>OY728158.1:1434419264-1444419264 GCA_963277665.1 Viscum album
TAAATTTTCCTACATTTAGTGGTGTGTTCTTACCCTATGATCATTCATTATGATTTTATTAATTTTAATACTCCAAATAGTGCCCAAGTTCACTATTTACGTATTCCCTATTATGATGCATATTTCTATGGAATCATACATTATATAACCAATTGTGTTTTGTAATACATAAATTTAAACATTCATATCTTGAGGATAACAAGAATTATTTTACTAAGAATTTCACTATGGGCTTTTCAAATCCTATTTTATAATAATGCATAGTGGGGCCTCATATTTTTTATTGATTTTCAGTAGTTTAATTAGGTGACTATATTGAATGAATATCCTCTTCATAGGATTTATGATTTATTTGATCATCGTAGGGAATCTTGTTGTGTTTCAATGATTAAACAATGATCAATGTACCACTATGTGATAGTTTGAGAATATAATATACCTAATATAGTGTTTTGGATTCATGACCAGCATTGCATGTTTCTGGTTATTCCATTTGGTCTAACTAATTCTCATACAGTGTTTGTGGATGTGCAGGTATATATGTTTGGTTCTTGGTAGTGTTGGGGGAGTGGAAGTGGTTGGGACCATGTATTTCTCAAATGATAAAAGAGAGTATTCATTTAATATAGAAGATATTGATCATGAAATATTTTTATTAGAAATATCATTTGGAGCGTCTTCGTCATGAAATAGGGTTTCAGGTTGGTGATTGGTTCATTATTTGAGTTTCACCTATCTTAGGTCATTTTCCATTGGGTATTCACGGTATGTTGGCATATGTGTTTGTAGTTCCATTTTATATCATTGGATGATTAGGAAAAGTACCCTATCGATTTGACTTATTGTCTAATTTAATTTCAATCTGTGATGTGTTTCAGGTTTCCCAGATGTGGTGGTTTCGAGAAGATATATCCAATGTTATTTAATGTTAGGATGTCGATCTTGATCCCAATATCAATGTGAATGAGAAAATTATTCATATTATAGAGTTCATTAATGAGGTGATTCAAAGTAAAATGATTCCTTTGGTATGTGAAATGTGTCATTGTTGCTAGGATAACAATGAGATATGGGTGTGAGATTTATTAGTGGGTATGCAATGGCCTTAACATTTTGGGAGAATAAAATATTGAGAAATTTTTATGTGTATAAAGAGTTTATGGTAAGGAGATTGTAACACCATTTTACCTTCACTCAGATATTCCTGGTCATTTAATTATTGTTTCCATTTTTTCTGTATTCATTGGTAGATTTATAGGGATGGAGAGACATTCAATTGGAAAATGAACTAATGTTTTGGGATGTATGTTTGTTGGAATTAGGTGATTATGTGTATAAACATGTAAAATAATTCGTATGATATCCTTAACAAGATATCATATTTTTAATCTATAGAGTATTTTTCTCATTGTGAATAGTTCAAATTACATGAAACCATTTTAAGAAGAATTTCATGAATTGGTTCCGGGAATTAACGGCCAACTTGTTGAGATTCATGTTCCTAATGTGATGTTGTCAAAAGAAAGATTTTTAATCTGAATAGATGCTTTTTTCATTTTATCTTTAATGTGTGTGATTTGACGTGATGAAAGGGATTCATAATATGAATTCATCGGTCCACTAGTTTTAAACATGACACTCCATTGAATATTTTATCATTGATATAAAACATTCTATCTTGAGTCCTAGAAGCCCTCATAAGTGATTTTTGGTTCTACTCTCCTTTCATTTAATTCATTCAACGATTGATCATTATGGATGTTCTTGTGCATCACTCCAGGTAAGTGGTATTCCAGAAACATAGTTTTCATTCGTCATGGTGAAGATGTTACCTTAGTTTTTGTTTCATTATCATGATCAAATGGTTTTTTCTACCCATAATGTTTCAATTTCATATCCTTTTTTTCCTTTAGAAGGTTGATCTTTGGTTTGACGATACTTTTTTTGATTGAAGGATTTGTTTACATCTTCTGGAGGTGGGTTGATCTATGCAAGTGTTTCATATTATTTAATTTCTATGTGTTCTTATTGATCCATTTTGGTTGATCATTGTAATATATTATATTTAATAGAAAAAGGGTATTTATAAAATGTGCAAAAGTATTTTTAAAATGGGCTCATAAAATATATGAACATTATGAACCTTGTGTGCATCAAGTAGAAGATATTGGTAGCCCTGATGTGTGTGGAAATGATGAGTATTACATTGAAATATCAAATGACTATAATAGGAGTTTATATTAGTTAAATGTACCCTATTTTTAGTTTATTATTCTTTTATGTATACTACATATTCCCATGTTCTAGATCCCAAATTTTGTGATTTTTCAATAATACATGGTTTATCGCATGGTGATTTATTTAAAGGATGTTTTATCTCATATTTAATTTATAGGTTCTTAATTTATAAATTTTATATTTCTACATTATATGAATATGGTATTAATTTATGTAAAATATAATAAATGTGTTAAAAATAGGTTAATTTATGAAAATTATTTATAAAATTTAATTTTTCAAAGTGAGAACATGTGAATTCTAGAGATGAAAAAATGAATAGATTATTTTTAGTTATCCAACTACTCTTTATAATCACACCAAATTTTTTCTTTTTTGTAGTTGTGAACCTTGTTTTCGAGTTATAGGTAAACAGAAGGGAATCATGTATCAAAAAATATTCTATTTTCTTCTATGTTATTATTATATGTATGGTTTGGTGGTGAAAGATGACAACATTTTGGCCCATTGGCCTTTCATGTTCATACTTTAATTACATATCCATTTAGGATTTGGTTCCTTGGATTGTTTGGTATCATTTTCATATAAATTTTAATCAATTAGTATATACAATTTTGGTTTTATTTGTTTAAATTTAGTATGTGGAGGACTATATTTTGTGACTTTTCGAGTTGAATTAGGATAGTCTGTTACATTCACTCATTAAATTCAGGGAATATAAATATTCATTTCACTTTATTTCAGAAGATATTTCATGATTCATATGTTATAAATGTGGAATGTTTTAAATAATATATCATTTCTATTCAAAATTATATATATTAATGGTTCATTTATAGGTAATTTTTAATATTAAATACATTAACAACATATATATTATTCACCACTACATATTTATAAGAATCAAATGACTTCCTTTCACATTTATCTCTTTATTACTTAATAATGTTGATAAATTGTTTAAAAAAACAGACTTTACCTCTCTTTTACATTTGAAATATTTTAATTTCATTTTTTATGATCGTCAAAATTATTTCTTGAATGTTCATTTCTATAGTTAAGTGATTTATTAAATTCATTTTAGACTATATTTTACATTCTTTTTAAGGGTATGGAAATATTAGTTTTTTTAATTTCAAAATAGGGTATAATTTTTATCATATTTTTCTAATGGATCAATTTTTTACTTTTACCAAATGAATGGGTTTTCCGTTGATCATAACTAATATTTTTATTTAAATTTATTTTAAAATATTCGATGTTTATTTCTAATGAAAATAATTTACTCAATATTCTAGGAATTTTTTCATAAAAAATTTCTAAACAAATGGTTATTTTTTATGTTAAAAAATGTCTTAAATTATAATTTTAATCTATTTTTCAATTATTGAAATATAATTTAATGTTTTCTTATACTTGAATTGGGTGAAATTACAAATATATCATAATTAATATTTCTATATATGTCATATGTTTATTTTTATGATATTTATATTGAACTCATTTCTTTTCCATTGGTTATTTAGGGTAAAAAATAATGATTGTTCTTTTCAAAGGTGTCATGTAAATAACCCCATGGTGTTGTTTCTTGGTATGAGAAATCTTGAATTTTTTATTGTTCTTGGTAATAATTAGATTTTTTATTTGATGTAAAACCGATCTGAGGAACTCATAAATTGTACATAGCTTTATATGGTTTGTATAGTGTTTAGAATCTTACACAAAAAGTTCATTTTACAATAATGTGTCATCAATAAGGGTTTGAGGTCGGATGAAGAAAATATATTTAAGTCTAATTGGGTAATAATCTTGGTAATAGAATCTATAAATGCCTGATTCATGTGTCTATTTTTACAATTTATTTGATTTGGTCTACTAGATAACATATCTATTTTCATAAAATATATAAATCACATAGCTAATTTATCCACACAGATGAATGATACACATAGACAAATAATTAATGTATATGAATTTTTTTTCCAATTTGTTTTTTTCTATCACATATTTTATTTCATAAGATCGATGTAGTCAATTGTCCATGAAGATGAACACAGATTCACATAGTTGATTCATGTATCTTTATGTGCTACATAGTCGATCTGTTTTGAGAACCCCATATATAATTTATTTGAAATTATTTACTAATTTCCAAATGGATTTATAATTGTTACTACACTTTTATTCCAACATTCTTTGCTGGTGTTTTCATCACTTATTTACTATACTTTAATGATGATTTCAATACATAGTAAATTTATTTTTGATCCATGATACAGATAAGGTTATTTGGACCTATTTCATAAATCGTAGGGAAATATTATAAATAATTTATATTATGGAGAATCAATAAAATTGAAAAATATAAAATATAGATACTTAATATCAGGGATGTTTTACCCACATAGAATCAAAACAAATTATGAAATTCTTATGGACACATGGAATCTTGAGAATATTTAAGAAAAATAGACTTATAGTGGATATATGATTGTGATAAAACAATAAATGGGTAATGTATGATGTGAGAGTGGAATATATATGAACTATTTTATGAATTGGGAGAATTAATAGTGTCAAAAGTAGAGATATATGATGTTAATTTTAATGTTGATGTTTTATGGGTTATTAGTGATCAACATCTGATGAAGATCGTTTCTTTTGTAGTTTTAAGATTTATTTTGAAAATATCGATTATTCAATTTCAATAATTAAATATGATCAATAATTCCTTTAATATTTCAAAACATTTGCAAGGATTTCTATATTCTTTTTCTTTAATTGATCTAGTATTATAACGTTCTTCCTCAGTTTCTATAATCATATATTATATCATAGTGGGAAGTTGTGTTGTTGGGTGTGAGTCCTAACAAGTATAATGGGGTTCCACAAGATTCATTATAATTTTATCTTACCTTGTATTATATTTAATAGAATTTATAGTTATAGTGAATATTAAGCTATTTTAAAGAGTATAATTCTATACAGCATCTAAACCATATAAAAATCTAGGTGCATACATCTCTTTATTTATTCGTGGTCATTTATGGGTGTGTTAAATATATGTAAATAGCATAATAATATAAAAATTCATGAGGGAATATTTTTTAAAATATAAATTTCAAAAACTACCCTATTGTGGTTTTACCCTCACCCCTCTTAGTATAAGAAATTAATTCTAATAATAACGTCAATTGGTATAATAGAATGTTGTCTATGTAGTATTCAACAGTTAATCACTTCAACCATGGGTGATACAAACTCAATTAGAATCATTGTTTTAAATATATTCAAAGGATAAATTCGTCACATTTGGAAGAATTAAACCATTATATATCTTTTATCTTAGTGTCTGGATGTTCATGATTCAATTATAGTGGATTCTCAACAATTTTCAAATCATGGATAGATGATGTATTTTGAAAAATGACTAATGGATGTTCATAGAAAATCGTAGAACAATATTATCATATCATTATCAGGGAAATTTTACATGAAATTTATGGGTTTAAAATCAAAAACTATTTGGATAAATTATTATGTAGTGAGGAAAGTAGTTTGGAAGTAAAATAACCAATGATATATAACTAGAGAATAAAATTTGAAGACAGTAAAATATAATTGGATGAATGTTTTGATGATTTATTTACTCATTAAAATAAAACTGTGAGTAATATTCAAGGCTCTGGTGAGAATGTTGATGGTAAAAAAATTGAAATGAAATTTATGACAAATTTTCCTAATAGATTCTATCCTAAAATTTCATCACTTAATGACCAGTATGATCTTACTCTATATTAGATATATAATAGTCCCCATTATTATTAAATGATAAAACATTTCAAATTTAATAATTATTCAAAATAATAGATGGATTTTGAATCCTATATAAAGAGGAAAAATAGTAATGACAATGATGTTTCTAACATAAGTGACTCTGGGAATGAATAAGGATATAAAATCATTATTAAATTTATTTCGAAAATTATTCAAATAGAAAAACTATATAACATTGGAACATTTTCTAGTAAATGTTTTGAATTCACTGGGCTTGTACATCATGTGATAAATTTTTTAAAAATGGAGAGGACTACAAATTTGAAGATGATAATAAATGATGGAATGAAGTGGAATGAAATTATGATGATGCTTCAATGGCTATTGAAAAAATGAATTCATTTTAAAAAACCAAAATAATGAATTTGTTGAGAAAATAATATAATTTAATCTTACATCTTATCATGATTCATTTGATGTTACATGAAAATATTTATAATTGTCATGTTTTTTGTTCAGAAAATTATTGATTCATATAGAGGTGATGAATATGATTAAAGTTCAACATATTTTATATACATGCTCAAAGAAGAACATGAGGTCTTCCTTTATCACAACACAATGCTGAAAATTTATCCTAACATCTAATCATGATTTATTTAATATGATTTACCAATCCATATGGGATTATTAAAAATTAAAAAATTATATTAGTCAGATATGATAAGTGTGAAGTGACAAAATATTATATTCATTACCATAGGGAAGGAAACATTTTTATAAAAGGAATAAAATGTATTCAGATAATAAACTTCATAGTGGCAGCATGAAGAAACTACAGGGAATTAGATATTCTAATGTGTTAATTAATCATCAGTGTTACTAATATATAAGCAATGAATACCTAATGTAGAACTGTCTTAATAAGCCCATATATTTTTATATGTTTTTAATGCTTTAGTATCTAAAGAAATTTTTATCTATTCTCTCTATAGGACACAACATTGGTTGTTCTAAACATTCAGAGTGATCAATAAATTCTATGGAGAACCTCAAGATAGCTAAAGAAATAGAACTCACTTGGAAGACATGTAATCCTTGATATGTTGAGGATCAAAATGATCTAGTGTAGCGTCTCATGAAAATCAAATCATCTAAGGAATTTGATGTGGTTCTATCAAAATAATGAGGTATATTTCTGATTACTCCGACTAGGATATATTTTTTAATATGTATGCATCTCATTTATTCATATATTAATGATCAATATATCATATGAATTAAAATATTATGTTATATTATTATTCCATAATAATTTTTATACCAACTGAGGAAAGTCGATAGTGGTGGATTAAATGTGTATCATGTTCCCATGTGATTCGGGTTGTGGAATTATTATAGAGAATCATCATTATCAAGATAATCATATTCAATAATTTAATGGTTATAGATTATATGATCATGTTCAAGGAATAGGTATACATTCATGATTGGTTGGTTTCATTTATTTAACTTAGTTAGATACTTTTTAAGATTTGTGGGTAGTGAGCCATTAATATAAGTCAGTTATGATTAATATTTAATTAACATGTGGTTTTACATGTCTAATGGCTGGGATAATTCTTGGATTTGTAGTACCCCTGTGTTCTTTTTTGATAAACAAGGTGTTGGGTAATTTCATAGATGTGTTGAAATGTGACATCTCTTGGCTTCCACTAATGATAGTTGTGACACATTATAACAATTTATTTGTAGGGATGATTAAAATATTATTTCATTCTTATGAAATCAATCATATTGAGAAATTTAAACTGAATATTTTGCTGAAAAATTTATAGGAAATGGAATTAATTCAACTGAATTTTTTGATTTGGGTAAAAACTATTTTTCTTAAGAAGGATGTTGGTAGCCTGGGGTTATATGTTAACAACTAAAAGTTTATGATGTTTATTATTATAATTAAATAAATTCTACCATGAATCAATTAAATGTTCAGTTAGGTACGTAAAACTATGTGATTTTTATAATAAAATATAATTATGGAATCACTAACTATAGGGGATTGAGGTGAATATTCTAAAAATAGATTTCTGGAGTAAGTATGGGAAATATGAGTTCATTTTTCTTCCTTCGTAAAATTTCAATGATAATTATATGTTATTTATTGTCAATAAAACATTAGGTCAAAAATAGTTTTGAGCCATTAATCATCATATATGTTGAAGAAATTTGGGGGTTTTATTATCAAAGGAGCCTCATGGGTTGGATTTTAAAACAATTCTATGAATGATTTGAGAATAAATTTATTTTCAGAATCTATAAATAAATGGATTTTAGATCAGGAAAGTGATGATATTAGGGAAGCATATTTTCGGAATGGTGTATTATTTGATCTAGATAATTCCAAGGGAGTGAAATATTTTTGGTGAACTAATAATATTTTAGTGAATAAATTTATTCTTGAGTTGGTGAGAGTCTATTGATGCTTTATTGAATGTTTTTCAATGGTTGAATATGTAATCATCATTTTGAAATAATATTTAGTTATTTTTCATCCGTTAATATTTTCCAAGGATTTTTCACGAAGATGAATAATTTTATTTTTTATACAGTACAATCATTATTTGTTATTATTATGAATATTTATCTTTGTATTATAGTGAAATAATATCTATGTATGTGTGTGTATTAATAAAAATGATATAAGGTAATTGTGTATAAAATGATCCCATTTTGAACATAAAAAATAAATATACCATTTATGATCTATAGTGGGTGTAAGTGGCTGATTACTTGATGTCATAGAGATTCCACAACTTTTTTTAAAAGTTAGAGATAAATTTAGATTATAATAACATGATATAAATTTTATATCATCCATAATTGAACAAAATAAAAGGAATATTAGTGTATAATCATCATACATTTTTAGTTTTTGATGTTCTATACTCTAGGAAATAAAAGTTTCATAGTGTATTTTATTATCCAAAAATCACATAGGGTGAAGGTATCGAAGTAGTGTTGGTAGATGATGGTCTTAAAGAAAGGTTTTTACCATGAAGATCATGAAGAGGTAAACATTATTATGTTACATTACATTAAATATTATTTTATTATTTTTTACCAAGTCATAGAGTGGGAATATTCCAATGTTTAATTTATAAATATTATGGTTTCCTTAAATAGTGAAAATAACATGGAAGTGTGGTCCCAAGTAGTAAACTAAAAACTCTATATTTGTGAAAATATGATAGTTCAATTGTACTTAAGAAAGTTTTTATATGAATGATTCATAAATACAGTTGGTAAATTTAACATGTAGTTGGGAAGATTCATGATGATATCATAAGTATGTTCTTACGAGAAATTATGAAGAGGGAATTATGATACTATGTCCCATAGATATTATTTTAAAAAAATGTAGTTAATTATTGTCAAACATGGAATTGGAATCCTATTTTATTTTTGAGGTGTATGCAGAATGAAATCAAGATGGGTTTCCTTTTTTTCAAAGTCACAATGTAAGAATGTTTTGATATGGGTGATAAAAGATTTTGTATTTATATCATCGAATTTCATATATATTTAGGTGATGTTCATAGTGGATGTATTTGGTAAGATATATACGGATGATGTGGGAAAATATATGGAATTACATCATCTATAATGTCATAATTGGATGATTTAATTAATTTATAACATTGTATATGGATGCTAAAGGTGATGAGTACACATAAGAATGTGAGTATATAATATAAACATCATATTGATAGTTAAAATGAATATACTACAAAATCCTTTTATGAAACTATTCATCACTAACTACTAAATTATTGGAAAATAAATGAGGATCGAATTGAAATAAAAGATTTATTCCATAGTTAAAATAAACAAACATTGATTTAGATGGCCCCATTTGACGTGTTGTTTAAATTGTTAGTCCAATCACCATTGAATTTTGTGTAATCAAAATAGTATCCACGTATGGGGACTAGTTTTTTAAAATATATGATGGAAATGGTTCACATAATTTGGCTGTGATTTTTGATACATCAGAATCATAAAAAATACCACAAATCTTTGTTATAGATAATTGGATTTGTAGTCATATTATGAGTGTTATTATGGTTTGGGAACATATGAATCCTGAAAAAATTGATATTGGAAACCTTGTCTCTAGGTATTTCAAAATAATCATGTAAATTAATTATGGAATTATATCTTTATGTATACATTAATTTCCACTGTGGTTCTTAATGTGTTCCTTGAAACTCAACTAAGGAAGTACAAACAAAATGAATCTCAATCAATTTCATAAAATGTGATTTATTGGGAGGATGAAATTAAATTAGTGAAAAAGGATATGTGACTTATGATAAGTTTTAGAATATATTAAAAGAGAAATTTATCCAGATGGTGAGATTTTTATGGTTGAATGGTCTCATTTAAGATGAGACTTGGGAGAGAGAGAATCAGATGTATTAGTAATGTTTTGAATTATTCAAGGAGATCAAATCCTATTGGATATTTTATGTTTAAATATCGTATAATGAGGAGAAATTTAAATTATAGTGTGTGATATTTAATTATAACTTCTATATTTGGTCAAAAATGACATCATTTTATTTTTTATTATATTAAATGATCACTCAATAGTAGAGGGTCAGGTTTTGTAGCACCTTGAAAAATGATCGTTGAAACCACATAGGGTGTGAGTGATAACTAATTGTCTAGTTCATGTTCCCATGTGTAAATTTTGGGTTACCATTTATCTATGGATTTTGGTAATTGGGTATTACATGGTCAATTCATAATCTCTAATGACCATTAATCACGGTAGTATAGTAAGCTCCACCTTTCACAATTTGTCTTTAAAAAGAAATATCAACCTCTAATAATGAAACATAAATACCATAAGTTGACTTTGGAAGAATTAAGGGTTTATTGGATCATAATTAAGGATTATAAAAAATTAAATTACTGTTTTATTTTTTATCATTGAACAAGTCCATATTGAATTTGTGGTTTCATATTGATGATCACATGTGTTCTTAAATATACCTCTTATCTCAATGAGATGTTTATTTTAATATGATGGATCTATCTATTTTAATAAGGTATCAATCATTTTTCATTTTATTTAATTCATGAGTAAAATAATTTTAATCTTCTATTCTTATTTTCAGTGTTTGGTTGTTAAAATGAATATCCCTGAACAAAGATATAGGGTTTTTAGATCAACACATGATCAACATCTATGGTGTGTTACTCTTATTCACAATTTATGGGATTTTGATTATTTTTTGTGTGATATAGGTGATTTAATATTTTTCCCCATTTAGTGTGTTTATTAAATATTAATTTAATTTATAATAAATGATTATATTCTATGATTTTATAAATGATCCATGTTAGGTTAAACTGGGGGTGTTTATGTGGAATTTATTTTTAGGTCAAAAAATGTAAAACAACAACCTTGAATGACTATAACTAATGAACTGCATTACATGTCAACATCAACACAAGAGCCACTAGTAATATACTCTTCTATGCACCTCTAAGAACCAGAACAACACTAACTAAAAACACCATTGAATTATGAATCAAATTAATCGAAATAATCCATGTGGGTACCATCCCCATTCAATTTTTATTATTATTATACTAAGTTGGATGCGTGAAAAATAAAAAGGGTTACATAAAAAGAAATGAAAATAATAGATATATATATTATTCATGGAAATAGGTAAAAAAAGATCATGTAAATCATCATTAATAGAATCCTTTATCCATATATTTCATACACTAAAATGAACATTAATTACCCAGATCACCACAAAATTACATCACACAAACTACCTCAATTCCATTACATTCACATCATTGATTAATAGTAGTATGTTACCCCCACCTCCTTGAATACATAATGCAATTGAGGTCTATTTAACTTTAAGGAGGACCCAACCCTCTTCAAGAAATATATGTATCAACTAAATAGGTAACCTACACTATAATGGGATTACCCATTCCATTTAACATATGGGATTACCTACTCCACTAGATATATAAACCACTAGGGTCCCTAGGACTATACACTACTTGGTGGGTTATCAACCCCATGTTTACCCAAATAGTCTCACCCACTACTATCATCTTCTTCACAAATTATTAAATCTCTCTCCACCCAAAGTCATTGGAACAGATACATGAATGATTATGTTATCTACACTAATTTGATCTGTATAGAGAAAACTAAAAATGTAATACTTTTAATCATAAAACTAGAACTCTTGAATTGATATAATAATCATACTATGAACATTTAATTATATTGAATTTAGTATGGTGTATAGGACTCAACAATAAATGGGACATGCTATCTTGTTCAGGTTCATAAGATATCTACCTAAACAAAGTTTACTTATTTGGTACACTATGTTTGTGTAACTTGATCATTTGAGAAATGTATTATAATAAAAATAATTCTCATGTAAATAATTAAATGGAAATTAAATCACATGAAAAAACATTACTGAATAATATATGATAATAATTGTGTATAATACGTATACATTTGGAAATCTCACTACTTGTATATATTTTTCTAAGTTGAAAACAGGTTGTCTTGTTCTGTCATGTTACTATAGCATGTATTGGACTACACATTTAGGCATCTTGTCTAGAGATGCTACACATGTGGTTTGGGGAGCCACCATTTAAATAATTTATAAAATCACAGAATACATAGAGTCCCTGGTCATATAATACATGTAATTCATTGAGAATTATTTAATGGAATGTCATCTATAATTACATATTTTTATGTAATATTCAACATTATCTATGTAATTATTGGAACTTCCAACTTCTCCCTTATTGGGGCCTGTAGTTCTGGTTGATTAAAATGATCATGAATCCTCTATCACACCTTGATGAAGATTTATCAACCGTCATTTATCATTATTATATTTATCGACCTCTTTCTCTATTGTAGTTCCTTTTATGGCCTTATCAGAAATATAATCATTGCGCTTTCATTGCATATTAATAAATTCAATCCCTCCGAGCCGATCCAATGTTGTGTCACCTATCACTATTCAAGAATTACTATGGAGTTTGTAGATGATTAATTGATAAAATATGGTAGGGGAGGATTTCCCACACAAATTTGTTTTGTGTTTAAGATAGATGATGGATTCAAAACACGATTAGGGTAGTTTTCAAATAATTTATTTAAAATGTCTATGTTATAAGGAAATGAAATTGGGAAACTTTTATTAACCGATTATTGATTCATCATTGAATAATTTAGATATTCTCCTATAAAACAACCACATATTTAAAATAATCCATGAAATTACACTGAAATATAGAATTTTTGTAATCATAGGGGAGTCATACCCTTGTTAATCCCATGCCCAAAATAATCACATAATAATATAGGGTATTAAAAATAATAATTTCATAATTAATTATAATTTTCATTTTAAAAATATGAATATTAAATTTCCATTGTGTGATACATTGTGGTTTTAAAATTTGAATGTATTCGATGGCATATACATTATAAATCAGTAATCTTAACCGAACCACAAAATAATATTATCTTAAATAAGAATAATATTTCATATTAATTTAATTGGTTTGTATGAATAAGAGTAAAAAAAATATGAAATATATTTATAATTGTATTACATAGAAAATATTTTTTGATATATATTTAGGAAATATGAAAATAATTTTTTGTGAATTTATTTTATTATTCTGTAAAAAAAATTTCTACACAAATGGTTTGTATTCTATTTTATGAGAAATAAATTATAATAATTTTATACTAATATTAAAAAATATTTTATAAAAATGTTATTGTTTTTAAATTAGGATATCAGAATTATGTAAAAGTGAAATTTTGGTATTTTCCTAAAAAAATAATTTTTTAGTGAATACCCAAAAATTACTAATTTTATTAAAAAAATAATTTTTCCTTATATTATTTCCCAAAAAATAGTGTTTCTTTAAATTTTATTTCTTGATTACAATTAAATATAATACAATATATTTCTTTTTAATCGATATTATGCTTAATTTTCTTATAAAACATATCAATATAGAAAATAATTGTTTCATGAAAAGAAATTTTTGTTGTGTTTTTAATGTTTATTTTTTAAGTAACATCATCCAAATATAGGGAATAAATATGATGGAAATTATTTACTATATGAATTTACATTTATAAATTTTTGAAATCTTTTAACATTAATTTTTGATATAATGAATATTATCACTGTTAAAATGTTGTCACCATTGAAAGCGTAAAATGAGGATAACAAGGTTAGGACTATGAAATAATTCATAAAAATTATCCATTCACTAGTCTATATGTGATTTTTTGTGTAAATTCTACCGAAAACTTCACATATTATAAAATTTTGAATTTTAGTTCCATTTTATATTTATAATAACCTTTATATTAATTTTTGGAATGGATTTTTTCAAATATGTATCCCTACTTTTAACATCAATAATATTTTTTAGTAGGGATATATACTTGTTATATAGGGTTATAAAATGTTTATTTTAATAATTCTAAATTTATTCTATAATTATAATTTATTTTAAATTCTTAGTGATTAATTAATTACCATTAATTCATAAGCAATGTTGACATACTACATATGAAAATAGTCAAAAAAATCTAATAAATGATTTTAAAAACAATTAAATTAATACAATTTTGGATACATTATGATGTAATAATAATTATTTAGATAAATATATTATTTTATTTATTTGTTAAATTATTCTATTAAAATTAATTTACCATCATTATATTTGTTAAATATTTTTTTGTGAATAGTCCGGAAATTTTTTTCAGTGGTATATGATGTTAACAAATGTTTGTTTAATTGATTTAAAATTCATGAAAATATTTTATTTGGATAAATTAATATAGTCAAATTTATTATTGACTTTGAATTTTTTATTTCATTTTTCCTTATATATTATCATATTTTACCCCAAAATAGTTAAAAGGATTATTTTTACTGTGATCATTAAATGTGTTAATAGTTGCTAAAACTGGTTTACAAGGGATAAAATGAAATAAGCATTTCTAATGTTTATTAGATGATGTTATTTCCACTCATATACCTTTTTATATATAATATATCAATTTAGTTCAATAAGAACATGAAAATTATTCAATATTAATTTAAAAAATCTAGTAATTCTGATAGTGCGCCTCTGTTATCTTATATAATGACGACACATATAATATGATACTAACAATATTTGATCTAAATAATTTGTAAAAACACAACAAAAAAATCTTATTATATTCCTTGGAATCATTTTATAATTAATAGTATTATTGAAAATTTTTCCCTTTGTTCCTTAATGGAAAATCAAAAATGATTTTTTTTCAACGATGTGGTAATCATATCCACCAAGTGTTATCATTTTACACAATCTTATATATCATTTAATTCTATCATAATCATTCAAATATATTCTCTTCAACATATTATATATACTGAGATTCTATTATGTTAATTATATAACCTTATTCATCTCAATTTCTAATCTAATGGGAAGTAAACCCATCTTTCCTGAGTATGTGGAGGCTACTAACTCCAGAACTCATGAATTTTTTTTTCTTATCATCTCCTTTCATAGATGGTAATTATGATTGATTTATTGTATATAAATATTTTTCAGGACATAATTATGATTTCATAAGTACAACTTATAATATATTTTCAAATGATTCTAATCTTTAAAAATATTTTTATTTATCATGCATATGTGTGAACTACTGTCTTCACGTCATGATGCATTTTATTTTCCAATACCGCATATTATAGATAGTCATAATGAATTATTTGATGAAATTGTTTTCTTTTTACTACATTTTGTTATTATGGAATGATATTATTTTATTTTTTTCTTAATTTTTCATTAACATAAAAGTATAAAAATTTCTCATGTGTTTGTGTGAACTCCCACCATGTGAATTGATGTATTTTTTTAAAAATTATTTTCTTTGATATATATAAAATTATATTTTATGAAAAATTGATAATTAATTCATGATTATTATTATGTAGATGATGATACTATGACTACTTTAACTACAATCAAAATTTGAAGTAATTTTTTATATATCAGATGAACATCATCAAAATAACTAATAAGGATTTAACTAATTAATTAATTAATTATTTCATTAAAATAATTTTTTTAATGATCATTTAATAATCTTTTAAATGATTCAAAATTAATTTATAAAATTATATTTTTTTTATTATAATGTAATTCAATAATATATAAAAAACCATTGTAAATTAGGTAATGAGTTTGTTAAATTAATTTTAATTCCTTTGGTTATAATTTAACTCATTTAATGTATTATGTCATGATTATGTGTGAAATGTCCTTAGTTAAAATAATTTTGTAATTCCAATTGTTTTATTTTGTTTTAAAAAATTTATGTATAATCACCTAAATGATTTATTATGACTTATGTGATATGATACTTCGTAAATATTTTTCAAATCAGTATTATTTAATTTATACATGTTTCATATTATGAAGATACTTCATTATATGAGGTTTACTTACTTATTATTGGGATATTTTGTCACAAATGACTCTTTTATCATGATATTTTATTTTTCTTTGTTGTTATATCTTTTATGGGATATTTTTTCAAATATTATAAATGTTAAAAACCTTTCCATGTTCACAATTAAAATTCATAGAGATATTATTCATGTTATGCACTATGTTTCATATTATATGGTGTACTTAGTACCCCATGAGAGAATATTGACATATTCCATGTGTCACCTTGTTACATTCCTTCATGTATCCCTTGTCTTTTATTTTTGGTTTCCCTTTTTTTGGGTTTATAGCTGGATTCTGGGATTTGGAGAGACTTTTCTTGGGGAAATGGCCTTATATAAGATGATGTATTTTTTTTTGAATTAATGTATTCTGGGAATAAATGAGTAAAATGATTGAGATAAGTCCCTCAAAAAACTAGGTTGTTTTCAGTATTTTGGGTATTTTCCACATCATGAATGGTTTATAAAATGTGAAAATGTAGTTTAGAAGATTTGTTGATTCGGATCAGGGAATGAAATGTTTATATTTCGAGAATCAGGTCCACAATGTTATATTTTCAAAAATTAGTTTTTTTATCTAAATAAGTGTGTTTTTTGGAATATCATCAATCATAGGGATTTCAGTCCCTGAAATTGTTTCATGAAGCGAATTTTTTGAGACCCGTGATTTCAAATGCAATATTTAGAAGAATATATTCTTATTCTACCACAAACCTTCTATTTTGATACCTAATATCTCTACCATGTGATTTATAGGATCTATATTTATTTTTTATCATTCATTTTTTGATTGATCATTATGGTTTTTGTTTTATGTCACTCCATGTAAGTGTCCTTTCTGGTTTTCTATTTCCTTTGGTCATGATATTAGCATTTTCTGTATTTGTGTTTCAGTTTTATTATTTATTGATGTTTTTTTATTATTATATTTTAGTTTCTTGTCATTCCATGTATTTTTTCGGCTAATATGTGGTTTCTTATCACTATTACCAATGGTGGAAAAGATTCCTTCATTCATGAGGTAGGTGGATCTATGTAATTGTGGTTAATTCTTGAATTGCATTGTGGAATTATTGGTCATATTTTTCTTTTCATTGAAATGGATTCTATTCGATGAATAAATTTTTTTCATTAAATGTGATCATCTTTTTTGAAATTGGTTTTGGACAAGATTATCATGATAGATACCTTTTATGTATTAGAAAATGTACAGGATTAGCCCTAGTGTGTTTGGCATCGAATGTTTTACATTGTGAGATCGACAGACTATCAAAGGACTCGATATCAGTTCGAATTAACATATTCTTGGTATAGAATTATTTAATTTCTAATACATATTCATGTAGACTACACCCAAAATGGAGTGATTGTCATTTTATACATGGTTAATCGCATAATTGTTTATTTTGGTGATGTCTGCACATATATTAATTTTACCTATTTTCTTCTATACATGATATATTCCTAGTTTATGTAGATATTGTATGAACTTATGGAAAAGTGAAATGTTTTAAAATTGTTTTATTTCAAAACTATCTTTATAAACTATATTTTTTTATGAAGCTATAACATGTGACTTATTAATATTATAATACATATATATATTATATAATGGAATCTAATTATGCACTATTATAACACCCAATTAATTCATTTGGTTGGTTTTAGATCTTTTTTATGGACTCGGGTAATTGAATGGGAATCATATAGCATTCCATATTCTCATGTCTGGTATATTCCCCATAGTGGGATGGTTTTTTGCAATGGATGGCCATAAGAAGACTTGTTGAACATTTTTATTCATACAATTCTTATTAATCATTGTGACATGAATTTTGTGGATCTTGTTGTCCATTTTTCTTCTATATTTCACTTTAGATAGATGTCTTATTTTTTTTGTTATCGTTGTTTTATCTCACCATGTGGCATACCAACTTGGGTAAATAATCACATTGAACTTGGCGGGATTGATACACATTGGTAGAAGAGATATTCTCATTCGGGAATATTCTAACAATACATACGTTTGGTTCTATTCCTTGAGAAAACATGTTTTAATACCATTAAATTTTTTTTGTAAGTAGTGGAGGGTTTCTAGACACATCACTTTTATGTCTGATCTCGAGTTACCATGTATTGGTGGAATATTTTTACCAGGTTTGAGATGTGTAGTTTGAGGTCACATAAATGAACTATATGGGATGATTATTTAAATAAACCCACTAATTTATTATGGTGTCATACATTTTATTTTCAATTCATAATTAAATTAAATTATTATTATTTTAAATCATTAATATTGGTGCATGATGTTAGTTCTATGAATTTTGAATATTATCATGACTGATTGATTTTTATCATCTGATTATTTTGCAATACCTCTTGAAAATCTCTACAAATTCTGAGTTAGGAAACTGTGAGAACAGATATAAAACAAAATATTATGGTGGAACCTTATTTGGTTGACATTGGAATATATACTATTTAGACATTAGGACAAGAGGAATTTGGGATCCTATGATGTGATGTGGATCAAAAATAATTACTTAAAAATAATTATCCAATTTCCATTCCTGGAGATAAATTACCATAGAAATATAATTTATGGATTGAGAATATTGATAGGATCTTAAAATTATAGAATAACCTTGAGTATTCTTCGGTGGGTTTTTACATGTATATTCTTGGATGATCAGGATGGAGGTGGCGGGATTATATTATGAAAGTTATGTTACACAAGGGTATTAACTGAGTGTCACTAAAGAAAATATTGAACCAGAAGAATAATACTATGAAATTAAATAGGGAAAATGCATTTTAGTTTTTTAACATAGATCTAGAAGATCATACCATTCTAGATTAGTCCACCTTTTTTGATGACCTGGTTCACTATAAACTAGACCATGTCAGCAATAATTACCTCAAGGATTAGTTGTTTGAGTTGGGGATGAAGGTTGATATTTAGTCAATGATAATTCTCATTATTCATGTGAACATTGAAGAGGTAGTTGAAAGTATTTCATTGGTAGAGGATAATGTAGCTGGAAAACAATGGTTTAATGGGAGTTTCAGTTGGTACTATTCTTTTCAAGGGTGTATTTTCGTTATATAATGTGAAGTGAAAAGGTTACTAGTTTTCATGAGGACTAATTTTGGGGGTAGTGTCTGCACATCATCATGTTGTTTTTAATTAGTGTCAATTTCCTATTCATACTAAGAAAAATTACATAGAGGTTCCAAATACGTGTCATTTTAGTGGAAAATATGGGCATCTAAAGCATTTTTGTGATTTGATGCCCTAAAGAAATAAGTATGGATCCAAATTCACCAAGGGCTATTTGGTTCACACAGATGTTTCCAAGGGTGGTGTATCATATCCTATGGATATATGAAATGTTAATGTGGAAAAAATATCATATGGAGGTGATGATATTGGGTGTCATTATATAGTATAGTACTCACCATATAAATTTAAAAGGGGTTTAGCTACAGTTAGACCAACATTTCTTATTTCATCTTATACAGTGCTTGAGATATCTGATATAGGTTCTACTCATTCATTTATATCATCAAATATTTTTTATGTATTGGGATTTCCTTAATATCTTATATATTGCTTTTTTGATGTTTTCATTAAATTATAAAATAGTTCTAAACAAGGTTTCAAATTTCTATCATGTTGAGTGATTATAGGAGACCATGGGTTGTAGTGGGACTTCTTAGTTCTTGATCATGGGATTTTTGAAATGATTATTGGTATGGATTGGATGATTAGTGTCATGGCCTAGATAGTCTATTATCACCGTTGGGTTAGTTTCTTATCTTCATATGTGGTTAGTCATGTTTTCGGGTGAAGGGGACTATAGAACAGAAAGGGAGGGGCCTATTATTCCTTATGATGGGGAATTATTATGTTGATAGTGAATGATGACTCATAAATCGTTTTAACCATTTTGTAAATTTTCCTACATTTAGTGGTGTGTTCTTACCCTATGATCATTCATTATGATTTTATTAATTTTAATACTCCAAATAGTGCCCAAGTTCACTATTTACGTATTCCCTATTATGATGCATATTTCTATGGAATCATACATTATATAACCAATTGTGTTTTGTAATACATAAATTTAAACATTCATATCTTGAGGATAACAAGAATTATTTTACTAAGAATTTCACTATGGGCTTTTCAAATCCTATTTTATAATAATGCATAGTGGGGCCTCATATTTTTTATTGATTTTCAGTAGTTTAATTAGGTGACTATATTGAATGAATATCCTCTTCATAGGATTTATGATTTATTTGATCATCGTAGGGAATCTTGTTGTGTTTCAATGATTAAACAATGATCAATGTACCACTATGTGATAGTTTGAGAATATAATATACCTAATATAGTGTTTTGGATTCATGACCAGCATTGCATGTTTCTGGTTATTCCATTTGGTCTAACTAATTCTCATACAGTGTTTGTGGATGTGCAGGTATATATGTTTGGTTCTTGGTAGTGTTGGGGGAGTGGAAGTGGTTGGGACCATGTATTTCTCAAATGATAAAAGAGAGTATTCATTTAATATAGAAGATATTGATCATGAAATATTTTTATTAGAAATATCATTTGGAGCGTCTTCGTCATGAAATAGGGTTTCAGGTTGGTGATTGGTTCATTATTTGAGTTTCACCTATCTTAGGTCATTTTCCATTGGGTATTCACGGTATGTTGGCATATGTGTTTGTAGTTCCATTTTATATCATTGGATGATTAGGAAAAGTACCCTATCGATTTGACTTATTGTCTAATTTAATTTCAATCTGTGATGTGTTTCAGGTTTCCCAGATGTGGTGGTTTCGAGAAGATATATCCAATGTTATTTAATGTTAGGATGTCGATCTTGATCCCAATATCAATGTGAATGAGAAAATTATTCATATTATAGAGTTCATTAATGAGGTGATTCAAAGTAAAATGATTCCTTTGGTATGTGAAATGTGTCATTGTTGCTAGGATAACAATGAGATATGGGTGTGAGATTTATTAGTGGGTATGCAATGGCCTTAACATTTTGGGAGAATAAAATATTGAGAAATTTTTATGTGTATAAAGAGTTTATGGTAAGGAGATTGTAACACCATTTTACCTTCACTCAGATATTCCTGGTCATTTAATTATTGTTTCCATTTTTTCTGTATTCATTGGTAGATTTATAGGGATGGAGAGACATTCAATTGGAAAATGAACTAATGTTTTGGGATGTATGTTTGTTGGAATTAGGTGATTATGTGTATAAACATGTAAAATAATTCGTATGATATCCTTAACAAGATATCATATTTTTAATCTATAGAGTATTTTTCTCATTGTGAATAGTTCAAATTACATGAAACCATTTTAAGAAGAATTTCATGAATTGGTTCCGGGAATTAACGGCCAACTTGTTGAGATTCATGTTCCTAATGTGATGTTGTCAAAAGAAAGATTTTTAATCTGAATAGATGCTTTTTTCATTTTATCTTTAATATGTGTGATTTGACGTGATGAAAGGGATTCATAATATGAATTCATCGGTCCACTAGTTTTAAACATGACACTCCATTGAATATTTTATCATTGATATAAAACATTCTATCTTGAGTCCTAGAAGCCCTCATAAGTGATTTTTGGTTCTACTCTCCTTTCATTTAATTCATTCAACGATTGATCATTATGGATGTTCTTGTGCATCACTCCAGGTAAGTGGTATTCCAGAAACATAGTTTTCATTCGTCATGGTGAAGATGTTACCTTAGTTTTTGTTTCATTATCATGATCAAATGGTTTTTTCTACCCATAATGTTTCAATTTCATATCCTTTTTTTCCTTTAGAAGGTTGATCTTTGGTTTGACGATACTTTTTTTGATTGAAGGATTTGTTTACATCTTCTGGAGGTGGGTTGATCTATGCAAGTGTTTCATATTATTTAATTTCTATGTGTTCTTATTGATCCATTTTGGTTGATCATTGTAATATATTATATTTAATAGAAAAAGGGTATTTATAAAATGTGCAAAAGTATTTTTAAAATGGGCTCATAAAATATATGAACATTATGAACCTTGTGTGCATCAAGTAGAAGATATTGGTAGCCCTGATGTGTGTGGAAATGATGAGTATTACATTGAAATATCAAATGACTATAATAGGAGTTTATATTAGTTAAATGTACCCTATTTTTAGTTTATTATTCTTTTATGTATACTACATATTCCCATGTTCTAGATCCCAAATTTTGTGATTTTTCAATAATACATGGTTTATCGCATGGTGATTTATTTAAAGGATGTTTTATCTCATATTTAATTTATAGGTTCTTAATTTATAAATTTTATATTTCTACATTATATGAATATGGTATTAATTTATGTAAAATATAATAAATGTGTTAAAAATAGGTTAATTTATGAAAATTATTTATAAAATTTAATTTTTCAAAGTGAGAACATGTGAATTCTAGAGATGAAAAAATGAATAGATTATTTTTAGTTATCCAACTACTCTTTATAATCACACCAAATTTTTTCTTTTTTGTAGTTGTGAACCTTGTTTTCGAGTTATAGGTAAACAGAAGGGAATCATGTATCAAAAAATATTCTATTTTCTTCTATGTTATTATTATATGTATGGTTTGGTGGTGAAAGATGACAACATTTTGGCCCATTGGCCTTTCATGTTCATACTTTAATTACATATCCATTTAGGATTTGGTTCCTTGGATTGTTTGGTATCATTTTCATATAAATTTTAATCAATTAGTATATACAATTTTGGTTTTATTTGTTTAAATTTAGTATGTGGAGGACTATATTTTGTGACTTTTCGAGTTGAATTAGGATAGTCTGTTACATTCACTCATTAAATTCAGGGAATATAAATATTCATTTCACTTTATTTCAGAAGATATTTCATGATTCATATGTTATAAATGTGGAATGTTTTAAATAATATATCATTTCTATTCAAAATTATATATATTAATGGTTCATTTATAGGTAATTTTTAATATTAAATACATTAACAACATATATATTATTCACCACTACATATTTATAAGAATCAAATGACTTCCTTTCACATTTATCTCTTTATTACTTAATAATGTTGATAAATTGTTTAAAAAAACAGACTTTACCTCTCTTTTACATTTGAAATATTTTAATTTCATTTTTTATGATCGTCAAAATTATTTCTTGAATGTTCATTTCTATAGTTAAGTGATTTATTAAATTCATTTTAGACTATATTTTACATTCTTTTTAAGGGTATGGAAATATTAGTTTTTTTAATTTCAAAATAGGGTATAATTTTTATCATATTTTTCTAATGGATCAATTTTTTACTTTTACCAAATGAATGGGTTTTCCGTTGATCATAACTAATATTTTTATTTAAATTTATTTTAAAATATTCGATGTTTATTTCTAATGAAAATAATTTACTCAATATTCTAGGAATTTTTTCATAAAAAATTTCTAAACAAATGGTTATTTTTTATGTTAAAAAATGTCTTAAATTATAATTTTAATCTATTTTTCAATTATTGAAATATAATTTAATGTTTTCTTATACTTGAATTGGGTGAAATTACAAATATATCATAATTAATATTTCTATATATGTCATATGTTTATTTTTATGATATTTATATTGAACTCATTTCTTTTCCATTGGTTATTTAGGGTAAAAAATAATGATTGTTCTTTTCAAAGGTGTCATGTAAATAACCCCATGGTGTTGTTTCTTGGTATGAGAAATCTTGAATTTTTTATTGTTCTTGGTAATAATTAGATTTTTTATTTGATGTAAAACCGATCTGAGGAACTCATAAATTGTACATAGCTTTATATGGTTTGTATAGTGTTTAGAATCTTACACAAAAAGTTCATTTTACAATAATGTGTCATCAATAAGGGTTTGAGGTCGGATGAAGAAAATATATTTAAGTCTAATTGGGTAATAATCTTGGTAATAGAATCTATAAATGCCTGATTCATGTGTCTATTTTTACAATTTATTTGATTTGGTCTACTAGATAACATATCTATTTTCATAAAATATATAAATCACATAGCTAATTTATCCACACAGATGAATGATACACATAGACAAATAATTAATGTATATGAATTTTTTTTCCAATTTGTTTTTTTCTATCACATATTTTATTTCATAAGATCGATGTAGTCAATTGTCCATGAAGATGAACACAGATTCACATAGTTGATTCATGTATCTTTATGTGCTACATAGTCGATCTGTTTTGAGAACCCCATATATAATTTATTTGAAATTATTTACTAATTTCCAAATGGATTTATAATTGTTACTACACTTTTATTCCAACATTCTTTGCTGGTGTTTTCATCACTTATTTACTATACTTTAATGATGATTTCAATACATAGTAAATTTATTTTTGATCCATGATACAGATAAGGTTATTTGGACCTATTTCATAAATCGTAGGGAAATATTATAAATAATTTATATTATGGAGAATCAATAAAATTGAAAAATATAAAATATAGATACTTAATATCAGGGATGTTTTACCCACATAGAATCAAAACAAATTATGAAATTCTTATGGACACATGGAATCTTGAGAATATTTAAGAAAAATAGACTTATAGTGGATATATGATTGTGATAAAACAATAAATGGGTAATGTATGATGTGAGAGTGGAATATATATGAACTATTTTATGAATTGGGAGAATTAATAGTGTCAAAAGTAGAGATATATGATGTTAATTTTAATGTTGATGTTTTATGGGTTATTAGTGATCAACATCTGATGAAGATCGTTTCTTTTGTAGTTTTAAGATTTATTTTGAAAATATCGATTATTCAATTTCAATAATTAAATATGATCAATAATTCCTTTAATATTTCAAAACATTTGCAAGGATTTCTATATTCTTTTTCTTTAATTGATCTAGTATTATAACGTTCTTCCTCAGTTTCTATAATCATATATTATATCATAGTGGGAAGTTGTGTTGTTGGGTGTGAGTCCTAACAAGTATAATGGGGTTCCACAAGATTCATTATAATTTTATCTTACCTTGTATTATATTTAATAGAATTTATAGTTATAGTGAATATTAAGCTATTTTAAAGAGTATAATTCTATACAGCATCTAAACCATATAAAAATCTAGGTGCATACATCTCTTTATTTATTCGTGGTCATTTATGGGTGTGTTAAATATATGTAAATAGCATAATAATATAAAAATTCATGAGGGAATATTTTTTAAAATATAAATTTCAAAAACTACCCTATTGTGGTTTTACCCTCACCCCTCTTAGTATAAGAAATTAATTCTAATAATAACGTCAATTGGTATAATAGAATGTTGTCTATGTAGTATTCAACAGTTAATCACTTCAACCATGGGTGATACAAACTCAATTAGAATCATTGTTTTAAATATATTCAAAGGATAAATTCGTCACATTTGGAAGAATTAAACCATTATATATCTTTTATCTTAGTGTCTGGATGTTCATGATTCAATTATAGTGGATTCTCAACAATTTTCAAATCATGGATAGATGATGTATTTTGAAAAATGACTAATGGATGTTCATAGAAAATCGTAGAACAATATTATCATATCATTATCAGGGAAATTTTACATGAAATTTATGGGTTTAAAATCAAAAACTATTTGGATAAATTATTATGTAGTGAGGAAAGTAGTTTGGAAGTAAAATAACCAATGATATATAACTAGAGAATAAAATTTGAAGACAGTAAAATATAATTGGATGAATGTTTTGATGATTTATTTACTCATTAAAATAAAACTGTGAGTAATATTCAAGGCTCTGGTGAGAATGTTGATGGTAAAAAAATTGAAATGAAATTTATGACAAATTTTCCTAATAGATTCTATCCTAAAATTTCATCACTTAATGACCAGTATGATCTTACTCTATATTAGATATATAATAGTCCCCATTATTATTAAATGATAAAACATTTCAAATTTAATAATTATTCAAAATAATAGATGGATTTTGAATCCTATATAAAGAGGAAAAATAGTAATGACAATGATGTTTCTAACATAAGTGACTCTGGGAATGAATAAGGATATAAAATCATTATTAAATTTATTTCGAAAATTATTCAAATAGAAAAACTATATAACATTGGAACATTTTCTAGTAAATGTTTTGAATTCACTGGGCTTGTACATCATGTGATAAATTTTTTAAAAATGGAGAGGACTACAAATTTGAAGATGATAATAAATGATGGAATGAAGTGGAATGAAATTATGATGATGCTTCAATGGCTATTGAAAAAATGAATTCATTTTAAAAAACCAAAATAATGAATTTGTTGAGAAAATAATATAATTTAATCTTACATCTTATCATGATTCATTTGATGTTACATGAAAATATTTATAATTGTCATGTTTTTTGTTCAGAAAATTATTGATTCATATAGAGGTGATGAATATGATTAAAGTTCAACATATTTTATATACATGCTCAAAGAAGAACATGAGGTTTTCCTTTATCACAACACAATGCTGAAAAAATATTAGAATAACCTTTTAATATAGAACATAAATTTGGGAGAGGAAAAATGTGATCAAGAACAAAGGGATACAAATCTTGTAAAAAATAAAAATATTATATAAAGGATTTAAAATATATGAAAATTTTAAAAGATCCCAAATAAAATTTATCGGTATAGTTGAAAAAATTTATTGTAATAACAGAAATTAATTAATTAATAATAATATAAAGAAAAAATATATATGGAATTCAAAATATCGATTTAATTCAATGGAGAATCTTCCAATGATTTTAAAACAATTCTATAGTCCCCTTCTATAAAACCAATATAAATATTGTTAACACTGATATTGTAGGTTCATATAATGAAATAGTACCAAGTAGTATCAATAATAATGGACAAAAATTGTGTGTAAGGTTTTTTTATGAATGTATAATATTTAATTAAAAGTATATTCCTAGTCACATACAATGCTAATCTCAACCATACCACCAAATTTCATGTCAGGGATATAATCTTAATGTAAATAAATCTATTTTTTTTGAAATCAAGACATAATTGTTACAACTAGTGTTTTGGAATGGTAGTAAAGAATTAAAATACATATATGTATAACATATATTTTCCGATGGTGGAAATAAAAAATGGGTAATTTTCCTTGAGAAGAAATGATATTCTCAAAGAAATAAAGATTATAAGAAAAATGGTTGAAAATTGGAAAAAAGGTTGCATTGTCTTAAAGAGTTGTGTAAAAGGTGTTGAAAAATTGAACATAGAGAATATAAATTCTTGAAAATCCTACCCATTTTGTTCCTACAAGAGGATGATGTAAAATAAGATCAAATGTGAAAAAAAGAGAATTCATGCTTCAAAAATGTTTCTTTTAAAAAAATAAGAAAGGAAAATAAAAATAGATAGAATCTTAATTATGTTCCTCCAACAATACTAGTGATCCTATAATTCTGAAGAATAATAAGGACCATGAAATATGAATAATAAAATTTGGTAATGAATATCCCATGAAAATCAATGGTGTTGAAACATATCAGATTGAGAATAATGATTTTCAATTAGATGGTGTTCTTTATGTAGAGGGATAAAGCAAAACTTTTTGTGAATTATCATACACTATGGTAATGAGGGAAAGTAAAAATTACAACAAAATAAATGTTCCCTTAAATTCATAAATGATAGAAGAACTTTTTATCATGGTATTAGAACAAATGAAATGTTTATTATTGGTGATTAACCTGAGACCTTTTACCTGAGAATGAAATACTAGGTTATGTTTTCCCAAATAATACATGAGAATATTACCCAAATAAGTCTCTGTAAGATTTCATTACTTAATGTGGTGATATATTTTTCCAATATGATTATGCATCAATATGTAAACTTTGAAATTTGTAAAAAGGAAGAGATAACTTAAATGGACCATGTGAAGGTGCTCATCTCTTCAATAAGAAGTTTTTAATTGGTCCACATGGATCATCGATAACCAATGTGATAAAATTTTAAAAATTGTTTTCTATATATAATTACAGTTATAGTTGATTTTAATTGTTTGAATAATTTTTGTTTCGTAATAAATATTCTTAATCTTTTATAATTTTCAAACTATATATAATATTGGTTGGAAAATATCATTGATTGTGCATCCAAAATGTAATATTTGATATTGGGAAAGAATATACAAGTGATTAAATTGAAACATATCATAAAAAACATAGATTAATGAATCAGTATAAAATAACCCATACAAAATAATAGAATGGAATTTTCAGAAGGGATAATATGATAATTGTTGAAATATGAAGAACTATGTTGTATTGGAATGATGTCTCAAAATATTTCATTAGATAAGTAGTGTGTTCTATCATGAACCTTCAGAGTATATGTCTCTTAACAAAAGAGAAAAATGATACAACATCTAAATTGTGTTACCAAAAGAACCCTACTGTAAAATATTTCAAGATCATTGATAGTCCTTGAAATATATAAATCAAAGGATTTTGACTGGTATAGTTTGAGAAAAGGATTTTGATAGCGTCATTAATAGTTATTTAACTAATATAAATGGTTAAAAATGATAGAAAAATGTTATATAATAATATTTCATGTTCATATATGGAAATTAATTAAAATATGGGAGTAAAAGGATTTTATATCTATACATATTTTGATTATTCTATATAAAACAAGGAAATTATTTTCTTATTAATTGAGTGGAAACGTTATAGAAATCATACTGAAAATAGTTGATGTATGTTCAAAAATATCCTATGATGATGACTAATGTGATAGTTTTGATATAAAAAGTTTTCCATTATTGAGGAAATATAATGACATCAATAATATAATTGGGAATTGGAAGGCCCCAGTTCATAAAAGAAGAAAAATAATAATTGAAAACCAAATTGCTCTTGTATCATAGGTTAAATATGGAATAGTTCATGTGGCTATTTAACATGATAAATGGGTGAAGTATATGAATTAATAACTAAATAAAATTTAGAATTAATATATATAGGAAATTGTTCCATTATTGAAAACTGAAAATGTGTTTGGTAAAAAATGCCTCGTTATGAACAAAATTATTTAGAAAGGTGAATATACACATAAAAATTCCATACATGTTTGAAAAGGAAATTATCAAATAGAAGGAATAGATAGTGAAAGATATTTTTCTCTAGTTTTTTAACTTAATACAATACATATTTTCTTAGTACTTTAGCTCAAAAACACTATAAATCTTAACATGTTAAGGTGACATATTCCATTAAAAATATACTTCTTTATGAACTAGACTATATAGAACTAACTGAACGTTTTATCATATTACATAATAGAATCTTGGTTTTCATATTGAAGAAGGATTTTTATGGTATGAAATGGTACCCTTGAGAATTGTATTCTAAATTAGATTCATTTTATAGGATATGAAGTTTACAAAACATAATGTAGATTGTAAACATTATATTAACAAAATGAGTAATGTCCCTCTCATTATAATCTTATATGTGGATTTCATCTTATTTTCTAGTCATAATGTGTGTCTCTTTGAAAAGTATTCTGATTATATGAGGAATCGATTTGAGATGTCCATTCATGGTGACATAACATAATTTTCAGGATTTTAGATTGATTAAAATCCAAATGATATCGTTCTACCTTTATGAATGTATACTATTGAATTACAGAAAATTATTAGAATCCAAAATGAAAAGAATCCTTCAACTGAAATATTAGTTGGAACCGAACTGGACAATGATGATTCAAGGAGTGTTAATCAAAACGAATTAAAAATATACATTGGAATTTTTCTTTATCAAAAAAATTATTATCCATATATAACTAATATAGTAAAATTATGTTATCTATTTTAGAGTAATCCAAAAAAATATCACATTATCTTCTAATATAATACTAATATATGTGAAAAAAAACTCTAAACTATGACTTTTTATTTAAAAATAGTACTAATTTGAACTATTTTTCATCACATATGTGTATTAGTTCGATGACTATAAAGATATATGGCATACATCATGTGAATATTTCATTCTCCTAGTGAGTTGTGTTAGCTAGTATATAAAGAAGAAGAATTCATTTACTATAATCATTAATGATCTTGAATATATAGAATCTAGGTATTCCGGTACATAGATGATTTTGATGAAATTTCAATTAGTAAATCTAATGATTGATAATGATAGATTTCTAAAAATTAATCATTATAATAAAAGTTTTATTTTTATATATAAAAAACTATCACAACGTCCAATATCCATGAACATTAATATCATATATAATTATATCAAGGAAAAGGTAAGCAATGGATATATCAAACTGGAAAAAATTTCTTTAAAATATTTGATTATATAAATTTTTCATAAAGACATTAAGTAGAAATGTTTGAAGAAATTTGGATCAAACATCATTTTCATCCATCCCCATGTACTTTTGATTCAATTATTTTTAATTCCATGTGGTCCTTTAAATTCTTTTTCTGAAGTTATTGATATCTATTGTGAAGGAGTAGTTCATGTTTTTGTGTGATATTTTAAATATAATGATTATAAATCACAACATGATCTCATCATGATGTCTATGAGTAATTTAATAACCTAGTCGGGTTGACGGTCTATGGTTGGGGCTATAAACATCAAAAATTATTCTCAGTAGATGTGAAGGAAGTAACACACCAGATTTATTGAAGGGTTAATTAAACAATTTTATCTCCTCATCGATAATAATATGGTATTATTGCATAAAAAATTGTATATCACAAGGTATATAATTTATTTTCAAAAATTACAATGATGGATATTGAAGAACCCTATAGTGTTGTGGCACGGTCTGATAAATCATTAAGATATCACATTTCTTAACAAGACCGTGTTTTTATATTTATTGACAAACTGATCAATGAAAATCATATGTTTGACGAATGATCATCTAGTTATTATGGAGAAAAAATTTAGGAAAAAATTATTTTTGATACAGGAATATATTTTTGAGAAGGGATGGATGTCGGATGAATTAGTTCATTTTGAGTTTGAGTAGTTTTTGATCCACATAATCGATTATGCAACAGGGCGATTCACATCAATGTTTTTAATATGTATATAATTTGTTCCTAAGGATCATGTATTTTTTATTCCGTATTTTAGTCATGTAGATGATGCATCCACATATTATTTTTTATATCTTCTCTGATATTTCCTAGAGGATCATGTAGTCATTTTGACTATATTGAATATGTCACACCCATCACCTTTAAATGAGTTTTTCATTATTTTTCTCTGAGCTAGGTAGTGTGGGGTTAATCCTGACATAAAATTTGAGGTCATTATTTAAAAAAACTATTTTAATGGTCTTGATTGTGTCCAGCACATCGTGGTCGAAGCCGTGCAACCTCGCTCCGGTCGCCGTGCGACCCCGCCTGATTAACCACACTGCCTGCTCGGTGCACGATTAATTAATTAATTATCAAAGTAATTAAGTTAAAAGCATAATAAAAGATCTAAATCGAAAGGTGTTAAAGATGAAAGTTTGATTATATTTATTACTATTATCATCTTTTTTTCAATTAACAATTTTCTGGGCCGCGCGGAGTAACCGTGTAGTTGCCCGACTCTTTTAAAATAATGTTGATCAAATGATGTTTAAACAATTTTTTTTATGATAATGAATATAGTTAATATTATTATTATTATTATTATTATTATTATTATTATTAATATTATCTTTATTATTATAGTTGTTGTATGTTTTACTCTATTAACACAAATTTATAATTATAAATAGTTTTAAGTATTAGATTTTTAGTTTTATTATTTTGTTTTTTATTTTATTTTATTTTATTTTTCTTCCCCTTTTCATTTTTTTGTTGGGGTTTTTATTTATCATTTTATTTTATTTTTATATTATTTTCCCTTTATTATTTTTTTTCTTCTTTTCTTTTTATTCATTCTCTTTTTTTATCTCTCTTCCTCACCCTCTCTTTCTCCCCTGTCGTGCAAGGCCCCCCTACCCGATTTTCATTTTTCTCCGCCCCCTTTTTTTCCCCGTCGCGCCATACCTCTCCCCTGGAATACCCTAGCGCCATCGGCTCGTTTCCCCCTGCTCCCTCATCTTCCTCGCCGGAGCACATATCCTCTTCCAGACCGACATCGCCCTACCCTGCCTCCTTCCGGCTCACCTCGGGCCGCCTTCGCCAGCCGCAACGTCACCCCCCACTTCCCAAAAAACCGAGCGGTGCCACACCCTCACACAACTGCCTCCCTCTCGGCCGAAACTTCCGGCAGAACCCCTCCCCTGGCTTTCCCCTCTGGCGCGGCCTCCTCCGGCGCATCCTCCTTCGGTGCGGCACCCTCCTGCGTGGACCGTCCCCTCCCCTTCTCTCCTTGTTGGACTGGCTACAACCGAACCACATCATCGTCCGACCGGCCTCCCTTTCTCCACCTCCCTCTCATCCGAGCCACCCGACTACCCCCTCGCCTAAAATCCCAGTGCGCACCACCCCTGGTCGCACCCCCTTCTACTTTCGATTCTTCTTTCCTGTGACGAAACCGAACGACACCCAGCCCTCAAACACTAGTCACTCCCTGCTACACTTTGATGATCCTCTCATCCGGCGGTGCCTCTTTGGCCTCCTTACTCACCAATGAAGCCTCCCCTTATCCACCTCACTGCCTTTTCCCCCTTCGAACAGCATCACTACCCTTTTTTCAGGCTAATTTTCTAGTTTGGCGCACCACCGACGGTCTTCCCCTTGCCCGGTTGTATGTTCTCACCATTTCTATAGGTGTGTTATGCCTCGGTTGTTTGTTATTTCAATTTTATTAAGATGTTGTTAGAGTTTTGGTTTGACGTCTGTTTCAATTTTGGTGAAATTGGATTCATGTTTTGATGCTAGAGTTCATTTGAGTTGATTGCAGTGAATTTGGTGCACGATTGGAGTTTGCGCGTCACGTTGCGATGTAATTCTACATTCCAGGTAGGTGGTTCCACGTATTATTATTAATTGAAAAGTTCATTTGCTTAATTAATTAATTTATCATGTTTACTAATAGGTTTTGGTGGTGCGCAATGAATTTTTACTTGAGGTTCGGTATGTTTTAATGTGGTTACTAGCGTGTTAATATGAAATGAGAATGTTGCTGTGAAAACCCTTGTCGAACGTCTTGCTAGAGTTTCATAAGTTGTCCAGTTTTTTTTAGAATTTGAAAAAGGTGCGAATGGTGTTTTGGGCATAGTGTCAATATGTGTTTTGTCATAAGTGAACATTTAATGAGTTTTTGGTGTTTAATGTCTTGCGACATATTTCGAAATGATTTGACAAATTTTTTTGGTAGTTTTTCTAATTATAGCAATGGTCTTTTTAACTTGGCAGATGGTTTTCTTCAATTGTGTGCATAAATCAAGTTGTGTTTCTGAGGGGACGTCATGTGTGCATGGCCATGTAAGGGGGGTTTGGGTCATCTAGGTCCGTAAAGTAGTGGTTTTTCTCTAAAAAATGTATTTATGAAAATTTAGATTGTTTTATTAAATATTTATTAATGATGAAAAATTTGTTTTCACTACATGGTGTAAGGGTTTTTGGTGTTTAAATTCGTGCGATATAGGATGAAATTGCTTAATAAATTCTTTTAATGGATTTTTTATCTTTGAAAGTGTTTTCTTTGACCACACTGTATTTTTAACTAGTCGTGTAAGTAGTGCAAATTTAGTTTGAAATATTTTTAGTGCGTGTATTCTTCCAAAATGGTATTTCTGAGTGAGAGTAGTGGTTTTTGGCATGTGTGGTGTCTTTGTTTATTTGGATTCATAAATATGACATGTGACATGAAATTGAAATTTTCTTGAGCACAATTTGGGAAGTCCAGGTAGCTAGGAGGGTAGACTAGACTAGTGGGCTTGTGTTCTGGAGGTGACTCGATCCAGTTTCACTAGCAGGACTGACGATTGAAACACTAACTAAACATATGCTATTCTGAGGGGTCGTGGTCCTCTAAGCGACGTTTTATGAGGGTCGTGGCCTTCTAAAACAAGTTTTCTGTGGGTCGTGGCCTTTTAAGCCACGTTTCACCGAGACACGAAGGTCTAGGGACCCAAGCTTGCTAACACCCATGCGGCCTCTCTCATATTAGTGCTCATTGGTTAATTTACACTCATCAGTGTGTCACATTGGTTATTTTAAAAGTAAGTGTGTGTGTGTGCGCATGTGTTTTAATTTAAATTGTTTCTTTTTAAAATTGATTTCTCTAAACCTGTTTTCTCTAAAGTTGTTCTAGATTTTAGTTCTTTTCTTTAAATAAAGTTGAAAATTTATTTTTTAATTAAATAATTATGCGTGGAAAATTTTCTCGGTAGCATCCTAATGCGCTTTTAGCTCACACCCTACATACACCCTTTAGTGTATGTAGATTTTGTTACTTCTGCATTCTAGGTTATGACTTCGTGCTCAGCGATGGTGGTTCAGGTTGCAGTTGGTCTTTTCATTAAGAGAAGTGCTGGTGTGAATTCAATTTTGCCGGGAGGTTTGAGTATGAGTTTTAGTTTCCACTGTCGTCTTTTATTTTTATTTCTTGGTTCGAGTTGTAGACTTAAAAAAATGTTAATAGTTTAAAGGTGTGATTGGTTGTTTATTTCTAGTTTCAGTTTCTTTATCTGGTCAGTTGTTTTGTGTTTACTATTTCGGGTAAAATCGTTCCTACTTGTTACATATGATACCCAGTCACTTGTGCCAACCCGTGGGGATCAGGAATGCCCTTCGGGCCATGTCGCGGACTAGGTCGGGCGCCGTGTCGGATGGCGACCCAGCCTAGTTCATGACAAAATAATATCAGAGGGCGCGGTTTTCTCTCTTGGGTCGTTTTCTTTTGAGATAGAGTCAGAGTAGACAAAATTTAAGGGTGTCGGGACTCGACGTCCTGGCTACGAGTAAGGTTCATGTACAACACACCTCGTGGCAGGAATCAAGTTACCAAAGTATGTTGAGGTTTGACTGTGTTTTTGGTCATTGCGAATAATCTTGTCTAAAGGAAATGAAAATGGGTAAGGTCAGTGGTCCTAGTGAGCTCGAAGGGCCTGGAAAGCCATGTGGAGCCAGGGACGTTGTCCTAGAATACCCTCTGTGGAAGTGGTGTGATTGGCGTATAGCCGCCAACCATACGTTCCAGTCACCCGCTGACACAAGTTTTCTCTTGCATCATTTCTCGTCTCCTTGTTTTGGATTCGTGGGAATTTATTTTTTAAGTAAAAATGGTTTGGTATTGGAATTTTTTTTCAAATGAAATGCCTTAAAAATGAAATGGTGTGTGAGGTTTGAAAAGTGTGGGTTGGATGTTTTGGTTTTGAAAAATTGAAAGGTTTTGTTTTGATCCTTGGCGCTCTCATGGGCAAACACATGCATGAGTGTATACAAAAAGGTAAATGGTTAATGACACGAGCGGATGAGTGCATGTATGGACATGAGGTGGGTGTTGGTGCGGCACGAGAACATGCATGTGCGAGGCTCATGGGGCGCCATTGGTGTTTGTGAGACCCACTGACATTTCTTATTTTTAAAATTATTTGTTAAAGGAAAACATGGACTATTTAAATAACAGGTGATTGTGTGGTGTGTACTTGTATTTTTGAAAGGTTGGACATGAGGCGTTTCGTGTCGAGATTCCTTTTGACTAATTTGTGTATTGAGTTTAAATTATTATTTGTAAGCTAGTATGGAAGCATGTGGTTAGTAAATTCTTTTGAAGAGTACATCGGGGAGCCCTTGAAGTGGTTGCCCCCACACATTTAGTGTTTGGTTGCTATATGTATTGGCCATTGGACCAGTTTGATTGGGTCCATGGTTCTTCTTCTTGGATAGTGTACGCCACCCACCCCCCCATAAAGCATTGGCATGTGATGGACATACGGCTACGGGTAATTCTCTGTTGGCCGACCCTCCAGTTGGTCATAGGAATCTCTTCCTAAATTCTCGAATTTAACTCACCCCTCCTTTTTGCAACTAAGAGGATCTTCTCACAGTGGGATGAAAGATTCAAGGGGAGTTGAACGAAGTTTTTGTCATTTGAGTTTTCCGATTTGTCGGTTATGAGGTTTGACATCGTTGTGTATGAAGGTCTCCCTGGAAATGGTGAAAGGAATTCCAATGAGGAAAGTTGAAGGCGGTTCAGAATTATTAGTGTTGACCAATATCTGGAAGGTCTTTTTAGTACTTTCATTATCTACAAGGGTCATGTTTGGTGAGGTCTTGCAGCTTGAGGTCCCTTTGATAATAAACGGTGGTTTGGAAGTGGTAAAGGAGACTCCAGTTGGAAAAAGGTGAAAGAAACCAAAAGTTATTGGTGAGGTCTATCGTTCTAAATGACCTCTGGTCTTTGGTTTGTTTCGTTTAAGGTAAGGTTTGTGTTAGGCTACTAGTTTGGCAGACCCAGCCATATGAGGATACTATAGTCGTTTTCAGGAATCATGTGTTGTTCAAGATGTAGTTTAAATTCTTTCTCAACTTAATGATTCTCTTGACAACAATGATTGTTCTTGGTGACGATTTATGGTGTCATGTTCTCATTCAGTGTAACAAGGGATGATTCACATGTACCATTTAATCTCTCGTTCAAGTGAATGCTCAGTGTGAGAGTAATTGGATTTCATGGTGTGTTGTGTCTGATGGTGTTCCCTCAGGTGCAGTATGATTGCGTGTGACACCAAAAAGGAGAAGCTTCGTTCGGGAGTCTTCCATGCCTGACTACAAGGCAGAAGATGCTTCAAACATCAGGGCTCCAGCTATAGGTCTCGGATTGAAGCTGGCGCGTGGTCAGGAACCCCGAGAGTATATGATACCCCGACATTATTTCTGTCATCGGTGTTGAAAGTGAAAGTAGTATAAATTGTTTTCTATGGTTGTTCTGCTCCGAATGAACCATCTGGTTGCATAAGGTTTTCGTGAGCATGTGGAGGCGTGTTTCTCTCATTTCCAAGTATTGGGGGTTGCATCCCACTGGATGCAATCAATTTATCTTATAATGCTCATCCCTGGACGTGGATGTGTTGGTCAGGTCTTAGGGTGTGGTTTTGACGTCCGGGTGGTCAGGCCCCTCCCTCCCCACCCCTTTTGGTGGGGTGTTTGTTGACCATCGAGAATTATTCAATGTTCTGTACCCTATTTTCGTTCTAATGGCGGCGAGACCCACTATGGGTCTCGCCCAAAGGTCTCTGGAATAAATCGGTGTTGGCCTTTATTAATGGTGGGGAGTCTGGCCGAACCTCCCCATGTTGGTTTTCTAGTCTCGTCTTGGGCGTTGGTATGTTCTTAATGGTGGGGAGACCCACATTGGGTCTTACGCGAATGTCTCTATAATGAATCAGTGTTGGACTTTTCTTTAATGGTGGGGAGTCCGCTCGAACCTACCTGTATCGGTTTTCTAGTCTCATTTCGAGCGTCAGTTAATTCCTAATGGTTGAGAGCCCCTCAGGACTCCCCATGTTGATCTTTTGCTTATGTTACTAAATAGTGCATGTTGATAAGTGATGAGAGTCTTCTGTGGGTGTGGTATGACATTGTCTTTTGATTCTAACCAAATGGTGTGGTTTTCGTTTAACAATGTTTGAGTTGTTTCTTCTTTTGAGGTTGGTTTTCGTGGGTGCGAGAGTCATTTTCCTTTATCAGTCAACTGGAGGCATTTAGCTCTTCAGGGCGGGCGACACATATCAAAAAGTCTTTATACGATTTTCTCAAAGTTGTATTTGAGTCACTTTCTCTGAGCACGATGTGTTTTCCTCTTCTCGTTTGTTTTTTGTGGGAATCATCTTTGAATCTCAACAGAGCGTCGTTCCCTACTTTATGTCTTGACCTTAGTTGTGGCTTTCCGGGGACAGAAAGCATTATGGTGGGGATAATTGTCACACCCATCACCTGTAAATGAGTTTTTATTTATTTTTCTCTGAGTCAGGTAGTGCGGGGTTATGCCCGACTTAAAATTGGTGGTTTTTATTTAAAACAAATAACTATTGTAGTGGTCTTGATTGTGTCCAGCGCATCGTGGTCGAAGCCGTGCAACCTCACTCTGGTCGCCGTGCGACCCCGCCCGATTAACCACACTGCCTGCTCGGTGCACGATTAATTAATTAATTATCAAAGTAATTAAGTTAAATGGTTAATGAAAGATTTTAATATAACGGTGTTAAATATGATAGTTTGAATATATTTATTACTATTATCATCTTTTTTTTTCTATAAAAAATTTTATGGGCCGCGCAGAGTAATCGCGTAATTTCCCGACTCTTTAAAAATAAAGTTGATCAAACGAAGTTTAAACAATTTTTTAAATGATAATGAATATAGTTTTTGTTATTATTGTTATTATTATCATTATTATTATATTTGTTTTATTTTTTATTCTATTAACACCAATTTATAATTATAAATACTTTTTAGTATTATATTTTTAATTTTATTATTATTGTATATATTTTATTTTATTTTATTTTTCTTCCCCTTTTCATTATTATTTGTTGGGGTCTTTATTTATCGTATTATTTTTTCCCCTTTATTATTATTTTTCTTCTTTTATTTTTATTCTTTCTCTTATTTAATCCCTCTTCCTCACCCTCTCTATCTCCCCGTCACGCAAGGCCCCCACTGCCCGATTTTCATTTTTCTCTGCCCCATTTTTTTCCCCATCGCACAAGACCTCTCCGCTGGAATACCCTAGCGTCATCGGCTCATTTTACGCCCTGCTCCCTCATATTCCTCGCCGGAGCACATCTCCTCTTCCGGATCGACATCACCTTGCCCTGCGTCATTCCGGCTGACCTTGGGCTGCCTTCACCTGCTCCAACATCACCCCCACTTCCTGAAAAACAGAGCGACACCACACCCTCACACGACCGCCTCCCTCTAGGATGAACCTTCTAGCAGACCCCCTCCCCCGGCTTTCCCCTCTGGCACGGCCTCCTCCGGTGCATCCTCCTTCGGCGAGGTGCCCTCCGGCGTGGACTGTCCAATCCCCTTCGCTCCTCGTTGGACAGGCTACAACCGAACCACACCATCGCCCGACCGGCCTCCCTTGCGCCTCCTCCCTCTCGGCCGAGCCTCCTGACTACCCCCTCGCCTCGAATCCCAGTGCACACCAACCCTGGCCGCACCCCCTTCTACTGTCGGTGCTTCTTTTCGATGAGGAAACCGAATGACACCCGACCCTCAAACCCTAGTCTCTCCCCGCTACCCTTCGATGATCCTCCCATTCAGCGGTGCCTCTTTGGCCTCCTTACTCGCGCATGAAGCCTCCCATAAGCCACCTCACTACCTTTTTCCCCCTTCATACAGAAGCACTGCCCTCTTTTTTGGATAATTTTCTAGTGTGGCGCACCACCGACAGTCTTCCCCTTGCCCGGTTGTACCTTCTCACCATTTCTATAGGTTCATTATTCCATAGTTGTTCGTTCTTTAATTTTTATTAAGCTGCTGTTAGAGTTTTGGTTTGAAGTTTGTTTCAATTTTGGTGAAATTGGATTTATGTTTTGATGCTAGAGTTCATTTGAGTTGATTTCACAAAATTTGGTGCGCGATTGGAGTTTGTGCATCATGTTGCAAAGTTTTTCTACATTCCAGGTAGGTGGTTCCACGTATTATTATTAATTTCAATGTTCATTTGCTTAATTAATTAATTTAGCATGTTTACTAATAAGTTTTTTCGGTGAGCAATGAATTTTTAATTGAGGTTTAGTATGTTTTAATGTGGTTACTAGCATGTTAATTTGAAATGAGTATGTTGCTATGAAAACCCATGTCGAACTGCTTTCTAGTGTTTCATAAGTTGTGAAGTTTATTTTGTTAGAATGTGAAAAGGGTGCGAATGGTGTTTTGGACGTAGCGACTATATGTGTTTTGTCATAAGTTAACATTTAATTATTTTTTGGTGTTTAATGTCTTGTGGCGTTTTTCGAAATGATTTGACAAATTTTACTGGTAGTTTGTTTAATTATAGTAATGGTCTTTTTAACTGGGCTGATGGATTTCTTTAATTGCGTGCGTAATGTAAGTTGTGTTTCTGAGGTGACATCGTGTGCATATGGTAATGTAAGGGGGGTTTTGGTCAGTTAGGTGCGTAAAGTAGTGGTTTTTCTCTAAAAAATGTATTTATAAAAATTTGGATCGTTTTATTAAATAATAATTAAAGATGAAAATTTTGTTTTTACTGCATGGTGTAAGGGTTTTCGGTGTTTAAATTCGTGCGATAAAGGTTGAAATTGCTTAATAAATTCTTTTAATGGTTTGTTTAACTTTGAAAGTGTTTTATTTGACCACACTGTATTTTTAACTAGTCGTGTAAGTAGTGAAAATTTAGTTTGAAATATTTTTAATGTGTGTATTCTTCCAAAATGGTATTTATGTGTGAGAGTACTGGTTTTTTGGCATGTGTGGTTTCTTGTTTTATTTTGATTCATAAATATGACATATGACAAGAACATGAAATTTGTTTGATCACAATTTGGGAAGCCCGGGTAGCTAAGAGCGTAGACTAGACTAGTGGGCTAGTGTTCTGGAGGTGACTCAACCTAGTTTCACTAGCACGACTGATTATTGCAACACTAAATAAATATATGCTATTCTGAGGGTTGTGGTCTTGTAAGCCACATTTTCTGAGGGTCGTTTCCTTTTAAGCCACGTTTTCTGAGGGTTGTGGCCTTCAAAGCCACGTTTCACCGAGACACGAAGATCTAGGGACCCAAGCTAGCTAACACCCATGCCGCCTCTCTCGTATTAGTGCTCATTGGTTAATTTACACTCATCATTGTGTCACTTTGGTTATTTTAAAAGTAAGTGTGTGTGTGTGTGCGCATGAGTTTGAATTAAAATTGTTTCTTTTTAAAACTATTTTCCCTAAACCTGTTTTCTCTAAAGTTGTTCAAGATTTTAGTTCTTTTCTTTAATTAAAGTTGAAAATGTATTTTTCATTAAATTATTATGACTGGAACATTTTCTCGGTGGCATCCTACTGGGCTTCTAGCTTACACTCTATATTGACCCTTGTGTGTATGTAGATTTTGTTACTTCTACATTCTAGGTTGTGACTTCATGCTCAGCGATGGTGGTTCAGGTTGCAGTTGGTCTTTTCATGTAGAACAGTGCCTGTGTGACCTCTCTTTTGTCGGGAGGTTTTAGTGTGAGTTTTAGTTTCCGCTGTCATCTTTTCTTTTTAGTTCATGGTTCGAGTTGTAGACTTAAAAAAATGTTCATAGATTAAAGGTGTGTTTGGTTGTTTATTTCAAGTTTCAGTTTATTTATCTTGTCAGTTGTTTTTTGTTTACTATTTCGGTTAAAATCATTCCTACTTGTTACTTATGATACCCGAGCACTTGTGCCAACCCGTGGGGATCGGGAACGCCCTTCGGGCCATGTCATGGACCGGGTTGGGCGCCAGGTCCGATGGCGACCCAGCCTGGTTCGTGAAAGAATAATCATGCAGTTGATTAATCTATGAAGATTAATGATCCCCAGAGAAAAATAATTCACACTGATAAATTTGTTATCCATGTAGTTGATTTCAGTAACTTGGCTAATTTTTTATGAATGACATAATTGATTCATCATACAGCCAAATACAGATTTATGTAGTAGATTTACATAGGTGAATGCACTATGTATCATATCTTTTATTGAGAACCTCAATTTCAATTTTTATTTTACTATTTATTTTTTATTAGATTCATTAGACTATTTGTTATGTTGTGTTTACATCTTTCGTTGATGGTGTTTTCAGTGGTTCTTAAGGAAATTAAAATGGATACATTAACACTTCGTAAAGTCATATTTTATTCATGATGTATATACAGTAATTACATCTTGTCATAGAGAACATGTGGTGATATTATATTTCATATAAATAATGGAGTGTGATTTTTTTAATAATATAATTGACCTAGAGGAGATCATGGGGATTGTTCCCTACAAAGTACCCAAAATGGAAAACCATATTGATGTACGATGGAAAATAGATAGTGAATAAATCATCGATGAAGAATGTAGATATGATTATGAGAAATCCATCAACATGTGACATGGGTAGTGAGGTAGAAAAATTATATACCTTATTGATGTATGATATAGATTTAATAAAGGGATTAATAGGAAAAAAAAGGGTGAGTCAAAAGATGTGGTTTTATAGTTATTCATTGATGTATTTCTGATGAGAATCACATCTTCCCTATTTTAGGTTTGAGTTTGAGAATATGTATATTCCATTTTGATGACTGCAATGTGAATAATACATCCTATAATATCTCAATGGCTCAAGGATGGGGATTTTCATTCTTTTTTTATATGTAATCTACTTTTTTGGTGATCTTCCTTTTTCTGTTGGATTCATTTATAACCTAATTATTTTTTGTGTTCTTTCATGTGCATTTTGACATGTATTGTGGGATATGGCATGATATATTATAACTGAATTTACTAGGGGATAAATTGAAATTATCTATCTATTGGGGGAGTAAACAACCATAGCAACAAGTAGGATTCCACACTAGATTTGAACTTTGTAAAAATAAATCTGTATAATGGTTTTATATTTTTTGAAAGATCATGTGAGGATTTGTTATTTTTTTCGTGGATTAGATTTTAAAAATTTATAGAGTTTTTTTGTTATGGAAATAAATTTTAAACACAATCCTCTACTGATTCACCCCCTCCCTTCATTAAAGAAAACCAATCCCGATAAGAACTTTATTTTGTTGAATAGTGGTAAATTCGAAATGTTATAACCATTCTACGATACCTGTAAATATGAATTGATAAATGAGTGTGGTTTTATTATTAAAAAATATGGTTTGTTATGTTATAATCTAATAATACGAGTTTACATTATATTCCATGGCATGTAGGGTCTGTTATATCTCTCCAATGAATTGGGTAAATGAAAGAAGTTAACTAATTTGAAGTCACTTATATGAGAAAATTGGGTTTACTTGTTATAAATTACACCTAATTTAAATACTAATTATTCGTTTAGGTGATCGCATGATGAATATATTATTCTAAATAATATCTACACCATTTTTTAATTCTTGTATTCAATTCAAATGGATCATTTTCTCATGTATTGTTTTCACATGGCTCATGATTGTTAACTTATGAGACATTTCCCTTATATTATATATTTATTCCATGTATTTTAATTTAGGATCGATTTTTAAGGTTTATTAATTATATTATTGTATGATCAATATCGTTTATTATCTCATCATTTCGAAATTCACATCTTATTCTCAATAATGAAATTTAATTAATAATGCTTATGTTTACCCTTAATAATTATTTTAGATAACACTCCTTATTCTTTACATTTCACTAGGTTATGGAGAATTATTTTAAATATATTATGTCTATAAATGTTTCATGTGTGATAAATTTTATATGATATATTAAATAATTTTTTTAAAAAATAAATTTTATAAATTGTAGGATAATTGCTCAAATAAAGACATAGTTATTTAAATGTAATTGTTTTTCCAAATTTTATAAAACTCCAAACCTAATATTTCCTTACATATTAAATATATTTAATATTTATATTTTATTTTGAAAATTTTTTATGCCAAATAATTGATTATTTTTTTATTTATTAAATCTAAAACTTCAAATATTGTGTTTTTAACAGTCGATCCAAGAGTGATGGATTTGGGCTATTATTGTTGGTATTAGAGGTGGTTTTAGATAAACATAGAGATTATGATGTTATTATGTGAGGATTACATGAGATTTATGGTTACAATCTTGGGTTTATAAGATTACATTTGATCATAAGATCAAATAAAATGACACCACATTTTCTATTTTAACTGATGTAATTTTAAATTTATTAATAGTATTATGAAAAACATTTTATTTGGGTGAGGTGTAAGTAACCCATAATTGAATCATGTTCTTTAACAATAATACTTATTAGGTAAAATTCTATTTCATTTTTTTGGATTTAAGATGAAATGTATGAGATAATCTTTGAGGGCGAAACATTCATAATTTTATAGTTTATTGACTTTAATTGAGAAATATTTTTATCTATTTATATAATAATCTAATTTTAAAGGTCATTTTTATTATTGAAATGTTTCTTTTAATTATATTATTTCTTCATATAATGTTGCCTATATTTAGGTTATTGTCTTATCATTTTCGTGGTGGGTACTCATTGCATGGATATGGTATCTGATATAGGGGAAAACATGTTAAAACAGAGAACCAATGGGTAAAATTTTATTTTTGGATTTGAAGAAAATAAAATAACTATATTTTTAATTGATAATTGTTGAGATAATAAAATAGTCGCTCATAAATTTTAAATATTAATTTTTTATAATAATTTCTGATAAATTCATTATCTTCTTTCTACCTTAGTAATTCCTAATTTTGAGTCCATTATAAATACAGTGATCATATTTTAAATCACTGTAATACCCTGAAATTTTATGAGAAATATATTTTTAATTTTATTTATGTCTTTTGTTGGACTCTACACAACGATTAGCTTGTACTATATATAACACCGTATTAGATTTTATTATATGCAAACAATTTTCTTGCCTTCTGTTGCACGCAAGAGCGACCTTCCTCAATAGCTTGTGTGGTACACAAAACCGAGTTTTACTAAACAACAATTTATTATTATAATATTGTTATGAACGAGCCATTATGAATATTATTAACCAAATTATGAATTTTATTACAACATCATTCATCTTACATATATTCTAGAATATGATATGAGAAAAAAATAATATTTTCGAGTAAAATAAGAATATTTCAAAAAATGGAGCTTTACCGCCTTTTGATGGCGCAAGAACATTATATCTCGGTTTTGACATTTTTATAAGTTAAATTTGAGAAATTAATCTTCTTACTTGGAATCAGGATATAAAATGTTACTGTAGATAAATTTTTGATATTTTTGTGATAAGTTTCTTATTTTGATGAATAGTAAAATTCAGCTAAATTTTAATTGAAAACAACTTTTTTCATAAAAATAATTTAAATGGATAGAATATATTATTGAAAGGATTTAATATATAAATATAATATATCAATAAATTTTAATATAATTTATCTCATTAGCATTAATTTTACATTGAATTCATTGGTAAAAACATTTCAATCTTTTCCATGTTTTTACTTTTAAAACCTGTTTTCTAAACAGCGGGATTAATATTAAATTAAACACTGAAACTTCTGCGTTTTAAATTTGAAAAAATGGATTCCATATTTGGAATCATTAGGTTTAAATTATGTTAATAGGATACTTTTTATTTAAAGGCATTATGAATAGTAAATATGGTAATTTTTATTTACCACAGTTAAAGGTAAATCATGTAATTAAGAGTAAACCTAAGATTATAAAATTACTATAACACATTCCAAAATTCTATTGGATGAATAAACTTCAACCCATATCATATAAGGGTTGTAATAGATTCATTTCATGGACTTTTCACCATGGAAATGATTTTATTATTATTAAAACCAATGAATGTGACAAGATGTCACTCTCTTATATCTTATAAGTGTAATAATTTTAATTTAGTGATAAACTTCATAAAAATTTGAACATAAATTGTCACCACAATGCTAAAAGAATTATTTATATCATTTGATTTTATTTTGAATTTTTGGGGATTAAATAATTATAATTAATGGGGACACAATAGTGATATAGAAATACTTTTATTGATTGAAATATCAAATAAAAGGTTTTTAAAAAATTAAAATAAATATTATGTTATCTATTTAATTTTGTTAATGAATTTTTAAGAGGAATATTACATGTTAGGGATCTACTAAATATTTTTGTTTGAATATATCATCTGTGTGGATTTTATTTAAATTCAAATAATTGAATAGTGTCAAAATTGACAATATTGATATTTTATAAAAATAAAATATTATTAAATTTAAAAAAAATAAAAAAAATAAAAAATTATAAATTGAATTTTATATGGTCTAAAATGTCATAAAGTATCCAATTATTCTCAATTCACAACACATAAGAATGTATTTATAACAATTTCTATTTTATAATCTTATTACCACAAATAAAAATAACTAGATTAAATAAGGATAAATCAAAATGATACGGTATAAAATAAAATAAAAACAAGTCTAAATTTTATTGTTTGATAAGATTACAACCCTATCACATCTCATCTTCTAATTGAGTAATTTTTGGATATTTTTAAGTGGGGTTTGATTTTATTATTAACTAATACTTTTTAGGCTTCCAAAAATTCCCCTATCGTCTCTTATAAAAGGGAACCTCATCCCTCTCTTCCTCAAACCATTTTGATCCTTTATGCTCAGCCAACCCCTACCCATTATTCTTCACAACTTCCCTAGTAACATTTTTTGTGATTTTGGTATTCCCAAAAGACCAACTATAGTCCCATAAGATGAGGTTCATAGGAGGTGTGTGGAAGAAGAGGAGTTTCGGAAACGTACGGAAGAAATTAGACCTAAGGTATGTGATAATTATTCCAATATCATTCTTATTTGAGATTATTTATTTGTAAGTATTTTCTGATGATATGTTTATTATCCATGTCCATGTTTTATCAAATTTTTTTCATAAAAGGTTTTCTATTCTTCCATTTATGATTTAAGTCATTATTACATTTTTGACTTTTACCACAAGTTATGTAAGGAATCATTCTCTTGTTTACCATACAAGGTAATTTTTCACTTTTTCAGAAAAAGAACGAGGATATTGTTTTTTAACTTATATGGCATTTACAGATTTTTTTGGTTTTATATATCCTTATTTTCATGTATCTTAATCTACAAGATTCTTCGATTATTTTCAAAAAAATCATTTTCTTTTAAAATTACATGGAATTTTGTGAAATGAAAATGATTTTGAAGATGAAAGGATATTTTCCTCAAAAAAATAATATCAAGTGTTTTATCAAAACAATTTTCCATCTAAGATGGTATTATTTAGTATGTTTATGTTTCAATTATAATGTCTATGTTATTTACATTCTTTTATTTTTCTTATGATGAAATGATATTCATTTATTTTATATGGATTATGTTTTTGTGGAAAGATGTTTAAAAATCCCATTCTATTACATGGGTTATTCTACGATGTATGATTTATGATTTTGTGGAACACATTAGAATGGATTCATTAGGAGATGGGTGGGACCTATATCTCCTTCCAATACATTTCGTAAAGATTTATATATCATGAGAAAGACATGGCTGGAATGACAAGTAAAATCGGTTTCAGTTATACAGGGCTGAAACAGCAAGTATACCCGGTTCAGTAATGGAATTTATTGACTTTGAGGGTCTTAAAAGCAATACCATAGCTACTATGTATACCATAACTTGTGCTTAATGGTTTTCCACAATTACGTGTTTGTTTATAATGGTATTTTATCATGATTAATGTTATTTTATGATCTATGCCTTATGTACTTCCATGATTTATGTCATTACTCATGATTTTGATGTTTTATTTTCATGTTTTTATGTTCGAATTTTTATGGATTGTTTTATGTTCTCCATGTTTACACTTACTATGCATTTGAGCTCCCCATTTTTATATTTTGTTTTCCCCAGGATATAAAGAAATATTTTAGGTAAGAAAAACAAAAAGGGGAGGACCTTTATGGGAGATGTTGAAGATCATTCACCATGATTAGAAGATTATGTTCTGAGTTTCCAAAGAAACTAAACTAATATAGTCTTTGGGCGTCTTTTTTTCATGTATTATGTATTCCAAAAAATTAATGTAATGTCAATGTATTTTAAGATTGTGTCTCTAAAGTTGGTATGAGAGTGAAGGTTTAGTAATCCTTTCAAAAATATGATGCAAAATCTTTAGTGAGATCCCTGGATATATTTCTATAGTATTTCTAGGGATGTCTTTAAGGTTAAGTGTATGTATATTTTATAGTCCAAGAATTATGGTAACGATTATAGAATTAATCCAAAGATTTTATATATTTAAGGTACTCCCCCTTTATTAAGTTGTCTTCATAGCATGATTGTTGCCTCTCACACTATTCTTTTAGGGTTTTGGATGGTGGTTGGAACTTGAAGAAACCATGTTGATCAATGTAGTGGAAAATGCAATTATTTTCCTTCTGAGCAAACCAATTTTATAGGAAATGTAGTGAAAATTATTATTGTTATACATACATAAGATATGAATCATTTTGGACTTCCAAATGAGTATAGAAGGGAACAATATTCTCTAGTCCTTCATGAGGCAACATCCAAATTCTTTCATTGGGTGTTCTGATCCATTTTTTTCTAATAATGATTCAGTACCATTGAAAATATATTTTCCATACCTTGTTGTTTAGAGCATTAAAAAGTCTTTTTGGATGATTACCATTTAGAAGGTGAAGCAGTCCTGTGGTAGACTCTAATTAAGAATATAATTCCCCAAGATGAAATAGAATCCATGGAATGGGATGAGTTCAATAACTTGTTTTTCAATAAGTACTTCCCTCGTATTCCTCGAACAAAGACGGAAAAGGCGTTCGTTGAGCTTAAGCAAAAGGATGATGAATCTGTTGGTATTTATGATGTAAATTTTAAAAGTCTTGCAAGGTATGCATCTAGCTTTATCATCCAAACTAAAAGTAAAGATGATTGATTCTTCAGTTCCTTAAAACCAAGTCTTAGAAGTTCATTAGCTATAAGAGACTTTATTATCTATTAATAAATTGTGTGTTGTGCTATCAAGGTAGAACTGGAAGTTGGTGTTACATAACCATCTCTTTATTTTGACAAGAATCAAATGATGGAGTTCAAAGAAAAATCTCAAAACAATGGTGAAAAGAAGACGAATTCTTTCTTATGCTCAAAGTGTCGAATGAAGGATGGTGGAGATTGTCTTAAAGGGACTAAGAAAATTTTTTATGTGTGTAAAAGAATTCCATTGAGTAGTTGAGTGTTGAAGTAATGGTAAAAAGGTAGCTAATGATGTGAATATGGATAAGACTACTGAGAACTCACCACTAAAGCTTCAACGCTACAAGTGCATGAAAATGGGGCATTGTGCTAACCAATGCCCTTATTCAAGGGTTTATGGTGATCGACATCAACAACATATTAAGGAAAAGTAAAAAAGGAAGTCACATGCGATCACTATTTTTGATTTTGTATATGAAAATGATGTTGTGGAATGATTAAGTGTATATGTAACTGGATTCCCAAATAGTGTTGTGTAATCTCATTTATAGTATCGTGGAATATTGGAATATCTATGTATTGGTTTATTGTGGTTTTAGATAATTTTAAGCTACCGATAACCATGAAAATTGATTAAAATATTTTTCAAAAGAAGATGATATGCACATAATGAAGGTATAATTAGAAAATAATATGTTTTATAATATTAATGATCTCCTGGTTGATAAAAGGACAATGTGATATCATGGTTTGAGTATATATATTTTTTGGTATATTTGGAGTATTGAAAGGGTTTATTTAGATGAAATTATTGTTTTCACTAAGGTTCTATAGTAATTTATGTTATTATCATATTTCAAGAGGATGCATGATGAAGTCCTTCAAATTTTAGGAATATGACCAGGATGATATATCTTATGATATATGGGGGATAAATGATGGTATTGACAGGCTTGTTATATGACCTTTCTAGAAATAATTTTATTTACACTATGAGATTGGACATAAGTATTTTGGATAAGCCTAAAGAATAGAATGGATTATGTTGTTCATCAGATTGTATTGTTTATGGATAGAAATTTTTTATATTATTTCTGAAATGTTATAATAGTATATTTTTAGAAAAAGGACAACTTGTAGGATGGGCGAAAACCCATTGTTTCGGACAAGGATGCGGGAGTCGAACCCACAAATGATGTGTGACATGCCTTTATCTCTTATCAATGGCCTACAAAAAGTCTCTTGTTAGTAGAAACTTGTTTTATTTTATTAACCAGGATGATAGATGAAGTATAAGTCCATTTATGGAACCATATACGATTAATCTCACCATATATGGATGTATGTATATTTAATAACTTTTTCTAACCTTATGTTTGAGACACATGGAATGCCTATCATTCTGTCGCATGATCTGATCACACTTCATGAATGAAAAATTTAATGTAATTTCATTAAATAAAAGATGAATCGGATATTTTGCATGGAATGACCAACAATGATATTACCCTGAAATCAAGTAAGTATTTATCTTTATGCCAAAATTCATCAACTTTAGGGAAATGGTTTTGAAAACCAAAAGTGTTGTCCTTGTACCCTCATATCCGATGAATCATATGGTACCTTAGATCATCACAAATTTATGGCCTTTTGATTGTTGGATTTTTCATTAACATGTTCTCTACCATACTCCATCAGAACATGATGGATAGATTTCTCTTCCATGTCCATATTTTCACCAATATTCCCCTTTGTGGAAACCCAATACTGAGTTACATTGGGGGACTGTTATTTTTCTAAATTTCATTTTTAAAATTATGTTTTAGTATTCCTTTTTATGATGTGGGTTTCTATGATGGAAAATTTCAAGTAGTTAACCAATTATAACCCCGATGAAATTCTAAGGCGAAATTCATTTTAAAGGGGGTAGAATATAACACCCAAGAAATTTTATGAGAAATATTATTTTTAATTTTATTTATGTTTTGTTTTGTACACTACACCAAGATTATATTTCACTATAAACAACAACTTATTAGCTTTTATTATACACAAACATTATTCTTGGCTTTTGTTGTACACAAGAGAGACCTTCCTCAATAGCTTGTGGGGTACACAAAACCGAGTTTTACTAAACAACAATGAAATATTATAATATTGTTATGAAATAGACGTTATGAATAGTATTAACCACATTTTGAATTTTCTAACAGTACAATTCATATTACCCATATTCTAGAACATTTTATGTGAACAAAATTAATTTTTCGTGTAAAATAAGTATTTTTAAAAAAAATTCGGTTTTTCCGCCTTTTGAATACACACTTACTTTAAATCTTGTTTTTTCATTTTTATATGTTCAATTTGACAAATTAAACTTATTATTTATAATCAGTTTAAAAGAATTACTTTTTATAAATTTATTATATTGTTCTGATAAGATTTTTTATTTTATGAATAGTAAAAATATGTTAAAATTTAATTGAAAACAAATTTTTTCAACAAAATAATTTATATGGTAAAAATATATTATTGAAAGGTTTTAAAGTCTAAATATAATTTTTTTTACTATATTATATAATGTATATCATTATCATTAATTTTTAATTAAATTCATAGGTAAAAACATTTCAATCTTTTGCAATGTTTTAACTATTAAAACACGTTGTGTCAAAAGAGAGATTAATTTTAAATTTAACACTGAAACTTCTGTGTTTTGAATTTTGAAAAATGGATTCCATATTTAGAATCAGTAGGTCCAAATTATTTTAATAGGCTACTTTTTATTTTAAGGCATTATGAATAGTAAATAGGGTAATTTTTATTTACTACTGCTAATAGTAAATCAGGTAATTAAGGGTAAAAATAAGATTATAAATTTACAATAACACCTGCCAAAATTTTATTTGATGAATAAAGGTAGACCCATATCATATTAGGGTTTTAATAGATTCATTTCATGGACTTTAGACACTGAAAATGTCGTAATTATTATTAAAACCAAATAAAGTGACAACATTTCACTCTCTTATATCTTATAAGTGTAATAATTTTAATTTTGTGATAAACTTCATAAAACATCAAACATAAATAGTCCCCAGAAATATAATAAAAATATATACATCATGTGAAATTATTTGAAATTTTTAGGGATTATATAATTATCATTAATGTCGATACAATAGTGTTGTAGATATTATTTTATTGATTGAAATGGAAAATAAATGGATTTACAATATTTAAAATAAATATTATTTGAATTATTTGATGTTCTCCATGAATTTTTAGGATGAATATTACATTTTAGGGATATATTATATATTTTGGTTCGAATATATCTTCTGTGTGGATTTTATTTAAATTGAAATAATTGAATACTATGAAAATTGAAACTATTGATATTTTATAAAAATAACATATTAGTAAATTCTTTAAAAATAACAAAAATATTTGAAAATTATAAATTGAAATTTATATGGCCTATAGTGTCATAATGTATTCAATTATGGACAATTAACAACACATAAGTAATTATTTATAATAATTTCTAATTTATAATCTTATTACCACAAAAAATACAAATATTTTAAATAAGGATAAATCAAATTAATAGGGTCTAAAATAAAAAGAAAACAAGTCTAAATTTTATTGGTTGATGATATTACCACCCTATCTCATCTCATACTCTAATTGAGTCATTTTTTTGAGATTTTTATGTGGGGTATGATTTTAATATTAACTAATATATTTGAGGTTTCTAGAAGTGCCCCTCTATTATCTTATAAAAGGGCACCACATCCCTCTCCTCATCACACCATTTCGAGCCATCAAGCTAGGCCAACCCCTTCCCATTACTCTAATCAACTTCCATAGTAACATTTTAGATATTATTGTCAACTAAAAAGACCATCTCTAGTCCGTTAAGAGAAAGTTCAAAGGAGGAGCGTCGAAGAAGAAGAGTTTCAGACATGTATGGAAGAAATTGGACCTAAGGTAAGGGATAATTATTCCAATATCATTATTATCCTAGATTTTTATCGTAAGTATTTACTGGGGTTATTTTTATCATCCATGTCCATGTTTTATCAAAATGTTTTCATAAAATGTTTTCTACTATTTCATGTACGATTTATGTAATTTTTACCTTTTTTGACTTTTACCACAAGGTATGGAAGGAATATGTATTTTGTTTACAATACGAGGTACCTAATGACTTTTTTGAAAAAAGTACGAGGAGAATGTTTTTTTATCTTATACGGAATGGACGTATTTGTACGGTTTTGTAACACCTTATTTTCAAGAAGCTTTTTCTATAATATTCCATGATTATTTTCAACAAAATCTCTTTCATTTAAAATTGCATGAAATTTTGTGAAAAGAAAAAGATTTTGAAGCAGAAAGGATATTTTCCTCAAGAATTCATTTCACGTGTTTTATCTAAACAATTTTCCATCTATGATGACATTATTTAGTATGTTTATGTATCAAGTATAATGCCTCAATTATTTACATGGATTGATTTTTCTTTTGTTGAAATGATATCCATTTTTTTATATGGATTATGTTATAATGGCATGATGTTTAAGAATCCCATTCTATTACATGGGTTATTCTATGATGTATGATTTGTTATTTTGGGGCAAACACAAGAATTTTTTCATTATGAGATGGGTGAGACCTATATCTCCCTCCCGAGAATTGGTTAATGATTTATATCTCATGAGATAGACATGGATGAAACGGAAAGTAAAATCTAGTTCGGTAATACAGGGCTGGAACAACAAGTAAACCTGGTTCTGTAAAGGACTTTGTCCCCTATGATGGTCTTAGTAGCAATGCCTTGGCTACTATAGAAATCATAACATGTGCATAATGGTTTTCCACAATTACATGTTTTATTCCCATTCTATTTTATCATGATTATTCTTCCTCTATGATTTATTCGTTATGTACTCCCAATATTTGTGTCATTACTCATGATTTTGATATTTTATTATCTTGTTTTTACGTTCAAATGTTCACTTACTGGTTTATGTTCTCCATGTTTACCATTACTGAGAATTCGATCTCACCCTTTTTATGTTTTATTTTCTACAGGATATAAAGAATGGTTTTAGGTAAGAAAACAAAAGAGGTAGATATTTATTGGAGATGTGAAGATCTTTCACCATGATTAGAAGATTATGTTCTGAGATTCCAAAGACACTAAACTGATATGGTCTTTGGGCGTCTGTTTTTGTCATGTATTAAGTGTTCTGAAAAAGTAATTTAATGTCTATGTACCTCAAGCTTGGGTCTCTACAATCACTCCCCAACATTATATGAAAAACTAATCTTCTCTTTAATTTCAATTTGTTCACATCCCCTTAATGTTCACCATTTGTAAACCAAGTTAGGTTTTATTCTAGATGAACTTTATATTTCCCTTTCACACTTTTTAGAAGAATCTTTTGTAAAACATTTCTATGAAGTGGGTTTTGATATAAGAGGATTTCGAATATAAAAGCATTTAATTACAATTTTTAAGAGCTAAAAACAAGTATTAAATTTATTCATGCCGGGATAGTGTAATTCTTGTATATTTTAAATTAAGTATATGTTCAATATTTTGTATGACACGCAACACTGATCCTAAACGATGCACAAAATAATATTATTTTAAATATGACTATCATAACATCATAATTGTATTGGTGGGTACGTATAAGAGTAACCACATATAATAACATATATATAATGGTCCTACTCAATAATAAAATATTTATTCATTCTTTAAAAATATGTTCTCAATTTATAGTGAAGACATTTTAAGCATAAAAAATCTTCAATATTGGTTTTTATTTAGAATTTTTTCATAATATTATAATATTTTCCTTTAAATTTTATATATTTTATTTTATAAAATGATTATAATATTTTGATCAACATATCATAATTATCATATGGTTATATTTTGGAATTTTTTGAAAACCAAAAATATTTTTGGAATAGTGAAAAATATCGATTTCAATGAAAACTATTTCTTCCATCCATGGGTTTAAAAAGCCCCATTATTTTACAAATTTATTTTCGCATTTAATGAGTAAATTTTTATTTAAATTAATCATTTTAGTTTATTTTTAATTTAAATTATGTTAGATTTCTCTATAAAAATATTTTTATGCATAAAGTTTCATACTTATGGAACAAAATAAATTCCCCAAGATTTGTGGGTTTTTCTTAAAACAAATTTTTATCAGTTAGAAGGATTTAATTTGATAATATTTATTTTATATTTTAATATAAATGACCAATATATTGTAAATATATAAAATGATTTTATATAATTAATAGTGACCTTGGAAAACATGTTGTCACAACAGTATGGGCAAAACAAGTTGAACAAGGTTATAAATAGAGCAACAGGCATATAAATAATTCGTAAAATTTTCTCTGTTAAATTTTATGCATTTAATTTTAACACAACCATCATATATTATAAAATATATAATTTTGGAGTCATTTTCCTTTGATAATTACTTTAATATTATTTCTTGTAAATGAATATTTTCAAATGCCTCTTTTTTATTTTTAATATCTATAATATTTTTTGGATAGGGAAAAAATTTGTTAAAAAAACATTATCATTGTAGTAATTGTTAATAGGGTTAATGGGTGACTAAAAATACACGATAATGGTTAAAACATCACATAAAATTTTCAATATTTAATTTTTATAAGAATTCATCTTCTTTAAATCGTAGATAAGAAATATATATATTTTGTTACACATGAACCATAAAATTAGTTTATATTAATTTAATACTTTTAGTGTTTTAATGATTCCCCTCTCCTCTATTATATTATGAAACCACCTATCCTCTTTTTATCAAACTTATTGAGCCACATATATTTACCAAACCCAGAAAAAATTTATTCTTATCTTTTTTATTCACATTATAGAGGATCTTGTCTCCATGAAAAAACATTTGTATGGTCTTTAAGTATAGATCCAAATGTGCTGCTTCAAAGAAGAGGTAATGGTCTTAACCGACCCTTTTCAGTTTACATTTTCTTATAACTCCTTAAATTATATCAGAACCATTTCAGAATAATAGTATAATTATATCTCATATACTGAGATGTTATTATTTTAATTTTATAACTTTATTTATCTCCTTTTCTATCAAATGTTAATGAAAACCATTATTCCTGTGGACTATCACATCAGAAAATTATAAATTTAATTCTCTTCACCATGTTTCATCGAGGGTAATTTTGAAGGATTGTACATATACACATATGATATTCATGACACAATTATTATTCATGAAATTTATTATATCACATATCTCATTTTATTGTAATCATTGACAATGGTTTCATCACACATATGTACGTATAGTCTACCTTCTACACAACATCATTTATTTTTTCTCAATATCACCCCGTATAGATGGTTATTATTTTGGATCTAATGAATTTCTTTAATATTTATGACCTTATTCTTATTGATTAAAGATAAAAATTTATTTTATATTAAAAAAAATCACCCAGAAAAAATTAAAAACCTCTCTCCTCTGTGCATGGGGACCACTACCTCGTAAGCCATTGTATTTTGTTTCTTGTAACCCATAATCATATTTTAATATAAAATTTATTTGATGTATTAAAATTATAATTATGTTATTATTACTACTCTATATATTATGGTCACATTAATCCATGATCAACCTACTAAAGTAATTATTCAATTATGAACCAATCATCCAAAAAACACCTGACGCCCACTTAACTGAATAAATAATTACAATTTTCAAAGAAATATTTTAAATAAAAAGCATACTGATAAATTAATAAACCTAGAAAAGGTTAATGAAAAATTAAATAAAAAAAATAAGTTTATTGTGCCATTATTATGTGTGAAATGAAATCTAATTATATTTTTTATTCAAATAATTTATGTTCTTTTAAACTTTTATCACAGAATCCTGTCAATGATTATTATCACTTCAATGATATGATCTTTATAAGTATTATCCATGTCAATATTTTTTATTTGAGACATGTCCTATATTATAACCCTAATTCATTTTAAAAGTTATAAATGATTACTATAGAGAAATTATATTCTGAATGAATCTGGGATCATGAATTATAATACTTCTTTCGAGTTATATCATTCATGATATATTGATTCAAAAGTTATAAATGATTATTGGGATATTATGGCCTCAATTTAAATTCGATGAGTGATGATTCGTGTTATGACCCATGATTTATTTTATATGGTTTACTTACATCCCTGAAAATGAATATTAACTTTTTCTCTCTTAAAATTCAATAGTTATATATAGCCATTTGATAATAATTCATTTGATGGATTTTTATTCCAATTTATCTAATGTAGTAAATGCTTTATGTTACAATATCATATACTTTCGAGATTATTTTTATTCAATGTTCCATTATAGAAAATGGTTTGTTATTAATGTCATGACCCAAATCTCATTATTATTCTTTGGTAATTTCACAATTTTTCAAGATTTCATTTCATTTTCAACAATTTTTTACTTTGGAAGATAAAAAATAGTCTTTTTACAAAAATATGAACCATTTAGACATATTATGGGAATCACTTCTCTTCTATATCAATGATCCATAGAATGATTTCAAATAAAAATATTTGTTATAAAGAAATTATATTTTAAATTAATTCCCAAGGATTTATTAATTTTGTTTAGAGGGGACTAAAAAGAATCACTATATCATTCTCTAGAAAAGGTTCCCTTGGTTTCATTAAAAGTGTTAATGATGTGTTTGGTTTAACATTTACCAAATGAATGGATTTTCTGATCATCATAACAATTAATTTATTTGAAATTAATTTTAAAAAATTTCCATGTTATTTTCAATGACAATTTTTATTTAAATGTTCATTAAATTTTTGTGCATAATGTTATCAAAATAAATTAATATTTTCCGATATTTCACATAAATTCAAGAAATATAATTTTAAATGTTTTTTGTCGTTGTTAATATCTATCGATTGTTTTATGTTGACCTCATTTGGATATGTTCAAATCATACAATATTTATTCTTTATCAATATGTATTACAATTTTATTAAATAAATCTTCATGGAACTAGTTTTTTTCATCAGTCAGTTAAGATAAATGTTATAATGCTTATTTCCAACGGTATTATATTGAAAAGTATATTCTTAATTTTTTCATTTTATAATAAATGGAAATATTTGTGGATGATTGATGATTTGTTTCTTTGTAATTCAAGAGGGTTTGTTATGTTATAATTAGTGGTCCAGTGAATACATTATAAAACAAAGATATTTGAGTTCATTATATCCATAAAATTCATTGGTAAAATAAAAATATAACTAAGTATATTTTAATCCTATGAAAAATGTATAATACTTGTTAAAGGGTACTCATAATAGATATTGGAATTATCTAGTAAGGTGATATGATGATACATTTTTAATGTTCCAAGATCGTAACATAGTTTTCCAATGATTTCAATGGTTTTTAATTTATCATTTTCTAAATGTTTGATTTAAAATTCAACATGGTCATTGAAATACATTAAAATTTTCTTATGTTAAAGATTTATTCCATGTCTCATGATTTATGATCCACATTTTCATTGGTATGAATTGTCTTATGTTAATCTCTTAAACATTGATTATAGCATCATAATATTATTCTAATCATTTGATCACCGATGAAAATCAATTATTAATTCTTATTTGTACCCTAAATAAGAATTTGAGCTCAACATTCATATACATTACATTTCTAAATGTCATGAAGACTTATGTTAAATAAATTTTATATATAAATATTTATTATGTGAATAATTGTATAGATGACGAAGAAGACTTATTTTGAAATAAGAATGGGTGCATAACGTATGAAATATTTTCAATTAGAGACATGGGTATCATTATGTAGGAGTTTATCATAATTCTATAAAAATATAAATCTAAATATTCCTTTGGTATATAAGTCATACAATATTTTAATTTGATTTTTTATTTTTCATATGGGTAAAACTGGGTCTCATTAATCTATATCATATATAGAATATTCAGAATTATGTTTTTATGACTGGATCTATGAGTGCTATTTTGGGGTTATTATAGTTGGTATCAATGGATGTTTTAAATAACTTTATAACAGTTTTGATTCCATGTGAGAATATCATATGTTTCAAGTATACCATGATGGTTTTGAAATTATAAGGTAGATAAAATGATTAAATTCACATACAACTTTTTTTAGGTTTCTTGTGATGAAATTTTTTAGGTTTCTTGTGGTGGGATTTTAATTTGAATATAGATAACTTGTGAGATTTTATATTATGTGGATGTACATGTAACTTTATGTTGTAACATGTGATTTAACATTAAGGAATTTTTGGGTATAATTCTATTATATTTTTGGGTTTGTATGATAAATGGATTGATATAACCTGTGAGGTTAAGAACTTTATTTAATGTTAGGGTTATTGAGGATAATTCGGATATAAGGTTAATTATTAGTTGAATAATCTAATATCAACCTTGCATGTTATTCCGAATGTTTTTGCAGTTAAATATTTTCTTTCTTTGTATATATTTTTTATGATTTTTATGTACTTTCATAAAATCTTATACCCATTTGGGATTTTGAAAATTCAATAGGATTATCATTTCACCCTTCCCTGGATCGAATGATCTATTTAACGATGATGCTTCAGGAATAAGAGATATTTAGAGTGTATAATCAAATATTTGAATATGGGATGAGATATAGGTTGAAACATGTTAAAACACAGAACAGAAAGATGAAAATTATTTTATGGATTTGAAAAAAATAAAATCAGCATATTTTAGAATGTTATTAGTATAGAAATAAAATGAATCCCATAAAAATTAGGAATGTTATCTTTTTTCAAATCAATTTTGACGAATTTTTGGACTTTTTTATCTGTTTTTAATTAATTTTTATGTCTCTTTATCTTTCTCTACCCTCATTAACTATAAGTCACAATCATTTTTTGGAAATTACTTTTCTCCTCCATGTCCAATTTTTTTCTTCATAGAAATATTCAACTTTTTTGAAAACTATTCATGGGTTATTCTATTTGACCATAATATTTACCATTCCTTATTTTTCAAATGGATGTTTTATAAACCCATTTTATGTAGTGGGTTTTCAAAAAGGAATATCCAAATATTTATCCATTAAATTAAAACTATTGAGATATAAATATTTAGAAATATATTTATTTAATTGGGAAAATGTAATACCATAAGATTTGAAAAGAACACTATGTTTAATATTATATACTAAACACACAAAAAATCTTAAACGAAACACGAAATATTGATATTTGAAATTGACCATTATAACATTGGTTTTCAATGGGTTGGTATTCCCAAATAATGAAATATGTCAATATTGTTCAAACTAAATATGCATTTATTGATTAAAAATAAATAAATGAGCACTAAATTTTAAGTGAAGTAATTTTATTATTCAATAATAATTTTTCTTCAAAAATAAGTTTTAATAATTGTTAATTAAAATTGTTATAAAATACTTAATAATATTTTAGAAATATTATTTCACGAAAATTAAATAATTTTTTAAATAAGGATATCAAAATAATCATGCGGTTGATTTTTTATATTTCTATGAAAATATTGGTTTTAGTGAAAAGTGAAAAATATCGATTTTATAATAATCCATATCATCCATTAAAGTATTAAAAATTTACCATTTTGTTTGGAATTGATATTAAATTTCAATCTATTGATTTTGATTGAAAATAATAAAATAATTTATTTTAAATTTCCATTACGAGTAATTTTGGTATACAAACGTTTTTAGATAAAAATTGATTTTTAAAAAAATATAATTATTTCACATTTTCAAAGATTCTTTTAATATTTATTTATAAAAATTATATGTATTTAATTTGATAAAATATCTTAAAGAATTTTATTTGTAATTTTTAAATTTTTTTGTATTTAATCATTAGATTTGGTCTTAATTAATAGTAACATTCAAAAAAATGTTGTCATTATGGTAAGTGTAAAACCACTAAAATAAAGTTATGACTCCTAATTAAGGATTTAAAAATACATATACTTTATTATAATTCATTTGATTAGATTAATTCAACCAACCACTTAATATATTAAAAACTATGGAATTTCTATAGCATTTTTATTTTATAAATACATTTTTATTATTATAAGTTAATGAAAATTCCAAAATGAATCATTCTTTCTATTAATATCTATAATATTTTTTTGAAATGAATAAAAAAATTATGATAATTGTTTAATTTTATTATAAATAATTTTAATTTATTATGGTAGTTTATTTTATTTTTTAGTTTTTTAATAATTATCATAAAATTCAATGCAATGCTGGCATAGAAAATTTTAAATTTAAAATTTTTTAACAGTCATGAAAATGAAATTAATACTATTTAATGATAAATGATATTTTATAAATTAAATAAATTAATAAAAGTTTAATAATTCTGAATGTGACTGGGAAATTTTATATCATATAACCCATTTTCCATTTATGTATCAATATTCTTTATATCGTATCTTTATTGAACCTTGTATATTAAAAAGACAATGTTATAAAGGTAATCGTTAAAAGGGATGCGTTAAAACTAAAAGATTAGTGTTACAACATCCCTAAAAAAATTTACAATTTTTTTATGATAGGAGTTTCAATTATATCCCTCGTAGATTCTAAATTATTCAATTTTCTTCCACAAGAACATGAAAATTAATTTATATTAATTAAATACTTTATGTAATTCCATAGGTGCCTCTCCACTATCTAATATTAAGAAATGTCATAAACTTTATTCCACACACTAAATGAGTTAATAATAACTGAAAAAACTACTAAAAACTCTTATTAAATTAATTATAAATTTTTTTGTCATTTTTCCCTTAAAAGAACACCACATAGGTCTTTATGGAGTGAACCAATAGAAGTTATTTAAAGTAGTGGTAATTATCCCAACTGAGAATTTTTCTTTTACATCATATTCCAAATATTAGAATTATATCCTAATAAATAAAATATAAAAAAATAATTATATCAAATCTCTCATATGTTATTATATTAATTTCATAACCATATATGTCTTTTTTACATCATATGTTAAATGAAACAATTGTCTTTTTGTACGCGCATACTACCACCTCTTAAACTGATGAATTTCATTTCCCATCAACAATATTAATGAATAGATATTATGATGAATTTAATGTATATAAATATATATATGATATTCATGAAAAATTATGATTCCTGATAAATTTTATATCATTTTGCTTTGTGTGATTCCAATCATTACAAATGTAATCCCCATCGGTACATATGTATGACTATCCTCTCCACATCGTGATATATTTCGATTTTCTATAACACTTCTTATTACTTATCATAATGGAGAATTTAATTATGAAATATAATTTTAATTAAATTATTATTATTTTTTAAATATACAATTTCATTCATTTCTTACATTTTTAATCTAAATTGAAGTTAAATAATCACTTGTATTTATGTGCAGACTACCACCTCATGATCAAATATATATTGTCTTTCACAGACACTTATCATGGATTAATCTAAAATAATATTTTTTGTATAAAATTTATAATTATGTTATTATTATTATTATTATTATATATATGATAATATAATAACTCAATTCCCCACGATCATCTTACTAATTTCATTTTCCAACTAAGAACTAATCCTTTTCAAAACACCCAACATTGACTTAGTCGATTACATACATAGATATATAATTGAAATTAATGTAATATTTTTTTCAATGATAAATTATAATCCAAGAATATATAATTAAAAATTATTTAATATAATTTTATTATACTTGAGTTAAAGTGAATGCATTGAAAATTTAAACTCCAGCTATTGGGTTTCATAAATCAATTTATTTTCCTTGTGTTATATTTCTACTTCATTAACATATTATGTCATGATTAGGTGTAAAATAACCTTTTATTCTATTATGTTGTATTTCAATATTTTTTTATGGTTTTCCAAATGTCACAAATAATCACCTCAATGATTAATTCTCACGTTGTTGATATGATCTTTGTAAGGATTATTAATCTCAATATTATTTCACTAATAAATATCTTGAATCCTGAAATTTATTCCTTTTATAGGGATTATGTTCTACATAATGATATATTATATCATTTGTTTCACTTTGATTGTGATTTTTAAATTTTCATTGAAGTTATATGTTTCATGATATATTGATTCAATTGTTATTAAATTTTCATGTGATTTCATAGACTCAATTTAAATTTATTGAGGTAAAATTCATGTTAGGAATTATATTATATTTTATATGGTGTACATAATAACCCATTAATTAATATTGACATGTTATATCATGAAATTAATGGGATAAACATATTTATTTTATATTTTTTCTTTTGATGCATTTTTATTTGAATGTTACAATAGTGGTGATAGATTTTTTTATATATCATTTCCATTAGAATTGTTTATATTAATTGTTAAACATAGAGAAACTATATAAATTTATATTCAATAACCACATTTCTATAATTCCAATATTAATTTTTTTAGGATTATATAACTTTAATTCATTTTTTCCTATTTTATAATTAGAAAATTAAAAAGAACGTATTTATTGAAAACTAACAATATTTCTATTTTTGTGAGGAATTGATTTTCTTCCATATCCCTGATCATTAAAATGTTTTAAAGAATATATTTTTCTATTTAAAATGACTATTTGATTATATTTAAAAAATATTTGATTTTATTTAGAAAAAACTAATCAATCATTTTTTCATTTTCAAAATAGTGTAATATTGGTTTTTAGAAGAATTATAAAAGGGATAGTTGTTTTTAAATTTAACAAATGAATTAATTTAACCATTTTTATTAATATTATTTTATTTTAATATTATATTATATTTATTTATATTGAAAATATATTTGAAAATATTATTGAAATTTTTACATTAATCATCATAAAAAGGGAATGATATTTTCTTAATTTTCAATAAAATACCTTAAATGTTATCTTAACAGTGTATTTCAGGTGGTGAGAAGGTCTATTATTGTTTTTCTATAATCCAGTGGGGTTAATATCCTATTATTCCATCTATATTATTTTATTGTGGTATATGTTTTACATTAATGATATTTTCATGGAACTTATTTCATTTCTATAGGTTAATCAATCGAAAATAGAATTATGTTTGTCTTATAGGGTGTTTTTATAAAAATTAAAATATTATAAATGTTTTTTATTTTAAGGTAAATAAACATTTGTATATATTACTGAGGATTGGTTTGGTTAAAAACCGATTGTGGGTTGTTACATTATAAACCAAGGATGATAGAATCCATTGTAACTCTACAAGTCATTGGTAATATAAGAAAAATTAACTGATTATAAGTTATTCCTATTAGAAGACTTCATATAGTTAATATAGTTTTCTCCTAATAAATATGAGTATTGTCTAGTTATGTGATTCCATGATGAATATTTGATGTTACAAGATACAAACACTTGTTTTTAGTGTTTTCTATGAGTTCAACATAATCTTATTCTCAAGGATTATTTTTCCATGACCTGTGATTAAAGACTGAATGACTTTTATATTCTATTAAATCCCTTTTCATTGTCACAAAATGTTTTATCCACATTTGTAAGGGCATTAATTCTATTATTTTATGATCATGTACATTGATTATAACATCACACTTGTATGCTCATCTTACTTTCACTGATGAAATTCAATTGTAAATGCCTATATTTACCTTTATAGAGGGTTTTATCTGACAATTGTTCTATTTCAATTTTCGTATATTATAAGAATGATGTAAAATGAATAATTTGTAGAATAGATTCATGTGTGAATAATTTTATGAGATATTAGTATGATTTATTATACAATAATGAAATATGTTTATAGTATAAAAAATACTCACCTAAAGACAAGTGTATTTTTATTTAAGTGATTGAGATAATTCTATAAAATTACAAACCTAAAATGTCATTCCGTATTTCATTTATACAATAATGGAAATTGATGTTATTTTTTTAAAATAAAATTGGTTTAGCATTATCATTATCAAATCAATAAATTATAATATTATGTTTTGAGCTCTGGATCAAGGAGTGTGGGTTCAGGGATATTATAAAAATATTTATAATATAAACATTTTTATCAAATATTATAGATATCATTAATAAATAGTTTATATCGTTGGTCACCATTACACAGTCATTATAATAATAACTATAATAAGGTTTTGATGGGGAGAACAAAAAAAATAATTTACCATAACTTGATGGAATTTTTTTTCTCCTCAATGATCAAACTTCAATTGAAAATTTTCATTGATACCCCAATAATGAATGATTCTAAATCACATAAAGAAAAAATATATTATCTACATAGTTACATCCATGGTTTTCATGGCCAATAATTTTTAAAATGATATAATATTTCATATATATATAGGGATAAAAAACATTTTTATGGATGTTAATGACAAGTATACTAATTATTTTTCTTAAAAATAATTGACCATGTTTCAAAAGCCTAGAAAATAAGATTAAGAATATCATAGGAAACAATCCCCATTATAGTTAAACAGTAGAGATTTAATTATTTTTAGACACCTATTTGATGAATTATTAAATATTAACATGCACCTAGAAATATATATATATTTATTATTTTATTTATTTTCTAATTGGTCACATAAAAATTTAAAAGTAACAATATACCAAAAAATATATTTTTTACAATATATATATATATATATATTAAATCAATTATATCCTCAGAGGATTTAATCCCATCTTTCTCAAAAATCATAACTCACACAAATTGGTCGTGGGGGGGGGGGGCAAACTCGCATATAATTTATCATCTTCACCAAATATCTCATATTGATTTTTATACTACCACAATAAATGTAACAATGAATCTATCACACATGATTAATCTTCTTGCGTTAATACATGATAGGTAACAATAATTCCATAAAGGATTAATCATTCTTAACATTAGTCTAACTATAGTTTATAATGATAAATGTATTGTGAACATAACTCCTCTTATATGAAATATTAATTTTTTTACTCTCAATCCATATATGGGAGAAATGTTATGTGACAAGAATCCTCACATAAACGAGTCATAAGGCTAAATTATTTTATGGACCATAGATATGACTTTATACCCTAATGAACCCTCTTAAAACTATACTGTGGTTATAATTTATGATTATATAATCTCACAATATGATCACCAAACCTCTCTTCCATATATCATTTTAATATTTTTAATACATTTTGGTTAATGACATTTGAAGATCAAATCACATGTTACATATTTTTTTTCAGTCACACCAGTTTGGGTCCTATAATATAGGATATCATAATCTCTATTATGAAAATTGGATACATATATGGTCTCCCATAAATGGAATCAAAATTTGAAAATATAAAAGTAGTGTGTAATTTCCCCTTATAAATAAAATATATTATGTTTTTGTGATCATCCCAACAACTAAAAAAATCAAAGATATAATTTCATATCATTTCCTTAAATGACCTCGATGGTTCAATAGATTCTATCATCTTTAATGGGGTAGAATGTTTCACAAAGTTATAATTGTGTTCCAAAATTTCATTAAAAACTACATCATAATTGAGATGTTAAACATGTTCCATAGAAGTAGATATTTTAAAGGGTTCACTACTATATATAAATATATCATATGAGTAAATGTTGATTAATATAGACATAGTAATCTAGTCTAAAATAAGGTGAATGTGAGCTAACATGATCAGTCGATAAATGATCACCAAGACATTATCTTATCATTTGATGAATTTAGAGACCCATTAAGAAAACAATAGATATATTATCCCACATCCACCTAGGAACCACTACGGTTTGGATTAACCCTACTGAAACATAGTTCTCATCCTTCACCCACTCACATGGGGGGAACCGTAAATTGAACTTATCAATGATCCTCTTCATGAATGGATAAAAAAGAGGCCCCTAAAATTTCATTTTATCTTTATCAGGTAAGGGTTCACCACTTGGGGGAAGCTGGTAAAATGTCACGAACCAAATCTAGTCACCACCAAAACCGGCATCCGAACCGACTCGTGGAAAGTCCCCAAGTGCGTTCCCAATCCCCATGGGATGGAAAACGTTCCTGGGTATCAAAAACTGAAAATTGGGAACGATTTACCCGAGTTTGTATACTTACAACAACAAATGAATCCAAGAAATCAAATCTGGATTTTTCAAACCAAAACATCATTTACTAAAATTCAGAACAGAATTGCACAATTTTAAACAATATATGAAGGCCCTTAAAAAGGTACAAACTCATGAAATGACATCCCTAGAACCTCCACATGGAATGAGGAACCACCCTCGAGCCATCTCCACAACACTGCATCACGATGGACGGTTAAAACCCTGAACTAATGGCATAAAACCTGTACCCAAACATGTGACACAAAATAATATTGTCTACTTACAACCAAAGGTGTAAGTAGGGTGTGAGAGAAATCCCAGTACGATGCCACCTCTATGAGATTCTATGTGATAAACATTTCAAGACAAAGAGAATTGCAAGTTTTGTAAATAAGAAATGATTGTTACAATTTTCTAAAGGATGGAATAATAAATGAAAACATTTTTCAGGTGGGATAATTTTTAAGGTCCAACAATCTAAAAATAAATAAAAAAGATACTGAATTTTCCATCCAACAATACCGTATACCGACAGTAAGTATAAAGGATCTAATGAGCACAGGTAATAAGAAATAACCTCTAGGCACTAGCTAGGTATGGGTCCCAGGTACCTCCTATCTCTGTGAGAGTAACCACAAAAAAAAATATTTGTTCTCTTGAATGATCCACTGGTAGGGATCATACCCATAACCTAGTGGTCCCCAATCATCATCATCATAGTTTAGATAGAGTTTTAAGTGTCAATCGTGCTAAGTGAAACGGAGGCCAAACCCCACGGATCCACTAGAATACTAGTACACGTCCACCCACCTAGATACTCGGGTTTTCCCTTTGTTCTCAACAAGTTCAACAATCCACGAAATATAGTTTTCAAATGAAAATATCACTTCCGCATCACACATTAACCAAACAGACCCATGTACATTACACAATTCACAAATTCCACTTTTCACTCAAATGAATTTTGAAATCAAACTCACACAAAAATTACCAACAACACATTTCACATTTCATTAACACTTCCAAAAATCCTTTAAACAATTTTATAAAACCATTATAAGATATTAAACTCACATAACATCCCACACACATGTCACATAATACCTCTCTCTCCTTCACAATTCATTTTATCAATAAACTCACACGAAACATCCCACACTAGTGTTTCTCACATAAAACAAAATTTAGTAAAACATTTCAGAAATTTATAAAAATTTCTAAAAACTTTTGACTTCTCAAATCACCACTTTACCATTAAAAACCCCACATTAGGTGAACAAACTAACCCAAACAGTACATATACACCTTTTTTCATCTTTTTTTAACCAAATAAAAAAATTTCAATTTTTATAAAACAAACCCAAGAGGTATAACCATTGTTTGCACACTAAACCCATTTCAAAACCTTCTTTCAAGACCAAAATCATAAAAATACAAATCCAAAATAGAATATGCATCCCCAAAACAATTATTAAACTACAAAAAGTGTTATAAAAATACATCAAATAATACCACAAAGATACACATGAAAAACCCACATTTTTATAAATCACCTTCAAGAAGTACGACATGGTTTAACACATTAAACTCATTAAAACATCTTTTCAAGGCCCACATGACAATAAGGAATTAACAAACCATAATTGGCAGCCCCTTTAAAGACTAATAAATCACTTTAATATGTTATAAACTAAACCCAAACATTTCCCATAGAGTCACACATGAAAAGTACCCAATTTCAAGCTAAAATGACACTAAAAATTAAATGTTTAACCAAATCCATCAAAAGCAGTTTTCACACCACACAAAATAGATTATAAAAATTCTAAATTAATAAAGTAATAAAGCTAACTCATCATAAAATGGTTACACATGGAATCACCTACCCTTTTGAGTCGAACCCCTCAAAACTTGGTGCGAAAGCTTAAACTCACCACTGCTGCACCACAAGAAATATAAATCCAGAACTAAACCACAAATGTTGACCCATAAGACACTAAAATAGACCTTTGGATCGAACCCCAGATTCTGGACACTAGGAGCTTCAGGAAAGGGGAAATATAACTAAAAGAGGATTGAAGGAACCAAGAAGGATTTCCCTTACTTGAAAAATCATGAGGAAATCGGCCTCAATCCACCAATATTTGAATATTTAAGTACCCCAAACTGGTATGTAGTATTTAAGGATTTAAATTAGGTCATTTGGGGACCAACATTGAGGAAAAAGGATGAAAATTAAAATACTTATGAAAGAATCAACTTACCTCATCAAATCTGGAAGATTTGATGAACCCTGAGAAATTCGTCCCTAAATCACGGTTCCTAAGAGCTCCAAAGTAGTGGGAATGATGCGGGGGGAGCGGCTGGGTGTAATGGGATTGTGGGAGACTTGGAATCACCGAATAATACCTAATATTGAATTAGTTATTAAATAAATAAATTTAATTTTTAAAACTAGATATGGGCTTCCGGGAAGGCCCAATCCCTTAAATAAAAACCAAACAACACATTGGTTATGGATTTCTAAAAGCTCCAAATTTTACTTCTCATGTTAAAATATCAGGGGAGGACATTTAGGAGTTGGAATGTGTGAAAAATATTAAAAAAATGAAATTTTTTTTAAAATAATCAAAATTTATTTTTAAATCTGGAATTGGGCTCACATTTTGGCCTAATTCATGAAAACTCACCTATTCTACATAAAAACTTTTGGAAACCCCCAAAACAAAGAATTAATGGAAATTAAAATAATAATACATTTAAAATAAGCTATGTATATGACATAAAATCTCTCAATACCTCCTCAAGCTGTGATGAAGATATTAATATATTCTATTAAATGAGTATAACATGCTATAAAACATAAAAATATATATGATATGTATGGATAAAATCTAATCTAATTGAATATTTCATTAAATTTCTTCAATAATGTCCTAAATAAAAAAATTTATAATTGAATGGTCACACTCCATAGAAAAATTCCTAGATAAAAACTCTATTTCAAGTAAAGATAGAAAATTTTGAAAAAATTCCGGGTTTCCTCATTCAACAAAAAATTATATAATTTCTTTTTAAGCACATAAACCACCAAATTTTCTTTCCCAGCATATATAACATCAGAATTTAAAAATACTCTATGAATTTTTTCTATCCCCAAGACCTTATATTGATACCTCTTTTACAGAATGTATAATGAAGGCCCCTATAACACTTTACTACCACAAATCACACACATATAAGAGATAATCACTATATGAAAAATATATCCACAACAACTACAAACTCTATATCCTAGTTCAAGTAATTTTTTCATGCTGTATCTGTTTATAAAAACATTATATACTCATATCTATTCTTTTTTGGAATACAACCATTCACTGAAATGAAAACATCAGATTACAACTTATACTCAAATCATTATTTAAGATAACACGTAATTATTAAACTACTATTTCCATCTTAACTTACAAAAAATATCAATATGAACTCATACTAAATTTGAATGGATTCCCATTTCTCGTAAGGATAGTCATATGAATAGTAATTTTGTAAAATTAATCTAAACAATCATACGTAATATCACATCAATCCAAGGAAAATTGGCTCCTAAAACAAGATATTATGTGGCTCCTAAGACATAATATAATCATCCTTATTAGAATATATAGGAACACTTCGTTATAAAATTATATAACTAAAAAATTAAATTCCCATATCTAATAAAAATGCATTGAGAAATTTCTATGCAGTTTATGCCGATTATGTAATTCCAAGAATATCTTCAAATTCTCAATGTGATCCTAATATATCTAAGAATAACTAATAAATTCATCAATGGACTCCACTATATAATAGTCTATATAAGGATAAATAACAATTTAACCATACTAATTAACACAATGGGGGTTTTTAACTTGTTAAAAAATAAAACAAGGAACACCTAATGATCATAGAAATACATCAACATTGTCATTAGGATATACTCATAAAAAACCCAAAACTAGTGATAACCAAAGAATATATGGATTTTCAATGACCAAAAAAATATGTTTAGGGAATATAAGAGATCATTGATTCTGAACATAGTGTATTTATTCTTAAATATCAAATAACTCAAGATAAGATAGGCATTGAAAACCCTCAAATGCTAATCCACCATCTTGTTGAAGAGAATAAGAGATTCAAAGGGGGACACAGCATGAATAAAAAATACTATCACTAAATGATCTAACACTAATATATTAATATCCCTAGTCTTAGTTTAGGTCATCTAATTAACACATACATATATCAATATAGACATTGGTTAAAAGTAGATTCTGATTTTTAAATCTTAATAATAGGGGAATCATAGTACTACCTCTCAGAAAATGTCTATATTATCCAATACAACTATAGGTATTTATTCCTCAAAAATGTGGGTGGAATATAAATTCATCATTTCTCATTGATATATAATTAGTTATAAAATCCTAAACCATAGTCCCACCTAACCCATATGAGGGTTCCATTGATTAGAGAGGGAAATCCTCACCCCGTATTCAAAATAAGATATATTCTATTGAAAATATATATACATAATCATGAACTAAATATAATAATTAGCTTAAAAAAACATCATATGGTCATATATATACCATGATTATATCCTAATAAAATGTATCATGTCCAATAGTAACCTCCCACTGATGGAAGATAACAATGAGAGGGTAATCTATTTTAATAGATGTCTCTAGGCGATGTGGTCTCTATAGAGTCTCGATTAAAATCTCTAAATCATAAAAAAGCATTCAAAATAACATGAATGAATCACACTATTATTAATGACTCCATGTTAAAAATATTACAAAACATAAGTCATGCGTCCAAAATTTTCATGAACAACGTTATAAAACACCGTCATCACTGGTATTTGACATTTTCCCTAACCTCATGTATCTTATTCTTATTATGGTCCTCCATGATGTGGTGGTAGATGTAGTGTATCAATGCATCATCCATATATAGATTATTGAGAACCACCCCCTTCTCTTCCATTGTCTCCACCTAAAGCTCCACCCTAGAAACCTTTGTGATATCTCTTATCTCAATACTATCACTATCTGGAAGGTTCAACCATTGTATCCCAATAGTAATCTTATATTTCCCCACTAGTAAAGAATAAAATAGACACTTGTAATCTTACCCCACATGCATAATAAGAACTGTCATTTAGGTGAGTTTCAATTATATGGGATCTATCCCTAGTCAACATCTATTCATAATATCTTTAATGAACCTTCTTCTACTAGAATGATCTAATTATATATCACTACTAGCTAATGAAAATTACTTTACCCTCAGAATAACATATCTAGAACTATCATATAGTTATGAAAACTCCATTGAAAATATCAATCAATATATCATGATAACAAATTCTAGAAAAATTATTTATAAAAAATGCTACAGTCATAATTTTAATCACAATCCATTAGCCTCACTAAAATATCTTTTCCATGTGATAACTATTATTGGTCAAAACCTAAGAGTAATTCATAATTTCTTAAATCCATGAAACATGCTAATATCGTTTAATATTACCTAGTTCGACATACATCATCACTAATATTCACACTATAATCATCATACATGAATTATACTCCACTTCAAAAAGTGGACTGAATTCATATTAGGGTAATGTAGTCTCATTCAGAATATATATGATCAACGGCCAGTGGTGTAATATTATTCCACAAATAAAATTCAATTAAATTTCCTCTAGAAAGTTATATGGTGTTGAAAACAAATTAAATATATATAAAATACCATATAATAGAGTACTACCAATGTATATCACTTCACTTGAAACCATGGAGGATTATTTCACTAAAAATAATTATGTACACTCATCAGTTGAGTAGTCATATCCTACAGTGAAAAGACTACCATCTATGATATCAATGGGTCTAATCTATTTTCAGTGGTTATGTGAATATTTATCAACTATGTTAATGGGGATTAAATCGATAAATGGTATGTATTTCATATCCTCATTAATCATATAGTCAACGACCCAAGTGAAAATTGGTGGCATTAGCTCAAAACACCCCAACATCTGAATTTAATGTAGTTTTCTATAATATAGAATCCGGAATTTGATATTATGAACACGTGAATATAAAATTGTTAGATCAAACAATTTAAATACCATGATAGGGGTAAATTTGGGTAGTAATGATTAAAACAACAACCTTTTTGGTCCATATTTTGTCATTTAGTATCCAACTCTTCTATCCCTTTCCCATAAAAATGTATAAACAGAAATATAATCATTCATGAGACATTGCAATTTTACATGGTTCACCTCATTGGGATATGTCCAAATAGAATACAATGGTCGTGTTCCAATGTACTAATTCCACTAAGGTTCACTACAAAATTACTTGGTTCAGGGTAGATCACATTAATTCCAAAGCTTATTAACATTATAATGTTTAGGGGCAGCTCACCTTATTCCCAAGGGTTACTCTATGAGTGTCTCTATATAGTTCACTACATTTGGAAAGGATTGAATTCATCCTATTACTTTTCTCAATGTTCTTTTAAGGATCTACACATAGTTTATGGACTTATAGGTCCATTTATTTGAATGAATGCACACATCCTTAGGTGTAGATAGATGCTCTGTTGAAGTCTCATTTTCACCCATAGAAAAAATTCCCTTTTATATGTAATATTAGATTCTAAAAATTACTTTATTTCACTATTTTAATTCCATAACTAACTTACATGAACCATATATGAACTAATTTTTATTGTCTGTGATCTTCATTTAACTGTGTGGTGCAAGTGCTTCATGAACCACATCTTCTTCCACGGATTGCCTAATTTATCATACACCTCCCCTTATTTTTGGATACCTTTTTTTCTTATATGGATATCCAATTCGATGAAGTATTTTTTTATGGTATATAGATCCTAAAAAAATCCTTTTGAAAATAATTTCCCTTGACATAATTAACACATTGTGGAATCCTCCCTTCTGAACTCTCATATTACACACGATTATCCCTCACGAACTACTTTAGACTTCACCAAATTCTTCCATATGTGATGATATTTTAGAATGAAAATTTATCATCTTAAAAACATAATTTGGGGAATTTATATGGGATAATATATCCAAAAAACCCACTAATATGATTTCATAAAAATGTGTATGTGGTAATGCCTTCACCGCGTATCAAAAAATGCAGTACAAATAGTGATTTCAGTCATTCATGTGGATGATGTCTTCTATGAATGAAATTTTTTTACTGGATCCATAATCACCACCTCTCTACCAATAATGTAAATATATATACTAATGGTATTCCTTCCACAAAAAATAATCATCCCATGAACTGAGTTCGCTATCCGGTTCGCGTAGTGCGCTTCACAGTCTGTATAGCACAACTATGTGGAAATATCCCATTTCTGATTATCCATCACTATTAAGTAAACCTCTTATATGTCCCATTAACTATGATTCATGATCTGTTAACTATAGTTCATGAAATCCAATTAAAAACATTCATTTTCACAAAAATAATCCTGATTCTAAGTCACAATAACATGGAAACTACTGAGAAACTACACCACATTAAATAACTGTTTCGACAACAAATACCATAATGATTCATGGTCATAAATCTTTTTCAATAAAACAATCACCCCAAAAACATCATAATAGAACCGTGAGGTATTTTTTCCGACAATATCCATCTTTGGTTCTACTGACAACACTTTACATTTTGATAGCACGTTAAATCATTTTTTGTCTTCTACTGCTATATTCATTGTGAAATTAACATCACGATCAATGATTTAGACAAAAAAAACTCTAATCCCACATAATCGATGATCAATATTAGAAATATATATTTTCAGGTAAATTTAATCAATGAATCACATCATTCAATAACAACTCAACTTCTTTATACACGAGATTCAACTATTGTGATATATGACCTTTGATTGATAACCTTTAGCGACATCTGATTTAAATCTCCTTCAACATTATATCTCCATCTATAAATGTCACCCCATATTATGACTATGTTTTTATCTTCCCTTTAAAAGTGACAATTTATCCTCTTTTTTCAACAAATCTATAGGTCACATCATTATTTTCTATCATAGGATAAAGAACACAACTTAGTACATGAAAAAAACACATCATATCTCATGGATAGGTGGTCCCACATCCACACTTTTTCATGTTATGGGCATCAACTGAACTCCATATGATAGCTGATGTCATTTAAATTATTCTTTGGGTATGGTCTTCATCTAAATGTCTATAACATTTATTTTTGTAGACTCATACTATAACTTCAAAATCCCTTGCTCCACCTTCTCCTTGATCAACTTATACTTAATTTCAATGTGCTTTGTCCTTGAGTGATCGACATGATTTTTTCAAATATTATAAAAACATGAATTATCCCAATGTGTTGTAATCACCATATTTTAATTCTCACAAATCAAGTTTGGATATTGTTGGAATCCTCATTATTTAATTCTCAGAAATAATGTTTGTAGATTATTGGATTCCTTTTGTTTTAATGCTCACAAATAATTTCTGGATATTATTGGACTCCTTGTGTTTTAAATATCACAAATAATGTTTGGAAATTGTTGGAATCCTTGTATTTTAATGTATAAAAATCATTTTTTACACTCTTATACCTTATGTGTTATGCTCTCACATGATTATGACTCAAAATATCACAAATCATGTATTAATATTATGAAATATGTTTAATATTGTTCTATTATGTTTCATTTTTCTAATTCATATGGTTAATTCATTATATTAGAATTAGTTCATAAGAATGTTTTTAGATTTTCTCAAAGTATGTGACATTGTATGCATGATAAAATTTCAATATTTTAAATAAGGATGTGACACCGTTTCCATACTACCATTTCTAAGACTGCATAACAAGACACCATTCATATTTTTGACAAATTAAATGTCACCATTACATTAGACACTGTGTTACTAACACCATAGCCATTCTACTAGTTCAATAATTTACAAAGGACAAGACACCCTAACATTACTACAAGTTCCAAATCACAATGAAACTATGGCAGTGTGACTATCTCACCATGACTGTCTCAACATGACTATGTCACCATAACTGTTACATCTTTCAATACCTGTAGAGACCCAAGCTTGACGTACATAGTCATTACATTAATTTTTTGGAATACATAATACTTGAAAAAAACAGACACCCAAAGACCATATTATTTTAGTGTCTTTGGAAAAATGAAACATAATCTTTTTATCATGGTGAAGGATCTTCAACATCTCCCATAAAGATATTACCCATTTTTTTCATACATAAAACCTTTCTTTATGTCTTGGGGAAAATAAAACATAAAAATTGTGATATCAATTGATCAGTAAGGGTAATCATGGATAATATAAAACAATAAATAAACATTTTAACATAAAAACATGAACATAAAACATCAAAATCCTGAGTAATGACATAAATCATTGCATTATATAAGGAATAAATCATAAAGGAACATTAATCATGATAAAATAGCATGGTTATAAAACATGTAATTTTTTAAAACCATTAAGCACATGTTATGATTTCCATAGTAGCCAAGGTATTGCTTCCAAGACCATCACAGTGGACAAATTCCATTACTGAACTGGGTTTCTTTGTCATTCCTTCCCGATATTACTGAACCATAATTTACTTTCCATTCCAACCATGTCTATATGATGAGATATAAAACCCTAAACAATGCATTAGAGGGAGATATATGTCCCACCCATCTCATAACGATACAATTATTATTTGTTCCAAAAAATCATAAATCATACACCATAGATAAGAATGAGATTGAAAAAATTATCCCTTACCTTACGTCCATTTTCTTTCATATGTGTCAAAAAGTACCTCGTATGGTAAACAAAAGTATGATTACTTCTATACCTTGTGGTAGAAATAAAAAAATATTAAAATGACTTAAATCATATATAGAAGAATAGAAAACATTTTAAGAAATTTTTTTGATAATACATGGGAATGGATGATAAACATAACCCCAGTAAATACTTATAAATAAAAAATCTCAGATAAGAATGAGATTGAAATAATTATCTCTTACCTTACGTCCATTTTATTCTATATGTGTCCAAAACTCATGTATAGTTGGTTTTAACCTATTATTAAATTTTATCCGAACCATAATAATATTTATGATATCATATATTATTCACTTACGACTTTATATTACATGTTCTTTTGTTAATTCCATGTTAAAGGAGAGTTTTGGGAAAAATCAATCATTTATCTTACTTATTTGGACTTGTTGTTATTTATATCATTACTTATATAAAGATATAATTACATCTAGAATGTGAAACAAGATTTATATATAATATATATTTAGAATAATATATATATATATATATATATAATAGATCGATGAATTGAATGAAATACACAGTTCATGGAGACGGTAGGTCGTACGTTTTCATGAACGCTATTTTCTTTTCCATATTAAATTGAATAGAAGTAAGTGAATAACATATACATAAATCCAGTATCATTATTATGTCATATATTTCGTTATTATTTATTATATATACTTTATAATCATTCTGGAATGGTTAGCATGGATAATGAATCTCATCACGTCGTGGAGATGGTAATTCGTACGTACACACGAGCGATGATTTCATTCCCATAATTATTTTAAAGAATTGGAGTGGACAATATAATATCTCAGAATTGGTATGATTTTATAATAACCATATATAGTTATTTCTTCCACTATTATTCCCATCTTAGTAGGTTGGTTTGGAAAAACATATTCCACTACGGCGTGGAGACGGTAAGTCGTACGTATGCACGCGCAATGATTTCATTTTTCATAAGATGGATATAAAGTGAAATAGAGTTGTTAAATATTTATAATAACATATCAGTATATTATTGATACTGATTTTTTTTTACTTTATGATGAAACAACTAATGTAGAGGATGTATAAAAAGAAATAAAGCTGAAAGAATCGGTAGAAGAGATTACCTCATCTTGGACGCACCTTCTTTGAAATTCCTCTTAAGGGTCTAAAGATGGTCTTTTGAGAAGACCAAAATCTATATAATGTTAGTAGGGAGGTTGAGAAAATTAATGTTTTGGGGTTGTATGAGCATGAAGGCTCAAAATGGTGTGATAAAGATAGGGATGAGGTGCCCTTTTATAAGAGAAGAGAGGGGCACTTTTGGAAGCCTCAAAAATATTAGTTAATAATAAACTCAAACCCCACATAAGAATCCCCAAAAATTACTCAATTAAAAGATGATATGAGATAGTGTTGTAATATAATCAAAAAATATAATTTATACTTGTTTTTAATTTATTTTAAACCCTATCATTTTGATTTATCCTAATATAATATATTTAATTTAATTTATTGTAATAAAATTCAAAATTCTAAATTGTTATAAATACTTACTTATGTGTTGTGAATTTTCTATAATTGGATACTTTAGGATATTTTAGACCATATTAATTTCAATTTATAATTTTTATATATTTTCGTGATTTTTAAAAAATTTAATAATATGTTATTTTTATAAAATATCAATAGTGTCAATTTTGACAATATTCAAATATTTGAATTTAAATAACATACACAAAGAAGATATATTCAAACAAAAAATATTTATTGGATCACTAAAATGTAATATTAATCTAAAAAATTCATGTATCACATTAAATAGTTCATATAATATTTATTTTAATATTTTAAAATCCATTTATTTGATATTTCAATCAATAAAAGAATTTCTACATAACAATTGTGTCACCATTAATGATTATTATTTAGTCCCTAAAAATCCAAAATAAATTCACATGATTTAGGTAATTTTATTATATTTATTTTGACCATTTATTTTTGTAGGTTTATAATTTTTGTCACTAAATGAAAATTATTATAGTTATAAGATATATGAGAGTGAAATGCTGTCACATTCTTTGGTTTTAATAATAATTACATCATTTTGATGGTCAAAAGTCCATAAAATGAATCTAGTCGGACCCTTAGGTGATATGGATCGACTTTTATTCATCTAATCAAATATTTCCAGGTGTTATGGTAATTTTATAATCTTATGTTTATAATTAATTACCAGATTTTCCTTTAACTATAGTAAAAAAAAATTATCGTTGTTACTATTCACAATGCCTTTGGAAAAAGTACCCTATTAAGGTAATTTGGACCTACTGATAAAAAATATAGAATCCATTTTTACAAATTCAAATCATAGAAGTTTTTGTGTTTAATATAAAATTAATCAGGCTGTTGAGAAAACGGGTTTTAGAAGTTTAAACATTGCAAAAGTTGGAAATGCTATTACCTATGAATTCAATTGAAAATTAATTCTAATGAGATAAATTGTATTAAATGGTAAAAATAAATTCTATTTATACTTTAAAACATTTCAATAATATATTTTATCCATATAAATTATTTTGAAGAAATTTGTTTGTTCAATTAAAATATAGCGTATTTTTACTATTCATCAAAATAAAAAACATATCAGAAAAATATAAAAAAGTTATACAGAGTAAATTTTTATATCCTTATTCTGAGGAAGATGTTTAATTTTTAAAATTAAACTTATAAACATGTCAAAAACTAGATTTAATGTGGGTACGCCATCAAAAGGTCGAAAACTGCATTTTTTTAAATAATAATTTTACACGAAAATGTTATTTTGTTCTCATAACATGTTCTAGAATATGTGTAAGATGAATTATATTGTTATAATATTCAAAATTTGGTTGATACTATTCCTAATGGCTAGTTTATAACAATATTATAATAATAAATTGTTGTTTAGTGAAACTCGGTATTGCGTACCAGATAATCCATTGAGAAGGTCACTCTTTCATGCAACACAAGCCAAGAATAGTTTTTGCATTAAATAAAATCTAATACGGTGTTGCATATATCACAATCTAATCTTTCTGTAATGTACAACAAAAGACATCAATAAAATTAAAAATAATATTTCTCATAAAATTTCAGGGTGTAACATTCCACCACCCTTAAAATAAATTTCTCCCTCGAAATTCATTGGGGTTATAAATGGTTTACAACGAGAAATTTTCTTTCCTAGAAACCCACATTACAAAAAAGAACACTAAAAATTTATTTTAAAAAGGAATGTTTGAAACATAATGGTCACCCAATGTAACTTAGAAATGGGTTTTCACATTGTAGAATATAGGTGAAAATATGGATATCGAAGAGAAATATAACCATCATGTTCTAATGGAGAGTTGTAGAGACCATGGATATGAAAAAACCAACAATCTCATAGAAATAAATTTGTGATGATCTAAGGTACCATCCGATTTATCGGATATGAGGGTACTAGGAAAATATTTTTGGTTTTCACGATCATTTCCCTAAAGTTTGATGAATTTTTTCATAAGGATAAATAATTACTTGATTTCAAGTTAATATAATAATTGGTAATTCAATGCACAATTTCACTTCATCTCTTATTTAAATAAATGATGTTGAATTTTTCATTCGTGAAGTGTGACCAGATCAGGCAATATAATGATAGGTCATCCCATCGGTCTCAATCATACAGTTTGAAAAAGTTATTAAAAATACATATGTCCATCTATGGTGAGATTTATTTTAAATGGTTCAAAAAATGGACGTATACATCATTTATCATAGCAGTTAATAAAATAAAACTAGTTTCTACTAAGAAGTGACTTTCTGTAGGCCAATGGAATGTGATAAAGGCCAGTCGCACATCGGTTGTGGGTTCAATTCCAACATCCTTGTCCAACATGATTGATTGTCACACATCCAACAGGTTGTCCTTCATCTAGAACTATACTATTACAACAATTCAGAAATAATATCAAAAAGTTCTAGCCATAAAAAAATATTATCTGATGTACAACTTAATCCATTCTATTCTTTAGGCTTATCCAAAATACTTTTTCCCAAAATGATGCTGTAAAGAAAATTATTTCTAGAAAGTTCATATAACAATCATTTCAATACCTTCATTTATCCCCCATATATCATAAGATATATCTAGTTGGTCATATTCCATAAATTTAAAGGACTTCATCATGGATCCTCTTGAAATTTGATAATAGAATAAATTACTATAGAACCTAAGTGAAAACATTAATTCCATCAAAATAAACCCTTTCCATACACCAAATATACCAAAAATTCTATATACTCAATCCATCATATAACATTGTCCTTTTATCAACCATGAGCTCATTAATAATATAAAAACATATTATTTTATCCTTATCCCTTCATTTTTCACATATCGCCTTCTTTCCAAAAATGTTTCAATCACTTTTCATGGTTACCAGTACCATAAAATTATTGAAAACAAAATAAAACAATACATAGATATTCAAACATTCCACGATAGTATAAATGGGATTCCACAAAACTATTTTGGAATCCCATTACCTATACACTTAATCATTCCACCACATTATTGTCATATTCAAAATCACCAATATTGATCACATGTCACTTCTATTTGTCCTTTTCCATAAGAGGTTGTTGATGTCGATCATCATTAACCCTTGGATTAGGGTATCAGTTAGCATAATGCCTCTTTTCCTTGCAACCGTAGCATTGAAGTGTTGGTGGTGCGTTCTCTATAGTCTTATCACTATTCCCATCATTGGATACCTTTTTCCAATTACTTTGATACTCAACTTCTTGGTGTCCTTCTTTTCCCCACATAAAACATTTTCTAGTCCTTTTATGACAATCTCTACCATGCTTTTTTCCACACATTGGGCATAAAAAACATTTGTCTTCTTTTCAACCTTTTTTGCATATTTTTCCTTGAACTTCATCTTTAGTTTGTTGTCAAAACCAAGAGATGGATATGTAACACCAACATCAAGTTCTACCTTGAATGAACAACACACTATTTCTTCATAGCTAATAAAGTATCTTATCACAAATTCCCTTCGAAGACTGGGTTTTAAGCTACTGAAGAATCAATCAACTATACATTCTGGTTGGATGAAAAATCCAGATGCATACCTTGAATGCCTTGTAATATTCACCTCGTACATACCAACATATTCTTCATCCTTTTTCTTATACACAAGGAACTCATTTTCCTTCTTTGATGGAAGAATACTGGGGATGTACTTATTGAAAAATAGGTTCTTGATCTCGTCCCATTCCATGGATTCAATTAACCTTAGGGACTTGTATTCTTAATGAGAGACCACCACAGGTCTGCTTCACCTTCAAAATGGTAAACAGCGAAAATTATTTTCTCATGCTCTAGAGAATGATTTATGGAAATTATCATTTCAATGGTACTGATTCATTGTTGGTAACAACTGGACCCGAAGACCCCCTGAAAGAAGGTGGAAGTTGCCTCCTGAAGCACTCAATAGAATATTGTTCCCTTCTCTATTAAATTGGAAGTCCAGAATGATTGGTAGATTGTGTAATTATAGAAATAATATTTTTCACTCAATTTCCCATATCATTGGTTTTTTCAGGATGAAAATCATTGAATTGTCCATTACATTTATCAACACGACTCCTTTGGGTTCCAACAATCATCTAAAACCCAAAAAGAATAGTGTGAGAGGAAAAAATCATGCTAGGAAAACAATATAATAAAGGGGAATACCATCAATTTATAACATCATAGGTTTAATTCTACGATTGTTACTATAATCGTAGGACAATAACCTATACTTATAATTACCTTAGAGACATCTCTATACATTCATTATTAATATCTCTATAGATCTCACTAAAGCGTTCACATCCAAGTTTTCAAAGGTCAACTAATCCTTCACTCTGATACCAACTTTAGAGACCCATGCTTGATGTACATAGAAATTACATTACTTTTGGTGAATAATTAATACATTAAAAAAATAGACTCCCAAAGACCGTATTAGTGTGGTGTCTTTGGAAACTCAGAACAAAATCTTATAATCATGATGAAAGATCTTCAACAACTCCCATAATGATCTTGCCCTTTTATTTTCTTACCTAAAACCATTCCTTATATCCTAGGAAAAATAAAACATAAGAAGGGTGAGCTAAAATGATCAGTAAAGGTAAACATGGAGAATATTAAATAATCCAAAAACATTTGAATGTAAAAACAAGAACATAAAACCTCAAAATCATGATTAATGACATAAATCATGGTAGTAAAAAAGGAATAGATCATAATAGAAAAATAATCATGATAAAATTTAATTAGAATAAAACATGAAATTGTGGAAAACCATTAAGCACATGTTATCATTTCCATAGTAGTCAAGGAATTTCTTCCAAGACCATCATAGTGGGAAAAGTGCATTACTGACTCGGGTTTACTGGTCATTCCATCCCGGTATTATTGACCCGGATTTTACCAATCGTTCCAGCCATTTATATCTCATGAGATATAAATCATTACCTAAATCATTGGAGGGAGACATAGGTCTCACCCATCTCATAATGAAACCATTCTTATTTGTTCCACAAAATTAGAAATCATACATAATAGCATAACCCAAATAATAGAATGGGATTCTTAAACTTCTTTCCATCATAACATAATCGATATAAAATAGTTGGAAATCATTTCATCATAAGAAAAATCAAACAAATTATATAACAGATACATTTTACTTGAAACATAAAAATACTAAATAATGTCATCGTAGATGGAAAATAGTTTTGATAAAACACTTGAAATGAATATTTGAAGAAAATATCCTTTCTTATTCAAAATCATTTTCTTTTCAAAAAATGACATGTAATTTTAAAAGAAATGTATTTTGTTTAAAATAATCATGGAATATTTTAAATTAATCTTTATGAAAATATGGAATTATAAAACCATAAAATCTGTTCGTTCCGTATAAGTTAAAAAACATTCTCCTTGAAATTTTTTCAGAAATGTAAAAAAGAACATCGCATGGTAAACAAAACAAAGATTCCATCCATACCATGTGGTAAAAATAAAAAAAAAGGTAAAAATAACATAAATCATAACTGGAGTAATAGAAAACATTTTATGAAAACATTTTGATAAAACATGGATATGGATGATAAACATAACACCAGTAAATACTTACGAATAAACAATCATAGATAAGAACACGATTGGCATAATTTACCCTTACCTTAGGTCCAATTTCATCCTTGCATGTTCAGAACTCTTTTATAGTGGGATTAAAAGTATTATTAACTTGTAAAATAACCATAATTATATTTATGATATCATATATGATTCACTTATGACTTTATATTACCTGTTCTTTTGACAATTCCATGTTAAATAAGCGTTTTGGGTAAAATAATTTCATTTATCGTATGTGATTGGAATTTTTTTTCTTGATATCATTACTTATATCATGATTAACTTAATTATATAATGTAAAAAATTATTTATATATAATATATATTCAGAATATTATATATATATATATATAATAGATCGATGAATGGAATGAAATACACCGTTCATGGGGATGGTAAAACGTACGTACGCATGAACGTTGTTTACGTTTTTTTATAAAATTGAGTGGAACTAAGTAAATAACATATTAATAAATCCAGTATCATTATTATGTCATATATTTCATGGTTATTTATTATATATATTATTATAATCATTTTGGAATGGTTTACACGGAGAATTAATCGTGTCGCGTCGTGGAGACGGTAATTCGTACGTACGCACGAGCGATGATATCATTCCTATAATTATTGAATTGTATTAAAGTGGATGATATTATATATCAGAATCAGTATCGTGTTAGTAAAATCATATATAGTTATTTATTCCATTATTATACGCATCCATGTAGGTTGGTTATGAAAAACAGATTACACCATGGCATGGAGACGGTTGGTCGTACGTACGTATGGGTGGTGATTTTGTTTTTTATAGGATTGATATAAAGTGAAATAAGATTGTTTCATATTTATAATAACATATCAGTATATTAGTGATACTGATGTTATTAATTTATGATGAAACAAATATATAAGAGGATGTAGAAGAAAAAGAAACATGAAAGAATCGGTAGAGGAGATTACCTCTTCTTTGATGCACCTCCTCTGAAAATCTTCATATCGAACTAGTCTTGGACTTTTGAGAAGACCCAAATCTCAAAACATTTAATAGGGAAGTTGATGAATGTAATGGGTATGGGTTGGCAGATCTTGAAGGCTCAAAATGGTGTGAGGAGGAGAGGGATGATGTTCCCTTTTATAAGAGGGATATGTGCACTTTTGGAAGCCTAAAAAACATTACTTAATAATAAAATCAAACCCCTATTAAAAATATCCAAAATTTTATCAATTCAAAGATGATATGAGATAGGGTGGTAGTCACATCAACCAAAAAAAATTAGACTTGTCTTTATTTTATTTTAAACGGTATCATTTTGATTTATCATTATTTAATCATTTTAATTTTATTGGTGGTAATAAGATTTTAAATTATAAATTGTTATTAATACATACATATGTGTTTTGAATTGTCCATAATTGGATACGTTATGTCATTTTATACTATATAAATTTCAATTTATAATTTTTAAATAATTTTGTGATTTTTAATCAATTTATTAATATGTTCTTTTTATAAAATATTAATATTTTCAATTTTGACACTATTCAATTATTTAAATTTAAAAAATATCCACACAGATGATATATTTGAACCGAAATATTTAATAGATCCCCAGCATGTAATTTTCTTCAAAAAAATTCTTCGATCACATTAAATAGTTCATATAATATTTATTTTAATATTTTTAAAACCATTTATTCGATATTTCAAGGAATAAAATAATTTATACATCACTATTCTATCACCATTAATGACAATTATTTAATCCCCAAAAATTATAAATTAATTTACATGATATAAATAATTTTATTATATTTTTGGTGAATATTTATGTTCTAATTTTTATGATGTTTATCACTAAATTAAAATTATTACACTTATAAGATATAGGAGAGTGACATGTTGTCACTTTATTTGGTTTTAATAATAATGACATCATTTTCATGGTCAAAGGTCCAAGAAATAAATCTATTACAACCCTTAGGTTATATGGGTCACCATTTATTCATACAATAGCATTTGGGCAGGTGTTATAGTATTTTTATAATGTTATTTTTACCCATACTTTTCTGATTTACCTTTAATTGTAGTAAATAAAAATTACGATAGTTACTATTCATAATGCCTTAAAATAAAAAGTAGCATATTAACATATTTTGGAAATACAAATTCCAAATATGGAATCCATTTTTAATAATTCAAAACACAGGAGTTTCAGTGGTTAATTTAAAATTAATCTTGCTCTTGAGAAAATGGGGTTTAAAAGTTAAAACATTACAAAAGATTGAAATGTTTTTACCTATGAATTCAATTTAAAAGTAATTCTAATGACATACATTATATTAAATGGGAAAATATATTCTATTTATACTTTAAAACTTTTAAATAATACATTTTAACAGTATAATTGTATTTATGAAAAAATTTGTTTTCCATTAAAATTTAGTATATTTTTACTATTCATCAAAATAAGAATCTTATCAGAAAAATTTCCAAAATTTATCCAAAGTAAATTTTTATATCCTTATTCCAAGGAAGAAGTTTAATTTTTCAAATTGAACTTATAAACATGTAAAAAACTGTATTTAAAGTGGGTGCGCCATCAAAAGGCAGCAAAACTGCATTTCTTGAAAAACACATATTTTACCCGATATATTTATTTGATTCTCATAACATGTTATAGAATATGTGTAAGATGAATGGGATTGTTATAAAATTAAAAATGTGGTTAATACTATTCATAATGGATATTTCTTAAAAATATTATAATAATTAATTATTATTTAGTGAAACTCGTTATTATGTACCACACAATCTATTGTGAAAGGTCTCTATTGCGTGCAACACACGCCAAGAATAATGTTTGTGTAGAATACAAGCTGATACGTTGTTTCGTATAGCACAAGCTAATATTGGTGTAGCGTATAACACAAAAAAACAATAAAATTTAAAATAAAATTTCTTATAAAATTTTGGGGTGTTAAAGTATTTAACCATTTTTCTATCTTTTCCAATTTAATTCCTATATTATTTATAAAGGTCATATATGATATATTTAATGTCACTAATTTAATTAATGTTCATCTGCAGTCCTACCAGCATATATTATGATGTATGAGGTGTAGAGATAGTGCATCATGTTGGATCGAACCAAAACCCTGAAATAATGAAGAAAAGTATGCCATTGGAGCAAACAGATGTAGCGGTGGATTGCATGAAAATTGAGAAGAACACCCATAAAATGAATATCACTTGATGAACTCTCAATTCCTGAAGGTTGAAGCATTGTATATCATAATCTCAAGCATCCTCATTGTAGAAAACTATAAGAACAAAATAATCTACCAAAACATTTTATAAAACTAAAAAGGAAAACAAGAGACTCACGGCACCCTATTTCTATAATAGGATGAAAAAAATCACATATTCAACATGCTATAAGACTTGGGTTGCATAAAACATCAGTCATATAATTCTTAAACCTTTATCATTATTATTTCTCTATTGTGTACAATTTTTATCACTTAAAGGGAACTCTGTGAATCTACATTAAAACACACATTGTCTCCTACACTAAAATTGATGATACAAGATATCCTCACTCAAAAAACCTTTACACCTTTTTCACCCACATATAACTCTGGAATAATTCTTGTGTGACCTGGTTGTTTGTTTTCCCATGTAGAACACATGAAGAGGTTTTGTTACCTAGAATGTCTTTTGTACTGTTGTTAACCCCAATCTAGGTTGTGGATAATATATATATATATATATATATATATATATATACATTGGTAGCATGTGTTCACAATGTGGAGTTGATTTGGTATCGTCTTGAGACTGAACCACTTGTCTTACCCATTGTTTCTTTCAATTCAGACTTTCCTTATTTTGACATATATTTTAGAATAAATTTTTTTCATATGATAGTTAGTCTGGGAATGTAGTAAAAATTATTTTTTCCTTATCAATTTCTTTTCAAAAGTGATATCAATATCTAAAATTCCAATAACTGTGAATTAATAAATATTCTGAGAAACCATATGAGCTGTCAAACAATTATTATTTTGCTGCCTTTGTAAACTTTCCTGTTTTATTTTTAAGTTGTGGATCTTTTATATAAAATTTTCAACAAAAAATTTTATAAGAACAAAATTATCTTACATATTTAGTGTTTTACCCAAACCAACATTTTGTATCTAAAGTGTTTTTTAAAATACCTATTTTCAAGATTTTTATTCAGTTTTAAATATTTTTTTCAACAGTTTTTTAGTTGAGTTTTAAAGATCTCAAAATTTCATTTAGTTATAAATTTACAGTTCATTAAAAATATATGTTTTACTTTTTACTATGGGTTATTTATTGTAAGGTTATGCTACCAACATACCTCAAATATTTAATGGAAACAAATACCCATAATGGAAAATGAATATGAAAATTCCCTTAAAATATTTTCGTTTTGATATTTGGTAATCAATTATAGATGAATTTAAGATTCCTACTACTAATTGGTATATTTGGAGGAACCAACTGAGGCTAAATAAAACAAAAATTACAAATCCCTAAATTCCCTATACTGTTCTTTAAGAGATGAAGTGATTGATAGAATTTATGCATGTAAAACAACCCATGAAATTTGGGATACTTTATCTATTCCACATGATGGAACCTCTAGTGTTATGTAAATGAGACTTAATGAATGTAATATTAAATATGATAATAATAAAATGAGACTTGATGAGCCTATATAAGACATGTATCATAGGTTTAATGAAATTGTGAACACAATTATCTCTCTAGGTAGAGATGTTACCACCAAAGAGAAAATCTTGATAATACAAAGATTATTACAAGATTGAAAGAGAGGAACCTATACCTAAATTATAGAATATTGTGAAATTATAAAGCTACCAGTCATGGAGTTGATATAAAAGATGATGATGGATGAGGAGGAATTAAAAGTCAACAACGAAGAGGAATATGAACTAGAGAGAATGTTTATGGATTTTAAAATAACTGATTCAATAAATAATTAAAAGCAAAGGATATAATTTCATTCTGATTGTACATTTAATGATGATTATCCATCTAATAGTGATGAGGAAGTTGACCAATTATCTAGGCTAATTAAAAATTTCTATAGAACAAATAAATTTCATAGAATGCCAAAATTTAGAAGAAGATATTATATCAAGGGAAAGTGGAAGAAGGATTGGAAAATAAGTTCAAAAAATTAGGAAATAGTTTTTTATGAATGTGATAGAGAAAGGGACATGTAAATGATGATTATACTAATAAAAATATAAGAACAGATATGAAGAAAAAGATAGAAAGTATAAAAATTTAATAAAGGAAACATAGAGTACATCTGAGGATAATATATGTGACTCATAGTCTTCAGATGGTGAAAATTCAAACAAATCCAATATGTGTTTTTTTAATAACAAATCTGAGGTAACACTAAATTCTCCTGAATATAATTCAAATTATTATAGAGATGAATTTTACAATGAAGAAAATATTACTAGTGAAGAATTATTTTAATACATTCAGATTATAAGAGAAACATGTAATAAGCTAAAAGAAAAATAAAAATCATTAAATACACATTATACCTTGACCAATAATTTCAAATATGATCTTACGATAGAGAAAGATAAAAAATTCTATTTAAATAAATATTACAATAAACATAATTTATCTAATGATATATTGAAATAGGACTTATAGAAATTCACTTATTTAAAAAATACCCTAAAAAATTCATGGAAAATAAATTTCACCTAGAAACACAACTAGTATTGGATACCATCATGGTAAAAGAAACCTCACCAAAAAACATTGTTACTAAATATAGATAATCTATTTTTCTACTTATGAATGAAAATTTTGAATCTAGTTCATGTTTTCAAAATTCTATTACTACCTCTAGTTTTAATGGACCAAATTTTTGTCTATTATTCAAATATATTACATTATACTAATAGAAAAACTATACGGAATATATATTTTCCTAAATTAGTGATTAAAAATATTAATGGTCCAAAATTATAATGGTACCAAATTCTATTTTGGTTCAATTATTATGTAGTAAAAATTCTTGAAGCGCTCCTGCAAAAGATTATGGTACAAAGATAGTTGATGTTCAAGACACATGACAAGAGATTACTTATGATTCAATAATTTAAATAATATTGATGGTGGGAATGTAACCTTTAGTGAAAATGCTAATTGAAAAATAATCAACTTCGGCCAGATTGGAAAATCTAACTCTATTTTAATTTCTAATTTACTGTTTATCTATAGATTAAATTATAATTTTCTTTGTATGTAACAAATGTGTCATGATGGATGTCATGTTATATTTATAAAGATGCATGAAATTTTTTTAACTCTAAATTGATCAATTAGTTTCTTATTTTTGAAATGAAAATGTCTATTCTATTAATTTAGATTCACTTATCTCTCAAAATGATTCTTGCTTGGGTGTTTTTCACAATGAGTCTTCACTTTGGAATATTTTAATAATAAGATTCAGTCTACACTCCCATAGAATTCTTACAACAAAATTTTCAGTCACACATATACAAAAATTTGTGTTTTCAAATGAAAATATATGTAATCCTTGTCAATAGGGAAAAAAATATCATTCAAAATAAAGAAAGATGTTTCCACTTCACATCCTCTCGATTCAGTTTGTAACATTAATAATTTTTAGTTAAAATGGGAAGCACTATGTTTATTTTCATTTAGATGTCTACTTTTATATACATGGACCTCATTCATGGCTCACAGAAGGGAAGCCTACTATCATTTTATCATGTATGCTTGGACTATAGAAAATTGTATTAGTCATAGAATTAAACCCCTATGTAGTGACCATGACCCTGAGTTTGAAAACAATGAGATTGAATCCTTTTTCTGACAAAATGGCTATTGTCATATCTTCTCTGCTCCTATGACACCTCAGAAAAATGGTGTTGTTGGAAGAAGAAATAGAACTATACAAGAAATTTCTAGAACAATGCTTTGTGTGTATGGCCTACCTATATTTTTCAGGTTGATGTAGTCAATATGGAATGCTTTATTATTAATATTTTTTAATTAGACCTATCACAAAAACATATCCCTTTTGAGTTGTGGAACAATAGAAAACACAAGGTTAACTACTTCAATGTTTTTGGTTACAATGTCTACATTCTTAACAATACATATAATCTGGATACATTTTCCTCCCAAAGTGATGAAAGAATTTATCTAGTATATTCATTCTCTAGTAATTCCATTATATTCATTAACCAGAGAACCAAATGTGTGGAAGAAATTTTACATGTCAAATTTGATGAAACAAATCCAAATGAACCTAAGACCTCTGTATAGAATCATGATGATGATATGTCAATTCATGACAGTAATACTAAATCCTCTGACCACCCTATAAAAGAATCTATTAAAACATCCTATTCTAGAAATTCTATAGATTTGATTCAAATTGAAGCCAAACCTATTTAATAATCTTAAATTACTAGTCCTTATTTTTATAGATTTGTACTAACACTTAGGAACCATCATTTAGATGAGTTTTTTGGAGATTTTGATAATGGAACACGTACTAGAGCTTCCTTAAGAAATCAATTTGTACATCAAGAATTTTTATCCCAACATTATCCGAAAACTATCAATGATGCTATCAATAATAAATTTTGGTTAATCGCTATCAAAAAGGAGAAAAATCATATTGAAAGGAATAATGTTTGGAAACATGTGTATAGACCTAAAGAATACATGAACATATGAATAAAATGGGTGTTTAGGTACACAATAGATGAATCTGGGAACATAGTTAGAATCAACACTAGAGTGGTTGTACAAGGTTATTGTCTAGAAGAGTCAATTGACATTTAAGAATCTTTTTTCCAGATTCTAGACATGTAGCCATTATAATCTTTTTTTCATCTGTATCACTTGTAAATTTCAAATATTATCAAATGGATGTCATGAGTTTATTCCAAAATAAGATAATTGTTGGGGAAGTTATTTTTTAACAAACCTTTGAATTAAAAAACCCTCAAATTCCCAATAATTTTTTTTAATTAACACAAGTTTATACGGTTTAAAACAGACTCGAACATATTGGAATTATAGATTACGTAGTTTTATTATTTCCAAATGATAAAAAAGGAATAGTTGATCCTATATTTTTATAAAATGGATTTCTAATTCTTTATTGGTCTTTCAAATATATGTGGATGATATTATTTTTGGATCATAAAAAATTCTTTATGTTGGTATTTTTTAAAAATGATGAAAAATGAATTTGAAATAAGTTTATTAGATGAACTTAAATTTTTCATTGGATTTAAATTTTTTCAAAACAATGAAGGTATCATATTAAATCATTGAAAATATAAAAAATATCTCCTAATATATTTTGGCATTGATAGAACAAAAATTAGTGATACTCCAATGACTACTACCTGTAATTTTTTTCTTGATTAAAATAGTAAACCTATTGATCGAACCAATTATAGATGAATGATTGAAGTATTACTCCACTTATCTTCTATTCAGATTGATAATATGTTTAGTGGTTTCATGTGTGAAAATTTGTAAGAAAACTCCAAAGAGTCTCATGTAAATTTTGTTAAATAATTTTCAAATACTTCAACTATAATACCAACATAAGACTATTTTATACTGTAGGATAATCATTTCAATATGTTAGTTATTAATATGTGATTATTGTGGTTGTATGTTAGATAGAAAAATAACCTATGGAACATATAACTTTTTAGAAAAGTCTCTAGTATCATGGTGTATAAAAAAGAAATTTCATGTGTCATTCTATACTGTAGAGACATAATACATAGCTGCTGGTAGTTTTTTTAAAGAAATTTTGTGGATGATACACACATTAACGGATTATGGATATGAATTTAGAAAATTACCTATAAAATTATATAGTGAAAATACTATTAATATTTCAATGAATACTATTTCACAATCCATGATTAAAAATATTGACACAAGACATCCCTTTTGGAGTGATAATTATCAAAAAAGTGATATCACTTTTGAATTCATTAGAACTGAACATCATCTTTCTGATAAATTCACTATGCTATTAAATGTTTTGAAGATAAATTACATTATATATGAATTAGGGATGATAAGACTTAAGTTAACATTTTAATGTTTCATAGTTTACGATTTCGCGATTTATAATTTCAGATCTTACTATCTCACACTTAATATCTCATAGTTACTGTCTCTCAGTTATGGTATCATAGTTGATGTCTAAATTATACGGCTGCACCAATTGGAGTCACACTCTAATGCTGAAACCATGACTATATATTCTTATCTTATTTAATGAATCTGACTTCTATTTTTAGAATTTTCATTCTCATATCACTGTATCAAATATTTTGTTGACTTAATGCTGTGTATTTGTGTTTGAAGTGTTTAAAATTCCTAAATGATAAAAAATCGATACCTTCCCACTCCCCTCTTCACTCGTTCTCTCGTCTCATAAAATTGAAACTCTTCTCTCTAAAGTAATTATCCCTCTTTCATCCTTTCATCATTCATAAACCCACATTGGATTCTCAAAATGAAGCATTTGTCTTCATGAACTCTATAGAAGCATCAGTCTTAGAAGAAATTTAAAAAGGAACTGAAAATAATTCCTTGGAAACTACTGAATCTAGGAATTGTTGATCGGATAGTAGTACCAGATAAAAATGATGATCAGAAGTGGATGCTGAGAAATAAATCACATGTTCCGAATGTATTGGATGATCATATATGTATTAATTGATTCACAAAAGGGGAATGATTGATTTATCCAAATGTAGTTTCTATGTTTTATCTGTATGTTCAATTGTTGTTCAATTCGAATGATGATTCTGAACTAAAAAGATGGTTAAATTATCAAATATAGAACATTTCATTGATCAACTATAGAACTTTTAATTGATGTTGTGGGTTGTGTTCCTCGGAATACCTCGAGAAGGAATTTTTTAGGATTAACAAAGAGGTCCACCACCACATAGAAATTTCTTTATCCTAGAAAATGATTTTGAATGTTTGACTACAAATAAGAAAAATAGAAGAGAAATTGCAACTGATCTGGATGATGAGACAATACATTTGTTTAAGTTTATTCAACATCTTATATTTCCAATTAAAGGGGACTTCGACACCCAGAATTATCAAGATATGTTCTTGATATATCTTATTAAGAATGGTAATATGATCAATTAATGTATGTATAATATACATCACATGTGTGATATTACCCTGACAACTTCAAAATCAACTTCTCTATTTTATTTAATTTTAATTTCTGCAATGTTTTTTTCCATGTGATCCGTTGGTCTGAATGAAGATATAGTTGAAGGTTAAATGTTTTGTATTTCAAAGGATACAATTAGAATGATGAAAATCACAAGGAATCCATGGATAAAATCTTGGGTTCAAGATAAAGAAATAATTTAGGAATGTTTCAACATTTATTAAAACCCTTAGAGACCAATTAATATATCAATCACTGGTCTTGAACCTGATGAATTTGTTTAATAATAAGAGGAAGTGGTAAAAGATACAGTTGTTGCACCTGAGAGAGAAACAATCATTGATGAAGAAGATATTGGACTACATATTATACAAGAAGTAGTTGTATAAGATGTTGTTGCTGCTAAAAGAAGTGTTGATATAGTGAAAGAGACTACTATTAAGGAAGATCTTATTGTTGAGAAATTTATTTCAGTTATGGAATAGTCAGAAAAATATGTTGAAAAGTAAATACTCTTATCTGGGGAGGAATGATGGTAACATGATTTTCAGCTAGGTGTAAAAGAGATTGGTGAGCCTGATAGAGCAAGAATTGGGAAATGGGTCAAGAGGCTGAATCTCTAGGAAATAGAAGAGATTAACCTATTGAGTGGGGGGGGGGGAATAACACTAACTTGGAAGGATTGTATGTTTCCATCCATGTGGATTAAATTTCTATGGATACCTGGTACCGATTTCCAGTGTACAATGATGTTTCTGACTCTCAAGGAGTTTTAGTTAAATTAATTGATCCCTCTATATCGCTTAATTTAAAAAAAATATTTTCTAAATAAATTATACCTTCAATGGAATCAGAACCTATTTCATTTTCTAATATTGAAAATATCCAAGAAACTCTTTCTTATGTAGGTAAAGACGACGTAAAAGTCCTTGTAAACAACTTGTCAGAAGATTTTTAAAAGGACATGAAGTCACAACATTCCCCTGTGACTAATCTCATTGGAAGATATTGTTCCTTTCTATAAGAGAAAGTAATTTTCAACATTCACCCAATGATTCTTCAAGAAATTTAGTATGCCCATATTGGGAAGAAACAGTTGAGTGATGAGGTGAAGTCACTGAAGTATATGGTTGAATATATGAAAAAAGTGTTTCAAAATGGCTAAGACAATATAGAACATCTTGTTAATGATTTTGGTGATCAGATCCCATATATGGTTGTATCTATGATTCAACCAAACATGATTAAATTATATGAAAAAGTGGTTGATAGAAACACAAATATTGTCAAGGAGATGCATGAACTTGTTTTAGGACATAACAATATGAATGATCAAAATACATGATGTTTGAAAAAGTATCCAAATAAACTTAATTCTATCACATCAGCTATTACAGCCTTAAATGCATCTGGATAGCCATATCTACCAATATACATTGACTTAATCTGAATTTTTTTCAAAAAATATCATCAATAAGTATTGAATGGTGTTGATATAGAATATTTCGCTTCTATCATAGAAATAGTTATCATGTTCTTGATTTGGTATTTTTTTCATTAAAATATGTCCAATGCTGCTCTAGAATAAATATCAACGAATGTAGAAATCTACATTAATAGAATTTATTCTATGTAAAAGATGACAAATCACATCAAAAATCTTTTAGAGAACATGAAAATACCTCCAGTCACTAAATCTTTTAAGATTTAAGTACAGAATATAAAAGAATTCACTACCACTCTAGAGATGATCCTAGAAAACAAAGATGAATTTGATAAGGCTATAAACTATGGAGGTGAGGTAATCACATATTTTATTAAGTTGTGGGATCCCTATCTACATGTGAAATGTACTGAAACTCTAGCTCCAACAACTTCCCCTTTTCGTTCCTGTTTAACATCCTCCTCCACTACCTTTTCTCAAGATACCATGTCCTTATCTCAAGATCTAATCCAAATTAGACATATTATTTTTCCGAAAACATTACCTATATCTTCCCCCAAACCATCTCTTGCACCCTCTGTACATTTAGGATAACCATTTCCTACTATCAATGATGGATCAATCCCTTCTACCACTTCTACTTCTACTATTATGGATTCTCCTAATATCTCTGTACTGGGAAAAGAATATACATATGGCTATGAAGAGAAGTAATGGATTTATATTGATAGGTATGACTTGTATTTTGGTTAATAATTTTAATTAACTATCACTTTATATTCAATAAAATGAGCACTACTGTTGTTTATCCCTTTAATTTCAGTCATTATGTATGTATTTTTTATTTTAATTATTTTTTTAATCTGAAAATGGGATGAAATAATCCAAGGTGTTTATGGAATCATTTATGAGAAAATGATATTCATGAGAGAAGAACAGTTTTTATACATATAATAACATATATTGTCAAATATATTGTCTTTACTAAAATATATGGCTTATAAATTCCATGATATGTGATCATAAAAAAAGGGGATATTGTTGGGATCCTCATGTTTTAATGATCACAAAAATGGTTTTGAGATTTTTGGACACCTCAATTTTTAGTTCTCAAAAATCATTTTTGGAGATTATTGGACACGTCATATTTTAATGTTCACAAATAGTGTTTGGTGATTGTTGGAATCCTCATGTTTTAATGCTAAAAAATCATGTTTAGATAATGTTGGACTCCTCAGGTTTTACTATTTACAAATCATGTTTTATCCTATTATAACATGTGTTTTAAACTGTCAAAAGATTATGATACATAATCAGAAAATTCATGTTTGAATATTGTAATCGATGTTTAATTTTTTTCATTAGTTTTTATTCTGGTAATTATTAAGTCTTATCCATTCTGTGATTATTTCTAAATTAAATAGTTTATATATTTTCTGAAATTCTATAACACCATATGCATGGTACCGGTTCATTATTTCCACAATATATGTGAAACTGTAGTCTTGCTACCGATTCCTGATTTTTGCAAAGGACCTAACAGAGTTTTCTGGATACTGCTTACATGACACCGTAACCATACATCATTCAGAATGTTGACAAAGGACTAAACACAATTACCTAAGACACCATGTTTCATAACAAAGCAGTCTTTCTACTGGATCCAAAATTAACAAAGGACTAGACATCATTACTGTCCTACCAGTTATTGATCCCAACTCAATGGTATCACAATGATTTCCTAACCATGATTGTCTCATTGTGATTGCCTTTCTGTAACTGTGACATCATTATATACTTAACCATTTTTCTGTATTTTCCAATTTAATTTTAAAAATATTTCTAATGGTCATATTTGAGTCATTTAATGACTCTGATATAATTAATTTTATATTGTAGTCATGTTAGTAGAATGTATGAGGTAAGAGGTTTTAATTAGTGTATCATGTCATCTCTAACACACAAACCCAAAATAAAAAAGGAAGTTGTGGCCCTGGAGAAAACAGACATAGTAGTGGATTTCACGAAAAGGGAGACAATCACCCATACATAGAAGAACACCCATAGAACTCATAATTACTGATGGATGAATTTTGAAGAACATAATCTCAAATATACTTGATGAAAAAACTCAATGATTAGAATATCTAAAAATAACATCTCAACAAATTGGTAACCAAAATACGAGACCCAAGAAAGTATGTTTCCACAACAGGACACAAATATTACAACTTTTCCATCCTACAAGTCCATAGCTTCATAGAACAACACTCAAGGAATTTCTAATACATTCCCATTATTTTTGCATTATTGTATACTATTTTTAATATATTTCGATCAGGGTGTCAATATTTACTAAAACACACACTATCTTCTACACCGAAGTAGAGGGTACAAGATATCCACAATCTAAAAAATTTTACAACATGTTTCATGCATGTATAACTATGGAAGATGTCTTGTGTGACCTGTTTGTTAGTTTTCCAATCTAGAATAGTTCAATAGGTCGTGTGACTTGGAGAATCTTTTGTACTATTGTAATTCCCATTATATGTTGTGTTTTAAAGAATTATATATATTTCATGGTGGCAGGTGATCACCAAGTGGAGTGGATTTAGTCTTCACTTGAGATATAACCACTTGTTTTATCCATTGTGTCTTTCAATTTAGTTTTTCTATATTTTAACACATATTTTAGAAAAAATTATTTTCATTTTGATATTTAGTCTTGTATATTAGTTATAAAAAAAATTTATTATCAAATTAATTTCAAAAGTTGTCTCAATATCTCATATAATTATAATTCAGAATTAATTAATCTTCTGAGACACCATTTAAATATTCAAAAGATTATAATTTTACTACCTTATTTAACTGGTTTTTTTCTATCTAGGGGAATATTTTATGAATCCTTTTTAATATAAATTCTTATCAGAAATCAATTAAAAATCTCTTGAGTTTCCTACTCTAAACAAAAAAATGGATTCTGATTATATAAGTCACATGAAATCTTATATCATCATGTTTTGGTTTCTTCCAAAATAACCATTTTCATGCTGGGGTAGCCTCAATATATAAAGAATCGGTGGTGCTAAAAAAATGGAATACTATTTATTTATTATCACTGAAATACATAATTTTCTAGAATAGACTACACCACTGGATTTCAAATTTATATCATATGTTGAACCGACCAAAACTTCATCATTATAGCTCAATAATGCTTTCTGAGATTGTCATTGTACATCAAACCAAACTGAACTGTTCCATTAATATATCAAATTATTATTTTCATTGTATTAAAATTGATTTCCTTGGTATTTATTTGATATAAAAATTCTTCGAATCTAAAAAAATATCAACTGTTATCACGATCATGTACAATAGAATATCAATGATTTTCTAGTATTTTGTGACATTAACTACATTGTCTTCTTCATATAATGATAGTTTCATTATAATATCCACTAGAGACTTCACCTCCAAGAAACTATCCATTACTAATAATATCAAAACCTTTTTCATATATTTATATTGAGAGATTAATGTTCCGTTATCCCCTTCTTTCACCTGTAAACCAATGAAAATGTTAGTTCAAGAATAATTGAAATTTAAAATTCACTTTTCATGAATTTAGAGAACTATGTTCATTGGGATTTATATGATCCTCAAAATATATGGTCGTCAGTATATATTGGCACCATCATCCCTTGATTACTATCATTATTTCCAAGAATATTGTAATCAGCTCCCCCACATTGAAAACTAAGCTTCATCAAAAACATATCTTGCCTTGAATACCTTGATCAACGGGCCTAATTTAACCTGTATAGTACCTTCTTCAATCAAGAAACACTATTCTCAACTTTTGGTATTATAATAAAACCTGGATACACAATATAATCTTCTTATTTTAGAACCCCATTCAGAAATGTTGACTTAAAATATATCTAGAAAACAATAAAAATTATTTTCAAAACTATTTCCTAGAATAATATAATAGTATCCAGCCTTTCGATAGTTGAAAATGTTTCAACAGAATTGATACCATCTATTTGGATTACCCTTTTCATAGTAGTCATTAATTCATTTGAATCATTGTACCATTTTCATTTATCATGTTGTGAAACACCCATTTATTCCATATGACATTATTACATGTCGGCCTCAGAAAAATCTACCTTATATGGTTATTATCAATTTGGTGAAACTATGTATTCATAGTCCAGACATAATTTTTATCTCTAGAAAATTCCTCAAAACATTTAAGCTCTACCTATGATAAGAATGATAATTGATGTAATGTATTTGTCACTCGTGTATACACCGGTAGTATCTGATAACTGATTATGTTATTTCATTCAATTTCATCTTTTCTCTTTGATTTCTTTGATGATACGTGTTTGTGCTAATATTTATTGCAATCTATGTATTTATCTAAATCATCCTAATAAACTAGAACATCCCTCTATCTACTTATCTCTTCCTCACCATCCTTCTAAAACTGATCAAGAAATTGGATGACGCTTCTCCACATTATCTACGATTCTTACAACACGAATTTCAATTACCTTCCCCCACCACTTATTGAAGAATTTCAATTAATCTATTTTCATTTATTATCCAAGAAATATACCTGCATATCCTATTTATTAATACTCCATCTATGTCTCTTTATTGAGAATTAAACACATGCTTTTAAAGAATCCAATGTTCTTAAATGCTGTCTTGTTTCCATACCATTACTCATATGGAGCCCCTTATTTTTTTTGACATAATAATGATCTGTTAGATGTGTAGAATAATTTCGTAACTTCATATTTACAATACTTATCTAGTAGTCCTTTCTTAATTATCTTTTCTCTATCCATGTTGTTGATAATTCGATTTCATCTATCAATAACTCTATTCTCCAATGGATTTCTTACAGCTGACACTTTGAGCCTCATCCCATGTTTCCTGAGATAATCCTCCATGTGGATATTTGGGAACTCAGTTCCATTATCATTTAATATATTTTGAGTTCTTTGACTAGGATAATTTGCAAGTTTCATTCAATATTGTTTTTTGTAATTTACCACCTCAAATTTGTTGGTGATGACTGAACCCCACCCCAGTAATCTTAAATCATAAATTAAGTGAAAATTATATATTTTCCATTAATATCCCATGGTAAAATAGGTCAGAACACATCAAAATGCACTAACTCAAGTAGTTTTGTTGTCCTTTTAAATTTTTATTTATCTGTCTTTTGAATGTTCTCCCCTTATTGACAAGCATAGCATGTACATGTTCGATCATGTGATAACAAAGTGAGGTCATCATCATAATAATATTTCCCCAATTATTCCAAGGATATATGGTTCATGTGAACAAGATTTTTATTAAATAATTTGGTTTCTTCTTCCTTGGACATAAATCACACAATTTCTTCACCACTCACAAGGTAGAGATTCCCTTTCATACACATTATTTACAGAAAAATCGAACCACCATTTAACTTGATGACCCATAATTTCAAATAAAATATTTTGGAATGTCTTAAGTCTTATATTTGACTAACACTAATATTTTTATGACTCAGACATTCAACAACTAATACATTTGAATGTCTCATGCCTCTTCCCCCATACATATATTTTAATAGGCCAAAAATCATGAGGCCTTCATCATTACCAAATATTAAGATAACATTTTAATGGAAGGTGATTCTAGTCATTATATCTTTATTTAATGTCTTATGATAGGTTCACCCACTATCGATGATCTATATTCTAGTGTGATCTGATGCTATAAAAGAAATCTTTGTCACCACTACTTGTTCATCTATCCACTTTTCTATCAATGTTTTTTACTTCATACATAGTATGGATTGATGATACCGATATTCCTTGAAGTCTGATGGAAGAAAATCATCATCTAACACTAAAATATTTTATTTTTCATTTTCATCTAATTTGATTAGTCATTGAATTTCTTATTATTACCACATTCATTCTATATTGAAATAATCATCTACATTATGGATGAGCAGTATCTTTTTATGTGACTGAATCCTCCACACATGAAATTGTAACCAGGAATTGATGTCCTAGAATATTCAGTTCGGTATGGATTTTTATATTGGTCATTTTCCCTTTAGTAACTCTTATCTAATGAATATATATATTTTCTGATTGTCCCATTTTTCAAAAACAATGACATCTTATGTGGGGTGTATTCCTATGTTGAAATACTTCTCTACTAGTTCTCCCATGGGTTCTCTAAATATTATTATTTTTATTCTTTCCCAAAACAATATTTAATCATAATGTAGATGATTATGGTTTGAATTAAACCTTTACATCTTTATATTATTAATCATTCCCCATAAAAACTGTATCATTATGCACAATTATTAATTTTTCTTTACAATCGTTTTTTTTCTTAACTGGAACTCTAATTTATACTTTTATCTTTTTTTTCTATTATATCCTAATTTTCAAGAATCAATAGTATCTACTAATTTTTCAAATCAATTTCATGTTGACATATTCCTCTCAAATATCTTCAATACATTTGATTTGATCATTTATAGTGATAATCAAACTAAATATTTTTATTTTATATTACTCCATTTTCATTTTTTAACATAACATAATAATAGCTCAAGTATTGAAGACATTAGTTTTTTGATTATTCCATTCTTATCAGAATAATATTTTTCCTAATAATGAATATAAAATTTTGAATAATGGAACACCTTGTTGTCTTTTTCATTTTGGATAACGAAAATTCTTTTTCCTAAAAAGTTGTTTCAATTTTCAACTGATGGTCAAATATTACTTTAACATATTTTTTATCATGTTTTCATTCATATAATGTTTTGAAAGTTCTATGAACATCTTCTATTTCATATGCTTCATGATCCTTGCAGTCCTCTAACTCTTCAACATCAAATACTTCTAAACAATCAACTTCTTTTGAAAGTAGATTATTCTTTTTAAGGAATTTTTTTCTTACATTTCATGTAGTCGTAATACTTATTCCTTGAAATTTCAGCTTTTTTGGAATCAATATCTTGAATATTCATAGGTATCATCATTACAATATGTCCCACCATTCCACATAAAAAGTATGTAAGTGGATGTTTCCTTTGAAATTTTCATTTCCAATTTAAAAATTTGGTGAATGTAATGACATGAACTTATCTATATAATATTTTTCCTTACCGTCCCCAATTGGGAGCATTATTCATGTCCTTTAATGATTCTTTTTTATACATTCTATTTAACAAAGTGTCATTATCTTCATTTCTCATCATGTATGCAACAAGTTTACTATGAATGTTATCCAGTGTTTTCTATTTTGGATGATTATCTTCCAATAAAAAAAATATTTTGTTATAACTGTGATGGATGTATTCTTAATATGCACTAGAAAGTTTTTAAATCATCAATTATTTCTCCAAGAACACACATATATTCTACAACTACAATTTTTCATTAAAAGAATGTATCAAAACTATCATTACGGTGCATTTTAATATCCTTATACTTGTTCGATAGAAGTTGCAACTTTTATTCTCTAGATTTTGAGTATCTATCACATATATTTAGAATGTTTTTCCACATATCATGTAACTAATTACATGACATCACCTTCATACATATTCCATTATACATACATCCCCCTAAACCATTGATTTCTTTGGAATCAAAATCCAATTCCCTATGCTCAGCTTCTTAAAAATCACTTATATTGTAATAGACTGATATTTCATGCATAGATTCTATGAATAAATTAATTTTTAATGATCATGATTTGTGCTTCATATGATACTTCCATAATTTAAAATAGTTTCCATTAAATATACAAATCCATTTGTGATTGACAAACTCTATTTATCTTCTGATATAGAACCACTAACATTCAAGATTTCCCACTAATACCAATTGTTATATTAACTAGGTTAAATATATGTAGAGTGGGGTGAATAAATTTATGAACTATTAAAAAAAGTTACCATTTGGATATTGTTTCATAATTAAAAAACAATCTTCTCTCACTATCCAATAGCATTGTATGAACAGAATTGAACTAATGCATGAGACGCATCAATTTTACTTGGTTCTCCCCCAATGGAAATAACCAAGGAGAATACAACGATGATGTGCCAATGTTCCAAATCCAACAATCCTCACAAAAAATTACAATGTTTATGCTATATCACTTCAATGTCTTCGTTTATTTCCTCTACAATTTATAGAATCAACTCACTTCATTACCATGGGTCACTACCTGAGTCTCTTTCTATTAATCACTACTGGTGGAAAGTATCACCTTATTCCTTTTCCCTTTTTCACTAATCTTGTAAGGATCCATACAATTTTAAGGAATTTTAGGCCAATTCAATTCAATGAATCCTCACTTCCTCAGTTGAATACAGATTCTCTTTTGAAGTCAAATTTTTACCCATAGTTGAAATCCACTGTTTCATAAACTGTTAGTTTGGAGAAATTACATTAATAGACTATTTTAGTCCTTTAATGAGAATCCATGAATCCTCCACGAACTTCTCTACATCATATATGAACTATGTTTCACCACATGGCACGCGGGATTCATAAACCACCAATTATTCAGCATTCCACTTCTTCTTCTATAGATTGCCTCTTGTTCCAATGATCACTTAATCTTCTTCAGGGTTAGAATCCTAGGATTCCGCTTTCGGGGCGAGCCTCTCCCCCAGGATCCACCCGTCTTGCCGGGTTACTCGGTCTCAACTGGGAAGGAAAAATGAGGCGCGGCCCAATGTGCTGACGGATTTCTATGATGAACCATCACCGATCGGACTGTCACCCTCTGGGACGCTCTGCCATCTCGGCTGGCAATGGCTCCTTCCCAGCTGGGGCTCTCTCTGGAGTGACCCCATCGTGGGGAGGGTGGTTTCCTTGTGTGGAGGGTTCGAGAAGGCCACACAGGGGAATTTCCTTTTTGAAAGCAAAATAAATTCCATTTGATTCCATCCTTTTCCCTTTGTGGGATGAGGATCCTTATAAAATATTTTCAGAGAATTATAACTTTGAATTACTTCACCGTTCCTAGAATCCAACCTCAAGAACTATTCTCTTTTGAATATTTCCCACTCATGAACTACTTTAGAAATCACCGATTTCATACCTAAGTGATGATATTTTTAATGAAATTTAATGTTGTTAATGATCTAAATAGGGGGATTCATACTGGAAAATAGATCCTTAAACCCACTAATCTATATTTCCCAATCTCAAATGAGGTACATCCTTCACCACATACTGCGTTTTGCGGTCTGTATAGTGCCTTAATCCTTTGTAGTAGTAAATGTCTTCCGTTAATAAAAACCCATTACCGATTCCACAATCACCACCTCTCAACAAGAAACTAATATCCTCTTATAAAATATTTTCCTTCCACTAACAACAATCCACTTGTGGAAAACATTCTCTAGGCGATCTGCATAGCACACTTCACAGTCCGTATAGTGCTGTTGTGAAAAAATCATCCATTTCCAATTAGTCATCATCATTCCACATACCTCCATTATGGTATATGAACAGTGCTTCATAGATTCCTTTTCATAAAAACATAATTTTCAAAAAATAACTGATAATTTTGAGTTGGAAAAATTTGGAACACAATAAGAATCTATGCCACCTTAAATATTTTTTTCTTCAGAAACACCAACAATAATAATTCACAGTCATATAGTTTTTTCAATAAACACAGTATCCCCCCTAAAAGCTATATTGGAACATTTGGGGGATTAATTTCTAAAAACAATCTTAATTATAATATTTTCCTCACAAATTGTGTGATTGAAATCAATACATACATACTATATGAGGCATGTACCATCTTGTTTAAATCCTATAACCAATTACATTGAGACCTTAGTTAAATAACATGTTATTATTTTCATCTTTAAAGGATATTTTATTCACAATCACCAATCATTAGGTTCCTAATATTGTTAACCAAAATAAAATTTCACTATGTATCATAAACCAATTTTCATAGCCATGAACTCAAAACTCCATCATTAGGAATCAAATTACTTTGGAACATATTTAAATAACATAAACAATTATAGACCCAAATTGGTAGATAGTAATCTTAGTGTATAGCCTCATTCTTTCCTCTAATAAATTATAGGCTATTGAAAAGCAAAAAGGGGGAATATCACAAATATGGGTGGCCTTATCCAATAACCTGTATATATGAACACATCTCCAAATATATATATATATTAATAAAAAATAAAACTATACATGACAAATATTTATACAGCATGCATACATCTCATCATGAGTATCCAAAAAATATAACACATGCCAATTCTTATAAGTAGGGGTAAAATGAAAATACTATAAACCCAAATATAAAACTAACCATGAATTACTAACATTTATATGATATATACATTGAAACTATATAATCACCATTAGAAATTAATGCATCAAAACTCCTTTAATAACTAACTATACACCCACTGAATTTCCCCATTGAACTATATATCATATGGATGTAAAAAACATGTGTATAAACATGAAACATGTAGAACTATGTGTATTTATACCCTATGGGGAACTCACAGAACATAAAGATGCAGACAAAGATAACTATTCTGTTTTTTTTATAAACTCTAATATGATTTATGGGAAAATGTATACAAGGACAAGTATATAAATATTCATCATTTATCATCTCTAGTAATCTCAAAAACAAAAAAGAACTTCAGTTTCAAATATCCCCACAATACAGAATAACTCAAACTACCATAATTATATAACATCCACCATAAAACAAAATTTTAGGAGGGCACACCATATCAAATAGTGCACATCATTAAATGGGTTATCTCCCCTTGTATAGGATGTACACTTCATAATGGTAATAATGTTTTTCCCAAGGGGGTTAACTAGCGAATATGTAGAGTACATGAGCATTTTTTACTCAGGTGGGTTACTTAATCCCCTTGGTATACATAAGCCTCAATCACTAGATTCAGTATTCAATCAGCGGGGTTACTATCCAGCACATTCTCCAACCCTCTCACCCATTTATTGTTATCAATTCCAAAAATTTATTGAACAATATATATATAAATTACATAGAAAAAAGTGAATATTATGAACTGATATGAACAATATCATTCTAGAGGAAAAAATGATCAAAATTTAATTCTTAGAATCCCAAATTTTACATGAAAATGATAGCATGAATAAAAAATTACAACTATGAATTACATGCCATTTTATTTGAATTACAAGTAGTGTGGGACTTGGAAGTATTGGTGAACATATCATTATAGTCCATTATAAGATGTATTATCCCACAAGGCCTACTCTATTGGAGTACCTAGAACATGGAACCCTCTAGAATGTGGAGAATATAATTCCATGGAAGCCCATGTCAGGAACCTATGTTCATGAAATACACCTTATTACACATGGAATGTGGAACAACATAAAGTGTTTAGTGTGTACACACAATTTTCATTGAGGTGTCTCAACATCATTACATGAAATGTATAAAATAACACACAACATTTCAATTTGATGCACTTACCTTCCATGTATGTATTTAGACCTTGTGGAATTAAAAACCGAGTAATATTTCATGTTGAAAAGGGTTGTACTCCATTAAAAATTTATAAAATAATTCAAAACCATATTCAAAATGGAATTCATTGATTGAATGTATTGAGGATAGTTTTAGGTTGTTTGATTATAAATTCTAGATCATGAATTCATTTTTCCCTATGAAACAGAGACAAATTAGAATTATATACTCCCCTATAGTTTATACATCCAATTAGAACGAATAAAAACTCATATAGTGCCTCCATCATAACTTAATATACCCTTTTCATCCATCCATCAACATTCATGATATCACCACTATCTTCCTCCATCAAATTCACACCTAGGGAATCATCATTATACCATTTCCATGAATATACTTTTTAATGTGAATCATGATCCATAATTTATTATAAATAATTTTTCCTCTTATCTATGAAGAAACTATAGAGCGATTCTTATGGAATAAGAAAAATAATAAAAATCTTTGGAGTGAATCCTATACCCCAAAAATTGTTTTTATTCATTGATAAAGAAGTCCATGATATGAAAAAAGTGTAGATAATGGATAGTACCGACGATGTTTGGATTTTCTTCAGGGATTCTGTGGCAGTGTTGGCGGGGTGGAGGATCACGTGGTTGGTCCATGATGATTGATTGCAGGTGGTTATTTGGTTCTTTTTCTATGAATTGTGAAATGTTTTATGAGGTTTTTTAGTATGATGATTCACCCAAACATGACCATTCATATTTGTCCCCAGAGGAGGTTCCGGAGCGAGTTTTTCATCATTGTAGAGCTTTATGGATTTGGATGTTTGTGAGGGTATGGTGTTTTCTATCAGATCGAGACAATGATTTGACAAAAGACACTTTCTTTCCATTTAGCTTTGCACTGGTGGAGAGTTTTTTTCACAATTAATTGCTAGGGAGGCTTTGCTCCATGTTGTCATTTTGGTTTTTCTCGCTAGACCTTTGGCTCATGTAACATGTTTTTAGTCGATGATGTCAATTAGGGTTTCCCCATTATTCCCTTAAAATGGGGGGGGGGGTCTTTTTCAATAATAATAAAAATGTGAAGGTCATCGGGTTGTTGGATGGTGGTGATATCAAATTCAAGATTAATAGAAAATTTTCATTCATCAAGTAATGAAAATGTTGTTTAGAAAAAAAATTATTAATTTTTCATCAGATAACTACAATATTAATGATAAAAAATCCCATAGTTATACAATAAACCAAAAAATCTCATTATAATTGGGAATTTAAATAATCATAGAGGCTTCATCCCTAAGATAACCCAATTAAAAAATAATTAAATAATGATTCATAGTATTCCATTAAATAATAGAAGAAACAAATATGATTTATTTTTTCACAAAAATTAAATAATCAAATAAAATGTTTTATCAGTTTTTTTAATATTTGAATTGTAATTGAATAAAAAATTATTACATTCTCCATAATTATTGATAATAGCATCTAAGGGATGAGTGTTAAATTATAAAAATAATAAGATGGATAAAAACCATAAAGTGTCATACCTTGATGGATATTCTCTATAACTTCAATGATCACACATCTATCCATGTTCATCATTAAAGCTCCTACAATGAATAATTGTTTGACACATAAAGTATATTAAAATTATCTCTTGGATTACTCCTATAGTATTGATAGAAAATCATAAAAAAACATCTAATTATATATTTTTACAAAAAAAATCTAAATTATGGATGTCGAAGAGAATTAAACTAATTTTTAAATAAACAACATAGTCTAATTTCTAAAGAAAAAAATGAATATTACACCTCTCATATAAAAAATAAACCATTCAAGATACCAGTAGATTATTGAAATATTCATCTGATGATTAATTTAAGAATTTTTTATTATTCAAAAATAAACTATTGAATATCATATATTTAATATATATTATGCTTTTCAACATCCCAAGTTATAAATAAAATAAAACTATTTACACTATTACCATTATAAATAATATAACAAAATTTCAAAGCATCTATTATGTAAATATATATATATTCCCAATTTTTTCAATAGTTGTCATGTCATGTAATGATATGTGTTAGTTTTATTGTTCATATATTTATTTTATTTCAATTAAATTTAATATTTTTATGTTTTTTTAGATGATTTTTGAATTCCATTTTTTGGATTCTTATTTGAGGGAAAATAATTAACCATTGATTTTGTTTAACCCGTGAAACTAGTTTTTGGAATCAGGAAATCCAGGAATGCACCCAGCCCATATAGGTAATATATAAATTAGTATCACGTTGTTAGATCATGTATTGGGTTCTTCAGGTTTTCATTCAAACATAGATAACTCACCTTATATAACCCCACTCTCTATATAAATTTTATCCCAACCTATACACTATTAGATCTTTTAATCGATAAGAAGTCATGTAACCAATATTTTGGGGGATTCTCATCCAAACCATCTATTTCTCTAAAAGAGTACATTATAGTGAAATATGAAGGAAATTATATGTCTATTAGTAAAAATAAAACTATTATATTTTTTCATATTATCGTTTTAAAAAAACTCTTAATATAAATGACATCTCACCAGATATGTACAACTGAACAACATAATATGCACTTAAAAAAAGTAATAACCTTTACCAATAATCCAACTCATAGGTTTAAGAATAAAACCTAATTATATTTCACATTTAAAATCACTATTTAATTTAAAAAGATAAAAAAATCAAAAGTTCTTTCTATGAAATTTTCATTAATAACTTATATTGATAAAAAATATACAATTTATTATTGATAATTAAAATTAAAAAACACTTCCATATATATCTAGGTCATCCATCACATATAAATACATTAAATTACGCATGAATCCTATTCCATGATTATGATAAATAATGACACACTCGATATCCACCTAAAAAAGTAAAAAAATAAGACAGTTTATAATTGAAGTAGTTATGTAAAATATCAAAATCGTAATACATGAAAATAATTAATAACAATATTGCACCATGGTATCATTTTCGTCCCTTATATAATGGTTATATTAGAAAAATAATAGTTTACCTTTAAAGTTACTACCACTTATATCACTATTTAAAATGATATAGAGTGTAAAACAAATGAAAATAAGGGTAAAATTGCACTTCCTATCATTCCTTGTATTTTCAAAACAAACAATACCATGATGAATAGATGAAAAACATCAAACATGAATTTGTTTATATCAAATGGTATTTAAATTTCAAAAGTGTATATCAATTCCATAGGGATATTATACCCTACATATATTAATGGTAATTATGATTGAAAATGAATGTAAATCAGTGTATATAACATAACATAAAACACAAGGATAACACAACGATAATAAAAAAACATATATATCAGATATAATACGAAAAAATAAGTTTCGTGTAAATTTCAGGGATTTATAAAGAAGGAATATTATTTCTTGATGGATTGATCATATTAAAATATTTGAAAAAAATTAAAATAAATGTGTAGACACATAAAAAATTAGTGAATGAGTATCCTCCTATTCCAAATTCGTAATTTTAATTTTTATCACAATTAAATATTAAATATTATATCACTTCTTTTATTATAATCACTATTCATTAATTTTTATTTCTCATATTTTTTCACAAATAGATTTTCTCAAAATACTCAGTATTGAATCTCCAACAATTTCCTTAAATAAATAATTAATATATAAGTTCATTCCCAATGCGATATTATAATTAAAAACACTTTTCAAAATATCTACTACAAACCTAGCCACCCAGTAAATAACAACACATGCTTTATCTAGTGACGACATCAACGATAAACATAAACGTAAAAATTAAATGGATTTGTATAACAACACATAATATTTCAATAATCAAACATATCAATGAATAATATTTTCATTGTTTCATACTATTATATATTTTAAAATGTTAAAGATAAATATAATTTCTTCCCACTCCTCATACTTATCAAAATCCATACATACAGTTTTTATTTAATCAAACATGTCACTAAATTCATTTGATTGAAAAACATATCATCTCAACCAATTATCATGAACAATAATGGATATTTATGGTATCAGACCAAATGACCCTGACTTGAAAAAAATACATGCAATAACCAATCCATATTACATGATAAAAGTATATTTTTATGGAATCCAATCCCTTTATCAAGATGAGTAATTAAATGTCATTACCTACCACCTCTAATCCATATTCAAAGTGTAGTGGAAAAGCATCAAATATAATATATCATATACATGAATTATTTAACATTCTTCCAAATATATATTATATAATTTACTAATGTATCATAAAAATTATACATCATTTTCCATCTTTAATCCATTTTACCCCTTTCCATGACTTTCCAATTTACTAAAAATAACTCTTTACCCAATTTAAGAAAGAAACTAAACTGCTACAAAAAATCATAATTTCCCATAATCAGTGTAATTCAATGTATACATTCCAAATTATACTAGATCCAATAATCAATGGATACTCAATTGAATATAACATGTATTGATAAGTTTTAAAATATCAATAGAACCTCCTATGAGGTTCCAATTTCAAATTTTTATAACATATTTAGTTTTTGAAAATATTTATCAATAACCATGTTTTTGAATATAAACACTAGAAGTACCACTATTCTCTAAAATTTTCATTAAAAAATTCTCAATAGATAAATAAATCATTTCAATTAAATTTTAGGGCTTGGCGACACATCTTCCCTATCTTAAACATCACATGGAATAAGAATGACAAATAAAAAATCCAGAAAATTTGATAACTACCAACATCATAGATATAGTGGTCCACATAAAAAATATATTATCATAATTTATATTTAGTCTATGTAAATCCCTATTACAAAAAATTATAACAAAATTATGAATTTAAAGTTGAATACAATGAAAAAATAAGAGAAAACAAGTCTATAGGGGAGATAATTATTACTGTAAGATTTATTAGTGAAACATGAAAAATGAAAATTGTTTCAATGTAATAGAGTGGGTTTTGAAACTCTTAGAAGTAATTCAATTAAATCAAATGATGTTGGGTTTATGTAGATCCCAATGGGAATACAGGTTTGATTTTATAACTTAAATATTTAATATAAAATTATCATATATTTAAATTTTATAAATTCTATATTATGTAGGTATTAGGTACTCGTGTTCCCACACAAGGTGACCAACATCACATTGGGAACTAAGCTAGGGTCCAACAAACTCTAAGAGGTCTACATGGATAATCCATGCATAACGGTTTAGACACAACATCCCTATTACCTTGTATCTAACTAATTAATGTTGTTTGTAAACATTGAAAATTTTAATTTACTCAATATTTTTACAAAAATTATAAACTATAAAATCCACCTATGACTCTAACAGTCAACCAAAAAAACGCATGATCATTGAATAAAGTTAAAAAAAATGAATACCTTGATAAATTTATGTGTTTATATCATGTATGTTTTTAATATTTAAAACAATATTTATATAAAAATATTTATTTCTAATCGTGGTGACAATGGAGTTTTCCAAGATGAATAAAACATTTTCAATTTAGTAGAATAATTAATGAGATGTCAACATCAAAAAAATTGTGATATTAAATAAATATAATATTTACATCATCATGATTATAGGTTATATACAAATAAACATAGTGAGGTCAAACGATGAAAATTAAATATATGATGTTTGTTATATGTATCAATGTCCTAAAATCATCTGATCGGGTTAAATTATTTATAAGTGATTATTAATTTCTATCCCATGTGAATTTAAACCAATTTAATTTGGAATAATATCTTTTATGAGGAAGGAATATTATAAATTAGAAATAAAAAATTCATAAAATTATTATCTTTTTAAAACTAAAATTAGTAGAATATTTATGATAATAAACAATTTTGGCTATGAATTGACTACTTCCTATTTTTTTAGTGAAATAAGTTTTTTTGACTGAAAATATTTTATACATTTAACTGGAATATTCCAGTTTGAGGGTAAAAATAGATTTATTACAATGTGAGGATATTATTTGAATGGAAATATTCATTAGGTGAGTGAAGTAGATGATGTGTAATTTTATTCCCACAATGAGAAAAATTGTGTGACATAAATATCTCATAGAAATTATCCAACACCAATAGGAAATTTTAATGAGTTTTGATAATATATGCATTATTTCTAAATTTAAAAGAGACCATTAACATACCTAGAAAAATTTTCAGGAAGGAAAAATTAGTAATGTATGCATATAAGAATAATAAAAAGTAGATAAACTGGTTTTATGAATTTTATAAAATTAATATTACTGGGATAATCAATTGAATAGATAATATTGAATGGTTAAATTATATTATAATAATTTAATACTCTTATAAGATTTCATGGTATAATATAATATAGGGAATCAATTATTGATTAAGGTATCATGGGTTTGTGCCGATTATTATTGAATAACATATTATAGATTATAAAACCTACTATATTATATAATATAAATAGTGATCATCTTTTAATGTGGTTTATCACTTTAAATTTAAATAATTTATACATTTGTTTGCAGAATTGTGAGTTTATGTGGAATTTTTTGGGAAACGGTCTAAGGATGGTAGATAGAAGAAAAAGGACATGTTGTTTGAGTGGCACAAAGAACCTTTTGGAGGGATACTAAGTATTCACTGGCATATAGTGGGTTCCTGAGAGTTGTATTATAATTATTATGTTCTGAAGAAATTATACCATGTAACTATAATTATTATATAATATTTTTAACAAAAAATTAAGTTTTATTTTTTACTCCAAATATTATATATATAGAATTTTTAAATTCAGAATTCCACCTCATTTTTTAAAGTTATCCCACTAAAGGTTATCCTCTTCTATCCTCACTAATTCCAATGAAATCCATCCCCCAATATTGATATATATCACATTCATGTTGTTATGGTATCACATACATATCATTTTATTAGTTAAAAGATCCCCTAATCTCTTTAATTATCTTGTTTCATTTATTGTAAAAACCCTAATCCTTAATTTCCTACTAATGGTTTTGCAAAAAGAATCTTCTCAGATTACATCTTTGTGGAAAATGCATGAGTGGGTCCATCTAATGTTTAAGGTAAAGCCATTATTTTTATCTTTGAATTTATTCATTTATATTAGCAATTTTTTTATCCCAAAGATCATCTATATATTATATTAGTTCAATCATTCGTTTGGGATTGTTCCCATATTTTTATATGATTAAAATGAATGATTAAAAAATTTTAGATATGTTATCCCAATTCTATTACTTATTTTGGGAGTGTTTCTAATAGAAGAGGTGTATGGATGTTGGTTAATAATTAAAAAAATGGTTTACATTAATATATGTTTCTGGTAATTTTTTATTCAAAATAAATAGTTATTTCAACAAAAAAAATATTTTTTTGTTATTGGAATAACAACACTTTTTAATGGTGTGTACCATGATTTTTATTAGTCCATTGATATTTCTAGGAATTGTTTTTACCTTATGTTACAATGCAATAGAATAGTTTTGATGGTGCTACTTGACAAGTGTTATGTTGTGCGATAATGCATTTTGGATCTATGAAAACCATTGTAAAATTTTGAAAAAATTATTTTCATTGTTTTTAATAAAATATCCCAATTATAATTATACTACCCTTTTATAAGTAAAACTATTAGAATCCATTTTACACTAACTCTATGTAATATTGAAATTATGTGTTTTGGCTAAGATCATCCATCAACCCAACTGCCGATTTGAACTCTTTCCCATGATTGATAATAGACTCAGCAACACTTATGAGAACTCGATCCATGTGGAATGAAATACTTTTATCACAATTCTACTGCTATGTTAGTGCATCCAGTTTGTGCTCAATTTGTTATTAAATCCCATTTATTCAGGTTTTTTTGTCTATTTATTAACAAATATTTTATTTCTATTACAAAAATATTATATTTTCAGATATTTCTTTATTTCATTTAATTATTTTACAAGAAATGATTTTTGTCATGTATTCTTGTATATATTAGTATTGATTTGGTTTTCATTGATATGATAGGTCAGTAGATGGTGTTTTTGTTTCCTAATTTCATTATTTTTCATTATAATTACTAGAGCTTATTTATAAACTATAGAATATTTTTTAAAAAAAATTCTCATGAACATAATTAATATTTGTTGATTTTATATTTTTACGATTATAAAAAATTAACAATATTATTATTTTTTGTTTCATTAATTTAAATTTATGTTTTTTATTCCAATAATGTATTATATTCATGAAATATGTACTACATATTGTTCATTATTACTAGAAGTAATTATTACCATTATGTGTCCTGAAGAGTACATTATAATTGGTATAATAATATTTTTTTTATATACCCAACAAGGTTTATAGTCAACCTATATGACAAGTAAAATTTCATTAAAATATTTTATATTATTGGTGTTTCTGTTTTATTCAATGATTTTTTAATCCATAATATGTTACAATTATAGTTTTATGATATATAGGTTTCGGAAACTTTTATATTATGATTTATGTTCTCTGTGACAATACATAATTTTGATCTAGTATTAATGGAAATTATTGATTTTTTTGAATTGTTTCTAATGATTTATTTTTCTATTATAAATTACTTATGCAGTTGTGGCATCCAATGATATAAATATGAATAGAAATTTGACTGTATGTGTTAATTGCATTACTATAAACACACATTACCCTTTTGAGGGTATGTGATACAATATTTCCATAAATATTTATATAGTTCTCATTGTAATTGGATTAGTATTTCTCTATGACAATATTTTATTAAGATTTGTTTTATTATTTTCTATGATTGACATGTATATTTCAGGGTATCCATTCTCTTAGAAAAAATAGTTATCATGTATAGTTATTATACATTTCTAAGTGAAATGATTATGTTAGTTGGTTGAATTGTTTTTATTCACCTCCAAATATTGGTACTTTAAGTACATTTATTTAGTATAAGTTGTTATGATTCACGACTCCCCCTACTCATCCATTGGTTTCTCTCTTGGTTTGGTAGTGAAGATATGGTGGGACCCCTAATGCACACCAACAATAGGCCTTATGTTTCAATCTAACAACATGGATATAAAAACACTCAAATGGGGTCATTAACTTCTTAATTCCCACGAAATAAGGTAAAACCTACCATCATTCCAAATACATATAAGTAAAATTGAACTACAAACCCAACAGATTTATTCTCGTAACACAAATATCATAATAATTCCAAAAAATAAAAATAAAATACAAATTTAAAAACCAATTAAATTCTATACATCGTACAACATTTATCATGCTTTCCAAACAGTATATCAAATCTATATCGGTTTTTATTTTATGAAATTTCATGTTGTTGTGGGATGAGCCCATGGGAATACCCAGTATGATCATCCTTATATATATATCAACATTTTCATTAAATATATATTGATCATTAAGAAATGTTGAACTCGTACTTATAAGACAAATAAAAAAAAGTATATGTGATAAAGAATGGCTAGTGGAAATAAGAAACACCATAAAAAATATAAATAAACCAACCAATCCATCTATAATTAACTACATCGGGAATGGAAAAAATACTATATGCTCAAGGATAACTATAAAAATCAATGTCCCCAAGTGAAATTCATATCATTTATAACCTTCCATATTTGGGGCTCTCCCACTCAAACTGATAATAATATAGATTCCTTACCTCATCTCTATGTGTAAGGATATGAGTATGAAACAAAACTAGTAATAAAAGCATTATCCAATAAGATTTATCATGCCAAAACATTTTGTTTCCACAAATAATGACACCAATTTTGTATTATCTATCATTGAAAAAACAACATATCACATATATTTGTGCCAACTATAATCAAATATATAGAGATGAACTAAATATCACATCTCATGGAATCAACTCCATATCACATCTCATTACATCAGTCACATATCAAATATATTCCAACCATTCACAGGTATGGTCAAATAAACACACATGGCATCATCCTTGTTCCCTTCTCTTTTTGGGTGAATTCCATTCCAACACATACCATCCATTACAGTAGGTTATCATGAACATATATGAAATCAACCTCATTCCCTCACCCACCTTTCAAAACATCCATCGTATTTCATCATCATTACATGAGTATCTATGGAATAATGATCCCTTTATTTGAATCACATATTCAGAAAAACAGTCACCCTATGACAATCATAACATAGATAAATCATCACATTCCAAGGAATAATATCATAATAATAATAATAAATATTGTGTAAGGGAGAAGGACACATAATTAATTATTTATATTTTCCATATTAATGAAATAACAATATTTACAATTTTACTTATTTTAGTAAATTCTTTATTCCCATTTATCTCCCACACAAACCCAGTCATTCAGCTAAAAAACTATCAAATTCCATTTATTACACTTCATTAATTAATATTTCATCCATTCTCAAGTATTTGGAACATGAATATTTTTAAAAAAAATTGTACATACTAATAATATTAAACCAATATCCATGTTCAAAGGACTTAATTATTCTTATTGATAGTGCATGTATTTATCATTCATGCCACTTATGTCAACCCATGAGATATTATCAATAATATAAAAGGGAAAATATTACAATAATACATCAGGTATATATAACAAATATCAATATTTTCAATTTGTATTTCAGATTGTAACCAATTCCTTTACCATTTTCCATGTTTAATTAATTATGTATTTATAGGGGTGATAATTTTCATATATGATAATAATATAAATTCAATTATTGTAGAAATATTTCATCCAATAAGAACCCAACCATGTTAATATAATGAATATCATAGAGCACATGAAAAATACCATCAATTTTTTCCACATTTCATTTAAACAATTACTATTATAATTAAATATTTTCCCTCTAATAAATGTCGGCTTTCATTTATTCATGCCTCTCTCATAATCTCAAAGACAAATAAATTTTAGTACATAATAGGGAGAAAACATGATGATAAAATCAATTATACATATTATAGAAGATAGAAGATAAGTCTTTAGATCCCATACATTAACCAATACTACAAAGAAAACCACCTCTCAAACTGAATGAATAAATAGGTCAAACATTATAAATCATAGGGGGAACCCCATGGGAATATATCCACAAAAATATATTATTAAACCAAATTCAAAAATCAACCAATAATAGATTAACTCAGATTAACTAACCTCATGCAATGTGGATGGAATGAAATGGAGAAGATCGGAAAATACAATTCCATTGTTCATAGAAACTTGATCTCTACAATTCAATAAGTTAGATTCTTCAAAAGATAAGACAATGGGAAACCATGGAGTTGGAGTCATCCAATGATTAGTGAGAAAGGATGGAAATCAAGGTAAGATAGGTTGGGGAAAATATTTATAGTGGAATCCAAATTGGTCTCACCATTCAATGGAACCAAACCACCACACTATAGTGTCCCTCATGAAAAGGATGTCTAAATCTCTCATGGACCTCTCCAACCATTCGATATGTTTTTATAACTAATTTAAAAACACCACATCTACCAATATTACCAATATTCATGGAATAGTTATCATTACCACATTAATATCACCCCCACTACGCTAATTACCATAGTTATACTTTCACCCACTCCCCATGTTACACAAATGATCCTCAAAAATTCCACAATCACCACCATGCCCATACTAACCATATTCACACTACTTTTTTACTTAAGTTTTCCCCCATGCCAACATACCTTCTAAAATGGTGTGGGGATCCATAAAGATAGTCATGGTATAAATAGATCCACATATCCTATCTCTAAAATTATCAACACTACCACATGCTCTGATACATTAAGATTCAAGGTGTGGTGACTCCCATAATTACCTAAAGATCGAATCCAGGCTCCAAAACACCTCCAAAATCCCAAAAATTGATTCCAAAAACAAAAGAATATAATAAAATAGGATATAATGGATTTATAGAATATTATTTATAATATCCAACTATTCACATCCTTGATAATCTAAACAAAACCAAGAAGTTAAATTATTACAACCATAGCACACTATTTAGATATACCACTCAAATGTAACCAACCTATTATAAAAAATCTAAGCGAGATTAAGACCATGATACACTCAAAAAAACACCACAATGAAATCACTCAAACATTAGGGATACATCTAAATGTAATTCCACCATTAGATTAATCCATAATGGGACCATCCTCCTCACTAATGACCAACACTCCCTAAATACTCATTCTATTGTAAAAGGATTCAATGTAGACATAACATGGTAATAATTTTATTAACTTTATTTAAAAATATATTATCTATTTAAAAGAGAAGATTTGGGATTTTCATAATAATATAAATGCATAAATTTCAAGATTGTTCAACATTATTTCAGAAATGTTTTTAAAATCCACTACATATCTTAGTTAATGTTATATAATTCAACCAATATATTATTTATATTTTACTCTCCATATAAGAATATAATTTTTTTAGTATTTTTAATTTTATATGGATGATTCCAAAAATTATCTCACTAGAAAGATATAAAATATTCAAACAAATTACACCTTGAACCATGCAACCTCAGAGCACCACGTCATTCCATATACTATGTAGATTGCATCATTGTCTCATCTAGAGAGCATGAGACATTAACCAAATTCATTCCACTCCACTATCCCACAACATCGAAGTAATATTCACTAGAATCCTACTTCATAGAAAACCATATCAAAATGATCTACACCATATATATAACCACTTCAAAAGATTTAAATAGAAATTGAATGAAAGACCACTACATATCTAGTATTAGGGAGGATTCATAAAGTGATACATGTTCTCTCTCCTTGCTAATAAATTTATAAATTGAAAAAAATTCGAGCAAGTGGACCTAAAATCATCACACATTTTCATCCTGATAATAAATCTCTTGAATCACTTATACATAATCATGCATATTCACTCTGGAAATGAATCCCTCCTTGAAAAATTATAGACATTTCTTCCATGAAAACGCTCCTGGATCATTGTAAATCATGTACCATCATATTCAAGCTACATAATAAAACATGATAAATATAAAAGAATCTTATAACTCATTCATGGTCTTTTCTAACCAAAACGAACCTTCTTTCTCTAATAAACTATTGTCATTGTTGTTTCTAGTGGACCCACAGAAGAACATCAACAATAAATTCCAATAGAATTTCAATAAGTCATAATCTTTAGATCACTTATTCATTCCCATGTAATAATACATCATCATTTTTAATGGAAAAAGATTAAAAAAAGGTAACCTATATGTTTAAATAACCCATATGTCAAATACAATAAACACAAAAAGAACCCCAGACATCACATGACCCACATCAAACCAAGGTCATAATCCCTAGACAACTATATCACACCACACCACACAAAACTACATAAAAACCTCCATTAGGCACATCAAATCACCAAATCATGTAATCCACAATACACCTCTCCTCCACATAACCATTCACACCACATACCCACATCTATAGATCCCTAGATAAAAACTACCATAATAATCACAAAACACTACCTCAAACACATCTATAAGAAGAGGGGAATCCATTATATAATGGTACTGTCTAATTGTAGGGGGCCCAAATCACCGGAATGGTTGTTAGAAATATTCATAAATATAATGTGTCTTGATGGGTAAGGGGTTTCACTCTCATCATATGATTGAATCATTAATTCAGAAAACCTTCATAGGATCAATCAAAACATACACAATCAATAGGACATTAAAATCCATCACCTATTTTTAACAATAATGTATGGAAAGATAATTTATCTTTATCAATTTCAATATTTTCAAAAAAACCTTTTCATTATTGGTTTTGTGAGACAATCCATTAATTGAAAGTAGGAGGTTAAATCAATAAAACCATAGAACAACCCATAATCATGATAGAGTAACACATTCATGATAGAATGAAACATCATTTCAATACTAACATAGATCCCAGGCAATGAAATTTATAGAATTCGTGGATTATACTTCATTATAGATGTAACACCCCAAGAAATTTCAAATAGATTTATTATAGAATGCATAGATCACTATGTCTCTACAAACACCACTTTATTGTAACCTAGCAAAGTAAACCTAATTGTTTTTCACTTCTATGATGTGAATTTTGAAAATCTGACATTCATGGTTGCGATAAGTAAGTTATTTGGAGTCCGATAAGAAAAACATAATTTTTTGTGAATTGTAACCTACCCCTATGAATAGTGACATACCCTTATGAATAGTAACCTACCCTTCTAAATAGTAACATACCCTTATGAATAGAAATATAACTATTATGAATGTTATCCATACCCTTGAATGTATAAATGAATTTAGACAACTTAAAAATGATGATGAATATTTTATGTGTTTATATATTTCAATTAAATAATGATTTAATTAAACAATTAATTAATCATATTTAGAAAATTATTTTTGAAAATGGAATTCAATTTTGGATTCTACACGTTGAAAAATGGTTAGGGTGAATATTTGGTATTTTTCTGAAATACTTGAATTTGTCATGAATAGTAAAATCCGATAATTCACAATAAATTCTAAAATATGGATTAATTGAGAAATTGATGATGATCTGCTCATGTAAGCCCACTTAGTTTGGGATCACATGACAAAATTACTATTCTTGGTCATGTAATACTCACTATTCCTTTTATTGAGGATAAATAATAAATTAATGAGTTTTATTTTATGAAACCCCTCTCCTCCACTATAAAAACACCCTCTCACCCCCTTCCATTCATTACTCTCAAGCCTAGTGCCTTCACCAAATTCTGACCAAATAACTCCCCAAGATCCACCCTCACGTCCAAAATCTCCAGGCCTTTTCAAAATACTGAAACCTCTCCCCTTCAGAGGTTCTCAAAGGGGGAAGTCTCAGGAGGTAAATTTTCTCCTTCAAATCCCTTCTTTTATTTTAAGTTCTTTTCATTTTGTTTCATTCTTCACCTCCCTTCACCAAAATAGTATAAACAATCAGGTAACATACATGTACTAGAATTTTTTTTAATGCTGAAGGTATATATTTCATTATCTTCTCTCCTTTCCACGCATTTATTTGAATGAAAGGAAAACACCGTTTAAGATTTTCTAATTTAGCGGATTCAAGGACAACGGTTTATCAATTTCTATTATAATATTTAATTCTGGTCATGAAACCATTTTTGTTATGGTTGAACCAGATTATTAAGTAATATATATTTTTTTTCTTCTGTAATCCTTTTGTACAATTGGTGTTAAGTTATAATGAAAAACATGTTCATTGTAATCAAACTCACCAATTAACCAAAATGGATGTCACTAAGGTTATATATATTTATAATAATTTGACTTCACTCAAAGTAACAAAATAAAATTTAAAACCATGTAATATTATATATGTTCAATAATATAATATATATTCATTTTGGGACAACCACATCCATATTATATATTTATCCGAACTTGAATATAAGTGAAATGATCATTTAAAACCATGTAAGAAAATGCTTCCAAAACAATAAAATTGAATCTATTAAACCAATCAAAAAGGAAATTAATGAACTTAATATGGTTATACCATATCAATTACATGTTTATGTGGTTCTGGAATTATTAATTAATGAAGCTAAATTTTATTATTCAGGTCGCTAAGAACAAATAATAACACCTTCGATCGTAAGGTAAAGGATATCTTAACTCAATTTCCATTTATTAAGTTACACATCTATGTAATTAGTTGTTTCTTTCCAATAATATGTTTTAATGAACTATGTTTATTTTATAATGTATATAAACATATATTTTGTGGATTTTTATTTGTCACACATAAATATTTCATTGATTTATCCTCAATCTAATGATACAATCTTTTAAAGGGATTACTTAATTCAATTTTCATTCATTAAGTTAAACATCTATTTCCTTGGTTACATTGTTCCAAGAATATGTGTGAATGACCTATGATTTTTTTATTCTATATATCAAAATTTATTGTGTGGGTTTATGTTTTTCAAACATAATTATGTCATTCATTTTTCCTCAATCTAATGATACGTTTTTGGTAAGGGATCCTCTCTCTCACTTTTATTCAAGAATCCATCTTATATTGTCTTCTTTTGTTTTTAATTTCTAATGATGGGGTATGTTTTCACATCTCTCCCATACTACCCTTATGATATATAAACCATGGGATAAAATGTTATCTCTCACTAACCCCCCTCAAGAACACTCGTTACCATGCTGAAATGTTTGTATGGGGTTTTTCTCATCTCAATTTCATTTCTATGGGATCTCCAATGTTAACCTATTATTTTTTATATGTGGAATATGTGTACTTCCATTTGACATATTCTATCATGGTTCCCATTATATTCCTTTTATTCTATAAATTTTTTGGTGGTTATTAACTCTTTGTCATACAACTCCACTGAATACTACATGGTAACGAGCTTTGTCACAATTTTTAATTCATTGTGACTTGCTCAGTAATTGTGCACCTACTCTTTCTTATGTGGTGTACCTACTTCACATTTGTGATAACATTTCAATTGAAATTATATTCCATTTAAATGTCCTTATTCTTATATCATTGATATTATTATTGTCGAATCTATGTATAATTTTACATACGGTATTTATTTTGAAGGTTGTTTTGACTGTGGAAATGTTGATGAATCTGTATCCTCTATTCTATACGAATAATGTAAATACATATTGCTCTTGTATTAAATCTATTTTTAGAGAATTATTAGGATTTTGAGGTGGGTGGGTCCCACTATATCCCCTCGATACATTGGTAGGTCTCATGAGACAAAATAGTTTGGTGACAGACCCTTCGAGTTTGTTTCCAAAAATCAGACGGGTTTCTACCCACATAACTAAACCGTTTCACGAGTACTATGGTTTTATGTGCAAAATACATGATGTCCAATTAATAAGAATTATATTTATTCAATATCAGTTGTTATTATTATTCATGAGGTTTCCACTATAACAAAACCGACGGATGTAGTTTCATTTTCATTTTATTAATGGAATTAGTTGTTCATTTATTCACTATGCCATTTTGATTATGTCAGATTGATTATGATTCAATTATTATTGTACTCATGCTTACACTATTTGTAACCCTTACTGAGTGTTTGAGTTCACACATTCTATTTTTTACCTTCTACAAGTGATATAGAGGTAATCGTTTATTGAGTTCATGTGGTTGCAGTTTTTATGTTTTGTTATGTATTGTAGTTTGTAACCCTTTCCAATGTAATTTGTGTTATATCTATGAATCAAGTTTCATCAACACTACTAAACTTATCATTCATTTTGGATTTTCATTCCTTCTAACCATTTCAATATCACAATTGTTGAACTTTCTCTTCTCTAGAGGGGTTGGGGTGTTACAGTTGGTATTAGAGAAGTTTAGTATCAAACTTGGAAACTAGATTAGAAAATGTAGATTAGGAACAAATCCCTAAGGTAGTACTTGAAGATGAACATACAAGAATGTCCTAGAATTTTGTTAACGAATAGATTATGTGAATATTTCTAGTAGATAAATCATTGTCTGGATACGAGTAGGTAGAGGCAGCTCTAGCATAGATGTATCTTGGGGTAAAACTCACAAAAACAGCTTTGAGCAGGACTCGAACAGGAACTCGTACACGACGACGGGCCTTGCTGCACACTTGGTTACAACACTCATGGGGGATATGTTTAAGATAATTAAAATTTTCATTACAATCCATTATGAAGGAGTTTAATGTAAATTTTCCTCAGTGGATTCGGTTTGGATAACTCTGGAAAACCAGAACTGAACAATGAAAAACATACTTAAACAATACCATGAATGATTTTTTTCTCTTAATTTTCATATGGACAAAGAAAGTACATGTCTTCTATCACTTCCAAAAAATATATTAGAGACAATTGTGGTAAAATCATGTGTATAAAACTACGAGACTTTTGAAAATATTCATTTATCATGAAAAAACCTCTACTGAGTATCCAACTCTCCTCGTGTACTACAACTTCACAATGGAGCAGGTTTCATTGATTACCTAATGATGAGCCCACAATTACCATTATATTTATGACTAGTGAAATACTTTGAGGGTATCTTTATATGTTTTACCCTAGCTAGTAATTTCTTTTATCTTGAGGTCTTTGAGGAGGCTGCACAAGGGGGAGATCTTCGGGTAGCATATCTATGTCAGATTCTGACCTAGGGACTCTGTGGTCAAGATGTGGACTTTGAAGCCCTTGATAATGAGACAATAGGTTTGCATTGTCGGCATCACGTTCATACTTATGTCTCTCAACTAGATACCCAACATGATTCTATAAATCTGAATTCTAGATGTCAACACGCAGTTGACCCTAGTTTCCCAAGTTGTGTTAGGACCAAGGAGATAGATGAATTTTGGAATTGCTTTTGGGATTCGTTTGCCTGAAAGATGGGGAAATCCCCAACAATGGTGGAATCTATGAAGATTAATCTTGGAGGACTTTGGGAATTCCATAATTGTGTCTTGTAAAAGGGATCAAGTGATTGAGTAATTTCTTGAGTTTTATATATCATGTCTAAATGAATGATGTTCTATTCTATGTTTTGATATGTATTGATAACATTGTTTAAAATGTCTTTTCCATACTAAATGTTGATTTACTAAAAAAAATTAGATTGAAGATATGATTCGGCCAACCAATATTTTATCACAACCTATCGAGCTGTTAAAGATAATAATTGTCAAAACATGCTCCGAAGAGGACCATCCCAATACCAACATACATCTGACTTGTAAACTACTCTATCAGGTATTGAATCATCCAAACATTATCCAGATTTACCAAGGAATAAATCTGGTCTATTACTGTATTCCAAATGAACAATATGCTACATATATGAAAATAGGGAAGTATCATGATGCTCTTTTTCTATGTTTCACATTGGCAGATAACTACCGAGTTGTGGGTAAATTTCTAGAAGCTTCCTTGGATGGTGACCATCAAGCAACCTACCTATTCAAGATCCTGAGTTTTAGTATGTACATATAACTTTACGACATCAATATATTCAAGAATGACGTGGTGCATGGGAATTATAGGGATTTAGTCCACACAGAAATTTCTGACCTCCACACTTCTTGTTCCTCTCTATAGAAACCTGAGTGCTTTAAGTAGAGAATCGACCCAAGCTTTCTGCAGTGTTTCTGGACTAGGGAAATCGAGTAGCTGAATACTACCTTAGGATTCCACTTGAGGTCATTATCACCCTAGAATCAGTGGTGTTCCCGGTAAAGGGACTTCGGGAGTGACATGGGTCTAGTGTTGCATATGGTTCTGGGAGGTTGAAATCTTTGAACTAGTTTTAGGGATTCACATATTGGGTGACTGGGGAAACCATTAACCATGATCTAGTTTTTGAAACAGTGTTTATATAAGAATAAAACCTTTTGTCTCTTCTTTTTGTAATAATTTCGTATGTTATACTTTTTAATGAGTATCACTAAGTGAACTTTCATAATAAATTTTCAGATAGAATGAAAAACCCATATGTTATCTCTTCATGTGGAGGTACTAGAGATAATTGTGATCAAAACCTGTGAAGAGGAGTACCTACCTATCATAAACTAGTGAAAAACATTTAAACAACTACATGAAGTGACAAACAGTCTGGACATTCTCTGCACCTGTCAAGGGAATGCTTTGATTTACTACAACATAGCCATGCTACAATTGGCCGAGTATAGGTAAGAGGAATATAGCACGAAGGGCTTTTCCTATGTTTCTTCCTATGCATGAACTACACGACCATGACATGTTTTCAAGAGGCTACTTTGGAAGGAAACATTTATGCGGCCTACATGTACCAACTCCTCAGTTTTAGCCTATACTACAATGTCTATGACTTAGTTTCCCTTAGTCGACACATAGTTTGGCGAGTTCTCCTTCTGTTGGTCCTTTCGGAAATTTCCATAATTTCTACCATTCCAGCCTCCCATGGAAGACCGAGTGTTCGATGAAAGAGTTCAACCCCTTCTATAAAATGTGTTTCTCGGTCAGAGAACTAGAGGAGTTCAGAATCAATTTGGGTTTTTCTCTAAATGCACCTGAGGATCCTCTACGATGGGAGATGTGGTAAGAACATCAAAGAGCTTTCTTTTGTGATTATGAAAAGAATTGTTTTGATGCAATTCCTTGAAAGAGTGAATAATGTAACACCCCATGAATTATCAAATAGATTTATTATAGAATGCATAGATCATTATGTCTCTACAAACACCACTTTATTGTAACTTATCTAAGTAAACCTATTTTTTTCACTTCTATGATGTGAATTTTGAAAATTTGACATACATGGCTATGATAAGTATGTTATTTGGAGTCCGATAAGAAAACCTTAATTTTTGGTGAATAGTAACCTACCCCTTATGAATAGTGACATATCCTTATGAATAGTTATCTACCCTAATGAATAGTTACATACCCTTATTAATATAAATATGACTCTTATGAATGGTATCCGTACCCATGACTGTATAAATGAATTTAGACATCTTAAAAATGATGATGAATATTTTAAGTGTTTATATATTTCAATTAAATAATGATTTAATTAAATATTTAATTAATCATATTATGAAAATTATTTTTGAAAATTGGACTCCATTTTTGGATTCAACACATTGATAAATGGATAGGGTGAATTTTTGGGATTTTTTTGAAATACATGAATTTTTGATGAATAGTAGAATCTAATAATTCAGAATAAATGCTTAATAATGGATTAATTGAGTCATTTATGATGATATTATGATGTAATCCAACTCCGTTTGCGATCACATGATAAAATTACTATTCTTGGTCATTGAATACTCACTATTCCTTGTATTGAGAAGAAATAATAAATTAATAAATTTTATATTAAGAAATCTCATCTCTCATCCACTATAAACACCCCCTCTCACCCCCACTACCATTCACGCATCTCAAGCCCTATCCCTTCTCCAAATTCTGACAAAATAACACCCCAAGATCTTCCCCCGCGTCCAAAAGATCCTAGCCTTTTCAAAATACCAAAACCTCTCCTCTTAAGAGGTTCTCAATGGGGGATGTCTCAAGAGGTAAATTTCATCTTTCAAATCTATTCTTTTCTTTTAAGTTCTTTTCATTTTGTTTCTTTCATCACCACCCTTCACCAATATAGTATGAAAAATTTAGTAACATACATGTACTAGACTTTTTTCATGCTATTGGTATACATTTCATTATCTTCTCTCTTTTCCCCACATTCATTTGAACGAAATGAAAGCACCGTTTGAGATGTGATAATTTAGCACATTCAAGGACAATGGTTTATCAATTTATATTATAATATTTATTTCTGGTCATGAAATCATTTGTATTATGGTTGAACCAGATTATTATGTAATATATATATTTTTCTGTAATCCTTCTGTAAAATTGGTATTAAGTTGTAAAGAAAAACATGTTCATTGTAATCAAACTCACTGATTAACCAAAACGGTTGTCACTAAGGTCATATATATATATATATATATATATAATAATTTGACTTCTCACTAAGTAAAAAAATTAAATTTAAAACCATTTAATATTCTGGATGATCACTTATAGAATATAACTTAATTTCTGGAAATCCACATCCATCTTATATATTTATCCGAACATGAATATATGTTAACTGATCATTTAAAACCAAGTGAGAAAATGCTTCCAAAACAATAAAATTGAATCTCTTAAACCCATAAAAAAGGACATTAATGAACTTAATAAGGTTATACCGTATCAATTACATGTTTATGAGGTTCTGGAATTATTAATTAATTAAGATAAATTTTATTATTGAGGTCATTAAGAACACACAAGAACACCTTCGAGCATAAGGTATGTGATATCTTAAATCAATTTCCATTTATTGGGTTACACATATTTGTCATTAGTTTTTTCTTTCCAATAATTTGTGTGAATGAACGCTGATTGTTTTATACTATATATACACTTATATTTTTCGGATTTTTATTTGTCACACAAAAAATATTTCATTGAATTATCCTCACACTAATGATACGATCTTTGTGAGGGATTGCTTATCTCAATTTTCATTCTTTGAGTTTCACATCTATTTAATTAGTTACATTGTTCCAAGAATATGTGTGAATTACATATGATTGTTTTATTCGGTATATCCAATTTTATTATGTGGTTTTATGTTATTCACACATAATTATTTCATTGATTTTTACTCAATCTAATGATACGTTTTCAGTAAGGAATCCTCTCTCTCACTTTTATTCAACAATTGATCGTATCTTGTGTGATTTTGTATTTAATTAATAAGGATGGGGTATGTTTTCTCATCTCCCCCATATTTCCCTTTTGATATATAAATCATGTGATAATGCTTTATCTCTCATTAAGCCCTCGCAAGAACACTCGTTACCATGCTGAAATGTTTGTAAGGGTTTTTTCTCATCTCACTTTCAATTATGTGGGATCTCCATTGTTAACCTTTTCTTTCTTATATGTGGTATCGGTGTACTACCATTTGAAATATTTTATCATTTTTCTCATTATATTCATTGTATTCTGTGACACTTTTGGGGGTTATTAACTATTTTTCATATGACTCAATTGAATACAACAAGGTAACGAGATTTTTCTCAATTTTCACTTCGTTGTGACATTCTTAGTAATTGTGAACCTAATAATTCTTATGTGGTGTAACTACTGCCCATTTGAGATTACATTTTCAATTGAAATTATATTACATTTAAATATCCATATTCTCATATCATTTATATTATTATTGTCTAATCCATGTACCATTTTACATACGGTATTTATTTTGAATGTTGTTTGGACTGTGGAAATGTTGATGAATCTATATCCTCTATTATATACGGATAACGTAAATACATATTGATCTTGAATTGAATATATTTATAAATAATTATTTTGATGTAGAGGTGGGTGGGTCCCACTAAAGCCCCTCGATGCATCGGTAGGTCTCACGAGACAAAACAGTTTAGTGACAGACCCTTCGAGTTAGTTTCCAAAAATCTGTCGGGTTTCTACCCACAGAACAAAACCTTTTCAACGGTATTATGGTTTCGTGTTTCAGATACATGACGTCAAATTCATAATCATTATCTTTATTCATTATCAGTTATTATTATTTTCCATGAGGTTTTCACTATGCCAAAACCTATATATGCATTTTCATTCTCAGTTTATTAATGGCATTAGTTGTTCATTTATTCACTATACCATTTTGATTATGTCAGATTGATTATGATTGATTTATTATTGTACTCATGCTTCTACTATTTTTAACCCTTATTGAGCTTTTGATCTCACACCTTCCTTTGTTTACCCTCTACATCGGATAAAGAGGTGATCATTTATTGAGTTCATGCGGTTGCAGTTTTAATATTTTGTTATGTATTGTAGTTTGTAACCCTTTCCAATTTAATTTGTGTCACATATTTGAATCTATATTTTTCAATAATACTAATCTGATCATTTCTTTGGGATTTTCATTCCTTCTAATCATGCCAATATCACAAGTAATGCACCAGCTTCTATCTAGAGGGGTCGAGGTATTACAATAGAAAACATTATTCTTAAAGAGTCTAACAGATCATTTTATAATTCAGTAAACAAGTTTTTCATAACTCACATAATCATTTGAATGAAAAAAAATAATCAACGATGTCCTAAACAATACTTAACATTTACAATAAATTTATACTTCAATCATCATTCCATGAAGTAAAAAAACAAAAAAAAAATGTTATAAAATTAAAATAAAAAACTACACATGTTGTGGAAGTAAAACATCTACCATGAAATAGTTATACTAAAAAATATATTAATGCAACATGCTTCCTATAGAATAAAAAATATACATGATAAGTTATCTTATGTCATGTTATAACTACCCAAATAAAATAATTTATTAATATTTTATTATGTAGGAATTTGGTTTTTATATTCAGAATAGATGAAGACTTCAGATAAAAAAACAATATATGCCATATCACTATGTGTCATCCCTGATATACTAAAATAATAATAATTAACCATTCTATCCTTCAGGATAGAATACTTATTCACCACAATATTTTTAAAATTACTTTACATCAATATTAAAATAAAACATTTTTATTATATAAATTAATGTAATATTGTAAATAATAAATACTAAACATATATAATGATTGACACATATATTTTAGGAATTTTTGTTGGACCCTAGAATACCCTAAGAGGGTTGGGGTGAATATGGGTGTCAACTTAATTTTTTAAAATTATGGGTCTTTTTCTGATATTGGTGTAACTTGTAATACTAGTTTGTTGGAATCGTTCCATTATTACAAATTCATATAAAAAGATACAACATAGTAGTTTTTCATAATTCATTATTAGGGGATATTCCAAGAAAAATATGCTGATAGTATGACGGTCGTACCTAAATTCCTTGCGCATTAATTTTTATTTTTGATTATAGAAGATCAGACAGAATAACTGTGTTATAGGAACACTGTCTTTGTATGAATTTTAGGAAAATAATACATTCTCCCTTAGAACACTTCTTGTGACTCCTCCTATATCATGACCTTGGATAAAGTATTACTCATTTTTAACAACATGAATTTCACTTAAGTAGATAGTTTATTTACGTCTTTGACCCTATTTATCCCAAGATTGTTCTTTCAATGTATACCTAAGTCGATGCAGATGAAATCTTTGTTCAGTAGAACAAGATGTTCAACACTTTTTTTCATGAATATCCCAACCATTGTGAAACCTTGTTTATTTTTTAAATAGATACAATAATTTTGAACACACACACATTATAAAAGCACCCAACCTTTGAAAAACTACCAACCTTCCTGAATCTCCCATCTTTTGAAGAACATTATGTCTTCATAAAATTGCCAGCCTTTAAAAAACTACCTTTTCTAAAAATCATTATCATCAATTAACACATATCTAGTGTTTTAATGATGCACAATATCACAAACAATTCATGATTCATGATGCTCCAAACTTTAATAAATTTTCATAGATTCACCATTTTATAAAAAATACATTCTCTTTTTAATTTAGGATTGTTTCCTTTTTATAGACTTCACATTTCATGAAGCTTCAAATAGCCCATCATCCTTTTTGTAAAACTATTAAACCAAGCTCAAAAAGATCCATTATTTTCGAATTTATAGTGAAATTTTTATATTTCTGAAGAATAAATTAGTCATAGGGAAACAATCTTTTCATCTCACATTCTTGAATATTCTTATAGTCATCGGAACATAATCTTTCTGAAATGCTCTTGTGAGACTCCATGTTTTTTCAAAACCCAACCTTCATGAAATCCATCCTTTTAAAAACACATACATTTACCATATCTTGAGGAGAAAAACCTAGAAATTAATCTTTTTCGAAAGCTCATAATCCTCACAAACTCCATCCTTCTAGAATCAAATGCCTTCTTTTTATAGAGAATGTGAATGTCCTAGAACACCAAATTTCATGATGCTTGATTCTTCCCCTAGATTTTAGGCTTCAAAAATTTTGAAATCATAGGGAAAAGGTTGCAACATCAAAACTCAATCCATATTCAAAATGAGATCACTTTTTTTCATAATCTCATATCTACCCTAGAATGGATTTCTACTAAATAGAATACAAATATGTTTTAATATATGAATGAAAATTTGTTCAAAAAATCTCCCAACTTGGGTTTGTTTTTGAAATTTTAAGCTAAATTCAATAAAGTGTCATCCATTATGAAAAAACTAATTGGCCTAAAATAGATCATCAATCACTATAATTCTATGTGAGCTAAGCATAGTGTAGAATAGATGAGTGGAAATAGATAATTTCATTCCACCATTGACCACCACCCAATCCTTAATAATATTCCCACAAACATATAGATCAATCATTTAATTACACTTATCTCCCATGTTTTCAATAAGCTCAATGAACTTTTATTTTTTACTTTTACTTATAAAGATACTTCACCAACATTATACCTACCCTATATACTTGAATCAAATTAATAAACATTTTAAAATAGTTAACTTTATTTGGGAGATGGGATAAACTGTAACCTCTTCTTGCACTGGGTGGTTGGTTAACACCGAGGATCACCTGATTTTCGTCAATATATGGTATCCCAACAGATTTTTTAGAATATAAGCCACTTGGTCATTATTTGAAAGATTCTACATTTAAATAACATCTTATTAAAATGCTTCATCAATAATGTCTTATCTATTCTCAATATTGTTTTATGATGGTGATGAACTAGATTCTTTTTAAAATCAATCGTTCTCTTATCATCATCTGAAATCACCATCAACATTTTCACCTCATAACTAATATTTGTTAGCTGTTTCCTCATCCACAATATTTGAGTGACCTTCTTTATAGAAGATATATACAATCCTTATCCATACTAAGAGAAGTTCTTTATTGATTCTTCCTCAACTATACAATGTATTTTTTCCATTGAAGAATTCTTCACCACCTTTATAATTTATATCCTACACATCACCAACTCGGTAAGTATCAAAATATACTGAAAATTCATTATCTATTAATGTTATAATGTATAATACAAAATTCAAAGTACTTTTAAAATACCTCATGATGTTTTTATCAATATAAAAAATATCTTCTTCTGGATTAAATTAGAAGAGAGAAACTAATCATGTTGAATAGATGATATCTAGAGGAGTTGTAGTTAATAATAATATGATTTCAATGATTCTTATATATAATGTGGGATCCCATAATTCCAAAAATCATGATTTCCATGTTTTTTCCAACTAAAATCAGAGTTTTCATTGGTTTGTAGTCATGTATGTGGAATTTATTTAGTATATCTCTTTCTGGTTTTACCTGAGAAATTAAGGTGTAATCCTTCTTTTCAAATAACCTTAAACCCCAAAAAGTATGTTATTTCACCATAAATAGACATGTGAAATTCAAATTTCTTTTGATTATATGATTCTTCCAGTGATTCATTCCCTTTCCCAATAAAAATAATATCATCCACATAAACTAGAACTATCAATTATTCATTTTGAGAATTTTTCAAATACAGATTAAGATCGACATCTCCCCTTTTAAACTCAATATTCTTCATATAAGAATCTAGTAAATATTAAACTACTCATGGGGACTAATTCAAAACATAATGATGATTATATAATATAAAAACCTTCATCTCGTCATTTTAGATTATAAATGACACAATTTTTTTTAATGTAGACATCTTCTATAAGAAATCCATTAAATATTTTTTGAAATCCATCTAATATAATTCGTACCCGATTTGAATTTCCATGGAAAGGAAGATCATGAATGATTCCATCCTGGACACTATAGACAACATTTTTTCAATATCAATTCCTTTAATTGTTTAATATATTTTACACACCAAATATTTTGTTCTTCTAGTCACAATTCCATGTTCAATTTTTTATGATCAATTTTTTTCTAACACATTTTCATTTTCGAGTCTGTTAACATGATTCCATGTCTAGTCCTTATCAATATGGTATATAACATCATTCCTGATTTATCTTTCACTAAATAAAATGTGGTTTTTTCTACAATTGATAGTGAAAAATAATGTGCTTCATTTTTCATTACCCTTGTATGTGTTGGTGTGGTCTATTCCATAATGATATTTGATTGATTAAGTTCTAATATTTTATTTCACTTCTGAGTTTCAAATGAATTTTCCTCAGAAATAACTTCCTGTTATGATTCTTCTTATGAATCATCATCATTTTGTTATCCTTATTTTTTTGCCAAGACTTACACTATTTATTCTTTCGAATCTATATGTTTTCCAAATTCATATACATATTTAATTATATAATCATATGATCTCCTTATGGTATTTACGGTTTTATCATCAATGATATTAACAGAATTTCATTCCAAATTATTTATAAAATGATTATAGTAACATTTTTAGGCTTTACTCTTCATCAAATATCCCTTGAATAATCCCTCATCAGTAGTATCACCATACATGCCATGATCTCTAATTTTCATCAGATGAAATAATTACATAAAAAACAAAGAAAACTTCTTATAGGTATTTATTCTATAGAAAATATCACATGTTTTCCTGGATTCCCCTATAATAATACCTACTTGATTTTGAGTGTACACCGTCGTTTGAATAGAAACATTCAAATAATGAAAATAAATATGAAACTCAATCATCATAATTCTATCAATATTTTTTACATATCGACTTATGAATTCAAAAATCAAATTTTTTTTAAAGGTTCGTATTATAGAATAACCATTATTTATCCCATAATTTTTGACGTAATTTCCTAATTCAATGGTTGTGTATTTTCCTTCATTGTTAGATCACAGAATCTTTATTTTGTAGCCATTTTCATTCTCGGTTATTTGATAACAATTCATTATGAAATCAATCAATTTATATTTCATCTACATAGACATCACATAAAGGATTATATTATAAAAAACTATAAAAATAATTAAGTATTTCTCTACATTAGTACCAATCAAATTAAATGGACCACAAACATCAATGTGGGTGAGAAAAACCAGATTCAATGCGCTTTTATTTTTCAAATGATATGATCTCCCACCCAACTTTCCTCACATCCATTCAACACATATATTTTATCTATCATGATTCAGATTGTTAATATCAATAACTATCCTATGATTAGGTATGTATTCCATGATATTTGGATTTATGTGTCCTACCCTCAATTTCTACATGATAGTTTCTTCTACAATTGTTATGAAAAAAAAATTCACTTTATGATCAACATGGTATAAATTTTCATCTATTATGCATCCTTTCGTGATAGAATTATCTTTATTTCCCTTGATAGTACAAAACATATGATTAAATATTATATAAATACTGAATCATAGAGTTAACCCACACTCTACATATTGTGATTCAAACCACCTATAAAGTGAACATCATTTTTCCTGAGCTCATCATTTGTATGTTTTACATTTCCATGACCTTTGATCTTTAAAGTACCTCCTTTTCCAAATACCACAGTTCCATAAAATATTTTCTTATTATTCTTCAAAAATATACTTTTCTTGTCCTGTGTGATTAGAATACAATGTTAATAATTGAATTAATACTTTTCTTTGAATATTTTATTATTTTTTTCTACATGATTAGATTTCTCTATTTACTTATTTCTTTCTATGAGTTACCTAATTGATTGGGGACAAAATATTTCTATCTAATATTTTATAAATATAAATGGGTCCATAATACAAATATTCTATTTCCATGTGAGAATACATATTTTATATTGTAATTATTGTGGATTAATGGCTATTTTCTTTCCTAAGAGTTCTATAGTTGTTGTTCCCTCCTTTCGTCTACCTATAATGAATTGTTTTATGGCCACTTTAGAATTGTGAAAACGATATCCATTGAAACAACCTCTTATATGTGATGAAGGATATGGTCTCGCTATTATTTTTTGAATTCCAATTTCCTTCCCAAATAGATATATTTTTCCTCTTCATAGTAAAATGTTGGAAGGCTGTGAAAGCCACAGAATGGACAATTCATAAGGGTGAAATTTTCCTCACAATCTTTCCTCCTCATATACCTATCTTTTTAGAGGTATTTGACCAAAAATATTCTATCAATACATAATTATTATTTTTATCCCTATTTTCTTTTTTTCCTCACCTATTTCGTTGTTTGAAAATCAAGTTACTTTTTGATATGTCAAACCTTATTCTTCCCTTTATTTTGGATCATATATTTTCTAGCCTTTATTATTTATACATCACAACCAATTCCACCTTTTCCCATTCAATGTAGATATCCATTCATTTACCTACTTATAATATCCTTTAGAACCATGTTTATAACTTTCTAAAAACCCGATATCTATGAATTTTCTAAACGAAAATTTCTAAAATTTTCCATTGATTTTGATTCAGTTTTCATTTTAACTCTTTATATTATAAACTTCTTCTTCAATTCCATCAAATCCTTTATCATTTACCTCTAGTCTCTATTTATGATAATTGATGAATATTTCCTATTCATATATATTGAGTTTAAACTCTACATCTTCTTTTGAGCATTCAAGTGTTTATAATTGTTCTTATGCCTTTTATTCTATTCATTAAATTAATACTTCATGTCGATCAACATAATCTGATGAATCTTTCAACATGGTTTCCATATTTATTTTTTCTTCATTTAAAAGTTTTATTATTCAATAGAACCCTCATGTTACACATTTAGATAAAAAAACCAATCAACTGATTATATACATCTTTTATAGGTTCCACCTTTTCAACTATAGCCATCATGGTTTCTTAGAGATTATATTTAAACACTGGTTTTATATCCTCCAAAAAATAATTATCATATTATACTTATTTTTATAAAAATATATTTCCCCATAATTTCCTCGATGATTTAATGTCCCTGTTATTAGGGAACCTATTTTAATGATTCAACATGATTTCTACTTCACTTTCAATATCATCATATTTCTTTTGGAATCAATTGGAAAAGAACTTTTATTTACCCCACTGAAATAAATCCAATGTAATATTGCCTTAAAATATCCATTTTCCTCTCATGAAATTTCTACCTATAAGGGAAATAAATTCATCTTTTTATAACCTCCATCATCAATACCATAGAAAATTCCATGATTTTCCTTGTCTTTGAATTCCATTTACATTATTCCATTAATTTTTTTTGGGTTAACTATAAATTTATAAGCCGCCATACTACATAGTAGATCATTAGAAGAAAGATTATGCATAACCCTATTCCTTAAGGGATGAAACTTCTTAGATTTTATAGAGGTGGAATCATTATTAATATTTTAATCACAATGTTAATATCATTAATTATATCACCATGTCCTTGAATTTCATCAACAATATCAGTGATTCAGTTAAAAAATATAACATAATTTTAATCATGATGTATTTTCTTATCATCTATATTATTGTGTAAAACATGGTGTTTTTCATCCATCACAATATCATCCCCTTCGTATATATTTTCGACATTCTCCCACATGGTCTTGTATGTAGTGAGACTCATTACCATCAAATAGATTTGATCATATATATTTTTAGTAAGGTATTTTTGTGCTTTGGAATATTTATTAGGAATTTTCATGTATGTTTCAGTCATAGAGAGATATTTTTCATCAGTGACAGAAATACCATTAGTTATGGAAAAGAAAACAAAAATCCCAATGGATCATAGATGATATATCATACTATTATTCTGAATCTATAATTTCTTCCAACATAGAGTAAAACGCCCCTAACATTAACTAAATTATCCATTAAAACAACAAATTATAGATTAAACACTAATAACATGTATGCTCTATTACTAAATGTAGGTCCCTGGAACACCCTGATCGGGGGGTGGTGAATTTGAGTGTCAATTTTTTATTTTAGTGAGATAGTTCTACTCCCCACCTTGGTAGGAGCATTTAATAACTTTCTGATAGATTCATGCATTTATTTAACATTTAAATTCCGATATATAACACATAAATTTAACTTGGATAAACACTAAGGGATATTCCATGGATAATACACAGAAATTTGTATCAGTTATACATAAATCCACTAATATTCTCTAGTTATTATCAAGTACAGAATACTAGACATAGTTTATCTATTCCATGTTCATTTCCTTTACAATGATTTTTTGGAATGAACACTACCTCCCTTGGAACAGATCTATCGACTCTCTACATATCACTGCCTTCGGTGAATTATTACTCAGTTTAATGACATTAAGGTTACATTATTAGATTGGTTATTTAATTCTTAGACCCCGAATAGAATGAGACTATGCCTACACCATATACATTGTTTTATGGACATGAAAACAATGTTCACTAAAAGAAGATGTTCTATATTATTTTTCATGACGTCTTAGCATTTTCAATAACTCATTCATGTTTGAAAGATAAAATAGTGTTCATGAACCCACACACTATTGTGATGTTTCTTACCATCATTAATCTCCCATCCTTCATAAAGGTCCCAAAATTCATTGAATACTATTTCTTCATGAAACTCCCAATATTCATGTAACTAGATGTTCTAAAAACCATTAGTATCAGTTCAGACTCACCCAATAATTTCATGATGCTCAAGCGTGCATAGAATTCATGATTTCTGAAACACCTAGCCTTCAAAATTTATTAGTGATTTAGAATTTTCTAAAAATGGTATACCTATTTAATTGATAGGTGGCCACCAATTTATATAATTTTCCTTTAAAAAAGAATCCATGATCATATATTCCTTTTCACGAACCTCTTCAGGGACTCATGCGAAGCTCATTTATTTTCTATGATATAATGAAAATTTTCCATTTGTGAAGCTTCTCACAGTCACGAGACCTCTATATTTTTAGCATGTATTCATAAGGCTTCTTGATGTTACAAGAACAACATATTTCAATAATTCTCTCATGAGGCTCTATTTCTTCATGAAAACCCAAACTTTATGAAACTCATTCCTTCTCCATATCATGAAGATATAAAAATTGAACTCCATATTTCGTGAATCTCCACATCCTCAAAAAATGAAAACATTCAGAAAACCCATTCCCTTTCAATATAATGAAATAAATAATCTTATAAAACCATATTTTGTAAATCTTGTTCCTTCCCCTGTATTTTGTTATACAAAAATTTAGAAAACACAAGGAAAAGGTACCAACTTCTACACATGAATCCATTAGTACCATAACATCCCTTAGCATGATATATCCCAGATCATCCATAGTGTGTATTGACAAAAACCCGAAAACATACACCATTTCCAGGTATGAAATTTCATGGTTCTAAAAATTTATTAGTGATGACAATAGTTTTTTCAACTTCTACAATGCCCTAAAAAATTAACTACTCTTGGAATAACAAATGAGGAGTACTTATTCCATCACAATAAAACTTTTTGTATATTCAACATAGTATTATAAGTCATTTAAATATTTTTTAGTTTTAATAGGTTACTAAAAATCATTCTTATCATTTTATAGTAACTTAAAATAAATAAGTCCCAAACATATAAAAATCCCAAAAAAAATGATAGCACTATATCATGATTTGAAAGGTAACACATGGGATTATATTCATATTTATATACTCCATATATATTTATAAAAAATCTATTTTAACAATGAACATAAATATTCATAGAATATGAGAATGATTTTTTATATGGAAAATATTAAAAAATTTAATGGTTACCACTAAGGGTGTTTATCAACTACCATATTTCAGAATGAAAGGAAAAATAATTTACAACCTTGAAATAAATTTCAAATACATGATAACTACTTATAAATAAATAAATTCTAGAAAATTACAGCCATGAGAAAATGATGGGTCTTGTGATTTGTGTTAGTGTTTTAAAATTTAAATCAATTATCAACAATCATGATATTAAATTTTTATAAATGATTGAATTCAAATAAACAAAACACAATAAATAATAAATATTTTAGTCAATAATGTGATATATCATGAATGAATCAAATTTTAGGGAATATCAAATTTAATAGGAATTGGAATACTTCAAATAATGGTTCCAAAATAATTAATTTCTAGATTTAATATGAAATCTACTTAATCTCACATTTTTTATAGAGGTTCTCAGCATTTAGAAATAATTTCTAAAAAAATATATTAAGCATGATTCAATAATCATTCTAAAAATCTAAAAATAGGTTAACATGTTGTAAAATTTAACACTAAATGTGTACTCAATTTATAAAGGATAATTTTTGAAAAGGATAAGGAATATCATATTGAAGTTTTATCTTGTTTTTAGAAAAAAATTCATTCCAATTAATTACTATTTTACTTATTTCTCCTAGGATATAGGAATAATTTTATAAAAAATAATGGTACATTAATAACTAAAACAAATGAGTTGATAGGGAAATGATATAGAATTTATGTTGAAAATATTAATGCAACTAATAACCATGATACATATAACACAATTAAAATTGTATGGTAAAATAGTTACACATAAACCTAAACATGATTATAATGTGTTCAACGGCCTAATATCATATAACAGGGGCCCCAAAATATATTGTACATAATCGATCACATTGTTCCATGTCACATTTTTTTCTAGAGTTCCACAATTTCTCTACCAATACCATGAAGTCCCCATCCTTACCTAAATTTAATCTCCACCCTATTTCCCAACTAATGCATTTGATACCACATTATAACAACCCACATCCAGTGATATCCCTTCTATGAAAGCAATAAAGTAAAATAATGAACCCATTGTCTAGATCTTAGTAGGCATATTATTGGTAACTAGCACCATGGATATAAAAATACTCAAATGAGAGGTATTGTCGAATTAATTACTATGCCAAATATATAAAAAAACCAAACCGAAACCATATAAGTAAAATATTAACAAAAAATCCATCATTTTCAATCCAATAACCCAAATTGTATTCATAAGATAAAAATAGGTTTAAAATAAAAGCTAAAAAACTAAGAAAACTCTAAAAAACCTATAATCCTCCCCATAATTTGAAAACAGAATCTTATAACCCCGTCATATTTTCCTACAATGATTAAAAAATATGGTGGGGGTAAGCCTAATGTATTACCCAATAGAATCGTACATATTAAAATACTAACATCCATTTTTAATAAATCTTAAATAATAAGAAATGCCAAAATTATCCATGTAATTGAAATTTGATACATGTATACATGAGAAAATAACCAATAAGTCACAAAAATCACTATTATAAATACAAAACTACCCCCAACTCTTACATATCTAAAATCTTTAACATGAATTTCATCAACCCCATGACCTCTATCAAAAAAAAATCCTCATGCTATGAATAAATCCATCTGAAATCCAACCTGTTAGCTAAGGGGCTCTACCTCAAAAATTTGTAGTGATTCGGTAAGATAACCTCCTTACTAAGTATAGGGATTTTAGTATGAAATTACAGTAGATACATCTCATCACCAACCAATATTTACCATGTTACCACCATACATGTCCACAAATATGAAATCCATTCATGTGTCATTCAATGAAACATAAAATAAATATGACATCTCATGGCACCCACTATATGTCACATCTCACAACATGAACCACACATCACATCTCATAACAACAATTTTATATCACATCTCATATCACTAATTGTATATCAAATATATTATAACTATTAATTATTTGAGTAATGTATATAATAAATACATAAACCTTATTCCCTTCTATTATAGTGTACACCCCCCCACAAAAACATCCCCTAATTTATGATAGGGTATCGTGAACATGTAGGGATTCGACCTCATGCACTCCCCCACCATGAATAAAACCCACCATATATCATCATTATCCAATGAAAATTTATCTCAAAAATTATCCTTATACTATATCACGTATTAACCTCCACTTCTATTATATAATAATAACAACATAGATAAAGATACACCTTCCATGGAATAATATCATCATTATAACATCCAACAACAAGTGATGACTAAATCCATATAATCAATAATTATCAACAGTTATGTTAATACCAAATTATAATTTAATGTTTGAAAAAAATCAAAAAATTATTATATAATTGATTAAACCATTTGAACCCAATTATTTAACCCAAAACCTATCATATTATATTTATTTCCCTTATAATATTATAATTTAATCCATAATCTGAAATTTCCAATATAATTTGTTTTAATTAAACTATAAGACATTTTATTCCATACTGATATACAATTACCCATGATTTCATTATATTTTTAATAGTGAATATACACAGTTTTCCTATTACCCATTCTAACCATTGAATTGATATAATCTATAATCAATGTAAAAAACCACTAAAAACTTATTTATAATATCAATATCAATATGAATAATATTGAATTCATATTTTTTCATACCCATTTATCAATTAATAGGATTATATATTATAAAAAATTTTGTTGTGACAATGTTTTTTTGGTGAAAACAACAATTAAGATATCATAACCACAACACATCAATCAATGATAATCAACCAATAGAAATATCATAATTATCATAAACCACGTGAAACCTCCGGTCCCAATTTCCAAAATTCCTTCAATATATTTCTTTGTTTATTTGATCTTAATTATCTATTCAAGGTGAAGTTTCATATGTTCACCCATTTCTCATAAATTCAAACACCATAAAATCAATGTAGAAATATATAGAGAAAAAAATACGATAAAATTAAGAATATTTTTTATATTAGATAGAATATGATATCAGAGATCCCTCACCAAAACTGGTTATTTAAAAACCCCCACTACTCATTATAGAATATCGCAGAATATAAAATCACATATCTTAAAGGGAAACCAATTATAATCTATCCCGAAATAAGATACTATCACTCTATAATAATATCACTCTAAAAGGAGAAACATTAGACAAAAAACATCATAAAAATATAATTGAACCAAAAGAGATACGAGGGAAAAAATAAGTTACCATTGATTAAATATACTATCTATCTATAATATAAAAGGTTATAATCCACAATAGATATGATAATGGGGTTCCACAGTGATCTGGGGTTGGCCAATGCTATGTAATGAAGAAGGGAAATCGAAATTAGGGATGAAAAGCTGTCAATTTATAAAGGAATAATGAGTGGTCTCACCATTATGTGGAAACTTCCAACAATGTCTTAGTCTCCTTTGTTCAAAGGATGCATGAATCACTAATTTTCCCCACTTTCCTTTTATTTTAAAATCTTCATTAAATATATATTGAGCTCAACCATGACGAAGCACTATGGCATGGTTAACTTTATTTTTTTTACCTCAGCCTGACAGGGCCCATGATGTGGTGACCTCAACCTTCCCATATTAAAAATGTTATCACCCAAAGTTTGATGCTCATTACCTTTATCCCACAAATCATTTTGTATTTTCCAATTTTACACTTGGTTAAATACCAACCAATACATCATCAAAATCGGTTTGGGAATCTTAGTTTTAATCAAAGAATATACATCCTCACACAACTAATATTCAAAATTGTCAACACTACTATAGGCTCCACAACACCCAAATTCATGGAATGGTGACACCAGAATGGCCCACACATCAATTCCAGCCTCTAAAACACCTCTAACATCCCATGAAATTACTCTAATAACTAATTATGAGAAATAAATTTTCTAGAAAGGATGAGAAAATTATTTTAGGGGTTGAGAGGTTCCCACATAATAGGTTTTTAAAACTCAAATACTATGTGTTTCCCCTAAGTATTTGTATAAATCCATTTTTACATGCAACAGGTAAAGTTATGATACCATTATAACATCCTCAAATAGAGACATCTAGATTTGATACAAATAACATTATCCTTAAATTTATTTTATGTAATACTGATAATTTTGAAAAAAATTAATCCATAAAAAATAAATAACATCAAATATAAATATTGGATCACATTTATTACAAATTAATGTTTATGTGTAAAGTTTTATAATATCATAATAAACTCTTTCATAATAATGTCTGGGTCATCAAGTTGTATGTTTTCCAATATAAATTTTTTTTCTTATTCTACACATGTCTTCATAAACACCCATATAAAATACTTAAATATATATCTTAATTAACATAATTATTTATAACCTAGAAAAAAAATTCTTTAGAATGGTGAGCTAACCTGATCAGTAAAGCTAAACAAAAGAATATACAATTGAACACCTTTATTGTGAACATGGTGATAAAAAAGGGAATTATAATTACATAAAATAATTCATACCCATGAAAAAAAATATTTAATAAAAAATACGATCAAGAAACTTATGACATGGAATAAATATTTAATAAATAAAATATTTATTATAATCAATAATCATGATCCATGTGATAACAATCCTGAAAAATGAAACCATTAAAAATAAAATATAGAATAGTTAAAATCTATTTGAATCTTGGAGTAATATTGTAATCATGTGTTTTCACTCATGTTTGAAAGGATTTTAACATAGTTAAAATGATAGGAGAAATGTCCTTAATTAACCATGTCCTTTTTTCAGTTAAATGAATTGATTATTTCCCAATGCATTAGAATGATATATTAGGATCATCCATTGTATAATATATATCATATTCAACCATCATTAAGGGATATATCATACTCTACAAACATCATCAATATCATTAAATTAAATCAAATAAATATATAATAATGAATTATATGTTTTTATTAACAAAATTTTAAAAAAGAATTTATTTTTTTATATCTTACATTTCAAATATAAATGAAACGGGTTTCAGGAAAATATCTTTAAAAAATCATTATAATCCATCCATAGATATAATATGAATGGAACCATAAAATAATATTCCTACTAATGAAATGGAATTATAAATGGATGTTTAAATAGATAAAATACAACTTAAAATTTAAAAAATTTCATTGAAAACATAGTGAAATTTAATATTTTTTCCTTACTTTTAAAAACAAAAAATTTAAAAAAATATTGAAATAGAGTTTCCCTAAAAAAGATGAAAAATTTTAAATGAAAATTAAAAAAAATTATGAGAATGCGGAAATCAATTCATGTCATAAAATTTTAATATAAACATTATTTACAATCTTTTTAAAATGGATTCAAACATTACCCATTTAGAAAACATTATGAAATTTAATGTAGAAAAAATTAACGAGGTTTAGTGAACACGGAAAATAAATTACAGAAATAATTTATATATGGATAATGAAATTATTTAAATAGTATAAATAAAATAGTTTATTATTTTAGTCATAAATATTTGAAAATCATAATTTTTTTAAAGAAAACCTCTCCAAATCCGTTTAAGATAAAAACAAATTTGAATGAAATAAAAGAAGAATGAATATAATATACCAAGATTATAAAATAAATCATTATGTTATATGTAAATATTCATTTTACTCATTATAAAAATGAATATGGGTTCATTAATCAAAATTTGGTCACAAAAAATAATTTTAAGATAAGAAACTCTTATAACATGTATAATGAATGAATCAAAAATTAGTTGAAATAAATAACAATAATATGATTTCATAAACTCCATTAAATAAATGAATTAATATGTTAAAAATGTTAATTTTTATTTAATTAATCTATATAAAATAATACATTACGTAAAAATTAATTACGTCTCATTGAATTCGAATTAATTCCATCAAAACCCTTATAACTTTTACAACATTTGAATTAGTATCTAATTTGAGATAGATTGAAAATAATGTTAAACATCATTATAAGCAATTAATTCAAGATATAATCCCTAAATTGGTATAATATAAATATTATAAAATTAAGGATCATAATAAAAACATGTATCAATGTAATGATATTGAGATTAATAATACTTACAAAGATTGTATCGTTTGAGAAAACATTTTTTCAATGAATTTATTATTTATAAAAATTTTAAGAACATATTTTTTTTTTAAATTAAATAGAATAAAATTATTGATTATTTATCATATAATATTACCATAACATATTCATTGAAGTAGAAGTACATCCTAATGAATATAATTTGTGTTATTAAATCCATGACCTTCATTTCAGGCTTGTTATGTAAGTCATTTAACTCTGATATAATAAAAATATATTAATTTTTCAATTGTTAGAGAAATACATATATATATATTATAGTATCATTAATAAATAAATTTTATATAATTAAAAAATATTTAATTATGTTATTGATTATGTCCATAATGGGTGAGTTGTGGTTATTCAGTTCAAAATTGAAAAATGGAATTAGAAGTTTGATCAAGGTTAAATTTGTCATTATTAAATAATAATAATAATAATAATAATAATAATAACCAAATTATCATTTTTATTAATTAACTATAGTTTTATATTCATCCATGGAAATAATATTTGTCAAAAATACATTTCCTTGTGAGGTAGTAGTCCCCTTGCGCAAAAGAGTGATGTTTTTACTTTTTATCAGATAAGAAATAATTAAATAGAATAAATAATTGTCATTAAAAAAAATATTATAATGTTATAGATTTCAAATTATTAAATTAAATCCATCACAATACCCTACCATGATAGGTGCTTTTTCCAAAATTAAGAACATCGCTATATAGAGAATGTAGTACACACATATGCACATGTGATGATTCCAAATTTAATGATTGAAAATATATAATGGTAGATGATATATTATATTTCTGGAATAAAAATTGTCTCATGATTATAATAAATATTCATATTAAATCCCTCATAATAACCGTATATGTGAGGTGGTGATGGAAAAATAATCATAACGCTTCGTGGATGTAGTAATACACACGTACTCAAGTGTAATGCATTCAATTACCATTTAACTAAAAAAGGAGATAAATATGATCATTCTATTACAATAATAACATCTTGCTTCATGGTAGATACTAATATTATTATATTGTATTTTTTATGAAAAAGTAGAAGGTTATATTATAAGAAGTAAAATTAAAATTCTTAGTTATGATGATTACCGCCTCTTTAGATAACCACATTTAGATTAAGTTTTATGAATTATAGAATTTTCATATTGTGATACCATGTACTCTCGGAAGTGTGGGGTGGGGTGGGGGGTTCTTAAGGTATTTTGTTGGGAACTAAATGATATAATAGGCTCTTGAATTAACAAAAATAGTGTATAGGTGGTGACCATTTATAAGCGAGGAGATGGTACCTCTTAGAATTACTTAATGTATTAATGTAATAAAATTTATCATTGATGTTTAATTGAAAAATAATTTTATTTTTAGAATTCTAGATATATATAAGATAAAATAATCTAATAAAACAAAATTTATACTATTTTATGATATGTTTTAACTGAAACATCTTTGTTTTATCCTATTATTAACCCATTTTGTTATTACTATAATAGGAAAACAATTTAGGTTTCTTCAAGGTCACTATACAAAGAATCATGACATATAAAATGAATATGGCTTGTATTACAAACAATATCCTATCACATGTCCAATAATTGTAATTTTACAATTTTCAAATCTTTTAATAAAATATTATATAACATAAAATACCATGAATGTATTTTTTAACTATTCAAACAATTGACTCTAAAAATACTGACATAGTAAGGGTGATTGTTTATAAAATTACAAAAAAATCCAAATATATTATATTTATCTAAATTCTTTTTGGAATACCATAAATCATCAAAAAAATACTACAATAAGAGTTTTTAATATCATTTACTTGATTTTTCTACTACTTACACAAGCACTGCATCGACGTTGCATAAGAATTTAATTTAATTATTTTCTCACTAAAATTGTAAAATAAATTAAAATCCTAGATAACATTCATAATAAAAATAACCATTTACAATTAATCCTAAATTTTATTATCTGCATCAAAATAAAATATTATAGATATTAAAAGGAAGAATGTGACATTTTGTATTTATTCATAGTTAAAATAATATTAATATAATTAAAAAGGAAAAATGACTCAAGATTTCCATATCATTGAAAATTGGGTACTTTTTCTTAACATAAACTCATAAAATTGAAATAATTCAAGTGTTACATATATTTTAAAATTATTTTAATGTTATTTTTAACATAAATTAAAATATTTTTCCTTATCGAGGTGATAAATATTTACCACAGTAACTATTCATAATTAAAAAAAATATTTTTTATAGATAAATAAATATGGAAATCCATGTTACAAATATAGATTATATTTTACTAAATTAATCTATTACAATTTTATGAATTTATTTTAAAAATAAACCCTAAAAAATATAATGACAAATAATTTTCCCAAAAAATTAAATTTTTTGTTTTAAAATGATATTATACAAATATTAATCAAAATATAGATTTAAATAAAATTAATTGGATTTCTGTAATTCAGAAGCACAAATTAAATATTGAAACCAATTCAAATAAAAGATTGAATTTTTAAATACATGAATTAAAAGGAGAGTTTTCTATAAAATCACTATTTTCACAATTCAATTTCAAATAAATCTTTTCCAAAAAATGGAAAATTTTACTCTATGATTATTATGATATTTCATTAAACAATATTTAACCTTTTAATGAAATAAAATTCCTATTATTATCAGGAAGAAATTATAATATTCTCTCACAAAAATAAATAAAAAATATTTCTAATGAAAATGTATCATTGAGGCATAAAATTACTTTACGATACATTGAGGGATTGTTTCTTAAGAATTAATCAATACATTTATATTGAGTAGGAAATTTAAATATATATGAATTTTTTTTACTACAATTCATATCCACCAATTGATATATATGTTATAACTGTAAAATTTAAAAAATTATTTTCCTTAGTCGTTAAGGATCGCTATTTTATGTAGTATGCACTTTCAATGATTGTATTATAGTACAATATTAGGGTATTACATCATATACCAATAAATAAATTACATCATTATAATAATTTCCCTCATCTAATCAAAACAGTTTTAATCATTTTGTTACATCAATTCCATATACTGGAAAATACCATATAAAAATAAAGGAAATCCATTTATAATAATTTATAAAAATAAAATATCTTTTTTGAACCCCCGTATTATAAAAAAGGTTAATAAATTTTTTATTAAAAAGGGAATGTTGTAAATTTAAAGATTTCCTAAAATAACACATATTAGCTTTATTGAATGAGATAAGAATAGTTGGAGGAGAAAAATGGATATACAAGTGAAATAATATTGTCTAAGAAATAATAGTGGCTGATAGATGACATGGTCCACTGAAAATTAAATACCAAAAAACAAGAAAAATAAAAAATGGATCTAGAAGTCAATCAATTAATAAAAAATAAAGGTAATAATAAAAATGTTTTTTCAAAATCTATATCTCTGTGTTGTTTAATTCATTTTACATCTTTTATAATAATATTAATATATATATATATATTTGATTTTATTCAAAACAATAATAGGAAATTGATCATTTGGTTTCATGTTTCAATCGTTTTCAACATTTTTCTAATGTTTTAACAAAGATAATTTTTATGAATATTTAATTTCATAGGCATAATAATTCAATTTTTTATTGAACATGAGGTATCTCAAAGAATGAATAACTATAATTTATGTCGTTAATAAAACCAAAATTGTTATCACATTATAATATAACACCAAAATAAACCATTATATGATTATTTAAAACATTTATCTCCAATAATTCAATAACATCACCTATGGTTTATCTTATATCATTCCATAAATAGGGAAACCATGAAAATCCTAAAAATATATTTTTACCAATATATCATGATTCAGAACAGAATAATATAATATAATGAACATCAACAAAATAACAAGAATCATAGATACTAGCATGAAAGGTTATCCATACCATGATAAAAAATATCTCAATAATTATTACCAATTAAAAAATAACTTATTAACCATAAAGGATTACCCAATATCCAATTGACCATAATTTCCATAATGAAGAATATTTGTTAAAACAAAGTAAAAGTTTCAAATTATATTAAGGTATAAGATCTTATGACCATAAAAATAGATCTTTCTAGAGCTAACATATGATCAACTATAAATTGAAAAACCCATTATAGAATTCATATATCTTAAATTAACTATATATGAAGACATCCAAATATCCAATGTTGTCTAAACCCTAATCTAATACCAACTATATCATCCTCAAACCTGAAATTCTAGATCATGTTCTCAAAACATAATCATTACATTTTAGAATTTGATACTAATACAATTGACGAAATTATAGTCATCCAAAACAAACAATATCAAATAAAAATATTAGTCAACTTACAAACCCATCAACCTTTTACGTTTAGATTTTTATAAAATTTAGAAAAAACTATTATATAATAATATGTGTGTCATTATGTTCGCATTTTTTCTATTATACCCATATTATCTTATTCCATATTAAATATCCCTCATCATCCATAGGAAGCCCAAAATTAAATATCATAGCTAAAATATATATTAATATCCTAAGGAAACAAAACATAAGAAGGGTGAGTTCAAATATTCATTAATGATAAATAAAGGTACTAGTAATTGAATATCCTCACTAAGCACATGATAATAACATGGGTATGGGAACATATCGTTGGTGAATGATCATTAACAAAGAGGATTCATATAAATAAAATCATGGATCCTTAAACATGAGTCATGTTAATAATATTTAACAATGTATAGAGTCATAAGAATCAAAAATAAAATTTCCTGTGATACTGATCATCATCAATAGACCATTAAAACTTACATAAAGAATAGAAAATGATTCAAGTTCTCTAGGAACATCATTTTCATCACTCGTGTCCACTCATGTTAGAAAAACAATATGCCAAACATAGCATTTCAAAACAACATCTTTTTTGATTAGCAGTAGTTTAACCACAGCTAAATCTTGTGATGGGAATCAATTAGTGTTGGTTTTTCAAAACTACTGGAAAATGGTTTAGCAATAGGTTAAACAGTTTCTAAATGATTTATCAGAGGTATATTTTTATTATTTATTTTTTATTTAATTAAGTAATTATTATATTATTATATTATATTATTATTTTACTATTTTACTATTTTATTTATTTTTATAATTTATTTATTCTATTATTTATTCTATTTATTCATTTCATGTTAAATATTTACTATATATTACAACGAACATGCACATTCCATATATAGAAATTCTTTATTGGGTATATTACCATGCACATGAAGAAGCACATTCCATATCAAGAAATTTTAGCTTGGGTAAGATTTGAACACCTTAACTCTTGCTTATTCTCCAATGATTTTAAAACTCCAACATTTTCTTCTTGTGGTCAATAAGTAGAATTTAATAAATAAATATATATATATTGAAAAAATAAATAATACATACCAAATAAATATAAACTAAATAATTTTTTATCAATATTGATTAATCAATAATCAACAAAAAATAACAACAAACAAATATTCTATATTTTTTATTTTTTATTTTATAAGTAATTATTAATACTCAATAACTACTATGTAAAAATTACTAATTTATAAATAAAATATAAATGAATAATATATCTATGTATAATATGGATATAAATAGTTAATAGTAAATAGTAAATAGTAAGTAATAATATATAGTAAATAATAAATAGTAAATAGTAAATAATGAATAATTTATAATATATATAAAATATTCTATTTATAATATATATATAAGTAATGTGTTAATAATAAATTAATTAAAAATTAAATTAATATATGATAAATAAATAATCAATTAATAAATGATAGAAATTCAATATTAAATAATTAATTATGAATTATGAAAAAATAAAAATAAATATATAATTTTAATGTATATATAATTAATAATTAATTAATTATACGTTAACGATTAATTTAAATGGTTATAAAAAATAAAAATCAAATAATAATTAATGTATAAATAATAATAAAATAATAAATAAATAAATTATAAATAATTAATAAATATTAATAACTAAATAAATAATAAATAAATAAATAAATAATAAATAATAAATATAAATAAGATGTCAACAAAAAATTAATAATAAAACAGTAGAAAATTATTAATAAAATAATGAAAAATTAAAAATAAATTAATATCTTATGTATAAAAAATAACTAAATTATAAATAAATGATAAATTTTATATAATAAATAATAACTAAATTTTTAATATATAAATAATAATATAATAATGAAAAAATAAATATTTGATATTACATATTAAAAATAAATCAATAAAAAATCGATAATAAATAATTATTAAGATAATACAAAAGAAATAAAAAACAATTGAATAAAAAACAAATTATGATATAATAATGTAATAAAATGAAATAAATATCTATAAATATCTATAAAAATATATACATATAACAAACTTTTCATAAATATATATAAACATGCATTTATTTTATATAAATATATATTAACACACTTATATATTAAATAACATATTAATATAAATAAATAAATATCTATATAGAAGTAAATATAAATATTTCTATAAATATTTACACATATATGATATAAAAATATTGTAACATGAATATGTATAATAATGTACAAGTGAATATAAATATACTAAAATATTCATAATTTTATATATATATATATATATATATATAATTGATAAAAATTTTCCAAAAGAGTTTAAAGCATATTAATTACAACACCATCAAATCAATAGAAATTTAAAATAATTGACATAAATCATAAATGACATAAAATTGATATGAAGACATTCCTAAACAAAGATAAAATCTCATCAATTGAATTATAGAGATATATTTGGATCCCCCAATGTTTAATCTATATTAGTCCCACTCATCATCGTGAGATATATTAGTATCACCCTTCATCCTAAATAATTTCTATTTAATGTACATGAATACAACATATGGAAACTTGCATTATCAACATCAATATTTTTTAAAAAATGTGTCTTTTATAGCTTGTTTTATCCATTGAAAAGGAATGTATTTCATGATAATCTCTTTGAAAAATCATCCTAATCATTCCATTGAACGAAAAAATAAATATATTTAAATAATCTTTATAAAAATATTAAAAATAAATAAATCCATTAAATTGATCCCCATTACCATCTATGAGATGTGTTTTTTCAAAAAATGATGTACATTTCTACATGGTGTCAACAGTTCATATGCATGCATGTGCGATGATTCCATTTTCAATGATTGGAATTTTATAAAGATACATGATATATTATATTTTTAGAATCATAGTTACTTAAACAATATCATATATATATATATTAAAATTATCCTAAAACATGTCATGTATGGAAGTGAGGGAATATGAATGTTATCACTTTTTGGAGGTGGTGGTCCCCATGTACACATAAATGATACATTGATTTTTTATTTGATGAAAAATTTTGATGAGTAAAGTTATTACATTAAAATAATAAAATATAAATATGTGGGAGATAATGATGTTATTTTATTTGAATGATTAGGAAAAAAAATTGGAGGTATAAGAATTAGTAAAATTAAAACAGTTATTTAAGATGATTTCCTTCTCTTTATCGAACCACATTCGTTTCAACCTTAAATACAATATGGATAGTCTTTTGATGGGAGAAATACATCTAGGAAATTTTAAGTTACTATAGAATGGTATTTAGTTATATATTATAAGTTATAAGAGTCTGTAGAATATAATGAAATAGAGTATAGTTGTTGTCCCCATATAAGTAAATAGAGGGGAACATTGGGAATTACATAAAGTATTAAATTAATTTAAAATAATTTTCAACTTAAAATGGAACCAAATTGATAAATTTTAAATATAGGATATGAATATGTCATCAAATTATTGTCTAATAAAATATTTGTATGTTATGTTATCATGTAACCACTATGTTATTTTTTTATCCTCAAAATAATTCTTTTAATGTTTACCACAATAATAACATTTTTTACTCTATATGGGCCAAGAAAGTAAATATATAAGGAAAAATGACCCATAATTTGTAAATGGATGATATGATTGACCAAATACAATTTAAATGGCCAAATATAATTTTTTAATAACTTTACATTTATTAATAAAATTTCATTTCTCCTGAAATTCCATTAATGTAATTTGTAGAACTATTCACACAATTGAATTTAAATAATACAAATACATAAGTTTGTTTGAATATTACATTTAATATAGCTAATTATACATTATATTTATCTAAAAACTTCTTTTAACATTTTAAACAACATAAAAAATATAATTTTTTAGAGATTTTATAATCATTTTCATGACTTTTCTAGTGCTTACAGAAGCACCATATCAACATTACAGAACCATTGGAACTAATTATTTGATAAATAAAAATTAACAAAAATTAACATAAAAAAACATAAATAATTTTAAAAATAATCTTTTATAAGATTTCATAACTTTTATAATCAATTTCATAAAATATTATATGTTTAAATTAAAGAACTGACATTCTTTATTTATTCTTTTCATAAAATTATATTTTTTCCATTATCAAAAAGAAATGACAACCAGTTATGATATCTAAGAATATTTAATAATTTTATATTAGTTTGAACTCCTAAAATAAAAATATTTTATGTGTAATATATATTTTTAATATTTATTCATATTATTCTTAATCATAAATACCTCCCTTTTATTTTAAATCATAAATACCAGATTTACCCTTCCTCAGAAGATAAATACTTTCCATGATTAATATTCACTACAACCAATAATATAGTAAAAATATTTTAAAATATTTTAAATTATAATTCCAAATATGCAATCAATTTAATCAAATTCAATTCCAAAAAGTGATATAAATTACTTTTAAAATAGTCCCAAAATATAAGATAAAAAATGGTTTTCCAAAAAATGCATTTATAATATTAATATTTTCATCAAATAGAATTAAGCATATTTTTTATTAAAATAAAATTAGCTAAACAATTAATAATAATTGGGAACTAATTTATTTTTAAAACCTATTAAAAAAATATAATTTATAAATACTTGAAAATAAAGAAGATTTTTCCATAAAAACACTGTCTTCACTATTCACTAAAATATCAATCTTTTCAGAAAAATTCTAAACATTCCCCGCACGAAAATATTGAAATAATGATTTAAATAATGATATATTATTATTACATAATTTTTATAATATTTTCAATAATTTAATATAATAATCCTTTAGAAAAATAAAAATATATTTTTGAAGAAAGATGTGTTTATGTATCCTAAAAATACATTACTAAAAATCTAGTGCGCAATTATTATGCATTACTCAACAAATTTTTATTGAGTGGGAAGTCATTGTGTGTGCATATATACGTATATATCACAATGTGGTTACTACTATTGATATACACCAATTAATGGAATGTGTTATATAATTATTTTTTAGATAACAATATTTAGTAGTCTCTAAATCATGGTGACGTGTGCCGTATATGCAATTGATCGTAGAATTATCGTAAAATCATTATGTTTTAAATTTTAACACCTTTTATAAATCACCTCATCAAAATTTTACCAACGTTCCCATATAACATTTTTAAAGAAAAATTGAATCATAGATTATAAAGAGTGAAAGATAAAACATACGATACTGAAATGAAAACCATTTTTAATATATTTTTAGAACATCTTTTTTTTAAATCCCATAATAATTTTTCTATTAAAGCATATATTTAAAGGGGAAATTTAGAAACAAAAATTTTACATTAAATAACTCATATTTTGTACCTATATAGGGATAATATTATATGATAATGAAAATTTGTATATTGTGGAGGAAGAATAACATCATAGGAATAATATAGCATGATAATGAACATGATCACCTGCAATATTTTTACCCACAGAACCATAAATAAATAAGTGATTAAAATGTCCATAAATTCATCATAAATTAATTTAATAGAGTAAATTATTTATTTCATGATCCATTTCCATGATTTGAAATATTTGGTTACCATATACAATTAGAACATAAAGAAATATTCTTACTAGATTTTATATAAATCCATAAATACAATTTTATCCTTTGGTTGTATGTTTCAATTAGTTTCCACATTTATATCATCTATTACACCAAATTATAAGTATAAATATTTAATTCCTTATGAAATATAATAAAATTCAAATGGACCATCATTTTTATAAAAGGATGAAAGGATGTTCTTTATGTCTCTAATAAATCCCAAATAGTTATCACATTATATGATAACTCCAAAATAAACCATCATATAAAGTTTTAAAACATTAATATCCAGTACATAAAAAATAAAACCTAATGTTTTTCTTCGATAATTTCATAAATATATAAACTATTAAACTATTCAAAATATGTTTTTACGAAAATAACATTAATCCATAAACAATTATTAACTGACATTAAAGGTTATCCTTAGTTAAATCATAAAGATCTCTAAAAATATTAACATTTAAAAAGAATCACTTTTAAACCTTCTAGGTGAACTCTATATATAATAGGCCATAATTATTTGAATAGAGTATCTATTATAAAAACCCAGTAAATGGGTCAAATAACATTATGTTAATAGAATTTGTGAACATAAAAAAGGGAATTTTCTCTTTTGAACATTGGATCAACCATAAAATTACAAACCCATAATATTATTCCTAACTCTTATGTTATCCTCCCTTGAAAACAACAGATTATGAAAATTTATATAAGTACATCATTGCTAAAAACTATAATTGCACCAAGCCAACACATCTGATACCAGTTGTAAAATTATAATTATTAATTTTTTTGATTTGATACTGATAAACATGACTCTTTTTTTCTATCCAAATAAGACACCATAAACTATATATGATGGATCACATACATAAACAAAAACCATTTAGGATTAAAATTTTAGATTATTATGAAAAACACATACATAATTATTCTCATTTATTTAAGTGAGAATTCATTCCACAATACCCAAATATTCTAATTTTTAATTATGTATTTCTTCATTAACCATATGAAATCTTTCTAGGAATATCTTATATAATAATTTTCTTCATAACCTAATGAAAATTCATATAATAATGGTGGTATTCAATTCTCAATAAGGGTAAACATAGTCGTTGATAATTGAACATATTTGGAGAGAATAAGATGATAATATGTTTATGAAAACCTATAAAAGGAGGATTATAATTACATTAGAAAATTCATACCCATCATAACCTGGATAAAAAATCATGTGACGAGGAATAATGAATTAACAAAGGTATAAGTCATAAGTATCAATAATCATGATCCATGTGATTTCAATATTGAACAACGAAACCATTAAAATTGATAGAAATAATAGAATATCCATGTTGGTTTCATGGAACGTTATCTCCATCACCCATGTTAAGTTATGTAATAAAAACCGGTATCCAATTTAATAAATAGGTTAAATTTATATGGTTAACCCCTACCTCTTTCCATTAATGAAAAAAATCACTACCAAATTCATTAGAGTGATATATCAGGCACATCCATCATATGATATATATCAGGATCTCCTATGATCATGGGATATATCATCCTCACCCATCATCATCAAAAATTCCCAAGTAACATAAATGAAAGAATAAATTTTAAAAAAAATTATTCTATTTGGAGTGATAAAATAATAATTGACTCATAAAATCAAATTCTTTGAGAAGCCTAGGAATAATTAAAAGTGGATTTCATTTATAAATATATATTTAAAAGAAAAATTAAATAGAATCATTTAAAAGAAGTGAAACAGCCATTTTATTTCATCACCATTAATAAATTAAAATTCCAAAAAAATTGGAAATTTATTTTCCATTAAATTTATCATTGAATATTGTAAAATAGGCTTCAATAAAAAAATCATGATAGTGTGAAAATAAATTTATTTCAAAAAATTTAAATATTCACATCCTTTTCAAACCTTATTTAAGAGAGTTAAATTTATCCATCTTGTACATAATAAAAAATTTCATTTTAAAACCTTTTAAGTAAATTCAATGATCTTTAAAAAAACTAAAATAAATAATTTATGTTTCAAAAAGTATGTTATCGAAATAGGATAAATAATATGGAGGAAGATTTTAGTAAAATTTATTTAAAATACATGAAATTTTTTTTATTTAAAATCATAAATTATTTTATATTACTAAATTTTTTATTACACTATATAAATGAAAATTGGTGCATAAATAAAAATAGGATTCAAATAAGGAATATTGAGATGAGAAACACCTATGACTTGGGTAATGCATGAATCAAAAAAATAATTGAATAAAGAATCATGAAAATATTCAGTAAAACCAAAACCATCGATGAATAATTCTATGAAAATGTATTCAAGTGGAATTATATGAACAAGAAAATATAAACAAAGGTACATAACATATATTATGTCCTGAAGAATAGAATTTGGGACAACAAAAATCCATGGAACTATAATAACCATAGAATCAATATCTCAAAAAAAACGGAACTTCAAAATAATATTAAATATCATGATTAAATATTCATTTATGATATAATATATCAATATCAAATAGATACACCATATAAAAGTATGTTAGTGAATAAGAAATGGTAAGTCTCTAAAAATAATATTGAGATAAATAATCCTTAAAATATCACATCATTATAGTTAGAATTTAATAAATGAATTGATTATTTGTAATAATTGCTAAAAGAAAAAAATGAAATAAAACACAGTAATATTAATGGTTATTTCAAACATAATAATTTAATTACATATTCAATGAGGTATAATTATAATATAATGAATGAAAAATCATTTAAGAAACTCTATACCAAGAGTTTAGAATTTCTAGGCATGTCCATTAATTACTAAAAAATAAAATAATATTAATATTTTATTTTTTTTAACAACCATTGATAGGTTTATTTATTTAAAATTAAAAAAATTACCACCTTGATTTCAATGAGATATTTAATTACCTTATTGGTTAACATGGTGTTAGGTGTTTTGAGGTCATATTGTTCATAATTTAAAAAGGAATTTGATTAGTTAACCATGGTCAAATATTTTATTATTACATCATATCAATAAAAAAAATAATAATGAAATAAAATTTAACTTTTATACATGAAAATAATTTTAGATTTATGTAAAAAAATAGTTTATGTGAAATAGTATACATTGGCTCGTGAGGGGTGATCAGATCATGCATCATCATTGATTTTACACAAGCATGTTGAGAATAGAAAAATATATTAATCCAAATTGAATGACTATAAAGGTATACATAACAATGGATTTCTTGGACAGATCCCACTATAAATAGATGGAAAAATCTTGTGGTATAGAAATTGGAACATAGATGTGGATTCCTCATGCAACTCTAAAAGGTTTGGTTTTATACTAAGTTGATTGATTTAAACATCAGTTGATGGGATATGGGAATTGGTTCAATTTTAGTGTGATTTCACATTGGATATAAATAAATATAACATGAAATATCTATTGAAATATTCTATGTAGCTATTCACGAATCTCCATGTTGTGTTTGGTCAAAAAAATGGATCAACAGAAACTAACTATCAATATTTGGTATAGATGTGGTGGTCAACCTTGTTACATTAAGTGAATCAAGAAAGTAAGATAATGAAACAAACTATTATTTATAGTTTGGTCATACTAATCAGGTTTGGGTCCTTCTCATGTAATATAAAAGTCCGTCTCTTCCAAATCTATAAAAATGATGTCATGGATAACTTAATCCTTCAAGTAAAAAATTATATATGTTTTTATTTAGAGGATCATTAAATAATTACTAAAAAATTCTCAATACCTATCCTTAAGAATCTAAGAAGAGAATATACAGGTTATGATTGAACATGTAGAAAATTAAGGTAATTGAAGTAGTCATTTATGAAATATAATATAAAATAAAAAAAATTGAATTTGGTAATTTATTTATGTGGTAACAAAATAATAATAATAATTAAATTGAGGAAAAACCATGAAATTAATTTTAAATGTTACACCATCAAAAGGAATTCAGAACAACATTAAATTGAACCATAGTTATAGTAAGGAAAATGAAAGTTATAAATTTAAACTAATATGATATAGAAAATATTGTGAATCTCTTTGAAACATCCATCCACTTTTATTATTAATAGGAAAAAAACATTATGGGGTAAAAATATTTTAAAAAATTGGTCTTCTTTATTCACTCTCATTAGAAAATTTTAATATTTAAATGTACATTTCATTCCTTATGTGACATCTTTTTTCCCTGTAGAATTATGTATCTCCACTTTTTACATCTTAATCCAAATTTAAAGGTTATTCTAGACATGATATATTTAAAGAGTAATTCTAATTCTTTAACCATAATTTCTTCTTCATCTAAAACATTTTACGTCCTTAATGATTTTTAATGTCTGATCTCTGGTAGTCCTGTATTAATGGATTTACAAGTTAAACTAGGTTTTATGGTGTAAAAAGTATAAATTTATGTTTTCTTCAAATTGTTTTCCTTTTCAATTTTAGAATTAATTTATAAAAACAAACAGAAAATTATAATCTAATATTAAAAAAGAATTGTGAAGTGTAATGAATTCAATCCAAATTATATATACGAAATTATGGTTATCAATTTTCTCCAAACAAGAATAATTTACTTCCTTTATAAAATTACTTATCAAAAAATATTTTAATGGAAATAAATTATTAATTGGAAATGTTTATTAAAACTATGAAAAAAAATGGTTTAATAGAAAATTATAGTCCTCTAAAGCCTCCCATGTAAAGAGAATTATTTATTCCTCATAATAAATATATTTATTCAAATAAAATAACCTTTAATAATAATTATTAAAGGTTCCTTAAATTCTATACCAATGCCTCAATTTACCTCAAAATTATTTTCATCTCATCATTCAAGGTAAAATTAAACTAGAGTTACTCTTATATAATGAATAGATATTCCTAACCATAATATTGCATCATTTTAAATTTCTTCACATCATATATTGATATAATAAAATTAATCAATAAGGTATTTCATTGATGTTAAAATGACTCAGAGGCTAATGGTAGGTGAGTAGATGATAAAAAAACAATGGAAGGTTAAACTATAAATTATAATGAATGATAATCATGAATAGTGAAATGAAGAACCTCCCCAAGAAATTATATTCTCCACAATCCAAACAACTCAAGTTAGTACTACAGATATTCAACAAAAGTATATTGAGTATATCATGTTTCATCACTTTTTTTAAAAAATAATGTATAGGACATATCTCATAACTAATACCTAACCCAAAAAAATCTACCTTGAGAGTCATAGGTCTAATAATTTTTTTTTGACCAACTACCAAAAAACCAAATTTTTTCATAATTTATTTAAAATATAATCATTAATGTACATAATATTTAATCAAGAATGAAATTCCACAAATTGTGTGAAAAATACCATCTCGCATCTCCTTAGTAACAATATTTATCATATACATTATAAATTATTATTCCACAAAACTTATTTCAGATAAATTGAGGAAATCATTCCAAAGATTAATTTAGGATGTGATAAAATAGGGATAAAACATAGGTCCATATTACCTTGGTCTTCCAATGTATTCTATAGTCTTAATAAGGATTAATGTATAGGTAGTAATCAGGAAAAATAGACCATTCAAAAAAATCGCTAATTATTTTAATAGTGTATTTGTTCATTCAAAACCTCGATAAGAATGCAATGAATGTTCTAATAGGTTTAGATTCCCCAAGTATCTCTCTATAAATATACTGAGAAAAGAGTGGGAAAAAGTATGTCCAGAATCCTCCTAATAATGGTAATACATATAAAAGGGGTAATCACTCTAGGCATAGTAACGAGTAAAATTCAATCAAAAAAACTAAAAAATATGGGATCATAAGTAAATTGCTCAACTCAATAATCATGACCATCTTTTATGCAGGAATAAACAGAATATTAAATACATTATTTCAAAAACTAATATTTATATCCATGATTGGAATGCTATTTCATTGTAAATCATTTTTCTAATTTAAAATGTCTCCTGACATAAAGAGAACATAAATGAATCAGTATATATATGAAACAAGTATCTTGAACTCTCCCCCACCCACACAAAAATAAAATAGGGTTCATACTTTTTGGAAATTGGAAAGGGAGAAATAGAAATAAATTCATTAAAAATGATATCAAAATGATTATAAAGTGTAGGGAATATAGGGATTATTGTATCATATGTCTTGTCATGGGGTAAAATGATGGATGTTGTTGAAAAACTATGATACTTGTAATAATGTAATAAAGAAAATATTTCTCCACTCATGAAACGATTAGTTCACAATATAGAGAAAATAAAAATGAAAAATGGGTAGGTGAACATATTATTAAATTTTAGATATAATATCAAATGAAATTTCATGGAGTATCAAAAATAATATTCACCTATTAAACTACTAAGTAGTAAATATTGGATAAAGAAAATAAAATGCCTACCCAAACTCATTTGAGGATAAATATATGAAAATATATGATTCCTACAATAAAATTATTATAATTATTTGATCTATGACAAGGATGGCAGGAATAAATCAATGCATTTCATCATCTTAGTATTCTTCAAGCCAATTATAGTATCGGGTGGTAGTATACTCTATCTCTAATGGTTACTTTTTAGGATTTATGATCATAGACATGGAGTGACCATAACTCTCAATGGTAATTGGATTTTCTGAGTAGTTCATGGATGGATCTATTTGGGTAGACTTCGTATCATGAATTCGTGAGGATATACCTTACATGGAAGGCCCTATGGTATCCTATCAAGTACATCGATAGTGATAAAAGAAAAATATGATCTATAAATAGATAACTAATTGAAAAAATTAATAATAATATATTAAATGAAACATTTTAAACTTATATTATAAATAAGTTACATTATATAATGTAAATTAAAAAACTTTGAATAGGGAATATAGGGATTTTAGAAATACACACATAAATATAAAAAAAGGAGGATGGGTACACTATGGGATAACTAATTAGAGTGGGAATAATCTTGATGATAGATATTGGTGGCCCCTCCAAAATGATGGGTGGCTAGACGTACCCCTCTACGTTAATATGAGAAATTGTGGAGGGGTAAGAGACTTGAACACTGTAATAGGTGTCTTGGTGTTTTAAGTGGGCTTGGATGGCACTCGTGTTAGTGAGGTGTTGATTTATAATGAGGTCATCTATTTGGAATAAATATCGATGTATGGATCCTCAAATAAATCCATAGTATAATTTTCCTTCCAACATTAAGATTATTCCACCATTAAAACCTTCTTGGTGGTCGGTTTGATGACCTCAATAGGAAGATTTATCGGGGTGGATGAAGCTGTTGTGATAGGAGTAATAGGAATGGAATAGGAGGCTGGCCAAGTGTCTACAGGGTGTGGGTTGGTGGATAGAGCTTTTAGTGGTGGAACCTAGGGTGGGTGTTTCAAGGGATTAGCCAATGAAATGGTAAAATTTTGGTATATCAACCTATAGTTATCGGGAAAACACTATAGAACATTGTTGTTGTGGAACATGACCTCCCCGATATCTGAGGGAATAGGGATAGGCTGAGAGTAAATTGATGCATGAGGAAGGGATACTATTTTTGGATCAATAATAATAGAAGCAGTGGTTTTTGAACTAGGATTTGTGTCCTCTTTGGTGGTCTTAGTGTATATAAGGGCCCATTCATAGTGGTTTTAAACCATCTAAAGCAACCCCAAAATATAGATCAGGACTAATTCTATTGACTTCATTAGACCAGATGAGGGGAGTGGAACCAAGTCCCACTCTGAGAATTGACACCATTGTCTTTGTGATGACCCCATGAGAGTCTCTTATTTTTATCTAGACATTATCCAAATCATGTTGAATTATTCTAGGAGTAGAACTCATCTGTAGGGTTATCTTTTCTGTGGTTGGATTATGAATGATTATAGGGTCATGTGATATAGTCTCCCATCTCTTTGGTGAATCTATATTATATGGATCATGTAATAGTGAATTATATATGGGATATGAATGGATAATTCAATTAATAAATGAATTTTCTTACCCAAAACTCTCCTAGAGTAATATCATAATCCCCACCTCTCAGCCTGAAGGTGATGTGAATCATTTATTGATCAAATGTTGTCATAAATCATATAATATATATTGTTAAATATCCTCTCATTCCTTTTTAATACGTTGGTGGTTAATTATTAGAAGGTATAACATATGTTCATAATCTATGAGTTTCTTGTTCGCTACATCCAAATTCCACATTTTTTTGGTTCACATCGGCTTGGCATGTAGATGGGCCAAGCATATCTACTACTACAGGACCACAAACAAAAATTAGTGATATATTTTAGATGGAAGATAAGAACTATATAAGTGGTCTTATTAAGAATATGAACCCTAAAAAGGAAAGAAATGTGGGGTGGGTCCACCAGTGGTGGTGGAGAAGGGGAAAGCGGCAGAAACGTCCGATCATAGGCTCGACATTTAGTAAAAGAAGGCCACTATTCCAAACCCACACACTATTAGCAAGAAATATATACACCCTTATTTAACACAACATCTTAAAAAATGAAATTAAATTGATGGAAGGAGGGATGAATACAATATTTCTGGAGGTGTGATCACATAGGAGGTGCATCTGAGGTGGTTGATCGGTCGAGGGAACAGAGAAGGATGACCAACGATATGGGGGTTATGACACTATAAACCTTATACATATGGGATAGAAATAATAGGTTTAAAATTTACAATGTAAATTTAATTTTTATGGTGTAAAACAATTTTGATGGGTCTTCGAGTCCATAATATTTTATTAAAAATGGAATTTTACTACATAATTTATTCTCTTTTAAGAAAACTAATCTAATTATTAGTATACTAGAAATTATCCAACTAAAATTCAATGATCTTAACCTACCTAAAGATAATAAAACTAGGATTCCTCCTATTTAGTGCATCATTTTATGTCGATATCTAAAAATCCACCTAAAGAAAATAAACGAGAAATATAGCACACACTCTTCATGAAATGGCCCTTGGTAAATATTTTGTAGTTTCCCATTGACTTTAAAGGGTTGTATAATTCCTTATTAAACATACATAGTTCCTTATGAGAAGAATGTAAAAAGATAAAAATAACTTGACGATAGAGATTTTTTTTGTAGTAGAATAATTTCAAGTAGATGTTGAACAACATAACATTGTCCCAAGGTGTGAATACCCATCTCAAAATGCATCATTCATTCCACATCATTGATTTATCCTTAATAATTTATAGTTATCATAAGAATATATACTTCTTTATAGGGGAATTGGGAAATGATAACCTGAAATCAATTCCCAATACTTCAATTATTAAAAATTATAGGATATACTTTTGGGGCTTGTCATTGTATTTAATAATTATTCTTTATAACTAGCACCAACTATATCTTTTTTTGGAATTTTCATGCATCAAAATAAAGTGTGGTCCAAAATAATCAACATTTAATAATTTTACCCGTTGTTCACTCTACACTATGAGTTCAATCAATTGGTGATGTTTGATAAAATTATTAATTACAATGATTTTTATTTTTGGGAATATATCATTGCATTAAACAATAAATGTAACGCCTCGAACCTAGTTACCCCGAGTCGGTGCTTTATTACATAGAATTTTCATGATTCAAGGAAACATGTCCTGATGGACCGATCAGATTAGTATTATTTGAAACAAGATACATACATAATTTCCAAATTACAACATGAAAAGAAATACAACACTAATTTATTCAATTTGAAAAATCCAAGACCCCTAGATTATGCTTGCATGTCACTCATAACTAACTTCTTCATATTCGTGGAAGATGAAACATAAGAAATGGATGATTTCAAATGCACATTAAGGGTAATCAATACAATGGAAGTCAACGTAAACATTAGGAATGATGATTATTTCAAAACATGCACCATTAAAAATAATAACATGAAAATTTTATGGAAGAAATATGAGCTGAGTAAATAATGCCATAATAAAATATACTCATGGGTAGTCTACTATGAACCATCATTATTATTTTCATAGTGAGGGAATGTATAATGCCAGACATTCTGTAACATCTTTTCCAAGCCTCAACCAAGACGTCTAAAAATTATTTAGGCCTTGTCCAAAACCATATCTCAAATTGGGAAAGGTCTCAGCCAATTCAACGTCTAATGGACTCATGATACCTACTCATGCACCGAGAAGCTATAGCGGGCCCCACACGTCACATATTATGTCCAACACATTCATCATATGAAAAGGTTGAATCAAAACATAAACATTCATATTAGAAATAGAATAAAAAATGTCAATACTTTAACTATAATCCATAAATTGTATAAAAATAACACATATACAGTCAAACATATCAAAAAAACTTCAATACAATATAGGAGATTTGTATCATAATAAATGATCTTCAAACATGTTTACAGTCTATCAAATCATTTTGACATAGATGAAATGAAAACTATATGAATGAAATACCACTTTCTATTTTGAAACCATTTAATAGTCACATAATTATAAAATAAAAATTTATTTTGAAAATATTCTTTTAACATTGTAAGGGAAGCTTAGATGATGTTATAACATTTTAAAATAGCCGCACCCGCCGTAAAGTTAAAAATCATTCTTACCTTAATTTTGACGAAAAGTTCATAAAGTATCTAGTTTAAAAAATGAAAGAATGATTCATTTCAAAACATATAAGGTCAAATAAGGTTATAAATGAATATAAACCATAGTCTAGTAAATAGTAAATATGTTTTGAAATACATTGTTAAGAAAATAGTGATGTGGATGATAAAGAGGTCCCACTAGATACTTATGTAAAAACAACATCAGATAATAAAGAGATTGTAAAATTAACCATTACATTGTACTTTTCCTTATTTGATTGTTTTTTAACCACTTGTATAATTGTTAAAACAATGTTATGAAATTATACAGTAACTATGTACATAAATTTTATATCATATATGGTCCTCAAATATTTCTTTGTTAATAATATTTCAGTAATATAATCATTTCAGGTGTTATTTGATTCATTTTCCTTTTTATACTTTTTTTTCTAAACCATGTTTGTTATGGATAGTTTTTATTTGATTCATACACATAATGATATTATGTTCATAAACATTTTTTTAATCATAAATTTAAAATTATTTTTTAATGATTATGATGTGGAATGAATCTCATCGGGTTCGTGGAGGCAGTAATCCGTACGAACAAATGATCCACAATATCATTATATTGAGAGTGAAATCATATGTAATCAGATGGTATATAACATATACAGAATCAATAACATGTTATATTTATTATTTACATCATTTATAATCATTATTATACACATCCAAATAATGAAGTGTTTAAAGAACAAACTATACCACGACGTGGAGACTGTAAGTCGTACGTACGCACGTATGGTGACAATTCCATTCATATGACGGATAAAAAATTGAATATGGTTGAAAAAATTTAATAATAACATCACATTATATATAAGATACTTGATTTATTATTTTAAAATGGAAACCATAAATAAAGAGGAAGTGGAACAAGAAAAAAACATGAAAGAGGTTATTGAATATTTAACTCTTCTTCGGGTTCTTCCTTTTGATTTGATAAAAAGGGATGCATAGGATGGATTTCTGCCAAAGGAAGGCCTCAAGGATGAAGGGAGGAATGTTTTGAGTATATATGGGTAGAGTTTGACTGATCCAAATGGCTTTGGAGGAATGATTTTGTGAGAAAGGGATGTTCCCTTTTATAAGAGAGGTGAGGGTCACTTTAGGAAAAGGCATAAAATATTAATTTATAATAAATTCATTTTCGGTTTTTAATGGCTGAAAATTGATATACATAGAGGATAATGTTGGGATGGGTAGAAATCATCTCAAACAATAGGTTTTAGATAGGTTTAGGTCACTATATTAACATTATCTTATAGATTTAACTCTTAGTTAAATAGTTTGACATTTACCATGTGTCTTTGTATTTTTATATTATATGGTTAATAAACATAATATAAAGTTCCAATCGAACCCCAAGTGGTTCATTATTAATATATATAACCTTATATAAGTCTTTTTTCCCATCTTTAGTTTTTTATGAATATTACATCAATAAATAATATAGTATCTGTTTTAAAAACTACATTTTTTCAATTTTGACACTATTTACTATTTGGTTTTTCTGAAAATCATAACAATATTATTACTTCAAACAGAAATTATATAATCAACCCTAACATGTAACCTATAAAATTGGTGGAATCCATAAAATGTCTCAAATTACATTAATTTGGAAATTTATAATATCAATTATTTTAATCATTTATTAATAAGGTAATTACCGCATCATCGTTGTGTCATAAATAAATTATATTATTTAGTGTCTAAAATTTTCAAATAAAAACCAATTATGTTTTAAATATTGTTAGCTTTCTAATTAATATTTATAGTCAAATTTATCTTATGTGTAAACCTATATGAATAATATTTTTGTTATTAAACTTTGAATTTAACACTTTTAACTCTTCATTAAATAAAATAATAATAAATATTCTAATCTAATCCAAGTGGACCAAAGAAGAACATATTTTGTTGCTAAGTTTATTTTAGGTGAAATTATACTTATCAAATAGAATTAATACATGTGTTAGCGTAATTAGGATATAATTTTTACCCTTAATTACACAATTTACTTTTAACTGTGGTAAATAAAAGATAAAAATTAATATTTTGGAAAAAAAAGTCATCTTATTAAACAAAATTTTACATATTGATATTAACCGTGTCTCTTGGATTTTTGAAATTCAACTCACAGAAGTAGTAAAATTATATTTTATTCAAATTTTTAAATGCCTCTAAGAGGTGAATAAAAGACGGTAAAAAGTTCAATAAAATTTTTATATATCTAAACTTATTATAAAATTACTCAAATTAATTAAATTGAACTTATATAGTTATTATTTATCTATTTGGACCTAAAATAAATTTTAAAATATTATTTAAAAAAATTCAGTTTTAAACAATAATGCAGTGTTTTTCACTATTCATCAAAAATTTAATGTTTTCAAAAAAATACCAAAAATTCACTCTAAGCTTGTTTCGATATTCCAAATTCAAAAAAAAATAAGTCTATTTTGACAAATTAAATTTATAAAATTTCTAAAAGTGGGTATTACTATTCAAAATGGTAGTTTAATTGGTCACGGTGTGTTGGAGTAACGAAGTTGTGAACAATGCAAGTGATTGCATTATTCAAAGGAAAAAGTATTGTGGAAGCTTGGAGTGTTAAAATCAAAATAGTGTTTGAATGACAGTGGTAAGTCCTACAAATGGTGAAATATATTTGATAAATAAACATTTCCTTTTTTGAAAATAATTCTATGGATGGAGGGTCCTAGTGGAAAGATTGTTTTCTATATCAAAATTGTTTTGCTATGCTTGAACATCCATGTTTAAGACTATATCATATTGGAAATAATATTAAATTATAATATCATAATAATCCTCAATATTATGAAGATGATGTCTACATTGATTTTTAGTAATGAAATTATCAATCCCCTTTGTTTATTTTATGATGATATCAAATTATTATAGAAGTAGTACCCATAATATATGCATTAGTTAGGAATTTTTTATCATTTATAAGATACATCACTATCGTATGGTCCATAAAGGAAACAACGCATAGATCACAAGATGATATCTAAATTTTTCATACATTAAAACCACCACTATAAGTTATTATTATTGGGTAATAAAATTTATTTTATTTTCATGTATATTATGATTTTCATAGTAAGTGGGGAGAAATATATGTCCAAACCACTATCGATAAAAAACTACCACAAAAATGTCACTGGAATCACACATCATCTATAATTCATTTCCCCAAAAAGGTGATGCAATGATAGGTGAATCAAATAGGTTACTTTCCAAAGCATCAAAGGCCCACAAACATTCTTCACTAAATTTAAAAGGTTTGTACTTTGATAGTAAGTGACTCAATGGTTGGAATGATTTTGAAATGATGTTAAGAAATCGATGATGGGACCCTTTGTCTCCTAGAAAACTCCTTACACATTTCATAGTTGTGGGTTTAGGTGAGTCTTTGAATACATTGATGTCATATGGTCAAATTAATTTCCATTATTCAATATTTTATGCTCGATTACTATGTGTCCATATACCTTAAAAGGGAATTTCATCAAATCAAGATCCATATAGTTCCACTCACTGCATTTCAATAACATCTACAAAATGAGCGGACAGACCTCAATGGTATCTCTATTGATCTAACAATTATCGATGAATATTTATAAAATATATATATCATGTAATAAAATATATTTAGCATACAAAACTATAATATTTATAGATCATTACACATTAAAAATGAAATCCTCTAATATAACATGGTTCTGAATGGATATGTGAATATTGTCCTTGAATAATCATATCGGTCAATATTGATTTAATTATATCTAGAATATCTATATAGTAAGAAATATAAATCCTTCCCAGATAACTTCTCAGGCATCTAATCATATGATTGGAAATGGAAGTGGACATTTTGGGTTTCTATGATAAAGTTATTATAGTTTACACAAAATCTCCACCAAGTAATGGTCCATGTTGGGATTAATTTGTTTTCATTATTTTTTATAGAAATTAAAATTCCCTTATTTGGTGCTTCATATTGTAGGATATCCCATTCATTATCAATGTGGGAAAAATGATTCCATCCTATATAATCATTAGAAGTTCATTCTAAACAACTTATTTGTAATCCCCAATGGTGTGAGTGGCCTATCGAATTGATTTTTTGTCTTAGAGAGTTATTATAATAGAATTGTTTTGGCTTATATTTTGGGGTTGATTTACATAATATCTCTTACACTCCAAGTGATTGACTTTTTGTGAATATTAATAAATTTTATCAATTTATATTCTTTTTCATTGTTAATTTGTGTGATTATAATGATCAGGAATGCATCTTTGTTATATAAGAATGAGTATATATATGTGCTCAATCGAGGATTTAATTCTAATGTTTATTGTTTAATAAATGAGGGGTCGAACTCAAGGAATGATTCCCTTACTAGAGTTTTTCTGTATATTACATCCTCATAGTCACTACCCTATTCTTTAATAGTAAAAAAATTCTCCCTCTCATTTTCAATATCTATGAAATCATTTTTTTCTTTAGTTAGGAAAATTACATGACAATCAAATGATTCACCACTTATAATAAAAATCGTTAATATTTCAAACACAACATGTTCATTACTAACAATAAATATCATTATACCCTGGTTCACATTGATTGTTGTTTTTTCTTGGAAAGAAATGGTCTCCCTATAATTATGTGTACATCTAATTCTTCTTCTATATTTAGGATAAGAAAATCAGAAAAGAAAATAATTTTTCCAACCTTAACTAATACATCCTTGGGTTGTTCCTAAGATTAATTGATATATGGGTCTAAAATTTGAAGTGCTACTCATTTCAATAATATGTATTAATGCCTTAACATTGGTAATATATTCATGGGAATGATATTTATTTTATATCTATGATTTCATTTTTTTCCTAAAAATTTAAAAATCCCTATAGTATAGGGGGTCATGCAAATACCAGGGTCAATCTTATTGGGTGTAATATTCCACTAAAACCCCTCAGATAAATATTCAATCAAGTAAATTACTCATAATTCATTAATCTTTCTCTTATTATAGAAAATATACATCAACATAGATTCATAAATAGTAATTTTAACAATGTTATTGGAAAATAGGATTTTGATGGGTAGTTCTTTGAACATCTCCATAAAAACATATATTTCCCTTCAATATTATCTTTTTTAATCCTCTTAAGGAATGAAATAGTGGTTATATATTGTGGTGGTGTGACATAGAAATATTATTTTATGGGATTCTCATATTCCAGATATTTTTTTCTTATATTCAATTTTGATTATAGTTTTTGCCTATGTTTGTATATTTATTTTTCAACTAATACCTTATTTTGTTTTGAATCCACAATATTATTCTCACCATTTCTGTATTTATATTGGAAATTAATATATTTTCTACATTCAAGGGCCACATATTTACCATCCTCTATTAAATATGTCCCAGTATTAACAGGTAGTGTACCTGTTATTTGTTATGATAGTGACTTCAAAATGATTATTAATTGGTTTTCAATGATATGTAGGGTTTCACTTTGATTTTTAATTTATATAAATTTCATATTCAATCACTTTTAATTATTTTTAACAAATTATGTTAGAAGTTTATCTATGATTGATTATTGAGGTGGGGATTCCGTTTGTTTTCATGAATGCTCTTATTGATGGAATTTCTGTTGAGGTAGGAATTGTTTATCTCTAGGTAGAAATGTAATTTGTATTTGAGGATCCAAGTTCTGAGATGGGTACCTAGGTGGTCCTTAATTACTTAGTATATCTAGGACTATCTACTATTGATAGTTCCCTTGATATTCTTATTATTATTTTTAAACAAGTCTATATAGGTAATATGAATTTTGGTATTTTTATGGTAATTGATTTCAATTCATGAAATTACAATATTTATTTTGATTATTCATTATTCTACCAATATTTTCTGAAAATGGTGTGTCCCTCTACACATACACTAGGATTTTATGTCCATAACTTTCATAGGTGGTGGTGCCTGGGGTTGAGGTAGATGAACATTTTCAATCTTTTTCAGAAGGAATTCAATATGGGACACAAGGAAGATAGATTCTTCAACATGATGTAACTCGCGTCTTTGGTTCCACTTTCAATTTTCACATAATATCATCATTTTGTATATAATTTTAACGGTTTATAATTAAATATAGTATATTTAGCATGAGTTCTATATATGTGGTGGATACTAACATAGTATGTGTTGTGTGATGTAAGGAATGAAAAATATTGAAGATAAAGTCATATATTTATCATGTGGTGTATAAACATCTTATTCAGTTCATTAATGTGTTCCAAGGTATCCCACTAAGATTATTCTTCTACCTATCTTCTTTTTTTAATTTAATTTCATAACTTACTGGTGCATATGGGTTGAAAATATTTGTCCAAAAATTTCATTTCTTGGTCATCGAAGGTTAAAATTGACTTAGTTTCCTAACTCTACTTCTAATCTGTGGTCCCACCCTAAAATGATAAGGGAATGAATCTAAGACTAATTTCATCATATGAGACACCATGATTCCTAAAGGTGTCACTGACCAATAGATAATTCTATAAATTATTGTGTGTTTCCATACTCAAAATCCCCCAAAATTGATATGTGTTCTTCATCAAGTGAATGTGGTCAAGTTTAATTTAAAAGGTATTGTCATGGATATAAGGGTCTAACAGGCTATAAAAAGTAACACATTCAGATGGATGTCTATAATCCATGTTGGTCCACTCATACAACAATGGTTGTACTCCATGATATTCGGATTGTGAAAATGGGTTGTTTTTACATTAGGTGGCCTGAGATTGGGATTTTCATACATGATAGAAAAATATAATATATAAAGGTATATCTCAATTCTAGGAAAATAAATCTAGAGGTTTATAATGATTGGGTATCTTGGAAATAGTAAAATGGTCCTGGTTCATGAACTTACCCTCAATGCAGATGAAGAAACTAATTTCTATTCTAATGTTTCTAAATGAAATGGGAAGGTAAAGAGGTGTGAAAAAATCATAGGATCATATCAAAATACACTGGGTTGATGTAGGTAGATACTCTCTTGAAATGATGCAAAATTTTGATTGTCCCCTGAAGAATCATGTTTTTAATGGGTGTGATCATATTATAAATTTAAATTAGCCCAACTATCTCTACTAAAAATGTAAGTTGAACAGTGGATATTTGGGATCAAACTTGAAGTGAAGAGATAGAAATAGATTGTGTCCTTGTTATTGGAATATAAAGGTGGATTACATAGGAGATTCTAATTGTTTGGGTTTTAAACTAGTCACATTGGTTTAAACATCATTGTATATAAGAAGGGTTTGAGAAATATTTCAGGGAGGTTAAACAAAGGATATCCTAAAATATAACAAGTTAAGACCAATTGGAATAATCCTTATAGTTATTCACAAATCACCATATTATATTTCGTTATGAAAAGTGGAACCAGCAATAAAATCAACCACTCATAGTTCTATAAGTTTTTTTCCACCCTGGTGCATCAGTTGTAACTAAAAAGATAAAAATGTAACAAAATATTGGTCAAGATTAATTTACTTCAATCAGGTTGAGTTTTTTAAATTGAATTCTCATTTTTTGGCTTGTATATTTAAATGAAATATGATATTATAATCATTCTAATTCCTCATCCAATAAATTAAAAATGTTTATATTTAGTGTTTCTTTAATGAATATTTAACCCTAATATATTCCCTATCCCTAAATGGTTTATCCACACTTGGAAAAAGTATGATTGACCATACAGATAATTAAGGTAACTGTCGAGGATATAGATTCAATGTAATATTCTATCAAATATGTGGGTAAAATAATTTATTTAATTGGAAACCTAATAGTAATAACACATAAATTTTGGAAAACCCAAAAGATTTATCACTAGAGTTGGAAATAAGGAAGTAGAAATGTTAAAATAGTAAAATAAATTTATAACATATTAAAATATAACCATTGTAGTATTCAGATAATAAAAAATTAATTAATTGAGAGAAACATAAAATAGATAATTGGATAAATCTATTTGAAGCATTTGACTGCCTAAAATATGAATAAGAAAAACAACCTCAGAAATTAAAAATATGTTATTTTTTATGTCTTCATTAGCCACTCAATGTATAGAAATTTTACAATATATTACAATAATTTAAGTTGTAAGTGATAGATTTGAAACATCATACATTTAAAATCTCTACTTTTTACAACAAAAGTTATTTGTTCACATTCATCATTTCCTAAGAGGTTTTTGTTATAAGAATAAATATTACACTATAATTTCTTCTTCCTATATAACATTTTATAACTTGAATGTGCTTTACAACCGGTTTTGTCTTCAATTAATGGATTTACACCATAAATTACGATTTATGGTATAAAATTTACGAACTTGTAGACTTCTGAAAACATCACCCATTTTCAACATTATTTATAATTTTTTAATAACCAAGACAGTTTCATAGTAAAATGCTCGAAAACATGTATGATGTTTAATGAATTGAATCAGATATATATATATATATGTATATATAAATTAATCTTATCAAGTTGGTAGTCTTCACGTAAACATGAGTGGTATTTTTACATTTCGTTGGATAGAAAATAAATAACTAGAATATATTAATTTATTACTACAAAAATAATAATGTTTTAAATGAAAAATAATCAGTCCCAATGATCGTACATGAGAATAATTGTTTTGAAAAACAAAGTACATCGCTAAATCATGATAGTAGTTTGTCGGTATGAACATACAATGATTCTATTTTTAATTATTATAATGGTGTGTAGATATATGATATATTATGTTTCTTTTAAAATAATTATGCCAGGTATATCGTATATATACATTAAATCTCTCAAATGGCCATTTATTTGATGCAATGATGGAAAAGGAATCATATCTCTTTGTGATGGTAGTAGTCGATGCATACACAAGAGGTGTAAATTATTTTCATTTTTGACTAAAAAAAGAGTTGAATATACTTATTCCATTAACATAATAACTATATAGTATATTTTAGAAATTGATGTTATTATATTGTCATAGTTAGTCTATAATTGAAGGAGTTAAAATATCAATTAAACAAAAAATACTCAGTTCTGAAGATTACCTCCTCTATAGAAGTTCATCATTATATTATAAATTAAAACTTCATGATGCATTTTTTGGAGATACAATGAACTCTATGATCTAGAGAGGGATGTTAAGAATGTATTTTTTTATTTTATGACCTATGAATCTCATTATGTTTGAAGAACAGTGGAGAGGTAGGGTCCCTTTATAAGTGGGGAAGGATTTACTCATATAATTACTCATTGTAATAAATTAATATAAATGAATCCTTATGATCAAGTGAAAAAATTGATATATTTTGACTATAACAGGGTTAATGTTAAAAAATATCATATAATGAAATTTTTATGATCATAGGTAATTTTTAACCCTTTTCACTTAAATTGTTTCATCCATTAATCCTTTTAATGTCTACCACAATGAAAATGTTTTGTACTCAATAGGGGTCAGAAAATTCATTGTATAAGTAAAATAGACATATAAATAGAAATTAGTTAATATGACAGACTATTTCACTATCACATGTACAATGATAATAATTTTATAAATTTTATGTCATTTAATAAAATATTATTAAATATAAAATACCATTAAATAAATTTTTAGAAATAATAAAATAATTAAATTTACCATAAATTACCCAAACAATAATTTACTTTCAATCTAAACATTTAAATTATCATTTTTGTATAATATTTATCTACACTATTCATGAAAAAACATAACTCGCTCAAAAATATATTAATTTTATATTTTTTGGAATCATTTAATTGAATTATTATAATCAATAATATATACAATGTCACCGTTGTTTAAGCATTTTATGTAACTATGTGTTCAATTAAAATTTTAAAAAATTCTATCATAAAAAATATTCATATTCAAAATAAAATTTTATATTAATTCTGGAATTTTTTATCACTTTCATGATATATGATTGATGTTAAAACCAAGAGAGTGAAATTTTTTATTTATTCTTCACATAATATAATATTTAGATCATTATCAAGGATGAAAAAAACTAATTTAACTTATCATTGAATATAGGATGATTGTGGTCAATAAAATTCATTCAAACAAATTGGTTTTAGATGGGATTTTATACCCTCATCACATTATTTTTATCCATAATTATCAAATTTACCAAAGCTGAGGTGACAAATATTTATTATGTTCACCATTCATAATGACCAAAAATAAAGTTAGGCTATTTACCAAATATTGAAATGAAAATTAAAAATATTTAATTTTGTTTATAAAATTAAATTCATATAAATAACATAATGTACATTTAAGAAAACATGAAATGGGATGATAAAAAGTTTTCCATGTTAAATAATTGTTTGTACAAATATGTTTTATATAAAAAAATTAACAATAATATTGATTGAAAACAAATTAATTGGATTTTTTTAGTCCAAAATTACTAAATAATCTTCGAAACAAATTCCAAAGGAAATGGATCTTTCTAAATAACTAATGAAAAATAATCAATCTCTATAAAATTGTTAATTTTCATTATTTAATAAAAACTGAATCATTTCAAACAAATTCCCAAATTTCACAAAAGTATAAATCTGATATGATCATTTAAAAAAAATTTAATTATTATGAAATAATGTTCCTAAAAATGTAAATTAATCATAATATTCATGAACAAAAGATAATAATAACCATTATTGAAGAAAAAAATTTCGAACCACAAAACCACTTTACTAAAAATTGAGTACTTATTTCTGAATCATTAATCAATATAATTATTTTGTATGAACATAATATATATATATATATATAACATATAAAATATTTATTTTTTAATCATATTCATATTCTCTAATTCAAAGGTTATATTATATCGATAATATTTTCATAATAATGTTCTGCAATCACTAAATCTTGGTGTTGCATGTCATATACGCTATTGAACACATATCTCTATTAAAATATCAATTTATTAAAAACATATAATATTAGTTTTTGTTCATATATTAAATGGATACATTCCTTAATATTGGTATTTAGATGGATAGTTCACGATTGGATGGTATTGGTTATCCTAGGACCTTTTAAATAGGATGTGTCACGCATGGTATATCAGATTTCACATTTTTGGGAAATTTTTTCAAGAAGGGGTTACATGTATGTCCATTATAATGTGTAATTTATGATTTATTTATTTAATTATGGTAATGAAAATATTTTTTGTGGTGATGGAATGCATATATTGTTAACAAAATTTATAGAAATTTTTATGTATAACATATATCTCTAGTGAATAGGTAACCACTCTAATAGATAGGTTTGTGTATTCAATAATCTAATTTTTGTAAAGTACATGATTTTTTTACAAGGTCAAATTTTGATTCATTATACATTCAACTTGAAAAAAATATCTCCCACATTTATGTTAATAATTACGTTGAATTTATTTTAAATGATTGTGATCAATATTTGTAGTTGAATTGTTTTCGTACCATGGTTTAGGTACCACCCCGACATTTTAAGAGTGTTATTTAAAACGGTTTATTATTTAATAATCATATATAAAAAATTTATTGATATTATTAAACAGATAATATTTCTTAAACATCAAATGTTTTCAATAATCATAATTAGTTATCTTAATTAATGTTAATGACTAAGCTATATGGGGTATTATGTTAAAACAAGTAGCATGAAAATTGAGTTATTCCAATCAATTTAACTTCTGTGCATTAGCTATATGAATATTTATGTATGAATGGGTAGGAAATTAAGACATTTTAGATGATTTTTCGTTATTTCTTTTATTCTATAATTAAAATAGGTTTAGGATATTTATTAACTAAAAAATCAATAAATCATGAATAAGATTTTTTTGATAACTTTTTTATGATGAATATGTTTACATTAAAGAATAATTGGATTGTTTTATTTAGAAATTGTTATTATTATTATTTTTAGTTTGTTATTATATTTATTTTTATATATTTATAGTATGTTTTAACATGTTTTTAAATTATTTTTAATTTTTTAAATTATTTTAGAAGGAATATTTATATGACAAATAGAATGAGGTTTTGAATATGACTATGATGATATTTTTATATATTAACAAATTTCTATAATAATATAGACGCCATATATTTTTTTCTAATTAATGTAAAATAAAAAACTATTAAAACAAAATCCTTCCATTTTTGAAGAAGGGGATGACAAGAAACACCATCCATGATTACTGTTAACCCACTAGTAAATAGAGGGATTTATAAATTAAAACAAACCACCGGCCTAAGGGCACCGTGAATGGATATGACATTGGATGATGTTATAATGGATTAAAAACATTATTCTCTAAACCTTTAGGATTATGTGTCCATTACAAATATTTATGACATGAATAACTATTTCTAATTATAATTATATACAAATGTGGCTCTACACTCACTTCAGGACCGATTTGATATTGTTATCCACACAGGATCATCTTCTAACTAGTAGGATATTATGATCGTGGAAATTAAATTACATGGAATGATTTTCAAGAATTATTATTTGATAGTTTTTACCAAAACAATTTTCATTACTGATAAGAATGAAAGCTCATGGAATATAATTAATACATAATAACCGTGAATAAATATTCTAAAATTTATAGATTTTCATCCCATTATTACTTACATTATCGATGATTATGAATTAAAAGATATGTGGATTTAAATGGTATTAAATGAACATTTAGACACATTTGTGTTATGTTTTAACATATATACCTTATTTGATGTTTGGAAGGAGTTAATTTATCTGAGAAAGGATTTACATGATTTTTATAAACTAGTGGATCATTACCAATAAAAAATAATGGTTATTATTATTTTTATATTTTGATGTTTACAAATAGAGATGAAAATAAAATATAGATATTCATACTGTGGTCACATTGAATGTGTTACATTTTCATGGATAAACATAGGATTACCCAAATTTGGGTATAGAAGGCTGTCATTGATATAGACCAAAAGGACTTCTTGTTACCCATGTAATAGAAATTAGTTTCTATGAATCAAACAATCATAAGTGTGTATAGTTTTTCATCATAAAAATAATAATATATAACTTTGATCCATTAATATGGAATTACTATTTTTTATGTCATATGGTCACACATAAAATTAAGTAGCTTTTAAAAAATAAAATAAAACAAGAGAGAAAAAATTATATCCATTAAAATATAAATCAGAGATTACCCAGCATAACCAATATTTTCAATTCATATACAATACAAATGTAATCAATAAACAATCATAAATGAATCCCCGACAAGAAATCATATATGAGAAACCAATATAAAATTTATTAAGAAAAAACAAAGACTATGATCTCACATCTCCATGTGTTAGTAATGTACTCCATTTATTATCACTGTCATATCATTCCTTGAACATAACATCAAGACCAATTTATATCTAATCAAATACTAAAACGTATCTAAAATTTATGGTGGATTGATAAACAAATACCCTATTAGAAACCTCTCTATGTCTTATGAAATATTATACAAATAAAATATATTTCATTCTATTTCAGAAATAAATTTCTAAGATTAATATATACATTTATATTTTAATCATTTCATATTCAATTTTTTTGGTAAAATGCATCAATTTTATTAAATTCACTGCAAACACCTTTCAAAAGAGAACACATAAAATCATTTAAAATCATAAATTAATGGTATTTTATAAAAAACATTTCATTACCAATTAATTACATGGGATATTAAATAATTTTATTTTTTCGAAGGAAGAAACCAAAGGAATGAATTTCATACATTAAAAACACTCATATATATGAAACACATAGCAATTTAAATAAAAAACTTGTACATATAAGAAAATTACTATGAAATATATGCCCACATTTTGATAAAAATAGATATATCAGTAAAAAATAATAATTTATACTAAAATGAAGGAATATAAATGAAAAAAGGTAAATAGAAATAGCAGTACATAGATAAATGAAAATAAAATTTATTATACCATTGGAGTGTCCGAGTGAAATAATGGTTAAGGAAAAATAAAAATATCATGCTACTTTGTATCCCTGATAATATAAAATTGTTTAATAATGAAAATTCGACATGGTCCAATCATATCTAACTATATTAATTCTCTAATGAGAGAGATATAATTATATATTTTATTTAATCCATATAAATTTACATATCAGTAAGACATTCTAACCAAGTGGAAAGGAGTAGTATAATTTCATTAGCCAGACAATGTATTATAACATCACTATTAGGGATCTCTAAATGAAAAAATGGGATAAAATTATACCACATTTCAATAAATGATGAATCAATGGAATAATTGGATAAATTATTATAATCTTAAGAAAACACTTTTTAATAAATTTCCATTAATGTATTCAGACGCATCATTTAGAAATAAATTTTTAAATTTGATTATATAAACAAAATCGTGATAAAATTATTTATAAAACCATTGAAAACATTAAATCCATTCATATATATCACCAAAAAACATTGAAGAACAAATATCAAGGAAAAATAACATGAATCTCATACCACTCATTGAAGCATAAGAATCCCCTATAAATACTGATCGCATCCCTAATTTTTAATCATTTTCTTAAAAAAACTGATTTTTATCGATTATAAACAATTTAAAACGAAAAAACCCTTATATTTTAAATATTTATATTAAATGAAGGCCCTTAGTAAACTTTATCAACCACTAATAGGCATAAAATGTATCATTTTTCATTGAAAAGTAAAATTCATGGATTAAAATATTAAAGTGATAAAGTATTTAAATATTTATAGTTATTCAAAGATACACCTATCTAAACCAATGACTCCTAACTCGATTTCAAGATTAAAGTGACCCATTTTATGATTATGATCATCTAAATCATCTATGAAAACCCGAAAATCAAAAATCCAATATCTAAAATTGAAATCCCAATATCACATAATTGATGATTAACTCACTAGATAATTTAATGGCACTAAAACATGAGCAATTCATGTGTGGTATACACCCAACATGCATGTAACCCTGATATAAAAACCCCAAATAATATACTCTAAATGACAGTAAAAAACTAATATCACAAAATATGAAAGTAAATTTTTTGAGACACGTATATTAATGAATATAATGAATTACAATAAGAACATTCCCTTTTGGAGCCTCTGTTATCAGTCACACACCACATCCCCATAAATTTGAATGATTCAACAACTCTCTAGTTGAATGAGTTGTCTAAACCCCATATCATGCATTGAAAAATAATAAATAAACATGTTATAATAAATAGGGTTAAAAGGGATGGATATGACCATATATTTATGCAATGTAACACTTTTTAATGAACTAGATTGATGGTGGAATGAGGTAAATGAATTAAAATCCCAAATGGGATCTACCTTATCCTATATTTTAATGACATTAAAGAAACCTGAGGGGGTTGATAATAGGAAACTCTACAATGATTAAATTATACTGTTCAAAATTTACTAGACGTTTATTTTTTGAGACATATACATTCATGATGATACCAACCCCATAAAAAGGTTTAGAATCCCTACCCTACCTCACTAGGAAATGACACATCAGGGTAGCGGTGTGAATGCATCCAAGGAAAAGGCCCCTCCCAACCAAAGATAATGATAGTGTGACCCACCTAGGTTATTTATAAACCACCATTATACTATATAATTCTTCCATGGTCACACAATAACTCACAGTATGTGATAATTCAGTAATAAAATGGTTTTAAAGCACCACCAAAACCAACTGAAACCTGGCCTGGACTCCCACTCCTCATCCTATATCCAAATATATAAATTTCCTTATATATCACAGACCCTTAAATACAAATATCCTTAAAACATTCCCTATATTAAATATTATTTAAAATTAATGTCAATTGGACTCCCAATGGAAGAATCCACTTATAAAATAAGGGGAAATCATGATTTATAGTTGTATATGGATAAAACATTATGAAAACAATGACCAAAACATCTACCATAAGAAAGATACTCACTATAATAAATTAAATTACCTTACTCTAAACCAACAAATAATAAATTAGATAACTAGATAAGACACATCAAAGAAGTATGACATTCTAGAATAAAAATCATTATCAATGTCTAAAGTTCTTCTTAAACAAATTATAACTAGAACCGAATAAATCCAAATAATATCCTCTAAAATAAATTATTCAACTTATTTTGAAATCAAATCATGAAAAAATTACAAATACTCTTAACACCAAATAATCAACAAAGTATCACCCTACGAATAGTAAATTTCATTCTCAATATATAAAATTTTTATTATACAAATGAGTACTAAAAATAGATGAAAAGGAAATTATATCCTTTGAAATGGGTGATTTTACTTACTATTAAAACCAAGAAATACATAACACGCAAAACATTACTAAAAACCTAATTAAATAATAATGATCTATTTTCTTTAAAAATTTTACTAAAAAGTGATATTTTCATAGTTATTTAATAAAATAATTACCTAAAATCATTTTTTGAAAAAATTAATTTTAAAAAATGTAATTATATAACTACAATATGAGTACATGAATATGGAAAATAAAACAAAACAAATATTTTAAAAATGAATCCATACTTTAAATAATACAAAACAATTAAATATGACATATTAGATAATAAAATTATTCAACAACACTTTTATAATTTAGATGACACTAGAATAATTCATTTATCCTATGTAATAAAAATTAAATAATGATAACTATATTGGTGTAAATATATCTCTACTTTGTGGATTCTAGGTGTAAACTGATAAGTCAGTATTTATAAACCCAACACAGAAGGAAATTATTTTTATATTTCAATGGTTGTTAGTAGAAATCAATTTTGTAATCAATAGAAATTTCTATGTTGTAAAATTATTTTACAACACTTATGAAAACGTTCCAACATTCAAAACATTACCACCATATAAATATAAATTTCATATTCCCTCCATGTTTAACCATAAAATTTAAGATTCCCTAATAAACCCTTTTTCCCCATTGAAACATTTAATACATATAAATAATATATATAAAATATAAGAAGTCATTTCTAGGAATTTTAATATCAAAAATAAACCACCATGGTTGAAAATAAAAACAATAAACCCATTGTAAAGGACATTAATTATTATTTATGGAATCCAACACAAGTCATCTGAAATCATAAATCAAATGTAGAAAAAGTAACATGAAATAATCATGTCCATTAATTTTTCAACAAGGAAAATAATTCACCCTTTAAAAAATAAAAATTAATATTTTCGGTGTGGTTACAATTAATATAAAATGAATCATTTTTTGAAAAAAAACTAAAAATACCCTCATTATTAATGTAAATGAAAATAATCCACATTTATTTCACCATTTTAAAAAACCTATAGAACCCATCATAATAGAAAAATTAGACCATTTTAAAAAAGCTAAACCCTTCAAAGGTGATGAACATAACATTGTTATTAAAACCATATTGTAAATGAATATACATAAAAAAAGATAAATTACTACATAAAAAAAATTGCAAAAGTATCTCAATATCTTGTAATCATTCAATATAGAAAACAAAAAACATTTTTAAATCACTGGAAAATGTAAAAAACAATGAAACTAATTTATTTCAAGGTATATGGACCTGATTCGTATTATACATCCTATTCACAGTAAACATTTTGCTCACTTGATCCTCTTCAAACTTCTACCAAATCTATATTTTTACCCATAAATAAGGATATATAAGACATAAAATGAAAATTACGCATCCTGTAATTCCCTTGGAAACTAAAGTTATAAAACTAAAAGTGTTGATAAGACATAGTTTCAAAATTAAATCTATAGTTCTAAAAATCCAACTCTTTTTTTCCTTGACAACCTAAATAGAATAAAACATGGCTCTAATAAACTATTTAAAAAACCAATCTTTGATGCCCCTAATTATGGTACTCAATCCAGCACATGACATGGCCTAAAGGGATCACAAGACCCCCTTGAGCTATAACCATGTGAATGGGAATAAAATATATAAAAAAGGGGGATTTATTCCTAATAAAACAAGAATATAATAAAATATATTCCCTTTATTATACCAGGAAAATTAGATATTACTAATGATCACATATACAAAATACGTAGTTTTAATAAAATAAGAGGCAAAATTATTTATAAAAAAGAATAAATCCTAAAAAATGAAATAGAGCTAAGTTATTATTATCAAATTTATCAATAAAAATACAAGATAATTTGATCAATAATTGACACAAAATAAAACAATTACATTGAATCAAACAATAAATGTCCATAAAAAAATATCAAATTCAAATAATGGATATAATCTCATATATCCATGTGTCATGAAATTTGTCTCTTTCTTGGAATAACCACAACTATATGTAAACTAAAAACCATAACCAACTTTTATCATATCATAACCAAAAACATTCTTGAAATGTATATTGGAATGATAAAAAAATACACATTTATAACCTCCCCACAACATATGCATTATTGTTAAAATAAAATCTATTTCACACTAATTGGAAAATAATATTATGAATGTAATACTTCCATTTAAATTTAAAAATTTCACATTGAAATACTTTTTAAAAATACACCATTTAAATGAAGAACTTAAAACCCTTTTTAAAAACTGAACACATTAAAACCATTAATATTGTTGATGTATATTAATTTATAAAAATTCCATTATTAACAAATTTATTATAACTATGGTCGGAAACATTATTTTAAAAGTGGAATGGAACTAAATATATAAAATAAACACATAAATAACTATCGTAGATGAGAAACGAACTCCATGTTACATGAAAAGACGACAACATGATTTAAAATTAACTAGGTATAGTATCCCACATAGTTAAAACAGACAGAGGAAAGAGTATATAATTTTAATTTCTACTCTATTGAAGTAATAGAAATGATTGAATTTAAAAATAAAAAATAGTACTCAAATAAAGGAAAATGAAATTATGTAGATCATTAGACTGGATCATCATGGGGCTGTTATTGGCTGTGGTAAAAAAATATTTTATCTCAAAATATAGTATAGGGTAGACCAACATCATTTCATGAGTGTTGGGTTGTTTCATTATTAATCTCATCCAAATATTAAATAATTTTTTCATTTTTTAATGTAATAATGTTAGAGGTGATTCATTTTTTATTTTCATGTTATATGGATTGAATAACAAATTCCATAAATAAACACATAATGTTTTTAGTAAAAGGGCTAAGAACATGGTTGACCCGCTCCCTACTACCTATAAATTATGCTATGTAGGTATATATAATCTAATCTCAAATTCGACCAATCAATCTAAAATAACCCATTGCACACATCTCTATAAATCAAAATGATGAGATATCAGGTATGGAATGACTTCCAGTGCATGAGAAATCTCCTCAAAATGAATGAATCACCACGTCAAAACACATGAGTCATAGATTTCTTATTGATAAAATATATATTCACATTATAATGAATAATACAACTTCATAATGATTATTTGTAGACTGACCTAGGATAATTAGGGGACAGATATCATGGGGGAAATAACAGAAAACCAATCCTTTGAGTAGAAAATTGGCTACATCTCTAGTTTATCATAATAGATTTATTTGAGAATAGAAGAAGGAAACGATGAACATGTTGATTGATCTCTAAATACAGTTTAGTTTCACATATAAAAGTCTATAAATATAGGTTAAATATCTATTATATAATACATATTATCAAAACATAGGGTAAAATTAATAATCAACAACATATTTATAAATGGGAGACAAAATTACAATGTGTAGGAAATAAGGGATGCAAAAATGGATTTTTTTTTTCTTTTATCAGGGAATAAATAAATGTTTCCTTTCCCAAGAAATGTGGAATATAGAGGCCCTTACTATTATTTAAAATATAATAATATATAAATATAATATAATAGGTAGTATTACCATATATAACATTCCCCTTTGATCATCACCATCTTCAAGAAAAATCCTTGGTGATTATAGCTCCACTCTGGATACAAAAATCGACAATCCCACATAATATTACCATGGAATAAAGTTTTCTCGGCTCCCCATCATGATTTAAATAGAGTCTATAATATTCCATCTTCAAGATCATCCTCCAAGGTATCCAAAAAAATTCATACATAAAAATTACAACTTATTAGATGAATATCCATTGCATATCATTGATCCATTCCAAAATCATTGTGACATCACAATTATTCCATGAGTTATAAAACCATTAAATCTTGGTCTAATTATTTATCATTGAACTTTTTTTATTCCTAATGAAATAACATGAATTTTGGGGATATCTCTATATTCTTCGTAGCCCGAAGGCTCTGTTTTTTGCCAAAGGAAACTAGGACACATGGTTTGTAGAAACTATTTGAACTAATCGACATAGTTTGATAAATTGTGTGAGGGTTGGATACTAGGGATTTTGAGGCCTCATGTTTCGAGTGAACCATGTTTCCTAGGTTTCATGCCCATGATGGTGGCTCTGTATTTCTTAATAGAGGGTTTTTCACGGTTTTCACATGGTTAGTGAAACTGTGCATGTGAAATCATGTGAGGTAACCCATCACATAGAGGGAGGTGCAAGGTTTGTGCATTGTTTGGCTGACTGTGTGGCCCTATAATTTTGTTGTATAATTATGATTTCTTCTCTAATAATATATTAAACTCACCCACAATTTATTTCTTCATTAAAGTTATAGGCAGTCTCTCTTTTAACATGTTGGAAGCTCCAATAGTCTCCTAAGAAAGGATATTCCATATTTCATTTGTCAAGTGTCTGATAAAACCATTATTCAATACGTTTGATCCCACTTGTTAAGAGATCGAAGCCTCTACCTTCTTCTATCAATTTTTTATGTAATATTTTACACAATTTTTTGTAAGATGATATACACTATGCTTAGGATGTTGATTCATTCATCTATTTTCATCCTATTCAAAAAAAATAAAGGATGAAAATAGATGAGGATAGTGTTATTAGATCAAGGTAGATGGTATATGAATCATCTCTCAAGTCTCTCCATTCAATAACATGTCACCATTGTTCCCATTCCAGTTTCCCTGAGTGTTTCTTATTAAATTCCATTTTTATTTTTATAATAATTATGGTCGTATTATATATCATTTTTTATATATTTTCATTAAATAATTGGAGGTTATCACATCAATTCCTTGCATCCCATGTTGGGTGCTTCCTTAATTAAGCGTATATGACCCATGCAGGCCTATTTGTGAAACTGTTTGGGCGTTCATTTAATTTTCATTCATAAAGGAAAGTGTTTTAATAAAATAAATTATTTTTTAAATATTAGTAAAAGTGTAGTTATCACTTTACCCTTCAAAGTTATGTGTTGTAATTAATTAATATTCCTTTAAAATATTTAATGTAATGTATAACTACATATATAACGTGGCCTAGTTAATTATAATTGAATTTCATATTATTTTAATTCCTTATATCACCTTTTTAGGTTTATGAAAGGTAATGGAATGAACCTAATAACTGATTATGTAATTAATCTAATAAATAGTTTCATGTCCACTGTACCCTTGTAACGTTGTATAAATAGAAATAAAATTATCTAATTGAATTATAAAATGGAATTATTATTACATGGCCTAATTAAATAAATGAAATAAGTATAATGTGAGTATTACATATGGACCATTATATCATTATTGGATTATTTATACTTGAAACATCCTTGGATTATCAATGGAATTATTTGAGCACATAGAGGATTCCATTCATAATAGAGGATCCTATTTCCAAGGGAGATACCCACCTTGGAATATGGTCATTTCTACTAGATAATTCCTAGAATAACACCATATGATCCTTTCACTATTTTAAATATTTTACTAATCCTAGGAAATACTCCTTAGCCCCATCTAGATGTATTCGAGCACGTGGTTCCATGGGTTCACCACATTGGTCCCAATCATGCTTAGATCTTTCTTACCTTGGTTGAGATCCTCATACTCAGATAGGACAATTCATATTGTAATGCCATGGGAAATTCCCCTTGGATTACACTAAGAACCCTTTTCCATATTTCTTGTTATTATTATGATTTGGGTTGACCCCTGAGGTCAAGGAATCCTTGGCTATTACATTGGATCCTTTTTATTATTATCATCCTTATTAAGATGCATTCGAAAAAACATGGTTACTCATAATTTACCTCTATTGTATAATGTATGGTTTAAACATATTATAAAGAATATCATAATTAATTCAATGATACATGTTTATTCAACAGAAGATGTTGAAGAAGGTGTGGTCTGTTTAAATTTTTAATCAATATTTTCCTCTATATATACAGGTACATTGTTTTAGTTTATATACATAGATTGTATAGTATAAATGCTATTTTTGATGGCCTAGTGGGCTTTATCTCACACCCTTTTTAGGTTTCTGATGGTACCTAGGAAGATTATATTTATACACTATTTGAAAAGGTTAAGCATTCCAATTTGGACACCTGCCATGATTTCTTGCTTAGGAAGGAGGTTAAAAGCTGATGATCGGGTCAATTCATGGGATTCTAGGATATGTTTTGGATTCATTTTTACCCTTTGGAATAACATGTATTTTCTACGACCATGTATACTTGTTTTCCAATATTTTGGAGACATATATCAAAATTATTATTTGATTTATTTTGTAGCTTTTTAGCATTAACATTAGCTGTTTCTTGGTTATTTATGACCGCTTTTGTCGAGTTATTAATATATATCACGATTCTTTTATTTATCTATTTATATATATCTGATGATATCCACTTTTAAATGAGGGCAATTCTCTCCATAGACTCACTATTGTCCCATGTGCTAGTCATTAGCTTCTAGAATAGAAGAATTTATGCTTGAGGCCATGGGGACTATCATCTCATGGCACTTCTAATAGCCACCCGGGTCGGTATGTCACAAAGTATTTTTAGAGATTTTGTTTCTTTTCAGTTATTTTTTCATAAATTTAGACATTATATTTGCAAAAATGATCAGACTTGGGGATAATCCATTATTTGGAGTAGCTGACCCATGTTCAGTATAAATACTAAGTGTCCTGAGAATGGTAAAATTATTTTTCTATTTTCAACTATTATAATTAATATACTCTCACCATTTGGTGATTCACATGAATTGGTGTATTTGATATGCTTTATTGATACTCACAATATCCTGGTACGATAATGAGAATATTTGTATCCATCATTTTAAGTACCAATAATTAAAACTCCACGCATATTCCATGCTATATAGGTTCGTTTCACTACTTGAATAGTTTGTGTTTCCAGTGATTGTTGAGTTATCTATGGTTTCTATATATTTATTTAATTCTAACATCTTATGTATGAAAGATATTGGTTTATTTAAAGTGTAAAAATCAATATAAATAGTGTTTTCTTATATAGGATAACGGTTCCATCATAAATAGTTGTTTTCTACCCATGTCGTATATATACCCCTAGTTATATGAGTTTCTCTTTGGCTCAGATTGAATGTCTACCAATTTCAATATATAAGGTATATGGTCCCTTGTGAATTGGATTTTTTAATTTACCAATTTGATCAATCATACAATAGCTATTTCATTTTGAGACCAAATGTAGATGGTGTTGACTCTAAAATGAAATGGTTTCCTCTTTAAGTTATAATTTTTATCGTCCCTTATTATCTCAAAATTTCAATCTGTTTAATTCCACCATTATATATGTATAAATGAAAATTCAAAATTGAAATGAAAATCTTAACTTATAAAATTATATGATTACTAGTAAATGAAGAGGGAATGTGTATTGACCCTTCACCTATACAAACCCCTATAAATTAAATAAAATCAGTTACGAATACCCTATCCTTATAAGAAGGAAGCTGTCATAGTACCTTGGGTAGTTATCCCCTACCTTCATAACCCAGTACTATTAGTGCTTCAATCTATTATAAATTATTGATCTGAGTCATGTACATGGAATTTTTCGAACTATGCCACCGTGAAATCCTCTCATCATTTTCTAGGTAGGTGGTGAAAATCAACACTCTTGAGATAGTGGAACATACTACACTAGTTTTAATGCCTACAGTTTCACCTGAGGCACTGCCTGTTATACCTACAATGTGTACTGATGCTATTCTTTGAGAGTGTTTTTTACATCTAATACATTCTATAAAGTGTGATTCATGACCTGCACCAATGTTGTATAATCTGACATGTCGGTTCCAGCAGTTACAACATCCCATCAAATTCTGAGTATGTTGGTCCAAAGGCTTCTAAGACATGGTTAGAGTCCACAATATATATCTTTGAGTATCTGAAGAAACCACCAGATATGAGGTTAAATATTTCCATTTATATACTTGATGATCCATCCAAGCGCTGGTGGGATTTGATTACCCAGACTATTCATCACCAGCGCATTGTTTGGGATGACATTTATACTTACCTCTATGATTATATTTCCCTTGTATGATTAGAACTAACTGATATAGATAGTTCATTCACATTGAGTAGGGTTCTATGTCCATCATGGACTATGAATCATTTTTTACTGAGTTGCATTGATTTTCACTACTTCTAGTCGATAATGATATTATGGGGGAATGTTGATTCAAGGATGGGATCAACTATGATATATTTTCACTTTTGAATACTTTTATTCTACCGAAAAGTTTCGATAACATAAATCATGCCCTTATAAAATAGAAAAACATGAGAAAATTCAATAGTATCGAGCACAGAGGGTCAGTTCTAATATAGGGAAGTTATTCTTCTTATGGGAGAATGGGATGTTTCAGGGGTCAATGTTTGATTAGTGGTGGAAATATTATCTAAATTCGAAGCCCTAATGTATTCCATTGGTGTGGAAGGTGGGGGAATCTAATTCCTCAATTTAATAGAGATCCAATTTATTGTTTGTGATTTTGATTTTATCAGGAGTCTTTAGAGAATTTGTCTGACTTTTCTATCCGCTTCCAGTTGAAGAGGATCTTCACCAGCTCCACCATTAGGAGAAGGATTGTGTCACATCATTTGGGGACTTTTATTAGAACTATTTTAAAATTTCAAGGAGGACATCATTTCCATGGTATCCATACTTTGGATTATCAATACTATAAGAGTATTCCAGCTTAGGGTATTTGAGAAAAAGCCGAGGGTTATGGATTAGGTCAGTTGAATAATTTATAACTGATAGATAAGGATCAGACTACAAGAATATATTTAGTATGAGGTACTATTCCAATAGTGTCCACTATTGGGTATTATTTGATTCGTATTGGTTCCACATGATCTTTAATCTCCTTAGTGATCATGGAAAATCTCGGGCTATAAAAACATTATTTCTGTGGTGTGATGACTCTCGAAACTCCACTAGGAAGTGTAGTCGGATGGAATACACTAATGCATGGACTACCACCATTAAGTTTGTGGTTATTCCTTCTTTGGATACCTCTTCATACTCGAGATTATAGGATTTGATTACATTATTAGGATGGATTTGTTCATTCTATATCATGTGTTTGTGGACTACAACAACCATAAGGTTTCATTTACATCATCAGAAAGAAGTAGATGTCTCCATAGTGGTGAATGGAAAGTCTAGGCTGGTGGATCTAGACCATATAATCATGGACGTGGTAGTGTGACCTCCAATATTACTAGACTTTTCATGGGGAATAAATTAATTCCACCAAAATATTTTCTTCCCATGTTTAATTTTATTAGGGACATCTTTCCTGATGATTTTCCTAGATTTCCTTTTGAGAGAGAGGTAGTGTCCAGAATAAATTTTGTTCTAGGAGTATACCCATTGTCCATTCCTCCCCTCAATATAGAACCTACTATGATCCAGGATATAAATATAGAGTTGGAAGATTTAGGTTCTAATGGCTTTACAAGGCCTTCTATTTCTTAAGGGGTTTCACTCATGCTTTTGGCCAATAAGGAAGATGGAACCCTCTAGCTATGTGTGGTATATCAATATATTAACCATATTATGGATGCAATCCATAATCCACTAACATGTATAGATGATATATTTGACCACATCATAGGAGTTTATGTATTACTGATGATCGACCTATAATCAAGATATCATTAGGTGTGAGTCAGTCCTTCAGATATACCACATAAAAATTTCTAAATTCATTAAAGTTTATATGAGTATCTCTTTATTCCATTCGGTCTTATATATGTTCCCTACATTTTCATTGATTTGATGAATAGGTTTCCCCACCCCAATCTTTAAAATTTCATTATGGTCTTTATTGAATACATCTTGGTGTATTATCAGACTCATAGACACCATGAAAAACACATTGAGAACATTATCAATACACTAAGAGAGAATCATATTTATGACATTATTTCTAATTTCTACTTTTGCATTAATGGTTTTTACTCCGTATGTCATATTTTCTATAAATCATAAGTATCTGTTGATCCATAGAAAGTGATTTATGTGTTTTACAGGGAGTAACCCAAAATACCTATATACTATAAGTAGTTTTGTAGGGGAATGATGGTTCTAACGGAAATTTTTTATAGGTCTTCCCATGCTAGGATGCACCTCTTACCAGTCTTAATAAGAATGATGTCAATTTCATGTGGTTTAAAGCATTCGAGACGGCCTTTCAGTAGCTAAAATCAAGTCTTACCTCAGCACCTATTCCGATTCTTCTAGAGAAGAGTAAGGGATATATAGTGTTTTGCGATGCATCAGGCATTGGGATAGGTATTGTGCTAATTAAGTGGATTAGAGTCATTTTTATGGGTCTCTCCAATTGATTCCTTATGATAGAAACTACTTGGTGTATGAACTTGAGCTAGTTTTTCATTTCAATTAATTGGGTTGATGGAGAAAATATATGAAGGGCGAGTTCATTGTGGTGTATATGGAACACAATACCCTCAAATATATCTTTTAATTGAATGGAATTAATCACAAAAAGAAATTCATACCTTAATTATTTTGTTATTTTTCCTCCATATATACCTAAAAAGTCAATGTAGTGGCTAATATGTTGAGTCAGAAAACAGAGGCACAAGAAGTATAGGAAGCCAGTGATGAATGGAAACTGAGGTCCATATTTTCTGTGATACATATAGAGTTTTAGGAGATTCATTATTAGTATCCATTCATAGCCTTGATAGTTACTTCTTTCCTCTTTGATTGGGTAAAGAGTGGGATGTTTTCTTATACTGAAGACATAGTTCCCAGAGAGAGTATTTTTGGAGAGGACCCACCACTAGATTAGTCTGTAGATGGTGAGGGAATCCTACATATTCAGGGGCTTGTTGGGTTCCTACATACATGATAGAGGAGACTATGTGATAGTATTACACTTCTTAGTAATAATTTCATCTATGAATCTACAATATGTATCAAGATATGTGATTCCAATATAGGTCTCATAGGATGAAACATTATATAAAAGGTTATATAATTCAGTGTTCCTCCTATAAGAAGGTGAAGGTACATCACCTGTAACATACAAGCTTATTATAGCATTTACTATTATCAAAATGGAAATGAGAAGATGATTATTTTGAATTTTTGTTTTGATTACTAAATTCACTTCGAGGAAGATATGATGTTTGTGTATTCATTGATCTAATAACATAAGTATCCCATATCCTTCCTATCCAAGAAAATTTCCCAGTTGATGAGAAGGGAATACTATATGTCTATGAGATTATATTCCTACAAGGGGTGCTTCTTACATCCATATTCAGATATGTATTCATATTTCACATTGATGTATTGGAAGTGGTTATAGAGACTTCTGGGTACAATGGTTCCCCTAAGCACATATTTTCACCCTCATACATATTTCAAGTCACAACAGATGATACAATGGTTATCGGATAATGGTAGAATCATATCTCTCCCATTTAGTTATCTTATAATAATAGATTTCAGTAGATTGTTTATATTGATTCTTATAATCCCTTTTATGATAGATTGTGGTGTTCTACCTTATACATGTTTGAGTTATGAGAGACAACTCAAATGGGTCCTCATCTAATGAAATAGAATACATATAAGTTTCTTATGATCATGAAGCATATTTATACTACTCTGTGTAGATATAAATATTATTTTGATCATAGTTGATGACCTATATAGTTCGAGTTTTGGGATCCTACTTTCTCGAGGGAATCACTCTACCTTGGGAAAATACGTATATATAATTTAGGGATGTTGTCACAACCTTATGTCATCCCGTTAAGGATTCTAGATATAGTTGGGAGAATACACTATTTATTTATATTAACTCATAGTTACCCTTCCATGCATTATGTATTCAATGTTTCACAACTTATCCATTATCTTGTCGACATGTCTCATACATTTTATCCCAAGTTGGTTCGGTTAGATGTTGATGCTTCTATTAGAAGTCTCCTCTACGTATCATGGAATGGATCATGAAAGTTCAATGATGATGTTATATCTCTTGATTAAGGGTTATATGGAAGCATAGCCATGTAAATTATGAGAGTTAGGATAGGTATTCCAATATCTAACCATTTTTGGTGGAGTTATTCTAAGATAGTATTTGGTAACCCTTAGATGGTTAACTCAAGGATGATTTCTTTTATGTGGGTAAGACAATAAAACCCTGTATTTTTATGAGGTATGGATCCATTAAATCTCTTTCTATTTATTTATCTTTGACTTTTGAAGGGTGCCTAATGTGGTCATATGAGTTTCATAGGGTGTTCGAGGTTTATTCTGATCTCATAGACTTGTTTTTTATTCAATGAAACATGGATTCTTAGTTAATAGAAACCGTGTGACCTAGAATGCATTGTCTGGGTAATCAGGTGAAGGATAAGAAATGGGAATCAAGAGGATTCATGGTTTGAGGAAACTATGCAGCCTAGGGAATCTGATCATATGGGTTGTTCTAAAATTCATAACATAGTGATTTTCATGGATTCCGCATGGATAGACAAACTGTGGTCATGAAACCATGTGAGGTCCCACATTACATAGTGGGAGGTGCACGAGTGGCCCATGTCTTGTGCAACTGTGTTGCTAAACTATTCGGTCCTATATGTTTTGGGTAATATTAAAATTTATCCATTAAAAATCTATTTTACTCACCTCCATTTCATTATTTATTCATTCCAATTGCAGTGGGTCAATATTTTCACACATTTGAAGCTACCAAGGCTACCTAAGCTTGGATCGTCAATACTAATTAAATAAAGTGTCTGATCAATGAACCATTCATTGTATTATACCTCACTCAATAAGATTTTGAATACAATACCTTATCTTCTTCATTTATATTGTCATATTTTATGCTATTTTGGTGCAATATCATTTGACCTATTTTCAGTTTGTTGATCCTTTCTTCAGATTTCATCTGATTCCTTCCAAACAAATCGTTGATACTGAATGAGGAGCATTTTATAATATCTTGGAATTTCTTTTATGACTCATACCTCGTGTCTTTTAATTTTATAAACATTTATCATTGTGTTCATGTGGGTTTCACCATGAATATATTATTTAATTCATATCCCATGCTTACTATCATTGTTCTTTTTTTTCTAGAGACCATACTATGTATGATGATTACTTCATTTGAGGTTATAAACTCAATTCCTTCCACCCCAACTAGGATGATTCCATGATTATTCCTTGGTGACCCATTTGGATCTAACGATGCAACCAATAAAGTGTAATTTTACATGTCTTCATTATGGTATGTTTTTTTAATTAAAAAAATGAATTGTTAAATCTTTCCACATGTATAGTTATCACTTTGCCCTTCAAATGTATGTTTTGTAATTAATTAATTAACCTTTAAAATGTTTAAAGGAAATAATATTTTTAGATATCACTTGGCTTAGTTAATTTTAATTGATTTTAATTTGGTTTCATGTCCTTTTCCAACCATATAATGTTTACAAAAGGAAAAGTAATGAGGCGAATAATTTATTGTATAATTAATTTAATAAACAGTTTCACGTACACAATAATATTTAAACTTATTATGAATTTCAATGGAATCAACCAATTGAATTATTAAATGGAATGTGTATTTCATGGCCTAATTAAATAAATGGATTAGGTATATTGTTCCTTTTGCATATGTTCTATTTTATCTATATAGAATTGTTCAAACTTGATTCACTATTGAATTCCATAGGGAATGCCTTGTGTTCTTTGAAGAAACAATTTTGATTCGATGATCTATTTTCAAAGAAGATACTAACTTCGTATCATGGTCCTTATCTACTAGTGGATTATTGGTATGACATTGTAGGATCCTTTCACTATATTCTGGATGTTAGGATTCGTTAGATAAAATCATTGGATCTAATTGGTGGCTTCATACATGTTTTTTCATGGAGACACCACATTGTTCACAATAATGATTATCCTCTACGTAAATTTCATGAGATCCATGCACTCAATTAGTACTATTTATAGTGGAATGAATAGGGGAATGGCCCTAGATTGTACTCAATCCCCTTTTTCAGAATGCATATTACTACTATGAGTTGGAATGAACCCAGAGGTCAAGGATGCATTTTTTTCTATCGTGGAACCTATTCATTGCTATTTTCAATATTAGGATGCAAACAATACACCTTAGATCCTCTTTATTTATCTATATCATATATAGTATGGTTGAGACTTATTGTAAACATTAACATAATTTATTAAGTGATACCTAATCAAAAACTGGCTAAGGTTGAAGAAGGTATAGTTTTTTTACATTTCTATAATATATTTACCATTATATATACTTAATAATTCTTATAGTTTATATAAAAAAGTTGTATGGTATAGATTTCTTTGTCTTTGGCCTACTAAAATTTACCTCATGCCCTACCCGACCTACCAATGGTACCTAAGAATATTATATGTAGGTTGTGTTAAAAAAGGAAATAATACCCCTTTGGACACTAAGATTTATTGATTACCTTGGATGGAGATTAGTATCATATGATTGTCCTAGTTCTCAGGTTTTTTGATAGTTTTTTACTTCCTCTTGATACTTTTGTATAGATTGTATTTTTTGGGGCCTTGTATACGTATTTTAACGTTTTTCAGATACATGGAATAACATAATCATTATATTTATATGATTCATTTCCTAGCTTTTGATAGTTATCAATATCTAATTCATAGTCAGTTATGAATACTTCCACTTATTTTTTCATAGATATCATGCTTCCACAATTTAAATGTTTATTTATATTTTTTCTTCTCCTCACTGACATGAAGTAATATTCTCCCAATAGACTCACCCTAGTCCCTTGTAGATAGTTTGAAGCCTTTGGCTGATAAGGAGTTATGATTTATGCCATGTGAACCTCTAGAGCTTGGATCCTCTTAGTGGTATCCAGGTCTGGGGATAACAACCATATTGGTTTTGTGATTTTGTAAATTTGGATAGAAAAATAAATAGTACATAAAAGATCTAAATTATTTTCAACAATGTTCTTCCACAACAAGTAAACATCATAGCCAAATAATTCTAAAATATATTCATAATATCTTGGGGAAAAGAAATCATAGTAAAGGGAGAGATCAGATGCTCAATAAAGTTAATGAAGGGAGATATTAATGATCATTTCTGAACAAAAATTGCATGCATTATGAAAACCTAAGATTAAAATATTAAAACCATAACAAAAAATAAATATATCATAATTATGTCCCATAGAAAAATTAATATAATTCGGTAAGACATGAATCTTAGAGAAATTGATGATCATGAGTCATACGAGTATTTCATTATAATAAGATCAAGTAATAATAGAGTTTTATATAGTCGGGAAAAATCATAATCATAGAAATCATATGTCAATGATACCCTCCATGTCAATCACCACTTGTTATTCATGGTATAACAAAAAATATAACTAATTTAGGCTAGGGATGAACTCATTAGTACCCTCTTTAGACATTTAGATATTCTCTGTTGTACCCATTTTTTATAGGGATAACCTCTCATGTACCCTTCTTTTTATTACGAAGATATCAATATTTACTACTCATAATGGGTTAATAATGTTAGCATTAATAGAAAAGTATCCCATAAGTTTAAAATGATTAAAATTTTTAATTGTATCCTATATATCACTACTAATTTAATATTTTTATGTTTTTTAATTTATTTACTAAAACATTATATACCATAAGATACCATTACATCAATTTTTTTGGAATATTCAGATAGATTGACTTGAAATACATTAAATATAAAACTTTATACACACCACTAGTATTTTATAATAACATAAATACTTCATGAAAAAAACCATCAATATCATATTAATTTTAATATATTAAAATACATTTATTTTCTTTTTATAATTCTTAGACAAACACAATGTCAACAATTTATATATATTTAATGTAATTATATCATCATAATTAAAAAAATCCCCATCATAAAAATATATTCGAATTTAAAATAAATTTTTTAACTATTGATAATTATTTTCTACACAAATAATAATGTATTATAGATAGTAAAACATGGAGAGTGACGTTTTTATTTATTCTTTACTTAATATAATATTAATTTCATTCTCAAATAAAAAGGAAAATCTGTTTCTATATCTGTAAATATTGGATGATTATGGTAAATAATTTCATAAAATATTAATAATGATGGGGTAACATATTTTTTTACATTCATATCTCATTACTTTTAACCATAACTATGTGATTTACCTTTAATGTGGTGACAAATATTTACCACAATAACTGTACATAATGGAAAAAATGAACCTATTTTCTAAATTTTAACCACATAATCAAAAATATTTAATCCATTTTAAAATATTCAACTCATACAAGTGGCTTAAATTACTTTTAAAAGAAAACCAAAAAATTAAATGAATTATATATTTATAGATATATGAATTTTTAAGTATAGATATATTTTGATGCCAAAATTAGGCATAATATCAATTCAAATAACATTAATTGTATTATGTTGAATGAAAATAACTAATTTCACTATAAAGTCATTTTGAAATAATATTAATCATTGGGAATACTGTATAATAAATGATCATTTTCTAAAAAAATAATATTTTTTGTTATTCACAAAAAAAAATTAATTATTTCAGAAAAAACTAAAAAATACTACCTAACATAATGTAATAATAATAATTTAAAAATTAATATCTATTTACTCAAATAAAATACTATAATTTTTATAAATTAATAAAAATTATGCCTAAAAAATGTAATGAAACAAGTTTCTATGATAATAAATTTTTGAAGTATAAAATGACATTACTAAAAAAATAGTAATTATTTATTATGAATTTGTCAGTACATTTTCTTTATAGAAAACCATTCTATATATTTTTCATAATGTATTTATTCTTATTAATACCTTCAATTGATATTTTAGATTATTAAGGTCACATTTAAATAATAATACTTTTATAGTATATTGTAATTTTCTTAAAGATCACTATTGTATGTTAATCCAGCTATCAAGAATAAAATTATTTAAAAAAATAAATTTTTCGATTATAAGATCATAATGAAATTGAGTCCACTTAATTCTATCTCATTACTGATAAATAGTATTTAAAAAAAATTAAAATCAATTATAGGGATTAGAATATAAAACATACACCCATGATATAAATAACCTTTAAAATATTTTAAAATATCTTTATTGAAAACCCATATCATAAAGTGGATAATAAAAAATAATTTTGAATAGTGGAATGGGGATACATTATAGTCTCTTAGAGTATTAGATAATCAGTTTTCTAGATAAGTATAACATTATTTGGAAGCTAAAATATGGACATGGAGGAGAAAAATAACGTCTAAGGATTAATAGAGAGAGATGGAGTTAATAGTCATGAGAATGATAGTAACCACAAAACCAGAAATCAATAGGTGATAAATAAGACTATAAATTCATTATCAATGACTGTAATATGAAAAAATTTATACACTAATTTCCTTTTTCTGTAGTTGATGTATTCTTTATCTATCATGATATAGAACACACGAAAACATACTTACTTGATTTCATCGAATCCAAAAATGAAAGTTCATCATTTTATTGTGATTTTTTGATCAGTTTCAAGTATTATATAATATTTTATTTAAAATGATGATTATCAATTAAGAAAATTTTGTACTCCTGTGGGATTAAATTTTAATAGATCATAAGATCTAGGTAAGGTTAAAAATATAATCCTTTTTTATTTAAAAAATACCAAAAAAATTGAATATAGAAATTAAAAAAAATGAATAAAACATAATACATGAAATAATATACTTAACTCCACATTTTCAATAATAACACTCAAATATAAACTTAGAATAATATATAAATAATAAAATCTATGTCTAAATTAACCTCAATACCATAAAATGTAACAAATGTTTTAACATCAATGGTTGTCTAATACCTTTAACCTTACATCCAAAATAATGTAAATGATTTCATATGAAATAATCATCAATGAAAATCATATGGGTTACCTATACCTCAATTTAAATATCTATGATAATATTACTCGTATCCTTAAAATAACATCACTTAAAACCTATAAATATGTTCTTATACATTTGAACCTACAATCTGCCTTAAACATATAAACCCATGTTGGTATCTATAAATTATAATCTAACCTAAATTAAAAACAACATTATCTCCAAATTTATCTAAAACATACACTAATATCAACTATAACAACACAAGAATTTCTCAAATAAAAAATTATTATATTATTAAAATATCCCTTAATTTCATTACGATCAACACCTGATCCCTAAAGTTTTAGTGTCATTGGAACATGGATAAAAAAATAATTGGTATATGAAAGATCTCCATCATCTCCATCTAATTTATTCACAACTAGTACACTTATTATACATATCCTACATAAATCCTTTCTTCATATCATTGGGAAAAGGAAACATAATAAAGGGTGATATGATATTCTTAGTAACAGTAAACAATGGATATATTAATGATTACTTAAGAACAAATTAAGCATAAGGGTATAAAAATATGAGATTAACATTTGAATAGCATACCCATAAATTCATATATCATAATCATGTGTCATGAATTAAATCTTCTCTAATAATAATATGTGAATCATAATCAAATAACATAATCAATGTGATCATAACAATAACATTGTCTTATTTGATAATTGAGTTGAATAAAGTGTGGCATACACATAATTAAATAAATCATCAACTATGGAAACCCACCGAGTCAATAATCAAATGTTATTCTTGGTATAACCACTCATGTACCCACATTAGGCTTGGTATAACCTCTGGTGTAGAATTTGTTTGGGCTTGTGATAACCTCATGAATACACACTTTTGGGTAATCCTGAGATATGATTTGTTACTACTCTTGAGGGGAAAAAATGTTACTATATAAGTAAAGGTTTTCCTTTTGAGCGAAATTATTGAAATATTTTACCATATCCAATTAACATGAAAAAAATATTTTTTTATGCTTTTTTATTCATTTAGTCAAATATTATTTAACATAAGATACAATGAATGTTATTGTCCAGACAATTCACATAATTTCAATTTGACTCTCTAATTATATTAATTTAACTATAATATAAACTTATATATGATCACTATTATATTAAATGTTTCTATGAAATTATTCGAAGATAAAAATTTCTCTAAATGGTATTAATTATAAATATATCAAAATAATTTACTTTGATTTCTACCACTAACACATGAACATTGTAGGAATTGGGTAATCATTTTAGGGAAATAATTCATAAAAAATGAAAAATTACTTTACATTATAAAAAAATTTGTTCATCTTTAGATTAAAATATTAGAACTATTCGTGAGTTATTTTTATCCATGCCATGAACATTTATAAATATTAAAACAATAGTGGTGTCATTTTATGTTTATTATTTACAAAAAATAACATTATTGAAAATATCAAAGAAAAATGTGTCCATGTTTCTAAATAATATAATATTAGATGTTAATAGTCAAACTAAACACATGATATTAAAATATGCAATGTTATATATAGATATATAAATCCTTGTCAAATTATTTGTAATTTTAATTAACAGATTTACCCTTTCTAATGTGAAACCTATTTACCATGGTAAGAATTCATAATAATAAAAACAAAAGATAAATATTTTAAAAAATTTGACCTTTATATTGAAAATATGGAATTAAATTTATCGAATTCAATTCATATAATTTTTTAAAATTACCTTTGATCTAAAAAAGAGAAATTCAAAAAAATGGTTTTTAATAAAATTTCATTTTCATTTATAAAAATGTTTTTGTATCCAAATTAAAAAGAATTTAGATTAAATGATATTTATTAGATTATTTTAAATGATAACTAACTAAATAAATTTTAAAATCAATTTAAAACAAAATGGGATATTTTTAATACATAATAATAAAATACATTTTTCTACAAAATTGATGTTTTTCACTATTCATTTATTTGTTAAAATTTTTAGAAAAATAAAAATTAAATCACCTCCAAATAATATTGAAATTATGATTTCAAAAATGATATTAATTTTTTCAAATAAAATTATAAAAAATAGTACAAATTAATATTAAATTCTGTTAAAAAAATACAATAAAAATAATTTTTATAGAAAACATATTTTTTGTGACTAATATTACTTCACTTAAAAATGATTACTTATTTTTTGCATTGTAAACAATAATTTTTTTTATAAAATAATTTATACATATATTTCATAAATTATTTATTCTTATTCATAAATTCAATATAATTTCTAGGCTATAATGGACACATTTAATTAATAATATTTTTAGTGTATCATAATTCCCTTACATCTCGATAATGCATCTTAAGAAATGTATTAAGAATATAATTGTGTCAAAATAGAATTTTAGTTCTCTATATCCCCTCACCTAAGATTTCTAATTCCTGAGGGAATCAAGAAATGGCACGTATTTCTTGAATTCATTTGGCAATGTGACGTGGCTTCGGACCCATGCATGTTAAACTATTTTCTAGGGTTATAGTTCTAATGGCACCAAAAACCACATAAGAGATCCCATGAATCTCCATAAAAATTTATAAAAAATAAAATATCCCTAGGATTTAACTCTTTGAAATATTTATATTTCAATTCTTCATGATACCATTCAATTAAATTAAACTATCTTCCATAAAATTTGATTATGGTGTTACCATGTTATCCTAAATCTGTGAATCCAAAACCATAATATAATTTAGATATGTTCAGAACATTTCCTTCAATTTTAACATCATTGGGGGATTTCATTGAGTGAATGGTGTTCCCCCTTCATGAAATCACATCCTCATAATTACAAATAATGAGGTCCTACTTTATCTTAAAATGTCCAATCTCAAATAGATTAAAATCTAGTGATCTTCATTTTCATTCTATGGTTTGATAAAGAATATTCAATATAGATGAAGGTAAATCATCTTCTTCCACTATGACCATCACACAATATGTTGAATAATATTCTATGAATAAATTTCAATTATCATCCTCTTCAATAATGGATTACTTCGACAATCAATTTTTAAAACTACCACCCTATGAAATTCCACTTCCAATGTAAAATTCATCTTGTGTTTGAATACATTCATCACACTCACTCCAAGTCAGATGATTAGATCAGAGTCATAATGTTATGAAGTTATTATTTTCAATAATTTTTTCATGCCCGTGAAAAGTATTAAAACGTCAATAGATATTTTGATCTTGGGTGAATCAACAACGGTTATTCCTAAACCAAAAATTCCATTGTCAGTCTTATCTAGAAATGATGAACCCTCATTATTCTGAGTTAAATCAATCAGGATCAAGATCATGGTTTTATTCAAGATTTAATTCAAAAATGGCTAATTCATAGATCAAATTTATCTTCATGTTCATGAAACTACTTTTCTTCATGTTTGATATGCACCATGGTTTAAATGTGAATGTAGAATTACATTGAGCACTTTGAGTGCATCCCATTTTCATACAGCATTTATAATGATGGTTATGATCAAAGGTCCCCACCATATCTTATATAAAATTGAATAAATACAATAATATAAATGGAGAGATGAGAAAAGTTTCAGTAGAAAATATGTGTATCCTCAATCATAAAACTTCTTAGATCATGAATCCATCCCAACCTCATCATCTTACTGGTTGATTATGAACGTATTCATAGGATTATTTGTTATTAATGATTTGAATGTTCATCCTCAATAATGAATTATTATTATAAAAGACATAAAATAAAATCCATGAAGGACACTAATTAGAAATTTATCTCATCTCCAGAACCATGTATGTTCATTAATCATGAAAATTTAAGATCTCATTTCCACATTATTGATTCGTGAAACTTCAATTTTGATTTGGATCTAATGTTCCTCATTCAATGCTTACTGAGTAATCAAATTTTAAATTTGTCATTGACATAGAGATCATTCTAAAATTAAATCATTGATTTTCATCCCCACATATTTAATTAATCTAAAAATTGTATGGATTCATTTTTATTCAAATTCAGTTCATTCATGTTGGTTTGGATTGATTTCATTTTTTTAGTTGAACTCGTCCAATCCAAATTTAGTTGAAATGTTTTATCCAATTTCCGGAAATAGTATCATTATCAAGAAATCGATGGTGGGATTCAATTGCATTCATTTTTCATTAAAAAGGAAGTGAAGCTGAAAGAAGGAAAAACCCATTAATTATTCCCTCCCAAAAGAAAATGTGTGATCTTATAAAAGTTTGAATATTCATACAGAAGGGTGGAAATTCCATGGATGATGGTCCAATAATTAAAGATGTCATATAATTTATAACGATTTTTTTAGGCCTATTGAAAAAATAAAATTCAATATTTAGTGAAAATATTCAATTAAATAAAAAACAAATATAGAAAAATCAATTAATTCTCAAATATAAATAATCCAATAAAACTATTACATTCAAATTAAGGAAGATGGCACTTTATTTGAAGAGATTCAAAAATCAAAAAAATCACATAAAAGATTTTAAAAAACTAAAAAAATTCAGAATATTGGTTCTTCATATAATATATATATATATATAAAGTTACAACAGATTGTAATTATAACTACAAAAAAATTATTTTTATTATATTTTCAAATAATAACATTATCCACATTAATGTGACTGTCAATTTGAAATTACCTATTAAAATATCATTTTGAGAATTTAAAACTCATTTAATTAATAAAAAGTATTCCGGAAAATGTAATATAATATATGTCACAAAAAATTCCCCAACACGTATCATATTAATTGCAATCAATCAATCCATTAATTTTATAACTTTTCATGTTGGAAATTATTTATGATTTTTATCTCACTATAGAGAATTTGGAAACATTATTTTTAATTGGAATTAGATTTTGAGGCAGTCTGAGATTCTAAATGAAATTTCATATAATACTCGCCACATTTTCCACCAAATTTTTAAAAATACATAACATATGTAGATATGGTAGATTCGCCTATCAATAGAAATTTCATTCCTCTTATATGAATATGACCCACTATCCTGTGTATACTAAAACTAAAATTATATTCTCAAGACTTTTTATACATCATAATTAAGTGGAATTAAAATTATTATATGATGTACTACTAGAAATAATTCTTCACGATGTCCATCAAACAAAAGATACACTTTATACGTCATCAATACATTACAAATAATTTTTAAATATATTAATTTCCCATGTATTCATTTGGGGTAAATATTACCCTCATCATAAAGAACTCATTTCTGAAAATTATGACCATTATTACTATTATTATTATTATTATTATTTATTATTATTATTAGTATTATTTTCATAAATGTATAAAACTATTATTTTTTCAATTTAATTTTTTAGTGACTAATGTCACAACGATTCATTATGGGATCGCAAGAGCCAATTTTAAATTAGTTTCTAAGGATATGAATGACTATCAATGGATTTGGCTCCCTGAGGTTGTTGTTTTAAAAATATTTAAGTTACAGGGTTCAAGTTCGAATATATATTTCCATTGATTTATAAATCCAATTCCATAATGATATATCTAATCACACTCCCTTAGCTAATTCCTAATATAATTTATATAAAATTATGTGTAACATAACTCACTAATCATTCATTTGTAGAATGTTCAGAAATAACAACATTGGTAAAAAAATGCATGATAGTTTCCATTAGGAAGCAAACCATTCCAATGAAATTTATGGCTTAGATATTCCAAATTATAAACGAAAAATTGTAAACTCTTAAGAAATTTTGTTATTTTAATAAAATATTAAAACATAACTAAGCATAATGAATGACCCCATACGCCCACACTTAAATCCCAAAATTTTCACCATTGCAAGATTCCATGGCTGATGAATGTTTTTTTTTTTCAAGAATGATTTTGAATTTAATAATATGGAGTATCAGAGATAGGGTACAAGAAATTTCAAAACCTTTTATCTTATCCATGAATAATTTTCAAAAAATATATTTTGGAAATTTTATTATCATTATTTTTAAATAGAAAATAGAATTCACAATTCTTGTCAATATTTATCTGGATGAACAATGATATCTCTTCAAGTATAATTTTGAATTCCAAGGATTCCAAAGGATTCTATCCATATATTATAATGTGTTCCAATTTGGTTATCAAAATTCCAGAATTATAAAATATAAAAACCCAATCAAATTAATAATGATTAAATGAATTAAACTAAAATAAAATATGAAATCTACCTAAAACATAATTCCTAGGATCAAGAATCAATAATAATAATAATAATAACTTTTGAACACTACTCCCCTAGAATTGAAAATTTAAACATTTGTGTATCTTCAAATATAGAATACCATTATTTTCTTTATAAAATATCCATTGACAATCCATTATTTCCACTAGAATATGTAACAAAAATAAACATTATAAATAATTAGATGATTTTCAACAAGAAATGATAATCATGGTTTTAGTTATAGGATATTTTATCCAAAATGTTCAAGGTCGTAGCTCCTCTTTTTCTTGAATTATAAAATGAGTCTTCCATGGTTAGTTACCTTTCTTATGGATGAATACTCTTGTAGTTAAAGGATTATCATTAACATATTGTTAACCTAGGTTCCTATGAAATACAATACTTAATCATTTTCCTATAATAAAGACAACATGTACTTAATATCTTATGAAATTTTTAATTAGAAACAAAACAAGATAATCAATGGATAACCCCCAATAGGGGATTTATTTCGATTTTCACTTACTATACAATATTTTGGATTGACCACAATTTGAAAGGGTTTGTCATTTCCTTCCCAAGAAAAAAGTCATGTTCTTATCTACAGTTTTGTTTGACTTATACTTCCTGTGATGTACCATATTTTCAACTTCTTTTAAGTCCTACTCCATGGAAATATAAAAATTTTAGAATAATGGAGTGGGAGAAAATATGAATTTTATCCTCTATTATTCATCAATTTTATCATTAGAGAAAATATTTCATATTATTTTAATTCTAATATGGGAATTTCCTTCTAATTTTGTGACAAAAAACATTTCTTCTTGGTAAACAAAAAAATCAATCATTTCCCTATTTTGATTTTTTTTAATAAATCTAAACCATGTTATTTGACTTCAAAATCTCTCAAACATTAATTTTAAAAAAATACATGGTGTTCAGAAATTAATCAGTTGGTATATTCTCTTAAATATTCTTTATGAATCATTTATCTTACCTAATTAAACATAACCAATACAAGGATAAAAAATGTCAAAATTATTTTCACCAAAATATGAATAAAATGAATGAACTAATTCTTCAATAAGGTATAAAAATCCAAAAATTATCTTCTTAATGCTTTGATAGTGTTCAAATATGTAATTGTATATTAAGAGTGAGGTATCTGGTCTCCTCCATCATATTTATTGAATAATAAATTTAATTGTGTTTTTTATGGTAATGGTAAGGGTCACTTCACCTAGTTTAGCCTGTTCGATCAAGGTAAAATTAGTAGAAAATTTAATTTACTTCAAATCATCATATAGGAAATCATATTATATTGATCATAAAATTGTTTTATATCTTCATTTATGTCACAAATATCATCCCCTACCAGACCTTGATACTATTCTCAACATGTTAATATGCTAGGAATATATTCATAGTGATAAAAAATGGATGGGGTTTAAGTAAAACCTTTATCTCCTGGTTATCTTCTTCAATGATCATAAGGGTTAGATTTTATGTTTTTTTCTGACACTTCTCCTTTAGTTTTCATATACGGAACTCATGAGTTGTATTTTGAAAACTCTTAATATTATTATTCTATGGGTTATAAAACATCGTTTTTCCCATATTATTTAAGGTATTCAATAATTATTTTAAAATCATTCTCACAAATTGTCTTGAGAAAATGAATTATTTTAAAATTAAAATAAATAGTAATTTTTTATTAAGGTCTTATAGTATCAAATTTTTGAAATTTAATTTTATATAGAGGAAATTATTTTCATTGTAATTAGAGAAAGTAATTCTATGTCAAATTCCCACAAACAATAACATGTTTGTCCCATAGTTTTCACATTCCATGGCCAAAAAATATATATTTTAACATAGAACCCAAAATAAGGATAATCAAGGTCATTTAACAATGAGTTTTTCATCATTTCATCATTTATCTCTAGCTCTAACTAAATATATATTTTTAAATATTTCAAGAATTAATGAGATATTAGATTTTTTCTTTCTTTTCTGTTTATAAGGAATGATTAGTAAAGTGAAAGTAGTCATCTCATAAATTTAGAAGTAAAAGGGGCCAGGAGTAGGTGATTCCACTCTCAATGATTGTCACATATATTATAAAGGTTCATATAATATGCACTTTACCTCACTAAATGTATGGAAAAAAATCAACTAATCATCTCTCTGACCCAAAATGAGGAGCTATCGGTATGGAATGCCTTCCAGTGCATGATAGAAAGAATAGAAATGAAGGAATCACCATATTGAACCATTATAGACATGACATTATTCCAGATCAAAGTATCTTCCAATTAATGATAAATCACATAACCTAACTAAAATTCTAGATAGAGTATCCTTGGAGAAGATATGAATAAATATCGAGGGATATAGAGTAGAAAAAAAATCCTACGAGTAGTAAAGATGTTTCATCTCCACCTTACCATTATTACATGCCACGAAAAAAGTAAAAAACATCCCAAAAATGTAAAAAACATCCACACACACCAACTCCCACCTCCAATACACCTATAACATCCCTAGAAATGACTGAAAGAGCCAATGATGATAAATAAATTTTCAAGAAAGGTTGAAAAAATTATTGTATTAGTTGAGTGGTTCCCACCTACTAGTAATTTCAAACTAAAATACTATGGGGTTCCCCTATGTATGAGTATAAAGCCATTTTTACATGAAACGGGTAATGGTATGCTACCATTGTAATATCCCAAAACACAGACTTCTTGATCTGATACGAAAAACATAATCATTACATTTATTTTATTTAATAATATTAATTGTGAAAAAAATTAATCCATACTAAATATATAACATCAAACATAAATATTGGATCACTTATATTCTTAATGGTCGTTTATGTATAATTTTTTATAGAATTATGATAAACTCTTACATAATAACGTCTATGCCTTCTAGTGGTATGGTTTCCACTATATAAATATTTTCTTATTCTACACAAGTCTTCATCAACACTCATATAAAACACTTCAATATATATCTTTATTAACAGAATTTTTTATAACCTGGGAAAAAATAATAACAAGGGTGATATAACATGATTAGTAATGGTAAAAAAAGAATTAACAATTGCATATCTTTGTTGAGAACATGGTGATAAGAAGGGCTTGAGAACATAGACAAGGTGAATTATAATTACATAAAATAATTCATACCCATCAAAAATATGATCACGAAACATGTGACAAGGAATAAACATTTTATCAATGAAATAGTTGTTATAATTAATAATCACGATCTATGTGATATCAATCATGACCAATGAAACCATTAAAAATCAAATATTGAATATATAAAATGTCTTGAAATCTTGGAGTAATATTTTAGTCATGTGTGTTAAATCATGTTTGAAATTATTTTAACATAGTTAAAAATATTTGTGAAACGTCCCAGATTAACCATGTCTATTTTACTTTAAATAAATGGATTATTTCCCAATACATTGTAGTGATATATTAGGCTTATCCATTGTATAATATATATCACGTTCACCCATCATCAAGAGTTATATCATGCTCTACAAACATCATCAATATCTTTAAATTATCTTAAATAAATATATAATAATGAATAATTTTTTTATTATCAGAATTTAAAATACAAATTTCATTTTTTATAGCTTAATTTACCAATGTAAATAAAACAGGTTTCAAGATAATATCATTAAAAAAACCTCTCAAGCCATCTATAGAAATAATACAAATGCAACCATAAAATAATATTCCCAGTATAGCAATGGATTTATAAATTGATGTTCAAATAGATAAATTACATTTAAAAAATTAAAACATATTATTGAAAACATCAGAAAATACAATATTCATTCATTACTTTTAAAAATAAAAAATTTTCAAAAAATATTTAAAAGATTTTTCTGTGAAAAAATGATTACTTATAAAGGAAGATTAAAAAAAGAATTTTTATGACAATTGCTAAATCAAATAAGGTCATAAAAATTAAAAATAAACATTCTTTAAAAAAATTTAAAAATATATTCAAAAGTTACCCATGTATAAAACATTAAGTGTTTTAATATAAAAAATTTAAAGAAGGTTAGTGATCATGAAAATTAAATTTAGGAAATAATTTATATTTGGTTAATAAAATTATTTTAATAATTTAATGAAAATGGTTGATTTGTTTCATTAAAAATATTTGGAAATCATAAAAAGCATTTTTAATGAAAACCCCTCCACGAAAAGATCAGATAAAAACCATTTGAAATAAATTATATAATATAGAATATGATATACCAAGAGTAAAATATAAATCATGATATTATATGTCAATATTCATTGAATAGATTATATAAATGAATATAGGTTCATTAATAAAAAATTTTTGCAAAAAATAATTTTAAGACAAGAAACCCATATGACATGTAAAATGCATGAATAAAACATTTATTGAAATTAAAAAAATATGATTTCCTAAAAACAAATAAATAAATGAAGTAATATTTTAAAAATGCTCATTTTTAATTAATTAAACCATAATAAATAATACATTATCTAAAAATTAATTATGTCTCAATGAATTAAAATTAATAACATTAAAACACATAAATCTTATTCAACATTTGAATTAGTATCTCATAAGAGAGAGATTCAAAATAAAATTAAACATCATTAAAAACAATTAATTCAAGATATAATCACTAAATTGTTAGAATCTAAAAATTATAAAATAAACGAGTATAATACAAAGCATGTATCAGTGAAATAATATTTATATTAATAATACTTACAAAGATTGTATCATTTGAGTAAAAATTTAATCAATGAATTTATTATTTATAAAAAAATTCAAAACAAAAAAAACAATAAATAAAATAGAATAAAATTAAATGTTATTTCTCATATAATATTTCCATAACATATTCGTTGATGTATAAGTACATCCTAATGAATATAGATTATTTTATGAAATCCCTTACCTTGTGTTCAGACATGCTATGTAAGTCCTTTTACTCTGATATAATAAACATATATTAATTTTTAAATTTTTAGTGAAAAATAAAAATATACTTATTACAGGATCATTAATAAATTAATTTAACATAAATAATAAAATATTTAATTATGTAATTGATTATGTCCATATCGGGTGCTTTGTGGTCATTCAGATCAAAATTGAAAAATGTAATTGGATGTTTGATTGAGGATAATTAAGTTATTGGTAAATCATTGAAAAATAATAATAATGACCCAATTATCATTTTTATTTATTAACAATAACTTTTGATTCATCCATGCAAATATTTTTTGAATAATAAAATACATCATCTCATGAGGTAGTTTTCCCCTTGTGAAAAGGAGTGGTGTTTGTACATTATATCAGATAGGAAGTAATGAAATCAAATTAATGATTGTCAGTAAAATAACATTTTCAAGTTATAATATTAAAATTATTACGTTAAATCCATCACCATAACCAACGATGAGATATGGTTTTTCTAAAATTAATAACATCTCTATATAGAGATAGTAGTTCATTCATATGCACAAGTGATGATTCCAAATTTAATGATTCAAAATATATAATGGTATATGATATATTATTTTTGAGGAATAATAATTATATCATGAATATAATATATATTTTTATTAAATCCGTCATAATAATCGTCCTTCTGAGGTGGTGATGGAAAAATAATCATATCTCTTCGTATAGGTAGTAATACACCTGTACTCATGTGTGATACATTCAATTACCATTTAACAGAAAAATGAGATAAATATGTTCATTCTATTACTAGAATAACAACTTTCTACATGGTAGATACTGATTTTTTATATTCTAATTTTTTTGAAATAATATAATGGTGTATAAGAAGAAGTAAAATGAAAATGCTCAGTTATGATGATTACCACCTCTTTAGATTCCCACATTCAGATTAAATTTTATAACTTGTAGATTTGTCATATAGTGATACCATGAACTCTATGAAGTGGGGGTGGTGGTTTATTAAGGTATTTGTATAGGAAATAAATGATACAATCACTATTATCACTATTCACATACAAATAAATCTTTTCCGAAAAATAGAAAATTTCAGCCTATGATAAATTTAATAGTTTTTTCTAAAAATATATATTCTTTTTATGAAATACAATTCCAATAAGTGGAAAAGAATAAATTATAATATTCTCTCACAAAAATCCATAAAAAACATTTCAAATGAAAATCTATTTTTGATGCATGAAATTACTTTACAAAACATAGAGTGTTCATTTCATAATAATTAATCACTACATTTATATTGGGTATGAAATTAAAATATATATTTAATAATTTTTTTACTCCATTTCCTATCCAACAATCATTATATAGGTTATAATGGTCAAATTTTAATAATTATTTTCCATAGTCGTTAAGGATTGGTTTTTTATGTAGTATACACTTTCAAACATAGAATTCTATTAAAATATTGGGGTATTACATCATATCCCATTTAATAAATTATATCATTATAATTTATTCCCTTAACTAATAAAAAGTGTTTAAAACATTTTGTTACATCAATTCCATATAGTGTAAAATAACATATGATAATAAAAGTAAATCCTTTTATAATAATTTTTTAAAATAATATATCTTTTTTGAAAACCTGCATTATAAAAATGGGTAATAAAAATCCATTGAAATTGGAATGTTTGAAATATAATGGATACCTATAATAACACATATTAGCTTTCTTGATTGAGATAACATCTATAGGAAGTGAAAAATGGATATGGAGGTGAAATAATAATGTCTAAGAAATAATAAGGGCTGATTGATGACACGATCCTTAGAAAATTAATTACCAAAAAACAAAATAAATCAATAATGGATCATTAATTCAATCAATTAATCAGAAATAACGTTAATAATACAACATTGTTTTTCAAAATCATTTTATTAGAGTTTATAAAATCATTTAACAACATTAATAATAATTTAAGGATATATATATAATTGATTCTATTCAAACCCAAAAGAGAAAATTGATCATTTGTTTTCATGTTTCAATATTTTTCAACCATTTTCTCATGTTTTACCATAAATAATGTTTGTGAATGTTTAATTTAGGAGGCATAACAATTCAGTTTCTTATTGAACACGTGGTATCTCAAAGGATGAATAACTATAATTTACATCACTAATAAAACCTAAATGGTTAGCACATGATAAAATAAGACCCAAATAAACCATTATATGATTATTTAAAACATTTATCTCCAATAATTCAAAAAATACCTATGGTTTGTCTTTTATCATTCCATATATTGGTAAAAAATAAAAATCCCAAAAATATGTTTTACCAATATAACCTGAATCAGTACAGAATCATATAATATAGTGAACATCAACAAAGTAACAAGAATCAGCAGTAGATATTAGCATGAAGGGTTATCCATATGATGACCAAAAATATCTTCCCCAAGCCTTCATTTCTACATTGTGTTCTCAAAACATAGTCATTGCATTTTAGAATTTTATACTAATAAAATTGACCTAATTATAGTCAACTAAAATACATAATATCAAATAAAAGTATTAGACAACTTACAAACCTGGCTACCTTTTACATTTAGAGTTTTATAAAATTATGGAAAACTATTATATAATAATACATGTGTCATTAAGTTCGAATTTTGTCTATTATACCCAGATTATCTTATTCCACATTAAATATCCATCATCACCCACATGAATCACATCTTTAAATATCATACTTAAAATATATATTAATAACCTAAGTAAACAATACATAAAAATGATGAGCTCAAATATTAATTAATTATAAATAAAGGCACCAATAATTGAATATATTCACTAATCACATGATAATAATAATGTTATGGGAAAAAATCCTTGATGCATGCTCATTAAAAAAGATAATTCATATAAATAATATCCGAGATCATTAAACATGAGTCTTTTTAAAAATATTTAACAATGGCTGGACTGATAGGGATCAATAACAAAAACCCAAGTGATGTTCGTCTTCATAAATTGTCTATTAAAACATACAGAAATAATAGATAAATAGTCTTGTTCTCTAGGAATGTTTTTTTCATCACTCATGTTCACTCTTGTTAGAAAAAATATTCCAAACATGGAATTTCACAATGACTTCGTTTTCTTTTATCAGCGGTTTAACCACAACTAAATCGTGTGATGATAATCAATTAGTGGAAGTTTTTCAAAACTTTTGGAAATTGATTTAGTGAAGGGGTAAACAGTTTCTAATGATTTAATGGAGGTATTTATTATTTATTTATTTATATATTTATGTAATTATTTAATTATTTATTATATTATTTTTTTACTATTTAATTAGTTTATTTATTTTTCATATTTTATTTATTTTATTATTTATTCATTTATTCATTTATTATTAAATATTTACTATATATTACCACACACATGCACAATTTCATGATATTTATAGAAATTTTAGGTTGGGTAAAATTTGAACCCCTTACCTCTTGCTTATTCTCCAAAGAGTTTACAGCTCCAACATGCTCTCAATGTGGTGAATAAAAAGAATTATATATATATATATTAATTGAATGAAAATAATACATAACCAATAGTTATAAAATAAATAATTAGTAACCAATAATGATTAATCATTAATCAACAACAAATAACAAAATACAAATATTTATTTTTTAATTTTTAATTTTTTTAAGTAATTTTTTATTATTGAATAATTACTAAGAACCAATTACTAATTAATAAATCAAATATAAATGAATAATATATATATAATATGGAAATAAATTTTTAATAATAAATAGTAAATTGTAAATAATAATACATAGTAAATAATAAATCGTAAATAGTAAATAATTATTAATATATAATATATAATATATAATATATAATAAATATTCAAATTGTAATATATATAAGTAATGTGTAAATAATAAATTAAATAAAAATTAAATTAATATATGATAAATAAATAATCATTTAATAAATAAGAGATATTAAATATTAAATAATAAATTATGAATTATGAAAAAATAAAAAAATATAATTAATAATGAATATGTAATAAATAAGTAATTAATTCCTAGAGTTCCACCTGATGGACTAGACCACCTGTCATAATTCCTGATGTTCCACCTGAGGCACTTCTTGTTATACCTAAAATCGATACTAATGCTATACTCTGAGAGTATTTTTTACATCTGATGCATTCAATAAAGTGTTATCCAAGACCTACACCAATGATGTTTAATCTGACATGTGAGTTCCAACAGTAACACCATCCCATCATTTCAGAGTATGGTCATACAAAGGCTGCTGATAAATGGTTAAAGGTGACAATATCTATCTTTGAGCATCTAAAGACACTTCTAGAGATGATGTTAAATAACTCCATTTACATACATCATGATTCATCCAATGATTGGTGGGATGTGATTACCCAGACTGTTCATCAGCAGGGCACGTTCTAAGATGAATTTTCTACTTCCCTCTTTGATTAAATTTCCCTTATATTATGAGAGCTAACCGATCGAGTTATTTCATTAACATTGTTTAGGTTTCTATTTCCATCATTAACTAAGAGGCATTTTTTCTTGAGTTTCAATGATTTTCACTACTTCTAGCCCGTAATAATCTATTGAGAGAATGATATTTCGAGGATGGGATATCCTATGACATCTTATCACTTGTGAGTACTTTTATCCCACCTACATTTTTTGATATCATAAACCAAGCTCCTATCACTTATAAAAACAAAAGATAAGTCAGTAGTATTGTGCACATAGGTTCAGTTTTATTATAGGGAAGTTTTTCTTCTTTTGGAAGAAACCATAGTTTAATGGGTCCATGTTTGATTAGTAGGTGATAGATTATCTAAATTGGAATCCCCATTATATTCCATTAGTGTGGATGGTAGGGGAATCTAAATTCCCAATGTGATAGATACCATATTGAGTGTCTTGATTTTGATTTTATCGGGAATCTTGAGTGACTATATTAGACTTTTCCATCGGCTTACATATGAAAGGGATACTCACCAACTCCCCCATTTGGAGAAAGATTGTGCCACATCATGTGGGGATTTGTATTAAAACTCTTTAAAAATTTCAAGGAGGAGTTCATGTACATGGTATCTATTGATGCTGAGAAAAGTCCATAACTCTCGGAGGAAGTTTCAAAATGACGAAGCGAAGTCATATTCGGAATCAGAGGCCCGATCCGGAGGCCCGGGAAGTGGTGCGCGAAAAATTGGGTGAAGTGCACAGAAAAAATGTCCCGTGCGCAAGGCAACCTGGGATGCGCGAAAAGACCCGGCGCCGGCGCAAAATAATTTCACGCCCGTGTCCCGTGCGGTTGATAATTTCGCATCGCCGCCCCTGTCGTGCAATAATTTCGCGCGCCGCCTGGATTCCACGCCGGAGGTCACCTATAAAGAGAAGGTGACCCCGAACGGTTTGGGGGTTGAGGAATCCGATGCAACTCTCGTGCACGCAATTCGGCTCCACCCGCGTGCAAGATGACTTCCAGGCAATACCTCATTTTGTGAAACCTTACCCCGGAGTTCGCCTTTGTGTGAAACTCCACCGGCTTGAGTGAATTTTCCCCCTCCCCAGGGTTCCATCTGTGCGCGCAATCCGTGTCTTGTGCACGCAATACCCTGTCGTGCGCGGAAAACCCTGCGTGTAATTCCCTCTCTGCGCACAATTCCTTTGCTCCAATTGCGCGTCTTCCTGGTGTTTTGCGCGCAAACCTTTGCCCAGAACCCCTCACCTTGATGCCCCTTGGCATCCCCCTACACCGGCACTTGATGTCTCCCCTGCCAGGAATGTGCGCCATGTGTTGTTTTCCCGTACGGCCTTCCAGGCTCGTGCAAAGTAACCTCAAGGTCCATTGGTCCTTGTTTCCCGTTTCTTTTCCTTGCGTTATGCTTCTACGCATAGGCACGCTAACGGCTATTGATTATTCGCATAGCCATGCTAACGTGGACCCCCGGTGGTTTTCCCTACGGCCCCCATTCACTATGGCCTTGCCGATGCCTTCCCTCCCACAAGGGGTAGAGGGCATCGAGCATGTAAGCTCTAGGGGTGTGGAGCAAACCCACCTCGTCCAAGCTGCAGGATGCTAAACTGCTAAGCACCTCGTCCTTAACACATGACGTTAAACTGTGGTCCGACCCCATTCCTTGAACTCAGGTTCCCCCTAGCTCGGACATTTTTTACGCCTCTCGTCTCAACGGGAATGGACTCTTCCTCACATGGAATGAGATCCTCATTGTCGGAGTGGCGTTTTTCTGTGGGGGAAGGGCTGCCTTAGAGCGTAAGCCCCTATCCTTTCTTACAGATGACTAAAAACTAGAGTAAGCCCCGGCACCATGGTCTGCTAACCACGCGTAAGCCCATGTTTCCACTTTGGGCCGCTCAACGTGTAATCCCCATTCCGGTTCTCACAGACGCACCCTTCGCGACGTGATCGTCTGGTCCCCGCTTACCTTTGTTTCTCACACCGATCATGAATCACGTGGTCATAGAGTTCGCATCATCCATGACATCCTCCTATGGGCCGCCAAAGAGCGTAAGCCCCATCCTAGGGAACTACGTGGACTTTGATCTGTGCTAACGCATGGCATGTGGGAAGCCTCCACGAGGTTCCAGCACACCACCTGGTTGTCCCGACCTCTCTATGTCAGTCTCCTGACCACCTTGGGCCGCCTCAGAGCGTAAGCCCCAAGGCAGAGTTGGTTCCTTCTCTGATCACGTAGAATTACCCTGGAGGGTTCCGGGACTTCTCGGACAAGGCTCAGCGCCTCGAAGAAGCCCTGCAACAGGCCGGTCAGGCACACCCGCTGCCTCCTGTAATCTCAGCAAGGAGAGCCTCCAGATCCGAGCCCGCTACTGTGGCTCAGATAGAGGCCCCTAGACAGCTAGAGTTGCTGACGGTGAGGCCAGCTCGGCAGGCTCATAGGGGTCCACCCCCAAGGGCACAGCCTCCGTCCCAGCAGCGACCGCCTCAAAATCTGCAGGCGCCTCCGCATAACGCACCGCCACCACCTAGGTGAGGTAATCTGAAACCTCTTCCTCGGCCTACTCCTTCGGCCCCTGGCCATGGTCAGCCCCCAAGAACTCCCTTTCCATATAGAAGGAATCGGACTTACTCGTTTGGGCAAGCCCAGATCCCCGGTTATTTCTGTAGCACCTTGGAGCAGAGGATCGTGCGACTACCTGAGTGTTGGATGCCAGAAGAGGCGTGTCTCACTGATCACCCTAACTACTGCCTTTATCACCGGATCCTAGGACACACCATCCAGCAATGCTATGTGTTCAAGGACTTGCTACAAGACCATATTGACAACAACATAGTCTGGTTGGGCCCAGCCCCGGCACAGGAAGCGGGTGTCTTCGTGGGATCAGATGGTAGTAGTGACAAAGGGGATGGGTGGGAATAGGTTTCCAATCATGGGTTCCCAAAGTATAATGACTGGATGGCCCGCAGGAAGGTCTACTGTGCCCATGGCATCATCCTTGCCCGCCAGAATCAGCCAGAGCCCTCGGAGTCTGCAAGCGCCGCTTTGGCATCATCGTCCCAGCCAACTTCTTCCTAGAAGAGTAGGCGGTGGTGCAAGAAGAAAGAACGCACCCTTCCATTGCCGTCATCTTCTCACATGCTTGGCGATTTCATGCCCCCATAAATGGGGATCCCTCCGAGACCTCGTCCAGTAGTGGATGACTCCTCGAGTGAAAGCCTGGGGTACGCTTCCGTTAACACCGTAGAGTTGGTAAATCCCTTTTTGGCTCCTGACGATGAGGAGAGTCATGCGGACCTCCTTGAAAGCCCGAGGTATGCTTCGGTTAGCACCGTAGAGTTGTTAAATCCCTTTTTGGCTCCCGACGACGAGGAGCGGAAGGTGGACCTCCCGGAAAGACCGGGGTACACTTCGGTTAACACCGTAGAGGTGGTAAATCCCTTTTTGGCTCCTGATGATGAGGAGTGCCAGGTGGACCTCCCGGAAAGCCCGGGGTACGCTTCGGTTAACGCCGTAGAGTTGGTAAATCCCTTTTTGGCACCCGACGACGAGGAGGGCCAGGTGGACCTCCCCAATGTCCACAGCCATCGCCGGCGTCGACAGAGCCGTGGCTACGTGAATCGCCGGGGCACGGCAGTCGTCACCTCCTGTTAGGTCGTGCACGCTATCGAGACTAGGCAGCAAGCCCGGTACATAGAGCAGCACTGATGGATCCCTCACCCGGTGACAACAGTTTTGCTTCCACCACCTTTTGTGTTGCTAGATCGGGCGGAACCGCCTTGCCCGTGTCGCAACCAGCCCAGCCATGCCACTAACCGACAATGGCCTTCCGGTCCTAGCACGACAGTCACCTCTCGGGATTCAGCTAGTGAATAGCGGGACGTGCCTAGTACCATTCAGTCACCGGTCCCGCCAGTAGGGCCTGTCATGCCCCCAATCGCAGAGCGACGTCCTTTAAGCAGAAGATCGCGTTTGGCACGAAATTATGATGTACTGAAGCATCTGGTCAGAATTCTGGCAAGTCTTTCCATCCTTGAAGCCCTTCTCCTGACGTCTGAAATGTGTGAGGCACTCGTCGAGGCTCTAAGGAGCCCCCTCTAGTTTGAAACGGAGGTAGCGGCCACAGAAGCCTTCCACACGGAGGTGATTGAGGATGCCAAATGTCAGGCGGTTATCTCATTCTCCGGTGAAGATGAAGACCGTACCATACAGGGGCACATCCTCCCGCTGTACATCACCGTCCAGTTCAATGGTGTGGAAGTATGTCGCTGTCTTGTCGACATGAGTTCTGGGATTAACTTGAGCCCAACTCAGACACTGCGAAAAATGGGGTTGTCTAAGGATGATTTAACTCCCTCCGACCTCCGAATCTAGGGGTATGACAGGACCGAGAAAACTCCACTCGGCACGGTTCGTCTGAAGACCCCGTTCGGCGGCTTAATTGCCAACACCGAAATCATGGTTGTGTCTCAGGACACTGCCTACAACGCATTGATGGGTAGGTCGTGGCTCCATCTTCACGCAGCGGTTCCCTCATCATACTATCAGTGCCTCAAATACTCCCTTACGGGTCGAGTGGGTGTGCTCCAAGGAGATGTGTCTCCGTTTTCCTCTTGTGAAGATCGTTACCTGGATGCTAACTATTACAAGAGCAAGGACATGCAAATCCTGGCAGGTGAGTTTGAGCCCGCTGCTGTCGCGAGTGATCCCTGGACAGGTTTGGATGACGCATATGTCTTCCCAGTCCATCGGTTGGAGGCCACGACTCCTGATATGGGAGAGTGCTTTGTTTTCTCGGTTACCAGAGGAAGGCATATTTCTGGGTCTAACTAACGGTGGGAAATCACCTCATACTCTAACACCAACTAGGCTCAGGTGATCCCCAAGCCTCCTACCCATGTATGATATTGGGATGTTGGGATCATGGCAACAACAGTACGTCATACGTGTCTATTTCGCTAGGCCGGAATCGACCAGCTCAAGCCAACACGACACCATTGCATTGATGTCGTAAAGCGTGGCACCTTGGGCCAAAGGGCGGATGGGATTGGATCATCCGCCTTCATCTCCATAGTCTACGTTGTGCATCAGTATCCCATCATGACGACCTCTGCTGCCCAAACTGGTGCCAGCTTCCCATCATGGTCGAGCAGCCCTGAGACAGCTCCCCCCATGGACGATCCTTACACAAGTGGAGAAGAAGACATGGAAGATGCTCCTCCTGCCTTTGAGGTGGGAGTCTCCACCATGGTCGATGAGTTAGTACAGGTGAACCTCAGTAGTGAGGCGGACCCGAGACCGAAATTGGTCAGCACCACTCTGCCTCCCAAGGAACGGAAACATTACATAGACTTCCTCAGAGAGAACCGTGTTGTGTTTTCCTGGAGTTATGACGAGATACTGGGACTAGATCCCCAGGTAGTCGTCCACCTCCTTGGACTCCTTGCAAACCATCGAGGGTTCAAGCAGCCTCCCAGAAAAATGCACCCCATTCATGGTTCCATGGCTGAGGCCGAAGTTGATAAGATCATTAAGGCCAACATCTTCAAGGAAGTCCAGTACCCCAGGTGGCTATCCAACATTGTGCTCGTCAGGAATATGAACGGGCAGATCAGGGTCTGCATCGACTTCCGCGATCTTAATCTCCACTGTCTGAAGGATGACTTTCCCCTTCCCATGACAGAGTTGTTGATCAGTGCAACGGCTGGGTTCCAAGCACTCTCCTTCATGGACGGGTACTCTGGGTACAACCAGACCTGGATGGCCCCCGAGGATGAAGAGTTCACTGCCTTCAGGGCCCCCCATGGCACTTTCTGCTACCGGGTTATGCCCTTCGGCCTGAAGAATGCGGGTGCCACCTATCAACGGGCTATTCACAGCATATTCAAGCCAATCCTTGGGACACTGGTGGAGTGCTACGTAGATGACCTGGAGGTTAAATCGCGTCAGCGTCAGGACCATCTCAAAGACCTTGATAAAGTGTTTGGTTTCCTCCGTTCTCGCCACTTAAAGATGAACCCGTTGAAGTGTGCCTTCGGGGTCACCTCTGGAAAGTTTCTTGGCTTCATTGTTAAATATCAAGGTATCAAGATCGACCATGAGATGATCAAGTCCATCAGCCATATGCCTCCCCTGAATAATATTCATGAGCTTCGTGGCCTCCAAGGCCACCTATCCTATATACGCCGATTCATTGCAAATATGGCCGGGAAGTTTAATCCCTTCTCCCATCTCATGAAGAAAGGCACCACCTATGGGTGGGACGAATAGTGTCAAACCACTTTTGAGGAAATAAATAATTATCTGCTTCAACCTCTGGTCCTGATGCCACCCGTCTCGAAAATCCACTGGTCCTTTACGTGACTTCCCTGGAGTGATCCCTCGACGCCCTTCTCGCCCAGAATAACAACGAGGGAACAGAGAATAGCCTCTAATACCTCAGTCGCATGCTCCTCGACGAGGAAATTAGATATTCTCTGATCGAGAAGAGCTGCCCGGTGCTCGTATGAGCCGTATAGAAATTGTGGCACTACTTGCAGCACCATGAGGTACAACTGGTCTCTCGGGTAGACCCGTTGAAATACATCCTGAGCCGGCCTATGTTGACCGGCCAATTGGCACGCTGGGCGGTGATCCTCCAGCAGTTCGACATTAGGTTCGTACCTCAGAAGGCCGTCAAAGGACATGCGTTGGAAGACTTCTTAGCTGCCCACCCAACCTCTACGAACCATCCACTGTATTTGGGCTTTCCTGATGAGGCAATCCTCTCAGTCGATCATGCCACACCATGCTGTCAGATGCACGTTGATGGCGCCTCCCGAAGCCCAACCGGTAGAAGGCTCAACGATCCTAGGCTTAATAGAGTGGGCCTGGGTATCGTCTTCATCTCCCAGGAGCAAGTCGTTCTTCCTTATTCATTCTTGTTGTCAGAAGGCTGCACCAACAATGAGGCAGAATATCATGCCCTCATCACTGTCCTTGAGTTGGCTCTGGAGGTTAATGTACCCCACATGTATGTAAAAGGGGACTCTGAGCTAGTCATCAAGAAGGTTAACAGTGACTATGCTGTGAGGAATCCAGATCTCATGCCGTTGTTAGAGTGCACCATCCATCTAATGGCTATGTTCCCCTCCCGACCAGATGTCGTTCACATTCCCCGGTCGCAGAACAGTCGAGAAGATGCTTTGGCCAGCCTGGCCGCATCACTCGTGGAGCCCGAATAGGATGACCTAATCATCCACGTGGTGCACAGAAGAGTCATTTCTCATGTTATCCCAGAGGGCGATCATGGCCCGCGATTGAACCATCTCACCACTGGTTCCCCTACGTCAGGACCCCCTGGGGTTTTAGGTGTGGTGATTGAGACAGTTCCTGACTGGAGGACACCCTTGGTTGAATAACTCCGGCACGGCAATCTTCCGATGGACCGAGCAGAGCGGGAATGAATCTGGCACCGTGCGCCGCAGTTCACCCTTCAAAGCAGTCCCAGCCGTGAGAAGCTCCTTTACAGGTGCGGGTTTGATGGTGTCCTCCTCTGTTGTCTTCAAGGAGTTGAGATCCCATAGGTCATGAAAGAAGTGCACGCTGGTTCCGGTGGCGCCCACCAGGGCGGGTCGAAGTTGTCCCACCAGATTCGGAGGCTGGGATACTTTTGGCCCTCCATGATCCACGACTGCATCGAGTACGCCAAGAGGTGTCATGCGTTCCATGTTCATGCTAACATTGTGCATCGGCCACCGGAGCCTCTCCATAATACTAAGTATTCATGGCCCTTGGCGGTCTTGGGGTTGGATGTTGTAGGGCCTTACCCGCCGGTGACGGCCCGCCAGTGCCAGTTCATCTTAATCGCTACGGATTTCTTCTCAAAGTGGGAAGAGGCAGCCCCGCTCAGGGAAGTCAAGGCTAGTTCTATCGCCAACTTCGTGAGCTCCAATATCATCTACCGGTTTGGAATACATCACGCTATCCTCATGGATAACGGAACCAACTTCTGAGCGGTCGAGCTGAAAAGATTGTACGCCAAGTACAACATTCGCTCTAACCACACCTCCCACTATCTTGGGTAGGCGAATGGACAGATTGTGGATTTTAACAAAACCCTCTCTAACATTCTGAAAAAAATGGTTGGTCAGAACAAGAAAATTTGGTCGGACAATCTCCCCAACGCCCTCTGGGCTTATAGGATGACGACTTGCAATTCCAACCAGGTGAATCTGTATTCCCTGGTGTACGTAGCTGAGGCCATCCTACCCATAGAAGTCGAGCTGCCCTCATTGCACACGGCAGTCTATGACCCGCAAGCGCCGGATACAGTTGCCGAGATCCGTCTAGCCGAATTGGAAGTGCTGGACGGAAGTAGGCTTCGCGCTTTACATAACTTAGATTGGAATCAGAGCAGGATGGCTCGAGCTTTCGATAATAAGGTTCACCTCTGCTCCTTCATACAAGGTGACATGGTGTAGGATCTCAGAGCGCCAATGATTCCCGGCAGGAAACCACCCAAGTTGGAGCCCAAGTGGTAGGGGCATTTTATTGTCCACAAGGTCTATCCCAATGGCGGGTATTCCCTGGTGACTATGGATGGTGAGCGTATTACTCCTCCCACCAACGCCGGGTTCCTCAAGAGGTTTTTTGACTAACCCCTTGGTCCTGCAAGACCTTAAACTGTATGGTCCTGCATGACCTTAAACTGTACAGTCCTGCATGACCTTAAACTGTATGGTCCCGCACAACCCTAAACTGCACCTTGGTCCGAGCTCTAAGACCTAAAAATAAGATCCACTTGGTCCGAGCTCTAATACCTAAAACAAAGATCCATATTTCGTCCAACATGACGTTAAACTGTATTTCCAAAACTACGTCTAGTTTGATTCCCATCCTAGTGGGATATGTTGGAACGCCCAGACCTTTTGTCTTTGGGTCCAGCATGAGGTCTGCTATCTCTTCTGTCTCGCCTTTGTGACTTTGACCACAGGATCCCGTGGTGTAGTGTGATATTATCTCCTCATTCACGTCGGGTTTGCAATAGTTGCACCACGCGCACCCTGTCCTCAGGATTTAGCCCTCCTATGTCCAATGGCATTAAAAGGGACCTTTCTAGAACTACGTATGGCTTGATTACCATCCTTATGGGATACGTAGGACCGCATGAACACCTAGATGTCAGGTCCAGCCCCATCTCTTAGGAGATACCAAGATCTCCCGGTTCCCATGGTGTTTGGCATTACGCCCCTCTTTTGCCCGGGGATCCGCCATCTTTTTGCCGCTCTCGGACTGAGCCCTCTGACCCTTTCCAGTGGTCTGCTGATGTGCTCAGGTTACTCTTGTCTAGGACTTGGAGTTCCAGATTCAACTTAGGAAAGTTCCATCCACTTGCTAAGCTTTGTGTTCCCCTTCATTCGGGCCCCCGTCATCCTTCGAACCCCGGAGGGACCCCCAAGAACGGCCTGGATACAACGCCCAAGGGCTCTCCTACTGTCATGGGCCAACGCCCTTGAGGGTTTTAGACAAAAAATTGATAATAATCCCGCATTTAGAACATGTTCAGTGGTTGATGCTCATTTGTTTGTCCCCATGGCTAACACGACAGGATGCTGCGTTGCAAACATGGTCAGCAGTAATCCTCTGTCGTCACACCGACTTCTCCGGGCCCTGAATGTTGGTGGCATGGTTCATGTCATGTTCTGCCCCACTGTGTCAAGGTGGAATATCGACACTCCTTGTACTAACCCTCAGTACACCCCCACACATCAGATAGACCAAGATGTGTAATGGTGTCTCTCGGGGCTCCCGCGATCTGAGTGCTAGAGTATGTTCTTGGTTCTCTTCTTTACGGGTTGCGTGCAGCTTGACCCTCATCCCCATGGGGAACAAGGAGTCACCCAGGCATTGTGTTTCAGGCCCAGCATAGCTGGGAGCTAGAATCTCCTACCCCCCTGATTGTTGAACCCTCGTAGGCCCCTTTGGCCAAAGTCTCCACTCTCAGATGGTCCAAACCATATGACCATAAACTGTGTTGTCGGTCGAAACCATACGACCTTAAACTGTGTTGTCGGTCCAAACCATACGACCTTAAACTGTGATGTTGGTCTAAACCATATGACCTTAAACTATGTTGTTGGTCCAAACCATAAGAGCTTAAGCAGTGTTGTCGGTCCAAACCATATGACCTTAAACTGTGTTGTTGGTCCAAACCATACGACCTTAAACTGTGTTGTTGGTCCAAACCATACGACCTTAAACTATGTTGTTGGTCCAAACTTTATGACCCTAAACTGTGATGGTATCGTCCTGGATTCGTGTTCGGTCCCTCGACTCGAGCATTTCCCCAAACAGAACATGGTAAGTAGGGCTTAGGTCCTCATTCATGTTGGGTTTTGTAACCACCTTTCCATGTGTCCATTTCTCCCCTTAACCATTCATGGTCCTTGATCTAAGACCCTAAACTAAGATGATTCCAAGAACTACGTGTGTCTTGATTCTCATCCTAATGAGATATGTAGGACTGCCCGGACATTTTGTCTTGGGTCCAGCCCTAGGGATTACCGAACCCCATCCTTCCTTATTGTTGGCCCCTCGGCCCGACTTCATGGGAAGTGGTGTAATCAGGACATCTACCCCGAGCAGGTTCGGGATGCCCCATGATAATAATGGGAAGCGGATGTTCTCTCACCAAATAGGTCCTGCCTGGAAATTGGGATGACCCGTGATCAGGTCGGTATGTCCGCCCAATGCGCCTTCTCCATGGTGGTGCAATTTCGTGAGTGTTGGACTCTATTCAAACAAGCCACCACTCCACCTTCCACGCATTGCGTCCCCCCTTATTCAGATCCTCATTTCCTTTCATGTTTGATGGGACCCCCTAACAGTATGGATGCTTGACCAATGGTCTGCCTACTGTCCTGGGCCATCATTCCGGAGGACTGGTCATGATTGAAGGGACCCTCTACCAGTACGGATTCTCGACCTATGGTCCGCCTACTGTATTGGGCCAACGTTTTGGAAAACTGACCGACGATATTTGAATTAGGCCCTGTGTTGCGAACATGGTCAGCGGTCAGCCCTCATTTATTTTCCCCATTCCATGCCAACATGATATGGATTCTATGTTTCCACCATAGTTGACAGTTATCCTCCATCGTTGTTCCCCAATGTGTTCCAAATTTGGGCAGCATGATTCACCCTTCCTCTCCATCCCCCTATGTTCGGATGGATTTCAATGCCCCGACATCGCCCTGCTCGTGTGTTAGATCACATTGAGAATTCGACACGTCAATTGACCCGGGGTCTACTCAGAATTCCAGGCCCAGTTTTGGATGCATGAAGCTTGGTCAATGCCCCATAGTTGAACAAAATGATGGCACGAGCATCCTCTGCTTCTCGTGTTGGGCGTGACCCATAGGATCCTAGGGGTGAGTTGTTATTCGTTTCGAAACTATGGTCGAGCACATTAAACCAAGGGTACAAATGAGTGGGTTGTCCATGTATTGGATTGAGATGATGAGTAGTACAAGAAAAAAGGTCATGAGATGGCAAAAAACAAGCCCCTTGGGATTAGCGTGCTAAAGCAATCATTCCAGCGTTGCTACCCTTTGGATGGTAGCCTCTAGGACTGCTTCTCACTCTTTGAAGTCTCTCACCTCGTTGGCAACCATAGAGCGCAGCTTTCCAGCCCTAGCTTGTGCATGTGCCCGCTCGGTTCGAAGTAAGGTCATCTGGTGACTCCCCTCCACCAGTTGTTCCTGCGCGTCAGCCAGCTGGGCCGTCAGTTGCTCCACGAGCTCATAGATTGTTGCAGTGAAGGCATCCTTATCTGTTGCATGTCCTTCGAGGTGTCGGACATCCTTCTCCTCCCTCAGCAGTGCCTGAGCACTCTCCGATCATTCCCGGCACTGGGCAATGTCGGTGCGCCGGCTGCTCTCGTGTATCTTCCCGGCCATGTAATCATGGACCGCCAGATGAAGACACTGAGCGTCAGTACCTCCCACGCACAGGAAGCGTAGCCAGGTCTAAAGTGATCCCATCCGCCTCAGCCAATCCGACTGGGGCTGCCTGAAGAAGCACTGGATACACTTCCACCCTTTTCCCCGTGTCATCCTGCTCTCCTCGGCTGCCTCTGAATCTGATTCATCTATCTCCTCAGGGTCAGTGGGTCGGTATATGGGGAAGGTAGCCATCAGATCGACAGCATGATCTGCCCCATGGATGTCTTCGTGAGGAATAGAATCCTCGATGTCCGAGTGACCTTCTTCTCTCGCCCCAACAGCAATGATTCCTCCACCAGCTTCCGACCTCGACTCAGGAACAACACCGTTGATGTCCTCCACCCCCTGTTCATCAATTTTCGGGGCCGACTCAGTGCAGATATCATGTTCCGAACAAGTTGGTATGTCTGCCGCTGGTCCACTCACGGACGGCCCGGGCTCCGCAGCCTGACGTGCCTCCAGTGTTGAGATCACTGCGCAAGGCATACACTGGTCAGATGGGATCTTTTGCCACCAAGCGCCAGTAGTGAAGCGTGAGACTTAAAGGAATCCAGAGCGTCGGTCCCCAGTGTTTCGGCCGCTGTAGGAGCCACCGTAAGGGGAGACCCCTCAGTGCTTGTTAATTCAATGATGGGTGTTAGATCCCCATCATGTCCCACCGGTTCCTCTCCTCCATCCTCTGCTGGGGACGCCTATCCAACTCTCAACTGCTCCTGAGTAGGATGGGGAAGTGAGTTAGAAGTTAGAAAGGAGAACAGATGAATAAGGGAAATGAATGAAGACAGAAACAAACCTCGAGAATCTCGGTTATGTTGAGATCAGAGTCGGCAATCTCACTGCTCTCTCGGAGACTCCCTTGGTAGGTCACCCCTTGCCACCCCTCACCTTCGGGATCTTCCCCTTCGTCTTACCCCTCGCCTTCGTCCTCTCTAGTTTCCTCCTCCCCCTCTGGCTCCTCGTCACTATCAACTTCTCCCGGCGGCATCACTTCCGGATCATGCTCCTGGCCGAGCACCACTTTCACTATGAAATGTGGCTCTGCATGCCACCCCCTCTGGCGTGCGTATGCGTCCATGGCTGTCAGATAAGAATGCTGCTGATGGAAGTTTACTCGGTCGGTAATTTGAACGAGCCCGACCTCTGGCAGTTGGATCCTGTTTTGCATTATCTTCTACCAGATGGCTTCGATGCTCAGCGATTGCCACAGGGTCATCCAGGCCGACCACAGTGCCTGGAGAATTGTGTCTTGGGATGTTTCAAGTAGACATCTTATCTGCTTCCCGGGAAGTTCCATTGCTGCCTCAGGTGACCCACCTGCGGGTAATGGGGACATGGCAGCCCCATGTGATGTCCCTGCTACCGAAGTACCGGCCTGCGCATACCTCGCTGCCTGACGCGCCCTTGGTCCTCCCCTTCTGACGGCACCGTGCCTTCTTTCCCGTTTCCCAGTTTCCACCCGAGTAACCTCGAGTTGCCATACATGCTTGCGTAATAGCCCCTATGGGTACACAATGGTCTAGTGTTCGACGTATTCAGTTACTAGGCCGGCATCGACCCCGGCAGGGGGAAGAGTGAAGACATCACCAGAACCGAAGGTGGTAAACATCAACCACATCTGGAACAGGACGCATGGATTCTTCTCCGTCCAGACACTAGTGAATACCATCTTCGGCATTCGTTGGAGGTACCTGAACTGCCTAGCGAATCAGGAGGTACGTAAGGCTCGCAGATCACCTTCCCGTCGATCCGATCCATGAGCACCCCGCCCCGAATGCTCTGGAAGTATTCCTGCTTTTCGAGAGAGCCTCGACCATTGTCCACCGGCTGGCCTACTGGGGTGGGGAACGGGCTGAAGTTGAAGTTGGAATGGTTGTCGATGCGGATCCTCACTCCCTCCTCATTGAGCGTCATCGGCGCCACCCCTATGATGTTTAGCAAGGACGGTCGCAGACCGTTGCCTGAAGGACATACAACGTTTGGAAAAGTGTATCCGCCAAGATGAGCCGCCACCCAACCGTGGAAGATCTGAAAGGGACCACATACTCTCCAAGGCGACACCCCTCATGAGATTCACCCTAGGATGGTATACATCATGGCCAGTACGGGGATGCCGAAGTTGAACTGTTTGTTGGTGGCCATGGAGCCCACCATCACCAATGTTGCTGGGGGGACACCCATCCTCGCATCCCGCACTGGAAAGAGCCACCCGCTTAGGAAGGCTAAAATGAACCTAGCATAGCAGATGTTCAGGTCCCAGGCCTCAATGACGCGGTAGCCCCATGATTGGTATTACCCCACCTCCAGGGTCCTCCAGTATGACCCGTCCCCGCTCCTTTGAGTCACGGTTGGGCACCGTTTGCCTCGTCCTGGCATCTTGACGGTGAGATCCTTCTCAATGAACAGGCTGAACCATCCCTTGAAGGCAACGTCCATCAGGAAGTCCTTGACCCCCATCCTTTCTTTGGCCGGCTCCAACAGGTGCCGCGTTATCATAGGCGTCTGCGACCTATCTCCCCAGGTGCACTTTGGAGGAACGAACTCGTCGTATTGGTAACCCTCTAGTGGGATACCTCCGATGCAGTGAACGTCCCAAATACTGATGGCAACTTCCCCGTGATGAAGGTGGAATGTGTTGGTGTTAGGAGACAACCGGGTGAATAGCTCTGGTCTGAGTTCAGGCTGGCGGTGGAAGTGGAACTGCGATGCCCATACCGCCTCGAACAGGCCGATATACTATAGTTCGTCCCCGAACTGGTCATAGGTATGGCGGACCAAGAACGCCCATGCCCATTTGCTGGGGAAGTTACCCCCGGACCGCAGGTACCAATATTTCAGCCAGCCCTTCATGTCATCTGTGATGCTCTGACGGAATGTGATTTCTTAGAGGGACATAGAATCCTCTGCCATAGGCTCGTCCCCGGAAATGGTCCTAGTCCTCGGGTTCAGGGCATATACGTCTATATGTCTGGTTTCCCTGGCAGTATGGGCGTTGTTGGTGATGTTGTTGCAGGGAAGTTCGTCCTCCCGAGTCACCCAAGACCACGACGTGTCCACCTCGAAGCCCGGCAGGGGCACCTCCTCTAGGATGCCAAAATTCCAGAGCAGGAGGCTGACAGACAAGGGATACGTCTTCTGGGTAGGAGTCAGTAGATTAATAAGGTCATATTGTTGGAGACAATCACCTTGGCGCTGTAAACCTCCTCGTTCGCCGCTATTTCTGTCCTACGGGCATCGGCTTCCCCCTCATCAACTTGGTTTGCAGCCATCTCGAACGTTTCTGGAGTTGGGCGAAATCCAGATGTAGTGCGCCGAATCAGAGTGTTTTGCACGAAATCTGAATGAGTTGCGCGAAATCCTGGAGATGAGCACGCAATCGGCACGAGAAGTGTGGAAAACCCGAACATGCACGAAATCACGGACGAATTTCGTATGGAATTCCGCGCTGCCAGAGCGTTTTTACGCGCAGCCGCGGAAGCGATTTCACGCACGAGAGCGATGATCTTATCGTGCGGGAAAAGCGGGAGTATAGATTTGGGACCCGGATCCCCCTTTTATAGGTGAGGTCAGGTTTCTGCGCCGCGCGGAAAGAGGATTCCGCGCGCATCCATATGTTTTGCGCGCCCCATTAGAATTTTGCGCGCAAATTGACCAAGAGACTCAGCCCTTCGGCGTTTCCCGTGGAATTCGATCATTGTGACCTCTCGTCGATCCAATTCTAAGGGGGGGAATTTTTTGATTCCGAAACAAGTTCGTAACACTTGGAGGATGTTTCGAAATGGTGAAGCAAATTCATATTCAGAATCAGAGGCCCGATACGGAGGCCTGAGAAGTGGTGTGGGAAAAATTGAGTGAAGTGCGCCAAAAAAATGTCCCATGCGCAAGGCTACCTGGGATGCGCGAACAGTCCCAGTGGCGGCGCAAAATAATTTCGCGCCCATGTCCCGCACGGTTGATAATTTCGCGTCGCCGCCCCTGTCACGCAATAATTTCGCGCGCCGCCTGGATTCCGCGCCGAAGGTCGCCTATAAATTGAAGGTGACCCCGAAAGGTTTGGGGTTGAGGAATCCAAAGTGACTCTTGTGCGCGCAATTCGGCTCCCACCGCACGCAATATGACTTCCAGGTAATCCCTCATTTCATGAAACCTTGCCCCGGAGTTCGCCTTTGTGTGCAACTCCATAGGCTTCAGTGAATTTTCCCCCTCCCCAGGGTTCCATCCGTGCGCACAATCCGTGTCTCGTGCGCGCAATACCCTGCCGTGCGCGCAAAACCCTACATGTAATTCCCTCTCTACGCACAATTCCCTTTCTCCAATTGTGCGTCGTCTCGGTGTTTTGCGTCTAAACCTTCCCTTTTGTGCGCAAAGCCCAGGACCCCTCACCATGACGCCCCTTGGTTTCACCTTGCACCGGCACCTAATGTCTCCCCGACCGAGCATGCACACCTTGCGTTGTTTCCCCATACGGCCTTCCAGGCTCATGCGAAGTAACCTCAAGGTCCCTTGGGATGTGTTTCCCATTGCGTTGCTTTGCCTTATGCTTCTCCGCATAGGCACACTAACGGCTACTGCTTCTTCGCATAGCCACGCTAACGTGGACCCCTAGGTGGTTTGCCCTGCGGCCCCCCTTCACTATGGCCTTACAGATGCCTTCACTCCCATGAGTGGTAGAGGGATTTGGGCATGTAATCCCTAGGGGTGTGGAGAAAACCCACCTCATCAAAGCAGAAGGATGTTAAACTGATAAGCACCTAATCTTTAACACGTGACGTTAAAATGTGGTCTGACCCCGTGCTTCGCATGCAGGGTCCCCCAGCTCAGACATTTTTTACACCTCTCGTCTCCGCGGGAATGGACTCTTCCTCACATGGAATGAGATCATCCGTGTCGGAGTGGCATTTGTCCGGGGGGAAGCGCCACCTCAGAGCATAAGCCCCTAGCCTTTCTTACGGATGACTACACCCGTGCATCTCCGTACTTCTCCCCCTGCCAAGACCGGTGGAGTCCTTTTCCCACTTTGCTTTGTCGTACCATGGGCCTCCTACCAGGAGTAATCCACGACACCAAGGGCCGCTAACCATGCGTAAGCCCCTGTTTCCTCTTTGGGCCGCTCAACGCATAAGCCCCATTCCACTTCTCATGGACGCACCCATTGCGACGTGATGGTCTAGTCCCTGCTGCCTCTTGTTTCTCACACCGAGCATGACTCACATGGGCTTAGAGTGCCCATCGACCATGACATCCTCCTATGGGCCTCCCCAGAGCGTAAGCCCCGTCCCAATGAACTATGTGGTCTTTGATCTGTGCTAACGCATGGTACGTAGGAAGCCTCTACGAGGTTCAAGCCCACGACCCGGTTGTCCCGACCTCTCCATGTCAGTTCACTGACCAACTTGGGCTGCCTCAGAGCGTAAGCCCCAAACCCCTTGTCCCGCATGACGTTAAACTGTATCCCGTCTCACATGACGTTAAACTGTATTTCATCCCGCATGACGTTAAACTGTATTCCGTCCCGCATGATGTTAAACTATATTCTGTCTTGCATGACGTTAAACTGTATCCCGTCTCGCATGACGTTAAACTATATCTCGTCTCGCATGACGTTAAACTGTATTCCCCCTCTTGGGCTATCTCAAAACATAAGCCCCATGTCTCACTCCACCATCCATCCTGATTCTTACCCGGGCCGCCACATCCCGGTGAGATCATGCCACCCCATCCCACTCCATGATATCTGGGAATCCGCCCACGTGTTGGCCCCAACATCGGTGTTCCCCCTAGGGGCTATTCAACCCGATCCGTCTCCGCAAGAAGTTAAACTCACGACATACACCGTGTTAAACATGGGAAGTTGAGGAAAACCTTAGATGGTGCACATTCCCCGCGTTTGATGTGGGATGCCTCGGGCATCCGCGCCCTCGAGAAGCCCTGTGATGAGGGACCAAAGACAGACATGCCAACGACGCCCCAATGTGACCATTGTCCTCACCGAAGGATGCTGCCCCGACAAGACCCCATGGAGCGTCTTGATGGAAGCAGCGTAATTAACTGATGTCCATGTAGATATGGCATCGGGAATGAGTTTCACGAACCCGTCTTAAATCTGTGAGGGAGACCCGGACTAGGTAATGAACTCCGAGGACGAATCCGCAGAAGGAAGAACCGATATCCCATCATCCCAGTTTCGATCAAGGAGAAAACATCCCTGAACAAGGAACGGATGCCTCCCACCATTGGAAAGCGGGAATGCGGGGCAACAAGCAGCACGTCCTCCCCACAGATGGATGCGCACGCCCCGGCGAAAGCGTCGAAAACAGTATCCATACTTTTTATTATCAATACTAAAACTGTTGTCTTGCTCGGGGTATTCGAGCTGAAGCACAAGGTCGTGGAGGAGGTCAAGTGGAATCGTTTATAGATAATAGATACAGATCTGACCAAAATACTATATATAATGTTTGGTACTATCTCTTATCCTCCACTATTGTGTATTCTTTGTTTCATGTAGGTTACACATGCTCCTTAATCTCTTTACTAATCGAGGAAACTCTCGGCCAATAAAAACATTACTTCAATTGTGTGATGACTCTCGAAATGCCATTAAGAAATGTAGTTAGATGGAATACAGCAATGCATGGAATACTGCCATTAGGGTTGAGGTTATCCCTTATTACGATACATCATAATACTTAAGATGATAGGGTTTGATTACATTCTCGAGATTGATTTGTTCATTATATATCATTGCTCTATGGACTAATACCATCATAAAGTTTCATTTACATCATCAGAAGGAGGTACTTATTTCTATAAGGGTGAGTGGAATTCCCTAGATGGTAGATCTAGACCTTTTCATCATGGACAAGGTAGTGTGACCACCCAGATTACTAGTCTTTTCATGGAGAATAAGGGAATTCCTCTGAAATATTTTCGTCCCATGATAGATTTTTTGGGACATCTTTCCTGACAATTGTCCTAGATTACCTTCTGAGAGAGTGGTAGAGTCCAGAATCAATTTTTTTCAAGGATTGTCCCAATAGTCCATTCCTCCCCTCAATACATAACCTACTATAATCCAGGATATAATGATAGTGTTGTATGATTTGGAGTCTAATGGCATTACAATACCTTGTATTTCTTATGGGGTTTCACTCATGATTTTCTACATGAAAGAAGATGGTACCCTCTGGATATGTGGTGTATATAAATTTTTGACCCATATTATGGTTAAAATCCAAGATCCAATATCTTGTATAGATGATATCTTTGACCACTTCATAGGATTTTGGGTATTCTACAAGATCAACCTTTGATCAGGATATCATTAGGTGCGAGTCAGGCCTTTAGATATTCCTCGTACGAGTTTCAAAATTTAGTAAAGTTTATATAATTATCTCTTTTTTCAATTGGGTCTTATATATGTTCCCTACATTTTAAGGGATTTTATGAATAGGTTGTTCCACCCCTCTCTTTAATACTTCATTATGGTCTTTATGGAATACATCATGGTTTATTATCAGACTCATAGACACTATGAAAATCACATTTATATCATTATGAATACACTAAGAAAGAATCTTCTTTATGATGTTATTTATAATTTCCACTTTTGGATTGACAATTTTCACTCCATAGGTCATATTATCTACAAATCATAAGTAATTATTGAACCATAGAAGGTTATTTTATTGTTTTACAGGGAGTATCCCGAAAACCTATATACTATACAGAGTTTCTTATGAAAAAATGGATATTGTAGAAATTTTATAATGGTATTATCATGCATGGATGCACCTCTTACTTGTCTTAATAAGAATTATGTCAATTTCATGAGGTTGGAAGCATTTGAGAAAGCCTTTCAGTAGCTAAAATTACGGTTTACCTCAACACCTATTCCAATTCTTCCAAAGCCTTGGAGTGGCTATATAGTGGTTTGTGATGCATCAGGAATTGTGATAGGTATAGTGCTAATGAAGAAGAGTATAATAATTTTTTTTGGGTCTCTCCAATTGATTCCTCGTGATAGAATCTAATTGGTGTATGAACTCGATCTAGTAGTTATTGTCCATTCACTACGTTACCAGAGACACTATCTGACGGGTGAGTGCCTTGTGGTGTATACGAAACACAAGAGCCTCAAAAATATCTTTGAATAGAATGAAATTAATCCCAAAAAAGAAGTTTGTTTTAATACATTCATTCCTTTGTGATTTTTCTGGCATATATGCCTAAACAATTCAATGTATTAGCTGATATATTGAGTCAAAAAAACACCAGCACCAGACGTACATGAAGCTATTGTTGAATAAAAATTGATGGCCATATTTTTTATGATACATTTGGAGTTTCATGAGATTAATGATTAGTATTTATTCAAATAATTGGTAGTTAGTTATTATATCCTTGATTGCATAAATAGTGCGATGTTTCCATATTCTGAATGCATGGTTCAGTGGGAGAATATTTCTGGAGATTACCCATCTCTATATTGGTCTGTAGATAGAGATGGAATCCAACATATTCATGCCCTTGTCGGGTTCCAACATACATGATATAACAGACAATGTGAGAGTATCATACTATATTTAAGGAATTACATCTATGAACCTATGATACGTATCAAGATATGTGACTCCAAGAGAGTTCCCATAGGATGAAATGTCAAATAGTATGTTATATCATTCAGTGTTCCACCTTCAAATAGTTGAAGGTAGAGCACCAGCAACATACTAGCTTATTATAGAATTTAATATTATCAAAATTTTAATGGGATGATATTTCTAGAGATTTTTTATTTTTATTACTAATTTCACCTTGAGGTAGAGATTTATCTTGGGTATTCATTTATAGAATAACATAGGTAGCCTACATCCTTCCTATCCAAGAAAATTATCAGTTGATGAGAAGGGAATAATATATGCCTATGATATTATATTCCTACATGGGGTACCTCTTAATATCATTTTAGATATGGATTCCTATTTCAAATTGAGGTTCTGGTACTGGTTATGGAGACTTCTGGTTACAATGGTTCCCATATGCACATATTTTCACCCTCAGGCTGATTTCTTGTCAGAATAGATGATACATTGGTTAGACGGCATGATATGAGAATGAGTCCTTGATTTCAATGGATAATAGGAGAATCATATCGTTCCTATTTTGTTATCTTATAAAAATAGATTTTAGGATTACATTTATATTGATTATTATGATCCCCTTTATGGTAGGTTGTGGCATTCACACTTTTACTTGTTAGAGGTAAGAGAGACAACTCTACTGGGTACACATCTCTTTCAGGAGACTTTAGAGAAGATTCATATGACCATGAAGCATATTTATACTACTCAGTATAGATATAAATATTATTTTGTTCATAGTAGATGATCTATATAGTTCGAGGTTTAGGTTCTAATTTTCTTGAGGGTATCACTTTAGCTTGGGAAAAGACAGATATTTTGTTTAGGGAAGTTGTCACAACATTATGTCGGCCCATTATACATTTTGGAAATAGTTGGGAGAATACTCTATTGGATTTTGAAAACCCATAGTTACTATTCCATTCATTACATATTTAAAGATTCCCAAAATCACCATTATCATTTCAACTTGTCTGATACTTTTTATCTTATGTTTTTTTGGATAGATGTTTATACTTCTGTTAGGAGTATCCTTTGCGTATCAGGGAATGGATCATGAAATTTCAGTGAGGATGTTATATGTCTTTATTAAGGGTTCTATGGAAGAATATCCATGTACATGATGAGAATTGGAATTGGGATTCTAATATATGAGCCCATTTGCATGAGTTATTCTCAGATAGTATTTTTTTCACCCTTAGATGGTGAACTCATGGATGATTTCATTTAATTGGGGAAGACATTAAAAAAATGATTTTTCTATGAGGAATGGATCCATTAAATCTATTTATATTTATTTATATTGAAATTTTTAATGGTTCTTAATGGGGTCATAAGAGTTTAGGGCATGTTTGAGGAATATTCTGAGCATCTAGACATGTTTTTTGTTCAATGAAACATCGATGGAATGTTAGTTGAAATTGTGTGAACTAGAATGCATTGTTTGGAAAATCAGGTCAAGGATGGATAATGGGATTCAAGAGGATTCATGGTTTAATGAAACTATGAAACCTAGGGAATCTGATCATATTGGTGGTTCTAAAATTCATTACATAGGCATTATCATGGTTTCTACATTTTTCGTCAAACTGTGGTCATGAAAAGTTGTGAGGTCCTACATGACATAGTGGGAGGTGCACGAGTGGCCCACGTCTTGTCCAACTGTGTTTCTAAACCATGCGGCACTATATTTTTTGGGTAAAATTAAAATTTATCCATAGAAAAATTGTTAAAATCACCTCCCCTTCCTTATTTATTCATTACAATTGTAGTGGTTCACAGTTTTCTAACATTAGAAGATTCAAAGGATAACTAAGCATGGATAGTCAATACTTCATTAATCATGTTTCTGATCAATGAACCATTCATTGAATTATACCTCACTCAGTAAGATTTTGAATCCAATACCTTATTTTCCTCATTTATATTGTCAACTTTTATTCTATTTTGGTACGTGATCTTTTTCCCTATTTTTAGTTTATGGATCCTTTATTTAGTTTTAATCTGATTCATCATAAACAATGGTTGATACTAAATGATGAGCATTTTATAGTCTCATGGTATGTGTTTTAAGACTCATCTGTCACGTCTTTTCATTTTATAAACATTTATCACTGTGTGATTATGGGTTTCACTAGGAATATCTTATTTAGTTTATATTCCATGCTTACAATAATTTTTATTTTCTTCTAGAGACCATTATAGGAATTATTACTACCTCATTTGAGGTTATGAACACAATTCCTTCTGCCCCATGTAGGTTGATTCCATATTTTTTTCCTTGGGGACCCATGTGGATCTATTGATGCAACCATTCAAGTGTTCTTTGACTTGGATTGGTAAAAGTTTGTTTTTCATTTAAATAAATGAATGGTTAAGGCTTTTCACATGTATAGATATCACTTGACCCTTCAATGGTAAGTTTTCTATCTAATTAATTAACCATTAAAATGTTTAATGGAAATAATATTTTTAGATATCACTTCTCCTAGTTAATTATAATTTATTTTAATATTGTTTCATGTCCTTATCCACACATGTCATATTTATGAATGGTCAAGGAATGGAGCAAATAATTTTTTGTATGACAGATTTAACAAAAAGATTCATGTCCACATTACCCTTTTAACTTATTATGAATTTATATGGAATCACCCAATTGAATTATTAAATTGAATAAATATTACACGGCCTAATTATATAACTGGAATAAGTATATAGTTCCTATTGAAAATGGACTTTTTTATCTTTGGTAGAAGTGTTCAGACTTGATTTTGAATTGTATTCCTAAGGGAATTCCTTGAGTACTTAGAAGATACCATTTTGATTTGATGTTCTAGTTTCAAAAGGAGATACTAACTTTGGATCATTGTCCTTGTCTACTAGTTGATAATTGGCATTACATTGTAGGATCCTTTCACTATCTTATATATATTATGATTCCTTAGATAAAATCATTTAATATAGTTGTTGTCTTCATATATATGATTTCATGTATACACCACATTGGTCATAATAATGATTAGCCGCTACTTAAAATGAATGAGAACTATGCATTTGATTAGAACTATTTATAGTTGAATGAATTGGGAAGCTTCCCTATATTGCACTCAAACCCCTTTATGAGAATTCATATTATTAGTATGAGTTGGATTGGCAAATTTTTTTTAAATGATACATGTTAAAACACTAGCTAAGGCCAAAGTCGGAATGGTTTATTTACATTTCTATATAATCATTACCTTTATATATACTTATTCTTCTTTGTAGTTTATATAAAAAAAATTGGATGGTATATATTTCATTGTATATGGCCTACTAAAATTTACCTCACGCCCTACTTAGGCTACCAATGGTAGATATGAATATTATCTGTAGTAGGTATTAATAAGGGGAAGAATACCCCTTTACCTCACACCCTACTCGGGTTGTTATGGTAGTTTTTTACTTACATTTGATACTTTCTATAGCTTGTATTTTCTGGGGCATTGTATACATAATTTAATGTTTTTCATATACATGACATAACATTATCATCATTTTTATATGATTCAGTTACCATCTTTGGATAATTTTCAATATCTTTTTCATAGTCGTTTATGAATGATTCCACTGATTTTTTCATTGTTATCATGCTTTTACAATTTATATGATTATATATATATTTATTCTGCTCCACTGTAACATGAAGAAAGAGTCTCCCCATGGACTCACCCTAGAACCTTGCTAATAGTTGGAAGCCATTAGTGGATAAGGAGGCACTCTTTATTCCATGTGAGCCACTAGTGTAAGGCACCTCTTAGTGGTAGCCAGTTTGGGGCATAACAACCAAAATGGTTTTGTGTCATTGTAAACAAGGATAGGTAAGCAAATAGTACAGAAAAGAACTAAATTATTTCCTAAAATGTTCTTCCCCAACTAGTAAACATCATATCCAAATAATTCTAAAATAAATTCATAATATCATAGGGAAAAGGAAACATAGTAAAGGGTGAGATCAGATGCTCAGTAAAGATAATGAAGGGAGATATCAATGATCATTTCTGGAAAAAATCAGCATATGGTTTTGAAAACATGTGATTAAACTTTTAAAACTATAGCCAAAAATTAAAAATTAATAATCATTTGTCATAGAATAATTATTATCATTTTTTAAGACATGAATCATAGTGGAATTAAGGAACAGGAGACATACAAGTATAACATTATCATACTATCAAGTAATAAAAGAGTTTCATTCAGTGTGGACAAATCATAATCATAGAAATCATATTTCAATGATACCCACCAGGATAATCACATCTTGTTAGTCCTGGGATAACCAACAATATAACTGATTCAGGCTTGGGATGACCTAATTAGTACCCTCTTTGGAACTTTGGATATCCTTTGGTGTACCAATTTTGTTGATAGGGAAAACCTCTCGTGTACCTTTTTTTTATTACGAATATATCATTATTTGTTACTCATTATGGGTTAATAATGTTACTATAAATAGAGGAGTTTTCCATAAGTTTAAAATGATTAAAATTTTCGATCGTATCCCATTTATTTGGGCTAATTAAATATTTTTATGAATTTTAATTTATTTTAAAAAATATTATTCACCATAAGACACCATTAAATCATTTATTACTAATATTCACATAGTTTGACCTGAAATACATTAAGATATTGATGGAATTTATATATAAACATTTTTATGCATCACTAGTATTTTATAACAACCTAAATACTTCATGAAAAAAACCATCAAAATCATATTAATTTTAATATATTAAAAATCATTTCATTTATTTTTATAATGCTTATATTAACACAATGTCAGCATTTCATATATATTTAATCAAACTATTTCATAACAAAATAAAAAATATACCCATCATATAAAAATATACATCTTCAAAATAACATTTTTGTTAACTATTCAAAAACAAATTTCTATCCCTATCACAATATTTTATTGACAGTAAAACCTGGAGAGTGACATTTTTTATTTTTTATTAACTTAATATAATATTAATTTCCTATTCAAATAAAAATGGAAAAACGTTTCTATATCTACGAATATTGGATAATTACCGTAAATAAACTCATAAAATATTAATTATATTGTTGTAAGATATATTTTTGCATTCATATAACAATATTTTTAACATTAACTACCTGATTTAATTTAACAAGGTGAAAACTATTTAACAAAATTACTAATTTTAATGGGAAAAAAGAACCTATTTACCAAATTTTAACCACCTAATTAAAAATATGTAATATGTTCTAAAACATTCAGCTCATACAAGTGGCATAAATTAATATTAATATAAAACCAAAAAAATTATTGAATATTTGATTTCAAGATAAATGAATTTTTATGTATAGAAATATTTAAATTCCAAAATTAAGAATAATATCAATTCAAATAACATTAATTGGATTATGTTGAATAAAAATTAACTATTGTAGCTTTAAAATAAATTCAAAAAAAATATTATGCTTTGTGAATATAGTAAAATAAATGATCGTTTTCTAAAAACATTAATATTCCTTCATTATTCACAAAAAAAGTTAATCATTTCAAAAAACCGAAACAGATTTCCCTAATATAATGTTAACATGGTAATTTAAAAAATAATATCTATTTACACCAAAAAAACATTAATTTGTATAATTGAATAAAAATTATACATAAAATTGTAATAAACAATTTTCTATGATAATATATTTCGTAAGTATAAAATTACTGTACAAAAAAATAGTACTTATTTATTATGAATTTATCAATACATTTTCATTATATAAAAAAATTATATATATATATTTCGTAATGTGGTTATTCTTATTCGTACATTCAGTCAAATTTTAGGTTATTAAGGTCATATTTAAATAATAATACTTTTATAGTACATTATAATTTTCTTAAAGATCACTATTGTGTGTTAAGCAGGCTATCAAGAATAATATTATTTATAAAAATTAATTTTTTCATTATTACACCTTAATGAAATTGGTTCCACTTAATTTTATCTCATTACCAATAAATAATTTCTAAAATATTTATTAAAATCATTTATAGGCAGTGTAATATAAATCATACACCCATGATATAAATAACCTCTAAATTATTTTAAAATATATTTATTGAAAATCCATATCATAACATGGATAATAAAATATCATTCTAAATATAGGAATGGGGACACATTATAGTCACACAGAGTTTCAAATAATCAGGTTTCTAGATAAGTATATCATTATTAGGAAGTGAGAATATGGACATAGAGGAGAAAATTACTTCCTATGGAATAATAGAGAGAGATATAGAAAACAGTCATGAGTAAGATAATGACCACAAAACCATCTATCAATAGGTGATAAATACGACTATAAATTCATCATAAATGTGTGTAATATGATAAATTTTTACTCTAATGTCATGTTTATATAGTTGATGAATTATTACGCTTTCCAGATAGAGAACACTAGAAAACATACCTACAAAATTTCTTCAAATCCATAAATGAATGTTCGTCATTTTATTATGTGTTTTGATCTATTTCCACCATAATATAAAATTTTATTCAAGGTGATGATGATCAATTATGACTATTTTGTATGCTTATCCGATCAAATTTTAATAGATCATATGATCTATGTAACGATAAAAATATATTCTTCCTATATTTTAAAAATACAAAATTGTTAGTACAAAGCAAGTTAAAACCAAAATGAATAAACCCTCATAGCATGAAATTTTATATTTAACTCCACAATTTCCATAACAATACTCAAGGATCAACATGGAATCATCAATAAATAATTAAGTCTATGTCTGAATTAACCTCAATAAGATAAAATTTAACAAATGTTTTAGCATAAATGGATGTCATATATATTTCATCTTACATCCAAAACAATTAAATGATTTCATCTAAAATAATCTTCCATGATTTTCTTATGGATTACATATACCCAATGTAAATATCTCTGATAATATCAGTAGTCACCTTAAAATACAATCACATAAAAACTCCAAAGGGCTTCTTATGCATTGGAACAGATGATATACTGTAAACATATAAACCAATGTAGATATCTATAAACCATAAATTAACATCAAATAAAAACATATTGATCTCGAAATTCATCAAAATGATACTCTGATATCAACTATAACAAATAAAGACATTCATAGAGTTTCTATGAATTGTACTTTATGAATATCTATAAATTTCATAATGATAAACACTTGATCCAAAAAGGTTTTAGTGTCTTTTGAAACAAGGATACATAAATAATTGGTATATCAAATTTCTACATCATCTCTCTATATTTTCTTCACAACTAGTTCCCATATTAAACATATCATACATAAAACATTTCTTCATATCATTGGGAAAAGGAAATATAATAAATGGTGATCTGATATTATTAATAATATTAAACAATCGAGATATTAATGATCTCATAATCATAAATTGAGCATAAGGGTATGAAAATATGATATTAACATTTGAAAATAATATCGATAAATTCACAGATCATAATCACGTGTCTTGAAAATAAACTTCCCATTTCATAATTTCTAAGTAATAATCAAATATAAATATCAATTTTATCGTAATAATAACATAGTATTATTTCATAAACGAGTTGAATAATGTGTGGAATACAAATAATTAAATAAATCAACTACTATGGAAACCCAACAAGACAATAATCACTTTTTATTCTTGGTATAACCACTCATGTACCAGCATTAGGCTGGGTATAACCTATGGTGTAGAATTTTTTTGGGCTTGCGATAACCTCTTGTGTACCCTCTTTTGGGGAATCATGTGATATCAATAGTTTATACTCTTTAGAGAACAAAAATGATTCTAAAAAATAATATTTTTTTTCATATGAGTGAAATTAATTAAAATTTTTACCATATCCGATTAACATGAAAAAATAAGATTTTTAGAAACAATTTAATCATTTATGATGATATTATTTAATAGAAGATATAATTAATGTATTTTCAAAACTATTCAAATATTTTGACACTGAATCCCTAAAGATATTAATGTTACTATAATATGAACTTATATAGGATAACTATTGTATTAAATGAATCTGAGAAATTATTAGAACATAAAAAATTTATAAAAATTGTTTTAATTTTAATGATATCCAAATAATTTACATTGATTTATAGCACATATACAAGAACATCGTAGGAATTGTATAAGAATATAAGGGAATTAATTTGTAAAAAAATTAAAAATAATTTTATATTATAAAACATTTAGTTCATAATTAGAATGAAATTATATAACTATTCATGAGTTATTTTTATCATTGTCAAAAAGAATTATAGATATTAAAACATTGAATGTGTCATTTTATATTTATTATTTACTTAAAGTAAAATTAAGGGAAATATCAATGAAAAATTGGTCCAAGTTTTTAAATCATGTTATATTATATGTGTAAAGTCAAACTAAAAACATTAAATTAAAATAAGAAATGTTATATATAGATATTTAATGCCTTGTCAAATTATTTTTTAACCATAATTAACTAATTTACCCTTTCCTAGGTGAATCATATTTACCATGGTCACTATTCATAATAATAAAAAACAAGAGAAATATATAAAAAAAATTGACCTCTAAATTCAATATAAGGAATTAAATTTATCAAAATCAATTCATATAAATTTTTAAATTTAATTTTGATATAAACTTGAAAAATGTAATGAAATGGTTTTTAAAAACAATTCAATTTCATGTATAAAAATTTATTTGTATCCAAATTAAAAATAATTTCGATTAAATGACATCAATTAGATTATTTTTAATGAGAAGTACTTAATGAAATTTCAAAGTCAATTTAAAACAAAATGGGACATTTTAAATACTTCATAATAAAATCAATTATTCTATAAAATTGATTTTTTTTCACAATTCATTGAATTGACAAATGTTTTAGAAAAATAAAAAATAAATCACCTTGATATAATATTGAAATTATGATTTCAAAAATGATATGAATTATCTCAAATAAGATTAATAAAAATATTTGAAATTAATTATAATTTCTTTGAACAAAATAACATAAAATTAATTTTTTTTTAAAAACATATTTTTTTTGTATAATACGACTTCACTAAAAATTTATTACTTATTTTTTTGTGTAGTAATCAATAAATTTTTATTACATAAAAAAATTATACATGTATTTCCTAAATTATTTATTCTTATTCATAAATCAAATTTAATAGCTGGTTTATAATGGTCACCTTTAATTAATAATATTTTTATAGTATATCATAATACTTTTAAAGCTTGCTAGTGTATCTTAAGAAATGTATTGGGCATAGAATTATTTCAAAATAAATTTTTAGTTCGCTACATCCTCTCACCTCTAATTTCTCATTCTTTAGGGAATCAAAAAAATAGTATGTATTGATTTAATTCATTTGGAACTATGATGTGGCTTTGGACCCATGCATGTTAAGCTATATTGTAGGGTTCAAGTTCTCATGTCACAAACACCTACATAAGGGCTCACTTGAATCACCATAAAAATTTCAAAGAAATACAATATCCCTAGGATTTATCTCTTTTCAATTTTCATATTTCCAAGCTTCTTGATACCATTCAATTGAATTAAATTATCTTCCATAAAAATTGATTAAGGTCTAAACATGTTATACTAAATCAGTGAATCCACAAAACTAATTCAATTTAGATATGTGCAGCACATGTCCTTCAATTTGATCTTCATTGGGAATTTCTTTTAGTGAATGGTGTTCACCCCTTCATGAAATAAAATCCTCAACTTTAAAAGTAATGATGTCCTACTTCATCTTCTAATGTCCAAACTCAAATAGTTTAAAATCTATTGATCGTTGTTTTCCCTCTTTGGTCTGATATGGGATCTTCAATAGAGATGAAGCTCAATCAACTTCTTCCACCAAGATAGTCACACAATATTTTCAATAATCTTCAATGAATAAATTTCAATTCTAATCCACTTCAATGAAGGATTACATCGACCATCCATTTTTGGATCTACCACCCTATAAAATTCCACATCCACGGTCAAATTCCTCTTGAGTTTGAATACCCTCATCACACTCACTCCAAGTCAGATGATCAGATCAGAGTCATAATGTTTGGAGGTTATCATTTTCAATGGTTTTTTCTATCACATGGAAAGGATAGGAAAATAAATTGATATTTTGATCTTTGGTGAATCATGAATGGTTTTTCCTGAACAAAACATTCCTTTTTCAGTATTATCATCCACAAATGAACCCTATTTATTTGGAGTTATATCAATCTAACTCGACATCAGTGTTTTATTGAATATTTAATTCATAAATGGATAATTTATAGATCAAATTTCTCTTTATGTTCATGAATCATGTTTTCATCATGTGTGATATGCACCATGGATTGAATGTGAATGAGGAATTACATTGAGCACATTATGTTCATCCCTTTCTCATACAATAGTTGCAATGCTAAAGAAGAAACAAGGCCCCCACTATATCCACTATAAAATTTAATAAATATAATAATATAAATTGAGAGATGAGAAAAATATTAGTACCAAATAATTGTATCATCAATTTTGAAACATCATAGATCCCGAATCCATCTCAACCTCGTCATCTTACTGAGTCATCATTATGTTCTTCATAGGATGATCAGTTATTAATGATTTGGTTGTTAATCCTAATTAACTGATTATTATTATTGAATACATAAAATAAAATCCATAAATGACACTAATTAGACAATATATCATCTCCATAACCTTGTATGTTCATTAATCATGAAAATTTAAGACCTTGTTTCCCAATTACTGTTTCATGAAACGACATTTTTTGATTTGGAGCTCAACTTCCTCATTCATTTTTTTCAGAGTCATAACATTTTAATGTCAATATTGAGTAGGTGATCATTATTAAATTAATTCATTGATTTTCATCCCCACATCTTTAATTATTCTAAAAATAAAATGGATTCATTTTTATTCAAATTCAGTTCAATCATGTTGGCCTAGATGGATTCTCTATTTTTAGTTGAACTTATTCAGTCATAATTCATTTGAAATTATTGATCCAATTTCATAAAGTAGTATAATTGTCAGGGCATCGATGTTGGGATTCTGTGGTAACAATTCTTCATTAATAAAAGGAATTGAAGCTCATATAAAGTGAAGCCCATTAATTATTCCCTCCCAAAAGCAAAGGTGTGATCTTATAGAAGATTAAATATTCTCATTTATGGGTGGAAAATCTAGAGATGATTGTCCAGTGAAGGAAGATGTCCTACAAGGTAGAATGATTATTTATAGGATGATTGAAAACAGAATGGTAAATATTTATTGAAAATAATAAATTATATGAAAAAAACAAAATTAAAAAATAAATTAGTTCTCATATATAAATAATCCAATAAAATTATCAAATTCGATTTAAAGAATTTGAAAGAATTCATTTCAAGAGATTAAAAATTCAACAAAATGACATAAAAAATGTTCGAAAAAAAACTAAAAAATTGATGAAAATTTGTTCCTCATATAGTATATATTAAAAAAAATTACAACAGATTGAAATTATAACTACACAAAAGAATGATTTTATATTATTTTCAAATAATAACAGTATCCACATTAATGTGACTAACATTTACAAATTCTCTATTAGAATATCATTTTCAGAATTTAAATTCATTTAATTTCTAAAAACTATATAGAATAATGTGATCAAATATATGTCACCTAAAATTCCCCCACACATATCATTTTTATTTCAATCAATCAATCCATGATTTTTTTCAGTTTACAAGTTGAAAATAAGGTATCACGGTCATCTCACTATATAAAATTTGGAAAAATTAATTTTAATTGGAATCAGATTTAAGACAGTTCGAGCTTCAAAATGAATTTTCATATAATTATCACTATAATTTCCTCCCAAAATTTAAAAATACATAAAAAATGGAGAGATAGTGTAGATTCATCTATAAATGTAAATTAGGTTCCTCTTATATGAATATCACCCACTATCCTATGTGTACTCAAATTAAAATTCTATTCTCAAGACTGTAGATATGTCATAATTAAGTGGAATAAAAATTATAATAGGAAGCACAACTAGAAATAACTCTTTACGATGTCCCTCAAACAATAGTTACACTTTATACATCATTAATCTATAACATATAATTTTCATATATATTAATTTCCCATGTATACATTTGGGTTCAATATTAACCTCATCTATAAGAACTCATTTTGGGATATTAGGTAGATTATTATTATTATTATTATTATTGTTATTATGAATGTATGAAACAATTAATTTTTCCAGTTTAATTTTTTAGTGACTAATGTCACAATGATTCATTATGGGATCGCAAAAGCCAATTTTACTGTAGTTTATAAGGATATGTTGGACTATCGTTGGATTTAGCTCCCTGAGTTTCTTGTTTTCAAAATCTTTGAATTACAAGGTTTAAGTTCAAAAATATTTTCCCATTGAGTTATAATTCAAATTCCATAATGATATATCCAATCAATCTCCATTATCTAATTCGAAGTTGAATTTATACAAAAATAATGTGTAATATCACTCACCAATCATTCATTTATAGTATGTTCATATTCAATAAAATCCATAAAAAACAATCATGACATTTTCCTTTAGGTTAGAAACCATTTTAAAGAAATTTATTTCATAGATATTCCATATTTTGAATAAAAAAATTAATACTCTTAAGAAATGTTTTTATTTTAAAAAAATATTTAAGCACAACTAAGAAAAATGGATGACCCCATACTGCCACACTTAAATCCCATCATTTTCCCCATTGTTGGATCCCATTGTTGATGAATATTTTTGTTCAGGATTTATTTTGAATTTAAATATCTGGTGTACCATAGAAAGGGTACAGAAAATTTCAAAACCTTTTATCTTATCCATCAATAATGTTCAATTTTTTTTTGAGATTTTATTATAATTTTATTAAATTGAAAAAATAATTCCCAATTCATCTCAATAGTTATCAGGTTGAACAATGATATCTCTTCATCTATAATTTTGAATCCCAAGGATTTCAAATGGTTCTCTCTACATATTAAAATGTGTTCCAATTTGGTTATCAAAATTCCATAATTATAAAATATAAAAACCCAATCAATTCAATAATGATTAAATTAATTCAATTGAATTTAACTTTTAAATCTCCCTTATACATAATTCTATGTATCAATAATCAATAATAATAACAACTATTTGAACAGCACTCCCCTAGTATTGAAAATTTAATCATTTGAGTATCTCCACATGTATCCTACGATTATTTTCTTTAGGAAATATCCATTGACAATCCATTCATGTCCCTATAATATGTAATAGAAATAAAAATTTCAAATAATTAGGATATTTTCAATAAGAAATGATAATTATAATTTTATTATAGGATGTTTTATCCAAAAAACTCAAGGGTGTAGCTCCTCTTTTTCCATAATTCTAAAATGAGTCTTCTATGGTTAGTTATTTTCCTTATAGATGAATACTCTTGATGTTAAAGGCATCTAATTTCAATATTTATCAACTAGGAGCCTATGAATTACTCTTCCTAATCATTTTTCAATAATAAAGACAACATTCACTTAATGTACATTGAAATTTTTATTTAGAAACAAAACATGATATTCATTGGATAACCCCCAAGAGGGGTTGTATTTAGATTTTCAATTACTATAAAATCTTTTGGTTGGAACGAAATTTGAATGGGTTTGTCATTTCTTTCTCAATAACAAACTCATGTTCTTCTCTACAGTTTTGGTGGACTTGTACTTCATGTGAACTACTCCATTTTCAGGATCTTTCAAGTCCCACACCATGGAAATATAAATTTTGTGGATTAATGGATAGGGAGACAATATGAAGGGGATCCTCTGCTCTTCATCAATTTTAGGGTTAGAGAAAATATTTTATAGTATATTAATTCCAATATGTGAATTGTCTTCTAATTTTGTAACAAAAAATACTTCTTCTTGGTAAACAAAAAAATGTATCATTTCTTAATTTTGATCATGTGAATAACTCTAACCCATCATATTTGTCTTCAATATCTCTGAAACATGAATTTTCAAAAAAACCATGGAGTTTAGACATTAATGAGTTGGTATATCCTTCTAAACACACATTAAGAGCCATGTATCTTAGAAATCACAATATAATCAATGTATGGAGAAAAAATATCAAAATTAGTTTCTCCAAAATTTGAGTAAAATGAATGAACCAATTCTTAATAAAAAATACAACTCCCAAAATTATCTTTTTAATGTTTTGATAGTGTTCATGGATTTAATTGTAGGTTAATAGGGAGGTATCAGGTCTCCTCCATCCTATTTTATAAAAAAAATATTAATTATGGTTTCTTAGAAGGTAATGGTTAGGTTCACTTCACCTAGTTTATCCTACTCAGTCATGGAAATATCAAAAGAAAAATTAATTTATTTCAAATATTCATATAGGACATCATAATGAATTGATCATCCAAATGTTTTATATCTTCACAAATGTCACAAATATCATCCCCTACCTATCCTTGAACCTATTCTCAACATGTTGATCTTATAGGAATATATTCATAGTGATATGAAATTGATGGGGTTTAAGTAAAACCTCTATCTCATGGTTATCTTCATTAATGATCATAAGGGTTGGATTTTCTGTTTTCATCTCACCCTTATCCTCTATTTTTCATATAAGGAACTTGTGAATTGTTTTGGAAAACACATTATATTATTCTACCAAGACTTTTAAAAAATAGATTTTCCCAAATTATTTAAGGTATTCAATGAATATTTTAAAATCAATCTCACTAATAGTCTAGATCATTTCAATAATTTTTAAATAAAAATAAATAGTAATTTCATAGGAAGGTTTTATAGTATCAAATTTATGTAATGTAATTTTTTATAGCGGAAATTATTTACATGAAAAATAAAAAAATGAATTCTATTCCAAACATCCACAAAAAAAATAACATGATTATCCCATAGTTATCACAATCCCTTGTCTAACAAAATATATTTTATCATAGATACAATAATAAGGCTAGTAAAGGTCATTTATAAAGAAGTTTTATGTCATTTCATCAAATATATCATTCGCTAATTAAATATATATTTTTATTTATTTTATAAAGTAAGGATATATTAGATTAATTTTTTGTTTTCTATTTATAAGGAATGATAAGTAGAGTTCAAGTAGTTTTCACAAAAAATTAGAAGTAAACAGAACCAGGATTAGGTTATTACACTCTCAATGACCTGTCATAGATAATCTAATGGTACATATCATATACACATTCCCTCACAAAATTTTTGGAAAAAATCAATTAACCATCTCTCTGACCCAAACCGATGAGCTATCACTATGGAAGGACTTCCATTACATGATAGAAATCCCAGAAATGATAGAATCACCTAGTTGAACCATTCCAGACATGACTTTATTCTATATCAAAGTAATTTTCAAAGAATGATAAATCATACAACATAAACAAGATTCTAGAAAGATTATCATATGATAATACATGGATACAATCAAGGGATAGAGAATATAAAACAAAAACTATGAGTAATAATGATGTTTCATCTCCACATTACCATCATTACATTCCAAAGAAAAATTAAAAAATAATGATCAACAAGATGATTTATCTATAGATATTTTATAGTTTAACATCCCAATTCAAGAGAAGAATATTTTCCCTCCATTACAGATGGTTGAAGATCTTGTCATAGGGTAAGTAGAATGAGCAACATCGATTTTATAAATAGGATAAAAAAATCAAAAAAATTAAAATGAGGGATTATAAAATAAAATTAGATCATATCTACAATAATCAATAATTGATTCCCATATATAGGAAAGTGTAATATAGAGTTGAATCCACTAAAATATTAATGATTAAAGAACTCATAAAACTAATATGGAAGGATGTTTTATCCATGATGCATGCCCCCAGATAATCTTCAAAGTTTTTGAGTGTAATCCATTTTGATTATATCTCTTCTCCTGAAATACATTGAAACCATTCGATGTATAAATGTGAAAATAATCATGTATTCCCAATATCTCCATTATTTTTATAGTGTTATATACAATCATTCAACTTCATTCTCTTCCTCTCCCCTCTAATTAACATTTTAGAATATGTTCACCGCATAATTTCAAGCCTACGTGGTTTAGTGGTCACCCGAACCATGTTAGATTTCCAAAAATCCAAATGGACCGAACTGAATCATTGTAAGGTAAAGAAACAATTTACAAAAAAAAATACACATAGAATGAAAGAAACAAAATATTTCCAGAAAAGTTAAATAATATGATGATTTAGTGTTCTTTGGTACCATGAGAACCTATATGCACGACAACAACACCACCACCCAAGCTTGTGTTTTCTAATTCTCAATAAACGGAAATAGATATACAATATAAAAACAATGAAACATTAAAAGAAAGAATAAAATACTAAACTAATGAAAATGAGAATTGGGAAAGAAAACAATAAATCATACATCGTGGGATGTTAAATGGTATAGTCATCCTAATCCCTTCTTGTCTCCATCCCTCTATTTCGAGTCACCAAATTTTACAGAAGAACCCAAAATAATGAAAAAAACCCATAGACTGAATTTCCGCATCAGGTACTCATCCTGGAAGATGAGAACTATCTTCAAATCTCTATGAGGTGAAATACAATAGCAGTGGACTATGAACTTTGGTAGGCATGGAGGATCACTATCGAAAATTTGAAGGATTCTGACTACGGTTTGGATACAAGAGATAGTAAAATAATTGAACTAATGAAAGAGAAAATGCAAAATTAATCCCTAGATCTGAAGGGAATATTAGAGATCAATTCCCCCTGAAACTACCAGTGCCTATAAATAGAATTAAAAATCATTTTATTCTACATATACTATGACGAACTGATGAAATATCAATTATATTATCCATCATGACAAATGGATGGTGTTTATATAACAGATGGAAAGGATCATCAATGACTTTAAATAAAAGAAAAGGGATAACTAGTGTGTCCTTGGAGCACATAGAAAATAGGTCAGATGAAAATCCATGGACCAATGAATAAGATCCCTCAAGAATCAGTGGAACAACTTTCCAACAAATCCCAGAAGCAAAAGATACAATATAATTTTATCATTGAATAAATTCAATCAATACAAATTTTCAATCACGATTTTGTTAAGAACTCCGTGATATTTCATACTCAATACATCAGCTACCTTGTTTTCCTTTTCATTCGTGTTAGAATATGGAACAGTCATGATCCTTAAGTATTCAGAGCCATTTCCTTCACCTCATGTTGAGTTCCTTATGTGACAATATATATTTCAGACTCTTATTATCTGTCTATATCTCACATTATTCACCATAGAGATAATGTATCCCTATCTTCATAGAAATTATTACCGCAGATAACTCAAGATCATGATAAGGATAGTTTTGAATGAAGTTTTGACTTCATTTAGACATAGAATATAACTATATCATTCTGCATAAGGACACAACCATTTCCTTTCTTTGATGCAACACTATAGAACATAAACCCATCATTCCTCGATGGTAGTTTTCGGATCAGTGCATTAAAAAATATACACTTCAATTCCTCATAAAAATCTAGAAATTCTTTTTTCCATACAAACATAACCACTTAACATGTGATCTTTGTCATTGGGTTTTCTAAATGGGAAACATTCTGAAAAAAATTCCAATAATAACCTACTAATCAAATAAATCTATGCGCCTCAATTATGTTCTTTGGAGTATGTAATTATTCAATAAACTTTTTCTTCATAGGATAAACAGATATTTTATCCATAGAGATAATGTCTCCATGAAAGGAAACTAATTAAATCCGATGTTCACACTTTCTAAACATCGCATATAATTAATTTCTTTTAAGAGTCTTCAGAATAGTTTGCATTTGATTTTCATGATCTTCGTAGATTTTGTAGTATACCAAAATATCCCCAACTAACATCACCACAAAAACATCATTATATTCCTTGAAAACTCTATTAGTTAGATCCATGAATATAGATGATTCATTATTCATTCCAAAAGGCATTATAATGAACACATAATTCACATACCTAGTTCGAAATGCTATTTTTTGAATGTCTTCTTCTCAAAAGAAATTGATAATATCCATATTGATGGCCATTCATTGAAAACTGTTTTGCTCTATGAAGATGGTAGAATAAATCATCAATTTGAGGTAGGGAATTTGTGCTCTTAATTGGTATATCATTGATCTCTCCATAGTCAATGCACAACCTTATAGATCAGTATTTCTTTATAACTAGAAGACCATAGGATTTCAACAGAGAAAAACTAGGATGAATAAATCGGTTATCCCTCAATTACAATAGTTGTTTCTTCAGTTACACTAATTCTATAGTGGACATTTTATCACTGGTCTTTTATATAGGCCTTGAATTAAGAATTCATTATATTGATAACTCAATATACCACTTTGGAGGATATCCAAGTTAATCCTCTAGGAGAACATCAATATATTCTTTCACAATAGGTATGTCCTATATTTGAACATTATTTTCACATCCATATTTATTGAATTAAAATCCTCTCAAATAATTTAATATGTTATATATAATAGTGATGGATCAAGATGAGAATAATATGGTGATGTTTTTTTCCCTAATGATATGGGATTCCACATCTTCCTCCAAATTTGCAACCTCATTATTTTTACAAAAACAAATTGCATCATGGTTCGAAATCCAATTCATATCATCGATTATGTAAAATTTAATTAGGTGTGTGACAATAAAATCAATAAATAAAGAACGTTTATCTTCCATAATGGGGACAACATGACACATATTTTTTGCAACGATACTACCCTTAAGAGTTTGGACTAAAACTCCCTTATTAAATCAAATTGGGAATATCTAATTTTCCTAGAAATATGGGAAGATGTGAAAGAATGAAACGATCTATAATCAAATATGTAATTGTATAAGTTTGTGGAAATTATTAATGTGCCTGACACCAGATTTTTAAGAACATCATCCATTATAGTTGTGACCACAAAACCTTGTCCTAGCTCCCTTGTACTTGTTTGGGGAATGATTACCTAACCCTTAAAACATTCAAGTGCATAATATTAAATCTCCTCCCAATTATAGAATTGAAAATTGGTAGCTTATTTATTCCCCTTACAATCTTGATATGGGGGGAATTTTCCACCACACTTGTGATTGACTCCCTTCCCTTCACGCAAGTGCCATGTCTTTTCTTCCCACAATTACTGTAGGATAGAAGATCAACTGTTTCCCTATTCCACATTTCCTTATTTACTTTTCTATAGTTTTTGGAAGCCCACATCTTCTCTTTTTTTCCTTTAATGTCATATGACATAGATAATTTATTTCTCTATCTGTATAGAAATTGTGATTATATCTTCATATGACGAGAAACTTTTGAAGACTAGAGCTCTTCAAATGAATCGTTTTAAACCATCAAAGAATCGATAAATCTTGCTCTTTGGATTACATATGTAATTCATGGAATGGATTATCATCCATTAAAAGTTGGATTCAAACATGGAAACATTTTCAACCTCCTTCTACATCAGATTCAAGATTTTTCTTTATATATCTTCTAATTGTTCAAGGGAAAAATAATTTTATAAGAATAATTCATTAAAATCCCATTATTCTATCCCTTCTATTTATTCCACTCCCGTTGTTCATTGGATTATTGTCCATGAGTGATCACCATCTCTTTATAGATGATAAACTTTAATGAAAACTATCTCCCTTACATTACATCCTAAAGAGAGAAATATATTCTATATGGAACATATCCACTATTCATTTACAAATTGGTTTCTAGACCCATTGAATGATAGTGGATGTTGTCTAATAAAGCTATCAAACATAGATCTTGCACATTGGGTATCAGCATACTCCATAAATGTATGTTTACTATTCATAACATGAGTTAGTTTTCCCAGTATTGTTACTATTTTCTCAGAACTATTCCAAGCATCAGATCCAACATCAATATATTGCAATGAATGAAAATCCATAAATGGAATACACGTGTTCATGTGAATTATATTTTTTCTAATAGATAGCATTTTTAGATAATGAAATACTCTACATTAGTTTATAAATCCTAATTTATAATCTCAACTTAGAAATATTTTTTGCACAAATTGAAATCCTATGAATAGATAATCCCATAATCACAAACATGGTCTATTTGAGGAAAATATTATATGTAAATCCTTCATAAGGTATTCTATAGAATATGTGAATTATCATCAGAATATCCCCAAGAGTGTCAAACTGGTTGCATGTTAAGGCCAATTTTAATGTACCTAGATACCCTAGTTTAAGCCTAAAACTCATTATCAAAGTTTTCACTCATAGGTATATCTTTTCCAGAACCACGTCCTCTTGCAGTATCAAGATAGGGATGAATTTTCTAGAAATTTCCACATAATCTATTCCATACCACAAATTCCAGGATATTATTGAATGTTAATCCTCAAATATTATCTTAGGGGTTTCTTCCCTAGTCTATATTCTCTAAATCTAGTTTTCATGTTTTCTAATGAACATTCTTTTATACCAACTTTATGGACTCAAAACTAGATTCCTGGACATGGTGAATTATTTTAATACATTGGCATATAAAAAAGGAATATTGATCCAAAAGGATTGATTAGTTTTGTATATTTGGAAATAATAAACATACATAATTTGATCATTACAACTTTAAATGAAATAAAACATAAATGTTTTTTTGGGACCATTTCTAACTATAAGTTTATCCTTGAATTACAATCATGATAAACATCTTCATGTCATGTCAAAATGAATCATAAGAAATGGGTGAGATCAAACACTTAGTAAGTGTATGAAAAACTGTGGAATATATCATAACGATAAACATTATGCATGTTTAATAAGTAAAAACATGTTCCATTAAAAATAAACTTGAATGCTTTATGGATGGAATAAAAATATTTATAAATAATTCCATAAGAATACATAATCATGGGTATTCTACAATTTGAATAACCACATTAACAATCGATACTATATTCATAAATATGGATAGCATAACAAGGGACAACACAACCACACCATGAAGACATTGTTCCAATACTGTAAATATCCATTTTATCAAGGCCTCGTTCCATGACATAGTTTTTCTCATTAGACCTCCTGATGCACCGAGGGTCTATAAAGGTCCCCACCTGACACTTACTAAGACTAATGAATTTCTCATAAAAATGGGGATAAAAATAAAAAAACATATATATTAATATTGAAACTAATATATGAAATTTTAATAACATTCCCATAACAGTAAGTATAAACACTAACCATTCATTATAAATCAGTGAATGGTTTTAAGATAGAATATACACATTCAAAGTAATTATAAACCATTAAAATTAAATATTGTAGATGATATCAAAAAATATTAATCAAAATAATACTTAATAATAAACAAGAGTGTTTAAATAGATGAATATTCTCTTAAGCAATCAAAGAGTAATTCCAGAGATAAATAATCTTTTACATTGAAAAGAATAGTTTTTTTTAAAACAATTTATATATAATGATAAGTGATGTAAGATGGTATTTTCATTATATATTGATACATTTTATAATTATAATGGTTTCCAAGAATATATTATATAGTTACCTTGAAAATGGGTAAGAATTTGAGAATTTTCGTTCAATCAGGGTTGTATTACTGGAATAATTTTTGAAAGATCATTTTTAATCATATAACTACCGAAATATGAAAGTATGATTATAGTCAGTAAACATCTAAATAACATTATATAATACTATTTGAGGAGTATACACAAATAAATATTAATTTTATTTATATAATTAGAGAATATGATTAAGAATAATTAAATCCAGGGTCGGGTTGGAAAGCCTTACCATATGTCTGAAGATGTTCCTCACTTGATCTTAATAACCAGAAAAATAAAATTTAGGTTAATAAATTAATAATTAGATAACCTCCTATAAATTTAATTTATTTATCATAACCATTAGAGCTTCATTCATTTCCTTTATATGGGTTAAGAGATCCAATTTAATTTGTGGGAAGTGTTTCCTTCCTTAGTTTTCATGATCGGTTAACTTATATTCATGTACGGATAAACAAATATTATGAAAATGGTTTTCTATAAAATAAGATGTATGTTATTAATAAAACCCATAAGATTAAATAGTTATAAAATTTATTTGGTTATTTGTAATGAAAATGAATTGTTATATAAAACAGTAATGACAATTGGTTGGGTTGATGGACGGTTCTTGATCACAATGAACTCTTTTTTATTTATAAATTAATATCAAGTGTACAAATGGATTCAATAACATTAAAAAATCCATTATATATATATTATAGTCTATTTAAACCTTAAAAATGGTTTCATTACTATAATGGAAGATAGTAATAGGAATTGGAAACATGTCTTCCATGAATGTGTAAAATTAACACATAATGGATAGTGTTTTAATTTCAAGTACAAAAGATGGGGAAAGGAGAGATGATGATTAATTGCTACATTATCATAATAATATTCTAGTAAATTTATGAAAATTGATTCATCACAAAATTTTGATGAAATTAGGTGAGGAAAGATAATTAAATAAAGTAACATTGAATAAAAGAAATGAAAAGAGGAATTTACATCATGAAGTAATCTTCCATGAGACACTATTTGGAGGAGATTTTTTTTGTATATATACAATACCAAGAGCTTATTTACTTGGGGGATGATCCTAGAAGAATATTTGAATATAATATAAACATGGAACTAGGTTTAATAGGAGTAATGAGAAGAAGGAGTGATGGGGTTTTTATACAGGAGGAGACGAGTGTTTTCCCATTGTTTTACTCATTTTATTATTATTTCTCCAAATAAAACCAATAGTTTTGATAAATGAAATCCATAATAGTAATAAGTGAATGTAATTTCTAACATATTGTGATTACCACACCCTTACATCTTTCTTGACCCAATAAATCATATATTTAGCATTAATCATAAATTATATATTTTAGTATTCACCAAAAATTCATTTATTTTAGAAACAACCCAAAAGTTTTGGATGTAGAGAATTAAAATAAGAAATAAATTTTCATAAAATATTTTTATGAATATTTTTAACATAATTTTCAAATAAATTAATAATTTGTTCCTAAACAACCTTAAACCAATAACTCATTTTATAATACATTGAGAAATTAATCAAGGTCTGTAACGCCCCGACCGCAGCTACCCAGAGTCGGTGCATTACTTCGTAACATTGGCATGATCACAAAAGATCAAGTCTCGAAAGACCGATTAGTTTAGTAGCCTTGGAAACACTAGATACATTCATAAGTTTTTCATTACATCAAAAAGTAAACAAACTACAATAACATGGTCTTCATAGTCCACAATCATATCCCTTTCTGACTACCCCTGTAGGTCATTCATAAAATACTTCTTCACATCCTGGAAAAATATTAAAACATTGAAAGGGGTGAGCTCAGATGCTCAGTAAGGTTCACAATATAGCGGAATCTTTCATCAATAAACATTAACATTTAAGGCAATGTATAACTAAAACAAAAGCCTTTTAAACTTGAACTTCAACATAATATGGCGAAAGTAAAATGAGATAATGCCATTCACTTCTTCACATGGATATTCTACTGGTCGAATAATCACATGCAATGTCAATAACCACTTTCATAATGAGGGAATGTATAATGCCAGACATTCTGAAACATTTTGTTAAGGCCTCGGCCAAGACGTCTAAAATGATTAAGGCCTCGGCCAAAACCATAAATCAAATTGGGAAAGGGCCTCGGCCAATTCCACGTCTAGTTGTCTCATGAGACCTACCGATGCATCGAGGAGCTATAGCGGGCTCCACCCGTCACTTATTAAGTCCAATACATTCCTCGTATGAATAGGTTTAAACATATCATAAACCATACCATAATCGTATCACAGAAAACATGCATAAAGGAAACATAAAATTTCCACATTTCAATCACAATATATCATAAATATATTGACATAATAGAATCCTTTTTCAAAACCATTTTCAATACCAAAATACATAAAAGATTATTTGGTATTTATTTTATTCTAACAACATTACGGCTTGTTGAGAAAGCCAAAGACCAAATAATACTCGCGGCGGTAGAAAAGGTCGTTTTCACCACGTACGTTAAAAGAAACATTCCTTTTTGTCGTTTTGTAAAACGCTTCGTAGAAAAAGATTCCTTTTTTATAAAAGTAAAAGTCAAAGTGGTTTATACACCGTATAAAAAAAAGTTGTGTATAAAACGAAGTATGCCTCAATGAAAGGAGATTGAGACGAAGTCCCTTACAAAGATCATTTTTTTAAATAAAGTATATCTATAATGTGTATTCACTATAAGTTCACATAAATAATGTACAAATAAAATATAGGACATAATAATATCATGACATAATTTGAAAGTAGGAGATTAACCCAATGAATGAAAATTGGGTTAAGAAATTCCCTTACCTCGTGTCTGACTTGACTCAACCATTCTTTAACCTCCTGAATAATAAACTAGAGTTAATATATACCTTATTAAGAACCATTTTCAATTTCATTATCCTTTTTATATCACTTATTACAATGATATGAACATTATGTAATTATTTAAGTTAATAACAGTCATTTTGTCGATCTTTGGTACTTGAGTCAACAATAAACTTCTTATAATTACAAGTTGTTTATGTGGTAGAATATCCATTATCTACAGAATTATATTTATGATTTAGATGTCATATATATCTTATATATCCAGTATATACATTCATTTATCATATTACGTAACATTTAGAGGTAAGAAATGAAATGCACCGTTCATGGAGACGGTAAGCCGTACGTACGCATGAACACTACTTTCATTTCAATTTCATATTTAATGGAACGAAATAATAATGATATAAATGTATAATATAATTCCAGTATAATATAGTTTATAATACCATTTACTCCATCCTTTATATATCCCACATATGGCATTAACGATTCAAATCACTTTGAGGGGGCGGTAGTCCGCACTTCCTAAAATGAAATTATCGCGTTTTACCCATAATGGAAATCATAAATTATGCCATAAATGAGAACTACAGAAGCATAAGTAAAACATAAACACATTATATATAATATATAAATATAGTGACATCTTAATGGCCACCTTTGAAAGTGTTATATGAGTGTTGAACAATCATCGTTTCGTGAGGCAGAAATTCGCCATCCACAGAAACCGTATGTTCTTTAACCATTAGATGTAGGTGTGTGTATGTGTAGCTCTAAAACTTCTTATAACAACATCCTAGTATATTGAGGATACTGGTGTTGTTACAAAAGAAATGAATAAAAATAGTTTCGGGGGTTGGAGAAGAAAAATAAAACAAAACAACATTAGAGAAGACATTACCTCAAAATCGGGTAACTCTTTTTGATTTGAGCCAAAGGCTTCCTTGGGAAGACTTCTGCCCAAGGTGAGGATTCTAGGAGTAATAGGGGGAAGTTGGGAGAGTATTTGGGCAGAGTTTGGCCGAGCCAAATGGCTTGAAGGTGTGAATAAGGTGGGAGAGGTGGGGGCCTTTTATAAGTGGAGAGGAGGGGCTCTTTTGGAAAGATTGAAATGTTACATTATTATACAATTCTTTTCAGATTCTAAAGGTCCCACACTTATATAATTCGTGGATAAGGTGATAAGGGTTCTAAATATCCTCATCCAATAGGCTTTGGACAAGTGTAAGCCTTGGATTTTTCATTATCTTCTCATTTTATTTAAATGGTTAAATAATGAGGTGATCACTGCATCATAATGATGTCATAAATAATTTAATTTATTTAATGTCTAAAAATTATAAAAAAATACTATGATTTAGGAAATCGTTTTAGCTTTCTAATGAATATTTATAGTCAAAATTTGGACATGTGTAACCCCACTGAAAAACAGTTTAAGTAAAACAACTCATGTTTGTGTCAATTTAATTTTAACATTAAATAAATATATATTAATGTCATTTTCCAACTAAAGTTGCTCCATGGGGTCCCCAAGTTGACCCATGGGTTGTCTTGGTCGGCCATGAATCATCCAATAGCAGTAGGACAAGTGTCAAGCTCATATCATATTATTAAAACATTATTTTTACCTTAAACTACACTAATTACCTCTAATCGCGATTAAGAACTTAAATGTTACTATTCAGCAAAAAATTATTTTAATCTCATTGAACCACATTTTACTTCTTAATGACAACCATGTATGTCGGATTTTTGAAAATCAAATCACAGAAGTGGTAATATTTCATTTAAACGAAAAATCAGTTATTTAACTACCACTTAGTGGTTTCACTATTCATCAAAAATTGATGTTTTTTAGAATAATGCCAAAATTTCACCCTAAGCTATAATTGATATTCCGAATTTAAAAATGATGTCTATTTTACAAAATTCCAAACATATAAGTTGCATTAATTAATTTTATAATTAATTCCCGTTGTTACAAAAATAGCGTGTTTCTAAGAAACAATTTATATCAAAAGATTGGCAATTGTTTATGTCCAATTTCAATGTTAAATTAATTATAATAACCACCATTGGATAAAATGGTAAAAATATATTCTAATTATACTTTAAAACAACTAAATAGTATAATTTATCACAATAAATTATTTTGATTAAAAAAATTGTTTTAAGTATTTTCACTATTCATAAAAAAATTGGAAGTTCTCAGAAAGTAACAAAAAATTCAACTTAGGATAATTTCGATATTACGAATACAAAAATGAAGTCCATTTTGAAATATAAAATTTATATAATTTTAAAAAGTGGTTATTACTATTCATAACGGCTACTTTGATTAGTCGCAGTGTTTTAGAACTCGAAGTTGCGTACAATGCAAGCTATTGCATTATTGAATGAGAAGCGTATCGTGGAAGCTCGGGGTGTTACATTCTCCCCTCCTTCAATAAATTGCGTCCTCGCAATTTGAAAATTTTCTTGGAAAATAAAAGGTTGAAAATAGAAAATACTTGTGTGGAAAACCCACATCGGAAATAGGGTTAATAAAATTTAGTCTTAATAAGAGGGAAATGGAAATGAAAAAGTCACCACCCAATTATGATCTCGATTTGGAGAACATTGGTGGCAATTAGAGACATATAATTGGAGGGAAAACGTAAATATTTGTAGGGAGTGATTGAGGTCATCAATCACAATCAACTATCAAATTGAGGGCCTCAAAGCCTTCAATCTATGTTGATTTAAAATATCATCAGTTCAAAAAGACATAAGGTATTAGGATAACACATTTTTTTGTTTTAATATACCTTTACTAATGTTTGAGAATTAATTCATTCATTGAATAAGAGATAGGTATATATATATATTTATGCTTGACAATTAGAGTTTCAACCTTCAAATCATCTTTCACACAAAAAGATAATAGAACTCAAAAATATTATACTTATCCTAATTGTATAAGGTTCTAAATGTTAACACATACCATTTAGATTAGTAAAATTATTTTGTAATAACCAGGGACTTCCTGTAGGCTAGTGGTAGGAAATAAGGGCCTGTCGCACTATGATTGTGGGTTCGATTCCTGCAGCTTTGTCCGACGCGACGGGTTATGCCCCACCCTGCAGGTTGTCCTTTTCCTAAAACTATAGTATCATAATATTCCAAAAATAATCATCAGAAATGCTTTAACCTTAAACAATACTATCCAAAGATCAACTTAATTCACTCCAACCTTTATAATTATCCAAAATACCTCTGTCCAGACTTTCTCTAAAAGGTCTCTTAATTCCAAAATCAATTGTAACATCAGATTCCCCAAACAAAGAAAAGTTTATATTATTGTCATATACTAAAAATATGATTACCTTAAGCATATTAAAACCTTACTGAAATCAAAAAGTACTGCAGTACAATCCATATATATATATCACATTATTCTTATAACCAGAATATAATTCTTGAGTCTAAAAGAACCAACACAATAATTATTCTGCTTCAACTGTAGTCACAACATAATATTGGCCTTGATCCCTTGGCCTTTTCTGAGGTAAGTTTCCTTGATGCTTAGGACATTCATTTACATAATGACCCATTTCTCTACAATTGTAGCATTCAACTTTGACAGCCTCTTTCTTTCCCTTGCAATCACGAGCCTGGTGACCCTTTTCTCCACATTTATAACAAACTCCCATTCCTTTTAGGCAAGTACCAGGGTGATTCTTCCCACAATTATAACATAATGGAAAATCCTTCTTTCCCTTTTTCCCTTTATCTGTCTCTTGTTCCACCGTTCTCTTCTTCTCTTGCTTTACTTTGTTGTCATAAGACTTAGAGAATTCCTTTTCTGTCTTGATAACACACGAGACAATATCTTCGTATGATGAGAAGGATTGTGATACTAATGCTCTACGGAGAAATGGATTTAACCCATCAAAGAAATGATCAATCTTACTCCTTGGGTTACGTATATAATCGGCATCATGCCTCGCTAACCTTGTAAAGTTAGCCTCATACTTTGCGACATTCTCATCCTCTTTCTGCCTCAAACTCAGAAATTGCCTTTCCATATCTTCTCGATGGTCGCGAGAAAAGTATTTTTCTAAAAACAGATCTTTGAACTCACTCCATTCCATATTCGATACGTCATCATCTTCCATTGTGTTTTGAATCAACGACCACCACTGATCGGCATCTCCAGTGAGGCGGTAAACTACCATGACAACCTTCTCCCTTTCGCTACTCCCCAAGGCATGGAATATTTTCTCTAAGGAGTTTATCCATTGCTCAGCTACTAACGTATTTGTACCCCCATTGAAGGTTGGTGGTTGTTTCCTAATGAAACGGACTAGCATTGATCCTCCACGTTGCGGATCAGGGTGCTCCATACGAGTAAGGTTATTATTCATAACCTGAGTAAGTTGTCCTAGTATGGTGATTAGCTGATCGGCACCAGTTGAATCACCAGCCCCACTATAATTATCTTGAGCAGGAGGGCAATCCCTACATGGAGTGCATGCATTGATACGGTTTCCATTTCTTCCACTAGGCGCCATTTCTAAACAATTGCATAAACTAGATTAGTTTATGAAATAAAATAAATAATTCCATATTTGTAAAATACTTTACATAAATTGAACTATTTATGGATATAATCCATAATCATAAAAAGAAATGTTTCCTTTGAGGAAGTATATACTCATAACCCTTCATAGTGGTTTGTAAAGAAAATGAGAATTATCCTAAGCATATCCTGCGGGAGTGTCGTAACCAAGAGTGCAGCAAGGCCCGTTGTCATGCACCAGTTCTCGTTCGAGTCTAGCTCAAAGTGGTGTTTTCGGGTTTTACCCCTAGGTACATCTGTTCCAGAGCCGCCTCTACCTGCTCGTATACAGACAAGGATGTATTTCTCGGAAAACTCATAACATCTCTATAATACCAAAATTCTAGGAAGTTCTTCTATAATAATCCTCAAACTCTATCTTCGGGCTATGTGCTCTAATCAGAGTTTATCTAAATCTAGCTTCCAAGGTTAATACTAAACTGCCTCTGATACCAACTGTAACGCCTCGACCCCACCTACCCAGAGTCGGTGCATTACTTCGTAACATTGGCATGATCACAAAAGATCAAGTCTCGAAAGACCGATTAGTTTAGTAGCCTCGGAAACACTAGATACATTCATAAGTTTTTCATTACATCAAAAAGTAAACAAACTACAATAACATGGTATTCATAGTCCACAATCATATCCCTTTCTAACTACCCCTGTAGGTCATTCATAAAATACTTCTTCACATCCTGGAAAAATATTAAAACATTGAAAGGGGTGAGCTCAGATGCTCAGTAAGGTTCACAATATAGCGGAAGATTTCATCAATAAACATTAACATTTAAGGCAATGTATAACTAAAACAAAAGCCTTTTAAACTTGAACTTCAACATAATATGGCGAAAGTAAAATGAGATAATGCCATTCACTTCTTCACATGGATATTCTACTGGTCGAATAATCACATGCAATGTCAATAACCACTTTCATAATGAGGGAATGTATAATGCCAGACATTCTGAAACATTTTGTCAAGGCCTCGGCCAAGACGTCTAAAATGATTAAGGCCTCGGCCAAAACCATAAATCAAATTGGGAAAGGGCCTCGGCCAATTCCACGTCTAGTTGTCTCATGAGACCTACCGATGCATCGAGGAGCTATAGCGGGCTCCACCCGTCACTTATTAAGTCCAATACATTCCTCGTATGAATAGGTTTAAACATATCATAAACCATACCATAATCGTATCACAGAAAACATGCATAAAGGAAACATAAAATTTCCACATTTAAATCACAATATATCATAAATATATTGACATAATAGAATCCTTTTTCAAAACCATTTTCAATACCAAAATACATAAAAGATTATATGGTATTTATTTTATTCTAACAACATTACGGCTTGTTGAGAAAGCCAAAGACCAAATAATACTCACGGCGGTAGAAAAGGTCGTTGTCACCGCGTACATTAAAAGAAACATTCCTTTTTGTCGTTTTGTAAAACGCTTCGTAGAAAAAGATTCCTTTTGTATAAAAGTAAAAGTCAAAGGTGTTTATACACCGTATAAAAAAAAGTTGTGTATAAAACGAAGTATGCCTCAATGAAAGGAGATTGAGACGAAGTCCCTTACAAAGATCATTTTTTTAAATAAAGTATATCTATAATGTGTATTCACTATATGTTCACATAAATAATGTACAAATAAAATATAGGACATAATAATATCATGACATAATTTGAAAGTAGGAGATTAACCCAATGAATGAAAATTGGGTTAAGAAATTCCCTTACCTCATGTCTGACTTGACTCAACCGTTCTTTAACCTCCTGAATAATAAACTAGAGTTAATATATACCTTATTAATAACCATTTTCAATTTCATTATCCTTTTTATATCACTTATTACAATGATATGAACATTATGTAATTATTTAAGTTAATAACAGTCCTTTTGTCGATCTTTGGTACTTGAGTCAACAATAAACATCTTATAATTACAAGTTGTTTATGTGGTAGAATATCCATTATCTACAGAATTATATTCATGATTTAGATGTCATATATATCTTATATATCCAGTATATACATTCATTTATCATATTACGTAACATTTAGAGGTAAGAAATGAAATGCACCGTTCATGGAGACGGTAAGCCGTACGTACGCATGAACGCTACTTTCATTTCAATTTCATATTTAATGGAACGAAATAATAATGATATAAATGTATAATATAATTCCAATATAATATAGTGTATAATACCATTTACTCCATCCTTTATATATCCCACATATGGCATTAACGATTCAAATCACTTTGAGGGGGCGGTAGTCCGCACTTCCTAAAATGAAATTATCGCGTTTTACCCATAATTGAAATCATAAAGTATGCCATAAATGAGAAATACAGAAGCATAAGTAAAACATAAACACATTATATATCATATATAAATATAGTGACATCTTAATGGCCACCTTTGAAGGTTTTATATGAGTGTTGAACAATCATCCTTTCGTGAGGCAGAAATTCGCCATCCACAGAAACCGTATGTTCTTTAACCATTATATGTAGGTGTGTGTATGTGTAGCTCGAATCCTTCTTATAACAACATCCTAGTATATTGAGTATACTGGTTTTGTTACAGAAGAAATGAATAAAATTAGTTTAGGGGGTTGGAGAAGAAAAATAATACAAAACAACATTAGAGAAGACATTAACTCAAAATCGGGTAACTCTTTTTGATTTGAGCCAAAGTCTTCCTTGGGAAGAGTTCTGCCCAAAGTGAGGCTTCTAGGAGTAAGAGGGGGAAGTTGGGAGAGTATTTGGGCAGAGGTTGGCCGAGCCAAATGGCTTGATGGTGTGAATAAGGTGGGAGAGGTGGGGGCCTTTTATAAGTGGAGAGGAGGGGCTCTTTTGGAAAGATTGAAATGTTACATTATTATACAATGCTTTTCAGATTATAAAGGTCCCACACTTATATAATTCGTCGCTAAGGTTATAAGGGTTCGAAATATCCTCATCCAATAGGATTTGGACAAGTGTAAGCCTTGGAGTTTTCATTATCTTCTCATTTTATTTAAATCGTTAAATAATGAGGTAATCACTGCATGATAATGATGTCATAAATAATTTAATTTATTTAATGTCTAAAAATTATAAAAAAAATACTATGATTTAGGAAATCGTTTTAGATTTATAATGAATATTTATAGTCAAAATTTGGACATGTGGAACCCCACATAAAAACTGTTTTAGTAAAACAACTCATGTTTGTGTCAATTTAATTTTAACATTAAATAAATATATATTAATATCATTTTCCAACTAAAGTGGCTCCATGGGGTCCCCATGTTGACCCATGGGTTGTCATGGTCGGCCATGAATCATCCAATAGGAGTAGGACAAGTGTCAAGCTCATATCATATTATTAAAACATTACTTTTACCTTAAACTACAGTAATTACCTCTAATCGCGATTAAGAACTTAAATGTTACTATTCACCAAAAAATTATTTTAATCTCATTGAACCACATTTTACTTCCTAATGACAACTATGTATGTCGGATTTTTGAAAATCAAATCACAGAAGTGGTAATATTTCATTTAAATGAAAAATCAGTTATTTAACTACCACTTAGTGGTTTCTCTATTCATCAAAAATTGAAGTTTTTTAGAATAATGCCAAAATTTCACCCTAAGATATAATTGATATTCTGAATTTAAAGATGATGTATATTTTACAAAATTCCAAACATATAAGTTGCATTAATTAATTTTATAATTAATTCCCGATGTTACAAAAATAGCGTGTTTCTAAGAAACAATTTATATCAAAAGATTGGCAATTGTTTATGTCCAATTTCAATGTTAAATTAATTCTAATGACCGCCATTGGATAAAATGGTAAAAATATATTCTAATTATACTTTAAAATCACTAAATAGTATAATTTATCACAATAAATTATTTTGATTAAAAAAATTGTTTTAAGTATTTTTCACTATTCATAAAAAAATTGGACGTTCTCAGAAAGTTACAAAAAATTAAACTTAGGATAATTTCGATATTACGAATACAAAAAAGAAGTCCATTTTGAAATATAAAATTTCTATAATTTTAAAAAGTGGTTATTACTATTCATAACGGCTACTTTGATTAGTCGCGGTGTTTTAGAACTCGAAGTTGCGTACAATGCAAGCTATTGCATTATTGAATGAGAAGCGTATCGTGGAAGCTCGGGGTGTTACATTCTCCCCTCCTTCAATAAATTGCGTCCTCACAATTTGAAAATTTTCTTGGAAAATAAAAGGTTGAAAATAGAAAATACCTTTGTGGAAAACCCACATCGGAAATAGGGTTAATAAAATTTAGTCTTAATAAGAGGGAAATGGAAATGAAAAAGTCACCACCCAATTATGATCTCGATTAGGAGAACATTGGTGGAAATTAGAGACATATAATTGGAGGAAAAACGTAAATATTTGTAGGGAGTGATTGAGGTCATCAATCACAATCAACTATCAAATTGAGGGCCTCAAAGCCTTCAATCTATGTTGATTTAAAATATCATCAGTTCAAAAAGAAATAAGGTATTAGGATAACACATTTTTTTGTTTTAATATACCTTTACTAAAGTTTAAGAATTAATTCATTCATTGAATAAGAGATAGGTATATATATATTTATGCTTGACAATTAGAGTTTCAACCTTCAACTCATCTTTCACTCAAAAAGATAATAGAACTCAAAAATATTATACTTATCCTAATTGTATAAGGTTCTAAATGTTAACACATACCATTTAGATTAGTAAAATTATTTTGTAATAACCAGGGACTTCCTGTAGGCTAGTGGTAGGAAATAAGTTTCTGTCGCACTATGATTGTGGGTTCGATTCTTGCAGCTTTGTCTGACGCGACGGGTTATGCCCCACCCCTGCAGGTTGTCCTTTTCCTAAAACTATAGTATCATAATATTCCAAAAATAATCTTCAGAAATGCTTTAACCTTAAACAATACTATCCAAAGATCAACGTAATCCACTCCAACCTTTATAGTTATCCAAAATACCTTTGTCCAGACTTTCTCTAAAAGGTCTCTTAATTCCAAAATCAATTGTAACATCAGATTCCCCAAACAAAGAAAAGTTTCTATTATTGTCATATACTAAAAATATGATTACCTTAAGCATATTAAAACCTTACTGAAATCAAAAAGTACTGCAGTACAATCCATATATATATCACATTATTCTTATAACCAGAATATAATTTTGAGTCTAAAAGCACCAATACATTAATTATTCTGCTTCAACTGTAGTCACAGCATAATATTGGCCTTGATCCCTTGGCCTTTTCTGAGGTAAGTTTCCTCGATGCTTAGGACATTCATTTGCATAATGACCCATTTCTCTACAATTGTAGCATTCAACTTTGACAGCCTCTTTCTTTGCCTTGCAATCACGAGCCTGGTGACCCTTTTCTCCACATTTATAACAAACTCCCATTCCTTTTAGGCAAGTACCAGGGTGATTCTTCCCACAATTATCACATAATGGAAAATCCTTCTTTCCCTTTTTCCCTTTATCTGTCTCTTGTTACACCGTTCTCTTCTTCTCTTGCTTTACTTTGTTGTCATAAGACTTAGAGAATTCCTTTTCTATCTTGATAACACACGAGACAATATCTTCGTATGATGAGAAGGATTGTGATACTAAAGCTCGATAGAGAAATGGATTTAACCCATCAAAGAAATGATCAATCTTACTCCTTGGGTTACGTATATAATCGGCAGCATGCCTCGCTAACCTTGTAAAGTTAGCCTCATACTTTGCGACATTCTCATCCTCCTTCTGCCTCAAACTCAGAAATTGCCTTTCCATATCTTCTCGATGGTTGCGAGAAAAGTATTTTTCTAAAAACATATCTTTGAACTCCCTCCATTCCATATTCGATACGTCATCATCTTCCTTTGTGTTTTGAATCAGCGACCACCACTGATCGGCATCTCCAGTGAGGCGGTAAACTGCCATGACAACCTTCTCCCTTTCGCTACTCCCCAAGGCATGGAATATTTTCTCTAAGGAGTTTATCCATTGCTCAGCTACTAACAGATTTGTACCCCCATTGAAGGTTGGTGGTTGTTGCCTCATGAAACGGACTAGCATTGATCCTCCATGTTGCGGATCAGGGTGCTCCATACGAGTAAGGTTATTATTCATAACCTGAGTAAGTTGTCCCAGTATGGTGATTAGCTGATCGGAACCAGTTGAATCACCAGCCCCACTATAATTATCTTGAGCAGGAGGGCAATCCCTACATGGAGTGCGTGCATTGATACGGTTTCCATTTCTTCCACTAGGTTCCATTTCTAAACAATTGCATAAACTAGATTAGTTTATGAAATAAAATACATAATTCCATATTTGTAAAATACATTACATAAATTGAACTATTTATGGATATAATCCATAATCATAAAAAGAAATGTTTCCTTTGAGGAAGTATATACTCATAACCCTTCATAGTGGTTTGTAAAGAAAATGAGAATTATCCTAAGCATATCCCTCGGGATTGTCGTAACCAAGAGTGCAGCAAGGCCCGTTGTCGTGCACCAGTTCTCGTTCGAGTCTAGCTCAAAGCGGTGTTTTCGGGTTTTACCCCTAGTTACATCTGTGCCAGAGCCGCCTCTACCTGCTCGTATACAGACAAGGATGTATTGCTCGGAAAACTCATAACATCTCTATAATACCAAAATTCTAGGAAGTTCTTCTATAATAATCCTCAAAGTCTATCTTCGGGCTATGTGCTCTAATCAGAGTTTATCTAAATCTAGCTTCCAAGGTTAATACTAAACTTCCTCTGATACCAAATGTAATGCCCCGACCCCAGCTACCCAGAGTCGGTGCATTACTTCGTAAATTTGGCATGATCACAAAAGATCAAGTCTCGAAAGACCGATTAGTTTAGTAGCCTTGGAAACACTAGATACATTCATCAGTTTTTCATTACATCAAAAAGTAAACAAACTACAATAACATGGTCTTCATAGTCCACAATCATATCCCTTTCTGACAACCCCTTTAGGTCATTCATAAAATACTTCTTCACATCCTGGAAAAATATTAAAACATTGAAAGGGGTGATGTCAGATGCTCAGTAAGGTTAACAATATAGCGGAAGCTTTCATAAATAAACATTAACATTTAAGGCAATGTATAACTAAAACAAAAGCCTTTTAAACTTTAACTTCAACATAATATGGAAAAAGTAAAATGAGATAACGCCATTCACTTCTTCACATGGATATTCTACTGGTCGAATAATCACATGCAATATCAATAACCACTTTCATAATGAGGGAATGTATAATGCCAGACATTCTGAAACATTTTGTCAAGGCCTTGGCCAAGACGTCTAAAATGATTAAGGCCTCGGCCAAAACCATAAATAAAATTGGGAAAGGGCCTCGGCCAATTCGACATCTAGTTGTCTCATGAGACCTACCAATGCATCGAGGAGCTATAGCGGGCTCCACCCGTCACTTATTAAGTCCAATACATTCCTCATATGAATAGGTTTAAACATATCATAAACCATAACATAATCGTATCACATAAAACATGCATAAAGGAAACCTAAAATTTCCACATTTCAATCACAATATATCATAAATATATTGATATATTATAATCCTTTTTCAAAACCATTTTCAAGACCAAAATACATAAAAGATTATATGGTATTTATTTTATTCTAACAACATTACGGCTTGTTGAGAAAGCCAAAGACCAAATAATACTCGCGGCGGTAGAAAAGGTCGTTGTCGCCGCGTACGTTAAAAGAAACATTCCTTTTTGTCTTTTTGTAAAACGCTTCGTAGAAAAAGATTCCTTTTGTATAAAAGTAAAAGTACAAGGGGTTTATACACTGTATAAAAAAAAGTTGTGTATAAAACGAAATATGCCTCAATGAAAGGAGATTGAGACGAAGTCCCTTACAAAGATCATTTTTTTAAATAAAGTATATCTATAATGTGTATTCACTATAAGTTAACATAAATAATGTACAAATACAATATAGGACATAATAATATAATGACATAATTTGAAAGTAGGAGATTAACCCAAAGAATGAAAATTGGGTTAAGAAATTCCCTTACCTCGGGTCTGACTTGACTCAACCGTTCTTTAACCTCCTGAATAATAAAATAGAGTTAATATATACCTTATTAAGAACCATTTTAAATTTCATTATCCTTTTTATATCACTTATTACAATGATATGAACATTTTGTAATTATTTAAGTTAATAACAGTCGTTTTGTCGATCTTTGGTACTTGAGTCAACAATAAACTTCTTATAATTACAAGTTTTTTATGTGGTAGAATATCCATTATCTCCAGAATTATATTCATGATTTAGATGTCATATATATCTTATATATCCAGTATATACATTCATTTATAATATTACGTAACATTTAGAGGTAAGAAATGAAATGCACCGTTCATGGAGACGGTAAGCCGTACGTACGCATGAACGCTACTTTCATTTCAATTTCATATTTAATGGAACGAAATAATAATGATATAAATGTATAATATAATTCCAGTATAATATATTGTATAATACCATTTACTCCATCCTTTATATATCCCATATATGGCATTAACGATTCAAATTACTTTGAGGGGGCGGTAGTCCGCACTTCCTAAAATGAAATTATCGCGTTTTACCCATAATGGAAATCATAAAGTATGCCATAAATGAGAAATACAGAAGCATAAGTAAAACATAAACACATTATATATCATATATAAATATAGTGACATCTTAATGGCCACCATTGAAGGTGTTATATGAGTGTTGAACAATCATCGTTTCGTGAGGCAGAAATTCGCCATCCACAGAAACCGTATGTTCTTTAACCATTAGATGTAGGTGTGTGTATGTGTATCTCGAATCCTTCTTATAAAAACATCCTAGTATATTTAGGATACTGGTGTTGTTAAAAAATAAATGAATAAAAATAGTTTAGGGGGTTGGATAAGAAAAATAAAACAAAACAACATTAGAGAATACATTACCTCAAATCGGGTAACTCTTTTTGATTTGAGCCAAAGGCTTCCTTGGGAAGAGTTCTGCCCAAAGTGAGGCTTCTAGGAGTAAGGGGGGGAAGTTGGGAGAGTATTTGGGCAGAGTTTGGCCGAGCCAAATGGCTTGATGGTGTGAATAATGTGGGAGAGGTGGGGGCCTTTTATAAGTGGAGAGGAGGGGCTCTTTTGGAAAGATTGAAATGTTACATCATTATACAATGCTTTTCAGATTCTAAAAGTCCCACACTTATATATTTCGTGGCTAAGGTGATAAGAGTTCGAAATATCCTCATCCAATTGGCTTTGGACAAGTGTAAGCCTTTGATTTTTCATTATCTTCTCATTTTATTTAAATCGTTAAATAATGAGGTCATCACTGCATCATAATGATGTCATAAATAATTTAATTTATTTAATGTCTAAAAATTATAAAAAAACTACTATGATTTAGGAAATCGTTTTATCTTTCTAATGAATATTTATAGTCAAAATTTGGACATGTGTAACCCTACTTAAAAACTGTTTTAGTAAAACAACTCATGTTTGTGTCAATTTAATTTTAACATTAAATAAATATCTATTAATGTCATTTTCCAACTAAAGTGGCTCCATGGGGTCCCCAAGTTGACCCATGGGTTTTCTTGGTCGGCCATGACTCATACAATAGGAGTAGGACAAGTGTCAAGCTCATATCATGTTATTAAAACATTATTTTTACCTTAAACTACACTAATTACCTCTAATCGCGATTAAGAACTTAAAAGTTACTATTCACCAAAAAATTATTTTAATCTCATTGAACCACATTTTACTTCTTAATGACAACCATGTATGTCGGATTTTGGAAAATCAAATCACAGAAGTGGTAATATTTCATTTAAACGAAAAATCAGTTATTTAACTACCACTTAGTGGTTTCACTATTCATCAAAAATTGAAGTTTTTTAGAATAATGCCAAAATTTCACCCTAAGCTATAATTGATATTACAAATTTAAAAATGATGTCTATTTTACAAAATTCCAAACATATAAGTTTCATTAATTAATTTTATAATTAATTCCCGCTGTTACAAAAATAGCGTGTTTCTAAGAAACAATTTATATCAAAAGATTGCCAATTGTTTATGTCCAATTTCAATGTTAAATTAATTCTAATGACCACCATTGGATAAAATGGTAAATATATATTCTAATTATACTTTAAAACCACTAAATAGTATAATTTATCACAATAAATTATTTTGATTAAAAAAATTGTTTTAGGTATTTTTCACTATTCATAAAAAAATTGGAAGTTCTCAGAAAGGTACAAAAAATTCAACTTAGGATAATTTCGATATTACGAATACAAAAATGAAGTCCATTTTGAAATATAAAATTTCTATAATATTAAAAAGTGGTTATTACTATTCATAACGGCTACTTTGATTAGTCGCGGTGTTTTAGAACTCGAAGTTGCGTACAATGCAAGCTATTGAATTATTGAATGAGAAGCGTATCTTGGAAGCTCGGGGTGTTACAAGGTCCCATAAAATTATCTTATAACCCTATGAAAATAAAATAAAAATTTATGATTAATTTTTATGAAAATAATTTTCTATTTTAAATTCATAAATTATTTAAAAAAATTTTATTAAAATATTTATGACATACCAAAATACGAATACTTATTCTATGATCGTTTTTTCACATATAAGATGTGAAAATTGTATTTATAAATCCATGGGTAAAGTTTCTATTTTTTGGATGTTTTACAATTTTTACTATTCATAATGGTATGTTCCTATTCATAAGGGTATGTTACTATTCATCAAAAAAAATACATTTTTCCAATCAGACTCTAAATATAACTCTAAATGCAACTGTACATGTAAGTTTCTCCAAATTCAAATCACAGAGGTGGTAAAATTATGTTTACTGGATAGGTTATAATGAATTGGTGTTTTGTAGGTACATAGTGTCTCATGCATTAAATATTCATTTTCTTTCTAGAATCATCTGGTGATATAAATTTATTATTGACTTAGGAGAATCATTGAAGAAAATTTTGTTATTGGAAAAATTTTATGATATCGGATGTAGGACTCGCACCAAGAAATGGTTGATGATCATTATGAAGGGAGAAATTGTGGTGATGAAGGTAGAGCAGATTTCAATGAACATGTATGCTATTATGGGTTAAACATAAAAGGTATCAGCTATATTTGTCAAAGAAACTACTTAGATGGATGAGTTGACAATGTTATGGCATCAAAAGCTTGGTCATACATACAAATGAGGCCTAAAGATTCCTGCATATAATAATTTGATTCCTAGGCGTAGAATGGTATCCTAACCATTTTTAATTAAATTTTTTAGTAAGAATCATAGGATTATGTTTGGAATGTGGACAATGAGGAGAATAGAGATCTTGAAGTTTATCAATTCTTATGATGGTAAGGATCAGTTATGTCCCTAAAAGGAGAAAGGTACTTTGTTTCTTTTATTGATGACTATTCTGGGAGATGATGGATGTTTCCAATAAATAAAAAATCATATTTTTTGGAAGTCTTAAATACATTCAATGTATTGATGGAGCATGAATATGAAAATAAGATCAAGTTTTTGAGGACATAAAATAGTGGATAATATAAAAGAGAGGAGTTTGATTATCATTTTCAATAAGAGGTCATCATGTAACAGTACACAGTGGCATACCCTCCTCAGCTAAATAGAGTGGAAGAGCCGATGAATAAAACTGAGTTGGACATATCAATGGAGATTCTTAAGAAAAAATGAGTAAACATGGCATTATATGTATAAGCATTAATTAATGCATGATATGTGGTCAATTGATCCCCATTAGTGGTAATTAATCTGATGATGTTGGTGGAGATGTGGACTGGTAAACCTGTAGACTATTTTCCATTGCATTCTTTGGGAAGTACCGTATTTGAATTATTTAATGATCAAGAATGATCGATGTTGGACTCAAGATCCAAGTAATATATCATCCTGGTATACGATGATGGTGTGTAGGGGTATTGTTTGTGGGATCCCACTGCCTAAAAAATATCATTGGAATAAATGTCATTTTTTCAGAAGATAAGGTGAAAATGATGACTGATAAAGATATTGAGTAAGAGAGTATATAAACTACAATAGTTAAGGTTATTGAAGAAGAAAATGACGGACTCATTTTTTATGAGTAAATACCAGATCATGATGATCATGTACTAGATGATCATGGAATACAAAGGTCAAATTGAGGGTAAAGAGCACCAATATGGAACTCGTATTATGTCATTGAGTGAAATGATTCATATTGCTTTTGGATAGATGATAGAGTGATGTACTTTTTATGGAAAACTAGAATTTGGATGTAAATTTACAGATGGAAGTGATTCCGAAGAAACCTAAATCCCTACACAAGAACAGTAATTGGGATCTTGTACTATTACCTAATAGATGTAGGTCATTTGGAAAAAAGGTGTCTAATGGATCAAAAGTGGTTAAACCAACCAGGGGAAAAGATATCATGCCAGACCAATGTTCAAATGATATGATCTAAATAAATGTATCTATTTTAATGAAAAATTTCCACTTATTTGTATACAGATGACTATTAGAGTAGCTCTAGAAATGTGTGTTCCATACTCTCTGCATATATAGCAGCAATGTGTGAAAACAACTTTTCTCCATGGTGATTTTGATGAAGAAATATATATTATCTAAAAAAAGGATTTTATAAAGATGGTAAAGAAAAATTGGTTTTTAGGTTGGAAAAATATATGTATGGTCTCAAATAGGCATCGAGTAGTTGGTAAAAGATATTTGATTCATATATAATGAGCCTTGGATAAAACATGATTCATTCAGATACTTGTGCATATTTCAAGGATCTAAATGTTAATGTTTTTTCATTATACTGTTTTATATGGAAGACATGTTAGTTGTAGGCCTTATCAATGATTAAATTGGGGATATAAAGGCATAGTTGGCTAGAGATATTGATATGAAGGACTTGGGATCAAAAAAATGATTCTTGGGATGCAGATTTATCAAGGCATGGATTGTGGTAAGATTTGGAAAGCATAGAAGAAGTATTTGATTGATGACTTGAAATTCATCAATATACAAGACTTTATGCAATTTCTAACCCTCTTCCCATTAATATCAAGTTATCCTCTATGATAAGTCCATGAAGTTAAGTAGAAGTTATATAAATGTTTCAAGTGTCGTATGCATCAGTAGTGGGGAGTCTATTCTTTTTCATGGTTTGTAGTAGATTGGACATTGTACAGGTAGTGGGTTCAGTTAGTCAGTACATGGATGATATTATAAGGAATCATTGGAGCCTGGTGAAGAGGATCCCAAGATACATCAAGGAAACCTCAAATGTTTCATTATGTTATGAATCATCAAGTTTCACTATTAGAGGCTATATTAATTTAGTTTCTTCAGGTGATTCTGACTGGTGAAAATCCCCTACTTATTATTTGTTTACTCTTGTAGGTGGTGTTGCGAACTGTATTTCAATGTTATATTTGATTATATCTTTTTCCAAAATGGAGGTGGAGTACATTGTAGCTATACAGGCCTATGAAGTGTTGATTTGGATGAGAATATTATCAGAGGATATTGGGAACCAAAAGAATGATATTCCATTGTTTAGTTTGACAATAAAAGTGTCTTTCACGTTCAATGGAATCCCACTTTTCATTCCCAAAAAATGAACATTGTGTTATCATATCACTCTGTCCGAGATGTGGATGAGTAAGGAAATGTGGAAATGAAAAACTTTCACACTAATGAAAATCATATAGATGTCTGGATGAAATCATTTGGTTCTGATAACTTCAGATGTTGTTGTCCATTGAGAGATCTTGCAGAGTAATGAGAAATTGATTGGTAGATAGAAATGATGTTTCTAGATATGATTTTAACTTAATAAACATTCCAAGTATAAGATATGTTGTAAGATGTTCTGGATAGAGAAAAAATAAATGATGTTCGCCACATTTATTTCCATCAAAGAGGGTGACACAATACCATTTTCCCCATAAAATATGGTAAAACACATTTATTTGAGGGGACACCAAAGAAGGGTGATAACGGGCCATTAAAATGGATTTCCTCCAATATTTTTCATAATCAGATTCTCAAAAAATGTATCTCTATCTTTGAGAGAAGTATTTTTGTGAGGTGTTTCTTTACATATTCAACAAATAATTTTAGGGGTGTTTTCACCTTGTAGTTGAGAGAGTTTGGAACCATGTTTTAACATAGTGAAATCATTCTATTTTCCTATCATTGTTTACCCCTTTTAGTTGATGGGTTTTTCCATGTTATATTTGATGTTCACATTATTTATCCACATTAATATTTTATTTTTGTCTATCATTTATCGTTGTATCGAAGGTTCAATTATTTGTGATCCTAACACATCCCATCCTACACTGGATACAATTGTAACGAAAATCAAATTCCAAATTCTACATCTTCATATCATTCCCGTATTCATTTATATTTGACCATATTTAATTATTATCTATAATCTTGGAGTCATGTGTGACAAACTAACCCGCAATCTGTGAATCCAGAGCCCCAGTTCAATTTACCCATCATAGCCATTTTTCATTCATTGAGACTTCATTGGTGAATTTCATAGAGTGAATAACTCGCATCAATAATATTGAAATGAATGAGTTTCTACTTCTTCAAAAAAAATCATAAAAAATATAAAATCCAAGGAGTAATGTTTTCTATCCTTGGATCAACAATGGATCATCAAAAGTTCTCATGGAAATTATCTTCTTTGGCCATGTTCAATACACAAAAAAATAGTAATATTTTGGGAATTTAGTTTGATTCTCCCCCTTTATAAGAGGGCTTGTTTTGAGAATCCATGGTTCAAATTTCTAATGTATCCCATTCTGAACCAAAGGGCTGATTCATCTGGAGTTTTCAGACTATAATCACACACTCTTGAAGTCTGTAACTTTGATCAGAGTCACATAGTCTATCTAACTTTATCTGAAAAATATTTTTCCTGCACTAGATGAATATTGAGACCTGAATAAAAAATATAAGCTCAAATAAATCGAAAATGGATTTCCTAGAACCAAACATGCCTTCTCCTGTCTTACATAGAATCTACAAACCTAAAAATATTGAGTTATATCAATCTGACATTGCATCTGTGTTCATTTCTAGATTTAGTTCATCAACAGATAATTCCTATATCAACATTCATTACATAATCGTGAATCCCAATTTCATCACACATGAGATACTTCCCAATTTGAATACCACCCCACTCCAATCATAATCATAAAAAAACCACCACATGTAACTAATTTTAAAAATAAATTATAGAAAAACTATTACTAATTTATAAAACTATTATAAAAAAATGAGTTTAATCCTTAATAATCATTTAAAAAACATATCATTTTTATTTCAATTGTCACTTTGAACAATTCCTTTGAGACCCTTTAACATCCATGGGCATGTGAACAATATATAATTTACATTTCAAATGACTAAAAAAATGATTAAATTGGCTAAGAAATAATGACATTAAATTTAATAATACATGATTGGAGCCACCTATGCTAAAAAAACCACCCATAACATGACCCCAATATTTAAGTGATCTATATTGGGTATGTGAGCACAAAACTAATCAATAAACACTATAATTTAAATCAACTACGGATCTAAAACTAAAATCACATGACCCATTTTCTATGCCGAACGTACTAGATGGGAAAAAAATTCTAGACCATAAGAAATTGGTCTGGTATACTCCCCACACACACCCAGAAAGATGAAACAAAAAATAACCAAAATAATAAATCTAACTCAATAGGAAAAGAAACCAAAAATCAATAAATATTTTAAATAATATTATATTGAGATATACCTCAAGGTAAATGATAAACAACAAAAAGATCGTCCCCCTTTGAGGCCTCCTTTATTTTCCAAACACAAAAGTCCCATCAAATAGAATGATTACCCTATTCCATAGTAGATTAGGGTCTCCAAAACCCTGACTAAGGGGATAATAATTAAAAAGAAACAAGTGAGAGGAACATGGGAGATAAAGGGAATGATCTTTCTAAAAGTTAGTTGATAATATATTTTAGATTAAACTAGATAAAATGGGATATGAGGGGATGCAAAAGGGAGATAAAGTGGGATATATCTCATTTTCCATGTGACTAAGATTAGAAATACCTATGGGGGTTCCAAAGATTGATCCCTAAGAAAATTACTTCATTCCCTTATAATAAATGCCTAGTAAACTTGTTATAGCATGACACAAATGTGTCATGACATGATCACCACCAGGTTGAGGGGTCAACGCCCTTATAGACATCTTCAAAACATGAACTATATCAGTTGTGGTGTGGAAAACCCATGAAAGTAGGCTTCATCCCTCAGTTAAGTTCTTCTTAGCATGACCAGACAGGATCACGTATTGACTACAAGCAGACAGAGGGCCTACACCCAACCATGAACCATAATGGAACATGCCACATATGTTATTGCACAAACTTTTTCTGAAAACACAATTAAACCATGAATTCCTATGACTCATTGAAGTTATTATTCCACAAAACATTCACAACTAAAACATTGTTAAACCCATCTAATCATGATCTAGAAACCCTATCATTGACCAAAATTTAAAACATTAAATTTCCACACACTTTACCATCTGATAATGATGCATTTAATTATAGACTTCATCTCTTATCTATGAATGGCCTCTATTTTTTGATATATATGTCTAATTTATATATATATATATATATAACAAAAATACCCTTTTACTGCCAACCAATTCAACCCATGTGGCCTATATGGCCACTCAAAAGGTTATGTAAAAGGAATATATCATATAGTGTTGAAATTGATACAAATTAACCCTAATATCTCATGATTTTTCTAGTTTATGGTTTACAACAGATAGAAAAACACCATGTAGGATAACTATTCACTAGTAGAAATATCACCTATACTAATGCATTTATCCCAATGGTTTGGAAACCCCATTTGGAAAAGTAATCTATACCAATGGTTAATTGAAAACATTGGCATAAGCCAATGGATTGTTGATTTTCCCAGTGGTTTGACAAAACTAATGGGATTGGAAATGAATTCCCAATGTATTTTTAAAACCATTAGGAAAGGATCAATGTGGAATATTTTTCCCAATGGTCTTTGGAAACATTAGGGATATGGAATCCCAAAAAACTAGTTCAGACCCCTTCCTCTGTCTAGAACCAATTTTCGTAAGGATTTTCCTGAGATCTCTCCCTCCTGAAACGCTACCTCCCATGCCCACTTCCTCATGAAACACTCTATCAAGGCTTCCAAACATACATCTCATGTGATCTTCCTCGAGATACCAGCCCTAACATTTTTCCCTAAATGAGAAATCTCCCGGTTGAGAACACTACTTCATAACCGACAATCTATCTTTGATTCAAGTAATTTGTGTTCTTTCACTTAAAATGGTCACATTGTAACTTTGTTATGTGTACTACCTCCATTTATCTTATATGTTTTTATTTCTATTTCACTAATATCATCTTTTTATTACCTGTATTATGATCACATTATGAACACAATCCATATATATTTTAATGGCGTGGTTTTGTTATTTTTTGTGATTTATCTTTATAGAATAATTTTTTAGATATTGGAGACTTCAATATGATCATGATTTATTTTATTCTTGGTATATTTTAAATTTCTGGCTTATTAACATGATTTCGGAGGATAGAAAAAAATATAATTATTTAAATTTTTTCTATAAGAGGAACTAAAAGATACTCTTGCATTATGAATCAACCCATAAATGTTTTCATTAAAATATCACACTGTAACATTATGATTAGGATATTGTTACTATAATTCATTCATATAGAACCCTAGTGGGAAGTATAAAATTATGTTACAAGTCATTTACTACTATTTAATACCACTAGTTATGTTATAATGTCATTTTAAATCATATGTATTGTTGGATTTTTAAAGCTAGTGTTTATAGAGATTTTTAATAACTTTTAAAATCCAATTAATTTAGATTAATTATCATTAATATCTTGCTAAAGTTTCTCAATGTATAATTGAAGATGTTTTTAAATATCATATCTATTTATATTAATTTAACCATTAATATTTCAAATTTAATTTAATGTCATAGTCATCAACGGTTGTACTGTTTTCATGGAAGGTTTTTTGGATCTCTGTGTTCCCACAATATGAGTAATAATTATTTATTTTATAATATTTTAAAGATGTACTCATTTGATATAATTGAAAATTACATTATGTAAATACTATTTTTTTATATATTAGATTAAAGGTAATAATATTTTCATAAATACTACTTCTTGAAGAATCAATGTTTGAAGAAGATTTATTTACTATTATTTGTAGAGACATCTAATATCTAAATATGCCCTCTATTTTTATATATTATGTATTCCTAGTATAAGTATCAGCAATAAATAATTATATATAGATTAAAGTGCCAATTAGTTTTATTATTTGTGTTCTCTCTAATAAAAGTATTTGATTTCCCAAAAAAATTCTTTTTCTTTGTATTTACTGCATCACTTGGTTGTGAGATCCCTAATGTAGAGCCCATGTTTCTTGGTACCACTACGAAGGGATGGATGAATGATACACTTTTTATGATTTATTTTTAATTAAACTTATTTTAATGGTTAATTTCAGTATCCTTTCAATATTGAATCAACTCATGCTCACCTAATATGACAAATATATAAAGGAATCCTAATATATAATGGTTTTAAAGGTTCAGACTCAAATGCGTACAAAAATCGATGACTGTTTAGTTATCCCAATTGTAGATTCTCCACTATAAACCCAAGTAGTTATACTATAGAACAATAAATCCTATAATAATAGAGACCCACTATTCTTTTAATCTAGACTCCCACCAATGAATTCATATTCCAACTAACCAATAAAAATTTATGATTAAAATAAAAGAATATATCTCAAATATCGTTATTTATTCCAGACCAATTGATGTTGATTTACCAACATGAACATATACTTGTGGAAAGAGTCTCTATACCAACACTTTTATGATTTGAGAAATAGATATTGTAATTTTTTTCTTTGATACGTATACCATACAAGAAAGAGGATTGTGTGCATTAATCATATGTGGCATTTAGGATTAACATGACATTTAAATTCATATTTGTGAATGAAATTTATATTGATATTTGGATTAGTTTTATAAAGTGTCTATAAGGATTTTTACATGGGTTTTCTAAATAACTTTTTAGTGGAATTATACCCACCCAGACCATAGTGTTTTTTTGAGGAAATAGCATGTGGATCTAATTTTTGGATGTTCTCTAATAATGTAAATATATTTCATTGGTGCAATGGATGTATTTTAAAACTTGGGGGTTCATTTGATAATTTTATAGATTTTATATTGTTTAAAGTGTTAAATATAATCATAAAAAGATGCTTCATTTTGGTGATTATTCACCCTTATTATTTTTATAGCCATAATTTCAATTAGTTGATGTAATATAGGAATCATGATTATATGAAGTGGAAATGAATTAATAGAAACCTATAACTGTTGGTATTGGGTGTGGTTTTTGATGAGATAGTGGATTATGATAATATATGGATGGATCTAGGATGGATAGAGCAAATGTTTATTCTTTTTGGTTTTGTAGAAATTCCTGAGTGATTAGTGATCCTTTAGTAATTGTTGGAATTAGTGTGATTTCTTAGTATTGTTGTGAAGGCCGAAACAAGTTTGGGTTTTCTAGATAAAATCAGAATGGATGAGAATCATTGTAAATTTTTTTGTTAATGAGCCTAGGTTTTATGGCATGTGACTCACTGGAGAACAATCCTGGATCTATGACCATATGATATTGGTGTGTTCACTCATTTGGTTTGTATTAACTTGAATTTTAATGAATTATTATTATTTGAATTAATTATAATTCATTGCTGGTAATAATTTCATGCTACACAGAATGAATATTAATATTATTAATGAGTATCTTACCATTTAATGAATATCTAACCATTTAATAGATAATTTTTTTTATCAATACGATTAATTAATAATTATTCTCCCACAAAGGAAAATTTTTTATTAGCTTAGTATTAATTCAATAAATCCTCAAATTAAATGGGTGTATGGATCATATGAGGCTAAAATGTTTCTTACATATCCACATAACACTTTTTTTTCTAAGATATATTACCACAACTAATATAAATATTCTTTCTTATATGAGGTATATATTAAAATATTTCCCATCCATCAAAGTATATTTAATACTGAGTTGCATCAAAATATCAATAAACTAATCAATCTCTATGTTTATTTTTACTTTTGTTTTGTCTCTAGGTTTTATGTATATTTACTTATCATATATTATATTTTTAAAATGGTTTACTCTCATACTCATTGTTCTATCTTTTTACATACTTTTTACATGAATAATATTAACTGAGTCTGGTCATATCCTAGCTTCATAGTGTGTAGTTAATTTATATAAAACTTGATCCATGTTATGGCTCATTTTACTTTTATAAATAATGTTCTTTGTAGTGGGTTAATATCATTTGAAAAGAACTATGTTCTATATTAGAACTAAACCTCCAGTATTTTTAATTACACTATTTGTCATTTTGTTTTATCATACATAGTCTTAAACCGATGTTGATACAAAAGAATATTTTCTAATTCTAGGTTTCAACTTGTATCTAAATATTCTGTTGGATATGGATTTATATAACGTGAGCAATTCTCATTTACGTAAAAAAAATTAGTGAACTTAAATATTATTAAATTTTTAACACGAAATGACGGATTACAATTTTATCATTGAATGGATAGAAGATGGATGTAACACAGTGAGATTTTATGAGATAGATTATTTTTATTTTCTTTGATGACTTCTGTTTTATGCTTCACTTGGATTAGCATGCGTTATACGCATCATCATATTATCTTTTAGTATACACAACAATATTCTTGGATTGTCTTTTACACAATTTCATGTTATTTTGATAGAATTAATTTCACACAACACCGAGTATATATATTTTTTCATTGTATAAATAAAATACGTTTAGATTATTTTATACACAAATCTAAAGGAATATTTCACTACATACAACACTAACTTGGCTTGTGTTTCACACAAGAGGGACCTTCCTCAATAGCTTGTGTTGTCTGTGATATCGTGTTTCAGTAGACAATAATATATTATTAAAATACTATTATTTAATGGGATATAAACTAGCCATTATTAATAGCATTGAAAATAATTATTATTTAATATTACATTAACATTCATATTTTATATTTTCTATACATGATATAAGAAAATTTTAATATTTAATATAAAAGAAGTATTTTTTTAAAATTGCAGATTAACCACATTTTGATTAGGCACCCTTTTTAAATCTGTTTTTTAAAACATTAATAAGTTTTATTTTAAAAAATATGATTCTTCTTTTTAATATGGAAATAATATTTAACTTTTGAATAATTTTTTGATTTTTTCTGAAAACATTCATATTTTGATGAATTATAAAAATATGATAAATTTTAAATAAAAAATAACTTTTCATATACATAATTTATATGGATAAATTATAATATTTAATTGTTTTAAAGTATAAATGGAATATATTTTGATCATTTAAAATAATTTTGGTCAGAGGATATAATATCAAATTTAAATTGGATATAAATACTTGTCAATATTTTGATAAGTTTTTTCTTCTTAAAAATTGGCTTTTGTTTTTTGGAAACATGACTTAATTTTGAGTTGATTACTATAAAAACTTTGTCTGGAATTTGGAAAAATGTATTTAATAATTGGAATCGTAAGGTCCAAAATTTGTGAAAAGGTACCTATTATTTTATGGACATTATGAATAGTAACATAATTAATTATTTTATTTACCTTTGTAAAAAGGAAAATCTGGTAGATAAGGGTAAACAATTTATATTATAATAATATTAAACTACCTTAACATATTTCATAGCCCTATTATATGAGATATTTCTTGACATGGGAATCCATGGATCGATTTTGGGACGCCATTGATTCATATGGACGTGAAAATGACATTTTCAAAGAATTAATTTAAAGTAATGATAATTATAACCTAAACATATATGTTTTACTAAATTGATTTTAATATATTATTATATAATTTATATATCGGTCTATAAATAGTAATTATAAATATATAAAAAATTATACATCATGGTATTTTATTTCTAATTTTTAGTTATTAGATTAATATATTTATTTATGACAAAATTATGATGTAGTGATTATCAAATTAAGGAAAGATTCAAAAAAAACAGAATTTATAAATATTAAAATAATTTTAATTTGAATATTTGATATCATTCAAGAATTTTTTAGATGACATTGAAAAATTAGGGATGATTTAATGGCTTTGGATAGAAGGAATCAGGTCGTTGTAATTTTTTTTTAAAAAATATAGTATGCATAGTGTCTAAAAATGACATAATTCATAACTTAAAACATAAAATAATTTAATAAATGATATTAAATTAATAAAAATATATAGTTCATACAAATGGTTAATATATTTACAGATATTTAATAAATAACTTTTTATGATTTTTTTGACATGATATGTTTATTAAAATAACCCATAATGTTAAAATAACATGATATCACAATAAGATTAATAAAGGTAAAATAATGGTTAATCCAAAAATATATGAATTAAAAATATTAAAAACTTTTCTAAAAATTATAGGATTATTATTATTCTATACAAAATCATCATATATTCTAATTTAATTTGTATTGGGCCTTTTTAATCGAAATTGAATTTATAATAAATTGATATTTTGAGAGTTTCCTAAAGTTCCCCATTCCTCGAGTATAAAAAGGGCACCTCCTCCCTCTCTTTTTCACTCTATTTTGAGCCTTAATGATTAGAAACACCCTAATCTTTCCTCATCTCAAAATACCTATTTACATTCTAGACATTATAGTCTTATCAAAAGACCAATTGTAGTGGCCAAAGATGAAATTTAATTGAGGCACTTCGAGGAAGAGGTAATCTCGTCTACCGATTCTTTAAAAATTCTTTTTTTCCTTCCAAATTTTATTTATTAGTTGTTTCATTATAATGTAATAACATTATTATGACTCATATAATTATAAGTTGTTATAAATATAAATCAATCCAATTTCACCTTCAATACTTCCTACGAAGAACGAAATCACCGTGCGTGCATACCTAAAGATCACTGTCTCTACACCATGGTGTAAATTACTTTTTCACCACCACAATAAATGGATGGGTATAATGGTGGAAATAATAAATATATATTATTTTTATAACATGATAATAATTTATAAATTTTCTATACCATCCATTTAAATACAATTTATTAATTATAAGAACAATATTGATGCTCGTGTGTACGTACGACTGACCATCTCCCCGATGTGATGAGATTAATTCTCCACATTAACTATTAATAAATGACTATAAAGATTATATAATAAATAATAATAAAATATATGACATAATAATGATATGAGATTTATTAATATATACGTTTATTTTTCTTACATCCATTCAATTTAATAAGGAAACGAAAACAACGTTCAGGTGTACGTACGGCCTACCGTCTCCATGAATGGTATATTACATTTCATTTATCTATATTATATATTTATAAATATATATATTTATATTTATATTCTGAATATATTTGATATATAAATTATTTTTTATATCCTATAATTTTTTAAAACATGATATCTGTAAAATTTTTCATGAATTAAAAATCCAAACAAGTAAGATAAATAAAACAAGTATTACCCAAAACGTTACTTTAGCATGTAATTGAAAAATTGAAGAGTATTATAATGTCATTAGTAAATCATATATGATATCATAAATATTATTCTGGTTATTTTACATGTTAATAATATGTCCATACCAACTGTATAGGGGTTTCAGACACATATATATGAAATTGGACTTAACGTAGGGGATAATATTGTAATCTCATTTTAATATGAGATTATTTATATGTAATTATTTAATGGGGTATATTTATCATCCATATACATGTTTAATAAAAACATTCTCATAAATTTCATTCTACTCTTCTATGTTTGTTTAAATATATTTTTTCTATTTTTTCTTTTACTACATGGTATAGAATTAATCATTCGTTTTTTAGCATACATGGTACCTTCTGTATTTTTAGGAAAAGTAGGAGGATAATGTTTTTTAACATATATGGTATGAATGGATTTTTATGGTTTAATGACACCTTATTTCCAAGAATCATCGTATACAATATTTCATGTTTATTTTCATCTAAATTTTTTTCTTTTAAAATTTCATGGAATTTTGTGACAAGATAGTTTTTTTAATGAAAAATGATATTTTCCTCAAGAACTTAGTTCATGTGATTTATCAAAATTATTATCCATCTAAGATGACTTCATTTAAATAGGTTTATGTTTCTATCCCAACTATTATTACTATAATTTTACTTTGTTAATGATGGGATGATATTTAAATGGATTATGTTATTATGGAATGATGGTTAAGTAAACCCATTTTATTACATGGGTTATGCTTTGATGAGTTATTTGTGTTTTTTTGGAACAAATAAGAATTATTTCATTCTTATATGGGTGGGACCTATATCTCTATCCAATGCATTGGGTAAGAATTTATATCATGAGATATAAATTTTTGGAATGGCAAGTAAAACTGGTTCAGTAATATAGGTCTGGAATAAGAAGTAAATCTAGTTCTGTAATACAGGGCTGGAACGGTAGGTAAATCAAGTTCAGTAGTAGTTTTCTGGAATGAAAAGTAAAACTATTTCAGCAATGGAAGTTTTCTACTATGATTTGTTTTGACAATAATGACTTGGATACTATGGAAATCATTTCATGTGATAATTTTTTTTCTACAATTAAATGTTTTTTGGCAATGTTATGTTATCATGGTTGTGTAACTTATGATCTATCCCTTACGAACAACCATGATTTATTTCAGGACTGATGATTTTTTATATTTAAACATTATGATCATTTTTTTACAGTCTAATTTTTATGGTTTTTTATGTTATTAATGTATACCTTAATGGGAATTTTAGCTAACCCTTTTTATATATTCTTTTCGGCATGATATAAATAATGGTTTTAGGTAGAAAAACTAATGGAGAATATATTTATGGGAGATGTTGATGATCTTTCACCAATATCGAAGAATGTGTTTTGAGTTTCAAAAGTCACTAAACTAATATAGTATTTGGGAATATTTTTCGGTCTTTTATTACACATTCATAAAAATAAATGTAATTTCTATTTATGTCAAGCTTGGGACTATATAGTTGGTATCAAAGCAAACGATAATTCATCTTTGGAAACTAGGATTCGAAAACTTTAGTGAGATCCCTAGAGATATTTCTGTTGATATGTCTAAGAATTTCTTAAGGAAAATAAATTTATAGGTTACAAACCATGGTTGTTGTGATAATCATTACTAGCCTATGGTTAAACCTAAGATATATTGAGTTGTAATATTATAAGTAATTTAGCATACATATGTGTTTCTAATATCTAATATGTAGTTCTCGCATTTTGTTTCTTATCTTAGTTAATTTCTAGAACAACATAGAACATAGTTAACCCGTGAATGTTTTAGATGTGGAAAATTTGGGAATTTAGAAGATATATTTCCTATGTGTAAAAATACTAATGAGAATCTTTAAGTTGGTATGAGTATTTTTCATAATAAAGAGGGTTAATATATTATAAACAATATTTTAATGGTATGTAATGTTCTTCCACTATTATTTACATTAATCCTATGAAGCATGAAGTTGAGAAATGAAAAGACCTAATTCATATTTTATGAAATATGAAGTTGATGGATCTTAAGTAATTATTTATAAATAATGTTGAATGATTGAGTTGTATATGTTTCAGAATACAAATATTATGTAATATGAATCATGAAATATTTATGTTTTTTCAATATAATTATTGGAAAGGATATGATGAATTGTTCTACGGAGATATAAATTTGATTTATAGTAAAGGTGATATACTTTGAGATCACATGATTAATTGAAATATAACCCTTAATATGTCCCTTATGATAACAAAATGATCATTGGATAAAGATATATTGGATTTGAAAAATTAATTTAGAAAATTATAACTACTTTATTTCTAATTATGGAGTTATTGGGACGAGGGTTATACTATAATGGATGAAGTATAAAAAATTTGGGACATAAATAATATATCCAATATCTGTTTTAATAATGAAACCTTCATTTTTTCTATAAGGATATATGATAATTCATGTTGTTTTCATGACTCAAGAGAATAAATTATTAATGTATTTACATGTTTTGAATTTGATAACCAGAACATTCTTATGAGATATGGGAGATAAATTTTATGACGATTTAATTCACCTCTTTAAAAAATTTATATTTTCAGTTTTTTAAAGGATTGTAATGTTATCCATTTATGAAGAGTATATGTTATATTTCGATTTAAGATAGTATAATATTACTATAGGTGGCCTTATTCATATTTTATTACGAATTCGAGTCATTTTGTGAGACATATAGAATGACCTATCATTTTATCGCATGATTTCTAACACATTAACAATTAAGAATTCAACATCATTTCATTAAATACGAGATGGTGTGGAAATCTCTTAGGACACGAACAAAGATGAGATTGTACTGAAATCATGTATGTATTTATTCTCATGAAAAATACATGAACATTAGTAAACGGATATTGAAAACCAAAAATGTTATCCTAGTAGCTTATTTTCCGATGAATCATATGGTCCCTTAAATTATCACATATTTATGTCTTTCTAGTAGTTACCTTTCTCAAATCATTATTTTATATCACTATCAATTAGAACTTGATGGTTAGATTTCTATTCAATTTGAAAGTTTTCAAATCCCAACAATGTTCTCATATGTGGAATCCCAGTGATGAGTTACTTTGGGTAACCCTAGTGTTTCTATAATTTTTTAAAATGATGTTTTTGGATCCATTTTTTTGATGTGGGTTTCCATAAAAAACATTCATGTAGAAAACCATTTATTACGCCAATGAATTTTGAGGAAGAAATTAATTTTAAGGGGGATAGAATGTAACGCACTGAGATTTTATGATATAGATTCATTTTCATTTCTATGATGTCTGTTGTTGTACGCTCTACCCAGATTATCTTGTTCTATATGCATCACCGTATTAGCAGGCTGTATACACAACACTATTCTTGGTTTTTGTTTGACATAATATCAATTTATTTTGAATTAATTCATTTTATGCAACACTGAGTATATATTTTCGTCAATATATAAATGAACTAAATTTGGATTATGTTAAACACAACATCAATGGAAGAATGAACTACATGAAACCCTAACATGTATTATGTTACAAGCAAGAGCAATCTTCATTAATAGCTTGTGTTGTATGTGATACTGAGTTTTACTATATAATGATATATTATTAAAATATTATTATTTAATGAGATATAATATTTATTTTATGAATAGTATTAACCAAATTGTGAAATTTATTTATTATTAAAATTCATCTTATGTATTTTTTGACATGATATATGAATAAGTTCATTTTCGTAGATAAAAGAAATAATTTTCAAAAAATTTAGTTTTACCGCCTGTGGATGGGGAACGCATTTTAAAAATATTTTTTGACACATTTATAATTGAACATTGTCAAAATAAAATTTTTATTTGGAAATGGGAAATAAAAATTTACTTTTGGAAATATTTTTCATATTTTTCTGATAACTTTCATATTTTGATGAATACTAATAATATGATTTAAATTAATTAAAAACAACTTTTTTCATTGAGATAATTTATATAATTAAATTATAATTGTTGATTGTTTTAATTTATAAATATAATAATTTTTTATTATTTCATCCAATGTTGGTCATTGTAAGTAATTTCACTTTTCAATTGGACATAAATATATGTCAATATTTTGTGAAATTTTTTCTTCTTAAAAATACACTTTTGGTTTTTAAAAATGGAAATAAATTTTAAATTTATTTATGAAACTAATTTGTTTTGAATTTTTAAAAATTGATTAAATATTTGGAAATAGTAGTTACAAATTTTTTGAAAAATTACCTTTTGTTTTTTGGATATTATGAATATTAACTTTAGTAAATATTTTATTTTCTATGGTTAAATGGTAAATCCTGTAAATAATTGTAAACAAATAATATTAAAATAATATTAAAATACCTTTACCATTGCCATAGTCCTATTGGATAATATATTTTGGAACATTTGCATCATTGGGTCGATTTTCGAACCCCATGGATTTACATGGATGTGAACATTACATTTTATAAGAATTATGTTATATTAAAGATAATTATAACCTAAACTTATATGTTTTACTAAATTGATTATAATTTAAGATAATATAATTGATAACTATGTATATAAATAGTCAATATAAAGTTAAAAATATTTCATACATCATGTTATTTATTTATAATTTATAGACATTAGGAAAAAATATTTTTTATGACACAATTTTTATGTAGTGATTACCTCATTAATGAAATATTCAAATAAATTAATGTGTAAATAATAAAATAAATTTATTTTGAACATTTTTATGAAATCCATAGATTTAATGGATTACATTTACATATTATGGATGAGTTAATTCCTTTCGTTTTATAGAATCTGGTTGTTATGAAGTTTTTAAAAAAGTCAAGTATGAATAGTGTCCACAACTGACATAATTCATAACATAAACCATAAAATAGTTTATTAAATGATATTAAATTCATAAAAAATTAATGACTCAAAAAAATGGTTAATATATTTCCAAATATGTCCTAAATTACTTTTTTTGGGTTGTTTGACTTCATATGGTAATTACCTTAACCCACAATTTGTAAATAACATGATATCACATTAAGATTAAAAAGGGGGAAATAAGTGTTAAACCCAAAATATTAAAGTCAAATATTATTCAAACTTGTCTAAAATTTTTTGGATTCTATTTATTTGAACCAAAATATTCCAATATTTTAATTAAATTAGTTTTGGACCATTTTTCATCAAAAAAGATTTTATAATAAATTATTATTTTGAGAGTTTCCTAAAGTGTCCCTCACCTCTCTTATTAATGGGAACCTCCTCCCTCCACTATTCTCTCTATTTTGATACTTCATTCTTGGAAAAACATTAAAAATTTTACTTTTCAACTTTCATAAATACATTCTAGAGTTTCCGATTTTTTGAAATGACTAACTCTAGTGCCCTAAGTGGAATTTTAAAGGAGGCATGATGAGGGAGAGGTAATCTTTTCTATCGATTCTTTCAAATTTCATTTTTATTTTACATCATCATCATTAGTTGTTTAATTATAAAGTTATAAAATCATTATCAATAATACACTGATAATTTATTATAAATATCAAACAACCATATTTCACCTTCTATCCATCCATTGAAAAATGATATCACTATACATGTGTACATTAGGCTTACATCTCCACGTTGTTGTGTAATCTGCATTTTCACCACCACCTTACATGGATGGGTATAATGGAGAAAATAATAACTCTATATGATTATTATAAAATTATCAAAATTCTAATATATTATACAACATCGAATTCAACACCATTCAACAATTATGAGAACGATATCCCCGCTCTGCTTACGTAGGGTATACTGTCACCATGACATGATAAGATTAATTCACATTGTTAACCATTCAAGAATGATTATAAATTATATATAATAAATAATCATTAAAATATATGAAATAATAATGCTAATAGATTTATGTGTATATATGGTTTATTTACTTATTTCCATTCAATTCAATAAGGAAACGAAAACTGCAATAATGTGTATGTATGAACTACCGTCTCCATGAAAAGTGTATTCGATTTCATTTATCTATATTATATATAGATATATATTAATATACTTAATATATATGATATATAAATCGTGTTTTACATATTTAATGTAAGTAAATCATGATCTATGTAATAATATCAATCATAATAAGTCCAAATATGTATGATAAAAAATGATTATTACACAAAACGTTGCATTAACCTGGAATTGAAAAATTAATGAGTAATATAAAGTCATAAGTATATCATATATGATATAATAAATATTATTATGGCTCTGTTAAAATTTAATAATATGTTTAACCCCATTATATTGAATTTTCAGAAACATTCTGAAGAAATCAGACCTATGGTAAGGGATAATTTTGTAATATAATTTTGATATGAGATTGTTTATATGTAAGTATTTACTGGGGGTATATTTAACATCCATGTACATGTTTTCTGAAAATATTCTCATAAATTGATTTTTACTCTTCTATATATGGTTTACATTATTTTCTTTATTTTTACTTTTAATACATGGTATGGAAGACATAATTATTTTTCTACCATACTATTTTCCTTTCGGATTTTAGGAAATAGTATGAGGAGAATGTTTTTTTTCACTTATATGGAGTGAATTGAGTTTTATGGTTTCATGATTCCTTTTTTCACAAACATTTTTCGACACTATTTCATGTTTATTTTCTACTAAATTATTTTCTTTTAAAATTGTGATTCATTTTTTGATTATTAAACATTTTTTATGAATAAACAGTATTTTTCTTATCAACTAATTTCATGTGGATTATCAAAAATATTTTCCATCTTAGAATATTTCCATTAAATAGGGTTATGTTTCTATCCCTAGGATTAATAATAATAATTATTTTGTGTTAATTATGGAATGGAATTTTACATGGATTATGTTATTATGGAATGATGTTTAAGAATTCCCATTTTATTTCTTTGGTTATGATATAAGGAATGATTTATGTATTTGTGGAACATGTAAGAATGATTTCATTATTAAATAGTTGGGACATATACCTCCATCCAATGCATTGGGTAATGATTTATATCTGATGATATTAACATGGCTGGAAAAAAATCAAGTTCTATAAAACTGGGCATGAACAAAAAGTAAATCTAACTCAGTAATATAGGGTTGGAATGACATGTAAATATGGTGCAGTAATATATTGATGGAATGGAATCTAAAACCAGTTTAGTAATGGACATAGTCCACTATGATGGTCTTGGAAGCAATGCCTTAGATACAATGAAATCATTTTAGGTACTTATTTTTTCCAGAATTCCTTGTTTCATGTCCATGCAATATTATCATGGTCATGTTCACTTATGATTCATGCCTTACGAACTACCAAGATTTATTTCATAACTCATGATTTTTGATATTTAAAAATTATGTTCATTTTTTTACATTTTAATGTTTATGGTTTGTTTTATGTTCTGAATGATCACCCTTAATGTGTATTTTTGCACTCCCTTTTTATGTATTCATTTCTCTATGATATAAATAAAGGGTTTATGTTGGAAAACAAATGAGGTTGATCTTCATGGTATATCATGCAGATCCTTCATAATTCTAGGAGAATGTGTTACAAGTGTTTAAAGACACTAAATTAATATGTTCTTTGGGAATCATTTTATGTCATGTATCATGTATTCTGCAAAATAAATATAATGTCTGTGTATGTCATGCTTCAGACTCTACATTAGATCTATGAAAGTGATTAGATGTCATGCAATTTTCAAAACAATTTGAAGATATTTTTATATTTCTTATTTGAAAATGCATTAGTGGTCACATAAACTACCCATGTTACAATTTTGTTGGAAGACTTTTGTTAATCTTGGAAGCAGTTAACTACCATATAAAAAATATGTTTTAAAAATACTAGTATATGTGGTATTAAAATGGGGTGAAAATGTAATCTCAAAATGTTAAAGATCCAAATAACAGGGCTGGATTGGAAAATTTGATATATAACTGGTTTCCATTTATTCGTCATCATGAGAAAGAAAGGATGTCATCCCAAGAAGACATCAATATTGGCACACAAAGATGCATCCAATGAAAATGATGATGTTGATAGTGTGAAAAAATTCAATGATAATGTGACGACTCCGGTATATTGGAAATGTGGTTCAATGAAAAATTTGGAATTTTTAATTCAATTGTATCGTGGGAAAACCATGACTGGGATTTATATTATTTCCATTGATTAAATTATTAAATTATTGATGGACATACATCACGATGATATAGATATTCCCTCAAACCACTATATGGAATAATTTTTTTTGAGGAATAGGGATTTTGAAAAAACAAAATTTGTGCTTTTCCTAAATCTTGCATCTTATTCTGGAAGGAAACAGCTGAACAAAATGATTGTATCAATTTTTTAACATCCTGATGAATGCCAAACTCTTATGTAAAACTACATATTGTTACATAGAATGTAATGTGGAACTATCCATTGATCCCCAGACTCCAGAAACATTTCATAAATGATGAAATATAAATTAAATTATAATTTCATGATATCTAGAGAATAAATAACAATGAAGAATTGGTTCACCCTTAATATGGATTTAAATTTCATATATTTGATGCAGGATATCCTAATTCTGTAAGTGATATTCATAATGTGAGGATGGGTCTTTCATGTGATGGTTTTAATTAGTTTGTGAAGATGCTTACTTTTCACAACACATGGCCGTTTTTTATACACATTAATAACCTTCTCCCATGGTTGTGTATGAAAAATTATTTTCACAATCAGTAGTATACTTGTATTTGGACCTTGTAATCCTGAAAATGATATCGATGTATACATGAAACCTTTGATAAAATACTAGAAACTTCGTTGGGATGTTGGTGTAAGAACATATGATGCATCTTCAAAATACATATTTCATATGTGTGTTGTGGTTATTTTCACAAACAATTATTTTCTTGATTATTCAATGATGTCAGGATGGAGCATGACAGGAAAACTACAATGACCTATTTGTATGAAGAAATCCCCGATCTAGAATCCTGAAATATAACTGTAGTTTTAGTTTTATGGGACATTGATGATTCTGGATAATGAACAATACATACAGAAACAATCATCAAATATATGACAATACCATAGAGAATGATGATCCTCCTTAGCATATGTCTGGAACTGATGTGATTAATGAATTGAATGATTTAGGATTTTCATTTATGAATGTTTGAATGGAATCTAGAGAGATGAATAATGTTTCAAATGATTATTTTAACAATTGTAGAAGAGGAGTATCTTATTTGAGTTTCTGAATTGGAAAGCCAATATTTTAGGTCATCACCTAGACATAATGCAGATTGAAAAGAATATATGTGAATTGTTTCAATAGATTCATCTAAATGTCAAGGGATAGAAAAAAAGGATTTAAAATCTTGATGTGACATGATAGATTGGGAAATAATACCAAAATTACATCCTTTTTGTATCATTAAAAATAAATGTAATGTTTCGTATGATTCTTATGTAATGACCCTTGCAGAAAAAATAAATTAATGGAATAACTAGAGTCTAATAATTATCTTAATGGTTATTCAAAAAAGATAAAAAAACGGGTCAACACAAGAGAGTTGAAGCTAAAATATTTGTGGACACATGAATATCATGTTCTTTTTCTTGAGTTGATTCCAATAGCAATATGTCATCTTTTTTACATTCATGTAAGAGGTTCAGTTATTCATTTGTTCAATTATTTCAGAGATCTATTTGATAAGAATTTTTCCAAGTCTTTCTTGAAAAATAATTCTTGTTGAGACACCATTAATTTTGTGTGATTTTGAGAAAATATTTTTCCATCATTTTTCACATGCATGTTGCAACTCACATTTCATTATCTAACTGAAATACTTCTTAGAGGACATGTTTCATTCTATTGGATGTATCCAACAGAAAGAAATTTGTACACATTGAAATCTTATATCTAGAACATGAATCATCGTGAAGGTTCAATCATGAATGGTTACTTGGTTCAAGAATGTATGGATTTATGCTAAATCTATTTGTCTAATCTTACTACGACAATGAATAGAACAATGAGAAATGAAGAAGAAAAATATGATAAAATTAAACCCTTCTTTCCATCACTTAATCTATGACGATGGATTCCCATATCATATACTTCGATGATATTAATCCTTTAATAAAGATAGGTGGCACATAACAAAATTTTGATCAACTGTGATTTGTTCAAGTAGTACATCATGTAAGTAAATTGAGCATATATATTTTATACCCTCTATTTTAATTTAACATATTTTTTAAACTATTTCAGTTTTTATATATAGGGAACACAATGATATTATAAATAGAAATCATCATTCTTTATCTTTTAGAAGGATATAGACTTTACATAGAAAAGAGTTTTCTACTAGGTTGATGTTAAAGGTAGAAATATTGTTCTAATAAATAAATAAAATAAATATTTAATTGAATTTATTGATTTTTTATATTTAAGGTATCGAGTTTTCCTATAGGCTCGATTTTTAGAGGAAATAAGATCATTGTATTTGAGTCATAATACCATGGTTTGTGAATGTATATCAATTATGATCAATGGGTATATATTTATTATCACTAAACGAGAAAAGAATATGAGAACACAACATGATGGTTTTGTGATAACTACCACAATAGACAGTTATGCCAGTGCGTTTGATATTAGAACTCATTTTGAACTTGTTAATAAATTTGGAGTCAATGAGAAAATAATTATATTGGATCATTTCTCTATTGGTCAATTCATAACGATGAAATGTCAGGGGTTGGATTCAATAATGAGGTAGAGAATCTTTATTGACGATTGTGGAATTTGAGTTACTGACATAACTCGAAATCTTTTTAACGATGAACCATATGCATTGGCATCATTGACGAAACATGGTTTTTATGTAAAATATCATCTTTGAACAAAATATGGTGTCATTATTAACATAATTCCAAGACATGTTTTTGATTATGGAGATGATTGAATTGACACCGTTCTTTTTCCATTAGAACCAATCCATTTAATACATATTATGACTACATTATCTCAATTTTTATTTAGGATTTTGTACCTGATGTTGTGGTGGGAAATATATAGAATTATCCATCCATGTTCTAAATTTTTTGGTTTAGCTCAAATTGGATTGTAAAAGTTGGTACTATTCTATTTGATTTAATATTGATTATAATTTTGTTTTATCTGACATGAACTGTATTCAAACATATGAATCCAAAAATTTTAGCATGGTTAACATTTCATTTCCTTATTGACCATGTATAAAATTATAATAACTATAAGTCCTCCCTTCAATATTTCAATGCTTTATTGACCATGTATTTTGGACCCCTGAACCCATGAATCGCCTATCTCATCTCATATATATATATATATATATATATATTTCGGATACACATATGTTATAATTTTATAATTAATTAAATTTTTTGTTTTCACTTGCTGGAAATGAAACCTATTCAAGATATTTGATGAAAAAGGATTACAGAAAACAATTTTTGCATGGATGAGATGGGCGTTCCTCCACAAGTTCTTGTCGGGAGTTTTTTTATTTCAAATATAGATTTTTAAAGAACATTTAATGTAATGTAATTATTTTTGTTTTAATCATTTTTTCAGGATCCACCACTGATGAAATGATTATTTGACAAGCACTTTAGAAGCGGTCCCAGTACTCTGGTCGTTGGTACGGGAGAGGGAGGTATGAGTGATATGCGATCTAGTTGGTGTACCTGATTTGAACCTGCCCGTCTAACTAATGTAACATCTTTTCCAAATTCAAATCCAGGTGTGTCTTTAGGGACACATATAATATTTAGGCCTACCATATTATCACTAACCTATTAATCTAAGCCTCCCCACTCTTTTATATCATATCTAATGATGATTTCCACTCCTCATCTATATTATTCATGTCATCGGCCATCAATTTCATCTCTATTTATATATAATTTATTCTCTTTGATCTTCTATATTAAATCATCCAAAAATCATACTCCACCATAGTTTGTTCCTATGGAGCATACACGAGGACCCACTCCACCTTTTTCAGTTGTTCCATCAGTTGCTGCGGATCCAGCGACCCTGATTGATCAGACAACCACATGTATATTTATAGAACACTAACAAATTTATATACCATTATTTATTTTAATTATAATATGTTTTGATATAATATTTTTTTCATTCATAAAAAATAAAAATTCTGATAAGAAGCAGGGGAGAGGGCTTACATGAATGTGTGTGGTGTGGAACCTCCACACACATATGACGGTGGAATACAATGATGACAACAAAATTATTGAAAAAACAGGGAAGAACTGTTGTAGTTTTCTTTGACGCTTTTCAAATAGTCCGACATCATTCATGTCAGCCGGCTCTAGTGGAAAATGTTGCCAAAAAATGTTAAGGATATGTCTTGGGAACAAATATGGATAAAAAAATTTATATACAATGTAATAAATTATTTTCATATTTATATGAAATAATATTTTGGTGTTAGATAATGTTTAATTTCAATTATGGTGAGGGTGCACGACAAGAACGTCTAAAGAAGATAGGTGAGATTTAGAGAGACTATAAGCACGAGTTTTAAATTAGATTGTATGATACAGTTTTAATAGAGTTAAATGAGGTACCTATCATGAATTATTATGTGATATAATAGAATCAACAAATGATAACTCATTAGATAACTATCATGTTTAAGGTATTAATTCCATTTGATTATTTAAATTATAATTTCTCTTTTTTCATTAATACTATCATTTTTATAATTTAATCTTAATTAGGAATTATGTGGAAAAAATTGAAAAACATTGATTCAAAAAAATACCACTACACATTGGGACGTACTACGATGTCAGATCATGAGAGGAAGAAAGTACGATAGTTGTATATAGTTTTTTTAGGATGTGAACTTTCTATTGTTCCATCCATAATTTATCAATTTATAATGTTTTCATATAATTTTACATAAGAAAATAATGTCGTTCACTTATTATTAATTATGGTTTCGGACAATAAATTTCATTTTAGAGGTAATAATTTAATATTGAGGGATATGTGCCTTGAGCAAACTGCTTTTCTCGAGTATAAGAAAAAAAAGATAGAAGTGAGATTAAAAGGCTTATATAGCCACATATTTTATGTTTTATTTTATTGATATCAAATTTTAATATCTATTTTGTATCGTAATAATCTATTTATATTTGTAATAGTATTTTTAGAGGCCCTTGGTGACATAAAACCCAACAATTTTGGGACAAATGATCATTTACCTAAGGTGTATGGAGATGAGAACCCATGCATATTACATTTAATGCATGGGAAGAGTATAGTCTTGGTGATATATTAACCCTCTTTAGGTTCCAGTTGTAGTGCCATTGAGTTTGAACAGGTTAAGGCATGAGAAGAACATGATACGAAAATTTCCACCGAGTTGGAATAATGGTCTCTTAGGGAATTTTTTTATAAAACTAATGATAGTTTTATTTCTAGAACCTGCACCAGAGCTCAGAACATCTTGTGATGAATATATTTCATCGATATTTTCAATATATAGTAATCTTGGTGGTAGTTCAAGTGGTTCTTGTTACTATGTCTTTATAGGAGATGATGATGGTGACGATGTGGGTGAGGATGAGAATGATGTCGAGGATGAGGGAGAGGTGAAGGCTGAGGTTGATGACGTGGGTGTGGAGGAAGCTGTTGGGGGTAGAGTATGATGATGGGGATGAGGGAAGTGATGATGGTGGGGGTGAGATGTGGAAATAGATAAGGATAATAATGAGTTTGATGATGATAGTGATGATAGTGATGGTGATGAGGGACATATTAATCTATTACATTTTTACTGATATTACTGACAATTGGCATCTGATGATTTGATGTCATAGAATAAATGTGTGATTAGGTAGGTCACATTATATTTACTTATTTTTCTATAAATTATAAATCATGTCTTGATATCATGGTATGGATACCATGAATTAATTTTTTACATGATATCTAAGATATTTCCCAATTATCTTTTTAGATACACTTCAACTCTTAAATGAAGAACTTGAGATTAATTATTTTTATTATTTAAATTCTTAATAATCTTTTTTTATTTCTTATATTTTGATTATATACATTATCGGAAATCATTTTTATCTAATATCATTCAAAGATCATGTTTTACTATATACTTTTTGTTGTTGTATTTTTTTCCAAAATATATTTTTATTTGCTGATAAATTATGAATCTTCTTGATCTGGATTGTAAGAATACGTCATATTATAATGTTTCCTGATCCTAGAAGGTGGTTTTCAATTCAGTTGGAAGTTATATAGATATTCTATGAGTGAATTTGAGTGGAATATATTGTTTTCCATGATCATATACAAAATTTAGGTATATATGAATTTCATGATGCTAAATATATCACGTAACTAGATTTGGTCCTTCCTATCAAAATAATTTCAATTTAAATCACAACCCCATCACACAACACACCACTCTGAGAAATCTTTGAAAAACCCCACCACTGATTTATTAATCCTAAAATTTAAACCTCTTAACTATAACATTCCCCTCATGGAAAACGGTCCCACATGGATCTATATTTTCCTCTTAAGACCTTTTTCTCAATTAATTTTTTTCTTTATCACCTTTATGTAGGTCACATAACCAAAATACCTCACCCATGATAGTACCAATATATTAAAATATATATAATTTCACCTCACAATAATTCTAACCCGATTAGGTTAGATTTCGTAACACATATGTTCTCTTAAATCAAGTTATTAAATTGTTATCAAGAAATATCATCCACATAGATAATACCATAATATTCCAATGGTCTAGAGGGTAACACCAGGATCAATACTCACCACTACTCCTTTAGGCCCTAGTCCATTTACATTAAAATAGATCCATATGTTTATAAATTACCTTATAAAATCTTTTTAATCCACCCATAAAATAATTATTTCATCACTATCAATCCAATATATGACACATGAGGTATTTACGCTATCTAGTGAATTAATAAACCTTGAGTATTTATTATTTTCATGATTCCACTATAAATCTCTAAAAAAGACTTCGTCCTATTTTATTGATTGAACTATGTTGTGGTTTAATGTTATTATAGTTCATAAATCCTCAACAACTGAATCAATGGGATGTTGGGGGAGTGTGAAATTGAGGGTGTTGAGGAGGAATCATATCTAAAAATGCAACATATACACCACTAAAATCAACCATATTCATGGAATATTTGACAGAGAATGACAGATATGAGGAGCTATCCAAATGGGCTTCCATGTTGTCCCCATTAATTATTTTGTTACATATCAGCTATATTTTTTGTATATGTTTAATACATAATGGCATAGTGGTTCCAAATTTTTTATGGTTGAAACATGTGTGTTTGGTTTGGTTCCTTTATAAAATGGTTTCTAAAGAATTTTGGGAGATGAATTTTGAATTTAATGAATCTTCTAGGATATTAATATTTTTATTTCAAAATGAATGTCTCAATTTAAATAATGGTTCATCCAATAAAATTTTATTAACTTAGAAATTTTCATTGAACAAATTAAAATGGTTTTTTAGAAATTTTAATGGGTTTGTTATTTTTTTAAAAATATATGCAGGTGGGGAGGGGGTGTGGGTTTGCTGTTGAGGTGGGGAGGGTGTGTGTAGGTGGGGAGGTGGTTTGTAGGTGGGGGTTGTGTAGGTGAGTGAGTCTGTGGAAGGGTTAGGGGCTATGTTGAGGGAGGCTTTTTAGGGTGAGGTAATGAGTGGGGGATGTGCAGGTAGGGAGGGGTGTGTTGGTGTGTGGGGGCTATACAGGTGGGGGGAGGGGTGTGAAGGGGGTGGTTGTGTATGGGGAGGTGGTTGTGTGGAGGTGCAGAGTGGGGGTGGGGGTTATATTGGTAGGGATGGGGGTAGGCTATACAGGTGGGTAAGGGGTTGTGCAGGTGGAACGGGGGAGTGCAGGTGGAGTGGGGGTGTCAAAGTGGGTGGGGGATTTGTAGGTGGGTGTGTGCATTTAGGGAGGGGGTTGTGAAGGTGTGGAGGGGTCTGGTGTGGAGGTGGATGTTAGGTGGGGAGGGGGTCTGTAGTTTGGGAAGCAGGGCTATGCAGGGGAAGACAGCTAGGGGTGATGTGGTGAGGGGTGAGTAGTAATAAAATATTGACCATACAACATCTAATCCTTGATAATCATGCATAACTATATCTCAATCTCTATCCCATCTACTAAAATCATATATCATCATTTTATTATGATTTTAAATGAGGGATAATTGTTCTTTCAGCAAAATCAATCCCATTAAATTAATTTTCTATGAAAATCCCATATTCAATCCCCATTATCAAGCCACTATTTTTTAAAATGAAATTTATGAATTCATTTATACATTTTAATATCTAATTACTTGTGAAAAGTATTATTCAATCATTCATCATGTTGAATTAATCAAAAATCACCCATGCCTATGAAAAACAACTCAATATTCAAAAACTAAAACATGATTTCTTTGCATAGGGGTTCACATGATTCATTTAAACATCTATATAATGCCTCTATTAATGAGCCTATTTCGATATTATTATTTTTTGAAAATGTATATCTAAATCATGATCAGTACATGATCCATTAATTAAAATATATACCTCAGTAGTCAACTGAGAACATAGATCATATCCAATTACCATATATGAATCATAAAATTTTGTATTCTCAATTAAATTGATATGACCCATCCATTCAACATCCTACCCCAAAATAAAAACCCCAATATCTATATATTTAGGTTATCTATACAGGTGTATCTACAAATTTATCACCACTTATATGACATAAGGCCCATACTTAAATATACGATAACCCATGAAGATCAACATTCTATATACATGCCTGATGTATCCTGTAATAACTATCCAAACAACCTTAATCTAAGGATATATAAAAAATATTCATTTACTAACATAGATCAATCTATGATCATCCTCATCCCATTACCCATTGGTATGGTTCACAATCCCTATAAAAACTATGATTTTTATCTAGTATAATTCTAAATTTATTATAATCACATGAATCACCTATGATGACTCAAGAAATACAATAAATCCACAATAACTATTATTTTTATCTATTATCCATTCCTAAATCAATTATAACCACATCTATTATAATCCATGGGTCATAAACTTTATCATTTTATGGTTTGATCCCCACAATTTTACTATACTCAACAAATATCCTTGAGCACCAACCAGTATAGATGTATATTATCAGCCAAGCATTTCACCCACTGAATTTTCCTATTTCATACTCTTAGAATAATTCTAATCACTATAATTGGGTCTGAACTTCATGATATCAAAAGATTATTCTACCCCATACTATCACAAGGTCATCACTAAGGCCCCAAACCACTTCCCTCTATCGAACTAGACCATCCCATAAGATATCTTGTAATTCCCTTGATTTCATATTCCCCGCATGAGGGTATGAAATTCTCCAAATCACATTTTTTTACATGGTTCCACATATCCAATTGAGATTTAAAAATGTTTATAATATCATCCCAGTGAATTTCAATGTGACAACTATAGGCTATTAGATAACTAACAATCATGAATCCTAGTCCAATCCTACTGTATTTTACTAGTTCACATTGCAATATATTGTTCTTGGACAAGATAATTATATTTATCCAAGCCCTCCACCTATCATATTTTAATGAGTAAGACTTACATGAACCCCTGATATATGTACAGTGTATTGTAATTGTACATGTTAATTACCTTATAAAATTTGAATTCAATTCTGTATGTATTGAATTCTAAATTTAATAAATTGTACATAATTTATAATTCTATTTGTATTCATAATTATGTATAAAACATAAATAATTATGTATTAAATTATTTATGTATTGTATTCATAATTCATAATACAATAAGGTATGTATTCTATTTTAAATTCAATTTGGAATTTTGAATTGCACAGGGTAATTGACTTATAAATTATTAATTGAAATCCGATTTCAATTTTATATGTATTGAATTACCATATGAATTATGTGTCATACTTTAATTGAATTATTAATTCAATTATATGTTATACATGTGGGTAATTTGGGGATTATCTATGTGTATATTTGTAGGTAATTGCACAGGTGGATGCTTGTTGCTGGTTGCTGATGGAATTATAGGGAGGTTATACCAAGGATTTAAAACTATTGGTATATCTATTAAAACCCAACTCTATTACAACGGTTAACAAAAAACTGTTGGTAAAGGTCTATACCAAAGTTATGTAAAATTTTGGTATAGACCTCTGAATTCAATCTTTACAAAAAAATTATTAAAATCATTTGTAAAATTATATTCCAACACTTTTCAAACTATTGGAGTAGGCATGATATTTCAACTTTCATAATGATTTTAAACCATTGGTAAAAACATTATTCCAACAGATATAAGTAACTTTTGGGATAAAGTGCATTCTAAATCAATATACCAATGGATATTGAATAGCCTTTGGTATATGGCTATCATAATGACTTGGTATCCAATGGTTTGGACACCATTGGTGTTGGTTATAGCAAATGGTGTCCATCCTTTAACAATTGTTTTAAACTGTTGGTATAGAATAAAATTCCAATAATGATTATTGATATATGAAATTATGGTCATGGAGATCATGCATAATTATATTCACATATGCCTATATTCCCAACTCAATAAATGTTCTAGAATAATGAATGTGATATATCAATCTACTATCGATGATATGAAGGGGATTTTATTATTTATAAATACTAGTTTTTGAATCTATTAATCCATATTATTCCATATTTGATACATGTTCATCACATTTTTTAAATATATGGACATGAGGTCTCTTCTTGAAGTATAATTTTAATAATAATCTATATTTTTTATCCTTAGCAATGTTATGTGTAAAAGAACTTGTTCCTATATTATTTATTAGTGGTGGATATATATGACCTTATTTAAGATCATATGTAACACCCCAGGTAAATAAAGAATATGACATTTTCATATTTATCAATATTTGTGAATAAAATATTAATATGAATTTAAAGGATATGTTATGCCCGATGGCGTACCCAACACGCAACAACGAGTTTCTTGGGAATCTTACATTGCACTCTAATAATAAAATAATATTATTTTAAATGGTAGTTAACATGTAGCCATTGTATTGGCGGGAATGGATAGAAAAATGTAAAATATGATTATATATGTTTTTAAATGTTTTTACACTTATCCAATGAAAGATAAAGGCTTAAAATACAGAAAGAATTCAATTTTAGGTGTATATGCCCTAGTTTTCACTAAAGGTTCACTTATCGCCTTTTGATGGAGAACTGTCATTAAATATAGTTTTGTTCATTCTCATACATTCTATTGGACCAAGTAAAACACTTCATAAGAATTGGGACATCAAAATTTACTTTTTGTAAATTTTTTGTATCTTTTCGATAAAGTTTATTTTTTAATGAATAGTGTAAAATTTTGTATTTCAATTCAAAACCACTTTTTAATCTAATTTATTTATATTATTAGATTATATTTTGAATTGGTTTTAAAGTAAAATTAGAATATATTTTTACCATTAAATCCAATATTGGTTGTTGGAATTAATTTCACTTTGAAATCAGACTTAAACTACTTTCAATATTTTGATACTTATTGTTTCATAAAAACACGTTATTTGCTCTCACAGCGGGAATTAATTATTAAATTAATTAATGGGACTTATATGTTTTGAATTTTGTAAAATATACTTCATTTTTTAATTCGTAATATCAAATATAGCTTAGGGTGAAATTTTGGGATTTTTATGAAAAACTTCAATTTTTGATGAATAGTGAAACCACTAAGTGGTACTTATAAAAACTGATTTTTCCATTTAATTGAAATTTTGGAATCTCTATGATTTGATTTTCAAAAATCCGACATACATGGTTGTCATAAAGAAGTAAAATGTGGTTCAATGAGATTAAAATAATTTTTTGGTGAATAGTAACTTTTATGTTTTTAATCGCGATTAGTGGTAATTAGTGTAGTTTAAGGTAAAAATAATGTTTTAATAGTATGATATGAGCTTGAAACATGTCCTACAATCATTGTATGTGTCATGGACGACCAAGAAAATCCATGGGTCAACTTGGGGACCCCATGGAGCCACTTTGGTTGGGAAATGACATAAATAACTTTTTATTTAATGAAAAAGTAAAAATGACACAAACATAAAATGTTTTACGAAAACAATTTTTAAATTTGGTTATACAAGTCATATTTTTTACTATAAATATTCATTGGAAATATAAAAATATTTCTTACCTCATAGTATTTTATTTATAATTTTTATACATTAATTAAACTTAATTATTTATGACATCATAATGATGCAGCGATGACCTCATTATTTAACGATTCAAATAAAATGGAAAGATAATGTAATACCTAAGAACTAAACATGTAAAAAACCTATTGTATGAGTGTAGTTCTAACCATTATCACCTTATCCTCGAAATAAATCAATTTGGGACCTTTAAAATCCGAAACTCTTTTGAAAATAAAGTAACATTTTGTAACATTACAAGAGTGCCCATCCTCTCCTCTTATAAAAGGCCCCCACCTCTACCTATTTACCCACACCTCTCAGGCCTTTGGATCAGCCAACGTCTGCCCATTCCATCTATCCACATCCCTATCTATCTCCTTGAAGCCTCACTTTGGGAAGAAACTTTTCCAAGGAAGCCTTTGAGCTCAAATCAAAGAAAGTTACCCGATTTAAAGGTAATGTCTTCACTTGTGTCCTTTTGTTTTATTTTGATTCTCCAACCACATAAACTATTTTTGTTCATTTATTTTGTAACAAATACAGTATCTTCAATATACTAGTATGTTTTTATAAGAATTATCCGAGCTACACTTACACAAACCTACATCTAATGGTTAAAGAACATACTGTTTCCGTGGATGTCGAATTTCTGCCTCCCGAAACGATGATTGTTCAACATTCTTCTAACACATTAAACGGTGGCCATTAAGATGACAATATATTTATATATGATATCTAATATGATTATGTTTTACTTAAGCTTCTTTATTTTTCATTTATGTCATACGTTTATGGTTTCCATTATGGGTAAATGCGATATCTTCATTTAAGGAAGTTCGAACTACCGCCCCCCTCAAAGTGATTTGATTCATTAATACCATATGTGGTATGTATAAAAGATATATTTAATGATATTATATATGATACCATTATGTAATTAAAATACTATTATGTATCATTATGTTTTAATTCCATTAAATATGAAATTCAAATGGAAGTAGCGTACATGCGTACGTACGGCTTACCGTCTCCATGAACGATGCATTTCATTTCTTAACTCTAAATGTTATGTAATATTATAAATGCATGAATATACTGGATATATATGATATATACGATATCTACATCATTAATACTACTTTGGATATAATGAACCTTTGACCACACGAACAACATGTTATTGTAAGAAGTCCACATTCGACTTAAGAACGAAATATCTACAAAACAAACATTAAAAACTTAAATGATTACATAATCTTTATGACACGGTAATAAGTGATATAAAAGGAATAATTAACATGAAAAGGTTCTCAAGGAAGTATAAATTAACTCATGTTTATTATTCACGAGATTAATGAACGATCGAGTCAATTCAGACCCGAGGTAAGGGATCCTACTCTTCTCTTTCTTTTTAAGTACACTCTTTTAAGTCATTCCTTCTAAGATCATCTTTCTTGTCATTGGGATGTATTTTTATATTACTATTACTGTAATTTTTATGTACATATGATGAGAGACCCTATTCTCTATCATCAATCCATTTTGGAAGTTTCGAGTGTCGCCGTTAGGCTGCCGAATTTTCGTAAGAGATCTAACCTCTCTCTTTCTCTTTAAGTACTCCTGTTTATGTCACTTCTTTTAAGCTCCTATTTGTTATGATGGGGGATTTTCTTTCATATTCTTCTTGCTGAAAATTTTATTGTAATGTGATTAGATACCCTATTTGATCTCTTCAATCCATTTTTGGAAGTTTTAAGTGGTGTTGTTTGGATGCTGACTTTTCGTAAGTGATTTTTCATCTCACATTTATTCCCGTGAGATTTATGCTACATTTTCCACAATTTCCATTGAGTGGTGTATGTACTGACCATTATTTTACTCATTGTGTAATATTCTTTCATTTATGAGTATTTACATCAAAGATGTATTTTCCTTCTTTCACGGGGCGTATGTTTCGGAAGATACCCATGTCAGTAAGGGAACCTTTCACCCTACACTTTTTAAAAGACTTATTTTGTTATGTCTTTTAATTCACATAATATTATTTTGGGATATGTTCTTCTATATCCTTATTGATGTAAATTTTATGTCCAAGTGATGAGATACCCTTTTTATCCCTCATCAACTCTTTTTCTGAATTTTGAAGTGACACCGTTAGGCTATCTAATTATTGCAAGGGAACTTCTTAACCAAATTTCGATTCTTTGGGATAAGATTGTACTCCTACAATATGTCGTTCTATGAATATGTGTGAATAACCTCTGATTGTTTTACACTTAATATCCACTTATATTTTCTGTATTAGTTTGTCACACATAATTATGTAATTGATTTATCCTTAATCCATGGATACTGTAACGACCCGAAATTTTGAATAAATCTTGTTTCCTAATTTCATGTGTTATTTTATTTTTATACTCAACCAAAAGGTTTTATTTGATAAACATGATTATAATTAAAATGAGACCAGTGGGTTTTGACTGTTATATGACCATCGGTCAATATGACCGCTGTGAACAAAATGTTTTGATTATTGTCTCTAAATAGAAGTAGTCTTGGTTAATTATTATAGAAAGAAGATTCGATGGCCTCACCTAGTAGTCTTGGACCAATCGAAGCCCATCTAACAGAGCTTGGGAAGGAGGTAGCACCATTGGGGTTTGCTCTGGACCAAATCCAAGCTGAACTTCATCACGTGAAGCCAGAATGGAATCGCCTTCGCGAGAAGTTCAAACTGATAGAAATTACTACTCGGTCAATGTTGACTGAGCCGCCCCAAGATTCTATCACCGTAGCACACCTTACTCTTAGGTCCTATTCTGGTATTATAAGGGGCTATGTAACGAGACCGTAACTGCCTTGTGTAATCCTTGTTTTAAATAAAAATTGGGATTTCTTCTTATGATGATGTTTTTGAATTTTCAAATGACCGGATAAAAATAGTATGCATATTTTTGATGAATTTTCAAAAGGATATTTAAAAAAAATTATTTAACCCTTATATAATTTAAAATGTGTAACAATTTTCAAAAAATGGTTTTCTACAATTGTGTCCAGAACAAAATTTAGAGTCTAATAAGATCAAATTGTTTTTTAATGAATATTAAATTATGAATAGTGATTTTACGCTTAGTATTAGTAATGTGACCAAATGGATTAGTAATTTCACTTAAAGAAAGATTTAAAATAATCTAGACACCTTGATTAAGTAATGTGATTCAATAAAATGGTTAAATAACGGTTTCATAAATTATTATTCAAGTATTAATCTTTTCGGGCGAATAGTGTTTATTTAATTAAAAAAATAAATTAAAAATATTTAGAAAATTATTTTTATAAAATGGATTTCATTTTTGAAATCAGAGCACCAATATTATGCTATGGTAATTTTTGGGGATTTTTCTGAAAAAATGAATTTTCAGTGAATAGTGTATTTATTTAAAAAATAAATTATAAATATTTAGAAAATTATTTTTATAAAATGGAGTTCATTTTTGAAATCAGATCATTGATATTTGATTAAGGTGAAATTTTGGGATCTTTCTGAGAAAGTTGAATTTTCAGTGAATATTAAAAATACAGTTTTAGGGTTTCAGTATGTTTAATGACATCATAACTGTGTCACGATGATGTCATGAGATATTTTAAGGGTTGGCCAGACAAGGGTGATGAATTATTGTTTTGGGGGCCCCGTGTGGCTAACTTTATGGAAAATATCATGAGAGAGCACATGGGATTGAGAAAAGCACTTGTGAGGTGTCCCTTTGGCCATTAATGCCTTGTCCCCTCACTTTCCCTATAAATACCCACCCTTTCCTCCTTTAGTTTTCACTCCCAACTCTACCCCAACGAATTTCTGGTCTCCTTACCTCCCAAGGAGTCCTCAAAAGTTGACCCCAAGCCCTCAAGGTCCAAACCTTTGAGTTTCAAGAGTCACGTTTTAAGGTAAGGGATCTGACCCCTCTGTTTCTTTTCAAGTGATCTGTTTCATGTCATTCCTTTTATGCTCCGTATTCGTATGTTGGAGGATGTTCTTTTATACTCCTCTTACTTCCCTTTTTATGTTCATATAATGAGAGATCCCCTCTTACTCTCATTATTTCGTTTTAGGAAGTTTTAAGTGGCGCCGTTAGGCTGCCGAAAGTTTTGTAACGGATTCTTTCTCCCTTCTCATTTTTCAAGATCTATTTTCATTTAAGTATTTCAAGTTCCCTTTTATCATGTTTGGTTATGATCTCTAAATTTATCATACTGATCTTTTATGATCATATGATGAGATACCCCATTTTATCTCTTCAATTCAGTATTTTGAAGTTTTAATTGGCGCCGTTAGGCTGCCGAATTATTAAGTGGTTCTTCACCCTTCTCGTTTTGAAGTTCTACTTTCATGTCAATTATTTCAAGTTACTTTTTTTTATGTTGGGGTATGATCACTATATATATCATACTGATCATTTATGATCATATGATTAGAGACCCCATTTGATCTCTTCAATTCAGTATTTTGAAGTTTTAAATGGCGCCGTTAGGCTGCCGAATTTTTCAGTGGTTCTTCACCCTTCTCGTTTTGAAGTTCTACTTTCATTTCAATTCTTTCAAGTTAATTTTTGTTATGTTAGGGTATAATATATATATATATCATACTGATATTTTATGATCATATGATGAGAGACCCCATTTGATCTCTTCAATTCAGAATTTTGATGTTTTAAGTGGCATCGTTAGGCTGCCGAATTTTTCAGTGGTTCTTCACCCTTCTCATTTTGAAGTTATACTTTCATGTCAATTCTTTCAAGTTCCTTTCTATTATGTTGGGGTATGATCTCTATATCTATCATACTGGACTATTATTTTCATATGATGAGAGACCCTATTTGACTTTGTCAATTCATTTTTGTTGAAGTTTAAGTGATGCTGTTAGGCTGCCGAATTCTCACAAGAGAAATCTTATTTTTTTCTTCCTTTAATATTCTTCATTTCATATGGTATATTTTCAAATTTCATTACCATGTTCTTAAATCCATTATATTTTGTACCTCTACTGTTTGATGGGTCATTTATGAATGTTTGACCCAAGTCCCCTCTCTTCTCAATGTTTTCTAAAACCATGTAACATAGCCGTTATGCTGCAGAATTTTCGTCTCAAAGTGCCTCTCTCTCTTTTCTAAAAAATTATTTTATGTTATAAAGAGAATAATCATAGCTCTTATTTCTACAGGTGTAGTGACATATATATCAAAATGTTCTATTTTAAATTCTGGGATTTACATACATGAAACCCTCTTTCCCTTTCTGTGGGTTTAAAGTGACATAAAGATCATTTCTTTAAAGTAGTTTTTAAAATGTTCTGATTATGGAATGAAACCCATTTATTTTTTGCTATATGTGTTGTTTATGAAATTATTGATGATGATATATGTGGATCACATGATAATAAAGGCAAATTTAAGGGTGCGCCCGGATAGCGCCCCATTGCATTGGATAATGATGTAACCACAAGAGATTACAGTTTAAGGGTGCGCCCAGATAGCGCTCTAATGCATTGGGCAAAATTTAATCTCTAGAGATGACCATTTTTTTAACGACGCCATGGTGAATAACTTTGGTAATTTTTAACGACACCTTGGGGATGGACCTTGGTGAAACGAAACGATTGTCAATATTAAATATTGTAGCCACATCTTCAAGTTATGAAAAATGTTGTTTTTATTATGATGTATCTCAATATTTCTTTCTCATGCCTTATAGTTCTTTTCATGTCCTTATTGATGTATCTCAAGTTCACATGTAAAATGTTTCTCTTGTTTCCCTTACTAGGCCTTCTGTTCACCCTTTCCATTGATGTATGTCCCCAGGTTATGAGATGCAGTACTGAACCTAGGATGAACATTAGGAGAAGCCTTTCAAGTGTTTAAGAAAAATGTTTTTTTTGTTTCATGTATTAAGTTCCTGGTTTCCAAGACACTAAACCTTAAAGATCCTCAGATTTGTAAAATTTAATAATGTTTATGTGATAAAAAGGCGGGATGTTATTGTTGGTATCAAAGGATGGTTTAGTTATTTGTGGAAATTAGGATATGAATACTTTAGGAAGAAGCCTATAGAAATGTTTATATATAGGAAATATTCCTAGTATTTTTGTGAGTATTGAGTAATGGGTTGCCAAGAAAATACATCCCTGTCTAGATACGAGTAGGTAGAGGTGGCTCTAGCACAGATGTACATAGGGGTAAAACCAGAAAACACTGCTTTGAACTAGACTCGAATGGGAACTGGTACACGACAACGAGCCTTGCTGCACTCTTAGTTACGACACTCCCGGGGGATATGCTTTGGTAAATTCATAAGCTTAGTATGGACCATTGTTAAAGGAACAAAGATTCACATATGAATATATGATCATGGATAACCTAGATTGGAACCTAGGGGATCACAAGTTAGGGCATACTTTTCTTCTACAAGTTATCCTTATATGCTGTAAGCTTATTTTCATGATTATTGGTTAAGTATTTAAGCCTCTAATTATATTTTCTCTTCTTAGTTAATGGTGGGAGATGGAAGAACATGTCCCAATAACCAATGTGATAGGAAATGCAACGATTGCCATATTAATATGAAAGAGATGATTAGGGGATTAAAAGATGATTATTGTTTTGGAAGATGTTCATTATTTTATGGAACCATATTCTATCGAGGTAAATAGATTACTACGGTATTTTCATTGAGGAGTAATGTTGAATTATATTTTTAAGAATCAATGAATTTAAGGTGGGCTTATTGTAATTTAGGTTACATACGGGAATGATTAACCTATCTTGTGTAAAATATGTTTAGGTTAGCTACTTTTGTTATAAGATGTTAGGAGTGGTTGATGTTGTTTGGAGATGAACAATGAAGTTTATTTTGGAAGACTATGTTATAAAATATTTCTTGTATTTGGGTTTCAATCTTAGTTTGGTTTATTTTGAGGAATCTTAAGGAACATTATTTACGGAACGGTCTATGATGAACTTTGGGTAGTACCATGGAACTTTGAAGATTTAAAAGTAGTTCCCATTCCTATGGGATTCCTTTTGAAGAGTTGTTTTACCTTACCCTTTCTATTTTTGGGATAATGTTTAAACATAGAAGAAATAGATAGTTGATATTTTGTGGATTATGTGATTCTCTAGAAGATGATTCTTTTGTTTTGGTGAGACCAAGTAGTTTTGAATGGTCATAATTTGGAGAAAAGATTAGTTTTGGTAGAAACTTATTAATGTATGAAACTCTACATCAAGGTAGATATATTTCCTTATGTTTTTGTTCTATGTTGTAAATGAATTCCTCAAAGTTATTAAAAGGAACGTAAAAAAATGTTGTTGGTTTACGTTACATACTAGGTAATCAAAGACCGCTTATAGACATCATAATTTTGGGATTTTCTGGTGGTTAACTTCCTCCTAATCATGTTTTTTATCACTCTCCTTTAGGACGCGACCCTTTGTTTTCTCCTCCATGTCCATGTTTCCTACATGGAATCGTAGTATGAGTAAACTCGGGTGGCCTTTTACTTCCTTTTCATTCTTTTAAAGTAATGGTGTTACTAACTTTTTTTACGATGTGGGACTTTCAATGAAATTTCAAAACCCAATTTTAAAAATTTCGAGGACGCAATTTCATAAGGGGGGAAGATTTTTACGGCCCGAAATTTTGAATAAATCTTGTTTCCTAATTTCATGTGTTATTTTATTTTTATACTCCACAAAATTTTTTTATTTGATAAACATGATTATAATTAAAATGAGACCAGTGGGTTTTGACTGTTATATGACCGTCAGTCAATATGACCGCTGTGAACAAAATGTTTTCATTATTGTCTCCAAATATAAGTAATCTTGGTTAATTATTATAGAAAGAAGATTCGATGGCCTCACCTAGTAGTCTTGGACCAATCGAAACCCATCAAACAGATCTTGGGAAGGAGGTAGCACCATTGGGCTTTGCTCTGGACTAAATCCAAGCCGAACTTCATCATGTGATGCTAGAATGGAATCGCTTTCGCGGGAATTTCAAACTGATAGAAAATACTACTCGGGCAATGTTGACTGAGCCGCCCCAAGATTCTATCACCCTAGCACACCTTACTCTTAGGTCCTATGCTGGTATTATAAGGGGCTATGTAACGAGACTGTAACTGCCTTGTGTAATCCTTGTTTTAAATAAAAATTGGGATTTCTTCTTTTGATGATGTTTATGAATTATCAAATGATCGGATAAAAATAGTATGCATATTTCTGACAATTTTTCAAAAGGATATTTAAAAAAAAAATATGTAAACCTTAAATAATTTAAAATGTGTAATTATTTTTAAAAAATGGTCTTCTACAATTATGTCCAGTACGAAATTTAGAGTCTAATAAGATCAACATGTTTTTTAATGAATAGTAAATTGTGAATTGTGATTTTACACATAGGACTAGTAATGTGACCAAATGTATTAGTAATTTCACTTACAGAAAGTTTTAAAATAATCTAGGCACCTTGATTAAGTAATGTGATTCAATAAAATGGTTAAATAACGGTTTCATAAATTATTATTCAAGTATTAATCTTTTCGGGCGAATAGTGTTTTTTTAATTAATAAATTAAATTAAAAATATTTAGAAAATTATTTTTATAAAATGGATTTCATTTTTGAACTCAGAGCACCGATATTATGTTATGGTAATTTTTGGGGATTTTTCTGAAAAAATGAATTTTCAGTGAATAGTGTATTTATTTAAAAAATAAATTAAAAATATTTAGAAACTTATTTTTATAAAATGGAGTTCATTTTTGAAGTCAGAGCATTGATATTTGATTAAGGTGAAATTTTGGGATCTTTCTGAGAAAGTTGAATTTTCAGTGAATAGTAAAAATACAGTTTTAGGGTTTCGGTATGTTTGATGACATCATAACTGTGTCACGATGATGTCATGAGATATTTTAGGGTTTTTCCAGACAAGGGTGATTAATTATTGTTTTGGGGGCCCCATGTGGCTAACTTTATGGAAAATATCATGAGAGAGCACATGGGTTTGAGAAAAGCACTTGTGAGGTGTCCCTTTGGCCATTAATGCCTTGTCCCCTCACTTTACCTATAAATACCCACCCTTTCCTCCTTTATTTTTCACTCCCAACTCTCCCCCAACGTTGTTATAGTCTCCTTACCTCCCAAGAAGTCCTCCCAAGGTGTTCCCAAGCCCTCAAGGTCCAAACCTTTGAGTTTCAAGAGTCATGTTTTAAGTTAAGGGATCAGACCCCTCTCTTTCTTTTCAAGTGATCTCTTTTATGTAATTCCTTTTATGCTACATGTTCTTATGTTGTAGGATGTTCTTATATACTCCTCTTACTGACCTTTTTATGTTCATATAATGAGAGATCCCCTCTTACTCCCATTATTTCGTTTTATGAAGTTTTAAGTGGCGTTGTTAAGCTGTCGAACTTTTTGTAACAGATTCTTTCTCCCTTCTCATTTTTCAAGATCTATATTCATGTAAAGTATTACAAGTTACTTTTTATCATGTTGGGGTATGATCTCTAAATTTATCATACTTATATTTTATGAACATATGATGAGAGACCCCATTTTATCTCTTCAATTCATTATTTTAATGTTTTAAGTGGCACCGTTAGGCTGCCGAATTTTTAAGTGGTTCTTCACCCTTCTCGTTTTGAAGTTCTACTTTCATGTCAATTCTTTCAAGTTCCTTTTTTTATGTTGGGGTATGATCTCTATATATATCATACTGATTGTTTATGATCATATGATGAGAGACCCCATTTGATCTCTTCAATTCAGTATTTTGAAGTTTTAAGTGGCGTCGTTAGGCTGCCGAATTTTTCAGTGGTTCTTCACCATTCTCGTTTTGAAGTTCTACTTTCAAGTCAATTATTTCAAGTTCCTTTTGTTATTTTTGGGTATTATATATATATATATATATATCATACTTATCTTTTATGATCATATTATGAGAGACCCCATTTTATATCTTCAATTCAGTATTTTGAAGTTTTAAGTGGCGTCGTTAGGCTACCGAATTTTTCAGTGGTTCTTCACCCTTCTCGTTTTGAAGTTCTACTTTCATTTCAATTATTTCAAGTTACTTTATATTATGTTGGGGTATGATCTCTATATCTATCATACTGTACTCTTATGTTCATATGATGAGAGACCCTATTTGACCTTGTCAATTCATTTTTTTTGAAGTTTAAGTGACGCCGTTTGGCTGCCGAATTCTCACAAGAGAAATCTTATTTTTGTCTTCCTTTAATATTCTTCATTTCATATGGTATATTTTTAAATTTCATTACCATGTTCTTAAATACATTATATTTTGTACCTCTACTGTTTGATGGGTCATTTATGAATGTTTGACCCATGTCCCCTCTCTTCTCAATGTTTTCTAAAACCGTGTAACATAGCCGTTATGCTGCAGAATTTTCGTCTCAAAGTGCCTCTCTCTCTTTTCTAAAAAATTATTTTATGTTATAAAGTGAATACTCAAAGCTCTTATTTCTACAGGGGTATTCACATATATATCAAAATTTTCTATTTTAAATTCTTGTATTTACATACATGAAACCCTCTTTCCCTTTCCGTGGGTTTAAAGTGACATAAAGATCATGTCTTTAAAGCAGTTTTTAAAACGTTATGATTATGGAATGAAACCCATTTCTTTTATGCTGTATGAGTTTTTTATGAAATTATTGATGATGATATATGTGGCTCACATGATAATAAAGGAAAATTTAAGGGTTCCCCTGATAGCACCCCATTTCATTGGATAATGATGTAACCACAAGAGATTACAGTTTAAGGGTGCGCCCAGATAGCGCTCTAATGCATTGGGTAAAGACTTAATCTCTAGAGATGACCATTTTTTTTAACGATGCCATGGTGAATATCCTTGGTAATTTTTAACGACACCTTGGGGATGGACCTTGGTGAAACGAAACAATTGTCAATATTAAATGTTGTATCCACATCTTCAAGTTATGAAAAATGTTATTTTTATTATTATGTATCTCAATATTTCTTTCGCATGCCTTAAAGTTCTTTTCAAGTCCTTATTGAAGTATCTCAAGTTCACATGTAACATGTTTCTCTTGTTTCCCTTACTGGGCCTTCTGCTCACCCTTTCCATTGATGTATGTCCCCAGGTAATGAGATGCAGTAATGAACCTAGGATGAACATAAGGAGAAGCCTTTCAAGTGTTTAAGAAGAATGTTTTTTTTTTGATTCAGGTATTAAGTTCCTGGTTTCCAAGAAAATAAACCTTAAAGATCCTCGGTTTTGTAAAATGTAATGAAAGTTTATGTGATAAAAAGGCGGGATGCTATAGATACTATCTTTTTATGGGACTTCGTCTCAATCTACTTTCATTGAGGAATATTTTGTTTTATACACAACCTTTTTTTATATGGTGTATAAACCCCTTTGACTTTTACGTTTATTCAAAAGGAATTCTTTTTATACGAAGCTTTTACTAAATGACAAAAGGGAATGTTTTTTTTGTACGTATGCGGCGACAATGACTTCTCCGCTGTCATGACCATTATTTGAGTATCGGCTTCCTTTACAATCCATACCTTCTTTTTAAAAGAAAAATAAATACCATGTTTTAATGTTCTTTTATTTTGGTATTGAAAATGGTTTTCATAATTTTTTATATCAATGTGTTATATTGATATCTTGTGATTGGAAGTGGAAATATTATATTTCCTTTATTTATGTTTTATGTGATACGATTATGTTGAGGTTCTTGAGAATTGTTATGAATATGGGTGGTTCCGTGATAAACTAAGGGAGGGTGAGCCCGATATAGCTCTCCAATGCATTGGGTAACGTGAAGGAGTGAAACGTTAAGGTTTCTCGGAAGAGATTTAGGGAATATACTATGATGGGTATTCCAAACTTAACCAAGAGGGTTACTCCCTACGTAAGAATGTTATGAATGCCACAAGATACCTTTATGTCTTATGATTTCTATGATTTATTCATGATTTGATGAGGTATGTTAAAGGACTTATGTTTTATGGGTAAAGTATGATTTCATTATTATGTATATATGAACTCATGTTTCCTTTCCATATTATTATAACCCTTACTGAGCTTTTTATGCTCATCCCAAGTTTTTGAAATTTTTTTCACAGGTTAAGGGAATGGTACATGATGTGATGATAGTGTCAAGGATGTGTCAAGAAAGAATCCGTGTTTTATTTTCAATATGTTTCCGTTGATGGGAAGAATGAATACTATCTTTTATGTAACCACTTTGTTTAAATGTGGAATGTAATGAAAGTTTCATGATATAATTCTCTAAAACTCTAAACCTGAAAAGATCCTTAATGTGTAATCTTTTAATAACTCAATATTAAGTAAGGTTTAAGGCTGGGGCCTTATAGTTGGTATCAAAGGTCTGTTTAGACAACTTTAGGGATTAGGAGTTCTTGTGAGACACATGATTAGTCCCTATATCTATTATTTCAGTTAAATCCTTGTTTTATATCTTTTTTTCAGGTCAAGTAATGTCGGTTACGAATGGAAGGAGAAGGATCTCAAACGGCATTCCTATCTCTTCCTGATGACATGCTTGCAATAATTATTGCAAAGTCATCTTCAGATGATTGTGAAACGTTTTCCAGCATACAAGTCACTTACAAGCAGTTTTTTGAGATATCAAACACCTCCACTATACCTCGTTATCATCGGGGATCATGGGTTGTTTTTAGACAAATACTATTTTCACAATATTCTCAAATTTTCAAGAAAGGTAAATATTATCAAGGTATTTTTAAATATTTTACCTTATCACATGAATTTTAAGCATATAATGATTTTAAAAATGGTGCTGAGGAAGGAGACCCTTGCACAACCTATTTATATTTGCTTTTAAAATATAGTCTCACATCACAAACTTATGGTATTTTAAAAGGACCAATAATAGAAATTTTCAACTCAATTTCGGTCTGACTATTTTATAGAAATCATGTTTCATCAGATGTTTTGGAATTATATGCCATACATGATTATTTTCCAAAACTGTTTTTCTGTGAACACCCATATGCCCCATGTTGTACGAGGTGTATTTGGATGGAGGAAGCAAATGATTTTGAAGGATCTCTAAATCATTGTTGTAATGCATGAGACTTCTACCTACATGAGCAAGATGACGATGAAACCGAGTGGACGCCATGATCAAGGTATGATGTTATTCATTTTTGGGAATCATTTTATTTTATCTTATGGTGGTGAAATAAGACTTCAAGACTTATGATGTTGAGATCATAACAAATTTGGATGAAAATTAAAGGTATAAGGAAACGACTGAGGTTAAAACATGTTAGGGTTGTTTTTTGAGTTTTATAAAAAGGGAAACACGCAGACCATGTGACAACCCATCGCGTCGGACAAAGATGCGAGAATCGAACCCACAACCAAAGTGCGACTGGTATTTATCGACTACCACTAGACAACGTGAAGTCCCTTGTTAGTTTGACTGATTCTTTTTAGTTAGATGATTTTATGAATTAAGAGTAAGTTGATTTTGGGTTATCTATGGATATTTATTAACCTATCATGGAGGATATGCGATTAGGTTAATTAATTTTAAATACAAGACATTAAGAGCAACTGATGTTGTTTGGAGATAAATGTAACGATTTAACTTGGAAGACTATGTGACTAAATCCTTCAAATATTTGGGTTTCAATATTAGTTTGGTTTAGTTTGAAGAATTTTTTATGGAAAAATTGTTTATCGAATGGTCCTCGTTTGACTTTGGGTTTTGTTGGACAAATTTTGGAGATTAAGAATAGATTTTGTTTTTATAAAGGGTTATCCATACTGGATTTTCTAATCTTGTACTAACCTTTTTCGTTTTGGTTTTGGTTAAAGTCTAAAGACAGTGGAAATATATAGTTCTCTATTCTTGATTAGGTGATTCTCTAGAAATTGATTATAGTACTCTTAATGTGAACAAGTCTTCCTAAATACTCATCTTTTGAAGAAAATATGAGTTTGTGTAAGGAATCTAATAAAAGTTGAAAGTCAACATGATAATTGATTATGTTTCCTTATGAATAAATTCCTCATTAAAAAGTAACTTAAAAAAATGTTGTCTATTAACTTTTCCTACTGGGGAATCAAATACTGTTTAACCCATCACAAGTTTGTGATTTTCTTGAGGTTAACTTTCTCCTAAACATGTTTTCTATCACCCTCCATCAGAACATGAACTTATGTTTTCTCCTCCATGTCCATATTTTTCTACATGGAATCCTGGTATGGGTTAACTTGGGTGACCTTTATACTTATCTTTATTTATTTTAAAGTGATTGTTTTACCGACTCTTGTTCTGATGTGGGACTTTCAAGGATGTTTCCAAGATCAATTTTAAAAATTGCTAGGATGCAATTCCCAAAAGGGGGAAGGATGTAACACCCCAGGTATGTAAAGAATATGACATTTTCATATTTATCCATATTTGTGAATAAAATATTAATATGACTTTAAAGGGGAAGCTATGCCTGATGGCGTACCCAACACGCAACAACAAGTTTCTTGGGAATCTTACATTGCACTCTAATAATAAAATAATATTATTTTAAATGGTAGTTAACATGTAGCCGTTGTATTGGAGGGAATGGATATAAATAAGTAAAATATTATTATATATGTTTTTAAATGTTTTTACACTTATCCAATAAAAGGTAAAGGCTTAAAATACCGAAAGAATTCAATTTTAGGCGTATATGCCCTAGTTTTCACTAAAGGATCACTTATCGCCTTTTGATGGTGAACTGTCATTAAATATAGTTTGGTTCACTCTCATACATTCAATTGGACCAAATAAAACTCTTCTTAAGAATTGGGACATCAAAATTTACTTTGTGTAAATTTTTGGTATCTTTTCAATAAAGTTCATTTTTTAATGAATAGTGTAAAATGTTGTATTTCAATTCAAAACCACATTTTAATCTAATTTATTTATATTATTAGATTATCTTTTGAATTGGTTTTAAAGTGAAATTAGAATATATTTTTACCATTAAATCCAATATTGGTTGTTGGAATTAATTTCACTTTGAAATCAGACTTAAACTAGTGTCAATCTTTTGATACTTATTGTTTCATAAAAACGCACTATTTGCTCTGACAGCAGGAATTAATTATTAAATTAATTAATGTGACTTATATGTTTTGAATTTTCTAAAATAGACTTCATTTTTTAATTCGGATTATCAAATATAGCTTAGGGTGAATTTTTGGGATTTTTCTGAAAAACATCAATTTTTTGATGAATAGTGAAACCACTAAGTGGTACTTATAAAAACTAATTTTTCCATTTAAATGAAAATTTTCCATCTCTGTGATTTGATTTTCAAAAATCCAACATACATGGTTGTCATTAAGAAGTAAAATGTGGTTCAATGAGATTAAAATAATTTTTTGGTGAATAGTAACTTTTATGTTTTTAATCTCGATTAGTGGTAATTAGTGTAGTTTAAGGTAAAAATAATGTTTTAATAGTATGAGATGAGCTTGACACATGTTCGACCCTCATTGGATGTGTAATGGCTGACCAAGAAAATCCATGGGTCAACTTGGGGACCCCATGGAGCCACTTTGGTTGGGAAATGACATAAATAACTTTTTATTTAATGAAAAAGTAAAAATGACACAAACATAATATGTTTTACGAAAAAAAAATTTAAATGGGTTTATACAAGTAAGAGTTTTGACTTTAAATATTCATTGTAATGATAAAAAGATTTCCTACATCATATTTTTTTTATAATTTATAGACATTAAATAAACTTAATTATTTATGACATCATAATGATGCAGAGATGACCTCATTATTTAACGATTTAAATAAAATGGAAAGATAATGTAATATCTAAGACCTACATATGTCAGAAACCTATTGGATGAGTGGATTTCGAACCCTTATCACCTTATCTTCTAAATACATCAATGTGGGTCCTTCAAAATCTGAAACGCTTTTGAAAATAAAGTAACATTTTGTAACTTTACAAGAGTGCCCCTCCTCTCCTCTTATAAAAGGCCCCCACCTCTACCTATTTACCCACACCTATCAAGCCTTTGGCTCGGCCAACCTCTGCCCATTTCATCTCTCCACATCCCTCTATAACTCCTTGAAACCTCACTTTTTCAGAATCCTTTCCAAGGAATCCATTGAGCTCAAATCAAAGGAAGTTACCCGATTTAAAGGTAATGTCTTCACTTGTGTCCTTTTGTTTTATTTTGCATCTCCAACCACCTAAACTCTTTTTATTCATTTATTTTGTAACAAATACAGTATCTTCAATATACTAGTATGTTTTTATAAGAAGGATTGGAGCTACACTTACACACACCTACATCTAATGGTTAAAGAACATACTGTTTCCGTGGATGGCGAATTTCTGCCTCCCGAAACGATGATTGTTCAACATTCTTCTAACACCATAAAAGGTGGCCATTAATATGACACTATATTTATATATTATATCTAATATGTTTATGTTTTACTTAAGCTTCTGTATTTTTCATTTATGGCATACCTTTATGGTTTTCATTATGGGTTAACGCGATATCTTCATTTAAGAAAGTGCGGACTACCGCCCCCTCAAAGTGATTTGATTCGTTAATACCATATGTGGTACGTATAAAGGATATATTTAATGATATTATATATCATACCATTCTGGAATTAAAATACTATTATGTATCATTATGTTTTAATTCCATTAAATATGAAATAGAAATGGAAGTAGCGTTCATGCGTACGTACGGCTTACCGTCTCCATGAACGGTGCATTTCATTTCTTAACTCTAAATGTTATGTAATATAATAAATGCATGAATATACTGGATATATATGATATATATGATATCTACATCAGGAATACAACTCTGGATATAATGAACCATTTACCACACAAACAACATGTAATTGTAAGAAGTCCACTTTCGACTTAAGAACCAAATATCAACAAAACAAACATTATTAACTTAAATGAATACATAATGTTTATGACATGGTAATAAGTGATATAAAAGTAATAATGAACTTGAAAAAGGTTCTTAAGGAAGTAGAAATTAACTCAGGTTTATTATTCAGGAGATTAAAGAACGATCGAGTCAAGTCGGACCCGAGGTAAGGGATCCTACTCCTCTCTTTCTTTTTAAGTACACTCTTTTATGTCATTCCTTCTAAGCTCATCTTTCTTGTTATTGGGATGTTCTTTTATATTAATCTTACAGTAATTTTTATGTTCATATAATTAGATACCCTATTCTCTCTCATCAATCCATTGTGAAAGTTTCGAGTGGCACCGTTAGGCTGCCGAATTTTCGTAAGAGATCTAACCTCTCTCTTTCTCTTTAAGTACTCCCCTTTATGCCAATTCTTTTAAGCTCCTATTTGTTATGTTGGGGGGATGTTCTTTAATATTCCTCTCTCTGTACATTTTATTTTAATGTGATGAGATACCCTATTTGATCTCATCAATCCATTTTTTGATGTTTTAAGTGGTGGCGTTAGGCTGCCGAGTTTTCGTAAGTGATTTTTCATCTCACTTATATTCCCGTGGGATTTATGCTACATTTTCCACAATTTCATTTGAGTGGTGTATGTACTGACCATTATTTTACTCACTGTGTAATATTCTTTCATTTATGAGTATTTATATCAATGATGTATTGTCCTTCTTTCACGGGGCGTATGTTTCGGAAGATACCCATGTCGGTAAGGGAACCTTTCACCCTCCTCTTTTTAAAAGACTCATTTTGTTATGTCTTTTAATTCACATAATATTATTTTGGGATATGTTCTTATATATCCTTATTGACATAAATTTTATGTCCAAGTGATGAGATACACTTTTTATCTCTTATCAACTCTTTTTCTGAATTTTGAAGTGACGTCGTTAGGCTGTCTAATTATTGCAAGGGAACTTCTTAACCCAATTTCGATTCTTTGGGATATGCTTGTACTCCTTGAATATGACGTTCTATTAATACGTGTGAATAATATCTGATTGTTTTACACTTAATATCCACTTATATTTGGTGTATTAGTTTGTCACACGTAATTAGGTAATTGATTTATCATTAATCCAAGGATACCATCTTTGTATGGGACTTCGTCTCAATCTCCTTTCATTGAGGCATATTTTGTTTTATACACAACCATTTTTTATATGGTGTATAAACCCCTTTGACTTTTACATTTATTCAAAAGGAATTTTTTTTATACGAAGCTTTTACTAAATGAAAAAAGGGAATGTTTTTGTCATACGTATGCGGCGACAACGACCTCTCCGCCATCGTGACCGTTATTTGAGTTTCGACTTTCTCTACAAGCCATACCTTATTTTTAAAAGAAAAATAAATACCATGTTTTAATGTTCTTTTATTTTGGTATTGAAAATGGTTTTCATAATGTTTTTATATCAATGTGTTGTATAGATATCTTGTGATTGAAAGTGGAAATATTATGTTTCCTTAATTTATGTTTTATGTGATACGATTATGTTGAGGTTTTTGGGCATTGTTATGAAGACGGGTGGTTCCGTGAAAAACTAATGGAGGGTGATCCCGATATAGCTCTCCAATGCATTGGGTAACGCGAATGAGTGAAACGTTAAGGTTTCTCCAAATAGATTTAGGGAATATACTATGATGGGTATTCTAAACGTAACCAAGAGGGTTACTCCCTACGTAAGAATGTTATGAATTCATCAAGTTACCTTTATGTCTTATGATTTCTGTGATTCATTCATCATTTGATGAGGTATGTTAAAGGACTTATGTTTTATGGGTAAAGTATGATTTCATTATTATGTATATATGAACTCATATTTCCTTTCAATATTTTTATAACCCTTACTGAGCTTTTCATGCTCAACCCATGTTTTTGAAATGTTTTTCATAAATCAAGAGAAAGGTACAAGATGTGATGATAGTTTCAAGGATGTGTCAAGAAAGAATCCATGTTTTATTTTCAATATGTTTCCGTTGATGGGACGAATGAATACTGTCTTTTATGTAACCACTTTGTTTAAATGTGGAATGTAATGCAAGTTTCATGATCTAATTCTCTAAAACTCTAAACCTGAAAACATCCTCAATGTGTAATCTTGTAATAACTCAATATTAAGTAAGGTTTAAGGCTGGGGCATTATAGTTGGTATCAATGGTTGTTTTAGACAACTTTAGGGATTTGGAGTTCTTGTGAGACACATGATTAGTCCCTATATCTATTATTTCAGTTAAATCCTTGTTTTATAACTTTTTTTCAGGTCAAGTAATATTGGTTACGAATGGAAGGAGAAGGATCTCAAACGACATTCCTATCTCTTCCTGATGACATGCTTGCAATAATTATTGCAAAGTCATCTTCGGATGATTGTGGAACTTTTTACAGCATACAACTCACTTGCAAGCAGTTGTTTGAGATATCAAACACCTCCACTATACCTCGATATCATCGGGGATCATGGGTTGTTTTTAGACAAATACTATTTTCACAATATTCTCAAATTTTCAAGAAAGGTAAATATTATCAAGGTATTTTCAAATATTTTACCTTATTACAAGAATTTGAAGCATATTATGATTTTAAAAATGGTGCTGAGGAAGGAGACCCTTGCGCAACCTATTTATATTTGCTTTTAAAATATAGTCTCACATCACATACTTATAGTATTTTAAAAGGACCAATAATAGAAAGTTTCAACTCAATATTGGTCCGAATATTTTATAGAAATCATGTTTTATCAGATGATTTGTAATTATATGTCATACATGATTATTTTCCGAAACTGTTTTTCTGTGAACACCCATATGACCCATGTTGTACGAGGTGTATTTTGATGGAGGAAGAAAAAGATTATGAAGGATCTTTAAATAATTGTTGTAATGCATGGGACTTCTACCTACGTGAGCAAGATGACGATGAAACCGAGTGGATTCCATGATCAAGGTATGATGTTATTCATTTTTGGGAATCGTTTTATTTTATCTTATGGTGGTGAAATTAGACTTCAAGATGTACGATGTTGAGATCGTAACAAATTCGGATGAAAATTAAAGGTATAATGAAACGATTGTGGTTAAAACATGTTAGGGTTATTTTTGGAGTTTTATAAAAAGGGAAAAACGTAGACCATGTGACAACCTGTTGCGTCAGAAAAAGCTGCGAGAATCGAACCCACAAGCAAAGTGCGATTGGTATTTATCGACTACCACTAGACAACGTGAAGTCCCTGGTTAGTTTGACTGATTCTTTTTAGTTAGATGATTTTATGAATTAAGAATAATTTTATTTTGGGTTATCTATGGATATTTATTAACCTATCATGTAGGATATGTGATTAGGTTAATTACTTTTCAATACGAGACTTTAAGAGAAACTGATGTTTTCTGGAGATAAATGTTACGATTTAACTTCGAAGACTATGTGACTAAATCCTTCAAATATTTGGGTTTCAATCTTAGTTTGGTTTAGTTTGAAGAATTTTTAATGGAAAAATTGATTATCGAATAGTCCTCGTTGAACTTTGGGTTTTGTTGGACAAATTTTGGAGATTAAGAGTAGATTTTCTTTTTATAAAGGGTTATCCTTTTCTGGATTATCTAATATTGTACTAACCTTTTTCATTTTGATTTTGGTTAAAGTCTAAAGACATGGGAAGTATATAATTCTCTATTCTGGATTAGGTGATTCTCTAGAAATTGATTATAGTACTTTTAATGTGAACAAGTCTTCCTAAATACTCGTCTTTTGAAGAAAATATTAGTTTGTGTAAGGAATCTAATAAAAGGTGAAAGTCAACATGATAAGTGATTATGTTTCCTAATGAATAAATTCCTCAATAAAAAGTAACTTAAAACAAAAATGTTGTCTATTAACTTTTCCTACTGGGGAATAGAATACCGTTTAACCCATCACAAGTTTGTGATTTTCTTGTGGTTAACTTTCTCCTAAACAAGTTTTCTATCACTCTCCATCAGAACATGACCCTATGTTTTCTCCTCCATGTCCATATTTTTTCTACATGGAATCCTAGTATGGGTTAACTCGGGTGGCCTTTATACTTATCTTTCTTTATTTTAAAGTGATTGTTTTTACCGACTCTAGTTCTGAAGTGGGACTTTCAAGGATGTTTCCAAGATCAATTTTAAAAATTGCTAGGACGCAATTCCCAAAAGGGGGGAAGGATGTAACACCCCAGGTATGTAAAGAATATGACATTTTCATATTTATCCATATTTGTGAATAAAATATTAATATGAATTTAAAGGGGACGCTATGCCTGATGGCATACCCAACACGCAACAACAAGTTTCTTGGGAATCTTACATTGCACTCTAATAATTAAATAATATTATATTAAATAGTAGTTATCATGTAGCCGTTGTATTGGCAGGAATGGATATAAATAATAAATATATGATTATATATGTTTTTAAATGTTTTTACACTTATCCAATAAAAGATAAAGGCTTAAAATACAGAAAGAATTCAATTTTAGGCGTATATGCCCTAGTTTTTATTGAAGGTTCACTTATCACCTTTTGATGGTGAACTGTCATTAAATATAGTTTTGTTCACTCTGATACATTCTATTGGACCAAATAAAACTCTTCTTAAGAATTGGGACATCAAAATTTACTTTGTGTAAATTTTTGGTATCTTTCCGATAAAGTTCATTTTTTAATGAATAGTGTAAAATGTTGTATTTCAATTCAAAACCACATTTTAATCTAATTTATTTATATTATTAGATTATCTTTTGAATTGGTTTTAAAGTGAAATTAGAATATATTTTTACCATTAAATCAAATATTGGTTGTTGGAATTAATTTCACTTTGAAATCAGACTTAAACTAGTGTCAATCTTTTGATACTTATTGTTTCATAAAAACACACTATTTTCTCTGACAGCAGGAATTAATTATTAAATTAATTAATGTGACTTATATGTTTTTAATTTTGTAAAATAGACTTCATTTTTTAATTCCTAATATCAAATATAGCTTAGGGTTAATTTTTGGGATTTTTCTGAAAAACTTCAATTTTTGATTAATAGTGAAACCACTAAGTGGTACATATAAAAACTGATTTTTGCATTTAAATGAAATTTTGCCATCTCTGTGATTTTATTTTCAAAAATCTGACTTACATGGTTGTCATTAATAAGTAAAATTTGGTTCAATGAGATTAAAATAATTTTTTGATGAATAGTATCTTTTATGTTTTTAATCGCGATTAGTGGTAATTAGTGTAGTTTAAGGTAAAAATAATGTTTTAATAGTATGAGATGAGCTTGACACATGTGCTACCCTCCTTGGATGTGTCATGGCCGACCAATATATTCCATGGGTCAACTTGGGGACCCCATGGAGCCACTTGGTTGGGAAATGACATAATAACTTTTTATTTAATGAAAAAGAAAAAATGACACAAACATAATATGTTTTACGAAAATAATTTTTAAATGGGGTTATAAAAGTAATAGTTTTGACTATAAATATTAATTGGAAAGCTAAAAATATTTCCTACATCATAGTAATTTTTGTATAATTTTTAGACATTAAATATACTTAATTATTTATGACATCATAATGATGCAGCGATGACCTCATTATTTAACAATTTAAATAAAATGGAATGATAATGTAATATCTAAAACCTACACATGTCCAAAACCTATTGTATGAGTGTATTTCTAACCCTTATCACCTTATCCTCGAAATATATTAATGTGGGACCTTTAAAATCCGAAACTCTTTTGAAAATAAAGTAACATTTTGTAACTTTACAAGAGTGCCCCTCCTCTCCTCTTATAAAAGGCCCCCAACTATACCTATTTACCCACACCTCTCAAGCCTTTGGATCGTCCAAACTCTTCCCATTTCATCTCTCCACATCCCTCTCTAACTCCTTGAAGCCTCACGTTGGGCAGAATCCTTTCCAAGGAAGCCTTTGAGCTCAAATCAAAGGAAGTTACCCGATTTAAAAGTAACGTCTTCATTTGTGCCCTTTTGTTTTATTTTGCTTCTCCAACCACCTAAACTCTTTTTATTCATTTATTTTGTAATGAATCTAGTATCTTCAATATACTAGTTTGTTTTTATAAGAAGGATTCGAGCTACACATACACACACCTACATCTAATGGTTAAAGAACATACTATTTCCGTGGATGGGGAATTTCTGCCTCCCGAAACGATCATTGTTCAACATTCTTCTAACACCTTAAAAGGGGGCCATTAATATGACACTATATTTATATATTCTATATAATATGTTTATGTTATACTTAATCTTCTATATTTTTCATTTATGGCATACCTTTATGGTTTCCATTATGGGTAAACGCGATATCTTCGTTTAAGAAAGTGTGGACTACCACCCCCTCAAAGTTATTTGATTCGTAAATACCATATGTGGTACGTATAAAGGATATATTTAATGATATTATATATCATACCATTCTGGAATTAAAATACTATTATCTATCATTATGTTTTAATTCCATTAAATATGAAATATAAATGGAAGTAGCGTTCATGCGTACGTACGGCTTACCGTCTCCTTGAACGGTGCATTTCATTTATTAACTCTAAATGTTATGTGGTATTATAAATTCATTAATATACTGGACATATATGATATATATGATATCTACATCGTGAATACAACAATGGATATAATGAACCTTTGACCACACGAACAACATGTAATTGTAAGAAGTCCACTTTCGACTTAAGAACCAAACATCTACAAAACAAACATTATTAACTTAAATGATTACATAATGTTTATGAAATGGTAATAAGTGATATAAAAGGAATAATGAACTTGAAAAAGTTTCTTAAGGAAGTATAAATTAACTTAGGTTTATTATTCAGGATATTAAAGAACGATCGAGTCAAGTCGGACCCGAGGTAAGGGATCTTACTCCTCTCTTTCTTTTTAAGTACACTCTTTTATGTCATTCCTTCTAAGTTCATCTTTCTTGTTATTGGGATGTTCATTTATATTACTCTTAATGTAATTTTTATGTTCATATGATGAGAGACCCTATTCTCTCTCTTCAATCCATTGTGGAAGTTTCGAGTGGCGCCGCTAGGCTGCCGAATTTTCATAAGAGATCTAACCTCTCTCTTTCTCTTTAAGTACTCCCCTTTATGTCACTTCTTTTAAGCTCCTATTTGTTATAATGGGTGATGTTCTTTCATATTCCTCTTTCTGTACATTTTATTTTAATGTGATGAGATACCCTATTTGATCTCATCAATCCATTTTTGGAAGTTTTATGTGGTGCCGTTAGGCTGCTGAGTTTTCGTAAGTGATTTTTCATCTCACTTTTACTCCTGTGAGATTTATGCAACATTTTCCACAATTTCCTTTGAGTGGTGTATGTACTGACCATTATTTTACTCATTGTGTAATATTCTTTCATTTATGAGTATTTACATCAATTATGTATTGTCCTTCTTTCACGGGGCGTATGTTTCGGAAGATACCCATGTCGGTAAGGGAACCTTTCTCCCTCCTCTTTTTAAAAGACTTATTTTGTTATGTCTTTTAATTCACATAATATTATTTTGGTATATGTTCTTTTATATGCTTATTGATGTAAATTTTATGTCCAAGTGATGAGATACCCTTTTTATCTCTCATCAACTCTTTTTCTGAATTTTGAAGTGACATCGTTAGGCTGTCTAATTATTGTAAGGGATCTTCTTAACCCAATTTCGATTCTTTGGGATAAGCTTGTACTCCTTGAATATGACGTTCTATGAATATGTGTGAATAACCTCTGATTGTTTTACACGTAATATCCACTTATATTTGGTGTATTAGTTTGTCATACATAATTATGTAATTGATTTATCCTTAATCCAAGGATACCATCTTTGTATGGTACTTCGTCTCAATCTCCTTTCATTGAGGCATATTTTGTTTTATACACAACCTTTTTTTATATGGTGTATAATACCCTTTTAATTTTACGTTTATTCAAAAGGAATTTTTTTTATACGAAGCTTTTACTAAATGACAAAAGGGAATGTTATTGTCGTACGTATGCGGCAACAAAGACTTCTCCACCGTCGTGACCGTTATTTGAGTTTCAGCTTCCTCTATAAGCCATACCTTCTTTTTAAAAGAAAAATAAATACAATGTTTTAATGTTCTTTTATTTTGGTATTGAAAATGGTTTTCATAATGTTTTTACATCAATGTGTTGTATTGATATCTTGTGATTGAAAGTGGAAATATTTTGTTTCCTTTATTTATGTTTTATGTGATACGATTATGTTGAGGTTTTTGGGCATTGTTATGAAGATGGGTGGTTCTGTGATAAACTAAGGGATGGTGAGCCCGATATAGCTCTCCAATGCATTGGGTAACGTGAAGGAGTGAAATGTTAATGTTTCTCCGAAGAGATTTAGGGAATATACTATGATGGGTATTCCAAATGTAACCAAGAGGGTTACTCCCTACGTAAGAATGTTATGAATGCCTCAAGTTACCTTTATGTCTTATTATTTCAATGATTTATTCATGATTTGATGAGGTATGTTAAAGGACTTATGTTTTATTGGTAATGTATGATTTCATTCTTATGTATATATGAACTCATTTTTCCTTTCCATATTTTTATAACCCTTACTGAGCTTTTTATGCTCATCCCAAGTTTTGGAAATGTTTTTCACAGGTCAAGAGAAAGGTACATGATGTGATGATAGTGTCAAGGATGTGTCAAGAAATAATCCTTGTTTTATTTTCAATATGTTTCTGTTGATGGGACGAATGAATACTATCTTTTATGTAACCACTTTGTTTAAATGTGGAATGTAATTCAAGTTTCATGATCTAATTCTCTAAAACTCTAAACCTGAAAAGATCCTCAATGTGTAATCTTGTAATAACTCAATATTAAGTAAGGTTTAAGGCTGGGGCCTTATAGTTGGTATCAAAGGTCGGTTTAGACAACTTTAGGGATTAGGAGTTCTTGTGAGACACATGATTAGTCCCTATATCTATTATTTCAGTTAAATCCTTGTTTTATAACTTTTTTCAGGTCAAGTAAAGTCGGTTACGAATGGAAGGAGAAGGATATCAAATGACATTCCTATCTCTTCCTGATGACATGCTTGCAATAATTATTGCAAATTCATCTTCGGATGCTTGTGAAACTTTTTCCAGCATACAACCCACTTGCAAGCAGTTGTGTGAGATATCGAACACCTCCACTATACCTCGTTATCATCGGGGATCATGGGTTGTTTACACACAAATAGTATTTTCACAATATTCTCAAATTTTCAAGAAAGGTAAATATTATCAAGGTATTTTCAAATATTTTACCTTATCACAAGAATTTGAAGAATATTATGATTTTAAAAATGGTGCTGAGGAAGGAGACCCTTGCGCAACCTATTTATATTTTCTTTTAAAATATAGTCTCACATCACATACTTATGGTATTTTAAAAGGACCAATAATAGAAAGTTTCAACTCAATTTAGGTCCGACTATTTTATAGAAATCATGTTTTATCAGATGTTTTGTAATTATTTGTCATACATGATTATTTTCCAAAACTGTTTTTCTATGAACACCCATATGACCCATGTTGTACAAGGTGTATTTGGATGGAGGAAGCAAATGATTTTGAAGGATCTCTAAATCATTGTTGTAATTCATGGGACTTCTACCTATGTGAGCAAGATGACGATGAAACCGAGTGGATGCCATGATCAAGGTATGATGTTATTCATTTTTGGGAATCGTTTTATTTTATCTTATGTTGGTGAAATAAGACTTCAAGACTTACGATGTTGAGATCGTAACAAATTCGGATGAAAATTAAAAGTATAAGGAAACGATTGAGGTTAAAACATGTTAGGGTTATTTTTGGAGTTTTATAAAAAGGGAAAAATGTAGACCATGTGACAACCCGTCGCGTCGGACAAAGCTGCGAGAATCGAACCCACAACCAAAGTGCGACTGGTATTTATCGACTACCACTAGACAACGTGAAGTCCCTGGTTAGTTTGACTGATTCTTTTTAGTTAGATGATTTTATGAATTAAGAGTAAGTTGATTTTGGGTTATCTATGGATATTTATTAACCTATCATGGAGGATATGTGATTAGGTTAATTACTTTTCAATACGAGACATTAAGAGCAACTGATGTTGTTTAGAGATAAATTTTACGATTTAACTTTGAAGACTATGTGACTAAATCCTTCAAATATTTGGGTTTCAATCTTAGTTTGGTTTATTTTGAAGAATTTTTTATGGAAAATTGTTTATCGAATGGTCATTGCTGAACTTTGGGTTTTGTTGGACAATTTTTGGAGATTAAGAATAGATTTTATTTTTATAAAGGGTTATCCTTTTTTGGATTATCTAATCTTGTACTAAACTTTTTGGTTTTGGTTTTGGTTAAAGTCTAAAGACATGGGAAGTATATAGTTCTCTATTCTGGATTAGGTGATTCTCTTGAAATTGATTATAGTACTCTTAATGTGAACAAGTCTTCCTAAATACTCGTCTTTTGAAGAAAATATGAGTTTGTGTAAGGAATCTAATAAAAGTTGAAAGTCAACATGATAAGTGATTATGTTTCCTTATGAATAAATTCCTCAATAAAAAGTAAATTAAAACAAAAATGTTGTCTATTAACTTTTCCTACTAGGGAATCGAATACCGTTTAACCCATCACAAGTTTGTGATTTTCTTGTGGTTAACTTTCTCCTAAACATGTTTTCTATCACTCTCCATCAGAACATGACAATATGTTTTCTCCTCCATGTCCATATTTTTCTACATGAAATCCTAGTATGGGTTAACTCGGGTGACCTTTATACTTATCTTTCTTTATTTTAAAGTGATTGTTTTACCGACTCTTGTTCCGATGTGGGACTTTCAAGGATGTTTCCAAGATTAATTTTAAAAATTACGAGGACGCAATTCCCAAAAGGGGGGAAGGATGTAACAGCCCAGGTAAATAAAGAATATGAAATTTTCATATTTATCCATATTTGTGAATAAAATATTAATATGACTTTAAAGGGGACGCTATGCCCTATGGCGTACCCAACACGCAACAACGAGTTTCTTGGGAATCTTACATTGCACTCTAATAATAAAATAATATTATTTTAAATGGTAGTTAACATGTAGCCTTTGTATTGGAGGGAATGGATAGAAAAAAGTATAATATTATTATATATGTTTTTAAATGTTTTTACACTTATCCAATAAAAGATAAAGGCTTAAAATACAGAAAGAATTCAATTTTAGGCGTATATGCCCTAGTTTTCACTAAAGGTTCACTTATCGCCTTTTGATGGCGAACTGTCATTAAATATAGTTTTGTTCAATCTCATACATTATATTGGACCAAATAAAACTCTTCTTAATAATTGGGACATCAAAATTTACTTTGTGTAAATTTTTGGTATCTTTTCGATAAAGTTTATTTTTTAATGAATAGTATAAAATGTTGTATTTCAATTCAAAAACACTTTTTAATATAATTAATTTATATTATTAGATTATATTTTGAATTGGTTTTAAAGTGAAATTAGAATATATTTTTACCATTAAATCCAATTTTGGTTGTTGGAATTAATTTCACTTTGAAATCAGACTTAAACTAGTGTCAATATTTTGATACTTATTGTTTCATAAAAACATGCTATTTGCTCTGACAGCGGGAATAAATTATTAAATTAATTAATGTTACTTATATGTTTTTAATTTTGTAAAATAGACTTCATTTTATTAATTCGGAATATCAAATATAGCTTAGGGTGAATTTTTGGGATTTTTCTGAAAAACATCAATTTTTGATGAATAGTGAAACCACTAAGTGGTACTTATAAAAACTGATTTTTCAATTTAATTGAAATTTTGCCATCTCTGTGATTTGATTTTCAAAAATCTGACATACATGGTTGTCATTAAGAAGTAAAATGTGGTTCAATGAGATTAAAATAATTTTTTTGTGAATATTAACTTTTATGTTTTTAATCGTGATTAGTGGTAATTAGTGTAGTTTAAGGTAAAAATAATGTTTTAATAGTATGAGATGAGTTTGAAGCATGTCCTAACCTCATTGTATGTGTCATGGACGACCATGAAAATCCATGGGTCAACTTGGGGACCCCATGGAGCCACTTTGGTTGGGAAATGACATAAATAACTTTTTATTTAATGAAAAAGTAAAAATGACAAACATAATATGTTTTACGAAAAAAAAATTTAAATGGGGTTATACAAGTCAGATTTTTTACTATTAATATTCATTGGCAATCTAAAAATATTTCCTACCTCATAGTATTTTATTTATAATTTTTAGACATTAAATAATCTTAATTATTTATGACATCATAATGATGCAGCGATGACCTCATTATTTAACGATTTAAATAAAATGGAAAGCTAATGTAATATATAAGACCTACACATGTCCAACACATATTGGATGAGTGGATTTCTAACCCTTATCACCCTATCCTCTAAATAAATCAATTTGGGACCTTTAAAATCCGAAACTCTTTTGAAGATAAAGTATCATTTTGTAACTTTACAAGAGTGCCCCTCCTCTCCTCTTATAAAAGGCCCCCACCTCTACCTCTTTACACACACCTCTCAGGCCTTTGCCTTAGAAAAACTCTGCCCATTTCATCTCTCAACATCCCTCTCTAACTCCTTGAAGCCTCACATTGGGCAGAATCCTTTCCAAAGAAGCCTTTGAGCTCAAATCAAAGGAAGTTACCTGATTTAAAGGTAATGTCTTCACTTGTGTCCTTTTGTTTTATTTTGCTTCTCCAACCACATAAACTCTTTTTATTCATTTATTTTGTAACAAATACAGTATCTTCAATATACTAGTATGTTTTTATAAGAATTATTCGAGCTACACTTAAACACACCTACATCTAATGGTAAATGAACATACTGTTTCCATGGATGAAGAATTTCTGCCTCCCGAAACGATGATTGTTCAACATTCTTCTAACACCTTAAAAGGTGGCCATTAAGATGAAACTATATTTATATATGATATCTAATATGTTTATGTTTTAATTAAGCTTCTGTATTTTTCATTTATGGCATAACTTTATGGTTTCCATTATTGGTAAACGCGATATCTTCATTTAAGGAAATGCGGACTACCGCCCCCTCAAAGTGATTTGATTCTTTAATACCATATGTGGTACGTATAAAGGATATATTTAATGATATTATATATGATACCATTCTGGAATTAAAATACTATTATTTATCATTATGTTTTAATTCCATTAAATATGAAATTGAAATGGAAGTAGCGTTCATGCGTACGTACGACTTACCGTCTCCATGAACGGTGCATTTCATTTCTTAACTCTAAATGTTATGTAATATAATAAATTCATGAATATACTGGATATATATGATATATATGATATCTATATCATTAATAAAACTCTGGATATAATGAACCTTTGACCACACGAACAACATGTTATTGTAAGAAGTCCACTTTCGACTTAAGAACCAAATATCTACAAAACAGACATTATTAACTTAAATGATTACATAATGTTTATGACATGGTAATAAGTGATATAAAAGGAATAATGAACTTGAAAAAGGTTCTTAATGAAGTAGAAATTAACTCATGTTTATTATTCAGGAGATTAATGAACGATCGAGTCAAGTCGGACCCGAGGTAAGGGATACTACTCTTCTCTTTCTTTTTAAGTACACTCTTTTATGTCATTCCTTCTAAGCTCATATTTCTTGTTATTGGGATGTTATTATATATTACTCTTACTGTAATTATTATGTTAATATGATGAGAGACCCTATTCTCTCTCATCAATCCATTTTGGAAGTTTCGAGTGGCGTCGTTAGGCTGCCGAATTTTCGTAAGATATCTAACCTGTCTCTTTCTCTTTAAGTACTCCCCTTTATGTCACTTCTTTTAAGCTCATATTTGTTATGATGGGGGACATTCTTTCATATTCCTATTGTTTTACATTTTATTGTAATGTGATTAGATACCCTATTTGATCTCATCAACCCATTTTTGGAAGTTTTAAGTGGTGTCGGTAGGCTGCCGAGTTTTCGTAAGTGATTTTTCATCTCACTTTTATTCCCGTGAGATTTATGCTACATTTTCCACAATTTCCTTTGATTGGTGTATGTACTGACCATTATTTTACTAATTGTGTAATATTATTTCATTTATGAGTATTTACATCAATGATGTATTGTCCTTTTTTCATGGGGCGCATGTTTCAGAAGATACCCATGTCGGTAAGAGAACCTTTCACCCTCCTCTTTTTAAAGGTCTTATTTTGTTATGTCTTTTAATTCACATAATATTATTTTGGGATATGTTCTTATATATCCTTATTGATGTAAATTTTATGTCCAGGTGATGAGATACCATTTTTATCTCTCATCAACTCTTTTTCTGAATTTTGAAGTGACGCCGTTAGGCTGTCTAATTATTGCAAGGGAACTTCTTAACCCAATTTCGATTCTTTGGGATAAGCTTGTACTCCTTGAATATGTCGTTCTATGAATATTTGTGAATAACCTCTGATTGTTTTACACATAATATCCACTTATATTTGGTGTATTAGTTTGTCACACACAATTATTTAATTGATTTATCCTTAATCCAAGGATACCATCTTTGTATGGGACTTCGTCTCAATCTCCTTTCATTGAGGCATATTTTGTTTTATACACAACCTTTTTTTATATGGTTTATAAACCCCTTTGACTTTTATGTTTATTCAAAATGTATTTTTTATATACGAAGCTTTTACTAAATGACAAAGGGGAATGTTTTTGTCGTACGTATGCGGTGACAACGACTTCTCCGCGGTCATGACCGTTATTTGAGTTTCAGCTTCCTCTACAAGCCATACCATCTTTTTGAAAGAAAAATAAATACCATGTTTTAATTTTCTTTTATTTTGGTATTGAAAATGGTTTTCATAATGTTTTTATATCAATGTGTTGTATTGATATCTTGTGATTGAAAGGTGGAAATGTTATGTTTCCTTTATGCGTGTTTTATGTGATACGATTATGTTGAGGTTCATGGGCATTGTTATGAAGACGGGTGGTTCCATGATAAACTAAGGGCGGGTGAGCCCGATATAGCTCTCCAATGCATTGGGTAATGTGAAGGAGTGAAACGTCAAGGTTTCTCTAAAGATATTTAAGCAATATACTGTGATGGGTATTCCAAACGTAACCAAGAGGGTTACTCCCTACGTAAGAATGTTATAAATGCCTCAAGTTACCTTTATGTCTTATGATTTCTATGATTTATTCATTATTTGATGAGGTATGTTAAAGGACTTATGTTTTATGGGTAAAGTTTGATTTCATTCTTATGCATATATGAACTCATGTTTCCTTTCTATATTTTTATAACCCTTACTGAGCTTTTTATGCTTATCTCAAGTTTTTGAAATGTTTTTCATAGGTCAAGGGAAAGGTACATGATGTGATGATAGTGTCAAGGATGTGTAAAGAAAGAATCCATGTTTTATTTTCAATATGTTTCTGTTGATGGGAAGAATGAATACTGTCTTTTATGTAACCACTTTGTTTAAATTTGGAATGTAATGCAAGTTTCATGATCTAATTCTCTAAAACTCTAAACCTGAAAATATCTTCAATGTGTAATATTGTAATAACTCAAGATTAAGTAAGGTTTAAGGCCGGGGCCTTATATCATATTTTCTACAATAAGACATTTTTCAATATTATTTTTTGAATGGATTATTTGACCATGTTATGTGCCTATATCGACTACTACAAAAGCTGAGAATTCATAGATGATTTATTATTATATGATTAAATATAAATGGGTTATTATACTACTGAAATGGCTAGTTTTACAGGTGTGGAATTTAATGAAAAGGATCAAAATGCTTTACCACGAGTAATGGACCTCTTATTAAATGTTTTCATAGGAGGATTCCTTGGATTACCACATAATTTAGTAGTTGTGTTCTCTATCAATATGATTTCATGGATATAGATAATATATGATCTTCCGCATATCAGGGAACCAATATAGTAGGGGGAACAATATAAAGAATTGCAGGAAAACGAGTTTAAAGGGTTCATCGTAATGGGAAATATTTCCTTCACTAAAAAAGGCATTAGCTTTGGGTTTTTTTTAAAACTACCTATAGTTTAAGCTGCCACATAATTTATTAAGAGTGGCTATTACAACCTACATGCATTGCATGGATGCCAGTCATTTTATAGAGGTGTTTTTCTTTTTTCACCGGTTTTCATATGTGTTGTTTATAGAGTATTTGGGAGCGGTTTTGGTTTTATTTAGCGACATATTATTTTAAAAAATGAACCAAAATATAAAATATAAAAGATGAGCCTAATGGAAACTAAAAAATTTATAAGCATTACTACTAACCACTAATAATTACGATTTTCAAAATTTTATTTAGCGATGTTTTTCAGAAACCACCTCTAAATATATATTTTTTTTAAATTATTTAATCAAACATTAAAAATTTAAAAAAAACCTATATTTAAATAAATAAATACATAAATGTATGATAAACCTATTATACATACATCATAAATCCAAAGTAATATATACATACATTCATGTTCAGCAGAACCCATGTGACAATAACAACATTCAACCCATGCATCAGTTATCAATATATAAATATAAACTATTTCTAACAACATGTTATGCCCAATATACGTCCTCCCCAAAATATTCACTAAATACATTTTCCATGACATCATCACATCAATTGAAATTGTCCACTACATCTCATCAACTATAACAAAAAAATACATAAATTAAAACTAAACATAACAAATCATAATTACAGCAGAATCTTTGAGAAAATTTAAACATAACAGGAAAACTAAGAACCATGAAGACTACTTTATGAAGAATTTCATTTACTAGAATGGTAAACCATCAACCTACTATCAACATCTCTCACATACAGCAAAACCCAACATATTTACTAATATATATTTGATTGAGAATAGGAAAATAATATATTCAAAAATTTTCACATTGTTTTATTTTGTAAATCAAAAAATTTATATTTTAACATAAAATAATAATATATCATGAAAAACACTCTGAAAACATAATCATATATATTTATGATATTATTGAACAAATAAAACTGAACAGAAATAAGTATATAATAATATAATTAATTTTTTAAATAGATGTGTGGTATAATTGAAATTTCATTTATAAACAATATTTAATAACATCGATATGAATTCATATCCTAAAACTCAAAAATAACTCAACGATTATTCTACCATGATTTTAAATTAGTCAAAAGCCATTTTCTATTTTCTGAACTATTACATTCAAATTTTAGTGTTTTAAATCACTAAAAATATGTTTACAATAATCCTAAGAAACCCTAATTTTAAATGATTTTTCATCCATTCCTACAATCCAAAAAAACTATCTAAAATTATTATCCTTTTATTTCAATTCAATTCAATATTTTTTGCTTAATTTTGACACCCAAAATTTTTTTTACAGTTTCAATGCCTTTAAAACTGTTTATCGAGTCATTTTCACCACACCCTATGTCAAATTGACATGTTATATTTGTGTACACATCAAAAATTACTCAAAATTGTTCATCTAATGATTTCATTTCAATATGAGGTCTTTTCCAAGGTTTTGACTTTTACATGCTCATTTATATGTTTTAAAACAAAAAAACGTGTTTATGATCATCCTGAGAAAATATTAAATCAGAATGATGTTCATTCAGTTCATAAATTTCGAAAATAAACTTGAAAGTCATTGTCCTATTTTTTCAGTTCAATACGACATCACATTCCTTGTTTTGACCCTCATACACACATTTATAAACACATTGGTACCATTAAAATAGTTTTCCGAGTCATTCTGAAAAAATTGTGTGTCAGATTAATGTTTTTTCTTTGCATAAAAGTCAAATTTGACACAACGGTGGTTGCCACATAATTTGAAATCAATCATAGGTCATTTTCTATTGTTTGGACTGGCATTTTAGTTTTTTAAAACACTATAAATGCATTTACTAGCATCATAAGAAAACAGTGACTCAGAATTATTTCATGTCAGATCCAGGATATCAAAACATAGTCGATGTTAATTTTCCTTTGATTTCATTTCAATCTGAAATTATTTCCTATTTTGACACACTATATTTTTTTAAAAGATTTAAATACCATTAATATTTTATTTACTGATAATTTTTTATCACACCACATATAATATTAATGTGTTGTCTTCACATACACATTAACAAATAACTCAAAGATGGGTTTCCAATGGTTTAACATCAATATGGTGTCCTTTTCTTTGGTTTGGTCCAATACATGACCATTTGTGTATTTTAATACACTAAAATATGTTTTTGAGCATCCCAGACAAACCGTATCTTAGAATGATGAGCCATCTATTCCATCAATATAAAAATAAATCTTTTTTCATTTTCGATTGATTTCATGTCAATATGATTATGTTTTCCTTGTTTTGACCTTAAAAACATGTTCTTAATGACTTTGGTATCTTTAGAAATTGTTTTTTAAGTCTTTGTAACCAAACACATGTCGGATTGACATGTTGTTTTCACATACACATCAAAAGTGATTCAATAGCTTTTTCCAATGATTTCCAAACAATATGAGGCAGGTTTATATGGTTTGGACCATTATAGAAATGATTCAGTGTCTTAGAAAACTAAAAACTTGTTTATGATCATCATTAGAAAATCATAATTTGGAATTCCATTATATTAGTTCCAACATTTAAAAAATCAATTAATGTTTTTTTCTTCCAATTTCAGGTCAACATGGCATTTTTGTTTATCTTTGACCATAGACACACATTTTTCAAGGTTTTAGTACCATTAAAAACTGTTTACTAACTCATTCAAACCATACCACATGTATTGTTGATTCTTTTTATACATGAAAACTTCAAAAATAATTCAAAATTGTTTGACATGATTTTATATTAATATGAGGTAATTATATATGGTTTAGACCATTTTACACACACATATGTGTTTTAAAACATTAAAAAGGCATTTAAGGGTGTCCTGATGAAACTATAAATTGGAATGACATGACATCAGTTCCTACATTTTCAAAATTAATTAATGGTCATTATACTATCATTTTATAAAAATATGAAATTATTCCCTGGTTTCGACCCCCCCCCCCCCTCGACAAAGGATATTAATGGATTTGGTACATTTAAAAACTATTTATCAAGTAATTACGAATGTACACCATATTGTATTGATGTGTAGTCTAGAAGAAACATAAAAAAATGATTGTTTAACAATTATTTCACATCAATATGAGGTCGTTTTCTATGGTTATGTCCATTATAGGCTTGTTTATGTGTTCTAAACACTAAAAACAAATTTATGGGATTTCTTTGAAAACCATATCATGTAACGATGTGTTGTCAATTAATAAATTTAAAAAATAAATAATTGATTCTTTCTAATGATTTCATATAATTTTGATGCTATTTTTCTAGTTTTAAACTTCGAACACAAGTTTTAGAAGGATTTAGTGCCATTATGAACTATTTATTGAATCATTCCAACCACACAATGTGTCTAACTGATGTGTTCTTTACACATAAAGATTATAAATAACTAAATGGTTGGTTATCACAGATTTCACCTCATTATGGGGTGGTTTTCAATGTTATGGATTGTTACAAGCACTTTTATGTGTTTTAAAGTAATAAAAAATTATTTATAGCAATCCCGATCATATCATTACTTGGAATGATGTGTCTTTGATTCCTACATTCAAAATTAAAATAAAAGGTAATTTTACTATGTTTTGATATCATTATGGATTTGTTTTCTTAGTTCTGACACCCCTACTAACATTTTCAATGGTTTTCGTACCTTTGAAAACTTTTTACCATGTCATTCATAGAACACTTCATATAAGATTTATTTGTTGTATATGTGTAAACATAAATAATAATTCAAAGTGATTAACCCAATTCATTAACATCACATTTAGTTATTTTATATGTCTAGATAGATAAACACATGTTTATGTGTTGGAAAACAAAAATACATTTATGATCATTCTATAAAAACTGTAACTCAAAATGAAATGCCATTAGTTTATAAATTTCAAAAATCAATCTATAGTCATTTTACAATTCTTTCATGTCAATATAATTTTTTTTTCAAAGTTTTAACTACCCAAAAAACATATTCAATTGAATTGGTAACTTTAAAAAACTATTTTCTGATTCAAAACTGAGCAAATGAGATCAAATTGTTTTCAAACATAAGGATAATAATATAAAATTCATTTTTGACAATGTGAATCAAAGAAATTTAAATCCATCACAATATGTGGTCTATATTACATAATGTTTGGGATTTAATTATAAAACATTCATTTTAGTTTTATTTATATAAAATTTAAGTTTTCTTTTTAAATGTGTTAATGATCGATGAAATTTACAATTTACCACAGAATGATGAGCTCTACGGCTATTAATTTCTTTAAGATCCATTCTGATCATCTACTGAAATATAGAAATAGAATTATTTACTATTGTTGCATGACACAACTCTTGTGTTTCCCAATATGTGTTTTGTTCTTTCGCCTTTTTCTTTCAACCTTGGAATTTTTCTTTTTGATTCCCCATTTAACTACACTACTCGAACCCCCACTAGGTGTAACAGTATCTAATGATGATTCCCTAGAGAAAACATTTTTTGGAGTTGGACTAGAACCCATCCACTATATAATTCTAGGATTCTCCCTCCCTAAATTGATTGCAATTTCATCATTCTGGGAAACTGATGATGACTATGAAGGATTTGTATCCCATAATTCATCAATATTAACATGTTAAAACAAAAATAATAACAATAATTTTTTCAAAATTTCTGAAATTCATAATATTGTCTATTTATTAATTTTTTTCATTATTATTTATTTTTATATCATTACTATGAAAACCTAATATTGAAACATATATTATAAAGAGATTATGTATAAAACTCAATTAAATTTGGATGACTAAATGTAACAAATGACGCCAAATTGGCATTGTTTGATCCATGTAGTCGACCCCATTTAATTGGTTTTGAGGCTTGTTTTTTCAAAACATAATATTCATTATTATATTATTATATTTTTGAAATAGCATGAAATGGAAAAAAAATTACATTGTTCAATGTCTTTGGAAGATTCATTTACATTACAGCCATTATGATTCCAATGCATATTAAACAACATTTCAATTCGGCCAATAGAGTGGCCTTATTATTTATACTTTTAAAAAAATTATATAAGATAGAAAAAATAGATAATTATAAAAAAATTATATTACTAATAATTATTAAAATGTAAACCAAAATTAAACTTCTTACAAAAAAACACTACGACATAGTGTTGTGAGGAATGAATATTTTTCCAAGACTCACATTATTTTTTTGTGAATTCCAACAAAAAATAGAAACAGGATTAAAAATTAAAATTTTATTCATGATATGTTATGAAGATACTGTAATATGTTTAATTACCTCATTAGATTCATGTCTATTAATATTGGAAAACAACTAATATTTCTCATGATAAATGATTTCATACACTTTCTCACACATATGTCATGATCTTAGAGAAATATCATTAAACTGATGTCGTAATCCCTATTAAAAATCTCTCAAATTCTTTCCATAATTTTTCAGAGTCCATGGTCATGAAATATAGTCATGGAAAAAAAATTAAAAATATCTAGAAATAAAAAACAAAACACTTTATATGTTTATTACAAAATTTTACTCATGTGTTTAAAATTAGTTACCAAGGATAATTAAATTAATATTACCCTTACTTGAGTATCAAAGAAATCATTTTTCCAAAACATTGGAATATACCTCCAATATTTATCATTAATATGGAAGATCTCCATCCAGCAAGAAATCTTCCCATGAAACAATAGAAAGAGTCTAAAAACATCACTAGTAGGCAACCTGAACTCATCAAATAGAATTATATTCTTGAATACCTTTAGGTTACATATATTTTTTCTGTTTGTATTTATATCCATTCTATTTTTATCTTTATATATTTGAAAAATTCGTTATTAAATTTACAAAACATAGAGTATTTTATACAATTACAAACATACAAGTAACAATAACTCTCTAGAATCCCCAAGATAGAGGGGTGACAAACTTCTCCATAGATAGAGGTCAATTGTATAGTGGGATACCAGTAGCATTAGGGGAAAACTAGCTCACAAGAGGTATTAGGTACAATGGAATCACTCGGATCCACTGATGCTGATGGTAGTATTGGCATTCTTAGACAGGTTGATCAACTTTGAATCTTTATTTGTTTTTGTTCTTTTCATTCTTTTAATTCCAATAGTTCAGATATATTAATTTTATAAAAAATATAAACTATATTGAGATTGCAAAAAAATGAAAAATTTATAATTTATTTATGTACAAAATAATTATAAATGAGAAATTGTAATATATTTTCATTACCAATTTATAAATTTGATTATAATCTTGTTAATTATCTTCATTTTTATAAACCACTATTTCATAGAGTGATTCATTTTCAACCACTTTTCATGTTTGGTTGCTCTGTAATTTTGTGGAAAAATCGTTCCATGTTTCTATGGTTGATGAGGTTCACCATTACATGTATCAATTGATATTCATCACCCATATCATATAATTATCATTAATTTAAGTATATAAAAACACTCTAACCATCATGTATTTCATTATCCACAAAATAATCCATCTTTACTTGTGAATATATGATTAATAGATGATTCTCAGTATGAACACCGGTATGGGTCAAATGAGAGAAGTTGGCATAAGTAAAATGTCACATAATATTCATTATACCCCTACCAATTTTGAAACAAATTAATTTGAATAAGACAAATGAAAAATAAATATGATAGTTTCTTTCATTTATATCATTAATATTTTTTTGTATCCCACCTCATTATGTGTATATACACAACTATTTTTGGATTTCAAATCTTCTTCTTGATAAATTATATGAAACCTTAATCCATTAATAGTGTATGCATCAATACACATATACATAGTTAGAGGAATTCGATCTAAAAACATCAAGTAATTTGATATTTCATCTCCATTTTCAACATTCATTGTCCATAAAAAAGATATAAGGAGTAAATTTTAACATAAAATTTAACTACATGTCGATAATATTAATATGAGTATAAACTTACCTGATGGGAGAACTAACCGATGTTATCCATATAAACAAGTTTTTTAATTATAACTTATTATGAGATTGACCCCTTAGCTACTATTTTTTCTACAATCAAAATTCTCCAATAAATGGGTCTACAGTCATACAATTGAGAAGTATATATCCATGTGAATGTAGCAATTCCAATTTATTCAGTGTAAAATTTGACCCATTTCCAATTGGTCTTCTAATTGTTGGAAATACCAATGACTGGTTTTCAAAACGAGAATTGGTGGATATGTCTTCAACACATACAACATGGTTAAATCTAGTCTTAGTCCCATCCAAATACCTAAAACATAAAGTCAAGAACTCTTATATGTGATTTCAAATGCTCTAAGTACCAGATGATAATAAAAAATAATCATATTAAAAAAAATTACACAATGTTTTGATAAAATTGAATTAATCATTAAAAATAAAAATAATATCAACATACCAATCAATTGTATATGTCCATAGATTGTGTATCAGTGTACGATGATTACATTCTTTAACAAAATTAACTGTCATATGAAACTTGATAGTGAAGAATGATGGTGGAAATACCATATCCCAATGAAAAATTCCCAAAACAATGCGTTCATGAAGTTTGTCATGATAAGTTGGATTTAGAGATTTTAGACAAATCCCTATGATAAAGTTACAAAACCTAACTAGAACCAAAATTACTCTTCATGGTAACACATAATTAAATTCCAACAATATCAATTTTCTTTCATAACAACTCACTCATTGCTTTTAAATAAATGTCACATTCAATTTTCTAATTCAACCCACCATGATATATTACTTGAATATCCATGTAGAACTTTTAAATTTTTTAAAGTTCAAAGGAAAATTTCTTTATCGTGAGTTTTATTGTAAAAATAGCCATGAAATACTTTTCATTATAATTTTTCCACAAACCATGCTTTATATTCCTTGAATTAATATCTTTATAATAATTAAGTCCATCCTTCGATTTAACCTACACAATAAGAAATTTGAAAATTACATTTCCAAAAATTTTGATTCAATATTAATTATTTCATGATTATGACATATACAATTACACTCACAATAATAAAGATTAAAAAATATACTATTTTTTCCATTGTTGTGTTCCAACTGCATAAGATATTATTCCTCATACCTCATTCATCCTTATTTAAATTGATTAAATTATAAAAAAAATTAATGACATTCATAAATTATACCATGATTTATAAACCATATAACACCTTCACTGGCCTTCTCAATTCAATATCTCCATTGAATTGTGTCTTGTTAAACCTAAATTAATGAGAATCATCCATAAATAAATGATAACACATAAAAAACATTTTATGTAATGTGGTAATCATTGAGGTTCAAAATTAGAATTAAAAATGGATAAGCCAAACCAGTATTAGTTTTACAAATGAATAAATTTTCTAGTTTGATAATGTCACTAATTATCCACATTAATGATTCATGCTATTTGAATAGTTTTCTCATTGATACATCATATGTTTCCACACTATAATCCCTCAATTAACAAAATTATTTTATTATATGTCTAAAGAATAAATAAATTTAATTTCATGGAATTTTATTTCCATGATTAATCATCACATTAATGAAATAATACATCTTCATAGACATCCATGGAATTATATTATAAGGTATCAAAAAATCTTGAAACGTTCTCTAATTAGTACTTAATGTAACAAAAGGGTTTAAACCATCAGAATTCAATCCCAAAAATACATTTATAGGATCTAATGATAAATTTTTAAATAATGAATAAATCATAATACATGATGTTGAATATTCTGGATGTAACATCAAGACATCTTCACATTCATGAGCACCCTGATTCATGTTACATGCATTCTAATATTGAATGACTAATATTTTCGAGTGTAGTTTCATAGGAAAGTAATGAAATAACTTTGAAAAAGTGTTCATAATTTATTTCTTCTCATGTTATCATTGATTTATAATCTCATTATTTTTAATTTAGTTTTATCTACAAGTATAATATCTTATGCATTCATTTTTATCTGAATATTGTTCCCAGTAGAGAACACAATCATTAAGGAATTCATGTATCTTTTTAAAATAAATTCTAGGTTTGCTGAGGATGTTCTTCATCTCATAGAATGACATAGGGATATTTTATTCCCCAAATGCATCATGAAGAAATTTTAAATCAAAGGAAATAATTTATAGTAATTTCATAAACACTTTATTTGAGACAACTTAAGTAGAATAAACAACTTAAAATACGTGGCACACCGGTCATACAACAATTGTTACCCTTCTTCAACTAATTTATAATAGTAATGTTTTTCTTCAATGAAGTTTTAATCATGGTTAACCTGATCAAGATCAACTAAAGGTTTATTTGATATATAAAAATCATGAACATTATATATTAGAAATAAAAAATTCATCATTTATAAAATTTTGAACTAAATTCTTGTAATGACCTAAAACTTCTAGCCCGTTAATTTTCCAAAAATCTAATGATTGAAGTGACTAATGGATTTCTTGGGGGTTTTAGTGGATGATTTTGGTTAATCAATAGTGAACCATTATGAAAAAATATTGACTCACCTATGAGGACTCATTTTGAACTAATAGTGACTCATCAACAGTGACACATTTCCTCCTAATTGTGAATCACCAATTTTGAAAAATTTTGAACCAACTTTGACTCCCCAATTGTGAGTCATTTTCAAATAATGGTTACTCACCAATGGTGAATCCTTTTCAAAAAAAGGTGACTCCCCTTTGGTGAATAATTGTAAACTTACAATGACCCATTTTTAACAAATGGTGACTCACCAATGGTGACTAATTATAAACTATAGGTGACACACCAATGGTGACCCATTTAAAACTAATGGTGATCCACCAATTGTGATTCATTTTAAACTAATGGTGACTTCCCAATGGTGTCCCATTTTCAACTAATAGTGACTAAGACAATGGTGAAATATTTGGAACCACCTGTGACTCACCCATGGTGGTTTGTTTTTATGTAACTATGGATAAAAAATGGTTAGTAATTTCGAAATAACCGTGACTCAGCAATGGTAACTCATGAACAATGTTTCCAGTTATTTGAAAATTTATAGATTTCTTATTTTGATGAATTTTATGTTGAAAATTGTTTCAATGCCCATATTAGTGAATTTTAGATCTATTTAAAATGGGATTAATCATACTTTCATCTTCTAAAAACTTTTAATTCCCTTTAAATGATTCTACTCCATATACTAAATGATATCCAACTTTAATGGACAATTTAAACATGTATCTTACCTCATTAGTTCAAGATATAATATTTCATAGGATAAGATATGTTATTTGTTCTTTAAATATTTATTTCTATGGAAACATGAGCTTCCAAATCATTCTTACCTTGGATTCATGGATTCAAATTTCTGAAGTTGGTTTCAGTTCCCTAGAAGTGGTTTCCTCTTATGTATGTACCCCCTGTATTGGTTAAGCAAGTTTCTTTAAAGATATACACTTCTAGGTACGAATTCCCTCATTTCTCCTTTATGTGTATCATTTGGGATGAGTTAATATATTTTTTGCAATGGGCTGAAAAATATAATTAATCAAGTTAAAAGAAATGGAAAGGGGTAGGTGAATTCTTTGCATGATGTAACACCCCAAGCATCCATAGTACGTTTTACTTTGAATAATGCAATATCTTTCATGGTATACCATCCAATGGCACAAAGGCCATAATGTTTTATTGATTTTGATAATCCACCTTTCAAGGGTTGAGGTGGAACCCTTACAAGGACTGTAGGCATAAGTATTACATGACACGTAGGCCATAGAGTGATTCGTTGCTTGTAGGTTTCAAACATTACATACAACCCTGACTAACAACATGGAAATGCTTCTCCCTGGCATCTTCATCATGAAATCAGATCTCTAACTTCACATGGCTATTCGTCTTGGCTTTCCTGTGAATGCACAGGCTTGTATTGATGGTAGTTTCCATACCCTCTAATTCTTTCAATCAGTTTAGCCTCTACTATGTTAAAATCTCTTTGATCCTCCTTCTTCTGATTTTTGTTCCTTTGTAGGTTGTCTGGTTTTCATCTGCACTTAAGGTGGCCTGAAGGCCTAGAGGTGGACTGAAGGCCTTACTAACCTAAAGTCCTGGGTGTCCTAAAGGCCATAAAGGACTCATCTACCAAATTAGTGGCCCGATGGCCTAAATGGTGGAATATTCACGGCATGTACAATGCCAAACAGTGCCTGCTATAGTTCCAGCTACAGTACCTGCTACAGTTCTGCATAGTTCCTACTACAATAATGCTACAGTTCCTACTATAGAACCCAGAAATTAGTTCTTTCCCATATTTGATCATGGGTCTTCTCGATGCACTTAAGGAGTCCTCAACAAATGGGTTGTGGCTCATGTGCCTCGTGTGGTATGCAATGTCGATTTCTAGCACACCACGACCAATCTAACTAGCCGTTATGAATAGTAATAGCCATTTTTTGAAATTTTGAAATTTTTATTTTTTGAAAATGTACATTATTTTTTGATTTGGACCATCAAAAATATCTTTTAAATAATTTTTTGTATTTTTCTGAGAACATGCAATTTTTGATGAATAATGAATAACACTGTGTTATTGTTTAAAACCGAATGTTATTTAAATAATTATTATTTTTATATTAATTTAATTTAAAGTCTATATAGATACATAATACATATGTTAGATCGATGTAATTCATTGGAGTAATTTTAAAAGAAAATAACATATATAATATTTTTTGAGTTTTTTAACGTCTTTTACCCAACTTCTAAGAACATTTTAAAATTTCAGAAAACCTAATTTTACCACTTCTCTGAATTGAATTTCATATATATGAGAAATAAACTTGACATCAGTAAATAAAATGTTGTTCAATATGATGAAAATAATTTTTGGTGAATAGTAACTTTTGAATTTTACATACCACGGTGAAAAGTAAATACTGTAATTAAAGGTAACAATGATATTATAATTACTCAAACACCTCTCTTAGTTTTTTTGGATAAGTGAATTTCAACAAAAATAAACCATTTTAATCCAATATTATCCTCTTCGATCGAATTGGATTCTATTAGGGCATTTATTATTATTTTATTTAAAGTATAGTTAAAAGTGTTAAATTCGTATTTTCAAAAATAAAACATTTTTAATATAGGGCTATATATAAGATAAATTCGACTATAATTATTCATTAGATATATAAAATTATTTCCTAACTAATTATATTTTATTTATAATTTTTAGACATTAAATAATTAAATTTATTAATGGCACAATGATGATGCAGTAATAAACTTATTAATGAAATATTAAATTAACTGTTAGTATTAATATCATAATAAATGTAATTTGAGACTTTTAATGATTTCAACTAATTTTATTGGATAATATGACATGTTATTATGGTTTTAATTTATTTTTTATGATGTAATAAACTTTTTTTTCTTTCACATAAACCAAATTCTATATAGTGTCAAAATTGACATAAATGTGTTTTTTAAACAAATACTATATGTTTAATTGATAGAATATTCTTAAAAATAAAGAGATAGGCCAAATTACTTAAATAAGGATAGATAGGTAAATAATGATCCACTTGGGGTTTTCTTGGCTTTTTATTGTATGTTTATTAACCATTTATTGTAATAATATAAGAATATAGGGTTATAGTTAAACTATTTATCTTAAAGCTAAACCTAAAAGATAAGGTTTATACGGTGGTCTAATCCAATATTAAATCTATTTGTTGATATTTCTTTATCCATTCCCACCATAGCTAGGAAATAAATTCTTTTGGAAACATTATAAACCGAAAATGATTGTATAATAAATTAATATTTTAGGATTTTTCTAAAGTTACCCGCACCACTCTTATAAAAGAGAACATCCCCTTCTCTCACAATCAAACCCCCAATGCCATTTGGAAAAGAGAAACAATGCTTAAATGTCCTCCCAACTACCTTCACTTCATCCTAGATTCTTTACATTGGTCAGAAGAGAACCTATGAAGCCCTTTTGATCAAATCAAAAGGAAGAACCCGAAGAAGAGGTAATTATTTCATCTCCTATTCCAAAGTTATTTTCTTCTTGCACTTACACTTCATTTGTTTTATCCATAACAAAATAATAACTCTAATACATTATACATATTGCGATGTTATTATAAATATGATACAACCATATTCCTTATTCTATCTGTCCTATGAATGACAAAGTCACCAAACGTGCGTACATAAGGCTTATCGTCTCCATGTCGTGGTGTAGTTTGTTATTCAACACTTCATTATTTAATGGGTATAATAATGACTATAATTGAGGTAAATAATAAATACAACATGGTAATTATTATTTATATATGATATAACATCCAATGGCATATTATTTCACCATCAATAGAATGATATTGTCGATCGTGTGTAAGTACGGATTACCGTCTCCAAAAAAGCAAAATTATTCATTTCCCCACATTAAAAAATCATTAATAATATTCATTTAAAGATTAAAAATAATGTTTCAGAACATAATAAAATTATGTTTATGAATCAAATACACCCTATACAAAAAAAACAAGACTTTAATAAAACAAAATATAATGGAAAAATAATCAGTTAATACCCGAAAAAATTATACTACTAAAATATTATTAACAAAGAAATACTAGAAGATCATATATGACATCATATTTATGTATGTGGTTCTTGTATAATTTAATAACAATGATTTATCTATTATACACGAGGTTAACATACCCTCGACCAGTGAAAAGTACTGGGTAAGGGGTAATTTTACAATATCTTTATTATCTAATGTCATTTATACATGAGTATCTACAGGTACCTCTTTATCATCCACATCAATATTTCTTACAAATGTATTTCAAAGAATTGTTACTCTTTCATATAATATGGGTTAAATTCATTCTTACCCATGTTCGAATTTTTATAAAAACAATCAAAGGAATCTTTCATCATTTTCCAAACAGGGTACTCCATGACATTTTCTACCAATTAAGGTAGGAATGTTTTTTTAACGTATACGACGGGTGTGGCTATTTTACACCATTATAAAATATTCAAATCATAACTTATAGTATTATATTAATATTTTCAATATAATTTTTTATTCTATAATTATGTGACTTTTAAATGATTTTAAAATTGGAAGATATATTTCTATCAAATGGTTTTTGATTTTATCTATGTCAACAACCTTTGATGGATTTTACACTTTATTGAATTTGATTAATTATGATACAATATTCCATATTGTATTTATGGTTTTGTGATATGTTTCACTATGGATGTGTTATTTTAATACCATTCATGGTTTATAGTAAAAGTATTAATATTTCATATGCTAGTTTTAATTCCAAGGTTTATGTTATGTTTCAATCTTTTCAAATGAAGAATACATTGGAAATAGTAAATGATTGGTGGAGCCCGCTATAGCTCCCTGATGCATCGGTTGGTTTCATGAGAAAATCTAGTTTCTTGGCACAAGTCCTTGACAAAATCGTATTTGTAGTCATGGCACGATGCCTTGACTATGTTGTCATGATGTCCGACATTTTTCATTCCATCATTATGAAAATTTCTATTGATATTACATGTGATTATTCAAATGGGAGAATATCCATGTAAATAAGTAAATGTAATTAATTGATTTACCTTTTCCATATTATTCTAAAGATTATGTTTAAATGGATTTTTTTAGTTTTATACATTTCATTTAATGTTTATTCTTATTTATGATTTTTTATTCAATATTGTTATCCTTATTGAGCATATTATCTCACCCATTTTTTATGTTTTCCTTTTCCCATGATCTGAAGAAGTATATTACAATTAACCTACCAGAATAGGCTAAGGGATATGATCGTGCTCTAATGGGACAAATTGTTTTTTGTTTTTTCCATTTCATAATGTAATGTAAAACTTAGGTATGTATCCAATATTTCCAAGGCCGCTAAAATAATACGTCCTTCGAGACTTGATATCTTGTGGTAATGTCGTAGTTATGTAAAATGCACAGACTCTAGGTAAATAGGGTAGGGGAGTTACAATTGATATTAGAGGGATGTTTAGTAAAAACCTTGGAAGGTATATTTAGAAAATCTCGGATTGGGGAGCATTACCCTAAGATAGACTTTGAGTATTAGCATAGAAGAAATTCCTAGAAATTTTGGTAATGTAGACATTTTGTGTATTTTCCATGAAATACATCCCTATCTGGATACGAGTAGGTAGAGACAGCTCTGAAACAGATGTACCTAGGACTGAAAACTCTGAAAAAAAGTTTCAGGATAGACCTAGGGTATCCTGGTACATGACAATGGGCCTTGTACCATTCTTGGTTACGCACCTACCATGGGATATTCTTAGAATAATTCACATTTTATATAAAAACCAATTTAAAGTATTTATGAGTAAAAACTTACTCAAAAACATTTTTTTATTAGGGATTATATTAATAAATTTTAAATTTATGTTAAGTATTGTACTATTTTGGAATTATGTATAGTGAAACATAAAATAATCTAGTGTATTCCATTATATTGAAATGGTTACTTTTAGAAAGAATAGAAACTGTATAAAGGTACATAATCCATGTAGGTATTGACCTCCTACTCAAGAGAATTATAGTAGAGCTGGTGGTGCAACTGGTAGTTAACAACTTATAACCAAACTGTGGAAACTCACTCCGGTTTTGAATAATAAACTTATCCACATTGAGCTCTGTGATCCACAACATAGAGGATCAATGTTAGATTTATTCATGTTGATCCCTCTGGAAGATTGATTGATTTCATGTCTATGATTAATGTTTTAATAATCACAAATCATCACATACCATTAATGCTTAATCTGGTTTGGTTTCTCATAAACTTAATTACAATCTTTTAATGAATCTGTTATCATGTTTTTGTCTATGCTTATTGAGTTACAAAGTATATTGGAAGTATTCTGGATTAAAAAGACATCGGAAGCACCGATCCAATATCAACGGACATCTGAAGCACCGATCCAATATCAACAGACATTGAAATCACCGATCCAATATCAACAGACATCGGAAGAACCGATCCAATATCAACAGACATCGAAAGCACCGATCCAATATCAACAGACATCGGAAGCACCGATCCAATATCAACGGACATCGAAAGCATCGATCCAATATCAACAGAAATCGGAAGCACCTATCCAATATCAACAGACATCGGAAGCACCGATCCAATATCAACAGAAATCGGAAGCACCGATCCAATATCAACAAACATCGGAAGCACCGATCCAATATCAATGGACAACGGTCGCACTGATCCGATATCAGGATGCAAATGACTCACCGATGCAAATGACTCACCGATCTAATGACACACGGATGCTGATCAAAATGAGCCACCGATCAAATGACACACCGATGCTGATCAAGATAAGACACTGATCGCATGACTCACCGATGCTGATCAAAATGAGTCACCGATCAGATGACACACTGATGCTGATCAAAATGAGCCACCGATCAAATGACTCACTGATGCTGATCAAACTGACTCACCGATCAGATGACAGACCGATGCTGATCAGTCTGACTCACTAATGCTGATCAAACTGACTCACCGATCAGATGAGAGACCGATGCTGATCAGTCTGATTCACCGATGCTGATCTATCTGAGTCACCGATCATTACTCACTAATGCAGATGACCTACTGATCACTTGATTCATCAATAGTCATAAACAACTGTTTGAATTTCATTATCTTTATCTTTATTTAATCTAACCAATGGTCATATTAGGTATATTTTAATTCTCTGAAAAATAATTAATAAAGGTTGTCGGATGTCAGGAAACCGTACCTCGTACCTGCTGAAAAGAAACCTCTTCTATCTTCCGGAGCACGTGATAAAAAGATTAGAAGACTCTGCTGCAAAAGTGGTGACGAAGGATATTTTTCAGAGAACATATGAGGAATACAAGAAGCAAGTTGAGAAGAACTATGTAGAAGTGAAGATACATATCAAGAGATTACACAGAATCTCATATACAATCAAGCCTACTCAAAGGGAGTTCTGTACATACAAAAGAACGATTGAAGAACTTCATCGACTACATCTCACTACCTATGAACAAGAAGCATACGAAACTCTTCTTCTCAAACAAAAACGAGAAGAGGACTTAGAATAAATTATGACCTAATACAAAAGAGTCCAGAGCTACACTGAAATCACCAGAGCCATTTCTAAACTCTACATCTCTGCTCTGTGATAATTTTTTTTACATTTTGAGTAGTGTGTGTTATCTACTGTATTAAACACACACACTGACTCCTATACTTTCACTGGAGGATCTGTATATCCTCAGAAAACCATTTTACACTTCATTTCCCACTGTGGATAGTGGTAGAGGTCGTGTGAGACCTGGACAGCTCTGAGCTGTTGTTTGTTTACCCACGCAGAACTGTGGTAGGGGTCTTGTGACCTGGACAGTGTGTTCAATGTTGTTAACCCCGATCCAGGGTGTGGATCATTTTTATATAAACTTTTGAGAGGACTAAGTCTCTACTTGAGACTGAACCTCTTGGTTAATTCTTTGTGTTTGTAGCTACATACTATATCCATACTATACATATTTATTTCATATTCCACTGCTACTACTTTGAAATATAATTTATTTTCAAAGCTACTTTGATAGTTAAACTCGCAAGTGTTTATATTTATTATAAACCAGTAAGTTAGTTTCAAAAGTTAATTTAATCATAAGATTAAGTTAACTGAGAAATAATCAATATTTGAGAAACTAATTGAACCTTTATAATCTGTATAAATTCACTACAGTTTAATCTGTTTTTGAAATAGGGGGATTTTAATAAACATTGTTTTTAACAGAAAATTTTAATTGGAACTCAATTCACCCCCCTCTTGAGTATCCACTCCGAACAACATTTGGTATCAGAGGTTGGAAAATATTTTCTAAAGAACTCTGTTTTTCAACTGTGATTTTAGTTTTATTTTAAAGTTATTTAAATTTCTATTATTTCTAATTTTTTATCTCTTTAAAAATTATTTTTGTGATATCATGGATAATATACTTGAGGGTGCTGCTACTAACCGGCCACCTTTCTTTAATGGAAACAACTATGCTCAGTGGAAGCTAAAAATGATAATTCACTTAGAAAGTATGAGCTTTGATATTTGGAATGCCATTGAAGCTGACTACAAAATTCCCAGTACTGATAGATCTACTTGGGATGAACCTACAAAGATTGCTTACAATAATAATTGTAAAGCTATGAATGCCTTGTACTGTGCTCTCGGAGATGAGGAATTTAATAGAATTTCTGCATGTAAAACTACATATGAAATTTGGGATACCTTAGCTGTTTCTCATGAAGGAACAACTAATGTTAAGGAGATGAGATTGAATACATATACTATTAAGTATGATAATTTTAAGATGAATCCTGATGAACCCATTTCTGATATGTATCTCAGGTTCAATGAAATTGTCAACACAATGACTTCTCTGGGAAAGGATGTTCCAGCAAAGGAACAAATCATGAGAATTTTGAGATGTCTACCTGAAAGATGGAGAGGAACCTCTGTCTCCATTAGAGAATCGTGTGACATTGGAGAAATTCCAGACAAGGAACTAATTGGAATGTTGATGTTGTATGAAGAAGAAATCAAGGTAAACAAAGAAGAAGAAGATGAACCTAAAAGGAAGTCTATTGCCTTCAAGACTACAACCTCAAAGAATAAGGATAAGGAAAAGCTTCAAGCTATCAATGAAAGTTAAAGCAGTGAGGAAAGTGAGAATGATTCTGACAGTGATGCTAAGATGGCTCACATTGCTAGAAGATTTAAGAAATTATATAGGAAGAAGAAGTTTTTCAGAAAGTCAAACTACAAAGGCAAGTATGATAACAAAGGACACTCGAAAAAGGATTGGAAGAAGTCTGATAAATCAGATGAAGTTGTCTGTTATGAATGTAAAATAAAAGGACACATAAAAGCAGACTGTCCAAAGCTGAAATACAGAAAGAAGTATTAATACAAGGATAACAAGTAAAAGAAATCCATGAAGGCTACTTGGAGTGCTTCAGAAGACAGCACAAGTGAAGCTGAATCTTCCGACTCTGAAAGGAATCGAGCCAACATGTGTTTCATGACAAACACTTCTGAGGTAACATCAGAAACTCCTGCTTCAAATTCATATTATTCTGGAGGTGATTCTGAATGTGATAACATGTCTAAATATAAAATTTTTGAATATTGTGATATGCTTGAAGAAACCTTTAATGAGCTTAAAGATAAATATAATGGTTTAAAGAAACAGTATGCTTTAAGTGTTATGCATAAATCTGATCTGGATATAGAAGTAGAAAAGAATACTCAATTGCTTAAATAGAATACTGAACTAAAATTGTCTAATGAGCAACTCAGAAAAGACTTAGAGAAGTTCACAAATGGAAAGAATACTCTAACACAAATGCTAGGACAGCAAGTTGAACCTAGATATACTACTGGTATAGGATACCAACCTGGACAAAGAAAAGTTGCCAAAACTAGATTCATTCCTAAATCTGGACAGAAGATAGTTAATTCTGGAACATCATATGCCTCAATCAGTTATATTCATAGTTATAGATCTAATAAGGTTTATCATTCAAAGAATATTAATTCTACAATTTATATGAGACCCATTAGACAAATATGTGTACCTAAAGTATTATTGGCTAACATGTCTGGACCCAAAAAGATCTGGGTACCAAAATCATCTTCCATCTAAATTTGTTTTGTAGGAGACCAGCTTGAAGAGTTGTCACAAGAAGATATGGTACTTAGACAGTGGATGTTCAAGACATATGTCAGGAGACTTTTCATGTTTCGAGAGCTTAGTAAAATTTGATGGAGGCTTTGTCACTTTTGGTGATAATTCAAAAGGAAAAATCATTGGCTTAGGCCAGATTGGTAACACTGATTCAATCTTGATTTATAAAGTGTTATTTGTTGATGGACATAAATATAACTTGTTAAGCATTTCTCAGTTGTGTTATGATGGTTTTTATGTGAAATTTAAAAATGATTCTTGCAATGTTTTTAACTCTAATTTTTTTTTACTATTTTATACTTTAAGAAATGAAAATGTTTATGCTGTTGATTTAGATTCTTTAGCTAAGCAGAATATTCATTGTTTAAATGCTTTTCATAAAGAGTCTTGGATTTGGCACAGAAGATTAGGACACTGCAATGGGCACTCGCTTAGAAAACTTTCTAGGAAGAACTTAGTTAGAGACTTACCCAAACTTGAATTTCCAGCAGACAAAGTTTGTAATCCCTGTCAAAAGGGAAAGCAACATAAAGTTTCTTTTAAATCAAAGAAAGAAGTGTCAACTTCTAAACCTCTCGAGTTGGTTCACATGGACTTATTTGGACCTTCTAGAGTTTCTAGTTTGAATAGGACTTACTATGTCTATGTTATTGTAGATGACTCTTCTAGATATAATTGGGTATATTTTCTAGCTCACAAAAGTGAAGCTTTTTCTTACTTTGTTAAATACTCCAAGTCTGTAGAAAATCTTAGTGGACTCAAGATTAAGACCCTGAGAAGTGATCATGGTCGTGAGTTTGAAAATCATGAGTTTGATTATTACTGCTCACACAATGGTTATAGTCACAATTTCTCTACCCCTAGGACACCCCAACAAAATGGTGTAGTAGAGGGAAGGAATAGAACCCTGCAAGAAATAGCTAGAACCATACTCAATGAATATGAACTGCCTATTTACATTTGGGCTGAAGCTGTAAATACAGCTTGTTATGTCATTAATAGAGTCTTGATTATACCAGTTCTTAAGAGGACTCCTTATGAGTTGTGGAACCATAGGAAACCTATGGTTAACTACTTTAAAGTTTTTGGCTGCAAAGTCTTCATTCTCAATACTAAAGACAATCTTGACAAATTTGCATCCAAGAGTGATGAAGGAATTTTCCTAGGTTACTCTATCTCTAGTAAAGCCTACAGAGTTTTCAATAAAAGAACCAAATGTGTGGAAGAATATGTTCACATCAAATTTTATGAAACTGATCCACATGAACCTAAAATCTCTCTTGAAGATGATCTCTCTGGTTTGAATCTCAATGATAAAGACAATGGACCTTTAGTTAAAACATCCAGTTCTGAAAATTTTCCAGAACCTGCTTCTGTTGAACCTAAATCTGTAGATGAATCTGAAATCTCTAGCCATATCATTTCAAGACCATCTAGGACTCTAAAGAACCATCCTTTAGATGCTGTTGTAGGAAATCTAGATAAAGGAACAGAGACTATAGTTTCTCTAAGAAATCAGGTTGAACATCAAGCTTTTCTTTCACAGTTAGAACCTAAAAATATCAATGATGCTATCAATGATGAATTTTGGTTAATGGCTATGCAAGAAGAACTAAATCAATTTGAAAGAAACAAAGTCTGGAAATTAGTAGAAAGATCTAAGGACACCTTGACCATAGGCACAAAATGGGTGTTTAGAAACAAAGTTGATGAATCAGGAAACATCATTAGAAATAAATCTAGACTAGTTGCACAAGGTTACAATCAAGAAGAAGGAATTGACTATGAGGAAACCTTTGCACCTGTAGCTAGATTAGAGGCTATTAGTATCTTACTTGCCTATGCATCACATCTGAATTTCAAGCTATATCAAATGGATGTCAAAAGTGCTTTTCTAAATGGTTTTATTGTTGAAGATGTTTTTTAGAAAAACCACCTGGTTTTTTAAATCCTCATTTTCCAAATAATATTTTTAAACTTTCTAAAGCTTTATATGGTTTAAAACAAGCTCCAAGAGCTTGGTATGAAAGGATTTCCAACTTTCTTATCTCAAAAGGATTTATAAAAGGAGTAGCTAATCCCACTCTTTTTATAAAAAGGATTTCAAAAGATGTATTAATAGTACAAATCTATGTTGATGATATTATTTTTGGATCTTCTAAAAATTCCTTATGTACTGATTTTCAAAGGTTATGCAAAATGAATTTGAAATGAGCTTAATGGGAGAGCTTAAGTATTTTCTTGGTTTTCATATTTTTCAAACTAAAGATTGAATTATTTTAAATCAAAGTAAATATAGAAAGGATCTTTTAAAACGTTTTGGATTGGATAGTATTAAAGAAAGTGATACACCTATAAATACTACCTGTAAATTGGACACAGATGAAGCTGGGAAACCAGTGGATCAACCAATTACAGAGGTATGATTGGGAGCTTACTTTATCTTACTGCTAGTCGACCAGAAATTATGTTCAGTGTATGAATGTGTGCTAGATTTCAAGCTAATCCTAAAGAATCACACTTAATGGCTGTTAAAAGGATTTTTAAGTATCTTAAATATACTATAAATTTAAGTTTGTTTTATCCAAAAGGACAATCATTTAACCTAACTAGCTATTCAGATGCTGACTTTGCTGGATGTAAGTTAGATAGGAAGAGCACATCTGGAACATGTCATTTGCTTAGAATATCCCTAGTATCCTGGTGTAGTAAGAAACAGAACTCAGTTGCACTGTCTACTACCGAGGCAGAATACATAGCTGCTGGTAGTTTCTGTGCACAAATTCTGTGGATGAAACAAACTTTATTGGATTATGTATTTCATTTTAAACATGTTTCAATTAACTGTGACAACACTTGTGCAATCAATATATCTAAGAACCTTGTGTCTCACTCTAGGACTAAGTACATTGATGTCAGACATCACTTTCTACGAGATCATTATCAGAAAGGTGATATTTCTTTAGAATTTGTTAGTTCTGAACATCAATTAGCTGATATCTTCACAATGCCTTTATGCTCTGAAATAATGAAATTTATTAAACAAGAGTTGTGTATGATCGATCTATGAAACTGATCTGTGAAACCGATCTGTGAAACCGATCTGTGAAACCGATCTGTGAAACCGATCAGTGAAACCGATCTGTGAAACCGATCTGTGAAACTGATCTGTGAAACTGATCTGTGAAACTGATCTGTGAAACGGATCTGTGAAACCGATCTGTGAAACCGATCTGTGAAACCGATCTGTGAAACCGATCTGTGAAACCGATCTGTCAAACCGATCTGTGAAACCGATCTGTGAAACTGATCTCTGAAATTGATCTGTGAAACTGATCTGTGAAACTGATCTGTGAAACCGATATGTGAAACCGATCTGTGAAACTGATCTGTGAAACTGATCTGTCAAACCGATCAGTGCAACCGATCTGTCATACCGATCTATTTTCTTTTTTTTATTATATTGTAATTAATTAGTAAATTTCTTTTATACTTTTTATGGGAACCCTAAATGATAAAATAAATGATACGCGGCTATTTATCTTCCCTAAACCTTTGACCTTTCATTTCCCGCCGAAACTTTCAACCTCTCTTCCCCTCTACTTCGAACATTCGAACTCCTGCCTTCCCAAAATCTTCGAATGGCTAAGCAAAAGCGACCGAGAAAAGGACCAGATAGCCCTGTACCTCCAAAGCGTGCTCGATGCTAGTGGAGTAGTGGCTGTCAACGATCAGTAAATCCAAACTTGGAAACTCGGATTGTTTCTGTAGAAAGAGAAGTCAGCTCTGCGTGGCTTTTGTCAAGTAAGTCACTGTTGCTACAAGTTCTTGAATCGCAAGGATGGATAGACTGGTTTTCTGACAACTCTCGAATAGACTACCTGAAGTAGGTACATGAGTTCTACATGAATCTGAAAATCACTCTAGATGGTGTGGAGGCTGCCAGGATGTCGTCTGTGGTAAAAGGAAAGAAAATATCCTTCTCATCTAAGCAGTGGGTTGAGTGCTTGAATGTACCTCATGAAGGTCGATATGAGGACTATGCTGGGAATATACCTCCAATCACTGACTATTTTTCTTATGAGCTAGCTCTAGAGATTCTGAATGGAAACAGAGAGTCACGGAGAATCACAACTTCAGAGTTAGATGGTGAATGCAGACTTCTTTTCAAGTTTATTCAGCACCAACTTTGCCCTAGGAGAGGAGATTTGGCTGCTGTAAAGTACCGGGATGTTTTCCTATTTTTTCTTCTAAAAACACATGAGAAGATCAATTTGTGTAGATATGTGATGGTACACATAGCTAGTATGATTAAACCGTCCAAGAAAGCCACAACCTTGTTTTATTCAAAGATGATATCTATCATGCTCAAGAATCTAGAATGTGTTGATGAAGATGATGAAGTTGCTGAAACAGATCATACCTTCTGTCTCACCAAATAGATCTGCAAGAGGATGAAAATCAATTTGAATCCATGGAAGTAGTGCTGGGTTGCAGATGAAGATAAATTGTATGAAGCCTACAATCCCATTGATCATGGCAAGAGGCCAAAAGATTTGAGAGACCCTGGCTTGAAAACAGATGAGGAACCAGTTTATTCTGATGATGATGAGAAAGAAGAAGGAAAGGATGAGGCCACCAAAGCCCAAGATCAAGAAGAAGATGAGACTAACGAAGGAAGTATGTCATCTCCTGATGATAGAAGTGATCCTGACACTGCTAGTCCCAAAAGAAAAATATAATTTGGACCTGCTAGTCGACCCATAGCCCTACCAGAATCAGAACCTATTCTTGGTGATGAAGAAGATTCTAATACTGAAGAATATCACAGTGAAGCTTCTGAGAAGAGTGATGATGGACATACTGATGATGTTGAGGCTGTTGTTGATGGTGATAACAGACCAGTGGATGGTCTTGCTGTAGATCAAATAGAACCACCTCAGTTAGTACAAGAAATACATATCAGTGGCAAGGTTGATTCACCAAAAATCAGTGGAACAACAAGCTATGAGAAACCAAAATACACCCTGTGTGCTGCTGTTTGGGATGACTACCCTGGTTATGCTGTGTTGGGCTTAGAATATTCTGAATAAGAAGAAGAAGAAATGCCAGAATCTGCTACAGTTGTGAAGAGGAGCCTCCAAAGAGAAGCAAGGTCTGTTCCTGCTGTTGATCCTACAAATGTTAATTTACCTGGTTCTGGAATCTCTCAAGCTGATCGTGATAGGTTTAAGATTGAATTTCTAACTACTATAAGAGACACAGTTACAGAAGAAATTTCCAATGCCCTTACTCAAGTGTCTCTACAAGTTTCTGAAAATTCATTGGAAGCCTTCTCACAAAGAGCATCTAATGCTATGAAGCCAGACCTGGCCAATACTGGTGAACTTATTGGCAGGCACATAGCCTCATTGAATCAGACTATGAAGGATCTTCACATCAGCTTAGTATCTCTATCAAGCGAATTCAGATCAACCATCTCTGGTATGATGGAAGTTTTGAGAAATTTGATTGAACATCTCAACAAGTCTGTCCTGAGGAAGTTGAAAGCTGAGATAACTCACATAGTTGGCCAAGCCAGTACATCCAAGGTAACCAAAATCACTACCCGTAAGCTATAAGCTCTAAGAGAAGTTGTGCATAATGAGTTAGCTGCTGTTAGACAAATTCTTGATTTAGAATCTTTGAGGAAAATGAAAGAGCTCTGTGATAACAGTCATAAGATGGCATTGGTGTATTCAGCAGATGCTAAGAAAGCTCTGCAAGAGATCAAAGAGAAAGTTGATATTTAATTTTCCAAGATTTATACAAAGCATGAGATGGATGTAAACTTCAAGGTGTTGGCAGAGAATCTGAAATTACCTCCAGTCACTCAGGCCTTCAAAACTCAAGTTCGACAGTTGCAAGATTTTACCCCTTCCTTGGCACAGTTCATGGAGAATAAAGATGATTTTGAAAAATCTATGAAGTATGGGGCAGAAGTCATTCAGGACTTCATTCATCATTTGAAGCCCTATTTGAATGCACAGGCCACTGCAATAGTACTTCCTACTTCTGAACCTCTCAGTGACTCTAATGTAGCTCCAAATCAGCTCTCTGTTGCTCAATCTCTATCTCAGTTAAGACCAGTCCCTCAGCAAGCTTCTCAACCAGCTCCTGTTTCTCAACAACAACTCTCTATGGCACCTGCTCCTACACCTGCCAGAGTTGTCCTACCACCACTTCAGATTCTCCAAGTACAGCCTGCCTCCAAGCCTTCAAACTTACCCACTATTGATCCCAAAGACAAAGGAAAACCCCTTTGTATCCCAACAAATAGTTGTGTATTGTTTTTTATAGGGTGCACAATGTGATGCCTGTAATATTCTGTACTTTATAAAAAAATTCTATATACTCTATGTTGACTGCTTTTACTTTCACTTATATGTTTTCCATCCTTTTTGATTATCCCAAAGGGGGAGAAGAAAAAGAAATATTTATGAGAGAAGAGAGATATATGGGAGAAGAAAGGTGTATGGAAGAGATATATGGGGGTGAAAAGATGTATATATCTCAGGGGGAGAAATCTGTATAATATATATGGGCAATTTAAATTAAGGGGGAGATTTATATATCTCTTTATATTTATTCTCTTTATGGTTTAATTCTCATTATGTTTTTATTGATGATATATCATATTATTTCTTTTTTTTTTATTTTATGATAATGATTTGTGATTATCAAAAACGGGTAGATTGTTGAGCCCTCTGGAAGATTGATTGATTTCATGTCTATGATTGATGTTTTAATAATCACAAATCATCACATACCATTAATGCATAATCTGGTTTGATTTCACATAAACTTAATTGCAATCTATTAATGAATCTGTTATCATGTTTTTGCCTAGGCTTATGGACTTACAAAATATTTTGGAAGTATTCTGGATTAAACATAAATCGGAAGCACCGATCCAATATCAACGGACATCGGAAGCACCGATCCAATATCAACAGACATCGGAAGCACCGATCCAATATCAACAGAAATCGGAAGCACCGATCCAATATCAACAGACATCGGAAGCACCGATCCAATATCAACAAACATCGGAAGCACCGATCCAATATCAACGGACATCGGAAGCACCGATCCAATATCAACCGTCATCGGAAGCACCGATCCAATATCAACAGACATCGGAAGCACCGATCCAATAGCAACAGACATCGGAAGCACTGATCCAATATCAACAGACATCGAAAGCTCCGATCCAATATCAAAGGACAACGGTCGCACCGATCCGATATTAGGATGCAAATGACTCATCGATGCAAATGACTCACCGATCCAATGACACACTGATGCTGATCGAAATGAGCCACCGATCAAATGACACACCGATGCTGATCAATATAAGACACCGATCGCATGACTCACTGATGATGATCAAAATGAGTCACTGATCAGATGACACACCGATGCTGATTAAAATGATCCACCGATCAAATGACTCACTGATGCTGATCAAACTGACTCACAGATCAGATGACAGACCGATGATGATCAGTCTGACTCACTGATGCTGATCAAACTGACTCACTGATCAGATGATAGACTGATGCTGATTAGTCTGATTCACAGATGTTGATCTATCTGAGTCACCGATCATTACTCACTAATGCGGATGACCTACCGATCACTTGATTCTTCAATAGTCATAAACAACTGTTTGATTTTCTGTATCTTTATATTTATTTAATCTAACCAGCGGTCATATTAGGTATATTTTAATGCTCTGACAATTAATTAATAAAGGTTTTCGGATGTCAGGAAACCATACCTCGTACCTGCTGAAAAGAAACCTCTTCTGTCTTCCGGAGCACGTGATAAAAAGATTAGAAGACTCTGCTGCAAAAGTGGTGACGAACGATATTTTTCAGAGAACATACGAGGAATACAAGAAGCAAGTTGAGCATAACTAAGTAGAAGTGGAGATACATATCAAGAGATTACACAGAATCTCATATACAATCAATCCTACTCAAAGGGAGTTCTGTGCATACAAAAGAACGAATGAAGAACTTCATCGACTACATCTCACTGCCTATGAACAAGAAGCATAAGAAACTCTTCTTCTCAAACAAAAACGAGAAGAGGACTCAGAATAAATTCTGACCAAATACAAAAGAGTCCAGAGCTACACTGAAATCACCGAAGCCATTTCTAAACTCTACATCTCTGCTCTGTGATACATTTGTTTTACATTTTGAGCAGTGTATGTTATCTGCTATATTAAACACACACACTGACTCCTGTACTTTCACTGTAGGATCTGTAAATCCTCAGAAAACCTTTTTACACTTCATTTCCCACTGTGGATAGTGGTAGAGGTCGTGTGAGACCTGGACAACTCTGATATGTTGTTTGTTTTCCCACGCAGAACTGTGGTAGAGGTCTTGTGACCCGGACAGTGTGTTCACTATTGTTAACCCCGATCCAGGGTGTGGATCATTTTTATATAAACTTTTGAGAGGACTAAGTCTCTACTTGAGACTGAACCACTTGGTTAATTCTCTGTGTTTGTAGCTACATACTATATCCATACTATACATATTTATTTCATATTCCGCTACTACTACATTGAAATATAGTTTATTTTCAAAGCTACTTTGATAGTTAAACCTGAAAGTGTTTATATTTATTATAAACCAGTAAGTTAGTTTCAAAAGTTAATTTAATCATAAGATTAAGTTAACTGAGAACTAATAAATCTTTGAGAAACTAATTGAACCTTTATAATCTGTATAAATTCACTACAGTTTAATCTGTTATGGAAATAGGGGGATTTTAATAAACATTGTTTTTAACAGAAAATTTTAATTGGAACTCAATTCACCCCCCTCTTGAGTATCCACTCCGACCAACAATTCCTAAGGCAACAAATACCAACATTCAATGGGTCTAATTATCTATTTGTTGCTGAGAAATAGATAAGTTCATTGGAGAAAATATTTCATGCTTTGGGGAGTAGTGAATTGGAAAAAGTTTTCATTGTAGTTTATCGCCTCAAATGAGATGAAAATAAATGGTGGTCATTAATTCACAACACAAAGCAAGATGAAGAAGTATCAAATATGAAATGGGGGGAGTTTAAGTACAATTTCAAAGAAAAATACTTTCCATATGACCATTGAGTTGATATGGAAAGGTAATTTATTACTCTAAGGAAAAAGGAGGATGAGAATGTCACAAAGTATGAGGATATCATAAAAAGAATAGAAAGGCATTCAACTGATTATATACATTACCCATGGGGTAGTATTGATCGATTCATTGATGGTTCAAAACCATTTCTATATCGAGAATTAGTCACACTATCCTTCTCATCGTAGGAAGATATTATCTCAGGTGTTATCAAGACAGAATAGGGATTCTCTATGTCATTCAACATTAAAGTAATGAAAGATAAGAAGAGATATTAGAAACACTATGGAAATAGAAATTAGTGGAAGAATGGAAATTTTGAATTTCCATCCTTTAGTAAATGTGGGAAGAAACACCCTGGTATTTTCCATAAGGGAATGTGAGTCTTTTATATGTGTGGTGAAAAGGCTGCCAAGATCATGACTGCAAGGGAATGAAAGATGTTGTCAATGTTGAATGATACAATTGTAGAGAAATGGGGCATTATTCCAATTAATTTCCTATGTTCAAGGTAAACTTACCTCAGAAAAGGCCAATGGAGAAAGGCCAGGCTTATGCAATCACTAATATTGAGGTTGAGGCTCTGAACGACGTAATGGGAGGTAATTTAATGGTTTCTCAAATTTATCCAATGCATTATTTGATTTTGGATCATCGCATTTTTTCATATCTTCCTAGTATTCTAAAAAAATATATACTTGCAATTGGATTTAACATGGGAGTATTTAGTCCAAACACTTGAGGGAAGTATCATTGCGACAATTTATTGTGAATATATTCTCATTAGGGAATATAAACATGCTTTATCAACTGCTCTCATCATCGTACCCAGGATTAAATTTGATATAATCCTCAGTATAGATTGGCATTCTGAAAATGATGAAAAAATTTATTGTATGAAGAAAGAGGATATAATTTTCGATGATGATAAGGAATACCATATCTTTAGAGCTGAAACATCACCTTCGGATTATTTTCTAGATCAACCCCCCAGTAGCTCTAAAAAATTCTATTATTGGGGAGGAAGAGAGTGAAATAAATATGGGTGAGGAATGGAATGTTCAAATATAGGACGTACCAATTGTGGAAGAATATGTTGTGTGCTTCCATCAGATTTACGCAGACATCGTCAAGAATGAGAAATTTAATTTTCCATTAACTTAATTCATGTTTCAAGACCCATATTGAGGGCCCCTTATTGAATGACCACTTTGGAATTAGTGGAAGTAAAAAACTAAATAGAGTAATTGAGTAATAAGGAATTTATTCTCACTAATTCTTCTCCATGGAGATCCCCAATTATTTTTGTCATGAAAAAGATGGATCTATGAGGTTGTTCATTGAATACAGAGAGATGAATTCTATAATAATGAAGAACATGTATCCCCTACCTCGCATTGATGATTTATTCGATCAAATTCTTGGAGCTCAATATTTTTGAAATATTGACCTTAGATTGGGATATCATCAGATTTGTGTGGTCAAGAAGACATTCCAATTATAGCATTTTACACCATGTATGGGCATTGCGGGTTTAAAATAATGCCTTTTGGAGTGACCAATTCACCCATTATCTTCATGTATCAAATTTACAGTGTTTTATAGGAATATCTTGATTTCTTTTTAGTGGTATATATTGATGATTACATGGTATACTCAAAAAGCTATGAATATCATGAAAATCACTTCCACACTATTATAAATACTTTTAGAAGAAATTAATTGTATTGGACATTTAGAAAGAGTGAATTTTTCCTTCAAGAGATTTCATTTCATGGACATATTTTCTGTACGGTTGGAATCTATATTCATCCTTCTAAGACAAGAGAAATTCAAGAATGGACACCACTGATGATTATAAGTGAGGTATGCAGTTTTATTGGTTTAGTAGGTTATTATCAGCATTTCATCCAGAATTTTTCCTGATTAGCTAACCCATTAACAAAGCTCATATGTAAAGGAGTTAAATTTTTTTGGAAAAAAAATTTGAAGAATTTTTTGAAAAACTGAATAGAATATTAGTCAATTCTTGTATCTTGACTCTACCATTGGAAAATGATGGAATTGTTAATTATATTAAAGCTACAATTAAAGGACTTGGTTGTGTCCTTATAATGAATGATATATTTATTACATTTGAATAGCGATAGCTAAATATTAAAGAAAAAACAATCCCACTCATGATCTTGGGTTTGCAGTTGTATTCATTACTTTGAATATAGGAAGACACTATCTCTATGGTGAAAAATTGTGAGATATATATCATTCATAAGAGTTTGACGTATATTTTCTCACAAAAAGAACTCAGCATGAGGCTATGATGATGGCTTGAACTACTCAAAGATTATGATTTCACTATACACTACCACATGGGGAAGAAAAATAAAGTTACAGATGATTTGATCAGAAAAGATCATGGATTTAAGAAAAATATTAGAGGTGAAAGGGATCATATGTTCGTGGATCTAGAAAAGATGAATATGGGAATAATCAGGAAAATTGAAACATCAATACTTATTCAAATTGTTTCCAAAACATCTTTACTAGAAAGTATAAAATGTTCTCAGACTAATTATGAGGAGTTTCATAAGAATATTAATGATGTGAATTATAGTAGATTGATTGAATTCGTATATGAGGATGGAATTTTGGAATTTGGACGAGGTTTTGTGTTCCTGATATTACTGATCTAAAAAGGGAATTGTTGGTCGATGCTCATAGATCCAATTTTTCTATCCACTCTGGTAGCACTATGATGTATAGAGATTTGATGGAACATTTTTGGTGGGACAACATAAATAGGGTGATCTTAGATTATGTGACAAGATGTATGGTTTGTCAACAGGTGAAGGATAGAAGATAACATACTAGAGGAGTCATGCATCCACTTCCCATACATGAGAGGAAATGAGATTATAATATGATGGATATTTTCATGGGACTACCAAATAATCCTATAAATAATGATGCAATATGGGTCATTGTGGATCATCTTACCATGTCAGCACATTTTCATGCTATAGAAGAAGATTTAAAACTTGAACATTTAGTAAGACTATATGTTAAAGTGGTTATAAGAATTCATGGTCATATCAATTATTTTGTATCGTGATCCCTATTTTACATCATGATTCTGGAAAAGTATTCAGAAATCCCTAGATACTGAACTTTGTTTTAGCACTGCCAACCACCCTCAAACTGATAGACAATCAGAACATACTATTCAAATATTAGAAGACATGTTGATATCTTTCTCACTAGACTTTCAAGGTATGTGGGATCAATATTAACCTATGGTAGAATTTTAATATAATAATATCTTATATTCAAGAATTCGGGTGGCACCATATAAAGCATTATATGGAAAGAGATTTCACACACTAACTTGTTGGGATGATGTGGGTGAAAGAAAATGTGTTGACATGAAAATTGTTGAGTATACCATCGAAAACTAGAAGATTATCCAAACCCACATCAAAGAATCTCAAAGTAGGAAAAAGAGATATGTTGATAACCAAATGGAGGATTTTTAATTTCAAGTAAGAAATCATGTTTTCATAAAGGAATCTCCATGGAAGGGTATTGTACAATTCGTTATGAAGATTAAATTATGTCCTAGGTACATCAGGCCTTTTGAAATTCTAGAATGAATTGGAGTTGTAGATTATCATGTGGAAATTCCTCCATGTCTCTCCAAAGTTAATAATGTGTTCCACATATCACTTTTTATAAACCACATTCTCGACCCCATGCATGTACTCACCTATGAAGAAATAGAACTGGAACACCAGCTGTCTTATTGTGATGAGCCCATCAAGATTATTAATATCAGATAACAAGTGTTGAGAAACCAGATGACTCGTCTAGTAAAAGTTCATTGAAAAACTATAAGATCGAATAGAAAACGAGGTAACATGAGGAACATATGAAGAAGAACCAGTCGAATCTTTTTATGTAGTAATATTATATAAATTTCGAGGGTAATTGTTTTTGAAGGAGGTAATATTGTAACACTGAACGCTTCGATGGTACGTTTCTCTTTGAATAATGCTATAGATTTCATTGTATGCAACATCGAGTTATACCACACCACAACCAATAAAACTAGTCGTTATGAATAGTAATACCCACATTTTAAATTTTATTAATTTTATTTTTTCAAAATGGACTTCATTTTTGGTTTCATAATATCAAAATTATCTTAGGGTGTTTTTTGTAACATTTTGAGAACATTCAATTTTTGATGAATAGTGAAAAATGTTGCGTTATTGTTTAAAACCGAACATTATTTAAAAAAATTATATTTTCATTTAAATTAATTTAAATGTAAAAATAGATACATTATACCTATATTTGATTAATGGTATTCATTGGAGTCATTTTATAATAAGATTATATGTATAAATATATATTGTATTTTTTAATGTTTTTTACCCACCTTCTAGGAACAGTTGAAGATTTTCATAAAAGGTAATTTTACTACTTATGTGAATTGAATTTCAAAAATCTGAGTGACACAGATGATGTTAATAAGAAAATTTTATTCAATAGGATGAAAATAATTTATGTTCAATTTTATCTTTTGAATTTTATTTACCATGGTCAAAAGTAAATGGGGTATTTAATGTTAAAGATGTTATTATAATTACCCTAACACATGTCTTAATTCTTTTGGATATGTTTATTTCGACCAATATCAACCTTAGGAATAAAATATGATATTTTTTGATCCACTTGGATTATATTAGGACATTTATTATTATTTAATATAAAGAATATTAAAAAGTGGTAAATTCTAATTTTCAGAACTAAAAAATTTTTAATCTAGGGTTATAAATAAGATAAATTCGACTATAAATATTCATTATAAAGATAGAAATATTTCATAAATAACTATATTTTATTTAAAAATTTTAGAAATTATATAATTAAATTTACATATGACCCAATGATGATGAAATAATTACCTTATTAATGAATGATTAAAATTATTGATATTATAAATATACAAATAAATGTAAATTGAGACTTTTGATATATGCCACTAATTTTCGAGGATAATATGACATGTAAGGATTGATTTAATTTATATATTTCAATGTAATAATGTTATTTTACATTTCAAAAATTATAAAATTATAAATAGTGTCAAAATTGACATAAATGAGTTTTTTAAAACAATACTATATTATTAATTGATATTATATTCCTAAAAATCTATGGATCGGCCAAATGACTACGATAAGGTTATATAGGTCAATAATGAACCACGTGTGGTTATCTTGGATTTTTATTTTATGTTTTTAACAATTTATTATAATAATACAAGAAGACATGGTTAAAGTTAAAATATTTAACTAAGAGTTAAATCTAAAAGATGAGGTTTATATAGTGACCTAAACCTGTATAAAACCTATTGGTTGAGAGTTTTTCGACCCATAATCACCATAAACTTGAATGAAATCCTTTTTATCCATTATAAACTAAATATAATTGTATAATAAATCAATATTTAAATATTTTTCTAATGTGACCCTCATATCTCTTATTAAAGGGTACTTCACCTTCTCACAAAATTACACCACAGAAAGCCATTTTTCTCGGAAAACCCCTACTCAAATATCCTCCCAACTACAATAAAATCAACTTAGAGACCTTAATTTTATCAGAATAAAAACAAAGGATCCATTTTGATCAAATAAAAAATTAAGAACCTGAAGAAGTGGTAATTACTTCATCACCTCTTTCGATGTTATTTTCTTCTTCCACTTCCTCTTTCATTGTTGTTTCCATACAAAAAGAGAAACTCTAGTACATTGTAGATACTATGATGGTATTATAAATATGTGTTGATGATCCTTTCCATCACAGAGTCTAACGAATGGAAAGGGAAATTCATTAAGCACAAAGAGAGTCATCCTTTGAAGAACATCAAAAATTGTCAATGGCATGAACAAGGAAACATTTAAGCATGAGCCGCGCAAGTTTCTTTATGGTCACGCAAGTCACTTGCATGCCACATATGGGTAACGCAAGTCTATTATGCTCCATATTTGATTAGACCAAGATGCTTAGTGGCCTATAAGTACCCCCTTTGGGCTCCCCATTTTGTTGACGGATTTCCCAAAACTCAGAATTAAGCTCCGGTCACCCTAGTATCTTCTTGAAGTCTTCCGAAAACTTATATGGTAATTTCATAACAAGAATGGAATATCTAAAGAGGTAGAATAAGGCCTTAGTGTTAGAACTCATCAACACCTGCACGCCTAAGTGTCCAGCCCTTAAGGGAAATGGTAACACAAGCGCACCACCTTTACCTCTCAAGGAAACTTGCACGCCACCCTTCTGAAAGTCTCTAGGGATGATAATACGGGAACCAATTCAATATCTCCCAAGTATAACTTCATGTATTCTCCACCGCCCAAGTGAACTCGTGTCGCAAAAGTATACTTGCGCGACCAGGACATGCGCGCCAGACCAATACTTGTGCGTCTCCTTCCAATTCACTTCATTTCCTCAGATCCACCTTTCCTCTTAAAAGATCTGCTTTAAAACCCTATTCAAAGCCAATTGTGGCATGGTTACATTGTTGGATTATTTATCTGAAAGGAATTATGAGATGGTATTTTGGATTTGGACCTCCTTATTAGGAGTAATCCCCAGGTCTCATGTCCCCTGAACATGGGCCTCCTTTTCAGGAGTAATCCCCAGTTACTAATCCCCTTTAATTTGGGCATCCTCTTTAGGAGTAATCCCCAAGTTCCCTAATCGTGGAATCCTCCTCAGGAGTAAGACCCAAGTTATAATTTCCCTTTAATTGGGCCTCCTTTTTAAGAGTAAGTCCCAATAATAAGTTAAGGTCCCCTCATTTGGGCGTCCTTCTCTGGAGTAAGTCCCAAGTTATATGTTCCCTTTAATTTGGGCCTCTTTTTCAGGATTAAGCCCCAAATAATAAGTTTCATTATCATTGGACCTCCTTCTCAGGAGTAAGTCCAAATCATATGTTAAAGTTCCCTAATATGGGTACCCTCTATAGAAGTAAGATCTAAATTACTAATCTAAATCTCCATAAAGCACAAAAAACATTATGGACCCTATTAATGGGAATCCTACTTAGGAGTAAGCCCCAAGTCCCCCCTTAATTTTGGCCTCTTTCTCAGGAGTAAGCCCCAAGTTAGAGTATCCAAATCTCCATAAACAAAAATATCATTATGGACATGGTTCCTAGGATTATTTCCAGAAGTAAATCCTAGTCTTAACCTACTTGGGCAGTCAAACATACATAATCCCCTTATCATTCCATGTGACCACATCTTTCGTTGCACAAATCGTCAGGTTTACGTATACCTCTTGTTTCTCACACGAACATGACTCACTTGATCTTATAGTGTAAATGTAATCACGACACATTTCATTGGGCCGTTAATCATATATATGCCCCACATTTCTTAATCGAACTACATGGACTTTGATCTATGCCTTAAAAGTGGAGTACGTAGAAAGCCTTTCTAATGTTCAATCCCATAACCCATTAATTCTCATCTGTCCCATAAGATGTTAAACTATAACATAATTCCCGAACTATGTGGGTTTTGATTCCTCTTTAACAAGGATACGTAGATAGCCCATCTATGGGTATGATCCCAACTTTGAAATAATCCATGTCCTTCTGAATCACAATTAACATCATGTGCCCCACTGAGTGGATTTAAAACCAGTATGTTCATCATAATGACCAAGAGATTTCTATATAATTTATTGAAGGATACCATTGACTAAGACTCTCAAATACATAAGGATGACTCTCCATTGATGAAGAACCTCAAATACATATAAAATATTCTCTAAATCCCATACATATCAATAATTAACTTCCAAAACTAAACAAAAACTCATTTTCATGCTTGGTAAATTAATGAGGATTCATGAACATAACATAAATCTATAAGAGAGTCCCATAGTAGGTAATATTTCTCTAGAGGAGCCTGACCTCCCATCCTCTCGACCATTGCAATTTCTTAAGCCTCATCGGTCCACAACTAATGAGCACCTACCCTTGGAATGTAGGTCCAAATGGATATAGATTCATTTGATGTTTCTGGTTCTACGAACAATCCTATTAGAAACCGATTGTAATGTTTGAACCTTAAACAAATAATGTCATCCCCATTTCCCGAAGAAAAAAAATGGTGAACCCGACGTGAATCCTTATCCAATTTAAAATAATGTTTTATTTATTTGCTAAGCCCCTATTTAACATAATGTGAGGGCCAACAAAGCAATCAATAACATATGTGCTCATCCAAAAGATGTAGTTTGGGCCAAACCTATCTTGATTATGTGTGTCATATCATATAGGCACTCTTTTCCATGATTTCTCTGGATTACAGAAATGGCTTCTTTAAAATTCACACCTGTTAATGCTCTGGCCACTACTCCTGCTGGATCCTCGTCCGCTCTGAGGATGATGTCACCAACTCAACGTCTATAATGATGGGTCTCAAATGAATTGGTGAGGGACTAACATCAACACGGTATCACCCAAACTCTACAGGCCACTTGACAGGACCTCCAAGTTAACAACTCAACCTTGTGGTCCGGACGTCGACGACCAGTAATCAAGAAGCAGGTGGTGCCAACCACCGTCTCAAATGGTTTCCGGTCATTATCCCCTGAAAGCATCAACCAGTACCTCCCATATTATGGGGAGGTGAATGAGGAGGTCACTCAAGGCCTCAGTTAAAGAAGGAAAGAGTCCTTCCTGAGGACTTCCATAAACAATCATCGCAAGACTTGTGCGGTAGTGAACTCACAACATGATGAAGGTAAAGCCTTTAGGGGTTTGTCATAGGTTCCTCAGACTCGAGAATGCAAGGCAAACCTCCAGATGTGAAATTATGCCAACATGGTGTAGAATATTATATATTACCCCTCCGAAAAAGTACATCAACCTAACTTGATGGCAAGAAACGAGCGGGAATATACACCCATCTTTCCTAATTTCACTGCCCAGTAGAATCGTCTTGTAGTAACACGCCAATCCCCCCATGAAATTCCAGCGGAGTACTATAGGAAGGAAAATACACCTGTTTATAATTAATTAGCTAGTCAGCAGGATCATATGACTGCATCCAAAGAAGCTCTCCAATCTAATATAGTGGAAACTAGTAAGCAGGAACATGAACCTGTTTACAATAACCAATTCTGTCAGTAGTCTTTTCTGCTAGTATTGATGGGAATTAGTCAACCATACTTGAAGATAAATACATAGAAGGCACATACTCCTGTCAATGTTCATTAAGTCTGCCACCCGTCTCATTTGGTATCACCGGGAAAAGTAAGTCGGAATGCTCTGACGAAAAATTTGGGGTAGTCTCAACTCTCTGCACCTATGCATAAGTACTGTTAGAATTTGTTGACAGGAAATGGAGGGCAGGAGCAGGCACATACACCTACTCCAGGAACGGAATGGATGTATATTCCCGTTACGACACCTGAAGTCACCAAGCACATTCTCACAATGGTGAAAGAGTAGAAGAAAATCACTGCCCATATTCTGGATGCCTATCAGAATATTATAACAACTTCAGCAACAACATATGGAAAGAAATACAAATCTTTCCCTATCAGTGGAGTGACTCATCAACATGTCACCTCGGATTAGATATGCACATCTTTCCTAGTCCAAGAGGGTCGTGGGGCATACTCCCCCATGTCATACAGACAATCAAGTCAGGCACATACACCAGATGTGAATGGAGATAATCAGCCTAACCTGACCATTTCTCTTGAGTAGGCACATAGTCCTGCCCATAATAACCACTTTCTTCGACAAGTGGTTTCCAATGTGAGTAAGAAGGCGTCTTAGAAAAAGTATCATCCATTACAGTCAACAAATCAAGAGACAATCAATTATAATTCCTTTCTTGATGCTGGAGTTCTTGATGCACTCATACAATTGTCTGTTGCAACTCAAGATTCTATTCTCTCATTTCTAGATTCTGGAAGTAACAAAAACAATTCTGAAGGTCTACATCAGACACTTCCTCATGAAGGCTTGATTCATGAAAGTTCGGTCGATCTCTAAGTATCATCTTCATATTAGAGCCACGAAAACCCTCTGTGTGGCCAGAAGATCAAGGACAAAAAGGTTTCATCTTTTTTTGTAACCCACTATGGTGGTCCTCCCCATGATAATTAATATAGTTGTGAAAGTCTTCTCTGCAGTAGTAATTCTTATTTCCTGGAATGTTTTTCAAAGGAAAATGCAATAATAAAAAATACCTCTTATCTTGGGGCACTTGAAAACGTGAAGCCAGTCATGTTTGATGCTTTACCACTAGCAGGTGAAATACATTCTCCATCGGAAGATAGCTCGGGGTGTATGTTATTCTCCGAGCCACCTCTGGGTCATTCATCTTCTAATTTGATAACTGAATTTTCTACTAATCTTTTTTAATCTGATGAAGCAACAATGAAGAACCATCTTTGGTCTAACCAGGTATATGAATCTTCATCTAATGTCAAATAGAAAATACTTTGTATGAGAAAAAAACTGGAGAAAGGTGAAATACCAGTCATGTTTTTGCCTTTGGCTGACTCTCAGTATGGTATTCGAGAAATGTTGACAGAAGATTTTATTCATGATATTAGTCTCAACATTTGGGAAACTCTTTATCACTTAAAATAGAACATATTATCTTATGTTGAATATCAAAATCATGTCAAGATAATAGAAGGGTTGCAATGACAAATTCACTTGGAATCTCTCTCAGTTTCTCGACATCCAATGGTTGAAAAGCTGCATAGATCCATTCAGTGTTCATGTCTTAGCGCGTTAAAAAGGGTGTTCTAGTTAATTACCAATGTCCCATTTGGTATTCATATCCAGGGATGGGGTGTTCATGGAGCACTATATTTCACTATACTCTCTATTCAATAAATCCCGCCAAAAATGGTCTCATGCAATGATATTTCCCATGTTCGGCCACAACCAGTTGGTTTTGTGTGTAATCAATGACTTTATCAGAAACAAGCTTCAACTAGTTCTTTCCAAAGTCATGCATACAAAGAACAAGTTGTCGAATTACTCTTGCATCAAGAAAATGATTATATGGAACATGCTTCTTGTTTTGTGCATGCACAACATCAGGTGACATAAGTGTCAGAAATCATCCAACATTCATTTGAGCCAGGTGATTTTACCACATGTAGGTAGATGCATCCGACTAATTTCTGGACTAATATCCACAAAATCAGGAGATCTTTTAAGAAAGTCTTAAATGTAGTAGCTCAAGAACCACATTATCGTGCTAGGCTAGGGACTCTTTTAGCCCAACCCTTGGGATTAACAGATGGGATTCAAGGAGTTGAGCAGGGAAAATAGGTACAGGTCCAGTCCACCGGACTAGGGACTTTTTCAAATCCTCAATATTTTCCTCAGCAAAAGTCAGTTTTATCTCTGTTAGGGAAGAAGCCATAGGTGGAACGCAGTGCTGAATTATTAGTAGATTCCCTCGAAATTGTGATTCATCATGGAGTTCCTAAAAGTCAATCTCAACAAAATACAATTTCTCATAAAGGACATTGAAGAAGACAATATCGCAGAAATTCAAATAGAAGGGATGCAATGCATTATACATCGATAAATGTCATCAATTTCATTGTTACTAATCCCAAGAACATGATGCTCACTAAGGGGAATCAGATGAAGAAGTTCATGTTCAAGAGACTGTATGCACTGAAACAAATGAGGAAGGTTTTCATACTCGGAATCAAAGGATTACCCAGAATTTAGGTATTCCTTCAAATAACCAACTCCCCCCTCTCCGAAAGGCATCCAACAAGGGGAAAGGAAAAAAGTCTGGATATATTCCACCCTACCTCTGGAGAAGGTAAATCACTCTCATTATAGTAAAGGTTCACAAAGTAGGAAGAAGAAATGAAGGAGTTAAGGAAGTTAAATGCATATCTACTTCAAGGTAGTCTTCCTCCTAAATGTACTGGAATTATTCAGTCTAGGGAATTTATTGCAAATATTGAGATGGATCAAGAATATCCCTCTTTACCAGTACACCCTCACAGGTCTAATTCTAGGGGTCATGTGCAGAAACAACTGGAAATACTACCATGAGTAGAAATCCTAGTTTCCACACCTGTCCAAATAGCATTTATTGCACCTTCTCAAGTCCAAGCTCAACAGGATGTTTCTAAAAAATTAATGACTACCATTGAGTCATTAACAACTCGGTTAGAAGCTATGGAAGGATAGCGTGCAAAAATTCAACCATAAAAGAGAGTGTACCCAAAATGGGTGGATGTAATTCCTCCCCCATCAAATTTTTCAAGTACCACATTCCCAATTTTTAATGGTTCGGGAGATCCAGAACAACACATAACACATTTTTCTTCTCATTGTGACCCTATGATGGGAAATCCTCAAAAACAAGAAGCAGTTAAGCTCAGGTGTTTTTTACAGTCGTTACAAGGGCCTACTTTTGTCTGGTATACATGCTTTCAATCCCGGTCAATTACAGGGTAGGAAGATCTCAGTCAAAGATTCCTTCTTCAATTCAGCTCAGCGTTGACAAAGAAGATAGTTTTTTATCTTAAAATTTTTAAGCAAATGGAAAATAAAAGAGTTTCAGATTTCATTGCTCGCTGGAAGGGATTAACGTATTCTTTCAGCTTAGCACTCCCTCAAGAATAGTTGTTTCAAATTTGTGTGGGAAATTTGTGTGATAAATTATGCACACTGTTGATCCATGTGAAAAACACATGAGGGTTTTAATACCTTACATAAATCGCTCAGTAGATCATAGACTCTCTTACAAAGACTAAGGCTAAAACTTGTGTAATTCCATCAGTAATAGGAAATAGAATAAGGAAAGAAGAGACTGTTATAGTTACACTTAAACAAGAACCTGTACCTACTTCCACTTCAACACCTTCATCATATCGAAGGGATCCACCTCCTGAACGTTTACAAAAATGGAATCTTCGTCAAGATATTCAAAATTATCAAAGGCATAAACAACTGGATGATTTTAAGAACAATGTTTATTCTTTCCGTAATGAAAGAATTCTGGGATACTTCATCTCGGATCTAGAAAACAACCTGGTTCAGTTGCCAAGGCCCAAAAGGCCGAACATGGACAGAGATGAAGACCTTGCCAACTATTTCCCATTTCATCAGAAGTTGGTTCATCCCATTTAGGGGTTTTTTGTCTTCAAATACCTCCTACAAAATATGGTGGACTCTAGACTGGTAAAATTGAAAGGTTCTTCAGCCTAGGTAGCATGTGTTACTACTACTGATCCAGAGGAAGAAAGTGAGTGGCATGAAGTCAAAAGTAAATATGCACAGAAATATAATGATTGGATGGTCATGAAAATGATCAAATGAACTCATGCCATATTACGAATGCAATTTAAGAAACAAATTGTGTGTTCTGCTATGAATGTCATAGCAAACCCCCTTCATTAGAAGGAAAATCCTCAAATAGGTGGCATAATTCGAAGAAAGAATATCAATAAGAAGAAGACGAGCTCATGCTGAAGCCTATGTTGTCTTCGACTTTGTTAGATTTTATTCCATCTACTTCAAAAGCATGGGCACCGCCTGAACTGGCTAATCAGGAAGAATCTTCATCAGATGAAGAATTGATCTTTGGTTCCATTAACATGGTTCAAATAACGGATCTGTATGCCATCCGCAGTTTCAATCTTGATGAGCATGAGTTCCCTGTATCAAACAGGGGAATTAGAGGGAGTTAAAGAGTTCTAGGATACATGGGAAGACATAGATATTCCCAAAGCCACTATTTCAATCATTCCCCTTCTAGAACTGTATATGCAGTAGAAACTGGTGGAAAATCCCTTCAGCGGGATCAACAAGAATAAGAAATTTCATCAACACATGGAAGATTCAGTCCTGTCACAGTTATTTTGGAAGATCAGTTAGATATTACAGCTTCATCTTCTCAGAAAATAGATAGACCTTGTCAGTCTAATCTACCAAAGCCAAGTGTATTTCCTACTCGTACCCTGATACAAGATGTATCTACTTACAAAGCATCAAATTCTAAGTCACCTACGAAACTACATGTTCCTGTTGGGAAACACTGACCTTTGGACCAAAATTATGATGTCTTGAAACATTTGTCCCATGTACCAGCCATGTTATCAATTTTTCATGCCTTGAATCTATCAGAGGATCTTTGGGAGGTGCTTATTATGGCTTTTTCAAGCCCTCATGAATTCAAAACTGAAATTGTTGTGGCTGAAGTCTACCATATAGAGAATGATCCTGCAGAATTCCATGTAGTGATATATTTTATAGAAGATGATGAAGATGATGTTGTTCATGGACATATTAGACCTTTGTATCTATTGGAAAAGGTCAATGATGTAGACATCTAACGATCTTTCATTATTAATGGTTCAGGAGTCAGCCTAATCCCTATTTCTATACTTCGTTGATTGATCCTCACCTAATTTTATTTATCTACTTCTTCTTTTATTTTTCAAGGATACAATAAAAATGAACAAGAACTTATAGGCGATATTAAACTCAAAACTCAGTTTGGGGATCTTGAATCCAATTTAGATTTCATGGTTGTTCAACAGGACACGACCATCCACATTTTTCTTGGAATACCATGGCTACCTCAACATGTGGTTGTACATTTGTTATACCATCAATGTCTCAAATATTGTTTCAATGGTCAAATTGGGACATTGTATGGTGACAAATCCCCATTCAAGACATGTGAATCTCAGTACATTGAAGTAGAATTCTATCAATGGAGGGAAAAGAAAAATCCACATCGAAGAATGTCGCCAAAGTGAATGCTCCATATGGGTTGGAAAAGATTCCACTAAACCCATTCATACATGTTATTACATATTATGTATTTCCTATTAATAAAATTGACGGGATAGACCCAAATCCATATACTCTTAAGGAAACATCCATAATGTCAATTATAGTAATCGAGCCAGACATCAAGGGAGAAATTGATGATTGGTTAGGAAATGATGAATGCTCAAATGGAGATGTCTTCATTTCATCCTCTGAAATACAACAATTCAATACATCATCAACCAGGCCAGAAGAAGTTATAGAAATACCTGAGGAAAATAATGATGTCAATTCTCAATCCATCACCTCCTCTCTATCAACCCATTAAGACCCTTCATCATCAATTGGGACAGAAATGGTAGCTTCTTCTTCAAAAAGTTCAGATTTTATCTTCTCCCCTAACTATAGATGTTCTGCTTCGTCATCTACTATGAAAGTAGAAAGAAAAGAAGTAACATATATTGAAGAAGAGGAGGAATATCTCAGAGATGCTCCTCCGAAATTTGAAGAAGGTATCTCTACCAATGTGGATGAACTCAGAGAAATAAATCTGGGTACAAAAGAAGTTTTGCATCCCGATTTAATTAGTTCGGCCATGACTCTTGAAGGGAAAGAAATGTATAATTCTTTTTTAAAGCTAAATCTAGATGTATTTTCTTGGTATTATACATAAATGGAAGGCCTTGATTCTGATGTTTCCACTCATCGTTTCGGTTTTCCAGAAGAACATCAAGGATTCAAGCATGCCGCAAGAAGAACAAACCCAACTTATTCCTTCAAAATTAAAGCTTAAGTGGATAATATTATCAAATATAACTTCTTTATAAATTTTAGTATCCTAAATGGAAATTTAATATTATCCCTGTGAAATAGAAGAATGTACATATTAGAGTTTTTATTGATTTCATAGATCTTAATCGGCATTGTCCCAAGGATGATTTTCCAGTTCCGATCACAGAACTCTTAATTAATGCAACAGCTAGATATGAAGCTCTTTCCTTCATGTATGGTTATTCTGGGAACAATAAAATACAAATTTTCCCAGAGGATAAAGAGTCGACATATTTCAGATCCCCTCAAGGTGTGTTTTTCTATCAGGTAATTCCATTTGGCCTGATGAATGCTAATGCAACGTATCAACGTGCCATGCACAATATCTTCAAACCATTTTTAGGTAAATTTTCTGAATGTTATGTGGACGATTTTGGGGTTAAATCCAGGACATGTTCTAGTCACTTGGCTGATCTGGAAATCATATTCAAAAAACTTTGACAACACAATTTGAAGATGAACCTCTTGAAATGTGCTTTTGGTGTAACCTTAGGTAAATTTCTCAACATTGTTGTACACCATCGTGGAATCGAAGTTGATCATAAGAAGAAAAAATCAATCCTTGGTATGTCACCTCCTCGAAATTTGAATGAATTGAGATGAATTCAAGGAAACATGGCCTATATTCAGTATTTCATTGACAATTTGGCAGGAAACTGTTTACCCTTCAACAAATTAATGATGAAGGGAGTCACCTACCAATAGGCCAAAGATTGGAAAGAGGAATTTGATATTCTCAAGAGATATCTCTATAGTCCACTGGTATTAATGCCACCTATTGTTGGAATACCACTTATTCTCTATGTGACAGCTTTAGAGCAATCATTGGGTGCCTTGCTTGTGCAGAAGAATGATAAAAAGGAATGAAAACAACCTTTAATATCTCAGTTGAACTATACTTGAGGTAGAAACTTGATATTAATGTATTAAAATGTGTACCCTAGCGTTAATATTTGTAGTTCAAAAATTGAGACACTACTTGCAACATCATGATGTCAAATTTGTATCTCGCAATAACCTGCTCAAATTTATCCTTAGTCGTCCAATGCTTACAGGATGTCTGGAAAGGTGGTCAGTTATTTTGTAGTAGTTTGATATCTAGTATGTGTCTCAAAAGGAAATAAAGGGCCAAAATCTAGATTATTTCCTTTCTGAACACCCTTTAGTAGAAGATTCATCTTTAGATATTGATATTCTGAATGAGGAAGTCTTTTATATTAACGATAATCTTCAAACATGGGAAATGTACTTTAATGGTGCCTCCAGAAGTCCAACAGGGATGAGAAAAGAAAATCCTAAACTCAATAAAGTTGGATTAGGAATAATATTTATTTCCCATGAAAATGTAGTGTTTCCCTATTCCTTTTTATTATTAGAAGGTGGTACAAATAATGAAAAATAATATCAAGCTCTCATCACAGGTTTGGAATTGGCGCTTCAGGCTCAGCTGAATTTTTTGAAGGTAAAAGGTTATTCAGATTTGGTAATAAAACAAATCAATGTGGATTATGAAATTAGAAAATAAGATTTAATCCCTTTGTGAGATTATGTCAGAGAGTTAATGGAGGAGTTTCCCTCAGAACCGACATTTTCTTTAGTCTCGTGATCAAAAAATGCCCTTACTTATGTACTAGCTAATGTAGCCACAGCCCTGGAAGATCCAAACTGGGATGAAACAATCATCAGTATTTCCCACCGTCGTGTAGTTTCACCATATGTTCAAATCAGAATAGAGGAAATTAATGAAATTAGTCCGATTTCTGAACCATATGGTCATACTACATTATGGATGACACTTATCAGGGAATACCTTCAAAATGGAACACTCCCACCTGATCAAGCCAGGAAAGAACAAGTTTGGAAATGTGTGGTCAATTTTACCCTTTATGATAGCCCACATCACCTAGAAAAAATTCACTATAATCATTGTTATGATGGAATTATCTTCAAATGTATTGATGATGAAGAGAAAATGGCTATCATGAAAGAAGTACATGCAGGAGTCTGTGGTGCCCACCAGTCTAGACATAGACCGTCTGATCAAATTCAAATACTTGGATACTTATACCCTTCAATGATACAATATTGTGTTGATTTCATTATGAAGTGTCATTATTTCCAAGTATGTGCCAACTTCCATCATCAACCCGCATATTTTCTTCATACTGCTAAATACACATGGTCATTTTCCACATGGGGAATTGATGTAGTATGACCTTACCCTTCGGCTACATCTATACAGTTTATGTATATTCATACTGCTACTGATTTCTTTTCCAAATGGGAATAGGCAATTCCTCTCAATGAAGTTAGTTCTAAAAGCATTGGTAGCTTCATCAAGTCTAACATCCTTACCAGATTTGGTGTCCCTCATACCATATTGACAAACAATGGCACAAACTTCTATTCATCTGAGGTAAGAAATTTGTATTAGGAATAAAACATCAAATTCAACCATTCATCTCGGAATCATGAAGTGGAAAATGGCCAAATATAATCCATCAATAAGACTCTTTCAAACATACTACAAAATATGGTGGATAAAGATACGAAATCATGGCCTGATAAACTTTTTCATGCTTTATGGGCTTATCGGACCACCACCCGCACTGCTACATGGTCAACTCCATATTCATTGGAATATAATAAAGAAGAAGTATTTCCCATTGAGGTTCAATTACCATCTCTCAGAGTAGCCATTTGTGACCAGTCATCTAAAAATGAACAATCTCAAAATCTATTGGATGAATTGGAACGATTAGATGAAAAATGACTGTGCACCCTGCCCCACATGGAAGTCTATCAGAATCGAATCGCACCATATTTCAATAAAATAGATCATATTTGTTTATTCATTCAAGGAGAATTGGTATTGGTTCACAGAACTCCAATGATACCATGAAATAAACCTCCAATACTTGAGCCAAAGTGGGAAGTACCATATTCAATACATAAGGTCTACTCCAATGGAGCTTATTATTTAATCTAAATGGATGGAGAACTCATTAAAACTCCAACCAATGCAAGATTATTGAAGAATTATTTTGTGTAACAAAAATACACACTCGTCCAACATGACGTTGAACTGTGATGTCCTAGTTACATAACTATAAACTATGCAGCACTGGTCCATGCATATGACCTTAAACTATCATAGTATTTTCTTCAAGACTTTAAACTACATGGTCCCGATAGTCCTTACTACCAGACTTTAAAATGCTTGGTCCCATAGTCCTAACTGCAAGACATTAAACTACATGGACTGTTTTGTCCTACATGATGTTCAACTTTGCACATGTCTTGTAAGACGGTAAACTAAAATATGTCCTAGCTCCATGACGTTGAACTGTACAACACCATTTTATCCTACAAGATGTTAAATAGTGAATCTTTAGGGATTTTGTTACCTGTTGTTTCTCACACAATGCATGACTCACATGAGCTTAGTGTATGCCTCAACCATAACACCCTCTTTGGGCCGCTAACCACATGTAATTCCAAAAATCATCTTTGGGTTTTCCTTGAGTACAACTTGATCACCAATTCATTTTAATCGAACTACGTGGACTTTGATCCTTTCCTTCTCGGCTAGGTATGTAGGCAACCTCCCGAGGTTTATGCCCAAAACCAATATCTTTAAATCGGTTCACATCCATCTCATAGGATGTTGATCCATGAAGCCCCCCCCCCCCCAACCAATATCTTTACATTGGTTCACCATCGTCATTGATATATGATGTTAAACTATACAGTCCCCCATTTTCCTCACTTCCAAACATTAAACTGCATAGAAATTCATCTTATCTACATGATGCTAAACTATGCAGCACCAGTCCATGAATATGACCATAAACTATTCATACTTTTATACTGTATGACAATAAACTACCACAATATTTGACACCCTCACCTAAGAGGGAATCATTATTGATAGTGAACCCCAACCATGTCATATTACAAGGACTACATTCATACATGGAAATGCCCAAACAATTAATCTTAGTTCAAACCATCATTACACTAATGTCCCCTTTCACGCTTCACTTATACTAACCAAATCAGTACAGAGGGTATTTCCTAAACTACTTATGTCTAGATTCCCATCCTTATGAGATACATAAGAACGTTCGAGCATCCCTCGAATTCATCCTCATGTATTTGGTCCTAACCCCAAATTCCACTTTCAATCCCTTGGCAGAAAAGTCCCCCTGTGAAAACATGACTGTGGTATGAATACTCTGGTCTTCATTCGCATCAGGTTTTTAAAATAGACAATGTGTCATCCTCATTAGAGTCTGAGCACTATGACCCTAAACAAAGATCTCCTACACTCTCATCCCACATGACGTTAAACTATATTTGAAGAACTATGTATGGATTTATTCCCATCCTTATTGGAAACATTGAGAAGTCCCATATCTCAATTTAGGACCTAGCCACAACATGATTATGGTCAGCATTGGTCTATGTGTCTTTTTCATGTGTTGGAAAATACTCATTTTCATGTGTCATAATCCTAACATTAGATACATCAAGATCTCCAAACCCCTTTTCTTGACTTCTGGTCACAAAATGTCTTATAGCCGGGAATTCTTTGGCCTAACTATGTAGCACGCTCCCTTAGGCGGCCTAGAATATATAGTCTACATAACAGACCTGTCATCCAAAAGATGCAATTATTTGACTATGCAGCCAATGCCCTAAATGGCCCTGCATAATTCAACCCACTAACGGGTTTGTCAAATTGTGGTAATTTCATTCTTGGTAGGAAAACATCTTTTGTCTGTATTGGTATTAATGACAATATGTAGGGATCCGCAAAAAAATAGTCATTCTTAACATATTTGTCCCATACTCATTTTCATGATCTGAACGTATTCAAGTCTATGGTTTATATTTCCTTTCCCTAAATTTGGGTCATACCTTCACAGGAGCCAAATTCATCCAATTCATTGGAAATATAGATTGGGAATATCCTCGAAATATCCAAGTAACCCTTTCCGTACAAAAAACTCTAAGGTTTGGAAAATTTGAATCTCCATAAACTTCCACTGGCTTTTTAGCAGTAGAAAAGTAAATTTTCTGGGAGTTCTTTTGCTTGACTATGCAGCACGTGCCCCTAGGTGGCCTTGTACAAGTAGTCTACATAATGGACCTATCAACCAAAAGATGTTATTATTTGACTATTCAGCCAATGCCCTTACGTGGCCCTGCATAATTCAACCCCCTAACGGGTTTGTTAAATAGTGGTAATATCACTCTTAGGAAATACTTCCTCTAATTCCTTTTAGACTTTTTTCATATCATCTCTCAGATTCAAAATTTCTTAGGTTATACTTTACATGTTTTCCCCCATAAATGAATGTGGTATTATGTTTTCAAACAAATTATCAAGGAATTGAGTCAATTTTAATCAAATCAGTCAAAGCTATTCGACCTTAAAAAATTATCCTTTTGTATTTCTGACATGCATGACTTTAAAATGCCAAAAAAAGACAGGGTACTCACTAAATTGGGAACTTGTAAAAGGAAATATGAAAAAAAGTTGAGTCCCAACTCTCTAAACATACATATTGTATGATATAGGCAATATTGAGCAAACAAAAGATGCTATGTTTTTGGGGTTGTTTGTATCACCCTATAAATAATCAAACTATGCTTACTAGCCCTATTGGCTTAGGTAAAATTAATTAAAGCAAGTATCAAGAGAGTACAGGCACAAATGATTGAAGATGAAAGTGTTTTTCATTGAAGCACAAGAGTTAGAAGGACATCCACAGACTGGAGTCTCTTCTCTTTTTCAAGAATTACAAGAGGCTTTTAACATAACTCTTCATTTTATTTACAGAATCCTAAGCTTCATCAGCAGCCACCTGGAATACATTCATTCAACTGGATACAATAAAATATGCAGTGATACAAGCTCTTTATGGAACAATTATAAAAGATTGTTCTTGAGTGCAGTTTGAGAAAATTTTCTGCTGATCAAACAGTGACTCTATTTCTGTCCAAGAGACTAGGAAGATGGATACATGGATTTGAGATTGGAGAATTGGAAGTAAAGATCCATTTGGGGAGAGTAATCTTTTCTATACTTTTTCTAATTTTATGATAGTCTTCTATCCACCAACCGGTAGCAGAAAACATATCATCCCCTGATTTTCAATTTTTTATATCTTCATGGAAATGTCTTGGAAGAGTAATTTTAAATTTCACACCATTGTTGCTGTTCCTAATGCACATCATAAGCAAAATAGAGGGATAACGGTGCGGCTACATCTTGAGCGTATGAAATTTCAGATCTGGGGCACATGGGCTATGATAAATTATGAATGCCCTCTCCACTTTCCCAGCATTGACAAATGATTCCACAACTGACACATTTGTTGAAGCAATGTTGGTGTAAGTCTGAAACTAGGAATGCAAGATATATTTCATTCCATCTGAAATGTTTACTCCTTGTAGATGTCCATGGCCGTATAGAGGCATGTAAATTCTCTTTGGGAAACTGACATGATACTTCTTCAAGTACTTGGCCAAATCTAGGAGAGTGCTGTTACAGATATCATAATAGTCATGGCCAACGATGTTCATCATGTCATCAATCCACTTGATATCCAACTCATCAACCAATAAAATTCGTCTTGGAGGCATTGAATCTGCAAAAATATCGAATAATTAACTATTAGGTAAGTTGGTTTTTTCATTAAATTTTTGATGAAATTGAAAAAAATGGCTAAGTCATTAAGGTGCGCAAGTCTATTTTTTGGATAACAAGTCTATGCCGATCACACAAGATTTACCATGCTAGTACTGGAGCGCAGGTCAAAAATAGATTGAGGAAGCACGTCACAAAAAACAGAAGTGCGGACGAGCGAAAAAACCAAGACACATGTGCGATGAGAGCTCGATTCGGCAACGAGAGAGAGATGCTTCGGAAAGCCGGGTGCTTTGCGTGAGAATGAAACTCGTATATATAGGCAAGGTCATACCCTTGCGCACCTGATCCTATGGTCCAGAACAATACCTACGCGCCTACAACTTGAGCGCCACCACACCTTGTTTCTTGTTTTCCTTAGAGTCAAATCCTCTTTCCTTTTTACAGTTCTGACTCTGTGGGGGGACTTTTGTTGACGCTCCTTTCCTTCACAGAGTCTAATGAATGGAAAATGAAAATTCCTTAATAAAAAAGATAGTCATCCTTTGAAGAACATCAAAAATGAAAAAGGCATGAACAATGAACCATTTGAGCATGGGTCGCACAAGTTTCTTTATGGTCACGCAAGTCACTTGCGCGCCGCATATGGGTCGCGCAAGTCACATGCGTGCCCTATTCGTTTTTCGCCCAAGATGCTCAGTGGCCTATAAATAACCCCTATTGGCCCCCCATTTTGATGATGGACTTTTCAATACTCATAATTAAGCTCTGGTCACCCTAGTCTCTGTTTGAAGTATTCTGAACACTTCTAATGTAATTTTATACCTATAATGGAAGATCTAAAGAGGATGAATAAGGCCTAAGTTTTATAACTCATCAAAACATGTGCGCCTAAGTGTCCATCCATTAAGGGAAATGGAAACACTTGTGCACCACTTTTACCTCTCAAGGAAACTTTTTATCCCCCCTTCTGAAAGCCTCTAGGGAAGATACTAAGGGCCCCAATTCAATGTCTCCCATGTATCACTTCAGGGGTTCTCCATCGTCCAAGTGAACTCATGTCGCACAAGTATACATGCACTACCAGGACTTGCACACCTCCTTCCAATTCACATACTTTCCTCAGATCCACCTTTCCTCTTCAAAGATAGCCTCAAAAACCTATTCAAAGCCATTTGTTCCATGGTTCCTTTGTTGTCTTCTATATATGAATAGAATTATGGGAATTTATTTTGATGTTGGGTCTCCTTCTCAGGGGTAAGCCCCAAGTCTCAAGTCCCCTTAACCTGGGCCACCATTTCAGGAGTAAGACCCAGTCATAAACCCCCCTTAATTTGGGCATCCTCCTTAGGAGTAAGCCACAAGTTATAAGTTCCATTAAATTGGGCCTCCATCTCATGAGTAAGTCCCAATCAGAAGTTAATGTCCCCTAATTTGGGCCTCATTCTCAGGAGTAAGTCCCAAGTTATATGTTCCCTTTAATTTGGGCCTCCTCCTCAAGATTAAACCCCAAATAATAATTTCCTTTAACTTTGGGCCTCCTTCTTAGGAGTAAGTCCCAATCATTAGTTAAAGTACCTTAATTTGGGAATCCTCCTTAGGAGTTAGCACCAAATTAAAAATATAAATCTCTATAATGCACAAATACATTTATGGACCCAGTAAATGGGCATCCTCCTTAGGTGTAATCCCCATGTCCCCCCCTAATTTGGGCATCCTTCTCAAGTGTAATCCCCAAGTTAGAGTATCCAAATTTCCATAAAGAAAAAATATCTTTATGAAACTTGTTCGTAGGCTTCTTTCTGGAAGTAAATCCTAGTATTATCATACATGGATATGCACACATAAATAAGCCCCATATCATTCTTTGTGACCACATCTTTCATGGCAAAAATCGTAAGGTTTACTGATACCTCTTGTCTCTCACACAGAGCATGACTCACGTGAGCTTAGAGTGTAAATGTAATCGTGACACATATCTATGGGTTGTTAATCATATGTAATCCCCTATCTTATTAATCGAACTACATAGACATTGATCTCTGCCATAAATGTGGAGTACGTAGGAATCCTTTTAAGGTTCAAGCCCATCACCTATTAATTCTCATTCGTCCCATGTGATGCTAAACTATATCTTAATTCCTAAACTATGTGGGTTCTGATTTCTCTTTAACAAGGATATGTAGGTAGACTATCTGCGGGTACGATCCCAACTCTAAAATTATCCATGTCTTTCTGAATGATAATAAACTTCAAGTGCCCCACTGAGTGGCTTTAAAACAAGTATGGTCATCATAATAACCAAAAGATTTCTATATAATTCATTGAATGATACCATTGAATAAGAGTATCCAATACATGCAGATGATTCTCCATCGATGAAGAACCCCAAATACATATAAAACAATTTCTAAATATCATACATATCAATCATTTATTCCCAAATCTAAAGGAAAACTCTTTTTCATGGTGGGTAAATTAATAAGGATTTGTCAACATTACATAAATCTATAAGAGAGTCCTGGAGTAGGTAATGATTCCCCTAAAAAGGTGTGATGGGCCTGACCTCCCCTCCCCTCATCCAATGCATATTCTTAAGCCTCATCAGTCCACAACTAATGATCACCTACCATTGGAAAGTAGGTCCAAATGCATATAGAATCATTGGATGTTTCCGGTTGTACGAATAAACCCATTAGAAACTGATTGGAATGATCGATCCTTAAAAAAACATAGTCATCCCCATTTCCAGAAGAAACAATATGGTACAACCATATTCATTTTTCAATCTATCCTATCAATGAAAAAGTCACCATACATGTGTACGTGTCAGTTACCATCTCCACATCGTGGCGTAGTTCGTTAATCAACACTTTGTTATTTGTATCAGTATAATAATGAGTATAATTGATGTAAATAATAAATATAATAGGAAAATGATTCATTATATATTATATACCATTCAATTACATATTATTTCAACATCAATAGAATGTTATTGTCGCTCGTACATACGTATGGATTACTATCTCCACGAATGCAACAAAATTTATTTCCCCTTCATTACCATGAAAGAATAATTTCCATTTTATGATTAAAAATAATGTTTAAGAACTTAATATCATTCTAGATATGAATTAAATACATCTTAACCATAAAAAATATGTCTTACGTAACGAAACATATAAAGGATAAAAGTTTAGTTAAAACCCATAACAATGATACTACTAAAATATTATTAACAAAAAATATTAAAAGATCATATATGATATCATATTTATGTATTTGGTTATTTTATAATTTAATTACTATGATTTAAATATTATTCAGAATTTTAACATACCCTCAACCAAGTAAAATTACAACGTATGGGTAAATTTTACAATCACATTATTATCCAAGGTTGTTTATATGTGTGTATCTAATAGGACCACTTTATCATCAACGTTCATGTTTCTTAAAAATGCATTACAAAACATTTTTACTATTTCCTTGGATATGGTTTAATGTCATTCATATAATTTTTTGAAATTTTATAAAATATTTTGAAAGGAAACTTTCTGTCATTTTCCAAACAAGATACTTTATGACCTTTTCAACAAATTAAGGTAAGAATGTTTTGTTAATATATACGGTGGGTGAAACTATTTTCCACTGTAATAACATCTTCAATTCTTCCCTTACAATCATATAAGAATATTTTCAAAATAAACTTCTTCTTTTATAATTATATGACATTTACATGATTTCATAATATAAATAGATATTTATATCAAATTGTTTTTTATTTCATCTATGTCGACATCCTTTGATTGATTTTACACTTGTTTGAAGTTGATTTATTATAATAATATCTTCCATATTGTTTTGAAGGTTTTGTGATATGTTTGACTTTGGATGTGTTATTTTTATACCATTCATGGTTTACGATTAGTGTTTTAACATTTTGTATGCTAGTTTTAATAATAATGATTATGTTATGTTTCAAACTTTTCTTATGTGAAATGTATTGAGCAAAGTAAGTGATAGGTGGAGCCCGGTATATCTCATCGATGAATCGATATTTATCCTGAGACAAAATAGTGTTTTGGCACAAGGATTATATGGAATTGTATTTGTGGTCTTGGAACAAGGCCTTGAATATATGGTTATGATGTCCAAAATTATGCATTCCATCATTATAAAATTAGATATTGATATAACATGTGATTATTCGACTAGTAGAGTATCCATGTGAATAAGTAAATGGAATTATTTGACTTGTCCTTTTCATATTATGTTCATTTCAATGTTTAAAAGGATTTTTTTAGTCTTATAGATTTTCTTAAATGATTATTCTTATTTATGATATTTTCTACTATATTATTAGCCTTACTGAGAATCTAAGCTCACCCCTTTATTATGATTTATTTTTCCAAGGATGTGAAGAATTACGTTATGATTAACCTATAGGAATAGGATAGGGGATATGAATGTGTTCAATGGGGTCACAATTTTATTGTTTTTATATTTAAAAATATAATGTAAAACTTATGTATGTATCTAGTACATCTAGTGCTACTAAATTAATCGGTCTTTCGAGACATGATGTCTTGTGATCTTGCCAATGTTATGAAATAATGCACTGACACTAGCTAACAAGGTTCGGGGAATTACACGTGATTTTATATCTTTTAGATATTTTTATATTGAGTTTATTTATGTTTGTTGTATCATTGAATACCTTGGATGAAATTTCCCACTAGTTTTTAATATTTTCTATATGATGTGATTCCCATGATTATGTGATATTTGTGACATCGTCGTAAATAAATGGTTAACCCGTTATACATGACTAATGAATTGGATTTGTAAGGATATATGGATTTGGTGATAACACCCTTATATATGGAAATGGCATCGATTGAAATCCATTTTTTATAATCGGGGAAACTTTAGTGGTATGTGTTGTGATTTGTTTATGGATATAGTTGGGCATTGTTGCTTGGCTATTATGATGTGATGCAAGGATGGGGGATTTTTTTTATGAACTGTATGGGGTAGTGGATGTGATATACAGTGGGGATGTGATGGTGGTGGTGGTGTTGTTGTGTAGTGGGGCCGTAATGGTGGTTGGTTATGCTAGTTTCCTGAGAAGAAATGGAATTAAATTCATGATAATGATATCAAATAGGCAAGTATAATGATTAATTTGATGAAAGACTATGTGTTTTAAAATGGGTAATGTTTCTATTAGAAATAATTGGATAAAAATATGAAATAATATGACTACTTTAATTGAAATAGTCTGATAACAGATAATTTTGGAATAGGATTTAATTGAAAATGTTTTGTTGACCATGGTTCGTTTTGGGTTTTTTATGGTTTTGGAGGTAGTAGCAACGTGAGGGAATTTTATGAGATATTTTATTCCTTTTTTGTGAACCCATAAGATGTGTATTTTATGGTATTAATTTATATGTTATATATTGTATTTTAATTTTTTTTCTCCCCACCCATGTCAAGAAGATTTTTCTAACACAAAATGGTTTGGGGGTTATTCCCAATATTCTGGTGGGAGGACGGATGGATGGATATCTACTCATCCACTACCCATCTTTCAAGGGTTGTTGATATTCATGGTATATGATTACCAGATGTCCAATGTGTTGATATCTACATGTGGTGTGATGAAGTGTGATGGATAAAGTGTATTTGGTTGATATTTGATGACATTGATTTTAGTGGGGTTCATTAACGGTAGGAGGAGGGAATGAGGATAATTTCATCCATGTTTAGGATACCCTACTACACTGGTTATGAGATTTTAAGTGTTGAGATGACTCTTGTGTCTGTGAGCGAGATGTGATGTGATTTGATGCTATTAAGAAGAGGTGGGGGCTGTATGTTGTACGACATTGGGGTATGAGAGCATAAAATAAGTTGAAAGGATGTGTAGGGTACCCTTTCATCGATCCATGGTGAGTTTGGGGTCTTGTTTAGTATACATGTTTTGGTGTTTTTTTCTACATCTGTTTTTTTTACTTCTTCATTAGTATGATTTTCTAACATGTGCATGGGAGACATTGGTTTTCCCTACTTAGTATACTTACATGCTCCCCCTATGTATATAAAACTATTTTTATGTTTTATTGAGGACATTGTGGATAGTGGTAGGCACTAATACCTGAGACCCTTGGAGAGATTTTTTTCATATATTTTTCTTTGTTTTTGGCTATATTCTTTGGAGACCTTTATTAGTAATATTTTTATTTATACATGCATTGTGATTTTTTTTCATTATTTTATATCATTTCATGTACTTTATTATAGATGATACATCATATCTCTTGAACCTACGTTTCTTATATAGGGTAACGCCTCACAAAAATGAGATTTTTATACCCTTGATTCTAGTTGCTAATTCGGGGCATATTAGAGGTGGGAAATATGGGTAATTACCTCTCTCCCCTAATTGAGACAACATTGGAGGGAGTGGTTATTGAAATGTGGTAAAAGAGTATAACAAATGATAGATATGATGGAAATTGGAATTAGTAACAGTGAGGATTTCGTTGGTTTGTATGAAAAGGTGTCAGTTTACCCTAGTTCATGAAATAGTCTAGGGATACTATCTAAGACATGAGATTTTAGGGCCCCTCATAATCCAGTGCATGAACTATGTTCTTATTGAACCACCAACTGAGGTTTACTTATTTATGGTGGAGATACCTAGGAGAGGTACATACATCATGATTACTTGGGTTTCTATTTTAATTTGTTTTTTTGAGAATGGTTAAAATTAATAAAGAAAATTTAAATGAATCATAATAAAATTCTAAATTATTGAGATTAGGAAATATTTGTTTCTATTTCATCTATGGATCTTGTTCATCGTCTTCATGTGGATTATCTAGTGGGGGTCTCGCTTGCTGACCAAGTTGATCGTTGGAGGATATATATGGTTGAGGATGACGATTAGTGGAATATGATGTTGGGATATTTTCAACATCATTGTAAAGACCCGTAAATTTCAAGGAAATTTTTTTCTTAATTTTCTTTTTGAATTTTACAGGAGCGCAGTTTCTGACAGCACCTGATTCCGAGGCCCGGTGTGCCCGGAATCATTTTCCAATGTTTGGCTTGGGTACGTTCAGTGAATGGACGAGCGGGTTTTTCTAACTTTTGAACCGGATCTCGGAATCGAATTCCAAGGGCACCAATGGAATCGCAGCGCCGGTATTTGCTTAGAAACGCCTCTTCCAGAGTTGTGTTTGCTCGGGTGTGGTTTCTAATTTTTGGGTTTAAATTTATGAAATAAAAAATAAATTTGTGCGACAATTTTATTTTAATTTCACTTTAATCCTCTTGAAATCCACATAAAGCTGCTTAAGAGGAGTTGTTACGGATAGGGTGCTATCTAAAATATCCTACCCACTTGGTAGGATATTTGTGGGGTGGGGCCCGCATGAGCCCCATCGTTTCTTTTCCGCTAAGTAGCGCACCCGCGAAAACCCATCATTATGAAAGTCAACTGACGTGTTTTCATAGATTCTTAATGCACCATTTAATCGGGCGGTTTTATTCGTTGAATTTAATGGGCGGTTTATTCGTTGAAATTAATTCTATGAATTAATTTCATTCGTTTCTTAACACGTTTTCCTTTTGTTGGCATGTTAATAAAATAAGGCCAACACACCCTCCTTTTGAAATGATGTGTTAAACCTTTGAAGAACCTCTAAGAATTCTTCGTCCTCCTTCGCGAAGAACGCGAAGAACGCGAAGAACACAAAGAACACCGGCCTCCGACGAAGAACGCCGAACCCGCGGAAATTGATGATGCGACGTTTTGTGCCGCGACACCTACGTTTCCTCTCCTGCAACGTTCTTCGGCAAAGTTCCTTCCTCCGCGACAAAAATCATCGATCATCCATTGAGGTGAGAGTTTTCGATTCTTTAATTTCCATTGTGGTTTTTAACTCAAGATGGATTTAATTATCAAAATTAAATCTTTTTTTCTTGAACCTCGGAGTTCGTCGATGCACACCATCTTCCACGATGACGCGACGCCCTTCCACGACGACGTGACGCCCTTCCCCGACGACGTGACGCCTTCCGCGACGCGACGATCGCCTCCTTCCGCAGCGATCAATCCCGCGAAGAACGCGCGTGCGACACTTGACGAGGTAGGGATTTTATTTGGATGTTTTACATTCCCGTGTTTTTTTCAATTCAAAATGAAGAACCCGGTTCATGAAAACAATTTTTGATTCATAAAAAAATAGTTTTGGGTTATGTATTCATGTGTTGAATAATTATCTCGTTGTTATTATCTAACGGTGAGGGTGCGGGCCAAACGAACACGGCCCGACAACCCTCTGTCGTTCTTCGTAATTGTGCGGATTTGGCGGGCGACGGAAAAACGTGACACAAGGACGATTCGATGATCCCGCAGTGAAGAACGGAACCCGGGGGGATCAACGGCGCAGACGGGAAGGAAAACGGACCACCGGACCAACTCCGGTGGCCTGTGGAATTCTCCGGTGGCGCCGGCGGCCGGAGGCGGCGACGCCCCGACGCGCCGTCGGACAGGGCTGCCACGGCGGCAGCGGCCAGCGGACCCGCTGCCGCGCAGGTCCGACTCGCCCGCACGGAACACGGCAGATGCCGCGTACGCTGATGCAGCACGGCCCCCATGCGGGGACGCGGCACCTTCGACTCGCGGGGGCAGCGCCCCGCGACATCCGAGCAGCTCGGCCGCTCGGCCGAGCCAAGCCGGACCGGCCGGCCGAGCTGGGCCGCGCCCTGGCCGGGCCGGACTGGGTCCGGCCAGGTTGACCGGGTCGGGTCGACCTGGTTCGGGTCAACCCGGTTTGGCCGACCTAGGGGTGGTCGGGCTGGTTCGGCTCGGGCCCAGACCCCCCGACTTCGGACCATTTTTTGTCTTTTGCTCGTAACTTGAGCTACGGGCCTCCGAACGACGCACCATCAGCAGCAACACAATCCTTGGATCGAGACGGTCGTTTCAGTATATTACACTCAAGGTTTTGGAATACCTTGGATTCGGCCGGGTTGGTTTGTACACAAATCCAACCGGGCCCTCGGAGCGGAAACACTCATATCTTGAGCTTCGGATGTCCGATTGATGTGTCGTTGACTTTGTTGATTCCTCTAAGTGAGACAGATCTTTTGGCATACTTCGCCTGAGGTTTGGATGCTGGTGGAGTGCGGTCGGGTTGGTTTTTCCTTATAAACCAACCGGGCCCCTAGGACGAAAAAGCCAATAACTCTCGGACCAGGCGTCCGATTGACGCGCCGTTTGGGACGTTGAGTTCCTGTGGACGATACGGAACATTTGGATACATCAACTTTAGACTTTGTGTTAGTTGATGTATCAGCCTCTCGGCTCGTGGAGCAGACCCTCCCGAACGAGCTTGCAGTGTGCGGAAACCCTAGTGTTGGCTGCGACTTCGACGACGACGACTGTACAGTGATCCTCAGTGGATTCGACTGCGGCAATGATGAAAACAGTACGGGAATCCTCCGTGTTTTCCGCAGTGACCACTATGGTACATCTTGGGATACATCAACTCCGAACTACATGTCAGTTGATGCATCGACCTCTTAGCTCATGGAGTGGATCCTCCCGGAACGAGCATGCTGTGTGTGGAAACCCTAGAGCCGGTTGATACTTGACAACTGCTGATCGAACGACTCGGTGCACATGATTGTAGCGGCACACGGGAGCGCTTGGTTGTAGCGGCAGACCCACGACGGAAGTGCACTTGCATGTAGCGGCACAGGGGAGCACTTTGTTGTAGCGGCAGACCCACAACAGAGGTTCGCTTGGTTGTAGCAGCATAGGGGAGCGCTTGGTTTTAGTGGCAGACCCATGACAGAGGTGCGCTTGGTTGTAGCAGCACAGCGGTGCGCTTGGTTGTAGCGGTAGACCCACGAGGGAAGTGTGCTTGGTTGTAGCGGCACAGGGGGGCGCTAGGTTGTAGCGGCAGACCCACGACGGAAGTGTGCTTGGTTGTATCGGCACAGGGGGGGGCGCTAGGTTGTAGCGGCAGACCCACGACGGAAGTGTGCTTGGTTGTAGCGGCACAGGGGAGCGCTTGGTTGTAGCAGCAGACCCACGACAGAGGTCCGCTTGGTTGTAGCGGCACATGGGAGCGCATGGTTGTTGCAGCAGACCCATGACAGAGGTGCCCTTGGTTGTAGCGGCATAGAGGGGCACTTGGTTGTAGCGGCAGACCCACGATAAAGGTGTATTTGGTTGTAGTGGCATAGGGGAGCGCTTGGTTGTAGCGTCAGACCCACGAAGGAAGAGCGCTTGGTTGTAGCAGTAGGCCCACAGTACCTGATAGGTGGAGAACTACATCAGTCCAAGGTAAGAGGGAAGCGCTTGGTTGTAGCGGCAGAACCACTGTACTTGATGGAGAAGGAGTTTCCCAATAGCTTTGGGTTCAACTTAATGATCGATCCTATGTGGGTCTTTGCGAGGGTTAGTACCTACATATCCTTCGTGGGTCCGATGGATTGGATGAATTAGTGGTTACATCTGATCATCTCTAATGTCATATGAAGAAGTATCTTGTGTGAGCTGAATCTTGTGTTACTCTCCTTTGTGGATTGTGTGGAACTATCCTGTGTGGATTTACTGTTTACTCTCATTTGTGGATTGTGTTGAGCCATCCTATGTGGATTACTTTTACTCTCCTTTGTGGTTTGTGTTGTTCTATCCTGTGTAGGTATAGGTTTTGTTTTCCTGTGTGGACTGGGTTGTGCTTGGACTCGGATGTTGGAGCTGAACGGGAATTGATGACTTCGGTATATGTATGGTCATATACCTAAGCAGTGTCTGTTGTTACTTCGTGTTTGTATCTTTCCATTTTGGTTTATCCTTTGTGGATTTCGGGAGACCGTCGGGGGTCTCTGGGTCCCTACTGAGTAGGTTATACTCACCCCTTCACGGGCTATGCCCGCACTTCTTTGTGTTGGTTGCAGACGACGGACAACGCTGATTTTTGTGGAGGCTTGCGGAGCAGGACGGTAGCTGGAGGTGGACCACTGGGCGGGACGTACTCGGAGCGGTCAGGTGGACCTGAGGAGCAGTGGAGGCTATCTGTACCCACCCTTCAGGTGGACCTTCTAGAGGACGGCTCGACGCTGCAGCTTTTCTTTTCAGTTGCTTTTTTTCCCTTTTAGTTGTACTTTACAGTTGGGCTTGTATTTCCGGCCCCTTTTTACTTTCAGCACAGTTTGTTACAGTTTTCACTTAGTGTTTACTTTTCCGCTTGCTTACTCTGTGGTTCTTGTTTACTTTTCAAAGGCAATGCCTTACCTTTTTTCGGGATTTACACCTTGGTACTAGTCGCCAACCCCTGGCCTATGGAAGGCGGGCTTGGGGTAGTCATGACACGGGTCCCAAGGATGGGTCGTGACAAATTTGTATCAGAGCTAGTCGGTTCTACCGCAGACTCTGATATTTCTTCTATGTGATGCAATAGTGTTAATCATATTGAGTGTGGTTATCAGTCCAGGGAGTACAGTGTTGGTGCTGCGGCCGACGTATCCGTACGCCAGGTCCCTGACTTCTGATTTCCGACTTAATGCATGAAAACATTGATTGCATGTGTGTTTCATGTTTTCTTTGTGATTACTTGTGTTAGCTCACCAAGTATACTGTTCTAACCGTGGCGCACCTGTTTCATTTTAGGAAGGCCGCACGATGGCATCCAGCTAGGGTTCTGAGAGTGGAATGTGATGACAGCCCACCGAGCGATGGGGCCACGGTGCAGGGCTCCTTGTCAGCAGAGGCACTAGAGGTACCTTTACCCGCCGAGCCACCGATGCTTCCCGCCACGATAGCTAACGATGCACGTCGCCTTGGAACTCTGCATGAGTTCCAGCGCTAGTGAGCACCTAGGTTTCGTTGGGAGACGGACCCCTAGGCAGCTGAGGACTGGCTGGAAGCAGTCGTATGAGTTTTCAGATTATTGAGGACACCAGCAGATCTTATGGTGGTCCTTGCATCGAGCCTCCTGCACGCAGCAACGGGCCGATGAAGGAGCCTGATGCTCCAGGAGCACGACGAGGCATCTGTTCTCTAGACGGACTTTGAGAGCCTCTTCCGCTAAGAGTTCGTCCTGGCCACCCTCCCTGCGGTGCGCATTCAGGAGCTACTACAGCTGCGGCAGGGTAGCATGACAGTGGCCCAGTACTCGCCGAGATTTACTAATCTCTCGCGCTACTCCACAGATATGGTATGGGACCCGTTCTTCCGGGCCCGTACCATCGAGCAGGGACTGAGGCACGAGATCAGGGCTTCGATGATCTCCCTTAACATTCCGACTCAGGCAGGGGTGTTGGAACGAGCCCTCTTAGTGGAGAGTTTCCTTGCTGAGCAGTCTCCAGCAGTAGGACCCACCGCTTGCCAGCATGCGGCATAGTCTTCTACAGCGGGCAGTAGACAGATGACGCAGGGGTCCAAGAGGACTAGACCTGCAGGTGGTATACGGCATGACTCTAGATCGTTTGTTTGAGGCACTCGGGGTGGACATCGACATGCCATGAGAGGGCAGTGTTACTCCTGCGGCAGGACATGTCACGTGGCTCGCGACTGTCCGACCCGCCATACGGATGACCAACAGATGAACGAAGGACCCCCCAGGCAGAGGAATAGGTTCGATCAGGGAGGGTCACAAGGAGTAGGTGGCCATGGCAGGGGATCTGTCCATGAAGATGGAGGTGGACGACGCTTTAGGATGTTGCCACCACCACCAACAGGAGATCCACCCCGACCACAGGGGACAAGAGGACATGGGAGAGCTCAGCTTCAGGCAGCTGAGGCCTATGATCATGGAGCTTAGGGAGTAGATGGACAGGAGTGGAACTAGTGGATATGTCCTTTGTACTTATAGTTCCTTGTTACTGTTGTGTAGTGTCTTTGTATTATGAGATGCAATGGTACAAGATGCTTACCTTTTGATGTTTTCATTCCTGTTCTTTTTTTTGTTGATACTAAGAGGTTCCAGTTTAGACTGTTGACTTGACCCTCACTTGTGAGACATCTACTGGAGGAGACCCAGTTACCACAAACTGATGCCGACAGTGTGACTCAACCCTTGGAGGCGAGAGTAACGCTTGGATCTCTTGGAAGTAGTGTCGAGGCCTTACGATGTCATCCTTTGTATAGATTAGTAACATCCATGTCGGGATTGACTGTATTAGGAAAAGGAAGTGGTTCATCCATGGGATGAGACCATATTTCTCTTATCAGCAAATAAGAAATCTTAGCATATCTTGTGGGACCGGAGATGGTCCGTGCCACGACAGAGAGGGTTCAGGTCATCCAGGAGCGGATGAGGACAGCTCAGAGCCAACAAAAATCTTTTACCGACAGGAGGCAGAGGCCACTAGAGTTCGAGGATGGCGACCACGTCTTCTTGTGGGTCTCACCTCGACATGGATTACTGAGATTTGGCCGAGGCGGCAAGTTGTCTCCATGCTTCATCGTACACTTCCAGGCCCTCAGAAGGATTGTCAAGAAGGATTATCGCCTGGCTCTACCACCACAGTTGCGCCGGGTGCACGACCTCTTCCACGTATCTCAGCTGAGCAGACACATGCACGACCCGAAGAAAATCTTTGACCATGGAGAGCTGGTATTTGATGATGGGATGACTTTTGCGGAGGTCTCAGTGGAGATCAAGGATCGACAGGAGCGGGTCCTACAAGGACGATCGATTCCTCTAGTGCGTTTCAGATGGCAGCTCGGGAACCTCCAGGAGAGCACTTGGGAGCGGGAGGCTCCAATGCGTGCTCAGTACCGCCTTTGTATACCTAAGATTATAGTGAAGCTTTACGGGGACGTAAATCCCTGTGGTGGGAGTAATTTAAATACTAGTAAATTTCAAGGAAATTTCTTTTTAAATTTTCTTTGGAATTTTACAAGAGTGCAGTTTTGGACGGCTCCTGATTCTGAGGCCCTGGTGTGCCCAGAATCATTTTCCGAAGTTTGGCTCGGGTACGTTCAGTGAACGGACGAGCGGGTTTTTTCTAACTTTTGAACCGGTGCTCGGAATCAAATTCTGAAGGCACCGATGGAATCGCAGTGCCGGTATTTACTTAGAAACGCCTCTTATGGAGTTGCATTTTCTTGGGTGTGGTCTCTAATTTTTGGGTTTAAAGTTATGAAATAAAAAATAAAGTTGTGCGAAAATTTTATTTTAATTTCACTTTAAGCCTCATGAAATCCACTTAAATATGCTTAAGAAAAGTTATTACGGATAGGGTGCTATCCAAAATATCATACCCACTTGGTAGAATATTTTTGGGGTGGGGCCCGCACGAGCCGAACCATTTCTTTTCCGCTAAGTAACGCACCCGCGAAAACCGTCATTATGAAAGTCAACTGACGCGTTTTCTTATATTCTTAACGCACCATTTAATTGGGCGGTTTTATTCGTTGAATTAAATGGGCGGTTTATTTGTTGAAATTAATTCTATGAATTAATTTCATTCGTTTCTTAACACGTTTTCATTTTGTTAGCATGTTAATTAAATAAGGCCAACACACCCTCCTTTTGAAATGATGTGTTAAACCTTTGAAGAACCTCTAATAATTCTTCGTCCTCCTTCGCGAAGAACGTGAAGAAAACCGGCCTCTGATGAAGAATGTCGAACCCGCGGAAATCGACGATGCGACGTCATGTGCCGCGACACCAATGTTTCCTCTCCCGCAATGTTCTTCGGCAACGTTCCTTCCACCACGACAAAAATCTTCGATCATCTGTTGAGGTGAGATTTTTCGATTCTTTAAATTCCTTTGTGGTTTTTAACTCAAGAAGGATTTAATTATCAAAATTATATCTTTTTTTCTTGAACATCGGAGTTCGTCGATGCACACCGTCTTCCGAGATGACGCGACGCCCTTCCATGATGACTCGACGCCCTTCCGCGACGACGCAACGCCTTCCGCGACGCGACGATTTCCTCCTTCCGTGGCGATCTATTCCGCGAAGAATGCGCGTGTGACACTTGACGAGGTAGGGATTTTATTTGGATGTTTTACATTCCCGTGTTTGTTTCCATTCAAAATGAAGAACCCGGTTCATGAAAAAAAAATTTGATTCATAAAAAAATTGTTTTCGGTTATATATTCATGTGTTGAATAATACTCCCGTTGTTATTATCTAACACGGAGGGTGCGGGCCAAACGAACACGACCCGACAACCCTCCGTTGTTCTACGTGATTGTGCGGATTTGGCAGGCGATGACAAAACATGACGCAAGGGCAATTTGATGATCCCACAGGGAAGAACGGAACCCGGGAGGATCAACAACGTAGATGGGAAGGAAAATGGACCACCGGAGAAACTCCGGTGGCCCGCGGAATTCTCCGGAGGCGCCCCGACACGCCGCCTGACAGGGCCACTGCGGCTGAAGCCATGGCCGCGCGGGCCAGGCTCGCCCGCACGGGATGCGGCATATGCCGCGTCCGCTAATCCATGGCGGCCCCCACATGGGGCCGCGGCACCTTCGACCCACGGGGGCACTGCCCCGCGACATCCGAGCTGCTCGGCCGCTCGGCCGAGCGGAGCCGGACCGGCTGACTGATTCGGGCCGTGCCCTGGCCTGTCCGGACCAGGTCCGGCCGGGATGGACCGGGTTGGGTCGACCCGGTTCGTCCGACCCAGGGGGTCGGGCCGGGTCGGCCCGGGCCCAGACCCCCCATCTTCTGACCGTTTTCGGTCTTTTGCCCGTAACTTGAGCTACGGGCCTCCGAACGACGCGCCGTCAGTGGCAACACGATCCTTGGATCGAGTCGGTTGTTTCGGTATATTATACTCCAGGTTTCGGAATACCTTGGGTTCGACCAGGTTGGTTCGTACACGAAACCAACCGGGCCCTCGGAGCAGAAACGCTTATATCTTGAGTTTCGGACGTCCGATTGACGTGCCGTCAACTTTGTTGTTGTCCACTAAGTGAGAATGATCTTTGGCATACTTTGCCCGAAGTTTGGATGCAGGTGGAGTACGGTCAGGTTGGTTTTGCCTTAGAAACCAACCGGGCCCCTGGGAAGAAAAAGCCAATAACTCTCGGACCAGGCGTCCGATTGACGAGCCGTCTGCGACGTTGAGTTCATGTTGACGATACGGAACTTTTGGATACATCAACTTCAGACTTTGTGTCAGTTGATATATCAGCCTCTCGGCTCATGGAGTGGACCCTCCTGAATGAGCTTGCTGTGTGCGTAAACCCTAGTGCTGGCTGCGACTTCGATGACGATGACTGTACATTGATCCTCAGTGGATTCGACTGCGACGATGATGAAAACAGTATGGGAATCCTCCATGTTTTCGATAGTGACCACTATGGTACATCTTGGGATACAACAACTCTGGAATACATGTCAGTTGATGCATCAAACTCTTAGCTCATAGAGTGGACCCTCCCGGAACGAGCAGGCTGTGTGCGGAAACCCTAGAGCCGGTTGAGACTTGACGACTGCTGATCGAACGACTCGGTGCGCTTGGTTGTAGCGGCATAGGGGAGCGCTTGGTTGTAGCGACAGGCCCACGGCGGAAGTGCACTTGGTTGTAGTGGCACAGGGGAGCGCTTGGTTGTAGCGGTAGACCCAAGACAGAGGTGTGCTTGGTTGTAGCGGCACAGGGGAGCGCTCGGTTGTAGCGGCAGACCCACGACAGAGGTGCGCTTGGTCTTAGTGGCACAGAGGTGCACTTGGTTGTAGCGACAGACCCACGATGGAAGTGCGCTTGGTTGTTGGGGAATAGGGGAGCATTTGGTTGTAGCGGAAGACCCACGACAGAGGTGCTCTTGGTTGTAGTGGCACATGGGAGCGCTTGGTTATAGTGGCAGACCCACGAAAGTGGTGCGCTTGGTTATAGAGGCACAGAGGTGCGCTTGGTTATAGCAGAAGAACCACGATAGAGGTGCGCTTGGTTGTAGCATCACAGGGGAGTGCTTGGTTGTAGCGGCAGACCCACGACGGAAGAGCGCTTGGTTGTAGCAGTAGGCCACAGTACCCGATATGTGGAGAACTACAATAGTCCAAGGTAAGATGGAAGCGCTTGGTTGTAGCGGCAGAACCACTGTACTTGATGGAGAAGGAGTTTCCCAATAGCTTTGTGTTCAACTTCATGATCGATCCTATGTGGGTCTTTGCAAGGGTTAGTACCTACAGATCCTTTGTGGGTCCGACGACATAGATGAATCAGTGGTTACATCTGATCATCTCTAACGTCATACGAAGAAGTATCCTGTGTGAGCTGAATCTTGTGTTACTCTCCTTTGTGGATTGTGTGGAACTATCCTGTGTGGATTTACTATTTACTCACCATTTTGGATTATGTTGAGCTATCCTATGTGGGTTAATTTTACTCTCCTTTGAGGATTGTGTTGTGCTATCCTATGTGGGTATACGTTTTGTTTCCCTATGTGGCCTGGTTGTGCTTGGACTCGGATGTTGGGGCCGAACGGGAATTGATGACTTAGGTATATGTATGGCCATATACCAAAGTAGTGTTGGTTGTTACTTCGTGTTTGTATCTTTCTGTTGTGGTTTATCCTTTGTGGATTTCAGGAGACCTTCGGGGGTCTCGGGGTCCCTACTGAGTAGCTTATACTCACCCCTGCACGGGCTATGCCCTCACTTCGTTGTGTTGGTTGGAGATGACGGAAATCACTGATTTTGGTGGAGGCTTGTGGAGCAGGATGGTACCTGGAGGTGGACCACTGGACGGGACGTACTCAGAGCAGTCAGGTGGACCCGAGGAGCAGTGGAGGCTATCTTTACCCACCCTTCAGGTGGATCTTCTAGAGGACGGCTCGACGCTGCGGCTTTTCTTTTCAGTTTCTATTTTTCCCGTTCAGTTGTACTTTACAGTTGGGCCTGTATTTCCAGCCCCTTTTTACTTTTAGCACAGCTTGTTACAGTTTTCACTTAGTGGTTACTTTTCCGCTTTCTTACTCTGTGGTGCTTGTTTACTTTTCAAATGCAATGCCTTCCCTTTTTCCGGGATTTACACCTTGGTGCTAGTCGCCATCCCCTGGCCTATGGAAGGCAGGCTTGGGGTAGTCACGGCACGGGCCCTGAGGATGGTTCGTGAAAATCATGTGTTGTAAAAGTATGAGGGAAGCATTTTTATGTGGAGATAGAGGTCTTTCAAGAGGATATTGATAGCACATTCAGTTTCATCTGGGTCTTAATAGGGTGTTTCATCCCCTTTGCAGTTGGTCAGATATATGGAGTTGTGTATCAATGGTGGATGTTTTACATTGGTGAGTGAAAAATGGCAAATGTTTCATGCTTCAAATTACATAACGAGTTCGGAGAGGAGATTCATTCATCGACCTTGATGGTTGTGGAGTTGAAGGAGAAACTCTCCCTTTATCATGGGAGTATGTTAGTGTGGGAACTTGGGATCATGTTCAATGACCTTTTTTGATTTTTCATCAGATCTTTTCCTCGATAAGGTGTCCTAAGGGAGGCTTCTGTAGGAGGAAGAGCATTCATCGATCTAACACGTAGTTACTCATTTTAGGTTTCCAACATATCAGGATGTTCAATAGAAGGCTGAGTTAATTGAAATGATGCACTCATGAGTTTGCATTTCATGAGAGGGTAACTATCAGGGTCACATAAGAAGTAAAAATTATAATGGTAGGTCTCAGGAACCAAGTCCTTCAAGTTTTCAATAAGTATAGATTCAACCTCAATAGCTCCAATTTTGGAAACACAGGGGCCAGTGGTATCCATTCTCTTCCTATGGAATTCAAAATACTTTGATTCATCAGTGGAGTTCATGAATCTCTTTGTGATCAGTTCCCAGTGGCTTCATTAGATTAGTTAGATAGAGGTGTAAAGGTTCAACATTAGCCTCTGTATAAATTACTATTAAAGCCATTACAATAATAGGGAAGGATGAATTATGATCCACAGAGAGATGTTATGGAAGGTGGGGGGATTCCATAGTATTTAACTCAACCATAGATACCATAACCCTAGTTTTTTCATAGTGGAGGCCTTCAGCAGAGTGGAAGAGGAACTGGGCATGGTCAGTAGCTGGTAGTGGAGGCAGCAACACTAGAGGGGCTATAGATCATTTAGTGTATGTTCATTTTATCATGTATCCTTGTTTTTCAATTTTTTATTTTAGAGATTCAAAATCATTTATTACACCTTCACTAGTCTATTATTTGGGAATATACATATATAGGATTCTTATTCCCTTGGTTTTGACTACGCCTGTCAGAGACTTGAACCTCTTTTTTTATGTATGTTAGGGATGTGCCCTAACAATGGGGAAGAATCAGTCATGTGTGGATATTTTTGATTCTTTATATGTAGTTATATGATGTCATATTTGGAATTTAATGGTTGTGTTTTGTGTGTTGTTTTATTAAATGATTTCAGAGGTATGTATTGTTCTCAAAATTAGATAATCGTTGTGTGGTTTTCATTAGCGAGAGGGGATACAAGGTTGGAAGTCAGTTTTTTGATCCCCATATTTCATTGGTGTATTTTATAGTATTTTGAAATAGTAAAAATAGTTAGAAAGGATGCTCTCATGCTTATCATGGATTTCATACATGTTTTTTCTGAGTTGGTTATGACAGTACCAACTCTACAAAATGTTGTGTTTGGGATAGACTTGTAGTTTGGTAATTTTTTAATTTTGATGGCCCCCTTTCAGATGGGGCCTTTGGATTTATAGGAGTTATGGATTAAGATCAGTTATCTGATGCATAATGGCTTCATACCACCTAGTGGGTCACCATTGGGTTCTCTAGTGTTATTAATTATGATAGATGATGGTATTATGAGGTTGTGTATAAACTACCATAGGTTGAACTAGGTGATAATAACGAATATATATCATATTCTAAGGATCGACGATATTTTTGACTTGTTGAGGGGAGCTTCATTGTTATACAAGATCTATATATGGACTAGATATCCCTAATTGAGGGTAAAGGATGGAGATATCTTGGAAACTACCTTCCAATTTAGTTATGGGAAGTTTGAGTTTATGGTCATGCCTTTTGGTGTCTCTAATGCACCATATGGGTAAATGTGGATTACGAACATCAAGTACTATGACATCCTAGATTGGTTTTATTTTTTATTTATCGATGATATACTGGTCTACTCAAGGTCATAAGAATAGAATGAAGAGCATCTCAGAGCTATTTTACATGTTCTTCATTTCCACCAGCTTTATGTATATTTATCGAAGTGAATGTTTTTGACAAGATAGATTAATTACATTATGTAAGTAGTTTCTCAACATAGTTTAGTAGTTTAATTCTCAAAAGAAGATTTAGTTGTTTCTCAGGAATCACCTAAGAATGTGGTAGAGGTTCATAGCTTCTATAGTATTACATGATATTATTTGAGGTTTGGGCCTAATATTTGTCATGTCTCATCCCTAGTGATAGTTTATACAAAGAAGCACCAATATTTTTCCATGACCGGTAAGTGTTAGGATTCATTCATCATTATGACGGGGAAGTTGGTTAGTGCTCCAGTTATTCTTCTAACAGAGGAAGGTGGGTTGTTCAAGGTTTCCTGTGACACATCCCATCAAGGTTTAATATGTGTCTTAATGTAGTATAATATATTGATATCATATAGGTATAGGAATATATTCCCTCTTGAGTGTAACTATGTCACCCATGATCTAGAGCTGGAAACAACTATGTTTGTGCTAATTTTATAGTAATATTAACTCATTAGGGAACAATTTTTTGTCTTCATAGATCATAAGAGTTGGAGGAATGTCTTCTCTCACATGATCTAAATATGTGACATTGAAGGTGGATGATGTTTATATTGGAACATTTTTTTAGATCAAATGTTCTATAGAAAAGAGAAATTTCATCGATGATCCTTTGATTGGAATGTTATAGAATAATATTTTTAGGACTCTGCAGATGCTTGGAGAGAAATGGAGGAGTTTTTCCCCAAGACATAGATGAAAGGTTCAATGTTGGAATAGGATTATTATTTATGATAATCGTATAGTCTACTATGATATAAATGGTTTTTGAGTTTTATAGGGAGGACTCATAGCTAAAGGTGATGCACAATCATGTAGTCCATGGTGATGCTCTAAAGGGATGGTTAGTGGATGGTCAGAACTGGATGGTGTTGTGGGGACATTTTTAATTCTAGTATAAATGCATTAGGTGGTTCTTCATGTGTATGATATGTCAAATCTATTGGTAAAACTAGGAGTTTCCAAGATGTACCATGGCTTGAGGACATTGATTTGGTGGCCGGAGATGAAATAGGTAGTGGAAATGTTCATTGATCTGACTCTAGTTTTCTAGAAGGTAAAGGGAAAAAAACATGTTTACAGAGATTTGTTGCAACCCATGGATATTCTTCAGTGAAAATACGATTAAATATTAAAGGATTTTGTCTCAAGATTATCCTAAAGATTGGGAGGCTTTGATACTATCTAAGTAATTTTGTATTAGTTGATGAAATCATCTCACTTCCTAGTAATCAGGGACTCTACCATAGTGGATTATTTGTCAAAACTGAATGTGGATGATTTGGTTTAGTTGAATGGAGTTCCAAGGTCCATTTCCTCAAATTAGGATTCAAATTTTATATGATGATTCTTTAGGGAATTATAACATTCGTTTGGAAGTCTAATACACCTAATCACTACATTCCACCCAAATAATGATGAGAAGACAGATAAAACTATCTAGAAGTTGGAGGATATTTTCCAAGAATGCATCTTGGAAATCACGGTATTGTGGTAATGACACCTTCCATTGGTTGAGTTTGCTCATCCATTGGTATGGCATGATTTGAGGCTTTGTATGAGAAAACATTCCATTCTCCATTATACCAGAAAGTGGTTGGGGATTAAGTAGTTCTTCGACCCAATGTGATATATAGTACAATAGATAAGGTTTGGTTTGTCATAGAGGGGATTAAACCATCATAAATTTTAACAAGTCTTATGTTCCTCACATGAGGATGCCAGTGGAGTTTGGGTTTATGTACCACATTTTCAAAAAGGTTTACCCTTATAATGGGAAGTGGAGGTTCGGAAAAGTGAGTAATATATCACCCTAGTTTTTTGGGTCCATCAAGATTTTGGGGTACATTATTGAGGTGACTAACCTATTATAACTTCGTCCTCAACTAGACTATAACAATTAATTCTTCCATGTTTCTCAGCTTCTTTAGAATCTTCACGATGACTCCCATTTCATTTATTAGGGAGAGTTGGATATTGTTCATGATGCGATATTCATGAAGTATCCAATGGAGATCCAAAACATTAAAGGGGTTCTATGAGGGAAAATATTACCTTGGTTCGTGTGATATGGAGGTATCATGGCATGTAAGAGAGTACATGGGGGCATAAGGCACAAATGCATGCCTACTTACCATTTTTTGTTTTGATATTTTTCTTACTCTATTTTACATTATGATGTGTTATTAGGACATTGGTGTTTTATGAGGTACATTGTTCTCCCCTTTTTTGTGTTGTGTACTTGGACATGTGATAATGATCCGACATGTGAAAAAGGGAAGGCATGATTTGTAATCAAGACATGATATACATCGTAGTGATTAAACCCATACAAGTGAGTTAGGTCCACCCAGAACATATATTTTCTCAACATGGATTATAGAATTCCCTAATTCTTATCATCAGGACAATATTATTATTTTGTACAATTATTTGTTTGAGTTTGTGTTAGTTGGTCATGTTGGTGTTGGAATTTTAGATGTAATGAGACCCTTGATAGGTATCTCAAGTGATTGATTTTTCAAACCCTTTCCCTCATTCCATTTGGACTGGTATTGAATTCGTGAGGGTGATAATATTATGATTTTTATCAAATATAACATTCCATACTATTAATTCTGTTACTTTTACAAAAACTTGATGATTCTGGTGTCCGAGGAATGTCTTGGGTGTTTTTGAGGATGATGATATATCGACAACGATGATTCATTTTGTTCTAATAGTGACTCACCAAGAGTGGATAACTTTAAAATAATAGTGACTCAGTAACAGTGAATCATTTTGAACTAATTGTGACTAATTTTTACCTAACAATTACTAACCACCAGTGATCCATTTTGAGTTAATAGTGAATCACCAACGGTCACTAATTTTCAATTAACAACGACTCCAAAATGGTGTAACATTTTAAACTAGTAATGACTCACAAATAGTTAATAATTTTTAATTAATAGTAACTCATGAATTGTGACTCATTCTGATCTAACATGGAATCAACAATGGTGACTCATTTTTAACTAATGGTGGCTCACCAACCGTGACTCATTTTGAACTTACAGTGACTTATTTTCAACTAACGGTGACTCATTTGAAAGTAACAGTGACTCAACCATGGTTAATAATTTTGATAAAATGGTGACCCACCATTGGTGACACATTTTCAACTAATGATGAATCTTCAATGGTGACTCATTTTAATCTAATAAGGAATTACAAATGGTGACTCATGAACAACTTTTTCATTTTTTAAAAAATAAATTTTTTTTCATGACGAAAAATTATTTTAATCTATATATAAATCAATTTTAATGTTATTTCAATGGGTATTAATTATACACATAACTTACAAAAAGTCTATAGAACCTTTAAATTATTATTTCATATCAATTTATAGATATTAAACTTTAATAGTCAGTTTAAACCCATATCTAATTCCATCGGTTCAAGATCTAGTATATGTAACACCCTGACCCTAGTTACCCAGAGTCAGGGCCTTATTACATAACATCAGCATGATCACAAAAGATCATGTCTCGAAAGACCGATTAGTTTAGTATCCTTGTAAGTACTATATACATTCATAGGGTTTATATTAAATCATAAAATGGAAAATTACATCCACATTGTTTCCTTAGACAACACTGAGATCCCATAGACTATCCCTGCAGGTCAGTCATAATGTACTTCTTTGCATCCAGGGAAAAATAAAACATAGAAAGTGGTGGGCTCAGATGCTCAGTAAGGATAACAATATAGCAGAAACTTTCATAAATAAGCATACATATTTAAGGAAATGTATAAAACTAAAAAAGCCATTCAACATAAAATTCATCAAAATTTGGAAAATATACATCAAAATAATGCCATTAACTTACTCACATGGATATTCTACTAGTCAAATAATCACATTAAATATCAATAAGAAATTTCATAATGATGGAATTCATAATGCCATACATTCATCACCACATAGTCAAGGCCTTGTTCCAATACAACAAATAATATTTTTTCAAGGACTTGGGCCCAGCCACTAGATTTTCTCATAAGACCTACCGATGCATCGAGGAGCTATAGCGGGCTCCACCCATCACTTACTAAGTCTAATGAATTCCTCATATGAAATGGTTTAAACATAACATAAACATTCGTATTAAAACTGGCATACGAAATGTCAATAAATTATCTATAAACCATAAATGGTATGAAATAACACATCCATAGTCAAACATATCAGAAATTTTTCAATACAATATTGACGTTTTGTATCATAATAATTGAACTTCATATGAATTTAAAATCCATCAAAGAATGTTGGCATAGATGAAATCAAAACCTTTTTAGTGAAATGTATTTTTCTATTTTGAAATCATTTAAAAGTAACATAATTTTAAAAGAAAACATTTATATTTGAAAATATTCTTATAAGCTTGTAAGGGATGCTTCAATGATGTTATAATGACGGACATTAGCCGCACCCTCTGTATAAGTTAAAAAAACATTCATACCTTAATTTTAACGAAAAGTTCATAAAGTATCTTGTTTGGAAAATGATGGAAAGATTCCGTTATAAACACCATATATAATTAAAACAGGGGTATAAATGACATTAACCCATAGTCTATAAAATTGTATGAATGTTTTGAAATACATTTTTAAGAAACATGGATGTAGATGATAAATAGGTCCCCGAAGATAATTACATATAAACAAACTCAGATAATGAGGAGATTATGATATTAACCATTACCTTGTACTTTTCTTTGGTCTAGGGTTGGTTAACCTCCTGTATAATGTTTAAATAATTTTTATTAAATTATAAAATAATCATATACATTAATATGATATCATATATGATCATATAACATTGTTTTGTTAATAATATCTTAGTATTATCGTCGTTCCGGGTGTTAACAGATTCGTTTACCTTTATATTATTTGTTATGTAATTAATTTTTGTTATGGATAAGACATTTCTTATTCATATTCAGAGTTATATTAAGTCTTACTGTATTATTTTTAATCATCTAATGAAAATTAGACTTGAATGGGTACGATGGGGAAAGAATCTCATCGTGTTCGTGGACAAGGTAATATGTTCGTACGCACGATTAGAAATATCATTATCATGTTATTAAAATAATAAATAATTGGATCTTATATCATATATAAAGAATTATTCTCATGTTATATTTATTATTGGCATCAATTAGACGTCATTATTTTACCCATCCAAATAATAATGTCTTGAATAACAATTACACCACGCCGTGGAGACGGTAAGTCATACGTACGAACCTATGGTGACATGTCATTAAAAGGATGGATAGAATAATGTATATGGTTTTATAATATTTATAATAACGTCAATGTATATATAAAATACTGGAGTTATTATTTTTGAGTGGAAACAACCGAGAAAGGGTTGGTGGAAGAAGAAAGGAACTTGAAAGAAGTGATGAAAAATATTCCTCTTATTCGGGTTCTTCCTTTTGATTTGATCAAATGGGCTCTATAGGTTGGATTTCTAACTAATGGAAGGCCTTTAGGATGAAGGTGGGACAGTTCAGAGGGTATTTGGGTTGGGTTTTGCTGATCCAAAAGGCTTTGAATGTGTGAATTAGAGAGAATGGGGAGTGACCTTTTATAAGATGGGTGAGGGGAACCTTGGGAAAAGCTAGAAATATTATATTATAATGAAATTATTTTCAGTATCAAATGGCTCCAAAATGAATTATTTGAAGCATAATAATAGGATGGATAGAAAAACACTTAATAAATAGGTTTTAGACATGTTTGGTTCACTATATTAACCTTAACATTAAGATTTAACTCTTAGTTAAATAGTTTGACATTTACCTTGTCTCTTTATATTTTTATATTATATGGTTAATTAACTTACTATAAACTTCCCATAAAACCCTAGGTGGTTAATTAAAGATACACCTATCATTATATAATACTTTTTGAAAAAACATAATTTTTTAGGAATACAATATAAATTAATAATATAATATATATATTAAAGACTCTTTTATGTCATTTTTGACACTCTTTGGTATTTTGTTTTTGCTAAATTAATAACTACATTATTACTACAAAAAAAATTCATCTAACAATCCCAAACATTTAATAAAAACCTAGAAATGTAGTGGAATGCATAAAAAGTATCAAATTACATTTATTAGGATATTTATAATATCAATTATTTTAATAATTCCTTAATTATATAATGACTACACCATCATTTTTGTCATAAATAAATTAAAATATTTAATTTATAAAAAATATCAATAAAATACCATTTTGTAGGAATTATTTTTATACTTATTATGAATATATTCAGTTTAATTTATCTTATGTGTAACCCTATATTAAAAATAGTTTAGTTATTGAACTTTGAATTTAACACTTTTAACTCTTCTTTGTATTAAATAATAATAAATATCCTAATCTTATCCTAGTAGACCAAATAGGTTCATATTTTATTCCTAAGGTTTTTTTGGTCTAATTATACTTATCCAATTAAATTTGGACATGTTTCAGTGTAATAATAATATCATTTTTACCCTTAATTATCGTATTTACTTTTAACAGTGGTAAATAATAGTTAAAAGATACTATTCACCAAAATAATATTTATCTTATTGAACAAACTTTTACTTATAGATATCAACCATGTCCCTATGATTTTTGAAATTCATCTCACATAAGCGGTAAAATTATGTTTTATGTAAATTTGCAAATTCCTCTTGGAGGTGGGTAAAAGACTGCAAAAAGTTCAGTAAAATTTTTATATATCTTATATTATTATAAACTGACTCCAATGAATTATATTGAAAACATATAGGTATTATGGATCTATTTTGAACTATTTTTTTTTAATAAAATTAATATTTATTTAAATAAAAATTCGGGTTTAAACTATAACTCAGTGTTTTTCACTATTCATCAAAAATTGAACGTTTTTTGAAAAATACCAAAAATTCACCCTAAGATAATTTCGATACTCTGAATCCAAAAATTAATTCAATTTTGAAATATAAAATTTATATAATTTCAAAAAGTGTTTTTTACTATTCATAACAACTAGTTTGATTGGTTGTGGTGTGTTAGAACTCAAAGATGCGTACAACACATGCTAATGTATTATTCAAAGAGAAGCGTATCAGGGGAGATTGGGGTGTTACATTCTCCCCTCCTTAAAATAATGTCATCCTCAAAATTTCTAGAATATTACTGCATAAAAATACTCAGGTGGTTCTTTATCATAAGTTCCTCGGGTTCCCACATGGCATTTTCCATCTTATGGTTTCTCCAAAAAACTTTTACCAAATGAGTCGTCCAGTTCCTCTGCACTTGTTCTCTTGTATCAAGAACCATGGAAGGATCATTGCAATAAGACAGATCTAGTTCTAGTTCTAATTCCTTATAGGTGAGTACATGAATTGGATCGAGCATGTATTTTCTCAACGGTGATACGTGGAATACATTGTGATATTTTGAGAGACTTGGTGGCATTATCAAACGGTAAGCTACAACCCAAATTCATTATAGTATTTCGAATGTTCTGATGTACCTGGGACTTAATTTTCTCTTCTTACCGAAACCTATAACACCCTTCCAGGGAGATACATTCATGAAATCATGATCTCCTACCTAAAATTCCAAATTCATCTTTCGGTTATCAACATTTCTCTTCTACTAACTATGAGATGCTTTGATGTGGTTTTGAATTACCTTCACCTTTTCCATTGTATCCTCCACTATTTCTGGGACTACGAGTTTTCTTTCACCTACATCAACCCAACAGATTTGTGTGAGACATATCTTTCCGTATAATGCTTTATATGGTGCCATATGAATACTTTAATAGAACTTATTATTATAGAAAAATTATACCAGAGGAAAATAATGATCATGCATACTTGGAAAGTCAAGTGAGCATGATCTCAACATGCCTCTTAAGGTTTTAATAGTCCATTCTTATTTTCCATTAGTTTGGGTGTGGTAGGAAGTGCTCAAACGAAGTTCAGTATCAAGGGAATTCTGATTAATTTTCTAGAATCATGATGTAAAACAAGGATCACGATCAGAATCAATTGATAGAGGTACTCCATGAAGTCCCACAAATTCATTTATATATAGTCTTACTAGACGTTCAAGTGGTAAATATTCCCTTATAGAAACAAAATGTGCTTACTTGATATGACGATCAACAATGACCCATATTGAATAAAGTTTTCTAGGATTCTTTTATAGTCCCATGAAAAAGTCCATCGTGATATCATCACATTTCCACTTAGGTATGGGGAGAGGTTGGATGACTCCTCCAGGATGTTGCCTTCCAGCATTCACTTGTTGACAAACCATACATCTTGACACAAAATCAGAAATATCCCTTTACATGTTGTACTACCAAAAATGTTACATCAAATCTCTGTACATTTTAGTGCTTCGATGGTGTATAAAGAAATTGGAGTTATGATCATCATCCAAAAATTTTCCTTTTAGATTATGAATATCGGAAAACCAAAGTCTCTTCCCAAATTTAAAATTCCATCTTCATACACAATGTCACTCTATCTCCAATCATTAACAACGTTAATCATCTTTTGAAACAATTCATCAGTACTCTAAGAAATCTTTATCCTTTATAGTAATGATTTTTTGGCAACCATTTGAAATAGTATGGATGTTTCACCTTCCATGGTGATTCCCATATCTATCTTTACTAGATCTATGTATATAGGATCCTTTTAAACTCTCATCTTGTTCAGAACTCCATGATCCTATCTACTCAAATAATCTTCCACCTTATTTGACTTCACCGGGTGGTAGTGTATAATTCCATCATAATTTTTGAGTAGTTCAAGCCATCATCTCTTCCTCATGTTGAGTTCTTTTTGTGGGAAAATATACTTCAAACTCTTTTGATCGGTATGTATCTCACATTTTTCACCATAGAGATAGTGTCTCCAAATCTTCAAAGAAAACATTACAACTTCTAACTCAAGATCATGAGTCGGATAGTTTTTCTCATGAATTTTTAGCTATCATGATGCATAGGCAATAACCCTATCATTCTATATAAGGATAAACCAATTCCTTTAATTAAAGAATCATTATAAATAACAAACCCACAATTTCCCCAATAGTAGAGTCAAGATAGGGTCACTGACTAATCTTATCTTCAATTCATCATAACATTCTTCACACTCTTTTTCCCCAAAAAAAATTAACCCTTTTTGTGTGATCTTTGTTAATGGGTTAGCCAACTAGGAAAACGTATGGATGAAACATCGATAATAACCTCCAAAACAAAAAGAAATCTATAACTCTGTTATACTCATCGGTGCTGGAAATTATTTGATTTCCTTGGTCATAGAAGGTTCAATAGAGAATCTATCCTTGGTGAAAATATGGCCATGAAATGAAATCTCCTGAAGCGATAATTCAAACTTGCTAAACTTACCATATAATTCTTGTCTTCTAAGTGTCTTCATGATAATACGTAATTGATTTTCATGATCTACATAGATTTTTGAGTATACCTTGATATCATCAATAAATATAACTACAATGTCATCGGGATATTCCTCGAAAACTCTATTCATTAGATCCATGAAGACAGAGGGTGCATTAGTCAATCCAAAATGCATTACTGTAAACTCATATTGCATGTACCTGGTATGAAATACTATTTTCAGAATTTCTTCCTTCTTCAGACACAACTGATTATATCTAAGATCGAAGGTAAATCTTTGAAAAGTATTGATCTCCATGAATTTGGTAGAATAAATCATCAATGGGAGGTTGGGGATACTTGTACTTTATTATTATAGAATTGATCTACATGTAGTCAATGCACAACCTCATAGATCCATCATTATTTTTAACAAAAAGGACAGGGGATAATAATGGAGAAACACTAGGGAAAATAAATCCATTATTACTCGATTCCTCTAGTTGTTTCATTAGTTCCACTAATTCCACAATGGCCATTCTATAAGGGGTCTTCGATATGGGCCTTGATCCTGGAATTAAATCAATGAATAAGTCAATTTATCATTATAGATTATGTCTAGGTAAATATTCTAGAAACACATAAATATATTCTTTCACAATAGGTACATCCCCTGTTTGAACATTATTTTCCTCACCCACAGTTATTTTATTCTCTTCCTCCCCAATAATTGAAATTAGTTGAGCTATTGGGGGTGGATCTTGATAAGAATTAGGTGGTGTAATTTTTTCTCAAAAGTTAAGGTATTCTTTTTCAACGTCATCAAAACTAGTATCCTCATTATTATTACAAAACTTTTTTGCATCATGGTTCAAAATAAAATCAATACCAAGGATTATATCAAATTCAATCACGGGTATGACGATGAGATCAGAAGATAAAGATCATTTATATGCCCTAATATTGACTGATTCACAAAATATTGTTTCAATGTTACATCCCATAGGAGTTTTGACTGACAACTCCATTGTTAAATCAAATTGGAAATATCTAATTTTCATAGAAAACTGGGAAGATATGAGACAATTTTGTGTTCCAGAATCAAATAATGCATTGGATAAACTTGAGGAAACCATTAAATTACCTTCCACTATGTCTTTCGGAGCATCAACCTCAGTAGTAGTGATAACATAATCTTGGCCTTGATCCCTTGGCCTTTTCTGAGGTATGTTCTCCTGATGCTTAAGAAATTCATTTGAATAACGCCCCCTTTCTCTACAATTGTAGCATTCTGCATCAGCATCGTCTTTCTTTCCCATCCAATCATGAGCTTGTTGGCCATTTTCACCACACATTTAATAGACTCCCATTTCTTTCAGGCATGTACCACGGTGTTTCATCCCACATTTAATACAAGATGGATATTCAACTTTTCTCTTATTCCCATTATTTCCATTTCCAAAGTGTTCAGAAGTTATATTATTCTCTTGCATTTCTTTAATGTCGTAAGACATAGAGAATTTATTTTCTGTCGTGATAGAATAATAAAAAAATATCTTCGTACGATGATAAGGATTGTGAGACTAAGGATCGATTGAGAAATGGTTTTAACCCATCATAGAAATGATCAATCTTACTTCTTTGGTTATGTATATAATCTATAGCATGCCTTTATAACCTTGTAAATTTAGCTTCATACTTTGCGACATTCTCATCCTCCTTTTACCTCAAACTCATAAATTGTCCTTCCATATCAACTCGATGGTCATGTGGAAGGTATTTTTCTAATAAAAGTTCTTTAAACTCCCTCCATTCCATATTTGATACTTCATAATCTTCCTTTGTGTTTTTAATCAATGCCTACCATTGATCATCATCTCCAGTGAGGCAGTAATCTACCATGACAACTTTTTTCTTTTCGCTACTCCCCAAGGCGTGGAATATTATCTCTATGGAATTTATCCATTACTCTACTACTAGTGTATTTGTAACCTCAATGAATGTTGGTGGATGTTGCCTCATGATGTGATATAACATTGATTCTCCATGCAGCGGATCAGGGTTCTCTATACGGGTAAGGTTATTATTCATAACATGAGTGATTTTTCCCAGTATGGTGATTAGGTGGTCAGCACCCATTGCATCACTAGCACGACTATAATTATCTTGAGTAGATTGGAAATCCATACATGGAGGGCATGAATTGATAAGGTTTCCATTCCTTCCAATATGCACCATTTATATATAATGGCATAAACAGGATTATTTTATAAATCGCAATGCATAAATCTGAATGTGTAAGACAATTAACATAAATTGAAAAGTTTATGGATAAAATCCATATTAATAAAAATTATTTATTTGTGGAAGTATATACTTATAAACCCATCATAATGTTTTGTAATGAAAATGAGAATTATCCTAAGCATATCCCTCAGGAATGTCGTAACCATGAGCGCGGCAAGGCCCGTTGTAATGCACCAGTTCCCATTCGAGTCCATTTCAAAGCGGTAATTTCAGGATTTACCCTTGGGTACATCTGTGCCAGAGCCACCTATACCTAATCATATCCAAACATGGATGTATTTCTTGTAATACTCACAAAATATCTATAATACCAAAATTCTAGTATGTTCTTCAATACAAATCCTCAAAGTCTATCTTAGGGTAATGTGCTCAAATCAGAGTTTACCTAAATCCAGATTCCAAGGTTTGTACTGAACTTCCTCTGATACCATCTGTAATGCCCCGTCCCTAGATACCCATAGTCGGTGAATTATTACATAACATTTTCATGATCATAAAAGATAAAGTATCGAATAACCTATTAGTTTAGTATCCTTATAAGTACTAGATACATTCAAAAGGTTTACATTACATCATAAAATGGAAAACTACAACAACATTGTTTCTATAGAAAACACTGAGATCCTGAAGACTATCCCTGCAGGTCAGTCATAATATACTTTTTTGCATCCTAGGAATTATAAAACATAGAATTTTGTGATCTTAGATGCTTAATATGGATAAAAATATAGCGAAAACATTTATAAATAAGAATAAACATTTACGGAAATGTATAAAACTCAAACAAAATCCTTTTCAACTTAAAATACATCATAATATGGAAAATATAAATCAAAATAATTCCATTTAACTTACTCACATGGATATTCTTCTTGTCGAATAATCACATGAAATATAAATCGCCACTTTCATAAGGATGGAACGCAAAATGCCAGACATTCAAACCACATAGTCAAGGCCTTGTGCCAAGACTAAAAATAAGATTTTGTCATGTCCTTGTTCCATGACACCAGTTTGTCTCATGAGACCTACCGATGCATAGAGTAACTATAGTGGGAGTCATCTGTCACTTACTAAGTCCAATGCACTCCTCATATGGAAAGTTTTATAAATAACCTAAAATTTGTATTAAAACAGGAATAAGAAATGTCAATACATTATCCATAAACCATGAATGGTATGAAATAACACATCTACAGTAAAAAATATCACAAAACCTTCAATACCTTATGGATTTTTTGTATCATTCTAAGTCAACATCAAACGAACGTAAATTCCATCAATGTATGCTGGCATAGATGAAATGAAAACCTTTTTAGAGAAATATATCTTTCTTTTTTGAAATCATTTAAATGTCATGTAATAATAAAAGACAATATTTAGATTTGAATATTTTATTTTATGAATTTAAGGGAAGCTTCAATGATGTTATAATGTGGGAAAATAGATGCACCGACCATATAAGTTAAAAAATCATTCTTACCTTAATTTTGTCGAAATGGTCCTAAAGTACCATGTTTGGAAAACGACAGAAAGATTCCATTATAAAAATCTTATAAAAGTCAAACAAGGGTATAAATTACTTTAACACATAGTCTATAAAATCGTAAGAATGTTTTGAAATACATTAAAAAAATTAATTTAGAAGATAAAGAGGCCCTAGTAAATAATTACATATAAACAACCTCAGATAATGAAGAGTGTTTGAAATTAATCCTTGCCATGTACATTTCCTTACTCGAGTGTAGGTTAACATCATGTATAATGGTGAAATAATTTTTATTAAATTATATATGAATCATATACATTAATAAGATATCATTTATGATCTTTTAACATTGCTTTGTTAATAATATCTTAGTATTATCGTCGTTTTACGTGTTAACTGATTCATTTTCCTTTATAAGCGTTGTCATGTAAGTAATTTTTGTTGTGGATAAGATTTATCTTATTAATATTCACAATTACATTAAGTCTTTAAAAATTATTTTTAACTATCTAATGAAAATTATTCTTGAATGGATACGATGGAGGAATGAATCCTATCACGTTCGTGGAGACGGTAATCCGTACGTACGCACGAGTGACAGTATCATTATTTTGATATTAAAATAGCATATATTGGAAGTTATTTCATATATAATGAATCATTGTAATGTTATATTTATTATTTAAATCAATGACACATCATTATTATACCCATCCAAATAATAATGTATTAAATAACAGTTACACCACGACGTGGAGACGGTAAGCCGTACGTACGCACATATGGTGACATGTCATTCAAAGGATGGATAGAATAATGAATATGGTTGTATCATATTTATAATAACATCATAGTATATAGAGGATACAAGAGTTATTATTTTAGAATGGAAACAACAAATAAAGGGGAAGTGGAAGAAGAAAGGATCTTGAAAGAGTTGATGAAATATTTACCTCTACTTAGGGTTCTTCCTTTTGATTGGATCAAAAGGGCACCATAGGTTTTTTTAAGACTAATGTAATGCATCTAGGATGAAGGGATGATAGTTGAGAGGGTATTTTGGAAGGCTTTGGCAGAGCCAAAAGGCTTTGAAGGTGTGAATTCAAGAGAAGGGGTAGTGCCTTTTTATAAGAGGGGTGAGGGGCACCTTAGGAAAAGCAAGAAATATTATTTTATAATAAAATCATTTTCGGTTTCTAAATGCTCCAAATTGAATTATTTAAACTATAAGATGGGGATGGGTCATGAACCACTCATCCATTAGGTTTTAGATAGGTTTGGTCACTATATTAACCTTATCGTTTAGATTTAACTCTTAGTTAAATAGTTTGACATTTACCATGTATCCTTGTATATTTATATTATATGGTTAATAAACTTACTATAAACATTCACGAGAACCCATAGTGGTTCATTAATGATAAAACAATCATTATATAAGTCTGTTGGATGATCCTTGTATTTATAGGAATAGAGTATCAATTAATAGTTTAATATTTGTTTTCAAAACTCTTTTATGTAAATTATTACATTATTTGGTATTTTGTTTTTTCTAAATTCATAACAGCATTATTAATTAGAAAAAAAACTACATATAACCAACCCCAACATGTCATATTAACCTAAAAATTAGTGTAATGTAAAAAATTCTCAAATTACATTTATTTCTATATTTATAATATCGACTATTTTAATATTTCATTAATTAGGTAATTACTGCATCATCATTGTGTCAAAAATAAATTAAATTGTTTAATGTCTAAAAAATATAAACAAAATAACATTATGTAGGAAATATATTTAAATTTATAATTAATATTTAGAGTAGAATTTATCTTATGTGTAACCCTATATTAATAATGGTTTAGTTATTAAACATTGAATTTAACACTTTTAAGTCATCTTTCAAATAAATAATAATAAATGACCTAATATAATCCAAGTGGACCAAAGTGGTTATTAATTTATACTTAAGGTTTTTTTTTCGAATTATACTCATCCAGCAGAATTAGGAGGAGTGTTAGGGTAATAATAATATCATTTTTACCCTTAATTACCTTATTTACTTTTAAATGTGGTAAAAAAAAGTAAAAAAATATACTATTCACCAAAAAATAGTTTTTATCTTATTGAACCAAATTTTACTGACTGATATGAACAATGTATCTTGGATTTTTGAAATTCAACTCAGATAAGCTGTAAAATTATGTTTTATGTAAATTGGAAAATGCTCCTCAAATATGCGTAAAAGACGGTAAATAGATCAATAAAATTATTATAAACTAACTTCAATGAATTACATTAAACGTATATAGGTATTATGTATCTATTTTGACCTATAACTGATTTAAATTAAACAAATAATTAATTATATAAAAATTATGTTTTAAACTAAAACTCATTGTTTTTCCCAATTCATCAAAATTTGAAAGGTTTCATAAAAATACCAAAAAATCACCCTAAGCTAATTTTGACACTCCAAATACAAATATAAAGTCCATTTTGAAATATTAATTTTATAATATTTCAAAATGTGTGTACTAATAATTATAACGGCTAGTTTGATTGGTTGTGGTGTGTTAGAACTTGAAGTTGCGTACAACACATGCTATTGTATTATTCAAAAAGAAGCATACCGTGGAAGCTTGGGGTGTTACAATATATTAAAATATATGGTATTTTATTTATTCTTTCTTTTATTCTTTCTCTTTAGATGGGAAGTTACAAATCCTTCTTCCCTTGGAGTCATGAAGCCCTATTTCAACATTTTGTTCATGTTCCTCCAAATATGTTTCCTCCTATGCACGCAGCCCTTATTTTGGGGATTCTAGTGTATGTTGAGAAATGTTCTTCTAGGTAATAATTACCTCATTTCTCCTTTATGTGCATCACGTGGGATAAGATAATTTTTTACCTCTCAAGACGATATTTTCTTTTATATTAACAATCATAATAAATCTATTTAAATGAAATGAAAAAATAAAGGGGTATGATTTTCAGTATTTTATATCCTTTTGATATTTTAATATTGAGTTTATATATATTTTTTTATCACTAAACACCATGATTTTTGGAATCCCTTCTTTTTGATATTTTTTTATGGGATTCAATTTTAATTATTCTGTGATTATTGTGACACCACTGTAATTCAATATTAATCCAAACATACAGTAATAATGAATTGGTTTTACCAGGATATTTGGATTCTATGATAAACACCTTAAATAAAAATGTATCATTGATTGAAATACATTATGAAAAAAGACCCCGGATCCAATCTGGGAAGAGACTAATTTCTGGGTACTGTAGCAGCGACGACTGTTGCGGCGGCGACACTTTAGTGGCAGAGTCACTTTAGCAGGAACTGTAGCGGCGGAAGTACTGTAGTACGAACTGTACCAGCCCGGTACTGTAGCGGTACTATACACCAAGGGGCTCTTTGGACTGAAAAAATGGGCTTTCAAGCCTTGTATTCAAGCCATTGGGCCATGGGATTTCGGGCTATGTAATGGGTCTCTCTGTACCCAGTCTAAAGAGGTCATTGATTTAAATCATAAAATGAGGCCTCAGCCCCTAACTTTTTTAAAAACCATTATGCCAAATCTGGGAATTTTTATGCGGTATATGAGGTGATATGTTTGTGGCTATAGTTTTGTTTTGTGGCTGGGTTTTGATGATGTTATTCATGTCTACTGAATTTTATTTTGATGTGTGTGGGGGTAGTGGTTGCAATATGTAGTGGGGAAACGATGTTGGTGGTGGTGTTAATGTGCAGCGGTGCTGCTATGGCTGTTGGTTACGATATATTCCCATTTATTAATGGAATCAAATGTATGATAATGATACAACATAGTAATTATAAATGAGTTATTGGATGCATGAATGTGATGTTTAAAAAGTTTTATGTTTATATAATAACTACTGATCGGGAAATAAGAAACAAGATGAATATATTAATTTTGATGGGATGAAAATAGATTTTGATGAAATTTTATTTAATTGATATGGTTTTGTGGATCATGGTTGGTTTTTTTTATTTTAATGCATTTTGAGGTAGATGAAATGTGATGGAAAATAATGAGATATTTTATGCCTGCATTTTGATCTCATAGGATGGGGCTTGTGTGTTGTTAATCTATATGCATATAAATTGTATTTTTCTTGTGTTTTCTTTACGCGCCCCACCCACATCACGCACCATTTTTCAAAAAAACAGTATTTTGGGGGTGTATTTACAAAAACCCCAGAGGTCTGATGGATGGATAGATAACCACTCTTCCATGATCCCACTTCCACACTATTTTGATATGCAGAGTCTTTGATGGTCTCAGGTAAAAATTATAAGGCCCCGGCCTTAAACCATATTTAATTTTGAATTACATGAATAATTCACATTGAGGATATTTTCATGGTTTTGTGTTTTAGATAATTAGAACATAACTATTACATCTCAGAAGATTAAAAAGTACACACTTCTACTAAGTTTCCATAAAATAAAAACCCTAAAAAAGAAACATGTCTAGTTCCATGTTTTAGATAGCATGACTTTCCCTTGATCTCATCCATGACCCTATTCTAAATTAACTCCTGTGAAACACATTTCAAAAAAACTTGGGGTGAGCAAAAAAAGATTAGTAAGGGGTACACAAAGAATAAAAACTTTTAGTTTTTCAAAACAACAACTAAACTATGTATACTTTATCAAAGTAATACTTTTAACCTTTATGAAGTAGTAATTAATCTTCACTGAATAAAATATCATTACATACCCTTTTGTAACCAAAAATTACCATAAAACCCATATAAAGAACACATAACATATAAAGGTAACTTGGGACATAAACATACTTAAATGGAATAACCATACAGTCGACTTCCACACATATCACTTAATGGAATAGTCATACGGCTGATTTCCATACCCAATGCATTGGAGGTTATAACGTAACCACCCATCCTAGTTTTCACGGCACCACCCATCATATGGTTTATCATGTAACCACCCGTCAAATGTCCAAGTACCATTATAAAATCATAATACATAAAACAAATATAATGGAAAGAAAACATTTCCACACTTTGATCACAATATATCACTTTAATATATTGACATAAGTAATCCATTATAAAAACCATTTTTAATAGAAAAATACATAAATGTGTATATGTTATTTATTTCATTTTAAAAACATTACAGCTTGTTGAGGAAGCCAACGACCAAATAATACTCGTGATGGCGGAAAAGGTCATTGTCACCGCATACGTTAAAAGAAACATCCCTTTTTTCGTTTAGTAAGATGATTCATATAAAAATATTCTTTTTGAATAAAATTAAAAGTCAAAGGGGTTTATACACCGTATAAAAGAAAGTTGTGTATAAAATAAAATATTCCTCAATGAAAGGAGATTGAGACGAAGTCCCTTACCTCGTGTCCGACGTGACTCGATTTCTATTTAATCTTCTGAATAATAAACTAAAGTTAATTTATACATGCTTAAGAACCTTTTCAAGTTTATTATTCCTTTTATATAGCTTATTTCCATGTTATAAACGTTAATGTAATCATTTAATTTAATAAAGTTCATTTTTTTGATATTTGGTACATAAGTCAAAAATGGACTACTTACAATTACATGTTGTTAATGTGGTCAAACGTTCATTATATCTAGAATGATATTCATGATTTGGATATCATATATTTCATATATATCTAGAATATAAATGTATTTATAATTGTACATAACATTTAGAGGTAAGAAATGAAATGCACCGTTCATGGAGATGGTAAGCCGTACGTACGCATGAATGCTACTTTCATTTCTATGTCATATTAATGGAATTAAAACTAAATGAGAGATTTGTATATTTTAATTCCAGAATTATATTCATCATTTAGATTTAACATACATCATATATATCCACTATATATATGTACTTATATTAGTACATTACATTTGGGGATAAGAAATGAAATGCACCGTTCATGGAGACGGTAAGTCGTACGTATGCATGAACGCTACTTTCATTTCTATCTCATAATATAATGGAAAGAAATAATAATGATATAAATTAATATTATAATTCCAGTACAACATCATATATAATAACTTTAACTCCATCCTTTATATGTCCCACATATGGCATTAACGAATCAAATCACTTTGAGGGGGTGGTAGTCTGCACTTCCTAAAATGAAGATATCGCGTTTACCAATAATGGAAACCATAGAGGTATGACATAAAAGAAAAATACATAAGATTAAGGAATACATAAACATATTATATATCATATATAAATATAGTGTCATATTAATGGCTACCTTTGAAGGTGTTATATTAGTGTCGAACAATCATCGTTTCATGAGGCAGAAATTCCCCATCCATGGAAACAGTATGTTATTTTACCATTAGATGTAGGTGTGTGTAAGTGTAGCTCTAATACTTATTATAACAACATCCTAGTATATTGAGGATACTGGTGTTGTAACTAAAGAAAAGAATAAAAAGATTTTAGTGGGTTGGAGAAGCAAAATAAAACATAAGAACACAAGAGAAGACACTAACTTTAAAACGGGTAACTCTTTTTGATTTGAGCTCAAAGGCCTCCTGGGGTAGAATTATTCCCAAAGTGAGGTGTCTAGGTGTTATAGAGGGATGTGTAGAGAAACAATGATCAGATCATGGCTGAGCCAAAGGCTTGAGAACTGTGGGTAAGGAGGTAGGGGTGGGGGCCTTTTATATGAGGAGAGGAGGGGCACTCTTGGAATGGTATAAAATGTTACTTTATTTTCAAATGAGTTTCGGATTTTAATGGTCCCACAATGATGTGTCTCTAGGATAAGGTGATAAGGGTTTTAAATCCATCCATACAATAGAGTTTTTACATGTTTAGGTCTTAAATGTTACATTATCTTTCCATTTTATTTAAATCGTTAAATAATGAGGTAATCGTTGCATCATCATTGCATCATAAATAATTTAATTTATTTAATGTCTAAAAATTATAAAAAAATACTATGATCTAAGAAATAGTTTTATATTTTCAATGAAAATTTATAGTAAAAAATATGACTTGTATAACTGCATGTAAAAATTGTTCTAATAAAACAATACATGTTTGTGTCATTTTTACTTTTACTTTAAATAAAAGGCATTAATGTCATTATCTTATCCAAGTGGTTCCATGGGGTCCCACAAATCGACCCATGGGTTGTCTTGGTCGGCCATGACTCATCCAATAGGGTTAGGACATGTGTCAATATATTTTCGTTTTATTATAATATCATTTTTACCTTAAATCACACTAATTACCTTTAATCGCGATTAATAAAACTTAAAAGTTACTTTTTATAAAAAATTATTTCCATCCCATTCAGCCAAATTTTAATTAATAATGAAATTCATTTATATTTTATTTTTGAAATTCAAATCACAAATGTGGTAATGTTCCATTTAAACGAAAAATCCGTTTTTGTAACTACCACTTTGTGGTTTCACTATTCATCAAAAATTAAGGTTTTCAGAAAAATATCAAAACTACACCCTGAGATATATTTGATATTCCGAATTTAAAATTTATGTCTATTTTACGAAATTCAAAACATATAAGTTGCATTAATTAATTTAATAATTAATTCCCGCTCACAAATCAAATAGCGTGTTTTTAAGAAACAATATGTATCAAAATATTAACAGTAGTTTAAGTCCAATTTCAAAGTGAAATTAATTCCAATGACCACCATTGGATTAAATGGTAAAAATATATTCTAACTAAACTATAAAACCAATTCAAAATATAATCTAATCATATAAATAAATAATATTAAAAAATGGTTTTGAATTAAAATACAACAGTTTTCAGTATTCATTAAAAAATGAACTTTATCGGAAAAATACCAAAAATTTACACAAAGTAAATTTCGATGTCCCAATTCTAAAGAAGAATATTACTTGGTCAAAAAGAATGTTTAAGGGTGACCAAAACAATATTTAATGAAGGTTCGCCATCAAAAGGCGATAAGTGGACCTTTAGTGAAAATGAGAGTATGTATGCCTAAAATTGAATTCTTTTCAAATTTTAAGCCTTTATCCTTTATTGGATAAATGTAAAAACATTCAACAGACATATATAATCATATTTTAGTAATTTCTATTCATTCCCACCAATACAACGACTACGTGTTAACTACCATTTAAAATAATATTATTTTATTACTAGTGTGCAACGTAAGATATCAAAGAAACTCTTTGTTGAGTATAGGGTACGTTATCGAACATAGCAACCCATTTAAAGTAAAATTAATATTAAATTCATAAATATTAATAAAATGAAAATATTTCATTCTTTATTTACCTGGGATGTTACATCCTTCCCCCCTTTTTGGAATTGTGTCCTCTCAATTTTATTCACTTATCAAAATAAGTGGGGGTATTTATCCCTCATAAAATTTTCAGATTCCCATGTTGCCTCTTAAACCATATGGTTTTTTCCACAAAACATTTACCTGGTGAATCACCATATTCCGCAACACATGCTCTCTATGGTCAAGAATCTGGACTAGTTGTTCTTCATAAGAGATATTCTCTTCCAACTGAACTACCTCTGGTCTCAAAAAATGAGATGGATCTGGCATATATTTTCTCAACATCGAAACGTGGAAAACATTTTGTACCTGAAATAAACTCGGAGGTAATTCCACACTGTATGCAACAGATCCAAATTTCTCAATAATTTTATATGGTCTAATGAACCTTGGACTCAGTTTTCCTTTCTTACAGAATCGCGTCACACTTTTCCATAGTGAAACTTTGAGAAAAACATGATCACCTAACTCAAAAAATAGATACTTCCTCCGGTTATCCAAATAACTCTTCTGACTTCTCTGGGCTGTTCTCATGTTTTCTGATTCAACTGAAATTTTTATACCATTTCTTCTACCAATTATGGTCCCATCATCTTCCTTTCACCCACTTCATACCAAAAAGCTGGAGTTCGACACCATTTTCCATATAATGCTTCAAACGGAGCCATCTGTATACTAGAATGAAAAATTCTATTATATTAAAATTCAACCAAAGAAAGATGTTGGTCCCAACTTCCCCGATAATCCATCGAACTAGCCCGTAGCATATCCTCAAAAGTCTGAATTGTTCTTTCTGACTGCCCATCTGATTGAGGATGAAAATCTGTACTAAAATTTAATTCAGTACCCAACAACTTCTGAAGACCCTTCCAAAAGTTTGAAGTAATCCTGGGATCATGATCAGATACAATGGATATGGGAACTCTATGCAAACTGACTATCTCTTTAAGATACAACCGAGCAAGTTGATCTAGAGACAAAGTATCTCGAATAGAAAGGAAATGAGCATATTTAGTCAACTGATCAACAATAACCCAGATTGCATTATTACCTCGAGATGTCCTCGGTAATCCCACAAAAAAGTCCATGGATACATTTTCCCATTTCCACTCTAGCACTTGTAAATCCTGAAGCATCTCTTTCGGTAATTGTCTCTCTACTTTAACCTACTGACAAGTCAAACACATTACAGTAAAATTAGCAATATCTCTTTTCATTCCATCCCACCAGTAATACTCCCACAGATCTCTGTACATCTTAGTACTGCCAGGATGAACTGAAAATAGGGAACAATGAGCTTCACATAACAACTCATTCTTAAATTGTGAATCACCAGGCACACATAATCTCTTCCCAAACCTCAAAACACAATTAATATCAATGTTAAATTCAAGAAAATTACCCTTCAAAACCAGCTCTACCTTTTTCTGCAACCCACTGTCTTTCTTCTGCGCTTTCTTATTTCTGTCTGATAGAGATGATCTCACTGATACCTGAAAAAAAACAGAAGAACTTCCTGCACCAACAACTTCTATGCCAAATTTCATCAAATCAATAACCAAAGGATCTCATTCAAAACTTACCATGGTTAATGAAGAATTACTTTTCCGAATCAAAGCATCAGCCACTTTATTTGCTTTTCCCAGATGGTAGTGAATTATAAAATCATAATCCTTGATTAATTCCAGCCATCTCTTTTGTCTCATGTTCAATTCATAATGAGTGAATATATACATTAAACATTTGTGGTCAGTATATATTTCACACTTTACTCCATGCAAATGATGCCTCCAAATTTTTAGGGAAAAACCATAGGAGCTAATTTCAAATCATGTGTAGGGTAATTTACCTCATGGGTTTTCAACTGACATAAAGCATAAGCAATTACCTGATCATTCAGCATAAGGACACAACCATGTCCCTTCAACTAAGCATCACTGTAGATAACAAACTCACCATTCCTCGAAGGAAGGTCCAAAACTGTAGCATTCACCAATATTCTTTTCAACTCCTAAAAACAATCATCACATTCTTTTTTTCAGATAAAACTAACACCCTTTCGAGTTAGCTTAGTCATTGGACTAGATAACCGTGAAAAATTTTCAACAAACCTTATGTAGTAAAATGTCAAACCAAGAAAACTATGGATCTCGGTTACATTTGTGGGTCTTGGCCATTCTTCAAAAACTTTTGTTTTAGCAGGATCAATAGTTATGCCCTTTTTTGAAGCAATGTGACCAAGGAAAGAAATTTGTTGTAACCAAAACTCACACTTGCTAAATTTTCCATACAGTTTCTTTTATTTTATTTTTTTCAAGATAACACTTAAATGACTTTCATGCTCCTATTTACTTTTAGAAAAAAACCAAAATATAATCAATAAACACAACAACCATTTCTCACCTGATTCAACTGAGTCATAACTATAGTAAACTACCCAATTCTGATTCCGACCATCTTTGGTTGCTGATTCGGAAAGTCATTCAACTCTGTATGCCTTCCCAGAAAAGCTGCTCTATTTATTTTATGAAAAATAATTCTTAACACAGACATATCTTTGTCGAAGCAACATGGTAATCTGTAAATGCTATATCATTTTAATCATACCATAAATTAACTTATAATTTAACAAGTTTCTAACTCCTAATGTTGTCTAAACTGACCTCTGATAACAACTATAAGGCCCCAGCCTTAAACCTTACATAATATTGAATTACATGAATAATTCACATTGAGGATCTTTTCATGGTTTAGAGTTTTATTTAATTAGGACAAAACTATTACATCCTATAAGATTACAAAGTAGACACTTCTACAAAGTTTCCGTAAAATAAAAACACTTAAAAAGAAACATGTCTAGTTCCATGTTTTAGATAGCCTGAATTTCCCTTGATCCCATCCATGACCCTAGTCCACATTATGTCATGTGAAAAACATTACAAAAAAACATGGGGTGAGCATAAAAAGTTTAGTAAGGGATACACAAAGAATGAAAACTGTTAGTTTTTCAAAACAAAAAGTAAACCATGTATACTTTATCAAAATAATACTTTTCACCTTTGTGAAGTAGTAAAAACTCTTCACTGAATAAAATATCATTACATGCCCTTTTGTAACCAAAAGATTACCATAAAACCCATATAATGAACACATAACATATAAAGTTAACTTGGGACATAAACATACTTAAATGGAATAACCATACGGTCGACTTCTACACATATCACTTAATGGAATAGCCATACGGCTGACTTCCATACCCAATGCATTGGAGGTTATAACGTAACCACCCATCCTAGTATTCATGAAACCACCTGTCATATGGTTTATCACGTAACCACCCGTCAAATGTCTATGTACGATTATAAAATCATAAGACATAAAACAAATATAATGGAAAGAAAACATTTCCACAGTTTGATCAAAATATATCACTTAAATATATTGACATAACAAATCCATTATAAAAACCATTTTCAATACCAAAATACATAAAATAGTATATGGTATTTATTTCATTTTAAAAACATTACGGCTTGTTTAGGAATCCAAAGACAAAATAATACTCTTGGCGGGAGAAAAGGTCGTTGTCACCACGTACGTTAAAAGAAACATTCCTTTTAGTCGTTTAGTAAAATGCTTCGTATAAAAAAGATTATTTTTGAATAAAATTAAAATTCAAAGGGGTTTATACACCATATAAAATAATGTTGTGTATAAAACAAAACATTCCACAATGAAAGTAGATTGAGACGAAGTCCCTTACCGCGTGTCCGATGTGACTCGATTTCTCTTTTATCTCCTGAATAATAAACTAAAGATAATTTCTACTTGCTTAAGAACCTTTTTAAATTTATTATTACTTTTATATAACATAATTCCATGTTATAAAAGTTATTTAATCATTTAATTTAATAAAGTTCATTTTGTCGATATTTGGTACTTAAGTCAAAAATAGACTTCTTACAATTAAATGTTGTTTATGTGGTCAAAGGTTCATTATATCCAGAATGATATTCATGATTTGGATATCATATATATCATATATATCCAGAATATAAATGTATTTATAATAGTACATAACATTTATAGGTAAGAAATGAAATGCACCGTTCATGGAGACAGTAAGTCGTACGTACATATGAACACTACTTTCATTTCTATGTCATATTAATGGAATTAAAATTAAATGAGAGATATGTATATTTTAATTCCAAAATTATATTCATCATTTATATGTAACATACATCATATATATTCACTATATATATGTACTTATAATAGTACATTACATATGGGGATAAGAAATGAAATGCACCGTTCATGGAGACGGTAAGTCATACGTATGCATGAACGCTACCTTCATTTCTATCTCATAATATAATGGAAAGAAATAATAATGATATAAATTTATATTATAATTCCAGTATAACATCATATATAATAACATTAACTCCATCCTTTATACGTCTCACATATGGCATTAACGAATCAAATCACTTTGAGGGGGCGGTAGTCCGCACTTCCTAAAATGAAGATATCACGCTTACCCATAATGGAAACCATAAAGGTATGAAATAAAATAAAAATACATAAGCTTGAGGAAAACATAAACATATTATATATGATATATAAATAGAGTGTCATCTTAATGTCCAACTATGAAGGTGTTATATGAGTGTTGAACAATCATCGTTTTGTGAGGTAGAAATTCTCCATCCACGGAAACAATATGTTCTTTAAACAATATATATAGGTGTGTGTATGTTTATCTCAAATACTTATTATAACAACATACTAGTATATTTATGATACTGGTGTTGTTACAAAAGAAAATAATAAAAAGAGTTTAGGGGGTTGGAGAAGCAAAATAAAACAGAAGAACACAAGAGAAGACAGTACCTTTAAAACGAGTAACACTTTTTTATTCGAGCTCAAAAGCTTACTTGGGAAGACTTCTGCCCAACGTGAGGATTCTAGAAATACGATAGGGATGTGTAGAGACAAAATTGTCAGATCTTGGCCAAGAAAAAGGCTTGAGAAATGTGGGTAAGGAGGTAGGGGTGGGGGCTTTTTATAAGAGGAGTGGAGGGGCACTCTTGGAAAGGTATAAAGTTTTGCTTTATTTTCAAATGAGTTTCAGATTTTAATGGTCCCACAATGATGTGTTTCAAGGATAAGGTGATAATGGTTCTAAATCCAGCCTTCCAATAGGTTTTTGACATGTTTAGGTCTTAGAATTTACATTATCATTCCATTTTATTTAAATCGTTAAATAATGAGGTAATCGCTCAATCATCATGGTGTCATAAATAATTTAATTTATATAATGTCTAAAAATTATAAAAAAATACTATGATGTAGGAAATCATTTTAGCTTTCCAATTACTATTTATAGTAAAAAATATGACTTATATAACCGCATGTCAAAATTGTTTTAGTAAACCAATACATGTTTGTGTCATTTTTACTTTTACTTTAAATAAAATGCATTAATGTCATTATCTTACCCAAGTGGCTCCATGGGGTTCCGAAAATCGACCCATGGTTTGTATTGGTTGGCCATGACTCATCCAATAGTGATATGACATGTTTCATGATATTTTCATTTTATTATAATATCATTTTTACCTTAAATCACACTAATTATCTTTAATCGCGATTAAAAAAACATAAAAGTTACTTTTATCAAAAATTATTTTCATCCAATTGAACCACATTTTACTTAATAATGAAAATAATTTATATTGGATTTTTTAAATTCAATTCATAGAAGTGGTAAAGTTCCATTTAAACGAAAAATTAGTTTTTGTAACTACCACTTTGTGGTTTCACTATTCATCAAAAATTAAGGTGTTTCAGAAAAATACCAAAACATAACCCTAAGGTATATTTGATATTCCGAATTTAAAAATGATTTCTATTTTATGAAATTAAAAACATATAAGTTGAATTAATTAATTTAATAACTAATTCCCGCTGACAAATCAAATAGCATGTTTTTAAGAAACAATATGTATCAAAAGATTGACACTAATTTAAGTCCAGTATCAAAGTAAAATTAATTCCAATTACCACCATTGTATTAAATGGTAAAAATATATTCTAATTGAACATTAAACCCAATTCAAAATATAATCTAATCATACAAATAAATTAGATTAAAAAGAGGTTTTGAATTAAAATACAACATTTTTCACTATTCATTAAAAAAATGAACTCTATCGGAAAAATACAAAAAAATTACACAAAGTAAATTTCGATGTCCCGATTCTAAAGAAAAATTTTATTTGGTCCAAAAGAATGTATAAGAGTGACCAAAACTATATTTAATGACGGTTCTCCATCAAAAGAAGATATGTGGACCTTTAGTGAAAATTAGAGTATATATGCCTAAAATTGAATTCTTTTCATATTTTAAGCCTTTATCCTTTATTGGATAAATGTAAAAACATTTAACAAACATATATGATAATATTTTGGTAATTTCTATTCATTCATACCAATACAACGGCTACATGTTAACTACCATTTAAAATAATATTATTTTATTACTAGTGTGCTATGTAAGATTTCAAAGAAACTCTTTGTTGCGTATCGGGTACGCTATCGAACATAGCAACCCCTTTAAAGTAAAATTAATATTCAATTCATAAATATTAATAAATATGAAAATGTTTTATTCTTTATTTACCTTGGATATTACATCCTTCCACCCTTTTGAGAATTGTGTCCTCGCAATTTTATTCACTTAGCAAAATAAGTGGGGGTATTTATCACTCATAGCATTTTCAGATTCCCATGTTGCCTCTTCAACAATATGGTTTTTCCACAAAACCTTTACCTCGTAAATTACCTTATTCCGCAACACATGCTCTCTATGTTCAAGAGTCTGGACTGGTTGTTCTTAATAAGAGAGATTCTCTTCTAACTGAACTACCTCTAGGCTCAAAACATGAGATGGATCTGGCATATATTTTCTCAACATCGAAACATGGAAAACATTTTCTACTTGAGATATACTCGGAGGTAATTCCACTTTGTAGACAACTGGTCCAACTTTATCCAGAATTTCATATTGTCCAATGAACCATGGACTCATCTTTCCTTTCTTACAGAATCACATCACACTTTTCCATGGTGAAACTTTGAGAAAAACATGATCACCTACCTTAAAAATAGTTCCTTCCTTCGGTTATCCAAATAACTCTTCTGCCTGCTCTGAGCTGTTCTCATGTGTTTCAGAATCATATGAACTGTTTCTACTATTTATTCTACCAATTTTGGTCCCATCATCTTCCTTTCACCAACTTCATCCCAAAAAGCTGGAGTTTGACACTGTTTTCCATATAATGTTTCAAACGGAACCATCTGTATACTAGAATGAAAACTGTTATTATATGAAAATTCAACCAAAGAAAGATGGTGGTCCCAACTTCCCTGATAATCCATCGAACTAGCACGTAGCATATCCTCCAATGTCTGAATTGTTCATTCTGAATTCCCATCTGATTGAGGATGAAAAGTTGTACTAAAATTTAATTCAGTACCCAACCGCTTCTGAAGTCCCTTCAAAAAGTTAGAAGTAAACCTGGGATCATGATAAGATAAAATGGATAGGGGAACTCCATGAAACCTGAATATCTCTTTAGGATACAACCGAGCAAGTTGATCTAGAGACAAAGTATCTTGAATAGAAATGAAATGAGCATATTTAGTCAATCGATCAACAATAACCCAAATTGAATTATTACCTCGAGATTTCCTCGGTAATCCCACAACAAAGTCCATGGATACATTTTCCCATTTCCACTCTGGCACTGTTACAGCTGAAGCATCCCTTTCAGTAACTGCCACTCTCCTTTAACCTGCTAACAATTCAAACACTTTACAGTAAAATCAGCAATATCTCTTTTGATTCCATCCCACCATCAATACTCATGCCGATCTCTGTACATCATAGTACTGCCAGGATGAACTGAAAATGGGGAACAATGAGCCCCACATAACAAATCATTATTAAACTGTGAATCACCTGGCACACATAATCTCTTCCCAAACCTCAAAACAAAATCATTATCAATGTTAAATTCAAGAAACTTACCCTTCTGAAGCAGCTCTACCTTTTTTCTGCAACCCACTGTCTTTCTTCTCTACTTGCTTAATTCTGTCTGATATAGATGATCTCACTAATATGTGAAACAAAACAGAATAACTTCCTACACCAACAACTTCTATGCCAAAGTTCATCCAATAAAAAACAAAAGGATCTCGTTCCAAACGTAGCATGGTTAATAAAGCATTACTTTTTTGAGTCAAAGCATCAGCCACTTTATTTGCTTATCCCGGATGGTAATGAACTGTACAATCATAATCCTTGATTAATTCAAGCCATCTCCTCTGTGTTAGGTTCAATTCTTTCTGAGTGAATATATACTTTAAAATTTTGTGATCAATATATATTTCAAACTTTACTCCATACAAATGATGCCTCCAAATTTTTAGAGCAAAAACAACAGCAGCTAATTCCAAATCATGTGAAGGGTAATTTAACTCATGAGTTCTCAACTGACGTGAAGCATAACCAATTACCTAATCATTCTTCATAAGGAAACAACCAAGTCCGTTCAACTAAGCATCAATATAGATAAAAAACTTACCATTCCTGGAAGGAAGTGCCAAAATTGGAGCATTCACCAATCTTCTTTTCAACTCCTGAAAACAATCATCACATTGTTTTGTCCAGATAAACCTAACACCCTTCCGAGTTAGATTAGTCATTGGACTAGATAACCGTGAAAAATTTTCAACAAACCATTTGTAGTTACCTTCCAAACCAAGAAAACTACGGATCTCTGTAACATTTGTGGGTCTTGGTCATTCTTCAACAACTTTTGTTTTAGCAGGATCAACAGTTATGAAATTTTTTGAAACAATGTGACCAAGGAAAGAAATTTGTTGTAACCACAACTCACACTTGATAAATTCTACATAAAATGTATTTTATTTTATGGTTTGAATGATAACCCTTAAATGACATTCATGATCCTATTTACTTTTAGAAAACACCAAAATATAATCAATACACACAACCACTATTTATCACCTGATTCAACTTAGTCATCACTATAGTAAACTGCCCAATTCTGATTCCGACCATCTCTAGTTTCTGATTCGGAAAGTCATTCAAATCTGTATGCCTTCCCAGAAAATCTACTCTATTTCCTTTATGATAAATAATTCTTAACACAGACATATCTTTTTCAAAACAACATGGTAATTTGTAAATGCTATATCATTTAAATCATACCATAAATTAACTTATAATTTAAAAAATTTCTATCTCCTAAAGTTGTCTAAACCGACCACTGATACCAACTATAAGGCCACGGACTTAAACCATACTTAATACTGAATTACATGAATAATTCACATTGAGGATCTTTTCATGGATTAGATTTTTAGCAAATTAGGACATAACTATTACATCTTAGAAGATTACAAAGTAGACACTTCTACTAAGTTTGCATAAAATAAAAACTCTTTAAAAGAAACATATCTAGTTCCATGTTTTAGATAGCATGAATTTCCCTTGATCCCATCCATGACCCTATTCCACATTAAGTCCTATGAAAATCATTTCAAATAAACTTAGGGTGAGCATAAAAATCTCAGTAAGGGATATACAAAGAATGAAAACTGTTAGTTTTTTAAAACAACAAGTAAACCATGTATACATTATCAATGTAATACTTTTCACCTTTATGAATTAGTAAAAACTCTTCATTGGATAAAATATCATTAATTACCCTTTTGTAACCAATATATTACCATAAAACCCATATAAAGAACACATAACATATAAAGGTAACTTGGGACATAAACATACTTAAATGGAATAACCATCTAGTCAACTTCCACACATATCACTTAATGGAATAGCCATACAGCTGACTTCCATACCTAATGAATTGGAGGTTATAACGTAACCACCTATCCCGGTATTCACGGCACCACCCGTCATAGGGTTTCTCACATAACCACCCATCAAATGTCTACGTACCATTATAAAATCATAAGATATAAAACAAATATAATGTAAAGAAAACATTTCCACACCTTGATCACAATATATCACATAAATATATTGACATAACAAATCCATTTTAAAAAACCATTTTCAATACCAAAATACATAAAATATTATATGGTATTTATTTCATTTTAAAAACATTACGACTTGTTGAGGAAGCCAAAGACCAAATAATACTCGCGGCGACAGAAAAGGTCGTTGTAACCGGTTACGCTAAAAGAAGCATTTCATTTTGAAGATTAATAAAAAAAACATCGTATAAAAAGATTATTTTTGAATAAAATTAAAATTACAAGGGGTTTATACACCGTATAAAAGAAAGTTGAGTATAAAACAAAATATGCCTCAATGAAAAGAGATTGAGATGAAGTCTCTTACCTCGTGTCCGATGTGACTCGATTGCTCTTTAATCTCCAAAATAACAAACTAAAGTAAATTTCTACATGCTTAAGAACACTTTTAAAGTTTATTATTCCATTTATATAACTTATTTCCATGTTATAAACATTATGTAATCATTTAATTTAATAAAGTTCATTTTGTCGATATCTAGTACTTAAGTCAAAAATGGACTTCTTACAATTACATGTTGTTTATGTGGTCAAAGGTCCATTATATCAAGAATGATATTCATGATTTGGATATCATATATATAATATATATCCAGAATATACATGTATTTATAATATTACAAAACATTTAGAGGTAATAAATGAAATGCACCGTTCAAGGAGACGGTAAGCCGTACGTACGCATGAACACTACTTTCATTTCTGTGCCATATTAATGGAATTAACACTAAATGAGAGATATATATATTTTAATTCCAGAATTATATTCATCATTTATATTTAACATACATCATATATATCCATTATATATATGTACTTATACTAGTACATTACATTTGGGGATAAGAAATGAAATTCACAGTTCATGGAGACAGTAAGTTGTACGTACGCATGAACGCTACTTTCATTTCTATCTCATACTTTAATGGGAAAAAATAATAATGACATAAAGGAATATTATAATTCCAGTATAAAATCATATATAATAACATTAAATCCATCCTTTATACATCTCACATATGGCATTAATGAATCAAATCACTTTGAGGGGGCGGTAGTCCGCACTTCGTAAAATGAAGATATCGCGTTTACCCATAATGGAAACCATAAAGGTATGACATAAAAGAAAAATAAAGAAGCTTAAAGAAAAACATAAAAATATTATATATCATATATAAATAGTGTGACATCTTAATGGCCACCTTTGAAGGTGTTATATGAGTGTTGAACAATCATCGTTTCGTGAGGCATAAATTCGCTATCCATGGAAACAGTATGTTCTTTAACCATTAGATGTAGGTGTATGTAAGTTTATCTCTAATACATTTTATAAAAACATCCTATTATATTGAATATACTGTTTTTTTACAAAATAAAATAATAAAAAGAGTTTATGGGGTTGGAGAGGCAAAATAAAACATTAGAACACAAGAGAAGACACTACCTTTAAAACGGGTAACCTTTTTTATTTGAGATAAAAGGCTTCCTTGGGAAGAATTCTGCCCAAAGTGAGGCTTCTAGTAGTAAGAGAGGGATTTGGAAAGACAAAATGGTCAGATCTTTGATGATCCAAGGGCTTGAGACATTTGGGTAAGGAGGTAGAGGTGGGGGCCTTTTATAAGAGGAGAGGAGGGGCACTCTTGGAAAGGTATAAAATGTTACTTTATTTTCAAATGAGTTTCGGATTTTAATGGTCCCATAATGATTGTTTTCGAGGATAAGATGATACTGGTTCTAAATCCACCCATATAATAGTTTTTTGACATGTGTAGGTCTTAGATTTTACATTATCTTTCCATTTTAATTAAATCATAACCTAATGAGGTAATCGCTGCATCATCTTGGTGTCATAAATAATTTAATCTATTTAATGTATAAAAATTATAAAAACATACTTTGATGTAGGAAATATTTATATATTTCCAATGACTATTTATTGTCAAAATCTGACTTGTATAACCGCATGTAAAAATTGTTTGGGTAAAATAATACATGTTTGTGTCATTTTTACTTTTACTTTAAATAAACGGTATTAATGTCATTATCTTACCCAAGTGACTCTATGGGGTCCCAAAAATCGACCCATGGGTTGTCTCGGTCGTCCATGACTCATCCAATAGGGTTAGGACAGGTGTTAAGATATTTTAATTTTATAATAATATCATTTTTACCTTAAATCACACTAATTACCATTAATCACGATTAATAAAACATAAAAGTTACTTTTTATCAAAAAGTATTTTCATCCCATTGAACCAAATTTTACTTAATAATGAAAATCATTTCTATTTGATTTTTGAAATTCCAATCACAAAAGTGGTAATGTTCCATTTAAACAAAAAATCAGTTTTTGTAACTACCACTTTGTGGTTTCACTATTCTTCAAAAATTAAGGTTTTTCAGAAAAATACCATAACATTAGCCTAAGATATATTTGATATTCAGAATTTAAAAATGATGTCTATTTTAAAAAATTTTAAACATATACATTTCATTAATTAATTTAATAATTAATTACCATTGAAAAATCAAATAGCATGTTTTTAAGAAACAATATGTATCAAAATATTTACACTAGTTTAAGTATAATTTCAAAGTGAAATTAATTCCAATGACCACCATTGGATTAAATGGTAATAATATATTCTAATTTCACTTTAAAACCAATTAAAAATATAATATATTCATATAAATAAATTATATTAAAAATAGGTTTTGAATTAAAATACAACATTTTTCAATATTCATTAAAAAAATGAACTTTATCGGAAAAATACCAAAAATTTACACAAAGTAAATTTTGATGTCCCAATTCTAAAGAAGAATTTTATTTGGTCCAAAATAATGTATAAGTGTGACCAAAACTATATTTAATGACGGTTATCCATCAAAAGGCGATAAGTGGACCTTTAGTGAAAATTAGATTATATATGCCTAAATGAATTCTTTTCATATTTTAAGTATTTATCCTTTATTGGATAAATGTAAAAACATTTAACAAACATATATAATAATATATTAGTAATTTATATTCATTTTATCCAATAAAATGGCTACGTATTAAATACCTTTTAAAATAATATTATTTTATTACTAGTGTGCAACGTATGATTTTAAAGAAACTCTTTGTTGCGTATCGGGCACGCTATCGAACATAGAAACCCCTTTAAAGTAAAATTAATATAAAATTCATAAATATTAATAAATATGAAAATATTTTATTATTTATTTACCTGTGATGTTACAAAAAGTGTTGTAGTCTACATGTTATGTGATTATATGTGATACCCCAATTGTCTTCTTGTGAGATGTGACACAATGGCATAATGGGGGGTATGTGCATGGTATGAGGAGGGAATGAGGTTTATTTGCTTAATTTTCATCCTAACAACATTATTTGTGAAATGTGATGTTTTGAGATGGCACATGTATTATGGGAGAGATTTGAAGTGATTTGATATTATTCAAAAGAGGTGGGAGTCCCAGGATGTACGAAGTTTGTGTGTGAGAACGGAAAATCAGTAGGAATGTAGTTCAAGGTTACACATAATTGATATGAATCATATTATATTTTTTTAATTTTATGTGTTTTTAGTGAAAGAACCTTTGTGAGTATTCGGTTTTTGGTTTTGGTTAGTATATCTATGTAGGTGTAGTTTGCTTCGGCAATTTTCTCACGGGTGCATTGGTATGCACTTTTCACATGTGCATGAGAGGATTTGGTTTTCCTAATTGATTATACTTATATTCTCACCCTATGCATATAAAAATATTTTTAGGTTTCCTAGAGGACATCCAGGACTGTGTTGGACATTATTAGCTTGGACAATTGAAAAGTTGTTGTGTTTATGCTTTGGCATTGTTTTGGGTATTTTCTCTGATGATTTTTTATGTATTAGATTTATTTATACATGTATTGTGGGATGGTTTGGAATTATATTATATTGTTTACCTGATATTTTTATGGATATTTCATCTTATATTTCCATCATACATTATTATATAGGTTCTTGTTTCCTATATATGATATTTTTGTACCCTCAGTGCTAGTTTCTAGCCAGATGTCTATTAGATGTGGGACTAAGGGTCATTATCTCTCATCCATCACTGTAGAATCATAGGAGGTTGGGAGTCATGTAAATTATCCTATAGAGAGTCAATTTTATTTGTTTAAATGATTTTAATTCTTTTTATTTTCAATAACATTTGATTGACCTTTCCATATCCTTCAAACATATCAGGTTGTAAAAGTCTGAATATCATATGCTCATATACTTCGTTTCTACTAAACCATCACTTGAATTTGCAATCATGGAATATAAATTTTATTTGACCATATATTGATTAGTTTTCAATTTAATAATCTAAAAATTGTTCCAAACCAAAGGAATTCCATGGTGTGTTTGAAGGTAAATTATTCTAACTTTTATACATAGTTATGGGATTTTCAGTCTTATTTCTCTATATTCACATATAAATATATAAATTGTTAATAAAATAATTAAAATATAAATTAAACATCAATAATATATTTATATATTTATCAGTAAATTTATACAATCATTCTATAAATACAAATTATAAAATCATGATGAACATGAAAATATATAATTTTCGTATCATGCCAAACATATTTTTCAACATCTTTTTAGTATTGAAAATTTTAAAAATAAAAAATTTAAACATATAAAAAATAAATAATAATATATCCAATAAAATTCATATAGATTCTTCAAAAATAAAAAAACCGAAATTATAAATTAAAATCTTTAATATAAATTATATATAAAAAATAATCCAAAACATAATGTTAAAAAAAGAAAAAATAATTCATAATTCATTACATAATCATGATACGATAATTATCAGTGCATGAAATGAATATATTTAATGTCAAATTCACACAATATAGGTCTTTAATGTTGGTACTGGGAAGACAATGATTATTAATCAAAATAATAATTTTAAATTAGATAAAAAATATTTTGAATTTTTAATATTTCGATTAAACATTTATTAAAAGGTATTTATTTGAAATTTTTTTATTTTTTTAATTCTTAAAATTAAAATTTTTTACTAAACCAAATTGTATAACGAGTTAAGATAAAATGAGTCATTTATAATAACCATATTATTTGAATATAGACACCCTTCCCTTCATGTTTCTTGAATTAAAACTGTTCTCCAAAATTTAAAGTCATTTGTAAACAAGGTATAGAAAAACTAATCAAACAATATGATATAATGCATAATGATATAGCCAAAATAGTGATAAAATATTACAATATTATACCATAAGATTGGGGATCAAAATTATTGAGAAAAATGGGAAGAGGTTATGACATTAGGGATCACTGTCAAGGATCAGGGTGTCATTGTGGGGACTTCATTGAGTATTTGGTGGGGTCAGGGAAATGGGGATCTGAGTTGAGGGCGGGATAAGGGGCTGATGTCCTTGAGGTTGTGGGGGGAGTTGTAATGGTGAAGTGGTATCATTGGGAGGGTAATTTGTTGATGGGAAGGGGGGTCTCCATTAGAGAGAGGTGGGTCCAAGGGGAGGGTCACTTACGATGGGGAGAGGCACGACCGAGATGGGGAGGGTCGGCCACTGGCATCGGGGAGAGGCATGACCAATGGGAGGGGGGGATGGGGGGATGGGGGTTTAAGTGAATCGAGTGGGGTAAGGGTTGAATATTGGGTACATTTAAAGACCTGTGGTGATTTAATCAAAACACCCATAAATATTTTAAAAAAATTAGGGGTGGTTAGAGAACTGCTACTAAGACCTCTCTTTTTTTGTAGTGTTGGGATTATTCGGATCAATTTTCAAAGAAATGAATTTTTGTGCAGTTTTCTATAGACCATAAAAAGTTAAATTCAATAGTGATTAAAAACTAATAACGTTTCCCAAAATTGATAATTTATATGATTATATATGGGTAATACATGTTTTCTCAAGGACCCGCCAGTACAATACATATTATTAACATAATTGGAGAAAATAATATATTCAAAAGATATATTTTCAAAGTTAATTATTTCATTTATTTACTTGTCTATGCCTTTTGAGATGTATAATTTTATTATGTTGGTTTTAGATTTAGTGAACATGATATTTTGACTCATTTTGACTTCCTAATGGTAGTCTACTTATATAATATTCAAATATAAATATAATCATGGTCAATATCATCAAATTATATCATTGAAATTATGGAAACAAAACACATATAAAATATTAAATTTCTTCTTATATTTGAAATGTCATGTTTTTTGTCACATGGTTAATGAATACAATGTCTCAATAGATCCTAAGAAGGTGGAATCATTGATGTGATGGAAAACTAAATTGAATGTTACTTGGATAATATGTTTGTCAAGGATAATAAGACATAAATATGAGTTAATTTATTATTTTTCTAACCAATCCACTACAGCATTAACCCATTTGAAAAAAAGTATTATGATTTTTGGTTTTAATAATGGGAAGCATCATTTCACGAGCCTTAGAAATGGTTAACCATGACCCCATTATTATACTATATAACTCAATTTATTAGATTGAGGTCTAGTATGAGGATTCTATTGATATCTATGTTTTTATTCTAATATTTTTGTTGCAACCAAGTTGGTGGGTGTTATTTTTTTCAGACTAGCAATTAATTTATTGAAAATAATATGAATGATGAAATTATGTGATATGGTGACTCACATGAAGAATATAATGGTTACCATGCACATTGAAAAAAAAAATTGGTTATTGATGAATCGATATAATAACAAAATTCCTTATTAATTTATTTTTGAAGTGGGGGAAGTGGGATTCAAGAAGATATTTTTCATGTATTGTTGTTATCAAACATTAATAATTGGAATTATAAAACATAAGATATGTATTGTAGTTCTTGAAGCCATTTTTTAAGTGGGGATATTCCAAAAGTTATTCAATGGAGGTTCATAAAGTTGATTCTAGAATAGAATGTTTGAAAGTTAATCAAGACATAAAATTAAGTAAGGTCCCATATTTAAGAATCATTAATTTGATTCATATTGGTTGTTAGTTCAAAGAAGACATAATTTTGGTAAAAATGGTAAAAAGTTATACATCAAGAGAACATATAGGGTCAGTTTAAGTGAAACATAAAGGTAACTAGGACTATATGTAAGGTTTAGAATGTGATAGGTATTGGTTTTCTATATAGGAAAATTGAAAAGTACTTGATATGTAATGGTTATGAGATTTTCCCATGATATATATACGGGTATCTAGAATGATAGTTAAGGTATAATCAACCAGAAAATTTATATTTAAGAGTTATAATGATCATAAGAGTTGTTTGGGAATGTCTTTAATCTGAATAACACATAAGAGTTACATCACAAAGTAATGAAATATATATGAGTTATTCTTGAATTATTCAACTACTATCCAAATATTAAGATATAAATTAAAACTCATAAAGTATTACTAATAGTGTTTCCAATCATCATATTATCATTCCATTGGATAAATTTCCATGATTTCCATTGTGATTTGATTATGTCAGAGTTTTTACGCATTTATAAGTGTTCATTCCATTCAGGAATATCATTCCAGAATAGTTTTGAGGAAGAATAAGAGGTGAAGGATCACAGCATAAATATTTGGCGAGTTTTAAATTAGATTCAGGTTGTTTTATTGGATATGGAATATGAAAGAGAATCACAACATAATGAGTAATAAGACACCATTATTAAGCTTCCAGTGATGAAGATTAAACTATAATTAAAAAGTTATTTTGTGATATAGTAATCTATAGAATATCAGAACAATTTAGTTAGTATTTGAAATTATAGGAAAGTATCTTTTTAATGTAGGAATATTGACCTTATATTATATTTAATCGATAAAGGAAATCACTCCATTTATTTTTTGGAGCTTCAATTTTAAAATATTAAAAATATATCATATTATTATTCTATTATTATAAGGACTAGAATAAAGAATAATAAAGGAGAAGAAGATTAGAAAAATATTCAACATTCTTAATAAATATAAATAATGAGTTTCAATATGTTGGTAGATCTTGATTATAGCATAGAAAAAAGAGAAGATCCACATATGGATCATTATTAATCAGATCTCCTTTTGAAAGAATAATGCAAGAAGATATAGTTGAGAGTTAAATTAATACATCTAGGCATTGAAGACAGAGTGAATAAAATATTATCCCACAAATAATTCAAATAATATGTAATAGATTATTGTAGTTATTGTTATATTATGTAATACAAATACTGAGAGACAATTCATTTCATTTAATTTTAAAAATAACCCTTTTAACCATGGTAGGGGAAACCAACAAGAGTCCCAAATTATATATGTGATTTATGACCACCATAATACCACAAGATCATAAAATCACCATATAAAATTCAAAAATAAAAATAAAAAAAACAAAACTGATGTGTCTAAAAAACATTATGTGCTTCAACCTTATAATACCCACATATACTATATCCTGAAAATCAATAAACATCAATAGAGGGAACTCATTGCTGAATGATACCCATCAATATACTAATCATTACCATTGATTACTCGCCTATGAGTCGACCATCTCATCATTAATGAAGGAAATATTGGGATTTATCACATTTTTTTAGAATATAAAAAATTATTAGGGGGAGATTTATGTCAACATTAATTATGGATTTTCTCCAACATTAATAGAACATCTTACAAAAACTAATTCATGTGAGCTTTTATCTTGGAAAATTAGTGTTCTATTTACAATATCCCACATCTACGTATAGGTACAAATTTATGATACATGAATTTCCTCAATGTTCTTATTCCCAATGCACCCTACCATTAATCCCAAGAATAGTGTAATAATAAGAAACAAAATTAAAAAAACAAACTAGAGCCATCATCACATAACCCACCAACATTGTCCCAATCCCTCAATTGGGTAGGAATACCTGATACATGGAGGAGTAAATAAAATGGGAAAATGGGATTAAATATATATGGTCCAAGTCATTGAATCAAAAACTGTAATCTGGAAAATATAATACTCGTAGGTTCCAGGCTATCTATGGAGGGTGAATAACTCTGGATTATTTCTAATAGTGTTCCAAAGAAACGACATAGATGCCTAAGGCCCCAACTTCTATGGAAACTCCCAAAGACCCAACCGTGCCTGATTCCTTCTGAAAACTCAATGAATAAAGAATATTCTCGTTAAACACCATGAAATAAAAATACATCATGGATTCATGAAATCAAAAATTGAGTAGGACCTGTGAAATGGATCAAATCTGAGCAAAGAAATGTTTTCTAACCAAAATTAAGGGAGGGGAGCACCAACTATCTCCATTGTAAGAGGTTTATAATAGGAAACAATGAAAAAGGGGTTTTAATTGTGATAAAATAATAGGGAATGATGTTCCATTAGGGAAATACATAGACACAACCCTCAAAATGAAGACATAATTCTGTAAGTCTTTGGAGGATTGGGAAAGTAGATTACTCGGACCCTAATCAAGAATCAATTAATGAGTTATATTAGAGAGAAATTCAATTCATTGGGATTTTATGAACATACCTTTTAGACTATATACTATGATATATAAAATAAATATTTATCCTTTACTAAAGTACTATGCATATGATAAGAAGAGAGAGTAGCCTCTAAAAACATAATGATCCTCTCCAAACCCATTTAAAGGAAATGAACATGGCATGGATTTATTGGAACCTGAAAACAGATATCCAATTTTTCAATTATATTATTCATTCTTGTTTTCATCTTGAAATACTATGTTCAATTTTATTCTGCCAATTTAATTTTTTATTCTTTTGAATGAAAAAATAGTTTTTTTTAGTTTGATAATTTAACTCTACCGGGATCATTTTTTTGTGATGTGACTTATCTGTTCATTTGTGTGTCTACATTAGTGGGATGCTTTCTCTTCCAACATTTATCTGGGCCTACCATGTCATTAAAGGCCACCCTAGTGATATATGTGGGATTAGATTCTATGTATTGATCCATTCTTCCCCCCACGTTTCACTATGATATCCATTTATGAAATACATTTGATTCTACTGCTCAGTTGGTGTTACAATGTGTCTTCATAGAGGCCCTCGATTAGTCGTAGCTTCTTGAGGGATTGTCGGTGTTAGATGAATTGATGAACCTTGACCCAGTTTCCATTCCACTATCCTGGATCCATTTTGGGTTTTCTATATTTCATAATTCCTATGGTTCCCTTTTCGTGGTTATGATTTGTTTCTCTTGGTGTGTTCTTCAACCTCTAGTAAAAAGATCTTAATCCTTCAATCCACTATATACACAACTAGTTTATTGGTTCTGGTGGAGTTTGTTAACGAATCATTCTATTAGTTTAATTGTGGTGAATATTCAAATTGTATTACCTCTAACATCCTATACCAGATTGGTTGAGTGCCTATTCAATGTTTTAGCATTTACATCCGCTTTACAGTGACAAGAATTAAGAGATCTGTACAGTTGGACACTAGCATATTTTATTGTCTGTTTATTTACCTACATTTATTTTTTATCACAAAATTATGTATTAAAATAATTTTTCATTTATTCTATATAATTTTTATTTTATAAAATAATCTATTCTATATTAATATTAATAAAATTCATGAGTATCAGTTGTGTTATATTTGTGAATTTAGGTCCCCATGGGATTCAGGCATGTAAATACCTTTTTTATTGTTCTAACATTATTCTTTCATCTCATTTTTAATTGTTCTTGAATTTTTTACTTTTGAAAGAAAACTCATAGTTATAAGCTATTATGGTTTTGGTGTTGTGCTACTATACCATCACCCCTCACAATGTGGTTTAAGATCCTTACTACTTTAACTTTGTTATAAAACCCACGTTTTTTTCCAACAATTATTTCTGTTTAATTATATATTTTGATCTATTCTCATATTGTCACTATTTACATAATTCATTTTCCTAAATACACTGTCCCATCCATAATTACAATTTATTTCAAATTTCTTGGGATAAACATCATCCGCCAAATATATTTATCTGTTGTTAGGGGTGTACAAATCGCATTGTTTGTATGAACTCGACATATATTGTTTGGTTAAGCATGTAAACAACTAGATTTGATGTCAGTAAATTTGAGGGATTCAAAGAGTTTATCCTTTCGTGAATTACTATAAAGGGACCATCAAAATTAGAATGTCTTAATTGATTCCCTATGTGGGACTAGGAAACCAATAGTTATAATAAATTAAACTAAACAGACCATCATCGAATACCAAGACTTTTCCCTCAAATGTTTTAGTTATGGAACATATCTCCACACTTCTTTCTTCAAAAGATAATTTTATTTGATATGTTGTTTATGAGTCATATATTTATGGTATATGTATTAAATTAGAGAAATTATATATAGAATCATCATTACTTAGTAGAATTTATAAAAAACATTGAATGCTAACCTTTAAAATGAAACCTGTTTGTTCTATTATGCCCCATTTAGATGAATTTAACAAAATAAAGATAGATTTTTCCAATGTTATTATGATTTTTGATGGTGAAGTTCAATAAATGATTCATTTTAATTTTCAACATAATACCTACAACACATTATTTGAAACCATGATGTATGGTCATGACTCACTAACCCTTGAAGTGACTAAATCATCCCTTCTCACAAAATAATTTCATTCCAATCCTAGAATTAAAGTTGAGGCTAGTATATTATTTAATAGGGGTAGGCCTCAGTATAATGGTAAAAAGAAACAGTTTAGTAAAGATATAATCAGGAGAATTAAGGAAACCAAACATAGGTCTAATTATTGGGATATAAATATATTTTTTCATTGTGGAAGGCTGAGTAATACTAAGCCTGAATGTTGGAAAAGTAAGAAAGAACTAGGATCTAACAATCCACTAAGAAGTCTCGTATAGTTGCCTATTGTTATGAAACACGTAAAGTATAAAATGTTTACATCCATACAGTCAATCACGAGTGGGTCCTTAACTCATGTAGTTATTTTCACATGGTTCCCTTTAGAGGTTCAATCTCATAATTGATTGAAATAGTATAAGGGGATGTCCTCCATGGAAATAATAAGAGGTGTATGGTAGAGGGAATATGTTATATTTTTCTAATACTAAATCACGATTCCATCTTCAATTTTCTTGATTTTTGTTGGGTTCCCAACTTTCATAGGAACCAAATTTCTTTATGGAACCTATACCCAAAGGGGATTAATTTCAAGTCTAAAATTTGTTATTTAAAAATATATAATGTATCTAAAATTATAATAAATAGGCCTCTTACTAATGTGATGTTTGTCTTGAATGAAATAACACATTCATGACAGTTTGGATTTGACTATGCCACAAAAAAATAAAAATACTATTCTTTGGTATTGGAGATTAGGGAATGTTATCTCTAAGGGTCTTGAATAATTCAACAAAAAGGATCTATTGAGTTACATCGTGACAAGAAATATTCCATTGTGTTATGAATTTGTGATGGGAAAGACTAATAGAGACACCATAAATTACATTATACATTAAGGATGTTGTCCCCTTAGAATACATCCATTCCGATAAATGGGTAACAACCAACACTACTTCCTATGGTGGAGGATTAAATTTTTTCACTTTCATAGATTAATTCTCATAAAAGTATATATTTTCATAAAATAAATAAATATGATGTTTTCAAAACTATTAAAACCAGAAAATAATTTTTTAAAACAAAATTTTGGAAAAATTAAAACCATAGGAACTGATAATGGGTTGGAATATTTATCCATCGAATTTATTTAGTTTTTTAAATTTGAAGGTATTAAATGAAACAAGACCATTAGGGAAACCCCCAACAATATGGCCTTATATAGTGAATGAATTATATTTTTTAGGGAGCCTCTAGAACATGATATCTTGATCAGGTATCCAAAAATAATTCAGGGTAGAGGTTGCAAGAACTACTTTCTACTTAACTAATTGGTGTTCATCCTTTTTAAATCTATTTAAAACTCCTGAAGAATTGTGGAATAAACATCATCCCTCTTATAGATACTCAAGGGTCCTCGGTTGTAGTACAAATGATCACAATAATAATTATAAACTAGAATTTATAGCTCTTAATTGTATCTTTTTAGTGTAACATGATGGTGTTAGTGTTTACAAACATTGGTTTTGTAAAACTAGTTACCAAAAATTCATAATAAGGAGTAATGTCATTATATATGATTCAAATTATCCCAAAACCAAATATGCCACATTTTGTAGAAGTGATACAGTCCTTGAATATTTTGATGAAACTGAGCCTCCATCCCAATTTTGGAGCTGTTGTCCAGCCCACTCCATCGGATAAAAAACATAATATACATGATAATTCAACCTCCAGATTGTTTAACATTCTAAATATAAACCTACTTTCACCAATAGTTACTATAATTTAACACATGATAGGTAATGGAGAGTGCTTATACATCCGTATTGGTTCATCTAGTATGAAATAGCTTCCTATGCATTTAATGTTGCCCATGATCTAATAGATAGGGATACACAAACTTATAGGAAGGCCCAATATTACAAAGGATCAAAGTGTCAATCCTCTTCCAGGAAAGAATAAATGTATTGATTAAGAAAAAAATAAAACTTGTTCTATTATTAATAAAACATGCAATGCTAAAGATATTGGTTCAAAGTTGATATAAAAAATAAATAAAGATAACATGAGGGAAATAAAATAAAATACAATGACTGATTTGTTTCTATGGGATTACATAAAATAGGAGTAACATATTATTTTGTAATATTTTCCCCTCTTGTTAATAAATATTTTATTAGGATTCTACTTTATTTGTCTTGCTATAGTGACCTCCAAATTGTTCAAGTTGAGTTAAAACTACATTTATGCATACTGATTTAAATGGGAAAATTTATATGAAACCTCCATATGGTTACTCTATGGAATTATAATCAAATCAATTATAATGGTTGAATAAATATATATGTGGTTTAAATAAATCCACTATGTATTTGTATAATAAATTTTATTCCATTATGATAGAAAAAATTACAAGGAGTCAAAATGATGCATGTGTTTGTTTAAAATTAAATAACATTGTATTCTTTATTTGATGCTCTATGTTGATTAAATGCATATAATTTTTAAAAACATGAGTGTCATCATTTCTATTAAATATAATGTAAATATAATGTTTGAAATGAATGAATTAGGTGCAGCTATGAATATTATAGTTTCTGAAATAATTATTCACAAAAAAATAAACTACAGTACTTATCTCATCAAGGTTATATTTTAAATATTCATAAGAGATATATGTTGGAATCAATAAATTCTGTTAATATACATCTTATAGAACACTATAAACTATCTTTTACAAAGTCACCCACTACTACTGAAGATATAAAATTTATGTTACAAATATTGTATTCTAATATTTCGTGTAGTATCATGTATAACTTGATATTCATTACACCTAATATTACCTTTTCAATTTCTAACCATAATTGATTTATGGACACACATGTGATGTCACATTATCATTCCATCAAATTGATCATTGGATAAATATCATGTAGATCTAATATATCATTATATTGTGGTTAGGGTGTGGATACTTTTGAAATTATAAATTCCTATGTGAATATAGACTATATAAAGAATATTAACACCAGAAAATCATTCAATAGGTATATATCTACTACTTGTGGTGTTCCCAATTCATAGAAAAGTAATATGATGTTTGTGGTTTCACATTCACCTATGGAATCAGAATATATTTCTTTAAACAATGTAGTCCGAGAAGAATTATGGATTAAAGGGGTTTCATCTTAACATAACCCTTTCAATTATCTTATAAATGTTTATTTTGATAGTCAATCTACCATTCATTTTACCAAAAATTCAATATGTCATTGTAAATTAAAACACACATATGTTTGACTTCAATTTATTAGAGATGTTGTAGAATCTATAGACATATGTGTAAATAATATAATAATTAATGATAACATGGATACTATTTTTGCTAAATCCATGGTGTTTTCTAAATTAATTTGTTTTTATATATTGAATTTGGTTCCAATTATATAGCTACATGTGTATGAACATCACCAATTTCAATTGAAAATTATATAGATTTTTGATTTATCTAATTGATTCTTCTTTTCATATTGAAATACAATATTCAATATTATTACTCTAATTTTTTTTAATGAATGATATATTATGATATTTTTTACAATGTTACTCTGTTAGGATCCTTTATGGGTGATGAGACTTATCTTTTATTATGTGGGACTAATTTATTATGCTGCTCACTTGACATGCTTATCCATTGGCCCACCATGTCCTTGTGTTCCACCCAGTCGATCCTTATGGAATGAAATTATTATCATTGATTCACCATGCCACAAAATTGATATTCACTATCCACCTATTCATTGCATTTAAATATGCTACTCGGTCCCTATTTTTGTGTACATTCATTCCATCTCCTGGTTAGTTGCAGAACCTCGAGTGACAATTGGTGTCATGGGAATTGATGACCCATGCAGCAGTTTTCATTCGACTATCTAGGATCTATTATCGCTTTTATTTAGTTCAATTATCCTTTGGCACTCACATCTAGGTTCTAGTTCAATATTCTTGTTGTGTTCTTCATCCTATTATAAAGAATATCTTTTAGCTTATGTCCTCCATGTACACCAGTGGTGTATAGGTTCTGGTAGAGTATATGACAACATATTTCCCATGGAAGAAGTGTGGTGGATATCCTATGTAAAGTACATCTATCATTTAGTACATGTGAGTTTGAGTACCTATGTGACGGTCGAGCAATTTCTTCAACATCACAATGAACAAAATCATGAGGTCAGGACATTCGTACACTAGTGTCTAACATTGTAATCTTAATTACCTATTATTCTTCTTGTTCTATTCTTTATCGTTTAGAAGACCCTATCATTATTTATATTTCATTTATAGTATTTTATATAATATTTTCATTCTTTATATTAACAAAATTCATGATTCTAGGTGGTGTTCTTGTCATGTGTGCATGTCCCCAAATTTCAAAATCATGTAAATTCTTGTTATCTGATAATTACTTTTGTGTCTTTCAACCTATCTGAATTGTTTTTTTATACATCAAGAATAAAAACTACATTTTAGTGCTAGTAGGGTTTTGGTGTTCTTCTATTGTTCGTTTCACCCTTACCCCTCAACGAACAAAATTTATCATAGTACAATTTTGTAGTATGGAACATAATCAGGTGTATGATCCATAGATTATCACCTAATAGTGATCCAAATTAAATATGATTTTGTTCTTGTGATTTATATTAGGAATTTGGGTCTAATAGTTTTTGAGATATATATTAAAATAAAAAATATATTATACATATTCCTTCGGATGATAGGAAGAGATAAATATAATATCCTAGTATAAATAAATAGAAAATGTTTTAATTTTACGTTCTTGCTAATTCATTCACCCATAGGGTGCATAAATTCAATATTTTTATCTCAACAAGGTTAATTGGGGCCAATAGTTTCCCACTAGGAAATTATTCTTTTAGAGTCCATGTTAATTAGGCCGCGTCGAGGGGGCTGAATTATTCTATTCATTTTTTAATTTAATAATTATTAATTGAATCTCATAAAATTGTTAAAATCTAGATCCATTCTCACTTAAATTACTAATCCTCACCTAAATGTTGCATGAAATAAAGATCACAAGAAAAATAGTAATAAAAAGAATTTCCCTTAAAATCAAACCCCTTCCCATGATGGGTTAGTCTCCCTAATCACAAATTCTCCAATACAAACCCTTGTGGTTGAACTAGGGATATTCCCAATCTCATTGGCACATATCACCACTATTATCATATTCCATATTCCCAATAAGGACTATATATTATTACTACTAACAAAATTAGGTGTACATAATGTAATAATAATGATCTCATTTTATCCTCATTTCTTTAGAACCACATCAAATAGGATAACGCTCTCCAAGCCTTCATGACCTTCATATCTATACATTCAATGTATTCCTGATCATCTGTAGTTCATGACCAAAAACCACTTTACTATCCTTTCAGAAATTATTATTATCTTCAATGAAGTATAAGTCAATTGGTACATTGAATTCATCAGTTCAGAATTTCTATTCCGTCTTAAAAGATCCCGACTCTAGTCTCACACATTACCTATTTGATATCAAACTTTATTGGACTCTCAATTTCGTCTCATGAAGGACTCATTTCTATTTATATATAGAAGTTTCCTTATATACGTGATTCAATTCAGTATTTTTTTTAATATTGTTTCCATTTTCAAAATATAGAAATCCCTAATAATTTTAAATAGTGAAATTATCACAAATTAAAAAATTTCTAACCAATTTCTAAATCTTTTCCTCTCATTCATACTCATTAAAAGACTATGCCAATCCACATTCAAATCACAAATATTCATATATATTTTTATTTCCTTTATTAAATTATCATTAAATATACTTCATTAAATTCCCTTGAAACTACTCATCCATGTGTACATGGATGCATGTAGTGCAATATGGAACTTTACCTTTATGTCATGGAACTCAAGTAAAATTTTATCTTCATACTCAGATTATTATTCAATAATATCATCTCAGATCGCCATCATTTTTCAAAATTTTTAATTCAATTAAGATTATTATATTATACTATATTTTAAATTTCCATCTATTAGAATGTTTATTAAAAAAATTTGAGATTTTTGGACTTTTATGTAATCATATTTTCACTATATTTTGGCTTTTAAATGACTCATACAGATTGTGGTATGGTTTCAAATAACTCATCAAAACATGTCATTTAATAATTCTTGAATGAATTATTTAGAGTAAAGGAATCACAAATATATAGTTTAAAAGATATATTTTCATGTCAAGAATGATTATGACATAATATTTAACCACTTGTATATAGAGTTCCATTATTCATAGATAACCCATATGAAGCCCGGAATAACTTTATCACATATGTCAGTTTTCGTAAAATTTACTAACACATTGTCACAAAATAAAAAATATATACATATGTTACATTGTCCTAAAATTACTCATATGAAGTTTGGCACATTTACGTGTATTCAATTGTTGAGCTACAATATCATATAGTACTATATTCAAACTATAGCCTCTTCCAATCCTCAAATAATTTTTCTAAACACATTAAATCATGTCTTACAATCATATACTGAGTCTTCATAATCCAATATTTTAGTAAATTGTTTAAATGGTTCTCAATTGATTCTTTCCTCATACCATTAGCTAGATATTTTATTGATAATGATTATTTAATTATTATTTTTATCTTACACTAGAATAATTACATTATAACATCTTAGAAACTACTGTAGATAGAGGTTTCCTCATTATAACATGTCTTTAACATGATTATTATCTCACCAATACTCACATATAGAGATTATACAATAAATATATATTAAAAACATCTTTAAGAAACACCATAAACATCATTTTCAATTCAACAATGAAATACAATCATCATCTCTTTATAGCCTCCAAAAATATATTGATTTCTTCCCTATACCCATGAAACAATTACTTAATGAATACAAATATATTATATTTATTTGTATCGTGAATCTCCCCCTTTGAATATTTTTAATAGAATTATTAATCTATTATGTCAATATATATGCTTCTTTTTTCTCCCCCATATTAACAATAAATACAACGAAAGTGTAGGGATTATCTCATATAATCTTTATACATCACTTATGATTATGAGAAAACTTATTCATATTTAACATTTATTCTAAATTAAAGACTACTCTACATTTTGAGAGAACTATGGTAATTCATATTTCCTTAAAAACAAGACTTAAGTTAGTTAAATATTGGTTATGTGGTCTAACGCAATCAAAAATTGAATATTGAATTACCAAGGAGAAAAAACCAACATATAAATAGATATATATGTGAAACAATTATGGTTTTCTAATTTTGGGATAATTTTAACAGATTTATTATGAAATATACACCCCATGAATTTATCTAAAAATTAATCGTGATATTTAAGTGCTTAATAATAAACTCACCAATTATCTATGTTTTTTCGTCAAAAAAATATACCTATTTAAAACAAATTTGATACAATCAAAAAAATTATGTAAGTTTGATTTTCAAACCAAATTCTAATTTTATTTATATTTATATTGAAATTATTGATGAACTTCCAAAAAATATTTTAATAGATCATATTAAAGGTTTCTCTCCCACTAGGGATGTAGTGACTGTTTTTCTTCTAGGTAGTTGGAACACCCTGTGAAGAGATATTCTTTTGTTGTATTATAGTGACACCCTCATGATTATCCTCCAATTACCTACATATTATTACAAAATAATCATGAAATATGTGAATAGTGAGGGACCTCTCAATTTTTCAATTTGGAAAGAAAGATTGTGTGTTTTCCCACTACATAATCCATTCATTCTTAATAATAAAAACATAAAAAATTTCTCTAGGAATACCATCCTTTAAAGAGTATTGTCACTTTTCCTGCTCATTTTCTACCATTAAACTACATCTATATTTGAATAAGTATTCCTTACATCATCCAATAATGTAACCAAGTTACCTAATACTTGAATCATTTAATTTACTACACTAATTTACTAAAAACTAACTTGTAATAGAATATAAATAAGAAAAAATAATCCACTATGTTAATTTTATTTCAAATGTAACTCGAGATCATCTAATTAATAAAACAAAATTGTAATAAATTCATATGTTATATAAGAAATATTATGAAATCATTGGAAAAAGAAAATAAAAATGTAACCATTTACATTAAAGATATATGGCCATAATGCACAGTCTACAACAAATTCACATGGCCCAAGTCACTCAGTTGTTCCTCTTCTAAATTCCATTAATGTTAGATTTGTAAATTTTAAGATGTGTATATTAAACTAGATATTAAAATTACCCATTCTTTAATCCCACTGGAAGCTCAAGGTATAGTATTGAAAGCATTGATTAGACACACATTCATAGAAAAATCAAGATTTACAGAAATCCTACCTATATTTTCCATTTCTCCCCAAATATCAAAAAACAAAAAAAAATTATCTCGCACCAATTGTCATCAAACTAATGCAGGCTTCCCCTAATTTTTGTACCCAAGCCAACCCATGATATGGCATGAAGGGAATTCCTGGTCCCTGTGAGTTATAAACAAGTGCATGGGTATCAAAAATACATTAGGGGGAATTTTAAATAATAAATCGTTAAATTGTTTAAATTTCTTTGAATAAATCTTAAAATACTATTATATAATTCATATAGTCACACATATGATATAAATAGTTTTAAAAAAAGAATATAAAATATAATTCATATAATAAATAATAACTCATATACATTTAAAAAACAGATCTAAACTAGTATTACCAAATTTATCTATACAAATAAAAGACCAACATAATCAATATAAGAATGAAAATAAAATTTGGAAATAGAATAACACATGATATATCTATATTAAAATATCAAAGGAAAACAGACAAAAATAATATTGCATCTCCATGTGACATGAAATTACTCCTTTTCTTAGAAGAAGGACAACCATACATGAACTATAATCCAAAACCAACAATTATTCTACCAGAACAATAAACACACATGGAATGTAAATAGGTTTGAGAAAAAATTCCTCATAGGTAACAACCCCACAATGTATGCATAACCTTTATTGTAAAATACATTTCAAGATTGTTTGAAAATTAAATTATGATATTAATATTTCTATTTAAATTTAAAACATTAAAGATTTATGTCATTTTATAAATCCCACTAGTTTCAAAAAAGTAAAATAAAACACATTTTTAAAGACAACACATAAAAATAGTAAACCTATAGATGATTAGTAATTGATAAAAAATAATTTCTTCGGTGAATTATTACAAAGAAGGTGAATAAATTATTTTAAAAATTGAATTAAAATAAATATATAAAATAAACACATAAAAAACACCCATATATATGAAATGCATACCATGTTAAATGAAAATAAAACATCATTAATCAAATGTAACTACAAAAAGAACCACATATAGGTAAAGTTAACAGAGGTAATTATAAATAGAAAAAATGTCCTCTCGAATGAAATAATATAATTGAATGAATGTAAACATAAATAATAGTTCTAAAATAATGAAAAATAAAATGGTGTAAATCATGAGAGTGGATGATCATCAGTCTATCATGGTCCACCGTTAAAAAAAATATTTTGACCATGTATACCACATATAGATGACCCGAGATATCTCCCACAGAGTGTATGGTGTCTCTTCATTAATCTCATTTGCTTATTAAATAATTTTTTTTATTAATTGTAATGATATGAATTAATAGGGTATTTATTTTTGTTTTTTTTATAAGAATGAATAATTGAGTCCATAAATAAAAATATAATGTTGGTTAGAAAATGTCCATGAACTTGGTCTAACGAGTCTAAAATACATGTCATTTCTTTTTTTATATGTCATGATAATCTATTCTCAACATCACAAAATTCATCGCTGATAATTATGTCACACATCTCACTAAAAAAATGATGAGATATCAGATATGGAATAGCATCTAGAGAATGATATATCTCCTAAAAATGATACAATTTACAATTCAAACCAATCCTATTATTAATATATTATTGACCAAATTGTTCTTCATGTCATTATAAATTGAAAAAACCCCCCAAGATTCTTGGTGGAGTGAACTGAGAGGTTAATAGGATAAATATAAATGAATAGTACATCAAATTGGTCTTTTGAATAGAAATGAAGGTGCATATCATGTTTACCATCAAAAAAATCTATGATAAAAGAATAATTAAATAATTATAATGAATATTGAAATCTAGATAGTTTTGAGTTTCACTTCAAAATTCTAGAATAGCATATTAGCCATCTATTAAATAAGTTTTAAGATAACACCATAGAGAAATAAGAATAAATACAATTTTATTTACATTTGGGAGACAAAATGATGATGTGCGTAACTCCCTGACCCATGTTACCCAGAGTTGGTGGATTATTACATAGCATTTGCGTGATAAAAAGAAAGATCAAATCACGAAAGACCAACTAGTTTAGTAGCCTTGGAAAAAATATATATATTTATATGTCTTACATTACATCATAAAAATGAAAACTACAAAAACATAGTCTCCATATTCCATTTTCATATACCCACATACTATCCCTGTAGGTCATTCATAAATTACTTCTTCACATCCGGGGAAAAATAAAACATTGAAAGGGGTGATCTCAGATGCTCAGTAAGGATAACAATATAGAGGTAAATATCATGAATAAACATAAACATTTAAGGTAATGTATAAATAAAACACAAGCCTTTTAAAATTGTACTTAATCATAATATGGCAAAGATAAAAATCAAATAATGCCATTTACTTACTCGCATGGATATTCTACTAGTCAAATAATCACATGCAATATCAATAACTACTTTCATAATGACAGAATGCATAATGCCAGACAATCATCACCACGTAGCCAAGGCCTTGTTCCAAGAATACAAATAAGATTTTGTCAAGGCCTCATGCCAAGACACTAGTTTTTCTCATGATAACTACCGATGCATTGAGAAGCTATAACAGCATCCACCTGTCACTTATTAAGTCCAATGCATTCCTCATATGAATAGGTTTAAACATAACATAAACATTCGTATTAAAACTAGCATAGGAAATTTCAATACATTCTCCATAAACCATGAATGGTATAAAAATAACACATCCATAGTCAAAAATATCAAAAAACCATCAATGGATGTTTTCTATAATAAATCAACTTCCAATAAGCTTAAAATCCATCAAAAGATGTTGACATAGATGAAATCAAAACTATTTGAGTGAAATATCTCTTTTTTTAAATCATTTAAAAGTAAAATAGTTATAAAATAAAACATATACTTTGAAAATATTCTTATAAGATTGTAATGGAAGCTTTGAATATTTTATAACGACGTAAAATAGCCGCTTACTCTGTATAAGTTAAAAAAGACATTCTTACCTTAATTCTATCGAATTGGTTAAAGAAGACCTTGTTTGGAAAACGATGGAAAAATTACTTTATAAACTTCTTATAAAAAGTCAAACAAGAGTATAAATGACTTTAACCCATATTCTGAAAAATATTAAGAATGTTTTGAAATACATTTTTAAAAAAACATGGATGTCGTTGATAAAGAGTTCCCAGTAAATAATTACGTATAAACAGACTTGGATAATGAAGAGATTGTGAAATAAACCCTTACCTTGTACTTTTCCTTGGTTGATGGTAGGTTAACATCCTGTATAATGGTGAAATAATATTTATTAAATTAGTGAATAATAATATACATTAGTATGATATAATATATTATCTTTTAACATTGATTTGTTAATAACATCTTAGTATTATCGTCATTTCGGGTGTTAATGGATTCGTTTTCCTTTGTCTATTTTGTTACATAAGCCATATTTGTTATGGATATGTTGTATCATATTCATATCCAGAATTATATGAAGTCCATAAACATTATTTTTAATCATTAAATGATAATTAGACTCAAATGGATATGATGGGGAATGAATCTCATTGCATTCGTGGAGACGGTAGTCTGTACGTACGCACGAGCGACAATATAATTCTTTTCAAATTAAAATAATATATAATTTGATGGTATATCATATATACAGAATAATAATCATGTTATGTTTATTATTTACATGAATTATACATCATTATTATATCCATCTAAATAATAATATATTTAATAACAATTACACCACAACGTGGAGACGGTAGGTCGTACGTACGAACGTATGGTGACTTCTCATTCACGGGATGGATAGAATAGTGCATTTTTTGTTCCATAATTATAATAACATCACAGTATAGATAAGATACTGGATTTTTTATTTTATAATGGAAAAAACAAGGAAAGAAGATGTTGAAAAATAAATGAACTTGAAAAAGGGTGGTGAAAACATTACCTCTTCTTCAGGTTCTTCCTTTTGATTTGATCAAAAGGGATCTTTAGGTTAGATTTGTGATCAAAATAAGGCCATTAGGTTGAATTTAGTGAATTTTAGAGAGTATTTGGGAAGGGTTTGGCTGAAGGAAAATGCTTTTAATGTGTGAAGAATTGGTTAGAATTGGTGTCCTCTTATAAGGTGGAGGAGGGGCACCTTAGGAAAATCTAGAAATATTATTTTATAATAAATTTATATTCGTTTTCTAATGGCTCCAAATTAAATTATTCAATGTATAAGGTGGTTATTGGTCGATATACTTCCAACCAATAGATTTTAGATAGGTTTTGGTCATTATATTAACATTATCATTTAGTTTTTACTCTTAGTCAATTAGTTTGACACTTACCATGTCACTTTGTATTTTTATATTATATAGTTAATAAACATATTATTTACCACCAAGAGACCTCCAAGATGTCCATTAATGATACAAATATCATGATATAAGTCTCTTGGCCAAAAAATAGATTTTTAGGAATTGATTATCAATTAATAATATAATATTTATTTTAAAAACTCTTTTATGTCAAATTTGACACTATTGGGTATTTTGTTTTTGATAAATTCATAACAGATTTTTTACTTTCAAAAAAACTTATATAAATAATATTAGTATGTCATATTATCATAGAAAATAATTTTAATTTATAAAAATTCTCAAATTACATTTATAGCGGTATTTATAGTATCATTTATCTTAATTTTTCATTAATACTGTAATTACTGCATCATCATTTTGTCATAAATAAATTATATTATGTAATGTCTAAAAATTATAAATAAAATACCATTTTTTAGGAAATCTCTTTATTTTTATAATGAATATTTATAGTAGAAATTGCAACATATCCAACATTATGTAAATTTTTTTTTTCTAATAGATATATGCTTATGTCTTTTTTGTATTTATTTTAACTTAATTAATATAAAGTGTCATTATCACCAACAAGTGGGTCCATGGAGTCCGAAAATCGACCCAAAGATGCCCATGGTTGGACACGTATCATCCAATAAGGTTAGGACACGTTTTAGGATAATTTATTATTATTATAATATTATTTTTCCCCTTATTTACTGTATTTACCCATTAACCATGGTAAATAAAATATTTACCGAAGTAATTATTCAAAATGTATAAAAATGAAAGTTACCTATTTACACAATTTGGAAATCTTCGATTCCCAATATGGTATCCATTTTTCCAAATTCCAAACACAAAAGTGGCATAAATTAATTTAAAATTAATTCTCGTTGTTATAACAAAAAGCGTGTTTTTAAAAGATAATAACTATCAAAAGTTTGGCGCTTGTTTATATCAAGTTTAATTGGGAAATTATGTCCAATGACGAACATAATATTAAATGGTAAAAATATATTCTAAATATACATTAAAACCACTCAAATTCATAATTTATCACTGTTAATTATTTCGATTATGAATGTTGTTTTTAAATAAAATTTAGTAATTTTCATTATTCATCAAAATATAAAAGTTATCCGAAAAGTACAAAAATTTCACCATAGGCTAATTTTGATATTCTGAATCCAAAAATGAAGTCCATTTTGAGAGATTAAATTTTTAAAATTTCAAAAAGTGGTTATTACTATTCATAATGGCTACTTTAATTGGTCGTGGCGTGCTAGAATCTTGAAGTTGCGTACAACACATGCTACTGTATTATTCAAAGAGAAGTGTACCATGGAAGCTTGGGGTGTTACATTCTCCCCTCCTTCAAATAATTTCATCCTCTAAATTTCTAGAATATTAATGCATGAAATCACATGGGTGGTTCTTCATCATAAGTTTCTCAGGTTCCCCCATTGCCTCTTCCATTTTATGGTTTCTCCATAGAACTTTTACCAAACGAGTCGTCCGGTTTCTCAGCACTTGTTCTCTTGTATCAAGAATACTAATGGGATCTTCCCAATAAGAGAGATCGGGTTCCAGTTCTAATTCCTCATAGGTGAGTACATTCATTTGGTCAGACATGTATTTTCTCAACAGTGATACATGGAACACATCGTGAACATTGGAGAGACTTGGCGGCATTTCCAAATGGTAAGCTACAACCCAAATTTGTTCTAGAATTTCGAATGGTCTGATGTACCTGGGACTCAATTTACCTTTCTTGCCAAAATTTATAACTCCATTCCATGGAGATATTTTCAAGAAAACATGACCTACTACCTGAAATTCCAAATCCTTCTTTCGGTTATCGGCATAGCTTTTCTGCCTAGTTGGAGCTGCTTTGATGTGGTATTGGTTTTCCATTACCTTTTCCATCGTTTCCTCCAACAGTTAAAGGACTAAAAGTTTTCTTTCACCAACGTCATCCCAACAGGTTGGTGCACAACATCTCTTTCCGTATAACGCTTCATATGGTGCCATCCGAATACTTAAATGGAAGCTATTTTTATAAGAAAATTCCACTATAGGTAAATATTGGTCCCACATACCCTGAAAGTCAAATGAGCATGATCTCAACATGTCTTATAATGTTTGAATAGTCCGTTCTGATTGTCCATCTATTTGAGGGTGGTAGGTAGTGCTCAAATGAAGTTCAGTATCCAAGGACTTCTGAAGACTCTTCCAGAATCCTGAATTAAAATGGGGATCACGATCAGAAACAATCGATATGGGTACTCCATTAAGTATCACAACTTCATTAATATATAGTCTTGCTAGAAGTTCCAGTGGTAGATCTTCTCTTAAAACAATAAAATGTGTTGTGTTGGTAAGAAAATCAACAATAACCCATATTGCATCATTCCTTCTTGGATTCGTAGGTAGCCCTATGAAAAATTCCATCGTAATATTGTCCCATTTCCACTCTGGTATGGGAAGAGGTTGCATGAATCCTTTAGGATGTTGCCTTCCAGTTTTCACTTGTTGACAAACCATACATCTTGACACAAAATCAGCAATCTCCCTCTTCATGTTGTACCACCAAAAATGTTCCTTCAAATCTCTATACATTTTGGTGATCCTAGGGTGTATAGAAAAATTTGAACTATGAGCATCATCCAATAATTATCTTTTTAGATCAGGTATATTGGGAACACAAAGTCCCTTCCCAAACATCAAAATTCCATCTTCATACACAAGGTCACTCAATTTCCCATCATTCAAATCCTTAATCTTCCTTTGTAACTCATCATCACCGGTCTGAGAACTCTTTATTCTTTCTTGTTAAGATGTTTTGGCAACCATTTGAAAAGAAATTGATGTTTCACCTTCCATGGTGCTTCCGATATCCATCTTTACTAAATCCATGAAAATAGGATCCCTTTCCACTCTCATAATGTTCAAAGCTCTATGATCTTTTCTACTCAAAGCATCTACCACCTTATTTGCCTTCCACAGGTGGTAGTGTATCGTGCAATCATAATCCTTGAGTAGTTTAAGCCATCTCCATTGCCTCATGTTGAGTTCTTTCTGTGAGAATATAGACTTCAAACTCTTGTGATCAGTATAAATCACACATTTCTCACCATAGATATAATATATCCATATATTTAAAGCAATGATTATAACAGCTAACTCAATATCATCAGTACGATAGTTCTTCTCATGAATTTTTATCTATCGTGATTCATAGGAAATAACCCTATCATTTTGCATAAGTACAGAACCTAGTCCATTCATTGATGCATAACTATAAATAACGAACACATCATTCCCCTATTGTAGAGTCAATATAGAAGCATTGACTAATCTTCTCTTCCGTTCTTCAAAACATTTTTCACACTCTTATGTCCAGAAAAATTTAACCCCTTTACGTGTGAGCTTCGTTAATGGGTTTGCTAATCGGGAAAAATTCTGGACGAAATGTCGATAATAACTTGCCAAACCAATAAAACTGTGTACCTCAGTTATACTTGTCGGTGCTAGAAATTATTGGATTTTTTTGGTCTTAGAAGGATAAATAGAGATTCCATCCTTAGAGGCAATATGGCCAAGAAAAGAAATCTCTTGAAGCCAGAATTCACACTTGATAAACTTCCCATATAATTCATGTCTTCTAGGAGTTTTCAGGATAATGCGCAAGTGATTTTCATGATCTTCATAACTTTTGGAGTATACCAAGATATCATCAATAAATACCACCACAAAATCTTTGAGATATTCCTTGAAAACTTTATTCATTAGATCCATGAATATAGAGGGTGAATTAGTCAATCCAAAAGTTATTACTATAAACTCGTAATGCATGTACCTTGTTCGAAATGATGTCTTTGTAATGTCTTCCTTCTTCACACACAACTGATGATATCCAGATTGAAGGTCAATATTTGAAAAGTAATGAGCTCCATGTAGTTGGTCAAATAAATCATCAATGCAAGGTAGGGGATACTTGTTCTTTATTGTTATAGCATTGATCTCCCTATAGTCGATACATAACCTCGTAGATCCATCTTTCTTTTTAACAAAAAGTACAAGGTCTCCCCATGGAGAAAAACTAGGGAGAATAAATCCCTTATTACTCAATTCCTCTAGTTGTTTATTTAGTTCAACTAGTTCCATAATGGCCATTCAATAAGGGGTATTCGATATAGGCCTTGTTCCAGGAATGAAATCAATGGAAAACTCAACATCTTGTTCTGGAGGATGTCCAGGTAAATCTTTCGGAAACACATCCACATATTCTTTCACAATAGGTACATCCTCTATTTGAACATTCCATTCCTCACCCTCAGTCATTTTATTCTCTTCCTCCCCAATAATTGAATTTAGTTGAGCTACTTGTGGTGGATCTAAATAAGAATTATGTGGTGACGATTCATCTCTAAAGATAAGGTGTTCCTTATCATCATCATCAAAAATTGTAACATACTTATACATACAAAAAATCAACGCATCATGGATCGAAAGCCAATCCACACCAAGGATTATATCAAATTCAGTCATGGGTATGATGATGAGATCAGCCGATAAATAACATTTATATGATCTAATGGGAACGGATCCATAGAACTTTGTAGAAATGATAGTTCCCTTAAGGGTTTTTACTGACAAATATCTTGTTAAATCAAATTGAGAATATCAAATTTTCTTAGAAAACTGGGAAGATATGAAACAATCTGATGATCCAAAATCAAATAAAGCATTTTCTAAACTTGAGGAAACCATTAAATAACCTGCCACCACGTCTTTCGGAGCTTCTACCTCAGCAGTAGTGATAACATAAGCTTGGCCTTTATCCATTGGACTTTTCTAAGGCATGTTCCCTTGACACTTACGACATTCATTTTCATAATGTCCCATATGTATACAGTTATTGCATTCCACGCTGACAGCAACCCTCTATCCCTTGCAATCATGAGCTTGGTGGCCTTTTTCACCACACTTGTAACAGACTCCAATTCCATTTAAGCAAGTACCGGGGTGTTTCTTCCCACATTTAATTCAAGATGGATTTTTGACTTTTCCCTTCTTCCCCTTATTTTCATTTCCAGATTGATCAGCATATCTCTTCTTCTCTTGATTTTCTTTAAAGTCATAATACTTAGAGAATTCCTTTTCTGTCTGGATAGCACATGAGGCAATGTCTTCGTATGACGAGAAGATTGTGAGACTAATGCTCGATGAAGAAATGGTTATAACCCATCATAGAAATGATCAATAGTACTTCTTGGGTTATGTTTATAATCTGCAGCATACCTTTATTACCTTGTAAAGTTAGCCTCATACTTCGCGACATTCTCATCCTCCCTTTGCCTCAGACTCAGAAATTGTTGTTCCATATCTGCTCGACGGTCACGAGGAAAGTATTTTTCTAAGAAAATCCCTTTGAACTCCCTCCATTCCATATTTGATAATTCGTCATCTTCCTTTTTATTTTTAATCAAGGACCACCATTGGTCAGCACCTCCAGTGATGCGGTAAACTTCCATGGAAACTTTTCCCTTTCGCCAATCCCCAAAGCATGGAATATTTTTTCTAAGGATTTTATCCTTTTCTCAGACATTATGGGATTTGTACTCCCAATGAATTTTTTTGGTTGCTATCTCATGAAGAGATCTAACATTGATCCTCCATACTGCGGATCAGGGTGCTACATATGGGTAAGGTTATTATTCATAACCTGAGTGAGTTTTCCTAGTATGGTGATAAGCTGATCAGCACCAGTTACATCACCAGCTCCACTATAATTATCATGAGTAGGAGGGAAATCCCAAAATTGACTGTCTACATTGATACAATTTCTATTTCATCCACTATGCACCATTTCTATACAATTTCATAAACTAGATCAGTTTATGAATCAAAATACATAATTCTATAGCTGTCAAACACTTAACATAAATTGAACAGTTTATGGATATAATCCATAATCATAAGAAAAATGGTTTCTTTGGGGATGTATATACTCATAACCCCTTCATAATGGTTTGTAATGAAATTGAGAATTATCCTGAGCATATCCCTCCGGAGTGTCATAACCAAGAGTACAGCAAGGCCTGTTGTCGTGCACTAGTTTCGTTTCAAGTCTAGCTCAAAGGAGTGTTTCCGAGTTTTACCCCTAGGTACATCTGTGCCAGAGCCACCTCTACCTTCTCGTATCCAGACCTAGATTTATTTCTTGAAAAACTCACAAAATCTCTACGATACCAAAGTTCAAGGAAGTTCTTCTATACTAATCCTCAAAGTCTATCTTAGGGTTATGTGCTCTAATCAGAGTTTAGCTAAATCTAGCTTCCAAGGTTTGTACTAAACATCCTCTGATACCAACTGTAACGCCCCGACCACAGTTACATAGAGTCTGTGCACTGTTACATAACATTGGAATGGTCACAAGAAAGATCAAATCTCGAAAAAACGATTAGTTTAGAAGCTTTGGAAGCACTAGATATATTCATAAGTCTTACATTACATCATAAAAATGAAAACTACAATAGCATAGTCTCCATAGTCCATTATCATATCCCCATATACTATACCTGTAGGTTATTAATAAATTACTTCTTCACATCCTGGGAAAAATAAAACATTGAAATGGGTGAGCTCAGATGCTTAGTAAGGATAACAATATAGCTGTAACTTTAATGAATAAACATAAACATTTAAGGAAATGTATAACTAAAACAAAATCCATTTAAACTTGAACTTCAACATGATATGGAAAAGATAAAAATCAAATAATTCCATTTACTTACTCGCATGGATATTCTACTAGTCAAATAATCACATGCAATATCAATAATCCCTTTAACAACGACGGAATGCATAATGCAGGACTATCATCACCACTTAGCCAAGGCCCCGTGCCAAGACTACAAATAAGATTTTTTCAAAGCCTCATTACAAGACACTAGTTTGTCTCATGAGACCAATCGATGCATCAAGGAGCTATAGCGGGCTCCACCCGTCACTTATTAAGTCCAATGCATTCCTCATATGAATAGGTTTAAACATTACATAAACATTCGTATTAAAACTAGAATACGAAATGCCAATACATTATCCATAAACCATGAATGGTATAAACATAACACATCCACAGTCAAAAATATCACAAAACCTTCAATGGAAGTTTTTTATAATAAATAAACTTCAAATAAGCATAAAATCCATCAATGGATGTAGACATAGATGAAGTCAAAACTATTTGAGAGAAATATCTCTTTTTTTAAATCATTTAAAAGTCAGATAAGTATAAAATAAAACATTTACTTTGAAAATATTCTTATAATCTTGTAAGGGAAGCTTTGAAGATTTTATAACAGCATAAAATAGCCTCATATTCCATATAAGTTAAAAAAATACATTCTTACCTTAATTCTGTCGAATAGGTTAAAAAAGACCTTGTTTGGAAAACGACAGAAGTATTCTTTTATAAACTTCTTATAAAAAGTCAAACTATGGTATAAATGACTTTAACCCATATTCTGTAAAATGTTAAGAATGTTTTTAAATACATTTTTAAGGATCATGGATGTGGATGATAAAGAGGTCCCAGTAAATAATTACGTATAAACAACCTCAGATAATGAAGAGATTGTGAAATAAACCCTTATCTTGTACTTTTCCTTGGTTGAGGGTAGGTTAACCTCCTGTATAATAGTGAAATAATTATTATTAAATTATACAATAATCATATACTTTAATATGATATCATATATGATTTTTTAACATTGATTTGTTAAAAACATCTTATAATTATTGTAATTTCCTGTGTAAATGGATTCGTTTTCCTTTGTTTGTTTTGTTATGTAAGCCATGTTTGTTATGGATATGTTGTATCTTATTCATATCCAGAATTATATCAAGTCCTTAGACATTATTTTTAATCATTAAGTTAGAATTAGAGTCAAATTGATATGATGGGGAATGAATCTCATCACGTTCGTGGAGACGGTAGTCCGTACGGATGCACGAGCGACAATATCGTTCTTTTGATATTAAAATAATATATAATTGGATGGTATATCATATATAAAGAATCATTATCATGTTTTATTTATTATTTAAATGAATTATACATCATTATTATACCCATCTAAATAATAATATATTGAATAACAATTACACCACAACGTGGAGATGTTAAGCCGTACTTACACAAGTATGGTGACATGTCATTCAAGGGATGGATAGAATAATGAATTTGTTTGTTCCATGATAATAATAACATCAAAGTATATAGAAGATACTGGAGTTATTATATTATAATGGAATCAACAAGGAAAGAAGAAGTTGAAGAAGAAATGAACTTGAAAAAAGGTGGTGAACACATTACCTCTTTTCGGGGGCTTCCTTTTGATTTGATCAAAAGGGATCTTTAGGTTGGATTTATGATCAATATAAGGCCTCTAAGATTATGTGAGGGAAGTTGAGAGTGTATTTGGGCAGGGTTCGGCTGATCCAAATGGCATTGATGGTGTGGATAATTGGTTAGAAGTGGTGTCCTTTTATAAGGGGGAGGAGGGGCACCTTAGAAAAATCTAGAAATATTATTTTATATTAAATTCATATTCAGTTTCTAATGGCTAAAAAGTAAATTATTCAAATTATAAGGTGGTTATGGGTCGTAATCCTTTCAAACAATAAATTTTAGATAGGTTTGGGTTAATATATTAACCATATCATTTAGTTTTAACTCTTAGATAATTAGTTTGACACTTACCACGTCACTTTGTATTTTTATCTTATATAGTTAATAAACATGATATATACCTCCAAGTGATGCACATGTGGTCCATTAATGATACACCTATCATGGGATAAGTATTTTGTCCGATCCTTATAATTTTAGGAATTTAATATCAATTAATAGTATAACATTTATTTAATAACTCTTTTTATGTAAATTTTGACAAAACTGGGTATTTTGTTTTTGATAAATTCATAACTGCGTTATTACTTCAAAAACAATTTATATAAATAATCCAAATATGTCATATTAACCTTGAATATTATTGGAATTTATAAAAAGTCTGAAATTACATTTATTTGTGTATTTATAATATCAATTATCTTAATCATTCATTAATACAGTAATTACTGCATCATCATTGTGTCATAAATAAATTAAACTATTTAATGTCTAAAAATTATAAATAAAATACCATTTTGTAGGAAATATTTTTATATTTATAATGAATATTTATATTTGAAATTAAAACATATAAAACCCTATGTAAAAAGTGTTTTTGCTAAAAGATATATGCTTATGTCTTTTTTGTATTTATTATGAATTAATTAATATAAAGTGTCCTTATCACCAACATGTGGGTCCATGGGTTCCCAAAATCGACAAAAAGATTCCTAACGTCGGAAATGTATCAACTAATAATGTTAGGACACGTTTTAGGGTAATTTATTATTACTATAATATTATTTTGTTACCCTTATATACCGGATTTACCCTTTAACAATGGTAAATAAAATATTTACCGAAGTAATTATTCAAAATGTCAAAAAATGAAAGTTCTCTATTTACACAATTTCGACATCCTGATTCCAAATATGGAATCCTTTTTTCAAAATTCAAAACACAGAAGAGGCAGAAATTAATTTAAAATTAATTCTCGTCGTAAAAACAAAAAGCGTGTTTTTAAAATATAATAACTATCAAAAGTTTGACGCTTGTTTATATCCGGTTTAATTGTGAAATTATGTCCAATGACAAAAATCATTTTATATGGTAAAAATATATTCGAAATATACTTTAAAACCACTCAAATTCTTAATTTATCACTGTTAATTATTTTGATTAAAAAAGTTGTTTTTAATTAAAATTTATTAACTTTCACTATTCATAATAATATAAAAGGTATCCAAAATGTACCAAAATTTCACCCTAGGATTATTTCGATATTAAAAATCCAAAAATGAAGTCCATTTTGAGAGATAAAATTTATGAAATTTTAAAATGTGGGTATTACTATACATAACGGCTACTTTGATTGGTCGTGGTGTCTTAGAATCTCAAAGTTGCGTTCAACACACGCTACTGTATTATTCAAAGTGAAGCGTATCGTGGAATCTTGGGGTGTTACAATGTGTGTGAAATAAGGGATGAAAAAAGGGAATTACATCATATCTATAAGGATTGATAATTGATTCCAATGTGTAAGAATGGGGAATTCATAGGTTATCCCATCATATTATTCAAAATATACGAATTGAGAAAACTAAACTAATTGGTAGTTTCATCCATATGGAATACTCCCCTTTGATCATCACCATATTTTAGTTTAATATGTAGTGACTATATCTTTTCTATCATAATATAAATGAAAAAAGCATACATAGTAATTACCAAGGAATAAATTATTCCCACCACCCCCCCCCATAATTTCAATGGACTCCAAAATCATCCAACATCTAGATCTTCCACTAAGTTAACCCCTCAATTTCATAGATAAATATTACATCTTATTAGATGAATATCAATTAAATATCATTATTATATATTCTATAACTATAATGCTTTTGTGTCTTTGGAATCCTAGATACATAATCATTTAGTATATAAAAGAGCTATATTACCTCCCACTATGTTATTATCAATTAGAACCCTTATTATACATATCATAATTGAATCTATTTATAATATCATAGGGAAAATTAATCATAATAAAGGGTGATCACTAATTCTCATTAAGAAAAATAAAGGGAGATATCAAAGATCATTTAAGCACAACATGATCATAAGGGTATTAAAATGAGATATTAACATTTTAAAACCATGCTGAAAATATCTTATTTCATACTTATGTGTCATAGAATAATTAATAGAAGTCCATAAGACAGGAATCATAAAACAAATCAATGAACATGAGTCATAAGAGTATAACACTAGCATAATAAAATGTTTTAAAATAGTGGAACAGAGTGTAGAAAAAACCTAATCACATAAATAATATTTCAATTCTACCAACCACGACATTAACCACATCTTACACATGTGATAACCACCTATATACTAGATTTATACATGGTATATTCCCTTATATACCCTTATTGGAGCATTAAATTACATCATGTACACTCTGTTGGGATTAGGATAACCTCACATCTACCCTCATTTGGTGATTACAACAATATCAATGTTTGATAATTAATATGGGTTAATAATTTTACTATGAAATTAAAATAAACCCATATGTGGAAAATTGTAAAAATTCACTATTATATTCCATCAACAAGTCCATATATAATATTTTTATATAATTTAAATCATTTAGTTAAATATTATTTAACATAAGAAATCGTTAGATATGTTTTTAGGTAAATTTACATATATTGAATTTTATAGAATCAATATAGTAATGTAATTTAATTATACAATTTTCACACAACACTAATATGTTATATGTACCAACAAAAATCAAGGGAAATCAATTCAGTGAAATTTAACTAATTTTACTATTTTAAAAATCATTTACCTGATATTTCTACTACTTGGACATGCACAATATTGGAATCTTATAGAAATTTAAGTTATCTCATTCATAGAAAACAAAAAATATTTCACCATAAAAATTATTAATCTTTAAAAGGCAATTTTAGACATATTCATAACCCTATTTATCCCCATCACAAAATATTGTATATATTAAAACAAAGAGAGTGACTTCTCCATTAATTCTTTACTTAATATAATATTACGGAAATTGTTGAAAAGAAGTAAAACGTTGATATATATATATGAATATAGGATGAGTATGGGTACAATCTCATAAAAATAGTAATAAGGGAGGCGAAATATATATATTTGTTTATCCATATCACATTATTTTTATACTTAATTACCTGATTAACAAATATTGAGGTAATAAATATTTACCATATCTACTATTTATAATGGAAAATTGATTTATTTTCAAAATTATATCCTCCTAATAAGAAATATTAAATCAATTTAAAAAAATCAATTCATATAAGTGTATTAAATTACTTTCAAATTATTCCTGTAAATAAAAATATATAATAATTTGATAGATAATTGAATTTTCATGTAAAATAATATTTTTATATCAAATTAAGCGTAATGTAAATTAAAAATTAAATTAATTTGATTATGTTTAATCAAAAAGAACTTATCACACTTCAAAATATATTCAAATAAATATTAATTATGTAAAATAGTAGAAAAGAAAAATATTTTTCTATAAAATTGGTATTTTTCACTATTCACTGAGATATTAATCCATTCTAAGTAATTTAATATATATAACCTAATATAATATTTAAATGATTGTTTTGAAAATAATATATATTTACTATAATAAAAATCCTATAAAATGAAGATATTAATATAATTCCAGCATAAAAATGAAATAAAATAAATTTTTAACATAAAATATTTTGGATGTATAAAATGACTTTACTAAAAAAAAATTATTATGAATATATCAATAAATATTAATTATATGAATCCATTATATATATTTTTCATAATGTGTTTATTCTTATTAATACCTTTAATTAAATGGCTAGGATATGATAATAAATTTTAAATAATAATATATTTATATTATGTCATAATTCACATAAGGTTCAATGATACGTGTTAAGAAAGCTATCAGGAATAGTGTTATTTTAAACTAAATTTTCATATAGGGGTATTATACAGCCATAAATAAAACTTTTCACATACTTTTATCTCATTCCCAATGAAAGGGTCAAAATGAAATTTTAATTCAATACCTGAGAGTGGAAGATACATCCTATACCCATGAGATAAATAAACTATTATATATTCCAAATTAACATTTTTTAAATCATTTGTCAAAAAAAGGGATAATAAAACATACTTTAGGAAATATGAAGAAAAAAATGAAGTTCACTAGAACTAAGACCAAATTTATTTTCTAGATAAAGTGAATACTGGAGGGAATTGAAAATGTGGACATGAATAAAAAATTAATGTTTCAGGTATAATAAAGATTGATAGAAAAAATGGACGTTAGAGAGTTAAGGACTACAAAACAATAAATAATTTGGGGATAATGAAGACCAACAATTCATTAATAGTTATGGTAATAAAATAAATTTTTTACTTTATGATCAATTTACTATAGTTGATGGATTATTTTAATATCAAGTTATCAAATATAGGAATATATTTAAACATTATTTATTCAAATCCATAGATGAATGTTCATCATTTTATTGTGAGTTTCAATCAGTTTCCAACATTATCTAATCTTTTACTCACAACGATGAGTGTATATGATGAATCTTTTTAATGTATAAGGCATTAAATATTAATATATTACATAATATAGGTAAGAGTAAAAATATAATTCTACTGTATTTAAAAAATAGAAAATGTTTAGTACAAGGTAAGTTAATATAAAAAATGAATAAATCATAGTACGATGAAATGAGAGAATAAACTCCAAAAGTTCCATAATAATAGCAATGGCCAACTTATATTGGTATATAAATAATTAACTCTTTGTCTAAATTAACCTCAATACTATAATGTTTAACGAATTTTATAACCTCAATGGTTGTCTCATACCTTTCATCTTATCTCCCCAAAAATAAAATAGAATTCTTCTAAAATATTCCTCCATACTATACTAAGGGTTACATATACCTCATCATAATAAAATATCTCCAAAAATATAAATATTTACCTTAAAATCCCATGAATTACACCTAGGGGTTTTATGCATCTGAATTGGTGATCAACCATAACCATACAAACCCATGATGGAATATTTAAATCATATGTTAACCCCACATGAAAAAATCATGATCTCTAATGTCATATAACAAACTCATTGATATCAATTATAGTGTCCTAATAATTTAACACATAAACAATACATTATATTATATAAATATTAATTAATATTGTTATGTCCCACACAAAAACCATACAGGTTTAGTTTCCGGGAACAAATGGATAAATAAAGAATTAGTATATATAATATAAACATAATATCCCAAAAAGATCATCACAACAAGTTTCTCATAACACATATAATATAGAAATCCTTTATTCATAATCCAAGGAAAAGGAAACATAATATATGGTGAGATCAAATTCTTAGTAAGAGTAAATGTTTGAACCAAATTACATTCCACAAAAATAGTCAAGCAGACATAGTCGGTCCAGAGTAAAATCATTTAAAAGAGGACCAAACCCCCTTAAAATGTCTACTTCATGAAGCCCTATTGATTCATCAACTGACAGAGCTCCCAAGGATCCTGATCGTGTAATATACACCAAAAACACATAATGTCAGACAAGGCCCCTTTGTGATTCCGACAATGCTTCGCGGCCATGCAAAGCTAAATGTAGTCCTTTCATGAGTTTGACAAGTCCATGCCCATTAACGAAAGATATATTTACTTCAAAAACATATTCCCCACATCATAACATCCCATTACCTATAAATACCATTCAGATTCAAGCTCTTGAATATTCTTACCCTAAACTTTTAGCTTTTGAATTGCACCCAATTTGACAAAGTAGTTGATCATCATAAACCAGACCAAAAATGGATCCTCCAAGGTACTTGTGTCTCACGAAACCCCATTTTGTATGTTATTGAAAACCTCAATCAAGGATGGGGATTTCATTCATGATTTCCTACACCCTTCACAATGAAATAAGGTCCTCATGGGTACTTGAGGCTTCATAAATCATTAATCCTTTAGGATGTTCTCATTTTCAGATCCAAGATTTAATCTCAAGGCAAGTTCACCCTGTTTCGTAATTTCAACAACATCACAAATCACTAACCTCCATGATGCACCAAATCATCATTAAAATATTGTTTTGAGGACATTTTCTTCATGAAGATCCTTTCATGGGCCTCTCCATGTTGTGTCCCTTCCGCTGGAACCTCGTTGGGAAGGATGAGGGCCCCTAAAGCCCACAAATCCATCCAAGGATAGTTCAACTATGCCATATGTTTTTATGTAACTTATTACGCCTATTCCTCAAGGCCACTCCACATCATGTTAATCTTGATATTCCCATATACATGTTTTCCCTATATAGTTATGTTAATCCATTTTTCTTCTCAACTTAGAAATGCTTACATGGACCTTGAGATTTAACACTGGTCCAAACCATTGAAACCCAAAATTTCTATATTCATTCCCCACACAAGTGTGCATGTGATTTAGTTATGTAATCCTAATGGGAAGTGAGTTATTCCCCCACTTTCATGATATATTATGTATAAAACCTAGCAAAAATATCCCTATCACATGACATAAACTGTTATCTTAAATAAATATTTCACATTGGATTCCCCATGTATAATCAAATAGGATTCCACCTTACCGACATTAGGGGATGACACCCCAACATTGGGGAATATTCCATGTGTATTCCAAACACCCCATGTTCCATAACCCTTGGATTATAGATGTATGACTCACAAGGAATTATATTCTCCTCACATGGAATGAAATCCTCTTTGAGAATATTACTCGCATAATCCCCATATCATATCATGTTGACACATATTCCATGACACAAGTGTTAGGTATATTGCTTCCTCATATTTCTTTCATTGAGAAATACTCCCATGGGAATAGAGGTAAATAGTGACTATGATATCAACAACCTCCATTTATATCAGATGATCCTACATGTAATCCCATAACATGTCCCAAATATGGGATTCCATTTATTTTGTAATCCCCAATTACCGATTTCTCGGTGGGCCCCATTACTAGGTATAATCCTTAAACACTTTCTGGACTATGTGGTATTTGATTCCCAACCAACTATTAAACATAGGAAACCTCTATAAGTTCCAAACCCAATATCCACAACCATCCTAGTCTTATCTGGACCACATACCGACATGATAATTCCACTCTCCTGGGAGACCCCATCTTCTTTAGGTACATCGATATTCTTAATACATAAGACACATACCACTCAACTATGAGAAACCCTATTGGGAAGGGTAGCTAAATATGTATGCACCACTTCATTCTACTAAGATAAATATTCTTGTGAAGGGAATATCATTGAGTAAGAACCAAAACATTCAACCAAGAGTAATCCTCTCACAAGTGGTAGCTAAAATAAATTATCCCCACATGATCCATCACCATCTCTACTTTCACAGTGTGGGTGTCCGACCAAAGTGAAGTTAAATTGTATGAACTGGTCTTGTCACAGAACTACAAACTACAGCATCGAACTACATGGGTTCTTATCACCATCTTCTAGATAGGTTGAATTGGATGCCTCTTTGAGATTCAATCCTGAATAATCGTAAACCAAGGTGACCCCTATTATTTTTTACCTCCCTGATCCACCTCTAGGGGATTTCCGACCATCCATCATTGTGTGACATCTTCCAATTATGTGACAGACCTCCCAAATCCCCCTCTAAATGCAATTATGATCTTTACACCTTCATAGAATAATATCTTTACATTATGGGATACACCTATTGGATGTGAATCCATTGGCATTCTAGTCCATCCATTAGTAAACCTTTAAGGTGCTCCATTGCAGGGATGCACCTCAGTGACCTTACTCCACGATGCATTCAAATCAATTGACTTTATACTTACAAAATTTTAAACTTGTTACCTCATGAAGATACCACATTCAATACACCGAATTCATGAACTGGGAACCTTGAAAGATAGATTCATTTAGTGATTGGTACCTCATGATTGACATAGGTTGCCCTGGGTTCCATGGCTAAGAGGATTATATGAGATGCCCTCCTATGTGGATGAATAAAAGATACCAATGTTCACAGAGTCCATACATTCCAGATATTCAAAATGTGAATACTCTCCATGATGATGTTTTCTACCCAGTAATGACCCATTGGAATGTCTAGATAGAAGAAGCATAATTTACCAACATCCCTAATGAGATTTTATTGTGATCGAGCTCCATGAAAATGACTTGACTAAATAAGGGAGACCTGAACTATGTGATGAGTTCCAAGGAGGAAAACATGGAAGGAGGAACCAAAATCCCACCGTCTTTTTTCAATAAAGTAGAAGACATCACCCTTTAAAGTTGTAAAACCCACCAGCCTTTGTAAAAAGGGGATGTGGTGAAACAAAAAGTGATGTCGGTGCATGTCAAACATGTGTGTTGGTGAACCCAACATAGGAAACCTAAATGGTCAACATGACAAGATACTATAATAATAATCATGGGTGATGGTAGAGTTAGAGACATATGCATATTGACATGTCACTAGATCTAGGAATTTGGTTACAACCCCGCCTAGATAATAATTCGATAGGCATGGAACATAATAGAAATAGGGGAAATTAAACATAGTGAATTTGGGTCTATGGCATTGTTATCACAAATCCCTCACTCCGACCATAGATTATTGGATGATGCTCGGGAATTGGGAATCTCTTTCCTTGTATCTATACAGATGGTGGTATCCCACTACTTTAAAGGAACCAATAAATAGGGAACCGGTCACCCAATTCCCATAAATACAGAAGGGGAAATATTAATGTAGTGATCCCACATAATAAAACCTATACTGTGACAATAGTTGTGACTATAGTTATCATGTTCTCAAACCCCATATTGCGCTCTAAAATAATCAATAAGAAAACGAAGGACACCCACATATGACTGTAGGAGAAGGATGGAGTTATTCTTACTATGGATATTTCCTATTGTGACTTAGAAGCATCAACACCTCATTGACACTGCTGCCCCCAATGGTTGTGCAAGGATCCACTACTCCCCTATCCAACAACGAATATCTTTTAGAGAATCTCTCAGGATTTATCATATGACTCACCCCTTAAAATGAAGAGGTAGGGGATAATCCTATCACCCCAGATATGACAACAATTCAGGAGCCATGATGAAGGGCTACCACCAGACTTTATCCATTCCTACAATGACTGTTCCTCTATGACATGTAGTAGGCAGACAATACCCATGCTCTACCAGCCCTGGTTTGGACCACCGATCACATATTCGGAACAAGATTAGGATAATTCCAATTAACGGGTATCATCTAATATAGCTCTAGTGTCTCATAACATTATATATTTGTTCAACCAGATTTAAAAAATTGACGGGAAGGGATCCATCCAAGCCGGATTGGGATCATGACATCAACTTCCCTACAAGAAGGATATCTTGACACTTTCAATCATTGGAACCATTGGTAGTCATCCTGGGCCTTTCTGCGATGATGAGATTCAGAGTGCAGGGCCCTCCCCGTACAATCACCCTCCAAAGAAGAATTCGTCCACACTTTCAAAATAAACATTGTGGTCCTACCCATGTTCCCAGCATCTGTAAAAGTAGAGGTCCTCCCTACTTCATCAACATCTACTATATAGGTCCTCTTTTTTATTATGGTGCTCAAAATGTTGGTCCTCTATATTTCATAGACCATTAACATGGTGGTCCTCCTCATAGAATTCCCACCACAAGTTGATGTCCTCCCTACTCAAACATAGAACACAGAAATGGTACTCCCCATATTATCTACATATTGTATGAAGGTCATCCCTATTATTATGGTTCTCAGTATAGTGTTCCTCCATATTTCAATGATCATTAGCACAAAGGTCCTCCTCATGCCATTCGCAGATCAAACAGAGGCCCTCCCTAATCCATCACTGATCATAGAAATACTCCTACCAGCTTCATCGACATTTTTTATAGTGGTATTGTCCATACTCAGTCTTCATAGAAGAAATGACCTACCCATTCCACAACTATCTAGAGTGGAGGTCCTCCCCACTCCTTTAGTAGAAAACAAGGAGACCCTCCCCAAGTTTCCAGCAGCTCCAGAAGAGGTCATCCCCACTATAGTGTCAATCATTGCGAAGGCCCTCCTCACACTTCATCACATTAGTACAAATATCCTCCATGTTCTTTAAACAATGACAAAAATTTATTTTCTCCTAGTGTCATAGCCTAACAGAGTGGAGGTCCTCCCAAATCCTATAATAGTCTAAGAAGAACCCTAAAAACTCTGATAAAAACAAATACATAGGCCATCCCAATATCCTAATTGATCAAAGTGGTGGTCCTCGTCACCCCATAACCAACTAGTATGGAGGTCCTCCCCATGCTGAATTATAGGATATAGAGGTAGTAGAAGTGTGGAGGTTGGGGGCCCAAATATTCTTTTGCGGTAATAGATGAACAATCTGGGATCAATACAATGATTAACACTAGTATCCACTGATTAAGGTCAATTATTCTGAAAAAGGGAAAAAATTCTGGATATGAGAAATAGGATCTTGCACACAAGTTTTATAATAAAATTTTTAATTTTTTATGAAATTAAATACCTTGTTCTTTGGTACAGTCTTCATTAATGATCACTGATCATCTGGAATAACCCTTAAAGATTTTCATCATTGGGATCGTGAAGATCCAATGTAAAATCCCATTATTGGGGATCCACATGTACTCCAATGGTCTCTGAACAACGCATATTTTTCTCTAGGAGCTGGAAGAGTGATGCTAATGTCTTGTGTCGATCGTTCTGGATCACTAAATCTTCGGCCCTAAATAACATATCTCATTCATGAGGGGGAGAGTTGATATGAGTTGGGAGAGAAAATTTTGGCACGACAATTCTCAATTCATCGGGGTGTGCATTAACACACTTACCTACCAATTAAAGGACACATGTTTCCAATTACAATATTTAATTGTGAAGTATCAATTAAATACAATTATAACTATTAGATAAGACCCATGAAATATAATAACAGCAAAACCACCATTATCTGTGGTGCACCAAATTGGGAAAATCTAAACCCAAAATGAAATATCGTTCTTCATTAAGGTAATAGTATTATTATTATTTATTTCACAATCTAGATAAACATTATTTACTAACTTTTAAATAATTAATTTTTCAATGAACATGGTCTTGGTCCACTCAAACTCCTCTTCCATTTATAGAACACCAGAATAGAATATTTTATTCTCATAACTAAATAATATTATTTACAAACTAGTAAATAAATATTTATTAAATGTTGAATAAAATAAATAAATATATTTTATTCATAATCTAGTTAATAAATATTTATTTAATTTTGGTAATCATTTTAACTTGAATAAAATAATTCATCGGTCGTGGTAATAATATATACACTATCAATTAAATTAAAATAGAATTTAATCGTGACCACCAGAAACACTTTGTGTGTGACATTATTGGATTTTTTCTTGTTGGTATTAGGTGGAATTATCGGAAGACCATGATTGCTATCTAGAAATGGGTTAATTAAACAAGAGAAAGAGCTTGAAGTCTCAACCAAAAAATCCCCATACAAACACTCACTATGTAATATAATCACTTTTTCACAATATCTCATAATTTTGGTTTAATCATATTGTCATCAACCTCTATCCTTGAAACGTAAATCTTTGGCTACCTAAAATAAACTCATTGTTACACCATCGACATGGAAATCAGTGTGATGGTTACATCTCAATCATATGGATGAGATATTTACTTCCATAAATGGAAGGGAAAATTCCTTCCTTAAACTATCCATTAATAACATTTCATTCATGACACGCCCAACATAACCTACATCCCGCCAATATATGGAATGATAGTTTTTATCATTAAGTCAAATTGCATGATCCATGACACATATTAATTATAATATTAAAGTCTAAGGACCATTTAAAACAATCATGGATATGAATATCCGATGACCCCAAAACATTCATAATCTCTAATGGAGGGTATGTTCTCATAATCTCTCATCTTGGAGATTACCATGTGTGATCATCAAGAGAAGAAGTATCATATTATTATGAGAACTCGCACAAGACAGTTTGTATACTATTTTTCTAAACATTATATGTCATTCAGCCACATAACTATATTTAAGAATATTATCATAGAACATAATTTTTCTCCTCATAGAGGGGAACTGCTATGACCTTATCAATGAGAAAAATACACCAAGAGATAATTACATCATAGTCATGTAGAAAAATTAACAATATGTAATTAAATATTCATATAATCAATGTATAAATATTTGGTTCTAGGAAATCAACTCTAAAAAACTTCTACATAGACTACATCCAACTACCTATGGCATTCAGCCTGTTAGACCTCTAATTAAGATCATGTTTCTACTAACTTAACTATTTAGTTAAGGTGTCATTCATGTTCTATTCTATTTAAATTATGCTTACAGTAACTTCTTATCTCCAAGAAAAATATCTCAAGTGATGGTACTTCTGAAGTATGTGCTTCATCTACTAATGTAACCGTGACTCTTCTGCGAGAGCCACCGCTATAGTATTAACACAAAAGATTGTGATGGGATATTTAATTCTAGGAACCACATCCATATCTTAGATTAAGATCCACATCCATTGTGTTTCTTTAGATACCTCATAATCGGGGATATACTGATGCACTGTTGTAGAATGTGCGACCACACCTTGCTTTGAGATCTTCCATATCATGATACATCTATTCAATGTGAAGTCGTATCAGGTTTGTGACTTCATGTCATATGGATTAGTCTTGAAAATAGTATATGTATATCATCTAAGGACTAGTTACTCATATCCTCCATAAACTAGGAACATATTATTATTATATTTAAAATACATAAGGATAATCTTCACTTCCATTTAATAGTAGTCACCTGGATCATCTTGATATCTTCCAACATCACACTATACATAGGAAACATCTTTCATATTATATAGAATAACATACATGACTTTCCAAATCGATGATGCGTATAGATTACTTCTCATTCTCTTTCTTTTTTTATGTGTCTGGGGATGCATTTTCTTAGAAAGATGAATTCCATGTGACACTAGAAATAATCCCCTCTTTGATTGTTCCATACTAAATCTCTACAGTATGTTGAAAATATATGTACATTGAATTAGGGACATCAATATCTTGGATCTATCATGTTGGATCTTGATCCAAATAATATATGTATCCTCTCCCCAAGACCTTATTGGATAGGAATTTATTAATTCGTTCCTTAACAGACTTTAAGACAAGTATTTCATTTCCAATAAGTAATATTTCATCAACATATACTATTAATAATATTACTGAACTCTCACTAAACTGTTTTTTGGCAAAAGGATCACATTCATTTTTTGTAAAACCAAATTCTATTATGGTGTATTCAAAATGAATGTTCCATGACCATGATTCTTGCTTAAATATATAAATGGATTTTTTTCAACTTTCATATTTTATTGGAATCCTTTAGAGTAAAAAATAATTCAGGTTGTGTCATATAGGAATATTCGTGATGTTTTCCATTAAGGAAGGACTTTTTGAAATCCATTTGGTACATCACATAGTCATGGTAAGTGGAAATGACCAGAAAAATTTTGATGGATTTTATCATTTCAATAGGTGAAAATGTTTCATCTTCGTCAATACCCTAGAACTTTTAAATCCTTTTCATAACTAATCATGCCTTATATGTACGGACATGTCTTTCAATGTACAGTTTCATCTTGAATAGTAATTTGAAACCAACAGGCATTACATGTACTGGAGGGTCTACAATAATCTAGAGTTTTTTTGGTACATGGAGTCCATTACAAAATTCCTGGCTTCTTCCTACTTGGCATTTTATGTTCCACTTATTTCATCATTTTTTGTTAGAGGATCATTATTATAAACTAATAATGAGTCCCCAAGCTTGGTAACTAGAAAACTATACCATTCGGATTCTATAACCTCTCTTATACTTCTACACATTACTTTTGTCTCAATAATAGATCTTTCTTCCACAAGGCTTTTTTGGAATCTATTCATGTACCAACTCTTGTGTAACTAGAGCCTCAAATTCCTCTATATCCATCTCGAACCCACTATCTCTTTTGTAGAAGTGCACCTATAGAGGGAATATTAATTTTCATTCCACTATATAATTTTTATTTAAGCATTTGTTTATATAATATCCCCTTTTTTTATTAGTGTATCCAATAAAGGAACACTTTGTTCCTCAGGGTGCGTGTTTGTTACCTAAAACGGCCTTAACAAACACTTCGCTTCCACACACATGTAAATTCGATAACTTGGGGTTTTTTCCACTCCAAATCAAATATGAAATACAATTTATCAATTTAGATGGTACTGGGTTTAGTATGTGTTATTTGGTTTGTAACTCATATCCCCAAAAGGATAATGGAAGACATGGATGACTCATCGTTGGTCTCACCAAGTCCAACAAGATAGGGTTCCACATTACACATACACAATTACACTAGGGTGTGTATGTAGGAGTGAGTCGGGTTGTGATCCCAAGCCCCCATAAGTAATCAATTATGTCTTGATTTAGATATTCATCACCTTCTTCTTATCAGAGTTTCTTATTCTTTTTAACAAGCGAGTTCCCAAATTCATTCTTGTATTCCCTGAACATTACAAAAGAATATGAATTATACCACATTAACTAGATAAATCCATATCTACTAAAATAAAAAATAAAAGTTATTATGTATGAGTACCCACCCTTGTTTCAACTATAATTGGTCCACACAAATTGGTATGAACCAATTCAAGAAGCTCTTAGGCCCTTTCACCTTCCCACTAAATGGGGATTTGGTCATTTTTTCATGAAATCATACATGACATACAACAAGTGGGTTTAGTTAAAAAGAATCTAAATATCAAAAATGATGTGAATTTTATAACCTTTTTTCATTTACATGACCTAGTCCTGGATGCCTAAGTAGGCTTGGGTGTTAATTTTGTGACGTAGCTTTGTTATCGATTTCCATTACTTGGTTTGTGTAATCCAAAATGTAAAGATCATTATATAAATTCTCCTTACAAAAAAATATGACATATTTATTAAAGAAGAGAAATTCATTTCTGTACATGAAAACAAATACATATATATCTAGTTTAGATACATAAATAATTTTTTAGGTTACAAAATCATCATAATAAAAACCCTTCGACTACAAGATCATCTTAGTCAGCAATGCGAGGTTGTGGTCCCTGATAGCTACTGCAAAAAGTCTAGTTAAGAATAGAGAAATTGCACTCAATAACAAATTCACATGAAACTTAACCTAACTTCATTTTAGGGGTGTTGTTTTTAATCCATTGGCCCTTATTGACCCATACAAAACAAACAAATTCATATTACCTTCCATACCCCTTGAACTTTTTTTTCTTGGAAGGGAATGAAGAGTATTTGGGATTAAATATCTTTGACTTCCCTTTCATCTTATTCACCATAAGGACCTAAGGATTTTCATGCTTCATGTATTTTTCCACGTGGAGAAGGAGGATAAGAAGATCTAATAGATACGTCTCAATGATGATCATATTAAAATTCAAAATATAACTAGAAAAGATCTTAGGGATAGATTCGAAAATGAGATCGATACCTAGTTCTTTAGGGAGTTTGAACCCTTTAACCTCAAGGATCTCTATATTGCCAATGAGATTGTATATGTGAGTCCTAACTGGGAATCCCTCTCTAATAATACTATTAAAGAGTTATTTGGATATCTCAAACTATTCTTGTCTTGATTTATCCTAGTAAAGACCACATAGTTGATCAATCTTTCTATAAGTATCCATGTTTTTCTGAGACTTCATGAGTTCACTAGACATTGGTGATAACATCAAACATTTAACATCAACCATGTCATTTATATGATTCTCACAGACCAAGAACTCTCCATCACTCACCTCTTGGGAAGGATAATTAGGTAATGGGAACTATAGCATGTAATAATTCCATTCATGGAGTAGAATGACACGAAAGTGTCTAAACAATTCTGAGATGTTACTGAAACTGAGGATATTGTCATTATGTAGTATGATTGTACTGATATTGCGGTTGGAGAGATTTTCATTTTAACTATATAATTAATAGAGTAGACGATTATTAGTTTCTCTATTACCTTTTATGATAAATAATATATTAATTTTATTATGCCTTTGACTATTTGATCCATTAAAAATGGCCCTCATTGTTGAACTCAAAATGTCTACTAGATTGGATATTCCAATGGAATGTATCTATATTACATTTCCCATAAACCCAAAAAGGGTTTTTTAATATATTTGATGGTATTTAGGTGGATAGTTTGTTGAAAACCGTGGGCTTGCAGCACCATGATCCATTCAGTAGACTCCCCAATCCTGAAATCTTGACTTGATTTTCCTCAACACTTACCTCTATATTTACACCAAGTCTAGAAAGGGATACACCTCTTGATGTAAAATGGTTAGGTCATTCTGAATCTTTCATAATAACTTTTTATATAAAATTATGTTCCCCAAAAATAGTTGGTCAGACACTTAGTTTTATTAACTCATTCCCTTAATCAAGTTACAGATGGCTTAGTAAGGCTTATTATTTTATTGTGGGGTTTTAATCCCTTAGGTGTAAATTTCCTATTATCTATACCATTGGATTTTTAATATTAGCAGAAACATATTTAAGTGATTAATAATGTCTTGATAATAGTTTTTTTAAACCCTTGGTTTATTTTAGTTCTATCTTCAATTCTTGATAATTCGTTAATTATGTAGTCACAAAAATGTATTCATAATGAGAAACTATCCAACTAATAGAAATAAAATAATGTAAAGGGAATGATTATGAGATCTTCTAATGGTTAGTTTATCTAGTGGTTTATTGACTAACCACTGACCTAGGGGAGAAACACCTTGAACCACTTATGGTTAATGTCCATATATTTCCACATGTCTACCATTTTATCTCCTTGGATTATTTTCAACACAACCTCTTACATAAACCGTGTCCACAATCATGGGAGATCCATAGATTTCATATTTTTTGAACTCACATGCAGGGGAGGGGAAAATGTTGGTTTAGATAAAAGAATCCATGAGCATGTAGACCCTACATATTAATAAGGAGAGATGTGACACATGCCAGAAATTTGATTAAAAATAAATTAAAAGGAAACCAATCATGTACAAAGGTATCTTCTAGAACATGAAAAACCCATATACATGCAACAAATTACAAATTTAATAAAACTATAAGTAATTTATTGAATCATTCTTTCTGTGATATATTGAATTCAAATCAATTAATTATATTCTTTAATTATTCAATCCTTTTATCTTAATCCTTTTATGAGTATCCTTGATATTATAATCAATAAACATGGAGGTACCATGAAGAACACCCATTTGAATATACATGATATGTAATTTTGTACATTACATAAACATTATATTTTTAATTATGTATAATTTGGTAAAGAACATGATAGGTTGTTGAAACTACCCAGTGTTTACTACCTTCACAATTTTATTAAATGTACATATTTAGGGACTCAGCAAGTGAGGCATGCTTAATATCGGAGTACATGGAGTTTCGTGTGGGCCACATATCGTGTTGTCTCTATGTTACATGGTTACCAGCCAGCATAGTCATATATGGGATACACTTTTTGGCTATTGACCTGAGGGTACTACACGATGTGTCCAGTTGGTCGTACAACGTGTTATCCGGTTGGCAGTGCTCCAGTCTATCATGTTCAACATGTGGTGTAATAATTACATACACCATGGATAAAAAATGCACATTTCATGAGTAATTGATAAATTAATCCCAATTCAATGAACACAACTACACAATGTGTGATATGAATTTCATATCATGTATGGTAGATTACATGACATGTATCTCTGAATACACAGCATGTAATGTCGTGTTACCCTTACAAAATCATCGTCACCTCCTAATAAGATCCAAGATATAATTTTAATAAAAACATATTCATTTAGATAAGATCTATGAGAAACTGAAATAAGAAGAATAAATCTTGAAATTTCTATTATATGAACGATTAAACATGAATTGATAAACTAAATTTTTAAAGCAGAAATCATCAGAAAAGTATCTAAATAATTATAAATGATGATGAGCCTGCTTTGATACCACTTGTAGGATCCAGATGCAGTAGAAGCATGGTGGTTGGGAGGGCCCAACGTTTCCTTTTTCATATTATATGACCAATCCGGGATAAATACGACAACCAAAACCATCATCAATGGATTAAAATCAATGACTTAGAAAAAAATATGAAAAGTGATGGATCTGAGGACGAGGATCCTGCACATCATGTTTATAATTAATTTATTAATTTCTATTGAAATTAAATACCTGGTTTTTTGAAAATTTATCATTGATGACCATTGATCATCCGAAATGACTCTTACATATTTACATCATTGCACTTGGGATGATCCAAAGTAGAATCCCATTAACAACGATCAATACATGCTCCAATGGTCTCTAAAAAATCCACCCATTCTTTAGGTCCTATAATAGATAAATGACTATATTGTGTTGATCATTATAGATCATTCGTTCTCTGATTTTTAAGAACAGATATCATTCATGAGATAGAAGTATGAGAGGAGTTGAGAGAGAAAATTGTTTCCAAAACATTTCTCAATTTTCCTGGGTGTGGTAAAATTGGAATACCTACCTATTAATCAACATGGGGTTTTAGTTACACTATTTAATTCAGAAACACTAATTAAATGCAATTAGGACAATTAAAGAAAACACATGCCCCGTAATAAGAATATCAAAAACCTTATTTGTGGTGTGCCAAATTGCGTAAAAAACCATAAATGAAATCATATACCACATAATGATAAAATTATTATTATTATTTCTTGCACCAACTTGATATACATTCTACACCGAATTGAAAATAAATAATTTATCTACTGACATGATCTTGGTCCATTAAAACTCCTCTTCGACTTATTGAACACTAGAATAAAATATTTTATTCTCAAAAATAAATATTATTATATAATAACCATTATATAAATATTTATTATATGTTCAATAAAATAAATAATTTTATTTTATTCCAAATATGGAAAATAATTTTTTTAATTCATTCAATCATTTTAACAAATTAAAATTATTCCTTAGTCTTGAGAATAATATTAATTCCATTAATTAAATTCTAATAGCATTTAATTTAGACCACAAAAAACATTTATTGTGTGACCCTCAAGGATTATTTTTTGTTGGAATTATGTGGGATTTCTTAATGTCCATGATTACTATCTAGAAATGGGTGAAGGCACCCAAGATAAATTATATATTGTCACTATGATGACATCCACATACGAACATCCACTATGTTATATCATCCATTTTTCAGAATATCTCTTCAAGTAGGTTTCAAGATAGTGTCATAATCCTATATGGATGATACGTCACTCATTGTCTACCTAAAATATACCCTTCCTTACAATATATCCATGGAATTTAGGGTGATGAATCTATTTTAATCAATGGGATGAGATACCAACTTCCATAAATGGAAGGGAAAAATCCTTCCTCAACTTATCCATTAATAACATATTATCCTATAAATACCCAACATACCCCACATCCTTCCAATATATGGGAAGATTTTTATCACCTATAAATCAATGTGCACAATTCATGACATGTATTAATGATAATATTAAAGTCTAAGGACCATTACACATTCTCTAAAATAGAAATATCTAATGACACCAAAACATGTGGAATTCCTACTGTATGAATGTTCTCATAATCTCCCATTATGGAGATTTCCATGTGAGAAATTCATAAGAAGAATTATCATCTTCATACGAGTACTCAGACAAGACGGTCCGTATACTATGTGTCCCGTCATAGTATTTCTTCCAAGCACATAGTTATATTTAAGAATAATTTCATAGCACTTCAAGGTTCTCATAATTGTGTTGAACTACTATGACCTTATCAGTGAAAAAAATACTCTAGAACATAATTACATCATAGTCATGGAGAATGATGAACTATATATAATTAAATATTCATGTAATAAAAGTACTAAAATTTGGTTATAGGACACCAAATCTAACACTAAGAATGTCCCTTCCATGAAGAACTATCTCGGGGAAGAATGAGTATCTATCGCCACCAAAGTAATTTTTTTGGAAGCATCGAGTCATTTTCAGTTATGTTTTCCACTTAGATTCCAATAAAGAATAAAAATAAATTGTGGAACCATCACCCTAGATTTCATCATTAGATCCCAGTACAGGAGCCTAGTAGGTAAAGTTTATTATACTGAAAGGTTAGATTCACCGAATCTCTAAATTTCTCCATAGGTACTTGCATGCTGAGGAAGTTTTGGCTCCCAATCAGGGGCTCATGGTGTAGTCATCTCTATCATCACCAATTTCAATATCCACCACAACATGAGATAATAGAGAGTTACTATGGAATGGGATATATAACATGTATCTATTTTAGTTACCAATGAGTACTAAGTCCCTCACAAATGTGCCAGTTGTAAAAACCTAGGCCCCTAACAACCTAATGATGAGGTTGGCAGCTTTCTCGAGTGATGCCCCAGTATATAGAGAAAAGTCAAGTCAAGCAGTGACTCCTCCACTAGCTAGTCATCCATAACACTAATTCACATTAGTGATACCACCAACCTCCCATAATGTGCTGATCAATAATGGGATAACCAAGAGTAGGTCCCTGATTATGATCAATAAATCATATGAAATACTTTGGTTGTAGATCATTTTTTAGTTATATTATTTCTGAATGCAACCTCCACCTTTAATATCCCAAAGTCCCTCTCTAACGACCATGTCATATTCATCCATCAGACATTCTGAATGATGTGATTTCACCTCTGTGGCTATCAGTTGGTTTACCTAGTAATGTAATATGATTTTGATGACATCAATAAATAGTGTCACATGGTTGAGTGGGAAACACTCCCATTGGATAAACACCCTACAATGTCCAGGTACCACCGGACCATCCAATATAGATACATTAAGTTCATCATAGTTCTCTAGAAAATAATAGAATATGAATCCCCACATGTAATGACATAAACTATTATAAATAACATTCCCCTTATTATTTAATTAAATGTATTATTATGTATTATGGTTATAGAAAACACATTCACTTCTTTGGTTTTAATATATCAGATTAAAAATACCATTAATAGTATTTAGCATTGATAATATAGATATTGAATAGTTAACACAAGATTATTATAAATATAGTTTTTTAAAACATCCAATTGATACAGAAAAAGGATGTGATGGCCTCAACCTATAGGATCATAAACAATGTTTCCCATTTAGAAGAGTTTTCAAGGTAGATAATCTCATTGTGAATTTACCTTGACCAATCCCAAGCTAAGATCAAACAACTTAATCATGAGATAAACCGTTTACGTGAGAAGTTCAAGCTCGTCATGATAATGACCCACACCCCATTTGTCAAATCACCCCATGAAAGTCTCACCGTCACGCACATTACCCTTATGGAATTTTATAATGTCTTAAAGGGATACGTATCAATTCCCCCTCAATATTATTTTATAAATTATTTTTTATATAATATTGAATATATTTTTATCCTATTATTGGTGTCTTATAATTGTTTTTTATTTTGATATATTAAAACAAAAATAGAACTTTTGGGTTTTATTTAAATTCAATTAAATAATTTATTTTTATGAATTAATTTATTTTTAAATAAAAAAAATTATAATAAAAATTATATTAAAATATATTTTTCAAATATAAATGATCATATAATTTTTATGAATTCAAATGTAATTTCTATACGGGATCGAAAAAAAATTTTGTAAAAAAACCAGGAATTTTTTAATAAAAGTTGATTCATATTTTAAAAGTGAAAATACACATATTCATAAAGTTAATCTGATAAAAAAATAATTATATAATCATAACATCCAAATTATCCAATTGAGAGTTTTCCATAATTTTTTGAAACATTCTATTTTTCAGAAAAAATTAAATACTATATAAATATACAGTGTGTATTATGATATAATAATTACCCAAAAGTGATGTAATAAATACTATAAAGGGTATTAAAGACCAAATATTTGTTTTCACATTAATATAATTTTATTTTATTAATTTTATAAATCCATTTTGAATCCTCTAAAACCATTATTATATTTTATGTTTTTATAATCCTTTCATTAAGGTTGTGACTCAATTCCATATAATCAAGAGAATTACTATGTTATTTATAAACCTTTTAATTATAGAATAATAAAAAAACTCACAATTAGGTGGATCTGTGTTCAGAACCATGGTAAGGATTTTTTTGTGGTTAATTTATTATTTAGTGTCCAAAGCCTATGTTTGAGAAATGAAAAATAATTTCCCACTAATTTACTATAATACCCACAATGATCTCATTTATCTTCACATAAAATATTGGGAGACAATCCTTACTCCTTCATAACATATCTATAGTCCTAACAGGGTTCCCCCATGCTCTCATGAAGCCCCTCCCATGCATTTGGAATCACACACTCAAGTAAGGGTCCATCACCATCTCTTCATTATTCAATTTTATTTATTATCTTATGTCTTATATATAAAATTTTAAATGTTGGTGAATGACTTTACATGTTCTTATTTCTGAAAATTTTATATTGAAATTATAATATATCCTTTTTTATATCTTCAATGCATTTAATTAATTTTTATGTGATGACATTTTCAACTAAAAATTCACCATGAATTTCCATGCCAAAACCATTCAGTGGTGAATACCATACCCATTTCCTATCAAGGGTGTTCACCTTTATACCATTATAATTATTTGAATTGGGACTATAATGTATTTATTAAACACTCCTTGATCATAGAATAAAATATTATGATGAATGAATCTTTGTTTTATGATCCATGTGGAACACATAAGCATGATAATGAAATGAAAGTGAAGTGTGTGCCTGTAATTATATAGCACTCTAATGCTTTGGGTAATGTATAGTCCCATGAGATATAACATTGGGATTAGGAGAGAATATAAATAATTTATGGGGATTTTTATATCAAAATGTATTGTGATTAATCCTTTCACATTGTTTATGATGCAATGTTTTAATTTGTTTCTACATTTCCCATGTTACCATTATGTTATCATGGAATATCATGACTCATAGTTCATGTTTTTTAGTTTCAATCAGTTTATTACATGTTTATATGCTTATTGTATAACATATATTATATTATTAAATTTATACCATTTTTATCCCCTTAATAATATTTATATCTCACCTCTTTCTTATATATGTCCCTAGGTAATTCTGTGTAGTTTTATGTGCAAGCATTTTAAGGATGATTTCAATAAAGATGTGGTTTTTCCTATTTAAATTGTTATGTAAAGTCCCTAATTCCAAAACATAAAATGGCTCTTGACCTTTTTAGTTTTATTAAGTGTAATATTTTTTAATAAATCTCTTATTAATGTGAAATAAAAATATGTGTTGTTATTGTTGTTATCTGAGGAAAAGTTTAGTTATTTTTTGGGTTTAGGATTAGAAAACTCTAGAGAAATCCTTCTGGATAAGAATAAGTATGATAAAACTACAATAAATTATTTTTTCCATATAGTAAGTGGTATATCATGAAAATACATCCCTATCAGGATACTATAAGTGGTTGTGGCTATGGAATAAATATACATTGGGGTAAAATCTAAAAACAATTCATTGAGCTAGACTGGACCAGAAACTGGTGCACAATAAAGGGCCTTGCTACACACTCACGATGGATATTATTTAATAAATTATTAATCTCATTATTAATCATTATTAATGGAAAAATCCTATAAGAATATACGTCAAGAAATAGATCCTGGATATCATAAATTAATGCCTAGAAATTATAAACATAAATAAATAAATATATATTACCAGTTATCCATTTAATGTCATTGGATTATAATTTATGTGTTCAATAAGGCAAAACGTATGACACATATGTCTATTTTAGATGATGTAAATGGATAGAACAATAATCAAGAAGTGAAATGTAGAGACCCGAAGCCTGACGTACATTGACGTTACATTACATTTGCGGAATACTTAGTACATAATGAAAACACACACGCAAGGATCGTAATAGTTTAGTGTCTTTGGAAACTCGAAATATAATCTTCTAAACGTGGTAAAAGATCTTCAAAATATCCCATAAAGATCTTCCTTTTTTTTACCTAAAACATTTCTTTATATCTTGGGGAAAAGAAAACATAAAAGGGTGAGCTCAAATTCTCAGTAAGGGTAAACAAAAGAAATATCAATCACATCATATTCATAAGAACATAACATTTTGGAAATCTTAACTTGCAAAATAGAGCATGATATCATAACATGGGATAAATCATGGCAGTGAAATGTAATCACAATAATCATAACTTAAAACATGAAACTTTGTGGCATACACACATAATCATATAGAATCATTTCTTGTTAGTCAAGACTCATTGCCAAGACTATCTTAGTGGACAAAGTCCCTTTCTGAACCGAGTCACCCTCGTTTCAGTCCTGTTTCACTGAACCGGTATAACCTACCATTCCAGCCATGTCTATCTCATGAGATATAAAATCTTTACCCAATGCATTGGAGGGAGATATAGGTCCCACCCATATCATAATGATACCATTATTATGCGCGCCACAAAATCATAAACCATACATCATTGCATAACCCATGTAATAAAAATGGGAATCTTAACCATCATGACATCATAAAACAATTCATATACGATAAAGGAATTCATAAAAATAATTCCATCAAAACATAATCAAATCAATGTAATAATAGGGATAAAAATAGAACCCTTTATTATCTTAGATGGAAAATAATTTTGATAAAACACTTGAACTTCATTCTTGAGGAAAATATCCTTTTTACTTCAAAAACACTTTTCATTTCTTAACATGTCATACAATTTTAAACTAAAAGAAGTTGATTAAAAATAAACATGAAAACTTGTAAAGGAAGCTTCTTGGAAATAATTTTTTAAAAATCCATTCATGCCGTATAAGTTAAAAAAACATTCCTCACGTACTTTTACCGGAAAAGTCAAAAAAGTACCTCCTACGAAAAACGACAAAAGATTCCTTTCATATATTTTACTAAAAACTCACCGAAGGGTAAAATAGGATTTAAACAATTTTAGGTGAATGGAAATAATATTACATATTGAGTAAACATGGATGTGGATGATAAAATACACCCCAGTAAATGCCAAAGTATAAACAATCTCAGATTAAAATGAGATTGTGATATTTCCCTTACCTTAGGTCCGATTTGCTTCGTAAGTGTCCGAACCTCCTGTATAATTATAAAAATAATGTCATTTACTTATTACAGAATCATATTTATTGTTATTATATCATATATGGTTCACTTATGACTTTATATTACCCGTTCTTTTGTAAATTCATGTTAATGTAGCGTTTTGGGTAAAATCGTCTCATTTGTCGTTCGTGTTTTAACTTGTAATTATTCATATGATTACATAGATTATTATTACTTAATTATAGAATATAAAACATGATTTATATATAATATATATTCAGAATATACATATATATAATGGATCGATAAATGGAATGAAATACACCGTTCATGGAGATGGTAGGCCGTACGTACGCATGAACGCTGTTTTCGTTTCCTTATTGAATTGAGTGGAATTAAGTAGATGACATACATATATATACACATAAATCCAGTAGCTTTATAATGTCATATATTTCATTATTATTGCTTATATATACTTTATAATCATTCTTAAATGGTTAACATGGAGAATGAATCTCACCGCGTCGTGGAGACGGTAGTCTGTACGTATGCACGAGCGATGATATCATTTCCAAAATTATTGAATTGAATTAGAGTGGATGATAAAATATATCAGAATCAATATGATGTTATAATAACTATTTATAGTTATTCTTTACACCATAATACCCATCCATGTAAGGTGTTGGTGGAAAAACAGATTACACCACGGCGTGGAGACGGTATTCCGTACGTACGCACGCGCGGTGATTTTGTTTTCCATAGGATGGATAGATGGTGAAATAGGGTTGTTTAATACTTATAATAACATATCAGTATATGAGTGATACTTATGTTATTACTTCATAATGAAACAACCTAATAAGAAGAAGTGGAAGAAGAAATAAAGTTGAAAGAATCGGTAACGGAAATTACCTCTTCTTTGAAGCGCCTCTTTGAGACCTCCTCTTAGGGCACTAAAATTGGTCTTTGAGGAAGACCAGAACCTCTAGGATGTTTCTAGGGAAGTGTAGAGGAGAATTTGGCAGGGTTTGGCCGAGATATAGGGCTCAATGTTGTGTGAGGAAGAGAGGGAGGAGGTGCCCTTTTATAAGGGAGGAGAGGGGTACCTTTGGAATAACTAAAATTATTATTTCATATCAAGGTCAAATTCGGTTTATAATGGTTCCAAAGGGTCTTATTTCTAAGATAAAGTGGGGATGGGTCGCATTACTCTCATCAAATAGGATTTAGACAAGTTTAGGTTATTATTTTAACCCTATCATTTAGATTTAACTTTAAGTTAGATAATTTAACTTTTACAGTGTCTTCTTGTTTTATTACACTATAAGGTTAATAAACATACTATAAGAAGCCAAACGAATCCCAAAATGTTTATTATTAATATATATAACCTTATCTAAGTCATTTGGCCGAAACATAGATTTTTAGGAATAAAATAACAATTACTAATATAATATGTGTTTTAAAAACTATTTTATGTCAATTTTGACACTATTTAGTAATTTATTTTTGTGAAAATTATAACAGAATGATAAGTTCGAAAAAAGTTAATTAAATCAATAATGACATGTCATAGTAACCTAGAAAAGTATTTTAATTCATAAAAAGTCTCAAATTACATTTATTAGGTTATTTATAACATCAATTATGTCAATATTTCATTAATAAGATAATTACTGCATCATCTTTGTGTCATAATAAATGATAATTATTTAATCCCTAAAAATTCTAAATAAATTCCTATGATGTAGATAATTGTATTAGATTTCTGGAGACTATTCATGTTTGAAGTTTCATGAAGTTTATCACTAGATTAAAATTATTATACTTATATAATTTAAAAAAGATAATGTTGTCACATTCTTTGGTTTTAATAATAATTAAATTATTTTCATTGAAAAAATTTAATTAAAAGAATATAATCTGACCCTAAGGTGATAGGAGTCGACTTTTAGTCATCCAATAGGATTTTAACATTTGTTAGGGTAATTTTAAAATATTATATTTACCCTTAATTACCTGATTTACCTTTAACTATGGTAAATAAAATTTACCGTAGTTACTATTCATAATTCCCAAAAATAAAAAGTAGCTTATTAACATAATTTGGATCCACTGATTCCAAATATGGAATCCATTTTTCCAAATTCAATACACAAAAGATGCAGAAATTAAATTAAAATTAATCATGTTGTCGAAAGAAAATGGGTTTTTCTTTAAAACATTGCAAAAGATTGAATTGATTTAACCTACGAATTCAAGGTAAAATCAATGATAATGAAATACATTATATTAAATGGTAAAAATATATTTAATTTATACTTTAAAACCATTAAATATTATAATTTAACCACATAAGATATTACAATGAAAAAATTTGTTTTTAATTAAAATATAGCGTGTTTTTACTATTCATTAAAATATGAAAGTTATCGGAAAAATATCAAAACTTTATCTAATGTAAATTTTTATATCCTGATTCAAAAGAAGAATTTAATTTTGTCAAATTGAACATATAAACATGTCAAAAACTTGATTTAATGTGGTTTCACGATCAAAAGGCGGCAAAACTGCATTTTTTAAAAAATACTTATTTTACCCAAAAAAATTATTTTGTTCTTATACCATGTTTTAGAAAATGTGTAAGATGAATAATAATGTTATAAGATTCAAAATATAGTTAATAATATTCATAAAGTCTAGTTCATGACAATATTATAATAATATATCATTGTTTATTAAAACCCAGTATTGCGTACAACACACGCTATCGAGGAAGGTCGTGATTGCATGTAATGCAAGCTAAGTCTGGGTTGCGTGTTGTGAAAGAATCCTTCGTTGTTTTGTATAACAGAATCCAACCATATTTCATTTATACATTGAATATATATATATATATATATACTCAATGTTGCGTAGAATAATTATTATCAAAATTGTGTGTAACACGGTCTAAGAATAGTGTTGCGTATACTGCAAACTAATACGGTGTTGCGTATAGCGCAAGGTAATCATGGTGTAGAATACAACACAAGACATTAATGAAATTAAAATAATATTTTTCATAAAATCTCGGGGTGTTACATTCTACCCCCCTTAAAATGAATTTCGCCCTTGAAATTCGTCGGGGTTATAAATGGTTTACTACTTGAAAGTTTCTTTAATAGAAACCCACATCGTAAAAAGGAATTCCAAAACCAATCATTAAAAACAAAAGTATGAAACGTAACGGTTACCCAAATAAACTAATCACTGGGTTTCCACATAGGTGAAAATATGGATATGGAAGAAAAATCTAACCATCATGTTCTGATGGAGAGTGGTAGAGAACATGGCTATGGAAAAGCCAACAATCACAAATCCATAAATTTGTGACGATCTATGGTACCATCTGATTAATCAGATATAAGAGCACTAGGACAACATTTTTGGTTTTCAAGATCGTTTCCCTAAAGTTGAAGAATTTGAATTAGAATAAATACGTACTTTATTTTGGTACAATCTCACTGTTGTTCGTGCCTTGAACAATTTGCACTTCATCTCTTAAATAAATGAAGTTGAATTTGTTATTCCTGAAGTGTTAGCAGATCATGTGATATAATGACGAGTCATTCCATCTGTCTCAAACAAAAGGTTAGAAAAAGTTATTAAATGTACATAAGTCATTCTATAGTGATATTAATCATATATGGTTCCTAAAATGGACTTATACTTCATATATCATACTGCTTAATATAATAAAACTATTTTCTACTAAGCAGGGACTTCCTGTAGGCTAGTGGTAGGTGATAAAGGTCAGTCACACTTCGGTTGTGGGTTCGATTCCCACAGCCTTGTCCGACGCGATGGGCTGTCGCCCGTCCTGCAGGTTGTCCTTTTTCTAAAGCTATATTACTATAACATCCCATCAATAATTTCGAAAAAACTTCTATCCTTAAACAATACTAACTTATGTCCAACATAATCCATTCCAATCTTTAGGCTTATCCATAATACTGCAGTCCACTCTCATAACATAGTGAAAACGATTACCAGAGATTTAATACCATCGTTGATCATAAGATATGTTTTGTTGGTCACATTCCAAACATTCAAAGTCCTTAATCATGTATTCTCTTGAATACCCATTGAACCTTAGTGAAAACATGAATGCAGTTAGAATTTAACACCTTCCACATACAAAAATCCTCGAAATTCTATATACTCAAACCATGATATCACTTAGTCCTTATATCAATCATGAGCTCATGAATACTGTTAAACATTTCATTTTCTCATTTTCCCTTCATTATGTGCATATCATCTTATTTCCAAAAATCAATTTGAATACCACATTAGACCAATACATAAATATTCCAATACACCATGATACAACATTATTTTGGAATCCCATTACATAAACACTTAATCATTCCACCACATCGTTTTCATATTCAACATCGCCAATAGTGATCGCATGTGACTTCCCTTTTTTCCTTTGCCTTAAGTGGTTGCTCATGTTGATCATCACTAACCCTTGGATTAGTGCATTTATTAGCATAATGACCCATTTCCTTGCACTTGAAGCATTGAAGTGTTGGTGGTGTGTTCTCTATAGTGTTTTCTTTATTCACATCATTAGAAACCCTTTTTCCATTACCTCGACACTCACCTGCTCGATGACCTTATTTTACACACTTAAAACATTTTCTAGTCCCTTTAATACAATCTCTACCATGCTTCTTTCCACACTTTGAGCATAAGGAAACATTCATCTTCTTTTCACCATTATTCTGAGATTTCTCCTTGAACTCCATATTTTGTTTCTTTTCAACACCATGAGATGGATATGTAACACCAACTTCAATTTCTACCTTGATAGAACAACACACAATTTCTTCATAGCTACTGAAGTCTCTTATAGATAATGCCCTTCGAAGACTTGGTTTTAAGCCATTGAAAAATCGATCAACTTTACTTTCAGGTTGGATGATAATGCCAGATTCATACCTTGCAAGTCTTGTAAAATTCGCTTCGTATATACCAACAGATTCATCATCCTTTGGCTTTAGTTCAAGAAACTCCTTCTCCATCTTTTTTCAAAGAATACGAGGGAAGTGCTTATTGAAAAATAATTTCTTGAACTCGTCCCATTCCATGGACTCAATTTCATCTCTTTGCCTCATATTCTTAATAAGATTCCACCATTGATCAGCATAACCTTCCAAACAATACACTGCTAAGATGACTTTATCATGTTCAGAACATTGAAGAACTGAAAATATCTTTTCTGTGGTACTGCTCCATTGTTCAGCAACAAGTGGATCAGAAGACCCACTAAAAGAAGGTGGGTGTTGCCTCATGAAGGACTCAATAGAATATTGTTCCCTTCTCTGCTCATTTGGAAGTCCAGAATGATTCATAGCTTGTGTAAGTATAGCAATAAGATTTTGCACTCCATCTACCATAACATCTGTTTGTTCAGGAGGACAATCATTGCATTTCCCATTGCATTGATCAACACGGTTCCTTCAGGTTCCATCCATAGTCTAAAACCCAAAAAGAATAGTGTGAGAGGCAAAAATCATGATAGGGAAAACAACATAATAAAGGGGGAGTACCCTCAATATCTAACATCTTAGGTTAAATTCTAAGATCGTTAGTGCAATTCTAGGACTATAACCTATACGTATACATAACTTTAGGGACATCCCTAGACATACCTTAGAAATATCTCTAGGGATCTCACTAACGTTTTCGCATCCTAGTTTCCAAAGGTTGACTAAACCTTTCCTCTGATACCAACTGTAGAGACCCGAAGCCTAACGTACATTGACATTACATTACATTTGCGGAATACTTAGTACATAACAAAAACACACACGCAAGGATCGTAACAGTTTAGTGTCTTCGGAAACTCGGAATATAATCTTCTAATCATGGTGAAATATCTTCAAAATCTCCCATAAAGATCTTCCTTTTTTTACCTAAAACCTTTCTTTATATCCTGGGGAAAAGAAAACATAAAAGGGTGAGCTCAAATGCTCAGTAAGGGTAAACAAAAGAAATATCAATCACATCATATTCATAAGAACATAATATTTTGGAAATATTAACTTGAAAAAGAGAGCATAATTTCATAACATGGGATAAATCATGGCAGTGAAATGTAATCACAATAATCATAACATAAAACACGAAACTTTGTGGCATACACACATAATCATAGAGAATCATTTCTTGTTAGTCAAGACTCATTGCCAAGACTATCTTAGTGGACAAAGTCCCTTTCTGAACCGAGTCACCCTCGTTTCAGTCCTGTTTCACGGAACCGGTATAACCTACCATTCCAGCCATGTCTATCTCCTGAGATATAAAATCTTTACCCAATGAATTTGAGGGAGATATAGGTCCCACCCATCTCATAATGATACCATTCTTATGCGTGCCACAAAATCATAAACCATACATCATTGCATAACCCATGTAATAAAAATGGGAATCTTAAACATCATGACATCATAAAACAATTCATATACAATAAAGGAATTCATAAAAATAATTCCATCACAACATAATCAAATCAATGTAATAATAGGGATAAAAACAGAACCCTTTATTATCTTAGATGGAAATTAATTTTGATAAAACATTTGAACTTCATTCTTGAGGAAAATATCCTTTTACTTCAAAAACACTTTTCGTTTCTTAACATGTCATACAATTTTAAACTAATATAAGTTGATTAAAAATAAACTTGAAAACTTGTAAAGTAATCTTCTTGTAAATAATGTTTTAAAAATCCATTCATGCCGTATAAGTTAAAAAACATTCCTCACGTACTTTGGTCGGAAAAGTCAAAAAAGTACCTTGTATGAAAAACGACAAAAGATTCCTTTCATATATTTTACTAAAAACTCACCGAAGGGTAAAATAGGATTTAAAAATTTTTAGGTGAATGGAAATAATATTAAATATTGAGGAAACATGGATGTGGATGATAAAATACACCCCAGTAAATGCCAATGTATAAACAATCTCGGATAAAAATGAGATTGTGATATTTCCTTTACCTTAGGTCAGATTTGCTTCGTAGGTGTCCGAACCTCCTGTATAATTATTTAAATAATTTCATTGACTTATTACAGTATCATATTCATTGTTATTATATCATATATTGTTCACTTATGACTTTATATTACCAGTTCTTTTGTAAATTCATGTTAAAGTAGCCTTTTGGGTAAAATCGTCTCATTTTTCGTTCGTGTTTTAACTTGTAATTATTCATGTGATTACTTAGATAATTATTACATAATTATAGAATATAAAACATTATTTATATATAATATATATTCATAATATACATATATATAATGGATCGATAAATGGAAGGAAATACACCGTTCATGGAGACGGTAGGTCGTACGTACGCATGAACGCTGTTTTTGTTTCCTTATTGAATTGAGTGGAATTAAGTAGATGACATACATATATATACACATAAATCCAGTAGCTTTATAATGTCATATATTTCATTATTATTGCTTATATATACTCTATAATCATTCTTAAATGGGTAACATGGAGAATGAATCTCATCGTGTCGTGGAGACGGTAGTCCGTACGTACGCACGAGCGATGATATCATTTCCATAATTATTGAATTGAATTGGAGTGGATGATGCAATATATCAGAATCATTATGATGTTATAATAACTATGTATCGTATTCTTTACACCATAATACCCATCCATGTAAGGTGTTGGTGGAAAAACAGTTTACACCACAGCGTGGAGACGGTATTCCGTACGTACGCACACGCGGTGATTTTGTTTTCCGTAGGATGGATAGATGGTGAAATATGGTTGTTTCATACTTATAATAACATATCAGTATATGAGTGATACTGATGTTATTACTTCATAATGAAACAACCTAATAAGAAGAAGTGGAAGAAGAAATAAAGTTGAAAGAATCGGTAACGAAAATTACCTCTTCTTTGAAGCGCCTCTTTGAGACCTCCTTTTAGGGCAATAAAATTGGTCTTTGAGGAATACCAGAACCTCTAGGATGTTTCTAGGGAAGTGGAGAGGAGAATTTGGCAGGGCTTGTCCGAGCTTGAATGCTCAAAGTTGTGTGATGAAGAGAGGGAGGAGGTGCCCTTTTATAAGGGAGGAGAGGGGTACCTTTGGAATAACGAAAAATATTATTTTATATCAAGGTCAAATTCGGTATATAATGGTTCCAAAGGGTCTTATTTCCAAGCTAAAGTGGGGATGGGTCGCAACCCTCTCATCCAATAGGATTTAGACAAGTTTAGGGTATTATTGTAACCTTATCATTTAGATTTAACTTTAAGTTAGATAATTTAACTTTTACCGTGTCTTCTTGTTTTCTTACACTATAAGGTTAATAATCTTACTATAAGAAGCCAAAAGAACCCCAATTTGTTATTTATTAATATATATAACCGTATCTAAGTCATTTGGCAGATCCTTATATTTTTAGGAATAAAATAACAATTACTAATATAATATTTGTTTAAAAAACTATTTTATGACAATTTTGACACTATTTAGTAATTGATTTTTGTGAAAATCATAACAGAATGATAAGTTCTAACAAAGATAATTAAATCAATACTAACATGTCATATTAACCTTGAAAATTAGTGGAATTCATAAAAAGTCTCAAATTACATTTATTTGGGTATTTATAAAATCAATTATGTCAATATTTCATTAATAAGATAATTATTGCATCATCTTTGTGTCATAATAAATGATAATTATTTAATCTCTACAAATTCTAAATAAATTCCTATGATGTAGATAATTGTATTAGATTTCTGTAGACTATTTATGTTTTAAGTTTCATGAAGTTTATCAATAGATTAAAATTATTATACTTATATAATTTAAGAAAGTGACATGTTGTCACATTCTTTGGTTTTAATAATAATTAAATTATTTTCATTGAAAAAATTAATTTAAATTAATCTAATCCAACCCTTAGGTGATATGAGTCGACTTTTAGTCATCCAATAGGATTTTGACATTTGTTAGGATAATTTTGAAATATTATATTTACCCTTAATTACCCGATTTACCTTTAACTATGGTAAATAAAATTTACCGTTGTTACTATTCATAATTCCCAAAAATAAAAAGTAGCTTATTAACTTAATTTTGACCCACTTATTCCAAATATGGAATCCATTTTTCCAAATTAAATACACAAACGATGCAGAAATTAAATTAAAATTAATCCCGTTGTCGAGAGAAAACGGGTTTTTCTTTAAAACATTGCAAAATACTGAATTGATTTAACCTACGAATTCAAGGTAAAATCAATGATAATGACATACATTATATTAATTGGTAAAAATATATTCTATTTATACTTTAAAACCACCCAATATTATAATTTTACCACATAATATATTACAATGAAAAAAGATGTTTTTAATTAAAATACAGCGTGTTTTTACTATTCATTAAAATATGAAAGTTATCGGAAATATATCAAAACTTTATATAATGTAAATTTTTATATCCTGATTCAAAATAAGAATTTTATTTTGTCAAATTGAACATATAAACATGTCAAAAACTATATTTAAAGTGGTTGCGCGATCAAAAGGTGGCAAAACTACATTTTTTGAAAAATACTTATTTTACCCAAAAAAATTATTTTGTTCTTATACCATGTTTTAGAAAATGTGTAAGACGAATAATAATGTTATAAGATTCAAAATTTAGTTAATACTATTCATAAAGGCAAGTTCATGACAATATTATAATAATATATCATTGTTTATTAAAACCCGGTATTGCGTACAACACACGCTATCGAGGAAGGTCGTGATTGCGTGTAATGCAAGCTAAGTCAGGGTTGCGTGTTGTGAAAGAATCATTCGTTGTTTTGTATAACATAATCCAAACATATTTCATTTATACATTGAATATATATATATATATATATACTCAATGTTGCGTAGAATAACTATTATCAAAATTGTGTGTAACACGGTCCAAGAATAGTGTTGCGTATACTGCAAGCTAATACGGTGTTGTGTATAGCGCAAGGTAATCATGGTGTAGAATACAACACAAGACATTAATGAAATTAAAATAATATTTTTCATAAAATCTCGGGGTGTTACATGAAAGGTAGTATTACAGTCTATAGTTTTACACAGTCCTTCATATAATGAATGTTTAGTACAATCATCAACCACCAACACAAAGAATGGATATAGATGTATTAGTGAAAATGGAAAATGGGTAAATCAATATATCACGTTTATTTAAACCCTACCTAGTCCAAATTTTTGGGATTAACTCTATATATAACATTTTCATACTCCCTTTGGTTGTATTTGATGCAATTCTTTGTATGGAATGCATATCCTTATATAGATCCAACATAAATTTCCAAGAGAGTGAAATCACTCTCTATATTGATAATCATCCCTTGATTCTATACTGGTGAAAAGATGTGGATGAATATCCTTTATAAAAAACATATAATGAATGGATATTATTTCTGTATGATAAATAATATCTATCTCAAATGACTGATTTTATGGAATGAACCATCCATGAATACATGCCCATTGTGGGGGAATTCATCGATGTGATTCACAAGGACTTACCTAGTCTTCGTCCTTGCCAATAGGTTGAATTTTCAATCAACCCTATACCATGGGAATTACAAATATCCACGACTCTATATAGAATGAATTTTTTGGAATATTAAGAGCTAAAGAATCCCATATATGATTCTTTGTAAAAATGGTTTATACTCTCAAGAGCATCACCATGGGGTTCACCAGTCCTCTTAGTCATGAATAAGTATGGGTCCATGCACCTTTTCATCGATTGTCATGAGATCAAAAAGATAATGATAAATAAAAGTTATCCTATTACATTTATTGATGACTTGTTTTATCAACTACATGGAGAAAAATACTTCTCCCTGGTAGATCTGTGGTTGAGATATTTCCAATTGTGGATGAAGAAGGAAGATACCCCCAATATTGCTTTCCAAAAAAGATACGACACTATGAGTTCAATGTAATTCCATTCAGACTAATGAATTCTCTACAAATATTCATTTAATTGATTTATAAACACATTAGGGATTAACTTGGAAAAATTTGGTAGACTATATAGATTATATTCAAATATACTCCAAAATCAAGGTGGAATATGAGAAGCAATTGAGCAGTGTGATAAAGTCCTTATTAAAGGAGAATATTTTTTCAATGACCAAAAAAATGTGTTTTCTGGTTGAAGGAATTTTCATTCTTGGGGAATATATTCACAAGAAATGGGATATATATGGACCCTTTAAATATATAGTCAATTGATGGATGTATGAGGCTAACATTTGTGACATATATATGTAGTTTTCACTGATTAGATGGGATCTATCATCCATTTCTGAGAAATTTCTCATGATTTTCAAACCGTATTATAATTAAAACTCAGAGGGGAGACATGTTTTCTTGGAAAGATGAATGTGATGAGCTTCAAGCAGATGTTGATTGGGCTTATCAGTGCACATGTGCTTACACTACACCCAACTGGAGAGCTTTTCACAGTTAATAGCGATGCTTTAATGATTGGATTGGGTAGTGTGATAATGTAAAATGAAAAAAATTATATATTATTCTTCTTGATAGTTGAAATTGAACGAATATAACTACCCAATGCATGATCGGGAGTTGTTTACATTGATATTCAATTTTAAAATATAGTTTGATTATATATTTTGGGTGAAGTTTGAAATATATATGGATCAACAAATCCAAAAGTATATGTTCAAACAGTAAGAGATGAATTTTCATGATATAATATGTTAGAGATAATCAATAACTATGAGTTATAAATCAATTAACATCCTAGAAAATTAAATAAAGTGATATATGTTCTAGGTAGAAATGACCCACCAATTTTATCATCGATAATAATTTTTAAGGATCCAATATTCATAGACATGAAGAGAATGTACATAAGAATCATAAAGAAGTAACATCATCAATCCATTCCAAATTTATTGTTCAACCAACTATTTTTGAAATGATAAAGGGTTTTAAATGAGTTGATGTGGAAATTCAAAAGATTGTGGAAACTATTCAAAAGGTGAAATCCTCATATTTTGTTGTTAATGAAGGAGTTATAGGATTTGGGTCACCACTATTGGTACCATCAAATCCATAGTTAAAGTAGTATTTTTTGGATGATGCGTATTACTATAACTTCCTAATCCTTCCTAAAATAAAATATATATATTATGATCTACGATAAAAATATTTTTCGGACAATATGAAGATGGAGATTGTGTAATATACATCATGATTTATTGAATGTAAGTAAGTGACTGTAGGATGGTAAAAATCATAGGGTATGATGTAACCATTAGCAAAACTACATGGAAATGGGAAAACATCACCATAGAATTTCTCATTACAATTTTTATGTCATCCAAAGGAAACAATTCTATCTGAGTTGTGGTGGATGATCTTACAAAGACAGCATAATTCATAGTTATTTAAGTGGAATTCTCACTAGATCAACTTGAATGGATATACATCAATGAATTTTTGAGGTGTCATGGAGTAACCCAATCAATTTTATCCAGCTGAGATATGAGATTTACATTAATGTTATGGAAAATTCTCAAATGAGATAAAATTTATGTGTCGAACTTTCGTATGAAAAATCATCCTCAAACTGATGGCCAGTCTGAGAAAAATATTCAGACACTAAGAGAAACGTTGAAAGCGAGTTATATGGATTTAAAATTAATATGATACCAACATCTACCTATGGTTGAGTAATAATATAACAACTTTATCCACTCCAGGATCCAAAAGGTATTCTTAGAATCTCATTATGGGAAGAGGTGAATGACACCTTTATGCTCTAATGAAGTAGGGGTACAAAACACTACAAGGTCTCGACATGGTAGAAGAAGTGGTGGACAAGTTTAAGACCATTAAACAATACCTCAAGGATACTCAAAGTCAATAGAAGATACATTCAGAAAAGCATAGATGAGACCTAGATTTTGATGGTAGAGAAATGGTATTCCCCCACATATCTCCATGTAATAAGGTGATTGGATTTTGACATAAGGTAAAGCTTAGTCCAATATACATCGACCCCATTGATATAATTGATCACATCAGAGTGGTCACCTATTGAATAGAGCTTCCACATAACCTATTGTTGGTGCCAAAACATTGGATGAAAATAATGATGAAAACAAGGCCCCGCGGCCTGCCTCGTGAAGGCACGACATGGAGCCCCCCGAGCAACGCAGCCGCTGTGAAGAAAAAGAGGCGGGACGCCCCACGAATTCCCCTGACATTTGTGAACCCACCGCGAAGTAACAGAGGCGGTATTCTCCGCGAACTCCCCTGACGTTCGTGAGCCCGCCGTGGAGCAAAGGATGCGGTACCCCTCGGCGAACCTGGTTGACGTTCGTGACCTGCCGCAGAGCAACCGAATCCCCCTTCATGCTGCATGAGCTCTACTTCACGGCGCCCCTTGCCTATAAAATACCAATCTCCCCCTAATCCCCCAAGGATGGACAATCTGAAATATCGGCTTCTCATCTCCCAAATCGCGAAGCACTCTTTGCTCTGCGAATAATGAGCACCGTGAGGTATTTTGGATTCCCGAGAGGCCTCCACCATGTCTTGTTTTGATCCCCTCTTCCATGATGGATGAACTTCATGAAGCCTAAGGGAATTCAGGAAGAAAAGGGATCCCCAAGGGGACCCGGGCAGTCACAGAGCATTTATTCTTTGCAAAACACCCCACCTGTACACGTGATCTACATGCCAAGGTAGGGTCACTGTAATTCGCGAAGCACACTGCTTCACGTCACTTTGCTTTACGAGGGACCTACACTCCACGAGGCAGTGCTCCGTGAATACCCCTCCACTTCACGAATCACATCCCATTCAATCCTCTTCCCCTTTCTAAGGCTATGAAACCCCACTTTGCGAAGCACACCCCTTCACAAGTTCCCTCCATTATGCAGTGCAACCGAGTTCCACGAGGCCCCTGCATGTGGACCCCTCTGCTTGGAAATTCCTTCTCTCGTTCCACTCTCCAAGATTTCACAATGTGATTTCAAAGTCCCTTCGATGATACTGCATGTAGAGTTGCTTCTCCTAATGCTTCTTTGCATAGGCACGCTAACAACTATTGCTTCTTCGCATAGCCACGCTAACATCGACCCCTCGATGGTTCGTCCCGTAACCCCCCTTCAGTACGGGCTTGCCGATTCCTTCCCTTCCCCAAGGGGCAGAGGTTATCGGTCATGTAATCTCTAGGGTTGCGGAGTAAAACCACCTCGTCTGAGCTGCATGATGTTAGACTTCCAAGCACCCCTTCCTCAACACATGACGTTAAACTGTGATCCGACCACGTGCTTCGAACGTAGGGTCCCCCGGCTCGGACATTCTTTTCTCTACTCGTATCCATGGGGATGGGACCTATAGCATCCCGTCTTTTTATAACATAACTTTTCATTCCATTACACGGAACTGAGGATCTTTAAGGTTTAGTGTCTTGGAAACAAGGAACATAAAACATGAAACAAAAAAAAACATTCTTCTTAAAAACTTGAAAGGCTTCTCCTCATGTTCACCCTAGGTTCATTACTGCATCTCATAACCTGGGGACATACATCAAAAGGAAGGGTGAGCAGAAGGCCCAGCAAGGGAAACAAGTGAAACATTTTACATATGAACTTGAGATACATCAATAAAGTAATGAAAAGAACTTTAATGCATGAAAATGAAATCATGAGGCATATCATAAAAATAAAACTTTTTCATAACATGAAGATGTGGCTGCAACATTTAATATTGACAATCGTTTCGTTTCACCAAGGTCCATCCCCAAGGTGTCGTTAAAAATTACCATGGTTATTCACCAAGGCGTCGTTAAAATGGTCATCTCTAGAGATTAAGTCTTTACCCAATGCATTGGAGCGCTATCAGGGCGCACCCTTAAATTTTCCTTTATTATCATGTGAGCCACATATATCATCATCAAACATTTCATAAATAACCCATATAGCATAAAATAAATGGGTTTCATTTCATAATCATAACGTTTTAAAAACTGCTTTAAAGACATGATATTTACGTCACTTTAAAACCCACAGAAAAGGAAGGTGGGTCTCATGTATGTAAATCCCAGAATTTAAAATAGAACATTTTGGTATACATGTGAATACCCCTTTAGAAGAAAGATATTTGAGTATTCACTTAATAATATAAAAGAACTTTAGAAAAAGAGAGAGACATTTTGAGACGGAAATTCTGCAGCATAACGGCTATGTTACAAGGTTTTAGAAAACATTGAGAAGAGAGGGGACATGGGTCAAACATTCATAAATGACCCATAAAACAGTAGAGAGAGAAAATATAAGGGATTTAAGAACATGGTAATGAAATTTTAAAATATACCATATGAAATAAAGAACATGAAAGGGAGAAAAAAAAGATTTCTCTTGTGAGAATTCGGCAGCCTAACGGCGTCACTTAAATTTCAACAAAATTGAATTGACAAGGTCAAATAGGGTCTCTCATCATATGAACATAAGAGTAGAGTATGATAGATATAGCGATCATACCCCAACATAATATAAAGGAACTTGAAACAATTGACATGAAAGTAGAACTTCAAAATGAGAATGGTGAAGAATCACTTAAAAATTCGGCAGCCTGACGGCACCACTTAAACTTCAACAAAATTGAATTGAAAATGTCAAATAGGGTCTCTCATAATATGAACATAAGAGTCCAGTATGATAGATATAGAGATCATACCCCAACATAATAGAAAGGAACATGAAAGAATTGATATGAAAGTAGAACTTCAAAATGAGAATGGTGAAGAATCACTTAAAAATTCGGCAGACTAACGACGCCACTTAAAACATCAAAATACTGAATTGAAGAGATCAAATGGGGTCTCTCATCATATGATCATAAGAGATCAGTATGATAAATTTAGAGATCATACCCCGACATAATAAAAAGGAACTTGAAAGACTTGACATGAAAGTAGAATTTAAAAAAGAGAAGGGTGAAAGAATCCCTTAAAAATTCGGTAGCCTAACGGCGCCACCTAAATCTTCATAAAACAAAATAATGAGAGTAAGAGGGGATCTCTCATTATATGAACATAAAAAGGGAAGTAAGAGGAGTATAAAATAACATCCTCCAACATAAGAACATGGAGCATAAAAGGAATGACATAAAAGATATCACTTGAAAAGAAAGAGAGGGGTCGGATCCCTTACCTTAAAATGTAACTCTTAAACCTCAATGGTTGGGACCTTGAGGGCTTGGGGGCACCTTGGGAGGACTCCTTGGGAGGTAATGAGACCAGAAATTCTTTGGGAATGAGTGGGGAGTCGAATGGATGAGAGGAGGGCTTGGTATTTATAGGGAAAGTGAGGGGACAAGGCATTAATGGCCAAGGGACACCTCACTAGTGGTTTTGGCAAAACCATGGGCTTGCCCATGGTATTTGCCCATGGTATTGGCCACTTGGGACACCTCACACCTTATCTTACTATTAATAATTCGACCATATTGAATATATACTTAATACATCATTTAATGATGTCATTAAAAACCCGTAACTTAAAAACTATACTTTCACTATTCACCGAAAATTCAACTTTCTCAGAATAATCCCAAAATTTCACCTTAACCAAATATCAATGCTATGATTTCAAAAATGAACTCCATTTTATAAAAATAATTTTCTAAATATTTTTAATTTTATTTTTAAATAAATACACTATTCATCGAAAATTCATTTTTTTCAGAAAAATCCCCAAAAATTACCATAACATAATATCAATACTCTGAGTTCAAAAATAAAGTCATTTTTATAAAAATAATTTTCTAATTATTTTTAATTAAATTTTTAATTAAAAAAACACTATTCACCCGAAAAAACTAATACTTGAATAATAGTTTATGAAACCGTTATTTAACCATTTTATTGAATCACATTACTTAATCAAGGTGCCTAGATTATTTTAAAACTTTATTTAAGTGAGATTACTAATCCATTTGGTCATATTACTAATCCTAATCATAAAATCACTATTCATTATTTACTATTCATCAAAAATCATGTTGATCTTATTAGACTCTAAATTTCGTACTGAACATAATTGTAGAGGACCATTTTTTGAAAATCATTACACATTTTTAATTATTTAGGGTTTACATAAACATATTTAAAATATCCTTTTTCTAAAATTCATCAAAAATATGCATACTATATTTATCCGGTCATTTCAAAATTCATAAACTTCATCATAAGAAGAAATCCCAATTTTTATTTAAAACAAGGATTACACAAGGTAGTTACGGTCTCGTTACATAACCCCTTATAATACAAGCATAGGACCTAAGAGTAAGGTGTGCTAGGGTGATAGAATCTTGGGGCGGCTCGGTCAACATTGCCCGAGTAGTAATTTCTATCAGTTTGAACTTCTTGCGAAGGCGATTCCGTTCTAGCTTCACATGATGAAGTTCGGCTTGGGTTTGGTCCAGAGCAAAGGCCAATGGTGCTACCTCCTTCCCAAGCTTTGTTAGATGGGCTTCGATCGGTCCATGACTACTAGGTGAGGCCATCAAATCTTCTTTTTATAATAATTAACCAATATTACTTATATTTAGAGACAATAATCAAAACATTTTGTTCACAGCGGTCATGTTGACCGATGGTTATATAATAGTCAAAACCCACTGATCTCATTTTAATTATAATCATGTTTATCAAATAAAACATTTTTGTTGAGTATAACAATAACACATAAAATTAGGGAAAAAAATTTATTTAAAAATTTCGGGTCGTTACAATCTTCCCCCCTTAAGAAATTGTGTCCTCGCAATTTTAAAATTGGGTTTTGAAATTTCATTGAATGTCCCACATCGGAAAAGGAGTCAGTAAAACTATTACTTTAAAATAAAGAAAGAGAAGTACAAAGGCCACCCGAGTTTACTCATACTAGGATTCCATGTAGGAAACATGGACATGGAGGAGAAAACAAAGGGTCACGTTCTAAAGTAGAGCAATAGAAAACATGATTAGGAGGAAGTTAACCACCAGAAAATCCCAAAATTATGATGTGTGTAAGCGGTCTTTGATTACCTAGTAGGAAACGTAAACCAACAACATTTTTGTTTTACGTTCCTTTTCATAATTTTGATGAATTCATTTACAACATAGAACAAAAACATAAGGAAATATATCTACCTTCATGTAGAGTTTCACCATTTAATAAGTTTTTACCAAAACTAATCTTTTCCCCCAAACGATGAGCATTCAAAACTACTTGGTCTCATCAAAACACAAGAATCATCTTCTAGAGAATCACATAATCCATAAAAGATTAACTTTTTATTTCTTCTATCTTTAAACATTATCCCAAAACAGAAAGGGTAAGGTTAAACAAATCATCAAAAAGGAAGAATCCCATAGGAATGGAAACTACTTTTAAATCATCAAAGTTCCATGGTACTACCCAAAGTTCATCATAGACCATTCCATAAATAACGGTCCTTAAAATTCCTCAAAACAAACCAAACTAAGATTGAATCCCAAATACAATAAGGATTTGATAACATAGTCTTCCAAAACAACTTCATTGTTCATCTCCAAACAACATCAACCACTCCTAACATCTTATTAAAAAGTAGCTAACCTAAACATATTTTACCCAAGATAGGTTTGTCATTCCCATAAGTAACCTAAATTACAATAAGTTCACCTTAAATTCATCAATTCTTCAAAATATAAGTCAACCTTACTCCTCAATGAAAATACCGTAGTAATCTATTTACCTCGATCAAATATGGTTCCCAAAATAATGAACGTCTTCCAAAATAATAATCATATTTTAATCCCCTAATCATCCCTGTCATATTAATACGAAAATCGTCGCATTTCCTATCACATTGGTTGTCGGAACATGTTCTTCCATTTCCCACCATTAACTAAGAATAGAAAGCATAATTAGGGGCTTAAGTACTTAGCTAATAATCATGAAAAGGAACTGAAAGCATATAAGGATAACTTGTATATGAAAGGTATACCCTAACTTGTGATCCCCTAGGTTCCCTTCTAGGTTATCCATGATCTTATATTCTTATGTGAACCTTTATTTTATTTTATCTTTGTTCCTTTAACAATGGTTCATACTAAGCTTATGAATTTACCAAAGCATATCCCCTGGGAATGTCGTAACCAAGAGTGCAGCAAGGCCCGTTGTCGTGTACCAGTTCCCGTTCGAGTCTAGCTCAAAGCGGTGTTTTCGGGTTTTACCCCTATGTACATCTGTGCCAGAGCCACCTCTACCTGCTCGTATGCAGACAGGGATGTATTTGCTTGGAAACCCCTTATTCAATACTCACCAAAATACCAGGAAGATTTCCTATATTTAAATTCTTCTATAGGGTTTCTTCTAAAGTTTTTATATCCTAATTTCCACAAATAACTATACCATCCTTTGATACCAACTATAGCATCCCGTCTTTTTATAACATAACTTTTCATTCCATTACACGGAACTGAGGATCTTTAAGGTTTAGTGTCTTGTAAACAAGGAACATAAAACATGAAACAAAAAAACATTCTTCTTAAACACTTGAAAGTCTTCTCCTCATGTTCACCCTAGGCTCATTACTGCATCTCATAACCTGGGGACATACATCAAAAGGAAGGGTGAGCAGAAGGCCCAGCAAGGGAAACAAGTGAAACATTTTACATATGAACTTGAGATACATCAATAAAGTCATGAAAAGAACTTTAATGCATGAAAATGAAATCATGAGGCATATCATAAAAATAAAAGTTTTTCATAACTTGAAGATGTGGCTGCAACATTTAATATTGACAATCGTTTCGTTTCACCAAGGTCCATCCCCAAGGTGTCGTTAAAAATTACCAAGGTTATTCACCAAGGCGTCGTTAAAATGGTCATCTCTAGAGATTAAGTCTTTACCCAATGCATTGGAGAGCTATCAGGGAGCACCCTTAAATTTTCCTTTATTATCATGTGAGCCACATATATCATCATCAAACATTTCATAAATAACCCATATAGCATAAAATAAATGGGTTTCATTTCATAATCATAACGTTTTAAAAACTGCTTTAAAGACATGATCTTTACGTCACTTTAAAACCCACAGAAAAGGAAGGTGGGTCTCATGTATGTAAATCCCAAAATTTAAAATAGAACATTTTGGTATACATGTGAATACCCCTTTAGAAGAAAGATATTTGAGTATTCACTTAATAATATAAAAGAACTTTTGAAAAAGAGAGAGACATTTTGAGACGGAAATTCTGCAGCATAACGGCTATGTTACAAGGTTTTAGAAAACATTGAGAAGAGAGGGGACATGGGTCAAACATTCATAAATGACCCATAAAACAGTAGAGAGACAAAATATAAGGGATTTAAGAACATGGTAATGAAATTTGAAAATATACCATATGAAATGAAGAACATGAAAGGGAGAAAAAAAAGATTTCTCTTGTGAGAATTCGGCAGCCTAACGGCGTCACTTAAATTTCAACAAAATTGAATTGACAAGGTCAAATAGGGTCTCTCATCATATGAACATAAGAGTAGAGTATGATAGATATAGAGATCATACCCCAACATAATATAAAGGAACTTGAAAGAATTGACATGAAAGTAGAACTTCAAAATGAAAATGGTGAATAATCACTTAAAAATTCGGCAGCCTAACGGCGCCACTTAAACTTCAACAAAATTGAATTGAAAATGTCAAATAGGGTCTCTCATCATATGAACATAAGAGTCCAGTATGATAGATATAGAGATCATACCCCAACATAATAGAAAGGAACATGAATGAATTGACATGAAAGTAGAACTTCGAAATGAGAATGGTGAAGAATCACTTAAACATTCGGCAGCCTAACGGCGCCACATAAAACATCAAAATACTGAATTGAAGAGATCAAATGGGGTCTCTCATCATATGATCATAAGATATCAGTATGATAAATTTAGAGATCATACCCCAACATAATAAAAAGGAACTTGAAAGACTTGACATGAAATTAGAACTTTAAAAAAGAGAAGGGTGAAAGAATCCCTTAAAAATTCGGTAGCCTAACGACGCCACTTAAAACTTCATAAAACAAAATAATGAGAGTAAGAGGGGATCTCTCATTATATGAACATAAAAAGGGAAGTAAGAGGAGTATAAAATAACATCCTCCAACATAAGAACATGGAGCATAAAAGGAATGACATAAAAGATATCACTTGAAAAGAAAGAGAGGGGTCATATCCCTTACCTTAAAATGTAACTCTTAAACCTCAAAGGTTGGGACCTTGAGGGCTTGGGGGAACCTTGGGAGGACCCCTTGGGAGGTAAGGAGACCAGAAATTCATTTGGAATGAGTGGGGAGTCGAATGGATGAGAGGAGGGCTTGGTATTTATAGGGAAAGTGAGGGGACAAGGCATTAATGGCCAAGGGACACCTCACTAGTGGTTTTGGCAAAACCATGGGCTTGACCATGGTATTTTCCCATGGTATTGGCCACTTGGGACACCTCACACCTTATCTTACTATTCATAATTCGACCATATTGAATATATACTTAATACATCATTTAATGATGTCATTAAAAACCCGTAACTTAAAAACTATACTTTCACTATTCACCGAAAATTCAACTTTCTCAGAATAATCCCAAAATTTCACCTTAACCAAATATCAATGCTATGATTTCAAAAATGAACTCCATTTTATAAAAATAATTTTCTAAATATTTTTAATTTTATTTTTAAATAAATACACTATTCATCGAAAATTCATTTTTTTCAGAAAAATCCCCTAAAATTACCATAACATAATATCAATGCTCTGAGTTCAAAAATAAAGTCATTTTTATAAAAATAATTTTCTAATTATTTTTAATTAAATTTTTAATTAAAAAAACATTATTCACCCGAAAAAACTAATACTTGAATAATAGTTTATGAAACCGTTATTTAACCATTTTATTGAATCACATTACTTAATCAAGGTGCCTAGATTATTTTAAAACTTTATTTAAGTGAGATTACTAATCCATTTGGTCATATTACTAATCCTAATCATAAAATCACTATTCATTATTTACTATTCATCAAAAATCATGTTGATCTTATTAGACTCTAAATTTCGTACTGAACATAATTGTAGATGACCATTTTTTGAAAATCATTACACATTTTTAATTATTTAGGGTTTACATAAACATATTTAAAATATCCTTTTTCTAAAATTCATCAAAAATATGCATACTATATTTATCCGGTCATTTCAGAATTCATAAACTTCATCATAAGAAGAAATCCCAATTTTTATTTAAAACAAGGATTGCACAAGGTAGTTACGGTCTCGTTACATAACCCCTTGTAATACAAGCATAGGACCTAAGAGTAAGGTGTGATAGGGTGATAGAATCTTGGGGCGGCTCAGTCAACATTGCCCGAGTAGTAATTTCTATCAGTTTGAACTTCTCGCGAAGGCGATTCCGTTCTAGCTTCACATGATGAAGTTCGGCTTGGGTTTGGTCCAGAGCAAAGGCCAATGGTGCTAACTCCTTCCCAAGCTATGTTAGATGGGCTTCGATCGGTCCATGACTACTAGGTGAGGCCATCAAATCGTCTTTCTATAATAATTAACCAATATTACTTATATTTAGAGACAATAATCAAAACATTTTGTTCATAGCGGTCATGTTGAACGATGGTTATATAATAGTCAAAACCCAATGATCTCATTTTAATTATAACCATGTTTATCAAATAAAACATTTTTGTTGAATATAACAATAACACATAAAATTAGGAAAAAAAATTTATTTAAAAATTCCGGGACGTTACAGGACCCCCCCCCCACCCCAAGGGATCATATCCTCTTTCTCGAAGTGGAGTTTGTCTGTGGGTTAGGGCGGACATCATGGTGTAACCACCTAGCTTTTCGTGTGGAAGGTAGCACCCATGCACCTCCGTACTTCCCCACTACCAGGGCCAGCACAGGGGGTGATAGGGAGCGAGGCACCTCCATTCTTCTATCCCAAATCCCTCTCCCACTATGCTTTGTCACCCACGGTCCTCCATCCTGGAGTAAGTACCAACACCATGGGCCGCCTAACATATAAGAACCTCTTCGCTTCTCATGGATGCACCCTTCACGACATGATCGTTTGGCCCTTACTGCCTCTTGTTTCTCACACCGAGCATGACTCAAGTGGGCTTAGAGTAAGCATTGATTATGACACCAAACCCTGTCTTGCATGACATTAAACAGTACACCGTTTTGAACTATGAGGTCTTAGATCCATGTGAAGACATGTTACATTGGAAGCCTTCAAGAGTGTCAAGCCCACCGCCAGGTCTTTTCTTCACGTCAGGTTCCACCCACGTCTTGCATGACGTTAAACTGCATTCATGTCTAGCAGTAATCCATTGAGACTAACCCAAACTATGTGGAATTTGATCCATGCCAAGGCATGGTATGTAGAAATCCTCATGAGGTTCAAGCTCAACACCCATCGGACCCCCGATCCATCTTCACATCGGTACTCCGACATTAACCCGAACTGTGAGGACATTTATCCATGTCAAGGCATGGTACGTAGGAAACCTCATAAGGGTCAAGCCCACCACTCATTGGCCTTCCCGACCTATTTGATGATGGTTCACCAAACTCCACCATGGGCCTCCTTAGAGTCTTAGCCCCAAAATCCACCATCCCTCGTGACGTTAAACTGCATTTTATTATAGCGGTAAGCCATTGTGACTAACCCGAATAATGAGAACATTAATCCATGTCATGGAATGGTACGTAGGAAGCCTCCAAGAGGTTCAATCCCACCACCATTGGACCCCAGGGTTCACCTTCACATCGATTTGCTGACGAAACTCTATTTGAACTATGAGGACTTTGACCAATGTCAAGGCATGGTACGCAGGAAACCTCACGAGGTTCAAGCCCGTCGCCCATTGGAACAAGGTCCTTCTTCACATTGGTTCGCTGAAACCCACGTCCCTTTTGATCTATGAGTTCTTTGTTCTATGTATAAGCATGGAACATAGGAGTCGTCCATGAAGTTCAATCCCACCATCCACCTAGAACAAGGTCCTTCTTCATGTCAGATCTCTGACACGCCCTTATCCAGCATTATGTTAATCTGCATCCCAATCCAGTGGTAAGCCATTGTGACCCTACCATACAGTTGTTCTGACTTCCCTTCTTGTCAGTTCAACAACCCCTTTTCATCCTGAACTATGAGGACTTTGATCCATGTCACGTCGTGGTATGTATGAAGTCTCCCTGAGGTTCAAGTTCACCACCCATTTGTTTCTCTGACATTCTTCCTATCGGTTCTCACCAACCAAATGATATGGACTTTGATTCCCTGTCTCGGGGATACGTAGGAGGTCTTTTTGAGGACCAAGCCCAACTTCACCGCCTCCCTTGCGATTGTCCCATTTCATTCCCCCTCCACTTCATTCATCTATCCATCATCCATCCTAATTCTCACCCGGGCCGCTACATCCCAGTGAGATCATGCCACCCCTTTCCCCTCCAATGCATTTGGGAATCTACCCACAGGCTGGCTCTTATATCGGTGTTCCCTCAACAGGGTTACTCAATCTGATCCACTCAAGATAGTGTTCTGATCAACCCGATCCATCTTCGCTGGACATTAAACTAGCGGGATACCCTGTGTTAAACACATGAAGCTGAGAAAAAACTCAGATACATGCATATGGAATATTATTTCCTGTGATCATTGTTGGATGCCTCAGGATTCCGCACCCTAGAGAAGCCCTATAATAAGGGAAAAAAGACAGACACGCCAATTCCCCAGCATTCAGATACATTAATGATTCCTCGACGTGACTACTCCCCCAATTGAAGTTTTCTGCCCTGACTGTACCCCTTGGAATGTCCTGATAGAAGTAGTGTAATTAACCGGCGTCCATGGAAACATGACACTGGGAAGAGTATCACGAAGAACGTATTAAATCTATGAGGGAGACCTGGACTAGGTGACGAGTTATTTTGAGGAATCCACGGAAGGAAGAACCGACATCCCATCATCCCGGTTTCAATCAATGAGCAGACGTCCCTAAATAAGGAACGAATGTCGCCTTCCTGTGGAAAGTGGGAATGAGGGGCAAAAGGACTCGCGCCTATGACGCCCTAATCAGATGGATGTGCACGACCCGGAAAAAGCATTGGAAGCAGAAAAGGTGAACCCGACGTGAAATTATTCTCCTCAATAGGGAGACTAGTAGTGCTCGATACATCAATAGATTGATGTGTCACCGGATCAAGTTATCTGGGGCTGGGTCCCACCAAGAAAACAACGGGCCTTGAGTGAAACTCACCAGATGTTGGGGTTGTAGAACTTTGGCAATTCAGTTCTAAGACATTGTCGGTGTGGATCCCTCTTACAGGCCACGAAAGACAGAATAGCGCTAGGGCACTGGATGTTGATTTCGTTTCCTCACAGTGCTGATGAGTTAATTTCCCAGCTTCCAAGGAATCAGGTTGCTGCTAGAGGGACACGATCACCACCCACTCTCCTATGCAGGGGCAGGGGAAACACTAGCACTACTGCTCCATTTGGCTCCACTGCTACCACAATGGCATCTTCATCCACGAATGTGGGGCGCCTATGCCTCATCTCTCCATCAGAAGTCATCCAACGAAGGGTGATTAATGACCTCGTATGCCTTTATGAGGAGGAGGGTATAATCCCAACCTAGGATATGGTCCACCTGAACCAAGAGGCGTCTAGGAACTTCCTTCAACGCTGCCCTCGAGGGCCGCACATGGAGCCCCTTCTCCTCCTCCCCCCCCCCCCCCCCGAAGTTCAATTGTCTCGGGAGCCTGTCCCAGGAACGCCTTGAAGACTCCATGCCTTACGCTGATGAGGTGGGTGACATCTGGCTTAGCCCAGTAAGAGTCTTGATTCAAGGGCTCCAAACAAGGGCCCCCACCCGGCCGCGTTCGCAGCACCTCTCGGCCTTACCAGAGGAGCAGGTAGGCTATGCACCTGCACCACCAGCACTGGTTCGCCAAACCTAGTTCTAGCATTGGGCCCAGGTGGAGGAAGCCTGTCAAGGGGCGTTAACATCGACAACTACTTTGTCCCGATCCACCGCCGACACATATCCTAACGTCCCTGACCGCAATGATCAGGGGCGCTCCTATGCCCAATCGTTATCGAGGCCCCACCCGCCCCACGGGCAGGCTGGGATGACTCTCCCGGTCGCAGGCATGAGTGGTGATCGCTGCGAACCAATCCGCGGTGATGTCACCCCATACGGAGGTCCTCCCCGTACTACTACTCCACGTAACATGGTCCTTCCCCGCTCAGAATCTCATCATGAAGGTATGCCCCATGATACGCCTAACCCAAATGAAGTCTTGCCCCGCGGTAGTGACACTCGGCATAGAAGCTTCTCTCGTGCCCACCACACAGGGTATGGAATTCCTCCTCCTGCCCCTGAGCTTCGATGTGAAGGAATCGACCATCTGGTCCCTCTCCAATGTGGGGAACCACCCAACATTCTCTTCGCAACTGGATAAGGTCCTCCTAAACCTGGAAACCAAAGCGACGAAGGTTCTATTCATGGAGGTCCTCCCCATGTTCCCTTCGACATTTGTCCGAGTGCTCCTCACACCCTGGCTGTCTCAAGTGGAAGTCCTCTCCTCCCTGACTCCAATGCGACCCCAAGATTATATGTCGGGAATTAGCCTTGTCCCATGGAGTCATCTAGGGGCAGGAGGGCGGGTCTTCGCCGCTATAAAAAGAATCCTGGAAAGGCCCGGACGGAGATCAAATAAGCCCACTTCACGGATTCTGGAGTAGAATTCGACTCATTAGCGGAACCATCCCCTCGGCCCTATGTGTTAAGGAATGGGGAAAGAACAAGGTGTGTTAGCCTCATCCTTCTAGAATGTGATGTCCACTGGATTCCCACCTCTCTTCGCAGGTACATCCAGGAGGAAGGAATTTTGGGAGTCCCATAGGTGCCTACCGTGAAGTCACCACCGTCGTCACCAAAGGCACCCTCTACCTTGACTAGAGATCATGGAGAGCTATTTTGGGGACTGATGGTAGTTGAGAAATAGTGTGACCCATTGCCGGTAACCGCGATCCCTTCACCAGAAGTTGTGGTTGTCAGCCCATCGTATCTTGACATTATGGTCAGGTCACCGCCCTCTTCGGAGGATAGCCCAGAGTTCAGCGGCCAATTGGCTCGTTCTCCATATTCTCCACTACCCAGTTTACTGCCCCAGCGGTCCTCCTCAGTACCGCTACTGGTTCCACAGCCACCTCTGGTTGACGAGTGGGGAAATACGGGGCTAGACCTGGAATCCGAGCCCAGGAGCTTCTGGAACATTCTCACGGAGGATAACTTCCTGGAGAACTTCTGTCCAGCGGAAGCATCAAACATTCGCGCGCCAGAATCCCTCACCCTAGAGGAATTCAAGTGCTTCCTCCAAACTCTATAGGTGATGCACTTCAGTATTCCTTATCATCCGATGGTGTACCCTAGGGGCCAAGTTCAATTTGAGGAAATCAGCGAGCAATGTCGTATGGTCGATTTGGCCGCACTCCGCATGGCCAAGCACCCTGAGTCACCAGGTCACCAAAACAATCTCAAAAAATAAATACATTCAGAGTTTTAAATTACACCGCAAAATCATCAGTGAAGCTACCCCCACGTGCAAGTCCATGGCTGAGGAAAATATGCCTCTCTCCTCTCCAGTCCTATCTGGATTCATCCCGACTCGTTATGTGACATTGAGTACATGCCCCCATGAAGGGTTGCGGTCCACATAGTTGACATAGTGTACAAGGAGGATGAGCTAGAGTTTCTCAATCGAGACTTACCCCCTGAAGGTGTACCACCATAGTTGGACCCATCATAGAGGATTACACGTCAGTAGAGGAACCTCTTAGGTCTCCCTGCACCCATAGAGTTGTTGGTGCTTAGTCGGAATGCCAGTATGGGTAAAGAGCACATCGGAGCTGTCAAGCACTCTGACCCTTCTGCCTTAGTGCATAAGACGGATGCAGTCCCAGAGAAGGACACGTTGCGCCAGCAACTTACTGAGTAGAAGAGGCTGGTCGACGAACTCCTAGTCGATCACACTATAGATCGACGACTCGACTATGGTGATCCAAGGCTGGGGCAGCAGGGGCAAGAACAACTTCCCCCAAGAAAGATGCCTCTAGGAAACCCTGATCATACCACTCCCGCGGACAGGGATGAAGCCGGAACTCACTGAATGATGGTGTGATATGTCTCACCAAACCCTCCCGAACGGCGAAGGAATCCAAGGAATCCAGCCCAGGTTCCCCTAGCTGTCCTGCAAGCCGCTCTTCCAGTCACTCCATGAGACGTTGAAGCCGTATACCATGTCGAAGAGCCCGGAAACACTCTCGTGGTTAGGGATCCCTGTCAAGACAGGGACCCCCATCCGGATGATCCTATAGTGGCACTCATCACCCGTCTCGAGGTGTTGGAAATGTGGTAGGTGGTAGTCACACCATATGGAAAGCCATATCCCGCATGGGTGGATGATATGCCTACACCCCAAGGTTTTGGAAATCCCACTTTCTTGCCCTTTAATGGGACAGGGGACCCGCCGCAGCACCTGGACAACTCTTCCTCCAGGTGTGGCCCCATGTTGGGGACCCCAACACAATAGGAAGCCTCCATGCTCCGATGTTTTGTGCAGACATTGGAGGACCCAACAGTTTCCTGGTATAGCCCGCTCCCTATCAGATCTGTGACCGGCTAGGAGGGTCTTCACTGAATGTTCTTATACCATTTCAGTTCCACCACGCGAAAGACTAGAATCGTGAACCTCTTCAAGTGCAAGAAAAGTCCTGACGAGTGAGTCGCAGACATCATCGCCCGGTGGAAGGGGCTCGCATACTCCTTCAAAGTTCCACTGACTCGGGAGAAATTAATGATGATGTGCGTAGAGAATTTCAAAACAGAGCTGGTTCCTTCCCTAATCACGCAGAATTACATTGGAGGGTTCTGACATTTCTCAGATAAGGCCCAGCGCCTCAAGGAAGCTCGGCAACAGGCTAGTCAGGCACGCCCGCTGCCTCCTATAAGCCCAGCAAAGAGGGATGCCAGAGCCGAGCCCGCCATGGTGGCCCAAATAGAAGCCCCCAGCAAGCTAGAGTTACTTCTAGTGGCACCGGCCCCACAACCTTGCAAAGGCCCTCCACCTCAGGAACAACTTCCTGCCTAGAAACGACCGCCTCAAAATTGGCAGGTTCCCCTGCGCAACGCACCACCACCACCTATGAGGGATTATCCGGCTCCGCCTCATCGGTAGGCCCCTCTGGCCCCACGTTAGGGCCAGTATCCATGATCCCCCTATCCAGAAATAAGGAACCATACTTACTCATTCAATGAGAATCATGTCTCCGGTTACTTCTGTAGTGCCCTAGATTAGGGGATTGTGCGTTTACCCGAGTGCAGAAGGCCGGCAGAGGCGAATCTCACCGATCGCCCCAACTGGTACCCCTATCACTGGATTCTGGGGCACACCCTAAATTAGTGCTATGTGTTTAAAGACTGGATCCAAGACTAGGTTAATAATTACATAGTCAGGTTGGGCCTGGCACCAACACAAGTGGCAGGTGTCTTAGTGAGGTCAGAAAGCGATATCGACGATGAAGGCATGTTACAATAGGTTCCCCACTACATATCCCAGAATTACGATGACTGGATGGCTCATAAAATAGTTACCCATGCCCATGGTACTATTCTGGCATGCCTGAACCATCCGGAGCCCTCAAAATATGTAGCCAGTGCCTCTGCGTCATCATCTCTGCCGGCCTCTTCCCAAAAGAGCATGCCACGACGACGAAAGAAGAAGCAGCGCGCTCCACCAATGCCATCGTCATCCCGCACTCTCGGTGACTACATGCCCCTTGATATGGGGATTCCTCCCCGAATCCACCCAGTGTTGGATGACTCCTCAAGGTACAGTCATGTATATACTTCGGTTAATATCATGGAGTTGGTAAATCCCAATATGACTCCCGAAGAATGGGAACGCTAGGCGAACCTCCCCAATGTCCCCGTTCGGAAACAACATTGGCGGAGCCGCGACTACATGGGTCATCGGGTTGAATCAGTTGGCACCTCTAGCTAGGCCATGCACGCTACTGAAACCAGGCAGCAGGCCCACCAAAGAGCTCGGCACGCGTAACCTCCTCATCTTGTGCCATTAGATCAACCTCCACCGCCATTTTTGCTACTACATCAGGTAGAGATACCTCGTCCATACCACGGGAAGTCTTTCCCTACTACAAGACAATCTCAGTTGTCTGGTCCTTATCCGGTAGCCACTTTTCAGGCTTCGACTAGTGAACAACGAGATATACGTAGTACTAGTCAGCCGCCGGCCCGGCCAGCAGGGCCCGCCATCCAACAAACCGCAGAGCGGCCTCTTGTAAGAAGAGGATAACTTCTGGACCAGAAGTATGATGTTCTGAAGCACATTTCCAGAATTCTAGCGAGGATTTCTATCCTTGATTCTCTTCGCTTGTCATCTGAAATGTGTGAGGCGCTTGCGGAGGCCCTAAGGAGCCCCCTCGAGTTTGAGATGGAGGTAGTAGCTGCAGAAGCCTTCCACACTGAGGCGATTGAGAATGTCAAATTACATGCAATTATATCGTTCTATGAAAAATAGGAAGACCCTCCCATACATGGGCACATTGGTCCACTGTACGTCACTGGACAATTTAATGGCGTGGAAGTGTGCCACTGTCTTTTTGACAGAGGTTCTGGGATTAACCTAATCCCGACTTGAACACTGTGGATTCTGGTTTTGTCTGAGGATGATATAACTCCCTTCGACTTAAGGATCCAGGTATATGAACTTACTGAGCAAACCCCAGTTGGCAAGATCAGTTTGAAGACCCAGTTCGGTAGCTGAATTTTCAGTTCCGAGATCATGGTCGTCTCCCATGACACTGCGTACAATGCATTGATGGGCAGGCCATGGCTCCACCTGCATGAAGTGGCCCCTTCGTCGTATCACCAATGCCTCAAATAATCCCTCAATTGTCAAGTAGGCATGCTCCATGGAGATGCGTCTTTATTTTCCTCTTGTGAAGCCCGCTATATGGACACTGAATATTACAAAAGCAAGGATAAGTAGATTATGGCAAGTGAGTTTGAACCCGCACCGGTCACAGTGATCCCTAGGTAGGTCTGTATAATGCCTACTTCTTCTCGATCCATAGATTGGAGGGCACAACCCCCGACACGGGGAAATTCATTGTTGTTTCAGGTACAAGAGGAAGGCATATTCTTAGGTCCAAGCGACGACGGGAAATCACGTCGTAATCTTACACCAACCAGGCTTAGGTGATCCCAGAACCTCCTTCCCCTATATGGTATCGGGATGTCAGGCTCATGCCAATGGCGTTACGCCACACGTGTCTCTTCGGTTGGGCTGGAATCAACCGGCTCAAGCCGATGTTCCACTACTGCTTTGATTTCATCAAGCGTGGCCCATGGGCCGAAGACCGGAAGGGATTGGATCAATCGCCTTCATCGCTGTGGTCTTAGTGTCACATGCGTCTCCAAATGTGATGACAACTACCGCCCAAGCTGGAACCAGCCTCCCATTAGAGCATGGTGGGTCGGAAGCAACTCCCCCAGTAGAAGTGTAGGTTCTGGGCATAGCGGAAGAGCATTTTTGGGTTTTCCCAACATTAAATTTAATGTAAAACAGCATTCAATCCGAGATCCATCACGATGTAGAATGCCGAATCTTCAGAATATAACTAGGACTAAAAAACATAATAGGGAATACCAGAACCATAGAGATTGAATAATAATATGTTGGTTATAATTAATTGAGTTAATTCACAAGAATTACCTTTCTGGAATTATTTTTTCATTGATGTCTCCGGTCACGATCATGTGATCCATCGTTGCATCGTAGAATCCAAGTGTTAGATTCCTCTAGCGGTGATCCACATGTGTTCCACATATCTTCAGACATCACTGAAGATATCTCTGGGTGCTAGTGCAGAAGAACCATCGCTTGCAATTTCCGCCTTCAATCACTTTGGTCTCTCGGTCTTGAGAGCACAGTTGCAGGAAGGAGTTCTTTTGGCCTTGAAAGAATTCTCCAGAGTTTTTGTGCACAACGATTCTCTTGTGAAAATGTGTCGGGTTGTGAGGATATTTATAATCGGGTTTGATGTTATAGATTTATGATAATAAATCAATGTGTTACGAATTTTATTTATTTCATTAACCATTATTCTAACACCCCAAGCTTCTACGGTACACTTCTCTTTGAATAATGTGATAGCGTGTGTTGTACGCAACACCGAGTTCTAACAACCAATCAAACTAGCCGTTATGAATAGTAATACCTACTTTTTAAAATTATATATATTTTATATTTGAAAATGGACTTCATTTTTGGATTCGGAATATCGAATTTAGCCTAAGGTGAAATATTGGTACATTTCGGATAACTTTCATATTTTGATGAATAGTGAAAATTACTAAATTTTAATTAAAAACAACTTTTTTAATCAAAATAATTAATAGTGATAAATTATGAATTTGAGTGGTTTTAAAGTATATTTAGAATATATTTTTACCATTTAATATAATGTTGGTCATTGGACATAATTTTACTATTAAACCGAACATAAACAAGTGTCAATCTTTTGATAGTTATTATCTCTTAAAAACACGATTTTTGTTTTGACATTGGGAATTAATTTTAAATTAATTTCTGCCACTTCTGTGTTTTGAATTTAGGAAAATGGATTCCATATTTGGAATCAGGATGTTCAAATTGTGTAAATGGGTAACTTTTTTTTTTAGACATTTTGAATAATTACTGCGGTAAATATTTTATTTAGCATGGTTAAGGGTAAATCCGGTAAATAAGGGTTAAACAAAATAATATTATAATAATACTAAATTACCCTAAAACGTGTCTTAACCCTATTGGTTGATACATGGTCGACCATGGGCATCTTTGGGTCGATTTTGGGACCCCATGGATCCACATGTAAGTGATAATGACACTTTATTTTAATTAAGTCAAAATGAATACAAAAATGACACAAACATATATCTTTTAGGAAAACAATTGTTACATAGGGTTATATAAGTTGGATTTTAGATTATAAATATTCATTAGAAAGATAAAACGATTTCCTACATAATTATATTTTATTTATAATTTTTAGACATTAAATAATTTATTTTATTTATGACACAATGATGATGCAGTAATTACTATAATAGTGAAAAATTAAAATAATTGATAGTATAAATACCCAAATAAATATAATATGAAACTTTTTATGAATTAAACTAATTTTATAGGATAATATGATATATTTGGATTGATTTAATTGTCTTTTTTCGAAGTAATCAATCTGTTATGAGTTTCACAAAAATCAACTATTGAATAGTGTAAAAATTGACATAAAAGAGTTCTTAAAACAAATATTATATTATTAATTGATATTAAATTCCTAAAAATCTAAGGTTCATCCAAGAGACTTATCTCATGATAGTTTCATCATTAATGGACCACTTGGGGGTCGCTTGGATGTATATAGTATGTTTATTAACCATATTATATAGAAATACAAAGAGACATTGTAAAAGTGAAACTAATTAACTTAGAATTAATACTTAAAGATAAGGTTAATATAAGTACCCAAACCTGTCTAAATTCTATTGGTTGAGTGGTTTTCGACCTATCCCCACCTTAGCCTTTGAATAGTCAACTTTGGAGCCATTGGAAACCGAATACGAATTTATTATAAATTAATATTTCTAGCTTTTCCAAAGGTGCCCCTCACCCCTCTTATAAAAAGGCACTCCTCCTTCTCATTTCTTCACACCTTCAAAGCCTTTTGGTTCGGCCAAACTCTACCCAAATACTCTCCCAACATCTCTCACTAAAACCTAGAGGCCTTAGTTTGATCAGAAAGCCATCCTAAGGTGCCCTTTTGATCAAATCAAAAGGAAGAACCCGAAGAAGAGGTAATGATTTCACCACCCTTTTCTAAGTTCCTTTCTTCTTCCACTTCCTCTTTCTTTGTTCTTACCATTCTAAAATAATAACTCCAGTATCTTAAATATACTGTAATGTTATTATAAATATGGTACCACCATATTCAGTATTCTATCAACCCTTTGAATAACATGTCACCATACATGCGTACGTACGGCTTACCGTCTCCACGTCGTGGTGTAATTGTTATTCAATATATTATTATTTAGATGGGTATAATAATGATGTGTAACTCATGTAAATAATAAATATAACATGTTAATGATTCTGTATATATGATATACCATCCATTTATATATTATTTTAATATCAAAAGAATGATATTGTCACTCGTGCGTACGTACGGACTACCGTCTCCACGAACGCGATGAGATTCATTCTCTATCGTATCCATTCAAGTATAATTATCATTTGATGATTTAAAAATGATGTTTAAGGACTTGATATCATTCTGGATATGAATAATATACAACCTATCCTTTAAAAACATGTCTTACGTAACAAAACATATAAAATAAAACAAGTAAGTTAACACCCAATATAATGATAATACTAAGATATTATTATCAAATCAATATTAAAAGATCATATATGATATCATATTAATGTATATGATTCTTGTATAATTTAATAACAATTATTTCACCATTATATAGGAGGTTAACCTACCCCAACCAAGGAAAAGTACAAGGTAAGGGTTATTTCACAATCTCTTCATTATCCGAGGTTGTTTATATGTAATAATCTACTGGGATCTCTTTATCATCCACATCCATGTTTCTTAAAAATGTATTTCAAAACATTTTTACTATTTACTAGAATATGAGTTAAAGTCATTTATACCCTTTTTGACTTTTATAAGTGGTTTATAAGGGAATCTTTCCGTCGTTTTCAAAACAAGGTCCCTTTTAACCTTTTCGACAGAATTAAGGTAAGAATGTTTTTTTTAACTTATACGGCGGGTGCGGCTAATTTCCACCGTTATAAAATCATCAAAACATCCCTTACAAGCTTATAAGAATATTTTCAAAGAAAATGTTTTATTTTATATGGATCTTAAATTATTTCAAAATAAAAAGAGATATTTCTTTAAAAAGAATTTTGATTTCATCTATGTCAATATCCTTTGATGGATTTTATGCTTATTTGAAGTTGATTTATTGTAATAAAAAGCTTCTATATTGTATTGAAGGTTTTGTGATATGTTTGACTGTGGATGTGCTATTTTTATACCATTCATAGTTTATGTTGAAATTATTGACATTTCGTATGCTAGTTTTAATACGAATGTTTATGTTATGTTTAAAACTTTTCATATGGGAATGCATTGGACTTAGTAAGTGACGGGTGGAGCCCGCTATAGCTCCTCGATGCATCGGTAGGTCTCATGAGACAAACTGGTGTCTTGGCACAAGGCCTTGACAAAATCTTATTTGTAGTCTTGGCACGAGGCCTTGGCTATGTGGTTATGATAGTCTGGCATTATGCATTCCAACATTATGAAAGTGGTTATTGATTTTTGCATGCGATTATTGGATTAGTAGAATATCCATGTGAATAAGTAAATGGCATTATTTCATTTTACTTTTTCCATACTATGTTGAAGTTCAAGTTTAAAAGGCTTTTGTTTTAGTAATGCATTGCTTTAAATGTTTATTCATATTTATGAAAGTTTCCGCTATATTGTTATCCTTACTGGGCATTTGAGCTCACCCCTTTTCTATGTTTTATTTTTCCCAGGATGTGAAGAAGTAAGTTATGAATTACCTGCAGGGATTTTATGAGGGGTTAATAGTGTGGATTGTGGAAACATTATGTTCTTGTATTAGTTTTTCATTTTATGATGTAATGTAAAACTTATGAATATATCTAGTGTTTCCAAGGCTACTAAACCAATCGGTCTTTCGAGATTTGATCTTTCTTGTGATCATGCCAATGTTATGTAATTAATGCACCGACTCTGGGTAACTGGGGTCGGGGCGTTACAGTTGGTATCAGAGGAAGTTTAGTACAAACCTTGGAAGCTAGATTTAGATAAACTCTGATTAGAGCACGTAGACCTAAGATGAACTTTGAGGATTAGTATAGAAGAACATCCTAGAATTTTGGTATTGTAGAGATTTTGTGAGTTTTCCGAGCAATACATCCCTGTCTGGATACGAGCAGGTAGAGGCGGCTCTGGCACAGATGTACCTAGGGGTAAAACCCGAAAACACTGCTTTGAGCTAGACTCGAATGGGAATTGGTGCACGACAACGGGCCTTGCTGCACTCTTGGTTATGACACTCCCGGGGGATATGCTTAGGATAACTCTCATTTTTCTTTACAAATCATTTTGAATGGATTATGAGTATATACTTCCTCAAAGAAAACATTCTTATGATTATGGATTGTATCCATAAATAGTTCAATTTATGTTAAGTGTTTTATAAGTATGGGATTGTGTATTTTGATTCATAAACTGATCTAGTTTATGCCATTGTTTAGAAATGGCGCCTAGTAGAAGAAATGGAAACCATATCAATGCACTCACTCCATGTAGGGATTTCCCTCCTGCTCAAGATAATTATAGTGGGGATGGTGATGCAACTCGTGCTGATCAGCTAATCACCATACTGGGACAACTTACTCAGGCTATGAATAATAACCTTACCCGTATGGAGCACCATGATCCGCAGCGTGGAGGATCAATGTTAGATCGATTCATGAGGCAACAACCACCAACTTTCAATGGGAATACAAATCCCTTAGTAGCTGAGCAATGGATATTTTCCCTAGAGAAAATATTTCAGGCTTTGGGGAGCAGTGAAAGGGAAAAAGTTATCATGGCAGTTTACCGCCTCACTGGAGATGCTGATCAATGGTGGTCATTGATTCAGAAAATGAAGGAAGATGATGAAGTATCAAATATGGAATGGAGGGAGTTCAAAGATCTGTTTTTAGAAAAATACTTCCCTCGCGACCATCGAGCAGATATGGAAAGGCAATTTCTGAGTCTGAGACAGAAGGAGGATGAGAATGTCACAAAGTATGAGGCTAACTTTACAAGGTTAGCGAGGTATGCTGGAGATTATATTCACAACCCAAGAAGTAAGATTGATCGTTTCTTTGATGGGTTAAAACCATTTCTCCGTCGAGCATTAGTCTCACAATCCTTTTCATCGTACGAATACATTGTCTCATGTGCTATCAAGACCGAAAAGGAATTCTCTAAGTCTTATGACTTTAAAGCAAAGAAAGAGAAGAAGAGACCTGCTGATCAATCTGGGAATGGAAATAAGGGGAAGAAGGGAAAGGTTGAATATCCATCTTGTGGTAAATGCAGGAAGAAACATCCTGGTACTTGCTTGAAGGGAATGGGAGCATGTTACAAGTGTGGTGAAAAAGGCCACCATGCTCATGATTGCAAGGGGAAGAAGGAAGCTACCAACGTTCAGTGCTACAATTGCAGGGAGATGGGGCATTATGCAAATGCATGTCCTAAGCATCAGGAGAACTTACCTCAGAAAAGGCCAAGGGATCAAGGCCAGGCTTATGCTATCACTACTGCTGAGGTAGAAACTCCGAAAGACGTGGTGGCAGGTAATTTAATGGTTTCCTCAAGTTTAGCAAATGCATTATTTGATTCTGGATCATCGCATTGTTTCATATCTTCCCAGTTTGCTAAGAAAATTAGATATTTCCAATTTGATTTAATAAGGGAGTTGTCAGTTAAAACTCCTAAGGGAAGTATCGTTGCAACAAAGTTTTGTGAATCAGTCCCCATTAGAGCACATAAATTTTCTTTATCTGCTGATCTCATCGTCATACATATGATTGAGTTTGATATAATCCTCGGTATGGACTGGCTTTTAGACTATGATGCGAAGATTTATTGTAAGAAGAAAGAGGTTACGATTCTTGATGATAATGATAAGGAACACCTTATTTTTAGAGCAGAATCGTCACCACCTAATTCTTATTTAGATCCACCCCCAGTAGCTCAACTTAATTCAATTATTGGGGAGGAAGAGAATGAAATAACTGTCGGTGAGGAAAGGAATGTTCAAATAGAGGATGTACTTGTTCTGAAAAAATTTGTAGATGTATTTCCGGAAGATTTACCTGGACATCCTCCAGAACGAGAAGTTGAGTTTTCCATTGATTTGATTCCTGGATCAAGGCCTATATCGAAGAACCCTTATAGAATGGCCACTGTAGAGTTAGTCGAACTAAAGAAACAACTAGAGGAATTGAGTAATAAGGGATTTATTCGCCCTAGTGTTTCTCCATGGGGAGCCCCTGTTCTTTTTGTTAAAAAGAAAGATGGATCTATGAGGTTATGTATCGACTACAGGGAGATCAATGCTATAACGATAAAGAACAAGTATCCCCTACCTCGTATTGATGATTTATTTGACCAAATGCATGGAGCTCAATAATTTTCAAAGATTGACCTTCGATCTGGATACCATCAGTTGTGTGGGAATAAGGAAGACATTCCAAAGACAGCATTTCGAACCAGGTACGGGCATTACGAGTTTACCGTAATGCCGTTTGGATTGACTAATGCACCATCTGTATTCATGGATCTGATGAATATAGTTTTCAAGGAGTATCTCGATGAATTTGTGGTGGTATTTATTGATGATATATTGGTATACTCCAAAACCTACGAAGATCATGAAAATCACTTGCGCATTATCTTGAAGACTCTGAGGAGGCATGAATTATATGGGAAGTTTAGCAAGTGTGAATTCTGGCTTCAAGAGATTTCTTTTCTTGGCCATATTGTCTCTAAAGATGGAATCTCTGTTGATCTTTCTAAGACCAAGGCAATCCAAGAATGGCCAGCGCCTACGAGTATAACTGAGGTACGCAGTTTTATTGGTTTGGCAAGTTATTATCGACGTTTCGTCCAGAATTTTGCCCGATTGGCTAACCCATTAACGAAGCTCACACGTAAAGGGGTTAAATTTGTTTGGACAAAAGAGTGTGAAAAATGTTTCGAAGAACTGAAGAGAAGATTAGTCAATGCTCCGATATTGACTCTACCATCGGGGAATGATGGGTTCGTTATTTATAGTGATGCATCGAAGAAAGGACTTGGCTGTGTCCTTATGCAGAATGATAGAGTTATTGCCTATGTATCACGACAGTTGAAAATTCATGAACAAAACTATCCTACTCATAATCTCAAGTTAGCAGCTGTGATCTTTGCTTTGAAGATATGGAGGAACTACCTCTATGGTGAAAAATGTGAGATTTATACTGATCACAAGAGTTTGAAGTATATTTTCTCACAAAAAGAACTCAACATGAGGCAAAGGAGATGGCTTGAATTACTCAAGGATTATGATTGTACGATACACTACCACCCGGGGAAGGCAAACAAGGTGGCAGATTCTTTGAGTAGAAAAGACCAGGGAGTTTTGAACAATATGAGAATTGAAAGGGATCCAATTTTCATGGATCTAGTGAAGATGGACATGGGAATAACCAGGGAAGGTGAAACATCAATGCTTTTTCAAATGATTGCCAAACCATCTTTACTAGAAAGGATTAAGAGTTCTCAGACCGATGATGAAGAATTCCAAAAGAACATTAAAGCTGTGAATGATGGGAGATTGAGAGACTTTGTGTATGAAGATGGAATTTTGAAATTCGGGAAGAGACTTTGTGTTCCCGATATACCTGATCTAAAAAGGGAATTGCTGGATGATGCTCATAGTTCCAATTTCTCTATACACCCTGGGAGCACCAAAATGTATAGAGATTTGAAGGAACATTTTTGGTGGGACAACATGAAGAGGGAGATTGCTGATTTTGTGTCAAGATGTATGGTTTGTCAACAAGTCAAAGCTGGAAGGCAACAGCCTGGAGGAGTCATGCAACCTCTTCCCATACCGGAGTGGAAATGGGACAATATTACGATGGACTTTGTCATGAGGCTACCAAAGACTCCTAGAAAGAACGATGCAATTTGGGTTATTGTTGATCGTCTTACCATGTCAGCACATTTTATTGCTATAAGAGAAGATCTACCCCTGGAACGTCTAGCAAGACTATATATTAATGAAGTTGTGAGACTTCATGGGGTACCCTTATCGATTGTTTCTGATCATGATCCCCGTTTTACTTCATGATTTTGGAAAAGTCTTCAGAAATCCCTGGATACTGAACTTCATTTGAGCACTGCTTACCACCCTCAGACAGACGGACAATCAGAACGGACTATTCAGACCTTAGAAGACATGTTGAGATCTTGCTCACTTGATTTTCAGGGTATGTGGGATCAATATTTACCACTGGTAGAATTTTCCTATAACAATAGCTTCCATTCGAGTATTCAGATGGCACCATATGAAGCGTTATACGGAAAGAGATGTCGTACACCAACCTGTTGGGATGACGTTGGTGAAAGAAAACTTGTAGGCCCAGAACTGGTGGAGGAAACGGTGGAAAAGGTGAAAGTAATCCAAAATCACATCAAAGCAGCTCAAAGTAGGCAGAAGAGCTATGCCGATAATCGAAGGAAGGATTTGGAATTTCAAGTCGGTGATCATGTTTTTCTGAAGGTATCTCCATGGAAGGGAGTCATACATTTTGGTAAGAAAGGTAAATTGAGTCCCAGGTACATCGGACCTTTCGAAATTCTAGAACGAATTGGGGTTGTAGCTTACCGATTGGCAATGCCGCCAAATCTCTCCAAAGTTCACGATGTGTTCCACGTATCTCTATTGAGGAAATACATGCCTGATCCGACGCATGTACTCACCTATGAGGAATTAGAACTTGAACCCGATCTGTCTTATTGCGAAGAGCCCATCATGATTCTTGATACGAGAGAACAAGTGCTGAGAAACCGGACGACGCGTCTGGTAATAGTTTTGTGGAGAAACCATAAGATGGAAGAGGCAACGTCGGAACCCGAGGAACATATGATGAAGAACCACCCGAGTCTCTTTATGCAGTAATACCCTAGAAATTGCGAGGACGCAATTATTTGAAGGAGGGGAGAATGTAACACCCCAAGCTTCTACGGTACGCTTCTCTTTGAATAATGCGATAGCGTGTGTTATACGCAACACCGAGTTCTAACAACCAATCAAACTAGCCGTTATGAATAGTAATACCTACTTTTTAAAATTATATATATTTTATATTTGAAAATGGACTTCATTTTTGGATTCGGAATATCGAATTTAGCCTAAGGTGAAATTTTGGTACATTTCGGATAACTTTCATATTTTGATGAATAGTGAAAATTACTAAATTTTAATTAAAAACAACTTTTTTAACCAAAATAATTAATAGTGATAAATTATGAATTTGAGTGGTTTTAAAGTATATTTAGAATATATTTTTACCATTTAATATAATGTTGGTCATTGGACATAATTTTACAATTAAACCGAAAATAAACAAGTGTCAATCTTTTGATAGTTATTATCTCTTAAAAACACGCTTTTTGTTTTGACAGCGGGAATTAATTTTAAATTAATTTCTGCCACTTCTGTGTTTTGAATTTAGGAAAATGGATTCCATATTTGGAATCAGTATGTTCAAATTGTGTAAATGGGTAACTTTTATTTTTAGACATTTTGAATAATTACTGCGGTAAATATTTTATTTACCATGGTTAAGGGTAAATCCGGTAAATAAGGGTTAAAACAATAATATTATAATAATACTAAATTACCCTAAAACGTGTCTTAACCCTATTGGTTGATACATGGTCGACCATGGGCATATTTGGGTCGATTTTGGGACCCCATGGATCCACTTGTAAGTGATAATGACACTTTATTTTAATTAAGTCAAAATGATTACAAAAATGACACAAGCATATATCTTTTACCAAAACAATTGTTACATAGTGTTATATAAGTTGGAGTTTAGATTATAAATATTCATTAGAAAGCTAAAAAGATATCCTAAATAATTATATTTTATTTATAATTTTTAGACATTAAATAATTTATTTTATTTATGACACAATGATGATGCAGTAATTACTATAATAGTGAAAAATTAAAATAATTGATATTATAAATACCCAAATAAATATAATATGAAACTTTTAATGAATTAAACTGATTTTCTAGGATAATATGATATATTTGGATTGATTTAATTGACTTTGTTCGAAGTAATCAATCTGTTATGAGTTTCACAAAAATCAACTATTGAATAGTGTAAAAATTGACATAAGAGAGTTCTTAAAAAAAATATTATATTATTAATTGATATTAAATTCCTAAAAATCTAAGGTTCGGCCAAGAGACTTATATCATGATAGGTGCATCATTAATGGACCACTTGGGGGTCGCTTGGATGTATATAGTATGTTTATTAACCATATTATATAAAAATACAAAGAGACATTGTAAAAGTGAAACTAATTAACTTAGAGTTAATACTTAAAGATAAGGTTAATATAAGTACCCAAACCTGTCTAAATTCTATTGGTTGAGTGGTTTTAGACCTATCCCCACCTTATCCATTTAATAGTCAACTTTGGAGCCATTGGAAACCGAATAGGAATTTATTATAAATTAATATTTCTAGCTTTTCCAAAGGTGCCCCTCACCCCTCTTATAAAAAGGCACTCCTCCTTCTCATTTCTTCACACCTTCAAAGCCTTTTGGTTCGGCCAAACTCTGCCCAAATACTCTCCCAACATCCCTCACTACAACATAGAGGACTTAGTTTGATCAGAAAGCCAACCTAAGGAGCCCTTTTGATCAAATCAAAAGGAAGAACCCGAAGAAGAGGTAATGATTTCACCACCCTTTTCTAAGTTCCTTTCTTCTTCCACTTCCTCTTTCTTTGTTCTTACCATTCTAAAATAATAACTCCAGTATCTTACATATACTGTGATGTTATTATAAATATGGTACAACCATATTCATTATTCTATCCACCCTTTGAATAACATGTCACCATACATGCGTACGTACGGCTTACTGTCTCCACGTCGTGGTGTAATTGTTATTCAATATATTATTATTTGGATGGGTATAATAATGATGTGTAACTCATGTAAATAATAAATATAACATGTTAATGATTCTGTATATATGATATACCATCCATTTATATATTATTTTAATATCAAAAGAATGATATTGTCGCTCGTGCGTACGTACGGACTACCGTCTCCACGAACGCGATGAGATTCATTCTCTATCGTATCCATTCAAGTATAATTATCATTTGATGATTTAAAAATGATGTTTAAGGACTTGATATCATTCTGGATATGAATAATATACAACCTTTCCTTTACAAACACGTCTTACGTAACAAAACATATAAAAGAAAACAAGTAAGTTAACACCCGATATAATGATAATACTAAGATATTATTATCAAATCAATATTAAAAGATCATATATGATATCATATTAATGTATATGATTCTTGTATAATTTAATAACAATTATTTCACCATTATACAGGAGGTTAACCTACCCCAACCAAGGAAAAGTACAAGGTAAGGGTTATTTCACAATCTCTTCATTATCCGAGGTTGTTTATATGTAATAATCTACTGGGATCTCTTTATCATCCACATCCATGTTTCTTAAAAATGTATTTCAAAACATTTTTACTATTTACTAGAATATGAGTTAAAGTCATTTATACCCTTTTTGACTTTTATAAGTGGTTTATAAAGGAATCTTCCCGTCGTTTTCAAAACAAGGTCCCTTTTTAACCTTTTCGACAGAATTAAGGTAAGAATGTTTTTTTTAACTTATACGGCGGGTGCAACTAATTTCCGCCGTTATAAAATCTTAAAAACTTCCCTTACAAGATTATAAGAATATTTTCAAAGAAAATGTTTTATTTTATATGGATCTTAAATGATTTCAAAATAAAAAGAGATATTTCTTTAAAAAGAATTTTGATTTCATCTATGTCAACATCCTTTGATGGATTTTACGCTTATTTGAAGTTGATTTATTGTAATACAAAGCTTCTATATTGTATTGAAGGTTTTGTGATATGTTTGACTGTGGATGTGCTATTTTTATACCATTCATATTTTATGGTGAAATTATTGACATTTCGTATGCTAGTTTTAATACGAATGTTTATGTTATGTTTAAACCTTTTCATATGGGAATGCATTGGACTTAGTAAGTGACGGGTGGAGCCCGCTATGTCTCCTCAATGAATCGGTAGGTCTCATGAGACAAACTAGTGTCTTGGCACAAGGCCTTGACAAAATCTTATTTGTAGTCTTGGCACGAGGCCTTGGCTATGTGGTTATGATAGTTTGGCATTATGAATTCCAACATTATGAAAGTGGTTATTGATTTTTGCATGCGATTATTCGATTAGTAGAATATCCATGTGAATAAGTAAATGGCATTATTTCATTTTACTTTTGCCATACTATGTTGAAGTTCAAGTTTAAAAGGCTATTGTTTTAGTAATGCATTGCCTTAAATGTTTATTCTTATTTATGAAAGTTTCTGCTATATTGTTATCCTTACTGGGCATTTGAGCTCACCCCTTTTCTATGTTTTATTTTTCCCAGGATGTGAAGAAGTAAGTTATGAATGACCTGCAGGGATTTTATGAGGGGTTAATAGTGTGGATTGTGGAAACATTATGTTGTTGTATTAGTTTTTCATTTTATGATGTAATTTAAAACTTATGAATATATCTAGTGTTTCCAAGGCTACTAAACCAATCGGTCTTTCGAGATTTGATCTTTCTTGTGATCATGCCAATGTTATGTAATTAATGCACCGACTCTGGGTAACTGGGATCGGGGCGTTACAATTATTGAAAAACCCCATGTCGAATTATTAATTCCTTAACATGCTCCCACGCTGATTATGATAAATATCTTTTAATAAAACAATATTATATCCTCAAAATCCTGACTGGAAAAACAACATGGAATTTAATCATTAATACATGGTGTGTACTCATTTTCCATAAAACTAAATGGTGTGTATATTTATTATACATGGTGTGTTCTTTTATTTTCCAATTTCCTTTATTTCCACCATCACATTTATTATACCTTGTGTAATGGATATTTATTTCATAAATAAATATAACTGCATCACTCTCTAATAAATATTATTTCATCTAGAATATATTCTCTTGAATAACTTGTGTTGAAATAAATGTGATCAGACATCCTTAATTAATTATAAAACCAAAATCGGGAATAATCTTTATATAACTTGTTAAATTAATATTCAACTGAGATAAATGGACACACTTAGTGTGTGACCCCTTAGGCCTCTTTCTCAGTGGTATTAGGCAGATCCTGCCTAAATTCCAAGGTTAGCGTCTAGAAACATGCCATGTCGCCCATAGAGAAAGTAGGTAACACCACGATGATGTGTCACCTCATAAGAACACTTACCGTGTAATATAATCTCTTTGTCACGATATCTCGAATCAAGCGGGTTCCATGCTAGTGTCATCATCCCACGTGCTCGATTATTTTTTCATTGAATTTCTGGAATCGAACTCTCCCATACCATACCATGTCCATGGATTTATTTAGGCTATATCAATTCCATCAAAGGGCTTGAGATATCTAGTTCTATTATGGAACATAAGGGACAAACCCTTTCTCGCATTATCTATTAATGCAGTTTTACTCGTGACAAACACAACGTATCCTACCTCACTGCGAATAGTGTGTCGTCATAGTTTTAGTCAATACATCTAAGTGTGCAAGTTGTAATACCCATTAATAATAATCTTAAATTCTAAGGATCAATACACACGTCTGCAGATAGGAACATCCAATGACACTATGAAATGTGGATTTCCTAATGGCGGGTCTCGTTCTTGTAATATCCTCGTGGATATTACCAAGGTTGAACACCATGATATGGTGCCTCAATGTTTGTCTGTCCTCACCCCAAATTGCCTGTATTATTTGTGTACCTCAAATAATATCATCCAGCCATAGAACATATATTCAAGAACAATGTTATGGATCTTCTGGGTTCTCATCATAGAAGGGATCCGCTATGACCCTTTAATGCAATAACTATCCTTAGGACATTATCACATGCATTGTCACACTGAAGAACAATCAATATGTGATAAGGATTTTATTAATGAATAAAGTACAAAGTAGTTAGTTCTCAGCCACCAGCTCCAATAGACTCCAACTTGTACTAGAGCCAACTCCGAAAAACCTTTAACCCGATACCTCTCACATGATATTCATGCTTATGCTGATAAAGGTCTTTATTCATGGGGTCCACCACGTTCTCTTCCGTGGACACTCTTCTCACTGCAACTTCAACCCTTTGATAGAAATCCATCATGAGGTGATACTTCTAGAGTATGTGCTTTGTCCGTTGATGTGACATTGGTTATTTTGCGAGAGCCACTACTGCAGTATTATCAAAATAAAATCTAATGGGATCTTTACTGCTATGCACCACATAATGCTCCTAGAAAAAGATCTGAATCCAGACGACTTCCTTGGATGCATCAGAAGCCGCTATATATTCAGACTCCGCTATAGAATCGGTGACAACTGGCTGCTTTTAACTCTTCAGCTCACAGCTCCTCCATTAAGACAGAAAACTTATCTAGATTGCGACTTCAGATCATTCTGATCTATCTAAAAACTATCATCAGCATACCCTCTGTTGACAAGCTCCTTATCTTTTCCATACAACAGAAACAGATCCTTAGTTCTTCTCAGATACACAAGGATGGACTTAACAGTAGTCCAATGTTGTTCTCCTGGATCTACATGATATCTTCATACCATGCTCTGTGCATCGGCAACTTCAAGCCTAGTACATAACATGGCTTATATGATGGATCATATAGCTGAAGCATATGGGATCTTACTCATTCTATATTTCTCTTGTGGTGTCTGAGGACACATTTTCTTATAAAGACATAGGCCATGTGACACTAGAACTAATACCCTCTTGGATTGATCCATACTAAATCTATTTAGTATCTGGTCAATGAATGTACCCTGACTTTGTCCATGCTGTCACTTGGATCTATCACGAATGATCTTGATCCCTAGAATGTAGGCTGCATCACCCAAGTCCTTCACGGAGAGACACATGTTCAACCAGTACATTATTGACTATAAGACCGGTACATAGTTTCCAATAAGCAATATGACATCAACATATACTACTAGGATAATGATCGCATTACCATTAAATAGCTTATAAACACATGGCTCACATTCGTTCTTAATGAACCCAAATTTTTTATGGCTTCATCAATTCAAATGTTCCATGACCTGGATGTTTTCTTTAATCCATAAATGGATTTCTGCAACTTGAAAACCCATTTGGCTTCACCTGGTGTCACAAACCCTTCTGGTTGTGTCATATAGACATCTTCCTGAAGGTTCCAGTTAAGGAATGATGTTTAGACATCCATCTTCCAAACCTCGTAGTCATGATAAGCTGCCTTTCCAATTATGATTCTTATATATTTAAACATGGAAACTGGCGAGAAGGTTTCATCATAGTCAATTCCTTGATGTTGACTGAACCCTTTAGCCACTAGCCTTTCATTATAGGTGCTAACTTGACCTTCCATTTCTAGCTTTCTCTTGAATAGCCAATTATATCCAACATGCATTACATCAACTAGCTCATCTTCCAGAACCCAGACTTGGTTCTAATACATGTAATACATATCAGAATTCATAGCTTCTAGCCATCTTTCATCTTCTGAGCTTTCTAATTCTTCCTTGTAGGAGAGGGGTTCATTATTGTCCAACAATAATGATTCACCATCCTCGGTGACTAGGAAACCAAATCTCTCTAGTTCCCTTACCTCTCTTGAGCTCCTATGTGGTACTTGTGTTTTTAGAGCCTCTTCCATGGGGACCTGTGGAACTCGTTCCCATACCAACTCTTGTGTATCTTGAGCATCAACTTCGTCGAAGTCAATCATGCTCCCACTACCCATCTTGAGGATGTTCTCCATCTCAAGAAGGACAGATTATCTTGTGATAGTCACTTTTTTATCCGAATGGTTATATAGGTAATATCCTTTCGTTTCCTTGGGATATCTTATAAAGATACACTTAATGCCCCAGGGTGCTAGTTTGTTTCCAGAGGAGGACATAACAAACGCCTCGCATCCCCATACACGTGTGTGCAGAAAAATGGGTTTCTTTCCATTCTATAGCTTGGAGGGAATTCCATTTGACTTCTTAGTTGGTACTTGGTTTAATGTGTATGATGTAGTTTGTAATGCATATCCCCAAAAGGATAATGGAAGATCCGCATGACTAATCATCGACCTCACCATGTCCAACAAGGTGTGGTTCCTCTATTCACTAACACCATTCCACTATGGTGTATAAAGAAGAATGATCTGAGATAGAATCCCAGACTCCCATAGAAGAACGATGAACTCTTAGTTCAGATATTCTCTGCCTCGTTCCGATCAAAGCTTCTTTATCTTCTTACCAAGCTGATTCTCTACTTCATTCTTGAATTCCTTAAATTTCTCTAAGGCCTCTGACATATACCTCTTTAAGTAGACTTATCCATATATACTCAAATCATCTTTAAAAGTAATGAAGTAAGAATATCCACCTCTAGCTTCTCCTGGAAATGGTCCACACACATCTGTGTGTACCAATCCTCGAAGCTCTGTGGCCCTTTCAACCTATCCACCAAAATGCATGTTGGTGATTTTCCCTTGTAAACAAGTGTGACATCTATCAAGTGGTTTTAGCTTATTAGAGTCTAAATATCCATCTTGTAAGAGCTTTTTCAAGCGCTTCTCGTTCACATGACCGAGACGATGATTCCACAATAGGGTGATGTATGATTCATGTGAGTTTGTTTCATTATCGATTGCTAATACATGATTTTCATAATTTAATACATACAAACCATTATTTAAATGTTCCATACCATAACATATGTTGTTCTTATAGAAGATAAAACCCATATTTCCAAACATGAAAATAAATCCATCCATATCCAATAAATATACAGAAATTCTGTTCTTGTTAACACTAGGCACATAATAACATTAATGTAAAACCAAAATCATTCCAGTCAGCAATGAGAGGAGGTAATCGCCAAAAGCCAACGCAGCCAGCCTTGTGCCATTGGCAGCTTGAATATCCACATATCCTCTAGAAATCAGTCTAAATCAACTTTGTTCCTACATTTGAATACAGATGTGAGCCCCAAAAGTTGTATCTAATAAACACTGTGTAGAAATGGAATGATTACACTCGATAATGAATTCACCCTTAGCAACCCCACGCTTCTGGGTGCAGTTCTACTTCCAGTGGCCCTGCTTTCCACATGAAAATACACACAGCCTCCCATTCCTTTCCCTACCTCTGTATATTCCCCTTCTTGGAGGGACAGTTCTCGGGGGCTTCAGACCGTTTATATACTTTTACCACTTTTCATTATCCTTCCTTTTCTTGTTAACCACAAGGACTATGGGTTTGTCACACCCCATGACCCTATCTACTTGGAGAATCAAGGTCAGAATATCTAATATACTCTTCACATTTTCGCTTATGTTATAATTGACAATGAGTCTACAGAATGTATTGAGAATTGATGATAGGATGAGATCTGTACGCAACTCATCCTGGATTTTGATCCCTAAGATGTCAAGGAGTTCAATGTAGCCAATAAGATTGACTACATGTGGCCCAGATAGCGCACACTCTACATTATCAGATGTAAACAAAGCATTGTAGATCTCATACCTCTTCTTTCCCACCTTTTCTTGGTAGAGATCCTTAAGGTGAGACATCATGCTATACGCGTCCATGTTTTTATGTGGCTTCAAGAGCTCATTGGACATGGTCGATAGCATAAAACACTGGACATCTGTGGCATCATAATGATGTTTCATATAGATTGATAATTCCGCATCACCGGCCTCTTTCCCATGCAAAACTGGAATAGGCTCTTCCAGAACATACAATTTCCTTTCATGGCAAAGGATGACATGTAAACACCTCTGCCACTCATGGAAATTGGTGCCGGTGAGAAGGTTTTCCTTATCGAGTATGGTTCACAATGATATGTTTGATGTCATTTTCTTTTCATTTCTAAAAATTAAGATGAGAAAACGATTAGTAATTTATTACAAAACTAAGACAAACAAATAAATTAATACTTATTAGCAACCGACTATTTTATTGAAATACAATAGCCCTCACCATTGACTTCAGAATAATCTGTTTCCTGAATATTCTAGTGACAAGGATCTATATTTCCCTTCGCATTACCCCAACTAGGGTTGGTCAAGCAACTTGATGGGTTTTAGGTAGGCATTTCAAATTCCAATGACATTTACTCCCATCTCCTTGATCCGCTGAGTGGAATCCCCAATCCCGAATTCCTTTTATTTTGGATTTCCTCAACCTTTTCCTCTTGGTCACACCAAGTCATGCTGTGGCAGTAAACCCTTGATGTGAACCACGTCAATTCAACCCAAAAACATGAATTAGAATTCCCTCATAATTGAAAGAACCCCAACTAGGTTTGGGCATGCCCTTTGAACTATGGTTCAATTCTAACCAAGATTATGGAAGGCTATACCAACTTAATATTTCTTTTGAGAGATTTTATCCTTATATGTAAATTTCCATTTTATTATCTTTGATTACATGCCTATTAATATTATGTGGGATACACTTAAGTGATTAACCATGTCTAAGATAATATTTACGTATAAGCCGGTTTTATTTTAGTTCCATCTTGCGTACTCGTTTAATTCATTAATTGTGTGATCGTGACAACACACCCACAACAAATAAAGCATGAAACTGACAGAAATAAAATAAATGGTATGATCACGAGATTTTTCTTTTGGTTAGTTTATCTAGTGGTTGAAAAACTAACCTAAGACCAAGGGGAGAAACACCTTGAACGTTTTGGGTTCGTGTTTACATCTTTCCACCTGTCCACCTTTGAATCTCCTTGGATTGGTTTCACCTTGGCTCCTGACTTGAGCTACCTCTACTAGCATTGGAGCTTCATCCATTACATATGCATTTATCTTACAAACAGGTGAGGGGTAAAAAAGGGTTTTTACATAAAATAATTCTTGGGCATACAGGCCCTACATATTAATGAGGAGATGGCTCACAGGCCAATAAATATAATTTAAATAAATAAATTAAATGAAATCATTCACATACAAAGGTCTCAGTCTTGCTCATGATTATGCATAATTAAAACTAGCATTCAATTCATTAATATTTCTTGTTTAAGATAAATCACACTCAAATCAATTAATTATCTTTAATTAATCAATCCTTCTATCTTAAACCCTTTTTTGAACTTCCTTGAGATTCTCATCCATCATAATTTTAAAAAAATAAATACATTGAAAATTATCCTTGTACGTAACTTGTACCTTGGTGGAAACCCGGTAAATACCCATTCATTACGCAAATGTTAAATTAAACACACATATATATACCACATATAACGTATTGTTCCCTAGATTTACACCTGCACCATAGAACACATCTCAAGGGTTTGTATAATATAATATTAAATTTTAATAAATCTGTGTAATTTGGGTGTGTACATGGGGTATAGTTCTGACTACACAGCATGTGCTTTTCTTCACCATCCATCCAAAGTACACAAATTGGAACATAGTGTGTTAATGTACTTCAGAAAATTTTGGAGTACGCGGCGTGTTCTACGGGAAACACACCGTGTAGTTTCCGCGTTACACGGTTTCCAACAAGGCAAGCCTTGTACGGGGTACATGGTCCAACCCGAACCCGAAGGGACTACACGCCATGTTCTGTTGGACCACACATCGTGTAATCCAGAAACCGTGTTCCACTTGTTACTGATCAACACATGGTGTCATAAATGATATAGGTATACTCCAATACACGACCTGATTTGGAAGATCAGTCAATGCATTGAACCTAGACTACACGGTGTGTACTTCTGAATACACGCTATGTATTATGGTGTTGTACGTCTAGAAACGTTTGTCTCCTCCGGATGAGTTTCTCTATTTTTTTAATCAAAATTAAAAGAAAAATTCTTTTCTGTGAGGTGAACAAGAAACGATGGTGGAGGAACAGATCTCGAGATTCATATTTCCAGAATGATTAAACATGAATTGAAACAACTAAATTATTAAATCTGTAAAACATCAACAAAAAACTAAATAATTATAATCAACAATATGACCATTATGATACCACTTGTAGGTTCCGGTCTTAGCGGAAGCACGTTGGTGGGTTTTCACATCATTAATTCAACGTTAAACAACGTTCAATACGAGATCAGTCGTGATGTAAAACGCCAAATATTCGGAATATAAAGAGGAACGAAAAACATAAGAGGAAATCCTGGAAACATATAGGTAGGATCATCATATATTGGTTATAATTAATTTAATTAATTCACAAGAATTACATTGGTGGAATTATTTCTTCGTTGATGTCTTCAGTCACGATCCTGTGATCTGTCGTTGCGTCATAGAATCCAAGTGTAGGATTCCTCTAGCAGTGATCCACATGTGTGCCACGTATCTCTGGACGTCACCGAAGGGATCATTGGGTGCAAGCGTGGATGATCCTTCGCTTGTGATGTCTGCCTTCGATCGCCTTGGTCTCTCGGTCTTGAGAGGATTCTTGGAGGAAGGAGTTCTTTCGGCATTGAATGAATTCTCCAGAGTTGTTGTGCACAATGATTCTCTTGGGGAATAGTGTTGGGGTTGTGAGGGTATTTATAATCGGTATTGAGGTTATAGAGTAATGATAATAAATAAATGTGTTACACATTTTATTTATTTCATTAATACTTATTGAAAACCCCTATGGTGATTTATTAATTCCTTGAAATGCGTCCATGATGATTATAATAAATATAATTTAATAAAACAATATTATATCCTCAAAATTCTGACTGGAAAAACTACACGGCATGTAAGCATTAATACACGGTGTGTACTCGTTTTACATAAAACTACATGGCGTGTATAATTAATATACATGGAGTGTACTTTTATTTTTAACTTTACATTACTTCCTCCACAACATTTATTAGACCTTGATTAATGGCTATTTATTTCTTAAATAAATATAATTGCATCACTCGCTAATAAATATTATTTCATCCACAATATATTATCTCGAATAACTAGTGTCGAAATATATGCGATCATGCATCCTTAAATAATTATTATACCACAGTCAAGAATAATCTTTATTTAACTTGTAAAAATAATATTTAACTGAGATACATGGACACAGATAGTGTGTGACTCTCTAGGCCTCTTTCTCAGTGGCATTAGGCGGAGCCTGCCTGAAATCCAAGATTAGCATCTAGCAATATTCCAAGGCACCCATAGAGAAAGAAGTTAACTCCTCAATGATGTGTCACCTCATATGAATGCTTACCGTGTCATATAATCCCTTTGTCACGATATCTCGAATCAATCGGGTTGCATGCTAGTGTCATCAACCCACATGCTCGATTATTCATTCTTTGAATTTCTGGGATCGAACTCGCACATACCTTACATTGTCCATGGATTTATTTAGGCTATATAAATTGCATCAAAGGGCCTGAGATATCTACTTCTATTATGGAACAGAAGGGAAAAATCCTTTCTCACATTATCTATTAATGCAGTATTACTCGTGACGCACCCAACGTATCCTACCTCACTGGGAACAGTGTGTCGTCACAGTTTTCGTCAATACATCAAAGTGCGCGAGTTGTAATACCCATTAATAATAATAATAAATTCTAAGGATTAATACACACGTTCAATAATAGGATCATCGAATGACACTATGAAATGTGGATTTCCTACTGGCGGGTCTCATTCTCATAATATCCTCCTGGATATTTCCAAGGGTTCACACCATGAGATGGTGCCCCCATGTTTTATGAGTCCTCAACCCTAACAGCTTATATTATTTTTATCACCCATATAATATCATCTATCCATAGAATATATATTCAAGAACAGTTTTATGGAACTTCCAAGTTCTCATCATAGTAGGGATTCGCTATGACCCTTTAATGCAACAATTATCCTTAAGAAATTATCACATGCATTATCACGTAGAAGAAAAATCACGATGTGATTAGGATTTTATTAATGAATAAAGTACAAATTAGTTGGTTATAGGCCACAAACTCCAACAAGAATATCCCTCCACAAGTGGAGAAGAGGATCTAGAGGATTCTCCCCCTACTTTTGAAGAAGGCGTTTCTACCACGGTCGATGAACTGGTACAGGTGAACATTGGTAGCGAGGCAGACCCGAGACCCACATTGATCATGGCCACTATGTCCCTCGAGGAGTAGCAGCGGTATGTGAACTTCTTTAACCAGAACAGAGATTTGTTTTCCTAGATTTACGTCGAGATTCCAGGACTAGATCTCCAGGTAGCCATCTACCGCCTTGGTGTCCCAAAAAACCATCGCGGGTTCAAGAATCCTCCCAGAAAGATGCACCTTTCTCACGGTGCCATGGTTGCGACCAAAGTTGACAAGGTCATAAAATCAAACTTCATCAAGGATGTACAGTACCCCAAGTGTCTATCCAACATTTTGCCAGTCAAGAAGAAGAATAGGTAGATAAATGTCTCTATCGACTTTCACGATCTCAACCGCCACTGTCCGAAGGATGATTTTCCATTTCCAGTGATAGAGTTTTTGATTGATGCTACTTCCGGGTTCCAAGCCCTCTCCTTGATGGAAGGGTATTCCAGGTACAACCAAATCCAGATGGCCCCAAAAGACGAGGAGTCCACCACTTTCAGGGCTCCCCTAGGCACTTTCTGTTACCAGGTTATTCCCATCGGCCTGAAAAATGCATGTGCCACATATCAGTGGGCCTTGTATGGAATATTCAATCCAATTCTTGGGACGTCGGTGGAGTGCTATGTGGACGACCTGGTGGTCAAATCTCACCAGCGTCGGGACCATATCATGTACCTTGAGAAAGTGTTTGGTTTCCTCCGCTCCCGCCACATAAAGATAAACCCGCTTAAATGTGCCTTCGGGGTCACCTCTGGGATTTTTCTTGTCTTTGTTGTCAGGTAACGAGGCATAGAGGTCGACCTAGAGAAGATCAAGGCCATCAACCAGATGCCTCCCCCGAGCAATATTTGAGAGCTTCGAGGTCACCAAGGACACCTAGCCTACATACACCGATTCATTGGGAATCTGGCTGGAAAGTGTAATCCCTTTTCCCAACTCATGATGAAAGGCTTCGCCTATGAATGTGATGAAGAGTGTCAGGTCGCATTTGAGGAGATCAAGCAGTATCTTCTCCAACCCCCAGTCCCGATGCCACCCATTTCCAGAAAACCGCTAGTCCATTATGTGACCACTTTTGAATAGTCTCTCGGCGCCCTTCTCTTCCAGAAGAATAGTGAATGGTTAGAGAACAGCCTCTACTACCTCATCTGCATGCTCCTCGATACAGAGACCAGATTCCCCCCCATAGAGAAGAGCCTCCCTGCACTTGTGTTTTCCGTAAAAAAATTGCGACACTACCTGCAGCACCATGAGGTATAGTTGGTCTCTTGGGTAGACCCATTGAAGTACATTCTGAATAGACCCATGTTGACTGGTTGACTAGCGCGGTGGGCGGTGATCCTCCAGCAGTTCGACATCAGGTTCGTGCCTCAGAAGGCTATCAAAGGGCGGACATTGGCAGAATTCCTTACTACCCATCCATCCTCCGCGGATCAATCCATGTACCTGGATTTTCCTGATGAGGCAATCCTCTCAGTCGATCATGCCATTTCATGTTGGAAAATGCACTTCGACGGTGCCTCCCAGAGCCTCGCCGGTAGAAGGCTCAATGATCCTAAGCTCAATAGAGTGCGTCTGGGTATCTTCTTCATCACCCCGGCACAAGCTATTCTACCATACTCATTCCTGTTGTTAGAAGGCTACACCAACAATGAGGCAATGTATCAGGCTCTCATCACTGGCCTCGAGCTGTACATGAGATCGATGTTCCCCATTTACATGTGAAAGGGGATTCCAAACTTGTTATCATGCAGGTCAATGGCGAGTATGTTGTCAGAAAGCCATATCTCATTCCATTGTTAGAGTACACCCTCCATCTAATTACATGGTTCCCTTCTTGACCCGAGGTTACCCATGCCACTCTTTCATAGAATGGTTGATCGGACATAGTGGTCGGCCTTGCTACTTCACTTTCAGACCCCAAGAAGGATAATATGATTATACATGTGGCACACAAGAGAGTCATCTCCCCCATCACCCCAGAAGATGATGTCGGCCTGCGGGTAATCCATCTTACCACCGGATCCTCCATGTCAGGAGTCCCAGGTTCTTCAGATGAAGTGGTTGAGGCCACTCTTGACAGGAGGGCAACGTTTTTCGAGTATCTTCAAAATGGTTTCTTACCAGATGATCGGGGCGCACGCGAGCGAATCCGACGTCGTGCACGGTATTTTACCATCCAGAGTGGTCCCAGACATGAGTGGATCCTCTACAAGTGGGGCTTCGATGGTGTTCTCCTCCGTTGAATTCAAGGAGTCGAGATTTCTCAGGTCATGCAATATTTTCATGCTGGTTCTTGCGGTGCCCACCAGGCTGGGCCAAAGTTGTCCCATCAGATCCGGAGACTGGGGTACTTCTATCCCTCTATGATCCATGATTGTATTGAGTTTTCCAAGAGATTCCATGTGTGCCCAGTTCATGGTAACTTCCTGCATCGACCTCCAAAGCCTCTCCACTCCACCATGTACTCTTGGCAATTTGCGGTGTGGGGACTCGATGTCATGGGACCATATCCACCAGTGACAGCTCACCAATGTAGGTTTATCCTGACCACTACAGATTTCTTCTACAAGTGGGAAGTGGCAGTTCCACTCAATGATGTCAAGGCCCGTTCCATCGTTGGCTTCGTGAGCTCCAATATCATCGACCAGTTTGGAGTCCCTCACTCTATCCTCACCGATAACTGAACCAACTTCCAAGTAGTCAAGCTGAAGAAATTGTATGCCAAGTACAATATATATTCGAACCAAACCTCTCTGTATCACGCATAGGAAAATGGAAAGATCAAAGAATTCTACCAAACCCACTCTAACATTTTGAAAAAAGTGGTTTGTCAGAATAATAAAAGATGGCCGGAAAATCTCCCCAACGTCCTCTAGGCATATCGGACGAGGACTTGAAATTCCATCGAGGTGACTCCATATTCGCTGGTGTATAGGGCTGAGGCCTTCCTGCCCATCAAGATCTCGCTGCCATCGTTACACACTGCAGTCAATGACCAAATAGAGCCAAATAAGGTGGCCGAAATCCGTCGACCTATGTTGGAAGCATTGGATGAGAATAGGCACCATGCCCTGTACAATCTCGAAAGGCATCAGAATAAGATAGCCAGATCCTTCAACAAAAGGTCCGCCTCCGCTCTTTTCTGCAAGGTGACCTGGTGTTAGCCCTCTGAGGGCCAATGATCCCCGATAAGAAACCACCCAGGGTGGAGCCCAAATGGGAAGGGCCTTACATCATTCATAAGGTATACCTCAATGGATCATACTCCTTTTTAACCATGGATGGTGAGCGCATAACTCCTCCCACCAACACCAAGTTCCTCAACCAATACTATGCCTGAGCCTCTGGGTCTTGCATGACCCTAAACTGAACCCCGTTCCCGCATGACCTTAAACTGTATGGTCCTACATGAACCTAAACTGGATGGTCTCGCATGACCCTGAACTACACCCTAGTCCCGTATGACCTTAAACTGCACCTCGGCCCCGCACGACCTTAAACTGTATGGTCCTACATGACCTTAAACTATACGGCGCCACATGACCTTAAACTATACCCCTGTCATGCATGACCTTAAACTGTATGGTCCTACATGACCTTAAAATGGATGGTCCCGCATGACCCTAAATTGCACGATGGTCCTACATGACCTTAAATTGTCCAGTCCTGCATGAATTGAAACTGTAACATCATCCTGCACGACGTAAAACTACATCATCATCCAACATGATGTTAAACTGCTCATTATCGTCCTTCATGACAATAAACTACAAAATGGTCCGAGCTATATGACCCTAAACTATGATCTTCCTCGTCCTCACTGCATGGCGATGAACTGCAAGCTGGTTAGGCCATCCAGACTGAGGCCTAGACTCAAGCCCCATGGAATCCTCGGGCCCCCGTCCCTCATCTTCACTACATTACGATAAACTGCAAGCTGGTCAGGCCTTCCTGACCGAGGACCAGCCTCAGGCCCCTTGGCCTCCTCAGGCCCCCGACCCTCATCCTCACTGCAATACGTTAAACTACAAGCTGGTCAAGACTTCATGACCGAGGCCCATCCTCAGGCCCCATGGCCTTCTCGGGCCACTGACCCAGGCTCTTTTGTGGGATTATATGGTTTGGTTTGGGATTATGTCCTCATTCATGTCCTATTACTCACCGCACCGTACATTTCCCCGGATGAGATGTGTTTCATTGTCCCGCATGACGTTAAACTATGCTTCTAGAACTACATATGGCTTGATTCCCATCCTCATGGGATACGTAGGAACTCTCAGACGCTTATTTTTAGCCCAACCCCAAAATGTTCTCTTTGACTATCCCCCCTGGTTATAGTTTTCTCAGAGGGTCGTCGCATGATGTGGAGTAAGGCTTCCTTAGCCCCACTCATACGAGGATTATATTGGTTTCACCATATGCCCACTCTTGTTCTTCTATCCTCCCATTCCTTACCGCATGACGTTAAACTACATGGACATCAAGAACTATGTATGGCCGATTCCCATCCTCATGGGATATGTATGAATGCCCGGACACTTCATCTATTGGCCCAGCCCAAAAGCCAAAATCTTCCCCTCAGGTCAAGATATATGGCAGGGGTGAAAACGTTTTCCCCAATTCAAGTCGAGGTAGCCTCGATCCGGCTGTACGTCCCCCACCCTAGAGATGCTCGCCTCATTTGTAGATGGGTAAAGAAATGCTTCACCCACTCCATGACTGGGATTCTATCACTTTCCCCATCTGGAAGGGCCCCTGAATGGTATGGATGCTTGTCCTAAGGGATCTCTTACCACATCAGGCCAACGCCCTTAGGGATGTCGTACAACAAGCTGATGAATTTCCCCAGTTTTGAATGTGGTCAGCGGTCGATGCTCATTAGTTGCTCCCATGTCAGGTCGCCATAGGGACGCTGTGTCTTGAACATGGTCAACAACCACCCTGGATCTTTGGGTCCACCCTAAGATATCCCAAACATTGAGTGTAGTGATTCGTTCTGCCCCGTCCTGAAGCGAAAGACTCTTTCCATGCATGGCCGACTATCGGGCCCCTGGCCTAGATTCTCTCTTATGGGATTGTTTGATATGGTGTGGGATTATGTACTCGTTCACATCGGGTTACTTTCCACACCATTCACATCCTCGTTATGGTATCATGACCCCTGGGTATCTTCAAGAACTATGTATGGCTTGATTCCCATCCATATGGGATATGTAGGACCACCCTAATGTCTAGACTTAGGGTCCAGCACCATCTCCTGGAACTCTCAGTCCCACCTAGGCCCTATGGCCAACCCTTTCTCAATGAAGGATGTTTATGTAATGGAATGGGATTATGTCCTCATTCACGTTGGGCTTGTATTGACCACTTTATATACCTCTCCCCCTGATCATCCTCGTCGCCCCTTTTCGGCGATTCATCAATGTGCCTAAGGGTACTCTGGTTTAGTACCAGGAATGTCGGACACTACTCGGACATGTTCTCACCCTCTTTTCGGGCTTTGTGTTCCCTTTCATGAGGGATTTCATCACCTTTCACACCAGGAGGGACCCCCAAAAAACAGCCTGGATAAAACGCCTAAGGGCTCTCCTACAGTTACGGGACAACACCCTCGAGGGTTTCAGACAAAAAATTTATATAAATTCTGCGTTGTGAATATGGTCAGCGGTCGATGCTCATTTTTTGTTCCCACTACAGGATAATGCTATATGGAGACTTTTTTTTCACCATGGCTAACAGTTATCCATCATCGCCATTCCAAACACATTAAGCCAAAAATGTCGGTTACATGATTTACATCCTTCTCCACCTTCTCCACCTCATTATGCCCAAGTAGATCTTCGAAACACTTGGTACTATTCCTTAGTACGCATCCGCGTGTTAGTAGGACCAAAACCACGATAGGGGCGTCATTTTCGGCTCCGCACTAATTTCCCCTTTAGCAGGAGTTCTAGGTATTGCAAAAGACATCTTCCTCCCTTGTTTCCCACACCGTGTTTAACTCACGTGGGCTTAGGGATCAGGTTGAGGTCTGCACTTTCTTAGAGGGTTTTCACATCACCTATGGTCCGAGCTATAAGACCCTAAACTATGATACTCTATAACTATGTGTGGCTTGATTCCCATCCTTATGAGATACGTAGGACCACCCAATTGTCTATACTTTGGGTCCAGCCCAACCTCTTAGTGATCTCCCAATCTCCCTGTCACCTAGGCCCCTTGGCTCGTCTTTCTCCACGAGGGGATATATAGGTGTCGTACGGGGTTTTTGGTGTTATTCCCTACTTTTCCTGGGAACCCACCATCTATTGGACTCCCTCAAGTTGAGTCCCTTGACCCCATGCAGTGGTTCACCCATGTGTTAAGAGTACTCTGGTTTATTACCAAGAGTGTCATATTCAACTTGGTCAAGTTCCTTCCTCTTTTAAAGCTTTTTGTTCCCCTTCATTTGGGATTCCATCATCATTCACACCTGGAGGGACCCCCCAAAACAATATGGATACAATGCCCAAGGGTTCTCCTACCATTACAGGCCAACAACCCCAATTGTTTCGGAAAAAACATTGATACAACTCCCACGTTGTGAACATAGTCAGTGGTTGATGCTCATTTGTTTGTCCCCATTTCAGGCTAACACGATAGGATGCTGTGTTGTGAACATTGTATGCAGTAATCCTCCATCGTAATGCCAGCCCCTTCAGGCCTTGAATGTTGGTTGCATGATTCACGTTATGTTCCACCCCATCATGTCCAGGTAGAATCTCGACACTCTTGATGCTTTTCCTCAGTGCACCTACGCACGTTAGGGGGAAAAAGAAGCAATACGACGTCCTTCAGGGCTCCCACGGTCTGATATCTAAGACCATAAACTAAGGTCATCATTAAGGGATATGTGCGGATCGATCCTCATCCCCATGGGATGCGATGGGTCACCCGGACGTCTTGTTTCCGAGTCCAGCTCAGCTAGGAGCTAGTTCCTCATGCCCCTTTGACTCTCACCCTTATTTGGGCCCCTTGGCCTGAGGTTCCTATCTCAGAGTTGCATACGGTGTGATGTGGGATCATTTCCCTCATACAGTCAGTTATGTTTCATGGCACCGTAACCATTCCCTGCCTTGCATCATCTCTGCTACGTTTGTGTTGCATGATTTTAAAATGAAAGCTTCGTCCAGGAACACGACAATAAATTGTGACATTATCATCCTGGATTCACGTCGAAAAATGGCACTGCATTGTGGTGGCATCATCATAGAGGACATAATGTTGGGTATTGGTCACACGCCATTCCATTTTTCAATTCCTACTATGGATTGATTCTTTTGGCGTCACTTGGGATTGCTACCCTCAGCATGTCGCTTCATAAAAAAAACCACTCACCTTTAAAGGACAAACTAGATTTATCAAATACCGCTTCTCTTGGTGTGAGGGCTAGACCTGCGCGCCTCTTTCATCCTTTACACTGGCACCTTACTATGTCGTGCCTCCTATGATGAACTATGTGTGGATTACTTCTCATCTTTATGAGATACATAGAAGAACTCGAGCACTTCCCCGCGGGCCCAACCTAACTTTTGTGTTCGGTACCTCGACTAGAGCACTTCCCCGTAGAACACATGGCATGTAGGGCTTATGTCCTCATTCACGTCGGGTTTTTTAACCACCTTACCATGTCTCTCCTAGTCTCCAATTTTTATTGTTTGAGTTCTATGACCTTAAACTAAGACCCTTTCAAGAACTAGGCGCAGCTTGATCCCCATCCACATGGGGTACATAGGAACGCTTTTGCACTTTGGTTCAGGCCCAGCTCAACTTTCGTTTTTGGTCCCAAGACCTAAACCCCCCCCCCCCCCACGGGAACACGTGGTGCAGGATTATGTCCTCATTCGCGTCAGATATTTGAGTTACCCAACCGCATTCATTCTGTGTTTCCACCGTTCCATGGTATGAATTCTATGACCCTAAACTAAGATCTCCCTCTGGGAAGGGACTTGACTCCCTCTATCTAGTACGTCTTGTTGTCGTATACAGATGTGTTTTGACAATGATCCCTAAGTGTGGAATCTTTAAGGAGAAATTCCTCTCATTCCATGTCCAGGCTTTGTGAGCTCGCTATTTGGATCCTCACCCACTTCTAAATCCAAAAGGACCCTCGGACGACAAGGATGCTAGGCTTGACGGATCTCCATAGATGCTGGGCCTAAGGGCTCTCTAATCATTTTGGGCCAATGTCCCTAAGGATCTCAGACGACATATGCCACATGGTCCCATGTTTTGATCATGGTCAACAGTCAACCCTCATTTGTCTGTCCCCATTCTAGGCTAATGCGATATGGATGCTACATTTCAACCAAGGTCAACAGTTGTCCTCCATCATCATGCCGCCACCATTATGATCCACATTTCGAGCGTCGTGATTCACACATTTCCACTTCCTCATGTTCAAGTATAATTCCAACATACTCGGCTCTACCGCTTCGTGCGGTTAGCATCATTAGGCCGATATTTACTGAGCGTCCCTTTTCCCTACCATGTCCCTTCCTTTGTCGAGAATGTTCCCCATTACATCTTGTTTCTAACATTGAGCATGACTCAAGTGGTCTTAGTAGTTTGGTGGGATGTGTACTGGCACAATCAGGCTTCTCATCTTCCTATATGACGTTAAACTGTGCCCCAATAACTATGTATGGCTTGATTCAATCTTCATGGGATACGTAGAGACACCAAGGTATTTTTCCCAGGGTCCAGTCCTAGGAATCATAAAGTCATGTTCCTCCCCATTTCTGGCGACCTAAACTTACCCCTCATGAGGGACCGTGTAACTGTGACCCTACCTCAAGCAATTCTGGGATGCCCCATGATGATATTGGGAAGTGACAGCCCCCCTCGCTAGAGAGTCCCTGTCTGAAAGAAGGAATGACCCCTGATCAAACCGATGTTCCCATCTAGCGTACTCCCACCACGGTGGAATGATTTTAGGATTATTGGATTCTGGTTTGAACAAACCATCACTCCACATCCCACAATTTTCATGCCCCTTTATTCGGATCCTCATCCTCTTTCACGTCTGGAGGGACCCCCTAACAGTATTGTTGGGCAGAAATACCTCAAGGTAACATTGAAGTATTTTTGGGTTGATTGTGTTTGTTGACAAAGAAGGTTTCCATAGAGAATTTTCGACTTCCCGAGAATGTGTCTACAATCATTATTGACAAATAACGATGACAAAGGAAAGGATGATATGGAGGCAATACAAAAAGAGCAGTACAAGGTGGCGTCATTACCCAGTGTTTTCCAAATTTTTGGGGTCCAAAATTTGGAGTTTGGTGAGCATCGCGAAAATAGGATTTTCATGAAGATCATAATTTAATATGGAAAAGGAATGAATTTCATGAAGATAGGATGCATGGTTTGGAAATCGTGAAGACCGGAAGAATGGAGGCGATGAGTCTTCGCAATTAGGACAAGCTTTGCGAACGGCAGAGGCTGAAGCGCATCGTGGCGGTGAAGGGCTTTACAAGGGAGCTTCCCAGTGATGAAGGGCCTTGCTAGGGAGCTTCACGGCGAAGGTGCGAAGGAATTGACGGGATGATCCGCGATTACGACGATCTCCGCGAACAGAAAATTTTCATGGTGCTTCACGATTTGGACAGAATTCCGGCAGAAACTTCGGAGCTTCATGATTTGAGATGACGTGGTGTTGACTTCGCGTGGAAAGTTCAAGGGTTGGTGGAATCGCCTACAAATAGAGGCCTAACCCCTCCAGAGAAGTAGGGAGAATTTTCAGAGAAGATCATTTGATCTTGTTTTGAGAAGGTGGTTCGCGGAACCAGTGTGCTTTACGATAGAGGAGCTTCAGGGCGGCTATTGTAGCTCTGCGAAACCTACGAGCTCCGCGTTGGCTCAGTGAGATTCACGAGGGAAGTTTCTCTGCAATTACTTGAGCTTTGCGGGAGTTCTTCGTGAGGTTTCTTCACGAGAGAGCTTCGCGAAAAGGTAGGAGCTTCGTGAAGGCTTGTTTGAGCTTCAAAAAATTGGGAGCCTAGCGAAGTAGGGTTCTTCACGAAGGTGTTTCCATAGTGAATTGCCCAGTGGTTAAGAGGAAAAGTGGTATTCATCAGCGGATGAATATTGGAATTCAACAGAGCATCTATCAACAGTTGAAGATGCATTATTTCATGAAAATGAAGAGACCTACAGGTCTATAAACTATGAGAGAATCCCTTCCAAGTGCAGTGAGAATAGGAAGAGGAAGAAGGTGGTCCTCTCCACCGGCAGTGTGCCATAGAGAGAGAAACAGGGAGTAACCCTTGGGAAAGCAGTGAGCTGACCCTAAAAATTGTAAAGGTAGTGAGCCTGGTCATATAAGTGATCTAGCCCGATATTTGTATCCACATATAGTGAAGATTAGTGGAATTTGGTACGACCGACAACCGGTTGGTGTATGCTCCTTGGACATAGCCCATTGAGGGTGAACCAAGTAAAAATCTCTACGTCTGCCTGATAATTTGCCTGCATTGCATTTAAATCATCATCATCAGATAAAGAAGAAATTAAGTGATCATAACAAACACACATGTGCAAAAAGATTGACCCTTGTAACAAAGAGGTCAAGATCCTGTGGGGCGGAAACAACTTTGAAAAAGAATATCCATACCCTGATTCACCCCCCCTCTCAGTGTATATAGGCCCCTATTGGTCCTAACAATTGGTATCATATGCAGGTTTCTTTTATCAGATTCGTTTGCTCAGAGTTTGTGTAGTTGATTTGTGTTGATAAATCAGTCTTCTATTATCTCGGTGTGCCATGGCAAAGGGAAAAACATCAAAGAAGAAACAAAAGGTGGGTGGAATTCCTCAGTGAGGAAGTGTTTATGGAAGAAGTGTGATTCAACTAAAGGAATCAAACAACTTGCTGAAGGAAGGCTTGGATGAATCAGATAGGGAAAAGATAGATTCACTCAATAATGATGTTGGAACGAGTGAAGTACTTAAAATTCAAAGTGATGCTGAAACCACTGATGATGACGAAGTTTCAAGGAGCACCTAGTTGATGTCATTAACTTGAAAAAGGAAATGGACTGGAAATTGGATGAGGAAGTCCAATCTAATGAAATCCATATCAAAGTATTGGAGATTGATGTCAACAAGCTAAGAGGATTAAATCAAAGGCTTATTGATATATTTACTGACCTAACAGAGAAGAATGATTCACATGCTGAAGACCTATAGAAGATGGCTAAAATGAAAGGAAAACAAAAGGCTGATGATTATGAAGAGAGTCAAAAGTCAGATGAAGTTCAGAATCTGAAATCTAAAAATGTTGATCTTGTGACACAGCTTTCTGAACTAGTTCAGAAGAATCAAAGGCTATAACAAGAGAATTCATGTTTCTCAGATTCTGTTGTTCAAGAAAAATTGAAGGTAAAGAAGCAAAGTGAAGTGGTGGAAAAGCTTACATGAGAATAGGAAGTTGATATGAGTAGAGGAAAGTATCTCAAGAGTAAACTTGATACTGAACTTGATTCAAGTAAAGTAAAGATTCAGAAGTTGAATGAAGAGCTAGAATCAGTGAATAAGGAAATGGAGAAATCTAAATATGAAGATAATCCCAAGTTGAAGGATGCACTGCATTTATTATTTGACCATCCTTTTGCAGGTGATAATAAAATGAATTCCAAATATGCTACATCAGAGGAGAAGCATGAAGGGATTGTATCTTCCCAAAGTCCATCCTTTTTGGGAAAATCTGGAATTGGATATGATGATCCCACTCCTATACAGAATAAGAAAAACATAGTGAAAATCTCCAGTGGTAAGAGAGCTGTGAACAGTTCCAGATGTGAAAGGAATCTTATAGGTGCTGGAGATAGGCCTAATAGGAAAATTCCAATAAGTAGTGACGACATATTCTATTTCTGTGGGATTCATGGCCACGCATCAAGATTCTGTTTAGAGGCTCGGGAATACATTTCAGGCTATTTTAATAGAAGCATTTATAAATATGAGAATAAGATGAAGCATCATGATAAATCAGAGATAAGAGTTTCTCAAAGGAGATAATTCATCAGGTGTTATTACTGTGGAAGGATGGGACACACCATGAGTATGTGTCAGGAAGCTCAGGAGATCGATGCTGGAAGAATAAAACAATTTGCATCAACATCTCAGCAGAGATGTGATGAAATAAGGTATGCCTTTAATAGAAAGTGTTTAATATGTTTTGATCATGGGCATTTTGCCAGAGAGTACAGCAAGAAGAAAGCAGGGAAGGAAAAGAAACCCAGAAGAAGATTACCAACTCCAATGATGCATAATGAGAAATTCTACACTAGGAGACAAAGTGGTAAGGTAAATAATATGCCTAGAGCCTCTGTGGAATCACAAGGAGATGGGAAAAAGGTGAATCAGTCACCTCCTCTGTCACACTCGCAACATGTATCTCAGAGGGAACATGATCAAATTTGGAAGAAAAAGGGTGGAGATGCTACAGTTGTGAGAAAGAATAATGAACATTCAATGGAAGACTCACCACCGGTGAAAAAGAGTGGAGTGACTCAAATATTTGATAAATGGAAGATGAACAAAGAATGTGATGAAAAATTAGCAGGTCGTATTCCATAGCGAAAAATTGAGTAAGATTCAATATCCTTGCAATGGTGGAAGATGAAAGGGAAGATGGAAAGAAAAGATATTCCTAATCCAAGAAATAATCAAGGAAAAGGGAATTTTGGTAGAACCTCAAAGAAGGAAATGTGTACTAGTGGGTTTATACCCCAGGCGGTGAGAAAGGCCAAGCCTACCAAATCTATGTATTAGAAAAAGGCTCAAAATGTGGGCAATGAATGCCTAGTCATATGGCTAGAATAATTGAAGTTGGCTAGGCAGCTGGAGGATGCAATAAATGAGTGTGATTCCCTCCAAGAAAGAATCAAAGGGTTGACCCATCGGGATCAACCACTATCCTCATCTTGAGGATTCGAGAAATAATCCCCTCTTCCTATGAATTTAAATTCTATTAACTGATGATTCATGTGTTTCAGGTTTTAGGGAGATACGTTCCAAGGGGTAGTGGAATCCAAGGATTCAAAGTGGAGAAGTGATATGCTCTAGAGTATAAATTGATTCAAATCAGGTATAAGAATTGAAAATGAAATGGAGAAACTAAGCACAATTAGAAGTGATTGTGTTATTAGCTTTATCTCTTGTTTCCTACACCGAGTTCCAACTCAGTAGGCTTAGATATTTGGTTAATGGCTCGATTTTAAGTTCCAGATTAGTATAAATGGTGCACGTGGAGAAGAATGGTTATGGGTATCTACCATTGGGCCTAATAGAATGAAGTGTTGTGTAACACAGGGGGGTATCCTATAACAAAATCAGATGCTAGAGCCATCAAAGCAATAATTGGATGACTAATATCAGGAATTCCCTATCGAGGGAAGAAAGAAACACGGGGAGAAGCAGCAATAATCATGCACTTCATTCTTATCTTTATTGATCTAAAAATTTGTTTTCAGCTGACTGCTTTCAGGATACCATGAAGCTGCGAGGGAAAATCAAAGGTGTGTCAACAAAAATTTGAGAGAAGAAGTTCAAAGAAATGACATCATTGAACAATGAAACAGTGACAAGTTTTCAGCTGAAAGAAATGAAGCCACTGAAAAACTAATCAGTGATCAATTTCCTGATGAATGTGTTGAGGAAGAAAGAAACAAAAGGGGAGCAAAAGTTATTGATGCCGATTCAAAAAAAGATACTGATGATGAGTACAAGGAAGTAAAATTATCATCTGCACAAAATCCAAAGATTCGAGCTAAAATTGACTGGCAGAATATCATCAGTGATCAGTGAGCTCCAGATTAGACGAGGGAAATGAAATCACTGTAGCATGCATCTTTTTTATCTTAGGTTGAGCTGAAATGCATTGCTGATGCAGCTGATGTTGAAAACTGGGTTCATCCATGAATGAAGAGATAGATCATATTGAGAAGAATCAGAAGTGGGAGATTTTTTCGAAGATAGTAGATAAGAACGTCATCGGGAATAAATGCGTCTTTCAGGACATGATGAACGAAGATGGCACAATGATTCGAAACAAAGCCCAATTGGTGTGAAAAGGACACTCCCAGATAGAGGGAATCGATGTTGAAGAGACATTTTCACTGTTTTCAAGGCTAGATACAATCAAGTTATTCCTAGCCATTGTAGTGCCACAAAAGTTCATGGTATTCCATATGGACGCCAAATCAGCATTTTTGAATGGGATTCTGGAGGAAGAAGTGCATATCGAGCAACCATATGGTTCTCTTATTCATGAGGATGAGAACAAGGTGTGTCGGATGAAGATGGAATTATGTGGGTTGAAACAAGCACTGAGAGAATGGCATTCAATGCAGAATCAATATTTGCATAATCTATGATTCAAATGAAGCATAGTGAAGGTGTCTTTCAGAAAGATGAAAAGAAGGTTCTGATGAGGTTTGGAATGGAGAAGCCCAAGGAGATGAAGACTCTGGTTGCTACCTAGATGAAATTATCAAAAGATGAGGATGGCAAGGCAGTTAATATCAGAGAATACAGGCAAATTATTGGATGTCTATTGTACTTAACTACAATAGGGCCTGATATTGTTTTCGCCACATGCCAAGCTGTGAGATATCAGAGTAATCCCATGGAAATCCACATGCTTGCAGTGAAAAGAAAACTTTGGTATATCCAGGGCACAATGTATTTCGACTTGACATGTATTGATAAATCTCAGACAGAGTTATTGGGATATATTGATGCAGACTGGGCCGGTTCAGCAGATGATAGAAAATCAACGTCAGGTGGTGCATTCTATCTTGGTGGGCTATGTATTGCTTGGTAAAGAAAGAAAGTGGATTATATTTCGTTGACCACCGCAGAAGCTGAATATATTGCGGCCACTCAAGCATGCACACAGTTATTGTGGATGAAGCAGTAGCTTGATGATATGGGAATTGAAGTGAAGTCTCCAATCAGAATCCAGTGTGATAACTCAAGATCTATAAATCTCAGCAAAAATCCCATCCATCAATAAAGGACAAGAACATTGAGATAATGTATCATTTTATCAAGGAGAAGGTTGAGAAGGGAATCGTGAAGTTGGAGTATGTGCCTAAAAAGTTACAGGTTGCAGACATTCTGACGAAGGCCTTACCCAAGGAAGCATTTGAGAGGCATCGACTAGATCTGGGAGTTTAGTCGATTCCCCACACATGAAATAGTGTGGATGTGGAACCCACCCCCCCCATCACCCCGAGGTATGATGTGTTTTTCCCTAATGTGTTTATATGTGTTCTCTACTATGTTATAGACTACAAAGGAGTGACCTTTGGGTTTGTTGAAAAAGGGTGAGAAAATAATGATTGTTCAAGGGGGAGATAGTGTGGATATTTGAGAAATCATGACGGATACGGGGAGAACCTGACTCGTGGAGCATCCAGATAGGGGGAGAAATGAGAAAGGCGGAGATTTTTAAATCTGATGATGCTAGAAGTGATCGATCAAAGCATAGATATCACGCCAGGTGAGGATCATGAAAAAAGCAGAACAGTGATGTTGGAATGGTGTGAAAAGGATTCCAGCTATCACCAATTGGGATCAGCGTGGTTCAACAATTGGTATCAATTTAAGAATTGGTATCATGTTGGAATCGACAATTGGTGTTTGACATGAAGTGATTCATTGATGAACATATCATACTACTCTGGTTTCTCACGGTGGGCATCGCTCATGTGGGCTTAGAGTACGTGTTAAGTGAATCCTTGAACGCTATCAGAATCACGAGAGGCTAATGCTGGTAGCGGCGGGAAGACGACTCAGTGAGGTATCAACGTGCTGAAAATATTTCTGAGAAGAGTTATGAAGAATTGTCAACAAACCCAAAGGGGGAGATTTTTGGGCAGAAATCCCTCAAGGTAACATTGTAGTATTTTTGGGTTGATTGTGCTTGTTGACAAAGAATGTTTCCATAGATAATTGTCGAGTTCCCGAGAATTTTTTGACAATCCTTGTTGACAAAGAACGATGACAAAGGAAAGGACGATCTAGAGGCAGTACAAAAAGTGCAGTACAAGGTGGTGCTGTTACCCAATGTTTTCCAAATTTTTGGGGTCCAAAATTTGGAGTTTGGTGAGCATCGCGAAAATAGGATTTCAATGAAGATCATAATTTAATATGGAAAAGTCATGAATTTCGCGAAGATAGGATTCATGGTTTGGAAATCGTGAAGACCATAAGAATGGAGGGAGTGTGTCTTTGCGATTACGACAAGCTTCGCGAATGGTAGAGGCTGAAGCGCATCGCGGCGGTGAAGGGATTTGCAAGGGAGCATCACGGCGATGAAGGGAATTGCGAGGGAGCTTCGCGGAGAAGGCGCGAAGGAATTGACGAGATGCTCCATGATTACGACGTGCTCCGCGAACAGAAAATTTCCGTGGTGCTTCGCGATTTGGACAGAATTCTGGAAGAAACTTCGGAGCATCACGATTTGAGATGACGTGGCGTTGACTTTGTGCAGAAAGTTCGAGGGTCAGTGGAATCGCCTATAAATAGAGGCCGACCCACTCAAGAGAAGTAGAGAGAATTTTCAGAGAAGATCATTTTCTCTGGTTTTGCGATGGTGGTTCGCGGAGCCAGTGTGCTTCACGATAGAGGAGCTTCACGGTGACTATTGTAGCTCAGTGAATCCTGTGAACTCCACATTGGCTCATTGAGCTTCGTGAGGGAAGTTTCTCTGCAACAACTTGAGCTTCGCGGGAGTTCTTCGTGAGGTTGTTTCGCGAGAGGGCTTCACGAAAAGGTAGGAGCTTCATGAAGGCTTGTTTGAGCTTCGTGAAATTGAGAGCCTAGCAATGTAGTGTGCTTCTTGAAGGTGTTTCCAAAGTGAATTGCCCAGTGGTTAAGAGGAAAAGTTGTATTCATCAGTGGATGAAAGTTGGACTTCAACAGAGCATCTATCAATAGTTTAAGATCTATTATTTCATTAAAATGAAGAGACCTACAGCTCTATAAACTGTGAGTGAATCCCTTCCAATTGCAGTGAGCATAAGAAGAGGAAGAAGGTGATCCTCTCCACTGGCCGTGTGCCATAGAGAGAGAAACAGGGAGTGACCCTTGGGAAAGTAGTGATATGACCCTAAACATTATAAAGGAAGTGAGCCTGGGTATAGAAGTTATCTAGCCCAAACTTTGTATCCACATCTAGTAAAGATTAGTGGAATTTGGTATGACCGGAAACTTGTTGGTGTATGCTCCTTGGATGTAGCCCAGTGAGGGTGAACCAAGTAAAAATCTCTGCGTCTGCCTGCTAATTTTCCTGCATTTCATTTAAAGCATCATCATTAGATAAAGAAGAAAGTAAGTGATCATAACATAAACACAAGTGCAAACAAATTTACCCATGTAACAAAGAGGTCAAGATCCATTGGGGCAGAAATAATTTTGAAAAAGAATATCCATACCCTGATTCACCCCCCCTCTCAGGGTATATAGTCCCCTATTGGTCCTAACAATTATAGATGTTTGACCTATGGTCCAGCTGCTATCATGGGCCAATGTTCTAGAAGACTGGTCATGTTTAGAAGGACCCCCTAATAGTATGGATGCTCAACCTATGGTACGCCTGATGTCCTGGTCCAACTCCCCGAAAGTCTAATCGAAGATATTTTATTTGGGCCCCGTGTTGCGAACATGGTTAGCGGTCAGCCCTCAATTGTTGTCCCCATTTTAGGCTAAAGCAATATGGATTTTGGGTTTTCACCATGGTCAACAGATATCCTCCATTTTAATGCCACCCCATAGTGTTCCGAATCTTGGGTATTTTGATTCACACTTCCCATTCCCATCCGTTCGGACCGACTTATAGCGCCCTTGGCGTTGCACCATTCGTGAACTAGAGCACGCTGGAAAAACGACGATTCAGCTATTCTGAGAACTTCATTCTCCAGTCAGGTCTCTCTCATTTCCCAGAAATCCTGACTAGTTATCCAAACCCCGGATGCCCGAAGCTTGGTTTTCACTCCTATGATTTGATGGGACAATGAGGCGACTATCCCTTGTTTCTCACATCGGGCCCGACCCACGTGAGCTTTGGGAATTGTCTCTGGATGTTCCATAAAACTCATAAGGATTAAACGATCCAGTGCAAACAACAGAACTCGTTCATGCTACGGAATTCAAAAAAATCAATGCACGAAAGTAAAATTAAGGGTTTGTAATTATTGCAGTACTCAAGGGTCAACTCCACCCATGGATGGATTAACCCCATAAAAAGAGCTTTGTAGCGCCACCACCCTTTGACTTGTGGCATCCATGAATTGCTGCTACCGAATTAGCTCCCGCTCCTCCTCAGTAGCGATGGAGTGTAGTTCATCATCCACAACATCGACCCGCTCTACGTCATCCTGAATGGAGGCCATCTCTTCAGAAGCCTGCCTCATACACCTCTCTTCATCTCCTAGCTAGGCCTTCAATCACAAAATCAACTCAGATTGTGCATTGAGAGAGGCTGATTGCCCATCAGCTCGGATCTCTAGGTGTTGGACTTCGTTTTCAGCCTCTTGGAGATTCTTTATGTTCTTCGACTTCCTCTACTGCCATCCCACACTGAACCCGCAATTAGACTCATGGATCTTCTCTGCCATAAGATCTCGGATGAGCAGATGAGGGCGCTGGGCATCCACTCCCCCAGCACATAGTTCGCGCAACCGCAAGCGAAGTCTATCCATCTCATCCAGACATAGCGCCTGGGGGGTTTCATTGATGAAGCGTATGATCAGCTTCCATGATCGGCGACAGACAATTTTACTATCCTCTTCATCATATTCCGTCTCATCCCAGTCCACGTGATTAGTAGGCTCATATGTGGGGTACACCCACAAGAAGTCTTCATCAGGATCTGCATCTGGCGTGGGATAAGGCTTGACATCTGGTGTTGGATCATACGTGCCAGGACATGGGTTGACCGAAAGATCCTTATCGTCGGACCCCACCTCTATTACCTCAAGCACGACCCCGCTGGTGGTCCCTCCAATGATTGGGGACATTGCAGCCCAGGTGGGCATGGTAAATATCTCCACGATCACTGGCATGCCCCTAGGAGGGATTCTTCCAGAAAACCTGACCATCCTTGTCACAACAGCCCATGCCAGTCAAAGAACGGTACGTGACATAGAGGGGAATGAACGTCAGTTGGCACGATCAGCAGGTGACAATAATGAGTTTAGTGGATAGGAAATATAGATATTGAACTCCTGGTACTTCTCTGGAGTTGATGCTGACAGGACCCAAAAGCGTGTCCCTCCATATATTGTCGGATGGTCCAGAGATTCTAGAGGAGCCACCTCGGGTGTCCTCGCCCCGCCATACACATAACTGGACGCACCCAAAGGTGAGGGTTCTAAGGTTCCTACATTATCACCCACCGAGGAGTGAGAGCGAGGTCTGTGTACATGTTCTTCCTACATGGTTCGAATGTTGGTAAGAGGTCCATAATGGCCTGTGAGTGGACCGTGAGAAAAGAAACTTGGAATGTTACCTCAAGAGCCTCCATTAAATCATCGAGATCTGAGTCTTGATCATCGACTTCGCCCTCCTCCAACAGGCTCCCTCCACTGGCCTCATCTCCCTGAGAGGGTTCATTAGAATCTTCCAATAAGGGGAAGTGACCCTTCATCTCAGTGGGTGAAAGTTGTGGGAGAACCATCCAATCTAGCAGTACCCTCACCCGGTCTGTCATTGGACGTGGGGCACCACTGAAATGTAAAAATTCTTCTAGCTCATCCATGTATTGCTCTTCCTGCATTGGGGACATTCCAAAACCGGCCCAGACATGGCCTATACCCAGTAAATCCATCTCGAGGCGGTTCAGGTGTTCCCACATCTCGGGCGGGCTGAGGAATTGCCTGTTGACATCCCAAATGTCCCAGGCCTCTGAGAAAACAGAATTCTCTAGCATGTCGATATGGTGTAGCTGCTTCCCTAGTTCCTGAGGGGATATCATGCAGAATCCCCTCGATGGCCACCCCTCCAGATGGACCTGCTCAACTGGGACCATCAGATCCACCGCTGCTGCCTCACCCTCAACTGTTGGAGGCCTCACCGCCATGGTAGCCCCTCCACTGCGAGATGCCCTTGCAGCACTTGGGCCCCGACCTTGGGATAGGGGAGGCCCACCATCACCAACTCGAACAGTTGGCTGCTTTAGAATTTCACCTTGGTATGCTGCCTCCCAGCTGATGGCATACTCCTTCACCAGTCCAAAGGCAGAAGTGGGCGGAGGTAATGCATTTCGCATTTTATTGTCTTTCCATGTGAACATGTTCCAAAATTGCCTCATTACCCACAGGTGCTCCTCATGGATTACCTCCCAGTAGACCTGCGGGGTCAGCCGCTGTAGGCTCCATAATTGCCTCACGAACCGGTGTGGGGTCTACTGCTCGCAGAGAGGCTCCCGCTCCACCCATGCCACCAAGACTCCAACGTGAAAGGCCCAAAGATAGGCCCAATGCTCTTCCGTCCCCTGACCATCATTGGTAAGTACCCCTGTCGACCATGGAAATGTGTTGAAATTAAACATGTTGGCCTTACACACCCGACTTAGTACCAACAACACAGTTAATTTGGTGGGAATGATCCTAGCATCATTCAGAATGGATGGGCGGATATTTGACCCCAGAGGCGAGATGGGGTTCGGATATTCGTAAACCCCCCTAAGGTGCACTGCGATCCATCCATATAGAAGATGGAAGGGCCCACATACCCTCAACAGCTTCTTTCCCTCGCTAACATGTCGTAACATCTTGTACAGTCTGGCAAACATCAGAATCCCCAGATTGACTCACCTTCCTATGTCCTGCATGGATTTCATGATTAATGAGATGGGTCGCACCCCCCATGTTGGTATCCCTCACTGGTAGGATCCAACCACAGATAAGGGATGCGATGAACACTGCCAGCCTGACTATCATCTACTGTTCAGTGTTGACACTGATACACCAGGTCTTCCATTGGCTATCCTCCAAGAGCCGCCAATACGAGTGCTCCTTTCCACAATGATCCACCTTCGGGAAAGTTCGAGGAATGGAGGGAAACTCTCGATCATTCGAGAAGTTCAGGAACTGCTTGAACCACTTCATAATGTGGAAATCTCTCACCGCTTCTTTGTCCTCTCCAGGAACCAGTCCCATTAGTGCCAGCGCCTACCGCGACATCTGTTCTGGATCCTCCCACACACTCATGATGATGAGGAACTCATCATACATAGCTCCCAATATCGGGACCCCCAAAATGGGATGAACATCCCATAGACTGATGCCAACATCCCCATGGTGTAGGTGAAATGTGTTGGTCCTAGATGACCCTCATCTCAACAGTTCCGACATCAATACTTTCGACTAATAAATGTGGAATTGGGAGGCCCATTCCACCTCATACAAACCCACTCCCCTTAGCTCAGCTCCAAACTCCTCACCAAAGGCACCTACCTAGTACACCCATGCCCAACCATTGGTGAAGTTGCATCCCTAGTGCAGGTCCCACTCATCGGACCACCCCTTCTTTGAATCCCCTAATGTTGCCTTCAGTATGGTGCGATACATGGGAGGGGATGTCTCCAGTTGCAAGGCCTTCCCATCAATGTTGTTCAGGTGGTTGTACAAACATTCGGTGGTGACAGGAGTGAAGTCCTCTTGCGCATGACCATTAGCTTCCCTGAACCATTGACGCTGGCACGACATGCTCCTGAACCAGCAAGCTGGTTTTTCCCTACTCACCTCACGAATGAAGACCTCATCTCTCAGCCTGAAGCCATACAGGGGCTACTTCTTGCACAACAGATAGTTCTTTTGGCTCTCCGGTAACAGTTCCATCAAAGCATTTTGGTCCGAGTGGCTTCAGACTAGCTCCCCCAGGCCCATACAGTTGGCCATCTCATCCCTCCAGGTGGTGCCCACAAGCACCCACGTGGGAAGCTTCTTGGTGGGCCATTTGTTCTGGAAATTTTATAGCTAGGATCAGAAGGACTGGTCGTGAAGCCTATTCGTGGAGCTCGGTCATAGATCCGAATCGTGGAGGCTAGCCTCGGCCTGCAAGTACACGTTTTCTTGGCGTTGTCGTGGATTCAGAGACTCACAGTTCGTCGTGATGCCCAATTCGCGAAGAGCAGACGCGGAGTACGTGGAGCTTCGTGGATCGAGAGCGCCAAAGGTAAAAGTCGCAGAGAAAGGAAAGGAAAACAGAGAGGTCAACCCCCCTATTTATAGGCAGCGGCCCTTGAAGCTTCGCGGTGCGTCCGGCCTGCGTGGAGCTTCATGGCGCGTCCAGACCGCGGGGCCCCCGTATGCCTTGCTCACCCTCTTCACGAGTCAGCACCGCAAAATTCTGATAATTTTCGTGATTTCCCTCCTACTTCTACCCTTGATCCCTCCGTGGCTCCAATTCTGAGGGGCGGAATTTGTTGGTGCCAAAAAATTGGACTAACAGAATGAAGAAAAGAAGGCCTCGCGACCTGCCTCACGAAGCCACGGCACGGAGCCCCCCAAGTAATGCGGCCGTTGTGAAGAAAAAGAGGCGGGACTCCCCGCGAACTACCCTGCCATTTGCGAACACTTCACGAAGCAACAGAGGAGGTACGCTCCATGAACTCCCTTGACGTTCACGAGCCCGCCGCAGAGAAAAGGAGGTGGTACCCCTCCGTGAAGCCGGTTGATGTTCGCAACCCATCGCAGAGCAACTGAAGCCCCCTTCGTGCTACGTGAGCTCTGCTTCACGGCGCCTCTTGCCTATAAATACAAAGCTCCCCCTGAGCCCCCAAGGAAGGACAATCCGACCATTTGGCTTCTCAGCTCCCAAATCACGAAGCATTCTTTTCTCTGTGAATCATGAGCTCCGTGAGGTATTTTTGCTTCGCTAGAGGCCTCTGCCGTGTCTCGTTTTGATCCCCTCTTCTGAGAGGGATGACCTTTGTGAAGACTAAGGTCATTCGCGAAGGAAGGGGATCCCCAATGGGACTCGGGCAGTCGCAGACCATTTATGCTTCACGAAACACACATCCTATACATGTGATCCACATGCCAAGGTAGGGTCATTGTAATTCACGAAGCACACTACATTACGGTACATTGCTTCACGAGGCACCTATGCTCCGTTAGGAAGTGCTCTATGAATAACCATCCACTTCATGAAGCACCTCCCATTCGCAACTATGTCCCATGTTATGGCTAAGGAACCCCACTACATGAAGCACACCCCTTCACATGTGCCCTCCATTACACAGAGCAACCGAGTTCCATGAGGCCCCTGACTGTGGACCCCTCTGCTTGGAAATTCCTTCTCCCGTGCGACCCTCCTGGTTTCCAGGATGTGATTTCAAAGTACCGTGAACGATACTGCCCATATAGTTGCTTCACATAATGCTTCTTTGCATAGGCACACTAATGGCTATTACTTTTTCGCATAGTCACGCTAACGTGGACCCATCAATGGTTCGTCCCGTGACCCCCCTTCATTAGGGCCTTGACGATGCCTTCCCTTCTCCAAGGGGCAGAGGGTACCAGTCATATAATCCCTAGGGTTGTGGAGTAAACCCACCTCATCTAAGCTTCATGACGTTAAACTGCCAAGCACCCCTGTCCTCAACACATGACTTTAAACTGTGATCTGGCCCCATTCTTCGCACATAGGGTCCCCCGGCTCAGACAATCTTTATGTCGCCCGTCTCCATGGGGATGAGATCACCCCCCCAAAGGGGATGATATAATCCTTCTCGGAGTGGAGTTTGTCTTTGGGTAAGGGTGACCATATTTTTATAAGCCCTTTGCTCTTCGTGTGGAAGGTAGCTCCCATGCACCTCCGTACTTCCCCACCGCTGGGGCCGGCACATGGCGTGATAGGGAGCGAGGCACTTCTTTTCTACGATCCCAAATCCCTCTCCCACTGCGCTTTTTCACCCACGGGCCTCCATCCTGGTGTATGTCCCAACACCATGGGCCACCTAACATGTAAGCCCCTATTCGCATCTCACAGACACACCCTTCACGACGTGATTGTCAGGCCCTTGCCGCCTCTTGTTTCTCACATCGAGAAGGAATCATGGTGGATTAGAGTAAGCATCAACTATGAAACCAACCTCTGTCCATCATGGATTTAAACTGTACACCATTTTGAACTATGAGGACATTGATCCATGTAAAGACATGGTACGTAGGAAGCCTTCAAGAGGTTCAAGACCACCGCCTAGTCTTTTCTTCACGTCAGGTTCCACCCTCGTCCCGCATGATGTTAAACTGCATTCTAGTCCAGTGGTAAGCTGTTGTGACTAACCCGAACTGCGTGGACATTGATCCATGCCATGGAATGGTACTTAGGAAGCCTCACGAGGTTCAATATCAACACCCATCGGACCCTTTGTCCATATTCATGTCGGTACTCTGGCATTCACCCGAACTACTAGGACTTTGATCCATGTCAAGGCATGGTACGTAGGAAACCTCACGAGGTTCAAGAGCGCCACTCATTGGCCGTCCCGACCTCCTTCACGTTGGTTCACCAAACTCACCATGGGCCGCCTCAAAGTGTAAGACACAAAATACCCCATCCTGCATGAAGTTAAACTTTATTCAAGTCCAGCGGTAATCAATTTTGACTAACATGAACTACGAGGACATTGATCCATGTTAAGGCATGGTACATAGGAAGTCTCCACGAGGTTCAATCCAGCCACCGTTAGACCCCCGGGTTCCCCTTCACGTCAGTTTTCTAACAAAACCCTATCCGAACTACGAGGAAATCTGAGCAATGTCAAGGCATGGTACGTAGGAAAACTCATGAAGTTCTATCCTGTCACCCATCAAACCAAGGTTCTTCTTCAAATCGGTTCACCGACACCCAGATCCCTTTTTAACTACGAATTATTTGATCCATTTCAAGGCATAGCATGTAGTAAGCCTCCACGAGGTTCAAGCCCAGCATCCACCTGGACCAAGGTCCATCTTCACGTCGGTTCTCTGACATGCCCTCGTCCTGCATGACGTTAAACTGCATCCCAATCCAGCAGTAAGCCGTTGTAACCCTACCATCATGTTGTTCTGACATCCCTTCATGTCAGTTCAACAACCCCTTTTCAACCTGAACTATGAGGACATTGATCCATGTTAAGGCATGGAACGTAGGAATCCTCCCTGAGGATCAAACTCACCACCCATTGGTTGCTCTGACTTTCTTCCCGTTAGTTATCACCAACCGAACTACGTGGACATTGATTCTCTGCCACATGGATATGTATGAGGTCTCTTCGAGGCCCATGCCCAACTTCACCACCACCCTTACGATGGCCCCATTTGATTCCCCCTCTAATTCATTCATCTGTCCATCATCCATCCTGATTCTCACCTGGGTCTCCACATCCTGGTGAGATCATGCCACCCCATTCCCCTCTACAGCATTAGAGAAGCTTCCCACGGGCTGGCTCTGATATAGGTGTTCCCTCAAGGGGGTTCCATAATATAATCTACTCCATCCACTGTTCTAATCAGACCAACCCTTATTCTCTAGACGTCAAACTAGCGGCATACCCTGTGTTAATCACAGGAAGCTGAGGAAAACCTCAGATACATGCCTATGGCATATGATTCCCTGTGCTCAATGTGGGATTCCTCGGGCTTCCGTGCCCTCGATAAGCCCTATAACAAGGGACAAAAGATAGACACACCAATTCCCCAGCATTCAGACACATTAATGATACCTCGACATGACTACTCCCCCAACTTATGGTTGCTGCCCTGACTAGACCCCTTGGAATTTCCTGACAAAAGCAGTGTAATTAACCAAAATCCATGGAAACATAGCCCTGAGAAGAGTTTCACGAACAACGTATTAAATCTATGAGGGAGACACAGACTAGGTGATGAGTTCCGAGGAGGAATCCATAGAAGGAAGAACCAACAGACCATCATCCGAGTTTCAATCAAGGAGCAGACGTCCCTGAATAAGGAACTAATGTCGCCTGCCTTTGGAAAGCGGGAATGCGGGGCAACAAAAGCCACACCTGTTGCGCCCCAAGAAGAAAGACCCCCCCCCCCCGATCAAAGCGTCAGAAACTCCTATCTCATGTAAATGATGTATTCCATGTATATCAATTGAATATATTAATACCAAGCCCCTCACATGTACTCAGTCGAGTGGTGGTAGCATTTGATAATAATCATTCCTTTGAAGAGTAGCAGCTAAATATCTTACATTGTAGATTCAATGTTATATAAAATAAGACAATACACCTGTTCAAAGTGTTGTAGATAGAAAAATTGAAGAATCGATATGGGAACTAGAGGAGGAGATGAAACATAGTTACTCTCATATATTTTAGAGTGGTAAATGAAAATTTACATGTGGAAATTTCTCAAGGGGGGAGAATGTAACAACCTGAATTGTTATAAATAAAATTCCTCTTTAAATTTAAATAATTGTATTATTATGTATTAGGGTTATAGAAAACATGTGAACTAATTTGGTTTCATTAGATTAGATTTAAAATACCTTTTAACATATTAACCACTAAAAATATAGTTATTGAACCGATATCACATGATTAGTATAAATATAGTGTTTAAACAAATCCAATTGGCATAGACAAAGGATGTGTTGGCCTCTACCAGTAGGATCATACCCAATAAATCCCATTTGTCATAGATTTTGAGGGAGATAGAATCGATAAGATTTATCCTTGAAGAAGCCCATTCTTTGACCCAATAACATAAGCATTAGAGAAAAAGTTTATTGAAGATGTTCAAGATCATCCGGATCATGACCCACACCATGCTTTTAGAACCCCCTGAAAGTCTCACAATTACAAACCATAACCTTACAGAATTTAATGGTTTATTAAATGGATATGTATTAAGACCCTAACAATATGATTATGTAGATTATTATATATAGAATAATGAATAAATTTTCATCCAATTATTGTTACTTTAAAAACGTTTTCATATTCTTATAATAAATCACAAATAGTAATTCTACGTAATATTTAAATTCAAATAAAGAATATATTTTAATGAGTTAATGGAATTCAAAAATAAATAATATTTTAATAGAATATTATTTTTAAATAATGTTCATCAAATATAAATTATAATATAGTATTTATAATTGTTAAAAACTATTATTATCAAAAAACCTAACATTTCTCGATAAATGCCAAATATGAATTTAATGAGAAAATACAAATATTAAGATAATTATTTTGATTAAATGAATATTAATTTTACAATCAAAACAATGCAATTATCCAATGATGAATTTTTCATGTTTTTTGAGAGAGTCTTTGATTTTAGTAAAAATGAAATATAATATAAATATACTCTGTGAATTATAGCATCATAAATACCCAAAAATTATGTAATAATTAATTTAAAGGGTATTAAAGGACAAATATTATTTTTAACTTTCAATTAATTTCATTTTATGTTTATTTGTATATTTTATAAATGAATTATGAATTCTCTAAAACCATTAAAATATTTTTAGGATTTAGAATCTTTAATTTGAGTGTATGGATCACTTCCACATATGATAGGGTATTATTTTAATAATATTGGTCATTCTACGTATAAAATAATGAAAACCAGTCCCATTTTTTAGAACCCATAGACAAGAACCATGACATAATTTGTGTTTTTCATTATTTTACTATAAATTCCAAAACCTATGTTTGAGAAATGACATTGAATTCCCACACTCATATGATATATAAGCCCACCTAAGATCTTATCTCACTATTGAAAATCCATGGAACATGTCATCACTCTTCCCTACAAACTCTAAAGTCCTTCCAAGGTGCCCCCATATCTCAAGAATCCCCTCCCATGCATTTTATTTCACACACTCATGTAAGGGATCCTAACACTCTCTTATTTATTCATGTGTCTCAATTATCTTATGCCTTATATTTCAAATTCATAATTATGGGATATTTTGTTCCATGTATTTATTACTAACCATTTTTTGTTCAAATTATGAGAGAACATTTTAAATCTCATCATCCAATTTTATTTATTTTTAATTGATTTCATTATACTTGTTGACACTGAAAATAAAGTCCCCAAAAATTAACAAATGCTCCCCTAAATGATCCTGGAGTGAAGCTAGTTCCACAAGCTTTGATTTAACTTGTCATGGATCCCAAATGGAGTTACGTATCAGAAGTTATCGCTGTTCGAAGTCAGGCTGCTAGAAATGGTCATCTTGGACGGTTGTAGGGAAAAGTATGTATTTGCGTGTAAAAAGGGAATATTTCACATAAAAAGGGAAAATCACGTGGAAAACTGCATGCACATGCAGAATTTTTCCGCCCCCTGCCTCTGGCGTGAGGAATTTTACAGGCCCCACCTCTCGCGTGCAGAATTTTACGCTCACCGCCTTAAGGGCACAGAATATTACGCACCCCACCTTGCGCGTGGAAAACCATTTGCATGCACAGAATTTTACGCACACTACCTCCCTGGTTTCTTCCTATAAATACTAGTTCACCCCCTTTGTCCAAGGAGGCCCCCAGAGGTTGGTCGTCGCTCTAATGCACATAAGTCCGTGTATTCCGCGCTTGCATGGAAAACCACCCCTCTGGAGCATAACACATTATTTTTTTTTACAAAAAGGGCCAACCTGCCACATATTTCACACAAAACATTTTATTTGTGCGCAACAGTGCTGTTGTGCCTAATTGTTCACCCACCAGTGCTACACTGGTCCAATTTCACACAACAGTCCCCTATTGCGTGCACGACTGCCCTATTGCGCGAGCAACCAGTTATTGCACACCCATTTCTCTATGGCATGTGCTACTCCCCTATTGCGCACCTGCATCCCATAATATTTTTATGCCTCCCCTTTTATGCCCTTAGCTCCCTATTGCGCGCACGTCCCCCTTTACACGCTAAATATCCCTGATTTTTGTGTCGACCCGGTGTTTTCCATGCACCAACTTCAATTGCTCGCATGCATGCCCTATTGGGTACAGAACTCCCTTATTGTGCCTAACCCCTCTTTATTTCATGTATCCCCTCCTTCTTGCGTACATACCATCCTATGTCTCGCACCGTGAACTTTTTGAGGCTGGATGTTGTGATTTTCCATTGCACCCTTATGCTCACCCGCTTTCCACCTATGGGATACCATGATTTGAGATACTCCTCCATGCATAATGAAACTCCTTGAGTCATAATATTTATCTTGGTCTATTTCACATATTGTGAGTTGAGATTCTCATCATCAATCCCCCCCCCCCCCCGAGCACCTTGAGTCGAACCATTCCTCTGTAAACTCCTCCAAATACTATCCCTTGGTTCTTATTCCTAGTTCAACCGGAAAGGGCCACCCTTGCGTAAGACCCAACACCATCCATTTCTAGGCGCCATATGCCTAATAGTCCTCTCTACTTGACTATAAACTGTATTTTACCCTATGACCCAAACATAGGATTCCTCTCGCCCTATACGAGAGATGCCTTATGCTCCAAGCATAAGATGCCAGCAGTCCTATCTACATGACATTAAACTGTAGTAAATACTATGTTTCAATCATAGGATTCCTCTTTCTACTAAAAAGATATTCTTTATTCTATATGAATAAGATTCCAACAGTCCTTTCTACTTTAATCTAAACTATAGTTCACCCTATGTTCCAAACATAGGATGCCTCTTGCTCAAAACAAAAGATGCCTTATGCTCCAATCATAATATGCCAACAGTCCTTTCTACATGACTTTAAACTAAATTAGACCCTATGTTCCAAGCATAGTATGCCTCCTGATCCAAAGAAGAGATTCCTTATGCTCCAATCATGAGACGCTAGAAGTCCTATCTATATGACTTTAAACTGTAGTAATACCTATATGATCAATATAGGATGCCTCTTTCCCAATATGAGAGATGCCTTATACTCCAAGCATGAAATGCCAATAGTCATATTTACTAGACTCTAAATGGTAGTAGTCCCTATGTTCCACACATATAGGATGCCTCTTACTCAATACAATAGATTCCTTAAGATCCAAGAATGAGATTCCTAATGACATTTTTATAGTGGCATAATTTCAATAGCATTGGAATCCATTCAAACATTCCATCACTCCACCTCATGCTTTGTGTTTCCTCCATTTAGATCTCCATAAACATACATGTCAGAAGTGACCCCCTAGTGGCCTGATCTCATGCCATATCATCTCACCTACCATCCTAGGAAAACGACCCAAAAGATATTGGAAAACACATTGAGTCAGGTCCTATGTTTTGAACACGGTCATCAGTCGATCCTCATTTGTTCGTCCCAATTTCAGGATAATGCGATATGGATACTATTTTTCGAACATGGTATGTAGTTATCCTAAATCATCATGCCACCCTCACTACATTCCGAATGTCATACATGTGATTCAAACATTCCATATGCATTTATTCGGACTGATTCCAGTGCCCCTTGGAATTATCCCACTTGTGCATTAGTGCAAAGGAGAAGGCCTCAACCCACTAGTGGGTTGGGATGCCCTCATGGTAGTACATGAGGAAGAAATTATGTGAATCCTCCTTTTATAAGCCCCATGCACCATCTACACTCTTTAGTGGCACTTTGGCGCGTTAACAGCAATTGCTTCTTCGCATAGTCACGCTAACGTGGACCCCCCGATGTTTCGCTCCATGACACCCCATATCCACTGATTTTCCTATCCCCTCCCTGCACCGAGAAGTAGAGGGTACCGGTTATGTATGTCCTAGGGGTACAAAAAAAACCCACCTCGTTCGAGCTGTAGGACGATAAACTACCAAGTATATTCATCCTCAGCATAGGACGTTAAACTAGGACCTCACCCCATGCCTGGAACTCGGGGTACCCTCAACTTGGGCATCTTCCACGCCCACTGGTCTCCACAAGGGGATGATATCCTTCTTATGGGAGTGGAATTTTTCTGTGGTGAAAGGATCACCATATCGGTGTAAGCCCCTAGATTTATTGTAGGAGGTAGCATCAATACTCCTCCTTTATTCTCCGGTCCCGAGAGCCTGAAAAGTGTGTGATGGGGAATGGTGCTTCTCATTTCAATTGTCCCAAATCCCTCTCTCATAGCATTTTGCTGCCATCGGGGATCTCTCCTGGTGTAAATTCTAACCCCTTAGGGCAGCTAACCATGTGTAAGCCCCCATTTCCTCTTTGGGAAACTAACTACGTGTAAGCCCCACTCCACTTCCCACGAATGCACCTTTCGCGACGTGATCGTCAGGTCTCTGCTGTCTTTTGTTTCTCACACCGAGCATGACTCACGTGGGATTAGAATGAGCATTTACCATGACATCCTCTCTAGGAAGCCTAGTGTGTAAGCCCCAAACCTTCCTGAACTATGAGGTCATTTATCGTTTCCAAGGCAAGGTACATAGTACGCCTCCCTGAGGATCAAGACCACCACCCAAGGGACCACAAGTCCTCCTTAATGTCATTTCACCGACACCCACCTGAACTATGAGGAATTTGATCATTGCCAAGGCAAGGTACATAGGAGGTATCCTTGAGGTTCAAGCCCACCACCCATCGGACCCCAGGTCCTCCTTCACGTTAGTTCACTTACATCTACCTGATCTACGAGGACTTTGATCCTTGCCCTGGAAATGTTTGTAGGAAGCCTCTATGAAGTTTTAGCCCACCATCCACCTTGACCCCATGTCCATATTCATGCCAGTTCACTAACTCATACCTCTATATCCTGAACTATGAGGTCTTTGATCCTTTCCAAGGCAGGGTTTGTAGGAAGCCTCCATGAGGATCAAGCCCACCACCCATCTGGACCCCAGGTCCTTATTCACGCCAGTTCACTGACCCCATGGGCCGCCTCAGAGCATAAGCCCCAAATGCCAACTCCTGAACTATGGGGACTTTGATCCTTGTCAAGGAAATGTATGTAGGAAGCATCCAACAGGTTCATTCCCACCGCCCATATGGTCCCCAGGTCCTTATACACGTCGGTTCGGCAACGCCAATAAGAACTATGTGGTCATTGATCCTTACTAACGCAGGGTACGTAGGTATCCTCCTGAGGTTCAACCCCAACACCTGGTCATTTTGACCATCTTCATGTCAATTTGACAACTCCCCATGAACTAAATGGTCTTTGATCTTTGCTAAGGCATGGTACGTAGGATTCCTCTATGAGGTTCAAGCCCACCATCCACCTGGACCCCGGGTCTTTATTCACGTCGATTCACCAACCCATTCCCCATACCCAAACTATGCAGACGTTGATTACCTACCACGGGGATATGTAGGAAGTCTCTTCGAGGATCATGAACAACACTACTTCCACCTTTACAATGGTCTCTTCACATCCACCTCCACTCCATTCTACTCTCCATAATATATCCAAATCCTTACCTTGGTCGGCACATCCCAGTGGGATCATTTTATCCACCCCCTCGCTTCTCCATGCAGTACATGGGCCGATGTCCATGTGTATTCCCCAACATGTATTTGGGTTGTTTTCCTCTATGTACAACCTATTTCATCTCCCCTTCAAACTACATGGGTTTTGATTCCTTCCATCTACACAAGGTACATAGGAAACCTCCCTGAGGTTCAACCTCAGCCAATGGTAAACCTTGGTGTCCCCCATTTTGGGGTGCACTCTCCCTGATCCGCCCATAGTGGTGTTCAGATCAGCCATTACAGTGTGACATCTCCCCCCATGGGATGAACCACCTCAGATCTATCGTCATTGGGTATTCTAATCCATCCATCTTCCAGGTGATCCCTCCTTGGGATATAACAATATGATCTGTCTCTATGAGTCTTTCTGATCACTCTCTTACCATCTCTACAAGATGTTAAACTCGTGACCTACCTCGTGATAAACATGAGATGCAAGAGGAAAACCTCAGATGACATGCCTTTTGTATAACCATATTATCATGATGTTAAATTTTCAGCCTACCTTGTGATAAACATGAGATGCCTGACGAAAACCTGGGAAGACACACCTTTAGCATAACCGGCTCCACAGGAATTCAAACTCACGACATACCTCATAATAAACATCAGACTCCTGAGGAAAATGTCGTAAGACACGCCTTTAGCGTAACCGTCTTCACCAGACATTAAAATCAAGGTCTACTTCATGTTAAACATGATATTCTTGAGAAAAACCTCAGAAGACACGCCTTAGGAGTAATCGTTTCCGCTTGACGTTAAACTGGCGGCATACCCTGTGTTAAACATGGGAAGCTGAGGAAAACCTCATAGACATGTTTATGGAATATGATTCCATACATTCGACTTCTGATTCCTTAGGTATTGCGCCATTAAGATGCCTCTTATGAGGAAGAATACAGATTCCCCAATTTCCACACATCCAGAGATGCCCCGACATGCATGATGTTGTCATCTACTCCGACTGAAGGATTCTACGATGTCAAGAACCCATGGAATGTCCTGATGGAAATGTGGGTATTTAACTGGCATCCAAAAAGATATGGCACTGTGAATGAGATTCATGAACCAAGACATAATCTATAAGGGAGACTCGGACTAGGTAACGAGTTCCGACGATGAATCCACAGAATGAAGAACCGGCCTCCCATCATCATGTTTTGATCAAGGATCAGAAATGCCAGAATAAGGAACGGATGATTCCCACCTTTGGAAAGTTTGAATGTATGGCAATTGTTGTTTGTCCTCATAGACAGATGTGCACACCCTGATGAAAGCATCAGAAACAATACTGTTAAAATTTCACCATGATTTCCCATGCCAAAACAATTTGTCAGATAATGAAATACCAATTTCCATTCAAGTTTGATCACCTTTATACACTTATAATTCATTCACATGGAACTTCGATGTATTTATTACGCACTCATTAATCATGGAATAAAATATTATGATGCAAAAATAAATGTTTTATGATATATGTTACTCACATATGTATGATAATGAATTGAATGTTAAAGGTGCTCTTGAAGATATATATAACTCTAATGCATTGGGAATTTTATGGTATCATGAGATGTTTTTTTGGGATATAGAGTGACCCCAATTCTTTTATTGGACATTTTCGATCATGATGTCATAACAGTTATACTTAACCTATTTTTATGATGTTTTGTTTTATGTTATTGTGACATTTCCAATGTTACCATTATGTTATCATTCTATATCATGGCTCATTGTTCATTTTTATTATTATCACACATTTTATTCCATATTTATATGCCTATTTTATGAAAGTTTTACCTTATTTATGTTATAACATGTTTATTCCATTACAAGTCTCTAAAACTCACCCATTTTGTAACACCCCAAGGTTTATGAAAATTGAAATGCATGAAACTATATTTTTGGTGGATATTTATAACTATACCTGTAACGGCCCAATGTTTTATTAATGGAAATACCTCTTGATCTAATTAAATGTCTCCTTATGGAAAATGTTTATATAAAATGTCATCTTCTTTGGTTTTATGTTAAGAATTGTGGCTGTTTCTTTTATAGACGTTGAACAGTGATCACGTGATTAGTATAAATATAGGGCTTTAACAAACCCAATTTACTTAGACAAAGAAAGCGATGGCCTCATCCAGTAGAATTGCTCCATATAAAGACCATTTGTCAGAGCTCGGAAAAGAGGTGGCGTCATTGGGCCGTGCTCTTGACCAAGACCAAGCTGAGCTTCATCAGGTCAATCTCTAACGTGGCCATCTACGGGAAAAGTGGAAGGTGATAGAAATTACCACTCGAGCGATGTTATCCAAGCCACCCCAAGAGTCTATCCCCATATCACACCTTACCATTAGGTATTATGCGTCTGTTTTAAGAGGTTATGTAACAAATCGATAGTACTATGTTCATGTACATTAGTTTTTGTATATAATAATGAATATACTTCCTTGTCATTATTGATACATTGAAAATAGATTTTAAGGTGCAAATAATGTTTTTAGTTATTATTTAATTTAGAATTATATTTTATTAAATTAAGGTATTTTTGAATTAAATTATATTTTAATAAAATATTATTTTTATTATTAAATTAATTTTATTATATATAAATTATCATATATTTTTATGAATGAAATTGTAATTTTTTTATGGTTTGAAAGCCATTTAGGTCAAAACCAGTGAATTTTCGATAAATATCGTTTTTTATTTTAAAAGTGAAAATTAACATATTTATAAAATTATTTAGATAAAATAAATTTTATTTCTGGAATCAGGACATCGAAATTATCCAACGGTGAATTTTTCAAAATTTTATGAGACAGTCAATTTTTTTTGGGTAAAAATTAAATACTGTATAAATATATAATGTGTTTTATGACAAATTAATGACCTAATAGTGATGTAATAAAATACAATAAGCTTTATGTTCGGCCAATATATGTTTTAACATTAAAATAATGTGATTTTGGGTTTGTTTTACTTACTTTTCAAAGAATTAATGGACCCTTCAAGACTTATTGAACATCTTGTCTTTTTAATTTTTTTTCCATTGGTGTGTGACTCACCTCCACATAAGCTACCCAATTATTTTAAGAAGTTCATGCATTGTAATTATAAAATATTGTTTTCCTCTTCCCTTTTCAAAAAACCATTGGAAAATACCATGGGATGGTTTGTGGTTTGAATTAATTTAATGTAAGGGGTCCCAAACCAAAAAAATAAAGAATTCCCTCACCTTTCCTATATAAACCCACCCATGCTCCCACTTCCTCATCACTCAATGACTTTGGAGTTCGTCCAACCACTTCGCTAATATCTTTAGAATCCTCCCAAGGTTCCCCAAGCTCCCAAGAATCCTCTCTCAAGCCTTCGTAAGGATACTTCCATGTAAGGGTTTTTTCTTCCTTTCTCGTTTTTGTCCAATTTTCATTAAGTTGTTTTTCCCTTTTAATTTCAATTATGAATGTATGGGTATGGTTTCACACATCCCACATACTGCCCTGTTTATGTTTGAATTATGGGATACCCCTTTCTCTCTCATTAACATCCTCTCATGTACACTCGTTACTATGCCGAAATTCTGAATGGAACTTCTCCCTCCTCATTTACATTCAAGTAATAATTTCGTATCATAAACCTATATTACATTATAGTTGTTGGGACAAGTATCTATATGACCTCCTTACTGTCCATTATATGTAAATATGATGAGGAACCTCTTTCTCTCTCATCAACCTTATTTATGAATTGTTATGTCACGTCGTTACGCTGCCGAAATCACATCGATATTCTAAGCCAATGCCATTGTGTAGTAAACACCAGGCCCATTTGTCCATCACGATTATTCACCTTTATGCACATTTACATATTTATTATAAAGTTTCATATGTGAATTCCACATCCCTTTATCGTAGAATAAATGATTATGTTTTATGTATCCATGTTTTATGATCCATGTGGCACACTTATGAATGAAATGAAGTGTTTAAGAAGCGTGTTCCTTTATACCGCTCCAATGCATTGGGTAAAATATAGTATCATGATACGTCAAGTGCACTGAGTGTTGACTCATGATAATTCAAGTGAAACGAGGGTTTACTCGTGCTTCATGTGCAATGAGGATTTACTCATGCTATATGTGCAAGGAGCCTTGGCTCATGATACTTCCATGTTAAGTGTTGTTGCCAAATTTACATGTTATGATTATCTTTCTTTATCATGCCTTTATATTCATGTTTCTCTTGTGCTATATTGATATGTCTATTTTCTATCATGTATCTTACCCTTCATGTATTCCATGTTTATTCCCTTACTGGGCTTTATAGCTCACCTCTTTTCTTATGCAAGTCCCCTGGTTATCCCATGCAATGCAATGTACGAGGGAATGTAGGGATCATGTAAAGGAAGTTTTCAATAAAGATGTTTTAATTCATGTTTTATGTTGTTATGTAATGATCCTAAGACCCAAAGACACTATACCTCTTGATCGTCCATGTTGTATCAAGTGAATGGTTTATGTAATAAATCATGTTTAAGTTTGTAATAAAATCAGGGTTGTCATAGTGGGTATTAGAGGATAGGTTTAGATATTTTTGGGATTAGGATTAGAAAACCCTAGTAAAGCCTTAGAGATAAGACTAAGTATATTAAAAACATCCATAAGATTTGCTAACTACTGAGTAAGTGGTTTATCAAACAAATATATGCCTGTTTGGATATGAGCAGGTAGAGGCGGCTCTGGCATAGATGTATCCTAGGGGTAAAACCCAAAAACACCGATTTGAGCTATACTCGAATGGGAACTGGTGCACGACTATGGGCCTTGCTACACTCTTGGTTATGACACTCCCGAGGAATATGTTTTGATAAATTCAAAAGCTTAGAATGAACCCTTATTAAGGGAATTAAAAAAATTTCCCCTAAGAATAAATGTTATAATGTAGATCATGAAAAGCCTAATGTGAAGCCTATAGAAACATAAGTTAAGGAAATAACACATTATTTTTAAGTCAACAAATTTTGTCTTTGGATTACCCTTTATGTGTCACCCCATAACTTTCTTTTTATTCCAGCCAATGGCCGGTAATTGGGGGAATCGGGATAACAACTGTTGTGAATATCAGTGTGATGACTATACTAATGAGATGCTCAATCCAATGGGAGCAGGAATCATGACGCTTATCTCTCAGCTAACTCAAGATTTGAATAGAAACACAGGTCAAGAGGAATGTCCAAATCCCCCTAAGAAGTAACAACTCGCTCTAGAGAGCTTCATTTGACAAAGGCCACCTACTTTTAGTGGATCATACGATCCCACGATCGCTGAAAAATGGATTAACACCATTGAATAGATCTTCTCCATACTTCAATGTTCTGAAAAAGATAAGGTTCTCCTGGTGGATTATAGTATGGAGGGTCAAGCTGATCAATGGTGGAATTTGATCAAAAATAAAAAGCCTGTGGAGGAGATAGAGGCATTGGAATGGAAGGATTTCCGGAAAATGTTTTTGGATAAATATTTTCCGTGCACCCTCTGGATTAAGATGGAAAGAGAGTTCCTTTCCCTCAAGAAAAAAGAAGAAGAATATGTTGGAGCGTATGAGGAAAACTTCACAAGGCTTGCACGATACACTTCCGGCATTGTCATTACCCCCAAATGAAAGGTTGACCGCTTTTTTGGTGGGATGAAGCCTAGCCTGCAGAAAGCATTAGAGATCCTTGACTTCGACAGCTATGAGGAAATTATCTGATGTTCCCTCAAGGTCGAAATGGAGATCGGGGAATCAAAGTGGTATCATGGGGACAAGAAGCGTAAGGTGGGCTTCAATGCTGGCAGTCCGATGGATAAATCCAATGGTGTTAAGAAGATCTGACACCCCACTTGCGAAAAGTGCAGAAAGAAGCACCCTAGAAATTGCCTCAAGGGGACAAGGAAATGCTTTAGGTGTGGAAGATAAGGGAACCTATCTCTTAATCGTCAACAAGAAAGACCCGCGGCTACGACGGAACAGAGGAACTCTCCATTCGAACCACAATGCGTTGTTCATTACTAAAACTACAAATAACCGGGGCATCTTTCAAATCAGTTCCCTAATCCAATGGTTTTCGGAGGCAACCAACAACCTCCAAAGCAGTAAGGGAGAGATTTTGCCATCACTTTTGCCGAATTGAACCCTAACAACGAAGTGGTGATAGGTACACTAGTTATTCATTCCAGAGTAGCGAATGTACATTTTGATTCAGGTTCTACATATTCTTCTATATCTCAAAAATTTAGTAGAACAATCCCAACACCACCAAAAACCACGGAAGTGAAGAATTCAGTGAGTACGGTAAATGGGGTAATCCGTGAATCCCATGAATATAAGTCCCCCCTATTATAATCAGTGGATTTAATTTCTTGGCGAACCTCTTCATACTCCCTCTGGTGGGATTTTATGCAATTCTTGGCATGGATTGTTTTTCCTTATATAGAACCAACATAAATTGTCGGGAGAGGGAAATCACACACCATATGGAGAATAGACCCCCTGATTCTTTACAAGTGTAAGGTGGATGATGAATCTTCTTTAGATCCATCATCTCAAGCATGGATATTAATTCCCTATGAGCACGCATATCTGGCTCAGATGATTGAGTCCAAGGAAGAAACCATCATTCATAAATGCCTATTGTGAGGGAATTCACTAAAGAGTTTACTGAGGAACTGCCTAGTCTTCCTCCTAGAAGAGATGGTGAATTCACAATTGAAATTATACCAGGGGCACTAAAAATATCCAAGAATCCATATAGAATGGATATCTTGGAGCTTGAAGAGCTGATGAAACAACTACAGGAGAATCTGGATAAAGGTTTTATACACCCAAGTGTTTCACCACGGGGTGCACCAGTCCTCTTCGTCATGAATAAGGATGGGTCAATACGGCTTTGCATCGAATATCATGAACATAAAAAAATCACGATAAATAACAAGTATCCTTTTCCCCTGATCGATGAATTCTTTTATCAGTTGTGTGGAGCACAATACTTATCCAAGGTAGATTTGCGGTCGGGATAATATCAAGTAAGGCAGAAGAAGGAAGATATCCCCAAGACTGCTTTTCGTACAAGATAAGGGCACTATGAATTCATAGTAATTCCTTTCAGACTGACCAATGCTCCACAAATATTCATGTACTTGATGATTAGATTATTTAGAGATTACATAGACAAATTCGTGGTAGTATTTATAGATGATATTATAATATACTCCAAAACCAAGGAGGATCATGAGGAGCATTTAAGAACTGTACTGGAGACTTTGCACAAGGAGCAGCTCTATGAAAAGTACGACAAGGGTGAGTTATGGTTGTAGGAAGTCTCATTCTTGGTCCATATCATCACAATCAATTAGATATCTGTGGATCTCTCCAAAACAGATGTAATCGAGGGATGGTTGAGGCCAACATCGGTAACAGATTTCCGTAGATTCTAGGGGTTAGCTGGATATTATCAACTATTTGTGATAAATTTATCAAGATTGTCCAACCCTCTTACCAAGCTAACTCAAAAGGGTGTAATGTTTTCTTAGAGTGATGAATGTGAAGAAAGGTTCAAGGAGTTGAAAAGGAGGCTTATCACTGTGCCCGTGCTCACATTACCCACACGTGGGGGAAATTTTTGTGGTATTCAGTGATGTTTCAAAGAAGTTCTTAGGCTGTGTGAGGATGCAGAATGATAAAGTGATATCCTATGCCGCAAGGAAGTTGAAAATCCATGAGAAAAACTATCCAACGCTTGATCTAGAGTTGGCGGTAGTGATATTTTCCTTGAAAATCAGGTGTCATTATCTCTATGGGGATAAATGTGAGATATATACTAACCACAAGAGTCTTAAATAGATATTCATAGAGAAAGAACTTAATATGCTCCATAGAAGATGGATAAAGCTCATAAAGGATTATTATTGTTCGATACATTACCACCCTGGGAAAGCGAACAAGGTGGAAAATGCCCTAAGTAGAAATGACCCAACGATTCTATTAGTGATGATAATTGAGAAGGATCGAATCTTCTTAGACTTGATTAAGATGGACATGGGAATCATAAATAAGGGATCATCTTTAATCCTTTCCCAAATTATTTCTCAACCGTCTTTTTTGGAATGGTTAAAGGATGCCCAATAGGATGATGTGGGAATTCAGGAAAAAGTGGAAGCAATCGAAAAAGGGAAATCCTTAGAGTTTAATGTTAATGAAGAAGGAATTGTGTGATTTGGGAAAAACTATGTGTTCCATCAAGTCTGGAGCTAAAGAAGGAACTTTTGTATGATGCACATAGTTCAACATTATCTATTCACCCAGGGAGCACAAAGATGTATCGAGATCTCAGAGAAAACTTTTGGTGGGATAATATGAAGAAGGAGATCTCTAAATATACATCAAAGTGCCAGGTGTGCCAGCAAGTGAAGGCAGAGAGGCAGAAGTATAAGGGGATGATGCAACCATTTTTTATACCTGAATTAAAATGGGAGAACATCACCATAGACCATGTCACCAGACTTCCGAGGATATCCAAATGCAACAATTTGATCTGGGTTATTGTGGATCGTCTTACAAAGAATGCACAGTTCATTGCTATTCACGAGGATTTCTCATTTGATCAACTTGAACGGATATATATAATGGTAGTGGTAAGGCTTCCGGGAGTAGCACTATCTATTGTGTCTGACTATGATCTAATATTCACCTCTATGTTTTGGAAGAGTCTTCAACATGCTCTGAATACTGAACTGAACTTCAGTATGACCTATCAACCTCAAACTTATGGACAATTCGAGCGGACTATCCAAACACTTGAGGAAATGTTGAGATCATTCTCAATAGACTTTAAAGGAGGATTGGATCAACATATTCCTCTGGTTTAGTTCTCTTATAATAACAGTTTCCACTCGAGCATCCAAATAGAACCATATGAAGCCCTGTATGGGAAAAGGTTCAAAACACTGGCATGTTGGGATAAGGTCAGTAAATTTAAGCTGATTGGACCAGAAATGGTCGAGGAAATGGTGGAGAAGGTGAAAACCATTCAGTATCATATCAAGGAAGCCCATAGTCAACAGAGGAGTTATGAAGATAATCGTCGATGAGACCTTGAGTTTAATGTTGGAGACATATTTTTTCTGCGCATATCTCTGTGGAAGAAGGTCATGAGGTTTGGAATGAAAGGGACGTTAAGTCCAAGGTACATCGGCCCCATTGAGATTCTTGATCGTGTTGGGGTTGTGGCCTATCAACTAGCACTTCCACCTTCCATGGACAAAGTATATGATGTCCTTCATGTATCCCTCTTAAAGAAGTACATACCGGACCCTTCACATATACTCTCTTTTGAGATGGTACAGTTGGAGGATGATGTTTATTATGAGGAGAAAATAGTGAAGATATTAGATCAAAGTGAAAAGGTTCTATGAAATAAGACAATCCCCTCATAACGGTGTTGTGTCAAAACTACATGTTTGAATAAGGGACTTGGGAATCGGAGGAAATGATGAAGCTGAGTTACCCACATCTGTTTTAGTGTGGGAAAAGGAAATTTCGAGGGCGAAATTTCTTAAGGGGGAATATTGTAATGACCCAAAGTTTCATTAATGGAAAAACCTCTTGATCTAACTATATATATCTTTATGTAAAATGTTTTTATAAGATTTCAACTTCTTTGGTTTTATGTTAATAATTGTGACCATTTCTTTTATAGCCGTTGAACAGTGATCACATGATTAGTATAAATATAGGGCTTTAACAAACCCAATTTACTCATACAAAGGAAGCGATGGACTCATCCAGTAGAATTTCCCCATACGAAGCCCATTTGTCAGAGCTCAGAAAAGAGGTGGCATATTTGGGCTTCGCTCTTGACCAAAACCAAGCTGATCTTCATCCTGTCAAACTCTAACATGACCGTCTGAGGGAAAAGTGGAAGTTGATAGAAATTACCACTCGAGCGATGTTATCCGAGCCACCCCAAGAGTCTGTAACCATCACACACCTTACCCATAGGTCTTTTGGGGCTTTCTTAAGGTGTTATGTAACAAATCACGTGTACTATGTTCATGTACATTATTTTTTGTATATAATAACTAATATACATTCTTGTCATTATTGATACATTGTAAATATTTTTTAAAGTGAAAATATTGTTTTTAGTTATTATATAATTAAGAATTCTATTTTATTAAATTAAGGGAATTTTTAATTAAATAATATTTTAATAAAGTATTACTATTATTATTATTAAATAAATTTTACTATATATAAATGATCATATAATTTTATGAATGCAATTGTAAATTTTATTAAGGTTAGAAAGCAATTTTTTTCAAAAGCCATGAATTTTTGATAAATGTAGGTTTTTATATTAAAAGTAAAAATTAACATATTTAGAAAATTATTTAGATAAAATAAATTTTATTTATGGAATCATAATGTCAAAATTATCCAACAATGAATTTTTCATAATTTTCTAAGATAGTCAATTTTTTGGGTAAAAATTCAATACTATTTAAATATATAATGTGTTTTATGACATCATAATGACCCAATAGTGATGTAATAAAAGATTATAAGCTTTATTTTCGGCCAATCTATGTTTTAACATTAAAATAATGTGATTTTGGTTTTGTTTGACTTACTTTTCATAACATTAATGGACCCTTCAAGACGTTTTAAACACCTTGTCTTTTTAAATTGTTTTCTGTGGGAGTGTGACTCACCTCCACATAAGCAACCCTATTATTTTAAGAAGTTAGTACTTTGGATTTATAAAATATTATTTTTCCTGTTACCTTTTCCAATAAACATGGGCCAAAACCTTGGGATGGTTTTTGTTTTGGATTAATTTAATATAAGGGGTCCCAAACCTAAGTAGTAAACACTTCCCTCACATTTCCTATATAACCCCACCCAAGCTCCCACTCCTCCTCACTCAAAGCCTTTTTAGTTCGTCCAAACTCTGCCATAATCTCTATATAATCCTCCCATTATTCCCCAAGCTCCCAAGAAGCCTCTCTCAAGCCCCTCTCAAGCCTTTGGAAGCACACTTCCAAGTAAGGGTTTTTTCTTCCTTTCTCATTTTTGTCCAATTTTCATTAAGTTGTTTTTCCCTTTTAATTTCAATTATGAATGTTGGGGTATGGTTTCAAACCTCCCTCATACTACCCTAGTTATGTTTTAATGATGGTATACCCCTTTCTCTATCATTAAATTCCTCCCATGTCCACCCGTTACTAGGCCGAAATTCAGAAAGGAACTTCTCCCTTCTCATTTACATTCAAGCAATACTTTTGTATCATGAACCTAATTTCCATTACAATTGTTGGAACATGTATCTATATGACCTCATTACTGTACATTACATGTAAATATGATGAGGAACCCATTTCTCTCTCATCAATTTTTTTTGAATTCTTATGTCACAACGTTATGCTGCCGAAATCGCACCGATTTTCTAAGCCAATGCCATTGTGTAGTGAATACAATGCCCATTTCTCAGTCAAGGGTATTTACCTTTATGCACATTTACTTTTTGATTATAAAGTATCAGGTATGAATTCCACATCCATTTATCATGGAATAAATTATTATGTTTTATGAATCCATGTTTTATGATCCATGTGGCACACTAATGCATGAAATGAAATGTTTAAGAAGGGTGCTCCCTTTTAGCGCTCCAATGCATTGGGTAAAGTATAGTATCATGATACGTCATGTGCACTGAGTGTTGACTCATTCTAATTCAACTGAAACATGGGTTTACTCGTGCTTCATGTTTAATGAAGATTTACTCATGCTCTATGTGCAATGAGACTTGGCTCATGCTAATCCATGTTAAGTGTTGTTGCCATATTTCCATATTATGATTATCATTCTTTATTATGCCTTTATGTTAATGTTTCTATTATGCTCTATTGATATACCTATTGTCTAACATGTATTTTACTCCTCATGTATTCCATGTTTATTCCCTTACTGCACTTTATAGCTCACCCCTTTTCTTATGCATGTCCTCAGGTTATCCGATGCAATGCTAAGTACGAGGGAATGTAGTAATCATGTTAATGAAGTTTTCAATAAAGATTTTGTACTTCATGTTTTATGTTGTTATGTAATGATCTGAAGCCCCAAAGACACTAGACCTCTTGATCATCCATCTTGTATCAAGATAACGGATTATGTAATAAATCATGTTTATGTTTGTAATAAAAGATGGGTTATCATAATCCATTAAATATAATTTCTACCCTTATATGTTTTGATTTTCAAAAAAACGGTCATCCACAATTGTATTCAGCAAGTTATTTGGAGTGTAATAGAACCATCATGCTTTTTGGTGAATAGTAACATACCTTTAAAAATATTCATATGAACAGTACTACGACCCTAATGAATAGTAAATCATATTTTTACTTTATTTTCTTATGTATATAAGATAATGAGATGTTGATTAAATTTTCAATGTGTTAAAAATGAGTTATAAATTATAAATTGTTTTTTTGAATATATTATGATTTCATTTAAATATGTAATTAATTGTATTTATAAATTTATTTTAAAAAATGGGAGTTCCTTTTTTAATTCTAAAAATCGAGAAATGGATTTGGAGAATTTTTGGAATTTTTGGAGATTCTTGAATTTTTTTGAATGGAAATATATGATAAAATACGAAAAATGCTAAATACTTGATATACTACATCAAAGGTTATGAAATTATGATGTAAGACCACATGGTTGAAACTCATATGACATTATTACTATTTGGGTCACATGAATATTGAATATTCATATACATGGGAAAAATATTATAATAATGATTAAAAAATGTAAAATACCTCCACTCCTCCACTATAAATACCACCCTCATTCCCCTCTTCCTCCCATACCTATCAAGCCATGAGCCTTACCTATATTCTTCCTAATACTACTCCAAAGGCTCTTCCCTATGACCTAGATCTTTTTTTCTCACCAAAGTCCAAAATCATAGGCCTTTAGAAGGATCTCATGGAGAAGAGATATAGCATCCCGCTTTTTTATCACATAAACTTTCATTACATTACACATAACTGAGGATCTTTAAGGTTTAGTGTCTTGGAAACCAGGAAAATAATACATGAAAACAACATGAAGCATTCTTCTTAAACACTTGAAAGGCTTCTCCTTAAGTTCATCCTAGGTTCATTACTGCATCTCATAACCTGGGGACATACATCAAAAGAAAGGGTGAGCAGAATGCCCAGTAAGGGAAACAAGAGGAACATTTTACATGTGAACTTGATATACTTCAATAAGGACATGAAAAGAACTTTAAGGCATGAGAAATAAATCATGAGGCATTTCATAATAAAAACAACATTTTTCATAACTTGAAGCTGTGGCTGCAACATTTAATATTGACAATCGTTTCGTTTCACCAAGGTCCATCCCCAAGGTGTCGTTAAAAATTACCAAGGTTATTCACCAAGGCGTCGTTAAAATGGTCATCTCTAGAGATTAAGTCTTTACCCAATGCATTGGAGCGCTATCAGGGCGCACCCTTATATTTGCCTTTATTATCATGTGAGCCACATATATCATCATCAAACATTTCATAAATAACCCATATAGCATAAAATAAATGGGTTTCATTTCATAATCATAACGTTTTAAAAACTGCTTTAAAGACATGATCTTGACGTCACTTTAAACCCACGGAAAGGGAAAGAGGGTTTCATGTATGTAATTCCCAGAATTTAAAATAGAACTTTTTGATATATATGTGAATAACCCTGTAGAAATAAGAGCTTTGAGTATTCACTTTATAACATAAAATAATTTTTAGAAAAGAGAGGGAGGCATTTTGAGACGAAAATTCTGCAGCATAACGGCTATGTTACAAGGTTTTAAAAAAAACATTGAGAAGAGAGGGGACATGGGTCAAACATTCATAAATGACCCATAAAACAGTAGAGGGAAAAAATATAAGATATTTAAGAACATGGTAATGAAATTTGAAAATATACCATATGAAATGAAGAACATGAAAGGAAGAAAAAGAAAAGATTTCTCTTGTGAGAATTCGGCAGCCTAACGGCGTCACTTAAACTTCAACAAAATTGAATTGACAAGGTCAAATAGGGTCTCTCATCATATTAACATAAGAGTCCAGTATGATAGATATAGAGATCATACCCCAACATAATAGAAAGGAACTTGAAATAATTGACACGAAAGTAGAACTTCAAAACGAGAAGGGTGAAGAACCACTTAAAAATTCGGCAGCCTAACGGCGCCACTTAAAACTTCAAAATACTGAATTGAAACGATCAAATGGGGTCTCTCATCATATGAACATAAGAGTCCAGTATGATAGATATATAGATCATACCCCAACATAATAGAAAGGAATTTGAAAGAATTGACATGAAAGTAGAACTTCAAAACGAGAAGGGTGAAGAACCACATAAAAATTCGGCAGCCTAACGACGCCACTTAAACATTCTTAAAACGAAATGATGAGAGTAAAAGGGGGTATATCATCATATGAACATAAAAATGGATGTAAGAGGAGTATAAAAGAACATCCTCCAACATAAGAACATGGAGCATAAAAGGATTGACATAAAAGAGATCACTTGAAAAGAAAGAGAGGGTTCGGATCCCTTACCTTAAAAAGGTAAATCTTAAACCTCAAAGGGTGGGACATTGAGGGCTTGGGGGCACCTTGGGAGGACTCCTTGGGAGGTAATGAGACCATAAATTCGTTGGGAATGAGTGGGGAGTCGAATGGATGAGAGGAGGGCTTGGTATTTATAGGGAAAGTGAGGGGACAAGGCATTAATGGCCAAGGGACACCTCACTAGTGGTTTTGGCAAAACCATGGGCTTGCCCACGGTATTTGCCCATGGTATTGGCCACTTGGGACACCTCACACCTTATCTTACTATTAATAATTCGACCATATTGAATATATACTTAATACATCATTTAATGATGTCATTAAAAACCCGTAACTTAAAAACTATACTTTCACTATTCACCGAAAATTCAACTTTCTCAGAATAATCCCAAAATTTCACCTTAACCAAATATCAATTCTATGATTTCAAAAATTAACTCCATTTTATAAAAATAATTTTCTAAATATTTTTAATTTTATTTTTAAATAAATACACTATTCATCGAAAATTCATTTTTTTCAGAAAAATCCCCAAAAATTACCATAACATAATATCGATGCTCTGAGTTCAAAAATAAAGTCATTTTTATAAAAATAATTTTCTAATTATTTTTAATTAAATTTTTAATTAAAAAACACTATTCATCCGAAAAAACTAATACTTGAATAATAATTTATGAAACCGTTATTTAACCATTTTATTGAATCACATTACTTAATCAAGGTTCCTAGATTATTTTAAAACTTTATTTAAGTAAGATTACTAATCCATTTGGTCATATTACTAATCCTAATCATAAAATCACTATTCATAATTTACTATTCATCAAAAATCATGTTGATCTTATTAGACTCTAAATTTCGTACTGAACATAATTGTAGAAGACCATTTTTTGAGAATCATTACACATTTTAAATTATTTAAGGTTTACACAAACATTTTTTTAAAATATCCTTTTGAAAATTCATCAAAAATATGCATACTATTTTTATCCAGTCATTTGAAAATTCATAATCTTCATCATAAGAAGAAATCCCAATTTTTATTTAAAACAAAGATTACACAAGGCAATTACGGTCACGTTACATAGCCCCTTATAATACCATCATAGGACCTAAGAGTAAGGTGTGCTAGGGTGATAGAATCTTGGGGCGGCTCGGTCAACATTGCCCGAGTAGTAATTTCTATCAGTTTGAACTTCTCGCGAAGGCGATTCCGTTCTAGCTTCACATGATGAAGTTCGGCTTGGGTTTGGTCCAGAGCAAAGGCCAATGGTGCTACCTCCTTCCCAAGCTCTGTTAGATGGGCTTCGATCGGTCCATGACTACTAGGTGAGGCCATCGAATCTTCTTTCTATAATAATTAACCAAGATTACTTATATTTAGAGACAATAATCAAAACATTTTGTTCACAGCGGTCATGTTGACCGATGGTTATATAATAGCCAAAACCCACTGATCTCATTTTAATTATAATCATGTTTATCAAATAAAACATTTTTGTTGAGTATAACAATAACACATAAAATTAGGAAACAAAATTTATTTAAAAATTTCGGGTTGTTACAATCTTCCCCCCTTAAGAAATTGCGTCCTCGCAATTTTAAAATTGGCTTTCGAAATTTCATTGAAAGTCCCAAATCAAAAAAGGAGTCAGTAAAACTATTACTTTAAAATAAAGAAAGGGAAGTACAATGGTCACCCGAGTTAACCCACACTAGGGTTCCATGTAGGAAAACATGGACATGGAGGAAAAAACAAAGGGTCAAGTTCTGAGGGAGAGTGATAGAGAACATGATTAGGAGAAAGTTAACCATGAGAAAATCCCAAACGTATGATGTGTGTAAACGGTCTTTGATTACCTAGGAGGAAACGTAAACCAACAACATTTTTGTTTTACGTTTCTTTTCATAATTTTGAGGATTTCATTTACTACATAGAACAAAAACATAAGAAAATATACCTACCTTCAAGTATAGTTTCATCTTTTAACAAGTCCCTACCAACACTAATCTTTTCTCCAAATGATGAGAATTCAAAAACACTTGGTCTCATAAAAGCACAAGAATCATCTTCTATAGAATCACATTATCTACAAAAGATTAACTATCTATTTCTTCTATCTTTAAACATTATCCCAAAAAACAGAAAGGTTAAGGTAAAACAACTCTTCAAAAAGAAGAATCCCATAGGAATGGAAACTACTTTTAAATTATCAAAGTTCCATGGTACTACCCAAAGTTCATCATAGACCATTCCATAAATATCGGTCCTTAAAATTCCTCAAAGTAAACCAAACTAAGATTGAAACCCAAATACAAGAAGGACTTGATAACATAGTCTTCCAAAATAACTTTCATTGTTCTTCTCCAAACAACATCAACCACTCCTAACATCTTATAACAAAAATAGCTAACCTAAACATATTTTACCCAAGATAGGTTAATCATTCCCTTAAGTAACCTAAATTACTCTAAGTCCACCTTAAATTCATTGATTCTTCAAAATATAAGTCAACCTTACTCCTCAATGAAAATACCGTAGTAATCTATCATACGTGGTCCTCAAAATAGTGAACGTCTTCCAAAATAATAATCATCTTTTAATCCCCTAATCATCTCTGTCGTATTAATATGGCAATCGTAGCATTTACTATCACATTGGTTGTTGGGACATGTTCTTCCATTTCCAGCCATTAACTAAGAAAAGAAGCTATAGTTAGGGGCTTAAATACTTAGCCAATAATCATGAAAAGAAACTTAAAGCATCTAAGGATAACATGTAGAAGTAAAGTATACCCTAACTTGTGATCCCCTAGGTTCCCTTCTGGGTTATCCATGATCATATATTCTTATGTGAACCATTATTTTATTTTATCTTTGTTCCTTTAACAATGGTTCATACTAAGCTTATGAATTTACCAAAGCATATCCCCTGGGAGTGTCGTAACCAAGAGTGCAGCAAGGCCCATTGTCGTGTACCAGTTCCCGTTCGAGTCTAGCTCAAAGCGGTGTTTTCGGGTTTTACCCCTATGTACATCTGTTCCAGAGCCACCTCTACCTGCTCGTATCCAGACAGGGATGTATTTGCTTGGAAACCCCTTACTCAATACTCACCAAAATACCAGGAAGACTTCCTATATTTAAACTCTTCTATAGGGTTTTTCCTAATGTTTTTATATCCTAATTTCCACAAATAACTAATCCATCCTTTGATACCAACTATAGCATCCCGCTTTTTTTATCACATAAACTTTCATTACATTACACATAACTGAGGATCTTTAAGGTTTGGTGTCTTGGAAACCAGGAAAATAATACATGAAAACAACATAAAGCATTATTCTTAAACACTTGAAAGGCTTATCCTTAAGTTCATCCTAGGTTCATTACTGCATCTCATAACTTGGGGACATACATCAAAAGAAAGGGTGAGCAGAAAGGCCAGTAAGGGAAACAAGAGGAACATTTTACATGTGAACTTGATATACTTCAATAAGGACATGAAAAGAACTTTAAGGCATGAGAAATAAATCATGAGGCATTTCATAATAAAAACAACATTTTTCATAACTTGAAGATGTGGCTGCAACATTTAATATTGTCAATCGTTTCGTTTCACCAAGGTCCATCCCCAAGGTGTCGTTAAAAATTACCAAGGTTATTCACCAAGGCGTCGTTAAAATGGTCATCTCTAGAGATTATGTCTTTACCCAATGCATTGGAGCGCTATCAGGGCGCACCCTTAAATTTGCCTTTATTATCATGTGAGCCACATATATCACCATCAAACATTTCATAAATAACCCATATAGCATAAAATAAATGGGTTTCATTTCATAATCATAACGTTTTAAAAACTGCTTTAAAGACATGATCTTGACGTCACTTTAAACCCACGGAAAGGGAAAGAGGGTTTCATGTATGTAATTCCCAGAATTTAAAATAGAACTTTTTGATATATATGTGAATAACCCTGTAGAAATAAGAGATTTGAGTATTCACTTTATAACATAAAATAATTTTTAGAAAAGAGAGGGAGGCATTTTGAGACGAAAATTCTGCAGCATAACGGCTATGTTACAAGGTTTTAAAAAAAACATTGAGAAGAGAGGGGACATGGGTCAAACATTCATAAATGACCCATAAAACAGTATAGGGACAAAATATAAGATATTTAAGAACATGGTAATGAAATTTGAAAATATACCAAATGAAATGAAGAACATGAAAGGAAGAAAAAGAAAAGATTTCTCTTGTGAGAATTCGGCAGCCTAACGGCGTCACTTAAACTTCAACAAAATTGAATTTTCAAGGTCAAATAGGGTCTCTCATCATATGAACATAAGAGTCCAGTATGATAGATATAGAGATCATACCCCAACATAATAGAAAGGAACTTGAAAGAATTGACATGAAAGTAGAACTTCAAAACGAGAAGGGTGAAGAACCACTTAAAAATTCGGCAGCCTAACGGCGCCACTTAAAACTTCAAAATACTGAATTGAAAAGATCAAATGGGGTCTCTCATCATAAGAACATAAGAGTCCAGTATGATAGATATAGAGATCATACCCCAACATAATAGAAAGGAACTTGAAATAATTGACATGAAAGTAGAACTTCAAAACGAGAAGGGTGAAGAACCACTTAAAAATTCGGCAGCCTAACGGCGCCACTTAAACATTCTTAAAACGAAATGATGAGAGTAAGAGGGGGTATCTCATCATATGAACATAAAAATGGCAGTAAGAGGAGTATAAAAGAACATCCTCCAACATAAGAACATGGAGCATAAAAGGATTGACATAAAAGAGATCACTTGAAAAGAAAGAGAGGGTTCAGATCCCTTACCTTAAAATGTAACTCTTAAACCTCAAAGGTTGGGACCTTGAGGGCTTGGGGGCACCTTGGGAGGACTCCGTGGGAGGTAATGAGACCAGAAATTCGTTGGGAATGAGTGGGGAGTCGAATGGATGAGAGGAGTGCTTGGTATTTATAGGGAAAGTGAGGGGACAAGGCATTAATGGCCAAGGGACACCTCACTAGTGGTTTTGGAAAAACCATGGGCTTGCCCATGGTATTTGCCCATGGTATTGGCCACATGGGACACCTCACACCTTATCTTACTATTCATAATTCGACCATATTGAATATATACTTAATACATCATTTAATGATGTCATTAAAAACCCGTAACTTAAAAACTATACTTTCACTATTCACCAAAAATTCAACTTTCTCAGAATAATCCCAAAATTTCACCTTAACCAAATATCAATGCTATGATTTCAAAAATGAACTCCATTTTATAAAAATAATTTTCTAAATATTTTTAATTTTATTTTTAAATAAATACACTATTCATCGAAAATTCATTTTTTTCAGAAAAATCCCCAAAAATTACCATAACATAATATCGATGCTCTGAGTTCAAAAATAATGTCATTTTTATAAAAATAATTTTCTAATTATTTTTAATTAAATTTTTAATTAAAAAACACTATTCATCCGAAAAAACTAATACTTGAATAATAATTTATGAAACCGTTATTTAACCATTTTATTGAATCACATTACTTAATCAAGGTGCCTAGATTATTTTAAAACTTTATTTAAGTAAGATTACTAATCCATTTGGTCATATTACTAATCCTAATCATAAAATCACTATTCATAATTTACTATTCATCAAAAATCATGTTGATCTTATTAGACTCTAAATTTCGTACTGAACATAATTGTAGAAGACCATTTTTTGAGAATCATTATACATTTTAAATTATTTAAGGTTTACACAAACATTTTTTTAAAATATCCTTTTGAAAATTCATCAAAAATATGCATACTATTTTTATCCAGTCATTTGAAAATTCATAAACTTCATCATAAGAAGAAATCCCAATTTTTATTTAAAACAAGGATTACACAAGGAAATTACGGTCTCGTTACATAGCCCCTTATAATACCAGTATAGGACCTAAGAGTAAGGTGTGCTAGGGTGATAGAATCTTGGCGCGGCTCGGTCAACATTGCCCGAGTAGTAATTTCTATCAGTTTGAACTTCTCGCGAAGGCGATTCCGTTCTAGCTTCACATGATGAAGTTCGGCTTGGGTTTGGTCCAGAGAAAAGGCCAATGGTGCTACCTCCTTCCCAAGCTCTGTTAGATGGGCTTCGATCGGTCCATGACTACTAGGTGAGGCCATCGTATCTTCTTTCTATAATAATGAACCAAGATTACTTATATTTAGAGACAATAATCAAAACATTTTGTTTACAGCGGTCATGTTGACTGATGGTTATATAATAGTCAAAACCCACTGATCTCATTTTAATTATAATCATGTTTATCAAATAAAACATTTTTGTTGAGTATAAAAATAACACATAAAATTAGGAAACAAAATTTATTTAAAAATTTCGGGTCGTTACAAGAGATCAAGAGGTATACATCATCTTTTTTCAATTCTTTTCTTTCCATATTCATTTCTATTCTTCTTCATTCATCATCGCATTATCCAATAGGAATTAATGATCCATTATATTATATATTCCGGAAATAATCATTTTTATTGAAGACACACCATTATACTTCTTCTCCTCTCCCACTTATTTAAGAAATTAAATCACCATTAGTGATGTGTCAATTTAATGAAAACATGGACAATGTGATTTCAATTTCCATTACATTCATCAAGAAGGGACATGAAACAAATTTTATGGATGAAAAGGAATATAATTTATATATTAAATCTTATATAAGGTTTTTAATCATTTTTCAAACATGTTATTAATTTATGTTATAAAAGGAGTTATTTACTATTCGAAGAATCACCCAAATGACCATAAAAAATATCAATAATGTTTTATCTTATGATTCATCATCATATAAAAATTCAAAATAATAAATGGTATAATTAATTTTTTTTAAATACCATTACAATTCATGATTTTCACTTCCATTGGAAATCAATATTCCTCATTAACTGATCATGGAAATCATGTAAAGAACGCACCCAAAATAGGGCAAGGAACAAAATACTAACAATTAAATGATGAAATGATGTAATGAAATGATCATATATTGTATTAGAATGTTGAATATGTATATTTAAGATATTATTAACTCTTTATTAACTATTATAATGAAGGATTAAATGATTTTTACATAATAGAAACCCAAGTTAGGGAAATTCTTTACCCGACTTTCATTCTTTGGGTTAACCATCTACATCGTTATATATGTGGTATTAAAATTATTAGTGTGATGGGTTTTATTTATATTATGTTGAATTATTTTTATTTACAATGTATATAAAAATTATATCCACTCTATTAAGTCTCACTTTATTTATATGATACATATAATAGTTATTTAAAAAATTATATTTTAAAATTGTTTTTTACAAAATTCAAAAGCAATGTTTTTATGAAATTATTAATATAGAATGATTATGTTATGTTTTCTGAAATTTTTATGATGAAAGGTGGGACATATGTCTCCCTAAAATTCATTATGTATGTTTATGTTAGAGGTCGTATGTAAGGTTACACCAAATGTAACTACAATGGTTACACAAATTTGAAGGTAGTAGTGACAGTTACAATTTATAAGGTAGCCTAGAGGGTTACATGATTATGTAAATAATTACCCAAGATAACATTATGGTTAAATTTATGTTCTTATTTATTTTTGGAATCATTTTTTAATATCATGTTTCCCAAAGTATGTATATATGTGTGACACGTGTGTAATTTGAAAATGATTTCATATATTACAATTGTTAATGGACTAATGTGTTATTTCTTTATTTAAACATCCCTTACTTGGATTTTTGTTCTCAATCATTGTTTTTAAAATATTTTTGTAGTTTATAAGGATTTGAAATACCACTAAGGATGAAATGTTAAATGTTATATTAATTTTCAATGAAATCATGTTTTATTTGAAAGGTTTTATATTTTGGAAAAAGTATATATTGTTTTTAGGGTTTTGCACACTATAATAATGTGGAATTTTATGAATGTATTATGTCCCAAATATATTATTATATAAACATGAAAAGATACAGAATTTAAAAGGAAGTTATTTCTTTACTAAATTCAATGTTATGTACTTTATTAAGGTCAGGTCCTTAGTTTGTGTCAGAGGATGATTTAAATAACATTAGGGGTTAGGGTCATATTAATAGAATACCATAAATAATTTTAACTCTATTATTAATTTGAAATGCTATATAATTTATATAATACCATGTTTCTTAGACTATGATATATTTGTTTAGAATGGTTGTCCATAGAATAAATAGGTTAGATGAAGAGGAGAGGTAATGATTGAATGATATACATTTGAATATGTAGCCTGGAATGGTAGGGATTGTAACCGAGCACTTTGTGATAGTAATGGATTAGATAATACAAACAATAAATGGTGGATAAATCCATGCAATAGAAAAACCAATGGTACCACAATATCACATAATAATAGTTGAAACTTTTCTGAGACAACACCCTCATTTATTCAATAGATCTTCTGACCCAATAGAGGATGAATTATGGATTAATTCCCTAGAAAAATTATTCAATATTTTGGGATGTATAGATAATAAAAAGGTAAAATTTTCAATTAATCATTTTGATGGTGATGATGATCAATGGTGTTAAATGGTAATGAATATAACAGATAGAGAAGATATTGATGCCTTAGAGTGGGATGAATTTAAATGTATTTTCCTTGAAAAATGTGTTCCTAAGGTGGTGCAACATAGGATGGAGATGTTATTTATGGAATTGAAGAAAAAAGTGGAATATTCAATGGTAGTGTATGATTCAAACTTTTACCAATAGGTGATGTATGACCCAAACATTATTTTGTATCATGATTGAAAAATCAACTATTTTTACCTAGAATTGATGCCATGGAATCCAAGGGTGTTGGCCTCCCATGAATTCAAATGTTATGAGAAACTTTTCAGATGTGCTGACTATATAGAGATTGAGTTTTCTAATGGTCACATGATGTTTTGAAAACATGGTCAAGAAGTGTTCTAGATGGATAGAAATTGGTAAGAATCAACCAATGAAATCTGTTGGTAAGAAAATCCAGTATTTAGTTTTTGACTAGATTGCCAAGAAGCACCTTGGGGAATGTCTTACCAAAATTGGGAAGTTTTTTCGATGTGTTATGATTAGACATATGGCACGAGATTGTAATTAAAATGGTCTTAAGACTAATCTTTAAAAGAAAATTATTAAGTGTTTTAAATGTTGAGAGATTGATCATTATGCACATGCCTTCCCAAAGAGAGATCTGAATAATTCAAGGAAGCTAGAAAATATGTAGAAAGGTGTAGTGAGATAATTTGAAAAAAAATTCTGATAATTTTGGTCCATCCAATGAATTGGTATCTGCTACCATATTTTTTTACTTACATAATGCTATAGTTTTGTTGGACACGAGGTCTACACATTTTTTCATATCTACGAAATATTCTCAAAAATTTAAATATCACCTCCACAAATGAGACTAGAACTTATTATTAAAATGCTTGGGGGAATATTATATCAAATAAGAATTATAATAATCATTCTATTATGGTCTGTGGAAATACTTTTTGAAAAAATTTATAGTTTTTCCCTTATTAGAGTATGTTGTTATTCTGAGAATGGATTGGATTCCTATTTATCATCCTATGATTAAGTGAATAGATAAAGTAGTTTTTTCTACTAATTTTTAGTTAATATACCATAAAGAACCCATACAATTTATAACAAAATTGTAAGAATAGAAATTATTTAAATATGGAAATTAATGATATCATGCTCATATTGTGGAAAACATGGGAACTGTTCATATGAATGATGTGCCAGTGGTAAATTAATACCCTGATGTTTTTCATGATGAGTTACATAATGTCATACCTGAATGGGAAGTTGAATTCATAATTTTCATAGTCCCTAATGCTATTCCAATTTCAAAATATATATATCATATGGCTCAAATATATCATCTTGAATTGAAAAATCAGTAGCATGATTTTCTAGATAAAGGATTTATTCATCCTAGCACTTCACTATGGGATGCTCCTCTATATTTTGTTTAAAGAAAGATGGTTCCATGAGACTTTGCGTTGATTATAGAGCATTGAATAAAGTCAAACTTAAAAACATGTATCATTTTCCTCACATCGATGAATTTTTTGATTATCTCCAGGGAGCTCAGTAGTTTTCCATGATTGATTTGAGATCTGGATACCCTCAGATGAATGTGAAGGAGGATGACATATGGAAAATTTCCTTTCGTACTAGATAGGAGTATAATTTTTTTATACTGTTCGGAATTACTAATGAAACTTCTATTTTTATGGATCTTTTGAATAGAATATTTTATGGGTTATTGGATAATATTTTGGTTGTGTTTATTGATAAATTTATGGTATTTGTTATGAGTAAAAAAGAGCATTAAAAAAATCTAATGGTTGTTTTGAAAACCTTAAACAAAAATAAAGTATATGAAATTTTAGGAAGTGTTATTTCTTTTGAAAATAGATTTCTTTTACTGGGAACACTGTAAGTAATAACAAAATAAAAGTTCAACCTCCAAAAACAAGGGTGGTTGATGAATGGCCAAGACCCAAAAATGATACAATGAATTGTAGTTTTATAATATTAGATGCGTATTACTAAAAGTTATTTAAAAACATTTCATGGTTACATAGCCCATAAATAAGTTAATAGAGAAAGGGGTTAAATTTTTTAGACAGAATAATGCGATTTTATTTTTTAAGAACTGAAGAGGAGATTGGTGAATGCTCTAGTTTTTGATTCACCTTCCCAAAATGGCGAGTTTTTCATCTATAATGAAGGTTCATTAAAGGGACTTGGTTGTGTTATAATGAAGAATGATCAGGTAATTTCTTGTGCTTCAAGACAACTAAAACCACATGAGTTAAATTATACCACACTTGTTTTGGAATTCGTAGTTGTGGTTTTTTTCCTTCAATATTTTGAGGCATCATTTATACAGAGCCAAAAGTCAAATATATATTGACCATTAATATTGGAAGTATATATTCTCTCTGAAGGAATTAATCATGAGGCAGAGAAGATGGATTGAACTAAAAAGTGATTATGATTTCACAATCAATTACTATCTAGGAAAAACAAATACATTGGAAGATGTCGTGAGTCAAAAACATCATGTGTCATTACCCATGTCATGTTTGTAACATGATCCCTTAATTAATTATTTGATGAATTTTGTCATAGATGTTGTTGGTGCAGGAAATACCTCTATTTTTTTAGGTTTCAGTGCAGTCATCATTATCAAATAGAATTAATCAAGTGCATAAGGGATATCATGAGCAATAGAAAAATTTAGAATTTGTTAAAATGGATAAGTTGTTAGAATTTTACTTTGATAATGATGGTGTTTTATGATTTGGAAAATGGTTGTGTGTTCCATGTGATTTACAGTTGATGAAATATTTAATGTGTCAAGCTCAAAGTTCTCCATTTTCAGTTCATGTGTAATGTGATAATATTTATAGAGTCCTTCTGAAGTATTACTGGTGGGATGGAATGAAAAAGGGCATTGCATAATTTATTGTGAAATGTTTGACATATCAGGGGGTTAATGGAGAGCGGCAGTTACCGAAGGGGATCCTCCAACCTTTTCAAGTGCTAGAGTGGAAATGAGAGAATATATACATGGACTTAATTGTGGAATTACCTAATAATTATGAATGTAATAATGAAATTTGAGTTATTATTCATCGGCTGGAAAAATATCCACATTTCATTTCTATTCTGGATAAAACGTCAATGGATCATCTTTCTTCTTTGTACATCAATGAAATTATAATGTTACATGGAGTTACTATTTACATTATATCTAACTGGGCTCCCTTGTTTACTTCTAATCTTTTAAAGGGCCATAAAAAGTTGTTGGGAATATAATTAAATTTTAGTATATCTTTTTATCCTCAATCAGATGGGTAGTGAGAACGAATGATTCAGATATTGGCAGATATGCTTTGAACATTTCCAATAGACAACCAAAGAATTTGGTGGCATCATAATTCTTTAGATGATTTTTCTTATAATAATAGTTTTCATTCCAGTATACAAATATCACCTTTGAGGCATTGTATGGTAAGCGGTGTTGGAATACAACGTTTTGGGATGAAGTCAGTGAAAGATTGTTTACGGGGTTAGAATTAGTAGAGGAAGTGGTTGAGAAATTGATATGATCTAGCAAAACATTAGGAAAGCTTAGAGTAGGAAGAAACGTTATGAATATAATAGAAGGAAGGACATATCTTTCAAGGTTGGTGACCATGATTTCCTAAAGATCTCTCTTTGAAAAAGTATGATGTGTTTTGGTAGGGAAAGAATGATAATTCTGTGGTTCATCATTCCTTTTTAAATCCTGGAGAATGTAGGAGTAGTGGCATAATATGTATATTTTTTTTCCAAATTTATCCTAAATACACAATGTTTTTCATGTTTCAATGTTAAGAATGTATCTACCAGATTCAACACATGTTGGGAGCCTCAAAGCACATCAGTTGGAATAAAACCATTATTAGGATGAGAAACCAGTTCAGATTCATGGCCAAGGGGATCATGTGTTACGGAATAAGGTAATCCACCATGTAATGTAATTGTGGAGAAAACACAAGGTTGAAGAAGGAACATGGGAGTCTGAAAGTACTATGAGGCAAAGGTACCCTCACTTTTTGAATAAGTATTTAAAATTGTGAGGATGTAATTTGGAAAAGGTGTGAATAATGTAACACCCCAAGGATTTAAAGAAAAAATTAAATTGAAATGAATGAAATTTTTATGTAGATATTTATAACTATCCTTTAAACCTAATATTTCCACTTATATGTTGTGAATTTTGAAAACTGTTCATCTACAAATGCGTTCATCGAGTTATTTATAGTCTTATAGAACCAACATTTTTTTAGTGAATAGTAATATACCATTATGAATAGTGATTTGAATATTAATATGACCCTTATGAATTGTAAATCATATAATTATTTTATTTTCTTAATGATATAATATAATAGGATATAGATTAATTTTTCCAGGTGTTGAAAAATGAGTTTTAATTTTAAAATTGTGGTCATTGAAGAAATTGTGATTTTATTTAAAAATTAAATTAACAATATTTTGAAATGTATTTTCAAAAAATGGAGTCCATTTTTTAATTCAACATTCCGTGAAAGGTTTAGGGTTATTTTTTTGTGAATGTTATGAATTTCTAGAATGTTTTTTGAATAGTAAAATATGATAAAATATGATAAATGAAAAATAACTAATTTACTGCATAGTTGGTGATTCTAGGTTGATATAAAACCACATGGTTCACACTCACATGCAATTATTACATCTTTGAGTCACATGAATTATGATTATTCATAGTATTTGGTTAAAATATTATTATAATGATTAAAATAATGTAAAATACCTCTTCTCCTCCAATATAAATACCTCCCTCATTCCACTATTCCAATCACACCTATCTATCATTGAGACATACCTATGTTCTACCCCATACACATACCAAGGATATTCCCTAGGTCCTACATCTACTAGTATCACCAAAAATCCAAAAGAAAAGGCCTTTAGAAGGATCTCAAAGAGAAAAGATCAAAAGGTAATCATCCTCTTTTGTTTTCTTTCATTTCCTTTCATTTTCATTTCTATTTTTACTCATTATTCAACCCCCTTATCCAATAGGAGTGATTGATCCAGTATCTCACTTATTCTATATTTCATCATGTTTATGGATGACTCACCATTATACTTCCTCTCTATTCCCACTTATTCAAGAAATTAATACATCGTCTATGATGTATCGATTTACTAACATCGTGGACGATGTGATTTCAATTTCATTTACTTTATTCAAGAATGGTAATGAATTTTTTTTATGATTTAAAGAGATTTTAATTCATGTATTATATATAATATATGGTTCTGGATTCATTTTTCACACTTTTTATTAATTTTGTAACAAAATGAGCTCTTTAAAATCGAATAATCAATAAAATGACCTAAAAAAATATAAAAAATGTTTTTACATATTAATAATAAACATATCCAAATTAAAAATGATAAATGGTATAATTTATGTTTATTAAAATATAAAAATACCAATCAATTACAATTATGGAGTTTCACTTCCAATCGACAAGAATATCCATCATGAACTAATCATGGAAATCATGAAAAGAACTCACCCAAAACATTGAACGGAACAAAATTAAAAACAACTAAATGGTGAAATCATGTAATGAAATGATCATATAAGGTATTATAACAAATAATATATTTCTGTAAAATATTAATATCTCTATTTTAACTATTATACTAGTGTTTTATAAGATATTGATATATGATAAACCCTAGGTAAGTGAATTCATAATCTGATATCCATTCTTGGGGTTACCCTTGTACATTGTTATTTATGTGGTATTAATTTTTTTGGTTGGTTTTTTTTATATTATGTTTAATTATGTGTATTTATAGTGTATATATATTATATCAACTATATTATGTCCCACATGAATTATATTATATTTATTAAGTGATTTTAATTAAAAAACCTATTCTAAGATTATGTTTTACAAAATTCCGAAGGAATGTTTTTATGCAATTATTAATGTTGTATGATTATTTTCTGGTTCATGGGAATTTTTAATGATGATGGGTGGGACCTATATCTCCCTCAAATACATTGGGTGCATGTATTTTGGATGTCATCTGTATGGTTATTTCATATGTAGCTGCTATGGTTACACAAATTGTAAGATAGCCATGAGGGTTACAATTTATTAAGTATCCGAGAGGGTTACAAGATTATGTAAGTAATTCCTCAAGATACATTTACGGTTCTATTAATGTTCTTATGTATTTTGGTAATATTTTTTAAATCTCATGTCTCACATAGAATATATATATGGGTGACAAGTGTGTGTTTTGAAAATGATTTCATACCATACAATTATTCATTGACTAATGTGTTCATTCCTTCTTTTCATATCCCTTTCTATGATTTTTGTTCTCATCGCATTTTTTTAAATGATTTTCATAGGTAATTAAGATGTGAAATACAATGATGGAAGCTAAGTTAAATGTTTGACGGATTTTCAATGAAATCATGTTATATTTGAATATTTTTATATTTTGGATGTAGTGAATACTGTTTTTATGGTTTCCACATGTAATAATGTTTAATTTTATTAATGTATTATGTCCCAAATCACAAAATCTATAAACATGAAATGATTCTAAATGTGAAAGGATGTGATTTCTTGTCTAAATTAAATATTAGGCAATGTAATAAGGACGTGTCCTTATACGTTTCCTATGTATGTCCCATGTTATCCCATATATTTTTACGTGTGAGGATGTTAAGGATGTTTTGAATAATTATATTGTTTTTATTATTTAAATTGCAATTTAATGTACCCAATTCCCAAATAAACTAAAATTATTGACCTTTTGGGATGTATTAAGTGTAATATTATGTAATAAACCATGCATTCATGTGAAATAAATATATTGGTTTTTATACCACATTTATAGATATAGAACTAGGTATAGTATGTTTGTCTCCACTTCATCCATATTCTGCCCCCGCCATACCTACCAATTGATATTGAAGATATGCAATAGATTATAGTTATGTTAAATATGTTTTTACTTGAGTTTTACATGTATGGGGGAACTGATGGAAGATCCTATAGAAAAAACCAGACCGTTGGGGAAGTGTAGTCTCAATCATACCCTTATACAGTTGTCCACACATAACTGCAAAGTCAGACACATGGCCTTAGAGATCCCTCTGTGACATTCCCATCGGTCAAAACACCAAAAAAGAAAAAGGAAATCTCAATCCCTATGATCCTCATTTTATTTCAACAAATATTGAGAACAATCCCATGATAGCCACCTTTCTCTATTTGGTTATCAATCCTAAGAGGATCATCGATGATCTCCTTGTTGAACACCACCTGAAATACAACACTCCCTAATAAGATCATATTTCTCTTACCGTCGGGTAGAAAAGGTAGTTACAAGTTATACTAGGAAGGATTCTCCCCATCATGACCAGTAATTCCATGAATCCTCATAGAGTAGAGGCAGTATATTATTGAAAGTGACTATGATAAGAGCCATTGAACCCACCTGAACAACATGATAAACTTCCTCATGACCCAGATTGAGCCACTCCATGAGCCTCCAAACATGAATATTGTGTTGATGATCATGTTAGCATAATGGTGTTAAGGGTTCCTCATCACGACACAAACCCCTTCCAAGATGATTTTATATCCACTCTCATAACAATTTTCAATGCCTTGGTGACATGACAATTTCAATCCCACATGGTAGAAAGAAGTATCGATCATGGGTGGATGAAATTGGATCCCCCTATAATTTTGGACCCCTTATTTCTACAATTTCAATAGAATAGGAAATCCAATGTAGTATCTAGCCCACAAAATTTCAAGGTGTGATCCCATGTTGGGAAACCTATAGAAATAAGAGGTGATAAATATTTGATTTTTTTGACATTGGAAGTGACTTCATTTAGCTGGATCATCCAGATACCCATCGGGTCCATAAATGGTTGGGAAGACCTCCTCATGTGGTTTTCCTATTAGTTCATCCCCACTATGTGCATGTAAATTATTGAAAACCTATTCAATTTCAAGAAACATTCTGAATAGCGTGTTTCAGACATAATTGCATGGTGGAAGGGCCACACACATTCTGATGATATGGTGATTACCCAATAAATTTTTCTTATGATGGGCATGGATAATTTCAATAAAGAGTTTATCCATACCCTCATCACTAAGAATTTCCTAGGTGGTTTCCATAATGTTTCCGAAAAGGCTCAATGCCTAGAGGAAGCCTTACTGAAAGACAAAAATGAACGTCCATTGCATCTTCCATCTCCACTGAGAAGATCGACCAAATCAGAGAATTACATTGTTGTATAGGTAGAGGATCCCAAGATACTAGAGGAGTTTTCAGTATATGCTCCCCAAGAGCATCCTCACCAATGCAGCCTCACCCATTATTATATTTTAAGGGGCCTCCTGGCAAAGGAAAACATCCTAGATAAGTGAATATAGATCGGACCCATCATCATGATCCATCCCCTCAGTAGGTCCAAGATACCATTATTCTCCTCCCATACAAGAGAAATTATATGTACTCTTTCAAGGATGAACATGTTCTTGGTTACTTATGTGGTTCCTTGGAATAAGTGATTCTGTATCTTCTTGAGTGTAAGAAGTACCCGAAATACAATCTTATCAATCATCTCAACCATTGTCCTTATAAAAGGATCCAGGGGAACACCATCAATCAATGTTATGCATTCAAATATTAAATCCATGACCAATTGGAAAATTGATTGGTCAAGTTTGTTAATGTCCAAACATAGGTGGAATATATCCCCTCCATGCCTGATAGTTATAGTGAGGGTCTAGGTGAATTAAAATAGGTTTCTATCCATATTACACTGAAGTATGATGAATGGTTGGATCAAACAGAGGTTTATCACATCCATGGTGTCATATGTTCCAACATAGGCTGACGAGAACCTCTTGAAGACACCACAACTTCTCTGGTTACTATGTTTATATAAACCTCACAACCATATTTGTCTCAGAAGAGTAAGGTATGGGGACACAAGGGAGAACATTTTACCCACTGGTGCTGAATTCATCTCACACCCTTAGTGAATTCATTTCTCATGAGATGGTTACCACCTCTTTGATCCACCCAAAATTGGAAGATTCCTCAGATTATGAGGAGTATATCTCCATGAATACTATCATACTGGTAGAACCTTTCATGGTCCCCAATGATAAAGAGTATCAGCTAAGTTCCTCGAGTTCCTCTGATCGATAGAATCTCCGAAAAAGTCAAGGACATTTAATATGATGGAATTATCTGGTCAGTCCTTCAAGCCATGAAATGAATCCTACTGAGACTAGATATTTGGTTCTTCATAGAGATTAGTAGGAACAATCCTCCATGATAACATTATCAGACAAGCCACCATAATTTCCCAGGATAACTAACAGAGTATAATAGCTGAATCAAAATCATGATCAGCCATGTATAGATAAATACAATTCATAACCAACCGATAGTCATCTAGTAGTGGTTTTGGATTATATGGTTGATGAGAAGTAAGAAATTTTAGAACTTTCTAGAATATAGTGTTTCAACCAAAAATATATGTCGTGCCCCCAGCCAAGGATAACCCCATGAGAAATGAAATGTGTGTCAGGCATTGAATTATGATGTGTTAAAGCACCTCACTAGAATTCCTACAATTATCTAGATCCTCGACTCCGACTGTTAGTTATAATATATTCTGAAGGCCCACATAAAGGCCTTGAAAATCTACCTCCAGTTTATAGTAGAGGTATTAGATACAGAAGCCTTTTATGCTGAAGAGGACTAGTAGGAATAATACCAAGACATCATTTCTCCCATAGAGAAGAAGAGGGACCCATCATGGAGAGGAACACCAACGCATTGCACATAATAGACATGTGCAAGAGAATAAACATCCAACACTATCTAGTTATCATAGGTTCTGAGAACAATCTTTTCCGGACTTGGATGCCTTGAAAGATAGGAATGACTGAAGAATATTTGATTCCCTCTAAAATGATGAACCATTGTTAAGATAGGTTTGATAAGAGACATTATGGGAGGATTCACTTGAGGATACCTTTTAGTGTTTTGATATAAAATTATAAATTCATTGATTTATCACATAAAACCTCCTACAACACATTGATGGGTTGGCCCTAGCTTCATCTGCTTGTAGTATCCCCTCCTTGAATCACCAATTCCTTGAGTACTCCCTCAATGGTTGGGTAAGAGTGATTAAAGGTAATACATATCCCATGGACTCTTTTGAATCCATTTATTTTGATACCAGCTATTATAAGAATAAGGTAAATAAGGATTAGACCAATGAGTATGAACACACCACTATTGCGGCCAGCCTATGGAAGGATTTGGATGATGGTTTCATCCTCTCAATTAACTAGTTAGAAGCCACAATTTTAGACTTGGGAATTTTCATTGTCATCTATAATAAAAATGGGCGACACATTACCATATAAAAGAAATTTCCAAATAGTACTTGATACACCAACATAAGCTGGGTTTAGGTGATACGAGAAGCCCCATCCTCTATAAGATACATCGATTATTACCTTGTGTAAACAGTTGTACCTCATACTCGTATGTTTCATTTGGACAGGAGGTGAAGATAGATGTAGAGTCTCCACTACGTCTTTGACAAAAATCAATGACGTTGAAGTTGAATGTATTATGGGATTGGTATGACAGTCTCTATCAATATGGTGTCAGTAGAGTAGAAGTTACCCAATGAGGATTTGTTTTCCTCACAAGAAGTAATAAATGTTACACTAGAATCATTCGACCTAGAAGAGCTACCTCCCCCCCCACTGATTCCCGTGACATTGATGAAAAAGCGCATTTGGAAGAAACTTCTAATACATTTAAAAGGGGAATCAGAACAATTTTTTATTAGTTGGTTCATGTGAAGCTGGGAACTGAGATAGATCTGAGGCTAATTCGGATCAGTGCATCCATTCCTCTAGAGAACAAAAATAGTAAGTGGATTTACTGAAGCAATGAAATGATGTATTTCCTAGTAATTATTATGAGATTGCAGGATTACACCCTTAGGTTTATATCCACCATTTTTTCTCATGGTAAGTAATCATGAGATTAAGAAGACTCCAATAAAAAGATACCTTCTCATGGTTTTTTGGTTGAGGCAGAGGTTGATAAGTTTATCAAAGCCAGAATCATGAATGAAATTAAGGACCCCAAGTGTCTAGCTTATATTTTTCTGATCAAGAAGATGAATGGTTAGATCAGAGTCTATATTGACTTTCAAGACCTCAAATTTCACTGTCCAAAAGATGATTTTCCCATTCATGTGAATGAGATGTTAAACGATTCGACTACATGGTTCAAGGATATCTCCTTCATGGAAAGATATGTGTGATAAAAGAAAATCTGGATGGCCCTAGAGATGAGGAGTGTACGAGATTTAGACATCCGAAAAAACCTTATTCAATATGGTAATTCATTTTTATCTTAGTAATGAGGGATCCACTTATTTGTGTTCCCTGTGGCACATCTGGCCCTCTATGTGACCACCCATTAATGGGTGATTGGTTATCTTATCACATATAAGAACAACTAAAGTAGATATAATATTTTATAATATCTTAGTTTCAATCTATTAGGTCCACTAGGATAGACACCATGAGAGGGGGGTGAATAATGATATGACAGTTTAAAAAAACTTCCCCTTTTTAATATGGTTTATTAGTTAAAAAAACTCTTCTCTCTCCTTCCCGTTGTAGAGTATGAAAAATATTAATGCATGCAGAGTACACAAAAATTTTACTTGGATTACAATCATTGGGATACATTGAAATAGAATACACCATCAATGTACCGATGTACAAAATCCAATATGAGCGCACTACTGTTTAGAAGTTCAGAATGGACTCATTATCACTATAGGCTTACAAACAATCATTATTTGAATGATCACCACTCTCTCACCTGATGTGTGGTCACTACTTCTTTAGAAGATCTGGTCACATATTATGGACTTGTAGGTCCCATCATTTATTCAAAATAATATATCCTCCACTATATGTAGATTCTCTATTGGCGTACCACTATTATCCACTGATGAATACCACATTACCACAGATGAAATGGTAAACTCAAAATATTTCTCCCAAACCTTACTGAATCATGTGGGAATATTTAGTTTATTTAATGATAGATCCCACTTTTGTCGATAAACACCAATTTCACCAAGCCCCATACTTTGCACAACTCAAATCATACATGAAACATTATTATCTTCTGTGAAACACAAAATCATTCATGCAACCCTATTTAAAAAAAATTATTTTGTGGTCCGAAACATAGATTCTATCTAACTGAAGTGCTTCTATGATTAGGGTGGGTTACCTATTTTTTATAAGCATCTTCATCCCCTTCAAAAAAGATTACACGTGTCACACAAGATCATATTTGAGCATGAAAAACAGTATTTGATGTCGCATTGGGTACCCATGTTTCTTTTTGTAGCACCTCCAGATCATCCATTCCTTTTTCATGGTTCTTTATCAACACAGGTTGTCAAAAATATCTCTGGAACTCAACAACACACCATGAGAAACCAATTTTTCAACAAACAAACCTTCTTTATCAATAATCACAATCAAACCAAAAATACTACAATACTTCCTTGAGGGATTTTTACCCAACACATGCTCCTCAACACATAGTCCATACACTCTCTTATCAACAAGAGGTGCATAAAAGTAGTCTTCATACTGTAGAATCTATGGTATTATATGTAGTATCAAGAGATATATCCAGTGTCCCATTTAGAATTGTTAAAGTAAATCTTAAAATTCCTTATAATGATGGGATGGATGACATGCTAAGTAGTTATCCTTAAGTATTTTGTCATCAAGATCAACTCAAAAAATCCATAAAAGTTCATTTATTGGAAGACATTCTAGCCACTCATGAAACTCTTAAATAATTTAATCTAGATGTGGATTTCCAAGATGAGGAAATCCTTTTATTGGATTAGGTTGTGCCATGATAGCAGATGAATTTTGATGGTGCCTCTCAGAGACCAACTTGTAGAAGGCTCAATGATCCCATGATCATCAAATTAGACATGATGATTGTCTTCATAACCTCTAATAATACAGTCATGTCATTCTCATTCCAACTATCATAAGGATATACCAACAATGATCCATAGTATTAGGAACTCGTTACTTGTCTCGATATAATTATTGATATTGATGTATCTTTCATTCATGATAAGGTAGACTCTGAGATAGTCATTAAGGAAATAAAAGGTGATTATATCATCAGGAATCCAAAACTGATGTCGTTTATGGAGAACATTGACAAACTGATGTCCCAGTTCCCTTATCACCCAGTGGTGAATCATAATCCCCATTCACATAATGCCAACGACAATTCCTTATAAAACCATTGTGAATCTTCCATAGATCTAACCAGTATTTTCTATTCATTCATGTGACACATCAAAAATTCATCGCTCATATCATCTCAAATTATGGTGATAGCTAGTAGGTGAACCAGCTAGCCACTGGTTCTTCCACATCTGGATCTCCATATCACACCTTAGTAGAGGAAAAATATAATGGGAAAAATCCTTTCATCGGGTATCATTATAATGGATCTCTCCTATCATACAGAGAATAAAATGAGTCAATGCCTTATCATGCAATGTAGTTCACCCCCCCCCCCTCGAGTAGGCCTATCCCCAAGAACACCCTCTAATGGTGTGGGATTGGGGGATTTCTCATATCTTGTTTGAAATTATATGATATTCCCCATGTTATGCAAGATGTTCATGTAGGTTCATGTGGTGATCATTAGCTAGGATTGAATCTATCTCGCAAAATTCAAATTATGGGCTACTTTTGGCCCACCATAGTCCATGACGGTATTAGATTTTTAATGAGATTTCACATGTGTTGATTCATTCCAACATTGTGAACTGAATTCCAAATCTGCTTCATACTACAAAGAATTTTTGGCCCTTTGTAGTATAGGGACTTGATATCATGGGACCGTATCTAGGAGGAACATCTTGATAATGTAGGTTAATTCCAACTATGATATATTTCATACCCAAATGGGAATAATAGATTACTCTTAATAAAGTCACGTCTTTATTAGTGGTTGAATTCATGGTCTCTAGTATCATCTATTGATTCAGAGTCCCTTATTCTATTCTCACAGACAGTGACACAAACATTCGATCTTGTGAGCTAAAGAAGTTTGTGTCTACGTATAATATCCTATCTAACCATAAATACCACTATCATATATAGAAAAATATAAAGATCAAGGAATTCATAAATTCCATCTCCAAAATCATGGATAAGATGGTGGTCTAGAACAATAATAATTGTCCATACAAGATCCCAAACACTCTTCGGTCTTATAAGATGAGGAATTGAAATTCAACTCAGGTGATTCCATATTTCTAGTTGTATGGAACAGAGGTAGTCCACCAATCTAGATTCATCTACCATCACTCTAAAAAACTATCCATGATCAATAGTCTAATGAAAAAATGGCATATTCATCTTGTTAAGCTGGAATCCCTTGAAAAAAATAGGCTCCAAACCATGCATAATCTTGAAACGTTCTGAAATAAGATATAAATATATTTAAAAAAGAAGGTTCAACTTTGCTCCATCCTACAGGGATACATGTTATTTCTTTTTAGAATGATAATGATACCTAAAAACTAGCCACAAAAGTCGGATTCAATGTTGGAAGGACCGCACATCTTTCACAAGGTCTATCTGCATGGATCATACTCTACGTTCACCATAGACAGAGAGAATATTAATCTTTATGCCAATGATGAGTTTATCAAATAGTAATTCTCATAAGGAGAAAAGTTTACATCCTAGAAGCATTACATTAAAATAAACAATGCTCAATTGTCCTAGTTTCTAGAAATTAAAAATCACTGCTACCATTGTCATGGATGCACGAGGATAAATTACGTAGAAACCAATGTCCTTAAAACACAATTTTAAATTGGATTGACCGATCCTATCACATGAACATAAACTACCATATTTATGTATTGTTTTCATGAATATATACTATGTAACTACAAATATCTTGGTTTCATGATGTTAAACTACATAAAAATTTCGTCCTATTTATAGGATAAATAATTGCACAACACTGTAATGTTCTCTACCAATAGGATGATTTCGTCAGTATGAGCCATATAACATTCCATGTTCAATAACTATGTAAAACGTGATTATTTACCTCACAGAATATGTATTGACTCTCAAACCTCTCATTTCCCAACCCAGCCACAAATGCATCAACCCCTTTTCCCATCAACACCCTTTTCTAGCATGTTGTGCCTACTTTGTCATCATTCAAATCAAATATTTCATTAATCCCTGGCAAGTAGGTTCCCATAGGACCAACCCAATTATACAAATCATCACATTAATCTGTGTGAAAGCCTTGTCACACCCGCCTCTTTTACCTTATTTATTTTATTAATTTTTTTGTGTGTTTGGTAGTTCGGGTTGAATCCTAACTTAAATTTTTTAGTTCTTTCTAAAAACGCATGTTTTGGGCCTGACAGCTCTCACCACGACGCTGTCGAAGCCGCGCGGCCTCTCCTGGTTCACCACGTGACCTCGCTCGGTTCCCTGCATGTCTATCTAATGTTCAACTAATTAAATAAAGGTGTTATAAATAATGAAATAAAGTTTAAAATAGGGATAAAATGAAAATAAAATAAAATAATAAATGTGATAAAAATTTAATGGATAGTTTTGATATTTAAGTATAATAAATTAATTATGTTATTAATACTATTCTAATTTATATTATTATTATCATTGTTAATGTTTTAATTATGATATTATTTTTTATTAAAATCATTATAATAATAATAATAATTATTATTATTATTGTTGTTGTTGTTGATGTTTTAATTATGTTATTAGTTATTATTAAAATTATTATTACAATTACAATTATTATTCTTATTATTATTATTGTTATTATTATTACTATACAATTTTTTAGGTTTTATTTTCTTATATTATTTTTTTTTGTTGTTTTACGTAGGTTTGTGGGTGTCCATTTTATTTCTCCCATGTATCTCGTCGCGATCCCCCCTCTTCTCTGCTTCTCTATCCCGTCACCCACACTCCCCTCTCTCCCTTTTGGTCTCACCTCCACCCATCCCCACTGGCACCGACGACCGCCTGACTACCCGCCCCCATCGTGACCCATGCATCCCTCTCCCACCCGTTGCGCTGTGCCCCTACTCCCCGGCCAACCTTCGACCAACCGACTGACCTTACCCTCACACCGCACCCTAACCTCCTCGCACGAACCGTCTACTGGACCAACCGCCTCCTGACCGGCCTACTAATATTGTGCTGCCATAGGGACCCCGCTGGTAACTCTCCCCGGCCTGCCGCTAGAAACTTAGACCCGATAGCCTCCTCCCTCTGGTGGGTTGCACCGACCACCTCCTACTAGCCTCTCCATGTGTGATCCAATCGGCCCTCTAGCGACAGCAACCCCTCCTTGGTGGAGTCTTAATCCTTGTATTTATTTTCTTTTTTTTTCACATTAATTTTTGGTTTTCCATTGAGTATGGGGATATTTTAGGGTTTGACCTTAAATTGTTTTCATTCAAATTCTTGTTTAGGGGGCAAGATTGCCTCACTTGCGGTGTGCATAAGTGTGATTGGTGATTCACACATGTTTTTGGGAAGGTCTTCACCTGGTAGGTGATTCTATGCCTTAGCATCTATTGATAATTTAATTTGGTTGTTAAATTAATTTTTTCATGTTCCATAATTTGATTCCGTGATACAAATTGTGTTTCTGAAGTTGTCAGTATGCCTATGTGTTTGGAATGGATTGTTGTAAAGAAATTGATTATATTTTGTGTGTGTTCTATTTAGTTAATTGTTGTAAGGAGTTTTATGCCTTGTTTGGAGGGTGAAATTTTGTTTCAGAAAAGATTTAAAAGTGTTCTTGTATTGAAAAGTGATTTTAAAGGAAAATAGCTTATGTCCCATGTGTGCTTCACATGTGACATATTGTTTCATGCCTTAAAATTGTTGACAGAATGTGTTGAAGATGTGAAACATATTTATTAATTTGTTCAAGTAGTGTGAGTCATGTTTTTAAAAACACATAATATGCGAAAGTGTTAGTAATAAGGTCTCTTTTTAAATATGTGTTTCATGGGCATGTTAAGATTGTTTTACTCCCTTGAAACTGAATTGAAAATTTTATGAACAATGGAAATCATTTTTCTTATATTCATATCCAGTACTTTAGGTTTTAAAGTGGCGTTCTTATACGAAATCAGGCATGTCTTTTCTGTGTAAACCATTGCATGGTAAATTTTAAGTGTTTAAACATTGTTAACAGGATTTATTTAATTATATGTGAGGTGTGGGGGTTGTATTTGATAGGAATTAATGTGTGTTATGTTTTTAAAGGAACTTGTATATGTGGATCTTGACGTTTTTTAATGTACAAACCCATGTTGTGCTATTTATAAATGTTCTTTAAATTGATTAAATAGTTTATCAATCCATGAAAGTGAGGAGAATTATGTTGTGAAATGGTTATGGTGTGTGTGTGTTTTATTATGGTGTTTGGGTATGGAATTGTGGGATGTTTTGTGTAATGTATTGTTGGTCGGTGATATGAGAAAGCAACATATAATGTATGAATGTAAAACTTGATCGAGAACAAGGGAAAACCACTGGTATCTAGGTGGGAGGACTAGAACTAGTGCACTAGTGATCCAGAGTGGTATCATACCTGTTTCACTTTGCTGGATTAATGATTACAACACTATATAACTTATGATTTTCTAATGGTCATGGTCTTCTAAGCCACATTTTCTCAGGGTCGTGGTTTCTAAACAACGTTTCACTGAGACATGAGGATCTAGGGTCCCAATCAAGCTTCATAAACCTTAGGGGATTTACCTGTGGTGCACTTTTATTTATGGTGTGTTTCCTTCTAATAGCATACAGATGACCACTTGACTATATGCACACTCTTTATGAATTTTATAATTCATTTTAAAATATTATTTGTGAAATGGTTTTTCTTCCAGTGCTCTTTTCTTTTTTACTTGTAGCCTTTATGTGTTTTCCACAAAAGTGATTTAAAGGTATGGTTATAAATAAGAATGTTAAATTATCTTATTGAGGCTGTGGAATGGAACCTTTTTATCGAGTGGTATCCTAGTGGGAATTTTTCTCACACCCTACATACACCATTGGGTGTATGTCGATCTTGTATTTTGTGTATTCTAGGTTGGGGTATAGTGCATAGTGATGGTGGTTTAGGATGTCGTTGGTCTTCGTGTGCAGGTTGGTGTTGGTAGCTTGGGGATGAAAATCCTCACGTCGAATGAGGTTGGTATTGGTGTTTTAGTTCTCTATATTTGTTGTTCATTGTGGGTTTTCAATTGCTTTTTAGTCTTAAACTTGTTTATAATTTAACGGTGTGTTTGGTTGTTTGTTTCTAGTTCTAGTTTTGGTTTCCATCGTGTTAATGGTTTTCCTATCACTAATTTTGGGTAATCTATTCCCACATGTGACTCTTGATACCCAAGCACTTGTGCTAGCCTATGGGAATCAGGAACGCCCTTCAGGCCATGTCACAGACCGGGTTGGGCGTCGGGTCGGATGACAACCCTGTCAAGTTTGTGACAAGTCTACTAAAAAATATGTGGTCATGCATTGAGCCTACTTGGTCATTGTTCAGTATGAATTTCTCAATCCACTATGGTACATATATTCATTCAAAAAATACATTTTCCAAACTCTATGATGTTAATCTACGAGCCCAAAGTCCAAGCATCACCACTTTAAATTGTATGAAAACCTCCTCAGAAATGCAGATGCGATGTATGGGCCTCTTTGACAATCATTCACATTGTTTTTTTATACCAACACAATATGCATATCCCTTTTGTATTTCTTACCCCATCCTATGATCTTCATAAACTTTAATTTGAATCCACCTTGTGGTCCATGTGACATGACTTTAAACTGATCACAATGTTCCAATCTCTATGACCATAAATTTGGAGTTAAAATCCTCAACTCCTGACATTAAACTATGATCCTACACTAGACTAGTTGATGATGCCACACTAGAGAGGACTCCCACCAACCAGTGTTTCAATATCACCACGATGTTTTTTTTCCAAAAACATGTTCTTCATTCCCATCCATATGGGATATAGAGTGACGCCTAGAAACTTTTTTCGTGGGAAAAACAACATGTTCATAAACCTTTTGTCCACTCTGCCTAATCTACGATCCTGGAACACAACCCTAAACTATATAAAATCAATTACATGTTGAGTATATGTAATTATGACTCCTAGGTACTCATTAATATCAATTTTAATATGTTACAAACATACGACCATCCCTTGGGATTAATTCCCCTTTATAGTCTAAACTCTATAGCCCTAAACTAATAGTTGATGGACCATGAAACGTGTCCTTAAAAAATTTATAGTAAGTCCAAGAATCATGAAATTAATCTATATGTGAGTCTCCTTATGAATGTTTTATGTGGTGTTTGGGTCCCCTTGGTCCCTCATTTATGTCAGGTTTTCACTTTGGTGCACTACACATGTCCACTAAGACATCCTATAGTCTAGTAAAAACTACCATAAACTGTTTGTAGTCAGTATAAACATTTTGAACATAAAATATTTACATCCCCTATAGTATGATTTTTACTACATTAAACTACATAGGATAATTTCCTCAATATATGATGTTAAACTAAAATTCCACCATATTTTAATCTTGGATTATTTGGATTTCCTCATCAGAGAGGATCATCCCCACTGTCTTTGGCATTCTATTACACCGTGAAATAGAGATACCTATGGCTACATTCCCATCTGAATGGGATAAGTAGCAATACTCTGATATTCCATCTTTGGGACTACCTTCAGGTTCATTAATCTTTACGCCCCTTGGCAACTATTATTTTCCTGGAATAATTTCCTTAAAATGTATACAATTTATCTTATGTTATGTATGTATTATTTGAGCATTCATGGCCTCATTAACATCCGGTTTCACATCTTTCGTGATATATATATATACCATTGGAGAGACTTTTTACTCTAGTCAAAATGGAATGAATATAATCTGACCACCATGGTCTAAACCATATTACATTAAACCATGGGTGTTACCATCGAGAGCGTCAATATGACATAAACATAAAATATTTCTATATCATAGCTTTTTAATCCCAAATTCGGATACACCACACTCCAAACTTCATGTCTGTTCCATTTTTTGATTTTCATCACCTTTCAAATCCAGGAGGATCTTATAACTATGATGCTCTCATTCCATTTTGGCTCACTTACCATCATGGTCAAACACCCTAATGGATATTTTGTAGAAAACAACAGATCATATTTTTCGAACAAGCTCAATAGTTGATCTTTCATTTCATCACCTCTTTCTAGATTAATGTGTTTGGGATTTAAGTGTTTCATATATAGTACAATGTATATCCATGCCAATCAATCACCCTTGATGCATATCTCAAAAGGCTCGACATAACTCATTTAAACTTCCATGCGACTTAGTGGAGTTCCCTTCATGGTATATCCTCACTTTTAAAGTTAACATCCACATTTCTTGAATAACCCTATACCATTCTTTATTTCCTTCGGAGATTATGCCCCATGTTGGCTTAAATGTTATGATAGGGTGTGTACCAATTTAGTTAAGTTTTACTAAGGATCTCTTTGTTCAAACTCCCCGACCATAAACTAGGGGTTCAAGTCGAAGCATCAGGAATTTAAATTGTGTGTGTATTATCTTCCCATAAGTATGTTATGCCGAGTTTGGGTCTCATTGTTCGTCATTTACATTTTGTTTCTCACTCTATGACTCTGCACATGTTCTCTTGGGATTCTAAATCTTGTTCCAGGCTGTATGACGTTAAATTTTGTGCAATGTCCCAGAAAAATGATGTTAGACTATGAGATTCATTCTAATCACATGATTTTAAACTCTATAAGGATTTTTCGTATCCATATGATGATAAAATTATTTTCTAATTTTCTTACCATATTTCATAATACAATGTATCTATATTTCTTTTTGCATGATGTAACAATGTAGGATATATTAGGACATTTCTAGAGACCCCTTATCTTGGTTCGAGCACCTAGTGCATCACTCTTATTCCTTTATCCCTCGCTTGGAATCCACGATAGTTCTCCCCCAGAAGATAGATTTAAAATATTTTTAGTCAAATATGTTTACACAAATGTTCTCTAAGGTGTAGTGTTGTAATTTCAAGAATGTTGAAATCTATTCAAACATTCCACCACTCTATTACCACACTTCACATGATACATTATTTTGACCCTCATCCTATTACACATCTGATGGGACCCCCTAATTGATTGTTCTCCTACCATTTTGGAACACCCATCATCCTAGGACAATGAAATGGAAGAATTCAAATGAAATTCCGAGATAGGTTCCATATTTCGAATATGTTCAACATAAGACCCTCATTTTCTTATCCCCCTTTCAGCCTAATGGTATAGATGCAATGTTTTAAATATAGTCATTAGTTATCCTATATCTCCATAAAAATATCCTTATGTGCAAAATTTTGGTCATTGTGATTTACACTCCACATTACCATTTTTTTGGTCGAATTCAATACCCATGGTGTTATCCTAATCCTACACTAGAGAATAGAAAATGAAAGTTTGTTATTCTTAAAGCCCCATTCTATGGCCACAAACTCTCTCAGCCTAAGACATCCATTTTCCGATCAACAATAGGATACCCCGAGTGTTTGGTGATTGTCCCACACTCTCATATGAAGTGAAATCACATGGATGTCCCTTATTTCTCAAATATGGTCATGGCCCACATGAGCATAGGGATTGGTTGTTAGTTGTCTTAGAGATTTGATCAATGTAAGATAATAGAGAAATTTTTTTTTATCATAAAATGAAAAAAAATTGTTTTTGAGGGTTATCCACATACAAAAGCCCCTCCCTTAATATAATTTTCCTATATGACTCTACCTCAGTGATCAAGCATCTGGTATTTACTAACATCTAGTGAGTAATCGAAATGGACTAGAGTCACACTACCGTGTGTTCCATCTACTCATCGGTGTTTTATAGAACAATTTTGGCCTTGATGAATGTCCATCCCTTCTCCATTCTACACTCAATATTTGTCTTATCAATCTCGTCGTCCTTGGACTTGGACACCACCAGTTGATACCTCAAACTACTAGTGAACTTGATTAATGTAGCAGTGGACATCGTCAGCTACTATTCCATCACCTATAGGAATGTGATATATTCTTCAACCATATAAAGTAACTAAGATCCAAAAAATTTGTGTTTACTCAAGGATAGGTTAATCTCCATCCCTTACACATGTTCCCATTTAATGAGTATGTCCCAAGATAGTGCATGACAAGTAATGTTATCTATCCCATCAGTTCGAAGACTAACCAACCAATTTTGGAGATATCTCACATATTATAGTAGTTTAGCTATCTATATGTAGGTGGTGAAATTCCTCACATTCTTCCATGTCATACAGTGGATATCCAAATTATCCTTAGTAACTTATGGGTTAGAATAAAAAAAAATCATCAGGTGGAAGTCGCTCATGATGAGGGAAGATCACCAATATAATTTCTACTTGGTTATCTAGTTAGAGATATTCATGGGTGATCTGATACATGACCATCTTGAGGAATAATTCATCATTAGTCTCTCCAAATATGACATAATCTTCCACTACATATTAAGGAATTATATAGGTGGATTCTACCATCCCTTATCCCCTAGTAACCCTCATTGGTGGAAGGACTCAAAATTGTTTACCCTAATACACCAATAGTCATGATTCTAGGGAAGGAATTCACAATGCAGCCTCCCATATCTCCTCAACTACTGACATTGTGTCTACTTCTCCTACTAGAGTTTCACCACCATTAGTAGTTTCTAGAAATGTCATTACCAAAGTCTCTATAACCATTTCTCTTTCAGACAGATATATTGTGGGATTTTAAGCCCCTTCCTATGAAATTCCATCTCAATTAGATGCTGATGGTTGATCTTCATTTATTGGCTCAACTTCTATGACATCTTTATCTAGTATTATTATGTGTCGTGCTTCGACCCCTACCCTTAAGGGTGCTGTTTTTGAAGTTCCACCAAGAGGGACCTATATAGTTATCCCAACCTCTGCAGCCTCCTCGACCTTCTCCACTATGAATATAGAATCAACCATTTTCACCTAATCCTCTATAGCCACTTACCCAGTAGTAGGTTCCAATGGCAGATCACCTAGGTCAACAATGCCAGTGAGGGTCCTTACACTCTCCCCTTCATGGGTTGAGGTTCTCTTTCCCTCCTCATGTGTTTTTTCATTTATTTATCCTTCTTTAGTGCTTCGTATTTCCAAAAAAACATAAAGATAGGATAATTAAATGATCTTGTAGATCGAATTTTGTTTGAAATATTCTATTATATTTATGATATCTTGTTGGAATCCTCCCTTAGGAGTCATCTAACTTTTCACCTTTTACTTCAACTAGATAGATCTCAATGTAATCCATAGGGGAAGATATGCCCAAGTGAATCATTACTTGATCTGTCAAGGGATGCGAGATACCTCCTAAGTGGACTATATTTTCATGTTCTTCCATGTACCACATCGCTTTAGTGTCCGGAGTGTAGAAACCATAATTTTCATTACCCATCATGTTTGGGAATATCTTATTAGTTAGGAGATAGTACCACACCTTATAAAGAGTGCTGATCTACTTGTGATGTCCTTAGGCCTCCCTGACATTTGGGAAAAAGGAATAACGATGAAAAATAAAGTGATGAAATAATTTACCTAGGCCTGGAATGTGCACCCTCATGAGTAATTCAAAGGAACTACCTACTTCGTACTGTCACTTACCCATTAGCCTTATGCCTTATTTTATTCCACACCCAACACCTCTTTCTTATTGGGGCCCATAAACTATTGGACCCGCTAATGTTGTCCTACCAACTATAATAAATCTGTTTCCATGTCGATTTCCAACATTTGTTTGACCTCATCCTCATGATGGAGGGATCAACCCTTCATTAGGTCAAATGTCTCATTTCCTAAGCATGATCTCAGGTTATATGTTTTCCAAGATTTGTTCATTTTCATGAGTATCCATCACCCAAAATTAGAAGATGGAAACTTGTTCCACATCTTCCCATATTAATGAGTTATCATGAGCCAAATATTCCTCATCACTGAAGGGTGGACCTCATGGAGTACTAATGAGTAAACCATTGGGGTCAACCTCGACAGAAACCTGAATTTCATTGCAAATCGATGCGGATTTTATGACATGTAATCAATATTGTAATTGACCCTTTTACTAGTACCCTACATTTAAAGGCTAGGAAATATGATCTCTATTCCTTAGTCCCCATGTATTCATTAGTCACCCCTCCCATTGGCATGGATAATATATGAAATATTATGTTCTCTACCGTCTTGACTGTATCCAACACTTTCACTGACACATTCATAAATGGTCGTATTCCATGATTTTATGAATAACCAGTCCAAAACAATTTGTAGTAGGGGAAATGTGGTGTTGGTTTTTATAACTCCACTTGTGTGCATCCAAGTAGCTATACAGGAACAGAAAATTCCCACACACCTAAAAAAGTGTCTTCCCCTCAATGACATACAGAAGTACCTTGTATAACATCGCCAACACTAGGATTCTAAGCATGACATGAAGCACTATTTCTAGCATCGCCTCCTGCATGAAGGTGCTTGGATACATCCCAATGTGCACATCCCTCACCTCGAGAAGCCATCCACAGATGAGCTCTATGATAAATTATACTGTCCTTACTATGGGTTAAGTCTTGGTGGTAATGTAATATCCCAACTCATTCCATTGTATTTCCTTAAAAAATCAATATTATTAGCCCCCTATCCACTTTTTTATCCCCTGGGATGTGTTCTAGGTATTATTAGGAAATTATATGGTAGCTACTCTCCTTGGACTAGATCCTTAACTGGTTCGTTTAAAAAAGTATCCAAGCCACTACTTGAAGGGATCTTCCTTCTTCCCTGGTTTCCCTTAACTAGTGCCTGGCACCATATCCAATAGCTACTTTTATAGATATGGAAGATGCTCATGGACTTCCATTAAATTCACTATAGAGATTAATTCATTTTAAATTTTCCCTAGAATTGGGATCCTATGAAGTTGGTGAAGCTCCTAGAGTGTAATACTGACCTCCACATGATACATATGAAATGTTTTTGTTTATAGTGATCATCTTCCCAGTAGCTTTGGAATGATATCCTATGGCTGGTAATTATAGAACTATGGGGACCACATTGCTTCATATTTTGATACCCACTAAATCTCTTCATTAAACTCTCGACATGTTTCACGCACCAAGTAGGCCTGGGGCAACTCATATGGAATGTTTCCCCCTGGAGTAGATACAATCCATCCTACCATCCCATATTCAGATCCCCGATGCCCACCTTGAAAATTTTCATGATACTGGGGTGGGGATGCAACTTCTTCCAGCTTCACCCCATTGAAGTTTTTGATGTATTTGTAAAGAATTTCCTCTATTATGGGCACATTATCCATCCAAATAAGGCAGGTAGCTGGCCTATGGCACTGATACTACCCCGCTGAGCACCTGAACTGGTAAGGAGGTTCATCTCTACACTCCTTTGGGTTGAAGAAATATTCCCTCAAGAAAAATACGTAGATATATATTCTCTTTTACAATGTATATTATTTTCGATCTTCTAATAGAATCACAAGGAGTAACCTTGGGTCTGAGGTGCTTCATAATAATTCCCCAATCATAATTTTTCCATTCAACTCTTCCCTCCAAGAAACACACAAAATGACTGCCTGATAGAATTCATGAGTGGCCATTAGATTCAAGACATAAGTATCTATGAGCGTCATTCTTGATGGTATTCAACATAGATGGTTCACAGAGTACTAATTCACCTATAACACTTCGTGAAGCTTAGGTTCATTGTGTCTAGTTCACAAACCAACATTAGTTAAGCATGCCCAGATGTCCAGTTTTATAAAAACAACATTCATGGAGTGTGTTCTCAAGGATTAATTTGTTCACAAAAATTGAGTATGGTATTTTATTTTCCTTGATATTAAATTTTTTCTGAGGCCCCCATGAACTATTTATTGGCATGTGGCCTGAACAATTTTCATGATGGCCTTTATACTCACTTCCACCAAAAATCCATGTCGCGATCAAGCATTGAAAATTTTATTTGAGAAATGGAAAAAGATGCAATTTTTTTTACTATTATATCTAATATGATGGCCCACCATCATTCCTCATCATCCCCCTTCAGAGGGGGGGGGGTGGTGGATTTGTGGGTGCATAAATACCTGACACGAGAATCTTCAAGGATACGTGGTCAGTCAGAAGAAAAACCATACCAATGTGGATTAAAACCCATTTAATGGAATGCTTCACGATACACTCCTTATTCGTGAATTACAAGATATCACAGGGCGTGATGCTGAGGAATATACTTCATAAATGTGTGTTGCAAGACAGATCCCCTTCATGAGTCTAATAGAACTTCTTGATTGCACAATGTTAGACAAAGTACCTTTGTGATTTCAATGAGCCCAATCCCATTTGCGAACCCCATAATTGCTTCACTAACTACTTAACAAATTTTTCAAAACCCCTTGCCTATAAATAAACACATCATTCCATCCCTTGAGGATCATTACCCCAAAAATTTAGCTTATTAATTTATCCCAATTCATGTAGCACATGAGTATCACAAGCCATACCAAAAAAGGATCGTTCAATGTACCTAAACTATACAAAACTACATTTTATTTTTTAATGAATTTACCATTGGTGGGTATTCCTTTTGTGAAGTACTTCACCCTTCACGAAGGAAGATGGCCCTCAAGGGTTCTACGGAATTCATGAATCATTAAAACTTATTGAATAACATGTTTCTAGAGACATGCCTTCATCCTGAGGTAGTTTCACCCTATTTCATGATGTCTTCTCCTTTTCATAGCCCTTGAACATGAAGATTAAACCATGTACAGGAACCTATGATTCATAATTCCCCCTTCATGGAACACTCCATTATTCCTAAAATCAACTGACACCACTTCATGAATGTTGAGATCTCATCCCCAAACATTCATCCAGGGTCGGTTCAGTTTCTCCTCAAGTCATTATATGACATGTTCTTCCTATTCTCGTGGTCCACTACACTTCATGTGGAGGTCAAGATTCCCTCCTACCTTTTTCTTCCAATAGTAAGTGGGATAAACCATTATTCTTCATAGAATAGGAACACAAACATGGACCTCGTGATTGAATACTCATTAACAACGTTGAAACCTAGAATGTTTAAAGTCATTCCCCACCAAAGGGTGCATGGTATGTGGTTATGTAATCCTATGTGTCTAGGACTGAGTCTTTATCATCAACGTTACATGATGTAAAACTACCTAACACAGATTTACTTAACACACAACATAATAATGTGATTCTAAAATGTAAAATTCACACATGTTTCCCAATTTACGATCGTCATTAGATTCCACCTTCCCCAGTATATGGTATGACACTCCACCAGCAATGAAACTATTATAAATAAGCCCTACACCCATATTCCATAAGCTTCTGATTCTCCATGTATGGCTCACTAGGAATGATATCGTCCTCACATGGAATGAGATATTCCTCACATAGAATGATATCCACCTTGGATAGATTCAATGCGTAAGACCCAAATAATCACTTATTGACGCATCTTCCACGACATGAGTGTCAAGTCTACCGCAACCAATTATTTCTCACATTGATCATGAATCATGAGGTCCAAGAGGTTAATGGTGACTATGATATCAACTACCTCTGTTTTTATTAGATTATCCTATGTATAAGGCTCAATAATTTCCCAATTATGGCACTCCTTTTAGGTATAACCCCAATCAGAACTTTATACATGAGCCTCCTTCTAAGGTATAGGACCCAACCCCTTTCAAAATGTTGTGGGATTTGATTCCCAACCAACTAGGATATGTAGGAAGCCTACATAAGGTTCAAAGAAACATCCACATCCATCCTATAATTATATGCACAACTTCTTCATAAGATCACGCCCCTCACATGGGAGACCCAATCTCTTTAAGACACTCTGGAGATCTCAATGTGTAATCCCAACACCATTCAACCAAGAGAAATCCTTTAGAAAATGAAAGCCCATTTAAGAGCCCCGAACTATAAAACCAAGAGATAAAATCTTTTGAAGGGTTTCTCAGTGTGTATGCTCCACACCATTTAACCTAGATTTTTTTTAAGGGAATTCCCTTGTGTGGCCTTTTCGAACCCTCCACACAAGGAAACCCCCCTCCCCACGAAGAGGTCACTCCGGAGAGAGCCCCAGCCGGGAAGGAGCCGTTGCCAACCGAGAGGGCAGAGTGTCCCGGAGGGTGACAACCCGGGCGGCGATGGTTCGTCAAGCAATCCGTCAGCACGGGTGGGTTGCGCCTCATTTTTCCCACCCAGTCAGAAACCGGGTGACCCGGCAAGGCAAGTGGATCCCGGGGGAGAGGTTCGCCCCGAAAGTGGACTCCCAGGATTCGAACCCTGTACCTCCCAAAGAACGGCGTTGTTGTACCCCTCTCCTTCACCACTATGCCACCGCCGAAGCGGCAATACACCATTTAACCAAGATAAATCCTCTTGTGATTGTTAGATTACTTGCCTAAGCCCCACACCATCTGTAGAGACCCGAAGCCTGACGTACATGGACTTTACATTACTTTTGCGGAATACTTAGTACATTACAAAAAACACACACACAAGGACCGTAATAGTTTAGTGTCTTTGGAAACTCGGACTATAATCTTCTAATCGTGGTGAAAGATCTTCAACATCTCCCATAAAGATCTTCCTTTTTTTTTACCTAAAACCTTTCTTTATATCCTGGGGAAAAGAAAACATAAAAGGGTGAGCTCAAATGCTCAGTAAGGGTAAACAAAAGAAATATCAATCACATCATATTCATAAGAACATAACATTTTGGAAATCATAACCTGCAAAAGAGAGCATAATTTCATAACATGGGATAAATCATGGCAGTGAAATGTAATCACAATAATCATAACATAAAACATGGAACTTTGTGGCATACACACATAATCATAGAGAATCATTTCTTGTTAGTCAAGACTCATTGCCAAGACTATCTTAGTGGACAAAGTCCCTTTCTGAATCGAGTAATCCTCGTTTCAGTCCTGTTTCACTGAACCGGTATAACCTACCATTCCAGCCATGTCTATCTCATGAGATATAAAATCTTTACCCAATGCATTGGAGGGAGATATAGGTCCCACCCATCTCTTAATGAATCCTTTCTTATGTGTGCCACAAAATCATAAATCATACATCATTGCATAACCCATGTAATAAAAATGGGATTCTTAAACAACATGACATCATAAAACCATTCATGTAAGATAAAGTAATTCATAAACATAATTCCATCACAACATAGTCAAATCAATGTAAAAATATGGATAGAAACAGAACCCTTTATTAACTTAGATGGAAAATAATTTTGATAAAACACTTGAATTGAATTCTTGAGGAAAATATCCTTTCTTCTTCAAAATCAATTTCTTTTTACAAAACATCATGCAATTTTAAAAGAAAGAGATTTTATTGAAAATAGTCATGAATTCTTTTAGAGGAAGCTTCATGAAAATAAGGCTTTATAAAACAGTAGAAATCCGTTTGTGCCGTATAAGTTAAAAAAAACATTCTTCGTACTTTTGTCGGAAAAGTCAAAAAGTACCTCGTATAAAAAAAACGACAAAAGATTCCTTTCATATCTTTTACTAAAAACTCACCGAAGGGTAAAATTGGATTTAAACAATTGTAGGTGGATGGAAATAAAATTACATATTGAAGAAACATGGATGTGGATGATAAAATACACCCCAGTAAATACTTACGAATAAACAATCTCGGATAAAAATGAGATTGTGATATTTCCCTTACCTTAGGTCCGACTTGCTTTGTAAGTGTCCGAACCTCCTCTTCTTTGAAGTGCCTCTTTGAGACCTCCTCTTAGGGCACTAAAATTGGTCTTTGAGGAAGACCAGAACCTCTAGGATGTTGCTAGGGAAGTGGAGAGGAGAAATTGGCAGGGGTTGGCCGAGCTTGAGTGCTCAAATTGGTGTGAGGAGGAGGGGGAGGAGGTGTCCTTTTATAGGGGAGGAGAGGGGCACCTTAGGAATTCTTAAAAATATTAATTTATAATAAATCTAACCCCACTTAAAAACCTCCAAAAATGACTCATATTCGAAGCTTAGATGAGATAGGGTTGTAATCTCATCAACCAATCAAATTTAGACATGTTTGGATCTTATTTTAAACCTTATCAATTAGATTTAACTCTAAGTTAAATAATTTAGCTTTTACCGTGTCTTTTTGTTTTCTTTCACTATATGGTTAATACACTTACTATAACATGCCAAACGAACCCCAAATTGTTTATTATTAATATATATATCCTTATCTAAGTCATTTGGCCGAACCTTAGATTTTTAGGAATAAAATAACAATTAGTAATATAATATTTGATTTAAAAACTATTTTGTGTCAATTTTGACACTATTTGATATATGATTTATGTGAAAGTCATAACAGAATTAAATGTTCGAACCAAGTTGATTAAATCAACATTAATATATCATAGTAACCTAGAAAATTAGTGGAATTCATAAAAAATCTCAAATTACATTTATTTGGGTGCTTATAACATCAATTATGTCAATATTTCATTAAAAAGATAATTACTGCATCATCGTTGTGTCATAAATAAATTAAATTATTTGATGTCTAAAAATTACAAATAAAATACCATCATGTAGTAAATCCTTTTAGCTTTCTAATGAATATTTACAATCGAATTTATCTTATGTATAACCCCATATTAAAAATGATTTACTTATAAAACTTTGATTTTAACTATTTTAACCCTTCTTTAAATAAATTAATAATAAATGTCCTAATCTAATCCAAGTGGGCCTAAATGGTCATATTTTATTCCTAAGTTTGTTTTTGGTCGAATGTCACTTGTCCAATAGAATTAGGACATGTGTTAGGGTAATATTGATATCATATTTACCCTTAGTTACCCTATTTACTATTAACCGCAGTAAAAATAGTAAAAAGTTACTATTCACCAAAAAATTATTTTCATCTCATTGAACCACATTTTAGTCCTTGATATTAACCGTGTCTCTCGGATTTTCGAAATTCCATTCACAGAAGCGGTAAAATTAAGTTTTATGCAAAATTCAGTTTTTAACCTACCACTTAGTAGTTTCACTATTCATCAAAAATTGATGTTTTTCAGAACAATGCCAAAATTTCATCCCAAGCTATATTTCATATTCCGGATTCAAAAATGAAGTCTATTTTACCAAATTCATAACATAAAAGTTGCATTAATTAATTTTATAATTAAATCCCGCTGTTAAAACAAATAGCGTGTTTTTAAGAAACAATATCTATCAAAAGATTGACACTTGTTTATGTCTAGTTTAAATGTGAAACTACATCCAATGACCAACATTGTATTAAATTGTAAAAATATATTCTAAATATACTTTAAAACCACTCAAATTAATGATTTATCACTATTAATTATTTCGATTAAAAAAGTTGTTTTTAATTATAATTTAGTAATTTTCACTATTCATCAGAATATGAAAGTTATCCGAAAAGTACCAAAATTTCACCTTAGGCTAAATTCGATACTCCGAATCCAAAAATGAAGTCCATTTTGAGAGTTAAAATTTCTAAAATTTAAAAAGTGGCTAGTTTTAATAATATTTTAATAGCATATCATTGTTTCGTGAAACTCAGGATTACGTACCACACACGCTATCGAGGAAGGTTGCGATTGCGTGTAATGCAAGGCAAGTCAAGGATGCGTGTTGTGCAAGCTCCTTTTGTTGTAGCGTATAACACAAGACATTAGTAAAATAAGAAAGAATATTTTTCATAAAATCCCGGGCTGTTACATTCTACCCCCCTTAAAATGAATTTCGCCCTCGAAATTCGTCGGGGTTATAAATGGTTTACTATTCGAAAGTTTCTTTAATAGAAACCCACATCGTAAAAGGGAATACCAAAACTTGGCTTTAAAAACTAAAGTATGAAATGTAACGATTACCCAAATAAACTAATCACTGGGTTTCCACATAGGTGAAAATATGGATATGGAAGAGAAATCTAACCATCATGTTCTGATGGAGAGTGGTAGAGAACATGGCTATGGAAAGGCCAGTAATCACAAATCCATAGATTTGTGATGATATAAGGTACCATCTGATTCATCAGGTATAAGATCACTAGGACAACATTTTTGGTTTTCAAGATCATTTCCCTAAAGTTGAAAATTTGCTTAGAATAAATACTTACTTTATTTTGGTACAATCTCACTGTTGTTCGTGCCTTGAACAATTTCCACTTCATCTCTTAAATAAATGAAGTTGAATTTCTTATTCATGAAGTGTTAGCAGATCATGTGATAGAATGACTGTTCATTCCATCTGTCTCAAACAAAAGGTTAGCAAAAGTTATTAAATATACATAAGTCATTCTATAGTGAGATTAATCATATACGGTTCCTAAAATGGACTTATACTTCATATATCATACTGCTTAATATAATAAAACTAGTTTCTACTAAACAGGGACTTCCTGTATGTCAGTGGTAGGCGATAAAGGCCAGTCGCACTTCGGTTGTGGGTTCGATTCCTACAGCCTTGTCCGAAGCGATGGGCTGTCGCCCGTCCTGTAGGTTGTCCTTTTTATAAAACTATATTACTATAACATCCCATCAATAATATCGAAAAAACTTCTATCCTTAAACAATACTAACTTATGTCCAACATAATCCATTCTAATCTTTAGGCTTATCCATAATACTCCAGTCCACTCTCATAACATAGTGAAAACGATTACCAGACATTTAATACCATCGTTGATCCCCATATATCATAAGATATGTTTTTTTTGGTCACATTCCAAACATTCAAAGTCCTTAATCATGTATTCTCTTGAATACCCATTGAACCTTATTGAAAACATGAGTGCTGTTAAAAGTTAACTCTTTCCACATACCAAAATCCTCAAAATTATTTATACTCAAACCATGATATCACTTAGTCCTTATATCAATCATGAGCTCATGAATACAATCAAACATCTCATTGTCTTCTTATCCTTTCATTATGCACTTATCATCTACTTTCCAAAAGTATCTGAATAACCTTTCATGGTTACTGGTACCATTCATCATACACTTAAGGAAAGACAACAATGTAACAATCCTTAGATGTCTCCTTATTCCAACACTACACATGATAAACATGTAATCATTCCACTACATTCTTAGACCATTGACCGAGCTTCAACATTTCTTTCATCTCACATATCATTTGTAGTTTCTTCATCATCGTCAACATAAATACTTCCCATACGACCATACTGATTCTCTTCATGAGACTTTCCCTTAGGGCATTGGTTTGCATAATGCCCGTTATTCCACATTTAAAGCATTTTACCATTGTTGATGTCGTAGCAATACCATTATCCTCATCCATGGTGTTAATTGAACCTTTTCCTTTGCACTTACTTGCTTTGTGTCCTTCTTTTCCACACCCAAAGCATCTTCTAGTTCCTTTGAAACATTCTTCTTGATGCCTCTTCCCACATGAATTACATAGGGGAAATCGAACATTCTTTCCTCTATGATCTTCATGAAACTCCATCTTTCTCTTATTAGCCGAGTCAGGAAACTTACCAAATTTTACTTTATTGATCATATTATGAGATTGCTGATTCGGCATAATAATGATGTTTGGACTTCCAAATCCCATTTCATTTTGTTGCTCATGAAAAATATCATTCCATTGTCCATCATATCCTCCATTATCGTGAATCACCTTGTTTACAGCCATTTTCTAAAACCCAAAAAGAATAGTGTGAGAGGCAAAAATCATGCTAGGGAAAACAACATAACAAAGGGGGAGTATCCTCAATATCTAAATTCTTAAGTTAAATTCTATGATCGTTACCATAGTTCTAGGACTATATCTTATATGTATACTTATCCTTAGGGACATCCCTATACATACCTTAGAAATATCTCTAGGGATCTCACTAACGTTTTCGCATCCTAGTTTCCAAAGGTTGACTAAACCTTTCCTCTGATACCAACTGTAGAGACCCGAAGCCTGACGTACATGGACTTTACATTACTTTTGCGGAATACTTAGTACATTACAAAAAACACACACACAAGGACCGTAATAGTTTAGTGTCTTTGGAAACTCGGACTATAATCTTCTAATCGTGGTGAAAGATCTTCAACATCTCCCATAAAGATCTTCCTTTTTTTTTACCTAAAACCTTTCTTTATATCCTGGGGAAAAGAAAACATAAAAGGGTGAGCTCAAATGCTCAGTAAGGGTAAACAAAAGAAATATCAATCACATCATATTCATAAGAACATAACATTTTGGAAATCATAACCTGCAAAAGAGAGCATAATTTCATAACATGGGATAAATCATGGCAGTGAAATGTAATCACAATAATCATAACATAAAACATGGAACTTTGTGGCATACACACATAATCATAGAGAATCATTTCTTGTTAGTCAAGACTCATTGCCAAGACTATCTTAGTGGACAAAGTCCCTTTCTGAATCGAGTAATCCTCGTTTCAGTCCTGTTTCACTGAACCGGTATAACCTACCATTCCAGCCATGTCTATCTCATGAGATATAAAATCTTTACCCAATGCATTGGAGGGAGATATAGGTCCCACCCATCTCTTAATTAATCCTTTCTTATGTGTGCCACAAAATCATAAATCATACATCATTGCATAACCCATGTAATAAAAATGGGATTCTTAAACAACATGACATCATAAAACCATTCATATAAGATAAAGTAATTCATAAACATAATTCCATCACAACATAGTCAAATCAATGTAAAAATATGGATAGAAACATAACCCTTTATTAACTTAGATGGAAAATAATTTTGATAAAACACTTGAATTGAATTCTTGAGGAAAATATCCTTTCTTCTTCAAAATCAATTTCTTTTTACAAAACATCATGCAATTTTAAAAGAAAGAGATTTTATTGAAAATAGTCATGAATTCTTTTAGAGGAAGCTTCATGAAAATAAGGCTTTATAAAATAGTAGAAATCCGTTTGTGCCGTATAAGTTAAAAAAAAACATTCTTCGTACTTTTGTCGGAAAAGTCAAAAAGTACCTCGTATAAAAAAAACGACAAAAGATTCCTTTCATATCTTTTACTAAAAACTCACCGAAGGGTAAAATTGGATTTAAAAAATTGTAGGTGGATGGAAATAAAATTACATATTGAAGAAACATGGATGTGGATGATAAAATACACCCCAGTAAATACTTACGAATAAACAATCTCGGATAAAAATGAGATTGTGATATTTCCCTTACCTTAGGTCCGACTTGCTTTGTAAGTGTCCGAACCTCCTCTTCTTTGAAGTGCCTCTTTGAGACCTCCTCTTAGGGCACTAAAATTGGTCTTTGAGGAAGACCAGAACCTCTAGGATGTTGCTAGGGAAGTGGAGAGGAGAAATTGGCAGGGGTTGGCCGAGCTTGAGTGCTCAAATTGGTGTGAGGAGGAGGGGGAGGAGGTGTCCTTTTATAGGGGAGGAGAGGGGCACCTTAGGAATTCTTAAAAATATTAATTTATAATAAATCTAACCCCACTTAAAAACCTCCAAAAATGACTCATATTCGAAGATTAGATGAGATAGGGTTGTAATCTCATCAACCAATCAAATTTAGACATGTTTGGATCTTATTTTAAACCTTATCAATTAGATTTAACTCTAAGTTAAATAATTTAGCTTTTACCGTGTCTTTTTGTTTACTTTCACTATATGGTTAATACACTTACTATAACATGCCAAAAGAACCCCAAATTGTTTAGTATTAATATATATATCCTTATCTAAGTCATTTGGCCGAATCTTAGATTTTTAGGAATAAAATAACAATTAGTAATATAATATTTGATTTAAAAACTATTTTGTGTCAATTTTGACACTATTTGATATATGATTTATGTGAAAGTCATAACAGAATTAAATGTTCGAACCAAGTTGATTAAATCAACATTAATATATCATAGTAACCTAGAAAATTAGTGGAATTCATAAAAAATCTCAAATTACATTTATTTGGGTGCTTATAACATCAATTATGTCAATATTTCATTAAAAAGATAATTACTGCATCATCGTTGTGTCATAAATAAATTAAATTATTTGATGTCTAAAAATTACAAATAAAATACCATCATGTAGTAAATCCTTTTAGCTTTCTAATGAATATTTACAATCGAATTTATCTTATGTATAACCCCATATTAAAAATGATTTACTTATAAAACTTTGATTTTAACTATTTTAACCCTTCTTTAAATAAATTAATAATAAATGTCCTAATCTAATCCAAGTGGGCCTAAATGGTCATATTTTATTCCTAAGTTTGTTTTTGGTCGAATGTCACTTGTCCAATAGAATTAGGACATGTGTTAGGGTAATATTGATATCATATTTACCCTTAGTTACCCTATTTACTATTAACCGCAGTAAAAATAGTAAAAGTTACTATTCACCAAAAAATTATTTTCATCTCATTGAACCACATTTTAGTCCTTGATATTAACCGTGTCTCTCGGATTTTCGAAATTCCATTCACAGAAACGGTAAAATTAAGTTTTATGCAAAATTCAGTTTTTAACCTACCACTTAGTAGTTTCACTATTCATCAAAAATTGATGTTTTTCAGAACAATGCCAAAATTTCATCCCAAGCTATATTTCATATTCCGAATTCAAAAATGAAGTCTATTTTACCAAATTCATAACATAAAAGTTGCATTAATTAATTTTATAATTAAATCCCGCTGTTAAAACAAATAGCGTGTTTTTAAGAAACAATATCTATCAAAAGATTGACACTTGTTTATGTCTAGTTTAAATGTGAAACTACATCCAATGACCAACATTGTATTAAATTGTAAAAATATATTCTAAATATACTTTAAAACCACTCAAATTAATGATTTATCACTATTAATTATTTCGATTAAAAAAGTTGTTTTTAATTATAATTTAGTAATTTTCACTATTCATCAGAATATGAAAGTTATCCGAAAAGTACCAAAATTTCACCTTAGGCTAAATTCGATACTACGAATCCAAAAATGAAGTCCATTTTGAGAGTTAAAATTTATAAAATTTAAAAAGTGGCTAGTTTTAATAATATTTTAATAGCATATCATTGTTTCGTGAAACTCAGGATTACGTACCACACACGCTATCGAGGAAGGTTGCGATTGCGTGTAATGCAAGGCAAGTCAAGGATGCGTGTTGTGCAAGCTCCTTTTGGTGTAGCGTATAACACAAGACATTAGTAAAATAAGAAAGAATATTTTTCATAAAATCTCGGGCTGTTACACCATCCCTCGCCAAGGCTCCTTTCACGATACGAGATTCTTTACAGCACAATGTAAAACTACGTGGATCGATCCTATCACATGATCTTAAACTGTGCCATCGAGCTATGTGGGTTTTGATCCATTCCTTCGAGACAGGGTATGTAGGAACACTATTTGAGGTTCAATCCCAACCAATGGAAAAACTAGTTTCCCCCTCCACGGGGTGTACCTCCCAGATCCACCTCCATAGGTGCTACCATAAACTATCATGGCTATTTCGATCAATCTGTATGTAAACATTTTAGGTTCTCCCTTTTAGGTATACACCTATTTAATCCCCCTCTATAAGTCGTTCTGATCAATCTACTATTTCTACATAAGAAGTTAATCCTGTGAGCCCATGTAGTCACCCCATACTAAACATGAGATTCCTGAGCTGAAATTCATGGAAGACATAAACCATCAGCATTAGAAACATCATCATTGACATGGGATTCCTTGGGATCCATGTTTATGAATCATCCAAGAGATGACCTCCTATAATGGAGAATACAGTTGACCAATGTTCCCAGTGTCATGACATTCCAGGTAACAAAATGTGACCCCAGTGCACACCAAACATTTGAGTTTTCTCACCACAATGAAAGCATCAAAAATAGTTAACAAGGGAGATATCAATGATCAAATAAGCAAACAATGAGAAAATGGGTATGAAAATTTTTTATTGACATTTGAAAACCGTACCCATCAACAGATTCATAATAATAATGTGTCATGGAATAAATCTTTTCAATTTATATGATGTGAATCATACTAAAATAACACCATCCATGTGAGAATAACAGTATCATAAAATAATGTCATAACTGTGGAATAAAGTGTGTCACAAACATAACTATAGAAATCATCTATCAAGGAAAACCACCAAGAACATCCTGACATGTTAGGTTGAGGGTAACCACTCATTCACCTACATCATGCTTGGGATAACCTCATATGCCCCTTTTTTGGATTGAGATAACCTCCATTATACCCCCTTTTTGGGATTACCATGATACAAATGGTTTACACTATTTAGGGGTCAAGAATGTTACTACAAAGGTAAAAGTGTTCCATCCAAGGAAAATTGTTTAAATTGTTGGCCATATCCCATTTACGTTTCAAAATATAAGTATTTTATTAAATTTAAATCTTTAATGAAAATTTAATTTAACATAATATACCATTATTTTTATTTTCTGGATTATTAACATATTTTTACTTTAAATATATCAATATATTAATGGAAATAGAATATAAAATTGAAGAAAATTGCTAATATTTTATATTTATATATGAAATTATCATGAAAATAATTTCTCCCAATTTTCCAATTATTAATGTCTTTAAAATCAATTACTTGAAGTTTCTAATACTTTCAATTGCACTTTGCCGGTGTGTGTAAAATTTTGAGGAAAATACTTCATAAAAAAATTAAAATTAATTTACTACTATATATAGAATTAAGTTATTTCAAAAAAAATTAAACATTCATAACTTCTTTGTATCCTCTTAAAATGTTATAGATATTAATACAATGAGGGTTCCATTATATATTAATTCTATATATAATATAATATTTGGATCATTATCAATGAAAAATGGACAAATTTTTTATATCCTCTTATATTTGATGTGTTTGGAGAAAATAGACTCATTAAATTTAAATACGGTTGGTTCATTATATATATTTAAATCTATATTAATATTTTTACTTTAATTAATTGATTTAACCTTACCATGGTGATAAATATTTACCATGGTTACTATTAATAATGACTAAAAAAGGAAAATATTTACAAATATGAACCTCAAATTAAAAATATTTATTACCATTTTACAAATTCAATTCATATAATTGGTGAAAATTATTTTTTATATAATCCTCCAAAACCAAATAAAAATGGTTATCTAATAAAATGATTCTACTACTAAAACAATGTTTTTGTACCCAAATTAAGCATAATGTTTATTCTAATATAATTTATTGTATTATTTTAAATGAAAAGGACAAAATGAAATTTTACAATCCATATAAAAAATGGATCATTTTATATATTTAATTAAAAAAATACATTTTCGTATAAAATTTTTATTTCTTCACAAATCATTGAAATAATAAACTTTTTTAGAAAAAAAATTAAATAAACCTAAGATAATATTGAAAATATGACTTAATAAATAAATAACATTTTATAAAATAAAATAAATAAAAAAATTAGAAATAAAATATAGTTTTTGAGATAAAAATATTTAAAAATCATTTTCTCCGAATACAAAATAGTAATGAATAATGTAACTTTACTGAAAAAAACGATTCTATATTTATTATGTGAAAATCAATAAATTATCATTATATGAAAAATTCATACAATTTTTCTACAATTTTTTTTTCTTATTCATATAGACAATTTAATATCTATTTTATAATGGTCACCTTTAATTAATACTAATTTATAGTATATCATAGATCATTTAAATCCAAATTCTTCATATTAAGCACAATATTACTCATAGAAAACTTCTAAACTCAATTTTTTGATTTTTACATACTCTCACCTATGATATATCATTTTAGAGGTAATGAAAAAATTTATAGATGGTATAGATTTAATTTGATAGGTAATATGATGTGGATTTGGACCCATGAATGCTAATATATTTTAAACGGTTTGAGTTTTCCTGAAATAACCCCTAGTTAAAGACATCACTCAAATCTCATTAAAATATTTCACACAAATCCAATATCCCTTGGATTTATCTCTTTTTAATCTACATTCTCACATGCTTGGCATTATCATTCAATCCTTGTAAATTATCCTTCAATAACTCAGAGTAAGGTGTTACCATAAAATCCAAAATTCATTAATCCACAAACTTGGTATAATTTAGAGATGCAAAATACATTTCATTCAATTCAAAATTCTTTTGGGAATTTCATTGATTAAATAGTATGCACCCATTCATGAATTCACAACCATAGTATTGTAATACAATAGGTCTTACCCAATAATCAAATTTAAAATATTAATTAGTATAATGTCTAGAAATATCAATTTTTTATATTTTAATTGATATTTGATCATCAAAAGAGTTGAAACCCAATCATATTCTGTCAACATCATAGGAACAGACTTGATTCAAAAAAATTATACGAATCAATTCCAATTCTTACCTTCTTCAATTGATGATTTTTTGAACCATCCATTTTTCTAACATCCCCCTTAAGAAATTTTTCATTCATTTTAAAATTCGTAAAATGTTTATAGAATATCAACACAATGTGTCGATGTTAGTTGGTCTGATCAAGGCCACACAGTTTGTCAGTTTTCATCTGGAATGAATTATTGATGCACTAGAAAAGTATCAAAACATCAACAAAATTTCTGATATTGGCTGAATAAAAAATGGATTATCCTGAATCAAAAATTTGTTCTTCATTATTCTATAGAACATATTAACCCTTACAGTCTAGAGTTATTTCAATCTGTCTCAACATCAGTATCTTATTAAATCTTCAATTAAAAAATGGATCATTCCATGATCAAATTTCACTATTCATTCATGAATCCCATTTAAACCATGTGTGTGATTAACTGTTGTTTGAATGTAACAATAAAGTTAACGTGATCACATTGAGTTCATCCATTTCCCATATAGTAGTACAAATTATGAAGAAGTTACCAGGCCCCTTTCACCTCCACCATCAAATTAAATACCTCTAAAAATAAAAAAATGAATAATGGAAAAAAACATCAATCCTAAATAATTGTATCTTCGATCTTAAGTCTTCTAAAATCATGAACACAACTCAACCATATCATCTTAAGTTCCATGCATAGAGGTATTTAGAAGATGATTAGTTTTTTATGAATGGTTTGGTCATCCTAAACAAAAAATTACATGAATAATGTCTTCAACTAAAATCCATGAATGAATCTTATTCAATTAGAACATATCTAATAAAACTACAATATTTGTTCCTCATAAAAATTAATGATCTTGATTCCCCGTTACATATTTGAGAATGCTTCAATTTTGGGTTAACAAATCATGTTCTTAGGATCTCATTTAGTTATAAATGAATAATCACTTTCTATGGTCAATCATTAGTGGGTGATCATATAGAAATTAAATCTTCCATTTTTTTCACCACATATTTCATTTTTCTAAAAATTGCATATATTTTTTTATTCAAATATAGTTCATTCAAGTCTTCCTAGTTTTATTATCAATTTTTTTAAGTCGAACTCAATATAATCCCAATAAATTGACATGATCAATTCAAGATAATTCTATACTATCAATGGAACATCATGGATTATGTGATGTAGTTATTCAAACATGTAATCCAAAAAGGACGGTAATCCCACAATAGAAGTCGGTCATTGATGATTCCAATACTGAAGAAGATGTTTGATATTAAAGAAGATCAAATATTATCATTAAATTTTGTATATGGCATGGAATATTTGTTCTACAAGGAAGATGGACTGTAAGGTAGAATTCATTATTCGGGATAAATTGACCATAGATGGGTCTCTACAGTATCTAGGGATCATAGATATATATAATATTCATAGACAATTACAATAAAAAAATCATCATCACAAAGGTAAATTTCGAGATTCATTTCTCTTCCTCAATTTCCCATAATACACAAAATTTAATATTTATTGAAAATAATCAATTCCCTGAAAAATTCCAGAAAAAATAATGGAATTAATTTTGAAATTTAAATAATCAAAAAAATATTAAATTAAATAAGTAGAATATAACAAAATTAATTTTAATAGAGTCAAAAATATATAATATAACAAGGAATGAAATGTTCAATAAAAATATGAAAAATATTAAAGAAAATATATAAATCAAATATTGTATATTTTAAATCTTAGAAAATTTAAAAATTGATCTACAAAAGGTGCTAATTTTAGTATTATTTTCACTGAATCATAGTATCGACATTAATGTATCTAGAATTTATAAATTAATTATTAAATTATCATTTTCGAATTAAAAAAGTCATTTAATTCCTAAAAAGTATGATGAAAATGTAATCAAATATACGTCAGATCATATATTCCCACATATATCACTTTGATTTTCCTCAAAAAATACATTCTTTGCTTAAATTTTAATTTGTAAATAAGGATTCATAGTCATCACGCGATGTATAATTTTGATACATTAATTTTCATTAGAATATGTTTTTGAGATGGATCGATATTCTAAGTTAATATTAAAAAAATATTAAAATAGGTTGTTTTCAAGATTAAAATGTACATACAAAAATTAAAATGGAAAGAACAATCCCTCATTGAAAATTTCATACCTATGATATTAAAATCACATACTATCCCACCAAAATTAAAATTTCTAATTCTAGTTTTGAGGGATCTGATACGTACATTTTAAGTGGATTGAAAATTATAACAAGAATAAAACTATTTATCACTCACACAATCAACCTCAATCCAAATTTCCACTTTATACTTCATTGATACAACTCAAATGATATTCTTATACATCAATTCTCATACCATCATTTGGGTTGAATATTTTTGATATCTAAATGAACTCATTAGGTAAATTTAGGTACATTATTATTAATATTTCCATGAATGTAGGAATCAATTATTTGATTTACAATTGTATATTTTTTATTTTCTTGTGTCTCAGGGATGCGTTATGGTATCACATCATCCACTTTTACGTCAGTTTCAAAATAAATATATGATTCCCTTTAGAGTTTTCTCACTGAGGTGTCTGGTTTCAAAAAGGCTTAGTAACAAGGTTCAAGTTAAAATATCATTTTTCCATGACTTCTAATTTCAATTACACAATGATTTATCCTATCACACTCCCAAAATTAACTCCTAACAAGTTTCCAAAAAATTGTAGTAAAAATATATCACAAATCATGCTTGTTCAGAATTAGTTTGATACATCTATAACTAGAATGTCATTTTACATTCTATTGGAATCCATTGAAAAGAAATTTATGTATTTTATATCTCAAATTTTGAAAAAAATTGAAAACTTTTAAGGCATTTTTTATATGTATAAAACATTAAAGGAAAACATAGAATATATAATTAAAACACACCCCAAAATTAAAACCCCACATTGACACCATTTTTTGATACCATGGTGGATTAATATTTTTTGTTCCTTATTAATTTACAAATCATTTGTTCAAATTTATTTTTGAGGAGGTTTGAGAACGTTAAAAAAATTTTCCTCTTTCATCAATCAATATCAAAACAGTTTTTTAAAAATTTATTCTAATACATCAGTAATAGAAAAAATATTTCACAATTTAGCTCTGTAGGCATCATTATGAACAATGATATCTCAACAAGTATAATTTTCAATACAAATTATTTTAAATGGTTACCTTCATATATTAAAATATATTTCGATTTGGATTTCTAAAAATAATGAATAAAAAATTATAAACACCCAATCAAATCAATAAAATTCCACTGAATTACTTCTAATAAACTAATAAATATTCCCAACTCGTAATTCCTATAATCATGAGGAAATAATAATCATAATAAGTGTTATACCAATACTACTTGTTATGGAAAATGTTAACATTATAGTGCCCCGACATGTATCATCCAATTATTTTCAGTGTGCAAGATACATTGTTACTTCATTCATTTCACTAGAATATGTACCAGAAATCGACATTAGAAATAACAGTTTATGTTCAACATGAATTTAAAAAAATGTTTGATTTAAAAGGGATATCATCTAAATATCTCATATTTGTAGATCCTATTATTCATAAAATTTGAAAAAAAGTCTTCCATTATCAGTTATCTCCCTTATGGTTGAAAATGCATAATGCTAAAGGCTATTTATTTCTATATTGATCACATAGGTTCCTATGAAGACCACTACGATATTATTTTACTACAACAAAGACAGTAATAACATAATAACAAAATAAAATATAAATATGATGACAATCAAGTTAATATAGAGATAACACCAATGTGGTGTTTGATTTAGAAAGTCTATTACTGGAAAATATTTTTTTCATCCGAAATTTGTAGGGGGTTGTGGATTCTTACTCAGGAACAAACTCGTGTTCATATATCCGGTGTTGTTTTACTTTTACAACATGTGGAGTAACCATTTTTAATATTTTTTGAGGTCCCACTCCATGGAAATAAATCATTTTTTGGTTAATGGAGAGGCAAACCATATACAATGATACATCCCATCTTATCCATTTTGAGGGTTAGTTAACACATGATATATGATTTCAATTCTATTATTTAAATTTCCTTCTTGTTTTCTACCAAAAATAATTTCTTCTTGTACAAAAAAGGTAACATCACCCTCTTTTGATATTGTGAAAAAATCTAACTCATATTATTCCTCTTCATAATTTACCAAACATGAATTTATGAAAAACAACATAGAGTTCATAAATTAAAAAATTGTTCTAACCTTCTAATGAATCTCTGGGATATCATGTAGTAAAAAAACTGAATTGAACCAATACTAGGATAATAAATATGAAATTTTGTTTTCTAAAAAATAGGAGTAAAATTAATGTATCACTTCTTCAATTAAGTAAAAAACTCCCATAATTATATTCATAATTTTTAGATAGTTCCCATGGATTTAATTAGTGGTTAAGAGTGGGGTATTTTACTTCTATCTACCTCTATTCAAAAAAAATCGGTGTGTTTTTTGAATGAAAAAGATTGCGTAAAATTATCTGGGTTAGCCTGTTCAATCATGGAAAAATATTTAGACACATTAATGAAATTTAAATAATCAAAAATAACAGTACAAATAAACTGATCATCATAATGTTTTAAGGATTCATCAAATTCTATAAATATCATCCCCTTCCCAACCTTGAAACATTTCTCAACATTTTCATCATCTAAGAGTCTATTCAGAGTGATTATCAATGTATGGTGTTCAAGGGACACCTCAATCTTCTATAAATCTTGATCAAATGTCATGAGTGTTGGTTTTCCTTTATGATTATCACAATTCTCCTCAATTTATCATTAAAAATACTCTAGTAAATCTTTTTAATTATCTTCATGTTATTTTACTAAGCCTTAAGATGATGTTGTTTCTTGTATTCTTTAAGGTCTTCAACGAACTATTTAAAATATTCCTAACTAATAGTCATGAGAAATTCAAATAATTTTATATAAAAAATATTCAATATTTTCTTATGAAGGTTATATAGTATCAATTTTTTTGATGTATTGTTTATAAGAGAATTGATTTACATGGAAAAGATAAAACAATATTCCATACTAACATTTCCAACAATATTTACAAGGTTATCACATTTTTTTCATAGGCTATGGTCAAGACAAATATATTTTAACATGGAATACAATATAAGGCTTTCCAGGGTCCTTTAACAAGAAAATTTTGTCCCTTTTTTCATTTATCACATTCACATACTATATATATATATATATTATCTTTAAAGAATTAGATATAGACGAGATAAAGGAATGTCTCAGAGGTGAAGATCATGATGGGGGAAGCATGACGCTTGCTCAGGCTTCATAATGGTTGCAACCACTATGCCAGTCCCTTCCCCATCACCAGGGGAGGGGCCTCCAGTGTCCGACATGGTAGTGGGTTCCCCTTTTCCCCCATTTTCTAAACCTTCCATCCATCTTCCTTTTCATTAAGCCTCTTTGTGTCAGATTTGTCCCGAACTTATTTGAAGGGAGCCCTAACCTCTCGATCTAGATTGATGAGCTCAAAAAAACCTCAATGCTTCTAAAACATTATTTGGTTGCTCGATTCAAACCATGACACCCCTTAGATGATGATTTTTATAGGCCTATTTTATGATCATGGGACTTACAAGAGAGGGGGACGATGGGTTTTCATAAAAGAATGCTTATTATGATATGTTTCACTTCAGAGGACGATTTAGTTAGATCCTAGTACAGTGCTCCCCAGAACATCAATGGATTCTGGTTCTACCTCTTTAGATGGACCTTCGACTTCCATATGAAGCGTGACTCTTATTCAATTGCAATCTGGTTCAGTTTCCCTATCCTTACTCTACCATTTCAAAACCCCTCTGTTATTAGGATTCTTGGGAACTTAGTGGGAAGATTCTTGTGTTCAGATAATCATACTAAATCTATTTGTCATCCTAATAACCCGTGAGTCTATACGGAGGAGGATGTGTCCATTGTTCTATTTGATAATGTTTAGTTCACTATAGGTGAAAAGTTTCAGTATAAGCAGCATGTGGTTTATGAATTGGGGTCTGAATTTTGTGTTTTCTATAAGATTCTAGGTCATTCGTTGTTATCCTGTATACAAGTTTCTTTGAATCCCACCATGAAGATGGGTGCAGATAGTGGTAAGGTTATAGATGTTTTTGTTGAGACATCCCTGTCTATGTAGAAGTTAGTGAGAGTGGACCCTGATTATAATTCAGTAGTGGATATCAAGAGTGGATTACCGAGAGTGAATCCTTTAGTGTTAGACATTTTTAGTCACTTGAGGAATTATTTGGGAGTACCCTAAACCCCTATGGCTGCTCTTTTGGGGCTAGAGGTTCTTACTGTGTAGAAGGTGCCACCTTCAAGTTGTATCATTCCTGTGGATCCCCACATGTATGATGAAGGAGGTTCCATGACTCTAATGGCTATTTCATAGGTCGAGGATGTGTGCTCAGCGACTTGTACCTTTGACAGGTGTGTGGATAAGGCCTCTAAGTCACCAAGGGAGGTAAAATCATCTTATTGTATAGTACTATATCATGAGGAGGTGGTTGTTATTTCACTAATCAATAGTTTTGAAGGGTTGTTGCATGATAATCCAGTTTAAGAAGTTGAAATTGACATGTTTAGGCCTTAAATGGATCAACAAGGGGCCTCCAGGACAAAGTCTAGTGATGCAGACTCTGAGCAATCAACATGGGATGTAGAAGGTGACACCCAAGTTGATTGGATTTCATGCCCGAGACACAGTAAGAACCGGAGGGGTAATTAGAATGTGAGGAAGGATTATTCATTTTTTCCCCAACTGAGGGAGACCAAATTGGTGACGAAATTGAAGGAATGTGTTCCTCCCTCCACAGTTGGTTTTGGACAGTAGAAGGAATTGGTGTATTGAGAGACTATTCTGTGGAGTTTCTTATCTATACGGAAGATGAAATTGTTGAATTAGTTTTGAAAAACATTTCTAATAAATAATAAACAGAAAAGATGATGGAATTGTCATTAAGGGTGATTACCAATGAGGAGAAAGGTAATTGGGTTGATGAAAAAGTGTCTATTATTGATCAGAGGATTCAAATATAATAAGACCAGTCAAGAGGATTACATCCAGTCCTGGAAAAATTTAGCATATTGGTTCTAAGGCTTTTAAAATAATGATATATAATCTCATGATAGTAATATTTCATGGAAATTATGTAGGGAGATCAAATAAAATAGGCATAATTTGTTCTTTAATGGTTCTGTTATTTCCTTTAGTGCTTGAACTATGGTTTCTCACTTTTTCCTTAAAAGTAATTTCTATAATAAAAATTTAATTTTCAAATAAAATAAAACATAGAAGGAATTGCTATTTGGATTACTATTTATACGGAATGATATGTATAGTGCTTGTAGTTATCACACAAATTTAGTTGTAAAAGTTCCTAGAAGTTAGTTGACCCAGTCTTAATGAACTTTTAGATATTCAAAAGTTCCAGATCATGTACCCATCACCTCACCCAATGTATCGATAATATCTCAACTCACACATCCCTCTTTCCCAAAATGATGTAATTTAAGGTATGAAATTTCTTCCACTGTATGAGAGATCTCCCAAAATTATGGAATAAACAAGTAAAACCACTATAGTAATGAATTTCTTCTGGAAAAAATTATTCATAAAAGGATCATAAATCACAAAACCACACAAACATTATCAGTCAATTATCCTAGGAGACGATGGTGATAAAGATAAAGGGATTACTGATAACAAACTAATCCTTTCAGTAGAAATGATGTTGCATCTCTACATTACCCTCAAAAATTTCCTAGAAAAGAGTATAATAAAATGATTAACATGATGTTTGATATCTATAAAGTGTTGAGTTTAACATTATAATTTTAGAAAAGTAGATTTACCATGAATTACTAATGGATGAAGATGATAACAAATAGTAAGTAGAATGTGAATAATTGTTTTTATAAATGGAATAGAAAATTAAAAAATATGAGAATTGGGGGATAAAAAATGGAATTTTCTCACGTATCCCAAAATTGTGAATCGATTCCCATGTCTAGGAATTTTTAATATATAAATGAACCCCTATTATTATGTTAAACATAAGTACATAGAAAAGTAATATAACATAATATTTCATCCACAAGAAATACTACTAGTTAATTTTCACTATCATCATGTTTAATCCATGGTGATCGTATCTCTACGACAAAAACATAGTGAAACCATTACATATGGGAATGAAATGTGCGACATGAATTCCTAGTATCTCTATGCCATTTATAAATGGAAAAAGAATCATTTAGCTTCAACGTCTTCCTCTTAGTTATGATTTACCATTTTAGAATAATGGAACCCTGTTTCTTCTGTCCAATAAAGATTTAATTCATTTGGAACTATGATGTGGATTTATATCCCTATATGCTCATCTATTTTCTCTGATTAATGTAAAACAATATCAACTTCGACTAAAATGATTAAATTTATTCTCCCAATAAAATTATATAGAAACAAATTTTCTGAGGTTTCATATCATTCTAGTCTTTATCCAGACAAGTTTGACACCCACATTCAATCCTAGTAAATTATCATATATTAGATTTGATTCATGTGTGAAAAACATAACCTCCATATATAAATCCATATACCATATTCAATTTTATCATGTATAGCTGTTTGCACTAAATTTGGATATCATTTTTCAATTTCATCAACTAAATGGTGTGCACCCCTCTATGGACTCACAACCACAACATTGAAAAGAAAAAGTTCCTACTCCATCAAATGTTTGAGAAAAAAACATAAAATATTCTGAAAAATATTTTTTATCTTTGGTTTGATAGAGTATCATCAAAATACTTCCATAATAGTCATATTATTTTTCCATGAGTAGTACATAACAACATCGACATCCTTCAATGAATCTGGTTTGATTATTTCCTTATACTATGAAAGCTTTCATTAACCATACATGGTTCAAATTTTCAATTTCACCAATTCCGAATCCAAGTTCATATTCATCATGTTTTTTTTCAATATATCACACAATGTTCTGATGTAAGTCACTTCTATCAGTGTAACAATGTTCATCAATCTTCATCTATAAAATATTTTTTCAGGCACTTATTTTTTATCAAGAACTCTTTAGAAGTTTTGAGCTCATCTGAACTGATAATGGATTTATCTGAACACAAAAAACCCCTCTACAATCTTCCATGTCATGGAAGAACCCAAAATATATGGATTAATATCAGTATAAATTAGATTCAATTTTTATTTCATGATTAACGTCATGATTGGATAAATCCCAGATCAACCTTCATTGCCCAATCATAGATACCATTTTTTTCTTACAAGAGATACACCCTAAATTGAATTTATATATAGAATTACAAAAATAACGTTGAGTGAATCCATTTAAAATTAATAATTTATAGTGCTGGATAAGAGTTTGGACCCCCTCTATCTCAATCATCAAATAAAACACCCACACAAACTGAAAGAAAACATCGAGTAAATCAACATACTAGTAAAGATAGGAAGTAAAAAACATATAAAAACACCCAATAGAACAAAAAGTGGGAATAAAATTCATTCCCTTCAAATAATTCTGAAAAAATAACATAGATGGACTAAAACCAATTAATTCTGTGGAAATTATAAATGTTGAAACATAAATATTTAACAAGGAAACCCCAGTGAGGGGAAAACATGAGACCTAGTAGAAAAAACAAAATGCATGATAATAAATAAGTACATGGTATAGAATAAGAAAATTTAAAGGTATATCTAAAGTATATATCTATAATATATAAATGTAAATAATAATTGTCAAGATTGTAATATACTATATATGAAAAATTAATATCATCAGATAAAAAAGGGAAAGCAATAAATATGACCTTATGGATCTGATGATTGTTGAATAAACTAACAGGAGCTGAAAAATCACCAAAATCAGAAGAAAAATGATCTTTGATGAATTCATATTAGATATTGAATCCTTCAATACATAAGAACTTCACATGCACCCCAAAACCTAGCCGTACATGCTCTTCGAAAAAAACTCTTTTCCGTTATGAAGTCCATAACTCATCTTATTTTCATGTCATTTCTTATTTTACTTATTATTTAAATGGGCATGATACATTACCACTATTGGAATCCCAATAAAATCCCTCTTAAACCCAAGTGGGGATCACCGAAACCCCTCTAATCAATTAGAAATTCTAAAATTGATATCTAGGTAAAATGTTGTTCAACATTTTTAAACCATTTTGATCGGTGTGGATATTTTCAGGCTAAAAGTTTCTCAAAGAAAGGATGTAATAAATATAATGATACCAATAATCGATATCTATTGACATGCCATGAAAATTTGTATTCTTACTTAAGAAAATATAAAAATATATTCTAAAAAATATACCTTTTTGGATTCAAATTGAAATGTAAAATAAATGTTGTTATCCACATCAATTCATTTAATGCCTCCGTAGATGCAATACACATAGACTCTATGGTAGACAATGCAACACATCCCTATAATCTTGATAGCCAACTTAAATTTCCCTTGTAAAAATGATCAAATTAACTGAAGTAGACTTTAAAAAATCCATATCTCCAACCGTATTTGAATCAGTGAGGCCACAATGAATAGGTCACCTATTTTCAATGAAAAACATTAGATTGAAAGTACAATAAAAATAATTAAATATATACTTTAATAATATACAATGCCCTCTAATAGGATTATATAGACAAAATATCACAACACTAATTTCATGAGCAATATTAGGTCCAGTACATACCATCTTATAAATAAAATAACCAACAATAGATAAATATCTTTTTCTATGAACCGCCTCCATCTCTTCATAAATATAAGGATATTGAAAATACTAAGCATAAAATGTATAGTAAGAGGAGTACTAACCATTTTCACTTTTTCCATATAAAACAACTGAATAAACTACTCAATATTTATCTCATACAAAAACAATAATTTCTTATCATATCTATCTTGAGAAATAAACATTCTATGAATATGTTGAGATAGACCCAAGACATCCATCCAAAAAACTGAAAAAAAAATCATTTTCCTTGTGTAAATTATAGAAGCATCATTTCCAACAATGCACATATCATCAACATAAAGAAAAGTTATAATATATTCTTCCTTATCCAATCTATGAAACAACAAAATGATAAGAAGATGTCTTCTTGAATCCTTGAAAATGAACGACAGATTGAAACATCTTATACCACTTCCCCATAGCATACTTCATACCATACAAACTCTTCTTTAAAACATATACATAATTCTCTTTACGAATTTATGACAAAACCTCTAGACTCTCCATATACATCTCATACTCAAAATATTAATGGGTGAAATCTATCTTCACAGTAGTATTCTAAATATAAAGTTCTAAACCAGTAGTCGAACCAAGAATAACTCGAATGAAATACATTTTTCAAACACGTGATAAAATTTCATCATAATAAAAAAATTTCTTTGAATGATGGCCTTTATAAACAAAACATGCCTTGTATCATGCAACATAATTTCCTCAATAAATTTTAATCTAATAAATCCATTGATATTGAAAATATTTCTTATATATAAGTAACTTCTAGATCTCATATGTATAGCTATCATGCAATGATATCATCTCTTCATATTTTTCCACAACCCATCTGAATTTATGATCAATTTCCATAGCCACATCAAAAGATTATGGTTCTTCCATTTCATTTAAGTGCACATAATCATCAGGTGAATACCATGTATAATGTGTATGATTCCTAGATGATATCTGGTGTGGAAAACATGTTCATTAATAACCCCTAGAATAAGATCCTCAGAAATAAAAGGTACATCAGAAATATTAAATCCAAATTTTTCACCCTGAACAACATTCTTACACATCAACCGGATCATCAAAATCAAGAATATGATGGAAATGAGAATAAAAAACCGTTTCAATAATAAAAAATCCATCAGATTTTAGAGAAGAATATATTTCAACCTTATAAATATTTTCAATAGTCCAATCCTCCTTAACATTGCATTATAGATTATGAAATGTTTCCTCAAAGGTGGATCATATAAATTGTACCAAAACACATCATGTTCATATCCAATAAAAATACACTTTTGTGACTTACCATCTAGCTTAGATCTATCATTTCTAGGAACATGAACAAAATACATGAAACCAAAAACACAAAAATAGTCATAGTTTATCTATTTTCCATACCAATTTTATTATGATTTTATATCTACAAAGAAAATGAAGGTGATAAATTGAATTTATAAGAAATAGAAAATAAATCCTCACCCAAAAAATTTCTAAGAAACATAACTTATAAAAGGAATCAATCAAATCAATACAAAAAATTAATGACAAAATTCTCATCTACACCATTTAGTTATAGTTTATTATGATGTTTCCTATAAGGAATTTTACTTTTTTTTTCAAACAATACTGATCAAATAGACCACAGTAATCACCCGTATTTATTGTGAAATTAAATTTCAACATCTTATCAAATTCCCTCTCAGTTGAAACAAGATATTGATTAGAAAATTTGAGCACTTGAATTTTGGAATTAAAACATATAACAATTATTACATGAGTATTCATTAATAATGATAAAAATAAAATATTTCTCTTATGATTATTATACATAAAAGGTAAAAACATCAAAATATACGTATTCAAGTACATAATACTTCTTATGTAAATAATGACTATTGTAACTCAATATTTTTAATTTTCCAACCAGACAATGGCTGAAAATGTCTAATTGGACACTTTTAAAATATAGAATTATATATCATTTTTCCAAAAAACCAATCCATTTCCACTAATGTGGTTGATCCTCTTATTCCATAACATGAAAGAAAAATTATAAATAACAACGCAAGTAGTATTACGGGAAATATAAGATCTAGTCTATTAAAAACATGAATTCTTATTTCCTCAAGAAAAAATCAAATAACCATTGGAAAGAATCAATTAGACGTCAATTTATGATAAAACCTCTAGAAAGATAAAAAATAGTTGAAATAATATTTATATTATGCTTTGGTGCATGTTGAATATTCTTCAAAATAAGCATACATCCTATACAGGTCACCAAACTAATAGTTATAAAACATAAAACACCTACAAGACCATCAGTACCCACCTTCAAAATCCTACAATTGTATAGGATATACTATTTAAATAAAATAATACCTTGATGTCATGTAAAAATAGGCCCCACTATCAACAACCTAGTAACAATCATCAGAAGCATATTAACGGATTCATAAAAAATAATAAGATCACCCATTTAGTGGTGGTGCCATGATCATATCCATCACCATTTTTCTTTTACTAATTTTCCATCATTGTGTCTTGACTTTTGAGCTGATAGAATAACTTCCTAACATACCCCTTCTAATCCTAGTGATGACATTAAATATCCCTATACTTACACATATATGTGCTTAGGCATTTTCTCTTACATTGAGTGCTCTGTACCTAATTAATTTCCCACATCCCCCCCATTATATGTGACTAAATTCTATAAATATGATTTCTCCTAAGTACATCCCCTGACCTCATCATTCTAGATAGAAGACTTAACAAAACTGAAAGTCACAGTACCATTAGGTTCTTAACCGGTTAGAGTAACATGAAAATTCTCCTATGAATTGAGTAAAGTGATAAAAAATCATTAAAAATACATCTTCAAAAGTAATACCCATAATATAAAATTGAGAAGAACATCCATGATATTCACTTAAATAGTTAGAAATATACATACCATGTTTTTACATAAAAGTAATCTCTTTTTTTAGGAGAAATAGTTTGTAATTTCTCTTCATGCAATCAAATATTATTTCAATATTATACCATAATTATATGTCATGATAGATGATGAAAATATTTTTCATCACATAATATTTGACGCACTATGAAATGAAACAAAAAACCATATCATTCCCAAAATCAAATTCATTATTATAAATTCTATTTGAATTCTGAGTACTAAACACCATAATTTATCCAAAAAAACAAAACCATTGATTATATATATTGGGAAATATGGATAGTGACGAATGGAAAAATATACACCAACTATAAAACATAGATGAAATAAAATCCTTTCCATTCATGTAAGCCAAAAAAATTAAAGCAGATGTGCAGTGAAAAAATAAATGTGTACAGTAAATAAATGCAAACACCCTAAATTTGTAACATATAAAATCCAGTGAAGAAAAAACTTTGGGAACTATTACAGAAAGAATAATCTACTGTAATAAAAAATTACATGAAAAATACTGAATAATATTAAATGGATTTCAAAATTCCAACTCTCCAATAGAGTATAAGAAATACCAGCCGATAAGAGATGAAGAAGCCATGTCTTATTACTTAATTCCATCCAAGAAAAAAGAGAAAATAATAAATTTTACCATCCAGATATAAATATCATTGACTAAATAAATGGGTTCCAAAAAATAATCAAGATAAAAAAAATGATTGCCAGTCAATGATAATTGTAATCTAACACCATCTCATCACAATGACTTCATGCATGCCTAAAACCCTAGCTGTGCCTCCTATTTAAAAATAAAAGTATCTTTCTTTTTAAATTCTATAAAATCTATAAATTTCATATATTTTTTAATAATTTAAATTTTCATGTGGAGTACCTCGAAGAAGAGGAAATCCAACACATCAATTCTAAATCATTTATTCATCGAGATTTAGTCTTCCCAAATCATAAATCAAGTTCAACCTCATCAGTTTCAGGTTTAATCATCGAGGTCTTCATTATATGATCTATTATTCATTATTTTTATGTTTTTATTTAACAAAATATTAATACGTTACAATCCTTCAACATAAATACATACTGAAAATTTATTTAGTCATTGCTAGGATCCAAAAACCCGATGGGGTCAGTCATCATAGTAAGTCAAATACTCAATCTTCCATTGATTATCCTAGAATGATTTTATTTTTTATTTTAATATTTAATAATTCATATCCACTTCCACTTTGTTCATGAAATCCCAATCTATGTTCAAGAACTAGTGGGTGATAATCCTAAAATTTAATCTTTAACCGGTGCTTCAACACGATTGATTCTTCAAAATATTGAATGGATTCATTTTTATCCAATTTTTTACACATATAGTCTTTGGTTTATTTTAATTTATTTAAATTAGTTGTACGAATTCAATAATCATCCACCTGATAGGCTTGAGCTGACATCAATATCAAGTAGCAAAGGAAAGGAATGTAAAATCAGATGTTGCATCAGGAACACTTCATCACCATAGGGAGGGAATGTTGTGGAAGGTGTCCACCATAGATAATTCACATATGGAAGTAGATGTGTGGTCTCATAAAATCTTCAATCTCATCATGGTAGAGTGGCCACTAATTGAATATAGTCTAAATGGTTCAATGATCAAATTTTTAAAATAATTACCCAAAATATATTTAAAAAAATATGTTCAAAAAAATAGTGATATGAAATTGAAGGAAATGTTTCTTAAAATAGTTGTGAATTTAAAAAATATAACATTTGGAAATTAAAATACCCAATACACATGTTTTTTAATCATTTTCAAAGAAAAAATGTTTTAACTTCCAAGTGATGAAAATTTAAAAATTCTCTATTAAGATATCAGTTTCAGTATTTAAAACTATTTTAATTCATAAAATAATAGAGATTAATTTAATCAATTACATTCCACATTAGTTCTCCTAGGGAACTATGTTCATGGAAATAAAAAAATAGTGCTAGTTAAAATCCATAATCAAATAAAACTTCTATATAATAGCCATTACACAAGGTCAATTTATAGCTAATAGAGTTACATCACTAGTCTGGGAAACACATTGAACCAGTGGAATGATGACATAAAATGTCATATTCTAGGCAGAAACACCGACCTAGTGAAAAGATCAAATACAGCTAGACAAGCTTGGATGAAACCCATAACTAGTGATAATGTTTATTACTAATTCAGTAGCTATGGTGACTCACTGGATTAGTTAGATGTTATACTAAAACTCAACTAGTTCGGACATCTCAGAATATTGGTGGAATGATGGTGTATAATTTATAGAAAATCTATGCTAATAAAGAAACAACCAAAACATTGTAAAATAGTGTTCGGAAGGAAAATTATAAATTGATTTTATAAAAACTAATCCATGGAACAAATATTTGTAAATAATTTGAAATCATTATATCACTTCATTAGCATCACAAAAGACATGATAGTCCTAAATTTTTTTAAATAATATGAAATGTGTCTAAAACTCCTTAAAGAACGTAACAACAATAGAAAAATTGAATGAATCCCTGATTTATAAACATTTCCTCAAAAAAAGAGTTCAATCATATTTTTTTAATACTTTTTATATTTCCAATTTCACATGAAATAGTTTCCTTGATGAATTTTAAAAACCAATATAGGTGTATAATATATAATTTTTCATTAATATGTTCAATATATTTATTGAAATATAAAAAACAATCATAACATTAAATTTATGGAAATATGGATGGAGCCACCAACATCAACTAACCACCCATAACATGATACCAAGATTAAGGTTACCACTATTGGGTCTATGAACACACAACTAATCTATAAAATCAATAAATTAACAAATTATACCATAGATCTAAAACTAAAATCACATTTATAAATTCCCAACTCATCGATGAAATAATGATACTAAAACCTGAAAAAAACATGTGTGGTCTACTACACAAAATGTCCTTGATCAATAAAACATAAAAAATCAAATTATATACCCATACCAATTGTTAAACAAACCCAATATCAATAAAAATTATTCAGAAATCAATGGGTGTCACGAACCAACCATGGTCGACCCTGAACCGGTCACCCGAGTCGGTCCACGACATGGCCCGAGAGGCGTTCCCGATCCTCCCGGGCTGGCGACAAGCGCCAGGGCATCAACAGAGGCTATGGGAACAATTTCGCCCAATATAAGTAAATAAGATAGTGAAAAATAATACAGAGCAACGCAGAAAAGATAAACAAAATAAAGTGACTAAACAGGAACAAATAGGAATCAAACTAACCAAACACGACGTCCGAACAAACTCTATGCGACCTCGCGGGTCGCTCTCCGACTCAACGATCAAGCGTCGCCCTAGGCGAGCTCACTCATGCTATAGCCTGCACAAACACTAAAAACAGAAAAGAACTATAGGTGTGAGTATTAAAAACTCAGTAGGCTTGCCCGATATATATTCCCAATGCACTACCATGAAAATAAAATAAACATCATTTCAAGTTTGAACTACAATTTATAAAAGTATGTTTTAATAAATATTCTACTTAAAAACAATGTAGGAACCATTTCTCTTAGCCATTTCCAAATTCGGGTTCATTTCATTAGTGTCAATTACATTTCAGGAAAGGGGAAAGTGATGTTTAAATTTTCAAATTTTTACAAAGGGGATGAAACACTTTATTTTGAAAACAATTTTTAGAAACCTAATCAAGAGCAATTTATCACTTTCTAAGGAAAATAATACACCAGAATGCACAAAGTAAAACACACAGCCAGGGAAATGTAGGTGTACATGTGATCATCATAATCAGTACTGCAAGCAACAAAATTTGAATAGACATGGGTGAACCTAGGAGATCGAGAATAAACCAGAAGACACCAATACATGAGAAATCATCCTTATCGACATGTCATGATGAAATCAAAATGCACAATACCATCAACCATCCACTCACAGGCAGGTCAAGGGAAAATCCCATAGTAATAAACCCAATATGTCCACCTACTATGGGCCACTGGTTAGTACCATCACCTACCAGTGCAACAATCATTCTTAGAATATTCTCTCAATATGCCAGATTCCCATGTCTCAAGTGTTGAAAAAGGGGTGAGCCAACTGATGCCAACTGAGCATCCAATCATATACATATATATATAAAGCACAACAAGCATCACCCGAGCCACTCTGTGGAACAACCTCATGCCTTTAAACTACACACGTACTTGGGAGCTACTAAGCGCGGCCTCCCAAACAATCAATTGGGACCAAGGCATGAGAGTCATCCTAAGAGGGTTTTTATCAAAACATTTTCATCCCTTTCCATAAAGTGCCAAACGGGCATTTAATACATTTCACAAACGCTACTCAAAGAAATGTACAACTTCTTTATGAGACAAAACCCAGTTTAAAACCATTCAACGAACCCCAAAAAAAAACACTACGTCATAGGCTGACAATATTTTTATAAACCAAACCAAACCAAAACATTTTATTTTTCCAAATAACCTTTAAAAGCCTACCACCCAACTTCTTTAAAGAACCAAAGTACTTGTTCAGGCTTCAAAAGAAATCATTTCTCATTAAACCAGAACCCTATTTTATATTCTGTAAATTATGTTTAAAATCCAAATAGGCATTCTTTCATTTTTGGGTGTCTGCTCGTCAAAAGGATGTTTCATGTGTTGTGTATAAAATAAACAGCACCTTTTTACACTAAATAACCATTTAAAAATTAACTATCTTATATGAAAAATTAATTATTGTATATTATCTCATATTTATTAAAATTAATAAAATATTTATTTTGAACAATTAGGGTGCGCAAACAGAATGAAATAATATAACATAAATTTTAAAAGAAGTGCAAAGGCAACCTACCTCAAGATCAAGCGCGACGACAAAACCCCCCCAGAAGCAAGGCGCGATGACACAACGTGTGTCCTAAAACCACGTGATAAGGTCCAACACTCTGCATAATCAATATCAAGGACTCAGACATATACAAAACTCACTAGAGCATACGAAACCAAACGTTGGGGAGAAACGCTCACCTCAAAACTGAGACGCAGCGATGACGAAACCTCAGAAACAAGGTGCGGCGATGACGCTCACTCAGAAACACCTTGCGCGGGTCCTAAAACAAAAATCCTACCAAAACAAACATAAGATGATAACCCCCAACAAATAAAAGGCCAAAGAGAGAATAATAATTATAATAGTAGTAGTAGTAATAATAATAAAAATATGAATAATAATAGTAATAATAATAATAATAGTAAAAATAATAATAATAAGAAGAATAATAATAAGAAGAATAATAATAAAATTAGTATTAATAATAATAATAATAACAATGATAATAATATGACCATTAATAATAATAGTAATAAGATAAAACAAAATAAATAAATAAAAATAAAGAAACCTGGCCATGGGTATGTGCTGCAAGGGGCCAGGCGGAAGGGAGGTCGGGAAACTGTTGGAGATAGAGGGAAGGCGGCCGGGCACCGGTGGAGGGAGGATCCGGTGGTCGGGAGATGGAGGGAGGAGCTGGCGGTCGGATGGAGGAGGCGTGGCCAGAGGGACACCGGACGGGAGGCGGAGGGAGGAGGCGAGGCCGAAGGGAGCGCCGCCGGAGGAGGGACGCCGGACGGGAGTGTGGCGAGGGAGGATTCCGGAGTGCTGGTGCAGAGAAATGGCACCGGAGGGAACCACCGTGGTGCTGGCGCAGCGACGGGAAGCCGGGGCCAGGATCGGCGGTCACCGGAGGGGAGCAGGAGGGATCCGTAGCGGCAGGAATCCGGAGAAGGGGGGTTCAGCGGGTGTCCGGGGGTGCTGCGCAAGGGAGGCGGAGTGAGGCTGGGGAGAGGGGAGGAGGAGCCATGCGGGGAAGAGAGAGAGAGATGGGGGGTGGCGGTCGAGAGAGAAGGGATGGGTAAAAAACAGAGGGGGCAGCCCGCTAGGGTTAGAAGAAATGAAAAGAAAAGATAAAAGAAAAAAATTAAATTAAATAAAACAAATAAAAATCATAATAATAATAAATTACAATAATAATAATATCAATAATAACGATTAATAACAGAGCATATTTAATAACTATTATACTATTATCCGCTAAATTAACAATTTCATTAATTATTTATTTATAACCTAATGATAAAACTAATAATGATAATAATAATCATAATGATAAAAATAAAAATGATAAAAATATTCATTTCGTCTTAAATAATAAAAATAATTATTAACTGATAACTATAAATGTGTTTGTTAAATATAAAGACTCTCTATTTAAAATTTTTCAAAGAAAATGGGATGCACAAATACACCGGGCAGGGACGCGCGGGGCTTCCAGAATAGGCTCCGCTCACGCGCCCAACGACGTCACGACAAAAAGCGCACTTTTTAACAAAAACCCAAGAACCTAGTCCGATACTGAACACGAACCGCAGCAAAATAATTTAAGGCCAAAAAATCATAGAATAAAATAAACGCACATGTCGGGGTGTGACAATGTGTATATATAACTCAAAGAAAAATGTGAACAAAAATAGGAGCATCCCCTTATGAGGAATCCACTATAAGTCACACACCAATGCCCTATCAATTAAAATTATTCATGGAATAATAGGTTCTCTAAATCCCTAACCGAGTGAGAAAAAACATAAAAGAAATAAGTGATAAGAAAAAGGGGGATAAAGGGAAGAATATTAATAAGAATTGTAGTGACAATATCTTTATGAATTAACTGGATTGAATTGGAAATGAGGGGATGAAAAATAGAGATAAAGATGGATATTTATCATTTAACATGATATTTAGATCTGATATCCCCAAGGGTATTCCAAAGAGGGATCCCTATGAAATGGTCAACATTCCCTTCTATCAAATTCCTACACTAATACACAAATTCTTGTGTAAAAATGGCTTTTAACAGTGGTAAAACACATTGAAAATCGTATTGATGATAAAAGAGGGTCCCCTTTATTAGCATTATTGTTAACGCCGATAGAGGCCTAGATTGCTCCAATGTAGTGTTATATTAGAAACACAACTAAAAGAACTATTCATTCAATCATTTTATATACATTTAATCTCTCATTATAAATAAAATTTATGCATGTGGTATATAAAAAATTCTTCTATACACATTTGAAAAAATATTTTATAAAATTACAATTACAATTATCGAAGAAACATTTAAAAATATTAATGTTTCATATTTTGATGCTCGTGATCCCCTCTCAAAATTGTTTTCCCATGGAATCACCTGTCATACAAAGCCTCTCAACCGGAGTGAAATATTCTACCTATATAAGAAAAATATTATGTTACTAATACTATAATGAAATAAATAAAAAATTAATATAAAATAATACAAAAATAAAATGCCAATATTTAATAAAAAAGACACATTCTGAGTTACACCGATCACACTGTGCATCATATTGAGAGGGGGTTGATTTCCACCTATCAAAAATGACCCATGTATCATTTTACTAAACTATCAATAAAATAAGTATTAATTTGATCAATTATATCTATGTCACTTGTTCATTTTACGAAATTAATGTTACATTAAAATAAGTTGACACACTTTGAGTCATACCGGTCACACAGTGCATCATATCAAGCTATAGTAGAATCGTACAAATCACAAATGAATCATGGATTTTTCTCTTAAACTATTAAAATAATTTTACTGTGTTATCATATTTTTCATTATGAATGTTTTATTTTGGTACGAAAATGTCATTTAAAACTAGAAACAAACATTTTGAGTCAAAATGATGTAATCGTGTATCAGTTTGAGGAGATACTACTTCATATATATAAAAAATTAATTAATAATCTCTATCCGAAAATATCAGAAAAATCATAACATGTGTTCTTTGCTTTTAGTGAGTGACATGTTTTAAACAAAAATGTCAATTTTAAACAAATAACATCCAATTTTAGTCATATCGTTCACACCCTGCATTATATTTGAGGGGGGGGGAGTTTCCTACACATCAATAACTACTCATGGACCATTTTTTATAAACTATCAAAACAATCCACCTGCATTTTCTTAGTTTGTAGTATGTCAATTGTTATTTTCATAAAACAATTAATGTCAATTTTAAATAAAATAGCATACTTGTAGTCATACATGTCACATCATGCATAATATTGAGTTTTATATGACTCACACATGTCAAAAATCACTAATAGATCATTTTCCTTAATGTATGAATAAATACTAATATGTTTTCAATGTTTTTAGTATAAATGTTGTGTTTTTATACAAAAATGTCATTTCAAACAGAAAACAGACTGTTTGAGTAGTAAATGTTACACCTTGCATAAGTTGGATGTGATACTACTTCATACATGTCACAATTGAATTATAAATATTTTTTTTATATTATAAAGACAATCAAAGCACGTTTCCATGGGTTTCTATGAGTGACAAATTTTGAATTGAAATGTTAATTTTAAACTGATAACTGAAAATTTTAGTCATACTCATCACACCGTGTATTGGATTGATGTGGGGTTGATTTATACAAATAAACAGTGACTCAGAAATCATTTTTATAATTTATAAAAACAATAAAACTAAATTTTATTAATTTTTATTATGAAAAATGTTCTTTTTAATTAAAATTAATGTCAATTTTAAATAAAAAGACACACATAGTCTAATAATATACAAATCTTGTGCCAAATGTAGGTGCAGTTGACTCCTACAAATCAAAAATGACCCACGAGAAGTTTTCTTAATGCATCAGAAATTAATTTTTTTTATCCATTTCCATTATTCAATTTGTTCCTTTTTACTAAAATGTCATTTCAATCTAGAGATACACATTTCGAGTCATACTAGTCGTATAATGTATCAGTATGACATGAGAATAATATAAACATTTAAAAAATGACTTTTGAATCATTGTACCCTATTATCAATACAATAAGAGTGGTTTTTTTTTTATTTTAGTGAGTGTAACATTTTCTACTTAAATATTAATTATAAAATGATAACGGAAACTTTTAGTCTTATCATTCACACTATTCATTTGATCAAGGGGTTGATTCCTAAACGTCAACAATTACTCACAAATCATTTTCCTAATGTAACCGGACAATATAAATGTGTTTTCTTAGTTTTAAGTATCTCACGTGTTTTGTTCACTAAAATTAATGTCAATTATAAATAAAATGAAACACTTGGAGTCATACTAGTCCCAACGTACGTCTTATTGAAGTTTGGTTGACTCCTACACGGCAAAAATGACTCATGGATGATTTTCATAAAGTATCAAAACTAAATGAATGAATTTACTCAATTTTATTCAGAATGTTTTGTTCTTATCTATTATTTAATTTCAAACGTGACTCATAAATTCTTATTCATATCGATCGTAGAGTGAAATAGTTTTACATGATACTTCTCCATACACATCAAAAATGAATTATTATTTGTGTACAAAAATTATCAAGAAAATTGGAGTGTGTTTTATAGGTTTTTAATGAGTGACACGTTTAGAACTAAAATATAAATTTTAAACTAATAATGGACCCTTTTGGTCATACATGTCAAAACGTTCATCGAATTGAGGTGGGGTTGATAAAAATACATCTAAAATGAAACATGGATTGTTTTCCAAATGTATCAAAATAATATGAAGCCATTTTCTGGGGTTGAAGTATGTCACATATTCTTTTTACTAGAAATTAATGTCAATTTTAAATAAAATAACACGCATGGAGTCATATCAGTCACACCATGCATTGTATTGTAGTAAAGTTGACTTTTGCACATCATAGATGGCTCCTATATAATTTCCCCAAAGTACGAAGACAGTATGAATGGTTGTTCTTAGTTTTCATAATTACAGTTCTGTTTTTTACAAAGATGTTAGTTAAATACTAAAACAAACATTTTGAGTCATATCGATTTCATCATTTGTCAGTTTTATGATACACTTCTTTATACACATAAAAATTTAATTATTAATCGATGTTATAAATTATCTAGAAAATTGGAGTTAATTTTCTTAGTTTTTAGTGATTAACACTTTTTGAATTAAAATTTCAATTAAAAACACTTATCAGAAAAATTTATGAATATTGGTCATACTGTGTATAGGATTGAGTTGGGGTTGATTTTTACACATAAATATGACTCATGGATCATTTTCCTAAAGTATCTAAACTATCTGAATTATGTTTCATGATATTTAGTATGTTACTTATTCGTTTTAGTAAAAATTGGTGTCAATTTTAAATAAAAAGTATTTCTTTGAGTTACACATGTCACATAGTGCATCGTATAGAGGCGAGGTTGACTCCAAAATGTCAAAAATAACTGTAGGATTATTGTACTAAAAAAGAAAAATAGTCCAAATGAATTTTCTAAATTTATTAGTATCCCAACTGTATTTTGTTTTACTAAAATTCTATTTCAAACTTCAAACAGGCATTTTGAGACATACCAGTGGAATCAAGTGTCATTTTTATTTGATACTTATTCACACATATAAAAAATTAATTTTAAATCACTACCCAAAATTATCAAGACAATAAGAGCATGCTTTCTAGATTTTTAGTGATTGAAAATTTTTGAACTAAAATTTCAATTTTAACCTGATAATAGACACTTTTAGTCATATCAGTCACACCACGAATCAGATTGTTGTGGGGTTGTTTCCTACATATCAAAAATTACACACGGATAATTTTTCTATAGTACCAAAACAATTCTAATGCATTTTCTCAGTTTTCATTCTCTCAGTTGTCCTATTTAGTAATATTGTTAGATATTTTAAATAAAAAGTCACAATTGGTGTCTTAACGATATCCCCATTTGTTTTATTGAAGAAATATTTACTCCAAAATGTTAAAAAGGTCTCAAAGATCATTTTCCTCATGTATCAAAACAATCACAATGTGTTTTCTTAGTTTTTTGTATGATAATTGTCCTATCTCTTATGAGTATCTTTGAACAAACCATCCCGATTAAAAAAATGAATCCACCTGTATAAAAAAGTTATTTTTTTAATAATACTAAAAATATTTAAATTAAACATAAATATGAAGAAATATACTAATTATATGGAAGTTACATCATCAATCAATTTCTGTACATTCTTCCATTAGGTATGTTTTCAAATTATTTTCTTGGAAAATAATTATCATCTTATAAATATGAGTCTTTTCACAAATTAAGGTAGTACTGGAAAAATATATATATACAAAAGATCAATAAATATTTTAAATGAAATGATAATTATCATTTAAAATTACACTTCGAGGATGTTAGTTGGATGTTGGAATATTATCTCTATCATAAATATAAAAACATAATAACTATTATGTTTTCAATTTATTTGTTTCGGACACTATAGAAAATTTGAGGAGAATAAGTACTTTTTATATGTGTTTGGATAGTGAAATTTTATTATATTTACCCAAATACATGTCATGTTGTTGAACATGGCATGGTACTTGTGATTATCCCATGGCCTCATTCTGTGTTTTTTAAGATATTGATTGACCTCCATATCATAAAAGAATCCTTAGTAAATAATAATATAAATTATATAACTTGGGTTTAGTTCTAAAACATTGGATGTAGTGTATTAAAAATTTAAACATTACAATATGTGTGGTTGGTTTTTTGGATATTAATGCATTGAATTGAGTAAACTAATCTTAGGAATATCTAATTTGGTCGCAATGAGCATCAAATGTTTCCTAAAAACAAAAAAAGTAATAATTAATGAATGTAATGAATATATATTTGATATGACTAAATTACAGAGTTTTACCCCTGCATAATTGGTATTAAGAAGTGTCTGTCATCCGTATGTTTTCTTTTAGAATATTAGACCAACCCTGCCACTATTTCATCTTTTTTTGGAATATATTCTTAGATGTTATGTAGAGGGGATACGAGGACTAACGAGTACATTTTGGCATGGGGAAATCCCAAGAATTGGTTTTTATATATACGCCTACCAAAAATATGAAATGTATTTAGTCATAATTAACATAGTATAATAGATTTTTGAAAATCAAATCATTAAAACATAAATCTTATATAAATTTAAAATTATTCCCCCAAGGCATCCATATTTTAGGATTTTACATTCATTCTTAACACCAATGAACTCTTGAACCTTCACCCAGTACATTTTTTCATCAAAATCATATATGTGAGTACTACCATTTTCTTAAATTGTATCAACATGATCCATAAATGATAATAAATGAAGATATTGAAAGGGAGGGGTATAGGTGCATTCATTAGATATTTTTAGTATGTTGGTCTTTCATTTATATGGTTTTGAGTTTGTCTTTCATTTCACTCGATCCCCTTTTCTATATATATTAATATACATCAGTTTTTTCCTTTTTTCATTAATTATTAAAGGATACCTTGAAAAATAAATTTGAAATTAATATATCCTTTACGAAATATTTTTTTGAAAGAGGTGACGACCATGAAATGAAGTATTGTGTCGAATAATGATGACAGGAAGAAAATTCCCAATTCACATAATTTGATGGAAATTTAACTTTCTGTAGTCAGAAATTTTATTAGGTCTATAACATTGCATCATATATATTTGAAGAATAAATAGATCTTTGTTAATGTATAATGGAAATTTATGGGGAAAATACAATTTAAATCTATAGGAAATAGACATTGAATCAAAACATGACATTCATGTGATTTTAGACCCTTTAACATTAAATTAGTCATTGAAAAGATGTAATTGATATTTGATGAATACCATTATAAAAACATTACATCATTCAATAATTTTCAAAACTAATATATCTCATTCCTGGAATGGGTGAAAGTAGCTGGAGGAAGAAATTTTCATTTTTACCGTTTACTAGTGCCAACTCATCTCGAATTCCATTGTAACCCATGTCCAAACTAGCCATAAATTCTTCATATGTTATGTTGGGTGCATTTGGAAACATTATAATGCCACTATCACATACATTATTTCAACATGTATAACATCAAGAAAATATATCACGTAAAGTCAATTCCTGTATGGAAATTAAAAAAACTAATTTCTTTTTTTAAATAGTTTTAGTAACGTTTTCTAAAAATGATTTACCAAAAATAGTTTCCAATATTTTAATTTATCTAATAGTTGGTCACCTATTAGTGGTGACAACATTTAAAATTCATCTAATATTCTATTTAATGATGCTTTCTATGATCGGTACTTATTCTGTTATTGTAGATATAATTGTTGTCTTAGAAACATGGTTTTCATTGAATGTTTCAACCTAATTGATTGTGTACCTTGTTTTCAAATGGGACATCCTTGAGTTCCTTTAATTTAATATCTAGAAAAATATCTACAATCATGAAATTCATTTATCATTCCATACAACATGACTCATAATATGAATATTCATTTCTGTATGTATCATACAACACAACACCTAAATCACACAATAATTTATATTCCATGGTGAATGGACCAAATAAACATCAATATCATTAGGTAGATCTTTTGATCCTAATATAAGAATAGAAGAAATATGTATTTTTATTTTTGGAATAAACATGGTGGTAAGTTATATTTTATCAATACAATTATCCATGTACTGTGTCTATTTCTTTGAAAACAAAGATGATTCACTCCATCCATACAGAACACAAGATGAAGGATTCTCATATCCTTTTATAATTCAGGATACTCATGATCAATTCTCTTCCATAAATGATTTTCTATCGGGTGACATAGTTTCCCATATTTAATTCATCTATGTTCACAACACATCAATTTACCTATAGTCTCCCAACTTTTATATAGGCTCATACACCTAGGAATGATTGGAATGTACCATTAAAACGTCATTTGAATAGATTCATCTTTATTGAATCAAGTAGTGTGACAACTTGTGCATTCTTTATGTTAAATTTGGTCCTCAAAAAAATAGAACAAAATCATTCATGTAGGAATCTATTCTTTCATAGATCATACCCAACGAGCCTATCATTTGTTTAGTATTGCATGTTTGTTTTGGGAGGTTCTTATATTATAGGAGCATTCATATAAATCAAGAGATAAAGCAGTACCCTAATACTATTATCACTTCATCTGTTTCTAACATTCAAATTTTGCAGATTCATTATGGATAAAAATTCTATATTTTTAGAGCAACTAGAATACAATGACATCTTTTCACAACTCTTTTACTTCTATAACAATTTTGGGAAATCACAAAGTATATCTTCAACTATACTTGTCATTTTTTCAATACGATATTTTTCATCATTCACATCTGTAATACCATCCTCACTATAATGTTTTTATATATCCAGACTTGTAATCATATCAAATGATTCATAAAATATTGGGTTACCCCTACTAGAGTCTATATTTTATTTTCCAGGTGTTTATTGGAAAATTTATAACTTCGATCTATTCCTTGTTAGATTAAGTATTCTTCCAACTCCTATATAATAAATTGTCATTAATAACAATAGCATAAACACAGAAAAAGTATTTGAAATGGGAAATTTGCACTATCTATCTCAAACATGATGAACACTTTAAATCCATATTAATATTAATTTATCATTAGATTAGATTCTATCCATTATTTATTCATATCAATCCTATATGATTCGGTAATATCAGTAATTAAAAAAATAAATACACATAAGGGGATTTTCAAATAAGGGGTCCATAATATTTTAATAATAGTTATTATTGCAATATGTTTCCTAAGACTCAACCCCTTAAAAGCTAACACCAAAACGAAAGAAGATTTAATTGTAGAGGACTCCCCAAATTTATACCATATTAGTGATGTTGGATGCAATGTAGGTTTAAGAGTTGCAATGGGATTAAATATTAATTCACCTTTTGCAGGAGTGAGGTCATGATAGATATGTTATGGGTTTGAAAGAGTTAGTGGCACGACCATTCCATGGGGTTATTATCAATCAAATATTTTTACCCTGTATAATGTATTGGGATTACTAATTTAATTAAAAAATAAACATAAATATTATTGAAAAATATATTTAAAATGTCCTTGGAAAAAAAATTTTAAAATCACGTTGGGAATCCCGTAAAAAAACAACCATTTATAGAAATTCCTCTTTAAAATAACACTAATTTTTAAAAATAAATCAATCAATTCCAAGAACTCTTTCATAAAAATGAGATTTCTTTTTTAATATAATTCAAGGAATTTTCATGATCAAATAGTGGTAATCATTTAAAATTAGAAAAAATCCACTATATTTTAAAAATTTTCATTTAAAACCACACACACTCCTAATAAAATGAAACCAGCATTAAATACACTTTCAAAACATTCACATCCCTTTATGAAAGTCAATCGTGTGTATTGAAAAATAATTTGTATGAAACTCAAGTCCATGCCATGTGTTTAAATAATGATAAATCTATTTAAAACCCATGAAGTGTATGTCTAAAACATATAAGTTTTTAAGAAACATTTTAAAACACTTGAATAATTTTAAAAGAGCCAGTTAGGCATTTTCACAACGACATAAATCTCAAGAGAGTAACTTTATAAAAGATACGTGAATAAAAAATAACCAATATTTTATGAAATATAAAACATTAAAAGGTTTAAAAATGATCCAAAATATAAAGATAAACACAAAATAAATTTATTTTAAAGAGGGACACTTTATAATAAAAATATTAATACAACACACAGTGAATATTTTCTCCTTATTCTTTATGGGGACCTCAACTTCCAATTATAATTATATCATTAACTAGTGACTATGGAACACCACTATAAAAGTGAAACCCTTTACTTTAACCTATATCATAGAAAAATGAGTTTATATATGCACTAATTTTTATATGTATGTTGTGAGAGAAGATAAAATTAAGATATCATCAAATATTTTATACCATTCGTGTTTTAAGACAAACCTAAGAATTCTAGTTTTAGGGAAAATAATGGATTTTTTTTACAAAAGGATGAGTCAATTAAACGTATAAAACATATATTTTTCTTTTAATGATAATATATTTTAACAAGATACTTCAATAATGTAAAATAATAATAAAAAATTAAGCTTCAACCATTAAGGGGTGCCTACCAAGGGACGAAATAGATAATCTATGTTGAAAAATTAATGGAATCATCATATTATAATATTGTTGCAATAAAAATGCAACCCAATAAACTCTCCATTAATGGCCTCATCGAGAATGAAATTGTAGTAGTGGGTGTGAGACCTATGATAGGGGTACTATAAATGTTCGACAATAATATTATAACATATGTCTCTAGAATTTCTGTATCTCTACCTAAATACTCCACTGATGTTTTTCTAAAATCCAAACACTAATAATTGAAGAAAAACATTTTGAAAACTATTTTTTTAACATGGTATAACATCCATTGAAGAATTTACTGACACATCAACACCCATAATTAATCATGATATAATTTCAAATATATATTAGAAACCTATACATTGAAAAAACATGATTCATTTCAAATCAATCATAAAAATTTTAATTAAAACACAAAAAAATATACCACTTTCACTATAACTTCCAACTCAAAAGTATTTTATATTATTTATCCATTGATTAAATTATATTTTATCTAAACTACTCCTCAGAATCACATCATTATAATAAAAATCATAAAACATTTCACAATAAATATTAACTATAAAGTATCTAATATATCAAAACCACCTCATCAAAACATGTTCTGAAATTTAGATCAATCAAAATGCATAAAGTTTAATTATACCAAATTCATAGACAATAATACAAAGAAAAAAATCACAACTCTCATAGAATATAAACCAGAAATCAATTAAACACAATACCAATAAAATAAACATTGTCTCACACTAATGAATAAAATGAAACACATAAGTCATTCATAAAAAATATTTCAAACACTAAACCCTATAATTTATCTTTCCCTATATAATAATTCCAAATAAAAAAACAACATGCCTTCAATTTGGAGTTCAACTATCAATAGTATGGTCAAGAATTAGTGGAGTCATGGTAGGCGGCGACAGCGGAGGCCGCAGAGGGGTTCACAATAGTGGTGGGGTTTGGCTCATGGTAGAGGTGGGGGTTTCTATAGAGGATATATTCGTGGTGGTAGTGGATGTATTTATAGCGGTAGAGGAGGGGTCGTGATAGAAGAGGGGTCAGATGTAGAGGAGGGGTCGGTGGTGGTAGAGGATGGGTTCGGGTTGAGGAGGGGTCAATGGTTAAAGAAGGGGGATTTATGAAGAGACATGTCGACTTCCGCAAGAGCATAAGGCATGTGAGAGAGGAAGATAACTATAAGATTTCGACTATAGAATTTGGTAAAGATTTTATCAGCACTGAAATAGAAAGCACTAATAAAATTTATCCCTCATAAAGGCATATCTTAATCATTTCTAAAAAAGAGATGATAAAGCTAATATGTTAATAAATTACTTATATTACTATATATATTTATAAAATGATATATATATATATATTCATAACTATAAATAAATATAGTTATTATTTATATTTAGATATATAATAAATTTATTTATATAATTATATATATTTATAAATAAATATTAATTTATAATTATAAAATTAAAATTAATATGTTTATTATAATTATTATTATATATATGAATTATATTTATTATATATAATTATTAATATATATATATATTTAAATTAATAACTATAATTTTATATATATTTATTTAAATAATTATGAAATTATAATAACTTTATTTCATAATTTTGGAAGTTTATAAATATATATAATAAAATAAATATATTTATAAATATATAATAATATTTATAAATATATAAAAATATTTATTATTAAAATTATTAATAAATATTGATATTTTTAAATAATTATTAAATTATTAAAAATATATCATATATATATATTTATAAAATTATAAGTATAATAAATATATTTATTAAATATAATTATTAAACTATGAATATAATAAATATAATTCTTATGATTTTATAATTATAAATAAATATTTATCTATTTATAGATTTATGTATAAAAAATTATATGTTAATTTACAATATGTTATGATTATAATAAATATGTTTATTATATTAATAATTTTATAAATATATATATTAAAATTATAAATATAATAAAAATATTTATTCTAATATTATTATTATCTAAAAAAATATATTAATTTATAATTTTAGATATAAATAAAAAATTTTGTATTCACAATATTATTATTTTATATAATTATAAAAATATATAAAAATATATAAAATATATAAATATATATAAATATATAAATATATATAAATATTTAAATATATAAAAATATATAAATATATATAGATATATTATATAATCATAAATAAAAAAATATTTCTTTATAGTTATAATTATAAATATATATATATATATATAAACATATATATAATTATAATAATTATATTTATTATATTTATAATTTTATAATTATATTTATTTAATATATTTTTCATATATAATTGTAAAATTAAAATTTAATTATATATTTGTTATATTTGAATAATTATTTAAATAAATATTTATTAAATTATACTTATAATTATATATATATATATATATATATTTACAAATATAAATTTAATAAATATTTTTTTTTTGTAATTTTTAAATTATAAATAATTTATTAACATTAGATTTTCCTAAGCTCACTTTTAACGCTCATTAAGATAACCATTTATCAATGTTAAAAAAAAGTTCTCATAAAATGTTTCTTTATCAATACTATATTTTTAAAAATGATAAAGACATTCTTTATCAGCACTTTTTAGCATGCGAAAGGGGTACCTTTAGCAGTTCTAAAAAAGTACTGTTAATGGATTGTTTTATCAGTTCTATGCATTTTAGTGTCGATAAAATTTCTTCTTTATTAGTGCTATCCAAAAAGTAATGATAAAGACCTATTCCTTTTTTCTTCATGGAACAATATGAGAACTCTATTGCCAATCACGTCTCAAGATTTAGCTGAAGCAAATATCTACCACTACCTCTGCTACCTGCACCTCCACCCCCTATTACCCCTACTGCTACCTCCACCTCAGATGCACTACCACCAGACCCTAGTGATACCATCAAACCTCCAAATTTAAGTTATTATCTTGTTTGTGCTTATTTTTTCAGTCTTCGCTCATGCTCGCATTTCACTTTCTCTTGACGAACCACACTCTCATAATTTGTGCACATTATAACTATTTTCACTTGCCTCCATTTTATCGATGCTCTACCTTCAAATCTAGTGGAATTAGTCAATATTAATTCATTCAGATTCCAATTCATCCATTTTTTTACATTCCAAGTGGATAAAACCAAACTAGTTGATGAGGAATAAGTAGCGGCAGTTCAAGTGAGTTTCAAAGAGATTCTATGTTGTAAAAAACATTAATGATAACATTTGAAGGATTAATTCCCAGGTTCCCCAAACAAGTTCAATGGAATTTTTTTATAAGTAGGTATGTAATTATGAAGGTCTCAACTAGGATATAGATCACTAACTTTTGTATCAAATTCCAATATTTAAATTCAAATTTAGTCCACAAATTATTTTAATTTTATTTATTATTAATCAGTTTTTTTTATTATAATAATTCAATTATTCTTGAATGATTTGGCTCATTATTTTTATATTTTTAATATATTTTTTCTTCTTATTATGCTAGTCACTGATTTTTAATTATCATATTAGTTTACATATGGTATAATGATATTATATTTAAATTAATTGATTTATAATCACTTTCATACAAGGGATCATGAATTTCATGGTTTTATATGCATTGTATTTATCATTAGCATAGAATATTTTTTTTGAAAATTATACATTTGAATAGAAAAAATAAATTTTATTGAGTATGTTGATTTTAAAACCAAAATTTCAAGGGAATGAAAATTATTTTAATTATTGTGAAATGTTTAAAATATGGGTTCTATTCTCATTTTATTTTTACATGGTATTATTTATATTGATGTTATAATGGGATTTTGATAAATGTATTAGTTTTTTAATCAGTTTGTGAATATATCCTTGTAAAAAAATTTATTTATTTTTAAACGTTTTTTGATGTGGTTGATTTAATTATGAAAAATTATAAATTATTTTAACATCCATCCATATCCTCATTAGCTTGAAAATTTGGAGGAAAGTTACTTGGCCTTAATAAACATCCCTAAGTATTCAAAGGATGGAAATAGATATTGAAGGTATTTAATAAATGTGGTGGATAATTTTCCCATTAAGAAATAAACAACAACCCAAACATGCCATAACCAAAAAATCCACCTAATGATGCATGATTCAATGATGTTAAATAAACCATTTTATTTATATCTATTAAAAACAAAAACCATGTGCTAAAATTGAAGATTAAAATATCGAAGTACACAACGAGAGCCAAAAATACAAAAACTCAAGATGATGAAATAAATAACAAACTCTGATACTCCAAAATGATCTATGATCCAAGTACCCCAAAAATGCCATGTATCATTAAGTAGTGATAATGATGAGTGATACTTTACCTTTTCTCATGCCTTGATAAATGTCATCAGTAAATTCACCAATGTTCCAAATAATGGGTGAATAATAATACCCAATAATATTTCTCCCATTATATTCCATATTCAAGCCATTAGGATAAAACATGATAGAAATTATTAAATAAAAACAATTTATAACTAAATTTAAACATGTTACAAAGAATTAATTTTCTCAAAACAATAACAAGGTCCATAGAAAACAAACAAACAATACTTTATACCATTTCACATCTTCCATTTTGGAATAATTATTCCATTCCACATATACATACTACCAACTACTCATGCATCGTTAAGATAGCTCCATACACATTAGAGGGTTCCCGTCTATCTACCAAGTCATGAGAAGTTACTTAAATCTCATGTTCCATTAATCCATTTTCACTGACCACAAGGTCATATTTCTACCAATCCACACAAATTCAATATCAACTCACACCAACCAATTATTCCAAACCAAGAAAAAATCATTATTTCAACCATTTCAATAAAGTCAACATTTTATTGAAAACCAATTAGAAAACCATTTCAGAATAACCAAAAATTTATAAAAAATAATATTACTAGCGCCAAAACCAATCCATCATTTTAAAATCACCATTTTAATATAAAGGTACCATCAAAACATTCCAAAACCAACCCAATTTCTATAAATACACAATCCGAATCTCAAGAATGTTTTTAACAATCATAACAAAGTTAATACAGAATAATTTCTCAATAAAAATAATAAATTTGAAACTAATCATTAATATTATAAATAGAAGAATCAAGAGTAAACCCACATAACACTGGTTTTTGGATGACAATGAATATTGTATCATTAAAATCAATGAAACAAGGTTGAATATCCAAAAACGTGCCTTATAAATCTACCCAGGACTACATAAATTCCGAATATAATCATATTTGGAATCCAAAACCCTAGATCTACACACATCGGGTGTAGATATAATAAACCTAGAGAAAGGGAGAAGTAGATCAAATAAATCTCACCAGTAACTACCAAGAAAAAAGATTACCACAAGAATCTAACTTCAACACAACAAGGAACAACTTTAGATCACTTCAAATTCAATGGGGAGAGGATATATAATCATAAAGAAGTAAAATAAAATGTTAGGTACATTTTGAAAAAATACTAATCCTTTATAAGTGAAAACAAGTTAGATCCATAATTTATGGATTTAACATTTTACCCGTTCATGGTTTAGACTCACAGTTAGGAAAATTATGTGCTAATTTTGTACCTACCTCTGCCTTAAGGGATACCTCACATGATTTGATCAAATAGTTAGAAAATTGTGATCCAAATATGCCAAATATCATTACCAATATATTCATAACACTACATGGGTTCTCCTAGTATTATCGCATGGTTTGGATAAACCATGTGAAACCAGTGCGCCTTCCCTTTATCCCCGGTTTCACTACGGGTAGTTTCCTATATGTGTTTTATGGCTTTCCCAAACCATAAAAAAACTCTTCAACTATAGAAAAGACATCAAAAAAATCCAACATTTCAACAAACTCTCCCAAAAATCACCTATATAATTTTCATACATTAAACATCTTAATAACGGGTTACTTACTTGAAATTGGGGGTGTGTGTAAAATTCTCCCCACCATTGGTCATTCCATCCCCTACAAGAAGAAATCCATCAATGTGGTGAAAGCGTTCAGACCATTTCTCATTAATTTGGTTATTTTGTTCCCATGTCTCTTCCTGAATCAGCCCATATTTCTAAAAACAAACTCACACTATACCAATGCCTTTTAATGTAATAATTTCAATTTCTTATTCAAAATCTGTACTAGCACATTCACCAAAAAAACATCCAGTTGTAGTTCAACATGTTCCCGATGAATAATGATTTCATGATCAGGATACTACTTTTTTAGGTAAGATATGTGGAACACATTATGCACCCAACTGAACCATTTTAGTAATTCCAAATGATAATCCACCTCGCAATCTTGTTCTAGTTTCTCAAATAGTTCTATGTATCATAGAGATAACTTTACTTACTTCCCAAAACAATGTTTTCCTATCCAAGGAGAGATTCTCAAGAACACATGATCGCTCACCATGAATGATAATGTCCATCGAAAATGATCCACATATGATTTTTGAGTACTCTATTTCGTCTCCATCGATTTTAGGATCAACCTAATATTTTACAAATAATCTTGGACGAGGATTGTCCCAACTAGTGATGGTTCACCCGTTTCCACCCATAAAAAGTGGAGAATGATAAGGACACCCATTCAATGCTTCAATGTGATCCATATATATCACGTTTTACTAGTTATTATTATATTATAACTCCAATAAGGGTATGTAATCATCCCATGAGCTACAAAAATCCATTACATAAGCACGAAATAAGTCTTCCAATGTTTGTATCATTCGTTCAGATTGGACATCCATTTGAGGAGTATACATCATACTCATAGTCAACAGTCATGAGGCCTTTTTGTAAGTATTTATTGAAATGAGACATAGACCATGGATCATTGTCTCATATGATCAAAAATTGTATTCCATGTCTTTTTACCACTGGTAGGATATATGTTTTAGACAGATCCTCCATCGCATGAGTTTCAAAAATATGGTTAAAATGGGTCGATATTGTGAGACAATCTACAGTCACCCATATTTAATCATTTTTCAAATATATTCTAGGGATACATGTTAAAAAATCCATAGATATATTACCCTATTCCCACATAGTGACATGTAAATACAGATACATACCTTCTAGTTTTTTATGCTCTTTCTTATCTTTCAAACAAGCTAAGCATCTCGAAACAAAATCACGAACTAATATTTCCAAACAACTCTACAAAAACTATACGTTCAATGCCTTATAAATAGTCTGTATTCTAGGATAAGAAAACCATCTTTAATGGTAGTAATCATGATGATGTTGTTCCAGACCAAACATATGAACTACCATCCAATTTCTGAACCACAAAACTGAAATATCTTCTAGATTTTATACCTCAATGGTCTCCCCACCATTTAGTTCTTAACTCATCACAAAACATTTTAAATTGGATATTTTTACCTCTTTAACAATCATTACCATAATAGGAATCATAGTAATTGGAATGAAATCCACAACATCACCTCGGTCATCACATTCCACATGCATGTTGGCTATGACCGACATAAACTGCAACTAATAAGAAGTCATTTTTTAACTGAGCAAATGAAATTCTTCTTAATGTATCATCCACCGAATTTCCATTACCTTTTGTATACATCAAATCAAAGTAAAATATTTGGATATGATAGATCCATCTTCTTTTTCTCAAATTCAAATCACATTGTGATAGAATATCTTTCAATATCTTATGATATGTTAATAGTGTAAATTTTTCATCAAAGAGATAGTGACAACATGTTTTCAATCCTTAAACCACATCCACTAATTTCAAATCATGTGTTGGGTAGTTATTCTCATGAACTATTAACTCCCTTGACCTAGAATAAAAGTCATGATCTATTTTCATGAGAGAACACCCAAAACATAATCCCAAAGCATCATAAAACACCATGTACCCTTGTCCTAATTCAATAAATATCATGATTGGTGCCGATGTAATATGAAGCTTATGCTCTTAAAAAAACTTCTTCAATAATTCATCTAATTGGAATGGAATATTTTTCTTTTTAAAGGATGTCATAGGAAAATGTATTTATGAGAAGTCCCAAAAAAACATCGATAATAACCAGCATGACCAAGGATGCTCTATATCTCAAATAAGTTCATATATTATTGTTAAGAGATTATAGCTTCAATCTTCTATGGACCCATAAAAAATCTATTTCCAAAATTTCATGGCCATGAAACCATACCTATTCTATCAAAAAATCACAGATAGATAATTTTGTATTAAAATGAATATCCATCAAGATTCCAAACATTGTTTGCACATTTTTCACATTCTCAACCCTTGTCCACAGATACACCATTCTATTATACACAAATAACCCCATAATTGAATCTCGATATCTCTAAGATATCCAATTCATCAATTCTATAATCTCTACTATTTTATTCATAATACTAAAAGGCATTACCACATATTCAAAGTGGAAATGTCCTATTCTGAATGATGTTTTTAGAATATGCCCCTTCTAAACTCACAATTGGTGATACCTTGAACACAAGAAAATTTTAGAGAACCACTGATCTCACATAAATTTTTCTAAATGATCATCGATTCATTGAATTTGATATCTATTATTTTTAAAAACATGGTTATGATTATGATAATCCACACACATCCATATAGTTCCATTTTCCCTTTTAACAAATAAGACCCTTGCTTCCCATGATGACATGCTAGACTGAATGAAACCTTTGCTTTACTGCTCTTCCCACTACACATTAAATTACCTTGATTTATTTGGTGTTATTTGATAGTCCATAGTTGATATTTAAATGGTCCCTAGAAGGAGAACAATCACCCAATACACTTCCCTTCTCGGTGGAATCCCTGATAAATTTTTAGGAAATACAACCAGAAACAAATCCATGACTTTTATAAAAGTGTTACTATTGATCTATTCAACCGATTCAAAATTCATTGCCATTAACTGGTAATAGATTTTCTCACTGGTTGGGCCAATAATCCCATTTTACTTACCTTCACATTTCTTTCTACTATAATGAGATTATCAACACCATCATTAGTTGCAAAACTAAATGTTATTCTATAATAGTTGGTTTGATCCTTGAACGTTGTACCCCATATCTATACCTAGGATAATATCAGAGAAATCCACTATTGAATAGGAAAATCATATTTCATCTCATCTCTATCAAAAATTATTGAGCATTATCTACTCATTAGGGATTAAAATTCACATTGACTAAGAGGAGTCTTTAGTTTTATCACAGAATGCATCATCTGATGTTTTAAACATATAAATAAATAATCATAGAAGTAATGAAGGAAATAGAAGAAATAGTAACAGTAAACAAAAATAAGTTTATAATTCAAAATAATCATACCTCTAACCATTTATGGTACATCTTAATCATCCCAAATCACTTGATCAGCTCCATATAATTCCTTTGTCCCAATACTTTGATCCTTATTTCGCAATTGAGATTTACCTCATTGTGGAGTCATGGTATCCTATAATAACCATGGCTATATCTATTTTAATGCTGATATTGATTATTATTCTCAAACCTCATCAATGAATATGATGTCTGTGAATCCTGAGAAGTTTCTTGAGAACCGGACAACGGAACGCTGTGATAATAGCACCAACGATACACCATCTTGTTGTAATTGGGTTATTCTCTTCATGGTGTCGTACATTTTTTCTTTATGTGGTCGAAGGAACCACATTGGTAACATCCCAAAATTTTCAAGGGTCTAAGAAAAAGATTCATTAATCTAGGTTTTTGGATATGATTCATGTTCCCACCTTTGATGTTTTGGTCCCTCTTCCTCCTTCCACCTGTATTATAGGTCCCGCTGGTTCCTATGGGTATCAACATAATACTTTATACCATTTCTATTGAGATGTACCATTCTACCATTGTCACTATATTGAAATTCTCTGTATAGTTTTTAATACATAGGATGATGATCTTTGATTGAATCTCCTACCTCAGTCTCAATTAAAAGTTGTATTCCTTCAAGGAAACACTAATAGAAACCTTGGGTGAAAAGTGCAAGAAATTAGTGGATTTTGCCACATAATTTACGATTGATAGATTTACCAATTTTAGGCTAGAATAGTCTCTCATTATCTGAATCTGGAATATATATGGATAGAATTGATTGTTGAACAATTCTTCAAAATCATCCCAAGTAATACTGTGATACACATTATCTTGATAGCTAAATACCAAACATAGTGTGAAATATCCTTTAACATATACATCGTCATCTTCAGTTTCATCTCCACTGGTGTACTGATGAAATTGAAGATATGATTCATCCTGTTCAACTACACCTCTGCCTTCTCACATTCTGAATCCCCCTAGAAGATGGGTGGATACTATTTCTAGAACTAGACAAAATGATCACTTGTCTTTGATCATCCCTTCAGTTCCCTATGTATATATAATAAAATGCTTGGATGATACTCCAATGTATCTATTAGTTCACCTTTGTCTCTAGTGAAACCAATTTTTCCACAACTTCATTATACAATTTCTTACACTACCAACAAGATGTCATTTTCTATAACCAAAAAAGGCATTTTCTTCACCCTTTTTCATCTAAAGGCTTAACATTTTAAATTCTATAACTTAAACAATCATAAAATTTATATGCAGAATCATTTTTTTCAGGTTCATTAATTTTTTAAAACATGAAATTCTTTGTAAAATCAACCTATTTTAAAAATACCACAATCAAGCACATATTCAGAATCATTAATAAGAAAACAATGTAAAACATTTTTAAGAAAATTCACATTACACCAAGTCATAAACCATTAATAAAATTAAAATATGCATTCCTAATGGTAATTTATTACTTTAATTCATGAATTGATCATATAATTAGATAATCACATTAAAAGTATATTCAAAATCCTATAAGTGTCTCCAGAACACTAATATTCCCAACTCTATGCTAACATGAAGTTCAACTTAAAAATATTAGCTATACATTTTATGGTCAAAATCTCATGTTCGAAAAATCATAATCATTTTTATGATCCCAAAAAAACAATATAACTGAATTAATTCAACTCCAATACTATGAAAATTAATAACTACTTCTAACAGAAAGGATCGACCAGGCTGATATCACTTGTCTTAAATAAACTTTGGACTGAAAAAATCTTCTACCATTTGTAATGTCACTAGTTCTACTCATTGTCTTGAGATGGCGGAGGAAATATAAATGGCCTTAAGGGATATACTCAAAGCACCAAAGGCTTGAAATAAATGTTGAAGGTCTTAAATACATGCGGGGGATGATTTTTCTTTTATGAAATAAACAACTACCCAAACAGTCTATAAAAAAAAATCTACTACATGATTCCTAATACAATGAAAGACAACTCAAACATTTAATTTATATCAAAACCATATTAAAATAAATCTCCACAAAAAATTACTACCATATAAATGTATATATCAGAAGAAAAAAAAATAAAAACTCCAAATGACAAAAGACAACTACAACTCACATTCTCCAACAATATCCACACTCCAAGTTAACCAAATATCCCATTTATGATAATGTAGTTATAAGGATGTGTGATACATTATAATTTCCCATACCCTGATAAACAACATCTAGAAAATCTCTAATTTGACAAAAAGTAGAGTGTACTGAAACTTAATAGGTTTTCCCTAATGACTTTCATATTCTCACCACTTGGATAAAACATTTTATCAATATTTATAAAAAAATATTTTATCTAAAACAATTTATAAAATAGTTTATAACAAAATATAAACAAGTTTCAAATAAACCATTTCCTGAAAAAAACAAGTAAAATGTATAACAACCAAAAAATACTATAAACCATTTCACAAATTCCATTTTGGCATAACCATTCCATTCTGCATATCCACACTACCAACAATGCATGCATCTTTATGAAAGTTACCTATTTAGAAGAGTATTTTCATTAATCTACGAAGTCATCATAAGGTAAATAAATCCCATGTTCCATTACACCTTTGGAACTAAGAGCTTGGTCATATTTCCACCATGCCCTGTAAATACAATATAAACTCAGAACCACCCATTATGCCAAATCATTCCACAGTAATCACTTAATCCATTTTAATAAAATAATCGTTTTATTGAAAACCTTTTAAAAAAGTTTTAAATAAAACCAAACATATATCTAAATTTGTTTTCCAAACATCAAAACCAATAAATCATTTTAAAAAAATCATTATAAAATCTATTTACCAAGATTTCTTTCCAAAAACACCCAATTTAAAATAATCCACAAACCATATCTCATGAATTTTTTTAACTAATAGTTGAAGAGTGGATACATAATAATTTCTCAATAAAAACAATATATTTGAATCTTAGTCATCAAACTCTAAATACAGGAGTCGAGAGTGAGGCCACCTACCTTGAGTTTTATGAAAAAACAAAGAATGATACTTTAAAACTAATGAAAATGGGTTGAATCTCCAAACCCCACCTTATATATTTTCCCATATTAACAAAAATACCAAATTTAAAAATATTTGTAAAAAATAGTAGATATACCCATAGTGGGTGTAGATCTAAGAAACTGAGAGATAGTGAGGGCTATATGTAAGAAAACTCATCAAGAATAACCATGTACAAAGGCTGACCCAAGAATCAGACATCAACACACCATGGAATGACTCTGGATCACTTTCAATTCCATGGGGAACATTTTCCCAACCACTGAGAAGGAGAAATCCCGAGTAGGGACGTTTTGGGGGAAAAAGATTCCTTTAGTGTTGAAAACACATTAGATCCAAAAGTTATGTTTCTTACTTTGTACATAACCACAGTTTTGTAGCACAGTTATGAAAATCTTTTTATAACCATGCTCTTACCTCTGCCTTAAGAGAGACCTCATAGAGTTGGATCATATGATTACCAAACCACACATTAATCGTTCCAAAGACCACTGTTAAATATATTAACAAAAATGAGGTTTTTACTAGTATTTCCCATGATTTGGACAAACCATGTGCAACATGTACGCCTTCCCATTATCCCATGAATCACTATATGTTGTTTTCAGTATATGTTGAATAGTTCACCCAAACCATGAAAAAACCTTGAACCTATAAAATATCCCCAAAAAACTCCAAAAGTTATAAAAAATCTCCAAAACATCACTAATATATATTACATACATAAATCCATTAATAATGGGTTACTTAAATGAAACAAGGCGAGATACAGAATTTTTGGAATTTTGGGAAATGATTTACCATGAAAAGTTTGGTTTCATTTTTAATGATTTGAATTTATATCATAGTGTTCATTTATTTTAATATTATTTCAACCATCATGAGATAAGGGTTTAATTTTAATGAAAATTTAAATTTTGATAATGTTTTTGTGTTTGTATTTTTCTCATGTGGATTGTGATTTGGGATACGACTGCTTCGTGTGCATTGGGACTATGTGATTTAAGCATATTTTAAAACATAATGGAGAAAGATTCTTGATTCATGTTTATTTCTTTTACCTCAATATAATTTTTTGATATGGGATAGAAATACTATTATAAGGATATTAATTATAGAAAATACTTTTATTTTGTAAATTTATTTTTTCTAGTGACTAGATTTTATCAAACTCCAAAAGGAATGTTAGCGGCATGATCATTTTCACCATAGAAATTGTTGAGTCACCATACTTCATTTTTTATGATGACTAATAATATCAAGAAGTTATGGACGGGACTGGTCATACATATAAATATATGCAGTTGGAAACTCTTAACTGGTTTTTGGTAACTATTATTTTTTGTGGGTGAAATTGATTACCTTATAGTGGTTTGGGTATTTTTATATGATTTCACTTATGGTGCATTCCTTGTAAAAATTAATTTTGATTATCCTACAATATCATCCATTAGAATACATTCAAATGAAATATCACAAATAATCATATTATAATCTCAAAAAAATTCAATTTTTATAAAATTATTTTGATATATATATATATATATCATGAATGATGTGTATCTCTATAGAAGTATATACTCATGAACTAAAAATGAATTTCCTTTATTAGATCCTAAAATTGACCATTGCAATTGTTTTAAAACCTTTGAATCATGTTATTAATAAAAACATATTTCTTAAATAAATAATACTAAACAATGTTTATTTCATTAATGAACCATAAAAACCATTAAAAAAATTTGTATTGAAAAAAAACTCCATTTTACCTTTTCCGTAAACTCATAAAAAAAATTTGGGACAGATTTCAACTGAATATCATTTCAGTATTTATTTTGTAAAATATTAATATTATTAAATAAAATAGGATGTATATGAATAAATAATGAATGAATTCTAATTGTATAATAAAATAGTATGAATCAAAAGTAAAAGAGTTCATTATGTTTATATAAGATCATGCATATGAAACATCTCAAATTTTTTGTCCTTATTTACATGTCTGTTATTCAAGACTGATTAGTCCAAAAGTATTGAAATGACACTTAACCTATCAAGGAATTTTTCAAAGTTATAAATTTTGAAAAAAACATTGGAAAAAAGTGAATGTATCTAGTTACTGGGATAAAAATTCATTTTATGGATCATCTAATCTGATTACAAGTGTGTACAATTATGAATACCAAACGAAGAATGTAATTAAAGATGTGAATGATGATGATTATCTTATTGAGGAAATGAAATGTATATCATAAGATGAACTTAATGAATTTACAATTAAATTTAGATGTTAAAGAGTTATGAAAAGATGCCACTTTATACATGTTGCAATAAATATACAGAATTTTCATCAATATGAATGATCTATAATTGTAAAGACGGGAAAAATCAAGTTATTCCAATTTCATTAAACATCTTTCAATCATTAATGATATTCTCCTAGAAGATAATGATATCCCTAGCCCAACAAATGATGACAAACTAGTTCTACATTTGATGGATATGATCTGTGAAAGAATATATTCATACAAAAATTACTGAATATGGTTTCTCATAGACCAAAAATCACTTAAATCATGCCCAATGTGTGGGGATTCTCAATATAAGAATGATGAATCAGGTCATACAAAATTTTTATGGTACATTCCAATAATTACAGGATTTAGGCACCTATATGAATATGAGGAGTCAAGAGGGAAATTGATGTGGCACACAAATACATTAAATAAAGATCGGAATCTTTGACACAAGATGTGACCAGTATGACTCAAAGTGTGTATTTGTAGTTAGAATTGAAATTTTATAAAAAAAAGAAGTGAAAAACGGAAAACGGATCAAACACATTCAGATTGTTTCTATACATTAGGAATACAATATATAAGAAATTTGTGAAGTCTAGGAATTAGTTGCACCTCAATCCCACACATAGTGTGACTGGAATAAATTCATGTGTTTATTTATTAAAAAAAATTCATTAAAAAGAACAATTTAAATACTCAAAACCAAGAAATTACATTAGAACTATTTTTATAATTCTGGAAAATGATCCACATATCATTTTTGATGCGTTGGAATCAACCACACCTCAATAGAACAAATGGTGTGACCCGTATTACTCCATTTGTGTCCTTTATTTTAAGATGCAATTATTTTAATTTATTATTTCATATTAATTTTAAATTTATTTATTTATAATATTACTGAAGTAAGATTTATTTTCTTATATAGGGGTATTACTTTTCTGGGGTTGAGGTTATCTGTTTGGAATTGGACACCATGGGTGAACCTATTTGACAGGGGATCATGGGTCCCAATGATTATATAACATTACTATATTTAAATCTTTATGGATAGTAATTTTAAATTTAATGATACAAACTATTGTCTAAAATGACTAAATTTCTACTTTTTTATTCAAGTTGGAAAATTTATTTCAATTAAATTATATATTTTTTATAGGTTATAAGTTTGGGTTATAGTAGTGGGCTATTATACAAACAGAACATTGCATTAGGTGGGTCCTTTATCAATTTAATTGAATGTACTGATAAAGTTGTTCAATTTGTTTTCCTTTTTAAAAACAAATAAAGGGGGCCCACTTTTAATAGTACTGAAGTTAATAGTTTTTTTAGCGCTATTAAAATATTTTTTTCATCCTATTAAAGGGAATATATCTAGTATTGCAATGTGATGGATCAATATACTATCAATGTTTTATAGGGTACTTCATTTTTATTTGTACTATATTAGTATCTACTGATCCATCATATTTCATATTTGATACTTTTTATTCACATATTTTATCTTTGTAGACTTATCGTCACTTTTCGAAGTAGAAGTTAAATAATACTGTAATTTTTTTTATCCTTTATAGAACTATGAGAAAAAGAACATGTGAAAATATTATTCTACAGTGATGGATACATTTTCAGATATCTAGGATCATGTTTTATATAAGAATAAGTTTTCCAATATTATTTTTTGAATCGATTATTTGACCATGTTCTATGCCTATATCGACTACTATAAAAGAAGATTATAATTCGCATTTATAGTATAATTTTACAATATAAACATTGGAGAATCAAAATTATAGGATGATTTATTATTGTTGGATTAGGAAGGAAGATGTGGTTTTACTACTAAAATGGATCATTTTATAAGTGTGGAATTTTATGATAATGAGAAAAATGTCTTACCACCAGTAATGGACATCTTACTCAATGTTTTCATATAATTATTTATATGAATACCTAATTATTAATGAGTGGAGTTCTTCATCAACCTGATTCCAAGAATATAGATAATATAAAATCATTTATATAATATTGTACCAATAGAGTTGATGGAACAACAAAACAAACCATAGGATAATGAGGTGAAAGGGTTTATCATACCGAGAAAGAATCCTTAGTATTTTTCATTTTAGCATTCATAGAATGATTTTTGATGTGTATAGTTTTATATAGACAATAATAATTCTTGTCCAGTGATAATTAATAACTATTTCACATTTAACATAATTGGAAATTAATATTATTTTATAATGATAATAATGTTGTTCTCATTTATTATCCTATGAAGTCTCTATCATTAAAATCATGTGGACTAGAATATATTCAAAAGATAACTTTTACAAGTTTGTAATTTAATTTTAATTTCATTGTGATACCTTTTAGGCTGTAGAATTTTCCTATGGTGATTTTTGATTTAATTAACATGACATTTCATCTAATTTATATTTTTTATAATGGTCTATCTATATTATATTATTATATATTGAAAATATAAATATTACCATAGAGGTTATCATCAAATAATATTGGAGACTTTACTGAAGATCAATATATATACAATAATTTATTTCTATATTTGAAAGTTAGGGTTTTTAGTCAATTGGTTAATGAATCATGTGTCTTAATAGATCCTAAGCAAGTAGAGGCATTGATGTGATAGAAAATTCAATTCAATGTTATAGGGACTAGATTATTATAAAGGTCAGTAGGATTTTAATATGATTTCATTAATTATATTTTTAAAATATCCACTATAATGACATATCTGATGAAAAAGAGTGATGATTTTTGTGTTTCAAAAATTTGAATTGTCATTTCAGGAGATATATAAATTGTTAACCCTAACCCCCATTATTTTACAATATAATTCAATTGATTATTTTTGAGATCTATTAGGTTTATTCTATGGGTATCCCTAGTTTAATTCTTATATTTTTGTTAAAAACTAGTGGGATGGTGTTGTTTATTGAGAATAACTATTGGAATTTTTGAAAAGTATATAAATGATGATATTATGATATGTTGTGAATCAGATGAATAATAAGATGATTAATGTGGACATTGAAATAATATTTGGGTAATTGATTATGAATTATAATAACCTACATAAAATTTGAGTTCTTTATGAAGTTATTCTGATAGTGGTACTAGTGGATGTCCGCCCATTATTTTTTATTTTGTGCTATTCTAGAACAATAAAAATTGTATTTCTAAATGATGAGAGAATTAGGGTGGTTCTGGAATTCATATTTTTAGTGTAGATGTTCCCTAGGTTATTTTGTGGTGGTTCATAAAGGTCAATGATTAATTATAATTCTAAAAGATAATCAAGAATTAAAATCTAGTAAATTCTTATATGTATGTATCATCAATACGAAACATATTGATAATCAGTGAAAACTAGACTTTGTTTTAGTAAAAATGGTAAACATTAGACGTCAATATAACTTGTATGGGTAGTGAATGTTATACATAAAGGTTAGTAGGTCGATGTGTAATGGTTACCATGTGATATGTAATGGTTTTAAAATAGCATAATTGAAAATTATGTGATATGTAATGTTTATTATATTTTTTCCATGATATACATAAGGGTCACTAAATTGATTGGTAAGGGTTACTCAACCATGAAATATTATACTTATAATCCTAATTGATCATGAGAGTTGTTTGGAATTGTTTTCAAAGGGGGTTATACATAATGGGTATATTGTAAATCTTAGAATTACATATGAGTTATTCTAGAAAATTTTAGATTCAATCTAAAAATTATGATATTTATTATAAATCATAACGAATGATAGTTATAATGGACCATAGTCATATTGTCATTAAATGGTATAAATAACCATGTTTTTCATTGTGATATGTAAATTTTACTTTTTAGATTCTTTTGGAAGTGTTCATCCCATGGAGTAAGATCATTACATGCTATTGTTTATGATGAATAATATCTTTAGTATCAGACTACAAACATTGACTGAATTTTAAATGAAATTCCACCATTAGTATTGGATCTTTTATTTGATTGAGAATCATGCCATAATGAATAATGACACATTATGATTAGGGTGAGTATGTATATGTTCTAAAAACTATTAGAAATTTATTTTTTTATCTTTTTATATCTAGAATATAAAAATGATTTTGTTAGTTTTTATCATTAGAGAAAAGTGTTTTTGAAAAGTTGGAAAGAAGACCTAAGATTAAATTGAATTGGGAGAGAAAATCAGTCCATGGGTTTTTATATATTATTTATTCCATTGTAGAAAATATATCATATGTTTATTCAATGATTACAAGGAGTAGAATAAGAAGATATAAAGGATACGATAACAATATAATAAGTTAATATTCTATATATATAAAAACAATGAATTAGAATAAATTGAGAGATATATATTTGAGATGAAAAATAAAGGATATCCATATATGGATCATATCATATCTTGTTTTTTAATGAAATATACAAGAAGATGAAGTCTGACAATAACGAATCATGGAATTGAATATGGATTGAAAACTATTATCCCAGTAGTGAGTAATTATTATCTAGTAGAGGATTTTGTAGTAGTTGTGATGTTATGGAATCTAGAGACTGACTGAAAATCTTTTTTCAATTTTCTAGATACCTAGATTTAACCATATTTGATGATAAACATACATGAGTCCCCCATTATATATAGGATGGATGACCACAATAATAACATAATATTATAGTATCACATAATAAAACTCTCTAAAAAGATTCAAACCACAACATTGAGGTTCCTCATAATACGGATGTTCCCCACCCACATCTTATCCACACAGATAGGATTCAAAAGAATAAGTCATCATTGATTGAGGGACCCCTCTTTCAAATGAGACAAATTAGTATCCAAATAATTACCATTAATGAATAAACTATAGGGCCTCTATCACAATATTAATGAAGGAAATAGTGTCCCACACAAACCATTCATGCCTTAATGAAGGGGAACACTAGTGTATAATAATGCATGAGAGATTATATAAAAAAAAGAGTGTTCCAATGACCATATCTGACATCTATGTACATTTATAGGTTTCCAAAGCATGTATTCCCATTACTCTATATTTCCCAATGCACCCAACTAGATATCTTAAATATAGAGTAAGAAGTGGAAACCAAAATGAAAAAAAGGCAAACAAGAACCATCATCGCATGACCCACCAACACAATCCTAAACCATCAATGAAGCCAGTGTACCTGATCGATAAGGTTACATGTATATATGACCAAATAAAATGGGAATAGAAGATCTAATATAGATGATCCATGTCATGGAAGAAAAAACCATATTATATAAAATAATAGACTCATAAGATCAATGCGGTTGAGGGATGATGAATAGAAATGGATGATTTCCAAGTGTTTTCCTGAGAAACAATTTAAAATCCTTGGTCCCCAAGGAATACTATAATTACAAAAAACTTATCCATTCATGATTCAATTGAAAAACTCAATCAACGATGAATACCTTCATTACACAACCTAAACTAAAAAATATCATTGATTTTTGGAAGCCAAAATCGAAAAAAAACTAGTAAAGGGAATAGATTTGATTTGATCATGGGATTCACACAAAAATGGGAGGAGGGGACCCCCAACCATCTCCATAAATATAGGGTTTTAGTTTGAAACCCAGGATAAGGAATAGTTTCACAATAGAAAAAACCTAGGGTAATGTGGTTTCATCAATGAAATACGTAGACCCAACCATCAAAAATATGATCTCATTTTATAACTCCTTAGAGGGTTATGTTATTAGTGATCAAAAACCATAATTAAGAATCAATTCCAGTGTAATTGATAGATAGATTCAATTCCATGGGTTGTTTATGAGTATATTTTTATGTTTATAAATTCTTAAATAGAAAATCATGTACCAAAACAAGTAGCTAACTTTAAAAATTTAGTATATATAAGAGAAGAAGAGGGAGTGGACCCGGGATCCATAATGATACTCTCTATAACCTTTTAAATAAATTTATATTGGCACATATTTTATACAACCTAAAAACACACAGACAAAAGTAACTATAGTATAATTTGGTACATTGGAACATCGACATGTATATTATTGATGGATTCTTACCTTCCTATGATCAAAATAAAATATATTTTGGTTCTTATTATATATATTTTTCTTCTTCCTCCAATGTTTAGTGAGATATACATTAAGAGAAAAAAAATTATAAACACATTCCATCCAATGAGGGGAAAACATCCATATATCCTAGTTATCTAAATGAAGAAAAAAAGTGTTAATTTAATGTGTAAAAGTATTCATTCACCCTCATCGTGAATACATTCCATATATTTATCTCAACAAGAAGTGTTAGGGCCAAAATATACCTTTTATGATTTTAATATTTTAGAGTCCATGCAAGTTAGGGTTCACTAAGGGGGTTGAGTCAGTGGTATACATTTGTCAAAATATTTATTTTTAATTCGGAATATTATAATGGTTAAATTCTTGATCCATTATATCCTAAATTACTGATCCTAACCTATATTCATTAAAAATAATGAACACATAAACACAAATAATATAAATGTTTAACCATAAAATGATACTCCTTACCTCGGTTGGTTAGTTTATCCAATCAAAAATTATCCACTACAAACCCATGTGGTTAAACCAGAGATATTATCAATCTCATCTGTATAGATTCCCAATTTGATATTATTCCATATTCATAATAATGTAGTACATATTATATCTTCTTAATAAATATTTTTTTACTATAACAATAATGATCTCATTTTCACCATGTTGCTTCAACACCACATGAAATGGAACCACTCTCCCCAAGCCCTGCTGACTAGAGATCAATATATTATATGTGTTTATGAACTTTTGTTGTTAATGATACAAAATATGTTTAATATAATTTATGACTTAAACTAAAACTTTAATGATCTAGAAAAATATATGTTCTTCATATTCATGGGTACACATGTTTTTTTATTTCTTTAAATTTCTTCTCTGTAGTCTCAAACATTATATATTTGATACCATAGTTTTTCAGATTCTCAATTTCATCCCTTGAATAAATCATTTCCCTTTCTCCACAAACAAATTTTTATATTCTTAATATAATTCATTTTTTTAGAATTGTTTACTTTTTCAAAATATGTAAATCCCTCATAATTATTAATAGTGAAATCCTCACACTTTTTAAATTGATTATCAAAATTTAATATTTTATCCTCTCATTCAAACACATTAAAAGAATCCCTCAATTCACATTTAAATCCATAAGAGTGTTATATTAATTTCCTTTATTGAATTCACAATAAATATTATTATTTTAATTCATTATTAATTTATCATTCTTGTGTACATGAATATATACAGTACAATGGGGAACTTTCCCTTCATGTCAGGGAACTCAAGTCAACATACAACTTCTTCCTCAGCTTATTCTTCTATAATATCAAATTCGACCACCAAAACATTTCATGGTTTTTAATTACATTATGTTTAGTATAATATAATATAATTTAAATCTCCATCTATCATTACAATATTTAAACAATATTTGATTTGATGTATTTTTAGTATTCATTTTTTCAGTATATATTGGCATTTAAATGACTTATATAGAGAGTGTTGTGGTATCAAATGTCTCATACACAGATGTTTGTTAGTCATTCTATAATGACCCATTTGGAGTAATATAATCTCCCAAATACTGTTTAGATTATATCTTTGTAGGTCATGAATAAATATTACCCAATTTTTATTCAATTTTATTTAGATTAATTTTACTCATATATGTCCCTTACAGAGTCCTGAATAACGTGAACAAATATTTATATTTTCTGTGAATTTACTCAAACAAAGTCACATAATAATTAAAATATATATATATGTCGCTATCCTAAAATGACTCATATATAGTCTGGCACATTTCCATATATTCAATTGTCGAACTAAAATAAAAGAAATGACTCAATTAAAACACTATAGAAAAAATGGCCTTTTGGGACGACTTAATTATGACGAGATTATTTCCCATCACAAATATTTTGTCGAAGAGCTTATTTGTGATGGGAAATGTCACCCCATTGCAAAAAGTTAAGAGCGGGTTTGGCATGGTTTACGCTCTAAACAGCAGGAAGGGTATTTGCGACAGGGAGTCACCGCCATCGCGAATACCTGTAGGAGGTAAATACGATTTTTAATGAGAATTTCCCCATCGTAAATTGATCTTCTACGGGTCACATTTTGTGATGGGACCCATCAAAAATTCTTGGTGGTGGTAAATACTATTTGCAATGGGATGTTTCCCCATAGTAAATATTGTGTCAATGAGCCACTATTTCCGACTGGTCCCATCATAAATACCCTTTTAACTGCCAACATAAATTAATGCTACCAAAGGTATTTGAAAATGGTTCTGTTGCAAATACCTGGTGGCTGTAAAAACAATTTTCAATGCAATGTTGCCCCGTCACAAATAGTATGTCGATAGGCCAGTATTTGTGACGGGTCACGTCCCAAATACCCTTTTAACAGCCGATAGTAATTAATGTGGTCGAAGGTATTTTCTACTGGTCTCGTCGCAAATAGTAGCATTTGGGATGCGGTACCTGTCACATATAATACCATCGCAACTAATCTAACCTAAATATAACCCCATACCGTTTTTTCATTCTTAATCTCATTTCCTACTTTCTCTTTATCTCTAAACTCTACTTTTAGAGAGAAAATTTCTCTGGGTTGATTTTTATGAAGATGTTTTTGAAGCCGTCTCTACATATATGAGATCAAGTTTACCAAGATTTATTTTTTATTTAATTTTTTATTTTTTAAATTTTTTAAATACATTTTAAATATTGTTAATTAGTTACAATTAAATTAGATTCAGATTGTTTAGTCATCAGTATTTCATTATAACACTAAATTTAAATTAAAGTACTAATTATTAATAATTAGTAGTAATTTGGAATTATTAATGATAATTATTAATTATTATAAATAATTAGCGATAATTAGTAATTTGTAGTGGTAATTGGAAGTAACTAATAATAATTAATGCTAATTGGTAATAATTCTTGGTAATTAGTAATAATATGAAATAAATAGTTAAAATATTAAAAAATAATAAAAAATACAAATAAATACAAATAATTATTAAAAAATACTTGTTATAAATAGTAATAATTAGTAAAAAACTAGTAATAAATACTAATAATTAATAATAAATATTAATAAATATTAATAAATAATAATAATTAGTATGAAATACTAATAATTAGTAAACAATACTAATAATTATTAATAAATAATAATAAATAGCGATAAATAGCAATAAATATGAATAAATAATATTAAATAGTAATAAATATTAATAAAAAGTAATAAATTATAATAAATTGTAATAAATTGTAATAGATTGTAATAAATAGTAGTAATAATTAGTAATAATTTTTAATAAGAAGTAATAATTCGAAATAAATAGTAATAATTAGTAACAATTAGTAATAAATAGAAATAATTAGTAAATAGTAATAAATAATATTTAGTAAATAGTAATAAATAGTAAATTAAAGTAAATAGTGACAAATAGTTATTAATAGTAATAAATAGTAATAAATCTTAATTTTTAGTAATTAATAAAAATAATTGTTAATAAATATTAATAAATCGCAATAAATAGTAATAAAAATAATATGAAAAATTATAAATAATAGGGAATAATTAGGAATAATTAGGAATAAATTGAAAGCACTAGGAGCAATTTCTAGTGGATTTGCAATACTCCTTTTGCTCAATGACCCTTTTCCTTTCAACTATCATTGACTCAAAAAATTATGAAAATTGTGCTTCTACGTATGTATATCAAATATCATATGCATGAGATTGGATATGCATTCGTAGGACCATATATTTCGTAATTGTTTTAGGTGGTGATAGTTGGAAGAAGTCGATTCATCGAAAAAAAATGGGGCTCTTTTGACAGACATTCATTTAGTTGCATCTTTCTCACACTAAAATCACAATGACGAATCTTGTCAGAGGTAAGCTTATTCATTCTCGTATGCACATGAATGGATATGCGTATCTCCATGCAGGGTTTTCATTGTGGTTGGAGTGTGAGAAATTTCAAAGTAAATGGGCCATTAGAAAAAATAGAAGTTGTGATTCTACTAGAAATTATGTCGCCTATAATTAGTGATCTAGCCACTAGAGAGGTTAGATGTGATCACCACCATCAGATTGTGGTATGTATTATTTCATTTTTAGTTTTAAAAATAAATGCATATAATATTTTAATTATTTTAATTTCTAATTGGAATTAAATGAGTTATGTGAAGCTGCGACCTCTCAAACACAAGCTGAGAGTCAGGTCGAGATGGCTGATCTGACTAGTGCCCATAATTTAGATGAGGTGGAATATATACAGGAGTCCCATTATTCCTTCGAGAAGGGCCAAGTAGTTGGTATTAGCTTTTATTTGACTCCTTGGACTTATTTTGGTACTACTGCGAAGTCAACGTCCAACATAGGAGGAGCACATTGAGTGGAATCTCTTTGTGGATCACAATATCAAGAGCAGCTGTGAGCTCAGAGTGAGATTATAGAGAGTTTACAGAAGTAGTAGGATGATATTCATTGAAAATAGTAGTTCGAGTAGGATATGCATCGATGGCAGAAACAACAGTAGCAGCAGTACGAGGAGGAGATGCGTTTATGGAAGCTGTAGCAGCACGAGCAGTTGGAGTACATGCACCGTAAGAATCATAGTTTTGGGATAGAGTTTTCTCCACAATCTCCACTATCTCCTCCATCTCCCCCAGACGACTGTCTCCCCAGTGATTTTTTTATTATGTTAAAAACATTTTAATTCACGATTTGACGTAATATGAACTATATACAGTTTCTGTCTTTTATATTGGTGTGAATAATGCATTGTTTAATTTTTTTATTTTCTATTATATTTAATATATTAATATTTTATTATCTATTATTATTATTATATTTTAAAATGTTTTTTAATTTTACTAATAATAATAATTATATTTTTTGAGTTTTTATATTGTTTTGTTAATATTGAGAATTTTAATATTTTTTAATTTTTATAATATTTTTATAATATTAATATTATTTTTTATTTAATTTATCATAATATAATTAAATAAATATTTATTTAATTTTATTCAGAATTGGCGACGGGACATTTTCTGACATGGTCCTATCACAAATAGTTGATATATATTTTTTAACGTATTTGTGACTAGAAAAAGGGCCCATCAAAAATATTATTTTACCACAGGCCTGCCACAAAAGATTTTGATATATATAACATAAATAAATGGGGAACTATTTCCAAAGGGAAAACCGGACCATCACAAAAATTATTTATGATAGGCTCGTCACAACATGTTTTTAATATATAATGTATATAATTGAATAGATAGTTGCGATAAGATGGCTTCCCATCACAAATAGTATTTTATTTTTGCAACGCCATTTTCAGCAACATGTTATTTGATATGGGACCCCATTGCAAAATCTCATTTCTTATTGGATCCCTTCGCAAATAGCCCACCACAAATACCTCAAATTACAATAGTGAAACCAAGGCATCTTCAATGATTCTTATGGATTTATCAAGAACCTTAAATAAACCCAAATCACAATCCAAATAGTCACTACTATCCAGTATTGTATTATGTTGTGTATATAATTTCCATGGGATAATTTATTTATACCATTAACTTGATATTACATTTTTATTGATTATTAAATAGAGCTTCTGTATGGGCCCAAATTTTCATTAATGGAAATCCCTCTTGATCTAATTAAATGTCTCTTTATGCAAAATGTTTATATAAAATGTCAACTTCATGGGTTTTATGTGAAGAATTGTGACTGTTACTTTTATAGTCGTTGAAGTGTGATCACATGATTAGTATAAATATATGGCTTTAACAAACCCAATTTACTCAGACAACAGAAGAGATGGACTCATCCAGTAGAATTGCTCCATACAGAGCCAATTTTTCGATGCTCGGAAAAGAGGTAGCATCTTTGGACTTCGCTCTTGACCAAGACCAAGCTGGGCTTCGTTATGTGAACCTCAAATGGGACCATCTACGGGGAAAGTGGAAGTTGATATAGATTACCACTCGAGCGATGTTATCTGAGCCACCCCAAGACTCTGTCACCATTGCACACCTTACCCTTAGGTCTTATGCGGCTGTTTTAAGGGGTTTTGTAACAAATCTTTAGTACTATGTTCATGTACATTATTTTTGTATATAATAATGAATATACATTCTTTTTCATTATTGATACATTGTAAATAGTTTTTAAACTACAAATAGTGTTTTTAGTTATTATTTAATTAAGAATTATATTTTATTAAATTAAGGTATTTTTTATTTAAATAATATTATAATAAAATATTATAATTATTATGAAATTAATTTTTATTAAATATAAATGATCTTATAATTTTATGAATGCAATTGTAATTTTTATTAAGGTTTGAAATCCATTTTTTGTGAAAACCCGTGAATTTTCGATAAATGTCAGTTTTCATTTTAAAAGTGGAAGATAACATATTTATAAATTTATTTAGATAAACTAAATATTATTTTTTGAATCGGGACATCTAAATTATCCAATGGTGATTTTTTCATAATTTTTCGAGCGAGTCAAATTTTTGGGTAAAAATTAAATACCGTTTAAATATATAATTTGTTTTATGACATCATAATGACCCAATAGTGATGTAATAAAATACTATAAGCCTTATTTTCGGCCAACATATGTTTCACCATTAAAATAATGTGATTTTAGGTTTGTTTGACTTATTTTACAAAGCATTAATGGACCCCTCAAGACTTATTAAATATCTTGTCTTCTTAAATTATTTTCCATGGTAGTGTGACTCAACTCAACAAAAGAAACCCCATTATTATAATAAGTTCGGTATTTGGACTTATAAAATATTTTTTTCATATCCCATTTTCCAAAAACCATTGGCAAAAAACAATGAGTTGATTTGTGGTTTGGATTAGTTTAATGTAAGGGGTCCCAAACCAAAATAATAAAGAATTCACTCACCTTTCCTATATAAACCCACCCAAGATCCCACAACCTCCTCACTCAAAGCCATTGGAGTTCGTCCAACCTCTTCCCTACTCTCTCTATAATCCTCCCAAGGTGCCCCAAGCTCCCAAGAAGCCTCTCTCAAGCCCATATCAAGCCTTTGGTTGCACACTTCCACGTAAGGGATTTTATTCCTTTTACTTTTTTGTCCAATTTTATTAATATTGTTATCCCCTTTTAATTTTAATTATAAATGATGGGTTATGGTTTCAAACCTCCCCCATACTGTCCTATTATTGTTTTAATGATGTGAGACCCATTTCCCTCTCATTAAATTCCTCCCATGTAAACCTGTTAGAATGACGAAATTCCGAAAGGAACGTCTCTGTCATCATTTACATTCAAGCAATACTTTTGTATCGTGAATCTAAATTCCATTACAATATTTGGAAAATGTATCTATATGACCCCCCATACTGTCAATTTCATGTATATATGATGAGACAACCCTTTCTCTCTCATCAACCATTTTTATGAATTCTTATATCACGCCGTTAAGCTTCCGAAATTGCACCGATTTTCGTAGCCAATGACATTTTGTAGTGAATATCATTCCCATTTCTCAATCAAGGGTATTCACCTTCATAAACATTTACTTATTTATTATAAAGTTTCATTCCACATTCCTTTGTCTTGGATAAATTATTATGTTTTATGAATTCGTGTTTTATGATCCATGTGGCACGCTTATATATGAAATGAAATGTTTAAGAAGGGTGCGCCCTTATAGCGCTCCAATGCATTGGGTAAAATATAGTATCATGATAAGTCATGTTCAATTAGTGTTGACTCATGCTAATTAAAGTGCAACTATGGTTTACTCATGCTTCATGTGCAATGAGGATTTACTCATGCTCCATGTGCAATGATCCTAGGCTCATGCTAATTCCATGTGAAGTGTTGTTGCCACATTTCCATGTTATGATTATCATGCTTTATCATGCCTATATTTTCATGGTTATCTTGTCCTATATTGATATTCCTATTGTCTAACATGTATTTTACTTCTCTTGTATTGATTTTTTATTCACTTACTGGGCTTTATAGCTCACCCCTTTTCTTATGCATGTCCTCAGGTTATCCCAGGCAATGCTACGTACAAGGGAATGTAGTGGTCATGTAATGGAAGTATTCAATAATGATGTTGTATTTCATGTTTTGATTTGTTATATAATTATCCTGATCCCTAAAGAAACTATACATCTCAATCATCCATTTTGTATCAAGTGAATAGTTTATGTAATAAATCATTTTTAGGTTTGTAATAAAATCAGGGTTGTCAAAGTTTGTATCAGAGGATAGGTTTAGTTATTTTTGGGATTTCGATTAGAAAACCCTAGTAAAGCCTTAAAGACAAGACTATGTATAATAAAAACATACCTATGTTATGGTAAGTACTGAGTAAGTAGTTTATCAAACTAGTACATCCCTGTCTGGATACGAGCAGGTAGAGGCGGATCTAGCACAGATGTATCATAGGGGTAAAACCCGAAAACACCACTTTGAGCTAGACTCGAACGGGAACTGGTGCACAACAATAGGCCTTGCTGCACACTTTTTTACGTCACTCTCGGGGGATATGTTTTGATAAATTCACAAGGTTTGTATGAACCCTTATTAAAGGAATAAAAAAAATTCCCCTAATAACATATGTTAGGAATTAGATCAAGAAAAGCCTATATTGAAGCCTATAAACTCACAAGTTAAGGAAATAAAAGTGTATATATAAGTCAAAAACTATTGTCTTTGGATTACCCTTTATGTGTTACCCCATAACTATCCTTTTATTCCAGACAATGGTTGGTAATAGGAGGACTTAGGATAACAACCGATGTGAAGATCAGTGTGATGACTGTACTAATGAGATGCCCAATCCAATGGGAGCGGGAATCTCGAACTTTGTCATGAATCTATCTTAGCCAACTCAATCATTGAATCGAAACACAGATCAAGAAAAACGTCCAAACCCCCCTAAGAAGGAAGAAGTCGCTATCGAGAGCATCACGAGACAAAGGCCTCCTACTTTTAGTGGATCATCCTATCCCAAAATCGCTGAACAATGAACAAAATCCTTTGAAATGATCTTATCCATCCTTCAATGTTATGAACAAGAGAAGGTTTTCCTAGTGGATTATCATATGGAGGGTGAATATGATCAATGGTGGATGTTGATCCAAAATACAATGACTGAGGAGGAGATCAAGGTGTTGGAAATAAAGGAGTTCTGGAATATGTTTTTTGATAAAAAGTTTCTGCGTACCCTCCGGCTTTAGAAGGAAAGGGACTTCCTTTAACTAAAGAAATAAGAAGAATAATATGTTGGAGGATACGGGGAAAACTTCACAAGGCTTGCATGATATGCTTCCGGTTTTGTCGTTACCCCCGAATTCAAGGTTGACCGCTTCTTTGGTGGACTGAAGCCTAGCCTGCGGAAAGAATTAGTGATTCGTGACTTCGACCGCTATGAGGAAATTGTCTGATGTGCCCTCAAGGTCGAAATGGAGATTGGGGAATCACAGGGGTATCAGAGGGAAAATAAGTGTAAGGTGGACACCAATGCTGGCGGACCGATGGACAAATCCAACGGTGCTATAATGATCCAGCACCCCACTTGCCAAAAGTGCGGAAAGAAGCACCCTAGAAATTGCCTCAAGGGGACGAGGAAATGATTTAGGTGTGGAAGAGAAGGGAACCTAGATGCTAAAAGTCGGCAAGAAAGACCCGTGGCTATGACAAAATGGGGGAATGCTCTGTTCGAACTGCAATGCATTGTTCATTACTACAACTGCAAAGAACCAGGGAATCTTGCAAATTAGTTCCCTAATCCAAAGGTTTTCAAGGCAACCAACAACCTACAAGGCTAAAAAGAAATATATTTTTCCATCACATCTGCCGAAGATAACCCCAAAAATGAAGTGGTGAAAGGTATGCTAGTTATTTATTCCATAATAGCGATCATACATTTTGATTCTGGTTCTACACATTATTTTATATATCGAATGTTTAGTATAACAATCCCATCACCACCACAAATCATGGAAGTGAATATGTCGGTGAGTACGACCAATGGGGAAATCATTACATCCCATGAATATAACTTCTCCCCTGTCATAATATGTGGATTGAATTTCCAAGAGAACCTCGTCAAACTCCCTCTAGTGTAATTTGATGTAATTCTTGTCAAGGATTGGCTTTCCTTATATAGAGCCAACATAAATTTTCGGGAGAGGGAAATTACACTCCATATGGAAAATAGACCCCTGATTCTTTACAAGTGTAAGGAGGAAGATGAATCTAATTTAGCTCCATCATCTCAAGCATGGATATTAATGCCCTATGAGAATGTGTATTTGGCTCAGATGATTGAGTCCAAAAAAGAAACCATCCTTAAAGAAATTCCTATTGTGAGGGAATTCACAGAAGTGTTTCTTAAGGAACTGCCTGGTCGTCCTCCAAGAAGAGATGTTGAATTCTCAATTGAACTTATTCCTGGGGAACTACCAATATCCAAGAATCCATATAGAATGGACTTGGTTGAGATTAAAGAGCTGAATAAATAACTACAGGAGAATCTGGATAAATTGTTTATACGCCCAGGTGCTTCACCATGGGGTGCACCAGTCCACTTCGTCAAGAAGAAGGATGGGTCAATGCGGCTTTGCATCGATTATCGTGAACTTAACAAAATCACGGTATAGAAAAAGTATCTTCCGCCACAGATCGATGAATTTTTCGATCAGCTGCGTGGAGCACAATACTTCTCCAAGGTAGATTTGCGGTCATGATATTGTCAAGTAAGGGTGAAAAAGGAAGATGTCCCCAAGACTACTTTTCGTACAAGATACGGGCACTATGAATTCATAGTAACGCATTTAAAACTCACCAATGATCCAACAATAATTATGGACTTAATGAATAGAGTCTTTAGAGATTATCTAGACAAATTTGTGGTAGTCATTATAGATGTTATTCTAATATACTCCAAAACCAAGGAGTTTCACGATGGGCATTAAAGAACTATGCTAGAGACATTAAACAAGGATAAGCTCTATGATAAGTACAAAAAGTGTGAGTATTGGTTGAAGGAGGTCTCCTTCTTGGGCCATATCATCACAGACAATGAGATAACTATGGATCCCTCCAAAATAGATGAAATTGAGGGATGGCTGAGGCCAACTTTGGTAATGGATATCTGTAGCTTCGTAGGGTTATCTAGATATTATCAACGATTTATGAGAAATTTTTCATGATTTTCCAACCCTATTACCAAGTTAACTCAAAAAGGAGTAAAGATTTCTTGTGGTGATTAATGCAAAGAATGGTTCAAGGAGTTAAAAAGGAGGCTTATCACTGCGGCCTTGCTCACTTTACCCACAAGTGGGAAAATGTTTGTGGTATTCAATGATACTTCGAAGAAGGGATTAGGCTGTGTGATAATGCAGAATGATAATGTGATATCCTATGCCTCAAGAAAGTTAAAAATCCATGAGAAAAACTATCCAACATATGATCTAAAGTTAGCAGCGGATATCTTTGCCTTGAAAATCTAGTGACATTATCATTATGGGGAGAAATGTGAGATATATACTGACCACAAGAGTCTTAAATATAAATTCACATAGAAATAAATTAATATGCGCTAGAGAAGATGGATAGAGCTCATCATGGATTATGAATGTTCAATACATTACCACCCTAGGGAAGCGAAAAAGGTGGAAGATTCCCTAAGTATAAAGGACCCTCTGATTCTATCAATGATGAGAATTGAGAAGGATCCAATCTGTTTATTCTTGATGAAGATGGACATGGGAATCCTAAAGAAGGGAACATCATCAATCCTATCACAAATGATTTCTCAACCATCTCTTTTAGAATGATTAAAGGATGCTCAAAAGGATGATGTGGGAATACAAGAAAAAGAGGAAGCTATCAAAAAAGGTAAATCCTCTATGTTTAATGTTAATGAAGAAGGAATTGTGTGATTTGGGAAAAGACTATGTGTTCCATCATGTCCGGAGCTGAAGAAGGAACTTTTGGATGATGCACATAGTTCAAATTTCTCTAGTCATCCATGGAGCACAAAGATGTATCGAAATCTCTAAGAAAACATTTGGTGGGATAATACGAAGAATGAGATCATTTAATAAACATCAAAGTTCCTAGTGTACCAGTAAGTGAAGGCAGAGAGGCAGATCTCTAAAGGGATGATGCAACCATTGCCCATACCAAAATAGAAATCAGAGAACATCACCATGGACTTTGTCACTGGACTTCTGAGGACATCCAAAGGCAAAAATGCAATCCAAATTGTTGTGGATCATCTTATAATGACTGCACACATCATTGATATTCGGGAGGATTTATAATTGGATCAACTAGAACAAATATATATCAGGGATGTGGTAAGGCTACATGGAGTACCACTATCTATTGGGTATGACTGAGATCCAATATTCACCTTTATGTTTTGGAAGAGTCTTCATCATGATCTGAATACTGAACTGAACCACAGTACGGCCTATCATCCTCAAACTGATGGCCAATCCGAGCGGACTATCCAAACAATGAGGACATGTTGAGAGTGTGCTCAGTGGACATTAAAGGAGGATAGGATCAACATTTTCTTCTGGTTGACTTCTCTTATAATAACAGTTTCCTCTCGAGCATCCACATGGATCTATATGAATCCATGTATTAGAAAAGGTGCAGAACACCGACATGTTGGGATGTGGTCGGTGAACATAAGCTTCTTGGACCAGATATTTTCGAGGAAATGGTGGACAAGGTGAAAACCATTCAGTATCATATCAAGGCCACCCAGAGTTGACAGAAGAGTTATGCAGATAATCATCGACAAGACCATGAGTTTAATGTTGGATACATGGTTTTTTTAAGCATATCTCAGTGCAAAAAAGGTCATGAGGTTTGGAAAGAAAGAGAAGACAATTCAAAGGTACATCAGCCCCTTCGTGATTCTTGATCGTGTCGGGCCTATAGCCTATGAACTAGCACTTCCACCTACCATGGACAAAGTACATTATTTCTTTCATGTATCCCTCTTAAGGAAGTACATACCGGATCCTCAGATGTACTCTCTTATGAGGTGGTACAGTTGGAGGATGATCTTTCTTTTGAGGAACAACCAATGAAGATCTTAGATCGTAGAGGAAATTGTTCTAAAAAATATGACAATGCCCCTCGTCAAGGTGTTGTGGAGAAACCAGAAGTTTGAAGAAGCAACATGGGAATCGGAGCTAATGATGAAGCTGAGTAACCTACATTTGTTTTCGTGTGGAAAAAGAAAATTTTGAGGGAGAAATTTCTTAAGGGGGTAATATCGTAAAGACCCAAAGTTTCATTAATGGAAACCCCTCTTGATCTAATTAAATGTCTTTTTTATGTAAATTTTTTATATAAAATGTAATCTTCTTTGGTTTTATGTTATGAATAGTGATAGTTACTTTTATAGCCATTGAACAGTGATCACATGGTTAGTATAAATATAAGGCTTTAATAAACCCAATTTACTCAGACAAAGGAAGCGATGGAACCATCCAGCAGAATTGATCCATACGAAGCCCATTTGTCAGAGCTCGGAAAAGAGGTGGCATCATTGGGTTTCGCAATTGACCAAGCCCTAGCTGAGCTTCATCATGTCAATCTCGAACGGGACTGTCTACGGGAAAAGTGGATGTTGATAGAGATTACCACTCGAGCAATGTTATCTGAGCCACCCCAAGAGTCTGTCACCATCACACACCTTACCCTTAAGTCTTATCCGACTGTTTTAAGAGGTTATGTAACAAATTTATCGTACTATGTTCATGTACATTATTTTTTATATAATAATAAATATACTTTCTTGTCATTATTGAAATATAGTAAATTGTTTTTAAAGTACAAATAGTGTTTTTAGTTATTATTTAATTAAGAATTATATTTTATTAAATTAATGGATTTTTAAATTAAAAATATTTTAATAAAATATTATTATTAATATTAAATTAATTTTAATGAAATATAAATGATCTAATAAATTTATGAATGCAATTGTAATTTTTATTAAGGTTTGAAATCTATTTATGTCAAAACCCATGAATTTTCGATAAATGTCGGTTTTTATTTTAAAAATTGAAAATTAAAATATTTAGAAAATTATTTAGATAAAATAAAAATTATTTATTGAATCAGGACATCAAAATTATCCAATGGTGAATTTTTCCTTATTTTATGAGATAGTCAAATTTTTGGGTAAAAATTAAATACCGTTTAAATATATAAAGTGTTTCATGACATCATACTAAACCAATAGTGATGTATTAAAATACTATAAGATTTATGTTCAGCCAATATATGTTTTACCATTATAATAATGTGATTTTGGGTTTGTTGGAATTATTTTACAAAGTATTAATGGACCCCTCAAGGCTTATTAAACATCTTGTCTTTTCAAATTATTTTCCATGGGAGTGTGACTCACCTCCACATAAGCAACCCCATTAATTAATGAATTTCGTACTTTGGCCTTATATAATATTTTTTTCCTCTCCCATTTTCAAAAAAACATGGGCAAAAACCATGAGATGATTTGTGGTTTGGATTAGTTTAATGTAAGGGGTCACAAACCTAAATAATAAAGAATTAAATAACTTTTCCTATTTAAACCCACCCAAGCACCCACTTCCTCCCCACTCAAAGCCTTTGGAGTTCATTAGATCTATGCCCTACTCTCTCTAAAATCATCCCAAGGTGCCCCAAGCTCCCAAAATCCTCTCTCAAGCCCCTCTCAAGACTTTGGGAGCACACTTACAAGTAAGGGTTTTTCTTCCTTTCACTTTTTTGTCCAATTACCATAATATTTTTATGCCCTTTTAATTTCAATTCTAAATACTGGGGTGTGGTATAGCACCTCCCCCATACTTCCCTCTTATTGTTTTAATTATGGGAGACCCCTTTCTCTCTCATTAAATTCCAACCATGTACACCTTTTACTATGCCGAAATTCTGAAAGGAACTTCTCTCTCCTCAATTACATTCAACCAATACTTTTGTATCCTTAATCTAAATTCCATTACAATTGGTGGGACATGTATCTATATGACCCCCTTACTATCCATTTCATGTAGATATGATGAGACACCCCTTTCTCTCTCATCAACCATTTTTATCATTTCTTATATCACGCCATTACACTGTCGAAATTGCACAGATTTTCTAAGCCAATGCCATTGTGTAGTGAATAACATTCCCATTTCTCCATCAAGGGTATTCACCTTCATCCACATTTACTTATTGATTATAAAGTTTAATTCCACATTCCTTTTTTGTGGAATAAATGATTATGTTTTATGAATCCATGTTTTATGATCCATGTATAAGATTGGTATATAGTAAGAGGTTTCCAACATCTGATACCAATTGTAGGATTGAAATAGTGATGTAGATTCTCAATATATAAGAGGGGGGTGAATTGTATACTTTAAAAATTCCTTTGGAACCTTTAAAGTTAGTTAAGAATAAATATTTTTTCCTTAATCAAAGGAAAAGGATAATTTTAACAAAGTTAAACTAAGAAAATTCACAACACCTCTTAACACCAAATAAAACTTGAAAAGAGATTCCGAACGTAGGTTCCGGAAATATGGTTCTGGATGTTTACACTTAACAAAAGATTACAATATGAGATTCTACCATAAAGCGTATAGAATCTAAATGAAACAGAGTACAAATAAGGAAGTATAAGAAAGTTATACTTTCCTTATATTACAAAATGCAGTGGAATAAAAACAAGTAGTAAAACTACTAGTAACACGATATATGTCTTTTAACCCAAAGAGAAGGGTATCCAACAAAATTGGATAAAGGTCCCTTGATTTATACTTTCAAGAAAGTCTGTCTTACCCACACTAGGGTAAGCCATCGATACGAAGATCAGAGTCTCTGTCTTGATATCCCCGCAAGCCCAAAACTTCAAGGTAGTTGATAACCTCTATCTTCCTCAGCAAGGAATCCCTCGAACTTCAAGGTAGTCGGCACCTCTGTCTTCCTATCCCCGGAAGCCCTCGAATGTAATCACCAACATTCGGAGTCGCACGAGGCTTTGAGAGTTAATAAGAGTCTCTCTCTCTAGAAATCACTTCAATAGATTAGTCAGCCTTTCAGCACTTTTTCAGCCATCAGCCACGAGCTCTTTCAAATGATCTCCTATTTATAGGTAAGGTCGGCTCCTTATCCAACGGACATATTTTCCTTAAATATCAGAGGGACTTGTACATGTGTCACTTAGATAACGGTTAGTTTATAACAAAACAGACAACATCGTTTTATAACAAAACAAGTGTAACAGAATGTATGACATCGTTTTAATTCTGACTCAAAGGTTCGGAATGAACTCTTCGGAGTAAAGGTTCGGAGTGTAATGAAAATAATAAGAGTAGAAAAATTTTAGAAGTGTAAGCAATATAAAAGTTCGGAGTCTAACAAAGATATTTTTCTGAGTCTGAATTAATTCAGACTGTATAAAACAAAGATACTCAAATTCTGTTTAATAGGTGAATTCGGAATGAGAATTCGGAATAGGAATTTGTCATCAGAAATTGTAATGAGAATTCATCATAAGGATTCGTAATGAGAATTCTTCATCAGAATTCGTAATGAGAATTCGTCATCAGAATTCTTAATGAGAATTATTCATTAGAATTCGTAATGGGAATTCGGAATGAGATTTCTTCATTAGAATTCGTAATGAGAATTCATCATTAGAATTCGTAATGAAAATTCTTCATCAGAATTCGTAATGGGAATTCAGAATGAGATTTCTTCATTAGAATTCGTAATGAGAATTCTTCTTCAGAATTCTTATCCTGAATCTGGAATAGAACTTAGTCAGAGTTCATATCCGGAATTCGGAATGAAACTTCTTTATAGTTCTTATCTAGAATCTGAATCCTAAAACAGAATGCTTAATAACAAAGTTTCAACAATTCCGAGAAAATGAATCTGAATCTCATGCTTAAGAAAAATATGGATGAATATATGATAAGGATAATTTTTCTTATAAATGTTATTTTCCTTAAGAAAGCAATTTTCCTTATAAAAGAAATTTTTCTAAAGAAAGCAATTTTCCTTATAATAGAAATTTTTCTAAAGATAAGGTGTTTGTGATTTTCAAAACAAGAAGGAATGGAAAAGTCATAGGGAAAACCTTATTGACTCAACAATCTCCCCCCTTTTGGAAAGCACAAACATCCTTACGAAAAAGATATTCTAAGAAGAAAGAAAAACATTAAGGCTTATCTCCCTTTCCTTTAAGGATATTTATGAATACGACTAACTACCCCTTAGGCTTTGAGACTCTAAGGATCGTATTCAGATTTCCGGAGTGGTAGATAAGAATGTCTTCTTTAATGAAAAAAGCTCCCCCTTAAACAATCTCTTATTAGAGTTTTTCTTTTTCTTAAGGATCTTTTTCTTCTCCCCCTTTGATAAACTCTTATTAGAGTTCTTATTTTTCTTAAGGGTCTTTTCCTTCTCCCCCTTTGTGATTTTCAAAAATAATTGGAGGGAATGAAAAAAATAACAAAGTACCTGAAAAATTAGTAATGACAACAATAGAAACGACAAGCACGACTTTCATTAATTTTGAAATCTGAGCAACAAATAGAATACAACAAAAAGATCGGATTTGGTTATTTCGGATCTTTTTCCTTCGACATGAGCCCCTTTAGAATAGTCTTGATCTTCTTCAGGTCTTTATGATGTTCTTCAGCTTGCCTCTCTAAGACAACTATTCTTGCGGACTGAGCTTCAAATTTTCTTCCTGGGATTTTAGCTTTTCTTCTTGAGATTTGATCTTTTCTTCCTAAGCCTTCATCCTTTCTTCAAAATCAATCCGATGATCCCTTTCAAACTTCCAGTTTTGAGAAACGGAATTCAGATTCCCAATAAAATCTCTCACTTCTTGAATCCGGATGTTCTTTTCATCTGTCAACTTCTCTTCAAAGGAAGAAGTTAACTCATTTATCTTCTTGTCCTCGGTCTCAAAAGCATCTTTAACATTGTCTTGAAACTCATCGAATAACCTCATCTCTTCCACAGTTTTCTTCGACCAATTTGTCATCCACTTGCAAGATTTTCTATGAGCTTCGTAACCAACAAAGAAGGTTTTGAACTGAGCTTCAATCTCAACGCACCTTTCCATAACCATAGATACGGAGTCAGTTTTCTGATTCAACGCATGTTGGAGCATCTGAAATCTAGAGTCAATACTAGAGAAGGTCGGAATGGTTCCCACCAACTTTTTTAAGGACTGGACAACAAAATCATGCCCCACCGATGATGACTCCGAATCCGAAACTTTTCTTGGAAAAATTTCTTCTTCAACAAGTTCAAGCTTTCTCTTTGAAGAGATACCAACTTCCTTCCTCTTCCTCACTTCTGAGCTCGGAGTATCAGCAATAATTTTCTTTCCCTTACCTTTTTCCGGAATTGAATCATGTTCTGGAGTTCTCTTCTCACTATCAGAAACTGGAACAACATTTTCTTCTTCATCAGCGACTTCCTGAACATGAACCCCTACGATTTCCTTCTGAGAAACATCAAGTAAAAGATGTTCTTATTCTCTATGATAAGTAACTTCTTCTTCTCCTTTCTCTTCTTCCATTGTTGGAGTAACTAGCTTCGAAGATTCAGCTTCAGAAGTTCAAAGTGATAAGTGTTCCGAAGGTGTCCCCTTGTAATCATCTACTTGTTTCAGCACATCTCCGGTTTCACCACTTCCTTCAGCACCCTCTTCTACTTGTTCCACTTGCTCAACTTACTCTACATCCTCAGTATTCTTTGCAATAGCTTCTTTCGGAGCAACGAAATTTCTTCCTGGAGTCTCAGGTAGAGATTCCAAGGAGAAAGATCTCGGAATAGGAATAATTACTGAAACCATCTTATTGAATTTCAAAAAAGCCTGAGCTACCTCAGCCTCAGACATCTTCTTCTTGAGCTTCTTTTGCTTTGCTTGTTTTTCAATCTCATCAACAGTTTTCTCCTTCAAGGCCTTAGCCTCCGCAGGGTCTAATCCGAACTGCGGATCCCCTTCTTTCCTTTTTTCTTTATCTGCTCACCACTTCCTAACAACCTCATCAGGATAGGTCTTCTTCTTCTTTGGTTTTGGAGGTGCGGAATGGACTTCCTTAGACATAGGATTTTCTGCTTGTACTTCCACTTTTTTCAGCATTCTCTTCCTTACTGGCTTAGATGATTCCGGTTCAGCAGCCTTCGGAGCCGCTTCTTCTTGATTTGGAAAATCGAAGAACTCACCAGTTTCCTTGTTGAAAGCCACATCCATCCTCTTAAGAATACCATCGCTGACCAGCATGATCTTGCAAACTCTTGGCTTATATTTTCAAGCCTCCTTGATGGACTCAAGGCACCGAACAATTAACTTGGAGAGTATTCCTAGATATATAATAATCTGAGCTCTCCGATTTCCTTTCTTCAAATTTCCAATAGTAATAAGAATGTGCTCCATCAAGTTAAACTTCCTTAGATTTATCAGGAAATTTAAGATATAGATGTCACTTTTCTTCAAGCTATCTTTATCACCTTTCCTTGGTACGATAAGCCCTTGTACCCATAACTCCAGAATCTGGAAATTTGTAGATAGACTTGCAATCTATGGAGCCTTGTCATCAGCAAGTCCGAGAGTTTCTAAGGCTTTTTCCTTGTCTAAGCTACCCTTAGAGTCCGGCAACACATGCGAAATAAATTTGCCTTCTCCTTCATAAGACAGCCCTACCAAGCTTGCATCCTTGGTGTGAGAAAGCTTGTAAGTCTTTCCAAAAGACTTAAAAGAGAACTTCTACCTATTATCTTCCTTAAAGAAGGAAACTGATTCATAGAACTCAACAAGTAAGTCTGAATACCCTTCATCTTGGTTCCCGGCATCTTCGGATCCATTCAACGTAATGTTCTTTGAAATAAGAGAATCATAGTTGTTGAAGAAATCCGGATGGACTAACCTTTCTCTGTAAACTAACATTTGCGAAATAGGCTTAGTGGATGACATTTCATGAGATTATAACTCCACATACATTCGGATCTGAAGTCCTCTGGGAAGTTCGAAATGGAGAAAACTGAAGTTCGGAACGGCCTTAAATCAGAGAGGCAGAGATTCGGGACGCGAGAGCTTGAGATCGATGTGGGACGAGTATTTGTGTCCCCTTTATATAGGCAACGAGATGACGGTTCACCTTCCACAATTAATCTAACAGTTGGAATATGTTGAGATCAGATCTGACGGTTGAAATCTTGAATCTGATCTTTTTGAGGTTTTTATTAAGACAAATAATTAAGAAAGCTATAATCTGAAAACATAGTACAAGAAAATTCCAGCAAGTAAAATATGACTACGAAAACTTGAGTAGCGAAATCATACCTTTCGGATTGGATGAGGAGGATTATTCGTAATGGATAAAATAAAAAGATGATCAAAAAAACATTATTATTAAAATACAAAGTTCTCAAAAATTTACTTCGGAAAACAATCTCAGTATGAAAAAAAACTCAGTACGAAAAAGTCAATACGAAAAACACATTACGAAAAAAAACAGTACAAAAATCTGGTTATGAAACTACCAGTATGTAATTTTGCATTCCGAAAATTTTTAATACGAACACTTCCATTCCAGAAGTATTATTTACAAGAAAGTCCATTTTGGAAAATTTTAGTTCTGGAAGTTTTATTCCAGAAATCTTCGTTCCGAAAAGTTTGAAAACAAACTGAAAAAGAATTAATTAAACCAACAAACAAATGTACACCCCCTATGAAAATGAGTTTATTACTGTAAGGAGACTTTTTCAATAGAAAGTTAATTAAGAAAGATTACCTTATGGTTATCATTACTAACTTCTGTTTAATATATTCAAATCTATCAGAAGGCAAATATTTTGTGAAAATATCAGCAAGTTGATCTTGTGTTCCGATAAACTGAAGAATAATATCTCCTTTAAGTGTGTTAATCTTTTCAAAAAAGCTTTTTTTACCAGTCATGTGCCGGGAACATCCACTATCCATGTACCATATATTATTGCTGGTACTTTCTTTATTATCCTGAAATCAAGAAGAAAATTAGACTTTCGGAATCCAAACTTGTTTGGATCCGAGATTTCCAGACAATAAAATTTTAGGAACCCACATTTTCTTAGAAAAGTAAGCTTTGTGAAATCCTAGAGATTGGGTTTTGTTTAAGGAAAAATTCTTTGCCCAGTGACCACCACATTGACACATGGTACAAAATGGGGCACTTTGAGGAGCAGAATAATTGTTACTAAAAATAGGTTTTGCATGGGTATAACCAAATCCGGATTTATTTCATAAAGGTCGTATTTGGGAATAAATCTTATAAAAATTTTCTTTACCACGGGTAAAGTTTGATAAACACTTCTTTAAGGAAAAAATTTCGGACTTGAGTTTTACAACCAAGTTTTTATCCTCAAAATCATTAGTTTTAGAACTAGAGTTAGGCTCGAAAACATTTTTCTTAGAAATAACTTTTTCTAATTCTTTAGAAAGTTTGTTCTTCTCAGAACTTACATCCTCAAGATTTTTTGAAATACTTTCAAAATCAGCATTATTCTTATCAATATATTTAGAAAGATCTGATATCTCTTTTGTAAGAATAAAAGTTCTGGAGTTTGCCTTATCAAGTTTCTTATTGAGTTTGGAATTCTCAATCTCAAGAAGTTCAGCAAACCTAGAGACTTATTCATAAGTAGGTAAAGTATTTTCTTCATCAGGAGATGATTCTTCATCAGAAGAGTTATAATAATTAATATCATTAGAATTTAAAGCAACATTGGTCAATGATTCCGCATTTCGTACCTTAGCCATAAGACAATGATTATCAACAGGTAATCTGGCTATAAGACCAAGATTCTTCTGTCCTGAAGATTCATAATCAGAAGTTTCATCTGAAGAGTCACCACCACTGGCACTCCAGGTGTCATTAGCTTTCAGAACGTTCTTAGCTTTAGCTTTATAATACATCTTCCTGTTCCTGTCTGAATGTCTTTCTTTCCTTTCTTTCATTTTGAGCATAGGGAAATCTGGCCTAATATGTCCAGCTCTTTTACATTCATAACAAGTAACTTCTCCATCTTTCTTATCTTTCATGTCCTTTTTCTTATACTTAGATTGAAAATTTCTCTGTCCAGCTATCTTGTTCATCTTTCGAGAAAGATTGGCTAATTCATTTTCCGATACATCAATCTCACTTGATTCAGATTGGAAAATAACTTTCTTAGACTTCGATCTAGTAACTCTCTCAGGAGTCTTAGCTTTCATCTGATTTGAAGTTGTAGTAAAGTCAATAGTACCATTTCCATTCTTCTTCTTGATGTTGTCAACATCTCTCTTCATTCTTGTTTCATGTTGTAGAAGAGTTCCAAATAATTCATCAAGAGTAATTTGAGTGACCTTCCTGTTCTCATCTATAGCTGTTCTCTTGGATTCCCACTCATTGGGCATAATATCAATTATCTTGTCCACAAGAGCTTCATCATCTAAACCTTTTTCTCCCATAGATTGTATATTGTTGACAATAGTCATAAATCTTTGTTGAACTTTACAGATAGGTTCTCCATACGGAAAATTGAAGCCATGATATTCATCTCTAAGAATTGCTCTTCTAGTTTTAATCAGCTTGGAAGTTAGAAAGTGTGTAACCTCTAACTTCTTCCATATACAGTTAGCTTCTTCACAAGAAGAAATTTGGCTATATATATTTCTGGTCATTGAACATAGTAAAGTGTTGCGTACCTTATAGTTTAGTTGATATTCTTGCTTTTCTTGATTAGTAAAAGATCTGACTTCCTTGTCAGGAATTTTATAATCACCAGTAAGCACAACAAAGTTGTCTACTCCAGTATTTATAACAAAAGTCTTCATACGATCTCTCCAGTATTCATAGTCATTACCATCAAAGATTGGTGGTCTTGTAGGATTCAGATTATCAATTGATTCAACATTAATTCCGGCCATACTAAAAATAACTTTGCACAAAAACTTGTTAGTAGCAAAGAATCGTAATAACAAAGTTCGGAATGGGAAAAGTTCGGAATGGAAATTCGGAATGAAAAAGTGAGAAAGAAAAACTTATTCGTGAGTATAAGTATTTCAGAGACCTGCTCTGATACCAAATGTAAGATTGGTATATAGTAAGAGGTTTCTAACCTCTGATACCAATTGTAGGATAGAAATAGTGATGTAGATGCTCAATATACAAGAGGGGGGGGGGTGTGAATTGTATACTTTAAAAATTCCTTTGGAATATTTAAAGATAGTTAAGAATTACTATGTTTTCCTTAATCAAAGGAAAAGGCTAAGTTTAACAAAGTTAAACTAAGCAAATTCACAACACCTCTTAACACCAAATAAAACTTGAAAAGAGATTCCGAACGTAGGTTCCGGAAATATGGTTCTGGAAGTTTACACTTAACAAAAGATTACAATATGAGATTCTAACTTAAAGCCTATAGAATCTAAATGAAACAGAGTAAAAATAAGGAAGTATAAGAAAGTTATACTTTCCTTATATTACAAAATGCAGCGGAATAAAAACAAGTAGTAAAACTACTAGTAACACGATATAAGTCTTTTAACCCAAAGAGAAGGGTATCCAACAACCTTGGATAAAGGTCCCTTGATTTATACTTTCAGGAAAGTCTGTCTTACCCACACCAGGGTAAGCCCTCGATACGAAGATCGGAGTCTCTGTCTTGCTATCCCCGCAAGCCCTCAACTTCAAGGTAGTTGGGAACCTCTGTCTTCCTCAGCAAGGAAGCCCTCGAACTTCAAGGTAGTCGGCACCTCTGTCTTCCTATCCCCGGAATCCCTCGAATGTAATCACCAACATTCGGAGTCGCACGATGCTTTGAGAGTTAATAAGAGTCTCTCTCTCTAGAAATCACTTCAACAGATTAGTCCTCCTTTCAGCACTTTTTCAGCCATCAGCCTCGAGCTCTTTCAAATGAGCTCCTATTTATTGGTAAGGTCGGCTCCTTCTCCAATGGTCATATATTCCTTAAAGATCAGAGGAACCTGTACACATGTCACTAAGATAACGGTTAGTTTATAACAAAATAGACGACATCGTTTTATAACAAAACAAGTTTAACAGAATGTACGACATCGTTTTAATTCTGACTCAAAGGTTCAGAAAGAACGCTTCAGAGTAAAGGTTCAGAGTGTAATGAAAATAATAAGAGTAGGCAAATTTTAGAAGTGTAAGAAATATAAAAGTTCGGAGTCTAACAATGATATTTTTCTGAGTCTGAATTAATTCAGAGAGTATAAAACAAAGATACTCAAATAATGTTTAATAGGTGAATTCAGAATGAGAATTCAAAATAGGAATTCTTCATCAGAAATCGTAATGAGAATTCATCATAAGGATTCATAATGAGAATTCGTCATCAGAATTTGTAATGAGAATTCGTCATCAGAATTCGTAATAAGAATTCTTCATTAGAATTCGTAATGGGAATTCGGAAAGAGATTTCTTCATTAGAATTTGTAATGTGAATTCTTCATTCGAATTCATAATGAGAATTCTTCATCAGAATTCGTAATGGGAATTCAGAATGAGATTTCTTCATTAGAATTTGTAATGAGAATTCTTCCTCAGAATTCGTATCCTGAATCTGGAATAGAACCTAGTCAGAGTTCATATCCCGAATTCGGAATGAAACTTCCTTATAGTTCTTATCCAGAATCCGAATCTTAAAACAGAATGCTTAATAACAATGTTTCAACGATTCCGAGAAAATGAATCTGAATCTCATGCTTAAGAAAAATATGGATGAAAATATGATAAGGATAATTTTTCTTATAAAAGCGATTTTCCTTAAGAAAGCAATTTTCCTTATAAAAGCAATTTTTCTAAAGAAATCAATTTTCTTTATAATAACAATTTTTCTAAAGATAAGGTGTTTGTGATTTTCAAAACAAGATGGAATGGAAAAGTCATAAGGAAAACCTTATTGACTCAACACCATGTTGCACACTTATGCGTGAAATGAAATATTTAAGAAGGCTGTTCCCTTATAGCGCTCCAATGCATTTGGTAAAGTATAGTACCATGATACGTCATGTGCAATGAGTTTTGACTCATGAAAATTCAAGTGCAATGAGGTTTTACTTGTGCTTCATGTGCAATGTGGATTTACTCATGCTCCATGTGCAATGATCCTTGGCTCATGCTAATTCCATTTAAGTGTTGTTGCCACATTTTCATGTTATGATTATCATGCTTTATCATGCCTTTATGTTCATGTTTCTCTTGTGATATATTGTTATTCCTATTGTCTAACAAGTATTTTACTCCTCATGTATTCCATGTTTATTCCCTTATTGGGCTTAATAGCTCACCCCTTTTCTTATGCATGTCTTCAGGTTATCCAATGCAATGCTAAGTACGAGGGAATGTAGTGTTCATGTAAAGGATGTTTTCAATGAAGATGTTGTATTTAATGTTTTAAGTGTTATTTAATTATCCTAAGCACCAAATACACTATAACTCTCGATCATACATGTTTTATCAAGTGAATAGATTATGTAATAAATCATTTTTATGTTTTTAATAAAAGCAGGGTTGTCATAGTTTCAATATTACACTCACACAATTCATTTAATACATCATCCAAACTATTGAAGAATGGTTTTTCTTCATTATAACTTTCCTTTAGCATGATTATCATATCACCATTCATTACAAATATGAATTATACATTAAATACTCATTAAAAAATCTATAAGAAACCTTATATACAAACTTTTACATTAATAATCGAAACACCTTCATCATCCCTTCATAGGCTCACAAAATACATTGATATATTCTCTATGATAAAATATCATAAACTTATTAATGAAAAATATAATTCATTTAGCGGGAACTTCTATCTACCCTTTTTAATTTGTTATTAATTGAACTAAAACCTCATATGAAAATGTGTACAATTTTTTATACCACTAATTTATAATAAATACAAAGGTATTTTAGGGGTCTTCTCATATTATCTCCACACCACATCATGATTATTAAAAAACAAATTCTTCTAAAACTTTTATTCTGAATAATTGTTTGATATAATTTTTGAAAGAAGCAAGGTATCCCATATATCCTTAAATAAATGTTTGGTTAGTCAAATTGAATTCTGTGCAGTCTGAAAAAATGAATAAATAATGATTAACTAATCAGGATGATAAAATCTATACCTAAAAAAGAAATAAATGTTATACTATCCTCATTTCCTAAATTTGGTCTAGTTAAAATAGATTTATCTGGAAATATATATATATATATATCAATAAATTTTATAAATAAACAAGTTAGGGATGTTTATATGCATGAATATAAAATCCCCCTTTCCCTTTTTTTGTTTAATTAAAAAATCACATCTTTAAAACACATTTTATATAATAATGACATGAGATGAAATTGTGATTTTTAGACCTAAATATATATATTTATAGAGTAATATAGAATGTATTGATTATTTTTTAAATTTAATTTTTATAGATCCAACTAATTATTTTACTCTGTCAAAGGATATATTAACTATTTCATCATCATGATAACTATAACACTCAATAAGGAGATATTATTTTTTGTCTTACAGTGATACCCTCATCATTCTTGTTTAATATTATCCACATTAGTAAAAAATAATCATTAAATATGCGAATAATGAGGGACGTATAAAATTTATATTAAAAAAACATGGGTGGAATTAACCCTCAATATATTCCATTCATTCATTATAATCATAAAGTTTCATTATTTCTCTAGGAACCCCTACTTTTAATGAGTCTTAGTATGTTTCATTGTCATTTAAATCCATTATAATACTTCAATTTTTGAATAAGTCTTCCTTACAATACCCAAAAATACATCCAAATTAACTAAAACTTGAAACATTTTTATTATCAACTCTACTTGATTAAGTAAAATGTAAATACAATCCTTAACACACGAACATCATATTTAAATATAATAAATTATAATGGTAACACAAAGATACCAATGAAATCTAAAAAAGTAAATAATTCAAAGAATCTGACCAACACCCAAAAAGACACTCGAGACCGAAGGTTTAGGGTTGTCTAAATTAATCCAATACATTAGCATCAACTCTGTTCAAATTAAAACAATTTAGGGAGAGAGAACTGATACTAGTGTAGATAAAATAGTAATAATATGGACCTCCCCTTGCATCCATGAATTAATCCAAATTATTTCTTTAATGTCAGGTGTGAAGAAGGGACACACCATTGGAAAAACATGTATGACATTTGTGATTGAGGAACTCGATAGACAAGGTGGTGTGACTCTAATCATGAAGGGAGTTTTAAATCATAATTAAGTCCATTTCACTTTCAATAATAGAGATGTTGTTATTATGACAATTATCAATCCTATTCATGATAGTATTGGCGTCATTCATGATCGAATTACCACTACCATTGGAGTTGTTGATGTCCCTGATAATTGAATTAGACTTATCCAAAAAAACACTCACACCTATCATAAAACCTAGACTACATGATCCATCTATACTGATCATAAACCCACAATCCCAAGGATTCCAATAGCTCCTTCTACCTGGAATGGGATAAATGGGAGGAAAGATCCTCCTAGTCCCCATGAAATTTCTAAAAATAACTACTTATAATGCCATGAGCCCGCTCTTCCAGAAACAGTGCTTGAAAATGTTGTCTAGTTGTTTTTTATAAAATAAACTAAATTCTAACACTACACTTTTATAAAATGATGACCTTTTACTCATCTAGGTTCTGGAAAATTAGACAACACCTTATATTTTTCAATTTTGAACAAAAATTAAACAAATTCCTACTACACTTCCACCTGTGCTAACTACCAAAGAGAGCTATTTCAAATTAAACATCTAAATACATGTTAAAAAAATTTAAAAACCAAAAAGGGAGCATTCAATTACCTAGTATGGGATTTTGAAATAGATGAAACATATTTGTAGAAAATCATGCTTTAAAAAACACTTATGAGAAATGTCTTTGAAAATTCTTTTTACAATACCATTAAATTGATATAAGAAAATTCCATGAAAATAAAATTGAAATTATTTACGTCTTGAAAATGATTCAATATTATGATAATATATACACTCAAATTTCACTATAATTAATCAAATGATGTTTTAAAAAAACATATACACAGGCTTTCGAAACAAAAACATCATGGTAACATGAATGCTTGATGTCTATTTTCAGCCTAACCACTTTTTGAGGAATTGGGTTCACTGCCCATTTCCCTACCATATTTACATTGTTCAAGTACTGGCTATTATAAAAATATTTTTTAATCTTTCAATACATATATATACATTTTTAATAGAGTTTTAGTTTTTAAAATTTATATATTTAATCATACTTGAAATAAACATGTTCACTTTTAATTATACAATTATATAAATGTTAATCTTTATTGGGAATTACAAACTCGACATGGCATGACAAAATCTCATGATACATAATGTTTGAATAAACACATGGAAGATTAATTATCGTACCTAAAATTTCATTATTAATTATAAAAATTCATTTTTTGGTAATGTTAATTCAACACAAATGAGTATATTTATATGCCTATATATGCGTATGCATATATGAAGTGATTTTATAAAATATCGATATATGAACACATTTGTTTTGTGTATGACAAGCATATAAAACAATGAAATTATGATATTCTCAATTAATAATTTCTTATTCAATATTTTGTTGATCATAAGATATTTAAAATGGACATATAATTGAAAATTATACAATTATATATAAATATATATATAATAATAAACAAAATAATTTTATGTTTAAATAAAACATGATAATTGAAATCAAATTAAAACATGCATATAATTATATAATATGATACTTTTAAATTATGTTGAATTATAAAAATAATTTTTTAAAATAATCAAATATAATGTCTAATAAATTTAGAGAAGTATTATAATATAAATTTATCACAATTTTCAGAACTACTAAACATATTTGATTTCAATAAATCCATATATATGTGCATATTTTAAAAAAAGATAATTTGTTAAACAAAAATAACCCGTAACAAGAGAATATTAAGCATACTTTAAGTAACTAAAATGTTTTATGAAAACCAGATAATATAATTTGAAAGAAATAATAATATTTCCCTTACATGAAATAAAATATATTTTGAAGAAAAAAACCCATTAAATTAAAATTTGACCATATAATGCATTCTTAAAACTAATTATTTGAAGAAAAAATATTTTTTCTTACCTCTAATAGAACTATAAAATACAATTGGGCCAAGAAGTGAAATCCATGAGAATCGACTACTCAAGATAGGTATGCATAATCCATGTATCACATTCCAAGCATTCATTAAAGATGTTTTTTGAAATGGTCTCTCAAACCTAAAATAAAATATAAATCATATAAATTTATTAATAAAATATAATTTATAACAATTTATTTATTAGGATACCCATATATATATTTAAATTATTGACCAGTATTTTAATGGTGAAATAGACACACAAATACACAAAATTTATAAAGAATTATATAGAATCAGACAAATTTTTTTTGGAAACCAAATAATCTAAAAGGATTAAGTAGAGATGTAAAATAGGTATGATGTGAAAAAAATTGTATATTTTATTTGATAACAGTATCATTTATTTAAGGGTATATAAAGTGGAAGATTGTTGTTCATTTGTAAATCAGATTTTGAATATCACTGTTGTAGCGTGACAAGAAAAACAGTCGCAACTCTAAATGAATGGGGAATAAAGTTATATCCTACCTATTTTAGAAATATTTGATTTACTATAACTAGAAAATACACGAATGAAAAATGTGTGATAGGACATTGATGAAAAAATTCTGTACATGATTTGGATAACATAATGCAACCTTCTTTCTGTTGTAAAAATGGACACTCGACAATGATCTAACATGACAAGACCCAAAGATGTCAACCAGTGCTTATATCTGAAGCATCCTATTCATATATTGACCATGATTGATTATTCATTGAAATATTCAAGGATGAACCAACGTTTCGACTATATTTCTTCTTTCCATAGTTACTTTTGACTTCACTGAAGCACTTGGATTGAAGCTGTAACGACGCTAAATTTGCTCGTCTCTAATGATGAACCACCCACTTAGATCATCTTCGAGCTCGATTTCCCCTCTCTAATATAAACTCTCCCGAAATATGCTTCTCAAATTCCCTCAAAAGTTACCTATCAACACTATATGGTATCGAAATCCCCGATTTCCCATAAATACCATATTTTTAGTTCTTTTAATTTTTTTACAAACAATTTATATTGTTTTATCGTATATCATTTAATTTTATTATTTAAATGAATACTATTGTATATATAATACTCATATTAATATATGAATAAATTATTTCATAATTGTAATATTTACATAAATTTCAATTTTTTAAATATATTTATTTTAATGCTTAAATCATTATTTATTCGTAGAATAATTTATTTAATATATATAAACATTTTTTATTGACTAATAATATTAAAATAATTATTGTTTCTATATATTTATATATATAAATTTATTTTATTTATATATATATGGTTACCATAGGTATTTTTTCAATTTTAATTTAAAAGTTCTAACAGATAGTTTTAATAATGGTCTGATAAAAACATCATTAATATCAATATCTAAGGGCAATAAAACACACAGAAAAATACTTTGATGCTCAAAAAAACTATTTTTAGAAATTTTTTTATATGTTCTTATTTTTTTTCCAATGTTCTTTCTATAACCTTGGTTGTTATATAAGATCCAAAATATGTGAACTATCCTGTCGACATGGTTTTGTTTCTCAGGGGAATTATATTTATATTATTATCAATTGCAAAGGGTTTACTCTATTAGTTGTTATGTGTCAAATATATATTATAGTCTATGTATAAATAAAATGTGTACTAATTATTTCATAGATCCCATAAATTTACGTATTTTATTTCATTTTGGAACATTGAAAAAACATAAAACGTACTTTTAACCCATGGGTGTCACATTCTATCCCCTATCCTTAATTGAATTTCACCCTCGCAATTCATTAACACTTATCACTTATAGTTTTAATCTAAAATGAGTCTCATATGATATCCTCATGGTCAATAATGTATTCTTTCATGGTAACCAACATAACACCCCACAAAATAAAAGTTCAAGGTGGCTTAAAATTCATCAACATAATTTGTCCAGATGCAACTTGTGGAAGAATTTTAATGTAGATGTATACACCAAAATGTATTCCTTATGGAATGAAAATCAACATAGTACACTATGAGGTCATATTTAATCTGATTACTATTAGAATGTCTCATTGCATCGCCTTCAAAAATTTCAAAATTATCACAGCTTCTCTATGCTAAACAAACACATAGTAGTGGGAACATATAAGTTGCATGATGTTTTACTTCTTATGCTGATCTATAAAAGGATGATATGGATTTGGGTTTCTCAAACATGGTATAGAACCTAAAAATTCCTTTTGTATACACCCCTTGGTATCCATAGATGTGACATTGAATGCGCCTTATGTCTTCGAAGACAGAACTCGAACTATGAAGAAAATGAATTATATCATGTGCACCTGATACATTATAAATTTTTTTACAGGTAAGTCATATAGCCTCATATGGATGAGAATCAGTATCGCATGATTTAGTGATGATTAAAGGAAGTGATTCATCTGGATGGAATAAGAGACTTATTTGATTTCTTTGTACTTCCTACTAAAAATTTCAAAGAAGAATTTTGACTAAGAAATGATACTCAATCTATCAAAGAGTTCTACTTTTTCTATATATATCTATATCATTCCTCTCATACCAATTATAACACCCGGATCACACTTTTTTTAACTCATTGATTGAAAATACAATATAATTGTGTAGATGAAACTGAAAAATTACACAACACATTAAACAAATGAAGACCCTTTAGCAATGTAGGTTCTAGAGGATTTGAAAAAACCATACATTTGATGAAATTGAAAAAAAATTAAACAAAAACCTAATACAGTTCTGTGCACACAAACTCCAAAAGAGAGAAGTTTGATAATTATTTTTTAAATACATGTAAAAAAATTTAAAAATGATAGTTGAACATTCAATTTCTGAGTAAGGGATTTCAAAATCGATGAGAACTATTTTTAAAAAATCTTAAACTGAAAAAAATTTATGAAGAATTTCATTCAAAATCATTTGAACAATTCCATTGATATACTGTAAAAAATATCATGAAAATAATATTGAAATTATTTACGTATTCAAAATACTTCAATATTTTGAATATACATAAAATCAAATTTCTCTATAAATAATCCAGTGATATTTCTAAAAAATATATATGAAAATTTTTGAAAAAAAAAACAATTTGGTAACATGAAACCTTGAAGGATATATTGGACCTACCCACTTGTTAAGGGATTGGGTTCACTCGCAATTTCCAACCATATTTACAATGGTCAAGTATTTTCTTTTATAAAAATCAATTTTCGTATTTCTTTTTTTATATATACATTTCCACAGGAGTTTTAGTTTTTAATATATATATATATATATATTTATATATATTAATACAAGAAATAAACATTTTCTCTTTTAATTATATAATTATATAAATATAAATATTTATTGGAATTTACATACTTGACTTGGCACAACCATATCTCATCATACATAAACCTTTCATAAACCCATGGAAGATTAATTATCAAACTTAAAATATCAATCTTAATCATAAAAATCCATTTTTTGTAATGTTTATTCAACAATCATATGTGTATGTTTATACCTATATATGCCTATGCATATATGAAGTGATATGAAAAATTATCGATATATGACCATATTGATGATTTGTGTATGAGAAGCAAGTGACACGATGACATTATTATATTCTCAATTAATATTTTCTAAATTAATATTTGGTTGATCATAATTTATTTAAAATATTTACATACATGGAAACTATAAAAGTATATAAAAATATATATCACGTAATAAAAAAAATAAATTCCTATTTAAATAAAACATGATAAATAAAATAAAATTAAACATAAAGGTAATTATATAATATGATTCTTCTGAAATAGGATGAATTATAAAAATAAAAATTCCAACATAATCAAATAGACTCTATAATAAATTTAGAGCAGTAGATTACTAAACATTTATCAAAACTTTCGAAACTACTAAACATGTTTGTTTATGATAAATGCATATATGTGTGAATATTTGTAAAAAAGATAATTTTTTAATCAAAACAAAACCTTAGCATGAGTAGATTAAACATAATTTAAGTAACTCAAGCGTTTTACACAAAACAGAAAATATAATTTTAAATAAATCATCAAATTTCACTTTCATGAAATTAAATAGATTTTGAAGGGAAAACCCCCCACAATATCAAATTTTAACATAAAATTCAATCCTAAAAATAAATACTTGAAAACCAAATATTTTCTATTACCTATAATAGAACTAGGATTGAAAATTGGCCAATGTAGTGAAATACATGAGTAGGGACTACCCAAGTAGGGTACACATACTCCAAGTATCACATTACAGGCATTTATAAAAGATGTTAGTTATATAGACTCTCTCACAAACAATAAAATATAATTTATATAATGTTTTAAAATTTATAATAATTTTTCCATTTGGATAACCATATTTTTATTTAAATGATTGACCAATAGATTGGTGGTGAAATAGACTCCTAGATACACATGATTCATAAATAATTATTTAGATTCAGACACACAAAAAATTAGGGAACCAAATAATCTAAAAGTATTATGTAGTTCATAAAATCAGTTTCGATGAGAATGAAATTGTATATTTTATTTGATAATAGTATCATTGATTTTGGGTATATAATATGGAAAATTTTATTGCATTCGTAAATTGGATTTAGATTCTCGACATTACATCATGACAAGGAAAATAATCGAGACTCTAAATGAATATGGAAAAAAGTGGGATCAAACCAATTTAAGGATTATTTGATTCATTGTAACTGGAAAATACACCATTGAAAAATTTGCAACCAAGAATTCATGAAAAAATCTGGTATTAGATTTAGATAAAAAAAGGCAACCTACTCGTAGTTCTGGAAATCGACACTTTAGTGCTATATAACCTGAAAAAATCCGAAGAAATCATCCAATGCTTCCATTCGAAGAAAGCTACTCATATTTCGACCCAGATTCCCCGTGTCATGAAATATTTGATGATGAACCAGCATTTTGACTAGATTTCCTATAGCCATGGTCTCATTAGACTTCACAAAATTTCTTAGATAGAAGCCATGATAATGCTTTCATTGCCTCTCTCTGAAGACGAACCTTCCCCTCTGCTCGACTCTGAGCTCAATTTCTACTCTCTACGATGAAATCTCTTGAATCCTGATCCACAGTTACCCTCAAAATTGACACATCGAAACCCTATGGTATCAAAACCCCCAACTTCACTAAAATCTTGTTTTTTTTCATTTCCTTCATTTTTTTATAAAATAATTAATATTGATTTATCTTATATTTTTCCATTTTTTAATTTAAAAGAATACTCTTATATATATTATACAGATATTAATATATTAATAAAATATTTCATAACATTAATATTTATATAAATTCCAAAAAAATTTAATATATTTGTTTTAATGATTAAACATTATTTATTCTTCGAATAATTTATTGAATATCTATAAACATTGTTTATTTCATAATAATATTCAAAACAATATTATTTCTCTATATTTATATTTATTTATTTATTTTATTTATATATCAATGGTTATAATATGTCATTCTTTTCAATTTTAATTTAAATGTTCTAACGAAGAGTTTTTATTACAGTCAGATAAAAACATTATAAATATCAATATCTAAGGAGATTTAAACACCTAGAAAAAAACCTCAACACTCACAACACTATTTTTGGAAATGGTTTTATATGTTCCTATAGATTTTAGTTTCGTTGCTATTTTTCTTTCTATAACCTTTAGGCCTGTATTAGATCCAAAAGATGTGAACTACTTTTTCGACATCATTGTGTTTCTCAGAGTAATTCCTATTGTTTTATTATCAATAACAGAGTGTTTTATGGGTCAGTTCTTCTATGTCAAATATGTATTATAGTCTTTCTATAAAAAAATACTTACAAATAATATTTATACATTCAGAAATTTATGTATTTTATTTCCTTTTGGAACATTGAAAAAACATAAAGCATACTTTTAAACTGGTGGTGTTAAACTACTCGAGTCCCATCATTTCACCATCAAACCCAATTATACCAAACTCCCCCTAGACCATATCTTAATTTCTAATGATGAGAAAGATATATACTCAATTCTATATTTGTTCCTATAATCTCAAATACACCAACAACCCACGACTAATATAGTATCCCTTGCCATGTGATTATGGAGGATCACATTGTCACCATGTAACTGATTTAGATGAGAATTAGTATCATCATGGGCATGAATTCCATGAATAATGGTATTTCTAAAGCATCTCCACAATGTTGAATCCCAATCTCTCTTATAACCAATATATTTCTCTTTAATATTATGACAACACCCAAATTTCATGTCCCCTGTGATCCCATTTCTTATTTTCATGTCATCTGTGAGAATGATACTGTTCGAAATACTCTGGACGAGAATGTTATATTTGATAGTTATGTCTTTAATCCAAAAAATTATTCCAACTATTGATGTTCCCATTTCTACACTGTAACACGTACCTATAATATTTGGATGAGAAGTGACCTTTTTTTAAATTTTGAAGACTAGATAAACATGGTTCACCATGATTTCAATGATATCAAAAACCACACAATGCCAAGGATTATGGGTGTGCTCCATAAATGAGGTTTGAAGGATCTCTTTAGCAAAAGAGATGTTTGAAGTTAGACATCCTGAGAAACCTGGAATATCATCGGCCCCATTATCAAACTAGTAGTTGATGTTTCCATGACCTAAAAACCACTATGAGTGGAGCTCCACAGGGGTAATGTTCTCACGAATCATCTCCCAATATTCCAGGATTTTACCTCTTGAGGCTTCCATAATAGGCCAATACTTTCCTCTTATGAATTATCCACACAAGGAACAACCATTGTTAATCTTCCATACCAACTTAGCTTAATGTCATTTCATAGATCCAAATTCACTATGTATGTTGGTTCCCCCATCATCCACTACAACATCCATTTATCTTTTCTCATGTAACATTCCCTAAAACATTAAGTTATAATTTTTAGAAAACCCAACCTAAAATTAAATCTCTTCTTGTGAAACTAATATTTCACATCATCACTATCATTTTATTAATCATTTCCTATTTTAAATCAATTTTATATTTGTTTAGAAAAACACTTAAGAACTCCTTTTTACCATGATATATTATCATAGTTTTTTATAGTGTTTTTGACACATTTGAACAACTTGATTTTTCTTCTTTTACTATTTACATTTCCTTCTATTTCTGATCATAAATAATTTTTCATGGTATGATATTCATCCACTCATCATCACTATAAACCTATTATTATCATATGCCAAAAATATCTCCTCAACCAGAAGTCTATTTTTAGTTGTTCGATATGACAACATTATGTTCACATGTTTCATTCTATGATAATATATTTTCATATGATCTATTTACCCCCCCCCCTTTGTTCATGAAAATTCTATAATTATGATATATTAATGAAAAAATAGAATGATTTATGCCTGATCAGCCCAAAACTATAAAAACATTCTACAAATATTATTTTTATATATTGAAAATATGTTTCTCCATTAAATTATGGATGTAATTGGAATTTAAAATGAATATTAAATTTCTTTGAGGAATGCAGTTTTTTGATATATTCCACTCTTACTTTGATATGGAAGAGTGTCTCTCACATCAATTTTCGTTCCATTAAGGTTCAAAATTTATTTTTAAATCTTAAAAATTCTAAATAATATATTTAACTTGAAAATGATGATAAATACATTTCTCATATATGATAAGACTTTTCTTCCCACAATCTTGAGAGTATTTAAATATAACCATAATTAATTAATTAAAGTCAAGTTTAAGATTTTTAAATACATCTCAATATTTAATAAAAATTTATTGTGTCTCGAATAACTCTTTTTATTCCACATAGAATTTTTATTCAATATCTATCAAAACATTTTCTTACTTATAAACTCTTAGATCATAGTTTTTTATCTCATCATTATATGTCACATATTTATATACAATCTCTTATTTTTCAAAAACAATATTATCATTTTCATTCATTAGTTTCCGCTTCGTCTTCTTTATTTTTATGTTATATTCAAGCCAATAATCCAACTAATTATTTACCCTCTACTATATTATGTTACCTTAATCATCACATCTTGAATTCATAAACCATATTTTATCTTGAACCATAAAAACAACTTTATCATATGATTCAAATATAAATTAGGAGTCATCATGTTTCTTCATTCTCATAATATTTATTCTTTTTTCTAAAAATTAATACTTTTTATTTTTCCCCATAATTATTATTAGGTATCACATATTATTCATCTAATTCAAATACAATAGCCTTTAAATTTGTGATGTTATTTAAAAATTTTCCAACTCTATTACAGTTATAGAACAAAGTTCTTCCACCGATCTTCTATTCATGTTTCCTTATTCAATAATTTTTGTACGAGATAAATAATTTCTTTATGTATTTATATGCAACCTCATCATCAAAATACCATTATTTTACACCATAAATATCTTTAATTTTATATATTCTCATAGATTCCATTTCCATCTAATTTTTTTAAATTTCTTTTAGCAAACTAGAATCATTATCATTATATAGTAAATGAAAAAAATAATATATATCATCCAAATAAATTTTTATATACATTTTAATGGTAAATGTTTATATAAAAACTATGTATATTGTTTTTTATCATATCATTGACTATAAAATAATCAATATATTTCTAAAAAAATGGCTCATATATTTCTAATTATAAAATTAAATATTTTATTTTAGTCATAAATATTTTCATCTTTAATAATTTTACTTTCATAAAATGTGCTTCTAAAACACGAAAACATGTCCTAATTTACTTTTAAATGTTATTCAATAATTCAGTCAAATTTGATCACAATTGTATTATTAGTTTGAAGTCCCCTTATTTTTCTGTAAACAATTTCAAATAGAGAATTCAAAAGGTAATTTTTAAATTTTCCATTAACATATATATTTATCATGTAAAAAAGATGATAGAGGAATCCTCAATAATTGTTGAATATCCCCCATCCCTCGCATCTCTTAATTCCAGGACATGTGTTGTGAGGTAAGGAAATATCTTATTCCTCTATTAATTGTATTTATTACCATAAAAAGTCAAGTCACCTCATCTATTTGTACAATTTAAATTATATATCCTTAGAGACTTCTTAAATATTTCATAAGAAACCTATATTTTCTATGATACAAATTTTATATCCCATGTAAGTTATTTACCACTAAAAGGAATTATTTTAGTTGTATAAGTTTATGAATTTATTCCTTTTCTAGGTTGACCACATAGATTAGTTAATGTAACAATCCATTCTCACTGTAATTACACATAGTCACATAGAGTTAGTAAGAAACAAAAAACATATAAACATAGGTATTTAAAATGATTCACCATAAAATTATACATTAATCTGTGATTGGTTAGTTACTTAAAAAATGGATTCTACACTATTAACCACAATGGTTACAGATGGAATCTTACCAAATCCCTCATAACAGTGTCTCGCAATGGGTTTTTCAATAGTACTTATGGAAATATAAAAATTATTGTTCCCTACTACAAAAGGTATTGTTAGAAGAATAAAAAATATCTCCCTTTTCTTATAGTTCTATAAGCACCACATAAAATAGGATCACAATTATTTATAATTAATTATCTACAAATCAATATGTGTAACTTCAAAATGAATATCCAAAATAGATGACAAAGATAACGGCTACTATTATTGGTCAACTTCTCTACATATTAAATAATATTTACCTTAAAGAGATCATAAATCAAAAGTGAGTAAAATTATTATAACTTTTTAAAAGATATCACCTTCAATTTCATACATTCTCTCTTAGATATATCATTATATTTGGTTCTCCATTTATTCTCATTAATAACTCATTTCTCTTTATTATACAATATATTTTAAAATTCATTGTATATTGAGGGAATATATCTTTATATTTTTCCCATTTTTAAAATATGAAAACCCCCTATAATATTTTTTAGTGTAATAATTATCATTTCTAAATCTATTTAAAAATTAGTGATTTTATTTTTCTCTTGTATCTCATTTAAACCCCATGTTAATTATCCTACAAATATATATGTGTCGCAAAATTATTTCCTTTTTTTATACACCATGAAATCAATTTCTTTTATTTGTATTTTGATTTCATATCCACGTCTACATTTCCCCAAGAAGTGTGATGATGAACTTTCAATTTGTGGTGGGGAACTCATCTCAACCATAATCATCATCTATGATTGGTTCTCCTTCAATATTTTCCATGAATTTAATCACTTTTATGAAAAATCTATTCTTGAATATTTGTGTAGAATTATATTATTTATATCATTATTCATTGTAATATTTATTTTTAAGATATCTAATTTTTTATGGATACATATTTATACTAAGTGTTTCATCAAAATAAATGCTACAAAAAACAATTAATACATTCAATATCTCATAAGACAATTTTTGTCAGTCCATATATAATGAATCATTTAATGCCAATATATCGCATTAAATTAGTTTAAAAAAATATAAGTAGGTACATAATGTTTCAAATGAAATTTTTAGTCACTCATACAAATATTTCTTTTACTCAAAAATGAATTCTACAAAGTCATACTAGACTCATATGTAGGAATCCATTTAATCAGAATCTACTTGTATTTAGTCACATAAGTACACATTTAAATATGCACATTTCCCCATAAATGACTCACATGTAATCTGTTAATTTCCAATATTGTATTCTATAATTTTTATTTAAGACAAAACAATATTTGAAAAAGAACAAATATATCTCTTTAGATGGATTTCTAAAACACCACAAACCAACATAAATAATTTTCCCAAGAGTCTCCCTTATACAATATAATAAAACCATTCATACACGGTTCTTAATGGATGGGTTCTTTATAAATTAATCAAGATAATTATTGAATATTGATTTCAGATGATTTTATAACCTTCCATTATAATTTTTCCTTTAAAAATCATACAAACCATTATTGACTATGCTTTAATCATTAGAAAATATCTTTAACATAAATATAATATTACTAATCATCATATATTAGACTAAAACATTCAATATACACTAACATGTTCATTAACAGTTAACTTTCTTATCCTCTTCCATTCAACATTGTAGCTCTTTTATCATCACTTCATATCCCCTCATCACATATTAATATAACTTTGACATGATTTAGTAGAACATATAGCTATAGAGATGGAACTAAAAACAGTTATTATTGACATGGAAATGAATCCAAATAATAAAATGATGTTTTCAAATGATGTTTTCATAAGAATTTAAAAAATGATTTTTTAATTAATGGAGAATTATGGGAATAATAGGAATATCGATGGTAAGTTAAAAATTTATTATGAAAATAAGAAGATTCTACCCAAGAAAGCTTGAATAATTAGAGTCAACATATGTAAAAATATATATAATCAGTGAGTAAGGGGAATGTTAATTAAAAATATAAAATTGAAGGCTCTCATTGGAAATTAGCTAAAAATATTTACTACTATAAAAGATTGGTTAATACCATGGGGATATTTTTCTATGGTCGACGGATAACATTTAGAAAAAAATCTACTGTATCAACATCACAACTATGAAATTACAATTCATGGAATGAAACTATTGGTTGGTTTATTATTTTCACAAATCAATGAAATATGAGAAAGATATATATAAATATTGTTGCTAACAGTTTCATAAGTTATTACTCAAATCCTATAAGAGATAGTTAAAATGATTTCATTGCAAGAAAAACATTTTCAAATGAAAAAAATATTTACTACTATATATTAAATTAATGGAACATAATGAAGGGTGAAACAAGAACTATAGATGGTACAATAATAGAACCCCTCAAGGACAAAATGAAATTCAATATACACGATAAATAATAAATATGTTTTAGTTGTGAGAATGATGGATGTACAGTTTAATAATGACAATGAAATTATGAAATATTCTATAGTGGATTTATGAAAATTGATAAATGTATACCCAAATAACTCCTAAGTGGTTTAATAAATCATACCTCAAGGAAAAAACTAATGATGGTGAAAGATCTATACTATGGATAAAGAAGAAGGAAGAGTGATGAAATGGTGGTACATCAATTGAAGAAACGTGAAGAAGTGGGATTAATCACTCTATAGAGGTAAAGCTCGAGTTAAGAAATTATAAGGCCAAAGAAAACCTTTTGAATTAAGTCTATATAATAGGTATTAATAAAATTAGAAATGTGAAAAATATATTAAGAAAGTCATAAGAAATGGTTTGATTAACATAGATAATCAATATTCATTTACATGAGGTTGACTATGATGCACCCCATCCCCATGTGTCAAAATGTTATTTAACTCATATTATTGGAAATATAAATTTAAAAGGGAAACATGATCCAAGGCATGATATTGTACTATAAGGATACAAATGAAATAAGTGGTGTCATTATTATTGAAATTACTAGTTATTATCATGCCTAATAAAAACATTTATCTGGTATAAAGGAAAAAATTGGAATAATATATTGTTTCAGGAAAACACATTGGATTTTAAAGGTGAATAATGATTTTTATGTAGTAATGAAAAGGTTAAAATGTTTTAGAATATGATATGGAATTAATGTAGTGTTAATTCCTTATATGATATATCCTATGGTATCATGAAATATTAGGTCAACAACCATTGATATCAATACATATCACAAGTTATATAATTCCAAAAATAAATAAGAAGTTGGTACAGAGGTATAATAAGAAACATCTATAGAGATAATGATTATTTTTTAATTTAATAATAATGTAGTATCAAATCACTGTTTTCTTTCAAGACACCATAATCTATAAAAAATAATTGTTTATAAAAAACATATGGTTTAGTTATGATTTAGACTATGTCAATATGTGGTTTCCACAATTTATGGAATTCAGGGGGTATATGATGAGGACTCTAATGCTATTAAGACTTATCATGAAAATAAAAATCCCTATGAAGAATCAAATTATCATGTATTCCAAGTGGTATCATAATTTAATTATGAACATTAATTATTATTTGGTTTAACATGTTGAATTATTGATGGAGTTATTAATTGATCATGTCTTATGGGTATTTTGATGTAAACACATGATGTGGAAAACATCGATGTAATTGGATAGATTCTTGCTTCTTATACTATCTCTTTACTGTGTGGCATTAAATTTTTTTAAAATATATTATTACCAACTGATTTCTTCACTTTCTCAAAAACATTTGAGAAAAATGTAGAATGAGATAGGATGTGGTTTGATGTTGGAATAAAAGGAAATTATGGAATTTTTTATTCAAAAAGTTGTATCATGGTTATGATTAAAATGTAGAGCACCACTACTGATAAATAAGGACAATAGACTATTCAATATATTATATGATGATCCTAAATTTCTAATGGGGGTAAATTGATATAAATGGTCAATAGATAAGGATAACATGTATATTTTTAGAAAAACCTAATTCTTTAGGTAACAATCTAATGTTTGAAAAATAAAAATGTTTTGGAAGTAATTTACTATTAAAAAGTTGGTTATAAAGTGTTTTATATTTTTGGAATTGGTTGATGGAACCCATCATAAAATGGGTGGAAATTAAATTATATGAAAATTTTGAGATAAAATTTTTTAAATCATGTTTTTTATTTTCTAGGAAAATTCAAATAACTTATAAAGTCCTTTTTGGGGAAACCATTGAAAATTTAGAGCCCCAATATATTGTACAGACCCCATTAAATGGGGGAGGAATTGGAGGTGAAACAATTTATTGACTAAGACCAATATATGTATTTACATCCATTAATTCGAATGAACATTTTATATTAGATATTAAGTATATATATTATGTATGTTCCTCCAACTTTATTTTCCTATTCTATACACATAATGTAAATTAAATAGAATAAAGTTCTTTTAAAAAGTTAGACCTCAAAGTGACAACGTTATCCTTTTCATTTAAACTATTATCAAGTCAAAATATTTCTCAATAACATATTATTATCAATAGAAGTGTTGTGTGAATATATTATCATTATCTTACAGTGTGAATCCAATACACATGGTCTTGAAAAATCTAATTATATCGATTCCCTCTTGTTTTTAATATTCCAAAATCTTGAAAAGTATCAGCTTATAACTTATTCCACTATAGAAACCACAAATCATCCTTATTCTATTTAAAGTAAATTGAACTATCATAGCTTTAAGTGCCTTTAAATACACTCTATAGAACATCTAAAGGAGATATATTGATGTCAGTCTGGATCACCTCTTTCCAGTCTTCTAAATCAAGAGGACATTCCAAAATCACCAAAACAATAAGATATGTTCTTTTTAACAATTTAAAATAATTAAATCATTCAGGTAATTCTTGGTCAACTTCTTCTGCTCTTTTTATTTTTTGAAAATCATAAAAGTTCACTCAATAATTCTTCATTTTTCTTAATTTTTACTCAAGTTATATTCCACATTTATATACCAAATAATATAATGGTAAATGTTGGAAATGAATATGAATAAATTGAAATTCATTCCTTCAAAAAACATAAATATACCATCTTTAATATCTTCCAATGATATTAGCCTTTGTGTCCATCAAATATCCTGAAAAACTCTGATTAAATTTTCCCCAACTCTTCTACAATAGTCAATTAGAATCATGAATATTATTTTTTAAATATTGAAATAATAAAAGTACAGATTATCATTATTATAATTGTTATAAATTCAAAATATTTAATTCAGTTTACATGGAAACCACTATTAATTATACATATTATGTATATACTTTTGTTTTTGTTTATATTTAGTTTGACTCACTTCGGGCCATGAGATTATGATCCCCTAAACATTTCCATTTCATGACTCAGCTAAAAATCATACATAAATCAATGGTTCCTTATTTTGGATATCTCAGCTCCTCATGATTATTCATTTTAGATGGATTCATCATCAAACATTATCATCGTCATGGTGAAGTTTCTTCCTCATATTTGACTAATCAAATTTCAGTAAATGGAATACTTTGTAAATTACTCAGTTCTCCCAATAGTTTAGAAACTATTTATCAATATTCAACAACCTTCAGTAGTTTGAAAATCCCTAAAAAATCATAGTCTTATGGAGGTCTCCATATGTCTTAATGTTATATAGGTCTAACTCAACTTGCAGCTTTTTAATCCCATAGACTCAACTCTTAATCATTATATCATTCAATAGATTCACTTATAGAAACTGATAATTATTACATGTTTCATATATGTATACATTATCATATCATTAATTACATAGAAATAATATATTTCACTATATCATGTGATACTATAACATACACATAGATAATATTCATGTTAGCATGACCATCTCTAATTACTCTGAATCATCATATTCTAGAGAAATTACAATATATTACATTCTTTATTTCTTTTGGGGAAGCTTCTTCTAAATTTTTATCCCAAATTACTATATTACTATTGAAAATTCTAATATATTATCAGAAATCTCTTCATAAGGATGGATGATCCTTATAGTCTCTAGGGTTATTTTAATGATTTCAGATTTGCTTCATTCATAATTTTTCAATTCCTAAACAAAATCCATGATTGAGAGATCAATACTCAATAAACCCTAATATTTATTTACAGAGTGGATTCTAATGGATTTACCATTACTAATACATCATTCAATGAATCTTATTATATAATCATATGATTAAATTTAATTTTCTCTATGCTTCTAGATTCACTAAAAAATTGTATCCATGAAGCAATCCATTCTATAGAAGTACAATGGGAAACTTCCAGTCAAATAATTTTAACTAGATTTTATTAAAATTTCAAATATATCTAATTGGGTCTTCATTATCTCAATATTATAGCTTCACCGTTAAATGTTATTTATATTATATTCTAATGAAAAATTAATTCCTGTTTTACTATAGATAGTTATTCTTAAAAATTAAACACTATATGTTTCTTTTAAGGAATAATACAATATTATTTAGTTGTTATTCTCATCCAGATATCCATATCTGAAGAAATTACTTTTATAATGTAATATGTATTTGAAAATTATTATATGTCCTTTATAATGTTTTGTTAATAAAACTATGGCTGGTACAATAAACCATCTGATGTCTGTAGGTTATTTTAGATATTTTTATATTTATGAATTTCAAATTATCTCATGAACTACACTTAATTCACTTCTCTTTAGTACTTCTAGTGACATGAGGTCCTCCTATTATCTATTTAGATCATCTAATCATCCTATGTGTTATATTCTAGTGGTAGTTCTTGAATATATGTTTTTCCTTAATCTAACGGTTCAACATTGTATATTATAATCATCTAATGATCATTTTTGTAACACATATATTGGTAAATTCAACTTCAACATAGTATTTGACATTACAAAGAACTATTGAAAATGAATTCAATATATCATTATCATTATAATTATAAGGATAATTTAATTCCCCTTTATATATTTTCATTATCAATGTTTTCGTTATGGAAATGAGTTCACTCTGCCCATAATTAATAATAAATTCAATGTAGTTTCTATATATAATATTATTCATTGTTTTTCTCACCCACATAGTGATTGGAATTTGATTTACCCACATTAAAATATTAGGCTGAAAGATAATTTTTCATTAATATTTTTCATCTTCTCCCCCTTCATTCTATTGAATTTAATGTAAACATTATATAATTAAATGTAATGGTTAAATTACTACTCTTAAATTAGTTATGTAAAAAAACTATAAGTCTTTTTGAGAAATTATTATTGTACAAAATAAGAGTTATTAATATAGAAATTAATGTTTTCCATAATATTTCCACTATGTTATGCCACTCGAAATAACATCGTCCAAGGATAAACTCAAATAATATTCCTAAAAATTACTTAATATAACAATATCAACAATGAATTAATAAAATTCCATAAAAAATGTTAGGGCTAACATCCTTTAAAATAAAATTCATTCATTTTAATTCAATATCATTTCCCCATTTTCTTTCAAACAGATGGTTTTAGATGAGAATAGGAGTTTATTGAAGCTAAAAACAATAGTTGATATAATGTTAAATTCAAAATATTTACTCTATGAATATCTTCTTCATTATCATCTATAGTTTTATCCATCGAGAATATCAATATTTGACCCACTAGATTTTGTGTATTCAGTTTTTTCTTCTTTCATTGTTTATTTTGTGATATTTTTTACTTTAACTTCTAATTTATATATAATAAATAGCATCATATAAACTCCTCTTTAAGGGGTGAGATATATCAATAATAATTTCATGGATCTCCCTAAATTAAATCACCTTTAATTCCATTCATTATTAAACCCCAAATAATCATACCAAGGAATATGGTGGATCTCTATTATCTTCTTAGAGTAATAGAGTTCAGAATATGTTAACAAAAATGAAACTCCATTCATTTTAAATGCATTTTTTATCATTCAATAAACCATACATTTAGATCTACCAATATCTTTAGTCTACATGGACTTCTTTTCCTTTTATTTTATTATTGTGTGGGGTTTTTATTTTTTTACAATTGAATCATGTATAGATTCCTCTTTTCTACATGATAGGTATTCCTTTATGCTTCCAACTATTCTTTCCATACCATTATGAACAAATTTGGAATATGTTTATCCATTCCCACAAGATTAGTTTTCTTCCACACATAATTTTTTTTAAATATGAATATTTCATCTTTTTGTTCAAAAAATTCTCCAACTCAGGTGGACATGTTATGAATTTTCTTTATATCATGTATAGGAAACTACAAACATATATATATCCTTTTATATTCCAATAAGTTATTTTTTAGAGGTTTAATTTATTAACCTTAACTAATTTATCAAAGAATACTTCCATGAACATGTATTTCTAAAATTAATTCACTTTATTTCATAATATTTATTTGAATGACATGAATGTACCTGGAAAAATCACAATTTTCAATGATATTCTATTTCATTCCAAAGTAGAATATTTTTATTTCACGGTTGATATTTTTGTCTAATATATTCATTGGTGTATTATGTTCATCGTTCATTACATTACACCTCAAGGAGGACTTACTATCAGTCTTTCTTTTATTTTAATTCATCCTTTATTGTTTCCTTCAATTGGATAACACTGAATCATTAATAGTAGCTATAAACTAGCACTAAACCTCATGACAACCACATCATAAATAATTTCCTTATATGTTTTGATAATATTCAAATCTATTTGAGGTGTATAGTTTTTAATTATTTTAAAGGATGGATGTATTTATCTGAATTATAATTTCATTCATTTTCCCCCATTATGTTGTATTTCATATTCTCCTATAACATGGTATATTATTCAAAAAATCAATGTCCTAGAGTCAGAATTTTTAAAACCCAAATGGTATCATAAAAATATAATCTTCATATATGACAGATCAACCCCGAAATACCCGGAGCCGGTGCCAAGAAACATGATGTGTAAATTTTTAAAAACACAATGCACTTTTATTTTACACATCATATCCTATACGGAGGATTGATTCAGTTCAGGTTCTGGGAAACCAGCCTCTTCTGACATGGTTCTTCGGCTAAAAAATATACATGAAAATACAATTTAAAAAATGTAGGGTGAGCATACGAATGCCCAGTAAGGGGTTTCAAAATAATATAACAATAAAACAACATAACATTTGAAAATAATGTTATAAAATTTCCCATAAAACATATTCATAAGGAATAAATAAACATAAACATCACAACATTGCATTTTGTCTAAGAATCATAATGGAAAATTTCATTGTATTCTGACAGAGTTTTGAGGAATCATTATTTAATTATAAGCATGTTCATATAGAATGATAAGTAAAGATATTATAAATATGTATAAAATATTAGTATTCATGTACAAATTTAACAACTAAGAGTGATACATAATCTGAGTTGAACATAATGGTTATAAATTCAATTCCATCATTAACTACTATGAAACATTCACTGGCTAATAAATCACTGAGGGATAAATAAACGCTATGACACTAAATTCTTCTTATACTCAATGTTCTAGATCTTATCCATGGATATTATTCTAGTTGAATATCCACTTTGTTAATTAATTATCATATACATAATCAGGATACATTTAATATAAGACCCTGTCAATACCTCATGTCAAGACCTACAATGTCAATGGCATCGGTCCATGACCTCATTGTCTCATATGACCTATCGATGCATTGAGGGAATTTCATTAAATGGTCCCCAACCAATTATTCTGATTCTATTACATTCCATATAAGCCAAATAGGGTCGTATATTCAAAATGTCCCAGACCACATTGAATATTTAATTTCACAATTCATATTATTCAAGGTGTCCCCTACCACCTTGAACAATTTAATTCATGATTCTATTAAAGGTCCTAAGGTTTTTAATTAAATTAATTATAATTTACATATATATAGTGAGTCAGGCCTTAACTATTAATTACAAAACTATCAATTTCATGGCTATGTCCTTGAACGGGGAGTTTGATATTCAAATTATGGTATATGTGACGACAATTAAATCACTAAAAGAAATTCAAGTTTCATTACATGAAATGATAACTAGACATTCTAAAAACTTATTAATAAAATATATTTTGGGATTCCTTCATGGTTTGGATGTATAATTACTTAAATGGTGAACCAAATATTTCATATATACTCAAACATTTATTAATGGTATGCTTATTTATAACACATCACAAGGGTATACAGAATGTTAAAATGGAAATGATGATAGACAACCGTAACTAATACCATTATATATATATATATATATATGAAAATAATTGATTCATACATATGAATATAAGTGTTTCAAACCCCAAATATTATAAACATGAATTCTCTATAAATACTAAAAACATCAAAAGTATAATATTTGAAGTATCAAAAACTGGGGAATTGTGTTGTGTAAATATATTTATATACAAGGGTTTATATAAAATATAGTATTTTTAAATAAAGACATTCATATTTAAAAAAACACATGGTTTATTCATTCATTGGAATCCTTTTAAAATTCTAAACAAAACTGAGGATCGGGGTCTACATGTATACAAATATATTCTCATATCCGAGTATACACTATGTATTAATGTCTTTATACCAAACATTCATTGACACACATAAAACATTAACATATTAGACCCATTAATTAACTAGAGTCCCGAAAATATTATATCATAATATAAAATTTTAAAGTGATTATTTATTAAACAATCATACATAAATGTTTATGTAATCATATATTACTTTCATGTATAACTTTTCCCTACACCATAGTTAATTGGCACATACTTATTTACCAAAAACATAAATTAATCATTGAGGCTCAATGTTAAAAGACATAAAACTGGTCTAGAGGGAGAGTTATGTAAACTGTATAATTATACATTCCCATGTATACACTATATATATATATATGAAAATATAATTTCATATGTTTAAAACAAAAAAATAATACCGCTTCTATAAAATTCAATGTTTAGTGGTCTTGAAACCGAACATAATCGAGGTTATTTTAAAACTGTATGGTTATATATATGTGTGTGTACATATATAATCAGATATATAGGGTATATATATATAATGATAAAAAGAGAATAATCCTTCATGTTTAGAATGTTTACATAACACAAAATCCATAAGACCTAGTGTCAAGTATTTGGGGGTTTTCACCCAAAATGAAATGATGTATATATATATATGAGTATACATATTTATATAAATATATAAACTTTCAACAAAACATGAAATGAAATATAACCTCCCCTACCTAGTTCGAGGAGGAGTTGAGATCCAAATGGACTCATGGGAGGCTTGAAGAGGCGCTAGAGGAAGGAGAACAACCGAGGTATTTCATGGGGTGAAACTATTTTTTTACAAAATATATTATACATAAAATATATATAATAATTTAATATCATTTGAATAAGAATCTGAGATCCAATCATCTTAAAATAAGATCAAGGAGTCGGTCTTGTGAAAAATAGGTGAAAGGAGGGACCTCAGATGGTGATGGGAGAAATGCATGGTGTGGGATAATAAAGGAAAAGGAGAGTAGGGTTACTGGTCTGGAGAAGTTGTTAGAGGAAGAATATGACATGATAGAAAAAAACCTGAAAAAATTGGATCTCTAGGATTAGTCGCGGAAGTGATCAGATGGCTGTGGTGTGACATGGAGAATTAAAAAGGGAATATGACTATGATTAAATCATGTGTGGATCAAACAGCTCTGGTCGATGCAGTGAAATAAATTATCTCATATTTCCAAGATTAGATCTCACCCGATTCGACGATCACATATGATGCGACGATTAAAAATAAATGGATGGTCGTGATAAGATCTGTGGTAGATCGGATGGCCATGGTTTGAAGCAGTTTCTTAAAAAATTTGGACGGCCGAGATTTGATATATGTTGGATTGGATGGTGTACAAAAAATTTGGAGGATTCTGAGTCCGCTATGAGTTGAGTGCCAAATCGAAATAGATGGGCCAGATGTTGTGTGAGGCGATCCAACGACTATGATTAATTCCGGTAAAAATTTCCTCATCCCACATCTAAATGAAGGTACTCTTGTAGATTATTTATAAGGCATGAGCTCTAAGCTACATCCTTGATTACTCCCTCCCCAATCTCCGTACCGCCCCATACCAGGTTCTACGGGCACGCTTTTGCACCCACCCATGCTGTTTTACTACCTCGCATGGTGGTGCACTCTGCTAATATGCGCCCTTCAGGGTAGCTATGCCTCCAGATTGCTAGACCAAGCACACACTTTGAGTGCACAAAATCCCAATGGACGGCCTATGCGGAGGCTGAGGGCTAGGCTCAAACAACCAGTGCAGGTTTCCTCCCTTGTCCCAGCTAATGGGATGGCCATTGTGGGGTTTATTATTATTTATAAATATAATATCTTTCAAAATAAACTAAAATAAAACAAAAATATTCAATTTCATAAAACATGATATCTTAGGAAAATCAAACTTCACATTTACAAAAAAAACACTCCTGATTCCTTTATACCAATGTTACTAGTAAGATATATATATTTATATATGCTTACAAAATAACGTTTAATATATCCTTTGAATGTTGATTTATAAAATCAAATACCATAAATTTATAAAATCTAGAGTAACACTATACGTTATTTAAATTTTTTGAAACCTTTAAAAAGTATTTTCAAAGCCTACCTAAGTGTTGGGATCATACATAGTTTTATTAATTACTTTGTTCAATTCAAAACCATGATGTAAAAGGTGATGATTAATATATGTGAAACACATCAAAATATTTATTAGTTTAAGTTGTATAACTTTATGAAATTCTATTCAATGTATCTTTAGATTTTCTACTTAAATTTATTTAGGTTTTTCATGTTACTAATGATTACTTATTTTTAAATTCAGTCTACACTAGAAGAAAAAAAACAGTCCCAAGCATCTACAATGGTCACCCATGGGGTAACGCTCAGGTAGATTTCTTATTAAACCAAACATTACAATTGTCACCCATGACTAATTATTTACCCAGTTACCTATTACATGAATCCCTAAAAATTTTCAAAACACTCAATCTCCCTGAACAAAATGCGAGCGGAATAATCTAGTTTAATCACGTTGGTACACATATGGTGTCTCCAGAGTGAGACATGAGGGGTGTAAATATAACATACATCAGTTTGTACTTGATGTATGTACACAGAACCAGAGGCCTCAAATTCCATAATTTCAAAGTCCATTACTTTGCCATAATGGCCACAGGAAAATATTTGGAACATGTATGCAGTGCAGAGGTCACCCATTGGTGTAGCTTCTTAGAAATCCATAAGGAACTAGATGCCTTCTTCTATAGTGAAGTATCTAAAAATTCCCCCAATTTATTTTCCCCAACGCGTGTAGGATGTAAATTAGGTTTACATCCTAAAGAGGGTGTCCAAACTCGCTCCTCTGTGGAGTTGAAGTACACGGGAAGAGTTTGAAACTTCGTAGAGGTATTTTCATGTCATATGAATGTGGGCATAGTTTACAATGTTATCGTGAATGGATGTGGGATTTATGGTTTCTAGGGACTCAATATGAAGAGACAAAAGATTGGTATTTCCATTTTTCATCTGAAAATTAATGAAGGCATCACACATGGTAATACTTATGTAAATTTTTCTTTATTTTGTTCTAGTTTTATAGAATTTTCTAAACTGAATCCTCTGATACCAACTATGATAGCCCAACACTAGAATACCCAGAGTCGGTGCCTTGAAACATGTTGTATAAATTTTTACAAAATACATGCACTGATATTTTACACATCATGCCCCTTATATATGATTTATTTAGTTCAGGTTCTGGTAAACCATCATCTTCTAACATGCTTCTTCAGCTAAAAAATGTTACATGAAAATTTTATTTCAAAAACGTAGGGTGAGAATATGAATTAATAGTAAGGAATTTTAATATAATATCATAATATACCAATATAATATTTGAAAATATTCTTTTTAAATTTCCCATAAAACATTTTCTTTTGGAATACTGAAACATAAACATCACAACATAGTATTTTGTCGAAGAATCATAAGGGAAAATATCAGGGTACTCTGACAGAGTTATGAGGAATCATGATTCAATTATAAGCATGTTCATTCAGAATTATAAGTAAAGACATTATAAACAAGTATAAAATATGAATATTCAAGTACAATTATAAAAACAAACAGGGATACAAAATCATAGTTTCACATAAAGGAAATAACTTGAATTTCATCCTTAACTACTGTGGAATATACACAGGAAAATAAATCACTGAGGGATAATTAAACATTAGGCCATAAGCATTAACCACTTCTAATACTCATATGTACATTCTCTTAACCATGTATATTATACTAGTTGAATATCCAATAGTTTGGTTAATTATCATAGACATAATGAGGAAATGTACTATATTAGACCCTGTCAAGACATCATGTTAAGACATAAAATAGCTCTGGCCTCATTCCATTTCTTGATTGTCTCATAAGAATAATCGATGCATTGAAGGGCCTTCATTAACTAGTCCCAACCCGTTATACAGAGTCTATTATAGTCCTTATATGCCGAATAGGTTCATGTATTCAAAATGTCCCAAAAAACATTGAATATATAATTTCACAATTCATATTATTCAAGGTGTATGATACCTACCATGACCAATTTGATTCATGAATCCATAAAATGATATAAGGGTTTTAGTTACATTCAATTGAATTTACATATATATAGTGAATCATGCATTTAAGTATTAATTACAAAACTACCAACTGCATGGCCATGTCATTAAATGGGTAGTTTGATATGCTGATTATGGGATATGTGATGACAATTAATACACTAAAATAAATACATTTTTTACATGAAATGATAACCATAAATTGTAAAACCTCATTAATCAATATAATATTGGAATTCCTTCAAGGTTTAGATGAATAATTACTTAAAATATGAACCAAATATTTCACAGATTCTCAAACATTCATTACTGGTTTGCATATGTATAACACATCACATGGGTATACATAATGATAAAAATAGAAAGCATGATACCCAAGGTTAACTAATATCATTATATATATATATAAGTGATTCATACATATTAATATATGTGTTACAAACACCAAATATTATACTCATTAATTCTACATAAATACTAAATGCATTAAAAGTATAATATTTGGAGTATCCAAAACTAGGGAAATGTGTTGTGTAAATATATTTATACACAAGGTTGTATATAAAATCTACCATTTTTAAATAAATACATTCATATTTCGAAAACACATGATTTATTTTTTCTTTTCAATCTTTGGAAAATTCTAAATAAAATTGAGGATCAAGAAATACATGTATACATATATATTCTCATATCCAAATATACACTATGTATTAAATAGTTTATACTAAAAATCAATTGACCCCAAATTGAATTTAACATATTAGACACATTAATTAACTAGATTCCATAAAAAATTAAATCATAATATAAAATTTTAAAGTGTTTATTTATTAAACAATCTTACATAAATGTTTATGTAAATATATATAACATACATGTATAACCAGGACCTACACCAATGTTAATTTGAACATACTTATTTACCAAATACCTAAATAAATCATTGAAGTTCAATGTTAAAAGACTTAAAACCGGTCCAGAGGGAGAGTTACATAAGCTGTATAATTATATAAGCCCATTTATACTCTCTCTCTCTCTATATATATATATATTTATATGAAAATATAATTCCTTATGATTAAAAAAACATCCTCTTCTTTGAAATTCAAAGTTTAGTGGTCTTTAAACCGAACATAATAGAGGTTCAATTAAAACCATATGGTTATATATATATATATATATACATATATTATCAGATATTTAAGGTATATATATATTTCTTGAGAAAAAAAGAATAATACTTCATGTTTAAAAAGTTTTCTTATCCCAAAATCCATGAGAACTATGGTCGGGTATTTCCCGGTTTTCACCCAAACTGCATTGATGTATATATATATAAGATTATAAATATTTATATATGTATATAAACATTCAACACAACATGAATGGCAATAAATTTTCCCCAATGTTGTTCAAGGAGAAGGAGAGATACAAATGGACTCACTAGAGGATTAAAGAGGTGTTGGAGGAAGGATAACATCAGAGGTATTTCTTGGGGTGAAACAGTTTGATTATAAACTAAATTAAACATAAAATATATAGAATATTTTAAAATCATTTTCAAAGAATCCAAGACATAATCTATTTAATATATGACTCGGGTGTTGGTATTTTGGAAAATTTGTGAAAGGAGTGGATTCAGATAGTGATGGGAGAAGTCTAGGGTGTGTAAAAATAAGGGATAGGAGGAGTAGGGATACTGGTCCCCAGCAAGAGGATGATGAAGTAGATGGCATTGGAGAAAAAAACCAGAAAAAATTGGATGACTTGGATTTATCGCATAGAAGATCGGATGGCTATGGTTGTACATGGATAATTAAAAAGGACACATGACTGACATTAAATCATGTGAGATCTAACGGCTCTGGGCGATGCTGTGAAATAAAATAGCTTGGGTAGTCAAGATTAGATCTCACTAGATTTGACAGCCATGGATGATGTGGTGATTAAAACTAAATGGACAGTTTTGATTAGATCTACGGTAGATTAGATGGCACCAGTTCTACGCGGTATTTAAAAAATCTTGTCTTTTGAGATTAGATCCGTGTTGGATCAGACATAACACAAAAATATGGAGGATTCCACGGCAACTAGGAATCGAGCGTCAGATAAAAATAGATGGACCAGATCACGTACGACATGATCCGACATCTTATATTTGATCCTGGCCAAATTTTATTGTCCCACATCCAAATGATGGTACACTCATTACTTCTTTATAAGCCATGAGCTCCGATATACGTCTCAGATTACTCTATCCCCCCTCTCGGTACCGCCCCATAATAAGATTTACGGGCGTTATACTACGCCCACCCACGTTATTGTGCCTCTCTTCATAGTGTTTCTATGCTCTACTTCTATGCACCCTTCAGGGTAGATATGCCCCATGATTGTTAGACCCAACACACACTGTGCCTGGACATAAGCCCATAGGGCAGCCTATGCTGAGGCTGGGGGCTAGGCTCGAGAACTAGTGTATGTTGCCTCCCATGACCTGGCTAGAGAGATGGACCTTGAGTATTTTATTATTATTATTTAAATAGGACAACATTCAAAATAATCTAAAAGAAAAGAAAAACAATTAATTTTATAAAACACGATTTCATGGGAAAATCAGAGTACACTTTTACCTAAAACATTCAAGATGCCATTATACCAAAGGTACTAGTAAGATATATATATAAATATATTATTCTTATGAACTGTAGATTAATAAATCCTTTTAATGTTGATTTATAAAATTGAATAAACTAATATTTTAAAATCTAGAGAGACACCATACAATTTATGAAACATTGGAAAAATTTAAAATGTTTTTACAAAGCCTAATTATGTTTTAGAATCATACATAGTTTTATGAAGTACACTCTTCAATTCAAAACTATGAGGTTAAAGGTGATACTTAAGATATGTTAAATGCATAAAAACAGTTATTATTCTTAAGATGTATTGTTTTATGAAATTCTAATCAATGCATCATTAAATTTGCGACCTAAATTTATTTTGGTTTTTCATATTACTAACAGTCACTTATTTTTAAATTCAAGCTACACTAAAATAAAAATCAATGGTCACAAGCATCTCCAATGGTCACCCAAGGGTAAATAGTCTAGTATATTCCTTATAAAACAAAGCATTAAGGAGTCCTAAACTCAAGACAATTAAAAAATATGGTGCACATTATTCCACTGATGCTCTGTGATGTTGTTGTGGCTCTATCCCTACTATTTTTCGTTCTGAAAGATCTGAAGGACTCATATTATCTTTTTGGGGTTTTTATTGTTTTGGGTGGTTTCCTTGTAATTCTAATAGTTCTTTTAATGAGAATTTTTCGTTATTATGGTTTTCCTTTGACCTTGTTGTAATGTAAACACTTCAGTGTTTTATTTTAATGAAATGCCTGGTATTTAAATTTTGTAGATTTGTTCAGATAACATGAAAATAAAACCATAATATTTCTATTACATGAGATATTAGTTTTTGGGAATCACATTATTACTCTCTATAAATAATTGTGACCTCGCAATTCTTCTCACACAACTATATGAAATGGAAACTCTCTGACAATCTTCACAACATCCTCCATTGTAGAGGATCCTCATGTGTGTCCAGCTGAGTATCCAAATTGGTGTTCAGCTATTCTACTTCCTTGGCCCAGACTCACCTTTAATAGTAAGTGTTAAACTCATGTATTTTACACTCAGGCTAAAAGAGGGAGGCTTCAATAGTAGAGAGATTAACGATGTATGAATGGAAAAACTCTCTATGAACTCATTGAATAGACTCTTGTCCAAGAATATTGATGTCATAGATGTGGTTGTACAAACTAAAACTCAGGAATTGGTGAATATAGGCTACGTGAAGGTCCCCTTCCATGAAAGCCTCTTGAATCCTTAACCTGGCTGCGAAGTTTCGGGAATGTGTGATGCATAGGAAAGAAAATTTATCGTATTTCCTCTTTTGTCTATACTCAATGAATTGGGCAGTGGCTATACAGTGGTGGATGTAGGCATTCCCTTGGAAGAAGCATAGAATGTCTAGACTATTTTATACCCCATAAAAATGTTTACATGTTCTTCCCAGATTTGTGATGGGAATGTATTCTTATGAACATGTTTTGACCATAATGGCCTCTATTACGTCAATGGGGAGAGATAAGATATTATTTTGTCATTCGATATGAAAATAAAATTTTTCATGAGAGTATAATTAGTGTAACAAAGACACTGGAAAGGTAGAAGATGGAAGAAACAACAAAATGTATTTTCAGAAACAACAGGTACATAACACCCATGACTAATTGTTTCCTCAGTTCCTCTTTACAAAAATCCTGAAAACAATTTCAAAACACTTTATCTCCCTGAACCAAGTGCAACCTGAGTAGTTTGGTTCAATCTTGTGGGTACACTTATGGTGTCTCAAGAGTGAGACAAGATGGGTGTAATGATGAGAGAAATCAATATGTACTTTATGTCTGTACACAGAATGTGAGGCCTCAAATTCAATAATCTTAATGTCCATTACTTGACCATAATGGCCATAGGACAATATTTGGCCCATGTATGCTATGTGGAGGTCACCTGCAGGTGAAACTTCTTGGAAATCCATAAGGGACTGGTTTCCTTCTGCAGCGGTGAAGTATCTAAAAATTCACTCGAAGTATTTTACCAAATGTACATAGGATGGAAATTGGGTTTGCATTATATATAGGTAGTACAAACCTGCTCCTCGGTGGATTTGAAGTACACATGGAGAGGTTGACACATCATAGAAGAGTTTTCATGTCATACAATGTGGTCATAGTTTACGAAGTTATTATGGGTGGATATGGAAGTTACGTTTTCTAGGGCCTCTATAGAAAGAGATAAATGACCGGTTTTTCTATTTTACATCTAAAAAGTAAGAATACATCACACTTATTAATTCTTAGGTAAATTTATGTTTATTTAGTTTTTTACAGAGTTATCTAAATCGAATCCTCTAATACCAACTGTGACTGCCCGAGCCTCAGAATTCCCAGATCCGCTGTCTAAAAACATGATGTGTAAATTTTTTCAAAAACCAGGCACTGATATTTGACACATCATGTCCCATACATATGATCAATTCAGTTCAGGTTTTGGGAAACCAGCCTCTCCTAACATGCTTCTTCTACTAAAAAGTAAAAAATGTACGTTTTATTTAAAAATAGTAGGTTGAGCATAAGAATTATCAGTAAGGGGTTTTTAAATAATATCATAATATAACATTATAAAATTTGAAATTTTATTTTTTATATTTACCATAAAAAATTATCTTAAGGAATACAGAAACATTAATTTCACAACATAACATTTTGTCTAAGAATCATAGGGGAAAATTTAATGTTATTCTTGAATGTTATGGGAAATCACGATTCAATTATATGAATGTTCATTCAGAATGATATGTAAATATATTTTAAACATGTATGAAATATGAATAATCAAGTATAAATTTAACAACCAAGAGTGATACATAATTAGAGTTGCACATAAAGGTAATAACCTCAATTTCATCGTTAACTTCTGTGAAACATGAACTGGATAATAAATCATTAGGGGCTAAATAAACATCGTGCTATAAGAATTTACTTCTTTTGATACCCATATGAACTTGCTCATAAACATGAATATTCTACTTGATGAATATCTAATGGGTTAATTAATTATCTTAGACATAATGTGGAAATGTATAATATCAAACCCTATCAATACCTGGTGTCAAGACCTAAAATGTCAATGGACTCATTCCCTGACCTGATTTTATCCTGGGAACTATTGATGCATCGAGGGGCTTTTATTAACCAGTCCAAAACCTGTTATACCAAGTCTATTACATTCCCTATAATCCAAATAGGGTCGTATATTCAAAATTCCCAATTCCACATTGAATATATAATTTTACCTTTCATATTATTCAAGGTGTCCCAATCCACCTTGAAAAATATAATTCATTATTCCATAAAAAGGTAATCATGGTTTTAATTTCATTCATTTTTATTTAAATATATATAGTGAATAAGGCGTTTAAGTATTAATTACAAAACTATCAACTGCATGACTATGTCATCAAATGGTGAGAATGATAAGAAGATTATGGAATATGTGATTAAAATTAATGCAATAAATTAAATACCGGTTCTGTTACATGAAATGATAACCCTACATTCTAAAAACAAATTAATCAAATATATGTTGGAATTCCTTCATGGTTTGGATGAATTATTACTTAAATTATAATCCAAATATTTCATATATTCTCAATCATTTATTACTGGTATGATTATGTATAACACATCAGAAGGGTATACATAATGTTAAAAATGGAATACATGATACCCAAAAGTAAGTAATATCATTATATATATATATAAGTTATTCATATATATGAATACAAGAGTTGCAAACACCAAATATTATACTCAATAATTCTCTATAAATACTAAACACATCGCAGGTATTATATTTGAAGTATCCAAAACTAGGAAAGTGTGTTGTGTAAATCTATTTATACACAAAGGTGTATATAAAATGTAGTATTTTGAAAAAAATACAGTCATATTTTGAAAACACATGTTTTATTCTTTCTTTATAATCCAACAGAAATTCCAAATAAAATAGAGGATCATGGTCTACATGTATACCCATATATTCTCATGTCCAAATATACACTTTGTATTAAGGGGTTTATACCAAAAATAAATTGACACCCATATGACTTTAATATATAAGATACATTAATTAACTAGATTCCCTAAAACATTAAATCATAATGTAAATTTTTAAAAGGTTCATTTATTAAAAAATCTTACATAAATGTTTATGTAAACATATATAATTTACATGTATAACAATTTCCTACACCAAAGATAATTGGAACATACTTATTTTCCAAAAACATTAATTAATTATAGAAGTTCAATGTTAAAAGACATAAACCCTGTCTATAGGGAGAGTTGTATAAACTATATAATTATACATTCCTGTATATACTATATATATATATTAAAATATAATTCCTTTTGTTTAAAACAAATAAATATTCATCATCTTTGAAACCCAACGATTAGAGGTCTTGAAACCGAACATAATAGAGGTTCTTTTAAAGGAATATGGTTATATATATGTGTGACAATATATTGAATATTTTAATAACATTTCGAAAGAATCTGAGACCCAATCAGTTTAAAATTAGACTCGGATGTCGGTCTTGTGGAAAACATGTTAAAGGAGGGGCCTTGAATGGTGATGGGAGAAATCAAAGGTGTGGAAAAATAAAGGAAAGGAAGAGTAGGGTTACTGGTCTAGCGCAGGATGAAGAGGAAGAAGATGACATGGGAGAAAAAAACTAAAATTATTGGATGGCTATGATTCACTGCGGTGAAGATAAGATGGATATGGTGCGACGTGGAGAATTAAAAAGGAAGGACAGCTCAGATAAATCATGTGATATCTAACGGCTCTGGGCGATGTGGTGAAATAAAAAAACTCAGACGGTCAAGATTAGTTCTCACATAATTTGATGTCCATGGATGATGCATCGATTAAAATTAAATGGATGGTCATGATTAGATCCGTGGTAGATCAGATGTCTCTGATTCGATGCGGTGTTTTAAAAAATCTCCAACAGTCAAGATTATATCCATGATGGATTGGATAACGCACAAAAAGGAGATGGATTCTATGGCTATTTGGAGTCGAGTGTCTGATTGAAATACCTAGACTATATCACGCATGACACGAACCAACGAACAGGATTCAATCCTGGACAAATTTTCATGTACCCCATTAAAACTAAGAGACTTTCATGTTTTCTTTATAAGCTAGGAGCTCCGAGATACAGCTCAGATTACACCCTCCCCCTCTCGGTACTGCCCCGTACCGGGTTCTCCGGGAGCGCTCCTATTCCCTCCGTTGCCGCCATGCCACCCCGCTCAGTGGTTCACTCTGCTTTTGATCCCCCATCAGGGTATCTATGCCCTTTGATCGCTAGACCCAATATTCACTTTTCATTTACAGAAGTCATCCATCCATCCAAATTTAAATTTTTTTATTATGAAGCCATTTTTAGGAAAAATGGGAAACCAATGTTCACAAAAGGTACCACTACATGCTGAAAGAACTCACAAAATGGATAAACAAAAGACTACTATTACTGGACCCATCTACTCTAAGAGTTCCCAGTGCAGCGTACTAACCTGGGTATCTGGATCCTCTCTGATAAGCTCTTCAAGGTGAGAGATCATCTGTTCCATTGTCTTAATGAATTCCTCTGAGTTGATTTTACTCTGATTGAAACCTCGGGCTAGTATTATATCCTGTTAATCTAACCACACTTATTGCTCCTCTATGGAATCAACTTTTAACCTTAATTCATAGATTCCATTGAGATCATCATCTGAGACATTAGGTCATACGAATTGCTCAAGAATTTCTTCCTTGGAGTGCAGGATAAGTTACAAGCACTCCCCAACATCTTCTTCTTTGTCTCTTGAATTCCTACTTGATCCTTCACATTACCCTTTTTTGGGATGTTCTTTCCTTGTTTCTACCCTTCTTGGACAACCTAGTCTCCATTGGGTTTGTCATGTTAGGGTAATCCTTGCATCTCATAGAACTTTTCCCCTGAACCACGATCCACTCCCCTGAATCTTTACTACCTTTTCTACCTTTCATCCGTCGAGGGTTGTGAAGACCTTTCACTTGAATTATATCCTTGTTATCCACTTAAGGATGGATATTGTTGACTTCATCTGAAGAATCATCCTCCTGATACAATGAAGGTTCATGAACTTCCAACCCCTCAAAATGATTCCCCAGCTTCAACATCGTGCCTTCTTTGAGAGGCATCTGCTTACAAGGAGGCCAATCCTTACCTTCCTTATCTGCCAAGCCAGAATTATTCCCCCCAGCCCCAACCATCAGACGTGAAGCAAAGGAACCCTCAAGGGCGTTTGGGTCTAAGGGCCCCAAGACACTCTCGCTGTCCATCCTCCCTTGTCCAAATTCAGGTTCTGTTGCAGACATCAAGAAAGACTTTCCCTGCACCAAGGTTGAGCCTATGGGCTGTTCATAACCGAGACCCATGAACTTCAGCTGCTCGTTTGAATCCTCCCAACTACAGCCTTGTTCACCGAGACATTGTACATCACTCCCAACCAAGATTTCCTCACCTGGCTTGATACTATTGGATGTAATTGTTAAATTCATCATAGTATCTGCTAAATGAACTACTTCTACAACTTCATTGAGACCCAAATCAAGATTCAACCAAGAAAATATGTCTTTGACCCACATTTATACCCCCTTCAGCTTCACTGTAACACCCGAGACTTTTATGTTATATAAATCATCAAAGGAATCTTTTTCTACACAACACTTTCTTGGCTTGCTTTACACGCAATCGCGACCTTCCTCGATAGCTTGCGTCGTACGCAATACCGAGTTTCACTAAACAACAATATGCTATTAAAACTAGCCGTTATGAATAGTAATAACCACTTTTTGAAATGTTATAAATATTATTTTTCAAAATGGGCTTCATTTTTGGACTCAGAATATCGAAATTAGCCTAGGGTGAAATTTTGGTATTTTTCTGAAAACTTTCAATTTTTGATTAATAGTGAAACCACTAAGTGGTAGGTTAAAAACTGAATTTTGCATAAAACTTAATTTTACCGCTTCTGTGAATGGAATTTCAAAAATCCGAGAGACACGGTTAATATCAAGGACTAAAATGTGGTTCAATGAGATGAAAATAATTTTTTGGTGAAAAGTAACTTTTTACTATTTTTACCGCGGTTAATAGTAAATAGGGTAACTAAGGGTAAATATGATATTAATATTACCCTAACACATGTCCTAATTATATTGGACAACTATAATTCGACCAAAAACAAACTTAGGAATAAAATATGACCATTTAGGCCCACTTGGATTAGATTAGGACATTTATTATTAATTTATTTAAAGAAGGGTTAAAATAGTTAAAATCAATGTTTAATAAGTAAATCATTTTTAATATAGGGTTATACATAAGATAAATTCTATTGTAAATATTCATTAGAAAGATAAAAAGATTTCCTACATGATGGTATTTTATTTGTAATTTTTAGACATAAAATAATTTAATTTATTTATGACACAAAGATGATGCAGTAATTATCTTATTAATGAAATATTGACAAAATGGATAATATAAATACCAAAATAAATGTAATTTGAGACTTTTTATGAATTCCACTAATTTTCTAGGTTACTATGATATATTAGTATTGATTTAGGAAACTTGGTTCGAACATATAATTCTGTTATGACTTTGACAAAAATCATATATCAAATAGTGTCAAAATTGACACAAAATAGTTTTTAAATCAAATATTATATTATTAATTGTTATTTTATTCCTAAAAATCTAAGGTTCGGCCAAATGACTTAGATAAGGATATATATATTAATAATAAACAATTTGGGGTTCTTTTGGCATGTTATAGTAAGTCTATTAACCATATAGTGAAAGAAAACAAAAAGACATGGTAAAAGTTAAATTATTTAACTTAGAGTTAAATTTAATTGATAAGGTTAAAATAATATCCTAAACTTGTCTAAATTCTATTGGTTGATAGGATTTGGACCCTTCCCCACTTTAGCTTCGAAATAAGACCCTTTGGAACCATTATAAACCGATTTTGACTTTAATATAAAATAATATTTTGAGATATTCCTAAGGTGCCCCTCTCCTCCCTTATAAAAGGGCACCTCCTCCCCCTCCTCCTCACACCAATTTGAGCACTCAAGCTCGGCCAACCCCTGCCATTTTCCCTTCTCCACTTCCCTAGAATAATCCTAGAGGTCCTGGTCTTCTCCAAAGACCAATCTTAGTTCCTTAAGTGGAGGATTCAAAAAGGCGTTCCAAAGAAGAGGTAATATCCATTACCGATCTTTTCAATTTCTTTCTTCTTCAACTTCTTCTTCTTTAGTTGTTTCATGATAAAGTAATAACATCAGTATTACTTACATACTGATATGTTATTATAAATATGAAACAACCCTAATTCACCTTCTATCCATCCTAGGGAAAAATGAAATCACCGCGCGTGCGTACGTACGGAATACCGTCTCCACGCCGTGGTGTAATCTATATTCCACCATCACCTTACAAGGATGGGTATAATGGTGTAATGAGTAACTATATATGATTATTATTAAGTAATATTGATACTGAAATAATATATATATATACTCCAATACAATTCCACGATCATTGGAACGATATCATCACTCGTGCGTACGTACGGAATACCGTCTCCACGATGTGATGCGACTCGTTCTACATGATCTTCATTTAATAATGATTGTATAAATGAATTGAATGAATTAATATGGTATATACTACACTAATAACATTCTGGAAATGAATTATCTATAACCTAAAGATAAGAATAAGAATTTATTCGACAAAACACGCATAAGAACAAAAAGTTATAAAGACCCGAGTAACAAGTAACAATGAAATATTACTAACAAGAAGCTAATAATATGACCATATATGATCTCATATCAATATGTATGATTCTGGAATAAGTCAATAACATTATTTAAACCATTATACAGGAGCTTCGGACACGAACAAAGAAAATCGGACCTAAGGTAAGGGAAATATCACAATCTCATTTTTATCCGAGATTGTTTATTCGTAAGTATTTACTGGGGTGTATTTTATCATCCACATCCATGTTCCCTCAATATGTAATATTGTTTCAATCCACTTGAAATAGTTTAAATAAAATTTTACCCTTAGGTGAGTTTTTAGTAAAGAATATGAAAGGAATCTTTTGTCGTTTTTCCGTACGAGGTACTTTTTGACTTTTCCGACAAAAGTACGAAGAATGTTTTTTTTAACTTATACGGCATGAATGGATTTTTAAAACATTACTTCAAAAAAGCTTCCTTTACAAGTTTTCAAGTTTATTTTTAATCAACTTCTTTTATTTTAAAGTTGTATGACATGTTATGAAAGGAAAAAATGTTTTTGAAGAAGAAAGGATATTTTCCTCAAGAATTCAATTCAAGTGTTTTATCAAAATTATTTTCCATCTAAGATAATAAAGGGTTCTGTTTCTATCCATATTTTTACATTGGTTTGACTATGTTGTGATGGAATTATGTTTATGAATTCCTTTATCATATATGAATTGATTTATGATGTCATGATGTTTCAAGAATCCCATTTTTGTTACATGTGTTATGCGATGATGTATGTTTTATGATTATGTGGCACAAATAAGAAAGGATTCATTATAAGATGGGTGGGACCTATATCTCCCTCCAATGCATTGGGTAATGATTTTATATCTCATGAGATAGACATGGATGGAACGGAAGGTTATTTCAGTTCAGTGATACAGGACTGAAACGAGGAGTGAACTCGGTTCAGAAAGGGACTTTGTCCACTAAGATAGTCTTGGCGATGAGTCATGACTAACAAGAAATGATTTTCCATGATTATGTGTGCATGCCAAAAAGATTCAAGTTTTATGTTATGATTATGGGGATCTCATTTTCACTTCTATGATTTATTCCATGTTAAGATATTATGATCTCTTTTGCAGGTTTTGATTTTCATAAAGATATGATATGATTTTTATTTCCTTTATTTGCCCTTGCTGAGCATTTGAGCTCACCCTTTTATGTTTTCTTTTCCCCAGGTCAGGAAGATGGATATTAAGTAGAATATGCTAAAATGGACCCTAGATATGATGAAATAAATGGGAGACACTGTAGAAGATTTATGAACCAGTTGTTTATGTTTCCCAGTTTCTAAAGACACTATACCTATACGGTCCTTTGTGGTTTTGTCATATGTTGTAATAAGAGTGCTTCAATTTTGAAGTATTAACAATGTATGTAAAGTGTGGGTCGTTATAGTTGGTATCAGAGGAAAGGTATAGTCAACCTTTGGAAACTAGGATGTGAAAGCCTTAGTAAGAACCCTAAGGATAAGTCTAAGCATAGAACAAAATCTTAGTGTTTTAGAAATGGCATTGAATAACCTAGGATAAGACCTTAAGCATGAAAATTTTATTCTTGAATTATGTGGTTTCCTATTATAATTAGTGTTGCTCACACTATTCTTCTTGGTTTTAGTCAATGGCTGGAACCCGAAGGAACCGTGTTAATGCGGAATGCGATGGGCAATGCAATGATTGTCCCCCTAAGCAACCAAACGATATGGGAGCTGGAATGCAAAATCTTGTAGCCATGCTCACACAACTTTCTCAAGCTATGAATCATGCAGGATTTCCAAACGAACAAAGAAGGGAGCAACATTCTGTTGAATCCTTCATGAGGCAGCGTCCACCATCCTTCAGCGGGTCTACTGATCCATTAGTTGCTGAACAATGGATTAGTACTACTGAAAAGATATTTTCAGTTCTTCAATGTTCTGAGCATGATAAAGTCATCCTAGCAGTGTATTGTTTGGAAGGAGATGCGGATCAATGGTGGAATCTTGTTAAGAATACGAGGCAAAGCGATGAAATTGAGTCTATGGAATGGGACGAGTTCAAGAACTTATTTTTCAATAAGTACTTCCCTCGTATTCTCCGAACAAAGATGGAGAAAGAGTTTCTTGAACTGAAGCAAAGGGATGATGAATCTGTTAGTACCTATGAAGAAAATTTTACAAGACTTGCAAGGTACGCTTCTGGTATTATTATCCAACCTGAGAGTAAGATCGATCGATTCTTTAGTGGCTTAAAACCAAGTCTTCGAAGGGCGTTAGCCATAAGGGACTTCAATAGCTACGAGGAAATCGTTCGATGTGATCTCAAAGTCGAGATGGAGATTGGAGTAACCCATCAGTCACATGGGTTTGATAAGAAGAGGAAGATGGAATTCAAAGAAAAATCTAAAGAGCACACAGAAAAGAAGATGAACTTTCCCTTATGCTCAAAGTGTGGAAAGAAACATGGAGGGAGTTGTCTTAAAGGGACAAGTAAATGTTTTAAATGTGGAAAGGAAGGTCATCGGGCATTTGAATGCCGTGATAATGGGAAGAAGATGTCTAATGATGCAAATAAAGGAAGGGATACACAGAATGAACCTGCTACACTTCAATGTTTCAAGTGCAAGGAGATGGGGCATTATGCCAATCAATGCCCAAATCCAAGGGTTGATGATGATGGTCGACGTCAACAAACTCTTAAGGCTAAAGACAAAGGAAAGTCACATGCAATTTCTATCAGCGATGTGGAGTACGATAACGATGTGGTGAAAGGTACACTTACCATCCACTCTAAAGTAGCAAATGTTTTATTTGATTCTGGATCCACCCACTCTTTTATTTCTGAAAAATTTTCTAAGGGTATCACCGTATTACCTCAACAATTAGATGTTGAGTTAGCTGTGACAACACCTAATGGCACATCAATCGCATCAGAAGTTTATAATTCTTCTCCGATCGAAGTTTGTGGGAAAGTGCTTCCTGCAAATCTTGTGATCCTTCCTTTAGTGGAATTTGATGTGATTCTTGGCATGGATTGGCTTTCTCTACATGGAGCTCATATCAATTGCCAAAGAAGGGAAGTCACATTTCATATTCCAGATCAACCTACGATCGTCTATCAATGCAAGGATGAACATAACCTTCCAGTGGAAATTTCTTCCATCTTATGGGTATTGATTCCACTAAATGAAGGTTATTTATCTCAAATGGTTGGTGAGAAACTCACGATTAAGAATATGCCCATTGTACGGGAGTTTGATGATGTCTTTCCGGAGGAATTTCCGGGTCTTCCACCAAATCGTGAAGTTGAGTTTTCAATAGAACTCGTACCGGGTGCTTTGCCTATTTCAAAGACACCTTATAGAATGGCCCCAATTGAGTTGCAGGAATTGAAGAAGCAACTCCAAGAGAATCTTGATAAGGGATTCATACGCCCTAGTGCGTCACCTTGGGGAGCACCTGTTCTATTTGTTAAGAAGAAAGATGGATCAATGAGACTCTCCATTGATTATCGAGAACTTAACAAGATCACTATCAAGAACAAATATCCTCTCCCACGCATTGATGACTTATTTGACCAACTACGCGGAGCTCAATACTTTTCCAAGATTGATCTTCGTTCAGGGTATCATCAATTAAGGGTCAAAAGGGAGGATATACAAAAGACGGCTTTCCGTACAAGGTATGGACACTATGAATTTATAGTGATGCCATTTGGTCTTACTAATGCCCCTGCTATCTTCATGGATCTAATGAATAGAGTCTTTAGAGACTATCTTGATCAATTTGTGGTAGTCTTTATAGACGATATTCTTGTCTATTCAAAGAGCAAGGAAGAGCATGAAGATCACTTGAGAATTATATTGACGACCCTGAGAAAAGAGAAGCTTTATGCCAAATTTACCAAGTGTGAATTTTGGCTTCAAAAAGTTGCATTTTTGGGTCATATAATCTCAAAAGAGGGGATATCTGTGGATCCAGCAAAAACAGAGGTTATCGAAAGATGGTCAAGACCAACAACAGTAACTGAGATCCGAAGTTTTCTTGGTTTGGCTGGATATTATCGACGTTTTGTAAAAGATTTTTCACGGTTATCTAATCCAATCACCAAGTTGACTCGGAAAGGAGTTAAGTTTGTCTGGACAGAGGAATGTGAAGAGAATTTCAAGGAGTTGAATAGAAGGTTATTCAGTGCACCTGTGCTCACACTGCCTTGTAGTGGAGAAAGGTTTGTGATCTACAGTGATGCATCCAAGAAGGGATTGGGGTGTGTTCTTATGCAAAATGATATGGTGGTAGCTTATGCCTCACGACAGTTGAAAATCCATGAGAAAAATTACCCAACACATGATTTGGAGTTGGCTGCGGTAATCTTTGCATTAAAGATTTGGAGGCATTACCTTTATGGTGAAAGGTGTGATATTTATACTGATCATAAAAGTTTAAAGTATATTTTCACACAAAAGGAGTTGAATATGCGCCAAAGAAGATGGTTGGAGCTGATTAAGGATTATGACTGCTCAATCCATTACCACCCTGGGAAAGCAAACAAGGTGGCAGATGCATTAAGTCGACAAGACCATGCTAGTTTATCCATGATGAGGATCACAAAAGATCCAATATTTATGGATTTACAAAGGATGGATCTTGGAATTATAATGGAAGGGGAAAATCTTATCTTTCTCAAATGAATGTTCAACCATCTATACATGTGAAGATTAAAGAGGCACAGAAAGAAGATGTCGAGTTACAAAAGAAGGTGAGAAATGTTCCTGAATTCAACCTTGATTGTGATGGGATAATAAAGTTCAGGAATCGGGTTTGTGTTCCTCCCATCCCCGAATTAAAGAAAGAGCTGCTGGATGAGGCTCATAGTTCTTCATTCTCTATTCATCCTGGAAGCACGAAGATGTATAGGGAACTGAAAGAGTACTTCTGGTGGGATGGCATGAAAAGAGATGTTGCTGAATATGTCTCTCGATGCTTGGTTTGTCAACAAGTTAAAGCTGAGAGACAGAAGTCTAAGGGGATGTTACAACCATTACCCATACCCGAATGGAAATGGGAAAACATCACTATGGACTTTGTCACAGGACTTCCTAAAACATCCAAAGGCAATAATGCTATCTGGGTCATAGTTGATCGTCTTACAAAGTCTGCACACTTCATTGCTATTAGAGAGGATTTCTCTCTAGATCAGCTTGCCAGGATATATGTAAAGGAAGTGGTAAGATTGCATGGAGTACCACTTTCTATTATATCTGATCGGGATCCGAGATTTACCTCGAAGTTCTGGAGAAGTCTTCAGCATACTCTGGATACAGAGTTGAGTTTCAGCACTGCTTATCATCCCCAGACAGACGGTCAGTCTGAGAGAACAATTCAAACCCTAGAAGATATGTTGAGAGCTTGCTCTATGGATTTCAAAGGAGGTTGGGATCAACACCTACCTTTGGTGGAATTTTCTTATAATAATAGCTTTCACTCCAGTATTCAGATGGCTCCTTATGAAGCTCTCTATGGAAAGAAATGCAGGACTCCAACTTGCTGGGATGAAGTTGGGGAAAGAAAGCTATTAGGACCTGATCTCGTTGATGAAATGGCAGAAAAGGTCAGATTTATTCAACAACACATAAGAGCAGCTCAGAGTCGACAGAAAAGTTATGCCGACAACCGAAGAAAAGACCTAGAGTTTGAAGTGGGTGATAAAGTGTTCTTACGAATATCTCCCTGGAAGAGGGTTATGAGATTTGGAAAGAAGGGGAAGTTGAGCCCTAGATATATCGGTCCTTTTGAAATACTGGATCGTGTTGGGAAGGTAGCTTACCGATTGGCGCTTCCACCGAATCTCTCTCAAGTTCACGATGTGTTCCATGTATCTCTCCTGAGAAAGTACATACCAGATCCTTCACATGTACTCAGCTCAGAAGTTGTACCGCTGGAGCAAGATCTTTCTTATGAAGAACAGCCGATAGAGATTCTAGATCGTAGCGAAAAAGTCCTACGAAACAAGACCACTCGCTTGGTGAAAGTTTTATGGAGAAACCACCAACTTGAAGAAGCTACATGGGAGCTTGAGGATATGATGAGGGAGAAGTATCCTCATTTGTTTGTTGCAAAGTGACGAATTTCGAGGGCGAAATTCTTTTTAAGGGGGGTAGAATGTAACACCCGAGACTTTTATGTTATATAAATCATCAAAGGAATCTTTTTCTACACAACACTTTCTTGGCTTGCTTTACACGCAATCGCGACCTTCCTCGATAGCTTGCGTCGTACGCAATACCGAGTTTCACTAAACAACAATATGCTATTAAAACTAGCCGTTATGAATAGTAATAACCACTTTTTGAAATTTTATAAATTTTATTTTTCAAAATGGACTTCATTTTTGGACTCAGAATATCGAAATTAGCCTAGGGTGAAATTTTGGTATTTTTCTGAAAACTTTCAATTTTTGATGAATAGTGAAACCACTAAGTGGTAGGTTAAAAACTGAATTTTGCATAAAACTTAATTTTACCGCTTCTGTGAATGGAATTTCAAAAATCCGAGAGACACGGTTAATATCAAGGACTAAAATGTGGTTCAATGAGATGAAAAGAATTTTTTGGTGAATAGTAACTTTTTACTATTTTTACCGAGGTTAATAGTAAATAGGGTAACTAAGGGTAAATATGATATTAATATTACCCTAACACATGTTCTAATTCTATTGAACAAGTATATTTCGACCAAAAACAAACTTACGAATAAAATATGACCATTTAGGCCCACTTGGATTAGATTAGGACATTTATTATTAATTTATTTAAAGAAGGGTTAAAATAGTTAAAATCAAAGGTTAATAAGTAAATCATTTTTAATATAGGGTTATACATAAGATAAATTCGATTGTAAATATTCATTAGAAAGCTAAAACGATTTCCTACATGATGGTATTTTATTTGTAATTTTTAGACATCAAATAATTTAATTTATTTATGACACAAAGATGATGCAGTAATTATCTTATTAATGAAATATTGAAAAAATTGATAATATAAATACCAAAATAAATGTAATTTGAGACTTTTTATGAATTCCACTAATTTTCTAGGTTACTATGATATATTAGTATTGATTTAATCAACTTGGTTCGAACATATAATTCTGTTATGACTTTGACAAAAATCATATATCAAATAGTGTCAAAATTGACACAAAATAGTTTTTAAATCAAATATTATATTATTAATTGTTATTTTATTCCTAAAAATCTAAGGTTCGGCCAAATGACTTAGATAAGGATATATATATTAATAATAAACAATTTGGGGTTCGTTTGGCATGTTATAGTAAGTGTATTAACCATATAGTGAAAGAAAACAAAAAGACATGGTAAAAGTTAAATTATTTAACTTAGAGTTAAATTTAATTGATAAGGTTAAAATAATATCCTAAACTTGTCTAAATTCTATTGGTTGATAGGATTTCGACCCATCCCCACTTTAGCTTCGAAATAAGACCCTTTGGAACCATTATAAACCGATTTTGACTTTAATATAAAATAATATTTTGAGATATTCCTAAGGTGCCCCTCTCCTCCCTTATAAAAGGGCACCTCCTCCCCCTCCTCCTCACACCAATTTGAGCACTCAATCTCGGCCAACCCCTGTCATTTTCCCTTCTCCACTTCCCTAGAATAATCCTAGAGGTCCTGGTCTTCTCCAAAGACCAATCTTAGTTCCTTAAGTGGAGGATTCAAAAAGGCGTTCCAAAGAAGAGGTAATATCCATTACCGATCTTTTCAATTTCTTTCTTCTTCAACTTCTTCTTCTTTAGTTGTTTCATGATAAAGTAATAACATCAGTATTACTTACATACTGATATGTTATTATAAATATGAAACAACCCTAATTCACCTTCTATCCATCCTACGGAAAAATGAAATCACCGCGCGTGCGTACGTACGGAATACCGTCTCCACGCCGTGGTGTAATCTATTTTCCACCATCACCTTACAAGGATGGGTATAATGGTGTAATGAGTAACTATATATGATTATTATTAAGTAATATTGATACTGAAATAATATATATATATACTCCAATACAATTCCACGATCATAGGAACGATATCATCACTCGTGCGTACGTACGGAATACCGTCTCCACGATGTGATGCGACTCGTTCTACATGATCTTCATTTCATAATGATTGTATAAATGAATTGAATGAATGAATATGGTATATACTACACTAATACCATTCTGGAAATGAATTATCTATAACCTAAAGATAAGAATAAGAATTTATTCGACAAAACACGCATAAGAACAAAAAGTTATAAAGACCCGAGTAACAAGTAACAATGAAATATTACTAACAAGAAGCTAATAATATGACCATATATGATCTCATATCAATATGTATGATTCTGGAATAAGTAAATAACATTATTTAAACCATTATACAGGAGCTTCGGACACGAACAAAGCAAATCGGACCTAAGGTAAGGGAAATATCACAATCTCATTTTTATCCGAGATTGTTTATTCGTAAGTATTTACTGGGGTGTATTTTATCATCCACATCCATGTTCCCTCAATATGTAATATTGTTTCAATCCACTTGAAATAGTTAAAATCCAATTTTACCCTTAGGTGAGTTTTTAGTAAAGAATATGAAAGGAATCTTTTGTCGTTTTTCCGTACGAGGTACTTTTTGACTTTTCCGACAAAAGTACGAAGAATGTTTTTTTTAACTTATACGGCATGAATGGATTTTTAAAACATTACTTCAAAGAAGCTTCCTTTACATGTTTTCAAGTTTATTTTTAATCAACTTATTTTATTTTAAAGTTGTATGACATGTTATGAAAGGAAAAATGTTTTTGAAGAAGAAAGGATATTTTCCTCAAGAATTCAATTCAAGTGTTTTATCAAAATTATTTTCCATCTAAGATAATAAAGGGTTCTGTTTCTATCCATATTTTTACATTGGTTTGACTATGTTGTGATGGAATTATGTTTATGAATTCCTTTATCATATATGAATTGATTTATGATGTCATGATGTTTCAAGAATCCCATTTTTGTTACATGTGTTATGCGATGATGTATGTTTTATGATTATGTGGCACACATAAGAAAGGATTCATTATAAGATGGGTGGGACCTATATCTCCCTCCAATGCATTGGGTAATGATTTTATATCTCATGAGATAGACATGGCTGGAACGGAAGGTTATTTCGGTTCAGTGATACAGGACTGAAATGAGGAGTGAACTCGGTTCAGAAAGGGACTTTGTCCACTAAGATAGTCTTGGCGATGAGTCATGACTAACAAGAAATGATTTTCCATGATTATGTGTGCATGCCACAAAGATTCAAGTTTTATGTTATGATTATGGGGATCTCATTTTCACTTCTATGATTTATTCCATGTTAAGATATTATGATCTCTTTTGCAGGTTTTGATTTTCATAAAGATATGATATGATTTTTATTTCCTTTATTTGCCCTTGCTGAGCATTTGAGCTCACCCTTTTATGTTTTCTTTTCCCCAGGTCAGGATGATGGATATTAAGTAGAATATGCTAAAAGGGACCCTAGATATGGTGAAATAAATGGGAGACACTGTAGAAGATTTATGAACCAGTTGTTTATGTTTCCCAGTTTCTAAAGACACTATACCTATACGGTCCTTTGTTGTTTTGTCGTATGTTGTAATAAGAGTGCTTCAATTTTGAAGTATTAACAATGTATGTAAAGTGTGGGTCGTTATATTCACAGTATTCACGGCCACTAAAGAAAACAAATGGGGCCACTACATCTGATTTTTGGCCTCCACACTTGAAGAATCGTGGAGTTTGACTAGAACCATAGCCATTGGAACATCCATGCGCGCCTCCTCTGGCTCGCCCAAAACATCATTGTCCCGCAACTAGAGATCCATCCTGGTATCACCCTGCACCACAGATACCCTATCCCAGATCACGCAATAATGGCCATAAGTCATAGGGGCTCTCACCTGCACTGAATCCTTCCCCTGAGCACCCCGCCTACAGGAAAGGGCCGCGTGACCCATTCTATAGCAGGAAGAACAAAAATCTACCCAATGATCATATACCACTGGTTTCTTGCCTCAAACCTCCTCGCCAGCATCAATCCATACAAAAATGACTGACGACCTTGACACATCTACTTCAACACACATGTGCGGGTTGATTGGATGGCACACCGAAGTGGTACGCAGGTCAACACAAAGAAAACGACCCACAATATTTCCTAGAAACCGAATAATTTCTGGGTTTTGGAAAGGGAGAGCCAGTCGCATAAGACTTACCTGAACCAGAAGAATTGGAGAATAATGATGCATGTATAATTCATAGCTCCACCGAAATAGGAAGAATATGCATCCGCCACATCATCTGGGGGCACACGACAGAGCACTAACCAGATCCTCCAGTGAAGAACAGTGAACCATCATATGCCTTCTATCCAACAGAACTACCACCGCTCAATCCTGAAACACCCAAGATTCAGAAAGAAACCTATCAAAAGGTGTTCACCGAAGGACGATTGATCATGAATCGAGAAACCAGCATTAGATTCAGGAGGCTCTCCACCTCTATAAACTCTAACACCGACAACAGGATCACGGGGTCCCCTACCCTGGAACTAGGGACCTTAGGACCAGGAGAAATATCCAGAAACCTCGAGATAGAGGTAGGGTTAGTGAAGGGGTGGAACATGTGTCGACGGACACTGCGAGGAAGCTGAGGATCCTCCCCCCTCACGTCGGCTGGAGACTGAGGGTGGGACGCCGCCGACCCCATTAGGGTTTCACAATCTCAGCCCTGAGTTCCCAGTATTCCATTGGTCTTTTCTGTGTTTACAGAAGCCCACAGGGTGGCCTGCGCTGAGGCGGAGGGCTGGACTCAACCGCCTTGTGCGTGCTGCCTCCCTTAGCCCGACTATAGGGATGGCCCTTCTGGGGTTTATTGTTTTATTAAATAGAACAACATTCATAATAAACTAATAGAAAATAATAATAATCAATTTTATAAAACATTATTTCATGGGAAACTCAATGTACACTTTTACCTAAAAGAGTCAATTTTCCTTTATAAGAATGTTACTAGTAAGATATATATATATATATATATTAAATTCTTACCAAATAAATTTTAATATAACCTTTGAAAGTTGATATAAAAAATTCAATACACCAAATTTATAAAATCTAGACTAACACCTTACAATAAATAAAATGTTTGAAACATTTAAAAATTATTTTAAAAGCCTACCTGTGTTTTGGAATCATACATAGTTTTATGAAGTACGCTCTTCAATTCATAATTGTGACATTAAAGGTGCTACTTAGGATATGTTAATGTGTAAAAATAGTTATTATCCATAATATGAATAGTTTTATGAAATTATATTCAATGTATCAAAAACATTTCCACTTAAATTTTTTTTTTCAAGTTACTAGTTGTCACATATTTTAAAATTCAAGCATCAATAAAAAAACATTGGTCACAAGCATCTTTAATGGTCACCCAAGGGGTAACAGTCAGGTAGATGCCTTATAAAACCAACTATTGGGGTGTCCAAAACATAAGAAAATTGAAGAACACAACACACATTATTCCACTGATCCTATGTGCTGTAGTAGTGGCTCTAGCCATACTAATTTTTGTTGTGACAGATCCAAAGGACCCAAATTAACTTCTTGGGGTTTTTTTGTATTGGGTGGTCTCTCAGTAATTCTAATAGGTCTTTTAATAGGTATTTTTCATTAGTATGGTTTCCTTTGACCTTGAAATAATATAAACACTTTGGTGTTTTACATAAATGAAATGTCTGGTATTTATAGTTTGCAAATATTTTCAGATAACATGCAAGTTAAACCATAATATTACTATATCATGAGATATTTGTTTTGGGGCGTCACATCATCCATTAAAATATAAACAGACTGGTTGATTTTCCTTATGGATACCATGTAGGGAACTTCATCCATTCATGCTTTCATTCATATTTATTGAAGTGTTGGGTTCTTCAACACTTTTTATCCTCGACATTTTCCTACAAATTATGTTCTTCCCATAATGTTTAGAAAATTAAATTCTTTTTTATTATTTGACCATGAGTTTACCTATTTCACAAAATTATCATACTATTATAATTTTCATACTTTCACACTTGTCCATTTTATTACAATAATATTATTTCCAATGCTTTTGTTGGGGAATGTGTGTCCGTCTCGTTCGTGGATGATGGGAACTGTTTTTGTTGCCCCGCATTCTCAATTTCCAAAGGCATGCATCATCCGCTCCTTATATAGGGACATCTACTCCTTGTTCAAAATGGGATGATGAGATGTCGGTTTATCCTTTTGTGGATTCCTCCTTGGAACTCGTCACCTAGTTCTGGTGTCCCTCATAGACTTTAGTCATTGTTTGTGAAACTCGTCCTGACGCCATATCTTCATGGACACCAGTTAATTACGCTGCTTCTGTCAGGACATTCCAAGGTGTTTGGTCAGGGCAGCAACCATTGGATAGGGGACTAGTCTCGCTGGGCATCGCTAGTTTGTCTAGATGGTGGGGGATTGGTGTGTTTGTCTTCTATTCCTTATTATAGGGATTCTCATGGGTGTGGAATCCTGAGGCATCCCAAATAGAATGCGGGGAATCATATACCATGGGAATTTATATGAGGTTTTCCTCATCTTCCCATGATTAACATAGGTTATACCACATGTTTAACATCCAGTGGAGACAGATCGGGCTGATCAGAACACTGACTAGAGTAGATCATATGGAGGAACCCCCGAGAGGGAACACCGATACTGGGGACATCATGTGGGTTGTCTCCCGAATGCTATTAGTTGGAAGGTGAAGGGGGTGGCATGATCCCACTGGGATGTGGCGGCCCAGGTAAGAATTAGGATGGATGATGTAAGGTTTTGTGAGGGGTGGTGAATGGGATGGAATTGTCATCAGGATGATGATATTTTTGTGCTAAAGCCTCGAAGAGGCTTCCTACGTATCCCCATGGCAGGGAATCAAAGTCCATGTAGTTCGTCTAATGACATATTACCAACGATTGGGGTTCAAAGGCTTACTGCTGGATAGGGTCACAACGGCTTACCGCTGGATGGGGTCAACTATTTATCATCACATTGGATGGGGGCGATCCGACATGAAGGGGGTCTGATCTCTTGGGTGTTGGGATTGAACCTCATGGAGGATTCCTACGTATCTTTCCTTGCAAAGGATAAAAAACAATGTAGTTCAAGTGGTTATGGTAGGGGCTTATGCTCTAAAGTGGACCAGGGTGTCGGTGACCCAATGTGATGGAGGACCAGGGGACAAATTGGTTGAGATATTGAACCTCAAGTAGGATTCCTACGTACCTTTCCTCAGCATGGATCAAATACCTCGTAGTTCATGGTATGAGTGTGGGGCTTATGCTCTAGGCTTCCCATGATGATGGGGTCTTGGTGCACCTATGCGAAGATGGTTGAGACAAATGGATGGTGGTGGGATTGAAACTCATGGAGGCTTCCTACGTACCGTTCCTTGGAAAAGATCAAAGTCATTATAGCTCAGGTCAAAAAGGGGGCTATTGAACCGATGCAAAGGGGTTTCGGGACAACTGGGTGTTGGGCATGAACATCGTAGAGGATTCTTATATACCTTGCCTTGGAAAGGATCAAAGACCACATATTTTAGATGGAAAAAGGGTCTATTTAACTGATGTGAAGGGGTGTCGGGACTACTGGGTTTTGGGCTTGAACCTTAGGGAGGCTTTATATGTACCTTGCATTGAAAAAGATCAATGTCCACATAGTTCAGTTGGGCATTTGGGGCCTACGCTCTGAGGTGGCCTAATGTGTTGGTGAACTGAAGTGAAGGTGGTCGGAACCACCAGGTGTTGCGATTGATCCTCAGGGAGGCTTCCTACGTACTCTTCCTTGGCAAGGATCATAGACCACTTAGTTCAGGTTTGGAGGTTTGGTGCACAGACGTGTACAAGGCCGAGACCAAAGGTTGTTGGGCTTGAACCTTGTGGAGCCATCCAATGTACCCTTCCATGGCAAGGATCAATGTCCACATAGTTCAGATGGTGGGGTGTGTGGCTTACACTCTAGGCTACCCAGGTTGAGGATGTCAGGGTTGGTACTTACTCTAAGATCACGTAAATTCATGCTCGGTTTGAGAAGAAAGAGGCAGTAGAGACCTGAAAATCACATTGCGAAAGGTGTGTCCATGGGAAGTGGAGTGGGGATTACACGTGATCTCATCCCAAAGAAGAAATAAGGGCTCATGTGTGGTTAGTATCTCGAAAGAGGTTGGGACTTACTCCCGGACGGAGGCCTGTGGGCGACAAAGCGCAGCAGGATAGGGATTTGGGGTCGAAGATGAAAGGAGAAGCATCACTCTCCACCACGCCCTATGCTGGACCTCGGGACTGATGATGAATGGAGGAGCATGGATGCTGCCTTTTACAAGAGAGACAGGGTATTACACCGAGATGGCTGCCCTTTACTCACGAAAAAATGTGACTCCTATAAGGATGATATCACCCCATGTGGAAACTAGTGGGCATGAAGACTGCCATAGGAGGAGGGGGGACCCCTTGTGCGAGGCACGGGGAGAGGTCACAGTTTAATGACTTGTGTTGAGGAAGAAAGTGCTTGGAAGTTTAACACCCTATAGCTCGGACGAGGTGAGTTTTCTCTGCACCCCTAGGACATACATAACTGGTACCCTCTGCTCCTTGGTTTAGAGAGGGGACATGCAAAGCCGTGGTGAGGGGGTGTCATGGAGTGAACCATGGAGGGTCCCACGTTATCATGGATATGTGAGGAAACAATATCCATTAGCATTCCTATGAAAATAAACAGGAGGTGAAGAAAAAAAAAACAGGTTGTATTGTCCCGCGGACTTTGATGTTACATCATGCAAACCTGGAGGGTCTCATGGGAAATGGAATTGCAAAGCAGATGGGTCCATAGGCAGGGGACTTTTAAAGCTCTGTTTCTCTACATGTCTGATGGAACCTGCATAGGGGTGTGCTTCACGATGTGGGGTGCCTTAGCCTAAGCATAAGGAAGAGGTGGATATGGGAGGTTCTTCTCAAAGTGGAAAGGCATTCGCGGAGCACTGCCTCACAGAGCAATGGTTCCTCGCGAAGCAAGGTGTTGTGAAGTAATGTGCTTTGCAAAGTATAGTGACCCTACCTTGGCATGTAGATCATGTGTAAATGAGGGGTGTCTCACGAATCATAAATGCTCCGCGATGACCAGGGTCCCCATGGGGATCCCCTTCTTTCATGAAGGCCCTTAGGCTTCGCAAAAGGAATCTCTCTCAAAAGAGTGGTTCAAAACAAGACATGGGGAGGCAATTCGCAAAGCAGAAATACATCATTAAGCTTAAGGTTCATAGAGAACAAGGGTGGTTCATGATTTGGGAGCTAAGAAGTAAGAAGGTTTGATTGCCCGTCACTTTGGCTCAGGGGGATCCTTGTATTTCTAATCAATAGTCACCCCGAAGTGGAGCTTATGTGGTGTGAAGAATTACTTTATTTCTTCAGGAAGGGCTCATGAACGTCAAATGATTTCATAGAGCATCCTGCCTCCTTGCTTTGAAGCAGGATCGTGAATGTAAAATTCATTCCCCGAGCGGGCCACCTATTTTCTTCGCGACAGGCTTGAAAATGTCAAATGTTTCCAGGGAGTGGCCCACCTCATTTCATCACGGTGGACTCGTGAACATAAAATGTGTTCAAGAAGTGTACCACCACCTTTCTTCACGGAGAGCACATGAACGTGAAATGTTTTCATGTTGTGTCCCATCTCCTTGCATCATGGAGGCCATAGTGCTAGGTGGACTTCGTATAATAGCTTTGCGAGGCAGTTAATGGTGCCTTCTTTTTTGGCTTCTTCTCTGTTCAAAATTTTGACACCAACAAATTTCCCCCCTCAGACATGGAGCTACGGAGAGATCAAGGATCGAAGTCTGAGAGTAATCACCAAAATCCTTGGTTGTTCGCGATGCTGGCTCCTGAAAATGGTTCATGAGGTGGATAGGGGATGCGTGGGCTGAGCGCGCCGCGAAGCTCAGTGAGAACTGGACGTACCACAAATCTCTGAAGGTTGTTGCCTATAAATAGGGTATATGCCATCTCTTTTTTCCTTTCCATTCTCCGAGAATTTTTCCTTTTGTGCTCTCTATTCACAAAGCTCCGCATACTCCATGAGTGGTCTCTACGAATTGAGTCTTCACAGCACACTATGAGTCCTCGACTCCGCGTTTGCACTCCACAATCTGGCGCTTGAATTCTTAGGTAGGGCTCCGTAAGCATTCTTCACTTCCAGTCTCCGTGAACGCACTCTATGAACAAGATTTACAAACCATCCTGAAAATCATCCAAGTTCACAAATTGAATGGCCCACCTAGAAGCTCCCCGGGGGGTCCTTGCAGATGCCGCCCAGAGTGAAGAGATGACCAATAGTCTGGGACTAGAAGAGTTAGTCCGTAGCCACTCGGACTATAGTTCATTGGTGGATCATCTATAGAATAGCCAGAAGAACTACCGATTGTGCAGGAGGTTTCCGTTGTTTGGATGTGGGCTGAGAGATGATGTTTTCATCCATAAAGCAAGTTGATATGAGCCATATTACTAGTTTCAGAGCATACAATGTCAGCATCGGTGGTTCAGGGTGGCCAATGGTCATGCCCGGGAGGACTTCACGCCCGTTGTTTCTGACTGCATATACAACCATATGAACAATGTCAAAGGGAAGGAATTGTATCTGGAGATGTCCCCACCTCTGTACCAGACTATCCCTAATGCTACACTGGGGTACTTGATGAAGGGGTGGTCTGAGGTATGGGACCTTCACTAGGGTGAAAACTTCACAGATGATTGGTCCTAGGCTTCCCAATTTCACATCTATCAGCCGAAGAAGCTAATGGTAGAGCTTTTGAGTCAGTGGTCACCGGGGACCAATACCTTCCAGCTGCATCACGATGAGGGTAGAATCAGCTTATGGGACACGCATCAAATCTCGGGGGGTCACGATACTGGGGGCGATGTATGACGAATTCTTCCATTCTATGGGTGTGTGGGAGGATACAGAGCAGATGTTGCGTCTGGCGATGGAATTGATGGAACTTGTGCCCAGGGAGGTCAAGGTGGTAGTAAGGGATGTCCACTTCAGGTGGTGGTTCAAAATTTTTCTGAACATCCCAAAATACCATCAGTTCTTACTGAGACCTCGAACGTTCCCAAAGGGGGACCACAGTAAGGAACACTCGTACTTGTGGATGTTGGAGGATTGCCAGTGGAAATCCCGGGGTTCAGTGTCAGCACTGAGCTACAACCAATAGTTAGGCTAGCATCATTCATCACCGCACTCATCTTTTGGTGGATCCTGCCGGAGAGGGAAACCAACATCGGAGTGAAACCAAGAAATTTCATCACGGAATCCACATTGGTGATAGGAGGGCAGGTCAACCTAGGGATCTCGATGCTTTCCAAGCTGTATATGATGTTGTGGCACATCAGCGAGTGGATGTGGATATACAGGTTATGCGGGCCGTTCTACCTCCTATATGGGTGGATAGCGGTGCACATCAGGGGGATCTATGAGTCTCTGAAACCCGTCTCGCCTCCAGGGTAGAACATATTCCCTTTAATCCACAACGTCATGGGGAGATTTATGACCAAGGTGACAGCACCATAGGTTCTGAAACAGGTGTGGAGGGTGGAGGAATTCCATTTCCACCCATTCTATTGCTGACGGGGGTATTCACTGATGATGGTCGGGGGACAGAAGGGCACCGGGCCTATCTTCTGGACTTTCGAGGTGGAGTCTTGGTGGCCAGGGTTTACTGCGAGCATCTCTGCGAGCCATACACCCCACACTTGATTGAAAGGTAATTCTAGTGCCTACAATGATGGACCCTGTAGGTCAACATGGAGGTGCGTCACGAGGAGCACCCATGTGTGATAAGGCAGATGTGTCACATGTTCATGCAGGAAGACGGGAAAATTAGAAACGAAATGCCTATATGGACCATTGTCCTTAGGATGGTAAAAAATGTCCCCAGAGTGGGGAGGAGGCCTTCCTGGGGGAGATGCTAAAGCGGCCAACCATTCTATTCGGTGATGGTGAGCTTCCCCAACCTTGGGCCCTAGGCTGGAAGGTGGTAAGGGCATCCAATAGTGGAGGGGCTGTTGTAGTGGTGAGGCTTGCACCAGCTGAGGGTGAAGTAGTGGTATTGGATCTGGCAGTGGCATTAGATCCGCTGGTCCCAAGAGAACAGAGTCATCCGGACGGGCGGCCACCGAGGGGATTCGGCAGGATTTCTTCTCAGGCCCCAAGGAAAATATTGTGCCATATTTACATGACAGAGAATGTTGTCTTCTTGAGGGCCTAGGACATATGGGTAGAAAACAATCCACTCCTTGGCCCTTATGAGTTTTGGTATCTCCTTAACCACCTCTAGATGGACTGGTCGGGGATCAGCCCTTTTAGAGCTGGTTTTGCAGTATCCCAAGAGGAGGCGGAGCAATACATGGCCGAATTGGAAGACTTTATCCACTCCTAGGGTGCCCTGCACTCGATGACAGATGGGTCCAGGGTACTGTTGGATCGTACAGTCCCTCCTCAACTACCAGCTGCTGACATGAGGGAGCACATCCCTCTGTCAGAAGAATCGGACGAGTCCTCCTGGGAAGACGAGGCCGGTATAGGGTGTACGTTGGAGGAGGGTGAAGTAGGCAATCAGTCCTCAGATCTTGATGATTTAGTGGAGTTCCTCATGGTAAAATCCCAAGTTCCATCATCAGAGACTTATCTTAGGCAACATTGGATTCCTTATCAGCATCTGCACTATACAGGAGGACCTTGTGAGTAGACCTTGTTCTCGCCCCTCAGTGGGTGCCGACACGGGTCCTTCAGGATTCACAATAATGGCTGCATCAACTTTTGTGTCTTGTGGGACTAGGAAACTTGAGGAAACTCCCTCAGAGTTTCCATACCAGCCAACCATATATGGGGGGCCATGTCTCGGGGTCCCAATGACATCAGCCCAAGAGCGAGACAAGGGATTTGATCTCTGTAAGTCTCCTCTACCGAATTGACGACTACCATCCCCTGACCATGTTAAATTACATTCTTGTCCCCTTTTTGGCGTGTACAATCCTTTAGTTACCCTGGGTCACTGTGGAGAAGATGGTCGGGATGTCTGATAGTACCATCCCCCATGGCATGCCAATGGTCATGGAAGTGGACATACAACCTGACTGAACTGCAGCACTCCCGATCAATGGCAGGGATGCCAGTGTTACTGTGCCTGAGGTTATTGGGGTGGGATCTGATGATGAGGATAAAACAGATAGTTCAGGCCCTGCCATGCTTGATCCAACACCAGACTTGGACCCAGCTATGGAGTTCCTGGTGGCATTCCCTGCATACGAGCCTGCCAATCACGCCGACTGGGACGAGACATCCTCTGGTGAGGAGGAAAACAAAATAGTCTATCTCTGAATGTGGAAGCTGATCACAGGCTTCATCAATAAAACCTATAAGAATTATGGTTGGATGATATGGATAGACTTCACTTGTGGCTATACGAACTGTATGCTGGTGGAGTGGATGCCCATCACCACCACATGCTCATCCAAGAACATATTGTAGAAAAGATTTGGGATTATGATCGTGGCCCTAGTGTGGGATGGAAGCAGAGAAAAGATGTGATCATCTAGAGGATCCAGGAGACCAAAAATGAGGTTGAATGGTTGCAGTCCCTAGTGGACGAGAAATCCACATCTCTTGATGCACAGTCAAAGCACGTCTCGTGACTGAAAGATCAACTGGAGGAGGCTGAAGAGGGCATGAAGCGAGCCTCTGAGGAGATGGCTGTTATCCGGACTGGTGTGGAGTGGGCTCTGGTCGTCGCTACCGAACAGCGCCCCATCGCTTCTGAGGAGGAGCGGGAGGTAAACAGGTGGCACAAAATCCTTGATGCCACAAGCCAGTGGGTGGAGGATCTGCAATGCTCTTTTGACGATGTCAACACATCCATGGGGGGAGTCGACCCCCCGGGTGCTGTAATGATTAAAAACCTTCAAACATACATTCATTCTTTTATTTTTTGATGCCATGGAATGAATGAGTTCCATTGTTTACCATGGTTTATTTCATCCTCGTGATGTTCATAGATCTTCCAACGATCATTCCTTAAGCTCACGTGGGTCGGTCCCGATATGAGAAACAAGGGATGACCACCTTATCACCCCATCCAAATGTAGTAGTTCAAACCAAGCTTTGGGTAACTGGGGTTTGGACAACTGGTCCAGATTTCTGGGAGGAAATGGGAGAGACATGACTAGAGAATGAAGCTCTCAGAATAGCCAAATTACCGTTTCCCCAGTGTGCTCTTGTGCACGAATGAGGTAACTCTAGGGGTGCTGAAATCAATCCGAACACATGGGAATGGGAGGTGTGAATCACGATACCAAAGATTCAGAACATTTTGGGGGTAGCGTGATAATAATGAATAACTATTGACCACATTGAAAACATAGTATTCTTATTTTATTATCATGGAGTGAGGATAAAAATGAGGGTAAACTGCTGACCATGTCCAAAACATGGGGGCTGACTCAAAATGTCATCCATTTTTCTTTCAGAATGTTGGCCCAGGACAATAGGGGGGCCATAGGCCAAGAATCCATACTATTAGGGGGTTCCCTTAGACATGAAAGAGGATAAAGGTCTAAATAATGGGCATGGAAAGAATGGAAGGTGGAGTGATGGTTTGTTTGAATAGAATCTGACACTCTTGAAACTCTGCCACCATGGTGGACGCACATTAGAGGGGTGCATCAATTTGATCATAGATCATCCCCTCATTTAGACTGGACCTCTATGGAGAGGGATATGTCATTTCCCAAGGTCATTGTGGGGCATCCCGATCTTTTTTACAGCAAAGCTACAGTTACATATCTCCCCACATGGGGTCGGGCGAGGGGGCCAGAAATGGGTACGAATATGATTTATGATTCATGGGGTTGGACCCTAGGCAAAAAAACTTGGTATCTCTACGTATCCCATGAATATGGGAATCAAGACAAACATATTTCAGGGAAAACAGTTTAACTTCATGGAGGATGATGAAAAGTCTGGCTTCACCAGTGCACATCCTCCCCAAACTACAAAGCCCACGTGAGTCCTACTCAATGTGGGAAACAAGAAGTAGTGGTGGGACTTTCCCGACATAGGAAGGAACATGTTAGGGAGAAGGTACACCTGGTGAATGTGGACCCAATGATGTTAACCCATCCATGTAGCACACCTAGATGCACAAAGAATTAAATCTGAGTTTTTTGGAATTCCACTTGAATATAAGGAAGTGGAAATGTGAGAATTAGGATGCTTGAAATCTGGATCAAAATGATTGTGGCGTGATGATGAGGGATAAATGTTGACCATATTCGAAACAAAGTATCCATATCGCATTACCCTAAAATGGGGACAATCAAATGATGGTCGACCACTGACCATGTTCAAAATATAGGACATGTCGCAAATGTCGTCTGAGACCTTTAGGGAGGTTGGCCTGAAATGGTAGGTGAGCTGAGGCGGCATGAGACCAGGCCGTGAAAGGGGTCCATTCATATTTGGAGGAGGATGATGATCCAAATAGTGAGCTCACGAAGCTTAGACAGGGAACTAGGGGAATGTCCCCATTAAAATTCAAAACTTCTGGCTCTTGGTCAAAAGGAATCTGAATACAACAATGAGATGTATTAGATAGAGGGAGTCGAGTCCCTTACCATAGGGAGATCTTAGTTTAGGGTCGTAGAACTCAGACAATGGATTGTATGAATTGCGAGAGACACATGGTGGGGTTATTATAAAACCCAACGTGCATGGGAACCTGGGGCTCCGACCACCACTTGTTCCCTAGGAAGGTTCCAGGTCAAGGGACTAGAAATGAGAGTTATGTTGGGCCTGAGTTAAAGTGGATAGGCGTTCCTACGTATCTCTAGAGAATGAGAATCATGTTATACAATGTTCTGGAGGTAGCATGGTAAGGTACTAGTTCCAGGGATAAAATGGGCATGCAGGTGTGGCCCTCGCACCAAAAGAAGCGGTATTTAATGTATCTTGTCTGTCAATTAAGGTGATTTTTTTTGTGAAGCGATAGACTAGGATAGAAATTCCTGGCTTCGCCACAAGAATAAAGTCGTATTCAGGTTTGGAAAAATGGCATGGCATGTAACTGATACCAAAAATGGTTTCCCCTTGAGTGAGGACATCACGATGTAGTGCTGTTATTCATCGTGCGACCAGGATGATAATATCATAGTTTTGATTCATGTGATGGGACCCGGCATCATAGTTTGAAGTCATATGGCTAGGAAATAAAGGAATGTGCACGACGTGATACAACATACCAGACGTGAATGAGGACTTAGTCCTACAACACACCATGCACAACACCAGGAAGGAAACCTCAGACATGGGGGCCAGTATCGATTATGGGATAAGGTGCAAGAGAAATGAGCTCCCGATTTAGCTAAACCTAATGATGGAATGTTCAGGTGTTCCAATGTATGCCATGAGGATGTGAATCAAGATGTACATAGTTCTCACAAAGGGGAAAAATGAAAAGATCTTAGTTTAAGGTTATAGAACTTGAACCATGGAGAAGCAGGACTATCCCAAGTAAAGGCGGACCTTAACCCAATCCCTAAGGATACGTGAGATGAACTCGGTGTACGAAATAAGGGCGGATAAAGTATTCGCAATACGTGTAATACATGCAAATGGGGAACTGGTGAAGCCCTGAATGATCTCCTTATCGAGGATTTTCTTCCTCCTAACATGCAAATGCGCACTGAGGGATAATACCAAGAATTTCAAAGCTCTACTTGGAAATGATGAGGTGGAGAGGGATGTGAATCATGTAACTGATATTTTGGGATTAATGGGGTAGGCGTGATGATAGAGGATGACCATTGACTGTGTTTGAAACAGAGCATCCATATCGTGTTAGCTAGAAATGGGGACAATCAAACAAGTGTCGACCGTTAACCATATTCGAAATGCGGGATTTGTATCGGTTTTTTGTCCTCCACCATTGGAGATGTTGGCATGTAATGTTTGGAGAGCCCTTAGGCCTAGTATCCATGCAACATGGGGGTCCCTTTAGGTGTGAATGGTGATGTAATCCCCAAAAAAGGGGAACACAATTCCTAAGAAATGGGTGAAATAATTTCCTAGTAGAGTCTGACATTACAGGTACTAAACCAGAGTGCCCTCAGGCACATTGGTGAATCGCTGAAGAGGGTCGACAAGGGTTCTCAACTTGAGAGTAACTGATTTCAATGGATGAGTAAGAATAATTGGATAGAGAATTACTAAAAGGGAGAGGAACGTGGCATTTTCATTACAGACTTGGCGTGGATGAAGGCATAATCCAATGCCACACCATATACTCCCATCCCAAGAAAAGGGAAGGCCAAGGGGCCAAGGTGAAAGGGAGATTTTTGGGAGATGGGGATAGAACCAAAGTCTAGAAATTCGGGTAGTCCTACTTATCCAATGAGGATGGGAATCAAGTTACACATATTTCTTGAAGGGTGTATAGGGGTAAGATACCCTAACGATGGGGGTGTATGGAATGATGAATATCTGGATGTGAATGATGGATTAGTCTCATACCTCACCGTACACTCCAGGTAAGAACATGGGTTGGGGCCCGAGAAGGCTAAGGGGCCGGAGGCTGGGCCTTGATCAGAAAGGCCCAACCAGTCTACATTTTAACTTCATGTAGTGAGGATATAGGGAGGATAAGGTATCTTATTCAGGGATGTGTACGACACTGCGAGTAGCCTGACGTGAATGAGGACTTAGTCACATTCCACATCGTACACTCCGAGTAAGAACTTGGGCCAGGCCGCGAGAAGGCCAAGGGGCCAGAGGCTAGGCCTCGGTCGGTAAAGCACAACCAGTTTTCTTTTTTACGTCTTGCAATGAGGACGAAGCGAGGAGTAAGACACCTTACACAAGGGAGATGTATGGTGCTGTGATTAAACCATCATGAATGAGGACTTAGTCTCACACCATGTTGTATACTCCGATAAGAGATAACCGGGGCCAGGGGCCAGAAATCTCTGAGGGGCTTGAGGCTGGGCCTCATATAGATGTCCATAAGTTCTCTTGTTCAGTTAACACCTCATCACAAATCCTTAGCCCATATGAGTAGCGCTCATTGTGGGAAACAATGATCCAGTCTCAGCTCTCCCAGCCGTATGGGGGACTAAAACCTGGCTTTGCCCGAAAGGAGTTCATCGCTTAGAGATACAACGGGGTAGAATGAACCACTACACTAAATGATTGGGACATCATGGGGTGGTTAAAATGTCACATGATAGTTTTTGACCATGTATGAAACTCATTGTCCCCATAGTGACCTGAAATGGGAAAAATAAATGAGCATCGACAGCTGACCATATTCGCAAGGCTGGACTTGTATCGGCTTATTTCTCAAAATCCACAAGGGCGTTGGACCGAAGTGATAAGAGAACCCTTAGGCCTAGAATCCATACCATTCGGGGGCCGTTCTGGATCGAGAAGATAATGGATTCCCAATCAAAGGAATGGGTGAAGTAGAGCTGTACCCATTTATGAAAAATGCGAACGTCTGTAGGGAGTGGGATGTATAGCCGGATCGAGGATAGATCGATGTGAATTGGGGAAAAATTATGCAACCCTACCATATGTTTTGACCTGAGGGGAAGATTCTGCCATTTGTTCTGGGCCAACATACAAAATGATCAGGCGTTCCTACATATCCAATGAGGATGGGAATCAAGTCCTATGTAGTTCAATAAGGCCATGTAGTTTAACGTCATGCGGTGAGGATGTGGGAGGATAGATGGATGGGAGAGGGCACATGGTGCGACCATTATAATCCTGCTATGTGTGGGGCTAAGGAATCCTACACCATAACATGCAACGAACCTCTAAGATAACTATTCCTAGGGGGATAGTCAAATATAAGAGTTCGGTGGTTGGGCTTAAGACGAGGCGTTTGAGCATTCCTACGTATCACATTAGGATGGGAATAAATCCATATGTAGTTCTCAAAATGAAGTTTAACATCATGCAGGACGATGCATAGTTTATAGTCATGTAGGACCTGACAGTTTAAGGACATGCGGGATCGACGTGCAGTTTAGGGTCATGCGGGACCATCAATTTTGGGTAATGCCAAACCTATAGGCTCAGGAAATGTATTTCTTGGGAAACATGGAATTGGTGGTAGGATTTATACACTCACTATCCATTGTAACTAGGGAGTATGCTCCTTTGGGGTAAACCCTATGAATTATGCAGGGTCCTTCCCATTTGGGCTCCAACTTGTGTGGTTTCCTGCCATGGATCATTGGCGCCCAGAGGGCCAATACCAAGTCGCCTTGAAGAAAAGAGCAGAGGAAAACCATCTTGTTAAAGGCTCTAGCTATCTTATACTTATGTCTTTCTTAATTTTTCAGGGCATGAAGCCTATTCTCGTCTGGTGCATCCAATTCAACCAGATGAATTTTGGATTCCTTATCTGGCACCTGCTATTCGTAGACCACTGTGCGTAACGAAGGTAGCTGATTCTCAATGGGAAGGATGGCCTCATCTCAGTACACCATGGAAAAGGGGGTCACCTGGGATTAATTGTGGGTCATCGTCTGATAGGTCCATAGGGTGTTGGGGGGATTATCCAGTTAACTCTTCTTCTTCTGACAAACCATTTTCTGAAAAATGTTCGAGAGGGTTTTGTTGAACACCTCGATCTTCCCATTCTCCAGCGCATGATAGCGGGAGGTATGGTTCAAATGGATGATGTACTTTGTGTACAAATTCTTCATCTCAGCTACTTGGAATTTGTTTCCATTATCAGTGAGGACAGTGTGAGGGACTCCAAACCAGTGAATGATATTGGAGCTCACAAAGTCAATGATAGAATGGTCCCTGACCTCCTTGAGTGGAACTACATCTGCCCACTTGGAGAAGAAATCTCTGGCGGTCAGGATGAACCTGCACTGGCGAGCCAGCACTGGTGGGTATGGTCCCACGACATCATGTCCCCATACTGCGAACGACCAAGAGTACTTGGTGGAGTGGAGAGGTTCTGGAGGCCGACACATGCAGTTATCATGGATTTGGCACGTGTGACATCTCTTAGTGAACATGATACAATCATGGATCATAGAGGTCCAGAAGTACCCTAGTATCTGGATCTGATGGGACAGCTTCGGCCCAGCCTGGTGGGCACCGTAGGAACCGACGTGAACCTCATGCATGACCTAATAAATCTTGACTCCTTAGAAGCAACGGAGGAGAACGCCATCAAACTCGCACTTGTAGAGGATCTTCTCAAGACTGGGACCACTCTTGAGGGTAAACTGCAGCATGCGACATCCAATTTTCTCACGCTCAGCCTGATCATCCTGGAGGATACCATTTTGGAGATACACGACAAAAGGGGCTCTGCAGTCGGGAGTTGCTTCGACCACAGCATCTGAAGAACCTGAGGGTCCGGATGTGGAGGATCCGGTGGTAAGATGGCTTACTTGCAAGTCATCGACTTCTTCTGGGGTGACAGGATCAATTATTCTACGATGCACCACGTTTATAATCAGATCATCCTACTTGGGTTCTGCAAGTGACACAGCCAGGTAGCCAGGGCATCAGCTCAATCGTTTTGAGATTGAGGGACATGGGTAACATTCAGGCGAGATGGAAACTCGGCCATTAGCTCAAGGGTGTGCTCCAATAGTGGTATGAGCCTTGGATTTATGATGACTTAGTCATCGTTCACTTTCTTATTGGCTATTTCATAATCCCCATTCACATGTATATGGGGTACATTGTGCTTGAGGGCTAACTTGAGGACAGTGATAAGAGCCTGATACTCTGCCTCATTGTTGGGGAAGCCTTTTGACAACTAGACCGAATCTGGAAGAATGGCTTGCGCCGAGGTAATAAAGACAATACCCAGGCATACTCTGTTGAGTCTGGTATTATTGAGCCTCCTGCCGATGGGGCTCCGGGAGGCACCATCAAAGTTCTTCTTCCAAAATCGGATGGCATGATATACTAAGAGGATTGCCTCGTCGAGAATATCCAAGTCCATGGACTGGCCCACAGGGGTTGGATGAGTAGCCAAAAAGTCTTCCAATGCTTGTACCTTGACATATTTTTGAGTTAAACACCTAATGTAAAACTAAAGCAGGATTACTTCCCACCATGCTAGATGGCCCGTCAACATGGGGCGGTTCAGAATGTACATCAGCGGGTCTACCGGAGACACCAGTTGTACCTCATGGGGCTGCAGGTGATGTCACAACTTCTGCATAGTAAATACCAGTTCTAGGCATCTATTTTTGATGGGGTATTATATAGTCTCTGTATCGACGAGCATAAGACTAAGGTAGTAGAGGCTGTTTTCCATCCCCTCATTGTTCTTCTGGGTGAGAAGGGAACTGAGGGATAATTCTAGGGAAGTAACATTTTAGATCAGTGGTTTTCCAGAGATGGGTGGCATCAAGTCAGGAGGCTATAGCAGATACTACTTTATTTCCTCGAACATGGTCTGACAATCTTCGTCCCACTCGTAGGCGGATCCATTCGTCATGGGTGGAGAAAAGGGATTACACTTACTGGCCGTATTCTTAAAGAATCGGCGTATATAGTCTATGTGGCCTTGAAAACGTCTAAGCTCCCAAATATTTCTCAGGGGAGGCCTCTGGATGATGGCCTTGATCTTCTCTGGGTTGATCTTGAAGCCTATGTACCAGACAACAAAGCCATGAAACTTCTTGGAGGTGACCTCGAAGGCACATTACAGTGGGTTCATCATCAAATAGCGGGAACGAAGGAAGATGAACACTTTCTCAAGGATCTGTAGATGGTCCTAGTGCTGGAATGATTTTACCACTATATCTTCCACAAAGAATTCCACCAATTTCCAGACGATTGGATTGAATATGAGGTGCATGGACCACTGATAGGTGGCACCTGCATTCTTTAGGCTGAAGGGCATAACCTGGTAACAAAACGTACCTTAGGGTGCCCTGAAAGAGGTGGACTTTTCATCCTCAAGGGACATCCAGATATGATTATATCCAGAGTAACCATCCATGAAGGAGATGGCTTGGAACCCAGCTATAGCTTTGATCAACAATTCTGTCATTGGAAGGGGAAAATCATCCTTCATATAGTGATAGTTGAGATCCTGAAAGATGATGCAGACTCTGATCTGTTTGTTCTTCTTCCTGACTGGCACAACGTTGGCTATCCATTTGGGGTACTGGACCTCCTTGACAATGTTGGCTCTGATGAGCTTGTCAACTTCTACCTCACCCCAAGAACCCTGAGAAAGGTTCATATTTCAGGGAGTCTTCTTGAACCCCCGAGGATTTTTCAGGAGATTAAGGCGGTGCATGACTACCTGAGGATCAAGTCCTAGAAAATGGTCATAACTCTAGAAGAATACATCACTGTGATGCTTCAAGAAATCTATGTACCGTTGAAACTCCCCCAGGAGAATTGTGGCATTGATCAATGTGGGTCTTGGATTGGACTTGGTACCAAGGTTCACCTATACCAGTTCATCGACCATGGAGGAAACACCTTCTTCAAAGGCGGGGGGAGAATCCTCTTGATATTATTCTTCACTTGCAGAGGAAGGATTCCCAATGGGAGGATAATTTTCTAGGTCGAAAGAAACTGATTTGAGGCTAGTACCATCCTGGACAGCAGTGGAAAAGAAAATTGTAAGATTCATGCACTGCTCAGACCATAGCGACGAAGGCCGTCGATTTGAGCCCATCTGGTCTTCGGCCCAAGGGGCCACGCCTGATGATATCAAAGAAATAATGGAATATTGGCTTGATCAAATTGATCCCAGCCCAGCGGAATAGACCCTTATGATGTACTACCATTTACATGGGGCAGACATCTCGATATCGTATGGGGGTAGGGGGTTCTGGGATCACCTGAGCCTTGTTTGTGTAGGAGTACGAGGTGTTTTTTTAGCATCTCATGGACTTGGGAATATTAATCCCTCTTATACAATAGACAAAAAAACATTGCACCATGTCAGGGGGTCGTAGCCTCCAATCTATGGATCCGGATGATGTAGTCTTCATACAGACCTACCCAGGGGTTATTTGTGACTGTGACGGGCTCAACCTCACTTGCTTGAATTTGTTTATCCTTGCTCTTGTAGTAGATAGCATCCAGGTAGTGGGCTTCACAACATGTGAATGGAGATGCATCAACTTGTAGTACGCTTACTCAACCATTAATAGAGTAATTGAGAAATTGGTGATATGATTAGGGGACCACCACATGTAAGTGGAGACATGGGCTGCCCATCAATGCGTTGTATGCAGTGTCCTGGGAGACAACCATAAACTTGGTATTGTTAACTAAGCTGCCGAACTATGTCATCAAATGGATCTTGGTGACTGGGGTTCACTTTTTCATGCCTAATCCCTTGATCATTAAATTATAGGGAGTCATGTCATATTCTAATAACCCTAGAATTCGTAGTGTCTGTGTTGGGATTAGGTTGATCACGGAGATAGTGTCAACAAGACAGCGGCGAACCTCCATGCCGTTAAATTGGATGGTGATGTACATCGGGAAGATGTGCCCCTAAATGGGGGAGCCTTTATCCTCTCCTGAGAATGAAATTATGGCCTAGAAGTTGGTGTTCTCGAATGCATCATCATGAAAGTATTCTACAGCTGCTACATCCGTCTCAAACTAGAGGGGGTTTCGTAAAGCCACAGCGAGCACTTCGTGCATATCTGGCGATAGGAGAAGGGCTTTATGGATGGAAAGTATCACTGGGATGATGGTGAGGTTCTTTATAACATCATATTTTTATTCCAGGGGATAACTTATACTTACAGGAGGCCGCTCCGCGATTGGAGGCATGGCGAGCCCTGCCGGCTGGACAGACAACTGGATTGTGCTCGGCATATCCCACTGCTCACTAGTCGAAGCCTGAAGAGTAGCTACCGGATGAGGGCCAGATGACTTAGATCGGCCGGTAGCCAGGAGAGTCTGGCCGCGACATGGATGAGGTAGATCTACCTGATCCAGCAGTGCAAACAGTGGTGGAGGTGGTCCTCATGCCCCCGGATGAAGAGGTTGTGAGTACTGAGCTTTGTGCTGGGCCGAATGCCTAGTCTCAGTGGCATGCACGACCTGGATGGAGGTTCCAACAGATGCGCCCCGACGACCCTTATGGCCATGGATCAACCAACTTTGGCATTAGCTGGGGACATTGGGAAGGTTTTCTTGGCTCTCCTCGTCATCGAGAGTAATATAGGGGTTTACCAACTCTACGGTATTAAATTAAGAATGCCCTTGAATATCGCTTGAAGATTCATCCATCACTTGTTTGATTCTGTGAGGGAACCCCATCTCCAAGGGAATAAAGTCTCCGTGAGTGCGGGACGATGAGGGCATTGGAGGGGCACGTTGTTTCTTATTGTGCCGCCGATGATTCCTCTTCTAGGAGGAGGTCGGCTGAGATGATCATTAAGTAGTGGTGGCCGTAGATTATGAAGGGTCATGATGATTCCGGAATTCATGTATGATTCACTAGGAACAAGCAACCATTTTTTGAGCCATCCATTCATAAAACTCTTGGCACTCGCGGTTGGAAACCTACTCCCACTTGCCTTCACTATCGCTACTACTGTCTGGCCTTATAAAGACACCCACCACATGTGCTAGGACCGGGCCCAGCCAGACTATGTTGTTATCGACCTGGTCATGGAGCTAGTATTTGAACACATAACACTTCTTGAGGGTGTGCCCCATAATCTAATGATATGGGAAGTAGTTGGGGTGATCAGTGAGAATCACCTCTTCTAGCCTTCTAAACTCATGAAAGAATACAAACCCCTGTACCAAGGTGATATGGAAGTAACCAGGGAGATGAATCTTGTTGAATGAGTAGGTCTGATTTCATCTGTTTGGGAAGGGGGGCCTTGGAGCATGGCCCTAGCGATGGTCCGGAGGGGCCTGTCGAGGAGAAAGACCCTGATTGCCTTGCCTTGGCGGTGCCAGTGCATTCTGCAGGGGCGCTTTCCAATTCTGAGGTAGATGCTTCTAAGCCGGAGACTGTGCCTAAGGTGGATGGCCTCTGTGATAATGCGGGGATAGTGCTAATGGTAGTAGTTCTAGTTTACTAGGGTCTTCTATTAGGGCCACCATGGTGGGGTTGGCTCTGGAAGCCCTACTTGCTGGGATTACAGGGGGTATCAGATGTTCCTAGCTGGCCTGTTGCATGGATTCCTCCAGGCGCTCGGCCTTATCAGAGAAATCATGAAATCCTCCGAGGTAGTTCTGGGTGATCAGGTAGGGATCCAGTTCGGTCTTGATGTTCCCTACATACATCGTATGTAATTTCTCCTGATTGAGTTGCATGTCAATGGAATATGTTAGCCCATTCCACCGGGCGATAATATTTGTGACATTATCATTAGGACTTTTCTTTCACTTGAATAGGTCTGTTATGCTCGTCTTCCTGGTGGTGGAATTGAACTAGTAGAGGAATTTCCTACAAAGGGGCTCTCCCAGCAGGTTACAGATCCAACGGGGATCTAGCTATACCAAACGAATGCCGACCCCTCCAATGTCTGAAACAAATAGTGGATCTTGGCAGCCTCCACTATGCTGGAGTCCCAAACATTTTCCCACACCTTGATTTGATGTGGTCCAAGTGATGTGGTGGGTCCACTCTCCCGTTAAAGGGGGAGAAGGTGGGATCCCCAAAACTAGGAGGTGCCGACATATCATCCACCCATGCCGGGTATGGATTACCATCCGGTGGGATTTCCACCTGTCGCATTTCCAATGCCTCAAGGTGGGCTATGAGAACCGCCATAGGATCGTCTGGGCAGGGTCCCTGCCTTGATGGGGATCCCTAACCACGAGCGCATTGTCGGGATCTTCAACACAATATATAGGATCATCGACACATGGAGAGGCTGGTGGAGCGGCCTCTAGGCGGCCGGGGGAGCCTGAGCAGGATTCTGTGGATTGATGCACCATTCAGGAGGGTTTTGCGAGACATACTGCTCCCTCTTGCAGTGAGCTCCAGATTCAGCCCTGTATGCTAGGGTAGGATGATCAAGGTTTCCTGGGGGTAGCTCGCTGAGGGGTAGTTGTTCTTGCCTCTACTGTACTGGCCTATGATAGTTGTAGTCAGGTCGTCGCTCTACAATGCGTTCAACCTGGAGTTAACTGGCAACATCTTCTTCTTAGCATTTGGTTGGCACAATGTGGCCTTCTCGGGATCCTCCTCAATCTTTTGCACTGAAGCAGATGGGTCAGAGTGCTTGACAACTCCGCTGTGCTATTTGCCCTTACCGTAATTCCAGCTAAATACCAATGCCTCGGTGGGCATAGGGAGACCTAGGATGTTCCTCTGATGATGATTAATCCTCCCTGATGGGTCTAACAGTTGTGGCACACCCTCAGGGGGTAAGTCTCCATCGAAAAGATCCAACTCATCCTCCTCGTCCAATATATCGGCCATGTTTACCTAACACTTCCGGGGGGCATGTCCTCTATATCGCAAAGTGAATCAAGTTGCTGCTGAATAGGACTGAAGAGGAGGGTAGCATACTACCCCCATCCATGGATTTTCACGTGGGGGGTAGGCTCCGTGATAGTTTTGCAGTGCACCTTGGTACTCTTAACACATTTCTGTTGGAGGGCCTTCCGGCGGCCTGTCAACTATGGGCTTTGGGCCACAGGGAGCACAACTAGATTGACTAGACCGAACAACTCACTGATTTCATTGAAATGCTCTTGTATTATTGGATAAACCACATGTTGATGATGAAGACTGATGTGTGTCGACTAGAGGGTGTATCATAAACACACAACTTCCTCTGGAGAGAGGGATTCTGGTATGAAAAAATTTTGTGCTACCACGGGACAGATCTTAATGGTGAAGTGATCTGCTTTGAGGATGCTCCAGAATCTCCTTGGCTCAAATTCAGGGTCTGGCCCTTGATTAACCCACTCTCCAACTGAGGGTGGTTGGGGAACTGGTAGCAGTACTGAGGAAGACTGTTGGGATGGGATGTTGGCCGGTGGAGTGTACGGCGAGCGTGCTAACTGGTCGCCGATTCACGGGCTATCCTCCTATGAGTGTAGTGACCTGGCCGCTACGTCGCGATAAGAGGGGCTGACGACTGCCATTCCTGGCTCAGGGGCCAGGGCTGCTAGTGATGGTTCGTGCTACTACTCTCCCACCATTGGTCCCCAAAAAAGCTCTATGTGATCTTATGTGGTGGTAGAGAGAGCTTCTGGTGGCGATGGTGGTGATTACATTACCATAACCTGTGGGGTCACCATATTTTCATCCTTCTGGATATAACTGCCGAGGAGGAGGGAATCATTTGAACCTCATATTATGGGAGCACTAGACCGATGAACCTCATCCTTGCCTCAGCCCTTGAATCAGATGAGCGAGGGGATGGTTCTCGAGTTGAGTCATACTCTGATTCAGAATCTGAGAAGCGGATGGTTTGATCTTTGTCGGGACCTTCTCAGAATTATTCTTATGAAAGCAACGACCTACCTTCCTTCCTTTGGGTGGCTCCTCGGGATAGGGATGATTCCTGAGAAGGTGTCATTTGGCCACACTAGTGTTGGGGCGGAGAGGGTTTCCACCCGACAAAGCCGGGGGGTGAGCAGCACCTGGCCAAATGTCAAAGAGTACATGGGGAGGACCTCCATGGATAGAACTAGAGTGGGAGAAACCTCCACTGAGACCGACAGGAGCATGGGGATCCCTCCATGCTTGGTGTGGGTTAAACGAGGCTGGACTTCGCCCCTATTCTTGTTGGGGTAAGGAAGACCTTCACTGGATGCTTAGAGGACGCATGGAGGATCCCCACATTGAAGAGAGAGAGAGAGAGGATGTGAAATTTACTTGCACAGATGGTTGGGAGCAGGAGGAAGGACTCCATATCTAGTGTAATGGGCACGAGAGAGGCTATAGTGCTAAGAATCACTGCCACGGGAAGACCTTCATTCGGGTTGGGGGTAGCATGGGGCAGACCTCCATGCTAAGCCTCGAAGCGGGGAAGTACCATGGTCGATGTGGTAGTGGTACGGGGAGGACCTCCGTACAGGGTGGCATCGCTGTGAGTTGGATCGCTGCGACCACTGTTCGTGCCTCCGATGAGGAGAGTTGACCCAACCTGCCTAAGGGGCTATTGGGGCCTCGATTCAGATTGGGCGTAGATCTACCGATGCGTATGGTTGAAGGGACCTGATGATATGTGTTGGCAGTGGCTCGGGCCAAAATAGCTATCGACGTTGATGCCCCTTGGTGGGAATCCTCCTCAGCTTGCACCTATCACTGGCTTCGGGTTAGATGAACTAAGGCTCGTTGTGCAAGTGCATAACTTACCTACTACTCCTCCAGAAAGACCGGGTGGTGGCACTGACGTGGCCAGATAGGAGCCCTCACTTGGAGCCCCTAGATTGGGACTCTGACCAGGTTGGGCCAGACATCACCTACCTCGTCAATATGTGGCAGGGAGTCATCAAAGTGCTCCGGGGATAGGATTATCAAGCGGTTGTATGTCGGGGTGTGGAGAAATGGCCCCCTGTGCAGCCCTCGAGGGCAGCGTTGATGGTGAGGAGCGGATGCCTCCAGGTCTAGGGGGAAAATTTCATGGGATGGGATTATTCCATCCTCCTCGTAACAACACATGAGGTTGTTAATTACCATTCATTGGATAATTTCCAACAGGGAGATGGGGAATGGGTAGCCGTCGTTGTATCACCCCGAGCTTCCACGATACGTTTCTATGTCAATAATGTAATAGCTTGCATTGTACGCAAGATCGATATTCTAACACACCGTTACCAATCAAAAAAGCCATTATGAATAGTAATACCCACTTTTTGAAATTATATATATTTTATATTTAAAAATGGACTTCATTTTTGGATTCAGAATATCGAAATTATCCTGTTGAATTTTGGGTATTTTTCTGAGAACTTCCAATTTTTTATGAATAGTTAAAAATACATAAAAAAAACTTTTTAATCAAAATAATTTATAGTGATAAATTATACTATTGATTGGTTTTAAAGCATAATTAGAATATATTTTTACCATTTTATCCAATGGTGTTCATTAGAAATAATTTCACTTTGAAATTGGACATAAACAATTGTCAATATTTTGATATATATTGTTTCTTAAAAACACGCTATTTGATGTGACATCGGGAATTAATTATAAAATTAATTAATGCAACTTATATGTTTGGAATTTTGTAAAATAGACATCATTTTTTAATTCGGAATATCAATTATATCTTAGGGTGAAATTTTGACATTGTTCTGAAACAGTTCAATTTTTTGTGAATAGTGAAACCACTAAGTGGTAGTTAAAAAACTGATTTTTTGTTTAAATGAAACATTACCACTTCTATGATTTGATTTTCAAAAATCTGACATACATGTTTGTCATTAATAAGTAAAATTTGGTTCAATGGGATTAAAATAATTTTTTGGGGAATAGTAACTTTTATGTTTAATTAATCCTGATTAAAGGTAATTAGTCTAATTTAATGTAAAGATAATGTTATAATAATATGACATGACCTTGAAACATGTCCTACCCCTATTGGATTAGTCATGGGAGACCAAGACAATACATGGGTCAACTTGGGGACCCCATGGAGCCACTTTGGTAGGAAAATGACAATAAAAACTTTTTATATAATGTTAAAATAAAAATGTCACAAACATAAGTTTTTTTACTAAAACAATTTTTAAATGGGGTTATACAAGTCATATTTTTTACTATAAATATTAATTATAAAGCTAAAAATATTTCCTACATCATTATATTTTTTTATAATTTTTATACATTAAATAAATTAAATTATTTATGACACCATGATGATGCAACGATTAACTCATTATTTAACAATCTAAATAAAATAAAAAGATAATGTAAAATCTAAGACCTAAACATGTCAAAAACCTATTTTATTGGACTATTTATAACTCTTATCACCTTATCCTCGAAATATATAATTTTGGGACCTCATAAATATGAAAAGCATTTTATAATAATGTAACCTTTTATAACTTTCCAACAGTGCCCCTCCTCTCCTCTTATAAAAGGCCCCCACCTCTACCACCTTACAAACACCTCTCAAGCCTTTGGCTCAGCCAAACCCTGCCAATTATGTCTCTCCACATCCCACTCTTACTCTTAGAAGCCTCACTTTGGTATGAAGTCTTCCCAAGGAAGCCTTTGAGCTCAAATAAAAAAGAGTTACCCGTTTTAAAGGTAGTGTTTTCTCTTGTGTTCTTATGTTTTATTTTGCTTCTCCAACCCCATAAACTCTTTTTATTCATTTCTTTTGTAAAAAAACCAGTATAATTAATATACTAGTATGTTGTTATAAGAAGGATTCGAGATACACTTACACACACCTACATCTAATGGTTAAATAACATTATGTTTCTGTGGATGGAGAATTTCTGCCTCACGAAACGAGGATTGTTCAACATTCATATAACACTATCAATGGTTGCTATTAAGATGTAACTACATTTATATATGATATATAATATGTTTATGTTTTACTTAATCTTCTATATTTCTCATTTATGTCATACTTTTATGGTTTCCATTATGGGTAAACGTGATATCTTCATTTTAGGAAGTGCGGACTACCGCCCCCTCAAAGTGATTTGAATCATTAATTCTATATGTGGGATGTATAAAGGATGGATTAAATGATATTATATATGATATTATACTGTAATTATAATATACCTTTATATAATTATGATTTCATTCCATTAAATATGAAATAGAAATGAAAGTAGCGTTAATGCGTACGTACGACTTACCGTCTCCACGAACGGTGTATTTCATTCCTTACCTCTAAATGTTACGTAATATTATGAATGAATGTATATAATTGATATATATGATATATATGATATATAAATCATGAATATAATTCTGTATATAATGGATATTTCACCACATGAACAACTTGTAATTATAAGAAGTTTATTTTCGACTCAAGTACCAACGATCGACAAAATGACCGTTATTAACTTAAATAATTACATAATGTTCATAACATGGTAATAAGTGATATAAAATGAATAATGAACAAGAAAAAAGTTCTTAAGAAAGTAGAAATTAAGTCTATTTTATTATTCAGGAGATTAAAGAATGATCGAGTCAAGTCGGGCATGATGTAAGGGAACTTGTTAACCCAATTTCCATTCATTGGGATAATATCCTATTTTAAAATTATGTCATGATATTATTATGTACAATCTTGTATTTATACTTTCTTTATGTGTACATATAGTGAAGACACATAATAGATATATTTTATTTAAAAAATGATATTTGTAAGGGACTTCGTCTCAATCTCCATTCATTGAGAAATATTTAGTTTTATACAAAAATTTCTTTTATACGGTGTATAAACCCCTTTGACTTTTACATTTATTCAAAAGGAATATTTTCACACGAATCGTTTTACTAAACGACAAAATGGAATGTTTTTCTTGTCGTACATATGTGGAGACAATGACTTCTTCGCCGCCGTGACCATTATTTGAGTTTCGGCTTCCTCTACAAGCCAGAACATTTTTTTAAATGAAAAGTAAATACAAAGTTTTAATTTCATTTTGGTATTGAAAATGGTTTTGAAAGTTTTTTAATTATATAAATGTGTTGTATTGATATCTTGTGATTGAAATGTGGAAATAATATGTTTCCTTTATGAGTTTTTTATGTGATACGATTATGTTATGGTTTATGATATGTTTAAACCTGTTCATATGAGGAATGCATTTGACTTAATAAGTGACGGGTGGAGCCCGCTATAGCTCCTCGATGCATCGGCAGGTCTAATGAGACAAACTAGTGTCTTGGCACGAGGCCTCGAAAAAATCTTATTTTTAGTCTTGGCAAGAGGCCTTGGCTACGTGGTTATCATAGTATGGCATTATGCATTCCATCATTATGAAAGTGGTTATTGATATTGCATTGCTTATTTGACCAGTAGAATATCCATGTGATTAAGTTAATGGAATTATCTCATTTTTCTTTTGCCATATTATGTTTATGTTCATGTTTAAAAGTATTTTGTTTTAGTTATACAATGCCTTAAATGTTTATGTTTATTTATGAAAGCTTCTGCTATATTGTTATCCTTTCTGAGCATCTGAGCTCACCCCTTTAAATGTTCTAATTTTTCCAGGATGTGATGAAGTATGTTATGAATGACCTACACGAATAGTATGATGGGATTTGAAGACATGATTTTTTTTAGTTTTGTTTTACTTTATGATGTAATGTAAGACTTATGAATGTATCCTGTGTTTCCAAGAGTACTAAACTAATCAGTCTTTAGAGACTTGATCTTTTGTGATCATTCTAATGTTACACAATAATGCACCGACTCTGGGTAACTGGGGTCGGGGCGTTACAGTTGGTATCAGAGGCAGTTTAGTACTAAACAAGGATGCTAGATTTAGAAAAACTCTGATTAGAGAACATATCCCTAAGATAGACTTTGAAGATTAGTATAGAAGAACTTCATATAATTTTGGTATTATAGAGATTTTGTGAGTTTTCTGAGAAATACATCCATGTCTGGATACGAGAAGGTAGAGGTGGCTCTGGCATAGATGTACCTAGGGGTAAAACCTGAAAACACCGCTTTGAGATAGACTCGAACATAAACTGGTGCACAAAAACGGGCCTTGTTGCACTCTTAGTTATGACACTCCTGGGGGATATGCTTGGGATAATTCCCATTTTTTAGAAACCATTATGAAGGGTTTATGAGTATATTCTTCCTCAAGGAAATCATTTTTTATGATTATGGATTATATCTATGAACCGTTCAATTCACATTAAGTATTTTACAAGTTTGTAATTATTCATTGCAATTCATCAACTAACCTAGTTTATTCCATTGTATAGAAATGGTGCCCAGTGGAAGGAATGAAAACTCCAGCAATATGTATGATCCAAAGAGTAAGAAGGATCATATCGTTCACGGTATTTATCCAACATTTAGATGGGAAATAATCTCCCATGTGTTCTCAACATATGAATAAATAGAATCATGTGTTAATAAGATAAGCAAATAATTCTATGAGTCTTATATATTTGAAGGGATGCAAGAGAAGAAAACGATGGAAGAAAGAATGATGGATAAAGGTACGAGGGAAAAGAAGAATTTTCCAACATCTGATAACTGTGGGAAGAAACACCTTGAAACTTGCCTGAAGGGAATGAGAGTTTGTTATAAGTGTGGAGAAAAAGGACACCAAGTGTGTGACTACAAGGGTAAGAAAAACTTTTCAAATGTACAATGCTTCATCTGGAAGGAGCGGGGACACTACGCAAACCAATGTCCAAATCATCAGAGTACGCCCCAAATGATGTTATTGGATAATAATCAAGTTATGATACTACCATAGATGAGTATGGATGATTAGATTTCTTATGTTTTTATTAAATAATTTTGTCATTTCAGTGTTTTATCAACAATGTAATAGAGTATATAAGGATTGTACATCAGTACTATTTCATCAAGGACTTGAGATTGTGTGGAACCAAGAAAGGTGACTCCATAGCAGGTTAAATTTTTGGACAATGTATGGTTGAGAGAATGATAAACCATAATATGGTTCTGATACCGAGATAGTGATTTTGGAATAATACATGATTGATTTGGATAAATTATATTGGATATTCTTGACTTCCATGAAACTGATTATTGATTTGTATACATTTTTTGTCTAGAAAGAATATATATAGTATTATATAAGGAATAAGGGATCATGAGTGTAATCAGTAAGGATTTCTGGTAATTCATGATGTTTCAGTGTTTTTAAAAGAATACATGATCAAGGTGTTCACATGTTATTACGCGGAAAAAAGAATCTTCATTGTATTTACCTTCCTTATAAAATTTGGACTGTGAGTTTGGAAGAAGTATTTTGGATAACTATAAAGGTTGGAGTGGATTATGTTTAACATTTGATAGTATTGTTTAAGGTTAAAACATTTCTGAAGATTATTTCTGAATATTATAATACTATAGTTTTAGGAAAAGAACAACCTGCTGGCTGGGGGATATCCCGTCGCGTCGGAAAAAGATGTAGGAATCGAAGCCACAACCATAGTGCGACAGGCCTTTATTACCTACCACTAGACTATAGGAAGACCCTAGTTATTACAAATAGTTTTCCTAATCTAAATGGTATGTGTTAATCTTTGGAACCTAATAAAATTAGGATAAATAGAATATTTTTGAGTTCTTCAACCATTTGGAGTGAAAGATGGGTGTGTGGTAAATATTTATTAAAGAATGAAAGTCTACATGACAAGTAAGTATATTTCCTTAAGATATTATTACATCTCTTAAATAAATTCCTCAACTTTATGAAAGGTAACATAAAACAAAAACGTAGTCGGTTAACTTTTCTAAATGGGGAATCAATGATCGTTTAACCAATCACATGTTTATGATTTTCATGTAGTTAACTTTATCCTAACCCTGTTTTCTACAACTCTCCATCAGACCATGATGGTTTTTTCCCTCCATATCCACATTTTCATAGAATCCTAGTTTGTGCTATCTCGGGTGACCTTTTTACTTCTCTTTCTTTCTTTTAATGTTATATTTTTATTAACCTTATTTCTGATGTGGGGTTTCCACAAAGGTATTTTCTATTTTCAACCTTTAATTTTCAAAGAAAAATTTCAAATTTTGAGGACACAATTTATTGAAGGAGGGGAGAATCTAACACCCAGAGCTTCCATGATACGCTTCTCTTTCAATAATGTAATAGCTTGCATTATACGCAAGTTCGAGAATCTAACACACCGTGACCAATCAAAATAGCCATTATGAATAGTAATACCCACTTTTTGAAATTATATATATTTTATATTTCAAAATGCACTTCATTTTTGGATTCGGAATATCGAAATTATCCTAAGTTGGAATTTTGGTATTTTTTTGAGAACTTCCAATTTTTTATGAATAGTGAAAAATACCTAAAAAAACGTTTTTTATCAAAATAATTTATAGTGATAAAATATAATATAGATTGGTTTTAAAGCAGAATTATAATATATTTTTCCATTTTATTCAATGGTGTTAATTAGAATTAATTTCACATTGAAATTGGACGTAAACAATTGTCAATATTTTGATATATATTGTTTCTTAAAAACACGCTATTTGTTGTGACAGCAAGAATTAATTATAAAATTAATTAATTCAACATATATGTTTGTAATTTTGTAAAATAGGCATCATTTTTGAATTTGTAATATCAATTATATCTTAGGGTGAAATTATGGCATTGTTCGGGAAAACATCAATTTTTGATGAATAATGAAACCACGAAGTGGTAGTTAAAAAACAATTTTTTATTAAATGAAACATTACCAATTATTTGATTTTATTTTAAAACATCCGACATACATGGTTTTCATTAGGATGTAAAATTTGGTTCAATGGGATTAAAATTATTTTTTTTGGTGAATAGTAACTTTTAAGTTTAATTAATCACGATTAAAGGTAATTAGTGTAATTTATGATAAAGATAATGTTATAATAATATGAAATGACCATGAAAAATGTCCTACCCCTATTTTATGAGTCATGGACGACCAATAAAATCCATGGGTCAACTTGGGGACCCCATGGAGCCACGTTGGTAGGAAAATGACATTAAAAACTTTTTATTTAATGATTAAATAAAAAGGTCAAAAACATAAGTTGTTTTACTAAAACAATTTTTAAATGGGATTATACAAGTCATGTTTTTTACTATAAATATTCATTATAAAGATAAAAATATTTCCTACATCATGATATTTTTTTATAATTTTTAGACATTAAATAAATTAAATTATTTATGACACCATGATGATGCAGCGATTACCTCATTATTTAACGATTTAAATAAAATGAAAAGATAATGTAAAATCTAAGATCTAAACATGTAAAAAACCTATTGTATGGGTGTATATAGAATTCGTATCTCCTTATCCTATAAATATATAATTTTGGGACCTTTTATATCTGAAAAGAATTTTATAATAAAGTAACCTATTATAACTTTCAAAGAGTGCCCCTCCTCTCCTCTTACAAAAGGCCCCCACCTCTACCACCTTACCCACACCTCTCAAGACTTTGGCTGGGCCAACCCTTGCCCATTTTGTCTCTCATCATCCCACTATTACTCCTAGAAGCCTCACATTGGGCAGAAGCCTTCCCAAGGAAGCTTTTGAGCTCAAATCAAAAACAGTTACCCATTTTAAAGGTAGTGTTTTCTTTTGTGTTCTTATGTTTGATTTTGCTTCTCCAACCCCCTAAACTCTTATTATTCATATCTTCTATGAAAACACCATTATCCTTAATATACTATAATGTTGTTAGAATTAGTATTAGAGCAACATTTACACACACCTACGTCTAATGGTAAAAGAACATTATGTTTCTGTGGATGGTGAATTTATGCCTCACGAAATGATGATTGTTCTACACTCATATAACACCTTCAAAGGTGGAAATTAAGATGTAACTATATTATATATGATATATAATATGTTTATGTTTTACTTAAGCTTCTTTTTTTCATTTATGTCATACCTTTATGGTTTCCATTATGGGTAAACGTGATATCTTCATATTAGGAAGTGCGGACTACCGCGCCCTCAAAGTGATTTGTATCGTTAATGCAATATGTGGGATGTATAAAGGATGGAGTAAATGAAATTATATAGGATAATATACAGGAATTATAATATACCTTTATATCATTATGATTTCATTCCATTAAATATGAAATATAAAATAAAGTAGCGTTCATGCGTACGTACGGCTTACCGTCTCCATGAACGGTGAATTTCATTTCTTACATCTAAATGTTACGTAATATTATGAATGAATGTATATAATCGATATATATGATATATATGACATCTAAATCATGAATATAATGATGTATATAATGGATATTTCACCACATGAACAACTTGTAATTATAAGAAGATTATTTTTGACTCAAGTACCAAAGATCGACAAAATGACCGTTATTAACTTAAATAATTACATAATGTTCATAACATGGTAATAAGTGATATAAAACGAATAATGAACACTAAAAAAGGTGTTAAGAAAGTAGAAATTAACTCTAGTTTATTATTCAGGAGATTAAAGAACGATCGAGTCAAGTCGGACACAAGGTAAGGGAACTTCTTAACCCAATTTCCATTCTTTGGGTTAATCTCATATTTTAAAATTATGTCATGACATTATTATTTCCTATATTGTATTTATACTTTCTTTATGTGTACATAAAGTGAATACACATAATAGATCTATTTTATTTAAAAAATGATATTTGTAAGGGACTTTGTCTCAATCTCCATTCATTGAGGCATATTTTGTTTTATACACAAATTACTTTTATATGGTGTATAAACCCCTTTGACATTTATGTTCTTTCAAAATGAATCTTATTATAAGAAGCATTTTACTAAGCGATAAAAAGGAAATTTTTTCTTGTCGTACGTATTCGGCCACAACGACTTCTCCACCACCATGACCATTATTTGAGTTTTGACTTCCTCTACAAGCCATAACGTTTTTTAAATGAAAAGTAAATACAAAATGTTAATTTTATTTTGGTATTGAAAATGGTTTTGAAAGTGTTTTTATTATATCAATGTGTTGTATTGATATCTTGTGATTTTAATGTGGAAATGTTATTTTTCCTTTATGCATGTTTTATGTGATATGATTATGTTGTGGTTTATGATATGTTTAAACCTGTTCATATGAGGAATGTATTGGACTTAATAAGTGACGGGTTGAGCCCGCTATAGCTCCTCGATGCATCGGCAGGTCTCATGAGACAAACTAGTGTTTTGGCACGATTCCTTGAAAAAATCTTATTTGTAGTCCTGGCACGACGCCTTGGCTACGTGGTTATGATAGTCTGGCCTTATGCATTCAATCACTATGAAAGTGGTTATTGATATTGCATGTGATTATTTGAACAATAGAATATCCATGTGATTATGTAAATGGTATTATCTCAATTTACTTTTGCGATATTATGTTGATGTTAAAGTTTAATAGGCTTTTGTTTTAGTTATACATTGCCTTAAATGTTTATGTTTATTTATGAAAGCTTCCGCTATATTGTTAACCTTACTGAGTATCTATGCTCACCCATTTCAATGTTTTAATTTTTCCAGGATGTGATGAAGTATGTCATGAATGACTTGCATTGATAGTATGAGGGTATATGAAGATATGATGTTTTTTTAGTTTTAATTTACTTTATGATGTAATGTAAGATATATGAATTTATCTTGTGTTTCCAAGACTAATAAACTAATCGTTCATTCGAGGCTTGATCTTTTATGATCATTCCAATGTTGCGCAATAATGCACCGACTCTGGGTAACTGGGGACGGGGTGTTATAGCCGTCATGGACGCAGAGGCCATTGAGGAAGTAGTGAATCCACGAAGAGAGGCTATGCTAGGGTTGTCCCTGCCCTTGCGTAGACGAGCAGGCGGTGATCACGTTCTTAAGGCTGCAACATGATTCCTGAAAAGTAGGGAGATGAACTCATCAATGCCGAATGAAAATGGAATTGATGACCAATGTCCCATCACCATCCCGTCTTCCATGATCGGTATGAAGGATCCACGCTGACAACATCACATAATGGGATGTCCAAGGTTCTACTGCCCCAACTTCTGGTGAGTTTCATGCCAGGCCAGCTATTTTCTTGGAGGGACCCGGTGCCGGTTATCTAGATCTGGTGACACGTCAATCCATTTATTCCCCGAGCACTAGTAATCTCCATATTGAGGAGAAGATATTTAGGTCGGGTTCACTATTTTGATTTCTGACGCTTTCACTAGGGTGCACGCATCCATATCGTTCTGGGATAAGGGGCACCGTTTTTGTTTCCCTGCATTCCTTCTTTCCAATGTTGGGTGGCATCCACTCCTTATTATGCGATGTCTACTCCATTATCGAAATGGGATGATGGGATGTCAGTTCTTCCATCTATGGAGTCCTCCTCGGAACACGTCACCTAGTCCGAGATACCCTCATAGACATATGTCATTGTTCGTGAAACTCTTCCTGGCGCCATATCCTCCGGGACACCAGTTAATTACAATGCTTCTATTAGGAAATTCCAAGGGGTCTTATTAGGGTAGAAACCTTCGGTTTGGGGAGTAGTTATGCTGGGCGTCACTGGAAAGTCTAGACGTTGGGGTATTGATGTGTCTATCTTCTGTCCCTTATTATAGGGCTTCTCAAGGGCACGAAATCCTGAGGAATCCAAAATCGAATGTGGGGAATCATATACCATGGGCATGTATCTCAGGTTTTCCTCATCTTCGCATGTTTAACACATGGTATTCCGCTAGTTTAACATCTAGCAGAGACAGATTGAGCTGATCAGAACACTGACAAGAGTGGATCAGATGGAGGAACTCCCTGGAGGGAACACTGATACTGGGTCCATCGCATGGGTGGCCTACCGAATGCTGTTAGTTAGAACAGAGGAATGGGGTGGCCTGATCCCACCAGGATGTGGTAGCCCGTGTAAGAATCAGGTTCGTTGATGGAAGATTGTGTGAGGGGGTTAGTGAATGGGATGGAACCGTAATGGGGATGATGATGGTTTTGGGATTGAGCCTCAAAGAGGCTTCCGACGTATCCCTGTGGTAGGGAATCAAATTCTACATAGTTCGTCTGATGATGACTTACTGCCGATTGGGGATCAACATCTTGCAGCGGGATAGGGTCACAACGGCTTACCAAGGGAATGGGTCCACATTGTAACTTCACGTAGTATGGGGTTGAACCAATGTGAAAGTGGTCGGAACTGCTAGGCGTTGGGCTTGAACCTCATGGAGGCTTCCTACATACCATGCCTTGGCAAGGATCAAAGACCATGTAGTTCAAATAACGATGTTTGGGGATTATTCTCTGAGGTGGCCCAGGGTGTTGGTGACCGGACATGAAGGAGGACGTGGGGTATAATGGGTGGTGGGTTGAACCTTAGGGAGGCTTCCTATGTACCTTTCCATGGAAAGGATCAAAGACCTCAAAGTTCACAGTATGGGTGTCGGGATTACGCTCTAGGATTTCCATGATGATGGTGTCTTAGTGCACCAATATGAAGATGGTTGGGACCGATGAATGGTGGTGGGCATGAACCTCAGGGAAGCTTTCTATGTTCCTTGTCTTGGAAATGATCAAAGACCACATTGTTTAGGAGCGAAAAGGGTCTATTGAACCTATGTGAGGGGGTGTCGGGACAACTGTATTTTAGGCTTGAACATCGTGGATGCTTCCTACATACCTTTCCTTGGCAATGAACAAAGACCACGTAGTTGAGATGGAAAAAGGGTCTATTAAACAGAAGCGAAGGGGTATCAGGACAACTAGGTGTTAGGCATGAACCTCCGGGAGGCTTCCTACATAACTTGCCTTGGAAAAGATCAAAGTCCACGTAGTTAGGAGGGGAATTTGGGGTTTACAAACTGAGTCTGCCCAATGAGTTGGTGAACCAATGTGAAGGTTGTCGGAATGACCGGGTGTTGGGCTTGAACTTCAGGGAGGATTCCTATGTACCCTACCCTGGAAAGGATCAATTACCACTAGTTTAGGTATGGAGGCTTGGTCACCGACGTGAAGATGGTCAGGACCAATGGTTGTCAGGCTTGAAACTCAGGGAGGCATCCTACATACCCTGCCTTGGCAAGGATCAATGTCCATGTAGTTTAGATTGTGGGGTGTGGGGATTACTCTCTAGTCTTCCAAGGATGAGGATTTCAGGGTCGGTGCTTACTCTATGTTCATGTGAGTCATGCTTAGTGTGAGAAACAAGTGGCAGCAGAAACCTGATGATCACGTCACGAAAGGTGCGTCTGTGGGAATTGGGGTGGGGCATATACGTGATCGCAACCCAAAGAGGAAATAATGGATTATGCGAGGTTAACAACATTAATGAGGTAGGGACTTACTCCAGGAGGGAGTACCATGGGAGACAAAGCATAGAGGGAGAGGGATTTGGGGCTGAAGATGAAAGAAGAATCAATGTTCCCCATCACACCCTTTGCTAGCCCTGTGGACCGAAGATGAAAGGAGGAGAAAGGATATTGCCTCATACAAGAGATCTAGGGGATTACACCGAGATGGTTTCCCTTTCCCCACAGACAAAATCCACTCCAATAAGGATGATATCATCCCCCATGGAGACCAGTGGGAATGGAGAATGTCCAAGGTGGGGGGGACCCCATGTGCGAGGAACGAAGAGAGGTCATAGTTTAACATCATGTGATGAGGATGAAGGTTATTGGGAGTTTAACGTCCTGTAGCTCGGATGAGGTGGGTTTTCTCCGCACCCTTAGGACTTATATAATAGGTACCCTCGGCTCCATGGTGTAGGGAGGGTACATGAAAAGCTGTGTTGAGGGGGTGTCATGGAGCGAACAATTGAGGGTCCCATGTTACCATGGCTATGAGAAGAAGAAATAGTCATTAACGTGCCTATGCGATGAATCATGAGGAGAAGCAATGAAATGGGCGGTATTGTCCAAGGGACTTTGAAGTCACATCGTGAAAACTGGGATTGTAGCACAGGTAAAAGAATTGCAAAGCAGATGGGTCCAAATTCAAGGGCCTTGTAAATATCTGTTTCTTAGTGTGGTGGAGGGTACCTGTGAAGGGGTGTGCTTGGTGATGTGGGTGGATCATCCTAATCATAGGGTAGAGGTGTATCTGTGAGGTTCTTCATGAAGTATAAAGGCATTCGTGGAGCACTGCCTTGTAGAGCAAAGGTGCCTCGCGATGCAAGGTTCCATGAAGAAATTTTCTTCACAAAGTACAATGACCATGCCTTGGCATGAAGATCATGTGTACATGAGGGGTTTTTCACGAAGCATAAACGCTCTGTGATGACTCAGGCCCCCTTGGGGATCCCTTTCCTTCCTGAAGGCCATTGGGATTTGCGAAAGGCATCCCTCTAAAAAGAGGGGATCAAAACAAGACAAGTGGGAGGCACTTCGTAGAGAAGAAGTACCTTACAAAGCTCATGGTTGTAAAAGTAGAAGAGTAATTCACAATTTGGGAGGAAAGAAGTCGAAAGGTCGGATTGTCCGTCCCTTGGGCTCAGTGGGAGCCGGATATTTATAGGCAAGAGGCACCATGAAGAGGAGCTTACGCGGTGTGATGAGGGACCTAGTTGCTTCACGGTGGGCTCCCGAATGTCAAATGCGTTCACGGAGCATCCCACCTACTTGCTTCGGGGCGGGTTCATGAATGTAAAATGCATTCGCCGAGCAGCCCGCCTCCTTGCTTCGCGGTGGGATCGTGAATGTCAAATTCGTTCGTGGAGTATCCCGCCTCCTTGCTTCACAGTAGGATCGTGAACGTCAAATGTGTTTGTGGAGCGTCCTGCCTCATTGCTTCACTATAGCCGTACTGTTGGGTAGACTATGCGAAATAGATTTGCGAGGCAGTTAAGAGTGCATTCTTTTTAGCTTCTTCTCTGTCCCTAATATTGGTGCCAAAAAATATTTTTATAAGAAATAATCTCCTTTGAAAAAAATTAAAAATAGAATTTATTTTCACAATTTTATGTTATGATTGAACATGAGTGTCTTCCATGTTCCTTACATTAAACTCACACTTATAACATCATAGACATAATTTTTTTTCCATTCATTAATGTGCCTTAATTTATCTTTATTTTAGTAATTTGACATCTACATTATTTTATCAGGAATCTTTTATCTATTTAATGTATATTTTTCAAACACTTTTATTCTCCCATATTTTAATTCCAATAAATAGTTAATAGAATCAAAATCCACGAAGATATTGTTTAAATTTAAACCACGTAATATCGTTATAAAAAATAGTCCTTAATAATTTCTCTTTCTCAAAGATGATTTTTTTTATTTCAAAGTAAAACTATTTTTTACTTTTCTGCATTAAGTTATTTTGGAAATCTACTTATTCAAACCTTTTTTTTCCAAATCATATTTTATACAATCATGTTATGATTCAACTATGATTCTTCAGCATATAGTCCCATGGTATATGAAAGTATATTTGTAATAATGTCAATAGAAAAAATGATCTAGTAATGAATGATTTTTATGAAAAATAATCAATTATTTCAATAGATTCATAATCATTATAGATTGAGAAATAATATTATTTAAGAAAATTGATTTTAATATATTTATCAATAATCATACAACTCACATTGACACCCAGTAGTGATGGATTCTTATTTATAATTTTTTGAAAGATTAATATATGCATATTATGATTTTATCTCTTGCTCAATTTGAATAATGTTTTTTAAAAAAAACCCATTTTTTACCAAGTATAAATTCTATTTTATTTATCTAATTCATAACATTCATAGCTTCCAGGAAAATTATTTATTTATCTTCATAAAATATGTCCACCAAGTCAATTGGTGGAAAAAATGAGACACAAAAATATAGAGATAAAATCAGAATTAACCAATGATCCAATACCAATTCAGAGTATTATGAGATCATCCAGTCACCTAATGATATGGAAGAATTAGGGGTGAACAACATTTATTGATTAATTTCATTATAAATATTTACTTATTAATTCTAATGAAACCATTATTATTGGTATCATTATATGAATGTTATGTATCATCCCCCAAGCCTTTTCCATTATTCTTTATAGATAATGTAATATAAATATCACAATGTATTTTTATATGGTTCATTCATAATTTGAGAACCTACTCACTCTCATTTCTACTACCTTCATGTCCTGAATTTTTTAATAATATATTTTTATCAATAAAAGTTGGGTGGGAAATTATTATTCTTAAAACATTGTGATAATCATATATATAAATTCTCCAAACATCATATCACAATTAATTTCATCATATTATATTATTTAATAATATTGAATAGGTTTTGACTAAAAATTATTCTTGTTCTACATTCGGTAAACAAAATTTATAGATATCTCACATCATCCAACTATAAAATCAGAAACATTCATACATTGTAACATCATATCAATTTAGATCATTCACTTTTATACATCTAAATCCAGAGGACATAATCAATTTATCTGAACTTAATGTTTTGGTTTTGTCAAATATTCATCCAAATCAGATCATTTAGAATGTGTTTGGTTGGCCAATTCCGCTCCTTCAATTTCATAATTTTATCAAAAAATCTATCAATAATTTATAAATTTTCTATCTTTTACCAAAAAAATTGTTCCCTTTTTTATATATCCATGATCCCTCCGATGAATGTGAAGAACATTTATTTCGACTAAAAATTTCCACATTCTCGTTTCAAAGATTGGGGAGCTTCGACATCTTATGAAGATAAAAGGATTTTAAACCTAAATGATTTTATAAAATATGAAATAAAAATTATTTAACTCTTAAAAATAATTTAGCTATCATATGACACAAAATTTTATTAATATTGGATCAATGAATATACAGCTCAACATTATTGTTACAGAAGTCAATTTGTGATGTTTATGTGAGGTCACAAGGCAAATTCCTATGATTTTACATTAGACGTATATACATCAGTTTCTACCTATATATAGTTCAATGCACTTTTAGACTACATATTTTGATGCTCTAAACTACCACTTGTCTGGAATCAATACAACATATTTTGTCAACCTCTAGACTATCCATATTGATATATCAATTATGATGATTCAACATGGTTAATGAATTCATCACCTGGATTACCCATATTCATGTTGCTCTTTCTCCTAGAAAATTTACTCAGGATATTCTAGTCAATGATTTCATCATCCAAATGTTTCCATCCATTTCACCTTCATTATGTTCATTCGTGATGTGTATCATTTTTTTCTGAACCACTCAACTCTTAATTGCTAATATTCTCATAAGCTCAGTCACCTATATATGATGATTCTCACCTTTTTGGTATATCTTGAAATTATCATATCTCACAATACGTAAAACAAATTCATACAAACTAAAGATTTCGGTTCTCCAATATACACTTATAGATTTTTCAAGTTAGCTCAAAATTATCTACTTACTTTTCAACATCTCTTTTAATGACTTTCCATCTTATTAATAGCATAAAAATTTCACGTGATAATGTTTATGTAGGCATTCCTTACATCAAATTTAACTTCATTACATTTCAAAATACTTCATAGATATCCATTTATATGGATGAATGAAACATAAAACCCAGAGGGTTATTTTTTTGAACATATATTGGATCAATTGAGGCCTTTTCAATTATTCAATAAGATCCCCCTTTCAGAGATCTTTCTTCTTGAAAACATACTCTTTCTTCACTGAGTAAATTTTTATGGTCCTCCCATTGATCTCATATGCTCCATAATATAATATTTTATAACATGATAGATAACCATTTAGTTAACTCTTATTCCAAATTCACTATAACATCCCTTACATGAAACACTTCTTTCTCTATAAGTACATGATGTATCTTTTGGCCAAATCAAATTATCCAAAATTATATAAAATATTCAATATCTATAATTATGCATTCAATCTCTCAATATTATAGCTTTACTAGTAAAGGGATATTTAAAATGTCCCAATAAATATTCTTTCCAGGTTATTGATGTAGATTGTTCTTCATCAAAATTCAACCATGTTTCCTTCTCATGAGGAATCATACAAAAATAATCAAATTTTTATTTCATATAAATATTCTAATCTAGGAAACATATATTTTTAATTCCTGATATAGTTTCTAATTATTCTATTTAATTCATAAATATTCCTGAGTGAAATAATATTTAGGGTAATCGAACAGAAAATGTTTACAGATGCTTCTCGATATAATGTCCTCATTTAATAACTACATAATCTATTTGTTACATAGAATTAGATTATATTCATTTCTTAGAGTTACACGAGTTCCTAATATCATTGGTTAAATCATATAATCATATTTATTACCATATTTTGATGTAGATATTTCATATACAGTGTTCCAACATCAAATAGTTCTACTATGAAGACTATACACATTTGATGGACTTATTTCTAAAATATATATAGGAATATTGGACATCAACTTACTCATTGACATTTCCATTAAATGTGACAATATGTAAAATATATTATATTCATCATCTGATGTGTACTTATATAATATTTATAATTTCATTTATTGGTGAAGGGGTAGGAGAGATAAGATGATATCCTCTATAGAATCATTTCTAAATAGGGAATGAATGAAATGTAAAATATTGATAATATGACTCTAAGAATTTTTTTTAATGGAGGAGTGAGAAGAATGTACCATAAATCTATACATTTCATTTATTAATTTATATCTAAATGGTATATTGGGATTTGTGGTTGTATTGTAAAAATCCAAAAGAGTAAAATTCTACAAAAAAGTAATTGTTTAACAATTTCTGAAAATTTTTGTGGGAATTAATTATAATATATGAATGGTGTAATTAAAATACATGGTTACTTGGATGATAGGTAAGAGAGTTACCATACACATGCTTACTACATTTGGGTTGTCGGTGATGCATGAAAATAAAATACATGTAATTTAATTCGATCTATATGTTCCATTGTTATAAATGTTAAAATTGTAGTGGTGAGAGTGGAAGTCTACTAATTATTCATGATTCGGTGTTATTTGAGAACATGAATAATTGGAAATATAAAATAAGACTAAATCGTCATTACTCAGTAGAAATTCTACAATATGATATATTGTGATTTTTAGTGGAATTATGGATAGTTATTGGTGAAGGGGAAGTATAAATGATGATGTAGACGTGAAATCTAGTAATGAAATTTAGGTAAGCATTGTCAACAAGATATGTAAAGGTAAAAATGTTGTGTAAATTGCATATATGAAAAAATAAAAATTATTGGACTATAATCTAATATGTAAGTATAGCTTAATTAATATGTAAATGTTACAAAACATATATATAATAGTTAACAGATGGTATATAATGGTTATACATATTCGAAAATAGTTATGTACATGATATGTAAGGGTTAATAGAACTATCTTTACAATACATTCGGGAATGCATAATAAAACATATGGGTTACTCACCTGAAAACTTTTATAAGTAAGAGTTATTTTAAATAGAGAAAATATCTATAAATATTCATACAGTGGATCATAAGTAAGGGATTTCTCAAGATGAGGACCATTACATAAGTGTTATTAGAGAAGAAGTGATCTCCAAAAAATTGATTATTATATGAATTATTAATCATAAATTATAAATTGTATTATTCTTAGTCATGAATAATGTCAGGCCATATGATAAATAGACACATTATGAAGAGTAGTTTTCAAATTATAGAGGTTCTATGCATTTATATTAGTTCAATCTATCGAATAAGATCACCTAAAACATGTTTTAGGGTTGCAAACAATTGTAGGATCACTTCATCATATTTGAATAAATTTTAAGTTTGATTCCTTTTTATTGAGTGGATTTATTATTTGACTATTAATTAGACTACAAATAATATTGTTAGACCATGAACAGGTAGAGGATATAAAAGTTCAAAACAATTTAAGTAGGTCATGTCATGATATGGTTATCTATAGAATATCCTCAATATTTTATTTGAATTTAATATTGGGGACAAATATATTTGACATATTATATGGAATATTGAATAATATAAATGATTGTATGAGGATATAATATTTCTCAATTTATTCAAGTTCCATATTCAAACATAAAAAATATCTCATGTAATTATTATATTATTATATCGTTTAGAATAAGAAAAGAGATGAGAGGTTTGAGCCTGGATAGAATTTAATATTTGGACTACCAAATAAGAAAATGTATGGACATGCTTAGAATCCTAGTTTAAATAAGAATAAGAAGTGATGATATATTTAGATATATTTTAAATGATCATATTTTTTAAGGAAAAATTATGTAGGATGAAGGGTTACATTGATATATTCAGTTGTTAAATAAGGACTATGGATCCATTATTATTATTATGTTTAAATTATTTTGGATGATAATATTGGTCCTTCAATGATCTTATGAAATACATAGTCTCCAATTTCACAATGAAGAGTTTATTTCATCATCCATTAGAGGATTAGAAATATAGAAAATATGAACTATTGTTTTGATTGAATTCATAAGTAATGATATTGGGAGATTCAACTGTATATGTTTTTTACTAAGGGTGATTCATGACTATAAAATTTTAAAATTACCAAAAATATATAAACATATAGTTTATGTAATTAATGTTGTACACTAAGGATATGAAGAGGAGGTGTCTGTTGGACCAATATTGAGTCTTTTTAGAACTATGTAAGGGTAGTGAGCTTTGGAGGAGGGTGACCAAAACCCCAGAATAGACAAAAATCAAAAGAGTGGATAATGGATTATAGTGCACTAATACATCTATGTGTGCCGGATTTTTGGAATATCCCTTATTAGAGAACCGTGTAAAATTATATTTCATGATTAGGATTAATTTATTCATCCAGATTTAATAATTGGTATGATCACTGTTGTAATGACCTGAAATTTTTAATTGCTTTTGTTTTCTTATTTTGTGGGTATAATTAAAATGTGACCATAATTTTTCGACTATTATATGACCGTTGGTCAATATGACCATTGGAAACTATAATTATTGTAACGCCCCGACCCCAGTTACCCAGAGTCGGTGCATTACTTCGTAACATTGGCATGATCATAAGAAGATCAAATCTCGAAAGACCGATTGGTTTAGTAGCCTTGGAAACACTAGATATATTCATAAGTTTTACATTACATCATAAAATGAAAAACTACTACAACAACATAATGTTTCCACAGTCCACACTATAATCCCCTCATAATATCCCTGCAGGTCATTCATAACTTACATCTTCACATCCTGGGAAAAATAAAACATAGAAAAGGGGTGAGCTCAAATGCCCAGTAAGGATAACAATATAGCGGAACATTCAAAAATAAGCATAAACATTTAAGGCAATGAATTACTAAAACAAAAGCCTTTTAAACTTGAACTTCAACATAGTATGGAAAAAGTAAAATGAAATAATTCCATTTACTTGTTCACATGGATATTCAACTAATCGAATAATCACATGCAAAATCAATAACCACTTTCATAATGTTGGAATGCATAATGCCAGACTATCATAACCACACAGCCAAGGCCTCGTGCCAAGACTACAAATAAGATTTTGTCAAGGCCTTGAACCAAGACACTAGTTTGTCTCATGAGACCTACCGATGCATCGAGGAGCTATAGCGGGCTCCACCCGTCACTTATTAAGTCCAATGAATTCCCATATGAAAAGGTTTAAACATAACATAAAAATTCATATTAAATCTAGCATACGAAATGTCAATAATTTCACCATAAACTATGAATGGTATAAAAATAGCACATCCACAGTCAAACATATCACAAAACCTTCAATACAATATAGAAGTTTTGTATCATAATAAATCAACTTCAAATAATTTTAAAATCCATCAAAGGATGTTGACATAGATGAAATCAAAATTCTTTTTAAAGAAGTATCTCCTTTTATTTTGAAACCATTTAAGATCCATATAAAATAAAACATTTTCTTTGAAAATATTCTTATAAGCTTGTATGGAAAGCTTCGACGATTTTATAACGGCAGAAAATAACTGCACCCGCCGTATAAGTTAAAAAAATACATTCTTACCTCAATTCTGTCGAAAAGGTTAAAAAGGACCTTGTTTTGAAAACGACAGAAAGATTCCTTTATAAACCTCATATAAAAAGTCAAACAAGGGTATAAATGACTTTAACCCATATTCTTGTAAATAGTAAAAATGTTTTGAAATACATTTCGAAGAAACATGGATGTGGATGATAAAGAGATCCCAGTAGATTATTACGTATAAACAACCTTGGATAATGAAGAGGTTGTGAAATAACCCTTACCTTGTACTTTTCCTTTGTTGGGGCAGGTTAACCTCCTGTATAATGGTGAAATAATTGTTATTAAATTATACAAGAATAATATACATTAATATGATATCATATATGATCTTTTAATATTGCTTTATTAATAATATCTTAGTATTATCGTCGTTTTGGGTGATAATCGATTCGTTCTTCTTAAATGTTAGGTTACGTAAGACATGTTTGTAATGGATAGATTATATCTTATTCATAATCAGAATTATATAAACATTATTTTTAACCCTAAAATGAGAATAATACTTGAATGGATATGATGGAGAATGAATCTTATCGCGTTCGTGGAGACGGTAGTCCGTACGTACGCACGAACGCTACTTCCATTTAATTTTTATTTTAAAAGAATCAAATCCAAATGATACATAGGTATATTACTATTCCAGTATAATATAATATTTTATATATGTTACTTAATTTCATTAACACCATCCTTTATACGTTCCATGTGTGGTATGAACGAGTCATATCATTTTAAGGGGGCGGTAGTCCGCACTTCCTCAAATGAAATTATCGTATGTATATACAACATGAAACGAATAATGGTATGAAATAAAATGGACTTACAGAAGCTTATATATAAAATATATATCATTAATATCATATTTAATTACAGTTCCATCATAATGGCCACCATGAGAGGTGGTAAGATGTATTTGAACAATCATCGTTTCGTGAGGCGTTAGTTTGCCATCCACAGAAACATTATGTTCATCATCCATTAGATGGAGTTGTGTGTATGTGTAGTTTGAATCCTTATTATAACAACATCATAGTATATTGTGGATACTGGTGTTGTTACAAAAGAAAGGAAATAAAAAGAGTTTGGGGGTTGGAGAAGCAAAATAAATGAAAATAATTTAAGAGAAATCGTTACCTTAAATTTAGGTAACTCACTTTGGTTGGAACCAAAGGACTTCTTGAAATGCTTTCTGCCTAAGGGGAAGCTTCAAGGAGGAGTAGAGGGATGTGGGGAGCTTATTTGGTCAGATTTTGGACGAGCCAAGTGGCTTGAGAGGTGTGAGGAAAAGAGAAGGAGGAGTGCCCTTTTATAAGAGGGGTGAGGGGCACTTTTGGAAAAGCTAGAAATATTAATTTATAATAAATTCATATTCGGTTTCCAAAGGCTCCAAAGTTGACTATTCAAAGGATGAGGTAGGGATAGGTCGAAAAAAACTCATCCAATAGAATTTAGACAGGTTTGGGTACTTATATTAACCTTATCTTTAAGTATTAACTCTTAGTTAATTAGTTTCACTTTTACAATGTCTCTTTGTATTTTTATATAATATGGTTAATAAACTTACTATATACATCCAAGCGACCCCCAAGTGGTCCATTAATGATGAAACTATCCTGATATAAGTCTCGTGGCCGAACCTTAGATTTTTAGGAATTTAATATCAATTAATAATATAATATTTGTTTTAAGAACTCTTTTATGTCAATTTTGACACTATTCAATAGTTGATTTTTTTGAAACTCATAACAGATTGATTACTTCAAACAAAGTCCATTAAATCAATCCTAATATATCATATTATCCTAGAAAATTAGTTTAATTCATTAAAAGTTTCATATTATATTTGTTTGGTTATTTATAATATCAATTATTTTAATTTTTCACTATTATAGTAATTACTGCATCATCATTATGTCATAAATAAAATAAATTATTTAATGTCTAAAAATTATAAATAAAATATCATTATGTAGGAACTCTTTTTATATTTCTAATTAATATTTATAATCGAAAATCCAACATGTATAACCCTATGTAAAAATTGTTTTTCTAAAAGATATATGCTTGTGTCATTTTTGTATTCATTTTAACTTAATTAAAATAAAGTGTCATTATCACTTACAAGTGGATCCATGGGGTCCCAAAATAGACCCAAAGATGCCCATGGTCGACCATGTATCAACCAATAGGGTTAAGACACGTTTTAGGGTAATTTAGTATTATTATAATATTATTTTTTAACCCTTATTTACCGGATTTACCCTTAACCATGGTAAATAAAATATTTACCGCAGTAATTATTCAAAATGTCTAAAAATAAAAGTTACCTATTTACACAATTTGAATATCCTGATTCCAAATATGGAATCCATTTTCCTAAATTCAAAACACAGAAGTGGCAGAAATTAATTTAAAATTAATTCCCGCTGTCAAAACAAAAAGCGTGTTTTTAAGAGATAATAACTATCAAAAGATTGACACTTGTTTATGTTCGGTTTAATTGTAAAATTATGTCCAATGATAAACATTAAATTGAATGGTAATAATATATTCTAAATATACTTTAGAACCACTCAAATTCATAATTTATCACTATTAATTATTTTGATTAAAAAAGTTGTTTTTAATTAAAATTTAGTAATTTTCACTATTCATCAAAATATGAAAGTTATCCGAAATGTACCAAAATTTCACCCTAGGCTAATTTTGATATTCAGAATCCAAAAAATGAAGTCCATTTTCAAATATAAAATATATATAATTTCAAAAAGTAGGTATTACTATTCATAACGGCTAGTTTGATTAGTTATGGTGTGTGTTAAAACTCGAAGTTGCGTACAACACACGCTACTGTTTTATTCAAAGGAAAGCGTACCGTGTAAGCTTGGGATATTTTAATTTTTTTTTTGATGTCCCCATTTAGTTAAAAAGTTTGAAATATTGTATTTAAAAAGGTTTCACTATTAAATGTTGATAAAAGTGCAATACTGAAAATGAATCTGTTCTTGCATTATGACTAAGAAACTCATAATATGGATTTTAAAATTATAAGGATTATATAAAGTGAAAAATGTAGTTAATGCTATTCATGACCTCTTTTAATGCTTTTTTTGGTAAGTCATGGTGTGATTGAACTCGGTGTTGCGTGTAGTGCAAGTTATTGAATTATTTTGAAGAAATAACACACTATGAAATCTTGGGGTGTTACATTCTCCCCTCCTTCAATAAATTGCGTCCTCGCAATTTGAAATTGTTCTTCGAAAATAAAAGGTTGAAAATAGAAAATATATTTGTGGGAAAACCCACATCAGAAATTGGGTTACTAAAATTTAGTCTTAATATGAGGAAAAGAGAAATGAAAGGGTTACCACCAAATTATGATCTCGATTAGGAGAACATTGGTGGCAATTAGAGACATATAATTGGAGGAAAAATGTAAATATTTATAGGTAGTGATTGAGGTCATCAATCACAAACAAGTGTAAAATTGAGGTCCTTAAATTCATCAATCTATGATGATTTGAAATACCATCGGTTCAACAAAACATAGGGTATTAGGATAACACATTTTTGACGTTTCAAAGTATCTTAGTTGAAATCCCACATTGAAAAATGAATTAATGAAGCCTCTATTTAAAATAAAGAGTCAAAAGTATGAAGATTACCGAAAATAACATATACTAGGGTTCCATATAGGAAAATATGGATATGGAAGAAAAATCTAATCATCAATTATCTGATGGAGAGTGGTAGAGAACATGGCTATGAAAAGGCCAACAATCCCAAAGCCATAAATTAGTGATGATTTAAGGTACCATCTAGGAAAACATTTTTGTTCTAAGTTGCTTTTCTTAATGTTGAGGAATTTATTTATGAGATTGGATAAGATCATAAGGAGATATACTTACTTTATAATCAGAGTTTTATCCATTAATAAGTTTCTACCACAAACTCATCTTTCACTCTAAAAGATAATAGAATGTAATTTTTTATTTATGTATACTATTCGTACAGGGTTCCAAAATAAATGAATTTATAATTCATCTACCAGATCTTTAAAAAAAACAACATTATTTATTCCAGGACATCTCATGGGCCAGTGGTAGGTGATACACCCTTGTCGCCCTTCAGTTGCGGGTTCAAGTCTCGCAGCCTTGCCGGACGTGACGGGTTGCCGCCCAACCTCCGGGTTTTCCTTTTATGGTAATCCAAAATAATCCAAACTATAACTATCCAAAATACTTCTATCCAAACTCACAGTCCAACATTTATAAGGAAGGTAAACATAATATAGATCCTTTTTACCCCGCAATAGCATATGAATACCTTCATCTTGTATTCTTTTAATAAACTGAAACATCTTGAATTACCATATTCCTTATTGATTACATTCATGCTCCCCTATTCCATATAGAATGCTGGATATACTTCATTAATCCAAAAATGTTTTAAACCCCAACAATGATGGAATATACAAATCATTAATTAGTTCCAAGGTAGTCAAGAATATCCAATATATTTTATCCAAAACAATCACATATTATTCCAAAATCACTACCTCAGTATCAGAACTATATTATGATTTATCATTCTCTCAACCATATATTTTCCAAAAATTTATCCTGCTATTGAGTCACTTTTCTTTGTTCCACATAATCTCAAGTCCTTAATGAAATAGTACTGCAGTACAATCCTTATATACTCCATAATTATTATAACAAGTACATTGTTGATACAACACTCAATTGACATAATCAACATAAGAACTCTAATCATTCCTCTTTATCTGTGGTAGTAACATAACTTGATTATTATCCAATAGCATCATTTGCGTCATAGTCTGATGACTGGGACATAGGTTCGCGTAGTGTCCAAACTCCTTGCAAATGAAGCATTGTACATTTGAAACCATTTTCTTACCCTTGCAGTCACGTACTTTGTTCCCTTTTCCTCCACACTTATAACAAACTCCCATTCCTTTCAGGCAAGTTCCAGGGTGTTTCTTTCCACAGTTACCACATATGGGAAAATTCTTCTTTTCCCTCTTCCCTTTATCCATCTTTCTCTCTTCCATCCTTTTCTTCTCTTGCTTCCCTTCAAATCCATAGGACTCAGCAAAATCTTTACTTATCTTATCAACACATGATATTATTTCTTCATATGATGATAATACATGAGAGACTATTTCTCTTATAAATTCTAGCTTAAGACCATGAAATATATGATACATCCTTCTCTTTGAATCATGTGTATTGCTGGAGTTCTCATTCCTTCTACTGGGCGCCATTTCTAAACAATGGCATACACTAGATCAGTTTATGAATCAAAATACATAATCCCATACTTATAAAACACTTAACATAAATTGAACTATTTATGGATATAATCCATAATCATAAAAATATTTTCTTTGAGGAAGTATATACTCATAAACCCTTCATAATGATTTGTAAAGAAAATGAGAGTTATCCTAAGCATATCCCCCGGGAGTGTCGTAACCAAGAGTGCAGCAAGGCCCGTTGTCGTGCACCAGTTCCCGTTCGAGTCTAGCTCAAAGCGGTGTTTTCGGGTTTTACCCCTAGGTACATCTGTGCCAGAGCCGCCTCTACCTGCTCGTATCCAGACAGGGATGTATTGCTCGGAAAACTCACAAAATCTCTACAATACCAAAATTCTAGGAAGTTCTTCTATACTAATCCTCAAAGTTCATCTTAGGTCTACGTGCTCTAATCAGAGTTTATCTAAATCTAGCTTCCAAGGTTTGTACTAAACTTCCTCTGATACCAACTGTAACGCCCCGACCCCAGTTACCCAGAGTCAGTGCATTACTTCGTAACATTGGCATGATCATAAGAAGATCAAATCTCGAAAGACCGATTGGTTTAGTAGCCTTGGAAACACTAGATATATTCATAAGTTTTACATTACATCATAAAATGAAAAACTACTACAACAACATAATGTTTCCACAGTCCACACTATAATCCCCCCATAATATCCCTGCAGGTCATTCATAACTTACATCTTCACATCCTGGGAAAAATAAAACATAGAAAAGGGGTGAGCTCAAATGCCTAGTAAGGATAACAATATAGCGGAACATTCAAAAATAAGCATAAACATTTAAGGCAATGAATTACTAAAACAAAAGCCTTTTAAACTTGAACTTCAACATAGTATGGAAAAAGTAAAATGAAATAATGCCATTTACTTGTTCACATGGATATTCTACTAATCGAATAATCACATGCAAAATCAATAACCACTTTCATAATGTTGGAATGCATAATGCCAGACTATCATAACCACACAGCCAAGGCCTCGTGCCAAGACTACAAATAAGATTTTGTCAAGGCCTTGTGCCAAGACACTAGTTTGTCTCATGAGACCTACCGATGCATCGAGGAGCTATAGCGGGCTCCACCCGTCACTTATTAAGTCCAATGCATTCCCATATGAAAAGGTTTAAACATAACATAAACATTCGTATTAAATCTAGCATACGAAATGTCAATAATTTCACCATAAACTATGAATGGTATAAAAATAGCACATCCACAGTCAAACATATCACAAAACCTTCAATACAATATAGAAGTTTTGTATCATAATAAATCAACTTCAAATAATTTTAAAATCCATCAAAGGATGTTGACATAGATGAAATCAAAATTCTTTTTAAAGAAGTATCTCCTTTTATTTTGAAATCATTTAAGATCCAAATAAAATAAAACATTTTCTTTGAAAATATTCTTATAAGCTTGTATGGAAAGCTTCGACGATTTTATAACGGCAGAAAATAACTGCACCCGCCGTATAAGTTAAAAAAATACATTCTTACCTCAATTCTGTCGAAAAGGTTAAAAAGGACCTTGTTTTGAAAACGACGGAAAGATTCCTTTATAAACCTCTTATAAAAAGTCAAACAAGGGTATAAATGACTTTAACCCATATTCTTGTAAATAGTAAAAATGTTTTGAAATACATTTCGAAGAAACATGGATGTGGATGATAAAGAGATCCCAGTAGATTATTACGTATAAACAACCTTGGATAATGAAGAGGTTGTGAAATAACCCTTACCTTGTACTTTTCCTTTGTTGGGGTAGGTTAACCTCCTGTATAATGGTGAAATAATTGTTATTAAATTATACAAGAATCATATACATTAATATGATATCATATATGATCTTTTAATATTGCTTTATTAATAATATCTTAGTATTATCGTCGTTTTGGGTGATAATCGATTCGTTCTTCTTAAATGTTAGGTTACGTAAGACATGTTTGTAATGGATAGATTATATCTTATTCATAATCAGAATGATATTAACATTATTTTTAACCCTAAAATGAGAATAATACTTGAATGGATATGATGGAGAATGAATCTTATCGCGTTCGTGGAGACGGTAGTCCGTACGTACGCACGAACGCTACTTCCATTTAATTTTTATTTTAAAAGAATCAAATCCAAATGATACATAGGTATATTACTATTCCAGTATAATATAATATTTTATATATGTTAGTTAATTTCATTAACACCATCCTTTATACGTTCCATGTGTGGTATGAACGAGTCATATCATTTTAAGGGGGCGGTAGTCCGCACTTCCTCAAATGAAATTATCGTATGTATATACAACATGAAACGAATAATGGTATGAAATAAAATGGACTTATAGAAGCTTATATATAAAATATATATCATTAATATCATATTTAATTACAGTGCCATCATAATGGCCACCATGAGAGGTGGTAAGATGTATTTGAACAATCATCGTTTCGTGAGGCGTTAGTTTGCCATCCACAGAAACATTATGTTCATCATCCATTAGATGGCGTTGTGTGTATGTGTAGTTTGAATCATTCTTATAACAACATCCTAGTATATTGTGGATACTGGTGTTGTTACAAAATAAAGGAAATAAAAAGAGTTTGGGGGTTGGAGAAGCAAAATAAATGAAAATAATTTAAGAGAAATCGTTACCTTAAATTTAGGTAACTCACTTTGGTTGGAACCAAAGGACTTATTGAAATGCTTTCTGCCTAAGGGGAAGCTTCAAGGAGGAGTAGAGGGATGTGGGGAGCTTATTTGGTCAGAGTATGGACGAGCCAAGTGGCTTGAGAGGTGTGAGGAAAAGAGAAGGAGGAGTTCCCTTTTATAAGAGGGGTGAGGGGCACTTTTGGAAAAGCTATAAATATTAATTTATAATAAATTCATATTCGGTTTCCGAAGGCTCCAAAGTTGACTATTCAAAGGATGAGGTAGGGATAGGTCTAAAAAAACTCATCCAATAGAATTTAGACAGGTTTGGGTACTTATATTAACCTTATCTTTAAGTATTAACTCTTAGTTAATTAGTTTCACTTTTACAATGTCTCTTTGTAATTTTATATAATATGGTTAATAAACTTACTATATACATCCAAGCGACCCCCAAGTGGTCCATTAATGATGAAACTATCCTGATATAAGTCTCGTGGCCGAAACTTAGATTTTTAGGAATTTAATATCAATTAATAATATAATATTTGTTTTAAGAACTCTTTTATGTCAATTTTGACACTATTCAATAGTTGATTTTTTTGAAACTCATAACAGATTGATTACTTCAAACAAAGTCCATTAAATAAATCCTAATATATCATATTATCCTATAAAATTAGTTTAATTCATTAAAAGTTTCATATTATATTTGTTTGGGTATTTATAATATCAATTATTTTAATTTTTCACTATTATAGTAATTACTGCATCATCATTGTGTCATAAATAAAATAAATTATTTAATGTCTAAAAATTATAAATAAAATATCATTATGTCGGAACTCTTTTTATCTTTCTAATGAATATTTATAATCGAAACTCCAACATGTATAACCCTATGTAAAAATTGTTTTTCTAAAAGATATATGCTTGTGTCATTTTTGTATTCATTTTAACTTAATTAAAATAAAGTGTCATTATCACTTACAAGTGGATCCATGGGGTCCCAAAATAGACCCAAAGATGCCCATGGTCGACCATGTATCAACCAATAGGGTTAAGACACGTTTTAGGGTAATTTAGTATTATTATAATATTATTTGTTAACCCTTATTTACCGGATTTACCCTTAACCATGGTAAATAAAATATTTACCGCAGTAATTATTCAAAATGTCTAAAAATAAAAGTTACCTATTTACACAATTTGAATATCCTGATTCCAAATATGGAATCCATTTTCCTAAATTCAAAACACAGAAGTGGCAGAAATTAATTTAAAATTAATTCCCGCTGTCAAAACAAAAAGCGTGTTTTTAAGAGATAATAACTATCAAAAGATTGACACTTGTTTATGTTCGGTTTAATTGTAAAATTATGTCCAATGATAAACATTAAATTGAATGGTAAAAATATATTCTAAATATACTTTAAAACCACTCAAATTAATAATTTATCACTATTAATTATTTTGATTAAAAAAGTTGTTTTTAATTAAAATTTAGTAATTTTCACTATTCATCAAAATATGAAAGTTATCCGAAATGTACCAAAATTTCACCCTAGGCTAATTTTGATATTCAGAATCCAAAAATGAAGTCCATTTTCAAATATAAAATATATATAATTTCAAAAAGTAGGTATTACTATTCATAACGGCTAGTTTGATTAGTTATGGTGTGTGTTAAAACTCGAAGTTGCGTACAACACACGCTACTGTTTTATTCAAAGGAAAGCGTACCGTGTAAGCTTGGGATATTTTAAATTTTTTTTGATGTCCCCATTTAGTTAAAAAGTTTGAAATATTGTATTTAAAAAGGTTTCACTATTAAATGTTGATAAAAGTGCAATACTGAAAATGAATCTGTTCTTGCATTATGACTAAGAAACTCATAATATGGATTCTAAAATTATAAGGATTATATAAAGTGAAAAATGTAGTTAATTCTATTCATGACCTCTTTTAATGCTTTTTTTTTGTAAGTCACGGTGTGATTGAACTCGGTGTTGCGTGTAGTGCAAGTTATTGAATTATTTTGAAGAAATAACACACTATGAAATCTTGGGGTGTTACAATCATAATGTTGTTTTTTTTATGAATAAGGTTATCTTGGTTAATTAATGTAGAAAGAAGATTGAATGGCCTCATCCAGTAGACTCGAGCCAGATGAAGCCCATCTGTCGGAGCTTGGGAAGTAGATAGCATCACTGGGCTTTGATCTAGAACAAGCCCAAGATAAACTTCAATGTATGAAGTTTGAATAGAATTTCTTCAGGGAGAAGTTCAAGCTAATAGAAATCACCACTCTGGCTATGTTGTCTGAGAAACCCCAAGATTATATCACTATAGCACACCTAACACTTAGGCCCTATGCTGGTGTTACAAGGGGATATGTAATGAGAATTTAGCTACTTTGTGTAATCCTTTTTTATAAATAAAGTTGTTATTTATTTTAAAGGAAATGTTTGTGAATTTAAAATATCCAAATAAATATAGGATCTGTATTCTTGATGAATTTAGAAAAAAGGGCATTTTAAAATTTTCATGTATTCATTAAATAATTAATAATGTGAAATGTTTTTTAAGAAATGGTATTCTAAAGATATGATCAACGAAAAATTTAGAGTCTATTAAGATCAACTTGGTTTTTAGTGAACAATAAAGTAGGAATAGTATCATACCCATATGAATAGTAATGAATATTAATTTGACCAAAAAATAGAAACTTCACCCATGAATGTATAAATACATTTTAGACATCTTAAAAGTAAAAAAATGTTCATAGTTTAAGTTTTGGTATTTTTGTACGGCATAAATATTTTATTTAAAATTTTCTAATTAATTTAATAATTTTAAATAGAAATGTATTTTCATAAAATTTAATGATAAATTGTTAGTTTATTGTCTTATGGGTATACGATATTTTTATGGGACCTTGATTACTTTTTTAAGGAGTTACAAAATGAGTTATAGTATTAAAGTTGTATGTTTGGAATAAAGAATGATTTTAATTAAAAATTAAATTAAAATTATTTAGAAAATTATTTTTTTTAAATTGGGCTTCATTTTTGAATTCAAAGCACCGATATTGGCTTAGGGTGAATTTTTGGGATTTTATCTGAAACAGTTGAATTTTCGTTGAATAGTAAAAAAGCAGTTTTGTGTTTCGGGTGCTTAATGACAACATTAATGTTGTAATAATGATTTAATATTTCTGGTTGACTTATGAATAGTTATAGATGCTATGAGTTGTCACATGTGGCCAATACCATGGTCAAATACCATGGGAAAGCTCATGGTTTTTCAAATTCCACCGATGAGGTGTCCCTTGATAATTAATAATTTATTCACTCACTTTTATGATAAATACCAAGACATTTCCCTCATTATTTACAATATAAAATCATCCTCAACAAAAATTCAGTATCCTTACCTCACAAGGAGTCCTCCCAAGATGCCCTCAAGCCTCCCAAGGTCCCGACCTTCATGCTTCGAAGTTATTGTTCAAGGTAATGGATCCTTTCACCCTCCTCCTTTAAGTCATGACTTCCTTTATATTGTTTCTTATATTTTCCATCTATTTATGTTGAGGGTATGTTTTTATATGTTCTTATTATGTCCAAATTATGAGAGACCATTTCTTCTCTCATCATTTCTTTTTCTGAATTTTTATGTGACATCGCTAGGATGCCAAATTTCTCAAAAAAGAAATCGCATCTTCTCTTTCCTTTCAAGATTCATTTTCTTATGGTATGTAACTCAAATATCCATGCCATGTTGTTATCTCCATGTTATTATATATTTATATTGTAATATGATTTATTCATAAGTGGGTTACCCTTGTCCCCTCTATTTTTTTTATTTTCTAAAACCATGTTATATAGTCGTTATGCTGTCGAAATTTCGCCTCAAAATTTATGTCTCTTTCTCTCAAGAAATTATCTTGTTTATTTATGTGAATACCCAAACCTATTTGTTTTCTATGGGTGTTCATAAATATATAAAAATGATATATTTTATTCTTGAATGGATATAAAAATAACCTTCACTCCCTTTCCATGGGTTATAAATGATATAATGATCTTATTTTTAAGAATTTTTAAAACGTCACGATTTTGAAATGAAACCCATTTCTTTTATTCTGTATGGGTTATTTCTAAAATGTTTGATTGTGATCTATGTGGATAACATGTATGCAAAGAAATATTAAGGGTGCGCCCTGATAGCGCTCCAATTCATTGGGTAAGGAATTAATCTCTAGAGATGACAAGTTTCACGATACTTTAGGGAATAACCATGGTAATGTTTATAACACCTCAGGGATAAACCTTGGTGATATGTTCATGAATTTATAAGTGAAATGTTGTATCCACATATTCAAGTAATTATTCAAGTTATTTTTATTATGATATTCCTATAATTCCATTTCTCATGTCCTTGTGTTTTTATTCATGTTCTTATTGATGTCATAAGTAAACTGATTCCCTTGTTTACCCTTACTGGGCCTTCTGCTCACACTTTCCATTTAATGTATTTCTCCAGCTTATGAGATTAAGTAATTATACATAGAAATAATTTATGATGAAGCCTTAAAAGTAGATTTGATGATTGTTTTATATTGTTTTTCATGTATTATGTTCCTGATTTCCAAGACACTAGACTTTAATGATCCACTATTTGTAAATTGTAATTAAAAGTTATATAATAGAAAGTAGGGATTCCATAGTAGGTATCAAAGGATAGTTTAGTTATTTATGGAAATTAGAGTACAAAATCTTTAGGAATAATCCTATAGAAAAGTTTAAATAATGGAAAACTTCCTGGTATTTTGGTGAATACTGAGTAAGTGGTTTATCAAAAAAAATACATCTCTTTCTGGATAAGAGCAGGTAGAGGCGGCTCTGGAACAGATGTACATAGGAGTGAAACCTGAAAACCCCACTTTGAGCTAGAATCGAATATAAACGGGTGCACGAAAACGGGCCTTAGTGCACTATTGGTTACGACACTATTGAGGGATTTGTTAGGTTAATAAGAAGCTTTTTATAAATCGTTATGAAGGAATTATAGTGAAATGTAATTTTTTAAGCATGAAGTTTTAAGACATAAAATCATTTATAGTTAAAAGATTCGTAAATGAAATATGTTTCTCAGTAAGGATTTATTCTTATAGAAAATGGTGGGTAATAGTAGGAACCATGCAAATGTTGACCGCAAAGGACCATGCACTGACGACCCTCCGATGGAATCCGGAATTGAAATATTCACGTGAATGATGAACCAATTGAATCATTTTATGGTAAATAACTAGAATCAAGTTGAGAGACCGTTCTCACCCTGAAGGGAACATCATTCTATTGATTCCTTTATGAGTCAACGACCACCAAACTTTAGTGGATCGACTGACCCATTGATTCCTGAGCAGTGGATTAGCTCCATCGAGAAGATCTTTTTCTGTGCTCTGCTGTTCAGAGCAAGAGAAGCTCACCCTGGTTGTCTACCTGGAGAAGCTGATCAGTGGTGGGAGCTGTTTAAAAACACCAGGAAAATATTGGTGGTTGAATCTATTGAGTGGGATGATTTTAGAGGGATTTTCGTCAGTATGTATTTCCATCGATCCCTGAGAATAATAATGGAGAAGGATTTTCTTGAGATGAAGCAGAAGGAGAATGAATCTGTCAGAAGCTAGGAGATGAAATTCACCAAGATTTCATGTTATACTTATAGCTTTGTCATGGATCAAAATGGTATGGTTGAAATATACTTTGGTGGACTGAGACCTCACCTGCGGAAGAATCTATCCAACCAAGACTATGACAACTATGAGGAGATCGTGCGATATGCAATGAAAGTCGAACATGAGTTTGGTGATACGTAGTGGTATCATAAATCCAATGAAAAAAATAGATTGATGGAGCTCGGCTTAGGGAGAGGCATTGATCAAGGAAGAGGAGGCAAGAAAGAGCAAGGTCCCTTGTGTAATAAATGTGGGAAGAAGCTTTCGGGGAACTACATGCTCAGGAGCAGGAAATGCTACATGTGTGGAAGAGACTTTCATATTGTGAGGAAATGTTGTTGTGAGGTGAAACCTCATCTTAAAGACACTAATGAAAAGGGGAAGATGGTGGAGGCCCTACCTGAGGTCTAGTTCTATAATTGTGGAAAACTTGGTCACTTTTCCAATCACTGCCCAAATCCGATGGTAATAGAGGTGAACCACCATCAACCCCAGAAAAGGCCAAGGAAGCAAGGTCATGCTTTTGCAATCAAGACAGCTGAAGCTGAAGCTCCAAATGATGTGGTAGCATGTACTCTTGTTGTTCTCTCAAGGGTAGAAATTAATTTGTTTGATTCTAGTTCTACACATTCCTTTATATCCTCCATGTTTTCAAATAATTTTGAATCAATCCCCGACTTGCTAAAAGTAGGGTTATCAGTCAAGACTCCTGGTGGGATTATCTAAGCATCATCAATGTTTAGAAAGTCTAGTATTTACATTGGTGAGCACAATATTATTGGAAATCTAGTAGTCATTCCCATGCTGGAATTTGAAATTATACTAGGGATGGACTGACTCTCAAAGTGTAATACTATGATCAAATGCATAAGTAAGGAAATATCAGTAGTCTTGAATGGAAAGCCTACTGTTATCTTACAAGGATATATATCTAAACCTCATATTTGACAATAAGAACCTCATATATCATTCTTTATGAAGTTTATCAGTGAAGAAGAAGAAGGAAATGAGAGTTTGAGGATAGAAAATATACCCATCTTCTAGGAATACATTGACGTATTTTCGGAGGAGTTTCCTAGAACTCCCCCAGAAAGAGAGGTAGAGTTCTTCATTGAAATGGTACAAGGATCTCATCAAATATCCAAGAACCCATATAGGATGGAAAATGTGGTGCTTGAGCATTTAAAGAAACAACTCCATGATATTTTAGAGAATGGGTTTATCTAACAGAGTGTGTCTCCATGGGAAGCTCATATTCTCTTTATGAAGAATAAGGATGGATTGATGTGGCTATGCATTTATTATAGAGAACTGAATGGAATCACTGTAAAGAAAAAATACCCTCTTCTAAGAATTGATGACTTATTTGACCATCTTTTGGGGCTCAATTATTCTCTAAGATTGATCTTTGATTTGGTTATAATCAATTGAGGGTGAAGAAAGTAGATATTCCAAAAACATCCTTCCGATCAAGATGTGGGCATTATGAGTTTGTTGTTATGCCTTTTGGACTGACTAATGCAACTTCTATTTTTATGGATTTGATGAATTGAGTTTTTAAAGACTACCTTGATAACTTTGTTATAGTTTTTATGGATGATATTTTGATATATTATAGAAGTCGTCAGGAGCATGAGAATCACTTAAGAGTTATTTTGAAAAATATACAGAAGGAGATAATTTTTTGAAAGTTAAGTAAATGTAAATTCTGGTTACAAAAAGTTGATTTCTTGGGCAATATTGTTACCAATGAAGGAATCACAGTTGAACTTGCAAAGTAAAAAGTTGTAGAGGAGTGGGCTCAACCACCAACAATAAATGAGATTAATAGTTTCCTTGGATTAGAAGGATATTATAGTGGTTTTTTGAAACCAATTTCATGAGATTCTAATCCATTAACAATGTTAACTCGAAAAGGGGTCAATTTCATCTGGAAAAAAGAGTGTAATCAATGTTTCCAAGAGCTGATAAAGAGATTGGTTTCTTGAAATGTGTTAAATCTACCCTCAAGTGGAGAAGTATTCATTATTTTTAGTGATGCATCTACTAAAGGGCTTGGGTGCGTCCTCATGAAAAATGAAAAGATCATTGCTTATGCATCTCGACAGTTGAAGACTCATGAGAAGAACTATCCTACGCATGATCTGGAGCTGGCGGCGGTCATTTTTGTGCCAATGATATGGAGGCACTATCCTTATGGGGAGAAACGTGATATATACAAATACCATCAAATATTGAAGTATATTTTCATATAACAGTAATTGAACATGAGATAAGGGAGATTGTTTGAACTCCTTAATGACTGTGATTGTTCTGTTCATTATCATCCCAGAAGAGCAAACAAAGTCACTGATGCATTAAAAATGAAAGAAAAACTTTTTCTTTCCATGATGAGGATACAAAAATATCCTTTGATCAATGAACTAGTAATACTGGACATGGAAATTATAAGAGATTGTTAATCATCAAACATAACCCAAATAATTTCTCAACTGTCACTAATAGAGATGATCAAGAAATATCCTAAAGAATATCCTTTGTTATAGAAGAATTTGTGGCTCTGATGGATGGGAGGTTTCTTGAGTTCAATACTGATCAAGACAGTGTACTAGAATTTCTTACAAGACTATGTGTTTCATCTATTCGGGAAATAAAGAAGGAGTTGATGGATAAAGCTCATAACTTTACCTTCTCTATAAATTCTGGTAGCACGAAAATGTATGGGGACCTTGATGATCATTATTGGTGGGACAATATGAAAAGGTATATTGATGAATACACTTGAAGGTGCCTAGTATGTCAGCATGTTACGACAGAGTGACAAATTCCTAAAGTGGTATTGCAACCACTACCCATACCAGCATGGAAGTGGGACAATATCACTAAAGACTTTGTCACTGGTCCTCTGAGAACATCCCGAGGAAACAATGTGATATGGGTTATTATGGACCGTCTCACCAATACTTCCCATTTTATCTCGATTCAGGAAGATTTTTCTCTTAATCAACTTTCTTGGATTTACGTGAATGAAGTGGTAAGGCTATATGGAGTTCCACTTTCAGTCGTATCTGATCGTGATCTAAGGTTTACATCAAAATTATAGAGAAGTCTTCAACATGCTCATAACACTAAATCAAATTTCTATACGGCCTATCACCCCCAAACTGCTGTCCAATCATAAAAGGACTATTCAAATACTTGAGGACATGATGACAACATGCTCAATGGAATTTAAGGGTGGATGGGATCAACATATCGCTTTATATGAGATCTGTTACAAAAATAGATTCAACTCGAGCATTCAAATAGAACCCTATGTAGCTCTATATGAGATGCGATGAAGAACTCCTACATGATGGGATGAAGTTGGTGAGAGAATGTTTCTTGGGTCTGATCTTATGCAAGGGATGACAGAAAAGGTCCATGACATCCTACAACACATTATGTCTGCTCATAGTCAGAAAAAGAGCTATGCTGATAACCGTCGAAGGGACATAGAGTTTGATATAGGTGAAAAAGTATTTCTTCAGACTTCAACTTGGAAGAGAGTCATGAGGTTTGGGAAAAAAGGATAGCTCAGCCCTAGGAACAGTGGCCCCTATGAAATCCTTGATCGCGTGGGAGAAGTGGCCTATCAGCTTGCACTTCCTCCTAATCTAGCCCAAGTTCTTGATGTCTTCCAAGTATCCCTCTCGAAGAAGTAAATACATGGCCCTTCACATGTACTAAATCCATAAGTGGTACAACTGGATCATGACCTCTCTTATGAGGAGCAGCCGGTGGAGATCATGGATCATAGAGACAAGGTTCTATGCAACAAGATGACCCACTATGATAAGGTGTTGTTGAGGTACCAAAAACATAAAGAATCCACATGGGAACCAGAGGAGTCTATGAGAGAGAAGTACCCACACATTTTCCCATCAGAGGGTATGAGATAAAATTTTGGTGATGAAATTTCTTAAGGGGGGAAGAATGTAAAAACCTGAACTTCTCAATTAATTCTGTTGCCTAATTTTGTGGGTATAATTAAAATGTGACCATTCTGTTTCGACTATTATATGACCATTGGGAAATATGACCACTGGAATCTATAATCTTAACAATGTGTTTTTATAAATACGGTTATCTTGGTTAATTAATACAGAAAGGAGATAGAATGGCCTCATCCAGTAGACTCGAGGCATATGAAGCCCATCTGTCAGTGCTTGGGGATGTATCATCACTGGGATTAGCTTTGGACCAAGCCCAAGCAGAACATCAATGTATGAAGCTTGAAAAGAATCACCTTATGAAGAATTTCAAGCTGATAGAAATCACCACCCGTGCAATGTTGTCTGAGCCACCCCAAGATTATGTCACTGTAGCACACCTAACACTTAGGTCCTATGGTGGTGTTATAAGGGGAAATGTAACGAGACATTATCTGCTTTGTGTAATCCATTTATATAAATAAAATTTTTATTTCTTGTAATGGAAATGTTTATGAATTTCAATTATCCCGATATGTACGGGATGTGTATTCTTGATGAATTTAGAAAAAAAGGGTATTTAATTTTTTTTGTATTAATTAAATAATTAATAATGTGAAATGATTTTAAAAAAATGGTCTTCTACAGTTGTGATTAGTGAGAAATGTAGAGTCTAATAACATCTACTTGGTTTTTAGTGAATGGAAAGTACGAATAGTAACAAACCCATATGAATAGTAATGAATAGTAATTTGACAAAAAATATAGAAACTTCACCCATGAATGTATAAATACATTTTATACCTCTTAAAAGTAAAAAAATAATAATAGTTTATTTTTTTGAATTTTTTTAATATATAAATATTTTATTTTCAATATTACAATTAATTTAATAATTTAGAATGGAAATGTATTTTCATAAAATTTAATCATAAATTGTTACATTATTTTCTTATGGGTATATGATATTTTTATGGGACCTTGATTACTTTTTAATCGTGTTACAAAATGAGTTATAGTTTGAAAGATGTATTTTTGGAATAAAAAATGATTTTATTTGAAAATTAAATTTAAAATATTTAGAAAATTATTTTCATAAAATGGAAAAAAATTTAATTCAGATCATTGATATTAGGTTATGGTGAATTTTTGGGATTTTTTTTCTGAAACATTTGAATATTCGGTTAATAGTAAAAATATAGTTTTGAGTTTCAGGTGTTTAATGACATCATTAATGATGTAATAATGATTTAATATTTATGGTCAACATATGATTAGTGATATATTCTATGAGTTGTCCCATGTGTCCAATACCATTGGAAAATACAATGGGCAAGCCCATGGTTTTGCAAATACCACTGAGGAGGTGTCCCTTAGGAATTAATATTTATTCACTCACTTTTTCTATAAATACCAATCCATTTACCTCATTCATTTCATTCTAATATCATCCTCAACATTGGTATGGTCTTCTTACATCCCAAGTAGTCCTCCCATGGTTCTCTCAAGCCTCTAAGGTCCCGACCTTCATTCTTCTGAAGTTAATCTTCAAGGTAAGGGATCCTTTCACCCTCCTCCTTTAAGTCACGACTTCATTTATGTTGTGTCTTATATTTTCCAGATCTTTATGTTGAGGGTATGTTATTATATGTTCATATTACTGTCCATTTCATGTCCAAATGATGAGATACCCTTTCTTCTCTCATAAATTTGTTTTCTGAATTTTTAAGTGACGTCGTTAGGCTGCCGAATTTTTCGTAAAAGGAATCACATCTTTTCATTCCTTTCATGTTTCATTTTCTTGTGGTATGTCATTCAAATATCCATACCATGTTCATATATAAATGTTATACTATTTTTATATTTAAAAATGAGTTATTCATATGTTGGTTACCCTTGTACTCTCTTTTTAATTATTTTCTAAAACAATGTTATATAGTCGTTATGCCGCCGAAATTTCGCCTCGAAATGTCTATTTCTTTATGTCATGAAATTATCTTGTTTATTTATGTGAATACCCAGACCTATTTCGTTTATATGGGTGTTCATAAATATATAAAAAGGATATTTTTAATTCTGTAATGGATATACTTATAACCCTTACTCCCTTTCCATGGGTTATAAATGATATAATGATCTAATTTCTAAGAACTTTTAATACATCACGTTTTGAAAAGAAACCCATTTCATTTATTCCCGATGGGTTATTTATGAAATGTTTGATTATGATCTATTTGGATCACATGTATGTAAAGAAATATTCAGGGTGTCCCTGATAGCGCTCTAATGAATTTGGTAAATAAGTAATTTCTATATATGACACGTTTCACGATACCTTGGTGAATAACCTTGGTAATTGTTATGATACCTCGGTGATAAACCTTTTTGATATGTTCATTAATGTATAAATGAAAATTTCTATCCACACATTCAAGTTATTATTCAAGTTCTTTTTATTATGATATTACTAAACTTCCATTGATCAGGTCTTTATGTTTTTATTCAAATTCTTATTGATGTCATAAGTAAATTGATTCCCTTGTTTACCCTTACTGGGCCTTATGCTCACTATTTCATTGGAATGTATGTCTCCAGGTTATGAGATGCAGTAATTTTACATAGTACGAACTTATTATGAATCCTTACATGTGGATTAGATGAATATTTTATGTTGTTTTTCAGGTATTATGTTCCTGATTTCCAAGACATTGTACATTAAAGATCCTCTGTTTGTAAAATATAATGAAAAGTTATGTAATAAAAAGGCAGGATGCCAAAAATGTTATGAGAATGAGATATATTGAAATTTTCCTTTCAATGAGGGGATAATATATGTATGGAAAGGGGTACACTGTGTATGAAAATGTTTAAATTTAGTGTGTAACCAGATTCCCCCCCTCTCATAGTGTTATCATTTCTAATGGTCTTAATATTAGGGTCATAATTTAGTATCATAAGATTCAAATTATTATCAATATAATGAAGATATTTATGTAATAAATTAAAAATAATTTTTCAATGTTTCCCATGATAAAAATTTCAAGTGTAATTATATGTTTGTATACATTTTTGGGTTGTACTCTTACCAACTGATTCCCTATCAAATCATTTTATGACAAAAACTAACTATGTGATAAAATAAGAATGCTAAAAATATATACTAATTATTTTTTGATTTCTAGTTTAAAAACTAGAAAGGAATTCCAGTTGTTCTATCACATAATACGAAAATTATACCTTTTATTATTTTGGATGATAAAGAAGAAGAGGGGTTAATATCACTAATTCTTTAACTTCACATTATTATTTGTATCAATCACATTGGGAAATATTTATTCCATATCAATCTTATTAAACAAATTTTGGAGTGAATATAGGATTTTTTATATTAGATAAGGATTTTATAATAATTCAATTAAACACAAATTATAGAGAGCCTTAGAGATAGTTATTAAAATTCAAGGTCCTTCCCAATGATTTGGAAAAAATTGTAGTCCCTACAAGTCTGGATGATGAAAAAATGAATGAATATCATGCATCTATATAAGAGGAGAATATAAAAGTTTTTAAAATGTGTAAATTTATTCTCCAAAAATTGTAGATAAATGGAATGAAAAAGGATATTATGGGAATTATTTCATAACATACCATGAGTTAGTGGGAGAAAACAGAATTCTAATTAAATTATAGTAAACAAGCACAAAATATACTAATATTTTGAAATGAGGTGAAATTACCACAAATTTTGTATTTATAATTACATTTTATACCAGTGGTTATGATAATATTTTTGTAACACCACAAGAATTCACGATACACTTCACTTTGAATAATACAATACCTTTCATTATACGCAACTTCGAGTTCTAGTACACCACGACCAATCAAACTAGCTGTTATGAATAGTAATACAAGATTTTTGAAATTTTATAAATTTTATTTTCTAAAATGGACTACATTTTTGGATTACTTATATCAAAATTAGATTAGGGTGATTTTTTGGTATTTTTCTGAAAATTTCAGTTTTTGATGTATAGTGAAAAACACCGTGTTATTGTTTAAAACCGAATTTTATTTAAATAATTATTATTTATATTTAAATTTACTTTGAATTAAAAACAGAAACATAATAAATATATTATTTCAATTTAATTCATTGGAGTCATTTTATAATAAGTGTATATGTATAAAGTTTTATTTGTTTTTTAACATCTTTTACCCTCCTTCAATGCACATTTCAAAATTTCCATAAAACTTAATTTTACCACATATATGAATTGAATATAAAAAATATGAGATACATGGTTGACATTAGTATGTAAAATGTTTTTCAATAGGAGATAATAATTTTTTATGAATAGTAACTTTTGAATTTTATTTACCACAATTTAAAGTAAATAGGGTAATTAAATGTAAAAATGATATTATAAATATCCTAACAAATGTCTAAATTCTTTTGGATAAGTACATTTAGACCAAAATAAACCTTATGAATAATATATGATCCTATTTCATACACATGGATTAGATTAGGACATTTATTATTATTTTATTTAATTAAGAGTAAAAACTGTTAAATAAAAATTTTAATAACTAAATAAATATTAATATAGGGTTATGTATTAGATAAATTTGACTATAAATATTAATTAGAATGATAAAAATATTTCCTACAGAATTATATTTTATTTATAATTGTTTTACAATAAATATGTTAATTTATTTATGACAGAATGATGGTGTAGTAATTACATTATAAATGAATGATTAAAATTATTTATATTAAAAATAATATAATAAATGTAAATTGAGAATTATGATACATTACTCAAAATTTATAGGTCAATATGACATGTTAAGATTTATTTAATTTATTTTTTTATGTAATAATGTTTTTTATACCTTCACAAAAACCAAATACTAAATAGTGTCAAACCTGACATAAATGAGGTTTTAAATTTAATACTATATTGTTAAGTGAAATAATATTCTTAAAAATAAAATTATAGAAAAAAGTACTTATATAATTATATATATTTCATTAATGAACCACTTGGGGTTCTATTAGAATTTTATCGTATTTTTATTAACCATGTAATATAAAAATACAAGAAGACATTGTAAAAGTTAAATTATTAAACAATGAGTTACAGAAAAAAGATAGGTTAATAAGGTTACTAAAACATGTCTGAAACCTATTTTTTGAGAGGATTAAGACCCAGAACCACCTTATCCAGAAACTAAATCCATTTTAGCCATTATAATCTGAATTTTCTTTATATTAAAATAATATTTCAAGCTTTTCCTAAGGTGACCCTCACCTATCTTATAAAATGGTACATCATCTTTTCATAATTTAACACCTCAAAAACCATTTGGATCAGCCTAAACCTGCTCAAATATCCAACCATCTACATTCCATTCAACTTAGAGGCCTAAATTTGATCATAAATCCAACCTATGGAGCCCTTTTTATCAAATCAAAATGAAGCATCCGAGGAAGAGGTACTAATTTCATCACCTCTTTCAAAGTTCTTTTATTTTCTCACTTCCTCTTTCTTTGTGGTATCCATCAAAAAAATATATATAGTAACTTATAAATATTGTGAGGTAATTTTAAAAATAGTAAAACCATATTCATTATTCGTGCCATCCTATGAATGATAAAGTCACCATTCGTGCATACGTATGCCTTACTGTCTCCACGTCATGGTGTTGTTAGTTATTCAACACTTCAATATTTGAATGTGTATAATAATTAGTATAATTGATTCTAATAATAAATATAACTTGTTAATTATTATTTATATATGATATACCATAAAATTACATTCGATTTTACCTTCAATTGAATGATATTGTCGCTCGTGCATACTAATGGGTTACTGTCTTCACAAACGTGATAAGATTCATTTCCCCATCTTAACAATTCAAGAATAATTTTTATTTTATGATTAAAAATATTATTTATGTACATAATATCATTCTATATATGAATAAAATACATAATATCCATAGAAAACATGACTTATGTTACAAAACATGTAAAGGTAAATGAATAAGTTATCACTTGAAACAGTGATACTACTAAAATATTTTTAAAAAAGAAATATTAGAAGATCATATATGATATCATATTTATGTATGTTGTTCTTGTATAATTTAATAAATATGACTTAACTATTGTACAAGTGGTTAACGTACTATTGACTAAGGAAAATTATGAGGTCAGGGTTAATTTTAGAATCTCTTTTCTTTTTCTACGATGTTTATACGTAAGTATCTACTGGGACTTCTTTATCATCCACAACTATGTTTCTTAAAAATAAATTTCAAAACATTTTTATTATTTTCTAGAATATATGTTAAAGTCATTCACACCCTTGGTTGAAATTATTTAAATTTTTGTGAAATGAATCATTCCATCATTTTGCAAACATGGTACTTTATAACCTTTTCGACAAATTAAGGTATGAATGTTTTTTAACTTATACAGAGGGCGAGGGAATTTTCCACCGTTAGAAATCCTTCAAAGATTACCTTACAAGATTATAAGAATATTTTCAAAATAAATTTTTTCTTTTATTGTTATGTGACTTTTAAATAATTTCAAAATAGAAAGAGATATTTCTGTCCAATAATTCTGATTTCATCTATGTCAACATCCATTGATGGATTTTAAAATTTTTTGAAGATGATTTATTATGATACAATATTAAATATTTAATTGAAGGGGTTTTTATGTTTTTGAATGTGGATGTGGTATTTTTATACCATTCATGGTTTATGGTTAATGTTTTGACATTTTTATGCTATTTTAATATGAATGTTTGTGTTATGTTTCAACATTTTCATATTAGTAATTCGTTGGACATAGTAATTGATGTGTGGATCCTACTATAACTCCTTGATGAATAGGTAGGTATCATGATACAAACTAGTTTCCTTTCACAAGGCCTTGAAAAAATCAAATATTTTGTTTTGTCATGAGGCCTGGACTCTATGGATATGACGTATGACATTATAAATTCCATCATTATGAAATTATCTATTGATATTATATGTGATTATTAAACTAGTAGAAAATCAATGTGAATAAGAAAATAAAATTATTTGATTTATATGTTCTATATTATTATGATGATTAGTTTTAAGAGACTTATGTTTTAGTCATATACATTTCCTTGAATGTTTATGCTTATTTAGGAATGTTTCCACTACATTGTTATCCTTACTGACCATCAGAGCTCAACCAATTCTTATTTTTATTTTTCTCAGGATGTGAAAAATTATATTATGATTGAACTACAGGGATAGGATATGGGATATGATTGTGTTAAAAGGAGACACAATGTAGTTTTTTTATTTCTGAATGTAATGTAAAACATATGTATGCATCTAGTACTTCCAAGGATACTAAATAGATCGGTCTTTAGAGGATTGATCCAATGTGATCATTCCAATGTTATATTATATTGCACTGACTCAGGGTAACTGGGGTAGGGGTGTTAGAATTGGTATCAGAGGATGTTTTTCACAAACCAGGGAAACTATATTTATAAAAACATTGGTTAAAGAACATTACCCAAAGATTGTCTTTGAGGATTTTTAGATAAAAAAATCCTATAATTATGGTAATGTTGATATTTTTTTAGCATTCAAATCAATACATTGCTATCTGGATACAAGATGGTAGTCCCAGCTCTGGAACAGACGTACCTATGAGTGAAAGCTCTGATAAAAAGTTCCAGGCTTGAGCCAAGGTATCCTAGTTCAAAACAACGGGACATGCTATACTCTTGGTTACGACACTCCTGAGGATATCCTTAGGATAATTCACATTTTCATTACAATCCATTATGAAATATTTTTGAGTAACAACATCCTCAATGAATAAATTTTTATGATTATAGATTATATGAATAATCATTCCAATTTATGTTAGGTATTTTACAAGTTTGGAATTATGAATTGTGATTCATAAACTAACCTAGTCTATTACATTTTATATAAATGGCTTATACTATAAGAAATGGAAACCGTATAAATGCACATAATCCATGTTGGTATTTTTATTCCACTCAAGATTATTATTGTATAGTTGGTTATACAACTTGTGCCGAAAACATTATAACCATATTGGTACAACTCACTCAGGTTATGAATAATAACCATACCCAAATGGAGCACCCTGAACCACAATGCGGAGGATCAATGTTAGACCGCTTCATGAGGAAACAACCACCAAAATTTAATTGGACTACAAATCCATTTTTTGCTAAGGAATGGATAAGTTCTTTAGAGAAAATATTTCATGCTTTGGGGAGTATCTGAAGGGGAAAAGTTTTCATTGTAGTTTATGTGATAATAGAAGTTCCAGGTCTATGATGGTCATTAATTCAAAAAACCAAAGAGAATGAAGAAGTATCAATTAAGAAATTAAGGTAGATTAAAGATATTTTCATCTAAAAATACTTTACTCGTGACCATCGAGTGGATATGAAAAGAAAATTTCTGTGTTTAAAGAAAAAAGAGGATGATAATGTTACAAAGTATGAATCTAACTTTACAATGATAACAATTAATGAATCAAATTATAAATATAACCCAAGGAGTAATATTGATCAATTATTTCATTCGTTAAAACCATTTTCCATTGAGTATTAGTCTTAAAATCATTCTCATCATATGAATACATAGTCTCACATGCTATCAAGACTGAAAACGAAGGCTCTTTGTCTTATGTAATTAAAGCAATGAAGATGAAGAAGGTATATATAAACACTCTGTAAATTTAAATAAGGTGAAGAAGGTTAAAATTGAATTTCCATCCTTTAGTAAATGTTGGAAGAAGCACCGTGGTACATGCCGGTTGGGAATTAGAGTTTGTTACATCTGTGGAGAAAAAGGCCACAAAGAAAGTGATTTCAGGAAAAAAAAATAGATTTAAATTTGGAATGCTACAATTCTAGAGAAATGGGGTATTATGAAAATTAACGTATTATGCTCCATAGAAACATACCTTAGAAAAGACTAAGGGAGAAATGAAAATCTTATGTGATCACTACTACTGATGTTGAAGTTTTTAATGATGTGGTCATAGGTATGTTAATTGGTTTATCAAATTTATCCAATGATTCATTCGATTTTGAATCATTTTATTATTTCATATCTTCCCAGTTTGATAATAAAATTATATATTTCCAATTTGATTTAATAATGGAGTCGTTAGTCAAAACACATAATGGATGTATCATTGCAACAATGTTTTATGAATCAATTACCATTAGGTCATATTAATGTGAATTATGTTTTTATCTAATTTCATACCCATGATTTAAATTGATAGAATCCTCTGAATGGGTAGAATTTCAGACCACGATGCGAAAATTTATTGTAAGAAAAACAAGGATACAATTATTGATGATGATAAAAAATACCTTATCTTTAGAGAAAAAACAACCCCATCTGATTCTTATCTAGATACACTCCAATTATCACTACTAAATTCAATTACTTGGGAGGAAGGGAGTGAAATAAGTAGGGGTTAAGAAATTAATGTTCAAATAGAGGACATACCTATAGTTCAAGAAAATATTGATGTGTTTCTTAAAAACACGATTTTTTGTTTTGACAACGGGAACTAAGTTTAAATTAATATAAAAAACTCTTTTGTTTTTAATTTTTAAAAAATGTAATCCATTTTTGGAATCATGATTTCCAAATTGTGTAAAGAGGTATCTTTAATTTTTATACAATATGACTAGTAGCTTTTGTAATTATTTTATTTACGATGGTTAAATGGTAAATCTAGTAAATAGGGGTAAAAAAATATATTATAATGATATTAAATTACCATAACACATGTCCCAACCCAATTGGATGAGATATTAACAACCTTGGAAATCCATGGGTCATTTGTAGGACCCCATTGAGACACTTTTTGTGAAAAGGACATTTAATTCCATTTAATTTACTGTCAGTTAAAATAAAACCTAAACAAGTATATTTTACTAATAAAATTTTTATATGGGTTAATATATGTGATATATTTGACAATAAATATTAATTTGAATGATAAAAGGATTTCAAACATCATGGTATTTTATTTGTAATTTATATAAATCAAATAAAAAAATTTATTTATGACATAATGGTGATATACTGATTACCTTATAAAAGAATTTTTTAAATAAAGGAGATTATAAAAAATAAAATATATTTATTTTGAATCATTTTTCCATAAAATAATTTTATGGATTATTATGAATTTTTATATTTGAATTAATTATGTTTTTTAAATAAATCAATTAGGTATGGATTTTAAAAAATTTATGATTTGAATAGTTTAATAAATGACAGAAATGATTTTTTAAATCTATTAATTTATTATTAAAAGATATAATTGTTCCAAAAAGTTTACGATTCTTCCAAATGACATATATAATGTTACCAAGGTCATTAATGATCTTTTTTTTCAGTCTCTTCGAATTTTATAGTAACTATAGTAACCATATATTATGAATATATGAAAATACAAGGTAAAAGTTAGAAAATGTTACAAAGGGATAAAGCTAAAATATAAGGTTAATTTTGTGACAAAAAATGTCTAAAATCCTTTTATAAAATTTATTCGACCAATCTACATCTTATCTTTTAAAAATATCACTTTGGTGTTATTATAATTCTGAAATGAATTAATAGTTAAATATTAATTTTAAAATATCCTTAATTTCCCCTCTTCCCTTTTAAAGAAGGACACCACCTCTAACCAGTTACTCACTCCTCTAAATCCCATTGGGTTTTACAAACTCTACTATAATAATCACTATCAATCCATATATTCCTAATATAATCCCTCCCCAAGGAATAAGGCAATTCAAGAAATCCCTTTGGCTCCAATCAAAAGATGTTATCTGATGTGAGGTAACGTCTTCTCTCACGTTCCTTTCATTTATTTTTCCTTCTCCAATACATATCCCCTCCTTATTATATGTTTATATAAAAAAAGTATCCTCAATATACTAGGTTATTTTTATGAGATGTTTTCAAACAAAACATACACACACCTACGTCGAATAGTTATAGAACAAACTGTTTCTATGGACGTTGAACTACTGCCTCACAAATTAATTATTGTTCAATCTTCTACTATCACCACATATTTTGGACATTATGATGGAAATTTATTTATATATATATTATATTTTAAATTTATATTATTTCTATTCTACTGTAATTCTCATTTAGAACATACCATTATGATTTTAATGTTGTATAAATATGATAATTTCATTTGAGGAAGTGTGGACTACCGCCCCCTCAATGTGATATGACTCGTTCATGATATACATGGATTGTATAAAAGATGGAATTAATGAAATATATAACATATATAACATAGATATTATATGTAAACTATTATATACCTATGTATCATTTAATTTTCATTCCTTAAAATATGAAAAAAAATGAAATTAGAATTCATGCATATGTATGGCTTACCATCTCCATGGATGGTTCATTTAATCTTTTATATCCATATTATATCGACTATTATATATTATTATATGATGGATATAAATCATATATATGATATCTAAATCATGAATATAATTCTAGAGATGATGGACTCTTGACCGCATATATAATTTATAATTATACAATGTTCATTTTTTACTCAAGTTCTGAAAATCGACAAAATGTGAAATATGAACTCAAATAATTAAGTAATTGTTATTGAAAGGTAATAAGTAATATAAAAGGAATAATAAAACAGAAAAATTATATGATGCAAGTGGAAATTAACTTATGTTTTTTATTCATGTAATTAATGGGTGAACGTGTCAAGATGGATATGAGGTTAGGGACTTCATCTCAACCTCCTTTCATTTTGTAATATTTCGATTCATACACGACTTGATTTTATATCATGTATAAACACATTTTAATTTTAATTTCATTCAAAAGGTATAATATTCAACATATATTTTTAATATGAGAAAAAATTAATGATTCTTTTTAATGTAGGTGGTGACATGAACATTTTCACCGCCTTGAGCATTATTTGATATTTAGATTCCTTAACAATCCATGATGTTCTTAAATGGTAAATAAATACCATATACCCCTTTTACATATTTTGGTATTGAAAATGATTTTTAATGTGTATTTACTATTTCAATATCATTAAACTATTACTTGAGACTTCTAATGAAATTTTAATGGATGAAATGTAGATATTTGGAATCTTTTATGTTTGATGATTATATAATGGTACTGGGGAATTTAATTGTTGGTCATGTGATAAACCAAATTATGAGTGGTTCCATGATAAACCAAGGATGAGTGGTTACATAATAACCTCCAATACATTGGGTACATAATTTGTCTATATAGCTATTCCATTTGTATGAATGATTTTTGGAAGTCGACCATATGGTTAGTCCATTTATGTATGATTATGTCCCATTTTTACCTTTTATGTGTTATAAGTTTCTTTCTATGGGTTTTGTGGTAATCGTTTGGTTACAAATGATGTGTAAGTGGTGAACTTATATTCAGTGAAGTGTTTTTTATAAAGATTTATGTTAAAAATTATTACTTTATGATAAAGTATTCATGGTTTACATGTTGTTTTGAAAACTAATAGTTTTCCTCCATTATAAATCCCTTAATAAGATTTTTATGCTCATATAATATTTTTGAAATGTTTTTCACATGACTTAATGTTTAATAAGGTCAAGGATGGGATCAATGAAAATTAATTCCATTTAAAACATTCAACTAAAAATTTTTCATTGTTTTTATGAGTTTTTATTTTATGAAAAACTAGATGCAAAGAAGAAGTGATACATGTAATATTAACATCGTTATGTATATGTTATGGCATAATTAAATAATACTCTAAACCTAAAAAGACCAACAATTTGAATTATTAACATAATTCAATATTATGTAATGATTACGGTCGAGGCCTTGTAGTTGGTATCAGAAGATGGTTTAGACATATATAGGAGTTATGATATTTTTTAAAGAATACCCATAAATTATTTTTATGTTATTGTATATTTGAAATGATATATCATTTGAATATTTCAATGTCTGATCTTCTAAGATAAGTTTTCTCTGAATGGTTTTCTGTAGAGGAAATAGGGAAATGGTGCTAGTGAGGCAAAAAAGAAGAATATTCTTCCAAATCAGTATCTCGAGATGGTCATTATCAGAACTGAATAGTTTTATGTATTAATGGAACAATTTACTCAGGATATAAATGGTGGTGGTATCCATGTACAAGATCAACCTGATCAACCCAGGAGGAACATGTCTATAGCGAAGCATTTTGTGTGGGAACATCCCCAATTATTTAGAGGATCGTCTGACCATGTGCCAGCTGAATGGTGGAATAAAGAACTACAAAAGAGTTTTGATGTCATGGGGTGTTTATAAAATCAAAAGGTTAGTTTTTTGGTTTATCATTTTGAAGGTGAAGCCGATCAGTTATGGTTGATGGTTAAAAATATCATTGATAGTGAGGAGATTGATTCTCTGGGTTAAGATGAATTGAAATGTATGTTTCCTAAGAAATATTTTCCTATGTAGGTTAGACATAGGATGGAAAAAAATTCATGAAATATACAAAGGTGAATGACCTAGTGGCTAATTATGAAGAAAAGATCACTCGACTAGCAAGGTATAATCAAAATTTCATTCAATATCTTGATAAAGAGTTAAATCGGATTTACTGAGGATTTAATCCGCGATATCAAAAGGCTTTTTCCTCTGGTGAATTTAAAATCTACGATTTTTTTTACTGATTTTCTGGGAATTTACAAATGGATTTTTTTATGATCAGGTGTTCCATGAGAGAAATCCAAGGAATATGTCTTATTGGATGTCTATAACTAAAGGTATGAGGAAAAGTTTTCATGGTCATCTATCCCACTGACTATGTTAAATCGGAAAGGTGTAAATTTTTTCTTGAAAAAAGAATGTGATGATTGTTTTCTGGAATTGAAATGATGATTTTTGAATTCTACTATTTTGGTATTACCTTCCCAAGATGGTGAATTTTTATCAGCAGTGATGCTTAATTGAAAGGACTTGGTTGTGTTCTAATGAATAATAATTAGGTAATTTATTATTGTTAATGCCAGCTGAATCATCATGTGATAAATTACCATACACATAATTTGGAACTATCTATTTTTTTTCTTTAAAAATTCAGAGGAATCATTTTTAGGGATTAAAATAAGAATTATATATTGACCACAAAAGTTTGTATAATATATTCACTTAAAAATAATTGAACATAATAGAGAGGAAATGACTCAAATTAATAATAGATTTTTATTTCATGATCCAATGCCATCTGGGAAAGAAAAATAATGCGTATCATGCATTGGGATGAAATAGTAATGCTACATTAACCACACTACCTTTGAAACAAGATATGTTTGTTTTTGATTTGTTGAATTTTGTATTAGGTGTGTTGGTGCAAGGAATTCATTGATATTTTTAAAAGAGGTTGTGAAATAGTCTCTAGCATACATAATATAGAAAAAAAATAATATTGTGAGATGAAAAAATGGTATATTTGGTTTAGAAGGATAAGTTACCAGAATTTAACATTGATAAATATTTTTTTGAGGATTGTAAAGCGGTTATGTATGCCTTATGATTCACAGTTTAATAAAGTTTTGTTATATTAATCATATAGTTCCCCATTTTCAGTTCATCCTGGTAGTACACAGATGTACAAAGATGTTTAGGAGTATTACTAATGGGATGGGATGGAAGGAGATATTGCTGGCTTTTCAGTGAATTTTTTGACTTTTCAACATTTTAAAGAGGAGTGACAATTATTGAAATGTATGCTTCATCCTTTACCAGTTCCATAGTGGAAATGGGAAAATATATCCATGGAATTTATTATGGGATTACCGAATATATCTCAAGGTAATAATGCATTCCAGGACATTTTTGATTGATTGACTCAATCCTCTCATTTCCTTCCCATTCGAGATACTTTGTATCTAGGTCAAATTTCTCGATTGTATGTTAATGTGATATTCAGGCTACATAGAGTAACCCTCTCTATGGTAAATGATTGTGATCATGTGAAAATTTATAAATTTTGGAAGGGCCTTCATAAGTAATTGGGTACTGAATTAATTTTTTGTACATCGATTCATCTGCAATCAGACGGGTAGTCTAAACAAATAATTCCAAAATTGGAAGACTTTCTACATTCTAGTACAATGGATTACTAGGGAAGTTGGGATCAACATATATTTTTGGTTGAGTTCTCTTATAAAAATAATTTTCATTCTACTATACAGATGCCACCATTTATGAAATTATATGGAAAGTGGTGTCGAACACTCTCTTTTTGGGATGAAGGGGGTGGATGGTATTTGATGAAATCATAATTAGTAGAAACGATGGAATAAAATGTTTAGTTAAGTCAAAAGAAAAAAAATAGCTCAGATTAGAAAGAAAATATATGTAGATAACAGATAGAGGGATCTTTCCTTGAGGTTTGTGATCATTACATTCTCAATGTTTCTCTATGGTAATGTGTGATGAGTTTTGGTAAGAAGGGAAAAATGATTCATTGTTTCATTGGATCCCATGAAATCCTAGAGAAAGTTAGATCAGTTTCTTATGTAGTGTCTTTAACTCCAATATTATCTAAGGTACACAATTTATTTCATGTTTCAATATTGAGAATGTATATGCCGGATCTATATCATTTTTTGAGTCTAAAAGTAGTTTAGTTGGAAGAGAATCTTTCTTATGAGGAGCAACCAGTCCATATTCATGACGGATGAGAGAAAGTGTTACGGAATATGGAAATTCATATGGTAATTTTTTTTCTGTAAAAACCATATACATGAAGAAGCAACATGGGAATCTAAAACATTTACGAGGGATTAATACCCCATATTATGGGATAAGTAGATAAAATTTTGATAACGCAATTCCCAATAGGGGGAAGGATGTAACGACAGAGGTAATTATTTAATATTAATTTTGATTTCTATTAAAATTTATGTATAAGAGAAAAATTTTATGTTAAAGGGGAGGATTTTTCTAATATCATATTCAGCACAATACAATGGATTTCTCTGAAATCTTACGTTTCACACAGTATTGAATAATATTGAAAAATAATAAATTAAAAATATTATTTTAAGTGGTAGTTAATACTGAGCCATTTTATTGGAAGGAAGGAATAAAACTATCCAAATTACGATTAAACATGTTATTTAATTGTTTTTACATTTATCCAATAAAATATAGAGGCTTAAAATGAGAATGAATCTATTTTTAAACATAAATACTCTAATATTTTTAAAATGTAGTTTGAACATATTTAGATGGAAAACCCTATTTCAATCTTGTTTTTGTATCATTTATATGTTCCATTTGAGGAAATAAATATATTATTTAGAAGAATAACATAAATATTCACATTGGGTATATTTTTTGATTTTTTCTGATAAAGTTCATTTATTGATGAATAGCTAAAAAACTGCATTTTAAGTCAAAACTGATTTATTTTTATAGTTATATTTTCTTTTTAATTAGTTTTAAAGTGTAATTATATTATATATTTATCATTTAATCCAAATTTTCTCATTAGAAGTTATTTCACATTGACATTGAACATAAACACATTTTAATCTTTTCGTTGTCTTAACTTATTAAAAACAAGATTTTTGGGTTCTGACAACAAGACATAATTTTAAATTAATTTGTACAACATATGTATTTTGAATTTTCAAAAATGGATTCAATATTTGGAATCATGGGGTCTAAATTGTGTAAATAGGTAGGTTTTTTTAGACATTATGAATAGTAACTTTAGTAAATATTTTATTTCGCATGTTTAAAAGGTAAATCAGGTAAATAAGAGTAAAAAATTATAGAATAATATTAATATATAAATATAATTCATGTTCTAACCTTATTGGATGAGATATTTATGACAATGTAAATTCTTGGGTTGATTTTAAGACCCCATGGAGCCACTTTCTTATCAAAATGACATCTAATTACTTTTAATCTAATTTTAAAGAAAACATAAACGAATCATTATCCTTTTACTAAATGAATTTTTATTAGAGGTTATATAAGTGATATCATCGAATAAAATTAATCATTATTAATAAAATATGCTTTCATACATCATGGTATTTTATTTATAATTTATAGAAATCAAATAAATTTATTTATTTACGATACAATGGTGAAGTAGTGATTTCCTTATAAATGACTGTTTAAAATTAACGAGATTATAAAAATTTAAATAAATTCAGTTCTAAAAATTATATTACATTATCTAATTTTATGGATTTTTATGAATTTATATATTTTAATTAATGATGTTTTTTCGAATGAATCATGTTTTTTGGGATTTTTAAAAAGTCATGATATAAAGAGTATAAATTGTTTGATAAATGAGTTTTTAAATAAATTAATATTTTACTAAATTATATAATAGTCGTAAAAATATATTATTCAGAAAATGACATATATTATGTTACAAATTCCATTATTGATGCATTTTTGGTCTCTTGTAATTTAATATTATGTATGGAAACAATATATTATGAACATACTAGAATACATGGTAAATGTTAAATAAGATTACTAAGGGTTAATGCTAAAAGATAAGGTTATTTTTGTGACCCAAACTTGTCTAAAACCCATTTTCTAAGAGTATTTGGACCCATAATATTCTTATTATCAAATTATATCACTTTGGTGTAATTAATATTCTAAAATCAATTAATAATAAAATAATACATTCAATATTTCCAAAAGTGCCCCTCATCCGTCTTACAATAAGACACCAACTCTAACCCATTACCCACACATCTCAAGCACCTTAGATCATCCAAAATATAATTTAAAAGTCACTAAACATCCTTTCTTCTTCAAAAAATCCTTCCCCTATGTAGAATGAAATTAAATAAATCACATTGGCTCAAATCAAAAGAAGTTACCCGATTTGAGGTAACGTCTACTCTCAAGTTCCATTCCATTATTTTTCCTTAGCCACTCCCTATGCTCTTATTATTATTTGTTTACATAAAAACACCAGTATCATCAATATAAATTTTTTTATTAGAATTATTCTAACTACACTTACAACCACCTCCTTATAATGGGCATAGAACATACTGTTTCTGTAGACGGTAAACTACTACCTTAAAAAATGACGATAACTGAATCTTCTCATACAACATCTTATGGTCGCCATTATGATGGAATTATAATTACATATGAAATTTAGTATATTTATATTATCTCTATGATAATTTATGTCTCATTTATAACATAACATTATGCTTTTCATGTTGTATGGATATGATAATTTCATTTGAGAAACTATGGACTACCACCCCATCAAAGTGATTTGACTAATTCGTACTATACATGGAACATATAAAGGATGGAATTAATGAACATATGTAAAATATATAACAAATATATATTTTTTGAATTATTATATACCGATTTATGATTTAGTTTTCATTCATTTGTAAATGAAAAATAATTTAAAGTAGCGTTCATGCATACGTACGACATACCATTTCCATGAAAGGTGAATTTCATTTCTTATATCAAAATGATATAGAATCTTATAAATAAACATTTACTGGATATATATTATATATGTGATATCTAATTCATGAATATAATTATATTGATAATGGAATTTTGACCATAGGGATAATTTATAATAATAACATGTTCATGTTTGACATAAGTTTTGAACATCAACAAAATGTTCGATTTGAACTCAAATAATTATCTAATTGATATATAAAGAAAATAAGAGAAAAAAGGAATAATAAATTATAAAAAGGTCCTCAATAAATTATAAATAAATTTAAGTCTATTATTCATGAAATTAAATAATGAACGAGTCAATTCAGACACAAGGAAAGGGACATTGTCTTAATCTCCTTTATTTGAGGCATATTTTGATTTATAAATGACTTGATTTTATATAGTGTTTTATCCCCTTTGAATTTTAATTTCATTCAAATTGAATCTATTTTTATGTAGCATTTTACTAGACAACAAAGGGAATATTTATTTTTAACATACGCAGTGTCAATGACCCTTCCGCCGCCATGAGCTTTATTTGATATTTGGATTCCATAACATTCCGTGATGTTTTTAAATGGAAAATAAAAACCATATACCCGTTTTTCATATTTTAGTAATGAAAATTGTTTTTAACGTTGATTTTATATTTCAATATCATGGAATTATTTCTTATGATTGAAAATAAATTTTTTATGATTGAAATATTCATATTTTTATTCTTTTTTGTGTGGTGATTATATAATGGTACTTGGACATTTGACATGTGGGAATGTGATAAACTATATGACTGGTGGTTTTTTTGATAAAAAATGTTTGGGTGGTTACGTCATAACCTTCAATGAATTCAATATTAAAATATGTCATATGGCTATTTCTTTTGTAAAAAATATTTCTGGACATCGACCATATGGTTATTACATTTAAGAATGACTATGTCCCAAGTTTAGCTTTTATATGCTTGATGGTGATTTCTATGGGTTTTATGGTAATATTTTTGTTAAAATATAAGGGTAAGAAATGAGATAATATTCATTGAAGTGTTTTTATACATATTTAAGTAGAAAAGTATTAATTTATTATAATGTATTCATGGTTTACATGTTGTTCGGAAAACGAAGTGTTTTCTTTCTTTATGTACCCCTTTCTGAGCTTTTTATGGTCATCAAATTTTTTTGAATTTTTTTTCATAGGAAATAATGTTTAATAGGTACTAGGATGAGATGAGTGAAAATTCATACCATTTAAAACATGAAACTAAACATGTTTCATAGTATTTAAGAGTTTTTATTTTACGAAAAAAATTGATACTGAGTAGAAGTGTCAACAAATAATATTCACTTTGTTATATAAAATTTATGGCCTAATTTTATAAATCTATAAACCTAAAAAGATACTCAATGGGAATCATTAACATAATTAAAGATTACATAATGTTTAAGGATGAGGCCTTATATAAAAATATTCAAGACCCATAGAGGTTAAGTAATACATATATTATAATCTTTTTCGACCAGAAGAATGGTTTAGTGACCAAAATTTAATATAGTAATAGAAATTGAAGACCCATGATCCTAGAATGTGGAAAATTAACACATCCCAGATCTTGTTTTTTTAACAGCATAAAATAATGGTAAATAATAGATGAGAATAAATTATACCATAACCATAAAATCATTATATTACATGTATGTCACAAGAGTTTTCATAAATTTTGATGAGGAGAGGTGAGGATAAAAATAAAAATTAAGGAACATGAAAATAAAGTAAAATAATTGAAAAGAGAAATTACCACTTGAATTAATCTTCCATGACATCATCTTTTTGGGAGAAAATTTGTCATTTTTATGAGACCAAGGGATTTTGGATATCGAGGGGGGGGGTATTAGGGAGATCTTTGGGCTAGGAAAAAGGTTTGAGATTAGGTTAAAGAAAAGGGAGTGAGGTGGGGTTTATAGTGGAAGAGAGTAAAAAATTTTTAATATATTAATCATTATATTATTATTTTCTCAAAACCAATAATAGTGCTGACTCATGTGACCAAAAATAGTAATATGTGAATGTGAGTTTGAACCAAGTGGTCTTACATCACCCATAAACCACTTATGACTCAATAAACTATGTATTTAGCTTTTATAGTAAATTTTTGTATATTACAATTCACTAAAGATTGAATTATTTTAGTTAAATCCCCAAAATTCACCATAATAATTTTTTACGTGTAAAATCTAAAAAATTATTCAGTGTTATGAAAATATTTTTCTAAAATATTTAAATTTCATTTTTAAATAAAATCATTACTTTATAGAAAAAATTCTTTTAAATATAAAACTCATTCTGAAATACATTATAAAAATAACTATGGTCTCATAAAATTATATAAAAATAATTGGAAGAATATATTTATTTAAGAAATAATTTCATGAAAATTAATTTTAAATCCATTGACTAATTAAAAACTATAATTAAATATTTATCACTTACAAAAATACCAATACATAATCAATAATTTATAAAATGTTATATTTTATTTATAATGTACCTATATTTTATTAATATATCCATTGGTGAGGTTAATATTCATAAGTTTATATTAATATTGATAATGGTATATTACTATTCATAAGGGTATGCTACTATTCAAAAAAATTATGTTTATTCTATCAGACTCCAGAAATCACATTGAACACAACCGTGTATGTCTGATTTTCAAAATTCGAATCATTGAAGATGGAAAATTATGATTATTGGCTCGGTTATAAGAAATTGTTTTTTCTAGAGACACATTATTTTATTCATTCAATATTAAATTTATTTTTATATTTTTCGGGTGTTACATTATCACCACTTTATAAAAATATTATCCTCTCAATTTCGAAATAAAATTACAATTTGTATTGGTTGATACTTGAAAATTACCTAGTGGGAATGGGAAGAGCATCAATTACTACATAATTATGCATTCTAATTGGATAACACGATCAATTAAGAATAATGAAACCATCATGTTTTGATGTAAAGTGATAGAGAATATAATCAAATGAAAGATCATTACAACTAAACCATAAACTATATTTTAGAAAAAAATGATTGTAGGAAAACATAATTTTATAAGATTGTTTTCCTATAGTTGAAGAATTATTCCACACTATTAGAGTATAAATATAAATTTCTATTTCATAAACACAATCTTATAAAGTTTTCTGCTTTAATCTATCTATACATCATCTCTTAGTATAGGATACATAATGTGGTCACATTAAACTAAAAATCCTCATATAATGTTCAACATAAACGATTTCATAAATGGTTTAACTTTTTAAAAGATCATGATCTAACACTTAATTATCATTCCCGTATATATCCTTACAAGATCCATATACCATTGGTCATTGAAAATCCCCATTTTTTAGGACCTTATGTTCTATCCTAATCAATAAATCTACTACCTTATTTGCATTTAATCAACTTGAAACCGCCCTAAATTTTCATATGACAAACATGTGAATATATTCATCATGTGTTCTCTTCAAATATGGTAATAACAAATATTACCATACATATTCAAAATATGCATTCATCCTTACACATGTTATTGGATATATTTTTTTATACCCAAATATGTTGTAAACGCCATCAATGATATCCTAAAACCTCTTTTAGATAAGTTAATCATCATTTATTGAGGTAGTGAGTACATATCCAAATCAATAATTTTGTCATCATTGTCTTAATCATTATGAATATTTTTATGGTTTTCATTCCCTAAATTTTATTCTTTCCCAATATATTAACTTTCAACAGAGTCACTTATCTTTTGTACAATTCATCATTTGACCTCAAATAAATCATGGAACAGTTTTTCAGTACAATCATCATATATTCCCTAATTCTTATAACCAATACATTGTTGATAATATATTCAAATGAAATTATTCATAATGAGACACATTAATTCTTACAATTTATCTCCAGCAGTATCATAACATGATCATTATCAAGAAAAATCATTAGGGCTATATTCCTTTGACACATAAGACATTGATTCACATAGTGTATGATCTCCTTGCAGTTGAACCATTGTACCTCAGAAACCATTTTCCTACCATTTCAATCATGAAATTTATGTCTTTTTTCTTCATACTAATAAAAAAATCTTATTCCCTTCAAGAATTTACCAATATGACTCTTTCCACAGTTATCACATGTGGGAAAACCCTTCTTCCCATTTTTCTATTAATCCATATTTTTCTGTACCATCCTCTTCTTAATTTTCATCCATTGAAATCTATAAGACTCAGAGAATTTGTTCTATACCTTGTTAACACATGACACAATTTCCTCGTATGATGAGGACACATGGAAGATTATATTCTATTGAAATGATGTCTTAAAGCCATAATATATATGATCCCCCTTATGCCTTGGGTCACATGAATGGGTGATGTTGACATTCCTTCATCTAGGATCCATTTATATTAAATTAAATATACTAAATAAGATCATAAATCTATGATCTCCATATAACCCTAAACATGGTATAGTTCATAACATGAATTTATGCTTAAAAAATACTAGGAACAAATTGTTTGCATACATTTGTGGAAGAAATCATTCATAATGTCTTGTAACTAAAATGTTAATAATCCTAAAAATATCCTTGGGAGTGTCATACTAGGTGCGTATGAAGTCCCACATTAATGTACTAGGATACCCCTTGTCAAGCCAAAACACCTTGTTAGATTTGTTACTCTTAGGTACATATGTTACAAAACCAAATCCACTTGTAGTATCCAGACGAGGATTTATTTTAAATGAAGATAAAAGTATTATATTAATTAAAAAAAATTCATGGATGTTCTATCATGTGTATAGTCAATTCTATCTTAGGGTTTTCTCCCTAATCTGTATTTTCAAAATTTTGTTTTCAGATATTCTACAAAACATCCTTTGATAATAACTATAACTCCCCGACCTCAATTTCCCATATTAGGTGCCCTATAACAATACATTGTCATGATTACAAAGAATAAAATCATGATAGACCATGTAGTTTAGTAGTTTTGGAAAACTAGATACATATATAGGTTTAGCATTACATCTTGTAATGAAATATAACATATAAGTTTTATTGGGAACATTCACAACTATTTGTTTATCCCTGCTGGTCATTCATAATAATCTGATTCATGTCCTGATATGATGGAACATTAGAAAGGGGTGACCTCACATACTTAGTAAGGGTAAGAAATATAGTATAATATTTTATAATCATAATCATTAATCATGGTGTATTTTTAAAAACACATGCCTTTAAAAATAAACTGGAACATAATATGGTTTGAATATGAGTTGAGTAAATATTTCCATAATAAAACACAATCATTGATATTCTACTAGTAGAATAACCATGGGAACATTTAGTTTGTAGTTTCATAAATATGGAATGCATAATGGAGGATATCATAACCATACCATTAATGCCTCATGAAAATACCATAAATAACCATTTTGTCAAGGCCTGGTGCCCAGACTATAGTTTGTCTATTGAGACCTATGGATGATTCGAGGGGCTATAGCACACCCCACCCAACACTTACTAAGTATAATGTATTTATATTATTAATTTCAATAAAAATAAACAACATATTAATTAATATTGAAACCAACATATGAAATGTAAATAACTTTCCTCGTACATTAAACGTAAACACAACCCATTATATGTAAATCGGTTAATAAAATCAACATAGAATATCCACATTCAAAATAATCAATAACCAGGAATATATTATTGATGATATCATAAGATATAAACATCATTGAAATACATGTTTCATAAAAGTATGTTTACTTAAATAATTATTCTTTTTAAATGATACCATTGTGAAATTTTTGAGGAAATATTCCTTAAACACTCCAATGTGTCCCACCCAAAATTGAATCACTAAAATCCTAATACCTTATAATATAATTGGAATAATGATACTCTTGATATTATATACCAAGAGGAATTACAAACACCACATGTAAGTAATATGTTGTGAACATGGCATATATCTTATAAAAGTTAATGTGAGGTGAGAAAAACAAATTTTACAATAGAAAGAAGAGTTCTTTTGGGAAATCTTTTGTATTTGTCATAAATATGGTTTTAAACATGTATATATCATAAAAAAAGGGAACTAAATTGAGATTAAATTGGAGTAATAAAAGATGTCCAACTGAAGTGATATCATGTAAAAAATGTTTTGAAAGACACTTTAGAATAGAACCATTTTAGTGCGGTTTAAGGACTTCGATAAAGAGATTTTAAAGCTCAAAGGCAAGTTTGCTTTAATAAAAATAGAAATGAACCAAAATATTTTTTTTATGTTAAAGTTTTTTATTTTATAAAGGTAAATTTGTCTTAAAATAGATTATAGAGATAACATGAAAATAAGTAAGAATTTGAGAATTTCCTTGAATAGGGCTTGTGTTTCGGAAGAATTTTGAAAATATTATTTTAATACATTTAACCCCACATAAAATAAAGAAGAAATATGATTGGTAAATATTTATATATAACATTAATATATAATTTATGATGAGTACATATTACGAAATAATAATTTCCTTTATCTGGGTATAGAATAAGAGCAATCCCAATGAAAATTGAGGTTTAGGTGGAAAATAATTACAATAATGCAATCAATTGAATCTTATGCCCCATAAATAATAATCATAAAATTATATATTGAATATCATGAAAATAAATAGAATATGATATTAGAAATAAATGTGCAGTATTCATACAACATACACAAGTAATAGTAGTGAGTATTGAATATCTCACAAAAATAGAAATGAGATGGAGAAACCCTTACCTTAAGTCGGCTGATGTTCTTATCTTGATCTTAAGGACCATGATAATAAAATTTATATTCATTAATTAATAATTTAAAAACCTCCTATACATGTAATTATTTTATTATAACATTATTAAGTTTATTCATTTTAATTTTGACGGGTTAATAGGTTTAATTTCATTGTTCGGTCTGTTTGTTTCATGATTGGTATACCTTTTTTACATGAACAGAGAATCGTGTAAAATGTTGATGGTTTGTCCAGAATTGAAGTAATATGTTATTAGTGAAAATTAATAAGGTTTAATTTTTTTAAATTTCATTTTATTACTTGGTGTGAAGAAGAATCTTTGTATATATTATTTTATGATAACCGTTTGGGTTAATTGGCAGTTTTTAAACAGAGTGAACTCATTTTTTATATATCATTACCATATGTACAATGATATTTCAGAACAATATATGATACATTATACATATATTATAGTAAGGTTAAATCTGAATAATTTTTTGATTACATGAATTTGACACAATAGTAGATATTGAAGACCCATCATCCCAGAATGTGGTAAATTATCACATCTCGGAAGGTGTTTTTTACTACTGGAATAAAAAAATGGTAAATGAGAGATGATGAAAAATTATACCATAATAAAAACAAAATTAAATTACATGTATATTACTAGATGTTTCATAAAATTTTTGTGTGGATATGTGAGGATATAAATGAAAATTATTGAACTTGTAAAGAAAGTAAATGAAATGAAATGAGTAATTACCACTTGAATAAATCTTACTCGATATCCTCTTTAGGGGTGTGGATTGGGTCTTTATATGAGACCAAGGGATTTTAGACTTGAGAGAGAAGATTAGGGAGAAATTTGAGATGAATTTGGTTTAGAAACAAGGATCGAGAGGGGAAAATATAAGATGGAGTGGGTAGGGTTTTACAGTTGAGTAGATGAGGAATTGTTTATCATTTTTATCATTATTTTATTATTTTTCTAATCACCAGCAATATAAGTGATTCTTGTTACCAATAGTAGTAATATGTGCATGTGATTTTGAGTCATGTTGTCTTATATCAAACCAACATAACCTATGACTCATTTAAACAAGTATTTTGAATTTATCATAAATTAATGTATTTTACTATTCACCAAAAAATTGACGTATTTTAGAAAAATCCCAAAATTTCACCATAACCTTTTATTGATGAGTAGTATCCAAAAATTAATAAAATTTTTTCTAAATAATTTTATAAACATGTGATGTTTAATTTTTAAATAAAATCATTATTTAATTGAAAAATATATATTTTAAATTCAATATTGATTTTGTGATGCTTTTAAAAATTAACAATGGTCTCATAAAATTATACCAAATTATTTGGAAAAAATTATTTGTTTAAGAACATATTTTATGAAAATGAATTTTAAAAAAATTTATTAATTTCAAACTATAAATAATTATTTATCACTCACAAAAATACCAATACCTAATCAATAATTTATAAAATGTTCTATTTCATTTTTAATGTGCCTAAATTTTATTTATACATCCATGGGTGAGGTTACTATTTATAAGGGTATATAACTATTCATAAGGGTAAATTAATATTCAAAATGGTGTGATAATATTCATAAGGGATGGTTACTATTCACTATAAATTATTTTCATTCTATTAGTCTCCAAAAATCATCCTAAACGCAACTGTACATGTAAGATTTATTAAAATTCAAATCACATAAGTGGAAAAACTATTTTTATTGGCTCAGTTATAAAAAAGTGTTGTTTTTTAGTGAATCTGTGTTTTATGAGTTCTATATTAAATATATTTGTAAATCTTTATGTTGTTACATTAAATTTAATTATCACATGATAAATTTATATATTTGATGATTAAAAATAGTAATAAAATTAATAAATGAGAAATTGAGAAAATTTAAACATGATAGAAAAATGTAGGAATTATTCACAGATAAATTGAATAAAAATATATAATTTAATCATGGATAAGTAAGAAAAATAAACTTATATAAAATATGAAGTGTTCATAGTCTTATTTACATTATTTTAATAAGAACAAGATAGTATTATTGAAATGTGAGATATATATTATTACATATATTAATAAAAAATGAATAATCTTTAGATTTTGATAAAATTACTTATATCACATTTTTTTCAATTATGGTTTCTAAAAACGAATATCCTAAATTTTAATATTTTATCTAATTATAAAACATTATTAAAAGTTATATTTTTCAACTTATTTTAACCATATAATTTAATTATAATAAATATCACATGTATTAAAACATTTCCTTTGGTTTAATTCTCCCTCCCTTCATGGTCTTTTTACGAACCATGTTATTGAATATTTTAAAGAATTCTAATAAAAAATAATCTTTCAATATATTTTATCTCAAATTTTTTCATACCAACACATTGAATTCAATATATGGAAAACCATAATGAAATAAATTCTTCTCTAATATCATTTATTAAATTTTTGATCTAAAGAGTTCCATTAATGCATGGTTTTTCAGACTAGTCCGTGATTTCTACCTTTTTTCATAGAAATACATGGTGAATTGTTGAGTGACATGTATTATTGAGATAATTTCTTATGTGAGGTTATTGATGTCTCACATCATTATTTTAATCCCATATAGATTCAATATACAATAAATGTTGGGTTTTTCATAGCTATTATCTGGTATTTATTGAGGACATGTGAGGTCTGTAACTTCTTTTCTTTAGGATTAATGGTGGTTTTCGAGATATTTTGTGTTATGATGAAATGAGCTTCCACCACATTAGTTAATTGAGAATTGATATATTTTTTATGGTGAGTTATGTGGTTCTTTTAAAATATTCTTTTCATGCCATTGATTTATTGATTTCCCTGATAGATTGGTGGTAGATATTGTGTATTAGGTTTGCTTCAATATAAGGAAGATTAACCAAAACCATTTTTATTGCATTGTGGTTAGGATGGATCACTTTTTCATCTACTTCCCAATGAATTCCTCTCCTACCACTATAGTTCGTTGTTTTATGTGCGTTATTTTAGGATATATTGTCATTTTTTAAAATCCTTGGACTGATGAAAATCATGTTGTGATCGCTCGATGGTCTCAAAGAATTGAATAGTGTTGTATGATAAAATGAGATCCGTTCAAGGATAATATGATCAAATAAATCTATACTACTAGTTTATTAGATTATAAATCTGTAAAATAATAATTATTGTTTCCTTATAATATTATATTTAGCACCTTATTATTCTATTTGAGAATATAATTTCTCAAATAAATCATATGTATAGATATGTGTTCTGTTATTGGGGAAATAGTTATGTGTTCTTAAATAAATCTATTTACTTTTTATATATATTTTTAGGTGGAATGAATATATCATATGTATAGATATGTGTTCTATTATAGGTGATTTAGGTTAAGGCCACCCATCATGTTTGATATGCCTAGTTGGTGCTAGTGATCACATCCTAACCAGTTGAAGGTGGAATTATGGTGTAAAAAAAAGATTAATTTCATCTCTGATTGGATCCAAGTTTGTTGGGTTTGGTTAGATTGGTTATGATGTGGGTATATCTGAGGAAAATTATTAATTTTTAGTTTTGGTTAGACAGATTTAATAAATACAATAAATGATTACAAACACTATTGAGTTGTTCTTTTAATCCATTGAAGCTATTTATGGTACATCAGCCAATGTATCCATTCGTACATACATTAATAACCTTTTTAATGACACATATGTCTAATGATATATATTTAAGGAACATGTAAAATTATATATGAATCATATTAGGTCCAGTTTTTAAATTTAATGTACTTCAATTATAATCTCTACCAATAAGACTCATTGAATGTGGATCATTTTTTCAAGTGTAGGATGTAATCACATTGATATATGGAAAATATCATAACTGAGGGTAGTTATATGCTCTTTATAATGATTTAACCATCAATTTTTGAGTGCTTTTAGGAGGATTCATATATATATGGGAACCTGATCATGTGATATTCCCACCGATCTAGTGGGGGGGGGGTAGTACACCTACCTATTTTTAAGTCAGATGACCAACCTCTTTTAGTGTTGGAATACATTATTACACATATTTTGTGGTGTATTATTTTTTATAGGTTTTGGTTAAATTTATGATTATTTTACTTCATCTGATTCAGTGGAAGTAACTACCTAGGTTCTGTGGTTAGACTAATCCTTAGGGAGTAGAGGATGGGCTTGAAGTGGTAATTTTGAGGTTCTGCCTTATCCAAATAGCCTTCCATAACATGGTATTCCTATTATACATCCTTATCCATGGAACATATAGTTTCTTATGGATGTAGATAATATATACCCCTGAAAATGAGAAACTTCCATTCAAAATTTTTTATTCCATTTTCATGAGGAGTACAACCCCAGTACATTGAGTATTGTATATATCTAGGAGATACTAACACTGTAGAAATAAAGCATTTATGACTGAAGGTTTGATTATATTTTAATTTACCAAATAAAATAATCTCTAAACATTATTCATGATGGTTTATATCAATAATTAATTATTTAGGAGGGAGATTACATAAATATCTATTAAGGATTTGTTCTCTTATTCATCCCCGCCTGTAAAAAAAATTAGATAGGGCCATGATATCTATGATATTTAATGGAGAGGAGATACATATTGTTAGACATGGTTGTGGATATCCCAGGGATGATTCATTAGATATGGATTATTTTCATCAGTGTCCATGGTTGAGTCATCTGAAACATAATAATGCACAATATCATTCCAGAGGATTAATAGTTTCATTGTTTCCAAAAGGATCTCCCCTTTTAGGGGATAATATCTTCTTCGTATGTGAATAATTATTTCATATAGATCATGATTTCATATTTATATACAATGTAGATGGATGATCAATAGTATATATACCTCTATGTCATAGGTAACAATGTAGTCATGGGCATCTCTAAGGAAATTAGGTTTTTCCTTAGGGAGGTGACTATAGTATAAGAGATAGAGGATCAACATGAGGAGGTATAAAGGGATATAATTATTATCCTATATCACCACTAATGACCCAATGTACTTCCCTTATGGTTTAAGGAGAAATAGGGTGATGGATGTGGCCTTTTTGAATACATTTATCTAAATCTAATCAGAATATTAGATTGAAGTTTCAAATAAAAAATAAAAAATAAGATTATTATTGGTGAATAATTTATTTATTTAGATTTAATAATTAATGTCTTGTTATATTAAAAAAATTATTATCTTGATATTTAATTTATAAATATTTTATGAAATATTTTCCATTTATTTTACTAACATTTTAGTTTGATAAATTAGAGTTCATTAATTAAGCCAAATATTTTAGGTTCTATTTGATCCTGAATTTAATTCTATTGAAATTTGTAATATTTATTATTTTAAATTTCAACCATTTCAATTTGTATTAACTACTTTTTGAATTTTTGTATTTTTTTCATTAATCATTGTTAAATAATATTTTATAATAGACATCAAATCTAAAACAAGATATCTATGAATCTAAGGAGTTTATAGGAAGGTTTTGTTGACAATAAACTGGATCCAAAAAAATAAATATATGAGTAGGGATATAATCATGGTTGTCCACACATGGGGATAAAAAAATTCATGCATGGGACATGAGTTATACAGAGGTAATATTTCTAATTTGGGGTGGTATATGATGTAAATTGATAAGTTCACTATGTTGAAACAAGGGGTGTGTTTCTGACACAACTAACTTTTAGTAACATTCTATGAAATGGTGCATGACTTGATTTTATGTAGAGGAAAGTATCATTCTAATTTTAGGAAAATCATTGATTATGGACTATACATCAAATATACTTCTTACACATAGATTACATTGAGAGATTAGGAAAGAACCATAAAATAGCATTGTTGCTTAAATGAAAATTTCATAATAGAAAAAAATTAATTTCATTAGGTAAAATATGTTTATTTGTTGAAAATTAGGAGGAATTAGTTAGCCACATGTTAATAATAAAACAAATTTGGTTAGACTACTTCACTATAATTTACTTGTTCTGTTATTTATGGATGAATTAACAAAAAAAAATTAAATCCAACTAGCTAAAATGTAATTAGTCATTAGTTTTTACCTAACATTATATGTGATATATTTATCTCTTGATATATTTACCTGTTTTCAAAATTAATTCATTCAACACACTAACATCTTTTTATCATCACTATTTTTCGATGTTTTGGTCATTAAAAATTGTTTATTGTTTTTTCATTCTATTTTCAATGCACACACACATTAAACTTCCATGTGGAATCACCCTTCCTCATTACATTATCACTTTTTAGATTGAAATTAAATAATTTTTTTGGATAAATGAGTAAATTATCAAATATTATTAGTATTCTCAATTAAGGAACATGTATTCAAGATAGAATTAAATGGAAAAATTAACTATGATAAATTAATAGGTTACAAAAATAAATAAGATTTTATAAGAGTATTCTTATATTTTTTTTAAAAAATTGTCCTCCTATTAACATGTGTCCTTATAGTGAAAATGGTTTTAAACAATTTATTGTTTGGAAAATATGTCATATTATAAAAATTTACATCCATTTCCACCTCAAAGAGAAATTTGTTTGAGTTATATAAAAAATAATGTGGGAAATGATAGATCCCAAGGAGGAGGTAAATAAACATAATGAAAACAATCATGTGAATCATTCTAGAAATCGAGTGATATACAGTCATATATAGGGATTTTCAAGTGAATACTACATCTTATAACCAACCATGCATTATCCCAATGCCTAGGTCTCAAAACTTAGAGATCAAACTATCAATTTTTTCCTATGTTACCATAATTTATGTATAACCTAATGAATATTCTCATGAATTCATTAGGTACTTTTATAGCATCATATAATAATTACCAAATTTTGGGTTGATTTTTTAAGTGGTAAAACTTATAATTTTTCTACATTTTATTCAAATGTAATAATAGAGTTTTTTACCAAAAATTATAATAATATATTTTTAATATATACGATAATGTTTTTATGACCATTGTGATTTCATATGATGAATGATAACTAATATAAAGCATATGATATATGTTTTTATTTTGAATGTTATTGTGTGGTAACATGATGAATGGGGTATAATTATTTTTTTAATTAGGTAAAATATGAACTATTAATGTACCCTATAAGTTAATTTTTATATCTATTAAAATATCCACACTCTAGACTTTGAAACTCCTGAATATAGATCCTATAGATTTTATTTTTATGGAAATACTAGTAAGGATTTACACCAGAGTTTCAATACACTTTAATAAATCTTAAAAGTGAAATTCTATAGAAGTAGACAAATAAATAGGAAATAATATAGTTCCATTCAATTAGATGATGTTGTGGCTATGTGTTTTTTTAATGAAAATAATCAAAACGTAGTTTGGGTGAAATTAAATCATCATGGTATGTTTAGTCATTAAAATTAATGTTTTCCAATCTTTTATATGCCTTAAATTTTAAATATAAACAACGTTACAAGTATACCAAAACCAGATCAAAAGTTTTAGTGACTTGTGAAAATTATGATCACTAATAAATTCTACATAATAAAATAAAATCTTCATTTAATTTATTATTCTCTATCTTTTTTGTGTCCTGTGTATTCTATTTATTATAAGTAATCACCTGAAGATATTTATCAATAAATGTGGTGAGATAAAATCTAAATGAGAGGATGAATAATGGACATTAAAAAATTTGACATGAGTGAATATAATAATTATCATCATAAAAGAATCATGGGATAATTTCCATCATGATAGGGGTAACATTAGATAAAATCATGGAATGTGGAAATTCATAAAACTGAAATATCATGTCTTAATTGTCAAATACCACACATTGTTATGAAAAAAGATAAAATCATGTTCAAACATAACATTTGTGTATAACAAAAATATAATAATTTTTAACTATGTAATCATGTTTTTCATGTATATACACATCATTTCATGAGATATTTTACATTATCTAATTCATTAGAGGGATATATAATTTCAGGAGCACTCATCACATCTAAACATTTAAACAATCATCCATGCAATATGGAATGTTTATAATTATGTCCTAAAGTGACCCATATAAAATAATGGGCTTCATAAGAATTTTAACAATTATAATTTAATAAATAAACATTTTTTCCCAAATGGATAAGGTAAAATAACATATAAGCTATAAGAATAATCATTTTTTAGCAAAGAAGAAATAACTCAATATAAGTCAAGACATGTTTTAGAAGGAAGACTTATTTTGGAGAAATCATTGTACTTTTCATAAAATATTATTATAAACATGAATATCGAAGAAAATAAAAGTGAAAAACAATAAAATTATGTTTGAGATTTATTTTTAGAATATCCACAATAAAAATTTCCTGAAACAGGAATAACTCAAAGAATTGAAGTTGGGTTCGACAATCCCAATACCATATGTCCGAATATGTTCTGAACTTGTCCTTAATATCCCAAATAATCTAATTTTATTCATGAAATAATTAACTCAGAATCTATTCTAATGTTATTTTATTTATTATATTTTCATCAAGTTCATTCATTTTAATTTTGATAAGTTATAGTGTTCCATTTCATCATTTCGTGGGATTTATTTTCATGGTTTCATGATCCGTTTACTTTTATAGAATTATAGAAGTTCATGTTAATTATAATAATTATAAAAAAGTGAATTTATGTGTAATTAATGAAATTAAATAAGTTTAAAAGTTATAAAATATCATTTTTATGAAATTATGATGATTTAATTTATTAAACATTAATGAGACATTTTTTATTTTAATTTGGCATTTTTCCTCCAATGGGAAATTAATTTAATTTTATCAAATTTGATGTTGATAAATTAGTTAAAATACATACGAAAGTTATGATATACATATTAGAATTATTTTTAACTATAATAAAGTAAATATTAAAATAATTGAATGTTGTAATAGAAATTGAAAACTTCTTATCCATGAAGCGTGTTAATTGACACATCAGAATAGACGATTCCCTTTTTTAAAATAAAAAGAGGAGATAACTATTTTGATGATGGATATTCCATGAAAACCCAAAAAATATTATATTTATGAAATCAGAGTTATAATTCCAATTTGGATAAGGGTATGTTAGGAGAGGATACAATGAGAATATAAATGAAAAATGGACAGATTGAGGAATTTTCCACCTGAATGTTTTCTCATTGGGAACATCATTAGGGAACATAGATTTGGGGTTTTATTGTGGAAATAAACTTCCATAAATGGGTAATATGTTTATGGATAGAATTTGGTAGAACATATAAAATTTAAAAGTCTTATAATGTGTGTGGAGAAGAGGTGGTGATGTGAGGTATTTATAATAGAAGGAGATTGTTTTTTATTATTCTATCAATTAGTTTATTAATTTGGATAAACTATCAATAATATTGATTATGATTAATTAATATAGTAAATGGTTTATAAAACATTTATCCACAGGTGATTACAATATCTATACATCATTTATAACTCAAAAATTCTTGTATATAGATTAAAATGTTTAAACACGTAAATTACCCTATATCACCATTCAGAAAAAATAATAAATTATAAAAAAATCACAAAAAATAAACCTCAACATATTTAATGTGTAGATTTAAAATATGGACTGCATTTTATAGAAATATATTTTCAAATATGATAAATTTTATTTTTAAATGAAATATTCTTTTACTCGAAAAATACCGATTTTGAAATTACAAAAGATTTTATAACTATTTGATATATTAATAAATGCTGAATAAAATGATCTTATAATTGTTATCAAAAAAATTTAATTTAGAAATGTAATTTATGAAAATAAATTTTCTTTTAAATCATTAAATTATTTATAAAAAATTCAATAAATATTTATTTTTCACAAAAATACCTACATTTAATTTATTATTTTAACGATAAAATTTACTTATACAGTAATATAATTAAATCATATTTTTTTTCATTCGATACCAAATTTTTATTTATATTTCTATAGGTGTGGTCACCAGTTTAATGGCTGGATTACTCTTTGTAATGGTCGTGTTAATATTTCAATGGTCATGTTACTATTCCATCAGTATAGGCTCCTTAATTACAATAAATATCACTTATTTAATTATTAATTTATGATAATAATGATTTAATTTGGTTTTTATGCGATTCATGTGTTTTATTTCATAGTTGTAACGAAAAATTCTATTAATACATGTGTGGGTCGTTACACTGTTCTATCCCCCTTGAAATGTCAATTTTGTAGGGTATGAGCCTATAATGCATCATAGGGATGATACTTTTTATAATAGTTTTAACTCAGTGTATTGGAACCGTCCAAACCATTCATGGATCTAAAAATGGATTTTTTGACCATGTTCTCGAAATGGTCCTTCATTATAATTTAGAAAAAAATCCAAAACCAACCAAGGGTTAATGTCTTATAATTCCAAAGGGAATTTAGAGGGTCAAATGCATCAAATTATATAATGAATGGATTATACAAATTCCAAACAAAAATAATAAATATATCACAATGGAATTAAATCTAATGTCAAATAAAAAAATTTATGACTCATATCCATCAAAACAATTTAGAATTAGGAGGTATGGAAAAAGGAAAAAATTAAAGAACTTCGGAAGTGATCCTAGGAAACACCTTATATCTATTATAATTATGAGTGTTATAAAAACTAATAAGAAGTTAAAATATATGTTAAAATAAAAAAATGAATTTATATAAGAACCATTGATCAAAAATATAAAAACAATTGAATATTTAAATTTCTATAAAAATATTAGAATATTTTTCAATATTTTTACTTCACATGAAAATTAATGATTAAAAGTGATAAAAAATAATTTTTGGTAAAATATTGATAAAGGAGACGAGGATATGCCTATAATACTGATGATTTTTTACCTAACCATTATATTTCTTCAAATAATTATGAAAAAAACTAGGAAAAATAATTTCTCAAATCTCATGATCATTTAAATAATCAAAAAATAAATATTATTTAACTAAAATCCTTTATTTAAATCCAATTATATATTCAATCTTTGAATGAAAATATTTCAAAACAAAAAATATTTATTGATTTTATTACTTTTAATTTAATAGAGTAGTGTACTGTTTTCTATTAGAAAAGGATCCCTCCAAAAACTCAATATCTGGAATATTTTTTCATTCCTTGCATCATGGAAGACAATTTTTATATAATTAGTTTTGTAACCATAGAGATAGTATAAATTTGATCCCATTTTCCTTAGTTCAAAATAAGAAATTATTATTTGAAAAACCAATTAAAACTATCTTATGGTTATTTTATCTATCAACTAACCACATACTCTAGATAATATATGTCTTCCATAATTTAATAGGAATGTTATATATGCTTGTAAAATCACATATTTTAGTCTTAGTGTCTGATAAAGAATTTAATACCATCCATGGTGGGCCCTTACTTTCTACAAGAATAGATATTTAAGAAGTGTATGGATAAGTTTATTTTTATCTTAGGAGATATAAATAAGGATTAAATGTTTTAAACAATTACCAATGAACTTCTACAATATAAAATCTTTTTACGAGATAAGAAAATAGAATTCATGGAACTAGATGATGAAGGGGTTTTAGGATGATTTATGAGATTTAAAGAAAACTAGTCTACATAGGAACATATATGTGAATATGATCTAGTAAAAACGAATAATTGTTGGATGAGTATTTCATAGAGTTCTAAGAGCACCATGGTGAGTTTTTTAGGAAAAAATGTATACCATTACATTGATTCAGAATATGACAAGATTTTATAATTTGGATATATTGATAATGTGGATTCTTTCTACATGACTTCATTTATGAGACTGACTAAGGATCTTGGACCCCCTAGTACCCGATTTCGTTGCACTTGTCAAAAATATCCCATGTTTGAGCAAAACCCCATTATAGCCCACCAAAATCCCTGTTTTTTTGGGGGGATATTTCAATTACATATAGTATGACTGGATCGATCCTTAAATATATGCTATTTTCTAAATAATAATTGATTCAAACATCCTTAATATAATTAAAGGGTAGAGAAAATTGATCCCCAACAAGAATGATGTGATTTACGGGGAGGTAACAAGACTAATAGATGAAAGAATTATATTTTCTATTTCAAATAGAAATTGGATTATACCTATCATAATTGTCCTTAAAAGTAAATATAATTTTAGAAAATAGATAATTATGAGAAATATAAACTATAATATTTAATAATTTGAGTGTATATATTGAGTATAGATAACATAATTCTTCAATAACGAAATATCATTTTCCAATGTAATTTCTAGTCTAAATTCCTGAGATGATGTATGGTAATGTATTTTTAAATTTACATGATATAATTTTTTTTCATTGCCTTGTTATAATAGACCATGAAGACTAAGAAATTTCCACTTTCCATTTCTGGTATTTTTCATATAAGTGAATGATTTTTTTCTGGTGTAGAGTTTTGAAAACATTTTCATGATGTATGATGTTCATATTCTTGTTTATGGTTGAAATTGTAATGACCCATCATTTCAAAATGGAATAGATCATTTTTTTTTCAGATTGAATCCTTTTATTAATGTTGGTAAACATGAACCATGAATTATGGAATGTCCCATGACCTTTTAGGGATTTTTTGGAACCTAAAGTTCAAGAAAATAGGAAAAAAGGGTATGACTCATGGTTAACACAAGGATTGCAAAAACCGTGTTGGGTAATCGTGTGGGGTCCCATTGATTAACTGGGGGCACATAGATTGTATGAATCCATGCAAACATAGGAAAAAACAATTTTGAAAAATAGAAGAGGTTGGATAAGAGAATTTCACATTGTTATAGTACAGTTAGGAAAACCATGCACCATAGCAATGTGAGGAATTTCCTTAACTAATGAGGATAACATGGTTATTGCATGGTTTGTCCAAAATGTGTGGCTAAACATTGCACCCCTATATTATAGGATGAAATTTATTTTTTCCCTTAATGAAACATGAAATATAATTAACCGTTATCTTCTCCTCATTCCATTGGATGTACCCATATTCCTCCTCCAATGAGCTTCTATATCCTTCTACCTATGTTATTTGATATCTCTCACTTCCAGACAACAAATCAAGATCCATCAAAGGGGTTGGATAGATTGAGGTATGATTGATATTTATCTAGTTTTTAACTCAATTTATCCTTATATCCATCATGCTATTTATTTGAATGGTATTTCCATTTTTTTCAGGGCATTTCACCATTTGATAAATTTCTATCAACCTTCTTTAAGTCTGAGTTTTCCGTAAGATGAGGATTCATCTACAATCCTAAGGTATATGTTCTCATCATTTTCCAAACAACATTATAGTTTTCTTCTAACTTTGTTGTTGTACTACATTGCATCATTTTTCACACATTTCCATGACATTTAATTCTTATATAAATTTATATATGCACATTGATATATCACCTTTGATCATTTTTTAGTAATTTGAGGATGTAGACCTCAATCGCGGACACAATTGGGTGTGATGGATTGAATTACCCCATTTTAAACCAGTTGGTTTAAATGTATAGATTGCCGCTTTAGCATTCACCAAGTGTTGTAAATGAATCTTTCTTCTTCTATTTAAATGTTTAATAAAACCATGAACTTCCTAAATGATTATATTTCTTATTAAATGGAATTTACGGTGTATGTAGTTTATGAATTGATAACGGCACCTTCTTAGTTCCTCATTGAGCTTTATAAATGGAAACTACAGGTTCAGAAATTTAAATTTGTTGATTAAATTGAAGGGATTGTTCTTAGTGGTATTCCGTCCCTAAATGAATTTATTGGTTAAATTGTAATGAACTATAAAGGGTGAAATGGACACGCTGATTGTTTTTTATTTTATTAAATGGTTTATATGAATTTTAATGTATTCGTTATATTTGGGATTGATTAATAAAATTCATGATAGTCAATTCCTCATGGATATTAAAATAAATATTATAATACATTTGAAATAGGCTGAGTATTGGTAGTAAGGTTTGTTGGGGATGAAAATTCATGATCCCACGCATCATGTGTTGATTTTGATGCTTCGTACCATTGAATTTATTTGGACGATGGGCATGAAAAACCACATACCTTCCATAGGGTGTTTACATGAAAACTCTCCCAGCATCTCAAGTGATTTCAATGAAGTATTTCACTAATTTTGACAATTATGGAATGTTCAATATTGTCTGAACTTTTACACTCATTTAGACAGGTTATGGGTTTCTAAGTTACACACTCATACAGTTAGAAACTACTATTCTAGGCATGTAGAAACTAATATCATCACATACTTAGACCATATAAGTTGATAAAATATATAACTATATATATATATTTACAATATATATTTTTACTAATCATCTACTTTTTCTGGCTATGAGAGGATTCAGGTAGAGCCACTATGTTTTTTAAGTAACCTGTGTTGACATGGTCTTTATATATAATTGATTATAATTCTATTTATACCAACAAACTATTTGGATATGAGAACTGATTGGATTTATTCTAGACACTGTTGGTGGGGGCATACTGAGATTTTATCTCACTCCCTACTCAGGATGCCTTTCATTCCCCAGTAAATTACTTTTCTTCAAGTATGGATAATGGAAAACACCCTACTAAATATTTTGGATATGCCTTACCTATAATTGAATAAGATGATCATAGGATCTAGCATACACTAAAGATGTTTGTAGAGAAATTTTTAAATAGTTTTTGTATTGCATGATTCAATATAAATATCCATTATTGAGTTTTTGTATATCAGCATTCCATCCCTCCATGAATATGACACTACCTATGAAATTATGATATTATTATGTATTTGTTTAGTAATTTATTCTTCTATATATTATCTATTGTATCTATTAAAATCTTATATTTTCATTGGTGGGTTATGGGTCCTTTATTTAGTGTCTTTTTATATCACGATATATCTATTATATTGTTATTATTGTCATTCTTTGTGCCACCATTATATGAAGTATAGTCTCCAAATTGTATGATCCTCACTCCTTGAAACTATTTAGCACCCTTTAGTGTACGAGGTTGTACACTTGAGGCCATATGGCCCACCAGTTTAGGTTGTCCATTAATGTGGATCCTAGGTCTGGTCATTAAAATGTGGTATCAAAGGTTTATTTTTTACTCTTTATTAATGTTTATCTATTATAAAAGAGACTAGGAGTGAATGGGATTTGGAATTGACATTGTTCTGGAATGTTTCTGACCAATGTACATGGAAAACCTAAATTGCCTTTGATTGGAAATTACAATTATTATTTTCACCTATTATAGTTGATACGACTTCACCATTGAGTGAAACACTTGTTTTAAGGTTTTTTTATTGGTATTATTGAAATTATATTTCACTAACATGGACTATTGAAATGATGTAATCACATTAAATTCATCAATATAGGTTCAATAGGACAAATATTCCCTAATGTTTTCTATCTCACATCGGTTTTAAACTTGGATTTTCCTATTTCATATTGATTTTTCATTGATTATGTATTGATATGTGATGAAATTTATTATAAGGGATTGGAATGAATAATTGAAACATAAATATATTTCTTTATCCTAATAGTTTTTTCCTACATATTATAAATTAGAATCCTTATTTTGTTTATTAAGGAACATTTAGACTTGGAGCATTTTTCGTAAGGGCTAGAATGAGTTATGGAATGGGTTATGTGGACATGATATTTTGGTACAAGAGGAGTATTGGACATTATGGATTAAAAATGGAAATCTGTCTAACTCAAACATTTAATGATATTTAAGTAATTCAATATTCACAAATTTAAAATGAATTAAACTTTCCAAGTGATAAAAATCATATACAAGTTAAACAGAGATGAAGATCTAAACCCATCCTTAGTATGGGTTAGTTTTTGTGTCTATTATGATCTTATAGCTTTTATTTTTTTTCTCTATTAACCATTCCTTGCATGATGATTTGGAAGTGGGGTATGATCTATCTAAAAAAATTCATAGACCTGTCAAGGTTATCTTTTAGAAATCCTTTCAATGGATAAAATATCTTCTGAGGAAATCATTTAGAATTGTTTCATCATGCTTCCTTTACATTCCCTAGTGGTACGATCAAAAGGTGGTAAAGACCATGCAACAGAGTTGGTGGGCCTTGATCCACTAGTATTTACACTAGTAATACCACCTATGAAATCTATTATTATTCATTATATTGGCACAAAATCCCATTTTAGATAGGGATTTCATCATATGTTTTTGGATATGTAATGTGTTTTTTAACCTTCCTCTAGTATGAAATATTGGACTTCATAGATCCATTATCATCATCCTCCCACCATTTAATGGGACATTGGTCAATATGTTATAGAGTTATGGATTAATTCTGTTCTTTCTAAATTCAAGAATGTTGAGATGCCTCCAAAGAAGATAGTTAAATATACTTCTTATATGATACACAATTATACAAAGCAGTGGTGGGATGTCATTGCCTAGGAAAATAATTGTAGACATATGGTTTGTGTAGATTTCTGTATTATCTCATATAACTATTTCATTCCCCATACTCCAAGGGATTATAGAGCTTGATAATTAATAAACATGCATGAGGGATTTATAAATGTTTTCGAATACTCCGATAAATTTAATGAGATAGAGTGGTTCTCTCATACTCTAGTGGATGATGATATTAAGAACACCAGGTGATTCGCGGATGGTTATATGGATTTCATACAGTCATAGTTCAATGACTTTCTATTGATTATTATATTAGATATAGTCATCCATGACCTTATTATAGAGTGAAATTTGATGCAATCTAAAGGTGTGATTCAAGTAGGTTCAACACCTATGTATATCATTGTTTCTTATTCTTGGAAAAAGAGTCTATTGTAGTCCCCTCATAGAGGTATATGTGGTTGGTATCTTCATGAAAAAAGATTTATGATATCTCAGTAGTGGGGGAATATTAGAAACATGAAACCTTAGTGCATACGAGATCTCATGGAATATCCCTCCTCTTTTAAGGACCCTTCCATTAATTCATAGTGAGTAATGATCCAATCCAACACTATGTTATAGAATGGGTCCAAAATAATCACACTAGGATGGTATCTAGAAAATCACTAGCTACTCCAACAAAATGGCCGATCAAGGATTAGGTAGTCACACTCATGATTCTCAGCACCAGTAGAGTGTGCATGCTTAATGTTGTCTAGCAGTGACTTAGGTCCAAATTACAATCTAATTACATTCATTAATTCCCATTATAGATGAGATGAGTAGTATATATTCTACTTTTGAGGTACAATTATAGTAGCCTCCATACAGTTTTCATCTTTATTTGACATTGTAACATCTCATTTATTTATATTTAATGAATTAATTGATTTTTTGAGACTTGAGAATGAGAAATTATATGATATTTTGAGGCTTGATACCTCATTAGGTGTCCGATAAGAGAGAATTATTCATTGTATGTATTCTCCACCTCAGATAGAGAGATACTACATCCTATAGAATCTTTTCAACCACAACATGGAAAACATTGGTGAAATCATTGGGATAGACTATTTAGTTTCCTATAAAGAACATATATAATGCATAATTAAAGTGTGATGATTATATCAATATAGGGTGATAGACACATTTAGGGAGAATGGTATGTGTAAGCTTTATGATGAGGACTAGAGCATCATAGGTTGGGTAGTGTGACAGCTCATATCACCTGCCTTTTCTGGGATAACTAGGGGTTATGAACATATATTTTTTATCTAGTAGTGGAGTGTTTTTGGAATGCATATCCTAAATAAATTGATGTCTGATCTATAGTGTGAGAAGTAGGGTTCACTATTGATTATATTCCTAGATTAGCAATAGGGGACATCCCTCCTTATAGGATGGTAACTTGGGATCTTCAGGAAATAAATTTTTAGTTGGAGGATATGGAGGAGAAAGGATTTATATTCCCCAACACTTCTCTTTGGGGATCACTGGTCCTTTTTTCAATGAATGTGGTTGATAACCTCAATTTGAACATGGATAACTATAAATTGAACCAGATCATGGTAAATAATTAGTATCAATCTCCTATAATAGATTACTTCTTTGATTAGCATCGAGGAGAGAGTGTGTTTTTGAAGATACATATGAGGTAAATCTATCATCAGGTTCATGTCTTCTCATCAGACATACCTACCCCAAATTTTTCTAATAGGTATGGTATATATTAGTACCTTTTCATCCAATTAGGTCTCAAAAACTCACTTGTCGTTTTTATGGCTCATACAAATCAGGGTTTCCACCCGTACCTGGATTCATTTGTGGTTGTATTTATTGATAATATATTAGTGTCTTCAATATGCAGACCCTACCATGCCAATAATCATGGGTTTATGCAGAATAGAATGAGAGAACATCAGATTTATTCTAAGCTCTGTAAATTCTACATTAGGATCAACAATGTCCACATCTCGGGTCACATTATCTCTGAGTCATGAGTTTCATTAGAACAAGATAAAGGGAGAGTGGTAGTTCCATAGAATCATACCAAGAATATATTCATCATTCAGAGCTTCATGGGGCTATCCGGCATTAATTATTCATAATATAGTATTTCATAAATCTTGATACACTGATTATGGGATTGATAAATAAGGGTGTGAAATTAATATGGTCAAAATTTTATAAATAATTTATTTAGGAGGTGAAGGTCCATTTGACATTTCACTAATAATAATTCTTCCAAGGATAGATATGAGCAATAAATTGTAATGTGTTGAATCATGTATCGATCTTGGTGATTTCCTACTGTAGGACAAGTGAGTCATCATGTACGGAACTTGTCAACTGAGGGATAATGAGAATAATTACTCAATGCATGACCTTGAGCTGGCTACTGTAGTTACGACGTTATCTTGTTGGAGACACTATATAATTGGATAGTATTTTGGGGTATTCAATGATAATAATGTATTCGTGTACATCTTTACATAGTGATATATAAATATTAGAGAACTCATGTGGGTTGAGTACCTACAGTTGTTTGATTTCACGATTCCGTGCACACATGGTAAAGAAAATTCTATAGACGATGCTCTAAAATGAAATAATCATATAATGTAGGTTCAAGAGGAAAGTGGTGACTAACTGATCAAGGTAATATTATTAGAAATACACATTTAGGATTAGTAAAACCATTGTAAAACTTTCCATATATCCTTAAAAATGACAACTACTCCTCTAAAACATGTAATAATGAGACAACTATCTAATCCCGAAGGACTTATCCTGAGTGAAATCATGTTTGATGATGATTCATATTTATATTGGACCATAGATATTGATGATACATATCTCTTACATGGGTGTGTATGGGTTCCATTAGTCATTAAAAAGAAGACGATGTAAGAGTTTCATGCATCTGCAAGGGATGTTAATCCTCGTGTCACTATGATGTATTGGTATCTATGACCCTAGTGTTAGTGGAATGGTGTGAAAGGTGATATATTCATTCTTTTTCACTTGATATCCCACCATTAGAACGTGAAGGCATAACATCTATGACCGATACATATTTTACATCCAATTGCCCTTCCTATGTGGAAATGGGATGATGTTTCTTTAAATTTCATTACTTTATTCCTAAATCTCCTCAAGAAATTTTATAGTGTTGGTTATCATTATTCATTGGATAGAAGTCACACACTATTTACCTATGGGAAATACCATATCAATAGATGAGCTAGGGAGGCTATACATATGGGACGTCATTCAACTACATGGAGCTCTACATTCTATCATTTTTTATAGGGAAACTCCCTTTAAATCAAGGTTTTATCAGGGATTACAGATGGCCCTAGGTATGTAGGTTCTTGTGAATATGTCCTATAACCTTTAGACCAATGGAATGAGAGAGTGTACGATTCAGTTTATATAGGCAATGATCCATGGATGGGACATTGAATTCAAGGTTTATTGGGAGGAACATGTTCTTATAGTTGATTTTTCATTTAATAATATGTTTTAGGCCCCCATCTTAATGACCCATTATGAATTATTTAATATTAGGTGTTTATATTGACCTATGTACTATGGAGACATAGAAAGGAAGTTTTTCTCGGACCTCATCTCATTCAAGAGACTACTTAACAAATATAGTTTATAAAAAAGCGCATGATTAAAGCATAGTCCAGACAACATTTATATGACAACCTATGTTAGTGACTTCTGGAGTTTGAGGTTGGAGACATGGTTTTCATAAAATTCTCATCTAGGAGGGACTTGAGACATATTCAATGCTAGGGTTAACTCCCAATTTTTTTCATTATACCCTTCAAGGTTGTGGAACATATCATAATTGTGGCTAATGAATTGGCACATCATTAGGTATACTAGTCTATGCATGATTTATTTCACATATCCCATATTAGACAACATTATCATGACCCATATCATGTAATTCATCCTAATTATTTTGAAATAGATGTAGAAGTTTCCTTTGAAGAACAACCTGTTTCTATTGTGGACCACAATGGGAAGACACTATAAGGATGGTTAGTTCCTTTGGTACATGTGAAATCGATATATGTCCTATTACATGATGTGACATTGGAGTGAGAAGCTGAAATATGATCTCTGTGGCCTGGACGCTTTACTGAAAATATCTATTTAATCTCAAAAGGTCAACTTGAGGATGGGTTTATTTTAGGGGAGGTTATAATGTCCTTTATTTTAACAAAGGTACAAATCATTTAATTCTACTTGAATCCTTTGGAAAGCATGATCTAAGGTCTAGGGAAGGACCCTAGAGTGTTCAGGTCTGGTTGAGAGCCCAAATTTATGGGAATTGGGAAAATAGGATAGGTCACATTATTACTACACAATTCATGATAATTGTGTGAGGGTAACCATGTGGTGACCCATTGGGAACATGGGGTGATCATAAGGGTTTTTAAAATATTTGACCTAAAGCATACATTCATACGAAAATATATAGAAGTTGGATAGAGGGATTTTTCATTGTTTTCAAAAGGATACCGCGTGGGGTCATTCTATAATATATAGGGCTAGCATGGTTTCCACACAATTTTTCCAAATTGTTCATCCAAACCTTGAAGCCATATATTAAAGGCAGAAATTAGTTTTTCATTATATAAACCTTAAATATAATTTTCTTTTTTTCCTTCACCTCATTCTAGTCGATGATCTAATCATTCTCCTCCCATGAGCTTCCATCTTCTCCCACCCAAGTTCTTTTATATCTCTCACATCCAAACACCAAATAGTGATCTATCATAAAAATTGGATCGGCCAGGGTATGTTATAAATTCCTATCCCTTACTATCTCATTTTTCTTTGGATCCATTGCTCTATTTAGGTGAAGGATTTTTTCCATACTTTTGGGCTATTTGAATGTTTCTACAATTTCTCTCATGATCCATCATACAGGTGATCATGCCACGACTAACACAATCCCACCTCATAAATACAAAGGGATGGTGACTACCACTGAGTAGGAAATTCCCAATAATGGGAGGAATTTTCCTTAATAAGATGTACACACTAAGCCATATCCATGCCACACAATGATTAAATGTAAAAAACTGAACGAATACTTGAATAACACTAATATCCCACATCCAAAGAACAATTGGGTGTAAATTAAAAAATAAATGGGGCCAATTACAAGACCATGATAAAGTGAGTATATGCACAAGTCCAAATGAAATTGTAATGAGTCCAACCTGATCCAAGGTTGAGGACTAAATCAAAGGTATGCTCCATGTAAACTACCTCGGTATGTCTAGATATAGATATGATCCACCCAATCCATGTCCTTATAAGAAACAATCAAATAGGACACCGTTTGCAAATGACATGACACATGCATTAAAAACCCAGGTAGGTGTGAGTATAACAATCCTCAGTAGGAGACTCCGAAAACCCTAAACATGAAGCACCATGTATATCCAGTTCAATACAATATGTAACAATGTATCACATATAAATTAATAAAAATAATGTAGCTATAATTTAGAAAGGCTCAATTCCATCATTAGGTCATAACTAACTGCCATCAACTTGAATCTTCCCAATGAAATGTGTGTTTTGATATAACAAACTACTTGAGACACACTTCTATTAGAGACACTCGATGAAGAGATCTTGATCATTTGGGCCCACCCAAAATTAACGAATTGTCCAAATAATACTATGATAAAAAATAGGGGTCACACATAGAATTACTAGGGGCACCATGAACCCAATCTAGATAAACGGAATTATTTGGGGAACATATTATAATGATTCCAAAATCAATACCGATGCAGCCTACTAGATGGAGGATCAATATCCTACTCAGGAAGTTCAAACTGATTCTAAAAACTGGTGTAGGGATTATAGAGCTTCTTACTCAAGTAATGTAGAGGGACCTCACAACTCTCTATCATACTTGTCCAATATTTGAGATTATTTTCCAGATATGTGGATGTAATTCTAAATTGTACCATTGAGTAATAGACCAAGGGAATTTAGACAACCCATACTTGCACAAACTAGAAAAAATAAGAGCCTCAAATCTGAATAATGGACCCAAAAATAGTCTTTAGTCGATTGTCTAAAAATTTGGGTCACCTTGCTACTAATGACATGTCATTTGGACACAAAATTTTGGAGTTATGACCATTTGAATGAAGTATCTCACTAACCTATCAGATCCTACAGACCGACCAGTATGGTCAGTCCCCCTACCACAATCATTGGTAATCTTACTTCCATAGACGGTCCTCCTATAATGTTGACAGGCCGCCCTGGAACCAACCATCAAGGTTAAACCACATGTCTCACCTATCCTGCTATTGTAGTATACCACATGTGGCATCTCCACCTGCCAATCCGCCCTACCATTGACCACACTACATAGTCGACCTCACCACAGTGTTGACTCCACCTAGATCCACCTAGGTTAACCCATGATCCATCCTGAGTCTGCCTCATCGGCCTGACCCACTGACCTAACCTTTTCCATCTTCCTACCTAGGCCCATAGCCCTTTCTCGCTTGGGCCCAATATCATGTGACCCACCTGGATGTCCAAATATATATCCCATTTCTACCCCAATCGTCTTACATAAACTAGCTCTTCCATATTTTTTATGCCCCACGTGGACCCTGTCACGGCCGAACATGGCTCTACCTCCCGCACATAGGTCTCCATCATGTGTCCCCTCTACTGCACACTGGTAGACCCTTCAATTGACTATCTCACATCCTCTAATGCCAAAACATCAATACAATAATATATCTAAACTCACAGGGTCTTGATTTACAGTAATCCCTCCTTGGTTGTTAGTTTTCCTCAAAACTGGGTGTTCGATTGAGTTCACAACCACCCGACAATGTTAAGCTAGGACCATATTGATCCAACAGTGAGAACACAATGAATAAAGGGATAAAAGTCACAATAAGAAAGGTTTAACATAATTTTTCTAGTGTTCTTAGAAAACAATCAAGAATAGGGGGTTTGGATTAGAAATCCAGATTAAATTAATCCCATAGAATAAAACCTCATCTCGCAATACTCATGATCCATTGATCAATCCATTAAATTATTAGTTAATGTTCTTCATAGAAATAATGAAGGGGGAATAAACCAATTAATACACATCCATGCCTCAATTTTTATCAATCGCTAATCAATAATGAAGATATGCTATGTTTTCTGGTGAGATCCTTTAAAATAGAAGTGTGTCAATCATCGATCCTAGATAGGCCTTCATTCATTAAAGAGGATTTATAGTGCTTTGACTCCACAATAATTTAAGAGATATAAGGATATATGGAAAATCATGGAATTATAGAATAAGTATTATTTTAAAGGAAACAATTCTCTACTCCAACAAAATGTAATAAACTAATTTTTATCAAATTATTTTATTGATTTTACACTCATGAAAACTTATTCACAAACAAACCATTCCGACTCAGGTCATGTTGTACCTAGGGTAAAACTAGTATTTGGAACTCAAAGGTGCCCTTAGATTTAGGGTCTGTGATGTTGTTTAAGAGTTATTCAACATTTTTAGGAAAATCGTGCTCATGAGATACAAAATTATTTTAATATTTTCCAAACATTTGTTTGGCACACCAGGTCTTAGAATCACATGACGTCTATATGATTGATCTTGAAAATAATCAATACAATATCACAAAAATAATACATGGATAATACATTTTGTCACATTATCCTCACCTTGGGGTTTTATATACCTAAAAATCCAAAACAAGGGCTACTCAAATAGATGCGAGTAATGAGACCAAATATGAGCCTCTCACTCCCATGATCTCTCTTAGAGATTCTGGTGCTGCTACTAAATGCACACAAATAGAATAGATCACCCCAAAGTGATAGTCTCTTGAAATTACTAAATCTTCTCTTGGTACTCATTATTGGTCACTTGATCATCAATTTCTAACTCCTCCCAGCCAATAGCATGCAATAGGTCATGCACATACCTCCTCAATAGTGAAATATGAAAGATGTTGTGTTCCCAGTCTCATATAGTAGGTTGATCTAAGAGGTACTCCACCTTTATAACACTATGAAGTATCTAGAAAGTGAAAATGAACCTCAAACTCAAAAGGACATCATCACCTAAAATCATATGACTTTTTATGTCTATATTGAGACTTCATGTGCAACTAGATGATCTGAATCATCCCTATAGTATCGGGCACCATCTCTGGGCCCATGAGTGATGATTCTCCTCGGTCATCCAAACAAAGTGGTGACTTGCGGATTAATCCAAAAAAATCCTTCAAAAGTGCCATACTAATGTCATAATTTAAGTTGTTGTTGTATGAAAACCCCACCTGTGGTAGTTAATCCTACCAACTATGCCCAATGTCTAAGATGAAATCCCGCATCATGTCCTTTAGAACCTATATTTTCTGCTCATTATGGCCATCTGTTTGTGGGTGATACCTTGTTCTCATGTGTAGAAGGGTTTTCCAATTCCTTATGCAACCCCTTCTACAAATATGATGTAATGAAAGCATCAGGGTCAGAAACAATCTTCTATGTAACTCCATGTAGTCAGATTGTCTCTTTTAAATAGAGGTGTTCCAATATCTCTGTTGAACTCTGCTCTCTGATACCTCTAAAGTGGGCAGACATGGTGATCATGTTAATGATAACCCAGCTGGAATCATGCCCACTGTATATACTTGGTTAAATTTTCATGAATACCATTGATATCTCATCCCACATCAATTATGGTACCTTATGGGATTTAACTATATCCACACGAACCTAGTGAAAATCCTTCACATACATACAATTAATATATCTAACACAAACCATGCAACTCCTTTCTTTATCCCTAGATACCAAAACTTGCATCGATGGTCCGGGTATATCTTCAACACACTAAGACTTACCACTAAATTGGATGTATGAACATCCCTAAAATCCTCCTCCTATAATATCAATTGTACCGTCATTCATCCTATGAAGAGAATAACATACTCCCTACCTTTTGAATATCCATCAAGATCATGCCTTGTAGACAGATGATCACATAGGGCCTAGCTATCTGTATCCCAAGGCATTGCCTCCTAGACTCTGTTTATGAGTGGGGGGGAAAGAATCATCAACTAGAGGTAATATGATTTATCTCCATCCATTAAAGACATCTTAAATGAGGCCAATTTCTCTGATTCCTCATTTAGCAACTTTGAACATGATCTCCTACTAAGATATTCATCCACCACACACCCTTTCCAAAAAGTATAGAAAATATCATAGTCATAGTCCTAGAGGAACACTATTCATCACATCTTTCCTAAGATCAGATCCTTATAAGAGAATATATACATAAGAATATTGTGGTTAACGTGCATGATAATCTATTCTCTCATCAGGTAGTGCCACCACTTCATCAATGAAAAAACTACTGATGAAAACTCAAGATTGTGTGTCATGTATTTATTTTCATGATGTATCAAAAGATGTGAACCATAGGCAATCACTACATTCTAATTCTTTAGGACATAACCAAGCCCAATTATTGATAAATAAAATAACACTACATACTAGATTCCTTCTTCCAGTGACCTCAAGATGGGTGAACTTGTCATCCTCTGTCTCTACTCTTGAATGCACTACTAACACTTTTCATTCCACAAGAATGGTTTCCCCTTTCATGTCAAAACCTTCATGGGTGCTTCCACTCAGGTAAAGGCAAGTACAAAACATCCAACAACATCCAACCAATCCAATGAAACTATGTACCTTCGTAACCTTCTTGGGGGTATCCCAAGAAGGCACTGCCTCAACATTTGTTTGATCCATTGTAATTGCAGCCTCTGAGATGATGTTTCTTAGAAAATGGAACTATTGAATCCAAAATTGTAACATTGAGAGATTCCATTAAATTTGATGATCTCTGTGTGTGTCTAGGACCATACTTAAGTGTCTTATGTTCTCCTCCTCAGACGCCGATTACACTAGGATGTCATCGATGAAGTCCACCATGAATTGGTCTATGAAATGTTGGATGACTTGGTTCATGAATCCCATAACCACTAATGGGGTGTTATTAATGACAAATGGAATCACCAAGATCTCATAGTGATTAAAAAACATCTAATGGTTGTCTTCGGTATATCCTTATATCATACGTGTAGATAGTGGCATCCTAATCTGGCGTCAACCTTTGAGAACCACCATTCCCCTTTCATCTAATCAATGAGATAATCAATCATCAGTAGTAGATACCTGTTGTCCAAGGTCACCATGTTTAAGAACCACAAATACACACATAACCTCATGATACCATCTTCATTCTTGTAAAATAAAACTGGGTTTTACCATAGGGAATCATTGGGTCTCATTAAGTCCATCCCCTACATGTCCTCCATCTATATCCTTAGCTAAGAAAGATCTTGGAGGGCCATACGATATGTAGTTGCAGATATTAGTGTCATCACAAAGTCTAGATAGATTCATAGGATAATCGCCCTATGGGGAGGTAAACCTTTAAAATCTTTTGGAAATACGCCCTCATATTCTTCCCCCACTCTAGGAAACTAAAAACTCATATCACACACTACACCAACGACGAAGCTATCCAACTGAAGAATAATTCGTTACACCCTCATATGTGTGTGTCTATCCTCCACTTAATGAATTTCTCTTTCACCAAAAAAAATAAAGCATGGGTCTATTATAGCGGATTCAATAGAATAGTCACCTAAAATAGTCTATATGAGCATGAATTTTGGATAATTAGTCCATATATATAATGTCATCGTAATTCCATAATGATTACACAAATATATACCAACATATAATCTAACGTCCAAGAGTCAGGTCACACTTTCTATACCAATGTTTCATAATCGGTTCTCCTCTAGTAAGAGTTTCAATGTGTAAGTGTCGAATCAATGGTTCAATCAGAATATCTGAGTCTTGAACAAGATTCATGTAGAGAAAATATTTAATAGAACCTTTGTATAAAATTACTATAGATAAGGTATAAAATACATAGATCATACCTTGTATCATCCCTGGAGCCTTGGGGTCTTATTCCTTCACAGCCCGCAGCTGGTCTCGCCCATGTCCACCAACTATCATATCATAGAATGGATCACTGGTGTGTGGTTGTGGTAATAGTTTGAACCTCTATACACCTCTTATTGTCATACCAACCCCTTTTCCACATCTTTCACCTTGCATACCACCCTGCTTCTATCTATGTCTCTATCTTGGAGTTCCCTCGACTATCTCTCAATCAGTTATTTGATGGGTAGGGAAATATCATTATATATTTACCTAACTGTTGCATTAGAAACACCACATATACCTGGGAAAATTCGATCATCCATCGGAGCCCAGCAGTGTTGAGCCTAGGTCATGGGATCAACTACTAAGGTTTCTGACCCACTTGGATCAATATGAATGTCATCAACTACCTATTGGAAATGTCTCAGCTACCAGGTTCCCACTACTATCTCTTACAACCAATTTCTTATCTTGTAGAAACAATTCCACTAACATGGCACACTAATGTACACCCACATAGGTATAAATTATATGGGAGATAACTGATGCAATGATATCTCGATGTTTGCCCTTATAGGAGGGCTGAGACCTAAAGATATGGTCTCGTACCATATATAAGGAGTATCATGAATTATTGATAATCCTAATTCATTACTCTTCCATGAGAATACTTCCGTGTTGCAGATGTAGAAGATATTTTATGCGTACCAATCAAAACATGACTTGATAAAAATTATCTCTGAATAGATTCTTGATGTCTAACTAGGAGATAGTTCTCTCATCTTGTGACTAAGTCACCAAGCTCCACCATCACCCCATAGAGCCCTGATGAGGACTTGCAACAAATACTTCCATTTGATCAATTGGAATCCTCACAAGGCATAATACAAGGGTGAATACATCTACCTAATCATAATTCATCTAGGGGTCAGCTCACCCTGAAACCTAGGATTTCACTACCTCTAAATCCAATTCAATGAAATTTTCCTTCGTGCATCCTCATCATGTAGTTATAGTAGTACATGATGCTCGATGGGTGGTTCTGTAGATGGTAAACCACCTTGGGGTGCTATCTCTGGTATGAGACCCTATAACAAAGCCTCAACACTCGGAAGATCAACCTTATGATCATGTTGTGGAATCCTAACTAGGTGTCTACATAGGGACATCCTAAAATAAAACAGGATATACCAAGGTCAATAGATGATATCTAGATATCTGAATCAAGAATAACATGGATTACCAAACCATTCCTATATGATTTAGGTACCATTGTATTTCCATACAACTAGTTTTCTAATGTTTGGAGTCGAAAATAAGTTGATCTGAGTCTGGGTGTATGGATATGTCAGACACCACACCAACACTGGAGTCCCTGGCTTGAAATCCAAACTCAAAAAACTTAACAATGATTCCACAATAAATTATCATAGACTCTCATTTCTGATGTATAACATTACACTCTAATACCAATTTGTTATGACCTCTCTTAATGGGGCTTGTGCCACAGCTTCCCCAAGCCCACCTCTAATAGGCCAGAAGATGGTGACTAGCACGTGTAAATATTTCAAAAAAATGGGAGGCACATTCCTAAGGTACTCATACACAAACACACACACACTCCCATCACCATTAAATACAATGATTAAATATAAAAAGACAGAAATAATGCAAGAATAAAACTATGATCCCGAAACAAGAGTACAAAAGGAAGCAAACAAAATGAAACCAAGGCCAAATACAAGACCCCCATAGATTGATTTTGTACAGAAGTCCAACTAAAAATTAAAAGAGGTAAACTTGATCTGATGGAGTGGACTAAGTCCAAGGTAAAATCCTAGTAAATATCTCTGTTTTTCTCGTTCCATCTATGATGCACATGCTCCCTTTCGTCCTAGGACTCCATCAAAAGGACCACCATCAGTCAAAGCCATGACATGTGTGGAAAAGTACTGTGCATGGGTTATTATAACAATAATCAGTAGGACACCATAAAAAACTAAACATGAAGCACCAAGTATAGTCAAATCAATAAAAGATATAAAAATATATCACAGATACAATAATCTCAAAAAAATAATAGATGAAATCTAGGAAGACTACTCACCATTAGGCGGTCATAACCAACTGCCTACCACAAGATTCTTCTCAGAACAATATTTTTTCCAAGATAACTCACTCCATGATACATTCTATAATTTAAGACACTCGGTGAATATTTTTTCTCATTTGGGCCTCTCTAAAATAGAATTATTTGGTCAACGAATACTATGATACATAGAGGGGTGGTTAGGCCCATAACCACAGAGGGACACCCTGAATCCAATCTAGATCAGTCAACTATTTAGGGGATTGTATGAAAATGATTCAAAAAACCCTACCGATGTGGATTTCCAGATAGAGGATCAAAAATGTCCTCCAGAAGGTAATGATGATTCCAAAAACTCCATTATGGGTGATTTATGATCACACTCCACACTCACAACGGAACACCATTGCTATATATGATACTCAGCATGTAGAGGGGATTGCATTCTGGGGAGGTGGATGTAATGATCCACTGTATCCCTAAGGAAATGAAAAAGAGAACATACCCAACCTATAATAGTCTAAAATAGGAAAAATAAGTGCTTCAAATCAAATGAATGTACCCAACATTGGTCTTCATTCAACCATCACAAAATCATGGTCATGTATCCAATGATCGAATGTGGTTTGGATACTCTGTTTAGAAGTTATAAACGTTCGAATCAAGAAGCATGCTAACCAGACAGTGGTTGTTTACCTACCATCACGGTCGGTCCACCTACCATGCAGACCGACCACCTGTGGACCAACCATCACACTCATTCCACCTGTCACATGTGACAGTCCATATAGTAGATCACTTCCTTTGACTTCCTGTGGATTGGTTGTGCGGTCTCTATGCTCGTGGTAGATCTACCTACCACTCCACCACGTGGTTGATTAAAACACACTATCAACCTCACCCCATGGTCTTCCACACCCGAATCATCCATGTGTGACAAAGAATGTAACATGAGTTCACCTCATCTTATGTAGCCCCTGACCGCACAAGGTCCAACATGCCTCCTGGGCCTGATAAGAATGGTTATTGTTGATAACAATGGTTATTAAATGTTTTAAAGGGATTTGATATGATAATATAAGTACGTAAATAATTATAGTATATAATTATAATAAATTTAAAATTATTATTGCAGGAGGATATATAGCTTTTAAATTAAGAGGAACTTAAGTTAATGGTTTTATGTCACAATCTCATTATTTATAATTATTTTTTATAATGATGTTTGTTATTTATGACTCAATTATCTCAGTAATTTCATAAACTACTTTTATTTATTTAAGAAAATATTTCATTTTCCCACCATAATTTTTTAAGATATAAAAAATATTTTTTCAATGAAAATCTACAGTATTTCTCCCCTTGGTGAAAAAAAACATTTTTTCCATATCTATGTTTTCTCCCCATTGTTTATATAAATATTTTAAAATAAAATTTCTTCCATAAAATATTTCAACATTTTATATTATAAAAAAATTATTTTTGAAATGCAAAGGTAATTTTACGGAAGATTATTTTAATGATATTTTAATGGTATTTATGTTCATCATATAAAAAACCCTTGTTTTTACTTATTTCATAATGTGGATATTATCCAAGGATGAAATCCTTATTATTTATCTAGATTGTCTATTTTTATGTCAATAGGTTTATGAAACAAGATAATTTTCAACGCTTTTGGCTATTATTAAATGTTTATATCTCATTTCATTTATATAAGTTATATTATGATGAAATGTTCATAAAATGTATTTATTTTTCATGGTTCATGATATGATGAATTTTTTTGATGATATGGAATAAATATGTATTGTTTTCATTATGTGATGGGTGGGAACTATATATCTCTCCAATGTATTGGGTAAATATTGGTATCTCATGAAATAAATAGGGTTGGATTGTGGAGTGAATCTAGTTTATTAAGGGACATTTTCTACTATTATAGTCTTGGGAGTGAACCCTACTTGCTATGATTTCTAGGGTAGTTAAACAATTTTACAATTATTGTCTTCAAAATAATACTTTAATACAAAAGAAATAAATTTCTATACTTATGTGTATTCAAAAATTCATTTTCTTATTCGAATGTTATGTTCTCATGGATCATGTTCATTTACCTCATTAGGATTATTTTCTTATATTATGTCAATATTTCTTCCATTAACGATCTATTATAGGTATGAATAATTTTAAAATATTATTTTCATACTCTCATGCACATTGGTTCATGTTATGATTTAGTGATCATTGATATCTCCCTTGTTTACACATACTATGTATATAAACTCATCCATTCTTAAGATACCTTTCCCCAAGTTGTAAATAAAGTTATTAAGTATTATATGTCTAAGAATGGTATTAGTTATGAATAACTTAGTGGTAGAGGGTGTGGATCATTTACAAACTAGCTATTTATGTGTCTGTGTTTCCAAAGGCACTAGACCAATATGATTATTTCATGAATCATTCTTTTATGTAAGGAATATTCATTTAAAATGATGTGATATTTATTTATAAAAAAATTGGGCCACTATAAAAATGATATTCCTCTTTAACATAGTCACTCATGTATTCAACTGGGAAATATTTAAATATTATATAAGAAGTATATTTTTCATCACTCTACCCACATTACTGACCGTATGAATTTCCAAATTTCATTACAAGTATTCTAGAAGTTCATATTTATGACTAAATCAACTATCAACGAATATTTTAATAACTTCTTAGAAAAAAAGAATCATTTTCAAAACTTTTTATTCAAATGATATATAGTTTTATGATTACATATAAAGAATAAAATTCTCAAAATATCGTATGTAATGTTTACATGATCTATATATAATATAATATTTTTATTTTAGTTTGAAAATAATTTTCCCCAAATAGTGAAACATTATCAATTATACCCTTATTAATCCATTTATTCTCAAACTGAATATGTAAGGTTGAATTTATATTAAATTTTACTTTTTTTGAATTTACTTTTGGGGACTCAGGACCACATGGGATGGAATGAATCAGGTTTTTTAAATAAGAGAACTAATTCTCAAATAATATCATCTACTTCAAGATTTTGTTCCCCTACTAGAAGGAATATAATTCGACCATTATTTTATTCATCATAGATATTTATATATATAAATTCATTATACTTAGATATTTTATAAGGTTCACCTATAAAAGAGTGTTATAAGGAGTATATAATCATCATTTTATTGTTGTATGGAGATCAAATGTAAATCAATGTTTATGTGGATAAAGTGATTAAGTGTAGTTAATACTTATCACAACTATTTATATATACATGTATTAGGTACAAGATTGTTTCCTCCCTTATATTAAAACATTTTAATGATTTTTGGATAGAACATGGAATTTTAATTTTCACCCCCTTACTATCTTTTGAACACTTATTTGATGAATTTATTATTCTACAAAATTATATGTCATCTTCATACTTTTTGATATAAAGGTAACTTAAAATTCATTACTTGAATTATATATCATTCTCACAGAAATTGATGATCGAATGAATTATTAATGTTATTAATAATTAAACTACATAATATATATAATGTCTTTATAGAAAATTATAGAATAAAATATTCAAAAAAATTACATAGTAGAAACCCAAGAATCGAGAAAAAAAATTAAAATAATATAAATATTATTTAATATTTACACATTCTTCAGAAAACCATATGCTTTAAATATATTAGAAAAAACCAAACATTCAATTATTTCACAATTAAAAACAAGTAATATCTGTTAAAACATATATTTTAATAATAATTGTATTCTATTACCACTTTTATATCATTATTTTCTTTGTGAAATGAATCTATGTTTTTACCCTTCCTTACCCTCCCCTATTAGAATAAAAAATTTCATCTATTCCAAATATATTATCTACAACTTTTCTACATCTACAAATATTTAGAATATATTATAACATAAACAATAATGATTTCAGTTTCAAATTTTAAATTCAAATCAATATATACTTATAATTTATCATTTTCAACTTCTTCATTCGGATGATTTCAAAGAATTTGAGTGATTCGTTTTTAGTTTTCTGATTAAATATGAAATTACAATTATATTTTAAAATATTTAAATATAAATGAAACCTATAGATTTAGTTATTCAAAGAATGACCTATTTTTTCTTGAATGGTTTGTCTCTCCATATCTTCCCTAAACATCAAGACTGGTTACGGTGTGACATCTGTCTTTATGGTACAAATACATCTAATTTAGAAAATATTGAATCAAATAATATATATTCATGGAATAAAACATAATGTCATGTTGTGGTTACCTGGTCACTAGATACACTCAAAAGTATTTGTATTCCTTCCCAATGAAATTATCTATTTTATCACCCAATATTCTGATTTCGATATTCAATGATAACTTTCCTAGATTTATTAAAGGTGTGTCGCTAACTTCTTATCACTGTACATCAGTATATAGATATTATGAAATAAAATAAATCACTCTTTTTGATATGTTATATAGTTTAATAATATAAATAAATCTTTTAATTAGGTTAGTGACCATTAATCACCATCCAATATAGATATGATAACCCTTACAAAGAGTAAAATTTAAACTTATGTAGATGAATCGTGAGGTGACCACTATGTTCATTGACTGACTTATTTAAATTCAAAATATATTATAGACTTTATCAAAATTCATATTTTAGAAATACATAAACATCTATAATCATTCAAACCCTAAAAACATAAGGGATCTGTGAAACATTTCCATTACCCATACTCTCAACACAGTCCAATAATTTTTATGATACAAAAATTTGTTGCCCAATTATTTATTATTAAACATTCATATAGTTTAAAACCTGATCATATATAAATCATAATCCATAACTTATATTTATTAATTATCATTTATAGCTTGAGAAAATAATTCATCAACATCATTCATAATCATAACACTTCCAATATTTTCTGTATTATAATCATTCATTTCTAGTTTAAAAATAATCCACTAATAATATTTCATGAACTTTAACCTCATGATTGTAAATTTGTCAATAAATATCAATATCATTGTAATACACAACCTTCATCACTAATTAAAATTTAATATTATATTTCTATAACTCATTTTTATTATAGTCGTTATAAAATAAATTATTTATTATTTTCAATAAATCAAAAATAAATTCTCTTACACGTAAAAGATGAGGTCTATAATGTAACATCCCAAGTAATTAATGAATAATAGATATTTTTATCTATGTCTATTAATGATTAAGATAGTGTTTTAGAGACTTAAAAAGAAAATAAATCCAATCTTAAGCATGGAATACTCTAATATTCTTAAAAGATTGTTTTACTGCCTTATGATGGAAAACCCTTTTTAAATATACCTTTTGAAAATTTTATAAACTATTTTTGTCAAAATAAACTTATTCTTTATGATTGGGACATCAAAATTTACTTTGTGTGAATTTTTGGTATTTTTCTGACAATGTTCATTTTTTAATGAATAGTGAAAAATACTGCATTTTACATCAAAAATGCTTTTTAATCTAATTTATTTATATGATTAGATTATCTTTTGAATTGGTCTTAATGTGTAATATGAATATATGTTTACCATTTAATCCAATGGTGGTCATTGGAATCTATTTCACTTTGAAATTGGACTTAAACTAGTGTCAATCATTTTATACTTATAGTATTATAAAAACACGCTATTTGATCTGACAGCGGGAATTAATTATTAAATTAATTAATGTGAATTATATGTTTTGAATTTTGTAAAATAGACTTCATTTTTTAATTCGTAATATCAAATATAGCTTAGGGTGAAATTTTGGTAATTTTCTGAAAAACTTCAATTTTTGATGAATAGTGAAACCACTAAGTGGTACTTATAAAGACTGATTTTCCGTTTAAATGAAATTTAGCCATCAATGTGTTTTGAATTTAAAAAATCTGACATACATGGTTGTCATTAAGAATTAAAATGTGGTTCAATGAGATTATAATAATTTTTTGGTGAATAGTAACTTATTAAGTTCTTAATCGCGATTAGTGGTAATTAGTGTAGTTTAAGGTAAAAATAATGCATTAATAAAAAAAGATGAGCTTGACACATGTCCTACCCTCATTGGATGTGTCATGGCCGCCCAAGAAAATCCATGGGTCAACTTGGGGACCCCATGGATCCACATTGGTTGGGAAATGACATAAATTACTTTTTATTTAATGTAAAAGTAAAAATGACACAAACATAATATGTTTTACGAAAAGAATTTTTACATGGGGTTATAAAGATCATATTTTTGATTATAAATAGTAATTGGAAATCTAAAAAGATTCCATACATCATAGTAGTTTTTTTTATAATTTTTAGACATTAAATAAATTAAATTATTTATGACATATTAATGGTGCAGCGATGACATCATTATTTGACGATTTAAATAAAATAGAAAGATAATGTAAAATCTATGAACTACACATGTCCAAAACCATGTGGATGAGTGTATTTCGAACCCTTATCACCTAATACACGAAATATATCAATGTGGGACCATTTAAAACCGAAACACAATTTCAAATAAAGTAATATTTCTTTACATTCCAAAAGTGCCCCTCCTCTCCTCTTATAAAAGGCCCCCACCTCTACCTCATTTCACACACTCTTAAAGCCTTTGGCTCGGCCAACCCCTGACCATTTACTCTCTCCACATCCCTCTACTAATCCTAGAGGATTAAAGTTGGGCAGAATCCTTTCAAAGGAAGCCTTTAGGCTCAAATCAAAAGGAGTTACACTTTTAAAGGTAATTCATTCTCTAATGTTCATTTGTTTTATTTTGATTCTACAACCCCCTAAACTCTTTTTATTTACTTCTTTTGTAACAACACCAGTATCCTAGATATACTAGGATGTTGTTATAAGATTTATTTGAGCTAAACTCTCACACAACTACATCAAATGGTTAAATAACATACGGTTTCCATGGATGGCGAAATTCTGCCTCCCGAAACGATGATTGTTCAATACTCAATTAACACCTTCAAAGGTGGAAATTATAATGTCACTATTTTTATATATGATATATAATATGTTTATGTTTTCCTTAAGCTTATGTTTTTTTCATTTTGGGAATACCTTTATGGTTTCCATTATGGGTAAACACGATATCTTCATTTTAGGAAGTGCGGACTACCGCCCCCTGAAAGTGATTTGATTCGTTAATACCATATGTGGGATGTGTAAAGGATAAAATTAATGATATTATATATGTTATTATAATGGAATTATAATATACTCTTATATAATTATGATTCCATTCCAGAAATACGAAATAGAAATGGAAGTAGCGTTCATGCGTACGTATGGCTTACCGTCTCTATGAACGGTGCATTTCATTTCTTACCTCTAAATGTGATGTAATATTATAAATACATGTATATGATGAATATATATGATATATATGTTATCAAAATCATTAATATCATTCTGGATATAATGAACCTTTGACCAAATTAACAACATGTAAGTGTAAGAAGTCTATTTTTGACTTAAGAACCAAATACCGACAAAATAAACATTATTAACTTAAATGATTACATGATGTTCATAACATGGTATAAAAGGAATAATGAACTTGAAAAAGGTTTATAAGAAAGTAGACATTAACTCAAGTTTATTATTCAGGAGATTAAAGAACGGTCGGGTCAAGTCGGATACGAGGTATGGGACTTCGTCTCAATCTCCTTTCATTGAGGCATATTTTATTTTATACACAACTTACTTTTATACGGTGTATAAACCTCATTGACTTTTAAATTTATTCAAAAGGAATTTTTTTTATACGAAGCGTTTACTAAACGACAAAATGGAATGTTTTTGTCGTACGTATGCGGCGACAATGACTTCTCCGCCGTCGTGACCGTTATTTGAGTTTCAGCTTCCTTTAAAAGGCATACCTTCTTTTTAAAATAAAAATAAATACCATGTTTTACTTTTCATTTATTTTGGTATTGAAAATGGGTTTCACAATTTTTTTGTGTTGTATTGATATCTTGTGATTGAAATGTGGAAATTTTATGTTTCCTTTATGCATGTTTTATATAATACGATTATGTTACAGTTCTTGGGCATTATTATGAAGACGGGTGGTTCCATGATAAACTAAGGGCGAGTGAGCCTGATATAGCTCTCCAATACATTGGGTAACGCTAATGAGTGAAACGTTAAGGTTTCTCCGAAGATATTTACTGAATATACTATGATGGGTATTCCAAACATAACCAAGAGGGTTACTCCCTACGTAAGAATGTTATGAATGCCTCCAGTTAACTTTATGTCTTATGATTTCTATGATTTATTCATGATTTTATGAGGTATGTTAAAATGACTATGTTTTATGGGTAAAGTATGATTTCATTCTTATGTATATATGAACTCATGTTTCTTTTCCATGTTTTTATAACCCATACTGAGCTTTTTATGCTCATAACATGTTTTTTTTGAAATGTTTTTCACAGGTCAAGGGAAAGGTAAATGATATGATGATAGTGTCAAGGAAGTGTCAAGAAATAATCCATGTTTTATTTTAAATGTGTTTCCATTGATGGGAATGAAGAATAATATCTTTATGTAACCACTTTGTTTATATGTGGAATGTAATGAATGTTTTATGATCTAATTCTCTAAAACTCTAAACCCGAAAAGATCCTCAATGTGTAATCTTATAATAACTAAAGATTATGTAAGGTTTAATACTGGGGCCTTATAGTTGGTATCAAAGGTCATTTTAGATAACTTTAGGAGTTAGAATTATATTAAATGATTATCCAAAAAAATTCTTTGAAATGATATAGCATTTGAATATTACCATGTTGCTTCATCCAAGACATGTTTGTTCAGAATGGTTTTCCGCAGAGGAAACAGGGAAGCGGTTCTAGGAAGGCTTACGGAAGGAAATAACCTTCCGAATCAGCATCCTGAGATGGTCGGAATTGGAACTGAACAGTTTGTTGCAGTAATGGCGCAGTTGACTCAGGCTATAAATGGTGGTGGTATCCATGCACGAGATCAAGCAGATCAACTGCAGAGGAACATGTCAGTGGTGGAACATTACATGAGGCAACATCCACCATCATTCAGAGGTTCATCTGGCCCTGTGCTAGCTGAAGGGTGGATTAAAGAACTGGAGAAGATTTTTGATGTCATGGGGTGTTCAGACAATCAAAAGGTTAGTCTTGCTATTTACCGTTTGGAGGGTGAAGTAGATTAGTGGTGGTCTATGGTTAAAAATATCAGGGACGCCGATGAGATTGATGCTCTTGACTGGGATGAATTCAAAGGTATGTTTCTTGAGAAGTATTTTCCTAAGGCTGTTCGACTTAGTATGGAAAAGCAATTCTTGTAATTGAGGCAAGAAGAAGACTCAGTGGCTGCCTATGAAGAAAGGTTCACTCGATTGACAAGGTATGCTCCAAATTTTATCCGAGACCTTGATAGTAAAATCAATCGTTTTTACTCAGGATTAATGCCAAAATATCGAAGGGAATTAGCTTCTCGTGAGTTTATATGTTATGAAAAGTTTGTTCGATGTGCTGAGAAGGTTGAAATTGAGTTTTCTGATGACCAAGTGTTCTATAACAACCATCAGAAGAAGAGACCGAGGTGGCAGGAGAAAGGTAAGAATTCTTCAAAAAGGTATGATGGTAAGAGAACTAAGTTTCATGTTTGTGATAAATGTGGCAAAAGGCATGGTGGGGAATGTCTTCTGAATTCTGGAAAGTGCTACAGATGTGGTAAGATGGGACATAAGGCTCGTCATTGCACTGAAAAGGATCAAAATAAAGGTAAGAACAAATTTGATTTATAGTTAGTGAAATGTTATAAGTGCAATGAGATGGGTCACTATGCAAACGAGTGTCCGACAAAGAGCTTGAGTGATGGGAAGCAGTTAGACTACAAGCAGAAAGGGGTGGTGAAATCCTTTTCAACTACTTCTGCAGATGTCGGGCCATCAAATGAAGTTGTATAAGGTACTTTGTTTGTTTTTTCAGATTATTCCAGTGTGTTGTTTGATTCGTGGTTTACACATTCTTTTATCTCTGAAACCGTTTCTAGTAAAATGGGAATACCATCTCAAGAAATGACTCCTGAACTTTTGGTAAAAACACCTGGGGGAAATGTTGAGGCAGAAAGAATTTATAAGAATCTTCCTATCCTTATCTGTTGAAAGAACCTACTTGCAAACCTTATTGTTCTACCTCTAGTAGAGTTTGATGTTATCCTGGGTATGGATTGGATCTCTATTAACCATGCTAAGATTGACTGTAGAGCTAAAGAAGTTTCTTTTCAGAAAGACTTACAGTTTGTTTACAGGAATGAACCCTTACTTTTGATAACATATCAAGAGGCCGAGAAACTTGTAAAAGATGCAAATGAATGTTACCTTGCACACGTCATTGAAAATAAAGGAACTGTTCAGATTAATGATGTGCCAGTGGTAAATGAGTATCCTGATGTTTTTTCTTGATGAGTTGCCTGGAATAATACCAGATCGGGAAGTTGAGTTTACTGTTGACTTAGTTCCTGATGCTAAGACAATTTCAAAACCCCCTTATCTAATGGCACAAATTGAACTTTTAGAGTTGAAGGAGCAATTGCAAGATTTATTAGAGAAAGGTTTCATTAGACCTAGAACATCACCATGGGGTGCTCCTGTTTTATTTTTTAAAAAGAAAGATGGCTCTATGAGACTTTGCATTGATTATAGATCCTTGAATAATATCACTGTTAAGAACAAATATCCTTTGCCTCATATCGATGATTTGTTTGATCAGCTCCAGGGAGCTCAGTTTTTTTCAAAGATTGACCTGAGATCGGGGTACCATCAGCTGAAGGTAAAGGAGGCAGATATTCCGAAGACCGTGTTCCGTACGAGATATGGCCATTATGAATTTGTAGTAATGCCTTTTGGGCTAACCAATGCACCTTCTGTATTCATGGACTTAATGAATATAATTTTCCATGAGTTCTTGGATAAGTTTATGGTGGTTTTCATTGATGATATTTTGGTGTTTTCTAAAAGTAAAGAGGAGCATGAAAGACATTTAAGGGTTATCTTTCAAACCTTAAAAGAAAAGAAACTGTATGGGAAATTCAGCAAGTGTGAGTTTTGGTTGCAACAAATTTCTTTCCTTGGTCACATTGTTTCTAAAGATGGAATATCTGTTGATCCTGCAAAATCAAAAGTTGTGGAAGAATGGCCAAGACCCACAAATGTTACCGAGATTTGTAGCTTCCTTGGTTTGGAGGGATATTACCGAAGGTTTGTTAGAAATTTTTCACGTTGATCTAGTCTAATGACTAAGCTAACTCGGAAGGGTGTTATGTTTATCTGGACAAAAGAATGTGATGATTGTTTTCTGGAATTGAAAAGAAGATTGGTGAATGCTCCAGTTTTGGCACTGCCTTCCAAGAATGGTGAGTTTGTTATATACAGTGATGCTTCATTTAAAGGACTTGGTTAAGTCCTAATGCAGAATGATCAGATAATTGCTTATGCTTCACGACAGTTGAAAACTCATGAGGTAAATTACCCTACCATGATTTGGAATTAGCTGCTGTTGTTTTTGCTTTAAAAATTTGGAGGCATCATTTGTATGGAGTAAAGTGTGAAATATATACCGATCACAAAAGTTTAAAGTATATATTCACTCAGATAGAGTTAAACATGAGATATAGGAGATGGCTAGAATTAATCAAGTATTATGATTTTACAATTCATTACCATCCGGGAAAAGCAAATAAAGTGGCTGATGCTTTGAGTCGAAAAAGTAATGCTTCATTAAAAATGTTGTGTTTGGAACGTGATCCTTTGGTTAAGGATTTGATGAACTTTGGCATAGAAGTTGTTGGTGCAGGAAGTCCTTCTGTTTTGTTTCAGGTATCAGTGAGATTATCTCTATCAGATAGAATCAAGCAAGCACAGAAGCAAGACAGTGAGTTGCAGAAAAATGTAGATCTGGTTCAGAAAGGTAAGTTTCCTGAATTCAACATTGATAATTATTGTGTTTTGAGATTTGGGAAGAGATTGTATGTGCATTGTGGTTCACAGTTGAAGAAAGAGTTGTTATGTGAAGCTCATAGTTCTCCGTTTTCAGTTCATCCGGGCAGTACTAAGATGTATAGAGATCTGTGGGAGTATTACTGGTGGGATGGAATGAAAAGAGACATTGCTGATTTTACTATGATGTGTTTGACATGTCAACAGGTTAAAGTAGAGTGGCAGTTACCGAAAGGGATGCTTCAGCCTTTACCAGTGCCAGAGTGGAAATGGGAGAATATATCCATGGACATTGTTGTGGGATTACCGAAGACATCTCAAGGTAATAATGCAATATGGGTTATTGTTGATCGCTCGACCAAATCTACTCATTTTCTTGCTATATGAGATACTTTCTCTCTTGATCAACTTTCCCGTTTGTATCTTAAAGAGATAGTCTGGTTACATGGAGTTCCTCTCTCCATTTTATCAGATCGTGATCCCAGGTTTACTTCTAACTTTTGGAAAGGCCTTCAGAAGTCGTTGGGTACTGAATTAAATTTTAGTACAGATTTTCATCCTCAATCAGATGGGATGTCAGAACGAACAATTCAGACATTGGAGGATATGCTACGAGCTTGTTCTATGGATTATCAGGGAAGTTGGGACCAACATCTTTCTTTGGTTGAATTTTCATATAATAACAGTTTTCATTCCAGTATACAGATGGCACCATTTCAGGCATTATATGGGAAGTAGTGTCGAACTCCAGCTTTCTGGGATGAAGTGGGTGAAAGGAAGTTGATGGGACCAGAATTGGTAGAAGAGATGGCAAAAAAAGTTCATCTGATTCAGAAACACATGAGAACAACTCAGACTAGGCAGAAGAGTTATGCGGATAACCGGAGGAAGGATCTATCTTTCGAGGTAGGTGATCATGTTTTTCTCAAGGTTTTTCATGGAAAAGTGTGATGAGATTTGGTAAGAAAGGAAAGTTGAGTCCAAGGTTCATTGGACCATACGAAATTCTGGAGAGAGTTGGATCAGTTGCATACCGAGTGGATTTACCTCCGAGTTTATCTCAGGTACACAATGTTTTTCACGTTTCGATGTTGAGAAAGTATAAGACAGATCCATCTCATGTTTTGAGTCCAGAGGTAGTTCAGCTGGAAGAGAAACTATCTTATGAGGAACAACCGGTCCAGATACTTGACCACAGGGAGCAAGTGTTAAAGAATAAGGTGATTCACTAGGTAAAGGTTTTGTGGAAAAACCACATGATTGATGAGGCAACATGGGAAACTGAAAATGCAATGAGGGATAAGTACCCCCATTTATTCGATAAGTAAATAAATTGCGGGGAAACAATTTTCTAAAGGGGGGAAGAATGTAACAACCCAAGTAAGTAATGAATAATAGATATTTTTATCTATGTCTATTAGTGATTAAGATAGTGGTTTAGAGGCTTAAAATGAAAATAAATCCAATCTTAAGCATGGAATACACTAATATTCTTAAAAGATTGTTTTACTGCCTTATGATTGAAAACCATTTTTAAATCTATCTTTTGAAAATTTTATAAACTATGTTTGTCAAAAATAACTTATTATTTATGATTGGGACATCAAAATTTACTTTGGGTGAATTTTTGGTATTTTTCTGACAATGTTCATTTTTTAATGAATAGTGAAAAATACTGCATTTTACATCAAAACTGCTTTTTAATCTAATTTATTTATATGATTATATTATCTTTTGAATTGGTATTAATGTGTAATATGAATATATTTTTACCATTTAATCCAATGGTGGTCATTTGAATCAATTTCACTTTGAAATTGGACTTAAACTAGTGTCAATCTTTTGATACTTATTGTTTCATAAAAACACGCTATTTGCTCTGACAGCAGGAATTAATTATTAAATTTATTAATGTGACTTATATGTTTTGAATTTTGTAAAATAGACTTCATTTTTGAATTCGTAATATCAAATATAGCTTAGGGTGATTTTTTGGTAATTTTCTGAAAAACTTCAATTTTTGATGAATAGTGAAACCACTAAGTGGTACTTATAAAGACTGATTTTCCGTTTAAATGAAATTTTACCATCATTGTGTTTTGAATTTCAAAAATCCGACATACATGGTTGTCATTAAGATGTAAAATGTGGTTCAATGAGATTATAATAATTTTTTGGTGAATAGTAACTTATTAAGTTCTTAATCGCGATTAGTGGTAATTAGTGTAGTTTAATGTAAAAATAATGTTTTAATAAAATAAGATGAGCTTGACACATGTCCTACCCTCATTGGTTGTGTCATGGCCGACCAAGACAATCCATGGGTCAACTTGGGGACCCCATGGATCCACTTTGGTTGGGAAATGACATAAATTACTTTTCATTTAATGTAAAAGTAAAAATGACACAAACATAATATGTTTTACGAAAACAATTTTTACATGGGGTTATAAAGATCATATTTTTTATTATAAATAGTAATTGGAAATCTAAAAATATTTCCTACATCATAGTATTTTTTTTAGTAATTTTTAGACATTAAATAAATTAAATTAATTATGACATAATAATGATGCAGCGATGACATCATTATTTGACGATTTAAATAAAATGGAAAGATAATGCAAAATCTATAAACTACACATGACCAAAACCAATTGGATGAGTGGATTTAGAACCCTTATAACCTTATCCACTAATTATATCAATGTGAGACCTTTTAAAACCGAAACACATTTTCAAATAAAGTAATATTTCTTTACTTTCCAAAAGTGCCCCTCCTCTTCTCTTATAAAAGGCCCCCACCTCTACCTCATTTCACACACTCCTCAAGCCTTTGGCTCGTCCAAACCCTGACCATTTACTCTCTCCACATCCCTCTCCTCATCCTAGAGGATTCCCTTTGGGATGAATCCTTTCAAAGGAAGCCTTTAGGCTCAAATCAAAAGGAGGTACACTTTTGAAGGTAATTCATTATCTCATGTTCATTTGTTTTATTTTGCTTCTCCAACCCCCTAAACTCTTTTTATTTACTTCTTTTGTAACAAAACCAGTATCCTCAATATACTCGTATGTTGTTATAAGATTTATTTGAGCTACACTCTCACACAACTACATCAAATGGTTAAAGAACATACGGTTTCCGTGGATGGTGAAATTTTGCCTCCCGAAATGATGATTGTTCAATACTCATTTAACACCTTCAAATGTGGCCATTATGATGTAACTATTTTTATATATGATATATAATATGTTTATGTTTTCCTTAAGATTCTGTTTTTTCATTTTGGGAATACCTTTATGGTTTCCATTATGGGTAAACACGATATCTTCATTTTAGGAAGTGCGGACTACCGCCCCCTGAAAGTGATTTGATTCATTAATACCATATGTGGGATGTGTAAAGGATAAAGTTAATGATATTATATATTTTATTATACTGGAATTATAATATACTCTTATATAATTATGATTCCATTCCAGAAATACGAAATAGAAATGGAAGTAGCGTTAATGCGTACGTACGGCTTACCATCTCCATGAACGGTGCATTTAATTTCTTACCTCTAAATGTGATGTAATATTATAAATACATGTATATGATGAATATATAGGATATATATTTTATCCAAATCATTAATATCATTCTGGATATAATGAACCTTTGACCAAATTAACAACATGTAAGTGTAAGAAGTCAATTTTTGACTTAAGAACCAAATACCGACCAAATGAACATTATTAACATAAATGATTACATGATGTTCATAACATGGTATAAAAGGAAGAATAAACTTGAAAAAGGTTCATAAGCAAGTAGAGATTAACTCAAGTTTATTATTCAGGAGATTAAAGAACGGTCGGGTCAAGTCGGATACGAGGAATGGGACTTCGTCTCAATCTCCTTTCATTGAGGCACATTTTATTTTATACACAAATTTATTTTATATGGTGTATAAAACCCTTTGAATTTTACGTTTATTCAAAAGGAATCTTTTTTATATGAAGCATTTACTAAACAACAAAATGGAATGTTTTTGTCATACGTAAGCGGCGACAACGACTTCTCCACCGTCGTGACCGTTATTTGAGTTTCGGCTTCCTCTACATGCCATACCTTCTTTTTAAAAGAAAAATATATACCATGTTTTACTTTTCTTTTATTTTGGTACTGAAAATGGTTTTCACAATGTTTTTGTGTTGTATTGATATCTTGTGATTGAAATGTGGTAATTTTATGTTTCCTTTATGCATGTTTTATGTGATACGATTATGTTATGGTTCTTGGGAATTATTATGAAGACGGGTGGTTCCGTGATAAACTAAGGGCGGGTGAGCCCGATATATCTCTAAAATGAATAGGGTAACGCTAAGGAGTGAAACGTTAAGGTTTCTCCGAAGAGATTTAGGGAATATACTGTGATGGGTATTCCAAACGTAACCAAGAGGGTTACTCCCTACGTAAGAATGTTATGAATGCCTCAAGTTACCTTTATGTCTTTTGATTTCTAGGATTTATTCATTATTTTGTGAGGTATGTTAAAGTGCCTATGTTTTATGGTTAATGTATGATTTCATTATTATGTACATATGAACTCGTGTTTCCTTTCCATGTTTTTATAACCCATACTGAGCTTTTTATGCTCATCCCATATTTTTTTTGAAATGTTTTTCACAGGTCAAGGGAAAGGTACATGATATGATGATAGTGTCAAGGAAGTGTCAAGAAATAATCCATGTTTTATTTTAAATGTGTTTCCATTGATGGGAATGAATAATACTATCTTTATGTAACCACTTTGTTTATATGTGGAATGTAATGAAAGTTTTATGATATAATTCTCTAAAACTTTAAACCCGAAAAGATCCTCAATGTGTAATCTTGTAATAACTCAAGATTAAGTAAGGTTTAAGGCTAGGGCCTTATATATAAAGTCCAGATTTATAAAGGATCAAAGTTTATGGAAAAAATGGGGATATATTTTTATAATCAATTATAGTTGTTTAATTTTAGGGAAAAATTTTAAAATATATCAAAAGTGGGATATTGTAACAACCCTGAAGTAGTTTGTTGGATTTTTTATAACAACAATGTAGATCTTATTTGATAAGTAAGACCAAGAGTAAGTATCAAGAGTTTCTAATCATTAATTAAGAATATTAGAGTATGATTATTACCAAACTATTCACACGATGGGTGAATTTAGAAATGTTATTTTTAATATTATTGACTAATATTTGAGGATTTTAAGACAATGGTAAATAATTTCTACTATATTAAAAATCATTTGAGGATGATAACTAGAAAGGATTTTGGTGAATAATGTTCACAATGATCCTATAAGACCTTATAAAGATATTACATAGAGTATTAATGATATATAATGAGGTTAGATAAAGATTTGATGTCCAAAGAATAAGTACAAAAGAGGAGATGTATATCATTTATTTGTTATGATTATTTTGAGTTTATGAATATTGGAATTTTTTTCATGTGTTTCCAAATCATGAAGGACAAAATATTAAATGGGTTTTCTATTTGATAAAATATAATTATTATGAAGTTTCTAAAAATTATAGATTTTATATAGGCCATGCCATCAACATATTAATGTCATGATTTAGATTTATAAGGTTAACTTTTACTCTCTTTCAGGGTAATTTCCTCTATTTAAGAATATGTATAATAGTTACAAGGCTTGATACTGAAGATTGTCTCACATAGTAAAACAATATAGAACACCCCAAATAGTGGTTGATATAAATTTAAAAAATTTATATATATATTTGTGTTGTTTTATTAATGTAATGAAGTCCCACTAAAAATTTGGGATATTTCTCAGTGAATCTTGAAAGGTTCCTCTTACACTAAAGAATTCAATATCATATTATGAAGGAAGCAAATTTTTTTTGAGTGTCGTTGTTTAGGGTTTCCCATATTGTGGCATAAACGATCATTATATGATGTAATATAGAAAAATTCATAATTGTTATGAATTATATGTTATCATGGCATGAGGACATTGGTATACCCATGAATCATCTCATAATTTGATATAATTTATAGACTAATTGAATTATTTTGTCCATGAAGAAACATATGATGCCATGAATGTTGAAATATATAGGTTTTGAGTAGATTTTGATATGTGTTAGAATAATGAATAAATTGTGGAAATTTGGAAAAACATATAACAGATTATTCATGTTCTATGATGAATATTAAAATTAAGAAGATATCAAGGTTGAAATTTAAGCATATGAAGTAAAAAAACATAACATTGATTTGATATTTGAATTTTTAATTCAAATCATTCAATGATTGGTTATAATTTGTTGTGTATTTTATATGAATTATAGGATGGGTATATGAAATATAGACATTAGAAAGAAATTTGTGTTTTGATAAAAGGATAATAAATAATGTTAAGAAAACATGGATTCATTACATGTCATAAATAGTGAAATTTAAGTACTTATTAAATATCATTATAAACAAAAGATCATGATTGGTAATGTTGTGGTGGGGAATTGTGTGAATATTGTGAAATATTAGTATTTAAGGAATATGTTTTATGTAAATAGCTTAATATTCTATGATAAAATACATTTTGAATAACAATTCTATTTTATAAAATATTATTAAGAGTCTTTGGTTGTTTTTTAGAAAAGATGTTTTGAAGATCAAATTCTAAAATATTCTCAATGTGATTGTTCTATATCACAAAGTGTTATCATGAGAATCATTTGGTGTTAATTAGAGAATTTATATTAGGAATCATGATGTTTAATTAATTTGTTGAATTTAAAGTACCTTCCACTTAAAAAATAGATAATAATTCTTTTATGTATTCAAACAGATATCATCACCATAGTAGTTACCACAGGATAAGTTAAGGTATTGGAACTTGGTAAGTAGAGTTCTATAAATAAACCATTTCTACGTATTTATTCCTTGGAGTTAGTAATATATTAATAAAAAATTTTATAGTATGTGAAACTTGGTAAGTATTTAGTTTACATAAACATTGTATCCACAGTAATAGTGAGTAAGAGGGGATCATGTCACACTTACACTATGATGAGTGTAAACCACTTATAGTATATTTTAACAAAATAACTATGTAAAATTTATGTGTTACTTGAACTTATATTAATAAACCTATAATTGTTTCTTAATTATGAAGTTAGTGATAAAAACATGTTCTTTATAATTGTGGAAAAATATCCTCATGAAGATGAGTTAAATATTTAGAAAAAGTATCAATTCTTATTATAAATTGATTCACCACCCTATCTAGGTGTACCATATCCCAATAAATTTTTTTCATTCTACCATTATTATATTAATACTAAGTTCAAAATGAATTATAAAATGTTGGTTGGGGTGAGGTGGACACCACTTATGGGTTATAGTATACTAACACTTTATATATGTCCCTTGAGGATGTGAATAGAGTGGTTTCTAAACAAATAGGGTAATGTTAAGGCATTGAATCTTTTTAAGACAAACTAGTTAGAGTATGGAGATGAAATAAGAAGATTTAGTAATTTTTGATATACTATCGTATCATTTATTGCATATTCTATCCCTGGATATTCCATATAGAAGGTCTCACACACGATATATATCTAATCAAACATTGGTGTCATTTTGGTTGTATTTGGTTTTGTATATTCCAATTATGTTGAATTACATATGGTCAATGTATCAAATAATGTTATTGAATATATTTATTTTATGATACATTGATATGTAGTTTAATTTATTTATATTATAATACATGTACATAAAGAAATACTAATAAGTACCATCTTTGGTTCACGCATTTAGGATTTTTATTCTTATATGTAATTAAGTGTAATATTTAATTTTAATAATTAAACATATATCATTCATTATATATTAAAAAGTTCAAACCACTAATCATGTTAATTTCATTCATCTTGAGGAATTTTTTTCAATCATGTAGAAACAAATAGTTTGAACTAAGTTGTTGTGGTAATATAGTCTGGGTACTAGTTGAGTATCCAATAATAGTAATTTTTAGGAATAAAAAATATACAATTGGATGAAAATTTATAGTATAATTGGATACAAATATATTTATCATTGTTCTAGATACCAAAAATATACTTATATAGAGGAGAAAATAAAAAATCAATATCACAGATAAAAAATGTGGAATGTTCAATAATTACTAAAAATACTATGTAATGAATGTGTGAGGATGATGGATTATATCTATTATATATACTTATTTTGATATATAATAGAAAATACCAACAATAAGTTGTGGTTTTAAAATATTATATCATTGAAATAATTTGGATTTTTTGGGAGTAAAAATGGTAATATAAAAATGATTAAAAAATTAGTGGATGATTCATAAAGATCTTATTATAGAATATATATGAAAAAATATTTACATATGCTTTAATAAAACCAATAGAAATGTTTTTAAAATTAAAGATATATATGTTATGGAAAATAATCAAACTAAAAATATAAAAATGATTAAATATTAATGGATGATACTTATAAAGAAAATATATAAATATGTGTTTCCATGAAATGGATTGATTTTGTGGGGGGGGGCATACTTTTTTATGTTGATTCTGGTAAAATTTAAATTTCAATATAATATTTATGGAATAATATATTAACCAAGATTAAGGAATTAAGAAAGAACCCACACAACTGTATAATTATGAAACCAAAAAAACACAAAAAGAAGATTGATATTTCAAAATGTATACTAGTAAAAGACAAGATGACCTGAAATGTGCATGAATGGAATGATAACTCAATCATAATTTTAATTTTGTTGTATAACATGAAAAAACTTGATCCTATATTCTACCACCATCTTCCACCGATGTCCAAACAAAACACTAATTCAACCACTAAATCTATTTCACAATAAATTATTTAAATAATTAAATCACTATTATAATCTAACAACAACATTACCAAAAAAAATTTACATCGATAAAAACTACCTCATCCCTTAAAAACATCATCAAAAAATAATTCAAAAAAACAACCAAATAACCTCCGTAACTAAGAACTAGAATATGGAGAAAATATCTATAATGTTTTCATGTCCCTTCACTCATCATTACCTCGCATCAAAAGTACCAATTTAGAAAGATCTTTACCGAAGACCCGAAAATCACCATCATACACTAGAATTTTTGAAGTAAACACCAATTGAAAAATACACCACATTGTTATGGTACTAATAAAAATTTTCAAAACCACCCAAAAATCCATGATGACTATCAAAGATTCACCACACCTTTCAAATAAGATTTACACTATAAAATTCCACTAAATGTTGATACTTGTAATTGAATTAAAAGCACAGTAGAACACCACCATAGAAAAAACACGTCATTCATTCAACCTAAATGCAGATAATGATTATACGATCAAGGAAATGAAATAAGTTAAAAAAAGAATGAACTAATCATCCACCCTACGTTGAATATTTTAGGGACTATAAAACCTAATATGTAAGATGAAAAGACAGCAAAAACATTTATCTTTTAATGAATTACAGCAAAACCATCCCTAATCTAACTAGAGTAGAGAATGTAGGACCCAGATGGTGTCTTCAAAAAAAATTAAACAAGAAAAATATTACATGAAAATCAATAACATGAACCTATATAAAAAATAAACAAAAAGATTAAATATTGATATTTTCAAATACTATATCATATGAGATAAATTTAAAATTTCATAGTAATGAAGAATAAATTCATTATGATATATAACATTTTTATCACTTATGAAGATGATGAATATTAAAAATTAACTCAGGATAAAATATTAGATAATCTTATGAATGATGAGGACAAAAAAATAAAAAACTAAAAAATGTGATGTTTTTACAAATCCAGTGGGTTAAAATATTTTCAGATAAAAATTGTTTCTCTATAAGATTAATAGATATTTAATTATGATTTGGAATAAATAATAAATCATGAAAAACTATTTATTTCAAGGGAATATATATTAATATGAAATATACTCTTATAGTTGGATTTAAGAATATATTATTATTTCATATGATTATGGTACAAATAAAATGATTAGTCTTCTAAATTTATATAAAATCGATATTTCATAATTTAGTACGTGATGTGAAATTATTCATTGTTGAAATATTTTTTTTTTAATTAATAAAAACAAAAAATATATATATTTATAAGTAAATTTTTATATGGATTTAAACTATAACAAATAGAATGATATTTAATCTAGAAATAATTATCATAGAATATTTTATTCAAAAGATTCATTCAAAATTGTCATTTCCCCTATGAAAGGATGACACAAAAAAATCAATAAATGGTCCAAATGGTTTACCCCACCATTGGTGGTGGGGTGTTTTGGGTTTGGGTGGGGTGAGGTGAAGGTCACGATATCACATCCCTAGATCTATGTGTTTAATTAAATTTCTTTCTTTCTTTTATATTCCACAGTGGTGTACAAAATCGACCATATATATTAATAATAGGTTAATTTGATCATAATTCATACATGAAAAATATTTTAAAATTGATTTTTTACTGATTAATTATATAGATAGATTAATTTTTAATGATCGGGATAATAGTTATGTATAAAATTTTATAGATTATTGACGACTAGATTTCAAATTTTATGTATTAGAGTATTGGTTTTTTTTAAAAAATTATATATGTCTCAAGTAAATAGGGGAATTGTTATTTTATTTCACATGATAGAAAAGGAAATGCTAAAGTAAATTTATACAATGAATTAGAAACTAATTATTATAAAACTTTTAAATTGATTTAATGTTATAAAGGATTAATTTAGTGAAATAGGGAATAAAATAGAGTAAAAAAATTATTTTGGAGCCTATATTATTTCATTCATACCTCACAATATATTTTCATTGATACATGTCACAAATTAAGGTTAAAATGAAAATCTACATAAAATAAAATAATTTTTGTAAAAATGGTGCATTATTTTAAAAAATATACAAGTGATTATATGTTATGATATCTAAAAAAATAACATGTTATAATTTCTAAAAAAGGGTTTTTATTAGGATGGAAAATTATATTACTAAAAATAAACTAAATTAGGTTTCTTCCATCTTAATATTATGTTTATTTCATTTATTATTGATAATTAATATTTCAGTTCATTAATAATTAATGATGAATAACAAAATATTTACCAAAAGATACACCCTCATCACATTGGTAATGTGTAGGCCAATTCTAAACATTTCCATTTTTTACTTGTTAATAATTCATGTGATCTTGTTCCCATATTAGTATGAGGAATTTTCACCCTATTATTTAATTTCTCTTTCTCTTAGACAAACTCTACAATGACCAAATACTCCAGAGATCATTGTTATCACAGGGCACCGGTTATTTACATGATTCACCATAAATGGTTCATCTAAGGAGAATATAAAAATGGTGTTTCATTGTACCATTGGGAAATACATCTCCCTAAAATTGTTACAATTGATTAGAAATGGTTCAAGGATACTCCTTGGGATACTCTAACTTTATTCCTCCACGTAATTCTTCAGTGAAGGTAACACATATTTTAGAGACAAGAATAAGACTTCTACTATTTTGGAACATAATGTACTGTCTTGGGGTTTTAATGACTCGCCTTACAAAATGGACTACAATTTGGTACACAATTGAAACCCACTTTGTTTCACTCTTATTTTTATATCAACATTGAGATAAATAACACAATATTAGGGATGAAACGCTGACTTCCAGTATGTTATCAAATCACTCTAGATTATGATATTCCAAAATTAGTGTTATATTTATTCTACTTTATCACTTATTCCTAAAGAAACGTTATATTATCTGGAAACTCAATCTTCATTTTCATTTAACACACATACATTCATGAAACATAATTAATTTAATGATATGTTATATCACATAAGTATTCCCTTGTATAACCTCATGCATGAAACTATAGAAGAAAATTATTTCACATTGGATATCCTTCATAAGAATGATTCACAAATATAGTTTTTTCATAAATATTAGTGATTCATTAAAAGGATGTTGCTGGAGCCGCAATTTTTTATTTAAATAAAAGACCTCTTTAATACTGGAAAGAGGGTGACCCATTACATATCATGAATGTCCAAGGACAAGTGGCCTGAATACATGGCTTGAAATCCCATTTTTGGCCCAAATGACCGCTCAGTGAATAGTATTTCTATAGTCACCCTACAGCTGCATCACCACCTCCGCTACATTACCAGCTACAGTGCTATCACTGCTATAGTCTGCCACTACTACAGCTCTACTACAGTGCACAACTTTACTATTCTGTAGTACCCCATGGAAAATTTTCCCCGCTTGGATTTGATCATGGGTCTTTTGGATGCCATGATAGGGCCTATACCACTTGGGTACAGTCTTGTTGGCTCATTAAATTCACTAATTAAACCCCATGGTTTTCATATATTCTTTCATGAAACTTTACTCTGGTGAGTTTCGAGAATATTTCACTTTTATGAATCGTTCTATACTAGGCATCTCTCATTATTCGTTATGCCTTAGGAATTTATAGGCAAATAACAACCATTTTAAAAACAAGGAATATATGATCCAAAAAACTCCACCCCTTTGAAAATCAAAGCACTATTTTTCATTGTAGAAACCCTTCATCATTGAACACAATTTTTTATTGAAAATTAATATCACAAACATTGTGGAACTAATGTTTCATAATAAACAATGCTTTCATTGTTTTCTTATATATCCTTTCTACACTTGGGAATCTTCACATGTTCAAAATATTCCTTTCAATAGACAAAACTAATGTCAAATGTTCCCCTGAAAATATCTATTCCTTATTTATTATAATGACTAGTCGTAGCATAGATCAAGAAAAAAGTAATTTAAATTTATTTGAATCGATAAAAAATTATACTTTGAAATAGAATCTACATTGAGATTCTTAAAAAACATGGATACAATAATTAGGCTATCAATAGAAAAAATTATCACTTTTTACAATGAAACAAATTTAATGACATTTCATGTATGATTTTACAATTGGTATTCCATCATAATCAAAGGATCCAAAACATATGTACTTGATATGTATTAATATATTGATGGATATTCCTCTTATGTCCATTATTGTTCCCAAATATTTATTGACAACTTTATAAAATTTAAACATTTATCTCCCATAAATTTTTTGGATTACCTTCAAAATACTAACAATTTTTAGGCCTTCAGATCATCAAAATAAATAAATACCAAGAATAAATTTACATTAAAAAATTAGTCCTATGCATTCAATTGACTAAATCAACCAACCCTTTTGATTGCTTAAAATATATGAAAATATTGTATCACATATTCATGAATGACTTTTGGATATCCAATATCATTATATTTCTAAAAAATCCAAATCATCCAATTTATACATATTTATCATTGGAAAAATACACTTATATATTCTCTAGATGAACTTATTTACAATTCAATATCTTGTATTTTGTTGAAATGTATCATTAACAAATCCATTTACTAAACAACATGTTAAATTTTTATTTCAAAAAATCCATCACAAAACCTCCCTGTTTTAGCATTCCACAATTTTGGTTTTAAAAAAAATATAAAATAGAAACTCATATGTGGATTCATTTTTCACCCTTATGTCACTGAAATTTTAGATCCATAGTTCATTAGGCATACCCCATTCACTTCTCTCTATAGTGTTGTTAAATAAATTTAGAATGTTTTCCCAATTCCTTATAAATATTTTCATTAACTCCTGTTTTATCATTAATGTTAATGGGGGAATTTTATCTATTTTACTACCCCATTATTAGATAATCACAAAAATATCCCCAATTATAGTACAACCAATTCATGATCATCTTTTCAATGAGTTCACCAATAAAACTATTCTTCTAGTTTTCAAAAATGGTTTCTTACCATTCATCCCTATTTTAGAAATTGGTTTTTCATAAAAAACCCCTTATAATTTCCATAAGGGTATTCCAGAAGCATTAAAATTACAAAAAAACATATAAATAACATATATAAAGAGGTTCAAATATTCATTAATCCGGAAATAATTTTTAACCAACACAATATTAGGGCCATCCAACCACTTCTAAGATCAATTTAGCATTCGTTTTCTTATAAAATTTACTTGGATCATGAAACCAATAGAATGTAATTTTTAAAACTAGGGAGTGTTTTTAGAAAATCCCAAAATACAATATAACTTAAAAATGGTTCTATATTAATCAATTAATCCATTAGATTCTACAATCATGTCGTTCATTGGATCATTGGAACTTTTATCCCTCGTATATTTTTATATATCAATTTTATCAAAATATACATTTTAAAAATTTGGACATCCAAGAAAATTATATTATAAAAATTAATCCACTCATATTGATACCTGAAGTATATATAGATATTATCATAATGTGTATTTAACCATTACCATTGATTAATTGATAGATCCTATAAGCACATTGAGTAAAATAATTAAAAGGGAAATAAGTGTTTAAGTCAATTTACACAATGTTGTCATTAGAAGTCAGTTAGGTACAAAAACACATGAATCATTATTGTTTACACAATTTAGAACTTAGTTATATGTTCTCAATCAAAATCACTCTATAAAATCTTGTAATAATAAATAATTCATGAATTATTTGTGATATGCCATGTGATATTCCAATTAATACCACTTGATTAAAAAAAATTCATTCTAACACTTGATATTCATAAATATTTATGTCATCTTACTTTATATCCTTTCTCTATATGAGTTTAAACACACTTTTAGTGTTTATCACCAAATACCCCAAAATTCATTCAGTATTAGCCTATTTGTATTTATATAAATTAAATTATAGGGAATCAAATAATTGGCTATGGAATTTTTATTCTAGTAGTGCCTAGATATCCTGAATATAGTATGCTGACAGCAAATTGTTATTATATAAATAATCTGACTTGAAATATATGCACATTTTTATCTTTATTTTTAGTTATCTTCATCTTATTATAAGTTTGATTTAACATATTGATCATTATATATATCTTGATACCACTAGTTATATCAACTAAAGAATGAAATCATATTTTTTTATAGATTATACAATTTAGAAAATAAGTTTTATTATCATTACCTGAAATTTCATATAAGTAGTTGAAATTAGAAGTAGTAACATGAAACAACTTGTGTAGTAATAATAGGTTTTATATACAAATTAAATTTTAATGTCCAAGAAATTTTTTTAATTGCAAATGTTATTACTACTTTATCATAATCACACTGTTTATTGTATAATCTCCTTAATTCTATACCACTTTTAATAGTAGTTATAAATTTTTCATCAGGGTTATAGAGAAAGTATTATACATGTTCAGATTCATTATTTTCTATGGTATTTATGGTTCAAACATGTGAATTAAACATTCCATTGGGGAATTCTATTGATTACTCCTTGGATTATACAAATCATAAATATCTTATTATATATTTTACTATAGGATCAACCATTTTCTTTGACATGTGATTCATTTAACTTATCAGATTATCCTCACTCATATATCTTATTTTCATTGGTGTCTCATTTGTTTCATTCACTGTCATGATTATTTATCCTTCAATAAAATATTTTCTTTGATATTGATATATTTTCTTTCATTGAGATATTTATTCTTTTGACTAATAGAAACATAGAGATTCATAATGACCCCTTTGGTCCCAATTATGGTACCATTGTTTTTTAATATGTACATGGATAACATATATAAAACATAATTTCTTAAAAATATACCTTATATATTCATTTTCTATATGATATTTCACTATATCAATTAAATTTACACCACAAAGAATTTTGGATCCTATACAAAGAATCATAGTTTCTCAAATCCTTATATATAAATAAATCATTAAATAATTTTTTAGAAAGTGTTCCCTTCCATATTTATAAGACGACTTCATGTTATTCAGGGAACCCTAATTAGGTTTTAAAAAAACATACTTGTAGGAGATTCTTTTGTGGGATCTCCATCCTATCATTAAAAATTTGTGGACCCAACATTGTTTCATGTTTTTTTTCTCATATTTATTATTTATATGGGTATCCATCAGTTTCAATATTTAGATAGTATTCTATATAGGCGGTTTTCCTTATTCAAGATTTATTTTGAGGGGGTGACTCTTTCTTTCAAAAAGATCATTATTCCCATTTTAATTAATATCTGATGTGAAATTGATCCCAGTAAATCACATTGATCCATAATTTCAACATCCCTTTTTTCATGTCCAATTAAATTTCCACATATAAACTTTTCGTTATTTTATTCTCCATATACCGATATTTAATGTATGAATTTTTTACTTGAAGAATAATTTTATATTGACCCACTTCATTTTGTATGGTATGAATCTCATTTTATCCCAGAATGAACATTATTCAAGATGTAATCAGGAATTCATCATCTCTTGCTATATTAATTTTCCTTACACATAATTATTTATTGGGGAACCTATTTTTTATAATGTGAAATAATCTTCTAAAGTGATGTAAAAATAATTTTGATAAAAAGATTAATAATTATTCACCTCAGTTGGAGAGTCATTTTTCAAGGGATCCTTCTCCTTATTTTTATTCTTCTTATAATATTTATACATGTGGTGTAGTTCATTAAATATGTACACTATGTTCTCATTTAGAATATATTTCGAACATATTTTTATAGGATATTATCATCCTTCTTTACTTTGACTAATTATCTATCTACTTCATTCCATGTTTTTCATCATTCAAATTCGTGAGCACATATTTGATTCTATTAATTTGCCTAAATGTATAATGATATTTTTAATTTCTTTTCAAACATTTAATTTCAAATTCATTCACTATTCTTACTCAAAACTAATGCACAAAAAATTTATTCTATAACTATATTTCTATAATATATTTTGAAAAAAATTTATTTCCTCCACATTCATCTAAATTAGTTACTCTGAAAAAGTATACCTCACCACTGAATTCATTTTGAAATAAATTAAAAAACAAATCTATAGTTGAACTATAATATATGACCCTTACTATCTGTATGTTTTTTTATAATTTGAATCAACCATGTATTGTAGTGAGTTGTGTTTTAGGTCAATTTTAATCCTTTTCCTTTTCACTTTTTTAACTATTTTATGACCATGTTACCAAAATGGAAGGAACTCCGTTGAATGTCTTTACTTTATTACTATTTATATTACCCATACAAAATAATGACTATAAATTAAAAAGGTTAATCATGGATAAGAAATATAGGATTTACAAGGTTCAGTTGAGCAGGGCTAATAGATTTGGAAGAATTAGTTGGTATGGCATTGCTATCGGTACCAGACATGTGCATCATGGCACATGACTACTATCTGAACATCCAAGAAAAGGTAGAGTGCTGATCATGATGTAGATGTAGGAGATGTGTACTCTCATGTATTCATAGTCTGTATGATTTCCTTTAGGCATATGGGTCCTGTAATGTATCCAACTTTATGGGTAATGTAATCTCTAATCATATGAGCCTTTTAAGAGTCCCCCCTCTTCCATTGAAGAGTGGGTAATAAAAAATCATTAAAAAATAATGCCTTCAGTCTATTAGAGAATGAAGGTAATAATTACCTATATTTTTTTAAAATTGGAGACTAATGGTGAACTTATAATCCTTTGAGAACTCCCTATGCTTTTCTGAAATGTCATACATAATTTTCCTGTAACTACAATATTTATATAAAAATTTTCATTGGATAAATTTCCATGACCATTTAGGTTTAATGTTTCTGAAAATTAAGAAATATCATTTACTAATATAGCCCATGTCTATAACATCTAATGGAAATTTGAAACATTATAATAAGAACTACTTAAACCATAAAAATTATTTATAATATTATATAAATTCTTTACACATTCTATTTATCTATACATATCATGTGTAATAATTTTCTTCAAAACCTATGGAAATAGGATTACAAAAATGTGAGATAAAATAGTCACAAAGTGAAATCATATATCAAATGAAATAATTGAATAAATGTGCATAAATAGTTTGTCAACAAGTAAAAGATAATAAACTAATTCCATGAAATTGATAACATGAGCTTGAAATAAATCCTTGGAATACATTAAAATATAAATAATCACACAAATATAAATAATTGGATTGATAATTAAATAACACTTAATGAAGAATATATAAATCTCATCATTTGGTCTCACACTGAGATATCTTACCTAAATAGGTATGGCATTCACCAAATACCCGAGCAAGTTGGTCTCATGAGAACTACAGATTCATTGAGGGACTATTATGGACCGCAACTATCATTAATTAATTCATATTATTTCAACATATGATAGATTGAGTTAACTATAAAATAAATAATAATTATTCATTATAAATTAATAAATATCCATTTTTGAAATGATTACTATACATATTTGTGATATTTCCTAAATCAATTTTTCAAAAAAATATCTATCTATGTATCCCTCAAACATACACCATATAGACTAATGCCTATAAGGATAAATAAAAAATTCACAATAAATAATTTGAATTATATGATCATAATATAGCTAATGAAATAAGTTGGATAGTATCATTAGATCATATTTGATATGAGATATAAAATCGTAGAGGGATGTTGGAATAGTAGAAAAAAAATTTCATAAAAAGAACACATTGAATGGTACCAAATAATAATGGGTCAAGAATTGTATTTATTAAATACAAAAATTCAACCACCCCACGAAATATTTCATAAGGGACAACTTGGATGATTTAGGAAAAATTAAACCAAATGATATATTTATTTTGAGGGTTAATACAAAAATAGGATCCAAATCAAAAAATAATTTGTAGAAAATAGTTTTACTACACTCTTAGAATATGATTTTACACATCTCAAAAAGTAATTATGAAAAGGATTGTGTGATTTTTTATAAAATATACATGTAAAAATAATCTTCAATAATGATATTGGAACACACATCTCAATGTGCTAAATTTTCCCATTTATAAACCCAATAACTACTATAAAAGTGGAGAGCAGGGCTGAACTATATAGGGAATGTGCATAAATACTATGAATATCATTTAAAAAATGTCTAAAAAGGAGGGTTTTTAATGAGATTAAAAAATATAAATTCTAAAAACAAAATAAAAAATATAAAAAGGGTTAATTAAATATATTAAAACTATCTACCTAAACTAAATTATTATATAGAGAAAATAGGTGGGGATGGGAATGATAGTGTTGTAAAGTATATTCCAGTGTATGCAATTCAAATTATTTAATTTCCACATAAAAATACATTGTTAATAAATTATCACTAATTCAAATTTTAATCAAAATACTCTCTAGACCGATTATCTAATGTCTGAACGTAATCTAAATTTCAGAAAAATCATATATTATTATGTTCTCTATCTTGATAAATAATTTACACATCACATTTTCATCGAATCACATGTTGGAATGTTACAACTCATTTCATACAATGTTTTTGTACCAATATATGTTGGGTTTTCTCCAATGAGGAACATTAATAGGTATCACTTATGAATGATTGATCAAAATATTAATTTTTAAAAGAATACGTTTAATTATTATTAATTAAATCACATGTTAATTATGATTCTCTAACACGTGTGATCAACTTCAAAAAAATGTCTAATAATCTCCCACACATTATTACTTCTTCAGTATCACATAAATGATCATCTAATTATGTTTTAATACTCTATATGAACAAATAGATTAGAAATAGATATACTAAAAAACAAAAAAAATAAATTAAGAATTATAATTTAAAAGGAAATAAATTATTTTTAAAAAATAATGGTTTAAATTCCCATCAAATTTATCAAAACACTAACACAAATAAAATTAGCCATCATTCATGAAAAAAACCCAAAAAAATAAACAATAGGGGCCAAACTATTCATTTAAATGGAAAGATCATCACAATCCCTAGAATCTACTTCTATGTATTACCTAATAATAATCATCACCTCTCAATCACAACAATACTAATGTGATCCACCAAGAACATTTATCAAAATAAAAAAAATGTCAGGATCTATGCTTGCTATCAATATGCACCTAAATATATGAACTCAAAGATAATTACCTATGTTTTTCAATATCAGGTGCAGTATAAATATCACCAATAAATGCTCAAAAACCTGGACAAAATTCTATGTATTTTTTGAAAAAATTAAGAAACATCAGATATTGTGAGGATATCTTCCACATTAAGAAGATTTCATTGACTGTGGTGTTCAATGGAAAAGGACGTGGCTAGTGTCAGTTATTTTTGAATTTTAGGAAATGATGTTGGTCACCTGTTGTTGATGAAAAGGGTGATTCACAACTACTAGTCTACTATGATTGAGTTGGTTCCCCTAGTGAATGTAGGTGGTTTTGATTTAAGCGACTAAAATGTATTAGATGACCTTTGGTGATGGGGACGATGGGAAGTGGCTCTGCATCAGTTGATTTTGGGGTAAGCTTCTTCTGTTAAGGAGTATGGGAGTATCACTTGGTGGAACTCGATAGTGTTGAAGGAAGGTGATGAGTAATTTTTAAAAAGTTATTTAAATAATTTTTTTTCAAACAACTAGGTTTAATTATTTTTTAAATCTATAACTCAAAGGCGGCATTGAAGATGAATCCTTTCCAATAAAACCCAAAAAGAAATATTTTTTTCAATTTCATTTGTTTTGTTTTGTATATATATATATATAACCAAATTTTTTTTAAATATTCACGAGAATATATCCTGTCACAACCCCCTCTCACCAAAAAATCCCCTCCTGAGCTGGAAATGGTGAAAGGGAGATAATGACCCCCGTGTCCCACCTCTAGTAGGCCCCGGTGTGGCGACTAACACCAAGGGTATGAGTTTTCACAAATATGGGAGGCATTACACTTTTTATTTATTTAGGATCAGGAAATAGGACAAGTAAACCTCCAAAAAGGAAAAAGAACAAGTGTATAGAAATAAACCCAAACCAAGCCCACATGCATGTTTAAACTAGTGTATATAAAGGTACAAGTACAAGAAAGCTCAAAGTACCATAACAAAAGAAAACAAGAGAACAACAACTACAACAACTCCAACTGTCCGACTAGTAGGGTCCCGCACGACCCTGGTAGTCCTCCTGGAAACCTGAAAGTAAACGTAGGGTGAGAATACAAGTATACTCAGTAGGGAAACATAAAGCTATCATTCACAAGTGGGGTGACATCCTAATGTCCAGTGAGAACCACAGAAGAAACCTAGCAAGGAATTCTATCCACCCAACCTCACCAGCCACACTCACCAAAACACAAGCACAATAGGTAGTAGTATATTAGAAACAAGAATATTGGGTACCCCACACCAGTTCCCTTTAATACCATTTATTGTAGCCCCACTTCAAATCACCATCATAACATTTCCACCAACCCACAACCAAGTCAACTGTATTCCAGTTTCTCACCAGATCCACAACAACCCAAAAAACACCCCCATCACATGCCACGTAACCAAGCCAACACCCACATGTTCATTATTCCATTTTTGTTTAACCGGTGTGGTCACACAAGGGTTCCATATTTTATCAGCCAAATTTACGTGATTAACCAATTTCCACATTCCACGAAGATTCCATCCACAAAACGGTTTAGAAAGATAAGGCAACATTTAATTGTGAATGCAAAGGCCTCCAACGACCGTGATTTTCAGTAGGCATAAACCTATTCAATTTATAACATATCAAAAGGATATAAGGTAACATCAAATCACAAATTTCCCAGCCCCGTTCTTTAACCGGTTATTATCTTTATTAAAACAGATTCAGAAGTGTTTCTTGTAAACAAGAAGACACCCACCCCGCATGATGGACAATGTAGAGAGACGAAGGTAAGAACCCTACCACAACAAGTTCTGGATCGCAACGCTCCCACGGATCAACCTTAGAAGACGTCCGTCGGCGTCCACCACTTCTGTCAGGTCCCGGAAAAATCTCCTCGGGTGGAAGTCGGAAAGAAAAGGCCAAAGGAAAAAAAACGGATCCAAGCTCGGAAGCTCCGCCTCATTGTTACCATCCCGTGGCCACTGAAGGATAAAAAATCGGAGCTCAGACGGAGAAGTTATGGAAGGAAGAGCCTTCGAGTCTCTTGATAGTGCTCTGATCAGAGGAGAGGGGATCAGAGATACAAGTTGAAAGGAGGAGGTGACCCCTCCTTTTATAGGCGTGAAAAGAAAAAGTACACGGTGTGTACATTATGGTTCACAGTGTGTACTTTATAGTACACAACGTGTACTTGGTTCTTTCACACCGTCTCCACACGGCTTCCAACACAGTTCCGTGGCCATTTACAGGTCAACACATGGTTTGAGGGTAACACATATGCGTGGAAGGACTACACGGCTTGTAGTTTAGACACACGGCGTGTACTCATTTATTGCACACGGCAAGGACACGACTCCAACACGGTACACGGTCGTTGACTGGTAACGCGTACATGGGGAAGGACTACACGGCGTGTAGAACTGGACACATGGCGTGAACCCATTATTCCACACAGCAAGGACACAGTCTACAACATGGGGTATACCCGGGAAGGGGGTACACAATGTGTACTCAAACTACACGGCGTGTAGTTTCCATATTCTGGAAAGTGTGCGAAAAGTCCGTTTTACCCTCCAGAACACTTCTTGACCTTCTTTTGACAAAGTAATGGGTCGGAGAGGTCAGAGCCATTACATCAGATACCTCTTAAAACATTCTTGTCCCCGAGAAGTCAAAAACCAACCTAGATGAACCCGATAAGATACCACTTAGGAATCTCATTATAACACGAACCCAACCAAAAACCCTAATCATATGTGTTAGGAATTCCTTCTCCTATGTTGAGATATTATCTTCTTTAGGCGGCTCTGACTCACATTCACAGGTTTAATCACATCCTCATTAATGTGTCTCGATTAAGAATTGGTTCTTCCCACTTTCATACATTAGTATTTTTCAACTTGCACTAACCATAACATCACACAACCTACACACTTCCCGAACATGTGGGTTTGGGAAATTCCTTCACCTACGTCGAGATATTATCCGCATTAGGCGGAACTGACTCACCTGCAAGGGTTCAATCGCATCCACCTTAATGTGTCTTGATTAAGAGTCAGGTTTTTTCCCTTTCCCACACATCCAGACATGTTACACATTACCAGGGAACAAGGAAACAAAAGGTCTCACAACTGACAAGCCAAACATTCCATATCTCGAAGGCACAAAGTACAACATCATCACATTGCACAGAAGAACATGGGAAAAAACACAAGTCAAAACAACTCCGGGTACTGAGCGTGCATCTGGGTCTCCCGCTCCCAAGTGCTCTCCTCGAGGCCGCCATGCCTCCACAACACACGAACCAAGGGAATGGTTCATCCACGAAGCACCTTCTCATTACGATCATCAATTCTGATTGGTCGTTCCTCGAAGGTCGCGTCATCTCCCATATCTAACACTCCCCATTCAATAACGTGGGAGTCTTCATGTAAGTATCGACGAAGTTGGGAGACATGGAAGACATCATGAACCTTCTCCAACTGATGTCGCAGGGATAACTGATATGCCACCCCGCCGACTCGCCTTAACACCTCAAAAGGTCTGATGAACCTGGGTGAGAGCTTGCTCCCCTTCCCTAACCTCCACTGCACCCGTCAAGGGGAAACCTTCAAGAACACATGATCCCCCATCTTGAACTCCAAGGGCCTCCTCCGATGATCATCATAAGACGTCTGTCGGTCCTGATCCGCTTTCATCCTCTTACGTACAAGCTGGACATTCTTTGTGGTTCTCTGCACTACCTCCGACCCAAGAGCACCAGTCTCACCAACCTCTTCCCAACAAATGGGTGAACGACATGGCCTTCCATACAAAGCCTAAAAAGGTGCCATGCCAATAGTAGATTTGAAGTTGTTGTTGTAGGAAAAATCTACTAAAGGCAAGTGTCATACCCATGATCCTCCGAAATTTAGAACGCATGCTCACAGCATGTCCTCCAATGTCTGGATAGTCCGCTCTGTCTGCCCATCGGTCTTGGGGTGGAAAGTAGTGCTAAGGTGTTTCTGGGTGCCAAAACCATGCTGTAGCCCCCTCCAGACTTGTGAGGTAAACCGAGTATACCGATCTGATAAGATAGTCTTTGGGACTCTATGAAACCACAAAACCTCGTCTACGTACCTCTGTGCTAAGGTACTCACCAGGCCCGACTCCTTAATTACTATGAAGTGAGCTGATTTCGTCAGCTGATCCACCACTACCCAGATAGCATCATAACCACCCTGAGATCTGGGTAGTCCTGTGACGAAGTCCATCAAGATGTCATCCCACTTCTACTCAGGGACATCTAAAGGATGAAACAAACCACTGAGAACACAGTGTTCAACCTTCACTTGTTGTCACACAAGGCATTTAGCTACAAACTCCGCCACTTCCCATTTCACCCCGGGCCACCAATACTGATCCCTCAGGCCTCAGTACATTTTTGAAACTCCTGGATGTACCGCCAATGATGAGATATGGAACTCACGGAGGAATCCCTCACGCATTGTCTCCGGGACAAACAACCTTCCATGAAAAATCATTTGATGTCGGCTGTCCTCTGACCATCCCTCTGGAGCGTTCCCCTGATCGACACGATCCCGCATCACTTCTGCCTCAGAGTCCGCCCACTGGGACTCTTCCACCTGCTGCAACAAGGAGGACTACACCGTCATCTGAAACAAACATCCTCTAAAACATTCTACCCTGGCATCCAAGTGTAAGGCGGCCAACTCTCCCATCGCCTTCCAAGCATCTGCAGATTCCCGAACCACTTCGTGATGTGACTTCCTACTCAGGGCATTAGCCACAACGTTTCCCTTAACTTTAGTGTAAGAGATCTCAAAGTCATGGTCTTGGAGAAACTCAACCCATCTCCATTATCGTAAGTTCAGGTCACGCTGTGAGAGGATATAACACAGGCTCTTGTGATCTTAAAAGACCACAAAGCGCTCCACAAAGAGGCAATGTCACCACAAATTCAGTGCGAACACTACTGCTGCAAGCTCTAGGTCATGGGTGTCATAGTTATGCTTGTGAGGGTGTAAATGCCTAGTCCCATAACAGATCACTCTCTTCTTCTACATCAGAACGCACCCTAGACCAAGGCCAGAAGCATCAAGAAACACTTCATACAACAACCCCTCCTCTAGAAACCTGAGTATGGGAGCACTGACCAACTTCTCTTTCAGGTAGATAAAAGCTTTCCAGCACTGCTCGCTCCATAGGAAGACCAGGTTCTTCCTCGTCAAAGCTGTCAAAGGAGAAGGAACTCGAGAGAAGTCCAAAACGAACCTCCGATAGTAACCTGATAACCCCAGGAAACTATGAACTTCTGCCACACTCTTGGGTGATGCCCAAGAAACAACTTCCTCCACCTTCGACGGGTCCACTAACACTCCATTCCGAGACACCACGTGCCCAAGGAATTCTACTTCTTGTGTCATGAACATACACTTCAACAATCTCCCATAAAGCTGGTGGTGTCGAAGGACTTTAAAGACTTCCCTGAGATGCTCAACGTGCTCCTCCTATAACCTTGAATAGATCAGGATGTCATCGATAAACACAACGACGAACTGGTCTGGAAACTCCCGGAAGACAAAGGTCATAAGTCCCATGAACATAGTCGGTGCATTCGTAACTCCGAACGGCATAACCACAAACTCGAAGTGCCCATAACTGCACCTGAAAGCCGTCTTCGAGATGTCACTATCCTTTACCCTCAGCTGATGATATCCAGATCGTAGATCAATCATGGAAAACCAACCTCCTCCCCTCAGATAGTCGATGAGATCATCTATCATTGGGAGGGGATAGCGGTTCTTGACCGTTACCTGGTTAAACCTTCGGTAGTCTATGCATAGCATGAGACCACCATCTGCCTTCTTCACAAACAAAACTGGAGCACCCCATGGTGACACGGTAGGTCGAACAAAACCCTTCTCCATTAGATCGTCAATCTGAATCCGCAACTCCCGCAACTTTGAAGGTGCCATCCGATAAGGGGCCATCGAAATCGGACGAGCACCAGGCTGTATGTCTATCCCGAACACAACGTCACATCGGGGGGGGGGGGGTGGTAGAGTCACAACCTCCTCGGGAAAACATCAAGGAACTCCCCAACAACCTCCGGGACATCCATTATCTCTGTATCAGCTGGAACCACTTATATCCCACCTAAAAATGAAAGGAGAGGCTCCACACTCCGGCTTCCCACCTGATAGCTCCTCTTGCCAACAAAAGCTACACGCAATGCATCCACGTCGGAGAACATGACTCTTCTCCGGAAGTAGTCGATAACGGCACCAACAGAAAACAACCATTCGATGCCTAGGATTACATCGTATGTCTGCATCTGTAATAGAAGAAGGTCCCCACTAGATCGATGGGGTCCCAACGTCAGACCACATCCTCGGAAAACAAAAGATACCCTGGTCTGGCCCCCAACTGGTGTACTCAGTACCAGTAGTACGGAAAGTATCTCTACATCTATTCCGAAGGAATGGGCTAGAATAGGTGAAACAAAGGAGTGCGAAGATCCCTAATCAAACAAAGCAGAAATAAGAGTGTTGAACAGACAAATTGTACTTCGCACTATCTTTGGTCCTACTGGAGCTGTCATCTCTGCTGCGTGAAACTGTCCACGCCTAGCTCCTCACCCTCTCTGATGTCGTCCACCTCCCCGACCACCCCCTGGTCGTGGTCCCTACGGAGGACCCTGAGGTCGGCCTCCTCCTACAAAGTCTGGCCTCGAAGGAGAATGGTCCTTCTGCTGCTGGAAGGGCCTCGCCAGCAACTGGTGCTGCTGAGGTGGGCGCTGAACGTACCCACCTCCACCGTACTGATCTTGGGTCAAGCACCAACTCTGAACGTTCCCGAAACCTCCACAAGAAAAACACATCGGTCCTAGCCTCGTGAAAAAGGGACGAGGTCCCAAAGATCTGAACTGGAACTACTGGGGCCTGCTCCCCACTGGCCTGAACCTGGAAGGTCCCGTCGCAGGAGACCTGCTGCTGACTGCCTTCCCCTTCGACGATCCTGGCTGGATCCCCTCTCGGGGTGCACCTCCCAGTGAGTGCATCCTCTCTAAAACCTCTTCCTTCTTCTGTACTGCAAAGTACGTCAAAAGGGTGAAGGGGGTGACAACATAATGGAGCGAAAGATGAAGCGCCTCTTCCAAACGTCTCTCCCAAGACTCCTCATCCAGAAAGCGATCCGGAGAAAAGCGCAAGAGATCTTTGAACATGACCCCCAACTCTCGTACCATCATAATCCCCTGCTGAAGGGAGAGTAACTCCTGCCGCTTCTCTGCCTTGATCATGGAAGAAAGAAATTCCTCTCAGAATTCCTTCTCAAAGTCATCCCATGGAACCTCTGCCTCTATGCTCTCTCCAAGGTAGAGCATCCACCACTGTCGCGCCGAACATCTCAACTGACTGACTGCTAGGGAAACCCAGTACTCCCTTGGAGAACGGATCAAGGTAAAAGTGATCCCTAGCTTCTCAAGACACCCCTCCTTCCACATATCCAAAGTACTACCCTCATACTTCTTGAGATTTTTCCGCTGGAAAGAACGAAGAATCTTCTGACACTGGCTATCTTCCTCCTCTTGGTCAATCCTCAACTGATCGACCGCCTGAATATGCTGGGCCTCGGCCGTCTGAGCCACCCGGGGTCGACGTCCAGGTCCCATAGCTATACGGTAAAAAAGGATCGCCTAAGCCCATGTAGTAAGGAAATCTCATGGTTTTATTTTATCATTTTATTTTAATTTCATTCCCAGAACACCCAAATTAAGTAAAAAACAATCATGATGATGCAGGTACCTTCCCTAGGGTCTCTACCCTACAATCAATGTAGTCTCACTTGGTCATTCGGTAGGGTCATAGTCCTTGCATCGGATCACGGGGGGGACCTAAAATCCCGTGTCCTAGCCAGTCTTTCCTGGACTATGTCACGGACCAAGATTGACTAACATTGTTTCCCTACCATCCCATGCAATCCTCACTTTTCCTAACTCCAGACTCCATCCAATCTCTCAATCGTCAGCTCTGATACCATTCTGTCACGACCCCCTCCCACAAAAGAATCCCCACTTAAGATGGCAATTGTGAAAGGGAGATAATGACCCCCCGAGTCCCGCCTCCAATAGGCCCCGAGGTGGCGACTAGCACCAAGGGTATGAGTTTTCACAAGTATGGGAGGCATTACCCATTTTATTTATTTAGGATCGGGAAATAGGACAAGTCAACCACCAAAAATGAAAAAGAACAAGTGTATAGAAATAAACCCAAACCAAGCCCACATGCATGTTTAAACAATTTTATAACAAGGTACAAGAACAAGAAAGATCAAATTACAATACCAAAAGAAAAAAATAGAACGACAACTGCAACAACTCCAACTGTCTGACTAGTAGGGTCCCGCACGGCCCTGGTAGTCCCCCTGGAAACCTAAAAGTAAACATAGGGTGGGCATACAAGTATACTGAGTAGGGAAACCTAATGCTCTTGTCCACAGGTGGGGAGACATCCTAATGTCTCGTGAGAACAACAGAAGAAACCTAGCAAGGAATTCTATCCACCCAACCTCACCAGCCACACTCACCAAAACAAAAACACAACAGGTAGTAGTATATAAGAAACAAGAGTATTGGGTACCCCACACCAGTTCCCTTTAATACCATTTATTGTAGCTCCGCTGCCCATCACCATCATAACATTTACACCAACCCACAACCAAGTCAACTACAGTCCTGCTGCTCACCAGATCCACAACAACCCACAAAACACCCCCATCACATGCCACGTAACCAAGCCAACACCCAAATGTTCATTATTCCATTTTTTTAATTGGGGTGATCACACAAGGGTTCCAGATTTTATCAGCCAACTTTACGTGATAAAAAAATTTCCACATTCCACGAAGTTTGCATCCACAAAACGGTCTAGAAAGATAGGGCAACATTTAATTGCGCAAGAAAAGGCCCCCAATGACCGTGATTTTTAGTAGTCATAAGCCTATTTAATTCATAACATATCAAAAGTATATAAAGTAATAGAAAATCACAAACTTCTCAACTCCATTCTTTAACCAGTTATTATCTTTATTAAAACAGATTCAAAAGTGTTTCACGTAAACAAGAAGGCACCCACCCCGCATGATGCACAAATTAGATAGACGAAGGTAATATCCCTACCTCAATAGGTTCTTGATCGCAACGCTCCCTCGGATCAACCTTAGAAGATGTCCGTTGGCGTCCGTCACTTCTGTCGGGTCCCAGAAAAACCTCCTCGGGGGGAAGTCGGAAAGAAAATCCCATAAGAAAAACAAAGGATCCAAGCTCGGATTCTCCGCCTCGTTGTTACAATCCCATGGCCGCTGACGAATCATAAATTGGAGCTCAGACGAAGAAGTTATTGAAGGAAGAGCCTTCGAGTCTCTTGAGAGAGCTCTGCTCAGAGGAGATGGGAGGAGGGCTTTAAGTTGAAAGGAGGAGGGGACCCCTCCTTTTATAGGTGTGAAAAGAAAAAGTACACTGCGTATACTTTATGGTACAAAGAGTGTACTCAGTTCTTTCACACGGTCTCCACGCAGCTTCCAACACGGCTCCGCGGACGTTGACTAGTCAACACATGGTTTGAGGGTAACACATACGTGGGGAAGGACTACACGGCGTGTAGAACTAGACACATGGCCTGAACCCATTATTCCACAAAGCAAGGACACGGTCTGCAACACAGGGTATACTCGGTAAGGTGGTACACAACGTGTACTCAAACTACACGGCGTGTAGTTTCAAAATTCTGGATAGCGTAGGAAAAGTCCATTTTACCCTCCAGAACACTTCTTGACCTTCTTTTGACAATGGATTGGGCCGGAGTGGTCTGGGCCATTTCATATCCTCTACATAAAATCCAGCAGTACTGCCATTACAACAGTCTGGATTCTAACAGATGCTATCTCACAAGGCTCACTTTTATAAGAGATAATACCCTAGAAATCATTATGCATTTCTGATGTGGGATTCTGGTTCTCCCTATCCTATGCTGAACATTCTGCATTTCCAATGTGGGATTCTATTTCAAATACATTACTTTGAAAGAGTTAGAAATATAAAATACCAAACCTATATAATTGAAATATAAAATATGGATTAAACAAAAAAAAATATTTGAAATAAAAAAGAATTTCATTAAAAATGTTAATTGAAAATAATTTATAAGGTTTCAAATACATATACTTGAAACCAAAAAATTTATCAAGCACGTGACTTTGAAAGCCTATAATATATAAACTATGAGACAATAAAAATGAAACACAATGCATGTATTTAACATATTAAAAATATCTGAAAATAAAAATTATTTCGAAAAAATTGGTCATGAAAAATAATTTATTATCTTTCAAAACCACCTTCTTGAAACATAAAAATGATTCAAGCATGTGTCTTTGAAAGACTATAAAATATAAACTATAAGAAATATATAATTTAAAGTTAAAAATTGGATTAAAATTATAATAAATTGTTTAATTATTTATTGAACATAATTAATAATTAATTATATAATAATCGAGTAGTTAATTATTAATTATATAATAATCAATTAGTTAATAATTAATAATTAATTATTAATTATTAATTAGTTAATTATTAATTAGTTAATTAGTTATTTAATTATTAATTATATAACTATTAACTATATAATAATTAGTTACATAATTAATAATCATTAATAATTAATTATATAATAATTTATTAGTTAATTAGTAATATAATTTGTTATTTATTAATCTAATTTTTTATTGAATAAATAACAATTATATTACTAATGAACTAATTATATTACTAATTAAGTAATTTATTTTTATATAATAAATTAGAAATAATTACTAATTAACTAACTAATTATTATATTATTAATAGTTATATAATAAATAATTATATTAGTAATTAACAAATTAATAATTAATAATTATTAATTAATAACTATAATGAATATTTAGAATGAATAATTAAAATGGATAATTATAATGAATAATTATAATGAATAATTATAATACTATTTTATTATGTAATTATTATATAATAATTTTTAATAATTACTAGTTAATGATTATAACGAATACCTATATTTCTAATTAACTAATAAACTATTTTATATTTAATAATTTTATTTCCAATTAACTATTTAATTATTTTATATTTTTTTATAAATACTAAAAAATAATTATCATGAATAATTTTTATTTATAATTATATTACTAATTAACTTATTATAATACGGGTCTCAGCTCTATCTTTCCTGAGAAATTAATTAATGATCCATTATATATTTAATAATTATATTACTAATTCACTAATAAGTTGTTATATAATTAATGATTAATAATTAAAAATTAACTAATTAGAAAATTATATAATAAATAATTATATTAATAATTTACTATTAAATTATTTTATAATTAACAATAATATTTCTAATTAACTAAGTATATTACTATTCAACTAATTAATATTTAAATAAATAATTATTGACAATTACTAATTATATAAATATTTATTATACAAATAATAGTTATATAATAAATAATTATATTACTAATTACTTAATTAATAATTAATAATTAACAATTAATAATTATAATGAATAATTATAAAGAATAGTTTTAATTTATTATTATATTACTAATTATCTAATTTACTATTATATAAATAATCATTAAATTACAAATTAAAATATTTATTAATATATAATAATTAAATTAATAAATAATTTATTATATGTTTAATACATATTTTAACATTAAATTATATCAATCTTACAATATATATTTTATAGTCGTTCAATGACGAAAACATGAATCATTTTCAAAATTCAAGTAGGTGTGTTTGAAAGCCTATAACATACTCTTCATCATCATTTTTTATGAAATTATTTTTATTTTCAACTATATATTATATATTTAATCAATATTTTAACTTTAAATTATATCGATCTTATAGTTTATATTTTACAGGTTTTCAATGTCATGTGGTTGAATCATTTTTACTTTTCAAGTACATAGTTTTTAAATCTTATAAATTATTTTTCATGAAAAATATTTATGAAATTGTTTTTATTTTTAACTATTTGTTTTATGTTTATTATATGTTTTAAGTTTCATTTATATTGGACTTGTATTTTATATTTTATAGGCATTCAATGTAACATATTCAAAACAATTCTATGTTTCAAGTAGGTGGTTTTAAAAGATTATAAATAATTTTTTATGATCATATTTTATGAAATTATACTTTTTCAACTAATTTTTATATTTCTAATCCTTGTTTTATGATTCATTTATATTGGTGTTATAGTTTATATTTTTTAGTCTTTAAAGTCATGTACTTGAAATAGAATCTCATGTAAAAAATGCAGAATGTTCTGTGAAGGAAAAAGAGGACCAGATTCCCACATTAGAAATACAGAATGATTTTCAGGGTATGCCCTCTTATAAAAGGGAAGCCTGGGTGAGAGCTTCTATCTAAATCTCGACTCATCTAATGGCAGTACTGCTGGATTTTAAATAGTGCATAAATTATGCTGAAAAATGTTGTTATATATATAAAAAATAAATCAAAAATAAAAATAAATTTTTTAAACAAATAATTTATTTAGAAGATAGGCATCATCCACGTTGCCTTATTTAATGATTATTTTTTAAAAAAAATAACGTAGAAATTCTTTATAAATTAATTTTTTTAAATGTATTTTAAAAAAATCCGAAGGTGATATAGGGGATAGACCACCTGGTGTTTCTATGTAGAATATGATGAAATAGATGGGGTTTGATGCTATCCACAGGGGGAGACACATCGGGTATTGTAAACCCAAGAATATAGGTGGATCCTACTGGGGTCGTACAAACCCCCACACCTTGTAAAAGACGGGAAACACCCTTTTTAAATATACTACACTCCGCGCTTATCTGCTAAAAAAACAATTCAAAATTCAAATTCTAAAAATAAATAAAAACTTATTATCTATATATTTCATAGTAATAGTAATAATAATAATATTATTATATTATACTCTTTACAAAAATTATACCACTTATATAAATAAATATAACAAAAATATAATGTTATATATATATATAATTATGTATATTTTAATATAATACAGTTAGAAAATAGACAAAATTATATTCTATATATAGATTGATAATATTTCTATTATATATATATATATATATATTTGTGTATGTGTGTGAAATCACTCCTAATGTGACCTACCTCATCATCAAACTCATTACTCAAAAACATTTCCTTGACAAATATATGCCCAATTCTCTAATACATGCAAAATTATCATTGTCTTTTCATGAATTTCACATCTCCCCTAGTGGAAATCAAAATAAAGAACAAATATCAAGAAAATCACAATACTTTCAAATGTATCTAATGTTTTTGGAAGGGGGGATATAATATTTTTGATAATATGTTGCCAAATAATGGTTGAACCTTAAAATTAATGCATGATTAGTTTAAATCCAAATGTCTCCCCAAATATATCGCTCCCCCAAACATAAAACATTTTTTTTTCCATAAACTGTATGATAATCAAATGATGCTAAAAATATAAATTTTTTCCATTTTCAAGGACCAAACTCAATCCAAATTAATGGAAAGGTAAACAAGAGAGTAAGAGTTTCTAAACCCCATGCAGTAAATGTCAAAAAACTATAAATGACAGATAAATAGTAGATTGTATGCTATATAATCTCTATTAAATTATGTCATATAGAAAAATATCTAGCTCCTTGGGTAATTAATCACCACTTTTATATGTATCCCTAATTGTGAGAGTCTTCCCATAAATAAAACAGATTCACTCATTGTTGAAAAGAATGAATTTATATTCCAATATAAAAATTAATGTAATGAATATGGAAACACTGAAATGTTACACAACTGATCATGAAAATATAATGGAAATCAATGTATATAAAATGAATAACTTTTCACTCAAACAACCCACTCCATGAATAAATATCTCCACCACACCTGGACTAAAATAATTATGATAAAATTCATGTAATGTGTAGGGATGGGTATCATTTTGGGGATCAACCTAAAAATTATTCATTAAGGTTTCTATGGGAAATTTGATAAAGAATATTTATGGGTGGATTAGTAGGTGAAAGGGAAAAACTAAATAAAAAATATGCCTTATTAATTTAATTGAAACTTTCCAAATTCCTATGGATTTTATGTAAAATCATGGAAAGTTCTAGAATACAATACATGGATGAGATTCTCTTTAGAAAAATAGAAATTTGAGATTAATTTAAAATGAGACAAAATTCTCCTTTTTTTAAAAATAAAATGTTATAAAACAAAAATGATCATGAGTAAAAATACGTGTCTCAAAAATATAAAAGTTCGTAAAAATTATTTTTGAATCATGGAATAATATCAACAATATTTTAGGACTTGAGATTAATGATCAAAGCATTCCAAACAGGAATCATCTGATCAGACTAAGTAAGGATACAATTGGTATATTCTTGACTATGTTATAACTAACATAAAATAGTTATAATGTGGGTTCAACAATGATAGGAATGTTAGTTTTTTTAATTTATTTAATATAAATATGTTTTAGTTATTTATTTTTCAAGGTGTTTTTGGAAGCATAAAATCTAACCTAAAATATAAAAATCCCAGATTAAATGCATATTACAACTAAATGGTTTCATGTATTTGATGAAACTAAAAAAATGATGTTACCTATAAAATATAATCATAGAAAACAAATACCCACATCATATGAAATATATAACACCAAAATAAAATTTATATGTGGATGTTCAAAATATATAGGATGAACATAGTTGCATTGTAGTGCTAGGAGAAAACAAATTGCGATAATTGCATTCTATATTATTAAATATAAAATAATGGAATTGAAAATAAATATATTTAATAGATATAAAATAATTATTAGTTACATCATATTTTTTTATAAGATTAATTTTCTTTAGGTAGAAATTTATGATATTCCACCAGGATCAAATATAAATGTATAACAATCATCCCTTTTTTTATCGGTTTAAGTGTTGCATGTATCAATTGAGAATAAATTTATCCTATAATAATCACAAAATGTCAATATAAACAAGCCTTAAAAATAAATGGGTTGGATGAAATTAAAATAGATCAACACACAAGGTAAAAAATATTAATCTTTTGAAGAAATACTAAACCAATAACTGATGATTGTGAAAAGGGAATCCTCATGATGAAGAGGAACAATACATTTTTGACTTTTCAAAATAGAATAAATTCCCTTAAAATAATATTTTAGTGGTCAGACTATATATATCAAATTCTTGAATGTAGAATATGTTTCAATGATATATCCCAATTTTTACTCACTTCCACTTACTACTGCATGAAAATACTCTAGTTTCCAACTGAATTCATGTTCAATAGTTTCATTGATTGTACCATGGATATGAGTATTCTTTATATCTCTAGGAATTCCAATTAATGAATTTTTAACATTGATTTATAAAGCAGGTGGGTTTGGATTATTTTGAGTATAGGAATCCATTGATTTTATAATGATAGCTTTTCAAATAATTTCTTCCCTATTTACCTCATCATGTTTCTCCATTGGAAGAAGTGTCACCAAAATATCAAGATTCTCCAAGAAATTACTATAATTCATTTATTTAAAATATAATGATTGTTCTCCACTGTAACCTCTTACTGATTTTCTGAATCATGGAAGATTTTATATTTCTCCTTGTAATTAAAATTATTATACACACAAATATTTCTTGAAATTTGTGATTTAATGTTATTTAAAGTGATGAAATCTTACATATTAAAAGCAATTGTGTCACAGTCCAATAATGGATCTATCCCAGAAAATAAGGGACCCATTTTAATGTTATCATCATCATATAGATGTTTAATATTATATAAACGAAATGAATCATTTTTTACTTTGGGATGGATGAGATGTAAATCGAAGAAAATATATATGAAATAATATTTTCTGTGGGACCATTATATTCAATAGAGTGAAAGAACAAGCTATCATATTCCAAAGATATTATTATGTAGGAATATTTATATTATTATGGAGGGGATTCATAAATGGTATAATAAGAATTCATATAAATCAATGTATTCTCATTATCTAAATCAGGAAATGGATTTCTATGAAATGGATCTTCAATAGAAATGTCATCAAAAGAATTATTTTGAATTAGACCAATGAGAGTCATGGAGGTTGCTAGTCGGAATAGATGATTTATTTTATTTTCATTATTGATTATTTTATATTCTAGATATTTAAATTCATTTTCAGGTTCTTTAGGATTTTTTCTAGATCTTTTGTTGAGGAACATAAAATTTCATTAAGTATATATAGAAGTTCACACATTCTATTTGTATCAATGAAAAAATACATAACATGTGTTCAATTAATGAATCATTTATTTCACATGATTGATGATTTATAATTTTTCATGAATTATTTTACATTTAAAATGATTAAAATATGTTTAAGTAATTGTATCGGATTTTCGTGTATCATTCCCATATAGATCAGAAAACTAACATTAATAAAAACAATTATAATAAATATAATTACATATAGAGCCCTTGTGGAATGAATCATTATAATTCCTAAAGTAATATATATGTATGTCAGGAGTATTTTAATTGTAGATCTGTGGTATTGAATATAATATATATAACCTATATGTGGATTTAATGTCCTTGCAATGAAATTACAATTTTCAAATTTATAAACCTACTAACTACTGAAGAAGTAGAGAAAATTGTCAAAACATAGACAGAATGTACATAGACACTAGGAAAATCATTTTTGGGAAAATTTTTCAAAAAAAGATTTTCTTTTCATTTGATTAAGAACAAAAAATTCTAAAAACATTATTAAAATTTCAAAAAATTTAATTATATTAAGTAAAACTATATAAGGTGTTTAAAATAATCTATTGTGAAAAGTAGGTGAGAAAAAAATGTGAGAGTTGTAATGTTCATTCTAGTGCATTATATTATGATTATTTAATTTCCAAAATTAAATATTTAATTATTATGTTTTCAATATATTAAAATTTAACTAAAATACTATCAGTTATCATTCTATAATGTAATACAACACTTTAATTTTCATACGAATCACCCTTCATTTCATTTATTCATTATAGGAATAACTTTGTCCTTACATTAGCATCAAATAACATTGTAAAAAGCGATGACCCATTTCTCACAAAGACAATGTACTTATCCATTATAGGTTCACTAACATTAGATCACTTATTAGGTACTATTCATGTATTTTTGAGGGTAAATTCACATAACATATTTATTTTTCAATTTTTATATTTATTTATTTAGAATTCACACTTGTGATTTAAGCTTCTCTCATGTGTTCGATCTACTTTAGAACAAATTAACTATATAATGATTTCATTCCTATGATTAAATAATAGTTATCCCATGATAGGACGCCAAAATAGATGTGCATATTCTATACAAATAATTAGATCTTAAAAAATATATTATTAAATAAATAAAAAATTAGAAAATAATTCTAAAGGAAATCAAAAATGGTTCAAATATAATGGCATGCAATTAATATAAAGTTTTTCAAAAAAATAAAAAAAATAAAATTATCCAACCATTAAAAAAGGGAAAAATAAGCAGTATATATTACCATGTAAACATCATTGTGAAGATCACTGTAATCATTTTCAGTAGCTGATGAGTATCACTGAATAAAATTAATCTCCCATTGATCAACAAAATTACAATAAGGACCACAAATCACATCCATAAACTTGAAAAAATGATCTCATCCATGTTTTTCTAATTCTTTATAGAATCAATTTTCTGAAGAAAATAGAACCCACCATGCACAAAGATTTCAGGCCCAATACGCATATAAAAAATAACTGCACAACCACCCGGACTGAATTCCCAGTGTGGGGAGAATGAGAGTTTAAAAAATAGACAAGACAATAATACATGTCCTATTATGGTAAGGTTACATTTTTTTGCTTAGTGGTTGACATCGTACTGGGTTTGGGTTTCCAGTATGCACCTGGTAGGGATGGAGTTTTATTTCTATTGAAGTGGTATGTGGTGAGCATCAGTTGGATTACAAGGAGAGAGGGTTTCACTATGTGAATAGAAGAAGCGTTTCACTGGCCAGACGAAAGGGATAAAGTGGTCTTCTCTAGTGGAGTGGAAGGAAGGGAGTAGTACATAGTTTTAAAGTGGTTCCAAATGCAAGTGTTGAAGACCTGAGGATTAATGAAAAATGGTGAAATGCAATAGGGTAGGAATGTACTATAGGGGGTTTCTCACCTGGTGATGTTTTATAGAGAATAAGGAAAACACTGTGGTTTTGTGATATCCTCTTAGAGGAGATGTGCATGGGGTAGATGGACTAAGGATTAAGGAGGCATTTTTCTAGTGTTGGATGAACCATCAACCCCATGCATAATATAGAGAAACCCATTTTAAAATAAACTATGATCCACACCTATCTACTAAAATAAAATATCATATATCAAATTTCAATTTCAAAATTTAAACTAAAATCAAAAACTATTTTCTAAATATTTAATATTAATAAGAATAAAATTACAATTATAATATACTGTTTACATATATTATATTACATATATAAATATATTTAATTAAAAGATAATGTGATAATATATATGTGTGTGTGTGTGTACATATAATTACGTATATTAAAATAATACTAGTAATTAGATAAAATTATTATCTATATACATAATTATAATACTAATATTAACTATTAATCAAATAAAATTATAATATTATAATATTAATACTTTTACTTATTAAAACTACTAATGTTTACAATGATATATAAAAATATATAATACAAAAATAACAAATTAATTTAATTACTGAAAACAATTAATAAGCTAATTATAAAACCAATATTAATTAAACTACTGAAAATAATAATAGAGTTAGATATTAATTGTAAATAATATATACTATTAAAATAATATAATACTAATAAAAAATAACTAATATTTATATATGTTTAAAAAATTACATAATTTAACAAAATACCAAAAAACTAAGAAAATAAACTAAAAACACCGAAACAATTATACAATTCAATAAAACTAATTTATAAAATTATAAAAATACTAGTGAAATCCATTCATATCATAATTCCAAAAAATAATTTTTTTTATCATGAGTAATTTTAGAATGTAAGGCAATAATATGGCCCTTAAAGGGAAATCCATTTTTCATATTTTAATACATCTTTTTAAAACTCCCAATATAAAAAAGATAATTAATATTAATTTTTAAATAAGAACTATGAAATACGAAGGTCGAATTGTGTAATACATAATTATATGTCCAAATATAAAGGTTAACATTAGAGGGGTGAGAAAATATATACAAGGAAGTGAAAAAACTATAAAAAATATTAGTAATTATTCTAACCAACATTATATATTATGAGAAAGAAATTCAATAGGGAAGTATTTTGGAATTTAAAATGTCACATTACCTTGAGAGAGAAGGTGAAATTGTATATAAAATTTAAAATGGATAAATTTTTTGGACATTGAATAATGATGTATAAGAAGTTACTTTAAACCCAAAGAAAATAATATTAGCTTACAAAATCCCTGACAAATATCACAATCAAGGAATTAATAATCATGAGAAAACTGATTCATGAGAAATAATTATAAATATATAATATTGAAAGTGTGTATATAATTTTATAAAATGAAAAGATAAAAAAAATTAACAAAACGTTATGGGTATTCAATAATTATCTTTATAACTCAAAGAAATGAAATTGAGTTATGAACCACCCCTATGGCTAGTGTAATAATGGAATTGAACACCCTGGAATGATAGATCCTTAAATTTAACATCAAATAAAAATAATTTAAAGATAAAATGATATACTATGTCTGATAATTACTATATACACCATTAAGAATAAAAATAGGTTAATAAAACAAAAAATAGTCTAACAACGTTTAAATTGAATCAAAATACCATTACCTTTAATCCTACTTAGTCAAATGTGATCTAACCACATGTATATATAAAATTATCTTATTTAACTATTTTAGAACCGTATTCATACATATAAACCTCTATTAAATTTATTTATAATCATTTATTATAGATATATTACTTATTTATAATTTTTTTTCTTCATCAGATGTTATTAGTAATGATTATTTATTTAGTTCTAGTTTCATAATGTTTTTGACAATTCATATTTATAGATTCAAATTTCATCATTAAGAAATCATTATAATTTCTATAACAGATTTTCTATAATAAGTTAATATTTAATAATTTAATTTTATATGTATTCTTCGAATTACTTGTGGTGATAAAGCTAATGAAGAGTTTATTTTAGAAAAAAATTAATGAATAAAATGGAGAGACACTAATAACATGTTTTTTATTTATTTAAGTTGTCTAAAACTGTTATACAATCATTAATTTATCATTAATTTCTAATAAATCTACAAGTTAGTGTTCCATAGTCATCCATCTTGGAAATTTTTATCATTTTTTCATATAGGTGGTTGAACTAACTCGAACAACAGCAAGGTATATTGTATAAGGGATTATTGTTAATAAGGAGATTAATTAAGCCTAATATCTTTATTATAGAAGCAAAATGATATTTTTAGATGTTTTTATAGAGGATAAGAGTATTTTATAAGATATTAATAATGAATTAACTAGTATATTAAAAAAAATAATGTTTCATTAGTGGGATAAGTAATCGGTACATATGCATGAGCGATGCATCTGGTGATAAAAAATCAAACCCATCATTCTTAGAGGTGGTAGTCCTCACATAAGCAGGATGAAATTATTATCTAAATAAAATATAAAGGGTAGTTAATGATTATAAACTCTTCAAAATAACATTAAAGTATATTAATTACAACATTTATGTTTTAATATAATTGATAATATAGACCTTGAGGTGGAGAAAATAATAATAAAATAGAACTGTAATATAAAAGGTGTAATTAAGAATTTAAACCTTCGTAACTGGAGAAATATTAGTAAAAAAAGATCAATCCTTTGAAGGGTTGTGCTTTGAGAAGTCCAGAACCACAATTAAGGGTCCCATAATGTTTGGTATGGATTTATTTATAGTTTTTTTCATTATATGTAGCCTTAGGAGTTAGGACAAGTGAGGTGGTAAAGGATCCGTTTATGCGTGGATGATGTGGAATTATTGTGATAATTTAAATGGAAAAGTAAATATTAAGGTATAAAATGGATCCATTAATTGAATATAATGGACTGGTATAAATAATAAAGTTGACCAAGAATCAACCAATAATTTTAAGATATGTTTTCACATTTTATTATGTTTACTCATTGATTTTTTACTTTTATAATGTTTGGCTTTTATCATGGTAATTATTGGATAAGTTATGTGTAATTATTTTAAGAGAAAAAAATAAATTGAGATTTTTTACATATGTTGGACCTAATAATTAAAAACATTAAATCAATTTTTATTGCATAAAATTCCAATGGGTGATAAAAATTCATTATAATATTAGTGCACATATTGCATGAAACACATATTTAGTAAAAATATATTTGTAGGATTAAAAGTTATTATAAATATGAAATTAACTATGTTAACGATTTATATGAAATTATTTGGTTCATTATTATAAAATAAGATTAAAGTGTCTTATAAAACCATCCTAAACCCAATTATACAATTTGGATAATTAGTTAAAATAAATGTATAAAAACACCTTAAATGTTACTTTAGTAGCAAAATGATAAACATGGGTTTAAATTATTAATCATAGTATTTTTAAATAAAAAATTGTACTCCACAAATGAAATTTTTTTTATGTTTTTATATATACATCATGATAAATTAATAAATTTTATAGTTTTAGAAAACATTTATTTTACAATATTAACCTAAAAATAAATTATTTCTGAACAATCATAATATATTAATTATAAGATAAATAATTAATATAAATTCATAAAATATGGTAAATTGGTATAATTAAAATTATAATATCTTAGAAAATAAATTTGTTATAAAAAATATAAAAATATTTAAATTATATTTTTAATTAGAAAGAGACTACGTAGATATTAAATATTATTATTCTTATATTCATTCAATTACTAAATAAATTTTTGTTAATCTATTGTTAATATTAATAATATAATTAATAAATATTAAACAAATATATATTTTGAATCATAAAAAGAAATTAAATTCCTCCTAAAAAGGGAATTTTTATGAAAATAAATTTACAATAATAAAATTATCTTATATATTATTTTTTTAAACTATTTTTTATAATTAAATTTGTATTGGAATAACCTATTTTTTTAATTTAGACAGAGGTTTGAAAAATTATTTACTTTTTTTCATAATATCCAATTCAATAACTATATTTAAATGGTTTGACATAATATTCATAATATTATCTTCATTTAAGGTATCCTAGGTTCATATTAGTTTAGTGTTATACGTTAAAAAATCTATTCAAAATTTTATTTATTTAATTTCTAATTAGATATTACAATATAGAAGTGTTACATATTCTTTTTGATCAATTATTCGATGAAGGTAAAACTCAATTTATTATATTTATGGCCACTTCAATAATTTACGTACATGATGGTTTCTCTTTGACTAGTATGACAGTTTATTAAATCATATCTTTTTATATGATTTTCAGTGATTTATTGATATGACCAATATTTTTATTCCCAATAATATCTACACCACAACAGGAGGGTAGAAAAATTTTATTCTACAATATCAAAGTGGAAGAAAACCACACTATATGAATATAATTCCAAACTATAATTATATCTATTATGATCATTTTATTATTTTTCAAACATCTTGATTTGACGTCGAAACTCAATATAAATTTTTCCTCAACATGGATACATTTTTGAAACGTTTTTAAATCCATGTATTTTTAGTTTTTTCATGCATATCCTTTTAAATAAAAAATGGACATGTGATAGACAATCCATTCACCAAATGCAATCATTCACAAAAAAAATTCTACACAAACTGTTTATTTGAGGAACTATAAATTTCATAGACATCAATTAAAACATAAACAATGGCTCACATAAATTACTTATCACACCATCTCATTGATAAATTTAAATTATTTTTGTCCCTCTATATCCCTCCTAAATATTCATTTTCTATGTCTCTTTATTTTTCCTTCCAACACCTGGTATTTATTTCAAATTATTGAAATGTAATACAACCATGAAAATAACATTTTTTCAACTCCACTCTAATGGAAATTCATCCGTAATTTCTCATCTACATAACTCTAATTAATTGAACTATACCTTTACTTTTTTTCATTTTTCCACTAAATTCAAATAAATATAATTTATTATAAATACATCCATCTTCTTGATTTCATATAAAACCATATAACACTAATACAAATCCGTTCTTTCAAGAAATTTTTTAGGTTTCCCCAAAAAATTGTAAAATAATAACTTATTGAGATTTATAACAAAATTATGTGAAAAAACATACATATAATAGATCACAACTTAGAAACTATAAATGAATGTTCCTATTATGAACATCCTACCTTTTTATTGGAGAAAACATTAAACTAACTCTAATTTGTTTGTCACTGAAATTTAGAAACATTAAGAAAAAATCATCACTTTTCAAAATGGAACATAATTCATGACATTTCCCATATTATGGTGACATGGTTACTCCTCCATACTATTTTGTTCAATAATTATTGATCATGTTATGTATTAATACCAATTCAGTTCTTCCTCCACTCCCATAACATTTTATAAAATATTCATGGCTTACTTTGGAAAATTCAGACATTATTCTCCCATAATAATTTCTAGATCAACTCAAATATTGTTACACTTCATCAAGATATCAAATATAAACATCCATGTTACAAATAAAATAAACACCCAAAATATAATTACATAAAAATAACCATCATTCATTTACTTTTGATTGACCAAATCAACAAATTACTTCCAAAATTTTTAATGTATGAAAATACATTAGAAATACTTCTTGAATAATTTATAGATTTTAAATACATTAATATACCTATTAAAAATACATATCATGTAATTCTTTATTATAAATAATTTTAAAAAAATAATCTAGTTTCTCCTGAGGAATATTTGAAAAAAATAATTCATTGTTTTTCATTAACCTACAACCTCAATAAGTCGAATAGTAAGATAAAAAATCAATAACTATTGTGAAGAAACACATCACACAACCTCCTAGCTACCACAATATCATTGTTACTCAAGCTTTTACATAACTAATATATATGAAACAAAATGTGATGAAAATATTCAAAAGGTATATGGTTGGATTAATATCATTTGATATATTTCATGTGAAATAAATTTGAGATGCACTTAAGTTCATTATTAATGAAAAATTACCATTGATATTAATTATTACATTATAAAATTGAAATTGAAATATTATGATGATATATCTCTCTAATAAAATTTAAACTTGTTTATGTGATGAAAACATGGATTATAATGGAATGTTTTGAAAATAATAGGAAACATTTCATAGTTTAACCATCTCTTTCCAATTAAATATATTTGTAAAACCTATCATCTTCCCTATGTTTATTTTTTTATATTATGGTTATCATTAAAAACATTTTTTATCTATTTAGAAGTGAATTATTTTTTGGAATAATTATAAAAAATGATGAAATTTGGTAATTTGATAAAAGAGGGAGATTCTAAATATATCTTAGTAAACTAAAAGGGGTAGAAATACTAATTTATTTCCCTTTAATAGATAACATAGTGTATTATCTTTAATGATTTATTGTGGAGAGTTTTTATGTTTTGTGGAGTTACCTACAATTAATGTTTTAAGGATTAATTTAATTATATTAAATTTTATTTAAATTTAATGGACAAATGACTTTATTATACATTTTCATCATTCTATGTAAAAATCTTAGCAGATTAAAATAAATAATTTTTTTATCTCATATTATTCATAATTCTGAAATTTGGTTGTTTACATAAAAAGTGATTGGATCAAATAAGGTTGTTATTTTCAAAAAACCCCAATGTATATATTTTATTCATAATTCAATATTATTTATTTTATCTTGAACATTTTCATAAATATATCAAACGATGAAATAAATTATATTATCATTAAATAATATATGGAAGGTTTCTTGGATTTAGGAAGGATTTAATTAAATTTTGGAATTAATATATAAATCCAGCTTATGGTGATATATACCACATCATAACGCATACTAGAATAGAATGAATTCATATATGAATCACCTATGGATTAATTTGGATATATGGATAATTTAATGTACTCGACACTAAATGAAATATTTAATAGATCCTAAAATTTTATGTTATATATTTTAAATTAACGGTCTAGAAATATTTCTTATAAGACCATTCCATAAGGGATAACAAAGAAGAGAAATAGTTTAATATTCTAAATATCCAAAATATGGATGAATAATAATGAATTATACAAAAAATGTATCTTAGGGAAGTATATTTTAAAAAATTAATATGTGATCTGTGGATAATGAGTTTTATGTTGTGGTGGAGGAATTATTTTTAGCAGAAACTAAACTATTAGATATATACTATTCAAAATCACTCTATAGAATGTAGTCCATGACATGGTGAGTATGATATATTAAATATCAATAAATTGAGAAATGATAAATTTAAGGTGGGTTAGAAGTCTCATCTAGTTTGATGAACATCAAAACATCACATCCCATTACAAACCATGGTGATAAGAAATCATGTTGTGGTTTATTACATAATGGTTCTAGGATCCAGGAGAACCTGATCATACCAAAGGTTTTTGAAAAAAAAGATAAAAAATATAGAATGTATTGGGTCAATGAAAGTGAAAGCCCTAACAAAAAATAGAAAACCAAAAAAATAAGGAGAATTGAGCATCCCCATAATCAGGTTATATGAAATCATCCACAGATTCCCATTATGACTATGAACCAATTTGGATGAGAAATACATAGTACTTTTCGTTTAGGTTATCTAGTTATAGAGTGATATCCTTATAAAAAGACCAAATTCACCCTCCATGACCACATGCCCAATCATCTCAGCCCCCTCCTTAGGATCATTTTTTTCCGGGTGACGACCCTGTTTCTGTGTCTTATTTTGTTGCCAATCCCCTTCCTTTTATTCCCTCTACGAATGACTCTCCATGAGATATTTTCCATTTGGGTTTAGAAAATGAGGATATGTGGTATGTGAAACTATATTCTTTTCCAGGGAGACATTTATCTCCATATTTTTATTTCTTTTTTTGTATAAGTAATTTTCTTCAGTTTGACTATCAGGTACAAGTACATTAGTCGAAATCTCAACCCACAATTTCTTCTTACACATGCATTGCCTCTTATTGTCATCCCTAACATACTTCCCCATTTACATGGAGTAGGTTCCTTCAGAGTATTCTTTCTTGGAGATTGCAATAGAACACCCAAAGGTATATTCCCTTTTCCCTCCAATGATTAATCATCCTAGCCAGGGGAGTTCATAACATTATCCACCATGGCCAGTCTATCACCACCACTAAATTTCTTTAAACAATTAACCAATATCATCATAAGAATGAGGTTCACCCCCATAAAAAAATTTCATTGGTTCATTCACAACACCAAGTATGATATCATACATTATTTGTCAATCTTCCAACATATGTCAATATTTTTTACATCAAAATCACTTCATACCCCTAGGAAAATTTTCCCATATATGCCCAAGTGGCAAGAAATTGTAACAACTATCTAACATGTATTCATATTCATTTCCATGATCAATCTTATTCTAATGCCCTGACCCCAAAACCTCAGAGTCATTGCATTATTACGTATCATTGGCATGTTCACAAAAGATCAAGTCTTGAAAGACCAATTAGTTTAGATGCCTTGGAAGTACTATATACATTCATGAGGATTAAATTACATCGTAAAATGGAAAACTACAACAACATTGTTTCCATAGACAACAATGAGATCCCATAGACTATCCCTAATGGTCAGTCATAATATAATTCTTCGCATCGAGGGAAAAATAAAACATAAAAAGGGGTGAGATTAGATGCTTAGTAAGGATAACAATATAACAGAAACATTCACAAATAAGTATACACATTTAAGGAAATTTATAAGACTAAATCAAAAGCCTTTTAAACATGAAATTCATCATAATATAGAAAAGATAAAATCAATTAAATCTATTTACTTATTCACATGGATATTATACTAGTGAAATAATCACATGCAATATAAATAGCCACTTTCATAATGATGGAATTCATAATGCCAGACTTCCAAAACCACATAGTCAAGGCCTTGTGCCAAGACTTCAAATAAGATCTGGTCAAGGACTTGTGCTAAGACATAAGTTTTTTTCATGATACCTACTGATGGATTGAGGATATATATCGGGATCTTCTCGTCACTTACTAAGTCCAATTCATTCCACAAGTGAAAAGGATTAAACATAACATAATCATTTATATTAAAACAAGCATATTAAATGTCAATAATTTTACCATAAAACATGAATGGCATAAAAATAACACATATATTGTCAAACATATCACAAAAAATTCAATACAATATTTATGTTTTGTATCATAATAAATCGACTTCAAATAAGATTAAAATCCATCAAAGAATGTTGAAATAGATGAAATCAAATCATTTTTTAGAGAAATATATATTTTTATTATAAAATAATTTAAAAGATAACATTTATGTTTGAAAATATTCTTATAATATTGTAATGTAAGCATCGACAATTTTAAAATGGAAGAAAATAGCTCACCCTCCATATAAGTTAAAAAACATTCTTACTTAAATTTGACAAAAAGGTCAAAAAGTACCTTGTTTGGAAAATGATGGAAATATTCTATTATAAACATATTATAAAAGTAAAACAATGGTATAAATGACTTTAAACCATATTATATAAAATAGTATGAATTTTTTGAAAAATATTTTTAAGAAATATGGATGTGGATGATAATGATGTCCTTGTAGATACTTACGTAAAAACAACCTCAGATAAAAAAGAGATTGTAAAATTAACCCTTACCTTGTAATTTTCCTTTGTTAAGGGTTGGTTAAACTCCTATATAATTGTGAAATAATTGTTATTAAATTATACAAGAATCATATACATTAATATGATATCATATATGATATTTTAACATTGCTTTGTTAATTATATCATAGGAATATCGTCGTTTTAGGTTTTCGCCGATTCGTTTTCCTTTGTATGATTTGTTACGTAAGTCATGTTTTTTATGGAAGGTATGTATCTTATTCATATATAGAATTATATCAAGTCTTTAAAAATTATTTTTAATCATCAAATGAAAATTATTTTGAATGGATACGATGGGGAATGAATCTCATCATGTTCATGGAGACGGTAATCCGTACGTACGCCCAAGCGACCATATCATTCTTTTTATATTAAAATAATATATAATTGGATGTTATATAATATATAAAGAATAATTATCATTTTATATTTTATATTTACATCAATTATACATCATTATTTTACACATCCAAATAATAATGTATTGAATAAAAATTACACCACGACGTGGAGATGGTAAGCTGTACGTACATACGTATGGAGACATGTCATTAAAAGGATGGATAGAATAATGAATATGGTTGTACCATATTTATAATAACATCGCAGTATATAAAATATACTTTATAAATTATTTTATAATTTAAAAAACAAATAAAGGGGAAGTGGAAGAAGAATGGAAGTTGAAACATGTGATTAAATATTTACCACTTCTTCGGGTCCGTTCATTGGATTTGATCAAAAGGGCTCCTTAGGTTGGATCTATGACTAAATTAAGGCCTCTATGATGAAGGTAGGATAGTTTAGATTGTATTTGGGTAGGTTTTGGTATATCCAAATGGCTACTATTCTGTTAATTATAGAGAAGGGGATGTTCCCTTTTATAAGAGGGGTGAGGGGCACCTTAGGACAAGCTAAAATTTTTATTTTATAACAAAATATTTATAGATTTATAATGGATAAAACGGGGTTTATATAAAGGATAAGGTTGGGATCGGTCTAAAAGCACTTAACCAATAGGTTTTATACTACTTTGGGTCACTATATTAACCTTATCTTTTAGATTTAACTCTTACTTAAAACGTTTGACATTTACCATGTCTCTTTGTATTTTTAAATTATATGGTTAATAAACATACTATATACATAAACGAGTACCCCAAGTGGTTCAATAATGATACAACTATGATTATATAATCCTTTTCCATAACCTTATATTTTATGAATAGAATACAAATTAATAATATATTAATTGTTTTAAAAACTCTTTTATTTCATTTTTGACACAATTTGGTATTTTGTTTTTTCTAAATTCATAACAGTATTATTAGATCAAAAAAAATTCAACTAACCAACCATAATATGTTATATTAAACTATAAAATTATTTTAATTCATAAAAAGTCTTTAATTACATATATTTGAATATTTATAATATCAATTATTTTAATATTTCATTAATTAGGTAATTATTCCATCATCATTGTGAGCTAAATAAAGTAAACTATTTATTGTTTAAAAAATATAAATAAAAAACCATTATGTTTGAAATATTTTTATCTTTATAATGAATATTTATATTCAAATTAATCTTATTTATAACCCAATATTTAAAATGTTTTAGTTAATTAACATTGATTTTAACTCTTCTTTGAATTAAATAATAATAAATGTCCTAATCTAAACCATGTTGACCAAATAAGTTCATATTTTATTTATAAGGTCGTTTTTCATATAATTATACATATCCAATAGAATTTTTACAAGTGTTAGGGTAAAAATAATATCATTTTTACCCTTAATTACCATATTAAATTTTAACCATGGTAAATAAAAGTAAATGGTTACTATTCACCAAAAATTATTTTCATCTTATTGAACCACATTTTACTTACAAATATCAACCATTTCTATCATAGATTTGAAATTAAATTCAAATCTGTAGAAAAATTATGTTTCATGTCAATTTGCAAAGGCTCCTTGGAGGTGGGTAAAAGATGATAAAAGGTTCAATAAAATTTTTATATATCTAAAATTATTATATGCTTACTCCAATGAATTACATTAAACATATATAGGTATTATTTATCTATTTAAAACTAAAAGAAATTTAAATAAAATAAATAATTATTTAAATAAAAATTCATTTTGAAACTATAACTCGGTGTTTTTCACTATTCATAACAAATTGACAGTTTTGAGAAAAATTCAACAACTTCACCCTAATCAAATTTTGATATTTTGAACCCAAAAATGAAGTCCATTTTGAAAGATAATATTTATAAAATCTCAAAAAGTGATTATTACTGTTCATAACGGCGATTTTGATTGGTTGTGGTGTGTTAGAACTTGAAGTTGCGTACAACACACGCTATTGTGTTATTCATGGAAAAGCCTAAAGCGGTAGCTGGGGGTGATACACATATAATCTCCACCAACCATATATATAGTTTCAACTATGGATAATCTAAGGAATAGTTAAACCATAAAACAATATTAATGGAAATATTTTGTAATCTGGGTTCTTTTTCTTAATCATACAGGGGTTCCAACAGCATATGCGATATCCTATAGAATATTCAGATGCTAGAAAAACTAGTTCATGCCTATAAATTGAACCTATGATAAAAATATCATGTTCTTTTCTTGATATGGATCAAATCAGTGGTCCAAATAATGAACTCATAGAGTCCCTAGTTTCATATTCTAAAAACCAATGCACCAGGCCATTAACATTAGGTCTTAAGAAGGAAAATAAATTAGAAAAAACCTAATCCAATGTATACAATGTTCCATTTATCGAAACCCCACACCTATGATAGCTACATCCATATATCCTCAATCTTGAAGGTGTTATTATGCACAAATGGTGTGATTCGAGAAACTATGGAGTGTTTACACTATTCATTCTGGTCATTTAAAAATTTAGGATCTTATTTAATAATGTCTAGTGAACCCTTCCTTGAAATATGATTTCTAGAAGGCACATTGAAAGGAACTTATAAGGATAATGCTTCTAATAACATCTGTAGAGCTTGAGGAGGCTCTAGATATGCACCTTCACTCACATCCCCTTGATAAAAAATAAATGAATCCTCTTAGAGGGAAATAGTTCCTGGAACAACCCACACTGATCGCTTGTCATCCATGTGAACAGATCATGATGGTTCAAATATTGATGAATTCACACTGTCCTGGACAATAGATCTTGGATCAACCCACACCGATCTAAGATCGTCCTGACTAGCATATCATACTTGTTCAACATTCACATCATCAGATATCACTAAGTCTTGTGGAGTAATAGAAAACCTAGCATCTAGGCCATCTGATCTCTCTCCATTTTTTGGTCCAACAAACACTTGTTCCAGATCAAGGTGTTCATAATGAACAGGTGCATGACATCGATTCTTGATGAGCTCCTACTTCTTCCCAAAAATTAGACTGGGTGAATCCATCGGTAGAGGGATAGTGTAGCTTTGGTTTGGGAGAGGCTCTTAATCGTCCTATTCATCCACTCATCCTCTTGGTTTATTACATAATACAAAAATTAAAAATTATCTATTTTTTAGTATATAATGATATTTTCATTAATTTTATCACTCTACATTGGTTTTTATAACAAATTTAATTATTTATAAGCATATATATATATGAATATTAAATAGGTATCATGAAATATTCAAGTATTCAATAAACAATTTATAAAATATAAATTAAACATTGAATATAGAAGTGATAGGAACAATAATTAAAGTATAAAAAGGATAAAACATGATAGTATATTTGGATGTGTTTATAACTATTCATATAATTACCCAAAAATTTTATATATAAACATTACATATTTTTTGATGAATATTCAAGGCCTTTATGAAATACACAGGAGATGTCTATAAAGGATTATTGTCTTTAGAGACTACATATATAGTTTATCTATTTCATGAAAGATCTTCAATAAATCTTATAATGTTATTCCATTTTAAAACACATGATAGGCATACCCTACGGAAACCATTCTGCATAACATGTGGAAAAGATAAATAATAAATGATGAGTTTAGATAACTAGTTAGGGTAAACATTTGAGATATTAATAGATGATCATAAGAAGACAAAATATAAGCATACATAAATGGTATAATGAACATAACATACAAGTTTCATACCTAATATATCATAGATCATAAACATGAGTCAATGGAAGAAAATATTATCATTTAAAATAAATGATTCGTAAGGGTGGGTAATCATTATAAATCAATCATTTACAATAATTTCATGACATATAAGTGTGACACAATCATTAGTATAGGAACTATTTTATATATCATATTTTACTAAGAAGACTATAAAATTGCAGTGGATTGGACACCCCTCTTTGTTTCCCAAAACATAACAGATCATGTGTCATCACCAGTATCCCATAGTGGATCTGTTATACTTACTTGTTTCCAATAGTTGATCAATCACATCACCTTGTTTCCCATAACAGATCATACACATTATCATGTTGCCCATAACTAACTCATTAAATATTAAAATTTACATAATGCATTAGAATGGAAATGTAATTATACCCCACCCATTAAATAATAATAAATACTAATGTTTTCCATAAAATCATTAATCATTCACCATAACATTATATGTGAAAATAATTTGTTTCATAAATAAATCATCAAACCACCATAGAATAACCCATGAAAAATGAATGGTATTCATAAACATCTCATAATCATAATATTAAAATATATATATATAAAGAATATGTATTATAACATTGCATTATATCACATGTAAAACATAACTAGAAGTAGTTTCTTTTATCGTTGACAAATAGAAATTCCATTAAAATATCGTGAATAAATTCTTGAGGAAAATATCATTTCCATTTCTAAATATATTTTCTGAAATATAAATATTTCCAAATATCAAAGAAAATATTTTTCATTGTAAATATTTAGGATAACATGCAATGCATTCTTAAATTACTTGAGTGGTCAGGGCTCTGGAAATTTATTTTCATTCCTTACCTGTTTAAACAAATATTATTTTCACGTTTTTATTAAAAAGTCAAAACTACAATGTTCCAAAAATAAACTTATGATTTATTTTAATCCATTTTTTAAAAATAAATATATGTATAAATATATTTTTTAGAAATAATTTTAAAATACCTAAAACAATCGTTAAATATTTAATAGAAGACATTAACATGGGAAAAAATAATTTTCGACTACAGAAAGATATAATGTCAATATTTCATAAAAACCATTTTTGGTCTCTTTAATCCTTAAGTGGAGGGAAATGAAAATAAAAAATGTAAAATAAAATCATAATATTTTGTTAAAAAATAACAATAATATATCTTTATATGGTCCATAAAATTTCATTTGTCTAAAGCATTGTAATAAACAATCTCGTTAAACTAAGGGATTGTAACATAAAACTTTTACCACTATACTAAATTTATAATTATAGGACTCGTGAAAGAAATTAATTTATATTGATTTTTAAATCCACATAATGTTTATAATAATAATCATAAAAGTAATTCATCGGTAATATATACACCACATAAAAGTAAAACATTGTGAATATGGCATGAGTCTCACAGAAATTAATGTTACGTGAACTTGGATGGCATGCTTTTGTAAATTTTAAATCATAAATCCCATGAAAGTATACAATTAAATTAATATTTAAATATAATTAAAATAAATATATTCATTAAATAACATGTATAATTTGTTTTATATTCCACCCATAATATAATATTAGTGTATAACATAACTTATATCCCAAAATTACAATTTGAGACAAAAATCAGTTACCTAAAGTATCGACAATCATTGTAAATATTATTACCTCCTGTATTAAATGTATAGGTTTATTATAATTCTTTTAATCACCATAATAATATATATTATAAAATATATTATATTATATGAACTTTTTTACCCATTTATTAACCATTCCATTTTTAAATCATGTTTCAGGTATTAAATTCACAGTTTTAAATTTCTTTTTTTCTTTTTTTCTTTTTTATTTTAACTTTTATCTTGGATATATCATCTAAAAAATGTTCATAAATATATAAATAATATATATATTCATAATATATTAATTGAGTGTAATCCATTAATTTTATGGATAGAAAATGAATTATATTGCTCATGATGATGGTAGGTCGTATGTACGTATGAATGTTGTTCACATTTTCTTGAAATATGGAAACAAATGAAGGTGAATATTAATTAAAATTACAAAAATAATTATTATATCATGTGTATAATATATATTTTTAAATATATCCTTATAACCATCCATGGAATAATTAAATGAAAAACATATAATATTTCTTCATGGAGGCGGTAGTCCACACGAATGGTCGCGCTATATAATTATCATCTAATAGATAGGATGATAAGAAGGTATATGTGATATTGTGATCTTTAGAAGAATAATTTTTTCAAAAATACTATATAAATATTTTAAATCCATAAATATATCCATCCATGACATGTGATGATGAAAAACAAATTACATCAGTTCGTGAGGCGGTAGTCCACCGTAGACACGAACGACGGTTTCATTTCCAATTTGATGGAATTGTAGACGGATAAAGGTTATGAAACCAAAATAATAACATATAATTATATTTGAGATTATAATTTAGATATATCATCATCTGTGAAGAATATTTTACGGTGGTGTAAGAATAAATAAAATGACAACGCATGGTTCAGACCTATAAATATTCTTTAGAGATCTTTTTTAGATTTACACCTATACATTTTTTGGATAGATTAATAATGAAAAACGTACTCTATGAAATGAGGAGCGAATTATGTAAATTATATGGGATGGTATCTTATATACCAAAATGGTTAAGATGTTTGAACTGGATGGGATATTTGATTTCGTTAAATAAGTGGGGAAAAGAACCCACATGGAAACTACTTGTAAATTTTCCAAATAAAATCCATAATGAATGTCATCACCAATATGAATGTTTAAACATTTAAATATATTATAATCTAATATATTTTATGGATTAAATATTTCAATCCAATAGTAATTAAACAAGATTAATTGGAAAAAATACCCTTATATTTATAGTTTAACCCACAATAAACTCGTTTTAACCATAATTGCGGAAATTCATTTTTTCTGATTTTGAGAATAATTGTGGAAACAAATTGTGTTCATCATAATATATAATATTTATTATTAATATTAAAATATTTTAATATATTTTTCAAAAAAACGTTTACATAATTTTTAGAATTTAATTTAATATTATACTCGTAGATATGATGAAAAAGTGGGATTCTATAGAAAACGTTTTATATGTTTAGAATGATTTAATATCAAAATTAAATAATAAATTGATTAAAAAGTACTAAATTGGGTTAATGATGATATAATGGAACTAATATTACATTTAATAACAACTTAAAATAAAATTAATCTATTAAATTGTTTAAACGGGTTGTTTGTTTTTTAGAAAAACAAGTAGTTTTATACTATTCATCAATAAAGTAATCTTTTAAGAAATTTATAAACAATTAAATCAAATATAATTTTTATATTAGATTAAAAAATATAATATTATTTCATCTAATATATTTTTAAAATTTTTTAAAAATTAATTTTAATATTTGTTTAAAGAAATTTATAAAACTATTTTTTCAGGAAAATGACATTTTCAGATACTATAAGGGCATTACTAAAAATTAATTACTTTTTATCAATATATTTAATTTACATAAAACATATATAAATAAATTTTCAAATTTGGTTATTTTTATTTATATTTCCATTTAAATTTACAATATATAGTAGTCATGTTTAAATAATAATATTAATATTAAATCACGGTTCGTTTATACTCGATTCTATATATAACAGAAGTTATTAAAGAATTATTATTTATTTGAAAATAAAATTCCAAGAAACACATGATGTTAAATTATAACTACTATTATATTGAATTTTACCCTTGAAATTCAATAATATTATTGATTATCTAAAAGTATATATATATGATAAATTTATTTAATGTTTATTTATGGTTTATTCAATATTGCACTATGTCCTGGTTTGTTTTCACAGTAATCCAGAAATTTAGACTGTAAGGAAGAAGTGATAAAAATTAGAAACAACATGTTCTACATGCCTTATATCATCTACAATATGTGTATACATCATTCATACCATGTCTGCAAAGGCATATACTAACCATTTAAGACATTAAATGAAGTGATTCCAATGCACCATGCATACAATCTTTACATGACATGTAGATTACAAATATCAGAATGATACTAAATGTGAATCACACATATGAAGAGTATAGATTTCATTATGTGTAATGTTTGAAGTATCACCTAGTAATGGATAACATATATTTCTTCTACGAGAATTATGGATCTCAAATACACGACGTACAACCAACTTCCATAACTTAAAGACATTGGGAAAAAAATCACTTATATCTAGTACACAACATGTACTTTTCTATTCTATTATTATTTCAGTTCTCCTCCATGTACAAAATATTTTTCCATTGTCATTTTCTGTCATTTTTTCTCAATATCTTTCCTCCTTACATCTATATTTATTCCAAATATATTTCAATTCCTTCCTATGATTTTTTTAGAAAATCGTTATGACTTGTTAACATTTATATTCAAATTATATATCTTTTGAGAATTCGTTTCCATTTCCAACATATGTTTCTTCATATCTCTACATTATCCAAAAATTACTACATTATTCATAATTGTTTTATTGTGAAAAATTATTATTTATGATTGGATTTACATTTCATTCAATTCATTATCTTTAAAATTAATTTTGGTAATTCTAGATTGATTCTATCCCATCAATTTCTTGATTATGAATAGCACGTGTATTATTTCCCTGACCACATTCAACAATTCCATTCAAAACTAATCTAGATAGGGTTATGGGTCGAGAGTTGGGCTATTTATGAGCATAATGAATCTTTATATTGAAGCACATTTACACTATACATAATAATTAGCTATATAATAATTTTCATCTATTTTTTTTCGCAACCATTAAAATTTTCAGTGAAATTAAATGATCATAAACTAATTGGATTTCAGAAGTATTGTTACCATTATATTTATATCCATTAAATATAGAATCTAAGAATTATTCATATTGGTGGGTTGCAATACCCTGACCACGAGATAAATTCATCACTGGTAGATCCAAATTGTTTGACCAAAACTAACTGGTTAATCATAAACTTCATCATATCCTAAGGCATAGGTGTATGCTAGATAAATTTAGTATTATCTTATATAATGAGCCCTAAAATTAACCTTGATACCTTCTTTTATTATATGTCATAAAATAATTCTACCTATATTTAATTACAACCTAACATGAAGAGTGAACATGAGGAAACCATTACATTTTTTTTCAATTGGTTTAGGATCATCCAGTGATCCTCATGGGTTCAACCTATAACTATAAATTTAATACACCATAGTAGTAATTTTATTTTTGATCTAAAAATTTCTAATCTAATATCTTCTTGTGTGAAAAAACTGTGCAAGTGGATGAATAAAATTTAGCTTCATTGCTAGGGATTTATTGTTGCTCAGGCACAATGACCCTCAGAAGAACATTATATTATCTCAGCCATCCGCCATTTATTTTTTTCCTTCCCATTTTTATTTTTTACATTTTTCTCCATCGATAGACCTACATTGAATTTCTCTATCTCACTCTCTTCCTCTCTCTCAATCCACCATGACATTTGCATGCCCTAAAGTTCATTGACTCATTCAAAAAAATAGATGAAAAAGAAAAACATCATTTCCATCGTGAGAACAACCGAATAATCATTTCACAGCACTTATTTTCAAATATATGACTGTGACGATGTTTCACCTCCACAAAAAATATAAAATATGAGACTCCTTCTAATTTCGGTTAGTAATTAACATTGATAGAAAACAACAGAAATTTTTATTGATTTACATCCATTAGAAGTGATATACCCAACATCATGTCCAAAAATATTTAGGCACACACTGTTTAGTTTAATCATTTACTCCTTCACATGGTTGATAATGTGGGTCAATTAAATGGGCTTCAAAGTGATGACCCCATGAACACATGTTCAATTTGAAAGAAGTTTGGGAAAAATTTCAAAAATTAGGTATATTCTCAAACTCAATAAGACATAATGTAATCCAATTATCCATGAATTATAAAGCTAATGATTGGATAATGTTTCAATATCCAGAGTCAGAAATTACTTTTTATAAAATAGAAAAGAAATTTTTAGACTAATAATTCCCAAAAATAGAGGCATGGATACTCCAGAATGATATTCAATACATCAACCAAAAACATGGAGAATAATTGTGTGAATAATCAGATAGATTAATAGATTTAAACCTCAAATTACCACATCTCGAAAATGTTGTGTGGATAAAACAACAACAATTATATCATGAAATACTTTAGAACATCTTGTATTATGGTATACGATGTTGTTGATGTAGGCATCGTGCTAAAGATGTTTGAATTCATGAAATCCATTATTGATAAAATTTACAACAATGTCTATCGGTAGAAAATTATTATAGTACTATCTCAATGTGTAATCCAAAATGTTGATGAATGTACATATATCATCTCTCACATTGAATCTCTAAAAATGACTCTAGAATCAATTCAGTTAATTACTACACCAACACCCCTCTTTCACTTGTAATGAAAATTAAATCCTATGAGACATTGGAATTCCAACATTAGTACCAAGAATTTTGGGAGGGCTTATTGTAAAATCATCTATAAGGTTATAATTACATTACCTATAATAAGAAAAATCCGTAGTACCAAAAAACCATGAAATTTGAGGAAAAAAAAATATAAATTGAGTCCAACCTAGCATCCATAGAAGTATAGAAAAAGTTATTTTCATCGATGGAGTGCTCAGATACAACCAGTGTTCCTAGGACCACTAGGGTTCCCAGATAAAAGATTCATCTCCTTAACATTAGTTGTAATTATAACACACTTTTCCTACAGATAAAGTGGTTCCACATGTGAAAACACAATAATTTCAGCAAGATCCTCTTCTTCCACCACAACCATAGGAATCTCTTTATTCTAATCATGAAACCCTTTTCTTTAATAAATGAATATTTTCATACATGTATATTACATATTTTTATATTTTTATTCATTTTATTACACAAAAACATTCCTGCGGACAACAATAGTTTAATGCCATTGTAATATTGGAAATCATACTTCATGTCTGGGGAAATAACTTCAATGATTTATTCAAAGATCTCCCCCTTTAGTACCCAATATAAACCCATTCTTCGTAGCCTATAGAAAGGAAGCATAATATGAGGGTGATCTTAGATTCTCTGTATGTGTAAACATGGTAGATATTTATTTATTATTTTATGAAAAAATAAGATAAGAATTATGGATATTTTATCATGTGAATAACTTACAATGTTCATACCCAACTTATCATGGATCATAAATATGATTCATAACATAAAACATTAAAATTTTATGAGATATGTATCATAAGAATGAAACATCATCACAACTTAATCATGAACGATAATTTTAATTCATAAATGTTTCTGGTATTATCATTAGTATAGAAAACCATTTCTTATATCATGGTTAACTATGAAGATTCCCAGATTAAGCATTATAACAATTTTCCCCTAATAGATCCAGCACATCAACATTGTAACCATCATAGATAAAGCACATCGACATGTTTCCCTTAACAATCTTGTGAGATATAATTAATTGGAAGTTTCTATAGTTCCTTCCCATCACATAATTAAAACTATACATATGTGTTCTTTATGTTTATAAACCCCTCATCACATGAAAACCCATGTAACGAAATGAGTTTCATAAACACATAAACATAAAATAACTCAATGAAAATATGTAACTTTCATTAATATCATCCCATCAAAAACACAAACCATTAAATTAATTGATAAGAGTAGTATAATAAGTTCATATCCATATAAAATCATAAGTAAAATCAAATATATTCATCATAGATGGGAAAAATTAATTTTCATAGATCACATGAAATAATTTTTGAAGAAAATATCCTTTAAATTTTGAATTAATTTGTAATGATCTATGCCATTATAAAGGGAAAAAAATTATTTGAGATAAAAAATGTATCATTTTAATGTAATATTCAAGAAATATGTGTCTCATGATAGTGGAAAGTGTTAATTGTGATTTTTATGTTTAAAAAACATTCCTTCCAAAAAAATTCGAATATTTCATAAAGAGATTGGTTTTGAAAATAATAAAAATATTCTCTTCAAAAAATTTTGTAAAAAGAAATAAACTGGTAAAAATGAACTTAAATATCTTTATGATAATATTATAATCCATTGTGATTTTTTTGGAATACATTGACAAGAAATAGAAATATTCCCCAATAGAGTCTTAGAAATAAAAAATATTGAATATTGTTGTGACCATGAAATAAATGGATAAAAAATTGTACTAGATTAATCATATGTTCCATTAATGAAATAAAATCATATAGATATATAAATTCTATAATTTTTATCATAAAACTCATAAAATATATTCCAGGGTATTATATACACAATAAAAAATGAAACAAGTAGTTTACAAGGATCGTGTCCCACAAAAATGGAATTGAGATGACAATACATTAACTCATGTATCAACTTTCATTTTTATCCTTCAAAACTCCTATATAATAATAAATATTTTTTATACATTTATTCCATAATCATATTCCAATAATACCATGTATGATTTTTATATAGAATCTTATCTCCTTTTTATTAATAATTTTAAACCATTGTTCAGGGTGATGTATGCTTTGTTTTCCATGCATATTTCAGTTTGACAGTCTCAATCCTTATAAATTTATCATGGTACCTTAATTTAAGGTATTATTTTTATATTATAAATATTATAAATATTCACATAATTCATCGATATTACCATTTTTGTGAAATATAGATGAAAAATAATCACATCACATTATAGAGATTTTACGACATATGTATGCAACAACGACATTATAATTTCCCAAAAGATTAGGTGGTCAAAAAGTAGATATGATATTATTATTACAAAAATAGAATTATTTCAGAAATATTACACATAAAAATAAATCCAATAATAATTTCCATCCACACAATATGGTGTTGGAAAATTAATTTTATATTTATGTGGTGACAATCAATCATACGTAAGTAAGACTGATACATTCACTTCTTGTTCTATGTGAATTTCGATGTATAATGGTGTGTTAGTAAACATAGAAAAATATCATCATATTTTGGATTATGAATTTATTAATTTATGATATATATCACAGATATATATTAGGTGTAGAATATTATATAAAGTGCTTGACTAGTCAGTGTGATTACCTCTTCTTTGAAACGACTCATTTAGATCTCCTCTAAAGAACTCTAGAGTTCATCGTTTGGGAAGTCCATATCCTCTAGAATATGATTATGGATGTGTATAAAATAATGTTCAGAGTTTTTTAGAGATATAGGAATCAAATTGGTGAAATTAGATGAGTGAGAATGTCTCCTTTTATAATGAAGGATATGGGAACTTTTAAAATTTCTTAGAAGATTAATATATAAAAAATTAAATCTCACTCCAAATACCTCTAAATAGAACGGTATTAGAATATAATAAGATAAATCATGATAATAACTTCATATAATATATTTTAAACATGTTTTGGCCTAATTTTTAACTTAATCTTTTTTATTAACTCTTATTTAACATATTTTAATTTTAACTACAGTAACAACTTTTTTGATATTAAGTGGTTGATAGTTTTACTTCTACAGTTCCAATTGAATAATAAATGGTCATAATATTATAATTTATACCATATTTTTACTATTATTACTTATTTATATTTTTATGATTTTCAAATAATTTAATAAAATATTATTTTGAAAAAGTGTCATTAATATCAATTTTGACACCATTCATTATATTGACTTTATGCAACTCACAATAGATATAGAACATTGATGAAATAAATTTAATACTCACAAAATATGTCTCTTGAACATTTTATATTATTTAAATACTTTAATTAATTCAAATTTTATATTTTTAAATTTTTTTATTATCAATTAATTGATTTATTCATTAATTGAAACATTACTAAATCCCCGTTGTGTAATTATTTATGATAAATATTTGTTAAAAAAATTGAAAATAAATATCCATGTATTTGATGAACATTATTTAATTGATAATAATATATATTGTCTAGATTGTATTCAATTTATCCCCATATTAAAATTAGTATTACCCTTAAAAATAATAGGGTGAAATTATTTCACACCCTTCCATTTTAATAATACCTATGTAATTTTCATTAAAATTTTTACACTAAAAAATAATTTATAACCTTATGTGATAAGGGTAGATATAAAATCATTCCAAAAAACATAGCAACAGTTATGGTCATTTTATAGTCCTTATCAGTTTATTTTCAACCTAAATTAACCAATTTACCCATTTCTATTGTATCAAATATTACCAATATTACTATCCATATTAGACAAAATATTATAGTGCCCTATTAAATAAATATGGAACCTATGATTCCAAATATGGATTCAATTTTTTCAAAATCCAAAAATATTTGTGACTAATTGTTTTTAAAATTAATCCCATACATGAGGTGGGCAAATATTTTTTAATGTCAAAACATTCAAAACATTGAAATGTTTTTATATCCAAATTAAATATATATTTTATAAAATGATAAACTTTGAATAAATGAAATAAAATGGACATAATTATTCATTAAAATGAATAAAAATATAATATAACACTTTCAATTTTTTATATGTGTAATGTATCGTGTTTTAAACCAGACAGAAAATTCCAGGGGAATTGGAATTTTTCCATTTCCTGGGTTGGATGTTTATAAAAAAAAATGTTAGATATTATTATTTTTCCCAAGACCTAACAGTATGATGTGAAATTTAAATAAATAGAATTAAATTTTTAATATTTAAATAGAAATAAACTGATATGTGAATGTTTAATGATAATAATAATAAAATTATAAATGATATGATGATGATGATGAATATTATTACTAATAGTATTAGATTATATTTAGGCATATGATCTCTTTAGAACCTATATAGGGTTCACCCTTTGCCCTCATCTATCGCGTGAGGCAACCCTAGTTGACCCCTGGGAGTACATGATCCCCTAATCTCGGATCCTTCTCTACGCACTAATTTCATTCAGTTTTTTCATGGGTTTTCATCAATTCTTTGAGTTATGGATATTTGGTTCTGTCTCCCCCTTCTAATCATGCATTTTAATCTAGACATTTCAATACATTGTTTGACCAAAGAATACATAAAGCAGTAAACATAATTTTTGTTGTTTATTCCTTGAATAGAGCACCGAGATCATCACACGGGACCCCTTCGGGCGTGTTTCAGAGGACTCTACCAAACGCAAGGTGTTTCAAATCATATTGGGTTGTCACTACCATTTTACTTTCAGTTATATACCTATTTTTTTGGTTTCTCCATTATTATTTTTTTCCTCATAATGATTTTGGGTGCCGAGTACATTTTTTACAGTGTTTTGGTCATCCTTGAGGGGGTTTCCGGTTTCCATTGTCAAGGTATTCTTTCTTGTATATGAGTAGGCTGACATATATTCATTAGTGTTTCCACAATATATATATTTTCTCCATTTTTAGAAAATATATTTATATGGGGCTTGGTCTGTTCATATTGGAATATGAAAAATACAAATGCAGGTAACTGTTAATGGGTATGTTCATCTATGATATATGTAAGGATACACTGAACATGTATAGGATTAGGAATATTTGTTCATTGGGGATAGTTTTCCTTATATATATTTGAATGTGAATATGCTCAGATGATGGATGTAGCATCATAGATTTTTTATTGACAATAGTGTCAAGCACTGAGTGTTGGTCATGGTTTCATTATGGTAGGATCCCATTCCCATTACCTTCAATATTATTCATGAAATAATTAATTTACTGCCATTATTAGTTTTTAATTATTGTATCTTGGTTTTGATTAAGTTATTCTCTTGAATAAGAAATTGAAACTCATAATGCTGATAACTGATTGTTTGCAAAAAATTCCTGTGTTTGTAAAAAAACCTCTCCAATGGAGGTGTGATGCCTTCAACATAAAAATGTAGAGATATAATTTTATGCTTGACTACCTTAATTAATTGATGTCTCTTTATTCTTGAGATTATAATTTTTAAATTTTATACCAGTACATTCCCCTTCATTATTATTTCTAAATAATATTGCTTCTTTTAGAAGGAAATTATTGATGGTCCAAGACACATTTTATGTGCAAGGAACAACTATTAATTATAATTTCTAGTTTATGAATGTACCCTCTTCCCCTTTACTTCATCAATTATTTCATGTATCACCATAGTTCCACTCATAAAAAACATCCAGTAATTTATTTTTATCATTTATTTGTTTTTTTATTTGTTTTATCATGTCTGCTGTATCCTTATCTTTTGTTGAAACCAGTATGGAGTGTTCACCATTACTCTTTTCCACCCCATTGGCTGAGAAATCATAAATGGTCTATGTTTTCTCTTTTTGATATGTGAAAAATTTCATTGGTTGTTCATGGTTCCTTAGAAATGACTTAAATTGATTAATGAGAAATTAATTATGAATTGGGTCCCACTTGATAATGCCTATTCATGTACAAAATATTTAATCCCATATGTGGTTCCTCCTAAATTTAGTATAATAGAGGTTTATAGGAATTCAATAGGTGCTACATACAAAATTATTCATATCAAGTTACATGAGTACCTTGACTATTAATAAAATCCGTATGCCTTTTTGGGTGCTCTAAGCTTAAGAAATTTACATATTTTGGATGGATTGTGACTCTTGGTCATGTTTTATAGAATGAGATGATGAAATTTTATTCATGATATATTAGTATGGGGAACATTGATGCCACATTCCATTTTTATAATTCCTTAATTTTCCATGTTTAATTATTTCTTATACCCTTGTTAGTGGCTTGATCCAAATGAAAAGAATTTATAACCTTTCTAGATTGTTAATTCGTGTTGTACCTGTTGACATGAAATTGTTTAAGGCATATACCATGCATCTCAAGCCTCAGAACATGATTTTTCTATTATATATTCCTATATAGCTTTTTTAAATATTTTCATGATGGGGAGAGAATGTGGGTCCCATATTAAGAACCCACAATTGGACTCTCCATACTCATTATGATACAAAGCGATGTGTCGGGGAAGGAATTTTTAGGCTCTCCATGTAAGGGATTCCTCGAGATTTGTACTATACTATTGTCTAATACCAGTTCCCTAAGGGGCATGCAAGGGTGTACCCCTTGGAAAGATGGCTACGCCATGCCCCGATTGATACTCGACCCCTTACATGAAATACCCATAATGAAATCATATTTACCTTATCCTAAGAAATATTTAGACTATTGGTTGGATTTCCTTTGACATGATCAGTGGTATTGGATAATTTGAATGGATGTTCCATAGAAATTCATTAATGGTGATCTTTGACTCTATATATGAAATTGAAAAAAATTAACGTAAATGTCTGAGATGAATTTTTTTATTATATATTTTGATTGCACTTGAGATGCATCAATTACTTTACAAGATTATTTAAGCGATGACAATATATTTAGACCCCATTTTAAAGAAATATCTCAGGGATATAACTTCCTTGGTTTTCCATGTTACTATTAACCCTTGTTTATATATTCTTTCTAATCAACTATAATTTTCACACTTCTGGAATAGGCTGATGCTGGTGGTGTGTGATGGGTACCAACATTGGATCCCAACCCAATTTATATTCTTTAATTTATCATCTTTATTCATTTATTATATATGGCACACTTCTAAATTGATAATTCATTATCTAGAATGTTCTAAACACCATGGGTTTCAGCCTACATAAATTTATATCTCACACCCTACTTTGGTACACTTGTTTCCTTAGCATACCATATATTTTTATGTTATAGTTTGTTTTCTCTATCGCATATACAAGGAAGTTAGGAGAAAATGAACAAGATGGAGGACAGTATATTCATGGAGATTGCCGAGGGGATTTGATGTACATTTTTTATTATTTTTTTGTGTTGTAAAGAATGTGGTATTTTTTAATTCATTCCATCAAGTATCATTATCATGTCATGAATTCATCTATTTTATAAAATGAGGTTGGACACTTTTGGTCAATTATTTAAAATCAATCTTATGCTATTTTTTCATTTATTTATTACTATTTCTATTGTTATCTATTAATGTTTTGATTTTTAAAACTATAATATATTGTTATTATCTATTCATACTCTTATATATAAGGGAATTTTCTCCCCACAGACACACCCTATGAACTCACTACGAGTCCGCAGCCTCTTGAATGTGGGGATTTTCTTCTGAGGACATCTAATGAGTTGTTCTGGCCACCATATTATAGGTGAGTTAGGTTGAGATGTTACCAAGTGGTATCACAGTAGTTTTTTTCTTTGTCTTTCTATTTTGGGTTTATATATAGGATACTAGGAATGTTTCATCACTTGGATAATTTTTTTTCTTAGGACTAATCCCCCAATGTATGGGAAATGACAAAGTGTTCAGTGTTGATAATTGATTTTTTTTCGATATTACAGTTTATATGATTTCACATTTAGTGATTGGAGTAACATCCACTACATATGGATTTATGGAGTTTATGGTATTCTACCCATGCCCTATTAAGTCATGGTTAAAGAATTACATTCAACATAATAGAATCATAAGGATTCATATGTCATGCATATGCCATGATATATAGTAGTATTCATTGGTTTCCTACTTATATGATTGAGTTATTTGAATTCCATGACATGTTGTAATGTTAATTATAATTCATGTTTGTATAAAATATTTATGTGTTAATATTCCATGATTTTATGCATATATCATGTTTAACCTATGTTATATTTTTTATGAAATTATAGTTTTGTTTTAATGTAATTGTTTGCATTGGATAAATGGATTGGTTAAAATTAAATCGGAGTGAAATTCCACTTGTACTGTTTATGGGATCTTGATGAATTGGTAGTTGGTCGTCTATATGACTATACTATTAAAAATATACATGTTTTATTATGAAATTGATTAGAATTTAATGTTCTCAGAAATGGAACCTATAGGGGTGTCCTCTTTTTAAGACCCTCATGTAATGGTATATAAAGATTCTTCTATTTGCCTTGGATTAGGGGCCTGAGCATATTTTCTATGATCCTTTTATAGAAATGGATTGGATGATAAAATCTTGATAAAATAAACTTTTATATGCGGGGATCTATTATGGGTTGATGCTTTCTAAATTACTAAGGGGATAGACTATGGTAATTATCACCCTTGTAATGAAAAATCATTCATAATTCCCATAAGTTTTCTGATTTTGTATGTTGTTTCCATGTTATCTTTCCAAATGGTAACCACCTGTATAAAATTAAACACTTATTTTTATGGGCGATCATGTTATTATTGTCCTTTGATATGGGCTTGAGCACTAAGTGATTATCAATTATAGCTATTCATACATTCCTTGGGCATGGATACATACTCTATAGGTTGTTCAAACCTCTACTATCCATAATGATGGAAGAATCAGAACATCACCATCTGAGTAAATAGTTCTATTTCTTCTCAATTACCATGAGTTATTATGAATTCACGTACATTTTAAAATTATGTGTTTTCTGTAATAATGAACTGGTTGAGTTTGGTGTAATCATTGAGCCTTTTACTATTTAGTGTGGTCTCGAGTCATATCTAGAGTAGAGTGGCATGTGGGTAGAGAAAGAAACTTCATCCAAATTCTAGAGACATGGGAGTTTGTACATGCCATTTGGTTTGATTTTGGTTTTCATACCAATTGATTAAACATTTTCATTTATGATAGATCTGACCTATCACTCTTTTGAGTGGCTAGTCTATATCATATTTTGATGATTAGGACACTCCTATGTTGGAATGTTTCATGTATGTTCTATTAAATACATGTACTTATGGGTATAAATAACACAACCAAAGAGGACCATTTGATAATGTTCAAGTTGAATTAAATGTTGTGAGCCTTGTGAAATTTAAATAGTGTCGGTGCATGCTTAGAATCATGATATTGAAGAGTTTTGTTGTGTATGTATCCCTTGAAAAATATGGTTATCCATTGAAGACTTCGGTCATTAAGATTGAATGATCAAATAATGTCTTAAGTGGTAATGGAATAATTTTTGGACAATGATAGTGTATTAGTAGGTGAAGTTGAGATTCATTAAATACAATTATATCAATTATGGTTTAAGTGTTGTTCTTTAAAATATTGGGTGATTTTGACTGGAAATCATTTAAATCCACTCAGTGCTTCCTACATTGCGGCATGAATGTCCCTTATCCTGACATCGTTTTTGATGCACTAAGAGAGTGTTGGTCTTAAGACACATTAAATTTCATAAGTTGTTGTTTAATCACTCTATGGTTCCATGTTGAACGAGTGGTTCTTATCAAATCATTGTTAGTCTTGAGGTGACCTTGGATTCTCATGTATGAATTCCTTTGATGTATCCTTTTACCCTATCTAATTCTTCTGAATTGTCTACCTGGATGATGTCACTCTAGGAACAGTCAATTATCTAATTTGGATGTCTTGGAATTGTACCAATGCATCACTCATAACCATAAAGTGTATAATACCTTAGGTTACTTCCTTTTACCCCTGTCTTTCCAATCCAAGGAAATCTCGAACTAGTTTTCTGTCATGGTGATTTATAAGTCCATGAACATCACTAGATTTTAGGTATGGACTATAGTGGACATGTTCATGGGTAATGAGATATACCATGGATTAATAAATATCTATTTATTTTGTAAAATTCCATCCATATAAGCCAAGAATCTTCTCGAATGGTTGGCTGGAGTGTCTTGACTAGTTATCTCTCTTATTCAAGGGAGTTGTTAGTGAAGGACCATTTCTGAAACATTGTGAGGTGAGATGAGTGCGGCTAGTGTTGTCTAGGTGTTTTCATGAAAAGCTTGCTTGACATGGGAATTTAGGTCAATGGGGAATCAACCATTTTTACAGTTTTGGAAATCATGCGAGAGGCATTGCTAGAATTCTTAAGGTAATTACTTTTAGGAAATTTCTATGGTGGAAGGAGCCATCGCTTGGAGTTGTCCCTTTCAAATGTTAAGGCATATGGTGGGGAGCACCACCAGTTAGTTATTTCATGATACAATTGCATTGATGTGTCTCTAGCTAGACAGGCTTGGTTAAGTGCCATTTTCATTGGAATGTGGGTGTTGGCACAAATCATAATTGATAAAGTGTGACTTGCCTAATCAATGCTTGAAGGTGCGTTGGGAATTTAGAGACGCAACACACCCATTTGTTCTAGACTTCATGACCCTTGTAGGTTGGGTGATATTTTCATTGTTCCTGAAGACATATAAAGGATGATATGTTCTTGGGTGGTGAGGTTGTATCACTTTGTGTTTTGACCCTAATGAAAAATACTAGGAAAATTTAAAATTTTCAAATTGTTGTGAATACAAATTTTAAAACCAAGCATTAGATCATTTTTTCCACTAAGAGTTGAATCATTGAGGTGTCTTTTAATGAAATTAAAATTTAATTAATTACAATTTTAATAGAAATAAATTAACAAGGAAATTATTAATAAATCATTTTAGTGTATCCTACTTAGTGATGAGCATGTCCCCTATATTTAAATTTTCCTCGATGCACTAAGACAGCTTCAGTATTACACTACACGAAAGTTTAATTTTTTTTGTAATCTCTATTCGATTTCATGATTAACTCATGGTTCTTTTCAAATCATGTATAGTATTCTGGGACACATGGTTTCCCATGTAAGAATACGTTGAATGAAATATTTTACACAATATGTTTCTTATGACTTGACTGTCAGGGCGAGGTAACTCAGGGGCTAGTCAATGCTCTGATGTGGATGTATGAGATTTGAACCAATGTCTAACTCATAAACATAGAGTGTATACTACCTTAGGATTCTTACATGTAGTACTGTCATGCTAATACATTGTTATCCTAGACCTATTTGCAGGCACAGTGATTATTAAATTGAGGAACATCACTAGAAGTTAGGTACGAATTTCATTGGATGTGTTCACGGTGAATTTGAGATACATTGTAAGAATACGACATATCTATGTTTGTTAAATGATTAATTTATACACTGAGTGACTTCTTTAATGGTTTAAAAGACCATCTCGACTAGTTCTCTCTCTTGTTCATTTGAGTAGTTCATGAAAGACCATTTCTAGAAAGTCATTAGGTGAGACGAGTGCAGCTTGTGTCAGTCATGGATTTTCCGGAAAAGCTGGCTTGACATGGGAATTGAGGTCGATAGGGAATCAACCATTTTAAAGGATTTCAAAATAAAATGAGTATCATTACTATAATGATTATGGTAATGTATTACATGAAATTCTGATGGTGGATGGTGACATGGAAAGAAGTGGGACCCTTTTATTACTAAGACCAATGGTGGGGAGAACCACTAGTTAGTTGTTTTTGGATGTGAAAACATGGATGTTTATATAATTACAATGGATCAGGTATGCATTGTTTCAATGTATGGATTTGAAAATGAGTGTTGGCTCAGATCATAATGACATAACTGCCAATTGTCTAATCAATGCTTGAAGGTGGTTTGTGAGTTTGGAGATGCAACACGACTATTTGTGTGAGACTTCAAAACCCTTGTTGACTGGGTGATGTTTTCGATGTTCCATATGGTTTCTTGGGGATTATAATTTCTAATTTTGGGTGGTTGTTACATCCTACGTTTTTAGTCAAATGAAAATTTATAGGGGAATTTTAAATTTTCCATTTCTTGGGCATGTTTTTTTTAAAACCAAGCATCAATTTTGTTTCCTAAGAGTTGACACAATGATGTGTCTTTTAATAAAATTAAAATTATATTCATATTAAATTTAAAAGAAATCAATTAAGAAAAAATATTTAATAAAACATCATATTGTATCTTGCTTAGCAAAGGGAAGTCCACAAATCTTCACATCATCCATGATGCGCTAAGATAGCATCAGTCTCATGACACACATAACATTAAATGTTGTTGAGTAATCTCTATCCATTTTCATGCTAAAATGGTGTTACATATCAATATTCGTTAGTCATGAGTATCCATTGGATTCCCATGTAAGAATACCTTGGAAGAATATTTTTAGACTAAACATTTCTTCTGGTTTGACAACTAGGCTGATGTCGCTATGGTCTAAGTCAATGCTATGATATGAATGTATTGTCTTGGTACCCACGTCTCACTAATATACATGGAGTATGGAATAAATTATGTTAATTCCTTTTCATCATGTCATGCCAATCTATGGTTATCCTAGACTTGTTTTTCGGATCAGTGATGTTCTAATTAAAAAAGGTCATTGAAAGTTAGTTATGGACATCAGTGGACGTGTTTGGGGAGAATGCGAAATAACTTTAAAGAAAACAATGTAGTTCAGTTTTAAAAATATTGGATGCCTATACTGAGAAAATTCATGAATGTCCAACCAGAGTGGTTTGACTTATTGTCTCTCTTTTTCAATGGAGTAGTTAGTGAAGGACAATTTCTAGCATGTCGTTTGGTGAGATGAGCGTGTTTGGAGCCTATTGAGTCTTAGCATGAAAAGCTATCTCGACACAGTATTTGAAGTCAATGGGGAATCGACCATTTTAACATTTTCAGTAATCATAACAGAAGAATCGCTTTAATGATTATGGAAATTTATTGTAAAAAATTATGATCATGGTAGGTGTGAATCCATGGATTGGGCCCCTTCCTATACAAATACCTGTGGCGGGGAGCACCACCAGTTAGTTGTTTCAAAAGATGACAGAATAGTTGTTTCTCTATATAAATGTGCTCAGGTATATTTAATTTTGATGTTTTGATTGGAAACTATGGATTATCTCAGATTTGAATGTCTGAAGTGCTGCTTTCCTAATCAATACTTGAAGGTGGGTTGAGATTTTAGAGACACAACATGACCGTCTGTTATAGAATTCACATCCCTTGTCATTTGGGAAGTCCTTTCATTTTCCCCAAAGGCTTCTCGGGGATGATATATTGTAATGTTGGGAGGTTGTAACATACGATGTTTTGAACAGGATGAAAAATTCTAGGGGAATTTTAATTTTTTTAATTTTCTAGGCATGCCATTTTTTTAACAGAGTGTTGGAATTTTTTTAGGAGAGGAGACTCTGCAATGTGTGTTTTATCAAAATACAATTAAATTAATTATAATTTAAATAGATATAAATTAATAAAGAAATGATTAATGATAACAACAATAATAATAGAATTAATTTTATTATTGTTATGATTATGATGATGATTATTATTATTATTAGTTTTAATTTAGGTTTATGTTATTTTAGAGCTGAATGTGGGTTCACCCACTTCCCCCAACCATCTTGTGAGACCCCACTAGATGGCCCTCTACAGTGCGTGACCCCCACCTCCTGACTCCATATTCACTCACAAAATTCTTCTTCTTTCTTCACGGGTTCCCGTCGATTCTTCAAGGTATGGATTTCTGGTTCTTTCTCCTCCCACACATTGGGCATTTTCATCTTCTCATCGCTATTATATATGCATTTGACCCATATTTAATGTGGTAATCATATTTTTTGGTGGTTTTTCTTGAATACGGCATGTGACTCCTCTCTCAGGACCCCTTCACGGGGGTTTCAGTGTTCTCAACTAAATGATAGGTGTCTCAAGTCATTTTGCGTTGTCTCCACTATTCGAGGTGTGGTTTTATATCCATTGTTCTCTTTCACCCTTATTATTTTGGGTCCTTTGGATGATTTATGGTTCCTATTAATTCCTGTAGTGAGTTTTGGTCATCCTTGTGGTGGTTTCCGATTGCCGTTGTCAATCAAGACTTGCTTTAATATGCTTTATTTTTCATTTATCCAAATGATTTCCACCAATATATATATATATATATATATTTGTGTGTGTGTCTATGTCTGTGTGTTCTCCCATGGCAGCGAATATATTTATATGGGGAAAGGTGTGCACAGGTTGTAATATGAAAAATGTATAGGTAAGTAAGTGTTAATAGGTATGTTCAAATATGATATATGTGTGGATCCCCTTGTATGTGTTCAGGGACACGCGAAGACATAGATAGAATCTATGTGTACTTATCTTCATTTGAATGTGTATATGCTCATAGGATGTATGAAGCAACATAGAGATTTCACTGATTAAAATTTCAAGTGATGCATGTTATGATAGGTTTCTTTGAGGATGGATTCCACTCCCATGACCTTCAATTTTATAAATTAATTAATTAATTGACTAACATTATTAGTTTTTAATTAATGCATATTGGATTAGATAAAATGATTCACATGAATAAGTAATTGAAATTCATAAAGGTGATAAATTATTTTTTTAAAACTAAGTCATGTTTTTATAATAAAATCACTCCAATAGATGTGTTCTTCCTTCAAGAAAAAAATGTACTGATAAAATGGTATGCTTTCCTACCTTAATAACAGAGTGTCTCTTAAAACTTGTTATTATAATGGTTAAATGGAATGCTTGTACATGGAATTTCTTCATTATTTCTAAAATCATTGCTTTTTTTCCAAAAAAATTATAGATGATCTAATAAACCTCTTAATTGTGTGTCACCACTATTAATTAGAATGTCTAGTGTAGGAATCTACCATCTTCCCCTTTACTTCGTAACTTATTTCATGTCGTGCTACTGTCCCACGTGTTGAAACCTTCTAATGATTCACTATTATCATTTATTAAATTTTTTAGTTTGTTCAATTGTGTCTGTTGTAACCTTCTCTTATAGAGAACCCCATTTGGGGTGTTCAACATGGATCTATAGAAACCCTTCATGGGAGCCATCTTAAATGGGATAAATTTTTGTAATATTAAATGTGGATGATTTGTATGGGTTGTGTGTTGAACCATAGTAATTCCTTAAATATATTAATGCGAAATTAATTATGAGTTGGGTCCCTCTTGATAATTCCAAAGCTTGACCAAGATATTTTATAACATGTGTGGTGACTCATAACGAGGATATAACTTAGGTTAATTAGAATTCAATATGTCTTACATACAAAATTACTCTTTTCAAGTTACATGAGTACCTTTCCAATTATTGAACTCCCTATGCCTATTTTTGTTCTCCTTGCTTAATGCATTTGAACAGTTTGGATGGATTTGGCCACTTGTTCAAACATTGTAGCTTGAGATAAATAAATTCTATTGATTTCATATTGTTAATAGGCATGTTGATTCCACATTCCTTGATTATAACTCTATGAATAAGAAATTTTTTTATTTCTTTTGTCCCTATTACTGTCTTAAACCATATGAAATGCAATTTTTAATCTTGATATCTTGTGAAAATGAGTATCATGTGTTGACAAGATATTGTTTAAGGATTATTCCGTTTCATACCTAACTTTCCTTATGATATATGCCTTTCTTGTTTTTTAAATCAAATCAGGTTAAGGGAACAACATGTATCCTATATTAAGAATGCACAATTGGACTCTCTTTTCTCCATAGATTATTACATGACGCACTAGGGAAGTGATTTTTTAGTATCTCTATGAAAGGGCTACCATGGGATTTTTACACTGCTATTGGGTGATACTAGTTCCCTATGGGGAAGCAGAGGGATGACATATTGGAATGATGGTTACAAAAAGCCTCAGTTAATACTCATTCCCTTACATGAAATACCCAGGACTGACTCATAGTTACCATACTATGAGTGATACATGGAATTTATAAAGGATCACCTTGGTTGGGCTCATTGGAATCGAATAATTTGAATGGATATACCATAGAGATATCTCGATGACTGGCTCAGACTCCACCCCTAAAATTGATTGTTTTTAATATAAATTATTAAGGTTAAACATTTTTTATTCTTATGTATTGAGATTGTAGTTGAGATTTTTCTCTTACATTACTCTCTTACATATGCGCTGAAAAGAGATTTAGATCCAATGATAAAGAACAGTCTTGGGGACATGCCTTCCTTTGTTTATTGTATTACTATTATCCCATGTTTATAAATTTTTTCTTGATCAACTATATTTTTTGATAGTTCTACCTTAGGTCGAAGAATGTGGTATGTGATGGATATCTATTTAGGAACCCAAACAATGATTTAATTTTTTAGTTTATCATGTTTTTTTATTTGTTATAAAAGACACACATCTAAATTTTATAATGCGTTGTTGGGATTGGGATAGACATAATGGGTGACCGCCTACTAAGATTTATATATCACACCCTATTCAGGTACCCTTGGTACCAGAGCCGACCATATATTTATAGGATATAGGATTTTTTTATTTCTTGTAACTAGGATTTAGAAAAAGAGGAAAAAGCTACAGATCAAGATGTTCATAGAGATTACTGATAGGTATTTTATATCCTTTATTTATTATTTCAATTTGTTTTAAAGAGAATTTTATTGTTTACATATATTAACCATGTTTCATTACCATGTAAATCATTCATTTGTGGTATAAAATATCAATGGCTACATTTTTTCAGTTATGTAAAATCTGTATTCCACTATTTTTTTAATTATTTATTACTATTTTTATTACTATATATTCTTACTAGGCTCTTATAATATATTATATATTGTTAGGCATTGTACATACTCTGATCTCTGAGGGAATCGTCTACCCATAGACACACCCTAGGCCCTCTTTGCAAGTCAAAATCCTTTTCCATTCATGGAGATACAGATGAGGTCATGTGTCCCACTAGTCCGAAAACTATTTTATATGTATGCCATGATGAGGAGTTACATGATGAAAACCCATTTTCAATTAAAATTCAATATTTTTTGTTACAATTAATCAAATCATAAAACATATCACAAAATTAAAAAATTCATCAAAATTAAATTTTTATATCTTTATTTCAAATAAAGTTTTGTTGTAGAGACCCAAATCATGATGTACATGGAAATTACATTAATTTTACAATAATTTTGCAGAATACTTAATACTTAACAAAAACTTGCATCCAAATATTGAAATAGTTTAGTGTCATTAGAAACTTGGAACATAAACTTTTAATCATCTTGAATGGTCTTCAATATCTCCCATAAAGATCTTCCCCTTTTGTTTTTTAACTAAAACCATTCTTTATATCCTAGGGAAAAGAAAAAATAAAAATGGTGATCTCAAATGCTCAGTAAGGGTAATCGTTGAGAACATATAAACAATCCATAAACATTTGAACGTTAAAACATGAACATATTACATCAAAATCTGGAGCAATGACATGAATCTTGGTAGTACATAAGGAATAGATCCGTATGGAAGACCAATAATGATAAAATATAATTGGAATAAAACAATAAATTTTGGAAAACGTTTAATAACATAATACGATTTCCATAGTAGCTAAGGCATTGCTACCAAGACCATCATAGTGGACAAAAGCCATTACTGAACCGAGTTTACTTACCATTCCAACCCTTTATTACTTTACCATATTTACTTTCCGTTACAACCCTATCAATATCATGAGATATAAATCATTTCCCAATGCATTGGAGGTAGATATAGGTCCCACCCATCTCATAATGAAATCATTCTTACTTTTGCAACAGAATAAACATAAATCATTCATCATAACACAAAGAATAAAATGGGTTTCATAAACATCATCCCATCTAAACAAAATCCATATAAAACAAATGGATATCATTTCATCATAAAAAAAGTGAAATCATGTAAAAAATAGAGACATTATAATTGAAACGTACACATATAAAATTATGTAATCTTAGATAAAAAATGGGTTTGATAAAACAATTTAAATGAATTCTTGAAAAAATATCCTTTCTTCTTCACAATCATTTTCTCTTCACAAAATGCCATGAAATTTTAAAGGGAAAGGAATTTTTTTAAAGAAAGTCATGAAATATTATAGAGGAAGCTTCATGAAAATTAGGAGTTATGAAACCGTAAAAATCCGTTCATGCCGTATAAGTTAAAAAAATTCTTCTCATACTTATGTTGGAATAGTCCAATAATACCTCATATGGTAAACAAAAGGAAGATTCATTCCATACGATGTGGGAAAGTGTAAAAATGTATTTAAACATACATGGAAGAAATGTAAACATTTTATTAAATCATTTTGAGAACATATGAACATGGATGATAAACTTAAGCCCAATAAATACTTTCGAATAAACAATTTCGAATAAGAAATAGATTGGAATAATTATCCCTTACCTTATGTCCAATTTCATTAGTATGTGTCTGAGGCTCCTGTATAGTGGGTTTAAACATATTTTTATCTTGTAACAGAATTATAATAATATTTACGATATCATATATGATTCTCTTATGACTTTATATTAACTTTTCATTTTTCAATTCCATGTTAATATAGTGTTTCGGGTAAAATCGTTTCATTTATCGTACGTGATTAGACTTGTTGTTCATGATATTATTATTACTTATATAATGATTTACTTACTTCCAGAATGTAAATCATGATTTATATATCGTATATATTCAGTATATATATATAATATATAGATAAATGAAATAAAATACACCGTTCATGGAGACGGTAGGACTTATGTACACAAGAATGCTGTTTTCCGTTCCTTATTCACTTGAATGGAAGTAAGTAATTTATATATATATACATAAATACAAGAGCATTATTATGTCATATATTTCATTATTATTCATTATATATAATTTATACTCATTCTTGAATGGTTAACATGGAGAATGAATCCCATCGTGTCATGGAGACGGTAATCCGTACGTACGCACAAATGATGATATCATTTCAATAATTATTGAATGGAATTGAAGAGGATGATATAATATCTTAGAATTTGTATCATGTTATAATAATAATATATATTAATTCTTTACACCATTATACCCATCCACGTAAGGTGGTGGTAGATAAACATATTACACCACATCGTGGAGACAGTATTCTGTACGTATGCACGCGCGATGATTTCATATTTCTTAGAATGGATAGAAGTTGAAATAGGCTTGTTTCATATTTATGAAAACATATTAGCATATAATTAATACTGATGTTATTACTTTATAATTAAACAACTAAATAAGATGATGTAGAAGAAAAATGAAACTTGTAACAATCGGTAGAAGAGATTACCTCTTCTTCGATGAGCCTCTTTTAATCTTCCTCAAAGGGAACTAGTGATGGTCTTTTGAGAAGACCGGAACCTCTATGATATAACTGGAGTAGAGGATAAGAGAAAATGGCCGGGATTTCCAGAGCTTGAAGGATCAAAATTTTCTAAATAGGAGAGGTAGGAGGTGCCCTTTTATAAGGGAGGAGAGGGGCACGTTAGAAAAAACATAAAATATTATTTTATAATAAATTCATATTTGGTTTATAATTGCTCCAAAGTGACTTATTTAGAGGATAGGGTGGGGATGGGTCAAAATACTCTTAAACAATAGGTTTTAGACAAGTTTAGGTTACTTTTTTAACCTTATCATTTAGAATTAACTCTTTGTTAAATACTTTAACTTTTACCGTGTCTTCTTGTATTCGTACACTATATGGTTAATAAACTTACTATAAACATCCAGTCGAACCCCAATTGGTTCAATAATGTCATATATATTCTTATATACGTCTTCTAGAAGATCTTTAGATTTTTAGGACCATTATATCAACTAATAATATAATATATTTTTTAAAAAACTCTTTTATGTCTGTTTTGACATTATTTGTTATTTTGTTTTCTATAAATTCATAACAGAATTGTTACTTCAAAAAAATAATCTAAGCAACCCTAATATGTCATATTACCCTATAAAACTAGTGTAATTAATAAAATATCTCAAATTACATTTAATAGTTTATTTATAATATAACCTATGTAAATATTTCATTAATAAGGTAATTATTGCATCATCATTGTGTCATAAATATATTAAGTTATTAAATTTCTAAAAAATATAAATAAACTACCATCATGTAGGATATTATCTTATATTTATAATGAATATTTATAGTCGAATTTATTTTATGTAAAACCCTATATTAAAAATGTTTTACTTATTATACTTTGATTTTAATTCTTATAACTATTATTTAAATTAAATAATAATAAATGTTCTAATCTAATCTATGTGGACTGAAATGGTCATAATTTATTTCTACGATTTTCTAGGTCGAATTATATTATATAATAGAATTAGTACATGTGTTAGTGTAATAATAATATCATTTTTACACTTAATTATCCTATTTACTTTTAACTATGGTAAATAAAAGTAAAAAGATACTATTTACCAAAAATTATTTTTCTCTTATTGAACCACATTTTACACCCTGATATTAACCGTGTCTCTCATATTATCTGAATTCAACTCATAGAAGCGGTAAAATTAAGTTTTATATACAATTGCAAATGCTCTTAGGAGGTGGGTAAAAGAAGGTAAAATGTTCAATAAAATTTTTATATATTTATATTATTATAAAATGACTCTAATGAATTACATTGAACTTATATAGGTATTATGTATCTATTTTGAACAAAAATAAATTTAAATGAAAAAAATAATTATTTAAATAAGAAGTCAGTTTTAAACAATAACTCAGTGTTTTCACTATTCACCAAAAATTTAATGTTTTCAGAAAAATTCCATAAATTAACCAGAGGATAATTTTGATATTCCAAATACAAAAATAAAGTCCATTTTGAATGATAAAATTTATAAAATTTCAATAGGTGGTTATTACTATTCCAAACATCTAGTTTATACAATATTTTAAAAACATATCATTGTTTAGTGAAACTCGGTATTGCGTACAACACAAGCTATCGAGGAAGGTTTATCTTGCGTGTAACACAAGACTTGAATAGTGTTTCAAATTCTATAAGAAAATATGGTGTTGCATATAATGCATGATAATCATGGTGTAGCATAAAACACAAGACATCAAATAAATTAAAAAGAAAACTTCTCATAAAATCTCAGGGTGTTACATTCTACCCCACTTAAAATTTAATTCGCCATCAAAATGTTTCGGGGTTATAAATGGTTTTATACTTGAACGTTTCTTTCATAGAAATACAAATAGTAAAAAGGAATAATAAAACATCCTTTTAAAAATGAACGTTAGTAATATAATGGATACCCAATGTAACTCATCGCTGGGTTTCCACATTGGATAATATAGGTAAAAATATGGATATGAAAGAGAAATCTAACCATCATGTTCTGATAGAGTGTGGTACAGAACATTTCTGTGAAAAATCCAACAATCACAAAGCAAGAAATTTGTGATGATCTAAGGTACCATCTGATTCATTGGATATGAATGTACTAGGATAACGTTTTTGGTCATCAAATCATTTCCCTAATGTTGACAATTTTGAATTAGAATAAATACTTACATGATTTTGGTACAATCTCGCCGTTGTTCGTTCCATGAACAGTTTTTAGGCTTATCCAAAATACATTAGTCCAAGATCATAGAATAAAGAAAATGATTAATTGAAAGGTCGCAAAACTGGCATGTGAATACCATCATTTGTCTCCCATATATGAGAAGATATATCTTCTTGGTCACATTCCAAATATGTAAATACCTTAATCATGTATTCTCTTGAAAAATGAATACCCATTTAACTATATTGAAAACATTAATGCAATCAAAAGTTAACTCTTTCCACATACCATACTCCAAAACATTCTTTATACTCAAACCATGACGTCACTTTATCTTTATATCAGTCATGAGCTCATGAATACTATCAAACATTTCATTTTCTCCTTATCCATTAATTATGCACATGTCATTTTCTTTCAAAAAATATTTCAATCACTTTTCATGGTTACCAATAACCTAAAATTATTGTAAACCACAATAGACCAATACAAAAATATTCTAATATTCCATGATACTATATACAACATTATTTTGGAATCCCATTACATAAAAACATAATCATTCCATGAAATCATTGTCATATTCATCATCGCTAATAGTGATCTCATGTGACTTCCCTTTGTCCTTTTCTTTAAGAGGTTCCTCAAATCGATCATCATTAACCCTTGTATTAGGGAATTGATTTGCATAATGCCCCATTTCCATCCACATGAATAATTGAAGTGTTGGTGGTGCGTTCTCTGTAGTATTTTCTCTATTGACATCATTAGATACCCTTTTTCCATTACATCGACACTCAGCTACTCGATGACCTTATTTTCCACACTTAAAACATTTTATATCCCCTTAAAGACAATCTCCATCATGATTCTTTCCACACATTGAGCATAATGAAACATTCATCTTCTGTTCATAATTGTTTTGTGATTTTTCCATGAACATCATCTTTCATTTCTTGTCAAAACCACGAGATGGATATGTAACACCAACTTCCAGTTATACCTTGATATAACAACGTACAATTTCTTCATAGCTATTGAAATCTCTTATAGATAATTCCCTTCAAAGACTTCGTTTTAAGCCACTGAAGAATCAATCAACTGTACTTTCAGGATGGATGATAAATCTAGATGCATAACTTGCAAGCCTTGTAAAATTTGCCTCGTATATACCAACAAACTTATCATTAATTTTCTTCAGCTCAAGGAACTCCTTTTCTATCTTTTTTCAATGAATACAAGGGATGTACTTATTGAAAAATATCTACTTCAACTCGTCCCATTCCATGGATTAAATTTCACCTTCGGGCCTTGTATTCTTAATTAGAGTCCACCACTGGTCTACTTCACCTTCTAAATGGTAAACATCCAGATTGAATTTTTCATGTTCCGATCATCGAAATATGGAAAATATCTTTTCAATGGTACTGATCACTTGTTCATCAATAAGTGGATCAGAAGACTGACTTAATGAAGGTGGACTTTCCTCATGAAGGACTCAATAGAATATTTTTCCCTTCTCTTCTCTTTCAGATTTCCAGAATGATTCATAGCTTGTGTAAGTATAACAATAATATTTTTTACTCCATCTCCCATAACATTGGTTTGTTTAAGAGGAAAATCATTGAATTTCCCATTACATTGATCAACACGGTTCCTTCGGGTTCCAGCCATCACCTAAAACCCAAAAATAATAGTGTAAGAGGGAAAAATCAAGCTACGCAAACAACATAATAAAGCTGGAGTACCTTCAATATCTAACATCTTAGGTTTAATTATATGATCGTTATCGAAATTTTATGACTATAACCTATACTTATACTTATCCTTAGGTACATCCCTAGGCATACCTTAGAAATATCTCTAAAGATATCACTAATGTTTTCACATTCTAGTTTCCAAATGTTGACTAAAACTTTCCTCTGATAACAATTATAGAGACACAAATCATTGAGTACATGGAAATTACATTACATTTACATTAATTTTGTGGAATAATTAATACATAAAAAAACTGACATCCAAGGATCGTAATTGTTTAGTGTCATTGGAAACATAGAATATAAACTTCTAATCATGTTGAAAGTTCATCAAAATCTCCCATAAAGATCTTCCCATTATATTTTCTTACCAAAAACCATTCTTTATATCCTGGGGAAAATAAAACATAAAAAGGGTGAGCTCAAATGCACATTAAGGGTAAACATTGCGAACATATAAAAATCTATAAACATTCGAACGTAAAAACATGAACACCAAACATCTAAATCTTGAGCAATGACATGAATCTTGGAAGTACATAAGGCATAGATCTTAATGGAACATCAATAATGATAAAATATTATGGGAATAAAACATTTAATTGTGGAAAACCATTAATCACATTATAATATTTCCATTGTAGCCAAGGCATTGCTGCCAAGACCATTATAGTGGACAAAGTCCATTAATGAATCAGGTTTACCTGCTGTTGCAGCCCGGTATTACATTACCAGATTTACTTTCTGTTACATCAATGTCTGTCTCATGAGATATAAACCTTTACCCAATGCATTGGAGGGAGATATAGGTCCCAAACATCTCATAATTAAATCATTCTTACTTGTGCCACAAAATAAACATCAATCATTCATCATAACCCAAAGAATAAAATGGGTTTCATAATCATCATCACGTCATAACATAATCCATATAAAAAAATGATATCATTTCATTATAAAAAAACTGAAACCATGTAAATCTTAGATACAATATACATGAAACATAAACATATAAAATAATTTCATCTTAGATAGAAAATGGTTATGATAAAACACTTGAAATGAATTCTTACGAAAAATATCCCTTCTTCTTCAAAATCAATTTCTTTTCACAGAATGCCATGAAATTTTGAAAGAAAATAATTTTTTTGAAAATAGTCCTAAAATATTGTATAGGATGATTCTTCAAAATTAGGCATTATGAAACTGTAAAAAATTGTTCATGCCGTATAAGTTAGAAAACACACTTCTCGTACTTTTTTCGGAAAATTCAAAAAGTACCTCATTTGGTAAACAAAAAAAGATTCCTTCCATACGATGTGGTGAAGGGTAAAATTGAATTTAAACATACATGGAAGAAAATTAAACATTTTATGAAATCATTTTGAGAACATATGTACATGGATGATAAATATAACCACAGTAAATATTTACGAATAAACAATCTCATATAAGAATGAGATTGGAATAATTATCCCATACCTTATGTCCAATTTCATTTATATTTATCCGAGACTCCTGTATAGTGGGACTAAACATATTACTATCTTGTAACTTAATCATAATAATATTTTTGATATCATATATGATTCACGTGAGACTTTATATTAACCGTTCATTTGTCAATTCCATGTTACAACAGTGTTTTGGGTAAAATCGTTTCATTTATCTTACATATTTGGACTTGTTGTTATTTATATTATTATGACATATATCAGGATTTACAAACCTCAATAATGTAAATCATAATTTATATATCATATATATTCAGTATATATATATATATAATAGATAGATAAATGAATTGAAATACACCGTTCCTGGAGACGGTTGGCCATACGTACTCATGAACGATGTTTTCCTTTCTTTATTGACTTGAATGGAAGTAAGTAGATGACATATATATATATATATAAAAAGTATATTTATTATGTCATATATTTCATTATTATTCATTATATATACTTTATAATCGTTCTTGAATAGTTAACATGGAGAATGAATCTAATCATGTCGTGGAGACGGTGATCCGTACGTACGCACGAGCGATGATATCGTTCCCATAATAATTGCATGAAATTGGAGTGGATAATATAATATCTCATAATTAGTATCATGTTATAAAAATCATATATATTTATTCCTTACACCATTATACCCATCCAAGTAAGGTGGTGGTATAAAAACATATTACACCACGGCGTGGTGACAGTATTCCCTACGTACACAAGCGCGATGATTTTGTTTTTAGTAGGATGGATAGAAGGTGAAATAGGGTTGTTTAATATTTATAATAACATATCAATATATATTTAATAATGATGTTTTTACTTTATTATGAAACAACTAATGAAAAGTATGTAGAAGAAGAAAGAAACATGAATGAATCGGTAGAAGAGATTACCTCTTCTTCGACGTGCCTCTTTTAAAAATCCCCGTAGGGAACTAGAGTTAGTATTTCGAGAAGTTCAGAACCTCACTTGTATAAATATATATGTTTAGAAGACAAATTTGAATGGGTGGTCCGAGCTTCAAGACTCACAATTGTTTAATGAGGAGAGGGAGGAGGTGCCCTTTTATAAGGGAGGAGAGGGACACCTTAGAAAAAACTTAAAATGTTATTTTATAATAAATTATTTTTCGGTTTATAATTGCTCAAAAGTGACTTATTTAGAGCCTAGGATGGGTGTGGGTATAAATAATCTCAACCAATAGTTTCTAGACAATTTTAGGTTACCATTGTAACCTTATCATTTAGATTTAACTCTATGTTAAATAATTTAACTTTAACCATGTCTTCTTGTATTCTTACACTATATGGTTAATAAACATACTATAAACACCCAATAGAAACCAAATTGGTTCATTAATGTCATAGATATTGTTATATAAGTCTTTTGACCGAACATTATATTTTTAGGACCATTATATCAACAAATAATATAATATTTGTTTTAAAAACTATTTTATGTCAATTTTGACACAATTTGGTATTTTGTTTTCTATTAATTCATAACTGCATTATTACTTAGAAAAAAATTAATATAACTAAACCTAAAATTTTATATTATTGTATAAAATTATTGTAATTTATAAAAAGTCTATAATTATATTTATTTGGGAATTTATAATATCAATTATGTTAATATTTCATTAAGAAGGTAATTACTGCATCATAATTGTGTCATAAATAAATTAAATTATTTATTATCTAAAAAGAATAAATCAAATACCATTTTTTAGGAAATCGTCTTATATTTCTAATGAATATTTATAGTCGAATTTATCTTATGTATACCCATATATTATGTTTTTTACATATTAAACTTTGATTTTAATTCATTTAACTCTTCTTTGATTAAAATAATAAGAAATTTCCTAATCTAATACAAGTGGACCTAAATGGTAATATTTAATTCGGAAGGTTGTTTTTGGTGGAATTATACTTATCCCATAGAATTAGGACATGAGTTAGGGTAATAATAATATCATTTTACCCTTAAATACCCTATTTATTTTTATCCGTGGTAAATAAAAGTAGAAACCTACTATCCACCAAAAAATATTTTTATCTTATTGATATACATTTTACATCTTGAAAATTATCATGTCTCTCGGATTTTTTTAATTCAACTCACAGAAGTAGTATAATTATGTTTTATATATAATTACAAATTCTCCTAAGAGGTGGGTAAAAGATGGTAAAAAGCTCAACAAAATTTGTATATATTAATATTATTATAAAATGACTCCAATGAATTAAATTGATCTTATATAGTGATTATGAACCAATTTTGACCTAAAATAAATTTATATAAAATAAATTATTATTTAAACAATAAGCTTGTTTTAACCAATAACTCGGTGTTTTCACTATTCATAAAAAATTTAAGTTTTCAGAAAAATACCAAAATTCCACCCTAGGCTAATTTCAATATTCCGAATCCAAAAATAAAGTCCATTTTGAATGATAAAATTTATTAAATTTTAAAAAGTTGGTATTACTATTAATACTGTCTAGTTTATATAATATTTTAATAACATATCGTTGTTTAGTGAAACTCGGTATTGCGTACAATGAAGGATATCGAGGAAGGTTGCTCGTGCGTGTAACACAAGCTAAGAATAGTGTTGCACAGAGTGCAAGATAATACAATGTTGCATATAGCGCAAGATTATCTTAGTGTAGAATACAACAGAATACATAAAATAAATTAAAAATAATACATCTCATAAAATATATTGGTGTTGCATTTATTTTGTGAAATATAATTTATAAAATTTTCATAATTTAGTTTTCCAAATAGTTTTCCATTAAATAATGATAAAACTGCTTTTTGAAACATAATGTTATTAGGCTTAAAACGAGATTTATTTTTATGTAATTTATAAAATGAACATAGGATTATTGTTTAACATTATAAGGAATATTCTATATATATTTATAAGAAATATATAATTAATATAGTCCAAAAATAGTGATTTTTTAATCTGATTGGAATAAAACAAACAAGTGCACATTCAAATAGGTTTTTTGAAAATTATTTCCTTTTAAAATAAAAAGTTATTTAAATATATGAACCATATATTTATTATTCAGTTAATCTTGTTCATACCATCAATTATAACGCTGTGGTTATACTTTTTTTTAAATAATTACAATAACAGAATGTTGTTTCATAGAAACCCATTGTTGGACATAATGTAAGCTAATTTGTTGTTGTATGTAACACACGACATCATAGATATAATTTTTTTAAAAAAAATAAATGTCATAAAATTTTCAATATGACATATTATAAGCCCCTATAAATGAATTTCATCCTCTAATTTATTATGGTTCCTCAATTTTTTAATACATTAAAGTTACTTTCATGGAAACCCACATTGTATAAATGGTTACTAAAGCATACTTTTAAAAACGGAATGTTAGAAATTTCACGGTTAACCAAAGTAACACAAAACCAGGTTTCCCCATTAGAGAACATATATATATATATATATATATATAGTGAAAACTTGGTCAGATAGAAGAAAATTAACAATCATGTTCTAATGGAATTTTATAGAGAACATGTTCAAGATAATTTTAATGACCATAAAACAATAGGTCAAATAGGTCTGGAAAAGTTCACTGATATAATATAAAATGATGATAATAGGAATAAAATTTATTTTAAAACATTTTAGATGATATAGTTTTTTAATTTCATACCATAAGAAAAAGTTCACTCTATAGTTGTGTCTTGATCAATTTACTCTTCATCTCCTACTCCATGAATAGATGAAGAAGAAATTATAATCCATGAAGAACTAGTGGATTATATGATCTATAATGGAATGATAATTCATTCCATAAATCTCTAGAGTCATCATAACAAAATGGATTTTACACATTATCCAATATTTATACATCATCATATTATAAAATATTAATCTCTAAAACTACTTCCAAATTTCAATATAAATAATTTAAAAAAATCCCTTATGAACCTTATAAAATATAAAAACTAATAATTTCAAAATAAATATACTAAACTTATCATTTATTTCCCAAAAAATATTTCATCTCATAATTTTCACATATCAAACATGTGAATACCATTATGAATTATTCCATGAAACATGGTAATAACCCGAATTACTAAAAGACAATAGTAAAAACATGAATTATTTCCAAAATTAACTCTTTTCTAAAACCATAAATTAAAAAATTAGGTAAACTCAATAAATGATATCGTAAAACCCATTTTCATATTTTCTATCTCAATGTCATCAATACTAATGAAATTATTTTTTTATAATAACACATCTCATCATTTCATTATTCAATTATAATGCACATATTTATTGTTATCATTCCCTTCAAATATAAAATTACTAAATCAATCAATTTTCATTTTTAACTATACCATTATAAAAATTATCTAAAATCCTAAAGAAAAACTATAATAGATAATTCATTAAATATTTCATTATTCTATAATACCATAGATGTATTTCTAATACATTTTTTCGAATTTGAAGACAGAAACACTGAATTATTCCACAAATTCTTTATCATAATCCAAATTTTCAATAGTGAGTGCATGATATTTCCATTAATCATTATTTTTAATAGGTTTTTCGATTGATCATCATCTTTACCCATTGAAATTATGAAATGGTTATAATTATTCAAATTTTCTCTACACATGAATCACTGATGTGTGTGTGGTACATTACTTGGAATCCATTTTTCCTCCATTGAAATAACATTCCTATACATTACTTTTGAACATTCATGAGATTTATGTCTATCCTTTTAATATTTAAAGAACATCGATGTTCCATTATAACTCAATGTTTGATGTTGCATCAAACATTTTTGATATGTAGATGGTTATAATTTTTCTCTACAATGGGGTTAATTAGAGTTTTTAAAAGACTCAATCTTTCATTTTATATCAATATAATGAGAATAATGTTTACCTTAAATTTACATTTCTAAATTGAGTGCACATAGAAAAATTAATTTTATAACTAACCAATAATATTATATCTAATGTTGTTCAGAGACATAATTAAAAGAAATTAAAGTAAAATTCAACCTTACATTTTGTTGGGATGATAAAAATAGAAGCATTCTTTGAAAGTCTTGTATAACATTCCTCATAATTACCAATGGATTCTCAATCCTTTTTATTTAGATCATGGTGAAATTAATTCATTTTCATATGAAGAATACAAGGACTGAACTTATTGGAATATAAATTTTTTGATTCATCACATTCCATATATTCAATTTCAACAAATTACATCGTATTCTGGATTGGATTCATTGATGTGGACAACTTCACATTCCAAATGATAAAATGATAAAATGAATTTATCATGTTCTAAACATTTAAGAACCAAAAGTATATTTTTAATGGTATTGATCTTTTTCTCAAATATAATTTGATCAGAAGAACCACTGAAAGAAGTTGGATTTTTATTCATGGAGGACTTAATAGAGTTTTGTTCACTCCATTTCTCATTTTATTTTCCAGCGTGATTCATAGATTGAAATTGTTGTGTGAGAATAACACTGGGATTTTTTATTACTTCTCCCATAACATTCAATTTTTTAGGGGGTAAATCATAAAATTGAATATCACATTAATAATTAATTCATTTCCTTAGAGTCCCATCAAATGGATAAAAATATAAAGCATAGTCTGGTCAACAGTTATCAAAGTGGTTTCACCACATAATCAAGGGATATTACATATAAAATTTCATTCTATTCCCTCGTAGGTATATTAATAAGATATTTATTATAATTATGAAAAATAGAGGATTGTAACAAATATATATACTTATCTTTAGGGATATAAATAAGGTTTTATTATCCCAGTTTTTAGAGGTTGACTAATGCATTACTTAGGTACCAACTATCACGACCTAGGATTTTTCTACATGGATTCTACATCATTTTAGATAAATATTCATTACATTACACAAACACATGTCCGAGGACTGTAATATATTATTCCATTTATCATTATTGAAATAACATATAGAATTGTGAAAATAATTTAATTTTTATCACAATGATCTTCCCCTTTATTACCTTACATAAATTTTTTCTTCATAACATGTGGAATGAAAAGATTTGAAAAAGGTGAGATCAGATGCTCAGTAAGGGAAAACCTGAAAGATATAATTTTATTGTTTTATGAAAGAATATGATAATAAATATGGTTAGGTGATCATGAGAATGATGTACACAATTTATACCGGACCCATCATAGATCATTAATATGAGTCATATAATAAAACATTATCATTTCAAAAGATATATATCAAAAGAATGAAACACCATCATGACATAATCATGAACCATAATTTGAATTCATAAATATTTTTGGAATAATAACATGTATATAAAATAATTTCATAATTCAAGGTTATCTACCTAGTCACTCATATTATACCTGATCTTATAATTCCCCAAATGGATCGATCACAACAACGTTTTTCCCATAATAGATCAAGAACATTTAATTGATTCCCTTCACAATTTATTGAGATACAATTCATCACACATTGAATTTGGAAGAGTTATAAGTCCCAAAATTCATTTAATAAAAACTCTTGATATGTTACCCAAATGTCTATAAATCATTCATCACATCAAAACCCATGATACGAAATTAGTTGCATAGACCCTTCATAATAAAATAACTCATGAAAAAAATTGGTTTTATAAATATCATTCCATCATTAAAATAAACCATTAATAGAAGGTATAAAACGGTATAAATGGTTCAAATCCATATTAAATAATAATAAACATTATTTCACAACATATTATATGGGAAAAATGATTTTTCAAGGATCACATGAAATAATTTTTGGGGAAAATATCATTTATTTTTGGAAATAAAATTTTTAAAGAGCTACACAATTATAAATAAAAATATTATATTATAAAAATAAGAAAATATTTTTTAAATTAATATTTATTGAATTAAGGCATCATAATAGAAGTATAGGATTACAATTCTATATAATTTAAATAAAATTCCTTCCATATTTCTTTTGAAAATTTAAGAAGGAGCCCTGTTTAGAAAAAGTGAGAAATATTTATTTCAATCCATTTTGTAAAATGAAAAAAAAATTGAAAATGAAATTATGATTCCATAAGATAATATTACATAAAATTAAAAAAAATTATAGAATTCATTGACATGAAATGGAAATATTCCCAAATAGAGGTGAAAAATGAAACAATCCCAAATATTGATGAGACTGTGAAATAAACTCGTACCACATTGTAATGAATTAAATCGTATTCCCCAGAAAAGAAATAAAATTATATGGATATTTAAATATAATAAATTTCCAGAAAATACTCATAAAATACATTCCTGGGTAGTATATACACCATAATAAAGAATCATGTCGTGTACAAGGAATGTGTCACATAGAATTAAAAGTGAGACATCAATCCCTTTCCTCATGTCTAGTATTTCATTATTCTAGTTAAAACTACTATATACAAAATATGGATTTTATAAAAATATATTATATTAATATATTTTAGTTATACCATATATTTTTTGTATAAAATATCATCACTCATTTATTAATAATTTAAAATCACTCCTCTATGTGATATTTGCTGTATTTTCTAAGCATATTTCAGTTTGGTAGTCTCGACCCTTAAAAATAGTTCTTCATACAATCATTTAATGAATTCTTATTTTTATATATATATCATATATAAAACTAAAATACATCCTTATTAACATCAATGTTAAATGTAGATGAAAAATGAATCACTTCGCATCATGGGGAAGGTAATCCGTATGTACACACGAGCGACATTTTTATTTACCGAAATATTAGGTGGCTAAAATGTAGATCTAATATTATCAATCTAGAATTATAATTTTGTAATTAATATATTATATCAAAATTGAAACAATAATAATTAAAATTCATAAAATATGGTTATGGAAAATAAATTGTATCGCTATGTGGAGATGCTAAGCTGTACGTACACATGATCGATGCACTCGCTTGTTATTCAATTGGAAAGGGGTTGTATAAATATGTGATAATACTCATAATAAAATTTAGTAATATTTTTTATAATGAATTTATTATTTTATGATATATATCGTATATTTATAGGAGGTATAGAATTGTATAAAGAGAGTGTTATTGGTTAGTGAATTGACCTCTTCTTCAAAACAAATCCATTAGATATCTACAAAAGAACTCTAGGATTGGTAATTTAGGAATTAAATAACCACTAGAATGTATATAGGTATGTCTATAAGATAAATTTGAAGAGTTTCATTATGATAAAAGATTCACTGTAGTGAAATGAGATGATAGAGGAGGAAACTTTGTATAATGAAGGTGATGTGTACTTTTGGAATTTTTCAAAGGATTAAATTATAATAAATTAAATCGAAATAAAATTACCATAAAATTGAAAGATATTAGAATATATTGTGGTACATGATGTTATTACCATTAATTAATATATTTTAGATAAATTTTGTGGTAATATTAAAACTTATCATTTTTAATAACTCCTAGTCAACCAGTTTTAATTTTAACTACTATATCAATGTTTTTTATATTAAAACACTTAGAGTTTTAATTATATGGTTCCAATTGATCCATAAATGGTAAATTAATGATATTATAGACATTAATATATTAATTTTTTTTATTGTTTTTTTTTAATTTTAAAAAATTTAATCTAATGTTAATTTCATAAAAGATCACGAGTTTAAAATTTGAAACTATTCCCTACATTGACTTTGAAAAGTAATTGTTTATGAAAATTATATATTCACATAAAATAAAAAAACATACAGGATTTAAATAATTTTATTGTATTTAATAATATTATATACAGTCAATAATGTCTTCTATTTTACATCAAATTAAAAATATTATACTTATTAAAAGTAAGTGTGCCATTTTGTCACTCCATTTGATTTAAATAATATCTAAGTCTATTTCATGGAAAAGGGTCAAGTAAATAATTAAATTTAAAAACTTTTGTGTCAAGGGTCTAAAAAAATAATAAGATATAATTTGGGATAGTGTTATGGTTATTTTATAGTCCGTATATCTTTATTGTAAACCTAAATTACATAACATACCCATTGTTGTGGAAAATAATTACCATAATTACTATTCATTTTGGTAAAAAAAGGAATATATTAAAAATATTTAACTAATGATTCAAAAAATGGTATCCAGTTTCAAAAATTCATATCACATATGTGGATAAAGTTAATTTAAAATTAACCCCACTGGCGGGGTGATAAAACATGTTATTTTTGTTCAAACGTTCGAATGATTAAAATGTTTTTATGTATATATTCATTGTGAAATTGATTAAACAGAAAAAAATTATATTAAATGATATAAAGGTTATAAAATTATTATTTAAAATAAATTTTCATTTTCATTTTACAATAAAGAATCATTAAACGGAAAAGTTGTTTTCAATTGAAATTCAATAGTTTTTCAATACTCATCAAAACATTAAACATATCAGAAATATAAAAGATATTAAAAAAATGTAATTTTTTTATCCAAATTCAAAATAAAAGTTAATTCTTTCAAATATGATATTTAAATGTGTCAAAATTATGTTTTAAAATATGTACTCCATTAAAAGTCGATAATATAGCTTTTAGAAAAATACAATTTGTAAGCATAATTCATGGTTTCTTATATCTTGTCTAAAAGCACATCTGATGAATGATAAATATAATATTGAATATTGAATATATAAATATAAATATTTCATTAATATAATCTAGTAAGTGTGATTTTTTTAATTTAATTTTAAAAAACACAATATTATTTATTTTAATAGTTATTTAGAAAATTATTTCAATTAAATTTCAAAAGTTTTTTTCATATGTAAACTGTACATTAATTACTCAGTTAATCCTACTCATACATTCCATTCTAATTACCATGTTATAATTTTCATGTTTAAAATATTATATTAATTAAATGGTCTTTCATAAAAACTCAATGCTGCATTCAACCCAAACAATGCAAGTGTTCCGATAACACAATACATCCAATAAATAAAATTATTTTTTAAAAATATATTTTATAAAGTTTTTGGGGTGATACATGATAAATAAATTTTCTAAAAAATAATATAAATGTGTGAAAAAACAAGATAACAACTTTCCAAACTAAAGAGTGGTAATGTGAAATTAGGATCACTAAATGGGAAAAATTTGAAAGACATCATCAGTCTAATAACAAAGTACATTTCATAATGACACTAAAATGAAAATGATTGAGGAGGAAAATTATTTAGTTCTTAAGAGTGGAAAAAATTTATGGTTTTAGAAACCATGAATATATAGTCGAAAGAAGATGGAGGAAAATGCTAAATAGGTTACTTTAATCACAATGAATTACAATGATTGTAGAATGGAATATATTAATGGAATGAGTTGTAAATCAGAAGAGATTAAAAATTCTCTAAATAAAGATTATCCCTGAAATAGAGATTTTTATATAGGGAAACCAATGTACAAACCCCCTCTACCATTCCCAAAAACAGTGAGGTATGTCACGATCGAGTAACAAAATAATAATATTCTAGTAATGTTTAAACAATTACATATCAATATCCCCTTCACCTAGTACATATCTCATATACACACTTATTTTAAATTCATGAAAAAATTTATTTCCGAAAATTAAAATAGAAGAATTAGGTTTCATTTCATTAAATAAAAAATTCTATCTTATTGTTTAATAGAAGCTTCCACTAAAAACGAGAGTCGCTAACGAATTCTGTATTCCTACACTTTAGTGGAATGAAGCCTTGAAAAAGAATAATGATATTTTGAAATGATCCTAAATATTATTCCTATGAGTGACTTAAATAGTCTAAGGATAAAAAAAATTAAACCAAAATGAGTGGCAGTTTAGCTGGATGATGGATCTGTCACGTTACATCCAAGAAACCTCAAGTAATATTATTTAAAGTTTAAAAATTTATCTTTCCAACGGATGTATTAATTTTAGTCATAAAAGAAGAAGTAGATGTATGAATTATTCTAGGATGAACTTTTTAGCAAGTGAGATGGTTTTAATAGATGTTAAAAAAGTTAAATTGATACTCAGGGTTGTAGATTAACATGTTGTATTCGATTTAGAAACGGATTACATGAAATGATATGATTATGTTTTCTTGCAGTCCATATTTCATATTGATGAAACTAATGAGTTTAGGACCATTTGGGGAAACAAGGAGAATTTTTCCTCTTATTGATACAATGATAGTGATAATGATAATTTAAACTAATTTTAACCCTTATTAAGTGACAATATATCTCCACTGACACCCTTTGTCATAATTCCACCATCATTGGAAATAAAAAAAATTCCATGTGAATTCAATTAATCATTACTAGAAACATTAAAAATAATTACAGTCACTATCTTTTCATAATAACATAAAATTCAAGAGTATAAGTTTATTGAATTTTTCCAATGTAAAAAAACTCAATATCTTGGGAATTTACTGACAATAAGGGGATCATCATTAAAATCTTTACCCAATAAAATTTCATTATAAGAAAGTTATAAAACAGAACTCCAACCCCAAGGGTGACTCACCCAACTAATGAATGGAGTGGTTAATAAATAATTTTTTATACTTAACATTTGAAGAATAATATTTTGAATATCTGATAATGAATGATTTAGTCCACTAAAAGATGTTCCAAAGAAGTGTGATATCACTATTATCAAAAAAATAATGATTAAATGATATCTACTTTGACCATCACTACATATAAATTATGGGTAATTTATAGGAACCTCAACATAAAAATTAAAAAGTATCATTTTCCACTACCCTATTTGAATCAAATTATAAAAATACTATATGGGAAAAAATTATATCTTATATTAGACAAATGTACAGGGTAAAATCCAATTTTAGTTGATCAAGATGATCACTCCAAAACCGTGTGCACTTGTCCCTTAATAAAAATCACCAATTGATGTATATGGTTTGTTATGTGTTGGCATGGGAATCCAAATAATAATTTGGTTGCTAGATTGGTAATTAGTTAATTTTTATTGGAATCTAGTTTTGGTGAAAATTATACAGATAAGGATCTAGATGGAGCATCAATTGGAGAATATAGTTTCTTTGATGTTGTTTGTAATGGAAAAAATGAGCTAAGGGAGTCTGTTGGGACTAAATTTCATTGAAGCTATGATGTTAAGAACATTATTTCGCATGGATATGTTAAGGATTTCACCACCCCGAAGATGGAAATATTATACTACATGATCTGAAAGTTGTAGATATATATGGAAACTCAAAATTTTACCTGGAAGGGGTGTGTAATTTAGATTCACTGTAAATTCATTCAAATGTTTTAGAATTAGGTGATGGGGATAATGGAAAGATGCTGATACAAGAGGAAGGTGAGGAAACTTCATTAGCCTATATGAATAGTTGAAGAAACATGGACTAGGTACATGTATTAAATAAGGAAAAGTCATGAAGGGATAGTTTAAAAACTTATACTAGAAATAATTTAGAAAATTTGGAGAACAAAGGCTTGGTTCATTAACAAAGAGTGAGATATAGGATTTAAATGAAATCAAAACCATGGAACACAAGAAAAATTTATCTGAATATCAAATAGATTATTGGGAAGATTCAGAGGATGAAAAATCTAGTTATGTTTTAGGAGATAGATTTGGTGTAAAAAAAAATAATGGGGTATATACTTCCCTTAGATGAAGAATGGGTGGCAGGCTATAAGATATTTAGGGAGTTTAATTATACTAAATGAGAAGAATTCCAAAAATCATAAGGACTATTCTCATTATCCTAACCCAATAGAAACAAGGTCCTCCAAATAAATGATGTGATGGATATTGGTATTTTGTCTAATTATTAGGAATATAAACTAATTATTTTTTTAACAGTATATGCATGTGGTTTCTAAGGACAAAATCAAGAAATATGATAACATGGATGCCTAAAAAATGGAGGAATGAGAACTCGTTCCTCATTATAGTGAAGAAATGTTTGAGGAGGAAATATTAATTAATTTTACATAGGATAACTTCTAAAGTATTGCCGAGAGAATAATTCCATTAGACCTAGATGAAGAGCATATTACATGGATCAATAACCAAAATCACTATTTAACATATGGCTTAAATGAAAGTAATATTGGTATAAAATAGTGTGTACAAATGTGGGACAAGATGACCTACTGCTTTGAAGACATGATCATAGATAATTTGGGATCAATGTACACTACAGATAAATGCAGTTTAAAGAGATGTATGGTTTTTAATTATAATAAGATTAATTTAAATAAATTAAATATTTATTATGGCATTGAAAAATTGCATGTTTTTTATTTTTATGGTTGCCAACTTTTCCGGAAAAGGGATTTTTTAATAAAAAATTCTATTTTTGGTTTCTATAATATGGAAACAAATATTCAACAATGCAAGAGACACATATTACATGATATGAATGAGTAGTAATTAAAAATTATAATTGTTTATTTTTTGATATATGAAAGATACTTTAAGTTGTGATGTAGTAATTTGGATCTACTATTGCATCGATGTGATGAAATACGCCTCATATTAAACTGAGAAAAGTGTGACTTCATTGTACAAGGAGGTATAGAACATGGAGATAAAATATCATAATAAGGAATAGAAGTAGATCCATCTAAAAATAATGAGCCGAAATAAATTTTTTATCCTATGGTATTAAAATGAATTAGAATCGTTCTCATCCACATACAATTCTACCATCAATCTATTAAAATCATTATGGAAGTATCACACCCCTTGAAAACATATTATTGAAAGACAATATTTTTGAGTTCACCAATGTGTGTTGATGGGAATTCTATAATCTAAAAATAGTATGGTGTACCTTAATATAATAATTTCTCCAAATTGAAGCAATGACATCAATTTGATGTGTGACCCAGGGAATTTTTATATAGGCACTTTTTTAGGATAGTGAGTCTGAAATATCATTTTTACCATTTGTTATTCCAGTCACAGATTGATTAACGCTTAGTTAAATTATATGACCACTAAAAAATAACTTATGGTAGTTTTAGTGAATTTTCAGATTAAACCAATTTTTTCCTATTTTATTTATTTTTTATCACATGATTTGGATATTTTTTTTCTTTTTAGTATAATTCTTGTTCAGAGGCCATCCCTGAACTAAACATTACTCATATTTCTACATTCTATTGATCGTTTTTCTCCTAGTTTTGACTGTATGAACTCAACAATTTTTTTATTCCAAATAGGATAACCATGTGGAATAATGTTTTTTCATGTGATGTTTTTATATTTAGAATATTTTTAGGCCCGATACATTCCACTCAAACTCACTCAATTTCCCCCCTACAATGACATTTACAACAAGTATCTCTTGATTCCCTACATTAAATTTAATGTTTTCATTTAATTTATGTCTAAAATAATATTGATATATCTCTCAAAATATATTCTAGTATAGTATTCACATTATATAATTTTATGTGTAGGGGTATTTCATGAGCATTATTATCGATACACATGAAGTATATCATATTTTATCACTTATCTAGGATAAAGGATTAATTAAAATCATGATATAATGTTGATGTATTATTACATACATTAAAATATAACCAAAAAATTGTTTTGGAATTATTAAAATTAGTTTTTTACTACTTTATATAATTTTTAGCATAATTGTTATGTTTAGTAATTTAAATTGTTTTTTGAGACCACTCAAACTTATTTTCATTCCATAATTTTTGGATTTTATACCCTGAGTGATTACTAGTTGTTTTTATACACCTTTTCTTTATTGGATCCTGGAACCATGATTTCATATTATTTTCTATACATATTTCATTAGAGACAACAGAGGTATTTAATCATATCAAAACATGAATTGATATATTATTGTGGTTATTATTGAACAAAAAAATTTAATTTTTATTTAGGTCATCATTATTGTGAAACATTTTCTTTAGACAGATATATAGATCATTTTTTTTCATACTATACATGAATCACCTTTTTAAGATGGTGTTATTTTGAGCTGATTATCCCTTCCTATTGGGATATTGGTATTATGTATAATTATACTATAAATAAGTGTGGGGTAATTTTCACTACTGATGTAAAAACATATTTTTATTAAGGATATGTATTGTAGAACCTTCACAAGAATGATATAATGTGATCCATAATTACATTTCGGCATTTTATTAACCTACCCTATTCCTTGGAAAGAGAAAAATATATATACATATTTAAAAAATGTTTGAGTTCTTTATTAGGTGTAATGACCAAAACATTAGAATAATATTTTGTTTCATAAAAAATTATATTTTAGTATGTAATAATCAATAAATATATATTCATAAATGAAATGATACAGTCATGTTTTGAACATTATTTTACCATTGGATAGAATGATAATAGGAAAGGATAATAATTTTTAACATTATAAATATTTTTTTATAAATAGAAAAGATATTGGATAATTAATGTATAAAGAGGAGTTAATGTCCAAATCTAGTAGACTCGGTCCATACGAAGACTATTAAACAGTTCTTTTGAAATAGTTAGAATCACTAGGATTCACTATTGACTAAGCCCAAGCCAAGCTTTATCATGTTAATCTTGAATGAAATTTCCTACTGGAGAAGTTCAAGTTAGTGGAGATTACTACTTAGGCAATATTATCTAAGTCGCCGCAAGAGTCTATCACCATCTCACACCATACGCTTAGGCTGTATGTGGTTGTTTTATGATGATATGTAAAAGTTACAAGATAGTTAAAATTTAAACCCTTTGTTTTACTAAAATTAGTATTCCATCATTTCCATTTTAAGAATTTTTTTTCTTACAAATTGAGATGGAAATTGATAAATTGATATTTTGGGTAAAAAGTTTATTTTTCAGGAAGAAATAAATTATTAAATTAAATTATGTTTTTATTAATAATTTTTATATAATCATATAGTGTTGTTAAAACACTCCATTTGAATTGCAAATGATAATTGTTTTTAATGTGTTATAAATTTTACTATGCATTTTTTGTTCACTAATATTTTTAATAATTAATTCCTTTTATAGTTAAAACAAAAATTTCTAATATTTAAAGAATTATTTTGGTAAAATAAATTTCATTTTTAAAATAAAATTTATATTTTAGTTTATAGTGAATTTATGACAATTTTATAGAATACATTAGTTTTTTTGTCAATACTAAAAATAAAGTTTGAGTTTTTGGGTATGTCTAATGACATCATAGCTATGTTATTATCATGTAATGTGTAAGAAAATATACTGGAAAACTAATTTCTATTAAAATATAATATGGTGTGTCCCAAGTGGCCACTATCATGGGGAAATACCATGTTCAAGCAATGGTTTTGAAAACACTTCTAATGAGGTGTCTATAGAAATTAATAAAAAAACTCCTTCTGTTTTACTATAAATACCAACCCATTTCTTCAATTACATTTATTAAATATTCATCCTACAATTGTTTTTCTATTTATTCTTCCCAAGTAATTATCCCATGGTTTTCTCAAGCCCAAAAGGTCTCAATCTTCATGTTTTAGAAGTAACTCTTCATGGTAACAAAATCTACCACCCTTCCCTTTTCAAGCACGCCTTTTATTCTATTGATTTTAAATTTTTATTTTATTGTGTTAGGATATGTCATTACACATAGCACTTACTATAAATATTATGTGAAAATTATGGGAGACCCATTTTTCTATCATCAACACGTTTTAAGGATTTTTTAATGACATTGTTATGCTGTCAAAATTTCGTAAAGGAATTCTCATGTTCTATTTAACTTTCAAGTTATCTTTTATTGGGTATGTCTTTAGAATTTCCATATCATGCAATTATTTATATTTTATTAATAAAATATACTTTATTATGAGTTTTTTTATTAATGTTTGAATCTCCCCCCCTCTTTTTAGTGTTTTATAAAAACATGTTTCTTAACCGTTACACTGGAGAATTTTCATCTCAAAATATCTGTTTTTTTCAATATAAATTATGTTATTTTCATTATGTTAATACAAGAACCTCATTAATTTATATGGGTATTCATAAATATATTGAAATTATTAATTTTATTCTGGATTTGACATAAATAAAACCCTCATTCCCTTTTTTTGGATTATAAATGACATAAAGATCTTATTTTAAGAACTTTTTGAAGCACCTTGATTTTCTTATGAAACCCATATCTTTTATTCACTATGATTTATTTATGAAATTATTGATTATGATATCTGTGGATCACATTAAAATAATGTAATATTAAATGTGATACTTGATATCACTATAATGCATTTGATAAATAAATTAATCTCTAGAGATGAACAATTTTACGATACCTTGGTAAATAACCTTCGTAATTTTGATTTCAACTTGAGGATGGTCCATGGTTATATGCTTAGTAATGTCTAAATTAAATATTGTAGAAACATTTTCATGTTATTATTAATGTTATTATTGTTATTATATGCCTCTTTCTCAAATGATTAATAAATTCCTAATGTTCTTATTCATATCTCTCATGTTCATAAGAAACTTTTTTCCCCTGTTTTACCTATCTGGGCCTTATTCTCTTCCTTTCATTTTATGTATGTCCCTTATTTATGAGATGGATTTAATTTCCTCAAGATGAACCTTTAATAATCCTATAATGTAGAATAGAATTATGTGTTATGTTTTCATGTAATATGTACCTTATTTTCTTGACACTAATCGTTAAAGATCGTTTATTTCTAATATGAAATGGAATGTTTTTTAATAAAAAGAGGGATTTAAAATTAGGAGGTCACAATTCACCATTAATAGACTGATGAATCCTACAACAAATCATTTGTGGTGAGGGTATAGATGTGAGACCTGGCCAATCCTTGATTTTTGAAAATAAAAAAAAGAAAAAATAATAAAAATGGGATTATTTTTTATACTTAATTGATATAATCAGGGACCTACCATGAGAAGTCAGAGAATGGACATCATTCGATATTAAAAGAGTCGCCTCATTAAACAATCTACATTTACCATGCATTATAATATAGAGAATATAAATCTTTAGATATTTATTTTTATCACGTTAACACGTACCCTCGCTAAGAACATGTTTCCATGGTATGAGAAAAACTGTAGTATCATTTTTACATTTAGTGATGAGAAAAAATTTATTATGAGTTAAATTTAAAAAATGGGTACATAATATAAGAAACCATTTTGAAAGAAAAATTAATATAATAAAGAATTTCGATAAAAAACTGATCTATGAGTAATAGATGGTAATATTTGTATGATTGATTCTGGATGACTAAATTTTTCTACTTACAGATTGTTTTATTTTCATGGTTGTAATGAATGTTTCCTATTTTATTTTTTTAATTCAGAATCCATATTGAGATTCATTTTTCCTTGAGGATTATAAATTGATGTAGTATGCGGGCATTTTATTAGATAAATTTATTTATAGATTCAGATATTTTTATTTAAATTTAATTTAATATTTATTAAATAATGACATGTGAACTGTTTTTACACAAGAAGTAACAAAGTTAGATTCAATGGATGAAATTATAAATATTTTCAAAAATAGGTTTCACTCATGGTGTATCATTTACAAGATGTATAGTCCCAATTCATTTCATTCCTAAGAGGAAAAAAATTAGCTAGTTAAGAATTAAAATAATATGAAACTATTACAAATTGTATAAATTAATTCAATGATGAGTAGATTTCAATGACCATAATCTTGTTTAATGTGAATAACACACATGACATGCAGAGATAGAATCATGTGAAATGTTTGAAGGCTCACTCAGTCACAGATATACGACAATTCTGTTGAAATAACTGTGGATATTAAATACACAACATGGGACCGACATATATGATATCAAAATGACATTAATGATCATACATAATGCCAATACATGAAATTCAAAACTAACCTACCACATACTTGTCCAACCTATTAAGATTTCATCACTCCACCGCATACAAAATGTTGGGAATTTTTTAATTCTCTCATGTTTTTTCTTGGTTTTTCCCATTTTTTCATCTGTTTTATTTAAAATCCTTTTTCAATTAATTATATTAAATATTCTATAAAATCACTTCGATTTTTCAATCATTCTACAACAGTTCTAATTCCATCGCAAATCGATTCTCATTTTCAACATACATTTCATCATCTTTCACCATTATTCATCAATGAATATATGGTTCATTATTATTTTTCCATGTATAGTGATTTTTGATTGGATTTTAATTTATTTTCATTGTTTGATTATAGTTCTTAATTTTTTAAATCATATATTTATTCTTTTGCAACTGTTTCGTGATTAGGTACAATATTTGCAGTAGTTCTGTTATTTTTATCAACACCACCAATGATGAATAAAAAACTATGGTTACAGTTCTAGAGTATTGGTATTTATGAGCTTAATGAATATTTAGATTTATCATTGCTAACCCTATGTCTAGTAGTTAGGTTAATAATAATAATTCATCAGATTCATTTGCAAAACCTACACAATGGGAAGTTTAATTGTGAAATCATATCCTAATTGTAGTTGAGTAAACGTATGACTGTTTTCTTGAGATTATTTATAAAAATATGTTAAGACTAATGGACCTAGGATTGTTTCTGATTCCCTAACCTAGGGATAGATACTGCATTTGATAATCTTATAGGTTTGACCAAAATGAGATGGTGAATCTCTAATTACTTCGTATCGTAATCCCTTGGACTATTTAATGTCAAAACTATGATTATCATATCTCAAGAGCCTTGAAATTGACCATGATCTATTACATTATTATAATTCCTAAAAATAACATACCAATCATTATTAATACCTTTCTTGAATAGTGATCATGAGGAATCCATTCCGAGTGCACTGTCCGGTTAGTTACTAATAAGCATGTGGTCCTCATGGGATCTACCACACACTTCCGGTTTGCTATACCATAATTGTATGTGATGTTTTATACTCTAAATTTCTAATTTTATTGCATCCTATTTGAACTGATTCATACATGTAGTTTTATAAACAATATAAACAAATGAAGATACTTATACCTCATCATATCATTAGGCTCCCACAAAGATTCATCAAGTAGGTTGTCTCACCACAAAACAATGAAAATGTGAGTGGTATTTTATATTGAATATTATCTCAATGATCCATAATTTACATAGGTTTATCTTCATAGGATGGATCATGATCTATTAGTATGAAATATATACTTATTATTTTTTAATAACTGGGTATGTACTTCCTCAAAAAGATACATGGAACAAGTTGTTAGGTTTAGTGGATGTCCCAAGCAATAAGAAACCATAAATAAGATATTAAGATTATAAAAAGGTCCAATATACTAAGGTAATATGTTTTCATTCCTTAAAAATATCATAACATTATTCCATGGATAAATTCTTGTAATCATTATCTCACCAACATCAAATTCCATATCACATCAATGATTGTCAGCATAACTTATATATCGACTTCGTGCTTACCTTAAATGTTGTTTAATGGCTCCAAAAATAACTTCAATTTATACATATTTATATAGTCCAAATATAGTTATTTCTATAACTTCTTCCAAAAACAATATATTTATACACTTACTTCCATAGAGGGAACCATACAGATCAATCTGAGTACTCGAGATAAATCTATTGTTGAAAGAAAACTCATCTAGAGGAATATATTTATCTTAAAAAAATGGAAATACATAAAATAAGATATCAACATATATTATAGTGTTTAAATGGTGATCTAAGATTGAACATATTTCTGAATATGAAACAATGAACCAAAACTCAACCCGGTATCAAGTGCTTGTTAAAGAACTGTTTAGAATTGTGAGGTAATCCTCAGATCGTGATAAAATAAAATAGAACATGGAATTCCATGAAACCTTACCAGTTCAATATTGTGTATCCTAGAAATATTAACTAGAGGGAAATATTATTTTATATTAATGAATTTTCTATAATATATAAGGTGATTTACCAAAACTAATATAGCATTACACTCTTTAGATGTTTTTTGGGGTCCAATAAAACAAAACAGTGATAATGTTTTTCATTTACATTATCGTCTGGGAAATTATTCTAACTTCTGATTAGAACTTTTTCATGATGGAATAAATTTATTCCATACTAGGCACTCAGATACATATTCTAAAATATCTATCTTAATGTTTTTCTATTGGAAATAATCTTTCTAATACCAATACCTCTGCGTACTTCTAGGTCGAATGGAAAATAAATGGCTATGAGCCTCCTTTAACTACTCCTTCATCAAATCAAACATATATGGAACACATAAATGGTTATTGAAACTTATTATTCCACCATAATAAATTTTAAATCTTAGATCGTTTATCACATTCATCTATAGCTCTATAAATTTTTTTGACACTTCATTAATCATCTAGTATATTGATGTGTGAACTGTCATTGGAAAAATATATTTTTCCTCCCATCCATTCTAGAAAAATCCCGTTCTAATACAGAAATATTGGTTCTCATTTAATACTCATCATAGATAAATTATCACAATCCTTTTGACTCAGAGAATTATCCACCTTGTTATATTACTTAGGTAATTAATGTATTGAGTAGTCATAATTTGTAGTTGTCTCCGATGATATTCTCAAACACATATATTACTATATATTTGCGAATATATAATATAAAATTTTATGATTAATATAAATATTTATATATATCATACTATTCCGTTTAATGATAACTCCTCCATATTTGTTTAAATAGATACCACATGTAACCCCAAATCATTATTATGGTACAAGTTTTAAATAAAATTCAATTTTTATGAGTCATAAGATATCATAATATTTTATTAAATACTATATTTATCTCAATGATAAACCGTATGTTCCCAATATGATCTTAATTTCTATATATTGCATCATTTAAAAATTTCACAGTATTCAACGCATCCCATAGGTCATTGGTATGTATTTATCCCATATCTATTTTCACTTTATATATGTGGAAGACTGTCCTTTTTTCAAGAAATATGTTAATATAATTATTATAACATCTATAGAAATATGCTGAATATCCTAAAATATTATCTCAATCATAAAAGGTTTTATAAACCATAATGGTTATTAGTACCTTTAAACTACTAAATGGTTCGTTCTTCCATAAATAATACTTAATGTTTGTTCTAAGAGTTACACATCACTTCTTCCAATGAAATGTTTTCCAAAATGGTATTAATCACATTAAAATTTTGTCACATAGAACGTAAAAATGTGTTTATACGTCTTTAAACTTACGAGCAACTATAAAATCAAAAACCTATGTTGGTGCACGTGAATATTATGTAAATATTAAATGTTGACATATATACGTCCAAAAATATCAGAAATATTAGAGGTTTCAAGATGGTTATTGTCAAGTAATAACCCGGGACGACCCTAAACTGGTAACCCGAGTCAACCTATGATAAAGCATGAGAGGCATTCCCAATCCTCCCATGATGGTGACAAGCACCATGGTAATCAACAAGAACCTATGGAATGATTTTTCCCAATATAAATAAACTGAAGTTGGTAAAATAATTTGATCAAACAAATAAAATAAAAAATCAATCAAACTAAATTTGTTACATAATCTAAAAATATAAAAATTTAAACCTCAAAACCAACACTGAACCACAAAAACCACTACGACTCCATATGACCCAGGGGGTCACTCTCTAATTCCAAGACGCATAATTTCACATAGCAATCGAAACCCACATATTACCAACATTATACGCTAAAAAATATATTAATGTCAGTATTCATGACCGAAAAAACCTATTTACAACGAATTTCAATTAAACAAATAATAGTCAATTTTATGTAAAAAATAAATAATATAAAGCTAGGATTTCAAAAAATTAATATTTTTAAACATAAAATGGACCATTTCCCTTTTTCATAAATACCCATATTCTTTTCCAAGAGAGAGTCATTGAAATTTTTGAGGATGAGGATGAGTTATTTACATAAAAAGGGAAAAAGAAAGTGTAAATAATTTTCGAAAACATTCCAAAAAATTTGTAAACACACACAAAAATTTTACAAATAATTACACAACAATAGTGTGTTAGAGAAATTATCCCAAAATAAGGAAAATGTAATAGAGAACATATGTGTAACCAAACCAACCAGGAATCCCAATCATCCTCCATACACAACTAAGTGATGAAGAACATTGGAGAACATATGACCTCTATTGAAAATATAGAAAATACTAAAGCCCTACTCATATCATCAGTATGAATCACCATATGACATAACGTTTCAAAAATGCTCAGTCTTACCACATCGCTCCTAACAGAGGGGCACAATCCCAATTTAGAGTAAGGTCCATAGTAAGGGACACTAGGTAGATAAAACTCTTAATCAATTTCATCAACTTTTTCAAGAAGATCCTCTATCTATTCCACGTTTTCCTGTCAATAATAATGTTTTGGTATGTATACAAAATAAAACAAGATAAAAACCATTCATATACATATACATAGAACCAACACATACACAAACACAAATCCCTACATTTCTACAAGACATGATCCCTTGACATTAAGCAATTTGTCCACTAGGATGTCCATCACAATGGAGTTATCCTCCCATTCATAATAATCAAAGCAAGATGATATTCAATGAAGAGTTTTTAGAATTAAAAATATTACATAAGTGATGAATGGTCCTTACATGATTTTTTAAGAACCAACCTCTTCCAAAATGAATCAAATTGACTATTTAGAACCCCACTATTTGAGAATACCATTTCAAAACTCAACCATTATTTTTTAAATAATGAACATTTACCAAGAAAATACCATACCTTAAAAACCTGAAATCGCTTAGAAAATACTACCGAGAATTTTATAAAACACATATTGTGACACACATAACAAAACAATTCCATTCAAAATAATACAATATGAAAACCATCTAATTTAAAAACTAACAATTTTTATAAAAATCTTTCATTGTTACTTAATATACAAGGGAGGTGAAAAAAATAAATCAATATATTATTCAATTTATCTAGAAAATGAAAAGGGAACATACCTAAAACCACAACCACTTCAAGAATAGTATCCCAAAACTAATCTATAACGGTTAAAGGAAGTAAGAACATCCACAAAAAAACCCAATGAAAAAAACTAACAATTTAAACATAAGGAAACATGAACCCTAATTCCAAAATACCAAGGAAGTAAAATAACTCAAGAGAAAATGGAAGAATGATTATGATGATGATTAATGAGAATAATATAATGAATATTTAACCAAAAATCACGATGAAATCACATGGATCCCCCATTTTAGGTGTATTTGAGGCTTGTAAGACAAGGGAGGAACTCCCCTAGGTCCCACGAGCCAAGAGAGGGAGAGAGGGGAATATAGGGTTAAAATTAAAAGAGGTTATAGATGTAAATTAAAATTTCTATGTCACATGGGAAATGTTCATTTTTAGGTCGCATGGTTTTCCAAAACTATGTGCCAACTGTGTACACCTTACTGGACACACTAGGAACTCACATGATTTGGACACATAGTTTTGTAAATTATTCATGAACCATGAGACATGGTTCTGTCATAAAAATTTGAACCCATATGCATGCCGTCTCTATGGTATTTGAAGTGCATTGTGTTGCATTTGTTGTCAATGAGGCATGAAGTTGTCTTGGAATGAATGGAAGTCAGGGAATGTCAAGATGTGAATGACAAAGGTTGTGATGGTGTTGGTGATGAAGAGAGAATGGCCATGGTACTAAGATGCATGTCACTTAGGAGATTCACTAAGTGGCATTGGAGATGTGGTTGAAACATTCTCTGGTTACATCAGACAATTGCTGAGCTGCTCTTAAGTTCAAAGAACTTGTATCCTGATGATACAATGTCACAACAAGCTTTGGAAGACCATGCATTGTATTGACAATGCATGAGGAGCTGAAGTGATCCATCCAAAACTACTGAGTGGATGAAGTGGTTGGATGAAGTCCATGCACTATCACTTAGTGCATGTGAATTTGAAGAAGTTCCAATTTGATCTCTGATTAGATCAACAAAGAGAATTGAAGAAGTTATTTGATTCAGGAGTTCGGTTGATGAAGATCCTTGAGAATTCTCTCCTAAGTAGAAAATGAGATGATGAAGAAGAATTATAGGAGTTGTTTCTAATCAAGAAGAATAATGTTCGAATTCTCAAGAAGAAGATGAAGGAGAAGAATGGATTGAAGGGCATGTGGCTTGGCATATTACATTTGGTTAACATTGTTTTTATACAAAGTCCTAGCTATTACTTAAGCAAAAAAATATGCCAACCTCAAGGGCCAGCCTTAAGGGTTCAACCCTTGGCACATGTGGGAACCAGTCACCACGCCCAAGGGGATCCCATGGGGCCAGCCCAAGAGAGGCCGGGGGCCGTGTGTAAGCCCCCGAGGACACGCGGTGGTGAAACCCGCGCGCCGGAGGAGCATAGTGGGCGCTAGGAGCGCGCCCGCAGGAGAAGAGATTGGGCGCAGAGCGCGCCCGCAGGGAGAACACGGTGCGGGGCGGCACCGTGGAGGGAGAGGTTCAATTGCAGTGAAGTGGGCTGCGCTTGTTTGTTAAACCGTGAGAAAATCTTGCGGCGTTTCGATGTGGGACGGCGAAATTTCACCCGGGAGAGATCCTGGCCGCACGATCCATCGCGCGCCCGATCCGAGCCGCTCATCTAATCCGCGGCGAGATGATTTGATCCAGGCCGTTGAAGATCTGATCCGACGGCTCCCGTCTTATCTTCCACCTCGAGATCGAGCCGAAGCCACCCGCGAGCAGCCGCTGAACCAGAGCCTCCCCGACGACCTATTTCGAGTTCCCGGCCAACATTTTCGAAACCGTGACCTCCATTCGGCTCGTCTGGCCACACTGAACACAACCATGCACAAAAATAGACTTGCATACGACAAATGAGAAAATTTGATGAAAGCCGAGGCAAACGGAGTTGCCGAGGCTATGAGGTGTTCATGTTTTGCATGGGATGGGCCAAACAGAGGCCATGCATGCGGTTTCATGTGCATGCACGAGGAGGAAAGAAAAATGAGTGAACCCGCGTGAAACAGATGAAGAAACGAGATTTGAAAAAATCATTAAAGATCCGAAGATCTCGGGAGTTTGAGATTTATTGCACGCGGATGATTCGGGCATCCCTCTGCCTATAAAAGAAGAGCCAGAGGCTCTCATTTAGCTTGCTGATCCTTTGTTGAAGATCCGAAGAACCGTGAGTGCACCTCTGCCTCGCGAAGTTGAAGCCCCGCGCAAATTATATTTGCGCGGCTGAAGTCCCCTGCGCGCTAATCCTTTGCGCGGCAGGAAGAGCTCGTGGCCGCATCATTCTTGCGCGCCCGAGGCTTGTTCCCTCTCTGCCCGCACCCTTGCGCGGCAAGAGGAAGACCCCGCGGGTGTTGCACTTGCGCGCCCCGCGGGTAGGAGGTCTTGCGCGCCCCTGTGCCGTTCACCTTGCGCGCCCGAATGCTAGGTGAAGACCCGAGGCTTGTTTGCCTTGTGTTCTACACACATTGTGTGTGTGACAAAGGAGAACCCGAGACCTTGCCTCGTGTGTGTGAAAAGTGGAGTGCCTTGTGTGAAGTGAAAGAACACACCCTTTGGGTGTATGTGCAAACAAGAACAAAGAAGGGGTCGTGGGCAGTGTGTGTGCAAAAAGGAGAGAAAGGCCGTAGCCTTGTGCAAACAAAGGAGACCACACCATTATGTGTGTGTGCTAAATTGAAGGAAGACCCGAGGCCATGTGTGTGCACAACGAACAACACCAAGTGGTGTGTGCCAAGTGAAGTGGAAGACCACACTTTGTGTGTGTGTAAGAATTGATTAATCCGTAGTCTTGGTTGTGCATTTGAACAAAGAAGAACACACTTTAAGTGTGTGCATTTGAAGAGGCCGAGGGTTGTGACCTTGTGTGTGCACCAAGTGAAGACACATTTTGTATGTGCAAAATTGAAGAACAACCTTCGGGTTAAGGGTGTGCAACAAGAAGTGGGAAAAGGCCAAAGTCAAGTATGTGCAAAACAAAGAACAATTTATGAGTACATGAACAAGTAACAAAGAAGGCCAAACCTATGTGTGTGCACTAAGTGGTGTGAACACACTTAGAAGAAGTAGAAGTCTCACACAAAGTATAACACACATTTAAGTGTGTAATCAAAAGGAACAAAATGTGTGAAGAACAAGAAGAAGGTGTGTGCTTGAAGTGATTACACCCTTTGTGGGTTTATTGCACCAGGAAGAGAAGAACGAGAAGAGTGCATGCATGCATGCATGCACGTGCACACGTGAACAAAGATAAATCAGGCTTTGTGCATCTGAGTTCTTGAGACTGGACCAGACCGAAGATAAAGATATTATTTGTCTGAGCATTCAGTAGTTGGAGAGAGGCCAGGTCATCCTGAGAAGAAGGAGATAAAGCCTGAGCAAGACGAGAAGACCTGTTCACCACAAGTGATCAGAAGAAGAGCAAGGCTAGCAGTCTTTATCCCAGGCTGCTGAAGATACTTGAAGATCTGAACAAGAAGAAGAGCTACTCGTGTGACTCGAGGAGCCAGGAGAAGACCCCTCTGAGACTCAGGGAGAAGAAGTCTTCAGTGGGATTCTGGAGTAGGCCAGTGGGACTCTGGTAACACTGTGTGAAGCAGTATAAAGACCCTCCTGTGGGACTCAGGAGAGATACAGTGGGACTCTGTATCGACCGTTGTAATACTAACCGATTATAATGGGAGAATCCATGCTGGGAGAGCATGGCAAGGATGTAGGCCTTTGGTGCCGAACCTTGTAAATCCTTGTGTCCTGTGCCTTTTCATTACTACATTATCCGGGAAAGGTTGAGAGATACAAGAAGAGTGGATCGAGGCTTTAACCAGCCATAGAGGTTTAATTGATAAGGAATCAATTAGTAAAAAGTTTTAAGGGATCACTAATTCACCCCCTCCCCCTCTCTGTGATTCACACTGATCTGGGCACTTCAATTGGTATCAGAGTGAGGCTACCTCTAAAAGATCCAAGGGAGTCTTTATGAAGTGCAGATTTGAGGAAACAAGTGACCAGCCTCAAATGGAGATATCTGCCAAGACTCAGAAAAATAGAAAGAAGAAACAGGCCAAGAAGATGAAGAAGAAGGTTGCTGCAATCAGAGAAACTCCTTCTATGGAAAGAAATGTGAAAGTCACATCAGATGACAATTCCTTTTATCATTCTTCTGATGAAGCCTGCTCTAGCTGTGATGAAGATAGAAGAAACAATGATCTCCTAAATGCAATCAAATATCTTCAGAAGACAGTCCCCATGGAAGTGGCAAAGTGTATAGTTACAGGCACCCATGATCTTCGAGAAGAAAAATCACAGTTAGAAGAAGAAGCCAATGCTATGGAAGATCAGCTGGAAAAAAGGGTTGGCATAACCAACACTCTCAGAAAGCTGGTGAAGGCTAAAGATGAAACCGTTTCTCTTTGCAATGAAAGATATGAAGACACAGCTGAAGAATTGCAGAGAAGCCTTTCTGAGAAAGAATTCTTTAAAGTAATGGTCAATGAAGTTTTCCATGCACTGGAAAAGAGGCACAAAGTGTCAATGGTTGTCAGAGATGCTCAACTAGAAGACAAAGTCAATAGGGTGAAGGAGCTTGACAACACATTGCTTGAAATGAAGCAGGTGCATGAAGACCAGATAAAACAGCTGGAAGAGAAATGGGAAGGAAGGCTAAGAACAATTGAGGATGAGAAGAACTCCCTCAACATGAAGTGTTTAGAACTGGAGGTGATATTGAAACATCTGCAATCACCTAAAGCTGAATCCTCCCAGTCAGCTGGAAGAAGTCATGTTGCTACTCAAGTATGCTTTGAGCAGGATGGTTCTAGGAGAAAGACATCTTCTAATAAAAGTGAAACATCTTCTAGAAAGAAGGTACCATCCATCCCATCTTGTACTGATGCTTCTAATAGTGTTTCTACTAAAAGTGCCGGATGGAAGAATGAATCCAAACAAGTATGGATGAAGATAGTAAACAAGCAGAGCTCTCCTGAAGTAGCACAAAAAATCAAGAAAACTACCCAGCAATCAGAAGGACTGAAAAGGTCAAGATTTGTGGGTCAGTGTTGGTGTTGTAACAGGTATGGGAATTGTGCAAAGGATTGTTGGTACAATCCACTGAATGCCAAAGCACAGAGGAAGCCCATGCCATGGGGGAGCAAGCCAGAAGGAAGGAAGCGACATCCACAGGTCCAGAGACATCTGTTTACTGCAAATAGATTTGGATTACTTGACAACATCTGGGATGATTGCAAAAGTGGTCAAAAAGATACATGTCAATCTCCAACTGTATCCAGAGCTCAAAAGAAGAAAAGATCACTGAACCTGGCTCAAAAAGATTCCTTGGGAAGAAAGCAGAAGAAAGTGTAAGATGCTCCCAAGAAGAGTTTGAAGAATGAAGAGAAGTCCTTGGAATTGAAATCCAAGAAGGGTGAGTCATCTAGAAGGACCACCAAGAAAAAATGCATCTACTGTGGAAAGAAAGGGCATATCATGGATCTTTGTAAAGAAGCCATGAAATTCAATAGAGGCAGACTGGACTCAAACAGACAATCAATCCAGAAGAAGCAGAAGGGATTGATTGAAAATAAGTTGCCTAAGAGAGGTAGCTTGACAGCATTAAAGGAACCATGTGGAATATCCAGAACTGAGGCCACACTTCCAAATGATTTACTAGTCATATGGCCAAATCAGTTGCAACTTGCCAAAGATCTGCAAAGAGCTGAAGATGAAGTTCTGGCAATTGCTAAGGAAAAAGGGAAGAAGAATATTTCACATGAAGATGTATTGAGATCCACACCCGCACAACCATCATTGATGATCAAATGTGCAAGTGTGAAGACTGGTGAAAATGGGACATCTCGGTTGAGAGAATCTTCTCAACCTCGTTGTTCACATTGATGAACCAAGGAGGTTCCATCTTATTCCCTTATACTATTGGTATTTACATGTGCTAACATTGTAGGGAATTGAAGATGATGATCATTCTCAGCTGGAGGATGGTTTGGATTGAATGGAGTGCACCCCTTGAGGGGGAGCCAATCTGGAGAAGATGATGTTTTGAAATTAATATCATCTTAAGAAAATAGATGAAAGGGGGAGCTTTATCTTTGCACCTGAACATTCTAATGTGTTTTGTGAAGTTTGTGCAGGATTCAACAATTCATTGAATATCTGAACCCCTTAGCATGATCTCACATGTATTGTGAATGTTGGACATCATTGAATATCTTGGTTACATCACTCTTGTTTTCTACACCGGGTTAGCCCAAGTAGACTTAGAGATGATTTACTAAAGGTTCTTTGCTAAAGAGAACATGTGGCATCATCCCTCTCCTAGTGTTTTTCAAGAAGATACTTTTTAAAGGGAGGAAGAGATTTTTGAAAGTGAACCACACCACACCTTTGCATTTGATTGCCAATAAGGGGGAGAAATATTGGCACACATATTGACCCATTCATATGTGCTGAAGGAGTGTATTGACAACAAATACAAAGGGGGAGATTGAAGTGCATTGTGTTGCATTTGTTGTCAATGAGGCATGAAGTTGTCTTGGAATGAATGGAAGTCAGGGAATGTCAAGATGTGAATGACAAAGGTTGTGATGGTGTTGGTGATGAAGAGAGAATGGCCATGGTACTAAGATGCATGTCACTTAGGAGATTCACTAAGTGGCATTGGAGATGTGGTTGAAACATTCTCTGGTTACATCAGACGATTGTTGAGCTGCTCTTAAGTTCAAATAACTTGTATCCTGATGATACAATGTCACAACAAGCTTTGGAAGACCATGAATTGTATTGACAATGCATGAGGAGCTGAAGTGATCCATCCACAACTACTGAGTGGATGAAGTGGTTGGATGAAGTCCATCCACTATCACTTAGTGCATGTGAATTTGAAGAAGTTCCAATTTGATCTCTGATTAGATCAACAAAGAGAATTGAAGAATTTATTTGATTCAGGAGTTCGGTTGATGAAGATCCTTGAGAATTCTCTCCTAAGTAGAAAATGAGATGATGAAGAAGAATTATAGGAGTTGTTTCTAATCAATAAGAATAATGTTCGAATTCTCAAGAAGAAGATGAAGGAGAAGAATGGATTGAAGGGAATGTGGCTTGGCATATTACATTTGGTTAACATTGTTTTTATACAAAGTCCTAGCTATTACTTAAGCAAAAAAATATGCCAACCTCAAGGGCCAGCCTTAAGGGTTCAACCCTTGGCACATGTGGGAACCAGTCACCACGCCCAAGGGGATCCCATGGGGCCAGCCCAAGAGAGGCCGGGGGCCGTGTGTAAGCCCCCGAGGACACGTGGTGGTGAAACCCGCGCGCCGGAGGAGCATAGTGGGCGCTAGGAGCGCGCCCGCAGGAGCAGAGATTGGGCGCAGAGCGCGCCCGCAGGGAGAACACGGTGCGGGGCGGCACCGTGGAGGGAGAGGTTCAATTGCGGTGAAGCGGGCAGCGCTTGTTTGTTAAACCGTGAGAAAATCCCACGGCGTTTCGATGTGGGACGACGAAATTTCACCAGGGAGCGATCCTGGCCGCACGATCCATCGCGCGCCCGATCCGAGCCCCTCATCTAATCCGCGGCGAGATGATTTGATCCAGGCCGTTGAAGATCTGATCTGCCGGCTCCCGGATTATCTTCCACCTCGAGCTCGAGCCGAAGCCACCCGCGAGCAGCCGCTGAACCAGAGCCTCCCCGACGACCTATTTCGAGTTACCGGCCACCATTTTTGAAACCGAGACGTCCATTCGGCTCGTCTGGCCACACTGAACACAACCATGCACAAAAATAGACTTGCATACGACAAATGAGAAAATTTGATGAAAGCCGAGGCAAACGGAGTTGCCGAGGCTATGAGGTGTTCATGTTTTGCATGGGATGGGCCAAACAGAGGCCATGCATGCGGTTTCATGTGCATGCACGAGGAGGAAAGAAAAATGAGTGAACCCGCGTGAAACAGATGAAGAAACGAGATTTGAAAAAATCTTTAAAGATCCGAAGATCTCGGGAGTTTGAGATTTATTGCACGCGGATGATTCGGGCATCCCTCTGCCTATAAAAGAAGAGCCAGAGGCTCTCATTTAGCTTGCTGATCCTTTGTTGAAGATCCGAAGAACCGTGAGTGCACCTCTGCCTCGCGAAGTTGAAGCCCCGCGCAAATTATATTTGCGCGGCTGAAGTCCCCTGCGCGCTAATCCTTTGCGCGGCAGGAAGAGCTCGTGGCCGCAGCATTCTTGCGTGCCCGAGCCTTGTTCCCTCTCTGCCCGCACCCTTGCGCAGCAAGAGGAAGACCCCGCGGGTGTTGCACATGCGCGCCCCGCGGGTAGGAGGTCTTGCGCTCCCCTGTGCCGTGCACCTTGCGCGCCTGAAGGCTAGGTGAAGACCCGAGGCTTGTTTGCCTTGTGTTCTACACACATTGTGTGTGTGACAAAGGATAACCCGAGACCTTGCCTCGTGTGCGTGAAAAGTGGAGTGCCTTGTGTGAAGTGAAAGAACACACCCTTTGGGTGTATGTGCAAACAAGAACAAAGAAGGGGCCGTGGGCAGTGTGTGTGCAAAAAGGAGAGAATGGTCGTAGCCTTGTGCAAACAAAGGAGACCACACCATTGTGTGTGTGTGCTAAAGTGAAGGAAGACCCGAGGCCATGTGTGTGCACAAAGAACAACACCAAGTGGTGTGTGCCAAGTGAAGTGGAAGACCACACTTTGTGTGTGTGTAAGAATTGATTAATCCGTAGTCTTGGTTGTGCATTTGAACAAAGAAGAACACACTTTAAGTGTGTGCATTTGAAGAGGCCGAGGGTTGTGACCTTGTGTGTGCACCAAGTGAAGATACATTTTGTATGTGCAAAATTGAAGAACAACCTACGGGTTAAGGGTGTGCAACAAGAAGTGGGAAAAGGCCAAAGTCAAGTATGTGCAAAACAAAGAACAATTTATGAGTACATGAACAAGTAACAAATAAGGACAATCCTATGTGTGTGCACTAAGTGGTGTGAACACACTTAGAAGAAGTAGAAGACTCACACAAAGTATAACACACATTTAAGTGTGTAATCAAAAGGAACAAAATGTGTGAAGAACATGAAGAAGGTGTGTGCTTGAAGTGATTACACCCTTTGTGGGTTTATTGCACCAGGAAGAGAAGAAAGAGAAGAGTGCATGCATGCATGCATGCACGTGCACACGTGAACAAAGATAAATCAGGCTGTGTGCATCTGAGTTGTTGAGACTGGACCAGACCGAAGATAAAGATATTATTTGTCTGAGCATTCAGTAGTTGGAGAGAGGCCATGTCATCCTGAGAAGAAGGAGATAAAGCCTGAGAAAGACGAGAAGACCTGTTCACCACAAGTGATCAGAAGAAGAGCAAGGCCAGCAGTCTTTATCCCAGGCTGCTGAAGATACTTGAAGATGTGAACAAGAAGAAGAGCTACTCGTGTGACTCGAGGAGCCAGGAGAAGACCCCTCTGAGACTCAGGGAGAAGAAGTCTTCAGTGGGATTCTAGAGCAGGCCAGTGGGACTCTGGTAACACTGTGTGAAGCAGTATAAAGACCCTCCTGTGGGACTCAGGAGAGATACAGTGGGACTCTGTATCGACCGTTGAAATACTAACCGATTATAATGGGAGAATCCATGCTGGGAGAGCATGGCAAGGATGTAGGCCTTTGGTGCCGAACCTTGTAAATCCTTGTGTCCTGTGCCTTTTCATTACTACATTATCCGGGAAAGGTTGAGAGATACAAGAAGAGTGGATCGAGGCTTTAACCAACCATAGAGGTTTAATTGATAAGGAATCAATTAGTAAAAAGTTTTAAGGGATCACTGATTCACCCCCTCCCCCTCTCAGTGATTCACACTGATCTGGGCACTTTAGTATTTCTAACTATTCTCATGATGTGATTCCTTGACCACAAACATATAGGGACTCACACAGTTTCTCATTGGATCTATACAGTTTATATCTCACCATTCAAAACTCATGCATCACAAACAGGGAAAGAAGAATATGTACTGAAAAGAGACCCAAACTTAGGAGGGTGCATGGTTACATCGTAATCATGAACCTAAACCGTGAAACTAAAGAAAAAAAATCCCATAATTAAATATTTTAATCCAAAACACTCAAAACATGAGATATAAAAAAATAAAAAATATAGATAATGAAAAAAAATAAGCTCGAATGCCCCGAAGGCATTATTTTTTGTTTAATTTTTTATAATACCCATTTCAAAAGTTGAGGGGTAACCCTTATATGTCTTGTATGTCTAGTGGATTACCTAACCCGAAGGTCATAATGAATTCATCAAAAACATAACTATTTGGAAATACCACTCCCCATTGTCTAGATTGTGACGTCATCTTCCATCTATCATATTACTTATTTTTAATGAAATACCCCTGAATAGGTGCACAACCCTAGTCCAAATAGAAATTTCAATACCCTCTAATTCTTCCAACTCCATATAGCTTTATTTTGGGGAAATTGAGTGCTCTGAGTCCTCACCTAGATCTAGTTACTTTAGCCGGTCTGGATGCATATTCACTTCATGATATGAATGAGGTGGACCAAATTCCATGAGGTGGTTTAAGAGACATAAAATTCCTCAAGGCCTTCATTGGCCCGAAGGCCTTAAGGACTCTAGGCCCAAACCAGCTTCCTGAATGTCAATTGGTCAGACTATTATTCTACCTAACAGCACCCGCTATAGTATATGATACATTTTCTTCAATCATACTACTAATGTAGCTATACATATTCCTCTGCTAAAATTTAATCCTTGGTTTCATGGATTCTCATGAACATTCCTCACAAATTGGGTTAAAGATCATGTTTAATATGAAATGAAAGAAGAAAATAAAATCCAAGGTGTGCAAATTCACCACACCATTACCCGTTCTACTCCTAGAAAGCCACAAATTTTCCAGTAGATCCCTTGAATTAGAAAATTCATACACATCAACATGGTTTATTCTCCTGAACAAAAGAACATCTCATCCACCTGCATTACAGAACCCACACCTATGACCCAAAAAATCTATTCATTATGACCCATTCCTCATGCAATGATAGAAATACATAGACCCAAATCCAAACACCTTATCACAACTGATTCTCCTAGGACTACTCTAAGGGTAAATCCTTCAATAAAGAGTGGATAAATATATAATTACTTGAATGTAAATAGAGGCTCAATAGATTTAACATGAGAGGACATAGTGTATTCCCCACCATTTAAGAATTCCAGCTAGATTCCAAACCAACATCATTCAAAAAACCGAAACACTATAGAATAGAAGAACAACAAAAAAACATCAGAGAGAACCCAATTAACATTACAAAACATGGGGATCTTTTCAACCACATAAGGTTCTTCAACACGATCAGGGATTCAAAACATACAAACAAATAAATATTTTTCAGCTCAGTAAACAGTAGTATAAACTAGACATACAACATGCTACACCTCCACCTAAGATTAAAATATTTAGAATTTCCAAAGGATTTTTCGATAAAAACATTTACTATAAAAATATTAATAAAAAATTAATAAAAAAATGAAAGAAAAAAACTAAAAAACAAAACTAATAAAATAGGAGTAACACTCGAATTAAAAGGTCTATCAAACTGAACCTATACAAGAAAAATAATCATGAAAAAAATTAGAGATTATTCTGAGGGGGGGGGGGTGGCTCCATATATCATCTTAGGATCACCCCAAAAAAACCATTTCAGGTGTCCCATGAATTCACAACTATGATAGGTCTTTGGAGATACATGAAATGATGACATATTATGACATATCATTCTATAGCGATGAAACCCCTGGAACCTTCACCTAGAAGATGTACAAGATGTATCTAAATCCATGTAAATTCTATGTCTAAAACCTCTAGATTTAATCTTATTTAAAATATTCTTATAGGTATTACCTTAATCACTTATATGGAATAAGGAAATATTGGCTCCCTCGAGCACCCCTACAAACATAGTTTCAACCTGAACAGCTTGCCTCACCACATCATCAATGGCGGTCAGACTGAACTGCGACACCCTCAACAGGAGAAACAACACGAAAACCATTTTTAAAATATCAATTGTTCTAGGAATATTACTTATAATAGTCTAACATATTGTAAACTAGATCCAGGAAATGATGAATGAACTCCAACAAAGATCCACCACCTTGTTGGAGACAAAACAACTTCATCATTTTCCTTAACATCACATCTTTAGATAAAAGCATCTGAATGAATGAATTCGTGATGAATTCCATTGAGAGGATAATCAAATGATTGATTAAAATAAAATATTTTCACCACATACAAATAATATTTTCAAGCACAATGTTAGTAAACATAACCTTTAGTGAATTAAGAAACATAAGGAAACCAAAGATCCTATCGATTTTCTACATTCACTCTTCTGAATCTAAAGGATTTTATTAACCTTGAAATGTAAGATGATTCAATATCCGAAACTCAAGATGAAAGTCATTATATTGATCAAATTTAGTTTCTTATAATAGAGATCCACCGATGGTCAAACCTATATTATCCTTTGAATATTTGGTGGGGGCGTACACTACATAACAAGAAAACAAAGAACTCAATAAAAACATATTCAAGAACAAGAACAAAACCATGAAGCACCACTTAAAAAACATTCTCAAATAACTTGAAAATGTGCTACACAACAATAAATTATCAAAACATCAAAATTTTCTCTTAAATAAACTCTTGAAAAGAAAACATACTTAATAGTTTCTCCCTCCCAAGTGGTATTTTATGGTACCTTGCAAACATATAATATTATCACTACTAAGCAACACATCCACTCATACCATAAATCATCCATCTCATAAAACATCTCCATGAATGATAGAACTCATCATAATGACAAAGTACAAATCAATAAATAACTATAATGAAAACAAAACATTCAACCCATGTTGTATGGAATCTATCTACTTCCTATTTCAAATTCAACTAATGTTTTTTGAAATTCAAAAAATCATTTTTCCCAAAACCATTCTATATAAAATTTTATTTTAGTTTCTATAATATTTATTTTCGGTAAACCAATTCCTATTTTACTAAATTTTCCCTCTTTAAAAATAAATTTTCTAATAAATTCCATGAATTTTTTTTTGAGAAATAATTTTACATCTTCCAATAACCAAAACATTGATTATTGAGATGAGTATTTCTTGAATTCAAAATAAAGACCTCAAATTGACCAATAAATCAAGATGATCTAAAAATTATCACAATGGGGAAAACTAGTCTCTATGGATGACCTTTCTCTATGTATGGTCACCAAATGTCAATCATGCCACTTTCTTAGGGAGTCTTTCAAAACCATGTCCCTATATGCACATTCTCATCTCAGATCTACATGCTGAACGAGACCACATTCTCGACTCCCACATAATTTTCCCAAATATAGAACAACCACAAAACCCAAATAATCTATGTAATTACCAATATACCATGGTAACCAAAAGTTCAACATAGAAATTGTCAGCCATACACTTCCATATACCTACACCCCCAGCATCTTCCAGTCCAATTCCACCATCCTTAATATCCCAAATAAATAAAGTGCTCTATGAAATCATGGGACTATAACGAACGTACACCTTTGATACTGTTTTTCATGAATTTACATTAGTCGACCCTGAAACGGTCAATCGACGCCGGCGACAAGGCCAAAAAGGCATCCTAGATCCTTTTGAGCTTGTGACAGACACAAATGGATTCAAAAAGAACAAATTGAACAATTTCATCTAAAATTAATAAAATAAATCATTAAAAATAAAAATACAATCATGATCCAACCAAAAAACAAATGAATATCATATTTCTAGAAAATGTGAAAATTGAACATGCCAGACAACAAACCCCAAAATAAATATGAGGATAAAAAACACTCCATGTGACCCCAAGGGTAATTCTAAAATTCCAAAACCTAACAACTCCCGTAGAAATCAAATCCATGTTTTATCCTTCACGAGATGTTAAAAATAAGAAAGAATCTATTTTTGTGAGTAATAAAACTAAATAGGTGATCCCTAAAATATTTATCCCCAATGAATTTCCTTTAGATTTTTTTTAATAGACACTTATATTGAAATAATAAATATATATAAATAGAATTTACTATTTTTTTAATTTTTTTAAACATGGCCCATTGACAATTTTCATCTAAAATGATATTATTTTCAAGGAGGGAGATATGATAATTTTAAGTGCAAAGGATGAAGTATTGAGTTTAAAATAGGAAAATAAAGAGTCAAATGTATCCATAAAATTATCCATAAACATATGTAAACCCACATATCACATATAAAAAAATAAGTACACCAAAAAGTAAATAAGAATAAATGATCTCATAACATGGTAAATGAAATATATCTTATATGTGTAACTAACAAAACATGGCATCTCAATCTTCTAACACAAGTAACTACGCGTCGATGAACATGTGAGGACTAGGGATCTCTATAGATGGTATATAACATACAAAATCTTGTGTCATATTATAGAAATGACTCACTTGATGAAATCGATTTTCCCATATTCTTGGTCTTAGCCTACCTGGAATAACTAAGTCTCACAATCCCAAAGAAGAGCAAGGACTATAATAAGGGCCACTAGATAGAGAAAAATATTAAGCTAGTAAGCACCTTTTTTAGGAAGATACCCTAGCTATTGAAGGTTCACAAGTAAAGAAAAATGTTGGGGTCTCAAAATAAAGATAACATGAAACCAAACATCCATTTACATATTCATAAAATAGATACACACAAAAGAAGAAAACCCCAATGATTCATTTCCTTTCAATTGTTTTTGACAAGGGAGTACCACACCATGTACCGCCTATCCCATTCCACATAACCCTGAAAACAGGATCATTCTGGGAGAGTTTTAAAGAGAACTATTTATCCTAATGTTCCAATCGAGACATACAAAATCATTGAGATCACCAAAAGTTTCAATAAGAATTAAACACATTATTTACCAAAACACCATTTGAAAATACATGTTTCTAACCACAACCATTATTTCTGTTGTCAAGCACATATAGCAAGCCAAAAAATTCCCTTAAAAGTACCAATATCATACAAAATCAAACCTGTATTTTTATAAAACACTATATATGTAACACGTAACAATACAATTTTGTACATTTATAAATAAAATAGAAACTCCTCATTTCATGTCAAAAGATTAATAAAAAAAATCATAAATCACAAATTATAATCTAAGGGATGTGGAAAATGAAATAAATCAATGTATTCTAAAATTTAATGGGAAAATGAAAAGGGAAAATTCCTACCACCACCAACAATTTAATAACACCATTCTCAAATAACAGCAATAGGGTTCCATAAATAAAGAACATCGACAATGAACCCTATGAAGAAGGAAACCCCAATTTAATCTCAATAAAACATAAACCTTAGATCCTAATGACGAAGGAAGATGAATTACTGAATTGAAAATTGAATAATGAAGAGAATGCATAGAAAAATATATTACATTGAAGAAATAACCCCAAATCATTAATAAATCACATGGATCCACCCTTGGAAGATAAGTGGAGGCTTGAAGGAGAAGAGAGGAGCTTCCCTTATGTTGTATAATCCAAGATAGTGATATAGGTGTGTTTAGGGTTAACAATAGAACATATTAGAATGGAAAATAATCATTTTATGTAATCTAGCCACTATGCATGGTCATGCCTTTTGGTTCACCAAATAGTGTGCCAATAGATTAACCCTAACTAAAAACATTGGACACCCACATAGTTTGGCAACACATTTCTTGTAAACCGTACACTGATCATGGGACATGGTTCATTCAATAATTATAGAATCATGGGTAAATTTTTTTCCCGGTTTGGATTACCATTCTTAGGTTAGGATCCCTTGACCAGAGACACCTATGGACTCACATAGTTTTACTTAGAGCCACACTATTTAGATTATACCATGAACAAACAATGAAACTCAAACCATGCATGAAGAAAATGAACTGAAAAGAAACTCAACCTTAGGAGTCAACATAGTTACCCTATATACAGGCACCTATTCTATGATACTGATGGATAATACCCTGAAAAATTATATTAGTAACACTCGAAACTCGATAGAGAAACCATGAATAAAAATATAATCTAAAAAAAATGAGGAAAATCAAAACGAGGGTGTGACACTTATAACCCAAATAAAATTGGTAATAATTATTTTATAGTATAATTATTGAAACACAATATATAAATATTCCATCAATTTTAAATAAAGGATATGTTATAACATAGTTCCCTCATTATTCTATGGGTTGACCATTAATTTAGGGCATTGACTCATGTAATTTCCAAGTTCCCTATATATAAGAAATTAAATTCCATGGAAATTAATTCTTCTATGACCATTATTTCCTCCATGAAAACATCATCCATGCTATTTCATATATTATTTTAGGTGATTCTTCTCACCTTCTTGAAATTAATGAAGCTGAATCATCTATACATTATGTTTGATACTACATGAACTTTCAAAAAATTAAATATTCCTATTATTTAATGCATTATAAATATCACCTAATTTGATGTTTTCAATAACATATTATAACAGTTGAAGAAGAATAATCAAAATATATTTCCCTATAGTAATAATCCAATTTGGGTTATCATAATAAAAAACTTCCCATCACATTTACTATTAACATGAATCTTCCAAGTTCAATCCATTCACTAAAACCAAAAACGGTATAGTGTGATCAATAATAATCATTAGGTAATAATCCTTAATCATGAGAAATAAATTATAAAATGGATAGATCCTTAAACTATCTTTTCATTATATGAAACATTAGGTTTAACCTATCTCTTTCAGGGTCATAATCCATTAAAATCCTCCATGAAGATTCCTAATGATTTTGATTATTTTTAAAGAATATCACCTACTATTTTTAGAAGTGGTGTGAAACGAGGACCATTTTTGTGCACCGGGTGACAATAAATTCAAATAAAAATGCTCCCTTTTCAAATTTATTACCCTAGGATTCAACTATTCTCGATCCATATCCACATGTAGTATCTACACATGGATGTAATTTTTTTGAAATGACTCACTCTATCCTCCAATAGAATTATAGTATACTATAATATACATTGACATATCATTGGACTTATCCCAAAAGATTTCACTATTGTTTTCAATTCATAGATCCCTAGGATAAGTAAACTATCCCTCTGATACCAACTATAATGACCCAGACTTTTCACGTATAAAAATTAAATATACTTAGATTGATATTAAATATATTTTATAAATACACACCTAAGAAAAATAAAGTTTTAATATATTTGGGGACTTCATACACTATCATAAAATTTCATTTAAGATATTAGAATTCTTTAAAAAAAGATATTACAATTTATTACACTTTATATATATACCACACTAAAACCAATCTTTCTATCACGAGGAATGGAAATATAAAAAATGGTGAGCTCAAATGCTCATAAAGGATTATCATGGGAGATATCAATCGATGATAATTAGAGTACATAAGATATTAATAAGGATATGAGATCATTAAAATGTCCTTAAAGGTCCATATCCTATATTTTAAAGATGATTAACATGATTCCTACCATTGAACAATTACATTTAAAGGACATCAATAATTATAATGAGAAATCATCATTAATCAATCATTAACCATAATTTCTTGAGATATAAGTATGGAACCATCATATGTATTGAATCCATGTCATATTATAAGGTTAACTACCAATATAATTAAATAATATTTGATCATGCATCCCATACTGTTTTCATTTACAAAATAGATCAGGCACAATCACATTTTTTCCATAGTGAATCCAGAAAATTGACTTGTTTTCCATTGTGTATCAAGAAAATCAGTATGCCTCCCATAGTGGATCAACAAAATTATCATGTTTACCATAATTATCTCATGAGATATAAATAATTCAATAATGCATTATAGCTTTATTAATATTACATAAATATATTATAGTACAACCCATGAAAAATTATTGGGTTTAATAAACATCTAATCATAATCATAATTAACCATACAAAAGAATATTTAGGATAGTACCATTGAATCATATCCCAAAAAAGCAACACCAACCCCAAATTTTGTTTCATTTATGAATATATATTCCATAATATGATCATTGAAACCTTCTTGAGGAAAATATACTTTCCCTCTTAAAATCATATATTTAAATTATAAAAATTTCCCAAATACTATAAAACATTCATTGATAATTACCTTTAAAACATTCAAAATATTCTTCAAATAATTGATTTGTAATGATGATAGAAATAAAAGTGAGACTCTATTAGGGGTGCATATGTTCACATACAAATAAAACTGAAATGAATATCCCTTGCATGATTTGGTAGCTTTAGAATCATAAGCACAATTAATGAATAACATTAAATAAAATATGAATTATCATGATAATAGAAAATCTAATTATATAAAATACCAAAGGGTCAGTATATACACTATAAAAAATAAGACAGGTTCACAATATAACATGTTTCCAAAATATAAAAAATTGAGCGAAATATATCATAACTCAAGTCTCAAATTTCATCATACACATTCAGAGAAGCAATATAATAAATATAGGATTTATTGAAAAATATTCTACAACCATTATCATATAAAAACACAATAAAGTATTTTTCTATGACACTTTATTACCCCTTTTTTAACTAATTATTTTTAAAATCGTGTTTTGGGTATTAACTATGTCATTTTTCATGTATGTTTTGATTTTATATTTTAAAAAATTTTACTTTTATAATTGTTAAGAAATATAGATAATGATAACCATGAAATGAATATGTTATATATTCAATTTATATTTATTTTTTTCAATCCACAAAAAATATAAAATGAAAATTGATTACATTGTTTTTGATAACAGTAGGTCGTACGTATTAATGAATCATGTTTCCATTTTCTCGAGGGATGGAACCAAAAGAATAGTAATGATTAATTAAACATTAAAAAATCATTTCTATATAATATGTATCGTATATATTTGTTACATATTTTTTTATTAACATAAATGTTAAAATAAATATAATAATTTATTACATTGCATCATGAAGGAAGTAGTGTAGAAGTACGCACAAGCAATGATATCATTTTCCTATAGATTAAAAGGTAAGATTATCGATATAATATTATATTTTTAAAATGTATAATATTTTAATAAATATCATATAAATATGTTAAATCCATTCTTATATCCATTTATGTAAGGTGGTTATGGAAAAGAGTTACATCAGTTTGTGAGGTGGTATTCCACTGTACAGATGATCGACTACTTCATTTCCCATTTTAATGAAATTTGGATGGATATAGGTTATTATAATAATTAAATAACATATAATTATAAGATATATAATTTTGTTATTATATTATCATTCATGAAGAATATTTTAAGAATATAGCCTATGAAATAAAATATAAATTCATTTTTACAAGTTATAGCTCTTCTTCTAGAGATTCCTTAGGTTTTTACCTAAAGAATTATTAGAATGTTTTTCTATTAAAAAAGCGCTCTCAGATGTGGTTTGGGAACTAACTAAAGTATTTAGGTTTTTATCTGATAAAAATTAATTATTTTTCTGTGTGAATATGATAGGATAGAGGATTTAAATATATAACTGGGAAAGGAATCCCCTTAGAAACTAATAAGAATTTTCCCAAAAGAATCTAAAATGATAAACTCATTCATATTAAAAAAATTTCCTAAAAGAAATAGAGTATAATTTGGAATATTATAGGTTTTAAATTATTCCATATAAAAATATTTGTACGTGTTTTACTGGTAAACATTCCATTATCACATTAGTTTAACCCCCAGTAAACCCATTTTATCCTTAACAATGATAATAAATTTTTAATATTTACATTATTCATTATGAAAAAAATTATGTTGGAAATATTAAATAATATTCCATATTATAATTAATAATATTTAATCCAATTTTTTCAAATCAACTTTAATTAAATAGTTTAACATTATTTAATATTAATCCCACAATCACGATGAAAAACTAGTCATCCAATTATTTTTCTTCATAACTAGAAAATGTTTTAATATCAAAATTCACTATAAAATAGATTCCAATGAACTAAATTTGATTTATTCTAATATAATTGAATTATTTTTACTTGTAACCCCATATTAAAATAAAATTCATATTATAATTTCTTTAAAAAAATTTGTTTAATAAAAGCTATTATTTTTAACTATTCATTTAAAAATTATTTATTTTATAAAATTATAAAAAAATCATAAAATGATAATTTTGAAATATATATTTTTTAAAACAAATTACAAAATAAATATTCTAAAATTATAAAAAATATTTTTATTAGTTTTCCCAAAAATGTAATCAAAAAAATTTTATAATAAAAAGGTATTTTCAGATAATATAATGTTTTTAATAAATATTTATTAAATTCTTATGAATAATTTTTTCATCTATATGAAACCATTATACAATATTTTATAAAGGTATCTATTTCTATTCACACCTCCAAGTTTCACAGAATGTTTATAAAAGTCATGTTTACGTAATATTATTAACAGTATATCAAAGCTCATTAAAACTCGAGGTTTATTGTATTGAAAGACAATAAAGAAATTTAATTTAGTTGAACAAATATTTCAGAAAAACATAGGGTGATGCAATAGATAGATAGGGTAACATTTCATAATTTTTATTTCTTATCTTTGAGAGGTTATTCTAAATTATTATAAATAATATCATAGTGACATTTTGTAGTTGTTGTAATGTGAATAGGGTTTGCCATCGTAATGATAATATCTTGATGGTTTTTTACCTATTTAATTTATAGTTTTATATGAATGTAATAGGAATTGAAATAAAAAATCAGAAAAAATTTATTGAATTATGAGTACAACTTAAGGGAAAGGGAATCCACTCCAAAGGTATAAACCAATGAGTCGGTTATGATTCATTCGCTAATACATTATCATCTTTATACTTCTATGGAATTCCTACTATTTTTTTCCATGTAAAATATAATATAACATTTTTACTAATGAATAAATACATTAATAATAAAGATATTTTATCATAACTACTCAAAAACACATGACAAATTTAAATGGGGGTAAATTATGATTGGGTTTCTTTTTAAATTCCATGATTTACAACCCCTAGGTATCTTTAGTGAGTTGGAAATCAAACATATCAATATATATACAATTAGGAATTAATCACACCATCCCTATCATTTTAATATTATATCTTTAATTACCAAGCGCATATATCGAATCATTGAATATTACATTCTTAAGATCAATTATTATAATTAAAACTTGCATCTAAATAATTTTTAATCGATAGTAGTGAACATATTCTTCCCCATAATGAGTTTAGTTATTATAATTTTTTAAAAATATTTCATAGTTAACTTTTATCTCAAAATATCGTCTGTTAAATTGTATTTAAACACATTTATGGATAGAAAATTCAAATATGAGATTAAAAGTCATATTTTAACAATAGTAAATTTCATTATACCCTCAAAATATTCTATGGAAATATTATTTGGAATTTTAATAAATCTATTATCCGTATTTATATTTTTTAAATGATTTTTTTTCATACATTAAAAATACATATAAAATTTTTGGAATGGAGAAATTAATGAACATAAATATCAATATCAACTATAAAAAATATATTAATATTTCAAAAATAGGACATATCTATTCAAAAAAATGAAATTAATAAAACAATTATTTAATGTGAATAAAATTAACAAATAATTATTAATTTATTGATGGTTCATACTAAGTTCAAAAACATGGAATATTATATTGGATATCGTACATGGTACGCCACATCGAATGACTAAGATATGTTAAGTCATATTAATTATTTTATATCTTATTTAATAGTATTATGTTTTTAAATATTATATCATTCATTGTTTTTATAGATGTTAAATGATGTCGATTCATACATGAATGATGTATTTAACCATGTTTAATCTTTGTTTGTAAACTTTTTGTTTAGTATGATTAATATTTGAGGTATGTATATTCTAATTTACTAATTAGTTTTTCATTTTTGATATAAAAATTGTTCATAAAAAGATAACTTTTGTTATAATAGGTGTTTGAAGATAATTATATCAGAGGAATCCTTAAAAATGATCAGTTATGATCATGTTGTAAATTTTATGTATGTGTTTTTTAGTTCTACTTTATAATGCAAAGGGGATGGTAATTGTTTCGCTAAATTATTATTAGACTATCAGATTATATAGTTTTTTAGTCAATGATACATACTATTAAATGTTTTTATTTTATAAGGTTATTTTTTTTAATATATATATATTATTTTCTAGTTTTTTAGCTTTCTAAGACATTCTTTATATAAACCATGGCCAAATATAAACCATTGTAGTTGTTTTTGACGTAGGGTTTTATAAAAACCGATGCGGAAAAGACACTTCTCATTTTTTTTGTATGTTATTAAAACAATAATGCACAAAAACCTGTTTTTAACATCACCTTTATATACATAGGTTAAAAAATAACGTAAAAATTGAAAAAACATTAAATATTGTTTTTTACTAGTGTACACAATGGATTTGTCATGGAAAATCATGGTGCAATTATTGAAGCTTAACAACGCCATTTAAAAATTCATAAAATGGGTTGATGAGAAGTAAATTGGAATCCAATTTTTTATAAATGAAGTGTATATTAATACAAACATGTAAGGACATTTCCACATAATTATAATTAGAAGATGAATGCATACAATTTTAATTAATCTTGAATGAAAATATAAAGTAAAGAATGATTATGAAATTTCGGCATGCTAACATGAATACAAGGGAGGGATTAATGAGAGGGAAATTGGAATATCATCATTTGGAAATGATAAGGGTATTAGGGGGGACTTAAGAAATCATGATATATCATTAGTGATCAAATACAAAAGGGAATAGAAAGATAATAAAACTTAGTTAAAAATGAAAAAGAAAAGAAACATTCCTTCAGTGTGTGGATCCAAAATATTGAAAAGGGGATTCTTGAGAGCTTGTGAGGATCTTGGAGGATTATGGAGATACGTAAAAAGAGTAAGGATATACTCCATGGATTTTGAGTGAAGTTAGTGGGATTTTGGGTGTGTTTATATAGTAAATTAGAGGGATTTCTTTAATACTTACGTATTGGGATCTAAAAAATAAATAAAAATTTAAAAACAACCTTCCCACAGTTTTTTTCACATTGTTTTCTGAAAAGTGGAGAGATATTAAAAATTTTATTAAGAAAAGGGATGAGAATATTAAAATATTACACTTTATTAGGTTGAGGTGAGACACTCTTTTAATGAGAGGAATTTATAAAAATAAAATATATTATATATTTTTACGTATCGTAAAGGGATTATAAAAATAACAAATTAAAAACACTTTTTTTAACGTTAAAACATATATTTGTCCTAAAATATCCATTATAGTATTTATTAAATCATTTTGGGTCATTATGATGTCATAAAACACACTGTATATTTATAGGGTTTTTAATTTTTACCCAAAAATTCAACACTCAGAAAATTATGAAAAATATAGCATTGGAAAATTTCAAATATATGATTCCAAAAAAATTATTTTATCAAAATAGTTTTATAATTATGTAATTATTTACTTTTAAATAAACATTCTACATTTATTGAAAAAGCATGGGTTTTTAACAATAACATTTTTTGAACTCTTATAAAAACTACATTTCACTTCATAATAAATTATCTAACCCTTTAAAGATAATAAAAATTATTTAAAAATGATTTTTTTTTAAAATACTAGTTTTTAAAATTTAAATTAACTCCTCAAAATAAATCCCTTAAATTAATTTCAATAATACGAAAAATACATTTTTCCTTTAATTAAGTCAAAATTAGAATCAATTATAAAGTAACAATGAAAATAAATTAAATATTATATAAAATAAAAATATTCATACTATCAATTTTCGTTTACATATCCCATTTTTACATTGACATATGACCTTAGATTATAGTGCACGATGGTGATACTTTCAAGGGACCGATCGATAAACATGGTTTTGGCCGTGATCTCAAGGAGCTTGAACTTCTCCCATAAATGATGTCTATAATGCATAGGTTATTGGATATCATATTATTATAGATCAATGTAAAATCAAATACTTGTTATCACTATCATAATAATAGATAAATGCGCTTCGTGGGGAATAATTCTACTAGTTTATACTTTCATTTCCATTTCCTGTGACAATTCCATTTAATGGCATATATTTATCCTAAACATGTGATCACTGTTTAATAGATATAATATCAATAGTAAATATTTTATTTTCCTATTGAATACAATTGCTTATAATAAAAATAAAAATTTCACATGTTTTCTACAACTATATTACATATTAAAAAAATAAATCATAAGGGAATTCAATTTATAATAGTAATGGTTATTATAGATTCTATGTATGATTATAGTTAGAACATTGGATTCTAATCTCTCTATTATTATAACTACACAAGAAGTGATATTGAGAGATAATATTTACTATATTGTTAACCTTAACATATTGAAGAGGAAAATTTAGAACAAATTTTTTATAGTGACTGTACAACAGACTCACCCCCTCATAATGGAGCCTAATCGATTATTATGTTCAATAATTAATAATTGAGCTGGTTACCTCTAAATATCCCAAATTCATACAATATTGAATCTAATATTTATTTTAATGAGTTTATAGACCTTATTTAATGAATTATCATAAAGGGTGGTGTAAATATGCATGTAATTTGAGTTGAAATAATAATTATTTCCCTATCTTAGAAGAAATTGAAAATAAGAAATCTTCTTATAAGTTATGTTCTCTATCCAAGGTAAGATCAAAATCTTATTTAATTTCTTATTCTATCTATTGATCATTGAAAGGATATAAAATTTCAGCCTCTCTCTTGGATATGAAAGGGTGATGAGATTTTTATGATGAAGAGGAGGCAAAATTGAATTAATATTTTAAGAAATTATCATGAAATTGAAATTTTCCAATGGATAATCATTCTTTAATTTTTCAATTTGATAATAAATTATTGTTCATTGAAAAAATAAATAAAAAAAATGAATAATTTCCTTCGATTCGTAGCACAATAAAAATAGGAACCAAGATAAATGATAAAAGTGATGTGAATAATGATCTATCCCTTGGTATTTTAAAGAAAATTATCATGGAGAATATGTTGAAGGATACCATCATATCTCTCAAAACCTAACATGGTAAAAGGTAAAAATATAGTATGGATGTGATTTTGAATATGGAATTAATGACTTCTAAGTTGAATTATACTGTTATCAAAATAAAATATCTTAACAGGGGGAATCAAAAACACTGAATAGAAGATTAAGATCCCTAAAAAAACTTACTTATTAAGGTAAACAATAATGTGAAATACTGAAATGAAATATATAAGTATCTTTTTTTTCTCATGAATAATATTGAATTTTGGATCACCAAAATATGAAATCACTAACATTTTTTTATTGTGGAAGAATTCGACACATCATCAGTATATGTTTTGAAGATAAAAATCATTAGAAGTTCATATATCTTAGTTATGAAAATAAAAAATGAAATATAAATCTTATATTAATTCTTTCATCAATTTTATCCTTGGAAATCAATCTGGGTATTTAAATTGGGGGAATATATTTAAGATTAATTACTCCATACAAGCAAACTTCACACATATAACATAGTGTAATTTTCTTATCCAAAAAAATTTATATTAAGATAAAAGAATGTGTGTTTTTTTGGAAGAAAAAATGATCCTAACAAGGTTTTATGATGAAATTAAATATAAGCACTCATAATAACTGTCTATGAGAAAAAAAAAAGACAAATATAGAAGAAGAAACAATAGATGGTTCAATTTATAATGAATTGGGAAAGGGTATTGCAAAAAAATAATCAATTTTGTGGAAGAAAATATATGAAAATCATTGAATCTTTTGAACATGAAATAAAGAGGAACCCGTAATGATCATGGAAAGAAGAAGAATGTTGGTAGGAGAGGAAAATATCTCCTTGAATGTTTTTTCTAAAAGAAATAAGTTGTTCTCCATTATTCAATATTGTTATATGAGCATTGAATTAACATGAAATGTATTGGAGGACAAGGTTAATGTGGTCACTTTTAGAAAAAATGATGATGAGTAATTTCATGGGGATTCATGGTTGGAAACACACCATGATAAAAAAGGTGAGTGCATCATATGAGGGGATGGTTTTATGAGAAATGTGTTATGAAAATCACACACTCATATGTAATTATTAATTTTATTATTCATAGTCATTAAGTGGGAGTGATTGGTTGATGAAATTATGAGATAAATTTGGGACTATTCTTTTCAACTAAAATTTTCTAATGCATTATTTAAACTGTTTGAATTATTTTTCATATCACTGATAAATATTATTATTTGAATCAAATTAAAATGATAATAGGAATATTATATCATGATTTCACATCTGTGGAGTATTATCCACATTCTAGACTACCAATCTTATATCCCACATGTAAAGACCCTGAAATTCCATGTAATATTTTTTAAATTAATTGGGATTATTATGAGTGATCGAAAATTGATGGAACGTGTTTCTGAGGCCCGAAGATCCTGAAATAGAATTTTGAACTTTTTTAAGGTACATCCAGTAATCATGTTTGTGACATTTTCTATCTATTCAATCGGTTCTCAGATGAAAAATCTAAGGGTAATGTTGAATACACAATGTTGGGATTCAAATAAGGGAAGCTTATCATCAAATAGAAAGGGATAGAAGAAAAATTTCATTTCTTGGACCATAAAAAAATAATACAATAACTAAAGATTAATTTATTTTTCTTTTTAAAACTATTGGAAAAATGGTGATGTGATTGTGGTGCAGAATTATTCTATTTAATAACCTAACTCTCTCTTTGTGTAACTGCACCATTGTGGGAATTTAAATGACTGTGTAACTGCACCATTGATGGAATTAAAGTGGTTCAATAATATTACTAATTAATGATCCCCATTAATTGAGTGGTGTATTGATCCTCTCCTCATCTCTATTTAATCTGAGCTTAGGCAGGGGTTTTGGGAGAGTTATGAGAAAAGCTCCGATGAAGTGCCACTGAATTTTTTCTCCGAAAAAGAACGTGATCATGTGATAGATGTTGAGGGAATCAATGGATGACTGCAAGAATAGAACAACACCTTCAAATGTGTACAATCACTCTACTTCGGCAGTACCTTCCAATGAATACAAGGTATAGTTTTATGCTTGTTTCATTTCCTTTACAACATTCCAGATTATTATGTAGAACACATATCAATCGTCCAACGGGTTGATCCATGTTTGTATTAAAATGCGGGAGGTTATTGCTTGGTTTTTGATAAGCAAGTTTTTTTAAATAGAATATCCATCCCATGTGGTTATCCTAATAAGGATGGAGCGGCCAAATGAACAAGCCTTGGAACCTCCATTGAACTCGGTTGTGGTGGCGTTATTTGTGGGAAACCAAATGTTATGGAGGAATGGTGGAACCAAGGTACGTGCAGCACATGCATCGTCCTGGGAGATCCGTAGGCCCGAAAGAGAAAAAATGTGGTCCACCAGAGATTCACTGGTGGCCCGTGGAGGCTTTTTCGGCATGATGACATTGGTGAATGTGACAGGTAGTGGCATGAAACCACCAACTGCGAAAGAACAACGGCGTATGAAGGCTCCATGGTAAACAAGTGGGCGGCCGACCTACGCTTGCTACATAGAAGCATGGATGCGCACTCCGGTTGCATGTTGTGGTGGAAGGTCATTAATTTGATCAGTGATGGAGGGTGGACCCACAACTTGGGGGGTCCATTACAGGTCGGTGTATGCTGACCGACCAGGGGAGTTTGGCGCCAATCAGCGCCTTTGTTAAACAGGGCAGCACACTACGATGGCGCGCTGCGGAAAAATGATGTGGCTTTTAGCCACGACAGAGGGTGGATCTGCGGTCCATAGGTACCACTTATGACTGGTCCAACGGGTCCAGCCATGAGAGGTGGTGCCGCTATCATGAAATCCTGAACTTTTTTGGTCGTTCCAAATGGGAGCACACCCCCCCCCCCACCCCCCACCACGATTGGCCAGCAGGCTGCGCCCAGCTGGGTGGGCCAGAACGAACCCGTGGCTAACAAGCCTAGACAGCTGCCTATGGGGCGGGACCCGGGCCATCCGAACCAGGAAAAGCTCAACAGGATGGGTTGGGTCGGTCTGACTATTCGGACTAGACCCAAACCCCTTTTAGATTAGTTATGCCTTAATAAGCATATCTCCTAAACCGGATGTCCGTTTGATGAACCGTCAGCGGTGCCAGAAACCTTAGGATGAGGTAGATATTTTTGAGATACTTCATGAGTTTTTTGAGGAATTTTGGTGTTGGTCCAGGTGGGATCGTAGCCAATTCCAACCAGGCCCTCAGCACTAAAATTCTTATAACATACAGACCATGCATCAAGTTCATGCACTATCAATTGTGTTGTAACCATTATGATATGATAGATCATTAGTAGACTTAGTTTTGAGACTCTACGGAAGTTGAAATAATACTGATAGTTTGAGAAGTGGTTCTTCCAAGCACGTTACTTATGTAACCCTACGACTTTCGGAGACCTTAAGACTACTAATTTTCAACTCTATGTGACTCGAAGGCCTAGTAGGGAGCACCTCTGTTTGACATGGAATACCAACAGTGGATAGCACCTATGTGTGAGTTGGAAAACCCACGGTGCTCAATAGGATAAGTACCTCAACAAGCCACTGTGGGGAGCGACCCTATGTCACCCGGAAGACACACAGTACCTGATGGAGAGGAGTACATAAGAAGTTCACGGTTAGTGAGAAGTGGAAATTTTTGACCCGGAAGGCCCATTGTACTAAAACATGTATGAGTTCTCCAACAGCCGAGTTGTTTGAAATTTTGACTGGTGATGCTACTATTACTACCCTAGAATATACCTGGTGTGAGTTATCTTTGTATTGTGATTGTGATTGAGATTATTCTATGTCAGTATTATTTAATGGAATTCTAGGAGGCCATAGGGGGTCTTGGGGTCCCTACTAGGTTTTTTTTACTCACCGCTACACGATCATCGCCCGCACCTTGTTGTGTCTTTCGCATTAAACAAGAAGCATTGACTGAGACTTGGGGTGCCAGGACCTGATGGGGGACGGTGGTGATAGTTGACGTGGAGAGACCTAGTGATGAGATATACCTACCCTACATGTAGGATCCTTGTTAGATGACCTCAAGAGTTGTTTTCACTTTTTTGTTTTTACATTTAAATTGGGTGTGTATTCTGGCCTCTTTATTTTCTACTATACTTATACTCAGTTTTTTCAGGGGTATTATGATTCCCTTTTGTGGTTTGGGTCTTTGTTGGGATTGTGTGTACATGTATCTCAGGAAATCCCTCCCACTTTTATATTGATACCTTTGGCACTAGTTTCCAACCCCTGGACTTCGAGTGGTGGGCTTCAGGTAGTCAATACATGGGCCCCGGGGGATGGTTCGTTACAAAGTGGTAAGAGAGGGTGTTCGGTTTACCCTCATAGACTGGGAGTCTACGTTATTCCTTGGAGATATAGTGTAAAATTTCGCGAGTATGGCTTTCAGATTCCAGGAGTCTAGTATTGGTGTGATGACTGCCGTATCCATACACTATGACCCTTAATTCTACTTTACAGCTCAATGCATGAAAAAACTGGTTTCATAAGAGTCTCGTTATTTTGTATATGAGTCATTTCATTATGTATAATTTTCTAAATGTGTTACATCTTGATTTATCTCAGAATACCACAGTGTGGATAACCAGCCCGGATCCTGATATGCAGTCGTGAGGAAAACCTGCCTAGCGATGAGCCATCTGTTCAGGGACCAATGTTTGAGATTTCCCCACTGGTTGTGCACCTGTACTAACAAAAATAGATGGTCATCATCTATAGCTAGAGGTTCCGGTAGAGGGCGTTAAAAGTATCAGTTCCAAACAAGATTTTCAATTATAGATACCAACCAGGATCCAAAGAGGGATGGATCCTCAGGTCGCAAAGGACTTGCTAGACGTTGTGACATGGGTCTTCCTCTTAATAAGAACAATGCCTGACCAGATGTCAATCATGGTAGTGATACTTCTTCAGGGTTCGGTATGAAGCTGGGATTCTTGATCATCCAGACTAACGATGAGGCGAACCTCAGTTAGGATGACTTCAAGAGTCATATCCAGGTTTATTTTTTCCCCACAACATAGCCCTCTATGTTCATTCAAGACTAGTTTAGCATACAAACAGGGAAACATGGCAGTGTCTTAATACTCAACTAGATTTACTAACCACCCTCACTACTCTAAATATATGGTGTGAGACAAGTTTTTCAGGGAACGAGCCTTCGAGCAGGGACTCAGGTGGGATATCAGGGCTTTGGTAGTGTCTCTCAGTATCACTACCCAGGTTAGGGTGCTGGAGTGAGCCCTTCTAATGGAGAGATTCTTAGAGGATCAATCACTGATATCTAGAGCTGCCACCTGACCCAAAGTACAGAAGTCCTAATTAGGTAGTAGAAGTCAAATTTTTGGCCCAAGTAGGTTGGGTCTTTCAATGGCAGACCCCAGGACTCAGGGCCTGCAATAAGAGGCTCCCATGCCAGAGGAATTCATAAGGGGGCCAGTCTTAGCTTTACATGTGGTGGGCAGGGACACATGGCATGTGACTTCCTGACCTTCCATATAGATGACCAACAAACGGTTGAGGGAAAATTGAGGTAGTGGTCAAGGTTCGAGCATAGAGGTATGCAGGGTAGTAGATGTGGTAGAGGAGTAGGTCGTGCAGTAGGTTTTAGAGGTCGAATCGAGGTTCTACAACCAGCACCCCTAGGTGTTCCACCCTAACCATAGAGAGCATGTGGAGAAGGGTGAGAATAGCTCCTTGTAGCCGTGGTCTATTGTAGAGACCCGAAGCTTATCGTACATGGACGTTACATTACTTTTGCGGAATACTTAGTACATAACAAAAACACACACACAAGGATCGTAATAGTTTAGTGTCTTGGAAACTCGGAATAAAATATTCTAATCGTGGGGAAAGATCTTCAACATCTCCCATAAAGATCTTCCTTTTTTTTACCTAAAACCTTTCTTTATATCCTGGGGAAAAGAAAACATAAAAGGGTGAGCTCAAATGCTCAGTAAGGGTAAACAAAAGAAATATCAATCACATCATATACATAAGAACATAGCTTTTGGAAATCTTAACCTTCAAAAGAGCTCATAATATCATAACATGGGATAAATCATAGAAGTGAAAATGAGATCCCCATAATCATAACATAAAACTTGAAACTTTGTGGCATGCACACATAATCATGGAAAATCATTTCTTGTTAGTCATGACTCATTTCCAAGACTATCTTAGTGGACAAAGTCCCTTTCTGAACCGAGTTCACTCCTCGTTTCAGTCCTGTATCACTGAACCGAAATAACCTTCCGTTCCAGCCATGTCTATCTCATGGGATATAAAATCATTACCCAATGCATTGGAGGGAGATATTTGTCCCACCCATCTTATAATGAATCCTTTCTTATGTGTGCCACATAATCATAAAACATACATCATCGCATAACACATGTAACAAAAATGGGATTCTTGAAACATCATGACATCATAAATCAATTCATATAAGATAAAGGAATTCATAAACATAATTCCATCACAACATAGTCAAATCAATGTTAAAATATGGATAGAAACAGAACTCTTTTTTATCTTAGATGGAAAATAATTTTGATAAAACACTTGAATTGAATTCTTGAGGAAAATATCCATTCTTCTTCAAAATCAATTTCTTTTCACAAAACATCATGCAATTTTAAAAGAAAGAGATTGTATTGAAAATAGTCATGAAATCTTTTAGAGGAAGCTTAATGAAAATAAGGCTTTATAAAACAGTAGAAATCCGTTCGTGTCTTATAAGTTAAAAAAAACATTCTTCGTACTTTTGTCGGAAAAGTCAAAAAGTACCTCGTATGAAAAACGACAAAAGATTCCTTTCATACGTATTACTAAAAACTCACCAAAGGGTAAAAATGGATTTAAACAATTTTAGGTGGATGGAAATAATATTACATATTGAGTAATCATTGATGTGGATGATAAAATACACCCCAGTAAATACTTACGAATAAACAATCTCGGATAAAAATGAGATTGTGATATTTCCCTTACCTTAGGTCCGACTTGCTTTGTAAGTGTCCAAACCTCCTGTATAATGATTTAAATCATGTTATTGACTTACTACAGAATCATATTCATTGTTATGATATCATATATGGTTCACTTATGACATTATATTACCCATTCTTTTGTAAATTCCATGTTAAAGAAGCGTTTTGGGTAAAATCGTTTCATTTATCGTAGGTGTTTTGACTTGTTGTTCTTGACATCATTATTACTTATATCATGATTTAATTACTTCCAGAATATAAAATATGATTTATATATCATATATATTCAGTATATATATATATATAATAGGTAGATAAATAAAATGAAAAACACCGTTCATGGAGACGGTAGTCCGTACGTACGCATGAACGCTGTTTTCCTTTCCTTATTGTCTTGAAATGGAAGTAAGTAGATGAAATACATATGTATATATATACATAAATCCAGTAGCTTTATAATGTCATATATTTCATTATTATTTCTTATATATACATTATAATCATTCTTAAAGGGTTAACATGGAGAATGAATCTCATCGCGTCGTGGAGACGGTATTCCGTACGTACGCACGAGCGATGATATCATTTCTATAAATATTGAATTGAATTGGAGTGGATTATACAATATATCAGAATCAATATGATGTTGTAATAACTATGTATAGTTATTCTTTACACCATTATACCCATCCATGTAAGGTGGTGGTGGAAAATAGATTACACCACGGCGTGGAGACGGTATTCCGTACGTACGCACGCGCGGTGATTTCTTTTTCCGTAGGATGGATAGATGGTGAAATAGGGTTTTTTCATACTTATAATAACATATCAGTATATGAGTGATACTGATGTTATTACTTCATAATGAAACAACCTAAGAAGAAGAAGTGGAATAAGAAATAAAGATGAAAGAATTGGTAACGGTAATTACCTCTTCTTTGAAGTGCCTCTTTGAGACCTCCTCTTAGGGCACTAAAATTGGTCTTTGAGGAAGACCAGAACCTCTAGTATGTTGCTAGTGAAGTGGAGAGGAGAAATTGGCTGGGGTTGGCCGAGCTTGAGTGCTGAAATTGGTGTGAGGAGGAAGGGGAGGAGGTGTCCTTTTATAAGGGAGGAGAGGGGCACCTTAGGAATATCTCAAAATATTATTTTATTATAAAGTCAAGTTCGGTTTTAATTAGCTCCAAATTGATTTATTTCGAGGCTAAGGTGGGGATGGGTCGAAATCCTCTCATCCAATAGAATTTAGACAAGTTTAGGTTCTTATTTTAACCTTATCAATTAGATTTAACTCTAAGTTAAATAATTTAACTTTTACCGTGTCTTTTTGTTTTCTTTCACTATATGGTTAATAAACTTACTATAACATGCCAAAAGAACCCCAAATTGTATATTATTAATACATATATCCTTATCTAAGTCATTTGGCCTTACCTTAGATTTTTAGGAATAAAATAACAATTAATAATATAATATTTGATTTAAAAACTATTTTGTGTCAATTTTGACACTATTTGATATATGATTTTTGTGAAAGTCATAACAGAATTATATGTTCGAACCAAGTTGATTAAATCAACACTAATATATCATAGTAACCTAGAAAATTAGTGGAATTCATAAAAAGTATCAAATTACATTCAGTTGAGTATTTATAACATCAATTATGTTAATATTTCCTTAAAAGGGTAATTACTGCATCATTGTTGTGTCATAAATAAATTATATTATTTGATGTCTAAAAATTACAAATAAAATACCATCATGTAGTAAATCTTTTAGATTTCTAATGAATATTTATAGTCGAATTTATCTTATGTATAACCCCATATTAAAAATTATTTACTTATTAAACTTTGATTTTAACTATTTTAACCCTTCTTTAAATAAATTAATAATAAATGTCCTAATCTAATCCAAGTGGGCCTAAATGGTCATATTTTATTCCTAAGTTTGTTTTTGGTCGAATTACACTTGTCCAATAGAATTAGGACATGTGTTAGGGTAATATTAATATCATATTTACCCTTAGTTACCCTATTTACTATTAACCGTGGTAAAAAAAGTAAAAAGTTACTATTCACCAAAAAATTATTTTCATCTCATTGAAACACATTTTAGTCCTTGATTTTAACCGTGTCTCTCGGATTTTCGAAATTCCATTCACAGAAGCGGTAAAATTAAGTTTTATGCAAAATTCAGTTTTTAACCTACCACTTAGTGGTTTCACTATTCATCAAAAATTGAAAGTTTTCAGAAAAATACCAAAATTTCATCCTAAGTTATATTTCATATTCCGAATTCAAAAATGAAGTCTATTTTACCAAATTCATAACATAGAAGTTTCATTAATTAATTTTATAATTAAATCCCGCTGTTAAAACAAATAGCATGTTTTTAAGAAACAATATCTATCAAAAGATTGACACTTGTTTATGTCTGGTTTAAATGTGCAATTACATCCAATGACCAACATTGTATTAAATTGTAAAAATATATTCTAAATATTCTTTAAAACTACTCCAATTAATAATTTATCACTATTAATTATTTCGATTAAAAAAGTTGTTTTTTAATTATAATTTAGTAATTTTCACTATTCATCAGAATATGAAAGTTATCCGAAAAGTACCAAAATTTCACCTTAGGCTAAATTCGATACTCCGAATCCAAAAATGAAGTTCATTTTGAAAAATAAGATTTACAGAGTTTTAAAAAGTGGTTATTACTATTCATAATGGCTAGTTTTAATAATATTTTAATAGCATATCGTTGTTTAGTGAAAATCGGTATTGCGTATTACACACGCTATCGAGGAAGGTCGTGATTGCGTGTAATTCAAGGCAAGTCAAGGATGCGTGTTGTGCAAGATCCTTTTGGTGTAGCGTATAACACAAGACATTAGTAAAATAAAAAAAGTAAAGTTTTCATAAAATCTCGGGCTGTTACATTCTACCCCCCTTAAAATGAATTTCGCCCTCGAAATTCGTCGGGGTTATAAATGGTTTACTATTCAAAAGTTTCTTTAATAGAAACCCACATCGTAAAAAGGAATATCAAAACCAATCTTTAAAAACAAAAGTATGAAACGTAACGGTTACCCAAATAAACTAATCATTGGGTTTCCACATAGGTGAACATATGGATATGGAAGAGAAATCTAACCATCATGTTCTGATGGAGAGTGGTAGAGAACATGGCTATGGAAAAGCCAGTAATCACAAATCCATAGATTTGTGATGATATAAGGTACCATCTGATTCATCAGGTATAAGATCACTAGGACAACATTTTTGGTTTTCAAGATCATTTCCCTAAAGTTGAAAATTTTCTTAGAATAAATACTTACTTTATTTTGGTACAATCTCACTTTTGTTCGTGCCTTGAACAATTTCTACTTCATCTCTTAAATAAATGAAGTTTAATTTGTTTATTCGTGAAGTGTTAGCAGATTATGTGATAGAATGACGAGTCATTCCATCTGTCTCAAACAAAAGGTAAGCAAAAGTTATTAAATATACATAAGTCATTCTATAGTGAGATTAATCATATATAGTTCCTAAAATGGACTTATACTTCATATATCATACTTCTTAATATAATAAAACTAGTTTATACTAAACAGGGACTTCCTGTAGGTCAGTGGTAGGTGATAAAGGCCAGTCGCACTTCGGTTGTAGGTTCGATTCCTACAGCCTTGTTCGAAGCGATGGGTTGTCGCCCGTCCTGCAGGTTGTCCTTTTTATAAAACTATATTACTATAACATCCCATCAATAATATCAAAAAAACTTCTATCCCTAAACAATACTAACTTATGTCCAACAAAATCCATTCCAATCTTTAGGCTTATCCATAAGACTGCAGTCCACTCTCATAATATAGTGACATCGATTACCAGAGATTTAATACTATCGTTGATCCCCACATATCATAAGATATGTCTTGTTGGTCACATTCCAAACATTCAAAGTCCTTAATCGTGTATTCTCTTGAATACCTTAGTGAAAACATGAGTGCAGTTAAAAGTTAACATTTTCCACATACCAAAATCCTCAAAATTCTATATACTCAAACCATGATATCACTTAATCAATCATGAGCTCATGAATACTATCAAACATTTAATTTTCTCCTTATCCCTTCATTATGCACATATCATCTACATTCCAAAAATATCTGAATAACCTTTCATGGATACTGGTAACATTAATCATACACTTTCAAAACACAAGGAAAGACAATAGTGTAACAATCCATAGATGTCTCTTTATTCCAAAATTACACATGATAAACATGTAATCATTCCACTACATTCTCAAACCATTGACCGAGCTTCAAAAATTCTTTCATCTCACATTTCATTTGTAGTCTCTTTATCATCATCCACATAAATACTACCCATATGACCATACTGATTCTCTTCATGAGTCTTTCCCTTAGGGCATTTGTTTGCATAATGCCCATACATTCCACATTTAAAACACTTAACCATTTTTGATGTCGTAGCAATACCATTATCCTCATCCATGGTGTTAACCGACCCTTTTCCTTTTCACTTACTTGCTTTGTGTCCTTCTTTTCCACACCCAAAGCATCTTCCAGTTCCCTTGATACATTCTCCTTGATGCCTCTTCCCACATGATTTACATAGGGGAAATTGAACTTTCTTTCCTCTATGATCATCATGGAACTCCATCTTTCTCTTATTAGTCGAGTCAGGAAACTTACCAAATTTTACTTTATTGATCATGTTGTGAGATTGCTGATTCGACATAATAATGATGTTTGGACATCCAAATCCCATTTCATTTGGTTGCTCGTGAAGAATATCATTCCATTGTCCATCATATCCTCCATTATTGTGAATCATCTTGTTTCCAGCCATTTTCTAAAACCCAAATAGAATAGTGTTAGATGCAAAAATCGTAATAAAGGGGGAGTAACTTAAATATCTATCATCTTTGGTTTAATCTAATATCGTTACCATAGTTCTAGAACTATATACTTATCCTTAGGGGCATCCCTAGACATACCTTAGAAATATCTCTAGGGATCTCACTAACGTTTTCGCATCCTAGTTTCCAAAGGTTGACTAAACCTTTCCTCTGATACCAACTGTAGAGACCCGAAGCTTATCGTACATGGACGTTACATTACTTTTGCGGAATACATAGTACATAACAAAAACACACACACAAGGATCGTAATAGTTTAGTGTCTTTGGAAACTCGGAATAAAATCTTCTAATCGTGGGGAAAGATCTTCAACATCTCCCATAAAGATCTTCCTTTATTTTATACCTAAAACCTTTCTTTATATCCTGGGGAAAAGAAAACATAAAAGGGTGAGCTCAAATGCTCAGTAAGGGTAAACAAAAGAAATATCAATCACATCATATACATAAGAACATAGCTTTTGGAAATCTTAACCTGCAAAAGAGCTCATAATATCATAACATGGGATAAATCATAGAAGTGAAAATGATATCCCCATAATCATAACATAAAACTTGAAACTTTGTGGCATGCACACAAAATCATGGAAAATCATTTCTTGTTAGTCATGACTCATTGCCAAGACTATCTTAGTGGACAAAGTCCCTTTCTGAACCGAGTTCACTCCTCGTTTCAGTCCTGTATCACTGAACCGAAATAACCTTCCGTTCCAGCCATGTCTATCTCATGAGATATAAAATCATTACCCAATGCATTGGAGGGAGATATAGGTCCCACCCATCTTATAATGAATCGTTTCTTATGTGTGCCACATAATCATAAAACATACATCATCGCATAACACATGTAACAAAAATGGGATTCTTGAAACATCATGACATCATAAATCAATTCATATAAGATAAAGGAATTCATAAACATAATTCCATCACAACATAGTCAAATCAATGTAAAAATATGGATAGAAACAGAACTCTTTATTATCTTAGATGGAAAATAATTTTGATAAAACACTTGAATTGAATTCTTGAGGAAAATATCCTTTCTTCTTCAAAATCAATTTCTTTTCACAAAACATCATGCAATTTTAAAAGAAAGAGATTGTATTGAAAATAGTCATGAAATATTTTAGAGGAAGCTTCATGAAAATAAGGCTTTATAAAACAGTAGAAATCCGTTCGTGCCGTATAAGTTAAAAAAAACATTCTTCGTACTTTTGTCGGAAAAGTCAAAAAGTACCTCGTACGAAAAACGACAAAAGATTCCTTTCATACGTATTACTAAAAACACACCAAAGGGTAAAAATGGATTTAAACAATTTTAGGTGGATGGAAATAATATTACATATTGAGTAAACATGGATGTGGATGATAAAATACACCCCAGTAAATACTTACGAATAAACAATCTCGGATAAAAATGAGATTGTGATATTTCCCTTACCTTAGGTCCGACTTGCTTTGTAAGTGTCCAAACCTCCTGTATAATGATTTAAATCATGTTATTGACTTATTACAGAATCATATTCATTGTTATGATATCATATATGGTTCACTTATGACATTATATTACCCGTTCTTTTGTAAATTCCATGTTAAAGAAGCGTTTTGGGTAAAATCGTTTCATTTATCGTAGGTATTTTGACTTGTTGTTCTTGACATCATTATTACTTATATCATGATTTAATTACTTCCAGAATATAAAATATGATTTATATATCATATATATTCAGTATATATATATATAATAGGTAGATAAATAGAATGAAAAACACCGTTCATGGAGACGGTAGTCCGTACGTACGCATGAACGCTGTTTTCCTTTCCTTATTGTCTTGAAATGGAAGTAAGTAGATGAAATACATATGTATATATATACATAAATCCAGTAGATTTATAATTTCATATATTTCATTATTATTTCTTATATATACATTATAATCATTCTTAAAGGGTTAACATGGAGAATGAATCTCATCGCGTCGTGGAGACGGTATTCCGTATGTACGCACGAGCGATGATATCATTTCTATAAATATTGAATTGAATTGGAGTGGATTATACAATATATCAGAATCAATATGATTTTGTAATAACTATGTATAGTTATTCTTTACACCATTATACCCATCCGTGTAAGGTGGTGGTGGAAAATAGATTACACCACGGCGTGGAGACGGTATTCCGTACGTACGCACGCGCGGTGATTTCTTTTTCCGTAGGATGGATAGATGGTGAAATAGGGTTGTTTCATACTTATAATAACATATCAGTATATGAGTGATACTGATGTTATTACTTCATAATGAAACAACCTAAGAAGAAGAAGTGGAAGAAGAAATAAAGATGAAAGAATTGGTAACGGTAATTACCTCTTCTTTGAAGTGCCTCTTTGAGACCTCCTCTTAGGGCACTAAAATTGGTCTTTGAGGAAGACCAGAACCTCTAGGATGTTGCTAGTGAAGTGGAGAGGAGAAATTGGCAGGGGTTGGCCGAGCTTGAGTGCTGAAATTGGTGTGAGGAGGAAGGGGAGGAGGTGTCCTTTTATAAGGGAGGAGAGGGGCACCTTAGGAATATCTCAAAATATTATTTTATTATAAAGTCAAGTTCGGTTTTAATTAGCTCCAAATTGATTTATTTCGAGGCTAAGGTGGGGATGGGTCGAAATCCTCTCATCCAATAGAATTTAGACAAGTTTAGGTTCTTATTTTAACCCTATCAATTAGATTTAACTCTAAGTTAAATAATTTAACTTTTACCGTGTCTTTTTGTTTTCTTTCACTATATGGTTAATAAACTTACTATAACATGCCAAACGAACCCCAAATTGTATATTATTAATACATATATCCTTATCTAAGTCATTTGGCCTTACCTTAGATTTTTAGGAATAAAATAACAATTAATAATATAATATTTGATTTAAAAACAATTTTGTGTCAATTTTGACACTATTTGATATATGATTTTTGTGAAAGTCATAACAGAATTATATGTTCGAACCAATTTGATTAAATAAACACTAATATATCATAGTAACCTAGAAAATTAGTGGAATTCATAAAAAGTATCAAATTACATTCATTTGGGTATTTATAACATCAATTAAGTTAATATTTCCTTAAAAGGGTAATTACTGCATCATTGTTGTGTCATAAATAAATTATATTATTTGATGTCTAAAAATTACAAATAAAATACCATCATGTAGTAAATCTTTTAGCTTTCTAATGAATATTTATAGTCGAATTTATCTTATGTATAACACCATATTAAAAATGATTTACTTATTAAACTTTGATTTTAACTATTTTAACCCTTCTTTAAATAAATTAATAATAAATGTTCTAATCTAATCCAAGTGGGCCTAAATGGTCATATTTTATTCCTAAGTTTGTTTTTGGTCGAATTACACTTGTCCAATAGAATTAGGACATGTGTTAGGGTAATATTAATATCATATTTACCCTTAGTTACCCTATTTACTATTAACCGTGGTAAAAAAAGTAAAAAGTTACTATTCACCAAAAAATTATTTTCATCTCATTGAACCACATTTTAGTCCTTGATTTTAACCGTGTCTCTCGGATTTTCGAAATTCCATTCACAGAAGCGGTAAAATTAAGTTTTATGCAAAATTCAGTTTTTAACCTACCACTTAGTGGTTTCACTATTCATCAAAAATTGAAAGTTTTCAGAAAAATACCAAAATTTCATCCTAAGTTATATTTCATATTCCGAATTCAAAAATGAAGTCTATTTTACCAAATTCATAACATAGAAGTTTCATTAATTAATTTTATAATTAAATCCCGCTGTTAAAACAAATAGCATGTTTTTAAGAAACAATATCTATCAAAAGATTGACACTTGTTTATGTCTGGTTTAAATGTGCAATTACATCCAATGACCAAAATTGTATTAAATTGTAAAAATATATTCTAAATATACTTTAAAACTACTCCAATTAATAATTTATCACTATTAATTATTTCGATTAAAAAAGTTGTTTTTTAATTATAATTTAGTAATTTTCACTATTCATCAGAATATGAAAGTTATCCGAAAAGTACCAAAATTTCACCTTAGGCTAAATTCGATACTCCGAATCCAAAAATGAAGTTCATTTTGAAAAATAAGATTTACAGAGTTTTAAAAAGTGGTTATTACTATTCATAACGGCTAGTTTTAATAATATTTTAATAGCATATCGTTGTTTAGTGAAAATCGGTATTGCGTATTACACACGCTATCGAGGAAGGTCATGATTGCGTGTAATGCAAGGCAAGACAAGGATGCGTGTTGTGCAAGATCCTTTTGGTGTAGCGTATAACACAAGACATTAGTAAAATCAAAAAAGTAAATTTTTCATAAAATCTCGGGCTGTTACATCTATGGCCACAGTGCTATATAGATTGTTAGAGGTACAATATGTCTATATTCCACCGTAGCTACAGTTATTATCGACACATGTTCCAATCACTCTTTTGTTTCCATGACACTCGTTCAGAGATTTGAAATTCTAATGGATCCATTGGCTTGATCCTTTCTTTTAGAGACATCTATGGGAGGGGATTGGATTATTACACACTGGTTCAGGTAGTGTGAGATCACTATAGGAGGTGAACGATTCGGCTAGGATATCCTAGTAGATGTGTCATGGCCTTATGATGTCATCTTAGGTATGGAATATCAATCTACAGTCAATGCTTAGATCAACTGTTTTAGGAACAAAGAGCGGTGTTCCTATGAGGATTGGATCAGGTTTTCCATCACTGGTGAGGAGGAAAGCTTGGATACACATGTTGGGCTCTATGGAATGAGGTTCTAGCCGATCACTCATCAGTTTTCTAGCCTCACCCTCGATATAGTAGCTGATATGTGTCTGAGCTATCCTGTAGTGCTGGACCAGTATGCTGATTTCCTCCATGATGATTTTCTGAGACTACCTCATGGTAGATAGGTATACTTTTACATAGAACTATACCCCTAGAATACAACTATATCTACTCAAGCATATTAGATTTCTCCAATGCAACTTTTTGAGGTGAGGTTAAAGTTGGAAGACTGATAGATGAAGGGGTTCATATGGCCGATTGTTTCTCCTTGGGTGGCCCCAATTTTGATTGCAAAAAGGGAGATTAGTCTCTGAGGATTTTTGTGGACTATTGACACCTAAACCAATAGACAGTGAAGAAATAGTATCCCATGTTGGGGATCAATGATCTCTTCGACTAGCTGAAGGGATCCCAGTGCTTTTCGAAGACAGACCTTAGGAAAGGCTATCTTCAAATCAGGGTACAAGACAAGGAAGAACAGAAGGCAGCCTTCAGATGTCGGTATGGCCATTATGAGTTCTTGTGGATTCCCTTCAGTGTGACCAACTCTCCAACAATGCTCATGGGGCTCATAAACATGATAATCTAGCCTTAACTCAATTACTTTTTGTAGTCATCATTGAAGGCATCTTTGTTTACTCAACGTCAGAGGAGGAGCCTACCACCCACCTACATATAGTTTTAGATACACATAGAGAGCACCAAATTTATGGAAATCTCTCTAAGTACATGTTCTGTATACCAAAATTCGATTTCATGGGGAACATTTTCTCAGAGACTAGATTTGCAGGGGATCCAGTGAATATAGATACAGTGCATTCTTGGCAGCCGCCCAGAAGTGTGACCAAAGAACAATGTTTCCTAGGAATGGCTGGGTACTACCACAGATTTTTTCCCAACTTTTCCAAGGTTATTGAACCCTTGATAAAATTGATGAATAAGGGTAATCCTTTCTCGTGGATGGAGAAGTGCCATCAGAGTTTCCATAATTTGAGACTGAGACTGACGAGTGCCCCATATTGAGACTACTAGAAGAGGGGGTTGGGTATGCAGTCTATTGAGGTGCAATAGATACTGTAATAGGTTGTGTACTAATGTATGAGTGAGTGGTGATCATCTAAAACTCATTGAAGTTGAGGTAGAACATGCAGAACTAAGATACCCATGACTCGGAGTTAGAAACAGGTGTCCTTGCATAGAACATATGGCGACACTACACGATGGGTAGACGATTTATTGTTAACTATTTTCAAAAGACACCCATGTGTATCTTCTTGCAGAAGTGCCTGAACCTGAGATAGTGGTGATGGCTGTAGTTTTCCTAGGACTATGACTTTGAGATAGTCTATACTCCTAGGATGGTGAACTTAGAAGAAGAAACACTAAGCAGGAAGTCTGGTCTATAGTTAGAGAGTGAGGTGATAGATCAGCTAGCCGCATTGCTGATATCTATCATAGATCAAGATGTAGGGCCAAACTCAAGTCTATGATTGAGTCTACACCACTCCATCAGTGAGTTCGGGAGGCTCAGCTTGGGGACATTGACTGCAAGGCCTGACGTGAACTGATATCCCCTGGATAGTCTCCAAAAGGATTTTTTGAAGGTGGGGAGAAAATCTTCCTCTTCAGAGGACACACCGTGGTCCCAGTGATGCTATGAGAGGAGGTGTTGAGTGAGCTACAGACAACCCCTTTGGAGGTATATCAAAGAGTAGCGAAGATGTACTAGCAACTCTAGCATCAGTAATGCTAACCGAGGATGAAGAAAGTGGTGGCAGAGTTCCTTTCACGGTGCCTCACTTATTATTAAGTGATGGTCACTCATCTGTACTAACAGGCTTAGCTAAGCTGATTGAGGTGTCATAATGGATGTCAGAAGTTATATCCATGGACGTTGTGACTGGGCTACCCTACACATCTAGGGTCCACGAATCCATATTGGGGATCATGGAATGACTCTCCAAGTCGGCACACTTCCTACCCATCCAAGAGAAGGGATTAGTAGAGGGATTGGGACAAATCTACGTACATGATATTGTATGAATTCATGGGGTTCCATTGACGATAATCTTAGATCATGATGCGCATATTGAATATCACTTCTGGATGGTATTGCATAAGGCTTTTTGTACTTAGTTATGCTTGAGCACGACCTTTATTTCGCATAATGATGGTCAGACAGAGGGGCCCATACAGACACTCAAGGACATGATTCGTGCTTATGTCCTTGATTTTGGACATAGATGGGAGGTACACCTGCCATATGTATAGTTCACATACAACAATTATTATCACTCTACCATCAACATGTCTCAATTTGAGGCCTTATACGAGCGACATTACAATCAACTCTATGTTGGACAGACCCAGGGGTGTCATCACTTATGGGTCTATAATTGGTACATGCTACCATAGAGAAGGTGAATATCATCCAGGATATGATGAAGACTACACATATCCTAGATAATGCTTATTACTAATGTAGTTAGAGACCCTTGGAGTTTGAAGAGGGAGATCATGTCTTCATACTGGTCTCACCCCAATAAGGATTATATAGAATTTTTCCCTGATGGGGGAAGTGAAATGGTGGGACCGAAGTCCAACGTCAAGCCATTTAATGGCTTGACAATCTTTTTGGGTAACTGCACTGATGGGGGAAATTAAATGAATGCATAACCACACTATTGAGAGAATTAATAAGGTTCATTAATTATACACATTAATGAACCATAGTAATTGTGTGATGCATTGATCTTCCCCTACATTCTATAAAATCTGAGATTGGTATTGTATTTTGGGAGAGCTATGAGAATAATCCATTATGAAGCACCACAACCATTATGCTCTGAAGAAGAATGTGATCGAGGAAAAAACATTGTGGTAGTTGATGGTCAATGGCATGCACTCACAAAAACATTCAGATGTGTACACTCCCACCTATTCCGTAGAACCTTCCAACAAATACATGGTAAGGTTTTATTCTTGTTTCATCCACTTTACACCATTAATAATTATTATAAAGAATACGGTACAATTGTTCTATGGGTTGATCTGGGTTCATTCTTCAAATGTGAGAGGTTATTGTTGGGTTTTTGTTATGGTAGTTTTTATAATTTAAATAACCTTCCCATGTTGTTATGCTAACACGGAGGGTGTTGGATAAAAAAAAGGCTCGGACCCTCCACCGAACTCAGTTGTAGGGGAGTTCGTTGTGGGAAACTGGATATCTTGGCGACAAGGTAGAACCATGGGAAGCGCAGTGCAAGAGGAATCCCAGGAGGTCCACAGGGGCGGTCATGAATAAATGCGAACAACCAGTGATTCACTAGTGGTGCATGGAGGCTTCTCCAGTGCAGTAACACTAGAAACCGAGTGAGGCGGCCTCCAGAAACCGTGGACCATAATGGAACTGCAGTGCCTGATGGCACCACAACGAAAAAGGGGTGGACGACCTTTGACGACCTCGTCGATGCAGGGTGCTACACCGTGATGGAAGACCATGACTTCGAGCCTCGATGGAGGGAGAAGCCTCACCCTTGGGTCCAGTGCAGATCTATCCATAGGGACCATCCCAGGAAGTACGGTTCTAACCAGCACCGTTGTTGAGTCAGGAGGCACGCTATGGTGGCATGCCGTCGAGGAGGGGCAAGAATTATTGCGTCGGAGGTGGGTGAACCCGTGGTCTACAGTTCCCATGTGTGACCAGTCTAGTAGGATCTTACGATATATGACAGCAAAATATACTGCTTCCTTGAAGGCCCAAACAGCTTCAGCCATTCAAGGGGGAAACAACCCCCCCCCCCCCCACACCCACCCCCCACCCCACCCCCTGTGCTCATTATTATGCGGCCCTGCGGGCCTCTCCAAGCAGGGATTGATGGGCCTAACACACGACCCAGTAGGCCTATCCCACTACAAGAATGATGACCCCGCCTCCCCGCAAGCCAGTCTAGGGCTAGCCAAACCAGGCCAATCCCATCCCTATCGGGATGGGACCAGCGGGTCGGGTCGGACCAGACACTGACTCCTTTTAGTCTAGTTACGCAAAAATGGCATATCTCTTAAACCATATGTCCATTTGATGAGCCGTTATTGGATCCAAAACCCTTAATAATAGGTGGTCCTGTTTAGAAACTACAAAGGACTTTCTGTAAACGTTGATGTTTGGCCTGGATGGATCATAGCCGAATCCAAATGGGCCCTCAATACTAAAATGCATATAACTTACAGACTGGGCATCCAGTTGATGCACTTTCTTTTGAAATAGAACCCTTAAGACATGACAGAACATCGAGTTACTTATTTATATGAATTAGAGCTAGCTAAAATACAATAGATGGCTTGAGAAGCGGTTCTACCAAGCGTGATTCATATATAACCCTACGACTGACGGAGACCAGAAGACTATTGATTTTCAACTCTGTTTGACTCGACATCCTAGTGGGATGAAAATATGTGTGACTGTGAGGGTCTATTGTTGGGGAAACCTCTGTGTGACTTGTTATACCAACATTACTCGACATAAGGAGAACCTCAGCAGGCCACGGTGGGGAGCGGCACTGTGTGACCTGAAAGACCCACAGTACATGATGTGTAGGAGTACCTAAGTAGTTCAAGGTTAGTGGGAAGTGGCTCTATGTAACCTAGCAGGACCACTGTACTTGATAGAGGTGTATTTTTCCAACAAATGAAGTTTTTGACATTATGACTGGGGATTCAACTCTTATTACTCTAGAATATACCTAGTGTGAGTTGACTTTTTCATTATGTTCCTGATTAGGAATATGCTATCTGGGTTTTAATTTTTGTAATTCTAGAAGGCCTTCAAGGATATTGGGGTCCCAACTAGATAATGTTATACTAACCCTTTTATGGGATTTTCCCACATATTATTGTGTCTTTTGTAGACAACAGTCTTCTTTTACTCAGACTCTGGGAGCAAGGACCTAACAGTGGATGGTGGTAATGGTTGACATGGAGCGATATAGTGATGAGTTGTACATCCCGTTAAGAAGGATCATTTGAAGAAGACCTCATGAGTAGTATTCCATTTATTTTAATCCATTTCAGTTGGTCTTGTATTCTAGGCTATTTATTTTCAGCTATACTTGTACTCAATTTTTTTAGTGTTATGGTGTTTCCCTTTGGTGAGTTAGTGCTTGCTGGGCATGTGTGTGCATACAAGTGTCCAATAAAATGCCTCACACATGCATGTTTACACCATTAGTTCTACTCTACAGCCCCTAGCCTTCGATAGGGGGGCATGGGGTAGTAATAGCATGGGCCCCGGGGGATAAGTCGTGACACAAAAAATCTTCTTCAATGGGTCAACCCATGTAAGATTATATTTTTTTTATCTAAATTCCATTTTCAAAGAGAAACATGTGATATTATAGCTCTATCATATGTGTTCAAAATTATAATATAAAGGAGGAGAACATGTTTTTCAACCATGTGAACATCCCCACTTTTCATTTCATTTTATTTTCAATTAAGGGAATACAATATGTTTACACAATATATTTAGTTTTTTAATGTGAGGGGGTCTTGAAAAAAATACAAATGGAGATATTATTACAGCCATGTATTTCATTTTATCTCAATGATTTTATATTAAGTTATGAATCTTATTGAATTATTATTGAATCATTTAATAGTGTTTGATGCTAAGTTTGTGTAATTCTATTTATCAGCATGACATTTACAAAAATAGCCTAAAAGATCACATACATGTGTTAATGGTAACTAGTGAATTGTACCATTATTTATAGCATGATGATATCAATTATAATATTTTTGGGAAGGAAGAATCATTTAAAGAGAATTATGATTGAAATATATGAATTCCATGTAAATATAAAAAAAATTTCTTGTATAAGGGTTAATGAATTTATTTTACATTGTTAGCATTTGGATAACTCTTTTTATTGGTATTAATTTAATAAGGGACCAACCACTTAGGATTTAAAGTTGGATGTTCATTATCGATAAATCAAAGTTCTAGTGTAGAGTCATAATGGGTTAATAGTTCTCACTGGGATTTTATGGGAAGCATAGAGTGTGTGTTGGGGACGTTCGAGAGAGAATATATGTGTGACCCCCATGTGATGTGTTTATGTTTATCATAGAGACAACCATAGTGATAGAATGAGTGTGATACATAACAAAATTATTTATATGGATGTTTTAAATTGAAGATATCTCTGATGTGGTATAGTGGGTGAGTGGTCATTGTAAATATTACGAATAACATACAGAAATGTCATTGGACATTAGATTCGATCGATCTGTACTATTTAATCAATGGGGTGGCGGGGGGGGGGGGGGGTTGATGTATTAATCCACCATTTTAATGTTAATATTCTCACAATTCATCCACCATTTTATTCCATGATGAAAATTTCATCAAAATTGTTCAATTTTCTAGGCTTATTCTTAGATTAATTCACTATTTTAATTATGGATTTGATCATAATTAGCTCAAAAAATCTATATTGGGATATCTGAGATCCCTTCAATAAAAAACTATCACGAATGAGTAGTAGAAGCTCTCACTAATAACATATTTTGGAAAAAAATTTGGTGTAATGAACTCGTATATTCTAAGTAATGTGATAAACAAGCATATTGACTTTTATGTATATACATCAAATGGGAAAATGATTCATTTATGTATCTAGTAAATATGATATTCATGCCTATGATATTAAAAGTAGTAGTCAAGCATACTGAAGGTGATTATAAAAGAGACTGGATAATAAGACACACATGCAATCACAATTTAATTCAAATGATATGTGGTATTTTGTTGTTGTGTGATGAAATTTTTTCGACCAAATTTATCATCAATTTTAAATATGATATTTTATGATGAAAAGGATGATGTATGTCTGATGAAGGAAGAGACAATGAAACTTTTAGTTATTTAAAATATAGTTATAACATTCTATATAATTATATGTCGTGTGAAAAAATAAAAGGAAACTAATACCATCTGGTATTTGAAATTATATACATTCACATTGTCCGAGAAACAGAGTCTGATAAAAATCATATAGGGAATTTTTATACTTGATCATTTGATCATAATGAATGAAATGAACAATAAATGTGTTATTTAGAACACTTTTAAATGTAGGATTTCAAATGTGAAAATAATGATGGATTAAAATCATTTAATAGATGTGATATTATTAGATTCATAATAATTTTATATGGATAAATGATTGCATACAGGTGATAATGGAATTGTATTAATAATTGAGAGAACTATATCATATATTGTGAAAAAATATTTTCGATAAGCCCAATAAAGAATGGTATTAATGAAATCAGGTGACTGAAGCCAATAGTTATTTATGTATAAATACCATATTATTTGAAAAAGGTTATGAGAACACATATTGAACAATATATAGAGAATTTTTTTAAGACAAGATGTGTTGAGGATCATGAAGAGGTACACATATAGACATGTTAATCCATCTACTCATTGAAGAATAATGTCCGAAAAAAGGTAGAATATATTTCTAGTTGTGAATCATTCTTGTTGAAATAAATAATTCATTAAATATAATTTAGAAGGAAATATGGCATCATGGATTCTATGTTTTAAAAATTGTATTTGTTTTTAGTTATAGTGAAGAATCCATGATATGGGGTTTATCCAACATGATAAACAGTTGTCCTTTCAATCAATCTTTGTAAATACAATGTTATATTCTCTTTATATTTATTACTACACAAGAGGTGAGGTTTCAATATATTATTTAGTGGATTGTGAACCATGACATGTTATACAGATTAATTTGAAGATAATTTTTAATATGAGGGTACCAGTGATTCAACACCCCCCCCCTTCTCAGTGGAACTTAACTCGTCCTTAGACTATGAACCAATGACATAAAACCACCTTTTTAAATACGTAAATTTTTATTGGGGAATTGGGTTTATCATATGAACATATATTTCTAACCATATCATATTATTAAGAGACTATGGTAGAGATCATTTCATATGGCAGATAAAGGTTCTAATGAGGGTTGGATTCCATAGAGGCAACTCTTCTTTGATTGGAATGACTACAGTTTTTGGAAGGCTATGATGCAAGCCAATATCCGGTTATACAAAATAAAATATTGAATCATAATGGTAAAGTAATATAAAATTCTTGATGTAGATCTAGATAGAAATATTGGTAAATAAAAAATATTTACACTTTAAACACTTAATTTATGAGTATTTGTTTCCTATTAGATGAAATGTATTAAACCTTGATTCTCTATGTAATATTACTCATGATATTTTAATTTTTTATTGATAAAAATTATGATCTATATAATTTAATAAGATATGAGTTTAAGATTTTATAGTCATAGTAACCAAGACTTCATTATATAAAAAATGTAATAATAAACTAAAATTTCTGTTGATTAACAAGAATTGGAAATAAAATGAGCATTCTTGGTGAAAATATTTGAAACAAATATAGGGGTCAAATGATTTCTCCTATCCTAATAAAATAATTGGAAGAAAAATAATTATCCACAAATGAATGTAAGAACATTATAGTGTACACAATTTATGAAAGTATTGGTTCACTTCCATAAAATGAATTAGAGTAGAATAACACAAATAAATTAGAGTCTACTAAAAAATGTCGAACATTGAAAAATATAAATGTTTCTTCTTCATAATATTCTAACACTCAGATATAAAGAAGATGAAATGATTAAATATATCAACTTGTGAAAAGTATCTACAAAAATATGAAATAAAATTTATGTATCCTATAATTATTTATAAGATACAATAAAAATATTATCATGAAGAAAAAAGTATTTTCAGTTCCATAAATTCGATTAATATATTAGATATAACATGTTTGGAGTGTAGAAATAAATTAAACATAATAGATGATTTTCAAACACTAAATAATAAAATAAGGGGAAAAAGTTCTGGATGAATGATAAAAGATAATTATCAACAAGATAAAGCTTCAAAAAAGGCATTAACTCATGCAAATAATCTAAAACTAAGAAATATTATTCTATTATTGGAAAAAAAACCCTTGGAATGAGGATAATGATTCTGGTTTCAAATCATACTTTTATTATAAATATAAATATAATTATAGGTCAAATTTTAACAAGATGAATCAAAATATGTAATGTTGAAAATGGAAATTTTTCATATTTAATATTTATTTAGGAAGACAAAGGAAGCTATAAAAAAATGTTGTGGAAAACAAGGTAATTTCTCTTGAGAATGAGGTGGTAAAAAGTCTTATTAATGAATTAATGAAAAGGTTTGTAATTTTTTGCAGGCCTTTCAAAAAATATAATTACGATCCTGATAAAGATATTTAATGTATCCAAGAAAGCATATCATCTTTATTTTTAAGGAATATATTATTATGGATTTATGACATCCTGGAATTAGGTATCAAAAAAATATTCTTGGTTAAATTAAGAAACAATTTCATATATACTAGAATAGTTTTCTAAATAGTTTAATGAGATCATTTTATACAACTAAATGTTTTATATATATAATGTTTTGGATATTAGTATGTTTAATGATTATATATATATATAGTATATCTGGGACACAAAAAATCTTAAATCACTAAATATATTTCTTGAATAATTATTAATAATAACTATTTAAAAAATTTATTGGTGAGGTCAATATAATACATTATCCTTCGGTTGATAATGTTCAAATATATTGATGGATTAAACCATAACATTATTATGTTTTCCCAATTATGCGATTATGAAATTGATGACGAATTTCATAATGATATGTTCCTTTTCAATGAAAATGTTTTATTAATATTTTCTAATCATTAGAATAATAATTTTTTTGACCAAATTGCACTAATGATGATATATGTAAATATTTTAAATGTTGATTATAAAAAAAAATTCACATGTAATAGAAATATTAGATATTAAAACATCTTTAATCTTATAAACAATTCATATCATCAAAGAATACTACAATGTCAAAAATTTAGGGTTGATAAATATCATTTTTTATCTATGCATAATAGGAAATGATCACATGGATCCATTTAGGCTGATCAATCATGTGGACGCCATAAAAATAATATTTTTGGTTCATATTTATTTTATAGTTATATTATGATGGAAAAACATAGTGAACATAGTTATGATTTTTTATTGTGGACGACTATAATATGTTTTCTTTCTTATATTTTCTTTCTAACACTATTGAATCATTACATAAATTGTTAGCATACTATTAATAATTCAAAATGAAAATATATATGGTTATCTATATAGAAAGAGATATAGGAGGAGAATATTAGATCCTATAATTTTATAATATATGTTTATAACATAGTTATTCTCAAAACTTTTTAGCATAAAGAACAACAATCAAATTGATTAGTTGAGAGGAATAAGAAGAAAATTTAGGAAATAGAAAAGAATATTCATGTGAGTATGGGTTACCTAGATAAATTTTTGAATAATATGTTCATAACAGATTCTTTGTTTTATTTATAATTACAATTAGACATAATACCTAGAAAACTCTATACGGGTTGTGAAAAGGTATGTAATAATATATCAGTTATTTTAATGTTTTGGATACAATGTATTTACTTTATAAAATAAGGATAGTTTTCATAATTTAATTTCTATATATATTTAATGTAATTATATTTGTAAATTCTTGATTATGTAAATTTTGTAGAGTATAAAATTAATGTATTTTGGTGGTTGAAGAATCAGTTCAAAAAATTCGGTGTAAATGATTTTAAAGAGATGTGTGTTGAAAAAAATTTATATTTAAAAAAACATTAGATAATTCAATTTTAGATATTATCTATTTGTAGATAATCATACATTATTGTATTATTAACAGATTTTAAGGGGGAATAAATAATATAAACAAAGGATATAGAATCCCTATTTAGATAACCCTAATGAAAGAATGATTGGTAAGGTGATTCAAGATTTCAAAATGGATGTTTGATAAGGAATATTTCTGAAAATTCTATGTAACACCCCATGGTTTTAAAAATAAATATAATTCAGTAATGACTATGCCTATATAAATAAACACATTGTTTTATGGATATAGTAATAAACTTGACATTAAACATAATTTTTCAATTTCTGTTTTTTGACTTTCCAAAATCATACAAACATAGTTGTGATCAGTATGTTATTTGGATTCTCATAGGAAAAACTATATTTCTTTTGAAAAGTAAGCTTCCCTAATGAATAATATCCTATCTTTAATAATGGTAATACAACCAAATGAATATTAACCTCACCAATTAATGTGTTTCTAAAACTTTATGATGCCTTAATTATTTTTTATAGTATTATAAATAGAGTTATAGTTTTAAAATATTTAGTATTTATATAAAATATTATTTATGTTAAAAATTAAATTTATAATATTTGAAAAATTATTTTGTTACAATAGAGTTCATTTGGAAATTATAAACGTCATACAATGGTTGGGGTGAATTATTTGTATTTTTCTGAAGTACATGAAATTATTTGTGAATATAAAATCATAACAATTTTCAAAATAAGTTAAACACGTGATTTATTGATTTATTAATGATGTTTTATTGAAGTAAGAATCCTTTCTCCGAACTCAAATTGATAAATTAATGGTTTTTTGGATGATTTATTTGTATTAATTGTCTTGAAAAAAATAATAAAATTATTAATATAATGTTAAACCCCTCCTCTACTCCACTATAAATACCACCCACAACCCCCTCTTCATCTCGCAGTTATCCGTATTTTTTTTTTAATTTTCTAAATTATACACAAACCTATACCCGATTTTCTTCCCCATGTCTAAGTCGTTCTTGTAACACCAATATCTCAATACCAATGGACTTAAGGGGGATCTAAAGGAGAAGAAATCCAAAGGTAAAGATCCTCTTCAATTTTCTTCTGTTTTTTATCATTTCTATTATTTTTTTATACTCTCTTCACCTACAGTTATCCAATAGGAATGACAGATCTAGTATTATATTTATTGAATAATTTAATCATGTTTATTTAAAATTTCATCATCATTCTTCCTGTCCTCTTCCTTTTTCTCTAAAAATGATAACAACATCCATAATGTGTTTATTTACAGAAATTGTGGACGATTTGTCTTCCATTTTCATTACATACTTCAAAGATGGTCATAAAACCATTTAAATGTTTTGAACGGTTTGTAAATTATTTTATATAACCAATATTATGTTCTTTAATTATCTTATAATCATAATATTAATGGTATATGATGAAATTAATTTTTGACTTTCGATGAACCACCAACCGATCTAAACAAATATCATTAGTGATTTAACTAGTAAATAATCTTCATATAAGTAAATAATATTGATAAATGGTATAATTTAAGGTTATTGAAATATGAAAATATCGTCACTTTCCACTTATCACGTTTCTCTTTATTTTGATAGTGAAATCCATTACGAACCCCCCATGGAAACCATGTAAAGAATAGACATGAAACAATGTAAATAAAAAAATATTTCTAATAAATTGTTTGAGTGATGTTATAAAATGTTCATATAATTTTTTATGAAAAGTAATATGTTTCATTAAACTATAAATAACACTATTTTAGCCATTATAATTGTGGTTTAAATTTTTTTTATGAAATTCAAACTTTAGGTAAGGGATCTTCTCTTTCCCACTTTTATTCAAGAATCTCTTATATGTTATCCCATTTTTTATTTTCAATTCCAAATTATATGGTATATTATATCAAATCCCTTATACTACCCTTCTGATATTGAAATGATGAGACACCCATTCATCTCTCATTAATCCCTCCCATGTACACCCATTACCATGCTTAAATTCCATAAGAGAATTATTAACCAAATTTCCATTCTGTGGGTTAACCTACAACTTTATTAATTATGTGGTGTTATGATTATTTGTGTGATGAATATTTTTTATATTATGATATATTTTTTGTATTTACAGTTTATACACATACACATTCCATTCTATTAATTCTCACACCAACTATATTTTTAAAGGACATTCCTTTTGAAATCATTTTTGAAATCTGTTTAAGGAAATTCAAAAAGATAGTTATATATACATGGAATGAGTATTTATCCTTATTTTATGATTAAATATTACAATTTCATGTTCCTTGTACATAGTTATCCTAGTTTGGCCCCATTATATCTCATGATATGATGGTTTTATACCAATTATATATCATGTTATGTTGGGTTGATCCCATTATGACTCAAGATATGACGGGTGATCCCCATTATAGCTCACCAATACATTGAGTACTCTGATGATTGAAGTTAACCAAATGGTTATCCCACGAGTAATATTGATTTAATGGTTGATATTATAAACATTCCACAAGGATACTGTGTCATGTTTATAATCATTATAACGTTTTATGTGAAAGAGGTTATATTGGTTTTTATGTTATGATTTTTATAATGATTTCGTTATTTATATCCCTAACTAGGAATTTTGTGCTCATCCCATGTATTTAAAAAATTTCACAGGTTTTAAGAATTTTTAAGTTACGGAATGAAAAAAATTAATATTTATGATGAATTTTCAATTAATTTATATATATATAAAAGGTTTTATATTTCAAAAGAACGTAATACTATTTCAATAGTATCCTCAAGATTGATTATGGGATGTTAAGTATGTTTTATGTAGTAATTATTTAAAATTCTAATCCTAAATAGTTAATCCATGTTTAAGAATACATGTTCTTGTATGAAACTCATGATTATGTAATTTTCTAAGGCTAGGTCCTTATAGTTGGTATTATAGGATGACTTAAATAAAATTAGGCGTTAGGATATTGTTAACAGAATACCATAAATGATATTTTTCTTTATAGTCGATTTGAAATGATATTTCAATGATTAACATGTTTATTTATCTATGATATTTCTATTTTGAATGTGTTTCCATACAATAAATAAGGTAGATGAGTTAGTAAAACACAAAGAGGTTGAAATCTGACCAAATGTACAACATGGAATGGTGGGAATCAGAATCGTATAGTTTGTGACCACAATGGCTTAGCTGAATGAGGTGATAAATGGTGGTGCTATCCATGCTAGAGAAAAACCAGATATAAAATTAATAAGAATATCTTCTGTGGATAATTTTATGAGTAAACATCCTCCATCATTTAGTGTTACTACATATCCAATGATAGGTGAATAATGGATCAATGCCAAAAAATTATAATTGATGGTATGAGATGTCCGGAATGTAAAAATGTTATACTTTCCATTTATCATTTTTTTGGTGATGTTGATCAATGGTGGTATCTGGTTAAGAACAAGAGAGAAATATATGATCCATATAGTCTATAATGAAATGATTTTAAGAGTCTCATTTCTTGAAAAATATTTTCCTAAAACTATTCGACTCAGAATGGAGAAACAATTCATGGAGCTGAAGTAGAAATATGATTATTTTGTGGCATCATATGAAGCCAATTTTATAGGACTGGAAAGGTATATACCAAATTCCACTCTGTATTTGGATAGTAAAATTACAATATTTTACTCTTACTTTAATCAATTTTTATTAAGAGCTTTGAATTCATTAGAGTTTAAAATCTATGAGATACATGTTCATTGGAATGAAAAAGTTGATATAGAGTATGCTGAAACATATGTTCCTCATGATGACATGAATAATAATTTTTCATTTAGTATTCAGTGGGTAAGAATTTATTATAGAAATACATAGTTAAGAAAATAAATTTCCATTCTTTTGAAAGTTATGGTAAAAATAATCCTGGTAAATGTATTGTAAAATATGAGAAATAGTATTGATGTTGAATGTTTGGGAACATGTCCTTTGAGTGAATGAAAAATGATCTTATAATTAATGATAAATTGATTCTGAAATTATTTAACTATAATTTATTGTTTGATTTGGCTAATGTGTTTAAGAAGTTATTCATTCAGAAAAGAAATCCCCAAGAATAGAAATAGAAGGATGTGGAAAAAATATTTACAACCATTTCACCAGATGTTGAGCCACCCATTGAGGTGGTATCAGGTAAATAACTTTCTTTTAATGATTTTCCAAATGCATTGTTTCATTCAGCGTCTACATATTCCTTAAATTCTATGAAATATAATGAATAATTTGGAATTCCAACTCATGAAATAAATCCAGAACTCATGGTAAAAACACATGGGGGAAATATTGGGGAAAAAATAAATTATAAAAATCAATCTACCTATTTATGTGGAATGTGTTTAACTAAAAAACTTATTTATTTACCTCAAGTGAATATTTATGTTATTCTGGCTATGGACATGATTTCCTTTTATAATTCCATGATAGATCATAGAGAAATATAATTTTTTTTTCAGAATGCATTTCAGTTTGGGTTGAAGAATGTACCAATACCATTGATAAAATATCAGGAAACTAATAAAATCTTAAAAGATATAAATGAATGTCATCTTTCTCACATTGTTTGAAACAAGGAAATTGTTCATATTTATTCTGTTTTGTGGGTAAATGAGTATCTGGGTTTTTTTCCTGATGATTTTCCTGGTGTTTTTCATGATAGGTTGGATGAGTTTACTATTTATATAGTTCTTAATTATAAGAAAATTTCTAAACCCCTTATTGAGTGGATCTAATGGAACTTAAATAATTTAAAAAACAAATTTAAAGAATTATTATATAAAGGATTCCTTGAAACTAGTACCTCATTAGGGGGTGATCCTGTCTTGTTTGTTCAAAATATAGATAGTTCAACGAGACATTGCCTTGATAATAGAGCCCCAAATAACATCACTATTAATAAAAAGTATCCTTTACCTAATATTTATGATTTTTTATCATATCCATGGACCAACGTATTTTTTGAAGTTTGAGATGAGTTCAAGGTACCAGCAGTTGAAAGTAAATGAAGAAGTCATCCTGAATACTATATTTTATACTAGATATGGAAATTATAAATTTTTATTTATGACCATTGAATAAACCAATGAACCTTATATATTCAAAGATATTTTTAAGATAATATTATATGAGTTCTTCAATATGTTTGTGATTATGTTTATTGCTTACATTCTCTTATATTCTAAAAGTAAATAGGGGCATGTAAAACATATAAGGGTTGTTTTGAAAACCACGAATAAAAAAATAATATGGAAAATGAAGAAAATGTGAATTTTGGTTGAAAAGAATTTATGTAATTCAACACATGGTTTCTAAATATGGATTTCATGATGATCTTGCTAAAATTAAAGTTGTTAAAGAATGGAGAAGACTCCCAAACATAACTGAGAATCGTAGTTTTCTTAGTTTGGACGGCTATTACCTATGATTTGTTGAAACCATTGTACATTTTTCCATCCTACTAACTATCTTAACTGGAAATGGAATTAAATTCAACTAGACAGAATAATGGGTTGATAGTTTTCAGGATCAAAAATTAACATTATAGAATGTTCCAGTTATTAACATACCTTCTAGAAGAGGTGAATTATGCATCTACAGTGATACTTTATTGAAGGGGCTTGGTTGTGGTCTGATGATTAATGATCAGGTTATTGTTTACTCATCACATCATTCGAAACCTTATGAGTTAAATAACCCTACACTTTATTTGGACATACCTTCTATTGATTTTTTGAATTAAAAATTTAGAGGCCTCAATTTTATGGAATAAAAAAGTGAAATATATACAGAATATAAGGATAAAATTATATATTTACACATAATAAATTGAACATGAGATATATAAGAAAACTAGAACTAATCAGGGATTATGATTGTAGGATCTGTTACCATCTGGGAAAAGAAAACAATATAGATGATGCCTTATGTGGGAAAAATAATTCTACATTAACCATGATAAATTTGTAACACGAACTTTTGATTAATGATGTAATGAATTGTGGCATATAAGTTGTTGGGGTAGAAAATACCTCTATTTTGTTTTAGGTTTCAGTGTATTAATTTCTGTTAGACATAATTAAGCATTCTTAGACAGAAGAGAACAAGTCATTTTAAAAGGATGAATTGGTTAAAATGGGTATGTTTCTATAATTTAACCATGATAAGGATTTTGTTTTTAGTATTGGGAAGAGAATATTTGTTCCTTGAGATTCTTAGTTGAAGAAATAATTGTTATGTGAATCTCACAGTTCTCCATTTTATGTTCATCTTGGTAGTACAATGATGTATAATTATCATTGAGTGTATTACTAGTGGGATGGAATGAAAATATATAATTATTATTTTACCGTGAAATGACTGAAATATCAATAGGTTGATTCATAGTGGCATTAACCAAATTTTTTTCTTCAATATTAGTAAGTTCCATAGTGGAAATTTGAGAATATATCCATAGAAATCATTGTGGGGCTACCTATGAAACCTTAAGGTAACAATGTAATCTTGTTTATCATTGAGTGACTTACTAAATCAGCTCATTTCCTTCCTATTCGTGATACTATGTTTTTGGACAATCTTTTCCATAATATTGCACAATGTGATTTTCAGGTTACATGGAGATACTATTTCAATGTTACATAACCATGATATAAGGATTACTCTTAACTTTTTGAGGGGCCTTTAAATGTCATTGGGAAAAAATTTAATTTCAGTACAACATTTCATCCTCAATGAGATGGCTTGTTATAATGGAATATTAAGAATTTAGAGGATATGATTCAAGCTTGTTCAATGGATTAATAGGGATACTGAGATTAACACCTTTATTTAGTGGAAATATTATAGAATAACAGTTTTAATTCATGTATAATGAGAGAATATTTTAAAGCATTATATAGGAAGCGGTGTCGAAATCCATCATTATAGGATGATGTTAGGGAAAAAAAGTTGATGGATCCATAATTAGTAGAAGTAATGGATGAAAATATTTAGGCGATTCAATGAAACATGAGGACAGCTCAGAGTAGGAAGAAACATTATGCATATCAAATGAGGAAAGGCCAATAATTTTGGGTAGGTGATAATTATTTCCTTAAAATATCTCCCTATAAAAGTTCATTCCTTTTTTATAAAAAGGGAATGCTAATTAAATGGTTCAATAGACCTTATGAAATACTCAAAAAGCTGGAATAGTCTCCTAACATGTATCTTTTCCTTTGATTTAATATCAGGTACATAGTGTTTTTCAAGTTTTGTGGTTGAGAGTCTATGTGCCAGATTCATCCCATGTATTAAGCCTAGAAGTATTTCCGCTAGAAGAGAACTTTTATTTTGAAGAGAGAGTATATCTGATTCATGACCATATCGAGAAATTAATTTAGAATAAGGTAATCCACCATGTAATGTTTTTGTGGAGAAACCACATTGCTAAAGAGGAAACATAGGAATCTGAAAATTCATTGAGGGAAAGGTAACCTTAGTTGTTAAATACGTAAAAAAATTACGAGGATTCAATTTCTAAAGGGTGGAGAGATTGTTACAACCCAAGTTTTTACAAATATATTTAATTTCTGAAACTCTATATCTCTATAAATCAAAAATTTGTATTAAGGTGATATTTATAAACTATCAATTAATAATAATTTTACCTCTTTTTTGTCTTGAATTTCAAAAATCTCACATGCATGGTTGTGATCAGTAAGTTATTTGAATTATGATGGGGAATACTAAATTTTTGTTGAATACAAACCTATCATTATGAATAGTAACCTACCATTATGAAGATTAAATTTACCAAAGGAATTTTATCCTCAACAATGAATGTATATCTAATAATTTATTATACCTTGATGGATTTTTCAAGGTGATATATATTGAGTCAATGTTTTAAAATTATTGTATTTAGACTAAAAAATATTTTTTTATAAAAATATTATTTGTCTAAAATTTAAAAAGGATTTTCATAAAATGGAAACCATTTTTGAATTCTACACAACTACAAATTGTTTGGGTGAATTTTTGGAATTTTTCTGAAATATCAAAATTTTTGTGAAGAGTAAAATATGACAATTTACAAAATCAGCTGAAGACAATATTTATTGATTCATTGATGATATTATGTTAAGGTAAGTGTACTTGGTTCAAAATCCCATTAAACAATTAATATTTTTTCAAATAAGTAAGAATATTCATATTCTTGTGAAAAAATAATTAAATAATGAATAATATAATATAAAACCCCTCCCCTCCTCCATTATAAATACCATCGTCACCCCCCTCTTCCTCTCACACCTACCAATCTTTGTGGATTGTCTATATTCTATAGAAACCTATAATTAAGGATCTTCCCCACATCTAATATCTTTATGTTTAGCTAAATTGCAAATACCAAAGTCCTTAAGGGGGATCTCAAAGAGAAGGGATCAAGAGGTAAATATCCTCTTCCATTTTCTTATATTTTTTCCAATTATATTCTTTTCATATTCTCTATTCACCTCCTCTTATCCAAGATGAATTATTTACCTATTATTATATATAAATTCTGTATTTTCATCATGTTTATGAAAAAATTAATCATCATTCTTCCCCTTCTCTTCCTCTTGTACTAAAAATTAAAACAACGACCGTGATGTGCTGATTTACATACATCGTGGATGAGTTGTGTTAAATTTCCATTTCTTCCTTAAAATATTGTCCTAAAACCCTTTTAATAGTTCTAACAGATTTTAAAGAGTATCATATGACCTCTCTTATGATCTCAAATTAAGTTATATTAAAATATTAAAGGTATATGATAAAAAAAGTTCATGATTATCAAAGAACCACCAAATTGATCTAAACAAATATCATTAATTCTTTTAGTAATAAATCATCTTCATATCATAAAATCAAAATAATAAATGGTATAATTTATGGTTAAAGAATCATGTTAATACCATATTTTCAACTTATGGAGTTTCACTTTCTTTTGACATGAAAATCCATTACGAACCGACCATTGAAACCATGTAAAGTACGCAACTGAAACCGTGTAAATAAAAAAATATTACTAATTAATGGGTTGAAATATGTTATGAAATGATCATATAAGTTGTTTTAAAAATTAATATGTTTTTGTAAACTATTATTAACACTATTAAAACCATTATACAACATTTTTAAATAGGTTTGAAGGAAGTCAAACCAGAGTTAAGGGATCCTCTCTTTCTAACTGTTATTGAAGAATATCCTCTATGTTATGCCCTTCTATTTTAAAATTCTAAAAATTTAGTATTTTATATTACCCCACAAACTAACCTTATTATATAAAAATTATTATAGATCCATTAATCTCTCATTAAACCTTCCATGTAACACCTGTTATAAAGTATAAATTTTTTATGGTAATTCTTATCCAAATTCCAATTATTTGGGTTAACCTTATACTTAATTCATTGTGTGGAATTAGGATTATATGTGTGATTAATTTTTGTTTTTATTATGTTTTATTACTTCAATTTATAGAGTATGCACATATCAATTACATATCCATTCTCACTCCCATTATATTTGTAAGGGACTTTCCTTTTGACATCATTTTTAATGTATATTTATTGAAATTCAAAAAAATGGTTGTTTTGTATATATATGGATTGAAAAGTTATCAAGCTTTTATGATGGATTATTATTGTATTATGTTCCTTGAAAATATTTATGTTGGATTGAGCCCATTATAGCTCAAGATATGATAGGTTGAGCCCCATTATAGATCTTGATATGTTGGGTTGACCCAATTATATCTGAAGATTTTATGGGTGAGCCCCATTATAGCTCTCTAATGAATTTTGCACTATGGTGATGGAAGTTGACTAAAGAGGAATTCCTTGTGTTATAGTGATTGTAAGAGTGATATGGAAAATATATACCAAGTCTAATACATTATTTTTCTATCTATTATAATGAGTTTCTTGAAATTGGTTTTATTGGTTTTTATGTTATCATTTATATAATGATTACATTCTTTATATACCTTTCTGAGCCTTTTGTGATAAAACCATGTTTTTAATTGTTTTTCACTTGTTATAAGGATATGTAAGAGAAGTATGGACTAAATTTAAAAGTTATGATGACATATCAATGAATTTATTTTTATTTAATGTTGTTATATTTTGGAAAAAGTGGATACTATTTTAGCAGTATACCAATGTATGATAATGGGCAGTTATGTATGTTTTATATCCTAATTCTCAAAAAGTCAAAACCTCTAAAGCTCCTCAATTTTTAAGAATGAATATTCATATGTAAAACCCAATATTATGTAGTGTTTTAATGGTGGGTCCTCATATTCTACATTAAAATGATAAATTTCTCCAAATAATGTCATTGAAAATTGAAATATTGAAATTATTTTATGTCCCTTCAGGAACAAATTTTTCAATATTCATGGATCAAAGAATGGGAATTTGTTTAAATACTAAAATAAGAGAAACTAATGTGAACTAATCTGATTTTCAAGATTATCAATGATGAATGTATACTAATAACAAGTTATAAGGCTAGATTCGTAAAGATACTGTCTAGAGTTAGTAATTTCATATTGTTTTATTTTAACAAAAAAATAAATATTAGATTTTTTTATTTTATTAGCTAATATTGTACATCATTGTTTTAGGTTATATTAAATTTTTGTGAAAATTTATTTTCTAGATGATTTTATCTTAGAAAATGTATATTTAACACAGATCCATATATATGGTAATGAGATGAATTTCTATCATGAATTTATAATTTTTAAATCACTATATAGATCAAAACTACCTTTTTGATCATGGTTTGAGAAATTGTCAGAGTTTCTTTTGAACAATGACTTAGAAAATGTTATAATTGAATCAAACTGATTTATTAAAAATTATTTCAATTATATTCTAAATAATTTGAATACTATATTTTATATTTTTTATAATATGAAATATATTATAAGAATTATTTAAATGTGATAAATAAAATAGTTTATTGGTGTATTATTGGTGAACTAAATTTCTCTCCACAATAATAGATTTATTGGAGATATGTTTTATCTTTTCTATATCAAAGAATGTGTATCAGGAAATTACTAAAGATTATTATATACGATTATTATAAGATCATGATTACTCTGATGAGTATGTAATGTTGGACTGGCGAAGGTTTCGATGGTAAATCTAATAATAATATTAGTTGTATAATTATTATTATAATATTGTTATAAATTAAAGCTTGAAAAACAAGTTTTGATATACAGTTTTTTAATGTGTGAATATTTTTAGGATAAATTAATGGAGGGTCACTTGAATACATTAGATACAACTATCAATTATTAGAAATGTAGCATTAATATTCGATTCTTATTTCATGGGAACACTTTTTTGGATATACCATGATATTAATTTTAAGACATTGGTTGTTTTATAATTTATTGCAAAAGAACCAATTCTATGTATCATTTTCTTGGTAACTGTTTGGTTTCTTGGTTTTTGAAGTAGTATCTTTTATTATTTTAATCATAAATGATGGTAATTATAGGGTTTAATATTGTTTTTATACTTTAACTCTAAGTATTAAGAATATTTGTTTCTTCAGATTTTGAAATTAATATTGAATTTTATGTGTGATGAATCAATATCCATTTCCGTATCCAAGAAAAGTAAAAAACATTCTTAAATAACGAATATTGATATGAATTATAACATTATTAGATGTCATGTATATACCATGGATATTATTTTAGAGTTTCCACTTTATAAATAACCACTTCTAGAAATACTTAAAATGCATTTTAATGAAAAATTGTCTGTAATGATTAAATATGATAATGAATTGATGGAAGCGTCTTATTATTTCTCAAAATAGACATAAATGAAGTATGTTCATAAAATAATTTTTTCATTTTATTAGTAAATTCACTATATAAATGTTTAAATATTATTGTTTCTATTCATTAACATAAAAATCAATTTTAAATGATGTTTTTATAATGTTTTTTAATGATGTTGTAAATGGGTATTTATATCGGTTATTTTATTGATGCTGTAAAAAATATAAAGCTACCATTTTCCATATCAATTATCAAATAAATAAAATTGATAAATCTTTTCCATGTATATTAATTAATAACTAACATGGGTAAATATTAGAGAAACTAGAAATTTAAACCATCCATAATATTTTGGATTCCATTATGCATCTTAGGTCAATTTTACCTCAGGAAGATATCCCAAACCCATTTTTCTTCGATTTTATGGCCTCTAATATATTTTTACAACATTATACACCATCAACCACACTCGGTTACTGATTTAAATCTCTCTAATCATTCTCTTGGCTCATATTTATACATCTTTCCCTCTCTATAAATTTAATTTCTATTTTAAAATGTAATATGTGTGTTTATTAGTCGATATATCGATGAATCTTTGTTTTCCAAAATATATATTATTTTATGAATTATTTTTTATGAAGTTATGAGTTACGTATTATAATAATAAATAGTATTATTTATTATTTCTATTATAATTAATAAATTTTCATGTAATATCTTGAATTTTTTTTATAATCCAAGATATATATATTTTTATACTAAACTACAATATTAAGAATCTTCTATATTCTCTGTAGACAAATTATAATTTTTTCACAACATATGTTTTAAAATATGATATTTATATATACTATCCACTATTTAAAAAATTAATATGTTATTGTTATTAATTTTTCTTCACTGGTGAATTTTATATAAAATAACACATTCAATGTAAAGAATATATTTTCCCTACAATGTATTTTTTAAATGAAATAATTTTATTTTTATTCATTTTTTCATAATTGTAAATAATATTTTTACTTTTTATTACCATGAAGTCTTTAATTATTTAAAATAATCAGTATTTAAATCCAATGATGTAAAATATATTCAATAATTAAAATATATTTTGTAATTATTTTATTATTATTTTTACTTATTTTAAAAAACTATTATTTAGTATAGTTATTTCTGTATGTAAATTCGATTTTACATTGGATAATATAATAACTAGTATTCTATATATAATTTTTTTAATGGTTATATAAATTTACTGTTCGATTACTTAACACTATAGAAGTGATGAATATGAGGAAGGAATTGAAACATTTTTAAAATTTTAAAATTGTAATGTTACAAATAGTGTTTGGGATTTCTATCAATAAGAGAACTGATTAGATATGTGGAATTAAAAATAAATTTAATAAAATAAAATTTAGTTTAAAAAATTAATCTGAGTTAGAGCCCTGGGTTTTGGCATGGTGAAATTAGGAAAACCCTAACATTTAATGATGAAGAATATTTTCAAGAACATAATTCTGGTCAAATCTTGAGATGGTTTTTTATACTTAAGTCGATGAAATTGAAAAAAAACGTATGATTTAGTTCTTATATTGTGATTCTAAAGAATTACTACAACCCAATTATTGGAAATTTAAATATTTATGAACTCTATCAATGTTGTATAAATGGAATTCCAGAAATGACTGAAATGAAAAGGTATGTATTGTGTTTTATTATTTGTATATTGAAATATTCATAATGAACATTATCTTACAAATTCAATTTGTATTTTGAATAAATTAAATTATTTTTGGCAGGGGTTTTGAAGATACATCCATACCCTGTTGATGGAGTTCTATATATAAAATAATATAATGGTTTCTAAGTGTTTATTGAATGAGGTATATAATAGTATATATAGAAGGAATGATCATAGTTTTATATAGTAGTTAATAATAACAGAAAGACTCATAATAAGAAAAATTGTATCTAACTATAAATACTCTTCTGAAACGTTTATTTGAAAATTCAAATGATTCAAAATGGTTAATATTTCATGAAAGAGAGAAAATACATAATGATAATTTATTTCATCCATCTAATGTTCCATAATGTATTAAAACTGATCATCAATTTTACACCATTCTAAATAAACATATGAATATTCTAAATGGTATTTTCATATATGGAATGAATCAATTTTTGATCCTTTGTATAAAAAATAGTTCATGACATATTTTTGGTAATTTAAAAATTATCACCTAAATGTTGTTTGATGTGGAAATATTTCACGTTGTGATTTTTGATTTAAAGAAAAAAAATCACAACATTATTGTTTTCTAATTTTAGTTATTAATTGGTGTTTTAAATTTTTATGGGATGATGTTATATGAGTTTATGAATATTATAAAATGGAATATTTCCAATTTCATGCAATAATTATGTACACTATAAAAGTGTTTACAAAAAATTAAATTATTTCTCAATATTATGTCAAGGAGAATGATTCTTGTCCAATTTTAGAAGAAGTGGACTCATGTTATCTATTAGATAATGGGAGGGAAATATTTAAAATGGTTCATCAAGGATGTTTGTCTATGGTTCAATTTTATTGAATGTTATGAAATGGATTCAACTTCTATAATGAATTTGATAATTCTCTAAATCCCTTTTCAATTGATTAATATTTTTAGAGGGTGAAAAATATTGATGTTAGGTTAGGAAAAAAACTAATATATTGTAATGAATTAAATGAATTGAAGAATTTATTAATATGTTTATTTCTATCATATTGGAGATAACATGGGGTCAAACATATCAATGATGTGATGAATGTTCAGAATAATATTTGTGATAGTTCCCTTGGAACATTATTATATATTAACGGCCAGAATAATGAATATTTGAATTCAATATTTGAATTATGGTCAATGGGAATACATTGGGAATTATCATTTAATACTATTAAAAAATTAACATATATTACCCAATCATATCACATATTATCCGATGTAGAGAAAAACATTTTTTGTATCCGAGTTCCTCATGGTTGTTATTAAAATATAAAAACATTTTTTCTAATAAAACATTTAATGTAAATAGTAATATAATCTGAAATTTCTAGTTTGGAGTTTAGAAAATCAGGAAATTACAACTGATGAGAATGTCTAGAGGATTGTTATTGAGTTCTCATACCCCTACTTTTGTTGTTCCTCTCAAAATATTGAATAAATTGGGCACTTATTCTTTCAGAGCGAATGTGATTCTTCCAAGTGGTTTAACGTCAGTCATTAGCTCTCCATAAATGAGGGGTAGATCAAAATTCCTGATATCATAGTGTATTCGATTCACTATGTGGATCTGAATTAAAGTGAGATTAGGTGTGAGGGGGGGCATTTTTACAGTTATTTTTGGACATTATGGGAATTTTGCAATTAGACAAGATTGGGGAACAGTTTCTCTCCTGCCATTATGCAGACGAGGATTCAGTCATGGTTAATGGAGCTAGAACCTCTTATGAATGGGGGACACAAGATGGTCTCCAGTTCAGGGTTGTTGAATATAAACTAAAAGGTGGACATGCGTACAAGGTGATAAAATAAGAGGGAGCCTTCTAAAATTGGCCCGAAAATAAATGTTTATGGATCTTCCCAAAATGTATATATGTGTGGTGGGGGCTAGTTATATACTTGGAGGAATCAGGTTTTTTTAGGTTTAGTGATATTTAGGGATCAGGCTATTTTTGGGTGGAGTAAATAAGGGTTCTTCATTCTAGCCTCAAGTTGTGTAAAGGGTACGGGTCTGAGGTGGGTGATATTGAGTTAGAATTTGATGTTTTGGATAGAATTATTAAAGGTAAATGCAGGACTCCTTAGAAGAGGGCCTATCAATTTTGATGTTTCCCATTCAAAACTAATGGCAGCCAGTGGGTCAGACACATTTGGAGAGAGGCAAATTTCTCAGCGGATGTGCGTTCTTGTCGGGTGACTTCAAATGCCATGTTCATTAGTGTTGATTGTATGTGATCTCTTTCATTAGAATTTAAAAGTATTGTTCCAGGGGATGCTTTGGGGTTTCAACATTTTTATCCTCTTAGACGTTTCATCTATATTTAAGTGGTTCCTGCACCCGTATTTTCAAAAAGAATTAACTTTCAGTCAATCATATTTGGATGCTAAAATGCCTTCCAGATTAATTATGAGGAGAAATATCAATCCTTGTATGATTTACTACTGGAATGTTAAGTTCTATTTTCTTTTCTATTTTTAAAAATGTGATGCATCTAAAATAATTATTGAATTTTGTGAACTATAAATTCTATATGTATTTTCATCTACAACTGTACATTCCAAAAACTATTTCTGACATTACATTATATTTAATCATTTATTAGACTGGGAATTTATACCGTATGGTCACATATATCTACTTCAAATGTATCCTTTTTAAAGGTATATGTTGATAATGACGGTCTACGTTATGAATCTATATTGACCAAAATCCTCCATTTCTGGTAATATAATTCTATATAATTGGAATATTTTTATATAGGCTACTTTTCTCTAGTGTGAATTATTAATTTTAGTATATCCCACCATAAAAATGAATTTTATGAGAAGGGGGTCAATTTTATGATAATAATTTTATTTAGAATTGAAAATATAATTATACAAAAAGAATAATATCATGAGATTTTATTTTATTATTTTTTAAAATAAAATTATACTAAATTTAATACAACATATGAAACCACGAGAAAAAATGAACCATGAAATAATATTTTTTAAATATGATTTTTAAGATATAGTCGTTGGGTTGGTGGATATGAATAAGAATCACTAATTTATGAAACATATGTTTATAGTATTTTTATAACAAAAATAATTAATTCAGTCAATAAATTTTACATACATCAATTTTTTATTAATAAAGAATGAATAAAAAAAATAATTTTTTGCTTTTAAAATTAATTTCAATCTAATTATTTTTGGAATTTTATATTTGGGTAAATTAAACTAAATTATTTTAATTTTGTAAATATTATTTTTAAAAAAGGAAAATTATATTTTAAATCTTCTCATCAAATTAGTTTTCAGATAATTTTCTTTACACATCACGTTAAATATTTTTTCATGAATAGTGAAATTTCTTATTTTCAAAAACTATCACATCATTTTGTTAAATCATGTAATTTAAAATTTAAAAATCATTATTTGATATTATTTTAAATTAAAATTATATCCCTTTTGTAAATTTATATAATTAATTCAATTGTAATCATATTTATATTTTAGTTTGTAATAAGATCATTATTATTTAAAAAAACATTTCTAAATACTATTTTTATATATTTGAAATATATATATTAATATAAATTTTTAAAATTTCATGTTATTGAAACATTAAATAAATATTATATGTTTAGAATAATGGTGTACAAATTCGTTTTAAATCATAATGAATAGTAACCATGGGAAATAGTTATCACCATGATAAAGGATGAAATGAGTTAATTAATGATAAATATATTGGATTTGGACACAAAATATAAAAAAACATGAATTTATATTGTGTAAATATTTTAATTAAGCCTTACTCATCATAAATTTGAGTAAATAAATTATTGTTATAATGTTTATTTAATAATGATTTTATATTAAATTATTTAAAAAATTCATGCTGATGATTAATTTTATTATGAATTCAAATACATATTTATATCTGGGTAGAGGGATACCAATTACATAGCTCATATGGGTAAGAAAAATACACTGGCATCATGCATGCATCACCGCTTTCCCGAATCATGCTTGCATCACTACCACCAATATATCTATCTCCATTAGTGTCCGCATAATAAATCCTCCAAGAGTATTTCCAAGATTTGAACCCTTGCATTTTCGATGTACTCTAGTGGGGTTTATCTTTCAGAAACCACCCCATCTACATTAATATTACAATATGTTAATAGTAAATACTTAATGTCACTCACATTCATTTAATTTATATATTATTTTATAATAAATTTTTTTTGGGAGGATATTAATGTTTATATAGAATATAAATAAATAATTTTTTTATTGTAAATTATTTTTATATATTTTTAAATGGTAATATTTCTAAAAACACGATCTCATCACTAATGAATCTTTTGTGCAAGAAAGTGAAAAATCAATTTAGATGGTTATAAATAAAATTAAAGTATAATTTTTTATATATAATATGGTATTCCAAGAATTTAGAGAATAATAATAAATTAAAATTATAGTTGGATTTATTTATATACATGTTTTATGATTATAATTGTGCTTTTATAGCGAAATTTTTTGAATAGTCCAAAAAAATTATCATAAATGATATTTCATTTTGAGATATTATTTTTAATTCATTATACATTATAAAAATCATATAAGGACTTTGGTTGATGAGAGGTAGTAAAATATATAATCCATGGTTTATTTATTTATGTAATTTAATTTCTAAAATTACACACATGACTATTAATGTGCATTTTTACGACATTTTTGGTTAGAGAAGGATAATGAAGGGTTTAAAAAATAGATAAATTGAACCACATCTCTCCTATTTCATGACATTTATGATATTATTAGAGTAGATAATACACACATAAGTAACATAATATATTCATTATCCACTTACAATATTTGTTTTGTTCCCCAAATACAATCCTAATAAGTATAAAGTTATAATCTAGTGGATGATTTCAAATAAAAAGGTATAACTCTTAAATGGGTTCTTTCATTTGAATTATTATTATACCAATTTAAATATAGCCTAACCAATATTACATAATGACGTTATCATATTTTTTTAATTAATTTTTATTATAATTATGGAATAAAATTAATAAACTCATATACACCCCATGGGAAATTAAAACATCACTCATGTATATGTGTTGACTAAAAATTCAATGAAGAAATTAGTTTCATTTTTCATCACCACCACAAAATAAATTTTAATATTATAAAACTAATTAATATATTCGATATAAATAAACAAATTATTACAATCATAGTACATTATATTACTCATATTCTTACCTTTCCATTCTTGGGAAAATTATAATTTCAACTTTGAGTATGTGTAGACTAATATAATTATAAGAATTTATGATTCATTACACATTTTATAATTTGATAAATAGTTCTAAATCATTATATTATGTATTAAAATGATAATTATGTTACTATAAATATTATTTAAATGATTAATTTAGGACTAATATTCAAGGACCATGACTATTATACCAAAATATTTATTAGAAATGGAATAGTTAACACGTTAGATAATGATGTTAATAATGAATTTTTAATAAATGGGAGTTATCGGTGAATAGTATATGGTATTATAACTATCAATATGGTTCTACACTATATTTAAAACAAAAAAATATATTATAAAAGTGTTTATGATAACTTACTAAACAAATAGGAATATATGTAAGGGTTGGTACATCTCATAAACACTTCTATGAGATATGGTTTAAATTTTAAACCTAATTTAATTTACATATTTCATGTAATAAAGCTTTAACATGATATATAATTAATTCGTCATTATGAATTGAATTCAATTTTTTTACTCTTTTTTTTCTTTTAGGGGGTTTGATTTAAATGTTTTCATTGTAATAGGGGTTTTTTTATACAATCACATTTAATTTCTAGATTATCTATATTAAAATTCCAGTTATGGAAATTAGATGATCCTTATCTGTTAAACAAAAAATATTTTCTTGTCCATTAGTTATTCATTGATGTTTGATTTTCAATACATTTTAAAACACTTTGGTACATAGAATGTTACAATTTTTTTTGATTGATCGAAAAACATTTTCTTCTAGTGCCATGTTATTCTAAATGTTCTCAACAAATTTCATTTTTATCATAAAATAATTATTCAAAGTCATTTGATCCAAAAACTTACATTTTTTATAATTTTATATAAAAATTATTTTTAAACGTATTTCGAAAAAATAATTTTCTTGTATTTTTATAGAAGTGTATATTGAGTGTTATATTTTAATGTATATTAAATAATAGAAATTGCATTCAATATTTAATGTTATTCTCCTAGAATATTACTTTATATTTTTATATATTAATTCTCAAATAAAATATTTTTGATAATATTCTTATATTTTTTTTAAAATCTAATAAAAGGGAATTATTTTCATAAAATGAATGAAAATAGTTGGTAATGTGATTTATAACATTGTTTCTATAAATATATACAATGTTTTAATTTTTATTGTTTTTCGTTAGTTTTATTATATATTTCCAAATTAATTGGATTTATAAAAAATATATTTTTAATGAATTTTGGGTTTCTTTCATCCATTACCAATTCATTCTTATTTATTAATTATCATTCTCATTATCAAAATACATATGATTCCCCATCATTCCATTGGATATTTTTTAATCCTATTATCGATATTTAATGTTTCAGGGATTCATATGGTATGATATATACAATGTTGATATTGTCTCAATTATTCCCCATTTCTATATATGGTATTTGTTGAATGATGCTTATTTAGAATTCTATTTCATTTAATAGGGAAATATGTATGTTATTTATTCTCAATTCAATATGCATAAATTTTCATCTATAAGGAAATTTTTGAATGAATTGAATAGATAATTTAATATATGATTAATGTGTAGGATGTGGGTGTGATATATGGGGACAAGTTTTATATATATTATTGATACATCGATATGTCTCATTTTACAAAATATATACACCCATTATTTCTTTAATTATTCTATACCTACCAATTCAATGAACATTTATTAAAGAAGTCGTTAATGGAAATATTTTATAAAACCAATATGATGACATGATGGAAAGATCATGAATTTCTGGAAATATAGATTTTCATCAGTAAGAACTAAATTTAAATTATCTATTTTATTTTAATGTATATATTAAATATAAATGAACTTTAAAGGTGTTATATTGATTTAATTACATGGGTTTTGTTAATTAATTATTCTATATTGAATAATCATTATTTAATCTTCAGATATTCAGTTGTATATAACCCTGAATATAAATATTTTCTCAATAATTATTTATTTACCTTTTTCCAATATATAAACATGGAGTCATTGAATGTTTTTGAAATACGGAAGACATTTGTATTTCTAGGATTTTAATTTACAATGTAATATAGATGTCAATAATGAATTAAGTCTTTTAATTCCACTAAATTGATCAATATTATTTAGTGTGGCCCTTTGTATCTTATAAAAATGTAATAATATATGAATTGATTTTGCGGTACTAGTTCTGGGACTTCTAGAATTGTTATTTGAATAAATTTACTAAAAATAGTGACAAATATTTTATTTATTGACATATATAACTGGATCCTTATGATAATCCAGTAGATTAGTTGTGAACATTTAGCAACTTTTTTCCCGAGATAAATATTTATTATTAATTTAGGGTAAATACGAGTGTGGAATTTGTTTATTGCAGTCCATTAGGAAGGAATAAAAAAATCACCTATTTTCAATGTAGGGGTTCCCATGATAGTATTTATACAGTAATTATTGTTGATATATTGAGATATATTGAGGATCATTAATATAATGATATTCATTCCTAAATTTTATTGAGTAAATGGATATATATGTTACATTGAGTAATTATGAATTTTGATTTTATTTGGTATATTTTCATGGAAATTTCTCATCCATGTAGGGAATATCTATATATATTTTTATGATAAAAGACATTTAAATAATATCCTTCCTGGTAAATGTTACCAATAAGGATTATGATTCATGTTTATTATGGTTAATTTTTTAGAATATATGATTATTATGTGTTGGTATTTCAAAATATTAGTTTGGTATGAATATTGATGGAAAACATTGAAGGATTGGTTGAATAATATTCATTTGTATGTAAAATTTAAGAATAGTTAAATTTTGAAACAAATGTTTTATTTTATCAATCACTCTGAAATAATACTTTTTATGTATATTTTACTTTTTTAATTAATATTTATTAAGAATGTATAGATGAAGTTTTTTTTATTAATCAATATTACAAGAATAACCTTGGATAAATTAACTACATTTTTCATAGTTTATTTAAGAAAAATTATATTATTTAATACATGTATTTGAGTTTTGAATAATATATGTGATGATGGATAACTGGGGATAAAATATGAGATAAATTTGGATGAATATTTGATAAATTAATTTTTTATTCATTTGGGGTCAAATTTAGTCTAGAAAATTTGAGTAGTTTTTAATTGTTCTTCTATTAATATTATAATTTTAGATACTATTATTAATTATTATTTATATTTCTTATTATTTTATTCATGTTATTAATTTTATTATTATACAAGATGAATAAATATTCATTGTTTTATGGATATTATAATCTATTAAATGTGAATTCTATTTATTTATGAATGAAATATTAAATATGATTATGCACATCAAAGGATGAAATCTTTTTTATAAATAATGTGAGTAAATTGTTTCATTTTTATTATCCTTATAGTAATAGAATTTCTAAAAATTCCACAAATAGATGATAAAGAAATAATGTGTTATGTGGAAGGTAGAAATAAAATACCAAGGTATGTTTCTAGAAAAAAAAATTATATGTTTGACTCTTATAATGTTACATCTATAATAAGTTTCTTGATCATTGCCAATAAATACAAGTTTATGATAAAATATATATCTGAATTTATTATTATGTTCGGACATGTTCAATTTTGAAATGAATAAAGAAAATTTCAAGGAAATGAAATATGTATGTTGGGGTAAATTTAATTCCAAAATATATTATTTTATATTTAATTTTCAAATAAAATATTGGTCTATTGTGTACACCATGAAAAACCCCACACAAAAAGCGACCATGAATGAATATTATTTAAGTGTCACTTTCGAAACATAGTAACTGGATTTTATTTTATAAATAGGAATAACATAATTATGAAATTTAAATTTAGGGGTTTTCCTAAATATAAATAATTAATTCTGTCAATGTAGATTTACAAGCATCTAAGTTTTGTTACAAAGAATTTTATAATAATGAATGATATTTATTCTTTAAAATTTCATTTCTTCTAAAATTGTTTATCAAAATTTTATAAATATGTAATAAGAATTAATTCATGATAATTTTAGATATCATATTTTAAAAAACAAATATAATTTATTAAATAATCATTTGATAATATTCATACTATGAAGTTATGATATTTTTATAAAAATATTCATTTTTCATTGAATAATTAGAAATGTTAATTTGGAAAAAACGATCATTTAATTTCATTGTATAATGTAATTTTAAAGAATAATTATTCATTAGATTTTATTTTAATGTTACATAACATACCTATTTTTTTACGTCATGTAATTAATTATATGTTAATCAAAATGATAGTATATTTAAGTGTAAGTTCAATTTTATGTTTAAATATCAATTTTCTAGAAACTACTTTTTAAAATCTTTTTAAAACCTATATTAAAACAAATTACTTCAAATTATAAGAAATAAATCTTGAAATAATTATTAATATTAAATTTTATTAATATTAAATTTGTTAATTAGATTAATGTTATTTTTATTCATAATCAATTATAATTGCGATTTATGTTTATACCTGTTGTAATAGAAAAAACATGTTAATTATGGTTAAACCTATGGGATACAATCTCAATATAATCCCAATATATTCATTTATTTGGATGGAAATTTTTATTTAGACTAGAGTCATCCTATATTCGAATATATGACATTATGGTGGTATTCTCATATGATAATGACATTTATGTTATTTGAAATGAAGAATAAATACAAATAAACCATCTAGTAATTTTATTATAACTAATTTGTTTTCATTGAAATATAACATTTTTATCAATTGTCCAAAATATTTATATTAAATTTGAATTTATTTTTTGAATTTATTTTAATTTTTTTTATTTTGAAATTTCATTAAATTCATACACATCACTAATAAAGAACTTGTGTACGTAGGTGAAAAATCGAAGATTTGTATTAAATACATTAAAATTAGTATATTTTGATGAATTATTGTCTTATATAAATTTCATAGACAATTATAAATTTTTATTTGTTCACATAGTAGATGTATCTACATTTTGTTATTATATTAATTTATTTAAAAGAAAAATTTATAAATAGTCCCAAAAATAACATTAAATGGTATATAATGATTAATGTTTTGCTAAAAAATTAGTAAATTATAAAAAATTTCTCCTGATTCTCGTGGAGTGAAAATTAAAAATCCTATAAATCATGGTTCATATATTTTCCAATTGTCATTTTTTAATTACTTTCATTAATCTTTCAGAGTGAATGATTTGATACCACAATTAATAAAAAATGGGATTAAGAAAGTGGTTAAACAAATATTTATTCATTATAATGGTAGAAAATATATCTATATTATATGGGATGATCATATTTATACCTCATAATCCTTATATTTTATGATATTTAACTTTTCATAAATTTAAATTGTGTTATAAATATGTTATTTATTAATATTTGAAGCTGTTACATGCATGGCACTCACCTCACCTATAAAAGGGAACCGCATTTCATCTCTTCCTCCAATTTTATGATCCTCATATCTTATAATATATTTATTAAAATACCATCATAGATTCATTATCCACTTCATAGTGCTTCTATTTTTTGACCTAATGTGATCCTATGAAGCCTTGTGGTGTAAGAAAAAATAGTATTTCAAAATAAAAAGTATAACTCTTAACCAAGTTCCTTCATCTAATTTCATCATATACATCATTAAAATCTATCTTAACCCTGATGGAATAAAATCATCAGTGCATTATATAAACATAAATGTTATTATAATAATTAAAAACTCATATCCATCTCATCTTCCATCCTATGTGAAATGAAAATATCACTCATGAGTATGTGTGGACAACCACATCCACGAAGTAATGTTTTTAGTTCTTCATTACAATTTCCCAGGGATGTTTATAATGAATATTTTAATAATTTTATATTATATTCATTATATAATTATTAATTTTAAAATATAATGTATTATATACCTTTATACCATTTCATCTATTGGTAAATGATAATGTCCTTTGTGTATATATGTGGACTACCACCTCCACAATGTGATGTGATTCTATTATCATGTACAGATATAATAAATGATTCTTAAATTTTTGTTTATTGTATGTAAATTATATTTTTTAATTTCTTTTAATATATAAATGAATCAATCATGGCCAATATTCATGTAATGGAACTACTAAACAAAAATTTATAGGAAAAACATCACAGTTAACACTCGGAATGATGATGTTAATAAAACACTGTTAATAAATGGGTGGTATAAGCGAACATTTTTTGGTATTATATCTATACATAATTTTAAATTAATAATTTATAAATGATATTATTAAATTACATTTGAGGTAAATAGATCATATAAATCATGTTCAATTTTATTTAATGGTAAATTCGTCTCATTTCTAGTTGAATGTGCTATATTTTCAATTACGCATATAATTTTTCAAAGATGTTGTATATGATTCCTATATGGAATTTTATATCATGAGTTCATATTTATTCATTGAATTAATTTTTTTTCAATAATTGTTTCCATTTAAATGGTTCTGATTTTGAAGCTACCAAGATAGTATGGTATTTATCTTATAATCAGATTTTATCTAGATATTATATAAGTTAAATTTATATTATGGAAAATTATATGATCCTTATACATAGAAACCAAAATATGTTAATCTCCTTTTGTTACTTATATAATTTTTAAAAATTAATACCATTATCCTTTATTCAGTTCATAAAAATATCAAAATTTCCATTTTTAAGAAAAATTGGCCATATTTTCAATTTAGTCGACTATACTTTTCTTCCATGTTCATGTTTTTTAAAATGCAATCGGGAATTATATATTCAACAACCATATAATTATTTAAAGATATTTTCAAATAAAATTTAAATTATTTCTATTTTCTTAAAAATACTGTATCAAAATTCTTTCTAAAAAATATTTTTTTCATTGTTTTTTAGAAATAAACTGAAAGAATCATCAATTTTAACTCATACATACTGATGAATTTTCCAACCATCATGACTAATCATTAAATCAAAAATTACATTAAAATATTCAATCATTATTTTCAATGAATGACATTTTCTCAATGATCTTGGAATTTATATTTATAATCTTATCAAAATAAAGGGGAATTATTCTTAAAGGAATGAAAATAATTTTAATGTTAATATATAACTTAATTTCTATATAAATATAAAAGGTATGTATTTGAAATTTTTTGATTTCATTTTAATTTATTTTTAAAAAAGGGTTGGTTTTATTAAAAACAATCATTTATGATGAATTTATTTTATTCATTTATATTATATGGATTCATGGTTTTTTGTTCATTAGCATTTTCATGTTCACATTCCATATCACAATCCATCATTTCATTGGACATTATTTCATCATATATTTACGTGTTTTAAGTGTCATTGATTTAAAAGGTATGATTTCCAAAACATCTACATTGTTATGATTGTATAAAATTCCAATATACTGTATCATTTGAAGGATTATTATTAAGAAATATATTTCATCTACTGAGGAAGTGATGTTCTTCAATATTCTGAATATAATATATATAAATGTTAATTTATATATAATTTTTTGAATAATTTTATTTATCAATCAATATAAAAGGAATTCATAAGATGTTCGACTGATTTGTGGGGAGAAATTATTGAAAGACCCGTGATGAATCAGTAGGTATCATGAGACAAAATAGTTTTCCAAATTTGTTTTGTAACTGTTGTATACCAACCATTCAATAAAAGTGTCTTGATTATGGAAATGATGGTTAAATTCTTGAAAAATTGGATAAGGCCATGACAAAATGATTATGAATGTTTGAATTTCTAAAAATTATTATTTTTATTATGGAAAATCAAAACTACTATTGAAAAGAAATACTTCATAATATGTTAAAGGCCAAGGTAGTCATCCACGATAATAAATTTTAAAACATGGGGAATTTAGGTAAAAGAAGAAAACATTTTGAGAGGAAAAAACCACCAAAATAAGGCAATATATATACATCTTTGTTTCCTTCACACATGAATGTTTTGGAACATGATATCTTAAATGGGGGTTTTCATTTATTGGTAATACAATAAATTTACCTGTAGGGGGATTCAATGTCATTTTTGATATTAAAAATCAATGAAAAATCCAAATTTATTCATATTGAGGGACATAACTCTATCAAAACAATGGGTAATCCCATCCAGTAGAGAATTGTTTTAGATTATAATATAGTTCCCTTGACCAAAAAGGGTGTCGAAAGATAACATGATAAATTTAATATTGTCTAGAATAATACACCCACTTATCATAATAAAGTTTTAACATGGAACATATTTATTCGTCTTCTAATTGAACATGTGAGAATAAAACGAAATATATCATCTAAGATAGGTGTTTTGATATTCTATTGGGATATCAAATCCAGATAAAGGAGTCCATTTCATTCCATTTCATTCTTATATAAGCATACCATTCATTGTTCATAAAGAGATGATTTTTTTCTGATAGATGTCTCATCAAATAGATTCATTTGGATGAAACTTGGATCCACTTAAATTTATGATACTTAATAATCTTAATTTATGAATATCAAACTCATTTGATAAGAAAATTCATTTCAGTAAATATAGTTGAGTCCTAGTAAAGTGGTTAAATAAAATCATCTTTTGTCAGAGGGTTCAGTATGTTGGAGTAATCCAATAATTTAAAATGATCCAATATGGGTATAGTTAAATAAAATTTATCTTTTTTGTTAATGAGTGTAATTTTTTCAAATATACATTGATTTTAATGATAGGGAACAGATTTCGTGACATCATGAAATTCCATTTCTAATTTTAATCTAATATCGAGAATCTATAAATGACGGAAAAAGAAAAATACATATATTAATTGTATTTATAAAAAAATATTTCATTGTACCTAATCACCCAGTGGAAGTTCTGAAAGTGAATATAAATATGGCATCATTGGTTCTGCCACATTGGATAAATGGATCTTTGGAATTTTCTAATAGCATCTGACATAACACTAAATATAATCATCCCAAATAGAAACTAAAAGGAGATTCTTTTGTTGACATCCTACACATGATTATCCTGCAAACCATTCTTTGATTCCTCAAGGTTTTTAAAACCACTACCTTTTTTACCAAAGGTTAACATTTTCAGTTCAAACTATACTCGTGATATATTGATTCCATATGATAATTTATAATGATGGTATTAATAAAATTTTTGATACGGTAAATGATACCTTTCATAAATTGGATGAAATCAGAATAATACAAGGGAATGGAATTCAATACAGATGTGGTGAGAGTAATTCATCTGCCAATGGATAGAATTTTACTCTTCAAGTATGTGATTCTACAATTGATATTTTGAAAAATATTGTAATTTTTTTGATTTTAACCCTTCTTAAAGAGAATGGGAATCCATGATACTCCACTGAAAAAGTACCTTTTTATACACTTAACTTATTAATTCGGAAAACATCCTAGATAGAATAACTAGATAGAAAAATGTAAAAACTGCTTTTTATGGCGATATCCTTTCATCCACTCCACATATCGTATAAAACAAATAGTTCTTTGAATCTGGTAATTATTCTTCAAAATCCAATTAGTAAATATTTCATGTAATTATAAAACAATATATAGTGATCCAAATTGAGCCATATTAGCATTTATAAAATATTTTCATGGCTAAAGAAACTACTATATCCACATTCTATATTTGTGAGTCTTGGTAATTATAAAATCAAGAGGTTGAGATAAGGTCGTATTAATGGATACCTATTCTAGATTTGTAGAATACAAATTCACTTCATAATGTGTAAATTTAGAACCATGTTTAAGGATAAATATAAAATCATAGATAATAGAATATTTCAAAAAATCCTAACTACTTATAACATTGATTATGAAACCATAATGAGAAGTTTCATATATATTATCTATATAACCATTCACCTTGATATTTGAGCTAACTAATATTTTATTAAATTATTGGGTAATTATTTATTTGAAATTGAATTCAACATTTTCTAAAAATATTTTGAAATTTGAAACACATTTATTTAAATGATATGTTTTATTATCAATTACAATTCCTTATTTTTATATATGTCTTATAGGAAATATATTTTTAGACAAAAAGGGATATCAAATTTTCATATTAGATAAATAACTATATTCTTGGTGAACATGTTATGAATCCTAGAAATATATTACACTTTGATGAGGTATAATCATAGAGGCATCGAATGGACATAATGATATGTCATGAAGTAGTCTATTTTAAGTCCATTACAACCACATTTGAGTTTCGTAGAATAAAACCTAGTAAAGTGTCTTATAAATAGAAGAACAGATCATGGAGGTGGAATATTTTTCATCACATTTTATCTATGATTTATTGTGAATCATTTTTAATATCATTTTACCATCAGTGACTACTTCATAGTAATTTTTAGTGAGTATTTCTCTTAAGTCATAATATATGACAATTTTTTATAAATACCTTATGATTTATGTGATTTTAAATTTTAAATATGATCTAGTTTGATTGAGTAATTTATGGGATAATTAGACTATTTTTTATCTGAAATAGTACGTCATGGGATCCCATGGTTAGGTAAATAGTGTTTTTCAGATCATAGTATCAAGGGTTTAGTTTCTTAAAGAAAATAGACAATTATAGTTGGTTTAAAACTACACAAAACTAATGTTCTGATTATAGAACACTTTATTGAAAAATAGAATATTTCATTATTTTTTAATGTTATATATGTTTTTTTAGAAATTTAAAATTTATTTATATACTTATTTGGTAGGTTACATTTTATATTTTGAATTTTTTTGATTAATGTTTTGTATTTACTGACTTCTCTAAAATATAAATTTTTTAACAATTTTATGTCCAATTTATTAAATATTAAGTACATTTGAAATTTTGGTCCAATATTTTACAATAAATAGTTTCTCAAAATAGTATTTTTATTTAATGAACGACAATTCAACCCCCACTTATATCCATTGAATTACTCTTCAATCCAATATTTGGTATCAAAGAAGGTTCCTATGCATAACATTATAGTTTTAATTTTTTTGTGATATTCAATTTATAAATTTTATATAAACAAATTTTACAAAAATTTGTACTTTTTGAAAGTGTATATTTACTTTTTAAAATAAAGAATGGATTGAATTTTAGAACACATGAGAATCACAATCCTAGTCAACCAGTAACTTTTGATGGTTTTAATTATTATTATCGGAGAGACTGTATGAAAACCATTGTTATTAATAATGAGGTAAATAAATTTTTTATGCTAATTCAAATTATCACATTCCTAAAAAATAAGTATTTCAATTTTTAAAATCATAGAAAACGAAGAATAGTAGCTAAATTATAGAGTTAGATGTATATTTCCATTACATCTGATAAAAATAACTACTTCAATATTTCATAATGTGATTATTCTTTAATTATATTTATAAACTATGATATTACACGTTCGGTAAATTTTATATTTTTTACGACCATAGGAAAGTAGATTACAAAAATTTTGATTTTATACAACGAGAATCATTTCTAAATACCCATTAGATATTTTTGTTAATTATTTATATCTAATAGTATGTTAGGGATAATGTTCTTATTGATAAATTATGGATGAGAATATCATTGATATTATGACTCTATAGTTGGAATCTAAAAAATATAATTAAAATTAAAAAATTAATCTAATATTATTTAATAGGAATGCTTATGACTTATGCGTGAATATTGAAGAGAGATTCAAAAAATATGACAAAGAAGAATGGATTGTCATTTTCTTCTACATCATTTGTATCTATGAAAATTTTATCTATTGAAAAGGTTTCTAAATCCGTTGAGAAGTAGAGAGTATTATTTGAAGCTAATTTATTGATTCTAAATAATGTATGAATTAAATTTACCAACTAACTTGAATAATGAACGTGATTATAAGAATGAATGATTTTAAATACAAGTATAAGAACAATTTTATGTATATAAATGAGAAAAAATATTCTTCAAAGATGATAATTCATGATTGAAAAATATATTTTCATATTATACCAAACAATCAATGATTGAAAGGAAAATATAATAAGGATAAAAATTAAGGTATACATTAAATAATGTTTTATAATCATAAAAGTTAAGAAATTCTATAGGCTTTGGTCACTTGGAGTGAAAGTGGATGAGATAGTTATCAAGATAGTGTGTGTGATAGTAACTATAATATTGGGATTCAAGACGAAATTTTAAAAAAATAATTATGGATATAGTATATATGAAAACATTATTTTACCTTATTTTAAATGAAAATTATCATTATCTAAAAAAGTAAATTAATTATAAATCTTTAGACAAATTATCTACATTATATGGGGATAATATATAAAATTTCTTCGAATTTGTTTTTGATTTGTCTAAAAATTTAGATGAAAAATATAATTTTTTGTAAAAAACATTAAAATTATTAAGTATTTCTTTAGAAATAAAATTTGAGAATTTATAGTCTTACTACATAAATTTCAATTGTTTCAAAATTGTTATATAAATATAATCTTGAGAAATAAAATATTTTCGACTGTTTAAGAAAATCATTGTACTCTATATAAATTGACAATACATTGTTATCTATTTAACAAAATTATGGAATTTCAAATCTAATGAAATGTTTCACAAAATTCATTTTATTTAAGGAACATTTTGATAATATACAAAAAATTAATATATCATCTTTGTAATGTTTTTTGAAATGGTTATATCAATTTTAAACAACATTTTCAAAATAAAAAATTTAATCCAAATGTTTACCTTTTTTTACAAAGTGTCAAAGTTCTTGTCGTTGAAAAATATTACGTTAAATAATGTAAAATGTTAAAAAATTTATAAATCATATTTTTCTAAAGACTTATAAAACCTGGTACGTGTATAGTGGTTGTTCCTAAAACCTGAACAAATCAATGGATTTCATTTATATGATTATTAATTTGGATGTTTTAAAACATATGTACGGTGACAATGATCAAGGTGAAATATCTGATATACACTATATCGAACTTATTGGAAATATTTTATTTCATATATTTTGTGTGTTGTATGACTTAAGCACAACCATATTAGAATTAGTCAATTATGTGATGAGGATTATATAATGAAATTTGAGAATTATAAATTTATTAATCATATTCTAGAATATAAGTTTTTTATTTCTATTGAAAAACAGGAGATTGTGTAAATTTTTTATTTATACAACTTTAGAAGCCATAATCTACCTTTTATTAGTGAAATAGGCGATCACTCGTGGTTGTGTTATAGATTATTTGGATAGTGTAATTTTATAAAATTAGATAAACTCTCTTGGCAAGGACTAGTTTTAAATATACTAGATAAATTGTAAAATTCATATAAATATTTTTGTTTTTTCTAATTTGTAAATCATTATATATATATATATTTGAATATATTAGTGATGTTTCAACATCAAATGATTCATATGTAGAGCACATGGAATTATTTATTTATACAAAAGCTGGATGTATTGGTAAATTATACTATGTATTTATTTTATTTGGTCACTACAGTGAATAAAAACAGGTATATTTTCTACCAAAACATTTGAAATCATTTAACTATTTTAAAACATTTTAATCCCTTATTAAGAATGATAAAAATTTACCTTTAGTAAATATTCATAGATATCATGGTGAATAATTCAGTAATTCTTAATTTGAATATTTATTTAATAATAAATTTATAATAATAAAATTCTTAAATCGTAGAACTCCCATGAAAAAAATGTGAAGTTGATAGATAAGAAAACTCTTAAGAAGATTTCTAGAACTGTGTTGAGTGAAAAATCATTTACTAATTTTTTTTGTGATGAAGTATTTTTTTTTTCAGATTCCAATAATAAGAATAATTATTTAATATGATGTATTATTAAATAAACTCTATAAGAATTGTCACGAACTAGCCCGGGTCGACCCCTGACCAGGCACTCAAACCAATATATGGCATCGCCCGAAGGGCTTTCCCGATTCCCATGGAATGGAATCTATTATTGGGCATCATTAGAGCTGGAAAGGGAATGATTTCACCAAAATGTAAATAAAAAACCCCACAATGTAATGAAATGTATTGAGCAATAAACATTTAATAAAATTGATCTGATCATTATGTATACAACAAAACATGATGTAAAATTGAAAGATACAACTAATCAGAACAAAACTTTTATCCAACTAACTCCATGTTACCCCACTATTCACTCTCCAATGCAACAATCACAATTCACACAAGGTGGCCGAACTCAATCTTAAACACACACAAGGGATAAAAATTGAAAGGAACTATATGTGTGAGTATTAAAACATAGTAGGTTGGCCCGATAAACTGATCCCAATGAAAATAATTTTAAAAAAATTTAATGTTTTAAATTAAATATATAAAAATATGGGTTTATACATGTTTACTAAAAGAAAATTACAACGCATTTCACTTATTGATTTCCAAATGTAGATTCATTCAACTAGTGTGCCAATAACATTTTCAAGTGGAAATTGATGTTTACATTTTTATATTTTCACAAAGAGTATAAAACATATTCATTTTAAATTCATTTTAATATTCCTTATCATACCCATATGACCACTTTCCAAGAAAAACAATACACCATAATTTATGATAGTAATCACACAATATGGGCAATGTAAATGTTCATACATGCATCTTATGCTTCAATGTAAGTAACTGAAATCCAAATAGTCATTGGTGAATGTAGGCAGTCCAGAATAATCCAGAAGACACCAATAAATGAGACCTCATAACTATTGACATGTCACTAGTGATGAAATCAAAATTCTTAATACGCTCATCTATCATTTGTCAAGTAGGACAAGGTAAAATCCAATAGCAGTAAACCCAATATATCCACCTACTATTGTCTACAGGACAATACCATAACCTACTAGGGATGAAATCATTCTTAGAATATAATTTATGTATGCCAAGTTCCCATGTAACAAGTATCTTATGGGGATGAGTCAACTGATTCCATTTTATCATCCAATCGCAACATATATATATGAATAATTCGCAAAAGATGTCACCCCGAGTAACTCTATGGACTGATCTTATTCCATTAAGAAAAAAGAAAATAAAGAGTCCAACTTGATTAACAATCATAATGGATCATTGTGATTCTTTATTAAATACATCCCATTAATTATATACATATATGCAAGGAATTACAAACATCCACATGAGGTTTTCATAACAAAAAATTTCACTATTTTCCACAAATTTGCCAAACGGGCCATTATGCATTATAAAAATTATAATTTTCCAAAGGTAAAAATTATAATTTTTATAATTAGATATATACAAACAATTTATAGAATAAAATATATTTTATAAATCTATTAAAACAATATATTTATAGATCCAAATCATAACCATTTTTATAATGAAGCCAAACATGCCATTTTCCGTCAAATCTAGAAAAAAAATTTATAAACCAAAAAACCCATTTGTTTTTACAACCAAATCCACATTGGAAATTTATATAAGTGAAAAAAATACCATGTTTTATTCTTTCTTTACCTTTATAAATTTATAAAAAATACTTTTAAATCACACACAAATTATAAAATACAACCCAAAAAATTACCAAACACATGGCATGCACTCTGTAACAAAAAGATTAATTTTAAGACCTTGAAAATGAATAACAATACTAATTTTATGCTATATATTTATTTAAGCTACATAACCATGTCAAAAATAACCAAAACAATGTTCTAAACATCACAACCCTTGTGAAAAAGATAACAAAAATTGTTACAAAACACATGAAGTGCACTTTGATAACAAAACAACACTACTTTTTACAATACAAGGGATAAAACAATCTTTTCACACCAAATACATTTATTTGAGGATTATAAAATAATGCATAGAGTTTTTATAGGGTGAAAATTCCATGTAAAAGATGTATGAGAAATAAAAAAGGACATGTGCAATGGGAATCCTACCTCAAACACATGGAAAAAAGGAAACACACACCCAATATCACCCTCTTCATTTCCCAACACTCTAGATCTATGAATACCAGACTGAAATGATCCAAATCCCCATAATAATATCATAGGATATCAAAACCTTATGTCTTATAGGACAAGGGGAGAAGAGGTAATCAAAATAAAGTTGAATGAGAAGGAAGAAAGAGGAGAAAGGATAATGAATCTCACTATAAAAATTAAAAAAAATCATCATCTTCCCGTAGATCATCATACAGTGAGGAAATATAATGTCTTGGAAATCTTTAATGAGGCTCTTTATTCTTTAATAAACAAGGAATGGAAATTTGGTGAGTAAAACAGAAAAAAAATGGATGATTCCTAAATAAAACACAATTCCTTACCAAATATGAATGTTTTGAGTATCCTTGAGATATTTCTCCATAATTCATGACTAAGCTGAGATCCAAATTTGGAAAATAGAATGTTGGGTTTCACCTAGGGTTTTTGGGCTCTATTGGGAGGTAGAATCACCAAAACAATTTTATCAATTATTAATATATAAAAGATAAAAAAAATTACAACTGGAAATGGCCTCATGGGTTATCGCAATAATTAAATAAATATCCAAAAACCTCCATTTTTTGTAATCCCTATTAAAAAGGATATGGTGGTTTGAATAGGTCATTGGAGGCCTTTTTGGAAGTGAAATTAGTGAGAATTGTTGAAAGAAGAAGGATTTGTTACATAAATAAATTTTTTTTAAATATGGAAATGGGCTCACGGTTGGCCCAAATATTGGTGTAATATCCATATTCTCTAAAAAAACAAAATATATTTGGGACACCCAGGGTAGGATGATTAGACATAGAATGAAGTTCAAAAATAAACATTAATTTCAACTAAAACCCATGAATGTTTTTGTGATTTCTAGAGAACTAGATCAAAACCATGATGTGAAAACCGGGTGTGAAAATTCACCCTACCATTAATGATTTCTACCCCCAAGAAGCCATAACAATTTCCAGCTGAAAGATCAACACCCAAGGGTTCCATATCAACTTGGTACAACCTCTCATGACATGGATATATCATCCACCATAAATGAAACTTAAGAATCACGATCAATGAAAACACCAACACACATCCAATTCCTTAGAATCATCAAAATGATAGAGCCACCACCTCCACAACCATGCAAAGCACCATATTGTTGGTCCTTCTCTAGATGTCCCCAATGATCATCGAAACAGAATTTTACTCGTGAAACCCAAATATATGGGGGGAGGCCATAATGGGATCCCAACTATTATATCAAAATGATCATATGACAAATCATAAATGGAAATATCTTCAAAACTTTTAGTGGGTCTCCCCACCATTAGATACCGACAAGAAACAAACAAACAATAATTCTACATGAACTAGATTCAGTCCTCACCCATAAAAACCTACAAAAAATCTCCCAAAACAACCTAAAAACCCATGTTAAGAGGGTTAAAATATCAAAATTTAAACCCCCCACTCTCGAATGAAGGGGAGAAGAACTGTGCTGACACATTCCGCACGGATCAACACCCCCACAACTCTTGTATGGGAGGGAAGGGGACCATATTATAGGGCCACTAAAACCACAAATGAAATAGAGAAACCGCCCAAAATCTCCACCTATGAACATTTAAAACCAATACCCACCATATTCACAATGGTGGTCCACACATAGACATTGATCGGAAACCCACATCTGAGAATGCATGACCATAAACACTGTATGAGGGGAAATTCCACCACACTCTTTTAGAAAAAGGGAAAAGAAAAGATACAGTGTTTAGAAACCACAATAAAAATAGAAAAACAGCATTTCCACAACACCGATGGAATGAGCTTAGTCAAGATCCCCACACCTTTTTTGATTTCATAACTGTGTGAAAAGATTCACTTTGTGGCCTATGGATGGATCCCTGATGTCTAAAGCATCAACTAGGCCACATCCAAGAGATATGATCAAAACACCCCACAAAAAATCTTTCTAGACAAAAACCCATCATATAAATAAGAACTCGTACATACATGGAACCATTTTCTATCACTATGAATGAGGAGCAGAATTGACAAGAAATATGGAGAAACACATTACATTAGTGAAATCAACTTCTATATAGCAATGAATTATCAATCTCGAAAAATACTCTAAATCATTCATAAATAGCTCTCTATTCAATAAAACAAGTTGAGTCATCTTCTGAAGAGGTATATTTATGGATTTTAATGAATCATTAGGTTTATCAATAGGATGTCTTGATAATGGACCATCTGTGGACGCATCATATCATCCAACATAACATTAGAAGCCCACATGACATTGCTCCAAACCCGATCCACCAACAAGATCCCATGTCAATACACACGAAGAGTCTAACTCCCAGATCATGAAGAAGTATTCCAAAAATACCACATTTCAAAAACATTAATAATATCCCACGTAATAATCGTTTTACAAAAAGCAAGAAATTTTCTGTTTAAAATTATTTTTAACAACAATCTAACATGGTGGATTTTCACATTCACCAGTGGTGTATCATCAGGTCTCACTCACATGCACATTCCTGTGCCACCCTAGGCACCCAACCACTATTCCTACCTAGAATCCATCAACATATATATATATATATATATCTCTAAACATGAATGTGAGAACCCATTAAATAGCAAAGGATAAAACAAACATCCTTCTATTAAAATATAAATAATTCAACATGTTTCAAAAATCATGTACCTCCCATAGGAACAAAATCCACCAACTCAAAAACAGTTTTCATATTTCCCAACAAAAAACTGTTATACTAATCATAAAGAAGAAACCCCATAGGTCTCAATCAAAATCCTCTACCTTTATTCAAAACATTTTTCAGCATCTCATCGAACTGCAATTTTTCAGGAAGAACTCTATTATTAACCCATTTCAATTATTTTAAAACTACTACCAAAATAAGAATACCATTAAAACATTCCTTTACCATTTTCACAAAATGGGAAAGATCTATTTTCATTATTTTATAGCCAAAAAGCCCAAAAAAACGTTTTAAGAAAACACAAGCTGTCCAAAACCAATTCCCAAATCAAATTCATCTGAATCAAATACTCTTCAACAACCCAAAACATATAATTTTTTATACAATCAGCTATATATTAAAATAATTCATTCCTTATAACGATCATATTTCAATAAACCATAATTTTAGATTATAGAAATTTGATCTCATTATATCATTCCACATTTTCCATAAAAAATTGTTTAACAAAAACCAAACATTATCAAGAACATTTCTATAATAATAATTGAAAACCTACCTCCACAATTTTTACACAAGTATTTTCAAAAAGACATTTAGAATTATAAAAAATTCTAAGTGACCCACTGAATAAAACTAGTATTGGTGGGGGACTTAACCATATGATTAGAGGCAATATGTCAAACAAACCTACCAATATAGAGAGACTTCTTAAGACCATGCGCCGTCTCTATATGGATTTCCAAGCCCAACAAGCTCAAAGTGGTGATTAGTCAAACTCCCCTTGTTGTATCCCAATCTCCAAAAAATCCTTAAGAACCAAGGAAACTAATAAAATTTAACATCCCATGGACACTTGAGAATTATAAGGAGGAAGAGTTCATAATGATCTTCCCAAACCTACCCCTCATGTTTTTAAAATCATTCCCCATCTACCATGACCTCTCCCAAATAACAAGGATTCCCTAAAATGAAAGGTCTACTAAGAGCAAAACTCCTTTGATACCATTTTTTCACAAACTATCCCAGGTCGACCCTGAACCAGGAACACAAAAAAATTCATTGCATGGACCAAAGATCGTTAACAATCCCCATAGACTAGAAGCTAGTGTTGGGAATAATTATAGAAGACAAGGGAATGATTTATACCAAATGTCAAAAAATAAAACAAACAATAGAATGAAATGGAAAACCTAAAACACATATATAAAAAATGAACTAATCATCCTGTATAAAAATAAACATCATGTACATAGGATGATAAAAATAAACCAAACAGACCTGAGGACCAACTCAATCCATGTGACCACACTGGTCACTCATCAACATAATGTTCACACATCACTCAAGGTGATGAAACTCATGACCAATCCTACAAAAGGGATAAAAACATTAAAGAAAATGTAAACTTGAGTATTAAAACTCAGTGGACTTGCCCTATAATCTATTCCAAAGAACATACATTATAATAAAATATATATCAATTTAATTTTTGAACTAAAATATATAAAATTAATATTTTATATATGATTAATCAACCAAATTTACAACCCATTACACTTATTCACTTCTAAAACTAGATTCATTGAACTAGTGTGCCAATAGCCTTTTTAATGGGAATGTTATGTTTACATCTTCAGATTTTTACAAAGATGACAATACATTATAATTTTAAAACCATATTCCTAAATTATATAAAAAACATCCCACTACATTCCAATAAAAACAATACATACAATGATTATATTCATCAATGAAAGCAACTAAAATCCTAATATACATGGGCGAACTAAGGATATCAAGAATAATCCATAAGACACCAATACATGAGACCTTATACCCATTAAAATTTCACACAAAATGAAATAGAAATGCTCAATATAGTCATCTATCCTTTCTCAGGTAGGTCGTCGGAAAACCCTTTAGAAAAAAAACCCAATATATTATCATATTATGGGCCATTGATCTATACACTAACCTACTAGTGCAACAATCATTCATAGAATATTCTCTTAATATTTCTAGTGCCCATGTATCAAGTATTTAAGGAGGGTGAGCCAACTCATTCTATCTGAACATCCAATCGTAACATATATTTAATAATAATTAACAATAGACATCACCTTGAGTCACTCAACGGACTGATCTCATTACATTAATCCAATGAAAATAAACAGTTCAACCTGAGCACACTCATAATAGATCCCCAGGATTTCTCATTAAGTACATGTCATCCATTATATACATACAATAATAGAATTTTAAACATCCATATGAGGTTTCATAATAAAATATTTTCCCATTTTTCAAAAAGATTCCAAATGTCACATTATGCGTTTCTCAAAACTAACTTTTTCTAATTGTTCAAATTTCACTTTTAATAAAGATGAGTATACACCCTATTTATTATACAAAAAATCTTTCATAAAAACCTTAAAACATTCATGTTTCAAATCCAAAGTGATATAATTTTTATAAGTATGTAAAATAGTACATTTTAGGGAAACTCAGGACAACACATGTTATAATCCAAAAACAGATTTGTTTGTAAAACCATATCCACATTATAAAGACATAAAAGGATCTAAAAATACCATTTTTCATGATTTACATGAATTTAGAAATCCAAAAAAAATCATTTTCGATCGTACATAACACTTAAAATCTAACCATAAAATTTACTGAACACATTTCATGCACTCTATAACCATACAATTCACAGACCATGTGCAAAAGATAACAGAACATTTTAAAAAAAAATTGGGGTGCAATTTTATAACAAAACAACACTATTTTCCATAAAACAATGAATAAAACCCACATTTAACATTAATTAATGTTATTTATAAATAATAAATCAATACTTAGAAAGTGTAGATTGTTTTAATTGTTGAGTCAATAAGGTTTTCTTTATGACTTTTCCATTCCTTCTTGTTTTCAAAATCAAAAACACCCTATACTTAAGCAAATATTATTATTACTCAAATAAGGAAAATTTACTTCCTTAAGGAAATTTACCTTAAGCTAGATTTTCTTATACTTAGTTTTTTTTCTTAAAATCAAAAACCAGAATCACAACCAAATTGTCAGAGCCTTATAATGAAAAGTTGGATCATTCTGTTTTTAGGATCAGAATCATGGATGTGATCTGTAAAATAGTTTTAATCTGATTTCTGGATTCCAAACTCTGAAGTAGTTCTCATCCGAACTCTTAAGAAGTTCGACTCCGAACTCTTAAGACGTTCGACTCCGAACTCTTAAGAAGTACGACTCCGAACTCTTAAGATGTTCGACTCCGAAATCTTAAGAAGTGCGACTCCTAACTCTTAAGAAGTTCAACTCCGAACTCTTAAGAAGTTCAACTCCAAACTCTTATGATGTTTGGCTCTGAACTTTTATGCAGTTCGACTCCGAACTCTACAAATTGAGAATCTGATCTCCGATGAAACCAGACTATTATTTCCTATAAAATAGAATCCGAACATTTCTTAACAAATACTCCGAACATCATTTTGGTTAGACTCCGATCCTTTGACTTGCATACACTCCGAATTATTAATTAGCCTTTAATTACATATGCTTCATTCCAAAACGATGTTGTACATTTAGTTATACAAATTTTGTTATAAAACGATGTCGTTTATTCTGTTTCATATTAACCGTTGGTTGAGTTACACATGTATAGGTCCCTCCTATTTTTATGGAAAATATGACCATTGGGAAGGAGGATGACATTACCTATAAATAGAAGCTCATTTGAAAGAGCTCGATGCTGATGACAGATGAACAACTTGGTTTTGTGCATACATGTTGATGAAGCGATTTCTAGAGAGAGAGGCTCTTATTACCTCTCAAAGCATCGTGCGAATCTGAATGTTGGTGATTACATTCGAGGGCATCCGGGGATAGGAAGATAGAGGTGCCGACTACCTTGAAGTTTGAGGGCTTCCTTGCTGAGGAAGACAAAGGTTGTCAACTACCTTGAAGTTGAGGGCTTGCGGGGATAGCAAGACAGAGACTCCGATCTTCGTATCGAGGTCTTACCCTGGTGTGGGTAAGACAGACATTCTTGAATGTATAAATCAGAGGACCTTTATCCAAGGTTGTGGGATACCCTTTTCTTTGGGTTAAAAGACTTATATCCTGTTACTAGTAGTTCTACTACTTGTTTATATTCCGCTTCATTTTGTATTATAAGGAAAGTATAACTTTTTTATACTTCCTTACTTGTTCTCTGTTTCATTTAGATTCTATACGCTTTAAGGTAGAATCTCATATTGTAATCTTTTGTTAAGTTTCAATTTCCGAAACCATATTTCCAGAACATACTTTTTGAATCTCTTTCCATGCTTGAATTCGGTGTTTGAGGTGTTGTGAATTTTCGTAGTTTAAATTTGTTAAACATAGCCCTTTCTTTTTCTTAAGGAAAACATAGTTATTCATAACTAACTGTAAAAGTTCCAAAGGAATTTTTAAAGTGTACAATTCACCCCCCCCCCCTCTTTTATATTGAGCATCTACATCACTATTTCGATCCTACAATTTGTATCAGAGTAGGTCTTTGAAATAGTTGTACTCACCTACAAGTTTTTCGTGCTCATTTTATCATTCCGAACTTTCTCATTCCGAACTTTGTTGTTATGAATCTTTGCTACTAACAAGTTTGTGTGCAAAGTTATTTTAAGTATGGTAGGAGTCAATGTTGGTTCTATTGATAATCTGAATCCTACAAGACCACCATTCTTTGATGGTAATGATTATGAATACTAGAGAGATCGTATGAAGACTTTTGTTATCAATACTGGAGTAGACAACTTTTTTATGCTTACTGGAGATTATAAAATTCCTGACAAGGAAGTTAGAACATTCACTAATCAGGAAAAGAAAAAATATCAACTCAACTATAAGGTACACAATACCTTACTTTGTTCAATGACTAGAAATATATATAGCCAAATTTCTTCTTGTGAAGCAGCTAACTGTATCTGGAAGAAGTTAGTGGTTACACACTTTGGAACTTCTAACGTGATTGAGACTAGAAGAGCTATGCTTAGAGCTGAATATCATGACATCAATTTTCCTTATGGAGAACCTATCTGTAAAGTTCAACAGAGATTTATGACTATAGTCAATAGTCTACAATCTATGGGAGAGAAAGGTTTAGATAATGAAGCTCTTGTGGATAAAATAGTTGATATTATGCCCAGTGAGTGGGAATCCAAAAGAACAACTATAGATGAGAACAGGAAGGTCACTCAAATTACTCTTGATGAGCTATTTGGAACTCTTCTACAACATGAGACCAAAATGAAGAGAGATGTGGACAATATCGAGAAGAAGAATGGAAATGGTACTGTTGCATTTAATAAAACATCAAATCAGATGAAAGCTAAGACTCCTGAGAGAGTAACCAGATCCACGTCTAAGAAAGTTATTTTCCAATCCGAATCTAGTGAGAGTGAAGTCTCTGATTATGAATTAGAAAATCTTGCTCGATGGATGAACAAGATAGTTGGTCAATGAAATTTCCAATAAAAGTATAAGAAAAAGGAAAGGAAAGATAAGAAAGATGGAGAAGTTACTTGTTATGAATGCAAAAGAGCTGGACATATTAGACCAGATTGCCCTTTGCTCAAAAAGAAAGAAAGAAAAGAAAGGCATTCAGATAGGAACAGGAAGAAGTATTATAAAGAAAAAGCTAAGAAAGTTCTGAAAGCTAATGACACCTGGAGTTCCAGTGGTGGTGATTCTTCAGATGAATATTCGGATTATGAATCTTCAGGACAGAACAATCTTGGTCTTATAGCCAGATTATCTATTGATAATCATTGTTTTATGGCTAAGGTACGAAATACTGAATCATTGACCAATGTATCTTTAAATTCTAATTATAGTAAATATTATAATTCTTCTGATAAAGAATACTCTTCTGATGAAGAAAATACTTTACCTACTTTTGAAAAAGTCTCTAGGTTTGCTGAACTTCTTGAGATTGAGAATTCCAAAGTCAATAAGAAACTTGATAAGGAAAACTCTAGGAATTCTATTCTTACAAAAGAAATATCAGATCATTCTAAAGATCTTGATAATAAAAATGCTGATTTTGAAAGTATATCAATAAATCTTGAGGAATTAAGTTTTGAGAAGGAAAAACATTCTAAATAATTAGAAAAATTAATTTCTAATAAAAAAATTTTTGAGCCTATCTCTAGTTCTAAAACTAATGATTTTGAGGATAAAAACTTGGATGTAAAACTCAAGTCCAAAATTTTTTCCTTAAAGAAGTTTTTATAAATCTTTACCCATGGTAAGGAAAATTTTGATAAAATTTATTCCCAAATACGACTTTTAAGAAATAAATCTGGATTTGGTTATACCCATGCAAAACCAAATTTTAGTAACAATTATTTTTTTCCTAAAAGTGCCCCATTTTGTACCAAGTGTCAATGTGCTGGTCACTGGGCAAAGAATTGTTCCTTAAACAAAATCCAATATGTAGGATTTCACAAAGCTTACTTTTCTAAGAAGAAGTGGGTACCTAAAATTTTATTGTCTGGAAATCTCGGATCCAAACAAGTTTGGATTCCAAAAGTCTAATTTTCTTCTTGATTTAAGGAAAATAAAGAGAGTACCAGCAACAATACATGGTACATGGATAGTGGATGTTCCCGGCACATGAATGGTACCAAAAGCTATTTTGAAAAGATTATCAAAATGAAAGGAGGAAAGGTAACATTCGGAGATAATGCTAAGGGAGAGATTGTTGTTATTGGTAATATTGTTCTTCTTGGTAAAACCTCGATTTCAAATGTTCTTTTTGTTAAAGGTATTAAGCACAACCTCATTAGCATAAGTCAGTTATCTGATGAAGGTTACCTTGTAAATTTTAGGAATGATAACTATTTAGTTCACAATTCCAAGGAAGAATTTATTCTCTCATCCAAGAGGTAAGAGAAAGTTTACACTCTAAACTTAGAAGACCTCAGAAGCCAAGATTTACCTTTCCTAAGTGCAATGGAAGATCACTCCTGGTTATGGCATAGAAGAGTAGGTCACTGTAATCTTAGGAACCTATGTAAACTCTCTAAGAATAAACTAGTTAAGGATCTACTGGAGCTTAGATTTGATTCTTCTAAAGTTTGTGATCCTTGTCAATATGTCAAGCAACATAAATCTAGTTTTAAATCAATCGGTAAAGTCTCAACAATCGATGCATTACAATTAGTGCACATGGATCATTTTGGTCCAACACAAACTGGATGTATTGGAGGCAAATACTATGTATTTGTTCTAGCTGATGATTACACTAGATTTACTTGGGTCAGCTTTCTAGCAAAGAATTCTGAAGCTTTTTCCTATTTCAAAAGTTTTAGAGCTCAAGTTAAAAATGAGAAAAACCTTCCATTGAAAACTATTCATAATGACCATAAAGGAGAATTTAAAAATTATGATTTTGAAACTTATTGTAGTAAGAGAGGTATTACCCACAATTTTTCAGCACCTAGAACTCCTCAACAGAATGGTGTAGTTGAAAGAAGAAATAGAATTCTTCAAGAGATAACTAGAACCATGTTGATTGAATATTCTATTGCTAGACATTTCTGGGATGAAGCTGTAAGTACTGCTTGTTATACTATAAATCGAGTTTTGATTAGACCTTTTCTTAATAAAACTCCTTATGAGTTATGGAATGGTAGAAAACCAAGACTATCTTACTTCAAGGTTTTTGGTTGCAAAGTATTTATTTTGAATACTAAAGATAACTTGCATAAATTCGCACCAAAACCCGATGAAGGAATTTTCTTAGGATATTCCACAACCTCTAAGGCTTATAGATTTTTTAATAAAAATACATGCACTGTTGAAGAAATAGTACATGAGAATTTTGATGAGTCAAATACTTTTGTTTCTAAACCACCTCAACCTATATCTTCGGATGTGTTTCCAAAAACTGATTATCAACCTTTGATAGAAGAACCTTCTAATAAGGATAATGTTCTAGAATATGTTTCTGAAACATTTACTCCAGAAGACTTTCTACCATATGTTGATGAACGGGTTTTACAAAACCCAAATCAGGTGTTTCTTAAGAATCATCTTAGTGATAGTATCATTGGTGATGTAAATCAACCTGTAAGGACTAGAAGATCCTTAAGAAATGAAGTAGAACATCTAGAATTTCATTCCCAATTAGAACCAAAAAGCACGGATGAAGCTTTAGGTGATGATGATTGGATCAAAGCCATGCAAGATGAACTAAATGAATTCGAAAGGAATAATGTCTGGACCTTGGTTGAAAGACCTAAGGAAACATCTGTTATTGGAGTAAACTGGGTTTTTAGAAATAAATGTGTTGAAAATGGAGTCATAGTTAGAAATAAAGCAATACTTGTTGCTAAAGGCTATAATCAACAAGAGGGAATAGACTATGAAGATACCTATGCTCCAGTAGCTAGACTTGAATCTATCTGTATTCTACTTGATTTTGCAGCATTCATTAATTTCAAACTTTTTCAAATGGATGTGAAATGTGCTTTTCTTAATGGTTATGTTAAAGAGGATGTTTTTTTTGAATAACCTCCTGGCTTTGAAGATACAAAACATCTGGATCATGTTTTTAGACTTACCAAAGCTTTTTATGGTCTTAAAAAAGCTCCACGAGCATGGTATGATAGACTCACTGGATTTTTGCTTCAAAATAACTATGTTATGGGAAATTCAGATCCAACTCTTTTTATAACGAAAGATAAGAAAAATGTTTTGGTTGTTCAAATTTATGTTCATGACATCATATTTGGTTCAACTCAGCAAACTTTGACCGACTCTTTCGCAAGTCTAATGAAATCTGAGTTTTAAATGAGTATGATGGGTGTGTTAACTTTTTTCCTTGGTTTTCAAATTTCCCAAAAACTAGAAGGAACCTACATATCTCAACATAAGTATATTAAATATCTTCTTAAAAAGTATGGTTATGACAAAACTAAGAACATAAGTACTCCTTTTGGTACCTCAAACTCTTTAGATCTTGATGAAGCTGGGAAACCAGTAGATCAAACATCTTTTAGAGGTATGATAGGAAGTTTACATTACTTAACAGGTAGTCGACCAGACTAAATGTTTTCAGTATGCTTATGTGCAAGATATCAATCCAGTCCTAAGGAATCTCACTTAAAGGTAGTAAAAAGAATTTTTCACTACCTTAAGGGAACCATGGATCTAGGATTATTTTATACCTCTGGAAATTATTTTGTTCTAAAAAGAATTTCTAATGCTGACTTTGGTGGATGTAGAATGGATAGAAAAAGTACATCCGGAAGTTGTCATTTATTAGGAGATTCACTAGTTTCTTGGTCCTACAAGAAGCAACATTCTGTAGCACTTTCCACGGATGAAGCTGAATATGTAGCAGCTGGAAGTTGTTGTGCTCAAGTGTTGTGGATGCAACACACACTCACAGACTATGGCTTGAGTTTTACCCAAACTCAAATTTTGTGTGATAACACAAGTGCCATTGCCCTAAGTAAGAACCCATCACATCACTTCCGTGAAAAACACATAGATATTAGGCATCACTTTCTTAGGGATCACACACACAAAGGAGATATTATTCTTCAGTTTATCGGAACACAAGATCAACTTGCTGATATTTTTATAAAATCTTTTCCTTCTGATATATTTGAATACATTAAATAGAATTTAGGGATGATAACAGTAAGATAATCCTCCTTAATTAAATTACTGTTGAAAAAGTCTCCTTACAGTAATAAACTCCTTTTCAAAGGGGGAGTACATTTTCTTGATAGAATAGCAAAGTATTTTAAAATTTGTTTTCAATATTTTTGGAACGAAGATTTCCGGAATGGAGATTTCCGGAACTACAATTTTTCCAGAATGGACATTTTTGTACAGAAAGCTTCTGGAATGAAAGTATCCGTATTAAAAATTTCTGGACTGGAAATTTCCGGAATAGAAATTTTCCGGATTGGAATTTTTTTTCCTCATATTGAAAACTTCCGGAATGGAATTCTCGTACTGAAAATTTTTAGAACGATGATTTTCGGACTAGGCTTTTCGTAACGTTTTTTTACTAGACTTTTTGTAATAAAGTTTTTTTAGGAAGAATATTACCAATTTCAATTAATATTTCTTGTTAATAAGTAAGTTATGATTTCCCTATTTATAGTTTTATAATCAAATTTTTCTTACTGGTATCTTCATTGTTTAAGTTTGGAATCTAGTTTTTCCTCAATTCCATAAATTTTTTTAAAAAAAACCTCAGAATACCTCAGTCATTTTTTTCGGGGTTATTCTCAACCTTCAGATCAGATCAAAGGTTTTTCAACCATTGGATGTCCATTATAAGACCAACGGTTATTCCCTTTGCCTATAAAAAGGGGGTCCCAAGACTCGTCTGACATCGGTTTTCAAGCTTTTGCGTCTCGAAGCCTTGTTACTCCTCTTAAGGCTGGTTCTGAACCATGTGAAGCTGATCAGAATCCTACAGTTTACTTCACTCTGAATGTCTATTGAAGCAACATCACAAGATATGTCAACTACGAAACCAATTTCAAAGTGGTTAGTTTACAGAGAAAGGTTAGTTCATCCAGATTTTTATAATCTTGACTCTATTATTTTGAAAAATATTAGACTAAATGGATGGGAAGACGTCTACATAGCCAAGTCAGAAAAACAGGATCTGGTTTACACTGACTTGTTGATAGAATTTTATGAGTCTGTTTCCTTCATAGTGGAAGATGGCAGAGAAAGATTCTTTTTAAGTCTTATGGAATGACTTATAAACTTTCCTACACTAAGGCAGCATGCCTTGTTGGTATACCATATGAGGGAGAAGCTGAATTTTTCTCTCACAAACTTCCGGATGTGGAAGGAAGTTTCATTATGGAAAAAGCACTGCAGTGTCTTGGACTTAAGGATGATTCAACTACTATGATTGCTCGGCTCGCTCCGAATAATAGAATACTGCAACTATGGGTGCACGGTTTTCTGGTTCTGAGAAGAGGAGATAAAGACAATCTGAAGAAGAGTGATATCTATGTCTTAGATTTTTTGGTAAATCTAAGAAAGATAAATCTGATAAGGCATGTCTTTGTTACGATCAAGAATATCAAAGAATGAAATCTGATATCTCAGATTATAATGTATCGAGCCTTATTATCAAAGTTGATTGTTTGATGCTTAGAATCATTCAAAGTTGCCAGAAAATCAAAGATCCGGAATTGCAAGCTCATGCTTGTCAGTGATGATACGCTTAAGAGAATGAAGATGGGATTTTCTAGTGAATCCGGAGAATTTTACCCACTATCTGTGGGAGAATTTGAAGCAGCTGAAAAAGAAACATAATTTCTGGAACCTTTAAAAAATCAAAGGAAGAAGAGAAAGTCTAAGGAAGTAGTTACTGATGAAGAATTTCCTCACCCGAAAGAAACTGAATCTGCACCACCCAAACCGAAGAAGCAGAAAATCTATATAGATGAAGTAGCAGCGAAATGGAGGAAAGATAAGGAAATGAGGAAGGAAGGGGATCCTCAATTGGGACTCGACCCTACTGAGGCTAAGGATTTAAAAGAAAAGGCTGCTGAGGAGATAGAAAGACAAACGAAGGAAAAGAAGTTGAGGAACAAGATGACTGAAGCTGAACTAGTACAATCGTTGCTAAAAGGTACAGAGTCGGCTTCTGAAAGGCTTCCAGTTCCGAAAACTTTCGGAGTCGAACCTTCTTTACCAGAAACTCCAGCGAAAAATTATGTCACTCCGGAAAAGAACAAGGGTAAATAACCTGAAGTATAAACTGAGAAAGAAGGTGCTCAAGCAGTTGTGGAAGAAGAAGAACAAGTAGAGGAAGAAGAAGAAGAAGAATAGGAGAGTTAAGATCTAGATACCTTGATCAAAACAATTTGGGATTATAAGGCTGAATCCGGAAAAATAGTATCTCCAGGGAAGGGAGATGAGGAAGCCGGCAAGTAACTTCAAGAGGAAGAAGAAGAGAATGAGCTGTTTGATGATGAAGAATCCTATCAAAGGAACTATCTTGAAGAAGGACAAGAAAGACAACGACCAAATGAAGATCAGATTGTTCAAGTTTCTGAATCTGAGGAAGTTTCTCCAAATGTTCAATATATTCCGAAATCCGATAAAGGAAAAAAAACTTTAATGGAGACACCTATTAAGGATATCATTAGAAATAAAGAGGTTGGTGGTACATCTAGAAGGAAGCTGATGCCAGTTGAAGAAGATGAATCTCAAAAAGAATTCTCTGATTCGGAATCATCATCCGACGGGCATGATTTTGTGGTTCAATCTCTGAGAAAGCTGGTGGACACAATACCGATTCTTCCAACTATAGATTCTAGGTGCCTGTTGCTGCAATAATCTATGAATCAAAAATCGGATTCTTTATCCATGGTAATGGATATGTTGTTGATGTTGGAAGCTAAAAAGAAAAGTTTTCTGATCGATTATGACGTCCATAGGAAATCTTTTAGTAAAGTAAACAAGTGGTCTAAAAGAGTGGACGAAGATTTAGTACAGTTTGAAAATTTTCAGGCTGAAGTTCAAAGAGATTTTGGAATGGAGGACAAAAAGGTTAATGAAATTTCTGAGAAGTTGACCCTGGAACAAAATGTCCGGAATCAATAGGTCATGGATCTGAATGGAAAGCTTAACATAGTACCTCATAATTGGAAATCTAAAAGAGATTTCCGGATTGAGTTTCAGTAGAGGATGGAGAAGCAGGATGAGTTGTTGAATTTGCAAAAAGAAGCCTTTGAGGCTCAAGAACAACTGTTAAAAGCTCAAGAATAAAAGGTAAAAGCTTTGGAGAGCAAAGAGAGGAAGACCAAAGAGACCTGAAGAAACTCACAGCCTTGTTGAAGCAGCTTATTCCAAAGGAAAAGGAAGACAAATGAACCCACTCCGATCTTTTGTTGTAATTGTCTTTCCTTGTAATTTTTTGCCCCAACTGTAATGAAATGATTATCTGTTCGGCTTGTCTCCTGTTGTACGCTAATGTTTCAAGTAGCATAATTTGTTTTCCATTCCCTTAAATTATTTTTGAAAATCACAAAGGGGAAGAAGGAAAAAAGAACTATTCCTGAGGAGGAGAAAAGAAAAATTTCTGAGAAATATATCCTTAAAGAAAGGGGGAGTTTCCCACTATGTTTTGTTTCATTCTTACAATAATGAAAACTCTACTCTAGATACCCAGAATACAATCCTTAGAGTTTCAATGCCGAAGGGGGAGTTATTTGTATTCACTTCTATCCATGAATGAATGGAGATATGTTTTAAATAGTCTAATGAAAATTTTCAAAATCCTTATATACCTTTTCAAAAGGATATTTGTGCTTTCCAAAAAGGGGGAGATTTTTTAGTCAATAAGGTTTTACATATGACATTTCCATTCCTTCTTGTTTTGAAAATCAAAAACACCTTATACTTAAGCAATTATTATTATTACTCAAATAAGGGAAATTTACTTCCTTAAAGAAATTTACCTTAACCTAGATTTTCTTATACTTAGTTTTTTTTCTTAAAATCAAAAGCCGGAATCACAACCAAATTGTCGGAGCCTTATAATGAAAAGTTGGATCATTCTGTTTTTAGGATCCGAATCATAGATGTGATCTGTAATATAGTTGTAATCCGATTTCTGGATTCCAAACTCTGAATCAGTTCTAATCTGAACTATTAAGAAGTTCGAATCCGAACTCTTAAGAAGTTCGACTCTGAACTCTTAAGAAGTTAGACTCCGAACTCTTAAGAAGTTCGACTCCAAACTCTTAAGGAGTGCGACACCGAACTCTAAAGAAGTTTGACTCTGATCTCTTAAGAAGTTTGACTCCAAACTCTTATGAAGTTCGACTCCGAACTTTTAAGCAGTTTGACTCAAAACTCTACATATTTAGAATCTGATCTCCGATGAAACCAGATTATGATTTCCTATAAAATAGATTCCGAATATTTCTTAACAAAGACTCCAAATTTCATTTCGGTTAGACTCTGAACCTTTGACTTTCTAACACTCCGAACTATTAATTAGACTTTACTTACATATGCTTCATTCCAAAACGATGTCGTACATTCAGTTATATAAATTTTGTTATAAAATGATGTCGTCTATTCTGTTTCTTATTAACCGTTGGTTGATTTACACGTGTACAGGTCCCTCCGATTTTTAAGGAATATATGATCATTGGGAAGGAGGTTGACCTTACCTATAATAGGAGCTCATTTGAAAGAGCTCGATACTGATGACTGATGAACAACTTGGTTTTGCGCATACATGCTGTTGAAGTGATTTCTAGAGAGAGAGTCTCTTATTAACTCTCAATGCTTCGTGCGGCTCCGAATGTTGGTGATTACATTCGAGGGCTTCCGGGGATAGGAAGACAGAGGTGGCGAATACCTTGAAGTTCGAGGGCTTCCATGCTGAGGAAGACAGAGGTTGCCAACTACCTTGAAGTTGAGGTCTTGCGGGGAAAGCAAGACAGAGACTCCGATCATTGTATCGAGGGCTTACCCTAGTGTGGGTAAGACATACTTGCTTGAAATAATAAATAAAGGCACCGTTATCCAAGGTTGTTGGATACCCATTTCTTTGGGTTAAAAGACTTATATCTTGTTACTAGTAGTTCTACTACTTGTTTATATTCCACTTCATTTTGTATTATAAGGAAAGTATAACTTTCTTATACTTCCTTACTTGTACTCTGTTTCATTTAGATTCTATACGCTTTAAGGTAGAATCTCATATTGTAATCTTTTGTTAAGTTTCAATTTATGGAACCATATTTCTGGAACCTACATTCGGAATCTCTTTCCAAGATAGCATTCGGTGTTAGAGGTGTTGTGAATTTGCTTAGTTTAACTTTGTTAAACTTAGCCCTTTCCTTTGCATAAGGAAATCATAGTTATTCATAACTAACTTTAAAAGTTCCAAAGAAATTTTTAAAGTGTACAATTCACCCCCCTATTGTATATTTAGCATCTACATCACTATTTCAATCCTACATTAATACCATGAAAAAGATGAATCTTAAATGAAAATGGTCACGTTTGGTGGGAAACCTACCTCAAAACCCTAGAAGAAATGAAACACACTCTTGATACCACCCACCAAGGATACCAACCCAGTATATCTTTGAAGAAAAACCCTAAAAGAACCAAAACCCCAAAAATAATCATGTTATAACATAACCCTATGTATTTCATGACTGGTGGAGAAGAGAAAACTAATTAAAATTAGAAGGCTAAGAAGAGGGAGGAGAAAGGAGAAAGAACCTCACCAAGGAAACTATGAAATTCATCATATTCCATTAGATATAAACCCTTAGTTGAAATTAAATGTATTGAAGATCCTTGTAGAGGATCCTTTGTCCTGGATGAACCAGGGAATGATTATTTTGGAGGGAAGTGAAAAAAAAATGAATGCTTAATTAATGAAAAATTTACCTTACCAAATACGGATGATTGGAGAATCCTAGAGACATTATTCCTAATCTGTGGCTATGATGAGATCCATAGAGGGATAATGGAACATGGCGGTGCTTCTAGGGTTTTTTCATGTGGGGGAGTTGGGATCATTAAAAATTATTAAATAATTAAAATGATATAAAATCAACAAATTATTTTTAAAAAAATATAAATGGGCTCCCAAGTTGGCACAATACCAGAATAACCAACCCAACACCACCATTTTTATAAATTCCTAAGGGTTCTAAATGGATTTTTTGGTCTGAATATTTTAGGGGAGGCCAAGTGGTAAGTGGAACAAGTGAAAAAAGTTGAAAAACTAAGGAGTTATAATAGAAATAATATTCATTTTTAAATAAGGAAATGGTCTCACAATTGGCCCAAATCTTAAAGTAACCACCCTTTTCTCCAAAAACTTCAAAATAAGTTGTGGGGAACACATGGTAGGATGATTATAAAAATATGGATGTTAAAATCTATACATTCATCGCACCCAAAACACAAACATAGAATTTTCATTTCTGAAAAACTGGATCAAAACCAAGACATGAAAAAAAATACATGACATGAATTGATGACTAGAAGAATGCTAATGAATTCATACATCATTGATTTTTAATGAAATGTATTAATTTTAAAAACTAAAGAATAAATTAATAAATTTTCAACAAATAAGAAGGAAGGAAAATTTTATGTTTATTCAATAATAATTAATAATTATAGAATTTTTAATCAGAATACAAGTAATTTTAAAAAGAATTTCACGTTAAATTTAATGAAACAAATATTTTTTTAAATAAACTCTTCCCACATCTTTAGATTTTTATTTCAAAAAATGACATTCAAACCGTAATGGAATGTTCATTTTATGAGAGAACAACTAAAATTTTGGATGCATTTTACCTCGAAAATATATTTCCCCAATTGGCGAAGAACATATTTTTTAAATCCCCATGAATTAGTTAATCTAGTTGAGTAATCCTAGTAATATTATCATTGGGGATGTAAGTCAGTCTATTATAACTATATATTCCTTAATAAATAAAGTTTAAATTTTAACATTTTTATCATAATTTTGTCTTACAACAACTTATTAGTCTTTAGGTGATGAATATTGGATAAAATGAATGCAAGATAAAATAAATGAATTTTAAAGGAATCGTGTTTGGAATTTGGTTGAATGGACTAAATATTCACCTGTAATTGGTACAAAAATATATTTTTAAAATATGTTTGATGAAAACTGATTCATAGTAAAAAATTAATATAAACATGTTGCAATGGTTAATAATCATGAAGAATACATGTACATTGAAGAAAATATGGACCAATAGCTGACAACGAAGCTATCCATATTTCTCTAGCTCATGATGAATTTCTAAATTTTATATTTTTTTAAATAGATATGATGTTTTATTTCATTAATTCAAATGTATTGGAGGATTTTTATTTCGGATAAACCATTTTTTGTGAATTAAAAAATATCATGATCGTGTATTAGTACTTACAAAAGAACATTACGAACATAAACAAGCCCCAATATCCTCATATGATTGATTGAATAGATTTTTTTATAATTAAAATTCGATTTAGGGGGATATATATTAAAATATTTTATATTAAAAAGGAATTTTAAAAAAAGTATCATTGTTCAAAGTTATGTTTTTGAAATTATATTTGGAATTAGTCATAATGAAATTTATATTCTGTTACATATCTTATAAAAGATGAGTTTGAGATATCCATTATGGTTAAAATTACTTTTTTGGTTTTTGAATTTCACAAAAACTCGAGGGAACCATTATGTCACCAAAATGGTATATAAAAAGTATTATTATGGGATTTTTATATAATAACACTAAAATTATAAGTAATTATATTATAACCCAAATACATTAGATATTGATGAATTTTTGAAATAATATGTTCAATGCATTTTAATGGGAAGGATTGTTAATTTACATTAACTGACATCCAAGAATCATGATATTATGTTTTTGGGATACTTGATTGAATTATTTCAAGATAATCTTAAAGATTCAATTTTAAGTCTATAAAATGAATTTTTCGTTACCTTAAGAGATCAATGGATCATTGAATAATCTATTCTTCTGAAAATGAATTTGAACTGAATTTTTTTCAGATGTAGATTTTATTGGATGAAAAAATATATAGAAAATGTAAATATGGAACATGACTTTTTTATGGAGAATATTTTCTTCCTTGGTACTGTAATAAAAAGTATTCCCTTGAAATTTCCACCAATAAAGAATAATTTGTGGCAATTTTATGATTCTATACCCAGTAGTTTTAGATGAAACAAAAAATCCCTGATTTGGAATTACGTTTTATTAATGCTCTATTTTTTGTAATAATACAAGTTCCATTACTCAATTTAAAAACACTAAAAATAACTAATGATCTAATAAAATATATATAAGTGAAATGATTTTTCCTAAACACGCTAAAAAAGAAGATATCATTTTACTACACTTACTGATATTTTAAAAAAGCATCTGACTTATGATACATTTGAATATAGTAATCAAAATATAGTAACAATCAATAACAAATGATCATTTATATATAGACTATATATTAATAATCTCATTATATAAATGAACACCTCAAAATGGGGCAGCAAATATTTTTTTGTTTATTTTTTCCCTAAGAAAATAATTTTGTATAGGAAAAATTATGAAATAATATTCGTAAGGAAAATTTTCAAAATTCTGTTAAGAAATTTTTTTCTATCAATATTTTTTTAATGAATAACTTTCAACATAATTATTTCTTAATAAAAAAAATTATATTCACAGTGTTCAGAAAAAAAATCTATTACAAAATATTTTATTATAAAATATTCTTAAAAAATTTCATTGATATTTTTATTGTCCAAAATTTTTTATTATAAAATTTTCATGAAAAAAGTATAATTAAAAAATTTTAATTAAAAGAAATTTTTCATAAACATCTGCCATAGATTTTTTTGGATGAGCTTTTCTTACAAAAACGTTAGTTAGTTTTTTAATTCTAAAATTGGTTTTGTTTTTAAATATTTCAATAATTTTATATTCATAAATAAACTATTGATATAATTGTTATAAATTTATCTCATAATGGATAATTTATAAACTTATATTTTTTACATTAATATATTGGATAATTTTTAGGTTATTTTTAGTTCTTGTAATTATTTTTTAAAATTGTATATATTTAATCAAAAAAATATTTGATAAAAGTTTATATAAGAAATATAATAAAAATTTGAGTTCTGAGATTTTTTTATCAAATTATATGAATCATTGATTAGAATAAATTTTTTTATCTCAGTCAATTGATTAAGTGAATTTGAACCATATCTCCCAAGAGGAAATATATATGGTGGTGGGTTTATCTATTATCCCCCACTTATCTTCTACAAATAACACTTAGATCTCGGATTATACTCTTTCTAATCTTAGGTAACTATTCAGATTCTCTATTTTAAATCATGATTTCCTCAAGTTATATTTATAGTTGTCTTCTATAAATGGAAAGAATGATTTAGAAGGTATGATGTGATAATTATGATTCAAAACTGAAGAATTTTATTATTTTCTTTGGTTGGTAATCATTAAGCATTCAGAAAAAAGTGTTTAACATACTGTCTTCAGATTTTCTATGGAATTATTATTCTTCCAATGATTTTTAAAAAGAAGATATTTTGTATGTTCTAAGTATTATGTTTTTCTAATAATATAAAATTTAATATCAATAAGACTACTGAGTTAGTAGAAGTTCAATTGGATGGTGAATAAAATTTAGATATATATAAGTTTCATAAAAACATTAATATCTTATGAAATGTAAAATGATGAAGATGGTCAATTTTCATATAAGAAAATATTTTGAAAGGTATTTCACATCAATATAAAAACAAAATTGTAGTAATATAGAAAATAAAATTCATTATCCTAGGTAAAGATTCAAGGGATACATTGAATGTCAATGACATAAATTTTCCATATTTCAAATGTAATTTGAGGAAATTTAATTTTCTGATGTATATTTGGATAATGAATTAACAAGTAAGGGTGGGTTCTTTAAAACCAAAATTTATTTGTTATCTAGTCTTTATTAACATTTTTTGGTCAATGTTATGATTTTCAGGAAAATTAATGTTGTCGCAACTATTTTGGGAGACAATATCTTGTTAACTTGTGACGATACCATTTGTAACATATTTTTAATGTATGAATCTTCTGAGTATATGTTTTTTGAATATTGATGAAAAGATTCTTCAAAAAAATGGATATAAGAACATAATTATATGTTTTATAAAATGAAAGAAGTGTACAATTCTCCTCTATTAAAAATAAATAAATCAAAGAATATGTTAGATGAAGAATTCACGGTGTTTGTGAAAATGAAATGGTATAATAATCCTGATGGTCCAAATTTTTCATTGAAAAAATAAGTTGTTTTTTAATTAAAGTGGATGAAATTAAAAAATCAAATGGAATACGAGAGAAATAAGAGGAAATAAAAAATAATAATAAATGTGTCTTATATATTTCATTATGAAAATAAAATCCATTTATGAAAATTAGAATGGAATTAAGAATGGAAAATCTCATATATTTGAATTTCTAGTGGGGCCTCACTCTAAAATTAAAAAGGTTCAACATAAATATTTTTCAATTCTTCGTTTTAATATGGATATATATAATAAATTTTTTATGGTTGTCTCTCAAGATCAATTTGAAAAATATAATGAATAGTCTTTATGGCTTTTTTGAAAAAAATTTCCAGGGACGAAGTGAAAAAGAGAAAAAAATTAAATTGTTCTTGATTTTTAAGAACCATTAAATATAGACTAATTATCTCAATCATGATCAATTTCCAAATATTTTAAATAATTAAAAAGTGTTTCATTAAAAATTATAGAGAGACTATCTTACATTGAAATTTTCTAGGTTTCTATATTACTAATTCTAGAAAAATATCAAAATCATCTTTTTGATGTCGATGTTAATGATATTTATATTGGTAAGCGTAATGATATTTCTGATAATGGTAGAGAATGTGATAATTCATGGTAAGAAAAAGAATGAAAATTGATTGAACTTTTTTATTATGGTATTAATCAATAATTTCAAAATATTATTTAAACTTATTGGAACACAAGGTATCAACGTCAAACTATTTCATCCTATTCTATAAATTCTCTTCCTTATAATACATTTAATTTAATTGATATTAAACTCCACTATATCAATGAATTTATTCAATTGTATTGTGTCGTCATGGATTTTGTTTTATGAAATTCATGAAAGGTGAAAGTATAAGAAATGAAAGAATGATATATATGAAAATTCAAATTTAGTGAAAAATATTGTCAACTTAGTTATTTGAAGGAAAGATAAATATAGATACATTAGATTTTGGGTTAATACATATATAATAAATCTGAAATAAATCATAAAATTAATGTTATTATGTGAAAATTATATGATATTATAAGATAATATTATTGATAATATATGGGTCTAAACACAACTTATAAGGTTATAAGATGATTGTATGGATAAGTTTCTGAACATTGGAGTGATATTAAAAGTATCATTTTTTGTGATTAATCACGGTGATGACGATTAAAATAATTAAAACAAAAACTATTTTTCATAATAATAGTTTGGAATTATGAAAAAATTTTCTATAGTAATATATGTTTATCAAGATGAAGTTTTAATGTCCAAAAATTTGAATAAAGACGTTAATGTTTGATGTAGTCAGAAGTGATTATTCTATATTATTTCCCCCAATGATGAAATGTACAACATTTAGAGGATTAAAAATATGTTTTAATGTTAAAAATAAGAATACAAAAGTTCATGAAGATGATATAACTAGGTTTAAATTATATTTAACAGAGTTATTGAAATATAAACATGATATAAAGAAGATAAAGATTATTATCAAAGACTATATTAAAAAATCATGTCATATTCTTTCGTTGAACACTTTTAATTTTATGGTTAAAACACTAAATAATCCTAAATAGATGAACATATATGTGAATTGGTATTCCTTCTAATTAATTTTTATGGATTCCAAAAATTTTATGGTCATAACTTTTTTCTAATTTTTAATGAATATCAATAAATTTTTTAGTAATAATTATTATTCCTTAAAAAAATTATTTCCCAAAACTTTTACAAACTCTTTATATATTCTTTAAAGCCCTTATTTTATAAAATTAGCAAGGCGATAAGGGTTTAATTTTTTTGATGTTATGTTAATATATTTTTTTATGAAAAATATGAGGACGGTCTATTTTAAAAAACTGAGGTGTAGAAATCAAATAAGATGAAAAAAATGATATAATAGAAAAATAGTACCAAAAGGTAAGATGGAATTTACATAACATATGAGGATTACATTTTCCTCTTTTTAATTTTTTGTTATATATTTTATATATTGTAATTTTTAAAAAGGGAGACGTTGTAGTGTCAAAATTCCTTAATACATTTTCTATCTTGATATTGAAATTCACAATACAATTACTGAGGAATATGAATTTCTAAATTTTATAATTACTCTAGATTTTAAATATTCTCCACAAGATATTTGTTTTTTGTGATATGGGAATATCAATCTATGGGAGGGATTATATTACTATATTCTGAAAAAAAATGTTCTCATATTTTTGAATATGTAAAAATATTTCTAGATGGTTAATTATCAATGTGTCAAAGTCAAAAATATAACTATGTCCAAACTAATGTTGTTATATTTATACGTTCAATGAAATATATTTTAAATTGTTGAAAACATTTTAATACGATGGAAATTTCCTTAAATCATGGATACAAAGATATATAATGACTCTCGATGAAGAAATTCATTAAGCGACATGAAATATTTTTACACTATAATGGTCTATAATCTTAAAATCATAAGATGAAAATGTTGAGTTATTAAGTAGGTGTTTTTTATCCCATTACAACCACCTCAATTATTCATATAATATATTTGTTTATAAAAATTTACATTTTTTTGAACTAAAAAAAATTACACTTGATCTGCATGAAGGGGATCAGATGTGGTGAAGACCAATGGAATCTCCCGTAAAAATGAGTTTGCAATCATTTGGAAGGGATATAGTATAGAAGTATAAAATTTTCGGATTTCTAGGATCCCTTATTCTAGATAATTCATCATCCATGAAATTAACTTCCCTCGATGAGTGACCAATTAGAATCTGTTGTTCCATGATCCTCCTTCATCTTAAAACAATTTATATATAATCCCATGGAGGAAAATATTTATCCTGAATTAATTCAACTAGTAAATTGGAATCAGATACCACCTCTATAATAGAAATGTAAGGTAATCTTCAAAACCTCATTATATTCTACATCTCCCTAAGATCCACACAAATAAAAACTCATGAACTATAAAAATAGTTGAATCCAAAAATAAAAGAACACCAATTTTCATGTAAAATTTCACCTCAACTTATAAGACCTACCAAAATACAACCATCCACATTGATATTTAACTCCAAACATGGAAGAATCAAACTAACCCATGCACCATTGTGGATCTCACAATATAATACAGTGATCTTTAATACCCTTAGGATGAAACACCAAAAGGACAACAAATTCCCTTTAATAGGTAGAGGGTTTGTGAGCTCTTCCACTAGATTTTTCATATTTATATGCATTAAATTAATTTACCAAACCATAACTCTCATGGAATTTTGTATTTCTCTATTATGATCTAGTATAAAATAGTGAATATTATTCAATGAGATTTGAATTCAATATGGTTCTACATTGTACCATGACACAATGCTTTCAGAAAAGCCATCATGGATCCCCCGTGACCTTCATGGAAAATATTTGAGTTTATATGAAGAATTTTATCAACTTGTTACCTTGAATAATTTATCCAATTTAACTCATTATGAGTATTTCTTTTAAGGAATCATGTCCGGGGGTTTTTGTGTTAATTACATATTATTTTTAGGACCACTAATTTTTAACCTGATCTGGTATGGTTGAAGTCTTATAAGGATATAATGACAGAGATTTATATAATCATTCAAATTGATTGATCCATTGGAAAGGGAAATACAGTTATGCTGATATTAGTATAAAGGGTATTTTTCCTAGAAGTGAAGACCTTTATAGTTTGGATACAATTAGGGATAACATATTTTCTGAATTATAGAATTCTCTAATGCTAAAAGATAATTTATATTTCAGTCTTTTAAACATATTATTATTCTTTAATAAAAAATTATAAAATATTTATATAATTTTTTTATGTGATACATTTTCTGTTGTACAATTTTAAAAGATTTTTTTATTTTAAAATTTTATAAACTCTAAATTTTAGACAAACAGTTTATTATATTTATGAACTATGAAGATCAGATGAATTTTTTATGCGAAATTTTATTATAAATTATTCTAAAAAAATTTAGGTTTTATTTTATATAAATCAATCCACCCCCCCCCCCCCCCCTTGTGTCCACGATATTACTCTTTGATCCTAAAATCATCTCTTACACAACATAAATTTTCCCTTGAAAATTCATATTTTTTACAAAACCATTTCATACTTTTGAAACTATATAATGGATATGTATCAAGAACCTATCAGTAATGATTATAATTTTTTTATAATGAGTTTATAGATAAAATCACTGGTAAAAGTTGATCAAAATTTATGGGATGATTTTCATTTAGAATAAGAAAAAGGGATGTCGCAATTATTGTTCTAGTAAAATGGACTCCTAATAATTACTAATAAATATATTTTCTTAGATCATATTGGATAATTCTCGTGAAGCTACAGAAAAGGCCTTGGTGAATCAAATTGGTTCTAGTTTGATTTTTGTATTTGGGTTTTGGATTGGTTTCAAAAAATTTAATGAATATGGATGGGGTTCAAGACAGGCATTCTTCTGCTCATTTGATGGTGGATGGTAAATGATTGTAGAAGGTATCATCTGTGTTTTCTATATGATATTGACCCTTTTGAGGATACCCCAACACAAACATAACATTATAAATGTGATCCAAAAATTTTGGACTATTGACATTTATTTCAATGCTGATTGTAGCATCCTCTATGAGTAATTTAAGGTTCCCATAAATCTACTTCTCTTTTATGATTTCATTAATAAACACAAAATTATTACCACCTTTTTTTTCTAGAGGATATGGATTCTTTATCTTAAATTATTTTATCACCAAAAAGTAATTTTGTAGAAGGAGTAATTTTTTATAAGATAGAAATTAAAGCTTCATCTACCCAATAATCCTAAAGCATATTCTAAAAATATATAATTTTATTTTATAGTTCGTTTATACTGGTTTTTTTATTTTTGAGAGAGAAACATTCCTTGAAATCACTTTTTAGTCATTTGATCTTCTAGTGCATGATATCCCATGATTTCCATGCACGGGTCTATACCCTGATAATTTAAATATAAGTAGGAATTAATCTCTACAACCCATGTATATAAAGAAGCATAGTCTCTAAGATTATTCAACATTACCTCCAAGAGATATAATGAGAGGATAATGATCATAAAGGTAAATCTCTATGTGGGATATTTCTTGATTGGGTAGATGAAGATAAAAAAATGATTGTCAACCATCAATAAAGATGGATCCATATCTAATGATTTCATTATTATTTTCTATTGAAGGTTATCATATCTATATATAACCCAATTTATTGAAGTTTTTTCATGATATAAAATTATTAAAATTTTCATCGACATCATGGAGTTGAAGAAACCTCTATTCTTCTTTGAGTTATCCTAAATTGTGTTAATGTTCACTCTAATAGGCCACAGAAGAGGTCCAAGGTAGAAATTTAAAAATTTAACTCATAGGGATTTATATTTCTTGGTGTGTCACATTTCATAAATGAAACTAAAAATCATAGGATAGGTTTCATGAAATAAATTGATTGAAATATACTGAGAATAACATCTAATAAGAAACACAATGGAACTATTAATATAAAATTACAATATATTGTGATTTCTTGGGTTGTCATGTATGATATTATTCACCTTAATATTAAAAGAATAATTTTTTATGGCACAATATTTTTATAATGAATCTAGTATATCTAGCACTAAAAGGATGGAGGCATTTATTGCATAGAGAATGTATTCAAATTTCAAACGACAGCCCAAAACCCTTTTGTTCTAGATGAGAAAATCTAATGTATCAAGATTGTGTAAGGTAACTAGATTACCAAAAATCTATATATTTATGGGTGTGGGAGTCTCCCATTATGAAGTATTTAACCTTTTTTCTTATTGGGATCGTAGTAGTGGACGTGGCGGATGAATGTTTTTGATTTCTCTTAGTCATTAGAGGGAAAGGTATATAGGATTTCATCCAAACCAACTAACATTGAAACCTAATAAAAAGAGTTTTATAAAATTCCAATATATTTAGAGATATAAAAAAGATATTTGGGAGTATCTTAAAAGAGATCCATGTAAGTTCACTTGCTTCCCATTTTAGGAGAATAAAATTGTTAGGATACAGGTGGAAAATGTATAATGATGCTAACATAAGGGTCAATAATCCACCCATATCTTGTGAAATACTCATGGATGGGGGAGATGATATGTTAAGGGTGATCATTGTAAATCCCAAAAAATATGGGTCTAGAGCCAAGGAACACTTATCATCCACAAACATTGATCTTCAAATTAGATACCCTCTCTGATAATCAAGATAGGGATCTAAAAATAGTAGGAGGATGATGGAAGATAAAATGGAGGATCCATGGTCAAATTTTTTTAAATATAGGATTTATTTAAAATAGATTATATAGTAACAGGTTGTTCCTGAATAAGGTTTTTATAAATACTTTGGAACTGGTGTTATATTTGGACATGTAGGAAGAAGGGGGTTGAAGGGATAAGAGAATGCCTTTGATATAAGGTAATAATTGACCATGGAGGTCAAAATAATATAAGAATATATCTTGGAAAAAAATAATTTCTTATAAATAAAAACCAGAAGAATAATTTAGAAAATCTCATAGGGATAATGGTTGGAGTTATCCAATTTAATATATATCTTCAGCACCATTTTATCCCACATCTTATAGTGGCATCAAACTCACAAATAAACATTCCTAATGGGTTTCCAATACCATTGAGAGATTTTGGGTTTTCAAACAAGAGAGGTAACCGTAGAACGTGGACACAAAATATTTAAAAATTGGAGTCTAAACCTTCATCAACAAATATATAATATATTAATTATAAGAGCTCATGGTTTCTTATTGACCTCCCTTTCAACTCCAAAGAATAAAATAATCCCTCTCGGTAGAAGATAATTTCATATAATGAGTGGGATATGTGCCTCAGAAACCAAAAAGTAATAAAAAGGACCACATGTTAAAAAAATCACGGGGAATAAAATAAAGAGTGTGAATATATCAAATCATTTAAATAATGGTCAATCAGTGATATCCCATAAAGGAGGAGATCTCTTCATCTGATATGGTGAAAGAGGGGATGTTATTAACTGAATATGGATTCTTGATAGAAATGTGTAAATGGGGATATATGGGGGGAGAGATGATGAATCTCGATGAATGGGAAAGGGTGTACGATATGTAATATATGAAATACTAATATAGGAATTGAGGAAACAACACTCGTGATGAAATGGGTAAATAATTGATAGGGACATTGGAGAAGATCACAAATACTAGGGGTGTGAAAAGAGGAGGATAAAGGAGGAGTGTAATAAGAAATATATTCTAGAAGATTATAATACACATTAGAATACAATGGTGGTATATCTATTAAAGGGTAAATCTAATGATCATACCAATGAGTGAAGATAGCTAAATTCAAAAAAATATGGGGCAACCTTTGAGCTTCATAGGGTGTATACAAACTATTCTAAAAAAGATCCATATACAATGAAAATTATACATTATTTTACGTAAAACGTTTATAAGTTGATTTAGAATAATGTGTTTTGTTTATTCACTCAACCATCAAGATGTTCTAGTTCTTGTAATTCTCTTTTTTTCCAAAATCCTTACCCATAACTTCATTCCCTTTTACATATGTTACACCAAATATTATGGGGGAATTAATATATATTGATTTCAAGTCATAAGTTACATATCAAATTCAATTACTCTCTCGAGAGGGAGTCATATAAGGTCTTTTGGAAGATTCCTTAATAAAGGTGCGCCAGAAGAAGAAAAGGAGATTCTACCATTGGAACCTTCATGGTAGTCAAGAAATTTAATTGTGTTTTAATTCAATAACGAATTTGGAGTATGTAGAAATAAAAATAAATCCCCAAAAATTTAATATTAATACCTTAACATGGTCCAACATCAGTATACCATATAGGAACTCCTTAATAAAAATGTATTTGAAGTCCATCTAAGTCAAACTATCACATACCCCTAACATGTTCACAGTACCCCCCGCCTTCTAGAGGGTTCATAAAACATAAAGGATGATAGATTTATTCTATATTTCTTTGGAGTATAGACTTGATAAATTATTGCTTAAATTTTGTCAAAATCAACTTCAATATTCTAAAGGCCTATGGTCCTATATAAGGATAGTGTATGTGTATGTTGAAAAAACAAAGAATAGTTGAAATTTTTCTAGAAACCCATCCTTATTGAAAGGGTACTATGAAGAAAACTCACGGTTGATGGGGAACTTATACATGAACCATAAGGGTTGGTGTGAGAGATTTATCTTGAATTACAAGTGAAAAAAAATAAAACATCCTCCATTATGGGAGTATCTTGGATTTATCTACTATAAATTATAGTCAAATGTAGTTCATGATAGATTATTATAAAAGAAAAAGAGAATGTAATAAGAAACTGAATACATTAATATAGATCCTAATTTTCTATGAGATCACTCAATGGTTCTACCAGTACGCTACCCCAAACATAAAGTATTCCCCTCATATCACAAAACAATATTTTCTATAATATCACTTTAGTCACAATCATATATATATATATATAATAAAATCATGTTGAAGTTCAACCAATTAATTCCAAAAAAATATATTACCAAAAAACATAGAGATATTACTCAATAGAGAATATAAGTCACTCCAGAAGTAATTGTATAACCGAGTATTAAAATTAATGAGCTGGTATATATCTCACACCACATATATATCTAGAATGTGATCCTACATGCCTAACCATGATGAATGAATTTTGAAAAATGAAATAAAATGATAAATACAAAATATACATCAGATCATAATGGAAATATAAAACAATAACTATAACATTTATCCCATTATTGTTATCTCAGTTGTCTATTATACATGTTATGAACATGTTAAAATGAAACATTCCTACTAGAGTCCCATATATCCTAACTCATTTCTTACTTATCCCAAAACATAGTAATCAAAAAATAAAATGTGAAAACCTACACTGATACTAATTTTTAAAGCCCATACCATTATTATATAATCATAGATAGAATACCACATAGCCTAATGCATGAATCCCCCTTCACAAGAGTGTGTAGACTATTAGAGAGGGTATGAGTTCCCTCAATGGGGAGATTATACCCCAAGTATCATTCAAGATAAAGATGGATAAAAACATATTTCAATTAGTATGCATTGTTATAATGAATGGAATGGAAAGTATCTAACTATATACATAATAATAATCCAATGGCCACAAATTTTTCATTTCAAACAATAGTAAATGTTTAAAATTAAATAAATCACTCTGGAATCACTATAGATTCTATCTAAGTGTCACTGCAGATCTCTATGCTATATCTCTTATTACTCTTCCACTATAGTCTTTCCCTTTCCATTATCTATGAAAATGATGTATTTATTCACATCAAGATGCATCTTCAGGGTGTTAGTAAAACCCCATTATGACATGAACAATGAGTCCCTCAAACGATTCCACAACAATAAGAGTGTATGATAAGATATTAAATAATAAAATAATATATAATATTAAATAATGTAATGAAAATTTGGGTCCTAAATAAGGTGAAAAAAAAACAATCTGTTATACTTTAATTTCTTTTCTTTGGGATTATATTTATAACAGAGTCATGAATTAGAGTCATCCACAAGGTCACCACATGTGTTCCATATCTAAAAAAAGGCTTATGAGTCTCAGGTCCAGCCATAAGCTGTTTATCCCACTTATTAACACAACTCCATCAACAATATAGTTTTAAAATTGTGTGACACATCCCCCATGATAGGAAAACCCATGTACATTCCCCGCAAATCTGTTACACATCCCATTAGGGAGGGAGAGTCCTACGGATGAACTTATACACTCAACTATTAATGAATGTGTAAAAAACATTTAATACATATGAATACTATGAGGTATCAAATATCACATCATAATTAGAAATAATATTTACAATCTCAATTATGTTTGAAAGAAGACAACATATATTGCCCATGAGACCATTAAATATTCCAAAAAGGCTCGGTGGATCTTGGTTATGGGATTTTGCAATTCACAGACATAATAGGATATCTAAATCAATAAAATTTGAAGGATTATGTATTTTGAAAGGATATATACCACGTTATTGATTAGAGTGTTCAAACCCCAAATTTACCATTTATTTTAAATATCCTTTTAAAAGAATCCTGAATTAAATGCATAGAAAACATCTAAAATGGGAGTTATTATTTAAAACAAGTAAGAAAAATTTTTATCTTGAGAATATGAATTTAAAATCATTAAAATAGGTTTTAGTTTCATGATGGAAAATAAAACAAGATAATGTGGGACGAAAATCACATTCCCCTAAAAAAGTGAATTGTTTAAGCGTATCATTGTCTATCCCTTATGAGGCACATAGATGTAATGAGAGGTTAGTGTGTTTTACCATTATATTGGCTTTGGATTCATATAGACCCTTAGGAATCTCTGGATTACCCTTATGAATCCTACGAAACAAAAGGTATTACCTTAAGAAACACAAATCTACACTTATAATAGGGCTAGAATAACCTTGTAGAAACTCTAGAAAAATTGTTACCTTTATTGCAATTCCAGAGTTACCCTTACATAATCTTTGAAAAAAATGATACCCTTACAAAACAGAAGATTTTTTTAAGTTATTAGGGGATTTATTAGGTAATATTTATGTAGGGGATAAAACATAATCCCACCCAAACATTGTATAGGCTTACCATTAAATAACCAATATAAATTAACAGTTTCCTTTATTGAACTCCGAAATAAAATCCTTTTTTTGGTAGAGTGTGGATACATTTATGTTTATGCTATCCCAAAAATATGTCTACAAATTTAAGGACTTTTTATTTCCCAATAAAAACTCATGTAAATTACAACCAAAAAGAGTTTATAAATATGAGTATTTTAAATTGTTATTGAAATTTTATGTAAATAATAATGATATATATATATATATTTTAATAAAATTAGTCCTTTTATCTTCTTTATTTAATGTGATTGTTTTTTGAAGGTTAAATGCATAGAAAACATTGAGATGGTTATAAAGAGTCCAATTTTTATCTTTGATAACATCTTTTGGGTATGAAAATAATGGATAAACAATTTTTATTAAATACCAAGGTTAAAAAATTAATTTTCAAAATAGTAGGGTATTGGATTCTCCTAAACCGATGAATTTTTTAGAGAAAAGGAAAAATCCCCAATCTTAGCATCTTGTACATATTATGCTGTAATTGCAAAAATTTATATATTCATAGCAATAAATTTTTGGATATTATTTTCAATTGTAAATGGTTAATCGATAACCATAATTTTAAAAAAGATTAAATCATTGTGAAACCCAAAAATAAAAATATATTTGAATACCCAGAATTCTCTTTTATCATTGAAACACATGTGGAAAAAATTGTTTATGTTCACTATCCATCAAATGTGTAGTGGAATATATTTCTCAAGGAGAAAATAGTATGATTATTTTCAAATACGTGATGTTTTTTATGAACTATATCAGATACCCACTTCAATGGAAGGATTATAAATGTATATTGATTTCCAGGATACATACATGGTTTTATCTAGACATATTGATCATTAAATAGGAATATGAGAAAAAAAATATTTTGAAACCTCCTAATAATAAAATAAACATATACATAATTCCTATTTTAATTGTCACATTTATCAAAATAGTAGATATTCTATATCTAATTTTTATTTTTTAATTCACATTTTTTCTAAATACGATAACATATTTTTCATGATTTTTAGCCATGTTTTTATCATTCGCCAATTATTCCAATTGATATGTAGTATTTGGAATTATATAAAATTTAACATTTTATTGGTGTTATTTTATCTACAATATATCATGTCTCTTAAATATTATTACCATTTTTTAGAAAAATTGAAAACAATTCTAACGATTATTACAAAGAGTTTTTCATGTTAAGATTTTTTTGTAGGTATTTTTTTAAATATTAGGTTATATATGTAACTAATATTTTTCTATAAATAATTACTACAGGATTTTATTTCTCATGTCTATATAATTTCCTAACTCCTATATTTTCTCATTATTTTTTAGTATTAATGTTAACTATTCTATCAAATTTGATAAATATTTATTTGGTAAATTTCCAATATTTAATTATATTAATTTATAGGAGTTGAATTTTTATAATCTTTTATATATGTTTTCTATTATTATGTCTATAACATTTCTAGTGTATTACATGTTTTTAGAATTATTTTTATTATTTTTTATAAATAAATTTAACAAATATGAATAAAAATGATTTTAGTCTAGTTACGTTTTCTATATAGCTCACTAATTATTAATTAATTAATTATGTAATAATAGTGTGAATATAATATTTTATTAATTGTTTGTTAATTTATTTATAGTATAATTAGAAAACTAATATATAAGTCACATTTATCTTATATGAAGGAATCTAAAAAATGTTTGTATATCCTCTATATTCCTTTGCACAAGAGCCTTCTATATCTTCACCCTAGGGTTTAGAATTTTTAGCACACATTTATCTAAATTACAACTCAATCATAGCTTTTACTAGAGGATTTATATAAATATTGACGATAATTGAAATCATATGGTTCTAAATAGAAAATAATTTTTGATTTATATGGAAATGAAAACTTGAGAGAGGTTAATAATTTTAATTATTTATTTGAGAACTATCGATAAGATGGAGCTACCTCAGCTACATGAGAGTGTTTTAGTACGATTTTTTAGTTTCAATATATTTATCATGAAATTATTTTAACAATATATGTTTCTTGTTTCTCAACATATGATATATGATGCATCTGACTATAGTGATATATAGAGTGGATTTTTATAATTTGTATCTAATATATAGAGGGATTATAAATAAATAAAAACATCTAAATTAATTACCGATGGAAGAAAATATTATGATAAATGATATATATATTATTTTTCATTTTTGGATATCATTGATTAATTTTATTTCGATTAGATAACATGAATCATATTTCATAATTTCAATGTTATCTATTAGAATATTTTATTGTGTAACTGCTAAAAATGAATATATAATTTATTTTTTTAGTTAATAAAAATTGAGGGATATTTAGAAAATATTCTATATAATAATTTATACCCTCATACATTACATCATTGAGGTTATCCATTATTTGAACAAAATTCTGCCAAAAAAAATTATAATAATGTATATCGAATCATTACGTTTCATAGAGATTATCCCTCCCCTATGTAAACATAAAAATAAAAATGAGTATGAATAATGAAAAGGGAACATATCTTATATAATAATTAAATATTCTTTTGTAAAATATTGAATGAATATATTAAGCTTATTTTTAACCATTTTATATCTTTTAACTCACTAATAATTTATTTACATATTCTACATGTGAAGAATTTGAGGAGAAGATCACATTGGTGAGCTTCATACATGAGTGTAATAGTGTTATGTTACCTAATATATTAAGAAATATAGAAAAACTATGTTTTATATGATACTAGGATGTAGGTGAATCAATTAAAAGTATTTGGTTCAATAACTTATTTGCAAGTGGATGTATTTGAATGAAAAATATAGGCTTTAAAATTTATTGTCTGGGAGACGTGTGAGATGAAAGAGGATAGGGTTCTTTTGTTAGTACAATTGATGTTTGTATAAACGAATATATAGTTTCATGATTCTTATCCAATTCATCGACCATCATCAAAAAATCCCATGACTCCAGCTCTCTATATATATCCCACTTCTACCCCACCACCTCAATAACCTCCTTTTTTCTGTTAGGTATATATTAACAATAACAAATATAATATTTTTTCATATCAAATAATATATTATATTTTATATGATATACATTATTTGATAGTGTAGATGGATCAAAATAAGGAAATGGCATAGAATATTATAAATTATTTGACTAGAGACTCCTTTCCTATAGACATGTTTTCAACAAATGGAGATGTTGTTGGAAATTTTTTTCATTGGGTATGTAGACATTTATTTAAACATACCATTGATATATACATAGATTTGATAATTTATTTTTTATTGGTTTAATTTTTTTTAATATTTTAATATATACATATATGGTAATACATTTATGTTTAGAAAACATTTCATTGAAATAAAACATATTTTATAGCCCCTTCATCATATTATTCTATTTTTTTAAAAGTTCTTATAAATTATCTGAAAAGGAAATCATATTTTTAGATGAGTTTAGCTTCTAATGAGTGTGGAAATTTTTGGGATCCATATTCTTTGATTATTTTTAAGAGAGGAATCATAGAGTTTTAACATTATATATGTTGGGAAATATTTTGATTGATGTTTTTTACATGTAAATCAATAATCATATTTCATTGAATTATATAAGTTTTATCTAAATTTATACCAAAATTATTATTAGGTATCTTTATAAACTATTTATTAAATATAATATATCCTTGGTATATGGGTCTATGACTGAGAAATTATTTTTATAGTAAAGAAGAGTATATAAACTAATATTAGACCATTATATTTTCTTAAATGATTTAAAAATTACCCATTAAATGTTGCATTCTTCCTCATATTGATATATATATAATATATTTCATAATGTTTTATTTATATTAAATAAATTAATGCTGATATGGATTTTTTTGTATATTAGTGTCCATTTTATATTGTTTGTTTTTTGTCCAAAAGAAATGATATCTTTTCAGCTATGATCCATAAATTAAGAAGTGTGAGAAAACATTTATGAAATTATATAGTTGTAAGTTTGGTTCTATTAGTACATATATATTATAATAATTATTTATCTCATTATTTAATAATCATTTTCAAATTGTGTAATAGACTACTATAACCAATCAGTATGAAAGAGAAGATAAATGATCAAAAGTGTGTAAAGGTAACATCATGTATATTTAATATAATTCATCATATAATTTTTTTTTATTTTAAATTGATAATATATTTTTTTAATAAATCATTAAGATTATGTAGTAATCAAAAATTTATATTTTGTTTTGGGACTTATTTATGAAAAAATATAACTGTGATGGTGAAAATATTTGAGAATTTTGACTTTCATTAGAAGACCTCCTTATAATTATTTTAAAATTTTATTGAGAAAACAAGTCAATTTTTTTTTAACATCTATATTATTTAAAACCATTATCAATATAGTGGAAATAAGATAAATCATATACAATGATCATCAGAGATTAATTTATTTTCATTATTTTTTAAAATTGTTACCTTATTTGTAATATAGGTATTTAATTTTAAATTACAAATTGTAATGTTCTTGTAAAATGATCATTTTTAAAATAATGTTTTTTATATTTCTTATTTAATATATTTTACAAAACTTTTCTTTCAAATCAGTTATTTTATAGCTCCTATAAATTGGTGTACTATTTGGTATTCTTATAGGATAAACTATGATGATTTTTATAATAACTATTATTAAGATTAATTTTTTATCCTCTTATAAAAATGAATATAAAAAACATATTTTCAATGTGTTTATAAATCATTTAACTGCATAACCATTGACTAAAATAGTAAAACCAATGATTATGACTCTGTGTGACACTTTAGATTGAAAATCATTACAATACACCAAGATTTGTTAACTATTTTCGTGGATAATTAAAATAATTATACTATACAGGATATGTTATAATTGTAAATTCTTCATTGTTAGGTCCTTTAAATAGAATTACAAATTGATTAAGTGGGATTATACCTTATTATTTTAATATTTATTTATTTTTATAAATTGATTTTATATCTACATTAATGTGTCAAATTTATTATTATATTCTATCTTATTCTTATGTAAAATAAATTTTAACATGAAATTCGTCTTATATTCATATCATTTATAAATTTATAAAAAATGGGAGATATTTAATGATTTATAATTTTAAAATATATAGAATGTTTACAGGTTCCTTATGTGTTTGATTTTCATATTTTGGTAATGAAATAATCAATATTTATTATTTAAGTAACATTACTTTTATATTTTGTATCATTTATTTCTCATTATTTTATTTTATTTACGATATTTTTCTTGTTTCTCCATCTTATAATAACATTCCTTAGTATGAAAATCATATAAATTTATAAAATCCTAACATAGGGAAATCCTTAAAAAGTAAAAAAACCTTATACATTGATCAAATTTCATACGCATTAGTTTTTTGTATTTATTCAACGTTTAAAACATTAAATATTAATTTTTCAACTACATTTACGTATTTAATTTCATATGAATTGTAATTTATTATCTATCATGAAATCAAATTTATATTAATTTTTTATCATGGTGAAAACTTATGTATTGTACAAATCATTATGAAATAGAACATTTTATTACGCATTGTATTTCAAAAGCAAAAATTATATATATGTTGTTTGGATGGAATTATGAGATAGTGTAATAAATAAATGTATGAACGTTATCAAAATTTTCCCATTATATCATTTAGTATAGTTGTTTTAGAGTAAAGACATAGAATTAAATAACTCAAAAATAAATATCAATGTATTTTTAAAAACATTTATGTTCCTGTGTGAGTGAAATTTCATTAAAATAAGTTGTCCCAATTTTTATAAAGAAAAAATATAACATAATAATCTATTATTAAAATATATTTTCTATTCCTTGAAGGACATGAATGTTAAAATAACTAAATTTTTTAGATGTTAGATTTTCAAAACAAAATTAGTCAAATTGTATACAATGATATATGATTTCTACTTATGAATTTAGTTTAGTATATTAATTTAAATTATAAAATATTTACTATTTAATTTTTAGTTACATATACGAATGATATTATTAGAATATTTGGAATATATTGAATAGTATTAGTCAAAAGAAACAATTATTAGATGGGTAATATTTTTCATGATTAATTTTTTGAAATTTCACTGATTTAATGATGTAATATCAATCATTTTCTACGATAGATAATTTTTTATAGAATATGATAAATAATTTTAGGATTTCTATAGTGAAATATTATATGTAATAAGGGTATTATTTTCTATAAAAAATAGTCATATTTATTTTTGAAAATTTAAAATATGATTTTTAGTTCCCTAAATTAAAGATATTTTTTTAAATCGAATTTTTTGGTTAATCAATGGTATTTAATATATTCTATTTCAATTTTATAGAAATTAAGAATTTTATTTTTGATCTACAATTGATATTTCTAGAAATAATTAATCCATTAGTGGAATGGAACTTAATGCATGATTACCCAATTTTGAATTATTTTTAAATTCAAATGATAAAATCTTTCTAAATAATTATCGAGAACAGTATATGTGAAAATTGAACTGAGAGTATTTTCAAAATATAATGATCATTATCAGTACTCTTTTATTTTTAACGCTTTATTAATCTTTTATTATTTTATGTTTTATCAACCAGATATATATATTAAATATTTTAATGTTTAAATCTTGTTTTATAGTTTTGGATGGTATTTTTGTTACATATTCCATTATTCTATAATTGTAATTGGATTATTAATTTCCAAAAAAATAATTAGTTATTACACTAAAAAAGGTATTTATTAATAATTGATTGTGCCTCCATGATTCAATATTGGTTAAAGATTTTTTATTCCTCCTTATAAAAAGAAATGTTTAATTTGGTTGTGACTCAACTACGAATGTCAGTTTTTAGTATGTATCCTACCTCTTGAGTAATTGATGAGTGTCAGTAGTATACATAAGATATTTATGATATAAAATACAATAATATTTTATTTTATTCTTCTTTATTATTCTCCATTTTGATTCAAATTTTTATTTAAAAAAAAATCACCTACCCACCTGATTCTTCACAAACTATTCATATATGGAACAATTTATGAGCATTTGAGGAATTATATTTGTTATTTTAGAGAATTATATCTTAATTAATGTATTATATAAATGTTATTATTTAAATATATTTTCACATCGATCAAATATTTTTGGAGGATGACTGATAGGTGGACACCTTCAAAAAAATCGCTCATAATTTTTATTTTGCCTAGTTGGATAATATTTCATTATGAAACCATTGAATTGAAAAGATGGAAGTACTTCAAACTCTAATCATAAATTTTCAATAATTTATTTAAATATTTTGTATGTTCTTATAAATATCATAACTTCCCATTATAGAATCTCACATTGTGTTTTTCTAAATATCATTTTGGGTACATTTTATGTCAATGATATTAAAGGTTAGAATGGAGGAGTTTGAATTAAGTGGAAGAAGAGGGGTAGAACTCTTAGTTCTGGGAACCAATGGGTAATAAGTGGTACTGATTGAGGAACTAGGTAGTGGTATATGGTTTTTTGAAGTCTATATCAGATCTACTCAATACACAACAAACCTCTATGATGTTCCTTGTACTTTTTGAGGAAAATTTATCTTATTATTTTTCATATTCATACCTTTAAAACTTTTCCTTTATTTACATAAAAAAATTTACGATGTATTTACTCCCTTATTCAGTAGAAAATTATCCTTGGGAGCACCACCCTGTCACTACTACATTTCCACGTAGTATAACTTCAATTGTGTTCTCAATTTGGAATATCATTCCCATAGATGAAAATATTCACAACGAAATTCCATGATATCATTCCATTTCATTTCCATAATCATTTTTTAGAATAGTGGGTGTAACATGACTCTTTACAGAATTACGTCTTTTATGATCATTAAAATGTATAAACTATCTTCTGGTTGGATAGGTAAATCTTGTTATTATGGAAAATAATAATGTATTTCCCTTATTTCCTATCCTATTGTCAAAGTGTGGTTAGAGAAAAACCTAAAAATAATTAAACTTTTACATTAGGATGATCCTAACTTTCAAGTGGATGATCACATTTTCTTTATTATACCTCATAGAACTACTTTTTAATTTATTTGGTATATAGGAACATTCCTTCTCTAACATCCAGTAAGCATTAGGTTAGTTTCTATGTAAAGATATGTGAATCCACCTAAAACCAGTGAGTATCTATCTTATAATGTTTTATTTAATTGAATTATGAATAAAATTGGCAACTAAAGGGATCTTTTGTTGTACTTATATGTTTACATTTTTTCAATTCAATCTATAATATATCATGTGTAAATAATACAATATATCGTAAAATTTATTTAAATTTATGTTAAAAACAAATAATTAAATGAATAATGATTTCAAATACATAATATGTACAATTATAATTAAATTCCGTACCTGTGTAATGTTATTTTATTTATTTAAATGTTATAAAATTTTAATATATTTATTGTATTTTTCTATGTGCATAGAATATCTCATATTTCAGTTTGGTTATTAATTCATTTATTACATGTATAATAGAAATTACCCCAATTAAACAACATGAAATGGATATTTTGATATTCTTTGGATTTTATATTTACCATTTTGATGAAATTTTGAGATATTTCAAAAAACAATTATTGGGATGTTTAATATTAATTAGTTACATTTTATTTATTTATGATCTTCAAATTTGATATATCATAAACTGAGATCCATATGGAAGTTAAAACAATGTAGTCTGTATAGAATGAACCATTTCCCCGTGAAGAAGGATAAACATTGTTATCATTTCACTCCCGAGGCCAAGACTTTAAGGGTTATTTTTCATTATTTTTTTATTCTTCCATAACCATATTATCATTACATTACATGTGAGTGTAAGGGAAAGCTGTAAACCCATTTATGTTGTTTGACCAATATAGGGGAAGGTTGGAGAGGGCAGTAACTGTGTGTCAGAGGATGTTTTTCCAAGATGTATTGAGATATATGGACCATAGGGCATTGATTAGTAACATATGACCTTGAATCGGCATTAAATCACCATAAGGTAGTATTTTAATTTTTTTTATTTATTCTTGATAATCACTTTTTGGATGCTTTAGAGTTGTAATTTTGAATTTGGACTGTGAGTGGAATTATTGAGTTCCCTTGAGGGGTGATTTGTAGTGAAACAAGTTGAGTGAACATTTAGTATGGATTAAACATTTAAAAGCCCCAGTCACATTACGTTTAGTGATAGAAATCATGTTGTGTAGTTCATTAGTAATTAAAAAATTTAATATGGTTTCCACAATGTCTTCTTATCATATGTTCACACTTTTTATCGACACTATATGTATGTCTTAGGGTGTTTTAAATTATATGGCCAAATACCCTTGAGAGGCACATGGAAGGTAAAATTACACTACATATCACATTACACAATATGAGATGAACTAATGTACAAGGATTCGTACCTATATGGAGTAAAATACTTTTATAGTTGGAGAAAATTCCTTTTTTTAGAGATACATATATATATGAGTATAGGTACATTCCCTGAAGGGTTCTTTTGAAGTACACATCATGTACACATCGTTACACAACACTAAAATTACACTATTTGAAATTTTATTGATTGTATAACTTCACAGTTGAATTTGATAAAGTAGAGAGACTGTTACATGTATCATTATTTATAAAATTTAATGATGGGTCACATTCATCAATAAAGGGATATTGGTAAGATGTTTCAAGTATGTTTTTTGGAAAATATCTCAATAGATATATTTATGGGTAACAGATGATGAAATATACTAGGTGTGAGGATGATGAACACCCTAGTATCTATCTAAATCTTTTGTATGAGACCGTCACACATATTTAAAATTTTGTATTTTCAATTATTTTTTCTAGAGTGGGTGGTTCCACCATGGAGGATGGGGGAGTCATGAATGCATGATTTTATATTGGCCTTCTACAGTTCCCTGTATATAATACGGAAATACAAATTCAATATAGATATAAGTGGAACATGTGAATATTCCCTTATTATCATTATCCACTGTGAAGAGTGGATGCATGGGCTTTGGAGAGAGGGTGGGGAGTTAGATAAAGATCCCCCGTAGACAATGGTCTTAATATATATTTTATAATACATATAATAAATTTTCCTATTCTAGTATAGAATAATGAGAGTTTATCAAGATTATGGGTAGGATATGGCCGAATTTTAAGAGTTGAATATTCCATTTAAACAGTAATTACAATGACTAAGTGCCATGATTCGAATAAATAAAGGGTATGGGCACACCCTTGGGTTTTTATTTTGGGATATTGTTTGAGAAATATCATACAATGATGGAGTTTGTACTCCACAAGGGATGCAAGGTATGAGTCCTCCATGGTGGGGGGGGGGGGGTTCTAGGATCTCCATATTTGAGGTTTAGTATAATTCTTATGTGGATAGATTTTATTTTCATTATGTATGACCATGTACTTTGGTGTGGTGATAGGACATTCATAGGGGTTCATAACCTTTTATGTCATTTTGAATGGACCAACAAGACACATGTCTTATAATATGTTTGTAGTTGCTGAAATGAGGATTATTGGTGTTATTAATCCCCTCAATCAATCTACGTATCTTGATATAGATTAAGTCCCCTAATTAAAAAAATATTATTAGTGGTCATGAGACTCATTAGGTTCCCCTTCACGGTGTGGCACTAGTAGAGATTAGATGATTTAGATTGGTCCGAAGTTATTTTTGTCTTATCACCCATTTTTTTCATGGATAGTTTATAAGAACCACTTTGGACATATCATGGACAATGAGGTTTTTTTCATTACTTATAAATGGTTGAGAAAATCCCCTATGGGATGAGGTGTGGGTCACCCATCAGTGGGTTTAGTAACCCCCTTGAGCACCACATCATTCTCAAACTGTGTGTCCCCCACATTAGTTAGAAAATGTTTTAGGACATAGTAATTGGGATTTCAAGATGTTCCTTATGATAATTGAGTCATTATTCTAGGAATAATAAGGTGAACATTTTTCTGGCTAGGTACCATGTATGTTTAGTGAGTGTTGTTGTTAGGGAATTGATATTAGCTTATATTTTTTAACACCATGCAATGTGATCTTTCTGATTATATTCCCAAAACTTTTCTGCAATTATTAGGGTTTTGGTCCACCTTATATACATATTTATTTTTAAAATTTATATTGTTTATAATCAATCAATTGTTTACCCATGAGGTGTTAGGTGTATATTTAGTGAATTGAAAGAGAAGTTCTTTCTCCTAAAGATGATGTGTATGTTGGTTCTTACACTTAATGAATGTGATTCATTCTTAGTGGCTTTTGTATTGAAACATATATTGGTGTATGGTTCTCCCAAGAATTTTTTAATATATATTTTGTTTCATAATAGGAATTTAATCCTTCACTCCATCCATGGATACTGTTATTTCACACATACTGACTTGGGAAGCTTTAGAGTTTAACCCATATTCTTAAGCCTACATATAGTCATGTATCTATTTTTTATGATTGCAGTTCATGTTTTTGGAGTAGGAATAATGTGATGATAACATTATTCATAGTCACTCGATGCAATATCTTCATTTTTGGGGTTTAGGCCTTATATTGTTTTCCAATTATTCTTGAAATTATATTGTAATCCCATAAGATGGTAATAAAATTTATTCATTATTGTTTTATTTTGGAATATACATGTAGATCATTATGGATGTATATATTTAGGTTTTATATGGTGATTTGTATCTACTATAGGGTGTATAGGCTCTGGCCACCCATATTTATGTTATACCGTCTTAGTTCACATCATTAACCCATAGCCTGTTAGAGGCGGGCTTCACCTGTTACCCCTATAGTCTCACCAACCAAATAGGGGAACTAATGTTTCGGGTTATGATATATTTGTATCATAGATAGTTGTTATGGGAATATAATTTGGAGATATGAGTGTCTTATGAGTTTTGTTTTGGTACATATATGGAGATGATTCTTTTAGGTTTGTTGGTTTAGTTGATAGTTTGGGAACCCATGATACATTATTTTGTTAGATGAATTCCTAAAGAAAGACACTTATATAATATTGATTAACATGAGTAAATAGGGACTTTTTTAGGGGTACGGTTGAGTAGGTCCTTCAATCATATATTTGCCAATAAATTACTGATTTAATAATGATACATCCAACAATCATAAATATAATCAGCTATGATTACTTTAATTATCTAAATAAAAATTTATATTTTATATGTATGAAATTAAGCTTTAGTTGATGTGATGAAAATCTATAGTACTCATGGAATTTTTATATTCCCAAGTCATCTTCTATTGATAACCTACTGGTTATAGCCAAGATGGTTTTGTCTGTGTAAGCATATAATATGGACATTGATTCCTATTTTTTTGATGATTGGTTTGGACTGGGTCAATAATGCCCAAAAGAATTATGTTAATAAAATGTGTGGGTCCCCAAAGGGGTATTTTGGATTTCATTCATAAACAATCATTCATGCAGTGTGGGTAGTCCATATAGGTATGAGTTTCTAACTCCTTCATTATTTAGGAAGTTCGAGTCCACCAAACTATAGTGTAGTAAGTATCCCTATGAGATAGGGCAGGCGTATTCCATCATGAGTGGTAGGTGTTCTAGACGAGATAGGGTGAAGTTCATATAGCCATATGAGTTGGTATACTGCCATTTTATAAATTTTTCTTAAGATGTAGGTCCTCCATGGGATGTGTAGGATCCCCCTTGATTAAAAAAATACATTATTAATATATGTGGTTTGTATTCTCTTGATCATGATGACTAATAGGTACCTCACACAATAGAAGAGTAATTTACCATAAGACAAAGAACATGAAAACCTCATTTAGTAGTATATGTTGTGTCAATTCACTACTAGTGGGGTATTTTAAGCCCCTGGCTAGTTTATAAACATTCATTGAGGGGTTAATCCCTCTACATAGTTATTTAATTCGTTGGATTTTGGTCGTTGAATAATTTTTATAATGGTATCTTGGTTGATAGTGATTCTCTAGTGTGATGCATTGATATAGATGGGATCAATTGATTAAGATCCTCAATATTTAGGATGATGAGTATGATGATATTTGTTAATAGATTAGGATACTTAACTATATGTGATGTTACACCCCCTACATTAGAGGAACACTCTATGTGAAGATATTGTTCTATTAGTGATAGACATATGATTGATTATAATATCCATGGAAATTTCCTCAATGAGTACTGTTTAAGACTTAAATCTAGAAGTGGCTGATGTGGCTAAAGATGTAATCTATATATTTTTTCCATAGTTAAAATTTTTTAGAAGTTCCATGTGTTGTTATCTCAATGTTTCATGGGATGTTGATGATGAATAATTCATAATATTTTCCTTATAAAAAAGACATTACAATTTGAGACTCCAGTATTAAGAGATAATCAACCATTTTTCGAATAATTATGGTGAGAAAACTATGGTATACAAGTTTTCATCGGATCCCACTATGGCATAGTGAGGGAAAATGTTGTTATCGAAGTGACAAGTGATCACTCAAACCAATGATCTGGGGGATGGTTATCTTTGTGTAGAGTCTTGTGATTTACTAGATGGGTTTCATATCACATTCCATGGTATTGGAAACCCAGGTGATGGAAGGAAACATTATATTTACCTTTATAATCATCAGTTTCACTAGTCAGAGAGAATATCTTTATGCTTTGTTGTTTATTATTTGGATTATTCTTGCAGTTAGAGTAGGGGAATGCCAGTTCTATAGGAGATATCTCTATTGTGATTTTTAAGATATGTATTATGTTTTCTGGAATGATGTTATTGAGATATTTCCAAGGAGTTGAAATAATGATTTATCATTATTCCAGTTTCCATTTTCTATAGGATGGATCTGTAACATCATGGGTTACTTGGAAGCATATTCATTTTATAAACTATATATTTATAATTCTAAAATATTTTTTTTTATTTACACAATGTAATTGAAATAGATTAATTAATAATTCAAATGAAATAATAATTAAATCAAGACTACATTTATAATTCCTAGTAAAAAAGAAAAACATTGATATTATAAACTATGTATTGCACAACATATGTTATTATATCAATTAAAAGTGTATAAAATAAAGAGGGAAAATAAATAGAAAGTAAAAAATACATACAGTAGGTGATCTCATGCATTATGTTGCCTATTTACGACCACCGATACGAAAATAAAACATATATTAAAGACCCAAAACATGAAAAGAAAAAAAACAAATATTTGAAGATGTAAAATGAAAGATAATAAAATGAGAAGTGGGACTGCATAAGTAAAAATGTAATGAATTATTCTAGAACATATTTTTATATATTGAAACAAAATATGTCCATTATAACTATGGTCCTTGAATATATGGTAATTAGAGATATTCCCATTGTCAATATGGTAATTGGATATACAATTATCTAATATTTATAATGAAGTTGAGCGTTGTTTGTAGTACATTTTTATTATGATAAATCCCCATGGAATAAAAATTAAAAGTTATATATATATATTCATCACATATAAAGAATAATGTTAATATAATTTAAATAAGATATGTTCTATTTCTTAAATTTAAATAAATATTTCAATATTAATGGATTATTAAAATTAAACTTTATATTGAGAATAATTTTTGTTAACTGTATTTTGGTTAAAATTATTATGTTTAAATGTAATATTTTTTTACCAGTTCTATATTTTCTGTTAATAAAATAAAATTTCCACTTTTAAATTATATTTTCAAAATGAACTCATATTTTAATATTATCAAAATTAGAAATTTATAAGAAATGGTATTTTTAATTTTCATTAAATGCTAAATATATATTATTTATAATTTAAAAAGAAAAAATTAATATATAATTTTGAATTACAATAAAATTTTTACCATTGGATAATTTTTTGGGATTTTTAAAAAAATGGTTGATTTTTTGTGAATTGTTAAAGTATTGCATTTAACAAAACATTAGATTTATATTTATATATGAACTACCTATAATTTATAAAGACACCAAATCAATCAAAATTTATTTATAAATTAACATTATATATTTAAAAATTAATATGTTGTATTTATAAAATATATGGTTGAAATTTTGGGGATGTATATAATAGTTTCAATGAAAACTATTTTTTACATTTAATTAAATAAAATATTGGTCAAAATTTGTTTTGTAATTATTTTAATTGTATATAATTATTTATTAATAGAACTTATATCTTGAAAATAACCTACATTGATAATTTTAAAACATATTTAACTTTTAAGCATAAATATACAAATTTTGTTAAGATGTGTTTTTATGCATTACATGCGGTAATGCTAAAATTGAGTTTTCCTAAAATAGATATCATTTCTAATAAAATTTACCTAATATATATAATTATAAGGTTAATATTATTTACTAGTAGAAATTTTATTTTAATTCATTAAATATAATTTACTTACATAAAAAGTAGTTAGCATGATAACACCAAAAATTGTAAAATTGATAATTCTAAGAAAAAAGTATAAATTTTTTTAGCACGTGTAAAAATAAATAGGTAATAAATTATTTACCACATATCACACACAACCCATTTTTAGAGTCTTCTTATCATGTAAAACATGTTATTTCCATTTATAATTTTAAATAGTTACAAATATTCCATTCTCACGACTTATATAATAGGAATATCACCACCCCATAAAGACCAAAAATAAAATATGTTTTCCTTCATAAAAAACCTTTTAATATCCCCTATAATATAATTAATTTTCCATTATTTTCTTCTGACAAGATATTATTTGAAGACATGCATTTTTATAGCCTTCTAATGGATTTCCATAGTCCTCAACATGAGTAAAATATTAATAAATTATTTTCATTTCATTCTTAATTTCTTCAAATTATGTTACAACCCATCCCAGAGAAGCCCATGTACTGACAACCCCAATCCTGCCCAATGTAGGCATTGGGATAGAGCAGGTCATTATGGTTGTGTAGCCCACAAATGTAGAGAAATTCTTTATCTATCTATGCACACAGACATCTCCAAGCCCAAAATACTGAAATGTGAAAAATTTAAACTAGATTTCATTCCAAAAAAATAAAAACCAAATGGTACAACATATGAAAACTCGAATGTAAATGGGTCTATAATACAAGCCCACCCGAAATGTAAGAGTCTAAAAAATTTAATTCAAAATTCGTAAAATTCTGCTTTTGAAACCCCTTCTTAAAGGGTATGACACATGATAGATGTCTGAAGATATTTGAGCACACCTTGACTATCTGGTATCTCTATGAATCACCAGGTCCAAGTCCACCTTGGAATATAACAAGGAGTCAATCATCTTCATAAGACATGACATGTGTAGGACAACTCATGCAGGGGTGATTAAGAAAATACTCAGTAGGACAACCATAAACCACAAATGAAATACCACTTAGAGATACATGAAGTATAATACAAGGAAATCAATATAGAATACCAAAAATAAATATTCATAGTTTACCACTAATAAATAAACTTAGTATTCCATCATGAAATTCATGGACTGTACCATTAGAAAATACGTAGTCATCTCATAGGTTTATGTCTATAGTATACAAAGCATGATTATATGACGTAATCCAGAAAACACCCAGTTTTGATAGGACACAAATTCCTAATGAAGATCTTTGTCCTAGGAGTACACTTTTTCTTGGTAATACATGTTTCCTTAGATATACATGTAGTCTCAGTAAGTCACGTAGTATCAGAATGGCATGTTGTCTAAAAGTCACATAGTCTTGGGGTAATAGACACCCATAAAGTTTTGCTCGTTGTGTGCTCTTTCCAAGAGAAACTACTTATCAATCTAATAGTTTGTATGAAAACATAAAAAAATTGTTTAGAATATCTCAAAAATATATTCTAATTTCATGGGTCCACACGTCCCAAAAGACTCATCAAACGGTCACAGAATTTGAGAGTTATGGCTATTTTCTTAAAAAGTGTCAAACAGGGGTTCAGTCTAGGTCTGATATATCCCATCGAACCTAACCCCACCCAATATGGCTGACCTGAACTGGCTTAGTCGGGTCCTGCTCGAACCGTGCCGACCCTCTGGGATGCCTAGAGCTACCCGACTAACTTTGTTAGACCCATCCTGCGGGCCGAATTTTGTGCCAGACATAGCCCACTCAAGCCAAAACACTCTTGGTGTATTCTATCCACATTGACTATGTTCTTGCATGGTCCATATAATCCACCCTAACCACTTTCCTCACCCTTTCCCCTTAGTCACCCAATGTCTCACGAGGTCCCACTATCAACGCCTACTGCACATTGACCGGATGTCGCTGCCATCCACCCCACCGTCTTCCACCATACCCAACCGTGACCATCATGGGTGATATAGTGGTCACCTCCAGGGAACACTAGGGTTCTCTGAATCTATGAAAATTAGGCAGTCGTAGATTTGTCCTCATCAAGTCCTGGTCTACACTGTTGTGGCCTCTACATTCAATCTTCCTCCGATCCTTGGGTCTGATCATGTTCGGAGCCTCCCGGTAATTTGATCCATGACCATAAGGGTCCAATGAAGAATAACACTACGAAAGGGGGAAGATAAAGGTAAAAAGAACATATGAGTAATGAACATTAGCCTCTTTTCATGTTGTCCTTAATTCATTCTCATTAGTGGTTTGAAAGAATTGGGTAACAAAACTCCAATTAACAATTCTTAATATTGATCGTCCCATAAGAACAGTTGAACAACAGATCAACATGTTCATTGGTTGGCCCACGTTATTCATTTATTCTATAAATTAGGAAGAAATCACAATGAGATAAAATTCCATATATTGTTTTGGAATTCTAAATGATGAATATCAATCGACGTATCATCTTCGTTTGCGATATCCATCAAATTTGAAGATCATTTTTAATCATTTACCCATTTTACAATTTCTGATCTATCATGGTCAGTGAGTGAAATTAATACTCATTATACTATTGTAATTATTGTTTTGTGATGATGAACATGTATTCCTATAAATTCTAACAAAATAATACGATTCATTATGTCCAAATAATTTTTTTATTTATTGTTTTATTACCGATATGTCGAAAAACTAACTATCATAATAAGCCCATTATGTTTGTTGTTAGTCCTTCCCTATGTAAATTCACTTCTCTAAATGAACGGGAGCCTATAGATTTCTGACCTAGACACTCTTTTATATGTTATTCAAATTTTATGGAAAAATATGTGAGTATACTATTTAAAATATTTAGTATTCTTCATGGAATTGTTCTGGTCACTCTAGACCACAATATCACAAGAATTCTTAGTGCATAATCTCATAATAATTACATATAACGTATAAGAATAATACATGGAAATTATGAGAAGTTACATTCTCCCCACCATATGGATTTACATCCCCAAAATCATTAAAAATATATATACAATCAATTGAGGGTGCTGAGGACGAATCTAAGCCTCCTGCTCCCATGTGACCTCCTTGAGATCTGGGTGCTTCCACCGAATGCACACCTAAGGAATCAACCACCCATGAAGGATCTTGTCCTAAATATACTCAATAGCCACCAGATATTCCAAAAAATTAACCACATCATCAATTTCCAACTCACCATAGTTTATGGTGTACGATGGATCATGCATGTATCTCGTGTACAATGAAATATGGAAGACATCATGCACTCACTCAATCTATGGAGGTAGAGATAGTATTATCCCACCTCCCAAAACCTATGTAGTATCTATAAAGGGAAAATGAACCTTGGAGATAGCTTGCCTCCCCATCCAAATCTAAGTATCCTAAATCAAGTAGAGACCTACAGGAACATGTTTTCTCTCTTCTCGAACACTAATGGCCTTGGTCACGAGTACACATAATACTTATGATGTCCTTTTGCTGTATAACCCACCCTCGGATGACCTACACCATATCTATTTTCGCCTTCACCAACTCCATGCCCACGAGTGCGGACTCTCATGGGTCTATCCCTCAATGTAGTGACCTACAGTGTTTACAATATAATGCCTTTAATGGTGTAATTCTGATGGTATAATGGTAGTTATTTTTGTAATAAAACACTACCATAGGTACCCGATCCTGTTAAAGGCTTCCAAAATCTACAATGAAAGCATGTCGAATTTCCTCAATAACCTGTTTGGTCACCACATTCTTGTTTTCTGTATGTGGGTGAAAAATTGTGCTCAAGCACAGCTGAGTCCCAAACACCTCCTATGATACCTTCAACAACCAAGATGTAATGTGATCATCATAATATGAGGCCATCATTGATGGGTTTTCTTGGAGTTGATATATCTTTTTCATATTGAGGTGTCCCAACCTCTCTATTTAACTCTTCTCCTAAATCACATTGAAATGGACCCACATGGTGAGTCATTAAATGATCACGCAAATAATATTACGCCCCCTAGATGGACGTGGAAACCCTATAATGATGTACATCGATATCCCACCCACTTCAACTTTTTAAACTCATTGTGTAGTTTAAAACCCACTGAAACAATGTTCTATACCTTCACTAGTTGGAAAGTGGGGCTTCTAGAGATGAACTCATCCAATTTATTCTTCATCCATGACCACCAGAACAGATGATGGTGGTCCGGGTGCATATTCATAAAACATGGATGTACTAACAAAGGAAACGTATGAAAAAACATCAATATCTCAACCTATAATGCCACTGGTACAGTGGGGTGTCCTCTGAAAATAATGACTTGATTACAACCTTTTATATTTCTGTTAGGGGTATGACATGAGGACCTACAATCACATAATGTCTCATAGTCAATATCTTTGAGATATTTGAATCTCGAACTCTCAATTACAGTGGAGTGGTAATAACTGTTGACAATAGGTAAGCTACTTCATCCCCATCCACAAATAAAATTTGAAATAAAGATAACTGATCTGATACCTCTTTTAGTAGTTATGAACCCTATATCCTATTGAGAGCATCTGCCACCACGTCCCCCTTTCCAAGTGTATATATAGTATCAATGTCATAGTCCTAGATGAACTGTATTCATCACCTCTATCAATAGTTTATATCCTTCAACGAAAAAGATATACTTGAGAATCATTTGGTCTGAGTGGATGATATGTCGCTTGACTATAAGGTAGTATCAACACATCTATATTGCAAAGAAAACTACTTCCAACTAAATATTGTGGGTTATGTTATTTTTATCTTGTGGTATCAACTATTTTGAACCACATAGAATCACCTCTTTTCCCTACATCAAGACAGAACCATGTCTACTTCCCAATGTATCTTATAAAACCACAGACTCAACACCCTCATATGGAAATCTAAATATGGGAGTGCTCATCGATATCCTCCTCAACGACAAAAAACTCTCCTAGAACTTCTCCATCCACATGAACGGTTTTCCATTTCATATCAAAGCTATCAACGGTGCTGATACTATGGAAACGTTTCGTAAAATCCTTTGATAGTACCCACCTAAACCAAGGAATCATTGAACCTCAATAACACTCCTAGGAGGATCATAAGAAAGAACTACTTCATTATTTGCAGGATCAACTCCAACTCTAGCCTATGAAAAAATGTGTCCCAAAAAATAGACCTCTCGTATACCAAAATAACCCTAAGTGTGCTGTAAATATTGATCTTTCTCTCAAAGTGTGTCCAGGACCGTCCCCAGGTGCATCATGTGCTTATCCTCTAACGTGGAGTACATTAGGGTGTAATCAATGAAGACTACCATAAACATGTTTAAGTATGTTTTAAATAACTTATTCCTAAGTCCCGTGAACAGTAATTGGTTTTTTTATCATTCCAAACAATATCACCAAGTACTAATTATTTCTGTACCAACACCTAAAGGTTTTCTTAAATAAATTCTCATCTCGTACTCAAAGCCGGTGATAGCTAGATATGATGTCTATCATCGAGAAACATTATTCCCATTTAAACTGATCATAGAAGTCATCTATCCTTGGTAGTGGATGCTTGTTCATTAAGTTCACCTAGTTCAAGTTCCAGAAGTCCACACATAACCTCAATCTCCCATATTCCTTCATGTAAAATAAAACTACAGCTATATAGCTTTAAACACTAGGTCTCACGAAGACCTTCTTATATAGGTCCTCCAACTGTACCCTCATCTCAAGAATATCTATAAGATCCATATGTTTTGAAGGAATAGATATTGGTTTCTTCCTACGTTATAGATAAATTTTGAATTCAACATCCTCATGAAAAGGAAATCCTCGAAAATCCTCAGGAAATATGTCATTGTATTCCTCCACCACTGTAAGAAACTAGGGGCTCACATCATCCTCTACACTGGTGGTAAATCTAGAGAAATTATGTGTGATTTGATACTCCTTCCTATGGATTATTCCATACTTCCCTTCTTGGGATTATTTTTCACTCAAAATGTAAAACCATACCCCTTCACTATTGATACACCACACTCTTTTCCTAAAACCATAAATTTTTGCATGGTCTATGGATAACAAGTCCATACCAATAATGAAATTGCGTGGCCTTGAATCAAACACCAAGATATCAATTGAGACTCTCACCTCTGATATTATTCTCACACTATAATCACAAGTGTTTTTTCATTGATTCCCCTCTTTTAGGTGTCTCTATGTGTAAGGGTCAATTCAATGGTTCCACTATAATCCCCGAGTGTCGAACATCGGTCATGGAATGAAAAGAATGACTAGAACCTATGTCAAAAAAATTACACATAATCTTGAAATGAACTATATCCTTCCACTAATAATCCATGGATCCTAGGGATCATGAAGCTCTATCACATGGATTTGGACTCATCCATGTCTACCAACCCCCTGAGTATGTTGGGGACAACTTGAGGGTAGTGGTGTAATACGTAGAACCTACATCCACCTCTTACCACCATGATTGATCCATTGCAACATTGTTTTCATATATACCACATTTTTCATGCCTCCATATCTTTCCTGGTGTTCTCTCATCGGTATCCTAATCAGTCATACAATAGGAAAAGAAATCGGGTGTAAGATGACCATCACCACAACACAAATAATATAGCATGTCCTTCACCAGTCTTGCTCATCCCTGAGAGACCTGCACCAATAATGCTATTTCATAGGGAAGTCCATTGGATATCCTAACCCACTTGGGTCCCTAAGACTGTTGTTGGATAAATATTGCAGAACACCCGCATATCGGGTTCCCAGTGGTAGCTCCCATTACACGTGCCTAATCCTCTAGAAAGCTCTCCACCAGAAGATCTCATTCCAGTACCCCTATTATACGTAGTAATGTTAAGGGAAATAATATAATCTTTGATATCATAGTGTAATACATACTCAATGTTCTGATCCCTAGATAATGGGTTTCATATAATATCCCGGGATTAGAGAGAAAGATTGGTAAATCTCAACGAGTACTCCACCACTATCTAAATTCCGTAATAAAGATGTAGAAATTAATGTATATTCACTAAGAATAACATATATACAGAGAACTACTCTATAAAGGGATACTCAAGCTCTTAATATTAGAGATTCATCTCATCCTGTGTCAGGGTACCTAAGATCCACCATTTCCCTACTAATCCCTAAAATGTATTCACACCTAGGACTTCCATTTGGTCTGAAGGTGTCCTCATGTAGAGAAAGACATGTGTAACTACCAATAGCCAATCCAAAGATACTTCAGATTCTATCTCACCCTGAATCATGGGAGGTCACTACCTATAGAACTCATACAATGAACTCAATCTACATTCCTCCAAAATCTATAGAGCTAGTGGTAAAATTTTATCTACAGGTGGTGGTATCACTCTTAAAACACTCATAGGTGAGACCTCTATTATAGGATAGTATTCTGCAGCATCATATCTAGGAGGATCATTCTTATGATCAATCAATGGAATCTTGGTTTTCTAGAAATGTAGAGACATTCTAAAATAGAAATCTTGTATGATGGCTTATAGAGTATACCTGGTGAGATAACGAAGGAAGGACATGAGAACACACCCAAATCCTTTATGATGCTTGTAGCATTGTTTTCCCTCCAAATAATGTTTTTATATACATTTTCCAAAAGTAAAAATTATTGTGTTGGTGTATGGATACATCAACCATTGTACCAGCACTGGATTCCCTTCCCGAAATCCAAACTTGAAGCACATAACACTATTGCCCCAAACCAATCACATAGACTCTTGGTGCTTAAGTATAGCAATCCACCTTTGATACTACTCTATCATGACCTATCCTATAGGGTCCCATGCCCTGACTACCCCAATCCCACCTCCAACTGGTGAGTGGATGGCGACTATCACTGAGTAGGTATATACCACAATTATGAGGAATTTTCCTAAGTCCCTACACACATGCCCAATTATTTAAAAACAAAATGATGAAATATAAAAAACACTATGTAAAGAAGCATGCATACGACAAAGATACCAAAAAGGGATATGAAAGTAGAAAACAAGATGGTAAATAAAGCCCTAATACAAGCCCACCCAAAAAGTAATAGTATGTAAAAGTGAAAGCACATGTTCTTGAAACACATCCATAAAAACAATATATAAAGCTAAAGTATGATACAGTTGTCTGAATCCACATGATTGTAGCACGAATATCAGGTCACTATGTGAACCTCCTAGTCCTATTCTATCTATGACACTATCAAAACTTTAATTACCTACATAAGACATGACACGTATAGGAAAATCCCATCCAGGGGTGTGTAAAACAATACTCAATATGGCACCCTGAAATCAGAAATGAACTACATCTAAGAAATACATGATGTATACCACAAATAGATATAATATGTATACTAATACTAAATTCATTAAGTATAACACTATGAAATACACAGATTATATCACACGGAAATGCACAATGTATACCACAAGAAAATACAAAGTTGTATCATAGGAATAAATTTATAGTACCCAAAACAAGATTATCTGACCTAATCTACAAAACATCTTATATTTATAGGATTCATAGTCTTGATGAGACACATAGTTTCGATAGGAAATTTAGCCTTGGTATGAAATGTTGATCACCAAGTCATGTAGACTCATAATGTAAAATAGTCTCAATGTCATGTGGTCTCATGTCACGTAGCCTCTAGGTCGCATCCAGCCATATTATTTTTCTTGTACCCTACTCATTCTATGAGAACCTTCTCCTCAAGAAAATAATCTATATGAAAAATTCACCAATAAATCCCTTAGAGTATCTTAGAAGTACTGTCTCATCGCAAGGGTCCTAATGCTACAAACATCTTGTAAAAAAGATACACAATTTGAGAGTTTTGGTTGTTTTCTGAAAAAGGCTCTGCCTCGGGTCTGGAAAGGTCCTATCTGACCCGACAGATCTACATCAAACTATTAAGGCCTATTGGGTTTTTTGGAGTGCCCCAACTACATTTATCAAGCCCATGGTATGGGACAACTTCTTCGCCAAATGTGTCCTCCTCTAGTTGTGTCACACCTAGTCCACACAGTCTGCCTCGACGGTGTGACGCAATAGATCCCAAGGTCCACCCCAACAGCATGCATCCCACCTGGTCCTTGTAAATCCACACATCCCATGAATTCCCTCCATCTTCACCAAATTCCCCATTTCCCACCGTCTCTGCTAGCCACCCCTCCTTCTTCAGTTGCAACCACAAGAAGCGGACGCCTCAAGCTACCACCGACAACGACGCTCTGATGGTTCTTTTTATTGACCATCTAGGATCTGATGATTTCTATAAATTTAATGGTCTTATATATATTCTTTTTGAGTATTGATATACAATAATGTGGCCTTTTCGATCAATATTCTTGTGATATAGGGGTCCAACCACATTCAGAGCATCCTGGAAAGTTAATCAATGACCACGATGGTCTAGCGGTGAAGAACACTAAGAATGGGGGATGAGAAATAAAACAAAAATATATGTGGAATTAACCTCAAACATTGTTCATGTAATCCTATATTTATTCTTCTTTTATGGATAAACCATGACGGTTATAAAACTCTTATTAAATATTCCCAATATTGACCATCTCAGAAGATCGATCGAACCACAGATCAGCCTAATCATTGGTTGGTCTGTGTTTTTCATTGATTCTAATAATAAGTAAGATGTCACAAAGAAATAAAATTCTCTACCTAGATTTTAAATGATCAGTGATGAATATTTATCATCACATCATCATCGTTGGAATGATCCTTCAAATCTAAGGTGCTTCGTTGATCTTCATTTCACATTATGATCTACGATCAGACGTCGTTGTCAAGAGAGATTCTTTCTCATTGTCTAAGGGGAATTCATGGGTTATGGTGATGACACTCGATTCATGACAAAATATAATAAAAGAAAATGTGTCAGTGCAAAAAAATAATATATTTTTATTAAATATTTTATTACATATACTACCAAAAACAATCATTCACAGGAAACTTGTGTAGGTCCATGTTAGGCACCACCTAAGTTAATGTCACTGCTCTAAATGTAACAGTGCAATCAAATTTATGATCTGGGTTCTCGTTTATATGTTATTCCACTAATTCAAGAAAACATCATGATCATGCTATTTAATATTTTTAATATTTTACAAGAAATTGTTTCAGGCACTCTAGGCCTCGGAACCACATTTCGTCTATGTGCCTAGTCTATTAATTATTCAAAAAACATCTAAAAATATACATGGAAATTCTAACATGTTAAAATTAATTTTTATAAAAACTATATAATAACATAATTAATATTTTAAATGTTTTTTCTTATTATTTTATGACTATTATTAAAAATATTTCTTCTTTTCAATTAAGAAAAATGAAACTATCATTCATGTGTTGTGCTAACTACTGCCTCCTAAAATAGATATAATACATATTTCACCACCACCTATAATATATTATTATAAGGGTAAAATTGAATAATAAATGATAATTATATTTTATATTTATTATTATGTTGATAAGAACTATAATATACCTTATTTTCCTCTAATTGTTGTGAAATGGAAATGGTAATCATGTGTTGTGTGGACCACCACATCTATGATATTACATATCTCATTTATCATCTTTTTTATATATCAATACCTATTAAAATATGATTCAAAAACATCACACTATCCCTAAAATATAATTATTATTATATAAAAATGATATTTTTTTTCAAAAAAACATTCATTTTCACAGTCATTCATTAATTATGATATGTTCATGTTTGGGTCGGTTTGAAACCCTACAAGAACAATGACACAAAATAATATCATTGATGATTAGGATAAAATAATTTATAAAAATATATGATATAAATAACCAAATAAATATTATTTGGGTTTCAAAATTTTTAATTTAAACTCATGAATCATGATACTAACATTTTTTCATGAAAAATCACTCAAACATTCTCATAAACGATTCATTATGTATTGATTGTAAACAAATATACCATAAAATGAACTTTTAATATTATCAATAATTAAAAAACATATATTATTATATCATTAATAATATTTTATTGATTAAAATTGAACTAAAAAAGAAAAAAAATAGATATTATGAAAAATATTCAATATGATTATGATTACTCACTCTGAATATTAAAAATAGATAATAAAAAACTAAAATACATGTATATAATAGTTATAAATTATTTTTATAAATGACTATAGATATGAATAATTTAATGAAATATTTTATTAATATATTTATTGTATACAATATATTCAATACCATTAGTGGATGTAGGTAATTAAATAAAGGGGTATTATTCTATAATTTCAATTCCATAATAATTTATTTTAACACCATATAAAATTTAATATGGTTTAATTAAACAATATTTTATTTTTTAGATCATCATTCTCTTATTACTCAATATATTTAGTTTTACATCTAAAATTATATCCTTCTTGTGGGTTTCATTTGAATGAATCTAAATAAACAAGTGTATTTTATCACTATTTCTAATTTCATGAGTTTTGATTGATATTGCATGTCTTCTTTACTTTATATAGTGAATACATTTCCATATTTCCGATTAGTATAATAAACATCATTAATTTCATAATATTTTAATATTAGTTTGTCCATCTATTTTTATTCTAAATCTTACATAACCACTAATGTAAATATTTTTTCACCAAACTTTTTATTCATTATTATATGGTTCATATTGAAAATATATTTTTTATTTATGTTGTTTTTATTAGTTATGGATTAACAACTATATCCTCTCAGACTATTTTCATTTTGGGAATTAACTTCATAGAAAACTAGCACTTCCTTTCTCTTACCGAATAATCATATGTTATAGTCATAATTTTTCATCCAATTCTTTCCCTCCATGTAAAATATATATTCTCTTCCGTTGATTAAATTGTGTTTTCCACAGTTCCATAAGTCGATTAATTTAGAGATATTATTGAAATTACTATATAACCCATTCAATATGTTGTGTTTACTTCATGATTTCTTACTATGAAATATATTATATTTATTATTTGAGAAAATAATAAAATTTAAAATACTTTTAATTATGATTTGGATGTTTATTTATTACTCATGAAAATTAATTATGCAATTTTTAAATATTAACTAGATTTTTATGGATGGGTGTGTTTATTTTCTTTCTATAATGGTATTGAAATTTTTTTGTTTGAAACACAATATGGTTGTTTATTTATTACTAATGAATTTTGATCATAAAATGAATTGATATTCATATCAATGATAGGGTGAATTCGATTGACTTAAAGAAACGATGTGTGTGGATTTTAATAATAATGCCCCCTAATGCAGCTATTTTTCTAGTGAGACAAAATATTTGGGTATTAGTTGTATGTCTTTACATTTTACGTATAATTCTTTTATTGAGGTCTTCTTGGAATGAATGATTCCTCAACATTTCCCTTGAAGGAAAAAATAATGTATTGGCTATGGTATTGAAGTTAATGATCAAAATGTTTAGAATAATTCATTCCATCATAATGATTTATTTATTATTTTTAATATTATAATTTATATTGTTAAACCTGGATTGGATTAAATCCCATTTTATATTTGATATGTAATTACATGATTATAATTTATTTCCATCCATATAATTGTTTCCATTATCATACCATGATAGCTAATAATATACATTTTAACTTATTGATCATTTAATCTCACTATTGTTTTCATTCATTCCATTAGGTTTATAAAGAAAATTGTTATATTTAATATGTATATAAGATTATAATATTTTGTATAATATTTTGAGTTATACGAAAGATTTATTATATAATAATAATTTTATTATATAGTGTAAATTGTATTTCATTTTATGGGAAATACAATGGAATTTTTGTTAAAATTATTCCTAAATATCTATCACTAAAAACCTAAAATGTTATTATATTTATATTAACTCAATAATTGTCAGTGATATTTTAATTATTGATTGTAAAAATTGGGCCTCTTTGGTTCATTTCAACACCACTATGTAAATTAGGCATTTATGAGCGTTAGACCCATAATTTTATGCGTAAGGAATCACAGTTGGTATCAAAAGAGGTTTTAGTGAAGCATACATTGAAGGATGCCAGTTGAAGATAATTGAAATGTTTATTAGGTATGTTTGATCATAATTTTAAATTTATAGATATCCATTAATGATAGTTGGTTTAATTTTTTATATTTTAGGGATTACGATTTGAAAACATTAGAGAACCCTTAGGGATAAGTATATGTATAAGATAATATCAAAAAACATTATTGTAGAGATTGTGTGGTTATTGTTTCGGTGCGGATGTGCGTCGGGTTACGCTGTTCCGCCAGGACGCGTTCGCGCGTGCACCCGTCAACCCGAGGGGATGGGCGCGCGGCTTGTGGTCCCGCAGTCCCGCTTTCCAAGGGCGGGCGGCATCCGTCCCTTATTCAGGGGCGTCTGCTCCTTGATCGAAACCGGGATGATGGGATGTCGGCTCCTTCTTCCTTGGACGTCTCCTCGGAACTCGTCGCCTAATCCGGGTCTCCCTCATAGACTTAAGAATGTTCGTGAATCTCGTTCCCGGCGCCATATCTTCATGGACACCGGTTAATTACGCTGCTTCCGCCCGGACGTTCCAAGGAGTCTGGGCGGGGCGGCAACCTGCGGTGAGAAGGCCGGGTGGCTCTGGGTGCTGGGGGCGTGTCGTAACACTGCGGCTCTGCACATCTGTCTTCCGTCCCTAATAGGGCTTCTCGAAGGCATGATGGCCTGAGGCATCCCGTACTAGGTGCGGGGAACTGTATCACCTGAGGTTTTCCTCAGCTTCCCGTGTTTAACACGGGGTATGCCGCGAGTTTAACGTCCAGCGGGGACGGCATCGGACCGATCAACACGAAAAGTGGATCAGATGACAGAACCCCTTGCGGGGAACCTCCGACGCTGGGGCCAGCACATGGGCGGCTTCCCAAGTAACGTGGAGTGGAGTGAAGTGGCATGACCCCACCGGGATGTGGCGGCCCGGGTAAGGATCAGGATGGATGATGGAGTGAAGAGCTTGGACCCCAGAGGGGCTTCCTACGTACCCTTTATAGAAGACAGGGATCAAAGTCAACGTAGTTCGGGTATACAGTTTAACGTCATGCTGGACGTCGGCAAGCCGACTCACGAAGAGGTCGAGGCCGCCGGGCGGAGGATTGAACCGAACCACCTCGCACAGAGGGGGATGGAACGGCCGGGTGGATCACAGTTTCACGTCATGCTGGACGATAAAAGGAGAAATGAGAAAAGGGGCTGTGGGGAGGCACAGTGGAGATACACACGGGCAGTCTCCCACAGGGGCGGATTCATAGGTGAATCAACGCAAGCGTGAACCCTGGAGGGGTCCACTGATGGACGAACCGACGTAAATACGACCGGGACGACCAGGTGGTGGGCTTGAACCTCGGGGAGGCTTCCTACGTACCCTGTATAGAAGACAGGGATCAAAGTCCACGTAGTTCATTCTGTCAGGACTTACGCACTTGAGGCAGCCCGGTTGCGGCAAAACTCAGTTGGAAGGGACTTGGACCGAAAGCAGAAGACACCTCGATCCCAGTCATACCCTCTACTGGCTTCGGCCGTGGGGAGGCGCAATGGAGATACACATGTGCAGCCTCCCACAAGAAACTAGGGGTTTGTAATACCCTGCCCCCGTAGGGAAAAGCCACTCCCATTAAATCGCCCCGAAAGCGGGACAATCCCGACATCCCTGCAGAGACGAGCAGGTGGGGGCCACATCCAAACCGGGGGAGATCCTGCGTGCAGAGCACGGGATCGGATGAAGCGGACGGTTTAACGTCTTGCCGGACGAAGTACAGTTTAACGTCGTGTGTTGAGGACGAAGCGGACGGTTTAACGTCTTGCCGGACGAAGTACAGTTTAACGTCATGTGTTGAGGACGAAGCACTTGGCAGTTTAACGTCTTGCAGCGCGGACGATGGGGGCTAGGCAGTTTAACGTCGTGCAGCTTGGACGTATGCGCAGTTTAACGTCATGCGGGACGAATGCGCAGTTTAACGTCATGCTGGGCATAGGTTGCCGGACGAATGTGCAGTTTAACGTCATGCTGGGCATAGGTTGCCGGACGAATGTGCAGTTTAACGTCATGCTGGGCATAGGTTGCCGGACGAATGTGCAGTTTAACGTCATGCTGGGCATAGGTTGCCGGACGAATGTGCAGTTTAACGTCATGCTGGGCATAGGTTGCCGGACGAATGTGCAGTTTAACGTAATGCTGGGCATAGGTTGCCGGACGAATGGGTGCATGTCACTTCGCACGAACCTGGAGGGCCGCACGGGAAGACAATGCACGGTGCGGGCACCCAGGATGAGGAGCATCGGGCGCCACGCAGGCAGGTGCCCTCAGGGGGTCGAGGGGGCGACCCTGGCAGATTGCGCGCAAAAAGGAAGCTTTGCGCGCAATACTGCGGGTCGGCGCGCAATCGGGGCGGCTGGCGCGCAATCGGGCCAGTGCCTTGCGCGCGGATGCTTGAGATTGCTCACACCGGGCTTCGGATAGCGCGCGGGGGCAACGGATCATTCTCTAATGAATGGCCACTTGAAAGAAGGGGGGGTGCGCGCAATCGGGCCGGATTGCGCGCACCCCGGGGGCAATTGCGCGCAAGCGGGTTCTTTTGCGCGCAAAGGCCTTAGGGTGAGTTTTTATTCAAATGAAAGGAGCCAGCGGGGATTGCGCGCGAAGGCGGACCCCGAGGCTTTCTTGCGCGAAAGAAAGGAGGTTACCTGAAGTTCGTCATTGCGCGCGGAAGGGGTTGAATTGCGCGCACGAGAGTCGTTTCGACTTCCAGCAACCTTTGAAACGTTGGGGGTCGCCTTGTATTTATAGGCAACCCCGGGCGCGGAATCCAAGGCGCGAGCGCGAAATTCTTCTCGCGGGCGCGGAATCGGGCGCGGCGCGCAAGGGAGTCGCGCGGACCCGCGGCGCGCAAAATTGCGCGCCGGACCGGCGCATTGCGCGCATCCCGGGGGGTTTGTGCGCGGAACATCGCCTTTGCGCGCGGGCCTCTGAAATTCCGCGCAAGGCCTCCGGGCCCTCCGAAACGTTCTTCCGACTCCAAATATCACTTCGCTTTCCGCATCTGGAGCTTCGTTTGGGAACAACGGACTTTTCCGGCGTCTACAAAAGCCCCCCCTCGGAATCGGATCGGCGAGAGGTCGCAACGATCGGGTTCCGAGGGAGACGCCGGAATGCCGAAGTCCTGGGCGACGCGGGACTGTGGCGCGCAAAAATGGGTGTCCGGCGCGAAAGCGGCCGATGCGGTCGCGCAAAGCCTTTTCCGCGCAGCGCGGACCCCGGCCTCGCCTATAAATAGGGGCACTGGGTCCCTCCGTGCCGTACACTGGCCTTCCGCGCGATAAGCCTCTTTGCTCTCGTGCGCGAAATTGCCTTTTCCGGCGCGGAATTCGCTCGCTCGTCGCGCAAAACCGTCCGGACTTCGCTCTGTTTTTGCGCGAATACCCGGGGTTTTTCGCGAAGGACTTCCCGATTGCACGCCGCCCACTAGGATTACGCGCCGCCTCTCAAACTTTTCCACCAGCCTCGTCCGATCCCGCACGCTTCATCCCTTAACCCGCACGACTCCCGAATCTTCCGAGATGGCCGCGCACAGAGGAAATGAAGGGGATGCCGCCACTCGCAGGGCTGAGATGGCGACGAACGAGGAGGTTTACGGAGCCAAGGAGATTGTTTCCAACAATCAATCCTTGTTCGACTTACTAACGCCGACCCAGAAGACATACCCATTGTCAGACAACCAGCCGCTCTGGAACTTCGGCATCCTGGATGAGGTTCCAGTGCCAGGGTTCGAGGTTGATGCGCCGCGAACCTGGGTGACTCGGGAGGACGAGCTTCACCGCTATAACATCACCAACAATGGGCATCCTGCCAGGGAAACCAGGCACTTGGATGTCTACGTCCTGAACCCGAGGACGCGGACCATTGACGGGGGTGAGCCTACTGCGGAGAATTCTCCAGCCCTCTACTCGAGCACATACCGCCAGAGCGTCACGGACGACACCAAGGGCTGGCTGAAGGACTGGGACTTGCGGTCTGGGGGCAACTTCACCAGTGAGTGGGCCTGGGCGTTCTGGGTACGCCACACTTGCGATCACTTCGCAGAGGAGCTGCGGTACATCGGCCTGTTTGAGGCGGTGTGGACGTCGCAGTTCCACTTCTACCAGCAGTCTGAGCTCGGGCCGGAGCTGTTCACTCGCTGGTCCCCGGATACCAACACCTTCCATCTTCACCATGGGGAGGTCGGCATCGGTCTCTGGGACATCCACTGCATCGGAGGTATCCCGCTAGAGGGCTACCAGTACGATGAGTTCCTGCCACCGAAGAACATCTGGGAGGACAGGTCACGGACTCCCATTCTGACCTGGCATCTGCTTGACCTGGCGGATGTGCGTCGGGTTACGCTGTTCCGCCAGGACGCGTTCGCGCGTGCACCCGTCAACCCGAGGGGATGGGCGCGCGGCTTGTGGTCCCGCAGTCCCGCTTTCCAAGGGCGGGCGGCATCCGTCCCTTATTCAGGGGCGTCTGCTCCTTGATCGAAACCGGGATGATGGGATGTCGGCTCCTTCTTCCTTGGACGTCTCCTCGGAACTCGTCGCCTAATCCGGGTCTCCCTCATAGACTTAAGAATGTTCGTGAATCTCGTTCCCGGCGCCATATCTTCATGGACACCGGTTAATTACGCTGCTTCCGCCCGGACGTTCCAAGGAGTCTGGGCGGGGCGGCAACCTGCGGTGAGAAGGCCGGGTGGCTCTGGGTGCTGGGGGCGTGTCGTAACACTGCGGCTCTGCACATCTGTCTTCCGTCCCTAATAGGGCTTCTCGAAGGCATGATGGCCTGAGGCATCCCGTACTAGGTGCGGGGAACTGTATCACCTGAGGTTTTCCTCAGCTTCCCGTGTTTAACACGGGGTATGCCGCGAGTTTAACGTCCAGCGGGGACGGCATCGGACCGATCAACACGAAAAGTGGATCAGATGACAGAACCCCTTGCGGGGAACCTCCGACGCTGGGGCCAGCACATGGGCGGCTTCCCAAGTAACGTGGAGTGGAGTGAAGTGGCATGACCCCACCGGGATGTGGCGGCCCGGGTAAGGATCAGGATGGATGATGGAGTGAAGAGCTTGGACCCCAGAGGGGCTTCCTACGTACCCTGTATAGAAGACAGGGATCAAAGTCAACGTAGTTCGGGTATACAGTTTAACGTCATGCTGGACGTCGGCAAGCCGACTCACGAAGAGGTCGAGGCCGCCGGGCGGAGGATTGAACCGAACCACCTCGCACAGAGGGGGATGGAACGGCCGGGTGGATCACAGTTTCACGTCATGCTGGACGATAAAAGGAGAAATGAGAAAAGGGGCTGTGGGGAGGCACAGTGGAGATACACACGGGCAGTCTCCCACAGGGGCGGATTCATAGGTGAATCAACGCAAGCGTGAACCCTGGAGGGGTCCACTGATGGACGAACCGACGTAAATACGACCGGGATGACCAAGTGGTGGGCTTGGACCTCAGGGAGGCTTCCTACGTACCCTGTATAGAAGACAGGGATCAAAGTCCACGTAGTTCATTCTGTCAGGACTTACGCACTTGAGGCAGCCCGGTTGCGGCAAAACTCAGTTGGAAGGGACTTGGACCGAAAGCAGAAGACACCTCGATCCCAGTCATACCCTCTACTGGCTTCGGCCGTGGGGAGGCGCAATGGAGATACACATGTGCAGCCTCCCACAAGAAACTAGGGGTTTGTAATACCCTGCCCCCGTAGGGAAAAGCCACTCCCATTAAATCGCCCCGAAAGCGGGACAATCCCGACATCCCTGCAGAGACGAGCGGGTGGGGGCCACATCCAAACCGGGGGAGATCCTGCGTGCAGAGCACGGGATCGGATGAAGCGGACGGTTTAACGTCTTGCCGGACGAAGTACAGTTTAACGTCGTGTGTTGAGGACGAAGTGGACGGTTTAACGTCTTGCCGGACGAAGTACAGTTTAACGTCATGTGTTGAGGACGAAGCACTTGGCAGTTTAACGTCTTGCAGCGCGGACAATGGGGGCTAGGCAGTTTAACGTCGTGCAGCTTGGACGTATGCGCAGTTTAACGTCATGCGGGACGAATGCGCAGTTTAACGTCATGCTGGGCATAGGTTGCCGGACGAATGTGCAGTTTAACGTCATGCTGGGCATAGGTTGCCGGACGAATGTGCAGTTTAACGTCATGCTGGGCATAGGTTGCCGGACGAATGTGCAGTTTAACGTCATGCTGGGCATAGGTTGCCGGACGAATGTGCAGTTTAACGTCATGCTGGGCATAGGTTGCCGGACGAATGTGCAGTTTAACGTCATGCTGGGCATAGGTTGCCGGACGAATGGGTGCATGTCACTTCGCACGAACCTGGAGGGCCGCACGGGAAGACAACGCACGGTGCGGGCACCCAGGATGAGGAGCATCGGGCGCCACGCAGGCAGGTGCCCTCAGGGGGTCGAGGGGGCGACCTTGGCAGATTGCGCGCAAAAAGGAAGCTTTGCGCGCAATACTGCGGGTCGGCGCGCAATCGGGGCGGCTGGCGCGCAATCGGGCCAGTGCCTTGCGCGCGGATGCTTGAGATTGCTCACACCGGGCTTCGGATAGCGCGCGGGGGCAACAGCTCATTCTCTAATGAATGGCCACTTGAAAGAAGGGGGGGTGCGCGCAATCGGGCCGGATTGCGCGCACCCCGGGGGCAATTGCGCGCAAGCGGGTTCTTTTGCGCGCAAAGGCCTTAGGGTGAGTTTTTATTCAAATGAAAGGAGCCAGCGGGGATTGCGCGCGAAGGCGGACCCCGAGGCTTTCTTGCGCGAAAGAAAGGAGGTTACCTGAAGTTCGTCATTGCGCGCGGAAGGGGTTGAATTGCGCGCACGAGAGACGTTTCGACTTCCAGCAACCTTTGAAACGTTGGGGGTCGCCTTGTATTTATAGGCAACCCCGGGCGCGGAATCCAAGGCGCGAGCGCGAAATTCTTCTCGCGGGCGCGGAATCGGGCGCGGCGCGCAAGGGAGTCGCGCGGACCCGCGGCGCGCAAAATTGCGCGCCGGACCGGCGCATTGCGCGCATCCCGGGGGGTTTGCGCGCGGAACATCGCCTTTGCGCGCGGGCCTCTGAAATTCCGCGCAAGGCCTCCGGGCCCTCCAAAACGTTCTTCCGACTCCAAATATCACTTCGCTTTCCGCATCCGGAGCTTCGTTTGGGAACAACGGACTTTTCCGGCGTCTACAAAAGCCCCCCCTCAGAATCGGATCGGCGAGAGGTCGCAACGATCGGGTTCCGAGGGAGACGCCGGAATGCCGAAGTCCTGGGCGGCGCGGGACTTAGCCGCGCAAAAAGGGGCGCCGGTCGCGAAATTCGCCGCTGCGGTCGCGCAAAGCGCTTTCCGCGCAGCGCGGCCCCGGCCTCGCCTATAAATAGGGGCGCTGGGTCCCGCGTTCCGTACTCTGGCCTTCCGCGCGATAAGCTCCAAAGCTCTCGTGCGCGAAATTGCCTCTTCCGGTCACGAAATTCGCCCGATCGGCGCGCAAAGCCGTCCGGATTTCGCCTGTTTTTGCACGAAAACCCGGAACTTTGCGCGACAGCCTTCCCCATTGCGCGCCGTCCACTTGGATTGCGCGCCAGCCTTCAAACTTCTCTACCAGCCTCGTCCGATCCCGCACGCTTCATCCCTCAATCCGCACGACTCCCGAAACTTCTGAGATGGCTGCGCACAGAGGAAATGAGGGGGATGCCGCCACTCGCAGGGCTGAGATGGCGACGAACGAGGAGGTTTACGGAGCCAAGGAGATTGTTTCCAACAATCAATCCTTGTTCGACTTACTAACGCCGGCCCAGAAGACATACCCATTGTCAGACAACCTGCCGCTCTGGAACTTCGGCATCCTAGATGAGGTTCCAGTGCCAGGGTTCGAGGTTGATGCGCCGCGAACCTGGGTGACTCGGGAGGACGAGCTTCACCGCTATAACATCACCAACAATGGGCATCCTGCCAGGGAAACCAGGCACTTGGATGTCTACGTCCTGAACCCGAGGACGCGGACCATTGACGGGGGTGAGCCTACTGCGGAGAATTCTCCAGCCCTCTACTCGAGCACATACCGCCAGAGCGTCACAGATGACACCAAGGGCTGGCTGAAGGACTGGGACTTGCGGTCTGGGGGCAACTTCACCAGTGAGTGGGCCTGGGCGTTCTGGGTACGCCACACTTGCGATCACTTCGCAGAGGAGCTGCGGTACATCGGCCTGTTTGAGGCGGTGTGGACGTCGCAGTTCCACTTCTACCAGCAGTCTGAGCTCGGGCCGGAGCTGTTCACTCGCTGGTCCCCGGATACCAACACCTTCCATCTTCACCATGGGGAGGTCGGCATCGGTCTCTGGGACATCCACTGCATCGGAGGTATCCCGCTGGAGGGCTACCAGTACGATGAGTTCCTGCCACTGAAGAACATCTGGGAGGACAGGTCACGGACTCCCATTCTGACCTGGCATCTGCTTGACCTGGCTACGCAGCGGCTCGGGATCCAAGACTTCCAGAAGGACATAGCCTACAAGGATTGGTTCGGCCAGTTCCTGGAGCATGACCCGGCGGTCAAGATGCCAGGCAGGGGGAAGCGGTGCCCGACCGCAGCTCAGAGGAGCCGGAACGGGTCGTACTGGCGGGTCCTGGAGACGGGCGATTACCGCTCATGGGGGTACCGCGTCATCGAGGCCCGGGACCCGAATGTCCAGTACGCGGCGTTCCTGGCCGCCTTTCTGAGCGGGTGGCTCCTGCCAGTGCGGGATGCGAGGATGGGCGTCCGCCCGGCGACGCTGGTGATGGCGGGCGCCATGGCTGCCAATAAGAGGTACAACCTCGGGGTCCCAGTACTGGCGAGGCTGTATGCCATTCTGGGACGCATCTCACGAGGGGGGTCGCCACGAAGGATCTGTGGGCCCTTTCAGTTCTTCCACGGCTGGGTGGCTGCTCACCTTGGTGGGTATACGTTCCCAAATGCCATCAGTCCTCCGGGCAACGGCCTGCGACCCTCCCTGCTGAACATTGCGGGGGTCGCTCCGATGACCCTCAGTGAGGAGGGCGTGAGGGTTCGGATTGGCAATCATGCCAATTTCAACTTCAGCCCGTTCCCCACTCCCGTCGGCCAGATGATCGACAACGGACAGGGCCCGCTGGAGCAGCATGAATACTTCCTGAACATGCGGGGCGGGGTGCTCGTGGCTCGGATCGACGGGAAGGTGATCTGCGAGCCTTACGTGCCGACCCGGTTCGCCAGGCAGTTCGGGTGCCTTCAGCGGATGCCGAAGAGGGTATTCACCGCTGTCCGGGAGGAGACGAACCCTTGCGTCCTTCGCCAGATGTGGCTGATGTTCGTCGCCTTCGGCTCTGGCGACGTCATCACTCTCCCTCCTACCGGGATCGACGCAGGCTTGGCAACCGAGTATGCCGAACACTGGGCCATCGCGTACCCCGAGGGGCTCTTGCGGAAGCTAGTTCGGCGGCTCGAGGCTACCCGTGCGGAGTCCGGGCGTCAAGGAAGGAGGCGAGGCGCCGCCACACGGGGGAGAACGGAGGCGCGCCAAGCAGCGGGGCCGGCGCGAGCAGGGACTTCGGCAGCGGGCGCATCGCAGGCTGCCGCTACGACCTCGGCGCCCAGAGAGGGGGCACATGCGGCGGTCGAGGAGCGGCCCGGGAAGCAGGTGAGGCGTCTGCTCGAACCCTCCCACGATGCAGTCTTCCCGGCGCTGTGGTCGGCCTGGATGACCCTGCGGCAGTCACTGGGGACCGACGTCATCTGGCGAAAGATACTCAGAGAAGGAATCTATCTGCCAGAGGTCGGGCGCCTCCAGATCACCGACAGGGTGGACTTCAACCGGCAATATGCATATCTGACGGCCATGGACGAGTACGCGCGCCAACATGGTCAGCGTGCGGAGCCATCCCTTCTGGTGAAGGTGATGCTTGGTCTCGAGCCCGCTCCAGAACAGATGCCGCCGGGAGAAGATGGCAGTAGCGACTCCGAGGAGGAGGAGGAGACGGGGGAGGATGAAGGCTCCGAGGGAAGGTCCCATCGGGGGAGCCCACGGGAGAGCGGCGAGGTGGCCGGCTCTGACAACGTCGATGTCACTGAGCTCCTCGAGGTCCGCTTCTATCCCTACTCAACCTGCTTCATCCATTCTCTTATGCAGCTTCTAACCCGTTTCTCCATCCTTCTCAGGAGCACACGGATGTCGGTCAGGCGTCCTCAACAGGAGTAGGAGAGGCGCCAGCAGGACAAGGCGGGGGCCAGGCACCCATTATTGAACTGTCAAGCGCTAAGGGGTCCCCTGCTGCAACTGTTCCTGCGGCGACCGGGGTAGCGGAAGATGACGCTCCGAACTCCCGTAAGTCTCCCTACTTTACTGCTGGTGCTTGCCATTGACGATCCGTGACTAACCATGGCATGCCCCGCACAGTGATCTCAACATTGGAGGCTCGTCGGGTTGCCGAACCCGGGCCATCTACGAGTGGACCAGTGGTGGACATGCCGCCTGCTCCGGAACAGACCTTCCAAACCGAGCCGGCCCCACCAACTGCTGATCAAGGGGCTCCGGACATCGGCGGTGCTGACATCGGAGAGAGGTTGGGGGCTGACGAGGGTGTCAGCGCCGCTGGGGAGAGAGAAGAAGGTTGCCCGGATGTTGGGGAACCTATCCCTCGTGAGGACCTCCCAGGGGCGGACCCTGCAGCAGACCTGCTGGCTGCCTTCCCTGCTTACCGGCCTGCCGACCCCGAGGAGATGGATGACTCGGACGCGGAGGCGGCCGAGGATAGCCGGGTAACGCGACGCAGGGGGTGGAAGTGCATCCAGCGCTTCCTCAAGCGAGACCCATCGGAATGGCTGGGGCGCATGGGATCACTTCAGACCTGGCTGCGCTTCCTGTGTGCCGGGGGAGCTGATGCTCAACGCCTTCATCTGACGGTCCGTGATTTCATGGCCGAGAAGATGCGCGAGAGCCGCCGGCGTGCCGACGTCGCACAAAGTCGGGACATGTCGGAGAGCACGCAGGCGCTCCTCGCGGCAGAGCAGGAAGTCCGGCGCCTCGAAGGGCAGGCGGCAGAGAAGGAGGCCTTCGTCGCAGCATGTACCGAGCTTGTGGAGCAACTATCGGCACAACTGATCGATGCTCAGGTACAGCTGACGGAGGCGGGCCAACAGATGGTCACACTCCAAGTCGAGCGGGAGCGCGCACAGGCCAGGATTGACGAACTGCGTGCTGCGACCGCCGACGAGGAGAGGGCACGCAGAGAACGAGAAGCAGCCCTGGAGGCCGCCAGCCAAAGGGTAGCGGCGTTAGAAAGACTTATCCAGCACGCTAATCCCTAGGGGCTTTGTTTTTTGCCATTCCTAGAACATTTTGCTTCCGTTATTCAATATTTCGATCCATTTGTATGAATCAATATATTTATCTGCGTCTTTCGGTTTAATATGCTCAACCACAATTCGTTGTCTTGCGGGAGTGTTAACCAAGCATCAGGCATCCATAATTGGGCCTGGGTTTCTGGAGAAAAGAGGGAGGTCATTCCTAGGAAAGGAGACCTCAGACCTAACCAATGTATCACCCCCCAACTTGTTCCAACACACGAGCGGGACAACGCTAGGGGCGTTGAGATTTTATCCGAACATAGGGAAATGAGAAAGGGTGAATCGCGTGTCCCGAATCCAGACATCCACAACGGTCGGCCTTCCAGGAAATGCCCAAGACGGTAGGCGGACAGTGGATCGACCATAACAACTGCAATAGACGGACCGAAAAAGGCCATCATTCATATTGCAGGAGGCGGACCACATGTCATCATGAATACCGCTTTGGGGTTCCTTCAGACACAAGGGTGGAAAATCCAGATCAACAGGGCATGCGAAGCGTGGGGCGAAGTGACGATTTGTTCGGACAGAATCCAACGCTCTCAAAATTGCGCCACCGTGGGGAAAACGTACTAGGTGGATGCACTAATCTGGCCGTGAGTCACCTCAATTCTCAGACAGCACCTCTCTGACGACGAAACTGTCGCTTCCCATCCTTACGATGGGGCATCCCGAGCTGAATCGGGGAGATTATCACAACTGCACCACTCTACCCGAAGTCAGGCCAGACGGCCGGCGACGAGGAGGGGCGGGACTTAACGATCCCTGAGGCTGGACCCGAGTCGAAATGCCCGGGCGTTCCTACGTACTCCATCAAGATGGAGATCAAGCCACACGTAGTTCTGAGAGTGCAGTTTAACGTCATGCAGGACGGAGGACCCCATTTGGGGTAGATCTTAGTTTAGGGTCTTAGAGCTCGGACCATAAGGGCTGGATCTTAGTTTAAGGTCTTAGAGCTCAGACCATAAAGGTGGAGGATCTTAGTTTAAGGTCTTAGAGCTCGGACCATAGGGCTAGAGGATCTTAGTTTAAGGTCTTAGAGCTCGGACCAGAAGGGGGGATCTTAGTTTAAGGTCTTAGAGCTCGGACCATAAGGGGGGATCTTAGTTTAAGGTCTTAGAGCTCGGACCATAAGGGGAGATCTTAGTTTAAGGTCTTAGAGCTCGGACCATAAAGAGAGATCTTAGTTTAAGGTCTTAGAGCTTGGACCATAAGGGGAGATCTTAGTTTAAGGTCTTAGAGCTCGGACCATAAGGGGGGATCTTAGTTTAAGGTCTTAGAGCTCGGACCATAAGGGGGGATCTTAGTTTAAGGTCTTAGAGCTCGGACCATAAGGAGAGATCTTAGTTTAAGGTCTTAGAGCTCGGACCATAAAGAGAGATCTTAGTTTAAGGTCTTAGAGCTCGGACCATAAAGACCTCAAAGTACGCCGCATCTGGTCATATCCCCTGGATATGCGAAGATGCACTGAGGGATAGTGTCAAGAGTGTCGAGGTTTCGCCTGGTTAGAATGGGAGGTGGAAAATGTGAATCATGCGGCCATTCACTCAAGGACTGGGGGCACCGGCGTAACGATATGGGAGTACTGCCGACCGTGGCGGAAAAGCAGCATCAATATCGCACTAACCGTTGGTGGAATGAGGCAGCAAACGAGCATCGACCGCTCAATCGCAGGATTCATATCGATTTGCTGCCCGAGGCCATTGGGGGTACCGGCCCGAGTCGGTGGGAGAGCACTGAGGCATTGTGTCCGAACCGTTCACGGGGGCTCCACCCAGGGCGTAGACGATGGGTCCGAATGAAAGGGAGCACGAAGCCTGAAAAGTGGAGGAAACCTGACCAAGCGGATCCTGACCCTCCTGGCAATAAACCAGAGTACTCTTGACACCGGTGGACCACTGCAAGGGGTCGGGGAACGCGCCTTGAGGGTGACCTGAAGGCGGCGGATTCCCCAGAGAAGGGGGAATCTCTAAGAGATGGGGGGCTGGACCCGAAGTTTCAAACATTCGGGCGTTCCTACGTATCCCATAAGGATGGGAATCAAGCCGCACGTAGTTCTTGAAGCGCGGTGCAACACAATCGGGCACCAGCGCGGGGAAGAGTGCGGGTCTGACCCTCGCACACAAAAGGAGCGGCATTTGATATTTCTTGTTTGTCCTTAAAGATGAATGGTTTTTCTTTGTGCGGCGACATGACTGTGATTGAGAAATCTCTGGCGTCGCCGCAATAATCAAGCCACGGAAGGCATTGATGAATGGCGTGGTTATTAACCAGCGCCCAACATGAGTGTCCCCTGAGGGGAACATCACGATGCAGTGCCGTTTTCTCGTCGGGCGGCCAAGACGATCACAGTTTACGGTCGTGTGGTAGGACCAGACAACACAGTTTAAGGTCGTGTGGTTCGGACCATGGAGGAATCCGCTTACCGCGGTACGGCGGACACGGCGGAGGTGGGAGCATACCCAGCCCTGCGGTCACGCACGATTCCAGGAGAAGAGTCTTGGGATGGGGGTCTGCGTATGTCCATCACCCGAGGGGCAGAGATGCTAGCCTCCAGATATACTGGGCCCAGAACGCAATTGTTCGGGCGACTCCCTCCTCCTTATGGGGACGAGGGTCCAGCTACGCATGGCCCTTAGGGAGGATATCTGCATATATCCTTGGTGCTCAGATCATGGGAGCCTCGAACGACATCATTACCCTGGTTGGTCTGCCTAACGTGTAGAGGCGTACCGGAGGTCAGTATGAAGAGAGTGTCAAGATTCCACTACAACGCACAAAGGCGGAGTGTGATGAGGACTGCGCAACCAATGTTCAGAGCCTGAGAGGGCTAACATGGCGATCAAGGACGTTGCTGACGCATTCGCAACACAACATCCGATCGTGTCAGCCTAAGACGGGGCAAGCAAACGAGCATCAACCGCTCAATCGCAGGATTCATATCGAATTGCGGCCCAAGACCCGCCGGTAAATCGACCCGGAGCGGTGGGAGAGCACTGAGGCATCGTACCCAAACCGCTAACGAGGATCCCTTTGAGTGAAGGCTCGAACAAGAGGAAGCGCGGGGCCTGACAAGCAACACAGGACTTGTCGGGATTGAATCTGACACTACGAGTCATAGACCGAAGCACCCAAAACATGTTAACAGATCTCCGGAAAGGGTCGGAGGACTCACCCTGAGAGCAACCGAAGGGGGGCAGATCCCCGTGATCAACCAAGAGACGGGGCTGGACCTGAGACACAAGCGTCCAGGCGGTCCTACGTATCCCATAAGGATGGGAATCAAGCCATACGTAGTTCTGGAAAGGCAGTTTAACGTCATGCAGGACGATGAGGGGTGTGAGGTAGTCCCACACACGGGGGAGGCGTACGGCGCGGCCAGTAGACCGACGTGAATGAGGACGTAATCCCCCGCTCACGCGATACGCCTCGCACAAGAGGAGGGGAACTGGGGCCAGAGGCCCAACGCGGGATAAGGATTCCCGGGAAATGGGGCTGGGCCTGAAACATGAATGTCCAGGCGGTCCTACGTATCCCATAAGGATGGGAATCAAGCCATACGTAGTTCTTGAAGTGCAGTTTAACGTCATGCAGGACGATGAGGAAAGAAGGGGGGAGCAGAAGGCATCCCCAAACGTGGGGGGGCGTACAGCGTGACGAGCAAAACGACGTGAATGAGGGCATAGCCCCGCACTCACACCATACGCCGCACACCCGGGGGCAACTGGGCCAAGGGCCCGAGATGGGATGGAAATTCCCGAAGGATGGGGCTGGGCCTGAAACACGAGGGTTCAGGCGGTCCTACGTATCCCATAAGGATGGGAATCAAGCCGCACGTAGTTCTTGAGGGGCAGTTTTACGTCATGCAGGACGAATGCTGAACAGTTTAACGTCTTGTAGCTCGGACGTAGTGCAGTTTAGCGTCATGCGGGACGAAGCACTTGGCAGTTTAACGTCTTGCAGCGCGGACGAAGTGCAGTTTAGCGTCATGCAGGACGAAGCGCAGTTTAGCGTCATGCAGGACGAAGCGCAGTTTAGCGTCATGCAGGACGAAGCGTAGTTTAGCGTCATGCAGGACGAAGCGCAGTTTAGCGTCATGCAGGACGAAGCGCAGTTTAGCGTCATGCAGGACGAAGCGCAGTTTAGCATCATGCAGGACGAAGCACAGTTTAGCGTCATGCAGGACGAAGCGCAGTTTAGCGTCATGCAGGACGAAGCGCAGTTTAGCGTCATGCAGGACGAAGCGCAGTTTAGCGTCATGCAGGACGAACGGACACTCAGGCAAAGTATTGCTTGAGGAACCTAGCGTTGGTGGGAGGAGTGACACGCTCACCATCCATAGTCGCTAAGGAGTACGCGCCATTGGGATATACCTTGTGGACAACAAAAGGTCCCTCCCACTTGGGCTCCAACTTGGGCGGCTTCCTGCCGGGGATCATCGGTGCTCTTAGGGCTAGCACTAGATCACCCTGTAGGAAGGAGCGGAGGCGAACCTTCTTATTGAAATCTCGAGCCATTCTGCTTTGATGCCTCTCCAAGTTGTGCAAAGCGCGAAGTCTATTCTCATCCAGTGCTTCCAACTCGACTAGACGGGCTTCAGCAACTCTGTCTGGCGCTTGCTGGTCGTAGACCGCAGTGCGCAAGGACGGTAACTGGATCTCGATGGGCAGGACGGCCTCAGCTCCATACACCAGGGAATAAGGGGTCATCTGGGTGGAATTGCGAGTCGTCGTCCGATAAGCCCAGAGGGCGTTGGGGAGCTTGTCCGGCCAACTCTTCTTGTTCTGACCAACCATCTTTTGCAGAATGTTAGAGAGGGTTTTGTTAAACGCCTCGATCTGTCCATTCGCCTGCGCATGATAGCGAGATGTATGGTTCGAGCGGATGTTATACTTGGCGTACAACTTCTTCAACTCGGCTGCTCGGAAATTGGTTCCGTTGTCCGTGAGGATAGCGTGAGGCACTCCAAATCGATAGATGATGTTGGAGGTCACGAAGTCAGCGATCGAACGGGATTTGACCTCTCTGAGCGGAATCGCTTCTGCCCATTTGGAGAAGAAGTCCGTGGCGGTCAGAATGAACCGGCACTGGCGAGCTGTCGCCGGCGGGTAAGGTCCCACAACGTCCAGTCCCCAGACTGCAAAGGGCCAGGAATACCTTGTGGTATGGAGAGGCTCCGGCGGCCGATGCACAAAGTTCGCATGAACCTGGCACGCATGGCACCTCCTGGCATACTCGATGCAGTCATGGATCATAGAGGGCCAGAAGTATCCCAATCTCCGAATCTGGTGGGACAGCTTCGGCCCAGTCTGGTGGGCGCCGCATGAACCAGCATGAACCTCTTGCATGACTCGTGGGATCTCAACTCCCTGAAGGCAACGGAGGAGAACACCATCAAATCCGCGTTTGTAGAGGATCTGCTCCAGGCCGGGACTGCTCTGGAGGACAAACTGCGATGCGCGGCGTCGAACTCGCTCACGCTCGGCCCGATCCGATGGAAGAATGCCATGTTGGAGGTACTCAACCAAAGGCGTCCTCCAATCAGGGGCTGATCCGACCGCTATATCTGGGGTACTCGGGGCTCCGGGCATAGGGGCAACCGTGGTGAGGTTACTTACCAACGGGCCGCGATCTTCTTCCGGGATAACGGGAGCGATGAGCCTGCGGCGCGTCACGCGGACGATCAGGTTGTCCTGTTCAGGTTCCGCAAGTGACGCAGCCAGGCTGGCCAAAGCATCTGCTCGACCGTTCTGCGACCGAGGAACATGGACAATTTCCGGCCGAGAAGGGAACCGGGCCATCAGAAGAAGGGTGCACTCCAACAATGGCACAAGTTCCGGCTTCCTGACAACGTAGTCGCCATTGATCTGCTTAACGACCAGCTCGGAGTCCCCTTTCACGCACAGACGGGGCACGTCGATCTCGAGAGCCAACTCGAGGCCGGTGATGAGGGCATGGTATTCCGCCTCATTGTTGGTACAGCCCTCTGACAACAGGAAGGAATATGGCAGCACGGCTCGCTCCGGGGTAATGAAGACGATGCCCAAGCCCACTATATTGAGCTTAGGATTATCGAGTCTTCTACCGGTGGGGCTCCGGGAGGCACCGTCAAAGTGCATCTGCTAGCATGGATCGGCTCGATCAACCGAGAGAATGGTCTCATCAGGAAAGCCTAGATCCAGCGGCTGATCCGCGGAGGTCGGGTGAGCGGCCAGAAAGTCTGCCAATGCCTGCCCTTTGATGGCCTTCTGAGACACGTACCTGATGTCGAACTGCTGGAGAATCACAGCCCACCGCGCTAGACGGCCAGTCAACATAGGTCGGCTCAGGATATATTTCAACGGGTCTACCCGAGAAACCAACTGTACCTCATGGTGCTGCAAGTAGTGCCGTAATTTCTGTACGGAAAATACGAGCGCCAGGCAGCTCTTCTCGATGGGGGAATACCTAACCTCCGCATCGAGGAGCATGCGACTGAGGTAATAGAGGCTATTCTCTGTTCCATCGTTGTTCTTCTGGGCGAGAAGGGCACCCAGGGACCGTTCCAGGGCGGTCACATAAAGGACCAGCGGCATTCCGGATACGGGCGGCATCAGGACCGGAGGTTGAAGCAGGTACTGCTTGATTTCCTCGAAAGCGGTCTGACACTCTTTATCCCATACATAGGTGGCACCTTTCTTCATGAGCCGAGAAAAGGGCTTACACTTGCCGGCCAGATTCGCGATGAATCGGCGTATATAGGCTAAGTGGCCTTGGAACCCTTGCAGTTCCCGGACGGTACCCGGGGGAGGCATCTGGCTAATCACCCTGATTTTCTCTGGGTCGATCTCAATACCCCGGTATCTTACCACAAATCCAAGGAACTTTCCGGAGGTGACCCCAAAGGCACACTTCAACGGGTTCATCTTCAGGCAGCGAGACCGGAGGAAGCCGAACACTTTCTCAAGGTCTTTGAGATGGTCCTGACGCTGGCGCGATTTGACCACCAAGTCGTCGACGTAGCATTCCACCAGTGTGCCGAGGATTGGCTTGAATATGCGGTGCATCGCCCGTTGGTAGGTGGCACCTGCATTCTTCAGGCCGAAGGGCATGACCCGGTAGCAAAAGGTACCTTGGGGGGCCCTGAAGGCAGTGAACTCCTCATCCTCAGGGGCCATCCGGATTTGGTGGTATCCGGAGTATCCATCCATAAAGGAGAGGGCTTGGAACCCTGCCGTGGCATCAATCAACAGCTCTGTCACTGGAAGGGGAAAATCATCCTTCGGACAGTGGCGGTTGAGATCGCGGAAGTCGATGCAGACTCTAATCTGCCCGTTCTTCTTCCTGACCGGCACAATGTTGGCCAGCCATTTGGGGTACTGAACTTCCCTCACGAAGTTGGCTTTGATAAGCTTGTCAACTTCGGCCTCAACCATGGCACCATGGGATGGGTGCATCTTCCTGGGAGGCTGCTTGAACCCGCGATGGTTCGCCGGGAGACCAAGGCGGTGGACGGCTACCTGAGGATCTAGCCCCGGCATCTCGTCATAGCCCCAAGCGAACACATCACGGTGCTGCCTGAGAAAGTCCACGTACTGCCGCCGCTCCTCAGAGGGCATGGCGGCACTAACCAATGTGGGTCTTGGATCGGCCTCGGTTCCAAGGTTCACCTGTATTAACTCATCGACCGTGGCGGGGACGCCCTCCTCAAAGGCTGGGGGTGCATCTTCCACGTCCTCTCCACTTGGGGAGGGATCATCCACGGGAGAGACTGCGTTGGAAACTGCATTGGGGCCACCAGATCTTGCTGGGCCGCTGGTGCTGGCACGGGCGGTCGCGGTCATCTCATCAGGAGACTCACAGGCCGTCGAAACCATGGCTACGTCCAACCGTTGAATCGGGAGGACGTAGGCGTCATCCAAGCTGGCCCATGGATCGTTTGCAACAGCGACAGGCTCAACCTCACCTGCCATGATCTTCTTATCCTTGCTCTTGTAATAGTCCGCGTCCAGATAACGGGCTTCACATGAGGCAAAAGGAGAGGCATCTCCTTGAAGCACGCCTACTCGACCATTAAGGGAGTATTTGAGGCATTGGTGGTATGATGAGGGAACCGCCGCGTGAAGATGGAGCCATGGCCTGCCCATCAATGCGTTGTACGCAGTGTCCTGAGAGACTACCATGAATTCGGTGTTGGCAACCAAGTCACCGAACTGGGTCTTCAAACGTATCTTGCCGACCGGGGTTTGCTCGGTGCGGTCGTACCCCTGGATCCTGAGGTCGGAGGGAATCAAGTCATCCTCAGACAACCCCAATCTCCGGAGCGTCCGAGTCGGAATCAGGTTGATCCCGGATCCCGTGTCGACAAGACAACGCCGGACTTCAAGGCCATTGAACTGGCCAGTGACATACAGCGGACGAATATGTCCCTGTATAGGAGGGTCTTCATCCTTACCAGAGAACGAGATAACTGCCTGACATTCGGCGTCCTCGATCGTTTCGGTGTGAAAGGCCTCTGCAGCCGCAACCTCTGTCTCAAACTGGAGGGGGCTTTTCAGGGCTTCAGCGAGTGCCTCGCGCATCTCAGATGACATGCGCAGAGCCTCAAGGATGGAGAGCCTTGCTGGGATGTCGGCCAAGTGCTTCAGGACATCATACTTTTTGGCCAAGCGCGAGTTCCTGATTGCAGGAGGTTGCTCTGCGGTTGGTGGCATGACGGGCCTTACCGGTTGGATCGGCGGCCGACTGGTACTTGGCGCATCCCGCTGTTCACTGGTCGCAGTCCGGGAAATGGTCACCGTACTGGAGTCAGGAGGCCGGGATGGACTTGTGGCAGGGCGGGGCTGGTCGCGACGCGGCTGAGGCGGTTCTGCCTGGTCCCATACCACAAACAGTGGCGGAGGCGAATCCGTCATCCCCGGATGGGGAGCCTGCGCACGTTGAGCTCGATCTTGAGCCTGCTGCCTAGTCTCAGTGGCGTGCACGGCCTGGTCGGAGGTACTGACGGCTGTGCCCCGGCGACTCCTGCTGCTGCGGTTCTTCCGACGGTGGCGACGACCGGGGACACTAGGGAGGTCCACCTGGTGTTCTTCAACGTCGGGAACCGAAAAGGGATTTACCAGCTCGACGGTGTTAACCGAAGCGTACCCAATACCGTCATCGGACGAATCATCCATCACCGGGCGGATCCGAGGAGGGACCCCCATCTCCGGGGGCATGAAATCGCCGAGAGTACGGGATAGTGGCGGAACTGGCGGGGCGCGCTCTTCCTTCTTGCGCTGCCGCCGTTTGCTCCTCTTGGAAGAGGCAGGCTGGGACGACGATGCTGAAGCAGCACCCGCGGATTCTGGGGGCTCAGGCTGATTCAAGCGCGCACGGATGATTCCATGGGCGCGAATGGTCGTCTTGCGGGCCATCCAGTTATTATACTTCTGGGATCCGCGGTTGGAGACCAGCTGCCATTCGTCCTCGTTGCCACTATCGTCATCTGATCCCACGAACACGCCCGCCACTTGTGCTGGAGCTGGGCCCAACCTGATTACATTGTTGTTAATCTGGTCTTGGAGCCAGTCCTTGAACACATAGCACCGCTGGATGGTGTGCCCCAGGGCTCGATGGTAGGGGCAGTAGCGGGGGTTATCTGTGAGATGTGCCTCCTCTGGCTTCCAACACTCAGGCAGTCGCACAATCCTCTGCTCCAGGGCGCTCTGGAAATAACCGGGGACCTGATCCTCATGGAATGAGTACGTCAGGTGTCGCGGGCCCCTGGGAGCGCGGTCTTGACGAGGGGCTGGAGGGGCCTGCCGAGGAGGTGGACCCTGATTATCTCGCCTGGGTTGCGGCGGTACATTACGCGGAGGGGCCGGCCGGTTCTGAGGCTGCCGTTGCTGGGCCGGGAACTGAGCCCGTGGAGGCGGATTCCTGTGAGGCTGTGGAGCTGGCCTCACCGGCAGCAGCTCCAACGGCCTGGGAGCCTCTATCTGGGCCACAGCAGCGGGCTCAGCCCTGCTGGCTCACCTTGCAGGAATCATAGGAGGCAGCGGGTGTGCCTGGCTGGCCTGTTGCAGGGCTTCCTCATGACGTTGAGCTTTGTCTGAGAAGTCCCTGAACCCTCCGGGGTAATTCTGAGTGATCAGGGAAGGGACCAGCTCGGTCTTGACGTTCCCGACGCACATTGTCAGCAACTGCTCTTGAGTCAATAGCATGTCAAGGGAATACGTGAGACCCTTCCATCGGGCGACGAAGTCCGCGACTCGCTCATCAGGCCTCTGCTTGCACTTGAAGAGGTCTGCGATACTCGTCTTCCGGGTCGTGGAACTGAACTGGTAGAGGAATTGTCTACGGAGGTCCTCCCAGCTGGTTACCGACCCGACGGGGAGCTGGCTGTACCAGACAAATGCTGGCCCTTCCAGTGTCTGAACAAAGCAGCGAAGCTTAGCGGCCTCCTGCTGCGCCGGAGTCCCCAACATAGGCCTGCACCTCGAGTTGAAGTGGGCTAAATGCTGTGGCGGATCTCCAGTCCCGTTGAAGGGGGCGAAAGTGGGATTCCCGAATCCCGGAGGCGCCGGCATGTCATCCACCCATGCTGGGTATGGCTTGCCGTCCGGTGGGATCGCCACCTGCCGAGTCTCCAAGGCTTCCAAGCGGGCAATGAGTGCCGCCATCGGATCGTCCGGGCATGGGTTCCAGTCCTGGCGAGGATCTCTAACCACGAGCGCATTGCACGGCCCTTCAATCGGGTCGTCGACCGGGTCGTCGAACTCGGCAGCTCGTGGGATGGCGGGCGGAGCGGCCCTTGGGGCAGCGGGAGGAATCCGAGCGGGGTCCCTCAAGTAGTCCCGCCGCTCGGGAGGGTGTGGCGAAACATACCGCGCCCTCTTGCCGTAGGCAATGGCCTCTCTCCTGTCGGCGAACACGGCGTAATCACGGTTGCCCGGGAGAGTCTCGTCGAGGTGCGGTTGTTCCGGTCCCTGTTGTCCTGGCCTAGGATCACCATAGTCAGGCCGCCGTTCTGCAGCGCGCTCGGCGAGGAGCTGGTCAACCAGCTTCTTCTGTTCGGCGAGCTGCTGACGTAGCGTAGCCTTCTCGGGATCCTCCTCTGCCCTCTGCATGGAGGCAGATGGGTCGGCGGGCCTTATAGCCTCGCTGTGCTCTTTTCCTTTGCTGACGTTTCGGCTCAACGTCAGTGCTTCAGTGGGTGCGGGGAGCCCCAGGAGGTTTCTCTGATGACGAGTAACTCTCACTGATGGATCTGACGACGGCTTGTCTTCGGGGGGGAAGCCCCCGTCGAGAAGTTCCAAGTCGTTCCCCTCTCCCGACAGGTCATCCATATTGACCGTTCCTGTCCCTGGGGATATACCCTCAGGGCCACCCAGCGAATCGGGCTGTCGGCGGATCACACTGAAGCGTAGGGCAGCGTACTGCCCCCATCCACGGATATACACGTGGGGAGTGGCTTCCTCGATAACTTTGCGGAGTACTTGAAAACACTCAACGCGTCGTTGTTGGAGGGCCTCGTGGTGCCCAAATGACCCGGGGTGCCGAGCCGCGGGGAGCATGGCCAGGTCAATTTGACGGCACTGCTCACCAATATCCTCCAGGTGCGCTTGACTCCCGGGGTATGGCATTTGTAGGCGGTGAAGACAGGAGCGAGTCTCCCGGAGAGTTCGGCGGAAGCATTCGAACTCATCCGGGGTGAGCGATTCGGGTGCATCAAAGCCCGGTCCTGCGACTGGCCAAAACTTCTCAGGGAAGTGGCCCTCTGCAAGGACGGTCCAGAAGCTCCACGACTCAAACTCGGGACCCAGATCTCCTTGGTCCTCTTCCATGGCTGGGAACGGACGGGGAACTGGTAGTGGTGCCGAGGCGGGCCGCCGGGCCGACGGGCTGGCCGACGGTGAATACGGCGAGCAGGCCGATTGGCCTCCATATCCCGGGCCTCCCCCTGAGGGTGGCGGTGCCCCAGCTACCACATCACGATAGGACGGGCCGGCGAGCGAACATCCTGCCGTAGCATCGGTGCTCGCCGAGGGTGCACTAGATCGTGGTTCGACCGTCGATCCCCAGAAAAAGTCTCCGGCTTCTCTGATCGAGACGGAAGGCACTTCCGGAGGGGCCGGTACCAACCGCAAGTTTGATCCTTGGGGGTCTACCAGGCCCTCGTTACTCCGGATATACCTTCGGAGAGACGCGGGGATCACATCGATCTCGCTCTCGGGGAGCACGAGGCTGACGTGCCGCATTCCTACCCCTGCCCTTGACTGGCGGGATTGGGGAAGGGGCTCTGTCGCCGAATCGTACTCCGCCTCTGAGTCAGAGAAGCAAACCGGTCGGATCTCTGTCCGGAATTCCGCAACATTCTTCCCTTGGCGTCGACGCCTTGCCTTCCTGCCCCTGGGTGGTTCTTCGGGGCAGGGCTGATCTCTGTCCTGGCGTCCTCCGGCCGCACTGGTGCTGGGGCCAAGAGGACTGGGAACCAGGGTGCGAGGGGCACCGGGACAGATATCAAAGGGGACGCGGGGAGAGATGATTCCGGGCAGGACTCCGGGCCGAGATCGGAAGGTGGGATGACCCATGCCTCCTGGATCGGCCACACAGAGTAGATCCTGCCGGTGAATAGCGCTACTGCGAGGTGGTCCGCGGTGGCTACTGCCAGTGCCAGCAACCGGGAGAGTCGACCCAACCTGCCTTTGGGGCGGTCGGGGCCTCGATCCAGGTCGGGCATAGGAGTTCCCCTGCTCAGGATGCGCAGAGGCCTGGCGACTGGAGCCAGCAGTGGCTTGGGCCAATGCGGCCGCTGTTGCTAGAGCCCCAAGGTGGGCATCCTCTTCCGCTCGTGCCCGACGTTGGCGTCGAGACAGACGAGTCGGGATGAGCGGCGCGGGCAGGTGGAGAGCCCGCTCTTCGACTGGAGAGGCCTGGCGGCGGTGTCGCCGTGGCCTGGCGGGAGTCCTTACCGAAGATCCCTGGAGCGAATCCCGGATAGGGTGATCCCGGGCCTCTTCCACCTCATCCGCGTAGGGAAGGGAACTGTCAGAGCGCTCCGGGGATAAGCTCCCGAAGCGGTTGGACGTTGAGGTAGGCAGCGGTGCCTCCCTGCGCGGCCCTCGGGGGCGGCGGTGGTGGCGAGGCGCAGCCTCCTCAAGGTCTAGGCGAGCCATTTCCCTAGTGGGGATGACTCCCTCTTCCTCGTATCTCCGCACCAGGGTGTTGATCACCCTTCTCTGGATGACCTCCGAGGGGGAGAGAGGGCGTGGTCGTCCCACAATTGCGGCTGCTGGGACGGCTGCGGAACGGGCGGGACCGCGCAGAGTAGCCGCGTCGGTGTTTCCCCTGTCCCTGCGCCAGTGGGCGGGTGGCGATCGGGCACTGGATCGGGCGGCCTGATTTCTGAAAGCAGGGAGAATGACCCATTAACACTGACAGGAAAAAGGAATCGACAACCAACCATTAGCGCCACGACGCCTTCCGTGGGGGGAACCCAGGCCCTCGACGTTGCGAGACGGAGTGCCCGATTTCACTTCCCCAGCCCCTGGCGGGTAAGACTGAATGCTTGGCCGGGCAACATGCCGGTCTTCCAACACCTCTGAAAGCCATCGGTCTTCGTATCGAGGAGAAGAGATTCACGTCGGGTTCACCATTTTTCTGTTTCGGTGCGGATGTGCGTCGGGTTACGCTGTTCCGCCAGGACGCGTTCGCGCGTGCACCCGTCAACCCGAGGGGATGGGCGCGCGGCTTGTGGTCCCGCAGTCCCGCTTTCCAAGGGCGGGCGGCATCCGTCCCTTATTCAGGGGCGTCTGCTCCTTGATCGAAACCGGGATGATGGGATGTCGGCTCCTTCTTCCTTGGACGTCTCCTCGGAACTCGTCGCCTAATCCGGGTCTCCCTCATAGACTTAAGAATGTTCGTGAATCTCGTTCCCGGCGCCATATCTTCATGGACACCGGTTAATTACGCTGCTTCCGCCCGGACGTTCCAAGGAGTCTGGGCGGGGCGGCAACCTGCGGTGAGAAGGCCGGGTGGCTCTGGGTGCTGGGGGCGTGTCGTAACACTGCGGCTCTGCACATCTGTCTTCCGTCCCTAATAGGGCTTCTCGAAGGCATGATGGCCTGAGGCATCCCGTACTAGGTGCGGGGAACTGTATCACCTGAGGTTTTCCTCAGCTTCCCGTGTTTAACACGAGGTATGCCGCGAGTTTAACGTCCAGCGGGGACGGCATCGGACCGATCAACACGAAAAGTGGATCAGATGACAGAACCCCTTGCGGGGAACCTCCGACGCTGGGGCCAGCACATGGGCGGCTTCCCAAGTAACGTGGAGTGGAGTGAAGTGGCATGACCCCACCGGGATGTGGCGGCCCGGGTAAGGATCAGGATGGATGATGGAGTGAAGAGCTTGGACCCCAGAGGGGCTTCCTACGTACCCTGTATAGAAGACAGGGATCAAATTCAACGTAGTTCGGGTATACAGTTTAACGTCATGCTGGACGTCGGCAAGACGACTCACGAAGAGGTCGAGGCCGCCGGGCGGAGGATTGAACCGAACCACCTCGCACAGAGGGGGATGGAACGGCCGGGTGGATCACAGTTTCATGTCATGCTGGACGATAAAAGGAGAAATGAGAAAAGGGGCTGTGGGGAGGCACAGTGGAGATACACACAGGCAGTCTCCCACAGGGGCGGATTCATAGGTGAATCAACGCAAGCGTGAACCCTGGAGGGGTCCACTGATGGACGAACCGACGTAAATACGACCGGGACGACCAGGTGGTGGGCTTGAACCTCGGGGAGGCTTCCTACGTACCCTGTATAGAAGACAGGGATCAAAGTCCACGTAGTTCATTCTGTCAGGACTTACGCACTTGAGGCAGCCCGGTTGCGGCAAAACTCAGTTGGAAGGGACTTGGACCGAAAGCAGAAGACACCTCGATCCCAGTCATACCCTCTACTGGCTTCAGCCGTGGGGAGGCGCAATGGAGATACACATGTGCAGCCTCCCACAAGAAACTAGGGGTTTGTAATACCCTGCCCCCGTAGGGAAAAGCCACTCCCATTAAATCGCCCCGAAAGCGGGACAATCCCGACATCCCTGCAGAGACGAGCGGGTGGGGGCCACATCCAAACCGGGGGAGATCCTGCGTGCAGAGCACGGGATCGGATGAAGCGGACGGTTTAACGTCTTGCCGGACGAAGTACAGTTTAACGTCGTGTGTTGAGGACGAAGCGGACGGTTTAACGTCTTGCCGGACGAAGTACAGTTTAACGTCCTGTGTTGAGGACGAAGCACTTGGCAGTTTAACGTCTTGCAGCGCGGACGATGGGGGCTAGGCAGTTTAACGTCGTGCAGCTTGGACGTATGCGCAGTTTAACGTCATGCGGGACGAATGCGCAGTTTAACGTCATGCTGGGCATAGGTTGCCGGACGAATGTGCAGTTTAACGTCATGCTGGGCATAGGTTGCCGGACGAATGTGCAGTTTAACGTCATGCTGGGCATAGGTTGCCGGACGAATGTGCAGTTTAACGTCATGCTGGTCATAGGTTGCCGGACGAATGTGCAGTTTAACGTCATGCTGGGCATAGGTTGCCGGACGAATGTGCAGTTTAACGTCATGCTGGGCATAGGTTGCCGGACGAATGGGTGCATGTCACTTCGCACGAACCTGGAGGGCCGCACGGGAAGACAACGCACGGTGCGGGCACCCAGGATGAGGAGCATCGGGCGCCACGCAGGCAGGTGCCCTCAGGGGGTCGAGGGGGCGACCCTGGCAGATTGCGCGCAAAAAGGAAGCTTTGCGCGCAATACATGCGGGTCGGCGCGCAATCGGGGCGGCTGGCGCGCAATCGGGCCAGTGCCTTGCGCGCGGATGCTTGAGATTGCTCACACCGGGCTTCGGATAGCGCGCGGGGGCAACGGATCATTCTCTAATGAATGGCCACTTGAAAGAAGGGGGGGTGCGCGCAATCGGGCCGGATTGCGCGCACCCCGGGGGCAATTGCGCGCAAGCGGGTTCTTTTGCGCGCAAAGGCCTTAGGGTGAGTTTTTATTCAAATGAAAGGAGCCAGCGGGGATTGCGCGCGAAGGCGGACCCCGAGGCTTTCTTGCGCGAAAGAAAGGAGGTTACCTGAAGTTCGTCATTGCGCGCGGAAGGGGTTGAATTGCGCGCACGAGAGACGTTTCGACTTCCAGCAACCTTTGAAACGTTGGGGGTCGCCTTGTATTTATAGGCAACCCCGGGCGCGGAATCCAAGGCGCGAGCGCGAAATTCTTCTCGCGGGCACGGAATCGGGCGCGGCGCGCAAGGGAGTCGCGCGGACCCGCGGCGCGCAAAATTGCGCGCCGGACCGGCGCATTGCGCGCATCCCGGGGGGTTTGCGCGCGGAACATCGCCTTTGCGCGCGGGCCTCTGAAATTCCGCGCAAGGCCTCCGGGCCCTCCGAAACGTTCTTCCGACTCCAAATATCACTTCGCTTTCCGCATCCGGAGCTTCGTTTGGGAACAACGGACTTTTCCGGCGTCTACAGTTATCATAGAAATTAACAATGTATAAATTTAATAGATAGTTCATTTGGTTATGTAACAGATGCCTCAAGGTGTAATAATTCTAAAAAGGATAGTTGAGTATCAAAAAAATCATCACATTTGTGCATGATAATTGTTCCTAAAACCTCACATTTCATAATATACTACTGGAGAATATTCACTGGTCAATAAAATTCGATTTACAATCCATAATGAATGATATAATTCATAAATAAGTTAATGTTTTAGGATAATAATTATGAGATAACACAGCCTAAAATAACCCATGTTGAACCAAGAATTTTATAGGATAAACCATGTGTGGAATAGATGAAATAAATGTATCTCAAGTTGAAATTAAGTTTACATCATAGATGTCATCTAAGGATTACTCTTTCTCATCCATATATATGTTTACTCTGATTATATAGTATAATATAAAAATAATTTTTTTCATATTTTGTAATATAATAATCTAGAAATTCATGTTATATATTATATATTTTTAGAAACTCCTAATATTTAGTTATAAAGGAATATTTGGAATAAATTGTTGATATTCAAAATTTTTAATTTTTATGATGGTAATGATATGTTACCCATACTTCCCTAAGGTAGAATTTTCTTCATCATTTATAAGTTATATATTAGATCATGATTATCTATAGATACCCTTGATTGTTATTAATATGTTATAATATAAATTGAGATGATAAAATTTAGTTAAAATGAAGAATGTGACACCCTAGGTTTTATAAAAGTATATTATTTCCATAATGATAAATTTATAATCCAAAAAAACTATTTATTCAAAGTAATTAAAACTAATTAGGTGTTAATTCATACATGATAAAATTAAAACTATTAGCTCTTTATTCATCTGTAGTGAATTTTTATAACTAAGACAAAATAAAATATTTATTACACTCAATGTATTATTAATCAACATATATTATTATATCCTTTGAAATTGAATAATTTAAAAAATGAGAATGAATAGAAAATAATAAAATCTTCAACATTATAAGATCTACTATATTATCTACATCATTTAAGGTCACAAATTTTCAATTAAAAAAAATATTTTTGAAGAACACCATGAATGTAGAAAAAATATTATGAAATATAAAATCAATGTTATGAAAAAATATGTGTGACATAAAAAGTTAAAATAAAATTCCTGATTCATGACCACCTATATATAAGATCAAAAAGAAATTCTTATAAATTTAGATGTGGGAAAAATTAGCATTGAAAATATGATTCTTAAGAATGTGGTCATGGGATTTAGGTGTTCCCTATTTATATATTGATGATGGGTATTATTAGTAATGAATTTATAATAATATATCTTTTATCTATTAAATTATAAAATTAAAATATTATAAATGTATATATCCTAATTAATTATTATTATTATTATAAAAAAATATATTAAAATATTATAAATGAGTTCCATGGTCTATCGCCTCAATGAAGTAACATATCTCATTATTCATCCTATTTAATTATTATTTTTTAAAAACAATTAAATAAGATTCAAAAAATAATAATTGTCTAAAAATATCAATATTATTCGATAATAATGAAATTATTCAAAAAATTAACAACTTTTATAATCATAACCATAAACTAATTTTTTTATGTTCATGTTTTGTTCAGTCAAACCAACAACATCAACAATGCAATAATATAATATCATGGATGACTGTAACATTATAATTACTAATAATATAATATGTAAATAATATAAAATATATTTTATTTACTTTCTATAATGTTAACATTAATTTTAAACTCATGAATTAATATTCAAACATTTGTTCATGAATAATCACCAAAACACGTTCACCAATAATTACATCATTAAGGATCATAAACAAAACTCATATAGAATGTATTTATAAGAATATGATTAATTATTAAAATAAAATTTGAGTACCTTTTCTGATCATGGAAAATGAACTATTGGAGAAGAATGATAAACAATAACAATATTTTGAAACTGGTTCGAAATGATCAAGATAACCCACACTTGATATTGGAAATAGATATTAACCAACTGATATATGTATGGATAATAATTATAAATTATTTTCATAAAAACATTTTCGAATACACTTCATAGAGAGGGGATTATGATTGATATTTATAATAAATAATATCTAATCACATATTGTAAATTAGGTATTATGTTAAGTGTTCTTATTAACAAATTTCAATTTTATGAGATAAGATTAGGTAATAAACCATGTTTTAAATATTTTCATTTATAAATACCTATTTGATATTATGCATCATGATTCAGTTATTATTTATGGTATTTAAGGAAAATTATAAATTATATCCTTTATGGGATTTAAATTTAAATGTTTTTAAATTCATAAGTGTAATAATTCTCTATTTTAAATTCCACTATAAATATTTTATATCATGAATCATATTTAATTTATCGGGTGTATTAAATAATATAATGCATATCATTACAATGAAATCCATTCATTTAATTATATTTCAGATTCAGGGTATCCCTGTCATGTTATTTCTATTCATATGTTTCCACAACCATATGTATTTTTATGTCTCAATTTTTTCCTTGAGATATCTTTCAAATTTACTACTTCTTTAACATTTTTGGTGTATATATTAATCCTATATTACCTTCGGTATCCTATATTACAATTTTATTTTTAGGCGTAAACTCATAAAAACCGTCATTACATCTTTTATATCTAAATAATCATCTATTATAAAAATGATTTGACTTCTAATTCCTTTAATTCTTTAAGACTCTATATTTCCTTCTATTAATTGACGAGTGTTCACTAAGATTAATTATTTTAATTGACTAAATAAATTATTGACATAACAGTATAAACATTTCATTATATAGTTTTAGATTATGGGTAACTTACGTTGTAATATATTTTTTAATTTATTTTGGAATATTTAAATTTTTTATACTTTTTATTCCAATAAAGATGTATAATTTTTACATAAATATGGTGATTATTTATTCTTTATATATCAATCTAAATTTCACACCCTAACCTGGGATTGTCATTCATTATATTATTTAATTGTATTTCGGTATTTTTATTTATGTTTAGGTTGTCTTACCATTTTAAAATTTTTATTTATCAATGTCTTGAGTGAGTTTTTAGCATGTGCACGGTTTTATGCACAGTCTGGGGGTTAAAATTCAACCTGTTTTAGTAGAAGATGTTTTTAGTTCATTTTATTATTTCACAGTTCTATATGAATGGAATGTGAATGATTGGGGAAAACCATGTGAGGTGAAGTAAAAATCATGCGGCATGGGTTTTGGTGTATCGGGAATGGTGCCCTGCTTACGAACGATTAGAAGAAACAATGTGGCAAGAATTCAGAGAGGCTCGATAATTTTATAGAACATTTTCCCCAACTTTTGTGAGGTTTTACAAAACATGTAGTTAAACTGTGGGGGGTGTCCCCATTGACAATTAGGTTGTGCATGGTTACCGCATGAATTTGAAAACAATACATCCTAACCATGTGACATTATTATGACGTTAAAAATAATGTATTCCTATTTTTCCCCTCAACTATTTTATCCCTAATTCGGGATTTTCTCAGCTTTATCAACCTAGTATCACTACGGGGCTCCATAAAACCCTCCTTCCTTTCTCCCCTTCTTCTATTTAATTTCATTGAATGTTCCTGGGAATGTTTCACAGAAATTTTCGTCTATTTATTCCTCTCATATTCCTTCTCAATTAGTTTGTTGGTTTCACTTGGTTGGGAATTCTTGGGAAGAACCCTAAGGGTTATGGTTGATGTGTTTATAGATTTTCTATTGATTCTTGTGTGCAAATATTGTTCCATGTGTTTAGTTCCTCCTTACCCAAAGGATTTTTTTCCACATGTCCTGGATGAATGTGTTTTCATTTATTTCCTTTCCGACACATTCCATTTGATGCTTGTGTGATTCAAAATAATTTAAGAATGTACATCACATGAGGTTGATCTATTTGTTCAGTTTATTATGGGTTTTGGGTGTCAGAAAAACATGGTGGAAATTGTTTTCAATGGGTTTCCTTAACTATTATTATATATAAATTCTTACAAGGTGTTTTATGAAATTCTATTTGGTATTTATAAATGGATATTGGTGTTATAGATAGTGTTTATCCTTTCCTAATATTTGGTAATATGATTTGTCCATGAATTTGGTTTTTTATTCGAATTTAGTGACTTTTATGCTTCGACGCTTATGTTAAAATTGAGTTTTTTTCTAGAAAAGAAAGTTGGGTTTCATTATAAATGGTAGTTATTTTGAATCATGGATAATTTAATAGGTTCATTGGATGTGTAAAATTCATATTTGCACGATGTGCACACAGTGATGAGAAAGAAAATGATAATGTCCCTTGAGAATGATGCTAAATTTAAACATCGGCTTTTCAAATGCATATTTACCTTTTATTATTTCTCATTCCTCCACTCTTCCACATTACAACTTGTTCCTTCAATAAACTATTGTCTTCGTATTATTTACTTGAATTATAAATGGTAACACAGTGCTTCAAGTGAATTTAATTTTAGTTTCGTTTGTGTTCTCTAAGACATGTCATGTTAGTCACTTTGATGTAAGAGTAACTAAAAAACCTAATGTCGCATTTTCTATTTTCTTATGTAACTATTGTTTAATCATGTTTTTTGAAATTTTTTGTATATAATTTTGTAAATTTATTTGAATCTTAGAATTTATAAGGCCCTTTAGGAACATTTGGTATTTTGGGATATTGTTTTCAAGGTGACATGATGTGAAGGACTTGTTCGCACTTGTCTGTGACTTGATGTGAGACGATCACCTCTTTGGTAGATCCTATGAAGAGTGGGTCATCATATTGGTGGGTTCAGTGATTGGACTAGGAAATCATAGTGGTGGTGGGTTTCAGTTGTGACATCCATGCTAGGACATCCCCATTCACCAGCTACTATTATCATTGTATTCATTATAATCATATATTGTGTTGATCAATTGTTTCTTATCATCCATTATTAGCTTAGTGAGAACCACAGGAAATAGTTAAAGGTAGGTGGGATGTGTTGTTGGCTTTTCTAGTTTAGATTGTCTAGTTGGTTGTTGAAATTGGAGCTACACTATACATTGGTAGATGAGTCTGAACTGAATATGTCCTGGGATTTCTTCAAGAGATGTTTAGGAAATTTCCATGGTTGACTATTTATATTTTTTGTCTACTTATTCTACATGTTGGATATTATACCATATTTTATATTCCCACGTGATTTGTTTCCTTTACATTCATCAATGTTTTTTTGATATTTATGTTTCGATTTGTAATTGGACTTATTCTATTGAAGTTAGTTTTGGAAATATAAAACTGTTTTAAAAATATTCAATATGTGACTTTTTTTAAAACATGAATTTTTAGGAAACTATTATTTGGTTAATTAGAGTGATTAAAATACAATTTTTAAATGCATTTCAAAATATTGATTGTCGAAATGTTTAGGAATGAAAATTCAGGGACCCTATGGTTACATCAAACTAATATTTTCTATGATCACACCCAACTTGTGCCACTCGATGTCGGCAGACCTGAGATGTTTTCCAGGTTTAGGTATCTAGTACAGTTTTTCCTTTGGATAAGGTTGGTCTTATGGTTGGTGGTGACTAAGAGGTCACATAGAGGTCATGTGGTCTTCTCATTGGGTTTCATTTAATCTTGTAGTTTTATCTTTTTTCAAATGATGTTGTATATGTATCATTTTGTATATTTATTAACGTTTAGATGTTTATTTTAGCTGCATGTTCAGTTTTGGTTCTTTGAGCTAGGTTGTTTGGGAATAATTTATTCCCATCTCTATTATCATTGATGCCTAGTGCTAGTTTCTGGCTTAGGAATATCATAAAATCCTTGTAAGTCATGTCTGAGAGAAGATCATGTGTAAAATTGGATGGAATCCTCTACCATTTTAGGAAAAAATAGTATGAGACTAGGGTGTTCCAGACATGAGAGGTAGCTATAAGATGGAAGACGTGGACCATTACTTACTAATATCCTAGAGTTTCCATGTTTACTCTATGATTTGAGTCTTTTTATTTGCTTTTGGTTTGTGGGGATGTGGAATGAAAATGGACGTGAACTGGAGACATGTTCTAATCTCACATGGAGTAGTGACCCATTTGGAGTCTGAGTACATGGTTAAATATCCTTATAGTGGTTCATGGTTTCTTAGGGCAAGTCCCATTATCCATTTATCTTGTTTATGCATGGACACTAGTTCTTTATTTTGAAGGTTTGGGATGAGTTGAGTGTTGGATTGGATTTAGTTAGAGTGGGCCATTTTTAAATAGAAAAATGTTTTTTGAGAAAACAATATTTTCAAAGGTAAAATGGATTGATATTTTTTTTTAATAAGGGTTGGGTGGAGGATGGCTCTCGACTGGTGATGCAAGAGACAATTTCTCGGAAACCCTAGTCCTTATAGATGAAAAGGAACCGGCTGATTCGTTCCAATTCATGAGATATATATCCCTCCAATCTCATCAAGGACCTATATGACAAGGAAGCAGGGATTTCCTGGAATGAGGAACCACTGAGCACTATTAACCAATAGGAGAAAGTTGTTTCTTTCCTCGAAGACATGATGGGTACTGACCCCCTCACGATGTAGACCACAAAGACATCTTGGATAAAAACATTAGAAGATTGAGGCTTCTGTGTAGAAGCAGACCCAAATTCAGTATGCCAAAGAGCACAAATATGTAAATTTTCCATTATGGATCGCATCCCGTATGTGAAAGGTAACAAACCCTATCCTTACACTGATTTGAAACCTAGAATTGTTTCTTGCTGGGGTTTTCCAAATGGGAAATTAGTTTCACAAGGTAATCACTATTTTCATATCTTATTTACTTCGCAAGAGGAACTCGATAGGGCCTGGAAAACTTGTAATTTGAATCTCAAACCGAGGAACCTTCGCTTGTCTGAATGGGATGCTTCTTTCAACCCAATTTTGCACAAGAACAACATAGCACAAGTTTTGGTAAGATTGCATTACATAAATTGTTTTTACTGGCACCCACTAATTCGCAATGACCATTCATCCTGTATTGGATCCCCATTGAATGTGGACCAGAGAATATTAAATAGAGACCATGGCCTCTATGATTGAGTACTCATAGAGGTCAATCTTGAGAACAAGCTTCCCCCGTCAATCACTTTCAATGCTACTGATTATAAAACTGATGTTAAAGTCATCTATGAGAGGATTCCACCCTACTGTGAATTCTATAAATAGGTTTGGTCATATTTTCCATAACTGTAGGTTTGTGCAAACTCGCCCCCACTCCTAAGAATCCCAATGAATGGATAGAGGTTAGGAGAAATAATAGTGGAAATGAAAATGTTCCCGAAAAACCTAAATATTACAAAAGAAATAAAGACAAATGGTTTGTAAAAAACAACCCATTTGAGCAAATGATTCCTGGAAAAGGAAAATAATGGGATAATATGGTTGATGAACAAGAGTATGAAAACCTAGATTAGATCCTTTGAAATGACCTTGAGGCTTATATATTTGAAATTGTATGGCATCCCCACGTAGCCCCTTGAAAATACGAGTCCCCTTCAGATGATACTGTCCTTATTTTAGGCACAAAACATAAGGAAAAATGCTTGGACCCCACTGAACAGACCTCCCTGTAGAACAAAATGCAATATGCCACTCTGGACCCTCAAAACAAAACTACCAATACTGGTAAATCATCACCAGTTAAACAAGACTGCAAGTCTGACATGTTGATGCTCAGATCCAAAATGGATTTGCTGTCCTCTCCATTCAAGACTCAGGAAAATGATGAGAAATCTTGGAAGGATAGATCCCCTCCACTTTATGGACAAGCCACACTACAAGAGTTTGAGAACAAAAAATCTGCACTGGCTACAACTACATGCAATCTTATTGTCCTAGATGCTAACAAGAAAGGTAAGACTATGACTGAAAATGTTTCAGTTTCTATTAAATCATCTTGGTATCCCCCTGTCAACACAGGTAGAACATGTTAATAAGGACAAGAAAAACTCTATTGGAGTAACAACAATATCAAAGGATTCCACCTCTAAAATGAAAGGGGATAACCCAAAAAAAGAGGTATAAATGAATGTTCTTTTCTAGAACTGCCAAGGGATAGCAAAAACTGACACAACCAACATTTTGAAAACATTTATTTTCAGTCAAACATCGAAACTGTTCGCTATCGCTGTGACCAAAATTAATTATGGTTCTAGATTTTAGCATGTTTTCCCCTAGTTACTTTTTTTAAAGGTTGGGGCCGAAGCCTCATTTTTTTTAATAAATCAAAGCAAATTCCTCTTTTAACTGGGTATAAGGAAACCATTACATAGCCCGAAGGCCCAGTGGGCTTGTAGCCCATTACATAGCCCGTAGGTCCAAATTCAAAGACCAATTCACATTCTGTGAATAGTAACCTACTGCTACAGTACTGCACAGTATCGCCGCCGCTACGGTGCCCTTCCGCCGCTACAATACCCGCTGATGAACAGTGTCGCTGCTGCTACAGTACCCTGTGCCCCATGGGTTCTGGACCCCCATTTTCCATGTAGTGTTACAGGGTGCTTACCACTAACCAAAACCCCATCTACACCCCCTAGTTACTCCCTAGCAAGGGATTTCACTAATCACCTACCAATTTAATCCTTAGGGGTTGTTTCTCACTCTTCCCTTCAAAATGTCAATGTTTTTAGAACATAGAATCGCGCATTTTCATGTGATTACATGTTTGAACAAACACACATTTTCTCTACTTTTGTATATGCTTATAATAGATATCAGGATTGATGATCACTTTGGACTAAAATTACCCACCGTATTATCATGATTCAAAATACATGGTTTATTGTTGGGGATGACAATGAAATTCTAAATGCTTGTGAAAAACTAGTCCCGCTGCATGCTTCCATATATTCTAGAGAATTCAAAGAGTTCATTGAACATAATAACCTTATAGAGGTTAACCTAATCGGTGATAAGTTTACTTGGTACAGACATCATTATAACAAGACTGTGACTAGAAAACTGGATAGAGCCTTCACTAATGATCTTGCTATTGATTAATGGGACAACATTTCCAGTATCATCCTTAACAATATTTATTCTGAACACCACAGAATTATAGTTAGTTTCTCCTACAACCACAAAAAACCTAAGTATACATTTAGATATAACATTACATGGTCTTCTGTCAAAGACTATGTCAACATTATTAAAAGCTCTTAGACTATCATGAACAAAAATAATGATTCTTTTTCCTGTACTATGATGATAAAAATGTTAAAAATATCCTTAAAACTGGTGTAAATCAACATCAGATGAAATTGATAATAGTATTTCCACTTTAGAAAAAGATCTTAAACAACTCTAAAATCATAACACCTCATCTAATTTATACCAAAACTCCCAACATGAAATTAATATTTCTTCCTAATTGATTACACTCTATAACATTAAAATAACCTAAAGAAGAAAATATTTAAAACCAAATGGATGAACTTTTGGGATAGAATCACAAAATTCTACAACGCTCTTCCAAAAGTTAAAAAAATCTTGTAATCCTCTCTCTTTTCTTAGAGAAGGTGGAAATTTTTTTGAAACTGATGAAAGAATTGACAACCATGTGATCACTCACCTTCAAAATATCTCCAATGGCCCAAATATTGATAATGATCTTCGAACTGAAGATATTCCTCTTATGGTCACATATAAGGATAATCTATTACTTAGTAATGTCCCACTGGATCATGAGATTAAGGACGTTGTCTTTAGTCTAAACGCGGACGGTGCCCCAGGTCCAGATGGATTTAATAATGGGTTATACCAACAACATTGGGATATCATTCAGGATGATATATGTCAAAAAGTTAAAATATTCTTCACTAGAGGAATTCGTCATCATGGTCTGAACTCTCAATTCCTTATACTGATTCCAAAATCGTAAAATGCTGATGAAATGAATCATTTCTGACCCATCGTCCTTATAAATTCATTATTTAAAATTATCACCAAATTTATTTCCAACCATATCTCTGATATCAGTAATATAATTATTTCATGGAATCAATTTGGTTTCATTAAAGGCAGATCTATACAAGATTGTATCTGTTTAGCCTCTAAATCCACTAACCTATTGAACAGAAAAACTAGAGGTGGTAATGTGGCCATTAATCTTGATATATTGAACACCTTCGATAACATTGATTGGAATTTTATTTTTAAAGTTCTTCGTAATTTTGGATTCAATGAGACCTTTCTCAACAGAATTAGTACACTCTTTAATTCATCTCATATCCTAATTCATCTAAATGGTATGCCTAGAGGATACTTCAATTGTTCTAAATGGGTAAGGCAATGATACCCCCTCTAATCTACGATTTTCCTTATTGATGAAGATTACCTTTGTAGAATCATCTCCCAATCTATTAGAAATGGTATTATTAATCCTATCCATGCTTCTAGAAACGTAAATCCCCCTCCTATTTGCTATATGCTGATGACATAATATTTTTTTCAATGGTGGACAAAAGAAACTATAGAAACCATAAAACCATCGTCTCTCACTATGAAGAAGTGTCAGTTCAACCTATCAACTGGCTGATATAATTTATTTATTTTGGAAAAAAACTATCCCCCTGGTCGGGAGAATATCATTACAAATATGCTTAATATTAAGGAGGGCTCTCTCCCCTTAAATTATCTATGTGTTCACATTTTTTTGGGTACACCCAAAGAGGTTAATTTCTATAACATTGTTGATAAAACTCATCAACACCACTCTTCTTGGAAAGACAAAAATCTCCCAATGGAAGGGATAATTTTCCTTGTTAAATCCACAATTTTTTCTAAACTAGTCTATTCCATGATTATCTATAAATGACCGACTAGTCTCTTAAAACACATCAATGTTGCTATTAAAAACTTTTTCTGAATGAGAGGCACTCTGGAAAGGAAATTAGTTACCATACCTTGGTACACTAGTTGTAAGCATATTGAAAAAGGATGTATTGGAATAAAAAACCTCACTAACATTAACCGGGCCCTTTATGCGAAGCTCACGTAGAATCTCATTTGTAACAAATCGCCTTCCATGGACATCGATCAGACTCGTTACTGTGAAAAACTCCAAAGAAACATGAATATTTATTTCACATACTCCATATGGAAATCCATTAAATGTACCTACAACTCCATTATGTCTAATGCTAGATGGATGTCCAATAGAGACTCGAATTTGAATTTTTAGCTTTATAACTAGACTGTAACACACATTATTTCCATGATTTCGTCCTCATAACTCTCTGTGCTTATAAGTGACACCATTAAAAACATCATGAACATGAAAAATACTCCTTTCCCTAAACATATTTAAAGTATTGTAAAAAATTAACACTTTTCTATTAATTATTATTTCCTAATCTGTGAACCTTCTCATAATGGAATTCTTCACTCGAAGAGTTTCTACATACAAAAAATTACATCAATGATATGAAAAAAATTTAATGGCTTAAAAACTTTAATAAAGAATGGATTAATCCTTCAAGATTTACTGTAGTTTGGTACATTTATCATGGTATAATTATAACTGAATCTTGTTTACAAAAATTTGGAATCAACCTTTGCACTAATTTTCATATGTGTAACCAAAATCATGAAGATATTAACCATATTTTTATCTCTTGTGACACATATACATCTCTTTGTAAAAATATATTTCACATCTTTGAATGTGATTGGTTGTTTTGTATTTCTCTTATCTCTCATGTTCAAAATGTTTTGGAGAAATATGACTCTCAAAAAATCAAGAACCTCTTTGTGGAAGCAATTGTAGAGCTTCTGCATGTGATCTGGTATGGTAGGAATGAATATACCTTTCGCAAAAGTTATTTCAATTTTAATGCAGGAAAAATGAAAATTCATATCACTACCCTAGAGGTGGCCTCAATATAAAAAGATTAGTGTAACAACTCTGTCATAGTTTTGGTGATCCGACGACATCTTGGGATTGTAGGTAAATATCCTCTCTCTAAGTTCATGCTTGTTGTTTTTTGGTAGCCCCCCCCCCCACAGTAGGGATCAAAATCAACATAGATGGTGCCTCTTAAGGAATCCCAGGCCAAGTGGGTTGTGGTTCCATCTGCATAAATCATCTGGATCATGTTCTCGGTTACTTATACAGATTATGTGGTATTGCTACCTCCGTAGAAGACGAGATGGTTAGCGTCATTCATGCGATCTCATTTTCCAAGAAACACAACTGGATCAACATATGTATCGAAAGAGACTACTCTACTATCATCGATGCAATCTAGAAGGGTACCATCCACCTGGATTGAAAGTTCACTTCCCACTGGAATGACTGTCTCCACTCACCCTTTTCCCTCAGCATCATTGTTACGCATGCTTACCGAGAAGCGAACAGAGTTCCCGATGCCATTTCCAACATGGGCATTGACAAGGACACTACTTGGAGAGATGATCTCCCCCTTGAGCTTTTTCATCTTTATATGTGGGATGTAAACAAAATTCCTTCCATTCGACTCGTGTAACCCCTTTTTCTTATATAAATAATTTTTTGTTTTGGTCTTTGACCAGAACACTACCTTTAAAAAAATTAATAGAGGGGTTTTCTGTTGAAATATTATTTTAGATAATGTTGTGTATTTCATACGTGTCCTTAGAAGATGGTGAATATTCAATATGAATGAAAAGGTTGATTCTTAAAGATGATTTTGGTTTCATTTGAGATTTTATTATTTTTAGAAGTTTAATATGGAAAGGGATTATCCTTTTTGAGTATTTTTTTATGTTTATTTTTTCTTTGTGTTTTTATTTTATTCAGATTGTGCTGCCCGAAAAGAACCCCAAGGTTCATACTGATTCTAATATGATTTCCAGTCCTGGGTAGACTAATATTTGAGTAGTGTAATGCAATTATTTTTAGGGTTTCCTAGTATTTCATGGTGTTAATGGCCTATTTAGGTAGTGTAATGGATTGAGGAATTTTTTTTCCTTTAAGTCATTTGAAACTCCTGGAGTTGTAGAGATGGTGTTGTTTTACGATCAATTGAGGGTCAATATTTGGATAAATGTAATGTGATCATCCTTATGTCACCCCAATTTTGGTTAAAATGGGAGCTTTCTAATACAAATTTCATACGATGGATCATATCTAAGGAGGTGACGATGAATAAAATTGTAGATATGTTGAGTTTTTATCCTATCCTATTAACAGTGACTATATCTATTTATAATTTCAAGGGGTTGGTTTCCTTTTCTTCAGATATAGCCTTAGATATTCCGTTCAATGCACCTCTTTTAATTTTGGGTCCTCTTATATAGATCAATGATAGATTCAACTTTCCCAGGGAAGTTCAGTTTGTGAAATTGGTGGATGTGGCATTTCTTACTAGGTTGGTAACTAGAATACAGTAAGAGGCAGTTAATGAACAAGTCATTCTCAGCACATCGGATGTTTCCCCGATTGGGATCATGTATTCTCTTTAGGACCCTTTATCTAGGAATAATTTTATTTTATTTTCAATTGCTCATATTTTATAAAAGTCTCGTATATGTATCTAGTGTGGTCAGTTTGGGCATTCCAAGTAGTCTTGTCATAATACATTGAAGACCTGTCAGTTGTGGGGTCATTTGGGTTACTTGGAAATCATATTTAGGAAGCATATTTTAAATAAGAAGTCCCAGTTTGAGGATATCAACTCCATGGAATGGGGTAGTAGATGATTCAATAAAACAGAGATCCCATCACAAGACTCAGATTAAAGATCATCACACAATCATGATTTTGTGTACAGTATAGAAGTTTTATGGCCTACCTTTGTCCCCAATATAGTAGTGGAGGTAGGTAAAGTTTTTTTTCTAGTGTTCCTTTAGTTATATTTTTGTCCTTGTTTTAATATAATCTTGGTGGTTTCGTTTTCTTTGTATGTTTGTAGTTTTTTTTGTGGAAGTGGATCATTAAGTTCCATCCTTTCCTAAATTGGTTTCATTTTTAGGCTGTGATCATTTTGGATAATTTTATGGTTTATGGAATTGGTGAAGTTTGGTAGAATTCAATATTTGGTTTGGGTATCTTCTGTTTGTTTACCCTTTTGTTTGGGATGTATTCTGATCATGTTAGAAGTTCCTATATTAGACATTTCATTGCAGCAGTGTCGGGAGGTTCAAATTTGAACATGTATGTTGGGGTATTATGATGTGGATACCCCTCATCTCTTTCCATTATTTGTTTGGATAAAATTTCTCTTATAGGAGAGAAGGAATTACTTGTGGTGTTCAAAATTAAGTCAGGTTTCATGGTTTTTTATGACTTTAATTAATTGAAATATCGAGTTTTTATCATGTTGAGTTGTTGGATTATTATTGAATAATATTTTTGTGGGGGTGAAAATTTTAACACACTATCCTTGGATCCACCTTAATTTTATTCTTTTCATGGACATTAATCTTTTGTTTGAGGTTTATGTTCAGTTCCCAATTTTAATTTTTTTGGGAGTTATGGTAGAATGTTTGGCCAATTAATTGTTTGTATGAATGGTTTTTGGGTTAACCATGCATCATATTAATCCAGTTGGTGTTTTCATTTTATTTTCATCTCAAGAGATTTTCTATTAATTTCATTGACTAAATTAGGTTAAACAATGTATGGCCTAGGAGAAACCATACATTTTGGAGTTTGGTGTCTGGGGCATGGTGCATTCCATGCACATAGTTAATAGAAACCAAGTGTAAACAGTATGGTGAGAGTCTGGAATTTGGTAGAACCATTTTTAATAGTTTTCATATTGATTCCAAAACCATGTGACCATTACATGTGGGGTTAACCACTTCTCTATTAGGTTGTGCATGGTTTTCCCATAGTTTTGGAAGTAGTTTAGTTTAACCGAGTAACATTCCCTAGTCATTTAAAGGTGGAAATTAATCTTTTACCTCTCTCCTTTTTTAACCCTAATTTTTTATTTTTCTCCCCTTTCTCAACATAGGATCACCAAGGGGATCGGGGAAACCCTCCTCCCTCACTCCCTATAATCCATTAAATCTCTTTTAAGGTTTCTAAGTATGTTTTATAGTGTTTTTGGTTGATTTCTTCATATAATCTTCATTTTACATTGTTTTATTGGTTTTTATCAATGGGAATTTATCTTTTCCAAAACATAAGTTTTATGTTTGATGTGTGGGGTTATTTTCTCTTAATGATAACATGTGAGGATCAATACTCGGTCTCCGTTTTTTCCTTCGCCAATGGTCTCATTCTATCTTCATTTCATTGAGGTTGGTGTTCCTATCCATTTCCATTACGAATAATTATATTTGATTATTATGTAATTCTAAATAATTATGAAATGTGTCTCACATTCTTGTGATATGTATTTTTTTGGTTTATCTTGTTATTTACAAGTTATAAAAATCTTTTGGAAACTGTTTTTAATGGGTTTACTTAAGTATTTATATATATAAATGCATTCAAAGTGTTTGAAAATTTTCAATTTGTTCTTCCAAGATGGATATGGGTTTTTCAAATAGGGTTTAGACTTTCATGAGCTTTGGTAAATAGATTATTATCTGAATTGGGTGTTGTGTTTGGGAATTGGTGACTTTTATGGTTCGAATATTATGTGTTTCTTATCATGATTGGTCCTAAACAAGTAGCATTTCATTATGAATGGTTTAAAATTATTTATTGGATATATGAATAGTTTTATAGGATGTTTGAAGATTTATATATTCCTCAGTTTCACATAGGGATGGGAAAACAAATGATAATTTTCCTTTTTAATCATGCTTTCTTTAATTATCGATTTTTCAATATATTATTTTCCTTTTTATCTTTCATCATCCTTATATATTGGTCTTATCAAATGGTTATTTCATGATAATATTATTTTTCAAAATATTTCCTTGAATTCTAAATGGTTACTTAGATATTAAAGTGAATTTAAATTTGGTTTCAAATGTTTTCTCTAAGACATGTCATGTTTGGCACATTGAGGTAAGGGAAACTATATGTTCAAAATTCATGTTAATAATTTTCCACGTGTAATTGATATTTAAACATAAATTTGAAATTTATTGGAAAGGATTTTGATAATTTATTTGGATTTGGGAGTTTTTAATGAACAGTTTGTACTTATTTTATTTTCGGATGGTGGTTTGAAAGTGACATTATTTAAAGGCTCATTTTCACTTTTTTGTGCCTTGATGTCTGATGGGATCTTCGATGGAATATAATCCTAGGAGAGGGCCATTACATAGAGATGTTAGTTTTTAGAATAAGAACACCCGATGGAGATGGGTTTCAATTGACCAATATGTGGGAGGACCTCCTTTTTTCACTGGGTAATACGATCATGGAATTCCTACGCACCATATAGAGGCTCAAGTAAATTTTGTTGGTCAACCTGATTAGACGAATTAGTACACCATGTATTAGATAAGGCCAGAAAGGATGTGTAACTAATTTTTCAGGGTTAGAGGGACTAGATGGTTATCAACTATGGAGCAACACCATACACCAACATGTGAGTCTGAACTGAGTACATATATGGATTTCATGTAGATATGTTTAGGAAATTCCAATGACTGACTATCTATATTTTCTCCAACTTATAATGCACGTTGGATGTTATCCACAAATTTTTAAGCCTAATTGATTTTCCATTTTTAATTTCATCATAGTTTGTGTGATCTTCTTGTTTTTATTTATAATTGGGTTTTGGATATTGAACTGGGTTTTGTAAATGTAAAATCATTTTTAAAATTACTACAATTTTTTTGTTGTTTTATGATGTATTTTTTTTGGGAGAATTATGTTTGTTTATTTCAAGTGATTAAATTCATTTTTTTCCAAATATATATCAAATTAGTCTTTGTTTAATATTCAAGATAGGAAATTCATAGAATCTATGGTGACTTCCTAAAAAGTGGTTGTATGCTCACACCATCTACCACTAAGTGTTAGTAGACCTGATCTATTTTGAATGTTTAGTTTTCTATTTACATTGTACCATTATAGAAGGCTGGACTTATGGTTAGGGGTGAAGAAGAGGTCATGTGGATATTGAGTTCTATATTCATTGGTTTTATTTTCCTTTTTAATTTTTATCATAGTTTAGATGAAGCTGCATCTAGAATAGTTTGTATATTTATTGATGTTTACTTGTTAGTTTTTTCATCATGTTCAGTTATAGTTATTTGATATGGGTTGTTTGGATATAAATTTTTCTCATTTGGATTATATTTCTTTCTTAGTACTAGTCAGAATCTTGGGAGGATGGGTAATGCTCTTAGGCCTTGTCATAGACCTGGATGGGTGTCAATTTGGATGAAATCCCATACCATTTTATAAAACATCATTTTACGGAAGGATTATATACATATATTTCATGGAAGAGTACTGAGATTTTGTATGTTTGACTTTAAATATGTATATTTGTTTCTTAATATGTTATTTTGTATTCATTGTTTAATATTCATATCATTCACATATTTAATTAATTAAACATAGTTATGTAATGGTTTGAGTCTCGATATTATATATATCCCCTTAATGACATTGTATTTTCCTGGAGAAAACAGATTTACATATTTTGTGTTTGACTACCCAATGCAGGCCTAATGTCTCATTTGCAACCTTGATGAAAATATTGATGTCTCGACTATGACCATAGTTAAAAGAATAATTTCTTGGATTAGGCCTTTCAGTAAAGGTTAATATGTTTACCATTATGATTTACATAACTATTAATTCAGTTATTTTCTCCATGTTCATAGTTATATTTTTAACAATGGATTAGTTTCTTTTTCATGTGATTAGTTATATAGAAATATTTTATGATAATATATATCCTACATTATTATTCATTCCATGTTCATGCCTTGATAGCTTTTGATATTCATATTACATATTAGGTATTTGTGATCACCATTCCTATGTTTCAATTTCTCAAAGAAATAAAAAACTTATAGCACATGAAATTTTATATGAGTATCATGTGTAGACAATTTTAGTGTAGATATTAAAGACTTAATATGGATTATTTAATTTTTCTATTATGGAATAAATTATTATTTTATGATAAAGTCATGGGAATTTTTTGTTTAATTCTATAATAATAATCTAAAACTTTTTAATTAAATGTTACTTCAAAAATATGTGACTCAATATTTAAGAGTGGTATTATAATTATTGATGGTTAAAATTGGGACACATTAGTTCATTACAAAAAAATGTAAATAAATCATTTATAAGGAAATTAATCTGGAGTGTTAGTTTGAGACAACACAATATTCATTATCATTGGGCATCATGATGTCATTTTAATTTTTACTATCTATGTGATATGGGGTGGATGGGTAATACTTGTATATTCTATATATTGTTGGCATACTACTCAACAAAATAATAAATTTTGACTTTGTAGTCACCTAGGTGGTGTGGAGAGTGATTCAATAACAGATCCCTGAATGTATTTCAGATCGATTATGATGAATAACACATTGAAAAATTGTGGTTATAAATGTTTTAATATTAATAAGATGATATAATTTGATTTTAAAGATACATATTTGTCCATCTGTGGGGGATATGAATCTGACCAAGGTTATTGATGTCGGTGATTACAGATGACATTGTTGGATATAAAATGTTGAGACAGAAGATGATATACTAATTCCTTGTGTTGTATACTGTTTGAGGTTTAGTATTTTTCAAGTAATTATTAGGATTATTGGTTGGTCCTTATGGTGAGGTATGTGGATATTATTGAGGTTCCTTATTTTAGAGTTTCATGTGGGAAGATTGTATTATAATGATAATCATTAGGGTGAACAGTTTGGATGTTGAGGAGCACAACCCCCCCCCCCCCACAATAAATTTTTGGGTATATGCATCATGGAAATAGTTCATGATAGAATTTATGAGTTTCCCACTATAGTATGAAATAAGATTTTGGAAGAATGTGTTGAATGAATTTTTGATATGGGTGTTGATTTGGTATGATGGAATTCACATGTGGTCAGTTAAGGATTATTGTCATACTTGGAACAATAAGAGTATTTGTTGTGTTTTCCATGATTTTAATTATAGTAAATGTATTATTTCTTATGGGTAAAATTATAGGTCCATACTAATAAATGGACCTTAAGATTCAATAGGATTGTATTCATGGGTGTTTTATTTTCTGTCTTGATAATGATTAATAGACGTTGCAAGCAGTAACCTAGGTTGTCCTTCTTTTAAAGAAAAATGACTTATAGGTGGCGAGTACGTAAATACACATGTTTTTGTACATGGGACATCAAGAACATATTAATGTATATATTTCTAGATCATTATTAATAGATGAATAATATTTTCCCATAGTAATGGTCCTTGGAAAAATTGTCAAAATAATATTCTATTCAAAAGATTAGACATTTACGCTTGGGATCAAATATACAGAAATTCTGAGATAGATATATTTATTAGGATAGTCATTATTTCCTATATAAATATTATGTACATCTTCATGTGATATAGTTAACATATCTCAAATGGGTCATAATATAAGAATCATAGATTTATAGTCTAGTCTGGATGTAATGAGTTTACCACAATGACATAGAAACTCTATACTAGTTTTTTAGGCCCTTGGTTAAACCACAAATTATTGTTTACATTATTTTAGTTTTTGAATTATTCTATTTCTAACTGAATTACCTCCCCATTACATATTAATGGAAATAATAATTATACCCTAATTATCATCATCAAATTTATAGTTGAGATGTTGATTGAGGGAACTATAGTAGTTTCATTGTTGAAATACTGTATCAATATCAGGATATTATGGCCATGGATCATAGAGCTCAACACGATATTTTGATTCATTGTAAATATTTTGTGAGGTAACATAGTTATATTGATTTTCAATTAGTAATAATTTTTAAGCTTTTTTCTTTTTTTTATTTAAACATCTAGTGGGGTGTAGGTCCTATAGTGTTTTTATTATAATTAAATAAAGGGAATGTATGGTTTACAAGAACTGTGGGTATAGAAAATGATGTCACACATATAATACTTATAGAATAGAATTCATGGTCCTCAGGTTGAAGATAATTTTTGTGTGATGTGTTAGATGTATGGAGTCTCCATTTATGAAATTCAGCTAAGATACTCTGGGTGTACCAGAGGAAATATTTGAAAACTCTATTTGAGGTTTCATTCACATAGAATTACATACCACCTCATCTTATTATTCACAAACTTAACTAGGATACATTACTTTGTTCTTCATGTAACATACAAACCATGCATTCCTTCATTGAATACCATGTATTTGGTATATACACATTGATATGGGTATATTTATATAATCAAAAGAGGAATATTGGAGTAAAAAATGTTTACATTACTATGCAAGATGTATACCTTGAACATAGGTGGGTTATGAATATTTTAAAACAATATTCATGGATTTGAAATATAAAATATTCTATCATCAATATAAATCATCTAGGAAGGGATGGTGGATTCATATTCCCTACCATAGTGTATGATTTAGATTATTCATGAATAGTTGAAAATCAGAAACCCATAATGGTGGAACTGAGATCAAATAGATGATATTTAGGTGGTTTAATGATATTCAATGCACTAGAAACATTATATCACTAGGGTGTGTGACACACACAGAAACAGACACACACAGACACACACAAAAATATATATATATTATATTATAATTATTAATGGAATATTGAGTAGTGGTTTGTTCCACATCAAATTATTGGAGATCCAAATGTGTATATGTTTAGACTATAATTTGGAAGTTTCATCTATATAGTACGGTCACCCAAGGGGACGTGCAGACACATATAGAAAAAAAGTTGATTCAATCAATCCCATAATACCCAATAAATAATTGGTGCATGTGGCTCAATTAGAGGTTATGGTTCTAACCATACACTCTTTTTAAGATATAACATTAATTGAAAGATTAAATTGTGGATGGAGGATGTTCTTTCTCCTATATAACATCTACTTGGTTGTCGTAAGATATATTTAGGCTACAATATAAAAGTCTTAATTTCACCCATTGATAATAACACTATTAATGAAGTCATTGATGCACTATTAAAGTAGAAATGTTATTATGGTACTCCCTCAGGCTTGTATCATATTTCATGTCCTGATTTATCCCCTACATTGATGGAGCAAGTACTCTTATATAGATACAGGGGTTTTTACATCCATGTTAGGTATTTTTTTCCAAAACAACATATTTGATGAATAGGATGATTCCTACCAGTATAAGGATGGTATTATCCCATGTTTTCCATTTTTATGGAATGTAATGAGGTTCTATTTAAAGTCCAATAACCCTTTCATATAGTTTGATTATTTAGAAAAGGTGAGGATCCCACAATACATTTGTCAGTCATGATGTGATGGTTTGGGAGATATAGTAATTTTTATTATTTTGAATCATTGTGATAAAAACTCACTGAGTCGGTATACATACACCATAAATGCATGGTTCCCCAAGTAGTGGCACTATATCAGGGGTATGATAGTGTTTGAATTCACTTTAATGGGATAGGTATAATTATTTGGGAGATTTAGAGAAAACGATTCTCTAGGTTTCCCTTTTATGTTCCTTCTAGAGTTTTTATAGGTGTGTGAGGTACCACATTACATCTACCTAATAACCATAGGTTGGTATGGTGTGTTATAAGACCTCCATTATTTGACCTAGTGTATCTGAGAAGGTTTATTCCATTTTGAAGGAGGAGGTGATGAGATCTCTTATGGGATTAGGTGTAGGGTTTTTATCTAGGTGGAAGGTAACCCTCTCATGTGTCCTAAATATATTGAGGCATGGGTCCCACCATTCAATTAGACTTTCCTATTTTGTCTTGAAAATTTTCTCTAGGAAAAATGATGCACTGATATGTCTAGCACGATGCCTTTCTAGTTGGGTGAGTGGTGTTGTCATTTCATGGAAACTATATTGTGGTTTGATGAGCCCCCTGTAGATATTGGAAATTCAATATGTGATTCCAAGGGGATATATGTTTCTATTTGGGTTACAATCCAGTTATGTATTCTAATAATTTTCAGAATTACTTGTCATGGATGAGAGGGGAGTTGTTTTACCTTGAGGAATTGGGTTTACCAATAAGCATTAGGAAGTGTGGTGTTTTCCCAAAAGGATAATTATTCAAGGATGTGTTTCCCCATAAGAAATTGTATTCATTCATAAAGTCATCATTCCCTGGAATGATTTGAATTTTTGGGTTTTCCCTCATGATTTCTCTGATGAGGAAGGTTATGGGAGATATTAGAAAAGGAATATATATCTTTTCCCATTAATGTTGTTTTTATCTATATATAAATTGGCTGATCATATATTTTAGAAGTTGTTTTCATTTTTTCATAATTTCCATTTATAATTTTTTATTTTCCAATATCCTACTAGGTATTTTTATATTCACTTATACATTTAATTTTTTACTATAAATTTATTATTTTTGTATATGGTTTTTATATTGGTGAAAACATGGTGGTTAATAATATATATATCCTAATAATTAATGAAACCAATGATATTAGTGGATAAAAATACATAGGTTTGGAGTTATAATAATGTTGTGATCACATAATTTCTAGTCACTGAAGGTCGTTTTTTCATCCTAAATATGTTAAATAACATTAGACAGGGTTTACTTAGAGTATGATAGATAAATAAATTTAGGATTCAATCTTGCATCATAATTAAATAGAATATCTTCTCTCTTCTTGTAACCAAAATAAAAAAATTGAAATGAAATAATAGAAGAGACAAAAATATTTACCCTGGCCCACAAAAACTCAATTAATATAAAGAGAATACAAATAAAATGTTTCATTTTACCAAAATAACTAATGTGTAATGCTGCCATAATTTTTAGAGTCGACATTTTATCCCTTATATTTTGAAACCATTCATGTCTTGAAACCACACATCCCTTTCTACTGAAGTCTACTAACAATTTATTATGTAGATATAATTTGATGATTAGAATAAAATATAATTAAAAATGGGTTTATCATCAATGAATTAATTTATCTTAATTATGATCCAATATTTACTGAAAGAATTTTATTAAATTACATTAAGGTTCAATAAACTTTTACATCATTTTATATTTTTTAAAACATTCATGGAACACCATATATCTTTCAATCATCAGAGTTTAGTGAACTTGTGATAAACCAAGATATTTTAATAGTGAATTAATTTATTTTCATATAAATATTCATTTTTATATTTTATGGATTCACATTAATAACAAAAATGTTATATAAATGTTCAAATCAAAGGAAGAAATAGAAAATTAAAAAATATATATATCATTATATTGTATATATATTATTGGAATTATTTTAATTTCCATAAAATAGAATATTTTTTGGGATGAATAGTGGAAAATAATGTGGTTTATAAAAACATTCATTAAATTTTGATACATACAAAGTCCTATTATATTTTGGTTTTTAAAAGATTAATTTATATTCATTGGTAAAAAATAATCTAAATAATTCTAAATTAATTATCATTATACATTATTTTGGGATAAAATTAATTTGAGGATTAAAAAATATTTTTTCTAAATTATTTGTTTTTATGGTTTTGGGTTGGTTTACCTGGACATTAAATTTTAATAATTATAAAAATTAAAAAATTAAAAAAATTATTTCATATATGGATTAATTATATTCATATTTATACATTTTTTTAACATAAGTTGTTTGTTCATAACAAATAGTAAGCATGGTAAATTGTTAGAACCTCAATAATAGGTAAACTATGTAAATTATGGTTAAATTTATTTAAAAAGGTTAACAAATATTAAATTAATTCATATTAAAGGAGGTTATTTATATAATTATCACCTTATCTTTAAAATTGTACTGATATAGGTCCATATGATGATGACTAATACATTTATAATATCTCAATGTTAAGAATAATTACAAGAGTGTAACCTCATTTACATAAACAAGGGCCCCTCCCCTCCTCACCTCTCCACACCAATTGAGAACATTATATCAGCTAATATGTTACAAAATTCCTCTCAACCATTCCACCCCATGTCCAATAGGGTTTTTATGTTAGTTGAGGAACAACCAAAAAGGCATACGATTTAATCCAAAGAAGGTTTTCTAAACAAAGGGTATTAAATTAATAGAGTTCCTTAATATCCATTTCTTCTCCTTACACAATCATAACTATCCTAAAAATTCTTATATAACAATAAAAATATCTATAATATGTTAAAATTTTATTGTATTTTTCTGAGGAATTAGGTTTTTGTTAAAAATCTATATAAAATGTTTCGAGGTTTTCTTTACCAAACATTTTACTCTACATATATGATTCAATTTTTTTCTCAAAAGTTTTTATTATATAGTAGTTATATTTAAACTCTCTCAAACCTATCATTAACATTACTTATGTTTTTTATTGTAATTTAATAAAATTTTGGTTAGTTACCTACAGTCATATATATCAATAATAAATGGTTAATTTTCCATTTATAATTATTCTTTTTTGAAGGGACATGGTTCTATCATGATACATGATAATTAACTAATTGTATATGCTTCATTAAATTTGTATCTCAATGAGAATAATTACCAGATAAATGATATTGATCTTGTAGTATCGTTTTCTTCATTAAAAAATTGTGGGTTTTTTTAATATGAGGTAAAATGTAAAATATATATTGTGAAACAATTTCTTGTATATATTCATTAAAAAAGTGTCAAATGTAATGTAAGGAAGACCATTGAATTTAATGAAGGATTATTTATTCCCAATTCAGTATCTTACAAGTAATTAAAACAATGGGAATTTTTCGTTGTGATGAAAATAAAATGCCTAATTATTTAAAAAAAGATCTCATGGTTAATAATTTAACAAATGTTTCCTGAGAAATTATGCATATAAGAACCCAATAACTTAAAGATAAGGTATCATCGTTACTATCTATATGAAAATATGAAACCATATCAATTATAAAATATCATTTTGGGTGAAATATATTATCTTTTTTTAATTTTTTTAGAATTTAACATTGATAGGGAAAAGGATATATGATCTGGAAGGTGGTTGTGTATACCACGTGATACTAGTTGATGAAAAAATTGTTTACTGATATTTATAGATTATTTTTTATTTCATCCCAAATGTTCTATTAATTATAGAGTCATTCAAAAATATTATTATTGGAATGGAATGATGATATATATTACTGATTTTACAATGAAATATATGAATTTTCACTTATTTAATCATGAGATATAACTCCTAAAGTGTTTGATTAATCCCTTTCCAATTCCTAAATTAAAATAAATAACACATCTGTATGTATTTTGTTGGGATTTCCAATGCCTGTTTGAGTTAAAAAAGAATCATTGGTCATCTTTGATCGATTAACTAAATCAATGACATAATTTCTATTTGAGGTATTATGTCATTGGATCACCTTTATGAATTTACTTTAATGATATATTCATGTTATATAGTGTTTATATGTATATTTTATCTAATTGTGATCAAATATTTACATTTATCGTTTTTTAAAAGAACATAAAAATCCAATGGGTTCTAAATTTAATTTCGGTATAAATTTTCATCCATAATATGATAAATATTCATAACACCATATTCAATATTTGGATGATAAAATATGATATTTCACACTTGATTTATTAGTATTTTGGAATTAAAATCCTTAATAATTTTATACATTAATAATAATATTTTTATCGAATTAAAAAAAAGGGTAATTAAAAAGAATTAAATGGAATGTAGTGTCAGAATCATTCTTGCTGTGATGTAGTTGGTTGAATAATGTTTTTGAGACCATGTATTGTTTGGGAAATAGTATAGAATTTCATGATGATTTATTAACAGATGTGGGAATCTCAAAAGGAACTATAAGGGTTATATTTATAACATGATAAAATTACAATCAGTTGTTGTTGGAGAACTTGTATTTCTTAAAATATCTCTAGAGAAATGTGTTATGGAATATAATGAAAATATGAAGTTATGATCATAGGTTTTTAGAGAATATGAATTTTAAGAAATGGTGTTATTATTTTATTACATAGTATCATGTCCAATGATTCTATATTTGGTATATGATATATTTTTTATTTCATTATTATGAAATGAAAAACTTGATGCCTCTAAATATTTGACCACATATATGATATAGTTGGAAGAAAAATTTATTTTGAGAAAAACCTCGTTCATATTTTTGATAGTTTAGATAATTTATTATGAAATTATAAAAATAACCAAGTCATTTTTTTGGAATTACCAAAATCAATTTTATGAAACATGGGAAACATAAAATGAAGTAAGGGAAAAATATCCCTACTTTATAAGTGATGAATAATTTTGTAAAGAAAGTTTTTTAATGATTGGATAATTGAATACATATTTGTGTTAATAAATTTTAGATTTTATTTCTAATAAATAATTTTTTTTTATGGATAAAAATAATTTATAAAAATTTAATATGATTTTAAAAGTAAAATAAATAAGTTTATTCCAAGAGATGTGTTTTTCATTTGTTATATAAGTTTGTTTAAAATTAAATTTCTATATTTTTTCTATAGAATATGAATAAATGGAATTAATTTTTGATATCATGATATATTATTTAATTTAGGGTGACTTTTTTTGATTTTTTTTAAAACATTTAATTTTTAGAAATTAGTAAATAATACTTGTTTTTGTAAAAACATTAATTTCATTTCCTGTAATTAAAAAGTTCTATTCTATTTTGGATTGTTATTAAATTATAATTAATACCTATTTATAAAAAAATTCATATATAGTAATCATCACTATAGATTATTTTGGTAAAAATCATTATGAGTATTAAAACACATTAAAAAATATTATTCGTTAATTTTTGCACAATCATATTAAAATTATTCAAATGTAATCATGAAAAATTGATTAAATATTTTAAATTGTGAAATTATGATGTATTCATATTTTTAATTAATTATTTTTTATAAGGAATTGTATTCATGGTAAATTAGTTCCACCTCTATTAAGGGTAAACAAGATTAATTAATGTTAAAACATTTATCTAAGGTCAAAAATATCATATCAATTATTATTTTATTTTATTAATGATAACATAACAAAATTATCAATTAAATTGGATTTATTTTCAGCCACAATACCCTGAGTAAGTGTTAAATAGTATTTAATAGTTATGAATAATTATCATAGTGCCACTCCACTTACATATAAATGTGTACCTCCACTCTTCATTTCTACATACTTCTTGAAAACATTTGACTGATATATATACTAAAATATCTCCACAAACATCTTCCCATGTTGTATATGATACTTTCTCTATAAACTATCAACTATTAAGGAATATGGTGTAATCCAGTAGTGGTCTTTGCAAGAAAATTACTAACACTTAACAAAGTTCTTTTATCTATAGTTCTTAGTCTAACACCATAAAACATATCAAAACCATGTTGATATAACAACCAAATTATATCCAACATACTAAATTTGATTATGTTTATAGAATCCCCTTTTTCATATACATTTATATTATATAATAAATTAAAACATTGATCATGCATTCATACAGACTATAACCTCCCCTAAGTGATGAGTTTTATTTTTCATCACCACCATAAATTAATATTTATTATGATAGATTTTGATAAATTATATGATATTTGGGGCATTATTATGAATCTATATATATTATATTATTCTTTCACTGTTACCCTTAAATTCATTATAAAATAATAACATTGCATGTGCATACAATTTTACTACCACCTCTATGAAGTGATGTGATTCATTTACATTTATGCCTTTTGTGCATGTTTGTGAATTTTTTAAAATTTTTAATTTTTATAACACTGTAATGTTAAATATTCTAGCGACTATGGATTATTAAACAATTTTACAATGTTCAAACAACTAATGTTGTTATGATATTTTGAAACAGACATCCTCAAAATAACTATAATTAATTTGATGAATTTATTTACTATTTAGGATATAGTTATAATTTATATAAATGGGATTTTGATAAAGTAAAAAACCTAAAAATATTTTTAGCTATTTAAAATAATTAATATGTATTAATTATTCCTAATTTAATGATCATATTTGGTGATTCAAACTCAATATAAGAGAACATAATCAAATCAATATCTAAAATGTTTTAATTTTTTATTTAAGATACTTTCCCCCCCACATAAAATATTCTAAAAACATTTCCCCAATTTTATTCTTATACTAAAAGAGGTTATAAATTATATTTAATCTATCATCATTATTCAAAATATTGTTTCAATATGGTATCTTATTAATGTTTTCTAAGAGGAATATGTATTAAAAAGTGTGGATGGATCCTTTTTTTACTTACTTGTCAGGAATTTAATTTGAGGTCATGAAAAATAATATTCAATAAAAATATTCCTATAAAATATTTTAGGTTTTATTAAAGAAAATATGATTTCCAAATATTATTGGAAATTATTATTTTTTAGTGTAAAAATAGGATTTTGTTTGTGTTTATATGTGAATCTGATATTTCCATCAACATATCAATAAAATTGAATATTTTATGATATTTTATTATGTAAATTATAGTATATATTTCTTATGTTTATGGTATTTTTGGACCTTCTATTTTTTTATTATTTAAAAGAGAGATAGATATATATATCTATAATTCATTTGGAACTGATATTATTATCTAAAAAATTATGTTGTAATTAACTAGTTAGGATATTCCATTAGTAATGGTTTTTTAAAAGGTTTATTCTATGGATTAGGTATCCATTAATCCCCTAGCAACCAACATGCCTTTATTATACATGAAAATAGCTCTTTTGTAAATGTTTTCAATTAATAATGTATGAAAATAGGGTTATGTTCTACTAATTATTATGACCATTATAATGATAAAAGTTATATTTTCCCAAAAATTATGTTAGTAGGTAAACTTTTCATAAGGATTAAATGATTTAAAAAAAAGGTTGATAGTTCTCAATATTTTTTTTTCTGTTGTATAATTTTTTGTGATATTATAATATTTTTTTTTTGTTTTTTTAGGATATAAGGATGAGTATTATTTTATCATGGTCATTATTTTTAAATATGAGTATTAATCTTAAAATAAGTGAATATTTTTTCAGATAAATTTCATTTTACATTTTAGAATATGGTTTTGAAGGGAAATTGGATATTTAGAAAACATATCCACATTTTTTATGTTATGATATGAAATAGTTTTTCCAAATTCTATAATAATGTAATTTTGAAATATCATTGGAATTTAAGAAAACTTTATCCATGATATTAAACACAAATTTATGGGTTGTTAATAGAATTAGACCTTATAATTTTTATCCTATAATGGTTTAGATAACATTATGTGCTAGGATTTTATTATGAAAATATAAATATGGGATCCTAATTCATGTTTTATATAATATTTATAATATATTAAGGGCTTCTGTGTTTCATGGTCAAAAAATTATCTGTTTCTGAATGGGTTTCTGTAGAAAAAACAGTGTCAATGAAGTAGAAAGACGTCTTGGGGGTAATATAATCCTGAATTGGAAAGTCATAATGGGTAGAATTACAACATGGTAGAATATCGTGTTATATATTTGATGAACGGTGTTATTATGGTAGGTTCCCAAGATATGGAGTGATCAAATTCTCTAAAGAGGATCATGTCTGTATTGAATTATTTCATGAAATTACACACTCTTGAATTTGGGGAAACTGAAGACCATTTTATTGTATTGATGCTGATCAATTATATAGAAAATAAATTCAATTTTTTTTTGTTTTAAAAAAAAGGTAAATAATTCAATTTATCATGTGGACGGTAAATATGACCAAAAGATATATATGGTTAAAAATACCATGGATAAAGGAAGATTTAGTCCATGGGTGGTTATAATTTAATGATATATTCCATGGTAATTATTTTACTATAATTGTTCATTGTTTGATAGAAAAGATTTTTTTGGAAAAATAGATAAATAAAGATAACATTATTTACAATGATGAGTCCAATTTTACTAGATTGGCGAGGTATGCACCAAATGTCATTTTGTACCATGATAGAGAAAATAAATAAAATTTCCCATGATTGAAACCATGTTTTTCAGTCTCTTTGGACTATTATGATTTTAAATTCAAAGGATATATTTTGTGTTGTGTTGAAAAATATGATATGGTGTTTTTTCACTTTTACAACAACAATGATAAGAATAAGTCCATACATATGATGATTTTAATAACCTATTAACAAATATGAAGGTAAGAGGACAAAATTTTCTACTTATGATAATTATTCTGAGAAATAACTTAGTGAAAATCGCATGAAATCTATGAACTTTTTATAATGTGGTAATTTGGTAAGTATTTCCCATGATTGAATTGAAAATTTACTTGTAATGGTAAAAGAAATTGTTAATTAGAAATTAATTTTTTTTAATATGTAACAGGATTCTCTATTATGAAATAGAGTGTCCAATATTAATAATGATGAATGGAAATCTTCATGATTATGAAAAAATAGTATGGATAATTCATTTTTTACTATCATGGGGAATTTAGGATTGTCAAATGATTTGGAAAAAAGATAAAGAAAATACGATTATATAGTGTATTAAAATATAATGTTAGATATCGGTTCTATACATTCATTCATTTCATGGTAATTTGATAATGGAATAGAAGAAATAAAGACATAAATTTTAGTTAAAAACTCCCCATGAAATTATTAAATCTATAGATATTTATAAGAATATTTCGTTAATTATATGGGGGATGTTTTTTCATAAAAATATTTGTTTCATTCCCATGGTTATGTTTGATGTTATCCTAGTTATAGATTTTATTTTAGTTCACCTTTCCAAGGTATACTGCAAAGATAATAATGTTATATACAATTTTTTGAAAGAGTTTAAATTTTTTTGTATGAATAAGTTTATTCCATTCATAACATTTAATGAAGCTAAAAATTATTTCAATATTGTATTAAGAGATACCCATATTATATATTTTAAATAAAATAAATTATTCATATCAATGATATGGTTGTATTAAATGAATATGTGGCTTTATTTTTAGATGATTTTCTAGGGTTTATTTTTGATTTGGTGGTTGAATTAATTATTGACATCATTCTGTAATCAAATCCAATTTCAAACCCCCTTTATGGAATGGTATTATCAACATTATTATTATTGAAAATTAGTTTCATGGGTTGTTTGATAGTGGATTCATACATCATATCACATCATAATATGGTTCTTGTGTATTTTATTAGAAATACATATTATTATATGAGTCTTTGTAGTGATTATAGAGAACTACGTAACTTCAATGTTAATAACAAGTATGTATTTCCTCATATAGATGACATAATTTAATACGTTCATGGGTCATAATATTTTTTTCTTGTTATTCATAGGTATGGTTATCATCAGATGCAAGTGTAGGATGAAGAAATTATGAGGATAATGTTTTGTACTGTGTATGTTCCTTACTAGTTTTGTGGTTATTCTATTCAGTTTTATCAATGAACCCACTACATTATTGGAACATTTGAATATAAATTACCAGTAGTATTTGAAAAAAAATTGTGGTTTTCATTAATGTCATTCAAATTTATTCTAAATATTATGAGTAACATGATAAGCATATAATTATTTATCAATGGGTTTTAAAACTGAATATGTTATATGAAAAACTTATCAAATGTGTATTTTTGTTACTCTAAATTTATTCCCCTAAGAAATTTTTTGTTAAATATGGAATTAATATTGAAAATATTAATAAAAGTATTGTAAGACTATCTGAGACATATACATGCCATTTATATTCAATGCTTTTAAAGATTAGCAGGATAATACAGATTATTTATTGAATTATATTCATAATTATATATCAGAGTAATGAAATTTACTGAAAAATGAGTTATATTATTATAGAAAAAGTTGTGTGATGATTGTTTAAGGGAAATATAAACAACTGTTAAATCACTAATGAAATTGAAATGCACTGTGTTGTATTTGTTGTCAATGAGGCATGATGTTGTCATGGAATGAATGGATGTCAAGGAATGTCAATTTGTGAATGACAAAGGATGTGACGGTGATGGTGATGAAGGAGAATGGCCATGGTACTAAGATGCATGTCACTTAGGAGATTCACTAAGTGACATAGGATGTAGTGGTAGAAACATTCTCCATGGATATCAGAAGATTGTAGAACTGATCTTAATGTTTCAATACTTGTATCAAGATGACACTAAGTTTCACCACTTGAATAATGGATGATGACGGAGCATCATCATTACATCAGATGATTGATGAGCTGATCTTTAAGTTCAAACAACTTGTATCAACTGGATACAAAGTCACAACACTGATAGAGTTACCATGCATCGTCTTAACAATGCATGAGGAGATGAGGAGAACCATCCAAAACTCCTAAGTGGATGAAGTGGTACTAATTAATTCCATGCACTATCACTTAGTGCATGTGAATTTGAAGAAGATCCAACTTGATCTCTTATTGGATCATAGAAGTATGTTGAAGAATTATTTGATTCAGGAGCTTCGGTTGATGGAGAACCTTCGTGAATTCCATTCCTAAGTAATGAATAAATGTTGAAGATAATTGGAGGAATTATAATGAAGAAGAAGCATTGAGGAATTCAAATGAAGAAAAAGATGAGAAGAAATGAATAGGAAGAATGGCTTGGAAGAAGTGGCATTTGGCATTTGAACTTGGGTTACATTGTTTTTATACAAAGTCCCTAAGTCTCTACTTAAGCAAAAAATTAGCCACCAAGGGCAAGCCTTAAGGGTTCAACCCCAAGGCACATGTGGGACTCCTGGTCGCCACGCCCAATGGGGATCCCATGGGGCCAGCCCGAGAGGCCGCAGACGTGTGTATGCCGGGGCCATGCCGGGGATCAGGTCCTGCGCAGCATGGGCGCCAGAGCGCGCGCCTGAAGGTGCATAGTGGGTGCCAGTGGCACGCCCGAGTGGCAGGGGTGGGCTCAAGGGCGCGCCCGCAGAGAGAACACGGTGCGGGGCGGCACCGTGGACGTTGGAAGTTCAATTGACGGGAGGAGGGGAGCACTAGGTTGATAAGCCGCGGAAAAACCACGCTCCGTTTCGATGTGGGACGCGGAAAAATCTCCAGGAGCGGATCCTGGCCGCACGATTGATCGCGCGCCAGATCTCGCCCGCACATCTCATCGCGCCGCTCCCGTTCAGATCCAGGCCGTCCGATGTCTTTCATTCGCCCGATCCAACGGCTCCCGGTGTGTCTCCTTCCTCGAGCTCAGCCGAAAGCCACCCGACGTCCCCCGCTGAACCAGAGGCCTCCCGAATGATGAATTCGAGTTCCCGGCCACCTCTGAAGGAGCTAAGGCGTCCATGGTGATCGTCTGGCCACACTGAACACAATCATGCAAAAAAATATGCATGCACACGTTGAATGGAGAAAATTGGAGTTCGGCCGAGGAAAACAACGTTGCCGAGGCTATGAGGTTTATTCGTTGCATGGAGTATCCTAAACCGAAGGTCGTGCATGCGTTCTAAGTCGCATGCACGTAGAGGAAATTAAAAATGAGTTAAGCCACGTGAAACAGAGGAGGAACAAGATTTTGGAAAATCTTGAAAACCCAAGATATTCGGGAGTTTGAATTTATAACCACGCGGATGTTTTGAGGCGTTTCTCTGCCTATATAAAGAGAGCTTGAAGCACATAGATGGCTTGCTGATCCTTTGTTGAAAATCCGATGTCCCGTGAGTGCTCTCTGCCTCGCGAAGAAAGAATCCCCGCGCATTTTACATGCGCATATGAGGTTCCTTTCGCGCACACTTGCGTGAAAGAAGAAGAAGGATTCCCTGCACGCCTTCCCCTTGCGCATCAGGAAGACCCGTGGCCGCATCACTTGCGCACCCCGCGGTTGGCCGAGGTCTTGCATGGCCCTTGTTCTTGAGCTTGCGCGGCAGTGACACTTGCGTGCTGCCTTGTGAACCCAAGTGTATCTTGCTCTTTGAAGAAGAATTGAAGGCCGCGGCTCAAACAGCACTTTCACGCCTCCTTGATGATTAAGTTCGGGTGAAGAATATCTCACCCACGGGTTAAGTGTGTGCAAGGCAGTATACCACAATTTGTGTGTGTGTGGTAAGGGGAGAAGAAGACCCGAGGCTTTGAGTGCACAAAGAATTAACAAGGACGGGGCCTTATGTCTGTGCATTCTTGAAGAGTGAAGACCATCACACTTTTGTGTGTGTGTGCAATTCAAGTGAAGGCCGAGACTTGCATGCCTTGTGTGCAAAGTGAAGGAGGGAGGCCATAGCCCTTGTGTGTACAAAATGGAGAACCAAGTGTGTGCATAAGTGAAGTTCACACTTTGAAGAAGATTAAAAGAACAAGGAAGTTTGTGTGCTTAGTAAGTGAAGTAGGCCAAGCCTTGTGTTTGCTAATTGATCAAAGGAAGTGTGTGTGAGAAAACAAAAATAAGAAGGCCGAACCTAGTGTGTGCACTAAGTGGAGTGAACACACTTAGAAGATGTAGAATCCACTCACACAAAGTACAACACACATTTAAGTGTGTAATCAAAAGGAACAAAATGTGTGAAGGACAAGAAGAAGGTGTGTTCTAAAAGTGTTACACCCTTTGTGGGTTTATTGCACCGAGAATAAGAAGGGGAGTGCATGCTTACATGCATGCACGTTCACACGTGAATAAAGCTTAAATCAGTGGTGTGCATCTGAGTTGTACAAGACCAGGAGATCTTGAAGAATTTTGAGAAGCCATGCAATCAGTGCATGAGGAACCGGAGATTCCATGCACTCAGTGCATGAAGTCGAATTGAGTGAGACTGGACCAGACTGAAGTTAAAGACATCAGTTGTCTGAGTATTCAGTAGTTGGAGAGAAGCCAGGTCATCCTTAGAAGAAGGAGATAAATCCTGAGCAAGATGAGAAGACCGGTTCACCACAAGTGATCAGAAGAAGAGCATGGCCAGCAGCCTTTATCCCAGGCTGTGGAGGATACTTGAAGAACATAAAGTGAAGAAGAGATACTCGTGTGATTCAAAGAGCCAGGAGAAGCCCCCTGTCAGACTCAGGGTGGAAGAAGTATTCAGTGGGATTCTGGAGCAGGCCAGTGGGACTCTGGTAACACTGTGGGACGCAGTATAAAGACCCTCCTGTGGGACTCAGGAGAGATACAGTGGGACTCTGTATCGATCATTGTAATACTAAGAGATTATAATGGGAGAAACCATGTTGGGGTGTATAACCAACATGGCAAGGACATAGGCCTTTGGTGCCGAACCTTGTAAATCCTTGTGTCTAGTGCCTTTACATTTACTGCATTACTCGAGGAAAGGATGAGAGATACAAGAAGAGTGGATCGAGGCTTTAACCAGCCATAGAGGTTTAATTGATAAGGAATCAATTAGTAAAAAGTTTTAAGGAATCACTGATTCACCCCCTCCCCCTCTCAGTGATTCACACTGATATGGGCACTTCAATTGGTATCAGAGGGAAGGTTACCTCTAATAGATCCAAGAGAGTCTATATGGAGTGCATATTTGAGGAAATGAAAGAACAGCCTCAAATGGAGATATCTGCCAAGACTCAGAAAAATAGAAAGAGGAAACAGGCCAGGAAGATGAAGAAAGCCTGTCCTAGCTGTGATGAAGTTGGAACAGTGAAAGATAATCAAAGTGCAATCGAATATCTTCATAAGACAGTCCCCAAGGAAGTTGGAATGTGTATAGCTACAGGCATCCTTGATCTTCAAGAAGACAAATTACAGCTAGAAGAAGAAGCCAATACAATGGAAGATCAGTTGCCTAAAAGGGTTGGCATAACCAACACTCTCAGAAAGCTGGTGAAGGCTAAAGATGAAACCGTTTCCCTTTGAAATGAAAGATATGAAGACACTACTGAAGAATTGCAAAGAAGCCTTTCTGAGAAAAAATTCTTTAAGACAGTGGTCAAAGTTGTTTTCCCTGCACTGGAAAAGAGGCACAAAGTTTCAATGAATGTCAGAGATGCTCAACTTGAAGACAAAGTAAACAGGGTAAAGGAGCTTGACAATTCATTACAAGAAATGAAGAAGGTTCATGAAGACTAGTTAGAACAGCTGAAAGACAATTGGGAAGGAAGGATAAGAGCTGTTGAGGATGATAAGAACTCCCTTAACATGAAATGTTTAGAATTAGAGGTGATATTGAAAAATCTGCAATCACCCAAAGCTGAAGCCTCCCAGTCAGCTGAAAGAAGAAATGTTGCTACGCAAGTGAGCTTTGAGAAGGATGATTCTAAAACAAAGACATCCTCTAATGAAAGGGAAACATCTTCTAAAAAGAAGGTACCATCCATCCCATCTTCTACTCATGCTTCTAAATGTGTTTCCACAAAAAGTGCAGGACGGAAGAATAACTCTGAACAAGTATGGATGAAGTCGATGACGAAAGAAAGCTCTCCTGAAATAGCACAACAAGTCAAGAAGTGTACCCTACAATCAGAAGGACTGAAGAGGTCATGATTTGTGGGTCAGTGTTGGTGTTGTAATAAGTATGGGCATTGTGCAAAGGATTGTTGGTACAATCCACGGAATGTCAAAGCACAAAGGAAGTCCATTCCAAGGGGGAGCATTCCAGAGGAAAAGAAGCAGCATCCACAGGTCCAGAGACATCTGTTTACTACAAATAGATTTGGATTACTTGACAACATCTGGGATGATTGCAAAAGTGGTCAAAAAGATACATGTCAATCTACAACTGTATCCAGAGCTAAAAAGAAGCGAAGATCACTGAACCTGGCTAAAATGGAATCCTTGGGAAGCAAGCAGAAGAAAGCTGAAGATGCTCCAAGAAGATTATGAAAAATAAAGAGAAGACCATGGAGTCTAAATCCAAGAAGGGTGATGTATCTAGAAGGACCACCAAGAAGAAAACATGCTTCTACTGTGGAACTAAAGGACATATCATGGATCTTGGTAAACAGGCCATGAAATTCAATAGAGGCAGACTAGACTCAAACAGACAATCAATCCAGATGATGCAGAAGGGATTGGTTGAAAACAAGTTTCCTAAGAAAGGTAGCTTGAAAGCATCAAAGGAACCATGTGGAATATCCAGAACTGAGGCCACACTTCCAAGTGACTTCCTAGTCATATGGCCAAATCAGTTGCAACTTGCCAAAGATCTGCAAAGAGCTGAAGATGAAGTTCTGGCAATAGCTAAGGCAAAAGGGTATAATATTTCACATGAAGATCAAGTTCTGTGTGTGAGGTGCAATCAAGCTGGACATACTAGTGATAAATGCATGATATTCATTCCAGCTCAGAAGGGATTCTTCAAAAGAATGAAGATTGCACCAGGAGACTCTAGTGCTCAGAAGGCACCTAGAAATACCGGAGTCACACACAAAGAAGTTAAAGAGTTGTTGAGATCCACACCAGCACAAACATCATTGAAGATCTAATGTGAAAGTGTGAAGAATGGTGAAAATGGGACATCTCGGTTGAGAGAATCTTCTCAACCTTGTTGTTCACATTGATGAACCAACGAGGTTCCATCTTATTCCCTAATCACTTGTATTTACATGTGATAACATTACAGGGAATTGAAGATGATGATCATTCTCAACTGGAGGATGGTTTGGACAGAATGGAGTGCACCCCTTGAGGGTGAGCCAATCTGAAGAAGATGGGATTCTTAGATTAATACCATCTTGAGAAAAGTGAAGGTATTCCAATCATACTTTCATCCCTTGTTTCTTAATTGAGTTTATCTTGTCAATTAAGGGGGAGTATAGATTGATGACAAATGGATGAAAGGGGGAGCTTTATCACTGCACTTGAACTTTCTAATGAGTTTTGTGAAGTTGTGCAGGATTTTGCAAATTCATTGTTATATCTGAAAATTTTCAAACCCCTAAGCATGATCTCACTTGTGTAGAGAATTATGGGCAGCTTTGAATTCCTTGGTCATATCACTCTTGTTTTCTACACCTGGTTAGCCCAAGTAGACTTAGAGCTGATTTACTAAAGGTTCATTGCTCAAGTGAACATGTGACATCATCCCTCTCTTGTGATTTTCAAGAAAATGCTTTTCAATGGGAGGAAGTGATTTTTTTAAGAGAACCACACCACACCTTTGCATTTGATTTCCAATAAGGGGGAGAAAATATTGGCACACATATTGACCCATTCATATGTGCTGAAGAAGTGTATTGACAACAAATACAAAGGGGGAGATTGAAATACACTGTGTTGTATTTGTTGTCAATGAGTCATGATGTTGTCATGGAATGAATGGATGTCAAGGAATGTCAAGATGTGAATGACAAAGGATGTGATGGTGATGGTGATGAAGGAGAATGGCCATGGTACTAAGATGCATGTCACTTAGGAGATTCACTAAGTGACATAGGATGTAGTGGAAGAAACATTCTCCATGGATATCAGACGATTGTAGAACTGATCTTAATGTTTCAATACTTGTATCAAGATGATACTAAGTTACACCACTTGAAGAATGGATGATGATGGAGCATCATCATTACATCAGATGATTGATGAGCTGATCTTTAAGTTCAAAGAACTTGTATCAACTGGATACAAAGTCACAACACTGATAGAGTTACCATGCATTGTCTTAAAAATGCATGAGGAGATGAGGAGAACCATCCACAACTCCTAAGTGGATGAAGTGGTACTAATTAAGTCCATGCACTATCACTTAGTGCATGCGAATTTCAAGAAGATCCAACTTGATCTCTTATTGGATCATAGAAGCATGTTGAAGAATTATTTGATTCAGGAGCTTAGGTTGATGGAGAACCTTCGTGAATTCCATTCCTAAGTAATGAATAAATGTTGAAGAGAATTGGAGGAATTATAATGAAGAAGAATCATTGAGGAATTAAAATAAAGAAGAAGATGAGAAGAAATGAAGAGGAATAATGGCTTGGAAGAAGTGGCATTTGGCATTTGAACTTGGGTTACTTTGTTTTTATACAAAGTCCCTAAGTCTCTACTTAAGCAAAAAATTAGCCACCAAGGGCCAGCCTTAATGGTTCAACCCCAAGGCACATGTGGGACTCCAGGTCGCCACGCCCAAGGGGGATCCCATGGGGCCAGCCCGAGAGGCCGCGGCCATGTGTACGCCGGGGCCACGCAGGGGATTAGGTCCTGCGCAGCATGGGCCCCAGAGCGCGCGCCCGAAGGTGCATAGTGGGCGCCAGTGGCACGCCCGAGTGGCAGGGGTGGGTGCAAGAGCGCGCCCGCAGAGAGAACACGGTGCGGGGCGGCACCGTGGAGGTTGGAAGTTCAATTGACAGGAGGAGGGGAGCGCTAGGTTGATAAGCCGCGGAAAAACCGCGCACCGTTTCGATGTGGGACGTGGAAAAATCTCCATGAGCGGATCCTGGCCGCACGATTGATCGCGCGCCAGATCTCGCCAGCACATCTCATCGCGCCACTCCCGTTTAGATCCAGGCCATCCGATGTCTTTCATTTGCCCGATCCAACGGCTCCCGGTGTGTCTCCTTCCTCGAGCTCAGCCGAAGGACACCTGACGTCCCCCGCTGAACTAGAGGCCTCCCGAATGAAGAATTCGAGTTCCCAGACACCTCTAAAGGAGCTAAGCCATCCATGGTGATCGTCTGGCCACACTGAACACAATCATGCAATAAAATATGCATGCACACCTTTAATGGAGAAAATTGGAGTTCGGCCGAGGCAAACAACGTTGCCGAGGCTATGAGGTTTATTCGTTGCATGAAGTATCCTTAACCGAAGTTCGTGCATGTGTTCTAAGTCGCATGCACATAGAGGAAATTAAAAATGAGTTAAGCCACGTGAAACAGAGGAGGAACAAGATTTTGGAAAATCTTGAAAACCCGAGATATTCGGGAGTTTGAATTTATAACCACGCGGATGTTTTGAGGCGTTTCTCTGCCTATATAAAGAGAGCATGAAGCACATATATGGCTTGCTGATCCTTTGTTGAAAATCCGAAGTCCCGTGAGTGCTCTCTGCCTCGCAAAGAAAGAAGCCTCACACATTTTACATGCGCGGCTGAGGTTCCTTTCGCGCACACTTGCGTGAAAGAAGAAGAAGGATTCCATGCGCGCCTTCCCCTTGCGCGGCAGGAAGACCCGAGGCCGCATCACTTGCGCACCCCACGGTTGGCCGAGGTCTTGCGTGGCCCTTGTGCTTGAGCTTGCGCGGCAGTGACACTTGCACGCTGCCTTGTGCACCCAAGTGTGTCTTGCGCTTTGAAGAAGAAGTGAAGGCCGCGGCTCAAACATCCCTTGTGCGCCTCCTTGATGATTATGTTCGGGTGAATAATATCTCACCCACGGGTTAAGTGTGTGTAAGGCAGTATATCACAATTTGTGTGTGTGTGGTAAGTGGATAAGAAGACCCGAGGGTTTGAGTGCACAAAGAATTAACAAGGCCGGGGCCTTATGTGTGTGCATTCTTGAAGAGTGAAGACCATCACACTTTTGTGTGTGTGTGCAATTCAAGTGAAGGCCGAGACTTGCATGCCTTGTGTGCAAAGTGAAGGAGGGAGGTCGTAGCCCTTGTGTGTACAAAATGCAGAACAAAGTGTGTGCATAAGTGAAGTGCAAACTTTGAAGATGATTAAAAGAACAAGGAAGTGTGTGTGATTAGTAAGTGAAGTAGGCCAAACCATGTGTTTGCTAATTGATCAAAGGAAGTGTGTGTGAGCAAACAAAAACAAGAAGGCCGAACCTAGTGTGTGCACTAAGTGGAGTGAACACACTTAGAAGAAGTAGAATACACTCACACAAAGTACAACACACATTTAAGTGTGTAATCAAAAGGAACAAAATGTGTGAAGGACAAGAAGAAGGTGTGTGCCAAAAGTGTTACACCCTTTGTGGGTTTAATGCACCGAGAATAAGAAGGGGAGTGCATGCTTACATGCATGCATGTGCACACGTGAATAAAGCTTAAATCCGTGGTGTGCATCTGAGTTGTCCAAGACCAGGAGATCTTGAAGAATTTTGAGAAGCCATGCAATCAGTGCATGAGGAACCAGAGATTCCATGCACTCAGTGCATGAAGTCGAATTGAGTGAGACTGGACCAGACTGAAGTTAAATACATCAGTTTTCTGAGTATTCAGTAGTTGGAGAGAAGCAAGGTCATCCTTAGAGGAAGGAGATAAATCCTGAGCAAGACGAGAAGACCTGTTCACCACAAGTGATCAGAAGAAGAGCAAGGCCAGCAGCCTTTATCCCAGGCTGCTGAGGATACTTGAAGAACATAAAGTGAAGAAGAGCTACTCTTGTGATTCGAGGAGCCAGGAAAAGCCCCCTGTGAGACTCAGGGTGGAAGAAGTCATCAGTGGGATTTTGGAGCAGGCCAGTGGGACTCTGGTAACACTGTGGGACGCAGTATAAAGACCCTCCTATGGGACTCAGGAGAGATACAGTGGGACTCTGTATCGACCATTGTAATACTAATAGATTATAATGGGAGAAACCATGTTGGGGTGTATAACTAACATGGAAAGGACGTAGGCCTTTGGTGCCGATCCTTGTAAATCCTTGTGTACAGTGCCTTTACATTTACTTCATTACTCGGGGAAATGATGAGAGATACAAGAAGAGTGGATCGAGGCTTTAACCGGCCATAGAGGTTTAATTGATAAGGAATCAATTGGTAAAATGTTTTAAGGGATCACTGATTCACCCCCTCCCCCTCTTAGTGATTCACACTGATCTGGGCACTTCATAATTCCTTCTTAAAATAATTATTTTTTTTTTAAAAGTAATTCATTTATATGGTACATGGTTTATTATTGATTTAATATGATTATGTAATTGTATATATTTAATGTATATTGATTCTCTGTGAGAAACATTACCCTACACATGATTTAGACCAAGCCGTGGTGGATGTTTCTTTATATATATAATATAATATTTTATATAGGGTAAAATGTGAAATATATATTTACCATAAAATTGAAAAGTAAAAATTACCTCAAAAAATATTAACATGATGTAGATAATATGTTTGTAAGAGATAAAGTATTATAATTACTGAATTCACTATCAATAAGTTAATGAACAAAATGAATATGATTACTTTAGCTAAAAAGATAATTCATCATTAGCTATGATATGTATTGAAAATAATACTTTGGTTAATGTTTTAATAAATTTTCAATGTTGTAAGTTCCTTTATTATGGTTTAGGTATCAATGTAGTCATATTTTTTAAAAATAATAAATCATTATTGGTTAGAAGATCATGATTTTAATTAAAGAGAATAAACTGTTATGATGGGAATGTTTTCAGAATTTAACATTAACTAGGAAGGTGTTATAAGAGTATTAAAGAGGTTGTGTTTTCCAAGTGATTCATTGTTAAAGAAACAATTGTAGAGTGTAGCTCATAACACACTGTTTTTAGTTATCCCACTAGTACTAAGATGTATAGAATATGTAAAAACTTTTATTTGATAATGTGAATGAAAAATGAAATTGGTAGTTTTAAAATAAAATTTATGAATTATTAGTTTGTTAAATATGGATATAATATAATGAATGGGAGGAATTATCCTTTTCCATTTTTGTAATGGATATAAGTGAATATATCCATGAGTTCTACATGGGCATTTCCAAAGCCAAATCAATTAAATAAAGCGATTTGATATATTTTGATTAATAAAATAAAATATAGAAATTTAGTTTTGTTCAAGATAATATTTATTTAGAATGGATTTCATAACATTACATTATTTATGTGGATAGGTTATATATAGTTAATCTCTATATTGTTTCTAACCATTACCCATATTTACCACTAAAGTTTTTAAAGGACTCTAAATTTTAGTTGTTATTGAATTAAATTTTAATATATTTTTTCATCCGTAATACGATGCACAATTATAAATAACTATTAATAAATTTGAAGATATGATTTATCATTTCATAATGGATTTGTAAATAATTTTTAATCATTATCAATCATTAGCTTCAATATCATATAATGACAGTTTTCATTCTAGTATAGAGATTATTTCTTTTGAGGCATTATAAAGAATTTAGTGTTAGACTCTAGAATGGTGGGATGAGGATAGTGAGCTGATTATTTTGGGACCATAACATATAAAATAAATATATGGGAAATTAAATTTGATTATGAAACACATGAGGGAAATATAGAGGACGGACGAAAAGTTATATAGATAAAAATAGGAAAAATATTTCTTTTCTGTTTAAAGATTATGTATTTCTGAAAATATCTCCATGGAAAGATGTTATGTGATTTTAAAAAAAGAAATGTGATCTTTATTAAATTTTATATAGTATGAAATTATGGAAATCATTATAATATTTTCTCACCATGTAATTTTTCCTCTGAGTTTATCCCAAGTACAAGATGTGTTTCACATTTCCTTATGACGGAAATAAGTACAAGATGTTTATCATTTTTTGATACATATGAGGGTATTATTGGACGAAAATAATTATTTTCAGGAAAATAATGTATTCATTTTTAATCATAGATATATGGTGTTAGAGAATTTGGAAAATCACATGGCTAAAGATTTGTTTAAGAATCGTATTATTGAGGAAGAAACAGGGTAACATAAAATCATATGAGGGAAAAATATCCCTACATGAATTAATTTTTTAGAAGTTTATTTTGATAAAATGGGAATAAATTTTTAAATAATAATATAAAATTAAATTTATGTGGAATTATTTGTATTTTTCACAAAATAATGTTTCTTTAATAGTAAAAAAATGATGGTTTTTATAAAATATTCATTTATTTTAATGTAACCACAATGTACCGTAAAATTTGTAATGGGAATTATGGTATAATTAGTCTCCTATTATGAAAAATAAGAAAATTAATTACATATGAATCATAATTATACATGATTTAGGAGTAAAATAATTTCTAGGATTAAAAAATCATTTTTCTATTATATTATTATGCACTATGTTTTACAATATATAATTATATTATTTTTTACAAAATGAAAAAAAAATTATCTTTAAAAATGGATTTCATATTTTTAATTATTAGGATAAATTTCAAGATTGAGGTCAAATTCACTTTTAGTCAAAACGAATAGCATCCATGATAAATAGTTATCACCTTTCAAAAGGGTAAAAAATTAATTATGGTTAAAACATTATGAATACATCAAAATGAATATGATTAAAAACTATTAGATTAGATGATTTCTAATCTTGTCACCTTATCTTAAAAATTCCATTGATTTAGATCCCCATGACCCTGAGTTTTAGCTATATAGTTTTTAAAATTTAAGTATAATTATAGGAGGGTTAATACAATTGTTTGTAAAATTTTAACCCATCTATTCACTTTCCTATACCACATGATCACTTTCTCTCAACCTATGTCTAACCATGATACCAACCCAAACTTCTTCAACAAGTTCTAGATATTTTTTGACACTAAAATTCTTTTATATAATGTGTACGGTGTATGTAAAAGAATGCTTTTAATGAATATGTTCACCTCTTATTAGAGTTCTTTATTATTAATTTATTCTCATACATACATCAAAAAATTCACAATAAAGATGCGATATTAAAATAATTATATAAGATACAATTAAATGATATTATGTTCATGGTAGAACCCTTTTTATCTCAATTTTCTTCTCATGGGAAATGTAAGCATCACCCACACATACGTGTACACTATGATCTCCCCAAAGCGTTGTGTCATGTTTTTCAACAACACCTCCCATGGAAGTTTATTATTATGTATTTAGTTCATAAATATTATTATAATTAAATATTTAACTATATATATATATATTGTTTTACCTTTTTATCCTTCCAACCATTGATAAATCATAACATCTCTTTGGTGTACGTGTGGACTACCACCTACATAAAGTGATATGAACATTTTTTATGTGCTTGTTTCTTGGTTGTATAAAAAAATCTTTTAATGTATTAAAATTTAAAAAATTAAATGATCAATATTTTTCATATTATGGAGCTTTGGCCGCTTTGATCATGGAAAACCTATAGAATCTATTATAGGATTATTAAATAAACATTCTCAAAACATTCACACTGAAATTAATCAACTTGTGAACTATATAATACATGTTGATAAATGAAATAAATTGTATTATGTTAAGGGAATAAACTAGAAATATGTCCATAAATGAGTAAAATTTTAGTATATGTTTTAAATATATGATTTAAAAAAAAATTGTTGTAATTTTTTACTTGAGTTATAGTATTTCAATTAAATCCTTTCTTAAAATGTTTTGAATTTTAATTTTTGACAAATTTTCCTCCATATACATGTTTCATAAAATGTTATGAAATTTTATTCATATAAAAAAATGTGTATTTAAATTCATTTAATTATATCTTTTTAATTCCTATCATTTTTTATAAATTAATGATTTAATGTTCTCTACATTGGCTATTTTGGAATGAGTGTATATGGACTCATTTTAATCATATAATACATAAAATTAATATCTCATTTCCCTTATCATTACACTTAAATAAGCTTCTCTTTCATAGTTCCTTGAAACATGTGATCTAGAATTAAGAATCACTGTATCCAGGCGGTTTCCATTGGATTTATTCATGGAATGGGAAACATGATATAATTATTTATCCAAAGAGGACATAATTCCCAAAGGTAGGCATTCATTATGTTTTGAACATTATGATACATGAGAATGTGCATTGTTCAAGAGTATGGGAGGTCAAGCATGTCACACCCTTTTGGGTGGAATTATTGTCTACTCTGGGAATCTCTTTGTAAAATTAAAATATTTTCATTAATTGTTATTAATTCCCCAAGTATATCATAATTATCCCCTGTAATTTACAATCACTTCTTAATATGTGTAAAATTTAAAATCATCATCATGCATACCATTTTCATCATCGATGGAAACATATGTATGTATTCGATGTTTTCCATCAATGGTATCCTCTAATATACCGATTAGATATTCTTTTCATCATCGTTATGATGATATTATTTTTTAAGGCAGTCAGTGGGGCACTCTGGAATTTATTTTCATCTAACGAGATAAAGGTTTTTTTATCTTGGGATCGTGCCTGTTAAATGGGAATCCAAAATATCCTTGTGAAAGGAATTAGAACCCTCGTATTTCGGTAACACATTATAGGACACATGATACCTTTTAAGGTCATGTGATGAGGACCTATTAGTGAAGGGTACTTAGTCAAAACATAGTGTGGGACATTCACTAATGCAAGCCGAGGAACTATGAAAGGATATGAGTTTATAAGTAGGATTAGACCCTATAGGGAATATGTCCCAAGGAGAATAGGGTTGATTTGATGTTTTGGGTTTGAACGTCATGGAGGCTTCCTATGTGTCCATTATGGACGGGAATCAATGTCCACGTAGTTCGATAAATCTCATAGGATGGTATGGTTCTCTAAGAGAGATGATTCTAGGCTCACATCCTAGAAAGGATTCCATGATTATTTGACGATTGAATTTAGAGCTTCTTTCGATAGGAGGATACCCAAATTGGGTAATTATGGTACGATTCTTACAGAGGATATCCAGTGATCTCGGGCTCTGAAAGAGCATCGTACATATCCTAGTTTGAACATGAATCATTGTTCTCATACTTCCACCAGTGAGTGTTTCTGCACATGTTTTAACCTTCAAGTATCTCTAACCCCACATGAGTCATGCTCAGTGTGAAAAACAAGAGGATGTGAAAGATTCAACAAAGGAATTCAAACTTTATTTCCTCCCTGCTGATGGAAGAGGGAACATCGACTGTGAAGAGGGAAAGGTGACAAGCCTTCCCACTGTTCTATTTACATTAGACAAGGGTCTAATGTAATGAAGAAGGGGTGAAGTTGAGGTGCTTATTCTGACATGGATTCTCTAATATTAGATCTCCTAGGCGAGGTATTGTTCCCCTATTCTTGCACGAAATATCATGTGTGAAGTGTACCTTCTCTAGCAGAGACCTGAGGCATCGGGTCACCACTTTGAGAAGGGTGTTGCAGGTAACCAACCATCCTCCAAACCATAAACATGAAAAAACTATTTCTCGGAGAAAGGTCCATGTGACTATGGATTCACAAACCCAAAACATCCCATGAATCCTAACCCTAATGGGAAACAAATGTGTGGAACCTATAACTATGGAAATGAAAACCCCAAAAGGAGGCAAGTTGATGTGCCTTACCCAATGGTTTGAGATGTCTAGAAGTTTTGGTTGAGGCTTCAACATAGCCCCTTTCAGATATGGGAGCCTTGGAAGGAGATACCCTACCATGAATGCATTTTTTTAAAGGTATTTGAGTTATACTCTAAGTCCCTCATGCATGTATTCCGTGTAGGTACCCTATCTAGATATACCACATAGGTAGAACACACGTGTATGGTGCGCGTGTATACCACGCATATATGGCGTGCAGGTATACCACACAAGAATTGTCGATGACTGAAGAATGTGAAGAAATATAAATCATTCTTATCCCATTTAATTATATACTCTCAGATGGTTTAGATAGTTACCTAAGACAATTTTAGGTATCTAGGTGAAAGAGCTACGCAATTGGAGATTCACAAAGTCTTTTATTTTTTTTCAGTCCCAAAATATAGATCCCAAGGGCTCTATTTATATGCACATATGGGCATGGTAGAAGTGATGTTTTCTACGAAGGTACTTCTTCCAGCTCCGCTGTGCAGGTTTTCTGCATGGGGACATAAAAAATCTTATGGCACAGAGGTAAGCAGCATAGTTCGGCCACATAAGCAATTCGCAGAGGTTGGCCTTGTAGTCCGGCCTCGTGTATCGGTTTTGTAGCTTAGCCACGCAGATCCGTGAAGCTACTCCTTTGCGAAGCGCTTTGGGAATATTCTTTATTTTCTTTTGTATTATGTGAATCTTGCTTTCGGATTTTAAATATCCAGAGGGTTTGTTCATAATCTTATTGGTTATTTTCTCAAGTAGTATCAAGAGATTCCGCAATGAATTTTGTTTTCGTTTCAATGAAAATATTATTTCTGGTTCTTATATACAATTTTTTATTTTAAAGTTTCCAAATAAAAGGAGGATTTTTATACTTATTTCTACTCAAATCTCTATTTTTCTTCTATATATGGGTCTAAAATTGTTTATGACATTATCATATGTGAAATATTATTATTTCGGTTTTAGGTAACTTACAGTCCTTTAATGTTATTCATGATTATAAATATTCCTGTTATATCCCTCCAATTCATTGGATGATGATTTCATTCGACAAATAATAATGTTTGAGTTAATTAAGTAGGTTATTCCATTTTTAAGGGTTCTTTTAAGGGTTTAATTAACATAGTGACCCATGGACCCTAAATTATTTTTATATTATTTATAAATAGTTTATAAGAAAACTATATATTTGAAAATGTAATAAAACAATATTTTTGGGAATCATTTTGACTCTTGTAAGGGTAAATGTTGTGTGTTTTATAGAAAAATATGTCATGGGTTCTGATATTTTCTAAAAATCCTTCATGATTATGATTTTTCATTTATTTTTAACTATGATTTTTTATTATCATCATTAGGAAACAATGTTGACTTTATGAGAAATTAAATTAATATATGATATTAGATTTTTTATGACAAAGGGTAAAATTTTCTTATGGATTTCATGATTTTCTAGATTGATAAATTGTTTATTTATTTTCGATCCTCTACTATGATTTTCAGGATTATCCCACATATTGAGTTTTATGTTCAATGCGATTAATGATGATTAAGATCCACATTTTGTTATATAATTATAACATATGTATTATTAATAAAATAAGTAGATATGTTTTAAATAAAATTTGTTTTTAAATTTTCGTTTTTTTTTATGAAAAATCGATATTGAGTGGAAGTGTATTTATTGTTTTGTAACATTTTGATAAGTAATAGTATTTACATAATCCATAAAACCCTATATCTAAATTAAAATTATAATGCATGAAAATTATTTCCATGTAATTAAACATATAATTTCATATTTTTAAAATAACGGGTTTTTATAGAATAATTAAATAATTTATGAAATATACAAACATCATGACAGTCCGTTGTTCATGAAAATAGATCCAAATTTATTATTTAAGCTGATATTCACATTATTGTTTTTATGACATATATTTATATATGTATTACATGAAAATAGATCGTTTTCCAATTATATAAGACATTCATACATCAAATGGGCGTGGTGTAACATTTATATGTATGTTTAACAATTCAAGTAACATTCAGAATATAGAAAACATGGATACTTCAATCATGCTTTTCATATGTATATCACCATCTTCTGAAACATCAAATTCACCTTCTATCTTAGCATATGCACATACTTTCCTAAAAAAACTATATTTGTGGGAGTTTTCTAAAATTTGGAAATTTTTTCCTTTATCTATTTGTTAAAAAGGACACTTTTAATTACTATGTTTATATAACATTCCCCCTGTTCATGTAATATTAAATAAAAAACTTTTTACAAAACATAAAACATAACTGGTGACTTCCTTTCATTAATTCCCTATGATATTCCCAAATATATAGCCCTATCTATATTCATTTTCATTAATAAACATATTTTTCAATAAAAAATCCCTATAAACCCCAATCTATAATCTTGAGGGAGTTTATCCCAAAATATCCACATTGTTGTTTATTTAAAATGCTTCAGAATAAGTAAATTGGTTTTGAAAAATATACTCACAAATTCCATTCGACTCATTATTTTCACTTTTAGGTAAAAATATATCTAACTTCAAATTGTAGATAAAAAACTCTCAACCCATAATCCATACCAACAATAGTTGAATTTGGTTTGAAAAATTGAGTATCCTAAAATGTATATTCATGAATCAGTTTTTTCGCAATACAATATTTTGAACCATTATTGTTTCACACTTTTTAATTCATTGTCCTATAGAGAACTCCAAAATAAAAAAAAATGCTTAATGCACGCATGACAAACTCAAAGGTCACTTCAATAATGATTTTTAATTATTGATAGAATAACATCATCATCAGAATAATTATTGAATATTAATGAATCCACTCTCAATCCAAATCTATATAGAAATTATCTAACCCTTTATATAAATTCTATCTCACATATAGAAAATTTTATCAATCTCCACTCCTTTCATGAACAATATTCCGGCCCCATTTTCAATGAACCCAATGGTTTCTCCATTTTAGTCAATAATGAAGAAAAGTTCATTTATAACCACAGAGGGATCTGTCCAACACAGATAATGAAGTATGTTTTTCACATCTAAATTATGTAATTTTGTTGATTGAATAGACTACGAGATCCATATGATACCTTTTAAATGATTCATTTTGATAATAAAATTTTCTAGATAACTATGAAATGATATTTTGTAAAAACATACACTATCTTAAACAACTCATGCTCTACGTTCTTCTTCATAAAGTGGTACATTATAAATTGATACTTTATAAAGTGATACATTATAAAATAGAATATCAAAATTTTTTGAGATAAAATACATCACATCAACTCCGTTTATTATTTGTTGTAGATTCATCGAAAATAATTACATGCAAGCTTGAGTAGCATCAAAATAGTAATTGTTCAGTGCATAGTGAAATGAAAATTTCTTTATTTATATTCCTAGAAATATTAAACCGAATAATATAAAATGTACCACTTGAGTTAGAAAATTTTTTCCTTATCTAAACTGACGCACTCTTTACCTCCACAAAAAAATAAATCATGAAAATAAGTTTTACTCTATAAAAAATGAATTCAATGTTTCCTTCTATATCCCATAGTATTATTTTCACTATAAAAAACTGATTTATTTGGAATTACATTATTATTTATATGACTGACATTTGAAAAATATAGTTTGGGGTCATGTCATCATTAACATTAAGAAGATCTAAATGATCAATCTATATTTACGATAATGATTGCTTCTTAATTTCAATCCCCTCAAAAATTTATTTAAGAAATATCTATTATTTTATTTTAAATTTAATCCTATATAATAAATAATCCATAAAATTCCTTGGTATATTTAGTTTTATATATCAACTAATCGTATGTTTCTTTTCAAAACTGTATATGAAGGAAAAAAATTAGCTCTTAAATCATTGAAATTTGGATCTCAAACATCATGAATGCTTAAAACAATATGCAAAAAAAACATTAAATATTATAATGATTATTTATTCAGAAAATAACATAGACTTCATCCTGTATCACTCTTATATTTTAAATAAATAATTTAATAAACTCTACCATGTTATCAATCAAGATTATTTTAGTATTGACAGAGTGGTTAATACTATGGTTTTGGTTCCTGATTAATCAAAAAAGTTCATTCTTTTACCCAAAACATTTTTTATCTTATTCATGGAAAATAAGAACCATTTGGTTTCTAATTCCCACCTCTTCTACTTGAACTCCATTTAAATATGATTAATTTAATTACATAAAAAATTCCTTTAATTTAATTTTCACACATATGCCTAAAAAAGTAGAATTGACTCCATCCATTATGTTGCTAATTTTTTTTAATCTTCCTCGATTCCCTTTATCTTTTTGTACACATTCCACACCAATCCTTATTAATTTAAAGTCTTTTAATCATGAACATACATCATGTTATAGAAAAACATTCTAGTCCCAATGTAGTTTTTATTTTTCAGCATTAAAACCGTCTCTAATGTCTGATTATTCACTATATAGTAATTATCATCATTCATCTCCTAAAACAAAATATTATTCCCATTATATTCTTTAATGTAAATTGATAATACAAGGGATTGGAAATATTATTGTTTATGTGTCATTATTCTCCATGTCCTTATTGGTTCTTTTGGATCACATTTGATATTCAACTCATTAATTTCATCCATTCATTTTTTTCATTCCTAACAAAATAAGATATAAACCTTTAAAATATATTTTAATGTCTTATCATAAATTTGCATTAGTAATTTTTGATTCTCTGGTGCTTTTCAAATCTACATCATTTTACTAATAAATTTACTCACTATTTGATAAGGATTAAACTCTTTTTCTATAATATTGGATCCATTGATATCAACAAATATTTCTATATTCTTATTTATGTATTTGTATGTTAAATTTTACTTGAGTATTCATGGAATATAACCTCTTGTATACAAGATCCAAACATCATATTCTTATCCTTATTGATAAGGAAACAATAACATCTGATGATTATAATTTACATAAATATTGGTTTCATTCCATAACATAGCTCATTTAGAGTCTTTTACTCCACTATACAAAAAATGATCTATTTGTAAGGAAAAATTATGTTAAATTTATTCCATCCAAAAATATATTTGGTAGGTATTTATCAATAATAATTGTTATTTCAACATTGTTTACGATCCTTTTTCTCCTCCCAACCATGCCATTTTACTAAGGAGTTTTCATTGTTAAGAATTGGTTCCTTATCTAAAGCATCTCAATATAATCCTCCACTTTAATATTTGTGAACATTATACATTCATTGGTCTTGATTTTTAAATTATTTGGATAGATCATCATTTCAAAAATTTCTAATACATAGTAATGAAACTAAACACAGAAAATATTAGAGTGATAACCATTATCCAGGTTTCCTCACTACATCCATCAACTAAAATAAAAATATATCTCTTCCCATAAATTAGTCTTGGTAAAATTTGTTTTTGGGCATCAACCTAGACTAATTCAATCACTCCTATTTGATTTTATTTCTTCCCATGTATGTCTATATTGTAATTTTACCCTTCTACGAAAAATCATAAATTTTCTTATGAACCCTTAATATCCTCAGGTGATCTCAAGATTCCATTAAAATTCATTTTATCTTCCAATGATTATTATCTTATATTACATAGAAGCATATAACGCAATTTGTTTTCTTCTATCTTATAAAAATTCAAAAATATTTTTTCCACTAACATATTAGAGATTCCACTTTGTGTGTTTCCAATTCCAAACAACTACATAGTATCATAAATTTATGACACATTCATTCTTAAATATATTTACATTATTCCTTGTGTCATGTAGTTGATTGGTAGTTATCTTATTATGACAAAGATATTCAACAACTTATGCTTTTGTTATTATAATGTATTCACCATGAATTTAGCTACCCAGTATCCATTAAACAATTGTATTCATCCTTTCAAAATCTAAATAATCCCTCATTATCATACATGATATATGGGACAATATTCATAATTATAATCAAGTTGATATTATTTTCACTATCATGGATACAAGACAACAACAATATGATTCTTTTAGTGTAATGCAGACAATTGTTTCCTTCTTATAACCTTTCATTTTGATCCATGTCTTCAAAATAATACATGGTTTAGATTGATATATTTCATCTTCATAAGAATATGATGGACGGACATTATCTTGGAAAATAAAAAATTTATTTTTCATTTTTAGATTGATTGATGGTTTGTTAATCCTTTATATGACTATGTAGTGTCCTCATTAATGCGTTCATAATCATTATCAATATGCACTACATGGAAATACATTAAAATCCAAGACAACAGAAATTATAACCATAAAAATCATGCATGTAAGATGCATATTTTCTTAGGTACCCCTTTCCTCTTAATATTTTTAGAATATTTTTACTCATTAGATATATTCCATGATTATACCATGATATATTTTGTAATATAACTCAGTAGGATGTGTGAATATTTTTATTTTAATTTTACCGGGAAGATTTCTATTGTCATTTTCCTTCTGGATCAATTTAAAAATCATGTTTTAAAGAAATGGGTTTTTTGGATGTTGTTTTATTCTGTTTTCAACACATTAATTCAATTTTCCTAGGTAATCCCCCAATGTGCTTCATCAAGGGTGATAACTTTATGTGGATACCACATGGTTCTACAAAAATGATACCACCATTGGGGTACTACCATAAGGTTATAAATCTTTTTTCTTCCACCATGTGATATATTATGGTGATACAATGAGAGATTAAATTTCTTCATTAAAAATTGAAATCATTAGACATGTGGTATTTGGAGGTACAATGAAGTTAAATATGAAAATTCAATGTAATGTTATATTATATGGATAAAAATTTGAAATGTTGTATCTTGATTTTTAAAAAAATGAAATTTCAGATGGAGATAAAAGGATAAAGAAGGTAAAAATTGACTAGTTCAATGGTTATGTTGCACTGTTGAAATTATGGAAAAAAATTATCTCTGGTCAAAAAAATTTTACACAGTTAAAAATAAGGTCAATTAGTTGTGTTGGTCAGTAATTCCACCATGATAAATAGGTGAATGAATATAATTTAAATAACTATATTATAATATTTCTGTAAATATTTATACCCTATTTATTTGATGTTAATCGAGATTATATTCATACATAAATGACTAATTCTTGAATATGATGACTTGTTCTCATTTCATAGATAGAATGTTGTATGGATTTAAGAGGAATTATTACATGATTGATGTTGGAGTGATCCCATGTCAATATCACACATGTGATGATACATTCATGTTAATATAATGTTTAATTAATGTAGGTTTTAATTAAGATTTAATATTCAATGTTATTTACATTCAGAATTAATGCAGTTATAAACTGTTAGGGAATTCCTTTCCTATGGAAGTTATTGGGATGACCATGTATGACATTCATAGAGTTTTATTTCAAATATATTTAATCATTTTCATAAATAATTTAATTATAAATAAAGAAAAAATGGTAATCATTGTGAATCATTAATTTTTTTCAGATATTTTCAAATTTGTATGTTTATGTGACAATAGGTTGATAAGTAAGTATTCTTGAAAAAGTTTTTGTTTTGTATAGAGTTATGAAAAAAAATTAATTAAACTATTTTTTGATATGGAAGAGAAGATAAAAAGATTATGATCTCATCATACAAGAAAAGTATATTGTTTCTTATAGTGGGATCACATATAAATTTTCCATTCTTCATTTTAATTTTTTATTAGTGTGGGTTGTAAATTATATAATTATTAGAACAATTATTCTAGATACTTTTAATTGAGTTCAAAGTGATTTACCTAATATCAATGTTCAAATTATTTTTAGGGGATTGAATGATCGTGGGTTTTACTAGATCTTTCTAGGGACTAAGAACTAACATTTAGAAGTGAACCTTATAAATCACCTATATACTTGGTCATGTGTTTTTTTAATTCAAAATTCAATTTAACCAATGGAGAATATTTTTAAAAATGAGAAACATAAATTTGTTTAATCACATGTTCACCACCCCTATCAATGATTCCTTGACACAGTGCTCCAAAAATTAGCACCATATGTAGGTTCAGTTTGTTGGCGTTTCACTTTTAATGATCTTCCCACTATCGTGGTATCAATTTTTATATTATCCAAAATCAATAATTTAAATTAAATTAATTTCAAAGGTTTCATCATGTTTGATGACAGAGGTTTTCATATCTAGAGGGATTTGATGTTATCATATCTATTATCTGTCAGTTATGGTTTTTTGGAAGTATCAACATGTGGATTTGTTCCCTATGGTAAAGGTCATTCCAAATAAAATTTAGATTAGAGTAATTGAAAAAATTATTATATAAGAAAAAATTATTTTCTATTATCTTTCTGAAGGTAATTTTTTAAAATTTAAATGGATCAAACTAGAAACATGATCTAAGCTAAACATCAGAATATCTAAGAAGTTAAGACAATATAGAAAGCTAATTTTTAGATTTAGAGACTCAAGTATGAAGATATCTAAATGAATGATAATGATAATTTTCATAATTTCTTCCCAAGGATTAAATATGTTTTTAGTACAAATAATGTCTGTGGTGAGAATTTGGAAGAAACCAATATTGTTGAATTTTTTTATCTTACTAGATAAATATGATGATAAAATCTCATCTTTAGAAGAAAATAATTTACGACATATTTACGTTATTCATATATAATGTAATATAATTTCATATGAAATAAGGAAATATAAAATTATTAATCAGTAAATAATTTATGAAAAATATATTTATCTAAAATCCACCACATATGAGAAAATGTAGATGATTTGTTTTGAGGATAATGATGTTGTGTTTTTTAAATAAATCTCTAATATGGATAAATAATTATCTAAAATTATTTTCATGATCTCAAAATATCTTGAATTATCATGGCTATCAAGATGATGAAAAATATAATCTATTGAATATGATTAATATTTTTAAAAAAATTAATTAATACTAAGATGATCTTGGATATCAAGATAAAATAATATATTAATTGTTTAAAAAATAATTAGGTTTATATTCAACTAAAAATTTTCAAAGAAGTTGATGAACTCGAACAGTTCAGAAATATTTTACAATTTTTATTCATGCGGTAATTTAATTTTAAATTATTAATGATGTGAATGAAGAAAAAAATCTTTTCATGAAGATATTTATACTGAAAATCTATTCATGTGGTTCTTGAAGATGATAATGTCAAGAAAACCAAGATTGGGGAAAAATTAGTTAAAACAAAAAGTCCTGAATTTTTGGGTCAATTATCTTTGATTAAAAAATTATTACTTATGGTAACTATAAAAATGGTTACAAGATGTATAATATGAATATATATATTTTATAATATTACAAAAAATTATTTATAAAAGTTGTTCATGTTTTTTATTAAATCTAATGATAAATTCAGAGACATTTTTCAAGAAATAATGTTATTTTTAAATGAAGCTAATCCTTTTTTAATTATTTTTTGGTAATGTGGGGGCTTTTAGAATACATAAAGGACGTATTGGGTAAATAATCATCATTCATATGATTCTAAAAGGCTTAGGATACATGATATTAGGGAGATCCATCCCACACCATTAAAATATATACAAAAAAAAAATTGAAAATCTATTTTAAAGACTATAACTATATTTTGATAATTAAATGAAGTGTGTGAAAGATTTGATCATCCAAAACTTCTTATAAAAGAATGTATCATAATTGTTCTTGAATAATAAGAAATAATCCATTGGAAAAAATTCTATTGAAAATGATCTTTATGTATAAGTTTCTTTTAATTTCACAAATGTGGAAGAATTTTGTTAAATCAAAAGAAGGTGTTGTGAATTTTATAAATTAAGGGTCTCTCAATATTTAAGGGGTTAGTTATGCTAATATTGTCAAATGAGAATTTAATTTTTAGATGTATCATCTGATTTTTTTAATGAAAACTGACATGATAATTGGTTCATATATTTTTGATTTAGGGAATGGAGTAATTTTTAGAAAAGATGGTTTTTGGGTAAAATGGATTGAATATGGATTGGTAGTTATTAATGGAAAGCACACAAAGGAAAATTTATTTCAAATTGGTGACTCTCAGAATTCATGTTACTGGTGAATTAAAAGTGAAAATGAACATCGGAACCAAATGCATTATTATCTTGGAAAAATAAAATGAGTGAACTGTCTAAAAGGGAAGGTGTTCATATCATTTCTAAATTTAAGGTATATATTGAGATAATTCTCTCTATATGTCAAAGGGGAAGCTATATAATTACACACAAACAAGTTGATATTCTTACATCACATCATATAGAACAAATCCAATTAAATATTTTTAGGCCCCTGAGAAAGCATTCAACACACAGAGAAAATTAATCTACTTATTTTAAATTTCACATCAATCACATTACATATGTTATGTTTATATAAAATAAAAAAGAGGATCATAAGATGTTTAAGAGTATCTGGATAAGTACTAAAAAAGAGTGTGATTACACACTGAAGACATTTCCGTAGATATTGGTGTCTAGAACACTAATATCATGGGAGTAGTTTATATTGAAAAAAATCATTATCATTGTTCACCATTGCTTCGGCCTTTGAGGTGGAATGTTTTTGGGTTTGGGGAAATAACAAAAATTTAATGGGTGACAAGCATACTTCTATTATTATAGAATCATTACAATCACCCCTTTGTTTCAACCAGATATGCACCGTTATCATTTAGGGGGGACTAAATTGGCCCTCCTGGGAGTGAGAAGCTTATCCATTATTCATTATAATAAATGATCAATAGTCAAACGGTCACAGTGGGTGATTTCATGGGGTTAAATATTCATCAAATCAGTCATCTTAGGATATAAATTCCTCAGATGGTCTTCATTGGGCTTGTTCATGGATTCAAAAACACCCAATGCCCCTAGTCTCCATGATTCAGGGAAGTTCATTCCAATGAAAGGTGCTCGTTGGATGAGGATTTTTCCAATGAATTTAAGGACTCCATTGGTGGAGGTGATGGGAGTTCATTCTCTTCATACCCTTTTGTTCTGAATGATTTATTATTCCTGGACTCCCTTATATATTAAATTCATGATCATATGTTCGTGAAACCTTGGATCATTCTCAATGATTGAATAAATGGGCTACCTTGGTTTGCGGAGTTGTCATAATCATACACAGATATGATTTTATGGTGGAAATTCTAACATAATCCCAGAAAGAAGCCACACTAGAGTTTATCATTATACTGGGGGACATTAGATAGCTATATGTTGGGATTGGAAATCTAAGATAAGATTTATACGTATCATAGGGAGATGAATTAGAGCCTATGTAGTTCAGTGGTCTTGGTGCTTGGACATGGGAGGAGGTCCAATTATTGGGGGAATAATTTGGTGAACCCTTTTCGAAGGGAATCCCTTTTCAGCACGGACCTTCGAGCGTGCATCCTATGAATCCTTGTTTAACCACGAATCAAAGTTCTCATATTTCCGGATGGGATGGTGTTTATGAGTGGATTCTTCCCAGTTCAGGGGACATGATTAGGGAAGAACCATTTGGAAGGGCACCCCTTTTGAGATTCTTCCTTCAAGGAGGCATCCTACATATCTTGGATTTTCTCGGAATCATAGTTATCTTTGTTCAGGAGGTGTTGGGGAAAAGGCATAGAAGCTTCCCATTTGAGAGACATGATTAGGTAAACCCTTCTGGAAGGTAACCCCTTTTGAACTCGGGTATTCAAACATGTGTCTTCAGTGTCCTTGTTTGGCCAGGAATTAGATTTCATATAGTTCTGGATGAGTTGGTTGTGTAGATGTTGTAATCATAACAAATATCTAAGCCCAAACTTTTCATACATGGTGTGAGAAACAAGATGATGTGAGAGATTTAACCAACCACAAACCTCCTCTATCACTGATGGGAGAGGGAAGACCTACTATGTAAGTTGTCGAGTTGACGGTGGTTGAGCACACGGAGCAATGAACCTTTTAATTTTGGATGACATTGGAGGTCATGTGGATCGAGTCTCAGGTGATTAGGGACTTACATCCTTGGGTGTTCCCCTAAATTCTCTCTAGGAAAAAGGGAGGAATGATAAATATTTTCAAAAGGAGGAGAAAACATGATTCCTTATTCTGATCAACATTCCTCATTGAATAGAAAATCAAGTTATCACCCTTAAACCCTAGAACTAGGAGGTTCACGTTCACATCCCATGGTAGGACTTTGGGTTAACATGGAAATGTAGACTTACAGAAATTTTGGGAGTCCAAACAATGGTGGTTAGAGCCTTCATGACTCCACTTAATATGGGTATGTAGAGTCAAATGGGTGCAGTGATTCATCTGATGATCTTATCATATGGGTCCAATGAATTTGGTTGGGGCGTTGGCCTGATAACAGAGTAATGGTTCGCAGAGGGTATATGGAGGACTGGATGATAATGGAGGGTCCAGATTAAAACCAAAGTTAAGGACACCTAAAGACGCCCCATTCAGTGTACATTTTTTTCATGTTGAATGTGGGGAACTCTACATACCCTACTGGTATAAGGGTAGAGGGGGCGTCTACATACCCAAGGAGTACTTGGGCTTGGGCATGGACAATCTCATACCACAGTGGCATGCAGTCTTGGAGGTTCTCTTTCAAACGGTTTTGGGTTCCATCTAAGAAATGATGTAGTATGTGGTACGAGGTTCGATCTGCATAAAAATGCACTTTGCGGAGCACCATATGAAAGTAGGGTCTTGGAACCTGTCGTTTTTGGGGAGTTAATCGGCCCATAATTTGTAGTTCATGATGATAGAAATTAGGTTCCCATTTTTCTGATTATTTTCATGTTCTTTCTTTTTATGGTTGGTGGAAGGTTATACCTTTGGAAACGTGGTTCGAGATTTGAACATGGTCAATTATTAAAAACCAAATCCAGAATCCTCTCTGAATTCTTTCCTTTATCCTATCAGGTTTCCTTTGTTCATTCTTCTTACATCTTTTTTATTCATCCTCTTTTGATCATTTTAAATAGAATTGGGGAAAATCATATATATGGGGATGCATAACTATTTGGGGAATCCCATGAAGATATATCTCAATCCTTATAAGACTTGTTCAATATGTTTTTGGTGAGGCTGTGGTTTTCAAGTCAAGGTTTATAGAACCCTGGAGATTTTCATTGTTTTTGAACTGGTGAGTTTTCAATATAGAATACAGATTGAGTTATTGATCTTAAATCCACAAAAAATGTGGTTTGTGGTTCCTAGGTTCGCTGGCCATTGTTATGCGTGCCAACAACTTGTTGGTCCTTCATCATACTAGTGGTTCATGGGTCATAGGTTCTGAGAACACTTCCCAGTGATGGTACGTGGGTCACTGAAAACTATTTTAGAATTTGGATTTCTTCCACTTTCACTAATTTTTGCAACTCAATTTTCATCAATTCACTTTACTGGACCTATGGTAGTGATTTATTTCTTCTAAAAGTGATTTTGGGTTTATTTTCATCCCATTACGATGTTTTATGGACCCTACCAATGCCCCATCGGAATGGGGTTCATTCAAAAAAGAGATGATACTATAATGATGTAAAATTAGTCTTGAATTAAAGAAGTTATGGTTATAAGAGGTAGTTATGGTATGAGGGGAATTCACCAATATATAGGGGCCCTTGTAATTTTTCAATTTTCATTTTATACGGTGAAAAGTACTCTCTACTTTTCCTCAGCATTCAATGAATCCACATACCGTCTCTATTGAGAAATCCATATTCAGGATCTTCTTTTTATGTTCCGTGAACCTAACTCTTCCAAATATCTTCGACCCGTGAACCGAATTTTTACGTTCATGAACTGCATTGTGGAATTCCAAACTAAAATCCTGACATCCGTGTAGGATAACATTGTGTAGTTTGTGTGTTCTACACAATTAACATAAACTAGAAAACTGAACATTAATCCTTACTAATCTGAATATAAACATTTAAACATCAACTTTGAATATCTGCATGGAGAGGCTTTGGTTTGCAGTTTCTTCTTTCAGTGAACCCTTTTGTTTTCTTTCCAATGCTATGCGGGCCAATGCCTCAGGGGACTTTTTCATGTCACGACTTCACCCAGGGTAAAGCTTCATCTAATCATCAGTACGCACGGATTGGTTCTGTGTATTGTGAATTACGAAAGAAATGATTTACATGTACCATTTCTAGGATCAATACATGATTCCCCATAATGACCCTATTTTAGGCCCCTCGTCCATTTTTCGTGGTCTTTATCCCACAATATTCTCATTAGACATAATTTTTGCAGGTCGTTGGATCTTTTAGTGTAGGCTACAACGACTCTTTCATGGACTATGATGAAGTCAACCAGGATGAGGGAATCCATTATTGAGGATAGTGAGGACCACATTTTATCCTACATTTTCCCTCATGATATTTCCTTCAAAGGACTCCTTATGCCAGAGCTCATAGCATAACCATTTTTGTTACACCTACAACTTTATGGATTTGGTCTTCTTGATGACCTTCTTATTCAATTCATTGAACCTAATACTCCTTCAATTCTCAACGAATCTTCACAAGGTCATGATTAAGAAAATATTTTCTCAATATTAGAGGTCATATCTAGTACTATGTAAGAAAATCTGTTCATATTTGAATGATCGATGTGGACTCTGGGAAATCACAGGTGTCATAACATTGCCCTGAGACTGGTCACCCAGTAGTACCAATCCATTATCAACCTTTCCCAAGGAAACTATAACAGTGGGTGGAGAACAATATGGGACTTGCAAGCTGGAGGATTATTCTCGGATGAATTGGTCTAGTATTTCTATGTACACCAAACCTGTTTAGAGTCCCCCGATCAGTTATAGGTGGTGAAATTATATTTGGAAACTTGGGTTTCCCAGATCATAGCTTTCTCTCCAAAATAAATCCCTCGTCATCTACTGAAAAACTGGTGTACAAGAAACAACACCTTCCATTTGTTGCAAGGGAAGGTGCGAACCCTCTTATGGGATATCCACCACCACTAAGGAATTCACATACATAGAAACTTGTATAATGAGTTTCTTCCAGGAGCTACTACTTGGAATGATACTGACCATGTGTCCCCATTGATAAGAATCCTACTAGTTATTGTAGTGGAATTAGTTTATCACCCCCTCTAGGCTCACTCGCTTATCCCATTTGAGGCTTGGAAAGGTTTATTTTAATAGTTTATGGGACCTAATATGATATTTCACTTCAGTAAGATTCATCCATTATGTCAGTCGTAAAAAATTCCAGGGTAATATTCTGCCCCACTTGAAGCTAGACGATATACTACCTGGGGATATGAGCATCAACTGAATTTGTCACCTAATCTGATATTAAAAGGATTAATTTCCATGTTTTCAGTGGATTTATCTTCCCATACCATGATGTATATACGGAAGTTAGGTCATGAACTCATATGCTATAGATTCCACAAGCTGAGTGTTGACCAATTAATCTGGACAATCCTACTCTTGCCCAACATTTTGAGTTGTTGGGGATGATACAAGAAGGTAAACCTCTACATTGTGTCAACATACCATTTCAATTACTATATGCATGGTTATAAGGACACCTACCTTGCACTAAATATCGACACACTGTGAGGGTTCCTCACTCTGATTTTCGACCTCCCCTTATCAACATTTTCAATATTTTTACAATGAAATTATGTTTTAGTGATGTAGTTGGGATGTTGAATGATGCTTCTCAGTTCTCATTTCCACCACACCCTACCCCTCATGGGACATTAAGGGTTGACATGTATTGTTCATCGGAGGAGAATTCATATAATATCATTCTTTAGGAAGGGATTCTCAATACTCACATAAATCGAGTGACCATTTTAGAGCCATACCTCTCTTACTGGTTCGCCAAGAAATTTTGGGTGTCTTCAGCCAATTTACCTTCTTCTTACCATTCATGTTGGGGGAGAATCTTGTCCTATAATTCAACACCATTTATGGATTTCGATGTTATGATAAGGTGCCTCAACGGATGTTATAATCAAAAAAATGGCAGGATCCATCCTTCTATCGCTAGAATATTACAAAGGTGGGTTGTTTTTTACCTTGATAGGGTGTTGAGGCGACCAATTTGATGGGTCCCAAAGCCTTTAACCATCCTTCGCCCCATTTTGGCCCTGATGGATATGACAGTTATTCCTCCTTAGGCTGTGATTGAGAAGTATACTTATTCTATTTCTATTCTTGTGGTGTCCCTGATGGTTACGTCATCTATACGTGCCCTTGTGGTGAGAAGACACTCAATCCAAAGTCAGATGCAACAAGATGGGGCTTCATTGGTGCATCCTATCTTGATGGGGAGTGATTTATACTAATCCTCTCTTATGGATACTACCCATGGGCCTAATTTGGGTAACCATAGAAAAGTGTCATTGGATACCCGAGAAGTTGTTTCTAGACCTCCACATTTGAATCCAATAGTCGAACCAACTGAGGGTAAGGAGAACCCTCTATCTTGGGTCACCAATCATATGTGCCTCCCCACTCTTATAATGAAACTAAATACCAATAGAATGACTTCAATGATGGAAGACCCATGCCATGGTGCTAGGGTTAGTCATCAAGTAGTACGAAAGAAGGTGTGATGTCATATAAGTGCCATTTATGTAGAAACACCTCTACCAATCTTTACTAATGAGACCAACAACTACTAGAGGCTATTTAGAGGGTTGGGATTCGGTGTCATTGAATAATGAAATCTACATATTCATATCTATCATATTTTCATATCATGGGAATAACTCACTTATAATGAGGATAAACATTCCAAATTAAATTATTCCAATCATCAAGTATTGACCTTATGTGATGTTTCAGAGGAACTCAATCACCTAATCGCTGAACGGGTGAAGGATCATGATTTGGTGATCTCCAAAAAGGAAGAGATCCAACAATGGGATTATAGTGTGGAATAGTTAAAGGCTCCACTAGCATCTTTGAGTTCCAATTATGAAGCTATCTAGATGAAATACTGGACCTTATAGTTGTCATAGAACGCGTTCACCCGATGGCCATGGATGAAGTAGATGAGAGATATTATTTAGAGAAAACTCTTGATGACCCATGGCGGTTGCTTTCTGTTTTTCTGGAAATGGAACATTGATCCTTATTGTTACTTTAACAAATCATGATATACTCTTTTTATTTTGAAACTATGTAGAGACTCTGAACTGGGTACGTTCCTCCATTTTTTAACACATTGAAACAAATTTCATTCAAATATTATTTCTTTTCCTTGTAATATAACTTCAATCTATCATATAATCATCATTTTAATATGGTATTCATTTTAAACCATGATTCAAAACCAGTGAATTAAAATAAATGAATTCAACTATAAATTTTTCCTAATTCACTGGACATAGTGAGAATAGTTTGACTATGATAGGGTTTCTGTAGAAAACGACATTTACTTTTTGGTATTTTTCATGATCTCCCTAATTTTTCACCAAACTCATTTGATACATGATTAGTGGGTATCACATCAATTTTTCCTATAATTCCAATTATGGTTTTTAAACATAAACAAATTATGTCTCTTATTAGTATTTTATATCTTGTCATGTGCTTTTTGTGTAAACCAAACACATTCTAGGTTTAAAGAGCTGATACTCAACTCTTATCCAGGGGTTCCCTTTACGATTTTTCACTTTGGTGAGTATTTCATCTTCTTCGGTAGAGATTTATTTTCCCGTCAATCAGACTTATTTCTAATGTTTTAGGTGGAATATTTTTTAATAAACATTGTGGTTAAGGGGGGCCAAATTGGGATTCATCATCCATTAATTCCTTAATAATCTCAGACATGAACATGGGATTTTTCTTGACACTTAATATGGGATTTTTGGTTTTGTATATGATTTGGGATCCATTTTAGGAGTATGTAGGTAAGAGATTAATCTCATGTGGATAAATTTTCCTTTGATTTATGGTCTCCAGGTAGGAAACATATGTAGAGCCACCAAGGAATTATGTTAATTGTCAATCAAAATGTGTCCGACAAACATTGGCCTTCCATCTCTGATGACCTAGATTAATTTATAAGACATTGTATTTGTTTTGGGGATTGGGGCCACTATGGTGACCTACCTAAGGGGTGATGTCTGATTTTTTTATGGAAAATTTATCCTCTTTGTATTGTAAATATCTCACACATGATTATTACTTGCATAAGGGATATAAAGTGAGTCATGTGTTCCATTATAAATGCATTTCATGTCGTGGAATTTGAAAAATGAAAAAATGTGTAGGGAGTTATCCAAAGGGTTTCCAAATATACGGAGTTATATGGGACATAAATTTAATAAGAGCATATAAAAATTTAAAAGGAATCATCTAGGGAATAATTTTACTTTGGTTGATAAATGTTTTGTAGGAAACATATGCGGAGCCACTAGGAAATGTTGTGCATGGTCAAACAAAGGTGTCTGTAGGAAACTGACCTTACATATATGATGTCCATGATGAATTATGGAAATTGGAACCTTTTTAAACATGGCATATGGCGTTTGATAAGGGGTACGTCTAAGAATGAGGGGGGGGGGGCTTTCGTTAGCTGAACTTTATAGGGAAAATCGGAGATAAGTGGGGAGATTTTTTTTATGCGGATCAAATTCACGCATATGAATGGGGAATCCCTATTTTTAAAGAATCATCAAGAGACACCAAAGGTGAATTAGGATAGGATATTCTGATATATATAGGATGTGGTTATTAAATAGAATGTAAACCTTGACTCTATGTGTTACTCAATCAGGAGGGACATCACGAGGATTGGAAGCCATCAGGCATACTACGGTAGGAGTGGATTCCCAAGAATATGAATTTTTAATTTCCCAACAGTCGTTTTGTGGGGGTCATATTTTGATACACTATGGCATGATGTGTATAATCAATTAAAGTTGGCCATTGGACACATTCCTTCCATCTCCGATGGCCATATAGGATTATCGAGATCCAATATTACTAAGAGAACATAGTTTGACGTATGGAATAAGTGTATCTACATAAATTAGAAACATTTGTGTTGTGATTGTCTAATAGGATTTGGTTATCCCTTATATAGATCTAGATCATACTCAGGGTGAGTCATTAATCCCATATATGAAGTATCTTGTAGTTTAATGTCGTACGACCAGGACACTTCTGACCATATAGTTTATCATCATGTGGTAAAGACCTTTTGTTGTGCAGTTTATAGTCATGTAGTGAGTATGAATGTTGTGTAATTTAGAGTCATGTATTTAGGACATGAGGATGTAAATTTTGGATTCATGCAGCAAGGAAATTATACTACAGAAATAATAAATATCATTGATTTAATCATTATTTGGATATTATAGATCTCCTTATACTTGAGGGATGTTATAATGTGTAAACCATAGTCTTGGGGGGCCTTGGGTCAAGAGGAATGACATGTTTATTGGTATCCATTGGGCAAACAGATGTAGGAATGGAATCTCTTGAGGAAGAAATTTCTATTTATTGACAACCATCTTGTAAGCGACATATGCAGAGCCACCATGGAATGATGTGCATTATCAAACAAAAGTGCTTGGGAATGTATGTAATATATAGACTATGATAAGATTTAAACTACTGAATCATCCACATACATCTGACTCATTAGTAAGAGAAGTTTGATATTTTGACTCCTTAGGAGTGTGGGAATTAAAACAAGAATTTTATTCATTTCCTTAAATGTATTGTGCAAAAAATTGGGGGCATGTTTGGGAAATCATAAAGTTGAGAATCTGGCCACACATGACTCTTCATGAACCATTCGGTTTAATATCATGCGTTTTGGACCACTCATGGATTACCCTATATATTTTTGACCTACACACATAGAAAGGTGCATTTTTTTTAATTTGGGGTTATGACGGGATAAACGATAATGGAGTCACTATGTATCCTACAAGGGAAAGAATCAAACCATGCATAGTTATTAATGTTCCCTAAAATGGTTCTGTTCACATTTATGTATATGAAATGGAATTTTCTATTGGTTTATGGGTCGGGATGAAGGATCTGGGAACCGCTATGTATCCTATAAGGACAGGAATCAAGACATACGTAGTTCTGAATATTCCCTAAAAAGGTTTTCTCCACATGTATGGACTTGAGAGGGAATTTTATTGATGGAGATTGGGATGGGATAAAGAATCTAGGCATCACTAAAAATATTGAAATGGCAAGAATCAATTCATATTTAGTTCTGAATGTTCCCTCTACAGATCTGACTCAGACATAGGAGCACGAGCATTTTGGTTTCATTCTCTATGGGTGTCATATCTATCATATTCCTCTATAGTTTGTTTATGTATTGGAATCATTAACACCAATACTATGGTCATGTTAGTTATACTAGGTGGGAAAATCACAGAGTGATAAGGATTTCCCTCATCACATGGGGAGATATATGATATAATTGAGGATTTTTCATGTCGGGGTTGTGCCATGATTGAGGGTCGCGGCGTCACTGTGTGTCCCATTAAGGAATGGGAATAAATCAATACATAGTTCTTTGGGGAAAATGAAATTTATTGTTGTGAGATTATGACAATTTATGCTATGTGGTTCAACATGTTGCAGATAAGATGCAATGTTGTGTAGTTTAGGGTCCTATAGTGAAGAAATTATGTTGTTGAATTAAGAGTCATCTAGTGGGGACATTAGAATCCCATTTTAATGTTATGTTGCATTGAATAATACCATACATTTTAATGTCAAGGGGTTAGGATGATGACTCATAGTATATGGTTTTAGAGTTTGGGCTATGGGCATCACTATTACGTGAAGTACTTATTCAGAAAACATACATTGGTGGGAGCTATGGTGATTTTCCCATCCATTGACATCAAGGTGTATGATCCATTAGAATATACATTATGTATGACATATGGACCCTCCCACTTTGGATAAATCAATTGGGTGATTCTTCCCGAGTATAATTATGGTTCTGAGGACCAACACCATCTGTAACACCCCGAGATTTTATGAAATATATTATTTTAATTTCATTGATGTCTTGTGTTGTACGATAAACCAAAATTATCTTCTGCAATATGCCACATCGTATTAGCTTGCAGTATACGCAACACTATTCTTGGCTCGTGTTACACACTATTTCAAGTTTGTTTTGTGGAAATTATTCTACGAAACATTAAGTATAGATTTTGTATAATGTATAAATTAAATAAATTTTGATTATGTTATATGCATCACAAAATAGAGCATTCACTACACGTATCCCTGACATGACTTGCATTACACGCAATCAAGACCTTCTTTGATAGCGTGTTTAGTACGCAAAACCGAGTTTTACTAAATGAGATATTATTATAATATTATTATATACTAGCTGTTCTGAATAGCAATACCCAATTTTTAAATTTTTTTAAATATTATCTTTCAAACGTATTTCGTTTTTGGATTCGAAATATCGAAATTATCTTAGGGTGAATTTTTTGTATTTTTCTGAAAAATTTAAATTTTTTGTTAAATAGTGAAAACCGTGGGTTACTATTTTAAAACTGACTTTTTATTTAAATAATTATTTATTTTATTTAAATTTTTTAGGTAAAAATTGATACTTAATACCTATATAATTTAAATTTAATTCATTAGATTCATTTTATAATAATTTTAGATATATTAAAATTTTATTGAAATTTTCACCGTCTTTTACCCACCTCCTTGGAGAATTTCAAAATTTACATAAAACATAATTTTACCACTTTTGTGAGTGGAATTTTTAAAATATGAGAGACACGATTGAAATCAATTTGTAAAATTTGGTTCAATAAGATACAATTAATTTATGGTAAATAGTAACTTTTTACTTTTATTTACAATAGATAAAAGTAAAATGGGTAATTAAGGGTAATAATGATTTTACTATTAACCTAACACATGTCATAATTCTATTGGATAATTTTAATTAGACCAAAAACAACCTTAGGAATAAAATATTACCCTTTAGGTCCACTTGCATTTGATTTGGACATTTATATTTATTTTATCTAAATAATAGTTAAAATGGTTAAAATCAATGTTTAATAACTAAAAAAATTTAATATAGGGTTACATTTATTATAAATTCGACAATAAATATTAATTAGAAAGAAAAAATTATTTCCGACCTAATGGTATTGTACTTATAATTTTTAGACATAAATAATTTAATTTATTTCTGACATAATGGTAGTGTACTAATTAATTAAATAACGAAATATTAAAATAAATGATATTATAAATACCCAAATAAATGTAATTTGATACTTTTTATGAATTCCACTAATTATCTTTGTTAATATGACATGTAATTATTGATTTAATTAACATTTTTCGAACAAATCATTCTTTTATGATTTTCACAAAAATCAATTACAAAATAGTGTCATTATTGACATAAAAGTGTTTTTTTAAAAAAATATTATATTACTAATTGTTATTATATTCATAAAAATCAGTGGTTCGGCCAAATAACTTAGATAAGGTTATTTATATTAATAATGAACCACTCGGGGTTCATTTGTATTTTTACAGTATGTTTATTAACCATATAATGTAAGAAAACAAGAAGACATAGAAAAAGTTAAATAATTTAACTCAGAATTAAATCTAAATGATAAGGTAAAACTAGTAACCTAAACTTGTCTAAAACCTCTTGGATGAGATTATTTCGACCCATCCTCACTTTATATTCTAATAAATCAATTTGGAACTGTTATAAACCGAATATGACTTTATTATAAAATAATATTTTATGTTTTTCTTAAGGTGCCCCTCTCCTCCCTTATAAAAGGGAACCTCCTCCCTCTTCTCTTTACACAACTTTGTGCTTTCAAGCCTGGCCCAACCCTATACATTTCCATTCTCAACATCCCTATGAACATTATAGAGGTTCTGGTCTCCTCAAAAGACAAACTCTAGTGCCTTAATTGGAAGCATAAACGAGGTGCGTCGAAGAAGAGTTAATTTCTTCTACCGATTCTTTCATGTTTCTTTCTTCTTCATGTTCTTCTTCTTCAGTTGTTTCATTATAATGTAATAAAATCAGTATCAATAATATAATGATATATTATTACAAATATGAAAAAACCCCATTTCACCTTCTATCTATCCTATGGAAAATGAAATCACCGCGCGTGTGTACGTACGGAATACCGTCTCCATGTCGTGGTGTAATCTGTTTTTCCACCACCACCTTACTTGGATTGGTATAATGGTGTATAGAATAACTATATATAGTAATTATAAAATTATACTGATTCTGATATATTATATCATCCAATCCAATTAAATTCAATAATTATGGGAATGATATCATCTCTCGTGCGTATGTACGGATTACCGTCTCCACAACGCGATTAGATTAATTCTCCATGTTAACCATTCCAGAATTATTATAAATTATATATAATGAATAATAATGAAATATATGACATGATAAAGATACTGGATATATATATATATATATATATATTACATCTACTTACTTTCATTCAAGCCAATAATGAAAGGAAAACAACGTTCATGTGTACGTACGGCCTGCCGTCTCCATGAATGATGTATTTCATTTAAGTTATCTATCTATTATATATATTTATACTGAATATATATGTTATATAAATCATGATTTACATTCTGGAAGTAATTAAATCATGATATAAATAATAATAATATCAACAACAACAAGTCCAAACACTTATGATAAATAAAACAATTTTACCCAAAACACTGCTTTAACATGGAATTTACAAAAGAACGGGTAATATATAGTCATAAGTGAATCATATATGATAACATAACAAAGAATATTATTCTATAATAGTTCAATAAAATTATTTAAATCCTTATACAGGAGTTTCAGATACGTATGAAGCATATCGGACCTAAGGTAAGGCACAATCATTCCAATCTCATTCTTATCCGAGATTGTTTATACATAAGAATTTACTGGGGTTATATTTTTTATCCATGTCCAATTTTTTTTTCATAAAGTGTTTTATATTCTTCCATGTATGATTAAAGTCATGTTTACCCCTCTTTGACTGTTACTTCGTGTTATGGAAGGAATCATTCTTTTGTATACCATACGTGGTACATTTAGAATTTTCCGTTAAAAGTACGAGGAGAATGTTTTTATAACTTATATGACATGAACAGATTTTTACAATTTCATAACGCCTTATTTTCCGGATGATTATTCTACAATATTTCATGGCTCTTTTCAATAATATCATTTTAATTTAAAATTTCATGGCATATCGTGAAAGGAATATGATTTTGAAAATGAAAGGATATTTTCCCCAAGAATTCATTTCTATTATTTTTTCAAAACCATTTTCCATATAAGATGAAATTATTTCATATGTGTATGTTTCATGTATAATGTCTCTAGGATTTACATGGTTTCACTTTTCTTATAATGATATGATATCCATTTTTTTATGGATTATGTTATGATGGGATGTTTTTTATGAAATATATTTTATACTTTGGGTAATGATGAATGATTTTTGTTAATGATTTGAAAAAGAACGAACAATTTCATTATGAGATGGGTGGGACCTATATCTCCTCCAATGCATTGGGTAATGATTTATATCTCATGACATAGACATGTCTAGAACAACATGTAAACCCGGTTCTGTAATACAGGGCTGTAACGACAAGTAAACCCGATTCAGTAAGGGACTTTTTCCACTATGATGGTCTTGGCTGTAATGCCTTGGATACTATAGAAGTCATATCATGTGATTAATGTTTTTCCAAAATTAAAAGTTTTATTCCCATTCTATTTTATCATGATTAATGTTTTTTTGTGATCTCTTCCTTAGGTACTACAATGTTGTATGTCATTGATCATGATTTTGATGTTTAGATTTTATGATCATGTTTTTACATTCAAATGTTTATGGATTGTTTTATGTTCTCTATTTTTACCCATACTCAGCATTTGAGCTCACCCTTTATATGTTTTCTTTTCCCCAAGATTTAAATAATGGTTTTAGGAAAGAAAAAAAAGGGGAAGATCTTTATGGGAGATGTTGATGATCTTTCACCATGATTAGACGACCATGTTACGAGTTTCCAAAGACAATAAACTATTACAGTCCTTGTGTGTATATTTTTGTTATGTATTAAGTATTACACAAAAGTAATTTAATTTCAATGTTTGCAAAGATTTGGGTCTCAATAGTTGGTATCCGTGGCAAAAGAGGTAGGAATGTATCTGATCCTTGGGAACTCTCACGTGTGTGCATTGGACGAAGCGTGGCTCTCCGCCCAAGGGCTTTATGAGTAAATTTCTGCCACTGGGGATGGTGTTGTGTCCCACATAGGGGTTTTAGCGGCCCATGGAGTTCCCTGATATGTATCAGTTATAGTCCACTGGAAGTAATTCCAGACCGCTACAGTTGGTATCATAGGAACAGTTTAGTTAACCTATGGAAACTAGGAAGTGAAAACATTAGTGAAATCCCTAGAGATATTTATATGGTATGTCTAGGTATGTCTCTAACGTTAGGTATAATTATAGGTTACAGTACTTGAATTATGATAATGATCATGAATAACCTAGGATTAAACCTATGATGTGAGAGATTCAATGTACCCCCTTGATTATGTTGTTTTCCTAGAATGATTTTTTTCTCTCACACAATTCTTTTTGGGTTTTAGAAAATGGATGGAAACCAGAAGATTCAGGTTAATGGAGAATATGATGGAAAATTTAATGATATTATTCATTATCAAGAAAATGAAATGGGATTTGGAAGGTGAAACATTGTTATTATTCCAAATCAGAAACCTCATAATATGATCAATAATCTCAACTTTGGTAAGTTTTCTGACTCAATAAATAAGAGAAAGAAAGAGTTTCATGATGATAATAGTGGAATGAAAGTTCAATTTTCCTCATATTAATCATGTGGGAAGAGACATCTAGGTGAATGTCTCAAAGGAACTGGAAGATGATTTGGGTGTGGAAAAGAAGGACACTAATATAGTAACTGTGAAGGAAAATGATTATTTAACACCATGGACAAGGATAATGGTATTTCTAAGACATCGACAATGGTTAACTGTTCTAAATGTGGAATGTACGGGAATTATTCAAAACCAATTCCATAAGGGAAAGTCTCATGAAGAGAATTAGCATGGTCATATGGGTAGTATTTCTGTTTATGATGAAGACACTACAAATGACATGTGAGATGAAAAAATTGTTGAAGCTTGGTCAATGGTTTAAGAAGGTAGTGGAATGATTTATGTTTATCAAGAGTTATGTTGTATAGGTAATGGTACTATGGAATAAAGACACATCTAAGGATTATTACACTATTTTTTTCTAAAGTATTTGAATGTATATGTTGAAAGGTACAGGTAACCATGAAAGGTTATTCACATATTTTTGGAAAGAAGATGATATGCGCATAATGAATGGATAAAGATAAAATAATATGTTTGACAGTATTAATGAGCTAATTATTGATATAAAGACAAAGTGACCTCATTGTTTGAGTAAATATAAATTTTTGGATTTTTTGTATGTGGAAAGAGTTAATTTTTGACACCATTCATGTTTTTCACTATGGCTCAATGGGTATTAATTTTTCAAGAGAATAAATGATTAAGGAATTCGAATTTTTGGAATGTGAGCAAGAAGACATATCTTGTGATATTTGGGGATAAATGACGGTATTTACATTCTAGGTAGATGACCTCTCTATCAATATTTTTCCTTATTCTGTGAGTTTGGGTAATACTAAAGATTGTAATATATTATGGTAGAAATAAAATAGTATTGTTTATGTCTAGAATTTTTTGATATTATTTTTGGAATGTTATAGTAGTGTAGTTTTAGAAAAAGGACATCCCGTAGGATGGGCGACAACCTGTTGCGTCGGTCAAGGATGCCGGAATGAAACCTACATTCGAAGTGTGACATGACTTTATCACCTACCACTGGCCTACAATATGTCTATGGTTAGTAGAAACTAGTTTTATTTTTTTATGCGGTACGATAGATGAAGTATAATTCCATTTTAGGAACCATATACAATATATCTTACCATATATAGACTTATGTATATAACGTTTTCTACCCTTATGTTTGAGATAGATGGAATGACCTATCACACTATATCATGATGTTATAACACATCCCAAATGACAAATTTAACTTCATTTCTTTACGATATTAATTGGAAATTGTTCAAGGCATGAAAAACAGTAAGATTGTACTGAAATAATGTAAGTATTTCTTATATTTCAAATTTTTCAACTTTAGGGAAATGATCTTGAAAACCAAAAATGTTGTCCTAGTGTCCTCATATCTGATGAATTAGATGGTACCTTAAATCATCACAAATTTATGGTTTTGTGATTGTTGGCTTTTTTATAGCCATGTTCTCTACCACTCTCCATCAGAACTTGACAGTTAGATTTCCCTTCCATATCCATATTTCCACGTATGTTCTCCTATGTGGAATCCTAGTGAAGAGTTAATTTGGGTAACTGTTATGTGTCATACATTACTTTTTAAAATTATGTTTTAGTATTTCTTTTACGATGTGGGTTTTTACGAACGAATCTTCCAAGTAGTAAAAGATTTATAACCCTGACGAATTTCGAGGGAGAAATTCATTTTAAGGGGGGTAGAATGTGACACCCTGAGATTTTATGAAAAATATTCATTTAATTTCATTGATGTATTGTGTTGTATGCTACACCAAAATTAGCATGTGATATATGAAACACCATATTAGCTTAAAGTATGCAGAACACTATTCCTGGCTCGTGTTACACACAATTTCACGTTCGTTTTGTGGAAATTATTCTACACAACATTAATTATAGATTTTGTATAATGTATAAATGAAATAAGTTTTGATTATGTTATACGAAAAACTAAACAGATATTTCACTACACGCAGCCCTGACATGGCTTTCATTACACGCAATCAAGACCTTCTTCGATAGTGTGTGTAGTATGGAATACCGTGATTTACTAAACGAGATATTAATATAATATTATTATGAACTAGCCGTTATGAATAGTAATACCCACTTTTTGAAATTTTATAAATTTTATCATTGAAAATGGACTTCATTTTTGGATTTGGCATATCAAAATTATCATACGGTAAATTTTTGATATTTTTCTGAAAACATTGAATTTTTGATGAATAGTGAAAACACTCGGTTACTATTGAACAACCGACATTTTATTTAAATATTTAAATATTTTATTTTAATTAATTTTTGGTAAAAATTGATATATAATACCTATATATGTTCAATGTAATTCATTGGGGTCATTTTAAAATAATTTTAGATATATAAAAATATTATTGAACTTTTCACGGTCTTTTACCCACCTCCTAGGAGAATTTGAAAATTTACATAAAACAAAATTTTACCACTTATGTGAGTGAAATTTCAAAAATCTGAGAGACACAGTTAATATCAAGGAGTAAAATGTGGTTCAATTAGATAAAAATAATTTTTGGGGAACAATAACTGTTTACTTTTATTTTCCACGTTTAAAAGTAAATAGGTTAATTAAGGGTAAATATGATATTACAATTACCCTAAAACATGTCTTAACTCTATTGGATAAGTGTAATTAGAACTAAAACAACCTTAGAAATAATATATAACCATTTAGGTCCACTTTTATTGGATTAGGACATTTATTATTAAGTTATTTAAAGAAGAGTTAAACTGGTTAAAATCTACGTTTAATAACTAAAACATCTTTAATATAGAGATACACATAAGATAAATTCAACTATAAATATTCATTAGAAAGATAAAAATATTTCCTACCAAATGGTATTTTATTTATAATTTTTAAAAATTAAATAATTTAATTTATTTATGACACAATGGTGATGCAATAATTAATTTAATAACGAAATATTAAAATAATTGATTTTATAAATACCCAAATAAATGTAATTTGAGACTTTTTATTAATTACACTCATTTTATAGGATAATATGACATGTGATTATTATTTTAATTTTCTTTTTTCGAACTAATCATTTTGGTATAATTTTCAAATAAATCAATTACCAAATAGTGTCAAAATTGACATAAAATAGTTTTTAAAACAAATATTATATTATTATTTGTAATTATATACTTATAAATCTAAGGTTTGGCAAAATGACTTAGATAAGGTTATTTATATTAATAATGAACTACTTGGGGTTCTTTTGGCTTGTTATAGTATGTTTATTTAACATATAGTGTAAGAAAAAAAGAAGCCACGGTAAAAGTTAATTTACTTAACTTAGAGTTAAATCTAAATGATATGGTTAAAATAGTAATCAAAACTAGTTTAAAACCTATTTTTTGAAATTATTTCGACCCATACCTACTTTAGCTTCGAAATAAATCTATTTGGAGCTATTATAAACCGAATATGACTTTATTATAAAATAATAATTTACATTTTTCCTAAGGTGCCCCTCTCCTCCCTTATAAAAGGGCACCTCCTCCCTCTTCTCTTTACACAATATTGAGCATTCAAGATCAGCCAAACCCTGGCCATTTCACTTATCAACCACCCTAGAAACATTATAGAGGTTATGGTCTCCTCAAAAGACCAACTCTAGTGCCTTAGGAGGAATCTTAAAAGAGGTGCCTCGAAAAAGATGTAATCTCTTCTACCGATTCTTTCATGTTTCTTGCTTCTTAAACTTCTTCTTCATTAGTTGTTTCTTTATTAAGTAATAACATATGTATCAATAATATACTGGTATATTATTATAAATATGAAACAACGTCATTTCACCTTCAATCCATCCTACTAAAAACAAAATCACTACACGTGTGTACGTAAGGAATATCGTCTCCACGCCATGGGGTAATCTATTTTCCCACCACCACGTTACATGGATGTGTATAATGGTGTAAAGAATAACTATATATAGTTATTATAAAATCATACTCATTCTGAGATATTATATCATCCACTACAAGACAATTCAACAATTATGGGAACGATATCATCGCTCGTGCATACGTATGGATTACCGTCTCCAGGACGCGATGAGAATCACTCTCCATGTTAACCATTCAGAAATGATTAAAAAGTACAAATAATGAATAATAATTAAAAAATATGACATGATAAATCTACAGGATTTATGGGTAGATATATTTATGAAATCTACTTACTTTCATTCAAGTCAACAAGGAAAGAAAAACAGTGTTAATGCGTACGTACGACATACTGTCTCCATGAACAGTGTATTTATTTTTATTAATCTATCTATTATATATATATATACGGAATATATATGTTATATAAATCCTGATTTACATTCTGTAATTAAGTAAATCAAGATATAAGTATTAATAATATCAAGAACAACAATTCCAAACATGTCAGATAAATAAAATGATTTTAACCAAAACACTACTTTAACATGTAATTTACCAAATAACGGGTAATATAAATTCATAAGTGAACCATATATGATATCTTAACAATGAATATGATTCTGTAATAAGTCAATGACATTATTTAAATCATTATATAGGAGGTTCAGATACATACGAATCATATCAGACCTAAGGTAAGGGATAATTATTCCAATATCATTCTTATCTAAGATTGTTTATATGTAAGTATTTACTGGGGTTATATTTTTCATCAATATCGATAAAAATGGTTTCATAAAGTGTTTAATATTATTCCATGAATGTTTAAATTCATTTTTACCCCTCCTTGACTTTTACTTTGTGTTATGGAAGTAATCTTTCTTTTGTTTACCATACGTTGTACTTTTAGACTTTTCTGTTAAAAGTACGAGGCGAATGTTTTTTTAACTTATACGGCATGAACAGAATTTTACGGTTTCATAACTCATTATTTTCTTGATTTTTACTCTACAATATTTCATTTTTATTTTAAATAAAATTCTTTCCTTTTATAATTTCATGGCATTTCATGAAAAGAAAATGAATTTGTAAAAGAATGTATATTTTCCTCAAGAAATCATTTTTAGTATTTTATCAAAACAATTTTACATCTAATATGAAATTATCTCATATGTGTATGTTTCAAGTATAATTTCTATATTATTTACATGGTTTCACTTTTCTTATAATGAAATGATATCCATTTTTTTATAGATTATCTTATTATGGGATAATGTTTATTAAACCCATTTTATAAATTTGGTAATGATGAATGATTTATGTTCATGTTGTGGAAAAAGTAATAATGATTTCATTATGAGATGGGTGGGACCTATATCTCCATTCAATTCATAGTGTAATGATTTATATCTCACGATATAGACATGGCTGGAATGACATGTAAATCCGTTTCAGTAATTTAGTGCCGGAACAACAAATAAACCTGATTCAGTAAGGGACTTTGTCCACAAAGATGGTCTTGGCAGCAATGCCTTGGCTACTATAGAAATAATATCAAGTGCTTAATGTTTTTCCACAATTAAAACTTTTATTCCCATGCTATTTTATCATTATTACTATTCCTTTATGATCTATTCCTTATGTACTACAATGTTTTATGTTATTTTTCAAGATTTTGATGTTTAGATTTTATGCTCATGTTTTTACATTCAAATGTTAATGGATTTTTTTATATTCTCTATGTTTACCCTTACTGAGAATTTGAGCTCACACTTTATATGTCTTTTCCCTAGGATTTAAATAATGGTTTTAGGTAAGAAAACATAAGGGGATGATCTTTATTGGAGATGTTGAAGATCAATCACCACGATTAGAAGATTATGTTCCGAGTTTCCAAAGACACTAAACTATTATGGTCCTTGTGTGTCTATTTTTTTTATGTATTAAGTAATCTGCAAATGTAATGTAATGTCCATGTACACCAAGCTTTGGGTATCTACACCGTCTCTCCTTCGAGGAAAGACCAAGGGTGAACCTTTATGTTGATGGCTCATGCGATTTGATTTTGGTAGACATCAAAATGATGAAAACTATGAAGCCTCTTCTAATTCAACTACTCTAACTCGTCAAACAATTCCATGGATTTCACATCCTTGTAATGTTGATCACAAATGGCCACCCGGAGTGATGGAACTTGTATTTCAATAGGAAAAACCACCACATCCTCGTATATTATTGAGTACGGGGTTTCTTGGGTGGTAGTGTGAGTTGAGGTCTGGAAAGCCCATAATACATGAAAGAGCTTGTCTTTACTTCTTTTGTTGTCCTTATATACCATTTATTAGAGTATGTTGGATAGAGTCCTTTTAAAAGCCTCTATCTATTCATTGACCGTTGTATGGTAATGGGATGAACAGTTGGCTCTGATTCCATACTATCAGTGTAACTTGTCCAACTAAACAGAGCAGATGTTCGTGTCGTTGTCTGTTAGTATTTTATGAGGGACACCAAATATAGTAATGATGATGACCTTCACAAAGCTAACAATGATTTTCTCCCCGGTCATATTATGGAGAATAGATTTGACCCATTAGAAAAAAAATTGGTTTCTGTGAGAGTATACATGAATTGTTTGGATGTAGTAGGGGATATGACCCAACAATAACCACCCCCTATATATAAAATTTCCTATAGTACATAGATATGTGAAGTATCTTTGGGGTTGGTGAATAAAATTGGCATGAACATGGATGGAGTGTAACATCATGGTGAATATGTCACAATCATGTATCATAGTGGGATAATGGTATTCAATCTTTAGAAATTTATGGGGGATCTTGGTTATGGATTGGTTTGTTCCACAAGCACTGGGGTGTACTTCTTTGAAGATGGAAATAGTCTCCTCTCCATAGATGCACTTGTGAAGGACTCCATCAAGGCCTCACATATAGATAATGTTTTTTGGTTTGCGCCATTTAATTAGACATAGATTACTACTCGCCTCCGAATCTATTCTCTTATTGCCTTGTCTAGTGGGTTTCCCCCCTCTGTAGGTAATTTGCAATGGGAGTCATCCAATCGGTGGTATCATAATAAGGCTCTGAAATGAGGCTATTCTTGTCTATTTCCTCCATATTATTCTACATAAATGTCAAGACCATCCGATGGTGAGAAATGTAGATGACTGCTTCATTCAAGTCTGGATCTACCAGGGTTGAAACTGCATTTATCAATGCATTGACTTGATCATTTTGAAAATATAGTACATTGGTCATAATTGGTCCTAATGGGAATTATGATATTAGTTCTCAAATATGGTTAATAAAAGGGTACAATACTTCCTTCTTAATTGAATAGTCACTAATGACTTTCTTGATGACCATATTTTTAATACCTTCTATGTTCAGGTGTTCAGCTCATGCATAATGTTCCAGCACTAGGCCTAAAATGAGGCACTAGTACTCTAGTTCTTTATTTTTTCATCCCTCTGAAAGAGATAAGGAGTATGTCAAGGTGACCTTCTTAGGGGATATGAGTATAACTCGTATCCCTACATTGTTGAGCTTGGGAAACTCTATCCTTTTCCATGTTGGGCTTCTAGAAGCACTGTTGAAGTACATTTCAGAAAACTGGAGGCCCTGTTAGGAAATGAATACTTATACATCTAGAAATTTATCATCCAATGGTGTAATTTCATCATAGATTTGGTTCGCGAGGAAGTCAACAAACGCCTGAAATTTCATGGTTTTTTGGGCACAAACCGTATGTCAATCTATTATTGGATGAATACCCTCCATGATAGGCATCCAGTTACTATTGGATGAATGAGGATATACTTGAGTGGGTTGTAGAGGGAGACCAGATGGTCCTTGGGGTGCAGGAGGTAATTCCTGAAGTTTTGAAAAGTATGGATTAGGGATAGACAATTTTTTTTTGATTCATGAATATAGAGTCCCAACACCAATAATTGTTTGAATGAAATAATATAGACTATTCTTGCTACCAACATCATTATTCTATGCGAGGAAACCACCTAAACACCATTTCAATTTGGTTATTTTTAAAATGAGTGACCTTACCTAAACTGGCAGAATCAGCACCAATGGTATTTTGAGATATCTTTTGACACTATCAAATTATTATTCAAAATCATTTCCACTCATTTTTGACCCCATTATTTATTATCCTAGTGATATATAAACATTTACCTACAAGGATAGATATGAAGTGTCTAATTTTGTCTAGGTTTCCCTGGAGACCCCTCAGCTCTTTGTAGTTATTAGGTGGAGAAATTCCAAGGATGCATTTTTTCTTCACAGGGTCGAATTTGATGTTGTGATGGCATATGACTATGATGAGGAATTTTGCAAAGGAAACTATAAAATCATAGATTAGGGGATTCATCTTTGAAATGTGCTATTAAGGTTCATTGAAGATAGTTTCATGATCAATCAGCTAGTTTGAGTTATGTTCTAATTTACCTACCAGATCATTGATGTAGAACTCTACCAATGTTCCCAGGAAGGGCTTGAAAATGAGTTGCATGAATCATTAATTTGTAATGCGGGAATTTTTCAGAACAAAGGGAATCAACATAGAACAAAACACTCTCTCATGGGCTAATAATATATAAGATTATTCATCTACTCTATCAATTAATATCTAGTTATCCTTTATATTCATCCGCGAATGAGAGGGGATCATATATAGTGTCTTCATGGATCCACAATTCTTTGACCCGGATAGGGAAATCATATTTGGGGTACTGCCAATTCAGGTCCCTAATGTTTATGAAAACTATAATTTGTAAATAATTCTTTCTAAGGGACTATTGTTTCAAGATAGATAATATATTGGACTTCCCAGATGAATTTAGGTGTGATTATCTTGTCATCATCAGCCTCGATTTTGGAAGCATGCGTCACGTGGGTCCTTTGGGATTCCTTCTTATAACCACAATTGTCTTCCAGAAAACCCATATGATGAGTGGATTCCTTTGGATTGATTCCAGGATTTTGTTTTTTGTATTTCAAGTAGAACACATCATGATTCTTATTTAGGAAGAAGACATATGCTTTTTTCTCCTCGAAAGGCAAAGCCACGCTAATCAAAGTTGTTCAAAGGCCATCTTCGGTGCCGAGGTTTATCTCCTATGATCATTAATTATGGTGGAGACACCTTATTCCATTGTGGGATGGAATACTTGAGGTCTTTATCTACATCTAATTCATCCTATTCAGTTACTTCTTCCTCTTCTGATGGATAGTGTATTCTAGATATGAACACCCAGAAATTTGGAGAGAAATCGTCTTCTTCCATAGTGAGTAAGATGGGAATTTTCTAGGGTCCATAGGACGGACCGAGGGCATATTTGTTTGTGCTTTACCTGAAATCATAGGGGACATCCCACTCTTCAGTATATTTGGACTTGTAATACTTAACGTAAATCTTGAAGCTGGCTGAATCTGTATCCGAGCTGGAACATATGCATTCTACATGGTTGATGGGTAATACATACTCTACCAAAAGTTATTGGAGTGGACAAGAAGGATCCATTTCCAATCCATTTAGGGCAGTGTCATAATGAACATCATTGGCCAACGACTGCTTCTTTTTATGTTCATAGAACCTTGCATCATTGTAATGAAAGTCGTAGGTCTCGAATGGTGATTTATCAGCCTGAAATGTCTTCTTTTTTCCACTCGAGAAATATTTGATGCACTGATTTTATGAAGATGGAATTGAAGCATTTTGATGCCGCCAGAGCCTCTCTAATAGAACGTTAAAGGCCATACATTTCTGCATTACCAAAAAAACAGAATAAAAAACAAGGTCTCTATGAAATGTTTTATTCTTGATTCATTAAAATGACATGTGGTTGTTTGTTTCATAACATAGAAGAGTTGTGGTGCGGGGTGTCTGACTACCCTTATCATAGCATAACCGATGAAGTGTTATTAGTTTGATTAGGTTGACTCTTGATATATTTCTGATGAAAATTTCTCAATCATCAATAAATTTTATCTTTCCAAACACAGATAATGGTTTGATGTGCCCTTTATGAGGTCATATTCATCATTTTCTATGAAGGAGGTGATGAATTATCATGGTTTTGGGATTGGTCTCCATCTAATAGACGTTGGTAGATAATACATCTACCTTGAACTCTCAAATACATAGTAAGGATTTGATGAGTGCCTCCCATAGGGTTGCGTATAGACTAAAGGCATGCAGGATCAATTGCTTCTCCAGTACTGAGGCTAGGGGATTTAGAATATCATGTTTCTGCAATAATTTTCATCACTTCCCGGCTAGGGGAAAAACTTTCATAGGTTCTTTAGTGGATTGATAATTGGATATTAATGGTCTGGCCTATATAGCAGAAGAATGTGGCATTGCACAACATTCCGATTTCAGCTGAACAAGTCTGCATCTTTGCCTTGGGTGACTTGATATATGTTCCCTCTCCAAAGGATACACCAATATGACTAGGCATATAATTCTTCTGGTGGAGGAGGAGGAACATTCCAGTTCTTATTTGTGTCTATCGGAGGGTTCATTTGTGAGTTTCTGCAATATTAACTGTTTGAGCTATGGTGTGGCTACCAATTTGACACCTCTCAGAATGAGACCATCCAAGAAACCCTTGGCTTCTACAGCCTCTTCCTTTGGATCTCATGTTATATGTGGGGAAATAGTGTTTGTTTTCATAGTCTCTATCAAAGAAGTGGTGCATCAAGTGAATGACATTAATCGATCCAATCATTAGTTCATGATTTGATTGTTCTTCTGTCTATCTGTCTTCTTCTGATTGTTTCATTTTTTGGGGTGATAGCCATTGTACCATTTGGAGGGGAGGTTTTTGTTGTATGATTTTGCGGGGTAGTGCCTATTGTACCATTTGGTAGGGTGGTTCCCATTGTACCGTTGGGTGGGGCAGTTTCCATTGTACCGTTTCACAAGGTGGTTCTCGTTGTGCCATTTAGTGGAGCGGGACCCATGGTATCATATGGTGGGATGGTATCGGTTGTACCATTTGGTGGGGGCGGTGCCCATTGTGCCATGTCTTCTGGAATAATGATCGAATTTATCAAGACTGTTTTTGACATTGGAGATATATCATCTTCATCCTCCTACTTTCTTCCCTTCTCGACCTCTAATAACTACGAGGCTAAGGATGGTGGTTGTATAATATCTGGAGCTATTGGGGACACGGTTGGTTGCTTCAAATACACTTGGAGGATTCCATGAGTTCTGTTGACTGTTTTTAGATTCATCCAAGTGTTAAATTGTTTCCCCATTTTTCTAGTGACTGTTTTCTATTCCTATTCTTCTCTAGGGTCTAAGTTGGAGACATACTCCACATGTGATGGTGGAGGACCCCATGTGAATTTTCCTTAATCCGCAATCTTTTGTAGGAAATAATTGAAGGAAAATCACTCCTGGATGGTGTTCCCCAGTATCTGGTAATAGGGAAAATAATTTGGAATGTCATCATGTCCCACTTCATAGTCTCATTTTGGCTATGGTATTTATAGAATGTTTCAATTCAATACGGCTATGAAGCAGTCCTAGAATTGGTCATCTTTGAATAAGTATACTTTATTTATTTGATCCTCAAACTGATATATTTTTGCACCGCTTCACTCATCTTGCTAATGTGGGGGTGGTTGTCGGCCTATAGGGGTCCCACTTGGTTTGGTGGAGGCCTCACAACTGGATCAGGTGTCATTTTTGTCTTATTTGTGAATGAAGTCACTTTATCATTTCCGATTTTTTTTCCTAGGGCTTATGGGGCTGCATGATACATGAGATAGGTCCTCTGCAAAAAATTCTTCTATCCATGGGAAATAGAAATGAAATACTAGAACCTACTAGTGTAATTCACTTGGATGAGTGGTGTTCGAAATTCATCATGGAGATTATCAATGCACTTAGAGAGAATTTAATCATGTGGGAGTGGCAGGTTCAAAAAATATGTCCAGCCTTTCCATCTGAAAATGAATTCTGAAACACTTTCATTATCTCATTGCATGCAGTTAATGAGATCACAGACCACAATATTTGGCAATGTTGAACTGAACTAGAAAAGGGAATATCATTGGAGTTCCTCCAATATTGCGATTGTGTTAGCTGGAAAGCTATTAAAACAAAATAATTCTTGACCATATAGTGTTCGCACAACGAACATGAGTATCACTACATCTTGATGCTCTTGAGTGCCCATTATGGGATCACAGTAAGAGGCATAGTACATTAGATGCTATTATGGGTCTCCTGAGCCATTTAATATTGGAAATATAGGTTTACTAATGTTTCTAGGTGGAATAATTATGATAACCCACTCATGGTAGGGTTTGCGCTCTCGTGGTTTCATAGCGTGATGCTCGTCCAGGGATTCCAGTCTAGGTGTTAGTTGCTCGACGATATTCAAGATCTCTTTGATGTATATCATTTTGGACCTGTGCATGGGATGGTGTAGTAGAGGCCAAAGCTAAATGTGATAGTGCTTCTTGAATTTGGAGTGGATACCCAGCTAGGTGTATCCATTTTGTGTTCTCAGGAATATACTCTAGCTTCTTTCCCAGAGGAGAAGTCATGATGTCATTCATGCGATTTATTTGTGTAGTATTATGGTCCTAGTGATGGATGGGATGGGCATATGAGTTTAACTACATTTACTAGGATGAGCGGCTATGGAAGAGGAACCTTTTCTAGGAACACCTATTGACATTCAATAGGGGTAACACATCCGAAAAGATATCTCCCTCGACGCAACACGACATTTATAAACCTGAGCTCTTCCATTTCTATCTCCTGCATAGTGAATCATTATTTGAGAGTGAGGGACACATTATAAGGGGGACTTTTTGGTGGTTCATAATTGACTTGTGATATATTCTTCTTCTTGTTGTGGTTTTTTGTGGGAGGTAATTATAGATTAATTGAATGTGCACCCAAATTTAGGACTTCTCTCCCATTTTCAGTATGCAAACTATTTTTCTTAGTGTGGGATGCCACTGACAGGTTACCATATTCTTTTCAGTGTTCTATATATGTATCATTTCATGTGTGATCCATGGGGTTTCCGTTTACCATGTTAACTGATTCATATCACATTGGGGGTAGGGTACTTCATGTTGAATGGTGGGATGGGTTTCTGCATTCTCTGTTGGTATTTCTCCATCAATTACAAGGTATTTGTTGGGTTTCTTAGCAACAAATGACCCATAGGGTCCCCTAATCTAACCATATAATGTGCCTTTGTCTCGAATGGTATGAACCATGAGACAAGGTGGAGCGAGTGACATCTATTCTTCTTTTTCATCCCAGAAAGAAGAAAATAGACATTTATTGTGTGGGAAAATGATGGAAAAATTCCCCCATCCCTACGAGAAGGGGTGTATCCCATTCTACCATTGATGCACTATGGAATGCTTTTTTTCCTATTTGTGCATTCCTAGTTTGAAATTCCCTAACCATATGGGCTAGGGATACTCTCAAATTGTGGTGGTGGGATATGATATTTACACCTTTTGGATTTCATGTACTCCCTTGTGGGTGTGAGCTGAGTGTGGAACCAGACCCACCTGAGATTTATGGTGTTTTGAAAACATGAGAACTAATTTCAAGTTATCATCCCTTAGGTAAAAAGATTGTTCGATTTTCTTAGTTCCTTAGAACAAAATTGTTTTGATGGTTTGATCTCGTCAGGGTAGATGCTTTTGAGACTTAGTCTAGGCTTGTTTTTTTCAGTATTATATCATTCTAGAGAATAGATTTCATTACATTTATTCACTTGGGTAATTAAATGAAATGATATAATTTCACATGAGGTCCTCTAGAAAGTACATGGGTGAAGGGTAGTGGTCAATTTTCTCACCAGCACTGAATTTAACCTCTATATGGGGCGTCACCAATGAGGAAACATAAATTTTTTAGTGCATGGTGGAAAGGAACTTCAAGATTTTATTTCTCCTTTCTGATCATGGTTGTTTCTTAGATTTTAGGGCTTCTAGGTTGACTAAACAGAAATGTTCTCCTAATATGTTGACATCGTCTACAAACCCTTCATTGACTAAGAACTTTTCTTTTAACTACGGTAGAATCATTTAGATACTGCGGTGAATGTCATTCCTACATTCCTAAGAAAACTCCCTTGGTATGTCGATGTGATAAGTAGTCATGGGGAAATAAAACTTTTCTATATTATCCCAAAATTGTTATCTTCTCATAAGGAATATAAACTACCATTTTTTCATATGGGGACTCCTCAACATGATATAACCAGTATGAAAGCTTCCTAATAATTTCATTCCAAGAAGCCAAACTGGTTGGAGCCTCATCACTCTGTGAGAGGTTCATGGGGTGGCTCAGAAGATGAGTACGACCCCGGATTGTCATATAGTTTATAAAGTACAACTCTTTTCATAGACAGTGTGTCTGATATTTATATCTCTATCCTTCCGAGTGCCTTAGTGTAGGAGGCATTTCTCACATTTTTCCCGGTATTTTGAGTTCCATATTGCGTGTATGAATTTGGATTGCGGGGAGGACCTTCTCAATTGGGGATACAATGGTGAGGGATACTATAGAAACTTGATTCCTGAACGCTGGGAATTTCCTAATGATTTATACATCGGAACGGAACATCAAATATGTTTGTAGAGAGGGTAGGAACTTATTTCATCATGAAGTCACCGAAGGGAGGACATTCTTGTTAACTACTCTGATGGCATGAACTAATTACACAACTTGATATTTGGGTGAAAAAATAAATTCTACTTTGTACATCCTGGGTAGGGCCATTTGAATGTACTACAATGAGGGGGGGGGGGTTTCTTTATAGCTTAATGTTACTAGAGGGGGGGGCTCTACAAAAACATCCATTATATGGAGGGCCATCATAATGAATGTTATCATTATTTGGACTCCAATCATGACACTATGTCCAAAATTAGGGTGAAGCATATCTGCATCATATTCCCTGGGAAGGACCATCAGGGTGGATGATAGTAAAGAGAGAACCTCTTAGCTGTTTGATCTTCAGGTAATGGGGAGGGAAATCCTAACATGCATAAAGAGATAGTCTCTAGTGATCGATCATTCTAGCCCCATAGAGTAATCCACAATGGGAGCTCTGTAGAGGATAATTAGAGATTCTTGAAGAAACATTATGGGGAAGTCCTTTGCAATTGATACATCAATATATAGAATCTAATAATGGATTGATAGATTCTTGAGACTTTTTGGATATATGTTCGAATTCATTAAGAACTCCAGCTTCCAGTATAGTAGGATCATGTATGCACTCTTCATTTGCATGTTTCCTTTAACACATTTCATTTTTTGGCACTCTCTACTTGATAACTGAGGTTGCCTACTGTTGGTAACAACATTCATATACGTGTATCTATCTTGTTGTTTCTTAAAATGTCATCAGGATACGCTGATTGGAATATTGAGTTTTGGAAAAGTATATATGTCTACCATGGAGCATCCACCATGTAGGACATGCATCCCCCTGATAGAGGAATGAGTCTACCACTAATTTTCATTGCTGGTTTCCACCGTATTAGACTAAGGGGATTAATATTCTTGATATGGAATATTCATCTTCTCTCTTGCCACTCTATTTGTCTCACATGATTTGTATGCATCCTGGAAAATTTGACTCTTCACATATTTTCTTTCTATTCTATTTGGATGACAGGGATGATACAGATAATCGGGTATTTTTTCCTGCTTGTAGCTAGCTGTCGTCATATTTAGATGACGGGTTTCTTGGGCATTAGTAGATATTTGATCTGCTTGTAATTTTACACTCTGTCTGTATGGCGGGGTAGGAAATCACTAGCTGGAACGTTCTCGTGATCATATTGTGCAACTCGATTTTGTTGGTGGGTATGAGTGGAGGTCACAGAGTTGTATTTATACCCATTTAATGACATTGCATTTGTAATGAGGAGTTTCTCCTCAGGAACTAGGTTGATATCCTATTCAAGATTATATATTTACTACCCACAGCGGGCAGCCTAAGGGGACTGTGTCTTCTGAACTTCAACAAGTGACCTTAGCATAAGATCCTCTTCATAATGAAAATATTTGGTCATCTGGTGTTGGAAGCAATGCTCTATAGTATGTTCAAATGAGTAGGACTCCTTTTGAGTTGAGATGAAGTAATCAAAATCTACCACATGTTCCTAATTTAGGATAATGGAGGTACTTGGTGTCACTCCTTATGAATATGCTCTGGAAATGGTTTGATATTTCCACTAAGGCCACCTTATGATAGGATGCCAACCAAGGCTGAGGAGCCCGTTAGAAAGCTGTTTTAGAATGGCAGAATTTTCAAGTAGCATCCAATGTTGGGAGAGTACTATTTTAGTGGTACTCTATGATGAACACGTTGGAAACCCAACGTTAAAGATTCTTGGATGGTGATGATGTACTGCTCTTAATCGGGGACTCTCCCACATGCAGGATCGATGAGGCACATGTCTACACATAATTTCGAGATGTCATTTGTATCTAATGATATTATGAAAAAACATACAACATATACATATGACATATACAGACAAAAAAACCCTTCAAAATATCATCTCTTCATCATATACATATTTTACGATTATCGTGTCTCCATTCCATTTTTTGTGAGTTAAATGGGATTGAGTGGCGTACAACAGTCACCTTGTTTAGGTATTCACGTCAGGTTCACCATTTCTTCGGCCGCGTAAGTGGTCCATTTAAAGGTCTGGGGAAAATAAAAAATGGATTGATCAGTAACATGTATTCATCCATTATTATAGAATCTTTCCCCTCACTACCTATGATTCAGCCTTGTCCGTCTCGTTATCCTATAAGGTGGTACTAGATTGTCCTCGCAAAGGACTAACAAGCTTATCCCTTATGAATTAAGAATGAAGGGTCATAGTCTAATTTACCTATCAGGCTATATCATGGGGTAAATATTTGTGAAATAGGTTCTCTTAGGATAGAATTTTCACATATGGTCTCGAGTGGGTTTATTTTTATGGAACCATTATCACACAATGACCATGGTATCCATGATTCATGGATCAACATTCCAATGATAGGTTCTCATTGGATGACGATTTTGATAACAACACTTAATGGATCCATTGGTCGAGAGTATTATTTTTCAAGCTCACCAAACCTTTTGGGGGATAATATTTCCTACTTGAGACTCTCTTATAGATATATTTCATGCTCATATGATCATGAATCCTTGTTTCGTTCTGAAAGAGTGTATCCATGGGCTACACCTAGTTTGTAGGATCATCATAGGCACACGTGGATTTGATACTATAGGGGAAATGATGACTTAATCAATGAAATAAGGTTCTCAGGAGTTTAACATCATCTAGGTGGATAGAGGATGGATAGAGGTTGTGATTGGACCCATAATATAGGATTCAATTGAATCCTCATGAGAGGTATATGAGCCCACGTTGTTAGGATAGCTTGGGTCTTGGATGTGGGAATATGTCCATTTATTGGGGTCATAATTGGGTGAATCCTTTTGGATGGGAAACCCTTTTGAGATCGGGCATTCAAGCAGGCATCCAACATATCTTGGTTTGACCATGAATTCGAGTTCTCATAGTTTATGATGGTTTGTGGATTACGCATGGAATCTTCCCATTTGTGGGGACAAGATTGGGGTGGACCCTTTTGGATGAGCAATCATTTTGAGATATGGCCTTCAAGAAGATAACCTAAATATATTATTTTGAATAGGAATTAGAGTTCTCATAGTTTAGGATGGGCCAGGGCTAACGAAAGGAATCATTCCATTTGAGGGGACATGATTGGGTGAAACCTTTTGAAAGGGAACCCATTTTGAGACTGGGTTTTCAAGAAGGTGTCTTACATATCCTTGATTGACCAGGAATCCTAATTCTCATAGTTTTGGATAGTTTGGCTTTGTGGATGTTATAATCATGACAAATTTCTAAGCCTACGTCTGTCATACTCGGTGTTGGAAACAAGAGGATGTGAGAGATCCAACCAACCATACACCACCTCTCTACCTAATGGGATAGGGCAGGCCTACGTTGGAAGAAGCTAAGGAGATGTTGGGAGAGGGTGTGGAGAAATCAAACCTTCAATTTTGGATGTCATTAGTGGTCATGCATCTCGACTCGTAGAAGATTAGGGACATACCTAATTGGGAGTGCCCCAAAATACACTACGGGAAAGAGAAGGAATGTCACCTTTTGTCAAAAGGAGGAGTTAATGTGCTTCCATTGACAGATTAATGTTCCACATTGAATGGAAAAGAAAGTAATCACCCATAATCCCAACAACAGGGGGGGTTCACATTAGCAGCCCAAGGATTGAATCTAGGTTTCTAGGGGAATGTTTACTTAAAAATAGCATGGGAGTCTGAACCATGGTGGGGAGAGCCATTGTGACTCCGCTTACCTTAGTTATGTTGATCAAAGGGGCACACTGATGTTCCTGATGATCTGATCATACGGGTCTGATTGATTCCGAAGAGGATTTGTCTTGATATTGGGGAATTGGTTCAAGGTGGGGCTATGAAGTAATGGACGATATTAGAGAGGCGAGGATAGAGTCAGATAGAAAGACACCCAAAGACTCCCCATTCTGTGTACTATTTTCTCAGGTGGGATGGGGGAATCACTATATACCATAGTGGTATGCAGGTAAAAGGGTCATTTGTGTAACCAAGTAGTACACAGGCTTGGGAATAGACCACCATGTATCATAGTCATACGTAGACCATGAGAAGGTCATCATGACGATTTGGGTTCCAACCGCGTACCGATGTAGTACGTGTTGTGAGGTTCGATCTTCCTAGTGATTCACTATACAGAGCATCATATTGATGGAGGGTCCTGCAAACGTTTATTCATTGTGAGTTTTTCCAAAAGGTATTTTTAGTTCTTGATGACACCAATAAGGTTTTTATTTTACCAATTAGTATTATATTCCTTATTTTTATGGTTTATGGATGTTTATAACTCTGGAAACATGGTTCATGATTTGAACATCATCGATGACTCCAAACCAAATCTAGAATCATCTTAAAATTCTTTCTTCAATTCCCATCATCCTCAATCTAGCATTATTTTTTGATCCCTTTTCTTCTTGATATAATGCTTTTTTATAAAGGATTGGGGAAAATAAAATCTATAAGCATGCAAGAGCATTTGCATAATCCCATGAAGAAATATCTTGATCCACAAAAGACTTAGTCAACCATATATTGTGAATGCTACAGTTCATGAGCCATGGTTTGCAGAAGCCTGTTGTTTTACATTGTTCGCAAACTACTGAGCTTGCAAGATGAGATGTGGATTTCCTTTTCATTTTTTTTACTCTATCGATGTGGTTCATGGGTTCGGGGTTTTTTGGGCATTGCTTAGTTGGCCAACACCTCGTAGGTAATTCCCCATACTGGTGGTCTACATGTCATGTGTTCTGCAAACCCTTCACAGTTATAGTACGTGGGTCACTTAATACACTTTGAGAAATTCAATTTATTCTATTTTAATCCAATGTTTTCAACCAAATTTTCATCATTTTCTTTACTAGAACCATGGGAATGCTTACTTCCATTATCAAAGTTCTCATGGTAGTATTTTCAACCTTTAATGGAAGTTTTCAATACCCTTCAACTATGCACACCACATTAAATTTTTTTTTCTAAATTGAAAAATAGAATAATTATTGATATGGATCAAAACAAATTGATACAAAATGATATTTTATAGAATTTATAGAGGTATGATATTGGATAATTATATATAAAAAAATTTATATTTTAAGCCATATAATATGTTCAAAAAAATAACCGTATGATTAAATCAGTTTTCAGTGTTTGGAATATCTGGTATTGTCAGGATTAAATGTGATAATAATGTTACGATTTACTCGAGAGTTATTATGAAAACATTTCTTTGTTATCCTCGAAAAAGAAGAGTATTTCACATTTATTACATGTATACTAGTATAAGAATTGATACAAATGATCTTAATATCCTCAAATCATCAAATTTGGAAATTAATGGCAATGAAATTAGATTTTGAAGTAATGTAACTATTAAATCAATTATATATCTATAATAAATATCAGGAAAATATGACAATATTAAATATGTGTATAATAAACAATAATATTCACCCTTCTCATGTGATAAGGACCAATTACATCTGATTCATCATTAGAAAAGGATACATGTAATGTTAAAATATATTAATTTAAATAGAGAAATATAGGTAAAAACTGGAGGAAATATAATGAGAGCATCAACTACTTATCTATTATCTCAATTTGAAACTAATAATTTTAAGTAGGCTCTATAAAATCAAGATGATTTTCGTTATATGAATGAATAATAGGATAATTTCATAAATAATTATATATAGGAAATACTTCCTAAATGAAAAAAAATAATAATTTATTCAATAAAATGTTAGTGTTCGGAAATATTTTAAAAAAAGGTGAATTGGAACGGAATAAAGAGATTTTGGTGTTTAATAGATATTTAATGAATGAAGGAGTTGAATATGATGACACCTTTTTCAACAGATAAATGTCTTTATATCATTTGAATTTTATTTCCAATTGTTGAAAAAATGGGTTAAAAAATGTATCTAATGGATGTCAATTTTTCATTTCTAAATTTAGAATTAGAGGAACATTCTTATGATGAAAACCCATGTGGTTTTCTTCATGTAGAAGTAGAAAATTATATTCTATTATTAAATAATAATTTATAAGGGTATAAATAATTCACAAAATCTTGCTATTATAACAATAATACAAAATAAAATATTTTTAATTTTCAAAAGAAAATAGCAGAAAACAATATCTTAATCAAATATGGAAGTTAGGTATACCTTATTATTATTTTTTATTTAGATGACATAATATATTATGGAAATGATAAAGAAATATAAGAGAAGTGTTCTTTGAAAATGATAGATTAATTGGAAATTTCATTTCTTTGATAGATAAGGTACTTTTTTGTCTTGATAATCAATCAAGAGAAATATCATATTAATATTTCTGAAGAGAAGTATACAAAGTAAATTTTTAAAATAGTCATTATGGGGTATTCAAAATCTATTTATAATAAAATATCAAACTGATCAACTCTATTAAAGGATGAATAATGAGATGAAGTTAATCCAAATGTGTTTAGAAATTTTATTGGTGATTTGTTATTCCTTATATAATTAGGACTGGATAGTCTATATGTTTTCCCACATTCTGATAGATATCAAATTTTTCCAAAATAATCCCATTTTATTATATAAAAATGATTCTTATGTATATAAATTGTGAAATTTTTTTTGAATTGAAATATGAAAATACATAAAATTACGATATTCATTGTTAAGATGGTGTATATTGGGTTGGATTTACTAATTCCAAAAAATTCACAACTGATGTAGTTTTCATTTTTGGTAATAGATATATGTGTTAGAACATTGAGATAAAATGTTCTGTTATTTTTATAAATTTTGAGGTAGAATGTGGTTCTAAAAGTTTGGTTATAACTATGATTATGTGGATGAAAACTCAGCAGGAATATCTAAAGGTGGGTGTGAATATACCAATTCTCCTAATCTTTGATAGAGAGATAGAAATCATTTTACTAAAAAAAATTAAGTTTTCTTTTTCATGAATCAAGAACATGGAAATTAAAAATTACATCCTCATGGAGTATTTGGTAATAAATGAATTTAATTATGAGTTTTTCAAACATATAATTACATCAATCATATGTTCATTAATCCAGTGTATAAACATGCATTATTGAATATGATATTAAAGTTAGGTATTCGACCTCACCCTATACAAGGCTAAGGTTTTTGTGTTCAGTTCCATCTCTCTTTTTATCCATGGATACTATTGTAAAAGGGGAAAATAATTACTATATAATATTTCAATTGATATGCGTTTCACCACATTATAGAATGAATATTTTTAAGAGGAGTTTTTAAAATAGGTAATACAGGATTTATGTTTGCTCAAAAAAAATTAAATTTTTTTGAAGTGGGTATGGAAATTTTTTCTAATAATATCTCATCAATTTTTCATTTTTTGATGATTTTTAGAGTATAGGTAAAATTTTATAAATTAATTTAAATAATTTATTATTGATATAGTGATATTTTTTTAAAAAAAATTCAATTTTCCAACACAAATTTTGCTCATGTACGAATATAGTTTTTTTATTTTTTTCGAAATCATTAGTTTCATAAATTCAATGGATTTCATTTAGTTGTTTAACATAATCAAAATCGGGATATTTTTGGGACCTGTATCATTAGGATTATATTGTTTATAAATCATGTGATTAATTTTTTTTGCAGAATTTTTTTTGTTTATTTTTTTCATTTATCATAAATACTTTTATGTAGTTTTCACATGTCATGCCTACACATGATAAAACCAGGGTACTGTAATTGGGTTTCTACAAGCAGGTGTTGTAACTAAGATTCTTCTATTGTGGTGATAACACATAGTGATACAAAAAAGTCTCCCCCCATGTAGTATAGTCAGTTGTCACCAAGGAATATATTGTTTCTTGATGAAAAATACCATTAGCATCATGGTAATCTGTGATACCATGAATATAAAACTAACATTTCAAACTAAATTATTCTCATATGGATTAAATATATTTATAAAGATAATCATGATTCTGGAAAAATTATTTATCATATGATATAATAATGATGAAGAATGTATGTGAGATCCAATGAAACAATTTTTTTTCAATGAATAAGGTGTCGAAGTAGAAAAAATGTATAGTCTATAGATCTAATCACAAATATCGAAAATGGATATTTTCCTAATATATACATGAGGAAAAATATCAGAAATAAGTTTTAAAACTATTTGATAGAAATATAGAATAGGACTTCATGTAAAAACTTATACTCTATATAAAATATGTTATAGTGGATTTTATTCATTCATAATTGACTGATTTTTTAATGTGATTAGTTATTCTCATTCTGTGGATATAAGGTTTTCAATTTAAAGATGGTGAATGTCAATATTTAATATAGTGTGATATATTATTAGTTTAATTCATTTATTTATAAATTCTCCTGGATATAATGTCAAAAAACAAAAGTTTTAACGAAGGGTGAAGATGTATTGTTATTCTCTTCATGAACTGGTGCAGTTGAAAATATTTGTTATAGTTTATACAAAGGATATTATTATGATGATCAGATCTAATAATTTTTGGGAATTTGAAGTTAAATATATTTAATTCTTTTCACAAATATTTGAATAAATAATTATTAAAAAATAGTTACCAATATGGATTATAATTTTTTTTTCATATTTTTACAGAAGAGTTGGTTTTCATGTGAATAGTTTGACTAAGAGGAGTTGATAAAGAAGAAATGGTTGCATGAAAGTTTTTTTATGAATATTTATCTAAAATATTTCTTGAATAAAAATTTAAATATTATAATAATATATCAACAAATTAGTCAATCTGATTATCTTTTACATCATGAATAAGTAATTATTGTCTATTCATTATTTGAAATTATTATTAATGGGTGATGCACATTATGTGAATGATGAAAAATAAGTTTAGACACTTTTAAGAGAGTTATATAGATTTTTCATTCTCATAGTTGTTAATGAATGCATTTTTGATCATATGATAATGGGTTTTCCTTGACTGTTCCATGGACTAGAAATTCACAATGATAAGTTAACCTTATAAATATCTTTTAGTCTCTCTATGAGTTCTTGTGTCTGTTTTGACATTAATATTATATCAAACTAGTGGAATTTTTTTATTGTTTAAAATAAAACTTATAAATCATTAATTCACCCCTAGTTATTACTTGATCGTTAGTTATTAAATCTTTTCAAGAAAACCAGTTGTTTATTGGGTTTTTTGAGTAGTCATATTTAAACACATGTCACAATTAAACATTTATCTTATCAATATGTATTATGATAATGATTCATCACTACTGTATTCTATTTTATAATAATGACCCATTCTTGTTTTTTTGTTTTATGTGTCCTTTTATTCTCCATAAAATTGTTTTCTTGTTATACTAGTCATCAATGACCCACATTCATTTTTACTATTACATGTATGATCTCATTTATTGATTTTATACTAAGAGTCAATATATTCTCATATTCTTCTAACTTTCAATATATACTGACAACATTCCCCTCACACACATTTATAAATTTATCCCATTATAATATAATTATATTTTAACCATTTATAACCCTAATTTGTTCATCAATCATGAGAGAACACTGGAACAAATTATCAAATATTTAAAACATTTATTATTTGATCATTGAACATTATCTTTCTAAAATTGTACATTTATACTTTATAATACTATATATAGTATATTTAATCATGAATCACTACATTGAATTACTTTTTAATTTCTCCAAACATATAGATTGTCAGGAGAATATTATAATTCTTTTTAGAGATCAACTCTCTGTTATTAAACTTCATTTTCTTTTTTACGCTCTTCACATGACTAATAAATTCTTAAAAATACCAAGAGAGTATTTTTGTTGTTGTATTTATAGTATTCAATTTATTCTAACTCAATTTCTTCTTCATTATATTCTACTTAAACAATTAGTTTCTTATTCTAGAATAAATCTCTCTTAGTTTTACTAATACCTTTCACATTATCTTACTACATATTTCTGGAAACATCTCCATTATTTGTAATCATAAATGGATACATTGAAAAAATTATTCCAATCTATACACATGAAAACCATAACATTTTAATTTTTCTTTTAAACATTAATTTTACCCTTTGATAAATTATTGAATGGAATAGCATAATTTCAAACATATCTTCATTACATTGGTCATCCACCAGGGTAATCTTCTTCAATTCTTTTAATTAAACCACTTTTGACTTCCACATTTTGATAATCTCATTATTATTATTCTTCACTTATTATATGACCTTTTTATTCTAAATTCAATCCAATGTGAACACATTTTGATATTTATCATCAAAAAAATACCTTAGGAATAAACTGGGGAAAAACCAAATAAGGATACTCTTGAAAATCATAACATCATTGAGGGATTCTCTAAGACCCTAAATTTCTTCAAAAATTAAATTCACTGAATCAAAAGTTGCATCAATTGATTTATTTTAACGAAACAATAATTCTTTTAATTTATTATATATAACCTTAAATTTGTCTTGAAAATCATTTGAAGCATCTTCATAGATAATAATTATATTTTCATATATTTTGTGTAATGATTTACAGGAAACCAATTTCATGTATATTGTGTTATTGGATTCTTCCTATAAATAATTGTTTTATCTATATTTAATTATCCAATAAATTATAATTTTATTTAGAAACAATCATTCGATAAATACTAACCATAAAAACATGCATAAAAGTTTTATATAAATATATGAAAAAGGATCATAAGTATTACTATTTCTGAATTTTTTTATTATAATGTTTTTTAATGTTTATAATAACTTTTTGAATAACAACATTCATTTTTTCTGTTGAGATAGAAAACCTTGGACCTTAACAATTATCTCTGATAGGAATTAATGACAATTCTAGGTTAAATATCTATAGAGTTTGATAAAATCTATGTGTGAATAATTAAAACAATTCCCTCCTTTGATCTTGTTAAAAAATTTAATAAAATCTATTATATCATTATATCACATAATTATATAAAATGAAATTATATCATCCAAGATATATATTAAATTTAGTTGGATAACCACATTTGGTTTCATTCATGGATTTTAAAAAGGAATTGTATTAATGTACCAGAAACACACTGAGAAAACATATAATATAGTGTTCCTAGGGGCCTCACTTTCCCTCTATATTTTTTATCACCAGCATGGTGGAATCTCACTGCTCCCTCAAATGAAGTGTATTCATTGTTACTTCAATAGAAATACTTTGATTATTGGTATAAAATTTTATTACACCATAATTAGTCTTTCATGGGTGTATTTTTATTCAAATGATGAACTCCAATTTACCACATTAAATTATTTGAAGTACCTCATGGTTTATGAAACTTTTACATTTGGGGAACATTTTCTCTTATATAAGATGCATACTACATATGATAAAAACCCATGCATTGTGAAAATAACTTTTTCATGTTGAAATATTTAATTTATTCTTGAACCTATGTCCACAAAAATTAATATACAAAACTACAAAATTATCATAATCCTTACATAAAAATAAAGAATTGGTTTTTTCTCAAGGTACTTTTCTCTTCATATGAGGTGTATATAACCCATTATGTATTTATTCTTGACCATCCACAAAAATTACCATTATTATAAAATGCGAGTCCATTATGGGTTCATTTTTGTGTGTAACTCAAAATCTTCATTAAACTACACCATATTTGGGAAAATTAACCTTTTATGTTTAACATTCACAATACTATATTTTCAATGATTTTTACGTATTTTCATGAAAAATCACTTTTTGGTACTCTCAATGAGAACAATTTGAATTAAAATTTCCTTGAAACATTTTACATGTTCATCTGAATTCTAACATTACAGAAAATCATTCCTTTTATCGATAATAACATTGACCTTCCCAAATAATTTTCTATGTTTTTTATCAAATACTGCTAAATTTCACTGAATTAAACAAAATAATTATGAAAAAACTATAAAATTACCTAGGATTGTTCCATCATGAATTTTCCATCATCATCTATACTCCAAAAATATTATAAAATAATTGTTAATAAATATCAAATATTTTAATAGAAACAAACATAAGACACTAGAATACATTTTTATTGGAATTTTTTTCAACACAATTCTTTATTTTGAGGATTATTTGTTTTTCTTTTTACCTATTCAATAAGAATTTAAATTTTAAACCATTGGGATATTTAAAAAAATATATAAATGTATATTTTCATTTCATTTAGATATGTATATTGGGAGTGGCTGTTGATAATATAGTTGTAGATAATTGTATATATATGTTATAGGTTTCAATTGATAAGGACTATTATATGTGTGTTATTCATTCTTATGGATAGTCACCAAGGTCTGTCTAATTATAGGTTAGCCTAGGGTTTCACAATCAAAATACCACTAGTTTAGAAGAGGACTATGTGGGCCGCTTAATTTCATTATAAAATTTTTATATCTGTAGTTTATAATTGTATTTTAACAGGGTGTGTTTTGGGTGTATAATAAAATGATCATAATAATTATTCCCCATTTGATGGTATGGGTTGTGAGTATAATTAGCTTACATTATTAGTTCAGATATCATAACTATATTATAAATGATTTCCATTCCCAAAAATTGAATATAGGGGTTTTCAAAAAACAATTCCTAATTTAATTCATATCACGGTAAATATAATCGAAGGACTGACTACTTTGGACCACAATTATATTCCGAGTTATATAATTTTTTATATGTTTGGTTCCAGAATAATTGTAATTTTCATTTACACATGAAGTACTTATCTATCACATTGACCATTATTATTTATTTTATTACACTTGATTTTATAATTTTTGTTATGGGATGGTTAATGACTACCTACAAGGTATACCATGCACACACCAAGAAGGAACCATACTCTATATGCTTCCATACCTGTTTTACATTTACCCAAGTGAGGGAACTTTTTTTGATCTTTTTTGTTTATTGAACATATATATTTAATAATATATAGACCCATTTAGAGCATTTTAGAGGGTAAGAAATATCAATAAACATGGGATGTCCTCGGTTTCATACATAGAGGATTCCACATGGATAATATTAATATAGCCTCCTTTGGGCTCGCTTGGAATATCTACCATGTGTTTAGAAACATTTTTTTTCTTATACTACACTCTTTGATCTTTTTGTAAATTTCCTAGTTGGTTTATGTATTTTTTAACCCATGTATATATTATCTATTGATTCAAAAGTGGTTCAATACCATTTTTAATCTTTTTTTATCTTTTTATTCATAATTATTTCATAGAATATATTTGATAATTCTAATTTCAGTATGGACCTCAATGAGATTAATTAGTTTTTTTCATGCAATGAAATCATCTCCCTCCAATATATATCTCAAATAGTAGGGCTTATAATAATCTATAGTTATCATAAGGTATGCCTGCGGTAATATGGTGACCCAACTAGAAATTTGTTGAGTAATGTTACCATGGATTTAATATCATTGAATTAGTAATAATAATAATATTATAATAATAAAAATTATTGACATTTTTTTAATGTTTTTTATACTTTTTCTAAAAGTTATTATACATCTTAAGTCATTGTTTTACTATGGGTAGGTTGTGCGGTGGGTCTTGTTAGGGGCCAAGCCTTGAGTGTGGTGTAATTTCATTGAATTTTTATGAAATGTAACTATCATGTCATATTATAATTGTTTTTTTTTTGTTTTCAATTTTACAATTGTTATTAATTTTTAATTGTATGAAAATGAAATAACATAAAAAAAGGGATTGATAACGTTCATTTACAATTTTAATAAGGCTACTGTGTGATATGGATCAACACATGTGGGAAACAAATAGACTAGTCCAAGTTGGATCAATGGGTGTATGTGATTTAGTTTTTCCTTTGTAGCCCTTATACCTAATATATTATTTTTATTATTATTTTTTCTATTTAGTATCAATGGGGTTTGTGGTCATAAAACTAGATCCCTATAATATGAATTGGATTATGCAATATTTTGGGTTACAATAAAATATAATGAATTATAAATATTGATTTGTTTTGAGATGGGTGGATATTGATCATATGTAGTAAATAAAATATGGTGTTGCTAACACATTTAATATATGAATACAATTGAATTGATTCATATATGGAAATGATGATCTATTCATATATGAAAAAATGGGGATGTCTGATAAGGAAAATGGGGTTTATGCATTATGTGGTGTGGTATGAATAATTCGTTACAATAAAGATGTGGTTATTGTTAAAATGAAAAAACACATACACAAAATATATTTAGACTTCCTATAGTGGAGATTTGGGAAACAAGGTATTATTTATTTATACGGAGAATATTAAATGTCTTCAAGATGGAACCTAGAACTGTGCATCAGACAATTTTATATAAACATTACACTAATGTATGTTCGTTAAGGTGCTTGAATCATCATTACGGTGGGGTTCTATCATGTCTATATAGAACATTTATTTGTTTTTATATTTTTATATGGTAGTATTCCTATTAAAAATGTTTCAAATTCTTATTATTGTTTTTCTACATGGATATAAAGATAAAAAATTCATCTAACTTCTTCCCTTTTCCATCTGACCCACATGACTCTAAAGGCTATATCCAATTATTCCTTCTTCTATTGTTATCTTATTTACCCATTAATTAGTGACCAGTGATATTTATCTCTCATATTTTACATTATTATTTTTCCTCTCTTTCTTTACTATCCCTTTGGTTATTTTAAATGTTCATTATTTTAGCCACGGTTTCATGGATTATTGAGGATTATACATGTTATTGAGGAACAAACAAAAAACATAGTTTGTTTTCCAAGTGATTCAATAAAACCCTTATAAACAAGAAGGTTCAAACCAGGAAAAGCCCGATTCCCAAATTTATTAATAAAAATAAAAGGCAGGAATGTAGAGAAAAGCACAAGTCATCTTACATCACATCATAACCAAATTCATTCTTACCTCCATAGTCTGAAAACTCGTCATCCGGTCCAGCTGAATCCCATTCCGAGGACTCGTACATCCTCATCATCTCTAGATATTGCATCTTGCGCTGTAGCATTTCTTGAGAAAACTTAGGTTTGGTTGGGTGATCCCCTTCACGAGCTTTCTTCATTGCCGCTCTGCCCATGCCAGACCTGGTTGACATTGGTTTGGGCAAGTCATAGTAATCTTTCCGAGGTCGTCGCTTGATTTTGGTAGACCCATCTATCTGTATTTCTGATGGCTTCGTACTCCCTCTCTGAACAATATTATTGTAACTGGGAATAACATTTTCTTTTTCACTTTCCAAAACTTCTCCCCATTTCTCAGGGAGATTAGAGTCATTCATGGCATACAGCTCAACCGTACTGTCCTTTGAAGATCCATCATGTACCACTAGTGCATGAGATTCAGTACCAACTGGGCATACACACTCATCCACCTCAACTTGCATTGATTCCCCATTCTCAAGGATATCAAAGCTGTTTTTTAAGCACAAAGAAGGTCCATTTTTAACATAATTTTCAAATAACATACCATTTTCCATTTCCTCCAGATCTCTACTCGACATTTGACCTTTTTTGTATATTGGATTCCTGTTTTCATCATGTTCAATTCCATACCTGGAAGATGGGTGTCATTCTTGGCAGGGAAAGATAGTTCTTCGCCATCAATGATCATCTTGTCACCTTCTCCCACCTTCTCATGACCATCCAGAACACCAAGATCCATTTTCAATCCCCCAAAGACCTCTACTACATTCGGCCCTGGATCAGAGTTCTGAACTTCCTTCTCCACAATGGCTATATGAACAGCATGCACATTCTGCACTTCTGTAGGGCCACCATGAGGATTGGGGGGGGGGGGGTCGGTCTTGCTTCCATCCAATGGACCTGCGAGTCCACTACCAGAAGCATCAGCACCAGAAACACCTCCATCGTGATCCTCCGTATCTATTTGAAGCCTTGGTTCACCGGCGTTCATGGGCCTATCATCCCTGTTCTTCCTCCCTTGCTTGACCCCATGACAATTGACAGCCAGATGACCGAGCCGGCGACAAGCCGAGCAATAACCAACCCAAGACTCAAACGCAACAGGCTGCCTGCATCTAAACTCTTCACCAACCGTGATCCAAATCCATTCAACAGGAGGCTTTGAGACATCCACTTCAACACAGATTATTGGATTAACCGGATGGCACACATTGGAAGTTCTTCTGTCAGAGTAGAGGTATCGACCCACAAGGTTTCCCAGCATAGACAAAATTGCGGGATTTTGAAAAGGTAAATGCAATTGAGGAAAACTAACCCATGTTGCAACAAAGGGGGAGTCGCGGTTCATATACACATCATACGACCAACGAAGAAGCAGGAACTTGCATCCGGTGCATCGACGAGGAGCCCTAGACCACGCACAAATAAGATCTGATTCCGATGCAAATCGAATCATCAAATGATGATTGTCATGAAGGCCCACGACCGCACGCTCTTTCAATCCCCATCTGTCGAAGACGAAGCGATCAAATTCATCCACCGATGGCCTTCGGTGATTGAAGCGATCCCGAAGTGTGAACTTGAGGAGATGTGTTGCTTCAGAGAACTCCGACGTAGAAATTTAAAGTTGAGGATCACCAAATCGGAGATCAGAGACCTTCGGGCTTAACGAGATGGCCGGGAAATCAGGAAAGATATTAGGGTTAGAAAAGGGGGTAAAGGGATTCTTCAAATCCGGAGCAGGAGGATCCAGACACACATCCCCCCGTCCACCTCCGGGGAGAGGGGGGACATCTTTGATGTTCATCAGCGCCGATTGGAGGAACCGTCATCATCCGCAGGGTTCGTCGTCGAGAGCGTCGATGTCGTCGTCGAGAGCGTCATCCTTTCCTTCCTCCTTCAGTCATAAAACCCTTATATTATTCATTTATACTCTTTTTGTAGTGTTTTCATTGAAATTTTGGTATCTAATAACGTATATTATAATTCATGCCTTGTAAGATTATTTTAAATAGAATAATATGTTTTTATAACACTTTTTATGTAAATTTTATGTCTTAATGAATGGTAATCAATAGATGATACGTTCTTGATATTGTTTGACATCCTAAAAGGTATGTACATATATAAACATCAATTTATTGAGATAACGTTTAGTGATAAGGTAGTTAAATTGAAATTTTCAATGATATAGATAATCAATTGAAAATAAATTATGTTTTTTTGAAAATAATTTAATTATTTATTATATTTATTATATTATTAAATATGGTTAATTATATATGAATTAATTAAAATTATATTTCAAAAACTTTCACTCTTTAAGTGTTAAGTAATATTATAATTTCTTAATTTTTGTGAAATTATTTTATTTTATCTATTGTTGCATTACCTATTAATTACAAGGATGGAAGATAAAAAATTTATAGATATTTACAAAAGATAATTCTTTTTTGGTTTATTGATGCAGTCTCTTACTGATACTATATTATTTTATTCCCTTTGTGCTTATTGATAAAAATTTATATTATTATCAACTTGAAAAATGGGAAATGAAATTTAAAAGTTATATTTTTATTAGAAGGTGTACATGGTGACAATAGATCACTCGTTATAATTAAATTAATTAATTATTTATTTATTTGGAATAAAACATCATTGGAAATCAAGAAAAACTAAATTATAAAGTTGTTTTTAATGATACGATTCATATATTTTAATTTAAAATTTCTCTATTTTAGATATATCACTAACTACGACATTTCAGTCATGATGGTGTTGGATTATTTATCAAGGGATATTGGGCTTTCATGAAAATTATATTTTGGATAGTTCAATGATTTTAAATCATATGTCATCCCTTTAGTTCAATAAGTAGTTATAAAATGAATCTTGATAATATAAGCTACTTGAAAACATATATTTAATTTCATATTTGTTATAACACATAATTGTTTCATTAACTATTAACTAATATATATTGGTTTGAAATTAAAAAGAAATTAATTCTTTTCATTTCAAATCCTACAAGATTATGTAATTTTCATTATTTATTTTTCCACTTGGTATTGTTGTTTAAATGAGAAAAGGATGTTTATAGAACCCTCATAGTTATCTTGTTTGGATTTTCAATCACTCCAAACACGTTTACCTATATTATTCGAATATACTATAATTATTTATTTATTTTATTGTTGTGATATTATTTTTTCATTCTTTAATAGAACATGATACACTCAAATGAGAGGATATTTTTGAGTTGAATCATTGATTTTTTTCATGTACTACTTAGATCATGTTGTGTTTTTATATTATTTATCTTGTTGTTTTCCATGAATATAAGATTTAAGAGGGGGGAATAGGATAAATATAATAATATACTAATATAAAAATTTCTCCAACTCTTTATAAAAAGTTTTCTGTATAATAAAAGTTCAAATTTAAATAGGATATTGAAAGATAATAAATAAAATAGATATAAGAATCTATGATGACCACACAGAACCAAGGTGAATAAGAAAAAATAAAATAAAAATACACAGAATTAAACAAAAGAATAATTTTCTAAATATAAATCACTAAACTCATTTTAAATATTTTATTAAAGAGTATAATTGTTCTGTTTAACAAAATTTTTCACCTTTAATTGAAACTAGCTGGTCGGTTACTACCAACATCCAACAGAACCCTATTATAAATCAATGTTATTTCCATGATATGAAAGATCAAAATAAAAATTACACTCTATGGAATTATTTGAAATATATCGGTAGAAACAAGCTCTAGCACTAAGATCTAATCAGATCAGACAGTCAAATAAATTTAATTAACCATATTATATCTTGGAACAAGATGAATAACAACAATATTTAATTTCCCCAAAACTATTTGATCACACGTTCTCTAAATAAAATGGGTATATTATCAATCTAAAATAATTTTTATTTTAAAACCTCCAAAATTAAACCTCTAATATCCATATAAAAACTAAAAAAATTAGAATCTCTTAAGATAAAAGTGTATTAAAAAATCATGAAATTAATCACTTCAACATGATGCAACTCCTATTCTTTAATGATGTAATACTATGTTTATAGGGGTTAGGAATAATTAACAGATAATTGGGAAATCAATGATCTTAGGGTATAACATTAACATGTAATAAACACACATAATAATTACTTGATATTTATTTCAAAGTAGTTAAATTATCCTCTCAATGGTCATGAAATCCATGGTTCCAAGTCTTCTAATATAAACCTGCAATCTGGTAGATCTAAATTCTAAAAAATGGAATGAATTAATTACCAAATAATTAAAAATATACAAAAAATGTGTTTTGATAGATCAAATGAGAATATTTGAATGAATATTTTCAAAGAAAATAACTCAAAAATATCCTCTTTTAAGATAGCCCTTAGACATGAACAAAAATATATTGGATGAAATAATGTAAATATAATTATTATTCATGAGAATATACCGCATCATAAAAATGAAATCAATGTTAAAAAATTATATCACCTCACTAAATTAATATAAATAAGAAAACTGTTATTTTCCCTAAATATATTATACTTTCACCAATTTTGTAACATCTATTTATTTTAATAAGGAACAATTTGTTTGATAGCATAAATGATACTCCATATGATTCTTAAATGAATAAATAAATATTATTATTTTAATTTTACCATTATAACCTATCTCTTATATTTCTGGTTATGAAAAATATTAAAAGAACTATGAAAATATAGATCACACATGAAAATATAATGAATTTGATTGTAACTAATTAATTATAAATGAAAATAAAACCATATTGATCCTAGATTTGTTCTAAACAACATATAAATGTATTTTTTTCTCCTATTGATGACACAATTAAATATAAATTTAATACATTTATTAATTATATTTGAAAAAAATGAAATTCATTTTTATGAGTAGAATATCAAAATTCACTTAGGTCGATTTCTTTCTGTTTTTTGATAAGTTTCACTTTTTGAGGACTTGTAAAAAAATATTTACTTTTAAGTGAGAAATTAATTTTCATCTAAATAATTTATATTTTTAAAATATATTTAAAATAATTAATTTAAATTTAGATAAATTATAAATATATAATTCTAAATTAAGACATTGTAGTTACTTTTATGTTGAATTTGGATAAAAACTGTTCAATCTTTTGAACTTTTTCACGATAAAACCCTCTTTCTTATTTCTTCTATGGAACTAATTATAAATTTAGACTTTCCAATTATGTGAATTAAATTTTTAAAAATGGATTCCATATTTTTAATTATAATTTCAATATTTAGTAAATATTTCCCTTTTATTTTTTCAAATATGAATAATAATTTTAGTAGGATTTGATTCCATGATAAATGGTAAATAAATTAATTATGGGTAAAAATAAATATGATAAGGATTAAAAAATACAAAAACAAATTGTCATAATTTTATTGGGTGATACATTTTTGAAATGTACACCTTTTTGTCCTCTGGGATCCACTGGGACGACTTTATTCCACTTGTATTATTTTATTTTAGAGAAAGTCAAACATGTCACACTAATTTTTTTAATAAGTATAACATTTATCAAATAGGGAAATTAAGACGATATATTAGAATATAAATATAAACTAGTTATCATCATTATGAAAATTGGTTATAATTTTTTGGGAAGAAATTATTAACATAAACAATTATACAATGGTGATGAAATATTAATTCAATTAGGTGAAAAATCCAATAAATGATATGAAAACAATTAAAATAAATATATTTTGAGGAAATTAATGACATAAATCAATTTTATAAATTAATTTGACATATAATAGATTTATTAAAATATTTATCTCAATGATATATTGTTTCTCTGATATCTCAAAGTGTTAATGAAATGAATAATTTCCGAGTTGTCATTTATGATATTTTAAAATAAATAAGATTTAATTAAATGATATAAAATTGATAAAAATATAAAATATATCCAAATTATTGGGATAAGGAATATAATATCGTAAATGATTAATTTATTGGAATTTTTGAATTTTATAGTAATTATATTAACCCTTGATTCTCGCTCAAATTTACCCAAGAGATGAAGGTAGAACGGTCCTTGTAGTCTAGCTTGGGTTATCAAATCCACAGAGACCTAAGAAGTAACCTATAGACACGCAAATTCTAAGGATTGTTTTTGGACATGATATGGCCAACTTTGGGGTGATTTTAGATGGGGTTATGTGAACTCTAAGAGACTTAAGTTAATTCAAATTAAAATAATGAGTTGATCCTAGGTTATCGCTTGGGGTGGATTGGACGTATTTTCTTTTTAATGATTTAAATTTCTTAAATTTGAGATGGGTACATTTAAGGAGATAAAACAACATCATCACTTACTGGTTTAATGCCTACACCCTTTAATAATAATCACCTATACACCTGAAGGATCAATGTTTTGAGCACTCCAAGGTAAAAGTTTGTATTAGTACTTGAAGTGTGTGGCCATAAATTCAACAAGGACGATGGAGTTTAAAAATAATCAAATAAAAATCCCAATTAAAGAAGTGATTATACATTAATTAGATGATAAATAACATCCAATACATCCCCTTTCTACTCCCTTGGATCAACCCATAAGTGGGTTAGCCCTCCATTGATCCCATGGTTTCAATGGAAGCGGAAAGTAGACTCATGAGGGAGGAAATGGAGAAGTAAAGAAAACAAATAAAATAAAATGATCACTCCACCGTTGTGTGAATGATTTAACAAGGGTTGGTGTGAATAAATTCACACCTTGATACAACAGTATCAAAGTTATATTAAGAACAATAGAATAAGAGTAGAATAAGAAATTTTATTAAGAAACTAATGTGAATTGAACAACTTACATGTGAAAGACAAAATTGAGGCAACAAAAATGCAGCATAACATTACAATTGAACAAAGCATCCAAGATTTTTAGATCCTTCACCACCACTGCCTTAAATAGGGATTTTTGGAGCCTTGGGTCGAGCCTCAAATAGTAAAAAGCATCTCAATTAATTTTGGTAGGGCATAGGTGGTGGAATGCTTGTGGAATTTGAACTTTTCCACATTTGACCTGAGGTGGCATCCAACTTTCCTTCACCGAACAGACGTGTCTGGAAGTCATTATTGGCGGCCGAATCAGAGTGGGCCATAGATGACTAAAACGGAGCTCCAGATATCTTCTAACCTCCTGTAAAAGTTGGGACCATTTAGAGTTGTGGATTGGGAGATATGATCAAATTAGTGGGCTGTTGTTCTGGACCGCAGAATCTAGCCCAGAATTGTATCTCTTACTTGGCCCGCCTCAATGACCACCATAGAGGCCGAATTATCATTAGATCATGAAGAGGGATTTGTTCCTAAACATGTCTTCTAGAATCCCACGAAATTTGAGATTAATTGGGACTGTATGTTGGGCCCAACAGTCCCATTAGTGGGCTGCTGTCCAATCTGCCTTCTCTAGAATTGCTTCATTTCATTGCCAAATAGCTCCATCACCCTCCATGAATTCTCCATTGATCCCTGAATGAAACATGTTCAAGTTGGAGTGTAGATAAATTTTCAAATTAAAATATGTATAATCAGATGAATCATTTGGTACTTTAAATGATGTTCAAAAATGTACCACATAATAGTGCATTTTAAGAAGGTATTACAATCATAATGTGAAATGATGTTCAAAGTGTAAAATGCACTATAATGGTATTATTAATAATAAATAACATGAATATTATATATATTACCAATGAATATTAGCCTCATTTAGTGGATAATCACACCCCCCAACTTGAGTTTTGCTAGTCCCGAGCAAAATATATCTCAACAAAATGAAATTCGAATTCCCTTTTCCAAAAACATTTTAATACACAATTATCACAAAAAAACCTTATACCAAACAATCATGAAAACCATCAAAATATTTTAATACGAGATAGTTTCATAAGTAGATCCCAATCCCAAGACCATTCATTTTTTCAAATTCATTGCCATATTTCATCCAATATCAATTAAGTATGAGGATGTGTTGTGCATCACAATAGACATGGGGGTTCATCTTTATTCAAGGGGGAAATTATGGAAGCGCTAGGTGGATTCACATTTAAATATTAAGATGATTATTAATTTTTTTTTATAATTTTTTTGTTATTTTTTTTTTTTGGTTTTTGCAATTTTGCCATGGTAATTGAAGTTGCACTCCAAAGAGTCAACCCCTGTAGAGAGACTTTGCCGATGACTCCCAGGCTCAAAGACCTTAGGGAACCAAGTGAAGCCCACATACTCTGGCATCATCTCGAGCTAACTCAGTCAAAAACAAATTCAAATTACTAAAAATAGAGATAAAATTACTAACTCTAGGCCAGACAACTATCGAGTCACGATCCCCAAGTGCCGAAAGCCACATATTAGGTCATTTCATTGCTCTACATGCAATTTTTTTTTATAATTTTAATATATTTTTTTGAATACTCATTTTAAACTAAAATGATCACCAAACCAATGCTATTTATTTAGGGTACCCCATGAACTCAAACTAATACACCACTATCTAAGGGTCGTGCATTCTGATCTTTTTTTTATTTGGATGAAAATATAAACGATGAAATATCACATTGGACAGCCACACATTCCAAAATCAATGCTCATGAATTTATACAAGGATTAAAATCAGAATCAAGATATGCTAAATTATTTGATATTCAGTTACAAAGTGTGCAATGTGTATTACCATGTTAAAATTTAAAGGAATTTTTCCTTCCATTTTGTATTTCAAATCAGTCATTTTTTTTGACACAAAAGCATTTTTTTTATTTTATCTCTCCCCCCAGCTTAAAACAACACTGTTCCAAGTGTTTGAAGAAATAAAAATTTAGAAGGAGTAGAGGCAGATAATGGAAGTTCAAAAAGGAAATTGAAACTGAGGATCATGGAATGAAATCACCTTGTGGTTGAAGCTGAATTTCTTGCTACTCCAAATTAGTCCATTGATCTCTTGGGGGATGTAGGCACCTCCTTGATTGAACATGTATTATCCAAAGTAGTACTTAAACAAAAAGAAGAACAAACAAGACAAAACAGACAACATAACAACTTATTTAATTCCAAGTATCATCATTTTAATGGTTTTCCCTTTTTTCCCTTTTTTATTTTTTTTAAATCAAACTAATGATACATTTTCTGATTTTTATTTTTCTAGGTAAGGTATTACTCAGGGATCACACCGCGTGACATGGATGAATACGATGCTCCCCTTTCATACCCATCAATACTCATAATAGAAGAACATGTCAATAGTACTTTTTTAAATGTAAAAATGATTAATTAATCCTATTTAAAATATAAAGTTTATTAAAACAACAAAATGATAAGAAACGTGAAAACTATGGGTTGCCTCCCATCAAGCACTTTTTTTAATGTCATGAGCCCGACATGGACCCTAAATCTATCCATTTTTTCCTTGTTCATAGGTTGGCTCAGTTAACTCAACCACTATTTCCTGTTTATAGAATGATTCAATGAATGGTTTTAAAATTTGACCATTGACCTTGAAAATGTATCCACTTGTGGGATCTTGAATCTCTACTACCCCATGGGGGAATACATGATGCACTATGAAAGGTCCTGACCATCTAGACCTTAACTTTCCCGGATTTGAATGAAGTTTTGAACTATATAAGAGCACAAGTTTTCCCGGTTTAAAATGTTTGACATTGATATTCCTAGATTGGTAGGCTTGAACTCTATCTTTATTGATCCTTGAATTTTCATAAGCCTCCATCCATAGTTCCTGCAGTTCATTGAGATATAATTTATTTTTTTTCCGGCCAATGATAGAACATAATCCATTTTCCTAAATGCCCAAAAGGCCTTATGTTCAATCTCCACTGGAAAATGGCATTCTTTACCATAAACCAACCTATATGGGGACATTCCTAATATGGTTTTATATGCGGTTCTATAGGCCCAAAGAGCATCTAAGAGTTTCTCAGACCATTCTTTCCTAGAGGGGTTGACAGTTTTTTCAAGAATTTGCTTAATCTCCCTATTCGCTAACTCAGCGTGACCATTGGTTTGAGGATGGTATGCAGTGGAAACTTTATGAGAAATACCATACATAAACATGAGTGAAGAGAATGGGTGGTTGAAGAAATGGGTTCCTCAGTCACTGATTATAGCCCTAGGAATTCCAAATCTTGAAAATATGTTCTCTTTCAGAAATCGAATCACAACTTGATGATCATTGGACTTAGTGGGAATGGCCTCAACCCATTTTGAGACATAATCAACAGCTAAGAGTATGTAGAGGTATCCCCGAGAGTTTGGGATGCGACCTATGAAATCAATTCCCCAACAGTCAAAGATTTCAACCACTAAGATGGGAGTGAGTGGCATTGGATTGATTTTTGTGATGGACCCTACTTGTTGACACCTATGACAGCTTTGACAAATTGTGTAGGAGTCCCTTGAGAGGGTGGGCCAGAAGAGACCACATTGAAGAATCTTAGAAAATGGTTTCGTAGAGGAAAAGTGACCTCCACATTCCTCACAATGACAGAATTTAATGATGGACTCTTGTTCAGATTATGGAACGCACCTCCTAATGACTTGGTCAGGGCAGAACTTATAGAGGTATGGATCATGAAACACATAGTGTCTAACTTCAGAAAGGAATTTCCATCGATCTTGAGTCCCTAAGAATTTTGGAATGACTCCTATCACAAATCAATTTGCTATGTCCGCATACGAAGGGCAGTCACTCACAGAGTATAGGTGTTCATCAGGAAACGAATCAGACACAGAAAGGTGATTTGAGTTGTCTTTGAATTCCATCCTAGAGAGGTGATCAGCTACAACATTTTCAACTCCCTTTTTATCCTTGATTGTGATGTAATATTCTTGTAAGAGAAGGACCCACCTAACCAGTCTAGCCTTAGCATCTTGTTTTTGGAAGAGGTATTTTAGGGCAGAATGGTCAGTGAACACAGTGATGGGTGATCCTAAGAGGTAGGACCTAAACTTCTCTAAGTCAAACACAATAGAAAGTAACTCCTTTTCAGTGGTGGTGTAGTTGATTTGGTCATCATTTAAGGATTTGATTGCATAAGCAATGACATAAAGAGTTTTATCACAAAGTTGTCCTAACACAGCTCCAACAGTAAAGTCACTAGCATCACACATAAGTTCAATAGGAAGGTTCAAATTTGGAGATTTCATAATGGGAGGAGAGGTGAGAGAGGATTTGAGGGTTGATAATGAACTCTCACAGCTTTCTGTCCAAACAAATGCAGCAACCATTACTAAGAGAGCACAAAGGGGACGAGATATTGAACTAAAGTCCTTGATGAATCTTCTATAGAAACCAGCATGTCCTAAGAAAGACCTCACTTCCTTGACATTTTTGGGTGATGGAAGGTGACGAATGATGTCAACCTTTGCTTTATCAACTTCAATCCCCCTACTCGAGACCAGATGGCCTAGAACAAGTCCCTCTTTAACGATGAAATGGAATTTTTCCCAGTTTAGGACCAGATTCTTTTCTTCACATCTTGACAAGTCTCTCTCCACATTCTGTAGACATCCCTCAAAAGTATCCCCAAACATAGATAATTCATCCATGAAGACCTTTAGAAAATCCCCTACCATGTCTGAGAAGATTCCCATCATGCACCGCTGGAAGGTTCCAGGGGCATTGCATAACCCGAAGGGCAGGCATTTGAAGGCAAAGGTACCGAAAGCACATGTGAATGTAGTCTTCCCTTGATCCTCTAGGGAGACCTCAATTTTATTGTACCCCGAGTACCCATCTATGAAACAGTAGAAGGCATGACCTGTCACTCTCTCATGGACTTGGTCAATGAATTGTAAGGGGAAATGGTCATTCTTGGTGAATGAGTTTAGTCTCCTATAGTCAATACAGACCCTCCATCCACTACTCACCATTGTTGGAAGAATCTCTCCATCCTCATTGGTTATCACTATGATTCCGGTCTTTTTTGGAACCACTTGGATTGGGGTCACCCACTCACTCTCAGCTATGGGATATATGATACCAGCTTTTAACAATTTCAGAAGTTCCTTCCTTACTACCTCCATGAGATTAGGATTGAGTCGCCGTTGAGGTTGACGACATGGCTTTGAATCAGATTCCAAAACAATCCTATGAGTCCCGATAAGTGGGCTAATCCCAAGAATATCAGAAAGGGTCCAACCAATGGCTTTCTTATGCTTCCTAAGGACATCTATAAGCATCCTCTCATGATTGGATTCAAGAGAAGAAGAAATGACAATAGGATGTGTATGATTTTCCCTTAGGAAGGCATAATTTAGTGCAGCAGGAAGTTCCTTCAATTCAAGATCAGGTTGGTTCAGAATTTCAACCAAAGATTGGGACATTGGATCACGATAAATTTATTTTTTAAGAGTTTCAGATAGGATTGATTCCCCAGATATAGAAGTTTCAGCTACAAGATCGGTTTGATCAAGTTTAGTGAAGGAATTTTGATCAGTCTTCATGAATGTGTTTATTTGAAAGGTTTCACTAATTCTTGGACCTAAGACTTCATCATAAGAGAAATTTGAAAATGATTCAAGCCAAGGAGATAAACTTCCTTCATATGAACAAAGGAAATCAATCTCATCCTGACTTAAACATTCATCAAATATTCCTTGATGTTCCATGGATTCATTATCAATGCTTCCTATCATGTTTACTTCATCAATGTCCTCATAATCCCCTATTTGTGAGCTTGCTTTATAGATGTTCAAGTCTAGACTCATATTCCCAAAGGTGATGGTCATGTTCCCATTTAAGACTCGGATAACAGAGTTGATTTTTGAAAGGAAATTACGACCAAGGATGATTGGGGTTTGTTCCTTATTTCCTAAATTTGGATGGTTGTCAAGGAAAATGAAATCAACAGGGTAGATGAAGTTTTTAATATTTACCAGAACGTCCATTAAAATCCCCTTTGGAACCCTAATGCTACGATCAGCAAGTTGAAGTGTGACAGATGTGGGTTGGAGTTATTCTAGGCCTAACTGGCAGTACACAGAATATGGTATGAGATTGACACTAGCACCTAGGTCACACAAGGCCTTGACAACTTTGCTTTCTCCTAGTTCAACATTGATGTAAGGGAAACCTGGGTCATTCATCTTAGGAGGAATGGTCCCTTGAATGGTGGTACTCACATTAGCATCGAAAAAGAATTGGTTTTTATGTGAAAATTTTCTTTTAAAAGTGCACATGTCCTTAAGGTACTTTGAGTAAGAAGGTATGGTTTGGATGGCATCGAGAAGGGGTATGTTCAACTTGACTTGTGAAAATATTTCCCTCAATGTTTCATTTAGTTCAGGCTTGGGTTTCCCCCTCATGCGTTGAGGAAATGGGGAAGGTTGTGGGGTTGTTTGTTGAAGAGTTGTTTCCTTCACATTGTTATCAGTTTCCTCAGTTTTATCTTGTGGTTCATTTGAATTTTCATCCAAGTATGAATCTTCGGGTGGGTTCTAAATTAGTTTTTCATGTTTCTCAATTGATTTCCCACTTCTTAAAACAGTCACAGCCTTTAGTTGTTCATGAGTTGTTTGAGCACAACTTGACTCTCCCCTTGAAGTTGAGGATGGCACCGCCTGAGTATGCATGGGTTCCTTTCCTGTTTTCATGGTTTGAAGTTCTTGTTTTAGGGAAGATACCTCCGAGTTCATCCTCTCCATTTGTTGGCACAGTAGTTCTAGTAGGCTTTGTGGAACAGTTTGGGTGGGTGCTTGAGTAGGTTGGTTTATCCCAGGGGGATATTTTGGAGGTGGGAAGGTTTGTTGAAAATGGACTGATGGCTGTTGGTATTGGATAGGTTGGGTTTGGAACTGGTTATGGGTTTGGTAGTTCTGATGGGGGTAAGGATTTTTTTCCCTGTGGTTGGATAGGTTGTTGGTTATCTTTCCAGCGGAAGCCTGGGTGGTCGTTATACCTTGGGTTGAAGGTGTTTTGGTATTGAGGCTTTGGAAAGTTCAAAGAATTTACTTCCGCTGGGGGTCCTCCTAAGATAACAACTTTTATTGATGGAATGGTTGGGTAGTTGTCTATCTTATGGTCATGTTTTTCACAAATTGTGCAAACAGGGTCAACAGTTTGGATTTCATGGACTTTTCTAAGGTCTATCTCTTCAGCCTTCCTAGAGAGTGCTGCGAGTTTAGCCCTAAGGCTTTCCTGTTCTCTAAGTGTATGAATTACAGATGTTCTTTGTGGATTTTCAGAATAAGGTGAAGTTCCCCATGTTTGGTTTTGTTCAAAAAGGATTTCTAGATACTCGTAAGCATCATTTGGGGCTTTGTTTTTAAAGGTTCTATTACACATCATATCAATGAATTGTTTGTTCCCCGGACCCAACCCTTCATAGAAAATTATCACTTATTCAGGAATAGAAAAACCATGGTTTGGAACCATGTTTAGAGTGTCTTTGAACCTCCCCCATGTTTCATAGAATGACTCTCCCTCTTTTTTCAAAAAAGTTTTGGATGCCCTTTTTAAGAACAATTGTTTTGTGGTGGGAAAAGTATTTTTTGTAGAATTCTGTTTGTAGTTAGTCCTAAGAGTTTATGGATGATGGTCTCAAATAGTTTAGCTAATTTTTAGCTCGATCCTTTAACGAAAAAGGAAATAGCCTCATCTTAGCTGATTCTAGTTGATGTGGGGGACACATGGTTTCTACAATGTCATTGAACTCCTTAATGTGAAGGTATGGCATCTCGGACTCCATTCCATGGAATGTGGGAAGGTGGTTTAGGACATGGGGTTTAAAGATGTAGTTGGAATCTCCTAGGGAATTGTGTCTAATGCATGAGGGGGCATTGGTCCAGGAAGGTTTGAGGTAATCATTCATGGTTTGATCAATTGCATTCCCCAAGTTTGGGGCTGCCTCATTTGGGTTTCCATTTAGGTTCCCACCTGGGTTTATGAGTTGGTTTCTTTGAAGACCTTCCATTGAAATTGGCTCAATTTTGGACTGTATAGTATTAGGAATATTAGGATATAATGGAATGAGTTTCCTTGGTGTACTTGACTCCCCAACCCCTGGACTATCCACCCTAACTAGACGGTTTGATTGATCGCGGGTGTAGGCGGACATGCGCCAAAATAAAAAAAAAAGAGAAAGGGAAAAGATAAGAGAATTTGGATGAGAAAAGAATAAATGAGGGAGAATAGAATGGGTGTTTAGATGAATTACTCGTGTCCCCAGAAATGACGCCAAAACTTGATTCTGGATCAAATTTACCCAAGAGAAGAAGGTAGAACGGTCCTTGTAGTCTAGCTTGGGTTATCGAATCCACAGAGACCTAAGAAGTAACCTATAGACACGTACATTCTAAGGATTTTTTTTGTTATGAAGTGGCCAACTTTGGGTTGATTTTAGATGGGTTTATGTGAACTCTAAGAGACTTAACTGAATTCAAATTAAAATAATGAGTTGATCCTAGGTTATCGCTCGGGGAGGATTGGACGTATTTTCTTTTTAATGATTTCAATTTCTTAAATTTGAGATGGGTTCATTTAAGGAGATAGAACAACATCATCACTTACTGGTTTAATACCTACACCCTTTAATGCTAATAACCTATACACTTGAAGGATAAATGTTTTTCAGCACTTCAAGGTAATGGTTCGTATTAGTACTTGAAGTGTGTGGCCTTAAATTCAACAAGGACGATGGAGTTTAAAAATCATCAAATAAAAATCCCAATTAAAGAAGTGATTATACATTAATTAGGTGATAAATATCATCCAATCAAACCCCTTTCTACTCCCTTAGATCAAACCATAAGTGGGTTAGCCCTCCATTGATCCCATGGATTCAATGGAAACAGAATGTAGACTCATGAGGGTGGAAATGGAGAAGTAAATAAAACAACAAAAATAAAATGATCACTCCACCGTTGTGTGAATAATTTCACAAGGGTTGGTGTGAATAAATTCACACCATGATCCGACGGTATCAAAGTGATATTAATAACAATAGAATAAGAGTAGAAGAAGAACTTTTATTATGAAACTAAAGTGAACTGAACAACTTACATGTGAAAGACAAAATTGACGCAACAAAAATGCAGCATAACATTACAATTGAACAAAGCATCCAAGATTTTCAACTCCTTCACCACCAATGCCTTAAATAGGAATTTTGGGAGCCGTGGGTCGAGCCTCCAACAGTAAAAAGCATCTCAATTAATTTTGGTAGGCCATAGGTGGTGGAAATCTTTTGGAATTTGAACTTTTCCACATTTGACCCGAGGTGGCATCCAACTTTCCTTCACCAAACAGACGCGTCTGGAAGACCTTCTAGATGGCCGAATTAGAGTGGGCCATAGAAGACGAAAATGGACATCCGGATGTCTTCTAACCTCCTGTAAACCTTTGGCCCATTTGGAGTTGTGGATTCCGAGATATGAGCACATTAGTGGGCTGTTGTTCTGGGCCGTAGAATCTGGCACAGAATTGTATCCCTAACTTGGGCCGCCTCAATGACCACCATAGAGGCCGAATTAGAATTGGATCATAGAGAGGGATTGGTTCCGAAACATGTCTTCTATAATACCACGAAAATTGAGATTAATTGGGCCTGTATGTTGGGCCCAATAGTCCCATCCGTGGGCTTGTGTCCAATCTCCCTTCTCTAGAATTGCTTCATTTCATTACCAAATATCTCCATCACCCTCCATGAATTCTCCAATGATCCCTGAATGAAACATGTTCATATTTGAGTGTAGATAAATTATCAAATTAAAATATGTATAATCAGATGAATCATTTGGTACTATAAATGATGTTCAAAAATGTACCACATAATAGTGCATTTTAAGAAGGTATTACAATCATAATGTGAAATGATGTTTAAAGTGTAAAATGCACTAAAATGGTGTTTATGAATAATAAAGAACATGAATATTATATATATTACCAATGAATATTAGCCTCTTTTAGTGGCTAATAAACCATTGAAGTGTACAAATACATGTTGTCATGTAATAGTCAAATGGGATAAATAATTGTTAAAACAATACTATAAGGATTAAAAAATAGTAAAAACACGATTTATTTTCCTTTGATAAATTTATTTTTACCCATATGTATATATAATATAAATAAATTAGACTCTATAAATATAAAATAGAAACATAATTTATATTAATTAAATATTTAGCGGAATTTCACGGGTGCCCCTCCCCTGTCTTATAAAAGGGAATCTCTTATTATCTTTTCATTATACATAAGAAACCGATTTTGTTCAGAAAAAATCATCCCAAATCAATTAAAAAAAATTCTTAACATCATTTTAGAGGCCTTAATGTATTAATAACAAAAACCATACAAGTGTTAAGTTGTAAATCAAAGCATATTTTCCAATGAAGTGGTATCATTTTTTATCAATTAATTCAGTTTTATTTCATCTTCTACATATTTAAAACTGACTAAACCATGGTAAAATAAGAAATATAGTATCATACATGTAATAAGATTTTATGTTGTTATAGTAATGTCCCATATCCGTCTTCTTTTCAATCAAATGGGAATAGAATTCATATTTCATCTGTACGGTGGACTACTAACTCACAGACTAATATAACTCGTTTTACATCACCATCTATCAAGACAGTTAATAATGATGTAATTAAGATTCATATATGATATTATATTAATTGTTTTCATTTATAAAATGTAATATATCTTTTACATTCTTACAATTCTATGCACAAAAAATAATAATAACATCAATCAAGAATATGATTGAATTGAAACCACTACAATGTAATGAGATTCATTTTTCATCACCAAATAATATCATTATATATATAAGTATATTAAAAAATTTAATATGATATAGATGGTATTATATTAATTTTATAAAGATAAACTAATACTTCCCTTATTTTAATAGTGAACAATTAATAACGGAATTCTTACTCTTGCATATGTTCGAGCTACCCTCCCCATGATTGTAACAATGATCATTTATCTTTACCATAATCAATGTGGGATTTAGAAATAATTGTTTTATAAACATTATAATTATTTATTTTTTATTATTCATGATATTACTCACTAATGATAAATTTTACTATAAGAATCATAGAAATGTAATATTTGAACTAATATTCTTTATATCATCAAAACATCCAACATAATATTATATAAATAAGTAATTTTTCTAAAATGGAAATAAGTTGTATAAAAGTAAAAATAAACATTAAATTTATTCTAAAAAAATAAAATAATTATCATGATATTATTATTCAAGATTAAAAATGAAATACATGACCAACCATACTCAAGGTTTGGGATTTCTTAACTAATTTCCATTTGGGTTAAACATCGACTTCTGGATAATGTCATCCTATGCATATGAGTTAAATGATTTTTTAATATCTTAAATTTTATTTAAACTTGTGTTATATTGATTTTTAGTGTATATACATATCCAATTAATTTTATTAAGTCTCTATTCAATTATATGATATTTACAAAGTCGTATTCATTGAAAAAATTTCATTTATTGATTTGTTGATAAGTAAAAAAGAATGTTTTCTTAAATTATTTGGAATGATCGTATTGTAACACTATCATAATCATTAATACTAATATTCTTCCTTTATAATTTTTCACATTTTTTTAAAATAAAATCGATTCATTATTATTTTCAGGTTATTTCAATTTAAAAAGCCTTTTAAAAAAATAAAAGGGTATTTTTTAATCAAAAAAAGATTCTCTTATGGATTTAAAAGTGTTTTTTAAATTATTTATGATAAAACAATTACTAGAATAAAAAAGTATTTTTTGATATATTATACATGATAATTATAAATGGGGAGACCTAGATAGCACTAGTAATGTCCTTTATAGCATGACATGGGGTATTCCAGATAGCGCCTCCAAGCCAAATTATTGCTTAACATATGGTTGACAAAATAACACTATGATTTATAGTTATAGTGAAACAATTGGTTTCCCAAATAAGGTTGGGGAATCCAGAAATATATCAATTAGGCAATGATAATTTATAATTTTTTCATATGGTTATTCAAAATATGTTTTTTTGGAAATGGGTTTATGAATATGACACTTTAGGTAACCACATAGGTTTTAATTTCATGTTATGGGGTTTAATGAATTTTATAGATAAAAATGTATGTTTATTTTTCAAATGTAAATGATTTATTTCATCGTCAAAATTTACATTTAATGTAAAGGTAAATGTTATATGGGTTTGAATATTTTCATTCAACTAATAGTTTCAATTTTATTATATCCCTTATTAATATTTTCTTCCTCATCCAATATTTTTAAATGTATCCCATTAGATGTAAATATGAGATTATGAATCCATGTTGATATTCATGTAGGGTTTTCATGATTAAATAGTGGTTTGTTACAAAGGGTTTCATATGGTGGAAAAAATCAATAATGATTACAAGATTACCCTTGTAATGTATGGGTTTACTATACAGATGTTTTTTTATTCTCTAAATCTCTAATGTGAAATGATCCTCAAGTAGGAATTACATTCAAAAACACCAGAATATGTAATATTTAAGGCCTATCCCTTATACCTTGACATTAAAACAATTTTACACTAATGAAATTATAAAAAATGAATCTGTCATAGTTAATCATAAATAATAAAAAATGTAATATTTGAAGGGAAATAAATAAATAGAATAATGAGGATCCATTGAAGTCTAAACTAAATATTCATGTGCAAGATGCATAGAACATCAATCAAAAAGAGTAAAAATAAAACTCAGGTTTTTATAATAATTGATTGAATAAAATTTGAAATTTATAAGAATAACTCGAATATATAAAGTCTACTTAAGAACATAACAATTATTTGTGATGAGGTATTCATGGGAAACTATATAAGATAATCACATTAAGTCAATGGTTCCCTTTGAGAATTCATTTGTTGTAGGTATTGTTCCAAATTATGTAAGAATCATACAATATAAATTGAATTTAATTTTATTCAGTACAATATATAGTACCTATACATTGAGTTAGATTTGTTATATATATATATATATAATTCTATACCCCATTATAGGGGATATGTAATGTATGCAGAATAATTACCTTGATATTGAAGATATTCACAAAACTGTGATAATATCTTATGATGTTTATTATAATTGAATATTTCGAAATGTAATATATATATATATATATAGCATTAAGATAAATTTTAGTTTTGATAAATTCATGAATAATATATATTTTTAGGTTTGATCCAAAAGGAAATGTTTCCTTATATCTTTGTATATATCACTTATGTGATGTTAATGATTCTTATATAATGAAAGAGAGATGTTACGATAACACAATACAAGTATTTTTAAATCTCTTTCCAAACATAGTGAATGTGTGTTAAAATAGCAATAAGTTTTCACAAAAACTTTTTGCTAATATATAATTATCTTCAGTAGTGAAAAGTCAATATAAATGCTACTATTTGCTAGACTAATAGACTAACAATTCATCAAAGGAAATAAAATTCTCAGAATATATATTAAAATTAATTATAAAAATTCTAAATTTATTATCTTAATATTTCTTTTTTACAAACTCCAGTCTAGAAGGATAAAATTATACCACATTTTGAAATTACTTTTATTATAAATAGTTTTTATTTCACATCACTAAGATGAGACATGTTCTGATTGTCCTATAATCTCACACATATAAAAATATCACAAACAATTATTAGTCCTCTAGCTATCAAATAAAAGAAATATTATTATACATATATAATTTTTAAGATCTTTTAGGTGAAGGGATTCATTAATATCAAACATTCAAGACATACACACCAATAAATATATACTATAATAATTGTCCAAACAAAAATATTTAAGTAAATAATTTAAATACTTTTACTAAGTTAATATAGCACAATCCAGATTTTGAAATATTTAAAATCCAAGAAATTGGTTATGTTCACCATTCATACTCATCTATAATTAATTTTAAATTATTTCCTAAAATATATTTACTTGTATTTTATGATCAAAATGAAAATATTATCATTGAAATAGATTTTTAGAAATATAGTCTTTAGACCAAATAGGTTAAATTCCATGAGTGGGGTGGATAAAGGTATGATAGATTGAAAAATTTACCCTTCAGAGCTGGTTTCATTGAAAAAAAATATATTATCTATATTTCCCATAGAAATTTATGAAAATAAATGAAATCTTGAATGACACATAATAATTTAACGAGGTTAACCCGGGCTACGAAATGTCCAAGAACCATACAAAGGCAATGTGCCGATGTACTATATCCACTAAAGTGCACTATTTTAAAAATGTTCAGAGTAAAATAATTCTCTCTCATTGTTTTCACCCAATAAAAAATGAATGTTCTCTACTACCCAACTGATTTGTGCTCACTCCTTCTTTATATGATCCTCCTTTGATTACATGAATAAAAAAATTACACCAAATTTAGTGTATCATAATGCTCCACATTCATTGACATAATGAATACCATTTTACCACAAATTTACATGGAAATACATTTTGGTTCATACATTGTATTTCATGAAACATTTTGATGTACAAAAATATAACTTTTATGATGAAGTACAATATGCATGAACATTTTAGGCTTTACATAAAACTCTTATTTCCATGCAGACACAAGTACCTTTTTTGGAACAAAAAATATTTTATCTATTATTTCATGAAACTCTCCTTGCATGAATATTTAATGTCTTCCAGGAAACTCTTATGAAATTTGGAGCCTTGGTTTTCTCTAAGTGTTAACATACTAAAATGAGGTTGTTGAAATCAATTTATAGACTCAATTGACCCTATGCACAAGTTCCTTACTCACCATCCACTATGTATGTAATAATTTGATGAGCAAAGAAGTTCTATATTTGACATCATATTTGGCAGGTAAAATCCTATCACACCAAAAAAATCATCTCAGTTTTACAAAGGAAACAACTCTACTTTTTTCTTGAAAACTCATCATTCACACACATTCAAATCCTCTAAGAACATATTGCATTATCCCAATTTTGATGTGTTGATAATGAATCTTATCTTGTAAATAATATTCTAAATCACCATCACTCTTGCACACAAATTTTTCCCTTTACAAAAAAATATATCCTCTTCAAAAAATACCTACTTCCATCGTCCGTATATTGGACACTAAATATTAGAAAAAACACTATAAAACAGTTCCACCTTGTATACACATCTTTCCATTCTACCACCAGAGTACGAATTCTTTTTTCTTGGATCTTTGTCAACATACGTTTTCAATAATATCTCTCTAACTCCACAAATGACAATGGAAACACAATTTTTTAACAAAACAAATCAACACAAATGCAATACAATGTCACCATGAGATATTTTTTCCCAAAAATATCCCACTTTGGTTTCATCGAATGTTCCTTACAGTTTGATACCACATTAAATTTTATTGTATCTTTTACCAACCCCACATCTTGAAATACAAAAATTGATTAGAGATTTACTGAACACACACTCTAAACTCCCACGATATATGATCGTTGTGAGAAATAATTGAATTATGAAAGTATATTCAATGAAAAACATCATTCATGTAACATATCAATTTTATTCATTACAAACTCTATCTTTCATGATATATATATTTTGAATGATCACATTTAGAATCCAAAATTTTAAAACTCCACATGCTTAACTTCATGATATCTTGTTCTTAAGGATGATTAAATATGTATGACCTATGCTCTAATATTCATGACATGTTTTTACAAGGTACACAACTCCCACTGTTTTAAAGAATCATTGAATGTTTTTTCATACACTCGTAACTTTAAATCATTGAAACTCTAGATATGTCACATATCCCCCTATCAGTACCTCCCCTTACATGAATAATTTATTTTCCCCCTCTAATAGCCACAACTCCTCACCTAGCTCAGTAAACTCAAAGGTCCCCATGTATTTGTTTAAAAAGGTAAATAACACATTCCAACAGATTAGGGAAAAAAACACCATACCTCGGGGAGAGGTGGTCCCACGGTCACACTTTTTAAAGTGTGGTATGTCTATTAAACTCCCACATCTAGTCGATGTCCATAAAATGATTCATTTTGTAAAGACTTTGTAAGAATTTCTATAACCTATAGTTCTATAGGAGAATACTGTTATTTCATAATCCTTTTTTCCTCCTACTCCTTGATAAAATCTTATTTTTTTCCTTTTTTCCTTGAGTGATTAACTTTAATTTTTCTAACATTTATTGCAGTTGAATTATTGAAATTGATTCTGATCAGATAATTCACTTCAACTGGCATGTCATCGGGTTTCTACTTCATCCGAAATAATTGTATGCACTCTTGAGTAGCCAGAATATTTTCAGATTCTGTGGTGCATAAAAAAATGAAATGTTGTTTCTTTCATATCCAAGAAATACAAAATCCACCTTGTTAAAATGTACTACCTAACATTTATTTTCTGTCATCATCTGATCTATCTCAATTTTTATCTGTAATACCCGACAAATCATGATCGGATTTGTGATTGTAAAAACAGAAATCTACCATTCCCATGATATAGTAAATTCATTTTTATATATAAATAAACTGAATTTATATAATATTTCATTAATATGTTATTGATTGGGAAGTGGGAAAAACAATACCATGTATTTTAGTTGTCATGTAGAGTATTCTTCAATTTATTTGCATATATTTGTTGACATTTACTACATTACTTTTATGATTTCGTGATTTTTTCATCTGATTAGTTATCGAAGTCATCATCTCTTTGGAATTATCTATTCCAAATCAACACAAAACCTCCTTGGTATTTTCATATTTAAAAATAAATGTGTCATTATCTCCATGTGTTTCCTATAAACCAAGGAAAAAATTTCAGTTCAACTATCATTGGCATTTCAAATTCACTTTTCATTAACCTAGAGAATTTTTTGAACTATGATTCATCTGATCCACTAAAATATATCTCATCTACATACACCATCACCATCCATCTATTACTTCTACTGTTAACATATAGATTGTAATCAAACCCAACATGTTAAAAAATTATGTTATTAAACAACTGATCTAGCCTTAAATACCATGTTATTGGTTCTCACTTCAACCCATATAGACCCTGTCATAGCAAATTTACAATGATATAATCTTAATGAGTGATAAAACTATTTGGGATCTCAATATAAACATATTATTCTAGAACCCCATTCAAATCATAAGACATTAAATACATTTGTAATATATTGAACTATCATTCCATAGTTATGGCTATGAAAAATCTGATTATCTCTAGCATGTAAATAGGTGAAAATGTTTCATCAACATCAATTCCCACTATCTGGAAGTACCCTTTTCACCCTAGTCGTTATTTATTTTAAATCACTACATTGTATTCATTCATTATATCATTATATCCCCATTTAGTCATGATGAGGTTCTTATCTGTTGGTCTCGAAACAATCTACCTTGTCAGACTCCTCTCAATTTGGTCTATCTCATTATTCATAACCTAAACCCAGTTTTCACCACCACCTAATTACATAAATCATTTTAGTTCCACATATGTTAAGAAAAATGTCTGTTTTAAAATTTTCATTCTATATGTTTGAACTAGACTAACCTAATAATCAATAATATTTTTCATGTCCATTTATAATCAAATCTTTGTATTCTACATGGATACATATTAAATATCCTCATACTCATCATTTGTATCTTCTTCTAATTCATTATTTTCTACTTCTTCTAAACCATTGTTACTTACCTAATCATCAAATTCATTAGGGAACTTTTCAATGTGATACTGATGATTGTATTCATTTTACACTACAGTGAAATCATTGATTTCAATTAATTTTCCCAAGATCATATTAATGAATTTATATGTTCTTCTTTTCCCAGAGTAGCCTAGGAATATCCCCTCATCTTTATGTGGTGAAACTTTTTAGTGTTTCTCTTTATTGTGAATAAAAAATAACATACATAGATATTAAAGTATATTAATATAGTATTACTTCTATAACACATCCCATACAGAGAGTTTTCATCCTTCAGACACAACATATCCCTGTTAGATATATATATCAGTGTTAAGACTACTTCTTTCTAGAATCTATCTTGTTGGTATTTTTCAATAAGAGATGTTATATACATTTTGTTGATAATATGATTTCTCCTCTAAATCACTATATTTTTTTGAAGAGTTATCATAGTTTAACCCTACTTCCTTATCCCTTGTTTTGGATATAATCCTCCACCAAGATGATAGAAAATTCTCTACCATTATCAGTATGAATCTTCCGAATTTATTTTCCAAGCATCATTTCTGATTCTCTATGATATTTTTTATGCAACTGAACACATATTTCTTGTTGTAAATAACAAATAATCATGAAATACTATTTAAATAATTTAGTAAAATAATGTAATATCTCTTCCCGTCAATTAATCTTTTTTATATCATTCTTCAAACATCTTCAAGACCAAATTCAACACCGTGTAGTCTTTTTTCATTATCCTTATAAATATTTATAATAATATTATATTATTATTAAGCATCATCCATATGAGTATGATAACATGATAGCTTATGGAGGTCTCAAAATACATCACATTTGACTAGTTCTTCCAGGGTTGTCTGGAATATATTTCTAATACCTTTATGTGCCAACCTGTTTTCCTTCCATGAAAATAAAAAACACAAATCTTCTTCTCCACTAAAGAGGTATATATTCCCCTTTGTTATTTTATCATGCAGAATAACTGCACCATCACTTCAAATAACGATACACATCTTCTTAGTAAATCATATATAATTCACTGAGTCACATAGTTTACTTCCACTAGGAAAGTTGTGATTGGGACCTTCAATGAAAAAGTCATCGACACGTCTCATTTATTTTCCCCTAAACAGGGATTTTACTAATCCTATTATCTTTATAATTTGACATTTAAAAATTATAAAAAAACATTCCTTGTCATATTTTATGCATGTAATAGGATACTTATTGCCTTTCATATGGGATGTGCTTCGCTATCAAGTATCCACACCACAAAACTATCTGATTCATTAATTGATATTTCTATAACTACTAACTTCTTATAAATTTTCATTTTGTTCTATGTTATTGACTTCATACTTAGTTTAATTTGAAAATATTGATTTTCCTTAGAGTATTATATACAATCTTCATCTTTCAGGGATGAAAATCAATTTTTCATTTTTGATCTCACATGGCGATTCATTGAGTCACTACTTATGATCAATTTTTTACTACTTCATCAAATTCCTCATCATTTTTGATTTACAAAATTTGGGAATGTTTCGTAATACTCTACTCCAAAAATAATGACACTAGAATTATTAACAAGGGTATTTTTATCAGTTGGGATCTATTTGTTGTTATTTTGTCAATAGTAATCTCTCGTCCATAGAACACACATTTTGTGATTGCCATGTCCTTCGTTTGTAATTACACCAGATATTTGGTTCATTCCTTCTTTTCACATGAACACCACTACGTGTCCCGTGGGTCCATAATATATATTTTTTATATTTCTTAACCAAATAAATATTCAATCTCAGAGTTGTTTCTTGTGATCTGACATCAATCACCACATCAATTTTATGGTTAAGCCCTATATTGACATTATCATTTCATCTGGACTATTGCTTGTTTTTTACTAGACCTATGGGCCCCACATATTCCTTCTCTTTCACTTGATGATATAATTTAATTATAACAAGCTTTAATTGGATATTGTTTTCTTAATAAAAAACTTTTCATCCCATCTCCATGACTTCCTCTTCGAATTCTTCAATGCATTTGATTTCTTCTTTCATTGTAATATTCAATCCATTGATCACCTGTTTCATTCATCATAGTTGAGTTTATTACCACTAACCTTTTCTAATCACTCTAGAAATTTAGACTTTAGATTCTCAATTTCATCCATTAGATCAATCTTATCTTCTACCAGCTACTTCATATAGTGTTTTCCTCATGAACCAATTAGTTGGATTTCATTCTTTTGGATATCCTAAAAATCAGCCCTTCAATATTTACGTCCAATTTATCTATCATATAAAATCATCATTTTATCTCTTCAACATCAATGTATCATGATTTATTTTTCTCAGAGTTACATACAACTAAAACCATATAATTCTTTCCAATATATTTTAAATTCCCCACTTCTTCATACTGTGATTCATACGAACTGTCATTTTCTTGTGAAAAAGGATTTTTGTTTTTTATTAAATTTCTATTAAACTTTTGTCATTCCTTTTACATAGGTTGGAAACTTGTTCATTAGAATTTCAAATCCATTCTCATCATCATCTTTAATCTTTTTAGGAAACCTTGATGTATGATATTTGAGGAAATTAATTACCTTACCTCATCAATCTCTTCATTTTTCAATACATCTTAAATGATTTGATTCTTCATGTCCTTGAATTCCACTTCTTTGGGAATCCATTTTTCTACTGATTGAATATCATTATTTATAATCTCTTGTGAAAAAAGAGTACTCTTTAATATATATAGTTTCAGTTACTTTTGATCAATATACTCTAAATAGATATATTCGACCTGAACCGTGGTGTAATTTTTCACATCGTTCTCTTACCAGTCATTACATATATAATAATTTATCTCTGACCATTCTTGACTTCCACAAAAACAGTTACCTAGTAAAAGAATCAAACAATAGGATTTTTGATGCTCATTCTCAAATCATTGAATTTGTTCCAAAAAACAATCATTTTTTCTTTTAAAACATTTGAATCACCTTTGTAGATATTCAATATCTTTTACCACATGAAATGAGATGGGTTACATGATATAAAATTTTTATAGATTCCATAAGATAAATCTTTCCATAATGCATTTATTACTATGGAATTAGTGTTCAATTATATTATGTTAGCTTATGATAAAGCACCATTGTCCACAATCACCGAAATACCCATTTTTAGTTATCAACACACATCCATACGAATGGTTGAAAAATAGTGTTCCATCTAATTCTACCATAATTCCAAAATTATTTCTGTTGAATATTATATTCCTTTTTTGATTAATATCCTCCATAAAATAACTTGAGAGAGAATCATTGAAAATAATCATTCAATAAGATACCAATTTTCAACTCAAGAATGTTAATTACCCAATGTTTTTGGGTGAATTAGTGTATAAAAGAGTAAAAAACCTACCCCTTAATATCTCTTTACATCTTGTAAAAACTATCATCTATATCATTATCCCTGCAATGTATGGAATGAAATTACATCGTGCAAGAGACACATCAATTTTACATGGTTCACCCACATTAGGCTATGTCGAAAATCATTGAAGAAAAATGTGACTATATACTAAATCCACAAAAGGGAACTGATTTTATAATGTTTGGAGTGTTCTCACTCTCCCTCTTGGTTGACAACCAATCTCAAAATGACATCTCAATGCTCTCTCACCTGAAATATGCTCACTACTAATTATTATGGTTCTTCTTTGATTACATGAATCAAAAAATATTACACATCATTTAGTTTATCATTATATTCCACGTTAACCCACATGTTGGATATCACTTTACTGCATAATTACTAGAAAATTAATTTTGGATCTCACTTGGTCTTTTGCACCATATTTGGATGTCCATCACACATCTTCATCACCTTCAGCACAACATTTAACTTGGTCATGGAAGTCCCAATTGTATAAAAATTGTATTCTTTATGTGAAACTCCCTTGTTAATGTTGAATCAGTTCCATTTTGAGGAAACAAAATATTTTATTTCTTTTACCATGCAACGATTCTTGGGCACAACATTAATATCTTGTTCAAAACTCTTAGATGATTCAAAGCACACATTATTCATTATGAATTGAGCTACAAAAATGAGATGATGTCCGTCAATTTATAGACCTGGAAGTCCTTTTGTGAATGTTCCTTACACACATTCCCCAACATGAATAATATTTACCTGACCGAAGAAGTCCATGATTTGAAAGCATCTTTTTAAAATAAAATACTTTCATGAAAAAACACCGTCAAAATTTTCCAGATTTATGCAACTTTTATTTTTTCATGAAAATTCTTCTTTTTAGCACATTAAAATCTATCAAACACTTATTTACATATCCATATTTGGATGTGATGATCCTGTATCCTATATGGCATGAAACATTAAAAATCACCATCACCCTTGAATGAAATGTTTTTCTATTATACAAAAATAAGCTTCCCAATATAACATTATTCATCCTCCATATTTTCGACCCCAAAAATATTAAAACAATAGGAAATGATTCCACATTGTAGATAGATCTTTAAGTATTTCCATTAGAGTATCTATTCTATTGTCTTGTTTCTTTTTTAACATACCTTTTCAAAAATGTCTATGGAACTCCAAAACTGACTATGAAATGTCTATTTTTCAACAAACACTATCAACCCAAAAAATATTACAATGTTAACTTGGAGAATTGTTTCCCAAAAATAGATTGGTTAAGAACATTTTAAATAAAAATTATACAATTTTTTCTTAATTTTATTAATAAAATTCAAGTAAAAATATAGTTATTCTACCATACTAGGTTTTTATAGATTTTTAGGCCATTAATTCAACTTCTTATGTATATAAAACGGTTCTATAAAATTTTTATCATCCAAAAAAGGACTTTATTCAATATTAACCTCCTCAAAAACATAACTATTAATGAATGAACTCTTTCTATTCATTGGAAATGGTGTAAAAAATATTATATATGAATATTATAAAAATAAGGAATGATTTTATTCTACATTCTAGAAAAAAGATTTATTTATTTTTTATCCATTAAACTTTATTAAAATAAATAGCAATGAATCTAGTCATATTCTGAATAGGTGTTCAATTCTCATTACATGTATTCTCTAAGTTGAATTTAACAATTATAACTAGATGGTGACAAGGATGATCAAAAAAAGAACAAACCTTGTTCTATTCAAATTTATTGAACACTTATTGTATATAAATTATCCATCCATATTCACAAAAAGAAATCATATACTATTTTTAGATTAAATAATTGTATTAATGAATGATTTCCACAATAATTACAAAAAAACATTTTGGTTCAAACTGGTTGATCTATATTCCCATGATGTAATCAGTGGGATGATTCCTTAATGTCAACATGTTTCAAGGTAAAAAATGGTGGTTATTATTCATATAATATATGTTTGTGTTTTATTAATAAAATAAATGATAATTATTGGTGTATGTGGTTCATCTTCTGAATGTTATTATGAATATTTTCATTAAAATAAATATTATTTTATAACCAGTAATTTTTAAGTCCATTTAAGAATCAGATTCATCAAACATAGTATATAAAATTTCTTCATTTGTTTTTGTTCTTCTATTTTTAACACAATAATACCAACCCATGATAGAATATCTAAGAAAATTTCTATAATCCAAATCTTATTCAAATTTGAAGTGCCTAGATCAGTGTGAATCACTGAGAGGGGGAGGGGGTGAATCAGTGATCTTTTAAAACTTTTTACTAATTGATTCTTAATCAATTAAACCTCTATACTTGTTAAGGCCTCGATCCACTCTTCTTATGTCTCTCAACCTTTCCCGGATAATGCAGTAATGAAAAGGCACAGGACACAAGGATTTACGAGGTTCGGAACCAAAGGCCTACATCCTTTCCATGCTCTCCCAGCATGGATTCTCCCATTATAACTTGTTTGAATTACAATGGTCGATACAGCTTCCCACCGTATCTCTCCTGAGTCCCACATGAGGGTCTTTATACTGCGTCACACAGTGTTACCAGAGTCCCACTGGCCTGCTCCAGAATCCCACTGAAGACTTCTTCTCCCTGAGTCCCACAGGGTCTTCTCTTGGCTGCTCGAGTCGCACGAGTAGCTCTTCTCCTCTTTAACCTTCTTTCAAGTATCATCAGCAGCCTAGGATAAAGGCTGCTGGCCTTGCTCTGTACCTCTGATCACTTGTGTTGATCAGGTCTTCTCGTCTTGCTCAGGCTTTATCACCTTCTTCTAAGGATGACCTAGCTTCACTCTTCAAGAATCTTCAACAGCCTCTGAAATGGTCTGTTGGTCTTGCTCAGCAATCTTCTGATCACATCACTTGATCAGGCTCTTCTCAATTACTGAATACTCAGACAACAGATGTCTTTAACTTTATTCTGGTCCAGTCTCACTCACTTCAACTTCATGCACTGAGTCCATGGCAGCTCTTCATCCTCATGCACTGATAGCATGGCCTTCTCAATTCTTCAAGAACCTCCTGGTCTTGGACAACTCAAATGCACACCACTGATTTGGCTCTGTTCACGTGTGCACGTGCATGCATGCATGCATGCACTCTCCTCTTTCTCCTCTTGGTGCAATAAACCCTCAAAGGGTGTAGTCACTTTAAGCACACACCTTCTTCTTGCCCTTCACACATTTTATTCCTTTTGCTTACACACTTGAATATGTGTTTTACTTGGTGTGAGTATCTACTTCTTCTAAGTGTATACACATTTAGTGCACACACTAGGTTCGACCTTGTTGATTTTGTTTGCACCCACTTTGTTCACTTTGCAAACACAAGGTGCTAGCCTTGCCTTCCACTTCTTGCACACACACTTAGCTACGGCCTCCCACATTGTTTGTTAAGCACACACACAACTTAAGTGTGGTCTTCACATGGTGCACACACAACACCCGTAGGTTCTTCTTCTTCACTTGGCACTCAAAGGGTGCAAGGGGTCGCGCAAGGGTGTGCAGCGCCTCTCCTTCAACACTGTCGTGCAAGGGCTTGATGCAAGCGCGCAAGTGTGCACTGCCTACCAGTCACGCAAGGCTCGGGTGCAACCAGTGCAAGGCGCGCAAGGCCTCGGGTGGCCACTGCCGCACAATTGCTTACCGCGCAGGGGGCCGTGGTGCACAGAGGGAGCGCGCAAGTTGGCGCAGCCCAACCTCTTCTTCTTGTCGCGCAAAGGAGCAGCGTGCAAGGGACTTCTCCGCGCAAGTGTGCGCGGGGCTTCGTCTTCGCGAGGCAGAGGGCTCTCACGGGACACAAATATTCAACAAGAACTTCAGCAAAGCATCTCCAGCGCCTCGGGTCTTCTTTTTATAGGCGAGGAGGGCTTCAAATCCTCCGCGTGATTTAACTTCAAAATCCCGAAGTTTTCGGTTCTTTAAAATCTTCCAAATCTTTATTTTCCTTTGCTGTTTCACGCGGCTTCTTTTATTTTCTCTTCTTCACGTGCATGCGACTACAAACGCATGCACGGCCTTTGTTTAAGATCAACCCATGCAAATCATCAACCCTACGTGGCCTCGGAAGCTTCTCTTTCCTCGGCCTCAACCGAAATCTTCTGTATATTGCATGCACACCACTTTTTCTGGATGTTCGTGTTCGGTGTGGAGAGATGAGCTCAATGGAGCCTTCGGCTTCGGCAATGGTGGCCGGGAACTCGAAATCCGTCGTCGGGAGGCCTCTGGTTCGAATGGAGGCTGTGGGTGGCCTTCGGCTGAGCTCGAGGAAGGAGATGGATGGGGAGCCGTCGGATCAGGCGATCGAAAGACATCGGACGGCCTGGATTTGAACCGGAACGGCGCGATGCGATGAGCGGCGGAGATCTGGCGCGCGATCAATCGTGCGGCCAGGATGCGCTCCCGGGGTTTTTTCTGCGTCCCACATCAAAACGGGGCGCGGTTTTTGCGCGGCTTATCAACCTAGCGCTGCCTCTCAACGCTCAGTTGCACTTCCCCCTCCACGGTGCCGCCCCACACCGTGTTCTCTCTGCGGGCGCGCTCTGCGCCCACTCTGCTCCCTGCGGGCGCGCCACTGGCGCCCACTATGCACTGCTTGACACTCGCGGGTGCGCTCATGCGCCCCTGCCGCGCTCCTTCGGGCGTGCCCCAGGCGCCCATGCGGTGTCTTGGGTGCGCCTGCCGCCCTGGCTCGCCCCATGGGTTCCCCCATGGGCGTGGTGCCCTAGCGCCCATGCCTTGGGGTTGAACCCTCAAGGTGCCTTGGCTGGCCATTTTTTTTGCTTAAGTGTAGATCCTAGCCTTTGTGTAAAAACAAAGTTACTAAGTACCAAATGCCAAGCCACTACTTCCAAGCCATTCTCCTCTAAGCCATTTCTTCTCTCTTCTTCTTAGGAATTCATCAATCCTCCTCTCATATGATCTTCACTTAGGATATCGAATTCCCGAAGGTTCATCTTCATCAATCGAACTCCTGAATCACTTATAATCTTCAATGTTCTTTATTGATCTAATCAGAGATCAATTGGATCATCTTCATGTTCACATGCACTAAGTGATAGTGCATGGACTTCATTAATGCACATCATCCCCATGGTAGTTGTAGATGGAACTCCTTTCAACTCCTCATGCATTGTGAAGACAATGCATGGTCTTCAATCAATGTTGTGACATTGTATCATCAGGATACAAGTTCTTTGAACTTAAAGACAAGTTAAACAATCGTCTGATATCCATGGAGAATGTTTCAACCACAATTTCCAATACCACTTAGTGAATCTCCTAAGTGACATGCATCTTAGTACCATGGCCATTCTCCTTTACCACCAACACCATCAAAACCTTTTTCATTCACATCTTGACATTCCTTGACTTCCATTCATTCCAAGGAAACTTCATGCCTCATTGACAACAAATGCAACACAGTGCACTTCAATATCCCCCTTTGTATTTGTTGTCAATACACCACTTCAGCACATATGAATGGGTCAATATGTGTGCCAATATTTTCTCCCGCTTATTGGCAATCAAATGCAAAGGTGTGGTGTGGTTCTCTTAAAAACAAAATCACTTCCTCCCTTTGAAAAGCATTGTCTTGAAAATCACAAGAGAGGGATGATGTCACATGTTCTTCTTTAGCAAAGAACCTTTAGTTGATCAACTCTAATTCTACTTGGGCTAACCCGGTGTAGAAAACAAGAGTGATATAACCAAGGAACTCAATGCTATCCAACATTCACAATACATGTGAGATCATGCTTAGGGGTTGAATTTTTTCAGATATTCAATGAATTGCTGAATCCTGCACATACTTCACAAAACACATTAGAATGTTCAGGTGCAAAGATAAAGCTCCCCCTTTCATCCATTTGTCTTCAATCCATACTCCCCCTTAATTGACAAGATAAACTCAATTAAGAAACAAGGGATGAAAGTATGATTGGAATACCTTCATTATTCTCAAGATGGTATTAAATATCAGAATCCCATCCTCTACAGATTGGCTCCCCCTCAAGGGGTGCACTCCATTCTGTCCAAACCATCCTCCAGCTGAGAATGATCATCATCTTCAATTCCCTACAGTGTTAGCACATGTAAATACAAGTGATTAGGGAATAAGATGGAACCTCCTTGGTTCATAAATGTGAACAACAAGGTTGATAAGATTCTCTCAACCGAGATGTCCCATTTTCACCATTCTTCACACTTGCATATTTGATCTTCAATGATGTTTGTGCTGGTGTGGTTCTCAAAACATCTTCATGAGAAACCTTCTTCTTCCCTTTTGCTTTAGCAATTGCCAGAGCTTCATCTTCAACTCTTTGTAGTTCTCTGGCATGTTGCAACTGATGTGGCCATATGACAAGTAAATCATTTGGAAGAGTGGCCTCAGTTCTGGAAGTTCCACATGGTTCTTTTGATGCTGTTAAGCTACCTTTCTTAGGCAACTTATTTTCAATCAATCCCTTTTTCTTCTTCTGGATGGATTGTCTTTTTGAGTCTAGTCTTCTTCTATTTAATTTCATGGCTTCTTTACAAAGATCCATGATATGTCCTTTCTTCCCACAGTAGAAGCATTTCTTGGTGGTCCTTCTGGATGCATCACCCTTCTTGGACTCAGACTCCAAGGACTTCTCTTCATTTCTCAAACACTTCTTGGGAGCATTTTCGACTTTCTTCTTACTTCCCAAGGAATCTATCTTAGCCAGGTTCTGTGATCTTCTCTTCTTTCCAGCTTTGGATACATTCGGAGATTGACATGTATCATTCTTTTGACCACTTTTGCAACCATCCCAGATGTTGTCAAGTAATCCAAATCTGTTAGCAGTAAACAGATGTCTCTGGACCTGTGGATGCTGCTTCTTTTCTTCTGGCTTGCTCCCCCTAGGTATGGGCTTCCTCTGTGCTTTGGAATTCAGTGGATTGTACCAACAATCCTTTGCACAATTCCCATACTTGTTACAAAACCAACATTGACCCACAAATCTTGACTTTTTGATTCCTTCTGATTGTAGGGTACTTGTATTGAATTGTTGTGCTGCTTCATGAGAGCTTTCATTCGTCATTGACTTCATCCATACTTGTTCAGAGTTATTCTTCCATCCTGCACTTTTTGTGGAAACACATTTAGAAGCATCAGTACAAGATGGTATGGATGGTACCTTCTTTTTAGAAGATGTTGCCCTTTCATTATAGGATGTCTTTCTTTTAGAATCATCCTTCTCAAAGCTCACTTGAGTAGTAACATTTCTTCTTTCAGCTGACTGGGAGGCTTCAGCTTTGGGTGATTGCAGATTTTTCAATATCACCTCTAATTCTAAACACTTCATGTTAAGGGAGTTCTTCTCATCCTCAACAGTTCTTAGCTTTCCTTCCCAATTCTCCACCAGTTGTTTCATCTGGTCTTCATGCACCTTCTTCAATTCTTGCAATGAATTGTCCAGCTCCTTAACCAATTTGACTTTTTCTTCAAGTTGAGCATCTCTGAAATTCATTGAAACTTTGTGCCTCTTTTCCAGTGCATGGTAAACATCTTTGATTACTACTTTAAAGAATTCTTTCTCAGAAAGGCTTCTTTGCAATTCTTCAGCAGTGTCTTAATATCTTTCATTGCAAAGAGAAACGGTTTCATCTTTACCCTTCACCAGCTTTCTGAGAGTGTTGGTTATGCCAACCCTTTTTGCCAATTGATCTTCCATTGAATTGGATTCTTCTTCTAACTGTGATTTTTCTTCTTGAAGATCAAGGATGCCTGTAGTTATACACATTGCCACTTCCTTGGGGACTGTATTCTGAATATATTCGATTTCATTTTGAAGATCATTCATTATTCCAACTTCATCACAGCTAGGACATGCTTTCTTCATCTTCTTGGCCTGTTTCTTCTTTCTATTTTTCTGAGTCTTGGCAGATATCTCCATTTGAGGCTGGTTACTCATTTCCTCAAATCTGCACTTCAGAAAGACTCCCTTGGATCTTTTAGAGGGAACCTCCCTCTGATACCAATTGAAGTGCCCAGATCAGTGTGAATCACTGAGAGGGGGAGGGGGTGAATCAGTGATCCTTTAAAACTTTTTACTAATTGATTCTTAATCAATTAAACCTCTATGGCTTGTTAAAACCTCGATCCACTCTTCTTATGTCTCTCAACCTTTCCCGGATAATGCAGTAATGAAAAGGAACAGGACACAAGGATTTACAAGGTTCCGCACCAAAGGACTACATCCTTGCCATGCTCTCCCAGCATGGATTCTCCCATTATAACTTGTTAGAATTACAATGGTCGATACAGCTTCCCACCGTATCTCTCCTGAGTCCCACAGGAGGGTCTTTATACTGCGTCACACAGTGTTACCAAAGTCCCACTGGCCTGCTCCAGAATCCCACTGAAGACTTCTTCTCCCTGAGTCCCACAGGGTCTTCTCATGGCTGCCCGAGTCGCACGAGTAGCTCTTCTCCTCTTTAACCTTCTTTCAAGTATCATCAGCAGCTTGGGATAAATGCTGCTGGCCTTGCTCTGTACCTCTGATCACTTGAGTTGATCAGGTCTTCTCGTCTTGCTCAGGCTTTATCACCTTCTTCTAAGGATGACCTGGCTTCACTCTTCAAGAATCTTCAACAGCCTCTGAAAAGGTCTGTTGGTCTTGCTCAGAAATCTTCTGATCACTTCACTTGATCAGGCTCTTCTCAATTACTGAATACTCAGACAACTGATGTCTTTAACTTCATTCTGGTCTAGTCTCACTCACTTCAACTTCATGCACTGAGTGCATGGCAGCTCTTCATCCTCATGCACTGATAGCATGGCCTTCTCAATTCTTCAAGAACCTCCTGGTCTTGGACAACTCAAATGCACACTACTGATTTGGCTCTTTTCACTTGTGCACGTGCATGCATGCATGCATGCACTCTCCTCTTTCTCCTCTTGGTGCAATAATCCCTCAAAGGGTGTAGTCACTTTAAGCACACTCCTTCTTCTTGTCCTTCACACATTTTATTCCTTTTGCTTACACACGTGAATATGTGTTTTACTTGGTGTGAGTATCTACTTCTTCTAAGTGTATACACATTTAGTGCACACACTAGGTTCGACCTTGTTGATTTTGTTTGCACCCACTTTGTTCACTTTGCAAACACAAGGTGCTAGCCTTGCCTTCCACTTCTTGCACACACACTTAGCTACGGCCTCCCACTTTGCTTGTTAAGCACACACACAACTTAAGTGTGGTCTTCACTTGGTGCACACACAACACCCGTAGGTTCTTCTTCATCACTTGGCACTAAAAGGGTGCAAGGGGTCATGCAAGGGTGTGCAGCGCCTCTCCTTCAACACTGTCGTGCAAGGGAATAATGCAAGCGCGCAAGTGTGCACTGCCTACCAGTCACGCAAGGCTCGGGTGCAACCGGTGCAAGGCGCGCAAGGCCTCGGGTGGCCACTGCCGCACAATTGCTTACCGCGCTGGGGGCCGCGGTGCACAGAGGGAGCGCGCAAGTTGGCGCAGCCCAACCTCTTCTTCTTGTCGCGCAATGGAGCAGCGCGCAAGGGACTTCTCCGCGCAAGTGTGCGCGGGGCTTCGTCTTCGCGAGGCATAGGGCTCTCACGGGACACAAATCTTCAACAAGAACTTCAGCAAAGCATCTCCAGCGCCTCGGGTCTTCTTTTTATAGGCGATGAGGGCTTCAAATCCTCCGGGTGATTTAACTTCAAAATCCCGAAGTTTTCGGTTCTTTAAAATCTTCCAAATCTTTATTTTCCTTTGCATTTTCACGCAGCTTCTTTTATTTTCTATTCTTCACGTGCATACGACTACAAACGCATGAACGGCCTTTGTTTATGATCAACCCATGCAAATCATCAACCCTACGTGGCCTCGGCAGCTTCTCTTGCCTCAACCTCAACCGAAATCTTCTGTATATTGCATGCACACCACTTTTTATGCATGGTCGTGTTCGGTGTGGAGAGATGATCTCAATGGAGCCTTCGGCTTCGGCAATGGTGGCCGGGAACTCGAAATCCGTCGTCGGGAGGCCTCTGGTTCGAACGGAGGCTGCGGGTGGCCTTCGGCTGAGCTCGAGGAAGGAGATGGATGGGGAGCCGTCGGATCAGGCGATCAAATGACATCGGATGGCCTGGATTTGAACCAGAGCGGCGCGATGCGATGAGCGGTGGAGATCTGGCGCGCGATCAATCGTGCGGCCAGGATGCGCTCCCGAGGAATTTTCCGCGTCCCACATCGAAAAGGGGCATGGTTTTTCCGCGGCTTATCAACCTAGCGCTGCCTCTCAACGCTCAGTTGTACTTCCCCCTCCACGGTGCCGCCCCGCACCGTGTTCTCTCTGCGGGCGCGCTCTGCGCCCACTCTGCTCCCTGCGGGCGCGCCACTGGCGCCCACTATGAACTGCTTGACACTCGCGGGTGCGCTCATGCGCCCCTGCCGCGCTCCTTCGGGAGTGCCCCAGGCGCCCATGCGGTGTCTTGGGTGCACCTGCCTCCCTGGCTCGCCCCACGGGTTCCCCCATGGGCGTGGTGCCCTAGCGCCCATGCCTTGGGGTTGAACCCTCAAGGTGCCTTGGCTGGCCATATTTTTTGCTTAAGTGTAGAACCTAGCCTTTGTGTAAAAACAAAGATACTAAGTACCAAATGCCAAGCCACTACTTCCAAGCCATTCTCCTCTAAGTCATTTCTTCTCTCTTCTTCTTAGGAATTCATCAATCCTCCTCTCATATGATCTTCACTTAGGATATCGAATTCCCAAAGGTTCATCTTCATCAATCGAACTCCTGAATCAATTATAATCTTCAATGTTCTTTATTGATCTAATCAGATATCAATTGGATCATCTTCATGTTCACATGCACTAAGTGATAGTGCATGGACATCATTAATGCACATCATCCCCATGGTAGTTGTGGATGGAACTCCTTTCAACTCCTCATGCATTGTGAAGACAATGCATGGTCTTCAATCAATGTTGTGACATTGTATCATCAGGATACAAGTTCTTTGAACTTAAAGACCAGTTCAACAATCGTCTGATATCCATGGAGAATGTTTCAACCACAATTTCCAATACCACTTAGTGAATCTCCTAAGTGACATGCATCTTAGTACCATGGCCATTCTCCTTTACCACCAACACCATCACAACCTTTGTCATTCACATCTTGACATTCCTTGACTTCCATTCATTCCAAGGCAACTTCATGCCTCATTGATAGCAAATTCAACGCAGTGCACTTCAAAATTTATGGAGGTTATATTTATTATTAATGATAAAGAATGTGCTTCTAAACATATTAGTCAAATTAAGGCATGGCCACCTATGCTTCAAAAATTCTTAAAATGTTTTTAATACTATAAAATATAATGATTTATTTATATATTAGAAAGTTGTACTAATTTATTCATACTAAATAACCATAGTGAAAAAATATTCACAAATCATTTAAAGAGAGTTTTTATAGAGTGTTATATTCTTACATTATTATATCATGTTTTATTGTTTAATTCTTAGTTCCAAAAACTTATGTTTCATTCCTTTATCAATTTAAATTGTTTCAATACTAAAATTTACAAACCCTCTAACATTATAAATTTGGATAGACACAAATGGATTACTTATCACATTTTTAATAATAAAATAAAACAATTTTAAAAAATATATTCATTTTGATTAGTTCCAAAAAATAATCCTAAGGATTTCTATTGTAGTAATATATTAAGGTATAAACATTTTTATTTCTTCAGATACAACTAGTATTTATTAGTACAATAAAATAAATGTGAAATATTTATAATTTTCTATATGTAGATACATCACCATTAGGTATGATGAATAACATATAATAACTTCTGTATTGCAAAGGGTCGCCGACTCTTGGAGAATTAAACGTATAGATGATATTTGTCATATTCTCTCCTAAAAATATATTCAATGATTAGGAAATTTATATGTCATAACCATATATAATGAAGATAAAACATATCATATATCACTTTTAAGTAGGTAAATTCATAGAAATTATGTTCTTCTAGGTCAATAGTTTAAATATTATCATTCATATTAGTGGATAATATGTGAATTCATTCTCAACATATGATGATACATTATTTATTATCAAAGATAATATATTAAAACCAATCAAATAACTAAATTATTATTTTAAGGTTATTATTAATCCCTACAATATAAGTAACATTAAAAATTAATGTATCACCATGAATGGAAAAATCACTAATTCTAATGATATTCCATTTCCATTAATTTTAAATGTAATATTTCCACCCACAACATTTTATACCGTCAAGAAGATAGATTAGTTTCTGGTAATGGGATGAGAAAAATATGTATACATGTACCATGTATTATAGAAACTCATTCTCGTAAAATAAATGAAACCAAAACATTGGTACCCAAATGTTTTGGTTTATAGTACTATTATGAAACAACACCTCCAAAAAACACATCTATTCAACTCTTAGATGATTACTTGTTACTATTTCTTTATAAATTTAAGTAGTAATACTTTCACATGATTAATTATTTTTCAAGTAGTCGTGATTCGTCTTTTATCCTCTCAGTTTACAATTAGTGAATTATTTTGGAACCATTAAACAAAATAAATGATCAAAAATTGGGACTCAATGATATATGTATTACAAAATATATAAAATTATCCAGATAGATTCAACTATACCAAAATGTTATCAATAATCCACCTTAACAAATTAAAATTTTATATTACCTCAATAAGATAGTAAATATTGAGCATATGGTTTATATCCTTTTTTATCATTAGTGACTGAAATAGAAATATATTTCAAATTGAAGTAAAATTATGATTTGAATCAAAATAACTCAAAATATAAATATATTACATATCTTGATTCTAATTTTTCCATATGTTGTTATATATTTTCTCTAATACATTAACATATTCAAAAAAATATATAGAAGTTGAATTATCATCTTTACTATCAAAATAATAATGTAAAATTGAAACTAGAGAAAAATCCTTGTATGATTCAGAACATAGGTTTCCACTTGTTTTTATTTTATTTAATGTAATTAAGACACATAATATAGTGTTATTATAAGTAAAATTACGTTTTCCTTAACTTTTAGAACATTCTTCTTCAGACACACTCTGGGTGTCCATCATATTAAGAAAATTACCTATGTTTCACCCTCTGTATCTTCCTGATTAAGTACAATTTATCATTACTGTTTGACATTCTGGTCTTATGTTCCCTAATCTATTACATAAATAATATATAAAATAAAAACAATATAACTTCTTATCACTTATCCTATATTTTTCATGTTTATCTCTTCTACCATTTTGATAATCATTACTAAATTTCTGCTTCCCAATAATCATATTTTTATGCATTGCATGTTTAGACAATTCAACATTAGTATCCTATTTATTTAGATTATGTTAATAATATCTATAAATATTCATTGATGTTCATGTATTAGAGTTCTCATATCTGTATTTAATAGATAAAAAATTCTCTACATCTTCTTTTTGTTCTCCTAAACAAGCATCAGTTTATTCTTGTACAACTTCAAAGTTCTAATATAGTCATTATAAGTAGAAATAAAAATATATTATTTGTAAGTTAAATATATTATTTTACATTCCCACTCCATAAAATGTATGTCAATAATAAACTCCATTGGATATCTATAAATATTATTTTTCTATTAATGTTATTTAAACCCAACTTCCAAAGTAAAAAATCATTGATTCATTTAATCGGTTGATTCGCCTTAGTGAAAATGAAATTCTTGTAAATACACTCTATACATTAATCAATGTGTATCTGAATCATTTAATCTTTAATTGTGATTAATATCTATATTTATCCAAATCCCATTAGTTGTTTTATAGGAATATATATGGATATTAATATTATATTTCATCAAATATAATATAGAATTATTGAAATTATAATGAACTTGACATTATTGTTTTTATTGACGAGAATAATTTGGAACCTCCTTCCACGTATTCATGTAGTTACTAACCTATCATCTAAAATTTTTCACCACAAGAAGAAATTAAATATATATTATCCATTTTGTATAGTAATAATAATCATCACCATTATAGATTGTTTCTCTACTTGGATTCAGATTCTATAATGTTTTATAGGTAATGAAACTACTATAAAAAATAATATTTTCTATTTCATACATTTTTATAATGAAAAAATAGGCATTAATCGACATGGAATTTTATCCTATAAAATTATCACAAATATGGGGTTAAAAAGTTGATTTTACAAACATAATAAATTTCAACTAGTATATGTAAATAATAGTCTAGATGTTATAGGGATAGGATAAATCATTTTAACATATGATAAAAAGACATCCAAAATAATAAATATAGAATATACCGCATAAAAATGTAAAATAAATAATATGTACTTAGAAAAATAAATAGAGATATTGAAATATTGTTTTAGATAAAAAAAATTAACGGCATTAAATTATATCATGAAATGATAAAGATGATTTTTAAATAGAACATGTTTATTTTAATCAATAGTTGTTGTAGGATTAGTATTCAAATACGAAGAAACAATTTCATTAATTTTAAAAACTACCTCAATAAAAAATATAATAATCAAAACTCGTATATGAGGAAATATTCAATAAACATTAATAGTTGGAAGATCTATACATAATCTCTTATTTTATTAGAGACTGCAAAATAATTACATAACTTGGGACTTCATCAAACTAAAACCATTGAATAAAAATATACTATAATTGAAACTATATGGTCATAGTTGTTCTATTGAAAATAACATTAAAAATACTCGTAAATCTTTTATTATGCCTCAACTCATACTTAGAATCTTTAGGATCACACTAATTACTAAAAAACGTTTAATTATCCAAGTCACTATGGAAGTGAATTCTCATTAAGGTCAAAACATCAACACAATATATCATTTGTTCATTGAATTCATGATAACATATTTGTATTAATTTTGATTAAAAATCATTTGATATTAATATTTGAGATCCACATTTATAATGTGGTTCACCACAAGGCTTTATGAGTTACTCCCTGTATGCCAGATTGCATTGAATACTGAAGAGGTATTTTGAAATTTATAGATACAATAGTGCCTTAAGGTAAATCTCATTGGTTATTCTTGAAACGAAGGAAAATTTATTATGATGCATTCATAAAAAAACCATACCAAAAACACGTAAACATATAACTGGGTTCCAAGAGGACCCCCACATTCAAAAATAAAAAGATAGAATATTCCATATCATGTAACAATATAAAAATAATAAACAAATAATCACACATAAATAAACACACAAAATATAATCCTAATATATAAATAAATACTTGTTTCAGTAGCTGAAACATTTGAAATATAATAACTAAAAATCAAATTTAAAATTGGCATATATTTAATGAAAATGATCAACTCTGGATGAATCCTTCTACACCAGTACAATGATCATCCTAATACATGAATCAATGTATCAAATCCACCTATACATAAAATAATACTTGATTACTACCCACATATATTAATACCAAATATGTATGCATTGGTAGTTGGTGTGTTGAACATCCTAGTGGGGTTACCAATTTTCCCCAACACAATGAGTGAATCATTACTCAAATGTATAAGAAAGAAAATCAAAGTGGATTTAATGTCATTATTAAAAAAACACTCCCATTAAAAAAATAACAACCAAAAATTAGAAAAATCATTGTTCCACTATGCTAGAAGTCTAAAGCATCATTAAAAAAACCATTTTTAGTGAAACTAATGTTAGGGCCTAACAACATGAGACTGATATCTGGAAAACCCTCACAACTAAATGAGTTATATATTAACACCACTCTCATATAAATATTTTGGATCATAAAGGGGGGACATAAAATCCAACATGTCTCATATATATAATTCCCACCAAACATAACATTCATCTCAGATCCCATTAACGAGTAATACCCCAAAATATAATATGAAAAACTATAAAACCAAAAATCCAAAAAAACTAGAACTAAAATTTCTTTCAAAATTTAATATCTTTCAAAAAATAAATATGCTATATGTGGGAAATTATAGAGGTTACAAATCATAAAATAACATGGAATAAGAATCATGTGATAAATCAAATTGATAACAAAATAAAAAGTCTCAACCATATGAAATAACATTCACACTGATCACACCACCCCCAAAATAATCTCACTAGTCCAATATAGTAATCTATTAGAAAATTAGTAGAGTACCTAAGAATTTTTTTCCCATAGAACAAAATCAATAATAGGTGATATCTTTCAATACATGAAAATAATGCCTTAGTATCATATTATTCACTATGACCATATATGTAGTCTTCATAAGCCCATCGAAAATAGATATATCATCATCATCTTACCAAAAGGGGGTACATGGATGGATCTAGGTTATATTTAATTCGTACTTCCCACCATAACTTCTTAGGGGACACAAAATCCCTCTCAAAGATCCTAATCATCCAATTCATCGCACTTGAATACCAATTGGGAAGAGAAAAGAATATATGGATATATATTCCAACTAGGGTAGTAAGAAACAATAATGAAATATTAACAAAAAACATGAGATACGAAAGACAAATATACATCTCAAAGTTCATTCTACATATTACCCCTCATGAGTGTTGACAATCCATTATGTCTTTCCTGATAGAAGTCATACCACTTCGCAAGATACATTACCAATCACCCTTTCACATAAATTTCATACACCATGTCAATTTTGAGGGAATCCTATAATATAAATCTCAAAAAAAACATGGTGGAATTATTAATTGGCAACATAATATTTAGATCTATAAAAAATATATAAATTCTATAAGGGTTATAATTCATCAACTATATAATACTCATCAATCATGAACATGAGGACATAATCTCAAATTATGAACTATTATAATTATATTAAAACTTCTACAATAATCTAATGATTAACAACCATAATTTAAAATTTAATCATGCATTAAGTGGATAATGGAATATATATCACTCATGTCACATCTGATAAATTGTTTTCACACACATAATGAGGGGATTCCATCGTTTTATTGTGTATTTAAAAAATAAATACATACACAACATCAAAACTCAATATATCCAACCCATAACCTAAAGAAGGCTTTATATTATTGATTAACTGATATCATAATTCATCAGTAAATAATAAATAATATTCCAATATTCCATTGTCATGAATCAAAATAATTTTTTTAAAAGATTTAAAAAATATTTCATCACCCACATAAGGTCAAACAAATCCAAAATAACCTCAAAATAATCCCTTATGGATTTTTATTTGTTATAGGTTTTGTTGTTGTGTATGTTTGTATTCAATGGACTAAAATCGAATAAAATATAGTAGATTTTATTTTATTTTCATCGATCATACATTTTTTGTTATGAAAATAAATTGAAATACGACATGGAGAATCTAGAAAAGAAAACTTAATGAAATAAAGTAATATAGAAAAAAATCATAATATTTTAACATGCTTTGATTCGTGTTGGACATATGTACCTAGAAAGAACGCCACCTAAAAAGTTAATAATGATATAAAATTAATTAATACTAGAATAAATGAGACTAATGTTATATATTATTCAATAATCTATCTAAGGAAGTAGAATTTTTTTAAGAATTGGTGATCAAACTAATCATAAGAATCAATCATCATACATTCTAGGACGTAACCAAACTATGCCCAAAATCTAAAATGTTGAAATTTAGTATAGTAAATAAAAATGAAAAAAATGAATTTTTTTATTTCCATGTCTCAATACCAGGACTTGGTTATGGTTAAAGATGGTTAAATAAACATATTTTACAATGATTAATATATAGTGATCCTCATACTCCATTGATCAAATCTCTATCTCCCAATATCCAATAGAATCGTACTTAGTTGTTAATCAATGAAGATTGTATTGTTTAACTCATAGGGAATAACATAAAGTACAAATCAATGTTATTATCTATCTATCCATCCCGGATTATCCTTTAGAAAAACTAAGATTTCACATAGGCTACATTCTCAAAAAGTAATTAGACTAAATTACCTCTCCCAACCAAAATGTTTTAGTTAATCATTACATGTAGGTTAATTGCTATACACCAATAAGAGGTGGAATTCTTCAAAACAATATGTATGTTCATGACTAAACATGCTATTTATGGAACCATTTATGTAAAAAATTACTATTAATGAAGTGCGTAATAATAATCCACTCAATATTAAAGTAGATATAGAAAACTGAATAGAAGATATATATATTTTGTAGCCTATGATGGAAATACCCAAATGATAATAAAGATAAATTACTATAATTAAGAAACATGATTCTAGAAATCACAACTAAAAAAACACATAATTTGGAAAACTATAATCAGAATATATTTTAGAGGAATTTCATTTAATTTATTTAGAATAAGAAATATAAATTATGGATAAAATTAATTTAAAATATTAAAAAATCAAAAAAATACCACCTTTAAAAAAAGAATCCTGATTAATGTTTTTCCTTAAAATATATGTTACTTTTATTATGACTATATTTGTTAATTCTGATTAATCCCTAAACATCAATAATGATAAAATGATTATAGTTATATTAGTTTGGTTATTGGAATTGTGTATCCAATTATCACACATCATCATAGTCACAATAAAATCCATATTAGAATACTTTGTAACATTAGTATTCATTGTTTAACCATATAAAAACTTATTTCTAAATAAATTGGTTTCAGAGGCACTACCAGAATACCCTTTAATGTTTCCAAAAGAAAAATGATAACTCTTCTATCATTCTGTTTGACCAAATAGACTCTTTAATAAATTTGGTTTTGTAAATATATTATTCTTAAGTATTGAAAATATAAACTATATATTTCAGGATACACGTACATGAAATAAGACCACCATAAGGATAAAATTCATAACTTGTAAAATATTTTTGAGTGTCCACATTATCATCATTATCAAAATAAAATAATCATAATTTTCAATTTAGAATAGTAATTTTACTTTCTAAAAAAAATTAATAGATAACCTATTAATTTATTACAAATTAAGGGTTAAACAATGAATGTATAGTTATAAATTTGAACCCATACACTCTCAAAATTACTCATGATGGCTCAAAAGACATAAATGATGTAGTAAAATTAAGAACATGACATGTGGGTTAACAAGGAATACTGGTACGATAAAATATCGTATCCCAAGACATTGGTTGTTATTGCACTATGTGTGGACCCTTTATATATTATTATAAAGAAATAAATAAGAAATGGGTATGAACAATAACCAGTAGAACTCTATGAAATATATTGAAATTCATCTAATAACAAACTAACTGAAATGGATAGAATAATAAAAATATTAATAAGAATAACCAATGAAATTGTGTGTCATATGGACCAAGTGAATGTGATATTGTTCATTATCGGCATCATAATAATATTCATTCATCTCTATCTTCATTTCTATAGGAAAAATGTGCCTTATTTTATTGGAATTTTTTATCATGTTATTTTATATGTAATTCATTATATTTCTTTCTCAAAACATTATACACAAAATAATATAATAAAATTTACAAATTTGAATATCAAAAATCATAATAGAGACATGGATGTTATATATAAGCCATAAATATGATTCAATCATTATCAAAAGATTTATTTATAATAATATTAAATCTTTACAGGTACCAACAAACATAAGCTTCAAATATTCATCAAAAACCATATGATCTTATTCTATATATCCTAGTATACGTATTTTTCATAATAATACCTCATTGGGTTACCCCTTAAATTATAACCTATGTAAATCGCCACATTCCATGTAGTTATAATGGTTTGATAGCATAATCATATGTTGTGTCATAGATATTTATTCATAATAATTACTTAATCACAATTTATAGAGTGGCTCTTATACTGCTGTTGGATTCCCTCACAACCGTATGATCCAAATCATGATGTTTTTTCGCTTCAAATAGAAACATGTATTGGATTTCTTCTTTATATATCATAAAAAATTTATCATCATTAATTATTCTGAAATTATAGATTCAATTATGGAATAATCAAAATATTATGATATTTGAAACTCTATAGATTATTAGATCATCATAAGGTTTATCAATCAGAATAATAATATTCATAAACCTAAAATCCTTATTTTTATATAACTCATTAGTAATTTAAAAAATTATTAAATTCAAAAAAGTCCTATAAAATCATTCACAAGACTTCTTAAATCACAATAGGACATACAATATAAGGATCGGGCAAAAAACAGTCACTAAAATTTATTATTGAGAAGAATAATTATTTTTATTTCTTACCTGAATATCTTTATGTTTAGAGTTATAGATAATTAATACATCACACTTACATAAATAAATATTACATTACAATATGTAAACATCCCCTCATTGTCCATTTTTTCACAAAACTACACTTTTATGATATAAAAAGTTTTATTTTCATGATATATCTAAACATTTTTCATCTCAACCACATAATTGTCTCTATTTATAATTAATACCCTATGAATGATATTTTAGACCATGGTAGGATCTTAAAAAGATAATTGTGGGACATATTAAAATAAATAATGAAATTTCTTAGCCAATCAATACTCAATTTTTGTTTTCATTTTCCATTTTAAAAATTGAGTTCAAAATAAAAATTTTAATAACGAATAAACCAACTTCAATTAACCTCCTAACAAATAATACAGGAAAATATAAATCCTATAAGGATTTCATGGCTATAATTAAAAAACAAGAAAATTTAGGCATTTCACCACTAATAAGTTACATATAATTCCCTTTAAAATTATGTTCATTATCTTACCTTGTGAAATAAGAAGATTTCCTTAATACCCCATGGAAATTGAAGATAATTAATATATTTAATATGATAAAAATATTCAATGTCATCCTTTAAATAAATATTTAACAGAAATATCTAACTTGGTGAAATTTGATAATCTATTAGGATAAATCTATCCGGTAAACTCTATCCCATTACTGAATGCATTGGGGAATTGTATAAGGATCTCCAATAATCATGAGAAACATAGCTCTCATCCATTATCATATAAAAGTTTAAATAATAATAATATAACTATTATTTAATATAAATAATCATAATCATATAAATATTCTTTTCATCTATAAGAAAATATTATTTGTATATTGAAATATAATATACATTTAATACCCTATTTTAAAATACCTTGAATATGGATAAGGATGGATTTTCATTGATGATAATATGAAATCATGATTTGTAATAAAAACACTATATAATGGTTAAGATATTGGATAAATATTATAGTTTCTTATATATTAATTTTTTTTTTCTAATTACAAGGTAAGAAATAACGTTTTATATATGATAAGTAAAATATAATCCTTTGGAAAACCATTGAAATAATGTCAAATGTTAGAAAAAAATTATTTTATAATTATTTAATTTATAAATATATTAAGAAAAAATTATTAATACATATATGCAATAAAATGATTCATAAAATAAATCTAGATAAAATATTAAATGAGTATCTTAATATATATTTCCCCTTACGATGAGTTTGAATTTCCATGTACATTATTTATCTCATGTAAATAAAATTTTATAAATTATTTTATTTAGTAAAATTATTTCATTTGTTTTATACTGTGTAATTAAACTATTTATTTTATTTAATTCAATGACACCATTAATTAACTAATTAGTTAATTCAGTATTTGGGGTTTTGTTAGTATTCGACTGAAATGTCCAATATGAATGTGGTGAGTTCACTATGTAAAAAAAGAAATTATTCAATAATATCAACAATAATAATAATGAAAAAAATTTCATTTTTTATATAAATTATATAGAAAAAACCAACAATGAAAGATTGTTATTAAAATTAAATTATTTAATAATTATAGTGATTGTAGTCCATACGTACACATGAGTAACTTATCTATTTTTCAATGAGCCTTGGAGAAATAATTTATTAATTATTTTAATGTTTTTTATTATTATAATATCATAATTATGCTATTAAATATTTAAATAAAGTTGTATACACTGGATATGTAATAGAGTGACGATAATGAAATTATATTGCTTCGTGGTGGTTGTAATCCACACATACACATGATTGAAGTTATCAATTTTATATTGATATAAAGGTATGAAAATAGAGGATATATTATCATTAAAAATGAAAATGATTTCAATAAGATCATATTTATAAATTAAATCCATCATTGTAACTAGTTGTTAGAGGGGGTGATGGAAAATGAAATACATCGGTCCGTGAGGTGGTAGTCCACCATACAAACAAATGATGATTTAATTTACCATATGATTAAAGATAGATATGGACATAGTTTAGAAATTTACAAAAAACTACTCATTATATTCAAGAAAAACATTTTTTTATTTCAAAATGGTTTCTTAATATTTCCTGGAGGTAGAAATGAAGGATCAATTTGAAGCTAAACCCCATTATAAGACAACCTCTTTAGGTTTATACATAAATCCTTACTCAGTTTTTTTCTGATAATAAAAGTACTATAATAAATGGGGTGGAATTTAATGAACTGACTAGTTTAGATTTATAAAAACAAATGTGATATTATATTGTTTTGAGGAGAGGGGAGTGGTGTCCTTTTATATGTGGGGAGAAGAAACACTTGGAATGTTTGAAAAGCTTAAAATATATTAATGCATTAATAAAACTAAAGGGATCCAAAATTTAACCTTTATTAATATGAGATGATATTGTATTGATATATATCCATAAAATATAGTTTATACAAGTTCATAGTTCATTTAAACCCTTATCATAGAATTTATCTCCCACGTATACAATTTTATAATTAATCGTTGTAATAGATTTTTAAGGCTTTTTTCCTATTCATTATGGAATAAAATTTATATTAATATACTACATAATATTAAATAGACTGACTAAAAATGTGGAATTAATTTTATCAAATTTGATCAATGGAACAATAATAATTTAATGTAATGTAATCCTGTAAAATGCAATGAATAATTTCCACCATGAAAATTAATTTTTTAGTAAAAGAATTTTTTTTATACCAAATTCTAGTATAATGGGGATTACAATAAAATTTATAGTATAATCTCAACAAGAAATGAAATTTTATATTTTAAAATTTTCCAAAATATATTTCGACTCTAAAAATACTTGAAATGAAAAAGATAATTTTCAAATAAAAGTGTTATTTTTTACAATTCATTAATCAATAATACTTTTTAGATAATTAATAAGAATTCATCCTAAGGTAATATTGATCAATAGAATTCAAAAATGAAATTAATTTTCTGAAGATAATTTTTTATCATATTGTAGTCAAATTATTAAATAAAACTATAAAATTTAGGATAATGAAATTATGTTATAAATAAAGCATCCTCCATTGGACTAAAAAATTACCAAATATTTTTATAATTAAAGAAAATGTATAAAATATTATTAATGAATAATAATGGGGTGTGAAATTTATTTACTAATACAATTTTAGGATTTTTTAAAATTTATCCCCAATTTGTAAATTATATCTTCATTACTCTATTCATGATATTTATAATTGGGGATAGTTTTCAATCATGGAATTTTACGATTCCCATGTCGCTTCATAATTTTTTTTTCAAAAAATAAATTACATGGTAAATAAGTATATTCGGTAATAATTTCTAGGTAGTTCTTTATATGAATGTTATTCTTCCAAATGAACTAATTCGGGGATCAAAATATAGGAAGAATATTATATATATTTCCAATATAACAAAACATGAATTACGTCTTGTTCCTCAGATAAACATGGATGTATGGACAATCATTATGAAATGAATCAAATATTTAATATAACATCATATGGTTTAATTAACAATTGAACCAAAATTCCTTTTTTACCAAATTTATTATAACTTTCATATATATATATATATTAATAAAAACATGACCCTTACCTCAAAAAAATGATATTTCGTTCATTTATCTGCATAAACATTATTCATTCTCTCAGTTATCCTCCTGACCGCAAATATTTATTTTTTTATTTTTCCACAACCACTTTATGGGAGTGTAGGAACCGCACAGATTGAAAAACCTATTCAAAAACAACTAAACATTCTATAAAAATATCATTGAGATCACATGAAACTGTTAGGATTCACAAAATTCAAATATCAAAAAATTGACATGCCACTGCCAATCGCGAGTAGTGACTCATGTCGCCAACCCTGAGGCGCCCAAAAAACCTTCATCAACTACCCACCAGAAATCCTCACCATCGGAACCACTGCATCCTTTCCCGCAGAAAAGACCATAATCGTAGTCACCAAAAAACAATTCATCCTCCACAAACTGAACCATCAGCTCTGACTGCTACACCACACATTAATGGAAAGTCCCCGAAGTAGATAAAAAACAATAACCTCCTCAAGTCAACATAGCACTCACAAAATAACACAAAACAATATCACATGAAACATAGAAGAAGAAACAACACATAGATCTGACAAACTAGAAACCATCTTCAAAAGAGGAAAGTAAATCTAGTCATGCCTTGAACCACATTGACCGCCACAACATAGATCCAAAAACCTCAAAGATAACTCCACACCAGATCGGACTGAGAGAGGCATGGAGAATCATGAGGTCATTGTAGAGCGTTAAGCATCTGAGGGCTCTAAACACCACTATCTTCATGAAAGAAAAAAAATAAAAAATCAGTATAACTAGAATCGAACCCACTATGGTAGCACTGGGAAACTCGTAGTCCCCCGAACCACCAAACCCAAAGCCTCATTGAAACCACAACACCAGCTCTGACCAAGAGAGGGGAAGAATCACCTTAGGGCAGAGCAATGATAGAGTGGATTAAGGCTTAAATAGTAATACAAGACGGGAAGTAGAAAGATCTACAGGAGGAAACCCACACAGAGAGCACCTGAAAGGACAAGAAGGAATCACCAGCAAAAAGGGGTCACAGAGGAGAATAAATGCAGAACTGGAGAGGTAGAGAGAACTTCCATAGCTGGTGAGGCCTCAAAAACCATAGGGGGAAACCAAGAGCGGAGGATTCGCCCAGAGAGTGGGGGGAAGCTATCCTAATGTGTTGCTGAATATTTTATACCTTCCCAAACATTTATTGAACCAATTATAGTCCCAAAAAACTTATATCTATAAATTCATCGCAACAATCTGGATCCTAACATTACATTCAATGTAATTCTTAAAAAGGATCCATCTTTATAATTGAATGAAAACTGTTATTATATTAAAAAATAGATATATCAATATATTGATCTGAATACCTTAAGAATCCATTAATAAAACAAAAATCATATCAAAAAAATTCCTATTCATTCACTCTCAATTACCATCATATTGAGGATGACGCGTAGTCTTAAAATTTTATTCATTACCTAATGACTTCTTGGTGATTTTCCTAAAATTTGAGGTAAATCTTGGAATATAATCTAATATAATGGAAAGTGGGAATCAATGTAATCTAAATATTTCATTAACAAAAATTATATTTATTTTATATAAATATATATTATCAATAATGAAAATAAAATTATTAGGTTTAGTTTATCGATCAATATTTACCCTAATAGAAATATTACCTGAAGATATATTTGGTAATAACCCCATGAAATCCAAAGAAATATTCCACCATATCCATTTTGGAAGTGGAAAAGGATAAATCATTCCCATTAGAAACCATCGTCCAATTATAATCTATTGAAAATTCAAATATATCATAGTATATTTAAAATAATCTTTTTACGTAAATTCCCACCAAATATGTTATCAAATATATATATGCATTTAATAATCTAATGATGAACTAAAAATGGAGAGCTATGATCCTCACCCTATATTTATTTCTTCAAATGGGGGTCACATGAGCACATAAACATTTTTTGAATCTCAAAAAAAATACTAAGTCAACATTACATTTTGGAAATCTTCAATTATTAAACAATTCAACCTTTTCATGCAATCCATTTTCTTCTGTATTTTCCTTCTTAATCCAATTTGAAACTGATGATTTTACTGAATCTTGAAACAAAAAACATGAAGTTATATAGAAATTTTATAATTTGACACTCATAAAATCATTGAACAATAATCCATGTTCCAAACAAATCATATTTAATGATTCAATATTATTCTAACTTAAAGAATTAACTACTATATTTACCTTTCCATTAGGGTAAATAATTGTAGAGTCATAGTCCTTTATAAATTCCAGACATATCCTCAATCTCAATTTCAACTCTTTCTATGTGAACATAAACATAAAAGTATTATTTTCATTATAAATTTCATACTTTAATCCATATAAATAGTGTCTCTAATATTTTAAATAAAACTCTAGATTCACTAGTTTATTCTTATATATTAGATAATTTTTCTTATTAGTTTTTTAATTATGTGATGTATTATTAAATATAAAATAATTTCTTATTAAGACAATACCATGTCCATTAAATGTAGTATGATAATAAATAATAATGTAACCATTTCTGGATATAAGTTCCAAAACTGTATTATTCAGTAGTCATATTTTTTAATTCATGGAAACAATCATCGCATTCCTTTATCCAGATGAACATTAATAATTTTCATATTTACTTTCTTTTTGGGATATATAACAATAGAATGTTGTCAAAAAAAAATCACCATTAATATCCTATTAATCCAAGAAAACTAAAATTCTATGAAAAATTTATAAGTCTTCTCCAATCATAAACCACTTTAGTTTTAGTAGGATCACTAGTTATTCCATAATTTATTTTGATAATTACATAGAATGAAATTTAATATAATCATTATTCGCATTTATTTAATTTTCTACATAACATGTTTTCTTTCACGGACTTCGAAAAAATCATTAGATATTTTTTTACACTCAAATGTTTTAGAATATACCAAAACATCATCAATAAATAGAACGAAAAAATTATAAAAATATTTATAGAAAACCCAATTCTTAATATCCATGAACACTACTAGTAAAATTATAAATATTAAGGGAATAAAAAACATTGATTACCAATTCCTATTATGAATCATCATCTTAACGATTTTATATTCGTGTACCTGCAACATATAATACTTGGATGAGAGATAAATTGAGGGAAAAAATCTCCCTGTTTTTTATCAAAAAATTAATCAATATAAGGAAACATATATTTATTATTAAAAGTTATGATATTAAATTAACAAAAATCATTGAAATAATAATGGAACTATATTTATTTCTATAAAATAAAATAGGATCACCTAACAGTGATGTCCTAGGAAGAATGAAACCTTGATTGAGAAATTGATGAGACTTGTTTTTAAATTATTGAGATACTAATGGATCATTTGATAAAGGTGTATTACATTGTATTAGAATAATGAAATAATTGAAAACTAAAACAAACAAATTGAATATCGATAATTTTTAGAAAATCATCAGAAACAAATTCTTGATATTATTTGTCTACTATAACAACATTAATATGATCAATTTCCATATTTTCAATAACATGATGAATATAAATTTCATTCCTATATCTTGATATTTTCTCATCATCATTATATTTTAACAGTGTTATGATCTTATTAATATATCAAAGTTTTTAATAATTTCAAAAAAATAAATTATTTGGATTTGTAATATATCATTTCATGATAATTTGAAATCCAACCCATAGAAAGAATGACATAAAATTTCAACAATTGGTATGAATAATATCGATTTTATGGAAAACCTATACAAATATGAATACATGAATATATTTATAATTTCATGTATCCTAATTGCTAACACTTCTGTTTTTACAAAATTTACCTACTTCCTTTCTTAAGGTGATATTTTTATTTTTCCAACAAATGTTTGAATAATTATGTAATTTGTAGATCTATTATCAAACAAGACATTATCATAATCTAACTAATTAATTAATTTCATTTTAAAACTTAATTCGATGGACCAATAACTTATAAATTAGTTGGAAAGGATCTCATTTAACTCATCTTCTAATATTCTTGATTCTTACCATCATTCAATCTCTTTTTCAGACATGCATCCACCTAATTACCCATCTCATTAAATTTAAACCACATTACTTTCTATTTTGGAAAATGGATTTAACCACTATCAAGATTATTTTCTTTTCATTCATAAACCATATTTCCAAACATACAACAATAGAATCACATCCTAGATTTCATAATTAATTCCCTATGCTTCATTTTATGAAAGATGTCAGAAAGTGGAATTATGAATTTTTTCCTTTATATTTATTTGATGTATTATTCAAATTTTAATATCAGCTAGACCCCTTTTTCTCATTATTTTCACAGAATACATGATTGACACTAGACTATATTTCTACCTTCTCATCATAGTGAAAAATATTGTAAAAAATTTTAAATTCACGAGTGACAAATTCTCTTCACTATAATTGTTTAATATTGAGTAAAACTGATTAAGAAAACTATGGAGATCTTAATATAATTTGGTGACTAATCGGTGAATTTTCATTCTCACACAGACATGAATTTTTTTGATTCTTCCTTATTTCCAATAATTTATTATCTTTATTAAAGTAAATAACATTAAGAATTAACTTCCCAATGAAAAAATATTAAAGATATCTCATTCCATGGAGTAGATATCTTATCGTTCACTTTAGTTATTAACTATTTTCCACCATTGAACAACTTGACCATCATAATAGTAAATATAAAGTGTTACATTTTAAATATCTAAACATCTCTTGTCATTGAATAAATATTCTAGTGGATTAATCCACCCCTAACTATCTCTATGTCAGATGATTAACATACTACTGGAGGGTTTTGTCTAATAAAATACAATATTATATACATATTCTACTATTATAGATCTATTTTCCCGCTAGAATGGATAAAACCACCATTTATATCCATTGTACACTAAGATACCATGTAAAAATTCAACATATTTTCAATTCAAACCATTCTAAGTTTTTAATTTAAAAGCACATTATACAATTGAATCCATTTAATTTATCTTCTATGATTCATGTATAGAAAACATTCATAAATTATATAGTCTTGATGAATCAAAATGGTATTATTAAAATTATATATCATGAAAAATTATAATATTCTATGAGTATTTACTTATGTTATCCCAAACTATAAAATTATCTTAATCATTCCTCTGATAACATCTATTAGGACCCAACATTAATATTACGTTAAATTGATTAATTAGACCAGAAATTGTTTTCTTTCATTATAGTATATCATTTAGTTTTTTATTTTTACATAATTAGGTCATTTCCATTTCCAAAATATATAATACATAAAAAAGTTGACACTTCCACTCAATATCAATTTTTAATAAATAATTAAAAATATTAAAAGTTTTCCATTAACGTAACAATTTCACAATTTTCATCTTTAAATCATCTTTATCTGTACTAATACTTATAACATAGTATTAATTTTTATGAAAATTGGATGCATTAAAAAATGACTATAAGATATAATAATAAAAATAAGGAAACTTGTTAGTCTATGAGTACCCTGAAAAAATTAAATTTTTAGGAATATACAATAAGCATAAAAATAATTTTCATTCATAAGAAATAAACATACCTATTGAAATAATTAAACAATAAATTTTATACAAACTCTTAAGGGACAAAATAAAACTTATATTTGTTTCGTATTATTCTAGAAAAGATCATGAAAATATATATGTTTCTCCCAAACTAATTAGTGTAAACATTCCTTTAATATTATTCTAATTATCTAACTTGAGGTATCATATGATTACAATAAAAACACTTATAATGAATTGATAAATAATTTATATTAATTGGGACATAATTTCAAATTATTTTTTACAATCACTCATTAAAATGTAATTACCTCTTTTTCTAAATTCAAGTAATCTATCAAGGAAAACCAAACTAGTTAACTATGCCCCTTTACCCAATTCCTTGAATATACATATTGTTTTCAACCATTATCATGATTTATAGCATACATACTAATAATAATTAATAATGACGAAGAACCATTAAATATTTATAACAAAAGTAATATTATTATTTTCATTATCATACTAAAGAAATGTTTATTTACATAAATAATATTAGAATTTCAGAATATTGAATTATCCAATCCATTTTAGAACCATCTTAGAAATATGAAGAAAAAATAAATGGTTGTTTTTAATGAAAAATAATTGAAATATTGTATAGGATTCTGAAAGAAATAATAGTTTTAGTGGGAGTAAAATCTATTTATTTTTTATAAAATAAAATAAAAAATTAATCTTCCTTTATTAAATAATGTCAAAACATTCCATATAAAATACTTAAAAATATTTATTTTGAAAAAAATAAAATAAATTAAAAACTGACATAAAATATGAATTGTAATTAATTTATATCCATATAAAATAATTATATAATATAGTTTTATTAATGAGGGAATGGAATATAATGATTTGTAAATAAATATTAATGATATTTTAAATGAGGTTTTCAATATGATGTTTCACTTACATTGTGTATGACTCATCACAAACATTATTTATATCATGAAAAATAAACTTATATAAATTATTTATTTAATTATGAATCTTTTTAGGGTGTAATAAATTTTTATTAATCCATTTATTTCATTTATTTTAAGGACATATTTAATTAGGTAATTAGTTATTCCCACAACTAGTGTTAAGATGATATTCAACACATAGGCCCAATGTGACATTGGTATGTTGAACATGGTCATTGAAGTCATTATTACACAATATATTATATAATAATAATTACGTATTTTTATTATTTATAAAATAATTAAACTTTTAAAAAAAACCTTGAATAATGGATATGAAAAATGAATTACGTTACAATCATGTAAATGATAGGTCGTATGTACACAATAGTAATGTTTCTACTTTTAAGTGAAAATTAGGGAAACACGGTATGTATGATTTTATCCTAATATAGTTATTATAGTCTCATAAATATAAAATTCCATATTTAAATAAATATATAAAAACCATCCATGTTATGGAGTGATGAAAAACTAATCCCATCCCTTCACAGTGGTGGTAATCCTTACATGCACACGAATGTTTTTATCTTTTTTACATGGATGGAAATGTATGAAAATAGATGGAATATTATATTTTAAAATAATAATAATTTCATGAATATAAAATTTAAATATTAAATCCCTCGTTATAAACTGTTTGGAGAGGTAGTGATCGGAAACGAATCACATCGATTCACATATTTTTAGTACTTTTAATACAAACAATGGTTTTGATTTCAAAATATTCAAATGAAAGAGATAAATATAGTTCTTCTCCTTTACATAAAAACTTATATTTTTTTAAATATTGTGGTGATATTTTTTATCATGGATTAATAGGATTTTAATGATGTAGAAAAAGTAATATATCAAAAATAATTGATTGAAAATTATACCTCTTATTCGGAAAACCACATTAGGTATAAAAATAAATAATTCTTATGATTGATTTTTGATAAAAACAATGAATCCTATACATGTATATGGATGTAAAATCTTTATATGGGAATGTGTTTTCTATTCTAATTGTTTATTTCAATAACGAGGGTATAGGGGGTGTCCATTTATGAGTTGGGGAAAGGATACACTTTTAATTGTTAAGAAGATTAAAATATATTAATGTCTTACTCAAACCTAATGACAGAAAAATTGATTTTATTCATTATATGGGATGATATAGGGTATATATATGGAAAATAATTAAAAAATTTACAAGTTTATATGTTATTTTATCTCTTATAACATAATTTTATCAACCTGATAAAACTGTTCTAACCATAATTATGGTGAAATATTTTAACAGTTTTCACAATTTATTATGAAAATAAATTATGTTGTAATTATTATATTATACAAATTATTCTTCTTAAAATTATTGAATACATTATATAACATTCAATTCAGTAAAATGGGTGAATTTGAATTAACATCAATACCTTAAAACATGATGAAAACATTTTTTCCTTAGATTCCATTTTTAGTAAGAAACGTTTTTATTAAAAAAAATATAAAAACATATTAAAAACATTTTTTGGATTATGTATGATAAAAATAAACTAATGAAATTTTAATTCTAATTGAATATAAAATTTTACTTTTTAAATACATCAATGGAAATAATGATTTTTAACAAATATCAGTATTTTCCCTATAAATTGAAAAACAATAATTTGGATAAAATTATCAAATCATATTCCTAATATATTATTTACTTATAGAAAAAAATAATTTCATTTATTTTCTCAAATTAAATTTCTATAATTTTTTAGATAAATATTTTATATAAAACTATATAATTAATGTAATCCCAATTTGAATTGATATATATAATTTTATAAGAAGAAATTACATAATATTATTCTCATGAACACATATTTTAGAATATAAGTAAGGAATATTAATAGGAAATATAATTTCTTTACTATTAACATTTAATACTTTTTTAATAAAAAATCATCTATAGGTATCCCAATATAATTATATGTCAAATAAAAATCCACAAGGATTAAAAAATCTCAATATTTATTTTGAAATTTTCCATAAGTATTTTGAATATTATATAATTCTAAAAAAATATACATATGTGTTTTAACTTTTCTTAAAAATTATTTATCTATTTTGTATAATAGAAAAATTCTTTAACTCACCTCGATTTATTTCCAACCATTCCAAATCAACTTGAATCATTTCAATACAAAATAAAATTTCTTTGATAAAAAGTAATAAATTACCCACATATAGGTTTAGTAATCTCCCCATTTAGAGTTTTTATCACTACTATTACATATATTTCAATATCCATGTCTCATAGAATTAGGAAATTATACAACCAAATATTTCAAAATTACAAAATTGTGCCTCGATTTTCTATAACTATTTAAAATTAAAGGCAAACAGAACATTAATTATGTCGTAACATCATCTTAAAAGAATTATGCTAAAAATCATTAAACATTATACCTTATTAATAAAATCTCATTATAAAAAAATTGAGTAATTTAGATAGGAATTAATGTTGTAATTTATTAATTCAAAAAGTGAAAAGATTTCATATTCTGTAGTCCATAGAGTATGATGTATATATTAATAACTTTCCCTCACTCACACAATACACTATGGAAAATAGATCCTTTAAAAATTCTAGTTAATTTCTTTATCATCACAGTTGAAGAACTGATAATGTGAGCGATGTTGAATGGTTTCCATTAATAGCACTCCTAAAAACAATAATGAGGCCCCCACTAATTAATGGAATAATTTTTCTCCTATCATTTCCAACCCACCCTCATTATTAGTATTTCCCACCAACCAACCCATTTTATTAGTGCTTCCAAAAACCCCTTTATCATCACTTTATCATACACCCAATCCTCAAAATAGTTTCAAACATAGGTCCTTCTGCTTATAAAACAACACATTTTTCAATAACCTATTCTATATATGGTATAAATTTTATGATATATCAATATATTTATAAATATTTAATTATTGTTTTTAATCCGGGTATTTATTTTTATATATAATAATATATATTTTCTAAAATGGATAACAACTCTTTAAACTCTTAAAAATATAAAATATTTATGAAACACTAAAATCTATAAACCCCATAAGACCCCAAAAAGACCATATCTTATGATTCATAAGTCTATTTCATCTCTAAAACTATTAAAATAAAATATTATTAAATGACAATCAGTATTATATGATGTTTAGGCCAAATGAATGCTTGAATTGAAAGTTTTATGTATTTAAATTTTAAAAAATGTTGGTCGGTGAAAAAATATCATATTTGGTGGCCATTTGTGTTTTTAGGGGACAAAAAACAATACAGATATCATTGAACTCCATCTGAGACCATATGTGGCATATATCATTCCACAATACTAAATTTGATATGACATAAATCCCAAATGGACACCTAGATCAATAGTTATGGTCGATTGAATTTTTAGTTTTATTTTTGATTGTTTTGAAACTGTAATATTTATTATTCATTTGATTGTCACACTGTTTAAATCACAATCAGTTATATCCAATTTCATAATCAATTAGTTAACTATTTTTTAGTGGAAATCACCCCTTAATTCTATATGATAAATGGGGGTTCCAAACCTAAGGGGTTCATGTACTGTAGTAGTATTGTAGCTTACTATAGTAGTGGAGACACTATAGAAACGTCGTGCTCTGTAGCAGCGGCAGAGTACTATAGTAGCGGCAGGTACTATGCAGTACTTTAGCTGTGCAGGTATAGAAGTTGTACTATTCACAGAATGGGATTGGAGAAATAAAATTGGCCTACGGGCCATGTAATGGGATAAATTCCAACTGGGCTTTCGGGCTTTGTAATGGGTCTCCCTCTACCCAGTTAAAGAGGAATTTTCTTTGATTTAATAATAAATGACTCTTCGACACCAACCTTATAAAAAAGGTGACTATTTTTTAAACTAAAATGGACTCCCATATCAAAAATTATGATCTTTTCGGGATTTGTAGGGGTTTAAGGTTTTTTAGTGATTTAAAACGTTTTTCACATTCAATCACCATTCAAACGACCATAACTTGTGAACCAAGTGTTAGTTTTACCTCTACCACATATCAAATGGAATCTTGTTAAGGAATATATGACTGAGTTATCAAAAAAATCATTGATCACCTGTATTGACTTGAAAAGGGATCATCAGGAATCCAAATGGGCATAACCTTTTTTTTGGTGTCCATTAACGATATATATATATATATATATATATATATAATTGATATATACACTTTATTAGTGATCTTTATAAAGTAGTGATAAAGGGGGGTGGGGGTCATTATCAATGATTCTAAAAAAGTGGTAATAATCACTACCCTTTTATTAGTTATTTTTTATAAGAATTTATAAAGTCCCACTTTATCAGCGCTTTTTTTGAAGCACTGATAAATGCCCATTTTATAAGTGCTTTTTTCTAGTACAGATAAAGTTTATAATTTATCATCTTCTTTTTAAAAGTTCTAATAAATGTCCCCTATTAAAATTATTTTTTAGCACTATTAAAGTGCCCATTTAATACCGCTAACATAAAGGATTGTTAAAGGCCACCGTTAATAATTATTTTCCTATATCTGTGAAAGTGGGTTTTTAACGGAGCATATTGTGAGATATGTTAGCACCCATATACTAGATAATCCCAATGTTGTAATGGTGATAAATACATATAAAATGTTATATACACAAATAAGGTTTCGACTTTTATATTAATTATACCCTTATGAAAATACTTAAATAGAAGTAAAGAGGGGGTGGATATCATAATATCGTATAACTTAGTGTTAGGAAGCGAGATACACTTTATGTAATAGTCTTGCCTTCTAAAAAGGCTATGTTCTAGTTGGATTAATGTGTATATATGATTTTGTTTTTCTGGCTAGAAGAAATTTATAGTTGAAATTAAATTATAGATCGTACCATGACATAATGTGAAAATTAATATAAATAAATTTAGATCAAGATTGTTGTATTTTATTCCTATAAAGGTTGATGGAATATTGATAATCACAACCAATAACTAATGGATATTTAGCAACAATTTTCAAATGATCCAGAATTTTTTTTATCAACATATTATTTTGTGATGTAACTACATATTCATGTTTTTTAGTTCTAAAGGAAAATGATGATTTCTTATTTTATTTCCATGAGATGAATTTTTTTTGAATTAAAACAACACCACAGTATTTTGACAATCTACAACCAACTCCACAAACCTATTCAATATTTTTGATGCATTTCAGATCCAAATCTCATTTCTTATTATATGATAACCCATAATAAAAGCTATTTGTGATATATTACATAATATTTTTCACTCTAATATGATATTAGTAATTAGTATTGGATTTATAGAAACATAAATAGCAACAGAATTTACTATATTCAGTATTAAATCATAAAAATATAAAAACCCTACCAATTATTATTATGAATTTATTTTTATTAACAAATTTAACATCTTCATCATTTTGATGCTTTATACCTACCTAAATTTTTTATTCACTCATCTAGAATCCTTCATCAAAAAGGTATTCAATATCCCTTTTGTATAATTTTATTACCAGATAATGTTTTTTACAATTTTTTTAGTAATTTGAAAACCCAACCTTAATGCCATTTAACTACATAAAGTCATTAATTTTTTTTCTTAAAATATTTGTACAATTATTCACATAATTCCTTTGAATATCATAAAAAGGGATATTATCATTATAAAAACCCGTAAAGAGTGATGTCATTTTATTCTTCATCACATTTAAATATATATCCACCATACCTTTCTATAATTCATTTAATATCTAATATTGATCTACCATAATGTACTATCTTTTATGTGTACATTTCTATATATAAATTTTATTTTTATCTTACACACTTTTCTTCCCTAGAATTCAATGATAAGGCAATCACGTTGTTCTATTTATAATAATTTATCTTTCTCTCCATTTAGAAAAGTATATTTCATATTAATTTCAAAAACATTTGATCATATCTAAACTATAATAAAAAATTTATAATAGTTTCACTTATTGAAATTAAAGCAATGAATTTAATAATTTCAATGACCTAAAGTTACAAGTACCCCATGCATGATAATCTTTATTAATTTTCTAAAACTTCACCATTCTTATATAACTTGTCCATAAAAACCTATTTAGTTAAAATAACTCTTTTAACCTTAGGACCAAGAATAGAACATATCATTATTTTCAATTTTCACAAACCCTCATTTATAGCCGAAAACTATTCATTATGTTCAAAATATTCTTTAACCATTAATGGTTTAATCATAAATATGTATTGTATTTATTTATATTTAATTCATATAACCAATAAGACCAATAGCATAAGAAGAATCTGTATCAGTTATCTAAATAAATATAAATTTTTAGTATATTTAGCATGTTTAAATCCGAAAAAATAAACTCTATTAGCATCCATAATAGATTCAATTATAATTTTTTATTTTCAAATTTATTTATATCATCAAATTATACAATCCACGAAGTTATTTAACTATAAAATCAGAAAAATAATCAATTTAGTGTGTAACCTAGGAAAACTCCAAATTTTCCATTAAACTTACCACCATTAATTTTTTCTTTTTTGATCATTCATTGAATCCAAAACATTGTATTGTGATTTACATTTTTATTTTATATTTCAAAATATTATGTAGATACAAATTTTATTTAACCCAAAATGAAATCATCAATGAATTAATATGGGAAAAATAATTTTCTTTATATAGAAACATCATGAGTTTTCTTTCCTTTTGAGTAATGGCCTAACTATATCAATAAAGATTCTGTTTTTTCCTTCCAATGACTCTATTTTATAGTTAGTATATGGATTTCTGAAATCATACCAAAATTATACATATCAAGATATTATGAGAACTATTTTTTATATATTCAGTGACATTATCTTTTATTGTCCTTTTTAAGGGAAACTTATTTGTTTTCTATGTGACTCTTGATGATTTTGAATCTATATATGGATTGTTATTTGTAAGACATGAACAGGAAAAATATTATTATATTGAATCCACAAGTTATCATGATTAATAATTTTTTTTTTCATTTGTTGAAATTATTTATAATTTGTTAAAATAGAAAATTTTAACACGTCCATTGGTTTTTTAGTTTGAATATCAACTCCCATGTGACTTTTTATCCATTTTTTAATTCATAAATGTTTTAAAAATAGTAATCATATATTTTACATAATTGTCATATTTCATACAACCTCTCCTCTAATCAATTTTGTTGTGTTATTTTACCCAAGATGATCAAGGATTAAGTTGTATAAATTTTTTTAACAAGAAATCTGAAGTTGTAATAAACCTAGGATTCTTTAAAGTTAAATAATTTATATATGGTACTAAACCAATTTTTTACCACAACTACATATTGAAAATAAAATTATTTTTCTTAACAAAAAAATTATTTATAATTTTTACTTATATTTTTTAAGACAGGAAAGAAAAATTATCTGAAATTATTATCTTTATTTAAGGGAGAATATTTTACCTCTTATTCTATATTTTAAGAAAAATATTTCTTTTATTTATAACTATAATCTTCTATATGAATGATTTTATTTAAACATGATCCTAATTTAATATATAAATTTTCATTTCCACTATCCTTAATATCAAATAAACATGATAATTTATCTGGGAATATTCAATTCAATATGCAATATCCCTTTAATTATTCTATCAAATTGACTTTTGAAATTTTCTTCCATCCTATAAGTTTAAGAAATAATCATCTTTAGTAAATCTACACAAATATTCTATAGATATTTATATAAATTATTCATCTATACTCTTCTTTTTCTCAGAAATTTCAAGATTCATTTCCTATCATCCCTTATCATATGGTTTTTTGAACCTGGAATTGATTGTATATATCAAAATTATTTTTTCAATGAGCTTTTCCATCTATATGACTTTATATTTTATTTCAACACATATGTACTTACAATCTCATAATCGTCTCCTTTTAATATTCCCTTTAAACTTATAATCATAATTATCGACTTGTTATTCTTCTTATACAGACTAAATTTATTCATTTTAGTAAACCATTTGAATCTTTTGGGATGAATACCTACAAATATCTTCATTATCACAACATTTCTCATTATAATCTATACTATCTTTAACAAATATAAAATTTATTCTAAATAAAATAGGAGAACTAATCTTTAATCCATTATATTATCATTTGACTTTCCAACTTCCCTTATTAGTGACCTTTGAGGATTTTTCAACATCTTCACTATATATTCTAATTTTTATAGAAATTTTATTTGGAAAATTAAAAAATTTCAATATAACATTTATTTGAAAGAAATATTTCCACTATATAAGCCTTTCCCTCATGTTAAACTTTATAACATCATAGAAGGGTTTTTAACAAATTCCACCATATTTTCTTCTTCAGTAGATATTGTTTGAATATCTTGAACCATAAAATATTTCAAAGCATTGAAGAAAATATCCGTATATTTTTCAACTTGTATCAAATGATCTACTCTTACACACCAATCATGACTAATTACAATGTTATAATTTTAATTAATTTGAAATAATAAATATTTATATATTCATGAGTTGGTCTCATAACGTTTTTCTTATTTGGTAGAATTCTTATATGATTCATCATAATATTATATTACTGAAGAGTTTAACTATTTACTATAATTTATTAGTGAATCAAAATTACTCTAATAAATAATATATCAACTAATTCACAATATTTAATTAAAATTAGTTCAGATATATTATACTTAGTTAATTTTTAACTTCCTTCACATTCCATTATCCTTCAAAAATATTATGTTGTTTTTAATAAATATATTTTTCAGTTTTAAAACCTATAAATTTTATGTGTTTATTTAAATATTAGTTTTTTAATAAAACATTTATTTACATTCCACCACCTTCAATATTATTTTTTCAAAAAGACACCACACTAATGTCTCACCTAGAATAGTCAACCCATATTAGATAGAATCTAAAACAACAATAAATAGAGAGAGAATATTGAGAACCATACTCTCAATCCATATATGATTCCTAATACTATAAATCATTATAATACAGTTTATATTAATGGATATTTATTTGAAAATGTTTAACTACATGATTCATCACCAAGAGATAACAAGGCTCTAATAATAATGTAAACTATTACGTTGAAGGTGAAAAAAATTGAGATGATGAGATTATAGTCTCTATATTGTATTTATTTTATACCCAAAATTATATATTTTTATTCAAAACGTCTCATAAAATATCAATATATTACTAAATAATACGAACATAACATTTTTTCTCATGTGGATTTCTTGTTTGGTGGAATGTTATATCCCTATTGTGTTATGGTTTTGGACCCACAAATACATGCTTATCGTTTTATAAATATGTACAATATCAGTTACAGGAATGGCCATCAACTTGTATAAATTTCAATTTTTACCAAGAATTGAAGAAAGAACAAAGACTCCAAAATAGAAAAAATAATACATCATTGAAGAACAATGACAACTTATCAAATGCTTCCGATTTTGGAACTCTATATAATCAAATTCTTATGATATTCTAATTTCAAATATAAGACAAAAATATTTTTATGGAATTTAAACCATATTTATTTTTGGAATGTTCTATTAGGATTTGAGTAATATAGTTTAATTTTTTAGATTAATGTAGTTTTTATCCATTTAATGGATTATTATTTTCTGGGAATTTATATGACATATAATTACAATTTATTTAATTTCTAAATACATAATTTCTATTTTGTTAACTTTTTTAGTTATATTTATAAGATTATTCTAATGGTACATCAATAAAATATCCATCTTGATTACATATCGTTTGGTGAAGATGATTATATTATGGTGGAAATAGATTAATGGATGAAATTATACAAGTCATGTAAGTATATTTCCTAATGTTTTTTATTCTGGGTATTAAAATAATTCCTCAACTCTATATAAATTATCTTGAATCAAAAATTATATCCATTTAAATTTCATACCAAAAAATCAATGAAATTTTTTCCGTTATAGATTTATAGTTCTTTGTGGGTTTACATTCTCATTACAATGTTCCCTATCACTCTATATCAGTATATAGGTGTTATATTTTCTCTTCCATGTCCATTTTTACCAACATGGAAACTTGTTTGTGTGTTATTTAAGATTTCCTTCATTATTCCATGTCTTTCGTTAAAAGTTGATGTTTAATTAATCCTTTTTTTGATATGGGATTTCAAAATAATGAATTTTTAAAACTAAAACATTTTTATCGAAGAACGAATTAAAAATTATTATTATGAAATTTCTAAAAGGGGAATATTTTAAATTCTATTTTTTAAAAACAAATCACAGTGTTCCATAGTGTACAACATATGCAACAGGGATCTTAAACATATAATTAAATGTTTTGTTATGTGACCTTTACAACCTAGATTATATATTAATGAAAGTAAAGATTTTCAAATTAATTATAAAATATAAAATTCATAGACTTATTAATTATTAATTAATAATTTTTTTATAATTAGTCAATTAATATTAGTAAAGTCATTTTATTCTTTAAATAAACATTCATGAATAGAGTTTTAAGTTTTTTTTGAGAATTATAAAATTAATTTTGAGATATTTTGAGAAATTTTATTTGTGGGATAAATTTTATTTTTTGAAATATAAATATCAAAATAATACTATGAACATGGTTTGAGATATTTTTCAAAAGACTGATATTTCATTGAATAGTAAAAAAACTTATTTTTATTTAAAAATATATTTTCTTTCCTAATGATTAAAAATTCAAATTAAATTTTAGTTTTTTAAGAAAAAAAATTTCACTATTTTGACTAAAAACAAACCAATTATGGTTTTGAAAATTTATTTTATACCTAATGTTTTATAAAATATTTTTATGTTTAGAAAGGGAATTTTTCTGAAAAAATTATTTTACTTTGTATTTTTCCATTTTAATCTTAAACAAAATGAAAAAGCTACTATGATTTAAATTTTTAAAAATGGATTAAATATATTGAATCAGATAGTCTGAATTTATTAAATTGTTCCATTTTATTTTTTGAAAATATGAATGTTAACCTTCGAGGAAATAACCACATTGAAGGGGAAATCAGTTAATTATGAGAAAAAATAATATGATAAGGACAATACAATGACCCTTAATCTTTCCAAAATTTTATTTTATTAGTAATATTATTCCATAATCTTTCATGTTTTTTATATATGTCCATTTATGCCAACATTTATTAGAATATGAATTTTAAAAAATTTTATATAATGAAAATTCAAATATGTCACCCTAATGTTTTTTAAAAGTGTAATATTTTTAATATGGTTTCATCTAGAAGACATGGTTCTCTATAAATGTCCTTTTGAAGTGTAATAAATCTATCTAAAACATGGTATTAAATTTAAAATTTTTTATGAACAAATAATTACATTAAATTCATTCTCAACATTGTTTCAATAATTATATATTTAATAGAAAAATCATATTAATAATATTATATATTTTTAAAAAATTTATTATTCGATAATTAATGTAATCAAAAAAATTTGCATATTATTAGGAAATATTATAGATAAATTAATAGTTTTCATTCAAATAAACCTTTTTTAATGATATTTTTAAATTCAATGTAATGAATAGGGTCAAAATTGATACAAATGATATTTTATATTAATTAATATTTTATTATAAGATATAAAACTCCAAAAAATGTAAAATTAAATAATATGAATTGGATACAGTTTAACATAACAACCATTATCCATTTGTTGGTCCTTTTTTATTTTATAGTAGCAATATTAACATTCAAATAGAATCAAATTAATGTTTTCACGATAAGAGATAAATGGGTTAATAATGGTTAAAACTAAATGATATGGTTAAGAAAGTGACCAAAACATATCTAGAAATTATTTGATGAGAGGATTTTGACCCATCAATATATTATCATCTATATAAACAACATTGAAGCAATTTCTTAATAAAAATTAATTTACAGTAATTTATTATTTTGAGAAATTCAAAAAACATTATCCCCTTCCATATAACTGGGAGCCTATTATTCTCATTTTATTTCAGGCATAACTAACTTTTTCATCCAATATCCACCAAAATACCTTTATAGAATACCTACCATGAATCTAGAGTACTTATTTTAAGAATAACCCAATTTTTCATTTTCATAAGGTGTTAAGAAAATGGGTTTTTTTAAATATGAGGACGATATATGACACATGTCACAAATTAGACTCATGGTAAGGAACTTTCCTTCAAAATCTAACTGTTATAATATCCATTAGAAAAAATGAAAATGAATATTTTTTAACTTATATGGATGGAGATTATATTTTCACCATAATGATTCCTTAATTTTTTGATTCCACCATTACAATTTTAATAGTTTATTTTCAATGAAAATGTTTTTATATATTAGTGCAGATCATTTTAAAAAAACCAATGTGTTTTAAAAATTTGAAATTTATTTTTTAAAAATATTTTTTCAATGAAATATATCTACAAGTAATAACCCTATTTAAATTATTGTATATATTTAGGTATTGAAAATTTCATTTTAATGAAAATGGTATTCTGATACATTAGAATGTTTTACACATGGATTATAAAAACAATGTATAATAGAGGATAACTCATTACTTAATAATAGATGATTGGGAAACATTAATATTTACACCAAAATTAAAATTTCATTGAATATACTTGTGTACGACCTTCCATAACATAAGTCTAATTCTTATAATTTCATTGTTCCTTATTAATGTAAATATAAAAATAATGTTATGTATATACATATTGGTATTCTCTCTATATTTGGCCCACTAATTTTTTATAGGTTTATTATTAGGCCCCTCTAATCATCATTCATGGGATTAAAAAGACATCTTTTTTTTCTAATGCATTATTACACATGATATGTTTGAGTATCCTTTCTTTCATGTAAATATCAATTAATAATGTTACATGAAAAAATTCACTATTTTTCAACATGAGAGAAACCATTTTATAATTATTATCAAGTGTGCTCGTGGAGGGGAATTTATGAATCTAGTGAACTAATATTTTAATTATAACAATTGAATTAAATATAAATTTTTAACATCAAGATCCCCATAATAAAATAATTCGTTATAATGTTGTATAATATTTAAATAAAACTAACATTAAAAACATGTTGAATAATATTGTTGTGTTAAAGTCATAAATAAAATCAATTTTATTTCAAATATAAATTTTTTATCTTAATTTGTTAAATATTCATAATAAGTTGTGTAAAATAAAAAATAATAATATCTTATTTTGATTAAAATATACATGTTAAATTTCAGGAAATTGTTATGTTTATATGTTATTCCAAAAAAAAACATTTTTAAAAACAAATGAACTCCTGAAGTAACATATAGAATAAGTTTTATTATTTATCATTCGTATCTAAATTGTAAAATATAGTGTTGTTTAATGACATAAATGGTAAGAGTCGGTTAATGACTATTCATGATGATCTTAATCAAATTAAATGAAATAATATTTTGTTATTAGATGAATATCATAATAAATTTTAACTTATAAAAATTAAAATTAAATTCCAAAATAAATTTCATGTAAATATATTTATTGTTTTTAAAATGGTTCAAATTGTTTCTAATATTTATAAAAAAGTAGTGACTATGTGAGGAATAATACCTTCCATGTTTAATAATAACTAAAATTTTCATATTTTAAAAACTTACTTCACCTTTTTAATTTCATTTTAATTCAAATGGATATCATCCTCAAAAAATATTTTTATGATTTTTCATATCTCTAACAACATTATGTTTTTGAAAATTCATATTTTTATGATCATGTATATAAATTATTTGTGAAAATTACCAACTAAAAAATGTATTATCATCCTAGTATGAAAGATTATATAGTTTCCTCATTAAAAAATAATTACTAATGGAATTTATGGTCTAAAACGTTTTTTCATGAATGAGTTTAAGGAATCATTTATTATATAAATTTTTATTGATTATATTGTTTTCATATCTCCCGATAAATCCCATGATGAATGTTTTTACATAATAATTAAAATATTGTCTGGGATGAGTGTGATAGTCGAAATTTTATTATCCCAAATTTAAAAAATTGCAATAAAACAAAGGGTATAACGTCATCTTAGAATAATTAAATCAATGATTTTATACAATGATTTGTTTTAGAAATGAAATTAGTAATTTTTCACTAATAATAAATTCTTGAAAGCGTGATCTTTTTTAATCAAGGAAACTGATTGATCGTGTAAATATTTGCTGTATGATTGGCATATTATTATGATTAATTATAATTCGACCAAAATTCATATTTTTTGTTGGTATTTTTATAATATTTAAAGCTACACTGAAGGAATCCCCATTGAAATATACTAATAATAATCATTGATTATATGATGAAGGAATAGAACACGGGTTATTCTATCCATATAAATCTAATTTCATACTTTGACGAAATCTATATAAATAATTTAAAGGATATAGAATTAATAAAAAAATTATATATATTTTTTAACATTTCATGATAATTTAAAAAGTTATGTGGTCTACCAAGAAAAAATATTATGTTTAATTTTAAATTTATAAATCTAAATATATAATATCTTGATGTTGGTGTGGATAATTATTATGAATAATGAATTAAAAATTTATTATGGCATAATTCATACTAATACTCAAATTATGTGTGATAATTGTAATGGAACTTTTCATTCTATAATTCCAAAACATCACACATAATATAATCACAAAGACATAAGAATCCATTTCCACCATGTTCATGCCAAAATATAAATTTATATTTTTAGAAATTTCAACAATATTCTAAATTTCAAAATATTTTAATATCTTCATAAAAATATTTGAATGATTGATTTAAAATAATTATCATTTATTTAATATTTACAATATGTGTTGTGTTCAAATTCAAATATAAGAACTTGAATTTAATGCATAAAAATTCCTATGATGTTAATTAACTAGTATAGGAATAATAAATCGACAATGAATCTATTAAAATGAATGATAAATTTTAAAACCATGTAATTGGAGGATTTTGTCAAATTGATTGTGAATTATGAGTTTTATAGCACATAATCATTATTTATTAGTTTATATGTCACAAAATCTATCGTAAATACTATTTAAGGTAACCAAATTGTACTGGATGTCTATATATACATATTCTACAAAATATTATAAAATATGACAATAAATATACCATTAATAATTGTAGAAAAAAATGTAATTGAATCCTACACATGCTATCTGATATATTATGTACAATAATTAATTAATGTATATAATGGTTTTTCATCATCATAATATTTTATAGTGACCTTATTACAAATATATGTATAAAACAATCTAGATACATTCATTTTTTATGTGGAGTTTGATCATATTGAAGCTTCTCAGGATTAGTTTTTAGAAAAGTACATTATAGTTAATTACTTTTCAAGATGTTAGGAACAATTTAATGTTTCATAAATAAAATAAATTAAATTTGAATTATAAGTTTGATTTATCCTAAATGGTATTTGATGAATGATTATTTTTTAATGAGGATCTAGATGGTACCTAGAAGTTACCTGAATGGTATCCAGATTTTATGAAGATTGAATATTGATTAATGGGGATATTTCTTGTAAGGTTTATTGAGTTTTCAATTATTCATGATCAAATTAATATTATTGACGAAATATTATTTACTAGTAAATTTATCTTATAATTTAATTAATTCATGAAAATTCCATATATAATTTTAAAATTAATAGCATAGTATCAAGTCAGGTATTTCAAAATAAAAAACTCCCATGATTAATTATATTAGTCTATAACTACTAATTCATACCAAGTTCATGTAAAATATTTTGGTTATAAGGAAACAAGTAATAAATTTTATTAAGGGTTGGAAATATTACATTCTATATTATCATTTCTTTTTTAAATTTTTTTAGTTTATCTAAATGAATGTTAATGGTATCTAGTCTGATTTAGTAAAGTTAAAAATATAACCCCACTACCAGATCTGAAATATTGTTTTGTTTAAATTTACTTTTAATGACTATAATATAAGACATATAATCCCTTTAAAATTATTTTATTATACTTTTAATGAGAAAAAACACTAGGATAAATATGTTGTAATATTTTTAGGAAACGTATTTTCTGATACACATAAAGAGGTTCCAATAGATGTCCCGTAGGTGTATTTTTAAAATATTTGACAAGACAATCATCCAAAAATTATATAAATAAGTCAATATAATAAAATTATATTATTATTAAATAATTATATTTATATTTAAAATAAGTTAAATAAATAAAATAAAGCACATAGAAATAAAAAATAATGATCCAAATGGGATAATATGAGAAGATAGAATATAAAAAACAATTAATGTTTAAAAAATGTTTATTGAAAAATGATTCATCATATATATCAATGAAAATTAATATTTCAGAGGATATATTTCTCATGGAAATTCTAGAAAGTATGATAAGAGTTTAGTGGAATGAAAATGGTGAAACTGATTCAAGAAACCAATGTCTTATAATTCTACCTCAAGGTAGAAATAGAAAATATAGGGTAAAACAAGAAAAAAGAACATATTGAGATGAAAAAGGAATATTAAAAAGTTAATATATAAATAATAAATAAAATTTTAAAAATCCTAGGATAGTATTCTTATATACACTATTAGGGAACTAAGAACCTGAGAGAATGAACTAAAAAGAAAGGGATTTTTATTCTCAAATTCAACTCTATGAAATTGAAATAGTAAATTCAGTGATGTATTTATTTTACATTCATCATATTCATCATTAGAAACATATTTGATACTTAAAATACTTAATTTATATAATATATCATCAATTGACATTTAACATTATATTGATTTATCTACTCTAATTGAAAACATCTTGGATATGTCCCTCCCTATTACATATTAGAATATATTCTTATCATTAGGAGAATCCTCATCAAATATATATTCTAAAACCCTCAGATAATTTTTTGAATCTATTAAAAATATTGTAAAAATCATAATTGAACATTTAAAAAATCATAGAGTGATAATGAGGAGTATATTTATAACCATGTTCTGATGTAATCTTATAAGATGCATGAATAGTATTAATCACATAAAGAGGGGGAAATAGTTAAAGTTATCTAGTTATTTTCAATTGGACGAGGTAAAGATTATCTATAATAATAAAAATTAAAATCAATATCCATTGATATATTATATATTAGTTTTAGTGAATTTCTAAAATATGATATCTTCAAACAAAATATATAAAATATTTCTCAGATTATCTGGGAGGAGTTTATGAAATTGTAAATTTATTTGATATTTTTAAAAAATGAAAAAATACTTCTTTTTAATTTTAAAAAATAAATGAACAAGTCACATATGATTCCATTATTAAATAAATATTAAATCCAATATTCATCAATGAAATATTTAATAATTCTTCATATTTTCCAAAACTATTCTTATTTAAGGATATATTCTTAGTAACATTCTATGATCAAGGAAGTATTTTTTCATTTCATAGAACAATATCATTAAAAAATAAGATCAACAAGAAAATTTCATAGGATATTGAATATTATGATACTAGAGTCTATCAAATAGAAAAAAAGTTCAAATATGTTATGAATTATTTCTAATGTCCGTTAAAAAAATACACTTTGGAAGAGAATAATGAAGAAATGTAAAAATATATTAAGGATACCTAATAAAAACATATGTCCTGGTTTTATATTTAATACAATTATTTCTCAAATGAATAAATAAAATTAAGTATTTATATAATATTATCTTTTTAAATTTTCATTATTATTGGACTGTTCTCTTATATTATGAGATTTAAATATGGGGATATATTTCATCAGTATAAGCCCTTCTATTATAAATAGGATGTTTTTTTTTCTAGGAAAATTATTCCCTTGAAGTGAACATAAATTCCAATCCAGGTACTTTTTTTAGTAATTATTAAAAATAGAAGCCTTATGTTTTTGATATTTTATTTCATTTATTTAATAAAAAATATTTTAACCAGGTCTGTTGATCATGAAAAATGGGGATACATTTGATTTAAATTTTAAATTTCCTCTTTTAGTTCATATTATAATGAGACACTATATACATTAACTATTCCTGTAATTTTTAGATGATATTATATATTAGATATTTATAAGGTGGTATATATTCCAAACCTCCACCAATCTAAAGCATAGACTCTCTAAAATATATACATACTTTATATTCTTCAACAGTAGCTAAATCATGTTTATGTTGAAGAAGTATTTTATTAGTATTAAGTTATTCTAGAATACATTATTATATAATTAGTTAATATCAAATAACCTATTTTATGAAAAATATTATTCATATTTTAGGAAATTTTATCTATTTTAACATACAAGTTAATGGTATCAAAAATCATTTTTATATTAATTAAAATTAATTAGATAATTATATTAGTTATAAAAATAGAACATAATTTTTAATCAAAAGAAAATTATTTTAATTAAAAACATTCATATAAGGTGTTATTCAAAAGATAAATTTCTAAATTTCAGAATTAATTTTCTAAAAAGTAAATTATTTTTCAAATTTTCAAATGAAAATTTACTTTGGGTAATTTTTTCGAATTTATAGAAAATATTTATTTATCAATGAATAGTAAACAATATGGGTTTTTAAAAAATATCATTTTATTTTTAAATATAAAGTCATATAATATATCATTATATTTCTAGTTTTTTTTAACTGACCTATTGATTATTTTGTTATAATAAATATTCATAAGATATTGTAAATAACTTTATATTTCTTTAGTAGAAACTACTTTTTGGGATAAATTTTATTTCGAAATAATGTTTTAAAAAGTATAGTGTGTCTCCTTTTAAATTAATTCTAATAATCCCTAGTGGGGAATGTTTTAAATTAAATTTATTTATTATAAATCTGAAATTATGAATTTACATTCATAAAATGGTTGTTAATATACATAGAGTTAATATATAACTATCTTTTCTAAACTAAATACTTTTCTTATCAACCTGATGTGTCGTCTCATGCATGGGGATAATATTGAATTAAAATTATCTAATTATTTGAAATTAAATAGTGAAAATGTATTACATATTTTAAATAACTATAATTTTAAATTTCTAATAAATCCATATTAAATATTTACCATAATGATTAGTGAAAATTGCTAAAAATGATCACGGTGATTAATGTAAAATGAGTTTACCAATATATTAAACTAGTTAAATATGTGTAAAAATGATCTATAAACCTTTTAAACACGCATTGTATGGAAATAATTTGATAATATATCTTCTATACTCAAGGATAGTCCATTATTTCATCTGGGTGACATGAAACCAATGTTGGTGTAATTTACTCTGTTGAAAAAAAATTCAAGTGTGTCACTCAGCACACTTATAAAAGGCCTCCCCCTATCCTTCTCTCTCTAAATCTTAAAAGCCAATTATTACTGCCAATAACAACCCAAATGAGTATTAAAAATAACGTCCTCCCATCCAAGAATCCTTAATTTGGGAATAAATTCCACAAATGAAGGACTTTGGTGCCAACCAAAAAGATACACCCAAAGAAGATGTAACATTTATCAATGATCATTTTTGTTTTATGTCTTCCTCCACCCACTTCAATTATTATTATAAAATTACAATATAATAACCTAATTATCCAATATATAGTAATTTTTTCTAGGTTATGGTTTGGACCTATAACCACACACACATCTATAAAATGGGTAAGGTTTCCATCATTCATCTATACGAAGGACTACTGCTTCGAGAAACATTGATGTTCTTATTTCCATAACAAACTCTCAAGGATGGCCATAATTGTGTATATAAATCATATATATGTTTTTTATAACATATTTATGTCTATATATTAATTATATCTAATGTAGTACATTTTATTCTTATACTTAAGGGATATGATAATGTTGCTCGGGTGTATGGTCTAATATCACCTCATGATGTGATGCCATTCATTTTTCACTAATACATTACCTGGATGGTAATAAGTTTTAATAAAAGACTATTTGTGATATAAATGAAATATTTTTGATATTCATGACATATTTATCATTCTATAAATATAATATATTAATTTATCACTTACATTTTGACTCACTAAAAACCTAATAACACTGTTCATGGACGTGTGGATTACCGCCTCCTCGAAGAAATGTGATTCCTTTTTTAATCACCATAACAAAAGTATTATATACATAAGTATATATAATTAAATAATATTGTATTTATAATATAATTATCATTCTATAAATACATAATATTACATACCTTTTTTCTATAATGATCATTGACAAATGGAAATATTACTTATGCATACGTACGACCCACTATCTCTATTATAGAAACATTAATTCATTTTCATAACCATAATTCATGATTGGTTTTAAAAGTATAATTTATGTATATATATTATAATTATTTCATGATTTCTATTCTATAGATGTTTATATAATGACAACTTTGACCATTGTAAACCACTCAATGTCATTTTTGACACAGAAGCCAAATATGGTCCAAACATCCCTTGTCAACATTATTGATTAAGTAATTTTATATAAATTATTACCAAGTGAAATAAAATTAACAAAAAACTGAAAATGGTTTTCAAGAAACAAAATAATTACTATCATTTTACTTTTCTTAATGATAATGTCCATTGTGATCAGTCAGACTTAAGGTTGTGGACTTCTTCTCAATTTCCATTTATTTAATCATATATTGATATTATTCACATTAAATCTAATAAAAATGGTATATATAGAAACTTTTACATGTTATATCATCAATATATCATTTCTCATTGTATTAATGTTTTTTTCAATGTTATTCTTTAATGGGGGTAATTATTTAGATATTTTCCAACTGTAAGATGAAATATTATTCTTATAAAATCCTCTTTAAATGTTTTTGTACAACCTCTCCTTATCATTTTATTCCACGTTTTTTAAGTGAATTTAATATTCCTTTTATATGGAAATAAAATATATATATAAAATATTTTATATTTCCTTTTATTTTATTTTTAGAGGATTTCTAAAGAAATGTTTATACATGTTTTATACAAAACATTTTTTTAAATTGAAAGACAGTGTATCCTATTTTTAACATAAAGAATTAATATGATGTTACCTACACCATGAAAATTATTTTATTTCTATATTACATTATAATATTTCATGTTTCCATCAATGAAAAAACCATTTTCATTTTTATATTGTAATTTTTGTTTTGAAAATGGTTTTTTCAAAAGATAATCATATTTCTAATATTAAAATTGGGTTTTTAAAATAAAATGGCATTATGATATCCAAAAAATATTTTCTTATGAGTTTAAAAGAGTTTTCAAATGTTTTATGACTGTGAAGTGAAAGGATGATTTTTTTCCTTATATGTTGTTTAATAATTATACATAAAAAATTGGTGCACTGAGAGAGCATTGTGTTAGACTATTTCATTTTATAGAATGGGGCTTCCCTGATAGTTCTAAGTGAGATTATTATAAATTATATGATGGGGTGGCCTAGATAGCGATTGGATATCTTCTTGTAGATTAAATTATGAGTGGACCTAGATATTGTCCTATTTCAATGGGTGATGTTCCTAATCGTTACAAATAATAATGAGGGAGTTTTTAAATAATTTAACCTATGGATTTAACAAGGATCCAATTACTTATGACATGTATTTAATATGTATTATTAGTATAATTCTCTAAGTTACTGATAAGGGTTTATAATTACTTTCTGTGAGGTTTTTATATAATTTAATCGACAAAATGAATGTTCTCAAATGAAAACATTTACCTCAATTTCTTATGAATATATATGTAACGATAAATATTTAATAGGTTTTTGTGTTTTCAATACACTTTTGGTTTCTATTCATTTATATACCTTATTATGATTTTTGTGGTTGTCAAACATTTTTAAATGTTTTTCAAAATATTCATATTGGAATGTATGATGTCATGTTGAATTTTATGAACACTTTTATTTTAAATAAATTCTTTTTTGTTTTAAAAAGATTTAAATGGTTGGAAGAAAAGAAAATAGATCTAAAAGTGTCCACTTTGTATTATATGTTTTATAATATATGAATTCTGACCAAATTATCATGAAAACCTAAAAAAGATCCTAAATATGAAAGAATGTAAAATATTAACAGTAAGTCATGACTATGTAATGTTTAATGTAGGGTCATTATAGATGGTATCATATGATGGTTTTGAGAACATTTGATATTAGTATAATACTACTAGAACACCCTTTATTGACAATACACTATTGTTAAGTTAAAACAATATATCATTTAGATATTACCATTTTGATTATTCTAAAATACTTTTGTTCTAAATTTGTTTCTATCATGGAAATATGGAAGCTCTATTGGGAAGGAATTATGAAGAAAATATTCTTCAAAATTATCATCACATGGTAGTTCGAATCAAAATAGAATAATTTGTTTTAGTGGTGGATCACTTGAATGAATTTATACATAGTGGTGTTATCTAGGCTATAGAGGAACCTAATCTACTATGAAATAAAAGGTCTATTGTGGATAATTTCCTGATGAAAAATCAGCCATATTTTAGTGTATTATCCCACCCTCATTATATTAAAATGATTAATTAGTTCCCTAGTGAATATTTTTGAATTCATGGGATGTTGGAAACATGGAAGGGTAACTCCTTTCATTTATCATTTTGATGGTGAAGATGAATGATGCTTGTATTTGGTTTATTATACTAGAGAAAAATATGATCTTGATTCCATAGAATGGAAATCATTCAAGAATATTTTTCTTGAGAGATATTTTCGTATTGTAGTTCGATCATGGGAGGAAAAATAGAATACTTGAGGTAGAGAGATGGTGATTTTTAACTTTATATTAAGAAATATTAACAAGATTGTTATCATATATTCCATATATTTTTCAATAAACTGATAGTAAAATTAATAAACTGTAGTCAGGGTTGAATCCAAGTTTATGAAGATAATTATTAACATGATAATTTAAAAGTTATGAGGGTGTTGTTCATTGAGCTGAGATATTTTAGGGGGGGTTTTCTGACACATATTTCCGTATGTTTAAAACAAGAATAAGATACAAGGTTTCACAAAATGAGTAAAAACCTTATAATAATTATGTAGGTGAGACCCCAAAATGTTCGAGTGCAGAAATTAATATATCAAGTAATGCATAGTAAGATTATGTAAGTGTTTATAATATTGATAGTTCAGTCACAAATCTTGTGTATGTAACGAAGAGAGTCCTCAAAAACAAAATAAGGCGGTAACCGGTATCCCTCCCATGGTGACATTTCATAGTTTTAATGATTTGGGTCATTATTCTAATACAAGTCTAATATTAGTTGAAAAACATGTATACCATACTGATCATAAATAGAAAGGTGTAGATAATTCATTTTTTAGTACTACAGTTGATGTCGGGTCATAAAATGAAGTTGTTAAAGGTATGATACAAATGTATTCAAATTATTCAAATATTTTTTCTTGACTTTGTATCATTACATTATTTTATTTTTGAAAACTTTTCATATAAATTCGGAATATCACCTCATGAAAATAAGATAAAACTTCTACTAAAAACTCTTGGTGGAATGATTAATGTAACTAAGATTTAATGGAATATTCCTATTGTTATTAGCTAGATTTCATTGATAAACATCTTGTTTTATTGGACATAGTAGAGTTTTATATCATTAATTTTCTATCTAAGATTTTAGTTTATCATTATATAATATATTTTATTACTAATAATGTTATTTTCAATGATTCCATGCCTTTGATAACTTACTAAGAATAAAAGAAATTGATATTATGTTGCAATTACAATAACCCATATCACTCCATTAAAATGAATGAGACTATACAAATTTGTGATGTTCCATTATTAAATGTATTCATGGATTAATTTATAAACGATTTTCCTAGTGTTATTCCCGATGAGTAAGTTGAGTTTACTTTTCAATTAGGACCTAATTATATGACTATTTCTAAACCCCCTTATTTATTTTTTCAGGATGTAATTTTATAATTATGAAGGAAATTTCAAGAGTTGTTACTTAAAAGATTTTATCGACCTATCAGTTCACCATGGGGTGCCCCTGTTTTATTTGTTAAAAAGAAAGACGATTCAATGAAAAATTGAATTATTCATATATCCTTAAATAATATCACATTTAAGATCAAGTATCATTTTCCTCATATCAATGGTTTGTTTTATCAGCTCAAAAGAGATCATTATTTCTCAAAGGTTTTCCTATGGTCGAGGTACTCTCTAATGAAATTCATGGAAGTAGACATTTTGATGACTGCATTTTTGACTAGAATGGGCACTATGCGTTTGTAGTTATTCCGTTTGGGTTATTTAATTATACTTATATATTTATTAACCTTATGAATATAATTTTCTAGGAGTTATTGGACGTTATTGTTTTTGTTTTTATTAATGAATTTTTTGAAAATTCTAAATGTCATGTAGAACATGAATGAAACATAAGGATTATTTTGAAATCCATATAATAAGAAAAACTATGGGAAATTTAGAATGTGATAATTTTTTATGAAAAAAAATTATTTCCTTTGATATAATGTTTCTTAATATGGTATAACTATTGAATCATCTGAAATAAATGTTTTTGAATAATGGAAAATATAAAAAAATCAAAGACTTATCTGGTTTTCATTGTTTAGCAGGTTACTACCAATGATTTGGTGAAAATGATTCCCAGTTGAATATCCAAATAAATTTGATAACTAAAAAAGGAGTTAAATTCATCTGTAAAATCGAATGTTATTTGTGTTTTCAGGATATTAATCAATATTATTGAACGATCTATTCTTAGCCCTAAATTCCAGAAATTGTAAATGTTTCAGCTACAATAAATCTTTTTTGAAAGTACATTTGTGTGTACTAATGAATAATGACCACATAATTGATTATGTTTTCCCTTAATTGAATCTTAATGAGTTAAATTTCCCTATATAATATTTCTAATTACCTTATGTGTTTTTTCATTAAAAATTTGGATTCTTCATTAGTATGGATTAAAGAGTTAAATATATACTGAACATAAAATATTTAAGTATACATTCACAAAGAAATAATTTCACATGAGATATAGAATATACATAGAATTGATAAAGGGTTTTGATTTTAATATTAATTTATATCCTTGAAAAGAAAAAAAGTTGTTGACTGGTTGAGTTAAAAAATATTGTTACATTAACAATGTTATGTTTGGAACATAACACTTTGGAGAATGATTTGATAAATATTTTGCTCGACGTTTTGGATGAGGGGACATCCTATGTCATGTTACATGTATTATGGTTGTTAACTTTATCAAATATTATTTAGTGACCTCAAAACAATTATCAATATTTTCATGAATATGAAGAATTCATTAAGAGTAGTCGGTGATCTAAATTTAATATTGATGGAGAATGTATTTTATGATTTGGAAAAAGGCTAAGTGTGCCTTCTGACTCAAAAATAAATATAAAGTTATCGAGTAAAGATCATAATTATCTATTTTTCATTCATCTCGGTATAATAAAAAGTATAGTTTCTTTCGGGTGATTAATAGTTAGATAGAATGAAAAATAGATATTTCCGGCATCACCATGACTTGTTGGACATATCTACATGTAAAATTAGATTTAATTTTATTGAAAGGGTTTAATCAACCTTCACTGTAGCTTGAGTTTAAATTGGAAAATATTCCCATCTATTTCAAGGTGGTATTTCCAAGGACATGAATAATTAATAATATAATTTTGGCTATTATTGATCGATTAAATAAATCTTCACATTTCATCCCCATTCAAGATACAATGTCTTTAGAGTAACGTTATCAACTATAAATAAAGTATATTTTAAGGTTACATAGAGTGCATCTCACTATTGTATCAGACCATGATATCATTTTCACATCTAACTTTTGGAACGTACCTCAAAAGTAGTTGGGTATTTAACTAAATTTAAACAAATATTTTCATCATCAATTGGAGATATATTCTAAAAAGATGAATTATACCATGGAAGACATGATATTTTCATGATCAATGGATTTCTAGGGAATTTCTGACCGAAATATATCATTGGTTGATTTTTCTTATACAAATAGTTTTCATTCCATACAAGTGGAACCATTTGAGTCATTATATGAAAAGTTATGTCGGAAAAGAGAATTATAGCATGAGGTTGGGGAAATTAATTTAATGGGACCCGAGTTGATTGAGTAAATGGATAATAATTTTCAATAAATTTATAAAAATATGTGTATATATTAGATCATATATAAAATTTATGCAGATAATCAGAGGAAAGATCATTATTTTGAGGTAGGTGCTCATTAATGTTTCGATGTTTCTCCCTGGTAATGTACTATGAGTATTGGTAAAAAGTAAATTTAAAAAAAATTTAAATATATAATATGAAATAATTGTAAAATTTGGTTCAATTTTATATAGAGTGGACTTACCTCCGCATTTATCTCAGGTACCAAATGTATTTCGGGTTTCATTGTTTAGGAAGTATGTGGCCGATTTATCTCATGTTTTGAGCCCAAAACCATTTAAATTACAAGACATCCGTTTTTATGTGGAACCTACTATTAATATTCTTGGTCATAGTGATAATGTTTTTCATAATTAGGTGATTCAATAGGATTAGGTTTTATTGATATCCAAAAGGGTTGAAGAGGAACCATTGGAATCTAAAAATGCTATAGGGGAAATATATCTACACATTTATATTATGTGAAATAAATTGGGGGATTAAATTTTTAAAAGAGTTAAATGATATAAATATCAGATAAATGATAGAATTAATCATTTTCATATTTAATAATATGAATTATATAGTTATATTAGTTATAAAAATATTATGTAATTTCTAATCAATACAGAAATTATTTTAATTAAAAAATGAATATATGAATTTACATAAAAGAGTAACTTATAAATTTTTAATTTTTTTATAAAATGAATATTCTTATTTGAATCAACATATAAAAATTTACATTGGGTGAATTTTATGGTTTTTTTGGAAACTATTAATTAATCAATGAATTGTGAAAATTACCATTTTTTAAAAAATGTTATTTTTTTATAAATTATGTAATTAAAAATTAAAAATATCATTAAAATATATTTTAAATAATACTAATAATAGTTTTTTATTATTTTCCAACATAATTAAATTTTAATCAACATTATATTGGTTGTTAGTATGTGTTTTGTTTTGGGTTTGAATGGAAATATTCAAATAATAGTATTAAAGTACATATTGTTTTTTTAATTAATGAAAAACCGTAATATAAAAAGTTTTAAATGAAATTTATAGATTATAAATAATTAAATTTTAATTTATTCTCATTCTAGGATTTTTTTAGTTATAATTTTAATACATTATTTTCTTTTGAAAAAACATAATCTTTTTCAAACCTAGTGGTCTCACCGGGTTAGCAAGATTATGATTAAACTAATTTCCAAAATTATGTTAATTGAATTTGGGAAAATAGATTTCCTATTTTTATTCCAAATAATTTATAATGTCTAATAAAGAAAGAATAGTTTTTTACATTAACTATTAGAGAAAATAGTTAAAATTAAACACTACGATTAAGGTAGAAGGACGTTTGTTAAGGGATTAATAATTAATCATAAGTGTCAAAATTTCCTCGAATCTAGTTCGAAACGAATTTTATATCCATATTTCATGTTTATACATTAAAGGATATATAATTTAAAATTATTTTTTTAGAGTGGAACAGAATAATGTTATGTGGAATTCTATATTTTAAAACAAATACAAGTGTACCACTCAACAGACATATGGAAGGCCACCCCCTATCCTCCTCTCTTCACACCATGAAAACTAATTTCTTCATAAAATACATTCCAAAATCAATTATTGAATTTCATACTCTCATCCTATAATCATCAATTCAAAAAAAGTAACTAACTAATTTTGTTGGTGTAAAACAAAAATCGATACGGGAGAATATGTAACGTTCATTTGTAAGTGTTTTTTATTTATTTCATCCTCCATCACCCTCAAAAAATTCATATACCATTGTTTCCCTTTTAACATGTGTTCTAGATATGAATCACTATTTCCAAATGATTTCTATTGGATTTCATTACGAAACATAAAAAACCCAATGGTTTTGTATCCAAAGGAACATTCTTTCTAAAGATACTAGTTTATTATTTCTGTTTACCTATGATACATAAGAACTCATAATAATCGAGATGATGGGTGGTCTGGTTCATCAAAACCTTTTGGAGAGGAATAATTTTCTACTTTTGGACACTCTAATAGATTTCAGATAAATTTATGAAACCTTCATTAATTACCTATTATGAAGTTGGTCATCCCATGATTAGAAATAAATTATTAGCATATATAAAATTATGAATCATCTATATGTATTCAAGTTTATTCATATATTCAGATATCTAAGTATATATGGGGTTCTTGATTGGTGGTATCTTCTTATATACTACTTATAGATTCATTGGTCATTGTCATGATGGTGCTTGTTTTTAAGCCAGACAATTGTGAACTCTGTAGTTAGTGGTTTTCCATGTAGAAAAATTTCACTATGGATTTTATCATCTTCTAGGGAGATGTTAGTTTAATTTTTAGTTTATTTTCATCCATTTAAACAAAAGTTCCTATGGAGTGTATCATCATCTAGGGAGATGAAATTTATCTTGATATTCAGATCAAACCCATTGATCAGATACCAATGTATCCATGAGAAAGGACTCACAACACATGTAGTTTAGTTCCATTTAATAAAAAACATAATTCCTTTTATGTTCATGTGATAATAAACCAAACATACAGTTTGACGTCGTGTAGAATTGAAATATTGGAGAAAGGTGCCTTGTCAAATCATGGAGTGCAATATAAGCCTATGCAACATGACAATATTGGAAAGGATAAGAGATTTCTATTTGAATTAGACCATGTTGAGGATATACCCAAATATAATAGGGTGGATTGGGTATATTGTGTTTGAACCTCTTAGAGGCTTCTTACATATCCCATTTGAATATGACTCAAATTCAATGATGTTTAGTAAGTCTCAAAGGGGAGTAATTCCCATTGAGATAAATAATTTGGGGCTTACTCATAAATAAGATTCCCTTGTAAAATGGTACATGAGACATGTCTTAACTCATAGTGGTTTTCGGGTATTAATTTGGGGCTTATTCTTAAAGAGGATTCCCAGAATTAGGAAATTTTGAATAAGGAAAACTTCTGAGGGGGATTCATTGATTAAGGGGGTATGCTTTCTCATTTAATGGAAGAGATTGTATGGATCTCAGACCATAGTAAAGATTATTATGTATCCTAGTTATTATAAGAATCATTGGTCTCATAGTTCATTAAGTAAAGTATATTGTATGGCTGTTGAGATCATTATAATCCACTAAGCCCACATGAGTAAGGATCATTGTGACAAATAGGAGGATGATAAAGATTAATAAAACCACATACATTCATCCTTCACTAGTGTAAGAGGTTCGGGATATGGTGGAATAGGTCATGGATACAGAAAAAGAGTCCATGGCTACAATGCTTCACTCTCTTTAACATACATTGAACATGTGTCCAATGTAAAGAAGGAATGTAGGTGAAGGACTTAGAGAAGATTAGGAATCCAATATAGTACATTAAAGTATGGGCTTTCACCAATACGGTTTCTCTACTTTTTGTAAATGGAGAGGGGGGAGACTATTCCATTGGAAAATGGAAAATCAATTTTGAACCATATCCTCCCTACCAGGAACCTGTGCCTCAAGGTCTTAGAGATGAGAAGGTGAAGAAAAAGTCATATCTCGGAATCCAAAATCGGGAACTCATCAACACCAACCTTGGGGTAACATTCCATGAGACCGTAGATATGGAAACCTACATACATCACAAGGATCCTAACCCTCTGGTAGGATAATTTCGTGAAACCTATAACTATAGAAATACAATCACAAATGGGAGACACACATATATTCCATTTCCTATTGTTTAGAAAAATTAGGAGGTCTTTATGGAGGTTTAAACATGCTACCATTCATGAAAGGGATCAAGTGAAGGAGAATATGTTCCATTATTGACATTAAAAGATGCTTTATTAAAGGCTCACACAAGCATAAGGGGTGAAGACAACCAAGGAGGAGCACGCAAGTGGGGGGTGCATAATTGGGGGTGTACAAGTAGGCTTCATTGAACTGGTTGTAGCTTATGTGAGAAAAAACCTGGATTACATCACTAGGGATATACTTGGATCAATCCATTAAGGGTCTCAGAGGTATTCCTATATGTAATGAACAAAAATTATTGTTTAAGGAATTTCATGTCGCACATGTCTTATTAAGTTATGGTCTTTGGTAAAATAGATGAACACGTGTTGTTTATTTTCAACACTAAATAGATTAATTTCTCATTATCCCAATTAATTCCATCTCGTTAGGTGTTATGAAACTAACTTGACAGTTTCCAGGTAATTGAGTGATGCATTGGGGAAACTACAGTAGCGATCACACCATAAATAAATTAATTTTATGAAAATGAATGCATGAGGGGTCTATTTATTGTAAAATATGAGACCTCGGGAAAATGTGTCCAGTCGTGTCAGTGGGGTTGCATACAAGTACTTCTACACTGCCGATGATTTGATCTACCTTAGGTGAACATCTTTTTAACATTTTTAAATCTTGATATTATCCCACTATTTTTTCTTCCTAATTATTAGTAATTTCTCACGATTATGAAAATAATTCTCTCACCGCACAAGTCTTCTATGAAAAAAAATTTCATTTCTATTCACATAGATTTTTAATGTATTTTAATTGAGCGCCATAAGTTGAGTGACACGATTGTGAGTGATAGTTTCACTTGTTATCCCAAATTCCATTGTCAAATTCTCATCACATTCAAAAAAAAAATCAAAATTAACATTGTCTAAAATGAATTTAACATAACTTTTTAGGTCTGATGGCCCCTAAGAATATTGAAATTACTGGTGGGTTGGCTAGAAAGAGAACTACAGAGATGATAAAAATCATATGTAATGATAACTAAAACATTTCTGATACCACTCTTTATAATTTTTTAGGGTATCTAAAGAAGTATCACAATGATTTTTTAAATAGTAAATATTTTCTACTTTTGGTTTATGGCCATCTGGGAGAATTCATCAATCTATAATCGAATTATTAACCCCCAAAATCAAGGATTCAATACTACAAAAACATTTCATCTTCCATCATTTCTAGTTTGGACAAATATAATAAAGCTAGTACGTTAGCCAAAACCTATGTTACGAATCATAGACCATGTGCTCCAGATACAAAACAACGTATAGTTAAACTAAAGTCGCACTATTATTCATCGATTTTCAAAGATTCACAATTAGATCAATCAAAGGGTAAGAAGAAAAAACTTTACTATCTCTTAATATGGTCAGTTATGCTTACCTAGATGTGGGTGTATTGGGTAAGGAAGTATTTTGTAGAGTTCAAAAAAATATATATTGCATTGGGATCTATGTGGTATTATGGGTAGTGAAAACCTACATGTATAGGAATGAATATTTTTTGTTAGAACTTCTAAGAAAGTGGATTCCATAAACGAATTATTTCCATTTGATTTATTGAGAGTCGGGTATTATTTTTTGGGGTACCTACCAGATATTTTAGGCTCTAATCCTTGGAGATATGAATGATGAATTCTTCCCTCTGATGTCATCATGAAATGATGTTGATAGAACACCATCTATAACATCTGAACTATTGAAGATTTCTAAAAAAATCAAGAAGTAAAATCCATGTGCAAAGGGATAAATTCATCCTAATAGGTGGATGGAAATATTATTTATAATGAATAAGGGGAATGGTCTCACTTGTAATTGTATAACAAGTTTTTCCAAGGTGGAATAAATTGGTATTCCCTGGTGCCTTTTGGTTGATGCTAGTGAAATGAGAGTTTGTATTATGGAAGTATGAAATTAACTCCATGATTCTAGCCTAGACATGTCTTGTGATATTATTCTCTATATGGTTTAGTGTCTATTTATTATATGTTGGTGATTCTAAATGCGTTGTAAGCCCTAGAATATTTTTTATTGTGAATTAGCTATAAGGGAGGAAAATGACAGGATTGGTCACCCCAATTCTGGAAATGATTTATAGTAGCTTGTTGTGTATCCCTGAAGAGAAGTCTCCTTTCAAAATAGTATGACTATTCCAAGATTTATTAGGATGGATCACAGGTCATTTAATAACCTAAGCTGTATATAGTGGGATCCATGTCCTTGATATCTTGTTCTGGCCATTTGATTTGGATTTATCTGGTATTCCTTCCTTTTCTTTGACAACTGATTAAATTCTCAAAAGGTAGAGTATGTTCAATGAATTCTATTTATTTCTATATTGTAATCCTCTTAATCGAAGGTTTGTTGATGATGGTAAGGTTAGTATAGAGATGAGGTTATATATGCTAGCTCAATGGGATGGTGTATTGGAAACTAGGATATCCAATGAAATCATATGTGAGGCCCGTGATGCTTATTTATTTTCACAGTAATTCAAATTCATACAATAGATTACTGTATCCCAATTAGTGCACATTATTTTAACATAACATCCAATGGTGGCTCGAAAATTATGATTTCAGATAACAATGGAGAAGATAGTGGAAATGTTTAATCTTCCAATAGTTGGTATAGAGAGATATTGACTATTTGGTATCATGAATTGTGTATTGAATCATACCTTTAATGGGTTCTAAATAATGTTGTTCCTTGGGTTGGATTAAAGACGTGGAGTAGGATTTAACCATCTCATTTGGTTCATAACTCATCTTGGTATAAGGATGAATCATCAGAATCGGAGGGAGATGATGACAAGGCCCCTGGCTCACCAATGTGATCCCCTACAAGGTATAGTCTACCTAATATAATCAAGAGTTCTACACCATCATCACCAACTATGGATGCACCTATGTGATCTAGTCACCATCTCCATGAAGATAATCGTGTACAATTCCCCCGTCCACCATCTATGATGGAATGAATTGGGAATCCTATCAGGTCTAAGGCCACAGGACCACCATCACAGCAGGTTGGGGTGTATTATGAATATATAAGTCCAAAGGTGGATCATGCATGGAATAATCGGTTTTGTGATGCCAAAACTATGTGGGATATTTTACCTTAGGGGTTTCATATTCCAGAAATAAGAGATATCTTATCCTCATCTCATATTAACATTGATAATAACCATGATGAAATATGAATTTATTTATTGGAGAAAGATATACTCATATATTCAATGAATAATTCAATCCTCATTACAAAACGAGTAAAGGAAATGATTGAACGTGGCGCCACTGAATGGATGACCCATACTCTTTTGATGAATGGAATGATTTTTTTGATACTGAAGATGATCATTTACTTATTATCATGTTATTTTATTATTTTACATTATATTTTTGTAAAAACATTATTGTCCTATGGAAATACCATTTTAATTTTTTGTTGACTATATGAAAGTCAAATTATAGTCCATTTCCTCGGTATAGCGCTGGTGGTACTATGCTTGGGGTTGCTCTATCACCCCTCGAATCCAGAGAATTATCTCTTATCTGACAATCCATGGACGATGAGAAGGAACATGGATTTCCATCTCCAATACTTGTTTTTTTAGATGATTATGATAGTCATACTTTAAATAAAACAAATAATAAGTTATGCCGAAGAATAAAATTTATGGCTAAACACTTCATTGGTAGGGATAAGTCTTCCCGACAACCTCAATTTTGACCTCATCCAACGAAAGTACCTAAACATCTTTGAGTTTTAGGAACATATCTCTTTATTCATTCAAGGAAGTCTCAAATGACCCTCTGATATATATAGAGGGTACTTCCAACCATGTATAGATCCCAGCTAATGAAATGACCTTTTTAGCTGAAGAGGCATCCTAGAAAGAGAAAACATTATCCAGTCTTGGCACCACTCCTATTTTGGCTTTAGGGAGAGAGGATGAATTTGGTGTATCATAATTTTGTGATAAGAATATATCTATCCACAACTGACTTTAATTTCTATAACATTTTAGGTTCATTTCATGATCCATAAAATCGTGAGATGATTGATGTTGACCCAATAGTTGCCACTGAGGATTCTATTGAGGGTCTAACATTTTAGGATGAGTTTCCTGAATCAAAAACTCCATATGTTCCCATGCTTTAGACTAAAACTGTTCTTGGAATTTCAATGGAATCTAGGATATATCTTATCACGTCTTTTGATGATGTACTATAACATGTTAATATGCCCAAAATTTTAATAGAATTTGGGGAACTATATATATAATCAAATGGACATGAGAATTTATTTTTCATCTAATAAATATTATTATTTATGATTCATTATTAATTATGGGATGAAATGCATAGCTCCATAAACATAAAATTCTACAATAATGGTTCCCTGAGGATACGTTGAAAACACTCTTGTGCCACTATAAAGGACGAGCCTACTCACTTGAATCTTAAACCTAGGAGCATTATTGATGTTCATCCAGTTGGTCCATGGAAGACCCTAAGAAATATCTTACACAAAGAGGATCCATCTCAAATATTTTTGTTTGGGAATTTTGGGGAATAATCATATCAATGTACTAATTTAAAATTGAGTGAGGATCACCATTTATTGTGATTGTTCCCCACTCTTTCTATTATTTTGAATAAAACCATGATTTTGATTCCTTCTTTTGGATTATCAGCTTATAGGGAAATGTGTGTGGGAAAATATTCTATTTCATCTCAACAAACATCCAGAAACAAGGACACCATTATAAGGGAAGGATCAGAACATGTCACCTATTTAACTACATTAATCCTCGAGTACATCCCTCCTTAAAATAGTGATTCTGAAGTTAGCCTAAAGTTGTAAGGTGTTATCTGTATTTCACATGGAAAATATTTTCTAGAATGTGTAATATTATTTATGATACACCCCTCAAGTAACTATCATCAAGAATTCCCTGGATATTTGAGTTATTTATCAAATTGGGATTCAGTGGTTATCATTACGGTGTAATCCACACTACAGTAAAAGAAACCATTCAGATGTGGGATCAAGAACATATACATGGGAAGGATCTAATAAAATCTAGTATTATTTCTATCATTGATGAATTTCATGTGGTAGTATCTCAGGATAAATCTAGTCATGGAACAAATAAGGAAAATTTTACTCATAAAACCAAAGAGAAAACTTTTCAAATGGACGTCTTCAGCAAGACTTGGATACTTGAATAGAGTAACATAAAAAACATCACTAATTATTATGGTAAATCCAAAAGGATTGGAAATATACATTTCAGATACTAAGGAATCATTTCATAATGATGAGGGGATTGAGTCTGCTCTGGTTACTAACCTTTAACAGGTAGCTAATAAAGATCAGTAGGCTGTTTAATAAAGAAAATTCATGTCGATGGCTTCTTGTATGTTGTAATAGAGAGACTCTAGTTTTTGGATGTTCTTATGATGTTTTTTTCATAAATGTATGTAATTTTGTTTCCAATCATCTATGTCATCATCCCTAATTTATATTGTTATGATAATTTAAAATTCAATTTTCATATAATGACTTCTTCACAACGGATAATCAGAACTACAATTATAAGATAAGATGTTCTCTAAACAATTTTGTTTACCTAAGATAATGAGCCTGGTGATAATTTTTTTGACTATTGTTAGGGTCATATGGATAATTCTAAAATCATTGTTTTATTTGACTAATCACCTGTATTTTTACCTATTCTAGGTATAGAGGGGACCTAGTGGGTGAGAATTGGATTTTTCTTAAGCTTCCTTCTTTTTGTTTTCTGCCAAAAAATTATTCCCTTTTAAATAATTATTTCTCAATATATTGTAAACTATATAGATCGTTATTCTACCGAGCTGTGACATAAATTATATCCAGATTTACTTTTAGTGTTTTTCAATCTAGTAAGCAGTATGCCTATTTTTGTTGGAAGTTTAAATTCATGCATGTATGACCAATAAGGCTAGTGTTTAAGGTCAAATAGCATTGACCATGAATTTTGAGATTATAACCCAGACGATGATTGATAGTTGGATAAGGTACTGATATTCCATATATATATATCCAAGGGGGTCTCGATTCATAATTTTTATGTTCACCAAATCTAAAATATGAATAATAGAAATTAAGGTTGTCACTTTCAAGAACAAATTTACCACTGTTGGAAAAACCCGTTAAAGGGGATGAATTATGCATGGTATACAAGTGTATGTTCTTCCAAATATCCACATTATGTGGGATACATATGGAAGGTCGACTGGGGATTGTACATCATATTCAACTAAAGGAGATGTCGACAATTATGACATTATATTATACATAACTAAAGGGGTTTAGGATTTGGATGTCTCAAAATCATTGTGGGTGGATATTCCAAGGAAGGATTCTTAAGAATAAAAGGGGTCATCTGTGCCAACATAGATAATGAATTAAAAACCACATCCACACAAATTTGGTTTGTGAGGGAGGATTCATATTTTTAAATGGGATTTCTGACATTATGTTGTGTGGTTACAAGTCATGCAGTAAATACATGAGGTTGTGGAGTTTCATGTCATTCAAGAAGGACGTTAGGGGAGTTATGTAGATTAAATTTATGCAGCAAGGACATTAGGGGAGTATTTTCATTTAACATCACACAATAAAGACATTATGTTGGACAATTTAAAGTCGTGCAGAAAGGATGTCATAGGATAATATTTAATGTCATTAGCTTTGATAGAAGTTTTGATTATTCTCTAATTCCTTGTAATATAACTTGAGAGATGCTAACATATTCCTTTATGGAAGTAAAATTTTGAACTCTATGATATATGGATTCCTGAATTTTAATAGTGATATGGTAAAAAGATCTAAATGTAATTAGAGGATATCTATTCCAAAACTATTGTTACCATTATTAGAAAAAAACATTATGTGGGTTGAATTATACAGGTCCAAATAGGGCATATTCAATATAGTAAAACAGTGGAATCCTTTGTCTGACTGGACCATTATATAAGAAACATTATGCAAGGCCAACTATGTGAACATACTACAAAGTTCAATAAAGGATCTCTTGAAATTTCTGATATTCTATTGCTAAAATTCATTGACTGCTTATGAAGATTATGATATTTTTGGACCCATAGTTTCATTTATAGAGATAACTTCAATAATACATATGAGGAAATTCCACTCATAATTTCTTATGATGTGGGGGAATATGGTATCTATGAAGGTCAAACCCAAGCATAGGAAGTATCACTATAGGAAAATGACCATTTCATGAATTTTATTTTTGAATATGGTGGCGGTTTTAATAAACTACAACTGAATTTTGTGTAATCATACAATACATGGATGTTTCCTTGATTTAGCGACATTTTATGGTATCCATTATATTAGATGCATTTAGTGGTGTTTTTTTATTGTTTTAGGGATGGATATTGTAATGACCTGACCCATGTTACCCAGAGTCGGTGCATTATTGCACAACATTGGCATGCTCATAAAAGATCAACTCTTGAAAGGCCGATTAGTTTAGTAGCCTTGGAAACACTAGATAGGTTCATAAATGTTACATTACATCATAAAGTGAATAACTACAATAACATAGTCTCCATTTTCCACACTCATATCCCCTTCAGAATATCCTTGCAGGTCATTCCTAAAATACTTCTTCACATCCTGGAAAAATTAAAACATTGAAAGGGGAGAGCTCAGATGCTCAGTAAGGATAACAATATAGTGGAAGCTTTCATAAATAAACAAAAACATTTAAGGCAATGTATAACTATACAAAATCCTTTTAAACGTGAACTTCAATATAATATGGAAAAAATAAAATGAAATAATGCCATTTACTTATTCACATGGATATTCTACTGGTCAAATAATCACATGAAATATGAGTAACAACTTTCATAATGATGGAATTCATAATGCCAGACTATCATAACCACGTAGCCAAGGCCTCGTGCCAAGACTACAAATAAGATGTTGTCAAGGCCTCGTGCCAAGAGACTAGTTTGTCTCATGAGACCTGCTGATGCATCGAGGAGCTATAGAGGGCTCCACCCGTCACTTATTAAGTCCAATGCATTCCTCATATGAACCTGTTTAAACATATCATAAACCATAACATAATCTTATCACATAAAACATGCATAAAGGAAACATAACATTTCCACATATCAATCACAAGACATCAATAAAACACATTGATATAATGAAAACATTTTCAAAACCATTTTCAATGACAAAATAAAATAATATTAAAAATTTGTAAATATTTTTCATTTAATAAAAGTTATTTCTTGTATGGGAAGCGAAAACTCAAATAATGGTCACGACAGTTGAGAAGTCATTATCACCGCATACATACGACAAAAAAACATTCCCTTTTGTCTTTTAGTAAAACACATTGTATAAACGAAATTTCTTTAGAATAAATGTAAAAGTCAAATGGGTTTATACAGCGTATAAAATAATGTTGTGTATAAAACAAAATATGCCTCAATGAAAGTATATTGAGATGAAGTCCCTTACGAAGATCATTTTTTTAAATAAAATAGATCTATTATATGTAATCTCTATAAGTACACATAAACAAAGTAGAAATATAATATAGGACTTAATAATATCATGACATAATTTGAAAGTAGGAGATTAACCCAAAGAATAGAAGTTGGGTTAAGAAGTTCCCTTGCCTCGTGTCTGACTTGACTCGATCGTTCTTTAATCTCCATAAAATCGGGTAACACTTTTTTTGATTTGAGCCAAAGGCTTCCTTGGGAATAATTCTGACCAAAGTGAGGCTTCTAAGAGTAAGAGAGAAAAGTTTAGATAGTATTTGGGAAGAGTTTGGCTGATCCAAAAGTCTTTTAAGGTGTGAATAAGGTGGTAGTGGTGGGGGCCTTTTATAAGAAGAGAGGAGGGGTACTCTTGGAAAGTTATGAAATGTTACTTTATTATATAATGAGTTTCGGATTTTAAAGGTCCCAAACATATATATTTAGAGGATATGGTGATATGGGTTTTAAATATACTCATCCAATAGGTTTTTTACAAGTGTAAGTATTATATTTTACATTATATTTTCATTTTATTTAAATCGTTAATTAATGAGGTAATCGCTGCATCATCACGGTGTCATAAAAAATTTATTTTATTTAATGTCCAAAAAATATAAAAAAATATCATGATGTATGAAATAGTTTTGGCTTAAAAATTAATATTTATAGTCAAAACGTTACCTTATATAATCCCATGTAATAATTGTTTTAGTAAAACAACTCATGTTTGTGACAGTTTTATTTTTACTTTAAATAAAAAGTTATTATTGTCATTTTCTTACCAAAGTGGCTCCACGGGGTCCCCAAGATAACCCATGGAATGTCTTGGTCGGCCATGACTAATCAAATAGGGGTAGGAAAAGTGTAAGGGTACTTTCTTATTTGTATAATACCATTTTTACCTTAAATTTCACTAATTAACTTTAATCGCGATTAATTAAACTTAAAAGTTACTATTCACCAAAAATTATTTTAATCCCATTGAACCACATTTTACTTCATAATGACAACCATGTATGTCAGATTTTTGAAAATCAAATCACAGAAGTGGTAATGTTTCATTTAAACGAAAATTCAGTTTTTAACTACCACTTAGTGGTTTCACTATTCATCAAAAATTGAAGTTTTTCAGAACAATGAAAAAATTTTACCCTAAGATATAATTTATATTCCGAATTCAAAAATGATGCCTATTTTAAAAAATTCCAAACATTTAAGTTTCATTAATTAATTTTATAATTAATTCCCGCTGTCACAACAAATAGCGTGTTTTCAAGAAACAATATATATCAAAATATTGACAATTGTTTATGTCCAATTTCAATGTGAAATTAATTATAATGACAACCATTGGATAAAATGGTAAAAATATATTCTAATTACACATTAAAACCACGCAATAGTATAATTTATCACTATAAATTATTTTGATTAAAAAATTTGTTTTTAAGTATTTTTTACTATTCATAAAAAATTGGAATTTCTCAGAAAAATACCAAAAATTCAACATATTCTAATTTTGATATTCTGAATCCAAAAATGAAGTCCATTTTGAAATATAAAATTTATATAATTTCAAAAAGTGGGTATTACTATTAATAATTACTATTTTGATTGGTGGCGGTGTGTTAGAATCTCGAACATGCGTACAATGCAAACTATTGCATTATTGAAAGAGAAGTGTATCGTGGAAGCTCAGGGTGTTACATTCGCCCCTCCTTCAATAAATTAAGTCCTCACAATTTGACTTTTTTCTTTGAAAATGAACGGTTGAAAATAGAAAATACCTTTGTGGAAAACCAACATTGGAAATAAGGTTAAAAAAATTATAACTTTATAAGAAAGAAAGAGAATTTCAAAGGTCACCCAAGCTAGCCCTAATAGGATTCTACAAAAATATGGATATGGAGGAAAAAAACCATCATGGTCTGATGGAGATTTGTATAAAACAGGATTAAGATAAAGTTAACTACAATAAAATCACAAACTTGTGATTGGTTAAACGGTCATTGATTCCCCAATTGGAAAAGTTAACCGACAACATTTTTGTTTTAAGTTACCTTTCATAAATATGAGGAATTTATTTTGGAGATTTACTAAGAACGTAAGGAAATATACTTACTTGTCATGTAGACTTTCATTCATTAATAAATTTTTACCATAAACCCATCTTTCACTCCAAATGGTAACAGAACTCAAAAATATTCTATTTTTCCTAATTTTATAAGGTTCCAAATATTTACACATACCAATTATATTAGGAAAACTATTTTGTAATAACCAGGGACTTCATGTAGGCTAGTGGTAGGTAATAAAGTCATGTCTCACTATGGTTGTGGGTTCGATTCCTACAACTTTTTCTGACGCGACGAGTTATACCCAACCCGCAGGTTGGCCTTTTCCTAAAACTATAGTATTATAATATTCCAAAAATAATCGTCATAAATGTTTTAACCATAAACCATACTATCCAAAGTTCAACATAATCCATTCCATCCTTTATTGTTATCCAAAATACTTCTGTCCAACTCATAGTCTAGATTTTATAAGGAAGGTAAACACAACGAAGATCCTTTTTTCCGTGTAATAACATGTGAACACCTTCATCATGTATTATTTTAGAAACACTGCAACATCCTGAATTATGATAAATACTTATTTATTACATTCATGATCCCTTATTCCTTATAGAATACTATATATATACTCCTTCTAGCCAAAAAAATGTATAAAAATCATTAATAAGTTTCAAGGATGTCAATAATATCAAATATAATTTATCCAAATCAATCATGTATTATTCCAAAATCAATATCTTGGTATCAGAACAATATTATGGTTTATTTTTCTCTCAACCATACATTTTCCAAAACTTTAACCTGCTATAGAGTTACCTTTCTTAGTTCCACACAATCCCAAATCCTTGATGAAATAGTACAGCAGTACAATCCTTATATAATCCATAATTATTATAACCAGTACATCATTGATACTACAATCAATTGGAAAAATTCTTTAATAACAACATAAGAAATCTAATCATTCCTCCTCATCAGTGGTAGTTTCATAACATGAATATTATCCAATATCATCATTTGGGGCATACTCTGGTGATTTTTACATTGGTTTGCGTAGTGTCCCCACTCCTTACAGATAAAGCATTGTACATTTGAAACCTTTTTCTTACCCTGGAAGTCATGCACTTGGTGTCCTTTTTCTCCACACTTATAACAAACTCTCATTCCCTTTAGGCAAGTTCCAAGGTGTTTCATCCCATAGTTATCACATATTGAAATATTCTTCTTTTCCCTCGTCCCTTTATCCACCATTCTCTCTTCCATCCTTTTCTTCTCTTGCTTCCCTTCAAAGCAATAAGACTCATCTTTCACTCAAAAAGATTATAGAACTCAAAAATATTATATTTATCCTAATCGTACGAGGGTCAAAATATTAACACATACCATTTAGATTAGGAAAACAATTTTGAATAACCAAGGACTTCTTGTAGGCTAGTGGTGGGTAATAATGGTTTGTCGCACTATGGTTGTGGGTACGATTCCTATAGCTTTGTCTGACACAACAGGTTATCCCCCGACCTACATGTTGTCCTTTTCCAAAAACTATAGTATTATAATATTCCAAAAATAATCTTCAGAAATGTTCTAACCTTAAACAGTACTATCAAAGGTTAAACATAATCCATTCTAACATTTATAGTTATCCAAAAATACTTCTGTCCAACTCACAGTCCAAATTTTATATGGAAGGTAAACATAATTAAGATCCCTTTTTCCGCATAATAACATGTGAACACCTTCATCATGTATTCTTTTAAAACAATGCAACATCCTAAAATACCAAAAATCCTTATTTATTACATTCACGATCCCTTATTCCTTATATAATACTAGATATACTCTGTCTATACAAAAATGTATAAAAATCATTAATCAGTTTAAAGGAAGTTAAGAATATCCAATATAATTTATCCAAATAAATCATGTATTATTCCAAAATCACTATATCGGTATCAGAACCATATTATGGTTTATCTTTCTCTCAACCATATATTTTCGAAAAATTTAGCCTGTTGTGGAGTCACTTTTCTTGGTTCCACACAATCTCATGTCCTTGATGAAATAGTACTACAATACAATCCTTATATACTCCATAATTATTATAACTAGTACATCATTGATACAACACTTAAATGACAAAATTCTTCAATAACAACATATGACCTCTAATAATTCCTCCTCATCTGTGGTAGTATCACAACTTGATTATTATCCAATAACATCATTTGTGGAATAATCTGATGATTTGGACATTGGTTTGTGTAGAGTCCCCACTCCTTGCATATGAAGATCTGTATATTTGAAACATTTTTCTTACCCTTGAAGGCACGCACTTGGTGTCCTTTTTCTCCACAATTATAACAAACTCCCATTCCCTTCAGGCATGTTCCAAGGAGTTTCTTCCCACAGTTATCACATATTGGAAAATTCTTCTATTCCCTCGTCCCTTTATCCGTCATTATCTCTTCCATCCTTTTCTTCTCTTTCATCCCTTCGAAGCCATAAGACTCAGATAATTCTTTACATATCTTATTAACACATGATACTATTTCTTCATATGTTGAGAACACATGGGAGACTATTTCCCTTCTAAATGTTGGCTTAATACGATGAAATATATGATCCTTCTTACTCTTTGGATCATACGTATTGATAGAGTTCACATTCCTTCTACTGGGCGTCATTTGTATACAATGGCATAAACTAGGTTAGTTTATGAATTGCAATGAAGAATTCCAAACTTGTAAAATACTTAATGTAAATTGAACGGTTTACGGATATAATCCATAATCATAAAAATTGTTTTCTTTGAGGATGTATATACTCATAAACCCTTCATAATGGTTTGTAAAAAATGAGAATTATCCTAAGCATATCCCTCAGGAGTGACGTAACCAAGAGCGCAGCAAGGCCGGTTGTCGTGCACCAGTTCTCGTTCGAGACAAGCTCAAAGCGGTGTTTTCAGGTTTTACCCCTAGGTACATCTGTGCCAGAGCCGCCTCTACCTGCTCGTATCCATACATGGATGAATTGCTCGGAAAACCTACAAAATCTCTATAATACCAAAATTCTAGGAAGTTATTCTATACTAATACTCAAAGTCTATCTTAGGGCTATGTTCTCTAATCAGAGTTTATCTAAATCTATCTTCCAAGGTTAGTACTAAACTACCTCTGATACCAACTGTAATGCCCCGACCCCAATTACCCAGAGTTGGTGCATTATTATGTAACATTGGAATGATCACAAAAGAACAAGTCTCTAAAGACCTATTAGTTTAGTATCCTTGGAAACACTAGATACATTCATAAATGTTACATTACATAATAATGTGAAAAAATACAATAACATAGTCTCCATTTTCCACACTCATATCTCCTTCAGACTATCCCTGTAGGTCATTCCTAAAATACTTCTTCACATCCGGGAAAAATTAAACCATTGAAAGGGGTGTGCTCTGATGCTCAGTAAGGATAACAATATATCAGAAGCTTTCATAAATAAACATAAACATTTAAGGTAGAGTATAACTGAAAAATATCCTTTTAAACATGAACTTCAACATAATATGGAAAAAATAAAATGAAATAATTCCATTTAGATATTTACATGGATATTCTACTGGTCGAATAATCACATGAAATATCAATAACCACTTTCATAATGATGGAATGCATAATCTCAGACTATCATAACCACGTAGCCAAGGCCTCGTGCCAAAACTACAAATACGATTTTGTCAATTCCTTATGCCAAGACACTAGTTTGTCTCATGATACCTACCGATGCATCGAGGAGCTATAGCGGGCTCCACCAGACACTTATTATGTCCAATGCATTCCTCATATGAACAGTTTTAAACATATCATAAACCATAACATTATCGTATCACATAAAACAAGCATAAAGGAAATATAAAATTTCCAAATTTCAATCACATGATATCAATACAACACATTGATATAATGAAAAAAAATTCAAAACCATTTTCAATACCAAAATAAAATAAAATTAAAACATTGTAATTATTTTTCATTTAAAAAATGTTATTTCTTGTAGGGGAATCCTAAACTCAAATAATGGTCATGGCGGCGGGGAAGTCATTGTCGCCGCATACATATGACAAAAAAACATTCTCTTTTGTCATTTAGTAAAACACTTTGTATAAAGAAATTCCTTTTGAATAAATGTAAAAGTCAAAGGGGTTTATACAGCGTATAAATGAAGGCTGTGTATAAAACAAAATATACCTCAATGAAAGGATATTGAGACGAAGTCCCTTACAAAGATCATTTTTTAAATAAAATAGATCTATTATGTGTATTCACTATAAGTACACATAAAAAATTTAAAATACATGATAGGACAAAATAATATCATGAAATTATTTTAATATAGGATATTAACCCAAAGAATAGAAATTCGGTTAAGAATATCCCTTACCTCGTGTCTGACTTGACTCGATCGTTATTTAATCTCCTTAAAATCGGGTAAATCTTTTTTTATTTGAGCCAAATGATTAAATGGGAAGAATTCTGCCCAAAATGTGTCTTATATGAGTAAGAGGGGGAAGTTGAGAGAGTATTTGGGCAGAGTTTGGCCGAGCCAAAAGGCTTTGATGGTGTTAATAAGGTGGTTGTGGTGGGGGCTTTTATAAGAGGAGAGGAGGGGAACTCTTGAAAAGTCATGAAATGTAACTTTATTATATAATGAGTTTCGGATATTAAAGGTCCCACACATATATATATAGAGGATAAGGTTATAAGGGTTCGAAATATACTCATCCAATAGGTTTTTGAAAAGTGTATGTCTTAGATTTTACATTATCTTTTCATTTTATTTAAATCGTTAATTAATGAGGTAATCACTGCACCATCATGGTGTCATAAAATATTTAATTTATTTAATGTCTAAAAATAATAAAAAAACTATCATGATGTTGGAAACCTTTTTGGGTTTCCAATTAATATTTATAGTCGAAAATTTACCTTATATAACTCCATGTAATAATTGAATTAGTAAAACATCTCATGTTTGTGACAATTTTATTTTTACTTTAAATAAAAAGTTATTATTGTCATTTTCTTACCCAAGTGGCTCCATGGGGACCCCAAGTTTACCAATGGATTGTCTTGGTCGGACATGACTCATCCAATAGGGGTAGTAAAAGTGGAAGGGTACTTTCATATTTTTATAATACCATTTTTACATTAAATTTCACTAACTACCTTTAATTGCGATTAATTAAACATAAAAGTTACTATTCACCAAAAATTATTTTTATCCCATGGAACCACATTTTACTTCCTAATGACAACCATTTATGTTGGATTTTTTAAATTCAAATCACAGAAGTGGTAATTTTACATTTAAACAAAAAATCAGTTTTTTAACTACCACATAGTGGTTTCACTATTCATCAAAAAATGAAGTTTTTCAGAACAATTCAAAAATTTCACCCTAAGTTATAATTGATATTCCCAATTCAAAAATTATGTATATTTTAGAAAATTAAAAACATATATGTTTCATTAATTAATTTTATAATTAATTCCCACTGTCCCAACAAATAGTGTGTTTTCTAGAAACAATATATATCAAAAGATTGACAATTGTTTATGTCCAATTTCAAAGGGAAATTAATTCTAATGGCCACAATTGGATTGGAAAAAATATATTCTAATTACACTTTAAAACAACTCAATAGTATAATTTATCACAATAAATTATTTTCATTAAAAAAGTTGTTTTTAAGTATTTATCACTATTCATAAAAAAATTGGAAGTTCTCAGAAAAATACCAAAAACTCAAAATAGGCTAATTTCGATATTCCGAATCCAAAAATGAAGCCCATTTTGAAATATAATATATATATAATTTCAAAAGGTGGATATTACTATTCATAATGGCTATTTTTATTGGTCGTGGTGTGTGAGAATCTCGAACTTTTGTGCAATGCAAGCTATTGCATTAATGAAAGAGAAGTGTATCATGGAATCTTGGGGTGTTACAGATAACCTAGAATTTTCTTTAGTGGATGTTCAAACTGCTGAAAAAAATCATTTTCTCCACAAAAATTGCTTCTAAAACCAATATAACTGCCACAAAATAATAAAGTTATATGAAAACTGTGTATCAGGGGTTTTAATGACCTTTAAATTATTATATATAGGGGTGGTTTTAACCGCCATAGATTAAAAATTTATGAAATTTTAACTATGGTTACAACCACCGAAAAATATAATACATTTATTTCATGGAGGTTAAAACCACCGCTAAAGCCAGATTTATAAAAAGCAGCTGATTCTGCAGTCCCCATACCAGTTCCCTGATAAAAAAACCATTCAAATTTCACATTCACTTACATCCCAAATCCAAATGAATATCAGGAGAAATTTTTTTATAATAATCACATGACAGATACATGAATAATAGGTTTAGTATTATTTGGGTACATAAAATTTATTCTACGTACATGAAGTGTCACTTTTGGTTATAGTGGTTTCATAATCAGGGTTATCAGTTGATCTTGAGTGTGTTGATGTATTTGTGTATATTTCATAAAAATGTATTGTAATCGATACTTTGTGTTTAAATGGATATTATGGGAAATAAAGTACAATCATTTTGGAGACCACTCACTTTGCATTGCCAATGACCATAGTTACCTTGACTGGATTCACATTTGACTGTACATACTAGTGTGAGGAAGTATCCATAGAGTTGAAGAAGTGGTTTTTATCATATCTTGTCCTAATAATTCTTGATCCAAACGTTGGACATATTGTGAAATGTGATGCATATGGTTATGGATTAGGATATTTTATGGTTTATAGTGGTAAATTATTCACTTTGGGTTTCATCAGCTTTTATCCCAAAAGATGAAATACTCTAAGCCTATATTGTAGTTAGTAGTTGTGGTCCATGCATTGAAGTTGTTATGAAGGATCCTCTAGGGATTGATATTTGTTCGGTACTTTGTAACCAACAAAGAATATAATATTTTCTCACTACATGGACATAATCATTATCAGAATAATTTCAAAGAGTACTTGTAAATGTTTGACATAGATAAATAGTATTCAAATGGAAATGTAAATGTTGTGGAAAATGAATTGGGTTAGAAAATGTAGGAGATGTGATAACAAATTTAATTAGTTGAATAAAAGATCTTATCATCACTATAATACTAGTTGGTGGGTGTAGTTGAGGGTTTACGCGAAGAAATGTGGATATCCATAGATATAATGACTTCATTTTATAAATAAGTAAAGAAATGTTAGATTATTATTCTAGAATGTATCATGATGTGTGATAGGTTTTGAAAAATGTGAAACTATTTCAGCACTGAATTTTGATATACAAGGAGTGTTTGTAGTTTGTAGCATGGTAATGGTCACATATTCCATGAGAGATGAGTTTCTGAGATCCTATAATTCTTTGAAGTGGGGTGTTCACTTAGGGCCAACCATGATTTATAATAATGATAATTAGATGTTATGGTGGCCCTTCATTGTAAGAGACATTGAATGCATTGTATCCCATTGAATGACTTGTCCATAAATTATCACCGAGTTTCAGAGTTGATAGTTGAAATGGGATTTTTACCCAGGTTTGACATGTACTACTTAATTGTTTTGGTAATTATAAATGAAGTCTATGAGTTGATAGATTAAGTTGTGTATAACCTATTATCCTCAGATCAATGAGCAATCCGGAAGGACGATCCTAACCATATAAGAGATTCTTCAAGACGATATTTTATATTTTACCCACCAGATGCATCTTTTTGGGAGAACTAATTTTCTTAGTGTAAGACACTCATGTGTTCAATAAATATTTTAAAATTCTACTATTAATGAAGTGGAAAGTATATCTACCTTAACAGGATCAAGACACTCAAGTGTTCAATGGTTATTTGTAAATTATTATCAAAACGTCTTTGAATAAGAAGATAACATAAGTGGGAGTGATCACATTCCAACTATAAAACAGGAGAAGATAATACTGCAAAATTTTAATACAGAAGGGATATCATCTACAAACCAGGTGAATAGAGTTAAAAAACTCAATATTCCCATGAAAATCAACAATAAGGTTGATCTTTCATCATTGTGTAAAAATATAATAAATTTCGGAAAAATGAATCATAAAAAATGAATCATGAAACTAATGATTAGACATATATGGTGCATACCACACTCGAGAAATCAGGACATAAAAGGAAACAATTGAAATCAATAAAATACATAAAATGAAAAATGAAAAATTAGGAAAATGTTAGGTTATGAAAATGATTTGTGGAAACTATGTTCCTCACATGATACATATACAAACTGATTATTACAATATATGTCCAACATATCAACAATAAAACTAATCATGGTCTGATTATGATCATATCTTATCACCCTCTCCACCTCCATCTCTACTTCCTTCTACCACCTCTATGAACATTGTATTAATAATTAAATATTGTTGTAAATTTATATTCAAACATAAAAACAATAAATTATTGAAAACAAAATGATTTTAAATTTTTGTGAATTACCTTCTCACCACCAGTCAATGCAATACCATAGGGGGAGGATCCCATCGTCTTCTGATATAAATCAATCAACGCTTTTTTCAAAGTGGATATCTGAGCCCCCTTGTATTGAACGATGTTTTTTATAGAAATAATATCTCTCTAAGTATATTAGGGGATGGACTGACTACAAACATGAGTAGATTCATCTGCAATCCTCGGTGTCTTGCCAATGACCTCAAATGGTACGAGCCCCAAAACCCATCCTGCACACTCTACTGGAATGCTCTTTTCCAAGGACATTTGCAATCAGGTGATACAAGGATACTGGGTAGGACTGTGTAGGATTGGAATACAACAATTCTTTAAATATTAACTATAAGTAAAATATATTTCTTATTATAATCAATTTATATTAACATAGTAACAATTTATAATAAGTTATGATAATTAAAAATGACTTCAAACCCCAACTTCATTGGTCATATCATTAACAAAACATCGATCACATTTTTGGTGAACATTCAACCACACTTCTGTTCGGGATTCTTCATGCTCTAAACACTGTGACTGCATTAAAAAAACATAAATATATAATTTAATATTTTAAACAAATAATATTGTCTTAAAAATATTTAAACTAATGAAAACATTACCCGAGTAGATAAGTATCAAGAAAAACATGTTGATGCTACTATCTGAGAGATGATATTCTTATCCAGACATGATGCATTCTTTTTTGACTGATCCATAAATAAATAAAATGAAATTTAATAGAAATGTATTCAAAGTCATATCCTCTTCATATAAATGTATAAATTTAAAATAAGATTATTATAGTAATATATATTTAAATATTATCTGCTTCTCATCACGGTCTATGTCAACAAAAAATATCCATTTCTCATTGGGTACCCCATTGGGTATCTTATCACACATCTGTTGGGAGTTCAATGTAGTATCATTGAAATTTTCCCACAATCTATATTTAATGTGTTTCCATTTTTCCATTGTTTTTTAATTTCCACTTTCATGTTGTCACATCAGCAACTGAAAATTGGAAGAACATCTATACAAATAAATTCATTTTAAAAATATTAGTAACATGACCTTCAAGAATAACATAATTAATTAAAATTACATTTATTTTGTAATCAAAAACATAATTCTCTACTTGTAGGAATATTCCCTCAATAATCACACCAAATAAGAAGGAAAACAAGCTCTGTGGCCAACTGGACAAAAATCTGGCCATTTAATCTTGTGGTATCATCCGTAGGGACATGAAATAAATCAAATAGGGAAACTATCTTCACTCTTGTCAGATTCCATATAGATGATCATTTTATATTTTTATCCTCACATGCATTGTTTGCATTTTTATTAAAGAAACTATTAGTATAAAAATTTCAATAAATATATTCATATTAAAATTATTAATTATAAAAGTCACCCTCAAGTATCCCCAGGAAGAACATGAAGTGGCCCATCGCTCCCCCTCTACTGGGGCTCCTGAACGGAGAGCCAATGACTGAGCTGCTAAAGGGAGACACACAAAGGGTGTAAGAGATGGTGTAGGGGGAGATGGTACAGGGGGGAAGTAGATGCTGGCTCATATTCTCTAGGGAGGGTGACAGATGGATCATCATCAGACACAGTGGTCGATGAAATAGTATATCGCTTCCTCCTTGGCATTGTTTTCATTTAATCAAAGGAATTTCAGTTCAAATCATTAACTTAAAAAAAATTGACGAAAAAAGTTTAAATGATAATAGATCACATGTCACGACAGGTCCTCGGGGCCCGTGCCGTGACTACCCCAAGCCCGCCTTCCATAGGCCAGGGGCTGGCGACTAGCACCAAAGGCGTAAAATCCCGATAACTGGGAAGGCATTGCCTTTATAAAAGAAAACAAGCACCACAGAGTACAAGTGGAAGCAAAACACTAAGCACAAAAGAAAAGCTGAAAAGTAAATGGGCCAGAATACAAACCCAAAAGAAAGTACAACTACAACTGAACAAAAAGACAAACAGCTGGAAGAGGGAAGCAGCTCTTGGGTCGTCCTCCTCGGGTCCTACCTGAAGGGTAGGTACAGATAGCGCTGCTCCTGGTCGTCCACCACGGATCCTACCTGAAGGGTAGGTACAGATAGCCTCCTCCACGCTCTCATCCGTCAACCTCCTCTGTGAGTCGTCTCATCGCATAGTACACCTCCGGGTACAGACTCGTCGTGTAGTCGACCTCCGGGTACCGACTCGTCATGTAGTCCACCTCCGGGTACCGTCCAGTCCTCGAACACTCGGCCTCCGTCAACACTGCCCGTCGTCTGCAACCAACACAATGAGGTGCGGGCATAGCCCGTGCAGGGGTGAGTATAACGATACTCCTTAGGGACCCCGAGACCCTCACGGTCTCACTAAACCAACAAGGATAACCACAAGAAGATCTCAACAGATAACCTCAACATAGATATATGCCCATACATATACCTAAGTTATCAAGTAACCCATCTCAATCATGTGGAAACACAAGGATTGTGAAATCAACGCATAACCAATACTCAGGTATATGCCCATACATATACCTAAGTTATCAAGTGACCCATCTCAATCCTGAGGTAAACACAAGGTCAAAAGTCTTAGCTCAAACCAGGATATTCATTATCGAAACCGTAACTGCTGAAGAGCTCTGTCTCTGGAGTGTACAGTGGTCCTGTCACGACTCCGAGGTACTGCTCACTAACCTAAGACTGCTGAGGTACTCCTCCAGTCGAGTACCGCGGGCCTGCCACCTCACACAGTAGTGCTTCCAGCCGGGGTCTGCCACTCAAACACAGTAGTGCTCCCCCCTCATAGCCTACAGAGGTACTCCTCCTGTCAAGTACCGCAGGTCTGCCACCTCACATAGTAGTGCTCTTCCACTGTGGGTCTGCCACCTCACAAAGTAGTGCTCCCCACTGGGCTTCGTAAGTCACTCCGAATCGAATCAGACAAGCAGTCTTCAGGTCTCTGCCGGCTACACGGTCTCCGTACTCCGTACGCTCGTCTACGGGATGGTCTGCTCCACGAGCTACAAGTCGATACTCCAAGTATCTCAAAGTCCCACGAAGAAGTATCTCAAAGGACCGCCTCGTCATAGGGGTCTCAACGCAACAGACGGTGGGTCAATCGGACGCCTGGTGTGAGTTATCAGCCTTTTCGTCCCAGGGGCCCGGTTGGTTTCGTGAGTGAACCAACCCAGCCGTATCTAAACTGTACCCCGAACTCCCATAGGGTATACTCATAGGTACCGTTACTCAACGTGATCAGGAACGCCGCTGACGGTTCGCCAAACGGACGTATGGTCTGAAAGATATCAGCTTTTCCTTTCTAGGGGCCCGGTTGGATTTCGGTGCGATCCAACCCGGCCACTATCCATCTGCATCCAATTCTCGGGCGGAGGATGCCAAAAGATCCGTATCGTTAACAGGAACTGAACGCAACAGACGACACGTCAATCGGATGCCCGGTCTGAGAGTTATTGCCTTTTTCGTTCCAGGGGCCCGGTTGGTTTTTAAGGCAAAACCAACCCGACCGTACTCCACCTGCGTCCAAACCTCGGGCGGAGTATGCCAAAAGATCTGCCTCATCAAGAGGAATTCAACAAAACAGACGACGCGTCAATCGGACGCCCGGTCTGTTAGTTATTGGCCTTTCGGTCTCACACCCACCCTGGGAAACATCCCAGGAGGTCACCCATCCTGATCACTACTCTAGACCAAGCACGCTTAACTATGGAGTTTAAACCATGTAGGCTCCCGAAAAGGAAGGTGCACCTTGAGTATAGTATACCGAAACGACCGTCTCGATCCAAGGATCGTGTTGCCGCTGACGGTGAGTCGTTTGGAGGCCCACAGCCCAAGATACGGGCATTTGACTGAAAGTGGTCTGAAACTGAGGGGTCTGGAACCGGGCCGACCCGGCCCGACCCCCCCCCCCCCCCTGGGTCGGCCGAACTGGGTCGACCCGCCCAGGGCGGCGACCCGGCCCGACGACCCGGCTCGGCTCAGAAAACCCGGGCCGGCCGTCGGCGCGGGCTGGTGCGGCGGCGCGGTCCGGCGCGGCGGCGCGGTCCGGCGTGGCGGCGCGGTCCGGCGCGGCGGAGCGGACCGGCACGGCGGCGCGGCCGGGGCGCCGTTCGGGTGCCACGCGTGGGGGGCAAAGCCCCCCATTGAGAACCAAGACCCCTTAATTGGGGCTGCTTTTGAGACCCGACCGGGGGAAATTAATTCCCCCAGTCTCCACTGTCCGGCCGGCCCGCACTGGCCGGCCGGTCTTGCCAGCAAGGACCGGCGATGGCTGGTCCTACCTTCGCCGACACCGGCGGCCCGGTGCCGGCCACCGGTCATCTTGCTCCGCCGCGGCCCGGAACCGGCCGCGGCCTATGCTGTCCGGCACGATGCGACGACATCGCTTCCCTCCGTCGCGGCCCCGCTCTGGCCGCGGTGCCTATGACTTTCTTCGACGCGACGCGAAGGCGTCGCGTTCTTGGATTTCTTTCCACGGCGCGGCGCGACGGCGCCGTGCAATAATTGTCGTGCGATTCCCGCATGGTGCGACGGCACCACACCATCCCATTCCATCCGCAAGGAAACAATTATGAACATAGGAGGGGGGTTCGGCCGTGTTGGTGCGGTTCGGGTCCCCCCTCTCGTTAGACAATAACATTTAATCCTTTATCCTCGAAGTTCGACATTCTAGAATCAAGAATGGAAAATAAATAAATAAAATATCAACAATCCCCTACCTCAGATTCAAATGCGGAGCACGCCAATCAAGCCGCAGAAGACTAGGGTCGCGGAGGTCGGGCGTCGCGGAAATCGAACGTCGTTTCCGCTGACGTCGAGGTGCGTCCGAAGAGGTACGTCGCTGGAGAAGCTTCGTAAGCTGACGGAGATAGTCTGAGGAGGAAATTACGTCTCCTTTCGTTGACAGGGGAAGAAGATCGAAGAAGCGGCGTCGTCGATCTTCAGAAACACACCGGCTACGAAGAATAGAAGCGGTGTTCTTCGTCAGAGCTTAAGTGTTCTTCGTGTTCTTCTTCAAGGTTGAAGAAGATGGAGAGAGCTTCTAAAAATATCTCAAGGTGGAAAAGGAGACCAATCCAAAATAAAATAAGCTTAAGCCTTATTTTATTTACACAACTAAACATTTGAATTTCAAAAGATAAGAAACGAACCATTAATTCGTAGAATTAATTCAACGAAAGGAACAACTCATTGAATTTACGAAATAAACGGCCCAATTAAATGGTCTGTTATGAATTTAAGAAAACACATCAGTTGACTTTCAAAATGACGGGTTTTCGCGAGTGCGTTACTTAGAGGAAAGAAACGGCGGGGCTCGAGCGGGCCCCACCTCACAAATATCCTACCAAGAGGGTAGGATATTTCTGGATAGTACCCTATCTGGTTCAACTCAATTTAAGCCGCTTTTAAGTGGCTTCAAGTGGCTTCCAAGTGACTTAAGTGAAATAAAATAACGTTGTCGAAAAATTATTTTATTTCTAATCTTAAGCCCGAAAATTTAAAAATCACACCCGAGCAAACGCAACTCCGGAAGAGGTGTTTCTAAGCGAATACCGGCGCTGCGATTTCATCGGTGCCCTCAGAATTCGATTCTGGGCACTGGTTCAAAAGTTAGAAAACCCGCTCGTCCGTTCACTGAACGTACCCGAGCAAAACTTCAGAAATTTATTCCGGGCACACCGGGCCTCGAAATCAAGCGTCGTCAGTAACTGCGTTCTAGTAAAATTCCAAAGAAAATTAAGAAAAACAATTTCCTTGGAATTTACATGTCATTAAATTACTCCCACCACAAGGATTTACGTCCCCGTAAAGCGTCACCACAAACATAGGGAAACAAAGCGGTACTGAGAACGCATCTGAGCCTTCCGCTCCCATGTGCTCACCTGGAGGTTCCCGCGCTACCAAAGAAAGTGCACAAGAGGAATCGATCGTCCTCCTAGGATCCGCTCCTGTCGATCCTTGATCCCCACAGGAACCTCTGTAGAAGTCACCTCATCACCACCGTCCAGCTCCTCATGGTCGATGATATGCGAAGGGGTCGAGCACGTATCTCCTCAGCTGGGATACGTGGAAAACGTCGTGCACCTAGTGAAACTGAAGTGGATGTGCCAAGCAGTAAACCACCTCGCCTACCCAGATGAGGACCTAGAATGGTCCGTTGAACCTCGAAGATAACTTGCCTCCCTAGCCACATCTCCGTAAACCTCGTCAAGGTGATACCCGTAAGAAGACGTGATCGTCATCCTCGAACTCCAGAGGTCTCCAATTTCTGTTAGAACTGAAACTCAAAACGACTTCTGCTACAAGGGTAAGGTTGACCGACTCAAGAGTGATCGGTCGCACCCTCCTGTGCAAGAGTTACCCTACGCTGCCTGGGGTTTCCTTTTCCACCGACCAAGGAAAACCCATCCCGACGTTTGCCTAAAACCATCAATTTGAGTATGAATAGTTATTGCCCATTCCATACTCAAACTAACGTCGTAAGGCCTCGACGCTGCCACCAAGAGATTCCAACCAGAACTCTCACCTCGAGGGTCTGACCACACCGTTGGCATAAGTGTGCTTATCGAGTCTCCTCCCAAGGTATCTCCAGACGTGAGGGTCAAGTCCACGGCTTACTGGAAACTCTAGGTATGGAACAAGATTTGTGAAAGCAAGGAATGATTCATATCGACGTCCGTTACTACAGCAAGTAGTAGTGGACACAGACTGTCCCTTGAATAATTTCTAGATCCATTGGGTCACACTCCTTGACCGCATGCAGCCGCACTCTTCCTCCGCCCTCCAGCTCCCTGAGCCTGGTGGGAATGACTAAGGCGGGTGGTTGTACCATGTTAGGATGCACACCACCTCATGCTGCTCTCCTAGCTCTGCCTCCACGTCTGCTGCTTCGTAGACTCATCTCTCCTTTAAGAACCCTCTTCTTGAAACATTTAACACGCCCGAGTCTCTAAGACTGGCACCGGTTTCATTGTTTCTTACACCAATGTGCAGTCTTCATCCTCTCTTGGATTTCCTGGACCTCCTTTAGTCTCACAAGAGCTGCTATGATTTCTTCTTTTTCGATAAGAGAAATCTGGTCTCATCCCCTGGATGAACAACATTCGTTTCCTAATACAGTCAATCCTGACATAAATGATGCATTCATGCCATGGATGACGTCGTAAGGCCTCGACGTAACTACCAAGAGATCCAACTGTCACTCTTGCCTCCAAGGGTCGAGTCACACTGTCGGCATCAGTGTGAGGTCACCGGGTCTCCTCCAGTAGAAATCTCGAAAGTGAGGGTCAAGTCAACAGTTTAACCGGGACCACTCAGTATCAACCAAACAAAAAGGGCAGGAATGAAAACATCACAAGATAAGTGTCTTTTTATTATTGTAGCTCATAATACAAAGACACGAATTCAAAAGAAACATGGAACTAGAAGTACAAAGGACGTATCCACTAGTTCCGCTCCTGTCCACCTGCTCCCGGAGCTCTACTGCCTTGTCCACTGCTCGGCTGTTGCTCAAGAACCCGCCGTTGCTTCTGTCTCTGTGGCTCTTCCAACACCCGCTGATCAACCGTGCGGGGGGTCGTACAGTCACATGTCAGGTGACCCTTCCTACCCCAGGAGAAACACTCTCCGTTTCTGGCACGCCTGGCTCTGACCCCACCCCGGGTGCCCTGCACCACTGATCTTAAAACCCGAGATCGTCCAACTGCTGGTCTGGTTCTCTTGGACCTCTGCATCATCTGTCTACTTCCCACATATGACTTTTCAACTGATCGAAAACCCTGGGTCAAAGGCAGAAGCTCCTGTACACGCTCAGGGTGTAGAGCTACTAGCACAAACTCCACCCTGAAGAAGGTCTTGAAGTCTTCCGATGTGAAGGCCATCCCATTGCAAAACTGGAACATGTGGCTCCACCACCTGCCTGCTGCTGCCTGAAGAAGGCTGGCAGAAAAGATCACCATGAAGTCTGTCGGCGTCCCCACTAGCCTGAAGACTCCCACCACAGCCTCCAGCCAATCCTCAGCCGCCTGCGGGTCCATCTCTTCTCGGAACCTGGGTGTCCTCTGGCGCTGGAACTCATGAACCGCACTCAGGTGGCATGCATCGCCTACTGTTGGGGCTGGTGGCATTGATGGCCCAACATATGGTATTATCCCTGGTGCCTTCGTTGGTGCCTCAACTGCAAGAGGGCCCTGTACTGAAGCCTCGTCGCTCGACAGGCTGTCAGTACGCACATCCCCCTGGGCTCTAGCTGGTCGTTCGTGAAAAGTCATCCTGAAAGAAACAACGTAACACGGTCAAACGATTATACCTGGTGAGCTAACCTAGTTTGAGCTGACATTTAAAAACTTCTGGAAACACACACGCAATTAGTGTTTTCGTGCACAAAGTCGGAAATCAGTTGTCAGGGTCCTGGTGTATGGATACGTCGGCCACCCGCACCAACACTGGACTCCCTGAACTGAAAACCACACTCGGTACTCTTAACACTATTGCTTCACAAAAAGAAACATCAGAGTTATATGTTCTTCGGTAGAACCGAACTCCTTTGATACCAATTTGTCACGACCCGTCCTCGGGGCCCGTGCCGTGACTACCCCAATCCCGCCTTCCATAGGCCAGGGGCTGGCGACTAGCACCAAAGGCGTAAAATCCCAATAACTGGGAAGGCATTTACTTTATAAAAGAAAACAAGCACCACAGAGTACAAGCGGAAGCAAAACACTAAGCACAAAAGAAAATCTGAAAAGTAAGTGGGCCAGAATACAAATCAAAAAGAAAGTACAACTACAACTGAACAAAAAGACAAACAACTGGAAGAGGGATGCAGCTCCTGGTTCGTCCTCCTCAAGTCCTACCTGAAGGGTAGGTACAGATAGCGCAGCTCCTGGTTGTCCACCACGGATCCTACCTGAAGGGTAGGTACAGATAGCCTCCTCCATGCTCTCGTCCGTCAACCTCCTCTGTGAGTCTTCTCGTCGCGTAGTCCACCTCCGGGTACAGACTCGTCGTGTAGTACAACTCCGGGTACCGACTCGTCGTGTAGTCCACCTATGGTTACCATCCAGTCCTCGAACACTCGGCCTCTGTCAACACTGCTCGTTGTCTGCATCCAACACAACGAGGTGCAGGCATAGCCCGTGCAGGGGTGAGTATAACGATACTCAGTAGGGACCCCGAGACCCTCAAGGTCTCACTAAACTAACAAGGATAACCACAAGAAGAACTCAACAGAGAACCTATACTTATATATATTCCCATGAATATACCTAAGTTATCAAATAACCCATCTCAATCATGAGGAAACACAAGGATTGTGAAATCAACAGATAACCACTACTCAGGTATATGCCCATACATATACCTAAGATATCAAGTGACCCATCTCAATCATGAGGTAAACACAATGTCAAAAGTCTCATCTCAAACCAGGATTTTCATTATCGAAATCACAACTGCTGAAGAGCTCCGTCTCTGGAGTGTACAGTGGTCCTGTCACGACTCCGAGGTACTGCTCACTAACCTAAGACTGCTGAGGTACTCCTCCTGTCGAGTACCGCGGGTCTGCCACCTCACACAGTAGTGCTTCCCGCCGGGGTCTGCCACTCAAAAACAATAGTGCTCCCCCCTCATAGCCTACAGAGGTACTCCTCCTGTCATGTACCACAGGTCTGCCACCTCACATAGTAGTGCTCCTCCGCTGTGGGTCTGCCACCTCACAAAGTAGTGATCCCCACTGGGCTACATAAGTCACTCTGAATCGAATCGGACAAGCATACTTCAGGTCTCTGTCGGCTACACGGTCTCCATACTCCGTACGCTCGTCTCCGGGAGGGTCTGCTCCACTAGCTACAAGACGATACTCCAAGTATCTCAATGTCCCAAGAAGATGTATCTCAAAGGACCGCCTCGTCATAGGGGTATCAACGCAACAGATGGCGCGTCAATCGGACGCCCGGTCTGTGAGTTATTAGCCTTTTCGTCCTAGGGGCCCGGTTGGTTTCGTGAGTGAACCAACCCGGCCGTATCTCAACTGTACCCCGAACTCCCATAGGGTATACTCATAGGGACCGTTACTCAACGTGATCACCAACGCTGCTGACGGTTCACCAAACAGACGTCTGGTCTGAAAGATATCAGCTTTTCGGTTCCAGGGGCCCAGTTGGATTTCGGTGTGATCCAAACCGGCCACTATCCATCTGCATCCAATTCTCGGTCGGAGGATGCCAAAAGTTCCGTATCTTCAATAGGAACTCAACGCAGCAGACGGCCCGTCAATCGGATGCCAGGTGTGAGAGTTATTGGCTTTTTCGTTCCAGGGGCCCTGTTGGTTTTTAAGGAAAAACCAACCCGACCGTACTCCTCCTGCATCCAAACCATGGGCGGAGTATGCCAAATGATTCGTCTCATCAAGAGGAATTCAACGAAATAGACGACGCGTCAATAGGACGCCCAGTCTGTTAGTTATTCGCCTTTCCGTCTCACACCCACCCTGGGAAACTTCCCAGGAGGTCACCCATCCTGATCACTACTCTAGGCCAAACACGCTTAACTATTGAGTTTTAACCATATAGGCTCCCGAAAAGAAAAGTGCACCTTGAGTATAGTATACCGAAACGACCGTCTCGATCCGAGGATCACGTTGCCGCTAACGGTGAGTCGTTTGGAGGCCCGCAACCCAAGATACAGGCATTTGACAGAAAGTGGTCTGAAACTGGGGGGTCTGGGCCCGGGCCGACCCCCCCTGGGTCGGCCGAATCGGGTCGACCCGCCCCGGGCGGCGACCCGGCCCGACTCGGAAAACCCCGCTCGGCCGGCGGCGCGACGGCGCAGTCCGGCGCGGCGGTGCGGGCTGGGGCGGCGGCGCGGTCCGGCGCGGCGGCACGGACCGGCACGGTGGCGCGGCCGAGGCGTCGTTCGGGTGCCGCGCGCGGGGGGCAAAGCCCCCCTTTGCGAACTGCGACCCCTTAATTGGGGCCGCTTTTGAGACCCGGCCGGGGGAAATTAATTCTCCCGGTCTCCACTGTCTGGCCGGCCCGCACTGGCTGGCCGGTTTCGCTAGCAAGGACCGGCGACGGCAGGTCTTTCCTGCGCCGACACCGGCGACCCGGTGCCGGCCGCCCGTCATCTTGCTCCACTGCGGCCCAGAACCGGCCGCGGCCTATGCAGTCCGGCGCGATGCGACGACATCGCTTCCCTCCGCCGCGGCCCCGCTCCGGCCGCGGCGCATTTGACTTTCTTCGACGCGACGCGACGGCGTTGCGTTCTTGGATTTCTTTCAACGGCGCGGCGCGACAGCGCCGCGCAATAATTGCCATGCGATTCCCACGTGGTGCGACGACACCATGCCATCCCGTTCCATCCGCAAGGAAACAATTATGAACATAGGAGGGGGGTTCGGCCATGTTGGTGCTGTCCGGGCCCCCCCTGTCGTTAGACAATAACATTTAATCCTTTATCCTTGAAGTTCGACATTCTAGAATCAAGAATGGAAAATAAATAAATAAAATATCTGCAATCCCCTACCTCGGATTCAAATGCGGAGCACGCCAATCAAGCCACAGAAGACTAACGTCGCGGAGGTCGGGCGTCGTGGAAATCGAACGTCGTTTCCGTTGACGTCGAGGTGCGTCCGAAGAGGTACGTCGCTGGAGAAGCTTCGTAAGATGATAGAGATAGTCTGAGGAGGAAATGACGTCTCCTTTCATTGACACGGGAAGAAGATCGAAGAAGCGGTGTCATCGATCTTCGGAAACACACCGGCTACGAAGAAGAGAAGCGACGTTCTTCATCGGAGCTTAAGTGTTCTTCGTGTTCTTCGTCAAGGATGAAGAAGATGGAGAGAGCTTCTCAAAATCTCTCAAGGTGGCAAAGGAAACCAACCCAAAATAAAATAATCTTAAGCCTTATTTTATTTACACAACTAAACATTTGAATTTCAAAAGATAAGAAACGAACCATTAATTCGTAGAATTAATTCAACGAAACGAACAGCTCATTTAATTTACGAAATAAACCACCCAATTAAATGGTCTGTTAAGAATTTAAGAAAATACGTTAGTTGACTTTCATAATGATGGGTTTTTGCGGGTGCGTTACTTAGCGGGAAGAAACGGCGGGGCTCGTGCGGGCCCCACCTCAGAAATATCCTACCATGAGGGTAGGATATTTCTGGATAGTACCCTATCCAGTTCAACTCAGTTTAAGCCGCTTTAAGTGGATTCAAGTGGCTTCCAAGTGGCTTAAGTGAAATAAAATAAAGTTGTCGAAAAATTATTTTATTTCTTAACCTTAAGCCCAAAAATTTAAAAATCACACCCGAGAAAACGCAACTCCGGAAGAGGCGTTTCTAAGCGAATACCGGCGCTGCGATTTCATCGGTGCCCTCAGAATTCGATTCTGGGCACCGGTTCAAAAGTTAGAAAATCCCACTCGTTCGTTCACTGAACGTACCCGAGCCAAACTTCAGAAATTGATTCCGGGCACACCGGGCCTCGGAATCAGGCGCCGTCAGAAACTGCGTTCTTGTAAAATTCCCAAGAAAATTAAGAAAAAAAATTTCCATGGAATTTACGGGTATTTACATCACATTACAAAAAACAAATTATACAGAACAATAATAATGAATGATTTCATAAATTAAATACGTGGTTGCTAAATGAATTCATAACTATACAAAAAATAACTTTCTCCTCCAATCATGTCAGTTTCCTTCTCTATTACTTAATCCACTTCATCCAACCTTAAAAGACTAATATTTTCAATATCATGATGGAAAAATAATAATTCTTCTTATTGTTGATGAGATTCAATGTCATATGGTAATTCTTCTACTTCATCACCCATATCATAAAAATATCTTTTTTTTTATCTGAGAAACAAAAATCAACCCATCATACACAAAATCATTCACATAATATACCATTTTTTCATGCGATTATAAGATATATAAATAATGCAGTTCACGATAACCAACATCTATCATGATAGAGAAGTTCACAGAAGAAAATTTCAACGAATATCTTTTAACACCTCTATTAATATCGACCCAATTGAATTTTGATAAAAACATTGAAAAATAATTGTTGTAGTTTAATTTAATAATATCAGTCATCTTTCCATAGTATTCCTCTTTATAAAATATAAATATAATACAATTCTGTGTTTTTAAACCGAATTCTCGATCAACTATACGAAATCTAAATCCATTCACATTGTAAGCATCGAACATTATAACTTGTTTTAGAGGACCTCGAGTAAGAATGTCAAATCTTATGAAAACTCTGCTCAAGTATTAGTATTAATTATATAAACAAAGAAATATAATTTATTAGAATTTAAAAATATATGTTTCCACCTAATATTTGTATTTATTTCCATATTTATGAACTTACACGTTGTGCAAACCTTTCTACAAGCTCTTTAATAACATCTTTCGTTATATCATACTCATTTCGTGTTCGGCCTCTCATTTTTCTATTTGATTGTATCATCAACACTTTAATAAATGGATCTACAATTTAACTAATCAACATCACATATCAATGGGATATTATTAATTCTATTTCTATTAGTGTTACATTTCATGGTCCTCATAACTGATCAGCCAATAGAAGGAATGTTTTGGATTTACCATGTATTTGAGATTGATTAAATTTGTCTTGAATAGATCAAAATCAATTAAATATTATCTCAATATCATCCATGTAACTAGAACAAAATCTTAGAAACTCATCTGCCAAATAGCCTTCAGTAATAGAGCTTTCTGGTAGAGCATTATTTCACACATATGATTTCAAATGCCATTGACATCTGTGAAATAAAATAAAAAGGAATAATTATGTGTTTAAATAAGTTACATAAAGTTCTTTCTTAACTAAAAAATATATAAATAAAGTACCTCTCATTTGGATACATCCATCGATAATGAATGGGGCCTCCTAATTTAGCTTCCTCACAAAATGCACAATTAAATGCATCAGGATAGTAATAAATGACAGAGGAAGCATCATATCCATTGAAAAAAAGTGTCAATAAAATCCTCTCCTAAAGGATTTCAAGATCAAATTGATTTAGATATTTCTAACATAATTGTCTAAAAAGTGTATATAATTCGATTAAAATAGCAATAACGTTTTCAGGTAATTATGTATGCAATTCCAATGGAAGAATGTTCTGTAATAAAATATGTGAATAGTGAAATTTCAATCCATGAATCTTATGATTTTTTAAGTCAAAAAACCTTGAGATGTTACTGGAATTCCCATAAGATACTTTGACCTACTCTAAAATTTTATGGAATCTATCATTATCGATATATTTCATTGTAAAAATTGCCAGATCATACATTTCATTCTCATCTTGCCAAAGGTCATGTTTCATGTTCATTACTTGTAGCATTAATATGATCCTTAGACTTTCCATTCTCATTATGTAATGTGAAGAACAAATTGTTACATAAATTCTTCTCAATATGCATCACATCAAGATTATTCCGAATCAAATTAAATTTCCAATATAGATGTTGGAAGAATATATTTTTTTCTTACATTTTTGCGTTCTTATTTCACTTGACGATGCTCATCAAACCCATTTCTTGATATCATTAAAATGATGAAACATCCCAAATTTTGATTCAACATTTAAATTTTTTTGTAAATTTTTAGAACTACTTAACAATTTTGGAGGTGTTCTACTTTTAAAGAAACAATTAAATATTGATATGTTTAGCCAAAATCTATATGATGCATTGAGAAATATTCAACTGCACCAGAAGAATCATTTTCTACAGTGAGGTAGCCATTTGGGCTCCAAATCAACGATTCAAATAAAATGGCCAATCCTATTTAAGTGTTCCAACCAGATCAATTCGCAAGCCGTAGGAAGTCACTAATGGTCTACATTCAAGCAGTATGCATACTGAACATTGTGTTAGAGGAAGAATCAAATGTCTCAACATTTTTTCTTTTTAACTCTAGTAAATCTTCAATTGAAGTCTTCAAGAATATATCAATATAATTTCATGAATTATTTTCTAGGAATAATCATCATAATGACAAAAGATATTTATTTCATACACATTTATGAAGGAAGATTATAAGGGATCAAAAATCATTGCCAAATTCTATAGCTGGTACTCAAAGACCCAAAAGGATTGAATCCATCGGCATCCAATCCCAATTGAACATTCCTAGGATCAGCTAATAAATCATGATGTAATGAATCAAATGTCTTCCAAAGATGTGAACATCTAGGATGTCACATTATCCAATGATTGTTATTATCTATGGAATTCCTCTTCATGAGTTCTGTGGTTTTCGATGAAATAAATAATCTTTGAAATCGAGGATTTAAAGGAATGAAATGAAAAACCTTTGTAGGTGTGTTAATTTTCTTCTTCTACATGGTAATATGTTGATTGAGACATCCAACATCACCCATTGATTTTCATCTAAAAGAAGAAATTATTTTCAATTTTGTCTACTTGAATCCTCTCTCCAATAAAGTATACAATCACTGGGAGATGTACGCATTTTAGTATAATTCATACCAAGCATATAATCAAATTTTTAATATCATAAAAAGACTCAGTGATGTTTGATTAAAGAAATTCATCACGCAACATTTCCAATATCATTGACATTTCATAATTTGTAATTCCACAGTGACTTTTGATATGGTACAACTTCAAAAGAAAATAAGGGTTTGAATATTTCAAACATCCACTATACACCTCTTGATTTCCATTGTCTACTTAATCATGAAACAAATATTCCTCAATGAAGTTTCCTGTTACATTTGTCTCCACATAATCAAGGGGAAGATCCAAAGATACGTTAAAATCTTGATCTGGTTGTCCTATAGTCTCAAAAACTTTAATTTTAACATTTCTATTTGTAGCACACTGATCTGGTTATTTCGATATGGTGTGATGTGGATTGTGGTGTCTTGATGTGCTGAATGCATCATTTATTAGGTTTTCAATTTCATTTTCCATTTTCGGCGAATTTGGGAGCTCATTCTAGGGATTCACATCAGTGATCAATATTTCTATAACATTCGATTCTTCATGCCTAATCCAACACATATATTTATAAGGGAATCGCTTAAAAATTAAATATTCATAAACATCATCTCTATTCAACAATATTCTAAATTTACATTTAGGACATTGACATGTTATTCTCCCTTCAATGAATCTATTGCAAATTTAATAATCTAAAAACTACTTGAAACCCTTAACATACTAAGGTTTGTTTCTTGGTAATGTGATCCATCTTTTATCCATGTATATCATAATGTGCCTTCAAAATATCTAAAAAAATTATGACACATATCTATTAATAAAAAGGGAAAAAGATTCATATATATTAGTTGAATAAATTTATAATTAAATTAAATAATGTTTCCCTAATAAACACATATGGTAAATAATAAACCCACCCACTATAAAGACAAAGCATGAAAATTAAAAATATCTATAAATGAAGAGTAGAACAACGATCTCATCCCTGTTATTTTTTGAATCACGTGTCACTCCAAAATAGATAGACAAATGGATGATGTCATAAAGTTGATATCACAATGGTAAGGGCTTTATAAATCATATAATAATTGAATTGAACTTAGGAGTATAAAATGGAAAAAAAATCCTTACCTTAAACATGACTCTCTACTGTAGAAAATACAAGGGTAACCAAGATTTAGAACATGCGAGTAATCATCAGGTGAAAGGATTAATGACTAGGCAAGATGAATAGAAGTCTTATAGAAAGTGGTATAACCTATAAAATATACCTTTTCAATTGACATTAAATTTTTTTCAATTATAAAAACGGGGAGAACCTATTAAATCCCTGGTCTTATGGATTTAATTTAAATTTTCAATCCCTAAAAAACAGACAAAAGGTGTAGAATTATATATTTTTCATATTAAACATTTTTTCTATATTTTAGGTTATTTGTGGATTGAATTAGGAATAAATGAATTGAGTATGTTCTGGGGATAATAAAATTAAAACATGTGGGTTATCATGGTATAGTGTTATGGGAAGAAACATGTTGTGACCCTATGTATAATTAAAATTTTCAGATCTGGGGCTGATCATGGAACATCAATAGGGGTTGAAAATTAATGTGGACCTCCGTCCGAATGAAATTATATATGGTCATGTGATGTTTCCTTTTTTAGTATTTATGTTTATAGGTATGTAAAAACTAAAATTGGACAATTAAATTATTGGGATGATCTTCATAGATAATTCTTGTAAATATTTTTTCCCATCACCATGATTAAAAAAATTCATATATCATATCTGATAGGCTTCTTGAGAGACTCTCTATAAGTATTTAGAGATTTTAAAAAAAGATGTGCACATGTTATCATCATCAAATTGTTGAAGAGAACCATTTCATTGTGTCCTTATAAAAATAACTAGTAGAAAATGATAGAAAACATCTAGATGCCTCATATATAGGATCTTTTATGGGAAAAGCACACATTGATTCCAAGGGGTTTATTGAAATGATTAATCAAAACTAATAACAATTTGGCACTATAGGTACTCTCATAAGATGATTTCCTGATGTAATAACATTTGATTAATCATATTTACTTGAAAAAAATTAATGAGTTAAACATTATTGTGATATATATGGATCTGAATCAAGTACCTGAACAAAAAACACATGATTTATACATTTATGACTATATTCTATCCATTTCACTAACCAATGTCTTTATTTTTAGGGAATGGAAAGTTTTACATTATCCTTTCGGCCAGGGAAATTCAAAAAAACCTATGTATTGAGAGAACCTACCAATATCTATTTTGGATTTTGAAATCACCATATCAAGGATAGACCCACCCTATCAAAATCATTACTCAAACCAACCCCCATTCTAATAAAAAAACCATTAGTTATAACACTCTCCACCCTTATGAAAGCACCATAAATTTCCTCAAACCACTCCGACCAACAACCCTCTCTCATATAAAATAAAACATATGACCATTCATCCACTAGTTTAAAAAAATATGATTTTTTCAAAACAAGTACAAAGATAGAAGATCATTGTATTGAATTAAAATAGAGAGAAAATATTTTTAAATCAATGTCAAAAAATAATGAAAACTTGTAACCAAAATAGTGCATATACCCTACGAGCTGTGCTTAGGAGAAGCAAGTAGTGTCGAGCAGCGGCATGGGTCAGAACCCGCAGTGGGGATGTGAGATTGGGCTTTAGGGGGTCAGTGGCAATGGGTGGAGAGGCGTGCTGAGGGGAGGTGAGGCGCGTTGAGGGGCAGCAAGGTAGCGAGGTGCGCTAAGGGGAGGCGACCTAGGGCTCCGTTGGTTGTGGGGGGGGGGTCTCATGGGGGTTAGGGGGATTGAGGGTCTCCTAGATGTTTTGGGTGGGAGATACTTTGGGACTGTATAATCATTTTAGTGGTGGATTTTAATAAACCACCGCTAAATAATTTATAAATTAATTTGTGGCAGTTTACTAAACTGCCGTTAAAAACATGACACAAAATGCTATTTTTGTTGTGGTGTGTAATGCGAGTAGTTTTAGGAAATTCGACTAGAACCAGAATATTTAAGTACTAATGAATTATATTGTGGTCAAATTAACCATGGCTATTCTAATATTATATGAAAAAATGAGAGGGTAAAATTTTAAACCATGTTCTTGGATAATTGGTGGTCGTTATAAAGGATAATGGATAAATATTCAAAGGATGTTTGAGTGAAACTACAGGTTCATGAATATCATGGTCAACGCATAGAGGGATAAAAGAGGCTTCCTAGAGGAATGAAGTTAACACTATTTGATAAACCTATTATAGTAGTGGTATTAATTAGGTATAATTATGGAATGTCATATATATCCAAACACTGGAATCCATTAGCTGTTAAGCCAGTTATTTAGGTGATATTATACATGGCCAATTGGGGGAACATACTACATAGTCAGATAAAATAGCTCTTAGGTATCAATAATCCTACCACCAAAAATAGAAGAAATATTTTTAAACATTTGGATTCACTAAGGATTAGAAGTATAAAATGTAAAAGGGGGTAATTTCCAATACATAAGGGACGTATTTGGACTATTATTGGCCATGATTTTGGAGTCCCATATATATATCTGAATCATATTTAAAATGGGGACACTTCTTATTTCATTTGGGGGCACTTTACGGAGAGGTCCCAAAATAAAAGCTTATGAATTGATTTTTTTTACTCATATATATGAATGTGGAGGATTTTTATGTTGTGATGTGTGTGAGCCCTGGGTTGAAGATATAGATGTCACTATGTATCTCCCAGGGTTGAGAATCAATGAATGCATAGTTGGTAAATAATGATTCCCCACCACGATTGAATTCACGAATAGAGGATAATGGGGGGGTTCTTTGAATAAAAATTCACAAATATTATGTGAATTCATGTTAAGCCTCCTCATGTAGATCAGACTCATAAATGGGTGAGACAATGCATTATTTCCATCACATTGTTACTAGGCCCAAAATTGAATGTCTGGATGTTAATACATTTCTCATATTAGTGAGAATAAAGCCACACATAGTTTAAGGATTTGGTTTCCATACATAGGAATAGTACACACATAAGAAGAGGGGGTTTTAATTGTGTTTATACATGGGGATATAACACTAGATTCACTATGTATCTCAATTGGATGAGAATCATGCCACACATAGTTCATGGAATTCTATGTTGTTTGATGTCATATAGGAAGAGTGGATGAGAATTGATGTTATGTGATGGAAACATTTTGGTTAGGCCAATGAATGAAATTATGGGAATAACAATATATCTAATATTTGTAAGAATTATGCCTCATGTGGTTTTGACAGGATCCCTGAGTAGATCTGATTAATGAAACATAACTAAAGGTTTATAATGATTAATCATCGATGAACCCTGGATTAATGAATTGGGCATCCCCATATATATTTATCAGGAAGGAATCAAGTCATACATAGTCCATAAAATATATTCCCCACATTAATCAGCCTTTTAGGTGGGAAGTATGAATTTTGATAACTTTCAAACTAATGGTTGGCCCTAATTCATTAATTCAAGGTATCACTATGCATTTCATTGAAAAAATCATGTGATATGTCTTGGAAAGGGTCTCTGTATAGATCGGGTTCATACAAATGTAACAAGAAGGGTAATTTTCATTCTCTAAAATGATGGTTGAACCTTGGATTGGAGAACTGGCCAACACAACATATCTTATTGAAATGAGAATCAAGTAAAAAAGTCTTCGAAATGTACTCAGTGAAGATCCGGTTTAAGAACATGTAACACGAAGGGTATTTTTTTCAAATTTTTGTTGGACCTAGGATTGGAGATCCAGGAATTAGTACGTATCTCATTGGATTGATAATCAAGCCACAAATATTTCTTGAAGGTTCTCCATGTATAGGTTTGATTCATACACACATAGAATTAATGGATTTCCAAAACATTGTGGCACGACCCGAGTGAGGAGATCTGGGTGAAAATATGTATGTTGATGGGGAAAGAATCATGCCATGTGTAGTTATTGAAAATTCTTCCAAGAAATTCAACATTATGATGTGTGGTTGAATATGAACCGATGTGAAAAAGATATAAATATTTCATTTATACTAGGGGACAGGACCTAGGTGTCACTATGTATCTAGATGGGTCATGAATCAAGACATATGTAATTATTTATGATGGTTCACTGTACAAATTGAATTTTTATGTGAGAAATAGGGGATTCAAAACTGTCTAGGAAAATGAATGGGCCCAAAATACAAGATGGTATGAGAGTCGAGATATTTTTTCTAGAAGTGACCCTATTAAATATTTTACTCATAAACAATGAAAGGGAATTTTTTTTTTATTTTTTGGTTGTGCATGTGTGCGGGATATGAGTTTGAAGCACCACTATGTATCTCATTAGATTAATAATCAAGACCTATGTAGTTCTAAAATATCTACTAACATAGAAGATTGAACTCAGAAACATAGGGAATGAAGCATATTTTTTTATAATGGTTGTACCCAAGATTTAAAATATGGGCATCACGACGTATATCATTGGAATGAGAATCCATCCATATATAGTTCATGAATATGGTTTACCATTTTGGTATAATCCATTCTTAGTGAAGAAATTTAGCTCAAATGCCTCTAGGGATTGGTAATGATGTGAGTAAGGCATATGTATGGAAGTGTCTCATAATGTAAGGGACCACAAGGAATGTCATATCATGGTATTTTTAGGGATTTATTAAAATCAAATGACATATAGATCATCCATAAAGTTTGATTCCATGTGGTAAGGACAACTGTTATTTTGATGTTTTAGATCACTGACAAGGATCTCATGTCATTAAATTTGTCGTCTTACAACAAGGACAAAGATTCTATGTAGTTTAATGTCATACAACATAGACCGTGGATGTATTTTGGTTTACCATTTTAAAACAAGGATGAACATTGTGTGATTACATGACATACTTATTTAAGAACTTTGCAATGGTTGGAGTTGTAATGACTTATCCATCCATTTAGATTAAGGAATATGATTTGTCAGAATAGTCCTTATAAATGGAATAAGGTCCATCCCAATTTGGCTAAATCTTCGTAGGCTTCATTCCTGGTATCATTGGTATCATAAGGAACAAAAAAACTGCCATTAGAGAAATGAACAATGGAAAACATTCTTGTTAGAGGGTCATGGTTTTCGGTTCTCATAAACAACCAAGTGATGCATGGTATTCAATCATTCTTCTTTCTGTTGCTCTAAATCATCTTGTTGTTTCTAGGATTTATCATCAGTGTTTGATTTATCACAAATGGAAACTCTGTTTGATGGAAACTAAATTTCAATGGGAATAAGTTCTTATGTACCATATAGAACGGAGTGTGGAGTTGATGTGTGGATTTATAGGTAGTAGTTTTATAAGACCATATGTAATGCAAGAGTTTATGAGGCCATTATTTCTTTTCTTTATCCACCATTTTCTGGAGTACATTGGACACGATTGTTTTGAAAGCCTCTATATGTCAATTTTCCATAGCATTATAGTGTGATGAATGGTTGGATTTGAAATCATATTCCTGATATGACATCCCTATCTCATCATAATTTTTTTTGTCTGTCAATATGGTTTTATGGACAATAAATCTAGTTATGATATTAGCTTTGAAAATTTTAACAATGCTTTGGTACTCAACTTCCTTGTGAGGTATTACCTCAAACCATTTTGATAAGACATTCAGAATAGTAAGAATGTACTTGAACTTATTTTTCCTAGGTGGATGATATAGCTCTACTACATCCATTCCACCAGTAAAAATATCCACGATTATTTTCCTGTATGTAGAAAATCTGGGGTTTTAGGGATGAAGATGGAATAACCCTAGCATGTATCAAACTTCTTAGTGAAATCTGTGCAATCCTACGTCATCGAATTCCAAAAGTGTCCAAGCCTTCAGAATTGATCAGAAATCTTATACCCAGACTAGTTGTCACCATAGGCTCATACATGTACTTCATTCTTGACAACCATATTTTCCTCTCAATCAATGCGTTTGTGGATAATTCCATTGAAGCCTCATCGATAATGGATCTTTAGGTGAATTGGGCCATCCTAAAGAATGAAATTAACATCTATCTACTTGATCAACCCTCATACAACTATTATTGATGAAAATAAACCATCTTAGAGATGTTCGATGATAGTGTCATCAATCTCACTGTAGGACCTAATGGTTTAGGAATGGTTTAGATTTTATTAATTTCCTCTATTCTAATTTGAAAAAAAGGTGAAACCACATGTCGATGAGAAATTATGATGGTGGTTTCATCATAATTTTGATCTTCAAAAGGATGTAAAAACATTTTTTGATGCATCAAATTGAGTATTCAATAAATGTTGGATGTACAACAATGTCAGTTATGAGGTAAATTCTTCAATTAACCCTTATACATAATCCCACATGGGAATTAGATCTTAATTTATAATGGTGTAACCCTAATTACTCTTTTTGATTATCAAATATGAATCACCGTTCACTTATTGGTGGTTTACAGGTACTTGGATTTCCAATTCCAAACAAACAATGAGAGCCTGATATTTTGCCTCATTGTTGGAACCACCGTCCTATAACAAAAATATGTTTGGAAACCCTAAATTTTCTAGGGAGATAATCACAATTCCCAAACCATCTTTCTTGAGATTAGGGTCTCCCATTATCATCCACATTGGTCTTATGGAATCACCATCAATGTACATTTCCAATGTTTGTGGACTGTCTTAAATAGAGAGCACCTTTTCATCAGGTAGTTCAGTATCCAATGATGATTCTTCCCTAGATTGGTACTCAACATGTAAGTCTTTCTAGGATTGACCTTACACAACCTTCAATGGAAAAAAACTCTATATCAAACTGCTATATAATAACTACCCACCCTTCCAGAAATCCTTTCATCAAAAGGAGACTGAGGATAAATTTGAGTTGGTTATTATGAGAGACTAATTATACCTCATGATTATTTAAGTGGTTCATCAGTTTTTAAACTGAAAAAATTAATTCAAGAAAATTCTTCTCAATATCTGAATTTTGATACTCTCTATTGAGCATGGTTCATCTGAGATAGTAGAGCCTATTTCCATTCCCAACATTGTTTTTTTTTCAAGGAACACACCCAGTGATCACTCCAATATTGTCATATAAATAATGTGAGGGATTCTAGCAATTGGTGGCATCAATACTAGCAGACTCAATAGGTATTTATTGAGGGTATTAAATGCATCTTGTAATTAATTTGTTCATTTTTATGTGACCACATTCTTCCTAAATTTTGTGTAAGGAAAACCCTTTCCTAGAAGATTGGCTTTGATGTTCCAGATGTTGGCCCTGTATCCTCAATGTCCTCTAAAACATTTCATGTTTTGAGGAGGCGACATTCCATGGATATAATTATTCATTTCTAGATATACTTTGATGCCATGATTTTGTACAAAAAACCAAGAAAGTATCTCAAGGTTACCCAAAATACACATTACAAGGATTTCATATTCAAATTATGTTGTCAAGGATTGTTGAATATGGTGTTGATTTCATTCAAGTGAAAAGAACATTTTTTTATTTGAACACTAAATAATCAAAATATAATTCAAAAACATTTTTCATAAAGGGTTTAAATATATGGTTCATTTCAAGTTGATATGTGCACCAACATTCATAAATCCAACAGGAATTACCTGATAGAAAAATATGCTTTGAGGGGCTCTGAATGCTATAGATCATTCATATTCTATATATTTTGGGATTTGGTTATACTCAAATTATTTATCCAAGAATGAGAGAAATTGGTAGACAGCTATATCATCAATCTAGAGTTTTTTTATCAGAATTGAGAAGTCATCTTTGGGATAATATGGGTTTTGATCCCTCAAATCAATGAAAACTCTATTTTTCTCATTCATATATTTCACCTGGAAAATATAAGCTAAAAAATATGCAATTGTACCTCTCAGAGGAATTCATATTTGATAATATTGTCTAAATCAGCCTCAATTCTGAAGGGGTGAGTCATGTACATTCTTCTTGCTGCATGCTTCTATCCCTGATGATCTTCTGAAAAACCAAAATGTTGGGTATCAACCTCAGGGTCAATAAATGGAATCATTGTGTAGTTATATGAAAACATATTGTTTTTTGTTTCATAAAGGATTTTTATAATTCATTCTCTTTAATTTCCATGGTTTCACTAATCATAGTCGGGTGTAGATATTCATTTGTACCCATATTTATTTCTATGAGTTAATCAACAATGGTGGAGATGCCTATCTCAAATGTTGGAGGGATCCATGAGGTCTTCCACTTCAACATATTCTACATGTATTACTTCATCATTATCCTCCTAGAGGGTTGGTGGAAAACCAATATTTTCAGTGCTATGGGAGGAATCAATATTTGGACATCTCAAAGAAATGGAAACAATATTTGGTTCAACTAATGATGAAGGGTCTTCTAGACATTTTGAAGGGATGATGATGGGATGAGAGTTATCATCCCTATGTTTTTTCATGTGTTTGAAAACATACTCTAACCTCACTAATGAAGTAGAGACTTTCTGAATATTGGAAGATTAAATGAAGCCATCTTTATTTAGGATTCTGTCACTGTTTAGTGAGTCAATGATTTCTCTATTGTGGTCTGGATCAATTTCCAATCGAAATTATAAAATCCAGTAAACTATTTATTTTATTAGGGCCAACACATTTAATTAGATTAATGGGTTGCACGTTATTTGCATTAAGATGCTATAATGGGTACACTGGGCTCTTTTTCATACTATTCCGAGCATTTATTCTAGTAACATCATTAGACATGGATTTTTCTCCCCTTTTCTGATAGAACTCCTCCACAATGTACAAATCTTCAACAGTTTTAAAATTTTCACTTTCACCACACGATGTCCCAAATTTGAAATTGATGCAATATTTGAGACATTGGTGGTATTTTAAAGAAAGGGTTACATGTTGATGCTTCCATGGTCTTTCCAATAGAATGATGAAATCTATGTCCTACCAGAAGACCATGCACTCTGAATTAGATATGACATCCCCAAACTGAGTTCTGAGTTTAATTTCATTCGGACTTTCTTTCTCATTCTTTTTGTAACCCCATAAAATAATGGTAGAAGAAGACAAGTCGGATTTAGTATATCCCAATGATTGTAGTGCCCAAATGGAAATGAGTTTGAATCTTGAGCCATTATCTATGACGGTTCGTTGGATGTCAGTTTCATTAATCTTTCAAGGTAGGTAAGAGGGATTGAAGTGTCTATGTTTGATAGCATCATCATTTTGATCTTTGAATGATATGACATCATTGGATTTTTATGGATCATTCTCTATATGGTAGTCTTCTATATCAGAAAGCTCAACTTCAAACTCTTGAGGGCTTCAAAAATCCTTGATGATAGGTTCTTAGAGATCCTTTGATGAACTCGTGGAATCTGGGATAAATAATGTGGTCGGTACTTGGTCCATTTTCTTCAACACATCATACTTTTGATCTTGTAGAATATTTTTTCTAGCATGGAGATTCTATTTTGTAGGTTCCTTGGATGTTGATGTTCATGATGTGGATGGACTATCATTTTTCATAGAATTTGGAAGTACATCTGTTCTCAGTGGATTAGGCTTTCTAGGTATTCCCAATCACATAAAGGTTAAGAAATATCCTCTAACCACTCTTTCAACATGATCATTTCATGGAAAATCGTATCATGTGTGGAATAATTACCTTGTTCCTAATGAGCCCACAGAAGGGCTCTACCAGGGGTTTTTGCAGCACAAATACTTCGATTAGGGGTGTGGCTGGAGAAGTGGTTTCCAGAATAAACACATCTTTACATGTATCCTCAAACATGACGCCATCTTCCTCAAATTCCCTAATCAAGTGTAGGGAAAAAAATTAATAATAAGAATCATCATTTGAGTAGGGATACATTATGTGAATAACATTAATGGAACCGATGATCAACTCTTTATGTTATAAATATTCTATCTCATAGAGCAATTAATGTTGTTCTATTTGGCATGATAGTGCCTATGCTCTTGAGACAGTTAGTGTGAAATCCTTTAAGTAAAAACAATTCTTTTAACTTAACAGAACCTCGAATTCATCATCATTCTCTTCATTCTTCTGGCCTTGTTTCTTCTTTGTTTATCAGACTTCATAGTTATGATATTTTGATAAAGATATATTAGAGAAAAACTAAGTGGTAGGAGACATAGTATGTTTCTCCAACTGTGTTCGTATAATGGAATGACTTCTGATGGTTTTCCCCAATCATACAATCGTTAAATTTCTTCTAATTATTAATATTTACTTTCATCCATTCATATTCTCCTTTGGATCAGTAGCAGTAACACATTCTACCTAGGCTATTGAATTTTGTAGCTTTACTTGCCCAAAGTCCATCATCTTTTTTGGATGTCCTTAAAAACAAAACAGTCTTGGATGGGGTCCCCCAAAATTTGATGAATGGATAAATAGTATGGGTAGTCTTAATAACTTTATTTATTAGGTTTCATTGGCCTTCGAAACTGAACTATATTTTTTTTCCAAATCTGAGATAAAGTAGTTTGTGAATTTTTAATTTTGAAAATAATAGACCTTGTTTTTCATCTCCCCAAATTCTCTCCACCTCTAATAGTTTTGATCATAATGGAAAGTTAAGCATTTCGGCTGAAGCTCATGACATGTATTCCTATGGTATAACGAGTTTATTGAAGTTGGATCAGGTATAGGGGCCTGCATAAGTGTAAATTTAGTGGCCTCTACTTTTCCTACTCCTCTTACACGAGGTTATGGGTTTACTTAGGATTTGTATCTAGTCTCTGCATACAGATTGCAAGATCAAAGGCTATTGTCTTTTATAGTGTCTAGATAAAAATGAAATGAATCTTTTGATTAATGTATTCCTATACATTGATTGATCAAGAATGAAAATTCATGTACCATATAATGCCTGGCCCCCAAAATGATTGTACGAAGCATCTGGGTTTTACTACATCCTAGTGCTTAGGGGTCCCCATCGTGGGATCATAGCATGAATAGAAATGTGTCAAGTATTTCACATGATATCATAATCAATTAAATATTAGTAATGTGGGATTCTCAATGTTTGGTGTGGGAGGATTCAAATATACTCATTTTGGATAAGCATTATTTTCAAGGATAAATTATATTCTCTATCCTTCCATAGCATCAAATTGATTTGTTAATGACTAATGGTGTTCATAAGCATTGATGGAATATCTGTCTCAGCCAAGACCCGAATAGGTGTGTTAGCTAGAGCCTAAATTGGTGCAGATAATGGAATGACCACTTCTGGTAGTGCTATGAGTATTTTCCTTGGATAAGACATAGGGAAATTCATGTACAAATAATCCAGGAATAACTCGATTGGTACATAAAATAGACAGAATTATTTATCTGCATCAGTAGTTTCAAAAAATCCTCATTGTTAAGGTTCTCCAACTGTATGTGTTAGCTGAGGATATTGTTTTAAGGAATATCTGGCATGAATTCTACCTTGTAGTAACTCAATACTGAGTTTTTCCAACTCCTTCATCTCAACTTCTTACAGGTAAAATCTTTTCTCAATAAAAATGGATTGACATTCTCTTAGTTTAATGTGAGACATGGTATGACCTTTTACATTTCCTTTATTAAGTTCCATTAAAAGAAGATAATGTTGATTATTTGATGGAATAAATAAATTTTAGGTAAGCTAATGATTTTCATAACCCACATAACCTTAATTCGCATTAGTGTGGACCGCATTATGAAGAAGAACATCATCCTTTGAATCCCTTGAAATTGATATATTTTTTACAGGATCTTCAATGATGGCATTGATTAAATTCATCAAAGCATAATATATGTCTTGTATTCTATTGTTATATTTGTGACATAACATTCTTATGTGCCATCCACTAGAATTTATCTTCATTAAGAGGGGATTTTGAACATGAAAATTTCATTAGTCCTCTAGGATGGGGTTATTCATGTTCTTAGATCTCATCCCATTAGGCTCTATTTGTTGACGCTGGGTGTTGGGTTAATAAATCACCCCTACCTACGGGTTGGGGTGGCTCCTCAACTACTACGGTTTATATAAGCATAGAAGATATTATAATTTTATCATTTATTTTTAAAACATTGGTTGGGTGGATTATCTGGACCTCACTTAAATCACCTGATTTGGATGACCGTTTTGCCATTTCAGACATTTTTCCAATATGGCGGCTGAAATCATCTAAGCATAGGATAAACTGAATGTTCTCAGATTCATGTGGAAAAATTATGTCAATAGCATTCTCTCTTTGGTCCTGAATTTGGTTGAAGATATTTGAGGCGTGTTCTTGTAGATAATCTCTTTGTTCAGGAAAAGAATTAGTTTTTTCCAACTAGGCTGGGGAAATATCAGTGCATGAAACAAATTTTTCTAGGATTTTATACCTTTAGAGGATAGTGAAATAAAATGATCTCTTTGCACCCCATCATTTTATATGAACCCCAGGTGGGTTATATGTGATCAATTTTCACAACCTCATTGATGCATTTAGTAATTCCTATTGATGGGATCCCAAATGCTTCTAAATTTTTTGATGCTGACCAACTAGGATATATGCCAATTCAATTTCATATTTCAACCCTTTTATTACCTTGGCATGAAAATGTTCTTATTCATAAGGTCATACATTTGTTTTTATATTTTGTAGAGTCTTCGATATGTTGAGGAATATATCATGAACACAATCTTCTACCAATATCTTGGAAATGTTGTATTGAGATATTGCCAAAGGCCATAACATGATTGAAATTTCACCCTTAACTTGTTGTTTCATCGTAATCAACATATCATATTAATATTTTTATCGTATGTTTTTATCAATATTCGACTAAAGATGGTGTTTTCCTAAATATTTATTATAATCAGAGCGATTAGTAGAGAGTTCCTCTGTTGTATTGGAAGATAAATGGACCAAGTGTGGTACGAAGAATGATTGTCTCCTAGGGATGTCTTTCAGTTGAAAAAGTATTTTTTCTACCAGAAAGAAGGTGTTATACATGACTAGACTTTTGTTTTAATGTTCCTCATGATATGCAGGATTTCACATCACTACATTTTTAGTGGGATAATTCTCCTAAAAATTTAAATCACTAGTACAGTTATAACGTTGGTAGTGAATTCCATCGTGGGGAGGAACAACATGTTTGATTACAACAAGGGGAAGAATCTATTTATCCTTGGACTTATAGCCACATAGAGGGTTTCCGTGGCACTCATCATGAGATAGTATCTTGATATTGACATAATGGTCATAAAGAAAGACTTTTAGAAGAATTTTATAATGAGGAACTTCCGATTTACAACTAATGGGAGGGTATGATTTTAAGGTGTAATTGATTAATGTATAAGGGATTCAAGGACTCCATCATTTAGTAGAGCCACATCAAAAACTGGCTATATATTTTCAAACTATGTTTGATAAGGATTCTTTTTTATATGCCTTATTACAAGAATTTGGGGACACTTGTTGGAAAAAGTTGTTTTTATTTCCCTGTGTATGTGGATACCTTAAAGTGTCTATCAAAATAAGCTGATTATCTCCAATTTGAATGAGTTTATGTTCCTAGTATAGTGGTCCATTTGATATGGAATATATTTCTCTATAGCCCTTTTGGACAGGAACATGGGAATGCATCTTCTCTTATCCTCACATTCCTGTAAATTGATACTGACAGCCATTTTGTGTTGCAGTAGAGAGTTGTTTCTTCCCTATTCTTCTTGTCCTGATTTTATAACATAATTATCTATGTGCTTCCATATGATGCTATTGGTGTCTTGATTGGTGTAGTATTGTTTATGTTCTTTCTTATAATGCTTCAATAGATTAAAAAATCGAGATTAATTGTATTCCACCATTTTAGTCTATTGGTTTATGATTGATGATGAATGGGTATATATGGATGATACTTTTTTCCCCCAAAATGGTTTGGATGGCTTCTTCGAAGGGTGAAAAAGGTAGGATATTTCCCACTCTGGGAGGATTCGTAACCACTAGTAGGAAAATTGTAGGAAACTTATGAATGTATAAATACAAACCCAAATGGGAGACATGTTGATGTGCCTTTCCAAAAGGTTTTATAAATTAGGAGGTCTTGGGGGAGGATTCATCATGGTCCCTTTCAGTAAAGGGATCCACTGAAGGAGAATCCATTAAATTATTCTATTTGGAAGAGGATTCATGAATGGTTCATGTAGTTTGATGTGATGAGGTGAACCAAGGAGGAGCGTGCAAGTGGGTAGTGCTCATGTGGGTCGCACACAAGTAGGCTTTGGTGCACTAGTTTCACCTGAAGTGAAATCTAATCTAAATAAATACCCATGGGTGGGTCTTTTATCAATCCATCTAGGGTCTTTATAGGTATTCCAAGAATTGAGGCATGAAAATATTTATCAGTGGATGGTCATGTCGTGCATGTGTTCTTAAGTCAGGGGGTAGGGCGACCTGTTCGCATAAGTGTTGTCTATTTTTACCACTAAATTTTCTTAAACCTTACAAAAACCCTATTATATATTCTCTTTAGGTTTCTTAAAACTACAATTATTGTTTTCAAGGACATGAGTGAAGCACTAGGCAGAACAGAGCAACAATTGACCTCCTGGGAAATTCTTCACTACAAATAAAGTCATAAAGGGTCTATTTGTTGGAAAATATATGACCTTGGGAGAATGTGTATGGTCACACAGGTGGGTGGTGTAAAATTTCATACATTCTACTGGTGAGTTGGAGATCCTTGGGTGAACCACTTTTTTATCCTTTTCAAATGATGATATTCTCTTTCTATTTTCTCCTACTTTTTCTATGGCATATCTTTTTGTCAATTTTTCATCTAGGTGATGAAATCGAGAGTCAACAACCATGATAAACCAATAAACCCTATATTATTAATACAAATAAATTTTTTTATGTTATGGTTTTTCCCAGAACCACACACACTTCCATGAAATGGGTTATGAAATCATAATTCTTGTTTATAGAGGATTTTCGTCTCGAAAAACGATGTCTTTAATTTTTTTCATTACCATCTATCAATGTTTGGTGTGATGATGGATATAATGTATATTTAAAATATTTAAAACATAATTATACATCTTGAGTCATTATATCATATATATAATTTTTAAATTCCAATACTTACTGAATATGGTAACATCACTTGTGTGTATGGAGGACTAGTACATTGCGAATCGATGTGATTTGTTTTTCAATAAAACGATCTGTGGAATGAAATAAAGGCAATGATAGTAAATATTTGTGATATACCTGGTATATGTCTAATATTAATGAAATATTTATATTTTAATAAACATAATTTTTCATTTTCTTTTTTACCTTCTAACTAACATAAAAATTGATAAGGTTGTTTGTGGACATGTGGACCACCGCCTCCTCCGAGCAGTGTGATACCTTATTTCACCACCACATCAAAATAATGTTATATATAAGTATATATAATTAAATATTATTTTGTATTATATAATTATCCTTGTACAAATATAAAATATTAAAAAACATCATTCAATATTGATCATTAAAAAATGGAAACGTTACTCATGCATATGTACGTCCTACCATCTCCATGATATCAATGTTAGTTAATTTTGTGAAAGCATAATTCATGATTGTTTTCTAAAGTATAATTAATTTATAAATATTAAAATTATTTCAGGGTTATCATTCTGTCTATGTTTAAAAAATCACCTCATTGAACATATTCAACCTACTAATGTCATTTATCACACATTTTCCGAATATGCTCTAAACATCCACTGTAAACCTAATTGATTAAGTTAAAGATTATAAAATATTAAAAGGTGAAATAAAAGTAGTAATAAACATAAATTTTTTTCTCAATTAAGAATATAATTAACATAATTAGTTTATTTAAGATGATAAATATTCACTTGACAAGTTGGACTAATGCTAAGGGACTTCATCTCAAATCTATTTCATTGAGGAATATCTTGATGTTATGCACCTTCAATATTCTATAAATTGTATATACTACCCCTTTGACATGTTATACCTTATATTTATCTTTTATCATGGTATTTAATTTTTTTAAAATATTATCATTTCATGGGAATTATAATGTAAATATTTCCAATGTGAAAAAGTAATTTTCTTCTATATAAATTTTTTTTTAAATTTTTCCATCCACCTCTCTTTCTCTTCAATGTCTATATTTTAGAAATGATTTTGTCATAATTTTATATATATAAATAAAATATTAAAAATTAATAATTATGTCTCCTTTTACATTATTTATATATGTTTCAAAATGAATTTTTTTTTTGTTTTTTATTAAACGTTTTGACAACTGAAAAAAGAAAATTCATATTCTTAACAAACTAAGAGAAAATGGAATTTCCTCCATTATGACCATTATTTTATTTCTAGATTTATTTGAATGCATTCATGTTTCATTAAATGTAAAAAATACCTATTTATTTTTATTTTTTTATTTTCATATTTAAATTGTTTTTTAAAAAATAGTATTCCAATATTAAAAATTATTTTTTATTATAAAAGGAAATTTTGAAAAAAAAGTATCGTTCTTATGAGTTTAAAATAGTTTTTCAAATATTTTGTAATTGATAAGTTAAAAAATAAAAATGTTTCATTCATGATATTTTACTTCATCCATATAGGGGAAATGAGTGCACCTAGATAGTGTTGGGTGAGCCAATTACAGCTTATATGATGGGGTGTACTATATAGCATTGAGTGAGCCCATTATATCATATATGATGTGGTGGGCCAGAATGCACTGATTCATGTCATTAGAGATTAAATAATTGGTTCACCAAGATATTCCTCTAATTCATTAGATAAGTTTCCATGTCTTAATATACAATGAGGGTTTTACCAAAGGGTCTATCTAATGTATTTAATTGGGCTCTTTTTTACTTCGGACATGGTTTTAAATTAGATTATGAATCTAATTATTTATGTTACCATTAATTGTTTTAAATATTTTATTTTGCGTTTTAAATTAATTATTTGATAATAATAGTTTGTTTAATATGAGAATGATTTATTTATTTTTCTAAAATAACCATGATATAAAGATAAATATTTAATGGGTTTTCATGTATTCATTTTAAAAACAGTTTTATTTATGTTCTATCCCTAACTACTAATTTTTTTTTACAAAATGTGTTTTTAAATGTTATTTATATGATGGGTAAGAAAAATGATGAATTCAATTTTAAATTAGTTATTAATTTTCATGAAATAAATAATGTTTTTATGAAATGTTTTATATGGTAGAAACAATATATATTGATTTAAAGTTCCCACATTATTTTTTATAGTTTTCTAATATATGAGTTATGAACTAATTCTCAAAAACTATATATCTGAAAAGATTCCAAACACGAAAAAAGTTATGTATTTACAAAAAAACATGATTATATAATGTTTAATGTGAGTTAATTATAGTCAAAACATATAATTTTATGTTTTCAGATTATCAAATATTGAATAAAAAATTCCAAATCAACACTTGGACACTTTTATCATGATCTCTATAATTTGTAATGGATGATTTTCATAAATACATTGTATCTTAAAAGATATGTTTTCTCAATAAAAGTGCATAAGGACTTAAAAGACATTAACATAGAGATTCATAGGTCATTTAGTTATGAAAATGAAATGTTTTATCTACAATGTTTGTACATTTATATTTAAAAAATATAAATTAATAACAATTTGTGGGAATGAAAATGATACTATGTCTTAGAAAAAAGTAACCATGATGAAAAACAAAATATGATAACGTACATATACGCTTGAGAGAGAAAATTGTTGTTTGTTTATTTAATATAGAAGTTGACGGGGATATAAGGGTTGTCCTTATTAAAATATAAAGTTTAAACTTGAATTCATTTATCATATTCTACTATGGTAAATAAATTTTTAATGTTATATCATAATACATTATACAAATATTCTTTAAAAATACAAGTCCATGTAATGATTATTATAATGGTTTTACTATGGGATTTGATTTTCCACAATCTGAAAACAAAATGTGCCGTAAATATTTAGTATATTTGTATTGTTCAATGAATAATGAAACTATATTTTGTGCATCGTATGGAGTCCCAATTTTGGAAATTCATACATTTTTTAAGAATCATGCACTAAATTAAAAGGATAGTAATTTTTATAAATAAATGACATTTATATAAATTTATTAGTTTATAAATACATTGAATATGTTAAATCAAAACAATATCACCCTAAAAACACTATGAATCATGGTTATATTACCGATAATGATTAATAATATAAAACCATTAAAAATAAACTTCATAAATGTTGATATTTTTGGCTCCACTTTCTCTATAACCTTCATACATTAATATTATATCTTATTATTGGTCTTATATATTTATGTTTTTCATTATATTATTAATATTGACCTCCTAAATGTGTATAATTACTCTGTGAATATAGTATGGAAATGATAATTCCATGTGTTAAATAACATGATATTATCCTACTTAGTTTTGAAAATCCTTACCTATGTGGATAGTTTTTACTGTCTTGAGAATTTATTATCATCAGTAAATATTTATAAATAATTGAAATTTTTTTTTTGGTATATATAGATATTTAATTGGTCATTTTTGGGTTTCTATGTCTTCCATATTCCCTTCCACCTTTATCCAGGGATCACTTGGTCAGGCCCACCTTTTTAATTATCTATTAAGTATCTAAAAAACATATACTATTATTCAATATTATAAAATAATTTTTTTAATCACTTTATAAAGTTAAAAAATACTATAGAGGATTGAAATTCATAATCTAATATTCCATTAGAAATAATGTTTTCTGAAATTTTAATATTTGAGGCGTTGTAAAATTTTCAATTTTTTGAGATGAAAAATATAGACATCACTGGATGGTGTACCACTATGTATTTTTATTGTCGGGACATTGGAATATTGAAATTATATTAGAATTTTATAATATTTGGTGTTCAATTTTATCATTTTATTATATTATATCATCGTAGAAAATGATAATGTTTTATTCATGTTCTTTAAAATGTTAATATTCAAAAAAACATATGTAAAAATGCTACTTAATATATATTTGTCCCATAAATGGTCTATACATTAAGATGGGGTTGAGTAAGTGAATGTTGATATTAAAATAACCCATTCTAATAATCATGGTTTATAAAAGGTTGGTACAATATTCTCATTCACAATATAAATATAATGTATTAATGAATTAAATTGATAAGAAATAAATTTTTGTCTTCCATATATAGTGGGCTATGTACATGGACTATATGATGACAATTTTTTAATATACAAATTCACCAAGAACATCACATGTAATTAAATTTTATAGTGGATATACTAACCCTCCTTATTCAAAAAATGTAACAAATATTGAAAACTATATAATCTCATCACAAGAAAACAAATCATTGTGGGTATAAAAAATTTATAATACCTTTCACACACAATAAATAGGAATTACACCAATGAAAATGAAATAGTAATATCTTCTTTTCATCAATGTGATGAGTCCCCAAATTATTTTATAGAGATCACCTAATGGAATTTTCTCCTTCCTTTTATAATAAAACTATAATTTTCTCCCCCCATATATAAGTAAAATAACATTCTCCATCTCTATTTTCCTTTCATCCACTTTAAATTATAAGGAGACCATAATATTTTTTATCTACTACATAACTCAGGAGTAATATTAATTTTAATATAAAAATTTTTTCTTGAAAAACACTATTTATATAGAATTAATATTTCTATAAAAGAAATAATTACTTTTTTCACAACCTCCCATCAGAAAAACATTTTTCAACTTCAAAATTGTGTAGAAATTCATATAAAATCTCATCATGAATCTTGGGTAAAGATATTAGATGAATTGTTGGATTTTTTATTATCTTAAACACCTACAAAATTATCCAAAAATGTTAATTTTAATTATTTATATATTCATTTAACAGGAAATAACACCTTTAGATCCCTCTTTCTGTTATTTATATAAACTTGATTATGCAAATTCATTCTCATGTTTATTCATAACTAACATATGTAATGTCTAGATGAATATTATGTATCCCAAGGAAATAAAGTGTGGATAATCCAAATTTTATCATACATATATCTAATATTAATCTAACATATATAGTTATTCCTCCATTTTAATAATATTTAACTAACATATTAATCTTATGTATTATTTTTTATATATTTATGTTGTTTTATAGTTTTTGAACCTCCTATGATAATCTCACAAATATATGGATTACTGTTATGAATGGTTCTATTATTCTATTGTCTTCCAAATTATTCAATGATTATAGTATCCTTCATTTAATTAATATTATGTATTCCAAAAATATATATACCCTCAAAAACGTCTAAAAATACCCTGACCTCAATTCACAATGATTTCATGATTATTTTCAAATGATTTCAGCCTTCCATTATAAACACACACCACCCAAAAAAATCATCAAAATATTTTCTATAAATATATCCCATTTTATGTGTTTAATGACACACCATCCTGAATATTACTTGAAATTGTATCCTTCACGCACCAGTATCATCTAATACAAGACATTAAAACATATATTATTTATTAATTCATAAAATCATCTCCTATATAATTACATAATTCATTCATGGTGTGAGAAACAAATGTTAATTAAAAATCTAATAATGAAACATTTCAATGGTATTAATTCTCTTCTAAAGACACTAATTGAAAAAAACATTTTCATATACTTCATTATTGTACCATTCACCACTTTTTATGATCTCTCAACACAACAGATATAACAATATATTGAAATTTGATGTAGAATATGAATACAAATTCATCATCTGTCTTGAAATAATAATTTATATTACCTCTTTTGACATAAATTCTTCCCTTATTACTAGAAATATATATCTCTAGATTTTTTCTGAACCTAATGATAACATATTTGAAATTTTAGAAATTAGAAATATCTGTCTAAATAAGATAATCTATTCTTGATTAAATACAATTCCATGAAACAACTGTTAAAAATATCCTTATATAAGCATATTAATTGAATGAAAAAAATCTATAATAGAGTGGGGATCATTTCTAAAAAGTGGATAGTGGTGGTTGGACACAATAATAAAATATGATCATTTCAGACACTCATTAAAAAGACTATATATTAGTGGTTATTTATTTGAGGGGGTAATTCATAAATGTATCAATTTATTCATTATACATAATTTTAAATTCGTTTTCAAAAAAGAATAATAAAATTTTAATTTATTTTTGGATTTGTCACAACTAACAAAAAATATACAAATGGGTTTTAAAAAAAATACAAATTGATGAGGTTATTAGCCCTGGATACCATAAGAAATTAGATATGATCTATAAACCCTTTGTATCACTTATATTATCAAATATTTATAAACCGTCAAATATTTTTTAAATTTTTTTATAATTATATTATATAATTTCAATTTGTTGTCCTAGAGAAAATGTTAAATTAATATACTACTATAGTTTTAGGAAAACCAAAATGGACTATGTAAAATATTAATTAAAAATTTTATGAAAAATATCATGCATTTTAAAACCTCGAGAATCACTTATATAAAATAGGGTTTATGACACCTAATATATTTTTAGAATTCCAATTTAATAAAAATTATTTTTATTTTATCAAAAATAAATTATATATATATGAAATAGGTTTTTATTTTTATACGTATATATATTTTCATGTATTTAATTATACACACACATGTGTGCTTATACAATATTAAATATACATATTTTTTTGTGAGATTGTTTGGTGGTATTTATATATATTTATATATATATTTATTTAAATTAATAAATATATATAAACGTATATTTACAAAAGTATATGATTGTGTGTTTCTATATATAATATCAAAAATACATATATGTGTGTCTGTTTATGAGTTATGTGTTTAAATATATAAATGTATAAAAATATACATTAAATAAAATCATTTCTATTTATTATATTATATTTATATTTATATAAACACGTTGTTTTTATATTTATAATTTTTATAATATATTAATAAATGTTATTTTTTTATTTATTCAATATATATATACATACATGTTAATCCCTTGAATCCCCCTTTGAGTGGATGAGTTATATGTCATTTTTAGGCAATATGTAGTTGTCGATGCAGATGGTGACGGTGGTAACAATTATAATGTCTTAGTGACTGCATGGATTTTAGACCATATAATTTTTTATCCTATGATCCATGTAATAGTTTCCCCTAAACCCAATATATATTAATAATACATTGTAAATATATGATATAAAATTTTAAAAATATTTTTTTTATAATTTGATTACAGTGTACTTCATGTTGGTTCTGATCCATTTCGAATCCCATGGATTGTGTTGTTTGATTTCTACAAGTGAATCCCTAGCCCATTACTCAAATCTCTAATACAAATGGACTATGATATATTGATATAATTAAATAAAAATATATTTATAAATTATATATGTACATTCACACAAACATAGTAAAAAAATACGTTATATAAAAATTTACAATTTAATAAAAATAATTATAATTTGCATTTAAGTATACATATAATTTAATATATAAACACCATTAACATATATACAAACATATAAGTATATATGTATTTAATAAAATATTTATATATAATTATATATATAAATGAATCAAAATTTATTAATATATTATATTATACATGGATCATAGTTGGTCTGGATGTGGAAACATGTTTCAGTCCCTGAGTGGAAAAGGTGTCAATGGGATTGTAAATTATTATGTATAAAATAGTTGGAAAGAAATATATATATATATTTATATACAAATTATGAATTATTTAATCTCCTTCATTTTTTATAAACATCATTTTAATTATCATTGAGAGTGATTTTATTTTATATTTTTATTAAAATTTCAATGATTTCAAAATATTTTATTTTAAAATATATATATAGTGATAAAGATGATTATAACCATCAATAAAACAATTATAACTATTTTTAAAAAAATCAACATTTAACGACAACTGACACAATGAAAATTTGGTATCCAATTTATGAGTGATTATAAAAAAGGTCCAGAAAATAATTTATAATATGTAATAAAGGCATTAAATGAAAAAAATAACCACATTTAATTATTGTTTCAATGTAACTTATACGGGAAGTTATATAGTCATGAGATCCATAAAATGGCTTTTTGAATACACAAACACCATTCTCACTAAACCTTTCTCAACCATCTCCTTTTTAAAGTGATATTTGATCTCATTGTTATTTTCCCTCAAATTATGTTTATGATATTTTATATGATTAATATCAATCATGTAATAACACTTGATTATAGTAGGATATTTCACATTACATCCGACTAGCCGATGTGGCTGTTTTATCCAAAACATTTTATTTGGGCATGATTTTCCAAAATTTATTCACCTTTAGTAGTTTTCCATAAAATTAAATCAATCTATTTTTTTCTAAAAAAATAAATATTTCAATGATAATATAATACCCCCAATATAAACATCCTTTCAACAATTGAATCATCTCAATCAGTGTTTTTATATCAAAATAATTAATGTATTGATACGGAATAGTAAATCTACTCAAAATCTATATTTCCTTTGATATATGATGATATTATTTTCACTACTTTATAGAGAATTTATATTTGGAATATGTTTGACCTTAGAACATTAAATGTATAAAAAATGATGTTTTTTCTTCTTCGTGATATATATACTCAAATTATAAAATTATTTCTATACTTTATGATTGTAAACTATTTTCCATCATTTTCTATTAATAATCTCATCTAGGTGTCTCCAAATAATTTAATTACCTTGTAATCCTCAATTGAGAACCTTTTAATCACTATATGATATCTTTTAATTGGGTAATAAATTTTTTATTAAATCCAAGTATCATTATTAAACATATTAAATTTCTAATTCACTAATAATGGAAATTTAATACTCTAACCACATGAATTAGAAAAACACCATCTCCTATACATCGTATGATTATACAAAAATTATTTCATCAACATATTTAATCACCATTATGCTATGATCACTAATAATATAAATATAGTGGTTATTATATGCTCCTATATGCTTACAAGTGAGCTTTATCTTGTATAAATATGTTCTAGAATACCATTCTATTAGTACATTATTAAACCCAAAAAATGATTTATATAATGAAAAAACTTTTCTCTCATCCTTGTAGGGTCTTGAAAACTTTAAAAATGGAAGTAATTACTCCCACAAGAGATTTTATGAAGGAAAAATGTATTCTTATAGGTCCAACAAGGAAAATGGAGGAAAATTTAATTTCAAACATGGGAAGAAAAATGAAGGAATCGATGTTTCAAGAGTTTTAATTGACATGTGTGCCACCACCAGGAATGTTTTACTGAATTCATGACTCATGAATCACCGGTATAATGAAGAATCCATGAGGCCCTAGCCGACGGAGCAAGGGCTAGCAAACCAGGGGGCTAAGAACTGCATCGTTAGCATAATCAAGCACATGAAGGCCATTTGCATACCATCTTGTGAATATTGTAGTTTGCAGATGAAGAAAATTGGATGGTTTATTTAAACCATGACTCAACAATCGTAGCCTCTACAAGCCCTGATTGACTGAGTATTCCACCGATATAGAAATCTCATCATGGGATTCCAAAAATGGTTATGCATGCTCATAGATATGATATTCCCCAATTCTCTATAAAAAGGAGAAAAAGAGAAAGAATAAGTGGATGCATAAAGAATGTACAAAGGTGACCCTTGAGATTGGTATAATGAATTTGCAAAGGATTCTGACTTCAGTTTTGAATCATCACTGAATGAAAATTGTGAACCATGTGTCTGTAGGTATAACCAGCTGTAAAGTAGAAAAGGAAGGAGCTTATTAATAATGGGTAAGCCACAAACCTAATTGGTGTCACTACGAACCAAAAATTCTTCTTAGATGAACTCTCCATGAAACATAGTATCTAGGACCCACCTTCATTCTGGTAGTCTGCATAGTGTATCACTATGGAGATCGATCCTCGCACCTCGTAATGCTTCACTAAGAAGATTAAACATGAAGCGGTGTCACGAACTACATCCAAGACCATGTACCACTTTGGTATGCAATGGTCCAGACCCAAGCTCGTGTACTACTCTGGTATGCAGATGACCCCACTACCCAGATACAACAATGGAATGCAGAGCTCCCCCCAATCCCACATGAGAATACAGTGTGTAGAATCAGGTGTCATCATGTGTTTCTTCCTCTAGTTCCAATCTCACTCCTCCATTATTATCCAGTCATCCACATCTCCTCCGAAAACCATTCCCCTGGTATCAGTCTAAAGAATCCTTCAAAGCCACCAAACACATTTGATTAGATCATTGGACACATCAGCATGAAACACTAGGACTACATACCCATGGTAAGAGTCATCACAATGGTTGTCCACATAATGGTTCAGACTCTAGTGATATTTTTATGTCTACATAGCCATGGTAATCTGGATTCCATCCATGGTATGATAACGTGAACCTCCCCTTTCTAGAGATTAACGGTGATCACATGATTTTACCATCTATGAGGAATGGTGAATAGTCGAAGGAATCATCATCATTTATCCTTTCGGAAAGAGGTGACATTTCTCCCATTTCCCAGAGTGTGTTCTAGGGAACTCCTACTGAGGTTAGTCCCAAACCATTTGGGAGCTGAGCTGCATGACCCCAAATGTCATCCCATATTGATGGGTTCATTGCTTCGCTCCCCCATTCATTGTCACCACACCTTCATCCCTTATAGGCCTTCCCTCTCCCATCAGTGGGAGGGAAGGTCAGTGGTTGGATGAATCTCCAGAATTCTCTTGTTTCTATCACCGAGAATGACTCTTGTGGGATTAGAGATTTGTGATGATTACAAAAACCTCAAAACCAACCCATTTTGAACTATGAGGACTCTGATTCCTATTCAAGCCGAGATACATATGATGCCTGGATGAAGACATTAGCTCAAAATTGGTACCCATACAAATGAATCCACCCAATTATGACCCCAACAAATGGGCCTCCTCCTAGGTCCAAGACCCAAGCTAATAGAACAATGTGGGGTCTGATTCCTCTTCTGATGATACAATAGAATCACATATTATGGGTCCGAACCCACCATCTAATCACCTCCCATCCCTCTTGGATGACAATGAACTCTAAAGATCCTCATTACAAGGCTTAAGTTAGCATTTCCTCGGTAACATAAAATTTAAGTATATCGATGATGATCTTGCAACCCAAGGGTTTCCAATGGATAAACTCTTTGGGAATGAACCTAGGATTCATGAACATATGAACATGACTTAAATCTAAAATATAGTATGGAAATATGTAATAATTCCTCCCAAAATAGTGCGATGAGCCCGACATCTCATCCTCACGACCAATGGATTCCCTAAGTTTCATTGGAAAAACAATCCTCAAATGAGTGCATGCCTTCTGAAATCAGGTCCAAGAATACTGGATACTATAACTATTGGGTGTTTCTAGCTCCATGAATAAACCCGTTGGAGACCATATAAGGAAGTCATATCCTCCGAGTATCGATTTTAAAAAAACATAACCCCATGTAATTTTCTACTTGGACCATTTGATCATGCCACCACCTTCATAATGTGGAAGGGATATACTGTCCAGTCCAAACGGGGTCATTCCAATCCCCCCTAGAGGCTAATGACCTGAATCAGGAAGAAACAATGATGGAGACATGAAAGTCTCTATATTAACAGACAAATGATCCTCACTCTTCAGACCATTATTTTCATTTCCCCAAAACCCATAAATATCTTTTCTTAGAGGAAAAACAGAAATGGTGAAACTGGCGTGAATCCTTAACCAAGGTGGTAGTTATAACCCACTATATTCCTTTCACGACACAATTAGAAAAAAGGGAATGTGGCCAAGCTAAATCATCATATATGATATTTTAAATAAATGATACTTCTGTGGGAATTTTTTGTTAGTTTATGTCATATATATATATATAAATATATATATATATTACAGGTTCCAAAAAAGTGACTTTCAATATGAATGACATCCCAAAGGCCAATGTATACACACGTCACTGCAATCCCAAAGGCAGTCGAAGCCTTGATAAAGAGAATAACCCCCTTTCCCACCTAGCATCTTCAACGCTAGGTATCAAACACACTGATCAATGAGTGCCACCAAGATTGTACTATCTATACAGTGGTCGATGCAATACGAGACCTCCAATATGAAAAATAACTCCACCCACCTTATAAACCATGGTTGGAACCAAAAAAAGGTGCCCCCGATGGTTCTCTTGAACCATTTTAGGAGCCTATCCCAGGAACCTGACTACAACTAACATCCTTATCATAGGGAGGCAGATTAAGTCGATGGTGAAGTCTTCATCATAGCTGGACAAGGTTCATTCTCACTGGCCCATTCTAGATAGCGTCAGCACCAACAGCATGTGACCTTGTATCTTCACTCTAAAGAGGATCTTATACTGCGGCCACCTGCTGAAGCATATATGACAGGGTCCCCTCAGGCTACCCAGTAAGAGAGGAAGCCATATAATTTAGAACATTTTATAACTATGATTCATATAGTGAAAATCAACCTTAAAAACGCTCTAGAATTCAATGGGATGATATAAAACTCAATCCACTCCACTCAATCCCACCATATAAATAGGGTGACACAATAAGAGAACATTCACATTCAAGACAATGCTCGTCAGTCCTTCCATGCAAACAGAGTGAAAAATAATAGGCAGATGCCAATATCTATTGATGCACAAGAATATTGTCAACCATATAGGATGTAAACCTTATAAAGATAAACAAAATATACTTCTATTTAATATCATTCTATCCATCCTAATAGGAATGCCAACAAATATGTAAAATGTATAATTCATATGGAAGCATAAAAAGCATGTGAGACAAATACATCAGCAAGAGAGCAGATGAAAATTCTCGGTCATGAATATGAAGCCCAATTGTAAAATATGGTGGCAACTAGGGAAGGAAATCAATGACAGACACATTCCTCTTCCTCAATACTGGAGAAAATCTCATTCCTATTGGTCGCCTACAAGGGATCAGAGTTGAAAACAACTCCTGCTCCAACATCAGAATGGGACTTCACACCCATTATAGCCAATGATGTATCACATCACATCCTAGAAATGATGTAATATCAGGCATCATTCCAGAATATATCCTCCAAACATGCCATTATATCATTGATTTGGTGGCAATGGTGAGGAACGAGACCCGTGAATGACATTCTCGAATAGAATGATTTACTCGCAAAATTGGTAAGTCAATCTGGAGAAGTTATGCATCCCTACACTATTGAAGGTGTTCAATGGTAATATCCCGTGATACACAGATAGCAGGATCGGGGAAAAATACTGGTTACAACTGGGAGACACTAGTCCAGCATGGTGGTCACTCAATGGAAGGCATATATCTCTGCCAAAACTATGGTTGTGTCTCGACGTATCCTGGTGATATCATGTGAACCAAAAATAAAGAGACTCATATACGAAGGTCATTACAAACATCATATGCCTCAGTTATCGGGAAGAGAGAACCCTAAAATAAAATGTGCCAAAGGAAATAGGAAAATGAGGAGCACATACATGGTAATACTCTACTTAAAGAAGGAGATATTGACACCCACATGCATATATAAATAAATGGTAAAGACCATGTTATTCCATTACGAAGTTATAGAAGTCGTAGTAGAAATTCCGAAAGCCCTCCCCGAAATTGCTACCCGCTACTCTGAAGGACCCCCCCCCAAGAACCATTGAGGGATATCTCCATGTTCCATGAATGATTGATCATGATATCCTATTTCCTGTTGTGTTTCACGGTATCCCTCCCCTTGACCAAAAGATCAGACAGCAAGAAGGTTTAACCATTTCATTCATCCTCCCTAATGGTCTTCGCTAAGATATACACTTCAGTTATGATTCTCCCTTTTGTTGGATTTTGAGTCATTATGGTAGTCCTCACCATGATGACAGCCATTGCTAAGGCCCTACCCTAAATGGTAGTAATTGTGATGGACCTCCCCATCGAAACATCAAGCAACGAGAAGGTACTCTCTAATTTCTGTGCTTCCTGAAGGCCCTCCCTAGGATGTACATTGTATGAATTGTCTCTACAACAAGATCTCAAGTTGTGATGGATGTCCTCACCATAATTCCATTATTGAGAAGGACCTACATTTAGTGACATCATGTATCCTGAAGGTCATCACCAGTGAATATGTCATAGGGACATTCCCCATGTTTGGTCACCAAGTTGCAATGTTATCAATCGCCAACATTGAACAAATTGTGAAGGTCCTCCCAACAATAAACAGTCACAATGGAAAAGAACCCCTCCCCTTTTTGGGAAAAAAATGTGAAATCCCTCATATGATAAGACACTCATAATGATAGAGGCAAGTATATCTGTAACTCTGTCAATAATGAGTGATATCTTTTATCAACCAGAAGATGGTCTAGGGCCACAATCATCTTTTGATCCATCCCCGTACCACTCACATATCGACGAGGCTCATACCATCCCTACTCCTTGGAATGAAAATATTAGGAATCCCATAGGCTAGACATATCAAGTAGAGGGGTCCCCAAAAGAAAAATTGATTGATATGTTGTTCTTGAAAGAAAACTAGCTAAGGATAATATACCAGTGATGTATTATCCATGACCACTTCTCACAGCAAGTTACCAAGGGAGTTGTCTAAGGAAATTATTCATAACCATCGCGTTAGTATCTGGATGACCCTTCGCAAGCTAAATGAAAATTTCTTTCCCTATAAAGGTTTTGAAGACCATGTCCTCACATTAGGAGAGCATTTCCATATAATACACATGGAAGCACTGCCATCAACATGGTAGGCGTGATCTAAGATAATAACGAAAAATTGTGTCCTATCGTTCCACCACACACTACATGAGTTGTGTTGTCTCATCCTCGATGCCCCAACTAGAGTTCATATTCAGGGATAGGGAGAACAAGACGCTCTATACATCACCTCGTGTCCCATCAAGATGACCTCATTAGAAATTAAATCATGTAATGTCCTTACCCAAAGGTAGCAAACAAATGAAATCCATAATAAATAATGATGGGATACTCATAAAAAACAAGCCCGTAGTAAGTCTCAAAAGTGTCAGGACCGACGAGATCAAGCCATCGAAAAGATTCTATGTCAGTGTCACGAACCAACCCGGGTCGACCCCGAACCGGTCACCTGAGTCGGTCCGCGGCATGGCCCGAGAGGCGTTCCCGATCCTCCAGGGCTGGCGACAAGCACCAGGGCATCACAGAGTACACATGGGAATGATTTCTCCCAATAAAATTTATTAAGATGCAGAAATAAAGAAACGACAAGAAAATAAAACAGCCAAAAACATAACTAACCTGTCCTCGAACCAAACTCCTCACGACCCCGAGAGTCGATCGTCAAACTACAACTAACTCTCGTCCACGACGAGCAAGCTCGAGTCAAACCTGCAACAGAAACTAAAAACAAGAAAACACTATAGGCGTGAGTATTAAAACTCGGTAGGCTAGCCCGATAAATCTATTCCCAAAGCACTACCATTAAAAGAAGAATCTACCAACTTCAACTTTGAACTATATTATAGAAAATATGGGTTTTCACACACACACGCTTTCCATCTTGAAAACAAGTAACAATCCATTGCCCTTTTTTTTTAATTTAGAACAAGTTTAATGTTGAAAGAAAGAGGTGAATTGCATCTTAAAACATTTTGCGAAAAATTAGAAAACCAAACTTTAGCTGTTAGTCAAAAATAAAATCACACACAACACACACTAAGGGCAATGGAAAAAAGTGGCACACAAGGGTCGGCACCCAAACTCGACCTCTCAATCGTCTGCCATATACAAATAAACACTAAAAGAGACATGGGTCGAACCTAGGATATCGTGAACAAACCAGAACGTACAATACATGTGACTCATCCTGAAGGCATGCCCTAACTCGATGACGTCATAACGCCCTAACGCCCGGCATAGCCCTGCATGGCCTAACCGAGGGGCCCAATCCCCATAGCAGCAATAACTCAGTATTCCCCTGCTATGGGGCCACTAGCCAGTGCGTGATCTAAACTAGTGCAGCAATCGTTCTCAGAAAATTCACTCAATATGCTAGGTTCCCATGTCAATACGTATAAGAATCAGGGGTGAGTAAACAATATAAATCCAGTCACGATGCACAAACAACACATATTCTGCTCACCCCAAATCAACACACAAAAGATCACACCAAAGATACTTCTCACACATTAATTTCATTGAAAGTACCAAACGGGCCTCATCCACTTATTTAATACCAAATCAATTTTGAAAAGAGGATCAGACGTCCTCGTACTTAAAAAAAACCACTTTTAAAATCTCTTTTAGGAAATCCAAAACACCATTTCAATTCCGAAGAGCAATTATAAGGGCCAAAGGGGCATTTCCCCTATTCCACAACAACAAATCAGAAAAAGGTTTTTAGTGCAATGAAAACCAAGAAGCAGTTCCAATTCAACAGAAAACTACTCTACGTATAACACTTTAACACTTCTTCCAATTTGATGAAAATTAAATAAATGACATGAAATAAATAAATTCTTAATTTAAAGGCAAGTGCAGTGGGGACCTACCTCAACTCGCAGCTCGAACACGGCGACGCGACACGCCTCGCACAGACGTACAAGTACGAGCAAGTCGATGACTGTGGTGTTGCGGAGTCACCTAGCCAACACGCTGCAATAAACGCACCGCAACTAAAAACACAAAACCATTTGACTTAAACAATACAAGCAGACAACCCGCGCAAAAGAAGCACCTGGAAAAAAAATGCAAACCTACTTCACACCATCCACACTATTACTAAACCACTCTAAAAATTATGAAATAAAATTCAAAAAGTAACTCGCAACATTACACAAACTAAACACACTTTTGATCAAACACGCACCTAAGTCCCACTAAAACAAAAACGCACCACTTGCACGGTTAGATAAACCAATTGCACAATTTATATTAAAAAAACAAATAAACAACTCATGACTAGTTTCCATAAAAATGCGTCTTAATTCACATGAATGTGTTATAAGGTATAAAACCAACACTAAGTTCACTAAAAAAAATTAATCTTCACATCAAACACATTAATCACAAATATGCCAAATTAACTATCCAAATGAAGAAACAACACTAACCTCACCAATCACGCTGCAACAAATGCAAAACAACTAAAACACAAAAACACTGACTTAAAATAATTTATATGAATCAGGAACACAAAAATAACTAATAGATATATAAACATTGACATAAAATAATCCATGTAAAATCAAAGAAAACCACACCTCGAAGCCGGAGCAGGTGAAATGGGTGATCCCAAAACGCACGCCTTCGGCGGCAAGCGTTCGGTGCACACCTAGAAGGAACGAGGCACGCGACTAGTCACGCGAACAGGAGCAGTGGTGCCAGATAGTGTAGTGGCGCTACGAGTGGCTAGCCGGGAAGCACGTGGACGCTGCGGGAGGCCTACGGGTCAAAGCGAATGTGACGGGTGCGGCGAGCAGGGCAGGGCGAGTGCGGCGCGGCCGGATGTGGCTGGCCGGAGACAGTGCGACCGGGGCAAGCTGCCGGAGGTTGGTCGGGCGCCGGAGGCTGGCCGGGGGCAGGCGCCGGGGACTGGCCGGGCACCGAAGGCAGGCCGGGGGGAAGGTGCCGGACGCTGGCCGGGCTCCGGAGACCGGCCGGGCACCGGAGGCTGGCCGGGAGGTGGCTTGCAGGGCAGCGCCGACGGGAGGCTCTACCAGAGACGGCTGAAGACCGAAAGTGGCCGGAGGAGGGAACCCAGACGGGAGGCAGAGGGAAGAGGCGCGACTGGAGGGAGCGCCGCTGGAGGAGGGATGCCGGACGGGAGTAGGAGATGTAGATGGTCGGCGGCGACTCGCAGCGGGTCGGAGGTCGGAGGGTGCGCAGCTGGTGTAGTGCCGGTGGCCGGAGGGCGTTGCGCCGCTGGCGGAGGGCAGGGCGGCGCTGGGGGTGATCGAAGGAGGGCGGCTATTGGCGAGGCCGGTAGGAGAGGGAGGTCGTCGGCTGGGTGTGGAGCACAGACAGGGGTGCGGGGAGAAGGAAAGGCACGATGGAGAAGGGAGCGCAGGGGGGTGGCGGCGTGCGGGGAGAGAGAGAGCATAGGGATAAAGGAGAGGAAAAGAGGGGGAAGGAAAAAGAGGAGAAGAAAAAAAAGAAAAGGAAAAAGAATAAGAAAATGAGAATAAAATAAAAGGAAAAATAAAATTAAAACAAAACAAAATAAAATAATTTAACTTAATAATAATACTAATAATAAATTTGTTAATTAATTATAATGGCAATAGTTATTATAAATATATATACACATATTTACATATATCTAGACATATATAAAACATGTGTACGTATATATAAACCTATATAAATATATATATAAACATACATAAACATATTGATAATAATAATATTAATAATAATTATTATTATTATAATTACAACATATCTACATATATATATATATAAACATATATATGTAAACCCACATGAACAAATTTATAAACATACATATATGAACATACATGACATATTATAAACATATATGCATATATATACTCATATGCATAAACACATTTACGCAATAACATATAATGTTAATAAATATATATGCATCAGCATACATTTATATATACACATATATACATACATATATGCATATTACGTTAAATAATAATAATAATAATGTATGAACATATAAACCCATATACATACACATATATAATCATATATATATATATATTAATCCACTCAACGAGCGAATTTAACAACGTTAAAACTAAAAGACCGCGGGGTACGCGCGCACTGCACGGTACCCAAGAGGAATGCAAACAGGCTGCACGTCACAACCGTATGGTGTTCGCACACTATTCCAAACCATAAACTCATCCAAACATTAAAATTTCCAATTGGGACTCGCCCGCACACATGCAAAAACACCCGACGCCATGATAAATAAAATAAATAAAGTAAAATAAAAACAGGTGTGACAATTCTCCCCACCATAAAGCTTTCCGCCCCCGGAAAGCCATAACAAGTTCAAAACCCCAAATGAAAACCGACATTACTTTACAATTTAAAGAAATATCAAAAGAACGAAAACAAAAAGATTCTGAAACACTCCCAAAAAGGGGAGCGATAAACCAAAAGAGTTCATATAATATGAACGAATTGCCCGCTAAGTGTCACCCGCCCCAAAAGTGTGACCACCTCCAGTTGATCACTTCAAAGGACAAAGAACTTTAACAATAGTAGATCCAGGCCCAACATACACCCACCTTAACACCACTCAACAGAACTCAACCAATTCTCCATCTTCAATTCAACCTTAAAACAAAACATCCGGAACAACGCCAATAAAACACGACGACTCTTTTGAAACCAACAAACGGGTCAAAACCACATCCAACACGTATCTCTTAAAACCTTACTCCAATCTGACCCTGGAACTCTCACGCCAAAACTCCTTACCAAAAGATGAATATAGGAATTTTTTTTGTGGTTCCATATAAGACCAACTACAACCCGACCAACCTAGAACAAAACTGGGAGATTGATATGGGAAGTCCGAACGGACTCCCCACCATAAGAAACAAGCTAAACTGAATTTAGCGAGACCCGTGATGGGTATCCACACCATAAGAATTATTTCAGTTCCTGGAATAGGATCAGAACGCCATCACCAGAGACAAAAATCATGATCACCAGAATTTTCAACATGGGGAGGTCGAATGGACTCCCCACCATAAAGCTTTCGAGAAGAGAAGAATAGGAGGACCTCCCAGCATTATCACCAGCCATCACTGCCCACGGGTGGGAGGGGGGGCCCTGTCCAACACACCACCCTCACCCGAAAAGCATAAAGCGAGCAACTCTTAATAAATGAGAGCAACAACATGATCTGTCAGTTATTACACATAAACTAGGAATAATGAGGAAAAATGATTCTGACTGCGTGCACTTACTGAGAACAACACCCTACCGCAAAACTTCACCTTTCGTTGGAGTTCCCCCGACTACGCGCTAGCTTCACTCCGAGACCTGTGGCTGGAGCTCTGATGAATGAAGCATCTTCCGGCTTCGCAGTCAGGTTTATGAAACCCCAGAAGCATGACAAAGAACCATTTTTTTTAACAATCACACATCCATAAGATCAATTTCTTAAAAGAGTTCAACCACAACCATTCTTTCAACTGAATGAAAAGAACACCCCAAAAAAGTACAGGTAACGACTACTACATCCAATAAAAATTACAAGAAGAAAACATCAAGCTCATCCACCAACATCTCCCTACTCCTGTTGATGGGCTGAAATGACCTTCGATGATCCAGGTCTGGCTTTAGCGCGCTTCTTGGAAACACCTCGGCAAAATCGCTTCAAGTGACCCATACGTCCACAGGTGTGGCAGGGTCTTGGAGCACTTGGACATGTCGGCCTTTTGTGACCCTGCCTACCACACTGGTGACAGATCACAACATTGCGCTGTGAAGAAGATGACTGAAGGTCTGAAGGCCTCTTGATTCCTCTACCAGCACCACCAGCGTCAGGTCGCTTCTTACTCTTCTTAATAGCATCATCTGAAATGCTTCCCAAAGCTGGAGGATTCGCCACCTCAAGTACTCCTACTAGCTCAGCTTTAGCAAGAAAGGCTTGCTCGACAACATCCGAGAAGGTGGTTAGGTTGAGCTCTTCCACTCTCGAACGCAGCTCAGGTCGGAGCCCAGACTCAAATTGTCGAGCCTTCCCGTGATCATTCGCAACAAACCAGTGATCATACAGAACTAGGTCTACAAAATGTCGATAGAACTCCAGTACAGATTCAACGCCCTGATGGAGACAACACAACTCCATCCTGTTCCTCAGCTTCGTCAACTCAGAGAAGTGTTGTTGGATGAATGATGACTTGAAAAACTCCCATGTCAAATCTTCCCTAGGCTTGTTCCGAGACATGGACTTCCACCATTTCCAGGTTGGACCTTCAAGCATGAAGGTAGTGAACTTCACCTTTAATGACTCAGGTAGACCAATGGAACTGAACTTCCTTTCAATCTTCTGCAACCACTCCTCTGCCTCAAGAGGCCCTGCTTGTCCATAAAAGAGAGGAGGGTTCAACTTCCGGAACTCCAAAACATAATCGATGGGCTGACCAACTGGAGGATTAACTAAGGATGCACCACCCGAAGATGCACATTTAGCATCCATCGATCCATCATGGGGGCGAACACTACGGAACAAAGAAACGAGGAACATGATCAAAACATAACCAATACCATTTGAAATTCAACATTACTCAATGAGTTTCAAAATGAAGGAAAAACCCATTCACTAAAGGGGAAACTAGTAATGATGGTTGACTCGACCATATGGTTGGCGGCCATACGTCAGCCATACCATCGTCACTGAGAGAATTGTAGGGTGAAGTCTCCGGCTCCACAAGGCTTGCCAGGCCCTGTGATCTCACGAAGCTACTTTCCCAACTCCCTTTTCATTTCCCAACATAAAACAGTCCAGAAGACCCAAAAGATATTAACAACCCAAACATCTCATTGTAAATCGAGGTTTAGAACGAGCAAGGGTTCATGACGTCCTTCCCGTTCCAACGCCTCAACTTCGAGCAACTTTACTCCCTTTTCCATGACAAATCCAAATAGCAATGGGCGCTCTGAAAAACAAGGTCTGCTCAAGAGCCGACCTCCTTTGATACCATTTTGTCACGAACCAACCCGGGTCGACCCCGAACCGGTCACCCGAGTCGGTCCGCGGCATGGCCCGAGAGGCGTTCCTGATCCTCCCGGTCTGGTGACAAGCACCAGGGCATCACAGAGTACACGTGGGAACGATTTCTCCCAATAAAATTTATTAAGAAGCAGAAATAAAGAAACGACAAGAAAATAAAACATCCAAAAACATAACTAACCTGTCCTTGAACCAAACTCTTCACGACCCCGACAGTCGATCGTCAAGCTACAACTAACTCTCGTCCACGACGAGCAAGCTCGAGTCAAACCTGCAACAGAAACTAAAAACAAGAAAACACTATAGGCGTGAGTATTAAAACTCAGTAGGCTAGCCCGATAAATCTATTCCCAAAGCACTACCATTAAAAGAAGAATATACCAACTTCATGTTTGTACTATATTATAGAAAATATGGGTTTTCACAGACACACGCTTTCCATATTGAAAACAAGTAACAATCCATTGCCCTTTTTTTTAATTTAGAACAAGTTTAATGTTGAAAGAAAGAGGTGAATTGTATCTTAAAACATTTTGCAAAAAATTAGAAAACCAAACATTAGTTGTTAGTCAAAAATAAAATCACACACAACAAACACTGAGGGCAATGGGAAAAAGTGGCACACAAGGGTCGGCACCCAAACTCGACCTCTCAACCGTCTGCCATATACAAATAAACGCTAAAAAAGACATGGGTCGAACCTAGGAGATCGTGAACAAACCAGAACGTACTATACATGTGACTCATCCTGAAGGCATACCCTAACTCGATGACGTCATAAAGACCTAACGCCCGACATAGCCCTGCATGGCCTAACCGAGGGGCCCAATCCCCATAGCAGCAATAACTCAGTATTCCCCTGCTATGTGGCCACTAGCCAGTGCGTGATCTAAACTAGTGTAGCAATCGTTCTCAGAAAATTCACTCAATATGCCAGGTTCCCATGTCAATACGTATAAGAATCAGGGGTGAGTAAACAATATAAAACCAGTCACGATGCACAAACAACACATATTCAGCTCACCCCAAATCAACACACAAAAGATCACACCAAAGATACTTCTCACACATTAATTTCATTGAAAGTACCAAACGGGCCTCATCCACGTATTTAATACCAAATCAATTTTGAAAAGAGGATCAGACGTCCTCGTACTTAAAACCAGAAAACACTTTTAAAATCTCTTTTAGGAAATCCAAAACACCATTTCAATTCCGAAGCGCAATTATAAGGGCCAAAGGGGCATTTCCCCTATTCCACAACAACAAATCAGTAAAAGGTTTTTAGTGCAATGAAAACCAAGAAGCAGTTCCAATTCAATAGAAAACTACTCTACGTATAACACTTTAACACTTCATCCAATTTGATGAAAATTAAATAAATGACATGAAATAAATAAATTCTTAATTCAAAGGCAAGTGCAGTGGGGACCTACCTCAACTCACAGCTCGAACACGGCGACGCGACACGCCTCGCACAGACGTACAAGTACGAGCAAGTCGATGACTGTGGTGTCGCGTAGTCACCTAGCCAACACGCTGCAATAAACGCACCGCAACTAAAAACACAAAACCATTTGACTTAAACAATACAAGCAGACAACCCGCGCAAAAGAACCACCTGGACAAAAAATGCAAACCTACTTCACACCATCCACACTATTACTAAACCACTCTAAAAATTATGAAATAAAATTCAAAAAGTAACTCGCAACATTACACAAACTAAACACACTTTTGATCAAACACGCACCTAAGTCCCACTAAAACAAAAACGCACCACTTGCACGGTTAGATAAACCAACTGCACAATTTATATTAAAAAAACAAATAAACAACTCATGACTAGTTTCCATAAAAATGAGTCTTAATTCACATGAATGTGTTATAAGGTATAAAACCAACACTAAGTTCACTAAAAAAAATTAAACTTCACATCAAACACATTAATCACAAATATGCCAAATTAACTATCCAAATGAAGAAACAACACTAACCTCACCAGTCACGCTGCAACAAATGCAAAACAACTAAAACACAAAAACACTGACTTAAAATAATTTATATGAATCAGGAACGCAAAAATAACTAATAGATATATAAACATTGACATAAAATAATCCATGTAAAATCAAAGAAAACCACACCTCGAAGCCGGAGCAGGTGAAATGGGTGATCCCAAAACGCACGCCTTCGGCGGCAAGCGTTCGGTGCACACCTAGAAGGAACGAGGCACGCGACTAGTCACGCGAACAGGAGCAGTGGTTCCAGATAGTGTAGCGGCGCTACGAGTGGCTAGCCGGGAAGCACGTGGACGCTGTGGGAGGCCTACGGGTCAAAGCGAATGTGACGGGTGCGGCGAGCAGGGCAGGGCTAGTGCGGCGCGGCCGGAGGTGGCTGGCCGGAGACAGCACGACCGGGGCGAGCTGCCGGAGGTTGGTCGGGCGCCGGAGGCTGGCCGGGGGCAGGCGCCGGGGACTGGCCGGGCGCCGAAGGCTGGCCGAGGGGAAGGTGCCGGACGCTGGCCGGGCGCCGGAGACCGGCCGGGCACCGGAGGCTGGCCGGGAGGTGGCTTGCAGGGCAGCACCGGCGGGAGGCTCTACCAGAGACGGCCGAACAACGAAAGTTGCCGGAGGAGGGAACCCGGACGGGAGGCGGAGGGAAGAGGCGCGACTGGAGGGAGCGCCGCCGGAGGAGGGATGCCGGACGGGAGTAGGAGATGCACATGGTCGGCGGCAACTCGCAGCGGGTCGGAGGTCGGAGGGTGCGCAGCTGGTGTAGTGCCGGTGGCCGGAGGGCGTTGCACCGCTGGCGGAGGGCAGGGCGGCGCTGGGGGTGATCGAAGGAGGGCGGCTGTTGGCGAGGCCGGTAGGAGAGGGAGGTCGCCGGCTGGGTGTGGAGCACAGACAGGGGTGCGGGGAGAAGGAAACGCGCGATGGAGAAGGGAGCGCAGGGGGGTGGCGGCGTGCGGGGAGAGAGAGAGCGTAGGGTTAGAGGAGAGGAAAAGAGGGGGAAGGAAAAAGAGGAGAAGAAAAAAAAGAAAAGGAAAAAGAATAAGAAAATGAGAATAAAATAAAAGGAAAAATAAAATTAAAACAAAACAAAATAAAATAATTTAACTTAATAATAATACTAATAATAAATTTTTTAATTAATTATAATGGCAATAGTTATTATAAATATATATACACATATTTACATATATCTAAACATATATAAAACTTGTGTACGTATATATAAACCTATATAAATATATATATAAACATACATAAACATATTGATAATATTAATATTAATAATTATTATTATTATTATAATTACAACATATCTACATACATATATATATAAACATATATATGTAAACCCACATGAACAAATTTATAAACATACATATATGAACATACATGACATATTATAAACATATATGCATATATATACTCATATGCATAAACACATTTACGCAATAACATATAATGTTAATAAATATATATGCATCAGCATACGTTTATATATACACATATATACATACATATATGCATATTACGTTAAAAAAAAAAATAATAATGTATGAACATATAAACCCATATACATACACATATATAATCATATATATATATATATATATTAATCCACTCAACGAGCGAATTTAACAACGTTAAAACTAAAAGACCGCGGGGTACGTGCGCACTGCACGGTACCCAAGAGGACTGCAAACGGGCTGCGCGTCACAACCGTATGGTGTTCGCACACTATTCCAAACCATAAAATCATCCAAACATTAAAATTTCCAACTGGTACTCGCCCGCACACATGCAAAAACACCCGACGCCATGATAAATAAAATAAATAAAGTAAAATAAAAACAGGTGTGAAAATTGTTCAGTGGTACTCGTAACGCTTCCCGGTTGGCCTTTAAGCCTGTGGTCACGGGTTCGAGTTGCGGGGGAGGCGAATTAAAATCCCCGCCAGGCAGGGGAAAGTTCCTGCCACGTGTTATCTGGGCCGGTCTGAGGTGGGGGCCTGTTATCTGCCTGAGGGTGGGGGTCTGCTATCTGCCAGAGGGCTGGGCTCGGGCTTGGCCGAGTTTGGTTGGGCTTCAGGCCCGCCGGGTTCGTTACATAAAAAGGCGCCTTTTTATGTAACGAACCCGGCGGGCCTGAAACCCAACCAAACTCGGCCACGCCCGAGCCCAGCCCTCTGGCAGATAGCAGACCCCCACCCTCAGGCAGATAAGAGGCCCCCACCTCAGACCGGCCCAGATAACACGTGGCAGGAACTGTCCCCTGCCTGGAGGGGATTTTAATTCGCCTCCCCCGCAACTCGAACCCGTGACCACAGGCTTAAAGGCCAACCGGGAAGCGTTACGAGTACCACTGGGCCATCGAGATTAATCCACCCGCCGGGTTCGTTACAGTCAGGAAGCCGAGAACATCGAGTAGGCTACCTGCCTTAGAGATTCGATCTAGCATATAGTGCTTATTTATTTGAAATATAATAAATTTCATTTGGATTCATCTCCATACTTGAATCACACCCACGCAAGAGTGAATTAAATCCAAAAGGTTGAAATAGCGGTGGATTACACCATAATACGAGAAGAATCCATCTCTTGGGGCTATGGATTTTTAACTCAAATTCCCCTATAAGACCAAAAAATCAAAACAATATTTCATCTGAGGAATAATTGGAGTAAACAAAACCCATAGGGCTTGGGGAATTTTCACCTCATGTTCATGCACATCTGGATTCCTTCTTGTCCAGTCTAGAAAGAATGATTGGCAGATAGTTCACCCGTTCAACATAGTCACATTGTTCAAACCCTCATAGAGGATGACACATAGCTAGGATAGATCAGGGCTCTATTCATGTCAATTTTTACCAAGAAACCAAAATGAACACAACATAATTAAAAGAGAATGTGAAGAAAAATATGCATAATGATTTCCTACCATTCGATAGTTAGTACACCACCCCTATTGCAGTATAAATTAGTGAATGTGGTAAATGTCAACCCTACCGATCTCACATGAACTGGTACAAAGGTGTAGGATTCAAGAGAATATGGTTCCCTCTAGGAGGCATCCCACATTGAGTCTGATGTTGTGTATACTCGGAACACGAGATCTATCCTAAATTTTTGAACCCTATAGAAAATCTGTCACTACCTCTTTCATGAATCCCCAATAAGGAGAATAATAAATCCCAAGTCGTATATGCCCCACCTCTTCCTCCCCTTGATAATGTGTCCCACACAATCAAGGAAATATTCTCCAAACACAAGGAATATATAGAAAATATTAGATAAATAAATGTTGAGATGTGTCGAGGGAGATATCTTGTTAGATGCATTCTTCCATAGGAACATCAACTTGTTCTTCTACAAGTAGTCCCCCTACCATAATCAATCATCCTAGAAAATAAAATTGAGCCCAGATTTCCATCCAATCATGCACTGGGACTATAATACTACTTCAATACAGCCCCATAATGACATAAAGACTTCCCTCCACTTAGAAGGAACATATAGTAAATTCAAGAGAACCCACAAAGGATACCCCCAGTTCGGTATCTACCTAAAATTCAAGATGTTCCGGCACTTCCAACTTTTCCCCCTACTACACCGGCCCAAGATCATGTCTCACAAGACAAGAATTAGGGACTCTTGAATATCATTATGAATATAATTTAATGACTAGAAACAATGGAAGGAAGAAATGAACTGATACAACCTGAATAAAAACTCTACCCTGGTTGGGTGTGCAACGTTCTACCACCTCCAAAATTCAAGAACCTTGTATTCCTGGTGATAAATGGTTCAGGGGATATAGAAAAACACCTAATGCAATATTACTTTCATTTTGATCCCATGATGGGCACCCCAATGTTTAAAGAAGCAGTGAAACTTAGGTGCTTCATGCATGCCCTGTAGAGTTCATCCTTCATGTGGAATAATAGTTTTCCAGAAAACACAATCCCAATCCAGGAGGACCAATGGTGACAGTTTCTCATCCAACTCTATTCGACATTGCCTATGAAAATGATCAATGTTCTCGTGATCTACAAGAAACAAGAAAATGAATGAGTTTAAGACATCATAACTAGATGGAAAAGCTTGACTTACCCCCTGAACCACCAACTCCCCTATGATAAAATGTTCTATATGTGCATCGATAATCTCCATGATGAATTGGGAACACTTATAATCCAATAGATGTAAAAAAGTGGGTTCCAATATTTCTGTGACATTTCCCAAATTATTGAAGACTCCTTCTAACAGACCAATCTCATGTCTTGAGTGGCACCATGAGCCCTAAGAGGAAGAACAGGAAAATAAGAAGTGTCTTCTCTCATGCTTAAGCCACCCCCAGTTCCATCTCTAGACAATAGGCCTCCACCAAATAGTGATGTACCTATTTGGTTCCAACATACTCCCCATCCTCGACATGATGAGTGATTTTGGGATAATAGATATAAGTTTAAGGAATGAATATGTAAGTCTTGCTCGTTTCGAGATGACATAGAATGCGACTTCTTTATTAGCCACCAAGAATTTTAGCTTTCCCTAGAAACCATATCCAAAGTGAGATGAAGAAGTGGGTCTCGATGACCCTCTTAATTATTTTCCCTATCATAGTATATTATGTCACACTATCTAGGTCTGCTTTGTATTCAAGGACCTCTTGCAATAGATGATGGATTCCAAACTAGTCAAATTTTCTACGCTACCAGTACATGTGGAATATGTCTCAACCTTAAATCCAAGGGATGAAGAGGAATGGAAAAAACTCACCGAAAAGAAGATGAAAAAATACTATAGTTCGGTGACTAAAAAAAGTCAACTAAGAACAAGGTATCCTCCTGGCATAGTTGAAGTAACCAATTATTCCCCCGATAGATCCTAATGCAAATCATCCATCATCCTCTACATTACAGTCCTCTGGGGGATAGATGGGAAGAAATTAGGAGCATTAATATGGGAATGAACAAAATCCGAATCCATTCTTGACACTTTCAGAATTCATGATAGAAAATGTTAGTCATTGGGAACCCCCCCCCCCCAACGGAATGACATGCCCCCCCCCACAAAATGACACCATCAGAAGAAGACAGTAATACTGAAGCATTGTATGATCATGAATTTATCATCAACTCCCTTAATGTCATTCACTTGATATATCCCATATATTATAGAGATTAGGGCCACGAACAAGAATTATTTAAATCTAACTGGAGTGGAAGACGAAGAGGCCGAGGAGGCCAAGGGTTTCCTAGAAGGAATGATCTTGGAAACAATCAAATTCTCAGCCACACATTATCTCAAACTGTTAATGTTGTGGAAACTCATAGAAGAACCCTCCTGTAGACACAACAATAAAAAAGTGTTTTTCCAGCCCAGTTGGATAAAACACAGTCCTAATCATCTTGGAGAATCAGTCAGATGGAGAACTTCTTTCCAATCATCCCTGGAGTACATGTGGACTTTTTCGGCCAAGCTCAGAAAGTACAAAAATGCCATCAGCTCCTGTCATAGGGGTCAAACCATCTACGTCTATTTCCCAATCTCTTAAAGCACCCATGAAAGAGAATCCATGAGTCGGGAAGCAGCAACCTTTATAGAAAAAATATTATATTCTCTTGAAGTAACTCCCAGTACCAGAAAAGATAACAATCTTGGATACCTAGAGTTTATCCATATAATTTTGGGAGGAACACATTAAATCCTAACTAAGTCCCCTGGAATTCAAGTCCGAAGTAGTATTGTCTCAAATCTATTGGATGGAGACTAATCCCAAAAATGACACGTCATCATCTCCTTCGCAAATCATGATGAAGTCACTATCCCGCAAGGACACTTTAAACCTTTAAATGAGCCCGACATAATAAACGACATTGATATTCAGAAGAAAAAAAATCGGCAATGGCTCTGGAGTCAACCACCTCCCACAACAAACACTTCTTCAGATAGTCTTTTTGAAGGGAAATTTAACACAATGTACCACAGATCAACTGTGATATGAAAACGTGAATAGAAGATATTGGGATGAATCAATCTGAAAACATGGCTTGGAGAAGACATGTTAGATACAATCTTTCTGGTAGTGTGGAAATGTACGACCTTCAACATCCTGTTAGGGTTGCCCAGCTTGCCTCATCAGGCTACAATTCCCTAATCATACCATCAGTGTGTTAAATATTTTTCTAATTGAAAAAATTGGACATTTCATGCCGATAAATTCCCTTTCAAATCTGTCGAGTTGTATTGCATTGATGTGGGATTATATGAATTGAAAGAGAAGCAGTATTTTCCCATATAAATTGATTGGATCACCTCCCCAAATTGGTTGGAAATGGTTCTCGTTGATCCCCTATAACAACATGGGGACAAGAACGTATTACCCATCAACTACGTTGAGTGCATAAGTTTAAGCTCGGAATCAAAATCTGTCTTCTATGTGGTATACATTATTACCATAAAGTCTAAATACTCTAAATAGATTGTTGGCCCCTATGATGTTAATAAAGGAGAAAAAAATGATTCTCTTAGCCTATCCTCAAAACCCTATATGGTTCTATCCTTATTCAATATGGAAGAAGGCGATTCCTTGTCACAAAAATAAAGTATGGAAACTACATCCTCTTTAGGGAATTTCCTATAGTTAGTCAGGGAAAAAGAGCTGTTTAATTTTCTATGAACTGGAGTTTAAATTTCTCTTCCATCTTCATTGGTTTCATTTAGAGAATCCTATCAACATCATAAGAGGAAGAATATGATGATGAAAAATATGATGATGATGATGATGATGAAGGTGAACTAGAATACCTCAAAAATTCCACTAACGCATTTGAAAAAGGTGATATAAAAAAATTGATGAACATAGGGAGATTAACCTGAGCACTGGAGGCAACTCACTGACCACAATAATAAGTGTTGATATTCCTTTTGAGAAGAAAGAGGCATATACATCATTCCTAAAGAATAATTGATTTTTGTTTTTTGGGAACTACACATAAATACTAGGGTGAAATCTAGACGTCACCACTCTTCACCATGGTCTTTCATAAGACCATCAGGGCTCTATGTAGGTAGCCAAAAGGACCCACATGAAACATTCTCCAAAATAAAGTATGAAGTTAAAAAAACTATTCAAATATAACATCATTCGGGAAGTACGATATCAGATCTGGATAACAAACATAGTCCATGTCAAAAAGAAAAATGGATAGATCAAATTATTCTTTTAATTTAGCAACATCAATCAGCACTGCAAAAATGACGGGTTCTCATTCCCGATCACAAAATTTTTGATCGGTGCAACCGCCAGATTTGAGTCCCTCTCTTTCATGGATGGCTATTCTGGGTACAAAAACATCAAAATCGCCTAAGAATTTGAAGAAGTCATTCAGGGCCACCCTAAGGGGTGTTCTTCTATAAGGTATATCCCATTTTTTTGAAAAATGTGGGGAATACCTATATGCGAACAATTAATCACATCTTCAATCCTCCTACGGAAAATACATCGAGTGCTATGTCAATGATCTGGTGGTTAAATCCCTACAATTCTCAAACCACCTTATTGATCATGAAACTCTCTTCAGTAAAATGTGACAGCACAATTTAAAGATGAATCCCCTAATGTGTTTTTTCAGCATTACCTCTGGGAAATTCCTCAGATTTGTTGTATGCCATTATAGAATCGAAGTCAACCCTAAAAAATTACATCCCTTGCATGTTTGATAGAGATAATATTTTCATTATTTTTCATATGTGTTTCAATTATTTAACCCCTTCCATTTAATCAATTTGATCTTATTTTTATCAATTTAGTGTATAGTTTAATTATGGGATTAATTGTGGAAATGGGTTAATTATGGAAATTTATCATTTTTTGGAAGATTCGATATGTCTGGCATATCTTTTACATTTTGTATACAAATTGTGTGATTCCTTTTTTGTGGGAATTCATTTCTTTTGGGGTTCATCTTTGTATTTTGGAAAGAGGTCCCATTTTATAAATAATGGATCAAAAAAGGCATGAATTGGAAAATGTTTTCTTGGTGATAAATTGGACAACACATGAATTAATGGGGCATATATCGTCATACATGTCTCCGGATGATGTAATTCCAACTAGAAGAGAAATTGAACATTGTTACTCTCTTTAAAAATAAATTGAATTATGAAATTAGGTTATTAAGGAACCTATTGAATGCAACCATAAAGAAGAAGATGAATATTCAGCTAGGGTAAAAAAGATGTCATTAGTAATTCAAGGATAACTTTCTGACACTTGTCTAATTTCGCTGATATTTTTAGGAATCATGAAAATTTTATAGAGGAACAAGATTTATGAAGGCACCTTCCCATGATTCAGCGATATTTTATACTAACTGGACTCAAAACATCAGTGGAGTAATTTTGAGGGAAATGTTCTACTCTACAAGCCTATAAATAAGTGTTTTCACTTCCATTCAAAGGGGTTGAAGATTGTGAAAGAGGGGTTGTACAAGTGGAATGAGTTCTTGAAGTTTTTTTAAGATCTATTTTCTATTTTCAGAGTTTTATCATGCATGTTTCTTCCCATTTCAACTTTATTATCCTTCATATGGAGGGGAAAAACCTTTTAGTGATCAAGGATCGCGGTGTTTATGTTTTTTAATGTCAGAGTTTTGCGCTTAAATGTAAAACCTTATATTTATTTTGATGAATTATATTCTTAGTGGTTCGAAATTCCCTTAATGTTATTGTGTTTTGGGTTTGGTATATTAATCTTTTATATCTTAGGTTGATGACTTTTAATCTCCCACCGCCAAGTGTCATTTGTCTCGATCGAGTAGATTTTGTTAGATGGTGAGTGTCCAGTGATCGTCGGCATGTGTGTGGAACTAGTGATCTTTTTAAGAGTTATAAGGAGAAAAAAATCAAGATCGGAACATTCCATAGCTGTTTAAAATTCCCTTTTGAAATTCCATGCACATATGAGTGAGTTCCATTTCTTTCTTCATCCAAAGGTGATTGATAACCTGATCGAGGAGTCATTCATTTTTTATACAATAATAAGAGAGGAAAAATAATCTTTATGAGTATGATGAAATTGAAAATGGTGATCCTACCGTGACCCCATCACTCACATCATCTATTAGCATTCAATCTTAATTTTCAATTTGTTGCCTTATTTTTCAACTCAAACAATTTCAAAAACCATGTATTCTTCATTATTTTATTTATGTTAAATGTATAATTGTTTTCCACTCCTCTTGGAAGAAAACCTAGGTTACCGACTTTAATACATTTTTACTTAGGTATATTACTTTTTGTCACACCCCATGATAGTCACATGTCAAAACATGGAGCAGTTACCGTGGAGGTAGTGCCAACAGCTCGTTTTCCTCTCTCTTTCTTTTCCCTTTTCTTATTTTCATTCCAAAGTTGTATGACTAGAACCTCAATTAACGAACCTTTCCCCATTGATCTATAAATTTAAAGAACTTTGTTAAATAGGCTATGAAACCTAAATTTACAATATGAATTTGAAAAAATTTATCTTATAAACTCGATTGGAACATTAACTGTTCCCTTTGAGCCTACCATCATGTCTGGAAATCAAAACCCAACTCTCAGAGGCATTTGTGCCCCACAATTCATTAATCAGAATAATCAACTTTTCATGCAAGTGTTGCAAAATGATTTTGATATGAAACCAAATATGATGCCATTACTCCTAAATTTTCATAGCTTGGAATGAGTAGATCCCAACAAACATATAAAAGAGTTGACACATGTCTGCTCAACATTTAGGCCATTTGGAGTAGATGAGGAACAAGTAAAGTGGAATGTGTTCTCATTTTTATTGGTATGAGATTACAAAGAATGGTTGTATGATCTACAAAATGGTGATGTGGATGATTGGAATTACATGGTGAGATGTTTCATGGAATGATTCTTACTCACATCCAGAAGCACAACAATCTGAAAGGAGATATATGACATCAGCCAATCATATGGAGAAACCCTTTATGAGTACTTGGAATGATTTAAAAAGCTTTGTACATGATGCCCAGATCAAGCCATTAAGGATCATCACTTTATTTTATTCTTCTATCAAGGCCTATTGTACAATGATTAGAACCGTATGGATACACCATCAAGTGGTGCATTGATTGACTGTTCACTTGAAGAAGCAAAAGGTTTGATTGAGAATATTTCCCATATCACACAACATTTTGGTACAAGAGGTACTTGAACAAGAGGTATTCATGAGGTAAGAACATCTCATCCATCATCATTACTAGAATCTATGATTGATGAGCTAACCATTGTGTTGAGAATGATATCCTTGAAACATGTTGGTGACCAACAAGCACTAGTTAAGGTATGTGGTTTATGCTTATCACCCGATCATTTCACTGACCAATGTGCCGAAATATTGTGAATGTGAAATTGTGTGGAATCCTTTTAACCAAGGAAGTACCAAAATAATCATGTATGGATAAAGCCTAACCAAGTTCAATATGGGTTTGGGAATCATCAAAATCATGCTAGGCCCTTGAACCAAAACCAGTTCCAAAACGCACCACCATTTCCCCAAAACCAATCGTATAACCTGCCTCCACACCACCAACCACACACTTTCCCATGATCCGATGATCATCCATCCACTAGCACATAACCTTCTATGAAATAGATACAATTCATGTTTTATTACCTATAAAATAAGCTTGAAAAGCTGAAAAACCTGGTGTGATGTATTGTTGAAATCGAGAACAAAAATTCTGGGAAACATCCTTCCCAAACAAACCCATACCCAATGGATAATGTTAGCATGATAACAACAAGAAGTGGAAAAGAGATCTCCCCACCAGCATCCCATTTACATGATACAAGACCACCTGTTTTTAGGGACAATGAAGTTGTAAACTCTAAAAATTCTGTGAATATGCATTTTTAAGAATATAAGAATGGGGAGGAAGAGAAGGATATGTCAAGGAAGAAGAGACAAGAAACACCATTTTAAAGGGAAAAAGGATAAGAAAGACTTACCCCTTCCAGATCTATCTAGGATGATTGAATCAAAGAAATTGAAGGAGGAAGCACTTCAAAAATAAATTCTGGACACCTTCTAGAAAGTGGAAGTCAATATCCCCTTAATTGAAGTAGTAAAAAATTTACATACCATATAATTTTTTGAAAGAAAATTACCCCACGAAGAGGGGAATTCAAGTGAATGAAAGGATCAACTTGAGAAGAAGTGTCTCATCCCTCATCACACAAAAATTGTTAACCATGTCCCTTGATCATGTTATGTTTTCCATTCCATGAACCATTGGTTCATTAAATTTTTTCTAATGCTTTGTGTTATCTAGGTGATTCAATTAATGTATTACATCACTCAGTATACACATCTTACAGATGGGAGACTTAAGGCCCACATGTGTGGTGGTCTAGATTTCAAATATATCCACAGTTTTTCAATCAAAGAGTTTTGGACGATGTCCTTGTGAAAGTCAAAGATATGTTATTCCTATCTAACTTCTACATGCTCAATATATAAGAAGATATGATCAATTCGCATTAACTTATCATTTTGGGTTGACCTTTCTAGAAGATGGACAAAACAGTCATCAATGTCCATGAGGGGACACTCACCAAAAATTTTGTGAGAGAATGGTCCACTTTAATATTTTTCATTCCATGAGGCACCCATCAGATGATCACTCAATCTTTTCACTTCACCATGAAGTTAGTGCAGAACCCATTGAAGAATCAAGTTATTTCCAGGTACCCATTTCTCATAAAGACCAAGAGAAGACAACATTTACATGTCCCTTTGGCACTTTTTCATATAAAAGGATTCCATTTGGATTATGTAATGCACTAGGTAAATTTTAGATTTCCATGGTGTGTATATTTTCTGATCACATTAACTAATGATTGGAAATTTTCCCAAATGATTTCAAGGATTTTGGAAACACATTTGACCATTTTTTGAAAAATATGGAAAAAGTTTTGAAAACCAGCATTAAAAAGAATATTATTTTAAATTATGAAAACTGACATGTCATGGTAGAGGGAGGGATTGTCCTGGGACATATCATTTCCAAAATGGGAATTGAAGTTGATAAGTCAAAATTTGAAGTGATAAATTATTTTCCGTTCTCAACTTGTGTGAAGCATGTTAGATTGTTTTTTAGGATATGTAGGATTCTACAGGTTGTTTATCAAGGATTTCAGTAAGATTTCTCTCCCTCCCTCTTGATTGATTTTTAAATATGCTAATTTTGATTTCAATGGTGAATGTATGGAATCATTTGATATGTTGAAGAGGAGATTGATTGAACCACCATTAATGAAACCACCAAATTGGGAAGAACCATTTGACCTACTTTGTGATGCTTCCAACCAAGTAGTTGGAGAAATCCTCTCTTAGAAAATAGACGGTAGGACACAATTCATTAAATATTATTCCATAACTGTGGATGTGGCTCAATTCAATTACACATCCATAGAAAATGCGTTTTTTAGTAGGTTTTTTCTTTAGAAAGATTTAATTCATCTCTTCTTGGATGTAAAGTCACTGTTTTTTCTAATCATGCATCTCTCAGGTACATGCTGAAGAAGGATGAAGCTATTCCATAGATAGTGAGATGAATTTTACTTATACAAGAGTTCAACATAGAAATAATGGACAAAAGGGATTTGAGAACCAAGTGGCTGATCATTTATGAAGACCTTTTAACACTGCTGAAGCTGAAATTCCAGAAAAAGAACCATTGAATGATCATCTTCAAGGAGAGAAGCTGTAATTTGATAAGGGAGAAGTGTCTTGGTATGATGACAATGTAAATTATCTGGAAACATCTCGGGTCCCATTTCATTTCAATACTCATCAAATTCACAAACTGAAATCTGAATCTAGATATTACATTTGGGATGTTCCATTACTTTGGATGATTTGGATTGACCAAGTGATTAGAAAATGTTTTCCATAGAGTGAAATTGATTAAATCTTTGTGTTTTTTCACACATTATCTTGTAGGGGCAACATTGGTCCTCAAAATACAATAAAGAAGGTTTTAGAATCAAGACCTTATTGGAAAACCATTTTTAAAGATTCTCATGAATTTTTCCATATTTTTCCAAAATGTATGGTTTCTGGAAAAATTTCAATTAGATAAGAAATTCCCCAACAAACACATAATTTATTTGAGATTTTAGAAGTCGGTATGATAGAATTTATGGACCCTTCCATGATATCATTTAGAAATTATTATATCTTGCTGGTGGTAGATTATGTTTCCAAATGGGTGGAAGAAAAATTCATCCGGACTGATTATGCTAAATTTGTTTATGATTTTTACGGGACAAAAATATTTGGTAGGTTTGGAGTGCCTAGAGATGTCATCAATGATTAAGGGACTCACGTTTTCAATAAGATAATGGTGGATTTGATGAAGAAGTACGGGGTGCATCATAAAACATAAACTCTCTATCACCCACAAACCAGTGGACAAGATGAGGTGTCCAATAGGGACACCAAATGAATTTTGGAGATGACAGTTAAACAAAATAGGAGGGATTGGAGCTAGATATTAGAAGACACATTATGGGAATATAGGATAGCCTACAAGACCTTGATTGGAAAGAGTCTATATAATATGATTTATGGAAAAATTTGTCCCCTACATATGGAATTGGATTGTAAGGTGTATTGGGCTGTGAGGTAGATGAATTTGGATCTTGAAAGTGTTTGGAAAGATAGGAGGCTGCAGTTGCAGGAGTTGGAGGAAATAATAAGAGTTGAATTTGAAAACACATGGATTTACAAAGAGAGAAAACGATTGGATCATTACAAGATGATCCAAATGAATGAATTAAATAGTACAGATAAAGTGTTGCTTTTCAATTCAATACTAAAGTAGATGATAAGTAAACTTCATTTCAGATGGGAGGGTCCATTTATAGTTAATCATATATATCCTTTTGATGCTGTTCAGATTGCGATAGATGGAGAGACGGAGCGATTTACTATAAATGGACACAGGCTGAAACAATTCCATGGGACTATTCCATCAGATCTAATAGAGGAGATCCCACTCCTCCAACCTATCTATCAATAAGATTCATCAGGTTGTACCTCTACTTTACACATTCTTACCGATGTGATTAATATTAAAATCTACATACTTGTTAAATACACTTGAATTTATTTAATACACTTGACCAATTATGTGTGGGGGAGGGAACCTTGGTAGTTAAAGATGTACATTTTTTGATTAATTTAAAATAAATAAAAAATTGTGTGTTTTCAAATATTTGTGTGTTTATTTTTCAGGTTTTTATGAGTCCTTAAATCTTTTGAGCTGAAATGATTATCATTTCCATTTTTTTAAACCCATTTCATTCAGTGAACCAATTTATTCCATGAAACAGAGCATAAATGAATGCTGAAAATGATTTTGTTTCATGTTCAATTATTTGGAAATTTCATTAAAATTACTATGATTTATTAATCCCATGCCACATCTCACTGTCATTATCTTTGAAATAACATTATTTTGAGGCTCTTGAACCCTTTTATTCATTTTGATTTCATTCACCTCACTTGTTGAGATAACCATACCATTCATATTTTTACAATAATTAGATTTCTTCCTTTCAAAACATGAGGGTTTAGGGTACATGTTTTTTAAATTATTGTGACATTTTTTTGTTTGAAAGAATCCTATTCAAGATAATCCCATTCCTCCTGGAATACATTTTAAATTTAATCCTTTTAACCCTAAGAATCCATGAACAACTTGTTAGGTTAGCCACACTACAATTGAAGTTTCCTATCCATCCTACTCTAGAAGTTAAATTGTATGATCTATTTGAACTTAATTGTGGGGGAAGAAATGTTGTGGTGTGCTACCTTATTTGGTGAAGTATTTGGTGAAAAATAAAATATTTAAGAGATGTGTTTGCTGATGAAAAATCATTCAGTTGGATATCGATCCTTTTTTGGAGCTTTCATGATAAGAGGAGTTGTTCCTTTTCTAGATCATTTAATATATAAATAAATATGTTCCTTTTATAGAGCACTCAATAGAAATCATGTTTGAGAAGATTGAAATTAATACTATTGAAATTTTGGGTTGTTTTAAAATTTCATGATATATTCCGGATGATGGCGCTGAATTGGAACTTAGGGGAGTGAGAAGGATACCACACAAGAGTGAAAATTACAATGGTTCAATTTTTCTTCAAAAAGATCCAATCCCTCCTTATTCGACCTTCAAATTTTTAACATAAAAATACTACAAACCGAAATCAATAGAAAAACCTTGCAAATTCTTCATGATAATCCATGGTCCTTGACTCATATAGGATGGAGAAGTATGAGTTTTCTAATCATATGGTGACCCTTTCATTGGTTTGGTTGAAAAAAATCATTATTGTAAATTATTATTTGTGAGATGAGAGAAAATTCATGTGAGGTAGGTGTCTTGTGTGCATGGGAGGAGAAATGATGTGGAAAAATATTGAATGACCTGATTTGAGAACTAGGAATAATTGTTATGGATGATTCATGATATCTTTTATTTGTTTTTGTGGAATTATTGGATCTAATTAGAAAGTGTTTTTGAATTTTCATTGATTTGAATTTTCTCATTGGCATGTTTTTTTGGCATGTGTTTTGTTTCATTTTAGTGTTTTTGTAAATTATGGGATTAATTGTGGAAATTTGGATAATTCTCTAAATTTAGTAGTTTTTTGGAGCTTCTGTATTTCGGGCATATCAATTACATGTTTGATCAAAATTGTTTGATTCATGTTTTTTGGATTTATATGCTCAGGGGATTCAACTAGGTGTTTTGGACCAAGGTCCCATTTGAGACATCATGGACCAGAAAAATTCATGAAGTGGAAATAGTTTTATGTCCAACGGAATGCACCCCATCATAATTAATGAAGAATATATCATTCTACATGTTTCTAAATGTGGTCATTACTGATTGAAGTGAAATAGGACTCCACTACTCTCAATGTAAATTTAATGAAGAAATTCATTCATTGAGGCACCCATTGAATGCGACCAAAAAGAGGAAGTAGAAGAGTAACCTGTCGTAGAAAACTTTGTCATTAGTAATTTGGGGATAATTTCTTTTACACATGTCCATATTCATGGATATTTTTAGGAATCCTACCAAAGTCATATAGGAAAAATATTTATGAACACACCTTCAATAAATTCTTCTATTTATTATACTAACTAGATGCATCCTTTTGGTGGAGTTATTTGGAGGGAAATTTTCTACTCCTCAAGCATATAAATAATAGTGTTTACTTCCATTCAAAAGGGCTGAATAAGGTGAAAGAGGGGTTATGCGGGATAATTGAGTTCTTGATCCCCATTTTCTTTTATATTTTCCCTTTTCTTTGTTTTATCATTTTCTTTTCTTTCCATTTAAACTCTATTATCCTTCACATGGAGGGGTAAAACCTTTGAGTGATCAGGGAAGGGGGAGCTTCACATTGTTAATTTCAGAGTTTTGTACTAATATGTAAAACCCTAATTTTGTTTTGAATTACTTATATTCTATGTTTTTCCCAATTATATTAACGTGATTGTGTTCTCGGTTTAGTGTATTCATCATTTATTGCTTTGGATGAAGACTTTTAATCTCCCTCCGCCTAGTGCAATTTGTCTTGATCGAGCAAATTGTTTTATGTGGTGAGTGTCCAGTGATAGTTGGAATGTTTGCGGAATTAGTGAACATTTTCTAGATTTTTAAGGAGTGAAAATGCCCAATCATGACATGCCTTAGTTGTTTAGAAATTTCTTATGAACTTTCATGCACATAAGTGTGAATTCCATTTCGTTCTTCAACCAAAGTTGATTGGTAACTTGATCGAGCGGTATTTCATTCTCCTTTTAATAGGAAGAGATGGAAAATGATCTTTATGAATATGATGACAATTTAAAAGGTGATCTTACCCTGACCTCGTCACTCACTTCATCCATTAGATTTCAATATTTATTTTTAATTGCTTGCTTTATTTTTCAACTCAAACAATTTCAAAAACAACCCATTATTATTACTTTAATTTAATTTACAAATATAATTTTTTTGAGCTCCTCATTGGATACAACCTAGGGTACATGGTTTACACCATTCTAACATTGGTATATTTGTTTTTTTCACACCCTGCTATAGGAATGTGTCAATATCTCAACCTCACAACCTCACTGAGTTGAGGGGTCTCTTGGGGAACATGGCCTACATCTGATGCATCATTGCCAACCCTGAGGGTAAATTCTTGCCTTTTACCAGGTAAATGAAGAAATGGGTTATATATGAGTGGGATAATGATTATCAAGAAGCATTTGAAAATTTCAAAATATATCTACTTAGCCCACCAGTGCTAATGCCCCCAGTTTAGGGGAGACTAATCATTTTGGATGTAACCACCTCAGAATGATACTTAGTTGCTTCCCTCACGCAGAAGAATGATGCCGACAGTGAGAACACTATATATTACTATAAAAAAATATTGATTAATGGTAAGAATCAGTATTCAATAATTAAAAAGAACTTCCTTGCCTTGATATTTGTAGTTCATAAATTCAGGAATTACCTATAGCAACATGAGGTCCATCTGGTCTCCCAATGCAACCCGCTCAAGTATATCCTCCACCTTACGATGATTACTATATGCCTATCTTGGTGGGAAGTCATCCTATAATAGTTATACATATGGTATGTGCCTCAAAAATCAAGGAGATAATATAATTCCTAGAAAATAACCCTTTGGAAGTGAAAACCCTAATGGATGATGAACTTCCAGATGAAGAAGTGTTCTTTGTCGAAGAAGCCCCCCACCATGGGAAATTTACTTCGACGGTGCTTCTAAAATCCCAACTGGGAAAAGGACGGAGGATCCCAAGAATAAAAAAGTATGGAAAGGGGTTATAATTATATCCCCCATGAAGGAACTCTTGCCTTACTCCTTCCGTCTTATAGAGTGGTGCATACATAATGAAGCTGAATACTAGGCCCTCATTACTGGCCTGGAGTTAGTGCATCAATCACAGTCTGAATGTCTGAGGATAAAAAGTTATTTGGATCTATTCATCAATCAGGTCAATGGGGATTATGCCATTAATAAAAAAGTATTGTAACATTTAATGAACCATGTTAGAGAATTGTTGGCATAATTCCCAGTATAAATGGCACTGACATATGTTCCCTGTTCACAAAATGATCAAGCCAATGTATTGGAAATTGCAGTTATAACCCTGATAGATATACACTCGGAGGAAATAGAAAGAACCCTTCCCCCCATTGGATTTTATTGAAAAATAATTTTGAACCATAAAGTTGATATTTGATGATATTATATCTGTTTTTGATCCTTATAGTCATGCCACTAACTGAATGACTCCCATTAAAAATTACATCCGGAGGGGGGAACTCCCACTAGATAGGGATAAAAAATAATAGATCTGGAGGTCAGTAGTCAACATTGTCATATAAAATGCCGCAAGCCAAGAAAATGTTCTATAAAAACGAGGCCTTAACGAATTCCTTCTCATGTGCATCTGTGGAGAAGAGACTGATGACCATATGAAAGAAGTGAGCGGCAATGCTTGTAGACCACACCAATGACCAACCAAGCTCTCTCATCAAATTCCATGATTAGATACTATTGTCCCCCTATGATACATTATTTTTCCACATTGACCATGAAGTTCCATTCCTTCCATGTTCCATACAACATTATCCACTAACACCCAAAGCTACTCCAAAAATCTAAGTACTCCTAGCCATTTCCCATATGGGGGATGAAGTTTCTCAGACCATATCACCTTTCTACAACCACACAATTCATGTTCATTCTCACAAAAATTTACTTATACTCTATACAGGCCAATGACTAACCCATTTAAGAGATAGGCGAAAAGAATTGTTATCTTTGTGAAGAAAAAACCATTACAAGATTTGGTGTCCCTCATACAATAATGACTAAAAATGGCACCAACATCTGATCTTCTAAGTTGGACAAGTCATACAAAGAGTATGGAATCAATTACAAACGTTCATCCTGCTACCATGTAGTGGCCAAATGGATGAGAGAGGCTTTCTACAAGACTCTATCGAACATACTCTAGATGATGGTGGAAAATTATAAGAAATAATTGGCCAGACAAGATCCTTCATGCTATATGAGATTATCAGTCCATGACCCCCAAAACCTCTTAAGTAGGCCCGTACTCATTAGTATACACGATAGAGGCGGTTTTTCCCATCAATGTTCAATTTCCATCATTACAGATTTCCATTTGGGATCAATTTCACATCGATGAGAAATAGTAAAAATGGTTTGAAGAGTTGGATCATATCGATTAGAAAACTCTACACAGTTTTTACCATTTGGAAGTCTACTGAAATAGGATCACACAAACCTTTATTAAAAAGGTTCTCCTCTAGTCTTTCCAAGAATTATAGTTGTTGTTAGTCCTCAAAACCCCTATGATACTCGAGAAGAAATCCGCAGATCTTGATAAAAAGTGGGAGGGACCATATGTCATACAGAGGTTCTATGATAATAGATCATATTACTTGATATCAATAGATGGATAACTCATAATAGATCCCACCATTTCATGGTTTTTGATGGTGTACATCATGTAATAATAGTGTATATTTTCCAAAATCTATGTCCCTAAACTATGAGGTATCATCCTGAACACTTGGAATTAAATAGTATGGTATTATTCTACACAACATGACATTAAATTTTGGTGCTTATCTTCTCATTGCATGACTCTAAAAAGCACAACATTGCATCCTAGCAGCAAGATGTTAAACCACATAGCATAAATTGTCCAAAACACATGATAATAAACTACAGGGTTAAAATTTTCTTAACCGGATGACATTAAATTAGAAGAATTATATGCTTTCTACAAGATATTATATAGCTATCTTTTCGAAGAACTACGTATGGCTTGATTTACATTCATAAGTGGGAAATGCAGTGACACCTCGACCCTGGATCTTGGCCCATCCTCCACAAAAAAATACCTCTATTGTATCATCTATCACCCCACATTATGTGTGAAATTTTTTCACTCTTTGTTTCTCACATCAAGTGTAACACACATGAACATAGAATCGGTGGTAATAATTCCCGTACGTGAAAACACTATTGAAAAATATTATAGACTTGACAGTTGTAGAGGATGAAACTAGAATTCCCCTACTACTATGTCTGAGTCATAATAGTACATGGAATATGTAGAACTATGTATGGATTTATTATTTCCCTTCCAGGATACACAATGATGCCTAAATTTGACAGCTAAATACATCAATCAATTAACAAAAAAATGCTCCCTCATTTCTCTACACGTGGAGTAGACCCTTGTAAGGAACATTCAGAACAATGTACTGCCTGATTCCCATTCATCATTGGGATACTTAGTGATGCCTGAATTTGATATCCTGGTCCACTCCTTCTAATGCCACATCATTTTTTATAGGTCAGACATGCACATGGGAATCCAGGAAAGGTCCCAACCCCATGACATTAAATTGTAAGGTTCCTCATGAGTCATGTGTGGCCTGATTCTCATCATTACGGGATCCCAAACATGCCCCAAATTTATTACAATGAAAATTCAACAAGTTGATAGAATCAAATACATTGAATTCCAAAATTCATAAGGATTAAATATATCAGTCTTCCCACCACATATGAGTAAGATCTATGAAAAGGATTTAGTATTTCACAGAAAATCACGGTTTGGATATTTCTCACATTCCCATACAAATCATTCATGTTTTTCAAACTCTATACTCTTGAAAATATTAGGTCCCCATAAACATTAATAGCCATAGTATATCGTAGTGCAGTTTCATACGGCCACCGTTGTTTAACTATGCACAGTGAACCCCAATGGCTCTATATATGTGGCCTAAAAAACAGTCATTAATCAATTTTAAATTAATGCTCAAGAGATTCCTCTCCTATCTCAATATGCTTAATGGCTTCCCTGCCCTCTTCCATTGCTCCTGAACTAATACCCCCCCTGAGACTTTAGTTCACACCTTCTATCATCACTTATTTCAACTGAATTCCATAAAATCCCAACCATGATTAACTCAAACCTATTAATAGTTTTTGTGACAAGTTGTCTAAGAAACAAGACAATAAACTGTGATGCCAACATCTTCACCTCACTATTCTATAATAAATGGCCAAAATATACCACATTTAATGACATTAAACTTTCCCACACAATAAAAATTCGTAGATTCTCATCTGGGCTCAGCCACTTAAAAAATTGCTTGCCTTCCCGCGTAAGGAAGATACCTCCCCAAAGAATATTCATTGGGAATCATGTGTAACATGGTATTCCTAGGAGAAGATGTGGAGTGGAACCGAATTCAATGATCTAAAATCATCTACAAAAGGTGTTGAAATGTACCTATTTCTACACTTGAATTGAATCAAAGAAGATAATCCCAGGATATGTCTTATATATAGTGCTACTTAATGGAGGTCTTGTTTCCCTTATTTCACATCATTATTTCCCTACAACCACTCTAAATGATGATAAATCAAGTGGGATTCATCCTTTCTGAATGATGTTAAACTGCATAATATTTTTCAAAGTATAAATTTCCCCCTTAAAATGTTTATGTTGTTCTTTTGTGGTAATCCAGAATCCTCATGATCCATTGTTTCTCACACCAAGAATAAATAACGTGAGTTAGGGATCACAGCATGGGATCCACTACGACACCACGTAGAATCATTCCATGAATTTTCTCCTAGAAATGTGACCCTAAAATAATTGTTACACTTTAATTCCCAATAAGGAACCTCTAGTCTTGTCCATAGGACATTAAACTATAGTGTAATCCAAAGATGGGGCGAATGTCTCACCGTGCGTATGAATCAAATCTTTGTAGGTGATTACTTGTTCTCATGAGAGAATCTTAGAACAGATTTTTCTAATGTGTTCGTATACAAACCTTACATACATCATTCTTTGTGCATTGAGTAATCTTGAATCTTCATAATCCTCTAAGTACATCAGAGATGGAAGGGTAGTGTCATGGGGACACAATTGTTTGACTATGCACATCATACCCATGCAGATCATCATATGTCACCTAAAAAATAACTGTCAATCAATGGAAAAATTTTCCTTACGATACTCCCATCCAACCTCAGTAGTCCTAACAACAGCAAGCCTTTTAACTTCCCTCCTGGTTCAAGATCCCTCAATGTCATTGTTTACAGCCACACCCTTGATATATCAGAACATCCTCGACCAATTAACCACTTGTCTCTCTTGAGGATTCTACCAAATAAAGATACCCCATTTGTATGTGTGATGTTGATCCACATATGAAAATTAATTTAACACCATATATTATTGGTTTCCTCATAATATTTCATCTAAATAAATGCACACATTCATGTTTGGGTGCACCCCATTTCACAAGACACATGTGGTGTCCAGAAAGGTCCCAGTCTCTATAATCCATCATAGCCATCAGAGATGAATGCCCTGTGCCCTCGGAACACTCCTTGTGACTATACACATCATTCCATTCTAGATCAGTATATTTCTCCTACAAAACGTCCATAAACTAAAGGAAAATTCATCATTAGGAGAGTCCTTTTCAGTTTCTGTGTGCACACATGACATTTATGTCTTATCTTACTCCTTACATTTTAGAAAACCTTTATGTTAAGGCTTACATATCATTCCCTTTACTCACTCCCATACATTAAAATCATTTCTAATTGAACTTATTCATCATTTACACTCCTTGGGTTTTATAGAAATGAACTCCCATAATAGGTGTCAAGTGTCCTAGTTATAAGATGTTAAACTGTACCATTATATACCCATACCTTACCCATGTAAAATTAATGTGGGAGTGGTTTCTCATTCAATGTTGATGAAAATGACCCTAATACTATGAGACATAATTCCTCAGACAAGATACCAATTGTGTCATGCAACCTCCAAACAAACCTAATGTGTTTTAAATTCCCTCTATCCATAAGAGATTGACAGCCAGTGTCTTGAAAACACCTTTTTTCACTATAACCATAATTCTACTATGGGTATACTTATGTTGCATAAAAAACGACCATCTATTAAAGGAATTGTCTTCCTCAACTGATTCCTATCCTACCACTATACACCAAACATTTCTCTCACGACTCCTATGCATCCATATGACACAAGGTAGGGATGAAGAAAAATACTTTATTCATATATGATATTATTATGACATTCCCAACTAATTAATCCCATATTAGGGCCCCTAACCCATCATATTTTTGTCAATTATATTCGAGCTTAAAATTTAATTATATGTCAGATTGGGAGGACTGTAAAATACCAGTGAAAAAGATGCATTACTCACCAAAGTGGAAACTCATAATGGGAACCCATGGAGAATATCGTGTATAATCTTGTTAAACCAATATTGTTTTTGTTTTTTGAAAAAAACGATGATCTATCAAATAATCAAAAAAGACATAAATCTTATTAGGTTGAAAAACCATAAAGGGAGGCCAAGATAAATGTCATGTTATACCTACTAAGCCCATATTAGATATTTTTAGGTAAAAAATAATGTATCATATAAAAAGAAACCAAATTTCATGAGGTTTTCCTTGAAACCCCATAAATAGTCAAACTACATTCACGGAGTCCCATGGATCTAGACAAAATTAGAGCATGATTCGCTTATTTTAATTTACTAGTTTTGTATCACAGTTTTAAATTAACACCTAACTGAAATAATTTTTATATGGTAGATTGGGATTGATTGAAATGACATGAAAATGAATGGAAGAATAATTTAGCGAAAAATAATTCCATTATATATCATAAATATATGGAGGGAAACCATAGCTCAGAGCCTCTCCTGATTAGTGTAATGTGAATATTAGAAGAGATGTTTGGCAGAATCACGAAGTTGCATCAATAATTGATGTGACTCTTCCATATCATGGGGAAGCTTTAACAAATTAATAGTCTCGGCCTCCACACCTAACCAATGATCATTTTCATCCTTCATAGATTCAAGTATTTTCCATTCTTCTTCATTCATAGACCAACACCCCTTCTCAACAGTGATTACAGCCCAAGACCGCTCCTCTTTTTGCTGCTCCAGATTTAGTCTATGCTACTCCACTTCTTGGAAGAGTTGTTCCAACAAGGAATCTTGCTTCATTAGATCATTCTACAACCTTCTAACCACATTATATTTATTGGTAGCTTCATCAATAATTATTTTCCGCATATTAGAAAGATGATCCATTTTCTCTACCCTAGAAAGTTGATACTCAAGTGTACTTTTTTCTTCCTAAGAAGAAACCACCTATCTCACTATTTCATGTATTCCATGATAGTCAAATCCACCAAATCCTAGGATAAAAAACATGAGGTGTTGTTTCAGAAACATTTCTAGCATCTCCACAAATGGATACTAAGAGATTAATATCCAAATGTTCCTCTATGTCTTTTGATAGATGGTATAATGGTTGAAAAGACTTTCTCAGTCAGTCTTAGATTCACTCCCTAAGGATGGAATATAGTCAGGGATGAAATTTTCAATAGAGGGACTCGATTGAGGGGTTATAACACAACTCGACCCCTTAGCATCTTCGCCTCTAAAAATTTCAAATGAGCACAGAGTGAGAGAATCCCCTATATTTGGTAATGGTCGTTGTTGTAATTCTGAGTGTAGAGGAGAGTCGGCTTCTGTTCCTCCCTCCCCCTCATCAATATTTCTACCCAAAAAGGTGGCACTACATCTTCAATCAGCAGTTATGCCTTATGGTCTCTTTGGAACACTAGTAGACCGATGTCATTCCCAATCAGAACAGTAATCCCCAGGGTATCCCTCAAAATATTTTTTACTGATATCAGGCATATCGGGATATTCATTCAAGATCAGGTTACTGGACTTGATAATTTTGTGGTGAAAATCACAACTTCTATCAAAATTGAAGAAAAGGCATAATAACTTGTACCATATTTCCATGGGTTGTAACAGTATCCTCCCAGGTGATTGGGACTTTTGAAGAGGTAGAGTCAGCATGCGTATGTGGGGTATCAATCTTTGACGGGACTCCCTCCGTGGGTGAAATGACCAGTTGGCTAGGAATGACTGGTTTCTAACGATTTAAATCCCCTCTAAGACCCTGTAAGGCTTGAGGATAGTCATTGGATTCATCCTCCGCCAAAATGGTTACCCTATCTCTCTCCATGGGAACATGGTCAACAAGCTCAAACACAGTCTCAACATTCAGATGTTATTCTCCTATTTATGTATAGATTTATTGACTAGGAGGAGGCACACTCAATGGGTTGATGATAACTCTGGCATCTTCACATAGCAATGCTCCCCTGCTTCTGTCAGTAATAATGGCTTTAGACCCTTCCTCTACTATAAAGTGAATGGTTTTGTAGATGCTTGGGAAATCACAACCTACTTATCGATAGGCCATAAGTCGATATATACACACAACCTTGAGGAAGAAAGATAAGGGTACTTAGTTCAACCACTAAGTGAACATACAATTACTTTTTATTTCCCACTTAATACATTGTGACTCTAGCGAGGCGTTCTTTTGATTCATTGAATATCGCATTGGTGGTTCTTCAAAAAGAGCCCCAAGTGGATATAGAGGGGGAAATTCTTTGGAGGGGTCTACGATAACTACTTCAATGTGTTCTTGGGATATAGGGGATCCTTCCATTGTACCCCCACAATCTGTTGGGTGAAATCCCCAACTACATTTCCCCCAGGGGAATGATGGGGGGAGACAATCGTTTCTCAAGAAACTGTGAGCTCCTGCAAAATAAATGGGGGTATATATTCCCTCTAAAATGAAGGAATTTAAATCTAGTAATTTTAGATAGAACATACTCTCCCTATATGGTCATTGAACATGGGAGTACAACCACCAGTGCCACTCGGTTAGACCAGTAAAACCTGTATTTGGGTGCATGAAGACACCTGACAATTTCATTCAGGTAAACAACCACCTCATCAGGCACTTCATTGGAAAAAATATAGCTAGGAGAAATGGATCCCCTAAAATCAGGAAGGTAATAAAATCCTCTCTAAAAAAGCATCCAAATATCATCATATGAATAATTCACCCTTAAATCATCTAAGGCCTTCCCTATTTTGGGAAATGTAGCTCTGATTGGGAAGGACAGTGCTGTAGAATTGGTACAGGGGAGTAGAGAAGGTTATGATAGCCACATATGTTTCATTGGTGTTCCTAAAAACATGGGACCCCACGGAGGAAAATTCTTATGGTACATTGCGAGTAGTTAAGAAGAATCTCCCATGGTATCCACTCTAGGTGATCCAGCATCATCATTATGCTTGTCATCATTTTCTAGTAATGTCATGGAATGTATCCGATTAGAGTGTTTGCACTGACCATTTCGAGAATTGATGAGGGTGTCAAGGTCCTCAAGGTAACACATTAACTTCTCACGATCCACATTAAAAAGATATGTCATTAGGTGATGACACATAACCAATGTTATTTAGAGAAACATCCCCATTTTTTAGGATATTTCATAAATCATGAGGGTACCAGTCGTGAGTGAATTGGATGCCATTCAAAATTTCTATTTTCCTCCAAGGAATTGGGAAATCATCCTTAGTATGGATGGATAGTGGGCTACCAATAGCAGCTTCAGTAGCTCATTTAGCTGCATGTGAAGTCATGACCACATCTTTCACAACGTTTTATTGGGGTGATCCGAATGACTTTTGAAGGAATTTTCTTGATTGAGAGTTCTTGAAACCATTTTTTTCTTCTCCTTCCCCTTTTCCCTAAGTGTCGTAAATGTTTTCCTGGTAGGAACCATATTGAATAATTGGTCTTCTAGGTTGGATTTAACCTAGGCCTTAGTATGGCATCTGGTAATGAAGGGTATGAAATCCTCAAATTCTGATTTTTTTACCAGGAACTACGTGTCCTATCGAGTAAACATAATACATAATAGATGAGATATCATTAGATGCTTCTATTGACGGGCATGTTTAAGATAAATAGGAAAGAACTTCTGGAAAACGTTAAATTCATTACTGAATTTACAAGGTACCTATCTCTGACATATATGATCCCCTCAAATATAGGAAACCAAGACACCATCTCTCAAATATAAAAAATTATCCACAATTGACAAGATCGTCAGATTTATTATTAATAAAAGTACTAGAATGGGAATCATAATGATGATAATAAAAAAATTCATGGACATTGAGAAGATCCATTAAGTCTTTCTTGTCCTTTTCTGTCTTCCCCTCTGTCTAATCTTGTGAGTCCCAAGTTGGAGGGATAACCCCGATGGTAATATAAAGATATGGTTGGAGGATTTTATGTGCAATTGGTAAGGAATTAATAATGGTAAAACCTCCTACGTGAGCTCATATCAAGCCCCATGGGATTTGGAAGGGCCCAATCAACTAGTAATGTGGCCCCTTTCACTGATCCATCCCAGAAAGCTATAAATAATTTACATCAATTGAATACCTATATTGATGCATCTACTAGTGGCAAAGTGAGCAGCCATGATGATAGTTGAGTCTATCACACCACCAGATATCCCTAAAGGTAAGGGCCACCCACTCAAAAAAACATTTCCATGAATGATGGTATATGAAATATTCAGTCAACAACTGGGATGATCCCTCTTCCCCAGTCATGAAATTTCCTCTCTTACAAGGGGGTCAATAGGTACGTCCTCACCTCCAAGATGTCTAGGTGGGATACGCCATAGCTCTCCATGGATTGGGATCTAGATCAATTTTCATAACAAAATAACCAACCCACTCAATGAATGGAATATCCTGCTTCAAACAAGGATCAAATTCATTGAAGAGTTTCTCCGTCTAAACAATGAGTTTCTTTTCCAAAAAAGTGGTCCTCTCCCAATCATCCCAATAAAAGGATGGAGGGAGGAATTCATCATACATTTCCCTAAAAATAGGGACTCCCAAAATCAAGTGGATTTCCCAAAGACTAATACCGACATTCTCGTGGGTTAAATTAAAGGTATTGTTTTATAGGATCCACCTACCGAGGAGCTATGAAATAAGGGTGTTTGGTCGGTGAGTGTATTTTTGTGGTACCTAAGCAGTATTGTATAGTCCCATAACCTGTAGCTCGGCCCAGAATTCCTCAAAACACTTGATAAACAAAAATTTAAACCCCCAATATATGTTGAATGAGCCTCTAGAGAATAAATCAATCCTAGATGTCCAGATGTGTTTTTCATTCATTGTATCCTTACACACAAAGCATTGAAAATAATGGGTCATATTTCCTAGATTATGTTACACCTCCCCTATGGTTTGAGGATAATTTCATAGAAGGTACCCAACAAAAAAATCTCTTAGAAGGTATCATCCCTTAGAATAAATCTTGGCCCTTGTTATAGAGTTTTTAGTTATCCAAGAACTAGACTGACCGACATGATTTGGTGCTGGAGTCGTAGTGTCAGACGATAAACCAAACCAATAAGTTGGAAGCAAGTTTGATGATGGATATTCCCTTTGAATAACTGTAATAATAGTTTCTATAGACTTAGGTAATGGAATGAATAGAAGTTTGTTATCAACCAAATCCATCATGGGACTAATTCTTTCATCTGTAATAGATATAGGTGTAGTAGTAGAAACCTCAGAAGAAACAAGGACATCAGCATCGATCTATGGAAGAAGTATTGAAACATGTAAAGAAAGAACCAAGAGTCCAAAAAATAGAAGTCCTATGAGAATTGTTGGATAAAGGTCAAAAAATGGTAAATGGACATAAAAGAGGGTTTGTATGGGGTTTTACATACTGCTCTCTAAAACGATACGTGGAAACCCTTTCCTACGTACTACATCGTACACATAATCAATTTCTTTATTTATGTAGTTGTATGGGGAAGTTATACCATGTATAACCAAGTTATGGAAAATACATATGAGGTGCATGACCATAGAGAAATGGCCATCAAATATACCAATTTGTGGAAGGAAGAAATCATGAACCAGACCCTCTTCATAGTAATTAAGAATTTATATTCTGATTTTTAAGGATCAATGTTCAGTTTTCCGGATAATGATCGGTATGCTGAACATGAAAGTCATTTAATTTTCTCTTACATAGAAGTCCAAATATTGATTTTAAATTCCAAAACATAGTTAGAGAATCCAAAAAATTAGTTCCTTAGTGGAATAAATTTTGAAGAGTTTGGATTGTGGAACTTACATAGTGGTTTTTGAATATGGATTTCACAAAGGAGACAGTATAGGAATGCATAGAAATCCAAGGTATGTCGAGATACCATTTCAATACAAGAATCATTGAAATGAAAATAATTCAGGATACTATAAATAGGTTTGGTCCTCACCTATTGGACTTATATGTTCTACCAAAAATCTCTTCAGTTCAAGACTACATATATATCACAATAGTCTCATCGTCATTCAAAACATACCCCATTTTGATGGGGGTATTTTTAGGGTCCTAATCACATTTCAAAGGGTTGTAAATACTTCATGAATAACTTTTTATAATGAATAAATCATTCCTATAGGTCCATCAAGGAAAATATATGCTAATTGAATTACACACTTAGAGTGAAAATAGAATGAAATGATGTTTCATTAATTTTATGTTACTCGTGTACCACTATTGAGAAGGGTTCACGGAATACATGACTCACAAACCATTGGTACATTGAAGAATCCACTAGGCACTGGCCTGTGGAGCGATGTCCAGTGAATCCATGAAGTTGCGAACCGAATCTTTAATAGAATCAAGTACACGATGTCCATCCGAATAATGTCCCGTTATATTGGCAGTTCTTGGATAAAGAATGTCGGTAGGGTTCTTCAAACCATGACTCAGGAATCGAAGCCTCCACAAACCCTAGTTGACTGACTCTTACATGGATTTATTAATCTCTTCATGGTCTTCCACATATGGTGATGCATGCCCACATATATGATTTTCCCTAAGTTTATGTAATGGAGAACAAGAGGAAGAAGAAAAGGCCTGATTATGAAACCATGTAGAAGAAGCTAGAGATTGGGATAAATATTTCATAGAGGATCTCATCTTTGTTTTTGAATAATCACCACAGTGCAAACCAAAAACCACTATTTTTCTGGTTAATGAGATGCAAACCATAAAAATAAGGAACTAAATAATGATGGGTAAACTAACAACCAAATTGGTTACACCACGAACCACAAATTTTTCACAGATGAACACGTCACAAACCACAGGTTCTTGGACCCTCATTCAATCCAGCGCTACACATAGTGTATCATTATGCATATCGAACCCTGCATCGTGTACAACGTCAATACATGACTGGAACTTAATGTTGCATGGTTGACAACATCCAGGACCATGTACCACTTCAGTATGAGATGGTCAATACCCATGCTCAGGTACTACTCTGGTACACAGACAAACCCTTTACCCAGAAACCACTATGGTATACATAGATTCCCCACATTCCACAAGAGAAAATAGTTCCTGGAATGGGGAATCTTCAGGTTTCATTACCTCTATCTCAAATCTCACCTCTCCACTATCTTGCAGTCCTCCACAACACCTCCATGAACCAATCCACTAGCATTAGGATAAATCCTCCTCTCAAGCCACCGAACCCGTATGATCAGATTATCAGGCACATAAGCATTCCCCACTATACCTATATTCCCATGGTATGTAAATTCACTAATGTAGTAATGAAAATGATTCAGAATCCAATTATTTTTTTAGTCTACATTCCTATAGTAACTCGATTTCCAACCATGGGATGCAAACATGAACCTCCACATTTTAGGAATAATGGGAAATCACTTTACCTTCCATTCAATGTGTAATGGTGATTAGTAGAAGGATTCATGCTAGATTTTCCTATTGGAGAGAGGCGACATTCAGATCCCTTCCTAGAGCGCATTCCTCATCACTCCCAATAAGGTAATTCCATAAAATTCTAAGAGCCTAGCTACATAACCTCCAATGTCATCCCACATTGAAGGCTTCATTGCATTGTGCCCTTGCTCACTATCGCCTCGACTTCTTCTACCTTAGGCCCTCCCTCTCCCATCGGTGGGAGATAATATGTTTGGTTGGTTGAATCCCTCAGATTCTCTTGTTTCTCAAACTGAGTATGAATCATGTTGGCTTAGGTATTTGTGATGATTACAAAAATCCACACAACCAAACCATTAAAAACTACGATAACTCTGATTCCAATTCAAACCAGTATAAATTGAACACCTTCTTGAAGGCCCAAGATCAAAATGAGTACCCATTCAAATGGGTCCCCACCAATTATGCCCCCAAAAATTGGGTCTCCTCATTAGTCCAAGAACTAGGCTAACTATAATACTTGGGCTTTGATTCCTCTCCAAAGGATAAATAGGAATTCAATCTCTTAGATCCATTCGCAAACTAAAATCATATTTTATACATCCAAGATGACAAGAAACTCCAGAGTAACTTATTGAATGGATTAAATCAACATTTCCTCGGTAGCATAAAATTTATGTATATCCCTGATGATCCTACAACCCAGGTGTAGCCCATGGATACACTCTTTGAGAATGCAACATGGATTCAAAAGCATTTGAACATGGCTTAAATCTATAAGAGAGTCCCAGAAAAGGAAATAATTCCCCACAAAAGTGTTGGAGGAGACCGACCTCCCATCCTATCGACAAATGTAGTCCTTAAGATTGATTGGCCAAATTGTCATCCAACGAGTGCCAGCCTTTGGAACGAAGTTCCTTGATTCATGGATACTAGAGAATTTGGGTGTTTCTGGATTGACGAATAAACCTGATGGAAACCATTCGAGGAAACCAGATCTTAAGGATACTATTTGCACAAAAATGTAACCCTATACAATTTTCTGTTGTCGCCAGTTGACTATGGAACCTTCCTCCTAATGTGGAAGGGATAAACTACCCCATCCCTAAAAGTTCAATCCAATTCCCCCTAAAAGATAATGATGCAGATCGTGTCAAAAAATAGATGGAGATGGGAAAGTCTCCATCATAATTGATTAGTGCTCTTCACTTGTCAGACCATTATGTTCATTTTCCCTAATCTCATAAACACGCCGCCTCAGATGAGAAAAAATCCCCATGAATAATAAAAACATCAAGCTACAACATATAATTTTTTTTTCATAAGATCAAATTAGGATTGAATATTATACTACCATTTTTAATAAAATAATCCTTTAGTGAACAAACAAAATAGAAAATAACTAAGTTATTTCTAGCCTAGATATTTTAGAAAATGTCTCATCCACATTTAATCCTTCAATTTTGTAATATACCATAAAAATAAATTAATTGTTTCAACTCAGTGCTTCAACTTCACTACTTTGTTTATGTAATTCTAATATGGTTCTGATAATATTTTATTTATTCACTTTCAAAATAATTTCCGATGTTTGATTTTTCATGAATTATCCATGATGTGCATTAATTTAATAGATACATGAACTCTATTCCGTCGAAAAATAAATAAATTAGGGGTTTTCATTAAATAATATTTATTTTTAGTATAAATGCATTTAAATGGATCATATCATACATACATGATTACTACATCATTCTTTATATAAAAATAAATAATAATAAAAATTCCAAAATCAATATGTTTAGTCTAATTAAGAAATTATTTTTGTAATAAAATGATAAATATTAAAAATTAAACTTTACTTAAATCCATATGCATAGCTTTCATACATTTTTTCATTATCACCTCATTACATGTAGTCACTATGGGACATACACTAATGAAACATTGACTCAAAAGACAAGGGGAAGGATAATTTCAAATGAACATAATACCTAAACAAATATATTACATAGGTGAGAATTATCATCATCATATCGTTATAATTAAAGTATCAACATTGTATATTTGATGACATATTTTAAGAAGTCATGGAATGGGTCAAATTCATTATAATTAATCATGATAACAATACAGATATAGCATACCAAAAAAATAGGAAAAAAAGAATGCATCATGTGCATATAAAACACATATGTATATTAAATAAATTATCATGTGAGTAAATCTAATATCATTTTATCCCAATTCAACTCAATCACCTTCTACAACTACTATGTTGTGGACATGATGTTAATTAACCACATTTTTTTAAAAAAATTAATCCTCGTGGGTTTCTTACTAGTGACACTATGGAATGCATATAGGTCAATAGGATATAAGTATGTACTCATTACACCATCAAGGGAAACTATTGAATACTCTTTGAATTTATTATATATTTGTGTTGTATATATCATTCCTTAAAATATTATTGTTGGTTTGGTTACCCCTTTTCCAATGATCTGATCGAAACTATAAATATATGTGTAAAGTAGTATGTATTATAAGTTTAATATTTTTCTCTAATAAATCTTTGATTATATGATTTAAAGATACAATTCATGAAATTTGGATTTGATTATGATCTGGGTAGGTGGATGATGCTTTATAGTTAGGATTATCCCATAAAAATGTATTAATATTAATCCTTATAAAGGGAATGAAAAAACAAGTAGGTTTCTTCAATTTAATGGGATAAATCATAACTTTTAATATAGCACGACAATGACTACATTCAATCTATTTAATTTCAATTGGAATTGATCAGAAGGTGAAAGGTTCCTATTAATCTATTATGTGGTAAAGATTCTTCAGTGACTCTTTTGGGGACATTTTGTTTATTGGTAATTAGATTTGTGAAGGTGAGATCATAAATTCCACATAATATGTATCTTATGCAATCTACCTCATATTATACCATGAAGAGCCCCATTATCATCACGTGATATATTATGGATTCCTCCAATCCAATCTCCAGAGGAATCCTTGGATTATCCCTAAAGATGAAAGATTCACATTATTTTTTTATAATTATGAATATCTTATCCTCATTAAATAGGGGCTCTGAGCCCTACCCCCTAAGGGAGGTGGATCATGATATCCTTTTGCTAATCCTCTAAGGGACATATGGGTTATATCATTCAATCACAAGGGTTTCTTATTCTCTTCACATAATAGGAAACTATATTTGGTTTGGTATTACACCTAGTAAATATCCCATATATTGGGAAACAATGTTGAATACTGAATTTCTATGTATTTTGGAAAATAAGACCAGACACACATATTAATCTAAAATTAGGGAACCAAGAGAAGTTTCTTGATTCCTAGTAGTAATGGAAAATATTATTCTTTTCAAAAAAGGGAAATGTTATATTTAAGGATGTTATAATTGATTCCCAAATAAGTGTCTAAAATAACCAAGTTATCATGAATAAAATCTTATGTACATTATGTTGCAGAGTATACGGTCAAATGTTAGGATGAATATATACAGATTAATCTCATATGTAAAGGATATGTTGTTAGACATTGAGCTTACTTGATAGTCTGAATAAGATATGTGACTTAGGTTAAGAATGGAAGGAATGGGTCTTGAACTTTATTAGAGAAAAATATATGATTTAAGTGTCTTAATAGTTATAACAAGAGGATACTAATTATGTATTATTCATTGGGTTTCCATTAGAAGGCTGAATATATAAACAACATAGGAGAAAGAATATTCTAAGACTTACACTAAACTGGAGGACTATATATGAACATTGCAATATTTTCACAAATAAAGTCATATAAATGAATTAAAACATGTATCTCATCCCATGGTGAATATATACTAGGAGGAGTATCTCACATTAGTGTAATACCTAGTTGAAAGAGGATATCCTGAGTAGGGGTGCCTAGTTACAAGACCGGGGGGACATTGGCTTCTGTATTGGGAAATTTTTGAATTGAATCCAAGTTGAAATACCTGATTGAATAGGATATCCCTAGTTGGGGAGCCCAGGTTAGAGATAGGTGTGAATGGGATAACTCTAGTTGGGGTGCATAAGTAAGAGACCTGGGTAAATGGTTTCCCTCTAGTATAGGATCCTTGGTAGATGACCTGAGTGATGTAGTTCTCTTTAGTATTGGTTCCCAATTATGAAACATGGTAATATGCATTCTCCCTAATATGGGTACATTGGTTATCATCCAATGAAAATGGATTTCCCCTTATATAGAAATCTATATTTTGGACCTTAGCATAAGAGTTCACCTTAGTATGGGAGATTTGTTGTGGGACATAGTCATATGATTTCACCCTATTATGGATTCCCATGTATGAGACTTGAGAAATTGGATTCACCATATTATAGGTTCTCTATGGGAAGTATCATCCGTGAATAAGAATTTGGTGATGGGTATCCCTAGTTGGGAACCCTCATTGAAGGACCACCCATGTGTTTCACCCTAATTAAAGGATGACCATGCATCAAATCGAAGGGAGCCTAGTCGCCCAGGTGTTTCACCAAAGTGGATGGTTGGGAATGACTCAACATGATATAATCCTATGATTCTATTTTTCCCCTAGTGGGATCATTAATGTTTACTACTATGAGTTGAAACCAAGAATATGATTCTAGGGTTTACTAGGAAACAATGAATACTAGTGAGAAGGAAGAAAAATGACAATTGGATTTAGAGTTTTACCCATAACTCATCTTATTGGAATCTATAAATTTTTCCAAATTTTGTTTGTATGAGGTCTATTTATAGGCACACTAATTGATTATAGTGCACTAGAGACGAGCATGGGAGGTGGTGAACAATGTTCATATGGTTTTTTGACCAATCAACATAAACATGGGTTCATTCCATATGCATTCTATCCTTGGTTTCCAAACTATTTTTTTGATCATGGAAGGTGTAGGATCATGTATAATTATATAAGTGAATGACACGAGTGTGAAACCATAATACAAATCCCACATTTAATTATAATAATTTACCAACATTATATATTCATAAATTTGGTTCGTATATCCCATTTATGTATATGATCAATCAAATATAACCTTGAAAAGTATGATACTCACATAGATACATGATTTACCCTATATTTTGGGGTGGTGGTTGAGGCCAAAATGTTCATAAAAGACATTAAAAAGATGCTTTTATGGATATTGTATCCATGTTGTCAGAAATTCTAAAAAAATGTGGCACACTCTCAAAATTATTTAACCACAACCACAATACTGAATATGGAAAAAAAATTAGAAGTCTTCATCCCATTGTGTGTGAGAAGTAATTAGGAATAAGGTGATGTCATTTATTTCTTATTCGGACTCTAAGAAAAATTTATACTCAAACTACAAATATGTTTTCTAAGGGAGGGCCATGATATGAAATATTTATCAATGTTCATGGAATGAGTTTCACAGTTCGAACAATCTTCTTATTTCAAAATATACTCATTATATATATCATTTTACATAATGAATTATAGATATATATAGTTTTTATTCCACCCATAAAATAATTATATCATCAAATTAATGCATTCAACAAAGAAAAGAAACATATATCAATCATGAACCAGAAATGAACCAAGAAAAAATGAATGTTTTTTGAATCATGCTATGATTTGAAAACCAAAACATTATTCATTATAAAATATGTGACACACTACACCAAGCTCAATGAAACCACAACATATTACTATTTAATTATGATATTTACATCGCATCCATTAAATTGGTGAAGATGAATACTATTAACTAAATTTTGAAATATATAATTTTATAAATTAATTTTAATATATTTTTGAATTCATTGAGAATAAACACATGATTTTTAGTAATGTCATTTTATTCTTTAAAAATATGTCAACTTAAAAATGAGTTTTTATTCTTTTTATGAGTGAATATTATAATAAATTTCTAGAAATTATATAAATTGTGTTTATAAAAATTATATAATTTATGATTTCATCATATTAAAATCAGATATGTTTTAATTTTTGTGATATTTCAGAAAGGATCGATTTTATAGTAAATAGTGAAAAATATTTCTTTTTTGTAATACTGTCATTTACATTATATTAAAAATTACTTTAATAGTTATAAACTGATCTCATAGTAACATAAGAAATCTATTGTTATATTTAATCTAATTAATAACAATTTAATCATCCTTATACATATTTTTTGTAAAAAAAATTATTATTTTTAAAAAATCATTTAAAAAAAATATTTTTAATTCCATTTGGATGGATTAATATAAAATTAAATTCTAAAAATTATTTAATCTGACTTTTGAAAAATTGATTCCATTTATTTAAATTGTGGCTATATTTTTTGTAAATTGGCTTGTCTTATTTTTTGACAATTCTGATTAATAACTATAGTTATTTTATTACCACATTAAGGGTAAATTTGGTAATATTTGTTAGAATTAAATGGGAAAGGAATAAAAATGGACCCCCAAACTTGTATTAATATTAATTGATGACTCTATTTCATGAATACGCATCCTAGAATCTTATATATTGAATTTTAGATCCATTTTTATGATTTTATGACCGTTATATAATTTTATTTAAATAAAATTCCAACTTGTCAAACTCTTATTTTTAATAACTATAATATTATTAATATGGGATTATCTATAGGATATATTTAACTATAATTTTTTTAATATTGAATATTTATAGAAATCATGGTACTTTATATTGAATTTTTAGTTATGAAATTATTTCTTAAATTCTTATACAACATGGATGCTGTAATTATTCGATTAATTAAAAATATCAAAAAAATGATATTAAAAAAATAAAATTATAATAATTTTAGATTATTAATATTATCCAAGAATTTTATATTTTAAAATCTAATTATATGAATGTATTAAAATATTTTTTCAAATTTATTTTGGAGTATTGATGTCATTAAAATCAATGTAAAGAATACCATCAAATTTTTTAATAATGATAATTTATGAAAATAATATTTTTCTAAATTAGAAAAAAACATAAAAATATTCAATATGGTAAATGGGAAAAATATATAGTCTAAAATATCATACCTTATTAATTTTTAGTCCATTTGAAAAAAATTGGATCTATAATATTATTAATATATATTAATCATTTGTGAAATTCCAAAAGTTCCCCTCACAGGAATTATAAAAGGGAACCTCCTTATTTACTTATTTCATCCCATTGAACTATACACCTCAAAAAAATTGTACATTACACTACTAAAATTCATTATCCACGTTCCAAATGTTCTGGACCTTCGGAAAGTCAAATCCTAAATCCATTAAGAATAGTTCTAAATAAAGTCCACCGAAGAAGATGTAATTACCATTACCAACTCTTTCATGTTTATTTGTAATTATACTTATTCATCAAGTTTTCATACAAATTAACTAATTTTTTATATTATATTTTATATGTTTATATGCTTTTATTATTATGATAAAACAATATTAAACCTTTTATCCACCCTATGAAAAATGAAAGCATCACGTGTGTATACGTACGACATGTCGTCTTTATATAGTGGTGTAATTTTTTTGTCGTAGACACAATATGCATATGGTTATAATGATATGGATAATGGATATATATGTTAATTTTGAAATTATATTAAATTTTATAAAATTAATTTATTATAAAATTCATTGTTCTTTAAACCCATTTAGAAATGATATCGCTGCTCGTGTGTACCTACAAATTTCTATCTCAATAATGTGATGTGACTCAATTTTATGTCCAATATTCAAGAATGATTCTAAAAATGGATCTAATGAATAAATATGATATATATATTCATAATATTTCTGGATATGATGTATCTATCTCATATGAATAATAATTAGAACATTATTGAAAAAATAAAATTGGTAAAACGAAGTTATAAACACATGAAACAAGTGTAATAATGAAATATTATTAACAAACAACAATAAAATGATATAATAGGATCATATATGATATTAAAAATATAAATAAAGATCTTTTATAAGTTATTAACTTGTTTGAAACAACTATACAAGACCATAAATCTCTTTCAAATTAATGGAAGCATGAGTTAATGGGTTTTTCTTTCACTTTTATTTATATGGGACACATGCCTTCTTCAAAACATGTTTTTTATGTTTTACATATAGTTTATAAAGAAACCATGTTCTTCATTACACACTTAAACATGATTTATTACATAAACCTTCAATTAATAAAACACTGAGGATCGAGAGGTCTAGTGTCTTGGGAAATAAACAACATTACATGAAAACATAAGACTTAAAATAAAATATCTTTATTGAAAAATTATTTTACATGACCACAACAGTCTTTCATACATATACTTACATGGGATAACCTAAGGAAAGAAATAATAATTTAGTGAGATATAAATCACAATAATCGAGTAAACAAGGAATAAAATTAATAATATAATACATGTGAGGAAATAGGCATATCAATGGATAATATGAGAAACACGAACATAAAGGAATGATATAGCATGATTATCATAACATGGAAATATGAGAATGATAGACAACATGATATTATCATGATCCAAGGCTCATTTCAGATGAATTAGCAAAAGTAAACCCTTATTTCACACGAATTAGCATGATTAAACATGCATTTCACTTTAATTACCATGAGAAATCCCTCATGGCACTAGAATTATAATGAGTAAAACCTTTTTGCTCATGGTTTATCAAGATACTAAATATTACACAATGCATTTGAGTTCTATCAGAGAACATCCTTTATAAACATTTCATTTTATTCATAAGGGTGCCACATGGATCATATAACAAGGAATCATTCAGCATTATCATTTATTGCATAATAAAGGAATGTGGAATACATAAATGTAATTACCTTTCACCATTAATATATTCATAAATCTGAATACTGTTGATAGATAAATGGGTATGATATTCACTAAACAATGATTTTGGCTTGGAAAATCACAGTGCAATTTCGAAATCATAATGGTGTGACATAAAAATTCATAAAAGAGAGTAATGAGAGAGAAAATGGTATCTCATAATATGTAAATTAAATTGTAAGTAATCGGGTCATATAGATACATGTCCTAACACATGGAATTTTCAAATAGAAGTCATAAAATAATAATGAAATACGAAGAAAGATGAGACATGGAACAACTCTTACAAAATCTTGGCATGGTATCAGGTGTACATGGGAGGTTTTAATGATAGAGAAATAATTCTATAATCACTCAAAAATATGGAGGGAAGAATGGGGGAGGATCAAAACCATACCCTAACATTTTTTATTCAAAATAAATGTGTAAAAAAACATAGAGAAAGTTGGAAAAAAATTAGAAATGAATAAATCCCTTATATAAATTAATCATGGTAATGAACGTAAATTAGGGTTCATAAGGGAGATAAATGATAGTGAAAGGGGATATCATTATTTATATGTCAAATGGTAAGTTATGTGGATATATAATAAACTATCTAATAATAGTAATAAAATAAATTCAAAGACATAAGATGCAAAGAATGCGTGAAAAAAGGGGAGGGTAGAAGATCCCAAGTAGAATTTCAGCATATGAACAGGTTTTCTTAATGGGTAGTAGGGGGGTTTATGAGAGTGAGTGGAATATTTAATCCTATTTAAATAAAATAGATCGTATGCGGATCATGTAACATCAAAACCCAACATATAAATATTGAACATAAGAAGAAAAATGTAAAAGAGTAGTGTGAATGGAACACATAATAACATACATCTGTAAGAAAAAAAATACAATTAAAACATTTGGATCATTACATTCTTAACACCTTAAATAATTTCGTCCTAAAAATTATGTTTTACTTACTATATTGAGAATATGTTATGGTACTTCTCCTTCATATCTTCAATGAATACTTTAGTCTTTCCTATTATAATTTTCTTTATGTGGAAAGGGATCATGGGACACAATGGTACCTCAGGATATTTCCAAAGTCGTCTACTTAATTTTCCCAAAACACTTAAAATGTCATTTATTATATCAATGGAAGCCCTGATAAGTCATTAAAAAGGAATTTCTTATATATAAATTTGAAATATCTTCTTGAACATGTTTTTTTATAAAATATTTTTGATGAATATTCTTCAAATATTCCAACATATGGTTTTTGTATATGGATTTTGGTGTTTCCCCAAAGGTAAAAAATCTATAATTTGATATATATTGTCTTTTTAGAGGTCACCATGTTTTTCATCATCTTTAAAAACTTTTAGTGAATCATCATTTTGAAATAAAGAGTAGACTTTGAAAAGACCCTGATGGAACTTCCCATGATTTTCATGGTAAGAAAGTTGAGAGCACAAGATTCTAAAATAGATAGTTCCTGATCCATTAAAGAATCGTACAATTCGGGAGGAATTGGATGCCTTATAAAGTTATTTTAATCTAAATATGATATTTTAAATGGTTTCAATGTTATCTGAACATGACATTAGAAAAATATCTCGAAGTAGCTCTTCAGAAAGATAGAGAATAGCCATTCATGATCTTCCTCCTTCCATGATTTTACTGTGAAAAGAAATACAATTAGGGGGTATGAATACATATCTAAAAATAATGTGAAAATAAAACATTGGACATAGAGGGATAGATTTGTATTATATATCCTAACTTATGATACCCAAAGTTTCAATATAGTATATCCATGATCTATTTCATAACATATATTTTTATGGGAATTTTTTATTCCCTTAATAATGGTTCGTTCTAAGGTTATGAATTCACCAATAAATGTACCATGGGTGTTTCTAAGCAAGAGTGAAGAAAGGCCCAATTTCGTGCTATAGTTCCTTTTTGAGTCTAGCTCAAAGTGAGGTTTTTGGGTTTTACCCCTAGATACATCTATTCCAAATCCACCTCTACTTGTTCTTACTTAGATAGGGATGCATTTTCTGGATAAACAACTTAATCTATACCAACATAAATTTAGGAATTCTTTCCTTATTTGTAGACTTATGCATAAGGATTTTACGAGTGTTTTCAAAGACTAAGACCAAAAAAAACAAAACCTATCTTCTATTAACAATTATAACAACCCTGCAATTTATTAAACACATAAACATGATTTCCTACATAAACATTCACTTAAGAAAAGTCTGAGGATCGAGAAGTCTAGGGTCATGGGAAATTAAGTGCATTACATGACAAATTAGGACATAAATTCAACATCTTTATTTAAAAATTATTTTACATGACCACAAAATTCCTTTGTACAATGTATTTAATGGGATAACATAAGGACAAACATCAAAAAATGGTGAGCTAAAAAGTTTAGTAAGGGAGTAAACAAGGCATTAAATGAATAATACAATACATGATAAGAAATAGGCATAGCGATGGATAATAATAGAAACATTAATAGAAAGGTATGATATAGAATTATTATCATAACATGGAAATGTGGAAATGAAATACAACATAATATTTGCAAGAACCAGGGATCATTTCATAGGCATTAGCATGAGTCAAGCCTCATTGCACTTGAATTATAATGACCAAACCTAGTTTTCACATGAATTTGAATGAGAAAAACCTCATTGAACTTTAATTATAATGAGTAAACCCTCATCTCACATAGAATATCATGATAGTAATCATTACCTAATGCATTGCAGCACTTTGTGGGAACACCCTTTATAAACATTTCATTTCATGTATAAGTGTGCCACATGGATCATATTTCAAGTAATCATTCAAGATCAACATTTATTCCCCAATAAAGGAAATTGGAATACATATATGTAAGTACCCTTAAATACGAAGATATTCATAAAGGTCAATACTAGTGATATATAAATGGGTGTTGAATTCACTGTACAATGATTTTGGATTTGAACATCACAGTGCAATTTTGGCTGCATAACGATGTGACATAAAAATTGAAAAAGAAGGTTGGTAATAGAGAAAGGGTTATCTAAAAATATGTAAAATAAAATGGAAGATAAGTATTTAATATATATATATGTCCAAAAATATGGAATTTGGAAATATAAGTCATAACAGAATAATGAATCTGGAAGAAAGATGGGTCATAGAATAATTCTTAAGAAATTTTGGTATAGTAACAATTGTACATGGGAGGTATTATTGATGGAGAAAGAGTTATATCATAATTAAAACATATGGAGGGAATTATGGGGGGGGGAGGGTGATAAATAATACCCCAACATTTCTAATTGGATATAAAATGGCATAACAGCATAGAGAAACTTGGACAAAAATGCAAATGAAAAAAAATCCCTTATCAACTTTTTGAATGGAAATGAGTATAAATAATGTTTAGTAAGATGGATAAATGAGAATGAAAGGGGATATCATCATTTATATGTCAAATGGAATTTAATTAGGATATATAATAACATATCCCAATATAGGAAGAAAATAAATTCATAAACATAACATGAAAAGAATGGTTGGTAAAATAGTATGGTTGAAGTTCCCTAATGGAATTTCATCGTAGTAACAGGTGTGCTTAAAGGATCATGATGGGTCCTGATGAGACTTAAAAAAAGCTATAAAGATATATAAATTAAATTTAATGTGTGGGGATCATTTAATATTAGAACCCATAATATAAATATGGAACCTAAGAAGCATAATGTAAAAGATTAGCTTGAATGGAAATGAGAAGAGTGAAATCACTTATGAAAATTTGGCATAGTATCGTCTTAAGTAAGGGTCCAAATGAGGGAGGATAAATAATAACACATTAAAATAACATAAAATTATAATTAATCTAATTATTATAAAATAACCATATTACAAACATTCTAAATTAAAAGAACTACTATCAAATAAGATGCTTGAATTTGAAAGGAGGAGAGGAAAGTGAGGATCCCTTACTTCGAAGTGTGATCCCAAAAGAATGATAGAGAATTGAGAGAGTATTATTTAGTGCTTTGGGCAACTTGGTTGGATTATAGGGTGATTAGATCGGTGGAAGGATTATCTCAAAATGGTTTGACTTGAGAGTAATAGGAGGTTGGTGGATTAATATTGGAATGGACATGGAATTCTTTATCATTTAGGTTTTAGACACTACTCGTTAATCTAATCACAACCACAAACCAATCCTTAATTTCTTACTGCGGTTTTTTCAAATGTCTGTGGTATAAAAGATATTATATTTCCAGTGGCAGAAAATATAAAAATATTAGGTGTTTTTATCTACTGGGGAGTCAAACTCTCAAGGAAATCATTTTAAAATGATAAAATATTTTATAAGTCTTGGAGGGACACTAAGGAAATATAAAATTAATCAACCCAAAATGAAATCACATTATTTTAATGGTAAAACATATATTGTCTGAATATCCCAATAATATTAATTTATTACATCACTATTTGTTCATTTTGTGGTTATAGAACATATTATATATTTATTACCTATTAAAATTTTCCCCAAAAAGTCTATTGTCTCATAAAAATAAGAAAAATTCACTGTTATATAATTTCAACATCAAATTCCAAAATTAATAATTATTTATATAAATAATTTAAGAAATATCTTAATTTTCATGTTTTAAATAAAATTTTATATTTACTGAAAAATGATGGGTTTTAAAAAACCAGTTTTTAAACCTTAATAAAAATTAAATTTGACTTCTTTAAAAATATAGAAATATTTATTATTAATAAAAGTAATTTTATAATAATAATTTAAAAAACATTTAATTATTTATAAATTCATTAATCCATAAAAATAAATTCTTTAATTAAAAATATAATTTCTGTTTTATCATATAAAAAATTCATTCTTATCAAACTGAATACATAATCATTAATAGAGTAAAAATAATAAATATTTTAATCACTTATAATCAAAAGTATGTTTATTATAACATTATTATAATAACATTATTAATAAAACACATAGTTTAATATAATAATTTTTATATTTCAAAAATGTACCATTTTTCCCGGAAAATGATTTTATCTAATTCAATATATTTTTAAGAAAAATGACTCTCATAATGGAAGTGATAGAATAAGGCTTTTATTTATAAAAATAATTACACATAGATTAACTAATGACTTGTTACAAAACCCCTTATAACACCTGTATAAAACCTAAGGGTAAGGTGTGTGATAGTGAAAAACTCTTGGGTAGGCTCAAATAACATTTACCCTACGGTAATCTCTATTAGCAATAACATATCTCCTAGGAAATTATATTCAAGATTAACTTGTTGAAGCTTTTCTTGGTCTTGGTTAAGAGTGAAGCCCAATGACACTAACACTTTTCCAAGCTCTGACAAATGAGCTTCTTATGGAACAAGTCTACTAGATTAGACAATCAACTCCTCTTTCAGAATTATTTTTTTCTTTGACATTTTTATTTATAAATAATAATTAAAACATTAAAATTATTATTGATTCCAAATTTCATATTGATCATATATCAAAATAGATGAATGGTTATTTAATGATCGAAAATTCATATCCACGTTTGAATATAAACTTATATAGTATTAATTAATGGAACACATTAAAACATACATTTTCAATAAAAAAATATTATTCAATAGTTCCGGACGTTACATTTCCAATGAATATTATTTATAAATATATATTGAAATTTATTATATATAAAATTCATATAAATTTAATTATTTCACATGGCTTATGATTTAAAACTAAAAAATAGTATTGAGTGTTTATTTCACAATGTCATCGGAATTCTAGAATGTTTATTTTTACGTCAATATTAGAGAATATTTATATTATATGTCCACATTATCATAAAATGTTTTAAAAAATATCTTAACTATTATCCAATATTATTTAATAAAAATTATACCCATCATTTTCATTTTATAAAATGGTTTTAAATGAATCGATTTCAAATTTTCCAAATGATGTACCATACAACTTCTCTCATAAAAGAATGAAATGAATGTTTTTTAAAACATATATTGAAAAAGTCTATTTTATGCCCTCATAATTATGTTCATTATTTAAATTTTCTCTTTAATGTTTACAAGGATTTTTTAAATATATATATATATATATTTACAGTTATTTTAAATAATTGTTTTCAAAAATATAATGGTTGTTTTCATAAATAATATATTAATGATCAATTAATGGAATGGAAATCATTAATTTCAAAACCCCTATATTTTAAATTTTCACCATTATGGATATATTATTATGATAACATCCTTTTAAATATTCACATATCGATGATCATTTTATATTAAATTTATCATAAATTTTCAGAATATTTTAGCCTTGGATATGATTATTGTCAAAATAATATACCATTTAACATAAGGTTTTTTAATATTGAATCTATTTATAGACTAGGGAAAATTTTTATCAATCGGTATCAATATTCTAAATCGATTGTTTTGTTTAAGGGAAGTGGTTTTTAAATTTAATTTATCATTAAATATATGAGAAATGATCTAGAAATGTAGTTATAGGTGGGGCCTAGTTATAGATATCTCCTCGATGCATCAATAGGTATCACGAGATGAATCAGCTGGATAGCCTTAGTTAATTTGGTTTATGGTGTATAACTACCCATCAGGTTTAAACTATAGTATGAATGCTCTTGACTACAGAGATATCATGATCCCTAATATCATGAAATCCCATAATTATGCATTTTTCATCATCAAGATTTCTGTTATTATTATCCATGAGATATACACTATGTAATTATCCAAAGATGATTTTTGTGTTCATTTTATTAATAAAATGGAATATGTGTTAATTTATTTACCCCTCCATTCATTATCTAATTATGTTTGTTAAGTTATTGATTAAATATAATGTGTTTCCATTTATTTATATTTTCATATGATTATTCCTTAATTAATATAATTCATTTATTTTTGATTCCTGATAGCTTTCTATTTTTGTAACCCTTACAAACCATTTGAAATCACAATATTATAATTTTTTTAACCAGGATATGAATAATGGTTTTATGTATTATTATTAAAATGGTTACTAAATGTGAATATTTTAGTGGTTCAAATTACAGATTTTTATAAATTAGTTGTTAAAGAAATAATGTGGTTATTAGTTTTTCTAAATTATATAAAACTATAAACATAAATTGTCATTTGTTATGTAAATGATCCAATATTTTGTTTTTATGTTGTATTTTTTGGATGGAAAATTGAGACACCATTATTTATATCAAATCCAGGAATGTAAATTTGTGGTCATTAACACTTGATATAGGAGTACATATTCATTTCTGTAATAGATGGTACCAAATAGGGGGTAAAATAACTTGTAATATTATGATATTTTCATATGAGGTTAACTTAACAATTATGGATATTATCCTGGAGTCATAATTTTGAGTTTTATCATATGTTCAATATCTTAGACACCCCTTTTGAGGATTTATGTAATCAAAATTTAAAGTGATTGATGACCTATTGGTAGATGTTTTGTTGGGTTTACTTTTATGTATCCCCCTGGATTAATGTGATGATTTATTTAAGGAAGATTATGATTCAATTTTTATGATGATTTTTTGATGTAGATAATAACTAGTATGGTTTATATGATATTTTATTTTAATATATTAATGTGTAACTTCATTTTTTTTGGACGAAAAACGAATAGATGAGTTTACCATTGAGGTTAAAACATTTATTTAATATGGATTAAATTAAGCTTATTTTAAATATTTTTATCGCATTTATTGAAATTTTATAAATAATATATTAATGCTATTTTATAAAAAGTAAAACTCATAGGTTGGGAAACACCCCATCACATTCTAAAATGAAGTGATGTTTTAACCAAAAACTGATGGGATATAAGGGGACATTGCCAACCCCTTAAGTACATGATTTCTTGGTTAGTAAGATATGTTTTTTTTCCAATATTGAAATGATATATTATATAAATGATATGTTTATTTTGGGAATATATGTTTTATATAATAGATAACCAATGGATAAGATATTTGTTTAGTGGTTAACTTGTTGATGTTATTTTTGAATAAGATCCCTTTTATTTATGGGAGTATTACAATAATATGATAATAGGAATAATATAGGATATTATTTGAAGAATAATTGTCCAATTATATTTTGGAATCACTGATTATTTTATTATTTATTTATAGTGATTATAGATATTTATTGATATTAGTTACATATCTTGGAGATTATATAAATAATGAAATTTCATTTTTCAATGAGGATTAAAGAGTGATGGATATATTTTTTAGATAAATATTAAATTTATCTTGTGGACTATGTGATCAAATCCTTATGATTTTTTTATTTAAATATTAGTATATAATATTTTTTTTGATTTTGAGGATAGTTATTTATTGGATGATCAAATTGGAATTTTGTGAATTACTGCTGAATTTTTGAGATTATAATTAGTTTTCTTCATTTTGTGTTTTATTCATTTTTGGAATTTTCTTTTCTTAATAAGATTGTTTTTGGTTGAGAAATAAATACCATAGGAATATATTTCTATAAATTAGTGAAATTTTTATTCCTTTGAATTAGATTATAATGGTATAAGAATGAAAACATTGTCTTAAATACTTAATGTTTGGATCCAAATATTAGATTGTGGTGTAAATTTATAAAATAATGAAACTATATGTTTCATGTATGTATCATTATTTATGTCAATAATCTATATAGTAAAGTATTTCTTCAAATATAGGAAAAATATATTGATATAATGGAAATATTTAATTATTTTTCATACCTCGAAATCAATGTCCATTTAACCCATAAAAAATTTACAGTTTTGTGATTGTTAACATTAAAATTAGCATATTCGGTATCACTCTTCATTTTCACAAGGGACTTATTTTTCTCTTCCATATACATGTTTTCACGTCCCACTAATATTTTCCTTTAAAATTCTAGCCAGGGTGCCATGCAGTAGTGTTCCGAGCTAGTTCGCCATATGATCTCAACTGCACCTCCCCATACAGTATAGGTTTCTGACTAGAAGTGAGATTCTAGTAATTCAACAATAGAGAGACTATAATCTCATTTATCTGAGTAAAATACTAGTGAAAAAAATAAAAAATTCTGTAAGAATATATTATCAGATAAATACTCTGGTCACAAGATAACCGAACATGGAATATAAGACTTTACTGAAAGGGGGAAAATATGGTATACTAATATAAGTGTCAAGTGTCTGAAATTAAACTAAAAATAAAGATATTATGACTCCCCAAGTAGGTTCTGTACCATGTATGGTCCCCTCATCTAAGTTCTATCCATAACCACACACCTATCCCAGGGCATTTTTCCTTATCCAGTCCTGCAAAAATATAATCTATTCAAATACCAATCCAAAATCCCTAATAGGGTGTGAGTAAAATTTATTAAGAAACCACCAACGATGACTAAAACAATTTTAGTGAAAATATATTGTATGATGTTCTGTAAAAAATCATTATAATGAATAAATAACCATTTATTACATTATCATTTCTTCTTATCTGACTACAATTACTCCAAGGTTCCCAAGGATACCCGTACATCAATACTAACTTCATCTCATACAAGATCCCAATGTTTTCACTAGGTAATACGATATCTTAATACCTACTTCTTGATGTAGCTCAAAGTATTCATGGTGCTATGATATCTCAGTACCTAATTCGACTCATATCGGAGTTTAGGTATTTTTTTTGAGGCCATAACTCAGAGTTGCATTATTTTCATTATATAATTTCTCATTTATAAGACACATTTCCAAAGTTACATGTATCATAAAAAAAATATAATATTACCATGTTACCATGATTACTCCTCAATAGAATTACCATGACCCTATTTTCTTTACTTATAAGTATAATGACCATGTTGCCATGTATAATTTCAATTTAGAACGACCTTTTCCCCATTCCAAATAATAATAAGTGTTATGACCATGTTAATATTGGTACTTATCAATAGAGAATGACCATGTTCCCATTATTTATCACATAATTAATTTATCAATTAATTATCCAACTCAAAATCATTACTAATTCAATAATTATTTAAAAATATCCATTCCATTAGTTAAATCAATTTATAAAAAACTACATCAGTAAATTAATTAATTTATCTATTAATTAATCAATATCAAAGATCATATTCCACAATTAATTGTAAATAATTAATTATCTCATTCTAATATCATCTTTCCATAGTTAATGGAAAAATTATTTTTATTGATCATATTATCAGAGGCACAAAATTATTCCAAAATTAATTATCTCAACTTAGATATTTCAATTTCTCTTAATTAATCCCCAATTAATTATCTATATTAAAAACCCTAATTCTTATAATAAATTTCCCCAAATTAATTTCTAGTAGGTATTCACCTTGCTATTATGATTGATTCTGCAACTAACAACATATTTCAAAAAATATTCCATAAAACAATTAGTCAACCAAATTAACCAAATTCAAGAAAAAAAATTGCTAAATGATTCTATAAATTCTACAATTTTGAATATAAATTTCAAAAACATAACTATTGGAATTAGAATTATACCAGTGACAAAAATTCGTTGATGGATGTTATCCCAACAGAAATCCACATAATTAGAGTATCATAACAACATAGATAAGAGTTACAGATCTATATTCACAAATCAAGATAAAGGATATCAATATATCATAATCCCAGATCTAGATAAAAAATCCTATATATAGACCTCACTATATAGGTTAATATCTAGGTAATGAAATGATATATTATTTTATATGTTTATGGAAAGATATAAAAAAGTATAAGAGAAGCATCAGTATGAAATACATTTACTATTGTAAGAGAATATCTTCAATTAGTGCATTAGATATTGGAGAAAAATGTTTTCCTGGGCTTGGAATCCCTCTTTGTCATAGTTAGAACCTTCCTTGACCCATAGTAACGTAAAATCGCGAGTTAGGACCACATAAGAGGTTAAACAGGGCATTAAAAGATGAAAACGAGTGAGGTCCACAATTTTAGTATCTCACTCTCAGCACACACATGGTTTAGTGGCATGGTTAGAAAAATCATGCACTAACTATACAATATCCACTATTTTAAGGGTTATTTTGAATGGATTCCTCGCACGGCCTCTCATACCGTGTAGAAGCTACTACCTCAAAAGACCAGAGAGTGCACAGGTTCTCCTAGGATGTTTCCCTGCTTCTATGAAAAGTGCACAAACAGTGCACATCATATTTTGTCCAAACCTTTTTTAGACATCAACCTATCACTCCCCATGCAACAACTCCCATAATAGCGATATAAGTAAAAAAAATTCCTCCAATCGCACCCAGGATAACTCTTGAAATGGTCAAGATCATACAATTTCCCCACATTATTAGAGCTCATCCTTGAGATTCTCTTCCATGCCGATATAATATTTTATGAAATAAATATTGGACAGTGAGCCCTCAAATATGATTCCCATTACTATTTTTCCTCATACACACTTTCATATTACCATAACACACAAACTATCGGCATGATATTTCTCCAAAACACAATCTCACTGAAACCCATCAAACGCATTAGATTCTTATCAAATGATTATTCAATCTCAAGGAAAACCTCATCCAAATCGATCACATGAGAAGGGCAGAGGTGATACAACCAATTTTTTGATACTTTTAAAACATCATGCAAAACAATGTGTCTCTGTGGAAGATAAAATCAGTACACCACCTTCATGATTCTCTCCACTATCTCAAAGTGTCCAACATACCTGGGAGTTGACTTGCCTGGCCTCCATATCATGCATCGATCCAACCAAGGTGTTACTTTTAGGAATAAATTATCACCCTCAGTACACTATAGGGTTCATCTCCTTCTATCAGCATGAGACATATATCTATTCTATGTTATACCCATTCATTTCAGAATAAACAATACCAACTCAGATGTCTCTTACATGAGACTTGGTCCAAACAACTCTATCTCACCAGCCTCCATCTAGTATAGTGGTGATCTACATGGCCTTCCATTAAGGGCCTCATATGTTGCCATATGTATGGATTCCTAATAACCATTTTTATAGGTGAACTCCACTAAATAATATTTATTTTCCCATGATCCACCAAAGTCAATCATAGAAGCCCGTAGCATATCCTCATGCACATATATTTTATGTTCTGACTACAAATCATTCTATGGGTGGAATGTTGTATAAACCAATACCAATGTTAGGAGATTTCTACAAGCCCTTCCATAAATGTGATGTAAAGTGTGAATCATGATATGAAACTATAGTCTATGGCATGCCATGTAGATGGACTATCTCTCTAACTAATAGTTATCCCAACTATTATACTATAATGTTTTCCTTTGTAGGTGGTAAATATGCTACCTTTGTCAGTTGATACATAGTAAACTAAATAGTTTAATTATTCCTAATAATATTCAAGATAACCACCATAAAATCCATGGTCATGTCATCCCATTTCCATTCAAGGATGAGCAAGGACTATTGAAAACCTCCTAGTCATTGATGCTCGTCCTTCACCTACAGACCAGTGATTCAACTTTTAAAAAACCACACTATATTCTTTTTTCATGCCTGATAATAAAAACAATCTTATAGGTCATGGTATATTTTGGTTACACATAGATTCAGCTCCCATTTTGAGGCTTGAAATTCCTGCATGTGCTCCTCTCACATGTTCGTATGTACTACAACTCGATTCCTCACATAGATTATTTCATCCTCATCACCCCACCATTCCTAAGATGTCTCCCCACCATAAACAATTTCCATCAAGAATAAGAACACTGGATCCTCATTCAATCTATCCTTGATCCATATCAAAAGTGTATAGTCCAATACAGTAAATTCAGAGTCATATTTTTCTGGATCTCCTAAGCCACCACATGCTTTTCAGCTTGTATGGTCATCATATTCCACTCTTCAATCAAATCATGTACTAACTGAGCCTGATTTTTCTTACACAATGTATCAGCCAAACTATTTTGCTTCCTGGGTGTATATGCTACTTTGAAATCAAAATATTGCATATAAACATCCCATATCCACTTCTTAGGATTCAAATCATGTTGTGAAATTATATACATCAAGATCATGTGATTGTTATAGACTGTCAACATTTCTCCCAAGAAATAATGTCACCAACACATATGAGAATAAACTAATACTCCCAAATCGGGGTCATGCATAGGGTAAATACATTCATGAGGCCTCAACAATTGGGACCAATACACCCCAACTCTATATACCAACATCAGCACAACTCCAGGTATGATTATATAATCCCCACAATAAACGGTATAATCCTCACCAGACTCAGGTAAGATCAAAATTGATTCCAATTTTAAACAATTATTCAACACTAAAAAATATCTCTCACAATCCTCTGACCATTAAAACATTACTCCTCTTTGTTCAAGCCTAAAAGTAGCAATGCCAAGCGAGAAAAGTATTGGTTGAATTTCATTTAATATTCAACTAATCCCAAAAAATATTCAAATATAAAACACATTCTTAGGATAGACCAAATATAAAACAGCATAAACCTTCCCTGGGTCCAATAACACAACTTATTCTAATATGATGTTCCCAATGAAGTGTAGCTAGTCAATCCAAAACCGACACATAGATCTGATGGAATATAACTGGTTCTCTCTCAGTGTACCAAGGAAGAATTCAAGATGTTGGACATGATCATCAGGACTCTTGATGTACACCAAGATTTCATCCAAAAACACCACCAAAAAATTTATCTAGATATGAATGAATGATATTTTTCATCTAATTCAAAAACCCTACTGGTGCATTTTTCTACCTAAATGGAATTACAACAAACTCTAAAAGGCCATACCGAATTTTGAAAGTAGTGTAATGTATATCAGAAATCTATACTCTCAAATGATGATACCTTGATCTCAATTATATCCTTGAGACCACCAATGCTCCATAAAGTTGGTCAAACAGACCATTGATATATAGAATAGGATTTTAGTTCTTCATAATAATTTTTATCAATATCTGGTGATTGACACCTAAGCATAAACTCCCATAATCTTTTTTTTTTCTGAAAAACATGTGATCCCAATGGATGAATACTTGGATAGATAAATCCCTTATATGTCAATTCCTACAACTAAGTCTTATACTCTTTAAACTATATAAATTCCAATTTTTATAGTCGAATAGATACCGGCTCAGAACTCAAAATGATCATAATAATGAATTCCACATATATTTTAGGTGGTAGCATTGAAAAGTATTTGGGAAGGAAATCCTAAAACAGTTCCACTCCTAGTGGTAGGACATATTTCCTAACACCCATGTCATCTAATAATATACTTGAAACATGGGATGTGAGCTCTTCCAATTGTTGAGAAATTGTCCCTACTTAGCTTGCCTAGATATCTCACTCTTCACTACGAATATACTAGTGACCCTTAAGAGAAAAACTGTCTCACTCTTATGGTAAAAATTGATCAGGTCACAGTAGGTGACTAGGAAGTCCAACCCTATAATGAGTTCAATTCTCATCATATCTAGAACATTTAGATCCCATAGAAAATGATACTCCTAGGTAATTAGTGAATATCCCTTTGGTAGAGAGAAATCTCTATAATGGACTTTATATGGTGTATATATAGCCATTACCCCTCTCACAAACTCCACCACACAGCTAAAAATGTTAACAAGATTTGCAGATATAATGTAATGATAGGTACTAATATCGAACATGTTGCTTGATATAGTAGAAGCTATAAGAATAATACCTCTCACATTCGATGGTATTGCCTCTCTTACTACCGGTTTATGATATACTATTTGTAATTGAGCTTCCCCACTTCCATGTGTTGTTGTCTGACTCCCTTGAGTAGCTACACACTACAGATGAGGGTGATCCTACCCAGAATCCCCCCATACACTACCTCTACTAACATGCCTAGTATAACTCCAACTCACAACCTGATATTCTGTAGAATATCCTCTTACCATACTGTGAGTCTTCCGAACTGCTCCATTAGTACTAGTTTGTCGGTTTGACGTGAAGAATTTATGAAGATGTCCCATATTTCCACAAAATCAACACTCTGCTAGTGATCAAGAAAAAATGTCGATAATAGTGTCCCATCCGACCACAATAATGATAGATCACCCTAAGAAGGTCTGATACGAAAAACCCTCATGTCTGCATACTCTGCTTCCCACTTCCATGGATAAAGTATTCATAAAGGCAGTTCTTTCTCTTAGAATTTGAAGAACCTGATCGTATAGTATCAATTACAAATCCAGCACTAGAATCCTCCCTCGGGTTCTATTAATCTATGAGATCTTGATCTACCACTTATGAAAACTTATTCATCCAGAAGATATTCACATGGAACTTAATGTCATAGTTATTTCCATCTTGAAAATTATTTGATGTAGTAGACACATCTCCTTGTAATGTTGTATGAAAGCATTGCCGATCAGTATAGCGTCTAAGATAGTCCATCACTAACATTCCTCCTTATGACAGATGTATGAACTCCATAGCTTTCCCCTGCCACATCCTCTCTGAAAAAAATTTCTTAAAGGACCTCTCTAAGAGGTCGTTCCATAATATACCATTAGTATGTTTAGTTTTCTCCTCTATGTTTTACTAGCACGTCGCTTATCACTGTAGCATATAATTAGGAATCCTTACATGCCACTCAGTCGGAATCTCCAAGTGGTCAAGTATTATATATAACGACTAAACCTAGAATTCAGCACCCTCAGGTCCACCCTCTCTAGTAAAATATGGAGGGTGATACAACTAAAACTCCCTTGTCAACATTGACATACTTATCATAACCCATTATGGGTCTCTTTCCATGAATTCCATGAAGTGGGAGATGTTCTCTCGAAACTTCTCCCCTTCAACTTCAAATAACTGGATTGACTCCTCACGTACCCTAAAAGGAAAAACCTTCTTAAAAAGGCCCCTTGGTTATCCCCAAAATAAGAATTATAGAGGAATACTCTCTACAAGACCAAACACACTTCTCAGATCTCATATCACAACCATATAACATTTAGGTAAGTTGAAATATTCAAAACAAGTCTTTTCCCCCAACTTTCCACATGGTCAAAAGTAAGGTGAAATCACTACAATTACCCATCCTAATCAAAGGTCTTGGTTAACAAAGGTAAACACGCTATGATAATCAAGTTTATAAATTAGACACCCAATTAATCTCCATTCGCATCAGTTTTACAACTGTATTAAATTCATTCCAGGAAGTATTTTTCATTTTAATCTCACAAACAAGGAAAGTAGTACAATTTTAACAACATCATAAAATTACTTTTTCCAATGTTTTATTGAAACGATTCATGTCACAATAACCCTAATATCCTAGAATAATTTATGAAGATTCAACTATCATTCCATTCTAGACCATGAATCAATATTAAAAATTCTCAAAAACACTAATTTTATCACACCATTAGTGTGTCACCCAAGGTTAAATAACATTCAATTGTAAAAAAATAGTAATAATAAGAATCTCACCATGAGGAATTGGGCATTCCCCCGTACATTGGTTTGCAACTCCAATGTACGAGCTCATTAATAAGCCTTGAATCGTCCTAGTCTCATATCTACCTTTCCCAAAATATTAAGATAATTGAAGAAGAATGAAAATAAGACCTTTGATACCAATTTTTAACATCTCGGGTTAGGGTCCATGCAATAGTGCCCCGAGCCAATTCGCCATGTGGCCTCAACTGTGCCTCCCAGTATTCTACTGTCTTTCGACTAGTAGTGTGGTTTTATTAAGTCAATCATGGTTATACTATAACTTCATTTATTAGAGTAATATATTAGGGGGGAAAATAATCAAACAAGGAATCTTATATAACTATAACAATACTCATGTCACAAGATAACCATATAGGAAATACAATAATCAACTGAAAGGGTAAATACATCATACTCCAATATAAATGACATGTGTCTATAATGAAACCAAAAATTAGGACAATAAAACTCCCCAATAGGGTTTTGAACCATGTCTAGTACCCTCATCTATGCTCTATCCTGGATAAGCCACCTATCCCAGAGCCTTTAATGTTTTCTAATCCTACAATATTATAATCTATTTGGGTATCGATCAGGAAGCCTCAATAGGGTGTCAGTACAACTCAGTAGGCCACCGCCAATGGTGTCTAAATAAATTTCAGTGAAAATGTGTTATATGCACTTCTATAAGAAATAAGTAATATTCATAAATAACTTTATATTAAATTATCATTTATTCTTATCTAAGTATATTAACTCCAGGTTTCCCATGGGTATGGGTACTTCAATACTAACATCTTCTCAAACTGGATCCTGAAGTGTTCCCTAGTTAATACCATATCTTAATAAATGCCTATTTCCAATAATCAAATTACTAATGGTTAAATGTTATGTTTGTACCTGATTTGACTCATTCTAGAGTAAGAATATACTTATGGGAGTCCATAACTCAAATTGAAATTATTCCCATTCTTTAATTTCTCATTTACAAGCCACATTAAAAAAGTTACCAATATCACAAACATAAGTAAGATGACCATGTAACAATACTTACTCCTCAATAGAATGACTAGTTCCTATTATCTATAATCATAATTATAATTACCTTGTTACCATGTATACTTATCAAATTGGATGACCATGTTCCAATTCTCTATACTCATAAGTATGATGACTATGTTACCATTTTGACTTATGAATTTAGAATGACCATGTTCCCATTCTTTATCACATAATTAATTTATCAATTTATTTCCCACCTCATAAGTCATTACTAATTAAAAAATAAGACAAACAAATCCATTACATTACATAACTCAAAAATTAACAAAGTGATTTATAAAATTAAAATTTTCATCAATTAATTAATCAATATATAATATCATATTAAATAATTAATTTTCTAGACGTAATTATCTCATTATAATCTCTAATTTCTATAATAAATCCCACAATGAATTATCTAGATCATATTATCAATGGCACAAAATTAAACCACAATTAATTATCTCATCTTAGTTATTTCAATATCTCAAAATTAATCCACTGATTATTTGTCTAGATTACAAAACCTAACTCTAATTTTTGATTTACCAAAATTAATTATCTAATAGGGTATATCCTTAGTCTCATTATCAATTCATCAATTAGTTAAATATTTCAACAAAGCATTGATAAAACTATTGGGAAATCTAATTAACCTAATTCAAGAAAATAAATTTCTAATGTATGCTATCTATTCTACATTTTTTCATATACATATCAAATCCATAAATATGGGAATTAGATTCATACTACCTATATAAATTCTCTAACACATGTTTCCCCAATAGAAATCCCCCAAATCTGAGTAGACAATGACATTGATTAGAGTTCTAGATCTAAATCCCAAAATCAAGATAATGGATATAAAGATCTCATTAATCCAGATATTGATCCTAAATACTAGATCTAGATCTCAAAACACAAATTTATATCCTAGGAAATGGATGTTTTCTTCCATGAAATGATCAAGGAAATATAGAAGAAATAATAGGTGAATCATTAGGTTGAAATCCACTTAATGGGAGAAGAGTATATCTTCAACTCAGGTTTCTGTTATTGAATAATGGTGTTTATAATGGCTTATAATCTATCTGTATAACTGGGATAATGTTACATTACCCATAGGAAATTAAAATAATGATTTAGGGCCACATATTTGGTGAAATATTTCATATAACTTTGAAAACGAGTGAGATCCATAATTTGGGGATCTCACTATCTGACCACACACAGTTTAGTCGCACAGTTAGACAAATAATTTGATAACCTTTCATTAGCCACTTTTTCAAGGGGGAAACGTTCATGGAAACCTCACATTTCCTATCAAACTATACATTCTATATGATGAAGCTAATACATCTAAAGAACATTGAGTGCACAATTTATTTTAGGAAGTCGCACATTTTTTTCTAAACATGCACCAACCATGCACAATCTCTTTTCTCCATATGATTCTCAAAATTCACACAAACACCTTCCTATAGATAACTATCATAAATTTTAATTATGTAAATACCAAAAGTACCTTGAATCACACCTGTGATAACTCTTGAAAAGTTTAGGATCTTACATTTCTTACATGTAAATTAGGTATGTTTTATTCTATATGACGACCATACTTCCCTTTTTACTTTTTAAAGTGGATTTCTTATTGACACTTTTATGTTGTGTGGTTCAAAAAAAGGTATTTTTAATTTCAATTTTTTACTATGTAATTTTTTTTTAAATTAAGTGGGTGAAATATATTTAATGGTGGATGAGACATTGTGAGATTTGAAAAGAATAACATTATGTACGATAACGTTTGAAACATGTAATATCAAGCGCAAATGAACAACAACATATTATTATTTAAATGTGAAATTCAAAACATCATAGTTATATTATTTGAAAAAGAATCATATTAATTGGATAATTAACTATATAATTTTTCTAATCATTATTAATGTAATATTGTTAATAATAAAATTATTTTTTATTAAAACCATTGTAATTTTCAAAAATATGTTTTACTCAAAATGGGTTTTATTGATTTTTATAAGTGAATATTATAATTAATTTCTAGATAAAATAAAAAAATTATAAATAAATATTTTTTATGTATAATATTAATATTATATTAGATTGAATCTTTTGGATATTTCAGGAAAAAAATTGATTTTTAGTGAATAGTGAAATATATTCATTTTTATAAATATATCTTTTTCTTTATATTAAAAAGTCCCTATATGGTTTAAATTTTATCTAAATGTAACTTAAGTAATATTTATTCAAATATAATCTAATTATTTATATTTTATTCATTCTTATGCCTATGTTTTCTATGAGTACATTTTTGAGCTTAAAATGCATATTTCAAGAAAAAAATTTCATTACGTTTGGTGGGATTAATATTAAATTAAATTATAATAATTCTATGACTTGAATCATGAAAAATGGATTCCATATTTTTAATTATTTGTTCTAAATTTAGTAAATTGTTACGTTTTATTTTTTTCACCATGAATAGTAGCTATAGTAATTATATTATGAAGACAAAGGTAATTCATGTAATTTAGGTTAAAAAAAAAATTATAAAGACAATTAATTGACCATAAAAGTTTCATTAGTCTTATTTTATAAGTAAATTTCATCCATTTTCATCAAAAATTCAGTTATACAACATTTTAATGTCATTTGGATTGATTTGGCCCATTATATTATTTTATTTTAAGAAGAGTCAGACATGTCACACTCTTATTTTTATTATATATAATATTTTGAATATGGGAATATAGAGAGGATATTTGTGAATATAAATATTATTTTTTAAAATAAAATATTTTTCAACATCATGATTTTTTGCCTGAATGGCCTTAATGCCTTCATTTTTATTGATTTTTGATAATCTCCCTTTCAAGGGTTGAGGGGGAACCCTTACAAGGATAGTAGGCTGAGTGAATACACAGAACATAAGCGTAAGTGACATTACAAGACCCTAAGGTCTAAGGGAATTCATCCAAACTATAACTACAAGGAACATCCCCTCCCCATCATCATCATAATGATGGTATCTCTCCACCTTCGCATGGTTGTCTAGCTAAGCTTCCCGGGTAATCACATGCTTGTCCAGATGGCATAGCCATACCTTATTATTCTTCCAAATCCATTGATTCTACTCTGGTGAGTAGGCCTTTTCTGAATCCTCTTAGAAGTCTACTCCCTTTTTGTAGAGTCTATCTGGTGAAATTGCATGTGGCCTAAAGTCTATGAGGTGACCCAAAGGCCATAAATGTGGCCTTAAAGCCTTACTAACCCAAAGGTATGGGTGGCCCGAAGGCCATAATAAATCTATGACCAAACCGGTGACCTAAGGTGAATATTTCCAACTACAATAGTATTGAATAATACCAGCTACAATACCTTCTGCAGAACCCACACAGAGTATAGTGATGTTAAAGATCCTGCTAAAGTGTTGCTAAATGCTGCTACAGTACCAGAAAATATTCCTCTGCCTGGTTTTGAACCTGGATCTCATGGATTCACTTACATATTCCACACCAACTAGGCTTAAGATCATGTTCCATAATGGGTATTTAATTTAAAAATTCTATGAATAAATAATTACCTAATATTCTTTCAGAAATATGATAAAATAATTATTCAATTAATAGGAAAATGAAACACAATTTATTAGAAGTATTAAAAGTATTATAATATGTGATAATTATTTTGAGGAAAGAATTTTATCAATTAAAATTTCATGATTTGGGTTTACTAAATAATTTTATTTTAATATCTATTTTTTCGGACGGTGTTGTTAAATTACAATTATTGAATAGTGTGAAAAATCATAATAATGAGATTTTATGATATACATATATTATCAAATTATATAAAAACAAAAAAAATATTAAATAATGAAAATTTTATAATATATGGTTGAAAATTTCAAACCCCATGGATTAATTGGAAATTTAGAACAATATTTCTCTAAAATAGACATATTATATTATATTTTAATTAGTAATTCCAAATCGGCCATCATATAAATTATAAAAGGATTAATCCTTCCCCACTTATTTACAAAACATTTAGTAATATAAGAAAACTAAAAGTATTAAATTACACTTATAAACGTCTTTATCCAAGTTATAGAGGTTATTTTTTTTCCAAAAGTCCAACCTGAGATCCCTTAAGAAGTGATCTAAAGGAAATCCACCAAATATTAGGTTGTCTTCTTTAAATAATCTTTAATGTTATTTTATTATTATAATTTCTATTAATGTGTTGTTTATATAATAAAATATTAAATAAATTATCATATGTATAGATAGATTTTATTGAATTTTTGAAACAATAATATTATACAGTTTATCCATCATATGAAAAATGAAAGCACCATGTGTGCATACGTATAGCTTATGATTTCCACACAGTGGTGTAAAATTTTTCATCACCATGATATTTGGATGGTTATATTGATAGAAATTTGGATATATAATATACTAATAATGTTATATTGATTCATCAAAATTAATATATCATCCACTTTCTTATCCTTTTTTTAAAAAATTTTAAATTATATCATTGTTCATGCTTACGAATGGCTTAGCGTCTCCTGGAAGAGATTAAACTTGTTTTATACATTCAACATTAATAATGATTATAAAAATTTCCACAATGAATTAATATGATACATAAAACATTAAAATAATTATATAATTGATTTAACTATATCCTCTGCACAATAACCAAAACTATCATGACCAAACATGCAAGGGAAAATGAAACCGTTAACACCTGATATAAGTGTAATAATGAAATATTATCAACTAGAGAGGGATGATATGATATAATAAATTTTATTTGTTGTTTAAATATAAATATGAAAATATTATAAATTAGAAAAAATTATAAAACAATTACACAAGATTCTAAACCACTATTAACCAAAGTCGAGAATGAGGTAAGGGATTTTTATCTTACATTTATTTATATGGTACACATTTCATATATACTAATTGATTCTTTTTTTGTTTATATACATTAAATGAATGTAATTTATGATTTTAATTAGGAAAATTATTATATATCAATATCTATATAACATTATTTCTTCTATTTGTCTTATGATTCAAAAGTTACCAAAGTTGTAAGTGTAAATTTCCCAATCTCTTAATTGTTAGAGATTGATTATATTTATGTATCCATTTAAAAATATTTCTCTTTCATGTTCATGCTTCCTAAAAAAATCAAAAATATTTTTCTCTATTATAGTAATTTTTTTAAATTCATTTAAACCATGTTCTACTATTTAAAAAATAGTTTGAATGGAATATTTTTTCATTATCCAAATAAGGTAATTTTTTAATTTTCTAAAAAAATTATGGAAGTAATATTTTTATCTTATATGGAATGAGTGGTGTTTACCACTCTCATAACTAATTATTTTTCAATATAATTTTACATGATTAAAAGTGTATTTTCAATGAGAATTTTATATTTTATAATTCTATAGTTCTTTTAAATAAGTGGTTTGAAAAAATTGAAACATTATTTTCCTTAAGAATATTTTAATGATCTATTAAGATAATTTATATTAATAAATGACAGTAGCCCATTATTTAACATATTCACCACTAGGGATCTGTTATAATGATACCATACTTTGAAAAATTCACGTACTTTTGGTCACTGGATATTTCATATCAATTAAATATCTAAATTATTTTTATCACATATTCGACTGTTTCCTAAACTATAAGTCAATTTTCATACTTTGTATTACATTGTAAATTGCTTGATTGTGGGGGGAAATTTTTTTATAATATGTATCCATATTAAATACATATGTTTTTTTATAACTAATATTAATCAAATATTTAATTTATCATTTTGTGTATATGGAATGATTTTTTATATGAATTTACGGGTTGTACTCGGTCATAGATAGCCCCTCAATGCATCGACATGTCTCATGAAAAGAATTAGTTGGATAGACATTGTTAAATGGGTTTCTAGTTTATACCTACCCATATTTTTTAAAATATATTCTGAAAGGTCATGATAGATGTGGTATCATGATGCCTAAGATTATGACGTCAAATAATAATTTATTTCCTTCATCAATAATTCAGTAATTATAGTGAATGATATTGTTTCTAAGATATTTTACATGGAATCCTTTTGTGCTAAAGATGTTAATTAATTAGATCCATGATTCGTTTAATTAACATTTCATGACTTATCTAACCATGTTAGTAATGTTATTGAATAAATGGAATATGTGATCAGTTATTTACCATTATATATTTATTATTCATTAAAGAACATGTTTCATTTATTATTTATTCTTTATAGCTTCTACTGTACACAAATCATACTCAGAATTTGAGGTCACCCATTTATTATGTTTTGTTTTATATAGGTTGTGAATAATGGTTTTGTGTATGTTATGGATAATAATGTTTCATGATTTGAATATCTTAGTGGGAGATAAATATGATTTTTATAAACAAAACTTTTATGAAATCAAGTCATTTGGAGTTTTTCCAAATTCCCTAAAAAACTAAATGGTTATTGGGAATTTACATGAATCAATAATTCCTTTTGATGTTTTATGTTTTGGATTTAAAAAATTGGTGCACCTTCGTTGTTGTCAATGATAGAAATTTAATGTTAAAATCATTATCACTTAATCCGAGAGTGAAGGTTCAGGGATAATACATCATAATGATTTTGTAAGAAATATATTGGTGAATAAAACCTATAGAATCTCCATAGTAATAATGTAAGAACTAATTTTTTTATTAAGGATAAAAAATAAAAAACCATGTTTTAAATATAGTAAAAGATAAAACAACCCAATAATTGAAGATAGATTTTGAGAAATCATATTGATAAAAAATATTTATATTGTATTAGAATTCATCTAAATGAAGTATAAAAATTCATATCGAAATAATAATAAAGTGGATGAAAATGAAATCCATAAAAATATGGTTTTATATTAATCAAAATAATAATATATAGGAATAGAGGATAAAACTGAATAAATTAGTCAAGTTTTTGAGTCCCATTGTTAGTTTATTTGAGGCAATACATGGTGAAAAATAATGAAATTTCAATATGTTAGTTATAAAATTTCTAGAATTAGTAAATATAGAAATTTCCATGATATTTTTGGTTATATAAACATGTAAAAAAATCTAATGATCATTAGGTAATAAGACAATCCTTCAAATATTAAAGGGAATAGATAATCTCCATACAATATTTATATGTCCATAAATAATCATAAATATTTTATATCATAGTCAAAATATGTACAAATCTAAATAAATTAATAATATTATAATTTAGGAATGGTTTGAAAATTCTTTTCATAACTTCAAATATTTGATTTACAAAAAAAAGTGATTTTGGAGACAATAAAAGGAAATATTTATTTTTAAAAACATTTTTATAATTTTTTATAAGTTATTGGGAAGGATAAACTCTAAAATATGAAGGAAAATTTATAAATAGGAATTCATGGGGTATTAGATAAAAAACTAATGATGAAATTGTGACAAGTAACAATTCAAACACATGATAAAACAATCATCCTAGAATCCCTTATCCTTCGGTCCTATATGATTTTTTGTGTCTCTGACTCTGGTATAACTGACCTATATTAATTAATAACAATAATAAAATTACTTTATTATCAATAAATTATCATCATAAAAAGGGTTTTATAATTTCTATTAAATATGGGATAGTTTGATCACATGTTTCTTTGAATAACATATTTTTAATTTCATAGTTATGAATCATAGTTACATTTTCACTAATCAAATTACCTATAGATTCATAAAACTAAATGAATTATATTTTTATATATTGTAGATATGGTATCATTACAATTATTTAATGAGTTAGTAATTTTACAATTGTAAACTTGTTTTAAGGTAGATAAAACATACCATTAATGAGACGTGTCAAGTAGGGAGATTTATAGATACAATATATATATGTTTTATATACCATTTTCTAAAATCATAGTATCCTTAATACCATGACTATAAAATTAGTAAAAAATATTGGCAAAGTCAGTATTGTTTGTAGAAAGATAATATTTCAATGGAAGAATAAACGTTAAATGAAAAAAATAGAGAAGGGAAACTGTAATGACACAATCATGAAATACATTATCATTATATATATTTTTTGGAATACTTAATGAATTAAAAATATAAATCCAAATAACATATTATTTTAGTGTCTTTGTATACTTGTAACATAATCTTATAACTTTTTGATTGATCTTCAATAACCCAAATAAAGATATTACCTTTTGTTTTCATACCTAAAACCTTTCTATATATCATGGGGAAAAGAAAACAAAAAAATGGTGATCTAATTGATTATTAAGGGTAAAAATTGAGAACATAGAAAAAAATATAAGCATAATAATGTAAAATCATGAACATAAGGTTTAAATATAAAAGTCTTTGATCATGAATTAAATCATGGAAGTACATAAGGCAAAGATCATAATGGAACATTTACCATGATAAAGTTCAATTGGAATAAAAAATGGGGTTTTATAAAATAAGTAAGCACAAAATATAATTTACCAAGAAGCTAAAGCCATGATACCAATACCATCATAGTTGAAAATTTCCATTACTGAATTGGGTTTACTTTTCATTGCAGCTATATATAACGAAACTGGGTTTACATGTCGTTCTATCCATATTTTACTAAACTAGATTTTTATGTCGTTCGATTTATGTTTATCTCATGAGATAAAAATATTTACCCAATGCATTAGAGAGATATAATGGACTCATGGATTTTATAATGAAATCATTGTTACATGTTCCAAAAAACAGAAATCATTAATCATAACATAAACGAAGATATAAAATGTGGTTGTTAAACATCATTGCATCATAACAAAATCCATATCAAATATCATTAAATAATTAACTCAATCAAATCACAGTAATAATATATATTGAAACATAACCATATTTACAGTGTGTCATCTTAAATTGAAAATAATTTTTATATAACACATAAACAAAATTCTTGTAAAAAAAATATCATATCTTCATCAAAAACATTTTCTTTTCCCAAAAAAAAACTCAATTATAAAAGTAAAGAATTTAGTTGAAAATACACTTGAAAAAATTTAGAATAATATTCATTGAAATTAGGCATAATTATGAAATAAAAATATGTTAATGTCACATAAGTTGAAAAAACATTTTTCTCGAACTCTTGACCAAAAAGACAAAAATTATCTCATATGGAAAACCAATGAACGATTCCTTCCATACCATTTAATATGAAATCACTAATCTGTAAAATTCACTTTATTAATAGTAGATGAATATAAATAATAGTATATATTTAGGAAACATGTATGTGGATGATAAATATACCCCAATAAATTCTTATGTATAAACAATTTAGGAAAAATACGAGATTGTGAAATTATCATTTACCTAATCTCTGATATTATTTGCATGTATCCAAACATCCTATATAATTATTTAAATAATGTTAATAATTTATTCCAGAATCATAATGTTTTTTATGATAATAGTTATGATCTTATTTTTATCTGTTAGTTAGAAACATTTCATTACTACTCATTATATGGGAATTAACTACTTTTTGTTATCATCCATGATTTGTCAGATATGTTCTTATTTATATAATTAGGTTATAGATATATAATTTAAAAAATTGTATTAGTATAATATATATCATATAAATTCATTAAATGCATTTATATAATCATGATTTAATGAATATTATATAGAATGAATCACATCCCATTGTGGAGACGGTAAGCCATACGTACTCACGAGTGACGAAATAGTTCCAATTATTATTGAATGGTTTTTAATTGGATGGTGTATAGTATGATAGAATGAATATAATTTTATATTAATCATATATATATATATATATATATTATATCATTATACCTATCAATGTAAGGTGGTGGTGAAAACAGATTACATCACAACATGGAGACGGTATGCCGCAAAAACGCATGTGTGGTGATTTAATTTTTCATTGAATGGGTAGGAGATTGACTATGGTTGTTTTATAATCATAATAAATACTTACAATATAACTAATACTATATTTATTACTTTATAATGAAACAACCCAAGATGTGGAAGTGGAATTAGGAAGATGTTTGGAAGAATCAGTAAATGTATTACCTCTTCTCTGACATGCCTCTTCTAAATCTCTTCTTAGAGAACTTGAGATGATCTTGGAAGAAGACCAAAAACTATATAATGTTTCTATAGAATTTTATATTGGAAATTTATTAGGAGTTTTTGAGATTTATTACTCAAAATGAAGTAAATATTGGAGGGATGTAGTGCCTTTTAATAATTGGGGTGAGGGGCACTTTTGAAAACCTCAAAAATATAAATTTATAAAAAATAAAACCCCACATAAAAACATCCATAATGTCCCCATTATACATATTTGGTGATATAAAGTTGTTATTGTATCAAATATTAATATATAGACATGTTTTGATTTTATTTTATGTCATTTCATTTTGATTTATTCTTATTTTTTCTATTTAGTTTTGTTTGTGTTAATAATATTCTAAATATTCTACAAATATTTATTGTTTGGTGTTAATTTTCAATAATTGGATAGTTTATGGGATTATATACCATATAATTTTCAATTTTAATTTTTTAAATTTTTTTTTATTTTTAAATAATTTAAAAACATGATATTTTTTAAAAATTTCAATAGTGTCAATTTTGTAACCTATTTGATTATTTGAAATTTAATAAAATAAAAATATAAAATATATTATTAAAAAATATTTAATACAATCCTAAAATTTAATTTTCACCTAGAAAATATGTGTAGCACATTAATTAGTTCTTATGATAATTATTTTAATATTTTTAGAACCATTTATTTGATAAATATTTTTGTAAAATAATTTCTACATCACTATTGTGTCATAATTAATGGTAATTATTTATACTCTAAAATGTATAAATAAATTTACATGATATATATAATTTCATTATAATTATGGGGAAAATTAATTTTCGATGTTTTATCATGTTTATCACTATGTTAAAATTATTATACTTATAAGATTTATGACAGTGACATTTTGTCACCTTCTTTTGTTTTAATTATAATTACATCCATTTCATGGAAAAAAGTTCAATGAATTAATCCATTCCAACAAATAGGTAATATTGGTGGACTTTAATTCATCCAATATGATTTTGGTAGTTTTTAGGGTAATTTAATTATCTTTGTCATATTTTTAGTTACCATAATTTACCTGATTTACCTTTAACTATGGTAAATAAAAATTACTATAGTTTCTTTTAATTATATACCAATATTAAAGTAACATACTAAAATAATTTTTGACCCACTGATTTCAAATAGTTCATATTTTTTTCATAATTCAAATTCGAAAATTTTCTATAAACAATTCAAAATTAATTATCATTGTCAGAACAAAAAAAAATATGGTTTTTTAGAAGTAAAAAAATAAAAAAAGATTGTCATGTGTTTATTTCAAATGTAAATATGAAAGTACATATAACGAAAAAAATTGGATGAAATGGTGAAAACAAAATTTGGTTACACCTTAAAACCGATTAAAAGATAATCTAACTATATAAATAAATTTGATGAAAAGGCTGTTTTGAATTAAAATGCAGTATTTTTCACTACTCATCAAAATATGAATTTCATCCGAAAAATACCAAAATTTTAACCAATTGAATTTTTTTTCTTTATTCGAAATAATAAATTTATTTTGGTCAATCGGATATATTAAATTGTTAAAAATCAGATTTAAAATTTTTGTTCCGTTAAAAGGTGGAATAACATCATTTTTTAAAAAAAACTTATTTTATCTGAAAATATAATTTTTGCTTATATTGTATTATAAAAAATTCATAAGATGAATGTCAATGTTATATAAAATTATAAATGTGGATAATACTATTCATAATGTATATTTTATATAAAATTTAATAATATATCAGTGTTTAGAGAAAATTATTATTACTTGCAAGGAAAGCTTTTGAGGATGGAAACTCTTGTGTGTAATGCAAGCAGATTTGTTGTTGTTTTTAGTGCAAGATTACTTTATTGTTTCATATAACATAATTCAAACATAGTTCTTTTAGAAATTGGAAAAAATCTATGCCATTATTATTTGAAATGAATTCTATTAAATGAACATTAAATTGGGTGTAACGCAAGCCAAGTGTAGTGTTTCATATACTGCAAGCTAATAAAATTTTGCATATAAGTGAAACTAATCTAGGTGAAGAAACTAGAATAATACTTAAAATAAACTAGAAAGAATATATATCATAAAATCCGTGGGTGTTACATTATGACCTCTTAAAATGAATTTCTCCCTCGAAATTTGTAGGGTTTTGAAATGTTTACTACATGAAAGTTTCATTCCTAAAAACCCAAAGCGTAAAAAGGAATAGTATAACTTCCAATTAAAAATTAATGTTAGAAACATAATAGATACTCAATAAAACTCATCACAGGGTTTCCACATAGGATAACATAGATGGGAAGTGAAAACATGTTTATGGAAAAACAAATATAACCATTTTGTTCTGATGGAGAGTCATAGAGAACAAGGTTTGGATAATGTTAACCACCAGAAAGCCATAAATCTACGAAGATATAAGGGACTATCTGATTAATCGGATAAGAAGGTACTAAGATAAATTTTTTGGTTTTTGAGATCCTTTCCCTAAATTTTAATATTTTTTCTTAAGAATAAATACCTACATGATTTTAGTATTTTTTCACCATTGTTCATGCCTTGAAAAATTTCTACTTCAGATATTATTAAAAGAAATGAAGTAGAATTTTTCATTATTGAAGGCTTAGAAAATCATGTAATAAAATGATAGATCATTCCATCTATCTAAAAAAGTATATAATGGGTAATCAAATATGAAAAATTACTTCTATAGTGAGATAAGACATTAATCTAATTAACTTCAAACATAATATAACTTATACTCTCTATAAATGTAAAACATTAAAATCCTTCCAAAAACATAAAATAATTTTTTTTTAAAGAGGTGAACTTATTCAACATAACATTTATCTCCCATATATCATAAGGTAGTTCTTGGTCATCACATTCCGAACTTGTGAATACCTCAATCATGAATTCTAGTGAAACATGGTAATAACAAGAAATACCATATAACCATAGTGAAACAATGAATTCAATCAAAATTAACTCTTTCCATGCACCAATAAAACCAAAAATTATAAATACTAAAACCATGATATCACTTTTTCTATATATCAGTCATGAGATCAATAACATTATCATATATCTTGTTATCTCCTTATCCCTTCATTATATTCTTTATAATGTGCTTTCCAATAATATTTCTATCACTTTCCAGGATACTGGTACCATATACTTACAGAAAACCCAAATGGACCAATACATAGATATTCTAATATTCTATAATACTATTAAAGAGATTAAGAAATGTATTTTGGAATCCCATTAAATAAAGACTTAACCATTCCCCCACATCGTTATCATACTCAACATCACCAGTAGAGAACACATGTGATTTGTCATTGACTATGGCCTTAATAGGTTTCTTACATTGATCATCATATTTTACCATTGGATTTGGGAATTGGATATAATGATACCCCATTTCATTTCACTTTTATCCTGGAAGTGTGGGTGGTGCATTCTCTATATTCTTCTCTCTATTCACATCATTAGCAATTTTTTCCCCATTACTTAGGAAGTCAACTACTCATTGACCATATTTTCAACAAATAAATCATTTTCTAGTCCAATTAATATAATCTCCACCAATATTATTTCCACACTTTGGTCATAAGGAAGCATTCATCTTTGTTTTACCATTATTTTGAGATTTTCCCTTAAACTCCATCTTTCATTTCCTGTCATAACCATGAGAGTGATTTTTACCAAAAAAATAATTTTCTACCTTGATAGAACAACCCACAATATATTAATAGCTACTAAAGTCTCTAATAGTTAATTCATCTATAAGATGTAATTTTAAACCAATTAATATTGATCAACATTACTTTCCGGTTGTATGATAAAACTAGAATCACACCTTGAATTCCATGTATCATTTTCTAAATCAGTACAAACAGATTCTTCATCATTATTCTTAAGGTCAAGGAACTCCTTTTAACTAATTTTTTGAAGTATATATGGGATGTAATTATTTAATTCTACATTCGTGAAATCATCCAATTCTTGGATTCAATTACATCTTTCTTCATTGTATTTTTTATTCGAGTCCACCACTGGTCTGCTTCACCATAAAAATGAAAAACAAAGAAAGTGAATTTTTCATGTTTTGACGAGAGAAGGAAGGACAATAAATTTTTATTGGTACTAATCTATTGTTCAGAAATTAGTGGATCAGATGACCCAATGAAATAAGGTTGGTGTTGCCTCAGAAAGGACTCAACAGAATGTTGTTCCCTTCTCTACTAATTTGAAATTCCAAAAAGAATCATTTCTTGTGTAAGTATAGAAATAAGATTATTCATTCCATCTTTTATAAAATTTGGTTATTCAGGAATAAAATAATTATATTTCCTAGTGAATTGATCAATAACATGGTTCTTTTAGGTTTTATCAATTATCTAAAATCCAAAAAATATTATGATATATTGAAGTCATACTAGGAAAACCACAAAATCAAGGGGTGTACTTTAGATCTCTAACATATTAGGTATAATCCGATGTTATTAATGATCATTACCATAATTCACATACTATACCATATAGTTAGACTTACCCTTAGGGACATCCCTAGACATGCCTTAGAAATATCTCAAGGGATCTCTCTAATGTTTTCACATCCTAGTTTTAAAAGGTTGACTAAACCTTCACTCTAATACCAACTGTAACGACCCAATCTTGATGTGCATGGAAATTAAATTTATTTTTCAGAATAATTAATACATTACACAAATATACTCCCAAAGAACATATTAGTTTAGTGTATTTGGAAACGTAGAAAAAAATCCTCGAACATGTTGAAAGATCTTCAACATCTATCACAAAGAACATATCCATTTGTATACCTATCTAAAACCACTATTAATATATTAGGGAAATGAAAACATAAAAAAGGGTCATCTTAATGCTCATTAAGGGTAATCATTGATAACATAGAAAAACTATAAACAAAATAATGTAAAAAATAACATAAAGTTTAAATTTTAAAATATTAGGCCATGAAATAAATCATAGATGTACGTAAGCAATATATCATAAAAGACCCTTAATAATGATAAAAAATCATTCGAATAAAACATGAGATTATGGAAAATAAATAATCACATAATAAAATTTACATATTATCTATGGCATTGCTTCCAAGACCATCATTGGGGACAAATTTATTTACTAACTCAGGTTTACTTGTCGTTCTTGCCATGTAATACTGAATTGGTTTTACTAAACATTCCATTCTGGAATTACTAATATAGATTTACTTTAAATACTTTTCATGTTTATTTCATGAGATGTAAATCATTATTCAATGTATTTTAGGGATGTATAAATCCCACCAATCACATAATGGAATCATTATTACATGTGCCACAAAAAAATAAATCATTTATCATAACCTAACCTATGAAACAAAATGGGCTTTTTAAACATCATTTCATAATAACTTATTCCATATAAAATATCATTCCATAATTAACAAAATCAGATAATAGTCATAATAGTTATATAAACATAACCTTATTTAAACAGAGTCACCTTATATGGATTTTGTTTATAAAAAACATGAACATAATTCTTCAAAAAAATATCATTTCTTCTTAAAAAATGTATTATTTTAACAAAATGACACACAATTTAAAAGGAAAATAATTTAGTATAAAATACACATCATCCCTTATAGAGTATTATTCATTTAAATAAGGCTTTATGAAGGTACTAAAATATTTTTGTGACATATATGTTAAAAAGACATTCTTGTAAGACTCTTGTTAGAAAGGTGAAAACATACCTTGTATGGAAAACAGAAGAAAGATTCCATCCATACCATTTAATAAAACTTCACTGAAGGTTAAAATTGAATTTAATAAATTTTATATGAATATAAATATAATTTTATATTATAAAAACATTGATTTGTATGAAAAATATACCCTATAAAATACTTATATATAAACAATCAAAGAAAAGTAATGATATTGTGATATTATATCATAACGTAGGTCTGATATGAATCTTATATATCTGAACCTCCAGTATAATGATTTAAATAATGTTAATGATTTATTCTGAAATCGTAATTATTTTTATGATAACAGTTATGATCATACTTTCCTCCATTTTTTAGTAACATTCCACTACTACTCGTTATTCGGTTATTAACTGTTTTTTTCTTATGCATGTTTTTTCGGATAAGTTCTTATTACAATTTTTTTGTTATAGTTATATAATTTACATCATGGTATTAGTATAATATATATCATATTTATTCATTCAATTCATTTTTATAATAATTATTTAATGACTATTATATAGAATGAATCACATCGCACCGTGGAGACGGTAAAACAGATATACGCATGAGTGAGGATATTGTTCCCATATTTATCTAATGGTATTGAATTGGATGGTGTATAGTATATTAGAATAAATATCATTTTATACTAATAATATATATATTTATTAATTCCATCATTATACCCATCTGTGTATGGTAGTGGTGAAAAACAGATTACACCACGGCGTGGAGGCGGTAAATCGTACGTACGTATGCTTGGTGATTTCATTTTTCATAAGATAGGTAGAAGGAGGAATTTGTTTGTCTAATAATAATAATATTCTATTAGTATATAAATACTACTAGAGTTATGACATTATAATTAAAAAACTCCTGGGGTGGAAGTATAAAAATAAATAATTTTTAATGAATCCGTCAAGTAGATTACATATTCTTCGACATGCCTCCTCTAAATCTCCTCATAGAGCAATTGAGTTGGTATAAGAATAAAAGAACATCTAGAATGTTTCTTGTGAAGTTTAGAAAAGAAATTTGTAGGGTATTGTCTAGCATGAAATCTCAACATGAAGTGTAAGTTGGGGGAGGAAGTTATCTTTTTATAATTGAGGTGATAGACACTTTTAAGAACCGTAAAAATATTAATTTATAATAAAATCAAAAACAACATAAAAACCTCCACAATGTCACAATTACTATGAATTGACGATATAGGGCTGTTATCTCATCAACTAATAATATCTAGTTATTTTTCTGTTATTTTAAACATTTTCATTATGATTTATATGTATTAAATATATTTTATTTTATTTATGTTAATAACATTCTAAATATTAAATGGCTGTAAATATTTAATTATGTGATTTCATTTTTCCATAATTGGATAATTTATGAAATTTTAGACCATATATGTTTTAATTTTACTTTTTAAAATATTTTTTTGACTTTTAAATAAATTAATTATATGTTATGTTTTTAAAATATCAATATTCTTAATTATCACTATAATTAAAATCCACATACGAGATAAATTGAAACCAAAGTATTTAATACACTCATAACTTGTCATAGTAATCAAAAAAATTATTCGATCAGATTAATTAGTTTATATGATATATATTTTAATATTTTTAAAAACCATTTATTTGATACATCTATCAATAAAATAATTTCTATATCATTATTGTGTCATAATTCATGATAACTATTTAAATTATAAAAAGTAAAAATAAATTCACATCATGTCAATAATTTTATTTTATTTATGGAAAAAATTTATTTTATAGGTTTAAAAATGATTATAATTATACAAAAATTATTATACTTATAAGATATATGAGAGTGACATGTTTTCACCTTCTTTTCTTTTAATTATTATTACACCACTTTAATGGAACAAAGTCAACTAAAAGAATCTATTCTGAACCATAGGTGATATTGGTCGACTGTAATTCATCCAATATTATTTTGGCAGATGTTAGGGTTGTTTTATTATTTTTAAATATTGTTAGTTACACTAATTTACAGGATTTAACTTTAACGACCATAAATAAAAATAACCATATTTTTAATTAATACAATTAAAAAATAAAAGAAAAAAATTTACATAATTTGGACCCAATAATTACAAATATTTTATCGATTTTCATAATTACAAACACAGTATTAGAAAATATTAATTTAAAATCATTTCCCGTTATCAAAATCAAAATGCGGGTTTTTAAGAAGTAAAAACTTATCAAAAGATTGTCATGTGTTTTTATCATATTTAAATGTAAAATTACTTCCAATGAAAAAACATTCATTAAATGATAATTAAATAATCCAATTACACTTCAAAATCAATTAAAAATCTAATATAACTATGTAAATAAATTAGGAAAAAATGCAGTTTTGAATTAAAAAGATGTATTTTTTACTATTCATAAAAATATGACATTCGTCACAAAAATACCAAATTTTCATCAAAGTTAAATATTGATGACCTTAAATTGTTTTTCAAATATTATATATAATCGTAATAAAATATAGATTTAAAATTGGTGTTCTATCAAATGGTGGAAAATTATATTATTTGAAAAATACTTTATCTGAAAATTTGTATTTGTTCTTATATCATGTTCCAGAAAATACATACGATGAATATTAATGTTATATAAAATTAATAATTATATTAATACAATTCATAATTAATAGTTTTTATAATATTTTAATAATATATCGTTGTTTAGTGAAACTCGGTATTGCATACAACCCATGCTATCGTGGAAGGTTGGTTTTGCATATAATGCAAACCATGTCAGTTTTTATTTTAGTTAAAGATTACTTCACTGTTACAGAAAACATTATCCAAAAAAATTTATTTATACATTGAAAAAAATTTATACTCAGTGTTGTTTGAAATGAATTTTATCAAATGAACGTGAAATTGTGTAAAACAAAAGCCAAGTACAATATTTCATATACTAAAAAAATAATATTGTGTTTCATATAGTGCAGGCTAATCATGGTATAAAGTACAAACAAGGTATAAAACAAGCTAAAAATAATCAGTCATATAATATATCAAGGTGTTACAGATACATTGTCTATGAATTCACTCCTTGGTAAGATTTTGACGCATTTGAGGCTTTTTATTTTGTGACTATATAATATCCTTAGGGTAATAAGAGAATTTAATAAGAGTTAATTATAAATGTATTTAAAAATTTGACATTTCTGGGATGATATTTCGCAATGGGAGGTAGAGGGATAATGTAATACATGATGATTAGATTTTTTTTAAGTGAAAATAATAAATAAAATATTAGTTTCCAATGAAATAAATTAAATATCGGTGTTTATAGAAATTATGATTCATATTGTATTGAAGATAATTTTTTTATATATTTTAAACCATTTCACCGATAAATTTATTTGTATATATAGAAGATAGAGATAAAAACCTGTTTTTAGATAACACATATTATTCTTTTAGACATCAGGAATTAGTTTCCAGATTAGAATTTATGTTTATAGTTCTAAATGAATTTTTATATTATTATATCAGTTTTGGTTTGATATATCTATTTTTGGAATTAATTATATGATTATTTCATCAATATTAAATCATAAAACAGCTGTATTTCAAAACCTAAAATTTTAAAATTATTCAAAAAATTTGGTATTTCCAGAAAGTTACAAATAAAATCCTTAATAGGCATTTTTTTTGTGATGATTCAATAAATATATTAATTTCTCAATATATATTTCCAATATTACTAATTATAAATTTAAAATGTTTTTTAATATGTTAAAATACAGATAATTTGAAAATTATTTATACATTATATTTATTATTATAATTTATATATGTGGTTTATAATACTAATATTTATATTTAGATAAATAATTCATGACAAGTATTATAGAATAATTATTTTACTACATTAATTGTCAATTCACCATTCAACACATGAAGGTTACTATTCCTAAGGATCAAATTACAATTCAAATAAGTCAGGTTACTATTCGAATGTTGTTGTTGGTTTTATAGATTGAAAAAAATGACCAATATTTTATTTATTCATTCAAATATTTTTCTATATACATTCTCAACAACTATTCCACGATTCCAATCATATTTCTTATGATTAGATTATTATTTACCATGTTTACAATGATAGTGATAAGTTTGTAGGGTCAGGATGATAATGAATTTCAAAATCTTTTTATCATAGTTTTTTTTGTTTATTATCCCATTATGCTATTTTAAGATTTATGAAGTATATTTATACCCTATATATAATGTTTCATATAGATTAAATAAGGTATTGCTATTATTTTGGGTTTCATGTATTTTTTACAATTTTATATTCCCCGATATGACATAAGTGTATTAATTTGGAATCTAAATAATATATATAGATAGAGTATAGGTCATTATAGACTTCATCATTTATGTTTTTTGAAGAGAAATATTGTATCTAATAATATTATACTAACATATTTGATCCCTTCTTTATATCATCCATATAACTGAAAAAATCATTATATATTCCTCATCTATGTTTAATTATTCGAGATTGTCCCAAGCCCCATGTACCCCCTAAGATACTCACCTCTTGATCAATGTATTCCATAATTATATCAGTATTTTTAAAAAAATTACAAATTTTCCACAATAGTGATGTCATCTCTTATAAAAATGTCCAAATTTTATTTATAAAATTTTTTATACCATTATCCTTATTAAATTGATATGTAACATAACTTCATGAACCTATGATTTAAACATTTGATTGATATATTCTGTAGTGCTAATAAAAAACACTAAGTACCAAAATTATTTTATCATTTTCTATTACCCCTACAACATATCATAATGATCATTATCTATTCCGACATAAAAAATCCCATTATGTAATAAAGACCGATGTTAAGACTAGTTCCTTCTAATACTTCTATGATTGTTCATTCTAAATGACCATTGTTCAAAACATGTTTTTTATGATCTATTACCTCCTCTCAAAAACACCATTTATTAACAATAATTTACCCATAAATCATGTTTTTTTTAGACAAGTATTCATGATTTAATATTCTTCTTAGATATTGGTAAAATCAAATAAATTGTTATTTTAAAACAAAATTAATTTTGTCCCAATATTCTTCACCAACAATATCTGATATTTTTTAATACTATAGAATAATTAGGACATAGGGGTAATACCCTTAACTGATGGAATTATACTAAAATATTTAGTGAACAATATATATTAAATCATTCCAATGATGCATATTTTTTATATAATCCCACACATATCAATATTCACCCATTCAAGAAACATATCAAATTATTGACTTTAAACTCTTATGTCTTCCAAATGATCATTCCATTTTAGGATATGTCATGTGTGAGTATGATCATGAGTGAGTCATTAGATGTTAACATCTATATATTATTCATTGAATCCTGGATGTAGTTTTGGATTAAATGGTGAATCCATTTTTCCTATAGCGTATTTTAATCATCCCTTGTTTTTTAAAAAATATTTTATTATGTATAAAATAGTTAGATATTATCATTTATGAATTTCCCATTCATCACAACTACATCATACCTTATATTGAAAATTCAATTGTTCTTTGTGGAATTAATTGCATTCCATGATTCATATAATTGACATACATTTATCAATTTTGGACTAAGTTCATCTATTACAATGAAATTTATGCATTTGATATTATATAATCTAATTATAGATTTCATAGAGCCAATAATGTTTTAGCCTTCATCATTCCCAAATTTCAAGACACATTCATCTCCATTCAAGATATCCATGAATCAATACTAATATTTTGTTATATTATATGTGATACCACGATAAATGATACATAATTCACCCAAATATGTTTCATTCAAATAAATTATCATAATGTTAACCTACTAAAATATTTCTAGCTTATTGCAAAACCACTACTTCTATTCCTTGGGATGTTAATAAAATTATTCTTCATATGATTCTATTATGAAAATTTTTGACTTACAAGAATATAGTTGATTTTTTATGTCCCCCACATGATTATTCCTATATATATTGTATTATTATACATTGAGTTGCATTTTGTAAATTCTGTTTAATCATTTTCGAAAAATACAACGGAAAGTGGTATAAAGTTCACAGTGAAAAAAAATTATGAAAAACATTCAAGGTGTATGAATTTTTTCTAAACCTTATTCATTTCAGATATACCACAATTTACCTTTTTATAATGTAAGTCATATATTTTATATTACCCATGTTTCCATAATAATAACACATTATTATTGGGGAATTTTTATTGGGCATTCATTGATTGTACAATAGCCTTTTTTCTTCTACAAATTACACAAATCAATACCCATCCACAGAGTGGGTTCTTATGGATTCCCATCAACCATGACTACCTAATTATTAAGAGCACTTCCCATAATAGATTAAATTTTTTCTAAAGGGTTTGTTTTTACGAAATTCACTAACTCTATGTTAGATATGAATGTATCTCATCCACCATTTATGCATAATAAAGAATCCAATATACCAATAAATTATTAGAGTTAATATTATCTCTTGTTATTAATATTTTTTTAATAGTTTTATGGTTTCTCCTTGAAGATAGTTAATCTGATTGAATAAATTTTATGGTTTGTTATTAAAATAATTATTAAACAACCTTGTTTGTAAATTTTATGATTCAATTCAATCAGTTACATTGATTCCTATATATTAATATATTTGAGGTTTTTAATATCATCCATCAAATCATATTTCTATTCATTCTAAAGCTATTTAAATATTATTAAATCATAAGACACATCATTGTATTTTATGTTTTGTATCCCTCTAAACAACTATTTTATTTATTTCAGACACCAACTAAATATTAATGTGAAATATGTCAACAATTTCTTTATCATTTCAATTTCACTTATCTATATTTTTTCTGTCAGTGATAGAAACATTTACTTTTTCATTGATTTATTTTCAATCCTTATTCTCCTCCACTCACATTTCCTTTGATCTTATTTCATATTGGGAAGAAATTAACTACATTTTTAGGAATTTCTATGGTTACATACCCTCTAATTTCATATCTTTTGAGGTATTTACATTGGTGAATCATCATATATATCTTGTAAAATCTTATTTGAACAATATATAATAAGGTTCCAAATATTTTCACAATATAATTATATAAATGGAATATTTTTATTTAAAATTCATTTTATACCATTATATATGTTAATAAATGAATAAAATAACATAACATCAACCCCTTTTTAAATATATTTCATCGTGGTTATCTATATTTAACAAATTTCCACTTGTTGAGAATTTTCCATTTCTAATAGATTAATATAATTTTTCCCAATATCATATTGAAATTGAGTTCAATAATATATATCCTATGTACCCTCAATTTGATCCTCATCCTCAATCATTGAAACCTTTATAAGAAAATGAGGTAGAAATCATATCAAAAGTGTCTTCATAAATTTAATATCGTCAATGATTTCTCAATATTATCAATTATCATATAATATCATGTTGACCAAATAAATTAATACAAAAATAGATTAATTTTGGTCTATCCTCATATACTCATTCTTATTCCTGGGAAAATGAAATATTTATTTATGTACATTTCTGATACCTTTATTGGAATTTACAAAATTCTATATCATGTGTGAGGATTTCAATTAAATTACATTAATGTATATTATATTTGAATGATCTCCCCATAATTCATTCATTCATTCGAAATCATCATTCAATTTTGAATGATACCATTCTAATTAGGATCTACTCTCAATATTGACTATAATTCCTTGCATGATCATTATAATGATAACAATTTCCAATGACCAAAATGAATTTTCAATCCATTTATTCCATATTTAAAAAAAATCCATCCATTACTAGTAATAATTTTGGTTAATTATTACTTCCATGACTTTAAAAATATATTTCCCTACTAATTTAACCATTTATCTTTTATTACACTTATTGGTCTCACATAGTGTTAATACAATTTAAGGGGGTGTGTCAGGGCATAGAGATTTTAAAATAACTTATAAAAATAAACTTTTTCCCAAAAAGGTTAGAACACTCATCATTGTCAAATTGAGAATATATTTTTTAAAGAAACATAGTGTGACACAATAAATTTTACATGGTTAAACCAAAAATGGATAGATCTTAGAATCATAAAACTATTATGTGTTAATGAATCAAATTCACAATGTTAAATATTTTTTATTAAAACTTGCAGTGGCCATTGTAACACAAATTTATTAAACCCAATAATATAAAAAGATAACTCATTAATATACTCAAAATAAAAGACTCAATAATATCCATACAATCATATTACATATTCCAAGAATATAAAATATAAAATACACATATTATAGAGTATAAGTCATCTCTATTTTTTATCAATGTGATATCTCTACAAAACGTTTTCAGTGAGACCAAATTCTAAAATTAAATTATTTATTATAGAAAATATATAATTTAAAATAGTATTGTGGCTATAAACATATTTACTATTTCTTAACTACTCTTTTATTCTCATAACATTCAATTATATAATGACCACTATGTTTTTTCTTATTTAATAACTCTAAAATTCTAAAAAACATCATATAAATATAGTACAATGAATATTTACATAAATATAGAACTAATATTTAAATAGAATTAGTGATGATTTTTATTTGACTGTATCTCTTGAAATACACATTTTTCATCATTTAAAATGGAAATCCAATCAAGTCCAAAATAATCTCACAAATAAGGACACAATATATTTTGATTATATCTATGGTTTTAACCATTTAACTCTATGAATGTTATCCTAAAATATATAATTTAATTAATTTAATATAATTTACACATGAGTATAAAACATTATGTATATTGTTTAATAATTTGGGTAAATATGTATACTCTTACAAAATCTCGTGAAAATTCTTAACTATGAAATGCACGAATCAAAGAACAATAAGTATACCATTTAAAACCCAGCTATAAAACAATTTTAAACATATTTAATTATTTTATTAATATTATAATTCCTCTTTTTACTCAAAAATAATAAAAAATATCACAATAATAAATCTTACATATCTGAATTACCAACATTTTACTATAATAAATTCAATGAAACTCCAATGTGAATCTTACACATATCAATGTTATTATTCTGTATAGATGTGTTGTTATTATATATTATTTGAGTTTCCAAAATTATTTCAAACTTATCTATTTCACTATTATGTATACTAAAACATTATGAAACCTCCAATCATATCTACCCTCTAAGACCAAAATTCACAATAATTACATGAGTTTTTAGATAATTTTAATATTTTTTTAATAAAATAAACCAAAAAATTATTTCATGTATATTTTATAGCATGATATCACCATTCAATATATTTTTTATTTTTTACCATCTATTATTTTTGATATAATTGCATTAGAAAGTTGAGTTATGAATGATACATGAAGTCAATATATGTTGATATACTAACACTAAGAGACCATGATGTGGTTTCATAATTTAGGCACTAAACACATGGAAGAATTATATTTTTTTCTTCCTTATGAGTTTGTTCAAAATATATAATCGTTAAGTATCCTTCATGTTCTTATATTCAGGTTTCATTGACTCTTCAATGTATAAAACAATTATACATAAGGTGTTCAACATTCAAATGGATTCATGGTCCTCATTTCTCAATAACTTAATATATATAGATTTTATTTTATTCATTTAATCATACACAGTTATATTATTACTAAATTAAATAAAGAAGGAAAATTAATCTAATGTGGACCAAATTTAAAAAAAATATTCGAAATGAATAAATATTGTATTCTTGATACTCAATATTTATTTTAAAAACCCTAAACTGAAACAAATATATAAACTACTATCTGACTAGTTATTTTCAATAAAAAATAATATTTAAATATAAAGATCATTCTCTACATAAAAATAATATATTATTTATTTTAACACACCCCCACCAACATGAGAGATTAATTGTGTTCTAGTAATGAATCTAAATAATTTTCAAAATTATTTAATTTCCACTCACATTAATTTAATTAATAATTAAATGATAAATCAATCAAGATTTATTTAATCATAATACACAAATACATCTCCCTCAAACTCCTCATCAACATTTATTTTCACAATTACTTAATTCAATATGTATAAAAATATGATAATATATCAATTTTTATTAATTAATATTTATTATTCTTTATCGCATCTCTCTCGCTTAAAAAAATTCACTCATAGTAGCTTTTTTAAATAATTTCATGCACATTAAACCAAATATAAGAGTGTAAATCAATTTGAACAAAACGATTACAACCAATAAGAATCCCCTATGATTAATTTTAGTAACCTAAAAATGGATGTAAGATTTTATTTACAAATCTTATTTTTCTCTTAAATTTTCATAAGTATTTTTCCCTCACACTCCATATGAAAATTAATCTTTTGAACCTTCATGATTTTTCATACTGTATATTTTTTTCTAGTTCATATGGATTATCAAATTTTTGTTTAAGATGTCTCGACAAAGTGACGTACTTGACAAAAATAATTCACCCATGTTTGAGTTGAAAAAACTAATTTCTATAGGTTATACCTTATTCCACAAAAAAAATTTCAATTTAACTTCAATTATAAGGTTTTTCATAAAATAGGCTTCATTTTATATAGGTGATATACCTCTTATAGTTGATAGTCTCTATTATCAAGTGTATTTTAGACACCCCCATATTATTTCACTATCCACTACACCTGATTTTTACTCTATAATGGGTGATGTAATTCACAATATTATTGGAAATTACAAAAAAAATTATATTTAATAACTCAAAAAATAATACAACCATTTTTTGGTATCCTTTGTATTGTTTATTCCATATCCTCTACATTAATCAATTTCCTTCCTCTAAAACCATTGAGAAAATTTCATGAATCGTTATCCAAGAAGATGAACTTATAATTATTCCAAAATAAACTAAATAAAAAAACATCACACTAACTTTTCAACCAACAGATATTTTTTTAGATTATTTATCTTAACATATTTAGGAAATAAATCCATCAACCTCATGACAATGGAATTATTTTACATTCTCTAATTAATATATTGATTAAATATTTTTCTATTCAATTATGAAAATTTCTCATTCTTCTCCCATATTGTTTCACTTATCTACTCATATTAACATGTATGTATAATTTCATAAAACAATCCAGATAAAAATTTCTCGATCTAGGTGTAACATATAAACACAAGCACACCTCTACATATATTCTATTCCGCTAACCGGTGCCATGGTTCTGAAAAAGTTAAAGGGAGTCTATTCCCACCAATTTAAATGTCAATGGTTATTCTATAATCTACCATGATTTCATCATAGCAAGTCCATATAATAATAATGATAAAATGTTTCATTAGAAAATAGGGAACTAAAGGTCATCCCATCGTTTAAAATATAAAATGGTCAATATGATATATCAAAATATAATAGAAAATATGTAACAGGTTAGTTACAAAATAGAAATCATGAGGATACATTAACAAAGTGTTACTATATAAAATATATAGAGTAAAATAAAAAATTTAGAATAAATATAATTGTTTTTGATACAACTCACTTGTAAACTCTTACAGAGTCATTATTCTAAGACATGATGTCATATAAACCAAGGAAATTAGTTATAAATAAATACTTTTTCATAAAAAAATAATGATGGTCTACCAGCATATATTGAAACAAATTCCTTCTATAAAGTAAATGGGATATTATAATAAGAAAATATAATTCCCTCACTGATATAGTTAAACTAAGTCATAAAGATGAAACTTTTAAAAATAAAATCATTGGAGAGTGTCTTTTGATGATAAATGATACTCACCTTCCTAGATACATAATACAATAAAACCCATATAAATAAATTACTTGTTTTAATCATGTATATAAGGAATACACACCCTATGACTAATTTTGTGCTTACCCAACTCCAGAAAGGACCAACATACCAGTAATTGATGACTTATGTACCATTATAACCCAATGATGTTTAAAATACAATATTTTTACCTCATTTGAATATATCCAGATGTGATTTAGTTTATGCATGGGGAAGTCACAGATCATGGATCCTCTAAATCCAATGGTAATATCAATTTTTATCAATATCCGCAACACTAATATATGATTTGAAATTTTTACTATTTCATTATTGAGTAAAAATTCTTTTTATTACTTTTACATTCCATTAGATTTTTAAATAAAAAATTATTTCATAAAAACATATTTAATTATTTTTGGTGACCAATGTGTTTTTAGAATTTATTTTAGAAAACATTATATTATTCGCAACATAAAATTAGTTTTCAAGTAATTTAAATATAAAAATATAAATCACCATTACAATTATCAGAACTAGACTATGTTCAATAAATAACTGATTCATCGTTATTAAAATATTATTTACAATTTTTGTCTTTTAATTCATATGAAAAAAACAATCGGGCAGATATCAGTACTGATAAATATTATACTCATTTTCATAAATATTATCATTGTAAATTTATTGAGAACATCCATCAGACTTGCTATATATATTATCTGAATATGAAAAACTTGTTACTACTGTAATTAAAATTAATTAATCTGTAATGTTGTAAATCAATATGATGTCAGAAACTCAGTTACGACAGATTGTAATTAGTTATCGAGATCCTTATGTCCATTTATTTTTCACAAAATGAGAGAAATTAGAAAATTGGGAGAAAAATATTACTGTTGGGAAGATTCCTATAAATACCAATTCATTCTAAGAGATTACAACTACTGATTCTGAATTTCATTTGAATGTTATCATTTTGTGAGAACTCTTGAGATTTAATAGTATGAGAATTATCCTCATTGTATTTGTAAAAACTTATGGTTTTGTAGTTTTGAGGAATCCATCTCAGGCTTTCTCATTATGAAATCATTCAATTGTAATCTGCATCTAATCATCATAAGGATCATGGGATTTGGGGGATAAGAAGATAGATATTCTGATCCATTGGATAAAGGGATATCAGGTCTACATTGATATATAATATAATCATTTTATCGATGTCTCAAAAGGATCGGAAGACATAGTCCTTATGATCATCATATTGAGGGCTTCCCCGGTAAGGGATAATAAAATTTCTTGTGAATATAAAACAATGGATATCTTTAGTTTGGGTTATAGACTATCGTTCTCTTAATCTTAAAATAGGTTTATTATTTTATTATCTTATAAGATATTATTATATTCTATAGTAATTTTATTACTTGTTTACAATATTTTTTATATTCCTCTGCACATATAATAGATTGTGAAACATTGTATTAGTATTTTTATTTTGTTTGTTTTATCTGTACTATTCTGTTAATGATAAATGAACTCTGTTTAATCAGATCTACTGTAATTTAAATTTTTTTACTCTTATGAAATTGTATTTATTATCATTATGATTTTATAATTTTTTTCATCGGACTGGATCCATGTATAATAAATCAGTATAAAGAGTTTTAGGATTTTTAATGTTTAATTCTTTTAAACTATTTTTTTTAACTACAATTGACACCCCCACTTGTATGACTTCCATTAGAATAATATTTTTATTATCCTAATAATTATTATAGATATGCTGCTCTAACAATTGGTATTAGATTAGGATTCCACTTCTCATATCATTGCTTAATTTTTTTTTCTTTTTTTCTATTGAATGTTTTTGAAGTTTGGTTATAACATTTTTTTAAAAAAATTGTTATATTAATATTTTTTTATAGAAGTTTATTTTTATTTTTTTAAAGATGGAAGGAATGAATATATAATACATAGAAAATTTTAATCCCAATGGACCTCATATTTTGGATGTTGCTGATTGTGAGTGCTATAGTGATATAATGGAAAACATTGCAATCAACATATGAGTTCACAATTTTTTAATGATGGTTAGAGATTATAAAATTTCTGATATGGATGTAACTGCTTTTACTCATCACGAAATACAAGAATTTTAATTAAACTATAGAGTTATAAATACATTGTTATGTTCTATGACAAGTGGAATTTATAATAAAATTTCATTGTTTGAAGCTACCAGCAATATTTGGAAAAAGATAGAGATCACACATTTTCGTACATATAATTTTTCTGAGTCCCTGAGATCTATGTAAGGATCAAATTACAGATCCATTGACTTCTTACTAGGTATTTTTTTTTGTATTTATGTGTTTGAGTTTTATAAATATTTTTAAAATTTTACAATCTATTAGTGAGAAAGAAATTTATGATTATATTCTTATTACAAATGTAAGAAATACGGAAACACCTCATTTGATGTTTGAAATATAGACACATTAGACATGATTTTTGTAAGTTGAATGGGAAGGATACAAAAGAAAAATATTCTGAAACAAATGCTAAAAATTATTATAAATATAAATTCATGAAATTGTTCAAATATGGTGACAAATGGAGTTCTGTTGGATGTAATTCGTCAAAGAGTTCTTCAAAAAAAGATATTTTGGGATAAATGAACATATATCTTTTCTATAATGTAGATAATGTAAATAAATGTTTCATATATATGGTATGAACTGATCGGAACCTTATAAATATGTCTTTAAGTGAAAACAATCATGATAATTACAATTATACATCATCAAATTTAGAATATTTTGTATCTAGTGAATTTGATACAATTTTTTCTTCTAAAGAAGCTTCCATGTTTTCTATGTTTCGTGAATATGAAATCTATAAAATTTATAAATAAAATTCATAATAATAAGTAAATATTTTATATGTCTAATTCATGGTTTTTTATTTAAAAAAAGTATCAGATCATTAAAAATAACATGATGAGACTAATTGTGAAGAAGAGATTATTTATTAAAACTTAGAAATAGATATTTTTGAGAAAAATGATTTATAAAATAAATACAACACAACAAATAAAAATAATTAGGATAAATAATTCTATTCAGAATTAAAATATAAAATATCAAAATTGTGAAAACATTTATCATACTTTTCCACAGGAATAATTTTTTTTGACAAAATATATTAATAAATCTGTCATATGGTTATTGTTCTTGAATGGGTTATACATATAAATATATAGTTTTTATTTAATTTTTATTTATTAACAAATTACCTTTTATTACTAAATGTCAAATAAATTTTCATGATAAAAATAATTTTGTATGAAATAATGTTCAATCTTTATGATTTCAGAAAGCCTGTTTTTCTAAAAACAATTTGGATTAAAAATGTTTATTTTCTAAAATTACAGGACCCAAGAAGGATTGGAGGATGAAAGTTAGTGTTTTTTAAAGAAAAAAAGAGTTTATACTAACAATAATAATTCATATTACATGGATAAAGGATGTTCTACGAATATAAATGCTGAAAAAAATTTCTTCCTAAAGATAATTAATTGAAAGGTGGTAATTTTACGTTCAGAGATAATTCTCAATGATATGTTATCAGTATATGTAACATTGTTATCCTTGGTTAATCATTAATTTCACATGTATTGTTTGTTATAGTTATTAATAACAATATAATTAGAATAAGTTAATTATTTGATGATGTTACCTTGCGATATTTTGGGAAGATAAATATTTAGTACACAGTTCTTAGGATGAATTCATACTTTCTTGTAATCAATATGAGAATTATTATATTCTTAACATAGAAGACTATAAGATCTATGACTTAACTTGACTTAGTAAAATGGACGATCAATCAGGGTTATGTACTAGAATTTTAGGACACTGTAACCTTATAATGTTACTTATGTTGATATATAAATGACTTATTAAGGATCTACTGGAACATTGTCTTGATTCTTACAAAGTTAGTGACCCTTGTTATCAAAGTAAATAAAAACAAAAGTCTTATTTTTAATCCTTTAGTGAACTATCAACTGTTGATTCATTACAGTAAGTTCAAATGGGTTTATTTGGTACTGAAAACTAGTATTATTAGTGGAAATACTATGTGTATGTTATAGTTTATAATTATGATAGATATATATGGGTTTATTTTCTCAAAAAGATATCCAATGTCATTTTTATGTGTATAATTTTTTAGCCAATGTTAAAAGTGAGAAAAATTATCCCATGATAACCATTTTTAGTGATAATTGTAGTGAATTTTTAAATTCTGATTTAGAAACATTTTTATAATAATAAAAGAGTTGAAAATAAATTTTTAACATATAGAATCCCTTATAAAAATTTTGTATATGAAAGGTAAAATATAATTATTCAAGAAATAACAAGAACCATGTTGTGTGAATTATCAATTTCTAATTTTTTTTTGGATGAAGTGGTTTTTAATGACTGCTATAATATAGCTCAATTTTTAATTAAACATTTTCTTAATAAAACCCTATATGAGTTTTTGACATGTAGAAAACCAAACTTTTAATTCTTCAATGTTGTTGGTTAAAAAGTATTTATCCTGAATACGAAAAATAACTTACATAAATTTTCACCAAAATATGTTGAATGTATATTCTTACACTATTTTTATAATTATATGGAATATATAGTTTTAAATAAAAATTCTTATATTATTTAAGATATAGTGCAAGTTATGTTATATTAAACTGATCCTTTTGTTTTTTAGTAACCAAACCAAATATCCTAAAATTTGATATCTAAAACTGATTCTCAACATTTTTAGTAGTATATTCTCATAATAAAGAAATAGAAGAATTAGTTTCTAATTATTTTCCTTAAATATATTTTCTACCAAATGTCAATGAATAGATTTTTGAAAACCCAAATATTCAATTTTTTCTATGAAATGATCCTAGTGAAAGTATCATTAGTGATTTTGATGATGTTGTTAGGAATAGAAGTTCCATAACTAATGAAATTGAAAATATTGATTTATTATCCTAATTTCAACCAACTAATCCTTATTAGGATTTAGGTGATAATTATTTGACTAAGGAAATGAAAGATTAGATCAATTAATTCAAGAGGAATAAATTCTCAACTTTAGTTGAATGTCCTAATGACACATCTATAATTGCAGTAAAATTGGTTATTAGAAACAAATGCGATGAAAATGAAATAATTTATAGAAATAAATTTGGACTTTATATTAAGGGTTATAAAAAAAATAGGAATTGACTATGAAGAAAATAATTCATATGTATCTAAACTTAATGTTATTTATATAAACCTAGCCTTTTCAGAATTATTTATTTTAAAAAATTTCTAAATGAATGTGAATTGTGGTTTTTATTATGGTTATCATCAGGTGGAATATTATGGTGAACAAACCAAAATTTCAAAAATTAAAAACAATGTTTGTAAATATACAAAATAATTATACTAACAAAAACAATCCCCTAGTGATCGATTTGATAGATTAACCAGATTTTGGTTACAGAAATGTTTGTTAAGGGACCTGTGAATGGATACTATTTAATTAGAAAAATTAATAAATATAGTATGATTTTTCATATTTGTGCTGATGAAATTATATTCAGATCATCTTGACAATAATTAATTGATTACTAATTAGAAATCATTAAAATATGAGTTTGAAATGAGTTTTATTGGCGAGTTAACATATTTTCTTGTTTTTCAAATTTCACAAAACCAAAAAGAACATTTATATCTCAGTATAATTATATAAAAGATATTGTTATGAAATTTAGATATGAAAGTACTAAAATTATAGGTACTCTATTTGGTACCTTCAATACCCTTGATCTTAATGAGGCTGGGGAACTAGTTGGTTAAAATATTTTTAAAGTTATGATTAGAAGTTTACAATACATAAACGATATTCATCCATATTTAATGTTTTATATATTATTATGTAAAAGATATCAAGAAAAATAATTAATCCCATTTAAATTATTCAAAATGTAATTTTGGTTATCTTAATAGAACTATGGATTTAGGACATTTCTATTCTTCTGGAAATGATTTTGAACCAAAATAGTTTTTGGATGCTAAATTTTGTGGTTCTAGAATTTATAGGAAAAACACATCCATAACATTTCATTTATTAGGAGATTCATTGGTTTCTTTTTCATGTAATAAATACACTCAATACCACTTTCTGATAATAAAGAAAAATATGTAGATGTTGGAAGTCGATGTTCTCAAATGTTGCGGATGAAACACACACTAACTAACAAAGGATTCTATTTTACTGAACCTAAAATAATTAGTGATAATGAATGTTTCATTGATTTGTGTAAAAACCAATAACATAACTCATGTGATAAGAACATAGATATAGAACACCATTTCCTTCAAAATCACATAATTAAAAGAGACAACATTTTCCAATTCATCAGAATGCAAGATCAACTTGCAAATTTTTTTACAAAACCTATACCTGTTGATATATTTGAATACATTAAACATAAATTTTTAAATCTCATCATAATGTAATAATTAATATTTCTTTCTTTTTCCCATATTTATACATTAATATATATTTTTTAAAGGGGTGGTAAATTTGTTTTATATTATCAAAATTTGTAGTTAATTTTTTTTACTTTAATTTTTCGTTAAATTTTCATTAAAATGAATTTTTTTGGACTCATAATTATTTATAAAATTATCACGGTAAAAATCTATATATGTATTGTTGGACACATGAAATATAATAAAATGTTTGATGTCCAAATTCATAATAATATCTTCGGAATATAAAAATATAAATATAATTATTAAACTCAAATAATATAACAATGTTTTTAGACTCGATATTTGTAATATTTTTTTCCAGATTAAAACTTTTTTACCTCTTTTATGTTAAAATACATTAGATTTCATAATAAATATTATCAAAATCAAGTTGTTTAAAAAAATCTAGAAGAACATGTTATTTACATCAATTTATTTCTTCAATTAGAAAGATATTTGTTTATTATTTTACTTTTTACTCTATTTGAATATGATAAATTCTTATATTTTTTTATTTGGATTTAATATTTTATAAAAAAATTATAATTTTAATAGATTCTATAAATTGGATTCAAACTCATTCTAGTAATTTTTTTAAAAACTTATTAGATATAAATTCATAAAATCTTATATGAAAACAATATCAATATTCTGATCAATTTGTTGTTATTCTTGAAAATGATATTTTATTTAGAACATGAAATAACACCCCGAGTTCCTATATAATGGAGGGTGCAACCCACATCCCACATCGGTTATCTCAATATTTTTTCCCTGAGTTTTTTATTCTTTTATATTGATCAGTATTATAATGTATTATTTTCGTCCAACCAACCACCATCAGTTCCAGTATGATAGAATATAATCATGATTATTATGAAAGTGTTGTTTTAATGTAGATTTTAGAAGAAATAAATTTCTAATAAAGTTATGATTCAACTATAAATAATTTTATAGATTTCTAATGATGGGATTCTATTTGTATTAAGATAGTGGATGACAATTCTAATCACTTTTACTCTGATCTTATTATATATTTTAAAAATTAATTATGTTTTTAATTGAAGAAGTAAGACATAAAATTTCTTATGATATTTATGGAAAATTGTATAAGTTATCATATAATAACTCTATGAATTCAGTTTGAGTTCCATCAGAAGGAGAGTAACATTTTCTGTCAAAACAATTTCCTGATGACATCGGTTCATTAAATAAGAAGAAAGCTGAATATTTTTTGTATGATCATTAAGATAATATTTGAAATCATCTAATCTTAGTCTATAAAATGTGTGATTTTCTTATGTATAAAAGGGTTCCCCATTCCAAGAAAGGTATATCTTGACACCCCAAATGTTTCAGAGGTTTTTGTTTTGTATTTCCTAGAATATATGAAAATGATATATTTGGTATGTTTCATATTATTAAACATGGAAAAAATTATATCATAATAAAGTCAAATATTATAATATTAAATTACTTATAATGTAGGTTGGTTTTTGAATGTTATATATTTATTAAAATTGAAATCAATTCATCTATGATGAGATAAAATATATCGTTAATATGTGATGATAATTTTAATACAATGAAGATTGTTTTTAATGATAAGTTAAAAAGTTTTTTGGTGGCACAACATTAGAAGAAAGACCTTAAAATGAATCCAAAATGGATGAAAATAAAAATAAAATGAAAGTTGATACATACCTAAAAACATATAAAAAGAAAAAAAAATAATGTTCCTACAAAACTAAGAGATGAATTATTGATAATGAAAGATGAAAGGGTACTCAAGTATCTGGTAAATAGAATAGACCCTATTAAGGCCAATTCCTTTTGAATTCATGTTTCTTATAATTTTCATGAATAATTAAATAATAAATATCAAAATAAAAAGTGTCTCAATGCTCAATATTTTGAAAATATTTCGAAAGGTGTTGAGAAATCATTTGGGAATATTATTCCAACTCGTCACACTAATCTGGTGAATCTTGATACCAGATTATCATTACATGAAATATATATTGTGTATGATGAAATTATATCAGTTACTAATAAAGGGAAATAAAAGGTTCTTGAAGAAGAATCAGTGCCTCTAGTCAATCAAGAAAAAGGATATGTACCAAAACTAGGTTGGAAATTTAATTTCAGAATATCCAACCATTTTAAAAAACTACTCGAGGGGAAACATGGTGAAGAATTTCAAAAAGAAACATTTTATGGGGAAGAAAAGAAATAAGAAATAAAATATAATGAATAAAAAGTATGTGAATATGAATAATTTGAAGAAGTTGTAGAAAATTATGAGAAATAAGAATATGATAATAAAGAAAATGATGAAAATGGGAAAACTCAATATAATAAAAATAATTAGAATCAAAATCATCAGTCTTTTTGTAAAATGTTTATAAAGAAGAAAATTATACATGTTTTGTAGAATAATCATCAAAAGTATTATCACACTCATCATATAAAAATGATGAAGATGATTATAATTCACCAACTATAGAAAATGATATACCCAACACCGAAGATATAGATTTCATAGAATTTTCATATGATAAGAAATATGAGAAAAATGGTTCTAAGAACGTCATGAAATCAGTTTCAAATAAAGAAAAGATGAAAATTAATGATTTTTATGACATAACAACGTGAATTAAACTTTTCAAGAAGAAACAATATCAATCGAAATCGTCTAGAATAATTTATTTTGAATGAGTTAACAATATTATTCAAGATCTAAAAAGACTTCAAGGAGTAATACCATACTTTCTGATCCGTGAATATCTGTGTAATTAAAATCAAGAAAATTTTAATGAAAAATTGAAACCAACCAAGGTTTAAATAGAAAACATTAATCATCATCATTCTGAATTTAAAATTTTTCAACAAATCTCCCAAAATCATAAAAAAAAATTAATCAATTGGTGAAGTGTTCTCATCATGTTAATGCCGATATCAAGTTACCTAATGATAATTTTTACTATATGAAGAATATTATGAATGAATCTCCCAAATATATCAACAAACCATCAAAAGACAAGAATGACCCGATGACGTTTTTTGAGAACAACATAAATAAAAATGTTGATCAAATTGAGGAAGTAAATTCTCGAAAAGGAATAATCTCATATAATATTTGGAGTGGATTAGACTCAAATCTTATGAAGACATAATTAATATATTGAGGAATAAGAAAAAAGAATTATCTAATAAATTTTGGACATAATAATAATGACCAGTGATGTTGGAGTAGGACCGAATGAATTTCGGAAGATGAAGCCTTTTTTAAAAAACATTGATAAAAAAGATATTTTTTTAAATCTTGTTGTATTTATTTAACATTTAAAACTTTTTAAATTAATGGACTACTCAATTAATCCCATTCTCATATGTCATAATGTATTGTAATTAAAATTATAATATTCCACTTTTATATTTTTGCGGATGATTAGATAGTTCGTTATATTATTCTACATGTTTGGTTATATACTAGTTCATTAAACATCAAAATCATTCCTTGTTATTTTTAGAAAATCAAATAGGGGAGATTTTTTTATACAATGGTGGAGGAAATTTTCTCAAGATTGGGTTCCGTAACAAATGGGGATAAATTTTGATAAAATAGGATATTTTTTACAAATTAGAAGATTATGAATATTAGAGGAATATATTATCCTAAGAGGAAGTTAATCATATCCAACATCATATTATTTATCATATTTAGATGATTTATAAACATAGTAGGATTTGAATAAGTAGTAATCAAACCGACAAGGACAGTTAGTTTTTTAATGTTATTTTATATATAGGTTTTTGGTTTCTGATTTCCGAAATGGAATAATTGTTGTGTAAGAAATTATATTTATTATTTTTCTATTGATATGATTTAAAAATAGAAAAAATCATCCCAATAAAAATATTTAACAACATTTTATACCCATTTTATTTTTATAATTTTTAATAGAAAAAACAATATTTTACGATAATTGTAATAACTTCTTATGAATTTTGTATATAAAATTATAAATATCGGTTCTGATTTCTGCAATGATATAATGTATGATAAACATTAGACTCAACATTATAAAAATATTCTTCAGACTTTTGGTCTTTTCCATCATACTTAAAAAACAATAGGACAGATTTTGATACTAATAAACATTGGATTCATGTTCAAAAAGATTATCGAAATGAAGTTTTTTATAATTTCAATAAGACTTACTATTTTTATATTCTGAATATGATAAACTTATTACTAATGTATGGAATATTTTTTATACTATAATGATGTAAATGAAAATGGAGTCGGACATTCAATTATACTATATCTTTATGAGCATTAACTACCATGTTTTCAATTCATTACGACAAACTCAAATAAATACGACCATTTGGTAAAAAATATACATTTTGGGAAGATGCAAATAAATACCAATAAATTTAATTATTTGGACCTACTATGGTTGAATTTCATTTATATTTTCCCATTTTTTGAGAACTCTAGAGATTTTATACCATAAACGTCAAGTTCATAGACTTTGTCATTGTTTATATATTTTTAATTCTATAGAAACCTAGTTAGGTTGTCTCCATATTTTATTTTCGCATTCTAATATGTGTACGATCATAGTAATGGTTGTGTGATTCTGTGGATATAAAGATATAGAATATGATCCATATAATCAATGGATAATGGATATTGTTAGGAAAAAAATCTAATAATTATATCGAGGGCTTCAGGGGATATAAAGATAGAGTTTTTTTGATCAACATATTGATGGCTTCCTTAGTAAGGTAAGAAAAAAAATTCATTTATGTATAAAATAATGGTTATCATTAATCTGGGTTATAGAGTATATTTATCTTTAAGTTAAAAGTGGTAAAATAAATTAATATCTTATACATAATTCATATAATTTTGTATCTATTATAATTCATCTTTCTTACACGTTTTATAATCTACTGCACATATAATTAAATGTGGAATATCATATTCTTCTTTCAATTATATTTCTTTTATATGTACAATTATTATTATAATATATGTAAAATTTTTAATCATATACATTGTGATTAAAATCTTTTTTACTCTAATTTAATTATATTAATTCTAATTAAGATTATATATCTTTTTCAATTTTAATGAAGGATTGGTTCTATAAAATAACTTAAATAGTCATTGGGGTTTTTTAGTTAAAATCTATTAAAATATTTCTTTAAAACTACAATTCACCCCACCCCTCTTGTATGTTTTCCCTTATGGGAATATTCTTTAAATCCTAATCAGTATTATAGATATAATTCTCTAACATTAATGAGTAACCAAATTGGTAAATACAAGAGTTACCCTCTATCACAAACAAAATAAAGTGAAAATAGAAACCAAAAAGATATTTACCAGAGGCATAAATTATCAAATGTCAAACTAACCATAATCAAGTAATAAATTAATTTCTCAAATAATTAGTTCTTTCCGATTATATTAAATAAAAATTTTACCATTTATGAGATTCCCCATTTCATGTTAGTAGTCATATCCATAACTATTTTATTTACTTCACATAGAGCTCCTTAGCGTCTTCTTCCATACATTAAAATTCATCAAAGTAGTTGTCTAAATTCATAATTTTATAACACTCTAATTTCACTCTAATCACTCGAATGAAACATCACCATTATAGAAATGTGTGTATCAAATACATAGTATTTATTATTCAGGTACCTTTGAAATATTTTTGTCAACTCTATACCATGAGACGGAAAATCACTTCATATTAGTCTACTACCATCCATCCATGTGTCTCACTAGATAGTGCACCAAGTTCAGGTTCCCTTCAGGTACAAAAACATGGATGAGTCTAAATCCAAATTGAGAAATAATCAATGTACATAATCATGTAAGTTAATGTAAATATTCTAGTCAACTAGAATTTCAAAATGGGAAGTCATCTTTCATGTTACCTCTAAAATGAATTCTATGGAAATCAAAAGGTATTCCATGTATACCGCACTAATTTCAAATAGTATACATAGTTACTCTATAACATATGTAATTTTAACGAATCATTAAGAAGGGAACCCACAATCCTTTTATTAATACAAATATGAATGTGTCCACTCATCTTTTAATATCTTCACAAGATCTAGAGAAATGATAACCATAATATAGGGACTATAACCCATGAATTCAACATTATGCATGAATCAAAACACAGAGGTGGATATTAAAATATTACAACAATTATATTTAATCATGTTTACACCCATATAATAATAATTATAAACAAATAATCATTATGAATTTCATATATATCTAAATTGATAATGTTTAAAGTAACAACCTTCACTCAATAAACCACAACATATCTTATAAATTCTCAAGGTTACCCCATGAATTGAACACATCCCAAGTGTGGTAACTCCCTCAAATTCTCATTACAATGCAATGAATAAAAGTAGTACAGTTGGTGTTACTCCAGCATCATAGATAGAATTTCATTTTTATGTTTATAACATGGTTTCTATAAATTTTCATTCAAATGAATCCTACTAAGTACATTAACCTAATCTAACTATACAACCTACTAATGGAAGGCACATTAAATAGATTCTGTTATATTATTTAACTAGGATATTAAAAAATGATAACATAAAAAATAATCTTATATAGGTATAAAATCATTGTATAATAAGTTCAATCCCTTACGAGAAAAAACATTCCAAATATTTCATCAAAATAACATGTTTTACATCCTCATTAAAATCTAGTAAAAACTTTTTTTAATATCAACATGACTTGTAATAATATATTTTCTTACCTATATCATTCAATTGGTAAATCACATAAAATAAATCTTCATAAAACAAAAAATTTATCCCTTTAAAAATCATTCAAAACCTTTTTTTATATTCATTATTTTCTAAAGAAATCCATTCCACAATTTAACTCCAATAAATAAAAAATAAAAAATAAAATGACATTATATTAAAATTACACTTCATCTAAAACAAATATTATAATTTCATTTAAAAATATAAAAATGTTCATTTATAAATCTTTCTCACTCAACAAAAACCGATAAAATAGCCAACAAAAACTAAATCAACCAAGGTACAACCGAAAAACCATTCTACATGCTATTGATTAAATGTTGACTATATGGCTAGGGTGACCCATTCAATTCATTATAAAATAAAATGAAATTCAAAATATAATATAATATTAATAATAATATCAATAATTATAATATAATAAATATAAAAAAGAGACTCAACTCCTAAATATAACTTATATTGATTCACAATCCATTTAATAACCATATCTTATACTATCGTAAACAAAAAACATGACAACATATCTAATAAGTGGACTATACAAATTAACCAGTTTAAAATTTCAAAAAATATGTATAATAGGTGTTATACTCACTGGAAATCTCATTATTAAGTAAATCATAAGTAAATAAGTATATTACACTCCTAACACACTCTCGAGACTATAACTTATAAAAAAAAATTAAATAGTAAACCAATGATACAATTTCATTAAAATACATAAATAAATTCATTATTAATAATTACACAAGATAAATGATGAATGATTATAAGAATATCTACTCCTCAAAACTACTCTAAAAGTCACAAACAAATTTTAAAATGTTATATAGTGATTTATCTATGCTTACCTAGATTCATATTACAACCCCCCATAAGTAAAAATAAAAACCAAGGATGAGAATATGAGATATAAATAATATATATATGTTCGATCCTAATAATTACACATCATATAATCACCCATATATAGAGGAGTAGAAATAAATAGAGGTATGAGGTTTGGGGACCACCCATGACCTATGTGAATACTAAGAAAGGGAAACTTTAAGGGGTTTCATTTGATTAAGTTAGTAAAATCCATTTTTATACCATTATAAAAACTATCTTGGATTCAAATGGGACTCCAGTGTAATGCCTCAAAATTTTTTTGTATATATATTTTCTAATACTAATATCTTACCCAATGGAACTCTAGTTCAAAATTATTATCCTTCTATTAGTAGGTATTATCCCTACTCACTACTCGACCTAAACTCAATGGGATTTCCATCGAGTTTAGGTTTGATTTTTTCTACCACATAACAAAGTAGGATTCATATTTCAATGATGGAATCCATCCCCCAGTATTTTTTTATAACCAACAAAAAATTCAAAAAATTCATTTTAAAATATATATGTTATTTAAACAACCTATTTCATGATCTATTCTAGAAAAATATAAATTCACCCATTTAGTAAAATAATAAGACCTCAATCAGCCTCTAGATTCACTCATAATCCATTTTTTAGGTCATTACATTATAATAATGAATTATTCATACCAATGAGACTTAAGTATTCCATACAATAGATTAGCTCTTGAATTTTATAATAGGACATATTGCCCCATTTATAAATCCATCTTTTATATTGGTCTCCCATGAAACATTATTGTTTTCTCATTAATAGTCCTTACACTAAAATATGATTATATTATTATTTCAACAATCTAATTAGTACTCAATTATTTAGTTTCTTTAATATGTATATAATCAAGATTTGTTTCCTTAGAAGACAAAAATCCATTGTACACTAATTCAATTGAAAAATTACTCACCATTACAAACCCAAATATACTGGAAAAATAATATTGTTATTTTTAATGTTGTTATGTATTGCAAAAAATCATTATCAAACATAGGTTTCAAACATTTCTTTGAAATACAGACAATTTTCTTTTAAAAACCATTCTAATTATTTCATTGGAAAATTACTATATCAACTAATTAATAATTGAAAATTTTATATATTATTTTTTTAAATCGATATTTAAATTTAATCTATATTAATCAATTTTTATAAAAATTAAATTCAATTTAATTGATTCTATTTTGTTCCCTTAAATATTTCACAAAGACGATCCCATGTTGTTTGGTAAATTTGTGGCTTCAACCCCCGATTATATATCATATATGGAAATATTTTTCACTCATTTCCATGTCTCCAAAAAATTAATCACATAAATTTGGTCCCCATAAAATTAATATTTCAAAAGTTAGTATTCTAAATTGTGGAATTTCTTATTTTCATTAAACATTACATAACCTAAAAAATTTTAACATTTGAAAATATTTTCCAATAAAATTCATTCTGAAACAATATGAAAAATATTTTTGAATATACATAGTGTCCTCTATAATGTAATGAATGGTTTTATTGGAAAAAAGAAAATACTAAATCATCAAACATGCTAAAAATGACCCATGTTAATATTAATGATTCAAAAGGAGGTGGTGAAATAGTGAATCCACAATATTATATAATATATATTTAGATAACTTTAACACCTATTATTATAGAGGACATAATCACTATCCAATATCTACAAAAACACCAATTAATTAACACAACTATGAAGGAAATTTTTTTCAGGATCATGCACAAAACGAGAAGTAATATCATTAGAATGATTATGTAAAAGTCATATTCTCATGATCAAACAATTATTATTTATTTCAAAAACTCATAGACTTTCCTTGAAATTGTGACCCAAAAATGTGTTACATTACTTATTTAATACTATATCTAATAAAAAGTGATAAAAAATATGAAATAGTAATAATAAGAGTGTCTTACCCAAACATATACTTCCATAAAGCTATTATTATCTATCTTTATATTTTTTTTCTTCATCCATTAATCGTATAATTCATCTCCTTATATATTCTATGTATGTTCCTTCTCACAAACTATATATACCGTATACTTATTTCTATATCTATAAATTTTTTTAATAGTATTAATCTCCCTTTCAAACTTTTAAAAATAAATCCAAAATTAAAATTCAAGAAAGTATCATCCATTCAACTATTTTCACTTTATTAAAAGTCATATTATTAATCCAAGGCTTCTAGTCACCCTTATATATAATGAAGTGAATTAAATTATTATGTGGGATTTTCCCATTATAAATCAAGTATGATATATTAACAAACATGTTAAATTATATATTATGAAAAGTATCATAGTTGCGTATTGATTGTAGGGTAAATATCATCACAATTATAACACAACACAATGTATCATGGTATGAACAAGTAGTTGTCCATAAACCATTTCTCATGCTTGAAAAATCTATTTCTTTACTATTTACACAATTTCATGGCAATTGGATCATTCAATACTATATAATCTTTAAAAAAATTGCCAACTTATTTTTTATAATGTTATACTCTATGATTCCACCCACTTCTTCCTGAAAAAAATAATTATTATGCAATCCTATATGTTATCCCATACAAGAACCATACATTGTGATCAGCATTAATATATTTTATACCCCTAGAATCTTCATTCTCTAGAAACCTTTTTCTACAAAGGAATCCTTACAGCATCATCAAATTGGATTTTACTAATCAATTGTTTCCCATTGTTGAATAATATGAATATCATTAAAAACAATTTCAAACATCAGTATATTATAAAAATAAATAAAAACACGAGCTCAAACATATATAATAATAAATATTATTCTTCAAATTTTCATATAACCCATATTTATACTTGATCTTCGCATAAACTTTTACTAAATGATTGTTTATTTATCATCATCAATAACTCCTAATCTTGATTTTCAACATAAAAAATCTTTTCATGCATTTCCAAGATCCCTAAATAACATCATCTCATATAAAAAAACATTAATAAATTTAAAATTTACTGTAATTCATTAATTAAATATTTTATGTAAATGTTTCGAATATAATTACAAAACTTATTACATATTCCACATCATCACTTCAAGAACATAAACTCCCATTTTAAGAGACAATTCAATATTAGGTATTTTTCTAATTCAACTACACTAATACCTTATAAATATATAACTAGATAATATCCATTAAATTGTTCTTGATAAATGCATATCTTTGTAAATCTTTAAACTACTTATTTTTTTCAAATGTGGCTTCCCCAAAATATATTAATTGAAATTTTCATTAATTTTTTTTCATTCCTTGTTAATATACATGGAATACTTCCTGTAATAAAATAATTTGAAAATTCTAAATACCAAGGACTTATTTTGGTTTTGATAGTGAATAGTCATTAATTAAGGAACACCCCATTGATTGGAAAATAAATTGCTTCATGTAAATCATCCTCCCTTGACTGATGGTCTAAAACATCAACTTTATCCTTTATATTTTCGTTTATTTCAAATTATTACTCTTGTAATAAAATAACCCATCTTATGTGTCTCAATTTTTAATCTTCATTTGATAATATAAATATTAAATCGAATGTTCTTTGTAGAAAATAGCTTTTTTATCAATTATAAACTGTCTTATTTGAACTATTCAATATAAAAATACAAATATTTCGTTCATTATTTCTTCATAGATTAATTTATCTCTATTAAGAAACTTTTTATAAGTTCATTTCACATTTGGTCCCTTCCATTTACTCTAACCATGAAGTAATCCCAATATAAAATCATTTGAAAAATATGATTTAAAAGGGAATTTTTAATCTATTTTATTGATAGTATGTACTAAAATTCCTATAATTTTTAATATATTACATGATTTTGGGAATTATTTATCAAATTTAATCATATAATCCTTTGAAAATAGTGATCAAATAGTTTTTCTAATCCATGAAATGGATTATATGAACTGTCAGTAAAACATTTCCAGGACTAAAAAACTCATCACATCCATAACTATATTTTTTTGTGGTTTTGAGGATATCATTTAATCAATTACAAGTAAAACAAAATATAATCCCTATAGATAATTTTTCATAACACTATGATATCCATAACCACAAAGTGGAATATTATTCATTTTATCACTGAATGTTTATCATCACAGAGCTCTATTACATTTTAAATATTATCAATACATCCTTCAAATTTCATTACAGTAACTAGAATATTAGTGATGTTTAATTACACTATGTTATAAACATTTATCAAATACTGACTATCTTACACCATTACGATGTGGTATGAACAAAAAATAATCTAAATAAATTCCTTTTACAAATATAAATTCAAATGAAGTTGTAAAATATGTCTTCTATTATTTTGATTGGTCAATTATAACATTGTCTTTTTCAGGAATATCCATTATTAAAATAATAAATAAAATTTCCTAAAAGCCTTTGAACATGTGACTAAAAATATTCATTGAAAAATAATCCAATCTTATTTACCTATTGATCATACTATAGTTAATGAAAACACATTGCTTTATATCTATTATTAACAAAATATATACATTCATCACCTTGGTGCCCACTATCATGCCCCCCTTATACAGAAAATGAGTATGTTTCTTTCTTTGGAATTATAAAAAATAGTTTAAATTATCCATTTACCCAGTAGAATTATATGTTCATTATTAAAAATCACATTCATATTCTAGATTTTTATTATGTTTCACAATGAATTGGTATTAACATTATATTGTATTGTTATATTATATATACAAAACAATTGTATTATACCCATGACATCTGAAATAGTATATTAAATGCAATAATTTTTATTAATGAAAACATCATATATGGTGTTTATATATCCCATTTCTAAATCTACTTACCAAATTAATAAAACATTTGTTTTTCTCCTAAATATAAATAATTTAACTTTGTTGGAAAAATTTTCTAATGAGGTCGTAGTGATTTTTGTAGAAATTGTAATATAACTATTCGATATTTTTATAATTTTTTTACTTCCAAAGCTCATTCTTTTTATAGTTACATGCATTCTGGGGTCCATTCTCATATTATACCTTGTGTAGATCTTTCATCTCTTATTTCGTCGCGTTCTTCTAAAAAATCATATCACATCAATTTATAAAAATCATGGAGCTAATAAGTGTTTATCTAGTATAGTACGAGCATTGTTTTCTTTTTCTATATCTAATACAGATAAATCTATAGGAAATATAAATTTTCAAATTCAAAAAAGTATATATTCAATTACGCTAGTATGGTATGTAATGGATCTATCAACATGTTTTCCTTTTACTATTAAAAAATCTATTCCATCTATGGTCAATTCTTTATACAGTATGAATGGAATGAGAGAGATGTAGGAAAACAAATAAAATAGTCAAGTGGATGTTCTATTAAATTGAAATTTTGTTGAAATTTTGATGATATATGGATGCTTTGATTTCTAGGGAACCTATATTATATTGATATCACAACACTATTATACCATGTAATATTAGAATGGTGAATGCGACTAATAATATTTGACATCACCATTATTTAGATACAATATCACTATTTTATAACCTCTTTTCTATTCTTCTTATAATTATCCATACATATTGTTTTATTATTTTCTTTCTATGTAATGTTGTCTCTTTTACATTTTAATGTGTTTTTAAATACTACTTTAAATTATAATTATATTATTGAGGACTTTTCTCTTGTTATAATTTCTCATTTTTTCAATATCTTATATTGATTTCCATGAAACTATATATTGTATTTTTATCTATTGTTTTTAATAGATTTTTGTTAACTCTTTTTGTGTTTATCCTAGAAAAATACCTCAATTTCATTTCAAAATTGCCAAGAATCGCCTGATTCATTGAATTAGTAGGTCAATTCATGATAAATTGGAACTAAATACTTGTAAAAATAATTCAATTTATAATCAACAGGTCCTCCTCATTTAAAATTTCATTACTCATACGAAATACATTGTCCATTCTTCAACCACCATCTTTACATTTCATATAATGGATCATTCCACTACGAGATGTCCTCAATTGTAAAGACCCGTATGTTTCAAGTAAAATTATTTTCATAAATACTTGGGATTTTACGAGTATTAATTTTTTGACGGCACCTGATTCCGAGGCCCGGTGTGCCTAGAATCAATTTCAGATGTTTAGCTCGGGTATGATCTATGAACGAATGAGCGGGTTTTTCAATCATTTGAACAGGTGCTCGGAATTGAAATATGAGGGCACTGATGGAACCGCAACGCTGGTAATTTATTATGAGGACCTTAACCGAAGATGCATTTTCTTTAGAGGAGTTGTTAAAAAATGTGGATTAAATAAAAATTGAATAAAATTGTGTACAATTTTATTTATAATTCTACGGTGGTTTCATCCTACATGGGGGAGTTAGTGTGGGACCCACTAACAACCTAACTACCCAAGTGAGGATAAATGTGAGGTGGGGAATGCGCGAGCCCCAACACTTCACATTCCTTGATACCCCTTAAACCCCCCCTATTAAACCTCTTGTATTTAATTGGGTAACTCCCCAATCTCCCACATTAATTCATGACAACACACACTAAATCAATTAATTGAATTAAGTGTTTAATTTTTTTAATTTGAATGCATGGAATGTTTTAATAAAATAAGAGGATCCTTGATTTATTTGTTTGTTGGCTTGTTGTGTTGGGAATTGGAGGAGAGAGCTCTAGTTCCTTTTGAAGAACTTATTCTTCAACGAAGAACGCCAACTCTCTGACGAAGAACGTTGACTCGGCGGCTCGGTTTCTCCATCCTCTTCTTCCTCTGTGACATGGGAGGAGACACCGACGACGACTTAAATGACGCCATCATGGGGAGCGCTTGACAAACAAAAACCTCTGTCAAGGTAGGGGTTATGTTTAATTTTAATGAATTAAAATTTTGCTGGTTTTGTCATTGAGAATCTTGTTTAATTTGGAGATATGTTATCGTAGTAACGGGAGGAGATCAGACTGCAGAAACACGGCCGATTCTCATCCCCCTTTTCTTATTGATCATTATTGATGTTTGAGGATAAGGCGGCGTGGTGTGGGCTGAAGCGGAGGGGTGTGGCATCATCGCGCCTCGTCGGACGGACATGAGATGCGGCGGACACCCAAGGGGCGGCCGGCTCTGCCGGCCGATGGCGCCACCTAGAGGCGGGACCCGAGGGGGTACCACGGTTACACATGGTCGGCCATCACGACCGGCTATTTTCCAGAAAAACAGAGGGTCATAACCCCCCAACAGAATTTTTGGGTGGACCCCACAGGGTCTCCCATTTCCGCAAACAGGGGGTGGTGCCCCCTTTGCTCGCCTCTTGGCCAGCACCCAGCCGCTACCGGCTTCCGAGCCACGGCCGGCTTCCGAGCCGAGATGCTGGCTGCAAAGGTGGGGCCGACCGTACCCGGTCGGGCTAGGCCGTGCCTACCAGGCTGGGCCGTGCCCAATCGAGCTGGTCCCAGACCCTGGTCGGGTCGACCCAGTTCGGGCCAACCCAGGCGGTATTGGGCCGAGTCAAACCGGGCCCAAACACCCTATTTTCTGACCATGTTCATTCAAACGCCCATATTTTGGGTTACAAACCTCCGATCGATGCACCGTCAGTTGCGTAGGGATCCTAGGATCGAGATGGTTTTTCAGTATATTAAACTTGAGGTTTTGGTGAAGTTTGTGTACATACGGATTGGATTGAACACGAAACCAACCGGGCCCTTAGAGAGGAAATGATTATTACTTAAGGATCGGACGTCCAAATGACGTGCCATCAAATATGTTGAATTCATCTTGATGATATGGTTCTTTTGGATTAATCCACTTGAGGACTGGGTGCAAATAGAGTATCGTCTGGGTGGTTTTAGCGAAAAACTAACCGGGCCCCTGGGATGGAAAGGCAAATATCTCTCAGACCGGGCGTCCGATTAACGAGCCGTCTATCGTGTTGAGTTCCTATTGACGAGATGGAACTTTTTGATACATCAACTCTGTACTTCGTGATAGTTGATGTATCGACCCCTTGGATCATGGAGTAAACCCTCCTAAAATCGAGCGTACTGTGTGCGGGAACACTGGATCTGGCTCCGACTATGAAGACAATGACGACTGTACTTGGATCCTATGTGGGTTCGATAGCGAGGACCATTGTACAAGGATCCTACGTGGGTTCTGTAGTGAGAACTAGTGTAATTTGATCCTACGTGGGTTAGGCAGTGATGGTTACTGTACTAGGATCCTAGGTGGGTTTGGCAGCGACGACTTCTGTACTTGGATTCTACGTGGTTTTGGCATGGGAGATGATTCAGAGGCTACATATATCATCTCCACCCCTCTTCGTGAGTAGTATACCTGTGTGAGCTACGTCTTGACTTCAATCATTATCATCGATGTAATTGACATGCTTTTCTGTGTGTATTGGGTTGTGCTTTCCTGTGTGGATTGGGTTGTGCGTTCATGTGTGCATTGTGTTGTACTTTCTTCATGCGGACTGGGTTGTACTTGGGCTTGTGAGTTGGATTCGAACAGTAATTCATGACTTAGGTATATATATGGGAATATACCTAAGTAGAGTTGTTTGATACTTCGTGTTTGTATCTTTCCTTTTTTTTTATCCTTTGTGGATTCGGGGAGGCCATTGGGGGTCTCAGGGTCCTTAATGAGTATCGTATACTCACCCTTGCATGGGCTATGCCTGCACAACATTGTGTTGGATGCAGATGACGGACATCGCAGATCGTGGCTGAGGCATTTGGAGCAGGAGGGTATCCAGAGGTGGACTATCAGGCGGGAGGTACACGAAGCGGACAGACGGATCCGAGGAGCTAAAGAGACCATCTGTACCCACCCTTCCGTTGGTATTATCAGAGGATATCTCGGTGGATGCTACTTTACTTTTCAGCTGTTGTACATCACATTTCTCAATTGAACTGTACATTCAGTTGGGTTTGAATACTGGCCCATTTACTTTTCAACACTTACTTTTGTACTTAGATTACATAGTGTTTACTTCAGCTTGTGTACTCTGTTGTGTTTGTTTTCTTATATAAAGGAAATTAATTCCCTTTTATCGTGATTTACGCCTTGGGTGCTAGTCGTCAGCCCCTGGCCTATGGAAGGTGGGCTTGGGGTAGTCACGGCACGGGCCCCGATGATGGGTCGTGAAAAATTGGTATCAGAGGCGTCGGTTCTACTACAGAACTTAGGATTCTATACATTTATTCAATGTGAATCAATCGTGTTAAGGGTATTGAGTGTGGTTATCAGTCCAGGGAGTCTAGTGTTGGTGCGGCAGCCGACGTATCCATACACCAGGACCCTGTATTCTGATTTCCGACTCAGTGCATGAGAACATTTATTGCACGTGTGTTTCAAAATATTTATTTGAGATTAATTTGTGTCAGCTCACCAGATATATTGTATTAACCCTGGCACACCTGTTTATTTTCAGGATGGCCCCACAATAACAGCCATCTAGGGTTCTGAGCATTGTGTGAGATGGAAGCCCACTGAGCGACAAGGCCTCGATGCAGGGCAACATTATAGTGGAGGCATTGTCGGTACTTCTACCTGCCGAGCAACCGATGGCACCATCCCCAGCAGCTGAGAGTGCACGTCGCCTGAGTGCACTGCACGTGTTCAGCATCAGAGGCCGCCCAGGTTCCACAGAGAGATGGACCCTCAGACAGGTGAGGATTGACTAGAGGATATCGTCCAAGTCTTCAGATTATTAGGAACACCAGATGACCTCATGGTGATCCTTGCGGCGAGTCTCCTTCACGTAGCAGCAGGTAGATGGTGGAGCCTGATGCTCCAGGTGCACGATGAGGTATCTCTAATTTGGATGGACTTCTAGCGCCTTTTCTGCTTGGAGTTCATTACATACACCCTCAATGCAGTGCACATCGAGGAGTAACTACAGCTGCGGCAGTGCATCATGTAAGTAGTCTAGTACTTGGAAAGATTTACTGATCTCTCATGCTACTCCACGGACATGGTATGTGACCCATTCTTCCGGGCCTGGAACTTCGACCATGGACTAAGGCATGATGTCAGGGCTTCGATGATCTCCCTCCGCATTCCAATGCAGGCAGGAGTGCTGGAGCGAGCCCTTCTTGTAGTGAGATCTCTTGTTGAGCCTTTACCAGTAGCAAGACATACCGCAGAGCGACACGTAGTGGAGTCTTCTGCAGCCGGCAGTAGACATATGTCACAGAGGTCCAAGCGGACCAGACCATTAGGTGGGAGACCTTAGGATACGGGTTCAGTGTTGTGGGGCACATGTAGGAGAGCCAGTCATATGAGAGAAAAATAGTGCTATGTATACGGCGGGCAAGGCCACTTGGATCGTGACTACCCGACCCGCCATGCAGAGGAAGGTTGAGGGACCACCCACACAGAGGCAGAGGTTTGACCGTGGAAGTCCATAGGAAGAAGGCAGACGAGGTTGAGGAGATGGTCAAGCAATATGTGGTGGACGACTCTTTGAGACTCTACCACCACCACCACCAGGAGGTCCACCCAGACCATAGGGAGCTGGCTGGCAGCGGCAGGCTCAACTTCAGGAAGTGGAGGCTTACGACCACGGCGCACCGGAGATGATTTGAGGTACTATCATTGTCTACTCCACCTTTTCTGTAGTTCTTATAGACACATGAGCGAGTCATTCTTTCCTTTCCACTTCCCTTGTTCGGAGCTCTGAGATTCTGACAGAGCCATTGGCTTGATCCTTAAATCTAGAGACTCCTACGGGAGTAGACTCGACGATTACGCACTGCTTCCGGCTATGTGAGCTTACTCTAGGAGGCTAGTTCTTCGGCTGTGATCTTCTTGTAGCGGCATTGAGGCCTTATGACATCATCTTGGGCATGGATCAGTTATCTACAATCGATGCTTAGATCGACTGTATTAGGCACAAAGTGCGTTGTTTCAGCACAGATGGGAGAAGGATCACCTTTACCAGCGAGAAGAGAGCTTTTTTAGCACAGGGTGGACTCGATCATAGGATAGGACAACCGATCACCCATCAGTTGGCGAGTCTCATCCAAGGAGTAGATTATTTGGGGAGTACGAGATTTCCTGTTGTGGTGGATCAGTATGCAAGCGTTTTTCTTGAAGACGTTCCAGGACTACCTCCTCGCAGAGAGGTATACTTCTATGTTGACTTGTACCCTGGTACATCCCCGATATCTACACAAACATATCGGATGGCTCCCACTGGGCTTCAAGAGCTATGAGTACATTTGGAGGACTTGTAGGGAAAGGGATTCATTTGACCAATTTTTCACCCTGGGCTTCCCTGATATTGTTCACCAAGATAGCCGACGGGAGCTTGTGAATGTGTGTCGACTACCATCGCTTGAACCAGGTAACCGTGAAGAACAATTATCCACTTACAAGGATTGAAAACCTCTTTGATCAGCTTAAGGGAGCACGCTAGTTCTCGAAGATGGACCTAAGGCCCGGCTATCATCAGCTCAGAGTTCAAGATGAGGAAGTGTAGAAGGCGGCCTTCAGGTGTCGGTATGGCCACAATAAGTTCTTGGTTATGCCTTTTGGAATAACCAATGCTCCAGAATTGTTCATGAGTCTCATGAATAGTATCTTCCTGCCTTACCTCGATTGATTTGTCATAGTCTTCATCGACGACATATTGATTTACTCGACTATTTAGGAGGAGTATGCCTACCAATTGCGGGTAGTACTGGATACACTCAAAGAGAACCAGCTTTATGGTAAGATCTCTAAGTTCCAGTTCTGGATTTGAGAGGTCCACTTCTTGGGTCATGTCATCTTTGAGGCAGGAGTTGCGGTGCATCCTGTGACGATCGAGGTAGTACTATCTTGGGAGCCACCTAGTAGCGTGAGTGAAGTGGGAAGTTTCATAAGTCTGGATGGGTACTATCCGCGATTTGTGTCAGACATATCCAGAGTTTCAGCACCTCTTTTAGCTATGAAAAAGAAGGGGAAACCCTTTGTGTGGTCTGATAGATGTCAGCAGATCTTCTAAGAGCTGAGACAGAGATTGACCAGTTCACCCATCTTCAGGCTACCATAGGAGGGCGTAGGGTACTTAGATTACTGCGATGCATCAGGGAATGGACTTGGGTGTGTCCTGATGCAGGAGAGGGCAGTGATCGCCTATGGTTCATGACACTTGAGGCAGCATGAGCAGAACTACACTACCAATGATCCGTAGATAGAAAAAGTGTTCTTCAACTTTAAGATGTGGCGGTACTATCTGATGTGCGAGCACTTTACAGACTACTCTGACCACCAGAGTCTCAGGTACATTTTCTCGCAGAAGGACCTGAACCTGAGACAGCAGTGATGGCTCGAGTTCCTCCAGGACTATGGCTTTGATATATTCTATACTCCTGTGAAGGGTAATGTAGTAGCTGAAGCTCTCAGCAGGAGGTTGGGCATTCAGCTACTTGGAGAGGCCACAAAGCAGTTAGCAAATTTGCAGATATCCTTCTTGGATTGAGATGGGGTAGCCTTTCTACAGTTGATCACAGTTACTCCTCCACTACTTCAGCGGGTCTAGGAGGCACATTGTGTGGACATTGACTGTGAGGCACGATGTGATCAGATATCCTCAGGGCTGGCACCCGATGGATTTTATGTCGGTGGGGAGAACATAATCCCCTTCAGGGGACGTACCATGGTACCAGTTGCATTACAGGAGGAGGTGCTGAGGGAGTTTCACACTTCCCCACTGGCGGTACATCCAGGTGTACCAAATATGTACCATGATCTCAGATGATAGAACAAGTGGCCTGGTAAGAAGAAAGTTGTGGGAGACTTCATTTCTCGATGCCTCACTTTCCAGCAGGTGACGGTGGAGTACCACGTTTCATTAGGTTTGATGCAACCCTTAGAGGTAGCAGAGTGGAAGTGGGATGGTATATCTATGGATTTCATGACAGGGCTTCCATGTATATATATAGGACACAACTCCATCTAGGTGATTGTAGACTGAATCACCAAGTCGGCCCACTTCTTACTTATCAGAGATCTGGGCTCAGTGGAGATCTTGAGACGCCTATATATTCCGGAGATCGTACGGCTTCATTGTGTTCCATTGAATATCGTATCTGATCGAGATGCTCTCTTTACTCCTTGTCTTTGGAAGGGGTTGCAGGAGGCGTTTGGGATGTAGCTACGCTTGAGCACCGCCTTTCATGCTCAGACAGATGGCCAGACAGAGAGGACCATTCAGACTCTTGAAGACATGCTCCGTGCATGTTTCCTTTACTACGGTCGCAGCTGGGCGGATCACCTACCCTTGGTGGAGTTTGTGTACAACAACGACTACCACTCCACCAACAGGATGGTACAATATGAGGCATTGTACGACCGAAATTTCATATCACCTTTGTGCGGGACTGACCCTGGGGAGTCATCACTCGTAGGACCAAAGACGGTTCTGGATACGATAGAGAAGGTGCAGATCATCCAGGAGTGGATGAGGACTGCTCAGAGCCGACAAAAGTCCTTTGCTGATAGGAGGCGGAGACCACTAGAGTTTGAGGATGGTGACCATGTTTTCTTACGGTTCTCACCTCAATGTGGATTACGGAGATTTGGTCCGGGCGGCTAGTTATCATCACGCTTAATCGGAAAATTCCAGGTTATCAGCAGGATAGGCGAGGTGGCTTATCACCTGGATCTTCCACCTCAGTTGCACCAGGAGCATGATTTCTTCCACGTATCTCCGCCAAGGAGCTACATGCATGACCTGACACATATCTTTGATCACGGGGAGCTGGAAATCAATGATGGGGTGACATTTGCGGAGGTCCCGGTAGAGATCGAGGATCAATAGGCACATGTCCTATGTGGATGGTCGATTCTTCTAGTGCTCATCAGGTGGCAGTAAAAGAACCTCCAGGAGAGCACATGGGAGCGGGAGGCACATATGCGATCACAATACCCTCATTTGTTTCCCGAGTTTATGATGTATCTTTACAGGGATGTAAAGCCTTGAGGTGGGAGTAATGTAAAGACACATAAATTTCAAAGAATTTTTTTTTCTTAAATTTTTGGTATTTTAAAAGTATGCAGTTTCTGATGGAACCTAATTACGAACCCCGGTGTGACCGGAACCAATTTCCAAAGTTTATCTCGGGTACGTTCAGTGAAAGAACAAGCTGGTTTTTCTATATTTTAACCCGATGCTCAGAATTGAAACCCGGGTGCACCGATGGAATCGCAGTGATGGTAATGTTTTAAGAGGACCTTTATCAAAGATGCATTTACATTGGAGGAGTTGTTAAAAATGTGGATTAAATAAAAAGTGAATAAAATCGTGTACAATTTTATTTATAATTCTAAGGTGGTTTTATCCTACATGAGGGAGTTAGGGTGGGACCCACTAACATCCTAACTACCCAAGTGAGGATAAATGTGAGGTGGGGTCCACAAATGACCCAACCCTTCACATTCCCTAAAACTCATTAAACCACCATTAAAGCTCTTGTATTTAATTGGGTTACTCCCCACTCTCCCATATTAATTCATGCCAATGCACACTAAATCAATTAATTAAATTAAGTGTTTATATTTTTTAATTTGAATGCATGGAATGTTTTAATAAAATAAGAGGATCCTTATTTTATTTGTCGGTTGGCTTGTTGAATTAAGTGTTTAATTCAGTGGCTTGGTTTCTCCATCCACTACTTCCTCCGCGACAAGGGACAAGACACCGACGATGAAGGAAATGACGACGTCATCCAAGGCACTTGAGAACCGTGAACTTCCATCGAGGAATGGGTTAAGTTCAATTTTAATGAATTAAAATTGTGCTTGTTTTGAGGTTGAGCATCTCGTTTACTTTGGCCAAATTTTATCGTTGTAACAGGAGGAGATCAGACCGTACAAACAAGTCCGATTCTCCGCCCCTTTTTCTTGTTGACCATTATTGACGTTTGAGGAGAAGGCGGCACGGTGCCATTGCACCGCGCTGTGATGAAAAGGACCGCGACTAGAGCGGGCCACGACGGTGGTGCATGGCGCCGTTGCACTACGCCGGTCGAACAAGAACCGTGGCCTAAGGCCGCAACAAAAACCAAAGGGGCGGCCGGTTGTGCCGGCCGCCGGCGCCACCTGGAGGCAGGACCCGACGGGGTCCCGTAGTTACACATGGCCGGACATCACAGTCGGCCATTTTCTTGAAAACTAGGGGTCATAACCCCCCGATAGTATTTTTGGGTGGACCCCACATGGTCTTCTGTTTCCGCAAATAGGGGTCGGCACCCCCTATGCGCCTCGCTCGGCCAGCACCGAGCCGCGGACGACTTTCAAGCCGGGCAGCAGGCCGCACAGGCATGGCTGGCCGCACCCCATCAGGCCTGGCCGTGCCAACCGGGCCGGACCCAGACCCGGGTAACGTCGACCCGGTTCGGGCTGACCTAGGGGTATTGGGCCTGGTCGGACCGGGCCCAAACCCCCTATTTTTGGACCAAGTTTTTTCAAATGCCCATATTTTTTGCTATGGACCTCAGATCGACATACCTTCAGTTGCGTAGGGATCCTTGGATCGGGACGGTCATTTCAGTATATTACAGTAGAGGTTTCGGTGAAGTTTGGGTATGACAGGGTTGGTTTGAACCCGAAATGAATAGGGCCCTTGGAGCGGAAACGCTTATTAATTAAGGACCAAACGTCTGAATGAAGTGCCATCATATAATTTGAATTCCACATGGTGAGACGGTTATTTAAGCTTATTCCACTTTTCGTTTGGATGCAGTTGGAGTACGGTCAGGTTGGATTTAGCTTCAAAACCAACCTGGCCCCTTGGACGGAAAATCCAATATCTCTCAGACTAGGCATCCGAATGACATGTCGTCTATAGAGTTGAGTTCATATTGATGAAACGGAACATTGTTATACATCAACTCTGGAATTCGGGATAGTTGATGTATCGACCCCTTGGATCGTGGAGCGGACCCTCCCAGAATCGAGCGTGCTATGTCCGGGAACCCTAGAACTGGTTGCGACTACGACGACGATAACAACTGCACTTGGATCCTACATGGGTTCGGCAGTGAGGATGACTGTACATGGATCCTACTTGGGTTCAGAAGTGAGGACCACTATACATGGATCCTACATGGGTTTGGCAGTGATGGTTACTTTACTTGGATCCTACCTGGGTTTGGTAATGACAACTCTTGTACTTGGATCCTATGTGAGTTTGGCAAGGGAGATGATTCAGAGGCTAAATATATCATCTTCACCCCGAATCGTGAGTTGTATACCCATGTGAGCTGATTACTGACGTCAATAATTATCATCGATGTTATTGACTTGCTTTCCTGTGGGGACTGGGTTGTTATTTCCTGTGTGGATTGGGTTGTGCTTTACTGTGTGTACTAAGTTGTACTTTCTTACTGTGGACTGGGTTGTACTTGGGATCTTGTGTTAGAGCCAAACAGTAATTGATGACATAAGTATATGTATGGGAATATTCCTAATTAGAGTTGGTTGATACTTAGTGTTTGTATCTTTCCTTTGTGGTTTATCCTTTATGGAATTTGGGAGGCCTTCTGGGGTCTCGGGGTCCCTACTAAGTATCGTATAATCACCCATGCATAGGTTATTCCCGCACAACGTTTTGTTGGATGTAGACGACTGACAACGTTGACAATGGTTGAGGCTTGTGGAGCGGGATGGTATCCAAAGTTGGACTATCAGGAGGGATACACGAAGCGGACAGACGGATTCGAGGAGCTGAGGAGACCAACCGTACCCACCCTTCAGGTGGGATTTCTGGAGGAAGTCTTAGTGGATGCTACATTACTTTTTAGCTATTGTACATCACTTTTCTCAGTTTTACTATACATTCAGTTGGGTTTTTATACTGGACCATTTACTTTTCAGCACTTATTTTTGTAGTCAGTTTATTTAGTGTTTACTTCAGCATGCGTACTTTTTTGTGTTTGGTTTCTTATATAAAGGCAATGCCTTCCCTTTTATCTGGATTTACACTTTTGGTGCTAGTCGCCAGCCCCTAGCCTATGGAAGGTGGGTTTGGGGTAGTCATGACACGGGCCCCGAGGATGGGTCGTGATATATATAGTTACACATATTTTTATATTCCACAATTTATTAATGTAATGATTTTTTTGTATTCATTTAAATATTCCTAAAATATTTAACATGATAAAAAAACATACCATTTCAGATACACTATTATTTGTTACATTGGGCTGTTGACTTGATATTTTACAAATATTTTTTTAACCTTTAAACTTTATTTCTTAATTTAATTTTTTACAAGAACATCATTCAAAAAACATTATAATATTGATTACATTTTTTTATGTATACAATAAGAATATTATAGTTTTGTTTGAGTTCTATATGATTGGATTCACATTACTATCCTCCCACTATTGAATATACTATGTTTCCCCCCACTAAATTCAATTATTCATTCATATATTATATGAAAAGTTTTTAGTATATTTTTGGTTTGGTAATTTATGGAAATAATATATAAATTCACCACATGCAACATAAAATAGTTCATAGTCTTTTGCATACATTTTTCTTTTCATATTGTTATATTTGTAGTCCCATTTTTTGGATATATTATCTTGATAAAGGTATTATATATTATTTCCCATGTTATCAAGAAATTCTATTATTACGAAGGAAAATAATTCCATGGTTAAAATTTCATTATATATAGAAAACCATAATCAATTATTATTCTATGATATTCCTTTTACAAAAACATATAGTACGATAGTCTAGATGAATTTAATAATGATTAAAGCATTCTCTTAGTTTATCCCTTAAATAATCTAATGTACTACATGTGAGGGGGATTCGTTTCTAAATTTATAGTATTTAGTGTGAGTTTTATACTTGATATATTAACAAGGATCCTAGAAATATTTAGGTTCATAAGCCCAATTGAACACTATTTATTATATACAATTAAGTTTTTGATAGTCCCAAGAGAGAGAAATATACCTCTAAGAGGGGTGAATTAGTGATTTATAAAAACAAATAATATCAACATATGTTTTATTATCATGGATTAGTACAATTAGATCATGATTAAAATGATGCATTGATAGGTATTGCGCAAGATAGAACACACCTGGCTTGCAAGAATACAAGGCCGATTAGTTTTATTTCTAGTGTGTTATCATCGATGAATAACAATTTTGATTTCAGTATATATTTTATAATTTAAAGATTCATTTACTTTTCTTTAATAATATTAATGGCTCTTTGGCCCCAACCATTAAAAAAATACATGGTGATCACAGTGTTACCATTATCCTTTAAAGTCTATTATAATGGTATTTAGTGTGATCATACTGGATTCATAAACAATGATATTAGAATTTATTAGGAACTATATCATTGTAATTGTTAATCATTCACAAAATTCATAATGGAACCATCAAGGTGTAACACATAGTACTGTAGTTCGAGGATCATATATAAGATTAAACAACATATTTTGATTGACATTATAAATACATTACTTGAATCCACTCTAGTGTGAAATCAAACATATGTTTAACTAACACACCTAAAACTTATCCAATATGGTAAAAGAATATACATTACATGATTATGTGGTACATATCATAATTATTACATTTTTTGACTGCACATGGTATCCAAAAACAACTATAATTTTTTTGGGAATATTTTTGTTCATATTGATGTTTTATTTGACATTAAAATACGATTACATGATGATGGAAATTCATGGATTATTTTTTAAGGATATATTTAACACTTTCCATAATATATAAAATTATCAAAAACAAAATATATATTGTCATGAAGTTCTATTTGGATGAAATATAATGAAGAATATAATTCTCTATTGACTATAAGAATCAGTCAAAATGTGAGTACATGGGTCATGCTATGACTATAATATTTCCAAGTACATTTAAGGAAAAATTTTAGGATAATCCGAATCATGTGATCGAATGTTGTGTTTGAGAAAGGAATCGTAATGATAATAGAATCTATTATAAAAGTCCATCATTTACTAGATTTATTATCCCAAATGACATGTTGGGTCTTATTTTTCTCATAACGATGGTGATTAAAGTGGATTTCAATGGAGCTTTACATATGAATGTTTCATTTTGTAGTGGTCAAATTGAAAAAATCATCCAAATACACAATTTTATGGTTGTGTTATATTGGAAGAAACTCAACATGTAAAGGCTCATGTTGTGACTAGATCAGGGAGGATTTTAATTATTCTCTCTAGGGGAGTATGACACCATGAAATAGAAATTTGTTTCATGAATGGTTTGAGTATCAATATATCTTTAAATATAGATTCTTTCATCATACATAGAATTGAGTATAAGATTTGGATTGTATTTAGAGGATTGAATTGTTTCCTATATTTCATTTGACGAACCATGATGTCATGTCACAAAACATTCATTTCTATATTATCATCGAAATACAAATAGAGTTTGAAATTATGAATAAGAATAAAATTATTAGGGTTAAATCAACTTGATTATCATTTAATGACTATTTTAAAAATATATGATCAACTTGGTATAAAATATGTGGTATATATTAAGAATAATTAATAATAAAAATATATTAAAGACCAGATAATTGGAACGATAAAAAACTACATGCAGTTGGTTTGAAGTGAGATGGACATACACTAAGGGAATAAATATAAAATAGATGAAGGGTCATATTTTAGTGAATGAAGATTAGTGGACGAGGAAATTAAGTTACATTAAATAATATCTATTGAATATTTGTGTGTTTAATATTGTGGAATAGTTTATAAAATTTACACAACATTTTAGGTGTAATCATATATATATGTTTTTGATAATCAATGTAGCAACAGTTAAACGAGTATTTCATTATCTAATTACATAGAAGAAGTGAGATTTCATCTTGTGATGGTGTTCAAATAATTGGGCTTGAGATGTCACTCCAAAATTTTAATAAATGTAGAGAGTAATGTTGTTTAGGTATGATCATTTAATTTCCATGTTCCTTGGATTGAAAAATTATGGTAAAGTTTGTAAAAAATAAATATCCCTTATCTAATATTACTGATTAAATGAATTAATATAAAGAGATAAGGGTTCCCAATATAATGTAATAAGATTATTCCAATCGGGTTGTAAATGAATTTAAAATTTAATAAATCACCCCCTTTGGTTATTCACCCTACTTGGAAAAAACACTAGTCAAATCCAATGAGTCTTTAAATTATACATGATTATGTCTTCAATAAAAACAACATGAAAACCACATATAATACTATTGAATGAAATGTATATTGAATCATTTAATTGAATTCATCAAATGTAATGGTTATCTAATGTCCACACCATGATAAATATTTGTTTATTTGGGAGTGATCCAATTATTATTATAAGATGAAAGCCACATTTACCACGTATCGATTATGATCAACATACAAATTCCATCTATCAATTTACATCATGTGAGGCTTCACCAGTATATAATAATTACTGACATCACCCAATCATGATTGGTTATTTAATCACCTAAACATGGATATTTAATTTTGTATATATTTTTTGGAAATAGATGAACAGGATCATATGATCATATAAAATCATTAGCTGAAAACTCCTCATGTTCCCATATTCATGGAAAACATATATACTATTATTCAAAGATCCACATCCATAGTAAAATAAACTATCATCTTGATCCTTTTTCAAGAACATATCTCTTTATATTATATATTTTTTTATAAAAATAAACTAAATAAAATATATAAAATAAATATGTAAACATCATGGTATTTTTGGGGAGAATTCACTCTATAAATCTATCAAGTGACTGATGGAATCCTTCATTATATTCTTATTTTAAATATCCAAAACATTCTAGTTATTTAAAATTTACTCCAAGGAAATTCCATAATGATCCACACTTTCTAAAATAATGGATCTTGAAATAAATATGATTCAACTTGAAATTTATCACTAGATTATGATAAATTTTTATTACACATTTGTTATCACTTCCAATAATCTACAAGTATTAGATATTCACCCTTATGTATTAATACTATGACCTCGTCCACATGAACTGTTTCAAGTATTGAGGTAATTAATTATATTATGAAAGATTTATACTCAAAGTAATAGATTTTTGTTTATTTGTGTTCCATATAAATCATATTCATAAAATAATGAATTCACAACAGCAACTCTTATCCAATCTATTTCTGAATAGATATACAATTTATATCTTGTTTTCTAATAATTCCATAAATTTAAATCTAGAGTTTTTATTATTTAAAATAAGATAAATTTTGATAATAAAATATATTAATCCTCTAGTTTGATTTTGAATCATGAACAAAATTTAATGATAGATATAATTTCTAATCTAGATACAATTAAAAATTTACACTACTAATAAGCCTCTGTAACTCTAGTTGATCAAACCCCTTTCCATAATAATTAATGGAAAACATAGTAGACTATGTTATAAGTTTATATACTAATCTTAATTTTTCAATTTAATGAATAAAATAATAACTCGTGATAATAATCCTCTTCTGAGTGAAACATCAATCTTTTATCATATGTAAATTAAAAATATTGGAAAAATTCATCTCAGTAATCATATATATCATAGTGTGTTTTCCCATTTGGTGATAAATTTATTCACAAGATTCCTCCTTATTTATTTGAATATTTATTTTATTGAACAACTAAATAACTATTATTGAATCTATTTTATCTGACATGATATAAATATATGAATTATCTAACATTTTCTTGAATTTCATGATCTTCAATCTATAATAAAACATTGAATAACATGATCTGGGTGCATATTTTAGCCTATTTAAAGCCTTCATAATCTAAAACAATGAGAATCAAAATTTTCAAGGGTAAACTCCTAATTTTTTTTAATTTAGAATTATCAGTCAAATTAAATATTTTTGAAGGCTCTATGCACATCTATTTAGAAAAAACTAATAATTTCATTGTACAAAAATCATATTCATTAATGCATTGTGGCCATAAAAATATTCACTTTTAAATATGTTCCCTCAAATTGGGATTTTTCTTTTAAAAATTGTTGAATATTGTTACAAGTTAATTGACCTTTATTGTTTCTTTTATTCATTATAACCCACATCAACCCCAATTACATTATTATCTTCGGTATGTGACACAATTCCCAATTTTATTTAACTCTTATTCCACCGCCAGATTAAAATCCACATATTTAATTGACTTTTCAATATTGTTTTGTTTTATAGGTCAATATAAGATAATATAATTATAATTTTCAAATATTATTGAAATTGAATACACATTCTATAGCCTACAATAATTTTCTATGTCTCTAAATTCTTTAAAATTATCATGAACATAGTTCATCCATTCTTGGGGATTTCTTTATAGTTGGATATTTCAGAATCAATATTAATGTCTTATTGAAACCCTAGAGTCAACATCCACATTGTCTGTATCTATACCAAATTACGATTATAAATTATAAATACTACCCTTGATAGCTTTTGATACATGCAATGTGGTGCATAAATGAATCGTGATATACTTCAGAAATGTTATTATATAAATATAACTATTATAACCTACCACTTTGACAAGGGGTAAGCATAAGAGTAATCATAATATGAAAAAACATGTAGAATTATTTTCAAAATATATTTATTAAATCGTAGAAAATAAGTGTTAATTTTGGAATGACAATAATTATATCATATAAGGTTAATAAAATATTCATTTCAATTTAGGTTTTTTGGATAAAATATAAATTATTTCATAAAATATACCATTTATTAGAAATAGAAAATTTTCATATTTTATGTAATAATTTTGTAAAATTTATTTTTTATACATATATTATAAGGCCCCATCCTTAAACAATACATAATCGTGAATTATGTTAATATTTCACATTTAGGATCTTTTTAGGTTTATTGTTTTAGAGAATTAGGACATAACTATTATATTACCTCTCAAAAATTATAAAGTATAAACTTATAATCTATCCATATTTTTCACAAAAATAAAAATCCCTAAATAAAACAAGAGTTATTTTCTTGATATATATCTTCTTGAATTATTCTTTTCTCTTACCCTTCATTATACCATGTGGCAAAACATTTCTAAAAATTTGTGATGAGCCTAAAAGTCCGAGTAATGGTTATAAATAAAGGAAAGAAGACATTATATCATCAATACATTCAAATCAATAAATTCATACTTTTCAAACATTAGCATACCACACAAAATCCTATGATTTATGTATAAAACATTGAAATCAAAAATTATAAAGCTAACTTGTGGAATACATAAAATAAATATGATGTACCTTTCGTAGCTACATAGGTAGTTATGTTTGGAATAACCATCACATTATATTCCATTAATATCTTACGAGAAATGTTAACGTTTAACTCCATCATGTTACCCAATTCACTAGAGAGCTATCTCGGGCTCACCTGCCATTGTTTTATCATTGAAGCACCCGTATCTGTAAAAAATTCCCAATAAAAAAAAAATATTTTTAACATATAAAAAAAGAATACAATAAATAAAACTTTTCATCATTTCATTCACAAAATATTAGTTCAATATATTGACATGATCAATTCATTTAAAACATTAAAAAGAAGAGTTAAGAATCCAAGTGTCCCATACCACTCAAAAACATTTAAAATTAATTTAAAATTTAAAACACTAAATTAAATATAATTAAATACTTAAAATAATTTCTAAAACATAGAAATTAATGAAAATTAATTAGTATAATAAATCATTAAAACATTTTAAATGATGTTTTAGTTAAAGAATCCATTACCACTTGAGAAAATACATGAATAACAAAATTATAGAATAACATCAATGAAAACTATTGTTATAATGATTATATAAAAATAAACAATATATAATGTCAAAATTGTTTTAAATAAAACTTATAGGATAATAAAGGTTCACAATATTAAGATATGCCTCAATTTAAGGAGATTGATATGTTGTCCCTTACAAAGATTGTATCAATAGATTAAGGATAAATCAATGAAATAATTATCTGTAAAAATATAAATATACCCAATATTAGTGGATATTATGTGTAAAAAAATCTGATATCATTCACACATATTGCTAACATAACATTATCATGAAGTAGAAGATTAACCCAACGAATGGATATTTGGTTAAGTAGTTCCCTTACAAAAATTTGGCAGCCAAATGACGTCACTGAAAAATTCATAAAATTAGTTGATGGGAGAGAAAACGAGTCTCTCATTACATGGACATAAAATGTACAGAAATAAAGATTTATAATAACATTTCCAAACATTTTAAAATTTAAATTTAAATACATAAAAAAAAGAATTATTTGACAAAAAGATGTAGGTGAAAGGTTCCCTTACAATGATCGTTTTGGTAATAAAATATATCAATTATGTATATTCAATATTAGTAAACATAAATAAATTATAAATACAATATATGATTTCAAAATTCATTTCTCACATAAATATAGAATGAAATAATCAAGATGTGTATATATTTAACCCAAGGAATAGAAATTTGGTAAAGAAGTTCCCTTGCCTCATGTCCAACTTGACTTGTTCTTTCGTTAATATCATGAATAATAAACTAAAGTTACTTTTAAATTTATTAAGAAACTTTTATCATTTATTATTTCTTTTATATCACTTATTACCGCCTTATTACAATTTCAAAATAATTTATTTTTGTAATAGTCATTTTTTTTGATATTTGGTACTTGAGTCAAAAATAAACTTCTTATAATTACTAGTTGTCTAGGTGGTTAAAAATATGTTATATTCATAATGATATTAATGAGTTAGATATCATATATATCATATAAATTCAGTATATAAATGTATTAATAACAGTACATAACATTAAGAGATAAGAAAGGAAATGCACCGTTCATGGAGATGGTAAGTTATACATACGCATGAAAGCTAATTTTGTTTATATTTAGTATTTAATGGATTGAAAACATAAAGTTACATAGGTATATTATAGTTCTAGATAATATCAAATATAATTTCACTAAATATATCTTTATACTTTCCACATATGGCATGAATGAGTCAAATCAATTTGAGGTGGCGGTAGTCCGCACTATCTCAAATGGAATTATTTTATTTACCCAATATGGAAACCATAAAAGAATACTATAAATGAAAAATAAATATGCAGAGATAAAATATAAATATATTATATATCACATATAAATATAGTTCGATAATAAATTCCACCATGATATGTGGTAGTATATAATTGAACAATCATCATTTTGTGAGGCATTAGTTCGTCGTCCATAGAAATAGTATGTTCATATCTGTTAGATATATTTGTGTGGAAGTTAAGTTCTAATACTTATCATACCAACATAATAATATATAGAGGATACTGTTTTTGTTATAAAATAATGAAATAATGAGATTTTTTGGGGTTCTAGATGGGTAATAAAAGAAATGAACTTGAGAGAAGACATTTACTTTAAGCCGGGTAACTCCATTGGGTTTGAATCAAAAGGATTTTTTGAATTGAATTATACCTAGGGTAAGGGTTTTAAAAGGAATAGAGTGATTTTGGATGCTTCTTGAATAAGAGTTTGGATGTTCCAAGGGTCTGAAGTGGTGTGAGTAATGGATTAGAGGTTGTCGCCTTTTATAAGCGGGAGGAGGGCTCTTTAGGAATGACTGAATGTATTATTTTATTATAAAATGATTTATCGTACATATAAGTTGAAATGAAATCATCCAATACTTATTGGACTGGTATTGGATTTTTTTTAATCCTTATCTTTTTGGTTAAACAATGTGTCATCTTATTTATCTTTTATCATGTCCTCTTATATATTCATACTATATGGTCAAAATATTGACTATAAAATACCAAGAGACCCAAAATGTATCATTTATGAAATTATTTATGTCATTTGGAAAAATCTTATATTTTTAGTAATATTTTATCATTTAATAAAAAAATAATTATTTTAAAAACACATTTATGTCAATTTAACAAATATTCATATCAAGACTTTTAAAAAATCTATAACAACTTTCTTATTTTCCAAAACCATCGTTAATTAAAATATAACAAGTTATTAGTATCTCTAAAATTTGTGGATGACATAAAACATGTCAAAATAAATTTATTTTTATATTTATAATATCATTTATTCGAATCTTTTATTAATGATGCAATTCCTACATCACCACTGTGTCAAAATTAAATTTATTTATATAATATCTAAAAATTATAAATAAAATAAAATAATGTAGGAAATCGTGTTAGCTTTAGAAATAATATTTATAGTAAAATATATAACTTATATAACCATATATAAAGATAATTTTACTAAAAGATATATGTTAATGTTACATTTGGATTTACTTTAAATTAATTAATATAATGTGCCATTATCACTCCTAAGTTGCTCCATGGGACCCAAAAACGACCCAAGGATTCCCATGGCCATAAATATCTAATAAAATTGGTTTAGGACAAGTATAAGGGTAAATTAATAATATTATAATATAATTTTCACCCGTATTTACTAGATTTACTATTTTACCATGGTATGTAAAATAATTACTTTAGTAAATATTCATAATTTCTAAAAATAAAAGTTACCTATTTACAAAATTTTATGCTATTGATTCCAAATATGGAATCCATATTTTAAAATTCATAGTACATAAGTTTTTGAAATTATTTTACAATTAATACCCGTTGCCAAACCAAAAAAGCATGTTTTTAAAAAATAGTAACTACCAAATGATTGATAGTTGTATATGTTCAATTTCAAAGTGAAATTAATTCCAATAACAAAATTGGATTAAATGGTAAAACTATAATCCAATTATAATTAAAATCAAATTAAAAGAACAATCAAACTATATAAATATTTTATATGAAAAAGCAGTTTTAAATTAAAATGACGTATTTTTCACTATTCATAAAAAATGAACTGTATTAGAAAAACATGCCCAATGTAAATTTTGATGTCCTGCTAAAAAATAAGAAGATTATTTTGTCAAATATAAAATATAAAAGAGACAAAAAATATATTTAATAGGGGTTCAAAATCAAAAGTCAGTAAAAGACCTTTTAAAAACATTAGAATATTTTTTCTTAAAATTGAATTTATTCTCACTATATGTCTCACAATTTTATTCGATAAATATAAAAACATTTAACAAAAATATGTAATCATATTATAGTTAGTTGTTTTCATTCTTTCCAATACCACATCTAGGACTTAACTAAAATTTAAAATAATATTACATTTTTATTTTTCAATATGACTCATGCTTGTGTGCAACATGAGATTTTAGAGAAACCCATTATTGTGTGTTAGGTATGCCGTCAAACATAGCATCACCATTAAAGTAAATTTAATTTCTAATTCAAAAATATAAATACATATGAAAATTTCATATTCATTATTTACATAGGATGTTACATCCTTCCACATTTTGGGAATTGCGTCCTCAGAAATTTCAAAATTGGGCTCGGAAACATCATTAAATGTCTCACATCGGAAAAATAGTAAATAAAAATATCACTTTAAAATAAATAAAGAGAAGTAAAAAAGGTCACTTGATATTACATATACTACGATTCCAATTTTGAAAATAGGGATATGTAGGGGAATCTAATTGTCATGTTCTGATGGAGACTAATAGAAAAAATGACTGAGAAATTTAACAACAAGAAAACCAAAAACTTCTGATAGGTTAAATAGTATTTGATTCCCCTATAGGAAAAGTAAATGGACAATATTTTTTTCTTTTAAGTTCCATTTCTTATAGTTGGAGAATATATTTATGACACTGACTAGGAATATATGGAAATATACTTACATTTTAAGTAGAGTTTCATCATTTAATAAGTTTATACCTAAAACTCATATTTTCTCCAGAAAAATGAGTATTCAAGATGACATGGTCACACCTGAGGTGCTATAATCAACTTACAAAGAATCACATAATCCAAAAAATATTAAGTATATATTTCCCCAATCATTATAAATTAACCAAAACCAGAATGATTAGTACAAGATCAGATAATCTCTAAAAGGATAATCCTTTATAAAAATAAATAATACTCTAAATCTCCAAAATTGAACAAACTATACCCAAATTCCAATAACTACAATTCAATAGACAATTTTCCTTTAAATCCTTAAATATAATCATGACTATTATTGAAACCCAAATATCAGAAGAATTGAATCACGTAGTATTTCAAAAAAATATTATCATTTATCTCCAAATAACATTGATTTCTCTTAAAGTCTCAAACTATGAAGTAATTATTCTAATCACAAATTCTCAATGATAGGTTAATAATTTTCATAAATAACCTAAATCTCCATATATCAGCAATAAAAACATTGATTCTTCTAAAATAAAATTTCAACCAATATGCCAAAAATGAAATCCTATAGCATTCTAGTTTCCTTAGGCATATAGTGATCCCAAAAGAAAGAACATATTCCAATATAAATTTTTTCACTTAATCACCAAATCATTTTCCTATACTATGTAAATCCATTTGATAAATAAAGGTACCCAAATCAACTATTTCATGATCCATAAAATAATTTAACCAAAATGAACCATTCATACTAATTAGGGACTACATGTAGTCCAGTCGTTTGAGATAAATCCCAATCGCACTTTAGTTGTGGGTTTGATTCCAACTACTTTGTCTGGAGTGATTGATTTCCACATGGTCGACGTGTTTTCCTTTTTCAAAAAAATTATAAAAAATTATAATATTCCAAAAAATGTGATAAATTCCTAAAAAATTACCATAACATATTTTAACTGAAATTATTATCTCATACCCCAAATTGTCATCTAAAAAAGTAATAACCTTTAATGTCCTCAAATCCAAGGATTATATAATCCCAAATTGTTCTTTATAACAATATCAACAAAATAAAATATATTTATTCCATGAAAAAAAATTACACATATCAAACATCAGGTTTACTCATACTAGAAATATTCATCGAACGTACTGATATCATTAATACATTTAAACATATCATCATCAATATATCCAACATAACTCTTCAATTCCTAAAATATAGACATCTTAATCATCGAAGATTCTTCCTGATCCATTATCCATTTTTTCATCGTATTATTGTATACTTCTTTCCTACATCCAAAATCATGAATAATTTCCTTAGATTTTAATAATGACAAATCATGATCTATGAAATAATCAAATCCTTTCATATGTCTTTTTAATTTTCATCATCTTTATTTAGAATGAGATTACGAAATTGTAAACATATGTTTTTATAATCCTACAGACCCTATTCCCGAACCTTATTCAGAGGATATCTATTTTTATAATGACTATGCAAACCACATTTAAAACATTAAATTGAGAATTCGTAAAGAACTTGTTTTCCTTTCATGGAGTCAAATTGATGCTTCCTTTTCTATGGCATGTTCTTAATTTATTACCTTCATTACCAAATCTATAGTATCTTTCTATCCAATCAAATCATTTTACTAGGTTTTTTATTCTACATCCTTGACACATAGATTTCTGAATATTCATATATTTATGTTAATTAACGAAACTCTCATTGGGATTTGTTTAATGCATATACGATGAATTATAAAAATTACCATGATTAAGTGGTCAATCATGACTCCAGGTAGTTGGTTTAGAATAAAAATAATTTTTTCATTACAAAACCGATTTCCTTCAGCCTCTTATCAAAAAACCATCATATTTATCTTCACATACACTGTTACGTTGGTTCCTACTAGATCGATCCATTTAATAAAATGAAAATGGTCAGTTTGAGTATATCAGTACAATCATTATATAATATATTATGTGGATGGTAAACAATAATATATACTTATTCATGTTATCATTAACCCATTAAATTTAATTAAAATAACTATGAATCTTTCTAATATTATAACCTTTATGGTTATGTTACTTATGCTTAAATAACACCCTAGCCTCTAAAATTATCTGAACCGACCTCTGATACAATCTATAAGGCCCCATCATTAAACCTTATATAATCTTGAATTAAGTTTATAATTAACATTTATGATCTTTTCCAGTTTATAGGTTTAGAGGATTAGGCCATAGCATTTACATTACATCAAAAATATAATAATGTAGAGATTTCTACTCTATCCGAATTATTCAAACAAATAAAAGTCTCTAAATAAAAAATAGTTCTTTTCATGATATAAATCATTATAAATTCATTCTTTATCTTACCCTTAATAATTCCCTATGTAAAACATTTAAAAAATGTGTGATGAACCAGAAAATCTCAGCAAGGTTTATAAAACAAATAAAGAAAACATTAGTCTATGAAAACATAAAAATCAACGAAATCATACTTTTAAAACATTAACATACCACACAAAACCATAATATTTATGAACAACACATGGAAATCAGAAATCATAAATGTAAATTGTGGAATTATTTACATACATATATTTTAGCTTTAATATCTACATAGAGAGTAACTTTTTTAATACCCATCACATTATATTCTGTAAATCTCTTAGGAGACATATTAGCATTTACCTTTATCATGTTTCCCAATGCATTCGAGAGCTATCTTGGGTTAACCCTCCCTAAATTTATCACAAAACCACCCATATACGTATAAAATTCCCAAAAACCATAAAATATTATTAATATATAAAACAATAATGAAGGAATGATAAAATTTCCACATTGCATTCCCAATATATTAGTTCACAATATTGAAATTATCAATTCAATTAAAACATTAAAAAAGAAGAGTATAGAATCTAAGTGTCCCATACCAGTATAAAATTTTTGAAAGGAATATAAACTTTAATACACTCATTTACATATAAAGTAATTCTTAATGTAATTTCAAAAACATGGACATGATAGAAATTGATTTATAATATTAAATCTCTAAAACATTTAAAATTATGTTTTAGTTAAAGAATCCATTACCACTTGATAAAATACTTGAATTAAAAAAATTAGAGAATAACATCCAAGAAAACTATAAATATAATCATAATATAGATATTAATAACATAAAATGTCAAAATAGTTTTATATAAACCTTATATAATAATAAAGGTGCACAATATTTATATATTCCTCAATTATAGATGATTGAGATGTAGTCCCTTACAATGTTTGTATCATTAAATTAATGATAAATCAATAAAATAATTATTTGTCAAAATATAAATGCACAAAATATAATTATAAATTAAGTGTAAAAAATAAGATTTCATTCACATATATTCATTACATGACCTGATAAAGAATTATAATATTAACCTACGAATGAAAATTTGCTTAAGAAGTTTCCTTACAAAAATTTAGCAGCCAAACTGCATCACATAAAAAATCAGAAAATGGGTTGATGGGAGCGAAAAAGGGTATCTCATTAGATGGAAACAAAATTTACATAAATAATAAAATATAATAACATAACATAACATTTTAAAATTTAAATTTACAGACATAACATAAAATAAGACTTTGACAAAAAGAGGACAGTGAAAGGTTTTTTACAAATATCATTTTGATAAAAAAAATAGATAAATTATGTATAATCACTATAATGAAATATAAATAAATTATAAATAAAATATATGATATGAAAATTAATTTCACGCATAATCATAGCATGACATAATCATGAAGTAGATGTTTAACCCAAAAATGGAAATTGTGTTATGAAGTTCCCTTATCTCATGTTCGACTTTACTCGTTCTTGCTTTAATGTCCTAAATAACAAAATAAAGATAATTTAAAATTTATTATGAAACCTTTTAAGTTTATTATTCCTTTTATATCACTCATTACCACATTATAAATAATAAAAAGTCATTTAAGTTAATAACTGTCGTTTTGTCAATATTTGGTACTTGAGTTAAAAATAAACTTCTTATAATAACAAGTTTCCTATGTAGTCAAAAGTAAATTATCTACAGAATCATATTAGTGATTTATATGTCATATATAATATATATCTAGTATATATTTATTTATTTATAACAATACCTTACATTTGGAGATAAGAAATGAATTGCAGCGTTCATGGAGACAGTAAGATGTATGTAAGCATGAACACTGCTTTCATTTCTATTTAATATTTAATGGAATGAAGACATAATTATATAATTGTATATTATAATTAAATTATTATATAATATTAAATTTCCATAAATCCATCCTTTTTACATTCCATGTATGGAATGAACGAGTCATATCAGTTTGAGGGGGCGATAGTTTTCTTTTTCTCAAATGAAATTATTGTATTTACCAATTATGGAAACCATAAATAAATGCCATAAATGAAAAATAAATAAGTAAAGAGACAATATAAATATATTATATATCACATTTAAATATATTTCAATCATAATGGGCACTATTAGAGGCGGTAGGAGATAATTGAACAATCATTGTTTCGTGAGGCATTAGTTCAAAGTCCATAAAAAACATTTTTTTGTATCCATTAGATGGAGGTGTGTGGGAGTTTAGTTTGAATCATTCTCAGAAAAAAAATCCTACAATATTTATTATTCTGGTGTTGTTATAAAATAATGGAATATAGAGAGCTCAGGGGGTTGAAAAGTAAAATAAAAGAAAAGAACATCAGATAAGATGTTGCCTCTAAATCGGGTAACTCTTTCTGGTTTGAAACAAAATGATTTCATTAATTCCCTTATTCCTTGGGGAAGGCTTAAAATATTAATATATTCATGTTGGGATATTTTTTGAGTAGATTTTGGATGTTCTAAGGGGCTTGATTGGTCTGATTAATGGGTTAGAGATGGTTTCCATTTATTTGAGGGAAGATATGCTTTTTGGATAGTTTAAAATAATTGTTTTACTATAAAATTATTTTTCGTTTCATAAGCTCAAAAACAAATTTAACATGAATATAAGGTATATATAAGTATAAATAAAATCATAAAAATATGAATTGGACCGGTTTTTGATATTTCATAATCCTTATATTTTTTGTTTAACCATTTGTTATCTTATTTTACTCTTACCATTTCCTCTTATATATTCATACTATATTGTTAATATATTTATGATCAAAAACCAAGAGACCAAACATATATAATTAAGTATATAATAAATTTCATTTGGCCAAATATTATATTTTCTGTATTATTTTACGTTTTAAGAGAAAATTAATTATTCTAAAAACACATTAATGTTAATTTTTTAGTTATTCATACTTGGACTTTTAAAAAATCTATAATAACATGATTAATTCAAAAAACATTCATTAATTATAATATAACAAGTAATTAGTATCCCTAAATTCGTTGATGGTATAAAATGTTTTAAAATAAATTTATTTTAAAATTTATAATATCATTTATTTGAAACTGTTATTAATGATGTAATTACTTCATCACTATTGTTCCATAATAAAAATATTTTTATTTAATGTCTAAAAAATATAAATAAAATACCATAATGTATAAAATATTTTTATCTTTCAAATAAATATTTAGAGTCGATTATATCACTTAAATAACCACATATAAAAATTGTTTTACTAAATGATATTTGGTTATGTTACATTTATATTTCCTTTAAATTAATTAATATAAAGTGTCATTTTCACTCACTAGTTGCTACATGAGGTCCCAAAATCGATAAATGGATAAAATATTTCATAAATATCATATCCAATTGGGATTGGAAAAGTTAAATGGTAATTTATTATTTTTATACTATTATTTTTCACCATTATTTACCAGATTTACTCTTTAACCTTGGTAAATAAAATATTTACTCAAGTAATATTCATAATGCTTAAAAATAAAAGATACCTGCTTACACAATATGGACCATCTGATTCCAAATAGGGAATAAAAGTTTCCAAATTAAAAAAAATGATGTTTTATAAATTAATTTAAAATTAATTTTCTTTTCAAAACAAAAAAACGTGTTTAAAAAAAACATAACTATCAAAAGATTGACACTTGATTATGTACAATAACAAAGTGAAATTAGTTACAATGATATTAATTGGATTAAATAGTAATAATATAATAAAATTATACTTCAAATCCAATAAAAATAATAATGTAACTATATATGTAAATAAGATTAAAAGGGAGTTTTGAATTATAATGTAGTATTTTTCATTATTCAAAAAAAATGATCTTATTCAAAAAATTACAAAACATTTACCCAAAGTAAATTTTAATATACCACATACAAAGAAGAATTTTAATTTTTAAAATGGAACATATAAAAGTAACAAAAACTAAAATTAAAAGGGGTTCACCATCAAAAGGCGATAAAATGACCTTGTAAAAATATTAGTATTTTTTATAATAAAATTAGATTTATTCTCATTTTAAGCATCTTAATTTTTTTTTGATAAATGTAAAAACATTTAAAAAACATGTGTTGTCATATTGTAGTGAGTTATGTTCATTCCTGCTAATTCAACAGCTAGGCATTAACTACCATTTAATATAATATTAAATAATTATTTTTTAGCATGACTCAGCTCTGTGTGCTACATGAGATTTCAGAGAAACCCATTGTGTTGTGTCGGGTATGACATCAAACATAGCAACGCATTTAAATTAATGATAATGTTTAATTCATAAATATTAATAAATATTAGTATTCCATATTCTTTATTTAATTGGGATATTACATATATACTGATGAATAATGATTTATACATTGGTTTTGAATTTTTATAAATGAGGATAAAATCATTTCATTGTAAAAAGAGATATTTTCATAAAACTATTTTACGTTCACATATTATTTTTTATTTCTATTCAAAAAATATTTTGATTAAATGTATTGATAATATATTTAATATTACTAAACAACAACAAATATGTATTCTTACTATGAATATAATCATTATAAATTATTTTTACACTTTAAAAATAATTATTTTTTGTAAAAACTGTTTTTATGATATTCAGCATTGATATTAGAATTTTTTCCTATCACATTTATAAATATTATTTGATAAAATAAACTTATTATTATTATTACATAATATAAAAACACCATATGTATAATTTTTGTATTTGTTTATGAAATAGTAAATTTTATGTTGAATAGGGAAACATGCGTGGTTTTTGTTTTGAAAAGCTGTCATTATTTTTATTTAAACATAGTTTTTTTTAAATTACCCATATGTGTTTTATTAGTATTTAAAATTAAATAATAAAATTTTAACTAATAAGAATATAATTAATTACATAATAACATTCATTATATGTTATTTGGGTAAAAGATTGTTTTTAAATGTAAAAAAAATTCTAAAAAAATAAATAGTATTTCACTGTGTTTTGCGCACTTATATTAAAATTGATTTCATCCACTTCAAAAAATTATTCATAAAAAATTCATCACATATTTTTTATAATGGGTTTAAAATTTATTAATTAGGTCAATTTCATTTTTTTGGTTATTAATAATAATCATGTTAAAAATACTATCACAAGACCAAAGGTGTAAAATGGAAAATGAAAAGTTAATACTTTGTAATAAGGATGAAAAATCTCAAATTAATTATCATTAGAAGATTTTATTTTCATATATATGACCCCATATTATGTATTTTAATGGTTATGTTCTAATTTCAAATTGTTAAGACACTTATAATATTTTATATATTATATTAATTACATTTCTAACACTCACCACACATATAAAAGGGCATCCCTTCTCCTCTCTTTTCAAAACTACATGATCCACTTACATCCAAAAATATATCCCCAAATACATTTATAACATATTTATCAACATCTTAGATGTATATTTATCACTAAAACAGCCTATGAAAAAGGAATAAGGTGTAAGAAAAAGGATATTTCCAAAAGAAGATGTATGTATCCTTACCAAGCTTTTTCAAGTTCATTTATTCTTTTAATTTTTCAATATATCCAATAAACATATTAACATATTTATATTTTTATTATTTAAATAAATAAATTTTTTAGGTTAATGGTACATCTATTAATTTACTCATCTACATACTATGGAAAATGAAAATATCACTCGTGTGTACATATGGAATATTATCTCCACATGAGGGTATAATTAATTTTTCATCACCAATATACTTGTGTGGATATAATGACAGATTTAATAAATAAATATCATATTTATGAAACAAAATATTCATCAATGATTAATAATTATACTATTTATTTATTTTTCAACTATACAGTTTCATAAAATATCATTATGTATGCGTGTGGACTGCGACCTCATGTACAATGCATTACATTTTTTTGTTACCATCATTCTTGGATGATAATAAAATATTATATAATGGGAAAATTTGGGAAATTAATTATTTAAATTATATATTATAAGGAAAAAATAAATAAAAGCATTATTAATGGTCAACATACCGATATATCTTTGAATAATTTGACTGAAAAACATATGTGGTCAATATAAAAAAGAACTATTAAATTATATTTGTAAAATGAATTTAGATGGACCATAAATAATTATATATATATGAATAAATATCATAAAAATATTTATTAAAATGAAATTGATTATTTATGATTTTATAATGAATCTTTCCACGAAATAATACAGTTTTAGGTTTTATAATCATATTTCAACTCTATTGGGACATATTTTACATTATTCACATAAGATTTTTTACATGGTTTATATAATTTCTATTTGAAATATTATATCATTAATTATTCTTTATATATGTTATTTAATGATTCAATTCTTGTTTTTTATTTTATGGATTTGAATACAAAAGCTATTAAATCCAAAAACATTTATTTTACAATCTCAATCTTATTCATGATTGCTTATGCTAAAATTTATACTGGAATAATTGTATTCTATTACCATTTTATACCCTATATATTTTATTCTTTACCAGTTTTCTTGGTTTTCGCGTATTTTTCTTTAAACTTATCCTTTATTTGGTACTCAAATATTGAAGGAATTATCTTAATCAAAACTTACCTTCTTTTTATTTTTTTGTGGGAAGTGTTTCTATTCCATGTGTATAATATTCAATATTTTTATCACATTTTTACCTAATTTTAAAGTATTTGTAAACTTATTTTTTAATACCATTGACATTGATAACAACAATTTGACATGAATTGTTTTAACAAAATTCTGTACAATTCGTTATTAAAATTCTACAAAAGTGTGCACCAAATTTAATTTTAACATATAAATCATAAATGAATTTTCCCACCTCGATGATCAATATTTATTACTTTGGTTACTCTAAAAATTTCAATTGATTTCAAATAAATTAATTATGCAATTAATTTTATAATTTTTAGTCCATTTAAAAGTTTATTATTTTTCAAAATTTGGGAAATAATTTTGGATTTGATTTTTAATTAATTTTTAGAACAAATTTAGAAAATTATTTCAAGAATTTTTTTGTATATATTGTTTTCAATTTTCATTATAATTCTCAAAAGACATTCCTACATTTTAAAACCTAATTTTGGAAGAATTTTCGGACTTATATCATCCTCTAATATTTTACGAATTATATCGTATTTTTTATCATTCACATTCACATAATCATGTCCGTTATTACTCCCCATTATTAATTAGAGAGTATTTTTCTCCATTTGTACATATTTTCAAAATCATATATATATTAATTATTTTATTTATATTATACTATTTAAATCTATGTTGTTAATTAATGGAAGTTTATTTATTTCATTCACTGGGGAAATATATATGATTTGTATTGCTGATTCAATATTGATATTTATTAATTTACATGGCATATTAATTATGTGTTAAATTTATCATCAAATATATGAGTAATGAATTAGATATTTAATTGATGCATTGAGCCCAATTATAGATAGCCCCATATAAATAGATAGGAATAATGAGACCAAATAGGTGGAGATATTAGTTTGGAAACTGTTGTGTACCTTCCAATATAATGAATTTTTTTCACCAAGGCTGTGACTATAAGATTCATGATGAATTGTTCAATGTCATGAAAATATGGTAATGAATTTCTAACGTTATTCATTTCATTTAGTGGGAATTTATTCTTTATTATTCATTTTTTAATTTTCATCCATGGATGTATTTCACTCTCTAGTTATTGATTTAATAGAAAATTTGTTGATTAGTATATAATCTCTATTGGTATGCCTTATCTATTGATGATATATTACATTATATGTTTTCCCCTACATATCCTTTGAGAAAACCCTTTATTATTGTTGGCCATAATATATGACTCAAGAGGGGGGTGAATTCATTATCTATAAAAATTTCTATTAAAAGTGTTATTTACAAAACAATATCCCTCTATGAAAATAAACACAATGTTAGTTTAAAGTTAATTTATAAAAGTATTGAAGGTTAAATTTGGTTCACTAAATATTGATTAATTCTCAGCTTTCCCAATCGAAATATTAGAAAAACTTTTGAAACAAGAATATAGATTTAAAACAGATATAAAAAATTCCTAAAATAACTATAAATGTTTATTTAAATTTAATGCCAGATATACATAACAGATAAAAAAAAATAAAATAAAAAACACAGAAGATTAAAAAAGAGGTTCAGTATCAAAAAGATATTCAAAACTCTCCACATGGTGATCACACACTACCAAGTAGTTTATATTAATAAACTTTTGATCCACACCCTGGATCATGGTTCACAATATCACAGAGGCTTTCCAGGCCTCACTTGACCTCTACCACAACTATTTATCGGGGGAAAAAATTAAATAGATCTCACATGATCTCTTCCACATTTCTACATGAGATATAACAGTAACAAGAGATTGAGAGTGAGGATATTTTATTATCCTACAGTTTATCTATGGAGACAGTTTGTTAGATTCAAACATATATACACAGTACTTCAAATAGTAATGATAAGAATACAAAAGAGTAATAAAAGATAATTGGGTTTATAATTCTTTATGTGTTGTGCAATACTGCACTGGATTCAGAAGATGTTTAGGTACTGATATGTGAGTCCTCTTCTAAAATTTGGCTTTAGAACTGAGTGTCGTAGTTTGTGGTGAATGTGTTATTCTATTCTTTGCGAGGTTGTTCAGCAAGCTCTATTTTGTAGTTTATAGGGTAGCCCAAGCTTCATGTTTCTCTCTTTTCAATATTCTGAGTTTTCACATTCTATATTTCAGCAAGTTCTTCATGCTCTTTGTGAATCTATATATCTCTATGTCCCCATCACATTTTGAGCTCTAACTGAAGTCCTTTTATACATAATGGTCTACCTTGCCTTAAAATCTCTACATGCGCATGTACCTCGTACTATCTACGGATAGTCCTACAAATAACATTTAATAATGTTAGAAACATTAATTTGAAAAAATATGACCATTAGAAATAATTTTGAATTAATAAAATTGATATAGTTATTTATCATTATTGGGGAGTCATCTTCCGTATGTTGTATTTCGATTGGTAATGTCAGTCTATCATCTTTGGTGTGTCATATTTGGTGTGTCATCTTGGGGATGTCATCTTTGGTGTGTCGACTTGGGTCTGTCATCTTTGGTGCGTCGAATTCAGTCTATTATCATTAGTGAGTCGAATTCTATGTATCGACTCCGGTCTATCATCTTCGATGTCTCTACTTCGGTGTTTCGACTTCGCTCTATCATCTTCAGTGTGTCAACTTCGGTGTGTCAACTTCAGTCGGTCAACTTTGTTGTGTACTACTTCTGTGTGCCGACTTTGTTCTATCATCTTCGGTGTGTTGAACTTCATTCTATCATATTCGGTGTGTCATCATTAGTGTGTTGACTTCATTGTGTGGACTTCTATCTATCAACTTCAGTGCATCGAACATTGGTTAGTCGAACATCGGTGTGTCGAACATTGGTGTGTCAAACAAACCATCGGTTCTAGGGTATCTATAATGGTTGGGAAGTTTATGTCTCACAGAAAACATTACACAACTAAGTGTTATCCATAAATTCATGTATAAATACACTTTTAAACATATTTATTCATGAATATATGTTACTAACTTATTTAAGTATGTTTTTTTGTATGAAATAACTGTTTTACATGGATATACTAAAATGGCATGAAAGAGTAGAATTTGTATATTGAAATTATTTGTTATTATTAAAACTAAATTATATAGAGGGTCCAACAATCTCCTCCCTTTTGATAATATCATAAAATTCCATACATGAAAAAATATAGAATAAAGATAGTCTGACATTACATACTTCACTAAATGTAATCCTCCAATATGACTAAATTCTTTCCTTGTGTGAATTTATTTAAAACAAATCCCCCCTCAATAAATGTATTAAGGTGAGTACATTCCATGTGTCCTAAACCAGAAAAAACTCCCCTTAGGTAATGAATGATGCCTTATTTTGTCAAACATTGGGATTATCAAAAAGAAAGGAAATAATAAGAAATTACATAACAGAAAGGCACCATAAATATTTCCATTAAGAGGCATAAAAGTAAAAGACAAACCAAAAAGGACAAATCTCTATCAAAAAGAAACAATTCATCACTAAGGGTTGGGATGCTGCGGAGATTTTACTTTGTATGAAGGATCTGAGGGAGAAGGACAAGGTTTGGTAAAGGTAGAGGAAATAGGTGGTCTAAAGATAACTCCAGGCAAGGCAACACATGTAGGAAAAATAGTTGAAAGGGTAAGCCACCATTCTGACAACACTCGACTTGGAGTTTTCTCTATGATGATCGGTCGAATCTAGAAAAGGGCCTTAGATACCAACATTGGAGTAGGAGTCCGAGAGGTAGTACCAATTCAAGAATCTAGAGGGACCACAATAGCCTTGTCCTGATCATGCAAATAATTCTTAAAGAGATTGATGAAATCATTGATGATTTCACCACCTTTTTTAATCACCCTCTCAAAGTCACCCTTCTTTTCGATAAAATTAATCAAGAAAATTGTAAACTCCTTAAATTGAAGGACTTTCTACATGAATGATTCTGTGATTTTAGGAATTCTATGATTTTTTATGACAAACTTGAAGCTATTGATGAGATCATGCTTGGTAAAAATATGAGTGAAATACTTATCCACATTTTTCAGAATCTCTTTCTGAGTTACAGAGGCTTCATTAGTTCACTGTCTGACTATATTGTATACAAGATATTTATTTCTATGTATTCTTTCAAGGGTTTCGTTGTCTGAAAAACTCTAATGTTTTCAATGTTCCTCTCCCATCACAACCTTGAGAGACTCCAAATCAGCAACATCACTTTTCCCACTCCAGGAATTGGATGGGCCAGTCGACATTTTCCTATGCCCTTCCTCCAGCTTCATCAGGTCAACACTGAGTAAAAGAGTTACCATGTTCTTAAGAATATACATAACACCACTAAAGGAGGTCTTGACATTTGAGGATAAATAATCTAACTCATTTATCATCTTTCTTAATTATTATATCAACAAGTTATTGTGTCATATAATGGTTTTTTATTCATTATTGAGATTCAGTTGAATCTCATGGATTATTATTCTTGAAATCCTTTATGCATCAGCATATAAGATACTAATCGAGGTGGAGGATGCACTTCTAGATCCAACTGAGGCTATCAAATATTCACTATATCATTTTTTAATTTCTCCAAATGAGCTTTAGTTTCATAATCATTGGGCATAGCATGATCCGCCAGTTCTACTGTTGGTGGTGAAATTGAGGGAACAGTTTCAATAGATTTTGGTTCAGGTTGGACTTATGGAGTAGGGGGAGAAGGAACCCTCTCCTCATCCAAGTCATATTCTAAAAAAAATAATGTATTTTGGGTCATTATTCCCTTATCTAGTACAGTTCCAGTCTCTTGGCTCAACAGTGTCAATTCTGATCCTCTTCTCGAAGGCTCTATAACAACATCATAAACATCAACATCTTCATCTTGTTCTCGGGACATCACAAATTGTCTGAGAGCAGTATCCAATCAAACACCAGGTTCCACTTGTTCTCCAACTACTTCGGATTCACAAGAAACTTCTTTAATTTAAGGCACTAGAACCTCACCTTCTTTAACATGATCACCAACCATATGATCATTCAATTCATTAATTATCACTTGATTTTCATCATTAGGAAGGGGTGATCTATCCTTATGTTCAAGATCTCTATGATCAATAACCTGTTGTTCAACATGTTCATCACCCTCACAAGATCCATGTACAGATTCCTCACTTGATCTGTAAACCACTTGTTGTCACATTTTTAGAGAGTCACTCACATACTCATCATTTGTTCCATTATCACTATCATCATCATCATAATCAAATTCCTCATCTGATTTTCAAACATAGATTTCAATTCCATAATCTTCAGTTTCTTCCTCATCCTCGTCACCTAATAAAGGTTCTCTTGAGGGTATGTCCAAAGCTAGAATAACAGGTCCATAAGACATACCTTTGGGACTTTTACCAATATCATGATCCCTCATATTATCAAAAGGAGATCCTTCTTCCCTTGGCACTTCAGGTTTAGCTTTCTCATCAGAATAAACTAGAACCTCTCTAGGTTTGAGACCTGGATCAACATGGTCCTTTGGTCTTGATGGGTGGTAAACTTGATTGAAAACCTTATATAGCCTCTCCTCATCTCCTTCTCAATATCACTTCCATGGGTTCCATGAGACATTCATCCTATTACAAATTTATTTTTGAAGAAAAAAACCACTACAGGCATTTCTTACTTCATCTCCATATTCCACACAACCTATGATTTTTAACTGGAAGAAATTATCCATGGATAGTAAAGGCATGTTTCCTTCATAGATGTATTAATCAGATTTGAGATATACACCCCTATATACCTACAAAGGATCACTCTTATCCCATTTTTCAAAAAAAATATCAAGAAAACATCTTAATACTTCACAATAGAGAAATCTTCCATCCTTGGGTGGATTAGATGTTGTATGAACATAAAAGGCAGTCTTACTTCTCCAACGAATAAATATGAAATAGTACTCCAGGATTCTCCTTTTTCAGTCATCTCCTTTAGAGCATCTTAATAGGAGAACAAATTAGAGGTAGGTGGAATATTATCTGGATAGTCAGCATAGACACCTTCATGGGGAATTTATCAAAAATCAGCCCATTCCTTAGATGGAAAATATATCTCCTTTCCCTTTACTATAGACTTCATCATTGATGCCTCATCATCATCCAATAATATCCTCAAATGTTGATATAACTTTTGCACAAGATGGGGATAATAAGGTCTTTCATTGTTTGGGAACCAACTGAGCCTTCATTGAGATCCCAACACTTTTAAAAAAAATATTTTCTTTCTAGAATCCACTTAGAAAACACTGCCATTTTATTCATAACCACTCATCTTTCCATGTTAGGATTCTCTATCCAACTGGAATCACCTTTCTAATGCTTAATAGAAGGTTATTTAATAGGTTCTTCCATTCCTTGCTTGGTTTTTTCCATGACCAAACTTTAGATTCCAAAAGTGTTGAGAGGTCAAGAGTCGAGAGGAAGAATTACAAAAGATAGAAGGCTTTACGGTAGAGGAGAAGGTGAAATATCATGATGGATTGAACTATATATATCATTTACGTATTGTAAATCATAAAAAATAAAATTTAAATGCTGAAAAAAGATAGTAAAATATCTTAGTTTTATTTAAAATAGACAGAATTTTCAAAAAATTCCTTTAATACATCGGTGTCAATGAATAGGTTTCAGGGATCGATTTTATAAGATAAATTTCAACGGATCAGTTTCATGGGATGAGTTTCAAAATAAATTGGTTTCCAGAAGATTTGTTTCAAGAAGATGGGTTTCAAGAAGATCGGTTTCAAGATGATTGGTTTCAAGATGATCGGTTTCAAGACGATCGGTTTCAAGAGGATTGGTTTCAAGAAGATCTCCTTCAAGAAGATCGGTTTCAAGTAGATCCGTTTGAAGAAGATTGGTTTCAGGAGGATGGGTTTCAAGAAGTTTGGTTTCTATAAGATCCTATTGATTTATCATTCCTAGATCATGTCTAATGTAATTTATTCTCTCTAAATTTAAGGGCTTCGTGAATATTCCAGAATGCTGACGATCAGTCCTAATAAAATAATGAGTTATATCAATTTTGTGATAATGATCATTCAAAAAGTGATATCTTACATCAATATGATTCATTCTAGAATGAAAAATTTGTTTATTAGAAATGTTAATAGCACTTGTGATGTCACAATTTATGGGGATATGTCTAAATTTAAATCCATAGTCTAATAAGGTGTGTTTTATCCACAAAATATTTGCACAACAACTACCAGCAGTAATGCACTTTTCTTTAGTCGTTGATAATGAAACTGAATTTTTATTTGTACAACACCAAGATATCATTGACATTTCCCGAAAATAACATGTTCCAGAGGAACTTTTTCTATCTAACTTACATCCACCAAAATCTGCAACTGAATAGCTAACATAATTAAAAGCTTGTCCATTAGGATAGAACTGTCCTATGTTAGTTGTGTACTTGAAGTATTTGAAAATTCATTTAACACTATTTAGTTGTGACTCCTTTGGGTTTTCTTTAAATCTTGCTCACATACACACACTGTATATCATATATGGCCTACTAGATGTTACGTAAAGAAAACTCCCAATCATTCCTCTATAAGCAGTTTTATCAACTGATTTTCCATTTTTATCAAGATCTAACATACACGTATAACTCATAGGAGTTTCATTGCTATTAATTCCACCAATGCCATATCTTTTCAAAGGATCTTTTATGTACTTACAATGATTTTATATTATGCCTCCTTTTTTTTGAAATACTTGAAATCCAAGAAAATATATGAGTTCAACCATTGAACTCATTTCAAAATAGCTTTACATTATGTTTGAAAAATCATGACATAATTTTTTTGAATATCCAATGATAATATCATTTAATTATATTTGAGATATTAAAACTTATTTGGAAACTCTTTTTATAAATAAAGTAGAATCCGCGAGTCCTTTGGTATGTCTATTAGAAATAAGAATGTTACTTAACCTTTCATATGAAGCTCTTGGAGCTTATTTCAAACCATATAAAGCTTTCGATAATTTCAACACATGATTTAGGAAATGTGGATTTGTAAAACTAAGGGATTGTTCAAAAAAATCATCCTCAATTATATAACCATTTAAGAATGCACTTTTGACATCCACTTGATTATGTTTTAAATCCAAGTGTGATGCATAGGTATGTAAGATACAAATTGCCTCGTGTCTAGATACTACTACAAAAGTCTCTCCATAATCAATTCCCTCTTCTTGATTATATCCTTGTGCAACTTGTCAAGATTTATTTATATCTATATTCCAATCTTCACCTACCTTATTTCTAAACACCCATTTCGTTCGTATGGTCAAAGTATCGTTAGTTATATCTACATGTTTCCAAAAACTATTTCATTCAAACTGATAATGTTCTTCATTCATGGCCATTACCCAAAATTCATCATTGATTTCATAACTGATATTTTTAGGTTCTTGTTGTGCAAATAATGTGTGATGTTTAACCTGGTTTCTCATGGAAGCACTATGTTGTGTTCCCCTATCTAAATCCATAACCACATCATCTAAGGTATTATTCTTAAGGGTTCTTGTTGTTCAATAGAATGTAGGACTTGATATTTGATGTTTTTCTGGTTCACTACGGTTAGGAGGTGGAGAATTTCCAGAATTGGATGTTTTCATAGATTCCTTCACATGAAGATTTAATGTTTTATCATAAATTTACAGATTGGATATATCATCTTCAATATTTTCAAGTGAGGTCTTGGACTCATGTGGATCTGCTTTATCAATATTGATGTGTATAGATTCCTCCACACATCATTTTTTCATATTAAATACAATATAGTATTTACTTGATGTAGAATATCCAAGAAATATTCCTTCATCACTTTTAGAGGAAACTTTATCTAAATTAACATTAGTGCTTAGAATATAGACTGTACATCCAAACACATTAAAATAACCTACTTTGGGATTCTTATTATTCCAAAACACATAAGGAGTTTTTTAAATAATGGTTATAATTACGATTCAGTTTATTATGTGGAATGTTGTATTAATATATTCAATCCAAAAATAAATGGGTAAATCATATTCATTAAGCATAGTCTGATCAACTTCTTGTCTGGTGATATTTATTCGTTCTACAACATCATTCTATTGAGGTGTCCTAGGTGCGGAAAAGTTATGATTATAACCATTATTTAAGAAAAAATCTTCAAAATCATAATTCTCAAACTCACGACCATGATCACTTCTTATGGATTTAATCTTAAATCCACTGATATTTTCTACCATCCAACCATACTTGGTAAACTGTGAAAATTATTTTCTTTAATGGGACCGAAAAAATGTCTAGGTATACCTAGAGAAATCATCTAAAAGAACAGAAACATAGTGCATCTCATTGAGACTTGAAACTCTAGATGGTCCAAACAGGCCCATGTGAACTAACTCGATAGGTTGAGAAGTATTTACTTCTTTCTTTTGTTTGAAAGAGATTTTTTGTTGCTTTTCATTTTGACATGGATTACATACATTGTTGTTTGGAAAATAAAATTTGTGTAAGTCTCTAGCTAATCCTTTTCTATTTATCTTACTAAGAGAGTGTATATTACAATGTCCTAGTATTCTATTCTAGAGCCCGGACTCTTTGTGAAAGGCATTTAGACAATACACATTCTTTGATGCTAGTGTGTCTAGATTTATAGCATATACATTATAATTTCTAAAATTAGTAAAAAAAAATTATTCTTGGAATAAAAAACATGGAACTAATCACCATTGAATTTAACATTAAATCCATCATCACAAAGTTGAGATATGATGAGAAGGTTATACTTTAATCCATCAACATATGGTGCTTTAAATATTGAAATAGAGTTAGGGTTACCAATGTGGGGTCGGCCGATAATTTTTCCATTACCATTGTCAAAAAATGAGACGTGTCCTCCATCGATATTGATAAGAATTTAAAATCATGAAAAATCCCTTATCATATGTCTTGAACACCCACTGTCCATGTACCATGGATTTTTAGAGGAACTCTTTAGGAAGTTTACCTAAAAAACAATTTAACCAAGAAATGACTTTGGTACCCATATTTTTCTGGGTCTATATATATTTGTAATATAATCTCTAGGAACCCACAACATTCTTATGTTTTTCCTATATGCAGAATATAGAGTGTTTGAAAAGTAAACTCTGTTTGGACTTGTATAATTGGATACATTAAAAGATTTTGTGGAATAGGAACTTGCAGTACAAATCTGGTTCATGAAAAAGGTATTTGATTTTCCGGATTTGGGTACGAAATTTGATTGTTATAAATTCCTCTAACATTGTAGATATCCTACCCCAGAAGTGTAATTTGGAGATATTTGTTTACCGAGCATTTGAGTAATAGTAGTTTTCCCATTAGTATTCTTTTCTAAGTATTTCTTCAATTGTTAATTATACATTTTTAACTCATTATTCTCTTTGAGAAGATGTGTGTTTCACTCCTTTCAGTTGTATGTTGAAATTTTGCAGTCACAGTAAGAGTATGTTGTTTGATCAATGATTTATAAATATATTTCAACTCATTGCATGTTTCTTCTAACATGATGTAATATTATAATAGTTCATAATTTGTCATATTTTCATACTCACTTTCAGAATAATAAAAATTACGTATAGGAGAGTCTGAGGTTGCCTCATTTGTTTCTTTCATGAAACACATAATAGACATCTCATCTTTCTTATTTTGAGAAGAGCCAGATTAACTTGTCTGGTCCTAGTAGGCACTCCAGGTGGCCTTCATTGCTTTATTATACCTTCTATCCTTATTTTCATACTTTTTCTTGTATTTCATCATTGGACAATCATCCTTGCAATGTCTTTTCCATTTAAATTTGTAACTAATTATCTGTTCTGATTTATCATTTTTCATCCAATTATTTTTCCAATTTCCCTTATTATTGTACTTTCCTTTGTAATTATGGTTATTGAAGAAATTATTTTTCCTATATAGTTTATTGAATCATCTAGGCAACTGGGCCATTTCATCATCACTATATGAAGCAACTTCATCACTACTTGTGATTTCAATAGTATCTTGAATTGTCTCTTTATCTTTACATTTGGATGCAGTTGTCTTGAAAGCTACAAACTTTCATTTTGGTTCATCATCCTCTTGAATTATGTTCAATTCAACTTCACACATCATTAATTTTCCAATCAATTACTTCACTGTCATATTATCAATATCGCACAATTCTATGAAAGACACAAATGTTCCATGCCATATTTCTGGTAGGCATCGCAGAATACGGATGATCAACTCTTTAGATTTTACTTCTCATCCTAATAAAATCATGGTATTCACAATTTCATTGAACATGAGATACATATCAAAAATTGAAATATCAGGATTAAATCTAAAATTTTGATATTTAATTGAATAAGTATTTAATCTAACTTCTTTAACATTAGATGTTCCTTTATGGGAAACAAAAAGAGTATCCCAAATTTAATGTGCAGTTTTACAAGTAGAGAAATGGTTAAATTCTTCATCTACTAGTGCACAGTATATATCATTCATTGTATTATATTTATTTTTATAGGTATTTTTGGTAGGTTCATCCCCAGTGTTTCTAGCAGTTTCAGGTATTTCATATTTACTTTCAATAGCATTCGAGATTTCAAATCTCAAACTATCTAGATGTATTTTCATTTTATGCTTCCACTGAGCATAACTAGTTCTATTAAAGAAAGGGTGCCTATTGGTATCATCCCCTTCTATTCTATATTCCATGATATTTTTTGTAAAAAAATTTATAGGATATAAAAACATAGAAATAACTGAAATTTGAGGATCGTTGAAACACTACTAGAATCAGAGTTGGGATGATTTTAAAAAATAATAGTAACATTCAAAATCCTCTGAAACCAAATGTTGGTTGATGTAGATGACTCAAGAGGGGGGTGAATTGAGTATCTATAAAAATTTCTATTAAAAGGGTTCTTTACAAAATAATACCCCCTATGAAAATAAACATAAAATCAGTTTGATGTGAATTTATTAATGTATTGAAGGATCAATTTGGTTCTCTGAAGATTTATTATTTCTCAGATTTCCCAATCCAAATATTAGTAAAACATTTGAAACAAACCTACTTATTCAAAAAATATAAACACTTATTAAACTAACTATCAATGTTCGGTAAATCTTCATGCAAGAAATACATAATAGATAAAAAATAAGATAAACATCATAACAGATAAAACAAGAGGTTCAGTCTCAAGCAGAGACTTAGTATTCTCTGCTTGGTGATCACCCACCACAATGCAGTTTATATTAATAAACTTTCGATCCACACCCTAGATCGGGGTTCATAACAACACATAGGTTGTCCAGTTCACACATGCCCTATTCCATAGTTATTCCTGGGGGAAAACAAATAAACAGATCTCACATGATCTCTTCCACAATTCTACGTGGGACACAAGTGTAACAAGAGATTGAGAGGATATTTTGTTATCCTCCAATTTAGCTCAGGAGACAGTGTGTGAGATTCAACAGAAATACACACTGCTCGAAATAGTAATGATAATAACACAACAGAGTTATGAAAGAGACTAGAGTTCATTACTCTCATTGTGTTGTGTAGTAATGATTTGGATTCAAAAGATGTGGAAGAAATGATATGCAAGTCCACTTATGCATGATGGATTCAGAAATGAGTGTCATAGTTTTTTGTGAAATTATTCAGCTCTTCTTGGTGAGGTTGTTCAGAAATCTATAGTAGGTAGTTTGTAGGTGAGCCCAAGCATTAAGTTTCTCTATTTTCAATATTCTATGTACTCATTGTCTTTATTTCAGAGTGTTCATCAGGGTCTATGTGAATCTTTATATCTTTGTGTCTCTATTGATTTTTGATCTCTAATGGAAGTTTGTTTATAATTCAAGGTCCACGTTGAATAAAGATCTCTATACATGCATGTTACTCGTAATGCTTATGGATAGCATTATAGACAACATTAGATAATGTTAGAAACATTAATTTTCCCAAATATGACACTTAGAAATAAATTTGAATTAATAAAATCAAAACAGTTGTTTTTTAATATCGTTGAGTAAGATTCAATCTATGTATTTGGATTGGAAACATTCGTCTGTCATCTTCAGTGTGTCATCTTTTGTGTGTCATTTCTGGTGTGTCGACATCAGTCTATCATCTTTGGTGTGTTAAATTTGGTTTGTCGACTTCAGTTTTTCATCTTCAGTGTGTCGACATAGTTCTGTCATCTATGGTGTGTCGACTTCGATGTATCAACTTCGATCTATAATCATCAGTGTGTCGACTTCGGTGTGTCGACTTCGGTCTGTCAACTTTGGTCTGTCAAACTTCGGTGTGTTGACTTCGTTCTATCAACATCATTGTGTCAAACATCGGTCTATCGTCTTTAGTGTTTCATGTTCGGTGTGTCGACTTCAGTGTGTCGACTTCAGTAAGTCAACTTCAGTGTGTCAAACATCGGTGTGTCAATCATAGATGTGTCAAACATCAATGTTTCGAATAATCCATCATTTCTAGGTAATCTAAAATGGTTTTGTAGTTTCTATCTTACAAAAAACATTACAAGGGAATGTGTTATCCAACAATACATGTATAAATACACTTGTAGACATATTTATCTGTGAATATAGGTTATTGACTTATTTAAGTATATTTTTCTTGTATGACATAATCGATTTACTTAGAGATATTAAATTGGAATGAAAGAGTATAATCTGTATATTGAAATTATTGGTGATTATTATAGCTAAATTATCATAGAGGGTCCAACCATTATTTTTTCCTTTACCCATGATATAAATAAGGAATCATTGAATTAACATTTTGTATATAATAAATTTTTTTCACTCTATGTTCTATTTTACAATGTAATATTAAAATCATGTATGTATCTTGTCTCTCTTGAATACTAAACTAATTGATACATAGTAGTTTTATCCCTTGTATCATGAACCAATTTATTAATGAAGATGCTGGATATGAGTTATTTCGGATGGGTTCATTAATTTGTTAAAAAATTAAGTTTATTAGGACCCTTGGTAACGAGATTTTATATGATCATATATTTCATGAGACTTAAGATAAACCATTATAATTTTTAATAACTCTAAGGGATAGTTTTGTTATATGTCAATATTTATGATCTTATGACAAAATAATATATGTTTCATTTTTTAAACATGAAACCTATTGGAAGAAATGGAATCATATCGACACCCATAGTCAATGTAGGGATTGTCCTTCTATGAAAGTAAAAAAAGTGAGTATTACAACTGAACAGATCATGGTAATATTAGGAAAATTTTCGTTATTATTAAATATATAATTTACCATAGAGATAAACCCATAGTTATATAATTAAATGATCTAATGTTGGATTACATTATGCAATGGATTATTAAATATTTTGATTGAACTATTAATCTGTTGGTCTATGAGAAATAATTCAAGTCCGTTGAAAATATTTTCTAGACTATAAATTAATAAAAATGGAAATTTTATTTTGAAAGTGTATTTTTTAAAAGTAGATTCATATCAATGGTGTTTATTGAGTCAAAATATTAAGGAGGATAATGTTATATGAAGAATTGAATAGAAATCCTATAATGTTATTTTCATTAAAAAAAATCTCAGAGAAGAACAATATGATATGGAAAGGAAAATACTTAATTTATGATCGAAAAAGATAAAATTATTATTTAAGATTATGTAAATAATATGTGATTATTCAGTTATTCTATGAACAATGTGAAAAATATAAAAAAATATTTAATTCATTAATGTTTTACATATTCTAATTTGATGAAGAGAAGGGTCCCTAAATGTTTCCAATCATTTGTAAATATAGTATCATGATCCACTAGGATCGTTATAAATTCTTAACATCATGTATCATTAAATTAAATTAATTTAATAAAATGAAAATTGGGTACAATAAACAAATTAATGATAAATAGGAAGATAAGGGATGGATGTATCATAAAACATGAGATATTTTTGAAAAGAATCACCATGATAAATGAATATAGGATATGAGAGTATGTTATAATTGTGGAGATATAATCTATATATCTCTTGAATGAATGGAGAATAAGTAAATCAATAATTATCATTATTTCAACTGTAAGGACATGAGAACTACTTGATCCAATTATCCAAGTGTAAATGATTACATTAATAATATAATTATTGTATTTCTTGATGATATCTTAGTTTATACTAAAACTGATAGAGATAATGAAATTAACATGTCAATCGTTCAATTTCTTATCATGTTTCTATATTTATGGACAATAATGGTTGTTATAGATGTATAAATTGTGGCTATTGGTAATATCTATTGGCAGGATATTCAAGGATCTAATTAGTGTTTAAATGGGGTTAAATCTATTTCCATAGTTTTTAATAGTATAAATAAATCTATAGCCATGGTTTTGACCATGTCTATAGCTCAGTATCCACTGTTTGAAACATTTTAAATAACCTAATAGTAGTGTTTCAAATAGTGGAAATGAACAAATGACAACAAATTCAAACCATTGCTACAACTCTTGAATCTATTGAAATATCCCTACATGAAATATTTAAAATCAATGTCATAACCCTATATCCAAAAATTGTAATTGTGTCTTTAACCATTAAAATCAGGGCTATATGCTACTAATACAATGTGAGTAGCTATATTTGAACCCCATACATCCCATTTCCGATAGAAAATTCTTAACCACTGCACTACAAAACATGTTTTGGTATTAATATGTATAATATATATATATATATATTGTGACCATAGAAATAGGGACTAATCATCGGATATAGGACATCATTCATGTTTCCAAAATGAATGAATTTTTCCCAAGGATGAATAGAAGGGCTTTAGCTAAAGGTTTCAAAAACTATGGATGTAGAACATTCTTATAGACATGTTATTATGTGTACCATGGAGAAATCCTTGGTCTAAAAACCAAAAACAAGGTTTTCCAAAAACTATGTCAATAGTAATGCTCTATGGAAGAGGTTTTTCAAAACAATACATTGCAATATGCTTGTATCCTATTAATGATTAATATGTCTCCTCAAGGAAAGTTGTTACCTAATAAATTTAATATATGTGTATCATGAAATTATAATGGTTATTTTATTGGAAATAGTGTCTTCATATGTGTAATATTTGTTATTGTTTCTTAGAGGAGGAACACCAATACCAACATATATAACATCATGGGTTAATATGTGTATTGATATAATGGTATTTATATAATTTATTTTTGAAAATAAGATTATGAGGAATTAAATTTTGGTATCACATACTGGAAAGAGTTTTAGGGATTATTGAATAATGTTGAGCCTTGGATTTCATTATTTTTATTTTATATCTTACCCTATTATTTGATGGTTTACATTATTGGATATTATTTTTACTTTTACTAAAAATATTATATTTTATATAATTTATTGAAATAATTGGAATCACATGTCTTAAAATATTTCATACATTGAAGAAATATACCTTTTAATAGATATCATGAAATATTAAAAGTAGATTTTAGTGATTAAAACATGAAAATGCATCTCTTTTAGTAATTATTTTGAATTTGAGATGAATCATATATATAAAACCTCTTGATGCCCAACCATGGAATTAATTCATTAAAGTATATTTCTTTATAATTCCTCTAGTAATGGATGATATTAAGGTAGTCTGACATACCTCAGAAATCATTGAGGAGAAGATATTGATTGTATGAGTTTTTGGATATATTCTTTGGTCTGAACAAAACAACATTTGTATTAATTGAATTGATGAATAGCATTATTAATGAGTTTCTATATGAGTTTTTAGTGGTTTCAATCAATTAAATCATGATTTAATTCAAGTCTAGAAACTATTTTTTCAAACATCTTGACATCATCTTGAGTAAACTGAGAGCCAATCATATATATTAAAAACAGCCTAACTGTCACATTTTTATTCATATATTATACTAATTTGGTCATGTTGTCTTTGAGGTTCGAGTGTTAGTGGACCCTGAAAATGAGGTTGTCATGGCATCTAGCGAATGGCCTCAGAATGTCTTCATGATTTTAACCAGTCATGGAATAGTGTGTTTTTACAGTTGTTTCATCCAAGATTTATCCTTCATATAATAACATCTATTTTGGATAAAAAATTAAGGGGAGAACTTTTTTTCAGATTATTGTGAGGAATTTATCCAAGAGTTTAAGAGATGGTTTACCTCAACCTTGATACTCTCCTTACCTGATATTAGTATAAAATATTCCATGTACTATGATTCATCTCTATAGGGAATCATATTAGTTTTGATGCGGGAGGATTGGGAGGTTACTTAAGGATCCATATAGTTGAGGTCACATTAGTGAAATTACCCAGATTAGAATCTGGAGTTAGTTTTGGTGGGACATATTCATATATATTGGTGGCACAATCTCTGGGGTGGGATTTCTGTGGTATACATGGATCATAAGAACTTCAGGTATATATTTTATTAGTGAGACCTGAACCTCTGGAAAATGAGGTCAGTTTAGTATATATGGTCGTTCACATTTTATTTGTCCTACATGATATGAATGGACCAACGACGTTAATGATTCATGGAGTTGGAAGACACAGACATAGGTAGGGTGATTGTATTGTGATGGGTGGTGGATGAAGAATCTTTTTTCATATTTATATCTGGATGTTCTGAAGTGATAAGGGGGAGTGACTTTGAAATCAACATCTTTTATTACCATGCTTCTAGACTAGGTCAAGACAGAACATATATCTAATCTATAGGGATGATCTATAAGGGATACCATCTATGGTGGGGAGCCACCATCAGGTCAGTCTCTTTGAAGTGGGGATATTTTCATTATATATGGTCATATTTGGGTTCCTATGTTATTAAATATGCAGTTGATGAGGGAATTTAATTCTTCTAAATGGGAATTATATCCAACGATGGAAATGATGTATCATAATCTCTATAGGTATTACAAGTGGATATGTATGGAGATAGATATAGTAGGATTTGTGGTACATTTTTTTCCCGATACGTAGGTGATGGATGGTCATCATAGGCCAACTCTGTTATGGTATAAATTTTGCATTAAAGAATTAAAATGGGATTATGTCAACATGGACTTCGTGACAGGATTACCGAAGACACCATATAAAAATTATGTTTTTATGGGTGATCGTGAATCAACTGATAAAATTCTACCACTTAACCTCCAAACAAGTATATCTTCACTATTGAGGATCTAGTAATTATATATGTGGAGGAGAAAGTTTTTATTCATGGTGTTCTAAGGAGAACCATTTTTTTTCAAATTCCTCATTTCACATCTTGTTTCTGGTATGGGCTTCAAATGTTTTTGAGATCACGGTTTCATAAATTAACAACCAAACTTCATCAGACTGATGGAAAATCCAAGTAAGAAATTTATATTTTAGACGATATGTTTTAAACCTATGTTTTGTACATAATTGGTTTATGGGAGAATCCCTTTTTACTCATGGAGAAAATGTATAGTACAAGATTATCAGAATTGATTCAAATGGATCCATTTGAGGCACTGTATGTAACTCCATGTTGTTAGACAGTGTCTCATGTATGAGATGTATAATCAGGTTCAGTTGATTGGGAATCAGTTGTTGACCACACAGATTAGGTGGAATTAATATGTTTACAATTATTGATGACCTATAGTCTTCAAGGTTGGACATTTGGTTTATTTGTTCATGTGCCTCCTAGGTTTGGTAAAGGTTGAACCAAGAATATGTAAAGTAGTGCCCATGTTTTTTAGGTCATCTGTGATTTTGTAGATCGATTTTACATTGGAAAGCCATTTGCACCATCCATAGTGAAATAGTGACATATTAGACATGTTTCACGTTTCAGAAATTTTCATATTTGATCTTATACCTTCTTAAGTAATATATTTTGATTATAATTATCTTGATGTAAATGTGTATCTTGAGGAGTATCTGATCCAATTTGGTGGTTGTATTCAGAATAATATCTATGGGGAATGTGTTCCTCTATTACTAGTGAAGATCTTGAATTGGCATATAGAAGAGGAGACAATGGAAAAAGAGTCACAAATGTCGTTATTTAATCCTAATTGTTTCACCAATTCCACATATTTATAATTGAAATCATATCTTGTGGACTAGTTATTATATATTAGGAAGGTTGTACGATCCCTTCATTTTCCTAGTGCATCCAGTTTTATGTTTTTGGTTGATCCTCTTTGTGATTTTTCAAACCAATTAAACAATAGTATAAAAGACATAAAAATAAATTAAAACATTGGTTTGAGATTTTTTGGGAATTTGGAAAACTTTCTTGTTAGGTAATAGACTTATATTATGGTTCTAGATAGATAGGAGAGACACCAGTTGGTCATTGAATTCAACAGGCTGGGCGGTGGGTTGTCTTGTAGCTTGGTAATGATAATAGAGTCCCACTTTCAGACTAGGGAGAACCACCACTAGGATATAAGTACATTGGTTATCCAAATGGTGACATAATCACCATATGGTGTATTTCCTTATCATTCATGTGAACTAGATGATACCATCGGCTCACCGATGTCATCGGGATGGACCCAAGATGTGAGTAGTTGATATGTATTTTTACCCCCCCCCCAAAACCTCCTTTGAATACCTAATTACCTATAATTCAACAATGATATGAGATTTTTTAATCTCAATGTTTATCACAATATCTATAGGGTTCTCAAATACTAAATATCCACCCCTTGTTCAATTCATGGTATAGTGATCTAAGATCAGAGTGTTATTTATAGAATAGGTATTTTTCTCTTCCCTTCCTTTGGAGTCCTCTTCATCCAATCTTGATAGTGTTTTATAACCAATTTACATAGGGTATTGTTTTGTTTCACATTGATCAAATCGAATAATAATTAATTTATTCTTCCCTATTGTTGTGTTGGTGGTCTAAATAACCCACCAAAAGTCAATTCCTTTTCATGTATGTGAATCATAAAAACTAATCTAAGAACACTATGCAGATGAACTATTATAATTTTTAACCCGCTAGTATTTATGAAAAACCTATACCTAGAAATGCTGTAGAACCTGTCTGGTGTGTCGAGGTTGATTCCAGTACACTAGTCACTAGAGAGTTGTGTCAACCCTTGTTTAGCGACTAGACCGCAGAGATCCTAGAGCCGGTGACTACTACCATTAAATTGGAATGATTTCAAAGAATCAAATACCAAAAGACATAAGAGTTTAGTAGTATTGTTAAACCATATAAATCATGGGTATTATATTATAAATGAATACACTAATTACAATGTAATTTGTTCCTCTCTAGGATGAAATTATTCCATCAAGTGTATCCTTAGATAACATATATTTTATACTTATTGGATTCATAAGGAAAGGAAACTAAATAAGGGTTATCTCAAATTATTAATAAGGGAATATTTTAGTAAAATCATTAATGAATCAAGGAGAATAATAAATATTTCATGGTAAACAACAACAAAAACATACCATGAAATCAAGAAAACATTGATGGAAGTGCATAAATAATATTGTAAGGTAATAACTAGATACACATTCTCTTCAATTAAGTAGATAATCCAAAATCAGTTTGTAATGGTAGGAAACTGAAACACATTCCATTAGATCAATAAATAAAAATGAAACAAATCAATAGATTTTTTCATTATGAAAATGGAATGGATAATAAATAATTAATCTAAATGAAGGAAATGAAAAATTATTTAATGACATGTATCTTATACATAAACCAATATACCATCAAGATATATCCTCGAGAGAGTTTATATATATGGGTAGAAACCAATCTATTCTTTTTTGAAACTAACATGAACGGTTTTTGTCCAACTAATTTTGTCTCATGAGACTACAGATGCATCTATGGGATATACAAGGTATAGTTCCAACTAGTCACAGTATCTCCAAATCCTTGCGCACATATCGAATAATCTATTTAATTGAAATACAATGTGTTGTATCAAAAATACATTTTAGATAAATGAAACAAATTTATAAATATTTACCAAAATAAAAAAATAACATTCAAACTAAATACCGTATGAAAAATTGTATATGGTTTAGGGAATATTCATGTCATTTAATAATGATATTGATATTTAGGGAATAATAAATGTCAAATGGTCATAGTAAATTTAATATTTCTATTGGAATAAAATAAATCAATGATGTGAATTTCAATACTATCCTTGGGAAAATCCATCCTAAATCATCCATAAGAGTAAAAAAAATGGTATCAATACAATATATCCCATGTGGAGTTAAAATAAATGGTTCTTGTCATTGAGAAATATAAATATGTTAAAATGATATTTAAAAAACATTTTTAAAGAAAAATATGGTTTGGTTTTGAAAAACCATTTGAAAATCATTTTCTTTATTAATCACATTTGATGAAATTTTAATTAAAAAGTATCCATTAAAAATGAAAAGTAAGAATCAAAGAAATTAATGTGGGTAAATATGTACATATGATTGTAGGTAAATGTAACATTCCCTTTTCATGAAAAAAATGTTAGAAAATTGGTTTGTTCACAATGTCGAAAGAAGATTACATTGAAAAAATTTATTAAAAGAAAAAATGAGTCAAAATTTATTGAATAAGTCTATTGTTAAAGGTTGAAAACATTTTTCTCAAACCTTTTTCTAAAATACTCTTTTTTAAAGAAAATAGGTTGTCTGAAAAATGAGAGAATGAAGTTGGGTTTCTTAAAAACAATCTAACCCATTTTGGGTACTGAAGAGTGGAAAATGGAAATAATAATTGCAAAGGTCATGAATAACTAGGGGAGAATAAAAATAATTATTTCGTTTAAAAATGGTTATATAATTTTATCAAATATAAATAAAATAACTTTAAAATTATTCTTGATGAAAATAATCATTAAACAAACCAATGTGTCCTATATTACATTGAAACATATTAAATCATAAGAAAAATGAAGGGATAAAATTAAAAGAAATATTTAAATACCACTATGATAAAATTATTAATGATATAATATATCAAATTGGGTAGTAGATAAACCACCCAAAATATGTAAGTCGTGAATGTGACATTTATCTCACAGTTGGAAATAAGCGGGATGAAAATCCCTTACCTTATGATTCCTTTAAAATGAATATCCATTAAACTAATATATAAGGTTTTATAATAATTTAATAACTTATTATAGAGCAGTATTAATATTTATTATATCTTACTTGATCTTCGTATAATATATTATTAGTTGTTAGTTAGTAATCATTCACTATTTTAACTATTTCAATTGTTAATTGCCTAGTTTTTCTAATATGTTTTGTCTTGTTACTTATTGTTCTTATTACCTTGACCACGATTTCACCATATCCATAATTTAAACCATTATTTAATTGTAATATAAATTTAGTATATATATATATATAATAATCAATAATGTGTGGAGATAAGAAATGCAATTCACCATTCATGGAGATTGTAGTTCATACATACACATGAATTACACCATCATTTATTTTCATATTAAAATAATGAAAATTAAATGATATATATAATATAATTACAGTATCATATCTATGATATATATGTCACATATATTTATTAAACCCATCATATATATGTTCCATGTATAGTGTGAACAAATCACATCGCTTTTAGGGGTTATATTCCATACTTCCACAAATGATGTTATTGTATTTACAAAAATTGTAAAGAAAAAGGGTGTGTATTATATAAAAAATAAATAAATAGTATATTAAAAATATCATTTATATCATTTAAAAATAGTGTGTTCGTAATAATTACCATCTATGAGAGGAGGTAATGGAAAAAAGAATGGCAATTTTTTGTGAGGAGATAGTTTTTCATACACAGAAATGGTAAGTTCATTACCAATTATATGGCCTGCATTTTTATTTATTTTTTATAAACCCCCTTTAATGGGATGAGGGGGAACCCTCACAAGGCCTCTAGGCTAAGAGGTTACATGGCCTGTAGCCTTAGGATATTACATGACCCGACAGACTTAGGAAATTTAACCGGACTATCTACATGGAACTTCCCTTTCCTAGCATCTGCATCCTAAAAGTAGCTCTCCACCTTTGCATGACGGTCTGGCTAGGCTTCCCGTGCATGCATAGGCTGGTACCAATGGCATAGCCATGCCCTCTCATTCCGACAATCCATTTGGCTCTACTCTGGTGAGTGCACTTGCACTGAATCCTCTTCTGGGACTGATCCTCTTTTATAGTGTGTCTGGAGCCTGCATTCATGTGGCCCGAAGGCCTTAGGGTGGCCCGAAAGCCTTAAGGTGGCCCAAAGGTCTTGAGAATCAATTGGTCCAAAGGCCTTGGTTGGCCCGAAAGCCTTTCAGGACCCGAGGACCAAACCGGTGGCCCGAAGGCCCAGATGGATGAATAGTTTCGGCTGATATAGTACCGAATAGTGTCTGCTACAGTACTAATACATCTTACAATACAATACACCCCGGAAATATGCCTCTACCCAGATTTTATCATAGGTCTCTTGGATTCACCTAACGAGTCCTCATCAATTAGGCTGACGCTATTGTTCCCAATTATATGGAATTGTGTGTATATTTATGTTGAACCCTTATAATTACAACATCTCAGTATATTTAAAATATTTTTTCTTATTATAAAAGCATGAAATAATAATAATTGATGGGTTGGAAAAAGAATTAAAACTAAAAATATTGGGAAAAGGCGTTACCTCTTAATCAATTAAATAATTTTGGTTTAAATAAAAGGGATATGAAGGGTGGGTTTATGATGATGTTGATAGTGTTGTCGAGCGCATCAAATTAGTTGTTTATTTTTTACTAGAATTTCTCAAGTATAGTCGGAACACTAGGTCTTCTATCGATGGAGCCTTAGATCAATATTTAATAGAACATGGTTTTAATTATAAAAAATATATTGGAATGGGGTTTTTGAAAACATAGAATTTTATAATTAAACATGAAAATAGAAAAAGGAAAATGATAAAACAAAGTAGAAATGAACAAGATTAATTAAGTGTGATCAACTTGAGGAAATCTATAGAAGCTCTTCCTTCATTCCTTCAAGAGATAGGGTTATGGAATTTTATTTCCGAGATTGTAACACCTTTATCAATAATATTACTAATTCTATACCTGGATACCACCTAGGGTTCAATAAAAATATCAAAAAAATCATTAGTTATCATCGATGTTTGAGTGCTTTGTGTTTAACATTATAAACGACACTCACAAGGGAAACATACACAAAAATCAATGTGTTTTTCCGATTCGTATGTAATTTTATTCTATTGTAATAACGTGTAATTATATGGACATGTAATATCTTATTTGAGTTAAATTGACCAATATGATCCACACAAACACCACTATTGAACGAGGGAATAAAAAGTGAGGAACGGTGTGTGAAACATCACATGAAAGGGTACCCCGAAACATTAACATATGAAATGAGAATGGTATACCAGAACATAACTCAATAGAATATTAATAGAAGATGAATAAAAACAAAATTATATATATAATTAAAAAGACCATTCAAATATTACAATAATGGATCTCGGGATTTACAATATGGTCCTCCTCAGGTGATCACTGGGAGTTTATAACTCCATAAGAGGGGAGGAATACCATGATGATGGCTTAGAATGTACACATTCTTTTATAACATCTACTATTTAGAAGAGGACCCATTTGGGACTCCAAATTGGTTTCGTATGGCGTCCATGCCGAACTCGTAAATGAGGTTCCCAAGTGGATCCTTCATATCCAAAATGGGAGGTGGTTTTGGGGACCCTAATTTCGAGAATCCCATTGTCCCATGGTTCTATGACACTATAAATTATTATCTCACATTCCAAAAAACTAATGAATTTTTGGAAGACAACTTGTATTTATCCTTGTCAAATATGTCGGCTAAATATGGTATCTAATAAGAGATATTTCCAAAACACCTACTCAAACTTTTGACTTCATGGAAATTCCATTTATTTGATATACTGGTTCATATGGAACTATTAATATATTAATTTGGATTATATTCCTTAAATATATTTGTATCCCAATTAATTAGGGATAACCAAAAAATTTAACCCCAACTGGAAAAATGTATCAATAACAGTATGTCGTTGAGTTTATAAATGTTATTGGATTCCTATGAAACTATGCATAATTTTAATCTACTCCATCCTGGGCCTTCCAAATTACCTCCACATATAACAAAAACATAAAAAAGTGAAATCAATCATTTTAATAGTGATAATTATTAAATTATTGGACCAATAATGAAGTGAAATGTATTAGTATACCTGTAAATTTCAATACAATACTAGTTTGATACATTTGTATAAGGGTGAAATAAAACAAAGAATCATGGTACTATCACACCCCCACAACAAAAAATTTGTACTCATAGGCAATGTATAATACCCTAATAATGTATCATTACTATATAAAAGGTGTGAAAACTTTCAAGACACTTTTTAAATTAAATTCATCATGTCTTGTATATGGAATAAATTTTCTTATCATTTTGCTTCCCTCACATTTGATTTTTTTCAAATTCATTTGTTCACCCACGAAACATGTTGTGACCTACCTCACCTAGAAATTTTCCCTCTTTACTCAAGGAACACATTAAAGTGGATTTATTCTATATTCCAAGAGTTCATGTGATCTTACCATATGCCTTTCAAGATTTTATGTTCTCTTTTGGATGAAACTATTGTGCTACTCAAGATGACATCCTACACCTTGTTCTGAGGATGAAGGGTTAGTTGGATTTAATGTCTAAAAAATATGAGGCAGAAGAAGAGTGACTAATATGTTACGTATAAAACATCTCAAAATTCAGCATGTGTTCCGAATGAATGTACACACATAACACATCACAATTGGTATCACCTCCGAATCGATTTTCCCAGTTTTATTTTTGTGTGGGTCAAAACCAAGAAGTGAGTAACAATGAATAAACATCCTTTTTCTTCATTTTTTTCTTTTCTTCTATATTTTTTATTTAAAAAATATTTTTTTTCATATATAGTTTTTTTAGATAAATAGGGTTTTGTGCATAAAATAATGATTCCATATGGATTGTGAATCCACATCCCAAGCATGACAAATTATTTTTTGTGGGTCACACACTCGGATCAAACTTGAAAAATGATTTTGGATATTATTTTTAATGTCAATTTTAATCTAAAAACACAAAATAAATAAAAATGAATAAAAAATGAAAACACATATATTTCGGTTTATTAAAATCCTAACAATGAATGTCTCCCTACCCCACACCAAAAAATTACATTGTCTTCAATGCAATTATTTTAAATAAATAGACAAATAAATAATGGTAGGGAGAAGGGACAACCATGTAAGTGGTGTAATATATGATATCAATTATTTATATTTCCTCCAAGATATGCTTTGTAAAATCATCATTGAAGAGTTTGAGCATATTACCATTAACAGCAAACCTCTTCCCACTCTTCTCATGCAAAAATATATAGCACCAAAAGAGTAAACCTCAATAACAACATAATGATGAAGCCATTAGGAATGAAGCTTTCCTGGGATTATCTTTAGCCTATTATTATACATGAGGACCTTCTAACCAATATGAAATTTACACTAATGAAGCATCCCATCATTGATCTACATTGTTTTCTGTTTATATATTCTGGATTTTTCATATTCATCACATTGAATTTCTTCCAACTCCTAAATCTACAACTTCCGATGCTCACCTTCATCTGCGAGATTCATATTATATTGTTTACAAACCCAATATGCACGGTCCTTTGTCTCCACCATGAGTTGAAATACCTTTAGAAACACAATATTTTATGGTGACATTATTATCAAGGTTTGAAAAGTTGTAAGGTACTCCAAAAGTGCATCATCCAAGCGGAAACTCCTAACATTCCTGTAATGAACCAAGAATTTATAGATTAATAAATTTTAATTTATATTAATATTATTTCATAAGATATTATTATAATGTTAAAAATACAAATTTTTTGATATATTAATCTACATGAAACAACAAGTTTCTCTGAAATCTTGTGTTACACACAACTTTGAGTAATACCGAAAAATAAAATTATTATATTATTTATTTAAATAGTGCTTAATACATAGTTGTTTTATTTTATGGAATGAACATAAATAACTAAATTATTATTAATAATGTTTTCGAAATATTTTTTTATTAGTCCCATAAATTTTAGAGGATAAAAATAATAATGAATATGATTTTAAACATTAAAAACTCTCAATATTTTAAAAGGTCATTTTACCACCTTTTTATGGAGAAACCTTTTAAATCTATTTTTTGTCACATTTATATGTTTTTTTCACAAAATAAAATTGTTTTTTAAAAGTGTGACATAAAATTTAACGTGGAAGAAATTTTGGTATTTTTCAGAGACTGTTCATTTTTCAATGTATACTGAAAAATACCGTATTTTTATTCAAAAATGAATATTCATCTAATTTATATATATAGAAAGTATTTACTTTTAAATTTTTTTAAATTATAATTGGATTATATTTTCATCATTTAATATAATGATTTTAATTTTATGTAATTAAACAATTTAATTGGATATATACCCATTCCAATCTTTTCAAAGTTATTACTTCTTAAAAACATGTTTTTTTGGTTTTGACAAAGCGATGAAATTTACAATTAATTACTGCAACATCTATCTTTTTAATTTTTAATAATGGATGAAATTGTTTGAATAATTATATCTAAATTTTATAAATTGGGACCTTTTATTTTTAGATATTATGAATAGTAACTTCAGAAATTATTTTATTTACCATTATTAAAGTGTAAATATGGCCAATACAGATAACAAAATAATATTATAATAATATAAAACTACACTAAAACATATCCTAATATTATTGGATGAAATATTTTTGACCATGGGATTCCTCGGGTCGGGACCCCATTGAACTACCTGTGTGTGAAAATGACATTTAATTACGTTTAATTCAATGTTGAGGATAATATACCATTAACATATTTATTTTTTTGTAAAACAATTTTTATATGGGGTTATATAAGTGATTTTTTAAATATGTATTTATTTTAAATAAAAATATATTTCCAGTATCATTTTATTTTATTTATAACTTTTTGGAATAATATAAATAAATATATTTATGAAAAAATGATGATGTAGTGATTACCTTGTTATTGAACGATTTAAATAAATGAGTTTATAAATATCAAAATAAATTTATATTGAAACATTTTATGCCATACACGAATTTTTGGGATGATTTGGACTTGTTATATTTAAATTAATGAGGTTTTTTAAAGAATCGTGTTCTAATGGATATATAAAACAAATCATGATATGAATAGTATATAAATTAGCATAAATGAGTTTAAAAAAATACTATTTTATTAAATGATATATTTGTTATATAAGTCAAATATTAAACTAAATGACTTAGATAACGTTTATAATTTCATTAATGAACCACTTGAAATTATATTAGCATTTTATAGTTACTATATTAACCATATCTTATAAATATATTAGAAGACATGGTAAGTGTCAAATAAGCTTATTATGGGTTAAAGCTAAATGATAATGGTAAATTTGAAATGAAAACATGTCTCAAAACTATTGTTTTAGATTATTTCAAAAAAAATACATTATATATTTAAATTAAAATAGCTATAGTCATTTGGAATGTAGGAAATCTATTTTTAATAAAATAAATTTTGACACTTTCCTAAAATACCCCTCCTCCCTCGAATGAAATCCCACCACCTCTATCCCCTTACTCACATCTGTAAATCCTAATGGATCATCCATAATAGTCCAAAATAAGCTCAAAAAATACTTATATTCCTCCTATAAGCCTTATATTAGTCAAAAAGAAATTCAATAATTCTTTTCAGCTTAAAACAAAAAGAGTTACCCGATTTGAGATAATGTTTTCCCTCAAGAATCATTCAATTATTTTCTTTCTCCCACCCCTTAAACTATATTTATTACATTTTTTATAACATCATAAGTATCTTAAATATACTATGATTTTTAATGATAGTTATTGGAACTACACTTACCCTCTCCTCTATTAAATAGATACGAACATGTTGTTTGTGTGTACGGTGAACTACTACATCATGAAACAATGATTATTTGATTTATCCCTTCCCAATATCATAATGGCCATTATGATGGAACTATAATTATATATGATATTAATTATATTTATTTTATTTATAAGATTATTTAATTATCATTTAAAACATACCTTTGTTCTTTTCTTGTTGTATAAATATTATAATTTCATTTGAGAATGTGCGGATTAGTGTCCCCTCAAATTGATATTACTCATTCATGAAAGACATGGAATGTATAAAGGATGTAATTAATGAACTTATGTAAAATATATAAAAATTATATTATAATTTAATTATAATATTACTATGTATTAAAATTTTCATTCCTTTAAATAATAAATTGAAATGAAAGTAGCACTCATTCATACATACTACTTACCGACTCCATGAACAGTGCATTTAATTTCTTATCTCAAAATTTTATAGTCATTTATAAATACTTTTATAATTAAAATATATGTTATTTAAATATTTAATAACATTCTATATGTAATGGACCCTTGACCACATTTAAAATTTGTAATTATAACATGTTCATTTTTTACTCAAGTACCTAGTATCAACAAAACGACTGATATTAACTCAAATAATTACGTATATTTTATAACGTGGTAATATGTTATATAAAAGCAATAAAAAATGAAAATTATTATTAATAAATCAAAAATTAACTTTAATTTATTATTCAGGAAGAATAAGGAACATATGTGACGAGTCTGACTCAATGTTAGTTAACCTTTCACCATCCTATTTTAGTCAAACACTACTTTTATGTTAGTCTTTTTATTTACATTTTATAATGTTAGAATATGTTATTATATATCATAATTTATTTAAATTTTATTTCCAAGTTATTAGAGACCCTTTTCTCCCCCATCAACTCATTTTATGAATTTTAAATTGACATAATAAGGCTATCGAATTTTTATAAAGGGCTTTGTCCCAATCACCATTCACTGAGGCATATCTGGTTTTCATGCACACTTATTATCCTATAATGTTTATATACAACCCTTTGGACTATTCATATCATAAATAAGTATATTATCCTGATATCTAATTTTACTTTATATTTTATTCCATAATGATATTTATTCAGGTGTTTTCAAGTGGAATGGGACTATTTATCTATAACAACATTTTAAATGTCTTCAAGATTTATTCTTCTAAATATTTATGATTAATTTAAATGTTTTAAAAATTGGTTTTAGGATTTATCTATTTATACATGATTGGTTTAAAGTGTAAATTTCTTTCAAATGATTTAGAGTGGTATGGGGCACTTTGTTTCAAAACGCTTCTTTTTAAATGTTTTAAATGAACTGATTATATCAATATCTTGAAATGGTATCTTGGGACTGTAATGTGGAAATTATATTTTTCCATTGTTCTTGTTTTTTGTGTTATTATTATATAATGGTACTTGGAAATTTTATGGGTGATTACTTGATGAGACAATGATGGGTGGTTACCTGATAAACCTAATGTTGGGATATTCCATGATTAACCATGGAAAGGTGGTTACGTTATAACCTCCATTGCATTAGGAATGGAAGTATGCTATATGAATATTCCATTTAGTGATATGTGTGCAATTTGAACCTATGGTTATTCAATTTAAGTATGTTTTGGTCCCAAGTAACCTTTATATGTTATATGTATCATTGTGAGGGCTTTATGGGAATATTTTTATAAAAAAATGGGTATGTAATGTGATTATATTTAGTTAAGTGTTTTTGATAATTCTTTAATGTTAAAATTATTACATCGTGATAATGTATTCAAGGATTATATGCTGTTTTGAAAATATTAGAGTTTTATTTCATTATGTATCCCTTATTTAGATTTTTATGATCATCCCATGTTTTGAAATGTTTTTCACGAGACTTAAAGATGAATAGGTTGAAGGATGAGATCATGGAAAGATGATGTTGTATAAAACATTGAAATAATGTGTTTTTTAGAGGTTTTTGTTTTTTGAAAAAAATAAATAGTGAGAAGAAGTGTCAATATGTAATATTCCCATTTTTTTATAAGTTATGACCTACTACTCTAATGTTATAAACCTGTAAAGATCCTCAATGTGAATTATTCACGTATTTGAAGATTAATTAATTTTTAAGCCTGGGGCCTTACATTTCATATTGGTTGTGTAGTTTTATAAATGATTTTAAAAAATTACCAATTTGATATTTCTAATTTTCAATTAGTTTGGGGTGATATGTATTGGATACATTAGGAACAAACAAATTCTTACAGAACACTTTTTTTCATGTTCTTATTGGAAAAATATCAAAACTATAACTAATGATGAATCTTTGAAAACCAACCATATTTAAAATATGAGAATTCATAAAACCAATAACCACTCAATATTCATCAGTTCTGGTATCCTTTTGGATCCACCCATTTAGAGACATAGTCAACTTCCAAAAATAAGGACACAAATCCTAATGAATTTTTATAATGCCCCATGACTTCAATTCCCCTTGAATCAATGATCTTAGAAAATAACAGGTGATGATATTGAATTTAATTCCCCTTAGTGATAATCCCTTTGAATTAACATCGAATTCATGAAATACAAAACACATGGGATTCTCTATACAATTTCCAACAATAAATTTCTAACTCAAGGACCATTAGATCTGTTCATTGAAAGCCAAAGTGGACCCCACATGACAAAGGGTGTAATAAGGTCATAACATAGGTGAGCCCATGGTTAGAGAAACACCGACGATGAAATTGGTCACAAAAAATTCTCCACCACAAGTAGGGGTTATCCCAAATATAGCATCAGGAATCATGATTATGTATCTAGGATTTTAATGTGCGTAAATTAGTGGAGACGGTAGATATTTCTAGAAAATTCAAAATGTCTTCATACCATGGGTTAATGTCCACAATATCACAACGGTTCTAATGAGGGAATAATTCTCCAATGGGGTGGGTTTTGTCAAGATTGTTGTACAGTGGTGGGGAAATCCTAATAAAGTGGTTAGATACAATTTTTTACACACCCCTATTATCTGAAATCTCATTTTCAAGAATCATTTTCATTTCTGATGATGATGGCCTCATCTAGTTGACGTGAGACATACAAAGCCTATCTGCTTGAGCATGGGAATGAGGTTGCATATCTGGGCTTTGCTTTGGACAAAGACCAAGTTGGGCTTTAACATTTTAATCTTGAACGAAATCACCTATGGGAGAAGTTCAATCTAATAGAAATCACAACGTGGGCAATGTGGTCCAAGATTCCCTAAGATTATATCACTATAGAACACCATACACTTAAGTTATATGCATGTTTTATGAAGGGCTATGTAACGAGACCTTATTTACATTGTGTAATCCTTTTGTATAAATAAAATTGTTATTTATTATTTGGATAAATTTTTGGATTTCAAATGTTAAAATAAATATACGATGAATTTATATAAGTTCCATATTATTGTTGAATTTTGGAAAAATTGTAATTTAAGATATTTTTGTATACATTAAATATTTAATACTGTGAAATTATTTTCAAAAAAAATATCTTCTATAGTTGTGATCAGTAAGAAATTTAGAGCCTAATAAGATCAACTTAATTTTTGGTGAAAAGTAAATTATGAATAGTAATATTACTCTTATGAATAGTAATGTGACTAATCGAATAGTAACCACACTTAAGAAAGTAATAATATGTTTTAGGCATCTATATTAGGTAACACGATATAATGGAATAAGTAAACAACTATTTCTGAATTTATAGTTAAGTGTTAGTATTTATTTACGAGTAAATAGTGTTTTTAAATAAAAATTAAATATCTCATAATTAGAAAATTATTTGCATAAAATGGTATTAATTTTTGAAATAAAAGTTTCAATATTATGTTAGGGTGAATTTATGTGATTTTTTTAAAATGTTTTGTTTTTCTGTAAATAGAAAAAATTCATTTTTGAGTTTCAGTGTGATTAATGACATCATTAATGATGTAATAATGATGTAATCATTCTAGCTGGATTTTGATGAATAATATATGTTCTTAGGTGTCCCATGTGGACAATAACATGGTAAAATACAATGGTCAAGCCCATAGTGTTTCAAAAACCATCAATGAGGTGTCCCTTGAAAATTAATAAAATATTGCATCACATTTTCTATAAATACCAAGCCATTTTCTCATTCAATTCATTACAAAATCCTCCTCAATGAATATATTTCCTTTTTACCTCGAAAGGAGTCCATTCAAGGTTTCCTAAATCCCCCTATAATCCCAAAAATCACTCTTTTGTTGTTACTCTTTAAGGTAAGGGAACCTTTCACACTCCTCTTTAAAGTCATCATGTCCTTTATATTATGCATTCTAGTGTCCATATTTTTGAGAGTGTATGTTCATCTATATCATTATTTCTGTCCATTTTATGTACAAATTATGAGAGACACTTTTCTCTCTTGTCCACATGATTTTATGAATTATTAGGTGAAGTTGTTAGGCTACCAAATTTTTTGTAAAACTAATTGCATCTTCTATTTTCTTTAAAGATTCCTTTTCATGTGGTATGTTAGCCAAATATCCATACCGTGTTCTTATTTATTTTTATCATATAAACATTCAGTATTGTGAGTTATTTATGTGTGGGTGACCCTTTTTCTCTCTCTTGTCAACATTTTCTAAAACCACGGTGTATAGCCGTTATCCCACAGAATTTTCGTCTCAAAATCTCTCTCTCCCTTTTTCTCATGAAATTCTCTTATTTTATTTATGGGAATACCCAAACCTGTTTCATTTACCGGGGTATTCATCAAGAAATGAAATTCATCTATTGGATTCACTAATTGAAATACATATAACCCTCACCCCATTTTCATATGTTGTAAATGGCATAATGATCTCGTTTTTAAGAACTTTTTAAAACACCATGACTTTGAGTTGATACCCATTTATTTTACTCTCCATGGGTTATTTATGAAATTTATTCCTCTGATCTAAGTGGATAACATGAAAATAAAGACATATTAAGGGCTTTCCCTGATAGCGTTGCAATATAATGGGTAAAGAATTTAATCTCTAGAGATGACAAGTTTCACGATACCTTGGTGAATAACATTGCTAATTTTTATGACACCTTGGGGATGAACCATTTTGATTTGTTCGTGAATGTATAAATTAAATTTTTGAGACACATATTCAAGTTATGTTTCATGTTATTATTTTGATATTACTCTTTATCAACATGATCATATTGATGTCATTCAAGTTCACATGTAAACAGTTTCATTTTCTTTACATACAGTGCCTCCTACTAAACCTTCCCCTTGATGTATGCCTTCAGGTTATGAGATGCAGTAATTGTACATACGGTGAACTTATGAAGAATTCTTACAAGGGGATTAGAATACTTTTCTATGTTATTAACTAGTATATTGTCAATGATTTCCAAAACACTAGAATTTAAACATCCTCTATTTGTAAAATGTAATGAAACATTATCTAATAAAAATACAAGAATCTATTGCATGTATCAAAGGATAGATTAGTTATTTGCGGAAACTAGGCTATGAAAACAATAGAAACAACCCTTTAAAAAGTTTACATCTAGGGAAAGTTTTTTGTATTTTTCTGAAATATCAAGTAACTGGTTTCTGAACAAATAAATCTTTATCTGGATACGAACAAGTGGATGTGGGTCTTGCACAGATGTTACTAGGAGTGAAAAATATAACAAGGAGTTTCAGGATTGACTGAGGGTATCCGAGTACACGACAATGGGCCTTGTTGCACTCCTTTTTTGATACACCCAGGGGATATGTTAATTTAATTAAAAGATTTTTATGAATCCTTAAGAAGGATTTATATTTATATGTAATTATTTAACCATGATGTTTTAAGAAATAAAATCCTTTATAGTTAAAGGATTCATAATTGAAATAATCTTCTCACTACGGTTTTATTCTTTTATAAAACGACGGGAAATTTGAGGAACTATTCAAATAGTGACCACAATGGACCATGCGTTGAGGACCCTCTGATAGAAGCCATAATGGAAACATTCTTGAGAATAATGAACCAACAGACTCAAGTTATGGGAAATAACATTAATTAAGCTAAGAGACCAATCTTACCACGTAGGGAACATTATTATGTTGAATCCTTTTTGCGTCAAAGACCACCAACCATCAGTGGATCTACCAACCCTTTGATTACTGAAGAGTGGATCAGAATTATAGAGAAGATCTTCTCTATGCTACACTGTTCGGAACAAGAGATGGTCACCCAGGTAGCTTACCACATATTGGTAGAAGATGATCAATGGTGGTAACTGATTAAAAACATGAGGCCAAGAGTTAAGGTTAAAGCTTTAAAGTGGGAAAAGTTCAGAGGTATCATCTTCATTATGTATTTCCCTCATTCCATTAAAACATGAATGGACAAGGAGTTTCTCAAGATGAAGCAGAAATATAATGAATCTATGTGAATCTACTAGATAAACACCATAATTATTTCACATAACACATCAAGCTTTGTCGTGGATCCAAATGGAATGGTTGGTAGATTATTTTGTGGACTTAGACATTATCTTTGGAAAAATCTAGCCAACCAAGACTATGATGGTAATTAGGAGATCGTTTGATGTGTGATGAAAGTTCAACAAGATATTGGTGAGACACAATGGTCTCATAAATCTAGTGACATGAAAATATCGATGGAGCCATGCATAAGGTTGAATTTTGATCATGGAAGGGGAGGAAAGCATGTCCAACGTCCCATTATTAATAAATGTGGGAAGAAGCATTTAGGGAAGAACATACTCGAGAGTGGGAAGTGCTACAAGCATGTAAGAGATGTCTATATCTTGCAAAATTGTCATAGTGATGTGATACCTCATTTTACCAACACTAAAGATTAGGGGAATATGGTTTAGGACATACCTGATGTCCAATGATATATGTATGAACAACTTGAAAACATTTCCAATCAATATCCAAATCTGAGGGAAAGGGGGTGGAATTAGCATCATTCTCAGAAATGGAAAAGGGAATAATGTTGTAATTTTTCATTCTTTACGGCTGAAGTTGTTTCACCAAATGATGTGGTTGAAGGTAATCTTGATGTTCTCTCAAAACTGGAAAGTACATTGTTTGATTCTTGTTCTATGCATTCCATTATTTCCTCCATGTTTGCAATGAATATACAATCTACCCCTGAATTTTTAAAAGTAGAGTTGTCAGTCAAGACTCCTGGTGGGATTGTCCAAGCATTATCTGTGTTCAGATACTCTAGTGTTTACATTAGTGGCCACAATCTCATCGAAAATATATTACTCATTCCCGTGCTGGAATTCGACATTATAATAGGGAAGGACTGGCTCTCAATGTATAATGCTAATATAAAATGAATAAGCAAGTAAATATAAGTATTCTGGAATAGAAAACCTATAGTTATATTCCAAGGAGAGATATCTAAACCTGATATTTTTCTAGAAGAACCTCATATATCCTTCTTAATGGAGTTGATTGGTGAAGAATAAGAATGAAATGGGGGTATAACGATAGAAAATTTCCCCATCATCCAGGAAGACATGGATGTATTTCCTGAGAAGTTACCCAGACCTCCCTTAGAAAGGTAGGTGGAGTTCATTATTGAACTCGTACCTCGATCTCATCTAATATCAATGACCCTTTATAGGATGTAAAATATTGATCTAGAAGAACTAAAGAAACAACTCCAATATCATTTGGAAAAGTGGTTTATGAAAACATGTATGTCTCTTTGGGGAGAAGTTGTTCTCTTTGTGAAGAAGATGAATGGATCATCACATCTATTCATTGATTATAAACAATGGAATGAGATCATAGTGAAGAAATAATACCCACTTCCATGAATTGATTAATTATTTTACCAACATCGTGGAGCTAATTCATCTATATGATTTATCATAGATCCGGATATCATCAACTGATGTGATGAAATAAGATATTCCAAAAACTAAATTTCAATAATGATATGGGAATTATGAGTTTGTTGTTATGCCCTTCTGACTGACTAATGCACCAGTAATTTTTATTGATTTGATGAATAGATTATTTATGGACATCATTTATAACAATTTGGTCGTTTTTATTGATGATATTTTGAAACATTCCAAATGTCTTGAGGATCATGAGGATCATTTAATGGTTATTTTTTCAAACTCTATATAAGGAGAGGGTTTTTAGAATGTTTGTAAATTTTGAATTTTGGTTACAACAGGTTTTTTTCATTGGGAACATTATATCAAATGAAAGAATCATTGTTGACATTGAAAATAAAAAAGTAGAAAAGGATTGGCCTCAGCCTATAACAATAACTAATATTCATAGTGTCCCTGGATTAGCAGAATATTTTTGGAGGATTATGAAAAAACTTTCATGAATTTATAATCCATTAACCATTTTATCTCGAAAAGGGGTCATGTTCATCTAGAAAAAAATGTTTGATGGTTTTATCCAAGAGCGGAAGAAGATATTTTTTATTGGACCCGTGTAAACTCTTCCCTCAGGTGGATAATGATTCATTATTTTTAGAGACGCATCATTGAAATGGATTATGTGTGTCTTCATGAAAAATGTAAAATTCTTGATTATGCATCATGAAAATTGAATACTCACTGGAAGAATAATATTATGCATGATCTTGAGTTGGATGTCGTTGTTTCTTCTCAGAGGATATGGAGGAACTATAATTATGGGGAGAAATGTGATATATACACATACCTTAAAAGTTTGAAGTACATTTTCATACAAAAGGTATTGAACATGGGATAGAGTATATGGTTGGAACTTCTCAAAGACTATTATTGTTCAATTCATTCTCTTCCCAGAAGAGAAAACAAAGTCATTGATGCATTAAGTAGGAAAGACCCAGTTTTTCGTTCCATGATGAGGAGTCAAAGGGGTCCTTTGATCAACAACATAGTAAAACTGGACATGGGAATTATAAGGGAAGGGACATCATCTACCCTAACCCGAATGATTCTCAAAAATTATTACTAGAGAATATCACAAAAGCTCAAAAAGAAGATCATTTGTTATAGAATAAGTTTGAGGCTATGAAGGTTCAGAAGTTTGTTGAGTTCAATATTGATCAAGATGGTTTACTGAAATTTAGTACTGGAATATGTGTTCCATATATTCTGGAAATAAAGGAGTTTATGGATGAAGCTCATTTCTCTACATTCACTATACATCATGGGAGTACAAAATTATATAGAGAGATTCATGATCCTTATTGTTGGGATAATATGAAAAGGGGGGTAGATTACTACACTACCAGGTTCTTGGTATGGTAGCAAGTGAAGGAAGAGCAACAAATTTCAAAAGGGGTGTTACAAACACTACCCATACCAGCACGAAAGTGGGACAATATCACAAATCACTTTTTCACTAGTCTCCAGATAACTTGAAAAGGAAACAATGTGATATGGTTTATTTTGGAACATCTCACTAAGGCTATCCATTTTATCTCTATTCGGAAATATTTCATTACTGATCAACTATCAAGAATTTACGTGAAGGAAGTGGTAAGGCTGCATGGAGTTCCACTTTCTATCGTATCTGATCGTGATCCGACATTCACATCAATATTATGGATAATTATTCAACATACACTAAGAACTAAATTGAATTTAATTACTGACTATAACCCCCAAACTAATGAAAAATCGGAAAGAACTATTCAAACACTTGAAGATATGTTGATAACATGCTCAATGTAATTTAAAGGTTGATGGGATCAACATCTCTTTTTAATTGAGTTATCTTACAAAAATAGCTTACACTCGATCATTCAAATGGAACCCTATGAAGATATGTATTGTAAGAGATGTAGAATTAATACTTTATGGCATGAAGCTGGTGATATAAATCTTCTTGGGCCTGATCTTGTGAAATAGATGACTAAAACGTTCCATGTCATCCAAAAACACATTAAGTCTACTCAAAGTCGAAAAAAGAGATAATCCTTAAATCGTAGAAGGTAATTGGAGTTTGACATTGGTGAAAAATTCTTTCTTTGATTTTCAGCATGGAAGAGAGTCATGAGGTTTGGGAAGAAAGGGAATCTCATCCTTTTTTACATTGGCCCTTAGGAAATCATTGATCGTGTAGGAGCAGTTGTCTATCTGCTTGCACTTCATCCAAAACAATCACAAGATCCTGATGTATTCCACATATCCCTCTTGAAGAATTAAATGCATGACCATTTACATGTACTAAATCCGATGATGGTACAATTGGAACATGACCTCTCTTCTGAGGAGCAGTCAGTGGTTTTCTTAGATTGTAGAGACAAGGTACTATGCAACAAGACTACCGACCGTGTTATGGTGTTTTGGAGAAACCACAAATGTGGAGAAGCCATGTGGGAAACTGAGTAGTCTATGAGGCATAAGTACCAACACATTTTCATTTCAGAGGGTATGAGTTAAAAATTTGGGGATGAGATTTCTTAAGGGGGGAAGAATGTAACGACCTATACATTGTAATAATATTATTTTCCTAAATTTTTGTGTTATTTTATTTCATACTCACCAAAATTATATCATTCAATTACTAAAGTGACTATAATTAAAATGAGACTCTTGGGTTTTGACTGATATATGTCTGTTGGTCAGTTTGACAGTTGGAAACTAAACTCCTAATGTTATTATTATTAATTATAAATACAGTTGATATTGGTTAATTAATAAGAAATAGGAGTTAATGGCCTCATCCAATAGACTTGGGCAGTATGAAGCCCATATGTCTGAGCTTCGGAAGGAGGTAGCATCTCTAGGATTTTCTCTGGACCAAGCCCTAGCTGAGCTTCAACATGTGAAGCTTTAATGGAATATTATACAGGAGAATTTCATGATGATAGAATCACCACTCAGGCAATGTTGTTAATGCCTCCCCATGATTCTATCACTAAAGCACACAATAAACATTGGTCATATGCAGGTTTAATAAGGGGATACATAATGTGACCTTAGTTACATTTTTTAATACTTTTGGATAAATAAAATTTTTATTTCTTATTATGTTAAATTTGTGTATTTAAAATGTTAAAATAAATATAGGATTGATTTATAGAAGTAACATATTACTGGTGAATTATGGAAAAAGGGTATTTTAAAATATTTTTCTATACAATATATAAATATTAATGTGAAATGATTTTCAAAATATGGTCTTCTACGATTGTGATCAGCATGAAATTTAGAGGCTAATAAGATCAACGTGATTTTATGTGAGTAGTACATTTTGAATGGTAATATTACCCTTATGAATGGTAACATTACCAGTGGAATAGTAACCTAATTTGTGAAAGTATAAATATATTTTAGGCACCTAGATTAAGTAATTTGTTACAATGGCATAAGTAAATAACTCTTTTAGAATTTATAGTTAAGTATTATTATTTTCGGATAAATAGCTCTTTTACATAAAAATTAAATGTCTCATAATTATAAAATTATTATTCTAAAATGGAATTTATTTTTTAAATCAAAGTATCAATATTAGATTAGGGTGAATTTATGAGTTTTTTATAAAATATTTTGTATTGTGGTGAACAGTAAAAATATAGTTTTGAGTTTCGATTTGATTAACATCATCATTAATGATGTAATAATGATGTAATAATTCTGGTCAACTTGTTAATAGTATGATATCTTATGAGGTGTCCCAAGTGGCCAACACTATGTTCAAATACCATGGGCAATCCCACGGGTTTGCAAATACCACCGATTAGGTGTCCATATAAAATAAATAAAAGATTCCCTCACTATTTCATTAAATACCAAGTCATTCAATCATTCCATTCATTCCAAAAGTCCACATAAAAGAAGATCTAGTATTTTTACCTGTAAATGAGTCCTTCCAAGATTCCCTCAAGCCCCCGTATGGTCCCAATCATCGATCTGTTGATGTTACTCTTTAAAGTAAGAGAACCATTCACCCTCTTCTTTTTAGACATGAATTCTTTTATGTTATGTTTAATATTTTCCATATTATTTTTAGGTTATACTCTTATATATCATTATTTATGTCCATTTTATGTAAAAATTATGAGATACCCTTTCAACATGATTTTCTGAATTTTAAAGTGACATCGTTAGGCTGCCAAATATTTTGTAAAAGAAATTGCATATTCTCTTTTCATTCAAGTTTCCATTTCATGTGGTATGACATTAAAATATCTTTACTATTATATTATTTCGTTTTATACTATAACCATTCTGTATTATGATTTATTTATGAGTTTGTGACAGTTTTCCCCTCTCTTGTCAACATTTTCTAAACCCCTATTTTATAGCTGTTACGCTGCAGAATTTTGGACACAAAATATATCTTTCTTTTTTATATTGAAATTATCTTATTTTATTTATGTGAATACCCAAAAATATTTCATTTCGAGGGATATTAGTCAAGAAAAAATATATCTATTTTATTCTGGAATATATATATATATATAAAACCCTAACTCCCTTTCAATGGTTTATATATGACATAATGATCTTATTTTTAAGAACTTTTAAAACATCATGATTTTAAGTGGAACCTATTTATATTACCCTCTTTGGGTTATTTTGGAAATATATTATTATGATCTATGTGTATCACATGAATATAAATACATATTAAGGGTGTGCCCTAATAGCGCTCCAATGAATTGGGTGATGAATTTAATATCTATAGATAAAAAGCTTCTCGATACCTTAGTGAATAATATTTGTAAATTTTATGACCCCTTTGGGATGAACCTTAGTGATATATTAATTAATGTCTAAATTAAATGTTGTTTCCACATATTCATGTTATGTATCAAGTTATTATTATGATATGCCTCCTTATCTCTATGATCTTATTGATATCGCTCAAGTTCACATGTAAACTGTTTCACTGGCTTTCCATAATGGGCCTCCTGCTCACCCTTACCATTAATGTAAGTATCTGGGTTGTGCGATACAGTAATTGTACTTCAGAAGAAATTAGTATGAAGCCTTACAAGTGGATTATAATAATTTTTTATGTTTTTTCATTTATATTTTTCTTGATTTCTGTGACACTAGAATTTAAAAAACCTTTGTCTGTAAAATGTAATGAAAAGTTATGTAATAAAAAGATAGTATGCTATACTTGGACTTACCTACAAATATTTCTAACATTTAGTAAATTAATGGAATTGGAAATTGGTCCTTTCATGTGGTTTGGTTCAATTGATTATAGTCAATACATATTTTCCAACTATTTTCAAACGTTTTTGAACCAATTCATTTGGTTCATTTGACAAAACATTTATTCTAGTTTTTTAGGAACAATTTGCATTGGGCAACCCCATTTACTATTAGGTATGTCATAAATGATCTTATAAGTAAGTTATTTGTAGAATTATAATTTTAAAACTTCATGGAGTGTGGGATTTAATCTGTTTTGACCTTTCCTTATTGGCTTAGCATCATTGTCTAAAAGTATACAGTGTATACAAATAGATAGGCTAATCCTATGAGTAAAAGTCAATGTCCATCTGATTACCTTTTTAGATGATCTCAAAAGGTAGATCTGTTTGGATTCCTTCTATAGATATATGTTTTTGGAAATAATTTTTGGAAAATAGTAAATACCCTCAAGATTGACATTTTTAAAATTTGTTGGAAGTGGTTTTAATTCAATCATCAGTGCTTTGTGGATTAAGTGAGGAGATTTTGGTGGGGTGGGGTCCATGAAACTATCATTCTGCTCATATTTATTCTATAAGGATAGATAATATATTGATATCAGTTTTTTATAATCATCGACGGTCATTGGTACCTCATAATAAACACACTCATCAATTAATACACAGAATTAACACCTTTTGGACCCACACAACACTTAAAACCTGAGTAAAAACACATACCATATAGGGGTGATGAATTTGAAAATTAATTAGAGTATGGGTTGAGAAATGAATTGGGTGTTTGGGTTTCATTTGATATCACTTATATAGAATATACATGAAGAGTATATTTCTATTCAACATGGTGTTTCATAGCCTCATGGATTTCAAAACTCACCTTTTCTCCATTCAACTCCATAGAAATTGTACGATTGTGGCCACATATGATTTTTTTTCTGTTTTCAGGAATGGCCTTCCATGTATGATGGTGGGATGTCCTGGGTTCAGTTTTCCATCATCTTAAGAATGTATAATTTGGAATGTAAAATGTGATTATTCACTTTTACAAGGATTTCCTTGACCACTAATGATGGGTATGTTGTGCTTCAGTTGGCAAGTTTCACTTTGATCCATGTTGGTTGGAATTCTCCATCCTACAAAGAATTGTACATTGAGTAAGGTATTACATTAATTGATGAACCTAATTCTACCATAGAATCTAAAAATAATGTATCCCCTAGGGTGCAGGGTATCATCAAAGTTCATAGATACATTCATTTGGTTAGAATTGTTGGTTAATTAAAACTGAGATATTCCTTCACATTTTAGATATCTTTTTCCCCTTCAACCTCCATCTAGGGGTGATAATATCATTATGAATTTTGGTATATCAAGGGATTTATTTAACTGCATCCAAAAATCTAATTTTAAATTGGACCTTTTTAAATGTACCCATTATTTTATTATCCATTTCATTATCAAAACTATTCTTATATTTAGAGAGTCTTTGGGGGAAATGAAGAGGAATTATTTTCCATGGGAATCCTCAATGATAATTTGGTTACCCTTTTTGTTTTTTCTTCTTCATTAGAATCAATTATGAGTTGATAAAGAGTGTTTTCAATATGGGGGCATATTTGTTTCAATGAATCATTGGATGAATAATCTTACTTACCACTACAATGTATGATTGAACATATATTGCCTCTGTGTTTTGGATTGGAAACAGGTTGAGATGGTTTTTGTTTGGAACCTTGCATCTTAATAACACCAATGGTGTTCTCCACTTGTCCACATTGAGTTTGTATGTCTTGAATTACCAATTTTGTGATCTATTGGAAGTAGAGGTTTTGGGTTTCCATTTTATTCAACATGTACTTAATGCTTGGATCATATTTGGGAGGATGAGGATTGTTTTGAGATGTTGAGGGATAAAAATGTTTCATACCTTGGACATATTTATACCAATTATACTTGGGGTAGCTTGGGTTTCCTCTTTATCTTTATTATGGTTGGGATTTCTACTAAGGGTTTGGATTTGGCATAATTTTTTCTTTCATGAATGGTGGCACTTGTTGGAATGGATGTCCAGGGAATACTACTGCATAAGACTCAGATCAATCTTAATGTTATAGGCACTGTTCAGAAAAATGAGTGCATTCAGAAAAAATACAACAATTAAATGGAAAAGGAGGATAATGTGAATTTTCTATTACTTAAGCTAATTTCCATAGAATGTTATGAATATCATCATATTTATTATATAACATTTGTTCTAGGGATTAATGACTTACCTCATGAACTTTTCAGGTTGGTGTAGTTCCTTGTGTACCAAATTGTTGTGTATTTGGAGCCATATTGTCTATGATGTTATGACAAGATGAATGAGTTTTATTATCAAGGGAACCACCAGATTTATCATATATCATTCCATTATCCATGGGGAAAATTTCCTAAAAGAATTATTTTATTAACAATTTTTAACTAATATGGTGGTGGGGGAATCTTGAGAAAGTCTTTTCAATCTCTCCCAGTATTCATGAATGGTATCTTCATATAATTTTATAATGTCGTTGATTTCATTCCTAATTGGTTAAGTTTGGGAGGTAGGGATTAACTTATCTAAATGGAGTCTTCTAAATTCATTCCATCGAAAATTGTGGTATGAAGATATTATAGCCAATATTTGGGTACACAATCTCTGGAGAAATGGAAATCCCAAAACATCATTTTGTCCTCAGACACATTTTAGGGTTTCATGGTGTAGAAATATTTGTGAAACTCTTTCAGATGTTTGATATGGTCCTCCCCATGATGACCAATTTTTTTTTAAAGGTTGTGGATGAGGCCTGATCTTACCTCAAATTTTCCTTCATCCTCCGCATATTGGATGTATACAGGTTGGTACCCCAAATCTGGGGTGTTTAATCCTTTTAATGTCCTGTTATTTATAGCCATGTTTTCATGGGTTGGATTTGGTTAAATTTATTACTTCTTTGGGACCACTTGAGGTTCCATAATGGGTTCCTTGGTACTATAATAATTTCCTAATTTAGAAACTCTAATTTTTGAGTGAAGGGACTTTTCAATTTCAGGGTAAAATTCATGTACTATTTCTTTTCCATATCTTATCATGCTACAATGATGTCCAGTTTGATTGATTGATTGTTTCTTATTGTTTTAAAAAAAATTATTATTAAATAAATAAAAACAATTAATAAATGAAATGAGAAAATAAAACATATTTTTATAGAACATAATTAGAGAAATATAGAGAGAGTAAGAACAGACAAAAAACATAAATAAAAAAACACAGATAATTAAAAGGAATGTGGGAATATTTAAAGGAGTACAAATAAAGAAGTGAAACATTGAAATAAAAAGGAATGAAAAAGACATATAAATGATCTTGGATCCCCGGTAATGAAGCCAAAATTTAATCACATTGTCGAGCATGTCAAATTAGTTATATAGTTTTTACTAGTATATCTATAGTATAGAAGGAACCCAAGGTCATCTCTGGACGGAGCCTCTGATCATTATTTAAAAAAACTTGGCTTTGATTATTTAAATTAATGGGTAATGGGGTTCTGAAAAAAATGGGATAGTATGATTAAATATGAAAATTTCAGAAAGATTGTGGTCAAAAAAATTAGAAATGAACAAGATTAATTAAGTATGATCAACCTCGAGAATTGTTATGATTCTCAACCATCATCAATTCAAGATACAGGGTTATGATATTTTGTTCGTTGATTAATAACATTCATAACTATAATATCGCTAATATTAATCTAGGATACCTAATATGGTTCAGTCGAAATAAAAAAAATGTCTCACTGGGTACCACTGATGTCTTTGTGATTTGTGTTTGAATTCATAATTGAAATTCAGTAGGGCAACAAAAAAATAAATTGATGTGTGGTATAGGTTTGTATGTTATTTATTTAAGTTATAGTGACATGAAATTACATGTTTAGGGTAGAGTTTATTTGATTTTAATTGACTAATATCAACCACATGAACACCCCATTCGAAAGGGGTTAGAAAAGGGGATGAATGGTGTGTGAAACATCAAATGAAAGGGTACCCCCAGAATTATCATTTGAGTTGAGCATGACATACCTGAACATAACCCAATAAAATAAGAATATAAGATTAATAAAAAAACATACAAAGAAATAATTAAAAATACTATTAAAATATTTCCATCATGAAGCTTGGGATTAAAAACATGTTCCTCCCCATGTGATCACAAGGGTTTTAGAACTCCATGGGAGGAGAGGAAGACAATGATGACGATGTCGCACATCTCATGTCCTCTAGAACATCTAGGATATATTATATGACTCCATTGGGAATCCAAAATGGTATCACCATTCCTCCTATTAAAACTCCTAAATTAGGTGCCCATGGAGTTCTAATATAGCCAAAATGGGGGGTGGCTTTGGGCACCAAGATTTTGAGAAACCAATTGGGAAACAATTTTAGACCACTAGAAAATACAATATCTCTTTCCAAAAAAACTAATTACATGTTGGAATGAATCTTTGATTTCTTCCAAACAACTTTGACAACTTGATATGGTATAAAATAATTTATATTTCCAAAAACACTTTGGAAGGATTATTACTCAGTGGAGATTCCTTTTATTAGAATTATTGGATAGGATGGGTCTGTGAATGGATTATTTTGGATTGGGTTCCTTCTTGAATGTTTTATACTAGTGAAGTTTAGATCACGACTCAAATTTTCAGCATAATGGAACTAAACAATACATGAAAATAGATATATCCCCATGCATTGATACACATGGTTTAGAAGAACCGTGGGTATAGATGATATAATCTTTTAATTACCCCCAGTTAAGATTAAATCCATGGATAAACATCCCCCAATTTTACCATTCAATTGGGCCTCACCTCCTGATTTCTCATTTTCATCGATCACCATGTGTGGTCCCTCTCCTACCCTGCCTAACTTCCGCCTCATGTAATTCTCCATCCCTCCCCGACCATGACCTACCGGCCTCCACCTACACCTCTACATCTCGGCCTTTGCCTCCACCAAAATATCTCATCGTACGCCTCCCTGCCCCCAGTCCCTCTCGGCTCCCTCTCCTCCGGCAATGCCCCCCTCTCCCCTCCTGGATCCCTGAGGTCGATGAAATCCCCCATCCCCTATCGGTTCCCTCTCCTCTGGTGATGTTCCTTGGCCCCCTTATCATCCCTAGTCACGTGCGATATCTCCCACAGCCGATCACCCCACCTGAAATCTCCCTCTCTCAGCTCCATCTCCTTTAAAAATTTCTCTAAAATTTCATGATGGTTATTGTTCATTACTTATAAGTAATCATTCATCTTATTTAAGTTTTCAAATTCATAGATTTTTCCTCTCTCCCATTGCCCGATTTCATTTAGTAGAACCCGAGGGGATTTGAGGTTTCAGGATTCTAATTTTGATCCTTATTTCATGTGCGTATCATGGTTCTATCTGGTTGGCTGTGTGTTTTGGCATCTACTACCGATGGAAAAGCAGTTTGGATCATCATGGTTCATCTATCACAATTTGAGGATGGTTTATTCTACTCTCTTTGTTTGGCCCAATTTAATGTGATCCTATTGCTGATTTATGTGCCTATATAAATCTATATTAGGTATGAATTGTTTGAATAAAGGTACTTTGTGGATATCATTTCATATGATGCTAAATATAGAAGCATATCATCTCAAAAAATAGGAAAAATGCTATACTATTATCGAAATGTTTTTTACAAAATGAGTGTCTGTCTAGATGCTCGAGGTCTCAATAGTGGTAGAAGACATTAATTTATGAACAAAATAGTTGAAATACTAAAACATTATGTTTTTATGGGAGGTTATTTATATGTAATAACCATGGGAATTTCTAATTACAGCGGAGTGGGAGGTGAAAGAAAGAGATCATTATGAATTCCTCTCTTCATATGATATAGATGGAGAGTATATACACAGAAATAAAAAGAGAACAAATATAATGTTTTTACAGAAATAAGACCTCAACTGATGGAGATTCAAGTATCAATGATGTTACACCCAGAGTATACCACTTAGAATGAAAAGAATAAAATCATTATGTTTAAGAAAAAAAGGAGGATATTTTTGTTGTGGTTGGGGATAAATAAGAATGAAATTAATGAATAACCAACTAATGGAGAATATATCCAAGATAACAATCATTAAAACTAATTAAGATAAGTATAAAAGAATATTACTCGTTTTGATAAGAGAATATAAAAAGATAATCATGAATTTTCCTAAGTAATTATTAATAATATTGAAAAACAAGTTTTAATTCTTCAGAATGATGGAACCAACAAAGAGGAATGAAAGTTATTTTCTTATAACCATAATGAAGGCATGATAGAAAATCTGGAATGATTCTTCAATAAGTACTATTGAAAACATAACCAATAATATTGTCCGAGATAAACCAATTAACAATGGGTTGATTCACCACGAGCTACCATAATCCAAAAATTGAGAATTATGAAGGTTATCACTCTCTCCTTATATGTTATATTCATATCTACCTAATTGCATATTTTAGAATGAATGGGTAGATACAATAAATCCGGGATTTCTTCCAAAAGAGAATATTTATTTATTTTTGGAACTATTTTTTAGTTATATTTATTTTAATTTAAATTCTCAATACTAATCTATATTTACATAAACAAGAAGTCTTTGGGAAGACGTTTTACCATGTTGATAGAGGAATATAGGGGTATAATAATTTCTATTTAATGGAATAAACTATTTTAATGGTTACCATCCATTTTTTCAATGTCTAATAGATATTACTAAAAAATTTAATTTCTGTTAAATAATAGATAAAAAGAAATAACTATGTAGTTTAGAGAAATATGGGTAGAGGAATTGGATGTAAAAATATAAATTTGAATTTGATATGCCCTTTCCATTCAAGTGTGTTTATAACCTTAAGGAGTTATTATTGGTTTCTCTTAATATATTTTTTGATTCTATTATATTGTTTCTACAAATAAAATTTTGACATGATTATAAGTTTTGAAATGATTTTTTCTTATTATATGTTTATAAATGATGTCATAGTATACTATGCATATGTATTCTATGTAGCGTGATATTTCATGTCATCGTTTTTCGATGTTTGAGTATGTTTAAGTCAATTTTTTCATTATGAATTTTTTACGTGGGATTTGTTATATAATCCTCTTAATAATGTTTTTTAATTTTAGAGACACCATTCTAATGGGTGCTCCTATTTTGTTTCTGGATAAAAAATTCTTGTTGAAGTAGTTTTTTCTTTAGGATTTGTTTTTGTTATTATGGATTGACTTATGTTATATTTATGGATTCCTCTTCATTGTTCATTTCATTTTAGATTAATGCAACCGAATCTTAACTACTTTTGTGGTTTTTTGGGTCGATTCTTGATGTTTAGGTCTCTTGGGTCCTGTTAGAAGCTCATTCTAGCTACCACTATCAAGGACAGTGGGTTCTCCATTGATTTTAGTTATGTTTTGTTCCCTTCCAAATCGTTGTTTTTTAAAAATTTAAAGGTTTTGGTGTTTTGAGTTTTCGGTGTTTTTCATGTGTAATTTTGACTTACTGTGGTGGTTTCCGTTAGTTGTTGTCAAACGCGACTTGCACATTTATGAAGAGGTAGGAATATACATATATATGTTCCCCCTTATATATATATTCACTCATGGGCGTTTGAATATATATATTGGGGCTAGGTGTGCGTATATATATATATATATATATATATGAAAAATGTAAACTTGTGTATGGTAAAGGAGTATATGCATGTATAAAAATATATTTAAGGATCCATTTATACATATTTGGCCATGAAAATATTTACACAGGGGCTAGGTGTAATTATTCATATGTGAAAGTGCATATGTGTGCATGCAGTAAAGGGATGATTTTTGTTGCAGTCATTATAAGTAGATCCCTTTGAGTTTGAGTTAGGTTCCTTTATGCACTAACCTTTAAATTTAATGAATCATTGATTACTTGTACTTCATACCATGTTTTTGAAGTAAATAGTGATATATATTTCTTATAATAATGGTTTTGAATAGACTTGAAGAAAAAAACCTATCAGATATAAATTTGGGCTACATTGAATGATATTAAAATGAATGAGTTAAGACCTCATGTTAGTAGGAAAAACCATAATATTTTTAATTTTGATTACCTATAAATAGTGTTAGGTCAATGAGAGAGATAGTATAGAAAAAAAATTCTTTATACATTGTTTAATATCTCTATAATATGGGATTACAACAATGTATCTTAACAGAAAAATAAGTGGATGAATAAGATGGAGGATGTTGAAAAAAAGAAGGGGAAGTTTGAATCCCAACATGAAGAAGTCCTCTCTTTCCAAAGGGCCAGCTGTGACCTCCCATGGACTGGCAGCAGTGACATCCAATTGGAAAATTGGAAAAATATTTGTATCACCCCCTACCATAAAACTCTCTCATTTAATACCCCAAAACTACAAATACCCCCAAACTATATTTAAGTTTAAAATTACAATGATTCCATTGGAAATATGATTATCGTGGTATCATGAGTACCAATTCTAATCAATTTAATGTTTTGTGGTAAGGATGTATACTAAGGCATTTTCAAAATATGAAAATTGTTTCTTGAGAAAAATTGTATTGGATGTAGGTATGATATGCTCTTAATGGAATACCATATGTATGATAGGAGTTCCTTCAAACATTTTCTCAAACTGGATAGTATAATTATACGGTTTCATGGGAATTCCCTAGTATAATAACAAATAACCTATAATAATTAAGATGTTGTGTATTGTTGTATGGAACACTTATGTTACCTATGAATTAAGACTTCAAGGATGCGCAATATGTGTAATATCATCTCACAAAGTTATTAAAATTCATCAACAAAGATCAGAGATTTCTCATAATTGAATAGTTGATCATAAATAATAATTTCTAGTGAGGGAAACAAAACATCGAAGGGAAATTTTAACACAATAAAGTTATGAAGTGTTTGTGTTGAAATGTTTATTGAAACAGCCATCCAAGGAGACCATGCCAGTATATAGGATGGAAAATTATCACGTGACCATGTAGTGAGGTTATTATGTGTGTTGTTGACTATGGTGAGTGTGATAAGGGTACATGCTAGAGGAAACACCAATTGATCATGGAGAATGTAGGTGGTTACAGTGTAGGATGTGGCTAAGTACCAACATCCTTTTAGATTTCTAGAAGAATTATATTATACTTTCATGTGTCAACAATGATTTCTAAGTGCAGTATAATTCGAAATCCAGAGGAGAAGTGAATAAAAAACAGTGTTATGTCACATTTGTACCAACAAGTAGATGATTCCATTATATACATTACTGGTAAATGATGAAAAACAATATGGGAAACTCATCACCGCCAAAATAAACACCTTTGAAAAATGACATCATGCCAAAATTTGACACTAAACAATGTAATTAAAATATCTATCCCCTTTCTGGCTATGCATGTGGAAAAGGAAGGGGACCATCATCTCCACAGTTCCAGGATAAAATCCCACTCACCCTTGGGTGCTGATTTTCCCCTCATAGATGCTTTCAACCATGGGACCATAAAATCCAATGGTGGTCTCTAAGGATGAATTATCTAGAGAGGTCCACCACGCAGATAGGAAGATAAGGTTGAATAACAAGACTGTTTAATATGACCCCATGGACACAAGGGAAAATTTCAGAACTATAAACGAAGATGGACCTCTATATAGATGTTTTCATCTTCTCTGACATCATAGATGGTTCTGATAGAAGCATAGAGAGGATTCCAGGAATAGGGCATCTTGAAAAGGTGATCTGATGGAGGAATGCCTGAAAAAGGTTGTCTGGATACTTGGAAAAATTCATCTAGAAAAAACTGAATACACTTTCTTGAAATAGGTTGCCTAGATAAATACATATGGAATATGATGTAGCACCTAAAAAAGACATAATTGGGAGATCATGTGACATCACATAGTGGAAGAACATGAGAAACAATAGAGAGTGTGCGGCAGAGAATCATAACAATGTACATTGAGGTAGTGACAGAGAGGACTAGTTGTTGGAAGCAGGGGAATTTTGGTCCTAGAAATTGGGTATTACAGATGGAAGTTTAGTATTTCACCTAGAAGTAGGGTGCACATGGAGTGTGAGAGAGGTATAATCAGAACATGAGTACCAGCTCGGTGCCCAAGAATAACACATGTTGGATGGAACAGGAAGAGGCAATTCAAACTAGGGGGTGCCTCTTGGAATGAAATTTTGATAAACATTTCATGATTTAGATTACTAACTGATTAATTTGCGAGAGAGGGATAACACTACATAGAACATAATCAAATTATCATAATTTTATGATCATTTATTTATTTAGACATTCTAATATTCACATTCTTCTCAATAGGCTTATTGTGTGGGACATCTTTTATTGAATGTGCAAGAAAGTGAAACACAACCTTATATTCTAGCATATTAATCGTCATATATGAAATATGTCAAGTGACCATCTATCTACCACATATTTTCTCTTAAAACGGTAGTTTTTCCTTATTTCATTTCTTTATAAACAACATTTTGTACTTTAAATAGATCTCTATTTTTCTCGTGAAATTTTGAACAGATTTTATTCATCTTATTTTACTATTCTATTGTTTAGAAATCATTGGAGACTTATTTTAGACATCTCACTTGTATATTTCTACATTCTGGTATTATTTATATTTCTCAATGATTTTATTACTATTTATCATGGATTTATCCAATAGATTCATTATTGTTCTATTTTAATCATATTTTCTTTTAATAATTAAAATATATGTTCCAAAAAACCCACAATACAAATAGTAACCCTTCAATATTTGATCTTAGAACATATTTCTGACTTTATTCAAGAAATTATACTTTCTGTCCAGGCATCATGCAACATTTATTTAGCCTTCTCCCATCGGTGTATTCTTGGTTTTCTTTAACTTCAATTTGTCATTATGTTGGAGTAACCTTATCACATATTATTTTAGCCCAAACACCATTTTTTCATTAGAATCTATATTTTCAGAGAAAACACATTTAGTGTGATTTGAAACATTTCGATTTTTGTACCTTTCCCTTTGGGCAATACTTCTTTGAAAATAACTTCCTTTAGCCCAAACTCCATTTGCATTGTCTTCCTAGCTGTTATGGAAGAAACTATTAATCTTATGTATCACTATGAGAATTCATTCAATGTTCTTAATATATTTTATTTTCTAGTAATGTATTATGAACTTTTTCAAGGTTGTCTCATTTATCATCCATTGATGCCTCTTCTTCCAGTGATTTCTAATTTATCATTTGGATAAACCATAGATTTTTTCTAAGAATGATCTTTTTAAAACGTATCTTTATTCATTATTCATTTCAATATATCTTCTAATTGTGCACCTTACGTAATCTATTATTATCTACAATGATTTATCTAGAGCAACCTAGTGCAGGATCTCTGTATTTTTTTCATGATCATTGATCTAGAAGTAGCCAAAGTATATACTCTAGAATTTAATTCCAGTTATGTTTTATTAAGAAAATTTGCATTTTTAATGTAGGCTCAGTTTTTTATCCCTCCTTATTGTAGTTTCTTTAACAATGTAAGTTGAGTTCTGTTATTTTGGTATTGTATTCTGGTTTGTTTTTATGTGTTCAAGATGGATAGAAGTAGTAAGAAGGAAGGCCGCAATCAGCAGTAGCTGCATTTGGGAGAAGAATATATGCCCACAGTTCAATGAACATTGGGTATATTATTATTGTTGTGGTCCAGGATGAATCTGTACCAACGCTTAATTGAACCATGGGTATGTTATATTTATTTGAAAATCTATTCCTATGGTTATGAAAACTGTGCGAATAGATTTATACCCATGGTTTAAGAAAACCATGGGTATTATGAAACTTCCATGGGAAATGCCCACAGTGTTGTAAAAAACATGTGTATAGGGCTATACAGACGCCACTATAGCCCATGGTTCAGGAAACCGTGCGTATAGATGATACCCACAGATTCATGGGCTATACTCACATTATAAAATCATGGATATAGTTGATATTTTCAAAAGTGAAAGAATCAATATAAGTATTTGGTTTAGTCTATAGATTATCTGGGATTCCAGCGCAATTAGGCCAATTTTTCATCAGCTCATTCTTGGGCATTCCAAATCACCTCCACCTATATTTAAAACATAATAAAAAGTGAAATAGAGCTTTTTAATAGTGAATATAATTAAAATAATGCACTCAAAATGATGTTAAATCTTTTATTATTCTTGGAATATTCAATGGAAAACATGTTTAATATAATGTTATAAGGGTGGAATAAAATAATGAATCATGGTACGATGCCAAGGTGAGGATTCTAAGATTATGGGAGGGATTTTTTGGAACTATTTGGGTAGATATTTGCTGATGAATAGTTTATTTTGAGGTTTTAGTATTTAGGACTCTTTAGTTCCTTATTAAATGAAGGAGGATAAGCACTCATATAAATTTTGGACGAGGGAATTCCAACCATTTTTTTACCATTAAAAGTGGATCTAATAATATAAAAATTCTATACAATGGAGGATAGGGTCGATATATTTCAATAAAATGCCTTCTCGATTGGGTTGTATCTCATTTTGGACCTTAAGATTAAGTTTTAGTCTATTTTATAATCTAATTTCCCACTTAATCATCGTAATTATTTTTTATTAATTTCATAAAACATTAAGGTCAAAAGCTAAGTTGATCTTACATGAAATTATAAATTACGATTACTCTAAATATGTAATCCTTTTTTCCAAATTATAACTGTATAATTTTTATAAATTAATTTAAATTTAATCCTACTATTTGATGCCAAAGATGATTTTAAACATAAAATATAGGCAAAATTTGGTTTCTTTTTATATACAACATAACAGAGAAATAGACTAAAACAACCTATATTGGGTTAATTTTTTTTATAATTCATACAATATTACTTTGAAAAAAATGAAAATATAATTTAACATTATAAATAAATTATATTTAAAATAAATTTTCAATTAAAATTTTTAATTCTCCTTTATTCATCAAAACAATGAAAATTTATTGAGAAATACCAAAAAATCACCATATCATAATTTATATGCTTCTATTTAATATATAAAATTTATTTTATCATTTAAAATCAATTAATGTTCTAAAATTTGATTTAAAATGGGTTTTCTTTTAGAAAGTGTAAAAGTGACTTTAAAAAAATATTGATTTTTGTACAAAATTTTGGGTTTGTTCTTCTCTTAAGAATATAAAATATATTGGATTGATATAAAAATATCTTCTTGAATATATAAAATATATTTTTAATAAATATCAATCAATAATTTTATTTAATTTAATTTACTCGTATAAAACACATTTGTGAGGATAAAAAAATATTTCTATAAGAATATTCCCTGTATACAAAATTGGTTTTTATATAAATTTCAAATTTATTATTAATATATTAATTAATATAATATTATTTTAAATAATATATTTTCTTAAGGTAGTAAATCAAATTCTTAACTTCTAATTTAATAACCAGGTTATATTTTATTATATTAAATAATTATATTTTGATAACATATTATTGCTCTATAAAGCATTATGTTGTGTGTAAAACAGTCCATTAAAGAAACTCTTTGTTGCATCTGATTTACAGTAACTCTGATTATTTTGTATTAAAAGAAATAATATATATTCAATTTATTTAAAACGTTAAATATATTCTAAATTCTCATGATATTATATTCCCTTACATGCTTGGTGTCGCGTGTCATACACATTGTTAAATATATTGATACCACATTAGATTTTCATGTTGTTACATTCTCCCCAACATAATTTAATTGTGGCCCTTCAATTTAAAATTCATCTTGGGGGAATATTACATTATAATTCATATGTTTAAAATCCCACATCTTGAGAAGGTTTTGTAAGAAATATCCATGAAGTGATAGAATGCTAACTACAAAGGTCATATGGAATAACATATAAATTGGTCTCTAATTTGGAGAACACTAGTGGAAAGTAGTGATATATACTTGGAGGGAAAACTAAAATATTTATAGGGAGTGATGGAGGTAATTAATAACAAAAATGTGATTGATCATTGAAATATTAGGGGCCTTAAATTTGTAAATATGCAATTATTTAGAAGACCATTATTCCAAGAAAACATACGGTATTATGAAAACATTTTTTTCATCCTTTTCCTCATATATAAAAATTCATTTACAGCCTAAGAATATTATAAAATTTACTTATATCATTAGATATAATTTCATATGAATAATTTCATCTTTTGGTTTGATTTTATCAAATTTCAATTCACACCTTACTCAATGAAATTAATATCCATGAATGAACCCCACACCCGATTATTTTAAATCACTTCTATTTTCTTATGAAGGGTTATAATATCTAAAAAACAAGGAATTATATTTTTCATTAGCTTTTTTAAAAACAAAATATGGTTAATAAATTAATATCTAAACCTAAAAAACAACACTATATTTTCATCAATATTATTTATTTACCAAACTGTTTAAATAAAAAAGAAATATTAACAAGTACATATCATATTTTTTTGTTTTTGTCAACCAATTATTTCCATTCATTCATAGGTTCAAGACCTTTAGACTAGGCATAACTCATTGGATTTCACTTGGAATATTGTTTTTCCATTTCTAAATCCAAATGAATTTAATATTTGAAATAAATATGGTGGACATCCTTTAAAAATATTTAGTACATAAATAGAATTTTAACTATGGTTGTTAATAAAAAACCAATATATAAATTCATCATCTATTTATTTCCTAGTTAGTATTTCCCTGACCACAAGTTTATCCTTTTGATGAGATAATTGACCAGGTAATTCCTATGCCCCCCACATTAAATGGAATTTACTAAAATGGATTCCTTAGGATGGGTTTTATTTCCTTCCATAGTACTCTTCATTTTTACATTAAAATTCATTGCATTATGTCCTTTATTCCCACACATAAATTATTTCTCTATTCCATTGATACACATTCTTAAGTGTCTCCTTCCACCTTTATTGAATTATGTAAATCGATACTTATTTTATCGATGGAATCCACTACTCTAGTGCTTAGTAAACATCATCCTTCTATTTTTTGATAAGTTTTGGAGTTGGTTTACGTATTTGTTTTTATTCGTATTCTAAGAAACCTAATTTGGCATAATCATGATTTATTTTACTCCTATCAATACCTCTTTCAGTTTCTCATTATCACCACATTCTCTATCACATTCAAGGGAAACAAGACTCCTTCAGTTTTTAGAAATGGACTAAAACTAGAAATCATAAATTCTGTGACAATAGTAACATAAGAATATATAATCATATATATGATATCTAAATCATTACATGTCAAATTCAATCTAAATGAACATAGGTTCAGACTAAGTTATCCAATGTCAAAATCCATCGTAATGTTTTTAAATAAAATGTCAATTTTCTAAAACATATCCCTCGAGAGTCAAAAATTAGCTTCATAGTAAGGCCATTATCATATACTATGTTATGTCGAGTCACACCTGACCTACCTTTTCAGAGTTATTACTATTAGTTACATATATTCTAGAACCAAGCCCATGTATAGTATCCATACATGGATTCATTTAGCGGAAAACTATATAATCTATATCTAATAGAATCATTATGAATTTATTCTATAATTATACTAAAATTATACCTCAGGTGTGTGTTATCTAATCTATGGATTCCAAAATCTAGTTCCCAAGGTGGCTACTAAACTTCCTTTCATACCGACTATAGCGACCTGAACACATTTATTTCCATCTATCATTACATTATCATGGTAATAAGGAATAAAATCTCAATGTATTAAACAGTTTTGTAGACATTGTATACAAGATACATACAAGAGACTTGTATTAAAAATCAATACACAAATTACAACATAATTTTTTTTAAACGGTTATAACATTATTCCATCTATTTTAACCCTTCATATCATTCTTATTATACTTCCAGGATTCCTAGAGAAAGGGAAAAAAATATGGGTGATCTAAAATGTTATGTAAGGGTAAATTATAGAGGAATAAATAATGAATCAATGAGTATAATAACTATAGGATGGTATGTAATTGAACACATATAACATGAAATCAAAAAACTAAGAAAGATGTTCACAAATAATGTGAATGTAATAACATGAAACACATGTTATTATATTAAATAAATAATATAGAAATAATATGGATAGGTAATAAACTAAAAAACCTTATATTTGATCAATAAAATATTATTTAAATAAATCCATATAAATTATCAATGTGAAAATATCATGGATAATAAAAATCAAATCAAAATGTAAAAAAGTCATTATTATTGGGCACCATGTATCTAGCATATGAACCCCAATATCATCAAGATCCTACCTGAAAATAGTTCTTGTCTATTGTTAAATACAATCTATTCTACATGGAAACAAAATCAATGGTTGTTTCTTCAAATATTTTTTTCTTCTAATACTACCGATGCATCGATGGCCTATATAAAATTCAGGCCCCACCAGTCATTTCATGTCCAAATAATTCATCAAATATATAATTCTAGATTTAATTAAAAAATAATGTGTCTTATCAAATATCTTTTTAAATCGTGGATATTTATTTATACATATTTCCCCAAATAATAAAATAATATTCAAATTAACTCCCATATAAAAAATGGTATATGGTTCAGCAAATTAACATATCCATGTATAGTGATATAGGTATTTAGGGGAAATTCATTATCAAAGGATCATATAAAATTAAATATTTCAAGGGGAACAAAATGATGTCAAAGTAGTGAATTTTAATACTCTCCTTGTCCACGTAAATAATATATCATCTAAGGGAGGAATAGGGATTCAATTAATACAATATATCCGAACTGGAGAAAAAATATATGGTTGTTTTTTTAGGTATCAAAATATTATAAAAAAATATTTTAAAATCATTCTTGAGGAAAATATCCTTTTATTTTGAAAAATATTTGGAAGCTGCTTTTCTTTTAAAATAACATTTTTAGATAAATCTATTAAAAAATTAACATTTTAAATTTCGAAAGTAATATCAAATAAATTATGGTTGCCAAATTTTTGATATGTCATGCAAGGTAAAAAAGTACATTTCTTTTTCACACTAAAACTTTTAGAAATATTATTTATTCCAAAAGTGACAAGAAGATTCCACTGAAAAAATTGGTAAAAGGGAAAAAGGAACAAATTTATTTAATAAATTATTTTATAAGGGATAAAATTATTGAAAACAATTTTATAAATAAAGTTTTATAAATACAAAATGTTCTATAATTGAATGGAAAATTAATTCAGGTTTCCATAAATATATTTAACATAACAATTTGATTAAAAAATATTGTAAAAATTATATTAATACTTTAAAAAATATCATTATTACTATAGGAGACTAAAATTAAGGGGTTTATTGAAAACATTACATATAATTTCCTTGAATATAAATGAAATATCAAAAATATTATTCTTGGGGAAAGTAATCATTAAAATTCTAAAGTGTCTCATATAACTTTAAAAAATTATAAATCATAAGACACATGTATGAATAAAATTAAATTATATATTTAAATACCATTATGTTAAAATAATTAATGTTTTAATATATTATATTTTTAGTAGATACACCAAAAACAAATTTTATGTGGTGAATATGACATTTATCTCATAGATGTATAAAATGAGATGAAAATCCCTTACACTTCATTTCCTTTCAGGTGAGTATCCATTAACCTTATGTATAAAGGTATTAAACCATCTAATATCATTTTAAAGAACTATATTAATTTTTATTATAACATATATGTTCTTTTATAGTTTGTTATTACACGTTTGTTCATATTCTTTCATTATTTTCACTATTTCGGGTTTTAATCACCTGGATACTAAATCACGTTTTGAGTTGTTACCTATTTTTCCTATTAATCAGATAAATGTTTCAAAATGTAAATAATTTAAACCATGATTTAATTATCAAATATATTCTTCAATTATTTATTTATAAAAAAATAATTATTTTAGGATATATTAAATGAAAGGAACCCTTAATGGTGACGGTATGTCGTACGTATGCATGAACGCTACCTAGATTTATTTTTCATATAAATTGAATATAAAGTAAATATTATATTTTTTTTAATAATTATACTATCATATTCATGTCATATATGTCACATTGGTTTAATAAAACTATACTTTATTGATTCCATGTATTGTGTGAATTAGTCAATTCCCTTTGAGTGGGCGGTCGTCCACACTTCTACAGATGATGTTATCACATTTTCACAAAAAAGAAAGCAAAAGGAGACATGTCATATAAAAATTAAACAAATAATGAATAGAATATAAATAATATATATATCATATATAGATATTTTTTACATTTGAGTTTACAACCATTATATGTGGTAATGTAAAAAAAACAAACGACATCATTTTGTAAGGTGGTAGTTCAATGTACACTAATACGGTAAGTTCGTTTCCAATTTGACGAATGTGTGTATAAGTGTATTTAGAATCCTTGTGACAATAAAATATAAGTATATTGATAATTATGGTATTATTATATATTATTAGTATTAGAATATTGATTTATGGGGGGAAATATAAAATTAATGAGCTTGAGTAAGGATGTTACCTCTTAATCGGGTAACTCCTTTTGGTTTTACCCAAATCTATTAAATTTGATTGAATTATGGCCTAGTTGAGAATTATAGGTTTATTGGGAGGATTTTTAAGAAATATTTTGGTAGATATTGGTCAATAAAATGTGTATTGATATTGTGAGGAATTGGGAGGATTGAGTTCCTTTTTAATATGGATGAGGAGTGGTACCATATTAAATTTTACAAAAAGGGAATTCCAGTGAAGTTTTTTTCAACAAAAGTAGAGTAAATAATGTATAAAATTAGATAAAAGTGAAAATATTCTATAAATAAGTCCATCCAATGGATTTTGATCAAAATTATTGGTAATTTTGACTCTTAAGTTTAAGGTTTAATTCATTATTAAGGAAATTTTCATATAAATCATTGTAATTAATTTTATTTACATTTAATAATATTTTATGTAAAAAAATTAAGTGATCACTATTATAAATTATAAATTTATTCTGATTCAAAATATTTAATCCATTTTTACAAATTCCAATGACATAATTTGTAGAAATTATGTCAAATTTAATCCTTCAAACTGGATGGAAAAGCGTGGTTTTACTGGAAAAATATTTAATGTCTTGTATGTTTTTATATCCAATATAACAATAAAATTGATTCTACTGGTCTAAATTGGATTTATTGTTTTATAATTGTTATAATTTTAATCTAAAAACTTATTAAAATGTAATTTAGCTTAATAAATAAATTAGATGAAAAATAGTTTTGAATTAAGATACATTATTTTTCCATATTCATCAAAAAATTAAAATCCACATTAAAATACCAAAAATTCACCATAACATAATTTTTATGTTTATATTAATAATACTATATATATTGTTACATATAATGTCTACAAAATTTCTCAAACATATATTTAAAATAGATTCTCCAATAAAATGTGGTAAAAGTGATTGTAGAAAAATATTGATTTTTCTGCGAAATACTGAGTATTTTCTTATCTTTCCCTAATCAAATCTACTGGATGAATATAAAAAATATTTTGTTTAATATATATCACATATTTTTATTTAATAACACTCACTAATTTTAATTAATTAAATTTTTTAGGATAAAACAATGTTGTGAGAATAAAAATAGTTTTCTATATTAATATTCCCTTTTTACTTAATTGGTTGTTATATTCATTTATAATTAATTGATAATATTTTAGTTCATTTAATATCAATGTAAATCAAAAAAATTACAAATTTATTAATCCTATTTACAACCTCTGATTTAGTGGATAAGTTATACCATATTATGTTAATTAATAATGTATTTAGAATAAATTATTGTTTAGAAAAAATATGTTCTTGTGTGTAACGCAAGCCATTTAAGAAACATATTGTTGTATGAAACATATGCTAAATCAGGGTCACATGCATTGAATGTAATAAAATATATTTACTGTATTTATTATATTAAATATATTAAAAATTAATATGAAATTATATTTTATTACTTTCTTGGTCTTGTGTATCATGCATACTATCAAATATAATTTTCATATATTTGATTTTTGGGGTAATACACATTACCCCTAGGTTGGACTATGGATTGAATGAACATAGAACCCAATGATGAATTGATAATTTTTGTTAAAATTCTATTAAGTATTTGAACTGAAATATCTTTTCAATTGATTTAATGGTCTTGATATAGAATTTTTGGGCTCAAAAGTAATTAATTGGATTGTTTTTTATTTTACATGTTAACCTTATAGAAATTTGATATAAGAGTGTGTAACTTGTAATTAGGTTTATGTGAAAAATTTAGTGGAGTTATTTTTGTTGTTAATTTTTAATTTTGATTAATGGAATAAATGTCTTCTTAATTGGTAATCTTATGAATTTACTCGTATGCCTTACATCAACCAATTTTCTAGGGTTGGAACTTGGTATTTTCAATGGATTATGTTCCAAATTTTCTTGTGTGAAACATTGACTATGATTGATTCATGATGGCTATGTTTATAGTTACATACCACCTCAGATTGGAATTCATCTTAAAAAAAACATCCTAATGTCTATATTTGAGGTTACAAACCACATGGGGGAGATGCATGGGTACATACATCTAGAGTGCTAAATGAATGTGTACATACCACAAAATTGATAGATGCAAGTTTACATGATCTAGGAAGATGAATAATATACACAATCGATGAATGTATCATGTTTTTAATAATTTATGGCTGATGGTGAGATCCATAGTTTGGGTAATTCTTCCTTGATATGATAATCCACCAGTATTATCGGTTATTCATCCTATATCGGAGAATCATCCAATTAACATAGATATATGGAATCATTCCAATCAATGTCTATCTAACCCTGAGTGTTGACAATGAGCCTGAGGGTTGGTAGGTTTATTTATTATTCAACATTAATTTCTGAATTAATTCCCCATTTGTTTTATTATTTCATGAACTAAATATTCAGAAAAAATTTTATAGATATCATTGGATTAGATTTACAATGTTTTACCCACACCATATTTAAATGATTTTTGGGACGTAATAGGGCTTCATGGATGATGGTATGGGAAAGGTAGAGGGTCCATTTACTTTATTTATTTTTCCTAGATGGAAATTGTGCTCAAAGATTGGACCATTAATGGGTTATAGGACATGTGTTTCCAGAGTCTTTATTTTTTAGTCTACTTTTAGTCTTTACTTATATGACTTATAATATGAAATTTAGATTGAAGTTTAGTATTAAATTAAATGGTTTATTTTATTATATATATAATTATGAATATTTATTTCTTGGTGGAGTATATTATTTTTTTATATTATTTTTTAATATTATTTTTACTAATATAGTAACACTATTTCAGAGGGTTTAGTCTCTCCACAATATTCATTACACCTTAAAAGCTAGTTTTAAGCCTCTATCATATGTGGAGGTGTTCTTGTTTCCAAATTACCACTCAAAAAGTCACATTATTAAGAAATGGGGTAGGGAAATTATATAATGTCAATCCATTATGAAAGAATTATTATTATGTCCTTCCTTTCATAAGATTAAAATAATAAATCCTCATTCATTAACTTTCACTATAAAATAATAATTGTTATATATGAATTATAAAATTTGATTTCTAAATATCATAGACTCTAGCCCTCATATTTCTAAAAGATCGTAATGAATACAATATTCACAAAATTAGAATTTTTACCCTTATCACCTCTTATATGAATCTCTTCACCGGAAAAAGTGACTCCATAATTTTCACTATATTATTCTCAGCGTATTAATTTTTAGAGAATATATAAATATTATTTAAATATCCATTATAATATAATACATGAATAATTTTTACATTAAATACTCATCACATATTTCAACAAGTAGATTTAGAATCTTTGGATAAATTTTTATAAATGTTGTTTATAAATAACTAATGAACTATTTATGGGGTGTATATGATATCCCACCATTAGTTATTATCGGAATCATAATCAAAAGAATGTAATTATGATTTTGAACATAACTAATAACCTCATCACTAATGTGACAAATATATAGATGAACTAATTTCCAATATATGATGTGTATTACAACAACATGTCTGTTTAAAGGACCTTGATCTTAAAAACTCACATCAACCTAATATACAATATGACTAAGGTTATCTGTATAAAATATTTATTCTATCTATAATTAAATAGATACTTCCAAACTATATATTTCCCCAATCAATAATTCATTTCCTCCTTTATTTTTTTACCCATTCAATATTTTCATATAGTGTTCAAGAATATACAACCACCTAAAAGGATCAATACCATAATGTAATATGACACTCAAAAAATGATATGTAGTTTTAACCATAATATCAGAAATTAGTTTTTAGAAGAACATATCTAGTTTTAATAAACAGAATTAAATTTATTTTTACATTGGTAGTTACTTTTTTAGGATAAAAACTTCATAGAATATTAATTTGAAAAATAAATATGTCTTAGTAATTTTGTATCAAACATTTTTAGTAATATGGATCATATTTTAATTTATAGAGAGTATTAAAAAACATAAAAAACAAGTGATTTTTCTATTTAACAAGAGGAAAGTAATCGACAAAAAATTATTTATATTTGAGTAATATATTTATGGGGCTATTAAAACCTTTAAAAGGATATAAATCTAAATTTTTTTATGTAGAAAGTGTGTTGTACTTGGGTGAAAAAATTTTACTACCCAAACTGACAAGAACCAAATATTTTTTACATCTATATTAATCATGAATATCCTTTACATAACAAAGTATTTTATTTTCCCTTGTATATTTCACACCATTATAATTAATCTTTACAGTATATTCTTTTCAAAATTCATGGTGTCAAATATATTAATGATATAAAAACACATTCATTAATATAATTCAAAACGAATTGGTCTTTATTTAAAATCCATAATTAGTGGGTTTTTTAAAAATATTTTTTTAAAATATAATAACATCATCCATTAAAATATAATGAAAATTACACTCTTCTACGTTTTTCATATATGTTTTAACAAACGATTGATGTCTTTATTGTGATGTTATATCCTTTTATGCTCAATGAAAAAAGGATTCATTCAATGTTTCAAACTAACTTATCATGTTCCATATACATACATTAGAAACCCTAACGCTTCTTTAATGTTATATAGTTTCAAATTAACCTTTAAAGGTAATTCAATTATTATAACAACCATAATTTTTGTTAGCGATATTTCATCTTTCATATGATCATAATACACCCCATAAACTATAGCGGATAAAGTCTTTTATTATCCAGCTATATTTGATTCTCTATTTTTGAAATATTGGGTCCTCCAATGGGAAATTCCAAAATTTTTAACTCAAAATTAACCTACAAATTATATGGTCTTGTTGAGTTTTTGGGGTGGTTTTACGATTACACATAGCTTTTTTGGAATTCATAGATATTTAAATTTTAAAGGATATTTAATACATATCTACTTTAAATTTAATATGATGGAATTAATGTTGATATGACCTTAAAATGGACTGATAATTAAATTTAAATACCACGGTTGTTCTATAATAGTGTTTATTACATAATATAGGTATATATTTTATTTTTGAGCTCCAGGTTTAGATTGATCATATTGTGGTATCTTATTTTTATCTGATTATACTAAAACTAGAAAATAATTATATCCTTAACAACTTTCTCCATGGTTCAGATGACATCGAGGAAACAAGCCAAAGGATATTTCTTCGCTCTAATTAAGGTAATGTTTCCCTAGGATTCCAAGTCGAGGAAAATGTTATAAGAACTGGGGAATCATCATTAAATAAGCTTTTGATTCAAGATCTTCTCATATAATTCCATCCAATTGGATAAAAAATTCATTCTATTTTCTAATTATTTCTTGTATTAATAATATAGTGATTTCAATCATTTAGTATTTGACAATTTCTCATACTAGATGTGAAAATTTTAAATTCATTGATGTAGGCTATATATGGTAGGGTAAACTGGTTGAACATTAACAATCCATATAAACTAAATTTTTTATCCAAAACATCTTATTGTAACTAATTTCGATAAAATATTCATTTTTTGATGAATTTTTTGTAGTCTATCTGATCAAGATTAATTTCTTTATCACACTCTAGGAAAATTATATGTTCACCCATGGGTTAATTAGTACTGTGAGGTAGATTAGAAAAATTATATTGAAAATTTTAAAATAATAATTGAAATATGTAATATCAATATAAAAAATAATTCATATATATCTAACACATATTATATATATAATTCAAATTATATAAAACCAAAATTTTAAATTTTTATAAATGTTTTATGTGTATTCCTCCTCTGTAATTTTAAAAAATTATCCCTTAATGTTCACCACAAGAATACATGAATATTCTCTGTTGGTTTTGGAAAGTAATGTTGATAAAAGTGTGGCGAAAATGATTTTCCTTCAATAAATTGGCACTTGATTTCAAATATTATTTCATTATAAAAATAACAATGCACTAATTTTTATTTATTGGTATTTTGTATGAAATATATGCACTACTTATGATTCCCTCTTGAATGGAATATTTTTGTGTCCTTACATACGAAAATTATCTTTTTAAACTCATAATTCATAAAATATTGTTGTTATAATTTAATCAAACCTTAAGCATAATGGGATTGGGATTTGATATTTGTTATAGTCATACAAACACATTTTAGTGATCCAAAATTTTAATATTCATATAATTTCTATTTATATTCTTGACACAAGATTCATGCATCTCATCACCCATAGTAGTGACTCTATGGGTTTTCAACCTAATAAGTTCATTATATTCCATTGTAGCAAACATATAACAATTCATTAAATATCCATTATAATATAATACATTAATATTTTTTCCACTATAAAATAATCTCAATTTGCCACAAATGGATTTTGGATATACGGATAGCACTTTATATATACGGTCTTAAAATTAAATTATAAACTTGTTTTATATTTCTTTGATATCCTAACATTAGTTCTTATAGGACTCTTAAATCTAAAAATGTAATTACTATTTTGATTGTATGGACTATCCTTGTAAATTATGTTTAAAATATATAGGTTATTTTATTTCAAATTTATTATAGTTTTTTAGCAACATTACTCCTCAAAATTAATTCACCTTCAATACTATAATTATTATATGATTTCACAATAGAAGTGGTATCAAAATAATATAGTTATCTAGAATAAAATTCTATAATTTCATCAAAAATATAACTTTCCACAATGAATTCTTCTTGTCAGCTTTGATTTTTGATGCACCCTTTCAATATTTTCATATTGTATTCAATAGGAAACATCCATATAAATTGATCATGACCATATGTTGGTATTATCTCCAAAAATTAGTTATAATGGAAAGTATAATATTTTATAATAATGCTGGGAAGAAAATCACTTATTCAAGTAATGTGAAATGAATTTATTTTTCCATTGGTGGAAACCTATCTGAGTAAATAACATGGCTAGAAATTAATTTAAAAAGAAACAAGGGTTTGTAATTGTCTGTTAAAAATTCTTCAGTAATATGCACCATATTTACATAGATAGAAAATATTGACTCAAAACATGAAAATGAAGTGTTTTTTAAACTTATAACTCTAGGATATTCATTGACAAAATATTCTTGATAACAGATGAATATTGTGATTTATCCTTTACACCGTTAAGAATATTCTAAATCTAAAATATATCATACCTAGAAAGAGTGTTTCCCTTGGGAGGAAGAAAATATTACTTACCCTAATTCAACGTAATAAAATATTTCTAGAAATAAATTTCAAACATATCTAACCATTCATTAACACTATCCTTTTTATTACATTGTATATTTTATACCATGTATTTTACACCATCACATATATAATTTCAATTATATATAGATTATTTAAATTTTCTAACACTGGAACTATGTATATATTAAAATTTGAAGAAAATATATATCTTATAAAAATCCATTATCATAGTGTTTTTAGAATGGTTTTTTAATTGACAGTAGCCCTTTACATTCCATGTAATTTTATTTTTTCTAAGTTCCTTTTGTATGTTTTAGGCCAGGATTGATATTGAATCGGTTGAGATAATAACCATTAATTTCCAAGGAATACATTTTCCATACAATGTTTCAACTAAACATATCATGTAGCTAATTTATATAGTGGACACCCCAACTTTACTTTGATGTTAAAACATAACATATTATCATAATTAGTAAAGTCATTTATTATACTAATAAAAATCATAATAATGATATTTATTTGTTATTATTAGAATCACACACCTCGTAATCATTCGTGCCTTGAGTTATTCTTTTTTTTCAGATGAATTTGATTTTAAAATCACTAATTATTAGGTTCTCTATGGGGTAAATTCATAAATTTACCCTTGAAAATGACCTAATGTAAATGACGGTACTATTGATTTTGGGATGTGGTGTTACCAACAGTCAATGTTTTTTATTGTAATTCATATATAGTTAAATTTTCAATAGATGTTTAACATTTTATAAATTACTATATTAATGTAGGAATGAATGTTTATATAGCCTAATAAAGTGTTCAAAATAATATTTAAATATAATTGTGGTATTTATAATGCGGGTTATTTCTTATGATATGTGTAATTTTCATTTTTTGAGACTTATATTAGGACTGAGCTTTTCTAAGTATTTATATTTTTTATCTGGAAATATTTAGTTTGTTAGATAAATTCATCCATAGTTCATTTTTTCTAGGTTTATCTATGATTAAAGAAACATCCCATACAAGATATTTTTGTTCAATCATAGATTTAGTTTTTGTGTTATTTCTAGTCCAGGACTGAGTTAGAAGCATAATAAAATTGTTGTCAAAGTGTATTGTGATGTCGTTTATTCTAATTTTGTTGCAACTATTTTTTTTATTCATTCATATTATTTTATCATTATTTTTATGATATAGAATATGTGGATTTCAATAATTAAGGATCTGATAATTTTTCAATATCACTTTAATATGTTTAGATGCTTTGATGCATAATCCATGAGGTAGGGTCAACTAATTGAACATGATAATTTGATCTGACCAATTTTTTTACCTATACTCAATACATTAACAAGTTAAGTTAAAATATTAAATTGGAGATGCTTTTTCTTTTAACAATTCTAATTATTCTTAATTGTCTCCACACCTTTGGTGCAATTGAAATGTTTCCCAATGAGATGAGTAATGTCAAGTGGTGGAGAAGGCAAATTCCTTTTGAAATATTATAAAAAATCTAAATATTTAATTTATATATTGAACATAAATCATATATATATTAAACAAATATTCTATAAAAAATATAATAATATAAATCATAATTTTTAAAATTATTTTTCCCTTTAATTGTTTATTTATTTTCCCCCTCTATAATGTTTTAAAAGGTTCTCATTATGGTAACCACAAAACAACATCAGATATTCTCTATTACGCCTTGTGAGGCATTATTGTGAAATTATAATGAAAATATCATCCATAAATTAATCTACACTAGAATCCCCATTTTATTATATTATAAGAACATAAATTGACCAATTTTCATTTGTAGGATTATCTTTTATAAAAATGTGCATTGCTTGTGATTCCATTAAGAAATGATTATTTATGTATCCTTTCATAATAAAATAATATTAAATTAATTATAATTCATTTAATATTACAATAATAAAATATTCAAACCATATGTGTCATGAAATTGGAATTTAAATAGTCTTACTCCTTTATTTTTTTCAATGATCCTAAATTATGAAATTTTCACAAAATTTGGATTTCTATCCTAGACACATGATACATTTATATCTTCACCTACAATAATAACTTTGAGAATTTTCCCTATGCTTATTAAATCATATTAATTTGTATTGAACATTTTTTCCTCTGGAATTGGGGATGACCTCATTGATTTAAGAATCAAACATTACAAGCGGTTTCTAATAGGTTTGTTCGTAGAACCGGAAACATCCAATGATTCTATATCCATTTGAACTTACTTTCAAAAGGTAGGTGCTCATTAGTTGTAGACTGATGAGGATTAGGAATTTTCATTGGTTGAATGGATGGAAGGTCAGACTCATCACACCTTTTTGAGGGGAATTATTGTCTACTTCGGGACTCTCTTTATAGATTTATGTTTTCTTCGTGAATCCTTATTACATTACCCTGTATAAAATGAGCATTCTTTTAGATCTGACAATCTATGATTGATATGAAGGAAATTCATAGAATCTTTTAAATGTATTCGAGGTTCTTCATCGATAGAGAATCATCTGTATTTGTTTATATATTCTTAGTCAATGGTATCCTTTAATAAATAAAAGTGTCTTGGTCATTATGATGACCATACTGGTTTTAAATCCACTCAGTGGGGCACATGAAGTTTATTGTCATTCAGAAGGACATGGATTATTTTCGAGTTAGGATCGTACCTACATATGGGCTACCTACGTATCCTTTATTTAGGAAAAGGAATCAGAACCCACGTAGTTCGAGTAAGGGAATATGATGTTTATGATTGATGGCACAAAGAAAGATGTCATAATTACTTTTACACTCTAAGCTCATGTGAGTCATGCTCGATGTGAGAAACAAGTTGTATTGGTAAAACCAGACAGTTGTTCCCTGAAAGATGCAATCATAAGAAATGATGTGGGGCTTATGTATGTATGACTGCCCAAATAGATGAAGATTAGTATTTACTTCATGGAAGAAATCTAGGAACAGGGTCCATAAAGGTATATGTACTTTATGGAGATATGGATACTCTAATTTGGGGATTACTCCTGAAAAAGAAGGCCCAAATAAAGAGGGGACTTATGAATGGGTTTTAATCCTGATAAGGAGATCCAGATCCAGAAATAAATTAAGACTGGTTAAGAGAAATTAAGACTGGGGTTTACTCCTTAGAAGGAGGCCCAGGTTAAGGGATTTGAGAAATTAAGGGACTTGGGGCTTATTCCTTAGGAGGATGCCCATATTTGAGACTAGGGCTTACTCATGAAAAGGAACCCCAGGTTAAGAGAATTATGGTTGGGGATTACTTCTGAGGAGGATTCCCATATTTGGGAATTTTAATATTGGGGCCTACTCCTGAAAAGGATGCCCATGTTAAGAGAACATGAAATGTGGCTTACTCCAGAAAAGGAGGCCCAAGTTAAGTGGAATTATGACTGGGGCTTACTCCTGAAAATGAGGCCCATTGTTTAAGGATTATCTCATCTAAAAAGAATGAGGTTGAATGAATTAACTCTCTAACATTAGTGAAATAACGATATGTGAATCCCTAAGTTTGTAAGACATGCTCTACATAATTCCTTTCAGATAAAGAATTCAATCAAGGAAACATGCCAAAAATGGATTTGAAGAGTGTCTTGAAGACTGATTCTTGAATAGGAGTGGTGGAATGGCATAAGATAGGTTAAATGGGTAGGAAGGGCACCCAAAAATATAAGGGCCCACAAGTCCTAGGGAGTCGCACAAGTACTGCGTAGGCGCGCAAGTCTCTGGGCGCGCATGTATACCTGCGCGGCACATGGATACCTGTGCAATTGTTAACCAGTAGGGTAACACTTGGGTGATCCTTGAATAAATCCTTCATAATTATCTTGAGGATCTCCCAGAAGAGGGACGCGCATGTTCTGGTGAGGAAGTAGGGCGGCGCACAAGTGTGTCCATTTCCCTTAAGGGTAAAACACCTTAGGCGCACAAGGGTTAGTAAATTCTAACAGTTAGACCTTACTCCTCTATTCTAGACCTTCCATTTTAGGTAAAGAATTTCCTTAGAAGTGTTCAGAAGACATGAATAAGAGACATGGTCATTCAGAGCTCTGTATATGAATTGTGGAAAAATTCTTCCCAAAATGGGGGGCCCACCGGGGGTATTTATAGGCGGGAGAAGACCCCGGGCAGTTATCACCTAGTGCGCCCATGTGACTTGCGTGACCAACTTCTTGCACACAAGTGTACTTGCGCGACCATTGCGGCGCGCTTGTATACTTGCGTGACCATTGTAGAACTTGTGTAACCCTTGGGCAATGTTCTTTTTATTTATTCCTTTGTCGATTTTTTGATATTTCTCCGAAAGATGAATCAATTTGAGAAATGATATTCCACTTCTCCAATATTTAGATTCTGTGACGAAAGGAGCGTAAAAAAGTCCCCCTCATAGTTGGATCCAAAAGAAATGAGGATTTGAATCTTAGGAAATCGAGAATCAAAAGGAAATTGGGGTGCGTAGTGTAACACCCTGAGATTTTATGAAAAATATTTTTCAAATTGTATTGATGTCTTGTGTTGTACACTACATCAAAAGAGTCTTGCACAACACACAACCCTAACTTTTCTGAATTACACACAATTGTGACCTTATTCGATAGCGTGTGATGTACGCAATACCGAGTTTCACTAAACAACGATATGCTATTAAAATATTATTAAAACTATCCATTATGAATAATAATAACCACTTTTTGAAATTTTTTAATTTTCGTCTTTCAAAATGAACTTCATTTTTGGATTCGGAATATCAAAATTAACCTAGGGTGAAATTTTGATATTTTTATGAAAACTTTCAATTTTTGATGAATAGTGAAAATATTGGGATACTATTCAAAAACCGACTTTTTATTTAAAAAATTATCTATTCTAATTAAATTTATTTTGGTCAAAATTGACACAGAATAAATATATAAGTTGAATTTAATTCATTCATTTCATTTTATAATAATTTTAAATATTTAAAAATTTTATTGAACTTTTACCCGTCTTTTACCCACCACCTTGGAGAATTTGAAAATTTACATAAAACATAATTTTACCACATCTGTAAGTGGAATTTAAAAAAACTGAGAGATACGGTTCATTTCAGTAAGTAAAATGTGGTTCCTTGATATGCAAATAATTTTTGGTGAATAGTAACTTTTTACTTTTTTTTACAACCGTTAAAAGTAAATATGTTAATTAAGGGTAAAAATGATATTATTATTACGCTAACACATGTCCTAATTCTATTTGATAAGTGTAATTCGACAAAAAACAACCTTAGGAATAAAATAAGACCATTTAGGCCCACTTGTATTAGATTAGGACAATTAATATTAATTTATTTAAAGAATTGTTAAAATAGTTAAAATCAATGTTTAATAACTAAATAATTTTTAGTATAGGGTTATACATAATATAAATTCGACTATAAATATTCATTATAAATATAAAAAATTTTCCTACTTAATGGTATTTTTTTTAATTTTTAGACTTTAAATATTTTAATTTATTTATGACACAATGATGATGCAGTAATTATATTATTATTTAAATATTGACATAATTGATGTTATAAATACCAAAATAAATGTAATTTGAGACTTTTTATGAATTACAATATTTTTTATTGTTAATATGACATGTTAGTATTGATTTAATTAACTTTTGTTGAACTAATAAATCAATTATTATTTTCAAAAAAATCAATTACCAAATACTGTCAAAATTGACATAAAATAGTTTTTAAAACAAATATTATATTATTAATTTATATTTTATTCCTAAAAATATAATTTTCCTCCGAATGACATATATAAGGTTATATATATTAATAATAAACAACTTGGGGTTCGTTTGTCTTGTTATAGTAAGATTATTAACCATATAGTGTAAGAAAACAAGAAAACACGATAAAAGAAAAATTATTTATCTTAAAGTTAAACTAAAATGATAAGGTTAAAATAGAAACCTAAACATGTCTAAATTCTATTGTATGAGAGAATTTAGACCCATAATCACCTTAGCTTCTTAATAACTCAATTTGGAACTATTAAAACCTGAATATGACTTTATAATAAAATAATATTTTTGGTTATTCAAAAGGTGCCCCTCTCCTACCTTATAAAAGGGCACCTCCTCCCTCTCTTCCTCACACCACTTTGATAATTAAAGATCGGCCAACCCCTGCCAATTTCACTTCTCCACTTCCCTAGAAACATCCTAGAGGTTATGTTCTTATTCTAAGACCAATAATAGTGCCTTAAGAGGAGGTCTCAAAGAGGCTCTTCAAAGAAGAGGTAATGTCTGTTAACGATTCTTTCAACTTTATTTCTTCTTACACTTCTTATTCCTTGGTTTTTTAATTATGATTTAATAAAATAAGTATCACTCATATAATTATATGTTACTATAAGTATGAAACAACCCTATTTCACCATCTATCCATCCTACGGAAAATGAAATCACCGCGCGTGCGTACGTACGTAATACCGTCTCCATGCCGTGGTGTAATCTATTTTCCACCACAACCTTACATGGATGGGTATAATTGTGTAAATAATAACTATATATGATTATTTTAAAGTGATATTGATTCTGAAATAGTATAAAAACACTCCAAAACAATTCCACGTTCATCGGAATGATATCATCGCTTGTGCGTATGTACAGACTACCGTCTCCACGACGCGATGAGATTTATTCTCCATGTTAACCATTCATGAATGATTATAAAGTATATATAATAAGCAATCATTAAATATATGACATAATAATGATACTGGATTTATGTGTATATATATGTATGTCATCTACTTAATTTCATTCAATTCAATAAGGAAACGAAAACATCATTCATGCATACATACGGACTACCATCTCCATGAACGGTGTATTTCATTTATTTAATCGATCTATCATATATATATGTTTATACTGAAATATATATTATATTTAAATCATGTTTAACTTTATGTAATTAATTAAATCAGGATATATGTAATAATATCAAGAACAACAAGTCCAAACACGTATGATAAATAAAACGATTTAACCCCAAACGTGGCTTTAACATGGAACTTACAAAAGAAATGGTAATATAAAGTCATAAGAGAACAATATATGATATGATAACAATGAATATGTTTCTGTACAGACCCGAAGCTTATCGTACATGGAAATTACATTACTTTTGCGGAATACTTAGTACATAACAAAAACACACACATAAGGATTGTAATAGTTTAGTGTCTTTGGAAACTCGGAACGTAATCTTCTAATCGTGGTGAAAGATCTTCAATATCTCCCATAAAGATCATCCCTTTTTTTTTACCAATAAACCTTTCTTTATATCCTGGGGAAAAGAAAACATAAAAGGGTGAGCTCAAATGCTCAGTAAGGGTAAACAAAAGAAATATCAATCACATCATATACAAAAGAACATAGCTTTTTTGGAAATCTTAACCTGCAAAAGAGCTCATAATATCATAACATGGGATAAATCATATAAGTGAAAATGAGATCCCCATAATCATAACATAAAACTTGAAACTTTGTGGCATGCACACATAATCATGGAAAATCATTTCTTGTTAGTCATGACTCATTGCCAAGACTATCTTAGTGGACAAAGTCCCTTTCTGAACCGAGTTCACTCCTCGTTTCAGTCCTGTATCACTGAACCGAAATAACCTTCCGTTCCAGCCATATCTATCTCATGAGATATAAAATCATTACCCAATGCATTGGAGGGAGATATAGGTCCCACCCATCTTATAATGAATCCTTTCTTATGTGTGCCACATAATCATAACACATACATCATCGCATAACACATGTAACAAAAATGGCATTCTTGAAACATCATGACATCATAAATCAATTCATATAAGATAATGGAATTCATAAACATAATTCCATCACAACATAGTCAAATCAATGTAAAAATATGGATAGAAACAGAACCCTTTATTATCTTAGATGGAAAATAATTTTGATAAAACACTTAAATTGAATTCTTGAGGAAAATATCCTTTCTTCTTCAAAATCAATTTCTTTTCACAAAACATCATTCAATTTTAAAAGAAAGAGATTTTATTGAAAATAGTCATGAAATCTTTTAGAGGAAGCTTCATTAAAATAAGGCTTTATAAAATAGTAGAAATCCGTTCGTGCCGTATAAGTTAAAAAAAACATTCTTCGTACTTTTGTCGGAAAAGTCAAAAAGTACCTCGTACGAAAAACGACAAAAGATTCCTTTCATACGTATTACTAAAAACTCACCGAAGGGTAAAAATGGATTTAAACAAATTTAGGTGGATGGAAATAATATTACATATTGAGTAAACATGGATGTGGATGATAAAATACACCCCAGTAAATACTTACGAATAAACAATCTCGGATAAAAATGAGATTGTGATATTTCCCTTACCTTAGGTCCGACTTGCTTTGTAAGTGTCCGAACCTCCTCTTCTTTGAAGTGCCTCTTTGAGACCTCCTCTTAGGGCACTAAAATTGGACTTTGAGGAAGACCAGAACCTCTAGGATGTTTCTAGGGAAGTGGAGAGGAGAAATTGGCAGGGGTTGGCCGAGCATGAGTGCTCAAATTGGTGTGAGGAGGAGGGGGAGGAGGTGTCCTTTTATAGGGGAGGAGAGGGGCACCTTAGGAATATCTCAAAATATTATTTTATATTAAAGTCAAAATCGGTTTATAATGGTTCCAAAGGGTCTTATTTCGAAGCTAAAGTGGGGATGGGTCGAAATCCTATCAACCAATAAGATTTAGACAAGTTTAGGTTCTTATTTTAACCTTATCAATTAGATTTAACTCTAAGTTAAATAATTTAACTTTTACCGTGTCTTTTTGTTTTCTTTCACTATATGGTTAATACACTTACTATAACATGCCAAACGAACCCCAAATTGTATATTATTAATACATATATCCTTATCTAAGTCATTTGGCCGAACCTTAGATTTTTAGGAATAAAATAACAATTAATAATATAATATTTGATTTAAAAACTCTTTTGTGTCAATTTTGACACTATTTGATATATGATTTTTTTGAAAGTCATAACAGAATTATATGTTCGAACCAAGTTGATTAAATCAACAAAAATATATCATAGTAACCTAGAAAATTAGTTTAATTCATAAAAAGTCTTAAATTACATTTATTTTGGTATTTATATTATCAATTATGTCAATATTTCATAAATAAGATAATTACTGCATCATCTTTGTGTCATAAATAAATTATATTATTTGATGTCTAAAAATTACAAATAAAATACCATCATGTAGGAAATCTTTTTAGCTTTCTAATGAATATTTATAGTCGAATTTATCTTATGTATAACCCCATATTAAAAATGATTTACTTATTAAACTTTGATTTTAACTATTTTAACCCTTCTTTAAATAAATTAATAATAAATGTCCTAATCTAATCCAAGTGGGCCTAAATGGTCATATTTTATTCCTAAGTTTGTTTTTGGTCGAATTACACTTGTCCAATAGAATTAGGACATGTTTTAGGGTAATATTAATATCATATTTACCCTTAGTTACCCTATTTACTATTTACCGTGGTAAAAAAAAGTAAAAAGTTACTATTCACCAAAAAATTATTTTCATCTCATTGAATCACATTTTAGTCCTTGATATTAACCGTGTCTCTCGGATTTTCGAAATTCCATTCACAGAAGCGGTAAAATTATGTTTTATGCAAAATTCAGTTTTTAACCTACCACTTAGTATTTTCACTATTCATCAAAAATTGATGTTTTTCAGAACAATGCCAAAATTTCATCCCAAGCTATATTTCATATTCCGAATTCAAAAAAGAAGTCTATTTTACCAAATCCATAACATAAAAGTTGCATTAATTAATTTTATAATTAAATCCCGCTGTTAAAACAAATAGCGTGTTTTTAAGAAACAATATCTATCAAAAGATTGACATTTGTTTATGTCTAGTTTAAATGTGAAATTACATCCAATGACCAACATTGTAATAAATTGTAAAAATATATTCTAAATATACTTTAAAACTACTCAAATTAATAATTTATCACTATTAATTATTTCGACTAAAAAAGTTGTTTTTTAATTATAATTTAGTAATTTTCACTATTTATCGGAATATGAAAGTTATCCGAAATGTACCAAAATTTCACCTTAGGCTAAATTCGATACTCCGAATCCAAAAATGAAGTTCATTTTGAAATATAAGATTTACAGAATTTTAAAAAGTGGTTATTACTATTCATAACGGCTAGTTTTAATAATATTTTAATAGCATATCATTGTTTCGTGAAACTCAGGATTACGTACCACACACGCTATCGAGGAAGGTTGCGATTGCGTGTAATGCAAGGCAAGTCAAGGATGCGTGTTATGCAAGCTCCTTTTGGTGTAGCGTATAACACAAGACATTAGTAAAATAAAAAAAGAATATTTTTCATAAAATCTTGGGCTGTTACATTCTACCCCCCTTAAAATGAATTTCGCCCTCGAAATTCGTCGGGGTTATAAATGGTTTACTATTCGAAAGTTTCTTTAATAGAAACCCACATCGTAAAAGGGAATACCAAAACATGGCTTTAAAAACGAAAGTATGAAATGTAACGATTACCCAAATAAACTAATCACTGGGTTTCCACATAGGTGAAAATATGGATATGGAAGAGAAATCTAACCATCATGTTCTGATGGAGAGTGGTAGAGAACATGGCTATGGAAAAGCCAGTAATCACAAATCCATAGATTTGTGATGATATAAGGTACCATCTGATTCATCAGGTATAAGATCACTAGGACAACATTTTTTTGGTTTTCAAGATCATTTCCCTAAAGTTGAAAATTTGCTTAGAATAAATACTTACTTTATTTTGGTACAATCTCACTTTTGTTCGTGCCTTGAACAATTTCTACTTCATCTCTTAAATAAATGAAGTTGAATTTGTTATTCGTGAAGTGTTAGCAGATCATGTGATAGAATGACGAGTGATTCCATCTGTCTCAAACAAAAGGTTAGTAAAAATTATATACATAAGTCGATCTATAGTGAGATTAATCACATATGGTTTCTAAAATGGACTTATACTTCATATATCATACTGCTTAATATAATAAAACTAGTTTCTACTAAACAAGGACTTCCTGTAGGCCAGTGGTAGGCGATAAAGGTCAGTCGCACTTCGGTTGTGGGTTCGATTCCTACAGCCTTGTCCGAAGCGATGGGCTGTCGCCCGTCCTGCAGGTTGTCCTTTTTCTAAAACTACGTTACTATAACATCCCATCAATAATATCGAAAATCTTCTATCCTTAAACAATACTAACTTATGTCCAACATAATCCAGTCTAATCTTTAGGCTTATACATAATACTGCAGTCCACTCTCATAATATAGTGACATCGATTACCAGAGATTTAATACTGTCGTTGATCCCCACATATCATAAGATATGTCTTGTTGGTCACATTCCAAACATTCAAAGTCCTTAATCGTGTATTCTCTTAAATACCTTAGTGAAAACATGAGTGCAGTCAAAAGTTAACACTTTCCACATACCAAAATCCTCAAAATTCTATATACTCAAACCATGATATCACTTAGTCCTTATATCAATCATGAGCTCATGAATACTATTAAACATTTCATTTTCTCGTCTTCATTATGCACATATCATCTTATTTCCAAAAAATATCTCAATCACTTTGAATACCACATCAATAAATATTGCAATACTCAATGATACAACATTATCCCATTACATAAACACTTAATCATTCCACCACATCGTTGTCATATTCAACATTGCCAATAGTGATCGCATGTGATTTCCCTTTGTCCTTTGCCTTCAGTGGTTGCTCATGTTGATCATCACTAACCCTTGGATTAGGGCAATTATTAGCATAATGCCCCATTTCCTTGCACTTGAAGCATTGAAGTGTTGGCGGTGCGTTCTCTACAGTGTTTGCTTTATTCACATCATTAGAAACCCTTTTTCCATTACTTCGACACTCAGCTGCTCGATGACCTTCTTTTCCACACTTAAAACATTTTCTAGTCCCTTTAAGACAACCTCCACCATGCTTCTTTCCACACTTTGTGCATAAGGAAACATTCATCTTCTTTTCACCATTATTCTGAGATTTCTCCTTGAACTCCATCTTTCGTTTCTTCTCAAAACCATGAGATGGATATGTAACACCAACTTCCATTTCTACCTTGATAGCACAACGCAGAATTTCTTCATAGCTACTGAAGTCTCTTATAGCTAATGCCCTTCGAAGACTTGGTTTTAAGCCACTGAAAAATCGATCAACTTTACTTTCAGGTTGGATGATAATTCCAGAAGCATACCTTGCAAGTCTTGTAAAATTTGCTTCATAGGTACCAACAGATTCATCGTCCCTTTGCTTAAGTTCAAGAAACTCTTTCTCCATCTTTGTTCGAAGAATATGAGGGAAGTACTTACTGAAAAACAAGTTCTTGAACTCGTCCCATTCCATGGACTCAATTTCATCTCTTGGCCTCGTATTCTTGATAAGATTCCACCATTGATCAGCTTCACCTTCCAAACGATATACTGCTAAGATGACTTTATCATGATCAGAACATTGAAGAACTGAAAATATCTTTTCAGTAGTATTGATCCATTGTTCAGCCACAAGTGGATCAGAAGACCCACTGAAAGAAGGTGGGCGTTGCCTCATGAAGGACTCAATAGAATATTGTTCCCTTCTTTGCTCATTTGGAAGTCCAGAATGATTAATATCTTGTGTAAGTATAGCAATAAGATTTTGCACTCCATCTCCCATAACATTTGTTTGTTCAGGAGGGCAATCATTGCATTGTCCATTGCATTGATCAACACGGTTCCTTCGGGTTCCAGCCATCGTCTAAAACCCAAAAAGAATAGTGTGAGAGGAAAAAATCATGATAGGGAAAACAACATAATAAAGGGGGAGTACCTTCAATATCCAACATCTTAAGTTTAATTCTATGATCGTTAGCGTAATTCTATTACTATAACCTATACGTATACTTATCCCTAGGGACATCCCTAGACATACCTTAGAAATATCTCTAGGGATCTCACTAACGTTTTCGCATCCTAGTTTCCAAAGGTTGACTAAACCTTTCCTCTGATACCAACTGTAGAGACCCGAAGCTTATCGTACATGGACATTACATTACTTTTGCGGAATACTTAGTACGTAACAAAAACACACACACAAGGATCGTAATAGTTTAGTGTCTTTGGAAACTCGGAACGTAATCTCCTAATCGTGGTGAAAGATCTTCAATATCTCCCATAAAGATCTTCCTTTTTTTTACCTATAAACCTTTCTTTATATCCTGGGGAAAAGAAAACATAAAAGGGTGAGCTCAAATGCTCAGTAAGGGTAAACAAAAGAAATATCAATCACATCGTATACAAAAGAACATAGCTTTTTTGGAAATCTTAACCTGCAAAAGAGCTCATAATATCATAACATGGGATAAATCATAGAAGTGAAAATGAGATCCCCATAATCATAACATAAAACTTGAAACTTTGTGGAATGCACACATAATCATGGAAAATCATTTCTTGTTAGTCATGACTCATTGCCAAGACTATCTTAGTGGACAAAGTCCCTTTCTGAACCGAGTTCACTCCTCGTTTCAGTCCTGTATCACTGAACCGAAATAACCTTCCGTTCCAGCCATATCTATCTCATGAGATATAAAATCATTACCCAATGCATTGGAGGGAGATATAGGTCCCACCCATCTTATAATGAATCCTTTCTTATGTGTGCTATATAATCATAACACATACATCATCACATAACACATGTAACAAAAATGGCATTCTTGAAACATCATGACATCATAAATCAATTCATATAAGATAAAGGAATTCATAAACATAATTCCATCACAACATAGTCAAATCAATGTAAAAATATGGATAGAAACAGAACCCTTTATTATCTTAGATGGAAAATAATTTTGATAAAACACTTGAATTGAATTCTTGAGGAAAATATCCTTTCTTCTTCAAAATCAATTTCTTTTCACAAAACATCATTCAATTTTAAAAGAAAGAGATTTTATTGAAAATAGTCATGAAATCTTTTAGAGGAAGCTTCATTAAAATAAGGCTTTATAAAACAGTAGAAATCCGTTCGTGCCGTATAAGTTAAAAAAAACATTCTTCGTACTTTTGTCGGAAAAGTCAAAAAGTACCTCGTACGAAAAACGACAAAAGATTCCTTTCATACGTATTACTAAAAACTCACTGAAGGGTAAAAATGGATTTAAACAATTTTAGGTGGATGGAAATAATATTACATATTGAGTAAACATGGATGTGGATGTTAAAATACACCCTAGTAAATACTTACGAATAAACAATCTCGGATAAAAATGAGATTGTGATATTTCCCTTACCTTAGGTCCGACTTGCTTTGTAAGTGTCCGAACCTCCTTTTCTTTGAAGTGCCTCTTTGAGACCTCCTCTTAGGGCACTAAAATTGGACTTTGAGGAAGACCAGAACCTCTAGGATGTTGCTAGGGAAGTGGAGAGGAGAAATTGGCAGGTGTTGGCCGAGCTTGAGTGCTCAAATTGGTGTGAGGAGGAGGGGGAGGAGGTGTCCTTTTATAGGGGAGGAGAGGGGCACCTTAGGAATATCTCAAAATATTATTTTATATTAAAGTCAAAATCGGTTTATAATGGTTCCAAAGGGTCTTATTTCGAAGCTAAAGTGGGGATGGGTCGAAATCCTATCAACCAATAAGATTTAGACAAGTTTAGGTTCTTATTTTAACCTTATCAATTAGATTTAACTCTAAGTTAAATAATTTAACTTTTACCGTGTCTTTTTGTTTTCTTTCACTATATGGTTAATACACTTACTATAACATGCCAAACGAACCCCAAATTGTATATTATTAATACATATATCCTTATCTAAGTCATTTGGCCAAACCTTAGATTTTTAGGAATAAAATAACAATTAATAATATAATATTTGATTTAAAAACTCTTTTGTGTCAATTTTGACACTATTTGATATATGATTTTTTTGAAAGTCATAACCGAATTATATGTTCGAACCAAGTTTATTAAATCAACAATAATATATCATAGTAACCTAGAAAATTAGTGGAATTCATAAAAAGTCTTAAATTACATTTATTTTGGTATTTATATTATCAATTATGTCAATATTTCATAAATAAGATAATTACTGCATCATCTTTGTGTCATAAATAAATTATATTATTTGATGTCTAAAAATTACAAATAAAATACCATCATGTAGGAAAGCTTTTTAGCTTTCTAATGAATATTTATAGTCGAATTTATCTTATGTATAACCCCATATTAAAAATGATTTACTTATTAAACTTTGATTTTAACTATTTTAACCCTTCTTTAAATAAATTAATAATAAATGTCCTAATCTAATCCAGGTGGGCCTAAATGGTCATATTTTTTCCTAAGTTTGTTTTTGGTCGAATTACACTTGTCTAATAGAATTAGGACATGTGTTAGGGTAATATTAATATCATATTTACCCTTAGTTACCCTATTTACTATTTACCGTGGAAAAAAAAAGTAAAAAGTTACTATTCACCAAAAAATTATTTTCATCTCATTGAATCACATTTTAGTCCTTGATATTAACCGTGTCTCTCGGATTTTCGAAATTCCATTCACAGAAGCGGTAAAATTAAGTTTTACGCAAAATTCAGTTTTTATCCTACAACTTAGTAGTTTCACTATTCATCAAAAATTGATGTTTTTCAGAACAATGCCAAAATTTCATCCCAAGCTATATTTCATATTCCGAATTCAAAAATGAAGTCTATTTTACCAAATTCATAACATAAAAGTTGCATTAATTAATTTTATAATTAAATCCCGCTGTTAAAACAAATAGCGTGTTTTTAAGAAACAATATCTATCAAAAGATTGACACTTGTTTATGTCTAGTTTAAATGTGAAATTACATCCAATGACCAACATTGTAATAAATTGTAAAAATATATTCTAAATATACTTTAAAACTACTCAAATTAATAATTTATCACTATTAATTATTTCGATTAAAAAAGTTGTTTTTTAATTATAATTTAGTAATTTTCACTATTCATCAGAATATGAAAGTTATCCGAAATGTACCAAAATTTCACCTTAGGCTAAATTCGATACTCCGAATCCAAAAATGAAGTTCATTTTGAAATATAAGATTTACAGAATTTTAAAAAGTGGTTATTACTATTCATAATGGCTAGTTTTAATAATATTTTAATAGCATATCATTGTTTCGTGAAACTCAGGATTACGTACCACACACGCTATCGAGGAAGGTTGCGATTGCGTGTAATGCAAGGCAAGTCAAGGATGCGTGTTATGCAAGCTCCTTTTGGTGTAGCGTATAACACAAGACATTAGTAAAATAAAAAAGAATATTTTTCATAAAATCTTGGGCTGTTACATTTCTGTAATAATTCAATGACATTATTTAAATCATTATACATGAGTTTCGGAAACGTACAAATTATATCGGACCTAAGGTAAGGGATAATTTTACAAATCTCATTTTTATCCGAGATTTCTTATTCGTAAGTATTTACTGGGGTTATTGATACCATCCATGTCTATGTTTTATAAAAGTATATTCATGTATGTTTAAAGTCCTATTTACCCATTTTTACTTTTACCCCATGGTATGGAAAGAATCATTCTTTTATTTACCCTACAAGGTACTTTTTGGCCTTTCCGAAAAAAGTACAAGAAAAATGTTTTTTTAACTTATACGATATGAAAGGATTTTTACGGTTTTATAAAACAATATTTTCATGAAACTTCCTCAAAAATATTTCATGACTATTTCAACAAAATCCTTTTCTTTTAAAATTGCATGAAATTTTGTAGAAAGAGAATGATTTTGATGAAGAAAGTATTTTTTCCTCAAGAATTCATTTCATGTGTTTTATCAAAACCATTTTTCATCTAAGATGACACTATTTCATATGTGTATGTTTCAAGTATCATGTCTCTACGATTTAAATGGTTTCAGTTTTCTTATTATGAAATGATATCAATTTATTTTATATGGATTATGTGATGATGGGATGATGTTTATGAAACCCATTTTATTTATTGGGTTATTATGAATGATGTATGTTTATTTTGTGGTACAAGTAAGAATGATATCATAATGAGATGAGTGGGACCTATATCTCCCTCCAATGTATTGGGTAATGATTTATATCTCATGAGATATACATGGCTTGAACGGTAAGTTAATCCGGTTCTATGTTACATGGCTGAAATGAGGAGTGAACTCGATTCAGAAAGGGACTTTGTCCACTAAGATGGTCTTGGCAGCAATACCTTGGCTACAATGGAAATCATAACATATACTTCATGGTTTCCACAATGAAATGTTTTATTCCCATGGTATTTTATAATTATTGATGTACCCTTAGGATATACGCCTTACGTACTTCCAAGATTCATGTGTTTGCTTAAGATTTTGATGTTTAGATTTTATGTTCAAGTTTTTGCATTCAAATATCCATGGATTGTTTTACGTTCTCTATGTTTACCCTTACTGGGCATTTGAGCTCACCCCTTTGATGTTTTCTTTTCCCCAGGATATAAAAAATGGTTTTAGGTATGAAAAAAAGGGAAGATCTTTATGGAAGATATTGAAGATCTTTCACCACGATTAAGAGATTATATTCCGAGTTTCCAAAGACAATATACTATTACGGTCCTTGTGTGTCCTGTTTTGTTATGTATTAAGTATTCCGCAAAAGTAATGTAATGTCCATGTACGCCATGCTTTGGGTATCAGCAGTTGGTATCAGAGGAATGGTTTAGTCAACCTTTGAAAACTAGGATGCGAAAACGTTAGTGAGACCCCTAGAGATATTTATAGGGTATGTCTAGGGATGTCCCTAAGGATAAGTATACGTATAGGATATAGTCATAGAACTATGGGAACAATCATAGAATTTATCCTAGGATGTTAGATATTTATGGTACTCCCCCTTTATTATGTTGTTTTCCCTAGAATGATTTTTTCCTCTCACACTATTCTTTATGGGTTTTAAACGATGGCTGGAACCCGAAGGAACCGTGTTGATCAATATAATGAACAATGCAATGATTGTCCTCCTAAAAAAGCCAATGTTATGGGATATGGAGTGAAAAATCTTATTTCTATACTTACACAATCATTGAATGATTCTGGACTTCCAAATAAGCAGATAAAGGAACAATATTCTATTGAGTCCTTCATGAGGCAATGTCCACCTTCTTTCAGTGGGTCTTCCGATCCACTTGTTTCTAAAAAATGGATCACTACCAATGAAAAGATATTTTATGTTCTTCAACATTTTGAACATGATAAGTTCATCTTAGCAGTATATCGTTTGGAAGGTGAAGCTGATCAATGGTGGAATCTTATCAAGAATACGAGGTCAAGAGATGAAATTGAGTCCATGGAATGGGACGAGTTCAAGAACTTATTTTTCAATAATTACTTCCCTCGTATTGTTTGAAAAAATATGGAGAAAGAGATTCTTGAACTAAAGAAAAACGATGATGAATCTGTTGGTATATACGAAGGGAATTTTACAAGGCTTGCAAGGAATGCATCTAGGTTTATCATCCAACCTGAAAGTAAAGGTGATCGATTCTTCAGTGGCTTAAAACCAAATCTTCGAAGGGAATAGTTATAAGAGACTTCAGAATCTATGATGATATTGTGCGTTGTGCTCTTAAGGTAGAAATGGAAGTTGGTGTTACATATCCATCTCATAGTTTTGACAAGAAATGAAAGATGGAGTTCAAGGAGAAATCTCAAAATAACGGTGAAAATAAGATGAATGTTTCCTTATGCTTAATGTGTGGAAATAATCATGGTGGAGATTGTCGTAAAGGGACTATAAAATGTATTAATTGTGGAAAAGAAGGTCAACGAGCAGCTGATTGTCAAAGTAATGGAAAAAGGGTTTCTAATGGTGTGAATAAAGAAAAGACTACAGATAACGCACCACCAACACTGAAATGCATCAAGTGACATGAAATGGGGCATTATGATAATCAATGCCCTAATCCAAGGGTTAATGATGATCGACATGAGCAACCAGTTAAGGCAATGGAAAAAGTGAAGTCACATGCGATCACTATTGGCGATGTTTAATATGAAAAAGATGTGGTGGAATGATTAAGTGTTTATATAATGGGATTCCAAAATAATGTTGTATATAGTATCATGGAATATTGTAATTTTTATGTATGGGACTATTGTGGTTTTCAATAATTTTATGGTACCCGTAACCATTTAAAGTGATTGAGATATTTTTGGAAAGAAGATGATTTGCACATAAGGAAGGGATAAAGAGAAAATGAAATGTTTGATAGTATTCATGAGCCCATGACTGATATAAGAAAATAGTTTTATCATGGTTTGAGTATATAGAATTTTGGTTTTTTGTTATGTGGAAAGAGTTAACTTTTGACAGCACTCTTGTTTTCACTAAGATTCAATGGGTATTCATTTTTCAAAAGAATATATGATTAAGGCCTTCAAATATATGGAATGTTACCAAGAAGACATATATTATGATATATGGGGATCAACGATTGTATTAACATGCTTGTTATATGAAATCTATGGTAATCATTTTCACTATATTATGAGAGTGGACTACAGTATTATGGATAAGCCTAAATATTGGAATGGATTATGTTGGACATAAGTTAATATTGTTTAAGGATAAAAGTTTTTTTTGATATTATTGATGGGATGTTATAGTAATGCAGTTTTAAAAAAAGGACAACCTGGAGGATGGGTGATAGCTCATCGCGTCGGATAAGGTTGTAGGAATTGATCCCACAACCGAAGTGCGACCGGCCTTTATCGCCTACCACTAGCCTATAGGAAGTCTCTGGTTAGTAGAAACAAGTTTTATTTTATTAAAAGATTTGATATATGAAGTATATGTTCATTTTTGGAACCATATATGATTAACCTAACCATAATATGGACTTATAACTTTTTCTAACCTTTTGTTTGAAATAGATGGAATGACCCATCATTCTATCACATGATCTGCTAACAAATCACGAAGATCAAATTAAACTTCATTTCTTTTCGGGATGAAGTGGAAATTCTTCCATTCAAAAACAATAGTGAAATTGAACCAAAATCATGTAAGTAGTTCTTTTAATTCATCAACCTTAGGGAAATGATCTTGAAAACCAAAAATGTTGTCCTAGTTCCCTTATATTCGATGAATCAGATGGTACCTTAGATCATCAAAAATCTATAGCTTTGTTATTGTTTGCTTTTTCATATCCATGTTCTCTACCACTCTCCATCAGAACATGATGGTTAGGTTTCTCTTCCATATCCATATTTTCACCTATGTTCTCCTATGTGGAAACCCAATGATTAGTTAATTTGGGTAACCGTTATGTTTCATACTTTATTTTTTAAACATTGGTTCTGGTATTCGTTTTACGATGTGGGTTTCTATTAATGAAACTTTCGAGAAGTAAACCATTTATAACCCCGATGAATTTCAAGGGCGAAATTCATTTTACGGGGGGTAGAATGTAACACCCTGAGATTTTATGAAAAATATTCTTTTTAATTTTATTGATGTCTTGTGTTGTACGCTACAACAAAGGAGTCTTGCACAACATGCAACCCTAACTTGGCTGCTTTACAAGCAATCTCTACCTTCCTCGATAGCGTGTGTTGTACGCAATACCAAGTTTCACTAAACAACGATATGCTATTAAAATATTATTAAAACTAGCCGTTATGAATAGTAAGAACCACTTTTTGAAATTTTTTAAATTTCAACATTCAAAATGGACTTCATTTTTTGTTTCTGAATCTCGAAATTAGCCTAGGGTGAAATTTTTGTATTTTTAAGAAAACATTAAATTTTTTAATGAATAGTGAAAACACTAGGTTACTATTTAAAAACCGACTTTTTATTTAAATAAATATTTATTCTATTTAAATTTATTTTAGGTCAAAATTGACACATAATACCTATATAAGTTCAATGAAATTCATTAGAGTCATTTTATAATAATTTTAGAAATATAGAAAGTTTATTGAACTTTTGACCGTCTTTTACCCACCTTCTAAGAAAATTTGCAAATTTACATAAAACATAATTTTACCACTTCTATGAGAAGAATTTCAAAAATCTGAGAGACACGGTTGATGTTAGTAAGTAAAATGTTGTTCAATGAGATGAAAATAATTTATGGTGAATAGTAACTTTTTACTTTTGTTTACCACGGATAAAAGTAAATAGGGTAATTAAGCGTAAAAATGATATTATTGTGACCCTAACACATGTCCTAATTCTATTGGATTAGTGTAATTAGACCAAAACAACCTTATGAATAAAATATGACAATTTAGGCCCACTTGTATTAGATTAGTACATTTTATATTAATTTATTTAAAGAAGGGTTCAAATAGTTAAAATCAATGTTTAATAACAAAATCATTTTTAATATAGAGTTATACATAAGATAAATTAGACTATAAATATTAATTAGAAATAAAAAACGATTTCCTACATAATGGTATTTTATTTGTAATTTTTAGGCTTTAAATAATTTAATTTATTTATGACACAATGACGATGCAGTAATTATATTATTAATGAAATATTGACATAATTGATGTTTTAAATTCCCAATTAAATGTAATTTTAGAATTTTTATGATTTCCAATAATTTATATGTTAATATTACATGTTAGTATTTATTTAATTTACTTTGTTCTAACTAATATATCTGTTATGATTTTCACAAAAATCAATTACCAAATAGTGTCAGAATTGACATAAAATAGTTTTTTAAAAAACTATTATATTATTAATTGTTATTTTATTCCTAAAAAAACAATTTTCGGCCACATTACTTAGATAAGGTTATAAATATTAATAATAAACAACTTGGGGTTCGTTTTTCTTGTTATAGTATGTTTTTTAACCTTATAGTGTAAGAAAACAAGAAGACACAGTAAAAGAAAAATTATTTAACTTAAAGTTAAATCTAAATGATAAGTTTAAAATAGAAACCTAAACGTTTCCAAATTATAATGGATGAGAGTATTTATACACATCCCCACCTCTTCTTTTAAATAACTCAATTTGGAGCTATAAAAAACCGAATATGACTTTTTAATAAAATAATATTTTTAGTTATTCCAAAGGAGACCCTCTCCTCCCTTATAAAAGGGCACTTCCTCCCTCTCTTCCTCACACCACCATGAGCTTTAAATCTCGTCCAAAACCTCCCAATTTCTCTTCTAAGCTTCCCTAGAAACATCCTAGAGGTTCTGTTCTTCTTCAAATACCAATCATAGTGCCCTAAGTGGAGGTCTCAAAGAGGCGCTTCAAAGAAGAGGTAATGTCTGTTACCGATTCTTTCCACATTATTTCTTCTTCCACTTCTTATTATTTAGTTGTTTCATTATGAAGTAATAACATCAGTATCACTCATATACTGATATGTTATTATAAGTATGAAAAAAACCCTATTTCACCATCTATCCATCCTACGGAAAAATAAATCATTGCACGTGCGTACGTACGGAATACTGTCTCCCCGCCGTGGTGTAATATATTTTCCACCCCCACCTTACATGGATGGGTATAATGGTGTAAAAAATAACTATATGTGATTTTTTTTAATGTGATATTGACTCTTAAATAGTATATATACACTCTAATACAATTCCATGATCATGGGAATGATATCATCGCTCGTGCGTACGTACGGACTACTGTCTCCACGACGCGATGAGATTCATTCACCATGTTAACCATTCATGAATGATTATAAAGTATATATAATAAGTAATCATGAAATATATGACATAGTAATGATACTGGATTTATGTGTATATATATGTATGCCATCTACCTAATTTCATTCAATTCAATACGGAAACAAAAATAGCGTTCATGGGTACGTACGGCCTACCGTCTCCATGAATGGTGTATTTCATTTCATTTAATCGATCTATCATATATATATATATGTATATACATAAATATATATTATATGTAAATCATGTTTTACATTCTGTAATTAAGTAAATCAGGATATAAGTAATAATATCAAGAACAACAAGTCCAAACACGTACGATAAATAAAACGATTTAACCCAAAATACTGCTTTAACATGGAACTTACAATAGAACGGGTAATATAAAGTCCTATGTGAACCATATATGATTCATAACAATGAATATGATTCTTTAATAAGTAAATGACATTTATTTAAATCATTATACAGGATGTTCGGAAACGTACGAAGCATATCAAACCTATGGTAGGGGATAATTTTACAAATCTCATTTTTATTTGAGATTTCTTATTCGTAAGTATTTACTAGGGTTATTTCTATCATCCATGTCCATGTTTTATAAAAGTGTATTCATGTATGTGTAAAGTAGTTTTTACCCATTTTTACTTTTACCCCATAGTATGGAAGGAATCTTTCTTTTATTTACCCTACAAGGTACTTTTTTCCTTTTCCGACAAAAGTACAAGATGAATGTTTTTTTAACTTTTATGGCATGAAAGGATTTTTACGGTTTTATAAAACCATTTTTCAGGATGCTTCTTACAAAATATTTCATGACTATTTTCAACAAAATCCTGTTCTTTTAAAATTTCATGACATTTTGTGGAAAGAGAATGATTTTGAAGAAGAAAGGATGTTTTCCTCAAGAATTCATTTCAAGTGTTTTATCAAAACCATTTTTCATCTAATATGACATTATTTCATATGTGTATGTTTCATGTATCATGTCTCTATTATTTAAATGGTTTCAGTTTTCTTATTATGAAATGATATCCACTTATTTTATATGGATTATGTGATGATAGGATGATGTTTATGAAACCCATTTTATTTATTGGGTTATTATGAATGATGTATGTTTATTTTGTGGAATAAGTAAGAATGATTTCATTATGAGATGAGTGGGACATATATCTCCCTCCAATGCATTGGGTAATGATTTATATCTCATGAGAAAGACATGGATGGAACGGTAAGTTAATCTGGTTCAGTGTTATAGGACTGAAACGAGGAGTGAACTCGATTCAGAAAGGGACTTTGTCCACTAGGATGGTCTTGGCAGCGATGTGTTGGCAACAATGGAAATCATAACATGTGCATAATGGTTTACACAATTACATGTTTTATTACCATTCTATTTTATCATGATTGATGTTCCCTTATGATATATGCCTTATGTACATCCAAGATTCATGTCTTTGCTCAAGATTTTGATGTTTAGATTTTATGTTCAAGTTTTTTCATTCCAATGTTTATGGAGTGTTTTATGTTCTCTATGTTACCCTTAATGTGAATTTGAGCTCACCCCTTTTATGTTTTCATATCCCTAGGATATAAAGAAAGGTTTTAGGTAAGAAAAAAAGGGAAGATCTTCATGGGAGATGTTGAAAATCTTTCACCACGATTAGAAGATTATATTCCACGTTTCCAAAGACACTACACTATTACGGTCCTTGTGTGTATTTTTGGTTATGTATTAAGTATTCCACAAAAGTAATGTCATTTCCATGTACGTCATGCTTTGGGTCTCTACACACAGGGTATGGCGTGCAAGTGAGCTTCGGGTGCACAGGGTCTAGCACGCATGGGTACGGCCTCGTCTATAAATATAGGGCCTCACTCCGCGCTAAAGAACCCGGCTCTTGCTTGTTCTTTGCTCTCAACGCGCATGTTGACTCCCGTCTCTCGCTTTCCCACGCTTCTTGATTCTTGTGTTGCGCTGCTCTTAAGGTATTTAGACTTTCATGGTGAAACCTGCGCGCCCACTACTTGTGCGACCGAAGGAGACTTGTGCGCTAACTACGGGACATGCAAGCCTTAATGAAATAGCCAATTTCTTAAAATCCTTCACAAATTTTATGAAAGAATTAACATAATTTAAGAGTTAATTATTCAACTTTTGTGCAGATCAAATGGCTCTAAAGAGAATTGGAACGAATGATGAACTAGCGAGAAAAAGAATTTATGAGATGATGAAGATCATTGGTCATGATTACTATACTATCTGCGATAGTACTCTCCCAGAATTAGCTAAGTATCTGAAGAAATATCACTGTGATTTCCCACACAGCATCTATCTGCCTCTGTATGGCCATGGTCATCTGCAAGATGTCAATATTCCAAAGGCAATGAACTATCTCCCGCCTTCCAGGTTTTAGTCGTACACCAACTTTTCTTCAGCGAATGTCTCAATCTCAGGAACATTTTCAAATTCTGGAATAGTAAAGAAAGCCTATATAATGCATCATAGATCTGGTGCACCAGATCTGAAACATTACAAACCTGAGCTACAACTACATTTTTATCCTTCAATATTTTGAAATTCTTAGATGGATCAATCCAAAGGTTGGAAGGAGAAATGGGAATTCCGTTCCGGAGGAGTAGTGAAGCCTACTTGGATGTGGTCTTTTTGGGGGGGAAAACTTGTAATGATTTTGTCGAGGATCTGAAGGAAGCTGCAATTGATGAAGTCTCCTGGGTTGGGCAGATGTATGTTTATAGGAATGATAATTTTTCACCAAAGTTTCTTAGCCGCTGGAACCCAGAAACGATTTCCTTCTATCTGACCCACAGAGAAGTAGGCAGGAGTTTGTGGGATGTCTAAAATATCTCAGGGGTTCTAATTTTGGGTGATATGTATGACGAATTCATCCCTCTAAAAGAAACATTGAATGATATTGAGAAGATATCGAATTTGGTTCTAGAATTATTGAAGATTTATCATAAGATCCAAATCTCAAATACTTCGAAGACTCATTCTAGAATGGATATTCACCCAGTGGAATGGATGAATGTGTTTCTCAAGAAGAAGAGGGAAAAGGGTCCCAGCAGTACTCATCCTACTAGTTTCCCTAGAGTGGATAAGAGAGGTTCTCTTGGAACATTCTGGCCGACTCTGGAAGCAGGAGAGTATGAGAAATGGGGGTATGAAGTGAATCATAAAATCCTGGCAAAGACCCGTCTGGCTGGATTTTTAGCCTAATAGATCAGGGTCTATCGTTTTCCAGTTATAGATTCTAAGGGAGGTGTCAGGCCAGGGACCTTCGTTATCACAGCCATGTTGGCTGAGAGGAAGATGGTGGGGTTAGCTACCCTAGTTTTGGAAAAGATTTACAAGAGTGTCCTTCATGTCTATATGGGTAAGTCTCCTTTGAGATTAGTGGGACCATTCCATGTTTTATGGGGATGGATTGCCACTCACTTCCAGACATATGCTATACAGAATGGAATACAGATTCATGGAAGTTCTTTCAGGCCGTCCGTCCAGGCCATCTCTAGGGTTTGTCCTTTGTCCCTCAATGAATATGATATTAGGCCAAGGCTGGGTATGAATAAGGAATTCCACTTCTTTCCCTATGGAAATCTGCCGACAGGGCGATTTTTTTACGATGGATTAGCCATCATGGAAAAGAGCTCTTACATGCTAGCCGGCAGAGATGGTGTACATGCCACCAGAATTGATGGGGAAAATATATGTGAGGCCTATGCTCCATATCAATTTGCATGCCAATTCAAGTCTCTACAGACAACTGTTGTATCTCCTCCAGTGCACGTCGGATCAGAGCAGCATCCAATGGTTCCTCAACAACTATGGTTGATAATGGCTATAGAAAGGATTGGGGCAGTCTTTGACTTACCAAATACTGAAGCGGGATGAAATTTGACTGTATGGTATGCTGAAAATTGGATAGCGTCATATCCTGAGGCCATATTGAATAAACCTGTTGACCGGGTTGGGAAGAAGAATTGAACCATTGGGATAGAAAAATTTCAATTGGTAGGTGATTCTTCCACTCTTGATGCTGGTTCACCGAGTTCTTCAATCGAGGCTGATTCATCAGATTCTCAGGAGATACAACATGTGTCAAAACAACATCGTTCAATATATAATCCTCCTATCAGAATCATGAGAGACACTCCATCAAATCCTGGTGTGTTACTTTATTAAGTATATTTTAATTTCAAGTAACTTTATAGGGTAACAAGTTTTCATTCTCTTTTTATACTTGCCAGAGTTTGGATGAAACAGGAATCAAAGATTGTAGGACCCTCTTCGCAGCCGTCTTGTACACATTCATATCTACGACCGGAGGCCATCTAGGCATGGTGGGATGTATAGTGCGATACTGAAACTATATGGATGATGTTATGTGAAGGGTTACATCTTCCTGGAATAGGGACTCTTCAGGATCCTGAAAATATTCATTTCAAGGATAACCCTGATGAATTAAGAGCTTATGTCAAAGAGTTGAGGGCCTACATATATGCCACCAAATATTATATCCCTATCACCATGTGGGTGATGGAAATGATGGATCACAATGCCACTGATGAGGAGTGGCATGAGTATGTGGCTCCTGAAGATTTAAGTTTTAATTTCTTATTTTCTTTGTAACTTTATTTTAGTCGAAGCTTTGTTATTCAAGTAAATTGTTTTCTTCATCTTGTTGCTTGCCTAAACTATTGAGGATCCTTTGCCACAGTATAGCCCTGGTGGTACTACCATCAGGGCTGCTGCTAAATCTCCTCGCGAACCAGGCGAGATATCTCCGGGACAATAGGCCATGGATGAGGAGTTGCACAAGGCTTTCCCCTCTCCAATTCAGGTACCTATAATGGAGACTGATGACACTCCCAAAATACCATGGATGCAAAAGAATTGGAAGAAGAAGACCACAGCTAAACGCTTCATTATCAGTGGTAAGTCTTTCAAATAATCATGAGTCTTAAACCATGAAAAAGATAGCTCATTTTCATTGGGATTGCAGGGGCTTCATCAATTTCCCCTCTGAGGGAAAGGACCGATCCGCCATTGAGGACCATGAAGGGTGCTGTGGAACAAATGAAAATTCATGATGACTTGGCTACTACTGAAAAAGATCCAACATCTATTCCCAGTACTGCTCCTGCTGCTACTACCAGTAGAGAAGAACCTGCAACAGAATCATTGGCAGCCGTATCAACTGAATCTTCCATCCTTCCTGAAGAAGTTGTCCAGGGTCAAGGGCCACAGAATGACGGTCGCCAAGAGGATACATCAAATGCTCCCACTAGTGAGACTAACAGGGATTCTGAAATATCATTGGATGAAATGATGAATCATGGCATGTCTTTCGAAGAATTTTATGATCATGCTAAGTTATCATGTAATTTAGAAGGCCTTCAGTGTGAGTGTTATCCTTCGCCCAGTAATTTATTTTATAATTTACAATTCTAATCATGACTGAAAATAATATTCATTTCTATCCATTGAAGCTGCTGAACTACCAATTCTTGAAGAGGGTGTGGACATTGATGTCAACCCTACCATTATACAAACATTATCTCAATTGGAGGTAAATCCAGTAAAACCTCCTAAGACCCATCCTAAATGATCGTGTTGAAACTGGGAATGATGGGGAGGAGTCTTAACAAGCTACTGATCTACTGTTAGGTAATGATTTTACTGAGTTTTCAAGATATAAAACCAATTTCTATTATTCTATGAAACTAACCTTAATTTTAATTGATCCAACAGGGCTATCAAATTCAATGGTTATAACTAGAGGTGAGGTCTCATATTCCACCCATACAGCAGTAGAAGATGAAGCATCCAGGGTCAGGGGGGAAGAAGCAGAATAGGGCACTTCTATAAGTGCATTAATCCCAGATTACATTCCCCCCTTGTGATAATGATGTTGAATCAGACCCAGAGGTGCTTAAGGCGCTCACCTTTTCACGACGCAAGGCATGGGACAACATATGGAAAATCATATCTGAGGTGCCTTTAGAAGAGCTGTCATCAATGATTTCCCTGTTGTAATCCCTATTCGTCATGCTATGACTTCACGGTTTTGGATTCCAAAAGATCCATACCGGGGTGAAACAAGTCATCTTAAGAAGGGAGCAGGAGCAAAAGATCCATGACGATCTGACCAGGGTGAAGCTGTTAGTCAATATCAGCAAATTTGAGGTTGGAATATCCTGAGCTAAAACTGATTATACTGTTGAGATGAAGTATCGGAAGCATAAGATCAAAGAAAAAGTCATCCAATAGGTGCAACTCCAGCAACAGTTTGATGTTGTTACTGGGGAACTTGACCAACATAATAATTCACGGGAGGGAGCTCAATCGAATGGTATGAAGACCATTGAAGATTCCAATAAGGCACTCCATCAGGATGAAAAGAGTGAAGTTGGTCATGTGCATGAGCTTCAAGTGGCTATTGATTAAGCTCGGGATGTGTTTCATCAATTGAAGACATATGTTGACAGTCTTTTGTAATTTCATGAAAAAGAGAAGAGGGTCCAGTCTGTGGATGTCCCTCTAATTCATGTGCATCAAATGGAAAGAATGATTTCATCTTCAATCACTTGTGCACGTATTTTCCTACTACCTACATTAAATTTTACCTAATTAAATGGGCCAGTAAGAATAGTTTGATTTTTACTAGGATTATTATAAACAACCCAACAAATGTTGAATCTTCTAATTGCTCAATATTACCTAAATCATAAAAAATGTTTATTTAGTGATCTGGAAGATGACTTTTACTCAGAGTTCCTTTTTCATTTGTGGGATGTTTAAAGTCATGCACATCTGACATAAAGAGGCTATTGTTTAAGGTTGAAATATCATTGCCCGAATTAATTATAATTGACTCAATTCTTTGACAATTTATCTGAAAACATATTACCATACTCAAGTATGAGAGAAAATATGTAAACTATAACTTAAGAAAATTTTGATATGAGGAATGATATGAAAAAGATCTAAAAGGCATTAGAAGAAGTAGTTCTCAAGAATGAAGTTACCATTATTTAACAAACTCGTTAGGGGGTTGAATTATGTAGGGCCATGTAAGGGAATTGGCTGCATAGTCAAATAAATAGCATCTTTTGGCTGACAGGTCCGTTATGCAGACTATTTATGCAAGGCCGCCTAAGGGCATGTACTGCATAGTTTGGAAAAAATAACTCTCATAAATTTACATTCATAGTGTTAAAAATACAGTGAATGTTTATGGAGATTCAAATTTTCCAAAGTATAGATTTTTCTGTATGGAAAGAGGTACTTGAATATGGAGAAGATATTTCCAAGAAAGATTATCGAAGAACTGGATGAATATCACTCCTATGAAGCTCTAACCCAAATGTATGGAAGGATAATATAAACCATAGACTTGAATGCCTTCAGATAATGAAAAAGTGTAACGCCCCGACCCTAGTTACCCATAGTGGGTGCATTATTACATAACATTGTCATGATCACAAGAAAGATCAAATCTCGAAAGACCGATTGGTTTAGTAGCCTTGGAAACACTAGATATATTCATAAGTTTTACATTACATCATAAAATGAAAAACTACTACAACAACATAATATCTCCATAATCCACACTCATATCCCCCCATAATATCCCTGCAAGTCATTCATAATTTACTTTATCACTTCCTGGGAAAAATAAAACATAGAAAAGGGGTGAGCTCAAATTCCCAGTAAGGATAACAATATAGTGGAAACTTTTATAAATGAGAATAAACATTTAAGGCAATGTATAACTAAAACAACATCCTTTCAAACTTGAACTTTCAACATTGTATGGCATAAATAAAATGAAATAATTCCATTTACTCATTCACATGGATATTCTACTAATCGAATAATCACATACAAAATCACTAACCACTTTCATAATGTTGGAATGCATAATGCCAGACTATCATAACCACATAGCCAAGGCCTCGTGCCAAGACTACAAATAAGATTTTGTCAAGGCCTTGTGCCAAGACACTAGATTGTCTCATGAGACCTACCGATGCATCGAGGAGTTATAGCGGGCTCCACCCGTCACATATTAAGTCCAATGCATTCCCATATGAAAAGGTTTAAACATAACATACACATTCGTTTTAAAATTAGCATACAAAATGTTATAAACTATGAATGGTATAGAAATAGCTCATCCACAGTCAAACATATCACAAAACCTTCAATACAATATAGAAGTTTTGTATCATAATAAATCAACTTCAAATAAGCGTAAAATCCATCAAAGGATGTTGACATAGATGAAATCAAAACACTTTTTAGAGAAATATCTCTTTCTATTTTTGAAATCATTTAAGAGCCATATAAAATAAAACATTTTCTTGAAAATATTCTTATAAGCTTGTAAGGAAATCTTTGAATATTTTATAACGGCGGAAAATAACCTCACCCGCCGTATAAGTTAAAAAAAACATTCTTACCTTAATTCTGTCGAAAATGTTAAAAATGACCTTGTTTTGAAAATGACAGAATGATTCCTCTTATAAAAAGTAAAACAATGGTATAAATGACTTTAACCCATATTCGTGTAAAAATGTTTTGAAATACATTTTGAAGAAACATGGATGTGGATGATAACGAGATCCCAGTAGATTATTACGTATAAACAACCTCGGATAATGAAGAGATTGTGAAATAACCCTTAACTTGTACTTTTCCTTGGTTGGGGTAGGTTAACCTCCTGTATAATGGTGAAATAATTGTTATTAAATTATACAAGAATCATATATATTAATATGATATCATATATGATCTTTGAACATTGATTTGTTAATAATATCTTAGAATTATCGTCGTTTTGGGTGTTAACTTACTCATTTTCTTTTATATGTTTTGTTACATAAGCCATGTTTGTTGTATCTTATTCATATCCAGAATGATATCAAGTCCTTAAAAATCATTTTTAAAATCATCAAATGACAATTATACTTGAATGGATACGATGGAGAATGAATCGCATCGCGTTCGTGGAGACGGTAGTCCGTACGTACGCACGAGCGACAATATCATTCTTTTGATATTAAAATAATATATAAATGGAGGGTATATCATATATACTGAATCATTAACATGTTATATTTATTATTTACATGAGTTACACATCATTATTATACCCATCCAAATAATATTATATTGAATAACAATTACACCACGACGTGGAGACGGTAAGCCGTACGTACGCACGTATGGTGACATGTTATTCAAAGGGTGGATAGAATACTGAATATGGTCGTACCATATTTATAATAACATCACAGTATATATATGATACTGGAGTTATTATTTTAGAATGATAACAACAAAGGAAAAATAAGTGGAAGAAGTAATGAACTTGGAAAAAGGGTGGAGAAATCATTACCTCTTCTTCGGGTTCTTACTTTTGATTTGATCAAAAGGGCTCCATAGGTTGGATTTCTGATAAAAATAAGGCCTCTATGTTGTAGTGAGGGATGTTGGGAGAGTATTTGGCAGTGTTTGTCCGAACCAAAAGGCTTTTAAGGTGCGAAGAAATGAGAAGGAGGAGTGCCCTTTTGTAAGAGGGGTGAGGGGCACCTTTGGAAAAGCTAGAGATATTAGTTTATAATAAATTCATAATCGGTTTCAAATGGCTCCAAAGTTGACTATTCAAAGGTTAAGGTGGGGATGGGTCGAAAACAACTCAACCAATAGAATTTAGACAGGTTTGGGTACTTATATTAACCTTATCTTTAAGTATTAAATCTAAGTTAATTAGTTTCACTTTTACAATGTCTCTTTGTATTTTTATATAATATGGTTAATAAACTTCTTCTATACATCCAAGCGACACCCAAGTTGTCCATTAATGATGAAATTATCATGTTATAAGTCTCTTTGACGAACCTTAGATTTTATGAATTTAATATCAATTAATAATATAATATTTGTTTTAAGAAATCTTTTATGTCAATTTTGACACTATTCAATAGTTGATTTTTGTGAAACTCATAACAGATTGATTACATAGAACAAAGTCAATTAAATCAATAATAATTCATCATATTATACTATAAAATTATTTTAATTCATTAAAAGTTTCATATTATATTTATTTGGGTATTTATAATAACAATTATTTTAATTTTTCACTATTATAGTAATTAATTCATCATCATTGTGTCATAACAAAATTAAATTATTTAATGTCTAAAAAGTATAAATAAAATATAATTATGTATTAAATATTTTTATCTTTCTAATGAATATTTATAATCTAAAATCCAACATATATAACCCTATGTAAAAATTGTTTTGCTAAAAGATATATGCTTGTGTCATTTTTGTATTCATTTTAACTTAATTAAAATAAAGTGTCCCTATCACCTACAAGTGGCACCATGGGGTCCCCAAATCGACCCCAAGATGCCTATGGTCGAACATGTATCAACGAATAAGTCTAGGACACGTTTTAGGGTAATTTAGTATTATTATAATATTATTTTTTAACCCTTATTTACCAGATTTACCCTTAACCATGTTAAATAAAATATTTACCACAATAATTATTCAAAATGTCTAAAAATAAAAGTTATCTATTTACACAATTTGGACATCCTGATTCCAAATATGGAATCCATTTTTATAAATTCAAAACACAGAAGTGTCAGAAATTAATTTAAAATTAATTCCCACTGTCAAAACAAAAAGCGTGTTTTTAAGAGATAATAACTAACAAAAGATTGACACTTGTTTATGTTCGATTTAATTGTAAAATTATGTCCAATGACCAAAATTATATTAAATGGTAAAATATATTCTAAATATACTTTAAAACCACTCAAATTCATAATTTATCACTATTAATTATTTTGATTAAAAAAGTTGTTTTTAATTAAAATTTAGTAATTTTCACTATTCATCAAAATATGAAAGTTATCCGAAAAGTACCAAAATTTCACCTTAGGGTAAATTCGACACTACGAATCAAAAAATGAAGCCAATTTTGAAATATAAAATATATATAATTCCAAAAAGTAGGTATTACTATTCATAACGGCTAGTTTGATCGGTTGTGGTGTGTGTTAAAACTCGAAGTTGCGTACAACACACGCTACTGTATTATTCAAAGGAAAGCGTACCGTGGAAGCATGGGATGTTTCATTTTAAATTTTTTGATTTCCCCATTTAGTCAAAAAGTTTAAAATATTGTATTTAAAACGGGTTCACTATTAAAAGTTGATAAAAGTGCAATACTGAAAATGAATTTGTTCTTGCATTATATCTAAGAAACTCATAATATGGATTCTAAAATTATAAGGATTATATAAAGTTTAAAATTTAGATAATACTATTCATAACCTCTTTTGAATGGATTTTTTTTAAGTCATGGTGTGATTGAACTCGGTGTTGCGTGTAGTGCAAGTTATTGAATTATTTTGAAGAAATAACACACTATGAAATATTGGGGTGTTACATTCTCCCCTCCTTCAATAAATTGCGTCCTCGCAATTTGAAATTGTTCTTCGAAAATAAAAGGTTGAAAATAGAAAATATATTTGTGGGAAAACCAACATCGGAAATTGGGTTACTAAAATTTAGTCTTAATATGAGGAAAAGAGAAATGAAAGGGTCACCAACAAATTATGATCTCGATTAGGAGAACATTGGTGGCAATTAGAGACATATAATTGGAGGAAAAACGTAAATATTTACAGGTAGTGATTGAGGTCATCAATCACAAACAAGTATAAAATTGAGGTCCTTAAACTCATCAATCTATGATGATTTGAAATACCATCGGTTCAACAACACATAGGTTATTGGGATAACACATTTTTGACGTTTCAAAATATCTTAGTTGAAATCCCACATCGAAAAATGAATTAATGAGGCCTCTATTTAAAACAACGAGTGGAAAGTATGAAGATTACCGAAAGTAACACATACTAGGGTTCCATATAGGAAAATATGGATATGTAAGAGAAATCTAACCATCAATTATCTGATGGAGAGTGGTATAGAACATGGCTATGAAAAGGCCAAAAATCCCAAAGCCATAAATTAGTGATGATTTAAGGTACCATCTAGGACAACATTTTTGTTCTATGTTCCTTTTATTAATGTTGAGAAATTTATTTATGATATTGTCTAAGATCATAAGGAGATATACTTACTTTATAATTAGAGTTTTATCAATTAATAAATTTATTCCACAAACTCATATTTCACTCTAAAAGATAATAGAATGTAATTTTTTTTCTATTTATACTATTCATACAGGGTTCCAAAATAAATGAATTTATAATTCATCTACCAGATCTTTTAAAAAAATAAATTATTTAATCCAGGACATCTTGTGGGCCAGTGATAGGTGATACACCCTTGTCGCCCTTCGGTTGCGGGTTCAAGTCTCGCAGCCTTACCGGACGCGACAGGTTGCCACCCGACCTCCGGGTTGTCCTTTTATGGAAATCCAAAATAATCCAAACTAGAACTATCCAAAATACTTCTGTCCAAACTCACAGTCCAACATTTATAAGGAATGTAAACATAATGTAGATCCTTTTTACCCCGTAATAGCATATGAATACCTTCATCATGTATTCTTTTAATACACTGAAACATCCTGAATTACCATATTCCTTATTGATTACATTCATTCTCCCTTATTCCATATAGAATGCTGGATATACTTCATCAATCCAAAAATGTTTTAAACCCCAACAATGATGGAATATACAAATCATTAATCAGTTCCAAGGTAGTAAAAAATATCCAATATAATTTTTCCAAAATAATCATGTATTATTCGAAAATCACTACCTCGGTATCAGAACTATATTATGGTTTATCATTCTCTCAACCATATATTTTCCATAAATTTATCCTGTTATTGAGTCACTTTTCTTTGTTCCACACAGTCTCATGTCCTTAATGAAATAGCACTGCAGTACAATCCTTATATACTCCATAATTATTATAACAAGTACATTGTTGATACAACACTCAATTGACATAATCAACATAAGAACTCTAATCATTCCTCTTCATCTGTGGTAGTATCATAACTTGATTTTTATCCAATAGCATCATTTTCGGCATAGTTTGATGACTGGGACATAGGTTCGCGTAGTGTCCAAACTCCTTGCAAATGAAGCATTGTACATTTAAAACCATTTTCTTACCCTTGCAGTCACGTACTATGTGCCCTTTTCCTCCACACTTATAACAAGCTCCCATTCCTTTCAGGCAAGTTCCAGGGTGTTTCTTTCCACAGTTACAACATATGGGAAAATTATTCTTTTCCCTCTTCCCTTTATCCATCTATCTCTCTTCCATCCTTTTCTTCTCTTTCTTCCCTTCAAAGCCATAGGACTCAATAAACTCTTTAATTATTTTATCAACACATGATATTATTTCTTCATATGATGATAATACATGGGAGACTATTTCTCTTATAAATTCTAGCTTAAGGCCATGAAAGATATGATCCTTCCTTCTCTTTGGATCATGTACATATCTGGAGTTCTCATTCCTTCTACTGGGCACCAGTTGAAAACAATGGCATACATTAGATTAGTTTATGAATAAAAATACCTAATCCCAAACTTGTAAAACACATAACATAAATTAAATAGTTTATGGATATAATCCACAATCATAAAAATGTATCCTTTGAGGAATTATATACTCATAAACCCTTCATAATGATTTGTAAGGAAAATGAGAGTTATCCTAAGCATATTCCCCGGGAGTGTCGTAACCAAGAGTGAGGCAAGGCCCGTTGTCGTGCACCAGTTCCCGTTCGAGTCTAGCTCAAAGCGGTGTTTTCGGGTTTTACCCCTAGGTACATCTATGCCAGAGCCGCCTCTACCTGCTCGTATCCAGACAGGGATGTATTTCTCGGAAAACTCACAAAATCTCTACAATACCAAAATTCTAGGAAGTTCTTCTATACTAATCCTTAAATTTCATCTTAGGTATACGTGCTCTAATCAGAGTTTATCTAAATTTAGCTTCCAAGGTTTGTACTAAACTTCCTCTGATACCAACTGTAACGCCCCGACCCTAGTTACCCAGAGTCGGTGCATTATTACATAACATTGGCATGATCACAAGAAAGATCAAATCTCGAAAGACCGATTGGTTTAGTAGCCTTGGAAACACTAGATATATTCATAAGTTTTACATTACATCATAAAATGAAAAACTACTACAACAACATAATATCTCCATAATCCACACTCATATCCCCCCATAATATCCCTGGAGGTCATTCATAATTTACTTCTTCACTTCCTGGGAAAAATAAAACATAGAAAAGGGGTGAGCTCAAATGCCCAGTAAGGATAACAATATAGTGGAAACTTTTATAAATGAGAATAAACATTTAAGGCAATGTATAACTAAAACAACATCCTTTCAAACTTGAACATTCAACATTGTATGGCATAAATAAAATGAAATAATTCCATTTACTCATTCACATGGATATTCTACTAATCGAATAATCACATACAAAATCACTAACCACTTTCATAATGTTGGAATGCATAATGCCAGACTATCATAACCACATAGCCAAGGCCTCGTGCCAAGACTACAAATAAGATTTTGTCAAGGCCTTGTGCCAAGACACTAGTTTGTCTCATGAGACCTACCGATGCATCGAGGAGTTATAGCGGGCTCCACCCGTCACATATTAAGTCCAATGCATTCCCATATGAAAAGGTTTAAACATTACATAAACATTCGTATTAAAACTAGCATACAAAATGTTATAAACTATGAATGGTATAAAAATAGCACATCCACAGTTAAACATATCACAAAACCTTCAATACAATATAGAAGTTTTGTATCATAATAAATCAACTTCAAATAAGCGTAAAATCCATCAAAGGATGTTGACATAGATGAAATCAAAACACTTTTTAGAGAAATATCTCTTTCTATTTTTGAAATCATTTAAGAGCCATATAAAATAAAACATTTTATTGAAAATATTCTTATAAGCTTGTAAGGAAAGCTTTGAATATTTTATAACGGCGGAAAATAACCTCACCCGCCGTATAAGTTAAAAAAAACATTCTTACCTTAATTCTGTCGAAAAGGTTAAAAAGGACCTTGTTTTGAAAACGACAGAAAGATTCCTATTATAAAAAGTAAAACAACGGTATAAATGACTTTAACCCATATTCTTGTAAAAATTTTTTGAAATACATTTTGAAGAAACATGGATTTTGATGATAACGAGATCCCAGTAGATTATTACGTATAAACAACCTCGGATAATGAAGAGATTGTGAAATAACCCTTACCTTGTACTTTTCCTTGGTTGGGGTAGGTTAAACTCCTGTATAATGGTGAAATAATTGTTATTAAATTATACAAGAATCATATATATTAATATGATATCATATATGATCTTTTAACATTGATTTGTTAATAATATAATAGAATTATCGTCGTTTTGGGTGTTAATTTACTCATTTTTTTTATATGTTTTGTTACATAAGCCATGTTTGTTGTATCTTATTCATATCCATAATGATATCATGTCCTTAAAAATCATTTTTAAAATCATCAAATGATAATTATACTTGAATGGATACGATGGATAATGAATCGCATCGCGTTCGTGGAGACGGTAGTCCGTACGTACGCACGAGCGACAATATCATTCTTTTGATATTAAAATAATATATAAATGGATGGTATATCATATATACTGAATCATTAACATGTTATATTTATTATTTACATGAGTTACACATCATTATTATACCCATCCAAATAATATTATATTGAATAACAATTACACCACGACGTGGAGACGGTAAGCCGTACGTACGTACGTATGGTGACATGTTATTCAAAGGGTGGATAGAATACTGAATATGGTTGTACCATATTTATAATAACATCATAGTATATATATGATACTGGATTTATTATTTTAGAATGGTAACAACAAAGGAAAAAGAAGTGGAAGAAGTAATGAACTTGGAAAAAGGGTGGTGAAATCATTACCTCTTCTTCGGGTTCTTATTTTTGATTTGATCAAAAGGGCTCTGTAGGTTGGCTTTCTGATCAAACTAAGGCCTCTAGGTTGTAGTGAGGGATGTTGGGAGAGTATTTGGGCAGAGTTTGTCCGAACCAAAAGGCTTTTAAGGTGTGAAGAAATGAGAAGGAGGAGTGCCCTTTTATAAGAGGGGTGAGGGGCACCTTTGGAAAAGCTAGAGATATTAGTTTATAATAAATTCATAGTCGGTTTCAAATGGCTCCAAATTTGACTATACAAAGGTTAAGGTGGGGATGGGTCGAAAACAACTCAACCGATAGAATTTAGACAGGTTTGTGTACTTATATTAACCTTATCTTTAAGTATTAAATCTAAGTTAATTAGTTTCACTTTTACAATGTCTCTTTGTATTTTTATATAATATGGTTAATAAACTTCCTATATACATCCAAGAGACACCCAAGTGGTCCATTAATGATGAACTTATCATTTTATAAGTCTCTTGGACGAACCTTAGATTTTTATGAATTTAATATCAATTAATAATTTAATATGTGTTTTAAGAACTCTTTTATGTCAATTTTGACACTATTCAATAGTTGATTTTTGTGAAACTCATAACAGATTTATTACTTCGAAAAAAGTCAATTAAATCAATCATAATTCATCATATTATACAATAAAATTATTTTAATTCATTAAAAGTTTCATATTATATTTATTTGGGTATTTATAATATCAATTATTTTAATTTTTCACTATTATAGTAATTAATTCATCATCATTGTGTCATAACTAAATTAAATTTTTTAAGGTCTAAAAATTATAAATAAAATATAATTATGTATTAAATATTTTTATCTTTCTAATGAATATTTATAATCTAAAATCCAACATATATAACCTTATGTAAAAATTGTTTTGCTAAAAGATATGTGCTTGTGTCATTTTTGTATTCATTTTAACTTAATTAAAATAAAGTGTCCCTATCACCTACAAGTGGCACCATGGGGTACCCAAATCGACCCCAAGATGACTATGGTCGTACATTTATCAACCAATAAGTATAGGACACGTTTTAGGGTAATTTAGCATTATTATAATATTATTGTTTAACCCTTATTTACCAGATTTACCCTTAACCATGGTAAATAAAATATTTACCACAGTAATTATTCAAAATGTCTAAAAATAAAAGTTACCTATTTACACAATTTGGACATCCTGATTCCAAATATGGAATCCATTTTTATTAATTCAAAACACAGAAGTGGAAGAAATTAATTTAAAATTAATTCCCGCTGTCAAAACAAAAAGCGTGTTTTTAAGAGATAATAACTATCAAAAGAATGACACTTGTTTATGTTCGGTTTAATTGTAAAATTATGTCCAATGACCAAAATTATATTAAATGGTAAAAATATATTATAAATATACTTTAAAACCACTCAAATTCATAATTTATCACTATTAATTAGTTTGATTAAAAAAGTTGTTTTTAATTAAAATTTAGTAATTTTCACTATTCATCAAAATATGAAAGCTATCCGAAAAGTACCAAAATTTCACCTTAGGGTAAATTCGACATTACGAATCCAAAAATGAAGCCAATTTTGAAATATAAAATATATATAATTTTAAAAAGTAGGTATTACTATTCATAACGGCTAGTTTGATCGGTTGTGGTGTGTGTTAAAACTCGAAGTTGCGTATAACACACGCTACTGTATTATTCAAAGGAAAGCGTACCGTGGAAGCTTGGGATGTTTCATTTTAAATTTTTTGATGTCCCCATTTAGTCAAAAAGTTTAAAATATTGTATTTAAAAAGGGTTCACTATTAAAAGTTGAAAAAGTGCAATACTGAAAATGAATTTGTTCTTGCATTATATCTAAGAAACTCATAATATGGATTCTAAAATTATAAGGATTATATAAAGTTTAAAATTTAGATAATACTATTCATAACCTATTTTGAATGGCTTTTTTTTGTAAGTCATGGTGTGATTGAACTCGGTGTTGCGTGTAGTGCAAGTTATTGAATTATTTTGAAGAAATAACACACTATGAAATCTTGGGGTGTTACAAAAAGGATATGGGACAAGTATGTTACGAATGGCTATTTTTGCGGATCCCTACATATTTTAATTTTAGGCAAATAAGGACAAATGATGCTTTCTTCTCAATAATGAAGTCACCAGTGTAACACCCCGAGCTTCCATGATACGCTTCTCATTCAATAATGCAATAGCTTGCATTGTACGTAACATTGAGTTCTAACACACCACAACTAATCAAAGTAGCTGTTATGAATAGTAATAACCACTTTTTAAATTTATAGAAATTTTATATTTCAAAATGGACTTCATTTTTGTATTCCTTATATTGAAATTAGCCTATGTTGAATTTTTTGATATTTTCTGAGAACATCGAAATTTTTATGAATAGTGAAAAATACTTAAAACAACTTTTTTAATCAAAATAATTTATAGTGATAAGTTATACTATTGAGTGGTTTTAAAGTATAATTAGAATATATTTTTACCATTTTATGCAATGGTGTTCATTAGAATTAATTTCACTTTGAAATTGGACATAAACAATTGTCAATCTTTCGATATAAATTGTTTCTTAAAAACACGCTATTTGTTGTGACAGCGGGAATTAATTATAAAATTAATTAATGCAACTTGTATGTTCTTAATTTCATAATATATACATCATTTTTGAATTCGGAATATCAATTATAGCATAGGGTGAACTTTTGGCATTGTTCTGAAAAACTTCAATTTTTGATGAATAGTGAAACCACTAACTGGTAGTTAAATAACTAATTTTTCGTTTAAATGAAATATTACAACATCTGTGATTTGATTTTCAAAAATCCGACATACATGGTTGTCGTTAAGAAGTAAAATGTGGTTCAATGAGATTAAAATAATTTTTGGTGAATAGTAACTTTTAAGTTCTTAATCGCGATTAGCGGTAATTAGTGTAGTTTAAGGTAAAAATAATGCTTTAATAATATGATATGAGCTTGACACATGTCCTACCCTCATTGTATGTGCCATGGCCTACCAAGACAATCCATTGGTCAACTTGGGGACCCCATGGAGCCACTTTAGATAGAAAATGACATAAATACCTTTTATTTAATGTTAAAGTAAAAAATGACACAAACATGAAATGTTTTACTAAAACAATTTTTACATGGGGATATAAAAGTCATATTTTTGACTATAAATAGTAATTGAAAAGCTAACAATATTTCCTCCATCATAGTATTTTTTAATAATTTTTAGACATTAAATAAGTTAAATTATCTATGACATCATTATGATGCAGCGATGACCCCATTATTTAACGATTTTAATAAAATGAAACGATAATGTACAATCCAAGGCTTACACTTGTCCAAAGACAATTTTATGGATAGTTTTAGAACCCTTACCACCTTATCCACGAATTATATAACATTGGGACCTTTATAATCAAAAAGCATTGTATAATAATGTAACATTTCCTTACTTTCCCAGAGTGCCCCTCCTATCCTCTTATAAAAGGCCCCCACCTCTACCACCTTATTCACACTTTCAAGCCATTTGGATCGGCCAAAATCTGAAAAAATACTCTACCAACTTCTCCCTCTTACTCCTAGAAGCCTCACTTTGGGCATAATTCTTCCCAAGGAAGCCTTTGGCTCAAATCATAAAGAGTTACCCGATTTTTAGGTAATGTCCTCTCTAATGTTGTTTTGTTTTATTTATCTTCTCCAACCCCTTAAACTCTATTTATTAATTTATTTTGTAACAACAGCAGTATCCTAAATATACTAGGATGTTTTATAAGAATGATTATAGCTACACTTACATGCACCTACATCTAATGGTTATAGAACATACTGTTTCTGTAGATGGCGAATTTCTGCCTCACGAAACGATGAGTGTTCAACACTCATATAACACCTTCAAAGGTGGCCATTAAGATGTCACTATATTTATATATGATATATAATATGTTTATGTTTTACTTATGCTTCTGTATTTCTCATTTATGGCATACTTTATGATTTCCATTATGGGTAAACGCGATAATTTCATTTTAGGAAGTGCGGACTACCTCCCCCTCAAAGTTATTTGAATCGTTAATGCCATATGTGGGATGTATAAAGGATGGAGTAAATAGTATTATACAATATATTATACTGGAATTATATTATACATTTATATAATTATTATTTCATTCCATTCAATATGAAATAGAAATGAAAGTAGCCTTCATGCGTACGTACGGCTTACCATCTCCATGAACGGTGCATTTAATTTCTTATCTCTAAATGTTACGTAATATTATGAATGAATTTATATACTGGATATATATGATATATATGACATCTAAATCATGAATATAATTTTGAAGATAATGGATATTCTACCACATAAACAACTTGTAATTATAAGAAGTTTATTGTTGACTCAAGTACCAAAAATCAACAAAACGACTGTTATTAACTTAAATATTTACATAATGTTCATAACATTGTAATAAGTGATATAAAAATGATAATTAAATTAAAAATGGTAGATATTAACTCTAGTTTATTATTCATGAGGTTAAAGAACGGTCGAATCAAGTCGGACACAATGTAAGAGAACTTCTTAACCCAATTTGCATTCTTTGGGTTAATCTCCTACTTTCAAATTATGTCATGATATTATTATGTCCTATCTTGTATTTGTACTTTCATTATGTGTACATATAGTTAATACACATAATAGATCTATTTTATTTTAAAAATGATCTTTTTAAGGACCTTGTCTCAATCTCCTTTCATTGTGGCATATTTGGTTTTATTCACAACTTTCTTTTACACGGTGTATAAACCCCTTTGACATTTACGTTTATTCAAAAGGAATCTTTTTTATACGAAGCGTTTTACTAAACGATGAAAAGGGAATGTTGTCCATTCCATACTTATGCGGCGACATCGACTTCTCTGCCGCCGTGACCATTATTTGAGTTTCGGCTTCCTCTACAAGCCATAACTTTTTTTAATGAAAAATAAATACAAAGTTTTAACTTTCTTTTATTTTGGAATTGAAAATGGTTTTGAAAGCGTTTTTATTATATCAATGTGTTGTATTGACATCTTGTGATTGAAATGTGGAAATGTTATGTTTCCTTTACGCATGTTTTATGTGATATGATTATGTTATGGTTTATGATATGTTTAAACCTATTCATATGAGTAATGCATTGGACTTAATAAGTGACGAGTGGAGCCCGCTATAGATCCTCGATGCATCGGCAGGTCTCTTGAGACAAACTAGTGTCTTGGCATGAGGACTTGACAAAATCTTATTTGTGGTCTTGGCATGAGGCCTTGGCTACGTGGTTATGATAGTCTGGAATTATGCATTCCATCATTATGAAATTGGTTATTGATATTGGATGTGATTATTCGACCAGTGGAATATCCATGTGAAGAAGTGAATAGAATTATCTCATTTTACTTTTTCCATATTATGTTGAAGTTCATGTTTAAAAGGATTTTGTTTTAGTTATACATTGCCTTAAATGTTTATGTTTATTGATAAAAGCTTCCTCTATATTGTTATCCTTATTGAGCATCTGATCTTACCCCTTTCAATGTTTTAAAATTTTTCCAGGATGTGAAGAAGTATTTTAGGAATGACCTGCAGGGATAGTCAGAAGAGGATATGAGTTGGGACTATGAAGACTTTGTTATTAGTTTTTCACTTTACAATTTAATGTAAGACTTATGAATGTATCTACTGTTTCCAAGGCTACTAAACTAATCGGTATTTTGAGACTTGATATTTTGTGATCATGCCAATGTTACGAAGTAATGCACCGACTCTGGGTAGCTGGTGTCGGGGCGTTACAGTTGGTATCAGAGGCAGTTTAGTAATAACCTTGGAAGCTAGATTTAGATAAACTCTGATTAGAGCTAATATCCCGAAGATAGACATTAAGGATTAGTATAGAATAACTTCCTAGAATTTTGGTATTATAGAGATTTTGTGAGTTTTCCGAGCAATACATCCCTGTCTGGATACGAGCATGTAGAGGCGGCTCTGGCACAGATGTACCTAGGGGTAAAATCCGAAATCACCGATTTGATCTAGACTCGAACGGGAACTGGTCCATGACAACGGGCCTTGTTGCACTCTTGGTTACAAAACTCCCAGGGGATATGCTTAGGATAATTCTCATTTTCTTTACAAACCACTATGAACGGTTATGAGTATATACTTCGTCAAAGAAAACCTTTTTATGATTATGGATTATATCCATAAATAGTTCAATTTATGTTAAGTATTTTGTAAGTATGGAATTATGTATTTTGATTCATAAACTAATCTAGTTTATGTCATTTTATAGAAATGGTGCCCATTAGAAGGAATGTGAACTCCATCAATACGTATGATCCAAAGGGTAAGAAGGATCATATCTTCCATGGTATTAAGCCAACATTTAGAAGGGAAATATTCTCCCATATTTTATCGACATATGAAGAAATAGTATCATGTGTTAATAAGATAAGTAGATAATTCTCTGTGTCTTATGGATTTGAGGGATGAAAGAGAAGAAATGGATGGAAGAGAGAATGATGGATAAAGGGACGAGGGAAAAGAAGAATTTTCCAATATGTGATAACTGTGGGAAGAAACACCATGGAATTTTCCTGAAGGGAATGGGAGTTTTTTATAAGTGTGGAGAAAAAGGACACTAAGTGCGTGACTCCAAGGGTAAGAAAAAGGTTTCAAATGTACAATGATTCATCTGCAAGGAGTGGGGACACTACGCAAACCAATGTTCAAATCATCAGAGTATTCCCCAAATGATGTTATTGGATAATAATCATGTTATGATACTACCACATATGAGGAGGAATGATTAGAGTTCATATGTTGTTATTAAAGAATTTTGTAATTTGAGTGTTGCATCAATGATGTACTGGTTATAATAATTATTGAGTATATAAGGATTGTACTGCAGTACTATTTCATCTAGGACTTGAGATTGTGTGGAACCAAGAAAATTGACTCCACAGTAGGTTAAATTTTTGGAAAATATATGGTTGAGAGAAAGATAAACCATAATATGGTTCTGATACCGAGATAGTGATTTTGGAATAAGACATGATTGATTCGGATAAATTATGTTGGATATTATTAACATCCTTGAAACTGATTAATTATTTGTATACATTTTTGGATAGAAGGAGTATATCTAGTTTTTTATAAGGAATACGGGATCATGAATGTAATCAATAAGGATTTATGATAATATAGTATGTTGTAGTGTTTTAAAAGAATACATGATGAAGGTGTTCACATATTGGTACGTAGAAAAAAAAGGAGCTTCATTATGTTTACCTTCCTAATAAAATCTGAAATGTGAGTTGGATAGAAGTATTTTGGATAACTATAAAGGTTGGAATGGATTATATTTTACATTGGATACTATTGTTAAGGTTATTTTTGGATATTTATAAAAAGGACAACACGCAGACCGAGTGACAACCCATCGCGTCGGACAAAGCAGTGGGAATCGAACCCACAACCATAGTGCGATTGGGATTAATAACCTACCACTGGACTACGTGAAGTCCCTGGTTTTTACAAAATAGTTTTTCTAATCTAAATGGAATGTGTTAAAATTTGTAACCTTATACAATTAGGATAAGTATAATATTTTTGAGTTCTATTATCTTTTTGAGTGAAAGATGAGTTGAAGGTTAAAACTCTAATTGTCAAGCATAAATATATATATACTTATCTCTTAATCAATGAATAAATTAATTCTGAAACTTTAATAAAGGGATATTAAAACAAAAAAATGTGTTATACTAATACCTTATGTCTTGTTGAACTGATGATATTTTAAATCAACATAGAATGAAGGCTTTGAGGCCCTCGATTTGACAGTTGATTGTGATTGATGACCTCAATCACTCCCTACAAATATTTACATTTTTCCTCCAGTTATATGTATCTAATTGCCAACAATGTTCTCCTTATCGAGATCATAATTTGGTGGTGACTTTCTTATTTCCATTTCCCTCTTATTAAGACTAAATTTTATTAACCTTATTTCTTATGTGGGTTTTCCACAAAGATATTTTCTATTTTCAAACATTTATTTTCCAAGAAAAATTTCAAATTGCGAGGATGCAATTTATTGAAGGAGGGTAGAATGTAACACCCCTAGCTTCCATGATACGTATCTTATTCATTAATGCAATAGCATGCATTGTACACAACTTCGAGTTCTAACACACCGCAACTAATCAAAGTAGTCGTTATGAATAGTAATAACCAATTTTTAAATTTATAGAAATTTTATATTTCAAAATGGACTTCATTTCTGTATTCCTAATATTGAAATTAGCCTATGTTGAATTTTTTGTAATTTTCTGAGAACTTCCAATTTTTTATGAATAGTGAAAAATACATAAAACAACTTTTTTAATCAAAATAATTTATAGTGATGAGTTATACTGTTGAGTGGTTTTAAATTATAATTATAATGTATTTTTACCATTTTATCCAATGGTGTTTATTAGAGTTAATTTCACTTTGAAATTGGACATAAACAATTGTCAATCTTTTGATATAAATTGTTTCTTAAAAACACACTATTTGTTGTGACAGTGGGAATTAATTATAAAATTAATTAATGCAACTTATATGTTTGTAATTTCATAAAATAGACATCATTTTTGAATTCGGAATATCAATTATTTCTTAGGGTGAAATTTTGCCATTGTTCTGAAAAACTTCAATTTTTGATGAATAGTGAAACCACTAAGTGGTAGTTAAATAACTGATATTTCGTTTAAATGAAATATTACCACTTCTATGATTTGATTTTCAAAATTCTGACATACATGGTTGTCATTAAGAAGTAAAATTTGGTTCAATGAGATTAAAATAATTTTTGGTGAATAGTAACTTTTAAGTTCTTAATCGCGATTAGAGGTAATTAGTGTAGTTTAAGGTAAAAATAATGTTTTAATAATATTAGATGAGGTTGACACATGTCCTAACCTCATTGTATGTGCCATGGTCGACCAAGAAAATCCATGGGTCAACTTGGGGACCCCATGGAGCCACTTTATTTAGAAAATGACATAAATACCTTTTATTTAATGTTAAAGTAAAAAATGACACAAACATGAAATGTTTTACTAAAACAATTTTTACATGGGGTTATAAAAGTCATATTTTTGACTATAAATAGTAATTGGAAAACTAAAACGATTTCCTACATCATAGTAGTTTTTTAATAATTTTTAGACATTAAATAAATTAAATTATTTATGACATCATTATGATGCAGCGATGACCTCATTATTTAACGATTTTAGTAAAATGAAATGATAATGTACAATCCAAGGCATACACTTGTCCAAAGACAATTGGATGGGTATATTTAGAACCCTTATCACCTTAGACATGAATTATATAAGTTTGGTACCTTTAGAATCTGAAAATAATTGTATAATAATATAAATGTTTCTTACTTTCCAAGAGTGCCCCTCCTCTCCTCTTATAAAAGGCCCCCACCTCTACCACCTCATTCACACTTTCAAGCCATTTGGCTCAGCCAAACTCAGCCCAAATACTCTCCCAACTTCCCCCTATTACTCCTAGAAGCCTCACAATGGGCAGAATGCTTTTCAATGAAGCCATTGGCTCAAATCAAAAAGAGTTACCCGATTTTTAGGTAATGTCCTCTCTAATGATGTTTTGATTTATTTAGCTTCTCCAACCCCTTAAACTCTTTTTATTCATTTATTTTGTAACAACCCCAGTATCATCAATATACTAGGATGTTTTTATAAGAAGGATTCTATCTACACTTACACACACCTACATCTAATGGTTAAAGAACATACTGTTTCTGTGGATGGCGAATTTCTGCCTCACGAAATGATGATTGTTCAACACTCATATATCACCTTCAAAGGTTGACATTAAAATGTCACTATATTTATATATGATATATAATATGTTTATGTTTTACTTATTCTTCTGTATTTCTCATTTATGGCATAATTTATGATTTCCATTATTGGTAAACGCGATAATTTCATTTTAGGAAGTGCGGACTACCGCCCCCTCAAAGTGATTTGAATCGTTAATTCCATATGTGGGATGTATAAAGGATGGAGTAAATAGTATTATACACTATATTATACTGTAAATATATTATACATTTATATCATTATGATTTCATTCCATTAAGTATGAAATAGGAATGAAAGTAGCGTTCATGCGTACGTACGGCTTACCGTCTCCATGAACAGTGCATTTCATTTCTTACCTGTAAATGTTACGTAATATTATGAATGAATGTATATACTAGATATATATGATATATATGACATCTAAATCATGAATATAATTTTGGAGATAATGGATATTCTACCACATAATCAACTTGTAATTATAAGAAGTTTATTGTTGACTCAAGTACCAAAAATCGACAAAACGACCGTTATTAACTTAAATAATTACATAATGTTCATAACATTGTAATAAATGATATAAAAAGGATAATGAAATTGAAAATTGTAGATATTAACTCTATTTTATTATTCAGGAGATTAAAGAACGGTCAAATCAAGTCGGACACAAGGTAAGGGAACTTCTTAACCCAATTTCCATTCTTTGGGTTAATCTCCTACATTCAAATTATGTCATGATATTATTATGTCCTATCTTGTATTTGTACTTTCTTTATATGTACTTATAGTGAATACACATAATAGATCTTTTTTATTTTAAAAATGATATTTTTAAGGACCTTGCCTCAATCTCCTTTCATTGAGGCATATTTGGTTTTATACACAACTTTCTTTAATACGGTGTATAAACCCCTTTGACTTTTACGTTTATTCAAAAGGAATATTTTTTATATGAAGCGTTTTACAAAACGACAAAAAGGGAATGTTTTCCTTTCCGTAATTATGCGGAGACAACGACTTCTCCACTGCCGTGACCATTATTTGAGTTTCGGCTTCCTCTACAAGCCATCACTTTTTTTAATGAAAAATAAGTACAATGTTTCAACTTGCTTTTATTTTGGTATTGAAAATGGGTTTGAAAGCATTTTTATTATATAAATGTGTTGTATTGACATATTGTGATTGAACTGTGGAAATGTTATGTTTCCTTTACGCATGTTTTATGTGATACGATTATGTTATGGTTTATGATATATTTAAAACTATTCATATGAGGAATTCATTGGACTTAATAAGTGACGGGCGGTGCCCGCTATAGCTCCTCGATGCATCGGCAGGTCCCATGAGACAAACTAGTGTCTTGGAACGAGGCCTAGACAAAATCTTATATGTGTGTTCTTGGCACGAGGCCTTGGCTACGTGGTTATGATAGTCTGGCATTATGCATTCCATCATTATGAAAGTGGTTATTGATATTGCATGTGATTATTCGACCAGTGGAATATCCATGTGAAGAAGTGAATGGCATTATCTCATTTTACTTTTTCCATATTATGTTGAAGTTCATGTTTAAAAGGCTTTTGTTTTATTTATACATTGCCTTAAATGTTTATGTTTATTTATGAAAGCTTCCGCTATATTGTTATCCTTACTGAGCATCTGAGCTCACCCCTTTCAATGTTTTAAAATTTTTCCAGGATGTGAAGAAGTATTTTTGGAATGACCTGCAGGGATAGTCAGAAGAGAATATGAATGTGGACTATGAAGACTTTGTTATTAGTATGTCACTTTATGATGTAATGTAAGACTTGTGAATGTATCTAGTGTTTCCAAGGCTACTAATCTAATCGGTCTTTCGAAACTTGATCTTTTGTGATCATGCCAATGTTACGAAGTAATGCACCGACTCTGGGTAGCTGGGGTCGGGGAGTTACAACCAGTATCCGACAAACCCGTTAGGGGGTAGAATTATGTAGGGCCACCTAAGGGCATTGGCAGCATAGTCAAATAATATTATCTTTTGGATGAAAACTCAGTTATGGAGACTGTTTATGCAAGGCCGCCTAAGGGAATGTACTGCATAGTCAGGTAAAATAACTCTCAAAAATTTGACATTTTTGTGAATAAAAGTCAAGAAAAGGGTTATGAAGATCTCAAAATATTTACGGTTAGGAATACGACACATAAATATGGGTATTGTCCAATGTATACAGAGATACAAAGATCAATCCTAACCATAATCATGTTGTGGCTGGGTCCTGAATTGACATGTTGGACATCACTATATATCCCATAAGGATGGGAATCAAGCCATACGTAGTTCGTAAACTACAATTTAACGTCATGTGGGACAAAAGTATTGGAGACCTCAGTTTAGGGTCATGGAGCTTGGACCATTATAAGAAATACACAGTGTGTGTTTTCATGTGGACTCTTTAGCCAAGGGACTAAAAGTGAAATTTCGGGTTAGGCCCAAAGACTTGGGGCTGGATTTGAGGGACACTCGAACGTTCCTATGTATCCCATAAGGATGGGAATCAAGCCCACGAAATTTTAGAAATACCCTCTGTACAAATTTGGTTCGTAAATGTGAAGGGTGAAAAGGGACCTTACTGCAATGATGGTTTTACCCAAGATAAAATATTTGAGCATTTCCATGTATACACGTAGTCTTTGGAATATAACATGATTAAAAATCAATGTAAATAATAATTACCTCTCAGGTGAGGGTATAAAAGAATGTTATAGTTTATTGTATTACATGACAGAAGTATTGTATAGTTTAACGTCGTATAGCAAGGAAGAAAGTGAACCAATGTAAAGATATTGATTCCAGGGGTGGTTTCACGAATCAACATCGTATGAGATGTAGGTGAACCGATATAAAGATATTGGTTTTGGGCTTGATCATTGGTAGGTTGGCTACGTACCTAGCCTGGAAGGCAAGGATCAAAGTCCACGTAGTTCAATTAAACAATGAATTAGTGATCAAGTTGTCCTTGGGGACAACGACCTAAAAAATAGTGTTGGTATATTCACATGGTTAGTAGCCCAGAGAGAGTGTTATAGATGAAGTTTTCTCTAAGCCCACGTGAGTGATACTCAGTGTGAGAAACAAGAGATTACAACAAACTTAACGATGCACAATTTAATGTCATGTAGTTAGGACAATGGGGACAATATAGTTTAATGTCATGCTGAACAAAAAAGGACTGTGCTATTTAATGACATGCAGTAAGGACAAAAGAGTACACCATTTGATGTCATGATGGACGTATTAGGGACATTATCATAGTTTAACGTCATGTTGGATGAAAAAGGGGCGATACAGTTTAGCGTCATGTTGGAGGAAAGTGCGTATTGTTTAAGGTCATATGCATTGACCCCAGATGGCACAGTTTAACATCATGCTGGACGTAAGAGACATGAAAATAGTTTAAGGTCGTATGCATGGACCGTTGGTTGTGCAGTTTTACATCTGGTTGCACGTGATGAGCAGTTTTAATGTCTTGCAGGACAGTGGTGTAGTTTAAGGTCACACCAGACCGATGATGATATATTTGGTGTTTATACAAAATACTTCTTAAAAAATATGGCATTGGTTGGAGTAGTGATAAGTTCTCCATCCATCGAGATTAATGAACAAGCTCCATTGGAGTAGACCATATGTATTGTGTAAGGCCTTCCCATTTGTCTCAAAAATGGGAGGTTTCTTTCCTGGTGTCATTGGAGTTCTGATAAATAATACCAATTCTCCCTGAGTGAATGAATGAAGAAGAACTTATTTGTTGAAAGCTCGTGATAACCGATTCTGATAGACTTCCAAGTGGTGAAACGTGCACAATCATTTCTCATCTAACTGATCCAATTCCTTCAATCACTTTTGAGATTTCTCATCTGTAGATGACTGATCACAAATGGCTACTCTGAGCGAGGGTTGTTGAACTTCAATGGGAAATATGGCTTCCGTTCCATATACCAGTGAATATGGAGTTGACCGCGTTGTAGTTCGGGTGGTAGTCCAGTAAGCCTATAATATGTGAAAAAGTTTATCAGGCCATGATTTCTTATCTTTATCCACCATATTTTGCAGTATATTTGAAAGATACTTATCGAAGGATTCTATCTGGCCATTGGCCGCAGCATGATGCCGAGATTAATGGTTGTATATGATGTTGTATTCTTGATGCAACTTATTCACCTCGAATGAATAGAAGTTGGTGCCATTTTCCTTCAATTTGGTATGAGGGACACCAAATCTGGTAATGATGTTAGACTTGATGAAGCTGACAATGAATTTAGAACTGACTTCTTTGAGAGGTATTGCCTCTACACATTTGGAAAAAAAGTTTGTAGCAGTAAGAATATACTTAAACTTCTTTGATGTAACTGAAGGGTGAGGTCCCACCACATCCATTTCCCATGTGGAAAATGGACACGAGTATTTAGCTGTATGAAGTAACTGTGGAGGTTTATGAAGGAATTCGGAATGTACTTGGAATGAATGAAATTTCTATGTGAGATCAACGCAATATTGTATCATTGAAGTCCAAAAGTATCCAATACTTCGAATCTGATCAGATATTTTATGTCCAGACTGGTGGGCACCATAGACTCCTGCATGCACTTCTTTCATCATAGTCATTGCCTCTTCACCATCAATGCATCTGAAGAGAACACCATCAAAACCACATTTGTATAGAATTTTCTCTAAGTGACCTGGGCTATCATAAAGAGTAAAATTGACCACACGTAGCCAGATTTTTTCTTTCCTGTCTCTATCAGGTGGAAGTGTTCCATTTTGAAGGTATTCCTTGATAAGTGATGTACATCCTATAGTATGAACATACGGTTCAAGAATGGGACTAATTTCATTAATTTTCTCTATTCTGATTCGAACATAAGGTGAAATTGCACGACGTTGGGAAATAATGATGGATGTCTCGACCTTATTTGGATATTCCAGAGCTGTGGCTATATTAGCAAGTGCATCTTCTTGAGCATTTTCTGATCTTGGGACATAAGAAAATGTCAGTTCCGAAGGGAATTCCGCCATTAAATATCTAACGTAATCGTACAAAGGGATTAGTTCCTCTTTTCTGATGGAAAAATCCACATTGACTTGTTTGATTACCAGTTCTAAATCATATTTAAACTTTATGTGATTCACTTGTGCTTAAAGCGCCAATTCCAAGCCTGCGATGAGAGCTTGGTATTCTGCTTCATTATTGGTACCACCTTCCCACAATAAGAAGTAACAAGGTAACACTTCCTTTTCTGGAGAAATGAGCACAATTCCGAATCCAACATTGTTGAATTTAGGATTTTTTATTTTCTTCCCTATTGGACTTCTGGAAGCACCATCAAAATACATTTCCCATACTTGAGGACTTTATTGAATAGAGAAGACTTCCTCATCAAGGAGATCAATATCTGAAGATGTGTCTTCCTCTGAAGGGTATCCATACAGGAAATCAGCCAGGGCTTGGTCCTTTATTTCCTTTAGAGACACATATTGAATGTTGAATTGCTGCAAAATAACTGCCCACCTTTCCAGATGTCCTGTAAGCATTGGATGACTAAGGATGAATTAGAGCGGGTTATTGTGAGATACCAATTGGACCTCATGATGATTCAGGTAGAGTCTCAACATCTGAACTGCAAAGATTAATGCCAAGCAGCACTTCTCAATGCCTGAATATCATGTTTCTGCTAGAAGAATAGTCTGACTGAGGTAGTAGAGGCTGTTTTCATTTCCAGCATCCTTCTTCTGAGCAAGAAAGGCACCCAATGATCGCTCTTATGCTGTCATGTAGGGGATAAGTGGTCTTCCTGAAATAGGTGGCATAAGTACCGGTGGACTCATGAGATACTTTTTGAGACTATTGAATACTTCTTGACATTTTTCAATCCACTGGTAAGTGACTCCTTTCTTCATCAATTTGGTGAAGGGTAATCTTTTTCCTTCCAAATTGGCGATAAAATGCCAAATATAGTCTAAGTGACCTTGATGTCCTCTCAATTATTTCAAATTTCTAGGAGGTGACATTCTAGGGATTGACATTTTCTTCTTAGGATCGACGTCAATACCATGATGGTGTATCAAGAGGTCGAGATATTTTCCAGAGGATAACCTAAGAGCACATTTTAAGGGGTTTATCTTCAAAATATGTTGCCAAAGTTTGCGGAATATGACTTCTAAATTATCCAAGTTATTACAACGTTGTTTGTATTTGACCACCAAATCGTCCACATTGAATTCAACAAACTTCCTTAAAAGGGGTTTGAAGATACGATGCATGGAATGCTGATATGTTGTGCCTGAATTCTTTAAGCCAAAGGGACTTTCCCGGTAGCAAAAGACACCTAGAGGCGCTCTGAAGGTTGTGGATTCCTCATCTTCTGGGGCCATTCGGTTTTTATTATATCCGGAATATCCATCCATGAAGGAAAGTGCTTTATAGCGAGCTGTTTCATTAATCAAGAGTTCTATAATCGGAACTGGAAAATCATCCTTAGGACAATGCCGATTAAGATCTCTAAAATCAATGAAAACACTAATTTTTCCATTATTCTTCTTCACAAGGAAAATATTATCCAAACAGTTGGGATATTGAACTTATCTGATGAATTTAGCTTTGATAAGATTATCCACTTCAGTTTCAATTTTGGAAGCATAAGTTGGGTGTGTTCTTCTCGCGGCTTGCTTAAATCCTCGATGTTTTTTTGGTAAACCCAAATGATGAGTAGCAACATCAGGATCAAGCCCGGGAATTTCTGTATAGTTCCAAGAAAATATATCTCTATTTTTCATTAGAATGGAAATATACATCTCTTTCTCTTCAAGAGTCATGGACGCAATGATTAATGTGGGTGTGGTTCTTCTTCTGTACGAATATTTATTTCATTGAGCTCATCAATGGTTGTAGTGATGCCATCTTCAAATTCTGGAAGAGAATATCTGAGATATTCCTCTTCTTCTTCAACATGTGTTATTTATTCCATTTCAACATTCATAGTAGATGATGAAGAAAAATTTCCATGATCAGGAGAGATGTTAAAACATGAGCATCTTGAAGAAGAGGCTTCCATTTCCGACCCAATTGACGATGAAGGGTCTTACTTGGGTAATAAAGAGGAGATGATTGATTGAGAATCAACATCGTTGTTCACCTCTAATGTCGCTATCACTTCTTCTGGCCTGGTTGGATAAGTATAGATTGCTGGATTTCAACAGATGAAATAAATATGGCACCATTTGAGCTTTCATCATTTCGTGGATAATCACCAATTTCTCTTCTGTTTTTTGGATCGATTGTCGTAATTGACATTATGGATCTTTCCATAAGAGTATTTTGATTTGGGTCTATCCTGTCAATTTGACTGATATGCAACACATAATCTATACCCACATGCACAAATGGATTAACTCGAATGTTCTCCAAACCATTTGGAGAATTATATTTGGTAAGCTCCCATGTTGTGGATTTATCCTTTCTTTTTATGTGATATAATTTTACCTCAATGTATTGAGATTCACATGTCCTGAATGGGACATTATCACAATACAATTTCCCAACATGACCATCGAAACAATAATTGAGACATTGATGGTATGATAAAGGGATAGTCGCATGTTGTTGTAGCCAGGGTCTTCCAAGAAAGATGTTGAAGGCTGAATCTGGATCAACAACCATGAAATCTAAATTTGATACAAGATCTCTAAACTGAGTTCAGAGTGTAATCTCGCCCAGTGGTTCTTGTTAATTTTTATCATGTCCTTGTAACAACATAGTAGAATGAGATAAATTAGATTCCTTGAGGCCCAATCAATGAAGTGTATGAATGGTAATGAGGTTGACTCTTGAACCATTATCAATGAATTCCCTCTGTATGTATACACCATTGACCTTTCCAGATAAATACAAAGGTATAACGTGTCCATGAATGACATCATCTTCATCTTCATCTGTGAAAGATATCACTGAATGGAATTCTGTAGGATTATTCTGTATATGGTATACTTTATCTGCAACAATTTCAGTTTCAAACTTCTTGAGGACTAGACAAAGCCACAATGAGTGCCTCCCGAAGATCCTTTGATAGATTCAAAGCATCCAAAATTGATAACTTGGCTGGTACGTGGGCTAGGTGTTTCAATATATCAGACTTTTGATCCAAAGGTATGCATTTAACAACAAGAACATGTGGTTTAATAGGTACCTTCAAAGTTGATGTTTTGGAAGTTGATTCATCATGTATCGGGGTAGGAGTTGGGAATACTCCTGGTTTTGGAAGATTAGACCGATTAGGTCTGTTAACTTGCTGAGAAGAAGAAAGTGAAACCATCAATCGATATTCTAGTATAATTGTGCCAGGACTAAGTTTAGTATTGGTGTAAGAACATTCTTTTTCTTGTTGAGGTCACTGAAGGGCTCTACCATGAGTTTCTGCCGCATACATAGTTCTAGCAGAAGTAGAATTGGAATAGTGGACTCTGAAAGATCCACATCATCCCCTATATCCTGAGCCTCTGGAACTTCCTCTAATTCCTCGGTTTGATATAGGGAATTCAGGCTCATCAAAATCGAAACTACGAATGGCATATGGATCTGTTAATTAAATAATACTAACAGAATCAAAGATCAACTCTTCATACGATGAAGACTCTACCTGATTAACCTGTTTAGGTTGTGCCGTTTGGTGGGGCAGTGCTTGTGGCTTCGACGTAGATGGAATGAAATCTGCCAGAGTCAATGAAAACTTAGGATTTGATATATACTAATCTTCTTCTGATTGTTCCTCCTTCATGGAACAGTGCCGTTTCTTTGTGGATTTTCTCTCTGATGAAGAGGGTTTTGCTGTAGCATTCATGGCAGAAGTTACAATTTGTTTCTTCACTTATGTTCGCAAAATAGCATTAGTTCAGTTTATCATCTTTCTGACCATACAATCATCATATTTTTGTGCATTTTTGCTTTTGACTTCTGGTCATTCCCCTTCTTCATCTAGAACTATAGTAGTAACACATGCTACCTGAGCTGAAGAAGCTTTCATTTTGACTTTTCCCAAGTCGACCATCTATTGCAGGAGGTCTTTGAAGACAAAAAACTCCTGGATGGGATGCCCCAACTTTTGATGAAAGGGGAAATATTTGGGACTGTCTTCATCTCCTTCCTTGTTTGGCCTCTTCGGCCTTGGAAATTAAACCAGATTATTTTCCAGAGCCGAAATGAAGTAGCCAAGAACTTGTTCATTTCAGAAAGAGCAAGCTTTGCTCTTCAGATCCTCAAATTGTTTTCGTCTTTGATCTCTTTGATCATATTGACAAAACAGTCTCTGTTTTTGGTGCTCAGGAGGTGGAGCCCTTCGAGAAGATGATGGTTTTGAAGTAGAAGTAGGTACATGTACTTGTTTAATCATAAATGTAGAATTCTCTACTTTACCCATTATCCTTCCTAGACCTGATGGAATTACATGAGATTTAGCCTTAGTCTATATAAGATAATCTTCAATCTATTGAGCAATTGATGTAAGGTCTCAAAACCCTCCAGTGTATTTCACATGGATCAGTGGTATGTGCAACTCATCAAACAAATTTTCCACACATATTGGAAACAATTTTTCCTAAGAGAGCGCTAAGCTTAAGAAATATCTCAATCCCTTCCAGCGAGCAATGAAATATGATGCCCTTTAATTCTCCCTTTGCTTAGAGTTTGTAAGATCAAAACAGTTTTCGTTGGAAATGTTGAGCTGAATTGAAGAATAAATCGTTGATGGAGATCTTCCCAACTGATAATTGACCGATATTGCATGATTGTGTCCCAGACAAAGGCTGGTCCTTGTAAGGTTCGCACGAAGCATCTGAGTTTCACTTCTTCTTGCTGCTCCGGTGTTCCCATCATAGGATCGCAACAAGACATGTAATGCATCAAATTTGTTTCAGGATCGCTTGATCCATTGAATTTAGGGAATACAGGGGTTCCAAAACTTGATGTGGGAGAGATTGAATCTACCCATTCAGGGTAAGATCTCTTTTTTGGTTGAACCTGCACACTCTTTCCATCCATAGTCTCTAACCGAGCTGTTAATGACTCAATGGTAGTTATTAACTTTTGAGAAACATCTGGTTGAACTTGGACTGGGTAGGTGAAATGACTAGCGCTTAGACAGATGTAGTGGCTGGTGCTGTAACTGAAGATAACACTGAAAACTATTGTTGCACTTGACCCATAGGATTGGACCTGTGAGGGTGTACTAATATATGAGGATATTCCTGATCTATCTCAGTAGCTGCAAAAAATTACCTTCACTGAATGACTCCAGCATGCTTTAGAAAAAGACTACCCTGAAGTAGTTCTGTATTCAACCTCCTTAATTCCTTCATTTCTTCCTCCTATTGTGCAAACCTTTTCTCTAGTGAGAGTGATTGGCCTTCTCCAGAGGAATGATATGTAACCTGATTCTTTCCCTTCCCCTTGTTTGATCTCTTTCAAAGAGGGGGAAGTGGGTTACTTAAAGCAACAGCCAGATTTTGGGTATACCTTTGATTTCATGTACACACACCTTCTTCATTTGTGTCTGTGCGTACATCTTCTTGATCAGGAACCTCTTCATCTGAATCCCCTGAGTGAGCCTAATATGGTGGATCAGCAACAGCGGCATTGATGAAATTGTTTGATGCATAACACATCACATCCCTTCTATCAGCATTTCTGTGATATTTTCTACTTCCATGTCTTTGATGAGACATTGCCTTTTGTTGATTAGATCCCTCATGAACTTATTGATGAACCGTAATTTAGAGGGAATATCCCAATAATTTGGATCTTCATTCCTCCTTTGGATTCTTCCCCAATCGAGAATAGACCAACTTTCTCTGAGGAGGGGGTTGATGATTTGAAAAATTCCCCAGTCTAGTGGACAGGGGCTGTTCCTGCTGCCTTTTCTCAACTCCTCAAATCCTATTTGTTGATTCTGAGGTTTGGGTTAAAAGATTCTCCAGTCTGGCAAGATGGGGTGGCTCTTGACATTCTATTTATGAGGCTTTCTTTTAAATCTCTCCTGATCTTGCGTACCTTAGTCCTGAAATTAGCTGGATGCATCAACCTTCATCCACTTTTATCACCCGGTTCAAAAGACCATTGGATGACTTCTGACACTTCTATCACATGGTGATGTGTTTGCTCCAAACGAGAGGCATGTTCAATATTCTCATTCGATTGATACCGAAGTAATTCAACAACTTGCTCTCTGTATGCTTGATTCTGAGAGGAACTAGTTGAAGCCTGTTCTTGGGAAAGCTTTTGATTACAAACAATTCCTGGTATTTGTGGTTAGCCATGGGGAATAACATTGCATGAGACCACTTTCGGCGGGCTTTGGTGACTAGAGAGCACCGATAAATATAGTGCTCCATGAACACCACATCCTATAACATGAATACCAGATGGGGCAATGGAAATTAACTTGCGCAATATTCTTAGTTCTCCAAGGCATGAATGTTGAAGTGCTCTCTACTGCTTTTTAGCCTTCGGATATCGAGAGACTGATAAAGATGCCAAGTCAATTTGATGTGGTAGCCCTTCTATTATCTTAAAATGATTTTCATATTTATCATAAGATAACACTTTATTTTTCAACTGAAATAGAGTTTTACATAGGTTGAGATGAATATAATGAATTCCATCATCCATCAACATCTCTGGAATGTCGTACTGAGAGTCAGCCAGAGGCTAAAACATGAATGGCACATCACCTATCGCCAGGTGTTTTCTCATGTTCAGAATTTCCTCTTTATCATTCAATGAAGATTATTCTACTTGTTTTGACCAGATCTGGTGATTCCTTGTTGCTTCATTGGATTCAACTAGATTTGTATGGAAATCACTGATCAAAATAGAATATGCATGACATAGGGGTGGTTCGGATAATGACCTACACTCTAGGATATCTTCCGATTGGGAAAACATTTCACCTGCTAGCGATGAAGCATAAGACATGACTGGTTTTGCATTTTCAAGTTCCTTAAGATAAGAGGGAATTCTCGGTACTACATTGTCCACTAGAGAATTTTCGGGGCTATGTGGGTCACTACTACGAAGATGACTTTTGTTGCGAAATTCATCATCATGGGGAGGACCAACATTGTGGGTTATAGAAAAAGATGAGATCTCTTACTCCTTGACCTTCTGGCCACACAGAGGGTTATTGTAGCTCTCATCTGAAGATGAAACTTCGAGATCGACCTATTTGTCATGGAGCAATCCTTCATGAAGAAGTGTATGTTGAAGACCATCAGAATTAATGTTTCCACTGTTGGGAAATGAGGGAGTAGAATCTTGAATTCCAACAGATAATTGTCTGAGGGCTTCAAGAACTCCAGCATCGAGCAATGCCTTTTTATAGATTGGCTCTTGATCTCTTGAATATGTTGGGTGTGTCTTCTTCTTAGACACCTTCTTACACACCTTGGAAACCACTTGTTTACGAAAGTGGCTACTCTGAGTAGGTGTATATGCCTGATCCGGAGAGATGACCAGGTTAGGCTTACGATCTCTACTCAAATCAGGTGTATGATCCTAACTTGGTTGTCCATATGATATGGGGGAGTATGCCCCACAACCCTCTTGGACTGGAACATGTGTGTGTTTCTGCTCCGGAGTGAACTGTTGATGTGTCACTCCACTACTAGGGACAGATTTGTGTTTCTTTCCCTGAGACGTTGCTGAATATGTTATAATATCCTGGTAAGCACCCAGAATATGAGCAGGGATTTTCTTTTGCTCTTTCAACATTGATAGAATATTCTTTCTTACTTCAGCATCCAGAACGGGGATATACGTCCATTCCGTGCATGGAGTAGGTGTATGTTCCTACTTCTGTCCTCCTTTTCCTGTTAGTGAATCCTGACAGTACTCAAGTGTAAGGGCAGAGAGTTGAATCTTTTTCTTGTTTGCCACTGGAGCTTTCCGACTGACTTATTTGAATGCTACCAAGTGATACTGTTGGTAGGCTTGATCAGTACTACTAGGTGTATGTGCCTGCTGATTGCACTTTGCTGAAGATCCTACCTATGTAGTCAGACGACCCTATTGACTAGCTGATGACGTATAAATAGGTGTATGTTCATGCCTGTAGTACTCCTCTAGAATTTCCTGGTAGGATTGGCATGATGCTTCCAGACGATTCTACTAGACAACGGAATTAAAACAGGCTGTTGTGTGTGCCCACTCGTTGGTTTCCACTAAGTTAGGTTGGTGGACTTTTCTAGAGATGGAAGAGATGAAAACCTGCTAACTATTAACCTGATTTTGCCTTTGGCGAGTCGTCTTTCCTTCTCGGGTTCGAGGAACCTGAGCCAAATTCCTGGAGTCGGTACCCTCATCATGTTGAGGGTGCACTGCCGCATGAGTCTAGCGGTGATAGTTGATCGGAACCCTCGGGAAGGACTCCTATCTCATTGAATTAAGGCCCTGAGGGTCTTCTCATTCACCTCCTTAGAATATGGGAGTGAATGGTGATTGCGTTCCATGGATAATGACCTGAAACGGTTGGAGACGGTGGTTAGCACCGTTTTCTTCTTGATCATTGGTCCTCATTGTTCGGACGACCCGTGTGAGTTGTCTACTTGGAGGGCCTGTCGTGCATCCTCCAGAGTTGGAATAGTACCGTGCTGACGGTACTCCTTAACCAGTGTGTTTGATACTTAGTGTTGAAGATGCTGAGTAGGTTATATCATCCTCAGAGAGGACAATAATCCAGCAAGAGTAGCAGCAGTGGCATTTACAGTAGAAGATTTCACATCAGACGTATTAACAGATGTGATCTTAAGAGAAGCCATTCTAGAAATGCAGAAGATCTTGGAAGAGAGTGCATGTTTGATATAACAGACATAATTAAGATAAGTCATGCCACTACATCTTTTGGATGAGAAAATATGCCATTGATTGTCTTGTTGGACCTCTCATTGAGTTTTAAATATGGGCCTTACACATAAGCAAAACATCATATTGACATGGTTAAGGATTCACGTCAGGTTCACCATTTTTTGTTTCCTCTGGAATTTGGTATGACCTCATTGATTTAAGATTCAAACATTCCATGCGGTTTCTAAAGGGTTGTTCATAGAACCGTAAACATCCAATGATTCCATATCCATTTGAACTTACTTTCTAAAGGGAGGCGCTCATTAGTTGTGGACTAATGAGGTTTAGGAATTTTCATTGGTTGAGAGGATGGGAGGTCAGACTCATCACACCTCTTTGAGGGAAATTATTGTCTACTCCGAGACTCTCTTTATAGATTTATGTTATGTTCGTGAATCCTTATTACATTACGCAGTATAAAATGAGCTTTCCATTAGATCTAACAATCAATGATTGATATGTAGGAAATTTAGAGAATCTTTTATACGTATTCGAGGTTCTTCATCGATAGAGAGTCATCTATATTTGTATAGAGATTCTTATTCAATGGTATCCTTCAATACATAATATTATCTTGGCCATTATGATGACCATACCGATTTTAAAGCCACTCAGTGGGGCACTTGAAGTTTTATTTTCATTCATAAGGAAATTGATTATTTCAGAGATGGGATCATATAGGTAGATGGGCTACCTACGTATCCTATGTTTAGAAAAAGGAATCAAAACCCACGTAGTTCGAGTAAGGGAATATGATGTTTATGATTTATGGTTGAAAGAAATATTTCATAATTACTTGTACACTCTATACTCACGTGAGTCATGCTCGGTGTGAGAAACAAGAGGTATTGGTAAAACTAGACAGTTTTTCCATAAAAGATGTAATCATAAGATATGATGTGGGGATTATGTTTGTATGACTGTCCAAATAGATGAATATTAGGATTTACTTCATTGAATAAATCTAGGAAAAGTGTCCATAAAGTTATATGTACTTTATGGAGATTTGGATATTCTAATTTGGGGCTTACTCCTGAAAAAGAACGGCCAAATTAGGAGGTGAATTTTGATTGGGTTTTACTCCTGAGAAGGAGATCCAGATCAAAAAGTAAATTAGCACTGGTTAAGAGAAATTAAGACTGGGGTTTACTCCTAAGAAGGAAGCCCAGGTTAATGGACTTTTATAAATTAAAGGACTTTGGGATTATTCCTAGGGACGGTGCCCATATTTGAGACTAGGTCTTACTCCTAAAAAGGAATCCTAGGTTAATAGAATTAGGGTTGTGGCTTACTCTTGAGGAGGATTCCCCTATTTGGGAATTTTAAGATTGGGGATTAATCCTGAAAAGGATGCCCAAGATAAGAGAACTTGAACTGGGGCTTACTCCTGAATAGGAGCCTCAATTAAGAGAACTTGAACTGTGGCGTACTCATGAAAAGGAGGCCCATGTTAAGGTGAATTATGACTGGGGATTACTCCACAAAATGAGTGACATTTTTTAAGGATTATCTAATCTTAAAGGATGATGTTGAATGAATGAACTCTCTAACTTTAGTGACAAAAAGATATGTGAATCAATATGTTTTTAAGAGATGCTCCACAGAATTTTTTTCAGATAAGGATGTCAATCATGAAAACATGCCAAAACTGGATTTGAAGAGTGTCATGAAGACTGAATCTTGAATAGGATATGTGGAATGGCATAAGAGGGGCTAAATGGGTAACAAGGGAACCCAAATATATAAGGGTGCGCTTGTCCTGGGGAGTCGCGCAAGTACTGCGTAGGCATGCATGTCCCTGGGCATGCATTCATACCTGCACGACACATGGGTACTTACACGATTGTTAACCAGTAGGGTAACACTTGTGCGATCCTTGACAAAAGCTTTTAGAATTATCCGGAGGTACTTCCAGAAGAGGGGTGCACATGATCTGGTGAAGAAGTAGGGTGGTGCGCAAGTGTTTCCATTTCCCTTAAGGGAAAAACACCATAGGCACGCAAGTGTCAGTTAATTCTGACACATATACCTTACTGCTCTTGTCTAGACCTTCCATTCTAGGTAAAGAATTACCTTAGAAGTGTTCAGAAGATCTGAAGAAGAGACTTGGGAATTCAGAGCTCTATATCTGAATTCTGGAAAAATTTCTACCGAAATGGGGGGCCCACCGGGGGTATTTATAGGAAGGAGAAGACCCCGGGCGGTTATCCCCTAGGGCACACAAGTGACTCGCGCGACCAAATTTGGTGCGCAAGGGTACTTTCACGACCATTACGGTGTGCAAGTATACTTGTGCGACCATTGTAGAAATTGTGCGACCCTTGCGCAATGTTCTTCTTATTCCTACCTTTTTCTATTTTAGATATTTGTCCAAAGGTTGAATCACTTTGAGCCAAGATATTCCCCTTTTACAATATTTAGATTCCCTGACAAAAAGAGCATCAACAAACATATAACTACAAATTAAATTGCCATTATAATATTATACATTAAAAATTTGTCCTTTGGTGACTCATCTCAACTGACAAATAATGGATTTAAGATCTATGGATATCTTTTTATAAATATAGTCTTGAAACAATATAATAAAAAATTATTTATATGTATTTTATATCACACTTTTAGATATTATTAGACCCAAAATCTAAAGAATGTAATTATGAGTTTCAATGGATATAATGAAATTTTCAATAAAGTATGAAATATAAATGTGAACATATCTCTATTCTATATGTTTTATTGTAACATCATGTCTTCATAAAATTCATTCACGTTCAAGACATCCATTTTCATAAGATTTCATAAGAATAAATCTTCATCAAATAAATTTTTAATATATAATTCAATAGTTTCTTCTAAAATATATCATTCCATAATTAATAATTCTATTTTACTTCTATTTTTGATGATCCATTAGAATATTTCCTTATAGGGTTCAATAGGGAACATTTATCTTAAATTTTTGAGATTTTAAATTTTGAACTCTCTCAAAAATGAGTTATAAATTGAACCATAATATAATTAATAAATGATTCGAAATACATATCCATATCATATTAAGTGAATTACATTTATTTAACAATTTCTGGATAATTTTTAGGTTAATAACATTATATGATATTAATTTAGAAAAGAATCAAAGCGTGATAATTATGTGTCAAATAGTTTTAAGTAATATTAATAATATTTCCAAAGATAGAAAATATTGAACCAAAACCTACCAATCATGTGATTTTTATCCTATTAACTCTATGATATTAATCATTTAAAATTTTTAAATATTTGATGAATAATATTATAGGTCTATTACACCATTTGAAAAAATATTAATCTAAAATATATCATACCATGAAAGAGTACTAACCTTGGGAGGAAGAAATTATTACTTATCCTAATTCACTGGAACCATCTCCATCTAGAAATCATTTTTTATCAAGACTATACATTCTTCAACATTTTCAGTTTTTATTCATTTTACATTTCATTCAATAGAGATTACACATTCTAATATATTTTTTCAAATATTAATAGTGCCAAAACACATTCTGAACTAAAAACTCTCTATGCACGTAAATTAAAATAAAAATGATCTCCTTCTAAAACCCACGTTCAAAATTTTTTTTGATAACTTTTATTGAAAACCTAACATCACCAATTAACATGGTATTTAATTAACCATCTTTTTAGTTCCTTGAGTATTTTTTCATCCATGATCGATATTGATTTCTTCAAGGAAATAAAATTTAATTTCAAGTGATCACATGCTTCATATAGTGTTTTTACCAAACTCATCATGAAACTTCTTCATATATAGGACACAAAAAACCACATTTAATGATATACTATGAAGAATTACCTTATGTATAGAAGTTATTTATTATTGGACAACATTATTTCTAATGATATTTCTTCTTTCTTGCGAGTATAACACACTATATAAATTATATTGAATCATGTTTTATATTTTTTAATATATAGTTTATTCTTTAAATTTTGTATTATTAGGACCTATAAAGGGGATAATTCTATATTTAACGAAAAAACTTTATTAAAAAAATAGATTTTCATATTGGATTTCGAATGTGGAAATCAACAGAAGTCAATGTTTTTTTTGAAACACCTTAATAGAAAAATTATAAATGATATTTAATATTTAACAAATTACTATTTTACATTTATTCATGAATGTTGATATCAGTAGATAAAGGGTTCAAAATAAAGTTTAAATACCATGGTTGTATTCAAAATGGGGGTTATTACGTGAGATAGTTGTAATATTCATTTTCAAACTTCAAGATCATATTAATATTTTTGGGTTACTTATATTTTTATCCAGTTATCAGACCATTAGTAAAAAAACTCCTAAAGTCATTTATCCTGTGGTTAGTTGATATTGATGACACAACCAAAAAGATAGTTCTAGGTTAATATATTGGTTGATTTTTCAAGGCATTCCTTTTTCAACTACAAGGTAGATGAATTAAATATTCATTATCTAAATAGGTTTTGATTTTTTTGGGAAATATTAATTATACAGCTCATACATGCACCATTTATAACATAAGATTGAATTTTATAAAAATAAAGGAACTTTCTACATTATATTTTCCAAGAAAACGTTCGTAACTCTTACATAACAAACCTATATATTACATTATTTAAACATCCATTCTATATCCATTTTTTATACAACATGATTAAACCAATTTCATTTTACTAAAAACCCATCATGACATCCAACATGAGTTCTTATTTATCTTTCTCAGATATAAACCTTGTCAAAAAAATACAATATTGTGGGATAGGAACAAAAAGCTTGGTAACAGACATATTAAAATAAATAAATAACTTGTTAGTCCTTTTTAAAACCATAGATGATAAGATAAATTTTCCCTCTAATAAAATAAACTCATAAATAATATAATCATTTACATACCCATGAAATTAACTATACATCCTAAATATTTTCATAAAACAAAAAATTAGAAAACATAAATGTAAAATCATAATCATGATGGTTTATTTTGAAAACATGAGAGTCATTGAAATGCATTTCCTAAAAATGTATATTTTCTTCCAAAATGGGAATAATAATTCCTTTAAAATTAATTATCATTAGCATAAATTATGAAAACCAAATATTTAAATTAAAACTCATATGTATGAATTGAGAATTCATATAGGTTACATGGGACATCATTTTAATATCACTCTTATAATTACACTTTAAAATGGTATAACATTCCCATTAAATTAAAATAATAATTTAGGAAAAACCTATAACAAGTTTACTCTATCCCTCTAACAAAAGTGTTGGATAATTATACAAGGCCCACATGTCATTAGAAGCTATATCATGATCACTATAATGGCCCGATCATAGTATTAAAAAATCTTGATTTTTATGTAAATAATTAATTCTATTACATTTGAGAATCTTTTTGAGTTTAAGGTTTTATATAATTAATTCATAAATCATAAATAATAGAGACTTATAATAAAAAGTGGATACTTCCATTTAGTATGAATTTTTTCCAACATAAATAACTTTTAAAACAAAAAATTACTTCACTTTATGAACACTATTAATGTCATTAAACATAACCTATTTAATTCCATTAACCATCCTTTAATTTAGTGAAAAAATAATTTTGAAATTTGGGATGAGAATGAAAATCATAAAAATTGAAATAAAAATATAAAAACAATTTTTCTAGTGAAAAACATTAAAATACATGATAATAATTTTTTAAAAAAACATTTTACCCATAAATTGAATTATCATTCAATTAAAATTATCATTTATATTAACTTTTAAAAATAAAGGTTTTTTCGAAAACCCATTAAATTGTATAAAAAACACATGTAGGTGCCTTGTTACATCATCCCATTGATGATTTATAGAGCCCTTATAAAACCCCATAAAAATTGGAATAACCATATAGACATTTTCCAATATAACTCTATAGGGAATATAATCATTACCCAATGCAGTGGGGCACTATCTAGGAACACCCATCATATAAGATATAATGGGACAACCTGGTTCTATCAGGGTTCACCAATCATATATACTATTCAAGAACCCCAAAATGGTCAATACATTTTTTTTCATTAACCTTCACATTAGAAAACATTTTTTTATCTATTTTAAAATCATTTAAAAATCATTTTTTGGTATTAAAATACAATTTTCATTTAAAACCAAATTTTTAACACAAAAATACCCAAAATGTTGAAATAGTTTTTTAGTGAATAATAAATGAATTATTTATGTGTAATATAGTAACAAAATTATGCCCATGATGGTGGAAATATTTATTTTCACCATGTAAATTATAAAAATTACATTCTAATTATCGTTTTTCAAAACATTCCATATAAAACATATATAAAAAACTTATAAAAACCATTGAAAACATGGATAAATGAGGCATAAAATGTAATGTTTACAACATTTATGTCTATTTAAAAGCCTTAATAAAATTATTTTAAAAACATGGTCATGGAAAAATAAGAGTTTGATAGAAAACATTAAAAGATGATTTTCTTCAAGAAGAGACTCTTATCATCTTAGAAATATTTGAAATCATAAGCCCTATTAAATAATAAAATTAAAGAAATTAAATAAAATGATAATAGATAAATTTATTAAATAAATTTTCAAAGGGACTATATATAATTATAATAAAATAATATGTGTGCATAAAAAAATATTCCTCAAGAAAATGGAATTGAGGTAAATTCCTTTAGCTAGAATCTAACTCATCACATATGTTATTTATCATCCAGAAAAATTAAAATATGTTAATTATTTACTTTATTAAGACCCATTATAAATATTAATTTTCATTTTATTTCACTTATTACCATGTTATATATTATTACTTAATATATTATGTTTACATTGGATGTTTAGATGATATTTGGTTTATTTATCAAAACTGAATATTGAAGGTTAACTCTGGTAAAAGATATCATTATTTAAACATATCCAGAATACTAATAATGAAATCATTATCATATATTTACATAAATTATTCTTTTATAACCAATAATAAAAAAAAATTGTTCAGAAATTAATTAGGTTACATTGCTGAAGATGGTAAGGCGTATGTATACATGAGTGACATTTCCATTTTTCAAAGATCATTATTGGAAAGAGATTTGTAATATTTTATCTTTACAAACTAATAGTAAAATAATTCTTAATAAATTATTTCCTTAAATATACTTATATATATCATTCATGTGGTTTGGTTATGAAAATATAGTTACAACACTATGTGAAGGCGGTAGTCCACATATTCACAAAAGATGTTATCATTTTTAGTGAGTGAAACAGTAAGAAATAAAATGATATATATTTATTTTAGAATGAAAATTATTTCTTTAATATCATATTTATTTAATTTATATCACATATACTTATTATATTTAGCCATATTACCTTCCATATAAATCATTAGTGAAAACATAATCACATCACATCACGAGGCGGTAGTCCCAAATGACATTATCATATACACTATGGAATGAAAAGTAAAAAATTTATATATGATATAATGACTTAATTCGTATATTTATGTTATTAATATAATATTTATAATTTATATTTATCATTATACCCCACCATGAGAGGTTTAAATAAAAAAATGAATGACATTAGTTTGTTAGGTGGTAGTCCATCGTACCATGAATGATGATTTCATAAGCCATTTGATAGAATAGATGAATTTATTATCTTAATATACTAAATTAAAAACATTTTATTATATTTAATATACTATTGTTATTATATAATCTTTTTTAATATATAATTTAAGGGGTTTTGTATGAAATAAAAAAAATTCACTAAAGAACATTACCCAATATTTAAGAAACATCTTTTTCTTTTCCCCAAATGTCTTATAAGGATTGAATAGTACAAAAAAAGAATTATAGGTTGATATAAGGTTTTTGTATAAGTTACTTTTGTTTTTATTTTCTTATATAAATGTATTTTATTATATAAAGATGATAATATAGGGGGTAGTGGAAAAAATAAATAAGAATGCTGGTTGAGGAACATTACCTCTTCCTCACGTAACTTCTTTTTCATTTCCCTAAAAAGGATTATTTGTGTTTATGTAGAACCAAATAAGTCATAAAATATTATATAATGGAATTATGGAAGATATTTGGTAACGTTTTGGCTGAACAAAATGGTTTGAATGTGTTAAGAGGATAAGAGAGTGGGTGGCCTTTTATAAGCGAGCTGAGTAGCACAAAGGTAAATTTTGAAAAGAAAAAAGTGTATCCATGTTTTCACAAGAAAAATTGTAAGAAATAAATAATTCATGAAAATTATACATTTTTATTTCAAAATATTTCATCAAAAAATTTATTATTATTTTTTGACATTATCTAAAGTCGTTTTAGTTTAACCACCTGGTAAGTCCTTTCTTACATTAACCACAATAATAAACTTTTCCTAATTCCTCTATTTATTTTGGTAATAAATCAATATGAACTTATTAGATAATATAAATTATTATTATTATAAATATGGAATCCATTTTACCATATTTAATTGATATAATTGGAACAATTTAATTTAACACAATGAAAAGGTGGGTTTTCAAGAATAATATGTTTCATCAAAATGTTGGTTTTATGATAACTCAATGACTTATAATATACACTATGTGAAAATAAATTAATAATTAATGATATATGATATGAAAATTTAATATAAAACATTTCTCCTTTGTTGTTATCATAGATAATTTAAATTTTAAATCATTATTCACTTTAATTTTTTTTAGAAAAATCTTGTTTTTAAATCCAAAAATAAACTTATTCTAAAAAATAATATAAATTTTATAAAAAATAAAATAAATGTATTAAATATAACCAAATAATACTTACTTTACATTAAATAATCTCTACAAAATATTATTACATCTAAAATAAATAAAATATTGAAAAGAAATTACTTTTTTTACACATAATAAGTATTTTTCTCGATTCATTAAAAAATAAAAAATTTTGAAAAATCAAAAACAAAATCACATTTAATAAATTTAAATATTATGATTTAAAATTTTATATTAATATTTAATAATTCAAAATTAAATATTTTGAAATTAATCCTTTCATTAAAATTTTATATGAAAAAAGTTTAGGTAAAACTATTTACTTCATGATTTAAAAATTGCTTATCATTTTTATAATGAATATACCTATCTAATTCAAATGAATATAAATAAAATGACGTATTATATAATCATACATCAATTACATTACTCCACATTTATATAAATTTATTTCTTGAATTTTATTTACTTAATAAAATAATATGGGATCACTTTACTAAATAGAATTATTAGATTCCCATGTTGCCTCTTCAACCATATGGGTTTTCCATAAAACCATAACATAGTGAATAACCTTATTCTGAAAAAATAATCTTTATATTAATGGATATGAATTTTCATTTCCTCATATGAAATATTCTCTTCCAATAGTACTACTTCTCGACTCAAAGAATAAGATAAAAGTGGAACATATTTTCATAACATCAAAACATGAAATTTGTTTTGTACATAAGATAAACTCATAAGAAAACCCCACTCAGTATGAAACTGAACCAAATTTATATAGGATGTAAAATGGTCTATAATTTGAAGACTTATATTTCCTTTTTTCAAAAAATGAACAATACTTTTTCATTGAGATAATTTGATAAAACATGATTACCTACTTCGACTGAAATATATTTCTTGTTGTTATCAGCATAAATTTTCTTCCATTTTTAGGCCATTCTCATATAATCAGGAATCAATTTTACCATATCATACATTTCCTATACCAAATCTAGACTCATCAACTTCTTTTATCCTACATAATCACAAAAACATGTTGTTCAACACTGATTTCCATATAATTCTCTAAGTGGTGTCTTATGTATACTATAATGAAAACTATTATTATAAGAAAATTCAACCAATGAAATATGTTGATACCAACTTCGCTAATAATTCATTGAGCGATAATGAAGTATATCCTCCATGGTCTAAATTTTTTATTCATACATTCAACCAAATTGTGGTTGAAAAGTTAAAATAAAATTTAATTCAGTACCTAATAACTATTCAATTATATTCTTTAAATTATATGTGAAACTATGATCATTATAATTTCTCATATTTTGTATTTATTATTTTTTAATATTATATATATTATTTTTGAGAATAGGTGCTTAGATGGTGTGTGATATTGAGGACCAATGTGGCTATAATAAATGATTGAAATATATTAAATACAATATGTGTATAGTTTTATAGAAGAGGCTGAATAAATTATAAACAAGTTCCCAGATTAGAAATATGAGGGCACCGCTAATATCCAAATGTGGGTTTGACACTATTTGTGACTTAACATTAGTCGTAGTATGTTGTTTTTATAAAATTCATCATGGGAGATGATATGAATTAAATAATTTAAAAGAAAATTTTATTTCATTATCATTGACACATCAACTAAAAAAATTAAATAGGTTGTCAGGGAGAATTTTCAGGGTTAGTTAAATAACCCTAGTAACATTGAAGACACATTAGAGAGAGCATCGAGGATTCTCTCCCTGGTGAATCATGAAGGATTGTGGATTGATGATTAATTCACCATAGAATATATAGATCATTACAATGAAGAAGATGACATATATTTCTTCATCATCAGTCAAACCAAATCGAGGTAGGTTATGTGTTTGGAATTTCATTTCATACACATTCTTAATTTCTGTGATGAACACAAAAACAATTGATGAATTGATTTATTTTTGGATTGATAACCTTACTGGGTGGGTTAATTTTCATATTTTTATGTGATTTTCACTATGATAATTTATTTCTTCATTTTTCTTTCTAATAACTACAAATCAAGATCGACATGAACATCGATCATGATTCGTTCTTCTCGTTTGGCTTTGACTTTTCTCCACTGATTCACGGTTCATCATGGGCATTCATTATTGGCCCATAGTCCAACACTTCACTAATGAATCGATCATTGTGAACATGTTTCGTAGATCAATTATTAGATAATATATATACTTGGACTTGGTATGACACAATGGAGGTGCGACAATGGTAATGGTGAATGAATCAAACCGATTTGTAAACCCAAAATATCGGGTGGGATGCACAAGAGATGATTGATATGAAAAAAATACGTTTTGAAAATGGATTTGATGCCTTGATTCTAGTGAAAGGCTGTATAAGTTTTCATCTAGATTTTATCTATAATTTTCGGTGTGATTGGAACTTGAATTTTCAAGAAATGGAGGCATGAAAATTAGTGGGATTAAGAAGAAGGGTTTCGTCAAAAACTCGGTAAACATAGCTTGTAGTGTCTGCCTACATGAAATATATGATGGAAAAAATACCTCACGGTTTCCCCTAGGTTTGTTATGGGAGTAATTTTGTTTTTTGAAAAATCTAAATAAACGAAAATGAGTATGCTTGATGTTTTCAAAAGTAGGTGTATAGGGTGGTTCAGTTTCCTAATTTTTCCCAAAATTTTGGTCCTCAAAATCGAGAGTTTTTGTTTTTTGAAACAATAGTATTTCCTTGTATGGTTTAACTCTATATAGACCCATAAGGATAATTCATGGACCATGAAAGGTGTTACATATCACATAGAGGGAAATTGGATGAGAAAGATGACTGGGTAAACGAAATGGTTGGTATAATTAAAATGGTTCGCAGTGAAGGATTAAAGTTTTCATTAAAGGCATGAAATACATGGAAGGATTTATCTACATGGATGGGTATTAAATCTTTGAAACTAGGTGGTGATTTGAGAAGTCTTAAAGGTAATCGTTGGTGAAAATTATCTGATGATTTGGAAGGCCATAAAGGAATACTGACAGTATGTAGACCACATATGGAAATGGTTTGTAAAAGGAGTAGTATGCAGTGAAGTGGTACGACATTGAAGAAATTGTAAATCATTGATTAGAATATTTGTAAGATACTTTTTACAATATATGTAATGATAATCCCCTTATTACTTATTGATATTTTTATGTGAAAACCTATTTTCTTCAGTAATTCACCCAATTACAAAAGAGGTCCACAAGGAGGATTCAGTGAAGTTTGATGTAGTTCAAAGTAGCCATTATGTGGAAGGGTGTTTATAGGTAATTTTAGTCCTCTAGGGGGAAAATAATTTATTATAAGTTTAAGTGGTATGTGATGGAAGTATAAGGAAGTGGTACGCATAGGATTTACATTGAAGAAGTATTTGGATGTTGTTCATGGAGACAGTACATAGAGGCGGTATGTGGTGGCAGAAGCATTGTTGGTTTTCAAATCATATGCACTATGCAGTTCATGGAATAGAATGGTAGCTCGTGTAGGACATGAAAATGTATTAAAATGAACTATATTAGTTTTAGAAATTAATTTCAGTTAACTAACAGTTGATGATGTATTCTTTCATGAAAATTGAGGGACCTATAAGTCTATAAACAGTGAGTGGATCCCTTCCAAGAGTAGTGAGTGAAGTAAGAGGAAGACGATGATGCTTTCCATTCGAATACAACAAGTGAAAGATATATAGGGACTAAAACTTGAGAATTCAGTAAGAAAACACAAAATATTATAAAGGTAGTGAGCCTAGTCATAAAAGTGATCTAGCGTGAACATCATTATTTATAGTGAGCCTTAGTGAATTTTGTACAATTGGAACATTATTGTTGTATGCTCCATGAATGTAGTGCAATGAGGATGAACCAAGTAAAAATATATGTGTCTTTATTCTTTCTTTATTTCATTACATCCAGTGTATTGTCATTAGATAAAGTTAGAATGGACATGATAAACATTAACATTCCAGGGCATAGGAAGAGACCCTCATAATAATAAAATCAATATCTAGTGGGGAATGAAGATGTTTCAAAAATAATATCCATACCTTGATTCACATCATTCCCCTCATAGGGAATTAAGTACCATTTTGTACCTAATAGTATATCACCCCTTTGGATGACTCATTGTGTACTTGTGGAATTACATGGACATGCGGTGGAGAATACAGGTTTCCTACAAGGTGTGTAGTCACCCACATGACACGAGTTGGAAAAACAACACATATTATGTTGTGTACAATTAAATAAACATGGGTATATTTTTTGAAGTAATGTAATAGTATATTGGTAGAGAACATAGGATTTAGACTCATCGTGTAATACTATATAGACACAATTTTATGACAAGTGTAGAACCTGGGTTCAAGGGACCCATTATGTAACCCTTCTAAAATTCTTGTACTCTTTTCAATATGTCCATGAATCTCTTTTGATCCATATATTTGAAAATAATTTTTAGGGTTCATTCCTCTAATCATTTCCATGATGGCTGTTATAGTGACATAACGTAATCTTAGGAAAAAATATCTTTAGAAGGACATCCTAGATAGTGTAATTGGAATACCACTGAGCGGCCTGGAGTGAGATTCTCTATTCATCTTCATGCTCTTGGTGGACTTCTCGGTATTCACATGAAAAGCACTATAGGGGATGTTATCCTCTACTTAGAAGGTTAATAAATATTGAGTTGTTGGTATCACCCCAGCGCCCATGCACTAATCCTCATCTGAGTATTGTACCTATTAAGACTATCTGTGAATTATTTTTCATGATGAGACATGATGAGAAGTACCTCTAATATGATCATCATTACTGCTATTGAGCTCAAGAGTGTGTTTTCCCAAATGAGTGCATTGTAGATCTTTTAATCTAGAACCATAGGGCTAGTACCCAATGGTTGTGGATCACCTCTATAATTTTTTTCGTTGTTGATTATATCTAAATATTATAGTTATATGTTTTTTATACAAATATCTGTGTACAAATGATTTTACTTTTCTTTATTTTATTCTTTTTAGTTTTAGCATGTCATACATAGTATTTTTATACTCTCGCCTAAATAGGATTTTTGTGCACATGTCATGTCATATGAAGATGATCCTACTTTTTACAAAGTCCTAGGTGGATTATGACCAGACAGTGCTTAGTCAAATGGGAAAGACCATGGTGTGTTCTTGGAGCTTTCAGACAGCAATCCTAGTACCTTTTCTTTTGGGTTATAATTATGTTATAGACTCTTTATGGTGTGATTTTATGTCTCCATATTACATTCCATTAATTATTATTGAACTCTATTTTTGGGATATATATGTATAAAATCATTTGTTGTTAATTTGTTTTTAAATTTCATCATTTTTTGGGATTAGTGATGTGCCATTTTTTACAGGTACTTTGGAAATGCCTCCAATGTTAGTGATATGCCTACTTGGTGCAATTCAACAACCCCACTCTTATTAGAGGTGGGCAGGGGGAGTCGCAGTATAGGGGCCACTGGGACAGTTCATGATGAATTGGTGTTAGAGTTTTTCAGTTCTCACAAAGGATTTGAGTGTTTGTGAGATTGGTTTGGGGAAATAATGTTATGCATTTAGATTAAGGATTCCAGGCCATGGACTCCATTATTGGTTTGGTGGACAACATATACATACACCAAGAATCATATCACCTACTTTTTGACTCGGCACATGAGAACACTAGTTATATGGAAAACAATCGTACATGCTTCATATAGTAATGGGTTGTGGTTCCATGTTTTTCTAAAGTCAGAAATACAGATATACTCATTGACTGTGGTACGTATTGTTTATTATTAGGATGACTCCATGACATATACCATATAGGATTTATCAGGATGATCATAATTATAATCCCCTCATTGAAGAATCCCATATTTAGAGACCAATTCCTGAGATGTTACCTCTTGGTTTTGCACCATCCATACCAAATATAGAGAAGAACTTGGTACCCACATTACCAACAGTTGAGGTGTGTAGGCTGAGTGCACTTCACGAGTTTCATTGAAAGACCCCCTTAGCTTCTGAGTTGATATTAACCCGTAAGAGGTTGAGGAATCCCTTGATTTAGTGACCCAATTCATCCCTCTAATAAAGACACCAACATATCAGATGTTCATCCCCATAGTGTGCCTTCTTCTTGGTGTTCTAGGGCGATGTGGGAGTGTAGTTACACTATCTTATGATGAGGGAACTCTTTCGGGGTTGGAGTTGAGCATCTCTTCAAATAGGATTTTTCACCAGCTATGTGGAGTTTTTTAAATATCCCTAAGATTCTACTAATCATGCAGGGTATCATAAAAATAGTTGATTATTCATAGAGGTTTTCCAACATATCTAGGTAATCAATGGATATGGATCGAGATGGGTTTTTTAGGGCTCAGATATTTGAGAACAGTCTGGGTAGAGTTATTCAAGACAATGTTATACTATTGTGCATTCATACATATGTTGGGGTGCTAGAGAATGCTTTCGTGGTTGATATTTTCTTGACTAAGCAGTTACAACCGGAAGTCATTAGTAGTGGGAAAACAAGATAAGATACCTTGGTAGCAGGGAACTGACTTCAATCATAGGGAACAGGATGTGGGAGAAGTTTTATTATGAGATCGCAATAATGAAGGTATAGAGTTCAGGGATAACATGGTGTGTCCAGTTATCCTAGATACAAATAGTTCGACTTATGTGATGGTAGGGGACAACTTGCCTGAAATTGACCAACCTATAATATAGCTGATAGAGAAACTGTAGATTGGCCCCTAAGGCAGGAACAATGGTAAGAGATGTTGGGTCTATAGAGAGGAGGATGTGGTAGAGTAGTCGGGAGAGCAGTATGACACATATTATGTTTTTACTTGTTACCACCACCCCCAGGAGTTCCATGCAAGCCTCAGAGAGCTGGATGATATTGTTGGGGAAAACATCAGGTGATAAAATCATATAATGAAGATGATATGGAAATCATTTTAGAAATTATCCATGTATTTTATACTTTATCTTCTACACTAAATGATATTTGTGTTAGTAATTATTTACTCTCCACATATCTCATTAGAGACATAGATATTCTGGTTGAACCATTGAATCAGCCCTTAGAAATTTAGGCTCCAAATGGAGAAGATTCAATAATCACAAATTTATGTTGATAGTGTGACCTTTCTCTTAGAAGCGATATTTTTCGGTTGGGATATCTGGGTAGTAGTGTTGAGGCCTTATGATTTTATTCTTGGCATGTATGTGTTATCTAAATTCCATGCCCAAATTGACTATTTTAGGCGAATGGTGTGGTGTGTCTATAGTGATGGAACCAGTTTTTCCTTTCCTTTTTAAAAAGAGACTCAGGTAGCATAGGATGTACTTGTTTTTAATAGGTTTCATCCAATTACTCATTATCTTTATAGATTGACCCTTGGTGTAGTTAATGTTTTGAGTTTCTAGTTTCATGCAACGGCGGTAGAGTACAAGGATGTCTTCCTCTAAGATGTATCATATTTACTTTCCCGCCATGATATTGACTAATTTATTGATCCACACCACATAACAACTTTATTATATTTCACTACATATCAAGTTAATCCTACATATCTTCACAGTTTGAGTGTATGGTTGGATGACTTTCATAGATAGGGCTTAGTTAGAAATATTTTTTCACCCTCGGAATCCCCTATTCGATTTTCTAAAATGTAATATGGGAGATTGAGGATCTATGTGGACTACCAGTTCTTGAATTAAGTGATAGTGATGATAACTTTTCCACTATAGAAAATAGATGAACTCGTTGATCAGTTAATAGAGACATGATGGTTGTTTAAGATTGACCTCAGGGCAGGATATCACCAATTGTGAGTACGGGTCATGAATATATAGAAGACAACATTCATATGTTTCACTGATCAATATGAGTATTTGGAAATTCCGATTGGCCTGATAAACACACTGACAGTGTTCATGGGACTCATGAACTAAATATTTCATCCATCCATGGATTGTTTTGTGGCAGTCTTCGTCAATGATATCCTTATGTACTCGACATGAAATGAGGATCACGTGAGACACATGAGGATCGTTTTCGACTTGCTCTAAGAAAATTGGATTTATTGAAAGATCTTGATGTTCATGTTATCAATTCAAGTGTTCCACTTTCTATAACAGGTTATCTCAATTGATGGAGTGGATGTAGACCCAGACAAGATCATGGTAGTGTCAGCTTTGGAGCTACGTAAAAGTTTGACAGAGATGTGGAGGTACCTTATGTTGGCAATAAATTTATCAGAGACTCACACCTTATTTATATAGAGTATCAATAACCATGACTACTTAGATATGAAAGGTGTATCCTTTCATGTGGACAGAGATGTGATAGTATTATTTTTAGTAGTTGAGGTATAGTTTTATGAGTGTACAAATCTTGAGATTGTCGAAGGAGCGTGTTGGGCATGCAGTGTTCTAAGATGCATTAGGAAATAGGATTGGATGTGTCCTTATGTAGAGGAAAGAAATGATTTTCTATTTTAAATTTCAGTTTATACCACACGAATAGAACTACATGAACAATTATCTTGATTTAGTAGTGGTATTCTTCTATTTGAATATGAGGATACACTACCTGATGGGAGTACAGTTTTTGTCTACTACAATCAGAAGACTCTCATGTATATATTCACTGAAAAGGATCTAAAATTGAGACAAAGTTGATGGCTACTGTTCCTATAGGATTATTATTTAAAAATATTCATCACTTTATTAAGTGGAACAAGGTAGTAGATTCACTCAGCAAGAGATCATGTTCACAGTTACAGAAAAAGGCATCAGAGCATTTGGCCTCATTGTAGTTATCCTTTGTGGATGAATATGGAGAAGCATAAAACCAGTAAATGGTGGTCACTCGACCACTATTAAAATGATTTTGGGATTCCCTACTTGGTGATACCAATGGGGAGACCCTATGTTCTCATATATCAGTAGGACATGTTTCCGATGGATTTTCTAAAGGTGTAGAGCACAACATTATTTTTAGTGGATACACGATTATACCAGTGTCATTGCAGGTGGTGGATCTGAGAGTGTCTCATATGTATCCTTTGGAGGTAACTCAATGTAAGTAATAAATGTATTAGGAACTCCAACTTCATTTTTTGTGTCTAGTAATGAGGATAGGATTTTTAGTGTTTTTATATCAATTACTTACTTATGAACTAGTCAATGTTGTGCACAATGTTCTAGTGGATTATGATCAACCATTTGTGGTGAAAATATGGTAGTGGGATGGTATATCTATGGACATTGTGATGGTTTTACCACGTATGTCCAAGGGACACAATTCCCTCTAGGTGATCGTAGACCAACCCACAAAGTCATCCCACATTCTTGATATTTGAGAAAAAAATTTCAATAGAGAGCTTGGGATGCCTCTAGGGGAAGAAGATAGTCTGAATCCATGTAGTTACATGGACGATGGTTTCTGATCGTGATGCCCACTTTACATACCAGTTTTTGAAGGGATCATATGGGGAGTTTGGGACCCCATTACACTTGATCATATAGTTTCACCCCTAAATGTGATGATCAAACTAACTGGACCATTCAGGTTCTGGAGGACATGCGATGAGCATCCATGTTGGACTTTTTCATAGTCGATAGGACTACCTACCACTTTAGGAGTTTGTGTACAACAACAACTACCATTACACTATTAGTATAGAACCATTCGATGATATATATATGAGTGACAATGTAGGACGCCAATTGTTTGGACATACCAAGGGGAGTCATCGCTAATGGGCCCGGAATGGGTGCAAGCTATAAAAAATAAGGTGAAAATCATCATGGAGTAAGTGAAGATGGCACTGAGCCATCAGATTTATTATTCTAAAAGGGTAAAGAGTCCTTTTTATTTTGAATAATGATACCATGTGTTCTTAGATGTTTCACCTCATTCACAATTATTGACAATTGGATATGGATACAATCTATCTTTGAAGTTCATCATCCTTTTCTGGATACTGTGTATTGTTACTAAGGAGGCATACTACTTAGATCATCCTATACAGTTATACTGGGTTCACAATGTCTTCCAAATTCCATATATAAGGAGGTATGTGTAGGAATCATTGCACATTATTGACTGGGGAAAGCTAGATATCAATGATTGAGCGACCTTTATTGAGTACCCAGAAGATATCGAGGATGGATAGGAGAGAATTCTTCAAGGGAGGTCAATTCCTTTGGGGTGTGTACAATGGAAGTATTTGAATCTTCACGAGAGAACATGGGTATAGGAGGCTCAGATTCATTCTCAATACAAATAACTTTTTTAGTAGACATTTTTTTGGATTATCAGGGATGTAAAAAACTTATGTAAGTATACTCTAATGCTTTTGATTTTCCTTATATTAATTTTGAATATTATATAGTTTATTATTAAAACTACGCACTCCGATATTGTGTGATTCTGAGGCCCGTTGTGCCCATAATAAATGTTTGAAATATACTAAATATCACACGTGTCATGTTTTCCTAAAAAGATAAATAACTTCTAAACTGGTGCCCATATCAGAAGTATGAGGGCACCTTTGATCTCATAATAAGGTTTTTACCCTAGGTGTGACATAGAATTAGTCAGTTCATGTCTCTTGTAGAAAATATATAAAAGGAACTAAAATGAATAATATTATTTAATAAAATTATTTTATTTCATTTTCATTGAAACAACGATGGATCATGGATCAATGATCAAAATAATTTTTGTTCCACAGATCTTACCAACAATGACAACGACAAATCATTCTTCATCAGTGATTACACTAAATCAATAAAGGGGATTTGTTTTTATTTGGATTTCTTCTCTATTCTTAATTTTAGTTGGAAAATTTAAATCATTGTATGGACTTATTTATAGATTGATCGCCTTTCAGAATGTGTTATTTTGTATGGATTAGATAGGAGTATTATTATGATTCTTGGTTTATTTATATTTCATTATAATAAAAATAGATCGACATTCAAATGTACATCGATCAAGCTTTGTTCATCTCTTGTGGTTTTTGATTTTATCCCCTCATTATTCATTCATCATGGGCATTATTTGTTGGGCCATGGTTCGTTTCTTCACTAATGATTCTATAATTTCACACATGTTTCTTGGTGAAATGATCTAAGATCGTAGATATGGACTCAATATGATGCAATGTAGGTGAGATAATGGTCGTAAAAAATGAATCAAACTGGTTTTCAAACCCCCCAATTTGGAGTTGGATGTGCAGGTGATGATTGAGATGGATATAATTCCTTTTATGAATGTATTTAATGACTGGATTCTGTATAATGGTCATATATAGGTTCGACTAGAGTACATCCATGTGTTTTGGAGTGATTGGAGGCATAATTCAAAGTGATGGTGATGCAGGGGTCAAAAGGTAGAAGAATAAGGGTTTTTGGGAAACCCCCAAGTCATAGAGCATGTATTTGTATACTACAAAGCATGGGGACACTATATGGATGACTCATAGTATATGTGGTGAAGTACACCGACATGGGGTTGATTACATGGGTTTTGTACACTGTGATTATTGCCCACATGACATGGGTTAGACTATGTACACGAGGAATGTCATGTAGTGGTACATAGACATGCGTAAACAGACTAAAGTTGTGTAGTGAAACATGGGTAGATTACAGGAGACACCACCACATCATGTACTACTATATGGACGTAGTTTTATGACACGACCAATTTACATGGGAAAAACCTAGGGTCAAGGGATACAATAAGTAACCCTTCTATATGTCATATACTCAAGTCTACATGGATTTAATCTTTCGTCCTTCGTATCTTGTCCAATATAGGTTAAGGTATGTTCCCCATAACCATACCCTGATGATTATTATATCATCATCTCAAACTCTATGTACAACGATCCCTTTTGAATGACATCCTAGATGGGGTCATTGAAATCCCTCTAAGAGGCCCAGAGAAAGATCCTAAATTCATCTTCATGCCCAAGGTGGTGCTCTTAGAATTGACTTGACCAACACCACATAGATGTCGATCCTTTAACTATCGAGTTAATCTATATTTAGTTTTTAGTTTCTCCCCAATTCCCTAGAAGTGATCATCATTTTAGTATCATCTCACTTTGGACTATCAGCATGTAATTTATCAGGATGAGACCGAAAAATAAGTACCATTTAGATGGTCATCATTAGTTCTATCAGACCTAGGAGTGTGTTTTCCTTGATGAGTGCTTTGGGGATCCATTGAGAAGGAATCCTAGGGCTATTATTCTATGGTTATGGCTTACCACTGGATTTTGTGTATTTTTTGTGTTTATCATGATATTTATGTTATATGTATCTTACACATATACTTGTGTAAAACTGACTACACTTTCCATTGTTGAATGTTTTTTTCTTCATGTCATGTTGAGTATTATTATATTCACCCCTACACAGGCCATTCAAGCATGTGTCATGTATTATGCAGAAGATCATTCTATCGATAGTGCCCTTGGTGAACCAGAACTTGATGATTCTTAGAGAGGCGAAAAATTCTTAGGAGTTTTCCTATTACTTTTAGAGAGCAGTCCCAGTAACTTTACTTTTAGGATGCACTTCTGTCACAGAATCATTTTGGTGGGCTTGAAATTGGCCATATTAATTTTATTTACTTCTTTTGATACGTTGGTTGTGCGATATATATGTATACTTTCTTTGATTATTCCAGTTTTTTTATATTTCAGCAATTTGTGGGCCTAAATATTTGTGCATGTGTATAGTTACTTTGAAAATGCCTCCCATTTTAGTGATTTTCCAACTCGTTGTTAGTCACCATCCACAGACCTAATAGATGTGTGCATGGGGAGTTGTAACATGGTCTACACTAGGATGGGTCATTAAAATCGTATTCTAATTTAATAGAGTGATGTAGTCCATGTAACCTAAATATATCATTTACATTCAGTTATGAAATCAGATATAATGAACTTATATCTCAAATAGGATGGAAATATACAGATTTAGTAAATTGATCAATAACTACCCCAATCACATTATAATGTCAAGAATTATTTGGCGATCATACCATCAAATACATTCATATAACTTCCCATTTATACTTGGGAACCAAAAAAGTTCGAATTATTCAATTCAGTAAATATAAATAAGTTTTAACCTAGTTCTAATTAAATTAGTTCTTTATGATTTAATTAAAATATATTTTTATTCCATTCCATTATTAATACTCTTGAATTTTTCTATACATTTTAGTACTACCGAGATAAATGGAGAATGGATTACTATGAGATTCAATCAGTAACACATTCTTTAAATGGGAATCACAAGTCACCATAATAATTTTATAAATCATAAAAAACCTTCTTCATTAATATTAAAATGTCAAAACATACCCTTATTAATGGATTCTTTCTATTCTTGTAAATATTAAACCCGTTTTTTCAGCTTAGATTTTTATTTCCAACAATTTTCAGTACACTAAAACCTGAAAAAAAATATTGGATGCCCCTGCATCAATAACTTGCTGTCTAAAATTTATTAAATAATTTACCAAAGTATTATGTTCTAAACCAAACATGGTTAATATAGCATTATGTTTCTAACTCAATGCCTCAACCATATTTATTGATTTCCTATTGTGGGAATGAATCAGGAAATCATAATCCTTGATTAATTTCTATAATATTCTATATTCCATGTTTAATTATTTCTATGTTAATATATACTTCAATATTTTGTGATAAATATATATTTCACACTTTACTCGACACTGATGACACCTCAACATTTATATATCAATACCCCTGGAAACTAATTCTAGATCATGTGCAAGGTAGTTTAACTCTTGTGATTTCAACATAGGTGAATCACACAAAAATAATTTCTCATTATACATTAAGAAAAAACATAGTGCTTTCAAATAATAATAACTATAGATAAAAATATCTCAATTACTAAAAGGTTGGTCCAAAACTAGAGCACTCACAAATATTATTTTACTCACTCAAAATAACCATCACTTTATTTTTTCCAGGGGAATTTAAGTCATTTCAAGTTAACAAAATCAGTGGTCTATAAAACTAGGATATATTTCAATGAAAAAATCATTATTAACCATATAATCGAATAAATATATGAATCTATATGATATTTTTTGGTCATTTCAAATATTCAGTAACTTTTGGATCAATATGGACAAAATTTATTCAATATTTTGATATAATATGTCAAATGAAAGAAATTTTTTACAATATACATTTACCTTACCAAATTTCCAATATAGTTTCTCTTCTTTTAAGGTTAGAAAAATAATACTTTAGTGTGGTTCATGTTCCTCCTTAAATTTAGAATATACAAAAAAAATCAATAAACACAGCCACAAACATGACTAAGAACTCATGAAAACCCATATTCATAAGATTCCTATATACATTAGATGCATTTCACAAAGGAAATGGAATAACTAAAAACTAATTATTTCCATATCTAGTTTGAAATGTAGTCATCATTCTATCATCATCTTTCACCTACAGTTGATCGTAACCAAATCACATGCCAACCTTCAAAAAATATCATTCTCCCTTTAGGTGGTCAAACAAATCATCCATATGAGGTAACAGATACTTGTTATTAATAGTTATGTTATTCTAAGCAATATATTCAATGCAAAGTATGATTATAACATCATAAATTGTAATAAAAAAAATAAGTTCACTCTTTGGAAAAGTTCTAGGTCGACTAAAACCATTTTCTAAAAATTCCTAAAATTTCATTTTCAATTATCAAAGTTCCACTTGATCCATTTGATAAGGGGTTGTATAAATAGGCCTATAATCAAAAACTAAGTCAATAGAAAACCCAACCTTTTAGTTAATACAATAACTAGTAATATAATACAAAAAACATCAATGTATTCATTCACTACTGGAAGGTTACTAATTAGAACAATTTTTTTCTTTTATACAATATGAGCTAGGTAACATTCATTGTCATCTATACTCATGTTCTCATATTCTAGGTATGATATCTAAGGCATGAACTCTTATAATAAATCTTTTGAGGATATGAAATATATATTTCCATGATAAATTGAAATTTATTCCTTACAAAAAATCTGGATATCAAACACTATTATGAAAAGTTCAACAATATTTACATGAAAACATATTAAATTGATTAAAATTGTATGATTCCTATAAATATTTATTTATTTTAAAATTACTCCCTAATTTTTTTACCAAAAGTAATATCTTACATTCATTAACTGATATTCCCAATTAATATTCAAATAATTCAAAATGAATAAACAAAAAGATCTAGAATCAAAATGGGTTTTGGAATAATTTGAAAACATAAGTAACATACCAGTCATGACATCATATTATGATACATAATCAAACATAGGTGTAGAAAAATATTTTTCCACACTTTTTTCAGTTAATAATGATGATTTTTAAATGTAATTACTAGCTTTAGGCACACATTATAATAATGACCAAGCACATTGAAACTAAAAAATCCCATATTTGGATGGCTATATATTACTCCATTCTCTGATTCTTCATAATTATTTTCCTTTCAATCCTGGTGTGTATGTCCAAACGTCCCATATTGATAAAACCTCTCTTATTTCATTAGAATTTATCTGATTTTATTTTTACCATAATTTCCAAAATAAATTAACTAAATTTTCTTACAATCATATATCAATATTATATATTTTCGCATTTCCTGCCACCCTGACTGCATCTTAATTTCACCCTCACGAGGCACATATGTTTATGAAAACCTCTTCTTAACATTTTCCACAATATGGATCACTTTCTCCTAGATTTTAAATTCTCATGCAGCCAAATCACTTATTCATCATGGTTTTAATCTAGAGAAAATTTTATTAATTTTATTATCAGTGTGAAGAAACGAATATGGTACATTCCGAAAAACTATTGTAAAATTGCCTTCATATGTGTCTATAGAATCGTCATCATTTTACCTCATTTTGAGGATAAGTTTTTCATGCAAATTTAAAAATCCCTAAGGAAATATTTGTCAAGGTAAAGATAATTTCAATTTTCCCATTCCATGGAAAGGAAATCATCCTTATGTCTAGTATTCTTAATAAAAGAACACCATCGATAAGATTCACCCTAAAATGATAAATTGAAGGCATTTCCTTTTGATGTTCTGAAGATTCCATGGCTTCAAATATATTCTCTAGAGTAATGATCAATCCTATGGATACCATAAGGATATGTTATCCATTGAGTAATGGGTGATTATCCCTCATGAAATTATCTACAAAAGAAATGTTCCTTCATGGTAGATTGGGTTCCTCTCTATTATGGATACCATCGTAATTTATAGTTATTTTCAATTGGGCCATCACTGAAACAACATTTACTATTATAATTCCATTCATCACGGGATACTGATTTGGGAGAATATTTTCCTCTAATTTATTTCTCAATATAGCTTCCCTATTTCCTATATGGGAAACCATTCTAAAGAGCCATAGTTTAGTTGAAGAAATATGGTAATCATGAAATGATATATCATTTGTACCCATCAATAAAGTAAAATCATTCAAGGTCATGATATAAAAATTATCCTATCTTATCAAGTTTTATAAACCACCCTCTTATACCAACTATAAGGAGTCATAATTAAACATTAAATAATCTTGATTTTATGTGAAGATTCATTCTATTACTTGTAATTATTATTCAGTTTTGGATTTTTATATTATTTGCTAATAACCCATACATAAAAAACTATATAATAAAAAGTAGAAAATTATAGATTGTATCTATTTTACACCAAATAAAACATAAAAAACGTGATTTCCATTCTGGACAAAACACCATGAATTTTCATTTTTACCCCTTCCTTTCCCTTTCTCAAACTCAAATCCTATGAATTTTTTTTATAAAAAAGTGGCTGATAACCAAAAACTCATTATGGAACATAAAAAGTAAAAAATGGTTTGTCTTCTGAAAAACATGAAACTTCATGAATAAAAATCACTAAAAACATTAATTTTTACCTAGAAATGTAATTATAATTCCTATAAAATAATAATTTATATTAAATTTTGAAAAAAATTATTTCCATGAAAACAAAAAAGAAATATTATAAATTTCCTGATTTTACCTTGGTATATCATCTCATAGAACCCTTACAAAAACCTTAAAATTGGGATTAACCATATGGAAAACATCCAATATAATTATTTAGATAACAGAATCCTTATCCAATGCATTAGAGTGCTATATGGGTGCACCCATCGTATAATATATAATGGGGTCATCGGGTTATATCTATGTACACCCATCACATATAATGCCCCCAATCCACAACATGACTAAAACATTTTATTTATTCACTATTCCATTAGAAAAAATTTGAGAAACTCTTTTAAACTTGTAGCTATATCACTTTTGGGTATCAAAATACCATTTTCATTTAAAAACCCAAATTTTATACAAAAATACCTAATAAATGGAATGAGTGTGGTTAATAGGTGAAAACATGAAATCATGCAAATGAATGCATAAATCAAATAATTACCACAACAACAGAAACATTCCTTGTAATTTTGTACTTAAAAATATAACATTTCTTTTATCATTATTTAAAACACACTATATAAAACAAATAAAAAGATTCTATTTGAAAACATTAAAAAATTTAAAAAAGGGTAAAAAATTTACTTCCTAAATATTTTATTTCCATAAAAAATGCTTCATAAATTCATTTTAAATACAGTGAATTGTAATTGGAATAGTTTGAAAGAAAAAATTAAAAAATTATTTTTTAACCAAAGTCCCTAATCACCTTTCAAATATTTGAATCATAATCCCTATGAAATAATTACATTTAAAAACAAAGAAACTATTTTAATAGATAAATATATGATATTACACGTTATAGGGGCTTTATATAAACCTCATAAAGTAACATAGGATAATAAAATCAAAATATGACAAAAGGAAATAAATTGAGGCGAAATCCCATACCTCTAGTATGAATCACCATTTGTGTTCTCTATCATTCTGAATAATTAATTTATATTAATTATTTCCATAATTAATATTATTTCCAATTTTAATATTCCTTTTAATCTATAATTACCATTTTATAAATTATTACTTAATTAATTAATTTATTTTTTGGTGATTTGATGTTTTTTGGCTTATGTGTCAAAAATGATTTTAGTAGGTTTAGAATGGTCAAGAGGTCATTATTTAAACATATAAAGTGTAATAATAATGAAATAATTATCATACTTATATATAAATTATAATTTCATGAAAAAACAATAAAAATTATTTAGATAAATAAAGTATGTTACTATCATTGGGATGATAGGTTACACGTACGCATGAGTGACATTTCAATTTTTTAACATCTATTATGTAAAGGAGGTAATAAAAATTTTATATTTACCAAATTATAATAGTATCATATATTCAATATTATTTCTTTAAATAAACTTATATATATCATATATGTGTTTTGGTGATGACAAGAGAGTTATATCGCAACATGAATATAGTGTTCCACACGTTCAGGAATGACGTTATCAATTTTCAGTGAGTGAAATGTTAATAATTAAAATGATACATTATATTTTCATAAATATAAATATATATTTCGTTAATATCATAATTATATCTTGTATAATCCATATATTCATTATATTTAACTTTATTACCTTCCATGTAATATGTTATTGAAAAAATAACATTGTTTTTTGAGGCGATAGCGTGCTGCACACACGAGATAGGTTATCATATCCCCTATGTAATTAAAATTAATAAATGTTATATATGATATAATGTCTAAAAATTTATAATTATTATATAAATATCATATGGAATCTTTATGTATATCCCTATACCCAACCATGATAGGTGTTATAGAAAAACTACTGAAATGGGTTCGTTGGGGTAGACTATCATGCATGCAAATGATGATTTCATAACCCATTTTATGGAAAAGTAGAAGGATTTTTGTTTTTTCATAAGAATAATTATATTTCATTATATTTAAGGTTTTTTTTGAATAATAAAAAGTAAAAGAATGGTTGAAGAGCATAACGTCTTCTTCAAGTGACTTATCTTAGTTTGCAAAAAAAATGATTCTAAAGTTGAATTTTTGACAAAATTACTTCTTATAAGATTATAGTATATAATTATAAAAATGATTAAATTATTTATTTTCTGAACTAAAGTAATTTTGAATTATGAAGTGGAGAGCGAAGACCTTTTATAGGTGAGGTGAGGGGCACACTTTTAGTTTTTGAAAAGAAAAAGATGTACCAATGTTTTTCACATTACAAAAGGAAATATAAATAATTATTCTAAATACATTGAAATTTTAGTGTAAAAATATTGATGTGAATAGATTTTATACAACTATTTTGAGATTTTCAACAATTACCTTTTTATTTCAACCACCTGGTCTATCCAATTTTACCTTAACCGTGGTAATTAATTTTTTTGGTTTATACTACTCATTTTTTTAAATTAAGTTGGCCATTTTATATTTTATATAAAATAATGATTATAAATATTGATTCAATTTTGCAAAATAAAATTCATATAATTGATAAATTAAATTTAAAAAAAAACTCGCAAATGTGATGGAATGGAGTGTTTTCAAGATGTGTATTTTTCAAGAAAAAGTTTATTTTTTATTATCTCTATGACTAATAAAAATAATTTTATGAATCAAAATAAACATATATTAATATATAATATAAAAATTACATTTTATTTTTTTTAGTTATGTATTATCTTAATCAATTAAAATATATAACAATTATTCATTTTAATGTAGTTTTTTTAAAAATCCTATTTTTGATCCCAAAAACCAACTTACACTAAATACCAATATAATATTTTTAAAATGTAATTAATTGTATTAAATATAAATAAATAATACTTATTTTTCATTAAATAAAATTCAAACATGTTAGGGCTTTTAAAATATAAAATTTTTTGAAAAAAATGACTTTTTTACAAAAATCGGTATTCTCCACTATTCAAAGAAAAATCAAAGTTTTTTGAGAAGTACAAAATTTTCTCCATAATAAAATATTTATATTCTTATTTATAAAGTGATATTAATAATTTAAAAATAAAATCATACAAATTTTAAATTATAAATTTAATTCAAACTATATAAGAAAGGGTTTAGTCAAAATTAGTACATTTTTCATTAATAAATTACATTACATTTTTATAAGGAAAATAACTATCTAACTAATATTAATAATATTATAAAGTATTTATTCTATCATTACCTATGTGTTTTTTCTAATCCCTCAATAATTATCATTATCTTCCTCACCCTTAAACATAAATAATTCCCAAGAACCATAACATGTACATATCACATAAAAGATTACTTTTACATCATAAAAATATATGTTGCACACATATGAAAAACATTCATATATATAAAAATATAAATTACATATAAAAACCTATTTGAATATAACCAAAATAATGTGAAAGACGGTATTTATTTGAAGAAAACACGAAATGTTGTAATGTAATCCAAACATCAAATAATGGTTATGACTGTTTGAAAATTATTGATATTGTGTATGATAAAATAGAATATTCATTTTTCTTTTTTGTAAAAATATTATTTATAAAATGTGTAAGTGTATTCATTTTGAAAACCATTTAGTGAATGTTAAATACTGGAAAAACTATTCTTTTATAATTAAATTTACTTCCATATAAATATATTCATAAAATAGTTTTTAGAACTTAGACAAGAAGAAAAGTTTATATAAAATAAATATTTAATATATTTAAAATTCTATTTGATGTTAATGTGTCTCATAACTAAAATATGAATCAAAATATACACAATTTACCTCCTTTATAATAAACATTATCAAAATTTTAATTTATTTTAAACTATTTTCTGGTATAATACTTTATCATTAAACCATTTATGTCATTTATTACAATGACATTTAATTACACAATTTGATAACTCGGAATCGGTTGTTTTGATGATATTTGACTCATTGGTCAAAAATGAATGTTGAGTGATGACTATGGTCCAAGTGATCAATATTAAATTATCTAAAAATTAATAATAATTACATTATTATTATTTTTATAATTAAATTATTTTTTTAAAATTTACCATGAATGATGGATATGAAAAATTAATAATGTTATAATCATGAAGAAGATATGATTTATGTAGGCATGAGTAAAGATTTCATTTATCAATTGGAATAAATAAATTAAGTAAAGTGTTGTGTTATTCTACAATATTTATATAATATAAAAAATATAGTAGTTTTTCATTAAATACTCATATATATATATTCGAAATCAGTTTTATGTTGTCATTAAAAACAAATCACATCCATTTGTGGTGGGGGTAATCCACACATACACATGAACAACATTATCATTTTCAATATATCAAAAGTTAATAAACTATATCATATATTATATTTATATAATGATAAATATTTCATTAATATCAAATAAAAAAACATAATAAATCATTACATCAATCGATTAGAGAAGGTGATGGAAAACAAATTACATAAGTTCGCGATGCTTTAGTTTGAAATTCATAGGAATGATGGTCTCACATAACATTAGAAGGATGAGGATTGGAATACAATTTATTCCAATAACATAAAAAAATTATTATTTTATTTAATATACTATCATTATAGCATCATCATGTTTGAATAAATTTCAAAAGACGTAGAATAAGAAAAAAACTAAAACATTCTGTTAAAAGTTACAACACTTCCTTTGACAACCTCCTTGTTTACAACATAATCACTCTAAGGTTTTTATTCCTCTAAAAATAATAATTACATAGTGTTTTAAGTTATTTATTTAATATCTTTGTTCGGGTAGTTTCTGATAATATGTACTCAAAATGATTGAGGTATAGAGGAGAGAAGGTACACTTTAATAAGTGAGTGACATGACACTCATTAAATTACTTAAAATATTAAAATTATGTATACCATAGTTATGTAAATTGTCACCAAGTAACCTATATTTTGATTATAATTTCTTGTAGTGTGGAAGTAATTTCAAAAAATACAATTATAAAAGTATTTGAACCATTTCAAGTCGTATCACCTAGTTAAACCACTTTAACATAATTTTATCTTTAATCGTGATAACATAACTTCTTCCATGATAACATAATTATATGACCAAAAATAAAATGGGTAAAATAAATATGGACATTTTTATTCAACACTTTTAATCTATTTTATACTGTTTAATTTATGGAGGATTATGAAATTACTTTTAATATATAAAAAAGGCATTATTTTTATTTGAAAATACTAGATTTAATAATACAAATAATGTTACAATAAAATTTAGAAATAAAATGGTTTAAATTAATTTTTTGATAAAATAATAAATAAATGAAGTTTTTTCAGATTTTATTGGAATATGTAACAAAAAATAATATTTTAACCAAGCCATTAAATGAAAACTCCAAAAAATTATTTTTAAATTTGTATAAATTAAAACTTGTCTTCTAAAAAAGATAATCTTAGTTTAAAAATATAGACATAAAAATTTAATAACTAAAAAATTAATAAATAAATAAATATTATGTATATCACTAATAATATAATATTATAAAGGAATGTTTCTTGGAAATTTTTGTCTTAAGTCTTTAGTTTTACCCCTTAGTAAACTTGTTTTAACCTTAATTATGGTTTCAGATTTATTTAGTTTTTACTATTAATTATAAAAAAATTAATTTTTTGCTACTAAATTGTCTTAATTATTATTATTAAAATTATGTAATCCATTTTATCAAATTACATTGACTTAATTGGTTGGATTTAATTTAAAATTAATCACACCAAAATGCGATGGAAAACTGTTTTTTAGATTAATGACTTTCATATATAAAAATGTATTTATACATATTTTATGTATAATTATGATTCTAAAAAAAATCTTATGGTTATTTTAAATCATAATAAATTAATTAAATTTAATAACTAATCAAAAATATAATTTGAACTAATAAATACTTAAAAATAAATGGCTATTTTTAATGAATGTTTGTATATTACATTATTCATTTAATATTTTACCTTTTAACAACATTCTAAAAATTTCAGTATATTATAATTTTTTCATTATAATATGAAATATTATATCATTATCATCAAATAAAATTTCAAAAAAATTTATATATTAATTATAATTATCTCTCATAAAAATTGATAATAATAATTTTTTTTGAAAATTTATTTCTGAAGAATAAAATGAATTCTCTAAATATTCAGTTTTTATTTACAAATAATAAATTGATATTTTTTTAATAAAAAATAATATTTATTTCATAAGTTGAATATTATTTATAAACTCCAATTCACTAGCTAGGATATAATTGTGACATTTATATAATAATATATTATAGTTTATTTTATCTTGGTGTTGTGTTTTGTATATGTTATATAATATATTGTTACTTTAAAATCTCACCATGTTACACTATATTTTCTCATATTGTTCTATCACATTTTAATATTTAAACTTACTATTTTTTCATTATTCCTATAATTTAGAATATGGTGATTTCAATCATCTGGGATTCAATTATTTCTCAATCAAGAGGATAGATAATAAGAAGCTTTATTGTGGGTTCCATGAGGAAGGGTCGTCTTTTTGAATAAGACATCTCAACATAAAATTAAATAAATTCACTAATTATTACTTTAACGAATAAATATAAAAAATAATAATTTTTTGAGGCCTTAAGTTATACTAATTCTGATCAACCATACCTTTTCCTTCATATTCTGTTCAATTAATATGTTACACTAAGGGTTTAGTTGGACCATGAGGTAGGGAAAAAATAATAATAATAATTTTATATAAATGCTTTGTAATTTTTCATATTTATGTATAACAACAGTCATATATATACAAAATTTATTATATATAAATAATTATATTATTATTTGACGTTTTTTTAAAATAATTTTTTATTTAATTGATGATGTGTTTTCCCCTATAAGTTTTTTTAGATTATATATTAATGGTAAACTGCAGTATTAATGAAATATTTTTGATTTGGTATAGTGTAAAATTTATATGAAATTACTATAAAAAGATCATCCACAAACTAATTTACCACCTATTCCATATTTGATTTCATTTAAACAATTACAATGGGATACTTTTCCTTTATTAGATTATATATAACAGAAATATGCACAACTTGTGATTCAATTATGAAAGGATTATTTTTTTATCCTTAATAACTAATATTTTATATTATAAATCCTAATTCTATAACATTTTCTATAACATAATTACAAAACCATATTTATCAGAAAAAGGGATTTTTAAATGTCATATTGTATAAATATCAAATTTTTTGAATCGTCCATTAGTATAAAATTTTATTATAATTATGAATTCAAACCTTGAAAACCTAATAAATTAATATATTCCACGGAAATACTGATTCAAAGGATTTTTGCTATATTATATTCATCATATTCTATTTTATAAAACAAATTACTATTAATTAAATAGTCATTATAATATAATACATGGATAAAAGGCCCTTTGCTGAATCATCTCAATTTTCCACCAGTGGATTCAAGATAAATGGATTACACTTTATAAATATGTTATTTTTAAAACAAAATATAATCTATTGTTTATAAATACTTGAAATCTGACATTTAGTTCATATTGGACATAAGTTGCAAAGAATTTAATTATAATATTGAACATACTGCATAACCCTTTCAATGATTATCAATATATATCGGTGATCCTATATATAATATATAATTTTTGTTGTAACAACATTTATTGTTATATATATTTCACCTTAAAAACCCACATCATTATAAAATTTCATAATACTCTTATTTTACTTATAAATTAGTTATTTAGAAAAGAATTGAATATTTTCTTCCAAAAAATATCTTTCCAAAACATATCCTTCTTGCCAGCATCAATTCTTCATATACCCTTTCAATACAATAATATAGTACTCATTAGATTACAACTGTTTCTAATGTCTGACATTAATGTTAGATATCTTATTAAAAATTATCTATAAATGGAATATTAAAATATTATAATAGTGGTTGTAATATCCTTTCTAGTTAACATAAGTTGATTTAAATTTATTATTCCATTATGGGATACTTTTTTATGTCAATAACATGACAAGATATTGATTTGGGAATGAAATAGAGCATATTTATTATACCCAAGAAGATCAGGAGACAGGCTAGCCTGCTCCCATTAAAATCAATTAAAAAGTAAAAAGTACAAATAGCGTTCAAGAGGAATATCTACAGAGGCATGTGTCTCACTCACCATGATAATCATCATGCACAAGGCTATTAAAAAATGTAGGTGATCTGAAAGACCAACATGAACTCACCGCTTGAATTGCTCTTTTGGAGAGAGCATCCGCAACTTGATTAGCCTCACGGTAGACATGAAGGACTTCAATTGAAATCGTCTCCACAAGTCGTAGACAATCAACCCAAGCAGGTAACATCTTCCAGGCCACGTTCCTTGATCGTTCTCTAAGGATCTGAACTACAATAGATGAATCCGACATATTCCATAAGTCATGCCATCCAAATTGGACAGCATATCTAATAGCGTTTTTCATAGCCTAGAGCTCCGCCTCAATTGAAAATCCATTTCCAATGAAGTTAAAGAAGGATCCTTTGACAAAACCCCTGTAGTTACGAAAAACTCCACCACATCCAGAGGGACCAGGATCCCCAGCAGTAGCCCCATCAACATTAACCTTCAGCCAGTGAGATATGGGTGGAATCCATCTAATATATTTCATCATCAATGGCTTTATTTCCCTGCCACTAACACCAAGAGTTCTCAACAGCACAAGATCAACACCATCGTTTTTCATAGTTCCAGTGCGAATGCTAGAAGCAGTGTGAACCGCACGATGAATGACCATTACACCATCATGAAACGAGGGAATTATATTGTTGAACATCAAGGAATTTCTTGCCTTCCATGAAAAAGAAATCAAGCGTGCTGAGGCTGCCAATAATAATCCCTGAACCTGCTCACTGCATTTGGTCTGGGAGATGGATTGTAACATCTCCACAACTGAGACAGAACTAAGGCCGCAGTTGAAGATTCTCTGGATGTAATTCCATAACCTGCAAGAAAACTTACAAGAGACAAAAATATGAGACGCCGTTTCATCCGCCTCCACACAGAAGGCACAAATCGCTGCCATCTGAAAACCAGTGCGCTGCAGCACAGCCTGTAGCGGTAGTTTACCCTTCCAAATTCTCCAGATCAGCACCGAGTGTGATAGAGGGATGATGGTTCGTTTAAAATATGTTACCCAGACCGGTGGCTCTATAGAATCCCTATAAATAGACCGATAATAATCCCTCGTGTTGAAGATGCCATTCAGGTTTTTAGTCCATACCAGCGTGTCACAGTCACTATAGCAGTACCTTGATATTTTAGTTTCAATTTGAGTGGGAACTACCTCGTAGTGCAATGAAATGTTGAAATCAGCAATGGTCATCCACCGTCGGAGAGGGGGATTGACCACAACGTCACAAATAGGCCAGGACAACGATGGGGTATTCCAGAAATTGAGCAGGGAATTCTTGCAGACAATCCATTTCGAGCTGACCATCATCTCATTGTAAGCCTGCTTTAAAGAAGACCAAACAGATGAGCGCATATAATTGGAGTATCCAGAAATGATTTTGACAATGAAGCGAGCCTGAAGAAAATACAGGGATTCATCTGACTTTGATATTAAATTCCAGGTGAACTTGCTGATCAAAGTGTTATTGAATATCTTTATGTCTTTGAATCCCATTCCACCCATTCGGAATGATTTCACACATTATTTCCAAGCAATTGTGATCAGTTTCCTCTCATGAATCGATACCGTCAAAATAAAGTTTCTGATTTTACCGGTAAGATCCTTGAGGAGATCATGAGGCCATCGATACAAAGAAAATTAGAAGACAAACATAGAAGTAATCATAGAGTTGACCAGAAAGATCCTTCCTTCCTGTGACATGTTTTTTCCTTTCTAGCTTACTAATTGATTTGTGATTTTCAGAGCAATGTTTTCCAAATAACCTCTTTTCACTCTGCCTCAAAAGAGAGGAACTCCAAGACAGATGAAAGGAATAGCACCCCTTCTGACACCAAGTTTCAATGCAATTCTATTTTTCCTCAAGGTAGAGAGTCCTTCACCGAATATGATCGAGGACTTTCCCCAATTAATAGCTTGTCCAGCAACCTTCTCATAGTGTCAAAAAATGCCTCTTATGGAGGAGATGGCTCCTTTATTAGCTTTACCAAAAAACAAAATGTCATCAGCATAGAGAAGGTGTGAGGGAGCATAAATCTGTCCTACTTTCATCATTTGAAACCATCCAATGTTTGCAAGATCTGTGAGGCACCAACTTAAGTAGTCCTCTGCAAAGGCAAAAAGAATCCCAGAAAGGGGTTCCCCTTGCCTGACTCCCTGTGAACATTTGAAGAAGCCCCTTGGAGATCCATTAATAAGAATTGAGATTCTAGCACTGGAAAGAATTGCTCTAATCAGATCAAACACTCTTTGTGAAAACCCATGCCTTTTTAAAATGGTAAACAGGAAGTTCCATCGGATAGTATCAAAGTCTTTATATATGTCAATCTTTAATGCCATGTTCCCATCCTTCACTCATGTTTTCAAATCATTGACACACTCAGATGTTGTGAAAATACAAATTAATATTTATTATATGTAAAACATTTTTAAGTAATATAAATCATATATCCATGGATATAAAATATTAAATAATAATAATATAATAAATTGATTTTTACTATTAATATCATGACATTCATCAATTTGTCATTATTAATATTTAATGAATTCATTAAAAGGGAAAATACACCATTTAAAAAGTTATAGTACAAAAATATATCATCCCTAGAATGTATATTTAGCAAGGATGGAATAAAATATTACATAGACTAACTCATTAGAACCAACTCTTTATATACATCCATTTTTATCATGTCTAACCTTGAATTGACACTATCTTTTGTATTACATAGTATATGTCCTACCATGAATATTATATTGTGACATATATTCATTTAAATATTAATTATGTCTAGAAACTTTTTGATATAAAAACACTTTATTTATGTCCATTTGACAATAATTAATATAATTTTTAAGTCCACTATAATATATTTTTTAGATAATAGTATTTAAAATTTATTTATAGTATCTATTTACTTTTCATGTAATTAACCTACATCTATGTTACCTATGTATTTTTTCATCCACGGTCTTCTTTTATTATGTAGCACCCTCGCACTTTAGAAGTGTGTGATGGTTCAGGCCCAACATTTGTTTTTATCATTATCCAGGAATATTCTGAGATTTACATGATGATGAATTTATTGATAAATGGAATTGAAACCATTAATATAAAAAATATATAAATACTAAAACCATAATGTATGATCGTCACATATTATATATAATTAATTTAAATATTAATAATTACCTTCTCAAAAATTCATTCTTCATTTATAGATTTGAAAATGGACTTATTTCATATATTCATTTTATTATTGAAATAAATATCAAATTCCATCTAAATTTGATCCACATATGTTCCACAAATCGGTAAATATTATCGTAAGAATCTTTAGGTTCAATCACAACACATCCAATCACTTGCATCATTCACCTTTGATCTTCTTGAAAATCACATCCAAAGGATTATATTTAATCTCTCTATAATCAAGAGTAGACGTTGGAATATGATTTTTATCCATTCATAAGGGTATTCATGGAGAATGGAGATATCTAGGGTTTTGAGAGGCTTCTCTGGATTTCATTAGGCAAATCATTATTAATGAATTGAATATACTGAAATTTTATATATTTGAGTTAATATATTATTACGGTTGGAAGTAAAGAACATCATAAGTGCCCTTTATTTTTTATTTAATCCACGTGAATCCCCATGTCTATGATAATATTATTTTTATTATTCCTTGCTTACATGCTCTAAACATCTAAAGTAAATTAAATATTATCTATTAAAATAATAGTCAATGTATAATATTTATCCCTGGGCCATTAAACTTCGTCAACACTCCCTCTATAATATTTATTAGGTCTTGAATAATGAATATTTATTTAATAAATAAATATCAATTCATTAATTTTCCAGTTAATAAATAATATTATATTCTCTAAATAGAAAATTAATATTTATTAAATATTCTCTTCACATAATATTCTCTTGAATAGCTAGTAACAGAATACATTCGAGCATGTAAACATGGATAATTAGTAAACCATGTGTGGGAATAATATTTATTCAACTTGATAAAAAATAAATAATAGTATATTATTTTACAGAGATTCTAGATACACATAGTGAGTGACTGTATAGGTGTCTTTCTCAGATTAATTAGTATAATTTCCCTAATGTATAAGGTTAGAATCTAACAACATGAAAAGACAACCATTTAGAAATAATTTAATTAGGCAATGAAAAAATACATTATTCGAATGCTTACTATGTAAAATAATCCCTATAACGTCCCGGGCCCAGGTGCAACTCAACGGGTGCCTCGAACCCGGTTGGTCACATGACCTCAACTGCATTTCCCCAAACGCCAGAGGCTGCCGACTAGTAGTGAGCACCCGGGTCTAATAGTGGGGAATCTATTCCCTCATTTGTTAAATTGTAGTGAAGCGGAATAAAATATACAAACATACAACAAAACTGTAAGAAATAAACCATACACATTTAAAGTGAACACCTATAGTAAAAGACAACCAACATTCATATAGATAATGATGAAACATGTTTCATGTTCAATAAAAATATCTATAACATGTTACACATTAATACATCAAAATACAATATATCTCTAGGAACAAGTACAATAATGAAAAACAAGGCAGAGTAGACAGAACCCAACAGCATCGCAATCCTAAGCTCGGTCCCATGCTCTTACTCTTCTGCTACAATCATGTACATGTATAGGGACTCTTTCCCCTCTCGACACTTGCTGAAACATAATCATTTTCGGCAGAATACATGACCCAAATTGGGTGGGAGAAATAAATCCCAGCAGACATACACCAAAGGCTCATCCCCAACTGACAGTTTAATTTTGCAACAACAGTGTGCAGTAGTAAAAATGCAACAAACTAAGCAGTACTCAAAAGTTACTAACATTACCAGTTATATTTCCATTTTAATATTTGTTTAATCTATTTAATATAAGACATCACCTAAGTGAATGTTCTATGTATATAGTCAGTGTCCTCGGACATCTAAAATAGTACCCTCAGGTAAATAGAAACAAAACCCTCAGGTAACTGTCCTAAGACATAACATACATTGCCCTCAGGCATACGATGTGTCACCCTCAATCACAAAAGTCACTGGCCTTAGGCAAAAGAAGCATTTCCCTCAGGTGGAATAGAATGTTTCCCTCTGGATAAGCAGTACCTTTCCCTCAGGCTAAGCAAACCATGCCCTCAGGCTAAAATGAACACTGCCCTCGAGTGCAAGTAACCGAGCCGAGCCCAAAACATAAACGTGAAATTTATAAACAATTCCTCTCAAGGAAAAATTAATTCACAATATAATCATGGCATACCCTCGGGTATCCTTGCCAAACGGCTAAACAGAGGAACACACACCTGGGGTAGTCCTGGATATAAGCAGCGATCCCAAACAACAGTTTATGATCCCATTTAATTACCTATACATATATAGGTATTCAAAAAAACCAAGGCCTCATCCACACGACACACCAACACAGTTTCATCACAAAATGGTACTCACAAATGCACAATAGTTTGAATTTAAACACCAAGACCCCTACCTCGATCGCCCCTGATTGATATACATGAACGACTATCCTCAGATTGTCCAAGAACAAAGTAGATATGAGATGAAATAAATCTAGTTCAATCGTAAATAACTTCCCCTAATGAATAAATTGGTAAGAATTTATTAAGGAGAGGGAAGGGCTTACACGTACTATTCCAACAAGATCGACCCTGGTGGAATCGGATTCCCAATGCTCGATCTGGTGATCTCCAAAGTTCTGGTCCTCTCTCCCAAGCCCTCCTCCGGTTTTAAGCCTTCCCTATGAACAGGGGAGGCTACTGCACATTTTATGTGAATAAAACAAACTACCCGGCATGTACTATTGACTACACGCTATGTAGTTTTCTCATTTAACTGTTCCTCTAGAATTTACTATTCCCACTGCTGTACTGTTCATCTTCCAACATGTGTACATGACCTGTATTCCCGAATACACTGCGTGTACTGTCGCTCAGCTGGAGGCTACTTCCACCACCTTACTATTCACATGCCGAATGACTACATAGTGTGTGAATACCATCTACATGGCGTGTAGTCGGTTTTTACAGCTTTCGTCACTGACGGGGTTACACGCCTTGTGTACTCATCCCTAAAAGACAAAATACACAGCGTGTGGAAAAGTACATGGCATTTACCAACAGAATTTGAGATTTTTCCCCATTTTCCTTATTTTCTCAAAACCACATAAGTAAAATAGAAATGAAGAAACTTGTACCTCAAAAATAAGAACCAGGTTCTTTCAAACATCCCCTCTTAAATCCAATCATCCCCAAATTGTCCTTCCAAGGGTGTCAACGATAAATCTATGAACAACTCAGGCCACTGAGCACGTTTGTAGGTCTCCCGCTCCATGGTTTTATCCTGCACTCAGCCATGCGACCATAGAAATCATACGGGATGAACTGACCGGACTCGGAGAACCTTCGTGCTCCTATAAACGATACAAATAAGATGCTCCTCAAAAAGGTATCTACCTGAAGCTCAACCTCATTTGGGTGAAAGACGTGAGACGGGTCTGAAAGATAGCGTCACAACTAAGATACATGGAAGACATCATGCATGGACCGATACGTCTATAGTAACTGCAACCAATAGGAAACCAGCCCATCTCTTTCTAGAATCTCAAATAGCCCCAAATACATCGGTGAATTTTTACCATGTCTCATGATATGCCTATGTCCCAACCTCGGTGAAACACACAAGAAAACCGGAACCCTGACCACAAACTCCAAGTGTCGTCTGTGGCGATCAACATAAGATTTCTGATGAGACTGTGTGGCAGCCATCCTCTTCTGAATTAGCTTGACCTGTTCAGAAGTCTCATGCACAAGCTTTGGTCCCAGTAAATCTGCCTCACCTGCCACCAACCAGCACAATTGTGATCGGAATGACCTACCATATAAAGCCTTGTAAGGATTCATCTTAATAGATTCCTGAAAACAGTTATTTTTGGAAAACTCAACCAGGGGTATGTGCTTATCCATAGATCCCCCAAAGTATATAATGCTTGCATGAAACATGTCCCCAAGAACCAGTATTGTATTCTCTGAATGTTCATCAGTCTAAGGGTGGTATGCTCTGCCCAGAAGCACTTGTGAACCCAGTGCCCTCTAAAAACACTTCCATAAATGAGATGTAAAATAGGAATACCTATCAGAAACGATAGAATGCGGGAACCCAAGAAGACTTAAGACCTATTAGATATACAACTTCCCAATCTCATCAACACCGAAGGACTCCATGAATAGACAAAAGTGAGCTACCTTCATGAGTCTGTCCCCAAAAACCCTCACGGCATCATTCCCTTGAGGTGACCTCGGCAACCCAGTCATGAAGTCTATCGCGACATCATCCAATTACCACTCCGGGATGGGTATCTGCTGTAACAGTTCGGCTCGCCTCTGATGCTCTGCCTTCACCTGCTGACAGGGGGAACACCTCGTTACAAAAACTAGTTATATCTCCTTTCATATCCGGACACCAATACTGGCGTCTCAAGTCAAGGTACATCTTGGAAACCCTGGGATGAACTTCCCAAGATGAAGCATGAAACTCCCACATTAACTCCTCATGTATATCCCCTGGAACCAACACTCATAAATGGAAACACAAAACCTCATCATCACATATCACCCATCCACAAGGAGGGTCCACAATTTCCACCAACTACCGTAGAACTAGGCCTTCTAAATTAGATAGATGTCTCAGCCTCACCCTATCAGGGAGGGTATAAGTTAGATCTAAAGAAGAAAGATAGTTTTTCCCCTGACTATCATGCACCTCCAAATGCATCTTAGAGAACAAATCCATAAGCTTCCACTCACCACTGGCCTCCTCCACTGCATGTATCTGAGTCCTCCTGCATAGTGCATCAGCTACGACATTACCCTTACTAGGTGTATAAGCAAGCTCAAAATCGAAGGTCTATAGGTACTCTACCAACCTTATCTATCTTAGGTTAATGTCACATTGAGTAAAGATATATGTGAGACTTTTTGGTTAGTGAAAACAACAAAATGTGCTCCCAAATGATAGTGTCTCCAACAGCGCAACGCATGAACAACCACAACCAAATATAGCATATGCATATGTTAATTCTTCTTATGTGGCCTCAACTACTGAGATCTGTACACAACAACTCGATTTCCCGACATCAACACTGCTCCCAGTCCAATACCCGATGCATCATAGTAAACTGTATTGCTCTTCCATTTCTCTGGGAGTATCAGGATTGGTGCTGACGTCAACCTTCCTTTCAGGTCCTGAAAGGCTATCTCCAAAGCTTCTATCCAACCGAACATCACACCCTTCTTAGTCAAACCCATCAATGGCGCTTCTATGCGGGAGAAGTCTTGGATGAAGCAACTATAGTAACCGGCCATCCCCAAAAAACTTCATATCTAAAACATGTTCTTAGGCTTCTCCAAGGAAACTACTACTCTCACCTTATCTGGATCTTCTGCTACTCCTGCCTCTAAGATGATATGACCCCGAAAGTGTATCTGGTCCATCCAAAAGTGGCACTTTGAGAGCTTAGCATATAGCCGATGCTCTCTCAGTGTATGCAGTATGATCACTAGATTGGTGGCATGATCATGTCAAGTGTGAGAGTACACCAGGATATCCTCTATAAATACAACCACAAAATAATCCAGATAAGGATGGAACACATAATTCATCAAGGACATGAAACATTCTGGCGCGTTCGTGAGTCCAAAAGGCATTACCAAGAATTTGTAAAGACCATATCTGATCTGAAATGCTGTAAGTGGTATATCTGATGGTCTCACGTGCAGCTAATGATATCTAGATCTCAAGTCAATCTTCGAGAACACTCGTAATCCACTAAGCTGATCAAAAAGATCATCAATCCTAGTCATGGGATATCAGTTCTTGACCATCAACTGGTTCATCTTTTGGTAATTCACACAATGTCTGAGGGTACCATCCACCTTGTCAGCAAACATCACAGGCGAACCCCAAGGAGAAGTGCTGGGTGGAATGAAAAACTTTGTATGAAACTCCTCTAACTATCTCTTGAGCTCTAGCAACTTAGGCGTAGCCATCCTATAAGGAGGAATGGACACCAGTACTACCCATGGAACATGCTCAATAGAGAAATAAACCTCACGCTCCAGAGGTAGACCTGAATAGTATTCTGGGAAAACATCCCTGAAAGGATCAACCTCTAGAGGGAAATCCTTCTGACAAGTCCCCTGATCATCCAGATATAAACTCGTAATATAGTCTGTCACACCACCTTACCTGCGATGCTCTGGTCCATCTTGACTCACCTGATCATCTGATTCACCTTTGTATAGAAACTCTCTACCCTCTGGTGATGTGAAACTCACCATACGATGATAGAAATATAAAAAGGCTCAAAAGGGAACCAACCACTCCATCCCGAGAATGAAATCATAAGTTGCCATCTCTAAGACATAGAGGTCCCATAGAAAGTGACACCCACCAACCACTAGGCGACACTTCTTTCATCGATGCACACTAGTCGTTCTAGTTTCCAACAATGTGTATAGCATAATAACATCACAATAAGAAGAAAAAATGAGCCCATGGATCTCCACAATGGGCACAGATATAGAGCTATGTGTAGCACCCATAACGAAAAGTACTGAAGATAAGACAGAAGCAACAAGAATAGTACCTTTGACAGTAAAAGGTCCGGGATCCTGGTCATGATAAGTATGTTTCACTATATATGTCTACCCAGTGTCGCGGCCCTACGACATAGCCTGGCTACCCTGAGTTGCCCCGCCCTGCTGCATCTATGATCCTGGTGTCTGGTTACCACGACCATGACCACCATCTCTGCCTGCATGCCCTGACGTATTCCAGGTTCCTGACTAATAAGAAGTGGCTGGCCCTACCCCCACTAGCGGAGTCTTCACAGAACCCCTCTCACTAGCCACTGATGGAAATGTTCTGTACAAGCGCTGAAGATGACCCATCTTGCCGCAAGCTCAGCACTCCACTGGGACTTTTGGAAACTGGGGTCTCTTGTGCCCCTCTCTACCACACTAGTAGCACTTGACCGGGCCACCTGAAGTAATATCCTAGCTAGTACTGTCACTGTGAGATAAACTCATCTATTGTTTTCTCTTACCTATAGAAATAGTACCAAAAACTGGTGCCGAACCGCCATGGGCTGCACCACAAGCTTCTCGAAGGTTTATCTCTGTAATCAGCACATGGTTCACAATAGCATGTATTGAAGGCAACCTGAAAACATTCACCGCAGCTCGGATGTCTTATCAAAGACCATCATAAATGTGTCTAGCCCTCAACGTCTCATCACCCACCAGAACGGGTGCAAAACACTGAAGCTCGGTGAAACGAGCAGAATAATCCAACACCTACATAGTGCCCTACTGCATGTTCATGTTCCCTCGACCTCTATCTCTCCTTTGCGTCTCTGGGACGAAGAAATAATGTAAAGATGTCTGAAAATCATTCCATGCCATGTCTCTGTGTTTATTTTTCTGAGTGGTAACATACCAGCTCCTCTTGGTGGAACCAAAAATCATATAAGTTGAGGGCTTCACTCTCCACCCTAGAGGCATCTCAAGATGATCGAATATAGTCTTCATAGACCCCAACCAAGACTCCACAGCCTGTGTTACTCCATCCCATGAAAATGTAGGTGGATGCTGCTGCTAGAATATACAAGTAAACTCAGCCATAGATGTGGCAGTCGGCGGTGCTCCCTGCAAGGGCAGAATGAACCACATAAAGCCTTCACGGAACTCCGCATCCGCGCCTGTGTCCAGTATAATGGCTATCTCCGCATCTAGCTCTGCTGGAGGATCCACATGTATCCCATGGCCCAGAATCTCTGGAGTATAATTGTTTTCCACTCTCTTGGTGAACAATACTTGGTCGTCTCAGTGTCATAACTCTACAATGTCAAAAACACACCTTAGATCAAGATTATCAAATACTGAAAAACGAGGGAACCAAAAATGGAACAAGAGAGAGAAGGAATTCAATATTTTCAAAACAAGACTACACGGTGTGTATATTTACTACACCGCATGTACCTGACTTTTCTTCCCCTGCCCGGGTCCTTCTACACAGCTAAGTCACACAGATCTCTTCTGAACTAGACTATACGTCCTGTATATCATCTACACATCATGTATGGTTTAATTTCCAACTTCCTGTGTCATTCGTGACATAGGCGACTACTCATCTTACACTACACAGCATGTTACACCCGCTCACGGCGTGTACTCCACCCCATTTCCTAGCCACACAACAAATTCCACATTGTATCCCACCAGTAAGGAATACAAGGTGTGTCCCTCAGGTACACGACATCTTCAAGAAGAGGTAACGCCGACCCGTTTTTGTTAGGTACATGACTGGGTCCCCAGGTCAGACTACACGGCCTGTTCTAAGGTAGACACAGTGTGTATGTCTTGAGGTCTCCTCCGTCCATGTTGTTAGTTACACGAGAGGACTTTGGGTCAACACTACACGACGTGTACAGTCGGTAAAAAACATGTTTTCCCCAAGCCTTTCCATACCTCGTGTCCCCACCCACACGGTCCATGTCACGGGAAGATACTACACGGCGTGTACATAAAAAGTTTTCTATTATTCCCAAATTGAAGAACACATGGCGTGTGTCCAAATAACTACACATTGTGTATTATGGGTTTTCGGGATAGTAAGCCTCTAACACTACTCCAGAACCAAGAAAATACAAAAAACAACACCTAAGTTCCAAATTCCGACACGTGAGGAACTATAATCCCCGCGAATCAATGTTTTTCATCTTATACATCTTATACACAAGGAAACAAATCAATGATCCACCAAATTCTGATCACTGAGGGCCCATACTCCCCAAAAACCAAAGTTTGGCGTCCATGATATCATTAGGCTCACACAAAAATACCCAACCACATAGCAGATATTTATCAAATGAGCTATCACAACAGAATTCTTTTCTAGCACAACAACTATCACAACAATATGAAATTTCTAATGCAACAACTTGGAATGGAATAATTCATGGAATGTGATTTATATCATCGGCCTAAATGATGCATGAGATGAAATATACTCATCTCATCAAGTTGAAACTAAATAGAACCCATAAACAATATATATATAGCACAATCACAATTGTGCCACTCAATGGTTAAAAGAACCTCTCTGATACCACTATCTATCACGGGTTTGCTACTCCCGGGCACTGCTTATTACCAACTACCATTTCTATCCTATCCCTGAATAAATCTCCAAAAAGTATGTCAATGAAAAGAACCTCTCTGATACCACTTTGTAATATCCTGGGCTCGGGTGCCACTCAACGGGTGCCCCAAACCCGGTTGGTCACATGAACTCATGCGCTTTTTCTAAAATGCCGGAGGCTATTGACAAGCAGCGAGGGCCCATGTTTGGTAGTCGGGAAACTATTCCCACATTTGTCAAAGTGTAGTGCAGTGGAATAAAATATACAAACATACAACAATAGTGGAAGAAATAAACCATAAACATTTAAAGTGAACAATTGCAGTAAAAGACAACCAACCGTCATATAGATAATGATGCAACTTGTCTCTAGTTCTATGAAAACATCCAGAAAATGTTACATAGAATTACATCATAGTAAAATATATCTCTAGGAACAAGGTAGAGTACAACAAAACAAGAAGAGTAAATAGAACGCAGCAGCATCACAAGCCTAAGCACGGTTCCATGATATCCTACTCCTCTGCTACAATCATGTACCTGTATAGGGACCCTTTCCATGTCGACACCTGCAGAAAAGTAATCTGTTTCAGCCGAAGGCATGACCCAAATAGGGTGTGAGAAATAAATCCATGTAGGCACCCACCAAAGGCCCATGCCCAATTGATAGTGTAATTGTGCAACAGTAGTGTGCAGTAGTAAAAATGAAATAAAATATGTATTACTTAAAAGTAACTAAATTTACTAGTTGTATTGCCATTTTAATATTCATTTAATCCATTTAATTTAAGACATCACCTCAGTGACTGTTCTAAGTAGATAGTAAGTGTCCTCAGACATGTCAACTCTTACCCTCAGGTAAATAGAAACAAAACCCCCAAGTAACTATCCTATGACATAACCGATATTGCCCTCAGGCATACGAAATGTCGTTCTCTAGCACCGAAGTCACTTCCCTCGAGGAGAAGAAGAATTTCCCTCACGCAGAATAGAATTATTCCCTCATGATAAGCAGTACCTTGCCCTCATGCTAAACAAACCATGCCATCAGGCTAAAAATTACACTGCCCTTGGGCCCATGTAATCAGGCCAAGACCAAAACATAAATATTCAATTTATAAACAATTTCTCACAAGGAAAAAGTAATGCACAATATAAACATGGCATACCCTCGGGTATCCTAGACAAACGGCTAAATAGAGGAACGCACCCACGAGGTGGTCTGGATCCAAGCAGTGATCCCAAACTATAGTTTATTATCCCATTTAACTACCTATACAATTCTAGGTATTCAAAACAGCCAAGGCCTCAGCCACACGACACCCCAACATGGTTTCATATCAAAATGGTACACACAAATGCACCAAAGTTGTAATTTAAACACCATGACACATACCTCGATCTCCCCTGATCGATATACGTGAACGACGCTCCTAAGATCATCCATGAATGAAGTAGATCTGAGATGAATGAAATCCCATTAAATCATAAATAACATCCCCTCGGGAGAGAATTGGTAAGAACGACTTAAGGAGAGGGAAGGGCTTACCCGTACTGTTCCAACGAGATCGACCGAGGAGGAATCAGATTTCTAGTGCTTGATCGGGTGATCTTCAAAGTTCTTGTCGTCTCTCCCAAGCCCTCCTCCGGTTCTGAGCCTTCCCTATGAACAGGGGAGGCTACTGCACATTTTAAGCAAATAAAAACTACACAGCGTGTACTATTTACTAAATGGTTTGTACTTTTCTTATTTAAATATTCCTCTGGCGGCTACGTTTCCCACCACCCCACTGTTCATCTATCAACATGTGTACACAGAGTGTATTCCCAAATACACAGTGTGTACTTTCGCTCAGCTAGAGGCTGCTTCCAATGCCTTACTATTCACCTTCCGACTGACTACACGGTGTGTAAATACCCACAACACGACGTGTAATCTGTTTTTACACCTTTCGTCGCCGATGGGGCTACACCCCCTGTGTACTCATCCCACACTACCAAAATACACAGCGTGTGGAAACGTACATGGCGTGTATCCAAAAAATTTGGGATTTTTCCCCATTTTCCTTATTTTCACAAAACTACTTAAGGAAAATAGAAAATAAGAAACTCGTACCTCAAGAATTGGAACCATGATCTTACAATCCCTTTATAGTGATATCTCTAATAAATTAGGTAGCTTGTTGTTTACAAAAACTTAAATTCATGATGTCTCGTTCTTTGAATTTAAAGAAATTAAAATTTCATATAGAACACCATAGACATGGATTTATTTGGGCTATAAAATATCCATCAAAGGTCCTGAGATATCAAATTTTGATAAATAAAAGTGTATAAAAATCCTTTATTACATCATTCATTAATAAAATATTACTCATGATGCACCCTACATATCATACATCTCTCAAAACATTTATAATCATTAATTTTTCTATTACATCAAAGCATGATACTTATAATTCTCATTAATAATAATCTCAACCTCTAAGAATAAATATAATTGTATGTAAAAAGGAACATCCAGTGACACAAATATATGTCGATTCCCTACTTTTGGTCACATTTTCAAAATATACTACACTAGATATTACAATGTTTGTGCAACATGAGATGGTCCATTAAAAACTTATAACCCTACACTCATCATAGCCTATATCATTTATTCTTCTAAATTGATAGAAACTAAATACAAAACATATATTCAATAATATTTTCATTAAACCTTAGGGATCACTTCATAGAAGAAAACTTTTATGTCCTTTTAGAGTGGTAGCTACTCTTAGGACATTATCACATACAATGTTACATTGAAGAAAAATCATGATGTGATATGTAGTTTATTAATATAAAAATTATTAATATAGGTTATCCTAAAGTATACATAATTGGGTTCTAGGGAACCAACTCTAATAAACTCCCACTTGCACTAGAGTCAACAACTAACAACCTTTATTTCAATAAATCCCTCATAATACACATGCTTCTGCTAAGATAGACATTTTTTCAATAAATACACTAATTTTTTGAGAAATATTCTTACGTAATATCCTACCCTTTGAAAATTTTTTCCTAATAGTGGATACTTCTAGATTAAATTATTTTCCAATCAGTTTGAATTTGGATCTTTTTCTAGAGCTATTGTATTCATAATATAAAGTTACAATTTGACAGGGTCTTTACTTCTCGGTACCACATCAATCTCGTTGAAAAAATTCCTTATCCAAATAGATTCTTTAGATACATTAGAATACACAATATACTTATACACCACTATAGAATCAGTGAAAACAAAATTATTTGAACTCCTCTATCTCACAACTCATCCGGTTAGACAAAAAAATCATATCTTGATTGTGATTTTAGATCATTATGATCTATCTTAAAACTAGAATCAATATAACAACTAATGAATTTCTCCTCGTCTCATACATACAACAAAAACAATCCTTAGTTTGTCTTAGATTCTTAATGATATCCTCAATAATAATCCAATTTTTTTTCTCCTAGATCATCGTGATATCTGCCTAAAAAGCATAATGAATAAGATACATCAAATCTAGTATATATCAAGGAATATATCATTGATATTATCACTTAATAGTATGTGATCTTTCCCATTTGTTCCTTGTACTATTATTTATATGGAAATATTTTCTTAGATAGATGTATACCATGTGACAATAGAACCAATCCCTTTATTTATTGTTAAATAATAAATCTATTTAGTATCTTGTTACTTTATATAATTTGACTAAGTATATGTAGTATCATGGATATATTATTAATGATCATGATACCTAGGATATTGGATACTTTACACATGTCCTTCATGGGGAAAAAATATTCAACAAATCATTAATCGAAAGTATAAATTTTATGTAATTTTTAATTAATAATATGTCACCAGAATATACTACAAAGATAATGAACGAATTCCCACTAATCCTCTTGTAATCCCATTGATCGCAATCATTACTACTAAAACCTAATTATTTTATAGCTTCAATAAATCATATTTTTCATTGCATGGATGAATGCTTCAATATATAAATAGATCTTTGAATATTGAAAATATTTTTTACATCTTTTTGATTTGTAAAAACTTCTAGTTGTTTTATGTATACATTTTCCTAAATGTGACCATTAAGAAAAGAACCATTCACATCCATCTACCAAATTTCATAGTCATGGTATGTTACTATATCAAGTGTACATTTAATGGATTTAAACAAAAAACCTGGGGAATATGTTTTTCTTATAGTAAATTCCATCTCATTGATCAAATCATTTCCCCATTATAATTTATATATAGGTATCCAGATTACCTTCCTTGTCCAATTATCTCTTGAATACCCATTTTCACCATATAGGATATACATCAACTAGTGCATCGAATTTCATAGAATCTTGGTTCAGATACATGGAATCCATTTAAAATTTGTGGCTTCTTTCCATCTTGCATCTTTTGAGCACTCTACTTCTTCTTTGTATGAGTGAGGTTCATCATTGTCAACCAAAAATGAGTCACCGTATATTGTGATAAGAAACCCATAACTCTCTTTTTCTCTTACCTATGTAGTAATCCTAAGCAATACTTATGTTACCATAACTACTTCTTCTATGGGGACCAATTTAATACATTCTTGTAAAATATATCGTGTATCTTGAGTATCAACTTCATGAATGATATTCTCACACCCACTATCCTTTTTGATAATGTGATCCCTCTTAAGAAATAATGCTTGTCTAGTGATAGTAACATCAATGTATGAGGCATTGTATATTTAGTTTCTCATTATTTCCTTTGGAAACCCTAAAAAGATAAACTATCCACCCCAGGGTGTGGGATTGTTTCGTGAGAAGTCCTTAAAATTGGATTGCAGCACTGTACACATGTATGTGACAAAACATGTTTCTATCCACTCCATAACTAAAAGAGAATTATTTGTTCTACATTATTTGGTACTCGGTTTAATTTATATGCTATGTTTTTAATGTATATTCATATTAGGATAAAGGAATATCTACCTGACTTGTCATTGACCTTACCATGTATTATAAGTTATGGTTCCTCCTTTCAATCACAACATTCCACTTTTGGGTTTAAGTGGGAGTGAGAAGAGATAAAACCCCAAATTCTTTTAAACATTTGATTAACACTTTGTTAAGATAATCACATCTCAAATCTGATTGAAACATCATTAAATTCATTCCAAAATTATCATCTATTTCATTTATGAAATCTTTTACTTTCTCAAAGGAGTCAGACTAATAAATAATTAACTAGTCCTATCCATATCTAGTCAAATCATTTTTAAATGTTATGGAATAATAATTCCCGCCAATGCCTTCTACTAGAAATTGTCCACATAATTCAGAGTGTAACAGTCCTAGAATCTCGTTGGGCCTTTCACCATATCCGCTGAATTGTGTTTTTTTAATTGTTCATCATAAACAAGAATGAAAAAATTAAAGTGGTTTTAGTTTATAAGTCTCAAAATATCCATCCTGATAAAGATTTAATAAATGGTTCTCATTTACATGTATAATATGGTGATACCCTAATTGACTGTTATATGATTCATGTGAAAAAAAATTCTTCTCTATTTCCAATACTTGGATTTATTAATTTAATAAATTAATACAATTATTTAATTATTCCATACCATTACATTTTTTAATTATAATATAAATAAAATTTATTTTCAAACCTAAAATTAAAACCATCTGTATCTTGTAATGAAAAATAAATTACGTTCTTGGAAATAGTCAGTACATGATAAAAATAAAACATAACCAATATTATTCATGTTAGAAATAAATGGTGGTAGTAACTAATGTCTATAGATACCATCCTTTAACTATTGGTAGTAGGAAAATCTATCGCTCATCCAGAAATATTTTGGAATCTACATGCATTATGTGTTTGGATACGTTTGTTTGCACTACAAGATGTATCTAATAAATAATGTGTAGATATTAAAATATTAAAATGGTTAATAAATTAATCTCTAGGTTTCCCTTACTTATGGGGGTAGTTTCTATTCTATTGTCCATGAATTATAAATGAAAAACATTATACCTCTTTTTTGTTTTCCTTGCCTCATGATCTTTATCTTCTTTGATGGCGGTGCTCAGGAGAAATAGTCTTGTTATTAGTCTTGGGATCCATTTCTTAATCCATCTGTTTTTTATTCACCATATGGACTTTGGATTTTTCATACCCTAAGTCCTTATATAATTGGTGAATCAAAGTAATAATTTTTTGAAGGCTCTTCTTATTATTACTCATACAGATTTACCAATAAAAATTGAGAGGTTCTTGGGTGTTGAGGAATGTATGAGATCTATTGGAAAATCAACTTGGAATTTAATACCTAATCTATCAAGGTGTTCAATATAGCCATTAATTTCAATTACATTAGGCCCAACAAGTTATGAATCTATAATATTTGTTGTCAACAATACATTATAGATCATGTATCACTCTTGTCCCACATTCTATTAATATAGAGCCTAATGGTGAGACATCATGACATGAAAATCCATTTCTTCATATTTCTTGAAAAGATCCTTGGTCATGGATGATAGAATTAAATGGTAACCATATGTAACCTCTTTCAAATTTTTCTCATTGAGAGATAATTTTTCCACACTAGTCTCATTGCCATGAGCATCAAGAATATGTTCTTCCTGTAATCAAAATTTCATTTTATTGTGTAATATAATGTTTAAAAACCTTTTCCATTCTTCAAAATTAGTGCCAATGAGAAGGTTACACTTCTCAAGTATGGATCCAAAATGATATGTTTGATTTCATTTGTATTAATATTTCTTCAAATATGTTGTGCAGAATTTTATTGCTTTATATGATAAAATTCCGAAAAATAAATAAATATTATATTGGTTAGTCTCAAGTTTTTTTATTAAAACAAAATAGACCACTCCATTGGATTCAAAATATTCTGTTTCTTATATGTTATAGTGGTAATGATTCATATTCCCCTTATTTTCACCCAAACTTTTTCTCATCAATCAATTTTAAGGGAGTAAGTAGGGATTTGAAATTCTAACTCCAGTAAATCTATATTACATGATCTAAGGAGTGGACTCCCTATAACTGAAATCCATAAATTGGATTTCCCCATCCTTTTCCACTCAGTAAAAAAAATTCTTACCTTCTCATACAACCCTTGAAACAATCTATGTTTAGTCAACCAAAAACATCAAGTTAAAATTCCAATATAATTGAAATCACCACAAGATTGGATGACCTAGAACATTGAAATATAGTTTGATTTTAACTGATATAATTGAAGACTATACTATCTAAATATATATTTAATTGAGGGATTTAATCATTATGTATAAATTGTCAATTATTATATTTATTTCTCTATTTTTAATATCAAGTGAATTTAAATTAGTTATTAACCATTATTTTTCTATTATTTATGCATAATAAATTTTATTTTAGTTATATATTGCATGATTAATAATTGAATTATTCATGTGATCAGAAAAAAATCATCCATAATCAAAAAAAATAAAACTTTATAGAAATGAAATAATTAAATGGTATCATCATCTGCATTTACTAATGGTTAGTTTATCATGAGTATGAAAAATTAACCATTGAACTAGGATGAAACACCATCAATATTTATTGTTTATGTTGATTATTTCAACCTGTCCACCTATGTATCTATCTAGGATTAATTATGATTTGAATCTAAAACATTAACTACCTCCACTAGCTTGGTTTGTCTATCCATTACATATTCTTATACTCACACACATGTGATGGGAATAAAATGATTTTATAAGGGGTTTATATAAAATAAATCATAGCAAGGTAGGCCATTACATAATGAGAGGAGGTATGACACACACACAAAAAAAATTAAAAAAAAATTAAATGAATCCAATCACGAACAAAGATCTGTTATATGAACATGATAATCCACATGCATTCACTTCATTATGTATTTAACAATATAATTATTCAATTCCAAACAATATTTTTTGAGATAAATAATGTGGGAATCAAATATTAATTTAAATAATTAATCAATTATTTTATCTAAATTATCACAAAAGTTTTTTTGAAATTACAATCAATCATAATTTTAAATAAATTAAATAAATTTATTTAAAATTAATTTGTATAATGAAAAAATATACCATAGAGGCAACATTGTGAGTGCCCGTCAAAACTACCCAATGTGTATTATAATTGTATATAATTTACTTTGGTGACATATGGAATACATGAATTATCAAGAACTTTAATGATGTTTACTGTCAACTTAATGATCCCATGGTTTATGTTATATTTAAGTCAACTGTTATTCATCAATTCATGTAGAGTAACAATTTTTATACAACATATACATGATATAATGTTTTAAATATTATACTGAAATTAAATAGATATTTATATATATATACCTATCACATGGCATAACCTATCGACTTATTGACCACACAGTTGAACATATTGAATATGTTTTCAAAAAATATTAAATTAATTTTCTATTTTATATTATTTAATAAAATAACACGGTGTGTGTATTAGAGCTACATGGTGTGTATTTATCTCACCATATATAAATTGAACAAGCATAAGGACTCGGCATGTAACTCTTCCATGAAACATTTTGGAGTACAAAGTGTTTGGTCTCTATGTTACACGACTACCAATCTGGAAGGTCATGCTACAATACACATGAAAAATATATGAATAATGAAATATACATCCAGTATCTAATATAAGTAATGTGTACCCTAGAGACTATGAACTAGGCACTCCTGGTCAACATATAGTGTATAATTAAATTTATATCATGTAATAAATTCACATGGTTTTAATTAATTATGAATTAATATTGGGTGCATTAAATAATTAAACACAGAGTGAAACTAAATGTTACATAGTGTGTATTTTTATGTTATCTAGCCAGACTCCACAGAAAGTTCTAATTAGATATATGAATTAATTTTCTTTAAAAAATTTATCAATTTGATTATATTTATGTGAAACGAAGAGAAATAAAGAATATCCTTCAATTAGGATTATATAATGATTAAAAAGGATTTAAAAAAATAAAAAATTCGTAAATTAATCAATATTATTAAATATGTATAAAAAATTCAGAAACATCTCTCTGAATCCACTTGTGGGTTCCAGACATAGAAATATCATGTGTTGGATCATTCCCAGAAATTCTTTTTTCATTATTGAATATAAATCATAAATTTAAGAGATGAAAAATTCCCTGATCAACATAATTGAATCAATGAATATAAATAATGAATAAATACTAGAAATAATGATTGGGATTGTTACATATTATTTATAACTAATTTATGAAATTAAGAATCACATAGAGAAAAAATATTTCCTCATTGATGGATCTGAAAAAAAATCTTTATTGTACCATTTCTGCATCTTTTGAATCAATATTGGATTACTTCTTGTTATGCTCCCCATTTGTTACCCAAATCTCCAAACATTATCATAATTATCTTCTAGTGCTAGGATCGTAGATCCAATCACTTATTTCATTCTCCTTTGATCACCTCAATAATTTCTACTAAAATTAATCTCCTCAAACTCTCTAGACATGAGAGTATACGGTTGAGTGATTCATGAGAGTGTTCATAGTGAAGGAATGTCTCTAGGGCTTTGAAAGGATTCTCTTAATATCATTATTCACAGACAAAAGAAATGATTTATGTCTATTGAAAAATAAAATAATTGGGTTAATAAACCACTATATTTGAAATAAATAATTTCACAATATACCTTTATTATTAGTTTAATCAATGTTGAACCCCATTTCAATAATAATATTATTGTTATTATTTCCTTATTGGTGCTAAACATTAAAATTAAATTAAATTTTTTTATTCAAAAAATATTCAATATATATTATTTCTCAGTAGAATATTAAACTCAATCCTCCATTACTCAACAATATTTATCAGGACATGAATAATGATTATTTATTCGATAAATAAATATCACTAAATTATTTTCCAATAAATATATTGATATTAGATTTAATAAATAAAAAATAAATATTTATAAAATATACTTCTCAAATAATATTTTTTTGAATAACTGGAGATGGAAAACATGCGAACAAGAAAACAAGAAAAATTACAAATCAACATGTGAGAATAATATATATTAAACTATTCAAATAATGAATAATAATATTTTATTTAACTGAAATTATGGTTACACTTAATGTGTAACCCTCAAAGCCTCTTTCAAAGAATCATTATATGATGCAAAATAATATTCAAATATGGAATCTAGAAACACTACAAGGAACCCCTAGAGAAATACCTTAATGTTTAATGATATAATACCTTATATGAATTTTTAATGTGTGATATAATTACATTATCATGATATGTAAAATCTAGTTGCTTTCGTTCGGGTTCCATAAACCTATTTACTTAGGGTGAAATTATTTGAATTTTTGGAAATTGATTTCCAATGGAACAAAATGGACATTTCTTTATTTAGGATATATAATTTTCCTCAAGGTTCCTGATATATCAACTCCTTTTAAATAACAAAAGGTAAAACTACTTTCTCTCATTACTTGTTACTATGATATTACTTGTGATGCAACCAATATATCCTACCTTGCTATGAACATTTTTCATCATTTTTTTAACAATACATCTAAGTAAGCGACATATAATAATAAATTATAATAATCATAATGTATAATGAACAAAAATCATTTACACATATTGGAACATCAACTGAAAAATATAAATGTGAATTCCCCACTTGATTGTTTCATTCTCATATAATTCTACAATGGTTATTACCAAGGGTGTAAACTATGATAAGGTTTCATAAAGTCCAATGAATCTCCACCCCTGATAGAATAAATCATTTGTAAACATAAAATGATTTCATAAAGAAATGGAACATGTATTTAATAATACTATAGTAGAACATATGGGTTCTCATAATACAGAGAAACTACTCTTTACATTTAGTTGAGTGGAAACTCTTCTGACATAATCACATACTATGTTATGAAGAAGAAAAATCATTATATTATAAGGATTTTATTAATATTCAGAAAAATTATTACAATATATCATAAATAATTTATAATTCAATTCTGGGAAACCATCATTAATAGATTATATTGTGGTAATATCCTTTGATGTAGAAGGAACACGAGCTCTATACTATGTTCCATCCTAACTTATCAAGTACCTCCATGATACAATGGAAACCATAAAATTAATTCAAAAATATATTATAACAAATTACCTTTAGTGGTAATGAAATTTTCCATACCAAAAAATATTTTTTTCAATGAGATTTCTTCTTTCTTGTGAGCATCACACGTTATTTCAACTATAGGGGCATGAGAATGTTTTTTCTAGAAATTTCTTTTTTTATTTCAAAATATTATATCCTCTGTAAGGGAAAATCATAAATTTACCCCCATAAATGACTTAAAATAATTGATGTTTATATTTAGTTTGGGATGTGGTGTTTACTATTATTATAATTTCTCAATTTTTTATATAGTAAAATTTTAATGGGGGTTTAATATTAGTACAATAAATATTAATAATTAGTGAATGAGTGCTTATATTCCATAGTAAATGGTTCGGAATAAATAATTAAATAACATTTCATTATTTAAAATATGGTTTATTACCTAATATGGTTGTAATTTTCACTTTTAAGCTTCATGTCCAGATTGATCCATTTTTGGTATTTATATTTTTTATCTAGTTATCCTAACATTTTTAATATAATTAAATACATAAGTCAATTTTTGTTGGATTTGAAAATCATGATGACACAATCTAAAATAATTTTCATGGTTCCTATCATGGATGATATTTCATGGGATTTATAGTTAATTCTAGAGTTAAAAGAATTTGTGATTCATTATTAAAGAATTTTTTGATTATATGTCTTCTCAATTTTCTCTATTACATTTGATGATAAACGAAAACCAAATTTATCATTCTTTCAATGATGGAGTATATAGATATTTTAATCATCAAGGGTCATATAATTTATAAATCTATAGGTGAGAGTTTTAGAATCATTGATGTAGGATTCGTGAGGTTGGGTCAACTACTTGAACAAAATAATTCCATCTAAGCTCAAATTGATTACACCTAAGTCATATTAAACTAAATTAAGATAAATCATAAATTAGAGATAATTTTATTTTAACTCTTTATAAAAAATAATTTTTTATCTCACCTTTAGTAGAATTGAGATTTTTTCTCAATGGATTGAGTGGCATCACGTGGTCTAGAAGAAAAATTATAATAAAAAATTGATAAAAATTACATTACAAAATATAATATTTATAATGAACATAAAACACATAGATTAATAACATATTTTATATAATAAATTATAATAATATTGAACCTATATTTTAAAATAATTATTTTCTTAAACGGTTTATGTGTCTTCACCCTCTATCACTTTTTACAAATTCACTCTCTATAGTAACCTCCAACATATATAGTCTATTTTCCACAGTGTATAGAAAGTAACATCTGCATAATTGAAATTATAAGATCATCCTCAAATAAATTAAATTTTTATTCCACATTTTATTTAATTAAAAAATTTACAACAGAAACATTTATTATAAAAGGATTTTCTTTATCAAATATATGTATTGCATGTGCTTCCATTATGAAAGAATTTTTTTGTATCCTTCCTTTATGAAATTATATTTTAAAAATTCTAATTAATACACTTTTACTTAAATACTATTCTCAATCGATATGCATCAAAAATCATTTGATATATCATATAGCATGCGTCCCATATTTTATCAATAATCATTAATATAAATGTGGTCTTGAAACCAAAAAAATAAATAAAATTTATATGTATTTTATATCCTAACCATTTTACGTATTGTAATAAAAATACAATGAATATAATTATGAGTTTCAAAATATGGAATAACATTTTCACAAATATATAAAATATAATGTTAATCATATTTCCAATCTATGATGGGTACTGTACTAATGAGTGTTCTTAAAATTACTTTTTGATCAGAACTCTGATCAGTATCATATTTTATAAGACTAATAGCCACATGAAAAATATTGGTTCTGTATTGAATTCAATGATTTATTCTAAAATATATCTTTCCCATAATATTCCCATCTTGTGAGAATCGATTTTTTATATTCCCTTACAAAATTTTCATATATAATTCAATAAGGTGAATCCCTATAAATCTATTGAGACCATAAGTCTAGATGTCTATAAAAATGATTTATTATATGAAACATAATATATTATAATAATGGTTTTAAGAACACTATCAATTTGAGTAATTTAAATTCAATTTATTTTTCCATTTCTTCCTACATTTTTAGGTCAATAATTTATAAAGATATTGAAATTAAAATGAAGCATAGATTAGAAATTTGGTGTCTAATTTTTTTTTGTAAAAATAATTATATTCCCACAAATATAATATATTTAATAAAAACATCAAAATGAATTTATTTTCACCCTTTCCACAATAATAAATTCATTGAGAAAAAATTCATGATATTTTATGAATACCTTTAGGGGTTAAATAAACTAATTAAAAACATATAAAACTAAAATTTTCTTACCTAGAAAACGTTTTGGCCATATTATGAAAAAATAAACACATACAGCAATTCAGTGAAACTAAATATTTTTGTACGACCATTTAAAAAATGTTTAAACTTGAATTGACAAGGGCCATTATTGTTCCATTTATATTTCATACCATCTAAATGATACTATTTAATATATTATTTTAAATATTCGTAGGATTGAAAAAATAGATGGTATAAAAACAATTCATGTAATCCAATTTAATGAAAATATATAACATTATCAAACACTATATCATATTTTTTTTCAAATAAAATTTAAAAATGAATTGCATCCATTTACTTTTAGTGTAATTATCTTTCTTCTATGTTCCTCATATATGTTTATAGCTATGATTGATATTGATTTCATTAGGGTATTAATATTTTATTTCTACTAAACAAATTCATTATACAATGTTTCCACGTATCATATCATGTACCTTCTTCAAAGATAGGATATTGTAACCTTAATTTAATGTTATATTGTGAAAAATTACATTACGTGGAAAAATTTATTTATTTTTTTAAAAACATTAATCCTAATGATATTTCTATTGTATTTTAATAATCACACAACACATCAACTACAAAGACTTTATTTTTTTCTTTATCCATACATATATGATTTTTTTAATTTTGAATTATTAGGTTTCCCAAATATCAAAAATCATAATTTTACCATAATAAATGACCTTTTAACCTTGATGATTCTTTTATATTTGGAATATGTTTTTTCCTATAATTTTAATTTTTTTTTGGAATTTTTAAATTTTAAAAATTTAAAATATATTTGATATTATTTAAAATATTTTTTTAACAAGTATGAAAGAATATTTACATCAACCAATAAATGGTTTATAATGATATTTAAATACAGTAGTTGTACTAATAAAGGGTCTTATTAACTAATATATGTGTAATTATACTTTACAATCATCAATACTAGATTTATCATTTTTGGGAATATATAGTTTTTATCTAGATACAATAAATTTGAAAAATAAATTCCATCTAAATTAATTTCCCCTAGGGTTAGCTTCTTGTCATTACAACACCTAAAGTAGATTTCTAGGTCCCAATCTCGGTATATTTATCATGGGATAATAGGTCAAGTACATTTTGGAAGTTTTGGTGTTTCATAATTATAATAGGATGTGATTTTTGTTCTTTTCATATTTATCCATCACATTAAAGGATTGATGAATCCAAAATTCTCATTATATTGATAATGGATAATATATTGATTTAAATCAATGATGATCCTCTAATTTATTATGTTATAGATGATATTTTCTTATTATCTAGTGTAGGATCCATCTGGTAGGGTCAAATAGTTGAACATGATCATTCCATGTAACCTAATAATTTTATTCCACCTCTTAACTTAACTAATTTAGATAGAATATTCATTTTGGGGATGCATTTATTTTTACTCCTTCTAATCAAGCAATATTTTTTCTCACCATTGGGGAAATTGAAATATTCCCCAGTGGGTTCATTATCATCATGAGGTTTTGAGGAAAAATTATATTAAAAATTTATAAAAGTATATTTATATTTGATTTTTTATATTTAACCTAAACCATATTGAAAGAACACATATTATATATACAAATTATGATAATATCTAACATAATTTTTAAAATAAATTATTTCATATAAAGTTTATGTGTTTCCCCTCAATAATATTTCTATCTATGTTCACCTATAACATGTAATAAATATTATATATTAGGTCTAGTAATGAATATTAAAATATTATAATGAAAATATCATCCTCTCACAAATTGACACATGATTAAAAATTTGATATTATTAAAAAATTAACAATTGAACAATTTTCATTTAGATGATATTCGAATAAAAAATATGTACTAATTTCAATTCCAATATAAAAGTACTATTTTTTTATCCTCACATATGATTATTATATTTTAAAAATCTCAATTCAAAAATAATAACTATAAAACTATTATTAAAACATAATCTAAAATAATTGGCATATGAAATGTCATATATTCATACTACCATATATTTTAGTTGATCCATAATTATTTAATATTCTCTTAATTAGAATTTATATCATTGATTCATAATACACATATCTCTTCACCCCAATAGTAACTCAATTATTTTTCAGTATATTGTGTTCGTCGTATTTCTTTTTATAGAACATAATGATATTAATTAAATAATTATTATATAATAATACCACAATATGTGGTCCTTTATTGAGCCATCTAAATTTTATACCAATGTATTTTAGATATGTGAATAACTATTTATAAATGTAGTCATGAAATTATCTAATAAAATATTTTTTGTGTGAATTTTAATTAATATTTTACTAATAATTGGTATCATATTAAAAATAATTTAATTATGAGTTTCAACGTATGGAATTACCTTTATAATAATGTGAAAAATATATGGGAAATTATATTTAAAATCTATCATGGGTATAGTAATGGCATGTCTTCTCCAAATTCATTCTCATTTAAAACACTCATCATCATAAGATTACATATAAACAATCGTATCCACATTAAATTGTCATTTATTATAGATTTAAATATTTTCTTCCAAAATATTTCCTTCCATATTGTATCTTTTTGGTTCACATATGTTTTATATGTTCTATTTTAATTCCCATGTATCATTAAATAACTTAGATCCATAAAAAATGTTCAAGACCATAGAGTTGGATCTCTCTCAAAAAATAAGTTATAAAGTGAATCATAATATCTTAGATTAATGGTGGGAAGAATATCTCTAGTTCTTATAATTGTAATTCAATTTAATTTTTCAATTTTTGCATCTTTTTTAGAGAAATAATATTACATGATATTGATTTTAAAAAGAAAAATAGCTTAGTAATTGTGTGTCCAGCATTTTTTAGTAACGTGAATCATATTTGTACAGATAGAAAATCCTGAATAAATACATGATAATCAGGTATTTTTTTTCTTTTTTAACAATAGTACATTAATATATAAAACATTATTGATAATTGAGGACAACCTCAATTGGACAACTACACCTTTTAAAAAGATAAAAATCTTAAATATATCGTACCTAAAAAGATTGGTGTCATTTTTAGGAATAAATTATTACCCACCCTAATTCACTAGCACCAAATCCTTCTAGAAATCTATTTACAACATGTCTAACCATTCTTTCAAACAATCATTTCTATTTACTTGTATATTTACTGTGAATATTACACTATCACATTTTCACTTTTTAATATATTTTTCAATAAAATATATGACAATGAAACACAATATTTATTGAAATTTTAAGAAAATATATATCTTTTTAATGTCCACATTCATGGTGTTTTCCATTATTTTTTTAAAAATATAACAATATCCAAAAAAAATTCTGGTAATTATCCTTCTTCATACTTCTCTACAATTTTATCATCCCTAATTAATAATTATTATTTCTAAATAATAACCTTTGATGTCCAAGGAACATATTCATCATAATATATTTCATCCTAGATTATCATATAACTTATTCATAAATAAGAAACCATAACCTTCATTTAATTTTATACTATGAAAAATTATATTAAGATAGAAATATATTTATTATACCAAAAAACACTTTTGTTAAAATCATTTCTTATTTTATTTGAGCATTACCCACAGAATCAAATATAGAGTCAAGTGATTTTTCCTATGATCGTAAAATTATTATTTTTTTAATTTCAATGTATTTATTTTTAAAATTAGTAAAATAATAAATTTCTTGTTGGGAATAAATAAATCAAGGTAACATTGAAGAATTTATGGGTTGACTGTGTTTGTTGATAATGAAGTAATCTATAGTTAGTTGTGGATTTCTAGAGATATTGTTGAAAACCTGTGTTGAAAAGTATCCATTACAAAGGAATGGATGATCTGTAGGTGGTTGAAAAATTTTGAATACATGGTGGCATCATTTCATCATGTTTGCTAAATATTTTAGTCCAAAAATTAAAGAAAATAGAAATGAATTATTTGGAAAAATGATGTTTTATGCAACTATTAAAGAAGTTTTTAAATTTGAGTGAATGGAATATTTCATGTTTATTACATTAAAATATGAAAAAAGAAAAAAGTGTGAAAAATATGGGTTTTTTTGAAGGTGAGTTTTCACGAAAGAAAATTGCATGAATTATTGTTTTACGATACATGAAAATTTGATAAAAGTTTCACATAGGGTCGGTGGTGCCTATAAATAGGTGCCACCCCTTAATTTATAATTTTCAACTCTTGGTGTAAATTTTATCTCACGATCATGAAATGAGTGACTAATGTATATGTAGGAAGTTATCTCAGAAGTAGGGAGTCGCGTGTAAGAAAGGAGTTCAGAATAATTACTAAGTTTCACATAAGAAGGGAGTTGCAGATAAGTTGAAAGGGGAGAACAAGTAAGATTTTTGTAACAAAGGAAACTTTTTGTACTCAATGAATTAGTGTTTTGTGAGAGTCACCCTAAGGTTGTGTGAAATTTTTAATTCTCCTAGTGCATTTTTGGTAAAGTAGTATTCATCAATTCGATTAAAGTAGATCATCAACATATCATATATATACATTTGAGGATGCATGAATTCATGAAAGTAAAGGGACCTACAAGTCCAAAAACTAAAATTGGATCCCTTCTAAGAGTCATGAGAAAAGGAAGAGGATGGTGGTGATCCATTCCATTGATAATGAGACAGATAAAGAGACTAAGGAGTGACCCTTGAGAAAGTAGTGGTTTAACCCTAAAACCGTGTAATATCAGTGATCTAGGTCTTATAAGTGATCAATAAAAAACATAATTATTGGTAGAGAGCCTTAATGAATTTGGTACAATCGACACATTATCGTTGTATTCCCCTTGAATGTATCACATTGAGGGTGAACTCAACCAAAATCATCATGTCCTTATTGTTGCTTATTTTTTTTACTTTTAGTGCATTATCATTAGACAAATATGTAAAGGATGTCATCAACATCAACATTAAATAGAATCATAATTTCCCATTATAATAAAGAGGCCATGATCCAATGGTGTGTGAATAATTTTAGAAGGAATATCTATACCCTGATTCACACCCTCCCTCTGAGAGTATCTAAGACCATGTTGGACCTAACATTTTCCCTCTCTAATAAACATAAATTTTTTGTCGAATTAACTCTAGAATGTGGTGTTTATCAATAGTTTGAGTTTTTTTCTGAATAATTATATCGTAAATTTCAAAGGAACTTTAGTATTTATTCAATAAATATTGAACATGTACTAATTAATGTTGATATCATTTTCTAAAAGATTGAAAATGAAATTTAAACACCATGGTTGTATTCAAAATGGGGGTTATTACATAAGACATGTGTTATTAAAATTATTTTGGTTTCAAGTCTAGATTGACGTTTTTGTGTATTTATATTTTTAATCTAATTAAGGTAATATTGGAAAACAATTCCTCTTTAATTTTTTTATCCTAGGGCCAGATGTTAGTGATGGAATAGCCCAAAGTAGTGTTCAATGTTCTAATCTTGGATGATTTTTCATGTGACTAATGGTGGAAATCCGAGTTAGAATCCTTGAAAGATCATCATTAATGTAGGTTTTGATAATGGTTCTTATCATAAAATTTAATAGAATTATAGAGTTTATTCTTCCAATTTTATCATTATTTCCAAGATAAACAATTTTATGTTTTCATTCGCTGATAATAAAATATGTTTTCAATATTGAGGATAGATTTTTAGTAGATTTGATGTAGGATCTATGAGTTAGGGCCACCTGATTGAACATGTTCATTCCATTTAACAACAAAATATTTAACTCTACACCTTAATTTAAATAATATATATGTAATCATCATTTGATGATGCTTGTTTTACTCATTCTGATCATTCATGATTTTCCCTCATTTTTGTACAAGTAAAAGATTTTTTAATGGGTTGAATAGTATCATCTGGTAGAAAAAAAATCTATTGAAAAGATATTAAAATAATTTTAAATATGAAACATTTTTCTTAAAAAATAATAATATAGATAGAAAATATTATATATATATATATATATATATTTATTTATTATGATATCAATCATACTTTTATAAATTATTTTTTTGTTAAATGATTAATTTGATTTCCCCCTCAATCATTAATTCATATTCTCTCTCTATGGTCACATATAACGTACATGACATCAACCCCATTAGGTAGATAACTAATTTCCATTACATTAAAATGAATATTAAATACTTCAATAAATTTACACAAAATAAAACATTTTATTTTATTATAAAAATAAAAAAGGACCAATTTTTACTTATAGGATTATTTGCATCAAAATAATATACACCTTGAGATTTAATTACGAAATAATGCTTTTTTGTATCCTTTGAAAGATTATATTTTTAAATTAATAATTCATAAAATATTACTATAATGTTTTTATCAAACATTATTCATCGAAAAATTCGTATTTTGAAATATAATATAATTAAACACTTTTATTTTTTCAATAATCCTACGGTAAATATTCATGAAATTATTATTTCTATCCTTAAGGCAAGATACACGTGTCTCTTCACCAACAATAGTGACTCCAATTTTTTTAATGTAATTTTTATATCATATTCTTTTGTATAGAAAATATAACTATTAGTTAAACATCCATTATAATATAATAAATTAATTAATGGTCCATTCGAGGATCATCTCCATTTTCTACCAATTTTTATTTGATTAATGGATAAATATTTATAAATTTTGTTATGAAAACAACTAATAATCTATTGTTTATATGTAGTTTATATCCAATATTTTATTCTTATTAGACTAAAAATCTATATAATTTAATTATGAGTTTGAACTTATGGAAAAAAAATTTCACTAATGTATAAAATATATAGTCGATCTAATTTCCAATCTATCATGGGTATCGTAACAACATGACTTATTATATTTCCTTCACCTATAAAACTCCCAAAATCATAATATTTCATATAACTAGATTTAGCTACATCAAATAGATATTTATTATATAATTCAACAGTTTTTCCAAAATTATAGATTTCTACAATGCATCCGTCTTATCAACTTTTATTTATGATATTCTCTTTCAATATCATCATATGGAATCAAATAAGGTAGAAATATAAAAAAATTAGACCATAAAGTCGGATAACTCTCAAAAATGACTTATAAATATATCCATAATATCTTAGAATAATATTTCAAATAATATCTCTAGTTTTCAAAAATTTAATTATAAATATATTTCTATTTTTGGATACTTTTTTCGGTCAATAACTTGATTAGACATTTCATTGAAAATGAAAAAAACCTTAGTAAATATGTTTCTAATTTTTTTATGTAATATGAATTATATTTCCATAGATAGAAAATATTAAATATAAACATGACAATAAAGTGATATTTAAAATTTCAAAACCATGACATTCATTGATAAAACATTCTTGATATCTGAATAAAACAATTATTTTATCCATTACACAGTTAAAAAATATATAAATTCCAAATCAATAAAAAATAAAAAAAGTGTTTTCCAAAGGACTAAGAAAATATTACCCACCATAATTCACTATCACCAACACATTTCAGACATCAATTTAAATCATATATAACCTTTCATTATTATTTTCTTTTTCATTCTCTTATATATATCATACCATCTAGATTACATGATTATATATATTATGTTTCATATTCGTAGTTTTAAAAAAATTTATAACACAAATATCATTATGTTAAGAAATTTAAAGATAATAATTCAATTTTTCAATCACATTTTCATATTGTTTTTCATAATGTTATTTTAATTAACAACATCAATTAATTCATCATGTATTTAACCTTCTTTTGAGTTTTATGTATATGTTTTCAACCATGACATATAATTATTTTTTCTCGGTAATAACAATTTATTTCTTAAGAAAACATGTGAAACCAAAAGTTTCAATTTTATACATAGGTATTTGTTGGATGGTATTTTCAATTAAGTTAGAGGCATATTTTGGCTAAAAATAATGATATTTTGGGACAATTTTGAGGTTTTAATTTTGAAGTTGTTTCATAGTGATTCTTCAAATCAGATTAAAATGTTATAGTTTTTTTTCTTTTCTTCTTTGTTTTCCTTACATTTTATCTTCTTTTATACACTTATTAGCCATGTTAATATTCTTTACAAATAAATACTCAGTATAAAATAGTTATATCTATTTCTAGCGGTTTTTATCCCTCTATTGATACTTATACTGATTATTCCATCGATGGTGATGTGATTCCACAAAAGGAGGTAGTTGTTTACATTTACATTCCTTTCATTTAATATTTATACGAGTTATTGGATATAAAAATTCATTTTTATACTAGATAAATATGATATAGTTTATCTATGTTTGATTTATGAATTTTTTTAATATAATCTCTTTGTTTTCATTTGGATAATCGGTTGTAATTTCATGTTTTAATGGGAAATTGATATAAAATGGTGTTTTTGGCATTATACATGTATAAAAAAAATTAAAAAGATGGTTTAAATTAATAAAAAAAGCATTTTCATTGGATTTTAATCAAAATAGTTTCATCAAATAGTATTACCCTTTCAATAATTAAATGGTTTCAATTATTATAAAGACTAGTGTTGTTTTACAATGTGAAATAGAGTTTCCATTAGTTTAATTGATTTTTTGTTGACTATAATTTCTTTTTGAATTTTTTCTGGATTCTAAATTGTTATAAAAAATCGGTTTCCAAATTTATATACTATTTGTGATATGTTATCCATCTATTATAACCTTCTGATGTGTTTATTGATCTGTAGTTGGGGTGACCTTATTGAGATGAATCATTATTGTTGTTGATGTGACTTTTAACCATTGTGTTTTTTTGTATTTGATTAATGTTTTTTGTTGGGGTTATTCTTAGGGGAATTATGGGAAACGAGATGATCATGATTGTGATGTAATCCATTGAGTTTTATCATTTTCATGTGATGAAATGTGTTTTATAGTATCATATCTATATTAGATATTTAATGAGTAATCCTAGGTTTCTAAGTGGAAAGTCCTGAAAAAATTTAAGGCTTGTTTTTTAAAACCACTATATTTTAAGAAAACATTATGCTAAACATACAATGTTGAGATTAAACAAACCTCTATAATAAATTAAAATATTATTACATTAACCTGACTGACATAACATAACTGTTAATTGGAAAGATATAAAAATTATGAAATAATTTATGAGATAAATCTAAAGTTCATAATAAATATAAATTTATTGACTTATGATTAATAAATAATCACATAAATTTAAATAACAAATTTTATTCTACAAAAAATACATTTCATTCAAAAATAGATTTTAATATATTATGTAAGAAAATATTATAATTATAATTTAAAATATTTTTAAATGATATTTTATAGAATTAAAATAATTTTAAAAATCATAATATTTATATTAAAATATGGAGAAATGTTTTTATTTTTTGGTAATTAGTAATTTTTTAGTGAATAGTGAAAATATTGATTTTTTTTAAAATTAACATTTCATTATTAATATATTAAGTAATTAAAAAGTACCATTAACCTTTTTATTTTATTTAAATGCAGAATAAATATTATTTAGTTATTTATTATCCAATTAATTACTTTTCAATCATCTTTATATAGTAATTTTTCATAAAACTACTATTAGGCCTAAAAAATTGTTTTTGAAAACTGTTTTCAAGTGCATTGCATTTCATCATTATAACAAACTAAAATAACAACCAAGAAGGAAATATTTAAATTAATTTTTTATAATATATATAATTAAGTTTTATTTATAAATTATTTAATAATTATTACTTATCATATAGATAATATAACATCACCAAATGCTTGAAAAATGCATTTCAAGAAAAAAATATTTTTTCGACAGGTCTGTGGTTTTAGTTATAAATTAAATTCCTCCACATCAATAAATATAATATTATAAAATCAATATCATATTTATAATCTTCATAATTTTTATTATATAAACATTTAATCTTAATTTTGTTTTCATAATGAATGGTAAAAATAGTAAAATAATAGTAATAGTGGTAAAATATTTAAATTAGTAAAAGTGAAAAGACTCAGAGGTAAAGATGAAAAAATATTTAAAACATTTTAATTTTTACTATTATATATATTAGTTTTTTTATATATTATTAAATCCTTTATTAATCAATTTTTTTGGAAATATGAATCAAGAGTAACATGCCATTATGGAATAATTCTTAGTATATACAAGAATGACACTCCTCCACTCTTATGAACCAAGAATATTTGTTTTATTTATTCATTCATGTCCTTAAAATCTTACTCAATCGTGATAATATATAAATATGTAAATAAATTATAATATGATAATATTATGTTAATTTAATACCCTAAATATCTCCAATTCCATCAAAAATAAAAGGAAACCATCAATCGCGTGTACGTCGACTACTGCATCGCGAACCAATGAAATTTGTATTCCATTATCACATCTCACTAATATTCATGATTATTGATTTAATGTTTATATATGATAATAATTAAATATTAATAATTTCCAAAAATTATCATTTCATATACTATCTTAACATACCATCCATTGAAAATGATAACTTCGTTTTTGTGTACGACGGACAACCGCCATGCAAAGAGAAGTCGTTCATTATTTCATTACCACATAACATGGATGGTATATATAGCTGTATTTAAGGAAATAAAATTATATTTTTGAGATAATTATTATTATGTAAATATAAAACAATAATTACTTTTTTCCATAATTTTAATTGAAAAATGAAAACTTTACACATGTGATTGTATTACCTACCATTGACATTATTGTAAAGTAATTTATTTTTTAAAATCATATGTCCTAGTTTATTTTAATAGTTTCATTGATTTATAAAAAATATAATTTTTTAATTATTATTATTCTATATGTCATGGAACAATGATCATATTGATCATGGTCAATAAACAAAAAATATTTTTAAATTTTGAACTGATCATCCAAATAACACCTGATGTAGAAATAACGTATCAAGTAATTTAATTCATTATTAAAATAAATGAATGAAATGGTTATAGTAAATGGTATTAAACCTTAAAAATATTCTTAATAAAATACTATCATATACATAGAATTTAAAAGGAATATGTGTTTATTTTCCTATAAAATGCATATCTCTATCCTTTTATAGTTTAAAATTATTTTTTTTTCTATTTCACAAAATTTATGGAATTAATAACATTAATTAGATTTTGTCCATTAATAATTATCATTAATTTTTATATGGATCATTTGAATGAATTTTTTTTAAAATATTATTTTTGAGGAAACATATTTCCTAATGATTTTTTCAATGAAAGTTATATTTTCCCCATGAATATTATTAATGGTCAGTTAATTGTATTTATATTAATAAATTACAATAACCAATTATATTTATCCCAATTGGAATAGGTTTATACCATCCTTATTCTTCATCTAGATGGTTTATGATTAATTTTTCAAATGATAGTACGGGAAATGACATCCAATATTTATTTTTTAATCATTAACATAGCCTTAAAATATTCAATTTCCTATGATCATTAGAGTTAATTTTCTCCTTTATTCCAAACTATCAAACATCTATAATATAACGTCCTAAATCAGGGTGCCACTCAACTGGTTCCCCGTACTCGGTTGGCCACATGTCCTAAAGTGTATTTCACTAAATAATAGAGGTCATTGACGAGTAGTAAGGGCCTAAAGTGTGATAATGGGGAAACTATTACCTCATTACATAGTCTAACACAATATAATAAATAATATAAAATAGAGGAAGCAGTAAAATATATACTATTGAAATAAATATTGGATGATTTTTAATATAAATAAGAAAACATCGTTCCATTCAAAAGATAATGCGGCATGTTATATGTTATAAGAAAGAGTACAAAAAAATGTTCACAAGAGTAATACAGAATATATGTCTCCATACACAAAAAAGGGACTTGGAAGCATCACATGCCTCAGCTCGGTCTCATGCTCTCCTGCTCCTAAGCAGCACATAAAGTATCTATAGTTGGGCGCTTTCCCTAGTCAATACCTGTAATCATAAAACCTATTTGGGCCAAAAAATATAATCCAAATTTGGTATGAGACTAAACACCATAGGTAACCACCCCGGGATAGTGCCAATCTATTAGTGAATATATATATATTTATATATATATACAATAGGTAGTGTTTAATAGGAAATGTAGTAAATAGTAGGTACTAAAAAGTAAGCACAATAGATGTCCAAGAAGAAAATATATTCATTTATAAGTGAAAACAGAATCCAATTTTTTTTCTTTTGGAGGGAAAACACATCATTATTAATTATATATCATTTTTCAATTCCATTAGATTATTTAGAAGTCTCATGGTCTAGCCTAGGCCCGATGACCCCTCATATAAATGTTACCGTAAACTTGTGACAAAATAATCATTTAATAATTTTCCAATAGAGCCCAACATGATTATCCCTCAATAGATGCTAGGTTCACTATTTATTTTAAATATGAATCAATGAGTCCAACAGCCCTTTTTGTGGCTGCTCATGTCCTTTACATAATTTGACCTCTTGAGCTAGTCCATTATCTTATAAATGTGAATATGATTCATCCAAGTTATATAATATGGAGTTAGTCACAGGAGTACCACCTTGTATTCTAACTAAGATTGTGGCTTGCCCATAGATAATTACCTCTTTTTATCATTTACTCCAATTTCACATTCCATCTCAAAAGTAACACATGTGATTTAATCAATCACATTAATTTAACAAAATCACCTCATGTTGGATCAGATTACATAATAACAAACACCTGTATATTAAACTATTAAATGATTAAACAAGGATAACTCACACAAAAAAACATATAATAATCCTATAATAAAATTTAAACATTTACAAGGATTAACATGACAAGTATCTGATGTAGGAAATTCATATACTGAGAAATACATTTTTAACATCCCATGAATTAAAATTCATGTCAAGGATCATATTAATTCTTGTCCAAATGACCATCCAAGGAAAACACACCCATGGGGTGGCCCTATATTAAGGTTCACAACCATAAAAATGATTTCAAATGATCTCATTATTAACTAATTATCAATGGAAAATTACATGGTTCATTATTCAATCAAGATTCGCCTTAGAAGTCAATGTGAGGAACTCTGGAATATATAAACATTATTATAATTCACAAAAGGTACAAGACCACCTACCTCGTGTTAATATGACTCTCCTCATCCTATTTCAAGAATTGATTCATCATAGAAAGAGGTGGGTATAAAGAATCTGATAAAAGCATTAAAATTATGATAACTAAACTGATGAAAGGAATCAGGAATAAAGGTTCAAAAGAAATCAACATCTCACAGAATGTGATCCAACATATCCAATGTCATTCGAATCAGAGATCGGACGATGAAATAGGAGGCAAATTCCTATTCGAATATCCTAGGTGTGCTTCTCATCGAAGGGTGTCTATTTCTGTCCATATGAAGAAATGTTATGGACCAACATAATAATTTAAAAAAAATCATAGAACATGTATGTGAGACTACAAGCAATGTCCGTACAACTCATGTCAAGACAATTACATGGTTTAGTGCTGGGATTACATATGATATAGACCTATATAAAATCTGTGTACTAAAAAGTACATGACATGTAGTCCCCAGTAATATCATGTAATATGATATAGCCAGCCTTTGACTAGTTTGTACCCATTTTCTAAAATATGACCTAAAACGTATGGATACGTATCGTAAAGGATGTTCTGGGTTCTTACAAATTTCCCCCTTAAATAAATTCATCCAAAAATTGTCTTTCTAAGGCTGCTGAAGAACTATCCATGAACAAATCAGGCCATTGTGATCATACGTCAACCTCACTCTCCCAAATCTCTTCATTTACTCAGTGGTTCTTCCATAGCATCAGTACCAAAGGAACAGAACATCCATTGGGAACCTTCGTGCTATGATCCACAATATGAATTGGATGCTCCTCAAAGGACACATCTTCTTACAACTCCACTTATTCATTCTGAATGGTGTGAGATAGATCTGAAATATAACATTGCAATTGAGAAATGATTATGCCATCGTACATAGCTTAGTACCTTTGTGGTAACTACAATCTACTGGTAACCAGACCGACCGTCTCAAGAATCTTGAATGGACTGACATATCTTTGAAAAAACATACCTTGTCTTGTGATCCTTTGGTTTCCCAATCTTGGTGAAACATGTAGGAAAAATCGATCCCTGAATATGAACTACAAATTTATTATATTTTTATTAGCGTATGATTATAGACAAGAATAAATAGTATCCATCCACTTCTAAATCAACTAATCCCATTTAGTGATATCATGGACAAGATAAGGTCGCAACAACGCTACCTCTCCTGCATCCATCCAACACAGGGGTGATCAAAATGTTCTACTGTACAGAGCCTCATATGGTGCCATATTAATAGTATCCAAGAAGCTAATTTTATTTTCAAACTCAACATGTAGTAAACGTGTCTCCTAAGAACAACTAAAATCAATGATGTATACCCAAAGAATTTCCTCCAGTACCTGTATCATGTGCCCTGACTGGCTATCTATCTGGGGGTGGAAAGTTGTGGTCAAAAGAACCTATGTACCAATATCACTATATATCCTTATACATGAATAAAATTAAATTCGGTGTCCCTATATGAAATGATAGAATGAGGAACCCCATGTAGTCGTGTAATCTCACGAATGTACAACCTCTCAAACTCATCAGCATTAATGGTTTCTGTAACACCCTGAGATTTTATAAAAAATATTCTTTTTAATTTCATTAATGTCTTGTGTTGTACGCTACACCAAATGGAGCTTGCACAACATGCATCCTTGACTTGCCTTTCATTACACACAATCGCGAACTTCCTTGATAGCGTGTGTAGTACGCAATACCGAGTTTCACTAAACAACGATATGCTATTAAAATATTATTAAAACTAGCTGTTATGAATAGTAATAACCACTTTTTGAAATTTTGTACATTTTATTTTTCAAAATGGATTTCATTTTTGGATTCGGAATATCTAAATTAGCTTAGTGTGAAATTTTGGTAATTTTCGGATAACTTTCATATTTTGATGAATAGTGGAAATTACTAAATTTTAATTAAAAACAACTTTTTCTATCAAAATAATTAATAGTGATAAATTATTAATTTTAGTGGTTTTATAGTTTATTTAGAATATATTTTTACAATTTACTAAAATAATGGTCATTGGATGTAATTTCACATTTAAACCACTTATAAACAAGTTTCAATCTTTTGATATTTATTATCTCTTAAAAACACGTTATTTGTTTTAATGACGGGAATTAATTTTTAAATTAGTTAAATCAACTGATATGTTTTTAATTTGGTAAAATAGACATCATTTTTGAGTTCATAATGTCAAATATAGCTTAGGCCTAATTTTTGGTATTTTTCTGAAAACTTTCAATTTTTGATAAATAGTGAAACCACTATGTGGTAGTTAAAAAAACTGAATTGTTCATAAAACGTAATTTTACCACTTCTGTAGTGGAATTTCGAAAATCCGAGAGACACGGTTAATATCAAGGACTATAATGTGGTTCAATAAGATGAAAAGAATTTTTGGTGAATAGTAACTTTTTACTTTTTTTACCACGGTTAAAAGTAAATAGGGTAATTAAGGGTAAAGATGATATTATTATTACCCTAACACATGTCCTAATTCTATTGGATAAGTGTAATTCGACCAAAAACGAACTTAGGAATAAAAGATGACTATTTAGGCCCACTTGGATTAGATTAGGACATTTATTATTAATTTATTTAAAGAAGAGTTAAAAGAGTTAAAATCACAGTTTATTTACTAAAAAATTTTTAATATGGGGTTATACATACGATAAATTCGACAATAAATATTCATTAGAAAGATAAAAAGATTTCCTACATACTGGTAGTTTATTTGTAATTTTTAGACATTAAATAATGTAATTTATTTATGAAACAATGATGATGCAGTAATTATCTTATTAATGAAATATTGACATAATTGATGTTATAAACACCAAAATAAATGTAATTTGAGACTTTTTATGAATTCCACTAATTTTTTAGGTTACTATGATATATTATAGTTGATTTAATCAACTTGGTTCGAACATATAAGTCTTTTATGACTTTCAAAAAAATCATGTATCAAATAGTGTCAAAATTGACACAAAATAGTTTTTAAATCAAATATTGTATTATTAATTGTTATTTTATTCCTAAAAATCAAAGGTTCGACCAAATGACTTAGATAAGGATATATATATTAATAATAAACAATTTGGGGTTCGTTTGTCATGTTATAGTAAGTGTATTAACCATATATTGTATGAAAACAAAAAGACACGGTAAAAGTTAAATTATTTAACTTAGAGTTAAATCTAATTGATAAGGTTAAAAAAATTACCTAAACTTGTCTAAATCTTATTGGTTGATAGGTTTTATACCCATCCCCACTTTAGCTTCGAAATAAGACCCTTTGGAACCATTATAAACCGATTTTGACTTTAATATAAAATAATATTTTGAGATATTCCTAAGGTGCCCATCTCCTCCCTTATAAAAGGGAACCTCCTCCCCCTCCTCCTCACACCAATTTGAGCACTCAAGCTCGGCCAACCCCTGCCAAAATCCCTTATCCACTTCCCAAGAATAATCCTAGAGGTCCTGGTCTTCTTCAATGACCAATCTTAGTTCCCTAAGTGGAGGATTCAAAGAGGCGTTTCAAAGAAGAGGTAATATCCATTACCGATCGTTTCAATTTCTTTCTTCTTAAACATCATCTTCTTTAGTTGTTTCATGAAAAAGTAATAACATAAGTATTACTTACATACTGATATGTTATTATAAATATGAAACAACCCTAATTAAACTTCTATCCATCCTACAGAAAAATGAAATCACCGCGCGTGCGTACGTACGGAATACCGTCTCCACGCCGTGGTGTAATCTATTTTCCACCACCACCTTAATAGGATGGGTATAATGGTGTAATGAGTAACTATATATGATTATTATAAAGTGATATTGATACTGAAATATTTTACATACACCTAAACACAATTCCACGACCATGGGAACGATATCATCCCTCGTGCGTACGTACGGACTACCATCTCCACGACGCGATGAGATTCATTCTCAATGATTAACCATTCATGAATGATTATAAATTATATATAATAAGTACTAATGAAATATATGACATAATAATGATATTGTATTTATGTAAATTTATATGTATGTCATCTACTTAATTCCATTCACTTCAATAAGGAAACGAAAACAGCGTTCATGCGTACGTACGGACTACCGTCTCCATGAACAGTGTATTTCATTCCATTTATCGATAATATATATATATATATATTCTGAATATATATTATATATAAATCATGTTTTACATTCTAAATATAAGTAATCATGATCCAAGTAATCATATTAATAATTACAATTTAAAAACACGAACGACAAATGAGACAATTTTACCCAAAACACTACTTTAACATGAATTTACAAAAGCATTGGTAATATAAAGTCATAAGTGGACAATATATGATATAATAACAATGAATATGATTCTTGAATAAGTCAATAACATGATTTAAATCATTATACAGGAGGTTCGGACACTTACAAAGAAAGTCGGACCTAAGGTAAGGGAAATATCACAATCTCATTTTTATCCGAGATTGTTTATACATTAGTATTTACTGGGGTGTATTTTATCATCCACATCCATGTTTCCTCAATATGTAATATTATTTCCATCCACCTACAATTTTTTAAATACAATTTTACCCTTCGGTGAGTTTTTAGTAAAGGATATGAAAGGAATCTTTTTTTCGTTTTTTTCATACAGGGTACTTTTTGACTTTCCGACAAAAGTACGAGAAGAAAGTTTTTTTAACTTATATGGCACGAACGGATTTTTACGGTTTTATAAATCCTTATTTTCATGAACCTTCCTCCAAAATATTTCATGACTATTTTCAATAAAATCTCTTTCTTTTAAAATTGCATGATGTTTTGTGAAAAGAAATTGATTTTGAAGAAGAAAGGATAGTTTCCTCAAGAATTCAATTCAAGTGTTTTATCAAAATTATTTTCCATAAAAGATAATAAAGGGTTCTATTTCTATCCATATTTTTACATTGATTTGACTATGTTGTGATGGAATGATGTTTATGAATTCCTTTGTCTTATATGAATGGTTTTATGATGTCATGTTGTTTAAGAATCCCATTTTTATTACATGGGTTATGCAATGATGTATGATTTTTGATTTTTTGGAACACATAAGAATGATATCATTATGAGATGGGTGGGACCTATATCTCCCTCCAATGCATTGGGTAAAGATTTTATATCTCATGAGATAGACATGGCTGGAATGGTAGGTTATACCGGTTCAGTGAAACAGGACTGAAACGAGGGTTACTCGATTCCGAAAGGGACTTTGTCCACTAAGATAGTCATGGCAATGAGTCTTTACTAACAAGAAATGATTCTATATGATTATGTGTGTATTCCACAAAATTTCATGTTTTAATTAATGATTATTGTGATTACATTTCACTGCCATGATTTCTCCCATGTTATGAAATTATGCTCTCTTTTGCAGGTTAAGATTTCCAAAATGTAATGTTCTTATGAATACGATGTGATTGATATTTCTTTTGTTTACCCTTACTGAGCATTTGAGCTCACCCTTTTATGTTTTCTTTTCCCCAGGATATAAAGAAAGGTTTTAGGTAAAAAAGGAAGATCTTTATAGGAGATGTTGAAGATCTTTCACCACGATTAGAAGATTACGTTCCGAGTTTCTAAAGACACTAAACCATTACGATCCTTGTGTGTGTTTTTTTGTTATGTACTAAGTATTCCTCAAATGTAATGTAATGTCCATGTACGTCAGGCATCGGGTCTCTACAGTTGGTATCAGAGGAAAGGTTTAGTCAACCTTTGGAAACTAGGACGCGAAAACGTTAGTGAGATCCCTAGAGATATTTCTAAGGTATGTCTAGGGATGTCCCTAAGGATAAGTATACGTATAAGATACAGTCCTAGATCTACAGTAACTATCATAGAATTTAACCTAAGAAGTTAGATATTGAGGATACTCCCCCTTTATAATGATGTTTTCCCTAGCATGATTTTTGCCTCTCACACTATTCTTTTTGGGTTTTAGACGATGGCTGGAACCCGAAAGAACCGTGTTGATCAATGCAATGGACAATGCAATGATTGTCCTCCTGAACAAACAAATGTTATGGGAGATGGAGTGAAAAATCTTATTGCTATACTTACACAAGCTATGAATCATTCTGGACTTCCAAATGAGCAGAGAAGGGACCAATATTCTATTGAGTCCTTCATGAGGCAACGTCCACCTTCTTTAAGTGGGACTTCCAATCCACTTGTTGCTGAACAATGGATCAGTACCACTGAAAAGATATTTTCAGTTCTTCAATGTTCTGAACATGATAAGGTCATCTTAGCAGTATATCGTTTGGAATGTGAAGCTGATCAATGGTGGAATCTTATCAAGAATACGAGGCCAAGAGATGAAATTGAGTCCATGGAATGGGACGAGTTCAAGAACTTGTTTTTCAGTAAGTACTTCCCTCGTATTCTACGAACAAAGATGGAAAAGGAGTTTCTTGAGCTGAAGCAGAAGGATGATGAATCTGTTGGTATATACGAAGCGAATTTTACAAGACTTTCCAGGTATGCATCTGGCATTATCATCCAACCTGAAAGTAAAGTTGTTCGATTTTTCAGTGGCTTAAAACCAAGTCTTCGAAGGGCATTACCTATAAGAGACTTCAATAGCTATGAAGAAATTGTGCGTTGTGCTATCAAGGTAGAAATGGTAGTTGGTGTTACATATCCATCTCATGGTTTTGACAAGAAACGAAAGATGGAGTTCAAGGAGAAATCTCAGAATAATGGTGAAAAGAAGATGAATGTTTCCTTATGCACAAAGTGTGGAAAGAAGCATGGTGGAGATTGTCTAAAAGGGACTAGAAAATGTTTTAAGTGTGGAAAAGAAGGTCATCGAGTAGCTGAGTGTCGAAGTAATGGAAAAAGGGTTTCTAATGATGTGAATAAAGAAAACACTGCAGAGAACGCACCACCAACACTTCAATGCTTCAAGTGCAAGGAAATGGGGCATTATGCTAATAAATGCCCTAATCCAAGGGTTAGTGATTATCGACATGAGCAATCGCTTAAGGCAAAGGACAAAGGGAAGTCACATGATATCACTATTGGCGATGTTGAATATGACAAAAGATGTGGTGGAATGATTAAGTGTTTATGTAATGGGATTCCAAAATAATATTGTATCATGGAGTATTGGAATATTTATGTATTGGTCTAATGTGGTATTCAAAGTGATTGAGATATTTTTGGAAATAAGATGATATGCGCATAATGAAGGGAAAACGAGAAAATGAAATGTTTAATAGTATTCATGAGCTCATGATTGATATAAGGACTAAGTGATATCATGGTTTGAGTATATAGAATTTTGAGGATTTTGGTATGTGGAAAGTTTTAACTTTTAACTGCATTCATGTTTTCACTAAGGTATTCAAAAGAATACATGATTAAGGACTTTGAATGTAACCAAAAAAACATATCTTATGATATATAGGGATCGAAGATGGGGTTAAATCTCTGGTAATCGTTTTCACTATGTTATGAGAGTGGACTGCAGTATTATGGATATGCCTGAAGATTGGAATGGATTATGTTGGATATAAGTTAGTATTGTTTAAGGATAGAAGTTTTTTTCGATGGGATGTTATAGTAATATAGTTTTAGAAAAAGGACAACCTGCAGGACGGGCGACAGCCCATCGCGTCAGACAAGGCTGTGGAAATCGAACCCACAACCGAAGTGAGACTGGCCTTTATCGCCTACCACTGGCCTACAGGAAGTCCCTATTTAGTAGAAACTAGTTTTATTATATTAAGAAGTATGATATATAATGTATAAGTCCATTTTAGGAACCATATATGATTAGTCTCACTATAGAATGACTTATTTAATAACTTTTGCTAACCTTTTGTTTGGGACAGATGGAATGACCCGTCATTCTATCACAGGATCTGCTAACACTTCACGATTAACAAATTCAACTTCATTTATTTAAGAGATGAAGTGGAAATTGTTCAAGGCACGAACAAAAGTGAGATTGTACCAAAATAAATTAAGTATTTATTCTAATTCAAATTCTTCAACTTTAGGGAAACGATCTTGAAAACCAAAAATGTTGTCATAGTGATCTTATATCTGATGAATTAGATGATACCTTAGATCGTCACAAATTTTTGGCTTTGTGATTCCTGGATTTTCCATAGCCATGTTCTCTACCACTCTCCATCAGAACATGATGGTTAGATTTCTCTTCCACATCCATATTTTCACCTATGTGGAAACCCAGTGATTGGTTTATTTGGGTAACCGTTACGTTTCATACTTTTCTTTTTAAAGATTGGTTTTGGTATTTCTTTTTATGATGTGGGTTTCTATTAAAGAAACTTTCAAGTAGTAAACCATTTATAACCCCGACGAATTTTGAGGGCGAAATTCAATTTAAGTGGGGTAGAATGTAACACCCTGAGATTTTATAAAAAATATTCTTTTTAATTTCATTAATGTCTTGTGTTGTACGCTACACCAAAAGGAGCTTGCACAACATGCATCCTTGACTTGCCTTTCATTACACGCAATCGCGAACTTCCTTGATAGCGTGTGTAGTACGCAATACCGAGTTTCACTAAACAACGATATGCTATTAAAATATTATTAAAAATAGCCGTTATGAATAGTAATAACCACTTTTTGAAATTTTTTACATTTTATTTTTCAAAATGGATTTCATTTTTTGATTCGGAATATCGAAATTAGCTTAGTGTGAAATATTGGTAATTTTCGGATAAATTTCATATTTTGATGAATAGTGGAAATTACTAAATTTTAATTAAAAACAACTTTTTCAATCGAAATAATTAATAGTGATAAATTATTAATTTTAGTGGTTTTATAGTATATTTATAATATATTTTTACAATTTAATACAATAATGGTCATTGGATGTAATTTCACATTTAAACCACTTATAAACAAGTTTCAATCTTTTGATATTTATTATCTCTTAAAAACACGTTATTTGTTTTAACGACGGAAATTAATTTTTAAATTAGTTAATGAAACTGATATGTTTTGAATTTGGTAAAATAGACATCATTTTTGAGTTCATAATATCAAATATAGCTTAGGCCTAATTTTTGGTATTTTTCTGAAAACTTTCAATTTTTGATGAATAGTGAAACCACTAAGTGGTAGTTAAAAAAACTAAATTGTTCATAAAACTTAATTTTACTGCTTCTGTGAGTGGAATTTCGAAAATCCGAGAGACACGGTTAATATCAAGGACTAAAATTTGGTTGAATAAGATGAAAATAATTTTTGGTGAATAGTAACTTTTTACTTTTTTTTACCACGGTTAAAAGTAAATAGGGTAATTAAGGGTAAAGATGATATTATTATTACCCTAACACATGTCCTAATTCTATTGGATAAGTGTAATTCGACAAGAAACAAACTTAGGAATAAAAGATGACCATTTAGGCCCACTTGGATTAGATTAGGACATTTATTATTAATTTATTTAAAGAAGAGTTAAAAGAGTTAAAATCAATGTTTATTTACTAAAACATTTTTAATATGGGGTTATACATAAGATAAATTCGACTATAAATATTCATTAGATATATAAAAATATTTCCTACATAATGGTATTTTATTTGTTATTTTTAGACATTATATAATTTAATTTATTTATGACACAATGATGATGCAGTAATTATCTTATTAATGAAATATTGACATAATTGATGTTATAAACACCAAAATGAATGCAATTTGAGACTTTTTATAAATTCCACTAATTTTAGAGGTTACTATTATATATTAGTGTTGATTTAAGAAACTTGGTTCGAACATTTAATTTTGTTATGACTTTCAAAAAAATCATGTATCAAATAGTGTCAAAATTGACACAAAATAGTTTTTCAATCAAATATTATATTATTAATTGTTATTTTATTCCTAAAAATCTAAAGTTCGGCCAAATGACTTAGATAATGATATATATATTAATAATAAACAATTTGGGATTAGTTTGGCATGTTATAGTAAGTGTATTAACCATATATTGTAAGAAAACAAAAAGACACGATAAAAGTTAAATTATTTAACTTAGAGTTAAATCTAATTGATAAGGTTAAAATAATAACCAAAACTTGTCTAAATCCTATTGGTTGATAGGATTTCGACCCATCCCCACTTTAGCTTCGAAATAAGACCCTTTGGAACCATTATAAACCGATTTTGACTTTAATATAAAATAATATTTTGAGATATTCCTAAGGTGCCCCTCTCCTCCCTTATAAAAGGGCACCTCCTCCCCCTCCTCCTCACACCAATTTGAGCACTCAAGCTCGGCCAAACCCTGCCAAAATCCCTTCTCCACTTCCCTAGAATAATCCTAGAGGTCCTGGTCTTCTTCAAAGACCAATCTTAGTTCCCTAAGTGGAGGATTCAAAGAGGCGTTTCAAAGAAGAGGTAATATCCATTACCGATCGTTTCAATTTCATTCTTCTTAAACTTCTTCTTCTTTAGTTTTTTCATGAAAAAGTAATAACATCAGTATTACGTACATACTGATATGTTATTATAAATATTAAACAACCCTAATTCACCTTCTATCCATCCTATGGAAAAATGAAATCACCGCACGTGCGTACGTACGGAATACCGTCTTCACGCCGTGGTGTAATCTATTTTCCACCACCACCATAATAGGATGGGTATAATGGTGTAATGAGTAACTATATATGATTATTATAAAGTGATATTGATACTTAAATATTCTACATACACTTCAACACAATTCCACGACCATGGGAACGATATCATCGCTCGTGTGTACGTACGGACTACCGTCTCCACGACGCGATGAGATTCATTCTCAATGATTAACCATTCATGAATGATTATAAATTATATATAATAAGTACTAATGAAATATATGACATAATAATGATATTGGATTTATGTAAATTTATATGTATGTCATCTACGTAATTCCATTCACTTAAATAAGGAAACGAAAACAGCGTTCATGCGTACGTACGGACTACCGTCTCCATGAACGGTGTATTTCATTCCATTTATCGATATTATATATATATATTCTGACTATATATTATATATAAATCATGTTTTACATTCTGGATATAAGTAATCATGATCCAAGTAATCATATTAATAATTACAATTTAAAAACACAAACGACAAATGAGACGATTTTAACCAAAACGCTACTTTAACATGAATTTACAAAAGCATGGGTAATATAAATTCATAAGTGGACCATATATGATATAATAACAATGAATATGATTCTGGAATAAGTCAATAACATGATTTAAATCATTATACAGGAGGTTCGGACACTTACAAAGCAATTCAGACCTAAGGTAAATGAAATATCACAATCTCATTTTTATCCAAGATTGTTTATACATTAGTATTTACTGGGGTGTATTTTATCATCCACATCCATGTTTCCTCAATATGTAATATTATTTCCATCCACCTACAATTGTTTAAATACAATTTTACCCTTCGGTGAGTTTTTAGTAAAGGATATGAAAGGAATCTTTTTTTCGTTTTTTTTCATACGAGGTACTTTTTGACTTTCCGACAAAAGTACGAGAAGAATGTTTTTTTTAACTTATACGGCACGAATGGATTTTTACGGTTTTATAAAGCCTTATTTTCATGAACCTTCCTACAAAATATTTCATGACTATTTTCAATAAAATCTCTTTCTTTTAAAATTTCATGATGTTTTGAGAACAGAAATTGATTTTGAAGAAGAAAGAATATTTTCCTCAAGAATTCAATTCAAGTGTTTTATCAAAATTATTTTCCATCAAAGATAATAAAGGGTCCTGTTTCTATCCATATTTTTACATTGATTTGACTATGTTGTGATGGAATTATGTTTATGAATTCCTTTATCTTATACGAATGGTTTTATGATGTCATGTTGTTTAAGAATCCCATTTTTATTACATGGGTTATGCAATGATGTATGATTTATGATTTTGTGGCACACATAAGAATGATATCATTATGAGATGGGTGGGACCTACATCTCCCTTCAATGCATTGGGTAAAGATTTTATATCTCATGAGATAGACATGGCTGGAATGGTAGGTTATACCGGTTCAGTGAAACAGGACTGAAATGAGGGTTACTCGATTCAGAAAGGGACTTTGTCCACTAAGATAGTCTTGGCAATGAGTCTTGACTAACAAGAAATGATTCTCTATGATTATGTGTGTATGCCACAAAGTTTCATGTTTTAAGTTATGATTATTGTGATTACATTTCACTGCCATGATTTATCCCATGTTATGAAATTATGCTCTCTTTTGCAGGTTAAGATTTCCAAAATGTTATGTTCTTATGAATACGATGTGATTGATATTTCTTTTGTTTACCCTTACTGAGCATTTGAGCTCACCCTTTTATGTTTTCTTTTCCCCAGGATATAAAGAAAGGTTTTAGGTAAAAAAAGGAAGATCTTTATAGGATATGTTGAAGATCTTTCACCATGATTAGAAGATTACGTTCCGAGTTTCTAAAGACACTAAACCATTACGATCCTTGTGTGTGTTTTTTTGTTATGTACTAAGTATTCCGCAAATGTAATGTAATGTCCATGTACGTCAGGCTTCGGGTCTCTACAGTTTCCTTAATCGACAGGAAGTATGAAACCATCCAACGACTTTCAACCACAATCCATACGACATCATTACCAAGTATTAACCTCGAAAAATGCATTATGAAATCCTTTATGATGTCATTCCATTTCCACTAATGAATGGGTAGATTTTACAAAAGTCCAACTGGTCTTTGGTGTTCCACCTTCACCTGCTAATAGGTGGAACATCTCATGAAAAAACCCTCTATATATCCCTTTATGCATGTCCACTAGTACTGATGATGTAAATCATGATACATCCTGGTGACACGAGGATTCACAAAAAATATTTATGCACAAAAATCCATCATCGGATCATTGCACATGCCTTTTGAAACCCATATGAAACCCTGCAACTACAGAACCTTATCCTCACATATGGTCCAACCTGGTGGAGGGTACCCACCTGTAATACTCTCCAATTTAACTAGACCTTCATTATTTGATAGTTTCCTAATATTATCATTGTCTAGTAATATAGAGGTTATTGATAAGTAAGCATGAAATTTCTTCCCATTCCTATTGTGCACCTCCAAATGCATATTAGAGAATAACGCAATCAACTTCACCTTCCTACTGGCCTACAACACTAATTGAATCTGATTCTTGCTGCTCAGTGCATCAACCACTGTATTTCAGTTTCAAGGTGTGTAGGAAACATCAAAGTCAAATGACGGAAAGTATTACACCCACGATTACTGCATCAAAATCAGATCAAGAGGATTAAATATTTACATGAGACTTATGTAGGCTATGTACACCACAAAATACTCCCTAACAAGAATTGTATCCAACAATGTAAGGTATGAACCACCATGGATATATCATGATCTTGCGTAAGGAAGTTTATATCATGTGGCCTCAGCTGCCAAGACTAGTATGCAAAGACTCTATTCGTCTACATAAACACCTCTCCTAGACCAATACCTGATGAATCACAGAACACAATATAACTCCTGCATAGTTCTTGAAAAATCAGTATCTGTGATGAAGTTCTTATGCTACTCCTAGGTGACTACTACTCTAACCTTCTCTCGGCCAACTGATACTACTATCACCAAGATAACATATCCTCAGATGTTAATAATATCCATCCAAAAGTTGAACATTGAGAGCATATCATATAAATATTGTTCTATTAGTTTACTCAAAACAATGTCACGATGTGTGGCCTGGTCGTGTAGATTACTAGAATAAACCAATTTATCAACTTGAAATCCCACCACAAAAGAATAAATATAGGGATGTAAAACTTAGTTTATCGATTCCACGGAGGCTTCTGAACCATTCATGAGATCGATGGAAATAACATCACATTCGTACATAACATATCTTCTTCGAAAAGTACTGTGAGGTATGTATGATGATCTTACCTGCACATGATGAAAACGAGATCTTAGATCAATATTATAGAAAACATAATCTCCTGAGAGCTAATTGAAGAGGTCAAGAATTCACAGAAGTGGATACCAATTCCTTTCAAAAAACTGGTTCAATTTCTGATAATCTATGCATAGCACAACGGTACCATACATCTATTTTACAAAATACTAGAACCCCCCCCCCCCAAACATATAGGGGCAGATAATCCCCTTTACCTATATATATTCTAGCTGCTTATTGAGCTCTGGAAACTCCATCACTGTCATTCAATATGGAGTAAATGATATCGGTACAAAAACTATTACTAGCTCGATAGAGAAACCTACCTCTCTTAACAAAGGTATACAAGAATGGTCATACTATAAGACGTCCCTTAAGAGATCAACAACTGGTTTAAATTCTATCTGATATGCCTATTGGTCATCCAGATAAAAACTGGAAATTTGTTATGTCATCCCACTCAACCGTCAATGTTCAAGTCCAAAGTGGCTCACTTGGACATCCCATTCACCCTTGTGTAGAAATTATTTTCCCTCTGGGGTTATGAATCTCACCCTATGGAAAATGAAATCAACCAAGGATTGAAATGATAATAGACAATCCCTTCCAAGGATGATTTAAAATAATGGAATCCCTAGGATATATAGATCCCAAATGATGTAACACTCACCATTCTCAAGGGATATCTCCTTGAACTATTGAAATCTTATTGTTCTAATCCCTAATGAAGTGTCTAGTTATATAACATCATTAGATGTAAAAAAGGGATCCCTAGTATCTCCACAAAAGAAATAGATATAAAGATTTTTAAATCCCCTATATCAAAGCGTGTAGAATCTAAAAAATAGGTGACTAGAATAGTTCTCTAATAGTAGTAGATTTGCGATATTACTCTTCCCTAGTCTATTGCACTGCAAAAGTTTTTCATGTACCATAGCCCCGAGTCATTAATTACCTACCCTGATCGGACCCACCATTCTATCTCAATAAACTCGGGGTCTGTCTATGACATCTAAAACCACCACCCACAACCTAATCGACCTGATGTATTCCAATTCCGTAATTCGTGATAAGATGCTCACCCTACTATTGAACGGGGAGTCAGTGCAAACCCTCTCTCACTAGAGGATAGTGGAAATTTCAGGAAAAAACCATGTGAATTGATCCGTATTATATCATATAACATACAAATTTTTTTTTTCAATTAATGACTTATGTTTTATTGGATTATTACATTTCAACAATCATTGGATCTTTTAAAATATTTCTTATTCATGTTATTATGATTTTTTTTCAAATAATTTATTTTCAAATAAACTGATATTTTTTTTGAGAAATGATTTATTGATCATTCAGAAGAAATTTTCATCTATGAAAATATACATTGATGTTCATTATGATATAATTGGTATATGATAAAATTATATCTTGTTTTTAATTCTCTATCTCGCATGTGATTATGATGATGAAATTTTAATGAATGTAATTTTATTTTCCTTTTGTAAAAAAACGACACAATAATAAATGTTTTCATGATATTGTGGAAAAATACAAACAGTTTGTATATTATGTGACATGTGGGTCTATTATTTCCAATAAATAAATGGTATTATTTATACGGTTTATGAGCTCAATGATTACACCTAAGTTTATCTGAAACACAAAATTTGGTGACAGATATATTATCACAACCCCAGAGTGGGTACATTAGTTGTTAGATGTATTAAAATATATGGTGACTGTCTTAGTTGATATAATTGGAAAATGATATCTATGATTATCATTAGAAAAGTTATATTTTCACTATGTTTTGAAAATGGTTTCTACTGATGTTATATTCTAAAGGTTTTCTGTCATTATTCTTCTATGATTCATGCGGTTTTAACTGCCAAATCATTATTCCTTTATTGTGATATTGAATATATGGTTATGATGTTTAAATTTTATACTCTGATTCTAAAATAATTATTCTCATGTTATGATTAGTCAACATAATTGACTTATATCTCAAATGTTTTCTACTATTTAAAATTATAGATCACATTTTCTTTTATTTCCTTTCATTATGTTTTAATTATTTTTTTTGATTACTGTAAGTCCAAAAAGTGTAAAACATGATATTGATTTTGGTGGAGATTTTGAAGATAATTTAGGAACTAATATGATTATATATTTATTATCAAAAGAAACTAACCCATTGTAATCCTCATTTTTTGTAATTGTTAAATGTATGGAAAATTATTAAAAAAATTATTTAATATTTATGTATGTAATCACTCGGTCATGTCATAGAATATGAAATACATCCAACTCTCTTAAAATATGTCAGTTAATTTTGGAATCAGGTACATAATACATCATCAACTAATATTATAATAAAATATTTAATCAAAAAAATTTTATACATTCCAAAATATAAGAATAACATTGAAACATTTGACCATCATAAGAGAAATAATATAGTGATTATTTAAATAAAAAATGAAGATTGATAGATATATGATCGATATGAAGTGCTATGTAATTCCTATTTAATGTTATTAAATTATAAAATAGTAATACATAACATAGACATAACAAATTTTGAAATGAAATAACATGTGATAGTTAGATGTTTTCAAAAATAGAATAAAATTAACAATGGAAAAAAACAAAATGTCATAATTGTTTTTAAATTTTTAAATAAATCACTAAACATTATATTAATATAATATTTTACTGAAAAATGATAAATATTATATAAACTTGTATCAATTAGACTACCCATCCAACATAACATAGTGTTCCTTTGATTATACCCATTGACTATACTATAGTGTTCTAGAATCATTAAAAATGATCTACATGGTACATATAATATGGTTTAAGAAATAAAAAATGATTTATAGTGAAATATTATTTTTATCTAACACATAAAATTACAACATATTCAAGAATAAAATTTTTACATAGAATTGAATTAATCCAGAATTATAGTAATGAATCCCATGGAATTGGAAATGGATTATAAATAATTATTTTAATGTAAAATCATATAAAAAATAGAGAATTTTAGGAGAAAAATTAAATTGAGATACTCCAAAAATAATTTCATAGAACTAAAATATACCTGAAGAATTTAATTATAAAAATAACACTCATATCATTTTCAAAAGAATATAACAAAAAATTGAATTGTAATATAGGACATTTTATAAGAATAAATGATAAAAATTCATTCTAAAAAATTATGTAACTATAAATTACATAGACCCCGGGCACTTGTTAAGGTAAAGTATGTATTTTTTTATGTCCACGGGAAAATGTATAGAGAATCTATTAGATGATAGAAATGTATAATTTTTTTTGAATATGAAAATAATGTGAAAAGTAGTGATTGAATTGGTAACATCATAGAGTATATTAGAAGTATTGATTTATTAGGAATAAAAAAATGTATATGTCTATAAAAATGTTAAAATGGAATGATTCTTGTTTATACGATGATATGAGTTACAACATAAAACCATGAAACCCTTACTCAGTAGTATGTAAATGCATGAGAGACTTTTGAATATTAAATACAATAGGGCACAATTATTCAACCATAACTGACAAAAGTTTTCAAACATAAGGGAGGAAATAACTTCACTATTCCATAGAAAAAAAATACAAAACCATCAATTAACTACACATATAAATCAAAAAATATATCAAGTCACAAAGATAAACTGTATTTATTTTTTAATGTATATAATACAATTTCAGAAAGGAAATTGAACTTCCATAATAAATTAAATCCACAAAATATACTTGGACATAATCATATCCGAGATTACATAGGCCATCTCTAACATTTAGTCTAGAAAAATTTAGTGGGTGAGATACCATTTTAACTGTAATAAGAGATGATTATAAAATATATATATCTATGAAAAATAAATGATTTGATATATACGTGAGTTTGAAAAACTATATATAGTTTATATGAAATCAGTATTGAGTCTAAAAAACAAATCATTATTTTGGAAAACCATAACATCTAAATACATCTCAATCCACACATGATACATCCCTTCCTACAATAATCTATTCAATCCTCATATCATAGATAAAAATAATAAATGGAAAAACAATTAAAAAAATAATATGACTATGTACATTGGTTACATACTAACCTTGTTCCCTATCAATTAAGAGGTCATAAACACTATAATATTGTAGTGACCTAAAAGGTTAAAACCTCACCATCTAAACATGAATGATAAAAGGAACAATGATAATATCATTACAAGATCACTTTTATCTTGGACCAAATTATAAAATCAATTTAACAACACATTCCCCATACCGAAAACAATATCCTTATCACTTCATAATTTCTGTCCTCATAAATAAATTCTTGAGAAAATAAATACATTTTCACCATCACACTACATCATATTCTCCATAGAACAATTTATGACATATATAATACATTCACCAAAATAAGAAATTACAATATTTAATAATCAAATAATATGGTGTTAAATTTTCAATATAAATCATGAAAAAAATCATATAATAAATAAAAACTAATCTAATATTTAGTAACACTGTGGTGATTCCCTGCATTCAAATATTTTCATCTATTTGTTAAATTAAATTTTCATATAACATGAGAACTTTTATGTTTATCGACAATGCTATCCAATAAATTCAGTTTATCTAATTCTCAAAGTCCACTAATATAATCATTCATCACATTAATAATTCAACATCAGACAGGGTTTAACTTTTAATTTATATAATATTTCATGTCACAAAATTAACTAGTCCATTATTTAAAACATTCAATCCCTTATTCAATTTACCTCTTTAATTATTTACTCTCAATGTAACACCCCGAAATTTTATGGAAAATATTCTTTTAAATTTCACTAATGTCTTGTGTTGTACGCTAAACCAAAAGGAGCTTGAACAACACGCATCCTTGACTTGACTTGTATTACACGCAATCATGACCTTCCTCGATAGCGTGTGTAGTACGCAATACCGAGTTTCACTAAACAACGATATGCTATTAAAATATTATTAAAACTAGCCGTTATGAATAGTAATAACCACCTTTTAAAATTTTAGAAATTTTATCTCTCAAAATGGACTTCATTTTTGGATTCTAAGTATCGAATTTAGCCTAAGATGAATTTTTGGTACTTTTCGGATAACTTTCATATTCTGATGAATTGTGAAAATTACTAAATTTTAATTAAAAACTACTTTTTTAATCGAAATAATTAATAGTGATAAATTATTAATTTGAGTGGTTTTAATTTATATTTAGAATATAGTTTTACAATTCAATACAATGTTGGTCATTGGATGTAATTTCACATTTACACCAGACAAAAACAACTATTAATCTTTTGATAGTTATTATCCCTTAAAAACACGCTATTTGTTGGGACAACGGAAATTAATTATAAAATTAATTAATGCAACTTATATGTTTGTAATTTTGTAAAATAGAAATCATTTTTTAATTCGGAATATCAATTATAGCTTAGGGTGAAATTTTGTCATTTTTCTGAAAAACTTCAATTTTTGATGAATAGTGAAACTACTAAGTGGTAGTTAAAAAAATTATTTTTTTTCATAAATCTTAATTTTACTACTTCAGTGAATGGAATTTCGAAAATCCTAGAAACACGGTTAATATCAAGGACTAAAATGTGGTTCAATGAGACGAAAATAATTTTTGGTGAATAGTAACTTTTTACTTTTTTTTACCACGGTAAAAAGTAAATAGGGTAATTAAGGGTACAAATTATATTATTATTACCCTACACATGTCCTAATTCTATTGGACAAGTTTAATTCGAACAAAAACAAACATAGGAATAAAATATGACAATTTAGGCCCACTTGGATTAGATTAGGACATTTATTATTAATTTATTTAAAGAAGGGTTAAAAGAGGTAAAATCAATGTTTATTTACTAAAACATTATTAATATGGGGTTATACATAATATAAAATCGACTATAAATATTAATTAGAAATCTAAAAAGAGTTCCTACATAATGGTATTTTATTTCTAATTTTTAGACATTAAATAATTTAATTTATTTATGACACAACGATGATGCAGTAATTATCTTATTAATGAAATATTGACATAATTGATGTTATAAATACCCAAATAAATATAATTTGAGACTTTTTATGAATTACACTAATTTTCTAGGTTACTATGATATATTAGTGTTAATTTAATTAACTTGGTTCGAACATATAATTCTGTTATGACTTTCACAAAAATCATATTTCAAATAGTGTCAAAATTGACACAAAATAGTTTTTAAATCAAATATTATATTATTAAATGTTATTTTATTCCTAAAAATCTAAGGATCGGCCAAATGACTTAGATAAGGATATATATATTAATAATAAACAACGTAGGGTTCTTTAGGCATGTTATAGTAAGTGTATTAACCATATAGTGTAAGAAAACAAAAAGTCACGGTAAAAGGTAAATTATTTAACTTAGAGTTAAATCTAATTGATAAGGTTAAAATAATAACCTAAACTTTTCTAAATCCTATTAGTTGATAGGATTTCGACCCCTCCAGACTTTAAATTCGAAATAAGTTCCTTTGGAACCAGTATAAACCGATTTTGACTTTAATATAAAATAATATTTTGAGATATTCCTAAGGTGCCCCTCTCCTCCATTATAAAAGGGCACCTCCTCCCCCTCCTTCTCACACGAATTTGAGCACTCAAGCTCGGCCAACCCCTGCCAAAATACCTTATCCACTTCCATATAAAAATCCTAGAGGTATTTTTCTTCTTCAAAGACCAATCGTAGTTCCCTAAGTGGAGGATTCAAAGAGGCGTTTCAAAGAAGACGTAATATCCATTACCGATCTTTTTCAATTTCTTTCATCTTCAACTTCTTCTTCTTTAGTTGTTTCTTGATAAAGTAATAACATCAGTATTTATAATATACTGATATGTTATTATAAATACTAAACAACTCTAATTAACCTTCTATCCATCCTATGGAAAAAGGAAATCACTGCGTGTGCGTACATACGGAATACCGTCTCCACGCCGTGGTGAAATCTATTTTCCGCCACCACCTTAATTGGATGGGTATAATGGTGTAATGAGTAACTATATATTATTATTATAAAGGGATATTGATACTGAAATAGTATACATACACTTCAACACAATTCCACGACCATGGGAACGATATCATCGCTCGTGCGTACGTACAGACTACCGTCTCCACGACGCGATGAGATTCATTCTCAATGATTAACCATTCATGAATGATTATAAAGTATATATAATAAGTACTAATGAAATATATGACATAATAATGATACTGGATTTATGTATATTTATATGTATGTCATCTACTTAGTTCCATTCAATTCAATAAGGAAACGAAAACAGCGTTCATGCGTACGTACGGACTACCGTCTCCATGAATGGTGTATTTCATTCCATTTATCGATATATTATATATATATATATATATATATTCTGAAAATATATTATATATAAATCATGTTTTACATTCTGTATATAAGTAATCATGATCCAAGTAATCATATTAATAATTACAAGTTAAAACACGAACGACAAATGAGACGATTTTACCCAAAACGCTACTTTAACATGAATTTACAAACGAACGGGTAATATAAAGTCATAAGTGGACCATATATGATATAATAACAATGAATATGATTCTGGAATAAGACAATAACATGATTTAAATCATTATACAGGAGGTTCGGACACTTACGAAGCAAATCAGACCTAAGGTAAGGGAAATATCACAATCTCACTTTTATCCGAGATTATTTTTACTTTGGTAATTACTGGGGTGTATTTTATCATCCACATCCATTTTCCCTCAATATGTAATATTATTTCCATCCTTCTACAATAGTTTATATCCAATTTTACCCTTCGGTAAGTTTTTTGTAAAATATATGAAAGGAATATTTTGTTGTTTTTCGTACGAGGTACTTTTTGACTTTTCCGACAAAAGTACGAAGAATGTTTTTTTTAACTTATACGACATGAATGGATTTTTAAAACATTATTTCCAAGAAGATTCCTTTAAAAGTTTTCAAGCTTATTTTTAATCAACTTCTTTTAGATTAAAATTGTATGACATGTTAAGAAAGGAAAAATATTTTTGAAGTAGAAATGATATTTTCCTCAAGAATGGAGTTCAAGTGTTTTATCAAAATTATTTTCCATCTAAGATAATATAGGGTTCTGTTTCTATCCCTATTATTACATTTATTTGATTATGTTGTGATGGAATTATTTTTATGAATTCCTTTACCATATATGAATTGTTTTATGATGTCATGATGTTTCAAGAATCCCATTTTTGTTACATGTGTTATGCAATGATGTATGATTTATGATTTTGTGGCACACATAAGAATGGTATCATTATGAGATGGGTGGGACCTATATCTCCCTCCAATGCATTGGTTAAAGATTTAATATCTCATGAGATAGACATGGCTGGAATGGTAGGTTATACCGGTTCAGTGAAATAGGACTGGAATGAGGGTGACTCAGTTCAGAAAGGGACTTTGTCCACTAAGATAGTCTTGGCAATGAGTCTTGACTAACAAGAAATGATTCTCTATGATAATGTGTGTATGCCACAAAGTATCATGTTTTAAGTTAGGATTATTGGAATTTCATTTCACTACTATGATTTATCCCATGTTATGAAATTATGCTCTCTTTTGCAGGTTAAGATTTCCAAAAGTTATGTTCTTATGAATATGATGTGATTGATTTTTCTTTTGTTTACTCTTACAGAGCATTTGAGCTCACCGTTTTATGTTTTCTTTTCCCCAGGATATAAAAAAAGGATTTAGGTAAAAAAAGGAAGATCTTTATGGGAGATGTTGAAGATCTTTCACCAGGATTAGAAATTTATATTTCGAGTTTCCAAAGACACTAAACTATTACGATCCTTGTGTGTGTGTTTTTGTTATGTACTAAGTATTCCTCAAATGTAATGTAATTTCAATGTACATCTGGCTTCGGGTCTCTATAGTTGGTATCAGAGGAAAGGTTTAGTCATCCTTTGGAAACTAGGATGTGAAAGCGTTAGTGAGATCCCTAGAGTTATTTCGAAGGTATGTCTAGGGATGTCCCTAAGGATAAGTATACGTATAAGATACAGTCCTAGAACTACGGTAACGATCATATAATTTAACCTAAGAAGTTATATTTTTAGGATACTCCCCCTTTATAATGTTGTTTTCCCTAGCATGATTTTTTCCTCTCACACTATTCTTTTTCGGTTTTAGACGATGGCTGGAACCCGAAGGAACCATGTTGATCAATGCAATGGACAATGCAGTGATTGTCCTCCTGAAAAAACAAATGTTATGGGAGATGGAGTGCAAAATCTTATTTCTATACTTACACAATCTATGAATCATTCTCGACTTCCAAATGAGAAGAGAAGGGAACAATATTCTATTGAGTCCTTCATGAGGCAACGTCCAACTTCTTTCATTGGGTATTCTGATCCACTTGTTGCTGAACAATGGATCAGTACCACTGAAAAGATATTTTCAGTTCTTCAATGTTCTGAACATGAAAAAGTCATCTTAGTAGTGTATCAGTTGGAAGGTGATGCTGATCAGTGGTGGAATCTTATTAAGAATATGAGCCAAAGGGATGAAATTGAGTCCATGGAATGGGATGAGTTCAAGAACTTGTTTTTCAATAAGTACGTCCCTTGTATTCTTCGAACAAAGATGGAGAGGGAGTTTCTTGAACTATAGAAAAAGGATGATGAATCTGTTGGTATATACGAAGCGAATTTTACAAGACATGCAAAGTATGCATCTGGCATTATCATCCAACCTGAAAGTAAAGTTGATTGATTTTTCAGTGGCTTAAAACCAAGTATTCGAAGGGCATTAGCTATAAGAGACTTCAGTAGCTCTGAAGAAATTGTGAGTTGTGCTATCAAGGAAGAAATGGAAGTTGTTATTACATATCCATCTCATGGTTTTGACAAAAAACGAAAGATGGAGTTCAAATAAAAAATCTCAGAATAATGGCGAAAAGAAGATGAATGTTTCCTTATGCTCAAAGTGTGGAAAGAAGCATGGTGGATATTGTATTAAAGGGACTAGAAAATGATTTAAGTGTGGAAAAGAAGGTCATCGAGCAGCTTAGTGTCGAGGTAATGGAAAAAGGTTTTCTAATGATGTGAATAAAGAAAACACTGCAGAGAACGCACCACCAACACTTCAATGCTTCAAGTTTAAGGAAATGGGGCATTATGCTAATAAATCCCCTAATCCAAGGGTTACTGATGATCAACATGAGCAACCACTTAAGGCAAAGGACAAAGGGAAGTCACATGCGATCACTATTAGCGATGTTGAATATGACAACAATGTGGTGGAATGATTAAGTGTTTATGTAATGGGATTCCAAAATAATGTTGTATCATAAAGTATAGGAATATTTATGTGTTGGTCTAATGTGGTATTCAAAGTGATTGAGATATTTTTGGAAATAAGATGATATGCGCATAATGAAGGGAAAACGAGAAAACGAAATGTTTAACAGTATTCATGAGCTCATGATTTATATAAGGACTAAGTGATATCATGGTTTGAGTATATAGAATTTCGAGGATTTTGGTATGTGGAAAGTGTTAACTTTTAACTACATTCATGTTTTCACTAAGGTTCAATGGGTATTCATTCTTCAAGAGAATACATGATTAAGGTATTCACATGTTTGTAATTTGACCAACAAGATATATCTTATGATATATGGGGGATAAATTATGGCATTCACGTGATTATTCTGTGACATTTCAAGTAATCATTTCTTTATACTATGAGCCTTGACCGAAGTATTTTAGATAAGCCTAAATATTAGAATGGGTTATGTTGGACATAAGTTAGGATAAAACGTTTTTCGATATTAATGATGGGATGTTATAGTAATATATCTTTAGAAAAAGAACAACCTGCAGGACGGGCGACAGCCCATCGCATCGGACAAGGCTGTGGGAATCGAACCCACAACCGAAGTGCGACTGGCCTTTATCGCCTACCACTGGCCTACAGGAAGTCCCTGTTTAGTAGAAACTACTTTTATTATATTAAGCAGTATTATATATGAAGTATAAGTCCATTTTAGGAACCATATATGATTAATCTCACTATAGATCGACTTATGTATATAATTTTTGCTAACCTTTGGTTTAAGACAGATGGAATGACCGGTCATTCTATCAAATGATCTTCTAACACTTCACGATTAACAAATTCAACTTCATTTATTTAAGAGATGAAGTGGAAATTGTTCAAGGCACGAACAATAGTGAGATTTTACCAAAATAAAGTAAGTATTTATTCTAATTCAAATTTTCAACTTTAGGGAAATGATCTTGAAAACCAAAAATGTTGTCCTAGTGATCTTATACCTGATGAATCAGATGGTACCTTATATCATCACAAATCTATGGATTTGTGATTACTGGCTTTTCCATAGCCATGTTCTCTACCACTCTCCATCAGAACATGATGGTTAGATTTCTCTTCCATATCTATATTTTCACCAATGTGGAAACCCAATGATTAGTTTATTTGGGTAACCGTTACGTTTCATACCTTTTTTTAAAGATTGGTTTTGGTATTCCTTTTTACGATGTGGGTTTATATTAAAGAAACTTTTGAATAGTAAACCATTTATAACCCCGACGAATTTTGAGGGCGAAATTCATTTTAAGGGGGGTAGAATGTAACACCCCAAAATTTTATGAAAAATATTCTTTTTAATTTCATTAATGTCTCATGTTTTACGCTACACCAAAAGGAGCTTGCACAACACGCATCCTTGACTTGCCTTGTATTACATGCAATCGCGACCTTCCTCGATAGCATGTGTAGTACGCAATACCGAGTTTCACTAAACAACGATATGCTATTAAAATATTATTAAAACTAGCCGTTATGAATAGTAATAACGACCTTTTAAAATTTTAGAAATTTTATCTCTCAAAATGGACTTCATTTTTGGATTCGGAATATCGAATTTAGCCTAAGGTGAAATTATGGTACTTTTCGGATAACTTTCATATTCCGATGAATAGTGAAAATTACTAAATTTTAATTAAAAACAACTTTTTTAATCGAAATAATTAATAGTGATAAATTATTAATTTGAGTGGTTTTAAAGTATATTTAGAATATATTATTACAATTCAATACAATTATGGTCATTGGATGTAATTTCACATTTACACCAGACATAAACAAGTGTTAATCTTTTGATAGTTATTATCTCTTAAAAACACGCTATTTGTTGTGACAGCGGAAATTAATTATAAAATTAATTAATGAAAATTGTATGTTTGGAATGTTGTAAAATATAAATCATATTTCAATTCGGAATATCAATTATAGATTTGGGTGAAATTTTGACATTTTTCTGAAAAACTTCAATTTTTGATGAATAGTGAAACTACTAAGTGGTAGTTAAAAAAATTATTTTTTTTCATAAATCTTAATTTTACTGCTTCTGTGAATGGAATTTCGAAAATCCGAGAGACACGGTTAATATCAAGGACTAAAATGTGATTCAATGAGATGAAAATAATTTTTGGTGAATATTATCTTTTTACTTTTTTTACCACAGTAAAAAGTAAATAGGGTAATTAAGGGTAGAAATGATATTATTATTACCCTAACAGATGTCCTAATTCTATTGGACAAGTTTAATTCGACCAAAAAACAAACATAGAAGTAAAATATGACCATTTAGGCCCACATGGATTAGATTTGGACATTTATTATTAATTTATTTAATGAAGGGTTAAAAGAGGTAAAATCAAAGTGTATTTACTAAACTTTTTTTAATATGGGGGTATACATAAGATAAAATCGACTATAAATATTAATTAGAAAGCTAAAACGATTTTCTACATAATTTCATTTTATTTGTAATTTTTAGACATTATATAATTTAATTTATTTATGACACAACGATGATGCAGTAATTATCTTATTAATGAAATATTGACACAATTGATGTTATAAATACCCAAATAAATATAATTTGAGACTTTTTATGAATTCCACTAATTTTATAGGTTACTATGATATATTAGTGTTGGTTTAATCAACTTTTTTTGAACATATGATTCTGTTAGGACTTTCACAAAAATTATATATCAAATAGTGTCAAAATTGACACAAAATAGTTTTTAAATAAAATATTATATTATTAATTGTTATTTTATTCCTAAAAATATAAGGTTCGGCCAAATGACTTAGATAAGGATATATATATTAATAATAAACAGCTTAGGGTTCGTTTGGCATGTTATAGTAAGTGTATTAACCATATTGTGTAAGAAAACAAAAAGTCACGGTAAAAGTTAAATTATTTAACTTAGAGTTAAATCTAATTGATAAGGTTAAAATAATAACCTAAACTTTTCTAAATCCTATTTTTTGATATTATTTCGACCCCTCCCCACATTACCTTAGAAATAAGACCCTTTGGAACCATTATAAACCGATTTTGACTTTAATAAAAAATAATATTTTGAGATATTCCTAAGGTGCCCCTCTCCTCCCTTATAAAAGGGCACCTCCTACCCCTCCTCCTCACACCAATTTGAACAATCAATCTCGTCCAAACCCTGCCAAAATCCCTTCCCCACTTCCCTAGAATAATCCTAGAGGCCCTGGTCTTCTTAAAAGACCAATCTTAGTTCCCTATGTGGAGGAATCAAAGAGGCGTTTCAAAGAAGAGGTAATATCCATTACCGATCTTTTTCAATTTCTTTCCTCTTCAACTTATTCTTCTTTAGTTGTTTCATGATAAAGTATTAACATCAGTATTTTTTATATACTGATATGCTATTATAAATATGAAACAACTCTAATGAACCTTCTATCCATCCTATGGAAAAAGGAAATCACCGCGCGTGCGTACATACGGAATACCGTCTCCACGCCGTGGTGTAATCTATTTTCCGCCACCACCTTAATTGGATGGGTATAATGGTGTAATGACTAACTATATATGATTATTATAAAGTGATATTGATACTGAAATAGTATACATACACTTCAATACAATTTCATGACCATGGGAACGATATCATCGCTCGTGCGTACGTACGGACTACCGTCTCCATGACGCGATGAGATTCATTCTCAATGATTAACCATTCATGAATGATTATAAAGTATATATAATAAGTACTAATGAAATATATGACATAATAATTATACTGTATTTATGTATATTTATATGTATTCCATCTACTTAATTCCATTCAATTCAATAAGGAAACGAAAACAGCGTTCATGCGTACGTACGGACTACCGTCTCCATGAACGGTGTATTTCATTCAATTTATCGATATTATATATATATATATATTATGAATATATATTATATATATAACATGTTTTAAATTCTGGATAGAAGTAATCATGATCCAAGTAATCATATTAATAATTACAAGTTAAAAACACGAACGACAAATGAGACGATTTTACCCAAAACGCTACTTTAACATGAATTTACAAAAGAACGGGTAATATAAAGTCATAAGTGGACCATATATGATATAATAACAATGAATATGATTCTGGAATAAGTCAATAAAATGATTTAAATCATTATACAGGAGGTTCGGACACTTACGAAGAAAATCTGACCTAAGGTAAGGGAAATATCACAATATCACTTTTATCCGAGATTGTTTTTACTTTGGTAATTACTAGGGTGTATTTTATCATCCAAATCCATGATATCTAAATATGTAATATTATTTCTATCCTTATACAATAGTTTATATCCAATTTTACCCTTCGGTAAGTTTTTTGTAAAAGATATGAAAGGAATATTTTGTAATTTTTCGTACGGGGTACTTTTTGACTTTTCCGACAAAAGTACGAAGAATGTTTTTTTAACTTATACGACATGAATGGATTTTTAAAACATTATTTCCAAGAAGCATCCTTTAAAAGTTTTCATGTTTATTTTTAATCAACTTCTTTTAGTTTAATGTTGTATGACATGTTAAGAAAGGAAAAATGTTTTTGAAGTAGAAATGATATTTTCCTCAAGAATGGAGTTCAAGTGTTTTATCAAAATTATTTTCCATATAAGATAATATAGTGTTCTGTTTTTATCACTATTATTACATTGATTTGATTATGTTGTGATGGAATTATTTTTATGAATTCCCTTATCTTATATGAATTGTTTTATGATGTCATGATGTTTAGGATTCCCATTTGTATTACATGGGTTATGCAATGATGTATGATTTATGATTTTGTGGCACACAGAAGAATTGTATCATTATGATATGGGTGGGACCTATATATCCGTCCAATGCATTGGGTAAAGATTTTATATCTCATGAGATAGACATGGCTGGAATGGTAGGTTATACCGGTTCAGTGAAACAGGACTGAAACGAGGGTGACTCGGTTCAGAAAGGGACTTTGTCCACTAAGATAGTCTTGGCAATGAGTCTTGACTAACAAGAAATGATTCTCTATGATTATGTGTGTATGCCACAATGTTTCATGTTTTAAGTTATGATTATTGGGATTTCATTTCACTACTATGATTTATCCCATGTTATGAAATTATGTTCTCTTTTGCAGGTTATGATTTCCAAAAGTTATGTTCTTATGAATATGATGTGATTGATTTTTCTTTTTTTTACCCATACTGATCATTTGAGCTAACCCTTTTATGTTTTCATTTCCCCAGGATATAAAGAAAGGTTTTAGGTAAAAAAAGGGAAGATATTTATGGGAGATGTTGAAGGTCTTTCACCAGGATTAGAAGATTATATTCCGAGTTTCCAAAGACACTAAACTATTACGATCCTTGTGTGTGTGTTTTTGTTATGTACTAATAATTCCGCAAATGTAATGTAATGTCAATGTACGTTAGGCTCCGTGTCTCTACACTCAAATATCATTTAATTATATTTCCCAATATATTAATATTCCAATTATATCTTCTTTCACATGATTTCATTTATTGAATAAAATATTAGGAAACTTATTATAGAAATTCAATTACTATCAAACTCTATTTAAGACTCCTATAATCTATACATACATGTAAGAAAATTTCCATTCCTATGAAACAATTCATAAAAAATTACTCAATAATACTAATGGATTATTTATAAAGTCATCCAACTGAAACACCAAAACATACTAAACTCTAAAAAACTCCCCTAAAAATATAACTCTCTATTATAGATTAAAAAAATGTTACTCCCAAGACCACCATTCATGGATCTGGTGTTCTAATCATATACATTACATACTAGCATTGAAAAAAATTATAAATTACTAGACATAACTATTATATCATTAAATATAGTAAATATAATAATTTAATATATATTCTCCCATGAACATTATGGATTATAGATTTAGTGAACAAATAGAAAACACAAACTCATAATGAACATGTTTTTTCAAACAAAAATAATTTTTTATCCAATGAATGAAAACATCATATTCCATAATTAGTTCATTACATCTTCAACAAAATATTTCACACATGATATCATTTTTAACTTATCACCTGGAGTTGTTTTCATCATAATGTAGTGAATAGAAATATAAGATATGGGTGGGAATAAATTCATAGAATCATAAATTTAAAACTCATGTAATTAAAATTTTAAACAAGGAATAAAAAATATTGGAGATGTAAATAATTGGAACAATTCCATAATACAATGAAATAAATACCATGATATATCTATTAAAATTAATAATTTCATGGTTAAATGTAATTTATAATCACATAATGATGGAATATATATTTTGGGAAATCCAACCATGTTGGTAAGGCCTCATTCCTTTAAATATACATGTATAGGGATCGTAATACCATAAAAACAATGTTTTTTATCCAATGAGACCTACTTATGTGTTGGGGGATATATAATTTTAGGCCCTACACATATTCTATTTATTTCAAATCCATTCACCATAATAATTTACAAGATAATGCATTCCATTTCATAAGGAACCTATAACTTCTTTTTGGATATCAATATATTGTGTATATAATGTTAGAAAATAGTAAAAATTTAATATATTTCAGTAATCATAGTTAATTTCTAAACTTTTAGGATGTTCATTAAAAGGGATAACATGATCATTACCTATGTAGTAAAAGTTGTTGAGTGGTGAAATACTAAATCTTAAAATTTCTAATAATCAACCATATTATATTCATAACACACATAACCCCAATACATTTCCATATGCTAATAAAAGGGATAAAAAGATCAAAACCCATCTAGAAAATGTATTTGGAAATATTAAAATGAAAATAAACCCAGTGTAATAATGGAAACCAAGAAATATATTTTTCATATATGAGAAAAATCACTGCATGAACGATGCGACCCCTAAAGGGATCATGAATTTGATTGTTTTTACCCTGTGTCCCTTCCCAAAAAAGTCAAATATATATTTTTGAATAAATATAAAATCATAATTCCATTTAAACTAAATAGAATTTAAAATTAAAAGGGACATGTAAGTGAATGCATAATTGAATTTTATAAAACATTGTTATCATTAATTTAAATATGTATTAATAATTCTATTAAATAATTATTTCGAAAAAGTGTAATTGAAAACTATTAAAAAATAATTACTTATTAAAATAATAATAAATTTTTTTAAATTTAAAATAAGTAATGTTTATCCTGTAAAAATGTGCATACGAAAATAAAACATATGAAGGATAATGGAAAAATACCAAAAAATTACAATTTCCTATAAATCACTTTCTAAATAGTGTAATGAAAAATTATGTAGTATAATATAAAAGGAAAACGAATCTTGGTGGAGAAAAAAATAATGAAATAAGATATTATGGTTGTAGAAACCATGAATTGACAAATTATTTTCCTAAAGAAATAGTATAATTGAACAAAAGGATAATTGAGTTATTGATATTCGTTATAGGAAACATACTCCTTGAACTCAAAAATATTTTAAAAAGGTGTATTATTTTTTATGATTCTAAATTCATGTAAATGAATAATATAATGCATGAAAAATATTTAGAAATATGAATATACCCAATTTTTATGTCTAATTGGATGATCAAAACTTAATGAATTTAAACTGGGTTAATAAATGATTTACAACAGGAGTAAAAATTTACTATTATCGATTTTATGAAAAATGGTTTATCATTGAATTTACCATGAATAAAAAACATATATAATTAAAATAAATTCATCGTAGGTGAATACATAATTCAAAGAAAATAAAGCCGCATAACATATTGAAGTCTCAAGGATGTAATGTTTGAGAAAATATCCCTTGTAAATTGTATAAAATTTTAATTAAAACCCCTTTAATGAAGGGGATTTTAATAGATCCTAATGTTCCATTATTAAGAGTTATATTAATGTATGATATATAAAAATTGATTGAATATACACTATATAAATGATAATTAGTGTGCAATCCCAATCAATTCTTAAAGACTAGAATTTAAGATGAAACCTCTTAGCTTGATTCACATTATTTCTACACATATTCCTAACATCATGAATACCCAAATTTAATTTATTAAATATCATAAACGTAACAATATTATTTCTTATTAATGTTAATTTTTTCCATAAATTAAATATTATCTTTATTTAATATATATATTTTTTCCTACATCTATTACATGATGTTGTTCGATAATTTTTTCGTAACTACATATTCATGATTAAAATGGTAAAAGAAATCATAATATAGTTTCATAGTAGCCATATTATTAAAATTCATGTTAAATATTTTTTTTACATTAAATATATTTATAATTTCATTGATTATGGGTGGGGATTTCACATAAAACTTGTTTCTTTTCGAGGTAGTAATCCACACCTATGCATGATTAATTATTCAATTTTTCAGTAAGTATGATAGAAAACATTATATTATAATTTTATATTTCATTGTAGAAATCATATTTTATATATGTAAATTTAATATATAAAACCATCATTAAGTCAAATCGTGATAGGAACATATAAAGAATTGAGGACCTCACTTCATAGACGTTGAAGTCCATGAAATTTACTAGCGACACTTTTTTATTTTATTATATAGATGGAGTTATATAAATAATCATTATTATATTAATATATTAACATTTAGGTAATATAATTTTACCTATATAATTATATTGTTAAGGATGTAATGTATTTTTATGATTATTATTAAAGGAAGATGATTATGAACAAGGTAATACTTATTTTTGATATTTTATATTCTCTTAAAAATATCCTTATAAGTGAAATCCTTAATCATAGTCATAGTCCTCATGGGAATAAATAATATAAATTTACTTTGTGGAGATTTATTTTTTATATATGTTCATTGTAAATACTAAATGAAGGTTTAACTATTGAGGAATGGAAGTGATTCCTATTCTTAATTTAAAAAAATGTGCCCTTGGGGATACCCTTTACAATTTATCTATTTCATTACAAAATTCATTGATAAATGACTCATAATATTCATGAAATTATAGTTTTTTGGTGGCATTATTTTTTTAAAGAGGCAACCATTAATTTCCACACATGTTTTAATCATGTTTCTTGTATTCTATAATTGGTTTACACATTTTAGCATGCTGAGTATTATCACAGTAAAAAATAAAACTCATTAATTTTTATTTTGTTTGAAAATATATGGTAACCATTATTTCATATTTTTATGTTTTTAACCAATATTTAATATTAACTTATACTGTTTTATTTTATAAATAATAAAAAATTAATTCCTAATGGAAATATTTTATTTATGGTATAAATTTGATAGAAAAATGTGTTTCAACTGTGTTCATAATGTTTTTTCTAATTGTTGACCAATTAATAATGGTTTAATATAATAAACTTTCTGTTGAAAAATAATTTCATATTGAATATTTGAAATATATCATATTGATTGAATAATTTAATATTAAATGATATTAGAAAAACAAGCCATTAAAAAATATTATATCCATTATTGCGGTAATTGAAATTTATCCTAATAAATATTATATTTACTCCAATAAATGGAAATGACATTGTTATATAAAGGTTAATTTATAAACACAAGTACGAAACTCATATTTGAAATTTATTTTCTAATGGGTATAACGTTATATTTCTATTATAAGCATGTCAAATTAAATTCTAGTTATTGTATTACAGAAGATTCAAAATTGATTTACACCAATTTAAAAAATTCAAATGACAATTTTTAATTATTTATATCACTTATTTATTATATAACTTTTATATAATAATTGTTTATTAATCATTGAATTTAATGACCTGATCCTAGTATGCCCATAGCTCATGTCTACTGATATTGCATTTTGATGATTACAAATAATTAAATACCAAATGACTGATTTGTTTTGAAACTTTGGAAAACCATATTACATGAATGATATCCACATTGAATTTTGAAAATAAAAAATGGAACAAGATTAATAATAAAATGAAATGAACTTCCTCCAAGAAGTCTCATTTAATGATTTACTTTTCAAAACCTAAATAAAGGAAATAAAATTATAGTGAGCTCAAATACATTACAAGGGTAAGTAGAACAGATAAAACCATTAATGAATGAGCATAATAAAAAAGGTATTATAAGTAAATTAACACACATTTCATATAAATATTTGGGTAGTTCATAATCAATAGGGAATGTTAGATAACTAAAACTCATTCCATTTAATAAAAAAATAGAGAATGAAATGAATCTATAGACGGTGAAAAATAAAAAATCTCATTGATAGTAATAATAATTGAATTATAAATGTGGTCAATCAATCATTATGGGATTTCGTGTTTCCAAATCACATGATACCTTTAACATCAATATTTATTTTCAAAATATTTTAAACTACTCTCATTTGGCCAACTGATTCATCCCCGGAGACTACTAATGCATCTATGGGCATGAATTAACTTATAATAAACCCATAGAGTGAATTAATTACGAAGTCCAAATATATTTTAATAATCAACTGAAGCCATAATCATCGTTCATTATAAATGTTTTGTATTGAATAAAAGTTATGGAATTTCAATAGATTCCCAATTAATCAAATAAGTATTATTGTAAATATTATATGTAAAAATGATATATGATTTTGGAGAAAATAATATATATTTAATGATATTATGAATTTTAGTGATAAATTTAATTTAAAACTAAAATTATCCCAAATAAATAATTTTTTCATGATAAAGAAAATAATCACAAAATAAAGTGATATTGTAATGATAAATTTTACTACATGGAAATATTTAAGTCAGACACCATGGGATAATATAGTTAAAAGAAGAACATATAGTACCATATTGTTTTAGTGAATCATGATATTGATTTATAATTTGGAATTATATACACCACACAAAATTTAATACTTTTATAATAAGAAATAAGTCTCAATCAAATTTAAATTAAGATGAAATCTCGTATCTCAAATTTTTTTGGGTGACCATCCTTTAAAAAAATTTATAATGATTTTATTCATGTTAATAAATTATACCATATCTATATTAATATTTATAATATCATGTATTATATTATTAAAATATCTTATTACCCATTTGATAATAATATTTCTATATTTTAACTATTTTGATTATTAATTTCCTTCATTTTCATGAATTTTTTGACATTCTATTTTTTTCCTATTAGTTAGGTCATGATATAATAATATAAATAATTTAAACCATGATGGAAATTTCAAATATATTGACTAAATATGGATTTAGATTAATCCATAAAATTTAATGGGTATGAAAGAAAATGCATCATTCATATATTAGGTTTTCCATACATACATATGAATTCTTGTAAACTTTCATTATAATATTTAAAAATTAAGTTATATATATATATTATATTTTTTCTATCATATTTATGTCAAATATGTCATGTTTTTTTAAAACAATAATTGATACTTTCTATTTATAGCCTGATCAAATCACACCACTTTGAAGAGGCGGTTGTGCATATGTCCCCAAACGAGGTTATCATTTTACCCCAAAATGTGAAGAATAATGGTATGTATCATATTAAAATTAAATAAGAATTAATGATCATAAGTATCATATATAAACTATAAATAAACCATCATTCCAAAATTTAAATTTGGTAATGCAAGAATTAATGGCATCAGTTTGTGAGGCAATAGTCTATCGCACAAACAAATTGTGATTGTGTGTCACATTTTATGGTTGTGTAAAAGTTTAAGAAGAACTATTTTAATAATAAAATATTTGTACATATTTTATCATGAGATTCTTATATGATAATTATATGAATTTAATTTCATGGGTGGATAAGTAAAAGAAAAAAGTGATTGTTGAAGAAAGATTCTTCTTATTCAGGTAACTCCTTTGGGTTTTATCAAAATTCATCATTGGATGGATTTATCCCCAATTATATTATTATAATAGTAGTTTTGGGATGTTTGGAGGTAATTAAATTTATGTTATTATGATAAATATTTTGTATACGAGTGAATAAGTGGGGGGGGGGGTTAATTCCTTTTTATAGTGGGGGGTGAGTGGAATTCTTATAAATATAAATGGTTAAACACTATTGAGAAGTGTCCCCTATATCAGATGCCTATAATAAAGCACCACATTACATCTAAAAGATTACATGGTAGAAATATTTCATTAAAATTAGGTTAAAATATTTTTCTAGGTCATTTACCCATTAAGTTTATGGTTTAGACCCCAGATAATGATAATTTTATATTAATAGCATTAATTAATGCTGACTATATTCAATAATATTTTTGGTAATAGACATTATAAATTAATCATATTTCAAATATAGAATCCATTTTAACAAATTTTAATAATACATTTGTTATAAATTAATTTAAATTTAATCACACAGACAGGATGATGAAGCATATTATTAATGTTAAAACGTTCGAATGTTTACAATTTTATTATGTCCTATTTCCATGTAAAATAGACTCTAATGAGATAAATGATGTTATTTTGTGTATAATTAAACAGATATGACAAAAAAATTACTGAAAATAAAATATAACTATATAAATTAATTATACATGAAAATCATTTTTTTAATAAATATTCAGTATTATTCATTACTCATTAATGAATGAAACATCCGAGAAAAAACCAATACATCACCCTATGATAATTTTGACAATACAACATCGTAAAATTTGTATATATTGAAATAAACTATTTAAAAAATGTAAAATTTTATTTTTTAAAATGGTATTCCATTAAAAGGTGGTAAAATGGACTTTATAAAAAATAGTATTTATGTGTAATTTTTGATTTGTCATTGTCTTAATATATATAAGTTAAAATAATTTAACAAAAAAAGTAATTTATTTTTTTAGAGAAATTAAATTTGTGGGATGGAATAGAGTTTAATATAAAAATATTATCTTTATATTCACTTGGTTATTATATTCATTTATAATAAATTTGTGACTAATAAATTCAACCATATATTTTCATAAGTTGGATAATCATATTAATGACCATAAATTTATCAAACCAGTTTTTTCTTAATATATTAAACAAAAATATCTTAATAATATATATATCTTTTGGTTGATCATATTCTTATATCTAATACAAATTACTGTAGAATGTAATTATTGTGTGTGACACAAGCTACCTCAGTGTTTTATTCACTTCAAGAAACAAAATATATTTATGTTAAATATAAAATATATCTTAATGTATTTGGATGTTATATTACTTGCTATTCACGGTGTTTCATTTATTATATTATAGTAAATACAATGTTCATAGTTTATAATTTTGGAGTGTTAATTTCGTCCTATTTTAATTAAATTGCATCATCAAAATATAATCATGATCTCAGAAATCAAGGGATTGATATTTTACAATACTATTATTGAAAAACCAACTTCTTAACTAGGGTAAATACCAAATATTATTAATTTGAAAAAAATTACATTGGATGGTACCAACAATACTATGATTTAGAATAGGATAAAATTAGTTAAAACATGGATATATAAGAGAAATATATCTATTAAGATCTGATTGAAAATGGTAGAGATCATGTTTACGAAAAAATGGGGAAAATCCATGATCTATTGGTCTGAAAAAGTCCATTGATATCATAAAAAAATAATGATAAAAAGAAAACATTATTGTCTCATTCCCCCTTTCCAGGAGCTGAATAGTTATTTCACTCCCTAAAAACATGTTTCTAATTAAAAAACTAAAATCCTCAGCTTGTGCCTTTAATTAATTCTAAATAATTTATTAGCACATATATTTTTATATGATGATGTAATAAATTAACCACTAAAACCCCTTATAAAGTTAAACATAATAAATTTAAAAATATTTATCATTTCCAAAATATTAAGATATATTACATTTTAATCATTTCTAAGGTAGTTTGTAGTACCCAATTTATATATTCCATATCAATAATATCTTAACACTAAAAAACAATCTGAACAACAATAACAGATTAATGATTATCTTTCCTTCAACCATGTTATTTTCAAAAGTATAACCTTCTACCTCCTCCAACTCTACTTAGATAATGGATTCTTATTTAATGTCTTGCAAAATCAAAGGGGTAAAAAATGATACCAGCCTAGGGAATCACCACATTCCACCAAATCACTTTTCATGGTACCATTAAACATATGACCTCAAATCATTAATGTCAAAGAGTTTTATTAAAATAATCATATATTTTATATATCATATAATTATAAAATCTTCATAAAATACTTTTACACTATATTTCATTGATGAAAATATATATTCACATTATTCAATCAACTTTTTTGTGTTATTATCATTTGTTGGAACTTGATATTTCAACTTAATTAAATATATATTAAATATATTCTTGTGATATTAATTTTCATTGTTCCATGTCTGCTTATATTTTTAGAAATGAATAATATTTTTTCCTTTATTTACTTTTTCATTCTAGTTCTTTCTGTCTCTTTTTAAAAAATTTATAAAAAAACAACCAATGCATTCAAGTACTTACCATAGTTATTTATTCCACAATTATAACATGTTGGAAAATCATTCATTCCACTACTCCCATTATCGAATATTTTTTCATCATCTCAATTCTTTTCATTCTTCCCGTTAAATACATAATACATGAAAAAAAAATTTCCCTCGGTAGAACAAAAAACTATTTTATTGTATAAAGAAAAGGATTGAGACATCATCACCCTTCAGAGTCACAATATCATACCTTCAAAGAAGTAATCAATTTTTCACTTAGTGTTTAATAGAAAATCCATAACATACCTCTCTATCCTTATAAAGGTATTTTCATACTCTACAACACTTTATTCCTCTATTTTCATTAAACTAAGGAAATTTATTTTCATATTATTTATTACATGGTAAATATTTGTTGAAGAATGATTCCCCTTAATCATTTAATTACGTGGGTTCAATTTTCCACTTTCTCCATAGTATTCTGGAATAATATTCACTATTGACCTGAATATCCATTATGAAAATACAATAGAAGTGTAATATTTTCCTTTTCACCAAATCCAAATTCAATGAATTAAAATATTTAACCACAAAATTAAACTCTCATCCACTTTTGGGTGTGAATTCCAACTATATGATAGGGTCAACTGCCAAAAAATGTGAACCCTAATTAGAGAATATCATTGTGGAATAGGTTTCTGTATCTTGGTATGGTTTTGTGTCACACATTGATTGAAATACCCTATTATATCCAAAATTTTGTCAATTCCATTACCAGCTATACTGGATTTCTCAAAATTGAATCCTATATATTTTCAAGGAGTGTAGAAAAAATTTTCCCATCCTGGAATGATTTCTAATCAATGAGATATAATATAATAGATAATTTATTTTGGAAACAAAATGTGTAATCCCAAAACTACTGAAACAATTATTACAAATTGGAAAAAAAATTATAAATAATCTCATGATAATAAACAAGGTTTCATTGGCGTTATATTTACTTAAAAATCCTTTGTAATGGTTTTTAATGAAAATTGTTGTTAATATAACCATATCCATTGGGGGTTTCAAAATACGTGTGTCGTATGTATTATTTTTGTGTCGCAAGTTACAGTCATTTCAGGCCTGATGTACATTTTGAATGGTTTTACCACAAGGTACATTTGTTCTAGAACCACATGACCTTATAGTATCCAGAGAAGGATATATTTCTTGGAATACCCACATAAGATTTATCTTACCAAAATTCAAGGATATGTAATATACATATCCTCAAAGTTCATATTAGGTTTATGTTTTCTCTTCTATTGTTTTTCTGAAGCTTGTTTCCATGGATTATTCTATAAATAATCTGATACCAAATATAATGACACAGCCCTAGTATTCACATAAATATTATCTACATCCATTATATTGACTTGATTATAAGGCATAAAATCACAATGGACCAACCAGTTTAGCAGTTTTAGAAATCAAAATTACCTAGATGATACCCATATTACATTTGAATTCTTTTTAATGAAACATGATCTATAATAAAATTAAATGATCTGCATACTTGAATTCCAATTCAAATATTTCTTCTATATATCTTGGGGAAAGGAAAAACAAATTAAGGGTGAGATAAAGATATCAGTAACAGTATGTAAAATGGATGTAATATTGAAATAATGAGAATAATAATCAAGGAAATATAAATAATTGAGAAAACCCTCCATATTAATGTCTGGATGAGGATTAATGAATATTGAATAGAAGATAACTGATACACATTCTATATAATCAATTAACTGAAAATAAAATGGATACATAGATAGTTTCAATGAAACAAATTCTCATGGTTAATAATAATAGTTGAACTCTCAATAAATAAAATATGTAATTACTGGATGTAGTGTTTCCTAGGAACATGAATCAATTACCATCAAGATTTATTTTCAAAGTATTTAAAACCACACTTATTTGGAAAATTAATTCATCTCGTGATACTAACAATGTATTGAGGTGATTTAATTTACAGGTCCCTAACCCGTATAGTTAATATCCATAGAATTTTTCATATATTGAAATAATATACTTAAATATTAAACAATGTTCTTTATCAAATATCTATTTTGAATAAAAGATATGAATTTGTCAATAAATTAAAAGATAATCAAACAACTGAAAAGTGATCACCATATGTAAAAATTATATATGAAGTAAGAAGTAATAATATATAATTCATGAGATAATGGATATTTACAATAAATTTAATGTATAATAAACATGATCATTTGCAAGATATTGATTCAAGATAATGGTAAAAATCTCAATAGAAAGTGATATTACAAGGATAACTTTTACAACATGGTAATTTTAATGTCAAAATAAAATAGAGAATCTTGTTGAATGTAAAACTTATAATTCCATTAATTATGAGTGAATCATGATATTAAATGAAAAATGTTTATTATAAACAACATCTTAAATTGATTTGGTTTCCATTAAAAAATTAGTCTCAATCGAAGGTAAAATGAGATAAAACCTCGTACATTTGATTACTTTTTGTGTTAAAATCGTTTAAACTCATGTATAGTTGTCTTAATAATTTTATTATCCTATTGTAGATTTTTATTAATTTTTATAATATCATATATGATATTCATATAATACCTTAATAATCCTTTGTTAATTTTAGTACGCTTTGACTTTTTATTTTTGTTCTTATTAATAATGAAATGGATTCATATTATCCTAAATTAAATCCTTTATTTATATATCAGATATATTTATTATATATATATATCTATAAGAAAATAATATGTTTGTATATAGGAAATGAAATACACCATTCATGTAGATGGTAGGTTGTGCGTATTCATGAAATCTACTTCAATATCATTTTCTTATTAAAAATTAATTGATATATATATATATATATCTAATTATTCAATTTTTAAGATAATATTTATATAATACATGTCACATATGTTTTTTTGAAGTAAATATTTGATATATTACATTTCTAACATGAACAACTCATATAGCTTTGAGGAGGTGGTAGTCAACACGTCTACAAACAAAGTTATCATATTCCCACAAAATGAAAAATATAAAGTGTTGTGTTATATAAAAAATAAATAATACTAAATTCATCATAAATATCATTAATATCATGTAAAATATATAAATAAATAATTTTTTAAATCATTATTGGTGGTAATGGAAGAATGAATAACATCGGTTCGTGAGGTGGGAGTCCGCCGTACGCACAATCGATGATTGTGTATTCCATTTGATGCATGTGTGTGATTTTTGAGGATCAAAATAATTTAATAAAAACAACTCATAGAATTTTAGATACTACTTTTATTTTACCATCATGATATAAAAAATTAATTAGTGTATATGTAAATTAAATAGAAGAGATCGATGAATAACATAACATTTTATTTATGTAAATCCATTTATATTAATCCAAAATACATCCTTTGATATATTTATGACCACAATGAGGCTTCTAGGAAATGATAATAGATGTTTTGAATTTATTTTGTTTGATTTTGGATGTGCCATATGGCTTTATAGGTGTGAATAGGTGGGAAGTTAGAGTGACTTTTTATAGTGGTGGAGTTTTATTCTTGTAAATATAAAAAGGTAAAAAATATTTAGAGGTCTCTTTTACATCATGTGCCTCCAATAATGAAAATATTTCTATTCAATTTACGATATGGTCGAGATATGGTCATCCAAGAGGTTTTATATCTATTAGGTCTTTTTGGCCTTTATGATTAATGATTGGTCCCTTGCTAATATTATTGTTTCCTTTATTATATAAATTTATTTTAGAAACATTCTATACTAATTTTATACATAAAGTTTTTTACCATAATAGACCTTATAAATTAATATTATTAAGAATATAGAATCCTTTTTCTAAATTCAAATCACATTAATGGCTATAATTAATATAAATATAATACCATAGACGGGATGTGGAACTGGGGTTTTAATGAAAAATGTTAAAAAAATGAAAATTTTCATACACGATTTTAGTTATGAAATATATTACAATGACATAAATTGTATTTATTTATTTATAATTAACGTAATTTGAAAAAATACCCAATTTCGAATATAATTTTACTATAAAATTATATTATATGAAAGAAATAATTAAAATTATCTATTTTTCGCTTTTCATTAAAAAATGAAACTTTATAGATGAAAACAAAAAGTTTGTCCAAGATAATTTTAACCTTATTAAATAAAAAATAGGTTTAATTTTGAAATATATAATTTATAAAATGAAAAAACATTTTGGTTAAAATATGTGTACAATTAAATGTCTATAAAGGTGCTTTCATAAAAAATTTGATCTTCATGTGTAATATTGGGTTTGTTCTTATTTGTTATCAGATATATTGGATAAATTTCAATAACATTTATTAAATATATAATATATAGATTAATTTAATCTATCTCGCTAAAAAAATAATTTTATTTGGATTAAAATAATATGTTATCAAAACAAATTTATTTATTAAAACATTACATTTACATTTAATTTGTTTTTATATTGATTGGAAATTAATTTGTAACAAATGAACTTGATCATGCATTTTAATATGTTAGATAAAAATATTCATAACCATTTATATAATGGTTAGGTTTTCTCTCATTATATTAAACAATAACATCTCATTAACATATTGTTGTTTGGTAAAACATTATCAAATGTGTATCACAAATAGATGAACAATGTCATTCTCACATGTACAGAAAGATAACAATGTTTTTCATGCATTAAAATATATGTAATATATGTATTTGAAATATTAAATATATGTTTATCACAAAAGAACATATATTCCTTTCTATGATTGGTATTTTTCATGATATATGGTATTAAATAAAATTTTTTTACTTTAGAATTTAATGGTGTCAAATTGAAATCATTATTATGTAATTTTTTTTGTTTCTATGAAAAATTCTATTTTTTACTTTTACAAAAAAGGACATGTATTCTCAAGAATCTATCTTAAATTTATATTGAATTTAAAAATATAAAAAAATATTATTATTTTTTATTTTAAATATCTATGTTTCTCGATTTTAAATTTTAATTACAATTATCGAATTCATTTTGAAACTAATTTTATACAATTTTTTATAAAATAGTATTTATTTTCACTATTAATATATATAAAAAATTAATAACATTTAATCAATTTTTAACAATTATGTTTTATTACTATTTTCATTTAGAAATAATATTACATGTTTTATTTAATAAATTGGATCCTAAAAAAATGATAGAGTCTTGAACATAATAATAAATAAGTAAATGTTTATAAATTACTAGTTACATATAAATAATGATATACTTCAGAATTATATGACATCTACTTAACCCTACTAATTAAATGGAAATGATATTATAATCAATATGAATTTTTGTATGATTATCTAAATATATCATGATTTTATTTTGGTTTACTATTTAGTGTGGAGTAATATATTAAACACACCAGGATGATTTGAAGGAAGTCATATATTAAAATATTAGGATGTTACATTCTCACATCCATAAATATAATACGTCCTAAAAATTCTAGTTTTTGGTTTTAAAAATATGGATATCCAAATGGTATAAATAAATTATTTTATTAATAATAATAACATTGGGAAGTCTAAGAAACTCAACTATAATCTTATATCAATGTTGATTATCATTCAAACTAGCTAAGAAAAATACATTTTAGGTTTTGGTTTATGACATATTTTATTTGTCCTTGAGTTTATAATCATTATTATTATTATGTATTATAATGGTTTTTTATGAAATATGAATTCTTAGATAGTTACAAGAATACAAAACCACTTATTGGGTTAGATCTTGACCTATAAAATATCATATTTTATAAATAATTTTTTAATGGGAAAGACTCAATCTTCAAGACCACTAATGTTTTTCTGAATATGTTTAAAAAATAAATGCACTAGAAGAAAGGTGTAATATTTTCAAGTAAAATTGGTCATTGATTTAATTAAATATGATAAAAATAACTTGGTATGGTTCCTCATTTATTTTTTTTCCCTTTTGGAACACATTTCAATATATTATCATTTATCTTATCATTTGCAAGTGTATAATCACCCTATACATTATATACACAGGGTAATATGATCTACTAAAAATAATGATTGAATAACATGTTCTAGCACTGAAGATTTATTATATTGTGGTGTTAATCTAGATCATTGTGAAATTTATTTGAGGCATAAAGAATCATTCATTAACTCTCATTCATAATATGGTAGAATATAGAGGATAATTTCTAGAGTTTTCTTTGTTCTTGAGAGATAGATCTATATTTCATTATGCATATTTTTTTTATCAATTTTGGAAAATCACTATACCAAAGGTATAATCATCTATTTATAGAAGTAGGGTCTGGTTTAAAATATTATTTATCTAAACAAAAGTGAAAAAATAATAAATTAACCATTATATGATACAATGCATTGAAATAATTATAATATTATAATTTTAACATGATTTCTATTAACTGGTGAATCTATAATTATTATATTTTATTATAGTAAATTAATATTTCTTTCTTAAAAAAATTTTATGATCTTCAACCAAGAATTTTGTTGAATCCAAAAATAAAAAAATCATTCAATAAATAAATATTTCACGTCGACGTAATTTAATGACTACCTTATGGATAAATATTTGTTTATTTTTTGTGATGATTAATTCATAAATAAAATTATTCCATGATATTGTTATTAATAATTATATGATTAATAAAATCAATGTAGAAATAAATTATGATATATATAAACACATAACATGTGAGGATCTCATATTTTTTCATTTGGATTTAATTAATAATGCAGAAGTTAAAAAATTATTTTATACAAATGGGCCATTGAACCCATGATAAAAAATTTATTATTAAATCATTAAATCCATCATATGAGTTATCGTTTTGTAATATTATTCCATTGTAAAAATATATCATTTAAATGGTTTGACACCCATAACATTGACTTATATGATTTCTAATTCTTTAAATGACAAAATAAAATAAACTAATTAGTACACTGTGTCCAATAACATTAATGAGATTGTTCTAATTCAACAAGAGATTTGATATATCATAATCCATAAATATGGATGGGAAAAAGTGTTCTTCCACTTATTCATTAATAACTTATCATTTGAGAAGAACCCGACAAGACCTATTTTATGGGAATATATGGTGTCATTGTTTTGGTCAATAATTCTATGTGTGAATGTCAATATAAGACTTAATAATAATCATAATTTCTTAATACCATAATATGCACTTACAAACATGTGATTCCAGTGAAACGTTATAATGTCGAATTCCTTCTAGTCGGTCCGTTAATAATTTCATACTGTAGAGATCACTATATTTGATTTTCCTGAGCTGATGCCCCATCATATGCTGATTACTCAAACCTAATAGTCAATCTATAGTATCTCCCATCATATATTGTCAAATGAACATCAAATGTTGATTATGATTATGATTGTTGAATTTTAATTTTCCCATTATAGTGGGAAAAATTAATTCAATTTTAAATGAGATAGATAATCCAAGTCATTATTATAGCAATTTAATGTAAAATAATATTAGTATTTAATAATATATCTCATTAATATTAACTTTTATTAATATATTTTTAATCATAATAACAAATAGGTGGTTCAGGAACACCAAATCCAAAGTATACCCCAGTGAACTGGTGCCAAATTCCAATTAATTTCAATTTTTAATACCTCAAATGAATATCATGTGTCATCTAATTTATTGATTTACTTAAGGGGAACTCCACATTGTATTCCATTGAAACACTACTCATAACAACAGTAGCTATCTTTTGAAATTAAATATAGAAATTATACTTCTAATATATCTTCTTTATGGGCTGATGTAAGCTTACTCTTTTTTTGGATCCGATGTAGCATTATTATCCCAAAATATTGTGACATGGTATTCAGTACTAGGTACCACATGAATCTATTTAATGATGTATCATATATAATATACAACTTTATCTACCAAATAATACACAATATACATGAAATATTCCATATTATATATTCCCTTGGATTTCATTGAGATATTCCAACTCACATCACATATATATAGGAAGAAGATTCATCCAAATAATGATGTTTGATCTAATGGGTCTTCTTGGAAACTACTATCTCTATTTCCTCTTAAGACTACATACACATCCTCTTTATAAACAAGTAATATATACATATCTCATCTCAAATACTAATTTTTGTATGTACTTCTATCCAATGAAAGTCACTAGGTGTAGCTTGATGTCCTTCTACAACAAATAATATATAGGAAAACTTCTGGCTAGTACATATCATGACATATAGAACTGAATTAATCATCTACACATATAGACTAATTTCCGTCCTTTTTCTTCACAAATGTGTATTGGGTAAATTTTTTGGGATTATTAATAAATGGAAACACAAGAAATAATCCTATCTTTAATTTTTTTCTTAATTAATATCTTAAATATATTGATAATTATTTAACTAAGACTAAAAAAATATGTGCTCCTAGATCAATCCTGTTTGATCCTGATATGATGATCATATATTTCTACACTAAGGCCTTCATGGATAATAATTTATTTAAACAATATTTTGTAGAATATATGATTGGTTTTTTGTTTCCAATGAGTAATAATTCATAGATAATAACTATTATGAAGAAATCGTGACTCCCCCAAAAATAATTATAGAAACAAGTATCACATTCGTTCATTATGTAACCAGGATTTAATATTCCATCGTCAAACTAAATGCTTCAGGACATGGATTTTTCAATTAATGTATAAAATGACTTTTTATCAATTTCTAGATTTTTTAGTCATTTAGAGTCACAAACACTTCAGGTTGTGGCATAAAACAATCATTCTTAAGCTTCCTTTTGAATAATTTTCATTTGATATCCATTTTTCAAATCTCATAATCTTTGTAATGTACTATGAATTTTATAATTCTCCTGGATTTCATCATATAATCTAGTGATAAGGATTCTTCTTAGTCTACTACAAGAGGGAATTTTAACTCATTTTAACCAATTTGATGTACATCCTCCAAAAGGACATCAAAATTATGGTCATTTTTTTGTTACATGGAATATATTTTAAAAATAATTTCATCTTGGAACATGGATTGTTCTATAAAAAATTCTTCTTCATTACAAGTTAAAAGAATAATCTTACAAATTATAATGTTTCATTATCCTTGGTAACTATAAACAAATTTCATTTAGTATTTATCCTATTGTAATTTTATGAAATAATTTTGTCTCTATAACATCATAAACAATAGATAATTGTGGAATGGTTTCCTTTTCAAAAAATAGTATTAACTGATCCTTGACTTCTTCAAAGTCCATGTTACTCTCACAACATCAATTTGTTATTTTATCAATTAGAAATAATTTTTTTTTCAATCCTTCATTACCATTTTATTAGAGTGTTAATATAGGTAATATCCCCGTGTGTCCTTAGGGTATACTATAAAGGTTCTATGAATGCTCATGGATAACTTTTTTTACATGAAGATTCATTACCAAAAGCTTTACATCCCCACACATGTATGTATGATAATATGGTATGAGTGAGTTGGAATGAGATGGATATTTTTACAATAGGTACATTCAAATGGATAATGTCAGTCTCACATGAGTCATCATTGATCTCACCATATATAATAGGGTTTAGATTATCCGTTAACATAAACCACAACATTGTGGTATTTAAGGATTATTGATTTATAATAGAATCTAAAACTCCAATAACTAATAAATAAAGTATTGAATAATATATTATCCTCTATAGTCTGAGTGTATTTTTTTAATCATTATACAGTGATGATTCTAAACCTTATTCTTGTATTCTATGAATTATTGAAATGAATTTAACATATAACTCATCCAAATGACATATATACCTCTAATTGAATCATAATTATGTATTATAAAGTAACAATAAATACCAAATTCATCAGTTCAAAATGGTATACATACAATGGTACAAAATAATTCCATATTATCTTTGGCTCTTTTCACTTTTCCACTAAATGGGTATTTGAATAATTTTCTGTATAAATAGGAAGGACATATACCAAGTGTTTTTACTTCAATTAATCTAAATATCTATCTTGATGAAATTTATTCAAACACATTTAATTTACAAGACCTAGAAGGTGGTTCCATAATATTCTATGGTTTGACTCCTGTGAATTAATTTCATTATTAATTTATATTACAATATTCATGTAATTGAACCAATGAGGAAAATATTTAAATATTTATTACCAAAAAATGTTATCTTCATTAACAATGAATTATTTATACTAAAATTTGAATATAAAAATATCTATATGAACTATGTATTTTGAAATATTATTTTTGTAGTATATAGAAAATAATAACAATATATTTGAAATTTATTCATTCTCATTTGAATATGATGTCTTATTCCCAAATATCCAATGAAACATGGTTGTCTTAATTGGATTCTCATTGGTCCGCCTCACTGATGGAAATAATTCATAATCTATATAGTTCCAATTTTTTTATACATATGATAGAACCACAAACTCTATCTAATACGTTATTTATTAAAAAGGATAAAGTGAACAAAATAAAAAATACACATGTATCTTATCATGATATCCTCTCATAGTTTGGGTTTTTCATCCAAATGGGCTTCTCATCACATGAAAAATAGATAACATCATAATTTATTTCATTCCCTTTATATTTTTGTTTATGAAATAGTATTGTGAAGAACAACTAGACAAAGAGATCCTTTCATGGACATTTCATTTATCTTCTACAAGAAATTATGTATTTTAGTTCAAATATCTTTGTATACATAATGATTTATATTTATAAGATCATGGAGAGATTACTCAAGGGTTTTTATATATAAATTAAATAAAAATATAGAGAATATTTACTCGGTTGATAAACGAATGAGATCTGTGTGTCTTTCATTTGGAAGAATGACCATTACAATAAAAAGACACACATTGTAGTAAATGTTTTTCTTTACGTGAGACATAGTTGGTGAAAATTTTCCACGATTTCTCTAAAATATTTCCTTGGATATCAAAAATTGTTCTCATTTATAACTACAAAGATATAGAATAAATAGACTATAGATAATGCAATAATAATAAATGTATTTATGTGAAATCATTATTTCATTAGACATCGATAAATGGATTAAATATTACATTCCAAACATGTATCTCATATACTTATCGTAGATAGTGAACTCACCTTCAATTGCATCATTTATAGATAGATTATATATTGAGGGTTCTATCACATAAAAATTATATTGTTTGTCCATTAATTCACAAAAAATCACAACAATTCCTGGAAACAACTACCATACTAGAGATGTTCATTCATAAAAATTAATCACCAATATAATGTGTTTTATGGTCATGTAATTATTCTAAAAACCATACAAATAATATTAAAATTATGTCACATAACTACAATTAAAGTGACAAAAAATAATAAAATAAATTTTATTAAGTCTCCCACAATATAATTAATTCCTTTTATTCCTCACCATTGGACATGGAGTATATTTTTGTTCAAATATTCTAATAGAAATGATATTTATTCCTTTTATCATTAAAAAGGTTGGTGATAAATCAATAACAAGTTGTATTTTGGTACGAATTTATTTTCTAATTGTGGCCTTATAGCTCAATAACCCATTAAGTGGACTCCCCATTCTAGAAACCCATACTCGATTTTCCCCAAAATTTCAACCATGTTATATCATGTGTTGTGTGGGAGACTTTTATTGATGTGAAATTGTCTATGAAAATCTATATCATTCATAATATCTCCATGATAAAACTGCATGTCCTAAATTATATAATGAAAACACAAAAGTTTATGGTTTTTATTCCATATAACTCAATGGAATTATCAGTCTCACATAATTTTAATTCAATGGAATATATTAATAATATAAAATATTTCTTCATAATTTAAATATTATTGGTCTTATTAATATAATTTGGATTTTAATTTATTCATTAACAATAATATTATAAAAAATTTATGCATAATACATTTATTTTAATTAAAAAATTTCATATTAGAACAATAATTTATTTGATCGTATTATTCCATCCATAAAAAACATCTATAAGAGTAAATAACCTTGAAAAAATAAATGAAACGACAATGAGAATTACATAAAAGTTGATTTAATCATTAAGTAATAAATAAACCTTCTATCCAAGGGTTAAAATTCTTTTATTATATGTCGATGAGTTACAACATTGAACCTAAACACACATGATTCTCAATCATTACCTCAGTCTCAATTTCATAATGTTTTATGACCACTTCAACTCCATCTTAAACTGACATTATATGCCTTTGGAAATTCATTTTAATACATATGCATTATTTTTTAAAAAAATATTCCATGGGTACCAATGGTTTTTTATGTATATTTATATAATATATCTATGTATATGTAGGTATATTATAATAAAAGAGGGACGGTTTAATCATAAAACATCAAATTTTTTATCTTAATTATTTACTAAAATTGATATATAATTAAATTAAATTAACAAAAATAAATAGGTATGGTTGAGCTCATGATCTCTAATACACATATAGTGATTTCACATATAATAAAAGGTGTTAACATTCATTAAAATGCATTCACTAATAAAGAAAAACATCAAAAAAATAATATGATTGGTTATATTATTATTCAATTTATTCAATCTATAATATTTCACCATATATTCATAGGAATCCATTCAACTTTGATTATAAATAAAATAAATAATATTACAATATTTAAAACTCAATAAATGATCACAAAACATTTTACATTGAAGAAACTTATTGATTACCTGTCCACACTACATAGCCTGTCACGAACCAGGTTGGGTCACCATCCTACCTGTTGTCTGAACTGGTCTATGACATGGCCCGAAATGAATTCTTGATTACCATAGTCTAGAAAAAGTGCTCGTGTATAATTAGTAACATGTGGGAATGGTTTGCCCGAAATAAAAGACAAAAAAAGAAACTAACAAGATAAATAAACAAAATCATTAAAAAATAACCAAGGAAGCCCTTAACATTGAACCAAACATATTGTTTATAACTCCATCCTAAGAACAAATAATATTGTAATGAATAGAAAAAAAATCAATCCAAAACTTCATGCAACATGAGGAGCCACCTCTTAATAACCATCATCTTTAGACCTACACGGGAAAACTATTGACAACCGGAAGCACTGCCACTAAGCACAATGCTTCAACCTAGAATACAAAAAGGACATGACCTAAATACAACCAAATGAGTATATATAGTGTGAGAAAAATTCAAAGTTGGATACCTCCCAATAAAAAGGTTTCATTCTACAACATCAAATAGATAATTTAATATTCTTAATAGAAACGTGATTTAAAAATATATTGTTGAGGAATACATTTGCAACTAAAAGTAAAAAGCAAACACTATTTGAAGAAAAACAATTTCACAAATACTACATTTAAATTAATGTGAAAACACATAAATAATATGCACTTACTCAAGTGGTCCTCTATATTCTGACTGAAGGCACCACGTCATGAATAATAGAGCACTGTTGGTAAATCCCCTAAGGTAGATATAATGTGTGGGATGACAGAGACATCATACTTCTATGTAAACATGGTATAAAACCACAATAATCAATGCTATCATGAACAATAAACTATTAGGTAAACTCATCAATAGCCTAGTGGTATCCAATCATCACAAAATTATTTTTTGTGTTGTAACATCAATCTGGCTAGATAACATTAGGATGAACCACATACATGTCATCTAGCATACAAGTCCTAATCTACCCACCTAAGTACCTATCATTTTCCTTTGTGGTCAATAAAGTTCCTCATTCAAAAAATATATCACCTTTATATATCACAATCCAAACATGAAATTACACAGAAAATCCACAACTTATATACCAAATCATCATTTATGAAACACACGCACACCAAAATACTGTTCCAAACTATATTTGTCGTTACCTAACCATTTTAAAAATTCCCATCTAGAAACACTCAAATATGAACATAATGAATTTTACCTACATAGAAAACGTAATTAAATAACACAATAAGTGACAGCATAATAAAAATACCCAGTTATAAGTAAGAATTTCATTTTAAATCACTATCTAAACAAATTATCCATAAAACTAGTTTCACACCACTTTCTTAATTAAATGTATTATTTTCACCATCTATAAAACACCACCAAGTGGCGTAAGGAGGGTTCACACCAAATACATGTCTTATTTTATATAAATATACTTATTTAAAAACAAAAAAGTATTCAACTATTTCAAAATACCACTTTCGTGCCACTTAAATAATTCAATAAATCATGAAACAATTTATTAGACCAGTTCAATTAAACCAAGAACACTTTACATGAAAATATCTATATAATCACCATTTTGAATCCAAATGTACACCAAGAACCATTTCACAACCAAATTTTCATCACATACATGACCTGATAAATTATTTAAATTGTATAAAGAACTTCATTATATAGAACACTTAGGGTTTTCACATAAAAGTGTCACTTTAATATTTAGCAGAACATTGACACTGTCAAACACCCCTTTCACACATCACACATAAGTAAATGAATCAAGTTAAACATTCAATAAAATGTATCAAATTAGCACCGAAGATGATGCATCGATATGGAACCACCTACCTTGAACCAAGAATCATAGGAATTATGATGTGAAGTCACAGTTTCACCTTGAACACACGACAAGAAACCAAGAACAAACACTAAAACAAGTGGCTGAAAAAATAGGATCCCAATATAACCATAAGAGAACTGAAATTCTTATAAAGAAGAACAATGAAACATTAGATCTGAGGAGGATGTGTAATGACCCACCAATTCCCATTGGCTTAAGAGCTCAACGAGTCATTTCTAGGCCTTAAGAAACATCCCCAAGATGGCAAAGGGTGGTAATAAATACTGAAAGGGTTCGAATACATGTGGGGGATAATTTACCCTTTACAAAATAAACTCATAAACCAACCATAACCAAACATTCACTATATGACACATGACCAAAATAAAGACTAATAAACACTTCATTCATATCTAACTACATCAGAGATCAAAACAATAGAAGACCAAACTAAGTATCAAAGAGCAGTACATATAAACTACTCAAGACTATCAAAGACACATAGAATATGTGTTCCACAAGCTCCAAGCTCCACAACATCTCCCAAGCATCGCCATGGGCCACTAGTAATAAGATGATTTTCCTTTACATATGTCCCGGAATACGACACATGGAAAAGCACCAACGTGCCACAGAAGGTGTGATTATAAAAATCAGTAGTTTTCCCCCAATGACTTCCCCACTCACGACACTAGGATAGTATAGTAAGCCTAAATTATATAAATAGTTTTTGTTAAAAAAATTCTCAAAAGAAGTTAATAACTAAATATAATCAAGTTTCAAAACCATTCGTAACCAAAATCGTCCAAGAGCAATTGAAACCAATTTTCCAACAAGTTATTTTTCCGGAAAAATAACCATTCCAACTTTAGAACCATTTCACAAAATCCATTTTTTGGCATACCCAACAATTTCACAATCCCATGCATCCATCCATGCATGCTACCTAGTAGAGGGGAGAATCACTAACCCTTATCCATCCCAACCATGATGGGTTATACTTCTTACCCTTATCCAACACAAATTCACATGAATACTTGATGGGGGAGATCCATATCCCTTATCCATCCCAACACTGATGGGGGAGACCCCTAACCCTTATCTTTCTTGAATATAATATGAATGTTTGACAGAGGAGAGCCCAAACCCTTATCAATCCCAACACTGATGGGGGAGACTCCAAACCCTTATCCATCCCGAATGCAATTTGAACACACACCACACATTAAAAAAAATTATTTCAATACCATCCTTCCAATAAAACATCATTTATTGAAAACCATTTTCATCAAATCCATGTGTGTTCAACCAATTCAGACCATTTCAATAAACCCATAATTTTATTGAAAAACAAATAATGAACCAATTTCATCAAGTCATTTCAATACCAAACCATTTCAATAAACCCCCTATTCTTATTGAAAAAAACATATTTCATGAAACTATTTACAATTCTAGAAAATCCATTATTTAAAATAAACATTTTAAATTCAAGAAGCCAAATCACTTTCCACAACAATCCACCAAGATTCCACAATTTCATCAGAACCATAAATCATCACTAATGAAGATTTCGTCCATGCTTTGAAAAACCAATTTCATTCAAATAACTGAATTTGGAAAGAATACAATCAATTCTAACAATATAATTCAAGATTTAAGCCTCCTACCTCAAAGGATTTGACGAAAATACAAACAAACGTAGAATGCACAAGAAGGTCGGGTCGATTCTCTAAGAATCCTCCTTAGATCACTCCTTCTAACACAACCAAGAAAAAATCTCATCATATTTGGCTTATACAAACATAGATATACCCATAACGGGGGTAGATCTATGACACCGAGAGAATATGAGAAGTTGATCTAAGTAGATCTAAGAAACCAAACAAGAATGATCACATACCTCAAGAATCTAGAATATATTCACCAAGGTAAGCCTTTAGATCACCTTAAGAATGTTGGGAGAATCCTCCATGACCTTAGGAGAACCAAAATCCCATGTTAGTGCTTCTTAAGAGAAAACAAGATCTACATAGAGGAAAAAATGCATGAGATCCACCTTTATAGGATCTCGTTTATGTAGCTGCAGGGTTAGTTCACATGGTTTGACAAACCGTGCACTAACTGTGCATTAGATACTACCTCGACTGCCCTTCTCGCATGGTTTAGCCACATTGTTAGACAAACTATGCACTGACCATGAGGATGCCACACGGTTTAGCCACACGGTTAGACAAACTCTGCCCGACCCGGTCCGCGACATGGACCAATGGGCGTTCCCGTTACCCATTGGCTGGTGAAAGATCCTGGCTAACTATAGTAACATGTGGGAATTTTTTACCCGAAATAAAAAATATAAAAAAACTAACACAATAAATAAATAAATGATATAAAAGAGATCCAAACAATCCCTTAACATTGGACAAAACATAAATTTTAAAAATCCACCCAAAACACTAATAATACTGCAATGAAAAGAAAAATAAAACTTCTAACCACACCTTCATGCAATATGAGGATCCACATTCTCAAACAACAATCATCAGTCCTACACAGGAAAACCATCAACAACTCAGACCACCTTCACTAAGAATGATTCCTCAACCTGGAATACATAAAAATGATCTACATTCACCCATAGTTTTATATAGGGTTTGATCTAAATATACAGTAGGATACCAAAAATAAAAAGGTTCAATACCACAACATCAATGAGATAATTTAATATGCTTACTCAATAGCATGTCTAAAAAAATATTAGTAAGGAAAACATTTTCAAGATGAAAGTAATGAAGGAAAATAATGTTCGAAGAAAACCCATTTCACAAATACTAAATTAAATGGGATAAGAAAACACATAAAGAACAAGCACATACTCAAGTGTTCATATGTATGCTGGCAGAAGGCACCACTTCATGGATAGTAGATCCCTCTATGTGAATCCCCTAAGGTATCTTTTATGAGTGGGATGTAAGAGACATCATAACTCATTGTAAATGAGGTATTTGTACCACAATAATCAATTCTCTCATGCCTGAGCAACTAGTAGGGAAACACATCCACAACCTTGTGGTCTCCTATCATCACAAAATTCTAGTTAGGGTTATAATATCAATCATACTAGATGAAACTGGGAAAAACAACTTATTTTTCATCTAGTGTACTAGTCCTAATCTACACACCAAAGTACCCAGGGTTTTCCCTTGTGCTCAATCATGTTCCACATTCACATAATATATCACCTTCACATATCCCAAACCTAATAATACATTACACACAAAGCCAACACTTTCGTACCCAAACATCAATTCAAAAAAACACTAACACCGGATACCTTTCCAAAATATATTTCTCATTACAAAATCATTTATGAAATCCCCATTTAGAAACACTCAAAGAAGAACATAATCAATTTGAACAACTTAGAAAACATTATTAAAAAACACAACAAGGGTCGATACAATTAACATACCCAATTCCATGTAGGAAATTCATTTCAAACCACTTTCGTAACAAATTATTATGAAAATAGTTTCGCAACACATTCACAATTTAATTAATTGTTTGCACCAAATAAGAAACACAACAAAGTTATGAAAATAGGGATTACACCAAAAATATGTTTTATTTTATATAAAAATACTACATTAAACAGAAACACTTATTCAACTCTTCCAATATACCACTTTCACACCATCTAAACAATGAAATAAAAAACATAACTATTTATTAGATTCTTTTAAGAAAAAAAAGAACACTTTAATACAAAATATATATAAAATCCCCCTTTTGAAACCAAACGCACACCATGAACCATTTCAAAAATTAATTTCCGTCATATGAATGAACTGATAAATTATTTAAACACTTTATATAACATCACTAAATAGAATACTCATGGTTTTCAAATAAAAATTTCTCTTTAAGATTAACACATGTTTCACCCAATCAAAAACCCCTTTCAAACATCACATTTAAGTAGATAAATGAAATTAAATAGTTTATAAAATTTAGAAAATTAGCACCCAAGTGTTTATAATAAAAACACAATTTTTTACAAATATAACATCACTCTAAAACCAAATTAACTCGATAACCTTGTTAAAAATGGTTTCCATTATTCAGAAAATTTTTAATTAATTTCAAGGGTTCAAAACAAGGGAAACCCCCCAAAATAATAATTTTACACTTGAACTCATGTCAAAACACTCAAAAAATATATTTCGTGCCAAAAAATTAGATCATAAAACATATTTATAAAACCAAATAAACATATTAGAATAATAAAATGATGCATGGGTATAGAACCACCTACCATGATACAAGAATCATCTAATGAAAAATGTGAAATCACAATTTCAACACAACATTACTCCATGATATAATGAACGTTCCCAAAAACAAGTGATCAAACAAACGAGATCATGATCGAACCCTATGTGAAGTGAAAAATATATAAAAAAGATTATCTAAACCTTTGATCGGGGGAGGAGGGTGCTGGTCTGAATAGCTGGAGGAGGAGAAGAGACCACCGACCATGGGGAGATGTGGCGTGAGTGATGGTGGCCAAGGAGAAGTATTGCGACATTAGTCTGGTTCAAGGGGGAGGTGGCCATTCATCGCAATGGGGGGTGGCCGAGTGGGCGGGGGATAAGGTCGACACAAGGCGGTCATCAGACGAGATGAGAAATAGTAGGGTGCTTGCAGACTAGTGGAATTCTACGGGGTATCGCACATCATGGGGGATAGGATGCAAGGGCTTGGTGTAGAGTGAGGAGGTCGACTGGGAGCTTGGTGGTGTGATGAGGGAAGAGGGGAGGTTCGGTGGCCCATGCGAAGGGGAGTGTGGTGCAAAGGAGAAGTAGCCATCATTAAGGATAGGGGTGAGAAACTGCTCCTGCTGCTGAAGATGAGGATGAGTGGGGGATAGAAAAATAATAAAAGAAATAAATAAAAAGAAAAGAAAAATAAAAGTTAAAAACAAATGTAAAAAATAAAAATATAGAATGTGGACCTCTAAATAAACATAAAATAATCTAAATTGATCCTTAAAATTATCTATATTAAATTATTAATTATTAAAACGAAAATAATTATAATTATAATTATTATAATTATAATAAGAAATATAATATTATTTTTTATGATAAAAATATAAATGACATTAAAAATATTAATAATTTTATAATAACAAAATAATAAAAGTTGTAACAGCCCAAAATAATATTAACAATAAAAATAAGTATTACAGAAATATTAAAAATAAAATAAAATTTATAATCATAACACTAATAATAATAATAATATCATCATAAAATATTAGTATTAGTAACATCAAAATAATTCCTTTAATTTTCAATACGATTGTTATTTTTATTTTATTTTCATTTCATTATTCATTACATTTTTTTTATTGATTTGAACATCAGACATGATGTGCAGTGAACTGGGGAAGGTCACACGGTGGCCTAAGAGAGGTCGAATGACTTTGACCCTGCTGTGTTGGATATAATCGTGGACAAAATGTACATATTTAAATACGAAGCAAAAAAAATTATGTTGGGCTTCAACCCGAACTACCCGATGTGTATAAATATTAACAAAATTAATATTATAAAATTGACTGGAGTGACATAGCCAAATTTTAATTATTAACAATTCTCTTATACAAAATGGTTTTTATTTGATTTTTTTCAATATTTCATAAACTTTACATCCAGTTTAATTACACATTAAACACATGAAAATTATGTAGACTGTGTAATTTAATCGGCGGATTCATTATTATATAGTAACCATACATGATTGGGGGTTTTTAATATTAGATTAAGTTAATTATTTATTAAATATAATTGTTAACCTAATGAATTGTATGTAATTTCATATTAATGACCCAAAAAACACAGTTCAATAAGGTCAAATAGAGTATGTTGTTAAATATAATATTTTCTTATAAATAGGTAATGTGCAATATTTACACAATCCATCAACATGTCTTGTGCTTCTATTCTTTAGTTATCCATATTACATTCCTTGGGACATAGTTTCTAAATATCAAAAACATGGAAATAAAAATGTCTTATGATCTTAAAAAAACCGTTCCTATAGTTTATTTAGAAAAATAAAACTACGTGTGACCATTAATTATAATGGGTTTTACAATGTCGTGTGTGGATCACAATATCCATGTCAACATCAATTATTGGTAAATTGAAATATGGGATCCTGAATGTCCAAATAGATCTTGTATCCAGAATTTCCTTTTTTGAAGAAGCATCTATAACATGGATTTCCAACACAAATTGTTGTGAAAATGGGAGGTGAGGTAGTTGTTGACTTGTAGACATAAATTGAATTGGGGTATCATTCCCCTTATCATAATCAAGTTTCTTTCCCTAGAATCATCAATGGAAGTCATTGAATCTTATATAATCCATAAATGATTCAATTCCATTCAAACAGTGAGCAAAAAGGATTGGACTATTTCAGATAGTTCTACTTGAGATGATTTTTCCATTGAAAATAACATGTGAGTATCATCGTTAATAAATCCATAGTGTTTACATAAGATGTTCTCATAACCCGAGGGACCAAACATAATACAAGCCACACCATTGACATTATCTTTGATCCGTAGACAGATCAATTGAATCTAGAAAATATATTTTAGGAAAATTTGTCTTCTTTTTCAGCCACAAAAATCAAGTGTCCATAACATACAATAGTCTTAGAAGTAATTTGTTTTGAATTAGTGTAAATGTGGTTTGAATCATTTAAATGTGTATAAATGGTAATGATGCACACATTAAGAGATGAATTCGGATTTTCAATGATCATTGTGATAATATTTTTCGAGGTTTACTTGGTAGAAGATCCATCAGAAACATATATGAGGTTATGAAACATTTATCTATGTGAAATTGCTGTTTTGGAAAGAAATTGGTCTCCTAAATAGAGTTACAAATACATTATGGTTCCAAAGACTCCATGTGTATAATCACAAATATTAAATATAAATATATTTAAAACAAATATAGGATAAATGGTTTCCACAACCCACAAGCGGTGATAGAAGGTTTATCCCAACTAAATCACAATCCTTTAGAATTTTTCATGATTGGGTATCCGTACTCTATAAATATTTTGAGGACTATTCCACTCATGGGATCTATGTAAAGGGATATAAATTTAAGAATCCATATATTGGTGTTTAATCCCTATTCACTATTTAATATATAGGATTATCGTTGATTAATGTATTCATTACTCTTTGGAGTCCACATAAAAATATCCCTATCAAAAAATGAATTCTATTTCATCTCAAGGAGTATATGAGAGGGAATGATTTCATCATGCATGGGGGTTCTTGAAATAATGGCATTAATTCAGTTTTGTTTCCTATTTTGAGGCTCTTCTATGATTTCATCATGATTATTTTCTAGGAACGTTTTGGTCAAGAAATTAATAATGGTTTGTGTTAAGACATTCCATTTTGAGTTAACCATAAAGAAATGTATGGATTTATATGTGGTAGGCTAGATGTATGAGGCAGGGTATATTGTTCCACCATTCATTAGCCTTGTGATGAGCCTAATATAAGACAATAAAATGGAAGGACCATTAGACATTAGAATATTCCAATCTATTTGTGTCGAGTATTAAATAAACATCATATATTAATTTCACATCATGGTTTGAAATTGTGTTGTATCCATGAAATCATGTGGACTAATTAGATTTTATTTCATAAAATACATGTTCCACCATTTCTAGACAATAAATGGTGCATTTATTTCACGTGAAATTTAGTAAATACACGAAGACCCAGAATCCATCGTCAAAACCTTATATAATGAACAATAATATATGAAAATAAAAATTGGAGTACACTCAATGTAGCCTTTTAATATAATTACATAATTCTTTTCACATCCATATGAATTCATCACATGTGATCATCATTTAATTGATAATAAATATTGGTAATATGGGAACAAAATTTCTAAATGAAGATGTTTTTTTGAATTAGAATGAAGAATGGATTAAAAATTGATATAATTGTGCACAGCTAAATGAACATTGATGAATAGTGCAAAAAATAATCTTAAAATTAAATTACATGACATTAATACCACTTGATTGTTTTGGGAATAGTGAGAGAACACATTATGGCTGTTATTGAATACAAAAATATTTAATTTTTGAGACCATTCCCACATTTTATACTACATAAAATCAGTCCCGGTAATGTTTTTAAAAATAATATTGAAAATGAAATACACTATAGAATGAGGAGATCTCTTCATGTAAAATTTATGATTAATTTAATTATATTGAATGAAAGAATATATTGATATTGTGATCATTCTTTGATGATGATTTATTTTTTCCAAAATGATTTTCCATTTTCAATCGTTTCTCTTGTTGGATATAACTTACCATCACTCTAGTTTGAATCCATAGATGATCCTTTGATATTTGCGAAATGTCAACAGTTTTTTAGGAAAAAGGGTTGAGGGTATATCATCTCATTCTTTTCATCATAAACTCTTTAAGAATTATTTTAGTCATGATGAATCATCCTCAAATTCAATTTTTTGATTTGATAGAAGAGGGGTGAGAATCACAAGAGCATCTCTGGGTTTTGAGAGAGATATAGAGATTTCATTAGGTGCATCAGTAATCATTTTTTTCAATCACTACATAATACTGAGAATATTCTTCACATAGATGTATGGCTAATGTGATGATATTATTTAATTATGTATCAAAAATTCAATAATATATTAGACTATATATGACCACATTAAATTTAATAATAATATATTGTTTATTTTCATAGGCATTATACTATGTGGTAAAATAATAAATATTATTTTAACCAACAATAAAATTAATATTTATCATCAGACACAACCATCATCTTCTCCTACACTATATAAGTTATAAATTAAATAAATAAATAAATAATTTATTCCTTCAAAATATAAAAGAAAATTTATGTCCACATGATTTAAATATTACCATAGAAAAAATTTTCCTTTTAATTTATGTGATAAATAATTATTATATAAAATTATACCTCAACCATGAGAACAAAATAGATTCCAAGAATGAATTAATATAGAATTTAGTTATGAATAATGGAATAATTTAGTGTGTTTCCAACTAGGCTAACTTCCCATTGGTATTAATCTAGATTTATCAATGTCAAATATTAAAATCTACAAATAGGACTGGGAACCAAAGAAAATGTTTTCAATGTCACACAATCAATAACCACATATCAGTTCTCTCTGTATAATATAATACCTTTGTAATAATATTTCATAATTCATGTTTCACGCCCATGTCATCATCATATATACTTTCATTTTTATTCAATTATTATATAAAGATTCACTATTACTCTATAGATATTGAATTTAGTAATAAACATCTATTTTGATCCATGTGGCAAGATATAAACTTATATATATATACATTAAATGTTCTTCAACGAAATGATCGATAACATCCTTTCATTAATTGTGCTCAAAATTTAACCTACTTCTCACAAACGCATGGCATAACATTTGATGCAAGTAAAAGTAAGAGTGAATCTGGTGAAAGGGATTAATAATAATTATAATGTCATATAACCATTAACAAATTATAAATAGAAATATATGATGAGACATAAAGATGTATAATTACAACTAACAGTTCTATTCCCATAATAATCTATCCTTGAGATCACCAATGGATCATTTTATTAGAATATTTCTCAGCCATTTACGATTACTCAAACATGGAAATAGGAATAATATATTCCCTAACATAGATTGTTAACTAATAATTGAACTAAATTTTATAATATTTCAATTGAATTTCACATTTCTCATTATAATGGGGAACCATGAATCCATTTTTAATTTGATACATATTATAGACATTATTATATTGATGTCACCCAACAATATGTAATAATAAATTCAATTCAAATTTACTCCATTGAGGATAAATTTTATCCAATTTATAAATAAATGGTTATATAACACAACATGAAAATCGTTGTTCTAGTAATTTGTATGCATTAAAATTCACAGATATACAACACAAATATTTATATTATATCCTACACCTTTTTAACTTAGTGGGACTAGTGGGATGTTAATGATGAAAAGTGAAATATAAAAATAATTATCCTCCTTTCCATAAAGATCATTGATGTCTATCTTTAGACCCCTATCAGCCATTTTTTGGATCATCTTCCCGCCACTATAATTGTCTCCCCCATCCAAAAATGTCCCCCATGTGCATCTCTTTTATAAAAAGATGTCCACCCATCTCAATTGTCAATGGTTTCAACCATTCTACAATTTTCATTCTATGAAAATAACTCTAGCGAATATTGGAAAGCAGATGAATTACATGGAATATACACTTTAGGAGGCTCTTCATGTTCCCAAATAGGTCCTTCAAATACCCAAAAAATGAACTACCCACATTTCATGGGATTTCAGGCATTGGGTAATTGAACCAACTTCTCAAATAGCTCCCAACATCAGGTTCACATAGTGGCCCCCCCCTTATATATGTCACTCTCATGTCATGGCGAGATAATAGTTGTGAAAGGGGGTTGTAATTTACATCCATAAATGGATTGGTGATATCAGCTTATATAGAATCATATGGTCTTGTAAAAAGTGTTGATGCTTTAATGGATGATAAATAATATGAAATATTGTTGTGTTATTCCATTGTAATGAAATTAATATCTCTTCATAGTGGATTTCTCCCACTATTTCGACCCTTATCATTTATTCAAAAATGATTATTTTGCTTTGTAATATGAAAATTTTTAATTAATAATACATATATTTTTAAATTGTATACCTAATAATATAATAATATAAATTCCATATAATTGAGGAATAAAATGAATCATATTTCCCTAAACATCGCCATGTGAAAAAATAATTTTACTACTAGAAGTTTTATTCAATAATGAAATTTGCATGGTACTAGTTTAATATAAATTGAAATAACATTATATATATTTAGGTGATAAGAATAAGAATTCTATAAGGTATATACAAATACTATGTTTATGATAATTGTACCTTCTACCATTTTTTCCATGAAACACTTCTATAAATAGATGTAACATAGATTTTACATTGTTTCCTTTAACATAGAAAAAATTTATGTCAATAATTGTTGTTATCTTAATATAATTTTAATTCATCCTATATAAAGCATATCTCAACATATATAATCCATATCTCAAAACATATATTTAATTCATCAACCCAATATATACTTTGATCTTGTTATCTCATTCATTTAATACCATATTCTATCAATAAATCTATCATTAACAGTGTCTCATTAATAAAATATAATAAAATATTAATATATATCAATAGATTCAATGAATTTGAGTTTATTTTCTTCCAATCCATCATTCAAGGTTTTGGTTCTCTGCTAATGTCTATAGAGGTACTATGGTCGAATCCTAGGCAATGTTACTTTTTTATATTTGTTTATTTTTGTGATTTTTCCATTTAAGGGGGGGGGGGTGTTATTTTGCAGAACATAATTAAATTGATCAGAGGATTATGTTTTATTAATTAAAAAAATTTAATAAATATTGTGGTTTTGTTTTTTATTAGTGATTTAAGATTATGATATCATTGAGATTTACATTATATTACATTAAATCAACACCCACATTGTAATGCCCCGACCGCAGTTTCCGAGAGTCGGTGTATTATTTTAATACATTGGCGTGATTACATGGAAGCAAGTACTAAAAACCCAATAAGTTTAGTAGTGTTGGAGAATAGATTACATAGATGAACGTTATATTACACATTAGAAAATAAAACACAACATAAATGATCCTTTGAGAATTACATTAACCCACAAGATTAACTCTGCTTATCAATAAAATAATGTCATTTACTTATTAAAATGTATATTCTAATTGTCGAATAATTACATGCAATATCAGTAGCCTCTTTTATAATGATGGAATGCAGAATTTCAGAATTTCAGAACCACATAGTCAAGGCCTTATGCCAAGACTACAAATAAGATTTGTCCAAGGCCTTGTGCCAAGACACTAGTTTGTCTCATGAGACCTACCGATGCATCAATGAGCTATAACGGGATCCACTCTCACTTATAAAGACCAATGCATTCCTCACATGAATGGTTTTAACCATAACATAAACATTCGTATTAAAACTAGCATACGAAATGTCAATACATTATCAATAAACCATGAATGGTATAAAAATAAAACATCTACAGTCAAACATATCAAAAAAACATAAATAAAATATAAAAGATTTGTAACATAATAAATAAACTTCAAACAAGTTTAAAATCCATCAATGGATTTTAACAGAGATGAAAATGATTTTTAAAACTCTTTTAGAGAAATATCCCTTTTTCATGAAAATATTAAAAGGTCACACAATTTAGAAAGGATGATATTTAAAGAAATTTTCAAATCAAAGTGTCCCATAACACATTGAGACATTTGAAAGGATTTAAAATATTAATAACATTCATGTCTATATAGATAAATCCTTGAAATCCATTTTGAAAACAAGGATCTTAATGAGAATGATTTAGAGGAATAAATATATTAAAGATTTAAAATTTATGTTTTAGTAAAAATTACCTTAAAATAATCCCTTTGAGAACTCTTTCATGAAACATGGACACAAGAAAATAAATATTTCTTAGTAGATACTTACGTAAAAACTAACGCATATAATAAAGAGATTGTGAAATTAACTCTTACCTTGCACATTCTTTTTGGTCGATGGTACTTTTAACCTCCTGTATAATGACCATTGTATGATATTAGATTACACCAGAACCATATTCATATATATTATATCATAAATAATTCATTTGTTACTTGATAATACCCATTTAATATTTATTTTAATGTTAAATTAACATTTCAGGTAATACTAGCTTTCTTTATCGTACATATTTTAACTTGTTATTCTTGACCGTATCATTTAGATCATGATTTAAATACATCTAGAATAAAAAAAATGATTCATATATCATATATACTTAGAATATAAATATTTATAATATATAGAAATATGAAATGGAAAAAACTATTTATGGAGATGGTAGGCCGTACGTACGCATAAATCATGTTTCTATTTTCATATCATATTGAATAGAAGTATGTGAATAAGATATATATATATAAGTACATAAATACATTTATATATATATATCTTTAGTTGTAACACCGTGATATTTTATGAGAAGTATATATTTTTTTATGTCTTATGTTATATGCAACATCAAAGGAATCTTTAATTACACACAACATTAGCTTGGATTTCTTTACACACAATCGTGACCTTCCACGATAGCGTGTGTTGTATGCAATAATGAGTTTCACTAAACAACGATATGCAATTAAATTATTATATAAACTAGCCGTTATGAATAGTAATAACCACTTTTTGAAATTTTATAAATTTTAACATTCAAAATGGATTCCATTTTTGGATTCGGAATATCGAAATTATCCTAGGGTGAAATTGTTTGTATTTTTCTAAAAACATTCAATTTTTGATGAATAGTGAAAACAATGGGTTACTATTTAAAAATAGACTTTTTATTTAAATAATTATTTATTTTATTTAAATTTATATTTTGTAAAAATAGATACATAAAACCTATATAAGTTCAATGTAATTCATTGGAGTCATTTTATAATAATTTCATATATATATAAATTTTATTGAAATTTTCACCGTCTTTTACCTACCTCCTAGGAGAATTTGCAAATGTACATAAAACATAATTTTACCACTTCTATGAGTGGTATTTTGAAAATACAAAATACACGGTTAATATCAAGGAGTAAAATGTGGTTCAATAAGATAAAAATATTTTTTGGTGAATATAAACTTTTTACTTTTATTTACAACGGTTAAAAGTAAAATGGGTAATTAAGGGTGAAAATGCTGTTATTATTACCCTAACACATGTCCTTATTATTTTGGATAATTTTAATTCGACCAAAAATAACCTTATGAATAAAATATGACCATTTATGTCCACTTGGATTAGATTGGGAAATTTAATGTTATTCTATTTAAAGAAGAGTTAAAATAGTTACAATCAAAGTTTAATAACTAATTTTTTTTATATTGGTTTATAAATAAGATAAATTAGACTATAAATATTCGTTATAAAGATAAAAATATTTCCAACATAATGGTATTTTATTTATAATTTTTAGACATTATATAAATTAATTTATTTATGACATAATTATGATGCATTAATTACCTTATTAATGAAATATTAACATAAAGGATATTATAAATACCCAAATAATTGTTTTTTGAAACTTGTTATTAATTACACTAAATTTTTAGGTTTATATGACATGTTAGTATTGATTAAATTAACATTTTTTGAACTAATTATGTTTTTATGATATTTACAAAAATAAATAACCAAATATTGTCAAAATTGACATAAAATAGTTTTGAAAACAAATATTATATTATTAATTGTTATTTTATTCCTAAAACTGAGGTTCAGCCAAATGACTTATATAAGGTTATATATATTAATAATTAACCACTTGGATTTCTTTTGGCTTGTTATAGTATGTTTATTACCCTTATAGTGTACGGAAACAAGAAAACACATAAAAAGATAAAATATTTAACTAAGAGTTAAATATAAATGATAAGGTTAAAATAGTAACCAAAACTTCTCTAAACACCATTGGTTTACATTCGTTTGACCCATCCACACTTTATCTTTTAAATAAATCAGTATGGAGCTATTAAAAACTGAATATTTAATTATTATAAAATAACATTTTATGATTTTCCTATGCTGCCCCTCTCTTCCATTATAAAAGGACACCTCCTTCATCTTATCCTCACACCACATTGTGCCTTCATCTAGGCCATCCCTAGCCAATTTCTCTTCTCTGCTTCCCTATTAATATTCTAGAGGTCCTTTTATTCTTCAAAGGACAATTTTTTTCCCCAAAAGGAGGTTTCAAAGAGGCGTGTCGAAGAAGAGGTAATATCCGTTACCGATTCATTGAAATTTATTTCTTCTTCTACTTCCAATTATTTACTTGTTTCATTATTCAGTAATAACAACAGTATCACTATTATATTGATATGTTATTATAAATATTAAACAACCATATTTCACCTTCTATCCATCCTACGGAAAATAATATCATCGTGCATGCGTACGTACGGAATACCATCTCCATGCCATGGTGTAATCTGGTTTCCATCACCACCTTACATGGATGGGTATAATGGTGTAAATATTAACAATATATTATTATTTTAAAGTGATATTTATTCTGAAATAGTATACATACACTCCAATACAATTCTGCGATCATGGGAACGATATCATCGCTCGTGCATACGTACGACCTACCGTCTCCACAATGTGATGTGACTCGTTCTATATGATCTTCAATGCATAATAATTATATAAATGAATTAAATAAATAAATATGATATATATTACACTAATACCATTATGGAAATTAGTTTTCTATAACCTAAAAATATGAATAAGAATTTATTCGACAAAACACACATACGAAGAAAAAGAAATAAACACACGAATAAAAAGTATCAATGAAATATTACTTATAAGAAGCAAGGAATATGACCATATATAATATAATAAAAATGAGAATGTTTCTGGAATAAGTCAAGGATGTTATTTTAATCATTATACAGGAGATTCAGACACGTACGAAGAAAATCGGACCTAAGGTAAGGGAAAATCTCGCAATCTCATTTTTTTCCAAGATTGACTATACTTCAGAATTTACTAGGGAATATTTATCATCCACATCCACGTTCCTTCTATATTTAATAATATTTCTATCCTCCTAAATTTATCTAAATCCAATTTTACCCTTCGGTGAGTTTTTTTAGTAAATGATATGAAAGGAATATTTTGTCGTTTTTAATACGAGGTACTTTTTTGACATTTATGGCCAAAGTACGAGAATAATGTTTCTTTATCTTATACAACATGAATAAATTTTTAGAAAAATATTTCTATGAATATTCCTTTACAATTTTTTTTAGTTTATTTTTAATTAACTTCTCTTAGTTTAAAATTTTATAAGATGTTATGGAAGGAAAAATGTTCTTGAAGTAGAAAGGATATTTTCTTCAAGAATGGAGTTCAAGTGTATTATCAAAATTATTTTCCATATAAGATAATATATGGTTCTATTTATATACGTATTTTGACATTGATTTTATTATGATGGAATTATTTTTATGAGGTCCTTTTATCTTATTTATGATATGATGACACGATGTTTAAGAATCCCATTTTTATTACATGGGTAATGATATGATGTATGATTTATGATCTTATGGAATGCATAAGAATGATATAATTATGAGATGGGTGGGACCTATATCTCCCTCTAATGCATTGGGTAAGGATTTATATCTCATGAGATAGACATGGAAGGAACGACAAGTTAATCGGATTCATTGATATAGGACTGAAGGAGGAGTGAACTCGGTTTAGAAATGGACTTTGTCCACTAGGATAGTCTTGGAAATAAGTCTTGAATTTTAAGAAAAGATTCTATATGATTATTTTTGTATTCCATGAAGTTTCATGTTATGATTATTTGGATTTACATTGAAATACCATGACTTATACCATGTTATGATATTATGACCTCTTTTGCAGGTTATGATTTTCAAAATGTTATGTTCTTATGAATATGATATGATTGATATTTCTTTTTTTTACCCTTACTGAGCATTGGAGATTACCCTTTTGTATGTTTTCTTTTCCCCATGTCAGGAAGAAGTGTATTATGTAGGATATTCCAAAAGGGACTCTAGATATGATAAAATAAAAGGGGGACAATGTAGATGATTTATGAACTAGTTGTTTATGTTTCCCAATTTCTAAAAACACTATACCTATATGGTCATTTCATGGTTTTGTTATATGTTGTGATAAGTGTTCTTCAATATTGAAGTAATAACAATGTATGTAAAGTATGGGTCAATGTAGTTGGTATTTGAGGAAAGGTATAGTCACCCTTTGGAAACTAGTATGTGAAAGCCTTAGTAAGAGCCATAAGGATATGCCTATGGATAGGGAAAAATCATAGTTTTTTAGAAATGGCCATGAGTAACCTATGATAAGACCTAAAGAATGAAATTCTATTCTTTATTATGTGGTTTTACTATTATGATTAGTGTTTCTCACACTATGCTTATAGTTTTTATCTAATGGCTGGAACATGAAGGAATCATGTTAATGCTGAATGTGATTGGAATGAAATGATTGTCCCCCTAATCAACCAAACGTTATGGGAGCTGGAATAAAATATCTTGTAGCCATTCTCAGACCACGTTCTCAAGATATGAATCATATAGGATTTATAAATGAGAAAAGGAAGGAGCATCATTCTGTTGAATTGTTCATGAGGCAGTGTCCACCCTCATTAAGCGGGTCTACTGATCTATTAGATGCTGAACAATGGATTAGTACCACTGAAAAGATATTTTCGGTTCCTCAATGTTCTGAACACGATAAAGTCATCTTAAGAGTATATCGTTTGGAAGGTGAAGTTGATCAATGGTGGAATATTATCTAGAATACGTGTCCAAGAGATTAAATTGAGTCCATGGAATGGGACCAGTTCAAGAACTTATTTTTCAACAATTACTTCCCATGTATTCTTCGATCAAAGATGGAGAAAAAGTTTCTTGAACTTATGAAAAAGGATGATGAATCTGTTGGTACCTACGAATAAAATTTTACAAGACTTTCAATGTATGCTTCTGGGATTATTATCCAACTTGAGGGTAAGATCGGTTGATTCTTTAGTGGCTTAAAACCAAGACATCTAAGTGAGTTATCATTAAGGGACTTTAATAGCTATGAAGAAGTCGTTCGATGTGATCTCAAGGTTGAGATGAAGATTGGTTTAACCCATCAGTCATATGCATTTGATAAGAAGAGGAAGATGGAATTCAAAGGAAAATCGAAAGAGCACACTGAAAAGAATATGAGTTTCCCCTTATGCTCAAAATGTGGAAGGAAACATGGAGGGAGTTGTATTAAAGGGACAATTAAATGTTTCAAATGTGGAAAAGATAGACATCGGGCATTTGATTGCCGCAATGATGGGAAGAAGTTGTATAGTGATGCGAACAATGAAAAGGCTACATAGAGTGCACCTCCTACACTTAAATGTTACAAGTGCAAGGAAATGAGGCTTTATGCTAATCAATGCCCAAATCCAAGGGTTGTTGATGATTATCGATGTCAACTAACTCTTAAGTCTAAAGACAAATGAATATCACATGCAATTTTTATCAGCTATGTGGAGTATAATAATGTAGTGGTTAAAGGAACCCTTACCATCCACTCTAAAGTAGAAAATGATTTATTTCATTCTGGATGCATCCACTCTTTTATTTCTGATGAATTTTCTAAGGGTATCACCGTATTACCTCAACAACTAGATGTTGAGTTAGATGTGACAACCCCTAATGGCACAACAGTCACATCAAATGTTTAGAATTCTTCTCCAATTGAAGTTTGTGGGAAAGTGCTTCCTATAAATCTTGTGATCCTTCCTATAGTGGAATTTGATGTGATTCTTGGCATGGATTGGCTTTCATTATATAGAGCTCATATCAATTTCCAATGAAGGGAAGCCACATTTCATATTCCAAATCAATCTATGATCATCTATCGATGCAAGGATGAACATAACCTAACAGTGGAAATTTCTTCCATCTTATGCGTCTTGATTCCACTAAATGAAGGTTATTTATCTCAAATGTTTGGCGAGAAACTCACAATTATGAATATGACCATTGTACGGGAGTTTGATGATGACTTTCTGGAGGAATTGCCAGGTCTTCCACCAAATCATGAAGTTGTGTTTTCAATAGAACTCTTACTGGGTGCTATGCCTTTTTCAAAGAAACCTTATCGAATGGCCGTAATTGAGTTGCAGGAATTGAAGAAGAAACTCCAAAAGAATCTTGATAAGAGATTTGTATGCCCTAGTGTGTCACCTTGGGGAGAACTTGTTCTATTTATTAAGAAGAAATATGGGTCAATGAGACTCTACGTTGATTATTGAGAACATAATAAGATCACTATCAAGACAAAATATCCCCTTCCACGCATTGATGACTTATTTGACCAACTACATGGAGCGCAATACTTTTCCAACATTGATATTCATTTAGGGTATCATCAACTATGGTTCAAAAGGTAAGATATACAAATGATGGATTTCTGTACAAGTTATAGACAATATGAATTTATAATGATTCCATTTGACCTTAATAATGCCCCTGCTATCTTCATGGATCTAATGAATAGAGTCTTTAGAGACAATCTTGATCAGTTTGTGGTATTCTATATAGATGATATTCTTGTCTATTAAAAGAGAAAGTAAGAACATGATCATCACGTGAGAATTGTATTAAAGACCCTAAGAAAGGAGAATCTTTATGAAAAATTTACCATGTGTGAATTTTGGCTTCAAAAAGATTCATTTTTGGGTCACATAATCTCAAAATAGGGGATATCTGTGGATCCATCAAAAATAGAGGTTATCGAAATATGGTCGAGACCAACAAGAGTAACTGAGATCCAAATTTTTCTTGATCTGGAAGGATATTATCGATGTTTTGTGAATGGGTTTTCCTGATTATCTAATCCACTCACTAGGTTAACACGAAAAGGAGTTAAGTTCATTTGGACATAGGAGTGTGAATAGAATTTCAAAGAGTTAAAAAGAAGGTTATCCAGTGCGCCTGTGCTCACACTACATTGTAGTGGTGAACGGTTTGTGATCTATAGTGATGCATCCAAGAAGGGGATAGGGTGTGTTCTCATGAAAAATGATACGGTGATAGATTATGCCTCATGACAATTGAAAATCCATGAGCAACATTACCCAACATATGATTTGGAGTTAGCCGTGGTAATCATCCCATTAAATATTTGGAGGCATTTTCTTTATGGTGAAGGATGTGATATTTATACTGATCATAAATGTTTAAAGTATATTTTCACACAAAAGGAGCTGAATATGTGCCAAAGAAGATGGTTGGAGTTGATTAAGGACTTCGACTTCTCAATTCATTATCACCCTGGGAAAGCAAAGAAGGAGGCAGACACATTAAGTCGACAAGACCATGCCATCTTATCCATGATGAGGATCACAAATGATATAATATTTATGGATTTACAACGGATGGATCATGGAATTACAATGGAAGGGGAAAAATATTATCTTTCTCAAATGAATGTTAAACCATCTATACATGTGAAGATTAAGGAGGAAAAAAAAATATGTAGAGTTAGAAAAAAATGTGAGAAGTTTTCCTGAATTCAACCTTCATTGTGATGAGATAATAAGATTCATGAATCAAGTTTGTGTTCCTCCCATCCCAAAATTAATGAAGGAGATTCTAGAAGAGGCTCATAGTTCTTCATTCACTATTCATCCTGGAAGTACGAAGATGTATAGGGACCTGAAAGAGTACTTCTGGTGGGATGGCATGCATAGATACATTACTGAATATGTCTCTCGATGCTTCGTTTGTCAGTAAGTTAAAGCTGAAAGACAAAAGCCTAAGGGGATGTTACAACCATTACCCATACCTGAATGGAAATGGGAAAACATCACTATGGAATTTGTCACTGGACTTCCAAAAACATTCTCAAGCAATAATTCAATATGGGTTATAGTTGATCATCTTACGAAGTCGGCACTCTTCATTTCTATTAGAAAAGATTTCTCTCTGGATCAGCTTGCCAGGATATATGTAAACGAAGTGGTTAGATTCCATGGAGTACCACATTCCATCATATCTGATCGGTATCCGAGGATTAACTAGATTTTCTCGCGAAGTCTTCGGCATACTTTAGATATATAGTTGAGTTTCAACACTGCTTATCATCCTCAGACAGACAGTCAGTCTGAGAGATCAATTAAAACTCTAGAATATATGTTAAGAGATTTCTCAATGGATTTCAAAGGTGGTTGGGATCAACACCTACCTTTGGTGGAATTTTCTTATAATAATATCATTAACTCCATTATTCAGATGGCTCTTTATGAAGCTCTATGTGGAATAAAATTCAAAACTCCATCTTGATGGGATGAAGTTGGGGAATGAAAGCTATTAGGACGTGATCTTGTTGATGAGATGGAAAAAAGACCAGATCTATTCAACAACACAAAAGAGAAGATCAGAGTCGACAAAAAAGTTATGCCGATAATCGAAGAAAATACATAGAGTTTTAAGTGGGTGATAAAGTGTTCTTTCGAATATCTACATTGAAATGAGTAATGAGATTTGGAAAGATGGGAAAGCTGAGCCCTAGGTATATCAGTCCATTCAAAATACTGGATTGTATTGGGAATGTAGCTTACCGATTGGAACATCCACTGAATCTCTATCAAGTTCAACATGTTTTCCATGTATCCTTCCTGTGAAAGTACATACCCGATCCTTCAAATGTACTCAGCTTAGAATTTATACCACTGGAGCAAGATCTTCCATACGAAGAACAACCGATAGAGATTCTGGATCATAGCGAAACATTCCTACGGAACAAGACCACTCGCATTATGAAATTTTAATGGAGGAACCACCAATTAGAATAAGATAAATGTGAGATTGAGGATATGATTAGAGAGAGATATCCTCATCTGTTTGTGACGAAGCGATGAATTTCGAGGGAAAATTTCATTTTAAGGGGGTAGAATGTAACACCCTAATATTTTAGGAGAAGTATATATATATATATTGTCTTATGTTATATGTAACATCAAAATAATCTTTCATTACACAAAATACTATCTTGGCTTCCTTTACACTCAATCGGGACCTTCCACGATAGCGTGTGTTGTACGCAATACCAATTTTCACTAAACAACGATATACTACTAAAATATTATATAACGTAGTCTTTATGACTAGTAATACCCACTTTTTGAAATTTTATAAATTTTATCTTTCACAATGGACTTCATTTTTGGATTCGGAATATCGAAATGCGCCTAGGGTAAAAATTTGTTATTGTTCTAAAAACTTTCAATTTTTGATGAATAGTGATAATAATGGGTTACTATTTAAAAACAGACTTTTTATTTAAATAATTTTTTATTTTATTTAAATCAATTTTAGTTCAAAATAGATACATAATACCTATATAAGATCAATTTAATTAATTGGAGTCATTTTATAATAATATTAGATATATAAAAATTTTATTGAACTTTTCACCGTCTTTTACCCACCTCCTAGGAGAATTTGAAAATGTATATAAAACGTAATTTTACCGCCTGTGTGAGTGGAATTTTGAATATCTTTGAGACACGGTTAACAATAAATAGTATAATGTGGTTCAATAAGATAAATTTTTTTGGTGAATAGTAACTTTTTACTTTTATTAAGCACGGTTAAAAGTAAAAAGGGTAATTAAGGGTAAAAATAGTATTATTATAACCTTAACACATGTCCTAATTCTATTGGATAAGTATAATTCAACCAAAAACATTCTTATGAATAATATATGACCATTTAGGACCACTTGGATTCTATTAGGACCTTTAATGTTATTTTATTTAAAGAAGAGTTAAAATAGTTAAAATCAATGTTTAATAAATAAAACATTTTTAATATAGGGTTATAAATAAGATAAATTCTACTATAAATATTCATTAGAAAGATAAAAAGATTTCCTATGTAACGGTATTTTATTTATAATTTTTATAAATTACATTAATTAATATTTTAGGGATAATATGACATGTTATTATTGATTAAATTAACATTTTTCAAACTAATTATGATGTTATGATTTTAAAAAAATCATTTACCAAATAGTGTCCAAATTGACATAAAATAGTTTTTAAAACAAATATTATATTATTAATTGTTATTTTATTCCTAAAACTCTATGGTTCGGCCAAATGACTTATATAAGGTTATATATATTAATAATGAACCAATTGGGGTTCTTTGGTCTTATTATAGTATGTTTATTAACCTTATAGTGTAAGAGAAGAAGAAGACACGGTAAAAGTTAAAATATTTAACATAGAGTTAAATCTAAATGATAAGGTTACAATAGTAATCTAAACTTGTCTAAAACCCATTTTATGAGAGGATTTCGACCCATCCGCACTTTATATTCTAAATAAATCAGTTTGGAGCTATTAAAAACCGAATATGAATTTATTATAAAATAATATCTTAAGTTTTTCCTAAGGTTCCCCTCTCGTCCCTTATAAAAGGGCTCCTCCTCCCTCTTCTCCTCACACCACATTGAGCCTTAATGATCTGCCATCCCCTAAAAATTTCTCTTATACACTTCCCTAGAAATATTCTATATGTATTTGTCTTCTTAAAAGTCCAATTTTATTTCCCTAAGAGAAGGTTCCAAAGAGGCGTGTCGAAGAAGAAGTAATATCCGTTACTGATTCATTGAAATTTATTTATTCTTATACCTATTCTTTATTAGTTGTTTCATTATGAAGTAATAACATCAGTATCAATAATATACTGATATGTTATTATAATAATGAAACAACCATATTTCACCTTCTATCCATCCTACAAAAAATGTAATCAATGTGCGTGCGTACTTACAGAATAATGTCTCCACACTGTGGTGTAATTTGTTTTCCATCACCAACTTACATGGATGTGTATAATGATGTAAATAAAAACTATATATGATTATATTAAAGTGATATTGATTCTGAAATAGTATACACACACTCCAATACAATTCCACAATCATGGGAATGATATCATCGCTCGTGCGTACGTACGGCCTACCATCTCCGCGATGTGATGCGACTCATTCTACATGATCTTCATTGCATAATGATTATATAAATTAATTTAATGAATAAATATGATATATATTATAGTAATACCATTCTTTAAATGAGTTTTCTATAACCTAAAAAGAATAATAATAATTTATTCGACAAAACACGCATAAGAAGAAAAAACAATAAAACCCCGAATAACAAGAATCCATTAAATATTACTAATAAGAAGCTAAGAATATGATCATATATGATAAAAAACAATGATAATGATTATGTAATAAGTCAATAACGTTATTTAAATCATTATACAGGAGGTTCGGACACGTATGAAGAAAATCAGACCTAATGTAAGGGAAAATCTCGCAATCTTATTTTTATCCAAGTTTGTTTATACTTCAGAATTTACTGGGGAATATTTATCATCTAAATCCATGTTTCCTCAATATTTAATAATATTTCTATCCTTCTACAACATTTAAATCCAATTTTACCCTTCAGTGAGTTTTTTAGTAAAATATATGAAAGGAATCTTTTGTCGTTTTTAGTAAGAGGTACTTTTTTTACTTTTCCGACCCATGTATGAGAAGAATGTTTTTCATTAACTAATACAAAATGAATGGATTTTTAGAACATTATTTCCATGAAGAATACTTTACATGTTTTCATGTTTATTTTTAATTAAGTTATTTTAGTTTAAAATTATGACATTTTAAGAAAGGAAAATTGTTTTTTAAGTAGAAAGGATATTTTCTTCAAGAATGGAGTTCTAGTGTATTTTCGAAATTATTTTCTGTCAAATATAATAGAGTGTTCTATTGTTATACCTATTTTTACATTGATTTCATTATTATGGAATTATTTTTATGAGGTCCTTTTGTCTTATTTATGTTATGATGGCATGATGTTTAAGAATCCAATTTTTATTACATGGGATATGCTATTTTGTATGATTTATGATCTTGTGGCACACATAATAATGGTATCATTATGAGATGGGTGGGACCTATATCTCCCTGCAATTCATTGGGTAATGATTTATTTCTCATGAGATAGATATGGCTGGAATGGAAGGTTAATCCAATTCATTGATACAGGACTGAATGAGGAGTGAACTCGGTTCGGAAATGGACTTTGTCTGCTAGGATAGTCATGGCAATAAGTCTTGACTACTAAGAAATGACTCTCTATGATTATGTGTGTATACCATGAAGTTTCATGTTATGATTATTGGGATTTAAATTTCACTACCATGAATTATCCCATGTTATGATATTATGATCTCTTTTGCAGGTTATGATTTTTAAAATGTTATGTTCTTATGAATATGATATGATTGATATTTCTTTTGTTTAACCTTACTAAGCATTTCAGCTCAGCCTTTTGTATGTTTTCCTTTCCCCAGGTCAAGAAGAAGATTACTATGTAAGATTTTCCCAGAGGGCCTCTAGATATTCTAAAATAAAATATAGATAGTGTAGATGATTTATGAACCAGTTGTTTATGTTTCACAGTTTCTAAAGAAACTATACATATACAGTCCTTTCATGGTTTTGTTATATGTTGTAATAAGTGTGCTTCAATTTTTTAGTAATAACAATGTATGTAAAGTATGTGTCATTATATAAGTAGAATTATTATTTCATATATTACATACTTATTAGTAATATACATTTTTATAATCGTCGAAGAATGGTGAAAATGGAAATGTATCTTATCGCGTCATGGAGACTGTAATCTGTACTTACACACGAGCGATAGTATCATTTCCTTAAAAGTGTGGAATTGGATGGTATATTAATTTTATAGAGAAATTATCAGTTTATTTTCATTATTTATATACATATTACTCATCATTTTATCCATCCCAGAAACATAGTGTTGAATAACAAATTACACCACAACGTGGAGATAGTAAGTCGTATGTACGCACACATGGTGACATTATCATTCATAGGTTGGATAGAATAATGAATATGGTTGTTCCATATTTATAATGACATCATAGTATATATATGGTACTGAATTTAATATTTTGGTATGGTAATAACAAAGAAAGAGTAAGTGAAAGAATAAAAGAACACGAAAGAAGGTGGTGAAATCATTACCTCTACTTCAGGTTCTTCCTTTTGATTTGATCAAAATGGCTCCTTTGTTTGGCTCTATGGCAAATGTATGGCCTCTATGGTGAAGTTAGGATATTTTGGAGGATATTTGGGTAGTTTTTTGCAGAGGAAAAGGTCTTTGGAGGTTTGAATTTGAGATAAGGGGTAGTTCCCTTTTATAAGAGTGGTGGGGGGCATCAAAAGAATTACATAAAATATTATTTTATAATAAATTCATTTTCGGATTATAATGGATAAAAAATGAATTATTTAAATTCTAATGTGGGTATGGGTCATAAAAAACTCATCAAAGTAGGTTTTAGATAGGTTTGTGTTACTATATTAATCTTATCTTTTAGATTTAACTCTTAGTTAAATAGTTTGACATTTACCATGTCTCTCTCTATTTTTTTATTATATGGTTAATAATAATAATATAAACTTACAAGAGATCCTCAAGTGGTTCCTTAATGACATATATAATAGTATATAATCCCTTTGTCTAAACCTTATATTTTTAGGAAATGAATACCAATTAATAATATATTTTTTGTTTTAAAAACTCTTCTATGTCAATTTTGACACTATTTGGTATTTTGTTTTTTCTAAATTCATTTCTTCATTATTACTTAGAAAAAAATTCATCTAACCAAACCTAATATGTCATATTAACCATGAAAATAGTTTAATTCGTAAAAAATTACAATTTACATTTATTTGGATATTTATAATAGAAACTATTCAAATATTTTATTAATACAGTAATTACTGCATCATCATTATGTCATAAATCAATTTAATTTGTTAATGTCTAAAAAATATAAAGAAAATACAATTATGTATGAATACTTTTATATATATAGAGAATATTTATAGTCAAATTTATCTAATTGTAACCATATATTAAAAATGGTTTAGTTATTAAACAATGAATTTAACACTTTTAACACTTCATTGAATTATATAATAATAAATGTCCGAATCTAATTCAAATGTATCTAAATGATCATATTTTATTATTAAGGTTGTTTTTGGTCGAATTACACTTATCCAATATAATTAGGACATGTGCTAGTTTAATTATGGTATCATTTTTTCCATTAATTAGCCTATTTACTTTTAACAGTGGTAAATAAAAGTCAAAAGTCACTATTCACCCAAAATTATTTTCATATTATTAATCCAAATTATACATACTGATATCTACATTGTCTCTAGGATTTTCGAAATTCATCTCAGAGATGTAGTAAAAGTTTATTTTATGAAAATTTGCAAATGCTCCTAGGATATGGGTAAAAGACGGTAAAACAGTCGATGGAATTTTATACATTTAAATTTATTATAAAATTACTCCAATGAATTACATTGAACTTATATAGGTATTATATATATATATATATATATTAAATTAAAATAAATTTATTTAAATTATGTAAATTTTTAAATAAAATGTCTTTTTTAAATAATAACACGATGTTTTTCACTATTAATCAAAATTTAAAGATTTCAAAAAAATAACAAAACCTTACCCCAAGATAAATTTGATATTCTGAATTATAAAATGAATTTCATTTTACGAAATTCAAAAAATAGAATCCGCATTTATTAATTTAAAATTAATTTCGATTTTCAAAACCAAAAAGCATATTTTTAAGAAATAATAACTATCACAAAATTGACAGTTGCTTATGTCCAATTTCAATGTGAAATTACATACGATGATCTCAATTGTATTAAATGGTAAAAATATAATCCATTTATACATCCAAACCATTAAAATGTATAATTTATCACTATAAATTATTTTGATTAAAAAATTTGATTTGAATTAAAAACATATTATTTTTTCACTATTCACCCAAATATGAAAGTTATTAGAGAAACACCAAATATTTATTGGAACTAAATTTTGATGTCCTGATTCTACAGAGCAAGTTAAGTTTGTCATATTGAATATAAAAAAGTTTAAAATATTGGATTTAAATAGGGTTCTTCCTTAAAAGGTTGTTAAATTACAATTTTTAAAAAATCACTTATTTTATCTGAAAAAAATGAATTTGTTCTTATATTTTGTCTAAGACACTCAAAATATGGATTCTAAAATTATAAGCATTATTTAATGTTCAAATTTTAGTTAGTATTATTCTGAAATGCTTTTAAAGTCTAGTTTTGTAAGTCGTGGTGCGCTTGAACTCAGTGTTGCGTGTAGTGAATATTACTGAATTTCTTTTAAGAAATAGCATACTATGAAATCATGGGGTGTTACATTATTCCCTCCATCAATAAATTGTGTCCTCTCAATTTGAAATTGTTCTTCAAAAATAAATTGTTGAAAATAGAAAATAACATTGTCAGAAAAACCACATCGGAAATTGGGTTGAAAAAAATTATTCTTAATAATGGTTAAAGGGGAATGAAATTGTCACCACGAAATTAAGATCTCGATTAAAAGAAAAATGGTGGAAATTAGAGACACATAATTGGAAGAAAAAAATCAATAATTATATGTAGATATTGAGGTCATCGGTCACAAACAATAGTACAATTGAGGGACTCAAATCCATTAATCTATGATGATTTAAAATATCCTCGGTTCAACAAAACATAAGGTATTAGGATGAAACATTTTTAGTTTATGATCCCATACATAAAGTTTAAGAATTCATTTTTTCAAAGAATAAGAGAAGAAAAAAATATATACTTGACAAGTGTAGTTCCATCCATTAACTAATTTCTACCCCAAACTCATCTTTCACTCTTAAAGATAATAGAACATTAAAAATATTATATTTATCCTATTCATATAGGGCTCCAAAAAATTGAATTTATAATTCATATACCAGACCCTTTTAAAAAGTACATTATTCCATCCAGGACATCACGTGGAAAGGTTGTAGGTGACACAGCCCTGTCGTACATCGGTTGTGGGATTAATTCTCACGGCCTTGCCGGATGTGACGGGTTGCCGCCCGAACTCCGGGTTGTCCATATTATGGAAATACAAAAATATACTCAATCTAAACATATCCAAAATACATCGGTCTAAACTCACAGTCCAAAATTTATAAGGATGGTAAACACAATGACGATCCTTTTTTCAATGTAATAACTTGTGAACACCTTCATTGTGTATTCTTCTAAAACACGGCAAATTCTTGAATTACCATAAAACCATATTTATTACATTCATTCTCCCTTATTCCTTATAGAATACTGGATATAATCCTTCTATCCAAAAGGTTATAAACTCCTACAATGATGGAATATACAAATCATTAATCAGTTTCAAGGTAGTCAAGAATATCAAATTTAATTTATCCAAATCAGTCATCTCTTATTCCAAAAATATTACCTCAGTATCTAGACAATATTAATGTTTTTCCTTTCTTTCAACCAGGAATTTTACAAAAAAATTAACTTACCATTGAGTTTCATTTATTAGTTCCCCACAATCTCATGTCCTTACTGAATTAGTACTGCAGTACAATCCTTATTTACCCTATAATTCTTATAACAAGTACATCATTAATACAATACTCATATGACACAATAAATTCATATCAATATAAGAAATCCAATCATTCTGCTTCATATTTGATAGTATCATAACATTATTATTATCCATTAGCAGCATTTGGGGTATACTCTGATGATTTGGACATTGATTCATGTAGTGCCCCAACTCTTGGCAGATGAAGAATTGTACATTGAAAACATTTTTCTTACCCTTGAAATCATGTACCTACTGTCCTTTTTCTCCACACTTATAACAAACTCTTATTCACTTCAAGAATTTAACAATGTGTTTCTTTCCACATTTATCACATAGGTGAAAATCCTTCATTACTGTCTTCCCTTTATCCATATTTCTTTCTTTCATCCTTTTCTTCTCTTGCTTCCCTTCAAAGACGTAGGACTCAAAAAATCTTTGACTTATCTTATTAACATGTGATACTATTTCTTCATCTGTTGAGAATAAATTGGAGAGAATTTCCCTTCTAAATGTTGGATTAATACCGTGAAAGATATGATCCTTCATACTCTTTAGATCATACGTATTATTGGAGTTCACATTCCTTCTACTGGGTGACATTTCTATACAATGGCATATAGTTGGTGAGTTTATGAATTTCCAGGAAGAATTCAAAACTTGTAAAATACCTAACGTAAATTCAACAATTTTTGTTTGTAATCTATAATCCTAAAAAAATCATGAAAGAATTATATACTCATTAACCATTCATAATGGTTTATACTGAATATGAGAATTATCCTATGTATATCCCCCAGTAGTGTTGTAACCAAGAGTGCATCAAGGACCGTTGGCATGCACCAGTTCCAATTTGAGTCTAGCTCAAAGCAGTGTTTATAGGTTTTACCCCGATGTACATCTATGCCTGATCTGCCTCTACCTGCCCATAACTAGATTGGGATTTATTTCCTGGAAAACACACAAAATCTCTATAGTACCAAAATTTTAGTAAGTTCGTCTATACTAACCCTCGAAGTCTATCTTAGGGTAATGTTCTATAATCAGAGTTTAACTAAATCTATTTCCATGGTTATTGTTAAAAATCCTCTGATAACATCTGTAACACCTCGACCCCCATTACTCTGAGTCGGTTCATTATTTTAATACATTGGCATGATTACTAGGAATCATGTCCCAAAAGACTGGTTTGTTTAGAAGCATTGGAGAATAGATTACATACATGAATGTTACATTACACATTAGAAAATAAAACACAACATAAATTATCCTTTGAGAATTCCATTAATCCCCTAGCTTAACTCTACATATCAATAATAATACACTTATTGGAATCCTGAGAAAATTAAAACATAGAAAGGGGTGAGCTTAGATGGACAATAAAGATAACAATTTAGCAGAAACATTCATAAATAAGCATAAACATTTAAGGAAATTTATAAGACTAAAATAAAATCCTTTTAAACATAGACTTCATCATAATATGGAAAATATAAAATCAAATAATTACATTATCATATTCACATGGATATTCTAATAGTTGAATAATCACCTGCAATATCAACAACTACTTTTATGATGATGGAGTACATAATGCTAGATTTTTATAACCACATAGTCAAGGCCTTGTGACAAGACTACAAATAAGATTTTCTCCAGGCCATGTGCCAAGACACTAGTTTGTCTCATGAGACCTACCAATGCATCGAGGAGCTATATCGGTCTCCACACATCACTTACTATGTCCAATTCATTCCTCATATGAAAATGATTAAACATAACATAAAAATTCGTATTAAAACTATCTTAAAAATGTCAATAATTTATCCATAAACCATGAATGGTATAAAAATAAAACATACACTGTCAAACATATCACAAAACTATCACTAAAATATGTTATATTTTTATCAGAATAAATAAACTTCAAAAAAGTTTAAAATCCATCAAATTTTACTGATATAGATGAAAATGATTTGTAAAACTCTTTGAGAGAAATATCCTTTTTTCATGAAAACATATAAAAGTAAAACAATTTAGAAATAAAGGCATTTAAAGAAATTTTTGAAAAAAAGTGTTCAATACTACTTTGAAAATTTTTAAAGGAATTAACATTTTAATAACATTCATGTCCATATAGATAAATCCTTAAAACCATTTTTAAAACATGGACATTAATGAGAATGATTTAGAGGAATAAATATTTAAAACATTTAAAAATGACATTTTAGTAAAAAGTACCTTGAAATAATCCCTCTAAAACTCTTTCATGAATCATGGACATGGATAATAAATATGTCCTAGTAGATACTTATGAAAAAATATCCTCGGATAATAAAAAGATTGTGAAATTAACAATTACCATGAACTTTTCTTTGCTCGAGGGTACATTTAAACTCATGTATGATGAAAATAGTAAGATACATGATTATAATAGAACCATATTCATATATATTATATCAGACATGATTGATTTATGACTTTATACTACCCATTTAATAATGATTTTCATGTTATATTAACATTTTGGGTAATAATAGCTTTCTTTACCGTACATATATTAACTTGATATTCTGGACCATATCATTTAGATCATAATTTTAAAACTTACATAATAAAAAACATGATTCATATATCATATATTTTTAGAATATAAATATTTATAATAGATATATATTTGAAATGAAAATCACAGTTTATGGAGACGGTAGGCCGTACGAACGCTTGAACGTTGTTTCTGTTTTCATATCGTATTGAACGGAATTAAGTTAATAAGATATATGTAAGTACATAAATATATTTATATATATATATCTCAAGTAGAATTATAATTTCATATAATACATATTTATTAGTAATATATATTTTTATAATCATCGATGAATGTTGAACGTGAAAATGAATCTCATTACATCGTGGAGACGGTAATCTGTACGTACACATTAGCGACAATATAATTTCATTAATAGTGTGGAATTAAATGGTATATTAATTTTATAGAGTCATTAGAATTTTATTTCCATTATTTATATCAATTTTACTAATCATTATATCCATTCCAATAACATAGGGTTGAATAACAAATTAAACCACATCGTGGAGACTGTAATCTGTACGTACACACACATAGAGTCATTATAATTAATAGGATGGTTAGAATAATGAATATGGTTTTTCTATATTTATAATAAAATAACAGTATATATGAGGTACTAGAATTTTTATTTTGGTTTTGTAATAACAAATAAAGATAAGTTGAAGTATAAAAGAATTTTAAAGAGGGTTGTGAAATCATTACCTCTTCTTCAGGTTCTTTCTTTTGAAGTGATAAAAATGGCTCCATATGATGGATTTATGACAAAATTAAGGCCTATACGGTGATTTTAGGATATTGTTTAGGATATTTGGTAAGTTTTTGGCCTACTAAAATGGATTTGGAGGTGTGAATTTGGGAGAAGGGGAAGTGCCCGTCTATAAGAGGGGTGAGGGACACCCTAGGAAAAACATAATTTTTTTATTATAATATAATATTCGGTTTATAACTACTTAAAAATGAATTATTTAAAGTCTAAACTGGGGATGGGTCACAAGAAACTCAACCAATAGGATTCAGAAAGTTTTGTGTCACTGTATTAACCTTATCCTATTTATTTGACTCTTAATTAAATAGTTTGACATTTACCATGCCTCGTTGTATTTTTATTTTATATGGTTTATATAATTACTATAAACTTTCAAGAAAACCTCCAAAGGATTATTAATTAAATATATAATATTATTTAAGCCATTTGGACGATCATTAGATTTTTATGGGAGGAATAAAAATTAATAATATGATATATTTTTTAAAAGCTCTTTTATGTCAATTTTAACACAATTTGGTATTTTGTTAGTTCTATATTCATAAAAGCATTATTACATTGAAAACAATTCATCTAAAAAACCCAAATATGTCATATTAACCAATAAAATTAGTTTAATACATTAAACGCCTCAAATTACATTTATTTGGATATTTATAATATCAATTATTCTAATCTTTTATTAGTACAGTAATTACTGTATCATCATTGTGTCATAAATATATTTAATTATTTAATGTCTAAAAAATATAAATGAAACATAATTATGTAGGAAATATTTTTATCTTTCTAATTAATATTTATAATCGAATTTATCTTATTTGGAACCCTATATTAAAAATGGTTTAGTTATTAAACATTGAATTTAACACTTTTAACTCTTCATTGATTTAAATAATAATAAATGTCCTAATCTTATCCATGTTTACCTAAAGGATCATATTTTATTTCTATGATTTTTTTGGTTGAATTACATTTATCCCATAGAAACAGGACATGTGTTATGGTAATTATGATATCATTTTTACCCTTAATTACCCTATTTTCTTTTAATTGTTGCAAATAAAAGTCAAAAGTTACTATTCAGCAAAAAATATTTTCATCTTATTTTACCCAATTTTACTTACTGATATCAACTTTGTCTCTTAAATTTTATAAATTCAACTCTGAGAAGTGGTAAAATTATTTTTTATGAAAATTTACAAATGCTCATTGGAGGTTGGTAAAAGACATTAAAACGTTCGATAAAGTTTTATATATCTAATATTATTATAAAATTACTCCAATAAATTAAATTGAACTTATATTGGTATTATATAACTATTTCGAATTAAATTAAATTAAAATAAAATAAATATTTATTTAAATAAAATGTCAGTTTTAAATAAAAAAAAGTGTTTTTCACTATTTATCAAAAATTTAATGTTTTTAGAAAAATTCCGAAATTTTACCCCAAGATAATTTTGATATTATGAATTCAAAAATGATTTCCACTTTTCCAAATTCAAATCATATAAGCTTACTTTATTAATTTAAAATTAATTCTCGTTGTCAAAACCAAAAAGCATATTTTTAAGAAATAATAACTATCAAAATATTGACAGTTGTTTATGTCCAATTTCATAGTGAAATTACTTACAATGACCAGAATTGGATTAAATGGTAAAAATATAATCTATTTATACTTCCAAACCATTAAAATTTCAAAATTACCACTCTAATTTATTTTTATTAAAAAAGTTGTATTAGGTTAAAATATAATATTTTTTCAGTATTCACTCAAATATGAAAGTTATCAGAAAAACCACAAATATTTATTGAAACTAAATTCATATGTCCTGATTCTAAAGAATAAGTTTATTTTGTCAATTTAAATACATAAATGTTTCGAATATTGGATTTAAAGAGGTTTCTCCATTAAAACGAGGTAAAATTTCATTTTTTGGAAAAATACTTCTTTTATATGAAAAAAATGTATTTGTTCATACATTACGTCTAAGAAACTCAAAATATAGATTCTAAAATTATAAGGATTATATAAAGTTAAAAATTTATTTAATATTATTCATTACCTCTTTTTAATGGCTATTTAAGTAAGTTGTGGAGAGCTTGAACTCGGTGTTGCGTGTAGTGAAAGTTATTGAATTACTTTGAAGAAATAACATGCTATAAAATTATGGGGTGTTACATTGTTCCCTCCTTCAATAAATTGATTCCTTGAAATTTTAAATTGTTCTTCAAAAATAAATGGTTCAAAATAGAAAATAACTTTGTTGGAAAACCCACATCACAAATTGGGTTAATAAAATTTAGTCTTAATAAAAGGAAAAGGGGTATGAAAATATCACCCCCAAATTATGAACTCGGTTAGGAGAACATTGGTGGAAATTAGAGACAAAAAATTGGGGGAAAATGTAAATAGTTATAGGGAGTGATTGAGGTCATCAGTCACAAACAATAGTATAATTTAGGTCCTCAAATCCATCAATCTATGATGTATTAAAATATCATCAGTTCAACAAAACATTAGGTATTAGGATAAAACATTTTTAGTTTTAAGAACCCTTACCTAATGTTTAAGAATTAAATTTTTCATTGAATAAGAGAATAATTATATATATACTTGATAAGTGGAGTTCCATACTTCAACTAATTTCTAACCGAAACTCATCTTTCACTCTAAAAGATAATAGAACCTAAAAAATATTCTATTTATCCAATTCGTATAGGGTTCCAAAAAAATAAATTTATAATTCATATTCTAGACCCTTGAAAAAAACTATATTATTCCATCTTGGACATCACATGGGTTAGTGGTAGGTGGTACACCCTTGTCGACCATCGGTTTTGGGTTCAAGTCTCGTGGCCTTGTCGAACGCAATAGGTTTCCACCAGACCTCTAAGATGTCCTTTTTATGGAAATTCAAAAATAAACTCAAACTAAATCTATCTAAAATACTTCTTTCCAAAATCGTAGTCCAAAATTTATAAGAACAGTAAACACAATGAAGATCTTGTTTTCCACATAATAACATGTGAACACCATCATCATGTATTATTTTAAAATAAATTAACATTCGGAATTACCAAAAAACCTTATTGATTTCATTCATGTTCCCTTATTCCTTATAAAATACTGGATATACTCCAGCTAACCAAAAATGTTGTAAACTGTAACAATGATTGAATAATCAAATCATTTATCAGTTTCAAAGTAGTGAAGAATATCCAAAATTATTCATCCAAATCAATGATCTCTTATTCATAAATTAATACTTTAGTATCATTACCATTTTAACGTTTTCTCTTTCCTTCAACCATGTATTTTCCATAAAATTTATCTTACCATTGAGTTACCTTTCTTGGTTCCACAAAATCTCAACTCCTTAATGAAATATTACGGCATCACAATCCATATATATCCTATAATTGTTATAACATGTACATCATTAATACTATACTAAAATTACACAAAACATTAATAACAACGTATGAAATCTAATCAATCCTCTTCATGTCTGGTAATATCATAACTCTTTTATTATCCAATGGAAGTATTTGGTGGATACTCAGATGATTTGGACGTTGATTTGTGTAGTGTCCCAACAACTTGCAGATGATGCCTTGTACAGTTGAAAAAATATTCGTACCCTTGCAATCAGGTAAATAGTGTCCTTTTTCCCCACACTTAGAAAAACTCTTATTCCCATCAACATTTACCAAGGAGTTTCTTTGCACAATTATCACATATGGGAAAAATCCTTCTTTTCCCACATCCATCTATGCAACTTTCTCCCATCCATCCTTTTCATATCTTGCTTCCCTTCAATTCCATAGGGCTCAGTGAATTCTTTACTTATCTTTTTAACACATCATACTATCTCATCATATGTTGAGAATATATGGGAGACACTTTCCCTTCTAAATGTTGGCTTAATACCATGAAAGATATTATTGTGCATTGTGTTGCATTTGTTGTCAATAAGGTGTCAAGGATTGAATGGATAAAAAGGTGTGTCAATATGTGAAGGATAAAGGAATTGATGGTGATGGTGATTTTGTCAATAAGATGTCAAGGATTGAAATGTTGAAAAGGAGTGTCAATATGTGAATGACAAAGGATGTGGTGGTGGTGGTGATGGTTGGAGAATGACCTTGGTACTAAGAAGCATGTCACTTAAGAGAATCACTAAGTGCCATAGGAGGTAATGGTTTAAACATTCTTCATACAAAATCACATGATTGTAGAGCTAATCTCATGTTCAATGAACTTGTATCCAGAAGATACAATGTCATAACATTGTTAGAAGTCCACGCATTTTCTTCACAATTTATGAGGAGATAAAGAAGTGTTGCATCCAAAATCACTAAGTGGATGAGGAATTAATGGAGAACCATCCATATCACTAGGTGAATGAAGTGAAGGAGATACATCAATAAGTGGATGAAGTTAAGATGAACCATCCATAGCTACTAAGTGTATGAAGTGGTTTGAAGATGATCATGGACTATCTCTTAGTGCATGAGGATTTGATGATGATCCATCCTCATCTCTGATTTGATCATTTAAGAACATTGAAGAAATATTTGATTCAAGAGCAACATTTGAAGATGAACCTTCAGGAATTCCCTCTTAAGTAGAGAAAAAATGTTGAATAGGAGATGAGGAATTCTAAAGAAGAAGAGGAGGTGAAGAAGAGGATTATGTCTTGAAGTAGACTTGTTCCTACTTGGTTATTTAACTTAGTATACAAGTTAGAGCTTATGAAAAATATATGCCAATTATTGGGCCATCCTTAGGGGCTCAACCCAAGGAACATGTGGGACTAGGTCACCACGCCCATGGGGAAACCGCAGGGGCCATCCCAATAGCGGCCTAGCCGTGTGTAAGCCCGAGCCACACAGAAGTCAATCCCACGCAGTGTGGGCGCCATGGGCGCGCCCGTGGAGGAGCATGATGGGTGCTAAAGCACTCCCAGGGGAGCATAGTGGATGCTAGAGCACGCCCGTAGGAGTACCAGTGCGGGGCGGCACCAGAGGGGGGGGATGAGAATTCTGAGCTGATGTTGGGAGGAGCTGTTTGTTAAACCGAGCATGAACCGTGACACGTTTCGATGTGGGATGAGTTTTTAAAACGCATAGGAAATCCTGGACACTCATCTGATCGCACGTCTGATCGCTGTCGTCCATCTCATCCATGGCGTTGCGTTATAATCCCAGCCATCCGCGATCATTAAATGCAGATCCAACGGCCATGGCATCGTCTCATATATCTCACTGAGCCGAGGACTCCCCATGACGCCGCCCGCGAGCCAGAGCCACCCGAGAAAGGTAGATGGAACTCCAGACCACCTACGATGAAGGTGAAGCCTCCAAGATGATCTGTTAGGTGTAATGAACACATACATGTATTAAAAGTCGCATGCATGCAACAAAATGAAGAAATTTTAATGAGGCCGAAGCAAACGGAGTTTCGAGGCAGTGTATTCGTGAATGGACAGAACAGGAAGAAGCCATTCATGCGTTCAAAAATGCATGCACGTGGAGAACATGCACCATGAAGAATCCCATGCTAAATAGAGAAGAAAAAAAAGATTTGAGAAAATCTTGAAATCCCGATGTTTGCGGGAAATAAATATTTACTTAAGAAAAAAAGATCTCGTGGTTGAAATAGAAAAAAGAAACACCCGAGATATGCGGAAAATCTTGAGCACAGGTTGAATGTTTTTAAAGAATCGAATATCTCAGTTATTCAAAGGAATAAATCTCGGATGATTCATGGACGGATCTTGAAAACCCATTCCTATAAAAGAATGATCCTGAGGAGAAGAGATGCTGCTGATCACTTTAGAAAATCGGTGGTCCCGTGAAGCTCCTAGCCTCGCGAAGTTTGAAGCTACGCGCACAACATGCGTGAAAGAACAGCCTAGAGCCATCCGAGGATCCGAGAGACCCTTTTGCGCAACCCCTGCATGAAATATGTTTAAGAGGATGCCACCCCGAGTGCTCCACTGTGTGACAGTGAAGAAGTTGGGCCTTGCGCGCCCACTGCCCGCAACACTTGCATGATAGCAAGTGACTGCACCCCGCACGCCCTCTGTGCCCACAACCTCACACTGCAGGAGGAAGCCACCGTGCCACCAGCACTGTACGAGGGAGTTGTCGCACCTACATGGCAGAAGGATTTTCTGTGCCACCCGCGCGGTAGAAGCCACTCCCGCACCCGGTGCAGTTGAAGGCATGAGTTATCCACATTCTTGCGTACCTCCTTTGAAGTGGTGCTAAAGTGGAAGGCCACACCCACTTGGGATTGTGTGTGTGTGCCTGGGTTTATGAAGGAGAACATGTGTGCAAGTGGATAGGAAGGCCACTACATATCATGGTTGTCTGTGTGCAATTGGAGAGGAAGTACACACCATCATTGAGTGTGTGTGTGCAATGAAACAAGAAGTCCGAAGCCTTAGTGTGTGCACAAGTGAAGGAGGCCATACCTCTTGTGTTTTCCCAAGTGAACGAAAAAGATACATGCATGTCCATGCATGTATGAATAAGTGAACAAGTGGGTGAACACCTTAAAAATAAAAAGATAAGGACAAATTCACACTAAATAACGACACACAATTTGGTGTGTGAGAAAGAATAAAAGAGTGTGACTCCAAGAAGATGGTGTGTGTGCTAAATGATATTACACCCTTTAAGGGTTTATCACACTAAGAAGAAAAGGGGAGAGAATTCTTGCATGCATGCACATGAACATGTAAACAAAGTTTAAATCAGTGTGTGTGCATTTGAGAAGTCCAAGAACAAAGGTTCATGAAGATAATTGAGAAGCCATGCAATCGGGGATTGAAGATTCAGAGATGCCATCCACTCAGTGCATGAAGTGGAATTAAAGAGAGACTAAAGACAGACTGAAGTTAAAGACATCATTCATCTGAGTTTTCTGTAGTTGAGAATACCAAGAAGATTGATTGGGCATACTCAGTGCATGAACATATTTTCCAATCATGATACTCGAAGACAGATGCCAGTTCATCGTTAGAAGAAGGAGAGAATGCCTGAGAAAATAAGAGGAGTCCTGATCACCACAAGTGATAAGAAGAAGTGAGTAAGGCCAGCATACCTTATCCAAGGGTATTGAAGACTCTTGAAGAGCTTCAAAAGAAGAAGAGATACTCGTATGACTCGAGGAGCCAGGAGATGAACCCTTTTGAGACTCAGGGTGGAGTAGTCTTCTGTTGAAGCTGAAACAAGCCAGTGGGACTCTGGTAACACATTGGGATGCAGTATAAAGAACCTCATGTGGGACTCAGGAGTGATACAACGTGACTCTGTATCAACCATTGTAATTACTAACCGTATTATAGTGGAGAATCAATGTTGGGGCATTTAACCAACATGGCAAGGAATAGGCCTTTGGATCCGAACATTGTAAATCCTTATGTCCTGTGCCTTTACATTTACTGCATCACTCGAGGAAAGGTTGAGAGATACAAGAATAGTGGATTGAGGCCTTAACGAGCCATAGAGGTTTAATTGATAAATAATCAATTAGTAAAATGTTAAAAAGGATCACTGATTCACCCCTCCCCCTCTCAGTGATCACACTGATCCAGGCACTTCAATTGGTATAAGAGCAGGTTCCCTATAAATGATCCAAGGGATTAATTATAAAGTGATGATTTGAGGAAATGATCGAACACCCTCAAATGGAGATATCTTCCAAGGCTCATAAAAATATAACGAAGATACATTCCAAGAAGATAAAGAAGAATGTTGCTACTAATAGAGAAACACACTTTATTGAAGGTAATGTGAAAGTCACAACAGATGAAAATTCCTTTTATCACTCATATGATGAATCCTTCTCTAGCTGTGATGATGATGGAACAATCAATTATCTTGTAATGGATCTCAAATATCTTCGGAAGACAGTCCCCAAGGAAGTGTCAATGTGTATTGCTACATGTTTACATGATCTTCAAGAAGAAAAAATACAGCTAGAAGAAGAGGCCAATTCTGTGGAAGATAAATTGGAATGAAGGGTTGGAATGACCAATACTCTCACAAATATATTGAAGGCTAAAGATGAATCCATTTCCCATTGCAGTTAAAGAATTGATGATGTCACTGGAGAACTACAAAGAACCCTTTTGTGAGAAAGAATTCATTGAGATAGTGTTTAAAGAAGTTTTCCATGAACTGGAATGGAGGCATAGAGTTTCAATGGCTGTCAAACATGATCAACTAGAAAAAACAGTAAAAAGGGTAAAGGAGCTTGAAAATTCATTGCAAGCAATGAAGAAGGTTCATGAAGACCAGATGAAACAACTGAAAGAGAATTGGGAAGGAAGGATATGATTTGTTGAGGATGAGAAAAACTCTCTAAACATGAAATGATTATAACTAGAGGTGATATTGAAAAATCATCAATTACTCAATGCCGAAACCTCCCAGTCAACTGGAAGTAGAAATGTTTCCACTCAAGTGTGCATTGAGAAGGATGTTTCCAAAAGAAGGACATCCTGTAATGAAAGGGAAAAATCTACCAATAAGAAGGTACCATCCATCCCATCTTGTACTAATGATTCTAAATGTCTTTCCACAAAAAATGCAGGATGGAAGAATAACTCTAAACAAGATTGGATGAAGATGATGAAAAAAGAGATCTCTCTAGAAAAAACACAGCAATTCAAGAGAAATAACCAACAATTAGAAGAAGTCAAGAAGAAAATATTTGAAGGTCAATGTTGGTGTAGGAAAAGGTATGGGCATTGTGCAATGGATTGTTGGTAAAATCCTCAAAATTAAAAAGCACAAAGGAAGCCCATGCCAAGGGGGATCAAGAAAGAGAGGAATAAGAAACATCCATAGGTCCAGAAACATCTGTTTAATGCAAACAGATTTGGAATGTTTGATAACATCTGGGGTGTATGTACAAGTGGTCCCAAGATTGATACATACCTATCTCCAAATGATTCCAAAGCTGAAAAGAGGAGAATATCACATAACCTGGCTAGGAAAGAAGAATTTTCCTTGGGAATCCAGCAGAAGGAAGTTGAAAATACTCCCATGATGATTTTGAAAAATAAAGTGAAGTCATTGGATTCCAAATCCAAGAAGGGTGATGAATCTAGAAGGACCACCAAGAAAAATTGCTTCTATCGTGGAAAGAAAGGTCATACCATAGATCATTGTAAACAAGCCATGGAAATAAATAGATGAAAACTTCACTCAACAGGACAATCAATCCAGAAGAAGAAGAAGGGATTGATTGAAAATAATCTACCTAAGAAAAGTAACTTAAAAGCATCACAAGAATCATGTGGACAATCTAAATCTGATTCCTCACATCCAAATGACATATTAATCATCTGGGCAGAAGATTTGGAAAGAATGAGAATGGAAGGAAATGCACATGTCATATCTAGTGTAAAAGGAAAACATAATTTTTCACATGAAGATGATGTTCTATGTGTGAGGTGAAATAAAGCTAGTCATATTAGTAATAAATGCATGACACTCATTCCTGCTTAAAAAGAAGTCTTAAAGAGAATGAAGATTTCAACAGGAGATTCTAGTGTGCAGAAGGCACATAGAAAGAGAGGAGTCACACACAAATAAGTTTAATAGGTGTTAAGATCAACACTAGCACAAACAACAGTCAAGATTAAATGTGCAAGTGTGTAGAATGGAGAAAGTGGAACATCTCGGTTGAGAGAATCTTATCAACCTTGTTAATCAAACTGATGAACAAAGGAGGTTCCATCTTATTCCCTAATCACTGGTATATACATGTGCTTACATTTTAGGGAATTGTAGATGATGATCACTCTCAAATAGAGAATGGTATGGACAGAATGGAGTGCACCCCTTGAGGGGGAGCTAATATAAAGAGAATGATATTTTGATATTCATATCATCTTGTGAAAAATGAAGGCATTCCAATCACAGTTTCATCCCTTGATTCTTAATTGTATTTAAAATTTCAATTAAGGGGGAGTAATTGATTGAAGGCAATTGGGAGAAAGGGGGAGCTTTATCTTTTCTCCTGAACATTCTAATGAGTTTGGTGAAGAATGTGCAGGATTTAGAAATTCATTGATATATCGGAAAAATTTCATCCCCTTGAAGCCTAAGCATGATCTCACATGTATAGTGAATTGTGGACAACATGGAATTCCTTGGTTACATCACTCTTGTTTTCTACACTGGGATAGCCCATGTAGACATAGAGATGATTTACTAAAGTCTCTTTGCTAAAGTGAACATGTGACATCATTCCTATCTTAGTGACTTTCAAGAAGATGCTATTCAAATGGAGGAAGAAATATTTTGAAGAGAACCACACAACACCTTTGAATTTGGTTTCCAATAAGGGCTGATAAATCTTGGCACACATATTGACCCATTCATATGTGCTCTAGTGATATTGAAAACAAATACAAAAGGGGAGATTGTTGGGCATTGTGTTGCATTTTTTGTCAATAAGGTGTCAAGGATTGAATGGATAACAAGGAGTGTCAATATGTGAATGACAAAGGAACTGATGGTGATGGTGATGTTGTCAATAAGATATCACGGATTGAATGGATGACAAGGAGTGTCAATATGTGAATGAAAAAGGAAGTGATGGTGGTGGTGATTATTAGAGAATGACCATGGTACTAAGAAGAATGTCACTTAGGAGAATCACTAAGTGGCATAGGAGGTAATGGTTGAAGCATTCTTCATACAAAATCATACGATTGTTAAGCTGATCATATGTTCGATGAACTTGTATCTAGAAGAAATAATGTCACAACATTGATAGAAGTCCATGCATTTTCTTCACAATGCATGAGGAGATAAATAAGGGTTCCATCCACAATCACTAAGTTGATGAGGAATGAAAAGAGATCCATCCACATCACTAGGTGGATAAAGTGAAGGAGATCCATCTATAAGTGGAAGAAGTAAAGATGAACCATCCATAGCTACTAAGAGGATGAAGTGGATTGAAGAATAGCATGCACTATCTCTTAGTGCATGAGGATTTGAAGATGATCCAACCACATCTCTGATTGGATCATTGAAGAACACTGATGAAATATTTGATTCAAGAGCAATGGTTGAAGAAGAACCTTTGGGAATTCCCTCCTAAGTAGAGAATAAATATTTAAGAGGAAATGTGGAATTTTAAACAATAATAGGAGGTGAAGAAGAGGAGTATGGCTTTAAGTAGACTTGTTCCTACTTGGTTGTTTAACTAAGTATACAACGTTGAGCTTATGCAAAAAATATTCCAACTATTGGGCCATCCTTAGGGCCTCAACCCAAGGCACATGTGGGACTAGGTTACCATGCCCATGAGGAAACCGCAGGGTCTAGCCCAATAGCGGTCGGGCCATGTGTAATACCGAGCCATGTGTAGGTCAAGCCAGTGCAGCGTGGGTGCCTATGGCGTGCCTGTGGAGGAGCATAGTGGACGCTAGAGCGCGCCTGGGGGAGCATAGTGTGCGCTAGAGCACGCCCGCAGGAGAACTGGTGCGGGGAGGCACCGGAGGGGGGAGAGGAGAATTCTGAGCCAGTGTTGGGAGGAGTTTTTTGTTACACAGTGCAAGAACTGCAGCACGTTTCGATGTGGGACGAGTTTTAAAAATGCAGAGGAAATCTTGGATGCTCATCTGATCGCGTGTCGGATCGCTGCCATCCATCTCATCTGTGGTGCTGCGTTATAATCCCAGCCTTCGGTGATCATTAAATGCGGATCCAATGGTCGTGTCATTGTCTCCAACCTCTCGCTGAGACAAGGACTCCCCGTGACGCCTCCCTCAAACCAGAGCCACCAGAGCAAGGTAGATGGTACTCTCGACCACCTCTGATGAAGGTGAAGCCTCCAAGATGATCGGTTGGGTGTACTGAACACATGAATGCGTTAAAAGTCGCATGCATGCAATGAAATGAAGAAATTTGAATGAGGCTGAATCAAAAAAAGTTGTGAGGTAGTGTATTCTTGCATGGAAAGAATATGAAGAAGCCATGCATGCGTTCAAAAACGCATGCACATGAAGACCATGCTCGATGAAGAATCACGTGCTGAATAGAGAAGAAAAACAAGATTTGAGAAAATCGTGAAATCCTGATGTTTGCGGGAAATCAAGATTTACCTATGAACGTAAGATCCCGTGGTTGAAAAAGAAAAAGGAAACACCTGAGATACGCAGAAAATCTTGAGTGCGGGTTGAATGTTTTTTAAAAACCGAATATCTCGGTTATTCAACAGAATAAATCTCGGATTATTCATGGACATATCCTGAACACCCATACCTATAAAAGAAATAGCCTGAGGAGAAGAGATGTTTTTGATCAGTTAAGAAAATAAGAGGTCCCGCGAAGCTCCAAGCCTCACGATGTTCGAAGATCCACACACAACCTGCGTGGAAGAATAGCCTGAAGCCACCCGAGGCCCCGAGAGACCCTTTTGGACGACCCCTACATGAAAGATGTTTTGGAGGAGGCCACCCTATGCGCTCCCCTGCGTGACAGGGAAGAAGTCGGGCCTTACATAGCCGTTGTTCGCAAAACTTGCGCGGTATCAAGTGGCTGCACCCCGCGCACCCACTGTTCCTACGAACCCGCACGGTAGGAGGAAGCCAGCACGCCACCTGCGCAGTAGGAGGGAGCTTCCGCACTTGTACGACAGAAGGAGTTGTCCCGCCACCCGCGTGATAGAAGCCACTCCCGCTCCCTGCGTGATTGAAGGGATGATTTGGACGCATTCTTGCACTCCCTCCTTTGAAGTGGTGCTGAAGTGGAAAGCCACACCCAATTGGGTTTGTGTGTGTGTGCACAAGTTTAAGAAGGAAGGTCGTGTGTGAAAGGTGGAGAGGAAGGCCACTACGTATCTTGGTTGTGTGTGCGCAAATGGAGAGGAATGCCACACCATCTTTGAGTGTGTGTGTGCAAAGAAACAAGAAGTCCGAAGCCTTAGGGTGTGCACAAGTGAAGGAGGCCATACCTCTTGTGTGTGCCCAAGTGAAGGAAGAAGATACATTCATGTCCATGCATGTATGAATAAGTGATCAAGTGGGTGAACACCTTGAGAATAAAAAGATAAGGATAAATACACACTAAAGAACAACACACAATTTGGTGTGTGTGAGAAAGAATAAAAGAGTGTGACTCCAAGAAGAAAGTGTGTGAGCTAAAAGAGATTACACACTTTATGGGCTTATCAGACCAAGAAGAAAAGGGGAGAGCATGCTTGAATGCATGCACATGCACATGTAAACAAAGTTTAAATCAGTGTGTGTGCATTTGAGAAGTCCAAGAACAAAGGTTCTTGAAGATAATTCAGAAGCCATGTAATCAGTGCTTGAAGATTCAGAGATTCCATGCCCTTAGTGCATGAAGTTGAATAAAAGAGAGACTGAATCCAGACTGAAGTTAAAGACATCATTCATCTGATTTTTCAGTAGTTGAGAAGACCAAGAAGATTGAGTGGGCATACTCAGTGCAAGAACATATTTTCCAGTCAAGATTCTTGAAGACAGAGGTCGGGTCCTCCTTAGAAGAAGGAGATAGAGCCTGAGCAAAGATGAGGAGACATAATCACCACAAGTGATCAGAAGAAGTGAGAAAGGCCGGAAGACCTTATCCAAGTCTATTGAAGACTTTTGAAGAGGTTCGAAAGAAGAGGAGCTACTCGTGTGACTCAAAGAGCTAGAAGATGACCCCCTATGAGACATAGGGTGGAGAAGTCTTCAGTGAAAGATGAAGCAGGCCAGTGGGACTCTGGTAACACAGTGGGATGAAATATAAAGAACCTCCTGTGGGACTCAGGAGAGATACAATGTGACTCTGTATCGACCATTGTAATTACTAACCAAATTATAGTAGAGAAACCATGTTGGTGTTTTTAACCAACATGGCAATGATGTAGGCCTTTGGAGCTGAACCTTGTAAATCCTTGTGTCATGTGCCTTTACATTTACTGCATCACTCGAGAAAAGGATGAGAGATACTAGAAGAGTGGATCAAGGCCTTAACAATCCATATATGTTTAATTGATAAAGAATGAATTAGTAAAAAGTTAAAAAAGGATCACGGATTCACCCCTCCCCCTCTCAATGATCACACTGATCCGGGCACTTCAAATATGATCCTTCTTACTCTTTGGATCATACGTATTACAGGAATTCACATTCCTTCTACTAGGCACCATTTCTAAACAATGGCATACACTTTGTCAGTTTGTGAATTGAAATGAATAATTTCAATATTGTAAAATACCTTACATAAATTGAATAGTTTATGGATATAATCCATAATCATAAATATGTTTTCCTTGAGGAATTATATACTCATAAACCCTTCAGAATGGTTTGTAAATAAAATGATAATTATCATGAGCATATCCTTGAGGGAGTGTTGTAACCAAGAGTGCATCCAGGCCCGTCTTTGTGCACCAGTTCTCTATCGAGTCTTGCTCAAAGCGGTGTTTTTGGTTTTTACCCCTAGGTATAATTGTGCCAGAACAGCCTCTACCTACTCGTATCCAGATAGGGATGTATTTCATGGAAAACTCACAAAATCTCTATAGAATCATAATTCTTGGATGTTCTTCAATACTAATCCATAATTTCTGTCTTAGGATAATGTTATCTAATTAGAGTTTATCAAAATCTATTTCCAAGGTTCTTTCTAAACTTCCTGTAATACCAACTGTAACGCCACGAACCCAGTTACCCAGGGTCGGTGCACTATTTTAATACATTGGCATGATTTTAGGGAATCATGTCCCAAAAGACCGATCAATTTATCAGTCTTGGAGAATAGATTACATTCATGAATGTTACATTACACAGTAGAAAATAAAACACAACATAAATGATCCTTCAAGAACTCCATTAATCCCCTAGAATAACTATTCTTATCGATCATAATACAGTTCTTGGAATCCTGAGAAAATTAAAACATAGAAATGGTTGAGCTGAAATGAACAGTAAGGATAACAATATAGAAGAAACTTTCATAAATAATCATAAACATTTACGGCAATTTGTAAGACTAAAACAAAATTAATTTAAACATAATCTTCATCAAAATATGGAAAAGATACAATGAAATAATTCCATGTACTTATTCACATTGATTTTCTACTAGTCGAATAATCAGATGATATATCAATAGACACTTTCATAATGATGGAATGCATAATGCAAGTCTTTCATACCCACATAGTCAAGGCCTTTTGAAAAGACTACAAATAGGATTTAGTCATGGCCTTTTTCCATGTCACTAGTTTGTGTTGTGAGACCTACCGATGCATTGAGGAGCTATAGAGGGCTCCACTTGTCACTTAATAAGTCCAATGCATTTCTCATATAAAAGTTTTTAAACATATCATAAACATTCGTATTAAAACTAGCATACCAAATGTCAATACGTTATCTATAAACCATGAATATAATAAAAATTACACATCCATAGTCATACATATCACAAAACGTTCAATACAATATTTGTCACGAACCAGCCCGGGTCAAACGTGAACCGGTCACCCGAGACGGTTCGCAGAAAGTCCCGAGGGGCATTCCCGATCCCCCGGGATAGCAACTTGTGTCGGGCATCAAAATTTTATCATTGGGAGCGATTTCAGCCCAAACAAAAGCAGGATCAAGGAAATAAAACTAACTAAACAGAAAAAATAAATGCTAACAACATAAAAGAAATAATAACCACATGACCAAACATACCTCCATGTGACCTCAAAGATTACCACCCAACCAAAGACCAACCTCGCTCCACATCGAGCGACTCAAACCAGAAAAACCTGAACAAGGGGAACCTGCAACTAAAATGGTAAAAGATAGGCGTGAGTACAAAAGTACTATGTAGGTAATCCCAACAAAAAATCAAAAGCACTGCCAGTGAGTAAAGAATTTAAAAATTACAGGATTGAACTACAATGTATAAAAGTATGATCCTGCAATATTTCACTTAAAAAAACCAAAACATGAGACATTTCCATTATTCTTTTTCAAAAGTTTGATTCATTTCATTAGTTCCAAATTCATTCTAAAAGGGGAAGAAGTGTTACATCGTCAAATTTTACACAAATAGAATAAAGCATTTTCTTTTGAAAACCATTTTCACAATGTAGAATAGTATAAGCTGTAAAGGATAACTGAGAGTAAACAAGCAAGGAAAAACAAGTACCCATGGTTGATCCTAAACATCACTATAAAACCCCAGGACGTACTCGGGTTCAGACTACCTAAAGGCATGGTACTCCATTGTCAATAACCAACAGGCCGCTCTAACAACCAACTAGTGGCATGCCCCACAAGGCCAACCTACCAAGGGGGGACCAACCCGTCTAATCAGGGTTAGCCAGAAATCATCACTCAATTATCTAAAAGATGCCCAGGAACCCACGATGGTTTTAATAATACTGTGTAAGTGGGAGGCCCTCGCACACATGACTCATCTCACCACACTTGCCAACCCCTTACACGGACATCGCTACATGACAACCCTCAAAGGGAAGTCCCCCTGTAGAGATTCCCTATAAGTATGTATATATATATATATATAATCACTTCACATTCCATAAAGTGCCAACCGGGCCGCCATATTATTCCGCATTTAAACCATTAGATATGAAGGCGTTTCCAAAGACATAACACACGCCATCATGTTGAAAACCAGAAACTCACTTAGAAATCCATTTACGGAAAACTAAACCACCACAGGAAAATTCCAAAATCCAGTTCAAAGGACAAACAAGCATTTCCTCTATACAAATTTTCAAGAGACCACCATTTTCCATAAATTATACTCCCACCATTTTACACACACCAAAACCATTTCAAATCATGGTAAAACAAAATTACACATTTTATAAGGTACCCAATTAGCAACATCACCATAAAAACACACCGTTAAAACAAGGAATGATACTTTCAGTGCAATGTGAGAAATAAATAGATTTTAATTTCAACAAGTCACCAATCTATCCATAACTATCTATTACTACTATAATTTTACCGAAAACAATGTAATATCAAGGAATAAATAAATTTCTAAACTTATAGGCGAGTGCATTGGAAGACCTACCTCAAGATGCTTCTCGGACATGACCACGTGACGCACCTCGCACTAGCGCCCAAGTGCATGCATCATGCTGACCATTGTATAACAAAATTTTCTCGCCAACCCGCTGCAACAAACGCAACAAAACTAAATAAGAATGAGCATGAACTCAAAATAATCCAAATGAGTAAATAGCTTAAAAACACACCTCGATATCAGTTCAGGTGAAACAAAACGACCAGAAACAAACAAAAAAAGATAAATATTAAATAAATAAATAATTTAAATAACCGAAACAACCAAACAGCGTAACCCTCACCATGGTGCAGAGGAGTGCTCAACCGGACGAGTAACGCAGAAGGGGGAACAGCTAGAAAAGATGCCAACGAGGGGTGTGAGAAGGTCGGGACGACGCCGGCAAGGTACGGGCTGGCCGGAACGACACTGGCAGGCCGTGCGACGTCTGAAACAACACCGACAAGGTGCACGCTCACCAGGACTGCGCCAACAGAGCGGGGGGAACACTGGAACAACGCCAGATGGGGCGGTGTAGGCAATAGGCTGGATGGCGGTCGGAGGATGCTGGAGGGCGGGTAGGACGCGCGGAGGAGCAACAACAGGTGAGGCGCATAGAGGCGCGAGGTCAGGTGGGGCCCCGACACGGCTGGCGATGACGAGAGGTCGGCACGGCGTCTGTTCTCATTGGGAGGCTGTAGGGAGGGTGCGGGGCAGAGACTGGAGGTCGACCGGTGGGCCGCGGCCAACTGGCAAGGAGGCGCTACACTACGGGTGCGCAGGGTGCTGTAGGGGAAAACGGGGGGGGGGGGGGGGGGGCAGTTCTCCCCCTAGGGTTTCAATACAAATATATATATATATATATATTTCCCTTTTAAATTAAAACAAATTGATAATAACAGACTAATAATAATAATAGTAATAAAAATAAAAATAAAAATAAAAATAATACTAACAACAATAATAAAATTTTATAAAAATACTTAAACATTTAATTCACCAGACAACTACATGGGAAAACATGGATCGACCACGTGGCTACCGCTGACCGTGCGGTGTCCGCGCACTGCTCCGAAGTCCACCAAAAACATTAAACGTAAAAAGACATTGACCAATACTGATCCAGAACCCTTGCGGGGATAACCAAACCCAAGAAATTATAAAATAAAATAATTTAAAAAAAGCAGGGTGTGACAATATTTAAGATTTGTATCATAATAAATCAACTTCAATCAAGTTTAAAATCTATCAATGGATTTAAATAAGGTTCACCATTAAAATGCGGTAAAATTATATTTTTTTGAAAAATACTTCTTTTATCTGAAAAAAATTAATTTGTTCTTACATTATGTCTAAGAAACTCACAATATGGATTCTATAATTATAATGATTATATAAAGTTCAAAAATCATTTAGTACTATTCACAACTTCTTTTTAACAGCAAGTTTGGTATGTCGTTGTGTGCTTGATCTCGGTGTTGCGTATAGTGAATGTTAATGAATTACTTGGAAACAATAACATACTTTGAAATCCTGGGGTGTCACACACTCCAGAAAATAACTTTGATCCTAATTCCCAACTGTTAAGGCATTAATCAATGTCATAACATATCTAGGGGTATAATAATAATTTGTACATGTTTATGGTAGTTTTCTTGTTGTTCCAGTAATTCATTTCATGAAATTTTAAATAAAATATTTTATTTATCCCTGAAATTTTAGTTTTAACATACTCAATGTTAACTGAAAGATTATTCATCGAGAAAAATATCTCAATCACTCAATATCGCAAAATTATGACTCACCCCAATGGTATATTTACACAACCATTGAGATTATTATTAATATAATATTATGTTTTTTGGATATTAAATATAAATATAATAAAAATAATGGGATAAAAAAAGAGATGTGCCTCGGCCACACACACACCAATGATGATGAGAATTAAAAACGGACATTCGATTGAATGTGCAATAAAAATAAAGGGGTTTAACCTTTATTTAAATATTTTATGAGAATTAATATTTAAGGACTAAAGTGGGATGATTAAAATAGATAGAAAAGAAGAAACATAAAATAAAATTATATTGAAATGAAAAAAACCATCTATGATTAAATATAAGAATAACACTAATGAACATGTAAATAAAGGGAGGAGGAAGGGTTTCTCATGTGAAAACATGATTTTGAAAGATCATCCGAAGAAATTTTTAGGAACATTCTCATACCATTATATAATCCAATTATCTTAAATTCCAACACCTTTCATGGTGAGGGGGTGATATATTTATAGCCCAAATAGTTGGACCATTTTCATTCCAAATATTCCCCTTTAATTAGATCGATAATTTGATACTCCAGAAAACTGAATCATAAGAAATTATCTTGTTAAAAGTTGTTGATATGAATGTTGAATGTCTACCTTCAATGTTTGGAAGCTATTGGACTTAAAGAGCCAATATTAATGCAGTTTGATTTAACAATTTTAGTATGGCCATTTTTATCCAAACTATTTCAAATACCAAAATTTGAATGGGTTTTTAATAGAAATATTCACTCAAATACAAATAATATTTTCCAAATGGTCACCCAAAAAATATCTTTTCATTCACAAAAAAATATCATCTCAAATGGATGTATATATCAATATAAAAGTCCAAAATTGTTTACAAGTTTTAATTATCCAATAGAATGGTGGGATATAATTCATTGAATCATTTGGGCCCATTTTTGGTGGGTTTTGCCTTGAAAATTTTATCCGGGATAGATATTATTGTCTCATCACTCTTTGTGAAAAATAATAGAATCCAGACTTCGAGGATTATTCCAGAAATTGTATCTTCATGGCTGGTCTAGCTTATTCACTAATTTTTTGGGGATTCATATATTGTTCATATGACCCTTAAAATGAAAAAACTTGGAAAATCATAATTATAAAAATAAGTTGCAATTTAAATAAGAAACCCTAAAACAATATTACAATTTGAATAAGTAAAGACATAGTTATAATTAAAATAGTAAAATTTCCATATTATATTGTTTCAAAATAATGCTAAAAAATTATATTTAATAGTAAAACATTGGTATTTCACACTAATTATGCACTTTTACATGAAAATTATGGAGGGACGTAGAAACAAAAGTCTTGATAAAAGAATAACATTAACTCCCCAACACATAGTCTTGTGCATGTACTCTTCTAAAATAAATATAAAAACAGAACAAAATCATTATCACATGATAAAAATTATAAAAAATTTCATTTCTCAAATCATGGGAGGTTTAGAAAATCTCACTCATCTATATAGAATTCGTCCACAAATTGTTAATGAAAAATTGTTCCAAAAAAAAAATTCATTTTTCATGCTCAAATTTAGAAATGGAAAATATAGGCACACTAAACATACTCTTCTCAACATGATAAAATTTTATTTCTGGAGGATCAGTCATTGAAAAACCAAAATAAAAAATAATAGAGTTTGATAGTGATCTCAACATCCCTTCATTATCATAATGTACAAAAGAACCAAGAGGAATATTTAGGGTTTTTTCTTATGGCTATGGGATAGTAGGAATTTAATTACCATGAGATAAAATATAACAGTAAAAAAATAAAATGGAAAAAGAAATATAAAATTTTAAACAAGTCATGGAAGATTATGGAAACACATATTTACAAGGGAATGATTGTGTGAAGGTTGAAATAAAAGAGACAGATAAATTTTGAAAGGAATGAAAGTGTAAAATATTTACAAAAAAACTTATCCCAATTAGAAAAGTGTTAGTTTATTGTTTTTTTCATTTTTTCATAAGATGTACTTGAAAAATATATCACACTAAACTCCCAATCCATGTTTGATGTCATCATGAAAATAATTGTAATAGTTATAACAAGATAAAAGGATGAGAAAGTGTGATTTTTGAACCACCGAAGACATATTCTATTTCATGAATTTTTTTTTAAAAAATTGAACACTTGTTAATAGCATTTAAAAAATTCTATATTTGAAAATCTATTCCACAAACTCCCTGAATGAAAAATATCCTGAATCTAAAATATAATATTTCCTTCATGAATATTATAATAGGTTTAAAATCGAAAAGTGGATACCAAAAATGAAATCCAATTCTCCCATTATTTTATTTCAATACATTATGCAATTTAATATGATAGAGATGTTATGTGGTACAATGTATTAAGTTTATAATGTGGATATCAAATGAAATGATTTTCATATTCCCAAAGAGGATTTAAAAATAGGGATTAATGTAATGTACTGTGAGGCTATTTGTATATTTTGATTCTCATATGGTTCAAAAAATGTCTTGATCATATTAATTCACATCAAAATAGGAAAATCACCTCAAAGTTATAAAAACTCAACAGTCAACATCGGTGGTGAAATAAATTTAAAAATATTTCCATATGTGGCCTTAGCATGAAAGCTGATGTTGTTTTTTAGGTTTAGGTAAGAATATATTTTCTAAATAAAAAATGATAATATATATTTTTTGGTTTGACACAAGATTCCTTATCCTGATTTATGATGAAAATAAAAAAAAAATAGATAAGAATGTATCTTTTTAATTCCCAAAATGGTTGTAAAAAATTAACCATGTGGATGGTCAGTGATTATGAATCATTTTTTGTCATTTTGTCATTTTTTAGTTTTTTAGTGATTTTAAATTACACACCCACACAAAAGAGAAATGTGGAAAACTATTCAATGATGAAATGGGTAAAAAATGGGAACTAGAGATTAAAAAGAAGAACTAAATAAACATAGGAAAAGAGGGAGAAAGCGAGAGAAATAGAAAGTCATTTAATAGCAAAGGTGTTCCCCGAGTTTGGATTCATTGGGTCTCCATATATAGCCTATGGTGGGTCAGCTATAAAAGTTGGGGATCTGATGGACATTTATCTCGTTCCTGAGATGTGTTTCCCCTCCTGGTGAGGCTTTAGTTGATGTCTGTTAGCTATAATTATCCTTTTGGAAGAGGTGTCTTTGAATGAAACTGAACCAAATGGGTAATCATTTTTAATATTAAAATGATTTTCCCAATGAGAATTAAGCATACGTGGGTGATATACAAATTAATAATTAAATAGAATTAAATTTTTACATTTATGAAATACCTTTTGTAGGTTTTGTTTTTCAAGGATTAACTTTTTCTTTTCTTTATAGAGATATGAATTGTCATAGGGTTCGATTCGATGCTCTTCCAATTTAGTTAGCTACAAAAGTATTTCTCCATTAGATTTTTCACAAACAAAATTACAAGTTTTCAAAGCCCAAAATGACATATGATGGATTTCAAATGGTAAATTACATGCTTTAATAAAAACTAGAAAAATAGAGACAACCTAAAGGGTATCTTTTAGGCAGTTTGATAATACCAAAGATCCTCAACAATTCTTTTAGACCAATATTTTTTTATTTGTGTTTACAATTCTCTCAAACACTATTTTCACTTCCCTATTAGAATGTTCTTTCATGCCATGTTTTTGGGGTGATATTTTGTTTTTGTGTTATGTACAACCCCATTATCTCTCAAAAGTGATTCCATGGGATTTTTATATAAATGTGTTCTTAAATAAGTATTCAATGACCATGGTGTTACAAATTGATGGAAAATATGGGTTTTTACAAACTCACTAATAGGATATGCATTATCCTTTTAAGTGGATTTAGCCTCAACCCACCTAGAAACATAATAGAAATCATAAAGAATGTTGGAGGACACGTTGGAAGGTGGAAACTATCACATGATATTTATGCCCCAAACATTAAATACCTCACAAATTATTGAGGGATTTTTGGAAATCTAATTTCTATAAGAAATTATGTTCCACTTTTGGCAATTTGTACATGAATTATAGAACTCATGTGAGTCCTTGAATAGTGATGTCTTGAAGAATCCTGAGTCTATGATTATTTGGGAGGTCCTTTATGGTCCAATGTGAACACCACCAGACACTGAGTTAAAAAATTCCAAGAGGGAGAAATGTTCATCTTCATCGACACTTCCCTTTATTACCATGTCAGCCCCTGTTTTCCATAGATTATTATCCTCCCAAAAATATAATTTTGAAACACTTTTGATCTTCGAGTTTTTTTCTATTGAAACTATTTCAATAAAACATCTAGAAACTAAGTAGTTTACAATTGGGACATACCCAAGTAATTTTTGATTGATATATAATAGTATATTCTAAGGAAATTCAAGACCAATTATTTTAGAATAAGAATAATGTGAATTTCTAATTAGGTGATTACCCATTGAGTTTTTATTTCAAGTCTATCATTAATAATAATGTCAAACTATTCGAGCATCAGGATCCTTTATTATCCTTGGTTTGGATTAAACTTTCACATGTAAGAACATTAAAGATGAATTGTCTATACAAATGATGATTTTTTTACCTAAAAGATAGGGTATAAATTTATCCAATACAAAAAACACACAGAAAAATGTTCTTTCCCAATTAAAGGGTAGTTAAATTGAGTTTCATCCGAGGTTATTCAGGAATAATAGATGACATGTGGAATATTTTATTTTTTTGAGAAAGAAAAACTCCAATGGACACATCAGAAGCACCACACAACAATTCAAAGGGTAAGGTCCAATATGGTGGTTCGATTATTGAGAAAAATTTAAGAACATTTTTAGTTTAATGAATTCTATTTAGCAATATTCATTGTAATGGAATGTGACATAATTTTGGATTAGCCACGTTAATGGGAGAGAAATTGTAGTAATGTTATGGACTAATAACTGTTATAAACTGAAATGATGAAGGAATTAACAGATGTGTTGATCTATTGTGGGTTTAAGAAGTGGTTTGATCACCTCAATTTTTATTGAGTCAACTTTAATACACCATTGTGAAATTATGTTCCCATGAACAATTTCATTAGTAACCATGAATCAAAATTATTCATAGTTCTGCACAAGGTTACATTTGACACACTTTTAAAGGAATAAAATGAGTGAATGAAATTAGGATTCAAATTATTCCCCATAAATGTTAATGTAATTCCTGGACACCTATATGAAATGCCCATTGAATTCAGAATAGATACCCATCACAAACCACTATAATGTTGTTGATGCATTGGAAAAGCCAAAATGAATTCTCTTATATGCATATGTTCTATAGGGTAAAGTGAGAATAGTATTTTCTTGGTCCTGTGGTTTTTATGGGATTTGAAATTAGCAGGTGAATCACTCTAGAAAGAAATAGTTTTAATTTAAGGATAATAATTATACAATTTTCTCATGGAATAGAATACAGTAGTGATCTTTTCATTTTCAACATTAAATTTTAAATAATCCATGAAAACATGCCATTTGTTTTTCTCTTGAGTTGTGAACACCTATCCATGTTCACTTGTGACAACAGATATCCCATCCTTCTTAGGCACAACATGAATTGGACGATCCGATTCACTATATGAAATTGGGTAGATAATACCAACTTAGAAAAGCAGGGAAATATCTTCCCTATCTAACTCAAGTATTAATGGATTATGTTTTCATTTTGATTTTCTGATTGGTTTGGATGACTCTTTATGATTGATGTAATGAAAGAAAAGATATGGGATGGTTCCTGGTATGTTATCTAGTTTCCAAATTTCTGTATTTTTTCCTCAAACACCTGAAAAAGTTTGGAATCATCGGTTTTTGTAAGTGTGGATGATAAAATGACTTTATAAAAGTGATCATGGAAGAGGAATGCATATTTCAGGTGAGTAGGAATAAGTTTCAGGTTTGTCTCATCTTTTATTTATGTGTTAGAAAAATCTAGATTGTAGGAATGGATTTCAATTGGTTTTTAATCATTTCCATCAATACTGTAGATAGTGGAATTGTAGAGATCATAGTTGAGATGTGATTCAAGGGAGTTTTCCAGATCCTCAAGATTGATGGAGTCTAGGAATGAAACGACAACATCAAATTCACTATTAATTACTTGGTTAATCATGGGGAAATTTTCACAATCTCCACTATCATTATGACATGATGAACATGATGGAATGGGTTTCAATTGAATCTTATAAGTTTTCTCAAATGCATGGATTTAGAAATCAGAGTGTTCCTTGGCTGGGTATCTCATTTCATGAATGATACTAAACATGACCAGTTGGTCACCAAATTCTATCAATAAGATTCATGCATTTACATCAATATTAGTTCTACATGTCATTATGAATGGTCATTCAGGAATTATGGGAGATTGAGAAGACATTGTCTCACCATCCATTTCAATGATCTAGATATCAGTTGGTTAGATAAAATCATTAACACATACAATTTCATCCTCTATAATTCCATCAAGAATAGATGTTCTTATATTGGATAACTGGAAGAGAACACCCATTTTTTCAGGTACCTAGATCAATGTTAGAGAATATGTATTTGGTGAAGTCATTTATCGAGCCACCTATGTCTATGAGTATGTAATTGAAGTTTGAACATCCTATTTTTCATGGAATATTAATGTACCTAGGTCATCGTACTTCATGGTTATGGAATTATAGCTTCAATCATTTTATAATATCCAATGTTTCCTCTTATCAGTTCATTACACCTTAATAAACATTGTATACTTTGGGATTTTTCTGATGGAATATAAAAGGGGAATTTTCACTTCAATACATCTAATCATTTTGGGTAATCCAATATTGGTTTGAAAGGAAATTCATGGCTTTGAGGAAGCATGAGGAAAAGGAATTGGGTTCTTTAGAAGTCTAGAAAGATGTGAGGTAGTGTATATAGGTCATTTTCAGGATTTTTTGTATTTTTATTTTAATGATCACATTAAAAGGTTAATTTGGGGATCCATCATGAGGTTTTAAATTTTTTTTCCTTGATCTATGTGAAATTTCATTTACATTACACCAGGGTTTGGGAAACGATTGAGTTCGGAGTTTGGATGAATTGGATGGTTGCAACTGGCTAAGGTGGGATGAGAGTTGAACAATTTGATTTTCAATATTTTTAATGCTAGAACGTGTGAAGGAGGAATGATCTTCCACAATGCTTCCCCATGGTTAATTTGATGAAGATGCATGTCCCTAATTGGAATTTACCCGATTTTAGTTCTCGGGATTGTTTTTTTTTTGTTCTAAATTGGGAAGTCTCATTTTTATAGTAGAATATAGGAGGTGAAAGAGGGGTTTGGATACTTTTAGGTTAATGATCCAATAGATAATGTTTTTGATGTTAACACCACATCAACATTATTTGAATTGGGCTGGTTATTTAAGAGGGAACTGAGGGAGATGAGAAATGGGATTAACATACCTCAACCCTGGGGTTAATGGTAGAGGATAAGGACTTAGAGTGTTGTTGTTTGAAGATTCAAATGAATTTACCTAATTATTAAGGGTTGGTGTTCCTCTGAGCATATACTACATTGAGTTCTATTGGGATTGAATAATAAGATAGATTCTATTAATGTTTTGGAAATTTGTCACTTGGATTATTAGATGAGCTCCGTGTTCTATAGTTTTTTATAGGACCATGGAATATAAATCATGGAGAAGATGAGGTGTGGGCTTTGGAGGCCACAACTAGTGGATACACAAGACCTACAAGTTCACTCATCAACTTAATCATCTTGTTGGGGTCTATAGATTGATACTACATGATATGTTTTACTGGATCATGTTATTGGGTATGTAATTGCTACATATTTGAATCAATATTTCTTATGAGATATCGTGCATATACATGAGTTTTTTCAAAAAGAGAACCATTATTTGTACCATCAATGAGGGATCTCTCTATATCCAAAAATCACTCATAAGTGTATTGGACCAAGAGTTGGTTAGGGATTTTTGGTGTGGGAAGGTTTCCACAATCATCATGAACCTATCTCAGTACTTATGGAGTGATTCATTATGGAATTGAAGGAGAACACTTTTTTCATTTCAGATATAAGAATACTTGAAACCAGAATAAATTTTTAGAAAAAGAGATGTTTTGTGTAAATCCATGAGTTTATAGAAGTATGAGGGATGTAGAATATCCATGAAATGGAAGAGTAATATATGTAGAAAGAGGATTCTTGATGTTTGATTTGATTTTTAGAAACCCCTTGAGGATTCATAGTAAAGAACACCACTTGGAACTCTTTGAGATGAAGATAAGGATCCTCACTAGCAAGGCTATGTAAATGAGGACGAAAATTAATCAAACCCAATTTTAGATGGAAATAATCCTAAAAACTTTTATGTTAAAAACCAAAGGGTTAGTAATTCATAACATGGGAAGTGAGTTATTTTTTTCACATGATTGGCCATGTCATTTTTTAATGTTTTCTCAATGAATGGTTATGGAGTGATTTGATTATCCCTAATGTTCCTCCCTTGTTGGAGAAGATTTCACTCGATTTTTGGGAGAAACAAATATGATGAATTCTTTGGGAGGGTACGGGTTATTATGATATGTTTGGAAAAGGTGAGGAATTCAAATTGTCTTTGTGATTTTTTATTATTATGATTTTTATGAGAATACAAGTTTTTCTTCTTGTGTTTATTTTTAGTGAATTATTTTTGGTTAATATTTTTTTCTTTTGGTGATATTTTTTTTACAAAAAACAAATATTATCGACTAGATAAGGAACCATCACACTAAATGGTACCATTTTAAGAGTGGAATATTGTCACCAATTGTGTATTAGAGGGTCCTGTTCTACAGTAATTTGTATAGCGGAACTCAGTTCGATTCCTCGACAATGATAAATTTTATAGTCAAATTTTTAGTGATTCTTCTTTTTGAGGGAGGGAGGATTGTTTGCAGAGATTTATTAAATTTTTTAGTCGATGATGTTTGATTGATTTAAAAATATTATAGATATTAGTGTGTGTTCATTATTGCTTAATCAATAATATGATATCATTGAGCTTTAATTTATATTACATTAAATTAATAGCCACTTCACAAGATGAAATGGATCAGAATTCCCATGTGTAAAGGCATTAATTATACAAATAAATAAACAATGTGTGTAATAATAATCATTAATTTTTTATGGTATTGTATTTTTGGTTCCAATAATCCTTGGGGTCAAATTATAAAGAAACATCTCATTAATCTAGGAAATTCTATATTCAACATTTACAAAGTTTTCCTAAAGAATATTCATCGACCCAAAGATCCCAACCACATAATATCATCAAATTATTACTCAATAAAATGGTAGATTTACTCATATATTTAGAATGTTATAAATCTGGTAATGTGTGATTACGGTGATTAATTGTAAATATAATCCAAAGAATGGGATAATAAAAGAATTGTACATCTAACACACACATGAACGAGGATAACAATTAAAAATAAAATTGTGATTGAATGAGAAATAAAAGAAAGAATGATTTTTAAAAATGATTTAAAATATATTAAGAACATTAAAATTTAATAACAGAGGTTGGATTAAAAAAATATATGAATAATAATTAACATGCATTAAAATTACATGGAAATGAAAACAAACTTATAGGATTACAAATAAGATGAATAGAAAAAATATAAAAAAAGGCAAAAGGAAGGGTCTCTCAAATAAAAACATGAGTTTGGAAGATCCTCAGAATAATTTTTAATGTCCTTGTTCATTCCAATATATCCTCCTTTTCTCTAAATTTACAACCTCATGCAAGGGGAGGAGGGGGATGTATTTATAGCCCAAGGAGTTGGATTGTTTTCATTCCAAATCCCCCATTCCATTTGTCTCTCCTATTTGATACTCCTGAAATCCAAATCTAGAGAAATCATTTTCTTCAATGTTATAGATATTTATTTTTAAGGTCTTCACTAAAAATTATGAGTTCATTGGACTTAAAGATACAATGTTATGATGGTTTGATTAAATGATTGAAGTGTTTCTAATTCAATCTAAACTTTTTCGATGGAGACAATGTGAATGGGTTATTGAATAGAAAGACACCTTAAAATCCAAATAGATATATCTAAGAAGTTATCCTATTATATCTTGGATTATACACAACAAAATATCAGATCTAATTGACATCAATATCATGATAAATGTTCATAATGGTTTTGTGGTTTTAATTCCCTAAAAAATTGGTGGGTTGGACATCATAGAATAATTTGGGCCCCTTTTAGGTGGATTTAGGTAACACCATGATTTATTATGGAAAATATTTTTTGAATAAATTAAAACATTCATTTATATCTTGAGATTCAATATATCACCCGTTCCTTTCATAATAAACTGACTTCACGTATATTACCCGTAACTGATAGTTATTGTAGAATACCCAGAACACGGAGTTTAGATTTTGTTCTATGTATAAAAGAACTAAGGATGGATAATGTTATAGGAAACACCAAATGGATAGTTCACTACCTGAATCACTGACTTGGATTGTGGTACATGCAATAGAGACCTTCCTCGATAGCTTGCATTGTACCCATTACCGAGTTTCAGTAAACAACAATAAATTATTAAAGTATTATTATCTAATTAGACATAAATTAGAATTTATGAATAGTTTTAACCAAATTTTGTGTTTTATATAACATTAATATTCATATAATATATTTTCTATAAATGATATAAGTTAAAACTCAAATTTTTAGAAAAAATAAATATTTTAAATAAAATGCAGTTTTCCACTTATTTACTGCACACCTTTTTTAAATATAGTTTATAAAACATTTATATATTTTAATTCAAAACAATATACTTATTCATTAGTTTTGGGAAATAAAAATTTAATTTGGTTGAATATTTTTTATTTTTCTACAAAAAATCATTCTTTAATGAATTGTGGGAATACTACCTTTTAATTCAATAATGTATTTTCATGTAATTTATTTTTATAGATAGATTGTTTTAAACTATAATTGAATTATTTTTTATCATTTAATCCAATTTTGTTCATCAAAATTAATTTTAAATTTAAATTTGATATAAACACATGGAAATCTTATAATAGTTTTACTTCATAAAAACAAGATTTCTAGTTTTGACAACGAGAGTTAATTATAAGAAAATATTTTCCAATTCTGTATTCTGTATTTAGAAAAATGGATTACATATTTAGAATCATAAGGATCAAATTGTGTAAATAGGTACTTTTTATTTTTTTAAATTATGAATAGTAACTTTAGTAATTATTATTATTTACCATGGTTAAAAGCTAAATCAGTTAAATAAGTGTAAAAAAAATAATATTATAAAAATATAAAACTACTCTAACACGTGTTCTAATATTATTTTATGAGTCATGGGACAACAAAAAACTCATTAGGCCAAAATTTAGGAATTTAAGAAACACTTGCCTTTGAAAATGACATGTTATAATAATTAATTTTATGTTAAAAGGAAATATAACACAAACATGTATCATTTTAGTAAATCAACTTAATTTTGGTTTATATAAATGATATCTTCGACTATAAATAGTCATTAGAATGAAAAAAATATGTCACAAATCTTGCTATTTTATTTTTTTATTTTTAGATAATAAATAATAACAATTATTCAGGACACAATGATGATACAATGATTACCTTATAAATGAAATATTCAAATAAATAATATTATAAATATTAAAATAAATGAAATATGAACATTTTGTGGACATAAATTTTTTTTGGAGGAAATTAGCATGTGAGGGAAGATTTAATGCCTTTTTTAAGGAATCATATTGTTATTAAATTAACAAAATCAATTACTAAATAGTGTCAAAATTGACATAAATGAGTTTATGAAAAACCTACTATTTTAGTAAATAAAACAATCGTCATAAAGATATAAGATTTGGCCAAATGAATTAGATAATGTTTAAATTTTTTTTAATGAAACAATCTATGTTCTATTTTCATGTTATGGTAACTATAGTATCCTTATTTAATGAAAATACAAGAATACATGGTAAAAGTTAATGTTTTTAACTAAGGGTTAAAGAGAAAAGATATTTATAATTTTGCAACATAAACATGACTAAAACAAATTAGTTGAGATGATTAACTCATACACTCGTCTTATATTAGAAATAAATCACTTTTAAGACATTAGTAATCAAAAATTAATTTATAATAAATTATTACTTCAAGACTTTCCTAAAGATCCCATCACCTCCCCTAAAAAAGGGAACTTCTCATTATCTTTTATTCACACCTCCAAATCCCATTGGCTAGGAGAAACATTACCCATATCTCTTCCGAAAATCCATCAATTCATCTATAGGACACACTTTGGGATGAAGTCCATACTATGGAGACCTTTTGTGAATATCAAAAGGTGATACTCGAAAAAGTGGAGTTCCATACACATACAGAAGAAATTGGTCTAAGGTGAGGGATAATTTTGTAATGTCATTTTTATATGGGATTGATTATAATAAAGTATTTACTAGGGTATATTTAACATCCACATCCTTTTTTCCTGATTATTTAATATTTTTTATATTCTTCTACAATTGATTATTGTTAATTTTACAATTTAGTGAGTTTTTATTAAATGGTATGAATGGAAGCCTTTGTAGTTATTCAATTTGAGGTCATTTTTGACTTCTCAAGAAACTTTATAAGGAGAATTTTTTTCAATATTATACAAAATTAATTGATTTCTATGGTTTCAGGATTTGTTATTTCCATGAATCAAACTCTACACGAATTATATTTTATTTTCAACTAAATTTTATTCCTTTAAAATTTCATGGAATTTTTAGAAAAGAAAATATATTTGAAAGAGAAAATATATTTTCTTCAAGAATTAGTGTTTTAAAAAAATTATTTTACATATAGGATAACTTGGGGTTATATTTTTATCCCTATTATTACCTTGTTTTTATTTTTGTTTGGATAATTGAATTATTTTTTAGAAATATATTTATTTTTAATGGATTATGATTGAATATTGTTTAAGAGACCCATTTTTTGTTCCATGGGGTATTCTATGATGAATGTTTTATGTTTTTGTGGTACATATAATAATGGTTTAATTTTGATATGGGTGATACCAATATCTACCTCCAAATTCATTATGTAATTATTTAGTTCTCATGGGAGAGGCATGACTAGAATGACATGTAAATTCTATTCAGTAATACAGGACTAGAATGAAAAGTAAGAATAATTTAGTAGTAAATGGATAGAACGACTGGTAAACATGGTTCAGTAATAAAATCCACCCACATTGATGGTCTTGGATGAAATTACATTTCTAATATGGAAATCATATTATGTTATTATTATTTTTTACATGATTCAATGTTTTATACCAACACTTTCTTATCATGGTTAATGTTATTTTATGATCTATGCCTTATGTTCTGTGAATATTTATTTCATGAGTCATGTTTTTTACATTTAAAAGTTATGTTCATGTTTTTACATTCTTATCGTTATGGTTGGTTTAATGTTATCCATGTATCCCCTTATAAAGAATTTGAGCTCAGCGTTTTTATGTTCTATTTTCACAAGGATATAAATAATGGTTTTAGGTAAGAAAATGAAAAGGGGAAGATTTATATAGGAGATATTGATGATAATTCTCCAAGATAGATGATTGGGTTCCATGTTTCTAGAGACACTATACTAATACAATCCTTGGGATTATATTTGTATAATTTATTAATTATTATTCAAAACAAATGTAATTTCCTTGTATATCGATCTTGGGTTGTTAGAGTTGGTATTAGAGTGAAGGTTTTGTTAACCATTGGAAACTAGGATGCAAAAACATTATTGATACCCATAGAGATATTTCAATGCAATATCTAGGTATGTCCCAAACGGTTAGACTAAATCTAGGTTATAGTCCTAGTATTATGGTAATGATCATGACTAAAATAGGATTAAACATAAGATTCTAGAGAATGAATGTAATTCCCCTTGATTATGTTTTTTTCCTAGTATGATTTTTTAATCACATATAATTTGTTTTTTGGTTTACATTATTGCTTTAACCCAAATTAACTATGTTAATGTGGGATGAAATGGGCAATTCCATGATTTCCCTCTTGAACAACAAAATTTTATTAGAGCCCGAATAACAAATATTGTTTCTATGATTGCCAATCCTACTAGGCTTTCAAATGACCAAAGGTAGGAACAATGTTATCTTGAATCTTTATTAAGGTAGCATCCACATTATTTTAGTGGATCGACTGATCCACTAGTTTCTCTAGAAATGTATCTGAACCACTGAAAATATATTTTTCATTCTTCGTTGTCTAAAATGTGAAATAGTTATGTATGGAAATTATTTCTTGGTAGGTAAAGTGAATCATTGTTGGAACTTTATCAATAATATGTGTCAACAAAATATAAGTAACTCCATGGATAGTGGTGAGTTGAAGAAAATATTTTTTAGTATGTACCTTCTTCATATTATTTTTAAAAATGGGAGAATGTAGTTTCACATATATCTAATGGTTGTGATAAGAAAAGAAGTATATAATTAAAAGTAAACTATAATAATTTTGGGGAAAATGATATTCGATTTTATTTATTCACAATGTATGGAAGGACACATGGAGGACATTATCTTTAGGGGACAGATTAATGTAATGATTGTGGGATATAAGGAAATATATCATTTTATAATCGATTTAATGATAATAAATAGAATGTTATAAGGAATGAAACTCCAACAAATCAGGGTTACAAGTATAAGGAAATGGGGGCTTTTTGCAAACCAATGTAAAAAATATAAGGGTTATGGATTATTATCGACGTAAAAAACCCATAAGGTCAAATAAAAAGGAGAATCACATGTGACCACTATTTTAGATGTTGAATATGACAATGACGTGGTGGAATGATAATCTGTTTATGTAATTGGATTCCAAAATAATCTTGTAGAATCACTTTAATAGTATTTTGAAATATTGGAATATCTATTTATTGGTCTATGGTTTTTTTTTTCAAAAGTATATGGTACCATTAACAATGAAAAGTGACTAAAATATTTTTGGAAAGCACATGATATACACATAATGAAGGGATAAGGAGATAATGAGATGTTTGAGACTATTAACTCCCTCATTAAAGATATAATGAAAAAAGTGTATCATTGTTTGAGTATATAGAATTTTTTGGTATTTTTGTTGTGTAGAAAGTGTTAATTTTGATAGACCACATGTTTTCACAAAGGTCCAATTGTATTTCATTTAATTATCATGTTTCAAGAGAATACATGATTAAGGTATTCACATGTTTGGAATGTGGCAACCAAGAACTACCCTATGAGTTATGGGTGAAAAATGTTTAGTGGATTTAGTTCACCTCTTTCTAGTGTTTTATATTTTTTGTTTTTGGAGGGATGTTAATGTTACCCATTAATGGATAGTATATGTTATATTCTGGTTGAATTTGTTTAAATTAATGTGTTATCTCATTATAGGTGAACTTACTCATATCTGATTACCTATTCTAACATTTTTAACTATGAAAAATGGAATGACCTATCAATATATTATATAATCTTATAACACTTCAAGAATGAAAAATTTAACATTATTTCTTTAAATAAGAGAAGAATTGGAAATTTCTCATGTTACAAACAATGGTGAGATTATAGAAAATTGATGAATTTATTTATTTTCATGAAAATAACATCAAATTATGATAAATGATCTTGTAAACATAAAATTTTATCTTACTACATTATTATCTGATGAATCATATATTCAATTAAATAATCATAAATTTATGGATTTCTGGTTTTTAACTATCTCCAAACCTGGTTCTCTATCACTATCCATCACAACATGATGCTTAAATTTTTCTTCCAAATCCATGTTTTAACTTCCCACATATATTCTCCTATGTGAATACCTAGTGGTGAGTTACATTGGGTGTGTAACATTAATTTTTAAAAATAGGTTTTCATATTCCTTATTATGATGTGTGTTTCTATTAATGAAACAATCAAGTAGAAAACCTTGTATAACCCGTATGAATTTAAAGGGAGAAATTCATTTTAAGGGGGTATAATGTAAAACCCCTAGTTTTTATGGACAATTTATTTTCTATTAATTACAATTTTAATTTATATACTGAAATTCACTAAGTCAAACATACATTTCACACCAAACCTACTTGTTGTATCTTACACACAACTCCGAGTTGGTGTAAGATACATGAAATAATGAGTATAGATTTTGTTAAATGTATAAAATAAGTATGTTTGGATTATATTGTCTGAAACACCAAAGGAAACTTTCACTACATGTAACACTAACTTGGTTTGTGTTGCACACTGTAGTGACCTTCCCTGATAGATTGTGTTGTATACAATATTGAGTTTCACTAAGCAATGATATATTATTGAAATATTATTATTCAAAATGATATAAACTAGAAGTTATATATAATATTAACCAAATATTTTAATATAACATTAAAATTCATCTTTTTTATTTTATAGACAAGATATAAGGCCAAATTCAATTTTTCGGAAAAAAATAAGCATTTTTAAAAAATAACGGTTTTTCCTTTTTAGTGGAGCACCCATTTTAGATCATGTTTTTAATAAAATTATATATTGTATTAGAAAAAATAATCCTCTTATTTGGTATAGAGACCTGAAAATTTACATTGGTTGAATTTTTGGTATTTTTCTAATAAAATTCATATTTTAATGAATGGTGAAAAATACTGCACATTAGTTCAAAACTGAATTTTCATCAAATTTAATTATTTCTCTAGATTATCTTATTAATTTATTTTATGCTATAATTGTAATACATTTTTTATTTCAGGTAATTTGAATTTTAAATTGGAAATAATCACATGTCAATCTTTTGATAGTTTTTACGTCTTAAAAACCCTCTTTCTTGTTTAAGAATGAGAATGAATATTAAATTAATTTATTCTAATTATGTGTTTGGAATTTTTAAAAATGGATTTCATATTTATGATCATTAGGTATAAATTTTTTAAATAATTATCTTTTATTTATCAATATTATAAACAGTTACTTGCGTAATTATATTTATTTAACCTGGTTATAGGGTAAATAAGGTAAATAAGGGTACAAAATGAATATTATAATAATATAAAACTACACTAACATGTGATATAATACTATTGTATGAGTCATGGGAATCCAATTAGATCCTTAAAACAATATTTTGTCATTTTATAACCACAAGGGTGTGAAAATGGAATGTCATACTAATTAATTTAAAGTAAAGTGAAATAAAACATAAACATATATCTTTTTACTAAAACAAATTTTTTTTGGTTTGTATAAATGATATATTAAACAATAAATAGTAATAAAAAATATAATAATATTTCATACATCATGGTATTTAATTTATTATTTTATAAATTAAATTAATATATTTACTTATGACAAAGTGATGTAGTGATTTCCTTATTAATGAAATATTAAAATAAATGATAATATAAATATAAAAAAAATATTAATTTGAACATTTTGATTCCATCAATGATTATTGATGATGAAATTGATATATAAGGGATGATTATTTTCCATTTTTGAGGGAATAAATATTTATGACTTTAACAAAAATCAATTACTAAATAATATTAAAATTCACATAAATGTGTTTTAAAAAATATAATATTTTATTAAATTATATATTTATCCTAACGATATAAGATTCAAAAAAATTAAATTGATAATATGAAAAGAATCATTAATTATACACATGAGGTTATAATCGTATTTTATCGTAACTATAGTAGCAATATATTATGAAAACACAAAAAGACAAGGTAAGAGTAAATGTTTTTATCTAGGGGATAATACTAAAAGATAATGTGAATTTTGAGACCAAAACTTATCTAAAACATATTGGATGAGTGAATTTTGACCGATCCTCATATTATCCTATAAATAAATAACATTAAAAAAATAATGAAACGAAAATAAATTTATAATAAATTAATATTTCAAGGATTTCCTAAATTTCCCATCACCTCTCCTATAAAAAAGAACTTCTCCTTCTCTTTTATTTAAAATTATAATGCACTTTGGGTCGGACAAACCAAATGCAAATCTACTCCCAACTTCTCTCAATTCATAATACAGGCCATATTCTGGGAATAAAGATATCCTTGGAAGGTATTTTGTGAAAGTAAAAATGATATACTCGAAAGAGTGGTGTTTCAGACACACATGGAAGAAATTAGAACAAATATAAGGGATAATTTTACAATCTCATTTTTATATCATATAGTTTAGATGTCCATAGTTAATGAGGTATATTTATTATCCAAATACCTGATTCATATTTATGTAATATTATTTATATTCTTTTATAATTTTTTAATGTTAATTTTACCCTTTTGTGATTTTTTATAAAATAGTATGAAAGAAATTTTTGGTCATTATTCGATTTGAGGCACTTTTCGACATTTCTAGCAAATGTATGAGGAGAATGTTTTTTAAAAAATATTTATTGAATGGATTTTTACAATTTCATGTTCCCTTATTTCTATAAATCATCCACTGCACAATTTTACTTTAATTATCAACTAAATTCTATTCATTTAAAATTTCATGGCATTTTGAGAAAAGAAAATGTTATAAAAAGATATTTTCCTCAAGAATTATGTTCACATGTTTATCAAAATTGTTTCCATATAATATGTAATTGGGTTAGGTTTCTATATATATTACTATATTTATTGGATAATGTTTATTATTAAATTATTTTTATGAAATACCAATATTTTATATGGATTGGGATGTGGTGATGTTTAAATAACCCATTTTTTTCCTTGGATTATGAAAAAATGAATTGTTTACAATTTTTCCGATCTCTTAAGAATTATTTAATTATGATAAAGGTGGTACCTATATCTCCCATAAATTCATTGGGTAATGAATTATGTCTCTTGAGGTAGGAATTACAAGAACGAAAATTAAATCTGGTTCTGTTATAATGGGATAGAATAGGAAGTAAATCTGTTTCAGTATTACATGGAGGGAACGGTACGTAAACCTAGTTCAGTAATGGAATTTTTTCTCTGTGATTGTCTTGAAAAAAATTCCATTTCAACTTTGAAAATCAAATAATGTGCCTTTTTTCTACAATTCCATGTTCTGGGATAATTCTATTTTAAAATGGTTAATGATCACTTATGATCTATGCTTTATGTATCTTTTGATTTATTTTATGACTCTTGATTTTGATATTTAAATGATCTATTCATGTTTTTACATTATTATTTTTATTGTAGGTTTTAGGTTCTCCAAGATAACCCTTACTGAGTAGCTGATCTCACCCTTGTAATTTTTTCTTTTCCATTGTATATAAAGAAAGGTTTGGGGTAGAAACAAAATAGTGGAGATATTTATGGGAGATGTTGAATATATTTTACGAGTTTAGTAAATCATTTCCCAAGTTTCCAAAGACAATAAACTAATACAGACATTGGGAGTATATTTTTTTAATTTATTATTTATTATTTAAATTAAATTTAATGTCCATGTATGTTATGCTTTGGTTGATAGAATTTGTGAGATGAAATGTTTTATCAATTAGGGGTTTTATTGTATGCTAACATTTTTTTGGAGAATGAAATAATTTGGACATTGAGATTGGATGTATATTTTCTATCTTGATGGCTCATCCAGTTTCATAGTAGATTTTTTAGAACTTCTTATGTCGCCCATATGACCCTTAAAAAGATAAAATTTTCCAAATCATTCTTCTAATGATATATTGTAAATTGAATAAGGAACCATAAAAATGAATAATTTAATTAGGATAAGTAAAATAAAAATTATAATTAAAATTTTAAAATATCTTGATTTCATTAATTTATATATTGCAAAAAAATAATATTTATTAGTAAAACATTGGTATTTAACACTTATTATGCACTTTATCCTTTAAATTACTAATGGGAGTAGAAAAATATTTGAATAATTGAATAAAATAATCAAAAAAGTCATTACACTTGTACTATTTCTATGAATTAGGTTACTATTGAGTTAATACACAATATTCACATCATCATAATTATTTAAAACAAACTATAATGCCTTAGACCATTACTCAGTTATCCAAATCCATAAAAAAGGTTGGGCGTCTCAAATTATATGAATTACCATGCAGTGGGGGTGAATCACGGTGAGAAATATATTATTCATTGAGTCTCGTATTCATGATATTGTTATCCCAAAATGTGGAATAAAGCATATATATCACTTAAATTTTATTTATAGAAAATTAAAGAAGAAAAATCTAATCATAAAGCATTACATTGTTGTCCATATCAAATCAAATCTATGGATTACGCAATCGATGATGTGTTAATGAACAACATAAAAATGAGTTTATTTCGTCATTTGTTTTATACAATGGATCTGTCTCACAAACCCTCTAACTATCACTATTATAAAATATGATAAAGGTAAATATAATTCGTCAAAGAGATGAAATCAATAATCCCTTCAGATCCCCATTGATATTACTCATGATATTGTGATTTGAATAAATTTTCCGACACTTTGTCTCTTTTGTACCCACTGATGATGTTTAAACATAATAATTCACCTAGAATTCCTTTCTTTTTTACTTTCTCTCCACCTTTTACATGATCACTTTCTTAGTGTCTAGAGCTTCTCCTATAAATTTTTTCTAATTATTGTTATCATGGAGTCTCCTTGAAATACGATTTTACAATGTGTACAATTTAATTAATTATGTAATAATATTACATTAATTCTAAGATACAAACATGGAGACCCACCAAATAACACCATGTTTCCCTTTCATTCTAAAATTTACATTAAATTAAAACATGTTATATATGGTGAGGTCTATTTTTCAATAGTATAGAAATACCATTTTTATATATAATATGGTTCTGTATCCTCTAATGCAGTGAATATTTCATTTCCTCGATCATTATTACGATGTGATCTATTATACTCCAATGTTGGAACTATTGTTTATCAGATATAGAAAAACTATTAAACCATAAACTATTTCATAAACTCTATACATACTCTCGAACTCCTATTAATTCACTAAATCTTTTGTTGTATTACCACTTCCACTATGGTTTTTATTCTTTTGAATATAAAAGAGTAACATTATAACATTTTCTATGTGGTATGACTTCCATCACTTTGGTGAAACAACCTTTCGAAATAAGTTATTTTCAATATATATAATTTTCAATTCCAAATTATCTATAATGAATATTATATATATGGTGTGAACAATTCTTCGTCCAAAATAACTATGGAGTATCCACCAATCCATGATGTTGAAAAATAAAATTTTCCAATGCCACCAATACTCATCAATGATTATTATGAAAAGGGCCATTAAAATATGTTTCATTGTCCTATTGAATGGGATAATAACTCCAAATCCCATATTTTGAAATCCATCTAGAAAACCAGTTCTATAATGTAAATCACCATTCTCAGCACCTTATTCAACTAGTTCTGGATCTTATGGAAAATTACTACATCCCATGTCACCTTGGTAGTTATAGTCTAAATAGAAACTCTCACATATTCGAATATCTTATGTCCTAACTTCTCACCAACCTTTTACCACATAAATGGAATCTCACAAGAATATACAAATTACTAATCTGATCATCTACTTAGTTCCTTAACCAAACCTCCATTTTTCTAGAAGCAACTCAGGTGTTTTTTTATGGTCTAAGACAATTTTTTGTATCATTACATCCATAATTCTAATAAATCCATAAACTCTATGGAATATACAATATTTTATGTCCACTACATTTATATCCTCACCGACATACATAATTGTTTTCAACAAAGTCTTCCGAAATTTCATACATCACTAAATAATGTGAAGTGTCTATGATGTGGGTTCTACATTCATTAAATTTAACTTCATAAAATAAATTCAATATGATAATTGATATTTTGGATTAATTATATTACATAAAAATCTTCCAAGGGTCTATTGAGAACCATTTTCTTATAAAAAAACTCTAAAAATACCTCTAATGATATTTCTTCCTACACTATACCTGATTATGAATTTTAAAAATATCAAAATGTAACAAATAATGTTAATTAATTTCATTTCAAAAAACACGCATTATAGTGTTTTGATCATCTATCTTCACCGGTTTATCCAATTATGCATTAATCACAAAATATATACTGAATTGTGAAAATTTCACTATAAGAAAAAGTTAAAATGAATTTATTCTCATATAATACCACATAATTCAATTATATGTAACAAAACTAAATTTCCTATATTAAAAATTTATCACATTACTAAAAACCCTAGAACATAAAATAATTCACCTACTCTCCTTGGGTGATTCTACCCCTATATAAAATATAACTTTCCAATTCTCTATGATGAACTGAAATATCCAATCATTAAAGATACACAACAGAAAGTTATAAATAATTTACATTACTAGAGGGAATAAAATAAACCTCTGACTTGATGTTATTCTTATAGGGTATTGTTCTAATATTTTAATATATATAAAGAGAAATTTTTTTTGACACATATAGAATGTTTTTGTTGTTATAATTCTATTTTTTAAAAATATTTTGTCATGATATCCACAACCTAATCACATATCGACACATATTCCATCATGAAAAGTGATTATTTCACCTTATACTAAAATAAATTAGTATTTTATTTCGATGTGATTCATCTTTATGTGTTGAATTAATATTTTACAAAACAATAATAGTTGTAATGTTTTTAAACATAATTTAAATCCGAGAAACCAAAAATTTTCCAGTGTATTTATGTTATTGATGGAAACATATCAACTAATTAAAATATTTAGTTAATTCCACATATTCTACCTGAAAACTATTTATGGATATGTAGATTCATTTTTTAATTATCCAAAAAATATAATATTATAAAATCTATAACATATCTCTTCAGATATATTTTCAATATTATGTAGAAAATTACCAATCAGAATCCATACAACCAAGTAAATGATATAACGAATTATAACTATAATATTTCCCATAATCAAATTGTGAGATGCTAAATAAAAACATATGTATCAAAAATTTGATGATAATTTACATGGGATAAATCATATATCTGTTATCTTGAAATGTAGAAATCTAATTTTCGGATTTGTGGTTAACATATATAGTAGGCTAAAATCATATTTCATATAGAGTTTCACATCTAAATTATCATTTATAGCATATTTAGATAATTGAATATTGATATACACCAAATATTTAAATGGTTTAGAATACCCCCTTTGAAATTATTTCAATTCCTCTTTGAGATACTTGGTTTGGTTATTACTTGTCTCTTACATATTTGAATATACTTTGATACAAGTATAAATTAAAACTCAATAGTAAACTATATTTAACTATCAAACCTTATAAAATATGGAAACTTCTTTTACTGAATGACATCCAAGCATTCATATTTTATTTCATCAAAATATTTATGTATGAAAACTCACTTAAATTTCTCTATCAATATGTAATGGTTTTTATCCACCCTCCCTATGGAAAATAATGTTTTTAGTTACTCATCAATAGTCTAGAACCATGATATTGGTTCCCATTTCATCTTGAATAACAATTTCCTCAATCGGTATATCTTTCCTTTATTATAAATGAAAGGAAAACATATGGTTGGTTCATTTAGATTTTCTCTTCACAAAATTTCTTCATGAAAAATGATATGATGACCCTTTGATACACGTTAATTTTCCATTTTAGGGTTATATCCACAAATATTCAAACATTTTAAATCTAAGACATCGGTTTAAATGTTTCACAAAGTTAGTTCATATCAATTTGTGAAAATCGATTTCACATGATAAATTTTCTATTTATTTTACCCATTTCATATTCATTATGTTTTTTTGATGAACAATTGTTTCTAATCACATTTTTCTACATTATATTTTTTCCAATGTTTGTTTATTCCCAATTTGGTCAATGTTATCATTCATAGATTAGAAATATCTAGTGTTAAGATAATAATAAATAATTTATTATTGTTCCACCATTCATATCATTGAAGTTTAGTGATAATTCAACATACTTAATTTATGAAACAAGGCTATCTAATCAAAAAATATATAGTTATTAATGTTTTTTTATCGTTTTTCATATTTACATGGACTATCTGTTATAATTGAAATTCACTCATCATCAAGGATTTCATCAGAGTTAATATTATACATCTAAACTCCCCATAAGAAATAAAATTCAACATGACTTTACAACAGACATTATACACTAATTTAGTGAAAATTTTCCATTTTAGAAGCTGAAATATGCTCACAAATATGTGAAATGTTTTATTTCATTAATGGTTCAAATATTAATTTCAACTATTTTCATAGCCATTCCTTGTAGCATAGATATTTCTTTATCTAAGATTAATATATATTAAAGATCCATATAATCCCATGTGACTCATATAATCTACTATTTCCATGGATCATTATGAGGTAATAAATTCAAAATTCATGAAATTATTATAGAGTGATCTTATTTCCGCAAAACATTTAACATAGTTTCATATCTTCATTTGGATATAATTGTAAATGATTAGAGATGTGGACTACTATTTATACACATTCCTTTTTAAAATTCATCGGTATGGATTTCAAAATGAGTATATATCATTATATGTTGATAATGATATGATTTATTTAGTTAAAAAATCAATTTTTTAGGAGTTCACATTTATAAATCTTGATGATGAATCTTATGTTGCTCTAGACAAATAACCACTAGTAAATTTATGAATATGGTACTTTATCTAGTTTGAATCATTGGAATTTTCTCTATAAAAATTCTCTCATATTCTCTTCAGTATCTTTTTATGTACAAGTATAATTTTTTTTAAATTATCAATAAATAATAAATCATTCTAAAAATATCAACAAAAAACGTAATACATTTTCTCAAACTGATTATTTGAGAGTAATCATCCCGAAAGAATCCATATGAACTAAATCCAAAAAATATGATGACTTCCTTATCATTTTTTATGTATTTTTAACTATTTTTCCTTTATTAAAGAGTTATAATTATGGGTATTTCCATGTGTGGGACTTAGAATGTCCCATTCTCCTATAGTGTACATCACATTTTCAATTAACCATTTGCTTATGTGGCCATGTCTGTAATGATAAATCTTTATTCACATTCCATGTAAACTATGAACTGATTTTTATCATCAATAAAATATATATTTAAATTAAATTATATTCTATAATTAAAACCAGAATAAAAAATTTCATTATTAGAGAACCCTTTCATGCAGAATTCTAAATCTTTTCTTTAGTCACAAAAATTGACACACAATCAAGAAATTTTGATTACTCATTCTATAAAGTGCATAATAAAATTCTGATGACCTTGATCACAATATTTTCCCCCCTAGACACATTGATACTGGTTGCCTAATTTTTTCAAAACAGAACCACTCAGATTTTGATATATTTAAAACTAACAATATTGTTTTTATTTATGATTCAGTGTGATGTATGACATGTGTCTACACTAAAAACAAATGATGTTTCTCGGTAGTATTTTTGGTATTTTGGGGTGGTTTAAATCACAACGAATGAATCACGATTCTTTCTAAATGTTCATTTTATTTGTGTTTCTAGAATCCTTTCATAACACATTTAATGTGGTATTTTTTTATTTTTCTGTTATTCTTTTGGCAGTTGTATAAACCTTTGATAAATATTTAAGTGCAATTTTTTTGGTTGTTTTTATTTTTTTATATTTTTAATTTCTTAATTTATCTGATTAATTGATTATTTGTTTTTTATTTATTATATCACTTACATAATTCTTATAATTAATTTTTTTTATTTTTGAATATTTATAATTAGTATTGTTATTATTTATTATATATTATTTTTTTAATATTTATTATTTACTCACTTATTTATTTATTTACTACTATTTATTCTTATTTATTTATTTATTATTTATTGATATTATTTATCTTATCTGCATTCATATTCCATGAATTACATGAATAATTATAGATAATAGACATATTGGGAGAGATTAGAATACAATATGATAGGGTCATTACTTCTTGGTAACACATCAATATCCTAGACAATGATTTAAATCTAAAAGCCATCCTTGGCTATATCAGAAGATGTTATATACTCAGACTCTAATGTAGAATCTGCTTCAACTAGCCTTCTTGAACTATTTCAACTCATAGCTCCTCTGTTGAGATAAAAAACATATCTGGATTACGACTTTAAATCTTTTTGATCTATATTAAAATCACCATCAACATACCTTGAGATGACATGATCCTCATATCCCTTATACACTAGGAAAATATCCTTGGTTTTCCTCAGATACACCATGATAGACATAACAACAATATAATTCTTTTCTCATAGATATACTTCATATCTTCCAACAATTTTCCATGCATAGGCAACATCATTTCTAGTATGTTGCATGACATACATTATTGATCCTATTGCTAAATTTTATTGTATATTACTCATACTATATTTCATTAATTATTTCAAGGGACACATTTTTTAGAATGATGTAAACCATGTGACACTGGAACCAATCCCCTAATGTATTCTTCAACACTAAATATCATTGTCATCTAGTAAAAAAATGTACTTCGAATTAGTCCAAGAAGCCTCATGGATCTATCACGAACAATCTTGATCCCATGAATATAAGATGCTTCACCTAATTATTTCATAGAGATTCACGTGTTTAACCATTCCATTAATGATTATATGATCATTGTGTCATTTTAAATAAGTAATATGTCATCGACAAACACTACATGGATAATGATCAAATTACAATATAAAATTTGTAAACACATGACTCAAATTCATTCTTAATGAAACCAAATTCTTTTATGGATTCATCGAATCGAATATTCCATGACGTGGATGCTTGCATAAATCCATAAATGGATCTCAGCAACTTGAAAACGATTTTGGCATCACCTAGTATCACAAACCCTTTGGGATTTGTCATATATACTTATTCTTGAATGTTTCAGTTAATGAATAATGTTTTTACATCCATAGTCTAAATATCATTGTCATGGTATGTTTCTAGGACAAGTGTGATTTTTGTGGATTAAAATATGTTATCTAATGAAATGTATTAGTTATAGTCAAATACATAATGTTGTAGAAAACTTTTCTCCACTATCCTTACTTTATAGGTATATACATTAACTTCCTTTTCCAGTTTCTTATGGAATACCCATTTTTTTACAATAAGATATACATCAACTGGTGCATCGACCAAAACCCAAACATGGTTCTGATACATGGAATCCATATCAAAATTCATATCTTTTATCCATATTTCTACTTTTGAACTCTCTACCAACACTTTATTCGAGAGAGGTTCACCATTTCCCAATAATAACGAGTCACCATTATCATTGATTAGAAATCCATGTCTCTCTAGTTCTCTTACCTCACTTATACTATTATGCAGTACTTGTGTTTCTGGAACAACTTCTTACACGGGGACAAATGTAACTTCATCCAATTCTGACTCATGTGTATCTTCCTCATCAACTTCATCAATGAAAATCTAGGTCCCACTATCTTTTTTTAGGATGTGCTCCTTCTTATGAAATGTATCTTGTATGGATACATTCACTTTTTTCCAAGGGGTTGTATATGTAGTATTTCATTGTTTCTTTGGGATACCATATAAAGATACACCACGTGCCTTGTGGTGCTAGTTTCTTTCTTGATAAATCCTTAACAAAATCATCACAGCCCCATACATGTTCATGCAACAAAAAGGGTTTCATTCCACTCTTTGGCACAAAGATAATAATATTTTATGCTTTAGTTGGAACTCGGTAAAAATTTTATGCTGTATTTGGTATTGAATTTCTTTTAAAGGTAAATAGAAGACCTACGTGACCCACCATTGACCTTACCATGGCCAACAAGGTATGTTTCCTTCTTTTACTAATTCCATTCCATTGTGGAAATTAATATCGAGTGAGTTGAGATAGAATTCCAAAGTCTCATATAAATTCGATGAAATCTTGGTTAATATAATCTCCACCACGATCTGCTTAAAAAAAATTAATCATATTACCAAGCTAATTATATTCTTAATTCATGAATTACTTGAATCTCTCAATGGACTCAGACATATAACTCATCATGTATATATAGCCATATGTACTCAAGTAATTAGTAAAATTTATCAATCTATAACACCCATGTCTATATTAAACTAGAAATTGGCCACACACATCCATGTGTATCAATCCTAGAAGCTCTATGGACCTTTCACCCAATCTATATAATGGTTTTTTGGTCATTTTCCTTCCAAAAAGCAGGACACATATCAAGTGGATTTCGATAAGATGAGTCTAAATAACCATATTAATAGATAATTATCAACAATTTATCATTTAAATGATCATGAATGTGATGTCAAAGATAGATGTTATATGCTTCATGTGGTTGTGAATCATTATCAATTTCCAACAAACGGTTTTTAGAATTTAATACATAGAGATTGTTATTTAAATGTTACATTCCATAAATTTTTTTTTCCTTATAATACAAACAAATTTTATTTATTATCATCAAAATAAACTAATCCGTATCTAAACATGATATATAAATTATGATTATGGTAACAAGTGGTACATAATGAAAATAAAATAAAACCCAAATCATTTCTTTTGGAAATGAAAGGTGGTAGTAACCAATGGAAAGTGAATCCATCCTCTTATCATTGGTAATTCATAGATCATACTCTCTTATGGAAACATATAGAAATCAACATGGTACATACATTTGGATATAATGGTGAGAATAAAAAATTGTAACTAATACCCAATGTGTAAAAATTGAAAGATTAACTCGATAATGAATGAAAATTTAACTTACACATGCTTTTGGATGCAGTTTCTCTTCCAGTTGAATGACCTTCCAAAATAAAAATATACAACATCATTTTCCATTCCCTGCTTATTTATCTTCCCCTTCATTGAAAAATAGCACTAGAGAGCTGTTGAATGATAATAGGTCTTGTTCCCATTTTCCCTGTTCTTCATTTTATTATTCACCATATAAACTGTAGGTTTATTACACCCCATGTCATTATCCACATAGTGAATTAATGTAATATTTTCTAAAATACTCTTCTAATTATTGCACATAATGTAGTTGACAATAAAAGTATAGAAGGTATTAGGATGTAATGAATGTACGAGATATATACGCAACTCATATGAGAATTTAATCCCTCGGATGTTCATGAATTCAATGTATCCAATAATATTGACTACATGATACCCAAATGGTGTATAATCTCTAATTATAGTTGTGAGAAAAGCATTTGATATATTATACCTCTCTTATATCGCTTTCTCATGGAGTAGATACCGAAGGCTAAAAATCATGGTATATGCAACCATATCCTCTTATTTGTTTAAATCTCATTAGATATTTATGACAACATGAAGTAGTAAACATCAATAGAACCATTTAGATGAATCTCATAGATATATAACTCTTCATTAGATTCCCCATTTCTAGTAATAATATGCTAATGTCTCTTCTAGCACATATAATTTCATTTCATTTTGAGGGTTGATTTGTAAATGCCTCTACCATTCAAAGAAATTTGTTTAGGTTAGAAATTTTTTCTTCCTATGTATGGATTGTAGTGATATTTTTGATGTCATTTTTATTTTATTTTCTAAAATTAGATGAGAAATTATTTACTACATTATCTAATAAATTTATAACGATAAATAAATATTATATTTATTAGTCTCCCATTATTTTATCAAAACCTAATTGACCTCACCATTGGCTTTCAAATATCATGTTTCATAGACTTTTTAGATTAAGGGATCCAAATTCCATATTTCATTACCCCAACATTGGATGGTTTAGAAACATGAATGGTTTTAGATAGGAATTTAAATTATCAACTTTATTTACTAATAGTTCCTTGATTTATCGAGTGGATCTCCAATATTGAAATCTTTTAACTGTATTTCCTCAACAATGGCCTCTAAATTATACCAATTCCTACTTTGGTAGTCAACCCTTTAAGATAAATGGGTCTAGTTAATCCAAGAACTCATTTTATAATTCCTTTATATTTGAAACCACCCCAGCATTGGCATGTAATGCACATTGAACTATGGTTTGATTCAAACTGAAGTAATGGAATATAATACAGACTTAATATTTTATTGAGGTATTTTATCTTTTATGCACAAACATACATGTATTATCTTTATCACATGGTTTTTAATAATTTTATGGGATTACTTTAGTGGTTAATCATGTCTTCAGATAATATGTTTTCAAAAGATAGATTATTTTTAGTTACATCTTTCATAATTGTTAATTCATTTTTTCTACGATGACGACAAAATATTCATAACGAGTAGCCATACAATAAACTGAAATAAAATAATTTTTCTGATCAAGAGCATGTTCTAATGGTTAATCCAGCAGCTGATAAAATAACCACTAAACTAGGGGATAAGCCCCATGATCCAATCGAAGGTTCAGGTTTTCATCATTCCCTGAGTCAGCATTTATATCTTATTTGGTTTGGTTTCTCATTGGCACAAAACCTAAACTGAATCCACTTTCTTGGGATCTCCATCCATTACATATTCTTTTACTCACATGCTAGTAAGGTGTAAAAAGGGTTTTACAGAAAAGAAACCATGGGCATAGATTCCCTACATATTAATGAGGAGAGAAGGAATAAAGGAGAAAATTTTAATTTATTAATAAATTAAAGGGAATCTAATCACATAAAAAGGTCTAGTCTATCTCATTATCATCCATTAGCATGAAATTAAGTAAGAATTTAATATGGATAATATTCAATTATCAATCATTATTATATAAGACAAAATACACTCAAATCAATTTATTATCATCTTTAATTAATTAATCCATTTATATGATTTCCTTATATGATTTTCCTTGGGATCCTTATCTTTATAAATTTAAGAAAATTATATAAATTCACTGAAAATTAATTGTGTTCATAACTTGAACCTTGGGGGAAACATGGTGAATACCTATCTAATTCTACCAAACATATATTATATTCATATACTATTTTTCTATTGTGGCATATAACTTACAAGACATATCATGTACATTCATAATGTGTACTTTTAAGATTATTACCCAAATTACCTGATTTTTCACCGACGTGATATGCTTTAATGCACGTAGTGTAAACACATGTAATAAAAATAATACATGATATGAGGATCTAAAAATTAAACATATATTAATTAAACATTTAAATAATTATGTTTATTTAAACCTGTCACGTGATATGTCATATTTTAATGACCACACACAAGTACATATCTCATGGTTTACATAGTAGAATAAATACATTTTAAATATATGTAATCTAGTAAAAGTTCACTGCATGTAGATCTGATCTACATTGTGTGTACACCCTTCCATGAATATCCGATGTATATTTTTAGGTACTCAGTTAGTGGGGAATAATACGAATGTCTTGCATTATATAATGTGTCTAGTGGGCCACATGCTATGTTGACTCCATGTTACACGGTCACTGGTTTGTTTTTCCATGAATGAAATTCATGGCCCGACCCTTACCTGAAGGGACTACAAGCCTTGTCCAATGGGCCACAAATCATGTAGTCTGTCTGACCATGTGCTAGTTAATCCTAGTCAACACGGGGTTCATTAATGGTGTAATTAATTCCATAATAAACACAAAATTTCATGTTGATCTCCAAATCAATCATTATGCATTTAACTTCACTACTATATGTGTAATAACGATTACGTGGAGTCTAGTGTGGTGTTGTAAAACTTGGATCCTAATCACCACTAGATAAGTTCAATTATTCTATTTGAATCGTAAAATTTATCATTTTGGTTTTATCTTTGAGAAATTATAAAGGATTATATTTATCTCATAAGTAAAATTAATAATATTGGCTAAACACAAATTAGAAAAATTAAATTATCAATGTGTAAATCATAAAATAATCTAAATGATTATAAAAAACCATGTGCCGACTCTGATATGACATATTGGATCTTGGTTCAAAGGAAACATGAGAGGGAGGGAGCCCTTCATTTCTTTTTTTCCATAAAAAATGATTAATATGAGATCTATATGACAATGAATTCTATGGTCCAAGGAATTTAATTAATGAATAAAAAATGGATAACTATATCAAAACCATGAGTGAGGATATCAAAACTTTTTTAATAATTATTTGAATTAAATAACAATTACTTCTATGGTTAGTCATTATTTATTAATACATCCAACCAAGGATCGAGAGCACTACATCATTTTGTTATATAATTCAATGGTATATTTCATCTATTGTCAATTCAAATGTATTCAATGAATCATCGAACATCACCGAAGGATTATTTGGGTTCTAGCACCAAATATCCTTGTACATGTGTCTTCCACCTTCGATCGCCTTGAGAACCGCTTCAAAAGTTTTCTCATTGATTCGATGGATGATGATCACTATCTTTCTGGTGAGATTTCATAGAGAAGGTTGAACTCCCAAGAATTATTAGGTGTTTCTCCAATTCATTTTTTACGAAAACTCTAGCTTGGCTGGGTTTATGAGAAAATCAACAAAATTGGGTATTTATATTTCTAGGGTTAAAATTACAAAATTGCATAAGAGTCCATATTTATTTTATTAATACATATGAAACCCCATGTCAAATAATAATAGTATTATTATTATGATTATTTTATGACACACTCTTATCTTGTTAATTTCAATTAATTATTATTTAATTCAATCATATTCAATTTTACTATTTCTCAAAAGACCTTTCAATATGGTCCTCCAAAAAACCTAAAACTATATTGGCCCATTATTTATTACTATATATTTATTAAATAATTATCACTACATTATTCACCAATAAATATATAAATATTATATTTTAAAAAATAAAATACATATTTATTAAATATTCAACTAATAATATATTCTCTAGAATAAATAATGATATAATACCTGCGATCAAGAATACATGAATAATTATTAAACCATGTGTGGGAATAATATTAATTTAATTTTTTAAATAATTAATAATAAATTAATTAATTAAGATAATAAATACACTTTGTTTGTGACCCTCTAAGCCTCTTTCTATTTAGGATTATGTGGAGTTTCCTAAAGTACAAGGTTACCATCTAGAAACACACCCAGGAACCCATAGAGAAATAATTTAATGCCACAATGTAATGTTACCTCATAGGAATTTTTAATGTGTTATATAAACATTTCATCTCAATATCTATAATCATGCAGGTTGCATGCCATTTCCATTAACCCATGTTCTCTATTTCACTTTCCTTGAATTTCTATAAATGGAACATTATTATAATACACTATTTCCATGGATTTATTTAGGCTATATCATTTCCATAAAAGGGTGTAAGAGAAAATCATCTGTTAAATAATAGATGGGACAAATCCTTTCTTGCATTATTAATTAATGAAATATTACCAGTGACCCAACCAAGATATCCTACCTCAATGTGAACATATGTTTTCATGGGGTTTCTAAATATTTCAATGTGCATGAGTCATAATACTCATTAATAAAAATCTTATATTCTATAGAAAAAACACATGTCCAAAGATAGGATCATCCAATGACACTTTAAAATGTGGACTTCCTATTGGTGTGTCATGTTCTTATAATATTCTCCTCTACATTACTAAGGGTGTACACCATGATAATGTGTATTTAATTTATATGATCCTCCACCAATGATATCTTGTATTATTTATGTACCTAAAATGATAAATTTTTTTTATTGAACATATATTCATGAATAATGTAATAAAACATCAAGGTTCTCATCATTGCACGGATCCTCATTGACCTTGCAGTGTGAAAAATACTCTTTGGATATTCTCACATACAATATCACATAGATAAACAATAATGATGTGATACCAAATTTATTAATATTCAAAACCTTGAATATAAGTTATCATAAATTACAGAAGAAGTTGGTTCTAGGGAACCAACTCCAACATTAACTGCACCATTTTTCTTTTATCGTATAATCGTATAAGAACGAGTTCTTGTGCATAGTATTTAGATCCACAATTTATAAAATCATATGATGATAATATATATCATATTTATACATATATATACTTATTCATGAATATTCACATGGAAATTGAATCACATCATGTTGTGGAGATAGTAGGCCGTACATATGCATGAGTGTTGGTATAGTTCCATTAATGGTGAAATGGTAAAGAATATTATAGTATTTGTTTCATGAATCAATATCATGTTATAATTACTATATAAATATATTATTTCTATAATTATAACCATCCAAATATTGTGGTAGGGAGAAACATATTACACAATGATGTTGAGACGATAATCTATACGTATGAATGTGTGGAAATTTTCTATTTAATCGGATGGACAAAAGGTGGAAATGGTGGTTTCATAATAGTAATAACATATAAAAATATAGGTTATATTATTTTTATTACAATATAATATACAAAACACATGAAGATGATGTAAAGGAATAAATAATCCTGATAGAGTGTGCATGAATGATTACCTAAACTATGGAAAGCATTCCATAGATATCCTATTAAGAACATTAGGATAATATTTTTAGAAGACCAGAAACAATAGAATTTTTTTAGAGAATTTTATATGATAAATTTTTAGGGGATTATGAAACTCGAAGGGTCAATGTGATATTGTTTCCTTTTATATTTGAAGTGAGGGATACCATTGGAATGCATCAAAAATATTAATTTATATAAAATTTCTGGTCAATAAAAATTTAAAAAAAAATTATTATAATATAAGATAATATAAGGTAGTAATATCATAAAAAATTATATTTTATAAATTCTTTGGTATTATTTTTAAACCATATCATTTTTACTAACACTTAGTTAACTTATTTTAATTTTTTCGAAGGTAACAACTTTTTTAATACTAAATTGTTGAATGTTTTTATTATGTGATCTCTATAATACACCAAATGAAATGTTTATAAAATTTACTAAAATATGAGAATTATTTTTTATATTTAAATATGATTCATTCATTTTATATAATTTAATAATATTTTATTTCGAAAAAATAGCATTAGGTTAACTTTTGACACGATTCATTAGACAAAATTTTAAAAATTTCAAGATCACAAGTTAACATTGAAAAAAACTATATTAATATATATATATAAGAGCTCAAGGTCATCTAATTTTTTTTATATCATATTAATTGTATAATATTATATTAATTTTAATATCTTTAATTCTTTTTATATTATATTTCCTTCAATAAAATAATTACTAAATCAATGTTACTTTATTAATTTATATAATTATTTTTTTCTAAAAATAAAAAAAAATTCCATGATGAATAAAAATATTCTATATTTTAGAATAATATTAATAGTTTAAGATATCTTTTGTGAGGCCCTATCTTTAAAATAATATAATTTTAAATCATGAATGTGACATCATTGAATATTTATTAAATAAAATATTATAATTAACATAATCTCATCTAAGTTGTACAAAATGAATTTATCCCATGAAAATTCGTTTATTAATTTAGCATTTACTTTTATATTTGTTCATAACATACCGTTTTCCCAATTTAGAAACATAAAGAATATTTAAGACAAAGAAAGTGACATTTTTTGGTATTCTTGAATTTAAATATTATATAAGTTATTTTCATGGTCAAGTGTCCATTAGAAAACTTCCTTTTAATCCTTTTATGTGAATGTTTGACATAACCTTTTCTAAATTAAATTTCACGCATTAAATTTATTTTATAGTCTTTATAAATTAATTAATTATCTAAATTGTCAAATTTAACCTTTACATTGGTATCAAAATTTATCGATTATAATATTAATATTGAAAAAATATAGACATATAAACTAATTTTAGACCTTATGAATATAAAATATTCACCCATATTTTACAATTCAGAACAAAAAATTTAAAAATATTTTTTAAAAAACACATTAAATTTCCATGAAAAACAATTTTTTGAAAAATGATATTCTAATCCAGAAAATGATTTTATAAAAAATTGTTATATATACTAATTTTAAAAAATAATAATTTTATTATTTTAAATTAAATTTAATTGATTAATTTTTAATACATTTTTTTATTTTTTAAGAATATTAAAGAAAATACAGTTTTTGTAAAAATTAGTATTTTCACTATTTCTGGAAAAATAAATGTTTTCATAAAATTAATGAAAATATCAGTAAGATAAATATTTCATGATTGAATTACTTTTTTTAAATCCATTTTATATAAATTATAAAAATTATTATTCAGTACTAAAAAAATACGTAAACTCTTTTTTTAAAGAAATCAAATTTTTAGAGTAAATCCTGTTTTCTAAAAAAGTTTATTAAACTATAAAAAGTGACTTATACCAACAAAAATTTTGTAAAAAATAATATATTTGATAGTATAAATCTGTAATTCCAACAAATATTAGGTTTTGTTGGTATTAATTTCATGATCTAATAATTTTTTACCAACATATATATATGTTGATATTAATCATTTTATACCAACAGATATTTTCCTAACATTAAAATATGTTTCATCATCATACTAATAGAAACAATTGTTTTACCAAAACATGAATCAATTATTATTTATTTGATTTACTAGTATATATTTTACCATTTTCAAAACATATTACAATAAATTATTCAACAATATTTATTATTTTACCAAATTGAAAATATTTTTTAAAAATTTACTATCAACACATTATTTTTGCAATAATATTTTTATATAAAGAGTTAAAATATGAATAATTTAATAATATTTATATGTTTTCAGATAAATATATTTTATATCTATATAAAAAATAAAAAATTCTTTATTATTGAGAAATCTTGTTCGTGCTTCTAATTTTCTGCCTGAAAACCCTAATACAGATCATCCTCTACTGCATTCTATCAACCTACATTCACTATATCATCTTCTGCAACCTCTCCCAAATATTCATATACTAGTGCATGCGCTTTCTTCACCAAGATCCATCACCTACAGCCTTGAACGAGGGAAAGAATTCAACGATTGTGGGGTAACATCGCCAAAGCAGAAGTCTATGATGAGAAATGATAGATTCATTCGAGAAGGAGATGAATGAGGCTATCGTAGAGATGACGATGTAGTAGAGAAGTTCTGTTGATGATAAAAAGGTGCTAAAAAAACTAATTAAGGAAAGCCACTAGTCGAAGGAAGCAGTTCAAGCCATGACATGATCAGAATGCACACTACACCCATTTGGGAGATTTGGTATCACTAGAGGAACATCGATGAACAGGAAAGACCAAGGCCATTCGTTCGCCATACAAGGCCAAGAGAGGAGACCCGACACAGGGATGAGACCTAGGTATGAGCATCCGAGAAAATGGGTGTTAACACCTTGTATATGTTTTGTAAATTTCTTTAAAAATCTATTTTATTCTTTGGTTCTAAGTTTATTATTTTTATTTTGTTGTTTTCTGTAGATTCTGGTGAAGAGTTGTATCGTTGGGACTACTATTCTACAGTGGTGGAACATGATGAAAGTGTTCCTACTGCCAATGAATGTGATCTGGCTTCCTTTGTGAGTAAGAACATTATGCGAGTATATGAGTGTTCTTTCAGCCTTTGTGGGTATGTGTTAACATCTGAAATAACATACCTGTATCTATGTTATCATCTATGAGTTTATTATGAATAGGTTGATTTTATTATGAACTGACTGCTTTTATATATCATTCCCTTTATACATGCATGCATGGTCCCAAGATAGTTCAACCACATTCTTCTGTGATGTTGAAGGGATGATTTGAATGATGTTATTTGATGTAGTGATGCTTCAATAGTACCTTTGTATTTTTTGAGCTGCTAAGTGAAGCCTGAGATTTCACTTGTGGCATTGGATGATGATCTCACTACATTAGGTAATAGAGTTGAAGGATCATAAGTAGTAACCAGCATCAATATGATGACCAGCATGATGGTGGTGACTGAGTGTGGAATTGATGTCAGTAGAATCGCAGACCATTTATTTTCATATGTGGAGTCCCTGGGAAAAAAAAAACTATGAATCATTACGATATTATTTAGTGTTGTAAGTGTTGTTAAATGATTTTGTTGAAATGGTGATCCTATATAATTATTCTATGAGAATCAGGCTGATTATGATTTTAAACATGGAATTTTTTAGGGTTTTGTTTATAAAAAATGAGAATTTATACTTTTCATTTGGTATCTAAAAATGCTTAACTAGAATTCTGAAGTAACTTATGTGTTGGGAATGAATCAACCACCACATGAAGATGATGTAAGAGATAATCCTCTACGATATGTAGTCCAAGATCACAGGGGTACTGATGTATATTATACATCAAGGAGGTAGGATATGTATTAATTCTATGAGATGTTGTGGTACTAGAAAAGCAACACTACAGGGGGATGCTTGAAAAATCTGGAATGAATAGTCTTGTCATGAAGCTAGTTGGTATGCATTAAGGTGCAGATGCATTGAAGTTGGAAGCGAAAATAGATCACGAAAAAACTATTAAAACTCTTTCAATCTTTGAAAGTAATGGCAGTGAAGGTACATCTCTTGTTATATTTATTTTTTTATCATGTGTTATCATTTTAATTTTTTGTGCTCTCGAGATATGTTCTATTAATATAGTCACATGTTAGATAATAATGTTTTTTTATATGGTGTGTTCTCATTTTTAGGCAGTTATTTGGTATAGTAATTTTTCTATTGTTGTGATCAATGGTTTTTTTTATATCACGCATAATAAAAATCGTTTTGGTCATTGGTTGTATATTCTTGTTGCGGTCTGGAGGGATAATCTTATGGTTTATTGTGGTTATTAGTTAGATTATAATATGGTTGTTGTTTCCACAGGTTATATTATCTTTTTGTCATGGTCAATGGATTATTTTTTTATATCATTTGTTATTATGTTTATATCTTGCATATAATTGAAAAATATTTGCTATTTGTTGTGTTGGTGTGATCTGAACATTGCTTATGGTGGTGCATGTCTAAAGTAGAGGGATCTAGGATATGTTCTTCTTCAAGCATATAAAGGTGGTCCACTACAATCAAAGGGATGATGGTGATTTTTTTCATGTCCCAACCCACAACAGTAAATGGTAGTTTTGGGAAGTGATGAGGATTCCATGAAAGTGTCATCTAATGTTTGCGAGAAAGATATTTTTGACAATGTTTCATTGAGTTCCATGTAATGTATCATAGTGGTTGAACATGTTTTTAATATGTTTCATAGAGCTTCTTGTCTTTTCATGAAGTTTAAACATGTATTTAAATTATATTTGAATATGTTTTTTCAAATAATGACGCGGTTTTTTATTGTTATATATAATCTAATTTTGTAATTAATATGCAATAAATAGAATAAATAAAATAATATATTATATATAATTTTATTAATAAATATAATATAAAATTTTGACAATAAATATCGGAATATCAACATTTAAAATATAATTTAAAAATAAATATTGATTGTTGGTGTTGTTTATAAATGTCAATAATATTACCAAAAAATATATTAGTCATATGAATATGTTACTAAACATTTTTAACAACACATATATTATCTATTGGTATTATTATAATTCTAAAAATCATTTTATCTGTCGCAAAAACATTTATTGAGATAGTTTTTACCAATAGTTTAGTAACATTGACATTGTGTTGGTAAAATGTTTTTCCTACGGAAAATATTCTTTTAGCAGCAGATATTACCCTGTTGGAAATAGTGAAAAATTTTGAATTTTTATTTTATAATAATTTAACAATACAATCACATTGAGTTGGAGATTAATTTTTGTTTCATAAATTTGTAGTTCATATTTAATTTTTCATATTTAACGACTAGGTTATTGATGTAAATTTTATAATAATAGTTTGTTTTGGTTTGTTAAAAATCCCAATTGAGTGAAACACATTCAATTGAAGTATTAAAATAATTTAAAAAAGAAATAATTTTTAAAATAACAAGGTCTTACATTATACAATCCTTAATATTAAATATCCCACTGAATCATTTTAATTGAATACAGATAGATGATAATGCATCATCACTAACACATCCTCTGGTTCCCATGTATCATCCCCAAATTTGTGGTTTTACCATAAAACATTAAATAAGAAATACATAGTATTTCACCAATGTTTTTATATATGATCTAATATCTCTATCGATTTTTCTTAATAAGAAGGATATTACTCCATTTATAGGAATTATGAGTTTACTATATGTGAAAGATTAGATTTTTACTTTCTCCAAGGAGACACATGGAATACAACATGAACTCGAGGGATATTTGGTGGAAGTGATAATATATAACATTCCTTCAAAAAAATGATCCATAATTATAAAAGGATCAATATAACAAGGTTGTATCTTTTACATCATTACATATCTCATCCTACTCTTATATAGAGATATTCTTGGAAATACCCAGTCACCCAAATCGGAATCTAGGTCTTTTCATAGATTAGAAGCGTATGATTTTCATCGATTATGATTTTCTCATATCTTCTATTGAATAGATATAAACTTCTATTCAATTTCCTCAACAAGATTGGGAGACAAAATTTTTCTTTCCCAAATAGCATTCTAGAATGTTGGATTCAACACTTCTTACTATACGAGGACTTATAATGAGAAATCTAAATACAAGAGTGAATGCTATTATTATGAGAAAATTATAAAAAGGTAAGTGTTGAAACAATTAACATTAAATTATATAGATAATTTTATCAACATGTATTATACAGTTTGAGTTTCCCTATCAGACTGAATATTTTTATGTGTATAATAAGATGTGCTATAACATAGCTATATATGCAATTCCTGGGGAAGAATTCTACAGAACATCATAATCAAATTAGGATCCCGATCATATATAATTGAATGTCTTGCACCATGAGATATTTACACTTACATAACATATATTATGAAAATTTTATTATGATTTAAATCTTCTATGACATTAATGATGTGTGAAGACTACTTATGATGACAATCTATACCACAAGTAGCATTATAATTTTGTGATGTTTTAGTAAACTCGATGAAAAAATCTTTACTGATGTTTTTCCATTTTTATTATAGTATCAGTGATGTTGGTAACATCCCATTAAAAACCAATTTATCAACATTAACTATCTAAAAAACCAAGCACGAAGAAAACTATTTTTCAATATCATTATTTAATCAATCCCACAATAAATACACTTTCAGAAATATATACATAATGGTGCATCCATAATTAATAGTGAATGATAAAATATGTGACTAATTCAACTTATCATTCATTAAATCTAGTTTGGGTTGGATTCAAATATGTTTCATGAACCTTATTATTCCATCAAAGTAAATTTTAAACTCTAGAACATCTCTCACCTTATTTTTTTATATACTTCTTCCTTCTAGTCCACTATAATCTTTAACTGTATATGTATTTTATCATTACATAAATCCAGATAATATTTTTACCTTCCAGTAATATTTCTAGATATATCCTTTTAAAATCCATAAATATTGGATCTTTTTTATCACCATTATATATAGGATAAAATAGCACTTTTGACTTAGAGCATCATCCACCCTATTTTATTTCCCTAAGTAGAAATTTATTGAGAAGTAATAATTATTAATCACCTCTAACAATCTTATTTGGTACATATTCATCAAATATTGAGTGAAAATATACATTAAAATTTTATGATCAATATTTATGTCACATATTTATCCATAAATATAACGCCTCTATATCTTTATTGTAATAATTACAACATCTAACTCCATATGAGAATTTGGGTAGTTTTCTTGTGATTTTAAATTATAATGAAGAATAAGTTATAACCATATCATTTTTCAGGATAAAACATCACAACCCCATATTTTATGTAACACTATAGATCGAATCCCTTTATTTACTATAGCATATTGTGACCCTAGGTACACAGACAGACCTTGTTTTCAGTTCTTGAAATTCCCTTCCCATTCATCTATACATATGACTAAATATTATTTCTGTGTAATCTTGGTGACATGATTAGATAATCGTGAAATATATTTCACAAAATGATGATAATATCCAGCAAAACCAAGAATACAACGGATCTTAGATACCATTTTTGGTCTAGGACAACATTAAATAGCATATATCTTGGTTGGATCTAATGATATCCCCCTCTTGAGATCATGTGAATCAACAATGAATCATTATGTAGAAAAAAATAAACATGGTTATTTTTTCATAAATCATATCCTTTCTTAGTTCCTATATTTAAATTGTCCATTGATATTCCTTATCTTACTTCCTATTTAAATATATTAGAATATTTTCGATAAAGACTACTATATAATGATCATGATAGTCTCTAAAGATTTTATTCATTAAATTATTTTTGATATAGGGTAAATTTATAATACTAATAAGTATCACTATAAATTCATGGTGTCCATACCCTGTATGAAATGTTATCTTGGGTATATCCCCCTTCTTAAACCTCTATTTGTGATATCCACAATGTAGATCAACTATATATAATTACTTGGCATAGTGTAGTTGATAAAATATTCTATCAAAATATGGTAGATGGTATTTTTTTCATTATAGTGACCATTTTAAGTTTCCAATAATCAATGCACAGTCCAATTATCCTAATTTATTCTTATAACAAAATTTACATCCATGGTGATGAATGAGGGAACAATAATCCATTTTGAATTTTCTATTTGAATTGTTTCTTCAAATTCTGTGACACAATTGGTTTCGTTCATTAAGGTGTAATTGAAAGAGGAATAACACAATATATGAGTGCTATTGAAATCACAACATTGCAGTTTAGTGGAAGATCTATAAATTACATTGGAAAGAATTAAGAAAATTCACATTAATAGATTTAAAGGTTTTGGTGAGTTTCCACCAACCATTTCAGATAGAAAATATTCATTTATATGTATTAAGAACCACAAGATGGATGTAATTTCAACGGGAAGATCATATTAATCCTTGTGTCTATTGATTATTATTTATTCATTAAGAACATAAAATGTGGCTTCCATTCCTTAGAAATTACATGATCTCTATATATTGAAATACATCCCATGATAAGAATAAAATTCAATTCAACTAAAGGAAGGATCATAATATTTGTAAGAATAACATTCACACAGACCAAAATTGAATATGAATTATAAAATTTGGATGTGACCATTATTCCATTAGTAGTTATTATTGTAATCATAACATATAATTGTTGAGGTAATATACAGATAAACTTACATATTTATTTAGAAATAGAAGAGTGGGATGATCCAGAATCAAATGGAACATTAACTATTTTATAGCGTATGGTAAGTGTACATTTTATCACTTCATTAACATAATCCATATCACTATAAGTGATTACATCCTATTTGAATTTTTCATATCCTTAAGAGGTTTATGTCCTTGATAATCATCTATAAGCCTAGAATTATAGAATGGGTTAAAATAATCCTCATTTTCCATTAACATGATGCTTGGAAGTGTCAGAGGTAAGTTCAATATAGCAATTCTCTATTAAAATAATTAACTATCTTTTTCTTATCAGTTTGGTTGTCAATTTCCCATTAAGCTTATTTTCCATATATAAAAATTATATATGTATTTTTAAGACATCCTCCTCTATGTTTCAATCCACACATTGATCATAATAGAATGTTCATCTTCTTTTAACTATTATTTTACTTTTTTCTATTGAATTATATTTTTCTCTTTTATCAATACTATAAGATTTAGAAGCAACTCAATTAACTATCTCAACCTTGAGATCACATTGAAATATTTCTTGATAAATATTGAATTTATTTATGTTTAATTCCTTTTTAAGCACTCCTTTTAAGCCATTAATGAATCTGTAAACACTAATTTCAATTTGGATGATAATTCTAGAAGCATAGATTCTATGTATTGTAAAACAATCTTCTTAGGTACAAAAAGATTAATAATCCTTTTTTAACCTTAGGGATGTCCATCATCTTCAAATGAAGAAGATGATAAAATTACTTATTAAAAAATTAGGTTTACAAAATCAACCCATTCCATGGAGAAACATAAATCTAATTTCCTCATATTCTTGATGGGGATCCACTATTGATACTATTCATTTTGAAGATGATATAGTTACAAAAAAACAATTTAATGTTCATGTTGGAGATTAATTTATTTTATTATTAAAAAAAGAATTAAAACATGAATGAACCATGAAAGAAGAGATATATATGGATCATGGTGGCCTAATGTGGTGGAGGCCAATCCTATATCTGATAATATAAGAGTTTCAGCATTTTGTGAAAGAGAATACGCATATATAAATAATGATACCATCATGAGGTCTTCTTGCATGCGCCAACCAATCCTCTGAAAGGATGCTTTCATGATAAGTGTATTTGATAGAAATTTCCTGAAAATTTTGGTTTATGTAGTTTCTTAGCAGGCATGATATATACTAAGGCAGATCAGCTTTCTCTTAAAGCAAGTCAACTGAATTATCCACATATGATTCAATTTGATTTTTCCTAATGTGGAAACTGCCACACAGAGATATTCCATTGAGAATTTCCTTGATCTCTCCTCCCAAGTATGATCCCTAACCATAATAAGCACTGAAGATGAAAAACAAAATGTCTGAAAAAGTGGTTGAGAAAGTAGGGTGATCATAACAACATTATTATTCATTCAAGACCCAATAACATTATGTTTTTATAAAGGAAAATCATTGAATTCCCCATCATGTTCATAATTAATGTGGTTCCTTCTTGATCCATCCATTGACTAAAACCAAAAAACCATATTTTGTGAAACACTAATCATATCTGTAAAACCAAATAAAAAAAGAAATTTCTTTTAAAATATCAATTCAGGACTACATAGCTTCAATCATTACTTATTTATGATCATTACCATAACTCTAGGACTACATCCTATTCATAAACTTATCCTTAGGGTTTTTACTACATTTGTATCATCCAAGAATCGAAAGGTTAACTAAAAAATTATTTCATACCAATTATAATTTCCCATACATATTATAAATATATATTATATCTAGATAGTGGAATATTCAGTAGATAACATAAGTAATCCATTCCAGATAAATATAGGATTAGTTTTTTTGGAACATGAAAATATAAAAAACTGATTCATTCAAAAGATATACTTTCTCCCACATACTCCTTCATTACTATAACCCTTATTGACAGATCTTATTTAATATCTCTTACAAATCCTAGGTAAGAGAAACAAAAGAAACGGTGTCCTTAGATTCTCTATAAGGGTTAGTAAGGGTAATATCAATCATATAACAATCATAAGACATGTTAATTTAAAAAACATTTGAAAATTATATTCCTTATAGCAATTATCCTGATATAATTTCACTGAATGAATCCTAGATCTTCATAAATAAATGGAGAACAAATTCGATGATTGAATTACATAAAACATGGAATTTATGAATGCATATAAGAATAAAATATAATTTATATATTAATCAAAGAACATTGTAATTACCATCAGTGGAAAATATTCTTTTCTGATCCTAGTTCACTCCTAATTCCATACTTATGTTATTGAACCATTTTTATACCACTTGCAGTCTTGTATTACTAAACAGCGATCACATCGCATTATTGTAATGTTTATAACATGAGATATAAATTTTTTCCCAATGAATTATAGAGATATATTGGACCCTCCTATAACATAATTACAACCATATATACATGTTTATACTAAAAAAATCATTTATCTAATCAAAACCCATGTAATTAAATGAGTTTCATATACATAATTCAATAATAACATTACCCACAAAATGAAATGTTTTTCAAAAATATCATTCCATCATAATCATAAATAATTTATAGGTTGAATAATGATAATATCCTTGAAAATTATCCTCAATATAGAATATGAAAAATCAAATAATGTTATCATATATAGAATACAATTTTATGAGGTCAAATTAAATTATTTCTTTTGAAAATTATCTATTCTTCTTTGAGAATAATTTATTTTCATAAAATGCCTTGAAATTCAAAAATAAAAAATTATATTTGAATCTTTTCATGAAAATTTGAAATGAATGATTCATGTCCCTAAGACATCATTCTATATGGAAAATCTATTCATTCCATATATGTTATAAAAAATCTTATTTAAATATTTTTTCTGAGAAGCCACAAAGAGCCTACTTTGGAATTCGAAAAAATTATTCCATTTAGACCGTTTAGAAAATTATTCACTACAGTGTAAAAATGAATTTAATTTTTGAATAATTGTAAAAATAAATGGAAAATATATTTTTGAAACATAGACATGTATGATAAATATTTTCATCAAGATAATTACATATAAATAATCCCAAATAATAGTGATATTCAGAAATTAACCCTTATCATTCGAATGATTCCCTATGCACGTATCTAAAACACCAATATAACTATTTAAAAATGTTAGTTATTTTTAATAAATACCAAATACATATTTATTATATCATATATTATCAACTTATATAATCTTATCACATTACGTTTTATAATATATCTATATTTCCATCTATTTGGAAGTCAACTGCTTCATTTTCAAACACATCTTTTATCATATATATCTATGTTCCCCTTAATAAGGTATACTTACACCATTTAAAAAATAAAATAAAATTAATCTATATCATATTAATATATTAATATAATTATTCATTAATAATGAATGTTGAAATTGAATAAAATCACTTAATGGATGTGGTATGTCGTACGTATGCATAGGCAATGGTATTTATTTTCTTAATGGTGAGATTATAAGGAAGTGGATGGTATATTATTTTTCATTCAAAAATAAATATAATTTTATTATTATTATATATCACTTTTATATTAATCATTATACACATTAAAAAAAATTGTTGATGAAAAAAATTTATAACAGAGCGTGGAGACTGTATGTTATATGTTGGCATGCACAATGCATTTGTATTTCATTGGATTTAAAAAAAACTGGAATATGAGTTTTTCATAATATTAATAAAATATAATAATATTGGTGATACCGAATTTCTAATTTTGGAATATAAACAACACATGAAGAGGATGTAGATGGAGATATAATCTTGATAGAGTGGGTAAAGATGACTACCCTTCTTTGGTAGACATTCTTTAGATCCCCTATTAGGGTCACAATAATTTCATTTTTGGGAATACCACTACCTCTATAATGTGTATAAATAATTCAATAATATAAATTTTAATCATTTGTTCAAGCTGAAAATCGTAGTGCGATGTGCTGATGTTAGCGAAAAGGATCCCTTTTATAAATGTGTAGAGGGGCAATTTTCAAAATTCTAAAAATCATAATTTATTATAAATTTAATATCAACAAATATACATCCAAAATGAAATTAATTCGAACATAAAATGAGTTAAGGTAGTTATGTAACTAAAAAACTTTTTTTTATATGTCTTAATATTTTAAAACATATAAATTTGATTAAAAATTATTTATAAAATATTAATCATAACAAATGTAACAAGTTTCTAAATATAAATATAACAACTTAACATCGAATATAATATTAAATTATATCTTTAAGATGTCTATGTCATAATGAAAATAAGATTATCAAATTAATTATCTAAAATTATATTTCTTTAAATGTTTTAATTAACATTTATTTAATATGTCGATTAATACAACTATTACTATATTTGTGTTTTTAATTATTTTATATAATTATTTCATAATGAAAAATCAATCATAAAATTACACCAGGAATATAGATAATATTATTTTAGGAAAAATATATATTTTAGAGTATATATTTTGGGTAACTCTATATTAAAAATTTTATATTATTTAGAAAATAAATTTGACTTCTTTAAATCTTCTTAGATAAAATATTTTATATATCAAAATCTCATATAGTCTGCTGAAAGGCCAAAATTAAATTTCTAAAATGAAAATATATTTATTATGTAAATATCGTGCATTTATATTTATTCATAACATACCTTTATTCCAATGTGGACACAAAAGGGATATTAAAAGAAAATAATGTGTCATTTTCAATCTTTCATTGATTTAAATATAATAAAAGTAATTTTCATAGAAAAGATTCTATTAAATAACTTAATCTATATCCTTATACCTGAAGCGTCTAATTATTTTCATCCACTAATTTTTTTTCTTGTGTTATTTTTATTTTATAGTCCTTTTTCATTTTCTTTTTAACCAAAATAACCCAATATACCCTTTATCATGGTAAAAATGATTATCAATGTCACTAATCATATTTGAAAAAAATAAAATGGACTGATTAAATAAATTTTTTTCATTCTGAATCTAAATTTTGTATCCATTATTTAAAATTAAAAAAACAATTTTCATTATTTAACACAAATTAAACTAATAAAATGCCACAAAAAAATAGTTTTTTTGGAAATATTCACTTTAAAAACATTAAATTTTCTTTTGATAAACTAGTACATAAAATCCTTTAAAATATATAATTGAATTATTTTACATTATAATGAAAAATTAAAATTAAAAAAATAATTTTACCTTGAAAATACTGTAAAAGAATATCCATTTTAAATAAACCAAAATTTTCACAATTTCCTGGAATAACTATCTGTGTTTAAAATAAAAAAAAAAGTTTATATTCATTTTGAATGGATTAAAAAATTTATTCTCAAATCCAATTTTTACAACTTATTAAAATTAATATTCTCTCATTAAATTAAAATAAAAATTTATTTAGAATAAAATTAATTTTTGTAGAATAAATTGACTTTAATAAAAATTTGTGATTAATTTCAAAGAACATACCCATAACGTCATATAGGGTTTGAGGATTTTTTTATTTCATAAATTATCTATTCATATTTATTACCACTAATTTTAAAAATAGTTTATAATGATCATTTTATAATAATGGTGTCTTCGGGATCGTTTAAACTTAGAGATACGTGGAAGACAAGCTATTGAAGAATTAAAATTATTTAATGAGAAGTATTTATTAAATTATGAATGTGTTACATGAATTAAAGTAAAAGAGTGGGGGTTTTATTTATTTAATAAAAATTGATTCATGTATCTATGTTATTAAATGTAAAAAACCACAAACCATCAAAACGTTTAATCCCATGTTTTCATCCAATGTAGAGTTGTTTCCAATCTTTAATTAGGAAAATAAACTGGATCAATAAAATTATACCATTCATGATGGGTATGTATGACATGTTCAAGAAAAAATTATTATAAAAACATAATATGAAATATAGGTTTTTAATTAATAATTATATATTAGAAAAATTAACCTGGCAGAAGCAATAAAATATTCAAAGGGGTTTGTCAATTTTTTGGAGGCCTTTTATGTTATTTATTACAACACTTTTGGTTTATTATGAAGTCATAATAAATATCATTTATGTTTATGGATTTAATGATTAAAAAAATTAGAATGTCATATGAAATTCAATTAAAATCGTATTCCATAATTTAAATGTTATGATAAAAAAGATTATATTAACTTTTATGATTATTTTTAGAAATATGAGAAATTACAAATTTAGATAAATAAATTTATCTCCAATACAATAATAATTTTTTTAAATATTTAAAAATTCCATAACTTAATAATAATTACTTTGAAAAAATAAATTTATATAATCATAAATATATTTTGCTAAATATTATTCAATGTGACCATCTTATGGAAATGAATTAAATTTCAGAAATTATTGAATTTTTTATATATATTTTTTCTCATAAAATTATACTTTAAAAAACAATTATTGTTTCTTAATATAAAAATATAATTTTCTTAAATATTTTATTTAAGAATGTATATATAAAATGTAATAATAAATATTGAAAAATAATCATTATTTTATTAAATAAAAACATAAAAATTTATGGTATAATTGTCTTGAAACATTACCCCTTTATTACTGTAATGTAATCCATATGGGTATGGTGTGCGATAAAAATACTTTGTTAAGACTTTATACCGAACATGGTTTTGGAAATCCTTTATGAGTTTGATGTTATATCATAAAAGATTACTCATATGTTTATGTTATTGAATCATAGTTTTGTCTTGATCAAGGATTAATCACACTGATTCTATCTCCCATGAATCATTGATAATTTGTCTTTTAAGGGTACAATCCAACTGGTCGTGGCAATATTTATTTCAATATGTGTATATTACATTTTTCAAAACCCTTGATATATTAATAACATTATGCTCATTATATAATGGTTTTATTATGATTGATTATGATGAATAATGGAATTTTATTTCTGGCAGAACAATTATTACTATATATTCTCCAAAGTTGAAAATAAAAAATGAAATATAGTTATTTTTTTCTATAACTATATTATATATGTAATTATTTAATTAATTATGTATTTTTTTTTGTGTTTTTAGGTTATTACATCAATCACCCATTTATAAATTTATTCACCAAAAGTTATTTGTCAAAAAAACATTTTAGTACATCAATTTAATGAACTTTTTTGTTCCCTTGTTTACAAATCAAACATGTTGTTCCACAACCTCACATTGATCAAGTGAGTTGTCTTATTTCATAGAATATTTTTTTGTGATATAATATCATAAAAAAATTATTCTTTATATGGCAGATCAATATCTAAACTTACCACCACAATGTTTATTAAATGTTCGGAGTATGATATAAACATACATTCAAGGGATATATCGAACACAACATGTATTATAGATAGGTTACAGAGAAGACCTATTAAATAAGACAAAACTATTATTTTAAATAATTATATCAATGTGGTCAATGAATCTTAAAATAATTATTCCCTTCTTCCAAACATCATGATGTTCATCCACAATAATATGAGAAGGAACACATTATCAACAATATGAAACTCTATTTCATTTGATGATTATTCTCTTAGTTTTTCATTTTATTTAGTGTAGATTTAGTTAGATGAAAATTATTTTGAAACTTATCTATATCTTATTAGATATGATCATGTCTGATAATCTTCTTCTATTTGGAAAAAAGAAATATTTATTTAATTAGTTAAAACATGTTTTACGGGTAATAATGATGTAATGATATTTGGATGTTTTTGTATGAATTTTGAAAATGGTTTATCATTCAATAACTTAGAAATTATCAATTATCAATTATTATTATTTTATAACAATTCATAATGTAAAATATATTCTACAATAGAACTATGTGACTCAAATTCCATACAACAATTAATGAATTGAAGAAATATTTGGAATAATTCCATCCATTATTCATTTAATACATTCTGAGATTTATTATGAATTACATAGAAATAATATTAATTTTTTCATGATGAATATTAAAATGATATATTGCAAATATTGATTTAGTGATTACGAATTTGAATTTAAATTTTCAAGTAGAATATTTTGAACATATATTTCCAAAGTGTTGATAATTTATTTTCACTATCCTAGATAGTCAAAGAAACCCACGAAACCACTTATTATATGGGAAAGAAGTTCAACCTATTATAATAAATTGTGCATATTTATTATAGTTATTGCCAAGATTATGTGGAGGCCTAAGTGCATATAGCTCCTATAGTAATACATATTGTAGAGCACACATTGAGGTTGGCTAGTGGACCTACGTAGGGAGGCATGACCCATGTGTGATAGTCTTTCTAGGTGCTGACCCATGTGACAAATAGAAAACATACTGAAGTCCAATATATTATTAAAAAATTATTAAATTTACATGAAACCAATATCCATCAATATATTTGAAATAATTATCCCTGAATTTTCAAATGTTACAAATATAATGTTTCTGTTTGATCAGATAATGATGGGAAATAAAATTTCATCAATGTCGTCATCTTATTCATTTTATTACGAGGTTATTAAATTTCATATTCATTATTATGTGTTCCCCTAGATCAAATCCAATTTCACCATGATCATTATAATATTGATATTTTTACATGATAATACACATGATCAACATAATGGGTAATATGATGTGTTTGTAAGTGATTGCATGAATATATATATTTTCTCCAGGAAGAACTGCATCTGTGGAAAAAATTTAGTCATGTGATGATACATGTGTTATTTTCATGTGGTTGTGATAACAACACATTGATGATAAAATTATAAATTTCATAATAATATATTTTATGATTTTAAAATTTTTCATAATATTTAAAAAACGTAACATGAATTGAAATAATAAAAAAAATGTGATCACTATGAATAAAAACCCATAATTAAATTAACATATTATCCATTCATTAATGATTTTTAATTTAAGATTAGTGTTTAAGGAGAACTCTGCAATAAATAGTTATCATTAGAGGTCACATGGGCAAATATTTTTCACCATTTGTACTATTTTTCATGAATAAATACACTATAAAACTATTGTTTTAACCATATGATATTATGAAAATATTTAAAATTGGGAGTAGGAGAACATACGTTTGTGACACTTGTAATTAAAAATAAAAATATATACCAAACAAACATTTTCATCAATAAGAAGGGCAATAAATTTATGAGAAGATTTCAGGGATTGAGATATGTTCTTAAAATTCTACGTAAACTCTTTGGTGTATAATACATTCAATGATCATATAATGTAACGCCCTGACCCTAGAATCCATTAGTCAGTGCATTATGTTAATATAATGACACGATTTGAAGGAATAAATTCCCGATGGAATGATCAATTTAGTTGTATTGGAAACAATATACATTAATAAGTTCAACACTAAAACATGAAAAAAACAACACTAATTTATTCCATTAGAAACATCAAATATTCCAAGATTATTCTGGAAATTCACTCAAAAATAACTTCTTCATATCCTGGGAAAATAAAACAAGGGAAATGGGTGATCTCAAATTCTCAATAAGAGTATGCAACACAACGATAGTTAACATAAACATTAGTCATGGTGAATAATTGAAAACACATGCCTTTACAAATAATTAAAATGAACACTTTAATGTAGGAATATGATTTGAGTAAATAATGCCATAATAAAATATATTTATATGGTATTCTACTTGTCGAATAATCCCATGAAATATCAATATCTAATCTCATAATGATGGAATGCTTAATGTCGGACATCCTAACCACATAGTCAAGGCCTCGTGCCAAGACTACAAATAATATTTTTTCAAGGCCATCTACCATGACAGTAGTTTGTCTCACGAGACCAACCGATGCATCGATGAGATATATCGGGATCCACCCATCACTTACTATGTCCAATTCATTCCTCATATGAATCATTTAGAATATAACAAAAACATTCATATTTAAACTAGCATACGAAATGTCAATACTTTATCCAAAAAACCATGAATGGTATAAAAAATAGCACATCCACAATCAAACATAACTCAATCAATACAATATGGAACATTTTATTGTAATAGATTAACAACAATCTAAAATAATGAAGGATTTTGACATAGATTAAAATAATCATCAACACTATTTGGCGGAAATATCCTTCTTTTTCATGAAAACATTTAAAAGTCACAATATTTGTGAAGAATCCATTTAAAAATATATTTGTGAATCATAGTGTCTCATACCACATTGAAACATTTAAAAGTAATATTAATTATAAAACATTAATGTTCATATAAATAAATCCTTAAAACATTTTTAAAACATGGACATTAATGAGAGTGATTTAGAATAGTAAACCTTTAAAACATTTAAAATGATATTTTAGTTAGAGCTCCTAACCAAAAGATAGACACTTGAATACAAATATTTGAGGTAATAAAAACATTATAATATCATGATAATGAAGGAATTCATGCTATACTGTGTCAATTAACATTATATTAACCATATAAAAGTGAATTGGTGTATAACAACAAATAAGTCTCAATGGAATGTAAATTGAGATGAAATATCTTATGAAGACCATATCTTTAGTTTAAGGATAAATCAAGGATAAAATTATCTGTGAAAAATATAAATAAAATGAATATGATCGGTTATTATGTATAAGTCAATTATAGGATATTCATACAAATTATTGTAGAAACAACACCATTGAATTGTATTTTTAACTCAAAAAATGGAGATTGAGTTAAAATTACTCTTATCACGTTCATATCGATGACATGAGAGTTTAACAATGGGGTGATTATGTGACTCAAAAGTATATAGATAGAAAGGGGATTGGAAATTACTAAACAAATAATAATTATTTATTCCACACATAATCATCGAGTAAAATAATCAACAAAATATGCGTAAAGCCTAATGAGTTGAAATTGAAATTTGAAATTCCCTTACCGATTTGGTAACTTATGAAACACACACCATATGAATGAAGTTCATAAAATGAAGATTTAAATACCCATAAATTAATTTATATTACAAAAGGAATACAATAAGGGGTAGTACATACTCCACACAAATGGAAATAGTGGCCAATATAGCATGAATCACAAGGGAAAGTGAGATGAAAAACCCTTACTTCGTTGTAATCAATCGTGTCATATGAAAAAAAAAGTTAATAAACACTAAATGAATCACATTATGTCATGAATATTAAGATAATCATGATAATATATATCAAATTTAATTACAAAATACACCACATTCAATAAATAAGTGGCAAAACAATGGAAATATCACGGAATTTAAAGCGAGAAAAGAAACCCCTTACATCAAGTTCGACTTGCATTGTATGTTCTTTGTTCTTTCTGAATAGTAAACATAAGTTAATTTCTACATTATTAAGAACATTTTTAATTTTTATTATTCTTTTTATATAAATTATTACATTTCTATAACAATTAGTTATTTATTTGAGTTCATAATAGATATTTTATCGATGTTCGGAACTGTAGTAAAAAATGAACTTGTTATAATTACTATTTTTCCATGTGGTCAAAAGTACCTTATTTCTAGAATTATATTCATGATTTAGATATCATATATATATATATTATAAATCAAGTATATATATCTATTTATAATAGTACATAACATTAGTATATAAGAAATGAAATTTACCGTTCATGGAGACGGTAAGCCGTACGTACGCATGAACGCTACTTTCATTTCTATTTTGTATTTTAATGGAATAAAACGTAATGATACATAGGTATATTATAATTGCAGTATAATATCGTATTTAATATCATTAATTTAATCGTATATACATCCTCCATAAGGAATTGATGATTCATATCATTTTGAGGGGGCGGTAGTTCTCACTTCCTCAAATGAAATTATCGTGTTTTACCCATAATAGAAACTATAAAATAATGATATAAATAGATATTAAGGAATCATAAAGAAAACATAAACATAATATATAAGTATAGTTCCATATTATTGGCCACCATGAGAGGCAGTAGGAGATAATTGAAAATTCTATGTTTCATGAGGCGTTAGTATGCCTTCAACAGAAACAATATGTTCATCACCCATTGAATGGAGGTGTTTGTAAGTTTAGTTCTAATCCATCCCATAAAAACATAAATGTTTATTGATTATACTATTTTTTTTATAAAATAAAGTAATAAAACGTTTTTAGGGGGTTGGTGGAGTAAAACAAAACAAAACAAAACAATATAAAACAATAGAATTTAAGAGAAAGCATTACCTATAATTTGGGTAACTTCCTACGGTTTGAACTAGTTGGACTTCTAGAAGTTCCTTATGCATAAGGTGAGGCTTCTTGGATGAATAGGAGGAACTTGATAGATTATTTTGGCAAGGGTTGTACAGGACAAGGGGCATGAGAGGGGTGTGTAATGGGTTATAAGTGGTTTCCATTTATTAGGGGGAGGAGGGGCTATTTAAGAAAGTGTGAAAACACTATTTAATTATGTTGTGATACTATATTTCTAAAGGTCCAAAACTAATTAAAGTCAAAGATAAGATGAATAATTGTCTAAATAAATTCATCAAATAAGAATTGGACCGGTTTTGAATATTATTTTAATATTAAAAATCATATTTATTTAAATCATTTATTAATGAGGTAAATTCTATATCATTATAGTGTCATAAATAATTTAATTTATTGGATGTTTTAAAATTATAAAAAATTACCATAATGTAGGAAATATTTTTTTCTTTCCAATAATTATTTATATTTGAAACGATGAATTTTATAACCCCATGTAAAAACTGATATACTAAACGATATTTTTTATTGTTATTTTTGACTTTACTTTATGTTAATTTAAATAAAGTGTAATTTCCATTCTTAATTTGCTCCATGGTATCCAAAATTGACCCAAAGATGACCATGATCAGCCATGACTCACCCAATAAGGTTAGGTCAAGTGTTAAGGTAATTTTTTAGTATTATAATATATTTTTTACATTGAATTACCTGATTTACCATTAACTGCGGTAAATAAGTCAAAATTTACTATTCACCAAAAATTATTTTCATTTTTTTGAACCACATTTTACATAATAATAAAAACATTGTTTCTTGGATTTTTGTAATTCAATTCACAGAAGTGGTTACATTTCATTTTAATAAAAATCTATGATTTTTAACTACTACTTAGTGGTTTTACTATTCATCAAAAGTTGATGTTTTTAGATAAATAAAAAAAATCATCCTAATCTATATTTGTTATTCCGAATTCAAAAATAAAGTCTATTTTACCAAGTTCAAAATGTAGAAGTTAGATTAATTATTTTATAATTATTTCTCATTGTCAAAAGAAATAGCATGTTTTTTTAGAAACAATAACTACCATAAGATTAACATTTGTTTAGGTATAATTTCAAATTAAAATTAATTAAAATGGCCAAAATTGGATTAAACGGTAAAAGTATAATCTAATTACAATTAAAAAACAATTTAAAATATAATATAACCATATAAGTAGATGAGATTAAAAGGCAGATTTGTATTAAAATACATTATTTCTCACTATTCATAAAAAATGAATATTATTAGAAAATACAAAAAATATACCCCAACTGAATTTTGATGTCATGATTCTAAAGAATAATTTTATTTCGTCAAATATACCATATAAAATTGGCCAAAACTTGATTTAATGAGGGTTCTCCATTAAAAGGCGTTAAATCAACAGTTTAAAGTAAATTATGTTTAAAATTAGATTCATTCAGATTTTAAGCCTCTAACATTTATTGGTAAAATGTAAAAACATTTAACAAATATATATATTCTTTTTTTAGTTAGTTCTATTCATTCCCTCCACTACAAAAGCTATGTGTTAACTACCATTTAAAATAATAATATTATATTATTAGCGTGCAACGTACGATTTCAAAGAAACTCATTGTTGTGTATCGGGTATACCATCGAAAATAGTCCCCCTTTAAAGTAGAATTAATATTTTGTTCACAAATATTACTAAATATTAAAATTATCATGTTTTTTATTTACTTGGGAGGTTACATCCTTCCCCTACTAGGAATTGCATCCTCAGAAGTTTAAATCCGGGAATGGAAACTTCATTAAAAGCCCCACATCAGAAAAGAGTTAGTAAAACTGTCACTTTTAAAGAAAGAATTAAAAGTACAAAGGTAACCCGAGATAACAAATACTATGATTCCATTTAGGAAAAAATTGATATGGAAGATAAACTAAGTGTCAATATCCAACGAAGATGGATAAAAAACATTATTATGTGAAAGTTTACAACAAGAAAACCACAAATAAGTGATGGGATAAATGGTCATTAGTTTCCCACTAGGAAAAGTTAATAGATAACAATTTTTTGTTTTATTTTCCATTTCATAAAGTTGAGGAATTTATTTATGAGATTGAATAAGAACATAAAGAATTATACTTATTTGTATGTATAGTTTCATTCATTAATAAATTTCTTCCACCAACTCCACTTTTTATTTCAAATGATGAGTATTCAAGATGGCTTGGTCACAATATAAGATATAGAATCAAGTTCTATAGAATCACGTTATCCAAAAAGGATAAACAATTTATTTAGATTTTCTTTATAGATTAACCACCATCAATATGGTTAATACAACATCATATGATCCGCAAAAAGGATAATCCATTAGAGAAAGAAATACTTATATTAATTTCTAAAATTAAACCAAAAATACCCCAAAGTTAAATAAATACAATTCAAAAAATAGTTATCCTTAAAATCCTTCAATATATTCCAAACTAATATTGAAACTCAAAACATAGAAGAATTTGGTTATGTAGTCTTCCATGTTAAATTGTATGTCCAAATGACATCAACTACCATTAATGTCACAAACTCAAAATTAATTAACCAAACCACATTTTCTTTAGGATAGGTTACTCATTTTGGTAAATAACCCAAAATATAGATAAAAATCCACTATTACTCTAAAAATAAAATCCCATAGTATTCTATTTTCCTTAGGTAAATAGTGTTCCCAATAGAAATAATGTCTTTCAAAATAACATTTATCACTTAATAACCAAATGTTTTCTTATACTATGGATATCCATTTTATAAGACATAAGATCCCAAATCAACTTATTAATGATCAATAAAATCATTTAACTAAAATTAATTAGTCACACTAACCAGTGACTTCACGTAGTACAATGCGAGGCAATAAATCCTAATCTCACTATGGTTGCTGGTTCAATTCCCGCATCATTTCCCAATGCCATAGGTTGTCACACGGTCTACATGTTAACGATTTTCAAAAACTAAAAAATTTTATACTATTCCCAAAAATGAGATATATTCCTCAAAATAACTATAACATCATTTCATCACAACTGTTATCTCATTCCACGCATTTTTATTCCAAAATTTAATAACTTGTAATTTCCTCAAATTCAATGATCATATAAAACCAAATGGTTATTTATAACTATATACACAAGAAAAAATATAATTCTTCCTTAAATATCATTTTCACATGACAAACTGCAGGGTTAAAATACAAGAGAAAATTCTTCCAAAGTAATCCAATCAACAAATATCACTAATACTTTTTAAACATTTCTCCATCCATTTATTACAACATAGCTTCTCCCTGGACCAAGAGGATATTGTAGAGACCCAAGATTTACGTACATATAAATTACATTACTTTTTCAGAATACTTAATACAAGACAAAAACATACGCCCTAAGACCGTATTAGTTTAGTGTCTTTGAAAACTCGGAACATCATCTTCTAATCACGATGAAAGATCTTCAACATCACCCATAAAGATCTTATCCTTTTTTTCATACCAAAAACCTTTACTTATATCCTAGGTAAAATAAAACATAAAAAGGGTGAGCTCAAATGCTCAGTAAAGGTAAATATTGAGAGCATAAAACAATCCTTATACATTTGAACGTAAAAACATGAAGATAAAACATCAAAATCATGACTAATGGCATAAATCTTGGCAGTACAAAAGGTATAGATCAAAAAGGAACCTTAATCATGATAAAATATCATTTTAATAAAATATGTAATTGTTCCAAACCATTAAGAACATGTTATGATTTACATAGTAGCCAAGACATTACTTCAAAGGCCATCATACTGGACAAAGTCCATTACTGAACTGAGTTTACATGTCATTGCTTCCCTGTATTACTGAACTAGATTTTACTTGCTGTTCCATTCATGTATATCTCATGAGATTTAAAGCATTAACCAATGCATTGGAGGTAGATATAAGTACCACCATTCTAATAATTAATCCATTCTTATGTGTGCTGCAAAATCATAAGTCATACATTATAACATAACCCATGTAGTAGAATGGGATTCTTAAACATCATTCTATCATAATATAATCCATATAAATCAAATGGATATCATTTCATCATAAGAAAAATAAAACCATGTAAATAATAGAGACATTGTACTTGAAACTTAAATATATGAACTAATGTCATCCAATATGGAAAATAGTTTTGATAAAACACTATAAATAAAATTTTGAAGAAAATTTCCTTTCTTCTTCAAAATCAGTTTCTTTTCACCAAATTCCATGCAATTTTTAAAGAAAATGGTTTTTTGAAAGTAATAATGGAATCTTGTAGAATAAGCTTAATAAAAATAAGGTGTTATAAAACTGTACAAATCAGTTCATTCCGAATAAGTTAAATAACATTCTCCTCGTACTTTTTCCAGAAAAGTCAAAAAAGTACCTCGTATGGTAAACAAAAGAAAGATTTATTCTGTACCATGTGGTAAAATTCCAAAAAGATAAAAATGACTTTAATCATACATGGAATAATATTAAACATTTTATGAAAATTTTTGATAAAACATGGACATTAATGATAAACATAACCCCGGTAAATTCTTACGAATAAACAAAATTCGATTATAAACGAGATTGGAATAATTATCCATTACCTTTGGTCTAATTTTATCTATACGTGTCTGAAACTCCGGTATAGTGGGTTTAAAAATATTATTAACTTGTAATAGAACCATAATAATATTTATGATATCATATATGAGTCACTTACTACTTTATATGACCCATTCTTTTCTCAATTCCATGTTAATGTAGCGTTTTGGGTAAAATCATTTCATTTATCGTACGTGATTGGACTCGTTGTTCATTATATAATTACCTATAACATGATTTACATAATACTATAATATAAAAAATAATTTATATATAATATATATTCGGAATATAATATATATATATATATATATATATAATAGATCATTGAATGGAATGAAATACATTGTTCATGTATACGGTAGGTCATATGTATGCATGAACGCTGTTTTCGTTTCCTTATTAAATTGAATAGAGAAAAGTAAATAACATATAAATAAATCCGTTATCATTATTATGTCATATATTTCATGATAATATAATATATATACTTTATAATCATTTTAGAATGGTTAACATGTAGACTTAATCTCATCGCGTCATGGAGATGGTAATTCGCACGTATGCACGAGGGATGATATCATTCACATAATTATTGATTGTTATTGGAGTGTATGATATAATATCACAGATTCTGTATGATGTTATAGTAATAATATATAGTTATTTATTTCATTTTTATACCGATCAATGTAGGTTGGTTTTGATAAACAGATTACACCACAGCATGGAGACGATAGGCCCTATGTACGCATGCGCGGTGATTTTGTTTTTCGTAGGATGTATATTAGGTGAAATAGGGTTATCTAATATTTATAATATAATATCAGTATATCAGTGATAATGATTTTATTACTTTATGATGAAATAAAAAAAGAATGGGAAGTAGAAGAAGAATGAAACATGAAATAATTTGTTGGAGAGATTGCCTCTTCTTCGACACACCTCCATTGAACGTCCTCCTAAGGGACTAGAGTAGGTCTTTTGAGAAGACCCAAATCTAAATGATTTTACTAAAAAAGTTTAGAAGATTAATTTTTAGGGGTTTTCTGAGCATTAACGCTCAAAATAGTGGGAGGAGGAGAGGGACGAGGTGTCGTTTTATAAGAGAAGAGAGGGGCACCTTTGGAAGCCACAAAAATATTAGTTAATAATCAAATCAAAAACCACATTAAAATCTAAAAAAATGACTCAATTCAAAGATGATATAAGATATTATTGTAATACCATCAGCAAATAAAATCTATACCTGTTTTCATTTTTTTAAAGCCTATCATTTCGATTTATCATAATTTAGTCTTTTTAATTTTATTTTTGGTAATAATATTTAAATTTGAAATTGATATAAATACTTACTTATGCGTTGTGAATTTTCCATAATTGGATTCTTTATGAAATTGTAGACAATATAGATTCAAATTTATAATTTTTAAATATTTTTGTGATTTATAAACAATTTAAGAATATGTTGTTTTTATAAAATATCAATAGTGTCAATTCTGAAAATATTCAATTATTTGAATTTAAATAAAATCCACACAGAAGATATATTCGAACCAAAATATTTAATAGGTCACTAAAATGTAAAATTCATCTTAAAAATGAGTGGATCACATTAAATAGTTTATATAATATTTATTTTAATATTTTAAAAACTATTTATATGATATTTCAATCAATAAAATAATTTCTGCACAGTATTGTGTCACCATTAATTGTACTTATTTAATCCCTAAAAATTCTAAATAAATTCACATGATGTAGATAATTTGATTAGATTTCTGGTGACTTTATAGGTTCTATGTTTTATGATGTTTATCACTAAATTAATATTATTACACTTATAAAACCTAACAGAGTGACATGTTGTCACTTTGGTTTTAATAATAATTACATCATTTCAATGGTCAAAAGTTCTTTAAATGAATATATTCTGACCCTTAGGTGATATGGGTCAACATTTAATCATCCAATTGAATTTTGGCAGGTGTTAGGGTAATTTTATAATCATTTGTTTTAACGTTAATTAACTGATTTACCGTTAACTATTGTAAATAAAAAATATCATAGTTACCATTCATAATTCCTTAAAATAAAAAGTATCCTATTAACAGAATTTGGACCTATTGATTTCAAATATGTAACCCATTTTTAAAAATTCCAAGCACAAAAGATGAAGAGCATAATTTAAAATTAATCCCGCTATTGTGAAAATGTGTTTTTAAAATTAATTTCATAAGATTGAAATGTTTTTACCGATGAATTCAATGTAAAATTAATCCTAATGACATAAATTATATTAAACTACAAAAATATATTATATTTATACATTAAAACATTTCAATAATATATTTTAACCCTACAAATTCTTTTTCTAAAAAAATATCTTTTCAATTAAAATATAGTGTATTTCTACTATTTATTAAAATAATAAACTTATCAGAAAAATATCAAAAATTTATCCAAAGTAAATTTTCATATTTTTACAAAAAGGAATAAGTTTAATTTTTCAAAATAATTTTATAAACATGTCAAAAACTAGATTTAATGTGTGTGTTCCTCAAAAGGTGGAAAATGCATTTTTTTAAAAAGTACATATTTTAACCGAGATATTTATTTTTTTCTCATACCATGTTATAGAATATGTGAAAGATTAATGGTATTGTTATAAAATTCAAAAAGTGGTTAATATTATTCATAATGGATAGATCATAACAATATTATAATAATAAATTGTTGTTTAGTGAACTCGGTATTGTGTACCACACAAGTTATTGAGGAAGGTCTCTCTTGCATGCAACACAAGCCAAGAATAGATATTATGCATAATACAAGATAATATCGTGTTGCGTATAACTCATTCTAATAGTGGTGTAGTTTAAAATACAAGACATCAATAAAATCAAAAATAATAATTAACTTAAAATTTCGGGGTGTTACATTCTATGCCCTTAAAAAGACTTTCTCTCTCGAAATTAGTCGGGGTTATAAATGGTTTTCTACTTGAAAGTTTCTTTCATTGAAACCCACATCATAAAAAGGAATACTAAAACATAATTTTAAAAAGGAATGTTAGAAACATAATTGTTACCCAATGTAACTCAACACAGGGTTTCCAAATAGGAGAATATAGGTGAAAATATGGATATCGAAGGGAAATATAACCATAATGTTCTGATGGATAGTGAAAGAGAACATGGCTATGGAAAATCCAATAATCACAAAGCCATAAATTTGTAGTGATCTATGGTACCATCTGATTCATTGGATATGAGGGTACTAGGAAACCATTTTTGTTTTTCAAGATCATTTCACTAAAGTTGATGAATTTTTTTATAAGGATAAATACTTACTAGATTTTAGGGTAATATCATTGTTGGTCATTCCATGAACAATTTCCACTTTATCTCTTATTTATTGAAATGATGTTGAAGTTGAAATTTAGGGAGTGTGAGGAGATCATGTGATAGAATGATAGGTCATCCCATGTGTCTAAAACATAAGTTTAGAAAAAGTTATTAAATATTCATAAGTCCATATATGGTGATATTAATCATATATGGTTCCAAAAAAGGACTTATACATCATCTATCATACCAGTTAATAAACTAAAACTAGTTTCTACTAACCAACGACTTTCTGTAGGCCAGTGGTAGGGGATAGAGTCCCGTCACACATAAGTTGTGGGTTTGATTCTAGTATCCTCATCTGACGAGATGGGTTGTGTCCCATCCCAAAGGTTGTCCTTTTTCTAAAACTAGACTATTATAACATTTCATAAATATTATAAAAAGTTCTCCCTTTAAAAAATACTATCTAATGTATACCTTAATACAATCTATTCATTAAGCTTATCCAAAATAATTATTTCCAGTCTCATAGTGTAAAGAAAATGATTTCTAAAAAGTTCATATAACAAGCTTGTCAATACCATCATTTATCCCCAATATATCATAAGATATATCTTGTTGGTCATATTCCAAAACTTTTACGGACTTAATCATGTATCCTCTTGAAATATGATAATAACAAAAATTACTATAGAACATTTGTGACAATATGAATTCCATCAAAATTAACACTTTCTAAATACCAAATATAAAAAAAAATCTATATACCCAAATCATGACAACACATTGTCCTTTTATCAATCATGAGCTCATTAATACTATCAAAACATATTATTTTCTCCTTATCCCTTAATTATTCGCATATTATCTTCTTTCAAAAAATATTTCAATCACTTTTCATGCTTACCGATAACATAAAATTATTAAAAATCACAATAAACCAATACATAGATATTCTAATATTCCACGATATTATAAATGAGATTCCACAACACTATTTTTGAATCTCGTTACATATACACTTAATCAATCCACCACTAAGTTTTCATATTCAAAATCACCAATAGTGATCACATGTGATATACCTTTATCGATTTCCTTAAGTGTTTGTTGATTTAGATCATCATTAACCCTTGGATTAGGTCCCTGGTTAGCCTAATGCCCCATTTTCTTTCACTTGTAGAATTAAAGTGTTGGTGGTGCGTTCTCTGTAGTCATATCTCTATTCACATCATTAGATATCTTTTTTCCATTACATCCACACTCAACTGATCAATGGCCTTCTTTTCCCCACTTAAAACATTTTCTTGTCCCTTTAATCCAATCAACAACATTATTATTTCCACACATTGAGAATAAAGAAACATTATTATTCTTTTCACCATTGTTTTGACATTTTTCCTTGAACACCATCTTTCGTTTCTTGTCAAAACCAAGAGATGGATATGTAACACCAAATTCCAGTTCTACCATCACTGCACAATGCACAATTTATTCATAGATAATGAGGTATCTTATAGCTAATTCACCTCGAAGACTTGGTTTTATGCCAATGAAGAATCGATCAACTTTACTTTCAGGTTGGACAATAAAGCCAGATGCATACCATGAAGGCCTTGTAAAATCTGCCCCGTACATACCAACAGATTCATCATCCTTTTTCATAAGCTCAATGAACTCCTTTTAAATCCATTATCTAAGAATATGTGGTACGTAATTTTTGAAAAACATGTTCTCGAACTCGTCATATTCCCTGGATTCAATTTCATCATGGGCCTTGTATTCTTAATTAGAGTCCACCACTGGTCGGCTTCACCTTCTAAAGGATAAATAGACAAAATGAATATTTCATGCTCTGAACAGAAAATTATGGAAAATAACTTTTCAATTGTATTGATCCATTGTTCAGCAACAAGTGGATCAGAAGTCCAACTAAAAGAAAGTGGACGTTGCCTCCTAAAGGACTCAATAGAATATTATTCCCTTCTCTACTCATTTGGAAGTCCAGAATGATTCATAGCTTGTGTAAGTATAGAACTAATATTTTTCACTCCATATCAAATAACATTGGTATTTTCTAGAGTATAATCATAGCATTTTTCCAATTCATTGATCAACACGGTTCCTTCGGGTTCCAACCATCGTCAAAAACCCAAAAAGAATAGTGTGAGGGGAAAATCATGCTAGGAAAAAAACATAATCAATGCGGAGTAACTTCAATATATAACATATTAGGTTTAATTCCACGATTGTTACCATAATTCTAATATTATAACCTATACTTATAATTTACCATAGAGACATCCCTAGACTTACCTTAGAAATATCTCTAGTGATCTCACTAAATTTTTCGCATCCTATTTTCCAAAGGTTAACTAAACCTTTGTTCTGATACCAACTATAGAGTCCCATTCATGACGTACATAGACATTTCATTACTTTTTTAGAACACTTAATACATGACAAAAATAGACGCCCAAAGACTGTGTTAGTTTAGTGTCTTAGGAGACTTGGAACATAATCTTCTAGTCCTGGTGACAGATCTTCAAAATATATCATAAATATCTTTCTCTTTTGTTATATTACCTAAAACCATTCATTATATTTTGGGGAAAAGTAAACATAAAAATGGTGATCTCAAATGATCAGTAAGGGTAAACATTTAGAACATTAAACAATCCATAAACATTTCACTGTAAAAACATGGAAATAATACATCAAAATCATGAGTAATGACATTAATCTTGGCAGTACATAAGGCATATATCCTAAAAAAACATTAATCATGATAAAATATTATGGGAATGAAACATATATTTTTGGAAAACTATTAATAAAATGTTATGGTTTACATAGTATCCAAGGCATTGCTGCCAAGACCATCATAGTGGACAAAGTCCATTACTGAACCAGGTTTACTAGCCATTCCATCCCTATTTTACTGAACCTTATTTTACTTGAAGTTCCAGACATGTCTATCTCATGAGATATAAATCTTTACCTAATGCATTGGAGGGATATATAGGTCCCACACATTATATAATGAAACCATTATTATGTGTTTCACAAAATCATAAATGATACATCATAACATTACGCTTGTAATAGAATGTGATTCTTAAACATCATGACATAATAACATAATCCATATAAAACAAATGGATATCATTTCATCATAAGAAAAATAAAACCGTGTAATTTATAAAGACATTATACTTGAATCATAAACATACTAAATATTTTCATCTTAGATAGAAAATAGTTTTGATAAAACACTTGAAATGAATTTGTGAGGAAATTGTTCATTCTTCTTCAGAATCATTTTCTTTTCATAAAATGCCATAAAATTTTAAAAGAAAATGAATTTTTTTAAATTAATCATGTAATCTTGTAGAGTAATCTTAATTAAAATATGTTGTTATAAAACCATAAAAATATGTTCTTGCCGTATAGGTTTAAAAAAATGTTCTCCTCATACGTTTTCCAGAAAAGTCATAAAGTACATCGTATGGTAAACAAAAGAAATATTCCTTCCATACCTTGTGGTAAAAGTCCAGAAAGGTAAAAATGACTTAAATCATACATGGAGGAATAAAAAACATTTTATGAAAACATTTTGATAAAACATTGACATGGATGATAAACATAACCCTAGTAAATACTTATAAATAAAAAATCTCATATAAGAACGAGATTGTAATAATTATCCCTTAACTTTGGTCCAATTTACTCTGTACATGTCTAAAACTACTGTATAGTGGGTTTAGTCATATTATTAACTTTTAATAGAACGATAATAATATTTACGATATCATATATGATTAACATATGACTTTATATTACCCATTCTTTTGAAAATTCATTGTTAAGGTTGGGGTTTGGGTAAAATTGTTTGATTTATCGTATGTGTTTGGACTTATTGTTCATGATATCATTTCTTATATCATGATTTATTTTCTTTCATAATTTAAAACATGATTTTTATATAATATATTTTCATAATATTATATATATATATATATATAATAAATCAAGGAATGGAATGAAATACACTTTTCATAGAGATGATAGGTCATACGTACACAAGAAAGATGTTTTAGATTCCTTATTAAATATCATATACATAAATCTAGTAACATTATTATGTAATATATTTCATTATTTTCAATTATATATACATTATAATCATTCTGGAATGGTTAATATGGAGAATGAATGTCATCGCGTCATGAGGACGGTAATCCGTATGTACGCACGAGCGATGATATCATTCCCATAAATATATAATGGATTTGGAGTGGATGATATAATATATCAGAATCAGTATGATGTTATAATAATCATATATTTTTATTTCATCCATTATTATACCCATCTAAGTAGGTTGGTTATGAAAAAAAGATTACACCACGACGTGGAGATGGTAGGTCATACGTACTAACGTGCGATGATTTTTTTCATAGGATGGATATAAGGTGAAATAGGGTTATTTCATATTTATAATAAAATATCAGTATATTAGTTATATTGATGTTATTACTTTATGATGAATCAACATAGAATGAGTAAGTAGAAGAATAAAGAAACTTGAAAGAATCAGTATGGGAGATTACCTCATCATCGATGCACCTCTTTTGAACTTCCTCTTAAGGGACAAGAGTCAGTCTTTTTAGAAGACTAGAATCTCCATAATGTTACAAGGGATGTTGATAAGAGTAATGGGAAGGGGACTTCCAATAATGAAGGCAAAAAATTGTGTTAGGAGGATAGGGATGAGGTTTTTTTTATAAGATAACAGAGGGGCACTTTTGGAAGCCTAAAAAATATTAGGTAAAAATAAATTAAAAACCCACTTAGAAATCTCAAAAATGACTCAATTTGAAGATGACACGAGATAAGGTTTTAATATCATCACCAATAAAATTTATTCTTGTTTTTATTTTATTTTAAACACTATCATTTTGATTTATCCTTATTTAATCTATTTAATTTTATTTGTGGTAATAAGATTATAATTTGAAATTGTTATAAATACCTACTTATGTGTTGGGAATTGTCCATAATTGGATAATTTATGAAATTTTAGACCATTTAAATTTCAATTTATAATTTTAAAATATTTTTATGATTTTTAAACAATTTAATAATATGTTATTTTTATAAAATTTCAATACTGTCAATTTTGACACTATTACATTTTTTAATTTAAATAAAATCCACACAGAAGATATTTGCGAACCAAAATATTTAATAGATCTCTAACATGTAATATGCTTCATAAAAATTCATGGAGCACATTAAATAGTTTATATTATATTTATTTTAATATTTTTAAAACCATTATTTTGATATTTCAATAAATAAAATAATTTCTACATCACTATTGTGTCACCATTAATGATATTATTTAATCCATATAAATTCTAAATAAATTCACATGATGTGGATAAGTGTATTATCTTTCTGGTGACTATTTATGTATGAAGTGTTATGTAGTTTATCACTAAATTAAATTTATTTCACTTATAAGATATAAGAGAGTGACATGTTGTCACTTTCTTTGGTTTTAATAATAATTACACCATTTTCATGGTAAAAAGTACATGAAATTAATCTATTCAGACCATTAGGTGATATGGTTTGACTTTTATTCATCCAATAGAATTTTTTTAGGTGTTATAGTAACTTTATTATCTTATTTTTACCATTTATTACCTGATTTACCTTTAATTGTATAAAAAAAAATTACCGTAGTTACTATTCATAATACTTAAAATAAAAAAGTATCTTACTGAAATAATTTTTAACTGCTGATTCTAAATATAGAATCAATTTCTCCACAATCAAAACACAGAAGTTGCAGGGTTTAATATAAAATTTATCTCGTTGTTGAGAAAACGGTTTTTAAAAGTTAAAACATTGCAAAAGATTGAAAAGTTATTACCACTGAATTCATTGTAAAATTAATGAAATTAACATACATTATATTAAATGGTAAAAATATATTCTATTTATACTTTGAAACATTTCAATAATATATTTTAACCATATAAATTATTTCGACGAATAAAGTTGTTTTCAATTAAAATTTAGTGTATTTTTACTATTCATCAATATATGAAACTTATCAGAAAAATATCAAAAATTTATCCACAGTAAATTTTTATATCCTGATTTCAAGGAAGAAGTTATATTTATCAAATTGAACTTATAAACATGTCATAAACTATAATTAATGTAGGTTCTCCATAAAAAGGTGGAAAATTACATATTTTTGAATATACTAATTTTACCTGAAAATTTTATTTTGTTCTCATACCATGTTAAAGAATAAATCAAAGATTAATGGTATTGTTATAAAATTAAAAATGTGTTTAATACTATTCGTAATGGCTAGTTCATAAAAATATTATAATAATAAATTGTTGTTTAGTGAGACTCTGTATTGCGTACGACACAAGCTATTGTGGAAGGTCGCTCTTACACACAACACAAGTCAAGAATAGTTATTGATTATAATTCAATCTAATACGGTGTTGCGTATAGTGCAATCTAATAATGGTGTTGCGTACATCAAAAGACATAAAAAAATTAAAAATAATATATCTCATAATATTTCGGCATGTTGTATATTTCCTATAGAATAGGAAATTCAATCGAGTTATGGCCAGTTCCACTAAATTTATAGAAATTGACTGTAAATGGATTCTTAGAACCATTTTTATTATCTTCCATAGTACTATTCATTTTTTCTCGTAAATTCCTTACATTATGTCCTTCTTTCCCACACATAAAGAATTTCTTTGTTCAATTAAAACAGCTTCCTTGGTGTCTCCATCCATGTTCCCTGCATGATGGAAAATTTTCATTCTTTTCTCCATGGCCTTCACTACTGAAGCTCTTATCATTCACCAATTTACTCTTCCTTGTTGAGTCCCGGAGTTGGTTAATATATATGTTGTTGATCATACTTTTTTAAAACTTATTAGGCATGACCACAATATCTTTTACGCCTATCAACATTCCATTTTTTTGCTCATTTCCACCATAGTACAAACCTTATACACCATGCGCAATATTACAATGACTTAATTGGAATCCATCCATTGACTAAAAACAGAAAGCATTGTGTGAATAAAAATTGTCATAAAATAATTTAGAGAATATCGTGACACCATATTTTGAATTTAAAACACCTTATGATTAACCAATGTCATTTATTCTCATCTTATATTAAAATCCTTCAAATCAATTTGTAAAGAGAACATAAATTATCCTAATCATATCATCCAGGAGTGTCATAACCAAGAGTGCAGCAAGGCATGTTGTTGTGTACGAGAATACCCTGGGTCAAGCTTGAAACTATTTTTTGGAGTTTTCACTCTTAGGTACATCTGTTTCATAGCCATCTCTACCTGCTCATATCTATACATGAATGTATTTCATGGAAAATACACAAAATCCCCACATTAAAAAAATTCTAGGAAATTATTCTATACTAATCATCAAGGTTAATCTTAGGATAATGTTCCCTAATAATAGTTCATCTGAATCTAGTTTCCGAGGATTGTACTAAACTTCCTCTGATACCAACTGTAACACCCTGTCCCTAGAATCCAGGAGCTGGTTCATTATTTTAATACAATGGAATTATTATAAGGAATAAAGTCCCAAAAGACTGATCAGTTTAGCAGTCCTGGAAGAAATATACATTCATAAGTTCAACACTAAAACGTGAAAAGAAAAACAACACTAATATATTCCATTAGAAACATCCAATCTTCCAAGATTATTTCTGCAAGTCACTTTTAACTAACTTCTTCATATCCTTGGAAAATAAAACATGATAAAGGGGTGAGATCAAGTGCTCAGTAAGTGTAAGAAATATAGTGGAAGATAACAAAAACATTTTGCATGTGGAATAATTGAAAACAAATTCCTTTACTAATAATTATCATTAGCTCTTTATGGTAGGAATATGAGGTGAGTAAATAATTCCATAATTAAATGCAGTCATGGGTATTCTACTATTCAAGAAACCACATGAAATATCAATATCTAATCTCATATTTATGGAATGCATAATACCAGACATCATATTCAACATAGTCAATGCCTTGTTCCAAGACTACAAATAAGAATGTTTCAAGGCCTTGTGCCAAGACACTAGTTTTTCTAATGAGGCATACCGATGCATCGAGGAGCCATAGAGAGCTCTACCCGTTACTTACTAACTCCAATGCATTCCACATATAAAATGTTTGAATCATAACATAAACATTCTAAATAAAACAAGTATATGAAATGTACATACTTTATCCATATACAATGAATGGTATAAAAAATAGCACACCCACATTCCAACATAACTCATTCAATAAAATGTTGATGATTATATTGTGATAGATTAAACTCAATCGAAAATATTGAAGTATTATGACATAGATGATAATAATCATCAAAACTATTTGAGAGAAATATCTCCCTTTTTCTTGAAATCATTTAAAGGTAACAATATTGGTCAATAATCCATTTAAAAATATATTTTTGAATAAAAATGTCCCATTAAACATTGAAACATTTAAAATGAGTTTTATTTTTAAAACATTAATTTCCATATAAAATAATTCCTTAAACCCATTATTAAAACATGGGCATTGATGAGAATTATTTAGAATAATAAATAATTAAAAAAATTAACTTGATATTTTAGGTATAGTTTCTAACAAAAAGAGAGACATTTGAATAAAAAAAATTTATGTAATAAAAAATTTATAGTATCATGACAATAAAGAGATTCATGACCTACTATGTCAAAGTTCATTATATACACTATATAAAAGTTAATTGGTTTATAACAACAAATAATCCTCAATGAAATGTAAATAAAGATGAAATAACTAATAAAGACTGTATCCTTTGGTTAAGGATAAATCAAGGACATAATGATGTGTGAAAAATATAAATACACTCAATATGATTGTATATTTAGTGTAAATCAATCATAATACATTCCCACATATTCTTGTAGAAACAACGCCAATTAATTGGATTTTTAACTCAACAAATGGAGATTCAGTTAAAATTACTCTTATCTTGTTCATATTGATGACTTGAGAATTTATCAATAGAGTGATTTTGTGTAAGAAAATTATATCCATAGAAACGGGAGTGTAATTTAATACAAAAAATAATAAATAGTGATTCCACACAAAATCATGGAGTAAAATAATCAATCAAGTATGCATAAAGTCCTCTGATTGAAAATAGTGATTTAAAATTCCCGTAACAATTTGGTAACTTATGAAACATACACCCCATGAAAGAAGTATCATAAAATGTATATGTAAATACCCATAAATTAATAAATATTACAAAATTAATATAATTAGGGGTAGTACATACACTAAAAAAATAAATAGTTTCCAATATAGCATGAATCTCGCTGGAATAAAAGTGAGATGAAAAAACCTTACTTTGTTGTTATCAATCGAGTCGCATGAAAAAAAGATAATACCCACCAAATTAATCACATATTACCATGAATATAAATATAATCATGTTAATATAAATCAAATGTATGTAAACAATACAGCACATGCAATAAATAAGTGGTGAATAATGGAAATCAAACGGAATTAAAAGTGAGATAAAAACCCCTTACCTGAAGTCCAACATGTCTTGTATGTTCTTTGTTCTTCCTGAATAATAAACTAAAGTTAATTTAAAATTTATGATGAACATTTTTTATTTTTATTTGTCTTTTTGTATCACTTATTACCCTGCGATAACAATTAATTATTTATTTGAGTTCATAATGGATATTTTATCGATGTCCGGAACTTGAGTCATAAATGAACTTGTTATAATTACTATTATTCCATGTGGTCAAAAGTAAATTATCTCCAGAATGATATAATTTATTTAAATATCATATATATATATTATATATCAAATATAAATATATGTTTCTAACAATACAAAAAATTTGGAGAAAATAAATGAAATGTACAATTCATTGAGATGATAAGTTATATGTACGTATGAACACTACTTTCATTACAATTATGTATTTTAATGGAATTAAAACATAATTATATATAGATATATTATAAATAATTTATAATATCATATATAATATCATTAATTCTATCATTTATATGTCCCACATAAGTCATTAACGAGTCATATCATTTTGAGGGGGGGGGGGTAGTCTGAACTTCCTCAAATGAAATTATAACGTTTTACCAATAATATAAACAATAAAATAATGATATAAATGGAAAATAAATAAGGATAAATAAAACATTAACATAATATATATATCATATATTAATAAAGTTCCATATTAATTTCCACCATGAGAGGCGGTAAAATATAATCGAACAATCATTGTTTTGTGAGGCATTAGTTTTCCATCAACAGAAATAGTATGTTTTTCACCGATTAGATGGAGGTGTGTGTAATGGTAGTTATAATACTTATCATAAAAACATACTATTATATTTATGATAATGGGTATGTTACAAAATAAAGTATTACAAGTGCTTAAGGGGTTGTAGAAGTGAGATAATACAAAATAAAATAAAAAACTTTTAAGAGAAAACATTACTTTTAATTTGGGTAATTTCCTTTTGTTTTAACCAAACGGTCCTCTTGAAGTGACTTATTCCTAAGGTGAGGATTTTAGGAGGAAGAGGTGGAACTTGAGATATTATTTTTCCAATATTTGGGTGAGCAAAAGGTCTTGATATGTGTGTGGAATGGCATAGAAGTAGTGTCCGTTTATAATGGGGGGGAGGGCTCTTTAGGAAGGTGTAAAAATATTATTTTATTATATAGTGATATTCGGTTTCTAAGGGTCCAAAACTAATTAATGTCTAATACAAGATTTATCAAGGTTGAAATAAAATCATCCAACTGGAAATGGACAGGTTTTGGAAATTATATTAATATTAATAATCATATTTATTTAAATCATTTATTAATGAGGTAAATACTACATCATTATTGTGTCATAAATAATTTTATTTATTTGATGTCTAAAAATTAAAAAAATTACCATAATGTAGGAAATATTTTTTTCTTTCTAATGATTATTTATAGTATAAATGTTGACTTATATAACCCAATGTAAAAATTGATATATTAAAAGATATCTGTTAATGTCATTTTGGTATTTACTTTATGTTAATGAAAATAAATTTTCATTATCATTCTTATGTGGCTCCATGGGGTCCCAAATTTGACCCAAGGATGCCCAGGGTCGGCCATGACTCATCTATTATGGTTGGTACATGTTGTAAGGAAGTTTTGTATTTTTATAATATTCTTTTTACCTTGAATTACCTTATTTACCGTTAACTGAGGTAAATAAATGTCAAATGTTACTATTCACCATAAAGTATTCATCTTATAGAACCAAATTTTATGTAATAATAACAACCATGCATCTTGAATTTTCGAAATTAAATTCCCAGATGTGGGAAAATATCTTATAAATTAAAAAATCGGATTTTTAACTACTACATAGCGGTTTCACTATTGATCAAAAATTAAAGTTTTCCTGAAAAAGACCATAAATTCAGCCTAATATATATTTGATATTCTGAATTCAAAAATTATGTTTATTTTACCAAATTTAAAACATAGATGTTGGATTAATTAATTTAAAATTAATTCCCATTGTCAAAACAAATAGTGTGTTTTCAAGAAACAATAACTATCCTAAGATTGTCACTTGTTTATGTATAATTTCAAAGTGAAATTAATTCCCATGGCTAACATTGGATTAATGGATAAAAATATTATCTAATTATACTTCAAAAACATTTTAAAATATAATCAATCTAGATTAAAAAATATATTAAAAGGTAGTTTTGAACTAAAATACATTATTTTTCATTATTCATAGAAAAATGAATATTATTAGAAAAATATAAAAAATTTACCCAAAGTAAATTTCGATGTCCGAATTCTAAAAAAGAATTTTATTTGTCAAATGGAACATATAGAAGTGGAAAATAATATATTTAAAGTGGGTTCTCTATTAAAATGCAGTAAATCAACCCTTTAAAGTAAATTAAGTTTAAAATTAGATTCATTAACATTTTAAGCCTTTAACATTTATTGGATAAATATTAAAACACTTAACAAACATATATAATCATTTTATAGTTAGTTATGTTCATTCCCAAAATTAAAAAAAACTAGGTGATAACTACCATTTATAATAATAATATTATATTATTCATGTGCAACGTAAGATTTCAAAGAAACCCATTATTGCGTATAGGGTATACCATCGAACATAGTGTCCCCATTAAAGTAGAAATAATATTTAGTTCAAAAATATTAGAAAATTTGAAAAATTTCGTGTTCGTTATTTACCTGGGATTTTACATATACTGTCCTTGATAATTATGCAAATGATATTATACAATCATGAAGGAATGTTCACATGTGATTAGTGATGTTTTATATAGATAATGATGGAGTACATACATAAAATCTACCATGAATCTGAGTAGTACATTCCCAAACAAGGTATGATTTGAATGAAACGTTGACACAGTACATGGACTAGGTTTTCGCGATTTAGTTAAGTATATATGATATAAATAAAAGTGTGAAAATAATTAAGCTTAAATTAAAAATAATCAATATCCACTAATTCCTGAATAAAAATGTGAATTCCACACATTAATTCATACATGCACGTAAATTATGAAATGAACATGAAATACACATTTTATGAATAGTGTGTAGAGAAGTATTTATTACGAATTCATTATGTAATTCACAAATAATTCCTATATGCGAAATAATTGTAATGATACATGATTACATATTTTGAGGACAAATAAATAATGAGTAGGACCAGTGAATTTTTTATTAGTTGTTGGGTTTGATGAAGATTGGACTCTAGAAGATTAGATGATTCAGTTCGTTTATGGATAAAGTCAGAATCATGAGGCAGTTCAAAATTAGTCAAAATGAGAAAATGATATTTCTATCTATGGATCATATATGATGTGAGGTGTAACTCCCCAGTGGGACTCTCAAGACAAAGAATTACAATGGGATGTCGTAACACTACAAGAAGTAGTATAAATACCCTTTAATAGGATCGGGTTATTATAACCCATGTGTGTGTGAGAACATTGAATCTCTAGTGGTATTGTGGAGTGAAAATAGTTTTGGGGTGCATTATTATTGAGAATAGGAAATTCTATTTATGAAATCAACTATATATTGTTAATAATTTATTAATAAGAGAGACACAGTTGCAGCATATATTAATTCATTTGAATGATAAATGTAAAATCCTTCTGTGTTGTGAAGTATTTTTGACTCTTTAAATAGGATGACGATTAGAATTAAATATGAAGTTTATTGAAAATAATGTAATAAATTGGATGAATCAAAAGATAATTAATTTAAAAATAATAATTAATTACTTATTCACATTACCCTCAATGTTACAGAACATGTATTAGGTAATTCAATTTGTATTAAAGGAAGGTCCTCTCAAAATATTCGTGAACTCTATAAGAAATATCGACTTTGAATTTTGTGAATAAATAAGGAAAACATACTTTTAATGTAAATAATTACAACACTTGGAGGAATTGAAAAGTATATTAACTTATGTATCATGGTATGGGAGTGAGATAAATATAAATAATGGGATCGAAACTAATTTATATGAATGTTTATGTTACTCAAATTAATAATATAAATATTGGTATTGATGGTAGAACTCAAAATGAAATCCTGATGGAATTTTTAGAAAACGTGTACACATATATGATAGGTCGTCAAAAAATTTAGTAAATCTAGGATAAACTAAGAATCATATTTTATGGAATCCATAAATTCATGGATGTAGAATTTGAAATCTACATAATAGATTTTGAGGACAAAAAATTGTTGATGATGAAAACCAATGATTCTATTTCATTAGATTCAATGATATACTAAGATATATCTATGGATTTTATAAGAACTTAATTTTTTTTAAAATTCCAAAACATTATAGGAAAATATCCCAAATATATTGGATCCCAATGTTTTTTCTTTATAATATAAGGAATACTTTTAAGAGTATGAGTCACAAAATAAACACATTAATTATGATATAAGATTGGATCCTACTTTACAAAAAAATGAAAATATGAGATATACATTGAGGATATATAATATGTCAAGTTCAATGATGTTGTTGAATTATGTTATTTTTATCACGGAAAAAAATGATGGACTCAGTGAAAATATTTCTCTTATATAAGGACGATGTTTAAATGAAAATTGTAAATTAAAAAACAATTAAAAAAATAATACATGGAAATTCGAATTGGATAGTTTTCAATAATCATGAAAATGAAATTGAATGATTCAAAATATGATTATAAAAATTAGAATCCCTTGTAATTAAAAGGATAATATTTATAAATTCGGACTGAAATATGAATGTAGATGCTCAATTACAAGAGGGGGGGGTTAATTATATGATTAAAAGAATTCATTTTTAACCTTAAGAAAAACTATGTTTAAAAATGTTAAACATGGTAAATTCAAAAGACCTCTTCAGGTTCTACAAACTTTCTAGGTTCAGAAAATATTGTTTTAGAAATGAAACTTAAGGAATGTTATCAAGGAAAAGATTATACCATAAAGCGTATAGAATCATTCTTCTCATAGTAAACAAAATAACAAGAATGTATAGGAAGGTTATACATTCTTCCTTTACCAAAAATACCGAAGAAATAAACATCAACCAAAACAAATACAAATTATGAAATCTTATAACACAAGTAGTAGGGTATCCAACAACCTTGGATAAAGGTCCCATGATATATACAATTAGGAAAGTCTATCTTACAACCACCAGGATAAACCCTCGATTGGAATATCAGAATCTATTTTCCTATCCCCACAAGACCACGAACCTTAATGTAGTTAGAACCTCTATCATCCTATCCCTGGAAGTCCTCAAACATTAAGGTAGTCATAACCTCTGTCTTCTTATCCTTGTAAGTCCTTGATTGTACACAATAACAATCAGATTCGCACAATTCATGCTGAAGAAGATGTTCAATACATACATGGAATGAGATTCAATCTCTATAGAAATTAATTCAAAAACATTCAATCTATAGAGTGATGGATAGGTAATGATATCATCCTAATGAGCTTCTATTTATAGAACTTATCAAATGGTCGACTCCCTCCACCAACAGTCATATTTTTCTTGTAATTTCGAAGGGAACTATACATGTGTCACTCAAACAACAGTTAGTTAGAAACAGAATGTACGAAATCGTTTTATAACTATGAAAATTGTAGGACAAAAAACAATTTTTTAAAAAATATATTTTTTAGAGTCTAGATAAAAATAAAATATTCTATTCTAGGAAAAACTAAAAAAGTTTAAAGTCTACTGAAATAAACAATTGGGGACTATAAATCATAGATATGAGAATTCAGTTTTTCAACGAATTTAGATCCTGAATTCCATATATTTCAGAATCTGAATTCTAATATATTCTGAGTCTGAATGTTTAGGAATTTGAAATTTGAATTTCTAAGAGTTTAGAGTCTGAATTCAGAGGAATTCTGTGTATAAATTTCATAGAATTCGGAGTCTTAATTTCAAATAAATTGGATCCGGAATTTTATAGAATTCGGAATCTGAATTTCATAGAATTCGGAATCTGAATTTAAACGAATTCGGACTGGGAATTTCAGTAATTTGGAATCTCAATTACATTATTGAAATTATAAATTGATAATAGAATTCTATAAAACTACGGATTTATAGGATTTCGAGGTTTTAGATATGAAACTGAGTTTTCCCCCTTAGAAATTTTAAGAGTTATATTTAGAAACTATAAAATGAACAATGAAAACATATATAACGATAAAATAATCTTGTAGAAGGAAAATATCCCTTATTAAGAAAATTCCTAAAGAAAATATGATTATCATTAAGATAGAGCATTTGTGATTTTCCAAACACATTGGAATGGAAATGTCATAAAGAAACCTTATTGACCCAACAATCTCCCCCTTTTTGTAAATCACAACCATCATTACCAAAAAGAATATAAGGAAATAGGAAAGTTATTTTTGAACATAAAAGAAAAACTTATCTAATTTTACATATGAAACATAGTGAATACGACTGACTCCTCCATAGGATTTTAAATCCCAATGGATTGTATTAATGATTTCTTGAAAGAGATTTTACCTTTTCTTGAATGAAAAATACTTTTTGATAAAAAATCACCCCATATATGAACTCCCCCTTACATATAGAAATCAATTTTATTAAATAGAAATTTTTTATCATTCCTCTCCACCCAATTGTGGTTTTCAAAAAGGAATATAGTGAATGGAAAAACGGCACCTGAAAAAAATTAGTACTAAACAACCAAATATATGAAGAACAACCAAAATTCGATTAAGATTGATAGAATTTGTTCAAAGAAGAAAATCCAATAAAATATCGGATTTGGGAGAATTATCATTCTTTCTCCTTCGGTATAAAATTCTTCACAATGTTTTTTATCATCTTAATATCCTTGTGATCTTCCTCAAAATGCTTCAGTAGTTGATGTTGATCTTTTCTTATCATCTCAAAGACTTCATTTTTTTCTTCTTGGGCCTTAAGATATTATTCCGGATTCTTCAAGATTTCTTCTTGCATAACAAGATTTTATTCAATATCAACTATTAGATCCATTTATATCTTCCAATTCATAGCCAATGAATTAAGTTTTCCATTCAAAAAATTGACTTCTTGCTTCGAGGTTTTCTATTCAAGAGTTTACTTTTCCTCAAAACTCTTAGTAAGATCGTTAAGCTTTCCATCTTTGGTGTCAAAACCAACTTTGATATTATCTTTAAATCCATCAATGACTTTGAGATCTTCGATTTTATTTCTAGACCAACATGTAATCTTCCTTCATGATCTTTTATGAGCCTCATATCCAATGATAAATGATTTGAAATCTGCCTCATGTCTGAAAAATTTATCCTTAAACATTGAAACTGAATCTGATTTCTGATTGAACGAATGTTGAAGCAACTATCATAATGAATCTATACCTATGAATAATTTAATGGCATCAAACTTATTTTTCAATGACTATACCATAAAATCATTCCCATGAGATGATGATTTTGAATCAGAGTGTTTGGTTGGGGGTGAATGTTTTTATATTTTTTAACATTCCTCTTTGATGAAGAACCAACATATTCCCTTTTCATCACAGATTTATTAGGTGTATCAACCAACAATTTTTTTCCCTTATTATCATTCTGAATGGTCTCTTATTCTTTAGGTGATTCTTTCTCAAAATTATATAACTGAATAATATTATCTTCCTCACACTCTTCTATCTCGGCACATGCTACAACATCCTCTAGCTTAATAAAATCGTGATTGTTGATTTCTTATTCAGATAGCTTATTCACTTATTCCATAACTTTATCTAGATTTACAAGTGTATCATGTTTTGATTACATGGCTTTAGAAGTATGTATTGATATTTTCTTAGAAAGAATCTATTTCTCATAATAATACTCTAATTTTTTTATCATCTTATCGGTATCACCGCAAACTTATTCTTTTTCTTCTTCCACTAATTATTCTTCTACACCTACTTGAATTTCGTCATATTGCAAAATTTCATCTTCATGATCAGGTTCTGGAATTACTACCTTCATTCCCATAGTCTCGAGGATTGATTCTTTCAAAAAATAATTCTAGTAAATGTTATTGTTTATCGGATTTCTTAACATCTTTGAAAATGGATTGAACTATCTCGGCTTCAGAAAAATTCTTCCTTCGCTTATTTTCTTTCTCTTATTTTTCAAGATCATCAAAAACCTTTATATTGAATGAAATTTACTCTATAGGGTCCTATCAAAAAGTAGGCTCCCCTTATTTAATGTTCTTCTTGGCCTCACTCCACTTAGCGACATCTTTATCCGGGTATGTTTTTTGTTTCATTGGTTTTGGGGGGTGCTGATTGAGTTTCCTTGGTCGTAGAAATTTTTTCATTCTCCTCAAGTTCTTTTTGCTATCCTCTTCCTTCCTATATTTTTGTAAGTCTCAACCACTTCCATTTTCCTTGATAGTGCTTCTATTTCTAACTCAAAAAAATTCTAAAAATCTCTAGATTTAGAACTTAATCCATTCTTTATCCTTTTTAGAGTATCATCGTTAAGTAGCATAACCTTGTAACTTCATAGCTATCAAATGCTACAAATTTTGAATTATCGATGAAAAGGAAAATAATCATAGAGTGAATTATCGAATAAAAGATAATATAAGACATTAAATTTTAAATCATTATATTCTCAATAGTAATCAGGATATACATAACCAAGTTTATATTTCTGAGGTTTAATAAGAAATATAGAATATAGATGTCACTATTCTTTAGGTAATCCTTATCCCCTTTTCTGAAAATGATAAAACAATGAATGAAATATTTTAGAATCCAGATGTTTTTACATAGATGAATAATCATCAGAGTCTTTAATTTTTTCAATCCAAGTAACTATATATAGTATTCCTTCTTAAATGATCCTAATATATCTAGTAGCATGTGAGTACATAATTATACTTCATGCGAATAAAGAATTCCAATCATATTTGTATCCTTGGGGTTGGAAAGGGTGTATGTCTTTCCATAACACTTGAAAGAGATCATATATCTCCCTCCATCATTGAATAAGCTTACTGACCCATAAAATTCAATCAACAACTCTGGATAGACCATATCATGCGCCTTCTGTTTAGATATATAAATTCTCTCCCAGCCATTCTACGAATTATTCATTGAAATTATAGCGTCTTTCTAAGAATAGAATTTTTGATCGACCAACCATTCTTTATAAATATTACACTTGGAGATTTTTTTAATGAAGACATTTGTTTTTAAAGAGAGGCTTCTACAGACATTTGGAACTGAGGAATGAATGATGATTCAAAACGTGAATAAGTATAGGGGAAAGAATTAACATTCAAAGCCTTGAAGGTCGATATAGGAAAAACATCGGGGTTACTTATATATGCGTTTGGGATCATAGTCCTACTTTCATGATTGAACCCACATTAGAAAAAACACATGATCAAATCTTACCGTTGAGATAAAAGATGAATATGATATTTGGTAGGTTCTGATCTTTTGAGTTTGTTAAGATAACCATTCGGATATAAGAAAATGTGAATTGGAAAATGTTTCATAAACATGATAGAAATACCAACATGTAAAAACATGACTATGCAAACTTATGAAATAAGTCATAAATTCTGGATTTTGAGGAAAATTATTCATAAGGAGGAAATTTCTTTTTGATGAAAATTAGATTCCAGAAAATTTATGGAGAAATTTGGTTAAAAAAAATTAATTATGAAAACATTGATTACAAAAAAAATTGATTATGAAAATTTGATTACAAATTTATTTTATTATGAATAATTTTTACGAAAAAAATATTTGACTAATAAGAAAATGTACTCCCCCTATGAAATGAAGTTTTTTACTGTAAGGGGACATGTTTCAACAAAACGTTAATATGGAATATTACCTCATTATTATCATTATTAAAGTTTGTTTAATGTATTAAAATATATCGGAGGGTAATGATATTTTGATAATATCACCAAGTTGATATTGTGTTCTGATAAATTGAAGAATGATATACTTTTTTTCATGTGATCTCTAAGAATGTGATGCTTGATAGCTACGTGTTTTTCTTGAGAGTGATGTGCATAATTTTTACTTATTGAAATGGTACATGTATTATTACAAAATTTTATTGTTCTGGTAAAACTCATACCGTAGGTTGTGAGTGTGTGTAACATCCGCAACACTTGAGCACACCAACTTTCAACTGCTACATATTCAGCTTTAGGAGTGGAAAGTGCTACTGATCCTTGCTCTTTGCATGACCATAAAACTAAGGAATATTCTATGAAATGACACATTCAATATATTTTTTTCCAATCCATTCAACATCCACCAAAGTCATCATCAAAAAACCTTTTTAAAAAAATTATTCCCAAAATTATAAAAGATTCTTAAATCCATTGATCCCTTAATGTATTGAAAAATCTTTTTCACTATATTTAAATGAGATTCCTTAGGATTATATTGATAACTTTCACATAAGAATACTAAAAACATTATGTCTTGATGACTGGATGTCAAGTATAGTGAACTACTTATCATACCTCTAAATGATGATTGATCCATTGTTTTCCCGGCTTCATCATGATCTCGTAAATTTGATGTACCAATTGGAGTACTTATACTCTTAGTGTTGTTATATCCATAATTTTTAAGAAGATATTTAATATAATTTTGTTGAGATATATAAATTTCTTCTGGTTTTTGAGAAATTTGAAAACCCAAAAAAATTTAACTCACCCATCATACACATTTCAAACATAGATTTTATTATATTCTTAAACGAATCTGATTATGATTATTGAGTTGAACCAAATATAATGTCATCAAAATAGATTTGAATGATCAAAAAATTTATTCTAATATTTCCTTATAAAGAGGGTTGGATCAGAATTTTCATTAATATAATTATTTTGTAACAAAAATCATGTGATTCTATCATACCAGGATCAAGGTGCTTGTTTAGGTCCATATAATGATTTGGTATGTTTGAAAACATGTTCAGGATGTTTTGTATCTTCAAAACCAGGATTTTGTTCAACAAAAACTTCATCATGAACATATCCATTAAGTAATAAACATTTAACATCCATTTGAAAAGGATTACATATAATGAATGGTGTAAAGGCAAGTAGAATATAGATAGATTCATTTCTAGCTACTAGAGAATAGTTTTCTTCATAGTCTATTCCTTATTGTTGATTATATCCTTCAGATACTAATCTATATATATTTCTAACTATGATTCCATTTTTCTTCACAATTATTTTTGAAGACCCATTTTACATCCATAATAGAAGATTCTTTAGGTCTTTTACTTAATGTCCAATCATTATTCCTTTCGTATTAATTTATCTCATCATACAGGGCTTCAATCCAATCGTCATCACCTAAAGATTCATCAATGATTTTTTGTTCTAATTTAGAAAAAATACTAGATGTTCTACTTCATTTATTACGTCACATTTAGTCCTTATAGGTTGATTTAAATCACCAAAGATACTATCACTGGGATGATTCTCAATAAACTACTAATTTGGGTTTTGTAAAACCTATTCATCAACACATGGTAGAAAATAATCTTGGATAAATTTTTCAGAAACATTTTCTTTAACATTTTCATTATCCTAAAGATTTTATACCAAGCGTTGATCGTCCATTTTTGAAAAAAAAAACCTGTAGATGTATGTTCATGGGGTTTAAAAACCAAAGGATTAGTTTAATTAAATTTAACATGTACTATTACTTCAACAGTATAAGTATTTAAATTAAAAACTATATAAGCCGTAGAATTTGTGGAATAGCTTAAGAAAATTCATTCTTCAGATTAGGTTGTGAATTTATGTAAATTATCTTCAGTATTCAGAATAAATAATTTGCATCCAAATACCTTTAGGTAGTAAATTCAAGGTGTTCTACCATTCTATAACTCATATGGGTTTTTATTAAGAAAAGATTTAATTAAGACTCAATTTATAGTATAACCAGATGTAAATACAGCTTCACCCGAAAAGTGTTTGTCTACCAAATAATCACTCAACATAGTTCTTGTTATCTTTTGAAAAATACAATTTCTTCTTTCAACAACACCATTTTGTGATGGGTTCTTAGAGCTGAGAAGTTATGAGTGCTTCCTTTTCTACTACAAAAATTTTCAAAATAAGAATTTTGAAATTCTACTTCAAGATCACTAGAAATAGTTTTAAATGAAGGGTTTAATAATTTTTAAATTGGGATCTAATGATTTTGAAATACGAAAATGCTTCAGATTTCTTTTCTAGAAAATAGACCCACATAAATCTAATGTAATCATCTATTATAAAAAAGATATAATAATTGCCTCCACTGCTTCTTGTTTGGGTTGGGTAGAAAATATCCATATGCACCAACTTTAACGCATTAGATGTCAAGACTTCAACAATTGATTTAAAAAATGATTTATGTTGCTTTCTATATTGATAAGGATCACAAACTTTAGATGAATCATATCTATGCGCTGGTAGATCCTTAATAAGTCATTCTATATAGAGTGTACATAATGTCCTATGGTTACAGTGTCCTAACCTTCTATTCCATAATGAAGATTGATCTTTTATTTTGCTCCAAAGGTCATCTGTGTTTAGTGTGTATACATTCTCTTGCCTATGGGTAGAAAGAATAAACTCTTCTTTGTAATTGTCTGCAAATCACTTATCATTCCTAAAATTCACAAAGTAACATTCATCACATAATTGTCTTATGCTAATGAGGTTGTTCATAATACCTTTAACCAATAAAAAATATGAAATCAATGTTTTCCTATGAAGTAAAATGTTACCTATAATAATAATTTTTCCCTTTTCATTATCTTTAAAATTTACTTTTCCTATCATATTGATAGTCTTTTCATTGATGATTTTGTTACCAGTCATGTGCTTGGAACATCCATAATCCATGTACCAAGTACTAATGTTGGTATTATAATTATTTTCCTTAAAATAATAGTGTTATACTTTCAAAACCCCAATTTTCATGGATCCAGAAACATCAAAAAGAAAAAATTAGATATCCATATTTTCATAAAAAAATCAGTCCTTATGAAAACCTAACGACTATGTTTTGTTAAAATAAATTGTTTTCACAATTCCCACCACACTGGAATTTAGTGCAGAATTGATCACTTTGAGGAACAAAATAACTATTACTAAAAATAAGTTTATAATGAGTATAAACAAATCCAGAATCATTCCATATATGTCTAATTTGGGAATACATTTTATCAAAATTTTCTTTACCTATGGTAATGTTTGACAAAAACATCGTTAAGGAAAATATTTTTGACATTAGTCTAGTGACTACGTTTTTATCCAAAAAAAATTTAGCACTAAAGTTTTTCTCTAAGTTATTTTTGTTATAAATTTTTTTTTCAAGATCCATGGACTTTTTATCCTTCTCATAATTAACTCCCTCAATGTTTTTGGAAATAATTTCAAAATAATAAAGATTATTATCATGATATTTTGAAGGATATGATACTTATTTAGTAGGAATTGAAATTATAGGATTTTCCTTATCATGTTTTTTCTTCAATTTAGAATTTTCATTCTCAAGAAGCTGAGCAAACCAAAATACTTTTAAATAAGTAGATAATGTATTATCTTCATTAAAAATAGATTCTTCATCCAAAGATTCATAATATTTATTATCACTATAATATTTATTTAAGGATGAATTAGTTATGAATTCATCATTGTGTACCTTGGACATTAGAAAATTATTTTCAACATGTATCTTAGAAATTAGACCAAGATTCCTCTGACAAATAGATTTATACTCTAAGGATTCATTAGAAGAGTCTCCACCACTTACACTCCAGGTTACATTGGCTTTTAAAACATTCTTAACATTATCATTGATGTACTTCTTTCTATTTATACAAGAATTATTTTCTTTTCTAACCTTTTCATAAAAATATAAAAATTTGTTCTTGTATGCCATACTCTTTTTCATTCATAACTAGGGACTTCCGAGCCATTATTTTACTTTTATTCGTTTTTTATAAATCTATACTGAAAGTATTTGTTTGAAACTATCTTGGTTATTCATTGAGAAATATTAGCTAACTCATTCTCAGAATGTGCACTTTCACATGATTCTGTTAAAATAGTGACTTTCTTTGACTTCAATCATGTAACACTTTCAGGAGTATTGGATTTTGTAGTAATAAAAGATACACACCCATTTCCATTTGTTTTCTTTTTCATATCAGCATCTGTGTTCATTATTTTCTCCTGTAGAACAAGAGTTCCAAAAATCTTATCAAGAGTAATTTGAGATACTTTTTTATTCTAATCAATTGATGTTCTCTTAGATTCCCACTCATTATGCATGAAATATATAATCATATCTACAAGTGCTTTGCCATCAATACCTTTCTCAAATATAGATTTTAATCTATTAAAAATAGTCATAAACTGTTATCTTACCTTGCACACCGGTTCTCTGTAAGAAAATAGAAATCCATGACATTCTGGTCTAAGTGTATCTCTTCTAGTTTCTATAACATTGGATGTACCAAAATGAGTAACCACTAATTTCTTCCAAATACAATTTGTAGCTTCACCAGAAGAAACATGACTATATATATACCTGGTCATGTAACACAACAATGTATGGTGTACATTGTAGTTCAGTTGATATTCAGACATTTCTTGATTAGTAAAAGTTCTGAATTCCTTATCAGGAATCTTTCAATCTCTAGTAAGCATAAAGAATATTCCACTCCAGTATTAAAAACAAATGTCTTTATATGATCTATCTAATATTCATAATCATTCCTATCAAATACATGTGGTCCAGTAGGATTTATATTGTAAATCGAACCAACATTAATTCCTGCCATACAAAAGAAATTATTTCCATATAAACTTGTTAATTTAAAATTTTGTAAACAAGGAAAAATCCCTAGCAATAAAAATATTTAGAAAAATGAAAATTTTAGCAAGATACCTTGTATTTGAATATAATTATTTTAGATACGGCCTCTGATAAAATTTATTGGATGGAAATTTTAATGTATATGCTCAATTAAAAGAGGGGGGTGAATTCTATGTTTAAAAACATTCACTATTGTCTTTAAAGAATACTATGTTTAAAAAAATTAAATAGGGTAAATTCACAAGACCTCCTCTAGTTCTAAAAACATGCTAGGTTCAAGAAATACGGTACTGGAAATGAAACATAAGGAAATTTTACAAGGAAAATACTATACATTAAATCCTATATAATATTCCTTATCAGATTAAAAAAAGAACAAGAAAGTATAAGATAGTTATAATTTCTTCTATTATATAAAATTCAAAGGAAATAATCTTGAAACAAAACATGTAACAAGTATGAAATATTTTAACCAAAGGAGTAAAGTATCCAACAACCTTGGATAATGGTCCATCGATTTATACATTCATGAAAGTTTGTCTTACACACCCTAGGATATGCTCTCGATGGGAATATCAGAATCTGTCTAGTCATCTCCAAAAGACCTCAATAACGAAGGTATTCAGAACCTCTATTTTCCTATCCCTGGAAGTCCTCAAGCTATAAGGTAGTCGGAACCTCTGTCTTCATACCCTACTATGTCCTTGATTTTACACATCAATAATCAGAGTTGCACAAAGCAAGCTAAACAAGATTTTCATTACACAAAAGGCACCAGAGTCTCACTCTCATGAAATATCATCAGCAGCATAAAATCTATAGAGTGATGGATCAATAATGATCTTGTTCAAATGATAAACTATTTATAAGCACTTCTCCAATGATTCACTCCCTCATCCAATGCTTATATTTTTATGGAATTTTAGTGGGACCTATACACGTGTCCTTCAAACAAAAGTTAGTTAGAAAGAGAATGTATGAAATAATTTCATAACTATGAAAAGTTTAAGAAAAATTGGTTCCATAACTAAATCTATTTTTCTGAGTCTAGGAAAAAAATAAATTTTCAGAGTCTTGAAAAAAATAAAACTTCCAAGTCTTGGAAAATAGACACTTGCTGACTATAAATCATGTTTATTCATATTTTGTTATTCAATGAAATTAGATCCTGAATTATATAGATTTCAGAATCTTATTTATATTTAATTCAGAGTCTAAAATCTTAAGAATTCAAATCTTAATTCTTAGGTGTTCGCAGTCTGAATTCTGAGGAATTAAGAGTCTGAAAATTAGAGTATTCGAGTCTGAATTTATAGAATTCGGAGTCTAAATTTCAGATAATTCGGAATCACAATTTTAGAAAATTCAGAATCTGAATTTCATAAATTTCAGAGTCTTAATTTTTGAGAATTTGGAATCAAAATTTAATAGAATTCAGAATTTGAAATCAGAACTAGAAATCTGAACCTAAAAATAGAATACTCTAAAACAAAGGATTTATAGGATTTTGATGTTTTAGATATGAAACAAAATTTTACCCATTAGAAATAAAAATAGTTAGATTTAGAAACTATAAAATGAACAATGAAAACATATTCATGGTAATATAATCATGAGGAAGGAATATTTTCCTTATTAAGATAAATCATAGGTAAAATATGATTTCCCTTAAGATATATCATTTTTTATTTTCATTTCAAAGAGGAACGGAAAATTTATAAGGGAACCATATTGAATAAAAAAATAATAACTATTCCAACCACTGAAAAATTGGAATTTTATTATCATTTTTAAATAACATAACTCATAATATAGTATTTATTATAACGATTTACTCAATATGGTTTCTCATGTTTATAATGTCATTGATTATGTGTGTATTAATGATGATAGACATGTATGAATAGATCCAGAATAGTGGATGAATGGTGTGTTGATTTCTTCTATTAGGAAAAAATAATAAGTCAAACAAATATATGATTATGATGGAGAGAGGAGATGGAAAATTATCAATTTAAAAATTAGTACATGATAGAAAAAAATATATTTTATTGAAGATAATAGTCTGTATTAGTTAAAAGTGGATGTTATTTAGAAGTTTGTGAGGTATCATTAATATAATTTCACTCAGAAAGAGAAAAATATATTAGAAACAAAAAAAATGTATACGAAATCACACATTGAATTCACATAAAACATATAATACATCAAATATTTTATTGAGGAAAATGAATTGTTATATCATTATTGTGAGATGAAGAGTTTTACAGAATCAATATTTCTTCTCCAAAATATTTATAAATTTATGTATTATATAATTAAGGGTGTAGTTGAATCTATAATGTCCATAATAGAAAAATATAGCTATTATTATATGTAAAATGATGAAATAAATATTATATGAAGAACATTTCAACAATGAAAATGAAATATTTGTTTATAATAAAATAAAATCATTATTTTTCTAGACTTATTTATTAATAATATAGATGCTCAATGTTTATAATTTCATTCTAATCTTATGGAAGATATAGATAAACTTTTTAATCATTCTAATAAAAAAATTTCAATACCCTAAAAATTAATGAACAAATTGATATCTATGATGATTTGATGATACAAATTTTTCAATGAAATAATTAATTTATCAAAAATCCATCCAACATTCTAAGATAGAAAAAGAATGACTGATTAAGAGAATTTTTTCAAGGAAGTGGATTTGATGTTTATATATTTGATGTTTTTTGACAAAATTAAATTGAAAGGCTCAATATAATATGAAAGGAAATAAAAAATTGAAGGACAAATAGAGGAAGATACCTTCTTCTGAGAAGGAGTGTGCGATTCCATGAAATATCAAACATATAATGATTGAATATTTAAGGTTTGAATATATCAACTAAAATGGACAAAGAAACAAAGAAATACCGAATATATTATATACATGAAGGTAAATATGTTATTAAAAAATGATATTGAATATTGTATGAAGTCATGAAATAGTGATGACTTAATGAAAAAAATCGGTGCGAAAAAGTTGGAAATTTCATGAATAACTCATCAAAATTAGAAGAATGTGATATTGATCTACATACAATGGTAGTGAATATTTGTCCTACATGATAAATAATTTAATTTAAGTAATTTCAGTATATAAAATATGGTGAATTGGATTAATAAGTTAAAATATTATAAATATTATATAAAGCATTTCAAGGGAAAGAATAGTTTAATAAGAATATATTAACGTCAACTCTACACAAGAAGAACAAAAACAATAATCCTTATTCCCTTATATATTAATATATAATTTCCTTCTAAAATTAATGAAATTAAATGATATGGTTCTAACCAATGAAATGGGATAATTGTTCAGTTATAAATATAATATCTCTATTTCATAATGAATATGGAACATCATAATTTCATAATAAAAATTTTAAATGAGGATTCTACATTTCATTGATAAAAATGATTTTCTTAGCCACTAAAAAGATAATTTTGAATTTCATATAATGATTTTCCATTTATATTTATTCAGGGACATTATAGAAAAACTTGCTTATATATCTCTTTTTTACATCATCTTTCCCAAATTGAGTTATATATTTTTTTACGAAAGGCAATTTTATATGAAAAAAATGTGATATCACACATAACATAGATGATTTTAAAAAATAATCACATCAGATATGTCAATAAGTTTTAAGAAAACCGTTTATATTAGATAATCCTCCAATAATCCGTAGCATTATATTGTTAAAATAATATGTTAAGTCAAAAATTGATTAAATATAATGAGAAAATATTAATAATAAGTAAAAATGAGAATATTTTTGATCCCATGTATATATTAATTTTTTTTCAATTAGTGAATATTTTTTTGAGGTTAAATACAATTTAATGATGTTGGGAAGATGATATGGTTTCACAAAATGGAATTCTATGTCATTGATGAGTAACTAACATAATGTATTTACAATATTTTTTATCTAAACCTAATGTTAAAGACATATGTTAATGGAACATTGAGGTTCCCGTTATTAATAAAATTTAAATATATGATTAAATGTTATGAAGAAGGCCATCCAATTAAATTTTATTATAATAATAGTTTTATTGGGAATCCATTAATTGTTATACTCATATTTTTTTCATAACGAATATTAAAAAGGGAGATTATAAATATTGAAGCTGATATTACTGGTTGAATTTTTTTAATATAGAATATTTAACTTATATATATCGTAGTGATGATAATTATTTTCAAATAACCATGATTTCAAAATAGATATCTAAAGCCACTGGATAGGTGGCCATGTTGGTCAACCTATTTATACCCCCTACCATTGAAGGGTATTTAGATGGGCATGCATGTCTAGAGGAATGTGTAATCATCGTTCCCTCAAGAATTTAAATGGTTATGTTCACATGGTGGTGGGCCAATAGAAATTCACATGGACGTACAAGATGTTAAGCTCATATGTGATAGTGTTTCCAGGTGTCTTCCCCTATGATTATCCTAGTCCATATAGAATAAAAATATATTATTATATATTAATCTATAGTTAATGAAACTGATGTTAGACAAAGGACCTGCAGACAATTTTCGCACATTTTAAACTGGTATGGATATAACATGGTAATTTAATCATATGATTCTAGGATGTCTAATTACTATAAGAAACCACCTAATTATGTGTATTTAAAGAGTAATTGAGTTTGTTAATATTCATTATGTGATGATCCTGACCGAACCCAAGGCATACATAATAAATTAATCCTTGATATTTTGAGATATTTATACACAAAATCATATTATATGTCTACTACGATGTGAAAACATGTCCTTTCAAAATTATATTGCTTCTATTGGGGAAGAACCAAATACATCATGTGATATTCATATTTGTGATGATAAGTGTCAAATTTATAAATACACATTTGAACTTCAATAAAAAGAAAAAAAATTAATCACATATGAAGAGACACCATGATTTTATTTGTTTCATTGTATTTAGATAAAAGGACCCCATGATAAAATACATATTAATATCAAGACCATTGTCCATTCAAAACCATTTTTGAAATTTAATACTATATTTATATAAATTATTTTATGTCCAAATGAATGACGGTGGAGACATATCCAATATATATCTATCATCTCATACCAAGTGGTATTTCTGATTCATTATTTTAAGGATATCATATTCTATATAGAAATATAGAACCTAAAACCTCTTGTTTAAAAAGGTGGATATCTCGAAAATCCAAATCCTTGTGTGATAAATAAGAAGATTCAATGATTTATGTCTTCGAGAAGGAGTGCATAACCCGAACATATATTTATTTGATTAATAAAGATCAAAATGTACAATAAAACCTAATAACATGAATCTTTTTTGATTCAATGAACACTCACATATGCATTTCACATTACAGGGATAGATAATATCATTGAAAATCATGCATAACATATTATACATCCATAAGGAAAATTAAACTTGTGTATAGTGAATGTGTATCCTAGTATTGAAGGAGCTGTTACACCATGTATTTTAATAATCTATATAATAATAACAAACATATAGTATGGTTTTATTGTAACATTCCATCATCTGTTGGACTACGGTTTCATTTAGTATTATAGTGTATATGTGAATGAAATTAATCCTTTTACTAATGAAAAATATATTGATATGAATTATTGTTTAATACACTATTATTAAAAATTAAAAGACCACAAATTTCTTCATACATGCATAATGATTATGAAATGAAAATGAAATACGCATTACGAATAGTGTATAGTGAATTATTAAGTATTATACTGATAATTAATTTGGAATGTATTATTATAGATGTTATCATTTTTAAGATACATGTTAAGACCATTTAAAGATCAGTGAATAGTGAGGTTATTGAAATATTTTCTTTTAGTTTTTAGATGTTCATGTTGATTTTATAGGAGAAGATGGATGACCAAGATTTTTTCTATTTTAAATTACATCTTGAGGTAGTGTAAAAGTAGAAAATATCTTAATGAAATAATTTTATATGTGGGTCATATCTAATTTTAATTGGATGTATCCAGTGGAAAAATGGAGTTGAAGACCATTTCTTGGATACATGTAACCCTTTTTAATGTAGTAGAATATCCTAATGTGAGATTACAATGATAGAATAATTTTGTGGGTAAGACCTTTTATGTTCTATTTGAACTGTTGGGTGGGATCATTTTGGGAGTCTTTGTAGATGGGAATGATCATTTACCAAGATGTAACCACCAGCATATTGTGAAGAATCATTATTTTATATAATATCTAGTTTCACCAAGGAGTAAGTAGTTTCCCTGTACATTGTAAACTCTATGGGTATTGAGATATATTTATTACATATTTATAAAAGGTGAGGCTAATATTTGATAGTGAGGTATTAAAAAATTAATTATTCATATATATCGAATTAGTGTTAGATAATTCATAAACATATTGTACTGCTAATTCAACCCTCATCCCCTAATTGGTATATAATATATAACTTGGTACTTCATTACACTATAACATCATGTTAGTCGGTTGAAATATGAATCCTCTTCCTATATAGTGTCTTATAATGTTCTATTTGAATGTTTGAATGATCAATTTTGTTATATAAAAACACATCTAATAGAAGGTGTCGATCTAAATATCCATGTATGTTCATTTAATAGGATATCAGTATATCCTATAAGTAATGAATGGTTCTTCCAAACTGAGCATCTATCTAATGGTGATTAGCAGCACTGAGAATCAGCAATGCATCCAACTGTTGCTGAATGGTTCTATATAGTCTCAATAAAATACTCACATCTTTATATATTATAATTTTGAGTGGAACTCCAAATAGTTTTACAAAATCCCAAATATCATTCCTTATGAGTTGGTCTAGAGAGGAAAACTATTCAATAGAAATGAAATGCGCAGACAAAGTATAGAGATCAACTACTTCCCAATTTGAGTTATTTCCTTTACATGTTAGGGGGAAACCTATGAAAAAATAAATATCAATACATTTATTTTTTCAAACAATAACATAAGATGGTTTCATTATAACATTATTGTGACAACCCGACCACACATGGATTGTGGTGAAACTACCCCAATACCACCTAAAATAGGACAAGGGCTACTGACCTGAATCATGTAGGAATATAACATGGGAGGGATTAGCCTCTACTATACACAAACACAAACACATATATAAGATCTAAAAATTATGAAATGTGGAAAACATGACAAAAATAAATTCTTGAATCTATAATCCCATAACTAAATTCTGAAATAATGTTTTAGAAGACTTCAAATGACCCAAAATACATATCCCTTCAAAATTGGAAAATAATGTATGACATATAGAGAATAAGGGGACTTATATCAAATAAAAAAATTGTACACACCTTGGTGTGTCTATCCAAATCAAATCTCCTGTTGCTCAGATCCTTTTATTAACTCAGTAAAAAGTTTCTCCATCTACGTAATACAAGACATGTGCACGAAGATCCCATAAAAAGGTGATTTTACCAATATCCAGTAGGACAACATGAAATTACCAAACATAATAAATAATGATTTTTTTTTGCTTTTAAAAATGTAGTTTTTTGTGAAACATTATGATACATAATGATAACCAATGATATCCAAGATATACTCATAATGGTCATTGGGTTAAATATGATCTCAATCACTTCCAATCATAGATATAGTAAAGGTATCATTTTATGCACTATTCTTTGAGGAACCACTTCCCAAGATATATCCATGGAACTATTAACCTATCATAATTTTGAGATATCAATTGACATAAATGATGTCAATGCCCATGGCTCAATTGAAGGAAACCTGAACCTAATAGAAATATCCTCTAATATTGGGGATAAATCCTGATGTAATTTTTGTGAAAAAGAATTTGACAAAACATCTCATTGGAATCATAAAGAAAATTATGATCCCCTAGGGAGTCTTTTTGGGATACATTATTGATGTCACTAATGTGTTGGAGACATGATTCTTGGGACAATATACTATACTGTTCCCTATTTATGTGAACATGAAAAACTCACTATAGAATAAGGTAACTCCCCAACCCTACACTGATCATAAAAATTTATAGGGTCCCCCCTATAATAAGAATTGGATGATTCACCAAAACCACATAAGAACAGACGAATAGAACAAAATCAAATGATAATTTACTAAGGATTCTCAAATAATCTCATAATGAAATAGAACAAAGTATAATGTTGAGTAAAACATATCCACAATTGATTATATGTGGTTCCCCAAGGGGGATATTTCATGAAACAAAATTCCAAGAACAAACCATATCTCATGATCACTAGATTTTTCCTTCTCTATAATAAATTTCAAGTCCCATTGGTATACTAAAAGTTGATATTCTCCTGGAAAACGAAATGGTGTTTTACCCATGCTAGTTTACACCGAGTTGTGCTCATGTAATTGTGTGACCAAGAACATGGCCATGACTATGTTAGTATGCATGGATCAAGATATGTACTTCCAAAGTACATGGTTTTTGTGGCCTCATGGCCACCAGATCATTTACCCAAATACATGTTAAAAAACCCCACATTAGTGACACAATGTGTCACATGGCACACATTGTGTGTAACACTACAAGGACCCATGGGCATGGTCCATATATATACACCGAGCTGGTATGCATCAAGTTCCATGGATTGTGACATGTGTCACATGTCTTGTAACAAATTTTACTATTTTAAAACCATTTTTCCACATAGTGGTGCTACATGGAATGTGTCCATAGGAAATCACACCATGTAGTCCGAAATTTAAAATAAATTACAGATTGTTTGCAAATATTTGGCTGATTATATTAAGCCACAATCTTATCTGAAACTTATTCCATACATGATGGATCTGGGGTTGACCGATAAGTCTCACATTCATTGGAATGAATCTAGTATTTTGCACTTTATAGAGAAAAAAACCCACCATCTCACCTATTAATTAATACATGAAAACCCCACATATAGAAACTCGCGATCAATACGTTGATCAACTACCTTCATCATATAAAAAACCGTTATATTTTATCTCCATATCAAATCCACCGAAGAAATAAATGTGATAATGAATGAATATACAATGATAATTCAACGAAAATTTATTGAATCCGTGGATGAATGAATATTCTAACGGTGAAAACACCTAAAATGGGGACATAAATGAATCAAACCCAATAATCAGTAATGATTCTTAATCAATGTTTGTGTTGGAATAAATTAACATTCAATGGGTGAAAAACAATGTGATAGTAATAAATCAATAAAATCACAATTTTTATACTCCTTTATGATAAATCAATAACCAACATTTAATAATTGATCCCTGAATTAATTATTTAGATTGTAAATTAAAATTATTCATGTGTAAATCAAAATGGGACAGGTGAACATATAATTATATAGTTCTCCAATAAATTGGGGTATGTGATGTGTTACCTTATACAATGTGAATGTTTAATTATCATGATGCCAGAGGGGCTCTCGGCTTCGGCTGAGAGCTCCCTTTCTCATTTAGGGTTTTCTATCCCGGCGGTGCTGGTGGATCTGACCGACGATGGAGGATTTCATGGCGTTCTCCTCTTGATCTCATTGCGCTGGATTCAACGGTCAATGGGGGTTCGGTCGAGTGCTCCCTTGCTCGTTTAGGGTTTTTCCATCCCAGTGGCGTTGCGACGATGGAGGATTTCTTGGCATTCTCCTCAGGCTCTTGTCGCACTGGATTCGGTAGTCAAGGGGTTCGACACAGCTCCAGTTCCTTGGAAGTTCAGCTCGGTGCAGCTTTCCTCCAAAGCGGCGACAGTTTTTGGGTACGATTTCTTGACAATTGTGCCCATGGCTTGTTTTGGTGTGTGCCTTGGCATCGATCGGCGATGATAGATGGTCTTTGTTTCATATCTGGTTTAGATATGCTCTTCAGAGCAGATCTGTCTAGATCCATTCCTTGGCCCCATGCTCACCATGGTGCGGCTGTGATGCTGGAGGTCGAGGATGGTTGCGGTGTTGCTTTTTAGTGAGGCGGACAACATGGGTTGTTCCTCTTGGGTCATTCATGGCCATTTGGTCATCTTTTGTGTGCCATTGGAATGTTTACACTCATTTTTTTAGAAGCCATGGGTTCACTTTGGCGAAGGCTTGTTGGAAGGCGGCGGTTACAGATCTGTTCCAGATCTGGTTGGTCATCGGCGGTTTGGATGGAAGACTTCGGTCTCGCGGCGACACGGTGTCGGAGGCATGATGGTGTTCATCGGCGGTTGGTGGCTCTGTTATGGTCACGATTTGCAGATCTGGATGGATCTTTGTGCCTCTTCGTTGACGGGATCCTTGGAGGGCGGCGGGCTCTATCGGTGGTCGTTCGTGCATGTCCGGAGGCGCATCACAGCAGTCGGTCACACAGATGGATTATGTGCGGTGTTGCATTGAGCGTCGACCCTAGGTTGATTTCTTGGTTCCATCACCTCTGCCGTCTTTGATGGCGACGCTGTGAAAGGGTTTTGCGGCCCTCAGTTTTCGGTGGTGGCGGGATTGCGCAGCCGCGATGTGTCGAGGACGCAGAGGGGTTTCGGATCTGATTTGTGGCGTCGCGGCGATTCAGGCTTGCTTGGGCTGCGTGGTTGGTTTTCCCTACTTGGGCGGCCGGTTCTGCTGTGTATCCAAAGTGATAGCCTGGATTTGGTCTACTAGGCCTTCTGGTTTTACCTTCGGGTTGTGTTAATTCATTTATGGTGCTGCTGGTCACTTGTCGTGGGTTTGCCCATTGGGATCTTATGTTTTGGGTGGTGTCTCTTATTGGGCTTTGTCCCACTGGGCCTGTGGGCTTATAATGGGTTTTACCTTACCCATATCAAAAGGTTTTACTATCCTTTTTCTTTTCTTTTGTTAAAGGGGCATGACCCCAAACCATTCTGGTATCATGATTCCAATATTGATAATAATGATGATGTTATGATTAAGAAAATATATTATTTGTGAACATGATGTTATCCATGTTAAAAACTATTCGTGTTTGTTCACCAGTAATAGATTATGTCTCATTTTTATGTATTTCAACATTAAATATATTTTTCAAAAGATTCATCTTTAGTTTATGATGATCATAATTTTCTTATGTTGCTAGGATAATGTTCATATAAACCGTGTTACATGTATCTTATTTTTCCTCTAATGAGCTTTTAGAACACTCGTCCCTTGGATGTATATCCTCTGCTGAGTACTTGTACTTATGAGAACATAAGGTCCAATAAGAAGTTATAGAAGAAATAAATATACAATTCTTATGCATTATTTTGTATATGTTTTGTATGGTCGTAATTTGTAAATGATAAGAAACCATTCGATCCTAGTTCTATAACACATTGATGATATTTATCAATAAAATAATGTAATAAACATGTAACAAAATAAGGTTCTCTATAGTTCGAATCTGTGTATGGATTAGTTTATTTTAGAATTAGGTGTATAGATACTTAGTGATAACCCTAAGTATGAGAATAATTAAGGTCCAAAGTAGATTGTTTTAGAAATGTTTTATCACTGGGATCCAACAATACATGATTTTATTGTTAATTTCGTAGTGGAATAATTTATTAATTAAAGAATTTTTTACCGATGATTTGATAAAAAAATTTATATTTTAGAAAATTTTGGGAATGATGAGAAATTAGGACAACTACTAATGCAAGGGTAAATGCTGCTTTCATGAACAAGCCCATGTACTCGGGTAACCTGAAACATTTTCGACCCTGACATAGCTCGAAGGGTATTCTCGATCCCCATGGGATGGTCACTAGCACCATACACCATAAAAAATTCATGTGGTAATGAATTTTCCACAAATAATGTTGAAGAAAAATAAGGAAGAAAATATGCATAACAAATGAAACTCCACTAGGATTAATGTACAAAAGGTCAATATGGAATTAACTCCCAAAAAAATGAAAAACAAGTACTAAAATAGGAAACATGACCAAGACCCTGAAGACACAATTAACCTTTTCCAAATTTCAACAACTAGATCCACCTCAAAGATATTCTTTTACCCTCCTAAAACCTATAAATAGAAAGTCTACAAATGCCCTACAGAAATTATTAGGGTGTGAGCTAAAAATCCCAATAGTTTCTCACCATAGATTCCACAACTAAATCTAACAATATATTAACGAATGGAATGATTTAAATTTTAAAAGTAAATAGTTTTGGACATTAAAATCATATTTAATCAAATAATTCTATACAATTAAAATTATTGAGAGTACATAAAGAAATGGATTCTAAAAATTTTGGAAAATTTACAAAACAACGGCTTAAATATAATAGTTACATAAAAAAATTTATATAATTTTATGTGGTATGTAAATAAGTTCAAACATGTTTGTTATATATTTATATCTCAAATATAAAACAATAGAGAATCATGGTATCTTACAACTAGTTAAAATATTAATTTCTTCTATTGAACATCACTCTATCTATGTGATCTTAACAATATGTGAACACACACGTCCCCATGACACTAACTAGACGTGACTCGTCACCCTCCCACCAGGGATGTGATCTGCTACATGTATGCTTTAGAACTCTTTAATAGTGTAGAGTGTCTCAAAATAACTCACCAATTACCTAAGGTTTTATTGTACTCTTACCTGATCTAAGATTTAAAAGTTTATTTTAAGAAAACATAAAATACAATTAAAACATATTCTCCCATTTTAAAGTCATTGTTTACAATTCAAAACCAAAATGTGTTTTTTTTAAAAACCTGACTATTTCTTAAGATTGTACAACTAGGTTTCTATGAAAACATCTTAAAAGATTTTCCCAAGGTTGAAATCCACTCAAAACCATTTCCATCAATTTTACATGTCATTTTAAAAATTAATTTCCAAAATTTTATTGAAATAATTTTCTCTATATCAATAATTAAAATCAACCAACTTCTATTAACGAACCACAGTTCAATAGAACTGGGTGTTTTCTAAATGTCCATGCCAAAACCATTTCAAATATTCCATATCACTAGAATTTGGTATTATCGAGTCAATTTGATAGATATTTTTAGTAATTTAGTAAAAATAAAAAGTTGAAATAAATCATGCAATGTAAGATAAATCAGTTTAGTTAATCAGGACGAAACCACCCTCTTTTATCAAAACACATCTCTCGTAACAACACCTGTTAACAAGAAATTAGATACAGAAGGCCTAGAAAATCAACCTTGGAATGGTATCTAGAATCATGAATTGTAGATCCATAATCAATAAGATGATATATTTAAATCCCAAAGGATGGGAATGATATACCGATGAATAATAATGAAGAATGGTCACCCAGGTATCACACTACATGTACATTGATGATCGAATACTGGTCAAATAGACATGAAAGGGTTGGAGAGCTTTAAAACTTCTTGGTGAAGGACATAGATTAAGGGAGTTGAAATTAGTGGGTATCCTAAAATAATTGAGAGGCCACACTGCTTGTTTAAAAACCATGGTTGGGGTATTATACGACATGTAATACCAATACATGTTTTGAAAGCTATAAATTTGACATTCGGTGAAAAAACAAATCTCCTGGAGTTAAAAGTGATATTATGAGTTAAAAATTACCTTTTTACTCATTAATTACATGTAAAGGAACTTCGAGAAATATATCCATCAAAACATTTAATATTTAGGGGCCTTCATAATTAGAATAGTTAATGTCATGTAACCTTATTACAGGATGTGTAATGCTTAGCAGCCTATAAAAAGTTTGGTTAATGTTGAGAATTTAAAAAATCTGTCAATTCAAAATTATAGATATCCTCTCAATTCATTCTCAACCCTACGCAATCAGGAAAAAGAGAAAATGTGACAATGTTAAAGTCTTACTTGTCAGATCGGTAACGGGATGTTACAAACTCCCCAACATAAAAACATTATGTCCCTAGAAAGTTTATGTGGAATATTCCATTCAATAAAGAAGAATCCAATGCTCTCTAATTACTACCTCGTGTTCCCACATCCCATAATTATTAGAACCATACTACCATAACACAGAATCCAAAGGTGTTGTCCTCCCCCTAAGTACCTTGGTCTGAGAAGAAACTATCATGACTAGTCGTTCAGTTAGATATGAATCATGATCAATCTCAAGACCACTCTAGCTCAAAAGGTTATATGGACTACGGAGATAATTTCTATGATATAAAACATTGAAGAATTTGATAATTGAAGTCCAATGTAGTGTATGTTCTAAATATTATGTAACATTACCCACATATTCAACAGCCTTGATAGTTTATAATGAACATGGGGAAAGAATACCTTTCCATATATGTCGTCGATGACCAAACTTGGGTGAGGCATTCATGAAAACATAGTCAAAAATTGAAAATTCCAATAGTATTTGGTGATGATCTGCAAATGAAATATATAATATTTGTGATATCTACATTATTGAATGGATCAACTAATTAATAATTGTCATCTCTTTCACCAAATATTGTCCAACCAAGGAAATTTCCTTAATTTCTTACTGAAAAAACAATTTTTGAAAAGGATAACCATAAAATCCATCAAAAGAGTCCATTATAATCATGTGTTGGCATTTATTGTAAAAAAACTCATCCAGCCCCAAATTATCATCCCATGCCCCACTAAAGTTGAGAACTTAGGTGTAGAGAATATCCAAAAGAATATGTATAGCTCTTTTGGAATGGCTATCTGAATGTAGATTGTAGGTTGTTCGTAAACCAACCTATGATCCAATTTCTTCCTAAAGGCTTTCCCAAAATAGATAATTAAATTAAGGATCCCAATAAAAGTCTATACTATATGGATCTCCATGAAATTGAAAAAATTGAACCCACATAGAGATTTCCAACTTTTCCAATTTTTTTGTGTTACGAATGGGAATTGAGTGACCCAATTTGGTCAACCTGTCTATCACAAACAATATAAAATTTCTTTATCTCTGGTTTTGAGGAAAACCAACCAAAAGGTCCATATATATTTCATCTTATATGAATGTTGGGATTGTACATGGTTCCAAAAACCCTCTAATGCTTCATGTCCTTGTATTTTTCTTATTTTCTAGTATACAACTAATAGAAAACACAAAAATGTTCTGCCTCAAACTTGGCCAGTATAACATCCATCTAATATCCCAGAACATTTTTGTGGTTCCATGGAGTAAAACCCACTGGTAATTATGGAAATCCACCATCATATCATTGTTTTCCACAAAAGGCACACTGATGTGATCCTGATATCATAGAAAACCCTTTTTGGAGAATGTCCACTAAGACGTTGTCTCCCCACCTATTGAAAGTCTCTAATTCTATAGAAATTATCATAAAGTTTATAGTTCTGAATAATACTCTTGAGAAGAGGGTGAGTCAACAGAATTCTGGGTAATGAATCTCCATACCCTTTTTCCTAAACTCTAATATACATATGTGAATAAAGATCCAAAAAATTCCACACTTATAAAGATTCATTCGTTGCCTCTATTGTAAGTTTCATTCTCAAAGCATCTAAAACGAAATTACCATTCTATTGGGTATATTCTAAGTCAATGTAGCAATACTTCTTCTACTGCGCCCAACACCTATGATGGAGAATACTACATTTTTTGACATAAGATAAGACTCAAGATTTTATCGAATGAATATAGAGTAAAACAGTCTCTGAAAAGGTAGTTCCTCCCACTCTTAAGCACCTAAAACACATAAAAAAGAACAAGGTCATGGGTATGATAATACTTCTCATGGGGCCTAAGGTGTAAAGATCCATGACCCTATACATGATCTCATTGAATAAGAACACAACTAATGTTTGAACCTGATGCATCACAAACCAACACATAGACCTACATAGACTCTTGAATATTAAACAAAAATATAGTTGTCAGAACATGTTTTAACTCAACACATGAAATATAAAATTTATCATTCCAATAAAACTACACAACTCTTTATTCAGAGAAGACATTAAAGAATTCAACATTGAGAAGTCACTCGAAAACAGGTTGTAATTTCTTGATAATCACATGATCCTTCTAATAAAAAAGACATTATGTGGATTCTATAATGTAGTAACAACCTTTACTATATAAGGATCAATTGAAATTACTTATTCTGACATTATGATTCCAAAAGAATTCACATCCCAAATCCAAAAGTCACATTTCAAGATCTTGGAATAAATTCAGTGACTTTTTAGCAAAAACCTATATATTAATAGATGATGCATATGATTCTACATTATCATTGAGTAAAAAAGGTTATCATCTTCAATGACTACCACAGTGTTATCCAAACACTCATAGAAAATCCAAATCATTATATCCATGAAAAGAAAAGGAGTTTTTTTTTGAAATTAAAGGGAATAACAAGGTACTCATCATGGTTTTACCTACTCTTAAAGGTAGTTTTAGAAATACTGTATTCTTTTATCCTCAATTGATGGTAACTAGACCGAATTTAGATCATTGAAAATCACTTCGACCATTTTAAATTATCAACCATACCATCAATATGTGACACTATATACTTTTTCTTTACTGTAAATCAATTGTGATTTTTACAGTCAACACATAAGTGAAAAGAAATATTAGCCTTTTAAATGAAGAGAACAAGAACCACTTATGGTGAGACACTAAGACGCATAAATAATTTCTCAATAAGATTTTTTTTAACTAGGAAATCATATCATTCCTTTTAGATACTTCCATGAGGTAAGAGGGATTTGAAATTTTTTGAGTACCGGACACTACTCCAATTGTAAAATCTACTTCTATACTAGTGTATGACTAGATAAATTGAAGAAAAAACAATTTAAAAATCGATAATAGAAAGAGGGAGATCACTGATCAGTGATTCCATCTCCATATGAAAAGAAATAACTGGAATAATCATCCCAGAATCCAGATAACATGGTCCAAGCATGCCCTAACATGTGTCTAATTCTCATTTTATGTAATGAGAGAAACCATTGGGTGTATTAATTTAGACCCTCTATAGATAACAATGAATCCAAAATTTATTGGAAAAATCCAATCCACCACGAATAATACATCAATAGATTTCATGTCGAGGACTAGAAATCTCAAAGCCTACTCAACATCTGATAAAGAGGAGACACCTGAAGGAATACATAGGCCCCACTCTCTCTTTGTACCAAGGTGAATAGTCAAATTTAAATTATTATATAAAAGCTCCAAAGGATTATTAATAAGATTAACAATACATGTCGAAATAAATGAATGAGACACTCCAATATCAAATATATAAGTCACTAATGAAGAAGCCATAGTATTGGTATATTTTATGATTAGTGGACCCCGGTATGCTTCCTCTAGATACTCTTCCACTACGTGATGTAGTTTCGTTTTTTCATGCATGTGATTGGAAAAATATTATATGTGATGCATTTATTTGGCCCACTATTTTAAGAGGAGTTGATGGTCTTGTTCCACTATGCGGAGTAAGTCTATTATGTTAGAATTTATATAAGGGCCTATAATGAATATAAGAGATAATTTATGGGTTCCTCAGTGAAAAATTTAACATCCTGATATATTATGAGTTAGATTCTTTTAAATTTCATTGGTATATTGTTTTGAATTTTTAAAATTAACTATATGTTTTTAATCCTTAGGTCCTAATTATAAAAATATATTAATTTTATTTTTGGGCATCGTGAATAGAAACTTCAGAAATTTTTATTAATACTGTAATAGGGTAAACATGTATTTAATGGTAAGAATATTGTTATAAATCTACCAAATCACATGTCCAAATTTTATTGTAAGTGATTTGGAAAAAGGAGAAGATACTTTGAATGAAAATTTGTCCTTTGGATACAATATGGGTGTGATAATGACACTTATAACTTTTACTTTAAAGTGTAGAAAAATATGTTATAAACATATATCTTATTACTAAACAAATTTTAATATGGTTCTATATATGTGATCATTTATATTTTAAATATTAATTAGAACATTAAAAATATTTCCTAAATCATGGAAATTGTTTTATAAATTTTACTCATGAAATTATTTAATTAAATTATGACACATTGATGATGTGGAGATGTCATTTTTAATGAAGGTATCAAATAAATGAAAATATAAATCATAAAATAAATATTATATGACATAATTAATGTCATTTAATATTTTTAATAATGAATATTACATGTTAGAAGACTACAAAATCAATTTTTTAAGTTATCTCTTAGATTAGATTTTATTTAATGTCAATTGATTGAATAGTGTAAAAATTAACATAATTGATGTTTTATAAAAATAGTAAATTCTTAATTATATAAAAACATAGAAATATTTTAAAATAACAAAGTTACTATAATAATGTCTAAAAGTTCTTTAAGTGTCCAATAATGTGAAATTTACAACATATACACAAAATTTATAACTTCTAAATACGAAAAATATTGTTACCAGAACTTAAAATAAAAGTTAATAATTAAGGGAATACAAAAAAAGATAAGATTTAACATAACATAAATTCGTGTCTAAAAATTATTTTAGTAGATGATTTAATACTATCCTTATAATATCTTTGACATAATTCAATTTGTAATCCTTTGGATTAAAAAATTTAGTTTATATTAATTTAGTATTTTAATAATTTCTAATGGTACCCCTCCTGTCAATTATAAATGGGAACCTCCTCCCTCACCCATTCACTGCAATTTTATCCTTGATGATGACACATACCCATACCCTTATCCCTCTCAACATTCCTGTTTACAAACTATATATTCAGTTCTTCTTCATGGACCAACTCTAATGCTCTAAAAGGATTTTTAGAGGAAGCATGCCCAAGAAGAGGTAATCTCCTCTACTTATGATTTAAAACATCATTCTTCTTATAATTTATTTTCATGTGTTGTTTAATTATAATTTAATATCTCCCAGAACACTTATATACTAATATGTTGTTATAATTATTAAAAAACCATATTCAAACTTCAATTCATTAAAAAATGAAATCACAATGTGTTTATATGTATGACTTACCATCTCTACGTTGTGGTGTAATATATTTGTCACAACCACTGGAGATGGATTGGTATAATGATTGAAATAATAAAAATATAGTATTATAATAAAAAGTTAATTTTCTGGAAAAATATATATATCATCCACTTAGATACCATCTCATAATTAAAGTAATTATATCATCGCTCATGGGTATGTATGACCTACCACATCCACGATGGGGTGTGATTAATTCAACAATATATTCAATAAAAAATGATTGTATTAATGTAAGAAATAAATAAATATGGTTTATATTATGTTCATATCATCTTTAAATGATATTAATAAGACCTAATAGGGATAACCAAAACTTATTTGGCAAAACATGCTTAGGAACATAAAGTAGTTAATACTATAGTAATGAGTAACACTGAAATGTTACTATCAAATGGGTGATAATATGATTTTACTTAATATCTTAAAAACAAATATGATTCTATAATAATTATGTGAAATTATTTAATTCAATTTACATGAGGTTCAGCAACATACAAAGGATATTGAGCCTAATTTAAGTGATAAATTTTCAATCATGTTATTATTCGATATTGTTTTTTCGTAAGTATTTATTTTGGTATATTTATCATCCAAATATATGTTTAATAAATATGTATGTAAAAATATTATTTCTCTTGTTCTTTAATATTTTAAAATAAATTGCACACATTTCTTAATTTTAATTAAGGGGTAGGGAAGGAATATTTTTTTATTTCTGGTGTGAGGTGCTTTTTGAGTTTCTGGTAAAATTATGAGAAGTATGATTTCTTTTAAAAAATACAGTATAAAAAGATGTTTACACTTTCATTTCACCATATTTTCATGATGTTTCCCTTATAATGTTCATTATTATCTTTAAAGAAGCAATTTTATTTTAATATTCGTTGACATTTTATGAAAATGAAGTGTTTTTGAAGAAGAAATTGTATTTACCTCAAGAATCAATATCGACGGTTTGATCAAAATTATTCTACATCTATGAATACATTCCATAATATGGATATGTTTTTGGTGTTTCTCCCTATAATTACTATGGTTTTATTATGTTTATTCTATTTATGGAATCCATATGTTGTTCATGGATTATTTTATGATGGAATGATGTTTAGGAAACCCATTTTAATTCTACGGGTTATGGTATGATGATTAATTTATGTCTTTATTGAACATTCAAGAATTATTTCATTATAAATGTGAGGAAACTATATATCCCTCTATTGTAATCAGAAAACATGAATAAATCATGAGGTTTTTATGTTATGTGTGAACCTGATTTCATGTTCACAATTTTATTACTGGACATGAATTCCATGTCCGTATGATTATGCATGGGTTTGGTTTCATGCCCTTAATTTTACGAGTGAACCTATTACTATATATAGAAGTTCACAATGTTATAATTTTATGGGTATACCAAAAACTCATGGCTTATGTTAGAGTTTTGATATTATGTATTATGATCTTTTATTTTCTTTATGATTCAATATTACCATTGATATGTTGGGCATGGAATTATATTGTTATGATAACATTCAAATAAAAATTATGCCTGTGTTTATGTTTATATATCACCCGTTATTACCATAACTAAAAATCATATCTCACCCCTTTTAATGTTTATTTTGATTATGATAAGGGTGATAAGTATGATTTGTCAAAAATGGATTATAGTTATAAAGGATAAAGAAGGATATTTCGTAGATGTTTTATGAACTACTTGGTTATGTTTCCTAGATAACAATGACACTAAACTAATACAGTATTTATAAATCTATTTGTTTAATATATTAAGTATTTTGAAAAATAAAAATAATGTTTGTGTACATCGAGCTTGGGTTATTAGAGGTGGTATAATATAGAAGGTTTACTGTGTCTCTAGAATCTAGGATGCAAATACTTTTGTGGCATCCCTAGAGATATTAATAAGAATATGTCTTGGGATATCCTAAGGATAAGCCTAATTATAGTTTTTAGTCCTAGAATTATTGTATAAATCGTGAATAAACTAGGACTAAAACTATAATGTATGTGATTGAATGTACACCCCCGTGATTTTATTATTTTCTTAGTATGATTTTTCCTCTCACACTATTCTTTTATGAGATTTAGAAAATGACTGGAACCTGAAGGAACCATGTTAATAATAAATGCAATGGGAAATGAAATGATTTCCATTTTGAGCTACCAAATGTTATTGGAGATAAAATAAAAAATATTATCTCTATATTAATGGAAGTTATAAATAATATTGGAATTATAAATGAGTAGAGGAAGGAACGACATTCTATTGAATCCACATTTAGCAAAAGTCCACCTTCTTTTAGTTGTTATTCAGATCCAAGGAAAATAAAATATATTCAGTTGCATATGAGTAATTACAGTTATGGGTTTTAATGGTTTTTATGTTATAACTTGATGAACAATTTATTTTGTTATATTGATTTCTATGTTTTAAACTGATCTGCTTTTTTTAAAATGTTTTTTATTCGACATAAGGATTGTTAAAAGAAATTATGGAATCATGATGTTTTATGTGGAGTGTTGAAAAATAAATCTTGATTTTAGTTTTAATGTTTTATATTTTGAAAAAAATGGATATGGTTTTTAGTAGTATCTTCTTTGTATTAATATTGTATGTTATTAAGGTAAGGGAAACTAATTGTCTAAAACTATTAAACCAAAAATATCCTCATTTTGTAATAATTTATGTTCATAACTAAAGTTCATGATTATGTAACATTTTATGTTTGTGTCCTTATAGTTTTTATCAGAGGATAGTTTAGATAACATCAAGAGTTAGAATGATTTTAACAGAAAACCATAAATGATTTTTACTCTAGAGTAAAATAGTAATGGTATAGTATTTACGGATTACGATGTTAATTCATATAAGATTTGTTTGTTAATAATGGTTTTCCATAGAAGAAACATGGTTGTTGAAGTTGGAAGGCACCAAGAGGATGATGTCTATCGGAATCTGCAGCATGGAGTGGTGGGAATCTGAACCGAGTAGTTTATGAAAAAAATGACTGATTTGACTAAAGAAATTAAATGTGGTGGTATCCATTATAGGGAGGAACATTATCTACCAAAAAATTATTCCTTTTAAAAAAATTTAATGTGGAAATATCCTCCATAATTCAGTGGAACCACATATCTAGTGATAATCGATGGATGGATGAAAAAACTTTATAATAGATATTTGATTTCATGAGATGTTCAAATCGTTACAAGGTAATGCTGTACATTAATCCTTCGAATGGTTAATAAGATCAATATGGGTCTCTGGATAAGAATATAAGAGAAATATATAATCCTAAAAGTCTATAAAGTGATGAATTTAAGAGTCTTTCCCAATAAAACTATTTCCCTAAAACAGTTCAATACAGAATGGAGAAACAATTCGTAGAACTGTAGTAGAAATACAATCATTTTGTGGTAGCATATGAATCCAATTTTACAAGACTTTACTGGTACGTACCCGGATTTTTCGTGGGATTTTTATAGTAATATTAATATATTTTACCCTCAAGTGAAACCAATTTTTCAAACATATTTGGATTTTAGAGACTTTAAAAGATATGAAAAACAAGTTCATTGTGATGAAAATGTGGAGATGGAGTTTTATGACACATATGTGCCTCATTATGAAAAGAATAAGAATTGAGGTTGGTGGGCTTTGGGAAAGAATTCATCAAATAAATCTAGAGGCATGAAAAACAATTTACCCTCTTATGAAAGGTATGGTAAAAGAATTTGGGTAAATGACTTTTAAAATTTGGTAAATGCTACCAACGTGGAATTTTAGGACACTTATCTCATGACTGCATGGAAAGTTATCCAAAAATTAATGAGAAACCAATGGTGATATTCTTTAACAGTAAATAACAGGGTCATTCTACTAATTTCTGTCTGAATCTAGTCACTCAGGCAGGGAATCAACAAAATTGGAAGTAGAAGGATGTGGTAAAATATATTGCAACCATTTCAGCAGATGTTGATCCATCAAAATTAATGATATCAGGTATATTTCTTGTCTTTATATATTTTACAAACGTCTTGTTTGACTCATGGTCAACACATTACATCATTATTAAGAATGTTTTTTTTCAAAATTTGGAATTAAACCTTATGTAATGAAATGAGAAATCAAGGTAAAAAATTATTGGAAATATTGTGACAAAAAGAAATTATAAGAATCTACCAATAATTATCTATGGAAAGTGTTTTCTTCTAAGCCTTATGGTTTTTTCTATAGTATAGCTTGATATTATTTTGGGTATGGATTAGCTTTCATATTTTCATTCTTAGATAGATTTCATTTAAAAATAATTTTTTTTTCAAAAATAATATCACAATGTGTATAATAATGAACCCATAACATTGAAAAATAATCAAGAATCTATGAAACTAATAAAAGTGGGGAACTAATGTTATCTTTCTTATATTTTTGAAGATAAAGGAACAATCTAGATTAATGATATTCCAATGCTAAATGAATACATGGATGATTATCTTGATGATTTTTTTGGTGTTATTCCTGATCGAGAGTTTGAGTGTACCATTGACTTAGTTCATGATACTAAGCCTATTTCTAAAATGCCTTATCAAATGGATCAAATAGAACCTCTAATATTAAAAATGTAGTTATAAGAACTATCAGATAAAGTCTTCATCCAACCAATAACTTCACCATGTGATTCCTCGTGTGTTTTTTGTTAATAAGAAATATGGTTCAATAAGACTTTTCATTTGTTATAGATACTTGAATAAAATTAATATTAAAAAATAATCATTTGTTTCAAATTGGTGATTTATTTGATCAGCTCTAGGGAGAAAAATATTTTTTTAAGGTTGACCAGAGGTCAGGGTACAATAAGTTGAAATTAAAGGATGCTGACATCCTGAAGACTACATTCCATACTGGATATGGTCATTATGAAATTAAAGTTACACCTTTTGGGTTATCTAATGCACATTCAGTATTCATGGATATTATGAATATAAAATTTCATGAAGTCTTGGATAAGATTGTGGTTGTATTTATTGATGACATTATGGTATATTATAGATGTAAATAGTTGTATAAAAGCCATATAAGGGTTGTTTTCAATACATTATATAAATGAAACTGTATGGAAAACATAGAATGTGTGGTTTTTGGTTGAATAATATTTATTCTCAAAAGAAAATTCTATTTATGAATGGAATAATTGATGATCTTACCAAATCATAGTGGTTGATTAATGGATAAGAACTACAAATGTTTCAAAAATATGTATTTTTCTTTGATTAGTAGGTTATTACCAATAGTTATTCAAAAACATTTTCACAATTATCTATCCTGCTAATGAAGATTTCACGGAAAGGGTATAAATTTGTTTGGATTGAAGTATGTGATGTTTGTTTTCCGGAATTGAAAACAAGAATTGTGAATTCTCCATTCTAACTCTATCTTCCATAAATGGTGAATTTTTTATCTATAATAGTTCTTATTTTAAGGGACATGGTTGTGTTTTGATGCAGAATGATCAGGTAATGGGTTATGATTCATGTCAATTGAAACCCCATGAGTTAAATTACCCTAAACATGATTTGGAATTAGCAACTATGGTTTATACTTTAAATTTTTGGAGGTATCATTTATATAGATCCAATTGATAAATATATACTAACAATAAAATATTAAAGTATATATTCAGTCAAAAGAAATTAAAAATTATACCAAGAAGATTGTGGAACTAATTAAGGATTATGATTGCACGATTCATTCCCATCCTGGGTAATAAAACAGAGGGGTTGATTCATTGAGTAGAAAAATTAATGCTACATTAACTATGATACGTTTTGAATGTGATCCTTTGGTAAATGATTTGATTATTTTTTAATAGATGTTGTTGGTTCATGGAATACATCTACATTGATTCGTGTTTCAGTGCAGTTGCATTTGTCAGATAGAATTATGGAAGCAAAGAAGGAAGACCTTGAGCAAAAAAAAATGGTAGAATTGGTTAAAATGGGTATGTTTTCAGAATTTAACCTTAATGAAGATTATTCTTTACGATATTTAAAAAGGTTGTGTGTGCCTTGTGATTATCAGTTGAAGAAAGAATTATTATTTGAAGATCAGAAATCTCCATTTTTAGTTCATCCTGGAATCACTAAGATTTACATATATCATCACGAGTAAAACTCGTTAGATGGAATGAAAAGGCTTATTGCTAATTTTAACATGAAATGTTTGACTTGTTAACATGTTAAGGAAGAGTACTATTAACTGAATGGTATGCTTCATCCATTGCAAATTCTGAAGTGAAAATGATAGAACATATCCTTGGAATTAGTTATGTGTTTACCAAATAATTATCAAGGTAAAAATGCAATTTTGGTTGTTATTGTTCACCTGAAAAAATCTTCTCTTTTTCCCTATATTCAGTCTAAAATTTATTTAGATCATCTTTTTCGTTAGTACTATAAAGAGATTTTTTGGTTACACGGAGTTCCTCTTCTCATTGTATCGAACCAGGATTACATTTCCTCTTCTTTATTTTTGGAGGGCATCCAGAAGTAATTGAGAACAGAATTACATTTCCGTACAGTGTTCCATCCTCAATTAGATGGGCTATCATAACAAATGATTCAAAATTTTCAGGATATTCATTTAGCATGTTCAATGAATTTCCATCAATGTTGGGATCATCCTCATTATTTAGTTGAGTTTTCTTATAATAACAGTTTTCATTATAATATACATATGGCACCTTTTGAGAAATTGTATGGTAAAAGGTGTCAGAATCGAAGGTTTTGGGATGAAGTGGGTGAAATAATGATTATGGGGAACCAATTACAAGAGGATGTGGATGAGATTGTAAATATGATCTAGCTGAAAGTGTGGAAATCTCATAGAAGGTGGAAATGTTGTGCAGATAACAGAATGAAAAATTTCTTTTTTATGTTTGGTGACCATGTTTTTCATAAAATCTCTTACTGGAAAAGTGTGATGTAGTTTGTTACGAAAGGAAAGATATGTTCATAATTCATCGGTCCTTTTGAAATCTAAGTGAAAGATGGACTAGTTTCATACTGAGTAGCATTTCCTCTGAGTTTAACATAGGTACACAATTGTTTTCATGTTTTAATGTTTAGAAAGTATATGACATATTAATCTCACATTCAGCACCAAAAAGTAGTTCATCAGGAATTGATCCTTACTTATGAAGAGAGGATAGATCAAATTCTTGATCATAGAGAGTAATTAATATTGAATAAGGTAATCCACCAGGTAATGGTTTTGTGGAAAAACCACATTGTAGAAGAAGTTACATGGTAATGTGAAAATGCTATGCATGAAAGTTACCGTCACTTATTTAATACGTTAACAAAATTTCAAGGACAAAAATTATAGAAGTTGGGGATAATGTAACACCATAAGGTTTTAAAATTAAATTTAAATGCATGAAACATTATTTTAATTAGATAGTTATAATTCACACCATACATAATTTTTCCACTTCTATGTTTTGAAATTCAAATAATAGACATACCTGGATTCAATATGTATATTGCTTAGAATCTGATAAGACCAACATTAATTTTGAGGAATCATTACACACCCTTCTGTACAGTAATGTTATACATATGAATAGTAACATATACTAATGAATTTTAACCTCACCTATGATAGTTTACATATACTATTTAATTGAATTTATGATATATCCATAACTAGAAATAAGTAAATAAGTTTTCTAAAATTGATGTTTTTGGAATAAAATATTTTTATATTTAAAAGATAAAATAATCATATTTAGAAAATTATTTTATAAAAATGTATTTTTTTAATTCTACCCATTGTATAATGGTTAGGGAGAACCTTTGGGATTTTTCTGAAATATATGAATTTTTGGTGAATTGTAATATATAGTAATTACGGTATAAATACATAATGAGATAAATAAAAAATTACCTACATCATGGATGATATAAGATTCCATTATTTAGTGAAAACACATTCCATTATTACAATTATTTCTTGAAATCATAACTATTTATTGTCTTGTTGTAAAATAATAAAATAAGGATTAAAATAATGTAAAACTAATCCTATCATCAACTATAAATACCACCCACTCACCATATTCCTCACACACCTCTCAAACCATGTTCCTTTCCTATGTTCTACACAATACTAATTCAAAGACCTTTCAATAAGTCAAAGACATACTGATCTCACCAAAGGTCATATCAAAGGGCCTTAATAAGTATCTCACGGAGAAGAGATCAAGAGATAAATGTCCTCTTTTGTTTTCTTTTTTTCTTTTCATTTAATTCTATTCTTCTTCATTCCTCACCTCACCTTATCCAAGTGGAAAGAAGGATCCAGTAGAATTCATATTATAGATTTCATCATATTTAGGGATGACTCACCATTATACTTCTTCTCCTCTCATACTTATTCATGACATTAAAACATTGTTCGTGATGTGTCGATTTAACGACATCGTAGTGATATCGATCTCTTTTTCTACGTTCAAGAGAGGTCATGAAACAATTTTAATGGTTTAAGAATATTATTTTCAATTTATTATATATTATATATGTTTTTGGAATCATTTCATAAAAATGTTATTAATTTATAAAACCAAACAAGTTAATTATGATTGATGAATCCCCAAAATGACCTAAACAAATATGAATAATGTTTTAACTTATGAATCATCATCATGTCAGTATTTGAAATCATAAATGGTATAATTTATGTTTCTAGATCTATGTAAATAACATTACATTAATATTACATATTTTCACTACCCATCAAGATGAATATCCATCATGAACTGAATAGGGAAACCATGTGAAGAACACACCAAAAAACTATGGAATTGACAAAATATTATAAATGCATTAGGGGAATGATGTTATAAAATGATCAGGTAAGGTATTATAAATATGAATATGTTTCAATAATATATTAATAACACTATTTTAACATTTATACACCAGTTTTATACGCATTTGAGGGAATTTGAACTTGAGGTAAAGGATTATCTCTTTCTCACTTTTATTCTAGAGTCACCCCGATGTTATGATTTTTGATTTTCAATTCATAATCATGGTAATTGTTTTCACCCCTACACCATATGTACCATATGACATATTAATTATGTGATACCCGATTTCTATATCATTAATCCCTCCTATGTAAACTCGATACCATGCTTAAATTTCATAAGTGAATTCCAAACCCAATTTCATTTCTTTAGGTCAACATTCATCTTCATGGGTTTTTATAATGATAAATAAGAATTATGAAATGAAATATGATAATATTATGTTTTATTATGTTAATTTATAGTATATATTCATATTCAATTCAATTAATCAATTCTATATTTAATATTTTGGTTCTTCTAAAGGACATTCCTCTTAAAATCCTTTTTAATGTATCCTTCATGAAATCGAAAGAGGTTGTTATTTTTTATGATATGAGTTAAAAATTATAATTTCCTGATTTTATAGGACCATGGTGTCTCCATTATATGTCTTTTTGGAATAATAAAATTTCATTATCATTTGTGCAGTTTTTATGTTCTATGAGTGATTTTTACCAAACATTGAATTTCGTAATGTGAATGTGTTTTTCTCAAGAGTGTAAATGAGTTATTAAGTGTTTTAATCATGATATGTTCTTTATACCTTATTTAAGGTGGCTAAATCTAATTATAGCTCAATATATGATGGGTAATCCCCATTATATGTCAAGATATGTTGGTTTCAGCCCATTATAGCTCAAGATAAGTTGGGTTGAGCCCATTATTTCTCATGCTTTGTTGGGTAATCCTTATTACAGCTCTCCAATTCCATTGATACTATAGATATGGAAGTTTAGAAAATGTTATTTCATTGGTGAAGTTTAATTTAATAGTGATATGGTACGTATTCCCCAAAGAAACTACAAGATCTATATATACATATGAATTTATATGATTATGAGTTTTATTGATTTTTATGTTATCTCTTGAAGAAAAGTTTCGTTATTTATATCCATTAAAAAGTTTTATAATCATAAAATGTTTTTAAGTGTTTTTCTTTGGAAATAATTACTGGTAATATAAGGGAAAAAGCTATGATGTTTGATATAGAGTGTTTTCAAAGATATCAAGTTTTATGTTTTAATGTTTTATTTTTTGAAAAAATGAATGTTGTTTTTATTTCTATCCTCTTTGTATGAATGTGTTATATTATTTATGAATGACATCCGAGTTCTATAAAATTATAAACCCAAAATTTTTCTCAATGAGTAATAATGAATATTATTGTATTCAATTAAAGATGAAGTAATTTTTTAAGTCCAGGTCCTTAGAGTTTTAATCTAATAATAAGTCAACAAGTTTTTAATAAATAATTTATTCCCATTATTAATTTAATTCTAAAGGAATATATTATTGGATAACTAATTTTATCATTTTTATAAAACAAATCATCTTAGGTTATTACTTTTAATTTGTCCCATAATAAGGGTTTTCCATAAGGTTCCATATTAATAATTACGAAATTTACTAAAACATGATATGATACCAACTGAACCTACTTTAATTACATGATTATTACATATTTTTAAAGATAAAACAAAAAATAATTACATAACTAGGATCCAAATCGTCAGTATCTTGTGAACACTAGTACAATTTAAAAATTTTACATAATAAAAAATAATCATTTTTTTAATTAATACTTTTCTTGATTCATAGTGGCCATCCTGTTATCCTTAGTACAAGTGTTCACCTAAGGATATACATCTATGAATGGGTCACCTAAATGATGAATAAGAGTATGTATATGAGATATGAAGAATGACTGAGAGTAATATTAATCATCATAATATAATCAGAGGATCTCATCAAAATCATAAAAGAAATAAATATATAATGTCATGGAATGTGGGAATGAATTAAAATGACACATCATGTCGTAGTGGTAAAATACAATTCATATTTCCTTTAATATCATGAGATGCATCACATTACCCAATGCATTAGAGTTATATATAATATAGGTACCACCTATCACATCATAATATTTACATTATAATTCATTCCAAATAGAACATATATCAATTTTGGACATAAAATAACTCAGGGAAATGAATGGGTTTGATTTCATAAATCAAAAATTTATGAATAAGATTTAGGATTAAAAAATTTTAATTTTGTAAAAATATTTCTTATTGGATTCATCATTCGTGAGAGAAGAAGAAACAAATCAAGAGGTGTCAAAATGTGTTTTATAAAGAACATTTCTTTTGTATTTTTTTCTCATTGGACTTGAAACCATATTGAAAGCATCTATATCCTAGAAAAGAAAATTTAAGAAAAAAATAGATTATTTTAGTGGTTAATTTAAAGGAAATAGATATAAAAAATTTTGTGAAATAAGAAAAACCCAAATAAATATAGTTGAGTTCGAGAATCCCCATTCCTTATTTCCAGCTTAATTACGCAGCTTTTTCTCCTCCTAAATAAAACATTATAAATAATAATAAATAGAAATATAAGGTAACTATAGTCATTTTATAAACATATTTATCATTTTTTATGATCATATTATATTTCTTATTTTTTGTGAAATTGGAATTGTTTTGATATCATGTTTTAATTAAATATTCCATATTTAGCCTCTCTTCCTTAATTTTCTTCAATGAAAATTATTCATTATAATAATAAATTAAATATTTCTAGATAAAATGTAATTAAATATTTATATATTATATATAACCCATAATATCCATCCACGAAGATGGTTATGATAATCATTTACGAAATGTCTCTATATGTGGTTTACCAACCATCAATGGGACATTTCCAAAAGAGCGGGAAAAGGGAGTAAGAAAGTTATATATTTCATATATATGATATGTTAAGTATGATAAAATCCCTAATATAATGTTGAATTAATTAATAATATAATTTATAGTATGTTGTAAATAAATTAATTTCTAAAAGAAGAAGAAGATGAATAACATAGGGAATAGTTAATGGATACTTACTCATTCCAGGATGTTTCTTCTCTTGAATGATACTATAACTCCCTTGGTGACTAGAGTGGATTTCTCCCAAATGTACCTTTGTATTCTAGTAGGCTTCAGAGGTAGGATTTAGCCATATTAAAATCTTTTGAGTGGGTGGGATGGGTGAGTTTCCAAGGGGGTGGAGAGGGGTTATCTATATTTGCGGGGAGTGGTATTTTTATAATAAAATATTTAATTAAATAATATAACGAAGGATTGAATTTTTATAGAGACTTTTGAAAATATAAGTCACATATTAATATAAAAAATGTTTTAGACTTTAAATAAACATCAATACTAAAATTCCTAAATTTAATAAAAAATAAATTTGAAAGATAGTGAAATTCAAATTTTAATGAATAATGTTGGAATTTAGGTTTCACAAAGTTTTATTAGGTTTGAAAAATGAATTTTTTATGAATATTTTTTAAAATTAATTATAAAATATCATATTAATATGTACTTTGATATCATTATATCACTACTATAACATGAATTTTGAAATTTTAGTTTGATGGGTTATGCATAAACTGTATTTTTACCCTTCAAATGAAAATTGATATACTTTTCAAAATTACCAAAAAAAACCTAGAAATATTTTTATGTAATGAATTGATGAAATAACTACATTTTATAAAATTATTATTCTAAATTTTTGAAATTTAATTTTTAAAAAAAATCATCCTTTATTTAAAAAATAATGACTTTAAAATTAAAACTGATATTATACAACTTTGAAAAGATAACTAAGGTCTTTTAAAATTATCTTATAATAATACGAAAAAAATATTTACTTATGAGTATTTATTATGTAAATAAAGTTTTCTTAAAATTATTCTCTCATTAATTTAATTTTGAATAAAAATTTATATTTTATAAAAAAATGAACATGTAATTTATCATTCATAAAACATTTATTTACATAATATTTGACATAATTATATAATATTATAATTTATAATAAGAATACATTTATTTATATTTACATAGTTGAGGTAAAACTTTTATTGTCCAAATTACAATTCATAATGGTCATGTTACTATTCTAAGTGTCCAGACACTATTTTATCAGTATAATTTCCTTAATTTCTTACCCAGCATTTAATTTATTTATTTAATAATTTTAAAAATATTATAGTGTTATCTATGTGATTTTATGTCATTAACTCTATAAGAAATTATTATTAGAAAGGGAAATTACATTGATAACAAATTTTGTTACATGAATCATCCATTATAGATACAAAAATTTAAATGTGGAAACATTACCATTGTAGTTGTCAATGGAATCCCAAAAACATATAAATGGAATAATGGTATATCGGTTGTAGTTTATTTCCATACGTAGTCAACATTGGTCATTGATATCAATAAAGTCTTCTATTTGGAGCTGTTTTCTAGAATATAGATTAAACAAATGGAAATGTTGCATGGAGTACCATATTTCATTATATAACATGAAGATATGAATTTTATCACAACAATCTAGAGAAGTCATACGAAATACCTTGATATGTAATTTATCTTCATCACATCCTATAATCGATATATGAATGTTCCGTATGAACGAAAAAATGTATACCCTAGATGATATGTTTAGTTCTTATTCTTTAGTTTTAAAATGTGTTTTGGATTAACACCTTACTTTAGTGTGGTATTCATACAACAAAATCATTCAATATGTAATTTTTATGTGTCCTTATAAATCCCTTTGTATAAACAAATATTAACCACAAGCATTCTTGAATGATGTTTGAGAGAGAAACATGTTGGGACATGAGATAAATGATTAAATGAAATAGATGGTTAGAATGATTAAGTAAAAATAATTTTAGCCTAAAATCGGTAGAAAAGTTTGGTTGAAAACTTTCAACCTGTTCTATAACTGTATGTTACTCAAAATCTTCTTCTACGAATTTACTCTTGGAATAAGGGTATGAGATTCGAGAAGAATATGAAAATTATTCCTAGGTTTTTCAATCCCATGGAAATTGATAATCATGTTAGGATTGTATCATATCACTTGGTTCTTCCACCAAACCTCCATGAAGTCTATAACTGGTTCCATGTATCTCTAATGAGTAAGTGCATACAAGAACCGTTACATGTTCTAAACTAATAAAACATGGATCTGGAGAAAGACCTTCTTATTAGGAACAACTAGTTGATATAATAGTTCATACAAATAATTTCTTATGAATAAATAACACTCACTTATTTAATGTATTAAAGGGAATCCACAAAATATTCGAAACTACATTGGAACTTAATGATATGATGAGTAACAATTATCCTCATTTGTCTGTACCGAGGTGGTTATGATTGACAGATAAATGCATTTTAAATGGGGTAAAATTTATCACCATGAGTTTTTATGACCATATTTATGAATAAATTATATTTATTTGATGTCATGCATTATAAGCTACACTATGTTAGTATTTATATATATGTTACACATACTAAACTTTTGTTACATGCAACATTGAGTTTCTACAAAGTATCATTTTATAATTATAATTATTCAAACACTATAGTTATAACCTATCAATTTTACATTGTAATATTAATAGTGATATCTATTTTTTGAAAATTAATTGTAATGGTTATATATAAATATAACTTATTTATATAAAAACTATACAAATTTCAGTAAATTAATTTTATGTTTTGGAAAAATCATTTTTGAAAAAAAAACATTTATTTCATTATGTGAAAAAAAAAATTATAACAATTTTAAAATCATTGTTTGATAAAATAAAAATCAGTTTTGAATTAAAGCATTTCCAAATTATCTTAGGTTGAATGTTGAGGATTTTTTCTAAAATATTTTATTTTTAGATGAGTAGTCATAAATGATGAATTTCAATTGAAAACATCCTTTTCATCGTACTAATTTGTATAGTTAAACTAAGTATTAATTTTTATTAAATGTCTAATAAGATGAATTATACATCTATAATTCCAATTTATGTTAATTTAATCATTTTTACACATGAACTGGTTATAAAAATATTTTATACTTTGTATAATTTTAAATTAAAAAACCCTGATTTCTTCTCATCGACTACGTTACTTTTACATTAATTTTAATCACATGTATTTTTTTAAAAGGTGGAGGTTTGGTCAAAAGACCAAAGCAAATTTATTAACAAAGAGAAAAGAAATATCACAAGAGTCGAAAAGATGGGATCAAATTACAATCTTTAACTTGCCAAGGAATCAGGTTTTCAGGGAGCACCTCCAGTCAGGTTATTGCCTGATCTATGCCTTTGTTGGCGAGAGCATCCGCAACCATATTAGCATCATGGTAAGTTTGAGTTGCAATTTAATTGACGTCATGGAGATATTGAAAACAATTCATCCAGCGCGTAGTAATCGGCCAAGAAAGATGAAAGTCTCCCTTCCAGATGGCTTGAACAACAGTAGTAGAGTCACTTTCAATCCATAAGTTATTCACCCCATTTCGAAGAGCAAAAGTAATGGATAACTGTATTCCAAATTTTTAAACATCATAATTTATAATTATTATTAATTCCAACAATGTTTTTTTATGAAAAATATTAGTGAAGGAAATTAAAATAAATTATAATGATTAATGTAACACCAAGTTTAATTAATGGTTAAACATAAATAAGGAGGTGCAATAATGAACTTAAAATGGTAACCCCCCATTATATAAAAATATATTTACCATATAACATATGTTATAAAAAATGAAACACTCTGGGAGGCACATAATTTATGGGAGACCAATAAATATTTTTTACCTATTTTTTATTTACATGAATTCAACTCGTCCTCCACTATAAAATGGTGCCCCATAATTTTTTCAATCATCTAAATCCATTTTTATGTAAATACCATATCTACGTATCCTTCAAATATCCCTCGTCACATCCAACAATTCTCAATATGTGTATAAATGAATACAAGGAATTCCATTGGTTAGAACCAAAAGGAGTTACCTGAAGAAGATGTAATGTCCGTCAACGAGTGATTTGTTTATTCTATATGCCATCAAATATTCATATTAAATTATTATTTAATAACATATATATTTTCAATATACTATGATTTTTTTATGTTAATGTTACAAACTACACCTTAAGACACTTAAAATAAATTATATATGCAAATCATCAGTTCCATGTACATCAGACTACTACCTCTTGAACCGATGTCATTTTTTCAAACATTAACACATCTTAGTGGGTTCTCCTGAAAATATTTTATTCATTATATATTCACAAGGAATGTATTAAGGATGGTTTTAATTGAACCCCAACGTTTTATTACATAACATTTTATACAATGAAAAAATATTGGATCTTTTCATTTTATTTTTCATTGAAATAAGTTATATAATATATGAAAACAAAAAAATATATATAAATTAAAGTTGAAGAAATATAAGTGGGTTATAAATATGTATCATTTACTATTTATAATATTTTTATATATAAATAAAAGTAAATGTTTTAGCATTAACCCCGTAATGGAATAAGAAATGGAGAAAAAAAGCTTGTGATACTGATACATATCAACAAGAACATGATACACAATAGTATGGCATGAAAAATAGGCATATCATAATAATAAGAAAAATGAATCATAACATGTAAACATGCCTAAAACATTTAAATGTGACATTTATAAAAATATCATCACGGCTTATCACTAAGGTGTCACAAATTGAAATTATTATGGTTTTATAATAAAGTATTGTAAAACATGTCATATCAAGTGATTATATTCTTTAACCTATGCATTTGTGTGATAGAAATGATCTCCATTTATACGTATTGATTTCATGTGATCCACATAGATCATAATAAACCATTTCATTAATAACCCATTGGGAATAAATAATGGGTGTTTTATCAAAATAATGCAATAAAAAAGAGCATAAATGCATGATCATTAGAGCACTGTTAACGCATGAAGGTAAATGTCAGTTTCATATATATAAATCACTAAATTAAAAATACATTTTTAAATCTAGATTAATTACCAGGTAAATGAAAAGTGTTTTTGAGTATTCAAATAAAAATTTAATGTGAATTTATCATGTAAAATTAGGAAATTTGATAATTAAATTTGATAACATGATTTGTAAAACCAATGGTTTTATAAAATGGTAAAATGAGAGTGGACAAGGGTATTCCATTAATAAATAAAAATTTATACCGTAATGGGATAACAGAATTTGGTAAAAATAATTTACTTTGTAAATTAGTAGACAGAACACATAAAAATAGAACTTGAGTGGAATAGTGAAGTGTTGATTTCCATTACATAGAAGGTTTTTCCTGAAACATGAGACTGTAGTATTAGCATACAATAGAGACCTTTAAGGGACTCTATAAGAAGAAATATCACTAGAAGATAATAGATGAAGGATTGGGAGTTAATATGAATAGTGAAATGGGTTTCTATTTATTGAAACAGTGGTGAAAATGTTTAATAATTTCCTAATATTGGTATTCGACTTCAATATTGTGGAAAATGGAAAACAATTTGAATACACATTGTTCATCATAATGTTTTTTGAAAATTGAGCCAAATTTTTTAATATTTTAATCCACCATAAGAGATCACCAATTTTTATTATTTTTTTGTAATGGAAAACTTATGATTCAATGAAGTAATGTTTTTGAAAATAAAATTTTTCATTTTAGACTTTCGAAAGTCACTAATATTTTTGGATTTTGTTTAAAATACATTGAAATAAAAAATATTGATAAAATCGTATTTTTTTTAATGTATTTACATTAATTATTTATAATTTTAGTATGAAATAAATATGAGGTCCTATAACATATAGAAACCCAAAATTGTACTTTCTAACTATTAATAAAAAATAAATTATTTTCGGGAATTATTATAAATTCACCCTAACAAAATTTCAACATGATTATTTAAATAATAATATTTATAATCGTGAATACTTCTCAACATTTGAGAACATTAAATTTTGAATATAAGTATCCTTATTAATTTAAAAATGTAAAATTTTTAACTGATAGGTAATTTATGAATAGTTAGAAAAATTATTAGGCCATTATAAAATTATTTTATATTTTATATTATGGTGAGTTTTTAAGAATATTATTTATCTAAAATAAATATTATTCACAATACATTCGTTTACTCTAAAATTCCAGATATTTTACATAAAAATACTATAATATTTAATTTCTATAAAAAATAAGTATTAAAAATTCATTTCAGTTAAATATATATTTTAGTAATAAAATATATTAAAAAAAATTAATTCATTACATAATATTTTTATATTTAAAAGTACTATCACACATTATTAATCATTTTTCTGGACATGTATCCCCTTATTACGACTATGTATGGTGGAAGTGTGTGGTTTTTTATGGTTCTAGTCTCATGAGGTGGCTTGGGTAAAATCAATCGTGTGGTAACCACTAATAACATGAATTTATTTTATAGTTAATTAATTTAATGATTAATTTTTTAAAGAGATCCTTTGTCTTGGTGAAGGGAGAACCCAGTGATGCTACTTCTCTACCATGTTTAGAAAATTGTGCTTCAAATAACACAACTCTACTGGTTTTGTCCATTGATTCTACTTTACTTATCAATTATCCAATTTAAATTCTACACAAAAAAACAAATTAAAAAGTTAAAATTATAAAGTGTATAGTTTCCATTTTCTATATTGACCAGCGGTTATATTTTACGAATGATCGTATAACAGTTGTATCTCAATTGTCACATTTCCTTTTATACCATATAAATATCACTTAATTATTCCATTCAAAATTAACTAATGTTTATCCATAACATTATATTAACATTATATCATATTTACATTGAATAAATAACATTCAACTTCATTTCTATAGAATTTGGTTGGGCGATGATTCTAGCAGACTGGGACGATCCATAATTTTTATTCTGACCTTTTATATTTTATGGGTTGGTTTATTTTTATTGTTTTTAATTATTATTTAAATCATTTTTTTCAAATGTAATGAAATTTATTAATTATTTCTTTTTAAATTCTTTATATTTTAAACATGTATAAAAATATATAATATTTAACAAAAATTTATTCAGAAATGAAGTATTATTTTCAAAGTTGGGACATTAAAATATTAATAATCTTATGTTATATAAGTAAAATAATAATTATACTTGTATTATCATATTTGTATAATTAATATACTATTTATATTTACTCAAATATGATAGGAAAACAGAAATAGTGTAATTGCTTAATTACGACCTATTGTCTCAATGAATATTTTATATTAGCTCTTATTTATATCAATTATAGATTATTATAAATGCATACATAATAATTATATATGATATTTATATCAGGGTTATCATTTTATTTATGATTATATTATGATATAAGTAAGTGGATAAAATATAAAAACTCAAAACCCATGTTAAAAAACAATGATATTATTACACGAATCATAACATTATAATGAATTGATTTTATTTTGATAAAATATAGTCATAATAAAATCATATATTCTATGATATATAAGAGTATGGTTTTGTGGTATATTTATAATAATTATATATTTATTATATAGTAGGGTTGAATTTTTATGAATAATGTCCACTGTAAATGTATTGTGTTTTATAGTCTCAATATTATTTATTAAAGACTTATCCTATATTCTGCACTCTTTTATTTTATGTACTGTATATAATACCAATTAATTATTATTATTATTTATATCACTAAAATTAATGGTAATTTCATATCAAATTAATGATACATATTAATGGGGCTATAAAATTTACAATTTACCATACCTGTAAGGTATTTTTTTCATTTATTCTTTTTTTGAGACACATGTTATGTTATCTATCTATACACATTTCCATGATGTATATACTTTCACATTTATATGTTATATAATTATTATAAGCGTTTTATCGATATTTTATACTTCATGTAATTTTATACATTCATGAGAATTACGATTCAAAATTACCAAATTAAATTACAAGAATCACATCCATTATATAGATTATTTATTATTACGCTTCCATTGATGAAATAACCTAATACATATCTCATGATTTCCCATAACTATTTTTCTCCCATTGTTATTCAAGTTATAATCATGAAATGGATCCATTTAAACTCTTTGTTAAATTATATGATTAAGAAACTATTTTTATGAAAATATTTCCTCTTTTTTCTATTTTAACAGAAATTTATTTTCAGAAAAAACCATTTTTCTAAAAAATGTTTTTGAAAATGGGCTGACTTTCTTTTTTAATGAATCTTTTACCCTTTTGTTACCTCTCGATAAAATGATCTTAAATTGAACTGTCTTTCTTTCTTCTGATAAAGTATATTTTGAATTATACAGACAATGTAAGGAGAATTATTTTTAAACATAAATGATATATTTAGAATTATACATCTTTAGGACCACTAAATTAAATGATATTTCCTTTATATTTTTTTAAATTTTTTTTTAATTTTGAATGATTTGAGAAAAAAATAAAAGAATGATGTTTTCCTCACAAAATGTTATGTAAATATATTTAAAAATAAATTTTCATCCATACTGACATCCATTATTATTATATGTTCCTTACTAGGATATAATCAAGGAATAACATTCATATCCTATCACTAAATGGTTTATGTTTTAATGTAATTAATTTTATTACAGTCTTTTCTTTTACGGTGGTTATACCATTATTAAAAACCACAACATCTTTATCTTTTCTGGGAATATCTTTCGATTAAATATTTATGAATCCTATATTTCATCTATAGGTTATGATATGATGATGTGTTTAGGATACCCATTTCATTTTATGAGTTATGATTGATTATTTTTTACGATCTTGTGGAATTTATATGTATGGTTTTCTTATGTGAAGGGTGGTCCCTTTATATTAATCTAATGAATTGGGTAATGAATAATATCTCAAGAGATAATAATTGGAACAATTTATTAGGTTTTATAAAATGTGGGAAGAATGTGTAACTTGATCCATAATAATCAATAGACTATGACTGTGGATGGTTGTGTGTCCCTCATATCAGGATTATTCCCCATAAATTACACAGATACGTTTTCGAAATGAACCTTGACTTACAAGTAATGATGTTATATGTTTATATATCTCCCAAAAATCCATATCTTATTTTTATATTATCTTTATAATTACAATTTTCAAGGATTGGTTATGACTCATATATTATGAACTTTAAATCATTATTCTATGAATCATGTATATGATATATGAAATATAGGGTGTGATCTTAAAATTTTATTCTTCTGTTCTAAAAAATTTATATTCATGTTATGCTTAGGTAACTCCATTGCTTACCCTTACTGGGGATCTTTTCTCACCCTGTAATATGTTTCCTTTACTTAGATAATGAATATATGTATTGAGAATGATGTCCCTAAGAATGTTTCATGTGGTGGAAAACCTGTGAGGAGATAATGTATCTCACTTATGGACTAGTGTTTATATTCTATTGATTCAATATGAACTATTATAATACAACCATTTTTAGGTTTATATTATAATTTAGTGATTACTAACGAAAATTAATTCAATGATTATGTGTGAGAATACTAGGAATCTATATAAAACACTTTTATAAGTATTTCAAGAGGCGTGGTTGAGTAAATTATTTATTAATAATTGTTAGTGAATCCGAGTTTAAGGATGTGTGTATTTTTTTGAAATGGTTGGGTTTATTGAATGATTTCAGAACGTAGGATTTTGATGATAAGTGAAAGTATAATCAACACCACTAAGGTTCTAATTAATTTCACACATTTCTTATACAAATGAGTAAGGAACACTAATATTATATTATTATAGAAACAGATCTACATATAAAAATGTCACTTTCGATTTGAAAGTGAGTCATATTCATAAAGGTTTTATTTTAAAACCATAAAAAAATATTAGTTTTAATGGATTCATTAAAAACTAAAACAATAATAAAATTACTTAAAAAACAAAAAATACCAAGGGAACTTTATTTTTGATCATGAATTCAATTTATTTTATTTATTATAGTATTTCATAATACGTACCTTCTATTTATAATGTATATAATCTTTACAAAAAAAAATTGGCAATTTGAAAAAAAATTATGAAAAATTCACTATTAGTTAATTTCAACTTACATATTTCAAAAATATAATTTATTTTATTATTCTAAATAGGATTATTTACACATTTATATAATGACCATTAGTTACTGTAAAATTGTTTATTTTACGACACCAAAAATTTTCAAACCCATAAATAAAATAAAATCAAACCACATTAAAGTATATTTACATATATATTATAATAAATATTATTTAATACTAATTTTCGTTTCTGAAAAAAGTAATTAATTTTAAAAATTCCCGTATTTATTTAAATGTGTGGTTTAATTTTAGTTATATATTTCCCAAAATTTGAATTATTAATTCTTTATATAAAAATTTATTTTTTTTCAATCCTATTGACAATATATATATATATATATAATATAATAATATAAAGAGATATATATAATCCTTATTTTAGTAAAATAAAATATAGAAATTCATAAAATTTGTTTCCAAAAACATAACCCTTTGTTACTGAAACATACTCCTTATGTGTATGGGGTGAAGTGTTTTTAATTTCTTGGGTTGGCATAATGAACATGAATTCGGTGGTGATATCCATGGGATTTATGGTCTCCCATAGATGGTTTTTCTTAGTTTTTTTATAGAATAATTTGATTCGATTCATCAAGGGAAAATAAAAGTGATACTATCTCCATTAAATTTTCTGAAAAATGCAATTTATAGGGTTTGATATTTCTTTTTGAGCGCATCTATTTTTCCATTGGTGTAAATAATGTTTTATCATAATTTTTTTATACTAATATTATTGGACACAATTGAAAGAAAATAATACTAAGACATATGATTGATATTATTAAATTATTTCAATGATATGAACAATTAATATATGTTTTAAATTTATAATATAACCAAAGAAATATAGGGAATATTTTTTCTATAACATAATTATATAAAAAATAATTTATGCATTAACAAGGCAAGTTAATTTAGAAAAATTATTGTCCTTAAATTTAATGATCATCGATAATTTTTATAATTTTACCCATGACAAAAGGACTAAATTTGATCATAAACCCTATATGAAATAGATATTGATAGTTAACCAATATATTGGAAACATTCCTATTATCATATTTTATAGAATAATAATAGAAATATTTGCAAATAATTTTTCCCATGAAAATAATATTAAAAACGTAATCATAAAATATTTATTAAAATAATGTGGATAATTATAGAGGAACATAACTAAAGTGTAACAAAGGAAACATGTAAGTATGTTTACAAAGATGAAAAACATCATTTCAAAATAAATCATGAATCATTCAACCCTAAAAGTGATCTAGAATTTCATTGTTTAGATCAATGAGTTAATTCCCCAATAGGGTAAATACAAATTATAGTATAAATCATATAATTTTTTTTCTATATTAATCACATTGAAAATGATAAGGGTAACTGATGAAAAATATTTAAATAACATTTAGAAATGATTTCTGTCATTAAGTGGATGTTACGAGTCATATTTAGATAAATTTTATCAAAATTATATGTAAAATATAATTGAACAAAATTACACTTAAAAGACTATTTAATAATAGTGCCTGAGAAATTCAAATGATTTATCCTGTAGAAACATTGTGGGAATAACTAAAATATCAAAGTTGAAGGAAACGATCAATTGGAAACGTTTTAAAAAATATATTTGTTCAACAATAATTTAGTAAAAAGAGTTAAAAAAACATTATTTTTAATCATAATATATATTTTTTCTATAATTGTATATAAAATGACAAAACAAATTTTGAGGTAGAACTCAAGCATACATTAATGATGTTCATAAAGCTATAATATAAATCACATATGGGGAATAGAAGTAATCAATATTCTCAATGAGAAAAATTCTCTTAACGGTATGAGATATATAAAAAATGTGTATTATATGGTATAAATGTATATTCAATGAATAAATAAAGATTAGAAATAGTATAATAAATTTTTTAAATTTCCCAAACCTTTATGTCTAAGATTATTATCAATATATAATTGTTGATTATTGGATTACTTAAATCACTACATCTTGGGTAATAATTGATTAAAGAATATTTTATCTAAATGAATGTATTGGGATTAGTATTTTCAATGTAAATAAAATATATAGAATATATATGGAAAATAATATTAGATACACCAATGAATGGAAAACATGGTGTTTAACATAAACATGTCGAAAGGTAAAGACCAATTATGGATTAATGATTAATTACATTAAAAAACTAATTAAATGAGTGGTCTTGTATTTGATTTAAAAATTAATTTATTAAGATATAATAAAAGATATTATTAGTAAAATGGTTAGAGTATACAAAATAGTAATCTAATTTGTGGAAAAACACCAAACAAGTCTAAAAGAAGCAAACTTGGTACTAAACACCATACCATGTTCAAGATTTGATCAACACATGATACAAAAATATCAAATAATGATGTTATGGTTATTTGATACCTTTTTAGGAAATAGATTACTCTATAAATAATTTAATATTGAAATTTTTTTATCATATGTAATTAATTTATTTTTAAATTATTTTGGATATGTTGATTACATGATGTTGTTATAATTTTTTTCATAAATCCATATTTTAATTTAACATGGTAGAAATGTATTTAATTTTTTTTCATATTGTTCCAAATTTACATAGTCATATTTAAATAAATTATATATATGAAAAATATTTTTATATACATCTATAATTTTTGTTGATTACTTATGAAAATCATTACCCCTAGAGGTGATAGTCAACACATCACACAGTTAATGATTCCATTTATATGCGAATGCTAGGAAAATAAATTAAATGATAATTTCATATATAAGGATCAAATTTAGATTATATATATATATATATATATATAATTTTCAATCATCAATTTAATTATTAAAAAAACATTATGTGGAAGTGGATAAATCGAATAAATAACTTGTTGGAGGTGTTTATCAACACAATGCACTAACGAATCATTTTTCTACTTAGGTTGATATGAATAAATAAAAGTTATTAAATAATATAATAACCCCTATGAATAATAAATATATTAAATCATCATATTTTTATGGTTATAATATATTTGGATATAGATATTTATGGGTAAAATATTATTACAAAGGTAATAGTTAAATTGGAGAATTGATAATATCTATGAGATCTCCTTAGTAGTGAAAGCTGTAAGTTAACTTCTATAGATTAAGGGATTCCAGATTAGAAAATTATTTCCATTTGTGGTATTTTAGTTAAATTTTTATTTATAATTCATATTTGATGTGTTACCATGTTGGGGTGGATGTTGACCTAAATAATAAAATATGGACACGTTTTAAAATAGCCTTTACACTTTAATGATATCATTAAAAAATCATGTTGTCAGTGAGTCAAAAATTTCATACATAAAGGGTTATGGGAGGTAATTTGTAGATAATTAATCATCCATGAATTTCATAAAATGTTTAATATCAGTTTTAGGTCTTTTTTAATATATCTTTACATTTTATCATTTTTATTTTTTAGATTCCTTACTAGTTATTATTAAGTAATTTTTATTTTAAATAAATATATATATTAATACCTTTTAGGGAATTTATTTATTTTGAACCTAGATTTAATATATTTTCATGACAATTATAACTATAAGGAATAAAAAGTAATGTTTTAAACTAAAATATTCTGTAACACCCCGTGATTTTATGATATTTCACCTTCGATATAAATTAATTATATTTAATAACTTACATGGAATGCAACCCCAGAAATAAAAAACAATATATAGTATTTAATATTATTATTTTTGTAGTAGATGTTACATTGGAAGGAATTAATTGTAATAATAAAATTATGAATTTCATATATAATATATTTATTAAAAAAATTCACATATATCCAAATTATTTTATATGCATAAGTTAAAATGAATAAAAAATTTATAATAAACACATATATTTTTTATAAATGTTGTTTTACAACATTTTAAATGTGATACTATTTTAAATATAATTTTTAAAAATTTAAATAATTTATTTGGGAAAATATTATTTCCCTTTTAAAGTGGAATATAAAAATTTATTTGGTTAAATCTTTGGTAATTCTCATATATGTTTCCTATTTTGATGAATAATGAAAAATACTTCATTTTAGTTCATAACTGCATTTTTGTCTATTTATTTATAATTGTTTAATTATAATATTATTTTGTTTTATAGTTTATTATAAAATTTTTATATTATTTCAGCCAATTTAAATAATTTAATACAATTTCACTATAAATTTAGATATAAAACATAGTAGTGGTTTATATTTTTTACCTTTAACACACCTTGTCATATCGTCTATATGATTTTCATTAAACGTAGTTTTTCACATCTATGAATTGAGTTTTTTAAAAAGGACATAAAAGGATGTAATTAGTATGATATTTAGAGTCTAATATGATCGACATCATTTTTTGAAATTATGAATATGAAATTATTTAATTTTATTATTTACCATGGTTTAGGGGAAATCATCTAATTAAAGGTAAAAATAATATTATTGAAATTATAAAATCATTGTAAATCCTCTTCTAATTTAATTGGATAGGTTTTTTTAATAATCTTCATTGGGACTATTTTATGGATTCTTGGATCCGGATGGATGACTTTAAGGATGTTATAGTATTTTATTCTAAGGAATGCCCAATATGTACTACTCATGTTTCTAGTCAGTATTACATTTTTACATATGGTTATTAAGAAGATATATTCTACAATAAGTAGAAATAGTAAATATAAAATTTACTGCATCATTAAGATAAATTTATTTTAGTTTTTAGGGATGAAATAATTAAACAAAATTCTAGCTCAATGTTGATGCATTGATTGTTTAATTAATATACATATAAAATAATAGTCATTAAAAATTGTAAAATAAATATAATTAGATATAATCTATGAAATACAAAAATATTATAGACTTCTTATACATATTATGGATTTAATAAAGGTTTTTTCCATGTTTTTTATTGAATAATTATATTTAAAAAACACAATTAGTGATTGGTGTTCAATTGATATTTTTGATATTATAGTATAAAAAATTTTATTAAATGAAATAAAATTAATAAAAACAGAACCTTTTTTCCAAATTATATAGATATGTTTTGAATTTTTATAGATGACTCATTTATGGTTTGTTGGACACTTTTATAGATTCTATATTAAAAATTATGGAATAAAAACATATGTTGTCTCGGTAAGAGTTAAAGAGGTTAAATAATTATTAATTCTGAAATATATTCATACGAATGTGACATAAAAAATGATTTTATGGTGTGTATTATTCCATTCTAACCTTAATATATAATTTAAGTTATTTTATGGTCAATTTTCAATGAAAATAACCTATATATTATTTATGTCAACAATAGTTCCAAAATATCACTTTCTTTTAATTTAATAACTTTTTTCATCCATATAGTATTAAAATCAAGATATAAATGAATATAAATGAATATTTTTAAAAAAATGATTTTTTATTTATTATTTAATTTCATTTTTAATATTTTGAAATTATGTAATTATTTTAAATGTGTCTACAATGTTAAAATAGTTTTTACATTATCAACAGAAAAATAATATAATTCATCATCCTAATATTAATTTTTATATAATTTGGATGAATTAAAGTTTATAAAAAAATTTATATATCTATATGGTATATAATTGATGATTGAAATCATTATATTCAAATTCACACCATTTGTTTATTTATTTAATGTTATGATAAATGAATAATCTCAAATTTAACAATAATGACATCTAATTGAATTAATATACTATTAAATTATTTAAAAATAATAAAGAAGTAAAATAATAAAAATTGGAAGAGGGATATATATGAATCATCTTCCTCTATTCATTTATATCTCATTTAGAAGTACATGGATCTAGAATTTCATTATATTTTAATATTTTAAAATTTTCCAAAAGTGCCCCCACCATAAATATAAAAGCATGCATCTCCTTCTCATTTCTTCAAAGTTCATTAACTATTTGGATTAATGAAAACCTAGAAAAATATACTCAAAATTTCACTAAATATTTCCTAGAAGGAACACTTTGGGAGGAAGACCATTAATAGAATCCTATTGGTGCAAACCAAAAGGAGTTACCCAAATAAGAGGTGACATCTTTTATTATTCTTAATTGATTTATTTTCATTCTTCACTCCCCTCAATCCTCCATATTCCATGATTATATTTCATAACTATTATCATAAATATATGGATATGTTTATGCTATTTCTTCGACCAAAACATTCTTAGACTTCGGAAAAATGGGCAATGAACATAATGTTTATGTGTATAGCAAGATATTATCTCACAAAACAATGACTATTGATTTTTCCTATAAAACTTTTAATGGATGTGAATTATAATGGATACACTATTTTTATCTGTTATATAAGTTGTTAATTTTTGGTTTAAACTTCTGTAATTGTAATTATCCTTTTTTTACAAGATGAAAAACTCAGGGGAATTTGAGATATTTCGTTTACGAAACATATAATTTCAAAATCAAGATTTGGAGCATAAATATGATGGTTCAGAACCAACTATGTATTTTTTTGGGACTTTTTTGATGTCTTGAGTGGTTAAAAAAGTTTCTCATCTATTTTTAGTAGTGAATGGGTAGGTTTAAATATGTTTTGGATGGCTGTAGATAGCACACTATTTGTCTAACACTATGCGACCCTTAGTAAAAAACCATAAAAAATATTGTAGTTGGGAAGAGGCGGTTCAAATGGTCAATGAAAAGATTCCCAAAATGTGTTTCGAGACTTCATGATTGGGGTTTGGAGTCATTAAATAAAGAATACACACTATACAGTTTACGCATGGTTTAGAAAATAGTGTGGTTTGGTTTTCTTTTAAAAAATAATTTATTTAACTTTAAATGAAATAAAATTAAAAACTGAACCCAAAAACACTACCCTATACCATTTGGATTGTGGAACACCACCCTAAACTCTCCAATGGTTCTCACTACACCTCCTTCCATGACCTCATTTGGTAAAGAGTTTTTCCACTAATTTCTTCTCAGTTATTGTTCTAATCAATGAGGTAAGGAACTATACACCCTCTCTTTCTCTATTCATCCTAAAGTTTGGTCTTCCAGTAACACCATTATATTCATATGAACACCATGGAGGTATGGGTTAACATTATCTTGGGTTTCTTCATCATTATATGTCATTTGAATGGTCCCTTAGGACCCCTATATGTGTATTCTAGCATCCACCACCGAAGACGATGTGGTCTGGATCGTTTGTTCTCTCCACCAACTGTTTAAGGTGTGTTTTTTCCTTTGTTATGGGATCTATTTTAGTTTACAATAGATGGTTTTTGTAATTCATGAGTCCTGGGTATATTTTTACTCACATTTGATCATCTTCAAGGGTTCATGAAGACATACATAGGTATGTATATAATGATATATATTAATATATATTAATATATATTATATAAATGTATTTACTCATGGAATCGGTAATACATGAATTGTGTTAAGGATATATATATATATATGTGTGTGTGTGTATATATATATTATTGTATATGCATGTGAGTTCGGGGGGTTTTGAGTGGTCACTGCAAAATATGATAAGTGACTACTATTGGTTTCATCTACTACATTTAGTAGGCTCTCTTTCCCTTAACAATAAATTAAGATAGAATTAAAACACATTCATTTACATACTATGTTAAATATAATTTGGTTTCGTTGTTAATTATTCTTAGATAAAGTGAATTACTTTCTATGAATGAGTTGGTTTATTGTGAGAATTGTTTTGTTTGATAAATAACCGATTATTTTAAAATAAAACCCCTATGAACAAGGTTCCTTATTTACGAAATCTAATAGTGATAGTTTATGATTTCAATCATGCTTGGATTACCACATTGGTTTTACCTTAAGCTAATTATATTTTTATTAAAATTCAGTTTGTATGTTTGGAACCAGTGCTTATGGATGTTCCAAAACGGGTTGTATATACATGAAAACATGATATAGATTATTTATCCTTGATTTAATATAAATGGACTTGATTACAATGGATTTAACGATATAGTGAAATATTTTAATTGAAATGACCATACCTCAAATAAACATTCTGTGATTAAGAATATTATGTATCTATAACAATAGTGTGATGGATTATACAAATTGGATAGTTTTTCACATATATTTATTAAATGTATAAGGTAATGTGGTTTTCCATCTATAATGAAATGGAATTAATTTTTCACATAAGAAGTGGTACTTTGGGATGTTGAGACCATGCCCATTTATTTAGTTCTTATGTCATATTTCTTTTCCAATGTAATTATTTTGATAGAATAGAATAGAATTAAAGGATCACATGATAGGTTCTGCCTCATGTGTCATGCCCTATACTTGATCATGACTTGGTATTTTTTAAAGGCTTGATGTTATGACATAAGTGGTAAGGCCTTATCATCATCATATAAATTGTGAACATGATTATGATATCAATTGAGCTATATAAATGTGAATGGGTGGAAACAAATTACCCCATAACTTATATATACACATTTAAGGGTGGGAGGCAGTTTTACCACATTCTAGTTCAATGTAAACAATAATGGGTGGGATGCAGTTTTACCCCATGCAACCTCTATATAAACATGTATTGGGGGGAGGAAATTTACCCCATTCCATCTCTATATAAACATGTATTGGTGGGATTCTATTGTACCCCACTATAGTTCTATATAAACATTTATTTGTGGGGTAGTTTTACCCCTTTTAGATCTATATAAACATCTATGGGTTGGAGGCCATTTTACCCCAAGCCAGCTTCATATATACATGTATGGGTGGGAGTATTTTTACCCCATACAAGATATGATCTATATATATAATATATATAGTGAACTGTTCAAAATTATTTTGTATATGATTCAAATTAGGTATCACCTTTAAACCATTTAGTATTTGTTGAGATCATGTAATATGAATTTCAATGATTATTAGGATCATAACAACCCTATAGTTCTGTTTTAAAAAAAACTACATTCAATTAATAATTCATATTTATAATTAAGAATACATATATTCGATGATGTGTAGAATAATAATATGCTGGAATGATGTTGGAGAAAAAACATTTAGTACTTGAGCTACCTGTGGAAAGGTATAAGATTATTAAAACTAATAAACAACCCATCATGGTAGCCTAAATTTGAATGAAATGTTATACTGATAATAGTAAATGATATTAAGAGTTCAATGTGTGTGGGAATGTGTTTATGTGATTTTCTATGTGAAAAAATGTAATGTGATTTTGAATGAATGGAAAGTCAATCCCTATGTGTACAATCCTAATTATGACTCCAGAGTGAGTAAGGATTGTGGATTATCTCTTAGTTCATCCACAAACCCTCTCCCATGTTCACAATTTTTTATTCTATCTCTCCAGATGAAGAATCATACTTATACTTCACATGTAGTAATATAGGAGGTCATGCCACTATTTTATCATCATTTATATGAAATAAACCACTGAAAAATCTTTGATCGTAGAGATAATGATATACATAAAAAGAAATGTGCTTTAGTTTATCATCATTAGATGAATTGGATTTTTAAATAATATTCTTGGGAACCAGAGGATGTGTTGAATCAATGATGTTATCATTTTTTCTATCAATATTAAGGATATTTTAGGTATAAAATCATATTATAATTGGTATAATTTAACACCCAGATATTTGATGATATATTTAACTTAAAATAAATTTATTTCATAGCTTGAGACACATGTAACCCCAAGTCTAAATGAAAATTAATATAATTTACCACTATAATATAGATGTTAAATCAATGAGAATGAATAAGACTAAATATATTACATAAACAATAGTGCTTAAACATGGATAAAATAATTTAATTGGTTATAAATTTCTTATAAATGAAAATTATAATCATTTTAATGAAAAAGAAACGTTTTTAAGAAAAAAATATTTTTATGCATTAAATTTATTACTATCAAAATAAATTAAATATATAACTATTATTGAATTATTTAAATGAAATATATATTTTCAATTTTAAATAAAATATTATATTATTCATAAGATATATTTTTGATGGATTGAGAAAATAATAAATCCAATTTTATGAATTATATATATATATATTACTAAAATTATGCATCATTGTATTTGGGAATTTTTTAGAAAATTATTATTTTTCCACATATAAAAATGTAATTTGAAAACCAAATTGAATGTTATTTTGTTAATATATATTTATAAAATATCTTATTGAGAATATTTTTAAATTTTTTGAAAACATAGATTTTTGGATAAATAGTGGAAATATTAATGATTTTTATTAAAATATTTATTTCCATTAAAACGAATTAAAATTTTCCATTGGGTTATATAAATGTTATAAATTTAATAGTAATTCAATTAAAATATTATTATTATAATTTAGGTTTTATTTATCATTTTAATATTGAATTTTATATAAAAACACTTTTATCATATGAAAACCATTTCTTGGGAAAACCACTATTTCAGTATAATTATGGGATTATTTAATAAAGAATTTATACAAATTCATTACAATTAAATTTAATAAAATAAAATCCATATTTTCCATAATTATAATTTTTATTAGATATTATTTTCTACATAATTATTTTTCATATTTAATACTATATATTATAAAAATCTGGTTTTTATGGTTAAGGTTATAATAGGTTTAACAATGTTAGACTAAAAAATAAGAGTTCAAATTTCAAAAAATCATCTCTAATATATATATATATATATATATAACAAAATATACCTTATATCATATTAGATTAAGGAATATTCCATTTTGGATACATTTTTAATGAATGTAACATTTCATTATTTCAAAACATTATAAAATTACAACTGTGCCATTACCTTCAATTATAAATGGGATCTAATTACATTAATTTAATAACAATGATTAATCCCTTTAAAACAACAATACTCTAAAATAATACCTACCCAAAAACTATATTCACATTATATAGATAATTTAAATCCCAAAAATTACAATGATACTGTACATAATAAGATATCCAAATTAAATTTTTGTCTGTAAATATAATTATCATCACTAAACACTTTCATTTTTAATTATACTATTACCATATATTCTTTTATAATAAAAAATATATCATAAAAAGTATTCAATTTACCATATATTAGTATGTTATTATAATAATTGAATTAAAAATATCAATCTCATTCTCTATCAAATTGGAGATGATAGAGTTGATCACGTGTATGATGGAAAACTATGTTGCTGACCAATATAGTTCGTTTTCAGTAACCAAATGTCATAGTTAGATATAACGATTGACCTAAATAATGTAAATGATATTTTTAATATTATTGTAAATATAAAATATAATATAATATATACCCTCTTTGACTTAGTGTTTTTAAATTATAATTCCACGCATACATACGTGTGGGATGTTCCATCCACAATGTTTGAGGTTCATTTTTCATTTCCTCTTTAAATGGATGGTATTAAGATAGAATAGATATTATATATATTATATATATTACATAATAAAAATTATTCAATTTTTAATTAATTTTTACCTTTCATTCATTCCATCTATTATAATGTGAAAACAATGTTCATTGGGATATATAGCTTAACATCTACATGAATAGTGTACTTTAGTTGTTATATATTTATCTGTTACGGATGAGTATAACTATATATATATTGAAAAAATAATATATTTATATCATGATAAATACTTTGGAGATAATGTAACCATGACCAGGGTATAAGGATCTTCACTATCGTAACAGAAATCTCATAAAAAACAAAAAATCGGACCTAAAAATGAATTTTAAGGAATTATTAATAAAAGGATAGTGAAATAATATAAGTAGATAATTTATGATATTATAATTAATTAAATGATTATATTATATTAGTATCATATATTTTAATTTTATATATGTTATGTTAGAGTCATTTCATAGAAGGTGTAACTTTTGTTAATTACTTTTTATCTCACTTTTACTTCTGGGGATACCATTACATATTCAACTAAATTTTCATTTATATGGTGCATATAATTCCTAGGAATTCATTAAATTATTCTTATAATTTATATTATTGTGATGTAGATATCAATGTTACACCCTCTCTTTCTTGAGATAATTTTTTTTTACAAATGTGATATGGGTTTTATGTTAAAATCATAATGTATTGTTGAATTATTTTTTATTACCTTTGTGATGCTAAAATTCAATGATATTACACTTAATAAACACATGTATATATTCTTAAATAGTAATTTCATTATAATACATGTTTCCATTCATTTTATATACATTATTCTCTTATTATACAGAATGAAATGTTTTAATGAAAACACAATTTATTTACTTATTCACTCAAAAATCATTTTTCATCCATATCTATTCTTTAAAAATATTTTTTAAAAGAAATGTATGTAATATTATAATATTATTACATATTTTCATAATTTTTAAGAACCCGGGTTTTGCTGTGAAATACTATGGAATATCCTTGATGATATTCCAGAGTAGTGCCTTCACACGGCGTGCGATTCCGAGCCCCGGAGTGGCCAGAATTAAATTTTCAGTGCGTTCACACTGGAAATGCCAAATAAATGTGATAACTCCTCAACGGTGACCCAGATCAGATATCCGAGTGTACGGATGGGTCTGGAATGGGGGTTTTACCCTAGGAATGACAAAAAACATGTCGGCGCGGGATGTTTGGACCCCTCGCTCGCTTTAGGAAGGTTAAACGGATAAATTAATTAATTTATTTATTCGTTTAATGGAGAAACACTAGTATCTATTAAACGGTGGCTCGGATTGGAAAAATGAGGGCACCTTTGAGTTCGGAGTGTGCGGTTTACACTAGGAGGGGTATAAGTTTCACGGGCGTGGGCCGTTTGTGAAAAATGGCCCCAGGGGTGTTTTCCAAATTTAGCGGCTTCAGACGTTAAATTTTATAACATTCTAACGGGGTCTCGGATTAACATTATGAGACCACCATTTTTCTTGGGAGGTGGTGTTTACCCTAGGGGGATCTTAATCTTACCCGCGCCTGAGGGTTTGGACGCGGGTGTTTTAGGGGTCGGGACTTTAATTTTAGAGTTTATTTAAATTAACTCTCCCCTCATACCCTTCCTCCCAATTAAAGTCCATAGTGATACCCCTCCCCTCTCCTCCTCCATCTCTGGCGAGGCGACTTCGGCGAGGTGTGGTGACGCCGGCGGATCGATGCGAAGCTTCGGGCGAAGCCTACCGAGGTAGGAGGGGTTTGTTGCGTTTTTTATTTCCGAACCTCTATATGAGTTTGATTATATCCAGAAATTTTTTGTTTTATCATAGAAAAAATCCCATAATATTGTATTATATTATATACTCTTTTCGACGCATCTTTCGTATTTCAATTCTGCGTCCCAAGATGCTCACAAATGTTTGCCAAAGTTTGCGGGAATTTGGGCTGAGCAGCAGGGCGGCGCGGTGGTTCGGTCGAGCTTCAGGCGGTCGGGGGCTCACAATGGCCGTAGGGGGGTGTCCGTGGGTGTCTTCGGGTGGCGCGACGTGAGACAGCAGCTAGACAGGGCGAGGGGGGTGGCGTCCGGATGAGGCCGGGGATCTCCAGCGGGCGCCGACGAGAGGCGGTACGCGGGCGACAAGCACGGTCGGTCCTCCTGGCAAGGTTGATGCGGCGACAATGGGGGCGGGGTCCTTGAGACCCAGCGGCAGGCAAGACCCACACTTGGTGGGTATTTTTGGGAGAAAGGCGAGCTAGATCGGCTTGCTGTCGGACCGGGCGTAGAAGGTCGGCCCGCGACCGCGGGCCGGTTCAGGAGTCTGGGCCGACCGAACCGGCCTGGCCCACTAAAGTTCGTTTCTTTTTTTTAAACGGCTGTAAATGTTAGTCCGGGTGTCATATTCACGCGCCGTCAGCGGTGACGCGTTCCTTGGGAAAAATTAAATATTTTGAGATGGTTTCTAGAATTTTTAATTCCCGAAACGAGGTTCCTCGGAGGCGCAACGCGTCTTTAAGTGGAAAAGAATTTTTTCGGAGATCCTTGTTTTGGGCGGCGCGGACGCAGTCGATGTCCGTTTTGAGCGCTATCAGTGGCGTTGTGACCCTGGTACTGAGGAAGAGGTTTCCAGGGCGGTTTCGGATGTTGAGGATGGAGTTTAGGCATGGGTCCCATGACCCGTCTTTTGAGCATTGCGCAGCCTTTAGCAACTTTTCCATCAGGCACCCATTCGGGGCGAGTGAGCAGTCGTTTCTGGATGTTTTTCAGAGGGGATTGCAATTGTACAATCTGCCCGCTCTAATTTGGCATGATGGTGTGGGGACCATGAGGGTCGTTTGGGCGTCGGTGGTGAATTTTCCTTCTTTATCACCGGGCAACCGTTTTGGACAAGAGAACAGTCCATCTTGTGTGTTTTTTCGAGAGGATCACAACGGTGTGATCCGTTCATTGAGTTTCAGGACTGGGATGTGGGTAACATAAAGCATCACTCGTGTGCAGTGCACCAGAATGCAACATTTTCTCCTAATATCTGTTGCACTCATGTGGGTAGTGCTTTTGACGTGTTTTCCCGAGGGGATCGCATTGGTGCGATGCGCCCGACTATATTCGGGCCCGAGGATTGGTGTCACGGAATGTCGTTCGGGCATGAGGTGGTGTTGGTGACCTTTTCCATCAGATATTCATTGGAGGCAAGTAAGTAGTCGATCTTTCGTGTTTTTCCGCAAGGATTACAACGGTGCGGTCCGTTTGGTTTGGTGGAGCCTTGTATGTGATCTTATTTAATGTGGAGATGTAAATGTTCCCCGGGGTGGTTCTTCTACTGTGTTCGTAGCGGAACCTTGGAGTGTGATCACATGCACTCCCGTGTGAGTGATATAATGCTTGAATAGTTGTGGTTGGTCGTGCCCCAGTCGTTGAGGCGGAATGTTGGAGATGTTGTGTCACGCCTTCGCATTGACATTGGCTGTCGTGTGCACGATAGACCTTGGGCTAGAGACGTGGTATACTCTGGGAGTATATGAGAGAGCATAGAGTTATGTTTGGTTTGTACCTGATATGTTCGAGCGCATGGTTAGGGTTGACTTGGGGCCACACGTCGTGTGGGCCCCATGTGCGTGCCATGTTCTGCTTTGCGTACTTTGACCTCTCACGGTGTAGAGGGTCCCACTGTGTGTTTGTTTGACCAGCAGGGTGGAGTTTTTCCCCTGGCTCTATGCTCGTTTGTTGACCAGTAGGGTTGAGTGGTCTCCCCCTAGTTTCGTTCTCGATGGATCGGTCAGTAGCGGTGCTAGTGGCACCCCGTGTTGGAACAGGCGCTGAACCTCTTTTGGGAGAGTTTTTCTAGAGTTGGGTGGTTGCGCAATACCCACTCAGCATTAGGTTGGCCAGTTTTGTACCCTCTAGAAGATATGGCTAGAGCAGTTCTGAGTTTTACCCTCCAGCGGGGCTGGGCAGTGGGTTACTCATCGACTTCTTCGGGTTTACCCTCCAGCAGGGCTGGGCAGTGGGTTTCTCACTAACTTCTAGGGTTTAAGCTCCAGCAGAGACTGGGCAGTGGGTCACCCGACGCTCTAAGGGTCTACCCTCCAGCAGAGGCTGGGTAGTGGGTCGCACGACGCACTTAGGGTCTACCCTCCAGCAGAAACTGGGCAGTCGGTCACCCGACGACCTCTTAAGATCTACCCTCCAACAGGGCTGGGCAGTGGGTCACCCGTCGTCTAGTCCCAGGTCTACCCTCCAGCAAAGCTGGGTAGTGTGTCGCATGTCGACTTATTTCAGGTCTACAGTCCAGCGGGGTTGGGTAGTGGGTCGCCGAATGATGTATTATGGTTTACCCTCCAGCAGGGCTGGCCAGTGGGTCACCCAGTATCTTATTATGGTTTACCCTCTAGCGGGGCTGGGCAGTGGGTCGCCTAATGATGTATTAGGGTTTACCCTCCAGTAGGGCTGGGCAGTGGGTCACCCGATATCTGTTTATGAATTACCCTCCTACAGGGCTGGTAAGTAGGACACCTGTTGGCATTCCAGACTCAATCATTTCTACTATGCTAGTCTTTCGCTTTCCTCCGTGACTACTGGAGCGGGACCCTTGGTTATACGGGTCGGTGATGGAATGGCTTTGACTTTGAGGAGACCTTTCGACTGCAGGGCAGTGATGAGGTGTGGTTTGACTTTCACAATAACTCTAAAGTACAAGTGTAACTTTCCCCACTGAGACACGTTCTTGTGACGTGATCTAAAACCGTGCGGGTGAGTCAGTTCTACCCAAAGCGGATAGTTTCAAGGTGTGTTGATTGAGCCCCTTGACTTGCGGTTTTGGGCGGAAGTTCGGGATGCTGGGCATCGATGATGGAGTTTACTTCTGGGATGGTTGGCTACTCTTTTCATGGGCTGAGATATGGGATGGAGATCCCCTTATGAGTTTTTTCATGCTTCTTGTAGAGCATATATATATGTATATACCTTGTATCAGTACCCACTTCTTGGGTTTGGTTACTCTTCTTCCAGGTGAGGCAAAGACGCGTGGGGTATGCCACGTGCTTTCCGTGTCTAACTTCTCGTGGTTCAACGAGTCTACTCTCCTGCTATAGGTAGAGAATACTCGATGAGAGGTTCATCTTCTCACTGTTTATAGCTCCTTGTGTCTGGACGAGTCTACCTTCTTGCCTATTGTTGGGATGAGATGGACCCTTTATTGAACTCTTTCCTTTACCCTCGGTTATACTCCATTACATTTCTTGTTCGCTTTACTGATCACCCTTAGGTACCCCCTTTTTTTCTCCATCGAGCCTTCGGGGTATCCTACTGAGTATTTTTATACTCACCCCTACCTGGGCTTTGCCCGCCCTTGGTGTGCCCTTGCAGACGGCGGACAGTTTGGTCGTGACTTCAGTGGAGCATCGAAGTTTGGGAGCTTGGACCGTGTGCGGTGGTCGTTGTTGGGTTCCAGGTGGGGAACCCTTCTAACTATTTAATATTGTTTTACCTATTGCTAGGTTGTGGCACATTTGGTTGGGTCCGTTTTTTTCCCCGTTCTTTTTCAGTTTATCTTCAGCTTGTACTTTGTACTGTTTAGAGGTCGATGCACAATTGTGGTATATATATAGCAGTTTCCCTTTTCTTTTCTTTTTACTATGCACTTTTTCGTTGAGTGTGCTGCGTGTGTGTGTGTGTGCAGGTACATAGGCAAAGTCCTCCCCGAGTTATTGTGTTTTTGGCGCGGGTCGCCATCCCATGTCCTATTGAGGTGGGCTTGGGGTAGTTGCGGCTCGAGACAGGGTAGGGTCGGGTCGTGACATAATTACCCAAGGCTGAATTTTTAATATATGGATGAAAATGAATTTTATTTTCTTATTAGTAATTCCATACTTTTGGGCATTTAATAATTGTTAACAAGGATTTTATTTTTAGTTACACAGCATGAATTAAAATTTAGACTATAATTAAATGTTTAATCACTAAGGCATATAATAAATGATTTCATGGTTCTTCTTAAAGAATATTTTTTTAAAACATCATTAAAATTTTGAGGCTTCATACAAGTTATCTCAAATTTGAAATTCTATTTTCCTCAAGAAGTTTTCTAGGGGTTCTTTTATAGTAAAATTAATCTAGGATATCATCATATGATATTAATTATGTATTTTTAGGGACATGATACATTAATTCCATGATTGGACATTTTCTGGATGGTTTATGATGAAGTTATTTTTTTCAAAACCTAAATATTTTTATTTTGTTATAGAATTTTGTACTTATATAGTTTTTATGTAACATGTTTTCATAACATGGGTTATCAAATTAAAATATTATAAATGTTTTATGAGAATTGAGACCACATGTTTATGATTTTAAAAATCAGATTGGTAGGAAAGTAACTTATATCCATCTAATTAATTTTTTAAAATATTATATCTCATGGGATAGTGTTGGGAAATTATTTTATGAACATGATCTGTTATGGTAAATAAGTCAATGTTCTTGATTTGATATGGGGAAAAATGTTCTCGATCAGTTATGTGGAAAAATTCCTTGTTCATTATATGTTTTCGGGAATATGAAGGTGTTTTTGATCATCTATAGGAAACAAATATTTATTCCTGATCCATTATGACTTTATGGTTTTCATAGAAATCCTCAATATATTACATGGTTCCTATACTTTTTATTTTGACACACATTTATGAAATAATCTTATAGTTCCATATTATTAAATTTAGATTTATCTCTCTTATGAATCATTTATTTTAAATTATTATTCATTATGCACTATTTTTTATTATGATGATTAAATGAATAGTTAAGAAAATAGTATGTTAAACTAATGATGTTATATCTATATTATAGACTATTTAATTTATATTATTATCAATTAATACCTCCCATTATTTACCATTATTCAGATTTAGAGATCCAACATAAATTTTACTTCTTTCCCCATGATATAATAGAAGTAATATATAGGGTATGTCAATGAAGAGTACTAAATAGTATTTTCATTAAGTAATATTCGGAATATATTTTATGAAAAAAAAGATTATGAACCTGGTTACCAAAATCACTAATCATTTAATGTACTCAAGCATGTATTTGAAAAAAATTTAAAATATTCATCTTAGAAGATTCAATATATATGAATGGAAATCATTGGTAACAATATATCATTTCTAATTATATTCCCTTGACACCACCAACACCATAAAATAATGAAGTCACTATCTGTGAATGTCTTATCCATTACAAAATATAAATCTTGAACACTTCTCTTCCCCAATAGTCCAAAAAAATCAGGATTTAAGAAAAATAAACACTTTAAATGAATATAGAGTCCTTAACATTCACATTAAATACCTCTCAAATGATTTTAATTATCATGAATATAATTAAAACCCATGTTTAATAAAAATTCAAATTATTTTTTACATGAGGAGATACATATATAATAAGAAAAACACATTACCAATATTATCCATGTTTGTGAATCACCACAAAGACTGAAAATAAATATCATGAAATGATTAATAAGTATGTTTATCCTCAACAAAATGGTATAAATGATGAACCAAAATATTTAAATGGATACATATCTCCTCTATACACATTTTATTCCTTTAGAAAATATAACCTAGGGAAGAATGAGATGATATATATCTAGAATATGTTCTCACACTCATTTTCTATAGAAGTAAAAACTCACAAAAAAATCATTCATCTAAATATATTTTGAAACAATATATAGAACTTGTCTGAAACCTTATCTCATGGGATGTAATACTTACATGATTTTTGGTTGATACCTTATAACATAATTAACTAAAATATAATAGACTAACCATATCACTAAATTACTCATTAAGTATTGAAAATTCTATTCTCTATATTTATTTCTTACCCTAAAACTGAGAACTAATAAAATATGACATTAGGTTGATTCCAAAAGCTACATAAATTATCATCCTCTAACAGAAAACCTTGAAATATATTTTTATTTACATATACCAATTGGAAAAAACCCAATTTTAATATCCCCAGAATCTATTCCCAAGGCATCACATTTAGGTAAGATAATCAACAAGGTATCATTAGTGCATCCAATAGATAGAACATTAATAACACATCAAACAATGTTTATTCATTCTCCATACTTCATAAAATAATTTGATTATATACTAATGGTATATAATATGATAAATTAAAAAAACATTGTTATAACATATGAAATCAATCATAACAATGCCATAAGGAATCTTATATCATGCAAGAATACAAATTCACATACCAAGAATATTAATCAGTATCAACCAATCATATTTTTTCATGACATCAAATAGGAACCCCATCATAACCCCCAAATCACTAATTTATATAAAATATCATGACAACAACTTTCCACATTAAATCAATTCCTCTTGATCTGCCACAAATAATTAATATAGTCATATAAGAGTAATATATTGGATATTATTGCCAATATAACTATAATTAATTCCAAAAAAACAAGAAATATATCATAATATTTTTTTACATCATCTGAACATAAAATTTATGGAAACATTATTACAAAATATTAAAATAAATGATCCAAATTTTTAATCCATCATGTAATATTTAGTGAAAGTCATATTCTAATAATTCATAACATAATTCAACTATAATAAAGGATTATTAAATTATTTTGATAAAATGTAAAACAAATATGACAAGTTTTTTAAATCACATAATAAATTGTATATAAAAGATTCCACACCTCAATATTAACAATGAATGAAAAATCATTATGTTCTATATGATAGAAGAAATATCTTAAAATAATTATTTAAGAATTTTACTTCCCTATCCAGGTTGTTTAATTGATTCAATTTATGAATTAAAAATTACATATCAAATTAATAAAAATATGAATAATTCCATTTAAATATATTTCTTCAAAAAATAAATCATTTACTCATAAATTTTAGGTAATAATGAAACAAATTTATTGAATACATTTTATGTAATTGAACTAATATAAAAAACAATCGATTAATTAAAATAAAATTTTTAAATAACCATTACATCTTACGAGATGGAATATATTTCTTCTTATAAAGCATTGGATACTAAAACATGTTTATAATTCTGTTAATTGAAAATAATTTTAAATGATTAATAATTCGAGTCATGTGAAATCAATAATACTCTAGTTGTTTATTAAAATACAAATTTATTTCCTCCGCAACATTAGAAATAAAATCACATACACCAAATAGTTCTAAAAATTTAAAATAAAAAATGTTATTAATAATATGATCTTATTGATTTTGAATTATATTATATTTAAAATTAAATTATAATTTAAAAATTCCAATATATGGATTCAATTGTGACACCCCAGGTAAATAAAAAATATGAAAATTTTATATTATCCCTATTTGTGAAAAAATATTAATATTACTTTAAAGGGAACACTATTCTTGATGGCGTACCCAATACGCGATAACGAGTTCCATTGAAATCTTATGTTGCACTCTAATAATAAAATAATATTATTTTAAATGGTAGTTAACGCCTAGAAATTGTAATGGCGGAAAAGAACGGACTTAACTAAAAAATTATTATATATGTTTGTCAAATATTTTTACTTTTTACTATAAATGTTAGAGGATTAAAAACACGAATGAATCCAATTTTAAGTGTAAACATTCTAATATTCTTTAAAAGGTCGATTAACCGCCTTTTGATGGAGAACCTCTTTTAAATCCACTTTTTGACAATTTTATGTGTCATATTTGACAAAATAAAATTCTTCTTTAGAATCAGGACATCAAAAATTACATTGTGTAAATTTTTGTTATTTTTCCGATAAAGTTCAATTTTTAATGAATAGTGAAAAATGTTGTATTTTAATTCAAAACCTATTTTTAATCAAATGTATTTATATGATTATATTATATTTTCAATTTTATTTAAAGTAAAATTAGAATATATTTTTACCATTTAATCCAATAGTGGTCATTGGAATTAATTTCACATTGAAATTGAACTTAAACTAGTGTCAATATTTTAATAGATATTTTTTCTTAAAAACGCGCTATTTGTTTTGACAACAGGGAATTAATTATTAAATTAATTAATGAAATTTATATGTTTTGAATTTTTTAAAATAGACATCATTTTTTAATTCAGAATATCAAATATAGCTTAGGGTGAATTTTTGGTATTTTTCTGAAAAACATCAATTTTAGATGAATAGTGAAACCACCAAGTGATAGTTTAAAAACTGCTTTTTCGTTTAAATGAAACATTACCACTTCTATGATTTTATATTCAAATAATCCAACATACATGGTTGTCAATATGATGTAAAATTTGGTTCAATGGTATTAAAATAATTTTTTCAGAATAGTAACTTTTAATTTTTTAATTGCGATTAGAGGTAATTAGTGTAAATTAAGGCCAAAGTAATGTTTTACTAATATGAAATGACCATGACACATGTCCTACCCTTATTGGACGAGTCATGGCTGACCAAGACAATCCATGGGTCATCATGGGGACCACATGGAGCCACTTTGGTTTGAAAATGACATTAATAACTTTTTATTTAAAGTTAAAATTAAAATTCCACAAACATGTGTTGTTTTACTAAAATAATTTAATGACACCATGATGATGCGCGATGACCTCATTATATAACGATTTAAATAAAATGAAAATATAGTGTCAAATCTAAGACCTACACTTGACAAAAACCTATTGGATGGGTGGATTTCAAACTCTTATGACCTTATCCTTGAAATATATAATTTTGGGACCTTTAAAATCTGAAAAGAATTTTATAATAAAGTAAAAGTTTATAACTTTCCAAGAGTGCCCCTCCTCTCCTCTTATAAAATGCCCACACCTCTACTACCTTACCCACAGCTCTCAAGCCTTTGGCTAGGCCAAACCCTGACCATTTCTTCTCTCCACATCCCTCTCTTCATCATTAAATCCTCACCTTTGGGCATAATCTTTTCAAAGGATGCCTTTGAGCTCAAATCAAAAAGGGTTACCCTATTTAAAGGTAATGTCTTCCCTTGTGTTCTATTGTTTTAATTTTCTTCTCGAACCCTTTAAACTCATTTTATTCCTTTTTTTGGTAACAACACTAGTATCTTCAATATACTAGGATGTTTATATGTGATGGATTCGAGCTACACTTACACACACCTTCATCTAATGGTTAAAGAACATACTGTTTCTGTGGATGGTGAATTTCAGACTCATGAAACGATGATTGTTAAATCATCTCTTAACACCTTTCATGGTGTCCATTATGATGTCACTATATTTTATATATGATATATATGGTATTTATGTTTTCTATAAGCTTCCAAATTTTATATTTAAAACATGCCTTTATGCTTTTCATGTTGTGCAAATGCGATAATTTCATATGAGGAAGTGTGGACTACCGCCCCCTCAAGTGATGTGACTCGATCATGAAATACATGGAATGTATAAAGAATGAAATTAATGAACATATTTGACCTATATAACATATATATTATACTTTAATTATAATATATATATCTCTCAATTATTTTTAATTCCATTAATATGACAAAGAAATGAAAGTAGCGTTCATGTGTATGTACGACCTACCGTCTCCATGAACGGTGCATTTCATTTCTTTTTATCTAAAAATGTTATGGAGTAGTATAAAATGAATATTTACTGGATATATATGATATATAAATCATTAATACTATTCTGAAGATGATTTACTTATAATTACATGGGCAATCATTTTCAAACAAGTTCTTTTTTGACTCATGTACCAAACATCAACAAAAACGTCTGATATGAACTCACATTATTAACCAATTATTATAACATTATAATATTTGATATGAACTGAATAATAATCTTTAAAAGATTTCATTAATCAATTATAAATTGACCAATGTTTATTATTCATTAATATAAAGAAACAAACAAGACAAGTCGTACGTGAGGTAAGGGATCCTACCTCTCTCTTTCTTATTAAGAACTCTCTTTTATGTAATTTTTTTAATCTCATCTTTATTATGTTTGGGGATGTTCTTTTATATTCCTCATACTTTAATTTTTATTTTAATATTATGATATACCCTATTTGATCTCATAAATCCATTTTTGGATGTTTTATGTGGCGTCGTTAGGCTGCCGAGTTTTCGTAAGGGATTTTTCATCTCACTTTTATTCCTGTGACATTTATGCTATGTTTACCACTATTTACTTTTAGTGGTGTATGTACTGACCATTTTTATAAAATTTTTGTAGTATAATTTCATTTATGGGTATTTACATCTTCATTGTATGACCCTTCTTCACTGGGGTGTACGTTTCGAATGTTACCCAACTCGGTAAGAGGACCTTTCACCCTTCTCTTTTTAAAAGACTTCTTTTGTTATGTCTTTTAATTCACATACTTTTATGTTGGTATATGTTCTTATATATCCTTATTTATGTAAATTTTATGTCCAAGTGATGAGATACCATTTTCTCTCTAATCAACTCATTTTCTGAATTTTAATGGGACGCCTTTAGGCTGTCGGATTTCTGTAAGGGAACTTCTTAACCCACTTTCAATTATTTGGGATAAACCTCTACTTATTGATTTTATTATTCCAAGATTATGTGTGGAATATATATGTTGTAATTTCCACAATCCTTCCTTTGGATATACTATTTCTACACATAATCATCTCATTGATAAATTCTTACGAACTTGTATGGGAAATCATAACTTCGTCTCATTTCATTGAGTTAAATATCAATGTAATTGGTTTTTTTTCCAAGATTAAGTGTGAATGAACTCTGATTGATTCACACTTAATATCAACTTATATTGGGTGTATTTAAATTTCTCACACTCAATTATTTGATAGATTTAACCTTAATTTATGGATACCATCTTTATAATGGTTTTCATCTCAATTTACATTTCCATTGAGACTTCATTGTTGTTATGCACCAATTCACTCTTATATGGTGTGTATACCATCCTTTCTCATATTATATCATCAATCCCATTATTCTTATGATATTTTAAAGTTCTTATTAAATTTTACTCCGCAATTATTTGTATTCAAGTGTCTCTCATTTTGTTAAAAACTCTTTAACAAAAATATTGTTTTAAATGTCTTAAAGATTCATTATTCTAAATATTTATCTTTAATGTCCATGTATTCAAAATGGTTTTCAGTATTAATTTATATGACATTAATTTGTTAAAATTATAATTCCATTAAAATCATTCAGGTGGTATGGGACACTTTGATTCAAAAATCTCTTTTAAATGGTTTTTGAAAAAGGATTGATTAATTCAATATCTTGGAATTACCTATTGTGATTCCAAATGAAATGTTGTTATTGAAATGTTTATATTTTCAATATTTTATGTGTAATGATGGTACTTGGACATTTTATAGGTTGTTACATGATAAACCATATGACGGGTGGTGCCGTTAATACCAGGACGGTTGGTTACGTTATAACCTCCAATGCATTAGGTATGGAAGTCGGCCGTATGGCTATTCCATTAAGTATGTGTGGAGGCAGACCGTATGGTTATCCAATTTAAGTATGTTTATGTCCCATGTTACCTTTATATGTTATGTGTTATTTATATGGGTTTTATGGAAATCGTTTGGTTACAAAATGGTAAGTAATGGACTTTTAGTCAGTGAAGAGTTTTTACTACATCATAATGGTGAAAAGTATTACTTTGGGAAAATATTCATGGTTTACTTGTTTTTTTTTTGAAAAACTAACAGATTTCTTTTTTTGTGTATCCATTAATGGGCATTTTATGCTCACCCTAAGTTTTTGAAATGTTTTCCACATTACTTAAAGATGAATAGTGTCAAGGATGGGATCATGGAAATACATGCTATCTAAAACAAGGAACTAGAAATGTTTCTTTTTATGTGTTTTATATTTTATGGAAACTTATTAGAAGTGTCTACTATGTAATATTTTGAGATGTAATAGTTATTACCAAATTCTATAAAACTCTAAGCCTGAAAAGATCCTCATTGTCAATTATTCATTTAATTCAATATTAAGTAAGGATTAAGGCTGAGGCCTTATAGTTGGTATCAATGGTCGGTTTAGATAACTTTAAAGGTTAGGGTATTCACTATGCATAAGTGACATTCCCATAATGTTTAGGATATCAGAAAGAGTCATAGTTTTAGATAAAGTGAATGAGTAAATATGTCTTAGTGTTTATCTTCCTCATTAGTACATGATGGTTTTGTGGACATACTCACACTGACCTTTTTAGTTTTAGTAAATGGATTGATCTAGCAGGCACCAAAGTAACAGTGGATGTGAAGGAAACTGTGACATTTTTCTGGGAGAGAAACTGAATGATATGGGAGCTGTATTGAGAAATCTTGTGTTTATCCTCAACCAACTAGATGGAGTCATGATTGACCACCTAATCAATTATGATATCTATAAGGCATCATATATGCGAGAAACAAATACCTACGGAACTACAGGTAATAATCATAAAGGTAAGTGTGTTCAAAAACCTATGTGTCAATGATGTGGAAAGAAACACCTAGGAAAAGGTTTCAATGGGACAGAAATATGCTATAGATGTGGAAAAGAAGGTCATAAAGCAAGAACCTGCCATTGAAAAAAGGAAGCATCCAGTTGAGTCGATGAAAGGGAAAGAAGTTCTTTGTGAGGGGTCAATTTAATGTTTTAAATGTGGTGTGCATGGTCATTATGAAAACACATGTCCTATGAAGAAGTTTTGGGAATGGGATCACCATGATCGTACAAATTTTCGTTTACCAATACCTAATGCCATTCCGATTGAAGATGAAAAAACTAACAATAACCAATCCAATGTATGGATTATTTATTAACATTTGTTTTCCTATTTTGGAATCTTAAGATATGATTCATGATTTTGTTTGTAGGAAAGAAGTATTTCTGTACATGTTGGAAAGGAATGGTTAATGGATCTTGAAGAATGTTGAATGAGTAAGACGTCAACATATAAGGACTTAAAGAGTTGTGGTTAAATTCATAAGAGTATTAAGTCTCTTGTGATGATGGGGTTACATTAGAAGACTTTTTATAGTATGTGTAACCCTGATGTTTGATATATGAAAATTTAATTCAAGGAATAGTTATCTGCTCTTTTGTGGACATAGTCATAAAGAACCATTTGGGTTTATATGATCCTTACTTTTGAGGTAATTATGGGTTACTATATTTTATGATGGAAAGTGAAAGGCATGAGATAAAATTGAGGTTAAATTATGTTGTGGTTTTTTTATTATTTATCTCTTTTTGGGGAATTATTTGAGAATTATATAGTTTGAAAAAGGATAACACACAAACTGTGTGACAACCCAAGTTGATTTTGGGTTATCTATGGAAATTATTAATCTATCATGGATGATATGTGATTAGTTTAATTACTTTTCAATACGATACATTAAGAGAAACTGGTGTTTTATGGAGATAAATGATATAATTTAACTTGGAAGACTATGTGATTAAACCCTTCAAATATTTGGGTTTCAATCTTAGTTTGGTTTACTTGTGGTCTTCATTGAACTTTGGGGTTTTTTGGACAAATTTTGGAGATTAAGAATAGATTTTCTTTTTTATAAAGGGTTATTCATTTTCTGGATTATATGATCTTATACTAACCTTTTTGGTTTAGGTTTTGATTAAAGTATAAAGACATGGGAAGTATATATTTCTCTTTTGTGGATTAGGTGATTCTCTAGAAGTTGATTATAGTGCTCTTAATATGAACAATTCATCCTAAATACTCATATTTTGGAGAAAGAATGAGTTTGTGTTAGAAATCTGGTAAAAGATGAAAGTGTACAAGACAAGAAAGCATGTTTCCTTATGATTTAGTTAAGCTAAAAAATAAATTACTCAATTAAAAGTAACGTAAAACAATAATGTTGTCTGTTAACTTTTCCTACTGGGGAAATCCAATACCATTTAACCCATCACAAGTATGTTATTTTCTTGTGGTTAACTTTCTCCTAAACATTTTTTCTACCACTCTCCCTCAGAACATGACCCTTTGCTTTTCTCTTCCATATCCATGTTTTCCTACATGGAATCCTAGAATGGGTTAGCTCGAGTGACCTATGTACTTATCTTTCTTTCTTTTAATGTGATTGTATTACCGACTCTTGTTCCGATGTGGGACTTTCAATGGTGTTTCTGAGCCCAATTTTAAAATTGCAGGGACGCAATTCCCAAAAGGAGGGAAGGATGTAACACCCTAGGTAAATAAAGAATATGAAATTTTTATATTTATCACTATTTTTGAAAATAATATTAATATTACTTTAAAGGTAATTCTATGCTTGATGGGGTACCCAATACACGACAATGAGTTCCTTTGAAATCTTACGTTGCACTCTAATAATAAAATAATATTATTTTAAATGGTAGTTAACGCCTAGCCATTGTAATGGAGGGAAAGAACGTACCTTACTACAAAATGATTATATATTTCTGTCAAATATTTTTACTTTTTAAAATAAATGATAGAGAATTAAAAATGTGAATGAATCCAATTTTAAGCCTAAACATTCTAATATTCTTTAAAAGGTCGATTCACCGCCTTTTGATGGGGAACCTCTTTTAAATCCACCTTTTGGAAATTTTATTTGTTATATTTGAAAAAATAAAATTCTTCTTTAGAATCGGGACATCAAAATTTACTTTGTGTAAATTTTTGGTATTTTTCCGATATAGTTCATTTTTTTAATGAATAGTGAAAAAGGTTGTATTTTAATTCAAAACTTCTTTTTAATATAATTTATTTAAATGATTAGATTATCTTATGAATTCGTTTTAAAGTGAAATTAGAATATAATTTTACCGTTTAATCCAATTGTGGTCATTGTAATTAATTTCACATTGAACTTGGAGTTAAACTAGTGTCAATCTTTTAATAGATATTGTTTCGTAAAAACATGCTATTTGTTTGACAGCGGGAATAAATTATTAAATTAATTAATGCAACTTATATGTTTTTAATTTTGTAAAATAGACCTCATTTTTGAATTCGGAAGATCAAAGATAGCTTAGGGTGAATTTTTGGTATTTTTCTGAAATACATCATTTTTAGATGAATAGTGAAACCACTAAGTGGTAGTTTAAAAACTAATTTTTCGATTAAATGAAACTTTACCACTTCTATGATTTGATTTTAAAAACATCCTACATACATGGTTTTCATTAGGATATAAAATTTGGTTCAATCGGATTAAAATCATTTTTGGTGAATAGTAACTTTTATGTTTTTAATCGCACTTAGAGGTAATTAGTGTAAATTATGGAAAAAATAATGTTTTAATAATATTAGATGACCTTGAAACATGTCCTAACCTTATTTTATGAGTCATGGCCGACCAAAAAAATCCATGGGTCAACCTGGGGACCCCATGGAGCCACATTGGATGGAAAATGACATTAATAACTTTTTATTAAAGTTGAAATTAAAATGACACAAACATGTGTTGTTTTACTAAAACAATTTTTACATGGGGTTATACAAGTCATATTTTTTACTATAAATATTAATTAGAAATATAAAAATATTTCCTACATCAGGATGTGTTTTTTATAATTTTTAGACATTAAATAAGTTAAATTATTTATGACACCATGATGATGCATCAATTAACTCATTATTTAACGATTTAAATAAAATGAAAAGATAATCTAAAATCTAAGACCTAAACTTGTAAAAAACCTATTGGACGGGTGGATTTAAAAATATATTCACCTTATCTTCAAAAATATATAATTTTGTTACCTTTAAAATATGGAAATAATTTTATAATAAAGTAAAAGTTTATAACTTTCCAAGAGTGCCCCTCCTCTCCTCTTATAAAAGGCCCCCACCTCTACCACCTTACCCACACCTCTCAAACCATTGGCTTGGAAAAACCATGCCCATATCATCTCTCCACATCCATATCTTCATCATTGAATCCCCACCTTTGGGCAGAATCCTTTCCAAGGAAGCCTTTGAGCTCAAATCAAAAAGAGTTACCCGATTTAAAGGTAATGTCTTCCCTTGTGTTCTTTTGTTTTATATTGCTTCTCCAACCCTCTAAACTCTGTTTATTCATATATTTTGTAACAACACCAGTATCTTCAATATACTAGTATTATGGGAAGTATTCTAGATACACTTACACAGACCGTCGTCTAATGGTTAATGAACATACTGTTTTTGTGGATGGCGAATTTCTACATCACGAAACGATGATTGTTCAATCTTCTCATAAGACCTTTTGTGGTGGACATTATGATGTCACTATATTTTATATATTATATATATGGTATTTATTTTTTCTATATGCTTCTTAATTTTATATTTAAAAATTCCATTATGGTTTTCATGATGTGGAAATGCGATAATTTCATACGAGGAAGTGGGGACTACCACCCCCTCAAGTGATGTGACTCATTCATGAAATAAATGGAAGGTATAAAGAAGGAAATTAATGAACATATGTGACCAATATAACATATATATTATACTGGAATTATAATATATATATCTCTCAATTATTTTTAATTCCATTAATATGACAAAGAAATGACTGTAGCATTCATGCGTACGTATGGCCTACCGTCTCCATGAATGGTGCATTTCATTTATTTTTATCTCCAAATTTTATGTAGTAGTATAAAATAAATATTTATTGGATATATATGAAATTTAAATCATTAATACTATTCTGGAGTTGATTTACATATAACTACATGGACAATCATTTTCAAACAAGTTCATTTTTTACTCATGTACCAAACATCGACAAAAACGTCTGATATGAACTCACATTATTAACCAATTATTATAAAATTATAATATGTGATCTGAACTGAATAATAATAATTATAAGAGTTCCTTAGTCCCATATAAATTGACCAATGTTTATTATTCAGGAATATAATGAAACAAACAAGACAAGTCGGACTTGAGGTAATGGATCCTACCTCTCCCTTTCTTATTAAGCACTCTCTTTTGTGTAATTTCTTTTAAGATCATCATTCTTATGTTTGGGGATGTTATTTTATATTCCTCATAAATTAATTTTTATGTTAATATTATTAGAGACCCTATTTGATATCATAAATCCATTTTTGGAAGTTTTAAGTGGTGCCGTTAGGCTGCCGAGTTCTCGTAAGGGATTTTTCATCTCACTTTTATTCCCGTGACATTTATGCTACATTTGCCACTATTTTATTTGAGTGGTGTATGTACTGCCCATTTTTATACACATTGTGTAGTATAATTTAATTTATTGGTACTTACATCTTCATTGTATGACCTTTCATCCATGGGGTGTATGTTTCGAAAGTTACCCATCTTGGTAAGGGGACCTTTCACCCTCCTCTTTTTAAAAGACTTATTTTGTTATGCCTTTTAATTCAAATACTATTATGTTGGGATATGTTATTATATATCCTTATTTATGTAAGTTTTATGTCCAAGTGATGAGATACCATTTTCTCTCCCATCATCTAATTTTCTGAATTTTAATGTGATGTCATTAGGCTGTCAGATTTCTGTAAGGGAACTTCTTAACCCACATTCAATTCATTGGGTTAAACCTCTACTTATTGATTTTATTATGCCAAGATTATGTGTGGAATATCTATGTTGTAATTTCTTAAATCCTTTGTGTGGATATACTATTTCTACACATAATCATCTAATTGATAAGTTCATACAAACTTGAATGGGAAATCATAACTCAATCTCATTTCATTGAGTTAAATATCTATGTCATTGGTTTTTTTTCAAGATTATATGTGAATGAACTCTGATTTTTTCACACTTAATATCCACTTATATTGGTTGTATTTATATTTCTCACAGATAATTTTGTGATAGATTTATCCTTAATTAAGGATACCATCTTTATAATGGATTTAATCTCAATTTACATTTCCATTGAGACTTCATTGTTGTTATGAACCAATTCACTCTTATATGGTGTGTATACTGTCCATTGACATATTATATCATGAATCCCTTTATTCTAATGATATTATAAAGTTCATATTAAATTTTATTCTGCAATTATTTGTATTCAAGAGTCTCTCATTTTCTCAAAAACTATTTAACAAAAATATCATTTTAAATGTTTTAAAGATTCATTATTTAAATATTTATCATTAATGTCCATGTTTTCAAAATGTTTTTCAGTACTTATTTATATGTACATTAATGTTTTAAAATTATAATTCCATTAATATATTAAATGTGGTATGGGACACATTGATTCAAAAATCTCTTTTAAATGGTTTTTGAAAATGGATTGATTAATTCAATATATTGGGTTCACTTATTGTGATTGCAAATGAAATGTTGTTATTAAAATGTTTATATTTTCAATATTTTATGTGTAATGACGGTACTTGGAAATTTTACATTTGGTTACGTGATAAACCATATGACGGGTGGTGCCATGAATACCAGGATGGGTGGTTACGTTATAACCTCCAATGCATTGGGTTTGGAAGTCAGCCGTATGGCTATTCCATTAAGTATGTGTGGAAGTCGACCATTTGGTTATTCCGTTTAAGCATGTTTATGTCCCAAGTTACCTTTATATGTTATGAGTTATTTATATGGGTTTTATGGTAATCGTTTCGTTACAAAAGGTTATGTAATGGTCTTTTAGTCAGTGAATAATTTTTACTACTTTAGAAAGGTGAAATGTATTACTTTGGTAAAGTATTCATGGTTTACCTGTTGTTTTGAAAAACTAACAGTTTTCATTTTTTTTGTATCCTATACTGGGCATTTTATGCTCATACCATGTTTTTGAAATGTTTTCCACTGGACTTAAAGATGAATAGGGTCAAGGATGGGATCAAGGAAAGACATGCTATCTAAAACATGGAAATAGACATGTTTCTTTTTAAGTGTTTTTTTATTTTTTGGAAATACAGATGAAGTTTCTACTATGTAATATTTTGAGATGTAATAGTTATGAACTAATTTTCTAAAAATCTAAACCTGAAATGATCCTCAATGTAAATTATTCATTTAATTCAATATTAAATATTGTTTAAGGTCGGGGCCTTATATCAATAATCTTATCATCTCATTTGACTATAAGTAATCATATTGTACTATAATAAATGAAAACATACAAAATAAATGGATAATGGTGTTACAATATACATTATATCAATATATAGTGGAATAAATAAAAGTATTAAACCAAAAATTAATAAAAAAACATAAATATGATATATAATAATATAATATTCATTATTTCTTAAATTATATGCTTGATAATTAGTATTTTTCCTATATAAAATTGTTTGTATACTAAAAAATGGAATGTTCTGGATAATTGAGGTCTCTTGATATATGTTTCTTAGTGGATCTTCTATACAAACGACACATGTTTTGAATAAATAATATAGTTTATCTCCCAGTAACATAAATTCAACACATGTTGTTATATTTACCCTCTACCATATATCTTAACCAAAACCACTGATACAACATTATCATGACCATTGGAAATAGAAAACCCTATTGGGATAGGCGATAAAATAAATATTACCACTAAATCAGATTATTAATATTTCATAGTATGGTTAATAGAACCAAGGGCATTACCTATAATTATGTGAAAATTAAGTCCACAAGATAGTATTAAAAAGTCTTCTTATAAGAGGAATGTAACGGGGAGTCTTGATTGGATTCAAATATAACCCATGATGATTTTTATTTAGTGTCTTCAATGATACTATGTAAACATAAAAATGAAAGAATACAAGAATAATATATTTTTATATAATATTTAATGAAAATTAATATTTAGATCTATTTCTATTATAATATTTTATGAAATTTGGTGAAGAAATAATCTATTGAAATGTTTTATAGATATATTCAATATGGATAAAAATTCATCTAATTGTTTTAAAAAAATATAAATTCAGGAATATTATATAGAAATGGAATATTAATTAATGGAAATTAATAATTTATGAATACTTGTTATATGAATGTTCTCCAACACCGTGAGTAAATGTTATAGAAACAACAATAAGAATGAAAAAGATAAATGTATACCCTTAAAATGATTAAAATAAGAAAAATAAATTAGAAATGAATGTATAAAACTTTTAGATCATAAAAATAAATAACAGAATAAAATGATATATATAAAATTCATTGAATATGAAATATTTAAAATACATGAAAAATATATGCAGTGATTGTATATTTGGAACTGAACACCATACCTCGAGTCCCAACTCACATTAAACACCAATCTAACATTATGAATAAAAACGTTAATATTGAAAAATACAATTTTTTAATAATATTAAAATAAAATTCATCAATTATATTCCATTAACAATAATATATCATTAATTTATAAAATTTATAAATGTATACTAAATCATTATGTATTTTCTTTGAGTGTGTTGTTTTGTGATCTATAAAAAATCATTCATGGCCTTTGATATCCAAAACCCATGACTGGTTCTCAGAATATGATGAACAATTCATATTTCATCTAACCAATCAATTGTTGAATAATTAGTGAACCATTATAAATACTCCATTTTTGGGAGGGTAGTCACTTTGAATGGTTATAATATATAGAAGATCAATGATAATATGTCAAGGATTATGAGGACATAAAGACTTCATGATTAGTGTATTATGAGTATTGTGTGTGGCGATTACCATGATTTTTCACTTATGATTTTTAAAAATGGACGGCATGAAAATCTTGTAATATCACTCTGAATCATGAATTCCTATGAATTAAATAAATGGACCATAATTTTGATCTCATAGATGTTAGTAAGAGCTATATATTGGTTAATATTTGTATAGATAAGATCAGTTGGTTTTATTGGGACCCATGTATAATTTGGTATGTATTCACATATATTGGAAATCCTATCTTGATGGAAGGTCAAATAAGAAATCCATGATTCGAGAACAATATTAGGTTTCTTGAAGGTGGTTATATGATTACCACCTTGGATCATGATGTTGTTCTAACCACCATGGATGATATAAATAATATTATCACTCATGATGATTAGAAGACACAATTCATTTTGTATTGAAATTTATTTGGGGACTTATCCTCTCAGTGCATGAGGATCAATGAATGTTACTTTTATTGAAAATATATCTGTTTTATTTTACCATTGATAGAGAGGATGAAGCTAAAAACATATGGATTATATTCAATATGTTAATAAAGATCATTCCCAATCCAAATACAGTGGAAAAAGATCCAAAAGTATTTCTCTATAGGAAATTATTACCCATGTGGTAGATTGATTTAAAAACTCTAAAAAGGACCCCTCGTACAATGTGATTGAAATTAATGAGATAGTTAATGGTTTTGTCCTTATAATTAAAATTATTAATGTTGAGTAAGTTGGAAAGGCCCTAAAATATCAACAAGAGAATAAATTAGACCTCATGATGTTTGAAAATAATCAAAAGGACGCCAATAATAAGGGGAAAACCTGAAATGGGTTGTTGAAAATAGATAATATTTGAATCTTGAGGAAGGTGATCATATATTTACCATAAGGATACATGGACACTTTAAATGGACATGGATAGGGATGCATAATATGTATTATATATATTCAACTCATATAGGAAATCAAACAATAGTATTATTGAGCCACCCAGTACTAGGATGATATCATAAGGGGAACCTAATGGGACAGTTTATAGGGAAGATAAATTATAGGAAACAATGGAAACCCATTTGGGGGAATGCATTAGTGTCACTAAAAGATTTACCCAATCAAATTGGAATACTTTCCCAGAATCTGGACAACGGGTAAGCAATTTAACCAATGTGTAAATGGAAATATTGTACTCCCAAGTACCCTCATCTAATACCAATAGAAGAAGGATATCTAGGGTGAAAAACATTGAGCCTATGAAATAAAAGAAATCACTCATTTGAATCGTGATTTTTTGGCAGATGATACTAAATATTTTCATCTTACTGACCGAAATGAAATTTGGACCACTTCCAATGATGGTAATTGGAAACTAGTGTGAAATTCAAAACCTCAAAGGAGGAAGAATAAATCCATATTTAAAATAAATAAAGATCATATGGATATTCCAAAATAGCTATGGCCTATGAAAAATGGATGATATCTCAAAAACATTATTATCCTCTACTAATATTGTCATGTCCTTGGGAATTAATCAATAGTTAAAGTTCATTAACATTTTCATCATTCATAAAACCACCTCAAATTAGACTAGCTAGACCGAATATATATATTTTGAAAATTTAATGAATTAAATAAGAAAGCCCTTATATATTCATTGGTTATATGAACTCTTATAATTTTAAAATTGATATACTTTGACACTTTAAGCATGATTTATTAATCTTCTGTCTTCTACTAACGGATCCCAGAGAAACATAGTGTCAAAATACATCAAGATTATTATATAACTATTTCATTAATCCATTCTTCAATCTCTTGCATACACTCATGTGATATATATAAGGATATAGATGTTGTAACTATTCATCTGAATGGAAAATGTAAATGTTCTACATGAATTATTTTCTATAATGTGAATTGAGATGAAAACTAGACCCTACATTAACAAGAATTACTTATGGAAATTACCTTTAATAATTCACCAATTTAATCTAATTGAGGATCCAATTTCAAATTCTGAGTACACATGGAGAAGATACACCATGAATAGATGTAAATATATTAACTAGTTATATTACATATCCAAGATGATGATAGAGATGATTAGACCAGTGCTAGTAGATTCACCATCCCCATGTAAAACTCAAATAAAAATGGCATAGACATTTTCATAAATATTGAAATTTATGGGGAAACCCATATTCCCTTTAAATACAGTAATGGTTGGACGATCACTCTAGGATGTCAGAAAAGTATGCAAGAATAGAAAAATTAGACTCTCCTACCATTCCACTTATGGTGGACAGTTACACGATTAAAACATATAAAGTAATATTCAGAGAGTAGATTAAAAAACTATTTTCCCATTCTCTATGATGACATAAATTTTATTTAAAATCAACTTGAAATTATCTAATATATAAATCAGGGCCATGATACACCTTCTAGGGAAGAGTGACAAACTGTTTCAAAGATGGATGAACTATTAACAGTTAATAAGTGGTTTAATATGAATAAATTTTATATATGACTGTGACATGAATCTTAGACTCTCCCAAATAAATTAATAAATATAAAATTATCAAGTATTGAATTAATGAAATCAAAATTAATGGATATCTCTTCCCTTGAAAAATTTATATCTCCAGGGTTGAGGATGATTACACTCATAAGAGTTATTTTGATGATGCGATAGACAACAATGATGGATTTATTGATATAATGACAATTTTTATTGAGGATCATAATAAAAATCCCTCATCTTGGCCCTTTAAAAGGATAAATTGAAAATGAAAACTTCTTAATCAACAATGGTAGTTTTTATAGTCTAAATGTATTCACCAGTAAAATTTTCATGTTATTCTAAGAAATATTAATTAATGTGTTAAATAATGATGTGGTGGAATTCATAAAACATGGTTCTACCCCATATGTACCCAAGCATATATTTTGATCACTTATGAAAAACATCATAAATGTTATGAACCTCAATGATTTCAAGATAGGTTTAAAAGTGAAATCAGTTACAAAAATAAAAAAGAAAGTCTTTCTTGTCATTATTAGAATAATATTCAGGGAAATCATAAAATTAAATTATTTAAGATACATTACTTGTACAGTTAATCAATATATTATTTCATCTAGATCAAAATGTATTAATCTTATGAGGAATAGTGTTGAGGTTTCAAACTATTCCCCTAAAATTGAATACTCTAAATCTATTAACACCCTGACAAGGAGCATCATAAAATTTTTCCATAAAAATATGGATTCTCTTCAAAATTTCATTGTCAAACCTACAATTTTTTAAGTAGTTGTTTTCTATTCATAGAAATAGGTTTTTATGGGATTTATTCAATGCTCCTGGGGTTCCAGGGAAGGTTACCCACTCACAATATTTATCTTTGCATTGATGAAGATTAAATGAGATGATAAAATAATGACCATTTAAATATTGGCCTCTTAAAAAATATAAATACTGGTAGAGGTATTTTCTCACCCTTTATAATTATTTAGGGTGATGATATCGTATAAAATATTAATTCCCTAAAAAACACCATCATCTATCAAATATATATTTTGACATGATTATGATGTGGTTAGGAAATAAATTAGCTCAAATAAATCATTGATCATATTTAGTAACGGTTTCATAGTAACCGATAATTTATTTTTAGAACCATATTATTGATATAGGAGCTCCTCTCCATTAACTAACATAGTGTACCTATTTTTTTGGGTAAAACAAATAGGGGTCTTCTGGAAGGAAAATTATATATAAATTTCATCCATTTGGATTATTAGGAATGGATTTCAACATCAAATGTTAGAGGATAATAATTGGCATACTCGGTAATCACCAAAAAAAAATTATATAATTTATCCCTATACAGATGGCCTAGAATTGTCATCACAATTCATTGTATCATTATCAAGATATTTTATTTGGGATGGCATCATCTTTGAAAGAAAAATCATCATGGTATCATGGAATGATTAAATGAAGACCACAAATATCAGGGTACATAAATTAATTATCTGAAAACAAAATTTAAGGATTCTCCACTATGAATATTCATAGTGAACCATTTGATTTCTAATTCTAGGTCTATTGGAATTTGTTAACAGTTTAACTACAGTTTGGATAGTAATTCATTGGACGTGTATGCCACGAATAATAAAGGGGGGATTGAGGTGGTGTACACAACAAAATCACTGGAACCTAACACCATATTACTTAGGCCTATATCAAATGATGAGTTGTTTTTGTGTTAGATACTGATTAAAACATGAAGTGGTGATAATGTTGATAAGAGAAGGATTCCATGAGAATTATTTGTAGATAACTCTAGATTTCTTTGGGGATGCGTGAATTGATGGAGGTGACACATTCCAAGTAAAAAAATTATGACTATTAAACATTTTCAACTTCTTTGAAGGTCTATAAATCGATGGACTGGATCAGGATCTATGAGACTCTGAAAAAGTAGTGTACCCCAACGATGAGCATTGATTTTTTAGGGATGATATAGAACCACATATTTATATGAATTATTTAGTTGTCTATGATGATGAATGGAAGGGTAGGGGACTTCACCTCCCAAGATGAACGAATGGGAAGAAGGGATACAAGGATTTGGGGAGTAACATTGTGCGTAAAAAGAATTCTAAGGAGTGCATAGATTATAAACACATTTCTAAACAAATGGATACAAGGTATGTTAAAATGGATAAATCTAAGGCATTGTATTTTTTTTCTATGATAATATCATGGGATAGTGGATGAGTTTGAGTCTTTATGGTGATAACCAAATGGTAGAATTTATAAACCTAAAGGATATAGTGCAGACTGGTGGTATGGTTGATACTACATTGCATGTGTGAGTATATCCTATGGATGTGGATATTATTTTTATTGACTCCAACACGTTTATTGACATAGAAACTAAAGTGAAGTTAAATTTATTATAGATGAATGCATGTAAGGAAGATAAGATAAAAGAAAACTCATTGGTACTTATTATCCACTACGATTAAGAAATGGTGGATGGGATTTTCCACATTAAATCAACTCATGATGATCCTAAAAGGATTAATGACAGATATATTATTGATAACATGAATAAAGATATGTCTTCATGGATCAATAAGCATGATATTATTTTGAAAAGAGGGTTCATTTAATGGAAGTTAAATATAGATAAATAAAATTAAATAATGGACAATATGGAATACTATTTAGAGGACCGGCTTAGTGATGATATGAATACCAAGGTATAAAACCTAAAATTGTAATTACAAAAGGGAATATTCTTCTAGTAATCTAACTATATCCTTTAATGAATTTTATATTTTTTTGGTGATTCATTCTATATTTTTTATGGTGTGAGGTTTCCCAATTTATTCATTAATATTAATCTGAGTAAAAATATATTATTCACTAAATGATTTATTTTGTATCCTTTAAATCATATCCAACTATATATAATATAGAAAGGAATAATTCCTTATCATTATTTAATATAATTGTAATGAATGAAAATGGTGTCGACATATCACAACAATATGAAAGATATATATAACATCATTCACAATGTTCATAACTTATATTTCCCCTCCAAGATATGGAATTACATATAAGGGCTATTATGATCTTACTTTGGCACTGTAAACTGATTTGATGACTGACTAAGCATCAACATGTAATCCTTCTATAGTGAAAATGTATTTAGTGACCTACATGCAACAACAGGATACATCATCGCATATACATGGATGGCTATATGTGTTGTCGTATTTACAATCAGATCCCAATCATTATTTGGGATATGTTTCATTCACATGGATTTATATTTTTTTCATCCCACATGAAAAAACATTATATGAAATTTTTTTAATTTGATAATAATATTCATTAGATTCTTACTGTACAAGTTATGGAGAGGTTATATATAGATATAAAATATATTCACTAAATTCTTCCAATCAGTTTGTAGATAAAGGTGAATTTTGATAGAGAATATTCTAGCAGGATTTTTCCCTCTTGGTGTGGCATCGTCTTTTGAACACACTCTGGTTTTGTTAATAGATGGTTCTCCCATTACATTGGAAATGGAATTTCTCATGAATATGAACTTTGGTCCGTTATTCAGTTTTCCAATCATTCATCTTCTCATAAATAATGATTTATATTGGTTATATATTACTCAAAGAAAGCTATTGAAGCTCATAATGGAAAAACAAGAAATGTTTCACTGAAAGTGTTACCCCATTACTGAATGTTCTTGGGGTACATTAATAACCTCATCTTGATGCGATGACATGTATACATATAGGTCAATCACCTTATGGATCATTTTCAAGAAGGGAAATCATGGAGATAAGACTAAGGTGGACTTTGCATACCGATGATTTCAATACAAAATTATTGATTCAAACATATATAGTGTGACCCACATAATCCTTAGTAAAATACATTCTAATGCATAATCTACCATACATTTTTCCATAATAATTTTTCAGTCCATCAACTTGGTTTCCAAATTCTTCCCTATAAGATTTTTTGTGTGTAAAATTATAGATAATTGATTCTAATCCAATGGTACTATAATCCCACTAAATATCATAACATATAATATATTTCATTGAAAGGGTGAAATAGTTCAATTTATATATAGATATCTAAAATTCATAAAATTGTTTTTGTTAATGTAATTTTATATTCTTAAACGAACTCAAGTGGTTAATATTCTGAATTATTTAAATAATGTTTTATCATTCCTAAATGATAAAAACAACTTAAATTTCATAATCATGTAATAATTATTGGTGGAAATATTTTTACATAAAATTTAGGATGGCATTGAAAAAAACGAAAAATGGAATCGTTTTTATGAACATGAAATGATGAGAGGTATTTTTAAAAAAATTGATAAAATAAATGTAGATAGAAATTATTTTCTAAATAAAATTAAAATTGAATTATAATATTTATATTATATTATTCTAGTGAAATAGGTTATTTTAAAATATGAATGATGGGAATAAGAATTCAATCATCAAAATTTTAGAATCATAGAATTTCCCTTTGAGATGTAACATAGTCAATGATACTCATACGTTTAAAAGATCATTAATTTAAATGATGGACTTAACCATTTTTATATTACATCAATAAAGGATTTGTAGAAGAAATAATATAGAGGAAATATTAATTTAATTGATGAGAAATATGAAAACCAACTAATAATTTCACATTAATAAATGATTTATTACATTAATTTATACAAAATATAGCCCACAAGATTGAGAATTACAGTGTCTTTGGGAATTTAGTACATTCCATTTCATTTTAAATTAGGAAAAACAACAAATTTATTGAAATAATCCTTAAAATGATCACACTTTTATCATGATTGGATATCATGGGGACATACATAAGAAAGGGGAGAGCTATCAAGCCCACTAAGAGAATAAACATGAAAACACGTGAAGAGAATAATACATGTTATAATATAGGCATATTAATGGGGCATAAAAATAATAGGAATACTGACAATGATAAATTAGGAATGATATATAATGTTAATCATAAATGTAACATGATTAATGTGGAAACATCCTAAAACAATTCATTATAAACATAGGTCTAGGATAACTACAAAGAAATCATGATGGGAAAAGTCCTATAAAGGAATTGGGTAAATCTCTATTCGAGCATGATGTCTTGTGGGATTAAACATTACCCAATGCATTGGTTCACTATTTAATTTTAGGCCTACCCATCACATTCATTTCATTGTCATGCTTATGTATTCCACGTTGATCATACAACATGGAATCATTTATTTTAATATTTTATTACATGATAATAAAGTGTGGAATACATAGAAATAATTACAAATTAATTTTTTTAAAATTTTATAATGGTGAAAACCATTGATATAAATCGGAAAATAATTAAATAAAGAATTGTTTTTTATTGGATTATTGTAGTGAAATTTAAACAAAATTAAATTATCACGTACAAAATAATAAATGGATTGATGAGAGAGAAAGTGGTCCATCAAAATTTTCAAATAAAATGAGAATTATTTGGGATATGTAATTGCCTATCCCAATATTAGGATTTTTAAATGGAAGGAATAAGGTAATAATAAACATTAATAATGAAGGTATCATGACTATCCCTTACTTGAGTGTGTGACTCCAAATGATTGAGAGGCAATTTTTTATAGAATGTGAGAGCCTTGAGAGGACTCTAGAGTGGAGAGATTAGAGTAAGGATGCCATCTACAGATTTATATTAATGATAATTTGGAGCATGGGTTGGTTTATATATGAAATGACTGGGGAATTATTTAACATTTCTCAAACATATGATTTGGACTCTATAAAATAAAATCAACAAAATGAAAATCCATATCATGTAATTTCCCATGTTTTCCTTCAATATGGGAGTGTTTTGCATTATTTTATGTGTCCAATGGATGATATAAATAAAATAATACTCTTTCTTAGGTGGAAGTGAGATATTCCCTTAAAGAAAAGATTTTCCAAATTTAAACATTTATTAAAAGTTATCGAGGATTGAGAATGGAATTATAATATTAATGTAATATACATAAAATAACTATATTTTATAGGTAAATATATATTTTCTATTGATTAGTTTTATAGTATTTATTACATAATTTTTTATTCAATATTATGTCATAATATATATCATATATTTATCAGGTATTTATTTTTTACTAGAAAAATCCCCTATCTCATAAAATTTTAATAATATAACCATTGTATTATTATGAAGTTATGATTCTAAAAATAGTATTAATTTTTGGAAAAAAATTCTGTATATATATGTCCACTTATAAAATATGAATCGACATTAATTGAGAAATGTGAGGTTTTCGGATAATGAATGTTTGTAAACCAATTTAAAAATTAAATTTCACTTCATAAAAATTAAATGATCCTTTATTTTTTATAATAATTATTTTAAAATAATATTTCATAAAACCACAATTTATTTAAAAATCCATTAATTAGGAAAATCAGTTCATTAACTAAATATTAATAATATTCAAAAAACTATTAATGTTTTATTAAATAAAAATTAAAACAATTTAGAGAGTTACAATAATATGATGAAAAAATATTCCTCATTATATAAAAAAATATTTTAAATCCTCATATTTGTATGGTATTAATATATTTTGAAGTCACCCTAAAGGTATGGTTCATGATCGTGAGACTTTTATGGGGTGGTTTGACAAACATGGTTTGGGTCTTGATCTCGATGACCTTGAAATTTTACCATAAATTGTTCCACTCATTCCTATTTTGTTGGATATTATCTTAATAATGGTAAATACCAGATACCAGCGATTCTATATCCATTTTATTATCTACTAAATAGGCTTTATGGGCTAATTTCCTTCTGGTTGAGGGCATCGCTTATTTTTTCTGTGTTAATAGTATTTGTTAAAACTGTGTACTTATAAAAATCATGTGATCGTTATTAAATGGATATATTATCAACATTAAAAATTCATAATGGTATTTGAGGTATTATATAATAAACCAAAATAATTTCTTGTGTTTTCTATAAACACTCTACATAGTAGGATATTTTAATTTACAAATAATGGGAAATATTATTAGTAGCAATTCAGGTTGTTACGGTGTCCCCCTATAAGATATTTACCCATATAAATTCTCATGTATCACATAAATATTTATGATAATACTTATTTTTCATCACTTAATATGTTTTAGAAATCCCTTCTTCAAACTTTTAGTTTCTTTATAGCACATTTACAATGAGCATTAACTTATTTTGTAGAACATTCTTTCGATGATGTAATATTTTCACTAGATGATATTCATAATAAAGTTCATTATCTAATAATTACACCACTAGATTTATAACATTCTATGGGTTTTTTATGTACTTACACTATAGGGATACATGAAATACATCATTTACATGTGATAGGTTATGTGGGATTTCTAGTTGATAGGCCACCATTCCGATGACATTAATGATCTCAAAGGGGCCAAAGTATTTCAAAATATGATTTCCATTATTTCAAAATTTCATCACATTATTATATATATAATTGAAGAGTAAAATTATTTCTCTAACATCCAACTATATCTCTTGTCGATAATAATCATCTCAACATTATTATTTACTCTAAACATCCTTGATGTGATGTCAAATTGTCTAATCCATTTCTTCAATTTCATTGACCATTATAGGACCTAAGAGTTTTCGTTCACCAATGTCATCCTAGTATGATGCTGTTATACACCTATTACCAAAATGGTCTTCAATGGGATCTATCTGTATTATTGAGTGTAAAGTATTAAATTATGAGAACATGACTAGCGAAAGATATTGGTCCGATCATAATTATAAGTCAATTGATAATGCCCTCAATATGCCCCCATGTTTTTGGATAGTCTGCTAACATTGGCCATTAGTTTAGGGGAGATAATCTATGATGAATTTCTAATAAAAATTTAGATCTTGTTGGACAGTTTTCTAGAACATGGATGTGAATCTCATATCATGATCAGAAACAATATATTGTGGTACCCCATAAATCCTATTAACATTTATGATTTATATCAATACTATAATATCAAATGAGAAATCTAATCATCTAAAAAAGATATTTGTAGCATTTATATGATGATCAACCAAAATCATAGATATAATTACTACCTCTTGACATATTTGGAAGACTTGTGAAAAGTCTGTTGTGATGATTTCCAATATCCAGGAATGTGTGGGTAATGGTTTCATCATCCCCTCATATTTTTTCCATTATGATTTCACTTAATTAAATATAAGAAATATTTGTTTATTCTACATGATCTCCATAATCATATTGTCCAACTAAAAGGTATCTGTAATATCGTGGTACATCGTTGTGCTTTGAGAATAGATATAGAAGGTAGAACTATGTGAATCATACAAAAGTCCATTCATTAACTTAGGATTTTTTTGGTACACACAGACAAGACACAAATCATACAACTCCATTTTCATTAACTTTTTACTACAACAATTTATCTTTTCTCATATTTTATATTTCTTCTGATTTCCACATCATCCCATTTAAAATCCAGTATATTCTCATGAATTTATGATTGAAAATCATTTATAAAAGGATTGATGAAGTTTCTTCATTTATGGATCCAATATTTATCCTTTACAATCCTAAGAAGATTGGATCACTCACAGTTTCCATCATTTATATAATTTCAAGATAATTTCTAAATAGAACATATTCCACATGATTCACTTTCCCAAGTTAAAATTGAACTGACATGTCAGAGTTCATGATCAGATTTAACTATCATCATTGGTGCATATTCATCTATTTGTGTTTAAATATATAATTGACAATTTTGTTATTTGTATATGTTTCACCCTTCTCAACAAAGATAAATTCCACCATATTTTCAAATCAGATGTCCCATCAGCTAAATCATTATCATGTGATTCGACATTTTTTTCATTAACATTCATCCTCCTTGAAGCATAGGATATCAATTTACCATTATTCATTAATATACATCCCAATCCCTTCTTATATTAATATTTTAATACTATGAAAAGTTATCCACATATGGTTAGTGTGAGAATAGGGGAAAAGGAAAGACTCATTTTCAAATACATAACCTTTTATTCATATTCATCAATACATAAAAAATTACTCACCTTTGAGTGATATTTTTTAGAGGCCTTGAAAATTGTGATAAACTTTCCACAAATCATTGATAGTAAATAGATAATCGAAGGAAACTATGCATATGTATAATAAATTTGGGCCTCTTGCATCCTTTAATGGATTATTTTGTTTTATGGGTCTATAGATATCTAACTTCATATAATGATTTTATTCAAGAATGATACATATTTCAACGAGAACTAACATTTTATATACATGGAATAAATGGTCTCATTTTGCAAGGACTACTTTAGAGTACTCAGATGTGACACCTGAGTCTCCATGGTTTTGGAAAATATTATAAAAAAATACATAATGACTACATTTTTTTGAAGTCATCTTTAAAGACTCTATTTATCATGTCCATGAATGTGTATCGAACATTTGTGATTATGAAAATAATTTCTATGAACTCATACTACTCATACCTTTTGTGAAAAGCAATCATGGATATATCCTCCTTCTTCACCAATTGTTTTTAATATACCAACCACAGATCCACCATTGAAATTAGTATGATACTCATAGCTAATAATATATTTCATCTATATATGGAAGAGGATACTTTATCTTTATTGGGATATTGATAATCTCAAGATAGTCAATATAATGGTTAACTGACCCATCTTTCTTCTCAATGTAGAGGGATGGTGCACCCAAATGTGAATCACATGGGCATATAAACCCTTTATCAATATTTTCCTCTCGTTATTCCTTTATCTTCATATGTTCAACAATATCCATTCTATACAATGTCATGGATAATGTTAATTACCCATGTGTAAGGTAGATTGAAATTTCAACTTCTCTACTAAAATGAAGTTCATGAAATTTTTCAATAAACACAAATGTATGTCCTCACAATGGTAATTTCATCAAGGATTTTTTTCTATATAATTGTGCGATGAAATAATTTCCCCATTTGACATTTTCACTTATATCTATACTTCCAATTTTTGTGGAGGTGTTTTAATTATTATAATAAACATTCATGATATTAATAAATATTTATAACCATAATAAAAAAGTATGACCACTATTATAGAATAAAAAAACAATAATACATATCCCCATTTCATTATGGGGATCTACTTTAGTATTTGAGTCCCCCAAATATCTCCCTTATTTCCATAGAGGTTGTTGGTTTCCTTTCAAAAGCCATGGAATAGTTCCATGGCTCCTTTCAGTTGAAGAAATGAAAAAAACATTGAGGGTTGATTGGAGATTTAAATTCCTCCATCGCATTAGTTTGTTTATCCTATTGACATTAATTAGAAATAGTCATTTATTCCCACACATAAATAATTTATGCATTCCCCTTCGGTAATATTTGGGTAGCTTCTTCCTTCACTATTATGAAGATGACTATTGAAATTTATTAGACAGTATTATTATTCAATCAGACTACCTAAATTAAACTCAATAGTTTTCTTCATTTCTCTATGATACCCTTGAGATTCTTTAATCTCTATTTTGAATTTGAGGGAACATTTGACAGTTTATGCATATATATCAGTTTCTCAGATCAAAATGGCCATTACTAGATATGTTTTAACCCAATATGATGTGGTCAACCTTGCATTCAGAGGTTACAATATTCTCATAGATGTATCTTTCAATTCTTTTGATGTTTTCAACATATACCCTAATACACTCATTATATTTTTTCACGGGAGAAAATAAAACCCTTTCCATTTTAGATGGAGAGTTCTTGGAAAATATTTATCAAAAAATATTTTCCATAATTCATTCCACCTCATCACTTCATTCTCTTCCTCCCACATTGTAATATTGATTAATGTATAATGTTGATCTATTTCTACATTTATATGATAAAAAACATGAAGTATATTCTCATTCATATAAAATTTACGGATGGAATATATCATTTCAATGTAGTTGATCTATTTTTCTATGATTAATGGATCAGATGATCCACTAAAAGTTATGGGCCTTTACTGAAAATTGGTCTCAATTGTAGCTTGTTATCTTTTATGGTAATTTGGTTCCTCATCATGCTCTACATTTATACTCATATGCTAAATCAACATAATGAGTATCATTATAGAGTTAATTATTCTATATCTCATTATGTTTGGTTTCTCATTGGAGTAGTCATTGTATTTCTCGTCACATTAATTGTTTACATAACTTCTCATATTTCTGGAAACTGCATAGAATATAATGAAAATTAGGGAGGATTATTTTAAACTATTAAATCATAGATGATGAAAATTAATTAAAAAGGATAAGTTATAAATTACATTTCATTCTTAAATTTGATTCTTATAGGCTTTAATCAATGTTATCCATGATCTATTTCCAAAAAAAATATTCTTATGGGTAATTTTATTCCCATAATAATGGTTTATAATGGTTTTATAAATAATCAAATGAATGTTACTAGGATAGTCATACTAGGTGTGCATAAATTTCTGTTTTCGTGCACCTATTCTCAACAAAATATTGGACAGTTATATGTTTTTGGGTTTTAACATTATATATTTTTACTCCATATCCAAATCCACAATTATTATCCATATTTGAATGTATTTTCATGATAAACCACTCACTAAAAACATATAATTTTTCTGGTATTCTTTCATATACTTTTTCCTACCCCTAAGTATTTATTTAGTGTTTTCAAATACTAATTTCAAAATTAACATAATGTTTCCATTATTAACAATATTGAAAACATTTCTCTTTAGTTCAAATTAATACATAATTTCTTAATCAAAATTAAAATTAATACAACCCAGATGATAATGAATTCTAGTTTCTCTAGGAATTATATACATTAAATAATAATTTAAAATAGAAAAAAATATCTTCACTTAAAACATCTGTAACAATATTTCACACAAAACAACATGGGATAACCATTGGACATACATCTAAAACCGGTGACCAGTCAAACCCAGTAAGTAGATAAACATAGAATAACATGAAGATATTAATAAATTTTAGGATATGGTTATATCAATATGGAACTAAAATAGCGTGAATACTTTAAAAGATCAATGAGATATGATATATAATGATAATAAAAAATGCTACATTAGAAATATGTAAACATAATAAAACACTGCATCATAATCATAGGTCATGAATAAATACAATGGAATCATGATTTAAAAATCCCCATAAAGGAATTAGGTTCCCCCATGTCAAAAATTGTTACATGATTATATTAAATATTACCTAATGAATTGGATCACAATATAATTCTGAGTGCACCATCCACTTTCTGTTCATTCTGAGGCTTAATTTCCTCATATAGATTGAACAACATGGATTCATGCACAATCCTATATTTTTACAATATGAAGGTGTATTTAATTAATATATTTAATTCCCATATCAATTATGTATTAGTGTATAAATGTGAATGACTAAGTTATTAAATCTGTGTTGAGTTAATTAAACAAATTTGTTGGCCTGGAATATAAAAGTGAATGTTTGACAGCATAACGTCATTAAAAAAACATTTATAAAATTTGTTGATTAGAGATAAAGGGATCTATCAATACACGGAAATAAAGATCAAATTTATTGGGAATTTGAAATAAATATCCATAGAGTATGAATTGAAAATATAATGTTTAACATAATAAATAAACATTAATAATGAAGAGAATATGAACATCCCTTATGTTATTGTGTTACTTCAAATTCTAGGGAACGGATTACTGATAGCATGGTGGAACCTTTAGAAGAATCTAGAAGTCTTTGGAATGTGTGAGGATGTTCTAAACATATTTTTTGTGATGATAATTGTGATATTAGGTGGGCTTATATTGGAAACGAGGGCGAAATTTATTATCATATCCCAAACATAGGTTACCAAATCTATATTCCAAATTAACCAATGAAAAAACCAATAACATAATTTTCTCCATTGTTTATTATAAACGAATTTTTTTCATTATTTTATAAATAAAATATATGAAATTGTTAATATAAAACATTTTCCTATGTTGAAGTGAGTCATAATCCAAAATAAATGATTTTAAAACCTTAAGATATATTAATGGTTTTATGGAGTCATAATAAATTTATAAAATTAATAAAATCAAAATAAATTTACATTATTTCAATACAAAACCAAATATTTGATTTTGTATGACTTTATTGTATTTGTTAAATCAGTGTTGGCTCATCATGATTTCATAATAGACATCATATATTTATACAGTGTTTATTTTTTATTTGAAAATACGATTGTGTTAGGAAATGAGGTATAAATAACCATTGGAAAATACGAACATTTCGATTCAAAAGAGAATATTAATTCTAAAAAAATAAGATTCTAAATATAGTGTTTTTCTCATTATATATGATTCAATATTCGTTGATAAATTCTGAATTTTTTAAAAGTATCCTTTTTTAACCCTTAAAACGTTTACATTTGACATTATAAAAATTATATGATAATATATATTTGATAAAAAAACTATCTAATACTAATATTTTATAATATAATGTTTATTTTAAAAATCCATTAAATCGTCAAAATAAATCCCTTAATATAATATGATTATAAATATAGGTTTTGGGAACAAAATAAGAATATTATGGGCGGTGACCACATTTTCATTTTCTATAATCGATAATATATCCAACATATATATAATGTTGAACTCTGGGATCAATAGATTCATTTCCATGAAAAATAAAATGTTTAAATATTCCGAAACTGATATAGAGGATATCAAAAAATATTTTTTATAAGTAATTTTATTTGATAAAGAATTACCTCTAAGGAATTCTTTTTTATTTAATGAATATTGAGAGAGATCTACATTTCACAAGCACTACAACATAAATACCATGTTTATATTTATCCTAGTGGTCATCCACACGTTTTACATAAATCTCCAATCATCACCGAAGGATTCAAGATTTGCTTGGAAGGAAGATTCTTTTCACTTCCATAGTTCACTTTGATCGCCTTAATAATCACTTCCAAATCATTCACCTTGTTCTGATTGAGGAGGATCACTATCCATTATTGAGATAATTGTCGGAGATGGGTTCTATTTATGATTGAAAAAATATTACAACATTTGTTTTGCACAACTTAATTAGGTTTAGAGATAATAACATTGTTGGGTATTAGTATTTATAGGGTTAAAATAAATAATTTCACATGTAACCATACTTGATTATTTAATCATAGGAAAACCACATTTCAAATATGTGTTATATTATTATTTATCGACATGTGTTTAACTTGAAAAATATAATAAAATATTATTTAATTAAATAATATTCAATATTTATTATTTCTCATAGAACCATTAAACTCATTCTTTCCACCATTCCTCGTTTATATTTATCAAGACTTGAATATTTTATATTTATATAACGAGTAAATATCATTTCATTATTCACTAATTAATAAATAATATATTCAATAAATATAAAATTCATTTTTATTGGATATTCCACTCACAAAATATTCTCTTGAAAAACTATTTATGAAATAATTTCAATCATGTATTCATGATTAATTATTTAACCACATGTGGGAATAATATATATCTAACCAACTAAATAGTAATTAATAATATATTGTTTCACTACGATTTAGGATACACATAGTCTATGAATCCCTAGGCCTCTCTTTAAGGGTCATTATGGGAAGAAACCTAAATCCAATGTTAGCGTCTAACAACACTATAAGGTACCCATAGAGAAGAAAGTTAATGACACAACAACATGTCCCCTAATACAGATGCTTACAATGTAATATAATATCATTATCCCAATATCTCTAATTGATCAAATTTCAGGCTTATTCCATCAACTTATATAACAGGTATCTATTTATTTAACATTTTTGATATTGAAAATTTATATAGAACACTGTGGCCTTGTATTTTTTTATGCTATATCATTTTCATAAAAGGCCCTGAGATATTAACATCAGTTAAATGATATAAGAGATAAATACTTTCTTGCATTATTCATTAATTCTATATTAATCATGATGCACCCATGGTATCAAACTTTTACATGTAGATCTATTGTCATTGATTTCGTAAATATATCTATGTTCCCAACTCATAAATACCATTAATAATATTATTGATGTCTAAGCACAAATATACACATCTATAGATAGAAATACATAATTAAACTTTTAACTGTGGGTTTGCTACTAGAATGTCACTTTCTCATAATATCCTTCTGGATACTACTAAGGGAGTACAGCATAAAAAGGTTTCTGAAATTCCCATGAGTCTCCACCATGGATAGCCTATATCATTTGTGTCCCTCAAATGATATCAACCAGATAAAGAATATATACGCAAGAATAGTGTCACAAAACCTTTTGGTTCCCATAATAGAAGAGAACTACTATGAACTTTTATGGAAACAACTACTCATAGGACATTATCACATAATATATTTTCAAAATGAACAATCATGAGGTGATAATGAGTTTATTAATATTAACAACCATGAATAATTTTATTCATAATGTACAATGAAGTCAGTTCTAGATCACCAAGATCACAAGACTCCCATTGCACTAGGTCCAACTACTAACAACCTTCAATCCTCTAGCTTTCACATGATACACATGATTATTCTCAGATAAGCCTCTAGTCAAGGGTTATGCCACGTTATCTTCCATGGGTAGTATTATTCTGAAAACATCAACCATATGTTATAAATCCATCAAGAGGGGGTACATCCAGAGTATATGGTTTGTCTTTTCCAGTGACGTTGGCACTTTTGGAAGATCTAACATTAGAGTATGATCACAATACAATGTGGTATGATCTTTACTGCATGGTATAACATCCAGATCTTGGACATCTTATTAATCCAAATGGATTCCCTAGATTCATCAAAAGCTTCTATATACTCTAAATTGACTATAGAATTAGAGACAATTGGCATCCTTGAACTCATTCATCTCACAGCTCCTCTGATGAGACAGAAAACAAATCATTATTATGACTTTAGATCATTCTGGTCTTTCTATATAATAGCTTCGTTATAACCCATGATTACAATGTCCTTGTCTCTTCCATACATAATTATCATATCCTTATTTATTATTATATACTTAAGGATAGACTTAACTGCATTACAATTTTGTTCTCCTATATCTACACGATATCTACATACCATGATCAATGAATTAGAAATATCAGGTATATTAAATTACATGGAATACCTGACTGATCATATCATTGAATCACATGATGTCTTACTCAGTCTATATTTATCATTTTATGCATGAGGACACAATTTCCTGTAAATACGTAAAATATGTGACATTAGAACAAATCCTTTCTTGTATTTTTCCATACAAAAACAGTTTAGTATATTGTCAACATATGTGCTTTGACTTAGCCTATGCAACCTCTTGGATCTTTCATGAATGATCTTGATCACTATAATATATCCTTTTTTCAAAGTCCTTCATGGAGAAACACTTGTTTAACTGGACCACAAAATATTGTAAGACTTGTATGTCATTTCTAATATGGAATACGTCATCAAAATATACTACAAGAATGATGCCCAAATTCCAATTAAAATCTTTTAAACACATGGATCAAATTCATTCTTATTGAAATTAAGTACATTTACTTATTCATTAATTCTAATCTTCCATGACATGGATTCTTGCTTCAACAGATAAATGGATCTATGAAACTTTATAATTATTTTGGCGACACCTAGAGCCTCAAACCCTTCTAGTTGTGTCAGAAGGATATCTTTTTGATGTTTCCTATTAATGAATACTATTTTGATGTCCTTCATCCAAATATAATCGTCATTGTAATATGTAGTAGTAAGTATGATTCTAAAATATTTAAACATATAAACTAGAGATAACCATTCAACATATTCAACTCCTTGATGCCCTTTAAACCCTTTATCCACTCTAATTTATTTTAAGGTACTTACTTTTCCTTCAATGACTAGATTCCTATTGATTCCCATTTGTAACTTATAGTCTTTACAGAAACTGTCACATCAACTATAACCCGATCTTTATTTTGATACACGGAATCCATTTCAGAAGTTATAGATTCTAACCATCCTGAATATTCTGTGGTCTCTACTACATCCTTATAGGATAGAGGTTCATCATTCTCAACCAATAATGAGTCACCTTCATTGGTGACTAGAAAACCATTTGTCTCTGCTTATTTAACACTCTTTCGATCCTATGTAGTACTTGTGTTTTGTGAGATTTTTTATCCATGAGGTCTTATAGAATTTTTCATTTAACTAACTCTTATGTATCATGAGCATCAAATTTGTTGAAATCAATATTTTAAAAACTATCCCATTTAAGGATCTTGCCCCTCTCCAAAAATACATCTTTCCTAGTGACAATCACATTCTTTTCTACGATTTATTATAGGAAGTACCCCTTTATTTTTTGGGATACCGTATAATGATACACTTTTCAAACCAAGGTTTTAGTTTGTTAGATAATAAGGCCATAAAAAATATTTTGAAACTCCATACACATGTATGTGAAAAATGGGCTTATTTACACTCAATAAACCGATGGTAATTCTATATTCCGCATTAGATAGTACTCTATTTAATGTGTATTTTTTAGTCTATAATACATATCCTCAACAGGATAATGGAATATTTTCATTACTCATCATCTTACTTACCCATTCTAAAGAGGTACAATTTCTCCTTTCACTAAAAATGTTACAATGTGGTGTATAAGGTGGTGTCAGTTGAGATATAATCGCAAACTCTTGTATAAAGTTGATGAACTATTGTTTTAGATATTCACCACATCGATCTAATTTATGCTTATATATTTTCTTACCAAAATTATTATCTACATCATTCTTGAATTACATGAAATCATCAAATGAATCAGACTTATAACTCATCATATAGATATAGACATATCTAGTCAAGTCATTAGAAAATGTAATGATGTAGGAATATCCACCCCAATCTTCTACTGGAAATAGTCCACACACGTTAGTGTGTACCGAGCCTAGAAATTATGCGGCCCTTTCATCATGTCCACATAATGGTGGTTTTGTCATATTTTCTTATAAACAAGCATTACATCTATTAAGTGTGTTTCAATAACAGGAGTCTAAATAACTCTTATGATAAAGCATTGTCAAAAACATCACATTTACAGAACAAAGAATGGGATTCCACAACTGGGTGTTAAATGAGTCATGTAAATATGTTTTTTAATTTATTTATGATACTTGTTTTTCATTATTTAATGTAGAAATAACAATATATAAATGTTCCATATAATAACAGATGTTGTCCTTATAAAATTAAACATTTATATAAAAAATTTAACATAATCCAATATATATCTAAAAAAGACATGGAATTTATGTTATTCATAAATTTATGTACATAATATCAATCTATTTAAACAAAAATCATTCTCACTACAAATTAATGGTAGTATTCACCAATGCCCATAGAATCCATCCTTTCACTATTGGTTGCTCGTAGATCAACTTCTCCATTGAAATTATTCTAGAATTTACCTTTTTTCTTCATTTATATACAAATGTGAGCACCAAAAGTTGTATCTAATACCAATTGTGTAGAAATGGAGCGATTCCACTCAATAATAAACACACATTTAACATTACCTTTATTCATTGGGAAATTCTTCTTCTAGTGGTATATCATTCCACATGAAAATCATACTACTTCATTTTCCATGCCCTTCCTCTAGATCATTTACTTCTTGAAAGGATGGTTTTTAGGATCATTAGACTGTTTTTATATCTTAAGAACATTTTCATCTTGTTCCTTTTATTATTCACCATGAGAACCGTAGGATTATCACAACCATTTCTCTTATCGACTTGGTGAATCATGGAAAGTTGTTCCGAAATGATCTTCTCATTATTGGACACATTATAATTCACATTAATAATGGAGAATGTCTTGGGATGTGGTGAATGTATATTATTTTTACACAACTCATCGAGGAATTAAATCCCTATGATATCCAACCTTTAAAAAATTACAGTTCTTTTTCCTCTATTGACTATACTGATCTTGATAAGTATTCTGATGGTTGGACATCATGCTATAGGCATCCATATCCTCATGTTGCACAAAAAATCACTGGACATGGATGTTATCATGAATCATTGAACATATGTAGCATAATTCCATTTTTTTATCATAGAGAGATATCTCTTCATCACTAACTTTATTTTCAAGCACCGCAAGTAATGATTTTTCAATCACATACAATTTCATTTCATAGCATAGGATGACACATATGATTCTTTTCCACTCTAAGAAATTTATGCGGGTTAGAAGGTTTTCCTTATCATGTATGGATAAAAATAATATTTATGGTGTAATTTTATTGTTATTTCTACAATATAAGACAATATGATTATTTGTACATTATTAAGTAATGTTTAGACAAATAAATAAATAGAATATTTAACAGTCTACGAATATTTTATCGAAACCCAATAGCATTCACCATTGGATTGATAATATCTTATTTCATGGATTTTTTTGATGAAAATATCCATATTTCTCTTGTAATAATATCATATTTATTGGGCTAAACAACTAGAATGGTTTTATTTAGGCATTAAAAATTCCAACATAAATAACTCACTATTCTTTGATCTTCTAAGTGGACTCTCAAATCCTGAACTAAATAATTTAGAGTTCATCAATATTACCCTCTCAGTTACACCAAGACCTAATTTGGCAGTCAAAAATTTATTTGAACAATGTTATGTTATCCCAAAACCTCATTTTAGAATTCCATCATAATTGACATCACTACAAATTAGTCTCGTTAATCACATTTTACTATGGTTTGATTGTAACAAAATTAATTGAAGTCTATACTAACATAATATTTTTTTGAGGGATTTTATAATTTCAAGAATAAATTTCCAGTTATAATCATTATCACATTCATGATAATATTTATTGGGATTAGATAAGTGGTTAAACATGTCTTAAATAATATGTGTGCATAAGAATAATTATTTTAATTCTATATTGGATTCTTGTAAATTTATTAATTATGTGATCGTGAAAAGAAATCTACACCGAAATATACATGAAACATGACTAAAATAAAGTAAATGGTATGATCATGAACTTATACAAGTGATTAGTTTATCATGTGGTCGATAATCTAACCATTGATCTCAGGTAAAAACACATTTAAACAATTGATGTTCTTGTTCATTGCTATCCACCAATCCACACTTGTATCTCTTTCGAATGGCTTCTCCTAAACTCTAAACATGAACTTCAACCACTTTCCTGGGAGCTCCATTCATTACATATAACTTTTACTAACATATAGGAGAGGGGAAATGGTGTTTACATAAAAGATACCACGGGAAATATGGCTCTATATTATAATAAAGACAGAATGTATACATTCCAAAAATTTATTTTAATAAATAATTAAATGAAACCAATCTCATAAAAAATGTCAGTTCTATCTCATGATAATCCAATATTTTGAAATAAATTACACATTTAATAAAACTATAATTCATTTCTTAATTATTCTTATTTGAGATAAATCACGGTTCAATCGTTTAATTGTTATCATTAATTAGTCAATCCTTTTATCATAATTCTTATCTATATTTACTTTATGTTCTCATCCATTAAAAATATAAACAAATTTCACGAAATTATTTAAAATTATTTTAGTACATAAATGAAACATGGAGGAAACACAATGAATACCCATCCGATTATACCGAACTTGTATTATATTTGTATATTGGTTTAAGCTTGTCACACATGGCATGCATGACTTATCACATACTTTATCAATCATTACATCACGAATGATTACAGTTATAACATGATTTTTCATTCACGTGTTATTCTTAAATGCACATAGAGTAACAGCTTGTAATAAAACTCATACATGATATCTATATTTTATCATTTTGTAAATATTAATTAAATATTAAATATTCATGTGTATTAAAACCTTTCACATAGAAATTTCTTATCTTTTCAACCATACACATGTACATGTCTTAAATTATCCCTTGTAAAATAATAAAAATAACTATTTGAAACTTGGAATATGTACATGACATGTATATCTTATCTACCAAGTGTGTACACATACAACTATCTATCCATTATACACATATAGGGACTCAGTATGTAAAACATACATCTTAAAGACTGTTGTTCATTGTGTGTCCAATGGGTTGAATGATGTTTTGAATCCATATTACATAGACACCAATAAAGAAGGTCATTTTTGGAATACATTACTCATCTGTGACCCAAAAGGACTACACACTGTGTACATGGGCCACATGGTGTGTAGTATAGTTGATAGTGCACTATTTAATTCTGGTCAACACGCAGTGCATTAAATGGTGTAATTAATGAAATAATCAATTCATAATTCCAAAATTACTTCCAAATAAAATCTAGATAAATTGAAAATTATTACATGGAGTGTAACACTAGTTACATTATGTGTAGTCTAGTGTTTCCTAGTTAAAAACAGTGGAATATCGGGATTAGTTCCTCAACATTATTTTAAACATAAAATTAATTCTTTCAATTTGTTCTATGAAAAATATCTGTGGAGAAATCTTAAAATTCGAAATAAAATTATTATTAAACCAGAAATTATAAACCTAATTATAAATGTGTAAATCACCAATTATTTGCAAATAATTATAAACAATTATGTTCCTTCTCTAATACCACTTATAGGTATCATGAAAAGATGAATTGTGTGATTGGTGGTTCCCAATATTTATTTTTCCCATAATCATTGATCAATAAGAAATATATATGATGTAGAAAATTTGATCGATGTAACTGAATCAATGAAATAGACCATGGATAAAAACATTGGAACTGAGAGTGAAAATTTCAAAAAATATTCATTAAAATTAATTTAATTAGATTATTAATTACCTATACAAAATTTGTCATCATTGAAGAATATGGAGAAAAATCTATTGTACAATGTTGTTTCATTGTATAAACCAATTATATATTTCAACCAGAGGTGATCCAAATAAGTTCTTGGAATCTATAGACATCGTTGAAGGTGTCTTAGAGGGCTAACATCGAATATCATTGCGCTTTCCTAATCCTCTTTGATCTACTCGTGAATCACTTCCAAATCATCCTCCTTGATCCATTTGAGGAGGATTTCACAAAATTCATGGGAGCTTTCCAAGGTAAGGGATCCCTCTACTCATTAGAGTATAATCCAAGATTCATTATGCACAACTAAATTAGGTCTTTAAAAATTAACAAAAATGGGTATCTAAATTTCTAGGAATAAAATAAAATAATTGCACGAGTGATAATAAATATTTATTTATTGTAGAAAAAACCCATGTCAAATAATAACTATAAAATAATTATTTATCCAAATCCTCTTAACATGAGAATTATAATTAAATTTTATTAATTAAAAAATATTCAATATTTATTATTTCTCACCAATCCATTATACACCATCCTACCTTCCTCCATGATATTTATCATGCTTTGAATAATGTCTATTTATTTATTTAATAAATATTACATAATTATTCACTAATAAATAAATAAATAATATATTCACTAAAAAGAAAAATATATTTTTATTTAATATTCCAATAAAGATATATTCTTTCGAATAACTACTGATGTAATAACTAGGATCATGATTTCATGATTAATTATAATCCATGTGTGGGATTAACGTTTATTTAACCAAGTATATAATAAAAAATAATATATTATTTAACTGATATTCAAGATACACGAATTATGGGACCCACGAGGCCTCTTTTTACATGGCATTAGGCGAAGAAGCACAAATTCCACCGTTAGCCTCTAGAAACAGGCCAAGTCACCAATAATGAATGATTATAATGACATAATGACATGACACCTAATAGAGACTCTTACCTTGTAATATGCTCCCTTTATGAAAATATCACAAATCGAGTAGGTTGCATGCAAGTGCAATCAACCAATATGCTTAATATTTTATTATTTAATTTTTTTAAAAAATAGAACATACCTACAGAACACCATGGCTAAGGATTTTTTTGATAATACCATTTCCATAAAATGGAATACTATATTATATTTTGTTAAAAAAAGTTGATAAATCCTTTCTCACATTATTCATTAATGCAATATTACTTGTTACGCACCCAACGTATCCTACATCACCATCAACATCTGTCATCATAGTTTTCATCAATTCATATAAAATAATGACTCATAATACACATTAACAATAATCATAATGTTTATGGAATTCCACAAACATGCACTGATTGGAACTTCCAATGACACATATAAATCTGGGTTTCCTACTAGCTTCTCTTGTTCTCATAATATCATATTGGATATTACAAAGGGGGTACACTTTGAGAAGGTTCCTCAAATACATATGTGTCTCAGCCATGAATAGAATATATTATTTGTGTCTCTCAAATGATTTCATCATGATATAAAACATATATTCAAGAATAGTGTTTTAGAACTTCTAGGATCACATTGTAGTGGGTAACTGCTATGACCTTATAGTGTTATAGCTTCTCTATGGCCATTACCATATACAATGTTTTAAAAAATAACATCCATGATGTGATAAAAAGTTTATTAATATTACAAACCATTAATTATAGTTTATAAAAAAGTTAAAACAAAATGGTTATAGGGCATCAACTCCAACAATTAATCAAAAACAATATTTTTAATTTATTGCATCAAAATTATAGTCATTTATAAAGTAACAATAATAGGATGAAAATATATTAATTATTATATACGTAAATATTCTACATAATCATATTAATTGTTTTTTGATACATATCCCTTTAATAAACCATAAACTTCCATTAGGGTAAGGTGTGTGATGGTGAGACTTTCACACGGTGCTTGGGCGAACATTTTCTGTATTGTCATATCGATTAGTTTGAACTTTTACCATAAATGATTATGCTTATGATTAAGTTGTAAGATCTCAACATGGGATTTTAATATGGAATACTAGTGATGATATCTCCCATAGAAGCTTTGATAAATGGGATTCATAGGGTAAAATATTACTAGTTTATTTCATCACATCTTTTGTATGTGTCAAAAGGGTTTGCTAAACCCCTATATTTATTCTAACCATGTGATATTTGTTCAATTGACATATTAGAAATGATAATGGTGATGAAAGTTATTTTAGATATTATTTAAAAATACCAAAGGGTTTCAAGTTATTTCTTTAAGCATAATACATTATAATACATATTAATTAAATCAAATTAGGAAATTTTATTTATAACTGTTCTGGATAATTATTAAATATATAAGGTATAGGGGTAATATTGGATAAAATAATTTATATATTATTATTTATATAAGGAATCAATTAATATTAGTAACTATTATGATAGTTAAATGTGTGCAATTTAAAAATATATATTTTGATAAAAAATACAATTAAATCTAAAATGATTCACTATAATATTTATATAAATGTACATAAAACAATTATCATTATAAACTATTAAATAAATTTTATAATTTGATTAATATTTTTCGATTTTCAAATTATAATTTATAAATATAATATGTTAATTAAATTATTCCTTGTTATAGAATTATTTTTCTAAACTATTGATTATTTCAAAAATCATAATGAAATGATAAAATGTTTAATATAATCAAACACATTATTCTTTAATTCCCATCTCTTAGAAATCATGTTATTTTTAAGAAATGTCAAAAATTATAAATTATGTAATTTCATATATAATAAAAGTATAAATGATATTAACTATAATAAAAATTAATTATATGTTAGTTAATTTTACTATATAGATTTTAATATTTAAAAAAATATTTTGCTAAATTAGTTATAAGCTTTTAAAATTATACAATTATATATGCTTTATATTACATGAATATCAAAATAATTTTATACTATTCAAATATATATATATTCAAATTACAATAAACATAGATACAATTATTTAATAATAATTCAACTCAAAATAGATTGAATATTACAAAATTCTAAAAAATTCAACTTTTTTCTTTGTTATTCATTCAACCTATTTCTTTTCTGAATTCATTATTCATAATTTAAAAAATAATATTTTTATGTAAAATAATTTTATTCTTATTTCTAATGAATCCATGAGTCCTATATTTATTGGGGACTATGGAAATTTTGACTCTGGTGTCCTATTTATATTGTTTACAAATTTTTTTTAATTTATTTCATATATTTTTTATCATTTTATTTTATTTATAAATCCTTATATTGTAAAACATTAAATTCAGAAAATATATTTTTGATGACATTATTTATTTCTTCCCAGTTTTTTATATCATTCTATTATAATTTCATCATATTTTTTCTAGAAACAATTTATTAAAAATGATTAATAAATAATTGAAAAAATATATTTAATTTCATGGTTCCTATTATAGAAAATGAAAAGAGTTGAATCCAATATATAGATAAATTACAATGTGAAACCTAATAAAAATACAAACTATATTATTGAATATTATATTTTTATATTCATCATGGGTTTAGGTGACTCAAGGATAATATTCATAAATATTAAATCAATTTTTATTAATATTAAAAAAACAATTATAATTTCCGCGAAAAATGAAAGGATTAATTTTTTTTTTGATATTTGATACATAATAAAATTAATTTTTCAAATATATTCATCAAGAACCATAATGATAATTATATTATAGTTTATGATATATAATACATAGACCCATATATCAATACTTAAGGGAAAAAACATAATAAAGGAAAGTTCGGATGCTCAGTATGACAAAAACCTAAAGATAACAATCATAATAGAAAAATATCATCAGTATTGTACAATAACATAATCATGATCATGATCTCAATCTAAGATAATCACACTGATATGTTCTAAGATCATAAAATCCAAAATCAAATTAAATAAATCACTATAAAAAACTGGATTAAATGAAATAATAACCATTAAAGAGTCATAACATTAGCATTGGGCGTCAAAAGTATAATCTGGTGAGAATAGATAAAAGAAATCATACTAACACATAAAACTGTGATTAAATACTCCCTATAATGTAAACATTATAATTCTAAACTCATTAGATATAAATAACAAATTAACAAATATATTGGAGGGATATATCATAATTAACCATCAAAAAACTATAATCCATTCATATATTGACAAAAGTTCATGAAACAATTTGTTATTTCCACATAGATTTTTATAGTGAAATGAAATTATGATTCATAATGATTTAAAATGTCATAATGCATATCTATATAAATAAATATCAATTATAATATTTTTGTATATTATTACCATATAAGTATAAATAAAATCAATATATGTTTCATATATGAAAAAAACATTAAAATATCACTATGAAATTTCACATCGAATATAATGTTATCCTTTTGAAAAACATATTTATAATATAAATATATAATGAATATTTTTGAAACAAAATTCATCAAAATGATCATGTATATATTTTATGTAATCACCAATGAAAGGTTAATCATGAAAGTGGGGAAATGGTTTCATATACTATACACTAAAACAAATATGAAGTTCACGCCATTGGTAAAAGGTAACTCATTCATAAAATGATAATAAGAATTTTTTTACATATTTTTTTAGATGTTAATAAATGTCAAAAAATTATGTCAATTAATAATTGGATATTAGTGAAAAAATTCAAAATAGAATTTGGAAAAAAATGAACATTTAATAAATAGGTTTTTCTGGAAATAAAAAATTATATTTTATCATAAAAATATTTTCTCTGTGATTATAAGAACCAAATAATGAGAAAAAATAAATATTACATGAAAAATACCTAAATATAAGGAATATATGAAAATATGTTGTTTTTTGTGGATAATATCCATGATATGTCCCTCAAAGGATATTTTCCTTTGAATATCCAAAAAAGAAAATACACTTTAACATAGATCCCTTATATCGTGTCTCATCATGCTTCATGCATGTTAAAATTGCCAATAAAATAAATATATATTTATTTTAATTATATTCAAGGAACATTATATCTCATATTTAATTATCTATCATATCATTATAATTACAATTTGGTGTTTTATTAAAAAAATTCATCATTAAAATGAAATATTATGTGAAAATTTATCCATTTTACATAAATGTTTCGATTCCATTATTCTTGTATATGCCCCATGGTTTTGGATTCAAACTCTATAGAATATTTTTCAGAAAATAGTAATAATATTTAGTTATCATATTTAATTTCTTTAAAAATCATAGTATGTGGTCTTGAAAAATGAATCACGTCATTTTGTTGAAATTATGGTATACAAGTCCACAAATATTCATAAGGAATGCTTTCATTTCCCAATGGATATAGATGGAGATGAATATATGTTGATCCATCGATAAAATAATATATAATTATATGCATGATACAATAATAAAAAAATTTAATGGACACAGTAGAGTAAGATATGTTGTGTTATTATGTATAATCGAATGTACCCATTTATGAATTTTACAACTTTGTTGAGAAACCTCCTTTACATTAAACTTTAATCCTTGAACAAATGATATTTTAAAAATCCTACACCTCTTGAACATAAAGATGGATTTATCTAATAGATTTTCTATGTATATTCGTATATAATCTAATCTTGAATTGTGGGTAATATATGATAGGGGATCCCTTTTATAATTTATGGAGAAGACATGCATGGAATGTTTCAAAATATTAAAATATTTTAATGTATAATTCGATATAAATTAATCTTAATGAATAATATAATATGTTGAAATGATACAGGTTCATAATAATACCATCCATTATGACTTGGAAATGTTTTTATGTCATTTAATTCTTTAACATCTTAGCTTTATCTAATTTAACTTTTTTTAACTCTTACTATGGTAATTGAATTTCATTACCATAGTAAGTATTCTTATGAATAAAAATGTATATGAAATAAAAATCTATTGAATGTTGAATAAATAAATTGGGTTAATTTTGTAAATTAAAATTATTATATGTGGTTGAAATTAATTAAAAAATAAAATATAAAATTGTGATGAATAGTTATTTTATTAAAAAAATAATTTTTATTAATAAAATATTTTATACCAAATATAATAATAATTTTAATTTAAATTTAATTTATTGAATAATTATTACTAATATTTACTAATGGAATTATAAATTAAGTTAAAAACTAAATGGGAAATTGTACATACTCGAATGGAAAAGGTATTTTTTACAAAATGGTTATATTCGACTATTCATATTTTTTTACATTTCTAAAAAAGTGAAAATTTAAATACAATCTATTTTTGATATATAGATTTAAAAATTAATATAATTTTTTGTAAAATATAATTTTAATATCCATACTCAAATTGGAATAAGAAGCATTATTGAAGAAAATATATTTTTGAAGACATAAAATGAAATTACTAATATGTGAGGTTTTATTTTTGATGAATTGTACTTAAAACATTCATTATATAAATCCATTATACATATTTTTTCTAATTTTGATAATCTAATTCTATATTCCACTTTTATGTCATTGTTATGATATGTATATTTAAAATATAATTCAATAGTATACTACGATTTTTTTGAACGTGAAATTTCATTATAAAAATTATATAAATAAAGTTAAATTTATTAAATGAAAATAAGTAATTAAATAACTAGTTGTTACATTCTATAATCATGTTAATAATTTATACATGGATGTTACATAAATCTTCTTCAAATATCTAAGGATTATTCTTTATCATCACATTTCTATTATCCCATGTATCTAAACAAAAAAATTTCTTTCAGCAAAAACATTTGATAGTGATAGTGGTATTATTTCACAATAGTGTCTATTTTTTATAATGATTTTATATTAGTTGTTCCTAAAAGGTGATATAATTATTCAATTGAATTTCCTATATACTTAATACATTTTAAAGATCAGTTTTGAACTTTCTCAATAGAGATATATGGAATACATCATTTATATGAGATATATTCAATAAAAGTCCCAATAAGTAATAAAATGTATTGATATGTATATTAATTTCAATGGTATAAATATTTCCTGGGTTCATATCTCACATATTTCAAAATATCATAAACTTATTCTAATAAGATATTATATTAGTACATTTTTTCCATAATTTATTCCCAGATATCACCAATGATTTTTATCAAAATAATTTAAAAAAAACGGAGTTTTCACAATGTATTGATAAATAGATCTGACCTTGTTTTCCATTTCCCTAGTTAAATCTTGTCCCAGTAGATTTCATTCACTAACTTCATCCCAACACATTGGATTTATCAAGTACCATCCATGGAGGGACTCGTAATGATCTATTTTAATTATTGACTAGATGATATTGCTGTATGAATACTATAAAATTTAAAGGTGTTGATCCAAAGAACAATTGAAAACCATAGAACCTTCTATTGACATATCATCTATGGTTTAAATGGTATTTTATAACTAACCACTTATGTAAGAATGAATTATAATGTAGAAGAAAAAAAATATATTCAATGTTTTTTGAATACCTCTCTAGAACATTAAGGTAAACCTGAAAACCCAATAAAATAAAATCTATTTTTTCGCTCCATGAAACCATATAAATTCTTTAAGTTATAATTTATAATAAAAATCAAGTCATAAATATTATCTTATTTTCATGAAATTAACAAACATCAAAAGGATTTCAACAAAATAAAAAATACTGTTGTTCCCTTTTGATATCATGAAGAGTATAGCAGTAAAATCCATGGTAATTTTTCCCATTACCATTATATTTTGGAAAATGGATAAATAAGCCTTTGAATTATGTTAATCATCATTAACTTCTCAACACAACAATTATAAAGATAAATTTTCTTAAATATGTTTTATCTTGTATTCTATATATATATACTCATTCATAGAATTTTACATCTTTGAAAATCTGTGATGAGTTAACAATGATAACATGTGATCTTCATCGAATACATCCTTCATTAAGTATTGTATTTATGTATCTCAGATAGGATTCATGATATTTATCATTACATCACAATTAGGAAAAATATAACAAACATTATTCTCCTCCTAATATAATTTTATATCTACTGTCTATGCCTCTTTAATCCTATCATGTATGGATGGCAGAAACTTAATTTGAGATATATAATATATCTATAATTTCTTAGTTATTCAAGATTTATATTCTATAATTATATTAATAATATATATCTCTCACTCTTAATCAAGAAAAAATAGCATTGTCTATCTGACTTGGAGAATCATCCACCCTATTTATCATCATGGGAGATAATGTATTGAGTAGTTTTAATATTTAATCATATCCAACCATATTCTACAATGCAAAATAATCAATTTATTCTTAAATATATATTAAAATATTTTTTTTCTGTATATAAGTTACACATTTCAACATAAATTACATGACTCCAAATTTTAAATAGAAATAATACTGCTTCCAAATTCAAGTCATGTGTTTGGTAATATTTCTCATGTATTTTTCATTTAGGTTTTAAAATATATATCAATTTATCATTATATAATTGTACAAAAGCTTGTACAAAATAGAATTCATTATTATAACGAAAAAGAACTCAATAGTATATGGTATTGTCAACACATGTGCAATCACTAACCAATTTTTTCACACCATGAATGTTTAATCACATTTGTACATTGAAAATAAATTATCTCTCTACTATGTGAACATGTTAATAATATTATATATTAGTGATATATTCATAAAAAATAATCCATAATTTCTTATAATATTGTGGAATCTAGGGATTTTATTCATTGTTGTTGGTCTAGTCCATTGCTCAACGACATTCATATTTCCAAGATCTATCGAGATATCGTTATATGGGATTATATAACCCATCATTGAAATCATATGTATCCCATATTCATAAATGGTATAATTTCCAAGAAACTTCTCTTTCAACAAGTTATTCATCAAATTTATCAAATATTATATTTTTTCATCCTTTCTCTAAAAATATATTGTAATACCATTTGAAAACACTAACATTAATTGATCAAGGTAATCACTATTGACCCTATTCATTTTATCCATAATTATTGTGTGGAATTTTTATTTCCATGTTTTATTCATATAAATTACTCAATTCCATAATTTTAAAATAAGTCTATTTCTATTATAAACTCTATATTCAACTCAAATGCCGATATATAAATAATATTTAGTATTTAAAATTTATCGATCGTTGTATATTTCTTTAAATAAGTCATTGATATGGGGTAATATAATCTTATTCATGATTGTGATGTTGTTATGTTTGGGATTATAATTTCAAATAAAAATTCCGAAATGAGTTTTCTTAAAAATGAATACATAATCTATATAGGACACACTCAGGAACATGAATCATTTATAAAGATTCTCTTGGAGATTCTTCTATAAATCTTATTACTCAATAATGTTTATTCTATATGGATTACTTTAAATGGGTGTAGAAACAACTATGAGTTCTAATGAAATCAATGAATCATGATTTAGGGAAAGAGTAGAAATTCCCCCCAGAAAAACATATTCATATTCCCACCAAATAGGAAAATATAATTTTTGAGTATCTCCCTAACAATTGTGGATATAAAAACATCCACGAATAGGTAGTAATCCCCAAATGATGGATGTGATTTTATATTGGATTTTCTGGTTCATCTGTACACCATTATAGAATCACATGTTGATTAATAATATCACAAGGTTATTTATTTCTACAAAAATTGAAAAGGAATGTTTATAGATAATTCTAATTTTTTCATATAATAACATCAAGTACATATACATGGATTGTTATAATATTTATGTGATACACATTCCAATAAAACTCTTTCATAGATAATATGTGGACTTGATATTTAATAATCATTGTATTAAGTATTTTTACATCAAAATAAAAAAAATCATTGAGTCCCTTATCTATAATTTTTAGAATTTTTCTTATATATTACCGACTAAAATAGAATACATAGCTTTCACAACATAGATATCATGAATCAATTCATGACTGACTGAAATAGAATTCCCTATAGCCTATTATTTAATGAGTTGTGGTGACCTTCCATGCTCACTAGATATTGGATAAGGGAAATGATTCATACAATCCATAATATACTTCCATCTGAATCGTTGACCTTTATTATTTATATCCTTCTTCTATTTGGATACATTATACATCTTTATATACCCCTACTATAAATAACTATCTTTATTGATATAATTTTCATACTAAAATCAATTACTAGTTCCATGAAATGATTTTCCCAGGTTCTTTAAATTTTATTTCAGATATCTATGTCACTGTAATTTCATTCTTCTATGATATTTTCCCTAAATTTTTCTATGAAACACTATTTTTTAACACTTATCAGCAAAAAAATTAAATTTCGGTTGAAAAAAATTCTTCCTTCAGATAAAATTGAACGATTTATTCAATGTTAAAAGAGATTGTTTTGGCTAACTCCATTTGAAGACATTTTTGGATGATCATTATTTTATTGATCACAAATATGGAAATAAAAATACATTGAAGTTAAATGTTTGAAGATATAAAATTATTTTCAATGAAAAATATTGATACATTCATGGTTATTAATTTTTCAATGGGTAGTTAAACTAATGCAACGTTAGTTAAAATTGATATAATGGTTTTTATTATGATACACCACTAGTTCAACTTGATATAACATTTCTATTAATGTAATGTCAAACTCTACATTATATGGATCTACCATTGAGATTATCTATAGTTAGTTCAATATATTCTAACGATGAAATACTTCTACTATCATACTTTGCTGTTAATGGATCAGTTTTTGAGGAGACAAAACGATATTTTAGAGGATCTAACTTTAGTTCAAAACATATCTACCATTTATGAGATATACCACTAATAGATATATCATTCAAGTGATATAGAATTTATGATATATAAATATATATATATATATCTCTCTTAATAGAACTACGAATGACGAACTACTAAAGGATTTGACCTACTTTAGTAGTTTACCAAACGGTAAGGCTTATATATCACTACAGTTGTTCTACCATCAGTGAGAAATATCCACTAGAAAAATATACTATTACAGTAGATCTACCACCATTAAATATATATTTATGGACTATTAAATTTATTTTTCATATTATTATTTCCTATTTAATTTATCAAATTAATAGTTTTTGAAATTTAATGCATTCCAGTCACACATGGAATAAAATCTCTTCAATCATAATCAACATTACAGAAGCATTAAAAAAAATTCATAACATTATGATATAGTTCCTAATACAATGATACAATATTATAATAATCAATATTATTATTCGATACATAATTGGACCTAGAGATTAATATATTCAAAATAACTCCCTCATACATGAGTTCCGTGAATAAAAACATGATAGCTGATAGCATGGATACAAATAGAGGGAACGAAAACATTCATATATTAATCAAGAGACCTGTTTGAAGAAGGATAATAATTTCATATAAAGGAAGAATATTTTTAGTTTCCATACATCCATGATATACTATCATCCTACAAATTCTAAGAATCTATATTGATCTCTAATCATGAAAAAACTCATGGTCTCAGAAAAACAAAAGCATCACATATTGAGGTTCATCAAACTATCAATATATATCTATTTCTCTTTCATTTTTACATATCTCAATAGAATGGGTTTTTATTGTACACTATTTATCTAAACATGTTTACAGTTGGGATAAAATTTGAGAGTGCTTGAAACATTCTCTTAAACTCATTAATTTAATACCCATGACTATCTATAGAAGATGTACTATATAACCTGATATCTTTTTGTAATGACCCGCTAATTCTCATTGTCTTGAGAGTGCAACGAGTCATTACTAGGCCTTAAGCGACATCCCCATGATGCCAATGGCTGGCAATAAATTTTGAAGGGTTTCAATTACAATTGGGGTACAATTTACCCTTTACGAAAAATTACCCATCCATTAACCATTCACTATATGATGCATGAGCAAATCAAGACCAACAAAAAACATCATTTTTAAGAAACCACATTAATGTACAAAACAGCAGAAGACCAACCGAACATCAATGTACACAATAGAAATGGAAAAACACAAGACTCCCAAAAGCCACCATGACTCTGTAGTCCACAAGATCTAAGATCCACAGCATCTCTCAAACATCACCAAAAGCCACTAGTAATTAGATGCTTTACCTTTACGTGTGTCTCGGAATACAACATCTGCAAAAGTAACAAAGTTACAAAGAAGGGGTGAGTATAAAACTCAGTAGGTTTTCCCTAATGACATCCCTACTCACGCCACTAGGATAGAAGAGTTATCCACATTTATATAAAAACAGTTTATATAAAACATTTTCACCAAAGTAGTTCATAACTAAATATCAACTAGTTTTCAAAAACCATCCATGCTCAAAAGTATCATAGGGAAATTTAAACCAGATTTTCCAACACGTCATTTTTCTAGAAAATAACCAAACATATTTCCAAACCATTTCACAAACATCCCGTTTTGGCATACACAACCATTTTACAAACCCATGAAATCAGCCATGCATGCATCGTTATAACAGTTTCATACTAATGAGTGGTCTCTCGTCGAACTACCAAGTCATCACAAGGTAATTATTTCTCATGTGCCATTACACCTTTGGCACTGAGCACAAGGTCATATTTCAACCAAGCCTAGTACATATAGTTTCCATCATGCCATTAAACGTTTGGCACTGAGCACAAGGTCATATTTCAAACAAGACTAGTACATATAGTTACCATCATGCCATTAAACGTTTGGCACTGAGCACAATGTCATATTTCAACCAAGCCTCATAAAATGCAATATGAACACACACTACACATTTCCAACAATCATGCCAAAATCATCCTTTCTATAAAACACCCTTTATTGAAAACCATTTCCATCAAAATCAAGTGTGTTCAACAAATTAGAACCATTTCAGTAAAACACCCTTTTTATTTAATACTATTTTCTCATAAAACCATTTCCAATTTCAGCAATTTCATAATTTAAAATCAACATTTTAAATTTAAATAGCCAAATCACATTGCACAACAATTCAACATGATTTCTCAATTTCATCAAAACCATAAATCATCACTAAAGAAGATTTATTCCGTAATTTTGACAGTAAATACAATTAAAATTATTAATTTGAAAGTAAGACAACCAATTCTAATGAGAGGAGTTGAGAGTGAAGCCACCTACCACAACAAAAAAGTGAAACCAATCAACGGAAGAAGAATGCCAAAAAAACCGAGCTGATTCTCCAAAAACCCTCCATAGATCTCTTCTCTAAACACAACCAAGACCAAATCTCTTCATATTTTGCATCCACACACTTTTATCTACCCATAACATGCATATATATAAGAAACCGATATAAGAAGAGAAGTATAACTATGTAGATGTAAGAAAATGATCAAGAACTATCACATACCTTAAGAATCCGGCTTCGATTTTCCAAGAGAAGCCTTCGGATCGCCTCCATAACTCTTGAGAGAAGTCTTCCAACCTTCATGGGATATTAATCCTGATTTAGGGACTCTAAGGAGCATTAATTAATCCATTAGAAGAAAAATTAATTAGATCCAAAATTTTAGGATCTAATTTTAAGTGAACGCACGGTTAGTCCACACAGTTTGACAAATCGTGCGCTAACTGTACGTTAGCTTCTTCCTCAGCCATCCTTCACGCACGTCCTCATCACACGGTTTCCCGTAACAGTGCCCTGACTATATGGAAGCCACTACATCCTTAGTCATCCATGCACGGTTTGACCGCACGGTTTAACAAACCTTGTGCCGCCTGTGCACCTTCTTATTTGCTTCAATCTTCAATCCAGGATCTCCAAACACTGCCATACGTCACCCTTATCTTTTAAAACCAAGAAAAGCATCAAGTAAGGGTTACATACTAGAAACCGGGGGTACTACATTCTCCCCACCATTGTTCTTTCCATCCCTGGAAAGTAGAAAATCAATTCTTGTCTAAAAGAGTTCTGGCCACTGCTCTCTCTTATCTTTCTCGTGTTCCCAAGTCTCTTCTGAATCTGACAATTTTTCCCCAAATCCCACACTAGGTCGATTCGTTTTCCATACAAGACATTATCCTGCCTATCCACAATCCGCACCAGGATGTGTACCAGCGAAGCATCCGGCTCTAGGTCAAAGTGATCCCATCTGATCACATGGTCAGGATCTGGTTGATACTTCTTCAACTGAGATACATGGAACACATTATGCACTGCACTGAACCATGGTGGTAATGAAAACGGATATGCCACCTCTCCAACCCATTCCAGTATCTCAAAATGGCTTATATATTGATGAGATAACTTGTCATACTTCCCAAAATGGCGATGCCCATGTCTTGGATAGATCCTTAAGATGACATGATCTCCCACAATGAACGCCAATGGTCTGCGATGGGGATCTGCATAAGACTTATGAAGACATTGAGCCATCTCTACCCTCTATCTAATCAATTGAATATTCTCCATTGTTTCATGGACAAGGCTCGGCCCAACTATTGATGATTCACATGTTTCTACCCAGCATAGTGTAGAACAACAAGGACGCCCATACAATGATTCAAACGGAGCCATGTGTATCGAGGCCTGATAACTGTTATTGTTTGAGAACTACACTAAGGGTATATGATCCTCCCATGAGCCACCAAATTCTATTACACAAGCATGCAACATGTCTTCAAATTTCTGTATCTTCCTTTCATATTGTTCATCCGTTTGAGGATGATACACCGTACTCATCTTCAACTGAGTTCCCAGGGGTTTATGTAAGGATCACCAGAAATTAGATTTGAACCTCGGATCTCTATCTGACATGATTGGAACTGGTATTCCATGCTTCATTACCACTTCTCGGATATATATTTTTGAAATATATTCCACCGTATGAGTTTCACGAATAGGGATAAAATGGGCAGACCTGGTTAGACGATCCACTATCACCAAAATGGCATTGTGTTTCCATACTATTCTTGGAAGACCTGTAACAAAATCCATTTCTATATGATCCCATTTCTACACATGGATAGGTAATGATTGTAACATACCTGCTGGTCATTGGTGCACTTATTTAACCTGGTGACATGTTAAGCACCGTGAGACATACTCGACCACCTTCCTATTCTTATCGCACCACCAATACTGCGCCTTCAACGCCTTATACATCTTTTTTGTACCCTAATGTGTAGCCCATCTGGAATGGTGGAAAGAATGAAGGAGTTTTTCCGGAGCTGTTAAAGGTACAACCATCCAATCTCAAAACTGAAAAACTGAACTCCCATATAGCTTCCATCCCTCAATGGTCTCCCCAGCATTGAGTTTTGAACTCATTGCAACACTGTCTAGATCAGATGTTTGTGACTCCTTTAATATCTCCACCAAATCTAGAACAAGCGCAACTGGAAAGAAAACTGCAACATCACCTCGGTCTTCACATTCTGTATGCATGTCAACGAAGACCGACATTAACTTCCATTCATCTTAAGATTCTTTTGGAAACTGAGCATACGACTTCCTGCTTAATGCATCAGCCACCAAATTTCCCTTAACCGGTGTATACGTTAAGTCAAAATCAAACATTTGAAGATACTTCATCTGTCTCCTTTGCCTCAGATTCAAATCTTGTTGTGAGAAAATGTGTTTCAAGCTTTTGTGATTTGTAAACAATGTGATATTATCACCAAAGAGATAATGACTCAAAGTCTTCTAGGCATGGACAATTGCAGCTAACTCCAAATCATGTGTTGGGTAATTTTTCTCATGCACCTTCAAATTCCTTGAACCATAAGCAACAACATGGTCTCCTTGCATGATAACACATCCCAACCCTGTTCCCAAAGCATCAAAATACACCACATACTCTTTTCCTGATTCAGGCAAGATCAATATGGGTGCTGATGTAAGGCGATGTTTCAACTCTTGAAAATATTTCTAACATTCCTAAGTCCATTGAAATGCACTGTTTTTATTTGTCAATGCTATCACAGGCAAAGCTAGTTGTGTAAAGTCATTCACAAAGTGTCGGTATTAACCATCTGGACCAAGAAAAATCTTTATTTCAAAGACATTATTCGGTGGATTCCAAGAAATAATAGCTTCTATCTTTTCTGGATCCACTGAAACACCTTTCTCAGAAAATACATGACCATGAAAACATACCACTTATATCCAAAAATTGCACATTGATTATTTTTCACACAGCTGATGGTCCCTCAAGATTTCCAACACTGTCGCCAAATGTTGCTCATGATCAGACCTTGTACTTGAATGCACCAATATGTAATCCACAAAAACCACAAAAAAAGAATCCAGATATGTCTGAAATATCTGATTCATCAAATCCATGAAGACAGCTGGTACATTCGTAAGACCAAAAGGCATGACTACATATTCATAGTGGTCATATCTGCTTCTAAAGGCTATCTTCGGAATATCCTCCTTCCGAACTCGCAACGGGTGATATCCTGACTGCAAGTCAATCTTGGAGAACCACTGAGCTCCTCCCAATTGATAAAACAGGTCATCAATGTGTGGAAGTGGATATCGATTCTTTATCATATGTAGGATAAGATTACGATAATCTATACATAGTCTCAATATTCCAACTTCTTTCTTTAAAAAAAGTGGTGCTACCCACATAGACATGCTTGGCCGAATAAAACCTTTTCTTTCCAGTTCTTCCAACTCCAATTTATATTCCATTAACTCCTTTGGTGCCATCCTATAAGATGGAAGTGAGATATGATTAATCCATTAAAGGAGATCAATCGTAACTTCCACTTCTGTCATAGGTGGTAACTGTGAGAATTTTTCAGGAAATTGATCAACGACAACTTGAAAACTATTATTCACAATGTTAACCAGCAATTACAAGTTTAACACAGCAAACTGGTAAGAGATTGTTGCCACTGCTGGTGCCAATAAACCCGTTGCACCTTCCTTCACCCCTCTTTCTTCTCTAAAGAGATGCTCGATGCCATCCTCAGTCGTGGAACTGACTGTTCTGCTATAACAGAAGGTGTGAGCCATAAACTCTGAAAACCAATCTATACCCAGGATTATATCATATTAATCCACCTCCAGCAAAGAGAAATACCATTTTATCTCAGCTCCATCAACAGTTATAGAAAATGATCTACACATGACGGCTATAAGTTTTCTTTCATCTAGAGGTGTTTGATGTTTTATCACAAAAGGCATCATTTAATATTTTTAGTTTAGAAAATCAGAAATATGAGATGCAGGAAAATAATGTGATGCACTAGTATCGTACAACACTTACATGAGGGTAGAATTCAAAAGAATCGTACGTCTCACCGTAGACGGTCTAGACTGGTTAACCACAATCACTTGTTCCACTCCATACCATTGCTTTGTTGCTGCACATTGCTCCTTATTTACTTATTCAGATTGCCCTGCCTGAAGAGTCATGGTATTCCTGGAATCATCATAACTAGATCTGCTCTGCTGGTGAGATTGATTTTTCTTTCCTCTCCCTATCGAAGCATAAGATGATTGTGATGCCTGGGAAGTGTCATAGGTACCCGACCTCAGAGCACTATGACAATATCACTGAAGATACCCCATCTTGTTGAAATTGTGACATGATTTTGGTGGTGTTGTACATTCTGATTCCATGTGATCAGTCGAACCACATTGAAAGAAACATGCTTTGCCCTGGGGTCCTTGAGGATGGTTGACTGATCTCGCCGTCTGGTTCTGATTCACACTCTCACCTTGAAAGTAGGTGTCCCTCTTCCGATTGTTCCCATCATTGGAGTTCCCACCTATTCCCATGGGTATCATCATTCCTCCTCCTATCGACCCTGAGATATCTCGTTCAACAATCATTGCTCTATTCACCATGTATATATAATCCGTAATATAGAGAACCGCACTCTTCGATCGAATCTCCTGACTTAGACCCAATTTGAGGATGTGTGTGTTCAAAGAAGAACTTTCTGCAACCTCTCGTGCAAAACAGACTAAATTCATGAACATAGCCGCATACTTTGTAATAGAGAGGCTCTCCGATTTCAAGCTGAAGAAGTCCGTCTTTTTCAGGATATTGAACATGCGAGGATAGAATTGTTTGTCAAATAATTCATCAAAATCCTCCAATGTAAGTCCTTCGTCCAATTTAGCATGCACCGCTAAATCTCACCATTGATGTGAAATATTTCGAGCATATACGTCACCAGCTATACTTTCAACTCCACCAGTGTGCCGATGAAATCGAATATACGATTCATCCTACTTAGCCACACCTCCGCCTTCTTGGGTTTATCATCACCCCTATTGTTTGGTGGATTTTGCTCCATGAAATGGATGGTATGATCCACATGTCGTGGATCATTCCTCCGATTCCATGTATACACATCTTGAAAGGCTTGGACAATACTCTGAACCAGCTCTTGGTTCACACATGGTTCAGGTGCAACCACATTCTCTACAGCTTCTTCGGGTTGGATTCGACAACGCCTACCAGGTTCCCTTTTCTAAACCAACAACAAACTGCGTCAATCTCACTCTCTAGCAATTGTTGGCATAGAATTTCAAATTCTATCAAAACACTATGACAACATTGTTCTCAAACATCCTTTTTCCATGTTCAACCATATATGGAAACATTCAACAAAATTTTTGAAAATTAATCAATTTTCAAAGTACATCAAATACCATGTTTTCAAAGACATTCAGTTGAAAACAATTTCGGCATTTTCAAATATTGTCACCTTTCAAAAAGTTCTTAATTATTTATTACAATGACATATGCAATCCTAGTGGGAAGTCATTACTCTACAATGCATTTCATGCTAATCTCATTGGCTAAACCCAGGAAAATGAGATTTCCAACATTCTAGAAGTGTATCCAAAACACTTATGTACACAACACCCTTGTAACTTGAAGTTCAACATAAAAGGGTTAGCTACATCCTCTTATGCTATAAATTTCATGTCCTGACAATCCTACCCCTATCTATGATGACCAGCCAAGGAATAGACCAGAAATAATTTCAACTCCAAGACCAAGAACATCTATGACCACTTGTTAGGCAAGGACCGAACAAGCTGATACCATTTGTAATGACCCATTAATTATCATTGGATTGAGAGTGCAATAATTCATTACTAGTCCATATATGACATCCCCAAGACACCAATGGCTGGAAAAAAATGCCAAAGGGTTTCAATTAAAATTGGGGGACGATTTAACCTTTAAGAAAAATAACCCATCCATTAACCATTCACTATATGATGCATGAACAAATGAAGACCAACAAACAATGTCATTTATAATAAACCACATCCAAGTACACAACAATAGAAGACCAACTGATCATCAAAGTACTCATCAGAAATAGAACAACACAAGACTCCCAAAAGACACCATGACTCAGTGGTCCACAAGCTCCAAGATCCACAGCATCTCCCAAGCATCACCACAAGACACTAGTAATGAGATGCTTTACCTTTACCTATGTCTCAGAATACAAAATCTGCAAAAGCACCAATGCTCCAAAGCAGGGGTGAGTATAAAAATCAGTAGGTTTTTCCCAATGACTTCCCTACTCACACGACTAGGATAGAAGAGTTAGCTACATTTATATAAAATCGTTTATATAAAACATTTTCACCAAAGGAGTTCATAACAAAATATTAACTAGTTTTCCAAAACCATCCATTCTCAAAGGTATGATAGTGAAATTTAATCCAACTTTTCCAACACTTCATTTTTTCAGAAAAATAACCAATCAAATTTAAAAACCATTTCACAAACATCCCGTTTTGGTATACCCAACCATTTCAAAAACTCGTGAAATAAACCATGCATGCATCGTTATGAAAGTTTCATACCCATGAGCATTCTCTGGTCGATCTACCATGTCATCACAAGGTAATTATTTCCCATGTGACATTACACCTTTGGAATAATAAAAAGTTCCAATTTCATCCAAGCCTCATACAATTCAATATGAACACACACTGCACATTTCCAACAATCATACCAAAATCATCCTTTTAATAAAACACCATTTATTGAATACCATTTCCATCAAAACCAAGTGTGTTCAACCATTTCAGATCATTTCAATAAAACACCCTTTTTATTGAAAACTCCTTTCTCACCAAACCATTTCCAATTTCACCTATTTTATAATTGAAAATCAATATTTTCAATTCATATATCCAAATCACTTTTCACTACAAGTCAACAATATTTCACAATTTAATCATAACCAAAAATCATCACTAAAGAAGATTTATTTCATGCTTTTTATAGTCAATACCATTTAAATAAATAATTTTAATCTAATCCAACCTATTATAACAAGAGGAGTCGAGAGTGAATCCACCTACCTCAACAAAAGAGTGAAACCAAGCAACTGACGAAGAATTCCAACAAAACCAAGCCGATTCTCCAAAAACCCTCCTTAGATCTCTTCTCCTAATACAACCGAGACCAAATCTCATCATATTTGGAATCCACACACTTACATCTACCCATAACAGGCGTAGATCAATGAAACTGAGAGAAGACGAGATGTAGATCTAAGTAGATCTAAGAAACCGATCAAGAACGATCACATATCTTAAGAATCTGGCATCAATTTTCTAAGTGAAGCCTTCGGATCACCTACGGAACGCTTGGGATAAGTCTTCCAAACTTCAAGGGAGATTAATCCCATGTTGGGGATACTAAGGAGCGTTAATGGGGAAATCAGAGGAAAGACAAATTAGATCAATAATTTTAGGATCTAATTTTATGTTATCGAACAGTTAGTTCGCACGGTTTGACAAATTGTGAGCTAACTGTGCATTAGCTTCTGCCATGGACATCCTTCATGCATGGCCTCGTCGCCTGGTTTCACTTAACCGTGTGATGATTGTGCGGAAGACACTGCCTCCTCAGTCTTCCATGCATGGTTTGGCCGCACGGTTTAACAAACTCTGTGCCGCCTGTGCGCATTCCCCTTTGCATCAAACATCATCCCAGGATCTCCTGACTCTCCTATACGTCACCCTTATCTTTTAAAATCATGAAAAGAATCATGTAATGGTTACATATCAGAAACTAGGGTTACTACACTTTTTATCTAATATAGAACTATGGGAGAGGCTTTGAGCCTAGGAAGGCCTATATTATGTTGATGTTAAAACCCAATACAATTTTTTTATTATGTTTATTGTTTAATAACCATCTTAGCAGGAGATGATTTACATGTGGAGGGGATTAAGTCTTTTCTTGAGACCAAACACCTTTTTTTTATTCATATCCTTGTTATATAAGTTTTTATGTATTTAAATGTAAAAAAAACATCTTTTCATAAAATATGAAACAAGAAATTACATTGTCTTTTAGTTTTAATATTTTTATATAACCCATTGTGTTATGTATTTTAGTGTTTTAATTTAATTTCATATCGAATACTTTTTTAACTAATAATTTTTTTCTCATTTATAAATTCTAATAAATATAAAAACTATATATATATATATATAATTTTAATTAACTATGTGCTTTTATTAACATTGTTGATTTAAATTGAAAATTTAAGAAAATATAAATTTTAATTGAGAACTCAATTCACACCATGTGAATTAAACACTTTAAACAAAATTTGGTGTCAATGGTTTTGAAATATATTTTTAGGTTTTATTTGGTTGTATTTTACAGTTCTTAAATTACATAGTATTATTAATTTATTCTTTATGGAAAAAATATAAAAATGATGAACTTCTAGAGATATGACTCTTTATTTCAATGGATCAAATTATTCTCAATGTAAAATTAAAATGAAAACGTATCTCAAAATCACAGATCTTGAAATTTTTATTGTCATTGAAGATAAATACGATCTACTAAAAAATGCTAGATCTGAGTGGATTGATGCTAATATATATTAATATGAAAATAAAAATATATCCATAAATGATTTATAATTTTAATTTAGAGATGAATAAATAAATTTAACCTGTTCAGGTAGAAAACATTTTAAATTTCATTACATTGGGTTATTTATCATGATGAAACCTAAAATTTAAATGAAATTTGATTTAATATTTATTCAATTTAATATGATGTGTTTAATATGAATACTAAGGAAGAAAATTTTTATATGTATCTTAGGTTTAATGAAATATTCAACACATTGCATTCATTTGGAAAACCAATTTCTAATAAAGACCAAGTGATGTGCATGTTGAAGATTTTACAAATAAGATATAAAGGAATATTAGTTTCAATTCAAAGATCATGCGATATATATAAGATGTCTATTAAATAGATGATTGAAAATATAATGATTTATATATGGGACTTCAATTTAAGTGGGATAATGAAGATGAACCATATAGGGAATATATAGCTTTCAAATCTACTTGTTTAAAATAAAAAAAAGATGTTAATAGAGGATTGCTAATTTAATAAAGAGTTACTGGTTGACATTGATGAGTAAATGGAACATCTTTCAAGGTGATTAAAAAATTTTGGAATGATGTATATGTTAACCATGAATCCTAGTTATAATTTTTTTTCAATAGAGGTAACTAGAGAAAATATAGGAAAATGGATTTTTTTACAAGTGATATAACGTGTTATGAATTCAAGAAAAAAATGTCATGTCAAAGAAGAATATCCTAAGATAAGGTTCTAAATAATTTATTAGGACAATGATAATATTTATAATAATTATATTAATTTAAATTGGACTTATTAATATGATATTTCATTTGAATCATATTCAATAAAAGAGGATAAAAATGATAGGTCAAATATGTTTTTTTGTAAAACACATCTGAAGTATCTAGGGGATTTCTTACATCTCCTATTCATAATTATAATCCATATAGAGATGAAATCAAGGTAGAAAACATGTATATTTAATTTTATGGAATATTATAATATTTTATAAGATACATAAAAAGAACTAAAGGATATATATAGAATCCTAATGAAGTTACATGATTGTTTTATTACATTATGACAAGACTTTGTACATGAAATGAAAAAAATGATCAATTTAAAAAAGAGAACAATGAGTTTAAATTCACGAATGATCATTTAAAAATGGATTTGAATATATTTAAAAAATTATTGATGTACATTGATCAAAATAATTGGAGTGAAAGGTGAACCAGTATGTACTACTAGAAAAGGATATCACCCTATAAAAAGAAGAGCCATTAAAAATAAATTTATTCAAAGAAAATGTTTTAATTCATCAATAAACTATTTTTATGGACCTAATAAATAAATAATATAAAAAATCATAGATATTTATATATTAGACCTATTAAAAAACTACGGATTCTAAAATCCTCTATTACTATCATATATAGACCCGGGAATATTTGTCAACTGAAGCCATTTTTGATTTAATGTACCTTTTTTAGGAATCCTAATTGAAAAGATTGAGTAATAAAATATTGTATATAGATAGTGGCTAATAAAAACTTATTATTGGGAATAATTCAAGATTAAATATTTTAATCTGGTTTGATGGTTGAAATATAAATTTTTCTGAAAATTCCAGAGGGAAAAAATTAATTTTGGTCAAAATTAGTAATTGTTATGCTGTTTTAATTTTTGATGTTTTTTTACAGATGAAATAATGATTTTCTTAGAATCTTACAACTATGTAGTAATGGTTTCTTGTCTATGAGCCTTACAACATGAATCACAGATTTGGTATTTGAGACTGGGACCCAACATTATTAATTCTCTATGAATGATTTCTTTTAATGGGTAATTCAATGATCATCCTAAACTAGAATTATAAGATGAAAAATCCTATAGCACAAGTCAAAAAGAAACCACACAAAATCTTTTTCAAATGAAATATATGTGTGTTAACATTAAAACCCATGTATTTCGACCACATTTGTTTGGACCATCAATAGATTATATCTTAAATGGGGAGAAATATGATTATGATTTATAATATAACAATTTATGATATACTTGTATATTATTTCTAGATCACAAAATTGAATCATGTTTCTATTTTTAAATATATGCTAAATGTATAGAAATTTGTGTTGGGATAAATATTAACATTATATGTTTTGATCATGTTTGTGTGTTTTAAAATCATTATTTTTAATTATTATGTTTCCAAAAAGGCAAAAATCATACATTTTCCACTCCCAACACCCCGTAAAAGAATTTTTTAGTAGAATGGTGGAATATTACCATTTAGAAAATTGATTCGATCATGAAAAATGAGAATGATTCATGTATATATATTTTTAGATGTGTGAGTGGATACAACATCTTATATATTAAAGATAGTTTTAATTAGACACCTTTCCAAAAGGACCCATTATGATTATTGTAATTGAGTAAAATAAAAGGTTAATTATTTAGTGTTTCTGATGTATAGTGTTTATTCACCAAAAGTATAATATAAAAAAATTAAACCAAGTGTGATGATTTAATTTTATATTAATATAATACAACCATAAATTCATATAAATTGTTTACCAAAATGACTATTTTTGTGTAGTAATATGTACTTTTCAAATTTATTGAAATGGATCCACATGAGTCTTAACCAATTTTTAAAAATATTTAGGATAATAATTGTAGTCTACATCAACAAAAAACCATATAAAAATTCAATGAATCAAAGAAGAAAATATTCTAGTTTATTGGAACAACAAGAACATGAAAATTTAGTGGATGTTTAGATATGAACCCATTTTTTCCTACACCCATTTGGACTCATAGATGTCATCCTTTATATTCTATAGTTTGATATCATAATAAATGAAAAAAATGGTTAGTCTCATTAAAATATGGTTGACCATATTTATGCCTTGTCACAAATTAAACCTCAGAACGTCAATGATGCAATAAATGATAAATTATTGCTCATGGAAATGATAGAAGAACAAAACAAATTAAAATAAATTAATTTTTAGGGATAAGTGGAAATTTTTAATGAAACTCTATGAACATGACCTATGTGGGTTTTTATAAATAAGGATGATGGGTCAAGGTCTATCTATAGAAAACATTATAGATTAGATTCCTATGGATATTTTAAATAACAATTATTTTAATATGAGGAAACCTTTTATGAAGTTTCTAGTCTTCAATCAATCATAATTCTATTTTTCTATACATCACATTTAAACATAAAACTATATCAGATGGTAGTTAAATTTGAATTTATAAATGGATATATAGTTGAGGATTCTTTTCTAGAAACACCCACACAATTTCAATATAAAAATTAAATTCTTATATGGTATTCAATTTTTTCAATAAAAAATGACATTCTTCTAAATCATATTAAATTAACCAGTGTACATTTATATGATTCTTAAGAAATTGCATAAAATATATTGATACACATTTTAGTATAAATTTTACACTGGAACATAATTTAACTATAAAATCATTATCTTATATGAATTATAGGGTTATTATTAGATGAATTATATATTTAGCTATTAGAAATAAAATATTATGATTAGTGTATTTATGTTTCACCATTTTCCATAAAATAATAAAGAATATTATTTACATTAGGTTAATTTATTTAATACCTCAAATATAAAACCTATTTAGGCGTTTTTTACCATATAGGAAAAGTTTTTTTAAGATACATTGATGCAGATATTGGTGGTTTTATGTTTGATATATAAACAACCGAAAGAGAATGTCACTTTTTGGGAATGTTACTACATTCATGGTGTATTAAAAATTTGTTTTTTCATAGTCTACTAATGAGGAAGAATACATAGTTGTTGTGTGTTTTTGGGAAAAGATATTGTGGATGAAGCACAACTTAAAGGATTATGGATAACAATTTTAATAAGAAATTATAAATAGTGAGAACAAATGTGTGAAAATAATTTCTATGAATCTTATATCCCATTATAAGAAAAAAAAATATTGATATAGGACCAATCATTATGAGATAGAATTTCTAAAAGAAATATGATATATGTCTTGAATTCATTGATGTTTAACCTCATCTTGGTGAAATATTTACAACTGTGTTATATTAAGAGAGATTAATCTATATGAAACTTGATGTAGGAATGAAAAAAATTAGTAAGGTAATTTTTTTTATAGTTATTATTTAGAAATATTAACTATTGGAGATCCACCACCTGGAGATCCAACGTTAGTGATCAAATGATGGTGATACACCATTGGGTGATCAACCACTAGATGCGACTACATTGGAGACAATCTTTTGGTGATCAAACATTGTTGATATACCATTGGTGATACACCATTTATGATCCTCCAGTGGGTCATCCATAATTGAGTGATCTATTTTTGGCCGATTTATCATGGGGTCGTTTCATGTTATTATCTGTTTGTTATATTTAATAAAATTGATGTTTTATTACATTTTTGTTGGAATATTTGATTATATTTTTTAATTCTAAATACCTAAATGATAGAATTCACTTATTTCATATTTTATGAATCTTCTAGATCATTAATCACATTGAATATTACACACCCTTTCTCTATTGACCTTAAAACATCCTTAAACTAATGCATCTCATTGGGAATCTTTGTAATGATTAGGGTGATGACTCCCTCAGTTTCATATCCTAATGGGTCATCTCCATTGATGAAGTCTCAAGAATAGTTTATTCGAACTACTTCTATCAATCTATGGAAACCAAAACAATCTAATTAAGTAATTATGGATGAAAAAGAAATATATTATTAATGTATAATTTTTAGAAATTATGTAGTGTAAAATGTGATTTTAGAACAAGGATGGATGAGATTCTTTTAAAGGAAATATATGAAATTCAAACATATTTTCCTTCACAAATTATATCATCATATATATATTAAAATCGGGGAAATGAATGTTTTTTTAGAAGTATTATTAGTGGAAAATATGAAACTTTTTCTTCAATATAACTATCCTGATGTCGCATTGAACCCCATAGAGTAATTTTTTCTGATTTTCAGGATTCAATGCCATTTAAATAAGAGTTATATATATATATATGAGTATTCTATAATTGAATTAACATTAAATTGTGTAGTATAGATACCTTCTACCATAGATCTTGATAGTGAATGTCAAATCATGTATAAGCTTATCCAACATATTCTTTATCTTGAAGAACTGGCATTAGCACCATAAGATACAAATATTTATTTCAATTATCCCTTATCAAAGGAGGGGATAATGTAAATATAATCCAATATCTGATGGTGTACATGATAGTGATTATCCATATATCCTCAAGAAAAAACACCCATATTTATCCTAAGCTCATTTCATCCATGTAGGAAGGATACAATTTAGTGGATGATAATGAAGATATTGTTTGATGTTATTTTTTATGAAGTCAGTTTACATACAAGGAGATAGTTGTAAATTACATCATATGGTAAATGAAATAGATGTACGACAATGATAAGTTAATTAAGAATTTAAATCATAAAATATATCCATATATACTGAATGATATCAATGATACCTTATTGGATCCAAATGATCATTTTTTATTCCTTTAATAATAATGATAATAATATGTTTTATTTTGAGAAAATTGGAAGTGGAAACTTCAATTGAGATAAGAAGCGACTCTGATGTGTTTGAGGGACCATATTTTCCAATGAAGATACTAGCCCCTAATTTATAGACTATTATATAGATAATTTTAAGTGAAGGTGAATAAGTGGAGATAATAATATTAGATTAAGAATTGGTAGATAGTTCTTCAATGAGATCAAATAATGTTGTTGAGTTTTTATATAAATATTGTGGATCTAAAAAATGAAATGTTGATGGAACTCAGGCATATGAAGATCATCATATTTGGGATGGTGATGAAGAGAAGTCTCAACACCCTCATTTTATTTCTTCTTTTTGTAACAATGTAAAAGATGTGAGTTATTTTTAGGATCATCCTAGGGGTGGTGATTTTAATATAGACGATTATGGATCACCTATTAAGGGTAACTAATACACTAACACTACTAGTTTGAAATTTTTTTCATATGAATGAACAAGTAGTTTTAACCATAATTGAGGATTATAATTGTCAAATGGGGAGATATAAATTGGTTCCAATGTTCTGGGAAACTCATACTCTGATTTTGATGGTTATTGTGACAATAATATTGATGATGACCAAGGATTTCCTTTTCAGAATGGTTCACTTTCCATTCATATTGATGTAAAAGGTGCTAATGGATATGTGGTTGAATAGGTAGATTTGGCTTGGTATTTGGAATTATTTCATTCACATGATCTTAATTAAAAAATTTGAAATTTATAGGAGTCATTATCTAACACTGATTTGATTATATATCATATAAATTATACTCCTTTATATTCTAATTTTGTTACTATGAATGATTTGGAGATTTAGATAGTATTAATTCTCTCAAATATTAGTGTAATTCGTCGATCTACATATCCCCAATAGACTATGATATCTGTAGCTAATTCTTGATGGATTATTGAGTTAGTTTCCTCTCATAGTATGCTGAAAATGATCACAAAAAAGAATGAATTAGATATTGAGAACAATGTTTTGCCCATTAATATGGGAGATTTTATTTCTATTAGGAAAGAAACTAGAGGAATATTTTTTACAAGATATATATCACTTCTAGATAGGTTAGATTCCAGATATTCCTTTGGTGTTTCCTCAGCTAGTGATCCACCACATACATATTTAGTTGATGGAGAGATGATATGAGCCATTATAAGATATGAGTTGAATTATATCATGGTGGAAATTAATATATTTTACTAGGAGTATATTAAGAATAAAAATTTACAATGTGAGTGTATCTATTGACTCATTATGGTACTTTTTTAATGAATCTTAGTTTTAAAGAATTACTATAACAATATCCACTATGTATTATATTTCTTTGATTTATAAAATGAATGAGATAAATTCTAATTTTATGATCCTTCTTAAAATTATATGGATTCCTCTAGTCATTAGGGCCATTAAGGAATAACTGAACAGTCTCAAGGAATTGTCACATATGAATAATATTTTTATAGAAAAGAAATATGATTTTTTTCATGGGAGTGGAGCATGGTTTCAATATCATAATGGACTTCGTTAATTTGATGATTTCATTTTTATTGCTTCATGTTCTATGGTGGTGGGCCCTGAATCAATTCCGAACTTTTATCCCACTTATTAAATATTATTTTCACCTTTTCTTAATCAGTATAAACTTTTGGGTCTAACACCACCTACATTTGTTCAACATTTTAGGAAAATTTTCGAATGATATCTTCCACATACTACCTACACACCTATGGTCTCCAACAATGTGTCTGTAGGTTCCTGAAAAGGAAAATACCCACTGGAGCCTCCAACTCATCTATATGAGTGAGATTTTTCTTTAGAATAAGTATTATTAGGGTTTTTATTAATCCTTTAATTACATTTTGGAGTGTGGTCCTTGATGTTAGGATCTAATGAAAAATCATTATAATATTTAATTATCTCATATATTATATTTCAGATCAATTAATTATCAATTTGTTATTCCCAAAAAGGGGATTATTTTTAATGGAACACAAGATTGTACTAATCCTATTCATAAATTTAAATGTTAATTATAACATTATTGATACTCATCTATACATGGTCCTATATTTTTTTAATAAACATGATTATAGGATCCATAATTTATGATCATCATAAATTGGGATATTATTTGATCATCATAATCTTAGTGAAGAAAAATCAAGATTATTAAATTTATAACAAAACATTTTTTATGAGATGAAATAATTTTCTTATAAACGTTGTGAATAAAAATTCATAAAGATTTTATTTATCGCTCATTGAATAGATACACCCTTAGTCCAAAAATATCTAATGTTGTTAACTTTGATCTACCTATATTTTAACAAGAAGTACAATATAGATACATCTACAACCAACCTCTCATTATCATGGATTTAACATTGAGAAAATCTACCATTTGTGCGTCAGAATATATTGATGAACAACATCTATTATGAGAATAAACTTCTAATGGAACAAATATTAAGAAAATATTCTAGTAGTTCAACAGAACAAATGTCAGTCTTGAAAAGACATACCACTAAATATATTTTCCACTAATCGAAACACTACTGATGAGATCTACCACAATAGATATCTAAAACTAAAGTGATCATCCATTAAATATATAAAATCATAAATGATCTACTACTAATGTTTTTCTACAAGTATAGGTCCTATCCACCTACAGTTGATCTACCACTAATGAGAATGAAACCCTATATAACAAAATAATTAGACAATATCTATCTCAAGTAAGGATCACCTTCCGATGTTCTAACATTAAAGATCATATGATGAATTAAAATTTAATTTCTCCAATATAGTGTATCGAATTTAGTAAAATAATGAAACACAAATGATTTAAGAATCATTATTATGAAAATACTCCATAGATGCGTTGATGATAAATTCAAAATATCCAAATATATTTCCTAATATGAATATGAATTATTTTTAGTATTATTAATAATAATTGAATAATTGGACTTGAAGATTTATATATTCATATGAACAGTTCATTCATGTATGTAGTATAAAACAGTGTATAGAGAAAAGTAGCTATTCAAGAATATGGAGATTTTTTTTCATATAATAACCATGATACTTGTTGTGGGAAGTATTTCAGTTTTATATGATGTTAAAATGGAAGGACCGTTTAGACATCCTTGAAACTCATTTTTACTTCATATTTTTATAAACTTATTTTGTATTATATAAAACAAAAACTCAAGGAATCATAATGAAATAATAAATAAAGATTTTCATCACAAATTCTATCTATCAATATCTGACGATTTAATTTTTTTTATTTTTTTATTATAAATATGTTTTTTTAAAAAAATTATTTGTACACACTATATCAAATGATTAAACTAGATTGTGCCTAAACCATCACTAGATCTACCTCATCTTATTCCCATAAAAAATTCAAGAAGTTTTCTTTTGTGACCAATTAGGTTTTTATCCCATTTTTAAATGTGGAATAGTCCTTGATCATTAAGTGCCCTATGTAATATTAATTATAAAAATTATTATATTTTTTTGTTCAATTTTTTTATTTGACAACCTTCATTGGTGTACGTGATTTTCATGTGGGTGGGATTAATTCTTTTCATGACACAAAATCCATTTTTTTGTGATGTCTGTTTTATGTCAATTTATATCTCAATGTTAAAACTGTAACAATTATTAATATCTAAAACAGAACCATAGTTTTGATAGATATTTTTAATTGTTTTATATTATTCGTATATTCAGTAATATAGTGTATAATTTAATGTGATTTCAAAAATTTATTTCAAATTATATTAATCTCAAATTGAGAAATTATATTTAAGTTCAAACAAATATATTTTATTATTTTGATTTTCTAGGTGTTTCTATTTATTTTGAGAATTTAAGATTCAAATTGTAATATATAGAAATCTTAATTGAGAACTTAATTCATTCCCCTTCCCACAAAGTTACTCACCCCAACCAATATTCATGATTTTAGGATTAAAGAAATATATAAATTTCTCAAATAAGGTCGGTTATAAATATTGAAGCATACCATGACTGTCTTACAAAGATTTATTAAAAGGTAACAAATTTTTTATCTCCCTTATACTTCATCTTCATAACGAACCTTTACATTTGGTGTGAATATATTACTGAATTCATTTATTGGGAAATAATATCTTTAATTCCTCAAATTCCATACATTTTACTTAATCATCTTACATCATGTTCTAGGTAAACATTCCCAATTAATTTTCATATCCTCCAATGTTATAGACTTCTAAGACGAATTTATCCTTAATTTATAACTAGATAATGTTAAATTTATTCTCCATCCAAAATTATTTATTAACGAAAAACTATTATATAAAAATACTAATAGAAGGAGGATGGAAACTATAAGATAAAATAATCAATTTCATGTGTAAACCTCATTGATATAATTAAAATCCCAAATTTATTATCTTTTTTACACATATTTTGAGTTATTTTACTAAGAATAATTGATATATAATGAATCCCATCTCCAAATAAAATTTATTTGAAATGATTAAAGTCATTAAATTAGTGATCACATTCACTTATCACATGATTCCATCTAGTTACCCACTTTAAATAAAACCATAAAACAAAATGAAAACATCATAAAAGAATAATTTCACTATATAATCATGTAATCATGGAAAAAAGTCATGTCACTTCCTAAACAGTTACACATTCATACTATCCAATTAATATCAAACATTATTCGATATAACTATAGATAATTATTGGAATTTTTATTTTTTATCATCTCATTCATCATAATGGTTCATAAAAAAACATTAATTTACCAACAAATATTCCACTATTTTTTAAAAATGGGTGTTTAGTCATAAGGCCACCCATCAAGAACCAGTAAATATGGATTCAAAATTCAATCCAAGTCATTTATAGTAGTTTCCCCTAGGGGAATATTTTTCATTCTTTATCCACATTGTAGTATCCAAACATGGATTTATTTTCATGGAGGTGACACAGTTTATACATTACAAAAACAATAGTATCATATCCAATATATAGAAATTCCCATTAAGGTTGTAACATTTATTTCTAATAAAAAATTTATAAATAAACAAACCCTACTCTGAAACTAACAGTTGAAACCCAAGTACTAAATAAATAATTATTATATTATTTTTGAGTATTCCTAAACACATTACATAATTATAAATGTATTATAATTTTAAATTTTAAATTTATTTGGATACTAGAAACATAATCAACTAATTTCATAAAATATATTGCTCATCTTCCACAATGATCTCTATAATATTATCCTTCTATAAATATCCTACATTAAACAATCCATCAAAAATTGGGTGAGGATTGTATAATAAAGGGTCATATCGGAAGGTATGTATGTATAAACATGTTATATAAAAATTATATGATAGGATAAATATGAAAATTCCATGATCAAATAATAATGTTCATGTTATAGGTGTAAATTATTCTTATCCAAATGATCTATAATCATAAACCCCAAATTCATGTCTAATCTATGAACATAAAGAATATGGGTGTTAATGTAATAATTATCATTCAAAAATATTACAATATAAATTCGTCCTCATTATAATAATAAATGATAACCCTATGAACATTTTATTTAGATATAATTTCAATATATAATAAAGTGGTAATATCTTCAATAAATCATAATCACATGTGAAAATATGAACATTGAAATTTGAAATCATTTCCACACATAATATTATGAGTATATATAAAATAAATCATATAGACATATCAAAATTTTTAAAATAATATTTACAGTTATACCCATGATTATCAATATCATCACACAAGATTTCAATATTACATTAAATGTTGAATTTGATGTTTATAAGGGATCTAAAGAATCCTAAATTCATTATCCATTCATATGTATTCCTCAAGGTCACAAAAATATAAGTATTTGAGCATAACGTATCCAATGAAAATGAAAACAGGTTTTATCAAGACTTCATATTCATAACTAATAAACATGTAAAGAAATAATATGGATGGATTCATTGGATTGTGTCATAATTTAAGAATAAATTAATTCATTTTTATAGATGAAAATAATATAAAAAATCACATGAAAATTTCGTATAGAAAATTACATTTAAATTTTTAAATAAATTATTTAATATTATAAAATTTTAAATTATTAGAAAATAAATTATCTGTATAACAATAATGGAATCATTTAAATTATTTATTATTCAAATAGTATTCGTTAAATTGTCAAAATCCAATCATTAATAATATATTAAAACAATGATTTCATTCTCACCATTGGAAAAACATACCTTGTTCAAAAAATGACATGATGATTCAGATTAATATTTTTTATTAAATTAAATTTTGGGTAAAATTTATTCTATTAAATCAATTAAAAATTTTGAAAAATTTGAGAATATTTTAAATATAATATGACCTAGGAATAAAATGTTCATTGACTAATGTTTAATGAATGTATTTTTTTCTTAAAAATATTTTGTAGATAATTTTAATATAAATGGTTGAAAATTGAACTATTAACTATTAATTATAATATTAACCTAAATATTATAAATTTTATCGATTTTTGGAATATAATATTGAAAAAAATAACATCAATGAAATTTTATGATAGAGTATTTCCAAAAATAAGTTAGATTTCAACATGCAACCTTTTCCTCAAGTCTCATTGTTCTGTTTACACATTCAAATATTTGGTACGATAAATTTGTGTTATCTATACATCTATTATAAAAGATATTATATAACATTGTATTTATCATTCCATCATTATTTATAATTCTCCTTTTATTTGAAATTTCATTCCTAAAATTTACATTCTTTTCATAAATTGTCAATTTTTTATGCATGTTGCAGTTTGATAAATAAAATACATTAAACCTGGTCTCATATTCATACCCTCTAGAACCATAATCATGAAATAATTATCATACTTATTATTCATATATAATATATATTCTTATAAATTTGTAATGAAAAATAAATTACATCTCTTCTTAGTGGAGTTGCTCCATAGATATGTGAAAGTGACGTCCTCAACTACTAATATATGGAAAATAAATTTAGTAGATAGGGTCATATAAATATATAATTATAATTATATAATAAATATAATATATAAAATTTATATAAATAAAAATAAAATACTTGATATATGGTGCTGGAAAATGAAATGCATCACTTCATGAGGTGGCAGCCCACATGCGTGTTTAGATGATGCTTCTATTTCTATAATTGATAAAGAAGGAGATGAATTTTTTTTTATTAAGATAATGTTATATTTTTATATTAATGACACATTTATCACTATATTATGATGTATACAATGTGGTTCTATATGGTGTAATAAGAAATATAATTTACTGTCATTTGTTATGAGTTATACAACATCACTGAGAAAACATCATTGGATTACACTTTATGATTTAGACATGATGTTACATATAAAAGAAGAAATAGAATAAATTAAAATTATTTATTAAGATGTATGTCAACAAAATAGGGATGTTAAATGGATTATAAATACTAAATATATATGTGTATTAGTTATTTATTTTATAAAATGAATTGAAATAAAAACGTGTGAATAATGTCATTCACTACAAACTCCAAGACAAAATAAAAATAAAATTTAAATATATAATAAATGATCATTATAATTTTAAAGACACAGAAATTTCAAGGAAATTTTTTTCTAAAGTACTTTGAAATTTTACGAGTCTGCGGCTTCTGACGTCGCTTGATTCTGAGGCCTGGTGTGCCCAGAATCAATTTTCGAAGTTTAGCTCGAGTACGTTCAGTGAACGAACGAGCGGGTTTTTCTAAATTTTGAAGCGGTGCTCAGAATTAAAATCTGAGGTCCCCGATGAACTCGCCGCGCCTGTAATTGCTTAAGGGGACACTTAATGTAGTTGCGTTCGCAATGGAGGAGAAGAAATTTTGGGGGGTTTATTTAAGAAGTAAATAACAATTGTCAGAATAATTTATTTTCTTGAGGTGATTTTCCCCCCCAATGGGTAGTTAAGAGTGGGGCCCACAACCACATAACTACCCAAGTGTGGATGTTATAGAGGTGGGCCCCACACGAGCCCCAACATTTAATTTCCTCTGATCTCATTTATTCCCATGTTATTTCCTTTGGCTTTTACCCCATTAATACCCGTTATTTAATTCTTTGGAAACTCCACATAGTGATTATGATGGAGGCTTCCTACGTCCCTCATCCATTAAAACGTGACAACCAATTAATTATGTCGGTGAAAATTAATTTGGCACCACATTGAAATTAATAAGAATTTCACGTCTGTTATATTAATTTGTGAGCCACCTTAATCATTTGGTAATTGGCAAAACACTTTTGTGAAAGGCTCTGGAATGAAATAAATAGGGTGGCGAACCGTTCTTCAACGAAGAACGACGAAGAACGCTGGTTCCTCGAAGAAAAATGAGGCGCCACAAATCCTCTTCCCTATGACAAAAGAGGAGATGCTGCTACCTCCTCAGTGCACTCTGACGATGCATAAGAACCCCCTTTCCCTGAGACATCGTCTACCATGATGATGACGATCGTCATCTTTGTTGAGGTAGGGGAATGAATCTGTATATTCTTCATTAATGATAATTATACCCTCGGCATGGTGTGTATTTTATGTGGTGATGCTTTGATCCACTAATGCAGTGGGTGCCGACTAACAAACAAGTCCAAACCCACCACTTCTTTGTTCTTGATGTGCGGAATAATTGGCGGAAACGAAGTGGGACCAAAATGCAAATTGGAAGCCTTCAAAGTGATGTAAGGGACCCGAGACGACTGCTGGTGCAGACGGGAGAGAAATCAGACCACCAGAATGACTCTTGTGGATCACGGAAGTCACCGGCGGCCGGAGGTAGCGGCGCCCCGGCGCGACGCTGGCAGGAGCCCACCGCGGCTTCAGTCGCAGCGGCAAGGAATTGGATCTCGTGGCCATGAAGGATCCATGGAAGACGCGGCGTCAGTCTCCGCTTCTGCGGAACACAAAGGGGGGACTACGTCTCCCCTGCTTTTCCTACTGGCCGAGCCAGCGCACCCCCCGGCCAGGCTGGGGCGGGTTGCACGGCCCTGGTCGGGCCGCCACCAACAGGGCCAGACCCGGACTTGGGGCGGGTCGACCCGGTTCGGGCCGACCCAGGGGGGATTGTGTCGGGTCGGTCCTTGCCCAGACCCCCCCCCACATCAGACTATTTTGGGTCTTTTGACCATAACATGAGCTACAAACCTTCGCTCGACGCACCGTCACTTGTGTTGGAATCCTTGAATGGAGACGGTCGTTTCAGTATATTACATTAGAGGTTTCGGAAAAGTTGGGGTATGGCCGGGTAGGTTCAAACTCGAAACCAACCGGGCCCTTGGAACAGAAACACTTATATCTCAAGGACTGGACATCCAATTGAAGTCCCATCAATTGTATTGGGATCCTTTTATTGAGACGGTCCTTTTGTCTTACTCCGCTTGTGTTTTGGATGCAGTGGGGTATGTTCGGGTTGGTTTTAGCTTGAAAACCAACTGGGCCACTGGAACGGAAAAGCCAATAACTCTCAGACCAGGCGCCCGATTGATGCACCGTCTTTCACATTGGGTTTATTTTGTTGTGATGGAACTTTGGGAAAATCAACTCTAAACTTAATGATAGTTGGTGTATCGACTATTTTTTTTAGGGGAGGACCCTCCCGGAATCGAGCATGCTGTGTGCGGAAACCCTAGAGCTGGCTTCGACTGCGATGATGCCGACTGCACTTCGATCCTTTGTGCGTCTGGCATCAAGGACAACTATACTTGGATCATCCATTTGTTCGGAATCGATGACAATTGTACTAGAATCCTCCATGGGTTCGATGGCGATGACTACCGTTCTTGTTTCCTACGGGGGTCCGGCAGTATTGATTGTTGTGCTTGTATCCTGTGTGGTTCTAGCAGAGTAGCTGGTCTTGCATCCTTTGTTGGTCTGACAACTTAGTTGGTCTTGTATCTGATGTAGGTCTGACAGCATAGATGAATCAGTGGCTAAATCTGATCATCTCTATCACCTTATGAAGTGTATACCTATGACAGCTGAGTCTTGATTCTCAATCATTATCATCAATGTGATTGACTTTCTTTCCTGTGTGGACTCGATTGTGTTTTCCTTTGTGGATTGGGTTGTGCTTGGGCTTGAGAGTTGGACCTGTTTTGTAACTGATGACTTAGGTATATGTATGGGCATATACCGTAGTAGAGTCATTTGATAATTCTTGATTGTACCTTTCCTTTGTGATTTATCCCTCGTGGATTATGAGAGACTTTACGGGGTCTCGGGGTCCCTACTGAGTATCGTATACTCACCTCTGCATGGGCTATGCACGCACTACATTGTGTTGGATGCAGATGACGGACATCACTGATCAAGGTGGAGGCTTGTGGAGCTGGACTATACCTGGAGGTGGACCACTTGGCGGGACTTACATGGAGCAGGTAGCCAGACCCGAGGAGCTGAGGAGACTATTTGTACCCACCCTTCAGGTAGGATTTCTGGAGGATGACTTGATGTTGCTGCTTTACTTACTGCTGTTGTACTTCTTTTTTAGTTGTAATGTACTTTCAATTGGGGTTTCATACTGTCCCATTAAATTTTCATCACTTACCTTGTACCTAGTTTTGCATAGTGATTATTTCACATGCGTACTCTGTTGTGTTTTTTTGTTTACTGTATAGAAAATAAATGCCATCCCTTTTCGGGATTTACGCCTTTGGTACTAGTCGCCAGCCCCTGGCCTATAGAAGGTGGGCTTGGGGTAGCCACGACATGGGCCCCGAGGGTGGGTCATGAGAAATTAGATTCAAAGGAGTCAGTTATACCTTAAAACTCATGACAGTTATAATTTTTTTCTGTGAATCAAATACTATTAAGATTATTGAGTTTGGTTTTCAGTCCAGGGAGTCCAGTGTTGGTGGCGCGGCCGACGTATCCATACACCAGGACCCTGACTTCTGATTTTGAATCAGTACATGAAAACACTGATTTCGTGTGTGTTTCCTTTCAATAGTTTTCTTTGTGATTACTTCGTGTCATCTCACTAGGTATATTGTACTAACTGTGGAACACCTGTTTCATTTTAGGATGGCCCCACAAAGGCAGCCAACAAGGGTTCCTAGTTACGTGTGGGATGGCAGCCCACCGAGCGACGAGGCCTCTTTACAGGGCCCCATTACAATTGAGGAAACATCGGTACCTCTACCCACTGAGCCACCGATTCTACCTTCCACAATAAAGGAGAGTGCATGCCGCCTGAGCGCGTTGCATGTGTTTCTGAGATAGAGGCTGCCCAGGTTCCATGGAGAGATGGATCCTCAGGCATCCGAGGATTGGCTGAAGGCCATTGTCAGAGTCTTAAGGTTTGTAGGGACACCAGCAGACCTCATGGTGATCCTTGTCGTGAGTCTCCTGCACACGGTAGTAGGAAGATGGTGGAGTCTAATTCTTCTAGTGCACGATGGTTAATCTCTTCTTTATACGGACTTTGAGATCCTCTTCCGCTCGGTGTTCGTTCCAGCCACCCTCAGTGAAGTGCGCATCCAGGAGTTACTACAGTTGCGGCAGGGCAGCATGTATGTAGCCCATTACTCGACGAGATTTACAGACACCTTGCGCTACTCCACAGATATGGTACGTGACCCATTCATCTTGGCCCGGACCATTGAGTAGGGATAGAAGCATGATATTAGAGCTTCGACGATTCCACTCAGCATTGCAACGCAGGTGGGGGTACTGGAGCAAGCCCTGTTAGTGGAGAGATTTCTCGCCGAGTAGCCATCAGCAGCGAGACCCACTGCAGGACGTCAAGGAGCAGAGTCTTCTGCAGTTGGCAGTTGACAGATTACGCAGAGGTTTAAGAAGACAAGGGCGTCTTGTGGGATACTATAGGACACGGGTTCGCATGTGCGGGGCACACGGCATAGAGCCAGCCTTACGAGAAGTAGTCATTGTTTTTCATGCGGCAGGCAGGGCCACATGCCTCGTGACTGCCTGACCCACCTTGTAGACGAGCATCAGATAGTGGAGGTACTTCCCAAGAAGAGGCCGAGGTTCGACCGTGGCAGTCTGTAGGGAGCAGGTTGAGCTGGCCAAGCAGCGGGTGTTGGACGATGCTTCGAGGCTCTACAACCACGACCACCAGGAAGTCCACCCCGACCACAGGGAGCTGGCAGGAAGAGCAAAGCTCAGCTCCAGGAAGTGGAGGCTTATGAACACGACGCACTAGATATGATTCGTGGTACTATCTGTTTCTATTCCACCCTCACTGCTGTTATTATATACACAGGTGAGAGTCATTCTTTTATTTCCACTGCCCTTGTTTAGAGCATGGATATTAAGATGGAGTCATTGGCTCGATCCATGCGGAAAGAGACTCATATCGGAGCTGACTCGATGATTACGCCCTGGTTCCAGTAGTGTGAGCTTACTCTAGGAGGTGAGATCTTCGGCTGTGATCTTCTTGTAGCGGCGTCGAGGCCTTACGACGTCATCTTGGGTTAGGCCTGATTATCTACAGTCCATGCTGAGATCGACTATATTAGGTGCAAGGTGTGGTGTGTCTGCATGGATGGGACCAGGTTCACCTTTACCGGTGAGATGGGAACCTTCGTAGCACAGTATGGACTTACGCAGAGGAGAGGGAAGCCGATCACACATCAGTTGGCTAGTCTCATCCTCGGAGGAGTTGAGGTGCGGAGTCCGGGATTTCCTGTTGTGGTGTATCAATATGCAGACATTTTTCCTGATGATGTCCCAGGACTACCACCTCGCATGGGAGGTAGATTTCGATATATACATGTACGGTGGGACATCACTGATATCAACTCCAGTGTATCATATGGCTCTCATCAAGCTTCTTGAGCTATGGGTACAGCTGGAGGAATTTCTGGTGAAAGATTTCATCTGACCCAGTGTTTCACCCTGGGCATCTCCGATTCTATTCGCCAAGAAGGAGAATGGGAGCTTGAGACTGTGTGTCGAATATAGTCTCATGAGCCAAGTGAATATGAGGAACAAGTATTCACAGTCGAGCATTGATGACCTCTTCGAACAGCTCAAAGGAGCACGTTGGTTCTCGAAGATAGACCTCAGGTCAGGCTACAATCAGCTCCGATTTCGGGACGAGGATGTGTAGAAGACGGCTTTCAGGTGTCGATATGGCCACATTGAGTTTTGGTCATGCCCTTTGGTGTGACAACTCTCCATCAGTGTTCATGAGTCTCATGAATAGGATCATCCAGCCCAACCTCAATTGGTTTGTCGTAGTCTTCATTGATGACATACTTATTTACTCGACTGCCGAGGATGAGCATGCCGACCACATACGGGTTGTACTGGATACACTCAGAGAGCATAGTCTTCATGGTAAGCTCTCGATTTTCCAGTACTGGATTCGAAAGGTTCACTTCTTGGGGTACATCATCTCAGAGGTGGGAGTTGTAGTGGATCCCACGAAGGTCGAGGTGGTACTAGCTTGGGAACCACCCAGGAGCATGACAGAGGTGCAGAGTTTCCTAGGTCTAGCTGGGTACTATTAGAGATTTGTGCCAGACTTCTCCAGAGTTACAGCACCGCTTACAGCATTGATGAAGAAGGGGAAACCCATCGTGTGGTCAAACAGATGTTAGCAGAGAATCCAGGAGATGAGGCGGAGATTGACCAGTGCACCCATAATGAGGTAGCTGGAGGAGGTCATAGGGTACGTAGTTTACTACGATGAATCAAGGATTGGACTCATGTGTGTCCTGATGTAGGAGCGAGCAGTGATCGCTTAAGGTTCACGACAGTTGAGGCCGCACAAGCAGAACTATGATACCCATGACCTGGAGTTAGAAGTAGTGGTCTTCTCCCTGAAGATGTGGCGCCACTATCTGATGGGTGAGCGCTTTACAGTCTACTCTAACCACCAGAGTCTCAGGTACATTTTCTCGCAGAAGGACATGAACCTGAGACAGCGGCGATGGCTCACATTCCTCCAGGATTATGACATTGAGATTGTCTATACTTATAGGAAAGGGAACGTTGTGGATGATTTTATCAGAAATAGATCGGGCAATCAGCTACTTGGTGAGGCGACAGAGCAGTTAGCCGCTTTGTAGATATCCTTCGTTGATAGAGATGGGGAAGCCTATCGGTAGTCCCTCACAGTCACTCCTCCACTTCTTCTGCGGCTTAGAGAGGCATAGCCTGGGGACGTTGACTGCGAGGTGCGTCGTGCTCATATATTCTCAGGGCTAGTACCTGATAGATTTTCTGAAGGCAGGGAGAACATCATCCTCTTCAGGGGACATACCATGGTACCAGTTTCAATACATGAGGAGGTGCTGAGGGAGTTCCACATTTCCTCTCCAGTGGTACATCCTACGGTAGCAATGATGTACCAGGACCTCAGACAACAGTACAGGTGGCTGAGTATGAGGAAGGTGGTGGAAGAGTTCGTTTCTCGATGCCTCACTTGTAAGCAAGTTAAGGTAGAGCACCAGGTGCCAGTGGGCTTGGTACATCCTTTAGAGGTCCTAGAGTGGATGTGGTATGGGATATCCCTGGATTTCGTGATGGGGCTTCCACGTACTTCCAGAGGACCTGACGCCATCCGGGTGATCGTAGACAGACTCAAAAAGTCATCCCACTTCCTAACAATTAGAGAGCATGGCTCAGTAGAGAGAGTGAGACACCTCAACATTCTAGATATCATACAGATTCATGATGTGACATCGTCTATCGTCGTCGATCAAGACGCCCACTTTACTTCCCGACTTTGGAAGGGGTTACATGAGTCTTTCGGGAAGTAGCTACGCCTGAGAACTGCCTTTCACCCGCAGATGGATGGCCAAATATAGAGGACCATTCAGACACTCGAGGACATTCTCTGTGCATGTGTCCTTCACTTTGGTCGCAGTTGGGAGGATCACCTTCCCTTGTTGGAGTTTGCATACAACAACAGCTAACACTCCACCATTAGAATGGAACCATACGAGGCACTGTACTGCTGACCTTGTAGGTCACCTATGTGCTGGACTGACCCTGGGGAGTCAGCCCTCGTAGGAATAGAGATGGTTCGGGCTATGATGGAGAAGGTGTAGATCAACCAAGAGCAGGTGAGGACTGCACAGAGTAGACATAAGTCCTATGATGATAAAAGGCATAGACCAGTGGAGTTTGAGGATGGTGACCATGTTTTCTTATGGATCTCACCTCGATGTGGATTATAGAGATTTGGTCGGGGTGACAAGTTAACTTCGCGCTTCATTGGACCATTCCAGGTCCTCATCAGGGTAGGCAAGGTGACATACCGCCTGGCCCTTTCACCTTAGTTGCACCGGGTGCACGACGGCTTCCACATATCTTAGCTGAGGAGATACGTGCACGACCCAACGCATATCATTGACAATGGGGAGATGGACATCGATGACGGGGAGACTTTTGCAGAGGTCCCAGTGGAGATCAATGATCGATAGGAGCAGGTCCTATATAGATGGTCTATTCCTCTGGTGCGCATTTGTTGGCAGCATTGGAACCTCTAGGAGAGAACATGGGAGCGAGAGGATCAGATGCATGCTCAGTACCCTCATTTGTTTCCCCGGTTTATGTTGTAGCTTTATAGGGATGTAAAGCCCTGATGTTGGAGTGCTGTAAAGACCCTTAAATTTCAAGGAAATGTTTTTCTAAAATACTATGGAATTTTACAAGTCTGTGGCTTCTGAAAACGCTTGATTCCGAGGCCCGGTGTGGCCGGAATAAATTTCCGAAGTTTATCTCGGGTATGTTCAGTGAACAAACGAGCGAGATTTTCTATCTTTTGAATGAGTGTTCAGAATTAAAATCTGAGGGCACTGATGAAATCTCAGCAACGGTAATTTCTTAAGGGGACACTTAATATAGCTGCGTTCGCAGAGGAGGAGAAGATATTTTTTGGGGTTAATTTAAGAACAAAATAAAAATGGTCGGAAGAATTTTTATTTCATAAGGTGGTTTTTTCCCACCCATGGGTAGATAAGAGTGGGGCCCACAACCAATTAACTACCCAAGTGTGGATGTTAGAGAGGTGGGGTTCATATGATCCCCACTATTTAATTTACTCTGATCTCATTTATTCCCCCACTATTTTCTTTGACTTTTCCCCCTTTAATTCCCCTTGTTTAATTCTATGGAAACTCCACAATATTGATTATGATGGAGCCTTCCTACCTCCCTCATCCATTTAAACGTGCCAACCAATTAATTATGTCAGCGTAAATTAATTTGGAACCACATTGAAATTAATAAGAATTGCATGAAAATTCTATTAATTTGTGAGCCACCTTAATCTTTTGGGTGTTGGAAAAGAACTTTTGAGAAAGGATCTGGAAGGAATTAAAAATGGAGGAGAACTATTCTTTAATGAATAAAGATGAAGAATTCCAGTTCCTCAAAGAACAACGACGCGCCACCAATCATGTTCCTTGCGACAAGAGAGGAGACGCCGCTACCTCCTCGGCGCACTCCGACGATGCCTACGAACCCCCTTTCCCCGCGACGTCGTCTACCGCAATACCGACGATCGTCTTCTATGTTGAGATAGGGGAAAGAATCTATATATTCTTCTTTTATGAGAATTATACCCTCGGCATGGCATGTATTTTATTTGGTGAGGCTTTGAACCACTAACATAGTGGGTGCAGACTAACGAACAAGTCTGAACACACCACTTATTTTTTCTTGATGTGCAGAATAATTGGAGACGATTAAATGGGACCGAAATGGCATTTGGAAGCCTTCGTAGTTATGTACGGGACCCGAGATGACCGTTGGCACAGACAAGAGTGAAATAGGACCACCAGAATGACTTTAGTGGCCCGCGAAAGTCACCGGCAGAGCCTCGGCACACCACCGGAAGGAGCTCGCCCCAACTGATGCAGCAGCGGGAATGAATTGGATCCCACGGCTGCGCGAGATCCGTGGAAGATGCGACATCGGTCGCCGCATCTACGGAACACAAAGGGGGGACCACGTCCCCCCTGCTCGGCCCGCTGGCCGAGGCAGCGCACCCCCTGGCCGGGCCGGGGAAGGTCTGGCGGATCGAGCCAGGCCGCGACCAGCCGTTCCATGCCATGCCCTACAGGGTCAGACCCGGACATGGGTCGGGCCGACCCAGGGGGGTTGGGCTGGGTTGGACCGGGCCTGGAACCTCTACTTCGGACTGTTTTCGGTCTTTTTCCCATAACATGAGCTATGAACCTCCGATCGACGCACCGTCAGTTGTTTAGAAATCATTGGATCGATACGGTTATTTTCATATATTACACTGGAGGTTTCGACAAATTTGTGGTATGGCCGGGTCGGTTCGAACTCGAAACCAACTGGGCCCTTGGAGCGGAAACAGTTATATCTCAAGGACCGGACATCCGATTGATGGTTCGTCGATTGCATTGGGATCCTATTATTAAGATGGTCCTCTTGTCTTACTCTACTTGAGGTTTGGATGCATCAGGAGTATTTTCGGGTAGGTTTTAGCTTAAAACAGACCAGGCCCCTGGAACGGCAAAGCCAATAACTCTCAGACCGTGAATCTGATTGACGCACCATCTGTCGCGTTGGGTTTCTTTTGTTGAGACGGAAACTTGGGATACATCAAATATGGTCTACATGACAGTGGAAGTATCGACTCTATTTCTCGAGGAGCGGACCCTCCAAGAACTGAGCATGCTGTGTGCGGGAACCCTAGAGCTGGCTGCGACTGCATCGATGACGATGACACTTAGATCCTCCATGGGTTCTACAACATGGATGACTGTACATGGATCCTCTGTGGGTTCGGCAGCGATGAAGACCATACTAGAATCCTCCATGGGTTCAATGGAAATGACTACTGTTCCTTTATCCTATGTGGGTCCGGCAGTATTGACCATTGAACTTGTATCCTATGTGGGTCCGGTAGAGTAGCTGGTCTTGTATCCTTGGTTGGTCTGACAGCTTAGCTAGTCTTGTATCCTATGTGGGTCCAATAGATTAGATGAATCAGTGGCTACATCTGATCATCTCTATCACCTTACGAAGTGTATACCTGTGTGATCTGAGTCTTGATTCTCAATCATCAACATCGATGTGATTGACTTGCTTTCCGGTTTGGACTGGGTTGTGTTATCCTGTGTGGATTGGGTTGTTCTTGGGCTTGAGAGTTGGAGCCATTTTGTAACTGATGACTTAGGTATATATATGGCCATATACCTAAGTAGAGTCATTTGATACTTCATGATTGTACCTTTCCTTTGTGGTTTATCCTTCGTGGATTCTGAGAGTCCTTCATGGGTCCTGAGGTCCCTACTGAGTATCGTATACTCACCCCTGCACGGGCTATGCCCGCACTACGTTGTGTTGGATACAGTCAATGGACAACACTGATCGAGGTGGAGGCTTGTGGGATGGATGGTACCTAAAGGTGGACCACTTTGAGGGACGTGCACAGAGTAGGAAGCCGGACCCGAGGAGTTGAGGAGACTATTCGTACCCACGCTTCAGATGGGATTTTCGGAGGATGACTCAGTGTTGTTACTTTTATTATTACTTTTGTACTTCCTTTTTAGTTGTACTCTACTTTCAGTTGGGTTTGTATACTTTCCCATTTACTTTTCAGCACTTACCTTGTACCCAGTTTTACATAGTGGTTACTTCACTTGTGTACTCTATTGTGTTTTTATGTTTACTGTATAGAAAGACTATTCCTTCCATTTTTGAGATTTATGCCTTTGGTGCTAGTCGCCAGCCCCTGGCCTGTGGAAGGTGGGCATGGGGTAGTCAAAGTATGGTTCCTAAAGAATGGTCGTGACAATAATATAAATCATCTCTATAACTATATTTTACACTATATGAAAATCATTCAATAAAAGTAAAATTTCCATGTTTTTGACACAATTCTTTTGAATTCCCTCAATTACATCAAACATTATCCATACAGGTATTGTTATAAATTATTTCTCGTGTCCATGATATATGTAATATGTCATGTAATATTTATTGTTTTATATTTACATTTAAATTTTCAATGTTATACCCCGTATCAAATTTTTAATAGAATTTTATTTCTTAATGATATATATACTTATATTGTCTCATAACATCAATTTTAATGGGATTATAAATTTATAAATTATTGGAGTTCAATATATGCTATTTAGTAATCATTTATGATAATATGTAACATTTGAAATAACTATCATATAATAATAACATTTTAATCATTATTAACATAGAAAAAACAAATACCATTTCAAAGCCATAATATAGTAGTAAAATATATCAACACAATAATAAATTCAATATCCATTAATTCATTATCTAGTAATATAGTATGGATTTATAAAATAGAATTTTGTACAAAAAAAATAAACCCTACAAAAATTCTTTGTATACTTAAACATACATGAGAAATAAAGATGTAACCATTTCCATAAACAACCAAAGAAATATATACATAAATATTACATAATTTTGTTTACTATTTAATACATATCAGAATAAAAAATTCCTTATAACCTTAATGGTTTATTTTCTTTAGGCCCGAGACACATAATCTAATTATATACGACTGAATAGAATTTTTTTTCCAAGACATGTTTTTTATAAAATTGGGAATCCTAATAAAAGCCCCAAAAAATATTACATAAAACGTAATATTATATCATTCGATCAATCCATAAAATATTATATGTATTTTAATTGTTCAACCAATATAATTTACATTCAATATGGGGTACCTTCATGTCCATGTGATTATAAATTACATCATCTATATAGTATTAATTATTTTTAAACAATTAAATATAGTAATAAAGACTAATTTTCTATTTATTGAATCAAAATTTCAAAATACTTTCCTTTTTGTGGATCCAATAGTCATGACCAACATTATAAACAAATGAAATAGAACTCTCAAACATTAAATTTTTATCTTCCACTTATTCAATGATTGAGAAATAATCATCTACCATTTCATATTTAGAGAGATTAATGAGATAAATGAAAGATTATATATCAGATTAATCATTCACTTCCTCTTTTATCTCATCATCTGTAGGATCTAATACCTAAGACACAAATTCATGCACCAAGTTGATCTCATATAGATTAGGTATGAAAAATAATTTTAGTTCTATTTATTGAAAGGAACCTATCTACACATAGTCTGTGTAGAGACCCGTATCCTGACGTACATGGACATTACATTACATTTGCGGAATACTTAGTACATAACAAAAACACACACTAAAGGATCGTAATAGTTTAGTGTCTTTGGAAACTCGGAACATAATCTTCTAATCCTGGTGAAAGATCTTCAATATCTCCCGTAAAGATCTTCCATTTTTTTTACCTAAAACCTTTCTTTATATCCTGGGGAAAAGAAAACATAAAAGGGTGAGCTCAATTGCTCAGTAAGGGTATACAAAATAAATAAAAATCATATCATATCTTTTTGAAAATCACAACCTGCAAAAGAGATCATAATATCTTAACATGGAACAAATCATAGAAGTGAAAATGAGATCCCCATAATCATAACATGAAACTTGAAACTTTGTGGCATGCACACATAATCAGGGAAAATCATTTCTTGTTAGTCATGACTCATTGCCAAGACTATCTTAGTGGAAAAAGTCCCTTTCTGAACCGAGTTCACTCCTCGTTTCAGTCCTGTATCACTGAACCGAAATAACCTTCTGTTCCAGCCATGTCTATCTCATGAGATATAAAATCTTTACCCAATGCATTGGAGGGAGATATAGGTCCCACCCATTTCTTAATGAATCCTTTCTTATGTGTGCCACAAAATCATAAATCATACATCATTGCATAACCCATGTAATAAAAATGGGATTCTTAAACAACATGACATCATAAAACCATTCATATAAGATAAAGGAATTCATAAACATAATTTAATCACAACATAGTCAAATCAATGTAAAAATATGGATAGAAACATAACCCTTTATTATCTTATATGGAAAATAATTTTGATAAAACACTTGAATTGAATTCTTGAGGAAAATATCCTTTCTTCTTCAAAATCAATTTCTTTTCACAAAACATCATGCAATTTTAAAAGAAAGAGATTTTATTGAAAATAGTCATGAAATCTTTTAGAGGAATCTTCATGAAAATAAGGCTTTATAAAACAGTATAAATCCGTTCATTCCGTATAAGTTAAAAAAACATTCTTCGTACTTTTGTCGGAAAAGTCAAAAAGTACCTCGTACGAAAAACGACAAAAGATTCTTTTCATACGTATTACTAAAAACTCACCGAAGGGTAAAAATGGATTTAAACAATTTTAGGTGGATGGAAATAATATTACATATTGAGTAAACATGGATGTGGATGATAAAATACACCCCAGTAAATACTTACGAATAAACAATCTCGGATAAAAATGAGATTGTGATATTTCCCTTACCTTAGGTCCGACTTGCTTTGTAAGTGTCCGAACCTCCTGTATAATGATTTAAATCATGTTATTGACTTATTACATAATCATATTCATTGTTATGATATCATATATGGTTCACTTAAGACATTATATTACCCGTTCTTTTGTAAATTCCATGTTAAAGAAGCGTTTTGGGTAAAATCGTTTCATTTATCGTAGGTGTTTTGACTTGTTGTTCTTGACATCGTTATTACTTATATCATGATTTACTTACTTCCAGAATATAAAATATGATTTATATATCATATATATTCAGTATATATATATATATAATAGGTAGATAAATAAAATGAAAAACACCGTTCATGGAGACGGTAGTCCGTACGTACGCATGAACGTTGTTTTCCTTTCCTTATTGTCTTCAAATGGAAGTAAGTAGATGACATACATATGTATATATATACATAAATCCAGTAGCTTTATAATGTCATATATTTCATTATTATTTCTTATATATACTTTATAATCATTCTTAAATGGTTAACATGGAGAATGAATCTCATCGCGTCGTGGAGACGGTAGTCCGTACGTACGCACGAGCGATGATATCATTTCCATAAATATTGAACTGAATTGAAGTGGATTATATAATATATCAGAATCAATATGACGTTGTAATAACTATGTATAATTATTCTTTACACCATTATACCCATCCATGTAAGGTGGTGGTGGAAAATAGATTACACCACGGCGTGGAGACGGTATTCCGTACGTACGCACGCGCGGTGATTTCTTTTTCCGTAGGATGGATAGATAGTGAAATAGGGTTGTTTCATACTTATAATAACATATCAGTATATGAGTGATACTGATGTTATTACTTCATAATGAAACAACCTAAGAAGAAGAATTGGAAGAAGAAATAAAGATGAAAGAATTGGTAACGGTAATTACCTCTTCTTTGAAGCGCCTCTTTGAGACCTTCTCTTAGGGCACTAAAATTGGTCTTTGAGGAAGACCAGAACATCTAGGATGTTGCTAGGGAAGTGGAGAAGAGATTTTGGCAGGGGTTGGCCGAGCTTGAGTGCTCAAATTGGTGTGAGGAGGAGGGGGAGGAGGTGTCCTTTTATAGGGGAGGAGAGGGGCACCTTAGGAATATCTCAAAATATTATTTTATATTAAAGTCAAAATCGCTTTATAATGGTTCCAAAGGGTCTTATTTCGAGTCTAAAGTGGGGATGGGTCGAAATCCTATCAACCAATAGAATTTAGACAAGTTTAGGATATTATTTTAACCTTATCAATTAGATTTAACTCTAAGTTAAATAATTTAACTTTTACCGTGTCTTTTTGTTTTCTTTAACTATATGGTTAATACACTTACTATAACATGCCAAACGAACCCCAAATTGTTTATTAGTAATACATATATCCTTATCTAAGTCATTTGGCCGAACCTTAGATTTTTAGGAATAAAATAACAATTAATAATATAATATTTGATTTCAACTATTTTGTGTCAATTTTGACACTATTTGATATATGATTTTTGTGAAAGTCATAACAGAATTATATGTTCGAACCAAGTTGATTAAAGCATCACTATTATATCATAGTAACCTAGAAAATTAGTGGAATTCATAAAAAGTCTCAAATTACATTTATTTTTGTGTTTATAACATCAATTATGTCAATATTTCATTAATAAGATAATTACTGCATCATCTTTGTGTCATAAATAAATTACATTATTTGATGTCTAAAAATTAGAAATAAAATATCATCATGTAGGAAATCTTTTTATCTTTCTAATGAATATTTAAAATTGAATTTATCTTATGTATAACCCCATATTAAAAATTATTTACTTATTAAACATTGATTTTAACTATTTTAACCCTTCTTTAAATAAATTAATAATAAATGTCCTAATCTAATCCAAGTGGGCCTAAATGGTCATATTTTATTCCTAAGTTTGTTTTTGGTCGAATTACACTTATCCAATAGAATTAGGACATGTGTTACGGTAATAGTAATATCATATTTACCCTTAGTTACCCTATTTACTATTAACCACGGTAAAAAAAGTAAAAAGTTACTATTCACCAAAAAATTATTTTCATCTCATTGAACCACATTTTAGTCCTTGATATTAACCGTGTCTCTCGGATTTTCGAAATTCCATTCACAGAAGCGGTAAAATTAAGTTTTATGCAAAATTCAGTTTTTAACCTACCACTTAGTGGTTTCACTATTCATCAAAAATTGAAAGTTTTCAGAAAAATACCAAAATTTCATCCTAAGCTATATTTCATATTCCGAATTCAAAAATGAAATCTATTTTACCAAATTCATAACATAGAAGTTGCATTAATTAATTTTATAATTAAATCCTGCTGTTAAAATAAATAGCGTGTTTTTAGGAAACAATATATATCAAAAGATTGACAGTTGATTATGTCTGGTTTAAATGTGAAATTACATCCAATGACCAACATTGTATTAAATTGTAAAAATATATTCTAAATATACTTTAAAACCACTCAAATTAATAATTTACCACTATTAATTATTTCGATTGAAAAAGTTGTTTTTAACTAAAATTTGGTAATTTTCACTATTCATCAGAATATGAAAGTTATCCGAAATGTACCAAAATTTCACCTTAGACTAAATTCGATACTCCAAATCCAAAAATGAAGTTCACTTTGAAAAATAAGATTTACATAATTTCAAAAAGTGGTTATTACTATTCATAACGGCTAGTTTTAATAATATTTTAATAGCATATCGTTGTTTAGTGAAACTCGTTATTGCGTACTACACACGCTATCGAGGAAGGTCGCGATTGCGTGTATGCAAGGCAAGTCAAGGATGCGTGTTGTGCAAGCTTCTTTTGGTGTAGCGTACAATACAAGACATTAGTGAAATAAAAAGAATATTTTTCATAAAATCTCGGGCTGTTACATTCTACCCCCCTTAAAATGAATTTCGCCCTCGAAATTCGTCGGGGTTATAAATGGTTTACTATTCGAAAGATTCTTTAATAGAATCCGACATCGTAAAAAGGAATACAAAAACTTGGCTATAAAAACTAAAGTATGAAATGTAACGATTACCCAAATAAACTAATCGCTGGGTTTCCACATAGGTAAAAATATGGATATGGAAGAGAAATCTAACCATCATGTTCTGATGGAGAGTGGTAGAGAACATGGCTATGGAAAAGCCAGTAATCACAAATCCATAGATTTGTGATGATATAAGGTACCATATGATTCATCAGGTATAAGATCACTAGGACAACATTTTTGGTTTTCAAGATCATTTCCCTAAAGTTGAAAATTTGAATTAGAATAAATACTTACTTTATTTTGGTACAATATCACTATTGTCCGTGCCTTTAACAATTTCCACATCATCTCTTAAAGAAATGAAACTGAATTTGTCATTCGCGATGTGTTAGCAGATCATGTGATAGAATGATGGGTCATTCCATCTGTCTCAAACAAAAGGTTAGAAAAGTTATCAAAAAATACATAAATCCATCTATAGTGAGATTAATCATATATGGTTCCTAAAATGAACTTATACTTCATATATCATACCTATTAATAAAATAAAACTAGTTTCTACTAAACAGGGACTTCCTGTAGGCCAGTGGTAGGCGATAAAGGCTAGTCGCACTTCGGTTGTGGGTTCGATTCCCACAGCCTTGTCCGAAGCGATGGGCTGTCGCCCGTCCTGCAGGTTGTCCTTTTTCTAAAACTATATTACTATAACATCCCATCAATAATATCGAAAAAACTTCTATCCTTAAACAATACTAACTTATATCCAACATAAACCATTCCAATCTTTAGGCTCATAATACTGCAGTCCATTCTCATAACATAGTGAAAACGATTACCAGAGATTTAATACCATCGTTGATCCCCATATATCATAAGATATATCTTGTTGGTCACATTCCAAACATTCAAAGGCCTTAATCTTGTACTCTCTTGAATACCCATTGAACCTTAGTGAAAACATGAATGCAGTTAAAAGTTAACACTTTTCACATACCGAAATCCTCAAAATTCTATATACTCAATCCATGATATCACTTAGTCCTTATATCAATCATGAGCTCATGAATATTGTTAAACATTTCATTTTCTTATTTTCCCTTCATTATGCGCATATCATCTTATTTCCAAAAATATCTCAATCACTTTGAATACCACATTAAACCAATACATAAATATTCCAATACTCCATGATACAACATTATTTTGGAATCCCATTACATAAACACTTAATCATTCCACCACATCGTTATCATATTCAACATTGCCAATAGTGATCGCATGTGATTTCCCTTTGTCCTTTGCCTTCAGTGGTTGCTCATGTTGATCATCACTAACCCTTGGATTAGGGCAATTATTAGCATAATGCCCTATTTCCTTGCACTTGAAGCATTGAAGTGTTGGCGGTGCGTTCTATGCAGTGTTTGCTTTATTCACATCATTAGAAACCCTTTTTCCATTACTTCGACACTCAGCTGCTCGATGACCTTCTTTTCCACACTTAAAACATTTTCTAGTTCCTTTAAGACAAACTCCACCATGCTTCTTTCCACACTTTGTGCATAAGGAAACATTCATCTTCTTTTCACCATTATTATGAGATTTCTCCTTGAACTCCATCTTTCGTTTCTTGTCAAAACCATGAGATGGATATGTAACACCAACTTCCATTTCTACCTTGATAGCACAACGCACAATTTCTTCATAGCTACTGAAGTCTCTTATAGCTAATGCCCTTCGAAGACTTGGTTTTAAGCCACAGAAAAATCGATCAACTTTACTTTCAGGTTACTGTAGAGACCCGTATCCTGACGTACATGGAGATTACATTACATTTGCGGAATACTTAGTACATAACAAAAACACACACTAAAGGATCGTAATAGTTTAGTGTCTTTGGAAACTCGGAACATAATCTTCTAATCCTGGTGAAAGATCTTCAATATCTCCCGTAAAGATCTTCCATTTTTTTTACCTAAAACCTTTCTTTATATCCTGGGGAAAAGAAAACATAAAAGGGTGAGCTCAAATTCTCAGTAAGGGTATACAAAAGAAATAAAAATCATATCATATCTTTTTGAAAATCACAACCTGCAAAAGAGATCATAATATCTTAACATGGAACAAATCATAGAAGTGAAAATGAGATCCCCATAATCATAACATGAAACTTGAAACTTTGTGGCATGCACACATAATCATGGAAAATCATTTCTTGTTAGTCATGACTCATTGCCAAGACTATCTTAGTGGAAAAAGTCCCTTTCTGAACCGAGTTCACTCCTCGTTTCAGTCCTGTATCACTGAACCGAAATAACCTTCCGTTCCAGCCATGTCTATCTCATGAGATATAAAATCTTTACCCAATGCATTGGAGGGAGATATAGGTCCCACCCATCTCTTAATGAATCCTTTCTTATGTGTGCCACAAAATCATAAATCATACATCATTGCATAACCCATGTAATAAAAATGGGATTCTTAAACAACATGACATCATAAAACCATTCATATAAGATAAAGGAATTCATAAACATAATTTAATCACAACATAGTCAAATCAATGTAAAAATATGGATAGAAACAGAACCCTTTATTATCTTATATGGAAAATAATTTTGATAAAACACTTGAATTGAATTCTTGAGGAAAATATCCTTTCTTCTTCAAAATCAATTTCTTTTCACAAAACATCATGCAATTTTAAAAGAAAGAGATTTTATTGAAAATAGTCATGAAATCTTTTAGAGGAATCTTCATGAAAATAAGGCTTTATAAAACAGTATAAATCCGTCCGTTCTGTATAAGTTAAAAAAACATTCTTCGTACTTTTGTCGGAAAAGTCAAAAAGTACCTCGTACGAAAAACGACAAAAGATTCCTTTCATACGTATTACTAAAAACTCACCGAAGGGTAAAAATGGATTTAAACAATTTTAGGTGGATGGAAATAATATTACATATTGAGTAAACATGGATGTGGATGATAAAATACACCCCAGTAAATACTTACGAATAAACAATTTCGGATAAAAATGAGATTGTGATATTTCCCTTACCTTAGGTCCGACTTGCTTTGTAAGTGTCCGAACCTCCTGTATAATGATTTAAATCATGTTATTGACTTATTACAGAATCATATTCATTGTTATGATATCATATATGGTTCACTTATGACATTATATTACCCGTTCTTTTGTAAATTCCATGTTAAAGAAGCGTTTTGGGTAAAATCGTTTCATTTATCGTAGGTGTTTTGACTTGTTGTTCTTGACATCGTTATTACTTATATCATGATTTACTTACTTCCAGAATATAAAATATGATTTATATATCATATATATTCAGTATATATATATATATAATAGGTAGATAAATAAAATGAAAAACACCGTTCATGGAGACGGTAGTCCGTACGTACGCATGAACGCTGTTTTCCTTTCCTTATTGTCTTGAAATGGAAGTAAGTAGATGACATACATATGTATATATATACATAAATCCAGTAGCTTTATAATGTCATATATTTCATTATTATTTCTTATATATACTTTATAATCATTCTTAAATGGTTAACATGGAGAATGAATCTCATCGCGTCGTGGAGACGGTAGTCCGTACGTACGCACGAGCGATGATATCATTTCCATAAATATTGAACTGAATTGAAGTGGATTATACAATATATCAGAATCAATATGATGTTGTAATAACTATGTATAATTATTCTTTACACCATTATACCCATCCATGTAAGGTGGTGGTGGAAAATAGATTACACCACGGCGTGGAGACGGTATTCCGTACGTACGCACGCGCGGTGATTTCTTTTTCCGTAGGATGGATAGATAGTGAAATAGGGTTGTTTCATACTTATAATAACATATCAGTATATGAGTGATACTGATGTTATTACTTCATAATGAAACAACCTAAGAAGAAGAAGTGGAAGAAGAAATAAAGATGAAAGAATTGGTAACGGTAATTACCTCTTCTTTGAAGCGCCTCTTTGAGACCTCCTCTTAGGGCACTAAAATTGGTCTTTGAGGAAGACCAGAACATCTAGGATGTTTCTAGGGAAGTGGAGAAGAGATTTTGGCAGGGGTTGGCCGAGCTTGAGTGCTCAAATTGGTGTGAGGAGGAGGGGGAGGAGGTGTCCTTTTATAGGGGAGGAGAGGGGCACCTTAGGAATATCTCAAAATATTATTTTATATTAAAGTCAAAATCGGTTTATAATGGTTCCAAAGGGTCTTATTTCGAGTCTAAAGTGGGGATGGGTCGAAATCCTATCAACCAATAGAATTTAGACAAGTTTAGGATATTATTTTAACCTTATAAATTAGATTTAACTCTAAGTTAAATAATTTAACTTTTACCGTGTCTTTTTGTTTTCTTTAACTATATGGTTAATACACTTACTATAACATGCCAAACGAACCCCAAATTGTTTATTAGTAATACATATATCCTTATCTAAGTCATTTGGCCGAACCTTAGATTTTTAGGAATAAAATAACAATTAATAATATAATATTTGATTTAAAAACTATTTTGTGTCAATTTTGACACTATTTGATATATGATTTTTGTGAAAGTCATAACAGAATTATATGTTCGAACCAAGTTGATTAGAGCATCACTATTATATCATAGTAACCTATAAAATTAGTGGAATTCATAAAAAGTCTCAAATTACATTTATTTTTGTGTTTATAACATCAATTATGTCAATATTTCATTAATAAGATAATTACTGCATCATCTTTGTGTCATAAATAAATTACATTATTTGATGTCTACAAATTAGAAATAAAATATCATCATGTAGGAAATCTTTTTAGCTTTCTAATGAATATTTACAATTGAATTTATCTTATGTATAACCCCATATTAAAAATTATTTACTTATTAAACATTGATTTTAACTATTTTAACCCTTCTTTAAATAAATTAATAATAAATGTCCTAATCTAATCCAAGTGGGCCTAAATGGTCATATTTTATTCCTAAGTTTGTTTTTGGTCGAATTACACTTATCCAATAGAATTAGGACATGTGTTAGGGTAATAGTAATATCATATTTACCCTTAGTTACCCTATTTACTATTAACCACGGTAAAAAAAGTAAAAAGTTACTATTCACCAAAAAATTATTTTCATCTCATTGAACCACATTTTAGTCCTTGATATTAACCGTGTCTCTCGGATTTTCGAAATTCCATTCACAGAAGCGGTAAAATTAAGTTTTATGCAAAATTCAGTTTTTAACCTACCACTTAGTGGTTTCACTATTCATCAAAAATTGAAAGTTTTCAGAAAAATACCAAAATTTCATCCTAAGCTATATTTCATATTCCGAATTCAAAAATGAAATCTATTTTACCAAATTCATAACATAGAAGTTGCATTAATTAATTTTATAATTAAATCCTGCTGTTAAAATAAATAGCGTGTTTTTAGGAAACAATATATATCAAAAGATTGACACTTGATTATGTCTGGTTTAAATGTGAAATTACAACCAATGACCAACATTGTATTAAATTGTAAAAATATATTCTAAATATACTTTAAAACCACTCAAATTAATAATTTATCACTATTAATTATTTCGATTGAAAAAGTTGTTTTTAACTAAAATTTGGTAATTTTCACTATTCATCAGAATATGAAAGTTATCCGAAATGTACCAAAATTTCACCTTAGGCTAAATTCGATACTCCAAATCCAAAAATGAAGTTCACTTTGAAAAATAAGATTTACATAATTTCAAAAAGTGGTTATTACTATTCATAACGGCTAGTTTTAATAATATTTTAATAGCATATCGTTGTTTAGTGAAACTCGTTATTGCGTACTACACACGCTATCGAGGAAGGTCGTGATTGCGTGTATGCAAGGCAAGTCAAGGATGCGTGTTGTGCAAGCTCCTTTTGGTGTAGCGTACAATACAAGACATTAGTGAAATAAAAAGAATATTTTTCATAAAATCTCGGGCTGTTACAGTCTGGGTCATTATTTTTATAATATTCACTACCATCCTCACTCCCAAAATGACATTGTCCATTTTTATATCCACACATATAATTTTTATTCTTTACCAAAATATTTAAGATCACTCTTGTTGTGATCGATGAATTTTTTCTTGAACCAGATCTGGTGACCACTAATACTAGCACCAAATCCAGCACATGTCGAGGGCCAAAAGATATTTTAATTCCAAATGGGCATACAGAAGTTCTTCCGTATTGATAAATTATTTTTGGTAATGATTAAACCGAGAAAGAAAGCATCAAACATTAAAAATTATCAAAAATCAGAATCGGAAATTTCAATTCCAAATATGACATTGCAAAAAACCAGAACAGAATACATGGTTCTAAATAGGGTACAATATGTCCCAAAATAAATAATTACTATAGAAATAAACTCACTAAGACTCCACATGACAAGAAGTCATCACCCCTGATCCGCCTCAACAACATCGAACAAAAGGGGACTAACAACCCAAACCACCTTCAACTGAGGCTTTTCTATTACCTGAGTCAATCATAATATGGTATACTTACACCTAAGGTGTGTAATTAATTTTTGAACCTACTCCCAATAGTATATTAACCAATATTCCAAATAGTATACAATACAAGATGATAATGCAATCAGTTTTAATTTGTAATGAAAAGCAGTGATAAATTCCAAGAAATACAACTTTCAATTCAAAACAGTTTCGAAAATAAAACATTCAGGATGTTAAAATATTTAAATAATATAATTTATCTAATATAATTTACATCCAGATATACCCTAATATAATTGTAAATAGAACAAATCCAATGATCACCCAAACCGGGAACACCCTTAGGCAACTTAATAGTCTCTGGCCATATGTACCTCATACCTCAGTGTAATGAACACATGTCACAAATCATTTCTTGAGCACAAGACGTTAGTCGGGAAAATACCCATAACATTGTGGTCCCCAAACATAATACATATAGTTTAGTTAGTGGTGTAGTTATCTATCTTCTCATTGAAATAGAAACCATACCCATCCGGATCACTAGCAGTACTACTACATATCCACCCACCTAGGTACCCGGGCAACCCCCTTTGAGCTCAAACAATTTCAGCATGAAACATAAATGAATTATCATATAAAAAACCACTAAATGTCACATAGAGATAATAAAATATCTATTAACTCTTGATACAACTTAAAACACACAACAAAGAAAATTTATTTTCAATAATCCATCATCTCAAATCTCACATTGTTTTGCACCCAAACTCCTTGAAATCCCTAGTTTTCAAACCATGTGCATACATAAGCGTAACAAAAATAGAAATTTCATCCCAAAACCATTATATGAAACCCGAAAACTAGTTTCAGGTCATCCCTATATTATTTAAGAAGTGATATCAATGTAAAAACTCCATTTTCACACAAAAATGGCACATAAAGTTCATATGCTTAACAAATACCAATAAAAAAGATTATTATAGAAACAACCAAAGAGAATAAACATTAAATAAAATTAATTCATCCCCAATACGATGAAATAAAATCAAATAAGTATTTATAGGTCATCCCCATGTCAATAAATAAAAAATATTATTGAAACAACACCAATTTCACATAAAACTGACACATATAATTCATTTGCTTTATAAATTCCAATAAAAACAATTATAGAAGAAACATTCATGTGAAATAAACATTAAAAAACCATAAAAATAGAATTATAAGTCACAAAAATTGCACACACAATAGAATCTCCTACAAAATTTGATAAAACCTTGAATCCTTTGTTCGAAAACTCAAACACAACATCTCCACATCTCAAGGAAGGTAGATCAAGACTACAAATAGAAACTTTGATGAAGAAAACCCAAGGATAAACCCTAGGGTCTAAACTATAAACTCTAGACATTTGGGACATCAAATAAATTGAATGAAACTTCATGAAAAGTGGAAGAACTGAGAGGGAGAAACACTTACATGAGATTTTTTTAGGTTCCTCCAACAAATCTCCCATAAAAATGAAGATCCTAGAGTGTCTATAGGTGCTTGGGAGGCTAGAAAGGCTGTAAAGGTTCAATGTTAGGAGAAAGGGCTGAGTTTGGATAAATCCTGGGATGTAAAAGAAGCAATTTTCATACTTTTTTAATGACCTGGACATAGGTGCACGGTTTGTGTGCACAGTTTGGTAAACCGCCCACCTAAATTGTGCCCCCCTCCATTGCCCATTCAAAAAATCTCAAAAATCCACCATGTTTTGTGGGGTATTAGGGTGTACATATGGGGGGTATTAGGATACACATATATGAAATATAATTACCTTTAATAAAGAACATTGTAGTGGTAGTTCTCCCTACCATTGAAACATTCCGTCCTAGAAATAAAAATAGACGCTTGATCGGAAAACCAGAATGGGTACACATCCTCAACCAATGGATTTCACTCCTAGGTCTCATGTGTATCATTAACATTCATCCAAAGAACCTAGAATATTATAATACTATTTTCCCAAGGCACATTTTCTTATATGTCCACTATTCGCACTGGCCGCTCAATAACAAACAAATCAGGATCGATATCCAGTTCATCCAAACTCATCACATGGGATTGATTTGGGTTATATATATTGAATTTAGTGACATTGAAGACGTCATGAATGGATGTCAACTGAAAAGGTAAATCCAACCTGTATTCCACAATCCCAATATGCTCAGTGATCTCAAAAGGTTCGGTATACCACGACGTCAACTTCCACAGCTTTCCCAATCGAAAATGGCCCAGTCGAGGGGCCACTATCAAGAATACCCTATCACACATAGAAAACTAAAAGTCTCAACATGTCTATTCAGAATAGTATTTATGGGAATATTAGTTTTCCATAAACATTTCCTGATAAATTTGGCCATCTTAGTTGTCTTCCGCACAAAATCATCCCCAGTAGTAGTTTCTCGCTTACCTCAGTGCAACACATGGGGGACCGATAAGGCCAACCAAAGGGAACCTCAAAAGGATCCATTAGAATCATGTATTATTAAATGTTATTATTTGAAAACTAAAATAATCACAAATAATTATCCTAGTAACCTCTAATGTTCAGAATTCATGCATAGAACATGTCCTCAAAAATCTGATTCACCCACTATGTCTGACCATCCGTTTTAGAGGGGTACGTCATGCTAATATTTATTTCAGACCCCAAGGCCTTCCAAAGGACTTCCTAAAACTGATAATTGAAGTGGGGTACTCTATCTGATACAACTGATGATGGAACACCATGGAGACTTACCACCACCTGATGATAAAAAGGACCCAACTATCCACTTTAGTTGTATCTTTGATCAGAATGATGTGGGATGATTTTGATAGACAATAAATCACCACAAAAATGAAATTATTACCTCGAGGTGTATGAGGAATGACATCAATGAATTATAGGGTGGATGTTTCCTCCTTCCAGGTAGGAATGGGTAATGGCTGGAGCGAACTAGAGGGCCTCTGATGCTCTACTTTCACCTGTTGGCATATATATCACCTCGACACAAAGACCAAGATTTCCCATCGAATACATTTCCACCGGAACTATCGTCTCTCATCATAATAAATCTTGGTGGATCCTAGATGGATAGACCACTGATATTGGTGGCTATTTTTCATCATGACCTTCCGTAGGGATAATAACAACTGAATAGCCCATGAAGCACAAGATTCCCTCATGACACAACAACCAATCAGAGGGAATCTCCCCTCCATGAAGAAAATTCCTTGATCACTACAAAATCTCATCACTGGGTAGTTATTTCTCGACCAAATCCAACAGGTAAGGAGTCAGCTGGACTCTTGCCTAGAACCCACCACTATTCTACTCCTTGGTCTTCACATGCATCTGACCAAGGAGCCCCATCAGATTCTAATCATCACTGGTCTTTGTTAAAGTCTGCACTGGAAATCATTTTCTCAATGCATCGAACACCACATTACCCTTTCTTGGAGTATAGAAAATATCAAATTCAACCCCATGCAGGTACTTCATCCTGTGACACTACCTCAAGTTGATGTCCTTATGTGAAAAAATATAGGGCATGAGTTTTTGATCAGAGTAGACCACAAACTTCTCCCCCTAGAGATATTGATGCCAATTCAACAAAGCATGCATACTTGCTAAGAAATCCATGTAGTGGGTTGGGTAATTATTTTTGGGTGGTCATATTTTTTGAGATCCATACGCCACCATGTGATTATCATGCCCAAACACACACTCAAGACCCATAACTAAATTGTCATAATACACCACATACCCCTTTATCGCCTTTTGAAAAATCATCACGAGGAGGTAGTCAACAACCACATCAGCTCCACGAAATATGCCTAGAATTTTGGAATCCAATAAAATATTCACCCCTTTCCATGTGACTGTGGTCATTGGTGAAGCATGCCAAGAGAAATCCCGAAACAAATCACTTGTAATAACCAACCAAGACATGGACACTCCTGATCTTGAACATATTCTTCAGCTACACCTAGGATATAACTGCACTAATCATCTCATTTTCCACTGTAACCCCCTTTAACTTGATCACAATCCCCAGAATTTGAACCTCCATAATTTAAAATGTGCAATTTGACAACTTTGAATAGAGGTGTTGATCCTACAAAATGCCCAAAATGATCCTCAAGTGATGTTCATGTTCTTCCTTAGAGCGAGTGTATACTAGAATGTCATCCATTAAGTCCCCAGTAAAGGAATCAAGATACTTGTGTAACACCCTACACATGAGTTCCATATAGACCACTGGAGCATTGGTCAATCCAAATGGCATGACCAAATACTCAAAGTGGGTGTACCTGGTTTGAAAGTTCATCTATGTGAAATCTGCCTCTTATACACTGAGTTAGTGGTATCCCGAATGCATGTCTATTTCTAGGAACCACTTTTCTCCCATCATTTGGTCGGTGTAATCATATAATGTAGGAAAATGGTATTTTTTTAATCATCACCTTATTCACCTTATGGTAATCAATGCACAATAAGAGGGATACACCATCCTTTTTTGGGAATAGCACAAGAGCTGCCCAAGGAGAGACACTCGGGATAATGAATCCATTGGATTCTAAGTAATCTGGATTTATCTTTATTTACCACAGCTTATTATGGACCATGCGATCTGAGTTAAGAGATATCAATGGTGTTCTTGTTGCTAGAACAATTGATAACTGCACATCTCGCTTCAGGGGAGAACTTGAGAAATCATCCGGGAATAACTTGAGAAACACATTCACTACATGAGGTAGTGCACCTCCATGACAAATACCATCATACTATTGCACGAGCGACACTAACTGGAAGATAATACGTCTCAAATCTAAGAGTGGAGGTCATGTGTGACCCGACCGAGGATCTCATTCTCAACAAAAAACATGATGACTACCATCAGGTGCCATGAAAATCACTGGCCTCCTGTAGCAATCAATATATTCCTGGAAGTGTACCTTCCAATCCATTCGAAGTATCATTTAAAAATTATACATATCTAAAACAAAAAGGTCCCAATCCATCTCAATAGCAGACACAGAGAGTATGCATAATGGGCACCTAAGACACTACTCCTTCTTATTTCTCTGAGGCGTAACCAAGTCTATCACAAATTAAAAAAACTAAGTTGGAAAATTCAGTGTGTCCACAAAATGGGAATAAATGAATGAAAACGAGGATATAATATCAAAAAAAATAGCATCATTTACAGAATATGTGATCATAATATTACCTCAGATTGTCGATGGTCCCGCCTCTGATCCAACTGGTGCCTGATCCACTGCATGGATATGTTTAGTCTCTGCCTAAGGATGACTGTTACACTATGGTTGTGCCATGAAATGGTTCTTCCCAGAAGATTATTGATCCCAAACCCCAGGGCCACAAAATCAAGATCCCCTTATCCTTGATGGCATGGATTGTACCAGCACTCCTCTTGAAGCCTCTGATCTTTCCCCACTCGGAAGTGGATGTGCCGCCCCACAAAAGCTTTGAAAATAGCCCATACATGTACAATGGTAAGAAGTATTTGGGGGAACCGGTCAAGCTGGTATGATGTGACATGTCTTCCCACAATGGTGTAATAGAACTGATCTCGCATCAGAAGCTATATATGAAAACTACCTGGAGTGGCCTGAACTACCACCTCCCTTCTTCACATGTTTATCCCGCTTCCCTTTCTTTTCTGAAGAGCTTCCACTACCCACTACTGATACATTCGTAGAGAAACCATCCTAGAATTTCTGGTCAATCTACACCATGCATGTCTGATCAACCACCTTAGCATAGTTATTCAACTTAAACAGGAACACATGGGAGTATATATGTGGTAAAAAACCTTTCTCAAACATCTAGGCCTTTGCCTGCTCTATAGAGACGATTTCAAGAGCATGCCGAACCAACTCAGTGAAATATTCAGTGTAATTCATCAAAAATAGATTCCCCGGAACAAGGACCACGATCTCGCAGGACCTGGAATATTCCAAGACCACAGTACAATACTACACATTGAGGATAACCTTGATATCTCCCTTGCGCATATGCTCATTATTCACATTCTAAAGTATTAATTCCCACAATCTACGGTTGTGACCCTTCAATAGAAATGAGGCACATTTCAACATAATCTTATCAGGTGTATCTAGGAACTTGAAAATTTTATCAACCTTCTCGAGACATTTATCTAATTCCTGGGTTTTTATGCACCATTGAAAAGTGGGAGGATAATTTTTCATGAACTCATGGGCCATGTCCTTTATAGGACCAGTTTCACCCACATTAACATGAGCTGGAACAAGATCCAGCCATTGTCTTATAACCTAGATATCTCAGACCATGGCTTTAACATGCCTTTAATAAATTGGAGTGGGCGAACTTTCTTCAGCTTCCTCCTGCGGGCGCATGGGTGATTTTTAGGGAGGCATGTCGCTACAAAATGTAACAGTTAAAAAAATAATTGCCAATACCACAATTATGAAACATTTAATTAAATTCATCAAATATATGTAATAAATATACTATATAATAATAAAATAAACAACTAATCCACTCCCACTTGATTTAAATGTGTGGTCTACAACCCACACTTCTCAAATGGAAGTGAATTCAATCATACAATTCCAACATCCCCCAGTGAATCATGGACTACCAAGAGTGGTGTGGGCCAGACACCCTACTTGTGACCAAAACCTCTAGCCCTGACATTAATAGCTCATTTCTATCCCGACTCATCCCAAAATAGTAATATAACTCAAAAACATTATCAAGTTTGATACCATTTTGTCAGGAACCTAATCTGGTCGCCACTAATATCGGCACTGAATTCATACCATGATAAGGCCTGAAGGGTAATCCCTAACCCTATGGGATAGAAAAAGTTCCATAGTATTGATAAATTTGGTATGGGAATTATTTATCAATGTATGAAAGTAGAAAACATTTAAAATAATAAAAACTCAGATATTTAATATTTCAATGACAAAAAACACTTAGGAAAAAACAAGAAGAGAATAAATGGTTCCAAATAAGGTAAAAAACATCCAGAAATAAATACAAACGTCTGAAAACATCCACTAATACTCCACATGACCATTGGTCGTCACCCCTGATCCACCTCCACAACACCACGTCAAGAGGGGAGTAACAACCCGAAATGCCTTCACCAGAGTATTTCCCATTACCATAGTAAAATATAATAATGTATACATAAACCGGAAAGGATTAAGTAGGGTGTGAGCCTATGAACAATAATATATCATCCAAATATTCCAAAAATTATTCAATTGAAGGAGATAAAGCTAGCAGTTTTAATGTGTATAGAAATGTAGTTATAACATCCAAGAAATGCAACATTCAATTGAAAACAGTTTTCAAACTAAAAAATTGATAATGTTAACACATTTAAATAAGAGATGTTAGAAACTATAATGTACATAAGAACACACCCCAAAAATAGGTTAAATTCCAAAAATCTAATGAGAACCAAAATCGGGAACACCCCAAATAAACTAGAATATCTTGGACTATATGCAACTCATACCATGATGTAAAGTAACCATGTCAAAAATAATTTATCATGAATGATCCACTAGTAGAGAACGTACCCATTAACTAGTGGTCCTAAAAAATCATCTGTATAGTTTAGTTATTGTATTCATTATCCATTTTCTCATTGAAACAGGGACAAAACCCATCTGGATCACTAGCCAAACAAGTACAAATCCACCCACCTAGGTACTCGGGCTTCCATCATTGTGCTGAAACAATTTTAGCATGACAAATAAATCCCTATGAAAATAAAAAACCACTAATGTTTACAAATAGAAAATACAGTAGCTATACACACTTTATACCACTTCATACACACAATAGAGAACATAGATTTTCATTAAACCACCTTCTCAGATCTCACATTGTTCTGTAAACAAAACTCTTTGAAATCCCAACATTGGACACCATGTGGAAATTTAAAAGTCACTAAAATAGAAATGGAATCTCTAATCCTTTCAATGTAACTAAAAAATTGTTATTTTAGGGCATCCTCATATTATTCAAGAAGTGATATCATTGTAAAACCACTATTTTCACACAAACATGGCACTTATAGTTCTTATGATTCACAAACACCATTAAAACATATTTTCTCATGAACAACCATATGTAATAACCATTAATAACAGTTATTTAAGCCCTTATTCATACCAATAAAATCATATAATTTGTTATTGGGTTGCCCCAAGTTAAATAATAAAAGATTCCATTGAAAAAATGAAAATTTTACATAAAAATGACACCTAAAATTCATTATTTTATAAATACCGTGAAAACCAATTTTTGAAGAAATATTCAAATTCAATAAACATGAAAATACCATAAAAACATCATCATAATCCACAAAAATTGCATAGAAAATAAAATCTACTAACTAATTTGTTAAAACATTGAATCCTTTGTGAAAAAACTCAAATTCCCCACTACTACACCTCAAGGAAGGTACATCAAGCCTAAAAATACATGGTTGGACCAAGAAAACTCAAGGATAAAACCGAGGTCTGAAACCCTAAACACATTTCATTTGGGACTTCAATTAAATTTAAAGAAATATTAAGGAAAGGGGTGGAACTAAGAGGGATAATCCCTTACTTGAGATTTTTTGATGTTCCTCCCCGAAACACTCCTTCAAAATAATGATCCAAGGGACACTTTGGGTGCTTGGGTGGATGTAAAATATGTAAGGGACGAATTAGGGAATAAAGGGCCGAGTTGGGGTAAATTCTAGGGGCAAAATGAAGTAATTTTCACACATTGTATATAACTTGGACATAGGCGCACAGTTTGTGTGCACGATTTGGTAAACCGTGCACCTAAACTGTGCGCCCTCCATTATCCCCTCCAAACATCTCTAAAAGCCAGCATGATTTTTGGGGGATAAAGGGGGACTTAAGGGGGATGTTAGGAGATGAATATATGAAAGATAATAATATTAACTAAGAACATGTTCATGAAAAATTCAAATGGTTTTCATTTGAATACATTGTTTTCGTCAACCATCTTATTAGACCTAGTCTCCTTGGATTTTGGATAATGAGAATTGTTTTCTAGGAATTATTATTTTTTCCCATTACGAACATTGAAGGTCCATGTGTCTTGAATTCCCATCAAATATTCATACCTCCTTCCAAAATGCATTATTCATTCCCATGTAAAATTTTCATTGTTTTTTGAAGATATGCTTGAGATGTCATAACAATATGTATCTTTAATAGATCCTCAATGAGATGAATAATTATTCTATAGTTTAGTTATTATCTTTTTTGATGATATCATAGAATTACATTTTTTTCTTGTATGACCTCATATTACATTACAAATTTTTATATTCTGGGAATTTTATATCAAGAACGGTAAAAATATTACTTGACATATGAATTGGATTGGTCTTTATGAGACTAAACCAATCCTCCAATTAAACATAAACACCCTTTTATTATTTTTGTTAAGAATACTACCCGAACAATCCTTATTAATGATGGGTAAACATTTATGTTACTATAAGATTTCATTGGACATGATTATTGTGATACTATCCTCATTTTCCTCCATCAACATATACATGAGATATGGTTATTCACATGGTAACTATATGTTTTCATTATTCGATGGTATTCATTTACGGGTTCTTAGGTTTGATTATCATATCACATTCACCCTATAGAGATCCATGATTAAAAAACAATGATATCACATAATTTAGATGAATATTCATCACATTATAAAACAATTTTATGAGGAAAATAATTGTTTAGTGTTATGGGAAACTTGGAAGAAAATTTTCGATCTTGGTGAAATATAATCATTTTTGTCTATTAAATTTCCCCCATATGTAATCCTATTGAATATTTATTTCATAACATGAGGACTAGAATTATACGAATGTTGTGAGACCAAATGCTTTGAAAGGGTAATCAAGGGATATATTCAATAATAAACATTAGAATAAGGGTATGAGAATTTGATCATGAAATTAGAATATCATACACTACATATCAAATATCATAATGATGAATCATGGAATAATCATTGGATGTTCATGATAAGTGAATCATAAGTATAATAAATCATTATAGATCAATTTTAAAAAATAAGATAATATCATATAAGTGTTTCACCATAATAAATGTAGAAAACAATTACAGGTGTCTTGTTATCGACGTAGACCATCAAAATAGTATATCATCTCACACCTATTTCCCATCATGGATTAGGACACAAAAGATTCCTATAGTGGATCAGGGAAAACATAATTCACATTACAGATCTGGAAAAACCTATTTTCCATTGTGGAACATGACACACATTTTTACTATTGTCGACCAAGACACAAATATTTTACATTTTGGATAAATCCCAAAAAATTATATTCCATAATTATCTCATGGTATATAAATCATTTACCAATACATTGGAAAGATATATAGGTCTCAAGCACCTCATAACCATGTCATTCATACATGGTCCATAAAAAATTCTTCCCATCATAAACCATAATATGATATGGGTTTTATAAACATCATATCATAAGACATGAAATTAAATGGGCATCCAAAAAAATTAATATCATAACCTATTAACTGTATATTTTCTTCATAATCATTTCATCCTAGAATAATATGTGGAAGTAAGCGGGTTATGTAAAAAATTATCATTGTAATATCCATTGAAGATAAACCTGTTTCATAAACATCAATTCATAATAACATACACCATTCATAAAAATAATATGAATCATATATTTGGATCATAATTAAAGCCTATATTATAACCAATGTTGTTAGCATAGTTGGAGAAGGATTTTGAAGGAGCACATGGAATATATTGAAATCACTTTTTAAAACATATAATAGTTTCAAAATAATTTTCATAAAGACCATATTGAATTTTATAATTGAATCGAGAAAAAATATTTTAAAATATTTTGTGAGGTAAATATTCTTTAAAAATGTTAAAAAAACATTTTATTCCCATTTCCAATGAAAATTTCCTTGAAAACATATAATTATTGTTGAAAATAATTTTATAACGATTTCCTATGAAAATGTATACCAAATTCTATAAACATTTTGAAAACCCTTTCCATTGAAAATATTAATAGAATATATAAAATATGATTTTAAATAATTGAATTTTTTTTAAATCATCATTTTAAAAAAATATTAATGATCTGATGATAATAATTTAAAAATTATTTTAAGATGAAATAGGTTTTTCTAATCCCACATTCATTGAAACAATAATAAAATAAAAATATTTATTTAATATATTCAAAAAAAATTTATATTTTAAATAATTGTAAACACATTTAGGATGCATCATTGAAATTACTTTTAGGATGGTGATTTGTCTATACAATCCGAACATTATTTTTTCACATTATAATATTTAAAAAAAGTGACTTGATCAGAAAGTGGAATGATGATTCACTTTAATACCATTTTCCAAAAATGTAAAACATTTCTAAAAAATATATTTTCAGAAACATAAGGTAATATAAAATAATGTTTTAATTTTTTTAGAAAACACATTTTTGAAAGAACGAATATTTTTGATCGAAGAGAGAGATAAAGTTAGATACATTGAAAAACACATCCCATTGTTTCATAAGTATCAAGAGTAGAAAATGCTACTATTAATGGATGATATGATGAATAAAAATACCATATTAAAATTAATTATTTTCATTAAGATATGGATCATAATATTTTATCGAATGATTCATAATCATTAACAATATTTATAAACAATGATATTTTTTCAATATACTCGTACCACATGGTAAAATTGAATTACATAACATCTATATGAAAATATATTTAAATAAATATTAAAATATCATGAAAATAAGTAGAATAATGAGATAACATGTAAAAGTTAAATGTGTGAAACTCATAGAAGAATTCAGTAGAAGTCCTAAAATGATCACACAGTCACACTCAGAGGGGGGTGTATCAGATGCGATGTGATTTACTAAAACCATTTTTTCATTAACCTCATTTAACCTCTATAACCTATTATAATTATGAATCTTTTATAAAATGCAAAATGAAAATATAAACACAAAAACAAGTAATTTATACAAGGATCGGAATAAATACCTATATCCTTTATGAAAACAATTATACCCCCACCCCCATTTCAGATTCATCACTATATGAAAATTGTTACAATAGTGAATGTATTATTCCCATAAAAAATTATTTCCTTAGTGTTTTTCTCTAAAATCTCACTCGATATCACATGATCTCATTTAGAGCAGTGGCTTGTCAGTCCATTAGGAGGATAATTATAACACATCCCACTGTGTTACGAGAATTCCACCATCCTACTCTAGATTCCCTCTAGATACTTCCACTAATTCATAGTACCACTGACGACTCCACAACCATGAATCATGCAATATTTTCTCCACTAATATAATGATATATTAATCTTACATTATGATCTATCTAGATCCAAATTACTAATATACAATTAAATAATCTTTAAGCTTGTGTTGTACTTGTCAAATAATATTGAACACCTAAAATTGTTTTTTTACCTCACTACAACAATTCTCAAGAAAATATTCCTTCTCTTAATGAAGATCTGACCTCATTGATCACTAAAAATATCAGATAAAAATTTATTTTTATATATTTATTCTCTATCTTCATTCTCAAAAAAAATGTAGAATATTAAATATATATTGTATGGGGATGATATATTATTCCTAATTGTATAAAATAATTATTGGTATTCCCACTTAATGGAACAATAATCATGTAAAAGATACAATTTCATGATATAATTATTTCATGTTCTACATAGAAAACATGTGCATTTTATTAGAAATAAAACATAAAAACTTCATGATCTTTCAAGATATTATCTAATCACATTTTCATCATCATAATTATTATTAACCTTCTTCATGTGATGTGAAAAAAATCATACTCATAGCACACTACCACATGTATTATGTTATGCAAGCACAAAATATATGATAATAATAATAAAACCTAACTGTTTCCTTCAGTGCACTTATAAAATGCACACTTCATTCATGTTTCTTTTGATAAAACAGAAATGTATATAATAATGATAAATATCGATCCTTCTTCACAATATTCAGTGTATGTATACAGTTTTATGAAGAATCTAAAACACTTTGTGTATCATTGAGGTTATGACTATCATTATGCACAGGTTCATAAATCATCACACCAACCATTAGAGATTTACGTATGAATACTATTCATTCTTAAGGTCTACACAAAACCTTGTTTATATCAAAGCTCTATGAGTGTGAAAATCACATATTTAATACATATAAGATATCATAGAGATCGAAAAATATTGTGTCTTTGTGGATAATTTTTCCATGAACCAAAGTGATTACTAGTGGATATATTTTACAAGAAACTACATTTTCTCAAAAGTCTGCTACATCTTATGGGTTCATGAGTTAATAATTATAAGTCATGAAGTACTAACTTATCAAGTACTCACAAACTCAATTATACGATACTATGAATCACCTTCATGGAAGAAACATTTTTCAACTCAATATGAATCACTTGTTTGATCTTAATTATATGAAAAAATGCATTATTATGTGATATAAATCATTTTAACATTTTTTGAACACCTAAATGGTGATTAGAATAGAAGATTCATGAATTTGTTTGACATCACATGGAGATACCAATGAACCGAGCTTCACTGATGGATTATTAGGGAAGATAATGATCTAAGATGATCAGATGTCCAAGAAATCTGATTGAATATATAGTATAGTAAATGAACTCAGTCAGGCAATTTGATAGCTAGAATAAACTGATAATAAATTGGAAATTTTTTTCCTTTGGAAAACTAATGTAATTTGAACATATAATTACCACATAAAAACACTATTTTTATCTAAACATAATTATTATAAAGTACATAGATTCCCCATTCCAGAATTTGTTAATAAGAGTTATGATCACCCCTTGGAACCACTACATCTGTCATCAATCATACCTTTACAGTTGATATATTATTCTTATGTGCCTCCCATATGAGCTCATATTCCCCCACAATGTCACTATCAATTTAGGATGGAGGTCTCATCTTCCCACCACAATAGCGGTGAAGGTCTATAATGGCAGGTTGGCATAATATACTTTTATTATATTTTCCTAATATCATGGTCTTAAAAGTCCGTATAGCATAGCCAACTCAAAATTCAATACCAATGAAATTCAAAACCTCATTTTGAAAAATAATTCCTTTTCATGGAAGATACTATTAAAATGAGTTAAACTTTTTTTCAAACTCAAATAACCAATGATACATGTTATTGGACATTCAATCCATCTCTACAAATATTATCTCCCAAAGTCATTAAATTTTTATATTCTTACGTTATTGAAAACATTTTAAACCATAAAAAATAACTTTGATTCTTCAATCTCTGGCATTCTGTTTATTATTAGTACACAATTCATTTAAAATTAAATTATATCTTTTTCCCCTTATTGGTAATAAACCTAATGATATATTCATATGAAATAATTTTTATTTTTAAAATACACAATATAAAAACATAATCTTCTATAATATCTCTTATTGTAAAAATTTTCATCTAATATGATGGAATCACTATCAAAGAGATAAAATTAATCTACTGAAGTCCTATTTGAGATATTATTTGTGAAAAAATAGGAGTAAACTATTTTAACATCAGTTCTCTCAATAAACCTCAATGATGTGATATCAATAACTAAAATATCTCAAATTTGTCAATGGATTTTCAACTAATTATCTACATACTAATCACCTAAAAAATTAAAAATATTCTACAGAAAGAATATTTTTTAACTTGTTGCATATCATTTTTTCCTCAATAAATTAATATATCCCTTTAAAATTTGATAAATATTTATCATGAAAAATATACTTTTTAACCAACATACCACAATAATGGAAATAATCAATTTCATGAAAAATAACATTTATGATTATCAGATTTATTCTTCAATAGAAATTTTGAAATTAAAAATATATCAACTGATATAGAGATATATGATGGTTTATCATATAAAATACCCTTCAAGAGTTGGACAAAAAACATTCTTCATTATGATTGAAATTTATCAAGAATAAACTCAATCTATATTTTGAGATTATTTGAGATGTTGAAAGGAGACAATAAAAATGTAAATAGTATTCCATTATGGACAACATTCTAACTATGAAATATACAAATCTATTATTAATTTATATATCCCTTTTAATATATGCTTCACCATAAGATCCCTTCATGAAAAAAAACATTATATATAGGAATTATTTTGTTCTTCAATGATAAAATCTATATCAACAGGGATAAGAGTTACTTCTCTACACAATAGTATCTTAGTATAAATTTGATTATTCACACTTTAAAAAAATAAGATATATTTTTCTCTTCTGGTTCCAATATTCAATTCACTTCCAACTATTTTAGAGATTTTATCAAACAATATTTAGGAGCTTTCTCAGTCTTCACATTGTGTATACAGTTCTTTTTCCCGACATGATAAGTCACAAATTCATTCCCTTTATACTTCAAGATTTATTCTTGACCAAATAACCATGAAAATCATTTTTTACTAGAATAAGAAGACATATTTCACATGTCACAAAATATATTATAATTCAACAGTTTACCTTATTTAGAAAACTTTTCAAAATTTTCGTTAGATATTTCTTTCACGGAATCAATCATATTTTTTCTCTTCTAGACTAATCCATTATTGGATTCATGATTTCTTCCTTTAGTAATTATGTTCATGTAAAATTCACAATGGTTAATGATGTGATATATATTACCACCATAGATTAATATTTTATTTAGTTTAAAACATTTTAAATGATTTATCTCATCCTGCATGGTATTTGATTCTTTAACAGTCACCTTATATAGTTCATATACCAATGATGTCCTTCTTTATTAATATATGAAATTATTTATATTTTATTGTTCTATTATCTGCATCAATATATGATACCCGAATGATTGTTAAATACTATAAAAAAATATAAAAATGAAAACATATATTGGAAGAACCAAAAAAATTCCATTGTAATCATATTTATTATTGAAAAACTAATTTTATTATTATAATATCTGCATTAACTATACAGGTTTAAATTTAGATTTTTCATTTCACCCCCTAAATCCATGAATTTATTAAATTTAATATAATTAAATATTTTCCCAACAATTATTTGAATGATGCATAATTGTATAACAATAGAAAAATTAGCCAATATATCATGATTTAATCTTTTGTAATTTATTTGGGGAACATGAATTTTTATTTACCCATTTCTGTCCATATTTTATAGTTTAATATATGGTAGACATAAAATTATCATTAGTACAGATAGATTTATCCGGAAAAGGAATACCCTCTTATAGATTGCACAGTAGGTTTATTATCAGAAAATATCATGACGTTATTTCCAATATACTCAATATTTTCATAAATTGAATTCATATCAAATGAACCGTTGATAACAATTTTTTTCATGGAAAATCGGGAATCCTCATATTGTTTCACCTATATATTAATAAATTTCACTTCTTGTTCAAGACACATTATGTTGAGGGAAATCTTCTCATATTTAAAAGATACCATTCTTTATTCCAATTGATTCTTCATCTTTTAAATCACTTCTTCATGCAACTGATTTTCCATTATTCAAAACATTTCTTCTTCCGTTATTATTTCATATTTAACATTTATCTGAGAATATTTTACATTTGTATATGTACTATTCTTATTTTCAATTGCACAAATAATTTCTGTGAAGACAATTTAAAAAACATATTTCTCACAAACATTACATTGAAATTATCCAATATCACCATCATATATTAACTATTTTTCTTTTAAATTTATTGTGAAATTGTGCGATATTAGAACAATTTTAGTAAGTAATTCTTACATAGAATTTTCTTCTCCTTATAACATACATTTTTTATCCTAATGTTCCTTGAAAATTCTATACATACATGTGACAACATAATTGGGAACTTTATTATGTTGTATTTTGATTTCAAAATTGATCAAATATTCATCATTTATATTTGAATTCTTTTATTTATTCATCACCACTATTTTAATCTTTTTAATTAAATTTTTTTACTCAAACATCAAAATTTCAAACAGGAATAGTATATATAGCTTTTTTATCTAAATATATATTGAAATTTGTTCAAAATAAAGTATGAACTTAATATATTTTGTATATAAACAACTGGTTAAGTAATTTAAATTTAATTAGAGGTGACCTATTCTCTAATACCAATTTAAGTGTCCAAATGATATTTCATTCACATTGAGAGAGGTGGTGAATATGGCGTGACTTGATTTACCAAATCATTTTCTTTTCATTAAACCCATTTTATCCTATCTCACACATTAGGATGGTAGATTTTTTATGCAATGAGAAACAAAAATTTAATCACAACACACAATATATTTTAAGTGGTTTCATACTAAGACTTGTATAATTATTGCAATAATTTATACCCCCAGATTATAGATTCTTCATTAGATGTAAATAGTTACAATAGGGAATGTCTAATTCCCCCCAACACTGATTCTCATATTGTTCTTCTCTTTAATACCACTAGAGATAACAAGGTCCCATCTACACAAGTATCTCATGAGTACCACATTAGGATCTTTAAACTACATCCCAAAGGGTTACCAGTGTCCCACATGAATCCTCTATAGGCCCAATGTAGACTTCCACTTCTTTAGAGTCCCACTTAATACATCACAATCATGATTAAAACAAGATTTAATCCACTGATAGAATGATATTTTGATCTTCCTCGTTGACCTTATTGGATCAAACTGGACCATGTGAAATTCAATATTCTTTACACTAGTGATTCACGTGATAAAATAATACTTAACAACTATTAAATGTCTTCTAACTCCAGACCATATTTTTCAGGAAAATATTCATCTTTATTTTGAAGACCAAACCTCACTAATCAATGAAAAAATTCTGATAAAATATTTTTCTGATAAAATGATTCTCTAGATTCAGTCGTAAAAAACAACACACTGAAATTGAAATATATATTTAATGTACACTTATCAATATTAATGAATTTATAAAATAATTTATGGTCTTCTCTCATTATGAATCAATAATCATGATTTAGTTATTTTTTCATGTAATCATTACTTTATAAACTTTTATATACAACATTTTCTAATTTTCATAAAGAAATCGTACTTTTTCATTGCCCTTTAATATATTACATTATAACATATGATTGCGATTACTCACCATTAATATTATTCAAGTGATGTAAAACATCTTACTCAAAGTAAACTATCTCAAGTATAATATAATTAAGACACACACTTTATGCTCACAATAATATAGACTCAGTTTTATCCTTCACTACAGATATAAAATTCATTCATCCTTCCTCATTCACATGTGATAATAGTAATGGTTATAGTAATGACACATACATAGCCTTATTCACAAGATGTAGTTTATGTATACACTTTTTACTAGAATATCTAACATCTTGCACAATAGGAATGATTCTAATGTTATAATTATTGGGTTATAGATTCTTCATAGAGTCTATTAGAAATGAATGTAAGAATATCATGATTACAGACTGGATTATTTGAAGAATATTATTGGCGAGGATCTCTGAGCATGCAACGAAAAAGTCTTATTATCGTAGTATATATTTTAATTCAAAAAATATAGTGTCTGTATGGTTATTCGTTTCATTAACTATTTTCATTACTGATGGATCTATTACACCAAAAAATAGATATTATCAATACTTTGGTACATATCATGGGTGTAGACATCAATATATATAGGAAACAAATAACCAACCTCATATGTACTCACTACATAACTTCTATGACACAGAGAATCATTGTCCTCAAAAAGATATTCAACTCACAATGATTCATCATTTTGATGTTAATTATACATTGAAAATGGTTTGTCATGTTATTTCGATCATTGTTGAATTTTTTGAACACCCAAATGAAGATATGAAAGTATGGCTCATACTTTAGTAAACATCATATAGATATAATGGTGATAAATTCTTCTTTAATTTTTTATAGAGAAGATGATGTGAATACACAATCAGATGACATATAAATTTGATCAAGTAGATCATTTCATTGATGAACAAAGAGAAAAGATAATATGGTTAGAATAAATCGATCCGCGATCAAACAGTTGTGGTTTTTTAGAAGATATGTTAATACAAAAATAGAATTCCCACATCGAAATTCCAGGATTATTAACACTTATTTATAATACATGATACAGAATGGTGTTTCTTGAATTTGGTTACAACATTTTTGATTACTACATGGAACTACCCCATGACATGTACTAACTCTACAAATATTCTTCCCATGAATATGGATCTCCATAACCTATGTTCCTCCATTTGGTGCTCATATTCCAGCATAATGACACTTGGTTTCTATGATGGAGGCTTAACTTTACCAGAATAATTAGGGGTTTCGGGCCCTCATGGATAGCTCACCTAGTATATATTTTAATATACTCTCCATATAAAATCATAAACAAATTCTACATAGAATATCGAAATCAATAGTAAATCATAAAAAATATCAAAACCACTTTATGAAAAATAAATCATTTTTCATGGGACATCCTCTTAAAACAATGAAAATAATGTTTCAAACTCAAATATCTAATAAAACATTTAATTGGAAAGACATTCCAAAACTAAAACTGTCACATTAAAAACTGATATAATTTCCATCTTCTTATATAATTTAAAAATATTTGATTATTAAAAACAACTTGGAATATACTATAGGTTCATAACATGGCATGTGTCTCAAAAACGGAAAATTGAGAAAAAAAATAATTTATCGATTTAGTAACTTTTGAAACATTAACCTTATGAAATAAATTTCATAAAATTAATATGTATCTACCCATAAATTTAATTAAAAGAATCATAATATAATTTCAAGGGAAACATACACTACACATTTTAGATATAGGATGTCATTATAGATTGTGTCTCATGGAAAATAAATTTGAGATGACAAAACCATGACCATAAGTCATGAATTTCATTTCACACATTCAAAACTCATGTATACTAAATATAGGATTATAATAAAGAATAAAATGATCCATATTATTATATATAATACCATTTATAATTTGTATATGACTTAATATTACCTATATATTAACAAATATGTGTTAATGTTTTGTTCTTAGTAATATTCACATTGTCATTCGTATATGTTTTTAATATTTATTATCGATCCTCCTAATTATATTGTGATTTAAATATTTCATGAATGTAAAAAAATGTTATAAATATAATATATATTAATTATATATGTATTTAAAATTATATTTGAAATGCAAAATATTAAATGAAATACACTATTCTTGGAGATGGTAGGACATACTTACAAATGAACGTTGTTTCCATCTTATTGTTGTATTGAAATATATAATGTAAATTAAATATATGTATATATAAACATAATACAATTTTTATCAGTATATATATATATCAAAATATTTCTAAACTGATCAATAATACATTCTATGTAATGTGTGAATGATTCTCATCACATTGTGCAGGCAGTAGTCCAGAAATCCACAAACAATATTATAATATATTAAAAAAATTAAACACATGAAGGTATGTTTTATATAATAATTGAATAAGAATAAATAAATCATTAATATAATATAAATAATATGAAAACATATTTTCAATCATAATTACCAACTAGAGAGGTCGTAATGGAAAAATTAACAACATATTTTGGTGAGTGGGATGTTTATCGTACGTAAGAACGATATGACAGTTACACAACAGGTGGTGGTTTTTTTATGAATAGTTTGAACCCTTAAAACAAAAAAACATAGTATAATTGGTTTACTGAGTTTATTATAACATCATGAAATAAATTTATTTGAGGGTGTGGAATGTAGTGTCTTACATTACTCAAAGGTAAATACCATCATTTTTTAATTAAAATTATTTTAGATAGACATAATAATGATTAAAAAATGGTTAAATATGGTGTTGGGTGAATCCTATGATTTTTCGCTGCTAGGAGTTCCAAACTAGTAAGAGGTAGACTAGGCAACATTATTAGCAAAAATTGTACAACCCAACACACACAGTTTCCATAAACTGTGAAGTGGAAGATAGTGGGGTGCAGTGGGACACACAATTTTTTCTACAACCGTGAGACCCAATGTGCAAGACTTTGTGACCACCTATAAGTTTTGTAATATCCTTTTCACACAATTTATTTTTGGTGAAATAGAATTGAACTTAACTATGCGGTGTGCACCCTTTTAGAAGATCATCACACATGGTTGGCACACAATTGGTCGAGGTGTGCAGCCAAACTGCGAGATCCCTCCTTTGTAGATGAAATCCCTATTTTTTCCTTAATGATTTTTTAAAAGATATTTTCATTTTCCATATTCTTCCTCTAATGGTTTTCTACTCCCTTCCCATGAGTGGAGATATATCTTCTCTTCATCCTTAGTATTTAGGCTATCTTCCTCCACTGGTGTCCAAATCCTTTAATGTCAATATCTACAGAAAGCCTCCACAAAGCTCAATATTACTCTATAATCTATTTCATTGTTCCCCTTACATATATTGTGATGTTTTGGAGAGATGTATGTTTCCCTGTTTTCGTGAAATTTTATAAATCCATAATTTTCTTCAGTTATATGTTGAATAAAGGTTTAAAAACAGATGAGTGGAGTGATACTACATCGAGGTAGATGGTCTAGGTCATTTCTAATTGCCTCATCACATTATAAATGATTTTCCATTGTCCCAATCAACAGACCCATAAAAAAATTCTTTATTTTAGTTTAATATTGAAATTAAATTGGGTTTCCATGTTCATTTCGATCCTATCATGCAGAGAAACCCATCTGTTTTCATTTTCCTTATTGTTGGTTACCTATTTGTGTCTGCCACTATAAATTCAAAATTTAGTTATTCCTATAGTTATGGACCATCATGTTTGTGTGAGTAACATCTATTTAAATGAAACAAATAATAATTGGAATTACGATAAATGGTAGTACAGGAGATTGAACCTTTAGATACATTCCCCTCCCCTTATATTTAGATTTTCATGCTTGATGCTTCACCATAAAAGTCACATTCATTATTTTCATTGATTATAATTGTTTCCACAGAGGTGTGGTTAGTATCCCCAATGCTTATTTATAATTATATATTTCATGATTGTGATTATTTCATATTTTGGATAATTACATTTGATAATTAATTATGACCACTTTCCTATGATATATATATATTCCATGACAAGTGCTTTACTCCATGAGCATACTACATTGATCCATGGGATTATTATTTACGCCATATTTTTTCCCTTGAATTGAATGCTATTCTTGGGCAGTAATATTATCTTGTGGTATTGAAATGATTATTTTATGATATGTGATTAAATATATCCCTTTTATTATGATGTTCCTTGGTATATATGGCTCACTTACTATGGGTTTAAGGAGAAAGTGGGTTCCATTTTAAGGATTCCTAGAATGTACCCACCAAACCTAGTAGGATCGTATTGAAACTACGAGAGAAATACATTGGATTACCAGGTACATGATCTCTATAAAATTTAATAGTACATGTATGGTAAATTAGTTCCCTAGTGGAGAAACCAATGATCAACCCATTGACAAGATGGTTACACAATTCCTCAGGTGATACCCAATACACTGTGTTAAATACTTGGAAAAAACTCATATTTAACCATGCCATGATTGATACAAAGAAATTTCTATGTCTTTTTTCTTGGATGAACATAGAGTAGTTGGTTCTATTGAAGACGCATATAGTGACCACTGGCATTCTATTTAGATATCCATGGAAGGGAACAATACTCCACTAAAGATTGGAGGGACTGATTCCTTATGAAACATGTTAATTTTTATTTAGATTGGAGAACATTATTTATGACATAAAAATGAGAACCCAAGTCAGGGAACAATCATGAGGGTATACCTATGATAGATTCTTTTTTTAAGGACCTTATATACATTTATGACATCCACATGTGCCTTTTTTTAACATCTTATTAGGCCAAATCAGGTTTTTTGGTATGGTGTCCTATTAAAAACCTCGATCGAGGTGTTTATTAATTATTTTTTATTGCCATATATTACTATTATAGAGAACAATTTCATATTTGTTTAAAAAAATTGATTGGAATAGACATCATGGGTGCTGGCCTACTGAGATTATATATCAAACCCTTTTTGGGATGCCCTAGTCATCCAAGAAAATATTATGAGTGTTGGTAGGAACAAATGAATGAATAAAACATCCATTGTTTGATTGATTTAAGGAATTAGGATGAACCATGGGGAAGTGGACCATGCCTTTGCTCGGGATTCTTATTTTAGGAATATTTTCCTTTTTGAATATTTATTCAACATATAGAATAGTCTTGTATCCCTAGTCCCATTGTACTAACATTTTTTATGGACACAAAAATTATTATCTTCATTAATTGAGTATCTATTATTTTTTACTCATCTTATTTTTGATTATTTAGTATTATTATACTATCTTATAAATTATGCTACTGCCTTTTGTTACATATGATTTCACTACTTATTTTCTTCCATTTAATATCATGATCACCATGATCTATGAGGGAATAATTTTTCCACAAAAACACCCTTAGCCCTTGTTGTTTGTTTTAAGCCTATGGTATTCAAGGAGGCATACTAGAGGACTTGTGGACCACCATCAAGGATCACAAATTAGTGGAAACCCACTGTGGGATGATACAAATTGGTACCATCAAGTTATTTTACTTTTTTCTTAATACATGTGTATTAGAAAAGTGACTAAAACATTTGAATTTGATCATTTCCCAATCCTTGGACATATATATCACATGTACAAGGGGAGCCCATATTTTATTGGAAGAGAAATAAAAAAATTGATTATTTCGTTTATGGTTGATATGAATTCAATCCTAGGTGATGGACATTGATTATTATGTAATTTTTATTGGTATTATTGGTACGATAATTTATATTATTTCATCCAAATGAAATGAGGTTGCCACGTAGTATTACTCATAATAGGAACCATGTAATTAAAATGTCTTGAATTATGCTAAACCATATATACTGTGATTATGCATTATCTGTTTCTCATGTGGTTGATGTTATACCTAGATGTAATTCTATGCAGTGCTTTATTTTTATAAATATTGAAACATAATAACCCATCTTGCAAGAATCATTTATGGTTTTGACTATGTGGATGCCAAATATAAATATATATGGTTTATGGGTCCATATGAATTGTAAATGAGATCCACCCAATTCCATCATTTAATGGAAATTTAATGCATAAAATTAATTGAAATGAATATCACCATAAAAATTAAATAGTCTTTATACATGAGAATTATGAGATCTTGACCTGACATAACCATAACAATGGGAACTAGGTTATTATTCTCATGATACTAATAATACTTTTTGGATTCCTTACCATCTAATAATGTCTCTAGTTGTAGAATTTTTGTTTTGTTGTGCTTTATAGAGGATTTTTACCAACTCTTATTTATCATTTTACATATCTTATTTTATTACCTATTTCAAAACCTTCCTGGGGAGGGAGATTCAAAATGTAGATATATTAAATCACGAAGTCCACATGTTTTACACCAAGAATGTAGTGGTGAGAACACATCAAATGTGGTGGGACCTAAGCCAGTCATGGTACTATCTATAAAGGAACATGAGGAATATTCTACAATCTTCCATTGTACACTAATTATCAGTTTTTTATATATCCCTATGGATTGTGAAAACTATTCAGGGTTCCCACTAGGCTACACATATATGGAAATGCTAACTCATTACTTCCATCAATAGAATCCTCCCACCTTTATGGGGGTGGAATACCTCTTTCTATATAATTATCAATAGTGTATGTAGTATATATATATTTTCATCTATATTGAGAGACATATATATCATAGCGCCAATATCTGTACCAAAATGTTATGTGACTCCACCTAGCACTAGTGGGATTTCATTTCTCAGCCATAGCATCTTCAAGGTATGAGATGGAATACTTCCTTAGATAATTCTATGATCACATCTTTCTGTAAAATATATGAGAATATCATGTATGCGAGTTTAGCCATATTCAAAAAGGTTATATGACTATGATATAAAATTCTACTTACTTCATCGTCTTTCATTGTTTTCCACATCTCTATCTGGACACAAGTTATAAAATGTGAGTGATTTTAAGGATGTTCTTGGTTTTTATGTCCACTGAAAGGTAAAAATTTTTCAGTTGAACATAGTTATAGAGATAGTGAACATATTCTTAATTATATAATATAATATTAGGTAAGCATGAAATGTGGGCCCTAGACTTTCTTTATGAGATAGAGTGATAGTTCTTCTAGTAGTCCAACGATTCATTTCGAGGATGCTCATGGTAGAGGTTCCAACCAAGTGACATGAACAAACTCTATATTGTGTCATCGGTGAGACATTGAATTCCATAAGAAGCCACATTACATGAGGATCCTATTTTAGTGATGATATAACTGTAGGTTGGTTCACCTTTTGTTATTTTATATTTCATTTCCTCAAAAAACATGTTATATGGATTTCATTCTAGCACCTATATCATGTACATGATCAGTGTTTCCATGAAATGATGGGAGGTTTCTTAATACCAGCTGATCTTCCCATGGTGGTAGTGGTCATGGATGAGTTAGTCATGCCCCTAGAGAATTAGTGTCAACTTTTGGATATGATTAGGATAGTCAAGTATAATCTCAAGGTCACGGTTGAAGCCATATTTTTATAGTGCATCATAGATCTTAGGAGAAAATTTTAGGGTCGTTTATGCTTATATTTACTATTATGGTGACCTGTAATATAGTTTCATCACTTTTTAAATATAGGTTCATCTCACTATTTTATATCTACTATGGTTGGGGAATGTCTTTGTTGTGAAATAGTGTACGTTTGTGGTGTTAAATCACTGAAAACACCAATAGGGTTTAGAATATACGGCATGCGCCAATGTCAATTTTTCCCCTTGATATAGGTCTGTTCCTTTTCTTCTTATGTTTTTTCATCCTCTAGATGATTGGAATTGACGTCACTCATAGAATATACTATTTTTTTCCCTATCATGACCACATGGATTTATATCTCCACCTAATGTATTTCACATCACTCGAGGGAAACACGTATATCCTTAAGGGTAAATGGGATTTCCATGAAATCTGAAATGGATTCAAGCGTATTGTGTTATGTGTGTGGAAAACTCAGTTGATGAGTCTCTTAAATAATGATCAGGGAATACTTGTGGTAGAGTTCCCTCCTTTTGCAGATCATTTTAGAGATGTATTCCATGAATATTTAACTTTCTTACCAACTAAGAGTGAGGTTGAGTTCACTATATATATTATTATAGGTGAGGGAATAGTATTTATGATGCAATATAGAATAGAACATACATATCTCTTAGAGATCCAGAAATTTTGATGATGATCAAGAGTATATAGAGGTTTTATTCAACCCAGTGCATCATCATGGAGTTCAATAGTCTTTTATTCTAGGAAGGTGGATGGTACCCTCAGATTGTCCATGTATTACCATTTATTGAAGTAGAATATACTGAAGAATTAGTATCAGCTTCATTTTATATCATACCACTTCCACCAGATATGATGGGAAAATATTTTTTGTAAGAATTATTTGATGTTTGGCTACCAATAAGTTTATGTGTTGCCATAAGATATACCACGATCAATGTTCTGGATAAGGTATGGTATATTTTAGTATTTGGTTATGTTATTCAGTATAACAAACACACCATATTCCACATGGATTTGAAGAATCTGATTATCCAATTATATATTAATTCTTTTTTGGTAGTCGTTGTAGATGATATCATAGTGTAGACATGCACCCAAAAAGACCTTTCTAGTATTCATAGAATCATGTTGAGAACACTAAGAGAGATATGTTATATTTATTAAATTACAAAACTGGTTCTGAATGGTTTAATTCTTTTTATATATCACATTAAAACTAGACATCTCATTTTACCCTAATAAGACAAGCATTACGGTTTCACAAGGGCATCCCAAAAATGTGTTCAAGATATGAATATTCAAGAGGATGGATTGATATTACATGTTATTCATTTAGTAATTCTCCCATATAGAACATAATCTTACAAAAAATACTTTGAACGTTGTGTAGTTATTATGGTCAAAAGCTATTGATATAGCTTTTTAGGAAATGGTGGTAAGACTCACCTTAACATTGATCTTAATTCTTCCATAGCCTGTCAAGTCTTACATAGCCTATTATGATAATGAATAAATTTTTCTTGGTGAAATTTTGATGTAGAGTGATAAAATCTTGTAAATTATGTCGCTCTAGCTAACCCCACATAAACAAATTACCTAACTCATGGCCTCATGCTAGAATATATGGTTCATAATCAATGTTTTTATAAGGAGTACCTATTATGTGAGTGATTTTTGTCTACACATATCATAAAAATATCTTTTAAATCTCTAAATAGTGATACCTGACTATAACATAACACATGTGTGTGGAATACCTACAATACAGTGATGTTGATCTTTCATACACACCCATAATGTGGAATATCATAGCTGATTTCATGGGACATAAAATTGAAATGTATGTTGTCAAGGAGGCCAACAGTTAGTGGTAGCATATGGAATTGTCTTCGAAGATGAATATGAAGTATCATAGACAAAATGGGAAACCATTTCTCTTTGCTCGACTACTGACCTACTCCCATTTTAATTGGGTTAAGATGAGGTAGTTATCATATTTGTAGTGCCCCGTTCTAAGGGATATCTTTATACGAGAGAACCTACCTCTTATTGGGGTTGTAGATGTAGGTGAGACCCTACTTTCTTGTGGCATTGTGTGGGTGCCTTCATATATATAGGAAGAGATGATGAGCGAATCATATGCACAACCTGGGATATTAATCATGGGATTACCATGATTTATAGATATATAGATAATCATTAATGGTGGATGGTTATGAAGAATTAGATAAAAGTCATTATCACTCAATGATGAAATTATCAACAAGTTAAGGAAGAGAAGTTGTGATCCACTAGACATATATATACTATCTCCATTCATGAGTGGGAGTGGAATGACAACGATATTGAATTGTTGATATTATTTTCGAGATCCCCTTGAGGTAGTGATGTAGTATGGTTGGTCTTAGACATGCTGACCAAGGTGGTGAACATCTTAATGATTTAGTAATCCTTCAATATTGATGTGTTAGGAAGGCTATACATCTAGAATTTATTGACACATCATTGAGTACCCCATTATATCATATAAAACTAAGATTTCCACTTCACATTTCATGAAAACAGAATTGGGTTCATAGGGTCTATTGAGTACTGCATATCACCATCAGACTGACATGAAGTCTGAGGACATTACTAGTTATAGAGGATTTTCTAAGGGAATATATTCTTGATTTTAGTGGTTTTTGAGAAAATAATATTATACAGGCTGATTCTTCCTTCAAAAATAACTTTTACAAAGCAACTCATATGGATCTTTATAATTTCCTTTAGGGGAAACTATTTCATTCACCTCTGTACTGGATAGAGTCAGGTGAGGAATCTATACTAGGACATAATCTTTTTCAAGAGACTTCAGGGTAAGTCTATATGATACAATAGTATATATCTATAGTTTTATATATGAATAAGCCTTATGACATTCATCATAACAGACCACTATATATCAAGGTGGTACATTAGTTCTTTCTATTAGTATCTTTTAGATTAGGACATAGAAGAGTTTGGATAGAGGTCACATTGACATATCATTATATTGGTCCATTCATGATAATAGAGATAGTTCAGTTGGAGCCTATCATTTTTTGTTACCTCAGAAGTATCATTTAATGCACAATATATTCCATATATTTTATCATTGACAAAATTTTCATTACCTGACTCATTAATTTGATCCTAATGATATTGTGTTGGAGGTGAATGTGTCTTTCAGGGATTATATGATATGTATAATTGATCGTGGCATGAATTATATCTGAGGTAGGTTAGTTCCTTGGGTTTGTGTTCATTGGCATGACCAATTTGTTTAGTATGAGAAATGGGAGTAGGAGGTCATTGTAGATCCACAATGGTCATAACAGTTCTTATATGATGTCATAGAACCCTCAGAATGGCTAGTCAGGGATGTTTTGTATTATAAAGTAGAGGTTGTAACATCCCATCATTAATCAAAGGTACAAAGAATTAATTTTTTTCATTAAATATATTATATGTAAATAATAACGATTATAAAATGGTTAATGGATGTCATAGGTGTGTCTAGAGCTTGTTCGATGAATAGAGCCTCAAAATGGAAAGTGGGAGAATGGGCCGCATGGATAGAGGAAACTATCCAGCCCTAGCAATGTGGTTTCCCAAAACTAAGATGTTTCACACATTGGGGTATAAAGAAACATAATATTTTTTTGAAACTATATGACCCATGTAATATTATTTTCCAACCACTTGAATTATTTGGAAACATCATTTTCTTGTGATTTTTTCATGGTAAGAAAAATTGTCCACCTAATCGGGTAGTGTTCCCCTTGAAGCAGAACATTTCCCACTGTTGGTGTATGGTTTGGAAAACCATGGAGCCAAACACTGTGGCCCCTTATACGTGGCTCAAATATCAAGTTTCCAATATTAAATGGTTAAACATTATTTTATTCTTCCATTTTCATCATACATTTGTATTCTCCTTCTTCCAAACATGGATCTCTATCTTCTCCTCCAACATAGGTTTTATTCTATCTTCCTCCACCAGTGTCTGAATCAATTTTCATGAAAACCAAAATCCCTTGATTTGATCCATATTCCTCTCTAATATATTTCAATGTTCCTCTTCCATTATTGGTGCTATTTTTTATGGTATATTTATCCCTATTTTCAAAATGTTTGAAAAATATTTTTATCTCTTCTATTATAGATTTAATCAAGTCATGAAAAAATATTAGAGGAGTGATACTACATCCAAGAAGGTGGTATATGTATATTCAACTCACTTAGAATCATTATAAATTACATGGCATCATGCATGTCACTAAACCCTTATTGATATCCTTCGTTCTTTTTTAATCAATTAATTAAAATGGTTTCAAATGTTCGTTGTGACCCTACTATCTGGAAAACCCATTAGTGGGGTTTCACATTATTTTTTATCATCCCTCTGGGTGTGCCACCTTTAATGGACAATTTCCCAATGCAATGATTTATATAAAATCGTTTATGATTAAGTTAAATCTTCATTAAATGAATTAAATTGTAATTGTAATTATGATAAATATTTGTTAATGATATTTTCCCTTGATCTTCACACATCAATCTTTTTATATAATAGGTAATGGTATATTCTCACCATAAATGTCACATTATTACATTTTATTGATTATAATTTTTTACCAAATATGAAATCATGGTAGCTCCAATGCTTCTACATTATATTATATGTCATGATTGTTCCATATTTCATTTTTTACACTTCTTTACAAAGGTAAATACTGGTTGAATCTGGCCAACAATTTATACATATTCAAAGCCATGTTCCTTAAACCATGAGCACTACACATTGATCCTCATGCTTATTTCTTATTCCATAATTTTATTTATTCAATTACTTGATTTTCATAGAATGGTTTGTTATATTATGGTTTTAAATTTATTATTTGAAGAAATGTGACTACCTATATTCCATGTCTTATGATTTTCCTTGGTTTCTATGGATAACTAAGTACTTGTCGGGGGAGAACATGTGTCCCATTTTAAGGATTCTATGGATGGAAACATCATGATTTTATGGATCAATTTGACCTTCTAGGTGTGATAAATTGTCTTCCTATGTACCATCTCTCCAGTTATTTTATGTATAATCGTTGGTGACAATAGTTCTATAGCGGTGAAACCATGGGAAAATACTTTGACCAAATGTCTACTCGATGCATTGGGTGACACCCTATCCCCTATTTGAGATACATGGTATGGAATCATAGTTCACCATGCCATGATTGATAAAAGGAAGGCCTAAATGGGTTTCCTTTTATATACTTGATGGAACTAGTTCTATCAAAGATATCTTTAGTGAAACATGGAATTTTGTTTAGATCACCTAGGATGAAAATATTACTCCACTCATGATTTGACAGACTGATTTATTATGCTATGTGCTTGTTTTTTATTTTTATTGGAGCATGTTTCTATGACATGAAAATGTGGCCATAATAAAAAAAATATTTTGGTATTTCATCCTTACTTTATTTGTTTATAATGGCCCTTTTAAACATTTATGACTTGAATATGCACTTATTTTCAGGTATTTGACTATGGTCAAAGTAGATGGTTTTGGTTTGGTGTACTTTTACGAACTCGGATTGGGTATTTATTGGTTATTTTCTTATTCAATGACCTTTGTATTATAGAACATTAGTGTTTATATATTTTGTGTAATGTATCATCCTAGGTATTGTGGGTTCTAGCCTATATATATTGTATCTCACACCATTCTTGGGATACCCTTTTCACTCAGAGAGATTTCAGGATTTTAGTTATAGATTAGAGGATGTGTATGGGTACTAGTTTTTGATTTATTCGAATAATTATAAAGTATAATGGATAAGTGATCTGACCATATTCTTCATATTATAATTATTGTAATTTTTTCGCTTTTTGTATATTTTTCCCGAATGCAGTAAATTCTTGTTACCCCAGCTCCCTATTTTCACATCTTGTATAGGTCCCTAGCATATAACCTTCATCATTTTTTATCTACATTTTTTTCACATCATCCAACTTGTAGTTTATTCTTCTTGGGTTATCTTATTGCTTATGATCTTATATATTATATCTTTGATCCCACTAAATATTTAATCATTTTTACTTTTTTGCACACTATAAACTATCAGTCATTCTCTTTTCATGGACACACCCAAGGCACTTTCTACTTGTGAGTAGCCTCTGAAACTCAGTAATGTGTGATGTTTGTATTTTTTCCTATCATATTGATCCACAATTCAGTAGAACTCAAGGCCATATTCTACATAGAGAATTAAAATAAAACAAATGATATTGAGGAAGGATGTTACATATTCTTTGGCTAAATCCTCTTAGTTCACACCAAAGGGCTTTTTTGGTTTAATTTATTCCCAATGGATGGATTCTAGGTAAAAGGTAGTGACTTTTGGAGGATATATGGGAATGGTATCACTATGACTATGAGGATTGATAGATACATGGAAGTGAGGGGTGTGAGTTCTTTTATATAAAGGGGGAGGAGTGGAATTCTTATATATATAAAAAGTAAAAACTATTGAGTGGTATCCATTTAATCATGATCCGATAATAATTTTTAAAATTTGAGTGAAGATGAGACTTGGTTGAAATATTTCATTCCAATGAATATTGGACATGTGTCTTGGTCACAAGGCCTCTTTATATTAATGGTTATCTATCATGTAACCTTGTTTTTACGTTATTAATTAAAATTAATTTTAGTTACATTCACTATTATTTTAAACCAAAAACTAATTTGACGTTATTAGAAATTAATCCTTATTATAACTCTATATTTAGAAATCGTTTTTGAAAAATTCTCATCATATAAGTTGTAGAAAATAATTTAAATTTAATATTTCATACTTAATGACAATTCAGGTTTCTAAAGTAAAAATTATCAAAAGTATACTGTTTATATATATATTATGTAAAATTGTTTCCAATAACCCAAATTGAATTAAATGGCCTAAAATTGATCTAATTATTTATAAATATTAATTTAAAATATTACATAACAATATAAAATAAATTTTCTTAAAAATTAATTTTGATCCAAAAATCAGTATTATTCCATCTTAATAAAAATTTTAATGTTCCCAAAAAAATACCTAAATATCACCCATAATAAGTATTGATATTTTTCATATATAATGAAATATATTTTTTAAAATATTATTTATTAATTTTTGAAAAATGTATCTCTAAATTCAGTTCTCCATCACAAGGTGTTAAAATTGCCTATTAGATAAATATATGTCTTTCTGCATAAAATTGGATTTATTTTTATCTGTTGTCTAGAATTGACATTAGATGACTGCTAATTATATTTATCAATATATATATATATAATAATTTCCAAATTTTTTATTTTATTTAAATTAATGTAGAACATGTTCCATTATAAATATATACAAATCCAGTAAAAGGATTCCTATATTTTTAAAAAGGTTTTTTCTAATTTCTAGTTAATTGTTCACAAAATAAATCTTTTTATATACATTCATAAACCATATTTAGTTTATAAAAACTGTTCTATTGGTCTTGAATTAACTATAATAATATTTTAATTACAATATTAATATTATATAGTCGTTCTGTAAAACACACCCTTTCATGTAACAGAAGCCATCAAGGGAACTCCAAATTATGGGTAGTAAATCAAAAAATAGTCTTTAATATTCCGAAACATAATCTAAGTGTTGAGAATAGATAAAATCTTAACATGGTGTTGCGTATAATGAAATCAAATGTTAGTTATAATAATATCTAAATTCTTTGTTCTGTGAAATGAAAAATATAAAAAATAGTGAATTAATTCAAAAATATATATTTCAAATAATCTTAGGGTGTTACATTTTTCCACCTTAAATTAAATTTATTCATAGAAATTAATCTTTATTATAAATGTTCCAATAATACAATGGTTATTTCCCAAAAACCCACATCATAAAATTAAATACTAAAACATACTTTAAAAAATAGAAATTAGAACCATACTGGCTAACCAGAGTAACCCATAACTATCTTTAGTTTTTAGAGAACATATGTGGAATGTGAAAACATGGACATAAAATAAAAAATATAACTCCATGTTTTCCCAAGATATTTTATTGAGAACATGGTCAAGGTAAATTAAACAATCAAAAATCCAAAACCCATTGAGTATTGCAGACATTTATTGACGTAATCAAATATGATGATAACATGAATTTGTTTGAATAACATTTTTTATTAATGATTGATAATATTAATGAGAAAATATATATTACTAATTTGTAGACAACCTTAAACATTATTGTTCCTTAATAAATTTCCACTTCATCAATAACTAAAAAATTTAAGGTGAATTTTTCACACCAATAGAATTAGAAGATCGTGAGATCTAGAAATACATTGATAGTCTATTACATCATTATTTTTTCAAAAGTCATTTTTTCACATGATATTTATAATGCACACATATTTAAACGGGGAGATAATATAGTAAATATCTTAAACCTCATCAAATTTTTTAGAAAATTAATTCCATAAATGGTTTAACTTATGACACTTCTAGTAGATGAAAATATAAATCATTAAAATGAAAGACACTAAATCAACTACACATTGATCACCCATAAATCATAAATCATCTCTTTTTTTAATGTTATAAAAACATGAATACCATTACAATGTATTCTCTTGAAACATGATAATAACAGGAATTCAAATAATTTATTTTGGAAAACATGATTTCTTCCTTATTCTAAATATTGCTTTGTATCTTTTTTAAATTCAATAAGTTGAAAAAATCATCTATGAGAACACAGATAAAATTTTTAAATGAATCTGTAATATATTCAATGAAATGATTATTAGACATTCATCTTTATCCATATCAATCATTTCACTATCCATGAAAAACAAACTTTTCAAAAATATCTGGAACACGTTAATGGTTACTTTACCTTAATAAAAATATCTATTTTTATTATCATTATTTATTAAGAGTTCATTTCAACTCAATATATCTTTTTTTACTCTATAATGAAAATATTATAATGAAAATAATGTGATATATCATGATTTTTATATCATTGTATTTGAATTCGAAGGAATATACACTTTAATAATACTTTAAAACATTATTTAGGTTTAATAATATTATTTCCATAATACCCATTTTCATAGAATATGAATCTTAAATCATGTATAAAGGATCCACCATCTAAATATAATCTTGCTTGTTTTTTTAATTAAAAAAATTCTTTTATAAAATCCAACAATTTTTACATGTCATTTTCAGTCCTTTCATCATCACAAGTATAACCAATACTCAGACCAATATCCTGGTATCATTAAGATATTTCCACTTATGAAATATATATTCCTAATTCCTATATATTACACATCTAATAATTAAATGTTTACCATGTTCCATCTGGGTCCCTCTGTTGAGTAAAACTAGAACGAATAGGTGAGAAACACATATCATTAAAAAAACAACATATTCCTGAAATATTTAATAAGTAATTCATAAATCATGAGACATACTTTTATAACTATGAAACCGTAGCAATATTTATAGATACTTCAATATATTTATACATTGAAATTTCCTCTAGGATCTAAATAAATTTTTTCCATCATAGATACCAATAGTTGAGTACGAGTTATCTTCGATTCAAAATATAGCGACCCAGGATTAATATACATGGATATTACATCATTTTATATTAATATTCAATACATTACAAAAATACATGCCTGACGAACATAATTGTTTAGTGCATACAAAATATTGGAACAAAATCATATAACATAGTGAAAAATCATCAATGATTCCCATGAAGAAATTCCCCATTATTACTCCCACTTAAAAGCTTTTTTCCTTATATGGGGAAAGTAATCATTAGAAAATTAGGAGATCAGGTTCTCAATATTGGTTAAAAAAAGGAAATATGTAAGCATCAACATGAAAATAAGGGTATAAAAAATGTGATCATGAAATTAGAAGATCATAATGTGCATATCAAATATCATAAACATGAATCATGTCATAATGGATGGGTTTTCATAAGATAAGAATAATTAGGGTGATAAATGATCAAAAATAAATTAGGAACCATAATATAATTTAATATTAGTGTTGATCCACCATACATGTAGAAAACCATTTAATGTTTCACATATATCTACCAAGACCATTAATATAGTGGATTATGAAACACCTGTTTACCCTAGTTGTTGATGACATACCTGTTTCCCATAGTTTACTAGGACATACATGTTTCCTATTATGGAATACAAAATACCTATTTCCCATTTTGGATCAGTGAACCCCATTTTCATATAGAGGGTCAAGAAACACAAATTTCACACTTTGGATCAGCTTGTCAACATGTTTCCCATCATAATATCTGATATATAAATCATTACCCAGTGCATTATAGGAATATATAGGTCCCATCCATCACATAATAAAATAATAAATACATGTTCCAAAAAACATTCATATTATCATAACCCATAAAAGGAGTTGGCTTTCCTACAAATCATATAATATCCCACGAAATAATATTTTTTTGTAATCAATTATTCATATCATAACCTATGGAGAGTATATATGTTTTGTAATAATTTCAACCTAGAATAACCCGTTTAGGGAAGTGGGTAATATAATAATTTATCCTGTTAATTCATATTGATGAGAAACCAGTTTCATAAAAATTATTCAATAAAATGTATAATATTCAAAAAAAAATATGTGAATCCTTTTATCATATCTCATGTAATTTATAGTCTATAACCAGTGATATCATCTTAGACGGAGAATAATATGGAAATGTGTCATGGAAGATAAATTTTCATTGAAAATCACTTTTCAAAACATATATCATTCTAAAAATTCTTTTACAACAAACCACATTGATAAATAGAATGGAATAAAGAAAAATCGTGTAAAAATTTTCTTGAGTAAAATATCCTTAATTATTTGAAAAACACTTTAGAAAAACATTTCATGTGAAAATACCATTGCAAAATGTTGAAAACATTTTCAAAACATTTTTCCATAAATACATATATTAGAAGTGTAGGAAACATTTGAAAAAATTGTCTTTTTAAATACATTTAAATCATATAAAGGATGTTTTTAAATCATTTAAATAGTTCCTATTTAAAACAATAATTTTGAAAAGAAATATAAGATGATTTGAAAATCTTATTAAAAAAACTATTAAAAATAAATCAATTATTTAAAAACCTTATTTATTGGAAAAAAAATTAGAAACAAAAAAATTCAATATAATTAGAAACTAAATGTCCCTAAAAATTACACCTATAAACATAATAAATAATTTTAAAAGAATTTACAGTCATCGCGGTAGGTACGTCCTTACCTACAAAATATTCATTCTGCATCGTAAAAATCATATAAAAGAGAATTGATCTAGAAATGACAGGAATATTCATTTTAAAAACATATTTTAAAAAGATAAAACATAGTAAAAATATACATTAAAAATCATAGTGTTATATGAAAATAGTTTGGATGTTATTTTCAGACCACATGGTTTTGAAAGAACAATGATTTCCGCCCAAAGAGATAGATTATATCTGTTCCTCATAAAGACATTCCCATAAGTATATAAAATACAAAATAGTAGAAAAATTATAATAATAAAATAATATATTATTAATAACCTATGTAGAATAAAATTCTTGACTATTATTGAGATATAGATCACAATATTTCATCGAAGGATGAGTACCCATAAAAAATCCTGATAGGCAACAAGATTGTCAAAATAAACACTTACCACTTTAAAACATCAAATCACTCCCCCATGTATGAAAATGACATTAAATGAATATTATAATCTCATGGAAATATATATATTAATTATATAATATGTCTAAGGTCATTTTATACACCTATTAGGTTTATATAGCTGTATAACATGGCATGTGTTTAAAAGAAGATAAATAGAGACAAAATTATTTTACTGATTTGTTATATTTGCAAACATAGACCCTAAGAAATAAATAATATAAAATGAATATGTAAACTCCCATTAATTTTAATGTAATAATAATATAATAAATTAATGGGTTTCATATACACCACATATAATAAAAAAGAGGCGAACATGGCTTTTTTCTCATGAGAATTTTAAGTAAAATTAGGAAACCCTTCCCATAAGCCTTGAATTTCATCATACAAATTAAAACCCCATTTATAATAAATATATTTTTATCATAAATATACCATAGAAAAATAGTATTATATCAAAATCCATATATAATTTTGTTAGGACATTATATTACCTATTTATTAATAACTCCATTTTTATATTACAGTTTGGGTAATATCCTCTTTGTTTTTTGAATATTATTTTGATTGTTATTATTGATATGCATACATAAATCCTTATTTAGTTATTTAATTAATTTAAAAAATTATATAAATATCATATCCATTTAGTTTATTTATATTTATAACCATCGATAAAATACATAAATTTTAAATGGATGTCATTGTTCATGGATATGGTAGGACGCATGTTCAAATAAACTATTTTTCTAAATTATTTTCATATTTAAATAAATAATTTAAATTAAATATTTGTATATATGTAATATCATGTATTTTCAGTAAAATAATCATTAATTAATTCAATGTGAAATCTGAATGAATCACATCTCTTGGGGAAGGCGGTTGTCCAAACGTCTACAATCAATGTTATCATATTTACAATAACTGAAATGAATGAATTTATGTTTTATATAATAAACATATATTAATAATAAATAATAAATATCGTATATAACATATAAATATATAGTTACAATCATAATTCCAAACAATGAGATGAGGTATATGAAAAATGAAAAACAATGTTTCGTGAGGAGGTTGTCTATATACCCAACAATGACAAGTTCAATACAAATTTGATGGATGTGTGTATAAGTTTAGGTAAAACCCATCTCCTAATACATATTAAGTAAATTTATTTTAATATATATAATTTATTTAATAATACTTCTTGGTGTATATAATGAAAATAAAACAATAGATATTGAGAAATGTTTTCACCTCTTCTTTCGGTAACTCCTCTTGGTTAGCACCAAAGGGTTTGCTTAGTTGGATTTCACCCAAAGGAGAGGATTCAATGTATAAGATAGAGTTTTTATAATGATATTAGGTTAGTTTTTTTTAAATAATTTGTCCTAATAGGTCTGAGGATTTGCAACGGTGGGTGCCCATTTATAAAGGATGAGGTGTGGAATTCATGTAAATATAAAACACTAACACTATTGTGATGTCTAGAATAAATAATGTGCCTAAAATAATTGTTATAATATTAAAAAATAGTTTTAAAATAATTTATATTTATAGAAAAATAATTGTGGACATGTTTCCTAGTCTTTTTTCCTCTTCAGATTAATGTTTCACCATTAATTAATCATGATTATGGTAGATGCTAATGTGCTTTGGGAGAGGATCAGTCTTGGTGGTTCACTATGAATGATGGTCACAATAACTTGATCCCTAGTTTTTCTTGTATTTCTCTTGATGTGGATAATTGGGGTATTGGGGAGGTGAGATTTCCTACTGCCTCCCATAAGGAAATAGGACCCAGGTTTTCGGAGCCGAGGGATGAGGATGTTTTTAGTCTTCTGAGGTGGGATTTTGGTATTAACCCTTCACCAAGGTTGCTCTGAGGTGGAGCAGGGGTGGATTAGGGGGTGATAATGGGACCAAAAGACCCTCTCACATATGACGAGGCTATCATATCCATTTTCCATTCTCCTTAAGAGGTTTTGGCCCCGATATCAGGTAGGGACAATCCTTCTGGTAGTCTGAGGGTTCTTACTGATCAGGGACCTGGTGTGCATACAGTTTATAGCTCATTCCCTATTAAGATCATATTATTGATAGAACAAGTCCATGGTGATGGATTGAATCCTTCCTCTCCTATTCTCTTAATTATAGCTGGATTTTTCGATGGCTCTCAGTACCATTTTGATGTGCTGAGTGTTGATGATCCTCCTCCATTTTATGAAGTGACTCTTGAGGAGTATGTTCATGTGGAGCTCCATCCTTTACAAGGTAGGTCAGATGTTATAGTAGATGATAATGAGTCTGCCTCAGAACTCTGGTCCCTAGATCTATAGGAAGCAGAAATTAAGGAAGTGAACATTCCGTCCTCTTCAACAAAAGGGAAGAAAACCCTTGTGGAATTATATGGGATTAATTAACATAGTCAGAGGCTGAGGAGATTAAAGGACTGCTCAACATTAAATATTCCTCCTATTAAAAGGTCATTATGTAAAGTAAAATTACCTAAAAAGAGATTGGAAGTTTCTTCTAACATTCCAAAGATTAAGGAGGACATTGAACCAGATATCATTGAGAAAATTATCATGCATTCTAATGAAGAAATTCTACAGGAATCATTCTTGATAATGATTTCATAAGAATATGTACATTGAATGTTTGAAAGACCACTATATATTGATTATTGTGAAGAGAAAATTATGTTGGATTAGTAAACATAATAGTATTTTGATATGTGGTTTCAATTAGGGAAAAACAAGTCTAGAAAATCATGTGTAGACCTATTTCATGATGGAATCCCACTTCAAGGATTTCATTAAGGACAACCCTGATATGGAGGCCACCTCCATTAAATGTCATCTAGGGAAGGAAAATGGTTCTAATATATTTAATTTATACTATAATGACATAACTATTTATTATAAGGTTTGAATTTTCATGTATTCTAAACCAATTGGGTTCCCACTTTTTCATTAAAAGTGGTTTTTGAAATAATAAAAAATATTTATTGACCAATAATATTCACTATTCATCATAATATGAAAGATCTCTGGAAAATACTAAAAATTCACCTAATATAAATTTTTATATTAATGTTCAAAAAATTATTTTCATTTTGTAAAATAAAAATTATTAATCAGTAAAACAATATATTCAAAATTTGTATTCTATTAAAAGGCTGTAAAATTTCCATATAGAAAAATATATATCCATATGAATAAGTTTATTTTTACTCTAATATATTATTGAGAATGATAATAATATAAATCTTATTTATATTTTTGAAAGTATATATAATTAATATAATTTTACAAATGTTTTTTAATTAATTTAGTTATGGTAGAACTTTTTTATTTTAGATATATATCATTATATCAAATAGTTTCATGTATTTTCAAGGAGTTTTATTTTAATTTCTAGTAAATTAGTCACCTAATAATTATTATTATTCACATGCTTTACCCATGTTTTAATAATTTAATTAATTATATTCATAAATCCAATCCCAATGGCTATGTAGTAATAATAATAAATTTTTTTATAAAAATTATAATAGTATACTGTAGTTCTATAAAACTCAATCTTCTGTATAACACAATCTATCAATGGAGATTGAATTTTTTTTTATAAAACACCAAATATGTTGTTGTGATTATAAAAACATAATATAATTGTTTCGTGTTTTTAATTCTTAACATGGTGTTGTGTATACTACAAGATAATGTTATTAATTACAAAAGATAAATTCAGTGTCATGTGAAGTGAAGAATATAAAAATATTATATTAATTTGAAATAAAACATCACAAAATATCAAGGTGTTATGAACCCCTTGTAACCACAAGAAATACATAATATTATCTCATTACTAGGCATGACCATTTAGAATTTCATTATAATTCATAGTCAATCCCATTCTACCATTACTTATTTTACTTCACTTTATAGGACTAATCATCTGGTATGTGAGGGATGAAAAATATCCATAAATTTGTTCTTCTCATGACATCTTCAATAAATATTAGAGTGTCCCAATAACTTTCAATGGTATAATAAATCAACCCCTGACTTGACTACCACTAACTTCTTTAAATAACACACTACCCAAAAAATGAATAAAATTGGATTTCACATAGTGTTTATAGATATTCAATTATCCAATAATAATATGAAAATATTATGGCTAAAAGAACGTGTTTTAATTTAGAAACACTAGTTTAAACCTACCATATTATAGAAGAATCAAATTAGTAATGGATATTGAAAAATAAGATGGAACTTTGAAAAACATAATAATAAATCTATTTTCGGTTGATAGTGGTTGATGTGAAAATAAAAATACCATATAAATAGTGAAATGTGGAATCCAGTGTTTACACATGGTTCATTATCCCACTATAGGATAAATTTTACATCATATGAAAATCACATCATGATGTTTATTTTTTCAATAAGAGAAACTAATTAGTTATCTTATAATCCCATTGATTGAATAAAAATTATGGTTAATGAGTCAACTGTGGTATCATGATGTATAAGGAGATCCTCTAGTGTTAAATTCTTATTGGTTGAGACCCCTATAATATATGGTTTTTGATGATTATGTAATGGTGGATGATAATAAATATTGAACATTATAAATGATCATAATAATAGGGAAAAGAGGAAGGTTGTTGGGATTGGTGAAATGTGTAAATTAGTGAGGACGAGACCTTGTAGAAATCTAAGGGAGTATGTCACCTTCTTTAGTGGAGAGAAGTGATCAATAACCATCCCCACCTTCACCAGGATATTTACTTTTTTATAAATATATTTAAAAATATCACAAAATCTTTCTATTCTTAAGTTATAAGAGTTAATAGTTGTAATATAATAAACATCAACTTCATTCATGTGAATAGAAAATATAAGAAGTTGTGAGCTTTGGTTAAAGTATTGTTAAGCATGAATGACATCAATACTAATAATTTGGGAGTATAAAATGATAAAAATGATATGTAAACATAATAACTATTCATAATGTTTATGCCAAAATTATAACATCCTAGAACACACACTCCTAGATCATGTGTTGAAATCGATAACCTTACATTACCGGATTTAATACTGATAATAATGACAAAATTTTATCATCATATCTTTAAAACATCAAATAGAAATTGTGGATCACTAACATATAATAGAGGAACTATTTTGGTATAGAGTTTTATAGAATTATGAAAAATTCTAACCTAATCAATTCACTTGACCTTAAATGAGAATCTATCCTCCTTAAACCATATATATTTCACATTAATAAATCATCATCATCTATATTGAATCCCTTATTAGCAAAAATTTCTAAAAATTATTCATCAAAACATTGGTAAAATGAACAATAATATGGTTGAGATCATATTCGCAGTATGGGTAAAAATATGAATTAAAAATTGAATTTCACCAATGGATATATGAATGCCTTAAGGTATGATTATATAATAAATGTTCATGAGTTATTCATGAAAGAACTCATTCCAATAAAATCAAATAACAAATAAATATTAAAAAAAGGAAAATGAAATATTCAAGAAACACATTAATAAAAAAACATGTGATAAAATTTTCAATCATTAGAAATAATATAAATTGATAGAATGAATATATAAAACTTGTTGGAATCTAATAACATAATCTCCCAGGACCCTTTAATAGCCATTACAATACCCCAAAAAAGTAAATAATTATTTTTTTGAGCTCCATATCCGGAGTACCCAATGAACTAGACCGTTATCTAGGTGGGCCAATAATTAATAATTTCCTAGACCCAATACATATATAATTCATCAAAATTCATTGAAATAAAATTTACACATTTAATAAGGGGACTAGACCATGTTAAGGATATAGGACTGGAAGTAATCTCTTTGAAATAGGCTTAAATCATAGATATGGAATGGGTTCCAAAAATAACTCCTTTATAAATGATTAAAAAATGGGAAATAAACGGGTTCTAAATAAATATATTTAACAATGATAACCCCACGAAATAGAGATGGGTTACAAAACTATCTCTTTCATACATGATTATCACATGGAATATAAATTAGTTCAATAAAATTATTTTTGAAGAAATATTTACCCATGTAAAAGAAATTGTTTCTATAGAAATATCTTGAAAACCTAATTAACCCATGGATTAGAAAAAAGTTTCATAAAAATCACATTAAAATTTAATCAACCCATGGAAATGAAATGGTTCTCAAAATAATCCCTTTCATAAAATAATAATCCATGTGAATAATTAATGAGGATGGTATCAGTGAAAAATATCTCTAATGGAGGATAAGTAGCAAAACATATCGATTAAATTAATTAATGGAAAATCTAATAAAATGTCATTAAAAATAGTGTGGTTGAAAAAATTAAATATTCATTCCAAATCTCCTCATACCACCATGAATCAGTTGAAATATAATCTCCATAGATGAATAACAATTAACTAACTTATAATATAATTATAATAATAATATTAATGGTACATCATGACAAATTTGATCTATATACAGCTCATAAAGGATGGTAGTTGTGTAACACTACAATCCTCACAAAGAATGAAAATTATTGGAAATGTCCATTACTGCTCTTGTAAAATTAATACCATAAACCCCATTAAAGATATATATTTAAAATGAATATTTAATCCACCATAATTTTTGGATAATAATCCAAAGAAAAATTAATCGACAGTAGATACACCCAAAAATAAGGGTTGATTAATAGCACCTCGTTATCTAGGTCAGGTTTAGGCTCTCATCTGAGATCAGATTCCTCTTTCCCTTAGGGTTTCCACACATCCCTATGGAGTTGGTTCTTCTTCTTCATTTATTCTCTCTCTTAATATCGATGTTTCTTTCCCCTATCCTTGGATCTATGAAGGACTTTCTCTTGCCTCCATTATGTGCTTTAGACTCAAGTTCCACTACATTGATCATGGATGGATATATTGTGATGGTCACACCTAGGATTTCGGAAAGAGATTTAGCGGCCGAGGGTCCTCTCTGTGTCTCCTTTTTCTCTGCTTCTATGCTCTTTATCCGCTGGCATCTTTTTGGTATTTCATCCACTTGATCTTTTGAACTTCACTGGTTCATATTAGAGTCATATCACAATTATCACATCCTCAATATCAGTAGTGTTGGGTGTTTTCTATTGTTGTTGGCAGAGGGTAGAGATTGTGATTCACTGAGGATGACAACAGAGTAGATGAAGTGACAACTGGATGGACATTGTTCATCCTCGATATGGATTCTTCAAGGAACCTGGTTTGTCGAAGGTGATCATCCTGGAGGACATTTAGGAGTTCATGTCATTTTTAAAGGGTTTTAGTGGATTCTGACATGAGTTTTCAAATGGTTCTTTTTCTTATGGGTGGTAAATAAGGTCACACCAACATGGCTATTCGAGGAGGTTGATTCTGAGGATTGATTTGTGATTTCTTGGTGTTCGTGTACCCTGGGTTTGTGGTTTGCTCGGTTGCCTATTTTTCTTGGGCAATGACAATTGATGATGTCTTGTTATTGATTTGGAATGGCTTTCCTCGATGGGACGATGATGGTTTGATATATTTTTTACTCAATTTGGTTTTGTGGTTTGGGTGTCATGCATGATTTATGGGATCCTAATGGTTTTCATGAATATTGTAGTTTTTAATTTTTATTACCTTTCACTCGATTGTCTGATGTTTTGGATTTTTTGATTTGTGAAATATGTATGATTCCTTCTCTTTCCATTAAAATTGTTAATTAAAATAATAAAAAAATGATTTTTATAAATGATTTTTGAATATGGAATAAGTGTCGTAGAAATAAAAGTAAGAATCCAAATCACCTAAAAACTATATTAAAATCTAAATCACAAATTTAAAAGGTAATAATAATCAATTGAAAAATATAATTAAAATTAATATAATAAAATTCATTAGATAATATATAAAATGGTTCATTATATACACCACACAATAAATTTTAGTCATGAATATGAAATTTATCTCACATACGTAATAATTTAGATGAAAATAATTGACATAGATTGTATCATTTGTGTGATAATAAATTAATGAAATATTTATTTCTAACAAATATTAAGTCATCATAATTAATTTGTAAATATATTATAAATATATCATATGTGGTTTCCTATATATTCAATGAATAACATATCCAATGATATAGATTTTCACCCCTAGTGTTATGAAATCCCTAACAACTATGGTAACATCTAAATAATAATACACTAATGTAATAATAATCAAACGAAAAAAAGTAAAATACCATAGTGTTAAATGAAATAATTATATAATATATAATAAGTGGAAGTAGATACAACACATAACAGATTAAGCGTTAAATATGACGTTTTTCTCACATATGTAGAAAGTAAGTTGAAAATACCTTAAAACATGAGGATCTTTTGAATCATGGGATATATGAAAGATTAAAATAAATAAAATCTATAAATATAATTAGTTAAATTAATGATTTAATTTATTAACATGTATTTTATACACCATTTAAATGGAGTTAGCTGTATAACATTACCATATGGCGCAATGAAATGAAATTGAGGCAGAATCACATACCCTGAGTCTGATTTGTCATACATGTCATATTTCTTACAGAAAATCATATGTGGTAATTGTTTAGTTTCTTCTGAGAATTTTAAATTTTTATTATTTATTCTCTTTATATTATAAACATGTTATATATTATTATATAATCAATAATGATTATATAGTATGTTTTGACTTTATTCAACTTATGTGTGAAAATTGACATTCATATGTAAATATTTAGTAAATGATGTCATTACATAAATATGCATGGAATAATATCCAAGTCATACTTGTAATATTTATATGTAAATTATAATTTTAAAACCAATCAATAATGACTATTATCTAAAATTAACCATCATTATAGTGATGGAAATGGAATGTCGTATGTATGCATGTGTAACGTTATCATTTTTATTTTAATTAGGGAATGAAATTATGTAAAATATATCTTTACATATTGATAATTATATCAAAAATACAATTTAAATCTATCATACATAATTATATATAATATTATTGTGGTGTAAAATAAATCACTCTGTATCGAGAGGTGGTAATCCACATATCCTTTAACGATGTTATCATTTTTTTATTCTGTGAAAAGGGTAATAATAAAAAATTTATTTTAAAATTAAATAAATGTAATTTCTTCATGAATATAATATATATTTAATTTATATATTATATTTTTATGAAACCCATTTTTAATATATTATACATAATGTACGAACATATCAAATCACATTTAACACGAGGTAGTGCACATCTCTAGAAATGGATTAATCTTACTTTCGAAAAATGGAATGTAAAAAGGTATGTTTAATATAAATATTATATATAAATGAATAAAAAATAAATATAATATATTTCATATTAAAAATTTCTTTCCATCATAATTCCCGACAATGATAGTTGTTAAAAAAAATGAACGACACTATTTCGAGGCGTTAGTCTTCCATACAAAGGTATATTAATTTTGTCACCCATTTGATGGAAATGTTAGTAGACACATTACAAAAAATATCATTATATTGATGATCCTGATGATTGTATATAATTATTGAAAAATAATAAATTAATGTGTGTAGAAAATAATAAAACATAAATACATGTCATGGAATGTTACCTCTTTTGCAGGTAACTTCTTATGGTTTTCCCCCATGGGATTCCTGGTGGGATATATTCCCAAATTGAGGTATATGGGGATAAGGGAAGTATTTTTGGATATTATTTTTTTATTTTTGTTTATGATCCAATGGTATTCGTTGTTTTGAATAAATAAGAGAGGTTTAGTGCCTTTTTTAGGAGAGGGGATTGAAATTCTTATGAATTTAAAGTGGTAATTAATATTGGAAAGTATCCCTTACATAATGTTTTTCATAAAATAATCTAAATTAAATAAAAGATTTTATATGTTGGAATTATTTCAATAAAATGTGGTTATGACGTGTTTCTAAGCCATTTTCCTCTTTATGATTAAAATTTAATGACGAAGTAAATAAATTTTTTACCTTAAACACTATAAGTAATTTTACTAATTTTCCCAAATATATTTTGTAAAAAACATTGTTCAAATTATTATAAATTATAAATAATAATTATTCTAAATATGATATCAATTTTTAAAAATTCCATTGATAGATGTGGTAGAAATAATTTAAAATTAATCCCAGTAGAGGGATGACTAAACTGTTTTTTTAAGATAAAATGTTCAAACATTTATAAAGCTTTTATATCGAAAATAAATAATAAAATGATTAAAACAATTATATTTATTTAATGATAAAAAATTTGTCTAATTATACATTAAAAAATATTATTAAACAATCTAAATTATTGGGATTAAAAAGTTTCTTTTAATTAGAATGCTTTGACATTCAGTATTCATCAAAATATGAAAGTGCATCGAAAAATACCAAAAACTCCACCAAAGTAAATTTAGACATTACAATGTCAAAATTGAATTATATATTTTAAAATAATAATTATTAATTTTTAAAAAATAATATTTAAAATAGGTACACTGTTAAAAGGAGGTAAATATGCCTTTTAAAAATATACAACTTTTTGATTATTAAAATTGGATTTATTATTATCATTGACTTATGAAACATATTGGATATATTTTAAAAAATAAAAACTAAATGTATAAAATTTAAATTTAATAAATATCCTTCACTAAAAGTGAAGTGGTTACTTTTTAATGAAATAATGACATTGTGGTCAAACAGTTGGTTTCATGAAAACACATCATTTATATTCAATTTGCCTTTATTTTTCATTTGTAATTATTTGGTAATATATTAGGGGATTTCATGAGTAGTAAAGGCTCCGATTACTCATTCATTAAAAATGAGTTTAAGTTCGAGTCCTTGTGAATTTCTTCAAGTAGGTGGCGATGCATGGATGAGTCTTGCAGATGGTGACACATGCATGATTCAAACATAACGTGGCATTGGGCCTTCAAGATTTTTTTGGGACTTTGGGCATTGTAATGATCCTCATGGAAATTGTGAATTTATACTATATACTAAATAAATATTGATTTATTGATGTGTTATCCATTGGGGGGATTGTGTATGCCTTTTTGGCACGGGTGTTTGTTTTGTGTATGTGTGTTTAATGTAATTGTACCCCAGGAACCTAATATATAATTAACTAGTAAACAATTAATAAATTTTATAAAAATGTGAAAACTATGATTTCATAATTCTGTTTATCATATCCATACCTCAAAACTAATAGATCGGTGATAACTATTATGATAAATAAATAACATTTATTGAAAAAAATTTGTCTGGTAAGACGCAACCTTTTGTGTAACATATATTTTCAATGAGACTCGATGTTCCGTGCGACACAACATAATCATAGTGTTTCATGTGATTCAAGATAAAAAATATATTTCATTTGAAAAATATATTAAGGAATTAATATTTATTTTATTGAATAAATTTCACAAAATCTAGGGATGTTACATCCTACCCCCTTCAAAGGAATTTTCCCTCAAAATTCATTTTGGGTATCGTTGGATTTACATTTTTAATATAAACTTATATATTCCCACATAATAAATATAGTTAATAAAATATCCCCATTAAAATGGAATGTGGAAAACATAAAGGTCACTGAAAGCTACAAATTAATAGGATTCCACCTAGGGAGAACATGGATGGGAATATTGGTAAAATATAAATAATTAAACATAGTGATTTCAATCGTTGATCACAAACAACTAAATGATCAGTGGAATGTTAAGGGAAAAATGCATATTTCTTTGAAGATCAAAATGATAATTGATTCATCCGAATTCATGGTACATGGATTACACATTTTCTTAAAAATCACTTTCTGAGAGTAAAATAATTTTCTTACCATATAGTCCAATATAAAAAAAATAAATAAACGTGATGAGTTGAATTTCATCAATATTTCTATTTTCACCAAAATTCCATCTTTTTCACTATAACATGACTATATATGATCAATTATAAGACAACACTAAAATTGGTCTTAGAATACATCATATCTATAATAGGTATTTTCAATCAATCCCTCCTATCTTTAAAAATTAAAAAATTAAAAACTGTTGGCACGTAGTATGATAATTCTGATAATGAAAAAAATATCATATAATACACTAATTGTAAAATTTAAAAAGTAATACCCCAAGTCCATACATAATTCAACAAAAATTAAATTTCATTAAGTTTCACCAAACCTATCCTAACTTGGTTATAAATCCATTGTATATATGTATTTGATAATATATTATTGCATGATATATCAACCTTTATTCCTAAAATAAAATCTAATATTTCTCTAAATTAAACATAAAATTGTAAAACAATTTCATGATAACTAGGATATTTTGTGGGATACTGGTAGTACATAAAACATATACCATCCTTCAGTCTTTGTTTCATGCCCCACCACCTATATTAATGTGATATTTTTTCACCAAGCATATAGTTTATCCCATTTTTTTAATCCTGGAAAATAAATCCTCAAAAAATTCAATTCACGTTTATCACATGGATGGAATATTACTCAACAATAAATTCTTCAAAAAAATTAATTAAAAACCTTAGTATTTTTTACAACTTAAAACACTAAAATGAGGTGTCTCAAACATTGAACTTATAATCATCCTTATGTATATAGTCAACAAAAATATCAATAACTCTTAAGATAACCATATATATAAAAATCAACAAATTTACCTAATTAGATCTTTTATACCAAGTATAAATGCCAAAAACCTACAATACTGGACCCTATGCTGAATACCAATACATAGAATTCTCATCCTTTATGCTGATAATTATGATGCTAATTTTTTTATCTTAAAGTTAAATCATCATTGGGAATATAAGGATAAAATTTATAATCGAGAAAAAATTATGGTTTAAAATTTTAGAGAATTATGACAAAATGCTAACTAAAGAATTCACATGACATTAGATTTCCATTTCTCCCTATTAAACAAGATTTCATTTTTCACATTACCAAATTATCATATTCTATATGAAATCTATTCCAGTCATTACATGTTCAACATCATTCTTACTTACTAGGGGAAAAGGAAACATAATATGTGTGAGCTCATATAATAAGTAGGGGTAAACATAACCATTTAAAATTAAATGCCTTCAATGAGAATTAATTTGAATATCGGTATAATAACATAATTAATGTTAATGTGAAATTAATAAAATAAATCATTCACATCAAAACCTACACCATAAAATGTGAAAACCTGGAAAATAAAATAGCCATCAAAATAAATAATTGAAATCCTTGTGATATAAATTGTGATCAAAATAATTATAAAATGTTAGAAAGAATATATGAGAAATGTTGGTACCATGGAGATTCATCTGATATAACCCTTGTAAAACCCATTTATAATTACTACAAAATCCTTTCAATGGGATTAAATAATATGGAAAACTACCATATGCGATGTACACAATGCATCATAGTAATAACTGGGTGCACCCATTGACGAATCTATAATGGAATCTCCCATTTCCTTTTTGGCAGACCCATACTTTATGATATCCAAGAAATATATTCATTTATAATTAATCAAAAATAATTGAGAAAACATTTTATATTACCATAACATGATAAACCCAGGGAATGGAAATAGGCACAGTAATGATTTCGTTTGAAACATTATTAACCCAAAAAAATGAATGGGTTCTATTATAATCTCTTAAAAATGATTAGCCAATGGAAAATAAATGTGTTCTAAAAAAATATCATTGAGAAATTATTAAACCATGTAAAATAAATGGGTTTCATAAAAATCTCTTTGAGATATGATTTAACCATGAAAAATAAATGGGACCACAAAATTTATTTGAAAACGTATTAACCCATGGAAGGAAAAGGGTTCCATAAAAATCTATTTGAAACAAGATTAACCCATGGACGAGAAATAGGTTTCATAACAAAAACTGAAGACATAACCAACTCATGGAAAAGAAAAATGTTTCATAAAAATCTCTTTCAAACAATCACAATACATCCAAATAATGAATTTTGATGGAATCAATGAAAATTAGTCCCATTTTGGGATATGTAACAAAACTTATTAGTGAATTTATTGATTTGAAATTTCATTAAGTTGTATATAAAAGCATAAATGGGGGAAATAATCATTAGTCATTTCAAAGTCAGTGATAACACATCAAAACATTTGAATTAAAAGGTCCATTAAAAAATGCCAATAAATAAACATAGAATATCCTCAGAAAAAATAGATTCATGATACATCATCTCAAATGAGAAGTATATACAACTTAAAAATAATATAGGTTTATAACATAACAAAATTCTCAAAGAAATAAAATTGTAAAAAAATTCAACAAATTCTTTAGTAACATTTTATCTGTAAACACCATGAGTGAGAGATCCTAAAATTTTAAAATAAAACCCCATACATATAAGGTTAAATATCATTAAATAAATTCTTGTGCAGTAGATACAACACTTAACCAAAATTATATAAATAATAAAATTTTAGTGATTGTATATTAATGAAATAATTTAGTGTGACAGATTTAAATCAAAAAAATATTATATGAAATATATGAAAATATATTGTGCCATTTCAGACATATTCATGGATTAACATTGGCATTGGAAAATAATATTAACCCAAAGAATTGCAATTGAGTTATGAAATCCCTTACACCTATGGAAACATCTAATTTAGAATCACATAAAATTATAATAATCAAATAAAACGTTTAAATAAAATTAAGACAAAATAATTCATTATATAATATATTACAAGGGTTAATAGATACACCATAAAGAAAAACGAATTGATGGTTATGACATATATATCTCAAATATAACAAATTGTGATGAAAATCCCTTACTGGGGGCGTAATGTTTTAATAATGATATCCATGAAAGAGTAAACTTAATTAAAACCTTTAATATAATAAATTAAATTCATGATATTTAATTTAAAAGTAAATTGTGAACATCATATAAAATAAAATAGTTGTAAAACATTATAATATTCTTTAATTAATTGAAATTGATATAAAATACATTACCTTGTGTCTGATTAGTCTTCATTGTCTTCTATATTAGATAATAATAAAATTATGCTAATTATATACATTATTAATAAATATTTTATAGTTTATTATTACATTTATTACACTTTTAAAAATTATATATCAATTACATAATGAAAAATGATTAATTTGGATGTTTTGACCATATTCCGCTAATATGTTAATACTGACTTTGATAGGCTGACTATGGTCAATTAGATCCTTAATTAAATATCTATAGAATAATAAAAATTATATAATTGTAACATTTATGAATTAATTATACAAATAAAACCAATCATGAATTAGTTTTATGAATAATGGATGAATGTGATTGTCATGAAAAAAGTACCATGTATGTACACATGCGCTAGATTCTCATTTTTCAGAAAACATGACAGAAAAAAGGTTAGTAACAACTTAGTATTAATAATCATAACTATATTTTAAATACCAACTTATTAAATAATAAAGACTTATATATAAAATTATTTTTATGAAAAACAACCACATCACGTTGAGGAGGTGACAGTCTATACTCTCTCGAACAACACAATAACATTTTTAATGTGTGAAAATGTTAAAAATAAAATGTTTTATATTAATTAAACGAAGATAATTATATAATTAATATAAATTATATTTAATTTATTTCACATATTTCTATTAAATCTCATCCTTAAAAAATTACAAGGTATTTGAGAACTTATCAAATCTCTTTGAGAAGGTTGTAGTCGAGATGTCAAAAAATGCTGTCGTAATATTTACAAAAAAATTGGAAATCATGAACTTATGGTTTGTATAAAAATTATAGATATATGAATAAAATATTTATTAAATATTTATAATATAAATTTTTCATGTTCATCTAATTTAAAACTATCATTGGTGGTAAATAAAAAATTAATGACATTATTTCACGAGGTCGAAGTCCGCCGTACACACGAACGATAATTTTGTTACCAATTTATGAAGGTGGGTTTCGGTGAAGGTGGAAAATTTTATAAAAAAAATCATAACATTCAGTGTATTTATTTTATTATATTATAATGTAATAAGATGAATAAAATTAGTTGATAAATATGTAAAAAATAAATTCATGTTTAACAATGTTACATCAGTTTTGGGTACCTCATATTGGTTTACATCAAATGTATACATTGGATGGATTTATTCCGAATAAAGAATTAAAGGGTGAGGTGATATTTTTGGGGAGATTATTTTTGTAGGGTATTCAGGATCAAAATTTCATTATATCAGTTAATAAATACGGGAGTGGGAGTGCCTTTTAATAGTGGAGGGGAAGTGGCATTCTTGTAAATATAAAAACGTAAACACTATTGAGTGGTCTACTATACATAATGTATAACCAATAATGATCCCAAATATTTAAAATATTTTATATTTTATAATCATTTTCATACAAGGGGTTTTCGATAATATTATTGGTCATTTGGCCCCTTATGATTATTTTTTAACCACTAAGTATGCTCATTTTTATATTAAACATTTTCATTAAATTTAATTATTTTCTATGATATTTTTCATAAAAAATATGATAAAAATATGATAAATTATAAATTTTTAAGTATAAAAATATAGACTCCATTTTTTTCAAATTAAAGTCACATATGTGTAATATATTAATTTAAAAATAATCCCATATACTGGACGATTTATGGGGTTTTAAATGTGATAACATTCAAATGTTTGCTATGTTTTTATATGTAAATTCAACATGGAAATGATTAAAATCGCCTAAATTGTATTAAATGATTTAAATTTTATCTAATTATACTTTTAAACACCATAAATAAAATTTTAATTTAATTAGATTACAATGTAGTTTTTGATTAAAATTCATTGTCATTCATTATTCATGAAAATATCAATGATCACACAAAAATACCAAATATTTTCCCAAAGTAAATTTTTATATTATAATTTCCAAAATGATTTTTGTTTTTTCTAATAAAAATATATAATTTTCAAAAATTATACATTAAATAGGGGCTCCATTGAAAGGTGATACAATGCATTTTAAAAATAAAAGAAACATTTATGCTTAAATTATGATTTAATATTTTGTAATGATATGAGTGTTATTAAACTAATTTAAAAATAATTATTTAATATAAAGAGTTTGAATTTCATTTTTATCTTTCAATAATGGTGGATAATTAAATTTTTTATTATAAAATTTTATACTGGTCAGAGATTTGTTTCAATAAAAACGCATCCTTGATATTCAATTAGTCTTAATATTAATTTCTAATTAATGTGTAACAATCAAAATAATTTTATAATCCTTTCTAATCAATGAATTCATAATTTAGTTAGACATATTCATTCACCCCATTAAAACATATAAGTGATTACTATTATGTTAAATAAATAATATTAATAGTATATTATTATCTGGTAAGATATCGTCATGCATGTAACATAAGCCATCAAAGGGGATAAATGAGGCATATAAAACAGGATAATCAGATTATTTTGTGTGATTTATATAGACTATGTATTTCATTAAATAATTTTTATACAATTTTTTAAATTAACTTCAAAAAATATATTTTCAAAAATATCCAGATGTTACTAAATTTCATGGTTATAAAATCATAATTTATAATATAAATATGTTAAATAACATTATAAATTGTTCATAATTGTGTTAAACATTGAACAATACTTACACATGACAGAATTACATTTAATTCTCAATATTTCATGAGTGTAATATAAGCATAATCATTGAAATCAAATTTCAAGTCTACCCACCATGATATTCATCACATAATAGGATTGGGATATTAATATTTATATCTTCATAGGACTTGAATAATCACCCATGTATCTACATAGGTTTGGGATTAACTCCAATATTCCCTTCTGATTGGGATAAATATTATTTTACAAAAATTGGATTGGGTTAACCACTTATAAACCCTTTATATTATGAGATATAAAACATTACCTAGTAAATTTGTAGGATATAAAGGACACAACCATCACATAATAATAAATCATTCATACAAAAAAATAAAAAAATAAAATTCATGATTTTTAATAATTTAGCAACATTATAATAATAGAACTTGTTTCATGATAACATTTGTAAAACATCATCATCATATGGAATATATTGTGGTAAATTCAATGGTACTACAAGAGAATATCCCCATTGAAGTATGAAAGCACTCAAACATTGTCAAAATACATCCAAATAATATTTATAAGGAAAATAATAATATTCAATGAAAATGATTTGTAGATATGCATCTCATTTAGTATCATTTAAAACATAAAAATTATAATAAAATTGTAATATTATATCATAAATTAATTACCCCAAACACGCTTCAGTTTGATTGTTCCATACTTTTTACCCTGATCATTCTTCTATAATAATAATATATCGAAAATATAACATCAAATTATTTTAAAATCATATATAAACATCTATATAATACAGTAATTAAAAATCTACTACATCACATTGTGAAGGTAGTATTAAAAATGTATAGAGGATTACATAATAGATTTTCTAATTAATTTTGTCTAACAAACATAATATTTATTTTAAAATTATAGATTTATAAATATAAAATAAGAATACCATATATCAAATAAATCCCTCTATATTTTCTTGAATGATACATAGTAAAGAAAAATAAAATATATCGCATCCCGGAGGGTATAGTATGCTTTTATAAGTAACTGATGTTTACATTTAATATTTGATGTAATGGAGATATGAAAATGGTTTTAACAATAAAATAAATAAATTTATATTAATTATAATAATTTCATTATATTATGATGCCTATAGAATATTCAGTGAAGGATAATATTAAATGTATCGTGAAAAATGATGGAAAGAGAAAATATAACTTATTTGGATATTTTTCTTTGAAAAAAACATAGAGATCCATAAATGGTAATTTTGAGATGAAAAAACAAATATTTGGTGGGATGAAAGTTGTTATGGTATTTGAGATGATATTGTTCATGATATAGTCCTCATGTGGTTTATAGAAGTGAGATGTAGTGGCCTTATTTCATTACTAATCTAAGTAACACCCTTGTAAATATCCTTCAAATAAAAATAATATAAATTTTATTTCATTTTAATGAATATAAAAATGATAATAAGTCAAAAAAACTATTTCATTTTTTAAGTCCACTAAAAAATTTAAATTCGTATAATTTTTAAGTATATTTTAGGGTATATTTATTTATTTAATATCCTCATCATCCCTTTTAACCCTTTCCATAGTGATGTGATTTTTTATATGTTAAGTATTAATTATGAAAAAAAATTGTTGAACATGTAAATAAATATTTATTATGAACAATGAAAATATAAAAATAATATTACAAGATTCCATTATTATAGGTAACCAAAAATAATTATACAATCTTCAAAAGAAAGTGTATAAAATCATTTTTTCAGAAAATTTATATTTATTCCTCTAGATTATTTTATTCTCTTTCCATGCCAAATAAAAACTAATATATAAATTCTAATTTACATGATTGAATATATTATTACCAATTATCATTACCACTATTCATAAATAATTATTAGTTTAATTTATCAATATTTTTTATTAAAGGTAGGATAATTCCTGTATATTAAATAAAAGGACGAAGTATGGAAAATGGATGGGAATGGGGTCATACAAGACATAATGCCCTCATTCAAAATAAACCAGTTCATTAATCAACAACAATAGGATTATAGTCATCATGAACCCATTCAGACTCATCTTCAAATGGACTAAAAATATTACATAGAATATTTCTTTTTCTTGACTTGGATCTAGTTTTCATAGTGGGTTTCATGTGCGAGTAGTCCTTCCTTGGTCTTGACTTATTCAAATGTGTCGAAGAAAAACCTAAAACAATAATACTTTACACCCAATATAATAATACATTACACACAATAAAATAATAGAATTTTAATTAGAATATACATTTTACCTTAAATAGATCTTATCATCGTTTTTAACATTTTGATAATCAATATATGAATGAATATTCATTATTTTTCTTGATATGAAATCTTTTTTTATAATTTAGTTATCTATAAAAGATAAATTATCATTTAAGTAGAATCTAAATAATAAAGTAATCATTCCGATCAACAATTTTATATTTGAGAAATAATAATTAATATGTTACTTCATATAATTACATAATTAATTTTATTAATTATGTTTCATTACATTTTTATGTTATATATTTCGTTATGTTTTCAAATAAATAAATATAATCTTATGTTTTCTATGGAATATATCACAATATCTAAAAAATATAAAATTTATAAATGTGAAATATATTCTAAAATCTACTTGTGTTACATTCAACACATTCGTATGAATTTCACCCCTAAATTACATTACTGTAACGAAAAAATGAGGACAATTGAACCCCATTACATCTTTAGGATCCAATGTGAAATCATATTAAATATCTTATCATAAATTATTGACTATTTTAGTGTCCATATTCTATTAATATTAACGTCTTTGATTCAGAATTATCATTGGTTGTTCATTCTAATAATGTTTACGATCCATCGGTATAATCTCTGAATATAGTATATATGAAAGATTGGTAAGGTAATTAAATTGAAAAAATACATGGAACACATCATGAACTAGGGAGAGAGTTGATAGACATTTTATGTGGAATAATTTTGTAAAAATATGTTCATGATTATCATAGGTGATGATATTTCTTGAGCTCATCATCCCCTTCATGTTATATATCATAACATTCATATAGGGAATTATTTTTAAGAATAAATTTAAAAAAACTGAAATATTGATATAACCAATAATTGTTACCATAAATTTTATATCCACAATGAGTTTATCTAATGTTCTATTGATTGGATCTACTCTTTTTGCAGTTTCCCCACATAGCTCAAATCAAAATATCCTTCATTCTCTAACTTCATCATTTCTTGTAAGAGTTATAAACTTTATTCAATAATTATTCTCTTATACATCCTTATGAATTCCAAAATGAATATTATATTAGTGGTACATTTTTATTTATGATGGTTTTTATCCCATTAAATTGTTTGATATATATTGTAAGATATCTGCATATCTGGTAGGGTATGATTCATCTTCTTCGATTAACATGTTTATGAGGAAAATATGTATTGTAAAGATATATATATCAATTGAATGATTCATAAATACCTCCAATATAATTTGGGTAAAACAAAAAATATAATAAGATTAATTTTATAGTGGTTCTCTAAGTGATAATAAAACATAATTAATAAATATTTCCAAGATTGTCTCTTAAGAGATAAATCATCAGTAGATTAAATTACATTCTTGATATTTCATATGATTATTGACCACTACAAAAATTGTGAAATTCCCATCATATGTCTTTAGGGGTCCTATGATGATATCAATGGTTATATTTTTGTTTTCATAAATAGGTATGTGTAATGGTTGTATCATCCCCTTATAATTTTCATGTTAATCCTTAGCATGTTGACATTCCAATAATCAAGATACATACATTTCAATGTACCTTTTTATATTATCCCACAAAAAACATTATTTTATATATAAATATATGTTTATAAATCCTTGATATATAAATAATAATAAGCCATGTGATTCGTGTTTTCTACTATCATTAATTATTTTATTGAAGAGACATATATATTTTTTAAATAACATCATCCCTCTATAGACCACGTTGGACTTTAAAACACTCTATACTGTATTTCACATTTCAGATAATCCATCAATGCATATTTAAATAATTCATAGATGGATGTCTAGATATTTATTTGATTAAGGGAGGATATTTACATTTCTCACAAGGATTATTTTTATCTCATATATAAATACAAAATTATCATATCATTTTTAATTCCTTAAATGTAAATGTAAGGAAAAATTTCCAAGTCAACGCATTATCCTCATTTCCCTCCTTCAAAGGATAGAAATAAATTGGGTAATAATAATTTATAATAAATTCAAACCATCTACTCTGATTCATATTCACGTATTTATTTGTTCATATATACATCAATATTTTATTAGTTGTATATATATCATATCTTCTAATAAAATTATAACGCAAAAAAATACATTGTGAAATTTCCAAAATTTTCTATAAATGAATCTTGTAATTTTCAATATGAAATATCAATTAGAATGTTTCATACGGTACATATGTAATATTATTACTGATAACACATAATATTAACTTATTTAATGCCTCCCTATACATCAATAACCCATGTCCACTATAGGGTAGTGTGAGAATTGTTTCAGTAAATATCATTCCATTAAATACCGCAAAATTTATTCATATTTACTGATTAAAATGGACATTAAACTATTCTATTAAAGCATTGCGTGTTTATTTTAAAATAATGAAAAAATTCTCCCAATTTTTTTAATCTTCGTAATCAATGAAAAAAATAGTTCTCTATTTCCATGTTTAGTCTGGGATATTTTTCAATAACATTGTTCAATAAAGGATAAACTGAGACAAAATTTATTGTAGTTACGATACCCATAAATGATATTTTTCATATCCATAATTTAACATTTCTAAATGTATTTTAAATGTAATCCTCCCCTAATTTCTTCAACACTATCTTCAAATGTTCATCTTTTTCTTCATTCCTAATAAAATATAAGAGAATTCAATCTATAAAGACAAAAAAAAAATTATTCATGGAAATATCTAAAAAGAATATTAATTAAATACATGGGTTAAAATTTGTGATGGAATATAATAATATATTCCTTGTAACCTCATTATTTCAATACCACACAATGATAGTTTCCATGGTTATATCCCCCATTTTTCGAAATATGATGATATAAATCTTCAATATCAAATTTAAAATGTATTAATATCTTCACAGTTGATAAAATAAGTCATAATTATGAAGAAATTATATTTTTTCATCATATTTATTTTTTATATTCTCAATAATATATTAAATGATACATTGACCGATGTATCTTCATTATGAAATGGACTGTTTCACTACATGCTGACACAAAAGAGCCCATGAATACCATTTCAATATTATCTTGTAGTATCTGCTTCAATTAGTATATCTCAAATTGGGAAATTATATATGGATTCTTTGAAATATATATAACATGATGTATGATTAGTCAAAATACATATTTTTACAATTCAAAGGAGGAATAAGATACACACAATTAAATTCATCAACAAATCCACAAACAATATATGTTTCATTAATGTTTCAATTATCCCTGTCAATTAGATAAAAATAATATTCATGAATATATAGTAAGACAGATATATTATATTTAATTTACATTATAGGGTCACATTATTCCTCAAAATTACATATTATGGAAATAATTGGAAATACATCAGACACAAGTCAGAAGAAAATTGATCATCAGTCAATCAAAAAATCTCCAGCGACGTTCCATATTAATATTTTTAGAATAGATAATGTTCTTTTTGGGTTGTGTAGTAAATTTTATAAATAATAGTGAAAGGTTTATCTACACATGTATCCACGATATAATGATATATAAAGCATTAATCAATGGATTTTAAGGAAAAAAATGGACCCACAATCCACATAATAATAATGATTCAATATATATTCCATAATGTCATTAGATCATTCATGACTATGTCATAATATTAATAACTCATTTATCAAAAAACAAATATCATGATAAATTCCATAAATCATCATAAGCGTAAGTGCTTTAATGAGATAAAGTGGAAAGTCTTAAAATATGTGGTATCTCGGAATGAATAACCACCTTTAAATTATTTTATCCTAGATGGAAGTAATTTGTTGAAAATGAATTAAATATACAATTTTAAAAACTTAGGAAAATATCATATTCATTCAAGGTGAATTAAAATATAAAAAATCATAGAATAATGGGAATATAAATTTTCCTTGGAGATAAATAAAAAACATATAGATTTATCTTGATAAAATGTAATGGTATTGACTATATGAATATATTTTCACATCTCATTTTTAAGAAACATTATTTTCACAATTTCCAAATATTTTCATAAGTGATTTTGTCAAAAAATAATTTAAATATAGTATAAATTAAATTCTAACTGAAATTAAAAGGTTGTAGAAAATTCTTTTTTTCATTATGGTAAAAAATTCAATATATATTTAAAAGAAGATTTATTTGGAGTAATATTAATCCTTATCTAAAAGGAAGAATAATATATCATTTTATTGAAACATAATTTTTACCTTATTAAACAAAAAATAAGAAATTTTTTTAAAATACTTGAAAATGTTAGAAATGAAAAAATGATAAAAGAATATGGATTTTTGGAGGGATTGAACCTACAATTTCTTCCAGTGGGAATTTATACATAATTAGTCATTATAAAAGTGACATAATAAATTGAATCCTCATTAAAAATATAGAATTGATTTGTAAACACTATATTATAATATATTATTATTTTTTATTTATTATAAATCAATGAAAAAAATTCATAATTTTATAATTACATACCATTATTTTTAATAATGTGATAAACTAATTAAATAAAGAATATTTTGCATAAAAATTATTTTTTTTATTTTTGAATTTAATGTGAATGTTTTGGTTTTTATGGTTCTATTCCACTCACAATGATAATTGTTAATTAATATTAATTATGTCATATATATCCTATAAATTAATTATATACACATAAATAATAATCCTTTTAATGAGTTGATGAAAAATGAATCAAATAATTTCATATAATCATTGGACCACACATATATGTTTTCTATTTTTCATTTTATTAATGATTAGAATATTAATAATAATATTTATTTATATATAATCATCAAATTCCATCAATATGATATGTTTTAGTTAAATACACCCATATAGAGATTAATGAGAGATATTAATGAAATATTAAAAATATCATTTCATATATGTGGTAGTACACATGTAAGAATGATCAGCATTTTCATTTATCATTAATTGAAATTGATTTTGAAATTGATTTAGAAAAAACATTGAAAAATATTTTTATTACAGATACATCTATAAAAATTTAATTCTATTTAAATAATATCTAGATGATGTTAAAGATGAAATAATTTAAAAACTATTTGGTAAGACTATGAAATGCATTGAGATTTTGTGAAATATATATTTCTACTTTAATATAAAATTCTCAATAATTATCATTTCACGCTACAGAAAATATAAAATGTGTTATACAAAATCCCTATAATTGTCTTCTGTTGCTTAGAACACCATTTTAATATTTTTCTTAACACAACATTTATATTTTTTCCACTACTCTCAAAATTATATTTTTATTATGTTACACACAATGTAGTGTTCCTTTGACACATTGTGTTACACAAAATACATAGTTCCACCAAACTACAATATATTATTAATATTGTCATAAACATATTATTATTTTTACCACATATCCATTTGAATGGATGTTAAAAATAATATTAACTAAATTATGAAGATATGGTTTACACTTGTATATAAAATGAATGATTTGGTTATGAATCTGTTAGAAATTTAATTAATATATTTTTGTAAAAAATTAAATTATTATCCTAAGAAGACTATTTTACTTCTTATAAAAACATTTTATCTCAATAAATTAAACATACCAATTATGATGGTTGTTTAATAAAATATATTGAATATATATTCTACTAATTTTTTTGACATCAATCCAATATATTTGATTGTTATAAGATAAGAAAAAACCAATTATATAAGTAAAAAACATGTATTTTTATAAAACACAATTTTAACACCTTTTAATGGAGAACCTATATTACATATAATTTTGAAATACTTTATATCAATAATTTTTAAAAATAATATTCATTTTTTAAATTGTTATATAATTTTTTCTTTTGGTTAATTTTTTCTATTTTTTAGAGATGTATCATATTTTTCTAAATAGTGAAAAACTCAGAATTCTAACTGAGAACTGCTTTTTCGTCTAATTTATTTTATAAAGTTAAATAATATATTAAATTGGTTATAATGTATATTTAGATAATTTTATAAAAAATTAATCTAATTTAGGTTATTATGACCAATTTCATTGATGTTAAAATAATTATTTCAACATATATGATAATAATTTGAATGTTTGGATTCCATATTTTTAATCCTCATATTATATTATGTCTAATATGGTTTAGAATGTTTATGAAAAAAATATTAGTGACTATAGTTAAAATTGCATACAATGGTTAATGTAAAAATGAGTTTTATAGGTGGTTTAACATTATCTTAAGTGTAATAATAATGTATACGTAATTCAATGAAACTTTTACGTCCATATTTAGACCATATAATGACTTATATATAAAATTGACCATTATTGGAGTCAAATGATTTGAGGGATACCTCTCACTATTGTTTACCTTTTTATATTTAGAATAATGACACTCCTCATCCATTATAAAAAGGTTGTCAACCCAATTATTCTTCAAACAATAAATTCTATTTGGATTATAAAAACTCATCCCAAATAATATCCAAACATACCTACTATAATACTATTAACCTCATGTTTTTAATAAATCAAACTATGTTATACCTTAATTGGAAATCAAAAATAATTAACTGAATAAGTGGTAATGTTCTTCACTAATATTTTTTTTAATTTTCAAATCCACCCATTAAATTCTTCATATATCAAGTTATTTAAAAAAATCATAAATATAGTTTTTAGTTTTTAATTCTAATATTTATACCTAAACCATCACAAGAATCCATTAAATACGATAAAGAATAATTGTTCATGCAGATGGCGGACTACCACATTAGAAATCCATGTCGTTTGATGTTCAAATAAAACCTATTATGGATAGAATAAATGATGAATTTTTTGTATTTATATGATATAATTGATATCTATTATTTATTTATTATTTTCTAATTATTATATAATACATACATTCATGTTTTTTATATAGTGTAAACAAGATAACTTCGTTTCTGGAAGTGTGGATTACTACATCATCAAAAAGATGTGATTCGTTACCAATTTAAATATATTGTAATAAGTAAGGTTTTAGTGAAATAAATTTATATATATGATATAATAATTATACTACAGTTATTATATAGATATGTGTGTCATTTAAATTATTTATTTCAATACGGAAAAAAATTAGAAACAACATTCACAAGTTCTTACAACCTAATATTTCTATAAATGGTGTGTTTTATTTATTATTTTATAATTTTTATAGATTATTATAAATGCATATATTATCAATATATATGATATTTGTACCATTTTTTACATTTTTATATCATTATATATGTTTGAGGACAAAAAATAAAACAAATAAAAACACATGTGAAAAACAAAATGATTATTACCTAAAACATTGTTTAACGTGGAATTGTAAATAAATGGATAATATATGCTCATATGTAACACATGATGTTTGAACAGATACGATGAGTTTCAAGACATATGGTAAGGGGATTTATAGTCTCAATTTTATTTCTACATGACATATAACATGGTCAGGACTCGTCTCCTTCATGTCATCTATATACTTCAATGTTAGGTCCACTAGGATAGATACCCTGAGAGGGGGGGTGAATTAGGGTATGACATATTAAAACAGCTGCCCCTTTTGATCTTGTTTTGCTGTTAGAAAAAACCCTCTTCTCTCTCCATCGCGATGCAGAGTATGAGAAAACCATAAAGCATACACAAGACCCAATGATTTTTACTTGGTTCACCCTCACTGGTCTACGTCCAAGGAGCATACACCGGCAGTGTGACAATGTACCAATTCCAGTATAAGTGCACTGTTATTTACAAGTTCGATGCGGACTCACTGTCCCTCCTGGTTTACAACCACTTACAATTTGAGAACTCACTGCTCTCTCAACTGAAGTGTGCTCACTGCTTCTTCAAAAGATCCACTCACAGTTTATAGACCTATAGGTCTCTTCATTTTCATGAAATAGTGCATCCTTTACTGTTGATGGATGATCTATTTTAAGTTCAAAGTTCATCCACTGATGAATACCCCTTTTCCTCTGAACACTAGGCAACTGCCTTTGGAAACCCCTTTGCAAAGCACCCTACTTCGTGAGGCTCCCAATTTCTCAAAGCTCAAACAAGCCATCACAAAGCTCCTGCCTTTTCGTGAAACACTCTTGCGAAGCTCAAGCCTTATCAATGCATAGGTCGTCATGAAGCTCCTGCATCTTCCCGAAGCACAATCCTTAGAGCACGTGGCCTCGTGAAACACAATTTCTTTCGCGGAGCTAGATTAGCCGCCGCGAAGCACCTCTCTTTCAAGAAGCACCTTTCCTTCATGAACCACCTTCTCGAAACGATAGCAAAGGATTATCTTTGAAAGCTCTCTACTTCTCTTGAGGGGGTTGAACTCTATTTATAGGCGATTCCACCGACCCTCGAACATTCCGCCCGAAGTCAATTCCACGTCATCTTAAATCGTGAACCTCATAAGTTCCCTCCGAAATTATCTCAAAATCTCAAATCACCTCGGCAATTTTCAGATCACGGAGCTTGTCGTAATCGCGGAGCATTCGGTCATTTCCTTTGCACCTTCACCTGGAATCTCCCTCGCAAATCCCTTCACCACCGCGATGCACTTCAACCTCTTCCATTCGTGAAGCTTGTCGTAATCACGAAGAATCGCCACCATAATTCATATAGTCTTCATGAAATCCAAACCATGAAGCATATCATCATGAAATTCATGCCATACCCATATTTATTTATGATCTTCATGGAAATCCTATTTTCATGATACTCACCAAACTCCAAATTTTGGACCCCAAAAATATGGAAAACACTAGGAAATGGCACCACCTTGTACTGCTCTTTTTTACTGCCTCCAGATCATCCTTTCCTTTTCCATCATTCTTTGTCAAAATGGATTGTCAAAAACTTCTCTGGAACTCGAAAATTCTTCATGGACACCTGTATTGTCAACAAACACAATCAACCCAAAAATTCCTCAATGTTACCTTGACGGATTTTTTCCCAGCATTCCCATATAGGTATCATATGATTATTATCCTCGTATTTATGGGTATTTATATATCCATTTAGCCATCTATCATTAAATGGTTTTACGATTCAAATGTAACCAAAATAGTAAAGTCATCTTGTCTTAATTGTTTTTGATACCCATGCCATGTTATGAGCCCATATTCTTATATGAGGTTTATATAATAAAACATAAAAATTAATATGATGAATATATTGATTTCAATGATGTTTAATGCTTTATTTAATGTTAATATTTAATTTACATATTGGTATAATGTTACCGATGTAGTAACATAGTATTTCTTTAATCATATCCTTTATCGAGATTGATTATGACTATACATATATTGAAAAAAATATTTTGATCCATATCTGAATATTTTAAATTTATTTTCAAATTATATTGTTATTAATGAAATATTAATCTAATATTACCACTTTTTCACTCTTTTTTATATAATATGATTTTAAAAAAGTTTTTATGAAAATTCATCTTTATACCTCTCTTGGGTCAAAAATATATTTTATTCACAATTAGTATTTTCAAGAAATGTTTCGAAAAATATTTTTAAATTATATATTACTATAATTTTCATGTATATGAATTTTTAAAAAACTATTTATTTTTTATTGTGTTTATCGTTATTTTAAAATAATCTTTTCTATTTGTTCAGTGTTATTTTAAAATAAAAATGATTTTAAAATGATTAAGGTTTTAAAATGAAATTTATAATGTGGAAAGGATATTTTCCATTATAAGGATTTAAAATTATTTTAAAATATTACATATACTTTTATTATGTGGTCTACAAAGTAAATTATATTTAAAAATTTTTATGTTTTCCAAAGAAATGTTATTTTCTATAAGAAATGTTCCAATTGATCATTCAAAAATATATAAAATATATGATGAATTATATTTTTATAGATATTCCCTTTAAAGCATATTATCTATGTATGTCGTTCAAATTTTTACTGTAATGGATAATTTATCCAAGTCATGATGTTTATAGGACCATTTTTTATGAGTAAATCATGTTTTGTATAGATTCACATCAAAACTCTTTTCTCTTCCATGGGATATAATTTAATAAATTCTTACGGGACCTACTTCCTATCATGGGTTATGCTAGGATAATGTGATCATGAATCATATTACCTTTACTTAGGTTATAATATGATGATATTTTTAGTATTCGAGTTTCATTTCATGGTTTATTATATTATGTTTATAAAACCCATCTCTTTTTATGATAATGATATGACGAATACATTATTATCTTATTCCATATGTATATTTGATTTCATTATGTGACGGATGGGATCTAAATCACCCTCAAATTAATTTGGCAGTGAAAAAAATTATTTCGTCTCAGAGGATAAATATTTTATATCACCGTTCAAGAAAGAATTGGGTAAAAGAGTCCATCCCATGAAAAAATTGTGTACATGGGTTATAGTCTGAGAGTTATACTAGAGGGAACATGGGAGGGAGTCCTAAGACCCAAAAAAGTGGTTACATTGGAGGAAATACCAAACCCACAAAAGGATGGTACACATTATGGAATTCCAAGGACTAATGAATAGGGTAAATTGGAGGGTATCCCCTATCTAAAACAAAAGGCTACAAAGATGAGAATATCATGCTTGAAACAAGAAGGAGCAATGGAGGGCATCCCCAGAAAAAAGTATGTGCATGGGTAATATAATGGCCCAGAACTCTTCGGTCCATTACATTGTGAAAATATAGTGTTGAGGTGTTCCGGGAGGTCAAGGTGACTTATCCCAAATAGTTTGACAAATTTTCAATTCTGTGAATAGTTCCATCGGTGAACAGTTTTATCGGTGAGATTCATTGAACAATTTGATCAGAGAGGTTCTATGAATTGTTCTAACAGTAGTTTTACATTATCTGTAGGTGTACAGTATCAATAGGTGTATAGTACCGGTAGGTGTATAATAAAGGTTGGTGTACTGTATCGGTAGGTTTACATTATCGGTAGGTGTACAATATCGGTAGGCCTACGTTATTTGTAGGTTTATAGTATCGGTAGGTGTACAATATCAGTAGGTGTACAGTAACAGTAGTTGTATAGTATCAGTAGTTGTATAGTATCGATAGGTGTATAGTATTGGTAGGTGTACAATATTGGTTGTTATACCGTAATGGTAGGTGTAAAGTGTCTCCATAACTATGAGGTCTATTAGTAACCTCTATAGGTAGGTGTACAATATCGGTAGGTCTATAGTATCGATAGGTGTATAGTAATGGTAGGTGTACAATGTTTCCAGAATGGACTATCGGTATCCTCTATCGGTAGGTGTATAGTAACGGTAGGTGTACAGTAACATTAGGTGTACAGTGTTTCCAGAACGGTCTATCGGTAGCTCTATCGGTAGCTCTACAATAGCGGTACGTGTACAATGTTTCCAAAATGGTCTATCGGTAACCTCTATCGGAAGGTGTAAAAAAATAGTAGGTGTACATTGTTTCCAGAACGATGAGGTTTATCGGTAGATCTTTCGGTTGGTGTATAGTAACGGTAGGTGTACAGAAATGGTAGGTGTACATTGGTTCCAAAACAGTGAGGACTATTGGTAGCTCTCTCAGTAGGTGTACAGTAACAGTAGGTGTAGAGTAAGGGTAGGTGTACAGTTTTTCCATCATCCTACAATTTCTCCCCTTTGACATTTCATTTGAAGTAAAATACATTTAAATACTTATTGTAAGGACTCCTAAGGCCGATTCAAAGGCCAAAAATCTGATATTAATTATTCCTATGGCTCGGGATGTTTTTAGTTGGTCAAAACGCGTGGGATAATGTGATCTAATTTTAATGGGTGATAAAGTGTATCTTAAACTTTATCCCCATTAAATCTTCAAAAGTGAAGAGATATATTCATCCCTTTTTCATCCACTTTGATCTTGGCTATGAGACACTAGAACCTTTCAATCCTTCCCGTAGGAGTTTCACAATTAAACATTACTCCTTGGATTGGTTCCGCTATGATTTGATGCAACTAAGTTGTATCGATCAATCGTTGATATAAGGTATGTGTTATGGTCATTCCTTTTGGGATCATCTTCTCTTGTTTCTCCTTCCCATGCTATAGCATGTAATTTCTATGCTTCTAATGGGGTTTTTCTTGGGGTTCTGTTGGTGTGGTCATACCGTCACATCCTCGGTTGGATGCAGTTCTTGTGAGATGAGGATCATGACCCGTTGTGTGGATAAAGAACGAGAGGAACTGTTTGAGGCACAGTATTCGTTGCATCATCTTTTATGTGTAACTATATTGATAGCATGTTTTATCCCACTAGATGACAATGGAATTGACAAAATAAATATTTTAACTGAAAAAATATATTGATATCAATCAAATGTTATTGCCTCTTGTATTGCTAGATTGTGTGATATCTATTATTTTTTTTGCTTAGCTGTTCGTTCTTGATGGAAATCGGTAAATAACGTAAATTAGGATGAATTGATAATTGTTTGGATAAAGATAAAGTGGCATGTAAAATAATATTGTTCTTGTTGTAATTTTATGTTAATAAAATTGGTGTAGTAAGAGTGTTTAATTATTTGTAATAGCTTACTGATTAGGTTTCCTAAATTTGGAATATATGAATAATAAATCCATTAATTCATGATGGATTAAAGAACTGATTGTTTGATAATTCATTAAAGGGTTCTGAGTTACCCTCTTGATTGCTAAAGGGCCCAGAGCCCTATTGATGTGATTGTATTTTCCTACATCTTGTGTTGTGATGTGATCCTGGATGGTCATTTTTATATGTGGGGGCATGGATTCTTTTTGATGTGGCGGTAGATGACTCCTAGTTTGGCGACATGCATCAGTTTATGCATGTGGGTGTCGAGGAGGACAGTATGGATGATATAATGGGATATATGTGATTTTTGGATTATTGATGTTTCTTTTGGTTGTTTATATGCTTTAATTTTCCCGACTTCTCAAGGAATCTGGTCTTACTTATCCTTCTTCCGAAAGAGGTAATTACACGTGGGGTATGAAACGTTCTTTCCGTGTATTTCTTCTCAAGGAAGGATGGGTATATGCTCTTGCTATAAGCGACAAAGACCCAATGGGTAGTAAATCCACTCACCGTGTTAAGCCCCTTGTGTTTAGTACCATAGAATGTTTTTCAAGAATTCCTGGGAATGTGTGAAAGTAATTTTTTAATGAATAATTTAATAAATTTTGTTAACCCATGGTGATGGAGTTGTTGGAAAATAATGATGAGGTTGTAATTTTGACGGAACAATTGTCTTTGGTATGATGCTAATGAAATTTAATCTGGAATTTTTCATGGTTAATTAATTTTTAAAGAATTAATTAACATAAAGGGAAACTCATAAAAAGGTATTGAAATAATCTAATAATTCTCTCTAAATGGTTGTATTCTTATAGGATGCATAGTCTTAGATGTAGCATCCCGAATTCTAAGAGACGTCGGCTGCAGTTGTGTCTAAAACTATGTAATTCCCATAGTGTGGTTGTGAGATATAATATATCATGTACTATTAGTGTTTCTATACGCTACTCCACCCAATATGTAAGGTAAACTGACACACCGGGGATTTTGAGCCCCAGGGGGTGTTTTCCCCAACATTCTGGTGGGAGGATTGATGGCTGAAAACCTCCTTTGGCCTCGCTCTCTTCTCTTAGAAGTTACTTATACTTGTAGTCACAAAGGTTAGTTTTCCCCATATATGTGTGTAGAGGGATGTAATGGCTTGTGGTTATTCACACACATATATTCTGGGTATTTTATACTATGGACTACACTATGGGAATTACTAGTCTTAGACCCAACTGCAGCTAATGTCCCTCAGACTCTGGGATGCTACTTCTAAGACATGGTATCCTATAAGAATTCAACCATTTAGAGAGAATTATTAGATTTCTTCATTAACTTTTTATCATTTTCATTTTACATTAATTAGTTATATAAACATTAATTAACCATGAACAATTCCATGTTAAATTTCTTTATCATCATACCCAAGTCAAATGTTCCATAAAAATTACAACCTCATCATTATGTTCCAGCAACTCCATACCCATGGGTTAACACCATTTATTCAATTATTCATTATAGAATTACTTTACCTCATTCCCATTCATTCTAGAAAAGTATTATATGCTACTAAACACAAGAGGCTCAACAAGATGAGTAAATTTACTACTAGTCGGGTCTTAGCCGCTTATAGCAAGATCATATAACCATTTTTCCTTGAGAAGCTCAACACAGAAAGCACATTGCCTACCCTGAATGTCATTGCCTCTTTCAGAAGTAGGATAAGTAAGACCAGCTTCCTTGAGCAGTGGGAAAATATAAAGAAGATAAACAACCAACTGAAATAGCAAGCATCCAACAAACACATCTGTCCCATTCCATCATCCCTAGTGTCCTCCTCGACACCCACATGCAAAAAACGATGAATCTCATCACTCTAGGCAACATCTGCTACCACAACGAAAAGCAGAAATGCCCCCACATATCACAACCGTCATCCAATATCACATCACAGTAAAATCACTAAGAAAACTACATCACATCAATAGGGATCTTGGCCCTTTAACAATCAAGAGAGTAACTTAGAACCCTTTAAGGAGTTATCAAACAATCAGTTCTTCAATCCATCTTGAATTAACAAATTTATTATTCATAGGTTCCAAATTCGAGAAACCTTATCATTAAGCTATCACTAATAATTAAACATGCTTACTGCGATAATTTGATTAACTAAAAATTAGAACAAGAACCAAATTCATTTACATGCCTCTTTACCTTTAGCCGAACAATTATCAATTAATCACAATTCAAATTCTTTACCTACTTCCATCAAGAACGAACAACTAAGAAAATAAAGCATAGATATCACACTATCAAGCAAAACAAGAGGCAATAACATATGATCAATATAAATTTATTTATTCGGTTAAAATATTTACTTTGTCAATTTCATTGTCATCCAGTGGGATTAAACATGTTATCATTACAGTTGAACATAAATGAAAAGATAAGAAATAGATCCCCTACCACAAATAGTTCCTCTCGTTCTTTATCCACACAATGAGTCACGATCCCCCACTCGTGATAACTCCATCAACTCGAGGATTCCATGGTACGACCACACCAACCAAACCCCAAGAAAATTCCCATTTAAAGCATAAATATTACATGCTATAACCTAGGAAGGAGAAATATGAGCTGATGATCCCCAAAGGAAGGATGATAAACCATACCATATATCGAGGATTGATCGATACAACTTGGTTAAATCAAAATAGAGCCAAACAAATCTGAGGAGTAATGTTTGATTTTGAAACTCTTATGGGATGGATTTAGTGGTTCTAGCGTCTCATAGGCGCGAAAAAAGTGGAAGAAAATGGGAAGAAGATATCTCGTCCCATTGGAAGATTTAATGGGGTGACGATTGAAGATACACTTAATTCTCCATTAAAAGCAGATCACATTAGCCAACACATTTTGACCACGTAAAAACATCCTGATCCGTAGTAATATTTAAAATAGGATATATGGAGATTCAATCATCTATAAGAGTCCTTAAAATAGGGCTTTAAATGAATTTTAAATTAATGGAAACGTCAAAGGGGTGAAACCGTAGTAAGCTGGAAACACAGTACACCTACCGTTACTGTACACCTACTGTTACTGTACACCTACCATTACTATACCCCTACAGTTACTGTACACCTAAAGATAGAGATACTGGTAGACCTCACCATTCTAGAAACATTGTACACCTACTGTTACAATACACCTACTGTTAATGTACACCTATCAATAGAGATACCGATAGACCTCACCATTCTAGAAACACTATACACCTACTGTTATTTTAAACCTACCGATAGATCTTCCGGTAGACCTTACCGTTCTAGAAAGATTGTATGCCTACCGTTACTGTACACCTAGAGTTACTTTACACCTACCAATAGATCTACTGATATACCTCACCATTTAGGAAACACTGTACTCTTACCGTTACTCTACACCTACCGTTACTGTACACTTACCAATAGAGCTACACATGGAACTGATCGTACTGGAAACACTGTACACCTACCATTACTGTACACAAACCATTACAATAAACCTTCTGATATTGTACACCTACGGATATTTTACACCTTCCGATACATTACACCTACCATTACTGTACACCTACGAATATTGTACACCTACCGATACTATACACCTACCACTACTTTACACCTACCGTTATTGTACACCTACAGAAACAGTACACCTACCAATACAGTACACCTACTGATACTGTACAGCTTTTGATACTGTACACCAACCATTACTTTACACCTACAGATACTGTACACCTACCGCTATTGTACATCTACTGATACTGTACACCTGCCATTTGAACAGTTCACAGATCCTCTTTGACAGAACTGTTCACAAAATCTCACTCATAGAACGGTTCACCGATAGAACTGTTCACAGAATTGAAAATATGGAAAAGTGTTGGGGATAAGTCACCGTGACCTCTCGGAACACCCCAACACCATATTTTCACAATGTAATGAATTAGAGAGTTCCAGTACATTACATGATATACCTCTGAAAACATTATCATCCCCATGAATTAAAAACCCTCTAAAAGAAATGGGGTCTGAACAACCACCCATAAATATACCTCTAAAAATAGAGTAATCCACAAAAGCAAAAAAAATTCCTAAATAAAACATGAAGGGTCTAACCACAAAGGTAACATCATTACATGAAAAGAGTTAAACATCAAACAACTCGGGGTACTGAGCACGTATCTGTGACTCACGTTCCCAGGCACTCTCCTACATGCCACTGTGTCGCCACATGACACGAACTATAGGCATAGAATGACCACACAACACCTTATCCTTGTTGTCATGGATATCCATGGTCACACCTAGAATGTTGCTTCATCATCAACATCGATCTCTCCCCAATCGATAATGTGATAGTCATCATGAAGATAAAGATGGATTTGTGATATAAGGAAAACAACATGTATCTGACTCATTTATAGGGGAAGTTCTACTCGATATGCCACAACTCCAACACGAGCTAACACCTTGAAAGGCCCCACAAACATGAGAGAAAGCTTACATCCACAACCAATCCTTCGCTTCCCATGGCAGGGATTCACCTTCAGAAAGATATGATCCCCAAAATTAAACTCCATGGGTATCCTCCTTTGATCAACATATGATTTCTAACGATCTTGCATTGTCTTCATCCTCTCACAAATCACATGGACCATCTCTGTCGTATTCTGCACCATTTCCTGTCCGAGAATTGTTAACTCTCTGACCCCATTCTAGAAAAACAGAGACTGTTAAGGTCGACCATAAAAGGATTAAAACTGTGAAATGCCGATGGTGGTGTGAAAACTATTTTTGTATGAAAAATCCACCAAGGGTAAGTGCCTCATCCATGAATCTAAAAAATCAAGAACACAAGAGCATAACATGTCTTCAGGAGTTTGGATGGTTCACTCTCTATGACCATCCGTTTGAGGATGAAAAGTAGTGAAATGGGATAGTTGTGAACCGAAATCATGTTGGAGACCTCTCCACACTCTATAGTTAAAACAAGGATCTCAATCAGAAATGATCATCCTAGGGACTCCATGATGTCTGACCACATTTTCTAGATATTGTCTCGACCATACATCCACTGAGCTCGACTCCTTGATCTCTATAAAGTGAGACGATTTTGTTAAACGAATCACTTCCATCCAAATAGCATCATGTCCTCCCGGTGCTCAAGGTAAACCAGTGGAAATGTCCATTAAGATGTCCTCCCACTTCCACTGAGAAATATCAAACTGTATGGAGAAGACCGCCAAGAACAAAGTGATTGGCCTTCACCTTCTAGCAGAATATACATCGAGACACGAACTCTGCAACAACACGCTTCAGCCCAAGCCACCAAAACTAACTCCTCAAGGATCGATACATCTTTATCATGCCAGGATGTACTACTAAAGGCAAACTATGAAACTCTCTGAGAACCGTCTCATGCATCGTTAAGGGAACAAAAATCCTTCCATGATATGACACTCAGTGTTGTTCATCCTCTGACCAACCATCAGGGGCCTCACCACAAACAACTAGATCTCTCCAGACCTCCACCTCCAGATCTCCCAACTGGGAATCTTCCACCTTCTGCATTAGGTATGATTGTAACATCATCTGAAAAATAAAACCTCTACACCGAAATTCTAACATATCAAGATGTAATGCTGACAGTTCTTCCATTACTCTCCAGGAATCACCGGATACATGTACAACATCACTACATGACTTTCGGCTCAGCACATCATCTAAAACATTACCTTTTCCATGTGTATATGATATTTCAAAGTTGTATTCCAGTAATAACTACACCGACCAACGTTTTCGTATGTTCAGGTCACACTTGGAGAAAACATACCTCAAACTCTTATGATCAGTGAAAAACACAAAGAGCTCACCAATGAGGTAATGTCTTCACAACTTCAGATCAAACACCACAGCTTCCAACTCAAGATCATGGGTGGAATAGTTGCGTTCATGGGGAAGTAACTGCCGAGACCCATAAGAATCAACTGTCCTCTGCTGCATTAGAACAGAGCCTAACCCCAGATTTGAAGCATCACCGAAAACCCCAAACTGAACTTCCTCAGCTGGAAGACAAAGGATTGGAGCACTATCTATCTTCTCCTTTAGATACTCAAAATCTACTTGACATGGATTTGTCCATATGAATGCATAATCCTTCCTGGTCAAAGCTGTCAGAGGAGTTCCAACTCATGTTAAATTGGCTACGAACCTCTTGTAGTAGCCTGTGAGACCATGGAAACTTCATATCTCTGAAACAGTCTTGGGGGCTACCCAAGACACAACAGCTTTCATCATCGATGGATCCAGAGCTACTCCCTGTTGGTACACAACATACCCCACGAAACGGAATTCTCGAGCCCAAAACTCACACATCGACAACTTCCCAAATAGCTAATGTCGATGAAGAACTCCAAAACCAGCTTGTAGATGTTGTGCATGATCTTCTTCAGATTTGGAGTAGACATGGATGTAGTCGATGAAAACTACCACGAACATGTCCAGGAACTCAGGGAAAACATCATTCATCAATTTCATGAATACAATTGGAGAATTATTCATGCCAAATGGAATTACAACGAACTCATAATTCCCATGATGACAACATAAAGCAGTCTTCAAGATATCCTTATCCTTCACACGCATCTGATTATATCTTGACCTAAAGTTGATCTTTGAGAACTAACTTGCACACATTAGTTGATGGAATAAGTCATCAATCTGGATAAGAGGATAGCCATTCATTAATTGTAAATTTGTTTAAGCGACGATGAATGACACACAACCACAAACTACTGTCATCCTTCTTCATGAACAAAACGGGTGCATCCCACGGTGAAACACTTGGCCAAACAAAATCGCACTGTAATAGACCATCACGATGTATACATAGATCTCAAAACTCAGAAGGGGCCATCCTATATGGAGACATAGATATAGGAGAAGATCATAGCTGTATCTAGGTGCCAAACTCGGTCTCTCGTCGAGGGGGTAATGCTACTACCACTTCCGGAAAGACATCAGGGTACTCTTTTATGACCATATGAAATGAAAACTAATTAACCTCTCAATATCACAACATCATCACATCCATCATGGATGATATGGATGGAATGTGCCTATGACCCATCTGAGGGTCTCCCTCACCAACAAACACCACTTTCTCTCTATCCGCACCAATGAAAATGATATTCTTCCTAAAGAAATACATGATATCCTGCACTGAATACATCCAATCCTTGCTGAATATGACATCATTGGTTGTATTCGTAAACATAGGAAATCTACCCAAGAGCGGTGTTTCCCCAACACTAGATCATAGTCTCTTCAAACTACAAACAAGTCAACACGACCTCCAACTAGTGTAGTCAACACCGAGGGAACTTTAAGCCTCTCCAACTCATGTGTCAAAGCAGGGAAAAGTGTAGGTGATATGAAGGAGTGTGTCGCTCATGAATCAAAAAAGGCATACACTAGGTTAGAAAAGAAGCAAAGGGTACCTCGAATGACGTATGGCTTTCCTGGAGCTGGCAACGCTATAGCATGAAGCTGACCACGACCTCCTCCATGGCCTCTCTGTCCCTGATGAGGACCACCACCACAGACGTGCTCCGCTCTCTAAGGACAGGGAGCACCATGTGGCTCTCCTCTACCTGCCCCATCTACCATAAGCTGATCTAAAGTTGGTGCAACAGGCTACTGCTCCCTTGGCTGGAACTGCCTCAATAGAAGAACCTGGAGCGTAGAACCTGGTGCACGATGACTGCTCTAAATGGTCGGGCACTCCCACTGCTGATGGACATGACCACCACAACAGAAACAAGCACCTAATCCCTTGGAATAATCCTGATAGTTGCTACCTCAGGGGGAATGAGATGTGAAGGGCTGGAACCTACCCCCGACTGAACGGGAACTCATCTGCCTTGAAAAACGGTAACCTCAGACCATAGATCTACATTATGATAAATCATGCCGATTCCCCTCTTATAATGATCAGTTCTGGGCAAAATACCACTCGACAACCTCTACCCTCGCCAGTACCTCAAGATATGTTTTCAGCATAAATGGGGTGACCTGGCGCTAGATCTCTAGATGAAAATCCTTCTCAAAATGTCTCTCCCTGACCTCCTCATCTGGAAACAAGTCCGAAGAATATTTTAATAGGTTCCTGAAATGGATTCCAAACTCGTGAACACAGAATCTCCCCTGTCGAGGGGTAAGATGCTCCCTACGATTGGGCTCCTTCACACTCAATGAATGAATCTAGACTCTAAACTTGTATCATAACTCCTCCCATGAGATTGGTGACTCCTCACGATCCCCGAGGAACAAGAACAATCACTTCCTCGCTGCTGCATGCAGCATCGTCCCAACCAAGGGCACAAAGTGCTCCTTCCGAGCACGAATCGAACTGAAGCTGATCTCGACCTCTTTTGACCATTCCTTAATGAATTTATCTGAAATGGAGCCGTCATACTTCTCTAGACTCTGGCACTGAAACTCTCAGAGTTTCTTCTTTCAAGTGTCATCTTCGTTAACCTCAACCCATTGGCGATCTGCTGGAATAGCCTACTGGATATTTTTTGTGCAACCTAGGCGATGACGTCAACCATGAGCCATACCTATAAAATAAAAACTATTAGAGATCCTAAGCCAGTAATATGGAAAACTAAAAATTATTAGATTAATTATTTTCTTTTATTCATTTTAGGTTAACCTATCTCAAGTTCTACCCATTAAAACACAGTCACAAAGATGAATGATGCGTGATCCTTTCCTAGGTCTCTACCCTGAAACTAGTATCACCTTGTTTAGAAGCCATTGTAAACTTAAAGGTTCATACATCAGATCATAGGGAGACCTAAACGCCTATGTCTTGGCCAGTATCTAGTGTTTACCTCACTTGATTAACATAAATGACATAGTTTCCCTACCAACCAATCCAACCTCACATTTTCCTAACTCCAAACTCCATCTTATCCCTCAACCAGAGCTCTGATACCAATATTTCATGACCCCTCCCCACAAAGTGTACCCCTCCTATGTCGGCAATGTGAGAAGGGAAATAATGACCCCCGTGTCCTGCTTCTAGTAGGCCCCCGGTTGGAGACTACAACCAATGGTATAGTAAGCACAAAGATTGGAGGCATTACCCTCTAAGAGAATACATGTAGAAGAGATAAGTAATATAAAAACCAATCAACTCCAAATCAGAACTGCAATATAAAATAAACACAAGTGCATATATGAAATTTCTGGAAAAAGTACAACAGGAAGGGAAAAACATCATGTACCAAAAAGAAAGTACAAACAGCAACAACCACAAGCCTGATAAGCTCCTGCAACCCCAATCTTGTAGAAACGAGCTTGATCTCCAACCTGCTCCAAGTGACCAGAAAAATAGTTTATATATACACAAGGTGAGTATAACAATATACTCAGTAGGATCCTCCCTGAAGCCTCTCGTGTAAAAGTAATGAAATCATACTAAAGCATAATAAGCAATAAGTGAAACTAACTCGGCACCTAAATAGGTATACTTTGTTCCCATCCTCACCATGGCTACTATCACTAAGGAACACATATAATTATATATCATATAACAATTAATATCAAGGGTACCCCACAACTACTTCCCCCTGGTTTTCCAGTTTTCCCCAACATCGGATGTCCTGAGCATCTCTCTCTAAAAAGGCTTGCCCGCAGACACCTGGGAGAAGCACCACATCATGCTCCTCGTGCAACAAAACCACCACATCCATGTAAGAAAAGTTACCAGGTAGTTTCTGGGAGCCACCACAACCCCAGATCATGTGTATCATATATCAGGTATTATACCTCAAGCCATTACATCCCATAAACTGAGTAAGAATTCTCAGGACATCACAGCCCATTCACGTTACACCTATAGTAGTCCTTAGGACACTATATCTTGAATCTATGTGAGTGAATAACCACAATCCATTATATCCCTCTAAACACATATATGGGGAAAACTAACTGTTGTGCCTACCAGCACAAGTAACTACCAAGAGAAGAGAGTGGGGCCAAAGGGGGTAGTCATCCATCCCTCCTCCCACTGGAATGTTGGGAACAACCCCCCAACCCCCCCCCCCCCCCCCCGAGCTCAGAATCCTCGGGGTGTCAGTTTCCATTAATGATTGGGTGGAGTAGCATATAGAAACACAAAAGGTATAGGATATATTATATCTCACAAAAAATTATGGGGATTACCTTATCTTAGACACAACTGCAGTTCAGGTCCCTCAAACTCCGGGCTGCTACTTCTAAGACTAGGTATCCTTTAAGCATGCGACCATTTAGAAAGCTTTATTAGATTAATTCAATCTTATTTTTTCTATTTCAGATTACGTTAATTAATTTATTAATCATTAAATAACCATGAATAATTCCACATTAAATTTCATTAGCATCATACCCAAGTCAAATTTTCCTTCAAAATTCCAACCTCATCATTATGTTCCAGCAACTCCATCTCCATGGGTTAACAGAATTTATTCAATTATGCATTATAGAATTACTTTCCCACATTCCCAATAACTCTAGAAAAACATTCTATGATAATAAAAATAGGGGATCAACATGGTGAGTAGATGTACTACCCGTCGGGTCTTTTCCGCTTATAGAAAGAGCATATACCAATCCTTCATTGAGAAGCTAGACACGGAAATCACGTGGAATAACTCGCATGTCTTTGCCTCTTTCAGAAGAAGGATAAGTAAAAACAGCTACCTTGAGCAGTGGGGAAATGTAAAGCAAATAAACAACCAAAAGAAACAGCATGCATCCAACAATCACATTCGTCCCATTCCATCATCCCTAGTGTCCTCCCCGACAGCCACATGCATAAACCGATGAATCTTGCCACTCTAGGCGTCTTCTGCTACCACTACCAAAAGCCTCCATGCCCCCACATATCACAACGTCCATCCAGGATTAATTCATAGTACAAGAAGCAGTAAAACAACATCACATCAATAGGTCTCTTGGCCCTTTAAAAATGAAGAGGGTAACTCATAACCCTTAATGAAATTATCAAACAATCGATTTTATAATCCATCTTGAATTAACAGATTTATTATTTGTAGCTCCCAAATTTTGGAACGCTAATCAGTAAGCTATCACAAATAATTAAACATGTTTACTACACCAATTTGATTAACATCAAATTACAACAACAACTAGATTGGTTTACCGTCATCTTTATCTTTATCCAAACAATTTTTAATTAATCCCAACATACGTTATTTAACGATTTCCATAAAAACCCAATAGATATGAAAAGAAAGCATAGATATCAAACTATTGAGAAAGACAAGAGGCAATAACATATGATCGATATCAATTTGTTTATCCAGTTAAAAAAGTTGTGATGTCAATTACATTGTCATACAGTGGGATTAAACATGATATCATTATAGTTGCATGTAAAATAAAAGGGAATCAGTGAATCCCCTACCTCAAACAGTTCCTCTAGTTCTTTATCCACACAATGGGTCATGATCCTCCTCTCGCAACAACTGCATCCACCCGAGGATGCCACGGTACGACCGCACCAACAAAACCCCAATTAAACCCACGTTAGAAGCATAGAGATTACAGGATATTACATGGGAAGGATAAATAAGGAATGTTGATCCCCAAAGGAACAACGATAAAACATATCTTAAATCGAAGATTGATCGATACAGCTTGGTTGCATCAAAAAAGAGCAGAACCAATCTGAGGAGTAATGTTTGATTGTACAACTACTACGGGAAGGATTGAAAGGTTCTAGTGTCTCATAGCTGAGAACAATGAGGAAGATAAAGGGATGAAGATATCTCGTCCCTTTTGATGATTTAATGGGGCGACGGTTTGAGATACACTAAATTCCCCATTAAAAGCGGATCAATTTAACCCACGTGTTTTGGCCAAGTAATAACATCCCGATCCATATGAATAATTAATATATGATTTTTTGCATTTGAATTGGCAATAATAATCATCAAAATAAGGCTTTATATGAATTTTATATCAATAGAAATGTAAAAGGGGCGAAACTGTAGGAAGCTGGAAGCACTGTACACCTACAGTTACTGTACACCTATCGATAGAGCTACCGATAGACCATACCATTCTGGAAACATCGTACACCTACCATTAATGTAAACCTACCATTACTATACACCTACTATTACTGTACACCTATAGATTGATCTACCAACTGACCTCACCGTTCTGAAACACTGTACATGTACCGTTACTGTACACCTACCGTTACTGTACACCTACTAATAGAGCTACTGATAGACCTCACCATTTAGAAATACTATACACCTACTATTACTGTACAATAACAATAGGTGTACATTAATGATAGGTGTACAGTGTTTCCAGAACAGTGAGGTCTATCAGTAGCTCAATCGTCAGGTGTATAGTAACGGTAGGTGTACAGTAACGGTAGGTGTACAATGTTTCAAGAACAGTGAGTTATATCGGTAGCTCTATCGGTAGGTGTATAATAATGGTAGTTGTACAGTAACGGTAGGTGTAAAATGTTTCTAGAATGGTGAGTTCTATCGGTAGCTCAAATCGGTAGGTGTATAGTAACAGTAGGTGTACAGTAACGGTAGTTGTGCAGTTTTTCTAGCTTCCTATATTTTCACCCTTTTGACATTTCCTTTGAAGTAAAATACATTTAAAGCCTTATTTTAAGGACACTTATGGCTGATTCAAAGGACATAAATCCTATATTAATTATTCCTATGGATTGGGATTTTTTTACATGGTCAAAATGTGGGGGTTAATGTGATCTTCTTTTAATAGGGAATTAAGAGTATCTTAATCTGTCACCCTATTAAATCTTCAAAAGGGACACGATATCTTCCTCACTTTTTCTTCTGATTTGTTCTCAGCTATAAGACACTAGAACCATTCAATACTTACTATAGGAGTTTCATAATCAAACTTTACTCCTCGGATTGGTTCTGATCTGTTTTGATGCAACCAAGTTGTATCGATCAATCTTAAATATAAGGTATGGTTTATTGTATTTCCTTTGGGGATCATCTTCTATTGTTTCTCCTTCCCATATTATAGCGTGTAATCCTTATGCTTCTAATGGGGGTTTTCTTTGGGTTTGGTTGGTGCGGTCATACTGTGTCATCCTCGGGTGGATGCAGTTGTTGCGAGAGGTGGATCGGGACCCATTGTGTGGATAAAGAATGAGAGGAACTGTTTGTGGTAGGGGATTTGTTGCTTCTCTTTTCTTTTATGTGCAACTGTATTGATAACATTTTTAATCCCATTGGAAGACAATGGAATTGATATAATAAATATTTTAATTGGATAAATAAATTCATATCGATCATATGTTTTTGCCTCTTGTTCTGATGGATAGTGTTATATCTATGCTTTCTTTGCGAAGTTGTTCGTTCTTGATAGAAATCGGTAATTAACAAAAATTGGTATTACTTGATAATTGTTTGGATAATGATAAATAGGCATGTAAACGTATCTGGTTCTTGTTTTAATTTTATGTTAATCAAATTAGCACTATAAGCATGTTTAATTATTTGTGATATCTTTCTGATTAGGTTTCCCGAATTTGGAACCTACAAATAATAAATCTATTAATTCAAGATGGATAAAAAAAGAGATTGTTTAATAATTCCTTAAAGGGTTCGGATTTACCATGTTGATTGTCAAAGGGCCAAGATCCCCATTGATGTGATGCTATTTTCCTTCATCATTTGATGTGTTGTGTTCCTGGATGGCCTTTGCGATATGTGGGGGCATGTAGGCTTTTTTATGTGGCAGAAAATGACTCCTAGAGTGGAAAGATTCATCCGTTTATGAATGCTGTTATCGTGGAGGACACTAGGGATGATGGAATGGGACTGATGTGATTGTTGTATGCTTGCAGTTTCTTTTTTTGGTTTATCTTATTTACTTTTACTCACTGCTCAAGCCAACTATTCTTACTTATCCTTCTTCCAAAGAGGCAAAGACGCACGAGGTATGCCATGTGATTTCTATGTCTAGCTTCTCAAGGAAGGATGGGTATATGCTATTCTTATATGCGGCAAAGACCCGATGGGTAGTACATATACCCACCGTGTTGACCCCCTTGTGTTTAGTTTCATAGAAAGTTTTTCTAGATTGCATGGGAATGTGTGAATGTAATTCTATAATGAATAATAGAATAAATGGTGTTAACCCATGGGGATGGAGTTTTTGGAACATAATGATGAGTTTGTAATTTTGTAGGGACAATTGACTTGGGTATGATGATAATGAAATTTAATGTGGAATTGTTCATGGTTAATTAATGTTTAAAGAATTAATTAATGTAAAGTTAAAATGATAAAAAGGGGTTGAAATAATCTAATAACGCTCTCCAAATGGTGTATGATTATTGGATTCCTAGTCTTAGAAGTATCAGCACAGAGTCTAAAAGATGTTAGCGACACTTTTTTCTAATACTAGGTAATGCCCATAATGTGGTTGTGAGATATAATATATCATGAACTTTTTGTGTTTCTATATGATATGACACCTAGTCATAAAGGGAAACTGACACCCCATGGATTATGAGCCCTTGGGTGTGTTTTCACCAACATTCCGGTGGGAGGATGGACGATTGAATACCCCCTTTGACCCCTCTCTCTTCTCTTGGTAGTTACCTCTGATGGTAGGCAAAATGTTAAGTTTTCACCATATATGTGTTTAGAGGGCTGTAATGGCTTGTTGTTATTCACACACATATATTCTTGATATAGTATCTTATGGACTACTATAGATGTCATGTGTATGGGTTGTGATGGCTTGAGGATTCTTACTCGGTGTATGGGTTGTAATGGCATGAGGTATAATACCTGATGTATGATACAAATTATGTGAGCAGTGGTGGCTCCTATAAACTAACTGATTACTTTGCTTACATGGACATGGTGGTTTTGTTGCACGAGTTGCAGATTGTGGTGCTTCACCCAGGTGTATGCGGAGAAGGTTTTTTGGAGAAAGATGTCCAGGATGTGCGGCGTTGGGGAATGGCGGCAAACTAGTGGGGAAGTTGTAGAGGGGTCCCCTTGATATTCTTTATTATATGATATATTCTTATATGTGTTACTTGTTGAGAGTAGCCATGTTGAGGTTGGGAACTTTTTATACCTGTTTAGGTGATGAGTTAGTTTCACTTGTTTCTCACTATGCTTTAGTAAGCTTTCATTAATATTGTACGAGAGGATTCGAGGAGGATCCCACTGAGTGTACTTTTATACTCTCCCTATATATATATAAAATGATTTTCAGGTCGCATGGAGCAGTTTGGAGATCATGATGGTTTCTACGAGCTTGGGGTTGGAGGAGCTATTCGGGATTGTGGTTCCTATTGTTTTTACTTTCTTTTGTGTACAAGCAGTTTTTCCTTTCCATTTGTAGTACTTTTTCATTAAATTTCATATATGAACTTTGGTTTCTTTTATATTCTAGTTCTAAGATAGATTTTATTGGTTTCTATCTTATCTCTCTCTTCTGCAGGAGTTCTCTTATAGGGTAATGCCTCCCATTTGTGTGTTTATTATACCCTCGGTGGTAGTCGCCAACTCAGGGCCTACTTGAAGTGGGAATCAGGGGTCATTATATCCCTTCACCCAATGTCGACCCAAGAGGGGTACACTTTGTGGGAAGTGGGTCCTGACAAGTAATTTTCACAATCCTAGTATGTTGTGACGGTCTTGGTAGGAAGCCTTTGAACAATATTTTTACTCTATTGTGTCTTCCAAAATTCCATGCCTTATTCCTATATTATTATCTCAAAGATTATGATCATGATTCCATTACGATTCATGTCTGTTTAAATAAAAATCATTATTTTAAAACTCTTGATTATGATATTTAATAAATATTGTGTGATATTTTAATGTTATGATCATGTTTTTGTTCTTTTTTCCCATGTTATTCTTACATATCACCATTTTTTACCCTAATTTGGAATCTTTGGTCACTCTTTGTCATGTTTCCATTACCAATGCTGTGGAGAATGGTTTAATTATGAAACTAAATGGGAATATATTTAAGAGATATTTTGAAGATATGTCCCCTATTTAGAATATTATGATTCTGTGTTTCCGAAGACAATAAACTATTTTGGCCCTTAAACATGTTTTTTTTATTGTACTGGATATCCAACTAAAATGATTAATAATAATTCATGTTAGGCCTTGGTTTATGTAATTTGTATGATAGGAATTTTGTAGTATACATTTGTATACTAGGATTTGATAAATTTGTTGAGATCTCATTAGAAATTTTAAAGGATATTTATAGGGAATTACAAAAGGATGAGATTAATTTGTCATAGATTTAAAATAAGGTTTCATTATTTTGACAGAATCTTAGTACTTTTTCATGATTATGAATTTTTCATCTATGATAATTTATTCTAACAATACACTATTTTTCATATTCAACAACGGAAACTAGAAAAAATTTGGTAAACATTGAATGTTTCAGACTTGGAAATTATTGGCATTATTCAAACCATTGTCTTAATCAAAAATCACATAATGACAATCAAGATGGTGTCATGATCATTGGTAATACTATTAGGGATAAAGAGACAACAAATGAAATATGACTAGTATGAGATTTTCCAAAAATATTTTTTTAGTAAAAATAAGAAGCATTATTAAATTGAAGATGAGGAACCTTATGACATAAGTAATATTTCATATTATAAGAATTCAGTATTAATAAATAAGATGATGAATAACTAGTATTGTTTTAAAAATATAGTTTTATGACTGAAGTATATATGTCTACTAAATAAAAAATTATGTCATAAAAATAAAAAATATAGATGTAATTTTAGTATATATTTTCAATAAGTAAAATGATATATTGAATATTGTTAAAGACCTAGAAAATGGATTTAACAGAAAAATGATATATTGATTAAGGGAAGGTAATCCTTAATGTGTTGTTAATATTGAGAGAATTGTGTTTATCCAAGATTAAGAGATGATTAATATGGATAAATTTATTGGATAGTATGGATTACCATAGAACTAATTATTGATATATTGAAAAAGTGGTGTTTGTTATCATCGATGAAGTTTAAATCATTTTTCAATTTAATTAATATGTCCAATAATATCTGGAATATGAAATAATGCATAGTTATAATATGGTTTTTTGTAAATTCATGTTATTATCATATCTTATGGTAAAAAAAGATAATGGTACTCACATGTTTTTTATGTAAAAACCAAGAGATGAATAATGATATATGGGGGTTTAATGATAAGATGATTTTTAAAAATTAAGTTAATTTATTTATAATGTTATGGATTTTCTTCTTTTGGAATGGTTACAAGGATAAAAATTTAATAAATTTTTTATGTTAATCTTCATATAAGGCTTGGACAATATTATATTATGTCAACACCCAAGGATTTATGTATATAGGTTAATAAGTAATTATAAATTTTCTATGGTGATGAAAAAAGAAAATGAAATGACTTATCATATATTATATATATTTTCAACTTTTAGTGCTTATCAAATAAAAAATTCTATTTTATTTTTTAGACTAAAATATGAAATTAAAATTAGTCAACCTACACCCAAAGGGGAATATTTTCTCAAACAAACAATGTATACTTTATTTTTAATGTCCTTCATCTTTATGAAATGTATATTGAAAAAAATAATTTCCCTCTGGCCTTCATTTATAATGAATCAAAACATACATTATATTATCACAGATTTGTGGCTTTGGGATCATTAAATTCTTCTTGATTATATTCTATATCACACCCCCGTCATAACATGGTATTTATATTTATATTCCATTTACATGTTTTAACATTCCACCTACGTATGTGTAGACCTAGTTATGAGTTACATTGGATAACTGTTATTTTTCCAAGATTCCTTTTTTCAAAATAAGGTTTAGTATTTATTTTTATGATATAGGATTCGATGAAAGGAACATTCAAGTATTAATCCCTTGATTACATAGATGAATTTCAAGGGACAAAGTCATTTTATGAGGGGTAGAATGTAAAACCCCAATATGTTTTGAAATATTTGTTATATTTTATTTTAACATTTCAATAGTGTTATTTTCTTGAAACACTTATTATTTATTATTTTATTTAAATGCCCTATGATTTGGTCACATACCATGAAATAAAAATTTATTCTGGTGCTACACGCAAAACAAAAATTTTCTTATGTTATACGAAACATTAATTTTTTCTTTTGTTAAACACTATACCTAGTATATTCGATAGCTAGAATGAAACGCATTCATTGTTTCTATCAATCATAAATATTAAGCTAATGATATTATTAAAATATTTATATAGATAAAAAATATCCACTAGAATATAGAAAAAATAAAATATTAAATAAAATGTAAAAATATAGTTTACAAATGTATATAAAATAAATCATGTGGTGATCAACCATTTAGTAATGAATGTAATAACTATTTAAAAAAATAGAATTTCATTTCTATGAAGAATATTTTTCTATTCACAAATATATTTTATCACAATAAATTAAACAAAAAAATCCATAACTATTTTTTAAAAAAATTATATATAATACATTTAATTAAGATATTTTTACCCTTATCAAAAATATTTGATATTCATAAGATAAGTGTGAATCCAATTATGTCACTAAAAAGATGTATTTTTTGAAAATTAAAATTTACTACCTTTTAATGGCCCACATATGTTTTGTATAATTTTTGACTATTTTGGAATTTCTATTTGAAAAAATTAAAATCATTTTTCCAAATATAGTTTTCAAAATTTAATTTGGGTGATTTCTTCAAATTATTTTGAGAATTTTGATATTTTTAGGAAATGTTGGAAAACACTGAATCATAATTCAAAAATACATTTTTGTCGAATTTATTTTTGTATTAATTAATATTTTAATTTGGTTTATAGTATATTTAGGTAAATGATGCATAAAATAATCCAATTTACAAAATTATAATTAATTTTATTTTTCAATTGGATATAAAAGCATTGTCAACATTTAATCCTTTTACATTAAAACCCAAATTTATTGTCTTTTCTATGGGGTTAATTCTCTATACATTTCTCCCGCATTAATGAATATAAATTTGAATAATGGATTGAATATTTGGAAGCAAAATAATTTATAATTTAGAAATGTTAAAATCAGTTTTTTTTCATTGAAATATTAGTGAAATTAATAAAATATAATTCTAATGATGAAGGTCAAAAATGATTTTGCATTGTGGTTAAACATTTACCTATGTAACGAAAATAACAAAGATACATTTCCAAAACCAATTTTACAGAAATAATTTGACTCAATACTCCCTTTAATCATAAATGTACCATTATGGGAGGCACATTATCTATGGGAAACCACATAATTGTGTATATCTTTTCATATTTATAAGAATTATGCTCCCCTACACTCTAAAAAGACTCTCAATAGTATCACATATTCACACATATAAAGTACATATTCATATAAAAAACATCAATATTAGTATCTCATAATGCCTCATATGATCATAAAGAACTATCCTTTTGAATAAAAAATAATGATATTTATTTTGTGAAAACCAAATAGAATTACCTGAAAAAGATGTCATGTTCTTCAACAAATATCTTGTTTTATTTCATTCTACTCTCATTCATGTTTTCTTATATAAATAATATATAATACATTGATATTAATAAAAATAATTTCTTGTTTTTATGAAATTTTTATGGCCTAATCCTTTACAAACTTGCATCAACTGTGATATAGAATCCTCATTCATGTGTACGTCAGAATACTGCCACATGAACAGATGTTGTCCATTTTTAAATTTCCACATATCTTGTTGTAATAACTATATTGTTGTCACATAAATGATATTTATGATGTATAATCTGTAATTATTATATAACACATAACTACATGTTTCCATTTTTCAGAAATACGATAAATTTCTTTATAAGCGTGTGGACTACTGCTTTGTCAAAGCGATGTGATTAATTCACAAATTATATAGAACATATTAAAGATGGGTTTACTAAATTTATATCCTATATATAATATAATCATTATAAATTAATGATCATATGTATATATATATATGTCATTTTCATCCATTTTATCAATGTGATTCAAAAATGGAAACAACGTTCAAGTGTACGTACAACCTACCATCTCCTTTAACGATGTATTTCTTTTTCCATTTCTATATTTTATATATTATAATAAATAAATATATAAAGAATATATATGATATTTATATATTATTTTTCATTAACTATATCAATATCTATTTATGGGGAATAAAAATAATAAATCTTAACACATTCGAAAAAAATGGAGACTATAAACAGAAACATAAATTTAAAATATAATTGATAATAATTGGGTAATAAAAGATTATAAGTAAATAATTAATGGTGTAATATAATATAATATTTTTCTATATTAGATTTATAATAAAATTATTTTAATTATACTTTATATTTTAATGAGTACATATAGAGTCAAGACATAAGGTAATGGGATTTCTAGCCTCACATTAATTTCAGAGAGACTTATGTCGTATTCACCTATTGTTTTTTGAGATGTATGTAATTCCCATACATTTATTATATGAATATTATCCTTAATATTATGGTTATATACATATCCATTTTATTATCCAACATTCATGGGATTAAAGGTTAAAAATTTACCAACTCGATGAAGTAATTTTGTCTCGATTTACTTTCTTTGAGCACAAGACACATTACACAACCATATTCATTTATGGGGTTTATATTATAAGTGTGTAAAATATATATAATTAATATATTTATTTTAATGATATTTTATTCCTCATTTAATTTTATTATTCATTTAATTTTATTCTTTCACGGGTATTATGATTGAAATATACTAATGTAGTTACTGTTTATTACAAAAATATTATTATTCATCAATATTTATTACAAATATGATTCCACTGATGAAATATTATGATCTATCTATCAATAAGTCTCTTGAATTATAATAAATTCTGTTTTTATCATTATATATTTATATTATGGTTCCATTTTCAAATTTATTTTAATTATGATGTTTAAATATGTGTTCATGAAAATCTAGCATTATTTCTCTTTTTGGCCTTAAATATGATTTATTCACAATGGATATTAATAAAAATGTTTTCAAACATTTTAAAATGATATATTTATCTAATTCAAAATTGAATTACTATGAAGACATATTTGATTTTAAAAAGTGTTAAAAATGTTTTTGAAATATCCCTTTATATGTTTTCAAGGTTATTTTGAAAGGAAAATATATTCAAAATATTTATGTGTTTTTAAAAGATCTTTTCTAAGTGAAAATGATATTTCTGTCAATAAATGATTTAAATTATTCTAAAATATTACTTAATATTTTTTAATGAGTTTTTAAAAGAAAATTATTTATATAATATCATATTATTTCGAACAAAATGTTATTTCCGTAGAGAACTATTTGATGTGATCGTTCTAAATTCATTTCCAACTATGAAGAATTCCATTAGTATAGTAATTACCTACTATAGATATGATTCAGAGATAATATTCATATTATTTTCCTAAATTTTTTATGTTTTGATGTCAGTAGGATTATTTAACCCCTTTATTTTCAATGAGTTAATAAAATTTTAAAAATATTTATTTGAAATCCATTTCTCTTTCAGAGGTCATGCCATGATAAATGATTATGAAACCCAGTTCATTGAATTGGTCATTCTATGATGAAATGTTTATGAAACATATATATTTCTATATTTTTTATGATTAAATTATTAGGATAACCATTTCATTTCATGAGTTATGATAAAATTTTTATGAACCCCACCCCTTTTTATGGTCTTGATATGATGAATATTTTATTATCACGTAGCTTATATATGATTGATTTCATTATGTGTTGGTTGTGACCTGTATCTCCCTCTAATGCATTGTGGGATGATATGTGTTATAGGATCTCATTGGGTACACATGTTATAGCTCATTCCGTAAAATAATAAGTTACTTGGGTTGTAGGATAATCGTGAAAACAAGAGGGTACACAGGTTGTTTCCCAAATACGAAACGAGAATGTGCATGGGAGGTCATCCTAACCACAAATCAAGAGAGTATACAAGAGGTAATTAAAAACTCATAAAAGAGGTTAAAATATAATAAATACTAATCTTAAAACCAATTGTTACATGAGATGTCATCTTAAGAAAAAAACCATAGGTTGTGTTTGATGCCATTTGATTCCTAAAACAAGGGGTTACACGGGAGGGAATCCCACACACATATAAAGTACCCAGGTGATTATCCCAATCTAAATATGTTATGAAGGACTTAGTATGTATCCTTTACATATTAATTTATATTATTTTGTGTATTATAGAATTCCATTCCTTATAACACTCTTATTATCTCATTGATTATGTCCATTATTCCCCAATGATCCATGTGTTTTGAAGTACAATTTTTTTTCCATGGCTCTTTATTATGACCTTTGATATTTAGGGTGAGATATTATAATGTATTTATATTGTTCCCATAACCTTTTGACATGTTATAGTTCAATATATAACCTATTTACCCATTCTAACAATCTGAACACACCCCTTTGGTATGTTTCAATTCCATATTTTATGATAAAAGGTTTTAAGTATTAGTACTAAAGGAGAAGATCATTAAGTATGTTATTGAAGAAATTTCACCAAGTTAGAAGTTTGGGGTTCAATGTTTCCAATAACACTATACTATTACAGTCCTCATGATTTATTTTTGTAAAGTTCATAATATTAATCATTAAAGATATAATACCCATGAATATAATTTTTGGATTGAAATAGACCACATTCTCCTTTCTTTGATATATCCTTTCAAAAACACCAAAAGGCTTTATGGATGGTTGTTTTTGGAATCAAAAAACCTCTATGAACATTTATATGAATCTTTGAATTATATTTTATATTTATTTGTTACTATTTGTCAACAAAATTGTTTGGATTTTGTAAAAGAAGAGATAAATATTTTGTATGTCAAGGGAGTATAACCACAATAAATACCTTTAACATTTTCATAATATAGTAATATTTATGTGAAGGTTGAAAAATTGAAAAAATATAGAATTTATATTATGATATTTAATATATACCTTATGTATATTAGATAAAAATTTGTATAATAGATATTTGGAGCCTTATCACTTTATTTAACACCATTGCTAAACAGTTTTAACCATTACCATTTTGACATGATTTTTTACATTGAAACAACTATTTTCTGAAAAAACTATAGATAAAATTATTAGAAAAAAATATTTATTCTAATTATAAATAAGGAATATTTATAAAATGATTCAATTATTTAGGGTGGAAAAATTAATTCCCATATCCACACAGAAAATACGTAAAAAAAATTATAAGAAACAATAATGTTAGGCATTGATTTTATCTTAAATCCTTTATTTATAAAAACTCATAAATGATTTTTAATTTTTACAATTGAATATATTAATTACAAAATTAATTAAATTAATTTTTCAATAGTTATTTATTTATTATAATAACATAAAAATAATTAATCGACATAAAAAATATTGATTTCGGGAAAATATCTTTTTTTAACCTTCCAATTTATTTTTATTAATTTATTACAAAATCATAAATATTTAATTAATTAATATTCATTTTTATTATTTATTAAAAATTAATCTTTCATTATTTTAATAACTTAATTATGTTAAAAGAAGGTTTAAATAAAAAATATGTAATAAAAATATGTTCAAAAATAATAATTTTTTAGTTTAACAAAATAAAATTATTTATTCACATCATATAATTACATAATTGAATTTAATAATTATTTTTCATATGATTTTTTTTCATTCAATTCATTTTTCATTTCTGTATATAATTATTCTATATTGTTCTGTTTTGTGTTCCTTAAATCCTATTGAAAACATTATATTTATTAAAAGTAATATATTCTAAATTCTCATTTTTTTATTTTGTCATTCATATTTAATTATTTAAATTCCCTTTCCTTTAAAATATTATTACATAAAATTAAGTTATCAATCTACAAAATTGAATCTTTGAAACCATAATCTACTTTTTAATGTATTATTATTATAAAAATAAAAAAATAATATTTAAGAATTTAAGTTATTCTATTTTATGATGTGTTTTGAATCCTTTTTTAAAATCCATTTTAACATTATCAAAAATCATTATATATCTCATCCATAAATTCTTAAGTATATATTTATTTTTATGGATTTTAAATTTTTATATTAAATAATACAACCCAAAACTTTTTTATATAAATTATTTTATCATTTACCACATTATTTTGTAGTGAATGTATTATAATAATGTATGTGGTTTAGGAAAATATTGATAGAACTATTTTTAAAAATTTATAAGGAGATATTGAATAATATGATGTCAAAAAATATAATCATTGGATTGATTAAGCAAAATATAACTCATAATTTGTAAAAGTTAACTATAAAAATCATTGTAGGAAAAATATTTTAAATATTAAAAATGTTAATTATATCATTTATCAAGGTATTTTACAATAATTAATAAAATTAATATTGAGGTTCATAAAAAATATTAAAAACCTCTTTCTAAAACAAACCTATAAATGCATGTTATTTTTATGTTTTTAATGATATAATAATATTATGATTTTATAAAAATTAAACTTCTATAATTATATTTATTTCATTGATATTAACATTGACAACTTTACATTTTATATTCATTATTTTCAATCTAACATGGAAAAAAATTTATTTGACCATATTTACATAAATATGAAATATTGTATTTATGAAAAACCAATTGCCTTGTTTTTTTAAACCTATTATATAATGTTGATATAAGAATTATTTTTATTAAAAATGGGATAATTAAAAAAAGATATTTTACAAACTATAGAGTAATTTTCATTAAAATTGTATTATATGATTTCAAACCATACGCAAAATCACTGAAAATAAAATTAAAAATTAATATATACTTTTGTTAAAATAAATAATAATTTAAAATATTAAATTTATTTAAAATACATAAAAAACAAATACATCCAATTCTACATGATTTTTTAATTGATATTATGTTCCAAATTATAAGTCAATTGGTTCCTCCCTCTGTGAAACAAAATATAAGATTTAATGAATTATATATTATTAAAATATTTATTGAATTCAATAAAAATGTAATGCTATAAAATGATAAATCTTATTTTTATTTTATAAAAACAAAAATGACCATGAAATAATTAATTTTTCATATATATTTAAATCATATTCTACTTTTTTGTAAATCTATTTCTTCAAAAAGAGTCTGTATGATAATAGGAATGTAGACCCTAGGGTTACATTAATTTTACATTCATATTGAGTATTTACTAGGAAAATGAAATCATATATCCAATCAATTTATTAAAATTTCAAATAATTATTATTGAAAGAAATGTATCCATAAATTTTTGATTAAAAATGTAGTATATTTCTACAATAAAGATTGATTGTTTGAGCATAATTTTTATTTTTTTTATCCCTTTAATTATTATTAATTTTTTTAAAATATATAATTAAAAATATTTTTTATTTAAATATAATATTTATTTTTTAAAATACATTTCAAAATAAAGGGAGTGGACAAGTTAATTGTGAGATGTATTTATAGAGAGTATCATTATTATTATCGATATTTTGGAACATATAGTCCTTGTGTGAACACATAAAACAATAATAAAAATAAAATATTTATTTTTCATTAAATTTATTTATATTTACTATGTCAATGATTTAAATGGGTTTTTTAATTAATATCATATACAGAAAAAAAATTAGAATGTTTATATTATTTAATATGTCATTATAACACATATTATTTTCACATTTCTATAATTTTTTTAGATTTCATTATATATTTATCACATTTAATGTTATAAATAAAATTCTATTATAAACATTGTATAGGTTTCTAGAAATAAATCATACAATCAAAATTAAATATGTTTTACCAACATAGATTTATATTAATAAAGAACACTACTTTTAAATGATTGGAACCTCATTTACCCATTATATTTTTCCGGGAACCCATTTCTTTAATAGAAACATTTTATATATTCATAAAAAAGGGATGTTTCACATTAATTATAACTAATATCATTCCTTTTAAAAACGATCCCCTAAAAGACTGTATAACATTGTACAAGATGTATTTTAATGTGTTAGATCACTGAGTGACTTTTATGCATGAATGTATATATGTATGTGTGTATTTATTTATTTATATTATACGGTTAATTTGAGATGGAGGGTAACAACATAAAAATAGGAGTGTTAGGTCTGAATAAATTATAAGTGATAACCTTACAACAAATCATGAAGCATGTGGTGGGAGAATCTAATATGGTTTTTATTATTGGAAATTGGTTCTCAAAACATTGTTGTTTTTAAAATATGTGTAGCCACATAAGGATATTTCAAGGTATTATGAAGGTTTATCACATGGTTATTGGATATGATGTGTCTAAATCAAGAGAATTAATAGGGGTTACATTACATTGGATAAACAAGGTTGGTTAATAGATTTCCAAACTGTAATGAAAAATTGTGTGATCCACCTAACTCCTTTAAAACATCAAGTTTATATTTTCCCAATGAATTATTAAAACCCTTTCCTCTAACATTCTCCTCATATGGATTTTTGATTTTACACATTTAATTAGTGAGATTCTCATATATTCACCATGGTGATCTTTAAATGAGTATAGAGAGTTATTTCAATATAAAATTATAATATAATGTTGTTTAATCCTCTAATCCACTTCTACCATTTTTTATAAATTTCATTATTACTCATTCACCATATTTTCTAGTGGTTTATATTTTAATGAATACATATGGGTATTGAGGAGAAACTATTTCTATTTTTGGAATTTAAGGACCCATATGTATCTTATTTTATTTTAAATAAAGAAGAATAATAAATTTCATAATATTTAAGGTGTGTTCTTATAAAAATTGGATCTTTGGTCAGATGTACCAATTATATAATATTTTCTGTGATTTGTTTTTCTATTATATGGTTTAATTGAATTTTGGGTTTTATTTATTCTAATTTCTATTTTATGTTCTGTTAAATTCTATTTGGTGGTGTTTTTACATTGTATTTATTAAAAACCTATTTTATACAAGGAATTTAATAAATCTATTTAAAGAGTTTTTTTAAATAAAAATAGATATTTTATAGATTTATTTAGGTGAAAATTATTTTTGAAATGTATTTCATTAATTTTTAAACACATTAATGTAGTGAATGGTTGTCAATTATTTATATGTTTATTTATTTAATTAATTTTTTATTTCTTATTTGATCATTCCATGTTTTTTTGGTAGAATCTCTTATGTATCACACATGAAAATCCATGAAATTTCCTTTAGAGTGATGGAGATTTGTTCTATATTTTATATTATTCACTAATTAGTTCATTATTTAGATTGATCACCAAATAGGGTTTGGAACATGGTTACACAATGAGGTTAAACCAATTAATTTCTCTTTCCGATTCTATTATAATCACAGCTTTTCACATGTCAGTTTATATTTACCCAATTATATTATTTTTTAGTTGACATAATGGGAAGAACCCATCTGACGTGATGTAGTTATTTGACACAACATTTCACATGTAGTTTCATCATGATTATTTTTTATTTACCTTATATATATTTCATTTATCATTATAATTCATAATTTTTAATGATATTTATAAATGAAAATCATGTACAAATTAAATATATTTTTGAATTCATTTTTCATCACATCAACACTATTTTTTTAAAATATGTTGTTTTTTAATCATTTATTAAATCAATTACTATATGATTTTAATATTTTTAATATAATATAGATTTATAGAGTGATCCAATGTCAATTGTTTCCTAAAACACACATACTTATATTTTTAGTATTAATACATAGTAATTTTAGACACTATATAATAGAAAAGGTGTAAATATTATGGTTGGGTGTTGGGAATGATTTTCATACATTGTAGTATGACTATTAGTGGTTAATTTAACATATGAGGATTTGGCTGGGATAGATTGTTTTGGAATCTAATAACACTGGTTTTTTATATAATCTTATATTACTCCAAATGTCCTTGTTTTAATTTTTTATTCGTTTTTTGTTTTTTGATGTTAATATATTTATTATTTTTAAAATTATAATGTCATGTACTTTAAAAGTGATTTTATACATTCTATTATTGTCCACTCTATTTTGATGAAGATTATTTTTAGTATTTACATATTTTTTCGAATGAATGCATTTGTAATGGATATATCAACTCACAATTTTGGGAGGGAATTTTTTGTATGGATTTTCTATTTTCACAAGATAAAATTTTCACAAAGGTTATACATTATTCCCAAGATGCATGGTGCTAGAAAATAGAAATCGGGAACATATTTTAATATATATAGTCTAAATAATATGTTGAAGGGGAGGTGAACCTTGGTTGAGTTATTATAAAGTGGAATCAGATACATCTTGTTATTGGGATAGTATGTTCTTATGATGATTGAACAGTCATATATCAATAGTTGGATAAATGGTCAGTTTGTGATCATTACCATTTAAGAAGAATAGTATGGTACCATTTGTGACTAAGAAATGTTCTTGGACAAGATGGTGGATATGAAGTGTTTAGAATTCATGTAATAAAATAATGTTTTCTAGGGGAATCTCAATAGTTAATTTTTGTAATTTCATGTTTTGATAGGGATTAATGAGGTAAACATAGTTTTATATTTTTAGAAAATGATATAGAAAACCATATAAAACCCTATTAAAAATAGTAAATTCATTATATTAGAATGGCACACAATAAGTATGTTGTTTACCGAGATGTATACTTTGAAAAAAATTTAAATAGAGGAAATATTTATTTATTCAAGCATTAGGGGTAAAATATTATATGATGAATTTTGTATTAATGTGGTATTAAATTTTTTTTATATAGAACATGCCTCCTTGATGATGTTCTGTGAATCATAGTGAGGTATATATTAATAAAAAAGAAAAATTTATCATTATAGAAGACATTAATAATATTTATTTGATCATTTGAACCATTTAAAATTAAGTATTAGATGAATAAAGATAAATATTGCTTTATTTGATAATTATATAGAAGTGAAAAAGCCTAATACATTAGTAATACATGGAAATTGTGTCAGGATCTGTCACGAACTCCTCCCCACAAAGTGTACCCCTCCTGGGATGGTAATGTGAAAAGGGAGATAGTGACCCATGAGTCCTGCCTCCAGTAGGCCCTGGGTTGGCGACTAGCACCGAGGGTATAATAACACACAAATGGGAGGCATTACCCTCTAAGAGAACACATGAGGAAGAGAGAGATAAGATAGACACCAACCAACTCCAACTCAGAACTGAAATATAAAAGAAACCCATGTACTTATATGAAATTCAATGCAAAAATAATACAACAGAAAGGGAAAACTACATGTACCAAAAAGAAAGTAAAACGGCAACGACCACAAGCCCGAACAGCTCCTCCAACCACAAGCTAGTAGTAACCAGCTAGATCTCCAACCTTCTCCAAGTGACCTGAAAAACAGTTTTTATATTCATAGTGTGAGTATATTAGTATACTCATTAGGATCCTCCACGGTGCCTCTCCTGCAAAATAAAAGAAAGAATGCTAAAGCATAGTGAACAACAGTAAGCCTAACTCATAACATAAATAGGTATATTATGTTCCCAACCTCACCATGGAAACTCTCACCAAGTAATGTATAATAGAATATATCATAAAGAAAAGAATATCAATGGTACCCCGCTACTACTTCCCCACTTGTTTTCCACTTTTCCCCAATGACATACGTCTTGTGCATCTCTCTACAAAGGCTTTACTGTATACACCTGGTCCAAGTTCCACAATCTCCACCATGTGCACTACAAATGCCTTCCCATAGACACCTGGGCTAAGAACCACACCATCCTCACAACCAAAAGTAACCAGGTAGTTTCAGGAAGCCACCACATCTTGCATAGTGTGTATCATACGTCGAGTATTATACCTCAAGCCATTACAGCCCATACGCCGAGTAAGGATCCTCAAGCCATCACAACCTATACACTTTACACCTGTAGTAGTCCATGGAATATTATATCCAGAATATATGTGTGTGAATAACCACAATACATAACAGCACTCTAAACACATATATGGGGAAACTAACCGCTGTTCCTAATGGCACTAGTATCTACCAAGAGAATAGAGCGGGGTCAAAGAGGGTAGTCAGCCATTCACTCTCCCATCATAATGTTGGGGAAAACACCCCCCCCCCCCACTAGGGATCAAAATCCATGGGGTGCTATTTTCCCTTACTGGGAGGGTGGAGTATCCTATAGAAACACAAAAGTACATGAATATATTATAACTCATGACCATACTAAGGGCATAACCTAGTATTAGACACAACTGCAGCTATCGTCTCCCGGACTGTGTGCTGCCACTTCTAATAATAGGTATCCTATAAGCACACAACCATTTAAGAGCCTTATTATGTTACGTCATTCTCTTTTTATCGTTTCCACTGTACATTAATTAATTCATCCAACATTAATTAAACATGTACAAACCCACATTAAATTCCATTAAAAACACACCCAAGAACCAATGTACCTTCAAATGTTCTCAACCTCATCATTAAGTTTCAAAAAACTCCAACCCAAAGGGTTAACATAATTTATTCATAAATTCATTATAGAATTACATTCATATATATCCAGGCATCCATGAAAAGAATCATATGCTACTAAACACAAGTGGCTGAACAAGGTGAGTGGATGTGCTACCCGTCAAGTCTTTTCCACCTATAGCCTGAGCGTAGATACATTCTTCCTTGAGAGGATAAACACAGAAAGCACATGGCATACCTCACGTGTCTTCGCCACCCTCGTAAGAAGGGTATGCAAGACCAGCTGTCTTGAGCAGTGGGGAAAAGTAAAGCAGATAAAAATTCAATCAAATAACCAAGCATCCAACAACCACATCCATCTCATTCTATCATCCCTTGTGTCCCCCCCGACACCCACATGCATAAACCGATGCATATCTCCACTCTAGGTGTCATTCGCTGCCACATCCACAAGGCATCTATGCCTCCACATAACAAAACACCCTCCTAGGGTCACATCACAACACAAGATATCACAACACCCCTCCAGGGTCACATCACAACACAAGCAATAGGAAAACGAACATCACCTCAAATTGGGATCTTGGCCCTTTAACAATGCATATAGCATTTAAACAACAAGCACCAACAGATTTCGGGTTTACCAACCATCTATGTTAATCACGTACATCGGCATCAATTTGATTAACATCAATTTGGATCAACATCCACAATAACAACAACCAGATTCTTTTACATGCCTCTTCATATTTATCCAATTAATTATAAATTAATTTTGGCTTTATGTTCTTTATCAATTTCATCAAGAGAAACATGCTATCAAGGTACGCATAGATATCACACTATCTAGAAAATCAAGAGGTGAACGGCTATCACGGTACAATGCAACAACATGCGACCGAACCAATTCTTTTAATACGGTTCAAGTATTAAATTAGGTCAATTTCATTGTGATCCAAGGGGAAAAATCATGCTAACTCTACTATTGCACATAAAAAATTAGAGAATCCACAAATACCCTACCTCAATAGTATTTATAGAAACCACAACTGTCGAAGAACACCCAATAAGACCAGGACGATTCACCAAGGATCCTCCCTAGATCTCTTCTCCTAACACACCCAAGACAAAATATCATCATAAACTCCATCTACAGACATTGATCAACCCATAACAGGCATAAATCTATGATCCCAAGAGAGGAGGAGGATTAGATAAAGTTTGATCTAAGAAACCAAACAAAAAGGATCACATACCTCGAGAAACCGGCTTCGATTTTCAAAGAAAATCCTCCGAATAGCCTCTAAAATTCTTGGGAGAGGTTCTTCTACATCCAAGGAAGGTTAATCCCGTGTTATGGACACTTAGAGGATTAATCACACCATTTAGAGGAAAAATAGTTCAGATCCACAATTTTAGGATCTAACATTAAGTGCCCGCATAATAAGTCCACACGGTTTAGCAACCCATGCGATAACTGTGCACTAGCATCTGCCTCGTCAAACACTCCTCGCACAGTTAGGCCGCACAGTTAGACAAACCATGCACTAACCATGGGTGATCCACTACCTCCAAAACTATCCTTGCACTACCTGTCTGCATGGTTTATGCAAACCGTGTGCCTGTTGTGCTAAGGCTATGCCTCCAACACCAACCCTGCATGGTGTGGCCGCATGGTTTTTCAAACTGTGTGCCCCCCTGTGAGGTCCATATCACTTTACACTACTGGAAATCGGATCTTTCCCAACACTTCTATACCAACGGTTTGTAAAAACCGTTGGTATTGGCACCCTTTCCCAACGGTTCTCCAAAACCGTTGGGAAAGGGAGATCAAAACACCCCTTTCCCAACGGTTTGGGAGAACCGTTGGGAAAGGGGTGGGTCTTTCCCAACGGTTCCCCCAAACCGTTGGGAAAGGGAGCTCAAAACACCCCTTTCCCAACGGTTTTTGAGAACCGTTGGGAAAGGGGTGGGTCTTTCCCAACGGTTCCCCCAAACCGTTGGGAAAGGGAGATCAAAGCACCCCTTTCCCAACGGTTTTGGAGAACCATTGGGAAAGACCCACCCCTTTCCCAACGGTTCTCCCAAACCGTTGGGAAAGGGTGCCCAAAAATCCAGCATACACCCCGAAAAAAATATGCACCTATCCCAACGGTTTTGCGAACCGTTGGGATAGGTTCTTCGATTTTTTTCACAGGTCTACTGCCCGAGAACATTATAAAATTCCTAATTTTAAATAATTATTATAATACATATTTATATTTATGAAATTATGATTAAAAAAGTCATATTAGGTTAGTGGTTAATTCGTTCTATTATAAACGAGGGGTTCAGGGATCAAATCACACCGAGTGTATTTTTTTGAAATACATATACCAACAGTTTTATAACCGTTGGAATAGATTTTCATATTACCTTGCCAACGTCTTACTTCGCCACGGTTCTCCAAACCGTTGGTATAGGCTATACCAACGGTTTGGAGGCCTATACCAAAGGTTCCAAACCATTGGTATAGGTTAGTTTTCCAGTAGTGTTAGATTTCCTAAAATTCCACCCAAATTAACTCCAAGTCACCTTGACCTTCCGAAACACCTCTAGAACCCAATTCTCACAAAATAATGGACCGGAGAGGTCCGGACCATTACATCAGATACCTCTCAAAACATTCTCATCCTAGAGAATCCAAAGCCCACCTAAAGGGATAACGAAACCGTGTCTGAATAACTACCCACCGAGGTACCTCTCAAAAGACGAAAAGACACCAAAGTAACAAAGGGATCCATCTCATAAACATGAATGTTTCATAACCACAACAGCTACAATGATACATGAAAAGAGTTAAAAAACAATCAACTCTAGGTATTGAGTACGTATATGTGATTCATGTTCACCGGTACTCTCCTCCAGGCCAACGTGTCACCATAAGACGTGAACTAAGGGGATGGAACATCCGTGAAACACATTCTACTTGCGGTCTTGGATCTCCACAGGTCACTCCTCAAATGTGGCATCATCATCAACATCGATCTCTACCCAATCGATGATGTGGGTGTCGTCATGAAGATAACAACGTAGCAGTGATACATGGAAAACATCAGGTATCCGACTCATCTGAGGGAGAAGTGCTACTCTATACGCCACATCTCCCACATGATCTAACACCTCAAAAGGCCTCACACAGTGGGGAGAAAGCATACTCCCATGAAAAAACCTTCGCTGCCCACGATGGGGAGTCACCTTCAGAAACACATGATCCCCAACATTAAACACCAAGGGTCTCCTCCTTTTGATTATCATATGATTTCTGACAATCTTGCACTGCCTTCATCCTCTCACGACTCACCTGATCCATCTCTTCTATATTCTGCACTAGTTCTGGTCTGAGAATTGCTGACTCTCCGACCCCAGTCTAGCATAACGGAGAACGGAAAGGCCGGCCATACAAGGCTTCCAACGGTGCCATACCAATGTTGGAGTGGAAGCTATTATTGCAGGAAAACTCCACCATGGGTAAGTACCTCATCCATGAACCTCTGGAATCATGAACACAAGAGTGCCACATGTCTTCAAGAGTTTGGATGGTTCGCTCCGTCTGACCATCCGTTTGAGGATAAAAAGCAGTGCTAATGCATAGCTGAGAACCGAAAGCATGTTGGAGACCTGTACACACCCTAGAGGTAAAACGAGGATCTCAAACAGAAATGATCATCCTAGGGACTCCATGAAGTCTCACCACCTCCTTTAGATACTGCCTCGACAAAACTTCCACTATGAATGACTCCTTGATTGCTATAAAGTGGGATGATTTCGTTAAATGATCCAACACCACCCAAATAACATCATAACCTCCTGGATCTCGTGGTAAACCAGTAACAAAGTCCATTGAGATGTCCTCCCATTTCCACTGAGGAATTTCTAATGGCTGTAGAAGACCACCAGGACCACAGTGGTTGACCTTCACCTTCTAAAAGACTAAAAATCGAGACAAAAAATCCACAACCGCAGGATTCTGACCCGGCCACCAAAACTAAATCCTCAAGGATCGGTACATCATTGTCACACCAGGATTCACTGCATAAGGAGAACCATTAATCTCCTTGAGGACTGTCTCACGAATCACCCAAGGAAGAAAAACTCCTTCCATGATACAACAATACATGTTTTCCATCCTCAGACAAACCATCAGGGGCCTAACCACAAACAACTCGGTCTCTCCAATCCTCCACCTCATGATCCCCAAACTGGGACTCTTCTACCTTCTGCACCAGGGATGACTACACTGTCATCTGAAAAAGATAGCCTCTACCCCAAACTTCTCCCATATCAAGATGTAATATTGGCGGTTCTTCCACTACTCTCTAGGAATCATAGGATTCATGCACAGCATCACTATGTGACTTTCGGCTCTGTGCATCAACCACAACCTTCCATTCCCAAGGTGTATACGATATTTCGAAGTCGTATTCCTATAATAACTCCATCCACCGGCATTGTTGTAAGTTCAAGTCACGCTAGGAGAAAACATTCCTCAATCTCATATGATCATTGAAAACCACAAAGAGTTCACCAATGATGTAATGTATCCACAACATCAGAGAAAACACCATAGTTGCCAACTGCTGTTCATGGGTGGCATAGTTGTGTTCACGGGGACGCATCTATCGAGACCCGTAATAAACAACTGACCTATGTTTCATAAGAACACAGCCTAACCCCAGATATGAAGCATCACAGAAGACATCAAACTGAACTCCTTCAGCTGGAAGACAATGGATTGGAGAACTTACTAACTTCTCCTTTAGATACTCAAATGTTTTCTGACACTGATCAATCCATATGAAAGCCTAATGATTCCTGTTCAGAGATGTCAGAGGAGTCACAACCCATTAGAAATTGGTTACAAACCACCTGTAGTAGCTCGCGAGACCAAGGAAAGTTTGCACCTCTGACACTGTCTTGGGAGATGACCAAGACACAACTTCATCAATCTTCGATGGATCCATAGCTACTCCCTGTTGGGACACATCATGCCCCAAGAAACAGACTTCTCGAGCACAAAACTCACACTTCAACAACTTCCCGAACAACTGATGTTATAAAGAACTCACATAACGGCTTTTAGGTGCTATGAATGTTCCCCTTCATAGGTGGAGTACAGAAATATTTCAACGATAAAAACTACCATGAACTTGTCCAGGAACTCATGGAATACAGCATTCATCAATCCCATGAACACAGCTGGTGCATTCGTCACACCAAACAACATTACAGTTAACTCATAATGCCCATGATGACAACGGAAATAATTCTTTGGGATATCCTCATCATCCACACGCATCTGATGATATCCTTACAGTATGTCGATCTTTGAGAACCAACATGCGACCTGAAGATGATCAAATAAATCAACAATCTGTGGGTGAGGATAGCGATTATTTATTGTCCCTTTGTTTAACGGACTATAATCGACACACAATCACAAACTTTTGTCGGCCTTCTTCATGAACAGAACTGGTGCACCCCATGGGGACACACTTGGCTGAACAAAACCACACTCCAACAGACCATCAGTCTGTAAATGTAACTCTCATAACTCAGAAGGGGACATCCTATATGGAGACATAGAAATAGGAGAAGCTCATGGCTGTAGCTCGATCCCAAAATTGATCTCTCATCGAGGGGGTAATGCTACAACCTCTTCTAGGAAGACATCGGGGTACTCCTCTATGACTCTAGAAAACACCAACTGCTGAACCTCTGAAAAACTCAGCATCACTTCAGCCTCCATGGACGATAAGGATGGAACGCGACTATGACCAATCTGAGGATCTCACTCACCAACAAACACCACTTTCTCTCCATCTACACCAATGAAGATGACCTCCCTCCTGAAACAATCCATGATATCCTGTACCGAATACAACCAATCCATGTTGAGGATGAAATCATGTGGTTGTATTTTTAAACATAGGAAATCTCCGCAAGATTGGTGTTTCCCCAACACTAGCTCACAGTCTCTACATACTTCAAACAAGTCAGCTCGACCTCCTACTGGTGTAGTCAACGCCAAGGGCACTGAAAGCATCTCTAACTCAAGTCCCAAAGCATGGACAAGGGTAGGTGATATGAAGGAGTGTGTCGCTCCTAAATCAAACAAGAAATACAGCAAGGTAGGAAACAAGCTTATGGTACCTCGAATGACTTATGGCTCATCTATTGATGGAAACACTAGAGCATGAAGCTGACCACGACCTCATCCATGGCCTCTCTGACCCTGAAAAAGACCCCCACCACGGACGCACTCTGCTCTCTGAGGACGAGGAGTATCAAGGGGTTGTCCTCTTCCTGCCCCATCTTTCCTCTGCTGATCTAAAGCTGGTGAAACTAGCTGCTAGTGCCTCGGCGAGAACTCCCTCAAAGGAGGAACCTAGAGTGTAGTGCCTGATGCAATATGACTGCTCTGAATGGTCGGGCGCTCCCACTACTGATGGACACAACACCCACAAGAAAAAAAAGCACCTGGTCCCTTGGCAGAGACCTGAGAGTTTCTTCCTCCAGAGAAATGAGATGTGAAGGGCTGGGACCTACCCCCGGCTGAACAGAAGATCTTCTGCCCAAAAAACCTGGAACTGTAGACCACAACCTTGCTTCATTAGGGATCATGACGATCCCCTTCTAGTGATGATCCGGTCATGGATAAGTCCACTCAGAAACCTCTGCCCTCTCCAGCACCTCAAGATATTAGTTTAACATAAATGGGGTGACCTTACGCTAGATCTCTGGACGCAAAGCCTCCTTTAAATGCCTCACCCTAGCCTCCTCATTCGGTAACATGTCCAAAGCATATCATAAAAGGTTCCTGAAATGGATCCCAAACACCCAAACACTAGAGATCCTCTATTGAAGGGTAAGAAGCTCCTGGCGACTGGACACCTTTGCAGGTGAGGAATGAAACTCAACTCTGAACTTGTCTATAATCTCCTCCCATGTGATCACCGACTCATCACGATCCCTGAGGAATAAGAACCACTGATGCCTTGTTGCACAGCATCGTCAGAACTAAGGAATCCGTGTTCTCCTTCCGAGAATAGATCGAACTGAAGCCTATCTCGACATCCTCCAACAAGTCTTTCATGACTGCATCTGAAATGGAGCCCTCATACTTCTGCAGAATCTGGCGCTAATACTCTTGGAGTGTCATCCTCCAAGTGTCGTCATCGTCAACCTCTACCCTGTGGCGACTATCTGGAATAGCCTTCTAGACATCTTCTGTGCAAACCTAACGAGGACGTCGACATGGAGCCATACCTGCAAAATATCAAACACTTATAGCTCCTAAGCCTGGAATATGGAAGCCTCAACATTAATTAATTAATTGTCTTCCTTCATTAGTTTTAGGTTAACCTATCCAAAGGAATCCCCATTCAAACACAGGAAAAAAGAATAATGATACATGATCCTTTCCTGGGTCTCTAACCTGAAACTATTTTCACCTTGTTTAGTTTCCATTGTAAACATAAAGGTTCATACATCAGATCATAGGGGGCCCTAAACACCTATGTCTCAGCTGGATTCCAGTGTTTACCGCACTTGCTAAACATGAATGACACTGTTTCCCTACCAACCCATGCAACCTCACATGTGCCTAACTCCATACTCCATCCTATCCATTTACCCGACGTTTGATACCACTCTGTCATGACCCCCTCCCAACAATGTGTACCCCTCCTGAGCAGGAAATGTGAAAAGGGAGATAAGGAACCCCTGATTCCCACCTCCAATAGGCCCCGGGTTGGCTACTAGCATCGATGGTATAATAACACACAAATGGGAGGAATTACCCTCTAAGAGAACACATGCGGAAGTGAGAGATAAGAAAGACACCAACCAAATCCAACTAAGAACTGGAATATAAAATAAACTCATGTACATATATGAAATGACATGAAAAAGTACTAAAACTAAAAGGGAAAACTAAAAGTACCCAAAAGAAAGTAAAACAGCAGCGACCGCAAGCTTGAACAGCTCCTCCATCCACAAGCTAGTATTAACCAGCTTGATCTCCAACCTCCTCCAAGTGAACTAAAAACAATTTCTATATACGTAGGGTGAGTATAAGAGTTTACTCAGCATGATCCTCCCTGATTCCTCTCGTGCAAAAGTAAAGAATGCATGTTAAAGCACAGTGAACAACTGTGAAACTAACTCATCACCTAAACAGGTATTCTATGTTCCCAACCTCACCATGGTTACTCTCACCATGTAACCCATAAAAAATATTTCATATAGAAAATAATATCATGGGTACCTCGCTACTACATTCCCACTGGTTTGTTACTTTTCCCCAACAACATATGTCCTGTGCATCTCTCTCCAAAGGCTTACCCGTATACACCTGGGCTAAGCTCCACAATCTACACCACGTGCACCACAAAGTCTTTCCCGCAGACACCTGATCTAAGCACCACACCATCCTCAAAACAAAAAGTAACCATGTAGTTTCTGGGAGCCACCACAGCCCGCATAACGTGTATCATACGTCGGGTATTATACATCAAGCCATTACAGCCCATACGCTGAGTAAGGATCCTCAAGCCATCACAACCTATACGCGTTACACCTATAGTAGTCCATATGATACTATATATAGAATATATGTGTGTGAATAACCACAATCCATTATAGCCCTCTACACACATATATGGGGAAACTAACTGTTGTGCCTAATGGAACTATTATCTACCAAGAGAATAGATCAGGGTCAAAGGGGGTAGTCATCCATTCACCCTCCCATCTGAATATTGGGGAAAACACCCCACAGGGCTCATAATCCTAGGGGTTCTAGTTTCCCTTACTGGCAGGGTGGAGTAGTGTATAGAAACACAAAACTGCAAAATATATTATAACTCAACACCATAATAAATGAATAACCTAGTCTTAGACACAACAACAGCTAAAGTCTCTCAGACTCCGGGCTACCACTTCTAAGACTAGGTATCCTATAAGCACACAACCATTTAAAGATCATTATTAGGTTACTTCATTCCCTTTATATCGGTTCCATTCTACATTAATTACTTCTTCCAACATTAATTAACCATGATAAAACCACATTAAATTCCATTAACAACACATCCAAGAACCACTGTCCCTTAAAAAGTTCTCAACCTCATCATTACGTTTCAACAAACTCAAACCCAATGGGTTAACATCATTTATTCAAAAATTCATTCCAGAATTACATTCCCATATACCTAGGCATTCTAGAAAAGCATCCTATGCTACTAAACACAAGGGGCTCATCACGGTGAGTAGATGTACTACCCATCAAGTCTTTTCCACCTATAGCCAGAGCGTAGACCCATTCTCCCTTGAGAGGCTAAACATGAAAAGAACCTGGAATACCACACGTGTCTTTGCCTCCCTCGGAAAAAGGGTAAGCAACACTAGCTTCCTTGAATAGTGGGGAAAGTAAATCAGATAAACATTCAATCAAATAACCAAGATTAAAACAACCACATCCATCTCATTCAATCATCCCCAGTGTCCTCCCCGAAACCCACATGCCTAAAACGATTCATCTCTCCACTCTAGGCGACATCTGCTTCCACAACTACAAGGTCTCCATGCCTCCACATAACACAACACCCTCCCAGGGTCACATCACAGAACAAGATATCACAACACCCCTCCAGGGTCACATCACAGCACAAGTAGTAGGAAAACGAACATCAACTCAAATTGGGCTCTTGGCCCTTCAACAAGGCATCTAGCCTTCAAACAACAAGCACCAACATATTTCACATTTACCAACCAACTATGTTAATCACATAAATCAGCATCAATTTGATTAACACCAATTAGGAACAACATCCACAAACAACGACAACCGTTTTCATTTACATGCCACTTTATCTTTAGCCAATTAATTATCAATTAATTCCGGGATTAAGTTATTTATCAATTTCATCATGATCAAAATGATAACAAGCAAACCATAGAAATCACACTATCTAGAAAATCAAGCGGCGTACTATTATCACGATACAAAGCAACAACATGAGATTAAACCAATTCTTTTAATCTGGTTCATGTATTTAATTAGGTCAATTTCATTGTGATTCAAGGGGATAAATCATGCTAATATACGATTGAACAAAAACAATTAGAGAAGCCACAAATCCCCTACCTCAAATGTTTAGATGGAAACCACAACGGTTGAAGAACGCCCAAGAAGACCGGGCCGATTCACTAAGGATCCTCACTAGATATCTTCTCCTAACACACCCAAGACCAAATCTCATCATAAACGAAATACAATCATTTAGATCTACCCATAACGGGCATAGATCTATGATCTAGAGAGAAGAGGAGGAGTAGATCTAGGTTGATCTAACAAACCAATCAAAACGGATCACATACCTCAAGAACCTGTCTTCGATTCATGAAGAGAAGCCTTCTAATTGCCTCCAAAATGCTTGGGAGAGGTTCTTCTACCTCCAAGGAAGGGTTATCCCGAGTTACGGCCAGTTTGGGGCTTAAATTAACCATTTAGAGGCAAAAGTGTTTAGATACACAGTTTTAGGATCTAAATTTATGTACCCGCACATTTAGTCTGCACGGTTTACCAACTCGTGTGCTAGCTTCTGCCTCTTCAAACACTCCTCACACGGTTAGGCCACACGGTTAGACAAACCATGTTCTAACCATGCGTTAGCCACTGCCTTTAAAACTATCCTTGCACAGTTTGGCCAAAGGGTTTAGGAAAACTGTTTTCCTCCCGTGCGAAGGCCACATCCGCCAACACCACCCCCGCACGGTTTGGCCACATGGTTTGAAAAATCTTGCGCCTCCCAAGTGATGTCCATAACCCTTTATATTTCCTTAAAAGTCCACGGAAACGCACTCCATGTAACCTTGAACTTTCGGAAGCCTACAACCCAACATTTTCACAAAGTAATGGACTGGAGAGGTCCGAGCCATTACATGATCTGACCCAACAGGGCATCGGTTGCAACTACCAGAAGCCCACCTTCCTAGAACATGGGACAGTGAGATGTGTCAAAAGGCATGTATAACATGGGAGAGCATTCCCTAATGCAACATTATGCAAAAAAATGACCATATCAATGCATAAGTAAAAAATAAATAATAATAAATATATGAAATATCTAGAATGTAACCATACATGTGAAAACCTATAGTGTTTACAAGAGTACCATGTTGAAAAAATAATTTAATGGGGAAAAGTTCACCAAAATGAAAATATATATATACCTGATTGAACTAGAAAATAAAATTAAAAAGATATCCCAACTCCTATATAATAAGACCATACATAGTCTAATCCACAAATATACCTATGATTATATGTAATCACCATTGACTTTCCTTTCATCCGTATATGGAATGACATGTGTGGAAAAATTCCACAGACGAGTGAGTATATACATACCTATTAAGACACCCTAGAATATGAAGGGGGAGAAGTAAGAGATATTATAAGAGTATATAGAAGGATAGATCATCAAAATATATGAATATAAATAAAATCAAATGACATGGATATATATATATATATATATGATAAACCCAAAGAAAACTAAACCTGTGAGAAATGGATCACCCTATCATATCCCATATTAGGAAATTATACCATCATCTCTACAAGTCCATTAGAGATTCCTAACATATCACAAATATATATTAGGATGCACTCATGTTAAGATACACTTTTCCACCAGGTCACATTTTTTTACACCACAATACCTAAGTTGATTATCCATGTCTATAACCAATTGGATGTTTCCACTTAGTAGAAATATTGAGCACCCCTTCCATGCCCCGAAAGGAGGGTTCAACTCATGTGAACGGATGTTGAACCATGAAAAACCTAGATGGAGAGTGACAATGTAGTGAAATGTAGAGGATAGAAACCCTTCTCAGGTGGAGGATTCCACAATAATAGTTGAGCTCCCATCATCAGACTAGCTAGAGGGTACCACTCAAATATAATACAGGGGAACTATGACGTATTTCACATAAGGGAGCCACTCATATAGAAGAAAGAGGACCCATACCTTGCCTAGTAGGAGGGTGAATCTATTTTAGTTGTTGATCCTTACCCAAACTATTTTGGAGAATAGCACTAAATGAAAAGGTAGAGGAACCATTTCTTAACCTAGAAGGACGGTTCCAGTCAACGAATTGATAGAGGACCCATATAATCCTCTAGAAGAGTGTTTTACTCTTACTATATATAGAATACGCAATCAAATCCTAGATGGTGGGTTCCACTCTAAACCTGCAATGATAATGTTTGATAACATTCAAATCTTATCATATCTAAAATAAGTGTCCCACTATGAAAATATCTCATCATATCTAGAAATCTATATGAATTACACCATTATTTACTTGGATAAAAACACTTTGGATATGATACTAGAAGGGGAAAATTCCTAGTCCACATAAAATAGATTCAAGAGGATTATGTTTCACCTTAATGTAATATGGCGTAATAGATGTGTAAGAGGACCCCAAATATTGTGTTATTACACTTTATTGAATAACTTTTTTCCTAATTGGTAAATGTACTTTAGTCAAGGTTTCCATAGACATAAAGCTAGTAGACTACACAGATTTCCTCAACCACAATGGGTCCTACCCATGCTCTCTGACCATGCCAACATAGGATTCCAAAATCCTTATACATTGGAACATGAGATGTTCTTGGTCAGGTGTATGCCTGTGTGCTACCAATGTACATGCTAGGTCGTGATCAAAATGGACACATGGAGTGTAGGTCACACACGACATGTGATAATTTTCTCACCAAAAACTCAATAAACTATAGCAAAGGGGTTACACCACATGGTTTTTTCTTAACTACATGATGTGCAGTTTGAATATTTATATAAATATAAATTTACAGCCGCTCGTTCCATATTTATCTCATCTACCATTGGTATTTCCTTTATACCTCACGAAATTAGTGGATATTTCTTCTATTCAATGTTTCATGCTATCTAGTGTATAGAAATAAAAACAAATCTCTTCTATAATTCTAAACAAATCCCCATGTATCCCATTTCATGCCTCCCCACAATAAGATTTAAGTGAAAAAAGAGATCCCATAAATATTGAAAATCATCCCCACCTATCCTTTGATCATTGATGTATTCATTAAATATGATTCCCCCATGATTGTAGGGGTACAATAGGACTCTATCTTACCCATAAGATTCTATTCAAGGCCTTGTATACCAATTTTGAAGAATAAGAAAAAAAAGGGAGAAAAGGAACAAAACGAAAGTGAATAGTCATTATCCAGGATTTCTTGGATAATGAACACAATTGAGGATATACGTGGTGGGAAAAAAATGAATTAACTAATAAAAATGATATACAAGATCTTTAAAATTCTAACAGTAGACATAGTTCATGAAATAGAATGATCCTGATTAAACAGTTTAATCAAATAAAGAATAATCTAGAATTTCAGGAGTCTGGAAGGAATTTGGGTCATTAATTTTGGGATAACACGATCACCAAACGAGTAAGAAGTTGATTTATTCAATGAATATTGATCTTATTATCTCTATTATTCATTCATAATTTGATTCATGTTCTCCAAGGAGAAGAGGATATAGACTCTTCTCAATAATCCCACAGTTATAAAGATAATCCTAAAAATCATTCCATAATGATTTATTGATAGGTAAAATAAATGTTATATTATTTAGTTTAAAAAATTAAATTATTGTTTTATTTATCAAAACACTACTCCCCAATTACACATTTATCTAAACACCCAGTATCACCCCATTTTAGGGAGAAAAAATGTTAAATATCATTTGTTGGACTCAATTTTGGTCTCATATCTCAAATTTTTAGGTATTTTAAGATTCATCAAATTTTCATTAAGAAAACATGTTTATGTAATATAAATTATATAAAATATTTTAGAAATAATAATTTTTGGCACAACAAGCCAGGAAATAATGTGTCTCCGAATATCCTGCCTCTGAGAATATATGTAGAAATATTCTAGTTTTATACAAAGATAATCCTAGGAAACTACATCATTTTAAACTTCAATATTTTCATCCCTGAAAATAAATTCTAAACCAAAATATCAGGACACTGATCCCACACCTATCTCTCCCATTACCAAAAGCTATCATGCATTCACTTTTAATGCCACATCACACAACCCAAAGGTATAGTCCTTTCATGTATGCTCCTCTCGCACCGATCATGGATCACCATTTGGTGCTCTATAATCATATATCCATCCTCGATGTCTAGCTCTTATTATTCAATAATTTGGGTTGGGTCATTCATATAACTCCTCAACCATGACATTTGGATTACATCATACACATTCTCCAACTATGGGGGTATGGGGATGTACAAAGATACCCTTCAAACCCTCTACATGATCTCAAGAATCATAATTAACCACATGGATACATTTCCTCCTTTGATGAACATTAGAAATCCAAAACATGGGAATACACTTTGGAAAATATTTTATATTGGATCACACTGCATGATCACACAATGACAATCTACTTAATGCTTGTTCCTACACTATTATGTACTCATCCTCTCACATATGACTGAGATATTCTCCACCGTCACCTACACCATCTCTAGACCCATATGAGAAACATCACTGATCTTTTCCTAGCACAAAGGTAACCTATATTGTCACCCATACAAGGCCTCAATTATTTCCATGTCAAAAAAGTGTTATATCATTTGTTTTATGCAATCTCTACCAGAATAAATTGATCCTCCCAACTCTAACCAAAATTTAACATGATATCCATCAATATATCCTCCAAAACCTAGATAGTGTAACGACCCAAGATTTTGAATAAATATTGTTTCTTAATTTTGAGTGTTATTGCATACACAAACAAACTCTTGAATTTAATAAAATGAGTATAATTAAAATGAGACTGTTTGGTTTTGACTATTATATGACTGTTAGTCAGTATGATCATTGGAAACTGAATGTTGTGACTATTGTCACTAAATACAAGTGATCTTGTTTAATTAATATAGAAATAAGATTCGATGGCCTCATCCAGTAGTCTTGGGCCGATCAAAGCCCATCGAATAGAACTTGGGAAAGAGGAAGCACCACTGGGCTTTGCTCTGGACCAAGCCCAAGCCAAACTTCATCGTGTGAAGCTAGAACTAAATCGCCTTCGAGAGAAGTTCAAACTGATAGAAATTACTACTTGTGTGATGTTGGCCGAGCTGACCTCAGATTCACTCACCTTAGCGCACCTTACACTTAGGTCCTATGCTGGGGTTATAAGGGGCTTTGTAAAGAGACTGTAGCTACATTGTGTATGCCTTTATTTTAAATAAAAATTTTGATTTCTTCTTATGATGAAGTTTATGAATTTTCAAATGTCCGGATAAATATAGTATGCATATTTTTGGTGAATTTTAGAGAAATTATATTTTTAAAAATTTATATGTAAACCGTAAATAATTAAAAATGTGTAATGATTTTTGAAAAAAGGTCTTCTACAATTATGTTCAGTACGAAATTTAGAGTCTAATAAGATCAACATAATTTTTGATGAATAGTAAACTATGAACAGTGATTTCATTCTTAGAATTAGTAATGTGACCAAATGAATTAGTTATATCACTTAATGAAAGTGTTAATATAATCTAGGAACCTTTATTAAGTAATGTGATTCAATAAAATTGAAAAATAGCGGTTTTATAAATTATTAGTCAATTATTAGTTTTTTCGAGTGAATAGTGTTTTTTAATTTAAAATTAAATTAAAAATATTTAGAAAATTATTTTTATAATATGGATTTCATTTTTGAACTCAGACCATCGATATTATGTTAAGGTAATTTTTGTAGATTTTACTGAAAAAAATGAATTTTCGGTTAATATTGTATTTATTTAAAAATTAAATTAAAAATTTTAAGAAAAGTATATTTATAAAATGGAGTTCATTTTTGAAATCAGAGCATCGATATTTGGTTATGGTGAAATTTTGTGATTTTTCTGAGAAAGATGAATTTTCGATGAATAGTGAAAATACAGTTTTTAAGTTACGGGTGTTTAATGAAATCATTAAATGACGTATTACATATGTAATAAATATGGTCGACTTATGAATATTACGATAAGGTATGAGGTGTCCCAAGTGGCCAATACCCTGGGAAAATACCATGAGAAAGCCCATGGTTTTTCCCAAACCACCATTGAGGTGTCCCTTGGCCATTAATGTCGTGTCCCCTCACTTTCCCTATAAATACCAAGGCATCCTCTCATCCATTCGACTCCCAACTCCCCCCAACAAATATATAGACTCATTACCTCCCAAAAAGTCTTCCCAAGTTTCCCCCCAATCCCTCAAGGTCCCAACCATTGATTTTTAAGTGTTACTATTTAAGGTAAGGGAACCTACCTCTCTCTTTCTTTTCAAGTAATCTCTTTTATGTCATTTCTTTTATGCTCCGAGCTCTTATGTTGGAGGATGTTCTTTTATATTCCTCTTACTGAACTATTCATGTTAATATGATGATATACCCACGTTTTCTCTCATCAATTCGTTTTATGAATTTTTAAGTGGCGCTGTTAGGCTGCCGAATTTTAAAGGGATTCATTCACCTTTCTCAATTTTCAAAGTTCTACTTTCATGTCAAGTATTTATACTTCATTTTTATTAAGTTGGGATATGATATCTATACCAATAATACTGATATTTTATGTTAATATGATTAGAGATCCTATTTTATCTCTTCAATTCATTTTTTTGATGATTAAGTGGCACCATTAGGCTGCCGAATTTTTAAGGGATTATTTCACCTTTCTCATTTTTCAAAGTTCTACTTTCATGTCAAGTCTTTCAAGTTTTTTTTATTATTATGTGGTCTGATCTCAATATCTATCATACTGATCTTTTATTTTCATATGATTAGAGACCCTATTTGATCTCTTCAATTCATTTTTGTTGAAGGTTATGTGGCGTTGTTAGGCTGCAGAATTTTTAAGGGATTCTTTCACCTTTCCCATTTTTCAAAGTTCTACATTAATGTCAAGTATTTCATGTTCTTTTTAATTTTTTTGGGGTATTATCTCTATATCAATCAAACTGGTCATTTATTTTCATATGATTAGAGACCCTATTTGATCTTTTCAATTCATTTTTTTTGAAGTTTAAGTGGTGCCGTTAGGCTGGTGAATTTTTATGGTATTCATTCACCTTTCTCATTTTTTCAAAGTTCTACTTTCATGTAAAGTATTTCAAGTTAGTTTTTATTATTTTGGGGTATTATATCAATATCTATCATAATGATATTTTATGTTCGTATTATGAGAGACCCTATTTGATATCGTCAATTCATTTTTTTCAGTTTAAGTGACGCTGTTAGGCTGCTGAATTTGCAGAAGAGAAATCTTATTTTTGTCTTCCTTTCATGTTCTTAATTTCATATGGAATATCTTTCAAATTTCATTACCATGTTCTTAAATCCCTTATATTTACCCCCTACTATTTTATGGATCATTTATGAGTGGGTGACCCATGTCCCCTCTCATTTCAATGTTTTCCAAAAAAACTCATAACATAGCTGTTATGCTGCAGAATTTCCGTCTCAAAATGTCTCTCTCTTATTCTCAAATTCATTTATTTTGTTAAGTGAATACTCAAAGATATTTCTTATAAATTGTTATTAACATATATACCAAAATTTCCTATTCTAAATTCTTGGATTTACATACATGAGACCCGCTTTCCCTTTCAGTGGATTTAAAGTGACATAAAGATCATCTCTTTAAAGAAGTTTTTAAAACATTATGATTATGAAATGAAACCCATTTCATTTATGATATATGGGTTTTTATGAAATTATTTATGATGATATATGTGGCTCACATGATAATAAAATCAAATTTAAGGGTGTTCCCTAATATCCCTCCAATGCATTGGGTAAATACTTAATCTCTAGAGATGACCATTTTTAACGACGCCTTGGTGAATAACATTGTTAATTTTTAATGGCACCTTGGGTATAGACCTTGGTGAAACGGAAATGATTTTAAATATTAAATGTTGTAGCCATATCATAAAGTTATGAAATATGTTATTTTTATTGTGATATGCCTCATTATTTTGTTCCCATGCCTTAATGTTCTTTTTCATGACATTGTTGTTGTATCTGAAGTTCACATGTTAAATGTTTCCCCTTGTTTCCCATACTGGGTATTCTGCTCACCCTTTATTTTGATGTATGTCCCTAGGTTATGAGATTCAGTAATGAACCTAGGATGAACATAAGGATAAGCCTTTCAAGTGTTTAAGAATAATGTTATATGTTTTCATGTTTTATGTTCCTAGTTTCCAAGACACTAAACCTTAAAGATCCTCAATTTTGTAAAATGTAATGAATGTATGTGTGATAAAAAGGCATGATTATATAGTTGGTATCAATTGATGGATTAGTTATTTGTGAAAATTAGGATATGAAAACTTTAGGAACAACCTTATATAAATTTTTAAATATATGAAATCTTCCTGGTATTTTGGTGAGTATTGAGTAAGGGGTTGCCGAGAAAATACATCCATGTCTGGATATGAGCAGGTAGAGGTGGATCTGGCACAGATGTACATAGGGGTAATACCCGAAAACACCGCTTTGAGCTAGACTCGAACATGAACTGGTACACGACAACCGGCCTTTCTGCACTCTTGGTTACGACACTCCCCAGGGATATGCTTTGGTAAATTCATTAGCTTACTATGAACCATTATTACAGGAATAAAGATAAAATAAAATAATGATTCAAAAAAATATATGATCATGGATAACCTAGATTGGAACCTAGGGTATCACAAGTTAGGGTGTACTTTTCTTCTACGAGATAATCCTTCAATGCTTTAAGTTTTCTTTTTTCATGATTATTGGCTAAGTATTTATGCCCCCTAATTATACTTTATTTTCTTAGTTAATGGCGGGAAATTGAAAAAACATTTACCAAAAACCAATGTTATAAGAAATTTGGTGATTTCCCTATTAATATGATAAAGATGACAAGATATCAAGTTCAACATGTTGTGATTATGCCAAACCAGCTATCAAAAATCACAATTAATAATTTTTACCTAGATTAATGACCAAATTCATGAAGGAAGAAGAAGATAAAGTCTCAAGGATGTTCAAATGATAATATTGATTAGGGTATTAAAAGATGATTACTATTTTGGAAGACGTTCACTATTTTGGGAACCCTATATGATCAAGGTAAATATATTACTACATTATTTTCTTTGAGGAGTAAAGTTTGATTTATATTTTGAAGAATCGATGAAATTACGGTGAACTTATTATAATATATAAAATGATTAACCTATATTGGGTAAAATATGTTTAGGTTATCTACTATTGTTATAAGATGTTAGGAGTGGTTGATGTTGTTTGACGATTAATGATAAAGTTTATTTTGGAAGATTGTGTTATCAAATCCTTCTTGCCTCTGGGTTTCAATCATAGTTTGGTTTATTTTGACGAATTTTAAGGAATGTTTTTTTATGGAATGGTCTATGATGAACTTTGGGTTGTACCATGGAACTTTAAAGATTTAAAGTATTTTCCTTCCTCTAGGGATCTTTCTTTGTGGAAGAGTTGTTTTATCTTACCCTTTCTATTTTTTGGATAATTTTTACAGATATAAGAAATAGAGAGTTAATATTTAGTGGATTACAAGATTCTATTGAAGATGATTCTTGTGATTTTGATGAGACCAATTGTTTTTGAATGGTCATCGTTTGGATAAAATATTAGTTTTGGTAGAAACTTAAAGGATGAAACTCTACCTGAAGGTAGGTATATTTCCCTGTGTTTTTATTCTACATAGTGAATGAATTCTCAAAACTATGAAAAGGGACATAAAACAAAAATGTTGTCTGTTAACGTTTCCTAATGGGAAATCAAATACCATTTAGCCCATCATATGTTTGTGATTTTCTTGTTGTTAACATTCTCATAATCATGTTTTATATCACTCTCCATCAGAACGTGACCCTTTTTTTTCTCCTCCATGTCCATGTTTTCCTACATGGAATTCTAGTATGGGTTAAATCGGGTGACCTTTGTACATCGTTTTCATTCTTTTAAAGTAATAGTGTTTCTGACTCCTTTTGCGATGTGGGAATTTCAATGAAATTCCCAAACCCAATTTTAAAAAAATTGCAAGGACGCAATTTTTTATGGGGTGAAGATTATAACAACCAAAATTTTTTAATAAATATTGTTTCCTAATTTTATGTGTTATTGCATACTCAAAAAAACTTTTTCATTTAATAAAATGAGTATAATTTAAATGAGATTGTTGGGTATTGACTATTATATGATCGTTAGTCACTATGACCGTTCGAAGCTGAATGTTGCCACCATTGTCTCTAAATACAAGTGATCTTGGTTAATTAATATAGAAAGAAGATTCGATGGCCTCATCCAGTAGTCTTGGGCCGATCGAGGCCCATATAACAAAACTTGTGAAGAAGTTAGCACCACTGGGCTTTTCTCTGGACCAAACCAAAGTTGAAATTCATCGTTTGAAGCTAGAACGGAATCGCCTTTGCGAGAAGTTCAAACTGATAGAAATTACTACTCGTGCGATATTGGTCGAGCCACCCTCAGATTCTCTCACCTTAGCACACCTTACACTTATGTTATATGCGTGGGTTATAAGAAAATATTTTAGGAGACCATAGCTACGTTGTGTAATCCTTTATTTTAAATAAAAATTTTGATTTCTTCTTATGATGATGTTTATGAATTTTCAAATGTCCGGAGAAATATAGTATGCATATTTTTGGTGAAATTTATAGAAAGGATATATTAAAAAATGTTTATGTAAACCTTAAATAATTAAAAATGTGTAATGATTTTAAAAAAATGGTCTTCTACAATTATGTTCAGTACGAAATTTAGAGTCTAATAAGATCAACCTATTTTTTGATGAATAGTAAATTATGAATAGTGATTTTATGCTTAGGATTAGTAATGTGACCAAATGGATTAGTACCTCACTTAAAGTAATTATTAATATAATCTAGGCACCATGATTAAGTAATGTGATTCAATAAAACGGTTAAATAACGGTTTCATAAATTATTAGTCAAGTATTAGTTTTTTCAGGTGAATAGTGTTTTTAAATTAAAAATTAAATTAAAAATTAAATTAAAAATATTTAGAAAACTATTTTTTTAATATGGATTTCATTTTTGAACTCAGACCATCGATATTATGTTAAGGTAATTTTTGGGGATTTTTCAAAAAAAAACTGAATAATTAGGGAATAGTGTATTTATTTAAAAATAAAAATAAAAATATTTAAAAAATTATTTTTATAAAATAGTGTTCATTTTTAAAATTAGAGCATCGATATTTGGTAAAAGTAAAATTTTGGGATTTTTCTGAGAAAGTTGAATTTTCAATGAATAGTGACAATACAGTTTTTAAGTTACGGGTGTTTAATGACATCATTAAATGATGTATCAAGTATGTAATCAATATGGTCGAATTATGAATAGTAAGATAAGGTATGAGGTGTCCAATGTGGCTAATACCATGGGAAAATACCATGGGCAAGCCCATGGTGTTTCCAAAACCACCATTGAGGTGTCCCTTGGGCATTAATGCCTTGTCCCCTCACTTTCACTATAAATACCAAAGAATCCCCTCATACATTTGACTCAAAACTCTCCCCCAAAGTATCTCTGGTCTCATTACCACCCAAGAAGTCCTCCCAAGTTTCCCCAAGCCCTCAAGGTCCCAACCATTGAGTTTTAGGAGTTACATTTTAAGGTAAGGGATCCTACCTCTCTCTTTCTTTTCAAGTAATCTCTTTTATGTCATTTGTTTTATGATCCATGCTCTTATGTTGGAGGATTTTATTATATATTCCTCTTACTTCCATTTTCATGTTAATATTATGAGATACCCACTCTTTCTCTCGTCTATTCTTTTTAAGAAATTTTAAGTGGCGCCGTTAGGCTGCCAAATTTTTAAGTGATTCTATCACCTTTCTCATTTTTCAAAGTTCTACTTTCATGTCAAGTCTTTCAAGTTCCTTTTTATTATGTTGGGGTATGATCTATATATATATATATCATACTTATCTTTTATTTTGATAGGATGAGAGACCCTATTTGATCACTTCAATTCATTTTGGTTGAAGTTTAAATGGCGCTGTTAGGCTGTCGAATTTTTAAGGTATTCTTTCACCTTTCTCATTTTTCAATGTTCTACATTCATGTCTAGTCATTAAAGTTACTTTTTTATTTTGTGTTATTATCTCTGTATATTTAATAATAATATTTTATTTTCATATGATTAGAGAACCTATTTTATCTCTTCAATTCATTTTTGTGGAAGTTTAAATGGCGCTGTTAGGCTGCCGAATTTTTAAGGGATTCTATCCCATTTCTCATTTTTCAAAGTTCTACTATCATGTAAAGTATTTCAAGTTCCTTTTTATTATGTTGGGGTATGATCTCTATATCTATCATACTGATCTTTTATGTTCATATTATGAGAGACCCTATTTGATCTCGTCAATTCATTCGTGTTGAAGTTTAAGTGGCACCGTTAGGCTGCCAAATTTTTAAGGGATTCTTTCACCTTTCTCATTTTTTCAAAGTTCAACTTTCATGTCAAGTCATTCAAATTACTTTTTATTATGTTGGGGTATGATATATATATCTATCATACTGATCCTTTATGTTCATATTATGATATACCGTATTTGATCTCATCAATTCCTTTATTTTAGTTTAAGTGACGCCGTTAGGCTGCTGAATTTTCAGAAGAGAAATCTTATTTTTGTCTTCCTTTCATGTTCTTCATTTTATATGGTATATCATTTAAATTTCATTACCATGATCTTAAATACCTTATATTCTGTCCCCCTACTGTTTTATGGATCATTTATGAGTGGGTGACCCATGTCCCCTCTCTTTTCAATGTTTTCTAAAACCTCCTAACATATCCATTATGATGCTGAATTTCCGTCTCAAAATGTCTCTCTCTTATTCTCAAATTCATTTATTTTATTAAGTGAATAATCAAAGCTATTTATTCTAAAGGGGTATTTAAATATACACCAAAACGTTTTATTTTAAATTCGGGATTTACTTACCTGATACCTTCTTTCCCTTTCCGTGGGATTAAAGTGACATAAAGATCATGTCTTTAAATCAGTTTTTAAAACGTCATGATTATGAAATGAAAGCCATTTCTTTTATTCTATATGGGTTTTTATTAAATTATTGATGATGATATATGTGGATCACATGATAATAAAGGAAATTATAAGGGCGCGCCTTAATAGCACTCCAATGCATTGGGTAAAGACTTAATCTCTAGAGATGACCATTTTTAACGATGCCTTGGTGAATAACCTTGGTAATTTTAAATGACACATTGGGGATGTTCCTTGGTGATACGGAAATGATTGTCAATATTAAATGTTGTTTCCACATCTTCAAGTTATGAAATACGTTATTTTTATTATGATATGCCTCATTATTTCTTCCACACGCCTTTATGTTTTTTTCATGACATTGTTGATGTATCTCGAGTTCACATATTAAATGTTTCCCCTTATTTCCCATACTGGGCCTTCTGCTCACCCTTTCATTTGATGTATGTCCCCAAGTTATGATATGCAGTAATGAACCTATTATGAACATAAGGATAATCCTTTCAAGTGTTTAAGAAGAATGTTCTATGTTTTCATGTTTTATGTTCCTGGATTCCAAGACACTAAACCTTAAAGATCCTTGGTTTTGTAAAATGTAATGAAAGTTTATGTGAAGAAAATGCGGGTTTCTATTTATAGTGTTTTTGATATCCCCATAAATATGGGTGTATAAGTGTATACTCATCCTCATATATGTCTCGAGTGCCACCTATAGGCCCCTCCCCAACTAGGATGTGACTCACGCATCACAGTTGGATAAAATATTTAATATCACCCCCAAAATGGGTGAACAGTATCCCATGCATTCGTTTTCCCAAAACACTCCACCAAACTCTACCCCCAACAAAAAGGATGTGTGCCGACATTATTTTGGTAAACTATCTAATCGATGGATTTGTGTCTCTTATCAATACATAAAGGACCTATCATGAAGTCCATTGATATTCCATCCCATTTCCTCTGAGGGATCTTAATTTTCAGTAACAAATCATCCAAAACCAAGTGGTCATCCTTCACCTGGAGAATGGTAAGGCACCATGAGATGAACTCATCTAAAATCCATCCCATTTCGGTCCACCAAAACAACCCATGAATGTATATTTTTATGTTTCCCACACTAATATGAAAATCCAATGGGTGATGTGTGAAACTCTATTATATGATAATCCAGTATTATGTCATAGACCACTACTCATCAATAGAAAATGATAGTGTGTCACCATATTTCATTAAATCTATCTTGTCAAACTCATGATGATATCTATTCATTAAATACCTCATATTCAATATATCCTTACTGATAATATTTAAAACACTATAGGAGAAGAGGAGTAAATTTCACCAACTAAAGAGATGTTTCACCCTCACACTCAACCGGTTTCAGCTTTAAAGAAACCAAAATATCAAATTCTTCAAGCACAAAAAGATTCTGGGACTTATTTCTAGGTGAAAATGCTAGAAAATATTTTTCCCTAGTTTATTAACTTTAACAAATCCATAGTCATGTGGGAACTCCAAGCAGTGGCTCTATCGTGGGTTCTAATCTCTCTTCATGAAGACGTACCAAAGACAATGATGTTCTGATAATACCATACAGATTTGTCTGAGAAGGGAATGCCTCCATATACTAAGAGTTACGACTAACACTTCCAACTCTAGGTTGGGATTTATGTTTTTATACTCATAGTGTGTCAAATTCATTTACTACTTTCTTATAACTTCATGTCACAACATAAGAATGTAGTCGAGACCTCTCCCAAGGAATCATAATTCACTATGTACTACACACCCTCCTATGGTAGTGTCAATATAGGGAACTCATCATCATCAACATTAACACTTCAAAGTTCATATAGACCATCTAATTTGTGGTAAATTGATGTCCCTTCCATGTACAAGGATGTGAAAGGGCCTGATGACCATGATATTCCTTCCAATGACATCGGTTAGTACCCTTCCAATCCATGAAAACTATAAACCTAAAACAAGATCATGGGTAGCTACGAATAAATTATTACATCCATTTCTCCAATACCATGGATAAACCATTATAAAGAATGAAATTTCCTTTCAATTGTACATCATGAATCCAAAATTGGCTATTGGATAGAATACCATAGGGAAGGTGCTCCCAAAAAAAATATCAGCCCAACCTCATGTTATTGTTTACTCTCCTCCTCTAATGTAGAGTATATGAGGACGTCATCAATGAAAACCACAATAAAATGGTTCAATTTTTTTTGAGATCTGATTCATGATATCCATAAACACATACAGATAACGTTTCACACCAAAGGGAATCACCAATTAGTGATATAAAATTTATGTACATCTAAATGATTTGTTTTTGAATATAATGATCACGAACTCTCAAATGTTGGCATCCAGACCTGATATCAATCATTATGAACTAACCTATTCCTCACAACTAGTTAAATGGTTAAAAAATTCCTATTAAGGGGTATGTTTTATTTATAAAGGACCAGTTTATATGATGATAATCTAAACAAAGAAACAATAAACCATCCTCCTTCAGCATAAACAACACTAGAGCATCCCAAGTGGAAACAATAGATATAAAAAACACTTATCTAGATGGTGACCTAACTATTACTGCCACTCTCGAATCATGGTAGAAGAGCATAGATGTTTCTTTGAATTAATCAGATCTATCTTAAGATGGAAGTTGATAAAAAATCTTTCACCATCCTCAAAGGAAGCACTAGAACATCTTCAGATTATCCAACATCAAAATCATACATGAGTAAAGAAATATTGATTCTAGAAGAGACTATTTCTCCCAGGGATACACATTCAAACATACGGGTAATAGTTTGTATCATCCTACTCACAAAACCCACTCATTCTTCCATGAGATATCTCTCACCTATAAAAGAGAATAATGTACCATTAGTGCCAAAAAAGATAACTTGTCTATGGTGATAGTGAATCAGAGATCAGACTATTGACGGTCAATCCATAATCAATATTACACCATAGGGATCCAAGATGATTACTAAAATGTCCCACTTGGACCACTCTAAATAAATTGATATCACGCAAAATTTGATGATAAATGATATGGAAGGAGTGTTCCCTGTAGGAATCGTAAGACAAAGTTGTTGTTATAAAACCACTAAAATGAGATCCATATCTTAAACCAAGAGTATATAGATGAAGTAATGAAAAAACGATATCTAATTATACCTAGTAGTGATTATAAAAAACACAATTATATAGAAACAATATCATGTGACACTGGGTCTAAATACATCATATACTGCAACTATCTATCATCACGTAAAACAACTCCCTAAACATGACATGGGACTTATGGTTGTGTTGGTGGAAAGGGCTTATAGTGTAATCCATAACCCATTGATACTCATTTTGGAACTCGACATACTCCAATTCCTACAACCCGTCCTATGGGAAACCCTTCCATCTCATGGGAGATTAACAGTCGATGTGATTCCTTTCATGTGGATGCTAATTTTACATATTCTTGTACTCCCCAACATGTTTGGCGAAGAATTTTTCCCCCATGTGACCCATATCATAATAAGAATAGAGTACACCCTCCAAAATAGGCAAACATGGTCCTATTTTCTATCCATGTCCTTGTGATTGGGCCTGATCTAAGGAAGATAACATGTATAGAGATCCTATCGGCTAGCTTCTTCTAGATGATATAGATAACTCAACCATGTGACACCTACTCCTTGATCCATCCAAATGAAATCCATCTTTTAAGAATCCATCTTTTACAAATTCAAACTCCAACACCCCAAAATAGGTGTGAATTTACATGGCTACCACACTATCATTGATATTATTGTGGAGCCCCATCTCATTATTTTGTTCTCAGATATAGACATCTCAAATGATGTCAATAGATCATTACATAAGGTCTAGGAAACTCGTGACATACACATCCATAGTCATACCTCTCTGTTTCTTCTGCATAAACTCATGAATCAGAATTGATTGAAAACTGGACGGTGATACTAGTTTTTTCACTGAATTAATGATATTGGGGATATGGTGCACTACGTAACCAAAATGGGCTATGAAACAAGATCTCCATATGTGTACTAAGCTTGATTGTATCCACATATGTCCCTTATAATTTGAAAAATTGATCAATAGGAGTATTTGATGCTAGTTTTTTTACCTGAATTAAAGATTTTGGGGGATGAAGCCTATATTATGGATTAATCACACATCAGATCACCATAATGATTCAGGATTGGAGAAATAGTCAATTGTCATCATGGAGTCATCGATAAAATATAAAAAAGATGTTCCCTGGTCATATGACCACATATATATACATTGTAGAGATAAATCATTATAAAAGTCAAAGACATAATCAGATAAGATTAATTTACCATTCATCCGTGTAACTAATGTCTTTGTATGCATACTCGACACGAAATTAGTCAACATCCAAATAGAGGGATGTGCCGACTACCACACCAACAATGGGTCTCCTTTCTAGAAATAATCAATCAAAAAAATTTAAAATGATTCAATATATCCAAAAAAATTCTCATTGGGGGAAACTAATAATATCAATCCAAGGATTGAACGACCTTTAATTCAAATATTTCACGACTCGACACAATGAGGACCGATGAACAACTACCCCAATCCAGCCTCCATAAGCCTGGGTATAACAAAAAACATCGAATGGGATGTCTAATAGGGGATGAATTATCCAAATGTGAAGATTTTCACACACAAGACTATATCAATGAATATGTGAAGTGGAATAATTATAATAAAATGAATTATCTATAAAACAACCATACATGTGAAAACATTTTGGTTTTACGACTGTTAGACAATGTAAACTAAAATTAAAGGGGTAAAATAATAGAGAAAACATAAATATTTAAAATCCTGATAGAACATGAATGTAAATGTGATGTGAAAGGCTACGTTGTGGTCTCCAATATCTCACCACTATACATGTTCCAATGCACCATGTATCATTAATATCCTCTATAATAACTGATGACTTTTCCATCATCTGTATAATCCATAACACATATCGGAAAACCACCTGTAGTGGTGTGTTTATACATAACCAATAATATGCCTCAAAAGATAAAGGGGATCATTACAAGACACAATAGGAATGGATAGAAAAACATTTACCCAAAAAATTTGCGTGTATAGAAACCAAAGACATTATTACTTATAAATATATTCTCTAAGAAAAAATACAAGATTAAAGGGGATATCCATTTCATATTTTAGCAGAGGAAAGAATTCCAACGGCATCATAATTCCATCAACGATTCTGAACATCTCAATAAATGGGATGAATATAAATCCAATTCATGAAATTCCTCGCCAACGTTTCATAAAATTGAGGGCTAATCACTCTATGTAGATGACCCATTCCATTGTACAATAGGCTAGTTCCTGTCAGTATATAGTCATAGGACCCATTCCTTGTCATGGTAGGGGGTCACACTCATTTGAATGGTAGATTAATAGGGGACCCATGTCCATTGTAACTAAAGGGTTTCACTCAACTAAATGAGTAACCATTTTGATCCTAGATGGATGATTCCACATTAATTATAGACAATGGACCAATTCCAATCCTAGAAGGAGGGTTTCACTTTCTTAGTTGAGGAACCATATAGTAACATCGAAGGAGGGTTCCACTTAGTGGGTATATAGAGGATGAATTCCTTATCCCAATACAAGGGTCCCACTCTCATAATAGATTGGGGAACCAACACCTAAACCAAAGGATTGTTCCACTATAAAGATAGATAGATGACCCATTCCAATCTGAATTAGAGGATGCCTCTTTAATGTCCCTGGTGATCCTATTTGATCATTATCATCGTTGAGTGTTTCCTAAAAATACATCCCCCTTGTAACATAGGTATTATATCTCAATGTCAACTAAAGATTAAATAATCACATTCTACATGGAATAAAAATCATTACACGCTACTCACATGTAAAATATTTGATTCCAAATGACAGATATATGAGAGTTTTGATTTTTCCAATGAAAGAAACAAGGGGTATACGATATGTAAGAGGACCCAAATAGAATGAAGTCCCAAACCACATATTATATGTGTACCTACTGGTACATGGATCACATTACAAGTATCCATTAATGGCTTATTGGTTGACTACATGGAGTGCATCATCCACCTGTGGTATGCCACACGCTCCTTGGTCATGTATGTGTGTTTAATCATCCACATATGGTGTGTCACAAATAATAGATGAGTGTGTTTCATAAACAAAAAGATGTATTATATAATCATACCTAAATTTTAGTTTAAGTAATATAATATTAAAATAGTATTAAGAGTAAAATTAGTTAAGCATTTGAATGAGAATTTTTTATGTTTTTTTACATAGATGAATTTTATGTCAAATAGATTTTTGGTTTCATTCTCAAAAAAATGTCAAATAAATGAAATATTTTTTGTAATTTATTAATTTAAATGTTGTTACAATATTATATAAATGGTAGAAAAGATAAAATTAATCCCCCAATGTGTTAATATTATCCAAATGTTCATCAAATAAATAAAAAATATTAAATTTTTATTTAAGTATAAAATAGTAAATTCTGATAAATCATGAGATAATCATGATGTGTATTCATTTTATTAGTGTTTAAAAAAATATATCCCTCTCCACACTAAAAACTAAACGTTGATAACATTGTTTAAATTTTAGATACATGAAAAGGCCGTACAATTTATTCCAGTTTGATTTTATATTTATTATTTTAATTTTATAATTAAGTATTGTAAAGGGATTAAAAACTATATTTCGATAAAAAACCATTAAAAATGTAAAAAATCCAACACATGATCAATTTGGTTATGAGATAATAAATTCAAAAAAAAAGATTAAATTCATATTAATTAATATAAAAAATTAATTTTAAAAATTCATATTCATATAAGATGAGAAATTACACTGAAAATTAAATATTTTAGTTAAAGGCCCTTAAAAATAGTAATAAGTAATATACTTGACATTAAAGTAATAATCTCAAAATACTTTTCCAATAAAAAAATAAGAAAAATAAGAAAAATATATTTTTTCTTCATTAAAAATTAAAAGAGAAGTCTGTTAAATCAATGAAACAAATCTAATGATAAAAAAATTATCCCATTTGACTTCACTCAGGAAATTCCCATTATTTTTCATTTATGAATTCAGGTAGAATACCAAATTATATTTTGAAGATTAAAAATTGAATAAAAATGATATATATTGAATTTAAATCTATAAATTAAATGAAATCAATGTTTTAGTAAAAGGGGTGGTGGTTAATTGGATCCTTAGATAAAACCAACCTTTAACATGAAAAATAATTTAAGGGATTATGTTCACTAGTTCTAAACAGCGCTTCCATAATTTTTATGAATGATAAAGATATATTTTTTCCCTAAACATTTATAGAATGTTGATTTTTTTATAATTGGAAACACTTATGCCTAGACAAGTACATAAAAACAGTCTTTATAGTATAAATTAAATTATTTTAATACTATTAGTGTCATACTGGAAAAGTATTTTGTGATCCAGAGAAGTAGTTTTATTCTTATTTAAAAATAATAAATAGAAGAAATTATACTGGGTTAACTACCAGGAGGTAATTATTTTATTGTCCTCGGTTTGGCAAAGTAAAATGATATATTTTATTCAAAAAGTGAGTATCCCAACCACTTTGTTTCCCATTTATATAAAGTAAAAACATTTTTCCATAAACTGATAATGACTCTTTCTCTTCTACATATATTTCCAAATAATATTTGACTAAATATCTAAGGATATTGAACCCTAAAAACCACTTTAAAAAATGTTTCTTATTATAATTTTTATATATTTAATTGAAAATAAACACCTTTTCTCCGACCATATATGTATTTTTTAATTATTGCATCATGAAACACTTTTTATATATCACAAATTTTTTATCATTTTCAAATAATTCTTTTTTAAATAATTATATTTCACTACACACTAGAAATTTAATCTCACCAATTGATTTATAATATTATTATAAATTTTTAGAAATATAAAATAACAGCTAAAAATTTCTATAAAGGAATGGAATTATTTTAAAATAATTTGAATATTTATTGATTTCCAAATAAAGGGTTTAATTTTAGTGGTATAGGCCTGTAAGCATTAGTTATTCATTAACATTTTTATTTTTCTTTAAAAATCATCATATAAAAAATATTCAAAACCATAACATGTGAGCTGGAATTAGGATGAATGTTTTTTAGTTTTATTCACCTCTCTACATTTATCAATCCATGTCTTGAATTTTATGTTGTTTAAGTTGATACAATTGTTAGTGATAAAGGATTCCATAAGTCTAAATCCTAAAAAAATATTTATAATAAAACCATATGGAATCCTTGGTTATTATGATGTTCTACAGCCTCTACCCAATTACAAAAAAAAACTTGATGCACTATATAAAATCATTAAAAATAGAATATTGAGATTATCCCAAGATTCCAACCCCTAAACATGAAAAATCTCAACCTCTAAAATTCATTTTTTGAAAGAACCTTCATTCTTGTAATATTAAAATACCATTTTATCAATCTATTGTACACTACAATGATTTGAGAAACCTAACACTTTCTAGATATATAGTTAATATTGGAATGAAACTTTTTAGTTCTTTTCAATTTCCTTAAGGTTCCAACACTTGGTTAAGAGTGAATATCGCCATATTTAGTGACATTTCATTAATGAAAAAAAAATTCTTACCATCCCATAAACATATATGACAATGAAAAAATGGGACTTCTATAACATAGTATTTTAGTTTAGAGATGGAGTTTCTCATATATTATTGTGTATAATTATTTTTCATCACATATTATTCATGTAAATTCAAAAACTAGTAATAATATTATTTCTGTCTCACTAAAACTGAATGTTAAATTTCAACTAGAAAAGAGGAATTGATATCTCTTATGTCATCATTATGACTATTATTCATCCTTCATTGGTGGTCATCGTCTATATTTCACCTCCTTTTTTACCAAAATAATAATTTTGGTTATTGATATTAGAGGATCCACCTAATGATCCTTTTTATTTTCCACTTTCCTGGTAATTAAGTATTTCAGGTTATCATGGACTATAAAAAATCTATATGTGGATCCAATAAAGTAATTCATAAACATACCACTATAACAAACAAATAATAATAATTCATTCGCATTTATAGTTTAATATGTCAAGTAATTTTATAGAATCATTAATGAATAATAAACTCCATGTTACATCAACTCTTATATTTTCTAAACAATTGCCTAAATGTTTTATTACATAAATTGAGAATTATCCTAATGGGATATATACAGTATATAGGAATTATTATTAAATTTCAGATAATTTCCTCCTAGGGATGATTGAATAAAGCGTAGTAGTTTTCCCCAAAAAAAACTATTAGTGTATCCATGGGAACATGAGGGAAATTTGGGACCTTTATCATTTAGTTTTTTCTAATAAACCTATATTAAAAAAGTTATATAACCTGATAATACTTAATGTAATTTTGATATTTTTATTAAGAGATTATTCCAAACACCTATATGTTTGAATTGTAATATTATATAGCACTATTTAAGAGATTATAGCCTATACGAATCAAAATGGTGACTATGATGTTTAATTTTCCCAGTTCATATCCATGTGTTCAATTGACATATTTGTAACAAAAATTTATAATTTACTAAAAATATCTAAAATTTTACTTTAACAATAGATAAATCATCAAAAATAAACTCAATTATTCACTAAATCACATTCTAAAATAGATCAACCATACATCCACAAAAGGTTGTCAGGAACTAAAGAATCCAAATAAAATTCACAAGTAATGAAATATTACATTTATACATTTAATGGTAGTTTTTTATTGTCCATCGATGATTAGTTGAAACTAGATTAAACTAGAATACAGACAATAAATGTTGTAAAATGCATTCTTTGGTAGAATATCATGTTTTTTATCAATAAAATGTGATTCAAAATGGTAATTTATATTGACTTAATTTCATGTTCTATACTCAATACTTCGACTCTAGATTGTAAAGAAAATAAAATAATTTTTTAATCCTTTTTATTATTGATAGTAATGAAACTCTCATTCATAAGAAAAACATGAATATGGTTGGACCATGTAGGATCTAAAATTAGTTATATGATTTTGAATTCTAACTATTTGACAAAAACATCCTGAAAAACAAAATTCACATTTAAGTTAAGGAATATTTGATCTTAATATTATTGATTATTTTAGGTTCCACCACAATCCAAAAAATACAACATTTTGGAATTATCATTTAAATATAATAAATGGATTAGAATAATGGTTTCTTATAATTTCTTTACAGACAAAAAAAATTTCCACTTATTTTATCCTATATGATAAGAGAGGATGATATGATGATATGAATTATAACCATGAAATGATTACTTCATGTGTTGTTGAAGAGTATTGAGCTCCAACTAAGGTGATTCATGAAAATAAAGAGGACTCTGAGGACTAGTATGTCAAAGGTTCTAAATATTACTTATATATTGAGTGTTAAAACTATATATAATCTACTACTCATTACATTCAATAGAGGAAAACACGTAACAGTATAATTCCAATTCTTTCAAATTATGATTTTTTACATTAAATTCTTTATGGTCATCAGAAAATTATTAATTTAAATACTATATTTTTTCTTTTATTTTTAAACCAAACTCCTATAAAAAATTTGGGTTCTTTTATTTTATTAGCCTAATTAATATTCTGTAAATTTTTTTCTTCATCCCTAACATTAAACTTATAAAATTATTGAATCATATATCATATGATGTTTCTAATTTATTCATATAAATTTCATCTCAAAAAACATTAAATTTCACAAATTATTTACAAGGACGTTTTATTTTATTTTACATTTGAAACAAATATGACCAATCCATGAATTTTTAGGAATTTCACACATAGAAATATTGGTAAATATTTATAATACTAAATTAAAAATAATTGAAATTCAGACAGTAGAAAACCTATTTATACCAAAACTAAATAGCCATCCAATCACCCATTAGGGAGTCTAATAGAAGGTTTCTTAAATAAATTACAAAGGATAAGTATCATTATATTACTAATTTTAGCATTATAAATAGTGAGCATGAGATCAAAATAGTTCACGTTCCTTAGTCATAAATATAGTTGAGTTGACCACAACAACGTATAGACTGTAGACTAAAATAGCTTATTATATCATTATGATTATTATTATTTCTAATATACTAAAATAGAAATATACCCAAATATTTTTAACGGGTGCTATGAACTGAAATTTGAGGGCACCGTTGAACTCGCAGCACCTGTATTCGCTTAAGAAGAATTTCACCTCGACGGTAGTTGGTCAAAAATAAAAGTTAGTTATTGGATTTTTTTATAAATATAATAAAATAAAGTTATCAAACCAATTTATTTTATTCTATCCGCCATGTAGAGGTTTGGTGGTTAAATTATCCAAGTGGAGAATTGAGGTGGGGGCCACCACACCTTATCCTCCAATGAGAGGTTATGATGGTGGGGCCCACTCGAAGATAACCTCCAATGGTAGAATAATTTTGGGGGGGGGGGAAACCGAGATTTTAACCCCATAGAACCCCCCATTTAAGGTGGAGAAACTCTCCACCTCCCACTTTTATTTATGACAACCCTCTTCACTTAATGGTGTCACCACCCATGGATCCAACCCCTTTAATTGATGTGCCAACCACTCGTGCAATAATTAGGCGGAGCCTTCTCATTTATTTCTCCATTTGGAATTTTTGTGCCAAAATAATATTAGACGACCTAATATATTATTTGGAACATCTTTTCCCTTTGTATTTTGGAGGAGCTTGGGAAGGAGAAGTACTCTCCAATGAAGAAGGATTCATCCGCCAACGATAGACACCATCTTCCTTATTCAACTGAAATAATGTAGTGAGGGCTGTCCTTGAAGAATTCTGATGAAACCATCCTCGTCTACTTCATTACCGACATCAACAAACTGACGTCCACCTTTCCTCGACATCTTCAATGAACCCGAGGTAGGGGGTTGTTTCAAGTTGGTTCTTTCCTTTTCTTTCCTCCTCTTCATTGAAAAGAATCGTTGTGAAGTATTATAAATTATTAAAGTTCTTATTCCTTCCTCCCTATTGAACAAATGTTATCACCCCTAAACGCGGAGGGTGCGGGCCAACTAACATGGCCCAACTCCCTCCATCGATTCTTTTTGTGATGTTCCTTCGGTTTGGCAATGAAGAAAGAGGCAACAATGGTGGAAACGACGATGGTCGTGATACCCGTGGCCTCTGCGAATCGTTCCCCCCCCCACGGCACATCGGTGCTTCCGGCCGACCACCACCAGCCATGTGGCACCCGACCCACCTACCAGAAGCCTCGAGATGCCTGACCCGGTGTGCACCCCAGCTGAACCAACGGCCTTCCCAGTGCTCTTGCACCATCCCCGGTGCCACCGGGCGCTGCCCTCGCCACAGTGTGCTGCCCCACGCGCTGCCCGTTTCCCATGCGCCCATCTGCGCCCTTCCAAGCACCCTATGAATGGTGTTATGCACTTTCCTGCGCCCCAAGAATTTCCATGTGCCCGCGACGCCCTACTGCACCATACCTGGCTCCTTATTGCGCCCTGCCCGACAACCCCGCGTGCTGCTCACGTGATGCCCGGTGCCCACGGCACCCTGCCTGGTGCCCCCGCGGCATCCCAGCTCCCTCGCGGCAACCCGACTGAGCATGTGTCCTAGCCCCCTCTTAGTGACCTAGCCGAACCGGCTCGGCTGCGCCCTCCGGGCCGCCTCATCACAACACTCCCGGTCGAGCTGGCCCCGAGCCCGGGCCAAATCGCCCCTGCAATCTGCTGGGTCGGGCTCAGCGGACCAGGTTGAACATTGCGGGATGACCCACCCAATGGGCCGGGTCAAACCAAATGAGTATATCTAGGATACCCATTCTGGGTCTGCCCTGATTGGGTTGGGCTGAGTCTGTCCGATCGGGTCGGACCAGACCAAGGCCCACTACAGACCCTTTACTTACTTTTGCCATATCGTTGGCACCAGATGTCCATTTGATGAACCGTCAGCGGCGCTGGTAATCTCAATCAGATATGGTCCCTTTGAGAATACCCCACTAGAGTTCGGTGTATAGCTGAGTTACAGTGATCTTAGATTGTACATGAATCTAACCGGGCCCCGCGACTAAAAGGCTAATAACTAATAGACTGGGCATCCGATTGACGCACCATCTGTTGTGTTAAGACCCCTATGATGTGGCAGACCATTGAGATACTTCTTCGTGGAACTTCGTGACTGTTGGTGTATTACCCAGTAAATCTTGGAGCGGATCCTTCCATTGACGAGCAGACAGAGTGTGGAGACCTAGTAGCTAGCAGACCTATTGAATGGTTGACCGATTCAAATCGGAGTTATTCAACTAGCCTAGTGGGGAGTGCCTGGTAGTTGGTGGAAGACCCACGGTGGAGGAGCGCCTGGTAGTTGGCAGCAAACCCGTGGTACTCGACAGGAGGAGTACCTATGCTGGCTGTTAGGGGACGAACCTGGTAGTTGGCGATAGACCCACAACAGAGGACCACCTGTTAGTTGGCAGTAGACCCGCGGTACTAGACAGGAGGAGTACCTCAGCAGTCCAAGGTTAGTGAGAAACGCCTTGGTGTCCCAATAGGCCCACTTTACTCGATAGAGGAGGAGTTCTCTAGCAGTCGTGGGTTTGATAATAAAAATCATGGTTTGAGCAGAGTCAATTACTTATGTTTTTTCCTCATGATTGATATGGGTTTCTAGATAACATTGGTATATGTATGATAATATACATAAGTAATGAGTATCTGTTGATTTCATACTTTGGGGTTTATCCTTGTTGGATTTTGTGAGACCTTGAGGGTCTCAATGTCTCTAATGAGTATCGTTATACTCAACCCTGCACAGGCTATGTGTACACCTCATTGTGTTGGTTGCAAATGATGGATAGAGGTTGAGAGTAGTAGGACTGGACGGTACCCGGAGGTGGACCAATCAGTGTGATGGTACATGGAGGAGACGGATGAACGGGAGTCCTGAAGAGGCCATCTATAACTACCCATTAGGTAGGAACCCTGGAAGACGACCCGGTAGCTTTTTTACTTTTCTTCAGTTGAACTTTCTTTCATTTTTACTTGTACTTCCTATTTGGGATTGTATTTCCGGCCTGTTTTACTTCCCATCACTTCTCTTGTATTCAGTTTTACTTAGTGTTTTACTTCTATTTGTGAACTCTGTTGTGTTTGTGTACAGTTATAATGTCAATCCCTTCCCCGTTTATGGATTTACGCCTTTGGTGCAAGTCCTTATCCCCTGGCCTATGGAAGGTGGGCTTGTGGTAGTCACAATACGGGCCCATGGGGACGTGTCGTGACAGTTAGAAAATTGTGCTAGGAAATTTAACATTTACACTAGTATTAAATACCATATCTATATATTGGATTTGAAAATCTTGATCATGTGTTGTAATACATGTTTGAGATTTATTTTAATAGTTTTTTGGATTTTATTGAATCATATAAATATTTATTGAGAGAAAGTTTTGTATCAAATGATTCCAAATTATAAAAATTTTATTTTGAAAAATTTTAGTCTTAATTTTATTTTAATTTTAAAATTATATCCAATTGTACTTTTGGAATCCAATACTATGTTTTTTTAACATTATTTATATTTTTAATTTTAACTTAGTATTTTTTATGGATTAGAAACAACTTTTTTTGAATAGTAATATCTATGTTACAACCATGGCCGATAAAAACATTAATTTTAAAATATATTTTTTAACTATTAAAATTTAATATTAATTTTGATAGTTCCCAATTATTCAAAAATGTTTACATTATTCTCTAAAATATTCTTTTTTTTATTTTGAAATAAAATTTTGATAATTTTTATTTTCTTTTAGTTTCATTATAGACTAATGTATGTCATTAATTAAATATATTTAAATTCATATCTGTATTTTAACCAATTTTGTACTCTCACATATATATTTACATTCTCTTTAAATATTTTTATTGTGAATAAAGTAAATAAAATTTCCTAATATTTTATATTTCATCATTGTCCTTATATATATATTTACCTTAAGAATATTGGTCTACAATGATATGACAAAAATGTGATATCTAATAATATATTGGAATAAATGAATAGGTGGATATATACATTATGGTAATGAAACATCCTTTTCATATCCATAAATAAATTTCAAAACACATGGAAGGCCTCTACATCATATTATTATAAACTAGTAATATTATTTCAATTATCTATTTTTTCATTCATGAGTAAAATTCCATTTAAAATGAATTATAGGATTGTTTTAATATTTCAATGATGTTCTCAGATAAGGATAAAAAAAATTACAAAAATTACATTTAAGATATGGGGACACCAAATTCATTTTATGTTCATTTTCATGTTGCTCATAATGAGAAAATAGATTTCCCTTGTTGTAGAAATCACAAACTAAGGCTAAAGAGACTTTATTGGAAATAAAATTAATTGTGGGTATCAATGAAATATACTAATGTTATATCTCATATTTTTATTCTCTTTTTGTTTTCCTAATTGGCCATTATTTATTTGATACTATGGAAATTTGAATCTATATCTTTCAAACTATTACCAAATTTTCTTTTATGATGTCTAGTGGATGATTTTGATAACTCTCTATAGGGACAGTCCCCCTCTACTTTAAAATTTATATTCTACATTACTTCATAATATACCAAATTTATTATTCAGTTTATGTATTAATGTGATCTACATAATAATTCTTTTATCTTACTTACATTAATGAAAAAATATCTGAGGTAATCGAGAAAAAATTATTCTTTTTTAAATTTTTAAAATAAAAACAAATATATATGGGTTTTATTTTTGTTTCAAAGTTTATTTTTTAACATTTAGGCTTTCATGAATCATTCCCTGAAAATAATTATAAATAAATGTAATCTATCATTGGGATTATAAAAATAATTATTTGTTTTTAACTATATAATACATGTAACATGTAAATTTTGATCAATCCTAAGGTATGGTTCTGGACAAATCAATGAAAAAAATAAACTCAATAAAATGACAATCAATGATGGAAATGGTAAACCCATATTAATGATAAAATATAGAGGATTTATATAAATAGTGGGATAATATATATTAATTAGGAAAATTCAATACAACACTATTGAGATAGTAGGGAGTGACAAGGATTTGGGAAATTTTGATTGATTTCTTTCAAACTAATTTTTTATTATTCATGAAAAATTTCAAGAGTAGGTATCCAAAATTTAAAACATGTTATAAAATCAATCAATGAATGGTGTCAGTGCTTTGATAGATGAATTAAATTTTATATCAAAAATTTAATTCTATAATATAGAGAGACATGATGATGGTTTCATCGAGGTAAAATAGTCATTAGATCATGATGATAACCAACTTACCCTCATATTTTATTCTTTTACATATTAAGAATATTAATTAGAAATAAATTTATTTTTCTCTTAGCGGATTCCTTAACCAACTTTTATGAAATAAAATTTTTCATTACATATTTCATAAAAAATGGTAGGATATAAAATAATGATTATTGGTAGAGAAATAATTAGTTTCCATAATTTCCTTTTTCCATGATACAATTGGTGATGCATCAAATTTCTCCCAAATTTTCATTAAGATACTTAAGTAAATCAATATTTATTTAATTCAAGATAATTTTTTAAGAATATGTTATTTTAATTAAATTCATGAACAAACACCTGACTTCATGATCACTATAATCACCTCAATTGTGAATAATAGAAAATATGTTGTGGTATTCATTGTTCAAATTCTTCGTTAATTCGTTTCGATATTAATATTCTGAGACAATGATATCCATAACATGTATCTATTTTTATCTCCCTGCATGAGGATCCATGATGTGAATCCCAACATGGTTCTATATTTAGATGTGTATCTAACAATTACAATTACGTTATCATATATGATGATTTATTTATCATGATACATGGAATCATTTTTTAATTCAATACTTAGTCATGAAGATTCATTAATGTCTATAATTATTTCTATGATTTGAATCACGTAATATAAAACAGGATTTTGGAAATTATTTCAAATACATATTTCCTAATGCAATATTATTATCTGTTACTATAATTCATAATCATATTTTTTTAGTTTATTAAAGAGATGTTTCCTAACCTATAATTTGGAAATATAGAAAAGTTATACATTCAAAAAAAATCCAAAAGGTATGAGAAAAAGGTGACATTATAGAAAAATTCATATGATGATGGTTGCAATTTTTAAAGAATAATATGTCATAAGAGATTACATTGAATTCATAAAATAATATTACATTTCTATATATTTACATTAATATCCATACATAAATAGAATAATTATAATTATTTTTATCAGAATATTAATAATATAATAATATTAATTTAAAATATAATATTTGTAAATTTAATTCCATTTTAAATATATTAAAATTTAATATTTATTTAAATTTTATTAACAAAATATATTTTATCCCAAAAATAGAATAAAGAAAAACCAATATTAATTTAATTAAATAATTGTATAAACCCTACAGTTTTTATGAAAATAAGTTAACAATATTTAATATTATATATTAAATTATATTTAATAATTTTTTAAGCCAATTGCATAACTAAAAATACTATATTTATAAATAATTTATTGAAAATAACTATGAAAATAAATTTGTGTCATGATTCTCATCATTCCATGAAGAATAAGTGTTTTCCCAAATATTGGGGGTTTTAGGTGGAACAACAAATGCATGAGGAACACGGTGTTGAGAACATGTTCATTCAAGGTATTAGTTTTATTAAATTTTCAATAAACATGGATTTATTTGATATAATTTATTCTCATTCAATTATCCTTAATAAAGTGATTAATGTATTACTGTTTTCATCTGAAATTATGATGAAATTGATGGAACTTTTCACTCCATTAGAAAAGATGAAGGACATATTCGTCATGTTTGTAGAGTTTTTTCAGATAACAAATTATGTGTAGATTATATTGGTTTTCATAGTTCATTAACTATAGTAATTTGATTTTAGTATGGGTATGGGTTAGATGGTCTGTTATAATATCCATATTTATAGAAACTATCATATGTTTCCCATTCATTTATCGAAAGGTAACACTCGTGTCATTTTTTATAAGTGGGATCCAAAATCTATAGTGTGAGGACATATAATTCATATTTTAGAATTTAATTTTACATGATAGTTATATTTTAGGACATTTATCAACGTTTAAATGGTAATATTCTAATTTTGGTTGATTTGTATCATGAGGTTATCTTTGAAGGATTCTTTATGATAACTTTCTATTGGGGGAATTTTTCTACTTATTTCGACCATGGAGTAATAACCCTCAGTAATAATTCATATGTAATAGATATGGATTAATTAAATGAGTAATATATATAATTGGTGGATCTTATGATTATGTGTTTTATACATAATAGTTTTACATAATGGGCATCAACTAGCCATTTAACAAATAAGGTGTATAAGAGTCACATATATTATATTTATTTTTTGGTGATATACAACCTTACAATTAATAATAAATAATCAATATCCTAAATTATTTAGTTTCCTCCCTATATTAATTGAGTGTGATGGGTTTGAATTATTATACTCATGTCATGAAACCATCCGTGTAGTGTATATGAATAAGAGACTCCTGAGTACATGTTAAGAATAAGGAATACAAATTATGAGTTCCATGTTATTTCATTTCGACTAACTATTGACAATATATTTCTCATGGATTTGATGAAAAAATATTTTCAATAGTATCTTGATGCCTGGGTTGTCATGTTCATTGATGAGATATCCTTGAAACTTGAAATAATGAACCCTTTTTGTGTAATACACAGCCTCATTTATTCAACATTGTGTGAATTAATGAATATATGGTAGTAGAATATGGCCTTGTATGTAGATTTATTACAACCATGGGACATTGATCTGTATTTATATTATTTTTCAATGGATTCCGAAATTAGGGAATGAAAAATTAAAATATGGTAGTTTATGGTATGATGGAAACGTTTAACTCGCTATTAATTCTATCCATTATCCCAAACTATATTGTATGGGGAGGGGTCATTTAGTTTGGTTTTCATTGTTGGTGGACATTTATCATAAATGTGTGTCGATAGAGGGAAAAAATGTGTCCCATATATAATATGGAATGGAAGATTATATTATTGGAACACAGTTTGGGGATACAGTGTGGAAAACAATGTGAGTGAATCTTATATATGTTTTCTTCCATCCATTGTGAACCAACATGTCAATGTGTGGTTTCCAAAACCATGTATCCTAACTATGGGGTCTACATGGCCTCTAAAAACCTAATATTTACACATTTACCCACATAATTGTATTACCATACTACTCATTATTTCAATATCATTTGACATATATGAATATTAATTTTAGTGTGTGCGGCATCAATGCTCATTAGTCATCATTCTAGAATTCATTTTAGTTCCATCAATTTAATATCATAATATATTATAGTATTCTCCTCCTATTTTCTTCAAGGATATTTTCAATGTGTTCACTTGTTATTATTATTCATTGTTTATCGATGGTGGCCATATCTATTGCTTAGGTTTTGTTTGAAATTCAATCACTAAAATGTTTTGGCTTTTAAAGATACCTTTATCACTTTTATTTTGGTATTTTATGTTTATGAATTTTTTATATCTGATTGAAGGTAGTATTATCCACATAATGTATAAATACAATGGAATAAAATTAACATGCTAATTTATATATATTAACTTACAATTTTATAACTAAAATATATTTTGGGGGACTAATTAATGTTTACATATTTTTTCAAATAGTTATATATGTTGACGTGAGGTTTTACATTTTGTTCATTATAAAATAATTTTTTAATATTGAATTTGATTAAAATTTATAATTTGTAATGAAAATATATGTTATAATGTTGTAAAATAAATCCTAATAAGTGAATACATAATGATGGAAAATGTGAAATTCTAAACACTCAAATGTGATAAAATTATCATAATAAATATTCATAACATATATAATTCTAATTCAATGATTTCATGAATTAGAAAAAATTATTTTAAATTATTTATGGTTTCTATTCTTGTATTGAGTAAATTTTAGAAATGAGGAGGTGAATGTTTCATTTTAGGTGCTATATATTTTTATGAATTTCATATAATTTGTGATCTGTATTATATCTTTTCAATGTCAAATAACCATTTTTCTCACTACATGATCATCATATTGATTTATTTAACACTAAGAAATATTGAATTGAATAGACAAAATTATATATTAGAATATTTTTATAATATTTGATTGTAAGGAAGAATAAATTTACAAGATTGGGAGAACTATCATATTATGTATAGATGATTCAACAATAGAAAAGGATCAATGTATATGTTTCATTAAAAAAGAATCTATCAATGAGTATACTTATATTTAATGAGAATAAATATGATAAAACTAAAATGATTAAATTAGAATAAATCTATTATTAATTTATTTTTTTCGTAAATTATTTTATATAAGATATTAATTCACATAATCTTATCATATTAAAATTAAAAATCCATATATTTAAATCAAAGAAATTTTAATATGTTCTTTAATATAATTAACATCATGAATCCCGGGAGATAAAAAAATCAACATAAGATTTAATAATGTATGTCATATAGTCATCATGAATACCATTTTTCATTCTGAACTGAATAGAGAACTATTGAATGATATTGCATTGTTACAAACTATGATGGGGATACTTCAAAATATTTTAATGTGACGAATGATTAAATTGTGACCAAAATGCCTCTACATTATTATTGAAGGATCCTAGTTGGCATCCAGGAGACCCATGATCAAATTTGGGTTGGGAATAACTTCTACGTTATGGTAGAAGCAATGTAGCATGGCATTATAGCACTACTATAGCAGTTTTGGAAAAGAGGTTTTTCCTTTTATTATAAAATGAGGCTACAAAGACAATTATTTTTAAAAAAAATTTAATAGTTACAAAATATTAGTGATACACCACAATATTTAATGAGGTATATATGTGTGAGTAATATATTTGATTTCAAGATAATTATTCTCATGATAAGATATTATGAATGTTATCACATATCTATGATAAATAGTCCATATTTTGTAACTGATTGAATAAATGATTAATATTGGTTGTTTGGGAAATATATAGGGATATCTAAAATGGTTATTATGGCCAATATTTGGATACCATTATATGAAAATTTATATATAGTCTTAGAAACATTATTTTGGTTTCAAATATAATGAAATGTATCCCAGTAATGAAGAACACATTAGGGATATTTCCGTAAATTTTTATTTATCATATTTAAATAAAATTATCTTTTCTCCAAATTTCATGGAGTTATGATATTCCAAATATATGAAATAATTACATTATTATAATGAGTTAGTAAATAAAATAGTAAAAAATAGTATTTATTTAAATAGTGAATGGGGGATATTTATAAACTACCATGAAAATATATAAGCATTAATGATAAAAGAAGAGAGATAACATTGACCACTTACTACTATAAATATTCTTTTTCTATTATAGGAGAAAATTATTTTGGGAAAGGACACAATTTGACTCAAAGTGTATTACCTATTTTTAATTGTGGTTATTAATTTGAGTGGGAAAAATAATTCTATTTTTCATATCATATTTTCTTATTGAAATATCTAAATGTTGATAAGAAATTTATCATGCATATTTTTTATTGGTCATACATTGGTTTTAGAGGTCACTACATTGATGAATTTGTTTTATCATATTGACTATGTGTCATCAAATTCTAAGCTGAAGATCTTATTAATAATGAGTTGTAGGAACACCGTTATAAAATTGAGGGATCATACATGATGACCCATTTTAAAGACGATAAAAATTTACAGAGATAACATTATTGTTATTTGTGGTAGCTTCCCTTTATTAATTCATGAAATTATATTAGTGACACATATTTATCTTTGAATCGGACTAAATATAAAATGTATGTAGTCACCTATATATCTAGAAAACATTGTACCAATATTGTTTCCTCTGCTCACTTTAAATACATTCTATTCTGAGGTGTGTCTATTTTTCAGCATGCATAGAATATCTAGTAATCATAATTGGTTCATATGTAAGAATAATGAAGGAAGCATATTTCAGTAAAATATTTATGACAAAGAATCAATCTACTATTCAATATTACCATTCCCGATAACTAATAACTTTAAAAATCATTAAATATTCCAAAGATTATTTGCGTATATGAATAATTTCATTACACTCATCATTAATTTTTCATTTAAATAAATCATCAATCATATATTTTTGTGAAGCTATAGTGGTCATTATATTTTTATTATATTCATCTTCATTTTTTAGATATATTATATTAAATATTTTTTACATTTTTTGTAATAATGTTTTCATTATAGAATCATAATATATAATGTAATGAAATTTGACAATAATGAATACATGTATTCCTAAATGGTAAAAAATAAATAAATTATAAACCACATCTTCTATGATAATCATGTAATTTGAATGTTATGATAAAATTACCATAATATATAATAAAAAAGTTGTAAAATTTTATAGACTACCACTTTCAATTGTATTAGTTTGAGATATGAGGATTAGCAAGAAGATTAAGAGATAAGTTTCAAAATTATTTATTATCCTCAAAATAATTTTCCGTCTGAGGTGACCATTGAAACTCGTGAATTCATGTTGATAGTTTGATCTAGGTATTTCGAAATTAATTTTAATGAACAACATCCTTTGGTTTCTTTTTGAATTTCAATTTCATTCACTCTATTATTCAGATGGATCCTTATGAAATACTCAATGGTAATAAATTATTAACTCTAACATTCTTTAATAAAAATATATAATTAATGTTATTGGATCTTGGTCTAGTTTATAAGATGTTAGATAATGTTAGATCTAGTAAATAGCTTGTGAGAGAAGCACAATATTGACAAATAATTTATGTTGATAATTTTTAGAATGATCTTGAGGATTAAGTGGGTAACAAGGTATTTCAATTAATATCTACTGGTAAGTGACTGGATATATTTTTTAACAAGGGACAGTTAATCCATAATTAAATTGATCATTTTCAATTTCATGGTCATATTTGTATGATATCTTATTTATTCTAACATTGAAAAAATCTCTCTCATGTTCTTATATATTCCTAAAATCTCTCATAAGGAAGTGCATACCTCAATCTTCATCTACACTATCATAATAATTCTTACGATTTGAAAAATATCCTTTTTATGAAGAAAATATTGGAGAGATTTTGGATTATATAAATAATATTCTACATAAGAAGACCACTAATATTGAAAAGGTATTATTGAAAACCCAAAAATTTGAGGAAGATGCCAGGGAACCCAAGGATGTGATGAGACATAAGTGTCCTCATCTATATGTATTTGAGTGTCTAATTTTTAGGGAGACATTAATTTTATATGGGTGTGTATAACATAGAGATATTTTTATGGAATATTTCTATTATAATAGTTTTATTTCATTGACAACTTTTGTTGCCCCAATCAGCGAGTTCAAATGAATCATGTAACATTACTAAAATATTATATTTCTAATATCACTGTGAAATTAAAGTGGTGGGTTTGAATATTAGAAACTAATGTTTGAAAAATATATCATCTAAAAGTTTATAAAATAAATTCATGATTAGAAATAATAAAAGATTATTTTAAAATAAAGGTAAATTTTTAAAAATCTATATAATGATTACAGTCATTTTTTATAAATATCATAAATTAATATATATTTATTAATTATTGGAATTAAATATATAAATTATGTAAAATATCCAAATTTTATACATTTAATATACATTTTAATAAGAATATTAATAATCATGTTTTAGGGGAAAAACAATTTTTCCAAAAATCATTTATGTCACATTATTTTCATTTGAGACCCCAACCCCAGTAGACCAAAGATGGTGTCTTATTACATTAAATTGGAATACGATACACAAAATCACATCTTGAAGGATGAAATATTTTGGTATTCTTGGAAATTTAGATATGTAAAATAGTCAAATTTTAAATTTTAAAAGAAAAAATTACAATGAATTTTTTTCATTCGAGAAGAACATTATTCCCTCAAAGATAAACATTCATACAATAAATAGGAAACTTCATGGATTCTTGATAAATGGAAAAAATAATGATGATCTCTGAAGCCCAGTAAGGTTTATTTATTTAGGATTTTATAATGGAAAAATAATAATAATAATCATTGTGGTATGTTATGTAACTATTTACAAGACATTTATTAAGAAACATGAGAATAATATGGTATGTATAAATGAAGATCATGAAATTCTATATAAATAACAATAAAAACATTAAAATAAAACCATAGATATTCTACCTTATCAAATAATCACATCAAATATCAATAAAAAATAGATAATGATGGAATGGATAATGCCATGAATCCACTCTATCGTCATTTTTCCTCATAATAATTAATGTCATGAATTATCTCAAGATAATTAATTTCAATATCTATTCTCAAAACCATTTAATTCTTCACATAAAAACCCATTTGGTTTCAACTACAAATTTGTCTCACAAGAATAATCGATGCATCAAGGGGGTAGCATTGACCAGTCCCCAACCCAAGTGTTGAAATTCAAAATAATTCCCCATATGTCAAATTAAAATTTTAATTAATGAAATGTGATCCTTATCATTATATATCCATATTGATTAATTTTTATGAATTTCTCAATGTTTAAACAGGTAATCAAATTTCCATTACCAAAAGAAATGTATAAAAAAATTCTATATATTTTAATAAATTATCATATCCCTGATAAATAAAATTTATATTTAGTGGAATTTAAATTCCAAGGGAATGTGAGTAATTCTAAGTAATGAAAATTAATACAAAAAATGTAGCATGGAAGTGAATATCAATACATTCCATGGTCAAACTGACATAAAACATTCATAGAGATATTGGGGAATATATCAATATATTGTATTCCCATTAGGATATGAGGTTTTTTGTTATTGTTGAATAGGTATTCCCTAAAAACATTCGAAACTTTTTTGAGGAAGTTACTCATTACATTTTTAAAAACATATTAAAAATCATTTAATTTGAAAATAAATTTTAAAAAATCATTAAAAGTAACCTTATAAATATATAACATAATATTTAATGAAATTTTGGTGTTGATGATGGGTAATTCTGTACATTCAGTCATGGTAAAAAATAACATTCTGATTACACTATAAAATGTTTATGAATGTTCAATGTTTAGAAAACAATGATGATATTAATTCCACATTTTGGATAAAATCTAAATGGTCCTAATTTTGAAAACAAAATGTAGATTCATTTAAAAAAATATAGAGAGTGAAAATGTATGAAAAATAATTTTATATATCATTTTAAAATTATAAGAAAAATTAGAAAATATTTTTAGAGAAAATGGTTTGGGAAGGAAACCATTTTCCAATCAAAGAGAGATATGATGATGGATATTCATAAAGATGTTTTGAAAAAAAAAAAAATTAGAGAGTTATGATTTTATTATTACATGAAAATATCATAAATAGGAAGTGGGGAATAAACATAAAAAGATATATTTTAAATTGGTAAAATAATGTAATCTAACCAAATCTCAAGACTAAACAATCTCGATTATAATTAGATTATGAAATAAAATATTACAATGAAAATAATTGATGTTGGGAATAATTTCATAACTATTTTTGTGTTTCAACTATAAATAAAAATTAAATATATTAAATTCAATGTAAGGAAATTAAAACTCATTATAAACAAAAAATCACAGTTACTTATTCAATTAAGTATAAGATTAACCCCAGGAAAAAATGATGTGTAAGGAAATCACATACCTTAAGCTTCCATGTGATTGTATGTTATTTAAACTCATTTATAGTAGATTAAAAGATTTTGGTAATTTTTTTATGATGAATATTAATATTAATAATATCATATATGATCATTTCATAATATATTATATCATTTCCAATAATAATAACAGATTATTTTTATTAGATTTGGTGTTAATTTCCTTATTCTCTCATTCATTATTTATTATGAATGTTTATGATCATATTCATATTAAATAATTATAACATATCCAGAATGATTACCATGACATAAATATTTTATTTTCACCTTAATTATACATTAAAAAATTAATTATGGGTTCAGAAAATGATGTTCTTTACGATCATGAAAATGGAAATGGTTTTGTTCTCATGGGTAACATTACCATTTTTAATTGATAAATATAAAAGGTAGTTAGGTAATATTTCATAATTAAACAATAATCATAATATCATTAATTCAAAATTATATATATATATATATATATATATATATATATATTCATCCATGTGATGTGGTGGTTATAATTGATTCACATCTCATTATGAAGGGGGTAGTACACTCTTAGATGAATGATGTAAACATCTATATATATTTAAAAAGTAAATAAATAAAATGACATAAAATAACCTTAAAGAATTATAAATATATCCTAATAATAATAATAATTTCATATATATCACATATAGTTAATAACATAAACTATATAAAATTAAAATTAAAGAATCAATGAACGAGGCATCACATCGCTTCTCGAGGCGGCATCCAACTCCACAGAGGGGAAATGTTATCGTATTTATTGTTGGATTTATGGTAAAAATAAGTGAGAAGAAAAAAATTATAATGAAATAATGAAATCTTGCATGGATCCATTATTTCTTATATTCCAAAAAATTTAATATTTAACAAAACTCTGAAAACCTAACTAAAAATATCGTACTTCACATGCTCACATATCAAACCCACATGGATAATAAATATGATATAAGTTAATTATAGAAATATAAATTGATTTTTATTACTTTTTGATATAATGGAAATAGATATATGTAAATATTAGGGGTTATGTCAAGATATAGAAAATTCTAGGTTCAATGATTTTTAGATAAGTGCGCTAGGGATAAAATTGATAACAGATTTGTTTAGGATTGGTATCGTAATTGGGTTAGTAGGGATCATGGGTCTGGGTATCCTAATCTAAACATATTATTTCAAATTTTAAATGATCATATACAAATAACAATAAAAAACAAATGAAAATAAAAATTGTATTTAAAAATAACTAACCTAAATTGCATACTGGTCATACAGATATAGGCCGATTAATTGATATCATATGATAAAACTCCTTAATTCACACGAAATGATCATAAAAATTATTAAAAATGTATTTTCAATTGATAATACATAGTTCAACCATCCAAAAAAAGATTAATAAATAATAAATCCATAAAATCATATCCCACTACAATCACATCACGCATCCCAAATAAAAATACTCCCCCTTACATGGAATAATGTGAATGTGTAGTGTGGGTATGCGAACCAGAATGGAAGTGAAGAATGACAGTGATACATGGCTATGGATCATTACAGCTTTCATTGAAGTTTTCAGTTGGCATCACTCAAAATCCTTTAGTCCCAGACAATCTAAAAGGTGCGGCTGAGGGGATCATTTATAGAAAATATCCCCAATCCCTCATCCATATGGTATTTATTATTCTACTCACTGACACTAACACTTTAGTTAATATAATTTCAAAACATATAATTACTTAATTTTCAGGAATTGAAAAATTCAGTGTAACTCTTCCAAAAATCTATCTTACAAATTCTCACACTGTGTAATCGGTATACATGGTGTTTAATTTTTTATCACTACATGTAATCTCTTCAAAACATGTCTGGAGCTGGAAAAACTCATTTTTAATATCTTTTCACGTAATGAGATAGATAATGTGTAACTATTCTGCTTTATTTTCAATCCATGAAGCTTCCTAAAAAATACAATGTTGTTCTATAAGTGGATATCATGGTGCCTGGTCTCTTTAATATATTATGTTACAAACAAGACCGATATAAAAATATATAACAAAAATATTATTATATAATAAAACATGGCATAAAAGTTTTTATCATTTAGTTTTTTAAGGAGATTATTAACTATCTTATGAAAAAATATGGTCTATATAAACATCACATGAAATAATTGTTAACCAATTAAGAACAAATGAAAATATAAACCAATTTGATATGATGGAAATATTTTCATGCTACCAATGGTTGGTTCTAATAATAAATTAAATTAATTACAATTATAGAATGATATTAATGATATATATATATATATATATATATTATTGAATCAAATTTTATTTATATCTAAAGAATCGATTTGATAACCATAAGATAACAATAAACGTAATTTTAAACATAAAAATAGATATTTTATAATGATTGATTTACTGACTTTTAATGATGATCGAATTTTAAATCAAATTTTTGGGAATATAATAAATATTATCTATTAAAATAAACAATATTTTTAAAATAAAAACATCAAATTAAGGTTAGGCTGATTTTCTGGAACTGTTCAACGATGTTCTATTTTAGAAAGAAAATTTAAAAAAATGGAATTTTAATTCCAAAATGATTCTTCGTATAATTTATTTGTAATTATAAATTATATTTCAATTTATTTTTAATGGTTAATTAGATCAATAATAAATCAATTAATCTAATTTAGACCATTGGAATCAATTTAACATGGAAATTGGATTATAAAACACATTAAACGATTGTACAATTTTACATTAAAACATGCATTGTCGTCACATATTCGATATTAATTATAAAACAATTTCATTTAATATATTAATTTTTAAATGGATAATAGAATTAAATTTATTTAATCATTATTATTTATAATTTATAATACGTCATCAATAGGTTTTGACTAAAAATATTAGGGAATGTGATTAAAATTAATGACAATGATTAAATGAAAAAATTAGCAAAACATGGGACTGATCCATAAATGTATGAGCGAAAAAGACCTATAAACATTTAAAAATCTATAGGGTATCGATATTTAGACCTTATATTCCCATTGATATTATTTTTAACATTATTGGTTCCATATATCATAGTAAAAAACTAGGGGATAAATTTCGTTTTCAAATGATTACAAGAATGCCACACATCCTCCACTATGAAAAGACATTATCCCATAAATATTATAAACTCCTCTAAAGCCTTTTGGATAACCTAAACTCTTTTAAAATAAGACCCAAAATCCCTCCCATAAAAATATAATCCATTCCTTATTTATAAAGGGATCCATCAAAGTATTTTGGTTAAAACCAAAAGGAGTTACTTGAAAGTGATGCAACATTCTTTAACGATCACATTTATTTTATTTCCTCATCCAGCTGCTCAAATATTGGTATTCAATTATTATATAATATAATTTTTATAATAAATACACTGATATTTTTTTATTCTATGGTTTTTACATAAACATACACACACTTCAATCTAATGGGTAATAAACTTACTCTTCCTATATGACAAACAACTACCTCATGAAACGATGATTGTTCATTTTGTACTTTAACCCATATCTTGATTTTGAATTATGATAGACCTGATTTTTATATATAATATAGCTAAATTTTATGAAGTATTGTTTCCTATTGTATATTTATATAACACATACCTTTATATTTTCTATTTATGATAACATCGTATATGGATGTGTGGATTACCACCTGTTCATAGTGATTTCATTCGTGCACGTTATACATGGAACATATATATTATTTTTTAAAAAGAACTATGTGAAATATATGAAATAAATAAGATAAATTAATTAAAATGTACATTTATATCATTTAGGGTTAATTATTTTAATCATGGTAACTAAAATAATGTAGTATTTATTTGTATGTACGACCTACCGTCTACATAAAAGGTGCTTTAATTTCCCAGATCAACATTTTATAGATTATTATAAATTCATATATATTGGTTATATATGATATTTAAATCATGTTTCAACCTTTTGATATTATTAACTATTGATCTACATAAGAAGGCCCAGAATTAAAAGACATAACTTACTCGAAAAACTAAGAAATTAACACCCATCATTGTGAATGTAATGAAATATTATTGGTAAAAGGATTAGAAGAGATTATAAGAAGATTATAAATGTTATTATAAATATTATTATGTTTATTTTAAAAGTTACTTATCTTATTAAAACCATTACACATGAGGTTAAATGATGTTCATCCAAAAGGAAACACAAGTTAATGGATTATTGTCTCACATTACTTTCCATGGGGCATACACCATTTTCAACACAAATTTAAATTAAGTGGTTTATACACAAATTGTATTTTATTTTATATCATGAATATCGTAACCTTAATGTAATTTATATTTTCATTTGAAAAAATATATTTTATAGGGATAATAATTCAATGTTTCTAGGTTTTAAGGGACCTGATCTCAATTATAATTCATTGAGACATATTTTATAGTTGTGCACCTAATTTCTTATATATGGTGTACATACATCCAAAATGTCATATAATATAATTTTAATATAATTATTATTGATATATTTAGTTTAAAATTTTATTATTTCATCAAAGGTGATTAAAATCAACTATTTCCACGTAGAAATTAATTTCATAACCCAATAACTATTCATTTGGTTATTTTACTAACTCTTAGTCTGTAATATCCTACGTTTTTTTCTGAAATAAATATTTAATATATCATGTGTTGTTTCTACTTGTTTTATGATTATTTATATTAAACACACATAATTTAATCATTTATTTTTTCTCATATCAGCATTATGGCCATTTCAAGGGTTTACATTACAATCTGATTTTTTCAAGGATTACTTTCACCTGAATTTACATCAGATGGAATTTTTAAATAACTATTTAACAACCACCCTCAATTTTTCCCCTCCCATCATTAATGATAATTTTTAAGTAATATTTGCATATTTATATTATTTTTACAAAAATTGTTATATTAAATTTTTTCATGAAAACCAGACATCTTTAATCTCGTCATTCAGAGAACCTTTTTACCTATAAAAACCATGTTTTATATAAATGTTTTAATTTTTTAAACCTATAAAAAAATGATTTACAAAACATATTTTTTCCATTTACGTAATTATTCATTTTTTATAATAGTTTTTTTTCAATGATGATTTTTTTTTAAATATTTTCAATCCAAAATTTTTTTCTTCAAGATTGTTTTAAAAGAGAGATAGATAGATATATATATATAGTATTTTCATTCATCAGTATAAAAACATTCTTTTTACTCCACATGGGATATGTTTTACTGAAAACATCCTTATTATTTCTTTTTATAGTTGTTATTTCTTTTACTAGGGATAATACTGACATTTATTATGTTGATTCATTTTAGTCCCCTTGAAATATTTAATTTTTTATGATAATTGAACAATTAATTTCACCATAATTTCTATATAATTTATCATGGATATGTTTATTTCCTTATCCATATATAATTTTTAAATATGTTTTATACGTTGAATTTTATTTGATTAACTAATGAAATATTTATTAATCTATATAATTTACATAATAAATATAAATGAAAAGAAACTTTATATGTTCAATTTTTGTGGAAGGCATTATACATGCACTATATGGGTTGTGGACTAGTTAATTGATTCCATATGTGTTGGTTAAAGGTTAATTCAAGCCCATGAATTTGGGGACCATTTCATCTAATCCTCTCAATTCAGCAGTTGTTTCATGATGTGATATTAATTGGTGAAAATCCATTAGATTTTGTTTACATGAAAAATATATACGGTTCCAACCCCAAACATAAACCATATTTGAAAAGGTCTTGATGGTATTGGTTCATGTTATAGATATATTATGTCCAATAAATAAGAATTTCATGAATTATTATCTATCAGATTGAAATTATGAATAAAGTGTAAAGATTCATTTTATTCTCATATTATTTTCAATATGGAATGTGTTTCAGTTTATGAAATTTACATATGGAATATTCTTTATCTTTTTATTTATATAGAAGGTGTTTTCAGTAATATACGTTTCTATATTTTATATATGAATCCTTCTTAGTTTATTGATTACATGGTTTTTCTGTTAAATTATTTTCAATCCACATGATTATTTTCATTGATTCATTGTTGCTTTTTTTTATTTTACACTTACTAATCAGTTGAGCTCAAAATATTTTTATTTCTTTTCCCCAGGATTTTTTGATGTGTATTGTGAAAGATATTCAAGGATACAATAGGTGGAATATTTTTATGAACCAATAAATAATAAAATTATATACTAATTATCTTATTGATCTGTAATAAATGAATCGTTTATTTATCTATTTTTCCAAGTCTAATAATCAGTTTAGTACTTTGGGATTCTATTTACATGCACCTTACGCCAAAGTAATGGAATAAGGACACTAACTCTTGGATTGAGGAGTTCAGGTCACTATAGTTGTAATCAATGTTATTTTAGTTGAAAACACAGGAATTTGATTTAATAAAACATAGATTAAATGATATTACCATAAGATAGAATTTGAATATCATTGCATAAGTTCATGTAATGGACCACACCATCCTAGACCATTAAATTGCCAAAAGTGAGGCTCCACCAAAACAGTGGCACCTTGATGGTAGCACCGGTCACACTGGCACTGGTCACGGTGGCACCGTGGCGATGACACAGTGATGATGGAACCGGTCACGATGGAGTCGTGACGAAGGCACCGTATGGGTGACATAGGGACGGTGACACCGTGAGGGTGACACCGTGATGGTGGCACTATGTCCTCTTCGTTATTTTCCAGTTCCCGACCCTTCTGCTCTGGTAGTAAATTAATTCTTTTAACCTTATTAAATCCCATAATTAATACCTAGGAATCTCTAGAAATATCCCCGATGGGGGATATTAAATAACCACTTAATACCATTGTGTGTAACCGCCCAAACTGCGTGGGAAACCACCATCTGACTTTCAAGGCATTCAAAATCCCCATTTCCCGTAACAATGGGATTTTATCTATATATCGTAGAGGAAGTTCTTCTTTCTGTTCTTCCATTTGGCCAACTCCTCTCCTTCTCCCTGGTGTGCCTACTCTCAAGTCGTCTGCTCATCCTTAGAGTTCCCGACTTCCCTCTCCAGAAAATCGTGCATCCCATGTTCTTGGCGCATGGATAAAAATGCCGATCCTTGATCAATCAAGTATGAATTTTACCCTCCATCTCTCCTCTTTGTGTATCATGCGGGGTTGTAATGCTTTTGCCTCTGTGGAAATTTATGAAACCAAACTTAATGAAGATAATGAATGGACCGTTAAAGATTGAAAGGGGGTGTGATCTATGTTCTGATGTACTATTTATATTGTTATGTGTTGTGAATTGTATGGGCCTATGCTCACTAAAAATCATGGTCGTTGGTGGTCTTTCTCTATACACTAATGAACCTCAGTCCTCCTCGATATTTAAATAACCGTAAAAAGGAATAGGTTAATTACATATATTCGGGTAAATAAATTGAATGCACCAGGATCAACCCTTTTCTATGAGAACCCCGTTTAATGCAAAGTGTAATTGAAACCATGGAGTGTGTTAAATAATTTAACTCTGAAAATAACTGCATGGGACTACATTGGGTTGGTGGTAGAGGTTTGGTTGTTCCTTTCACGAGCCGGTTGCTTGGGTGATATGAGTGGGGATGGGATCCCCTGTTGTTATAATTTCAATGGTAGGGAATTTGAGGTTGTGTGGTTACTCTTCTTATATCACGAATTGGGGTGGAATTCTCTGTTGTTGAGAAACCACTGGCTCCTGGATTTTGGGGACATGGGGTTGTGTCTAGGGGTTTTATTTGGTTCCAGTAGTTTGAGGGATCTCACTTATCCATTTGTTTTAGTGACCATACAAGAGAACCGGGTGTGAATGTTTAAGTTTCTTTTTGACTGTGTTTATTCTCTGGCTTGCGGTTTTGCCTGTTAATTTCCCAGTAGTGTAGAATTCACCAAATCAGGGTTACTTGAACATGAACAGGAACCGTTTAAATGGGAATTGTTTTTGGGAATGATTAGTGGCTTGACTGTGAGTGTCGTAATGTTCTTTCATGAATGATTATTCATGAGGGATTATGGGCTTAGGTTTTTGAACCCCTAGGTTGGGATAAGTTCTGGTTACATATACCTATATATGTAGCTTTTATATTTCTTATTCGCGCCCCACCCATGTTGAGAACATAAGTGTCAAACACTCCCATTTCATGGGGGAGGTTTATTTTCACAACACTCCTATGAGTGGAAGGTTATTAGATCCTTTTCTGATCCCTTTCCCGAATATCCCAAGACTCGCCGGGCAGGCCGTGATGTCCTGAAGTCCATTATTAGCCCATGATTCATTGGGTAGGGTAGGTGTGGTGGTGGGACCTGGTATTTGTGGGAAGGTTGTTTCCCAAGTCTCTTCGGGATGAGTCCCATGTGTCTTCGGGCGTGGCAGTAGTTTTTCTGACCCAGGTGTTTGCGGGTGTGGTTACGTGTGGTTGTTGTGACCTAGGTGTCTACGGGCAGGGTTTGGTAGTGGTACTACAATGAGGTTGTCTCCGAAGTGTGTGCGGGCAGGGTTTGGCAGTGGGATTGCGGTAAGAATGGAGGGATTGGTTCGATACGTAGGATGTCTTCAATAACCAATGCGAAAGTGGTGTGGGGTACCAAAATATCGATGTGCTATTACTATATGATAATTGACTTGCGTTATTTGGGGAGCATGCCTTGGTGAGTTTTGGGTGGATAGATTTTCCTTTTTGGGTGTTTCGTTTTCTCTTTTTCCACGGGACATTTGAATGTCTCCTCAATTGTACATGAGAGTCATTGGTTTTTCCTATTGAGTATACTTGTATGCTCACCCTACGTATATAAAAATGTTTTCCTGTTTCTAGGAGGACTTTTCAAGATTGTGCGGGACCATACTAGCTCGGACCTTTGGGGCAGTTTCTGTTGTTGATTTTCCTTTTCATGGTATCTTTTTTACTTTGGGAGTTTTTTGGCTTGTATATTTTACCTTTAAACATGCATATGAGATTGGTTTACTTTCAGTTCTACTTGTACTTTCAGTTTTGGTGTTGTGGGATTTAATATCATATCTCCCGATCCTATTAAAAAGAACAAGAGTAATGCCTTCAATTTAGTGTGTGATATTATACCCTTCTTGCTAGTCTCCACTCTGGGACCTATTGAAGGCAGGTCTCGGGGGTCATTATCTCTCCTTCAACATGATAAAGGAAGAGTGTGGAATTTTGTTGTCCCTTCCCTCATCTTGGTGAAGGCAGGTCATGACAGAATGGTATCAGAGGAGGTTGAGAGATAGGATGTGGTCTAGAGATAGGCACAATGAGGATTTCATGGGATGGTATGGTAGTAGTGTTGGGTGACCTTGCTAGGTGAATTTGGCTAGGGAATACTGGCTAGGACACGGGATTTTAGGGCCCCCCGTGATCAGATGCAAGGACTCTGGACCTACCGAACGACCAAGTGAGTCCATGCTGATTGCAGGGTAGAGACCCTAGGAAAGGTACATGCATCATAATGACTTGAGTTTTCATGTTTCATAGGTTTCTTGGGAGTTAAAAATAAATGAAGACGTCCATGAAAATTTAAGAACAATATTCTACACTATTTGGGCTTAGGTATTCCTTGTTTACATTGTAGTTATGGCACATGGGAGGCGACCACGAGTGGTAAGGACGATCGAGGTCCAGGAGGTTGACTTGGCCGATCAACTGAGGATCGACCTAGAGGAGGAGGATAACCAGTGGCAGAAGATTCTTCTAGCTTTTCAGCGATAGACCCTCAGGAAGTACGAGGGTAGCATCTCATACGTGGAGACGGAGAGCTAGCTCAAGGATCTATTGATAGATTTCGTCTTGATTCGGGCTCCGACAGAGTACTGGGTTCTTCTGGCCATCAGCCATATGCGGGGAGCATCGCGTCAGTAGTGGACGCTTTAACTTGGAGAGAGGCGGGAGACTGAGGTTGTGTGGGCTGACTTCGAGAAGGAGTTCCGAGCAGAATTCCTCTCTTCCACGATGAAGGTAGAGAAGAGACATGAGGTACACTTCATCCAGAAGGGGAGTATGTCAGTGAGAGAGTTTGGGATCATGTTCAAGGATCTCCTTCACTTTGCTCCGGTCCTCTTTCCGGATGAGGAGTCTCGGGTGAGACATCTAGAGGAGGAACTCTGACCTTCTCTTCAGATTGATGTTGTTCCATTTTTCTTACCGACATACCTGGAGGTGAAGAATAAGGCTGAAGTGGTAGAGATGATGCACATTCTAGGCGGTGTGTCATGAGAGGGGATCTATTTGGGCTCGTCAAAGGGGAAGGTCGTCAGCAGCAGGCTACCGACATCGGGACCGTCTAGGTTTCGATTGATAGGATGCAGGCCTCAGCAGTTCCAGTTCTGATCCCCCGATCCTCACCCATTTCTTTCGGGCCCAGAAAATAAGGACTAGGCTTTTGTGTGGAGTTAGCAGTGTGAGGCAGCCTTCAGCTATCTGAAGGAGAAGTTGGTTAGTGCCCCAGTGCTAAGGTTTCCAGAAGAAGGGGCAACATATGAGGTGTTTTGTGATTCTTTAGGGAAAAGCCTCGGATGTGTTCTAATGCAGGGGAAAGGGGTGATCTCATATGGTTCTAGGCAGTTATGTCCCCCTGAGCATAACTATGCCACACATGATCTAGATCTTTCAGTGATTGTGTTCACACAATAGTTATGGCGGCATTACCTCGTCGGGGATCACATTGTAGTCTTCACGGACCACAAGAGCTTGAAGTATATCTTCTCCCAGTGGGACCTGAACTCATGGAAAAAGAGGTGGATGGAGTTATTTAAGAACTATGACATTGAGGTTTCCTACACCTTGGGAAAGGGGAATGTGGTGGCTGATTCTTTGAGCAGGAAGTCGCTGAAGGATGCAGTCCGGGAGTTGGAAGATGCTTGGAAGACAATGTAGGAGTTGGATTCCTTGAACCTAGATGCAAGGATGGAAGGTGGTAGTGGTTGCCTGTATCAGATGACAGTTCAATCTTCTCTGTTGTGGCAGGTAGAGGAGTCCCAATGGGGAGATTCGGAAAGTGAGGTGATGCGTGACCAGGTTAACCCACGGGCTGCTCCGTAAGGGTGGACGGAGGATGGTCAGAATCTGGTGCTTTTCTGAGGAAATCTGTTTGTTCCAGAGGCGATGCATGAGAGAGTTCTTAGTGAGTTCCACAAATCACCCCTAGAAGTGCACCTGAGAGTTTCTAAGATGTACCTGGGCTTGAGAGGTCAGTTCTGGGTGCACAGGGTGAAGTGGGAAGTGGCAGAGTTTGTGGCCAAATTCTTGGTGTGTCAGTAGGTGAAGGCTGAACACCGTGATCCATGTTGTTTTTTGCAGCCTATGGATACTCCCGAGTGGAATTGGGATGACATCTCGATGGATTTCATCATGTTACTACCTAAGGATCAAGGAGGATGTGACGCTATCTGGGTAGTGGTGGACCGGTTGACGAAGTAGGCTCACTCTTTGGAGATCAAGGAGTCGGGTACAGTGGATGCCTTAGCAAGAAGTAACATGAATGAGGTGGTTAATTTGTATGGATTTACGGGATCCATAGTCTCATATAGGGATGAATGGTTTACATCAAGAGTCTGGAGAGGATTGCAGCATGCTTTTGGCACCCATCTACGTCTTTGAAATGGTATTCATCCCTAGAAAGATGGATAGAAAGAGCGCACTATCCAGACCTTTGAGGATATGTTGTGGTCATGTGTTCTAGACTTATGAGGATCATGGGTTCAACACTTGCAACTGGTATAGTTTTCATACAATAATAGCTATCACTATACCATTGGCATGGATCCATTTGAATCCCTATACAAAGTCTGTGTCGCTCACCGGTGTGATGTACTGTGGTTGGGGAAACGATCATTTTTTGCCCAGAGGTGGTGCAGAGCACGACAGAGAAGGTTCAGCTTATACGGGAAAGGATAAAGGAAGCCCTGGACCGACCGAAGTTGTATGCCGATAGCAGCAGGAGGTCGTTGGAGTTTGAGGTTGGAGACCAGGTGTTCTTGATGGTCTCCCCTCGGTGTGGACAGCAGAGGTTCAGTAGAGGGAGTAAGCTTTCTCCCTAATTCATCGGACCCTTCGAAGTTTTGCGGTGGGTCGGTGAATTGGCTTATTAGCTAGCGCTACCACCGCTGCTACTGAGGATACATGTTGTTTTCCATGTGTCTCAGCTCCGTCAGTATCTACATGATTATTCACACATCCATGTCTGGGGAGCACTAGATATGAAGGATGACGAGACCTTTGTGTTAAGACTAGTGAGGATCAGGGATCGTGAAGAAAAGGTGATTCATGGGCAAACCATTCCTTTAGTTTGAGTGTTGTGGATGCATGGTGGGATTGAGGATAGTACTTGGGAACGGGAATCACAGATACACGCCCAGTAACCTGTGTTTTCTTGAGTTTTTTGTTGTTCTGTTTATGCTTTTTTGTGATGGAACTCTTCACCTTGTTGACTGTGGAATGTGTGGTTGTCCTAATTCTCTGAATGTGTGTAAAATGATCTGGCTATGGGGAGGGGAGGTCTCGATCCCTAATCAACACGCATTAAGGTGGATGTGATTAAACCCCTACGGGCGAGTCAGTGCTGCCCAAAGAGGATAGTATCTTGACGTGGGGGAAGAGACTCCCCAACCCATAGGACTAAGCAGTTTGACCCTGGTATGTTGCTTGGTTTTAGAGAGGTAGGTGATTCTAGAAAACGATGAGGTTCACTCCTGAGAGGTATCTTTTGAGGTGGTTGTTCATAACCTCTCTTCTCTTCTGGTTTGTTTTGATTCTCGAGGGTGAGAATAGTTTGAGAGGTATCTAATGTAATGGCCTAGACCCTCCTGGCCCATTACTTTTCCAAAAGTGAGGCTCCACCAAAACAGTGGCACTGTAACGGTAGCACCGATCAAGGTGACACCGTGACAATGCCACCGTAATGGTGGTACCGGTCAGGGTGGAACCGTGACGATGGCACCATAAGGGTGACACCAGGACGGTGACACCGTGAGGGTGACACCGTGATGGTGGCACTGTGTCATCTTTATTCTTTTCCAGTTCCCAAACACTATGCTCCCGCAGTAAATTAATTCTTTTACCCTTATTAAAGCCCATAATTAATACCTAAAAATCCAGAGAAATATCCCAGATCGAGGATATTAAATAACCATTTCATGCCATCGTGTGTAACTACCCAACCCGCGTGGGAATCCATGATCCGACTTTCAAGGCTTTCAAAATCCCCATATCTCGTAACATCAGGATTTTATCAATATATTATTGAGGAAGTTTTTCTTTCTCTTCTTCCTTTTGGCTGAATCCTCTCCTTCTCCTTGTTGCTCCTGCGCTCAAGTCATCTTCTCATCCTTAGAGTTCCTGATGTCCCTCTACTGCAAATCACGCATCCCCTGTTCTTGGTGTGTAGAAAAAAACATCGATCCTTGATCAATCAAATAGCGATTTTCTCCTTCATCTCTCCTTTTTGTGTATCATGCGGGGTGGGAATGCTTTTTCCTATGTGGAAATTGATGAATCAGAACATAACAAAGATAATGAACGAACCATTAATGTATGAAATATGGGTGTGATCAATGTTCTGTTGTACTCTTTACGTTGTTATGTTTTGTGAATTTTACGGGCCTATGCTCAATGAAAATCATGGACGTTGGTAGTCTTTCTCCTTGAACTAATGAACCTCGGTGCTCCTGGATGTTTAAATAACCATAACATGGAATTGGTTAATTACGTATACTCGGTTAAATAAATTTAAAGCATCAGGAACAACCCTTTTCTGTGATAACCCTGGTTAAAACACCGTGGAATTGAAACCATAGAGTGCGTTAAATCTTTTAAATATGAAAATGCATGCATGGGCTTGCCTTGTATTGGTGGTAGTAGTTGGTTATTATTTTCACGGGCCGATTGCTGGGGTGATATGAGTGGGGATGGGATCCCCTATTGTTATACTTTTGCTGGTTGTGAATTTGAGGTTGTGTAGTTACTCTGCTTATATAATGAATTGCGGTGGAATCCTCTAAGTTTGAGAAACCATTGGCTCCTGGATTTTGGGGACCTGGGGCTGGGTCTCAAGGTTTTCTTTGCTTCCAGTACTTTGAGGGATCTCACTTATCCCATTGTTGGTGTGACCTTACGAGAGAAATGGGTGTGAATGTTTAAGTTTTTGTTTGACTGTCTTCTTTCTCTGGCTTGCGGTTTTTCCTGTTAATTGCCCAGTAGTGTAGAATTCACCTAAACAGGGTCACATGAACATGAAAAAGAACATTTTAAATGGGAATTGGTTTTGGGAATGAGTTGTGGCTTGGCTGTGATTTCTATACTGTTCATTCATGAATGATTAGTAATGAGGGAATTTGTGGTTATTTTTTGGAACACGTAGGATTGGTTGAGTGCTTGTTACCTATACCTATATCTTTAGCTTTTATTTTTCTTATTCATGCCCCACCCAAGTTGAGAACTTAAGTGTCAAACACTCCAATTTCATGGGGGATGGTGTTTTTTCCAACACTCCTATGAGTGGATGGTTATTAGATCTTTTTCTGCTCCCTTTCCAAAATATCCCAAGACTCTTTGGGTAGGATGTGATGGCCAGATTTCCATTATTAGACCAATATTATTCAGGCAGGGTAGTTGTGGTTTTGGGCCCAGGTGTTTGTAGGTAGGTTGTTTCCCAAGTATCTTTAGGATGAGGCCCAGTTGTCTTTAGGTGTAGCAGTAGTTGTTCTTACCCAAGTGTTTCTGGGTGTGGTTACACATTGTGGTTGTGACCCAGCTGTCTGTAGGTGGGGTTTGGCAGTGGGAATGCGGTGAGGTTGTGTCCCAGGTGTGTGCGGATGGGGATTGGGAATGGGACTACAGTAAGAATTTTGGGATTGGTTTGATGTGTAGGATGTCTTCCATAACCAGTGGGAAAGTGGTGCAGGGTACCCAAATATCGATGTGCTATTACTATACAATACTTGACTTGAGTAATTTGGGGAGCATTCCTTGGTGAGTTTTGGGTGGGTAGCTTTTCCTTGTTGGGTGTTTGGTTATCATTTATTTCCACAGAACATTAGAATATCTCCTCACTTGTACACAAGAGTCTTTGGTTTTCCCTACAATGTATACTTGCATGCTCACCCTACGTATATAGAACAGTTTTCAGGTTTCCAGGAGGACTTGTGGGATCGTGCGGGACCGTACTAGCTTAGTCCTTTGGGGATGTGTCTGTTGTTGATTTTACTTTTCATGGTATCTTCTTACCTTTGTAGTTTTTTGTCTTGTATATTTTACCTTTGAACATGCATATGGGAATGTTTTACTTTTAGCTGTACTTGTACTTTCAGTTTTGGTGTTCTGGGATTTAATATCTTATCTTCTGATCTTATTAAAAAGAAAACGGTTAATTCCTTCCATTTAGCGCGTGATTTTATACCCTTGGTGCTAGTCGCCACTCCGGGACCTACCGAAGGTGGGTATCAGGTGTCATTATCTCTCCTTCACCATGAAGAAGGAAGGGTGTGGAAATATGATGTCCCTTCCCTCATATTGGGGAAGGTGGGTTGTGACATCTCATCATAGAGTTAAGGTAGGGAAGATATTATCTGGGTCCTCCTAGAAATACATCTCAGTATGGATGCTACAAGTTAATGTTGTTGTTGAATGGATGTAACTAGGGATAATAGATCCGAAAAGGTGTGTCGGTCATGAATCAAGTGTAACATAGAACACCAAAAGTAGTCTTATTGTGATCCTAGTTAGAAACCCTCGAGGATATTCTTAGGATTACTCACATTTTATTTACAAACAATTATGATGGATTTAGATAGATACTCCCAATTAATGGTCTGGGTTAAACCATAGGTGTCTTAGATGGAATATAAAGTTCCATGATTTTATCATCTTAAAAATGATTATATGGTTTTCAATTATGATAATTTATGCTCGCACTATGTTCTTTTGTTTTTAGGAAATTCCATCTTCTAAAGGATAAAAATTATACCATGGAAAGACCTATGTTTAAAAAAATAGATAATGAATTTATATATTTGTATTTCAATGAAATACTTAGTCCAAATTCTATTTAGTGACTATATTTTATGTATGTGTATCATTTTTATTTTCAAAATGATTTTAATATGGGTTTAGAAAAAGATTATCTGTATTGCTAGAGAAAACCCATCAAATTCGACATGTCTTTGAGTTATGAAGCCATGACTAATTGACAATAATGGTTTTAGGCATACCACTATCCTACGTAATGTCCTTGTTAATATATCATTATTTTAGATTAAAAATTAAGTATAGATGTTGAAATATATGTATTGGTTTTGGGGTTTAGAAATCAATTTATATACCATATTGACTATATATAATAGTAAAAGACAACTTGAATGAATTTTGACTCTTATATGGTCCTTGTGATCTAATAGAAGTTTATTTTAGTTCTTTTGGAATCAAATTTAATTATCGGATATCCATTTTTTGATATAATGGATGAATTAGAAATTGATTAAATTGCAATATATGTATGAAAATATTATTTGTAGAAACATTTAATGTATGTATCATTACTTATATACTTAGGCAGTAAAATAAAGACCCATCCCTCAGAAAATGCCCTAGAAATAAATTTTTTTCATAATACCTTCATTTCTATTAAACAAATGGTATTTGAAATAATCACATATTTATGATTTTGACACCCTAAATATTCCATTGATAAATAAATAGTATTCAATTAATGAACTCAATCACTCCCTATAAATATTTGTTTTTTTCTCCATGTGCATATCTCCAGTTTCCAATAGTGTTCTTCTACTATGATACATAGTTACATGTTAGTCCACGTGACCATTGTAATTCCCATTCTATCCTTTCTATATTATTTTTTACAAAATTGTATTATAATGTGGAATTTAAACAACATAAATATCATAAAATTTATTACCAATATTGAGTATAATTTTTTCACATGATTTATAAAATTTGGGGATAATTGGAGGCCACATAATTCCAAATTAAGAACAATGTTTTTGATATAAGGTGTGACACTGAAGTCCTAGAACCGAATTGAATATAATATCACATGAGTTTAAAATATATTCACTATATTAAATAAATTAAATCTGTGATATAAATTTCAATTCACATGATACATAGTTATCTTATGTTTCAAGGAATAACGAATTTCTTTGACACCTGACGTTACACGCAAGACTGAGTTTTACCGAACAATAATTTGTCACTAAATTAATATTATTTAATAAAATATGATATAACCCGGACATAAAATTAGATATTTTTCATGTTATTTACAATCTTTTAAAAATATATGGTCTATAAATATTTATTTTTAATTCACTGATAACCAATTAAGTAGAATAAAAAATTTAAACTGATTGAATATAAAGAATATATTTTTATTCAACCAAGGTGTGATTTGTTAAAAAATTAAATTAATTAAAATTATGTAATGATATTAATGAAATATTTATTTCAAATATTAAATATAATATTATTTTTATTCATCCAATTTATCTAAAAACTAGAATATAATAATAAACCAAATTTTACATATATAAACCTATATTTCCTAAATATAGTCCAGTGCCTATTAATGGAGGACCAATTTTTACCATAATTTTTTGAAAATTAATAATATATATATATATATATATAAAACAATTTTTTGAATTATAAACATCAATATTAGGGTTGGGAAATTATTGGGTATATTGCAATGATGTTTCATTTTATATGAATAGTGGAACATAATTATTTTTAATTAAGAATGTCTTTTTCATCTAGTTTCTTATAATGTAAAATTAGATTTTATATTGGTTTTAATGTTTAATTAGATCAAATTTATATAATTTAATCCATTTTTAGTTATTTTAATAAATTTATCATTGAAATAGGATGGAAAAATATTTCAAAGTTTTAAACATTTTTAATTTAAAACCTCAAATTGTCATCCCATATGTGGGATTAATTTGAAATTAAATTATATGAGTTCTATGATTTTATTTTTGGAAAATTGATTCCATATTTGGAAAAACAACAATTTCTTATCTCTGATTATTTAATGCTAGTTTTAAACAAATGAACATGGTTAAAAGTTAATTGCAATTATTTAGTGAAAATTTAGCATCACATGGAACTGATCCATATAATTATGTGTAAAAATGAAATAGAAACATTCAAATCATCTATTGTATTTCCATATTAATAACCTATATTCTCTTATTTATAATTTGGACAATTATTGGATACACTTTCTGTCATGACCACTTCACCACAAGGCATACCCCTCCATGGATGGAAATGTGAGAAGATAGATGATGACCCCCCTGAGTCCTGCCTATAGCAGGACTAGGGTTGGTGACTATAACTGAGGGTATGGTAAAGAAACATATGAGAGGCATTACCCTCTAATAGAAACCCTAAAAAAGAGAGCGATACGATAGACAAATCCAACTCCAACTCAGAATGAAATATAAAAGGAAACCCAAGTTCACATATGTAACGTCATGAAAAACTACTATAACTGAATTGAAAAACTACAAGTACCAATGGAAAGTCTAAACAACAGAAACCACAAGCCTGAACAGCTCCTGCATCCCCTAACTAGTAGATACTGGATTTATCTTAAACTTTCTCCATGTGAACTGAAAACAGTTTGTAAACATAGGGTGACTATAATTGTATACTTAGTAAGATCATCCCCAGTGCATCCCATGCAAAAGTACACAAAGAATTATAAATCTCAATGAATAAAATGTGAAACTAACTCATAACCTAAACCAGTATACAATGTTCCCCGCCTCACCATGGCTACTCTCACAACGTTTCGCATACAGGGGTATATAATATAATAAAGAATATCAAGTGTACCTAGCTACTTCTTCCCCACTAGTTTGATGCTTTGTCCAAATGTCACACGTCCTAAGTATCTCTCTCCAAGAAGGCATGCCCACAAACACCGGGTCAAAGAACCAAATCATGAACCATATTCCACAAAATCACCACATCCATGTATGCAAAGTAGACTTTTATTTACATGATCCAATACAACTCACATAATGTGTATCATAATTTGGGAATTAGACCTCAATTCATTACATCGCATAAATTGAGTAAGGATCATCTAACCATCACAAACTATACACATTACACCTATAATAGTTCATAGGAAACTATATCCATAATATTTTTGTGTAAATAACAAAAATATATTGCATCCCCGTCAAAACATATATAGTGATAACTGATGGTTTTTATTATGAGCACAAATAATTAAAATGAGATGAGATCAGGGCCAAAGGTGGTAGTTAACCATCCATCCTCCCACCAGAATGTGGGGGAAAATACCTCCCAGGTCATAGAATCCTGGGGGTGTCAGTTGACCTAACTGATGGGGTGGAATAGCATATAGAATCATAGAATATATAGAATATACTATATCTCGTAAACACACTATGTGCATAACCTTGTCTTAGAATCAACTTCAACTAACATCTCTCGGACATCTGATTGCCACTTCAAAGAATAGGTATCTTACAAGAACACAATCATTTTTAGGGATTTATTGCATTACATCATTCCCTTTTTTCGATTGTATATTTTGTAAATAGTTCCCTGAACATTAATTACCCATTAAAAATTTACACATTATATTTCATTATAATCACACCCAAAGTTCACTGTTTCTTTAAATTGCAACCTCAACATTGGATCCCAGCAAGCTCCTCCCCCCCATGGGTTAACATAATTTATTAAATCATTTATTAAAAACATTATCACTTTCCCATAATATCAGGTATTCTAAAAAAACATACTAATATACTAAAATAAGGATGATTCGCACGTTATGTAAATGAAGTGCCCATTGTGAATTTTCCACCTATCGAAATATCATAGACTCATCCTCCCTCGAGAAGTTATACATGGAAAATATGTGGAATACCTCTCTTTTCTTCACCCCTTTTTGGAATAAGGGTATGAAAGACCAGTTTCCTTGAGTAGTGGAGAATGTAAATAAAATAAACCGCAAATATGATTCCACAAGCATCATGACATTCATATACAACCCGTTTTATCATCTCTGGTGTCCTCCCTGACACCCACATGCATAAACCAATGAATTTCTCCACTCAAGGCATCAACTTCTGCCACATCCAACGGGCCTCCCTTCCCCCTCATATAACAATAGCCATCCAGGTTCACATCACAAAACAAACAGTAAGAAAAAACATCATATCAACAAGGATATTATCCCTTATGAAAGAAAAAGGGAAACTCAGAACCCAACAAGGCATTATATTTATCAAAAAATCAGTCATTTATCCCCCATGGAAATAACTAATTAATTATTTGTAGGTTCCAACTATGGAAAAACTAAATAGTAATCTATCTCAATTTTATTAAACATGCTTACTACATCAATTTGATTAACATCAAATTACAACAAGAAGAACCAGGTTCATTTTCATGCCACTGTATCTTTCGAAATATATTTACAAATAATCCATGTTTACGTTCTATACCAATTTCCACCATGAAAAAAAAAAGATAAAGAAAGAAAGAATAAATATCACACTTTCTAGAAAAACAAGAGGCAATAACATACTATCGATATCTATTTATTTATCTCGTTCAAATATTTATTATATCAATTCCGTTATGATCTAGTTGGATAAAATATGAAAACTCTATATTTTCACATAATAGAATAATGAAGCGACAAATCCCCTACCTGAAATAGTTTTTTTAGTCCTTTATATGAGAATGATCCACAAAATGGATCATGATCACCTCCTCCCATGAAAACTGCATCCACCTGATGAAGTAGCGGTACGACCGCACCAATAGAATCCCAAGAAAACTCAATTAGAATCATGTAGATCTCATTCCATAACATGGAATGGAGAAATAAGAGAATATGAACCCAAAAGAACGATAATAAATAATACCTAATATCTATAAAGTATCAACACTTGTTGCTTGTACCAAAATAGAAGATACATATGTTGCATGAAGAAACGTCGATGGGAAACGATTCAAGGATTAATGTTTGATCACACCACTCCTATGGGAAGAAGGAAAGGTGTGAACATCTTGCACTTGGGAACAAGAAGGTAGAACAATGGAGAAAGAAATCTCATCCGTTTAAAATATTTATGGAGTAGTGGGATTTTATTTGGCCTTAAATCCCTTAAAAAGGCCTTGTATGCATTTTAAGTCCAAGAAAATGTCATAGGGGTGAACTGTATAAGCTGGAAATGCTATTCACGATCCTGGAAACACTATACACATACTAATCCAGAAAAAAATGATCATGATCCTAAAAACATTGTTCATAGAAAGACTCACTAATTCTGATGGTACTGCTGACATAATGACTAACCGAAGGGGGTGTTACTGTTCACAAATTGCCTCACTGAATCCAATGTTACTGTTCACAAAACTACTCACCGATGCTGATGGTACTGTTGTAGAACAACTCACCGATACCGATTGTACTCTTTACAGAACGAATCACTAATGTCAATGGTTCTATTCACATAATGACTCACTGATGTCGATGGTACTCTTCACAGAATTAATCAATGATGTTGATGGTACTGCTCATAGAAGGACTCACGGATGTCGATGGTACTATTCACAGAACGACTCACTGATACAGATGGTACTCTTCACAGAATGACTCCCTATTTCCAATTGTAATGTTCACAGAATGTCTCACAGATGCCAATGGTACTATTCACAGAATGACTCTCCGATGTTGATGGTACTATTCACAAAATGACTCACTGCTACCCATGGTACTATTCACAAAATGACTCACTAATACTGATATAATTGTTCACATCCGTCTCCCGGATGGAACTAATCACATTAGTCTCACCTTTGGAACTATTCACATCAGTCTCACTTATAAAACTATTCCCATCGGTTTCACCGATGGTACTATTCACAACAGTCTCAAGGATGGAGCGGTTCACATCTGTCCCACCGATGAAGGTGTTCGCATCGGTCTCACTAATAGACCTATTTGCATCAGTCTAACAGATGCAATAGTTCGCATCAGTCTCACTAATGAAACTATTACTATCGGTCTCGTGGATAGAACTATTCCCATCAGTCTCATTGATGGAACTCTTCGCATCGGTGTCACAAATGGAACTGTTCGCATCGGTCTCACCGAAGGAACTGTTCGCATCGGTCTCGCTGATGAAACTGTTCCCATCGGTCTTGCTGATGGAACTCTTCACATCAATTTCCCCGATGTAACTCTTCGTATTGTTCTAATCAATGGATGTGTTCTCATTAGTCCAACCGATGGAACTGTTTCCCTCAGTCTCACAGAGGGAACTATTCACATCGGTCTCACTGATGGAGGTATTCTTATCGGTCTCATTGATGGAAATGTTCGCATCAGTCACTCCTATGGAACTGTTTGCACTGGTCACACTGATGGAACTATTTTAAGAATTTGAAATTTGGAAAGGTGTTGAGGATAAGTCCCATTGACCTCCCATAACACCTAAAACAAGAGATATCTATTGAAAAATAGACCAGATAGGTCTGGGCCATTACATGATATTCCACTGAAAATATTTTCATCCTCATGAATTCAAAACCCAACTAAAGGGAAACAGAAAAGGAGTCCAAAAAACAACCCATCGAGATACCTCTAAAAATAGAGAAATCCTTAAAAGAAACCCAAGAAAACCATCTCATACACATTAATTTTATTCAACCAAAATGTGAACAATTGTTTACAAGAAAAGTGTTAAACATCAAATAACTTGGTGTACTGAGAATGTATCTATGATTGACATTCCTAGGTAATCTCCTTCACATCACTGTGTCCCCACAACACACAAACACAAGGGACAGAATGCCCGTAAAACACCTTCTCTTTGAGGACATGGATCTCCACAGGCTGCTACATGAAGGGAACATAATCATCAACATTGATCTCTCCCCAATCGGTGATGTAAGAGTCATCATGAAGATAACGACATATTTGTGACACATGAGAAACATAGTTTATCTGGATCATCTAAGTGGTAAGTGATACTTTTTTTCAACAACTCCGACACGAGATGACACCTCAAAAGGCCCAAAAAACCAGGGAGAAAGCTTACACCCATGACCAAACCGTCACTTCCCATGATGGGGAGTCACCTTACAAAATACGTGTTCCCCAACAACAAACTCCAATGGTCTCTTTATTTCATCGGAATTTGATTTCTTACAATCATGGGCTATCTTCATCCTCTCACAAATCTCCTAAACCATCTATGTTGTATTTTTCACTAGTTCTGGTCAAAGAATTGATGTCTCTCTGACCCCAGTACAACACAATAGTGAACTACACGGTCGTCCATACAAGGATTCAAAGGGATCCTTACTGATGGAGGAGTGAAAACTACTATTGTAAGTGAACCCCACTAATGGTAAGTGCCTCATCCACAAACCTCCAAAATCCAGAGCACAGGATTGAAAACTACAACCAAGAGTATAGATAGTCCACTCTTTCTATCCGTCCATCAGTATATGAATAGTAGTGCTAAGGCATGTTTGACAACCAAAAGAATGATAGAGACCACTCCACACATTAGAGGTAAAATGATGATCTCGATCATAAATGATCATCCTCTGGACTCCGTGGAGTCTCAAATCCTCCTCCAGATATTTCCTCGACAAAATATCCACTAGGATCTACTCCTTGATTACTATAATGTGGGAGGATTTCGTTAAATGGTACACTACCACCCAAATAGCATCATCTACTCCATGAGATCGTGTTAAACCAGTAAAAAATTCCTTTGAGATTTCCTCCCCCTTCCAATGGGTAATATCTAATCGTTGGATCAAACCACCAGGGAGATGGTGCTCGACCTTCACCTTCTAGTAGACCAAACATCGAGACACAAACTCTGAAACAACATGCTTCAACCCAGACCACCAAAACAGATTCCTCAAGGCTCGGTAAATCTTGGTAACACAACTATGCACCACTAAAGTCATAATATGGAACTCTCTAAGAACCTTCTCTATCATAAACAAAGGCACAAATATCCTTTTGTGATACAACACTTAGTGTTGTTCATCCTTAGACCGACCATTAGGGGCCTCGCCACAAATAACTCACTCTCTCCGAACCTCTACCTCCAGATCCCCAAACAAGGACTCTTCCACCTACTGCAATAGAGATGACTTAACCATCATATGAAAAAGATAACATCTTCCCCCCAACATCACTCATATCGAGAAGTATTGTTGATAGTTCTTCCATTACTATCCATGAATCACCAGATTCATGCTATAAAACACTATGTGACTTCCAGTTCTGCACATCATCCACAACATTTCCCCTTCTAGATGTATATGATATTTCAAAGTTGTATTCTTGTAAGAACTCTATCCGCTGACACTTCCGTAATTTCATGTCATGGTGAGTGAAAACATACCTCATGCTCTTTTGATTGGTGAAAACTATAAAACACTAGACAATGAGGTAATGCCTCCACAACATTAGTGAAAACACCACAGATTAAAACTCAATATCATGGATGTCATAGTTATGTTCATGGGGACAAAAATGTCAAGACCCATAAGAAACAAATAATCTCTACTACATTAGAACACAACAAAACACCATATGGGAAGCATCGCAGAAAAGAATAAACTTAACTCCCTCTACTGGATGACAAGGAACTGGAGCTCTTGTCGACTTATCCTTTAGATACTCAAAAGGTACCTGGAACTAATCAGTAAATAGGAAAGCCTGATCCTTCATGATCAATTTTGTCAAAGGAGTCACAACCCGAGAAAAATCGACTACAAAACTCCTATAGAATCCTTCAAGACCAAGTAATCTTCACACCTATGCCACTATCATGGGGAATTCCAAGTCACAGTTGCTTCCATATTCAATGGATGCAAAACTAATATTTTCAGGGATATAACATGCACCATGAAATGGACTTTTCGAGCCCAAAACTGGCTCATTGTAAACTTCTCAAACATCTGATGTTGACAAAGATCTCCCAATATGGCGTGTAGATGTTCTACATGGTCCTCCTTAGATGTGGAGTACACAAGGTTTTCATCGATGAAATATACAAAAATAAATTCCATGAACTCACATAACACAACGTCCATCAATCCCATCAACACAACTGGAGTATTCTCCACACTGAATGACATTACAACGAACTCACAATTCCCCCGACGATAATGAAAAAAGGCATCTGGATAACGCCATCCTTTACACGCATAAGATGATATCCTAACCACAAGTTGATCTTTGGAAACAAACTTGTCCCCTTCAGTTGATCGAATAAATAATTAATCTATTGATGAGGATACTAAATATTCATTGTCATTTGTTTAAGCGATGATAATAGATACACAACCGCAAACTTCCATCATCCTTCTTCATGAAAAAAATAGGTGTGCCCCACAGTGACACACAAAGACAAACAAAACCACACTATAACAGACCACCATGAAGTATACGTAGAACATGTAACTCATAAGGGGACATCCTATATTGATACATAGAGATATGATATGCTATTGGTTGTAGATCAATCCAAATCCCAATTTCCCTTTGAGGGGGTAATGCTACATCCTCTTCGGGAAATACATCAATGTACTATTATATGACCCAAAAAAACACCAATTGTTGTACCTCTGAAGAACCTAGCATCAACTCATCCATAATGCATGATAAGGATGGAACACACCTATAACCCATCCAAGTGGCTCACTCACCTTCAAACAACACTGGATCTCCATCTTCATCGAAGAACATCACCTTCCTCTTAAAGCAATCCATGATAGCCTTCACCGAATCCAACCAATCACTGCTGAGGATGACATTATATAGTAAAATATGTAAACATTGGAAATGTCCCCAAGAGCGTTGCTACGCTAGAACTCGCTCAAAGTATCTACATTCTTCAGACAAGTCAACTCGAACTCCAACTAGTGTAGTCAACTCCAAGGGCACTAGAAGCTTCTCTACCTCAAGTACCAAAGCATTGATAGTGGAAGGTGATATGAAAGAGTGTGTCATTCCTAAATCAAACAAAGAATACACCCAAGTTTAAAACAATTATAGGGTACCTTGAACGATGTATGGCTCACCTAGCACTATAAATATTGAAGCATAATGCTTACCACGACCTCCTCCACAACCACTGTGTCCCTGATGTTGACCACCACCACAGCCGTGCTCTGCACTTTGAAGATTGGGATCATCACAGTGTTGTCTTCTACCTGCCCCTTTAGATCTTTGCTGATCTAATGATGGTGCAGCCTACCGCTACTGCCTCAGATGGAACTTCCTCAATGGAGGAGCCTTGAGTTGAACACCTGGTGAACAACGAGTGCTTTGAAAGGTCAAACACTCTCGTTGCTGATGAAATCGGCCACCAAAAGAAAAACAAGCACATAATCCCTTGGAATTGGCCTATGAGACACGGCCTCTCGAGAAATGAGATATAGAGGGGTGGGACCTACCCTGAATGAAGGGAAACTCTTATTCACTGAAAACTAGGAAACCCAGACCACAATTCTACTTTGTAATTAATCTTGAAAACTCCCCTCTCATAAATATCTTGTTCAGAAAAATTTCTTCTCAATGACCTCTTCTATCACTAGCACCTCAAAATATGTCTTCTGCATAAATGAGTTGACCTAGTATTGGATCTATGGATGAAAAACCTCCTCGAAATTTCTTAGCCTAGCCTCCTCATCTAGAAACAGGTCTAAGGCATAACGTAAAATGTTCTTGAAATAGATTCCAAACTCTCGCACACTATAGATCCCCTGTCAAAGAGTGAGAAGCTCATGGAGACTGGATCCCTTCACGGTTTAAGAAATAAACTCTACTCTAAACATTTCTCGGAACACCTCCCATGAGATCGCCAACTCCCCCTGCTCATCGAGGAACAAGAACCTCTACTTGATCGATGGTCCATGCAGAATTGTAACAACCAAAGACACCTAGTTCTCCTTCCGACCACCGATCGAACTGTAGCCTATCTCAACCTCCTCCCTCCTATCTTCAATGAATTCATCTGAAATGGATCCCCCATACTTTTGTATACTCTATAACTAAAACTCGCAGAGTTTCATCCTCCATGATACATCGTTGTTATCCTCTACCCAGCGACGATCTACTAGAACATCCAACTAGTCATATTCTACGGAAACCTAACCATGATGTCGACGTTGAGCCATACCTAGAAAATAATTAATAGTTAGTACTCTTAAACCATGAATATTGAAGACTCAACATTAATTATATAATTATTTTCATTCATTCATTTTAGCATAAAATATTCCAAGGTCAACCCTTCAAGCATAGGAACAAAGAAAGATGTTGCATGATCATTTCCTAGGTCTCTACTCTACAACTCATATCTCCATGTTTAGTAGCCACTGTAAAAATAATGGTCCATGCATCAGATTATTGGGGGACCTAAATTCCCATGTCTCAACCGATCTCCACTGTTTATATCACTTTTTAAACTTGACCGACATCAATTCCATACTGACCTACGCAACCTCATATGGTCTTATAACCATAATCTATCATATCCGTCAACCATACCTCTAAAACCACTCTTTCATGACTCCCTCTACACAAGGTGTAACCCTTTTAGCCCAAAAGGGGGATAAGGGAGATAGTGACCCCTGATTCTAGCCTCCAATAAGCCCTAGGTTAGTGATATTCACTGAGGGTATAGTAAACACATGAATGGAAGGTGTTACCCCCAAAGTGAATAAATGGAAAAGAGATAGATAAGATAGACAGAAACCAAATCCAACATAGACTATAATATAAAAGAAACCCAAGTAAAAAAAATAAATTACGTGAAAAACTACTAAAATTGATTGGAAAACTACAAGTACCAAAGGAAAGTAAAAAAATATCAACAACAAGCCTGAACAGCTCCTGTAATCCCAAGCTAGTAGAAACCAGCATGATATCCAACATGCTCCAAGGGACACGAAAATATTTTATATACATAGCGTGAGTATAATAGTTTACACAGTAGAATCCTCCTAGGAGCCTCTAATGATAATGTAAAGAAAGCATGCTAAAGCACAACAAAAAACAAGTGAAAATAAATCGTCACCGAAATTGGTATACTAACTTCCCAGCCTCACTATGTATACTAGATAAATGTATCTAATACAATAGTATATAATAAAATAAATAATATCAATGGTACCCTGCAATAACTTCCCCATTGGTTTTCCATTTTTCCACAATGTCGCTCGTCCAAAGCATATATCTCCAAGAAGGCTTGGCCACAGACACCTAGGTGAAGCAACACAACCTGTACCCCATCAATCAAAACCTCCACATCCACATAAGAAATGTATACAAGTATTTTCTTGGAGCCCCCAGATCTAGAATAATGTGTATCACACATCGGACATCATACCTCATGGCATTAGATCCCATACACCGAGTAAGGATCCCCAAGACATCATACCCTATACATGTTACACCTATAGTAGTCCATTAGAAACTATATCAAGAATATATGTGTGCGAATAACCACATGCCATAACATCACTCTACACACATATATTGGTATAAATAACTATTGTGCCTATCAGCACAAGTAACAACCAAGAGAAGAGAGTGGGGCCAAAGGTGGTAGTTATTTATCCATCCTCCCAATGGATTGTTGGGGGGTAACACCCATAGGTAATAGAATCCATGGGGTGTCAGTTTCCTTAATTAACAAGGTTGAGTAGGGTATAGATACAATAAAAGTATAGAATATTCTATAGCTTACAACCACAATATGGGAATAAACTAGTTAAAGACTGAACAACAGTTAATGTCTCTCAATCTCCCGACTACCTCTTCGAAGACTAGGTATCATATAAGCAGGAAACCATTTATAGAGATTTATTAAAATACATCATTCCATTTTTGGATGTTTCAGTTTACATTAATTAATTACTGAAACATTAATTAACCATTAAAAATTTCCACCTTATATTTCATTGGAATCAGACCCGAAAGTCACTGTTCCTTTAAATTGGATCCTAAAAATTTCATCCCAGCAAACTCCAACCCCATGGGTCAACATAATTTATTCAATCATTTATTAACAAAATTATTAATTTCCCATATTTCCAAGCATTCAAATAAACATTTAAGATACTAAAAACATGGGGGATCGTCATGGTTAGTAGATTAACTACATGTCTAGTCTTTTCCACCAATAGAAAGAGCGTAGACACATCCTCCCTCAAGAAGCTAATCATGAAATGCTTGTGGAATACCCTACACGTCTTCGCCCATTTTTTGGAAGAAAGGTAAACAGTAAAAGCTGCCTAGAGTAGTGGGGAATGCAAAGTATATTAAAAACCAATGAGATTCATCAAACATCCAAACATTCACATCCAACTATTTTCATCATCTCAGGTGTCCTTTTTGAAACCAACATGAATGAATTGATGCATCTCACCACTCTAGGAGTCAATTTCTACCATGAACAATGGTTCTCCCTTCCCCCACATATCACAATAGCCATACAGGCTCACATCACAACAAAAACTATAGGAAAAGAAAAAACATATCAACTGGTCTCTTATACATTATGCAAGTAAGAGGGTAACTTAGAACCCTATGAGGAATTATCTATTATCAAACAATGAGTGATTTAATCCATCTGGAATAAACCGGTTTACTTTTTACAGGTTCCAACTACGGGAAACAAAAACAGTAAGATATCAAAAATTGAGTAAACATTCTTACTGCATCAATTTTATTAACATCAAATTATAACAAGATGAACCATGTTCATTTACATTCATAATTATCTTTGACAATTAATATAAATTTAATCCAGGTTTATGTTCTTTAACAATTTTCTTCATGAATGAAAAGCTTAAAAAATAAATCATAGATATCACACTATCTAGTAAAACAAGAGGTAATAACATACAATCGATATCAATTTAATTACCCCATTAAAAGATTTATTATGTAAATTCTATTTAGATCAAGTGGGCTAAAACATCATAAATAAACATTTGAACCTAAAATAATAAAGAAGAAACAAATTAATTACCTCTAATGTTCCTGTCCTTCTTTATACGAGAACAATCAACCCAATGGATCATAATTGTCTCTTCGCATGACAACTGCATCCACTCGAGGATGTAGCGATATTACTATGATAAGAGAGACCCTTGAAAACTCCATTAGAAGCTTGGATATCACTTACTTTAACATTTAAAGGAGAAAAAAATAATATGAACTCAAAAGAATGAGGATAAATCAACCCTTATATCGATGAATGATCGACAACTGATGTTTGCACCGAAATAGGGGGTGCACATACAGTAGGAAGAAACATCAAGGGGAAACAATCTGTGGACTGTGGTATAATCGCACCCCTCATATGGGAAGAAAGAAATGTCTGAGTGTCTCACACCAGGGAAAAATTAATATAGGATATATATTATTTCATTTGGACTTAAATCCCTTAAAACAAGGCCTTGAATGCATTTTATGTTAAGGAAATCTTTAAAGGGAAGAAACTGAAGGAAGCTGGAAACACTGTTCACAATCATGGAGAAATCGTAGACCTACCAATCATAGAAACACAGTACTTGATCCTAGAAACATTGTTCATAGAATGAATCCCCAATGCGGTTTATACTGTTGACAGAACGACTCACTATTGACGATGGTACTGTTTACAAAACGACTCACCAATGCCAGTGGTATTGTTTACATAATGACTCAATGATAATGATGGTATTATTCACAGAATGACTCACCGATCTCGATGGTACTATTCCAAAAACTAATCACCAATGTCATTGGTAGAGTTCACGGAATGTCTCACTGAGGCCACTGGTCTATTCACATAATGACTCACAAATGTTAAGGGTACTATTCACATAATGACTCACCATTGTCGATGATATTGTTCACAAAATGACTCACTGATGCCGATGGTATTGTTCATGGAATGACTCACCGATGAAGATGGTACTATTCATATAATGACTCACTGATTCCAATAGTACTATTGATAGAATGAATCAATGATATATATTGTAATATTCACATAATGACTCACTGATACCGATGGAGCTGTTCTCATCGGTCCCACTAATGGAACTGTTAACATCGGTCTCACAGATAGAACTGTTCACATAGGTCTCACTGATTGAACTATTCCTATCGGTCTCACCGATGGTACTTTTCCCAGCGGTCCCACAAGTGGAATTGATTACACTAGTCTCAAAGATGGAACTGTTCGCACCGGTCTCACCGATGGAACTGTTTCCACCAGTCTCACCGATGCAACTTTTCGCATCGGTCTCACTGATAGAACCATTTGTATTGGTCTCACGGATGGATTTTGTAGCACCCCAAACACTTCATGGTATGTTTTTCTTAAATACATTCTAGTTATAGACTATATTCCATGATTCACTAAGACTATATGGAACAAAACATTGTTACATATAGAAGATATCCATAACCTAGCCATTAATCTTTAATTTTCCAACTCTATAATTTGAATTTTAAAAACCCGACATACACGGTTGTGTTCAAGATGATATTTAGAGTATGATTGAATTAACTTAATTTTTGTTGAATAGTAACCTACTCTTATGAATAGTAACCCCCCTTATGATTAGTAACATCCCCTTATGAATTGTATCTTACCCTCATGTAAAGTAATATGACTTCAATGAATGGTATTAATACCCCTGAGTTTATAAGTGTACTCTGACACCTTAAAAATGAAGATGAATATTTTAAGTGATTATAATATTCGATTAAATAATGATTTTTATTAAATATTTAATTAATGATATTTGGAAAAATACTTTTGAAAAATGTACTTATTTTTTGGATTCTAAACATCAAAAAACTATTAGTGGGAATTTTTTGGATTTTTTATAAATACTTAAATTTTTATGAATAGTAAAATATGATAATTTACGATAAATGAAAAATAAGAAATTTATTGAGTCATTGATGATGATCTGCTGATGTAAGCCCTATTAGTTCGATGTCACATTCATATATTACAATTATTGGTCATGGAATACTCACTATTGGTTGTCTTGAGAAGAAATAATAAATTAATGATTATAATATTAAGAAAACTCTTCTCCCCTCCACTATATAAACCACCCCTCACCCACTCTTCCTCCCACACAACTCAAGATTGATGACTTGACTATGTTTGGACAAATCCTCTTCCCAAGATCTCTCCCGACGTCCATGACCAGATGGTCTCACCAAAAGGCCAAAAAAATGACTTGAGGAGATTCTCAAAGAGAAGTACTCAAGAGGTGAACCTTCCTTCTATTTTCATTCAATTTCTTTTACAAAGATCCATTATTTTGTTCTCCCTTCACACCTACCCTAATCCAGATTCCATGATAATTTTAGTACCTTATATTTACTGTATTTTCATTGTGCTAATGAAATATTTAATTATAATATCTTTCCCTCCTCCTTTTATACAATAAATTCAAACACGGTCCGAGATGTGTAAATTTATCACACTCAAGGAAGATGGGTTTTCAATTTTCATTACTATATCCAATAATTGTCATGAAAACAATTCAATGGTTGAACCAAGTCAAAATATATGTATGTTATCTTGTTTATTTTTCTGAAATCTTTACACATTCCTAATATGGAATAATAATACAAAAAAGTTTATTTTGCACTAAACCTCCATGAAAAATCTAAACGTTTAATTTAGCACATCGAATGAGTCATCCTCATTGTATATAACCATAATCATTATAAGATAATTTATATCTATTTAATTTCACTAGGAATTTATATTAACAATTCTGGATGTTTATCCAAATTTCAAACAGACATCCATTCATGAACACAAGTAAACATATCATGAAAACAAAAGAAGAAAATGCTGCCAAAACAATAAAATTTAATCTCTTAGCCCCTCAAAAAGTCCATTAATGAACCTAATAAGGTCATAAAATATCAATTATATATTGATGAGGGTCTGGAATTATTAATTAATGAAGATAAATTTGATCATACAGGTCATGAAGAGAAATCAAGAACACCTTCGAGCATAATGTAAGGGATCCTCTCTCTAACTTTTATTCTATACTCTCCCCTATGTTGTGCCCTTTTATATTTAATTCCTATTGATTTGGTATGTTTTTTCACCTCCCCTATACTTCACTTATGACATATAAATAATGTAAAACCCCTTTACCTCTCATTATGCTTTTGCAATAACACTCGTTACCTTGCCGAAATGATTGTAAGGGGTTCCTCATCTCACTTTCATTTCAGTGAGATTTTCATTGTTTGTCACTTATTTATTGTATGTGGTATATGTTTACTACTATTTGATATTTAGTAACATGATTTATCTTTATGTTCATTATATTAAATAATTCATTTGAGCGTTATTATGTTTTGGTCATATGATTCAACTAATTACATTATCGAAAGAGACTTTGTCTCAACTACTATTTTGTTGTTACTAACTTTGTGGGTTGCACCTAATAATAATTATGAGGCGTACCTACTGCCCAATTGAGATCACTTTTCATTTGAAATTATATATGTATTAAATATCCATAATCTCAAATAATTGATATGTTTTTTGTCTAAAATGTAAACCATTTTACATACGGTGTTTATTTGGAAACTTATTTTAATTATGGAGATATTGATGAATTTGTATACTCTACTATATAAAGATATTGAAAAGGAATATTGCTCCTATATTGAATCAATGTATAGAGAATTATTTGTACATGCTGTGGTGGGTGGGTCCTGCTATATCTCCTCGATGCATCAGTAGGTTTCATGAGACAAATTTGTTGGGGAAAACCATTCGAGTTTTTTTCCAAAAATCAGACAAGTTTTTACCCACAGAACTAAACTATTTTTATAGTATTAAGGTATGATATTCCAGATACATGACATCCAATTAAAAATAATACTCTGTATTCATTTTCATTCATTACTATCCATAGGGTTTTCACAATGACAAAATCTATGGATGTATGCCATTTCTCAGTTAATTAATGGCATGCGTCTTTCATTTATTCACCATGCCATTTTTGTGTCTGTTTCTGTTATTATAGATTCATGATTCCACTATTTGTAAACCTTACTAAGCATTTGAGCTCACCACTTTCATTGTCTACCTAAAACATGTGATGAAGAGTAGATCATTTATTGATTTCCAATAAAAGCAGTTTTTAGTTTTTGTTATGTATTGTATTTTGTAACCTTATCCAATTGAATTTGTGTTATATTTAGGTATCTAGTTTCATCAAAACTAATAAACTAACCATTCCTTTGAAATCTTCATTCGTTATAACCAGGAAAATATAACAAGTAATACACTGGTTCTGGTATAGAGGGCTCAGGGCGTTACATTTGGTATCAAAGGAAGTTTAGTAAGAATCTTAGATACTAGAGTAGGAAATATATAGTATGGAAAAATCCCTAATGTAGTATTTGAGGATAAATTTATAAGAACTTCATTGTATTTTGGTAAGGAATAGATTATGTGAATTTTTCTAGTAAATACATCTATGTCTGGATACGAGCAAGTAGAGGTGGCTCTGTCATAGATGTACCTAGGAGTGAAAACTCTGACAAGGAGTTACAAGCTTGATCCAAGGCATCCTGGTACCTGAAAATGGGTCTTGATACACTATTAGTTATGAAACTCTCTGGGGATATGCATAGGATAATTCATATTTTCATTAGAAGCCATTATGAAGGATTGAAATGTAAATTTTTTCACAGAGAAACCATGTTTAGGAGATTAGTTATGCATAGAATTTCAATCGATATTATGTTCTTCCTATTTTAGATTGATAAACTGATCTAGTGTATTCCATTATTTAGAAATGACTCTTAATGGAATAGTGGTGTCAATACTCATGGAAAATGTAGGGATTTCTGCACTGAGGAAGTAAACACGGTCAATGTTAGAGTAGATCAGATTATGACCATATTGGGAATACTTACCCAGGTCGTGATGAATAACCTTCCTACACCTGTGTTGGATCGTTTCATACAGCAGAATCCCCTACCTTTTTTGGGACTAAAAATCTGATAGTAGCTGAGTAGTGGATCAAGTCATATGAAAGTATATTCATTGTATTATGATGTGATGAAAATGAGAAGGTAGTGATGGCAGTATACCATATCAAGGGTGACACAGATCAATGATGGTCTTTTATCCAGAATACCACGGAGGATGAAGAAATATAAGATATGGAATGTAGGACTTTTAAGGAAGTATTCTACAAAAAATATTTCCCTTGTTATAAACATACTGAAATGAAGACAAAATTCCTTGGCTTAAAGAAAAGGGAAGAAGAATGTATTGCAGAGTACGGGGCTACCTTTACCTGGATATCCAGGTATGTCATAGATTACGTAAGTGACTCAGCAGACAAGATTAATCATTTCATTGAAGGTCTTAAGATAAGTCGTCTAAGGGCACTACCTTTCCAATAATTTTCATCAGATGATGAAATTCTATCATGTTCCATCAAAACAGAGACGGAATTTGGTATATCAAATTTGATCATAGGAAAGAAGAATAAGAATTTGTACTCTAATAACCACATAAAAAGAGAAGCACCAAAGAAGATCAAGGGAACAAAACTATTCCCATTATGTGAGAACTATGGAAAGAATCATCATGATAATTCATGAAGGGCATGTGAGTCTGCTATAATGGTGTAGAAAAGGGTCATCAATCTGATGAATGCAAGGGGAAGAAACAATTCAATGATATCCAATGCTACAATTACAGATAGATGGGAGACTATGTAATTGAGGTTCCTAATCTCCAAGGAAACTAGACTCAGAAAAGGCCGTGATATAAAGGGAGAGCTTATTTGATTACAACCACATAGGTTTGAAGTTCCTAATGATGTGGTGGCATGTACTTTAATTTTTTCCTGAAACTTATCCAAAACATTATTTGATTTTGGATCATCGCATTCATTATATATATTCTCATTTTTCAAAGAAAATTACATATATACAGTTTTATTTAATAAATGAGTTGTCAATCAAAACTCATAGGGGATGTGTCATTGAAAAAAATTCATGTTTATTAGTCCCCCTCTATACATCTAAATGTGATTTAGTTTCTAACCTTATAATCATACTAATGAATGAATTTGATATAATTATAAGTATGAATTTGTTTTCAAATTATTATGTGAAGATTTATTGTAAGAATAAGGAAGTTACAATTCTGGTAAATGTTGTAGAATCCCTTGTCTTTAGGGAAGAAACACCACCACCTGATTCTTATCTAGAACCACCCCAATAGCTCTTCTAAATGCAATACATGGAGAAGAATTTAAAACAATATCTATTTTCATGTAAATAAATCTTCAAATTGAAGATGTGAACATAGTGCAAGATTAAATTGATGTATTTCCAAAGCATTTACATGAACATCATCAAAAGTGGGAAGTTGAGTTCTATATTGATTTAATTCTTGAAGTAAGACTAATATCAAATAATCTATATAGAATGGACACTGTGGAATTAATAGAGCTAAAGAAAAAACTAGATGATTTGAGTTAAAAATGATTTATTCCACCCAGTGTTTCTCCATGGGGAGCCCTGTCCACTTTGTCAAGAAGAAAGATGGAACCATGAGGCTTTTCATTCATTATAGGGAAATAAATGCTATTACATAAAGAAAACATATCATATGCCCTGGATTGATGATTTGTTTGATCAACTTCATGGAACTCAATAATTTTCAAAGATTGGTCTTCGATTTGAATATCATCAGTGGTTTGTGAGGAAGGAATATATTGTTATGATTACATTTTAGACTAGGTATGGGAACTACAAGTTTACAGTGATGCCTTTTGTATTGAAAATGCACCCTCCATTTTCATGGATTTAATTAATATTTTTTTCATGGAATATCTTGATAACTTTTTTGTGGTATTCCTCGATGATATCCTCGTATACTCAAAAATCCCAGAATACCATGAGAAACACTTTTGGGTTATTCTGATAACTCTTAGAAGAAATAAATTATATGGGAATTTTAGCAAGTGAAAATTCTGGCTTCTATTAGTTTCTTTTATTGGCCATATTGTCTCTAAGGAAGGAATCATATATGACCACTCAAAGACAATGGCAATCCAAGAATGGTGCATGACAAAAAATATAAGTGAGGTACGCAGTTTTATTGGCTTAGAATGATAATATCAGAATTTGGTTAAGAATTTTTCCTGAATGGCTAACCCGCTAACCAAGATCACATATAATGGAGTTATGTTTGTGTGGAAGAAAGGATTTATAGAATTATTCGATGAATGGAAAAGAATATTGGTCAATGCTCCAATTTCTACTCGTCTATCTGGAAGTAGTGGATTTTTAATATACAATGATGCATCAAAGAATTGACTGGCTTTTGTCCTTTTGAAAAACTATAAAGTTATTGCTTATGCATTAAGAAAGATGAATACTCATGAGAAAAATTATCCAACCCATGATCTTGTGTTACCAGTCATAATATGTACTCTAAAAATATAGAGGCATTATCTTTATTGAGAGATATGTGAGATTTATAAAAACTACAAGATTTTGAAATACATTTAAAAAAAAGAAATTACCAGGAGGAAAAAGAGATGGATTGAGATACTCAAATATTACAATTGTTCAACACACTACCACCCGGGAAAGGCGAATAAGGTGGTAGATGAATTAAGTAGGAACGATCATGGACTTATAACTAAAATGAGTATTGGAAGATATCCTATATTTTTTGATCTACTAAATATGGATATATGAATTGTTAAGGAAAGAGATACATCTTTCCACTTTCAAATGATTTATAAACCATCATTATTAGAAAAGATAAAAACCTCTCTGTATGATGATGAGAATTTGCAGAAGGAAATTTATGCTGTCAAAGATGGGATACTGGATGAATTAATATATGAAGAAGGAGTTATGAAAAGTGGGAAGAGGTTATGAGTTTCATTAGTACCTGGGATAAAAAAGGGATCAATTAGAAGATACTCATAGCTCAACTTTCTCTATTCAACCAGGTAGCACCAATATGTATGGAGATATGAAATAATATTTTTTGTGGGATATTATGAAGTGGTAAATTGCTGACGACAAGTCAAGATGTCTAGTTTGTAAACAACTGAAGGAAGAGAGACAACATCCCAAAGGAGTGATGAAACATCTAACTATTCCTATGTGGAAGTGGGATAACAATACGATGGAGTTTTTCATCAGACTAATGAGGACACCTAGAAGAAATGATGCAATGTGGGTATTTGTTGATCATCTCACAAAATCAGATCATTTACTTCCAATAAGAGAGGATTTTACACTTGATCACTTGAAAGGACATTATATTAATCAAGTTGTAAGACTTCATGGTGCACCTCTATCGACTGTATCGAATTGAGATCCCTGATTTACCTCAAAACTCTAGAAAAGTCTTACGAATGTTTTGAATACTGAGCTTTGTATGAGTACTGCATATCACCCACAAACCGATGGATAGTCAGAAACAACTGTTCAAACTTTAGAATACATGCTGAGGTTATGGTCTCTTGACTTCCAAGGTATGTGGGATCAATACAATCCTTTTGTGGAATTTTCTTACAATAATAGTTTCCATTCTTGTATTCAAATGGATCCATATGAAGCATTATATGGAATGAAATGTCAAACACCAACTTGTTTGGACAAATTTGGTGAGAGGAAACTTAATAGTCTAGAACATATTTAAGAGACCACAGAAAAGGGGAAGAAAATACAAGACCATATTAAAAGATTCCCAATGTAGGAAGAATATTTCTGCTGACAACTGGAGAAAGGACATGAAATTAAAAGTGGGAGATCATGTATCTCTGAAAGTATCTACATGGAATGGTTTCTTATGGTTCGGTCAGAAAGGGATACTGAGCCCCAGTTACATTGGACCTTTTGAAATTCGGGAATGAATCGGAGCTGTATCTTACAATTTAATGATGCCTCAAAATATCTCCAAAGTTCATGATGTGTTCCACGTGTCATTATTAAAGAAATACCTTCAATACCCAACCCATGTACTCACATAAGAATAAATTTCATTGTAACATGATTTTTCATACTGTGAAAAGCCTATCAGGATTCTTGACACACGACAGCTGGTATTGATAAATCAGACAACTCGTCTAGTAATGGTTCTTAGGAGAAACCAGAATATGAAGGAAGCAACATGAGAACCTGAGGATGTTATGAAAAACAATCACCCACATATTTTTTGGTGAGTTTCATTCATAAATATTCGAAGATTAAATTTATGATGGAGGTAATAATGTAGCACCCCAAACACTTCATGGAATGACTCTCTTAAATACATTCTAATTAAATCCTATATCTCATGAATCACTGAGGATATATGAAACAAAACATTGTTACTAATAGGATATGTCAATAACCTGGCCATTCAATATAAATTTTACAACACTACAATTTTAATTTTAATAAAAGGACATCCACAGTTGTGTTTAAGGTGATATATAGAGTCTTGTAGAATTAAATTAATTTTTAGTGAATAATAACATTCCCTTATGAATTGTAACCTGCCCTTATGAATAGTAACATACCCTTATGAATAGTAATATGACTTTTATGAATGGTATCATTACCCTTGAGTGTATAAGTGAACTCAGGCACCTTAAAAATGAAGATGAATATTTTAAGTGTTAATATTTTTCGATTAAATAATAATTTTAATAAAATATTTAATTAATAATATGTAGAATATTATTTTTGAAAAATTGACATCATTTTTGGATTCTACACCTCCAAAAATGGTTAGGGTGATTTTTTAGTATTTTTTTGAAATACTTAAATTTTTTATGAATAGTAAAATGCGCCAGTTTATGATAAATGCTAAATAAGGAATTTATTGAGACATTGATGTTGATCCACTGATGTGAACCCAATTGGTTCAATGTCACGTGAATATAATACTATTATTGGTCATGGAATAATCACTATTGGTTGTCTTGAGTGAAAATAATAAATTAATGAATATAATATTCAGAAAACTTCTCTCCCCTCCACTATATAAACCACCCATCACCCATCTTCCTCCCACACCACTCAAGCTTGAAGACATGACTAAATTCCATTAAAATCTCTTCTTGAGCCCTCTCCTAGTGCCCGAGAATGGCTGGTCTCCCCAAAATGTCAAATATAAGGGTCTTAAAAAGATTCTCAAGGAGTAGTCAAGATGTGAACTTTTATTCTCTTTTCTTTCAATTTCTTTTACAAAGTTCTATTCTTTTGTTCTCCCTTCTCACCTTACCTCATCCAGATGCCATTATAATTCTAGTACCATACATGTACTTTATTTTCATTGTTATAATGGAATATTCCATCATAATCTCTCTTTTCCCCTCCTTTTATACAATAAATGCAAACATTGTCTGATATGTGTTAATTTATCACACTCAAGGAAGACGGGTTTTAATTTTTCATCACTATCTTAAATACTGGTATGAAACAATTTAAATGGTTAAAACATGTCATAATTATTTATTTTTTCTTGATTAATGTTCTGTAATCTTTAAACGTTTATAATATGGAATAATAATACAAAACAAGTTTAGTGTGCACAAAACCACCAAGCCAAATCTAAGCGTTTATTTTAACTCGTTTAATGAGTCATCATCATGGTATATAACCAGAATCAGTATACGATCAATTATATGCCTTTAATTTCACTATGAATGTATATTAAAAATTCTGGATGTTTAACCATATTAATAAAAACATCCATTCATGAATAAAAGTAAACAGATCATGAAAAACAAAGTAGAAAATGATTCCATACCAATAAAATTTAATCTCATTATCCATCAAAACGAACATTATTGAACCCAATAAGGTCATAACACATCAAATATATTTTTATGAGGTTCTAGAACTATTAATTAATGATGATAAATTTGATTTTTCATGTCTTGATGAGAAATCAATAACACCTTCGAGCATAAGGTAAGGGACCCTCTCTCTCACTTTTGTTCAAAAATGTCCCCAATGTAGTGCCCTTTTATTTTTAATTACTAATGATGGGGTATGTTTTCACACATCCCACACAATTCCCTTGTGATATATAAATAATGGAATACCCATTTACCTCTCATTAATCCCTTGCAATAACACTTGTTACTATGCCGAAATGTTTTTAAGGGGTTCCCCATCTCACATTCATTTCCGTGAGATTTTAATTGATCATCACCTATTTCTTGTATGTGGAATATGTGTATAGTTATTTGATATATAATAACATTAATATATTTATATTCATGTAATTCAATAATTCATTTGTGTGTTATTATGTTCTGGTCATGTGATTCAACAGATTACATAGAGGTAAGTGACTTTGTCTCAACAACAATTATGTTGTGACTAACTTTTTGTGGTGCAACTAATAATATTTATCGGGTGTATAGACATTCCAATTGAGACCAATTTTCATTTTAAATTATATTTATATTAAATATCCATAATCTCATATCATGGATATGTTTTTTGTCTAAACTGTATTCCATTTTACATAAGGTTTTTATTTGTAATGATATTATGATTATGGGGATATTGATGAATATGTATACAATTCTCTATATGGATATTGAAAAGGAATATTTCTCTTATATTGAATCAATGTATAAATACTACTTTGGATATGCTGTGGCAGGTGGGGCCCGCTAGAGCCCATTGATGCATCTGTAGGTTTCATGAGAAAAATCAGTTGGCGACAAACCCTTCGAGTGTGTTTCCAAAAATCAGACGGGTTTCTACCCACAGAACTAAACTGTTTTTATAGTATTATGGTGTCATGTTCCACATACATGACCTCCAATTAATAAGAATTCTCTTTATTCATTTTCAGTCATTACTATCCATGGGGTTTTCACTATGACAAAATTTATTGATGGAGGCCTTTTCCATGTTTATTAATGTTGTGCGTTTTTCATTTATTCAACAAGCCATATTTGTGTATTATTCAGTTATTATTGATTAATGCTTCCCCTACTTGTAACCCTTACTATGAATTTTTATCTCACCCCTTTCATTGTATACCTTCAACATGTGATGAATATGAGATCATTTATTAAGTTCTTGTGGATGCAGTTTTTAGTTTTTTTTTATGTATTATATTTTGTAACTCTCTCCAATGTAATTTGAGTTACATTTACGTATCTAGTTTTTCTAGAATACTAAACTAGCCATTGCTATTGGATAATAATTCCTTCTAACCATGCCAATATAACATGTAATCAACCAGCTCTGGTCTAGAGGGTTCAGGGCATTACAGTCTGTATTAAAGGAAGATTTGTAGGAATAATGGAAACTAGAGTAGGAAATATATAGTTTAGAACAAAGCCATAATGTTGTATTTGAGGATAAATGTACATGAACGTCCCAGTATTTTGGTAAGGAATAGTTTATGTAAATCCTTCTAAAAATACATCTCTATCTGGATACGAGAAGGTAGAGGTGGCTTTGGCACATAAGTACCTTGGAGGGAATACTCCGACTAAGAGTTTTAGGCTTGACCTGGGGTATCTTGGTACACGACAATTGGACATTCTATACTCTTGGTTGTGATACTCCTGGGAGATATGCATAGGATAATTCATAATTCCATTACAAGACATTATGAAGGATTGAAATGTAAAATTTCCCATTGAGATACCATGTTTATGAGATTAGATATGCATATAATTTCAATCTATATTATGTTCATTCTATTTTAGATTCATAAACTAATCTATTTAATTCCATTATTAAGAAATGGAACCTAATGGAATAATGAGAATCAATACTTATGGACAATACGGGGATTTCCCCACTAAGCAATTCAACACTGTCAATGTCTAAGAAGATCAAATTATGACCATATTGGGAAATGTTACATAGGTCATCACAAATAACCATGCTACAACTGTGTTGGATTGTTTCATGGGCAGAAGCCCCTAACTTTTAGTTGGACTACTAATCCGATAGTAGCTTAGCGGTGGATCAAGTCACAGGAAAAGATATTCATGGAATTAAGATGTGATGAAAAGGACAAGGTAGTGCTGGCAGTATATTATCTCAAGGGTGACGTAGATCAATGGTGGTCATTGATCCAAAATACCATAGAGGAAGAAGAAATAGACGATATGGAATGGAGGAATTTTAAGGAAGTATTCATTGAAAAATATTTCCTTCATCAGAAACGAACCGAAATGAAGAGGAAATTACTTGGATTAAATAAAAGGGAAGAAGACAGTGTTGCTGAGTATGGGGCTACCTTAACAAGGCTAGCCAGGTATGTCGTAGATTACATACGTGACTCATTAGACATGATTGATGATTTCTTTTAAGGTCTTAATCCATGTCTTTAAAGGTAACTAGCTTCTCAATCATTTTCATCATATGACTGTTGACGCTCCTTTCATCACAGAATCTAAAGATCGGAAAAGGGGAATATATGAGCACAAAGTGATTCAACCTTTGAATAAAACATCAAAAATTGACCAATGGATGAACAAGGAAAACTTTTCCCATAGGCCGCGCAAGTTCCTTCATGGTCGCGCAAGTGGACATGCGCGATGCAACATGGCGCGCAAGTGACTTGCGCGACCTAACTGATAACCGCCCGGTAACTACCCAGGGCCTTCCCCTGCCTATAAATAGACCCTGTGGGCCCCCATTCGAGAGGATCTTTTTCCAGAAACTCGGATTGAATCTCCCGACGCCCAAGTCTCATCTCAAAGCTTCCAGAACACTACTAAGGTAATTTCTTACCTGGAACGAAAGATCTAAAGAGAGGGAGTAAGGCCTAAGTGTTGAAACTCATCAACACTTGCGCGCCTGAGTGGTCAGCCCTTAAGGGAAGTGGTCACACTTGCGCGCCACCTTATTCCTTCGATAGAACTTGCGCGTCCCTTTTTTTGCAAGAAACTCAAGAAGATTTTAAAGGCTGTAATGAAGAGTCGCTCAAGTATCTCAAATTCTGGTTGAATATCGCTCAAGTACCCACCATGTCGCACAGGTATACCTGCGCAACCAATACTTGTGTGCCGCCGCAGTACCTGCGCGCCTTCCAAGACTTGCGTGCCCCTTCCTTTTTGGGTGCCTTTTTTGGTCCATTTCACCCCTCTTAAGCAATTACACCTTTCCTTTTTAAGATTCAGTCTTCAAGACACTCTTCAAATCCATTTATGGATTTATTTCTTGATTTCACTTCCTTATTTGAAAGGAATTCTGTGTAATATCTCTCAAAAACCTAGTGATTTAAATATCTTTATGTCACTAAATATGGAGAGTTTATTCATTCAACCACATACTTTAAGATGAGAGAATCATTAAACCTTAATCTCCTTTTTAGGAATAAGTCCCAGTCATAATCATGGGCTTCCATTTCAGGAGTAATCCCCAAGTCCCCTAACCTAGGCCTCCTTTTCAGGAATATGTCCCAGTCATAATTATGGGCATCCTCTTTAGAAGTAAGCCCCAAGTCCCTTAATTTTTGGGCATCCACTTTAGGAGTAAGCCCCATGTCGCTTAATTTTCTCTTTAACCAGTCCTAATTTACGTTTGATCTGAGATTCCTTCTCAGGAGTAAATCCCAGTTATCAATCCTCTCCTAATTTGGGTTTCCTTTTCAGGAATAAGTCCCAAGTTAGAGTATTCAAATCTCTATGAAGCACATATACCTTTATGGACCCTATTCCTGGATTTTCTCCCTAAAGTAAATCCTAACCTTCATTTATCTGGGCAATCATACATACATAAGCCCCAAACCATTTCTTATGATTACATATTTCATGGACCAATTGTCTATTTTATTACCAATACCTCTTGTTTGTCACACTGAGCATGACTCAGGTGAGCTTAGAGGATAAAAGTAATTATGACATCCTTCTTTGAGCCATCAATAATAAACATCATACTCCCTCATTCGAACTACACGGGTTCCGATTCATTTTCCAAAACAAAGGATACGTAGGTAGCCCATCTATGGGTTCGATCCCAACTCTAGAATAATTCATATCCTTCTGAATGACAATAAACTTCAAGTACCCCACTGAGTGGTTTTAAAACCAGCCTTGTCATCATAATGACCAGGAGACTTTTATATAAATGTTTTGAAGGTTAACATTGACCAAGAATCTCTAAATAGATATAAATGATTCTCTATTGATGAAGAACCTCAAAAACATATAAAAGATTCTCTAAATTTCTTACATATTTAATCATTGATTGTTAAACTGAAGGAAGTTCATTTTTTAATTGGTAATGTAATAAGGATTCACGAACATAACTTAAATCTATAAAGAGAGTCCCAGAATAGACAATAATTCCCCTCAAAAAGGTGTGATGAGTCCGACCTCCCATCCTCTCGACCAATGCAAATTCTTAAGCCTCATCAGTTCACAAACAAATGAAGCACCTACCTTTGGAAAGTAGGTCCAAGTGGATGTGGAATCATTTGATGTTTCCGGTTCTACGAACAAACCCGTTAGAAACCGATCGGATCGTTTGAATCTCCCATCCAGGTGGTCATCCCCGAATTCCGAGGGAAAAAAATGGTGAACTTGACATGAATCCTTAACCATGTTAAAATGATGTTTCACCTATTTATTAAGCCCCTATTTAAAATTCAATTAGAGGGCTAACAAAAACAATCATTGACATGTGTGCTCATCCAAAGGATGAAGTGGCCGAATTTTATCTTGATTACGTCTGTTATATCAAAGTTGTACTCTTTTCCAAGGTCTTCTGTATTTCCATAATGGCTGCTCTCAAATTCACATCTGTGAATACTGCTGCTGCAAATACCACTGCTGCTATTCCTACTAGATCGCCATCCGCTCTGAGGATGAAATCACCTACTCAGTGTCTTCAATACTGGGTATCAAATGCGCTGGTTAAGGGGTACCGTCAACAGGGTACCATCCCAACTCTGGAGGCTTCCCGACAGGCCCTCCATGTAAACAACTCACACAGGTCGTCCGGAGAACAACGACCAGTGATTAAGAGGCAGGCGGTGCTATCTACCGTCTCCAACTGTTTCGGGTCGTTATCCCCAGAACGCAATTTCCATTCGCTCCCTTATTCTGAGGAAGTGAATGAGCAGGTCCCTCAGGGCCTTAATTCAAAAAGACATGAGTCCTTCCCGAGGGCTCCCATCAACAATCGCCGCTAGTCTCGTGCGGCAGTGCGCCCTCAATATGATGAGGGCACCGACTCCAGGCATTCAGCTCAGGTTCCTCGATCCCGAGCAGGCAAGATGAACCGCCAGAGACGGAATCCGGTTAACAATGGGGAGGTTTTCATCCATGCCATCTCTGGAGAAGTCCACCAACCTAACTTGGTGGCAAACAACGAACAGGCACACACACCTGTCCGTTTTAAATCCGCTGTCCAGCAGACTCGTCTGGCAGCATCAAGCTAATCCCACCAGGCAATTCCTGCAGAGTACTGTAGGCAGGAACATACACCTGCTTATACATCATCAGTTAGTCAGCAGGCTCTCCTGACTACATATGATGGATCTCATCAACCACGTTTGGCGAAGTGTAATCAGCATGCACATACACCTGCTAGTACTAATCAAGCCTACAAACAGTCTCACTTGGTAGCGCACAAAGAAGTCAGTCGAAAAGCTCCAACGACAAACAGGAGGCAGACTCAACTCTCTGCCTCCACACTTGAGTACTTTCATGATTCACTGACAAGAAAAGGAGGACAGGAGCAGGCACATACGCCTACTCCAAGCCCGGAATGGACGTATATCCCCGTTCCGGCAGCTGAAGTCACCAAACATATTTTGTCAATGGTGAAAGAGCAGAAGAAAATTCCTGCTCATATTCTGGATGCTTGCCAGGATATCATAACAGCTTCAGCATCATCTCAGGGAAAGACACATAAATCTATCCCTAGCAGTGGAGTGACACATCAACGATTCACTTCGGAACAGACACACACATCTGTTCCAGTACAAGAGGGTTATGGGGCATACTCCCCCATATCATAGGGACAACCAAGTCAGGCACATACACCTGATTTGAGTGGAGATCGTCAGCCTAACCTGACCATCGTTCCTGATCAGGCACATACACCTGCTCAGAGTAACCACTTTCGTCAACAAGTGGTTTCCAAAGCGAGTAAGAAGGCATCTAAGAAAAATATCCACCCAGCACAGTCAGGAGATCAAAGGCCAATCTGTAAGAAGGCCTTGATCTATGCTGGAGTTCTTGAAGCCCTCAGACATTTATCTATTGGAATTCAAGATTCTACTCCCTCAGTTCCCAATAACGGGAACATTAATTCCAAAAGTCTTCAACAGACACTTCTTCATGAAGGCTTGCTTCATGATAATTCGGTCAATATTGAAGTTTCTTCTTCAGATGAGAGCCACAAGAACCCTCTGTGTGGTCAGAAGACCAAGGAGAAAGAGATATCATCTTTTGATGTAACCCATTATGGTGGTCCTCCCCATGATGATGAATTTCACTGCAAAAGTCCTCTCTGCAGTAGTGATTCACATTGCCTGGAAAATACTCCAGTGGACAATGTAGTGTCGAGAAAGCCCTCTTATCTTGAGGCACATGCAAATGAGAAACCATTCATGTTTGATGCTTTATCACTAGCAAGTGAAATACTTTCTCAATGTGAAGATAGCCCAGGGTGTAGGTCATTCTCCGAACCACCCCTAAGTCATGCATCTTCTAGTTTGATAAATGTTCTCTCTACCAATCTTGTTGAATCCGATGAAGCAACAAGGAAACACCAACTCTGGTCAAAACAGGTAGAAGAATCATCATTTAATGATAAAGAAGAAATGCTGAACATGAGGAATAAACTGGCGAAAAGTGAGGTACCCGTTATGTTTTGGCCTTTGGCTAACTCCCAATATGACATTCCAAAGATGTTGACGGAAGATGAAGTCCATGATATTCGTCTCAACATTTGGAAAACTCTTTGTCAATTGAAGAAGAAGGTATTATCTTATGATGAATATGAAAATCATCTTAAGATAATAGAAGGGCTACAACGTCAGATTGATTTGGCATCTCTATCAGTCTCTCGGTATCTGAAGGCTGAAAAGCAACAGAGAACCCTTCAACGTTCATGCCATGGCGCACTAAGAAAATTGCTTCAGTTAATTGCCAATGCTCCATCTGGTGTTCATATCAGAGAATGGGGTGTTCACGGAGCACTACATTTCACAGTGCTTTCCAGTCAGCAAAGCCCACCGAAAATAGTCTCATGCAATGTTATTGCCCATGGCTGGCCACAGTCAATGGGCTTTGTTCATAATCAAAAGCTTGCTCAAGAACATGCTTCAACTAGTTCCTCTCAAAATCAAGCATATAGAGAACAAGTTGTTGAATTGCTCCTACATCAAGCAGGCGAGAATATAGCACAAGCCTCTCGTATGGAGAAAACACATCATAAAATTACTGAAGTTTCCGAAATCATCCAACGGTCTGTTAAACCAGGTGATAAAAGTGGATACAGGCTAATGCATCCAGCTAATTTCCGAACTATGATTTGCAAGATCAAGTGAGCTTTTAAGAAAGTCTCAGACATAGCATGTCAAGAGCCACCCCAGCTTGTCAGACTGGGGACTCCTTTAACCCAACCCTCAGAGTCAACAAATGGGATTCGAGGAGTTGAGCGGAAGCAGTAGGAGCATCCCCACTTCTCAAGACTGGGGACTCTTTCAAATCATCAATCCCCTTCTCATAGAATATCAGTCTTTTCTCGATTGGGGAAGAAACCCCAAGAGGAACGAAGAGCCAAATTATTAGGAGATTCCCTCCAAGTTATAGCTCGTCAATATGTTCCTAAAAGATTAAATCAACAAAAGGCAATGTCTCATCAAAGACATGAAAGAAGACAATATCACAAAAATGTTGATAGAAGGGATGCGATACATTATACATCAATCAATGTCATCAATGCCGTTGTTGATAATCCACCAGAGGAGACTCACTCAGGGGACTCAGATGAAGAGCGTCCTGCTCAAGAAAATGTACGTGCCGATACAAATGAAGAAGGTGTGCGTACACGAAGTCTAAGGATTACTCAGAACCTAGGTAATCCACTTCCTTCTCTCCAAAAAGTATCCAACAAAGGGAGGGGAAAGAATCAGGTTACATATCCTTCCTCTGGAGAAGGTCAATTGATCTTGTTAGAGCAAAGGTTTTCACAACAAGAGGAAGAAATGAAAGAATTAAGAAGGTTGAATGCAGAACTACTTCAGAGTAGTCTTCTTCTTAAGAATGATGAATTCCAACAGCCGAAGGAATTTGTTGTAACTACTAAGATGGATCAGGAATATCCTCCTTTATCAGTACACCCTCAGTGGTCTAATTCTACGAGTCAAACACAACAATGGTTGGCAGTGCTACCATCAGTTGCAGCACCAATCACCACATCTGTCCAAGCTCCATTCATTGCACCTACCCAAGACCAAATTCAACCTGATGTTTCTCAAATGTTAATAACTACTATTGAGTCATTAACAGCTCGGTTAGAAACTATGGAAGGGAAATGGGGGAAAGTTCAACCAGAAAAGAATATTTACCCAGAATAGGTAGATTCAATTTCTCCTCCATCTAGTTTTGGAAACCCTTTTTTCCCTACTTTTAATGGATCTGGCAACCCTGAACAACATTTGATGCATTACGTGTCTTGTTGAGATCCTATGATGGGAACTCTAGAGCAACAAGAAGTAGTGAAACTCAGATGCTTCGTGCGAACATTGCAAGGACCCGCTTTTGTCTGGTATACAAGCTTGCAATTTCGGTCAATCATCGAATGGGAGGATCTTCGTCAAAAATTCCTTCTTCAGTTCAGCTCAACTTTGCCAAAAATGACAGTTTTCGATCTTACAAACTGCAAGCAAAAGGAGAATGAAAGAGTGTATGATTTCATTGTTCGCTGGAAGGGATTAACGTATTCCCTGATTTTAGCACTCCCTCAGGAAGAGATGTTTCCAATCTGTGTGGAAAATTTGCGTGACGAAATGCGCACGCCATTGAGCCCTGTGAAATACACAAGAGGGTTTCGAGACCTTACTTCAATCGCTGAGCAGATTGACGATTCCCTTATACAGGCTAAGGTTAAATCTCGTGTAATTCCATCAGCTTCAGGAAGGAGAATGGGTAAAGAAGAAACTGCAACAGTTATGCTTAAACAAGCACCTGTACCTATTTCTACTTCAAAACCTTCATCTTCTCGAAGGGCTCCACCTCCTGAACGCCAACAACAAAGGCCGTTTCGTCCAATTGATCAAAGAGATCAATGACGAAAACAATTTGAGTATTTGAAGAGTAAAACATACTTTTTCTGAAATGAGCAAGTTCCTAGTTACTTCATTTCAGCTCTGGAAAATAATTTGGTTCAGTTACCAGTGCCCAAGAGATCAAACAAGGAAGGAGATAAAGACCGTCCCAATTATTGTACCTTTCATCAAATGTTGGGGCATCCCATCCAGGAGTGTTTTTTCTTTAAAGACCTCCTTCAAAATAGGGTCGACTTGGGACAAGTAAAGTTGAAAGGTTCTTCAACTCATATAGCATGTGTTAATGCTACTGTTCCAGAGGAGGAAGGTGAATGACAAGAATTCAAAAGCAGAAATGCACAAAAGTATGATGATTGGATGGTCAAAAAGACAATCAACCTGACTCATGCCACTTTGCGAACACAATTAAAGAAACCAATTGTGTCTTCTGCCATGAATATTTCGGTAAAACCCTCTTAGTTAGAGGGAAAATCCTCAAAGAAACGGTTTGATTCAAAGAAGAAAAAAGAATCTGAGGAAGATGAGTCTGTGTCAAAGCCTAAATTGTCTTTGACCCTGGAAGATTTATGCCATCTACTTCAAAACCATGGGCACCGCCCCATCAAACGGCACAGCCTAAACTAGCTAGTCAGGCAGAGTCTTTATTAGACGAAGAGTTAATCTTTGGTTCTGTTAATATGATTCAATTAACAGATCCGTATTCCAGTCATAATTTCAATTTTGAAGAGCCTGGATTCGTTGTATCAAATAAGGGAATCCGAAGAAGTTCCCAAGGTTCAGGATATAGGGGAATATGTGGATCTTTCCGAAACCACTACTCCAATTCTACCCCTGTTAGCACTGTGTACGCAGCAGAAACTCATGGTAGAGCCCTTCAGCGAGCTAAACAAGAACAAGCTAGTTTTTCTGCTAATAGCCAACTCAGTCTTGGCACAGTTATTTTAGGAGACCGATTGAAGGTTCCAGCTTCTCTATCTCGGCATGTAAATGAATCTAATTGGTCTAATCTTCCAAAACCAAGGATGTTGCCAACTTCTATCCCAATACAAGATGCATCATCTTCTAAAGCATCTGCTTCCAAGGTACCTGCTAAACCGCATATTCCTGTTGGGAAACGCAGACCTTTAGATCAAAAGTATGATATATTGAAACACATGGCCCAAGTACCATCCAACTTATCAATTTTGGATCCTTTGAATCTATCAAAAGATCTTCGGGAACACTCATCGAATCTTTTTCAAGTCTCTAGGAGTTTGAAGCTGAAATTGCTGCAGCTGAAGTCTGTCACATAGAGAATAATCCTACAAAATGCCATGTAGTGATATCTTTTACTGATAAAGATGAAGAAGATGTTGTGCATGGGCACATAAAACCTCTGTACTTATCTGGTAAAGTCAATGTTGTAGATATCCGAAGATCTTTAATTGACAATGGTTCAGGAGTCAACCTCATGCCCATTCATACACTTCGTCGATTGGGCCTCACGGAATCTGATTTATCTCCTTCTACCATGATGTTACAAGGATATGATAAAAATGAACAAGAACCACTGGGAGAAGTTACACTCAGAACTCAGTTTGTAAATCTTGTATCCAATTCAGATTTCATGATTGTTGACCAAGAATCAGCTTTCAACGTCTTGTTTGGAAGACCCTGGCTACATCAGCATGCAGCTATCCCTTCATCACATCATCAATGTCTCAAATACTGTTTCAATGGTCAAGTTGGAACATTTTATGGTGATAAGACCCCATTCAAGACATTTGAGTCTCAATACATTGAGGCATAATTTTATCACATGAAGGGAAGAGAAAAATCTACAATGAAGAAAATTACCAAAGTTAATGCTCCATATGGTTTGGAGAAAATTCCAATAAATCCATTTACACGTGTGAGAATAGATTATGTGTTACCTATCAGTCAAATTGACAAAATAGGCCCAAATCAAAATAATCTTATGGAAGGATCCATAATATCAATTATGGCAATTGAGCCAGACAACAGGGGAGAAATTGGTAACCTACCAAACAGTGATAAAAGCACAAGTGGTGACGTCTTCATTTCATCAGCTGAAATCCAACAGGTCTATACTTCTCCAATCAGGACAGGAGAAGTTATAGCAAGGTCGGAGGTGAATAATGATGTCAATTCTCAATCCATCATCTCCTCTTTATTTCCCAAAGAAGGCCCTTTATCGTCAATAGGGTCGGAAATGGAAGCTTCTTCTTCAAAATGTGCAAATTTTGACATCTCTTCTGATCATGACAATTTCGTTTTTTCATCTACTATGCAAGTAGAAATGGAAGAAATAGCACATGATGAAGAGGAAGAGGAAGATCTTAGAGATACTCCTCCAGCATTTGAAAAAGTTATCTCTACCACTGTGGATGAACTCAGAGAAATAAATCAGGGTACAAAGAAAGATCCACGCCCCACATTAATTAGTGCGGCCATGACCCTTGAAGAGCAAGAAATGTATACTTCTTTTCTAAAGAAAAATAATGATTTTTTTGCTTCGAACTCTACAGAAATGCCTGGGCTTGATCCTGATATTGCTACTCATCATTTGGGTTTACCAAAAGAACATTGAGGATTTATGCATGCTGCGAGAAGAACACACCCAACTTATGCTTCCAAAATTATAGCTGAAGTGGATAAGCTGATCAAAGCTAACTTCGTCAGAGAAGTTCAGTATCCCTAGTGGTTGGCTAATATTGTCCCTATAAAGAAGATGAAAAAACAAATTAGGGTTTGCATCGATTTCAGAGATCTTAATCGGTATTGTTTTAAAGATGATTTCCCAGTTTCGATTACAGAACTCTTAATTGATGCAACCGCTAGCTATGAAGTACATTCCTTCATGGATGGATATTTCGGATATAATCAGATCCGAATGGCCCCAGAAGATGAGGAATCTACAGCCTTCATATCCCCTCAAGGTGTGTTTTGTTACCGGGTGATGCCCTTTGGTTTAAAGAATGCAGGTGCAACATATCAACACGCCATGCATCGTATCTTCAATCCTTTCTTAGGGAAGTTTGTTGAATGCTATGTAGACGATTTGGTGGTTAAATCCAAACAACATTCTAATCACATGGCTGATTTGGAAGTCATATTCCACAAGCTTCAACAACATAATTTGAAAATGAACCCATTAAAATGTGCTTTTGGGGTAACCTTAGGAAAATTCCTCGGCTTTGTTGTACGCCATCGTGGTATTGAAGTCGATCCTAAGAAGACTAAATCAATCCTTGGTATGTCACCTCCTCAGAATTTGAAAAAATTAAGAGGACTTCAAGGACACTTAGCCTATATTCTGTGTTTCATCGCCAATTTGGTAAGAAAAAGTTTACCCTTTACCAAATTATTGAAGAAAGGAGTCACTTACCAGTGGACTAAATAATGTCAAGAAGAGTTTGATGTTCTCAAGAAGTACCTCTTCAGTCCACCAGTACTCATGCCACATGTTGAAGGTAGACCACTTATCCTCTATGTGACAGTTCTAGAGTGATCATTGGGTTCCTTTCTCTCTCAAAATAATGATGCTGGGAATGAAAATAGTCTCTACTATCTCAGTAGAACTATGCTTGAAGCAGAAACCCAGTATACAAGTATTGAGAAGTGCTGCCTGGCATTAATCTTTGCAGTTCAAAAACCGAGACACTACCTGCAACATCACGAGGTCCAATTGGTATCTCACAATAATCCGATCAAATTCATCCTTAGTCGTCCAATGCTTATAGGATGTCTAGAAAGGTGGGCAGTTATTTTGCAGCAGTTCGACATTTAGTATGTATCTCAAAAGGCAATAAAGGGCCAAGATCGGGCTGATTTCCTAGCTAAACATCCTTCAGTGGAAGACACGTCTTCAGATATTAAACTCCCTGATGAGGAAGTTTTTTCTATTCAAGAGTGTCCTCAAACATGGGAAATGTATTTTGATGGTGCTTCCAGAAGTCCAACAGGGAAGAAAATGGAAAATCCTAAATTCAAAAAAGTCGGTTTAGGAATTGTACTCATTTCTACAGATAAGGCATTGTTACCTTATTCCTTTTTATTGTGGGAAGGTGGTACTAATAATAAATCCTAATACTAAGATCTTATCACAAGCTTGGAGTTAGCACTTCAAGGACAAGTGAATCACTTAAAGGTGAAAGGTGATTCAGACCTGGTAATCAAACAAGTCAATGGGGATTATGCCATCAAAAAAGAAGAGTTACTCCCTTTTTATGATTACGTCAGAATGTTAATGGCGGAATTTCCTTCAAAACCGACATTTTCTTATGTCCCAAGATCACAAAATGCTCAAGCTGATGCACTGGCTAATATAGCCACCACTCTAGCAGATCCAAATCGGGATGAGACAACCTCAGTTTTGCCCACCGTCGTGCAATTTCACATTATGTTCAAGCCAGAACAGAGGAAATTAATGAAATTAGTCCCATTCCTGAACCGTATGGTCATACTACAGGATGGATGTCACCTATTAAGGAATACCTTCAAAATGAAACACTTCCACCTGATAGAGCTGAGAAAGAACAAATCCGGTGACGTGTGGTCAATTTTACTATTTATGATGGCCCAAACCACCTAGAGAAAATTCTCTACAAAAGTTGCTTTGATGGAGTTCTCTTCAGATGCATTGATTGTGAAGAAACAATGGCTATCATGAAAGATGTACATGTTGGAGTCTGTGGTTCCCACCAGTCGGGACATAAATTGTCTGATCAAATTCGAAGGCTTGGATACTTTTGGCCTTCAATGATACAAGATTGTGTTGATTACACAAAGAAGTGTCATTCATGTCAAGTACATGCCAACTTCATTCATCAACCTCCAGAGTTGCTTTATGCAGCTAAATACTCATGGCCATTTGCTACATGGGGAATCGATGTGGTGGGACCTTACCCTTCAGCTACGGCCAAGCAGTTTAAGTACATTCTTACTGCTACTGATTTCTTTTCCAAATAGGTAGAGGTAGTACCTCTCAAAGAAGTCAGTTCTAAATGCATTGTTAGATTCATCAAGTCTAACATCATTACTATATTTGGTGTCCCCCATACCATATTGACAGACAATGACACCAACTTCTATTCTTCTGAGGTGAAGAAATTGTATCAAGAATACAACATTAAATCCAACCATTCATCTCGGTATCATGCGGCATCCAATGGCCAAATAGAAGCCTTTAACAAGACTCTTTCAAATATACTGAAAAAGATGGTGGATAAATATAAGAGGTCATGGCCTGATAAACTCTTTCATGCTTTATGGGCTGATCGGACTACCACCTGCAATGCAACGCGGTCAACTCCATATTCATTGGTATATGGAACAGAAGTAGTCTTGCCAATTGAATTTCAATTCCCTCACTCAGAGTATACATTTTTGATTAGTTATCTATAGATGAGTAATCCCAAAACCGATTGAATGAATTGGAACAGTTAGATGAGAAAAGATTCTGCACTTTGCACCACTTGGAAATCTATCAGAATCGAATAGCACGAGCTTTTAACAAAAAAGATCGTCTTCGTTCATTCAATCAGGGAGAATTGGTATTAGTTCTCAGAACTCCACTGATACCAGGAAAGAAACCTCCCAAGCTTGAGCCAAAATGGGAAGGACCTTATTCAATACATATGGTCTACTCCAATAGAGCTTATTCATTAATCTCGATGGATGGAGAACTCATTACTACTCCAACTAATTCCAGATTTTTGAAGAAATATTTTGTATAAACTACAAAATATTCATAATATGTCCCCGAAACATGACACTAAACTGTGCAGCACCAGTTCGTCCTTTCTATATGACGTTAAACTATACAGCAATGGTATATTATGAACATAAACTGAAACTTCGTCCCAAATGACATTAAACTGTGAAAAAGTTCCCTAAAAGGTCCTGTATGACTTTAAACTACACCATGGTCCTATATGACTTTAAACTACACCATCCATGGTCCATGCATATGACCCTAAAATATTCACACTTTTCTCCAGCATGACATTAAACTGAAGAAAAAAAGTCCCTAATATGTCCCCACAACATGACAGTAAACTGTGCTGCATTAGTTCGTCCTTGCTATATGACGGTAAACTATACAGCAATGGTCCAGTATGACCTTAAACTGCAACTCCGTCCCACACGATGTTAAACCGTGAAAAAGTTCCCTAAAAAAGTCCTGTATGACTTTAAACTACACCATGGTCCAGTATGACATTACACTGCACCATCCATGGTCCATGTATATGACCCTAAACTATTTAAAAGTCCCTTACATCCGGAAAGACGTTAAACTACAAAATCATCAAAGGTCCTGTATGGCCTTAAAACAACACCACCGTCTAGCAAGACATTAAACTGCACCATCCAAGGTCCATTTATATGACCTTAAACTATTCTCCCTTTTGTCCAACATGACACTAAACTGTAGAAAAAAAATCCCCAATGCATCCAACATGACGTAAATGGTGTGTTATTTTGTCCTTACTGCATGACATTAAACTGCACAGTCCCCATTTTTGTCCAACATTAAGTTAAGATGTATTTTCCCCGTCGTCCTAACTACATGACGCTAAACTGTACAGAAAGTCCTTGATATGTCCTACATGACCTTAAACTGTATTTTGTCCCTGCTACATGACACTAAACTATGCAGCACCAATAGTCCTAACTGCAAGACTTTAAACTACATAGTCCCTTTATATTTCCTACATGACATTAAACTATGCATCGTTAATGTTGTTGTTACCTCTTGTTTCTCACACAGAGTATGAATCACGTGAGCTTAGAGAAAACCACAACCATAACACTCTATTTGGGCCGCTAACCATGTGTAAGTCCCAACAACGTTTTTATTAGATCGTTGTCCCCAAGAACAACATGATCATTAATTCATTCTTTAATTGAACTACACAGACATTGATCCTTTCCCTCCAGGCTGGGTATGTAGGCAACCTCCCAGGGTTCAATCCCGAAAACAATCTCTTCAAATCGGTTCACCACCATCTCATATGATGTTGATTCGTGAAACCTCCCCTAGAATCAATATCTTTATATTGATTCACTTTTGTCCTTGTTATATGACATTAAACTCTGCAACACTTTTGTCCGGTATGACACTAAACTACAATACTCTTTGATTTCATCATTTGAGAGAGAACTATTATTGACATTGATTTTTCAATCATGTTTCATTTCAAAAGACTATGTGCATACATGGTAATGCCTAAACTTTTTATCTCAGGTTAAACCATCATTGCACTAAAGTCCCCTTTCACCCTTCACATGTACGAACCAAATTTGTACAAAGTGTAGTTCTAGAACTAAGTGGGTTTGATTCCCATCCTTATGGGGTACGTAGGAACGTTTGAGTATCCCTCGAATCCAGCCCTAAGTCTTTTGGGCCTAACCCCAAATTTCACTTTCAGTCACTTGGATGAAAAGTCCCCATGAAAACACACATTGTGTATTCATTATTATGGTCCGAACTCTATGACCCTAAACTAAGATCTCTCATATTTTTGTCCTGCACGACGTTAAACTGCATTTCAAGAACTACGTATGGCTTGATTCTCATTCTTATGACATACGTAGTGAAGTCCAAAATTTCAATTCATGACCCACCCACAACATGATTATGGTTATCATTGACCTATTTATCTCTATATACATTTGACAATACCCATATTTATGTGTTATAATCCTAAACCTTAAATATTTTCAGATCATCATAACCCTTTTCATGACTCTTAGTCACAAAAATGTCAAACATCTGAGAATTCTTTTGCCTGACTATGCAATACGTGCCCATAGGTGGCCTTGCATAAACAGTCCACCTAACAGACTTGTTAGCCAGAAGATACTATTTTATTTAACTATGCAGCCAATGACCTTTGGTGGCCCTGCATAATTCAACCCCCTAACGGGTTTGTTAAATGATGGTAACTTCATTCTTGGGAAGAATGACTCTTTTGTCCTTATTTGTCTTAAACGACAGTATGTTGGGATCCGCAAAAAAATAGCCATCCTTAAGATATTTGTCCCACATCCTTTTTCATGATCTGAAAGTATTCAAGTCTATAGTTTATTCTTCCTCCCTACATTTGGATCAGACCTTCGTAGGAGTGATATTCATCCAGTTCTTCGATAATCTTGTCTGGAAATATCTTCTCCATATTCAAGTAACTCTTTCCATACAGCAAACTCTATACTTTAGAAAATTTGAATCTCCATAAACATTCACTGGATTTTAGCACTAGGAAAGTAAATTTCTGAGAGTTCTTCTTGCCTGACTATGCAGCACGTGCCCATAGGTGGCCTTGCATAAACAGTCTACATAACAGAATTGTCAGCCGGAATATGCTATTTATTTGACCATGCAGCCAATGCCCTTAGGTGGCCCTGCATAATTCAACCCCCTAACGAGTTTTGTTAAATAATAGTAACTTCATTCTTTGAAACTACTTCTTCTAATACCTTTTAGCTCTTTTTCATATCATTCCTCAGATTCAAATATTCTTAAGCCATAGTTTACATATTTTACCTCATACTTCAGTATGGTACTATGTTTTCAGATGAGTTGTCAAGGAATTGAGCCAATTCTAATCCATTTCGGTCAAAGCTATTTCGACCTTAAAACATTAGAATTTGTATGTCCGACATGCATGACTTTAAACTGCCAGATTTATTGTTTTTCTTTTCACCTCAGAGTCAAATCCTCTATTTCTCTCCAGATCCAACTCTGAGGGTGGACTTTTGTTGACGCTCCTTTCGTCACAGAATCTAAAGATCAGAAAAGGGGAATATATGAGCACAAAGTGATTCAAACTTTGAAGAAAACAATAAAAATTGACAAAGGGATGAACAAGGAAAACTTTGCCCATAGGCCGCGCAAGTTCCTTCATGGTCACGCAAGTGGACTTGCGCGACGCAACTTGGCGCGCAAGTGACTTGCGTGACCTATGTGATAACCGCCCGGTAACCGCCCAGGGTCTTTTATTGCCTGTAAATAGACCCTATGGGCCCCCCATTCGAGAGGATCTTTTTTCTGAAACTCGGATTGAAGCTCCCGATGCCCAAGTCTCTTCTCAAAGTTTCTGGAACACTTCTAAGGTAATTTCTTACCTAGAACGGAAAATATAAAGAGAGGGAGTAAGGCCTAAGTGTTGAAACTCATCAACACTTGCGCGCCTGAGTGGTCAACCCTTAAGGGAAGTGGTCACACTTGCGCGACGCCTTATTCCTTCGATAGAACTTGCACGTCCCTTTTTTTGGAAGAACCTCAATAGGATTTTAAAAGTTGTAATGAAGAGTCGCTCAAGTATCTCAAATTCTAGTTGAATATCGCTCATGTACCCACCTTTACGCGCAGGTATACCTACGTGACCAATACTTACGCGCCGCCGCAGTACCTTCGCACCTTCCAAGACTTGCGCGCCCCTTCCGTTTTGGGTGCATTGTTTTTCCCATTTCACCCCTCGTAAGCCATTCCACCTTTCCTTTTTAAGATTCAGTCTTCAAGACACTCTTCAAATCCATTTATGGCTTGATTTCTTGATTTCACTTACTTATTTGAAAGGAATTATGTGGAATATCTCTCAAAACCTAGTGATTTAAATATCTTTATGTCACCAAATATGGAGAGTTCATTCATTCAACCTCGTCCTTTAAGATGAGAGAATCCTTAAACCTGGGTCTCCTTTTCAGGAATAAGTCCCAGTCATAATCATGGGATTCCTTTTCAGAAGTAAGCCCCAAGTCCCCTAACCTAGGCCTCCTTTTCAGGAATAAGTTCCAGTCATAATTATGGGCATCCTCTTTAGGAGTAAGCCCCAAGTCCCTTAATTTTTGGGCATCCTCATTAGGAGTAAGCCCCAAGTCCCTTAATTTTCTCTTTAACCAGTCCTAATTTATGTTTGATCTGGGATTCCTTCTCAGGAGTAAAACCCAGTTATCAATCCTCTCTTAATTTGGGTTTCCTTTTCAGGAATAAGTCCCAAGTTAGAGTATTCAAATCTCCATGAAGCACAAATACTTTTATGGACCCTGTTCCTGGATTTTCTCCCCAATGTAAATCCTAACCATTATTTATCTGGGCAGTCATACATACATAATCCCCAAAACATTTCTTATGATTACATCTTTCATGGCCCAATTTTCTATTTTATTACCAATACCTCTTGTTTCTCACACCGAGCATGACTCACATGAGCTTAGAGGATAAAAGTAATTATGACATCCTTCTTTGAGCCATCAATCATAAACATCACACTCCCTCATTCGAACTACATGGGTTCTGATTCCTTTTCCAGAACAAAGGATACGTAGGTAGCCCATCTATGGGTTTGATCCCAACTCTGAAATAATTCATGTCCTTCTGAATGACAATAAACATCAAGTGCCCCACTGAGTGGCTTTAAAACCAGCCTGGTCATCATAATGACCAAGAGACTTCTATATAAATTTTTTGATGGTTACCATTGACCAAGATTCTCTAAATAGATATAAATGATTCTCTATTGATGAAGAACCTCAAATACATATAAAAGATTCTCTAAATTTCTTACATATTTAATCATTTATTGTTAAACTGAAGGAAAGCTCATTTTTTACTTGGTAATGTAATAAGGATTCACGAACATAACTTAAATCTATAAAGAGAGTCCCGGAATAGACAATAATTCCCCTCAAAAAGGTGTGATGAGTCCAACCTCCCATCCTCTCGACCAATGCAAATTCCTAAGCCTCATCAGTTCACAAACTAATGAAGCGCCTACCTTTGGAAAGTAGGTCCAAGTGGATATGGAATCATTGGATGTTTCCGGTTCTATGAACAAACCCGTTAGAAACTGATCAGAATGTTTTAATCTCCCATCCAAGAGGTCATCCCTGAATTCTGAGGGAAACAATGATGAAATTGTATTAAGTGCCATAAAAATAGAGAAAGAAATTTCTAGAAATTTTTTTTTCAAGGGAAACCAAGATAAGAAGCAGTACTTTAATAACCATGGAAAATGAGTAGAACCAAAACAGAGAATAGAATAAAACTATTCGTATTATGTAAGAACTGTAAAAAGAATCATCTTTGTAAATGCAGGAAGGGAATAGGAGTTCACTATAACTATGGAGAAAAGGGTCATCGACCTGATTAATGCAACGAGAAGAAACAATTCAATGATATTCAATGCGACAATTTCATAGAGATGGAACACTATGAAAATGAGTGTCCTAAGCGCCAATGAAACTTGACATAGAAAAGGCCATGAGAGAAAGGGAGAACTTATGCCATTACAACCACGGCGTTTGATGGTCCTAATGATGTGGTGGCAGGTACATTAATTGTTTCTTCAAACATAGCCAACATATTATTTGATTCTAGATTATCACATTCATTTATATCTTCTCATTTTTCCATGAAAATTATATTTGTACAATTTGATTTAATATATGAGTTGTTAGTAAAATCTCTTAGGGGATGTATTATTGTAATAAAGGCATGTCTATTAGTCCCACTCCATACATTAGAACTTTCTTTAGTTGCTAACCCTGTCATCATACTAATGACAGCCTTTGATATAATTCTCAGTAAGAATTGGTAGTCAAATTATGATTCAAAGATTTATTGTTATAATAATGAAGTTACAATTTTGGAGAATGCTGTAAAATCCCTTGTCTTTAGGGTAGAAATGTTTCCACATGATTCTTATCTATAACCACCCCTAGTAGCTCTATTGAATGAAATACATGGATTGGATGATAAACAAATATCTTTGGGTGAGGACTGAAATCTTAAAATTGAAGATGTGCACATAGTGAAAGATTAAATTGATGCATCTCTAGAGGATTTAACTGGACATCCTCTAGAGCGGGAAGTTGATTTCTCTACTAATTTAATTCCTTATGCAAGACCTATATTAAATACTCCATATATAATGGACTCTCTAGAATTTGTAGATCTTAATAAAAAACTAGAGAATTTGACTGAAAACTAATTTAATCGACCTAGTGTTTCTCTATGGGGAGCCCCTATCCTCTTTGTCAAGAAGAAAGATAGATCCATGAGGCTTTTCTTTTATTAGAGGGAAGTCAATTATATTAGAATAAATAATAAGTATCCTCTTCCGCAGATTGATGATTTATTTGAACAACTTCACGAAGCTCATAATTTTCTATGATTGATCTTCAATCGAGATTTCATCAGATGCGTGTGAGGAAGGAAGATATTGCTAAGATAGCATTTCTGACCATGAATGGGCATTAAACGTTTATAATAATGCCTTTTGGACTGACAAATGCACCCTCTATTTTCATGGATTTAATGAATAGTGTTTTCATGGAAGATATTGCTATCTTTGTTGGGGTATTCCATGAGTATATCCACTTATACTCAAAAAGCTATGAAGACCCTGATAATCACTTGGGGGTTATTCTGAGAACTCTAAGAAGAAATAAATTATATGAGAAGTTTATCAAGTGTGAATTCTGGCTTCAATCAGTTTCTTTTCTAAGACTTATAGTCTCTAAGGATGGAATCCTCTTTGATCTTTCAAAGAAAATGTAAATCGAAAAATGTAGCATGACAACAATTATAACTGAGGTACACTGTTCTATTCACATAGCAGGTTACTATTGGCATTTTGTTCAGAATTATTCATGACTTGTTAACCCGCTATCCAAGATCAAACTTAAAGTAGTTATGTTTTTGTGGACAAAATAATGTACATAATTCTTAGAAGAATTGATAAGAAGATTGGTCTATTCTCCAATTTTGACTCTTCCATATGGAAGTGGTGGATTTGTAATATACAGCAATGCATCAAAGAATTGACTGGGTTGCGTCCCTATGAAAAATGATAATGTTATTTATTATGCCTCAAGATAGTTGAAGACTCATGAGAAAAATTGTCCAACTCAAGATCTTGAGTTTTATGTTGTAATATTTGCTCTGAAAAAATGGATGCATTATCAATACAGAGAGAGATGTAAGATTTATACAGACTACAAGAGTTTGAAATACATTTTCACAAAAAAATAACTCATCCTAAGGAAATTGATATGCCTAGAGTTAATAAAATATTACAATAGTTCAACACACTACCATATGGGAAAGGCGAATCAGGTGGTAGATGCATTTATCAGGAAAGATCGTGGACTTCTGACTACAACCACGATTGAAGAGATCCTATATTTTTGGATTTTTTAAAGATGGATATGGGAATTTTTATGTAAAGGGAAACATATATCCACTTTCAAATGATTTCTAAACCATATATATTATAGAAGATAAAAATCTATCAATCTGATGATGAGAATCTGCATAAGAAAATTAACGATGTCAAGGTTGGGGGACTGGATGACCTCATGTATGAATAAGGAGTTCTGAAATTTTGGAAGAGGTTATGTGTTCCATCAGTACCTGAGATATAAAAGGGAACTATTAGATGATGATCATAACTCAACTTTCTCTATACACCCATGTATCACCAATATGTTTAGAGATCTGAAGGAATATTTTTTGTGGGATAATATGAAGTGTGAAATTTCTGACTACGTATCAAGATGTCAAGTTTGAAACAAGTGAAGGAAGGGAGATAAAATCCTAAATTAGTGATGAAACCTCTACCTATTCATTTGTGGAAGTGGGATAACATTATGATGTATTTTGTCACCGGACTACCGAGGACACCTAGAAGGAAGGATACAATTTGGGTAATTTTTTATCACCTCCCAAAATCAGAAATTTTTCATCCTATAAGAGTGAATTTACCACTTGAGCGCTAGGGAAGACTTTATATTAATGAAGTTATAAGACTTAATGGTGTACCTCTATCGATTGTATCGAATCTAGAACCTCAGTTTACCTCAAAATTCTAGAAAAGTCCCCTAAATTTTTTGTATACTAAGATTTATATGAGTACTACTTTTCACTCCCAAACTGATGGATATTCTAAAAGAACTATTCAAACTTTAGAAAAAAAGTTGAGGTCATGCTCTCTGGAGTTCCATGGTATGTGGGATCAATACTTTCCTTTTGTGGAATTTTTATACAACAATAGTTTCCATTCTAGTATTGAAATGGATTCATATGAAGCATGTTATGGAAAAAATGAAGAAATCCAACTTTTTGGGAAGAATTTGGTGAGAGGAATCTTATTTCCATCAAACCTATTGAAGAGACCATGACAAAGGTGAAGAAAATACAAGCCCATATTAATGTATCCCAAAGTAGGCAGAAGAGTTATGCTGAAAACTAGAAAAAGGACTTGGAATTCCAAGTGGGAGATCATGTATTTCTGAAATTAACTCCATGGAAGGGTGTCTTAAGGTTTGGTAAGAAAAGGAAACTGAACCCCAAGTACATTGGATCATTTGAAATTATGGAATGAATCGGAGCCATAGATTACCATTTAGCAATGCCACCAATTATCTCTAGTGTTCATGATGTGTTCCACATTTCATTGTTAAATAAATACATGCTATACCCAACCCATGTACTCACATATGACTAAATTGAACCGCAACCTGAATTTTCATACTGTGAAATTCAAATCAGTATTCTTCACACAAGGGAGAATGTATTGAAAAATCAGACAACTCATCTAGTAATGGTTCTTTTTAAAAACCAGAATATGGAGGAAGCCACATGCGAACTTGAGGATGTTATGAAAAAGAATCAACCACATCTTTTTTGTGAGTTTTATACACAAAATTTTAAGGATGAAATTTCTGAAGGAGGGAATAATGTAGCACCTGAAACACTTCATGATATGTTTCTCTTACATAAATTATAGTTATAGAATATATTTCATGAATCAAAGATCCTCTGTGGAAAAAACCAGGTTACTTATAGTAGATGTCAATATGCTAGCCATTAAACATATATTTTATAACTCTGTGATTTGAATTTTAGAAATCGGACATCCTCAATTGTGTTCAAGGTGATATTTAGAGTCAGATAGAATTAACATAATTTTTAGATAGTAGTAACCTACCCTTATGAATAATAACCTTCTCTAATTAATAGTAACATACCCTTATGAATAGTAACTTTCCCTTATGAATATTGATACGATTTTTATGAATGATATCCCTACCCTTGAGTTTATAAGTGAACTCGAGCACCTCTAAAATGATGATGAATATTTTAAGTGTATATTTTTCGATTAAATAATGATTTTAATTAAATATTTAATTATTCATATTTAAATAATTATATTTGAAAAATGGACAACATTTTTGGATTCTACACATCAAAAAATGTCTATGGTGATTTTTTGGGATTTTTTTGAAATACTATAATGTTTTATGAATATTTAAATGCGATAAATTATGATAAATGATAAATAAGAATTTATTGAGTCATTAATGACGATCTGCGGATGTAAGCCCATTTGTTTCAAATTCACATGCATATATTATTGTTCTTGGTCATGGGAAACTTACTATATTTTGTCTTTAGAGGAAATAATATATTAATGGTCATAATATTAAGAAAACTCTTCTCACCTTCACTATGTATACCACCCCTCGCCCCCTCTTCCTCCCACTCCACTAAAGATTCAAGCCTTGCCTAAATTATGCCAAATACACCTTCCAAGCCCTCTCCCCATGTCCATGACCTTCTGGTGACTCCAAAATTCCAAAAATAAAGGCCTTAAAGATAATTTCAGTGAGGATTACTCATGAGGGGAACCTTCCTTCTCTTTTCATTCAATTTCTTTTACAAATATCCATTATTTTATTCTCCCTTCTCCCCTCCCCTCATCTAAATGCCATGATTATTAAACTACTCTACATGTACAATATTTTCATTGTGCTAATTGAATATATCATCATAATTTCTCATTTCCCCTCCTTTTATACAACAATTGCAATCACCGTCCGAGATGTGTAAATAAATCACACTCAAGGAAGACGGATTCTAAATTTGCAATACAATCATAAATAATGGTTATGAAACCTTTAAAATTGTTGAACCAGGTCATAATATATGTATTTTATCTTGATAAATGTAATGTAATCTTTAAACATTAATAATATTGAATAATAATACCAAACAAGTTTATAGAGCACAAAACCATCAAGCCAAATCTAAGAGTTTATTTTAACTCATTGAATCAGTCATAGTCATGTTATATTACCTGAATCATTATAAGATCATTAATATCTTTTTAATTTCACTAATAACTTATATTAAAAATTTGTATGTTTAACCATATTTCAAAAAAAAAACATCCACTCATGAATACAAGTAAACGGATCATGAAAACCAAAGAAGAAAATGCTACCAAAACAATTAAATTTAATCTCTTAAACCATCAAAAAGGACATTAATGATCCTAATAAGGTCATAACATATGGATTATATTTTTCTGAGGTTATGGAATTTTTAATTAATGAAGCTATATTTTGTTATTCAGGTCATTAAAAACAATCATGAACACCATTAAGCATAAGGTAAGGGATCCTCTCCCCCACTTTTGTTCATGAATCTCCCCTAAGATGTGCCATTTTATTTTTAATTCCTAATGAGTGGGTAGGTATTTTCACCTCCACCATACACCCCTTTTCCCATATAAATAATTTAATATCCCTTTACCTCTCATTAATCCCTCTCAATAGCACTCGTTACCATGATGAAAGGTTTGTAAGGGGTTCCTCATCTAACATTCATTTCTATGATATTTTCATTGTTCGGCAATTATTTCATGTATGTGGTATATGTGTACTTCCATTTGAAATATAATAACAAGATTCTTTTTATATTTATGTTATTCAATATTTAATTTGAGATTTATTATGTTCTGGTTATATGATTCGACAGGTTACATTGTTGTAGGAGACTTTGTCTTAACTACTATTTTGTTGTGACTAAAATTGTGTGGTGCACCTAATGATCATTATGTTGTGTACATACTTCCCATTTGATATCACCTTTCATTTGAAATTTTATTTATTTTATATATCCATAATCTCATATAAATGAATATTTTGTTTAAACTGTATACCATTTTATATACGAAGATTATTTGGGACGTTATTTCAATTACGGAGATAATGATGAATCTGTATACTCTACACCATATGGATATTAAAAAGGAATATTGCTCATGTATTGAATCAATTTATAAAGAATTATTTGGACATGTAGTGGTGGGTTGGGAATTTAATAGCCCCTTGATGAATCGGTATGTCTCATGAGACAAATCAGTTGGTGACAAATACTTTGAGTTTGTTTCCAAAAATAAGGCGGGATTCATCCCATAGAACTATACCGTTTTACTATATTATTGTATCATTTGCTAGATAAATTATGTCCAATTAAGAAGCATTATCTTTATTCATTTTAAGTCATTATTATCCTTGGGGTTTTCACTATGAAAAAATCTATGGATGCAAGCCATTTCTCAGTTTATGAATGGAATGTGTTTTTTATTTATTCACCATTCCATATTTATTTATGATTCAGTTATTATTGATTCATTATTCTTCTATTTGTAACCCTCAATAAGCATTTCATATCACCCCTTTCACTTTCTACCTTCAACTAGTGATAAATAGGAGATCATATTTTGTATTCTTGTGGATGCAGTTTTTAGTTTTTGTTATTATAGTATTTTGTAACCTTCTCCAATGTAATTTGAGTTACTTTTTTTGTATCTAGTTTCTTCAATAATTCTAAAATGATTGTTTTTTTGGACATTCATTACTTTTATCCATGCCAATATAACATGTAATGCACCATCTCCGGTCTAGAGTGCTCGGGTCATTATAGAAGTGTTTCTATCGGTCTCACCAATGGAACATTTATCATCGCTCTCACCAATGGAACTATTCATATCTGTCTCATGGATGGAACTGCTCACATTGGTATCATGGGTTGAATTGTTCGTATGGGTCTCACAGATGGAACTGTTCGCTCCGGTCTCATCGATGGAACTATTAACAGAATTTGAAATTTGGAAAAGTGTTGGGGATAAGTCACCTTAATATCCCAAAACACTTAAAACACAATATATGCGAAGAGGAATTGACTGGAGAGGTTCAAGCCATTACAATTTTAATTTTAAAAAATGGGTTGAATTCCCTTTTTAAAAATACACAATAATGCCACTCCTCCACCACTATCAAAAGGAACTCATCCCTTCCACATATTCACACCTATAAATCCCTTTGTAGTAGCATAAATTTACCAAATTATTCTCCCAACATCCGTACCTTCAATATAGAATCATCACCTTTGGCATAAAGGTTTCCAAGTAAGTATTTTGGTATATACCAAAAGTAGTTACCCAAAAATGTGGTCCCATTCTTCTACAAAAAAATTAATTTTATTTACTAATCCACCCAATCACCTATTATTTTTACATTATAATATAATTACCTTATTATCCAAAATAAATTGTTATTTTCTTATTCTAATCATATGATCATCACTTAAAAACACTTCCATCTAAAGGGTGAAAAACATACTATTCCTGTTCGATGAACTACTCTCTCATGAAACATCGAGTGTTCATAATACCATTAACACCTCTCATAGTTAGAAATTTTGATTTTCATATTGTTTATATATGGTATATATGATATTGAAAAAAAATATTTATGCATCTTTATTATATATATAAAACATACCATTATGTTTTCCATTTAGTTTATGTAACGCCCCAACCCTAGTTACCCAGAGTCGGTGCATTATTACATAACATTGACATGATCACAAGAAAGATCAAATCCCGAAAGACCGATTGGTTTTGTAGCCTTGGAAACACTAGATATATTCATAAAGTTTTACATTATATCATAAAGTGAAAAACTACTATGACAACATAATGTCTCCATAGTCCACACTATTATCCCCTCATAATATCCCTGCAGGTCATTCATAACTTACTTCTTCAAATCCTGGGAAAAATAAAACATAGAAAAGGGGTGAGCTCAAATGCCCAGAAAGGATAACAATATAACGGAACATTCAAATATAAGCATAAACATTTAAGGAAATGCATTACTAAAAGAAAATCCTTTTAAACGTGAACTTCAACATAGTACGGAAAAAGTTAAATGAAATAATGCCATTTACTTATTCACATGGATATTCTAATAATCGAATAATCACATGCAATATCAATAACCTCTTTCATAATGTCGAAATGCAATATTCTGAACTTTAATTTCTTTGTCAAGGCCTCGTCCCAACACCTAGGGGATAACTGTAACTGGAACCCAACCCGGAGTGCCTCTAAAAACCGGACACCAACCCAGAGTTCCTCTAATAACCAGAGACCAAACCGGAGTTCCTCAAATAATCGGAGACCAAACCAGAGGGCTTACTTTTACCGGTCCCCAACCCGGAACATACTTGTCTAACACATTCATCTGAATGAAAGGTTGAAATATAACATAAACATTCGGATTACAAATAACTTATGAAATGTAAATACTCTAAACAAAAACCATGAGTGACATAAGAATAACTTATCCACAGTAAAAAATATCACAAAACCTTCAATAAAATATGGATGTTTTGTATCATAATAAATCAACTTCAAATAAGCTTAAAAACCATCAATGGATGTTGACATAGATGAAATCAAAACTATTTTAGAGAAATATCTCTTTTTTTTAAATCATTTTAAAAGTATCATAATTAAAAAATAATAAATTCAATTTGAAAACATTCTTATAAGATTGTAAGGGACGCTTTGACGATTTTATAATGGAGGAAAATAACCACACCCGCCGTATAAGTTAAAAAAACATTCTTACCTTAATTCTATCGAAAAGGTTAAAAAGCACCTTGTTTGGAAAACGACGGAAATATTCCTTTATAAACCACTTATAAAAAGTCAAATAAGGGTATAAATGACATTAACCCATATTCTTGTAAATAGTAAAAATGTTTTAAAATACATTTCGAAGAAACATGGATGTGGATGATAAAGAGATCCCAGTAGATAATTGCGTATAAACAACCTCGGATAATGAAGAGATTATGAAATAAACCCTTACCAATTTGGTAACTTACGAAACATACAACCCATGAAAGAGGTATCATACACTGAATATGTAAATACACATAAATTAAAGTGTATTACACAAAGAATATAATTATGGGCAGTACATACACCACACAAAAGGTAATAGTGGCAATATGGCATGAATCTCACGGAAATAAGGAGTGAGATGAAAACCCATTACCTTGAACTTTTCCTTGGTTCAGGTTGGTTAACCTCCTGTATAATGTTGAAATAATTGTTATTAAATTATACAAGAATCATATACATTAATATGATATCATATATGATCTTTTAATATTGATTTGATTATAATATCTTAGTATTATCGTTGTTTCGGGTGTTAACTTACTTATTTTCTTTTATATGATTTGTTACGTAAGCCATGTTTGTAATGGATAGGTTGTATATTACTCATATCCAGAATTATATCAAGTCCTTAAACATCATTTTTAAATCTTCAAATGATAATTATACTTTAATGGATACGATGGAGAATGAATCTCATCGCGTTCGTGGAGACGGTAGTCCGTACGTACGCACGAGCGACAATATCATTCTTTTGATATTAAAATAATATATAAATGGATGGTATATCATATATAAAGAATCATTAAAATGTTATATTTATTATTTACATGAGTTACACATCATTATTATACCTATCCAAATAATAATATATTGAATAACAATTACACCACGACGTGGAGACGGTAAGCCGTACGTACGCACGTATGGTGACATGTTATTCAAAGGGTGGATAGAATACTGAATATGGTTGTACCATATTTATAATAACATCACAGTATATATAATATACTGGATTTATTATTTTATAATGGTAATAACAAAGATAGAAGAAGTGGAAGAAGAAAGGAACTTGAAAAGGTGTGGTGAAAACATTACCTCTTCTTCAGGTTCTTCCTTTTGATTTGATCAAAAGGGCTCCATAGGTTGGCTTTCTGATCAAACTAAGGCCACTAGGTTGTATTGAGGGATGTTGGGAGAGTATTTGGGCAGATTTTGGCTGATCAAAAAGGTTTTAAAATTGTGAAGAAATGAGAAGGAGGAGTTCCCTTTTATAAGAGGGGTGAGGGGCACCTTTGGAAAAGCTAGAAATATTAGTTTATAATAAGTCCATATTCGGTTTAATATGGATCCAAAGTTGATTATTTAAATGTTAAGGTGGGGATGGGTCGAAAAAAACTCGACCAATAGAATTTATACAGGTTTGGGTACTTATATTAACCTTATCTTTATGTATTAACTCTATGTTAATTAGTTTCACTTTTACAATGTCTCTTTTTATTTTTATATAATATGGTTAATAAACATACTATATATATCCAAGAGACCCCCAATTGGTCCGTCAATGATGAAACTATCATGATATAAGTCTCTTGGCCGAACATTTGATTTTTATAAAATTAATATCCATTAAAAATATAATATTTGTTTTAAGAACTCTTTTATGTAAATTTTGACACTATTCAATAGTTGATTTTTGTGAAACTAATAACAGATTTATTACTTCTAAAAAAGTCAATTACATCAATCCTAATATACCATATTATCTTATAAAATTAGTTTAATTCATTAAAAGTTTCATATTATATTTATTTGGGTATTTATAATATCAATTATTTTAATTATTCACTATTATAGTAATTAATTCATCATCATTGTGTCATAAATAAATTAAATTATTTAATGTCTAAAAATTATAAATAAAGTATCATTATGTAGGAAATCTTTTTATCTTTATAATGAATATTTATAATATAAAATCCAACATATATAACCCTATGTAAAAATTGTTTTTCTAAAAGATATATGCTTGTGTCATTTTTGTATTCATTTTAACTTAATTAAAATAAAGTGTCCCTATCACCTACAAGTGGCACCATGGGGTCCCAAAATCAACCCAAATATGCCTATGTCCGAACATGTGTCAACCAATAAGGCTAGGAAACGTTTTAGGGTAATTTAGTATTATTATAATATTATTTGTTTTTAACCCTTATTTACCGGATTTACCCTTAACCATGGTAAATAAAATTTTTACCACAGTAATTATTCAAAATGTCTAAAAATAAAAGTTACCTATTTACACAATTTGAACATCCTGATTCCAAATATGGAATCCATTTTTCTAAATTCAAAACACAGAAGTGTCAGAAATTAATTTAAAATTAATTCCCGCTGTCAAAACAAAAATCGTGTTTTTAAGAGATAATAACTATCAAAAGATTGACACTCGTTTATGTTCGGTTTAATTGTAAAATTATGTCCAATGACCAACATTATATTAAATGGTAAAAATATATTCTAAATATACTTTAAAACCACTCAAATTCATAATTTATCACTATTAATTGTTTGATTAAAAAAGTTGTTTTTAATTAAAATTTAGTAATTTTCACTATTCATCAAAATATGAAAGTTATTCGAAAAGTACCAAAATTTCAACTTAGGCTAAATTAGATATTCCGAATCCAAAAATGAATTCCATTTTGAAATATAAAATATATATAATTTCAAAAATTAGGTATTACTATTCAAAACGGCTAGTTTGATTGGTTGTGGTGTGTGTTAAAACTCAAAGTTGCGTACAACACACGCTACTGTATTATTCAAAGAAAGCGTACCGTGGAAGCTTGGGATGTTTCATTTTAAATTTTTGATGTCCCCATTTAGTCAAAAAGTTTAAAATATTTTATTTAAAAAGGGTTCAATATTAAAAGTTGATAAAAGTGCAATACTGAAAATGAATTTGTTCTTGCATTATGTCTAAGATACACATAATATAGATTCTAAAATTATAAGGATTATATAAAGTTTACAATTTAGTTAATACTATTCATAACATCTTTTTAATGTCTTTTTGGTAAGTCATGGGGCAATTTAACTCGGTGTTGCGTGTAGTGCAAGTTATTGAATTATTTTGAAGAAATAACACACTATGAATTCTTGGGGTGTTACATTCTCCCCTCCTTCAATAAATTGCATCCTCGCAATTTGAAATTATTCATCGAAAATAAAAGGTTGAAAATAGAAAATATATTTATGGGAAAGCTCACATCAAAAATTGGGTTACTAAAATTTAGTCTTAATATGAGGAAAAGAGAAATCAAAGGGTCACCACCAAATTATGATCTCGATTTGGAGAACATTGGTGGCAATTAGAGACATATAATTGGTGAAAAAATGTAAATATTTATAGGAAGTGATTGAGGTCATCAATCACAAACAAGTATAAAATTTAGGTCCTTAAACTCATCAATCTATGATGATTTGAAATACCATTGGTTCAACAAAACATAGGGTATTGTGATAACACATTTTTAACGTTTCAAAATATCTTAGTTGAAATCCCACATCGGAAAATGAATTAATGAGGCCTCTATTTAAAATAAAGAGTGTAATGTTTGAAGATAATCGAAAATAACACATACTAGGGTTCCATGAAGGAAAATATGGATATGGAAGAGAAATCTAACCATCAATTATCTGATGGAGAGTGGTAGAGAACATGGCTATGAAAAGGCCAACAATCCCAAAGCCATAAATTAGTGATGATTTAAGGTACCATCTAGGACAACATTTTTGTTCTAAGTTCCTTTACTTAATGTTGAGGAATTTATTTATGAGATTCTCTAAGATCATAAGGAGATATACTTACTTTATAATTAGAGTTTTATCCATTAATAAATTTCTACCACAAACTCATCTTTCACTCTAAAAGATATTAGAACGTAAAAAATTCTATTTACACTATTCGTATAGGGTTCCAAAATAAACGAATTTATAATTCATCTACAAGATCTTTTAAGGAAAACTACATTATTTAATACAGGACATCTCGTGGGCCAGTGGTAGGTGATACACCCTTGTCGACCTTCGGTTGCGGGTTCAAGTCTCACAGCCTTGCCGGACGTGACGGGTTTCCGCCCGACCTCCGGGTTGTCCTTTTATGGTAATCCAAAATAATCCAAACTAGAACTATCCAAAATAATTCTGTCCAAACTCACAGTCCAACATTTATAAGGAAGGTAAACATAATGTAGATCCTTTTTACCCCGTAATAGAATATGAATACCTTCATCATGTATTCTTTTAATACACTGAATCATCCTGAATTACCATATTCCTTATCGATTACATTCATGCTCCCTTATTCCTTATAGAATGCTGGATATATTTCATCAATCCAAAAATGTTTTAAACCCCAAAAATGATGGAATATACAAATCATTAATCAGTTCCAAGGTATTCAAGAATATCCAATATAATTTATCCAAAACAATCATGTATTATTCCTAAATCACTACCTCAGTATCAGAACTATATTATGGTTTATCATTCTCTCAACCATATATTTTCCAAAAATTTATCCTGCTATTGAGTCACTTTTCTTTGTTCCACACAATCTCAAGTCCTTAATGAAATAGTACTGTAGTACAATCCTTATATACTCCATTATTATTATAACAAGTACATTGTTGATACAAAACTCAATTGACATAATCAACATAAGAACACTAATCATTTCTCTTCATCCGTGGTAGTATCATAACTTGATTATTATCCAATAGCATCATTTGCGGCATAATCTGATGACTGGGACATAGGTTCGCGTAGTGTCCAAACTCCTTGAAAATGAAGCATTGTATAGTTGAAACCATTTTCTTACCCTTACAGTCATGTACTTTGTGCCCTTTTCCTCCACACTTATAACAGACTCCCATTCCTTTCAGGCAAGTTCCAGGGTGTTTTATTCCATAGTTATCACATATGGGAAAATTCTTCTTTTCCCTCTTACCTTTATCCATCTTTCTCTCTTCCATCCTTTTCTTCTCTTGCTTCCCTTCAGAGCCATAGGACCCAGTAAACTCTTTACTTATCTTATCAACACATGATATTATTCCTCCATATGATGATAATACATGCGAGACTATTTCTCTTGTAAATTCTGGCTTAAGACCATACAACATATGATACTTCTTTCTCTTTGTATCATGTGCATTGCTAGAGTTATCATTCCTTCTACTGGGTTCCATTTCTAAACAATGGAATACATTAGATTAGTTTATGAATAACAATACCTAATCCCAAACTTGTAAAACACATAACATAAATTAAATAGTTTATGGATATAATCCATAATCATAAAAATGTCTCCTTTGAGGAAGTATATACTCATAAACCCTTCATAATGATTTGTAAAGAAAATGAGAGTTATCCTAAGCATATCCGCCAGGAGTGTCGTAACCAAGAGTGCAACAAGGCCCGTTGTCGTGCACCAGTTCCTCGTTCGAGTCTTGCTCAAAGCGGTGTTTTCGGGTTTTACCCCTAGGTACATCTGTGCCAGAGCCGCCTCTACCTGCTCGTATCCTGACAGGGATTTATTTCTCAGAAAACTCATAAAATCTCTACAATACAAAAATTCTAGGAAGTTCTTCTATACTAATCCTCAAAGTCCATCTTAAATCTATGTGCTCTAATTAGAGTTTATCTAAATCTAGCTTCCAAGGTTTGTACTAAACTTAATTTGATACCAACTGTAATGCCCCGACACTAGTTACCCAGAGTCAGTTCATTATTACATAACATTGGCATGATTACAAGAATGATCAAATCCGGAAATACAGATTGGTTTAGTAGACTTTGAAACACTAGATATATTCATAATGTTTTACATTACATCATAAAGTGAAAAACTACTATGAAAACATAATGTCTCCATAGTCCACACTATTATCCCCTCATAATATCCATGCAGGTCATTCATAACTTACTTCTTCACATCCTGGGAAAAATAAAACATAGAAAAGGGGTGAGCTCAAATTCCCAGTAAGGATAAAAATATATCAGAACATTCAGAAATAATCATAAACATTTAAGGCAATGCATTACTAAAACAAAAGCCTTTTAAACTTGAACTTCAACATAGTATGGAAAAAGTAAAATGAAATAATGCCATTTACTTATTCACATGGATATTCTACTAATCTAATAATCACATGCAATATCAATAACCACTTTCATAATGTCGGAATGCAATATGCTGAACTTTAATTATTTTGTCAAGGCCTCGTCCCAAGACATAGGGGCTAACTGTAACCAGAACCCAACCCAGAGTGCCTCTAATAACCGGACACCAACCCGGAGTTCCTCTAATAACTGAAGACCAAACCGGAGTTCCTCTAATAACCAGAGACCAAACTGGATGGCTTAATTTTACCGATCCCCAACCCGGAACATACTTGTCTAACACATTCATCTGAATGAAAGGTTGAAATATAACATAAACATTCAGATTACAAATAACTTATGAAATGTCAATACTCTAAACAAAAACCATGAGTGACATAAGAATAACTTATCCACAGTCAAAAATATCACAAAAACTTCAATAAAATATGGATGTTTTGTATCATAATAAATCAACTTCAAATAAGCTTAAAAACCATCAATGGATGTTGACATAGATGAAATCAAAACTATTTTAGAGAAATATATCATTTTTTTGAAATAATTTTAAAAGTAACATAATTATAATAAATTCAATTTGAAAATATTCTTATAAGCTTTTAAGGGAAGCTTTGACGATTTTATAACGGCGGAAAATAACTGCACCCTCCGTATAAGTTAAAAAACATTCTTACCTTAATTCTGTCGAAAAGGTTAAAAAGAACCTTGTTTGGAAAACGACGGGAATTTTCCTTTATAAACCACTTATAAAAAGTCAAATAAGGGTATAAATGACTTTATCCCATATTCCTGTAAATAGTAAAAATGTTTTGAAATACATTTCAAAGAAACATGGATGTGGATGATAAAGAGATCCAAGTAGATAATTGCGTATAAACAACCTCGGATAATGAAGAGATTGTGAAATAAACCCTTACCAATTTGGTAACATACGAAACATACAACCCATGAAAGAGGTATCATACAATGAATATGTAAATACACATAAATTAATGTGTATTACACAAAGAATATAATTATGGTCAGTATATACACCACACAAAAGTTAATGGTGGCAATATGGCATGAATCTCATGGGAATAAGGAGTGAGATGAAAACCCATTACATTGTACTTTTCCTTGGTTGAGGTAGGTTAAAATCCTGTATAATAGTGAAATAATTGTTATTAAATTATACAAGAATCATATACATTAATATGATATCATATATTATCTTTTATATTTATTTGATAATAATATCTTAGTATTATCGTTGTTTTGGGTGTTAACTTACATGTTTTCTTTTATATGTTTTGTTATGTAATCCATGTTTGTAATGGATAGGATGTATATTATTCATATCCAGAATTATATCAAGTCCTTAAACATCATTTTTAAATCATCTAATGATAATTATACTTTAATGGATATGATGGAGAATAAATCTCATCGCGTTCGTGGAGACGGTAGTCCGTACATACGCACGAGCGACAATATCATTATTTTGATATTAAAATAATATATAAATGGATGGTATATCATATATAGAGAATCATAAACATGTTATATTTATTATTTACATGAGTTACACATCATTATTATACCCATCCAAATAATTATATATTGAATAACAATTACACCATGACGTGGAGACGGTAAGCCGTACGTACGCACGTATGGTGACATGTTATTCAAAGGGTGGATAGAATACTGAATATGGTTGTAACATATTTATAATAACATCACAGTATATATATGATACTGGAGTTATTATTTTATAATGATAATAACAATGAAAGAAGATGTGGAAGAAGAAAGGAACTTGAAAAGGTGTGGTGAAAACATTACCTCTTCTTCAGGTTCTCCCTTTGGATTTGATCAAAAGGGCTCATTAGGTTGGATTTCTGATCAAACTAAGGCCTCTAGGTTGTAGTGAGGGATGTTGGGAGAGTATTTGGGCTGTGTTTTCCCGATCCAAAAGGTTTTGAAAGTGTGAAGAAATGAGAAGGAGGAGTGCCCTTTTATAAGAGGGGTGAGGGACACCTTTGGAAAAGCTAGAAATATTAGTTTATAATAAATTCATATTCCGTTTATTATGGCTCCAAAGATGATTATTTAAATGTTAAGGTGGGGATGGGTCGGAAAAAACTCAACCAATAGAATTTAGATAGGTTTGGGTACTTATATTAACTTTATCTTTAAGTATTAACTCTAAGTTAATTAGTTTCACTTTTACAATTTCTCTTTGTATTTTTATATAATATGGTTAATAAAATTACTATATACATCCAAGAGACCCCCAAGTGGTCCATTAATGATGGAAATATCATGATATAAGTCTCTTGGACGAACCTTAGATTTTTAGGAATTTAATATCAATTAATAATATAATATTTGTTTTAAGAACTCTTTTATGTCAATTTTGACACTATTCAATAGTTGATTTTTGTGAAACTCATAACAGATTGATTACTTCGAAAAAAGTCAACTAAATTAATCCTAATGTATCATATTATCCTATAAAATTAGTTTAATTCATTAAAAGGTTCATATTATATTTATTTGGGTATTTATAATATCAATTATTTTAATTTTTCACTATTATAGTAATTAATTCATCATCATTGTGTCATAAATAAATTAAATTATTTAATGTCTAAAAATTATAAATAAAATATCATTATGTAGTAAATCTTTTTATATTTATAATTAATATTTATAATCTAAAATCCAACATATATAACCCTATGTAAAAATTGTTTTTCTATAAGATATATGCTTGTGTCATTTTTGTATTAAATTTAACTTAATTAAAATAAAGTGTCCCTATCACCTAAAAGTGGAACCATGGGGTCCCACAATCGACCCAAATATGCCTATTTCCGAACATGTATCAACCAATAAGTCTAGGAAACGTTTTAGGGTAATTTAGTATTATTATAATATTATTTTTTTAACCCTTATTTACCGGATTTACCCTTAACCATGGTAAATAAAATTTTTACCGCAGTAATTATTCAAAATGTCTAAAAAAAAGTTACCTATTTACACAATTTGAATATCCTGATTCCAAATATGGAATCCATTTATCTAAATTCAAAACAAAGAATTGGAAGAAATTAATTTAAAATTAATTCTCGTTGTCAAAACAAAAAGCTTGTTTTTAAGAGATAATAACTATCAAAAGATTGACACTAGTTTATGTTCGGTTTAATTGTAAAATTATGTCCAATGACCAAAATTATATTAAATGGTAAAAATATATTATAAATATACTTTAAAACCACTCAAATTCATAATTTATCACTATTAATTATTTGATTAAAAAGTTGTTTTTAATTAAAATTTATTAATTTTCACTATTCATCAAAATATGAAAGTTATTCGAAAAGTACCAAAATTTCACCTTAGGCTAAATTCGATATTCTGAATCCAAAATTGAAGTAAATTTTGAAATATAAAATATATATAATTTAAAAAATTAGGTATTACTATCCATAACGGCTAGATTGATTGGTTGTGGTGTGTGTTAAAACTCAAAGTTGCGTACAACACACGCTAATGTATTATTCAAAGAAAGTGTACCATGGAAGCTTGGGATGTTTCATTTTAAATTTTTGATGTCCCCATTTAGTCAAAAAGTTTAAAATATTGTATTTAAAAAGGGTTCACTAATAAAAGTTGATAAAAGTGCAATACTGAAAATGAATTTGTTCTTGAATTATGTCTAAGATACTCATAATATAGATTCTAAAATCATAAGGATTATATAAAGTTTAAATTTTAGTTAACACTATTCATAACCTCTTTTGAATGGCTTTTTGGTAAGTCATGGTGCAATTTAAATCGGTGTTGCGTGTAGTGCAGGTTATTGAATTATTTTTAAGTAATAACACACTATGAATTCTTCGGGTATTATAGTTTAAATACTATAAAATCGTTTATAGACGTCTGGAATACAGCCTGCTCAAATCGATGTGAATCATTCACTCTATACATGGAACATATATGACCTAAATATGAAAATAGAATTTAAATATTAATATTTATCATTTAATTGAAATTACTAAAATTATTTTAAATAAATTAATGTATAGTTCATACATATGTAAGATATAGATTCTCCAAAAACTTGGTATTTAATTTCATATTTCCAAATTAAATGGAATTTTATAAATACATATATATACTTGACATATATGAAATTTAAACCATTTCTAAATTCATTAGATTATTAAATTATTATCGATGTAATAATAAAAAAATTCAAAAATCAAAACATACTCGAAAGAACAAGTCAATTAACACCCAAAATATTTGAAATAATAAAAAAGTATTAACAAATATATAATAATATATTATAGGATGAAAATATATGATATTATAAATATGATTATCAATGTGGTATAATTTAGTTACATGCCTTATACAACTATACATTGAGGTTAATGGACATTCATCTATAATAAATGCAAGGTAAGGGATTCTTGTCTCATTTTTCTATTCGGGAGGGATTCACCATTTTTTGCAACTTATTTCTCTAGTGTTGTGTATATTTTGACCCAATTTCATTTATTATTAGGAATAAATTTATCTTAATGGAATATATAGTGTAATTTGGTATTATATATTTTGTTTGGAACATAATTTTGATGTTACCATATAGAATGGTAATTCTTCTCAATTTCAATTCTTCGGTACCTATTATATAGTTGTGCACCAAGATTCTATTATATGGTGTACATACTCTGTCTTTGACATATAATATAATGATTTATTCATTATTAATGATATTGTGTATTGAAAATTTAATTATTTCATCAAATATTTCTTGAATTAAGTGATACCAAGTGGAAAATAATTTCATAATCCAATTTCATTTCTTTCAGTTATATTACCTCCTCATTGTCATAATATTCTATGATTTTGTGGGTAATAATTTTTTATTATATATTTTTTTATATCCCCTATCTTTATTCAGATTTACATTTAAATCATATAATATATACATTTATTTATTATCTTGTCAATGTTATGTTACTTTCAATGGACTACCATGAAATATCATTTTGTTCTGGATTGATTACATAAGAATTTACATCAGAATAAATTACTCAATCATTGATTAATAAACCTTTTCATATTAGTCTCCAATAATTATTCATGAAATTTCAATGTAATAATTCCTCCTTTCAACAAATTTTAAGGAAAATGTTATTGAAAATATTTTATAGAAAAACCATCTTCAATTTTATGTTTTCTTCTAAAACCCCATGTTTTCTTTATTTCTCTCTATATAAATTTGTATTTTCTTCTAAAACACAATTTTTTTCTAACCATTTAAAAATGATTTATATAAATTAAAAAAATTACAATAACTGGGATAAAATCCTCAAAATAACCAAAAAATATTTTAACCTCAAAGGTTATTTCATACCTCACATATTCTATCCTAGAAACTAATAACACATAATTTCCTCAGAGGTGAATGTCTCTAAAAATATCATTAATCACCTTGAAATTAAATAATCCTAAAAAATGGTTTCTAATTCATTGAAATTATAATATACCATAATATTATAGACCCATAATGATATCCCTATCTCTTAAGAAAACATTCTAATCTCTAATGTTGTCAAAACCGACCTGTGATACCAACTATAAGGCCCCACCTTAAACCATACATAATCTTGAGTTTTGATCAAGAATTTATATTCCTTCACATTAATCATATTTTAAGGATTTAATATTTAGAGAATTATGCTATAACTATTCAATTACATCTGAAAAATAAAAAAGTAGACACATCTACTCAGTTTAATTTTTTCACAATAATATAAATCCTTAAAAAACATGATTTTTTTTCTTTATAAAAATATTCTTAAATTATTCCTTTTCCTTATCTTTCCTTGTACCATTTGAATAAAATTTTATAAAATTTGTATGAGCATAAAATTATCAGTAAATAATATAAAATAATTTGTAAAACCATTATTTCATGAATATAAAAAACCTAGGAAATCATTTTCATAAAATACACTTTTCACCCATAAATCATAAACTATTGAGGTTACATAATGTAATCATAAAATTACTACAACACATCATATAAATAATAAAACAAAAAGTTAAATTTTGGAATCCATATAATTCTTAAATTTTAGATTTTGCAGCTATATAGGGAGTAACCTTCACTATTATGATTGGAATACCATCATAGTATATTTCATAAATATCGTAGGAGAAAATTTATCATTTACCTCTGTCACATTAACCATTGCATTAGAGATCAACCACTGGCGTAATGAACCATAGTTTATCACAGAACCACCAAAATTAATTTCATTGTCTAACCACAATTAAAATTTCCATGTTCAATTAAATAATCATAACAAATAAAATATTGAAATTATCAACATTTCACTAATCAATCAAAATAAATAAATTTAATTTATAGAAATATTGAATCCATTTCCAAAACCATTTAAAACATTTAATAATGTGATTTTTGAATCAAATTGTCCCATATCACATGGAAAAATTTAAATTTAATTAACATTTGAAAACATTAATGTTCATATAAATAAATCCATGAAACCATTATGAAAAATACACATTAATTAAAAATATTTACAAGAATAAATCTTTTAAACATTTAAGATTATATTTTAGTTAAAGAGTATCGAAACACATGACAAAAAATTGAATAAAATTAAATAAATAAAGAAATAAAATATACATTAAATTTGATGAGATTATGGAATTTCATGACATAAAATTTCAATGGGGGTTTATATATTCATTTTAGGATATTAAAAGTGAACAATATCAAGATATGACTCAATGATTTGATATTGAGACGTTTTCCATTATAAATATTGTATAATTATATTAAGGATAAATCAAGTACATAATTATGTGTGAAAAATATAAATACACCAAATATAATTTGATATTATGTGTATGATAATCTAGGGTCATTCACACATATTATTGGAAAAAAACCATCGATGTGAATATTTAACTCAATAGATAGATTTTGAGATAAGATATGAATTAAAAAGATAATTTTTTTAATAAAATAGATCGATGACATGTATTCGTAATACATATATGTAAAGATGTTATAAAATACAAGAATGAATAGTAAAAAATTATTTCATAGATAATAATAGCACCACATAATCATGAAGTGGATGATTTCCCCAATGAAATTAATTTTTGTTACGAAGTTCCCTTTCAGTGTTTGTATAAATGACATAAGAATTTATTATTGTTGTGATTATGTGTAAAAATACTATATCCACATAAAAGGAAGTTGAAATTAAAACATTAAAAAATAAATTTTGATTCCACGCATAATCTTGGCATAATATAATCAGGGATGTTTGCATAAAACCCAATGAGAGAATTTTGTGTTTTTAAATTTCCTTCCCTTGAATCAGACTTGTCCCATTCATTCATTAATTTCCTAAATAATAATATAATGCTAATTTATAATTTCAATAGAATATTTTTTATTTTTATTATTCATTTTATATCACTTATTATCAAGTTATATTAATTAGTTAATTGTTTGAGTTCCTATTCTACGTTTTGTTGATATTCTGTATTTCAGTTAAAAATGAACTTGTTTTGATGTATATTATCCATGTAGTCAAAAGAACATCGTCTCTATGTTGATATTCAGGATTTATGTATCATATATATCAATAATATATGTATTTATAGTATTCCATAATCATTAGAGATAATAAATTAAATGAACTGTTGATGTATATGGCAGGTCGCACATACGCATTTACACCACTTCTATTTCATTGTCATATTAACGGAATAAAAAATATACGATAAATAGGTTTCTTATAATTAATGTATAATATATATTTTATGTATTTTATGTATGTTTATTAAAGTCAACTATTCTACATTCCATGTATGGTATGAATGAGCCATATCACTTTGAGGGGTGGTATCCCCCTCTTCCTCAAATGAAATTAAAGTATTTACACAATATAGAAAACATAAATGTATGAGGTAAATAAAAATCATTGAAGGAAAGGGAAAATACAAATATAATATATATCATATATAAATAAAATTTCATCATAATGTTCACCAACAGATGTGTTAGCTGATAATTAAATAATCATCGTTTCGTGTGGTAGTAGTTCACCGTACACCGAAACAGTATGTTCCTATCCATTAGATAGAGCTGTGTGTGAGTGTAGCTATACTAAATCTCATAAATCCATCCCAGTATATCTATTATACTATATTTGTATTTAATATAATTTTAATAGGTTCATAGACAGTGAATAAGGAAAATAATGTAATGGAACTTAAGAGAAGAAATTACCTCTAAATCGGTTATCTTCTATTGATTTGAGTCAAATGGAAGTCTTGAATTGCCTCCTCCCCAAGGTAAGGTTTCTAATAGAATGTACAAGATTTTATAAAGATTATTAAATAGATATATGTCGAAATTAAAGTATTTGGGAGTGTGATAAAAAGAGATGAGTAAGTTCCCTTTTATATAAGAAGAGAGAGGCACTTTAAGAATGTATTGAATTATTAATTATTTATAAATTCAATTTAGAATAAAAATTGTATAAAAATCATTTAATTCGAATCTAAGATTATTTTGGTTAAAAAAAATAGTATAGTTATTTTTAGACTTATTTTGGTTATTTTTGTATCCCTATCTTTTTGGATGAACGCTTATTTGACCCTTTTTAATCTTATAATGATATCATGTTATTTACACCTTCTTGGTTAATATAATTATCATATCATGTCCAAAGTCTAACAAATATGAAATTTATGACATATTTGGACATAAATTAACCATTTTTTCTAACCTTATATTTATAATAATTTTATATAATTTCATAAACTATTTTATATTTTATGTTATGAATTATGTCCATTTTGTTCACTATTCGTACATGAATTTTTTACAAATTCATTACAACCTGATTCCTTCAAACAAAAAATTGAACAAATAAATTTATGTCATAGACGTCCATAAAATTAATGGATGACCTATACTATCTCAAATAATAGTTGTTTTAATATTTATAAAATCACTTATTTTAATCCTTTATTAATGAAGCAATTACTACGTCCTCAAAGTGTCATAATTAAATTTATTTATATAATGTATAAAAATTATATATATAATACCCTGATTTAGAGAATATTTTTATATTTATAATTACTATTTATAGTCAAAGAGATCATTTATATAACCCAATATTAAAATTTATTTTTTAAATATACATGTTTATGTTATTTTTCCCTTTTCATTAAAAAAAATTATAAAATGTCATTTTCACACCCAAATCGCTCCCAAAATTCAAAGGTTTCTCCCATGGATGAAACTTTTTGGAAATCTATTATGAAATAGGGTTATTTAATGTTTTATGGTAGTTCTTTTATTATAAAATCATTTTTACCCTTATTTACATGATTTACCCTTCATCCATGGTAAGTAAAAATAATTACAGAAGGTACTATTCATAATGTCAAAAAATAAAAGGTACCTTTTTAAAAACTTTATAATTTATGAATTTCAAATATGGAATCCATTTTTAAAAATTCAAAACACATAATTGGTAGATATTGATTTAAAATTAAATCCCATTTTCCAAACTTGAAACCTTGTTTTCAATAAAAAAACTGTCAAAATATTGACATGTGTTTATGCCCAATTTCAACGTGAAATTACATACAATGTCATACATTACATAAGATGATATAAAAATAATCCAATTTAACTTTAAATAAAATTATAATTACAATAATTCTATATAAATTAATGAGAAGAGGATGTATTTTAGAATTAAAATGCAATATTTTTCAGTATCCAATAAAATGTCTATTTTAGCAGAAAAATGACTTAATTTAATCTAATGTATTTCCTGATGCCCCAATTCAAAAGAAGAATATTTTAATGTCAAATATAAATTATAATATTGTCAAAACTAAATTTAAGAATTGTTCTCAATCAAAAGAGGGTTACACTATAATTTACGAAACATAGTTCTTTTATCTAAAAAATTGAATTTGATCTTATAACATATCAAAGAAAATATAAGATGAATATAAAGAGTTACATTGAATATATAACATATATTTTTCACCATATAAATATCCATAATATGTGAAATGATTTTATAAACACAATGTGTCTATTTTTATATAGGGTTTCGTAAAGACACATCATTAATCTTGAATTTGTTTATATTTCCACTTCTAATAAATTTAATAACCAATGAATAATTATTTAAACATGTTCAAACCATATTTTCATAATTCTATTGATACTATTCATTCCCTCTATTTCATCCACTTTGTTATAACAATATCATGGAAATAATAATATTTAGTAGTTTAATTAAGCTCCATCTACTGCATCATGTAAAATAGTGTCTATTTTATAAAACTCAAGATGTCACAATTACTATATCAATCCCGACATCACCTTCTAAATGAGTTTTTATGAAAATATGAAAAATAACATTTGTTTTATCTATTCCATTATTTACATGTTTCATTCTTCTTATAGTCATTATTAAAACTGAAATTATTTAAATTGTTGACCAATATGTTAACAATAATTTGGAATCATCATTAACAAATAATTAATAAAATGATTAAAAATATTTTTCCTGTATATTATGATTTTGGAATATATTTATATTAGTTCAACATATATCCCACATAGATTTAACTATGTTACATTATGTTGTGTTAAAATAAAATTTTCTACTTAATACCTCAAAATAACTTTGCAATAGATCCTTCATAATGTTTCATAATGTGGATATAATCAGTAAAATTATATCACTTTCTACGATTGTCTAATGTTTTTGGTCTTAGGACCACTCATCGTGCATCAATGTGATGATCAAATCAATTATCCTAAATTAATTTTTATTATGTTCTATCCTCTATATTTCTTTTCCACAAACTGATCTACCTTCCAATAAACAAAAAGTGATGATTTTCTTAGAATATCACATACACAATTATTTTATAATATTTTTGGATATAGTAATATATATAGAACTATCACCAGTGGTTTTACTATGATTATCATTATTTTATCACAAATGTAATTAAACTTATCTAAAAGATAACTACACCATACTAAGATAAAAATACTAGAGATCCAAGATAAATATTAATTCATTAATTGTTTAATTTCGTTATTTACAAAATACATGTCACAACATAGTCATAGAACCAATTTATTTAAAAGATTATGTTTCTAAAAGATTTTCTACAAAAGAATCATAATCTAAAATAATTCCTCTATAATGGAACTCCTCTAAACTCACTTATATAATTTTTAAAAGTTTTACATATCTTTTAAACCTGATAAAAGGAAATTATTAGAAAGGGGTGATATGTAATTCTTAGTAATGGAGAATTTTTCAATATTTGATCAGCGGTATGGTCATAATAATATGAAAAAAAAATCTGGTGGAGGAATTTTTTATATTAGAAAGAATATAGAAGACAATGAGTTGTAAATAAGTCATAATAGAATGACATGTAGTCTCAAATAAATAATAATATTCAAATACGTATGTAAAATATTTATTCATTTAGCACGTGTTATATAAAAATTTCAACGGAATATATAAGTAGTGCATATGTTTGTAACTTTTTATAAAAATGAATTGTGAATAAAATAATAATTGATTATTATGAACAAATCATCCCCAATAAAAAAACAGAAAAAAATTAGAACAAAATACTTCCATCCCGTATTCAAAAAAACAGTTGAACAAATTTTGGAAAACATTTAATATTAAAATCATGTTAAAAAATTATATTATCTCATTAACAGAACAATATTCTTAAAAATATTCCCATTTCTCTTTCAAACTGATGGATAATGCATAAATCTTCCCATATCTCATTCATTCAACATTTCATCATATAATGTGATATGAAAATATAACTATTTTATTTGAGGGTTATATAGGAACCCACCGGTCATATTCAGTATATATAAGTGCCACATAAAATAAATTCATTCAAATTATCATAAAAATCCCACAGAATAAAAAATTTTAATAATACATTTCGAAATGGTATCAAATAAATACAATATTATTTTATAAACAAACATAACCACCCAAATAGATTATTTAATAACATAACTTATTAGGTAATTATTAATCCATTACATCATTAATAAATAATGTTATGAATATCAGTGAGAAATAACATTACATAATTTTCTTAGTTTTTTATCATCCTAAAAACTATGGATATAAAAGTCACTTTTAAAAAACAAATTTTTTATGTTTTAGCAATAACAACATATGAAATTACTTCAAATATTTTTTTGTATCTTTTCCCAGATAAAAAATAAATCATATTTCAAAAATTAAAATACAATGGAAGAATAAAATTTCTTGTTGTAGAAAATATTTTTAAAGTTTCATAAAAGGACATTATTAAGAAATCATTTTGGTAAAAGTTTAACAAATTAATTTTTATACAATGAGAAAAATGTAAAATAAGGTTCAATTGATTTACAAAAATTTTGAGTTTACATATGAGAAATTAATATATTCTCTTGTTGTGAAAGCATGGATATGTGGAAAATATATTAAAATATACTTATATTATTCAAATAAAATGGATGGATATCTAATAAACCTATAATAATGCGCATCAAACTTCTCCACATATAGAATTATATTTTCATGACCCGTTACCCGGGGCTCGTTCCATGACTACCCCAAGCCTGGCTTCTATAGGACAGGGGCTAGAGACAAGCACCCAAATGTGTATTCAATAAAACTAGAATGCATTGCCTTTAAACCAGTACAAACGCACGGTCTGAGAACGCAACAAGAAGAAATTGTGATGTAAACTGCTATAAAAAAGTGTACAAAAAGTTAAGGGGCCGGAATACAAGCCCAACTGGAAAATTATATATACAATTGAAACGTACAAAACAACAAAAAGGTGAAAGGAAGCTCCAAGATTGTCCACCACAGATCCAACCTGAAGGGTAGGAACAGATCTCCTCCACATTACTCTACGTCCTCCAGTCTCCACCATGTCACATCACGCCCAATTTCCACCTCTGAGCACCATCCAATTTTGTCTCCCTCAGCCTCGATCAATGTTGTACGTCATCTGCACATGACACAATAAGGTGTGGGTGAAGGTTTTGCAAGGGTGAGTACAACGATACTATGTAGGGACCCTATGTCCTCAAAGGTCTCCTAGAATTCCACAAAGAAAAACTACAGGGTAACACCACGAATGTAAAGTACCACAAAGAAAAGTACCACATAGCATAACCTCAATCACATGCCCAATGTAAAGGCAGCTCACACCGAGATTAATTCTTGGGGTTAGTAACAGGTAACATCCCAAATTACAATGTCGAATGCCTTACCTGTTGGAGAACTCCTCCCCTATCAATTACAGTGGGCCTACAACATCACATAAAGGCACTTACCAATAACCTTGACCTGTTGAGGTGCTGATCCCCATCCTGTACTGTGGATCAGCTGGGTCACACCGATCTCCCCCCCCCACAATACGCAGTCTGCTAAGGTACTCCTCCCCATCGTGTACCGTAGCTGCTCCCCACCATGGACCACCAGGTCACAAAGAACCACCCAACCCAATTGTGGACTGTCAAGGTACTCTTCCCCATTCTGTACCACTTCCATCAAGTCACTCCGAGTCGAAAAGTCAGTAGTTGTTCGGTTTCAGCCAATCATTGGGTTCCTTACGTAGTACGTTGGGAAGAACCACTCCCCAAGCCATTAGTCATATATTAACTAGCACAAAGTCTCAAAAATAAGTATTTCGATGATCCACCATGTCATAAGGGTTCCAATGCAACAAATGGCGCGTCAGTCGGACGCCTAGTCTGTGCGTTATTGGCATTTTATTGCCGGGGGACCTTTTGGAGTCAGGTGCGATCCAACCCAGCCAAAATCCGAGGTTTTATGAAACTCTAACAGGGCATGGAAAATGTGTCTCCTTTCTCCAAGGGTTCCAACACTATAGAAGATTTGTCAAATGGGTGTCTGGTCCTCATGATAAGCCTCTATGACTGTTTATGGGACCGGTTGGCCCATGGTCCGGTCTGACCCGGTCGTACCGACCCGGTCTGACCTGGTATGAGCGAAGACGGGGTGGACACTACCCACTGGGCTGATGTCCAATCCCGCCCTCAAGAGGGGTGGCCCGCAAAGGGGTGGCACGACCTGTGTGGGGCAGCGGCATGCAAGGGCGGCCGCCCGGTTCGGGAGTGGCGACCCACTCTGATGGTGGTCCAACTGGGCGGCAGCCCACTCAGGAGGTGGCCTACTCCACGGGCGGTGTCCAACACTAAGGGCAGTGACCCACTCAAATGGTGACAGTCCTCTCTGTGGGAGGTCTCCCACTCCGAGGGCAGCGGCCCGACTGCAAGGGTGGCGGCCCGATTCCAAGTGCGGCGGCCTAGATCGAGGGGGGTGGCCCGACATGAGGGCAGCGAACCGCTCTGAGGGCGGCAGCCCTACTATGAGGGAGACGACCCTGCTCTGAGGGAAGCGGCCAAGGTCAAGGGAACCAGACTACTCCAAGGGCGAGGGCCAAACTCCGAGGACGGAGGCCTGCTCCGAGGGCGGCGGCCCGGCTCGAGGGCGGTGGCCCGCTCGGAGGGCGGTGGACCGCTCTGAGGGCGGTGGCCTGCTCCGAGGGCAACGACCTGGCTTCGAGGCCATTGGACCAGCTCCGACGGAGATAGTCGCGCTCAAGGGTGGTCGTCGGGCCTGAGGGCGGCAGCCCGCTCCGAGGGAGGCATCCCAGATCTATAGGTGGTGGCCTGGTCTGAGGGTTGAGGCCTGGTCCAAGGGTGGCAGCCTGCTCCAAGGGCGGTGGCCTAGCTCAAAGGTTGTGGCCCGGTTTGGTCCGATGCCGAGGGGGTGTGTCACCCCCAGTCTCCCAGATTCCTAAAAGGCCCAAAATCCATTCGGTTGGCAATGCGGGGGTGCCATGTAAACCGTCGAAGGTGAGTTCGGCCTCCATCGTGGCTACGGTCGGGGCTTTTTTTCACTGTCAGTGAGGCTGTCACACCGCCTTCCTTTCCAGGGATTACTGTTGTGTCGGCCACATCCATCATTCGCCACTGCAGATGAGATGCATCCCTCCTCATGCAGTGTGCGTTGAGGTGCCCGTGGTCTTCCGAGGTTGCGCAAGGATAGAAAGATTGCGGAGGTTCTAGGCTAGGTTATTTAGGTCTCCACATTATCTCGTAAACATGAGGGGGTTAAGGGTTTAATAATAATTTAATTAAACAAAAAGATTAACCCCACATGATACCCCCAAAAACCTCATGCAAAGATTCCTGAATAGCGGGTTAACCAGTTAGTCTATTGACCCACGTTCTTCATATAATTTCATGAGCATGGTAGAGGGAATAAAAAATGTACAAACAAAAACAACCCCTACCTCGAAAACACATTGGGGAGTGTCCTCACTTGAAGGTGGGTCAGTGTTCTTTGTCGCCGCAATAGGTTCCCAATGACGCCACTCATACATCACCATCTGGTTCGTTGTTCGGTGTCACCTGTAACCTCTAGCTAGGTCGACTCTATATTCATAAGATTCTAGCATCATGGTGCTCATTCAGCACTTCGTGTCATGGAGAATTTGGGCTGGTACCTCCCCTCAAACTCCATATATCTATGAGAGGTTAAGGGTATGTAACGATGTTGGAATTTAATTGTGGATTATTAATTATGAAACTTCATAATTTCCACCAATGTTATTGTTACATAGATTGGAGATTCAATACATTTATTTGCAAGACACGTCACTGGTCCAACCATACTGCTTGTCCATTGAAGGAATAGAATAAAAATAAAATAATTATGTTATTTTATTAAATCTAATAAAAAGTTCCAAAAACTAACTTTTTCTCCAGACCATCTATTGTCTAAGTGAATCCACCCTTAAGAGAATCCCGATGCTGCAGATTCAATGGTGCCCTCAGATTTTAAATCCAATAAATGGTACAAAAGTTATAAAAGGACACTCACATGTTTGCTGAACATACCCAAAAAATGTTCAGTAAATTATTAACATTCACCCTCGACTCGCAACGGTCATGGATAGGATCTTCCTAAGTGAAACACGCCCTAGAAAACCCAACCGTACAACCATATTTCCAATCCATGTTACCGTTTATATGTTATCGATTTTATAATAAAATAATTGTCACTTAATTATTTTATTTAATGCAAAAAACTAACTTTCACTGGTGGCCCGCACCAGCCATTGTTTGTGTCATTCAAAAGAGAGAATAACCTCAAAAGTTCATTGGTGGTCTCTGATTTCTAATTTGAGTTACCATTTGTGAGTTATAATAATTTAAAAAATGAAATAATTTCATTTACTTGTTTTATTTTAGTTATTCAATTTTCATGTTTTCTCACAGGAGGCTCGTGCTGTCTAAACATAAGTTGCGCATAGGGTAAAATTTCTACCTGAGCGCAATGGTGCCCTTGAATTTTTGTCGTAGGCAACCTTTAAAGAGTTATTTAAAATTTTTACTAAAATTGCTTACGCACCCTATTTTAAGTTTAACAAAACATTGATGTATCTTTCTGAGCACTTTGGGCCTCCGAATCACATGCCGTCAGATTTTTCAGTTTCGAAATAATTCCATATAATTAAAAATACTATATTGAAATTCCGAAACATTACACTCAACCCACGTTTGGGATTTTCATCCCCAAAATCCAAAATACAGACTAATGAAACAAATGGGGGTATAGAGCTCAAATCTGAGCCTCCCGCACCCATGTGCCCTTTTGGAGGTTCTCATGCTGCCAGCGAACATGCCTCAGAGTCATCGATCTCCCTTGAAGTACATTCTACATTCGATCCTCAATCTCTACTAGATCCTCCGTAAATGTCTCCCCATCATCTAAGTCTAGCACACCCTGGTCAATGACATTAGATAGTTCATGCACCTATCTCCTCATTTGGGATACGTGGAAGATGTCGTGAACCCTCTCCAACTATGGTGGAAGTGCTAAGCGGTATGCCACCATGCCTACCTACTGATGTGTCAAAAATGTCCTGATAAATCTTGGAGATAAATTGTCACATTGACCAAATATCCATAGGAAGACATAGTCTTCCTCTTTGTACACAAAGGATATCTGCCTCTTGAATGCTGATCAGCCCAACTCTATACAGTCATCACATGTTGAAAGGTGAGGAATCATGATACCAACTCTACCACAACTTCCTTCATTCATGGCCACCAGAACTGGCGCCTATGGTCATGATACATCATTGTCACTATAGGATGTCCCATTAAATGGGATGTATATATCTCCATAAAAACATCCAAATTATTATGTAAACGTGAGGGGGTTAAGGGTTTAATAACAATTGAATTAAACAAAAAGATTAATTGCACAGGATACCCTACAATAACCTATTACAAAGATGAATGAATCACGTGTCAACATGTTAGACGGTTGACTTTCATTCTTCTTATAATTTCAAGAATGGGGAAGAGGGATTCAAAAAATGAACAAATTAAAATAAACCACTACCTCAAAAACCCATTGAATAGTTTCCTCACTTGAAGGTGGGTCTGTGTTCTTCATCCCCATAACCAGATCCCAATGACTCCACTCATACATCGCCTTCCTGTTAATGGTTTAGTGTCATTTTCACCTCCCGTGGGGTCGGATCCGTCTTCTAAGGGTATGGCATCGTGGTTCTCCTTTAGCACTTCGTTGCTTGGAGAAGCTGGGTCTATACCTCCCCCAAGCACCATATATATAAGAGAGGGGGAGGGTAAGTAACGTCATTGAATTTAATGGTGGCTCATTAATTATGAGGCTTCCTAATTTACCCTAATTTTGATGTCACTAAAATTGTAGGGTCAATCCATTTATTGGCATGAAACGTCGTAGGTCCCACTATAATTCATGTTCATTGGAATAATATAATAAAAATAAAATAATAATGTTATTTTATTTATTCTATTAAAAAGTTTGAAAAGCTAAATTTTTCTCTAGGCCTTCTACAGTCGATTTGAAGCCTCCCTTAAGTGAATACCAACACAACAGATTCAATAGTGCTCTTGGATTTTTAATCCGAGCAACGGTTGAAAAGTTAGAAAATGCTTCCCACACTTTTACTGAATGTACCTACAAAAAGTTTACTAAACATTTAACAGTCACCCTCAAATCGTGTCAGTCAAAGATAGAATCTTCTTAGGTGAATTATTCCCCCAAAACCCCAATGATACTAATAGATTTCCAATCCGAGTTAAAGTTTAAAAGTTTTAGATTTTAAAATAAAACAATTTTCACTTAATTATTTTATTTACTGCTAAATACTATCTTTCATTGGTGTCTTGTGCCATTCAATGTTAGTATATTCTTAAAGAGATCATACCATCACATGAATAATGTTGGTCTCATTTTTTTAATCTGAGTTACCATTCATGAGTTATAATCATTTGAAAATTAAGATAAATTTATTTAATTATTATATTTATGGTTTTTCCATTTTTAAGTTTTCTACCAGGAACCCCATGAAGACTAAATTTTAGTAACGCATAGAGTAAAACTGCTATCTTGAGCATAAAGGTGCCCTCTTATTTCTATTCCGGGCAACCGTTTAAAAGTTATTATGCTTTTTCTAGAAAACTGGTTACCTGTGCCATTGAACGTTTAACCAAACATCGATGGATCATTCCTGGCACTCCATTCCTCATAATAATAAACCGTCAAATTTTGCAGTCTCGAAATATTTCCATATAATTAAAAAAATATATAGGGAAATTCTGGGAAACTACATTATCCCCACCTTATGGCTTTACGTCCCCAAAATCCAAAATAAAGACTAATGAAAAAATAGGGGTACTGAGCATGAATCTGAGCCGCCCACACCCATGTTCACTCTTGGAGATTCATGTTCTTCAAATGAACCCAAACCAAAGGTATTGATCTCCCAGGAAGGACTCACGCCTGTTGATCCTCAATCTCTACTGGAACCTTCATAAATGTCACCTTATCATCTAGGTCTAGCTCACCATGGTCGGTGACATGAGATGTGTCTTGCACTTATCTCCTCAACTGTGATACATGGAAGACGTTGTGAACCCTTTCCAACTACGGTGGGAAGTTCCAAGTGGTATTCTACCTTGCCTATCCTCTGATGTATCAAAAATGTTCTCATACACCTTCATGAAAACATTCCACCCAGACCAAATCTACGTAGGTAGACATGGTATCCCTCCTCGAAATCCAAGGATCTCTTTCTCCTGAACGTTGGTTGGGCCAGCTCTGTGCAGTCTTTAATGGTTGACAAATGAAGTATCGTGATACATACTCTTCCACTACATCCTTCATCCCTAGCCTCATGTACTGATGTCGTAGGTCCAGATACATGTTCATCACAAAAGGATTTTCTGTAAAAGGGTATGTATGGATCTCCTTCAACACCTCCTCTCGAAGTGTCACTTGAACCATGGTGCATCCTATGAAGAGGATGACATGCTCCCCAACGTCAAAAAATCATTCAGGGGACCGCCCTGAGGATATGTGAGCACGTCGGGCCACAAAGTCAACATCTCAATTTATGCCTCTCGGACTCGCTGAAGGAATGAGGGAGCGACTTTCATAAACTAGGGCCATCTATTCCATCTTTATCCACAATGTATATCCGTAGTGTGAATAGAAGCTTTGACACCTCACACATTAGTTGTAAACCAGACTTCTTGCTGAGTGTTTCTGCTACCATGTTCCTCTTTCCTAGGAATGTAGACTATCTCAAGGTCATAGTCGTGGATGAACTCTAGCCATATTCAATGTCTCAGGTTCATGTCCTTCTATGAAGAAGATATAACTGAGAATCCTTTGATAATAGTAGACTATAAAACTTTTCCCATCAATTAATGTCACCACGTCTTCAAAGATATGACCACTGCGGCTAACTCAAGGTAATGGATAGCATAGTTCTTCTAATGATTCCTCGGTTGTCGTGAACCATAAGTTATCACTACTCGGCCTTACATCATGAAATATCCAAGCCGGGTCCCTAATGCATCGCATTAGACTACATACCCAATACCCTCAACTAGTATACTTAAGATGGGGCCACTCGTCAGTATCTTCCTCAGTTTTGGGAAACTCTGTTGGAATCTATCCATCCATAGGAATGGTTGCCCATCCTTTTTCAAAGCTGACAAGTGTGATGAAAATCTGGAAGACTCTGGTTCCAAACTCCGATAGTACCTAGCCAAAGCAGAAGTACCTCTTCCTTCGTGGAGGAAACCCTATAAAAATCATCAAAAAAGATGTCCCCAGAGTACGCCACACCTGTTGGGAACTAAAAAACTAAAACTCCCACTGCCACAAGGGTTAGGTTGGACAACTCAAGAGTGATTGGTTGCAGCATCCTATGAATGATTTTACCCTCTGTTGTCTGGGTTTTCTTTTTTCACTGGCTAAGGAATACACAATTCCCATGGTGTAGATAATCAAAAATTGTTTTTCCTAATACATTCAATCTGAGAGTGAGCTATGGATTCCCAGTCCATACCCAAACTAATATCATAAGTCAGGACGTTGCCACCAATAGGTTCCAACCGAAACTCTCGCCTAAAGGGCCAGATCACACCATCAACGTAAGTGTGATTATTGTGTCTCCTCCTAATGGTATCTCCTGATGTGATAGTAAAGTCAATAGTTTAACCAGAAACTCTAGGTCCTTGACAATATTCGTTGAAGGAAGGAATTATTGGTACCTATGTATATTGATAGGATATCTAGTATTAGTCACAGACCGTACGTCTAACCATTTCTGGAGTTCTTGGGTCACACTCCTTGACCGCAACTAGCAACTTCCTTACCCTATCATCAAGCTTTCTAAAACTAGTGGGGACCACAATGAGGTGGTGGTTATACCACCCCATGGTACACAGCTTGCTCCACTTCCAAGTCTGATTCCCTAAATATTCATATGTTCCTATCACTTCCTCTTCCTGAAACATTCTACACCCCAAATATCTGAGAATAACATCAGTTTCTTGCTTTCATGCTGCTAACATTCACTGGCTGTATCTGCTCAGTCAAATAAAAATCTACCACAAAGGTTCTCCCTTTCACCCTAACATAGGTAGGAATACAAAGAGTAACAGTTTTTTATAGGATGTCCTTATACACACCTCGCTCAGAAGTCTGAGCCTCAAATCAATGATCGTATCGTATTCAGCGTGTACCAAAAATGGCTGGTATGTCTCGATGAATACTTAGCTACCAACATGTTGTCCTTCCAATGTTCTAGAATCTCTAGAGAACTGTCATCCCTTAGCTCATTAGGGAAAGGGAAGCCCTTCTTTAAGGATGGTTTTCAAGAGTGTACACAGAAATGTCACCTTTTTTCAAGATTAGGGTAACCTAAACCCTGTCATCATCCTACTGAGCCACATAGAAGGCTCACTACCAGGACTTCCATCTGATCAAATGGTGCCCTAGTTAGATTGAAACTCGGCCACCTCCTCAAGTTAGTCCTTAACCACCTGGGATTCAGGCTCTCCATAGACACTGAGGGGTATCAGATACTGAAACTCGTCTATGGAACGAATTCTACTTGTGTCCTCTACCAGTAATGTCGATTGCAACTGCTAACCAGCGGGCAATGATATAGCTGACACACTACCCAAAGGTACTATCTTAGCCAACGGTCCACATGTCGAAGCCTCGTCACTCTACAGACCATCCTCATGGTCACTCACTAGAAATTACTAGAATCTATTATCACCATCTTCTCTACCGGTGTCTCAACATTCATGAAAACTATAGCCAAAACATTCATCCAGTCCTCAGCTTCCTATAGGTCTGTCTCACCACATAACCTTGAAGTATTATTCCACTAAAACTTGCGCAACTCGCTCAGTCGATGTGCACCCTCTACTAGTGGGAAAGTGGATATGACTTCCCCACAGGTATTGGTGATTCTGGTACACCACCAGAAGGTGCTAACACTATAAGAGGGACCTACAATAATGCCTCATCGCTCGTGGTGAATTTATCACATACTCTCGTAAGAACCCTGGGTCACTGCCCTTGTGGAAACATCCTAATAAGGAACATGTGTGCCACGATCATTAAGTAATAACTATTTGGATAACTCCAAAGTAATCAACAAAAAATTTAAAAAACACACACAATCGGGGTTTTCGTGCGTTGAGTCAGAAAATAGAATTCAGGGTCCTAGTGTATGAATACATTTGCCGCTACACCAACACTGGATTCCTTAATCATAAAACCACACTCATAACAGTTAACACTATTACCACACATAAAATATTATATTCCTAGTTCTTTAGCTGAATTGAACTCCTACAATTCCACTTTTCCATGACCCGTCCCTTGTATCCCGTGTTGTGGCTTCCCCATGCCCGAATTCCATAGGCTAGGGGTTGGCGACTACCACTAAAATGAATATTTACTAAATTGGGAAGGCATTCCCTTTAAACATTTAGAAAAACATGGTTTGAGAACACAAAAAGAATCAAATGTGAAGTAAAATGCAGTAGATAAAGTGTACAACAAATGAAGGGGTTATAATACAAGTCCAACTAGAAAAGTAAAAGTTCAACTGAACCATACAAAACAACTGTAAGGTGAAATGTAGCTCTTGGATCATCCACCATGGATCCTACCTGAAGGGTAAGTACAAATAACCTCCACAATACTCTATGTTCGCCCGTCTCCTCCACTTCACATCATGATGAATGTCCACCTCTGAGCACCGTCCAGTCAAGGCCCCCTCAACCTCGATCTATGTTGTACGTCATCTGTACAAGACACAAAAAGGTGTGGGTGAAGCCCATGCTAGGGTGAGTATAAAGATTCTATGTAGGGACCATGAGAGGTTGAAGGTCTCCTATAATTCCACAAAGAAAAACCACAGAGTAACACCTCGAAGGTAAACTTACACACAGGTAATGTACCATATAGCACAACCTCAATTAGAAACAAAAAGTACAGACAACTCACACCTGGATTTATTCTTGTTGTAATAACAAGTAGCATCCCCAGTCACAACATCGAACACCTTATCTACTAGAGAACTCATTATCTATCGAGTATAGTGGGTCTTCTGCGTCACATAGATGTTCTTCCATATACCTTGAACTACCGATGTACGACTCCCCATTGCGTATTGTGGGCCCGCTGGGTCACACAGAGCTATCCCCCCACCCCCAACGCAGTATTCTAAGGTTCCCCCATTGCATACCACATCTGCTCCCCACCGTGGCCGGAAAGTTCACACAGAACCACCCAACCCCATTGTGGTATTCTATAGTACTCTTCCCCATCACGTACCGTGGCCGTCGAGTCACTCCAAGTCGAAATGTTAGCAGTCATCAGGTCTTAGCCAGTCACAGGGTTCCAAACGTATTGCGCTTGGGAGAACCACTCCCCAATCCATCAATTGTATCTAAACTAGTAAAAAATCTCAAAAATTATTATCCTGATGATCTCCCATGTCATAAGGTTTCCAACACAATAGACGGTGCGTTAGTCGGATGCTCAGACTGTGCATTATTGGCATTTCTGTACTGAGGGCCCAGTTAGATTCAGGTGAGATCCAACGTGGCCAAACTCAAAGATTCATAAAAACCCTAATGGAGAAAGGTAAAATGGACTTCTTTTTCTGAGGGTCCCAAAAAAATAGATGGTTTGTCAAATGGTCGTCTGATCTTCAAGATATGCCCATTCTTGTGTTTTTGGGCCCGGTGGGGACCGGGTCTGGTCCGACCCTGTCGGAACGACCATGCCGAACCCAGTATGGGTGGGGATGAGGTTGACTCAGCCCGCTGGGCCGATGTCTAGATCGTACTACAAGAGGGCCAGCACGACGTGAATAGGTATGCCCACAAATGGGCGTGCTGTCCCGCGCGGGGTTGTGGCGGCACGTTGGGGTGGCGACCAGGTCTGGGAGAAGTGGCCTTCTGTGGTGGCGGCACACTAGGGTGGTAGCCAAGTCTGAGGGAGGAATATTGCTGGGACGATGGCCCGCTAGGGCAATGGCCTGATCTGGGGGTGGCAGCCCGGATCTGAGGGTGACGACCCAAACCGAGGGTAGTGGCCCGACATGAGTGCGGCAGCCCTCTCGGAGTGCAGTGATGCCCTCAGATGGTGGCAGCGTAGTCCGAGGGTGTCAGCCCGCTCCGTGGGCGGTGACCCGGTTCTGAGGGGGACAGCCCAGCCTGAGGACAGGGGGCCTGACCCGAGGGTGATGACCTACTCCGTGGGTAGTGGCCTGGCTCCGAAGTCAGTTTCCCACTTCGTGGGTGGGGCCCACTCCGAGGCGGCGACACGTTCCGAGGGTGACAAGCCACTCTGAGGGTAGTGGCCTTGCTATATGGTTGGGGGCCCGACTCGAGGGAAGTGGCTAGGTCCGGGGGTGGTGACCCGGTCTTGGGGCGGAGGCCCGGTCCAAGGATGGCGGCCTGGCTCCGAGGGTGGCAGCCTGTGGCGAGGGTGGGGGCCCGGTTCGAAGGAAACAACTCGCTCTGAGGGCGGTGGCCTGATCCGAGGTCAGGGGACCACTCCTATGGTTGGCCCGGCTCCGAGGACGGCAGCCTAGGGTGAGGGCAGCGACCCGATCCGAGGGTAGTGTCTAGCTCTGAGGGAGGCGGCCTGGCTCCGAGGCTGGTGTCCTGGCGTGATGGCGGAGACCCGGTCGAGGGTGGCAGCCCGGTCGAGGGCACCAGCCCTATCCGTGGGTGGCAGCCCCACTCGAGGGCGCCCGCCCTGTCTGAGGGTGGTAGCCCCAATATAGTGTGGTGGCCTGGTTTGGTTCGACGTGTGGGGTGTAACCCCCTAGTCTTCTGGATTCCCAAATAGCCCAACGGTCGTTCGGTTGGTGAGGTTGGGGTGCCGCATAGGCACTGCTTAGTCGCAGTGGAACCTGTAGGTGGTTGGTTTACCCGTTGTCTAAGTTTCGGCCGCAACATCCGATTAACAGTGCCGTAGCGGTGATGCCGACTTCATTCTCATGGCCGACCATTGGGCCTACAGCCTCCTCCATTTTCTGTGGATGATGAGCCGTGGCCTTCCATTTGAGGCATGTGTCGACATGATCATGATCTTCCAAGGTGGCATATGTATAGCATGATAGCAGAGGGTCTTGTCCTGGTTCGTTTGGCATGTTCCCTCTACGTTAACTCATAAATATGAGGGGGTTTATGGAATTAATAACAACTGAATAATGGAACAAGATTAATCCCAAAAGAAACCCTGCAATAACATCCCACAAAGACGAATGAACGCGTGTCAACCCATTGGTCGGTTGACCTGCATTCATCGTATAATTTCTAGATTGGGGAATAGGGAATAAAAATGAACAAACAAAAATAACCCCTACCTTGAAAACCCATGGCAAATCATCTTCCCTTGAAGGTGTTTCGGCATTCTTAATCCCCTCAACCGGTTCTCAATGACGGCACTCGTATGGAGACTTCCGGTTTGTGTTTCAGTGTGGGATATCACATCCCTCCGAGTCGACTCCATATTCTAAGGGTCTAGCATCATGGGTCTCCTTCAGGACTTCGTTGCTTGGTGAACTTATGTTGGTACCTCCCCCCAATCTCTGTATATATAGGTGAGCGGAGGGTATATAAAATCAGTAAAATTTAATGAAGGATCATTAATTAGTAAATTTCCTAATTTAACCCAATGTTTTTATTACTTAGATTGGACGGTCAATCCATTTATTGGAAATTCATGTCGCAGGACCCACATTACCTCTTGTCCATTGGAGGAATAGAATAAAAATAAAATAATAATGTTTTTTATTTAATTTATTTAAATGTTTAAATGGATATATTTTTCTCTGGACCAACTGTAATCGAAGTGATGCCTTCATTATGTGAATCCTGGTGCAGTGGATTCAACGGTGATCTAATATTTTTAATCCGAGCGAAGGTTCAAATGTTAGAAAATGTTGCACACAAATTTACTAAATGTACCTAAAAATGTTTAGTAAATTATTAACAGTCACTCTCGACCCATACCAGTTTAGGTTAGGCACTACCTAAGTGAATAATTCACCAATGAATCCAACGGTAATCTTGGATTTCCAATATGAGTCACCATTTAGATGTTATAGATTTAATAATAAAATAATTGTCACTTAATTATTTTATTTATGGCCAAAAACTAACTTTCACTGGTGGTCATTTCCATTCAATTTTAGTACATGCCTAAAGATAGAATACTGACCCGAGTTCAGTGGTGGTCTTGTATTTTCAATCTGAGTTACCGTTGGTGTGTTATATGCATTTGAAAAATAATGAAATTTAATTTAATTATTTTATTTATCGTTATGAAATTTAATTTAATTATTTTTTTTGTGTCTCCGCATGAATATACCGGGCATGTATAAAAGTACATGCCGTGTAGTTGGAAAATTTTCACAAACATCCGAGGGTGGCGGCCTGTGGAGAGGGTGGGGGCCCGGTTCGAAGGAAACAACCCTCTCTGAAGGCGGTGGCCTGATCCGAGGTCAGGGGCCCACTCCTACGGTTGGCCCGACTCTGAGGACGGCATCCTAGGGTGAGGGAAGCGACCCGATCCGAGGGTACTGGCCTGCTCTGAGGGAGGCAGCCTGGCTCCGAGGGTGGTGGCCTGGCATGATGGCAGAGACCCGGTCGAGGGTGGCAGCCCGGTCGAGGGCACCAGCCCTGCCCATGGATGGCAGCCCCACTCGAGGGCGCCTTCCCTATCGGAGGGCGACAACCCCGCTCTAGTGTGGTGGCCTGGTTTGGTTCGACGTGGGGGGTGTAACTCCCTAGTCTCCTGGATTCCCAAACAACCCAACAGTCATTTGGTTGGTGAGGTGGGGGTGCCGCATGGGCACCGCTTAGTCACAGTGGAACCCGTAGTTGGTTGGTTTACCCTCTGTCTGAGCATCGGCCGCAACATCCGATTTCCAGTGCCGCTGCTGTGATGCCGACTTCATTCTCACAGCCGACCATTGGGCCTATAGCCTCCTCCATTTTCCGTGGATGATGAGCTGTGACCTTCCATTTGAGGCATGTGTCGACGTGATCATGATCTTACAAGGTGGCATATGGATGGCAAGATAGTAGAGGGTCTTTTCCTGGTTTGTTTGGCATGTACCCTCTACGTTAAATCATAAAAATGAGGGGGTTTAAGGAAGTGATAACAATTTAATAATGGAACAATATTAATCCCAAAAGATACTCCGCAATAACATCCCACAAAGATGAATGAACGCGTGTCAACCCATTGGTCGGTTGAGCTGCATTCATCGTATAATTTCCTGAATTGAGAAGAGGGAATAAAAATGAACAAACAAAAATAACCCCTACCTTGAAAACCCGTGGGGGAGCGTCTTCACTTGAAGGTGTTTCAGCGTTCTTATCCTCACAACAGGTTCCCAATGACGCCACTCGTACGGAGCCTTCATGTTTGTGTTTCAGTGTTGGATATCACTTCCCTCCGATTTGACTCTATATTCTAAGGGTCTAGCATCATGGTGCTCCTTCAGGACTTCGTTTCTTGGTGAAATTATGTTGGTACCACCCCCCAATCTATATATATATAGGTGAGTGGAGGGTATATAAAATTAGTAGAATTTAATGAAGGATCATTAATTAGTAAATTTCCTAATTTAACCCAATGTTTTATTACTTAGATTGTAGGGTCAATCCATTTATTGGAGATACATGTCGCAGGACCCACATTACCGCTTGTCCATTGGAGGAATAGAATAAAAATAAAATAATAATGTTTTTTATTTAATATATTCAAAAGATTAAATGGATATATTTTTCTCTGGACCAACTGTAGTCGATGTGATGCCTCTATTATGTGAATCCTGACGCAGTGGATTCAACGGTTCTCTCATATTTTTAATCCGAGCAAAGGTTCAAATGTTAGAAAATGCTGCACGCACATTTACTAAATGTACCTAAAAATGTTCTGTAAATTATTAACAGTCACTCTCGACCCATGCCAGTCGAGGTTAGGAACTACTGAAGTGAATAATTCACCAATGAATCCAACGGTAATCTTGGATTCCCAATCTGAGTCACAGTTTAGATGTTATAGATTTAATAATAAAATAATTGTCACTTAATTATTTTATTTATGGCCAAAAACTAAATTTCACTTTTGTTCATTTCCATTCAATTTTAGTACATGTCTAAAGATAGCATACTGACACAAGTTCAGTGGTGGTCTCGTATTTTCAATCTGAGTTACCATTGGTGAGTTATATGCATTTGAAAAATAATGAATTTTAATTTAATTATTTTATTTATGGTTATTTCATTTTTAGGTATTCCCACAGGAGGCTCATGCCAACTATACTTATGTCACGCCTAGGGTAAACCTGCCTTCCTAAGTGCAATGGTTCCCTCATATTTTTAATCCGGGAAACTCCTTAAGAGTTATTACACTTTTTCCAGAAACAACTTAAAGTTTCTATTTAAAGTTCCACAAAACTTTGGAGGATTATTCTAGGAACTCAAGGCTGCTGAATCACGTGCTATCATATTTCTTGGTCTCAAAATATTTTCATATAATTAAAAAAAATTATATTGAAATTACAGGACATTACATTATCCCCACATTAGTTCTTTTCATCCCCAAAATCCAAAACATAGAATATAAAATCAAATTGAGGTACTGAGCATTAATCTGATCCTCCCACACCCATGTGATCTCTTGGAGGTTCCCATACTACTAGTGAAAACGCACCAAAGATATCGATCTCCCTTAAAGGACTCTCTCTTGTCGATCCTCAATCTCTACTAGAATCTTCATAAACAAATCCCTATTATGTTAATCTAGCTCGTCATGGGCGAAGACATGATATGGGTCCAACATGTTTCTCCTCAGTTGGGATACATTGAAGACGTCGTGAACCCACTCCATCTACGGTGGATGTGCCAAGCGCTATGCCACATCACCTATCATCCAATGTATCAGAAAAGTCCCAATAAACCTCGGAGATAACTCGCCGCCTGGACGAAATATACGTAAGAAGACATGGTATCCCTTCTCTAACTATAAGTATCTCTATCTCTGGAATGACTTTCGGGCTAGCTCTACGTAGTCTTCACTTTCTGACAAGTGATGCATCATGATACAAAATCTACCACTGCTTCCTTCATCCTTGGCCACCAGTACTATTGTCAGGGGTCCTAATACATATTATTCACAACAAGATGTACAGTTAAAGAGGTATGTATGGATATCCTTCAACAGCTGTTCTTCAGGCATCATAGGAACCATGGTGTGTCCTCTGAAGAGGATGTCGTTCTCCCCACCTTCAAAAAATATTTCAAGAGATCATCGTAAGGATATCTAAGCACGTCGAGGCTTGCAGTCAACATCTCAATCAATGCCTCCATAACTCACTAAAGGAGTTGGGAGTGATTGTCATATACTGGAGGTAGCTATTCCATATTTATTTGTGAAGGATATCCACAGTGCAACTTGTTTCTCTGAAACCTCACATAAAAGTTATAGACCATAACTCCTACTGAGTGCATCAACTACCATGTTCCCACTTCCGAGGAGTATAGACTATATAAAGGTCATAGTCCTGGATAAAATCTAGACATTGACTATGTCTCAGGTCTAGTTACTTTTGTGAGAAGATATACCTAATAATCTTGTGATCAGAGTAGACTGTAAATTGTTTCCACATATAGTAATGTCACTACATCTTCATAGCAATGAACACTATTGTTAACTCTATGTAATGGGTAGCGTAGTTCTGCTCATGTAGTCTCAGTTTTCATGAACCATAAGTGATCACTACCCACTACTACATCACAACACATCCATGCGTGGTCTTTGATGTGTCATAGTATACTAAATACCAAACTCCCTCTTCTATCATCCTCAAGATGAGCGCACTTGTCAATCTCTTCCACAGTTCCTAGAAACTCTGTTGGAAAATATCATTCCACAGGAAATGTATCCCCTTCATTGCCAAAGTTGACATGTGTGATGAATGTCTAGAAAGGTATGGTTCAAAAATCTAGTAATACCCAGCCAATGAATATGTATGTATCCCTTCGTGGATGTAACCATGTAATCATATTTTGAAAAATGTCCCAACACTCTGCCACACCTGTTTGGAACTGAAATCTCAAAATTATCGCTGCCACAACGGTAAGGCTGACCAACTCAATAGTGATCAACTACACCCTTCTATGCATGTGCTTATCCTATGCTTCCTGGATTTTACTTTTTCTTAACTAAGGAAAACCCCATACCAACATTGTAGATAAACCACAACCTTTTTTCCTAGTACAGTCAATCTGAGTATGAACTATGGATGCCCAGTCCATACCCAAACTAACGTTGTTAGAACTCGACGCTACCACCAAGAGGTTCCTACTGAAACCCTAATATCAAGGGTTAGATCACACCATCAGCGTAAGTGTGATTATCGAGACTCCACCTAATGGCATCTCAAGATGTGAGGGTCAAGTCAACGGTTTAACTGGAAAATCAAGGTCTTGGACAATATTCATGGAAGAATGGAATGATTGGTACCAATGTCTAGTGATAAACCATATAGTAGTAGACACAAACCATACCTCTAATCATTCAGGGAGTCCCGGAGTTACACTCCTTGACCACATGCAGCTACTCCATTCTCATGTCCTCCAGCTCACTATGCCTGGGTGGGACCACATTGAGGTGGTTGTTGTACCACCCCAAGACACTCTTCTAGCTCTACTTCCACGTCTTATTCCCTACAGATTCATCCGTCCCTATCAATTACTCTACCCAAAACATTTTACACACCCATGTCTCCGAGACATGCATAAATTTGCTGTTTCATACAACTAACATTCACTAGTTGTATATTCTCGGCCAAAGAACAATCTCCCACAATGGTTTTCTATAGCATCCTATCATAGATAGAAATGCAAAGATGAATATTTCTAGCTCGGACGTACTTATACACACCTCGATCATAATACTGATCCTCGAATCACTGATCATATTGTATTCATTGTGTACTAGGAATGGTCAGTATGCCTCGATGAATACTCAGCTAACAACATGTCATCTTACCGAAGCTGTAGAAGCTCAAGGGAACTCGTATCCCGTATCTCTTTAAAAAAAATTGACCCCCTTCTCTGGGGATGGTTCTCAATCATGTACACAGAAAAGTCACCTTTTTGCATGATTAGGGTAACCTAAACCCTATCATCATTCTGCAGAGCCACATAGAATGCTCAATACCAGGACAACCATCTGATGAAATGGTTCCCTGGCTAGATGGAAACTCAGACACCTCCTCAATCATTCCTTAGCCACGTGTGAGTCGGCCTCGCCTCAGAACATGTGTCGTATTTGATACTGAAACTTGTGTAAGGAACTAAGCCTACATGTTTCCTCTACTAGTAATGATGATTGTAAATGCTGACCAACGAGTAGTGATATAGATGAGACACTTCCCGAAGATACCATCTTGGGAAATAGTCCACATACCATAGCCTCATCACTATCCGTACCATCCTCATGGTCACTCACTGTAAAAGACTAGAATATATGATCACCATCTGCTATACTGGTGTCTCACCAAGAAGAAAAACTCTAGCCATAGCCTCCATCCTGTCCTCAGCAGCCTAGGGGTCCGTCTAACCTTAGATAATCGGAGGCCTCTTCCGTAGAAACTCATGCAACACGCTCAGTCGGCCTATAAACTCTACTAATGGGCTAGTGAAAATGGCTGACCCACAGGTAGTGGTGCTTCCAGTATACCACTCAAAGGTGCTAATGCCTTAAAAGGGACCTACACTAAGGCCTCATTTCTTGGTGGGAAGTCATCACGTACTCTCTTAGGAAACCTGGGTGGTTGTCTTCATGGCGGCATCCTGATATGGAACAGGTGCACCATATTCATTAAGTTATAACTTGTGATTTGACTCCAAATAAATAAAAAGAAAAACTTTTCAAAAACACACGCAATCATTGTTTTATTGTGCTGATTCAGAAAACATAATTCAGAGTCCTTGTGTATGGATACGTTGGTCGCCGCATCAATACTGGATTCCCCCAACTAAAAACCACACTTAAACCACTAAACACTATTTCCACAAAACAATATCATAGTTTTAGTTATTTGGTTGAACTGAACTCCTCTGATCCCACTTTTTCATGACCCGTCCCCCAGGGCCCGTGCCGTGACTACCACAAGCATGCCTTCCCTAGGCAAGGGGCTTATAACTGGAACCGAAAGAATATTACGTAAAATAGGAATCCATTGCCTTTAAACTTGTACAAACTCATGGTCTGAGAACACAACAAGAATCAACTGTGAAGTAAACTGTTGTAGAAAACGTGTATTAAAAGTAATGGGGCTGGAATACAAGCCCAACTTAAAAAGTACAAGTACAATTGAAAAGTATAAAACAACTGAATGGTGAAAAGAAGATACAAGATCATCCACTATGGATCCTACCTGAAGGGTTGGTACAGATCACCCCAACAGAACTCCACATCCTCCCGTGTCCTCCACATTACGTCACACCGAATTTCCACCTCCGAGCACTATCTAGTCCTAGCTCCCTCAGCCTCAATAAATGTTCTATGACATCTTTACAAGAAACAACAAGGTGCGGGTGAAGCCTGTGCATGGGTGAGTATAACGATACTCAGATAGGACCCCAAGATCCTGATGGACTATTATAATTCCACAAAGAAAACCCACAGTGTAACACCACGATGGTAAAGTACCACACAGGTAAAGTACATCAAAGCATAACCTCAATCACCAGAACAAAGTGAGACAACTCACACATTGATATATTATAGGGGTATTAAAAAGTAATATCTCTAGTAACAACATCTAACACCTTGGATACTCCAGAAATACTACTCTATCGAGTACATTGGGCCTACTATGTCACACAGAGGTGCTTCCCACTAACCTTTAACTATGTAAGTTCTACTCCCAATCACATACTATGGGTCCACCGGGTCCCAAAGAGCTCTCCCACCCCAACGCGATCTCCTAAGGTACTCCTCCTCATCACGTACCACGGATGCTCCCCACCATTTACCACCAGGTCACAAAGAACCACCCACCCCTATTGTTTTATGCAATGGTACTCCTCCCTATTGTGTACCTTGGTCGTCGAGTCAGTCCAAGTCGAAAATTCAGTATTTGTTAGGTCTCATCTAGTCGTAGGGTTCCAGACATAGTGCTCTTGGGAGAACCTATCCCCTATCCATAAGTCATATATCAAATATCACTAGGTCTAAAAAAGAAGTATCCCAATGATCCTACAAGTCATTAGTGTTTCAATGAAACTGACGGCATGTCAGTTAGATGCCCAGTCTGTGCTTTATTGGCATTATAGTTTCAAAGGCCCAATTGGATTCAGGTGCGATCCAACCCGGATGAACTCCAAGTTTCGCTAAAACTCTAATGGTGCAAAGAAAAATTTCCATCTTCCTCCAAGGGACCTAACATTGTAGACAGTTCTTCAAATGGGAATACAGTCCTCATGATAATCCCAGTTGAGTGTTTCTAGGCCCGGTTGGGCCCGGGTTTGGTCCGACCCATCCCGACCCGGTCTCGGAAGGGCTGGGTGGGCTTATCCTGGTGGGATGATGTCCGCTCTGGCCCACAAGAGGTGCTGCTCGGCTCAAAAAGGGAATTCTACAAAGGGCGGACTGACCAGCGTGGGGCGGCGTCCTACTAGGTCAGCAGCCCGGTCCGGGGGTTGCGGTCCAGTCTGGATGCGGAGTCCCATTCTGAGGGGGGATCCCCACTACGTGTGTGGAATCTAGGGTATGAGGGTGGCGACCCGGCTCGAGGTCGGTGGCCTAACTCAAGGGAGGTGGCCCAGTCCGAGGGAAATGACTCGGTCTGAGGGCGGTGGCCCGGCTCCGACCGCTGCATACCAACACAAAGGTAGAGACCAGGCCTGAGGGCGGTGGACCACTCCAAGGATGGTGATTCAGCTCAAGGGTGGATGCCCAGTCCGAGGGCGATGGCCCACTTCGAAGGCAGCGGCCCGGTCTGAGGGTGGTGACCAGGCTCTGAGGGTAGAAACCTGGTGCAAGGGAGGCGGCCCGGTCCAATGGCGGTTTCCCGATCCGTTGGTGGCAGCCCAGATCGAGGGCGGCAGCCCAGTTTTATCTTACGTGGGTGGGTGGGTGGGGTGTAACCCCCTGGTCTCCTATATTCCTGAAATTCCCGAAGGCCGTTTGGTTTGCGAGGCGGCGGTTCCACGTGGGTGCTACTTGGTTGCCGCTGAACCCACCAAAGGCGAGTTTGGCCTCCGCCACGGCTTCGGACGAGGCTTCCAATCACTGGTGACGTGACGTTCATGCCACATTCCCTCTCTTGGCTGATCGTTGTGTTTGTTGCATCCTCTATTTTCTGCGGCTGATGAGCTGCGACCATCCTGTTGTGGAATGCATCAACGTTGTCGCAGTCATCCATGTTGTAGCAAGGATACCATGATAGAGGAGGGTTTGGTCCGAGTTCTTTAGACCCCAACCCACCGCATTAGCTCGTATACATGAGGGGAGTTAAGGGTTTAATAAAAATTTAATTAAACAACATGATTAACCCACAAGATTCCCCACATTAATCTCTCGCAAAGACCAATAAATCGTGTGTCAACGCATTAGTCGGTTGACCCGCATTCTTCATATAATTCTATGAATGGGGAAGATGGAATCAAAAACAAACAAATGAGAATACCCCGCTACCCCAAACAACAATTGGAGAGTGTCCGTACTTGAAGGTTGGTCGACGTTTTTCGTCCCCATAACCGGTTCCCAATGACGCCACTCATACGTCACATTTTTCTTCGTGGTTCAGTTTTTTCTGTCACTTCCCACTGGGTCAGATCAAACTTCTGAAGGTCCGATATTGTGGTGCTCCTTCAACAATTCGTTTCTTGGATAAGATATGATGGTACCTCCCCCAAGATCTATATATATAAGATTGGGGGAGGGTAAGTAACGATGTTAGAATTTAATGGTGGCTCATTAATTTGGAAGCTTCCTAATTTCCCCCAAAGTTGTTGTTACATAGATTTGAGGGTCAAGCCATTTATTGGCTTCAAACATCGCTTATCCAACCTTACCGCTTTACTGTTGGACGAATTGAATAAAAATAAAATAATAAAGGAATTTTATTTATTTTATTAAAATTATCATTAAAACAACTTTTCCTATGGACCTACTATGGTCGAATTGATTCCTCCCTTAAGAGAATCCTAATATTGCGGATTCAACTGTGCCCCCAGATTTTTAATCTGAGCAACAGTTCAAATGTTATAAAATTCCACTCAAGTGTTTACTAAACATAACCGAATTGTTTTTAGTAAATTATTAACAGTCACCCTCGACCTGTGTCGGTCGAGGTTATACTCTTCCAAAGTAAAACATGCCCCATAAAACCCAAAGGTACTTTCAAATTTCTAATATGTGTTACTGTTTAGAAATAATGGAATTGGCAATAAAATAAATATCACTTAATTATATTATTTACGGCCAAAAACCAACATTCATTGATGGCTCATGTTGTCCAATGTTAGTATCTTCCTAAAGAGATCATACCCTCACGAGTTTACCGTGGTCTTGGATTGTTAATCTGAGTTACTATTCGTGAGTTATAAGCATTTGAAAAATAAAATAATTTCATTTTATTATTTTATATACGGTTATGCGATTTTTAGGTTTTCACATAGGAGGCCTGCTCTGACTAAACTTATGTCTCACCTAGGGTAAACCCACCACTAGGAGTGCAACGATGCCCATAGATTTCTGATATATGAAACCGTTTAATATTTATTCTACTTTTTCAAGAAATCTTCTTATGCGTGCTATTTAATGTTTAATGAAATTTTGACTGATGATTTCAGGCACTCTGGGCCTCAGAATCACGCACAGTTAGATTTTTCCGTCTCGAAATAATTTCATATAATTAAAAAAATTATTAGGAAATTCCGGTCCATTACAATTATTCAACCAATTTAGGGCTTTCTACTTTCTCAAAGATGGAGGTTCCCCCTTTAGTGGCTTCCACTATGTTTCCTCTCCCATCTTCCCCTTAACCATATAAGGATCATTTTTTTACCCCTACCTCACCTCTCTCCCTGATGAATAAAAGGAACATGATTGTCACTCCCTTTGTGATTGATTCACTCCGCCATAAAGTAGTTCCAAATTGAGACGCCTATAGTGATATCTGATGGTTCAATAGAGGAGAATCATTTATGCTCAGTGGCGGGATCCCCAATGCTTTATTTTCTAGTAGGATATTTTAGGGATGTGTTGGTATTCCACAAGTGGAATTTTTTTAAATTATTTTTTGAGATTTCAAAACACATTTGATGTTCTAGGATTTAATTGGATACAAAGGAACATATATATTCGGTAGGATGTATTCCATGAAATGAAAATATTTTTATGTGGTTTCCTCCTCCATGGAAGATTTTGTAAAGTCATAGCCTCATAACTCTATAATACTAGGAATATGGATCTTCATCCTTTTTAGGTGGTCGATTGGTGTTTACCAAGGTTAACACCCACCCTAGGAGGAAACATGGCTCTCTCTTCATGGTATCAACATTCCTATTCAGAATCTCTCAGTCCTCCATGGTACATAAGATATAATTAGACCACTTTTTATGAAGATGATAAAAAATAATCAATTATATGAAACATTAATATTTTGGATATGTCTTCATCTCGGAATCTCAATGAATTTACCATCATGAATCATTGTTTAATAATATGGGGATCAATTTTTTGGTCGAATAATATTTTCCATTGATATAATATCAGATTCACTAAATTCCATCTCCATAGTGAATATTTCTTGAAAAACGGATGAATATCTATTTTACAAGGTTTCTAAATGAATGTTAGGTTCCATCCATTCTCTAGACTCTTCAACTATTCTAGTTGATGTCTAGGTTATATCATCCTAGTAGGGTTTTCCTAGTTGGATAGGGACATCATTCTAGTCCTACTACCCTCCTTATATTATAGTTATTTATTATTCCCTCATGTTTGTTTCTCACCCTCAATAAACTATTAATGGTATTTGTTGGACCTACATGAATTAATGGTCTTCATGACATATCTTGCGACCCCCCCTAATGGGATTTCTCTATCCTTTCCTAGCCTTTTCTCATTTTCACATCAAATATTGTCATCAAAGTAAGGTTGTAGAGAATCCCTAGTATTCACTCATAGGATCAAAAATAATATATCCTTATCCATATTATTTCTCACCCCCTATATCTACTATGTTTTATGTCTTACTTATTCATTTTACACATTCAGCTGAGTTGTATGATCCATTATACGATTTTAGGTCCCTCTAAACTACCCTATGGGATGTAAAAACTAAATCGTATTCCAAGAAAGAGTTGTATATTATTATGTCCCATAATTTGGGCTGTTAAAAATCAAGAAACCTATCCGAGTGTCTAATCCTATGGTTATTTATTTGACTATTCAAAGCATCAATAAACTATATTCAAAAGTTACGTCTAACTTCAACAAAAATAAATTCCATAATAATAGAATAAAAATAGCGATGGTTCTTGAACCGAGGAAAAATCACACAAGGATTTTAGATAGTGTCATAGAATTGGTGTATGATATTGTATGCATGGAGAACCATGAAACCATAACATGAATATTTTTTAGAGAAAATATATTACACTGTAGAAGTTCAATGTCTCATAAAAACATATCACCAATATACGCTATTCTATATCTCATTATTATTTAATATAATTTTTTCATTCCAAGTGAAATGTCCCTTGTTGGGTACCTTTATGGAATTATCAGGGTTCCTTCAACCCAATGCATTTAGTGGGAATCGTTAGAGGAGACTACAATTCAATTTTTGACACATTATAGAAGAAATGTGGAAGATTTATACCCCTAGATTATAGGAAGTACTTTTCATCATTTATTTCTCATACTGTAATTTTTGGAATGTGATTCTCAAGAGATTAATATATGTGGTGTAATAACCATAAGGCGTTAAATAATACCTAGAATCAACTTGATCATTTATTTGATAAAAACTAAACATAGACCTTTTATCCAATTTATGTGGTTTCTCATATAATTAAGAAACTAACTAACAAATCCCCAGTCAATATAAATATGTTATCTATTAGCGATGGATTTAAATGTCATTTCTCTTCGAAATAGTGGCCCTAAGATCCAAATTTGAAATATGTCTTCTATGAATCCTATAATAAGTCCATGTATTAATGACCTAGAGATGGATTTCATAAAAATTTCAAAATATTAATTAATAATGTAATAATTTTAATTATATATCCCCCTCACAATCCCATGATCTGAATTCTATAAAAATGGACATCATGATTTAGGAGTCCAGACTCGATGCTGGTAGGGATGTTGACACACTCAATAGTAGTTTCCACAAAATCACCACCATATATAGATCATCCTAGAAAAATAATGGCGGTCGCATGAACAATGTATATCCATGTGGAATAATAAATCATATTGAAATACCATTTTTTTATAACCATGTTTAAAGGAGAATAATATTGGCAAAATCATGAACATTATTTTTGAGGATGAAACCATCATAAAAGGAATCATTGTCGTGGGATCCATGGTTTTGGATTATTTAAATATATTACTTATTGTCACTAACCCACATATACAAGAATGATTTTGGAGGGCCTATATAGATCTCCCCATTTTATGCCAAATATTGTAACAATGCAACCTAATTAATATTTACATACATTACTAAGGAGATGGAAATCTTGCATGTAGTTTGATCCCTCAACCTTGAATTTCTACTACACCATTTTAGATACTCCTATCACCCTTTATGGTATATTGGGACCACATTAGTGGATTCCCATTCAAATATATCATTGACACCTTCTTAAGAGGTGTGTTGTCTACGGTTTCCAAGAAAAACAAAATAGTGGTCATATTGAAATTCAAAGACACATTGTCCCTATTAATGTTTAGACACATTAGTATGTGCAATATCCCTTACAATATTTTTTATATTTTTATGATTAAGTGACTCATAGTTCACCTTCAAAACTATGTTTATGAGACGAATTTTTTTATAAATGGTAGGTTCATCCAAATTGGTATAAGTATAACTCCTAAAATAATTTGTGACGTCAATAAGAACACATTGAGCTCCAAATATTTCCATTAAGGGTGAAATAGATAAATCATATGATAGGTTGGAGTGTAATTTTATTCTCATATATATTTATTGAATATAATATATGTGAGAGTGATTGAAATATTCATTAGATATTATAGATAAATATGGATCTACATCATCTTCGTAGAGAGAATGTGAAACTTATTAAATTCATTCAGTACATAATGTAGGGTGAAACCTTGCATCCCAGTTTCTTTATTCTAGTTGAATATTATGTTATAATACATCTATACAAAATACACTATAATGAAATCATACATCACATTTCATGTGGGCCACATTTCAATTGAATTTCAACCTCATATTTATAGAATTTACAAACCTCTTTTTTTCAAAATTAAAAATCCATATAAATATTAAAGAAATCATAGAGGAATACTATAGTGTGAAAAGTAATCACATCATCCATGATTATAGTTTTTTTTATTTTAAAATAATAATTGTTGAGGTATTGTAGAAGGACTGATAATAGTCTATGTACTCAATAGAAGAACATCACCATATACTGACTCAGCTCAAAAATATATTACTGTAGATGTTACTTATAGTAAATTAACTGATGGATCAACCAAATCAATTAAGGTATGAATAACTAGAACAATAATTTAATTTCATTTGAATACGTGGTCACTATTATTAATTCATTTTTCACATTCATCCCAATGAATTATTATTTTTTAATTAGCACACCAAAATTTGATTTCAGAGATATCCAAAACCTAATGTGTCCCTTTCTATTGGATGTATTTTCAAATTGGGGATATCAATGGGAATTAAGTGATAGGATGGATATGAAATTAATTTATTTACATATCAATATAATGGGAATCCAATAAAAAATTCACATCATACAAGACAAGATATCATGGGAGGTCGTAGAAGGTTGGTCACCCTGTGCAACATTCATTATTATTAAATAATGGAATTAATAGAAATCACATAAAGTGTACATCTATAATTTATAGAATACAATTATCGGGGTTATCCCTGATAATAATTACAATAATTATTGTATCATCATATGTGGAGTGAATCAATTATGGAACCACAATAAGGTGGGTGATTCACTTGGTTTCCTAGGATACAAAAATTTATATTTATCATTCATGTTGGCCATTGATTATACATTTTTTATTTAATAATCTTCAAACAATGATAAATTTTCACTATTTTTATAAAACAAAATATGGGTGATGAATATGAGTCATTCATTTTTAGGGAATCCATGTACAAGACATTCTACACTAAGGAATAATATTAGTTACTCTATGAAAACTAGGATTAAGATGTTTAGTTTGACCCTCTATAGTTAAAATAGACCCCCTATAGTAAAAATTCCTAGTTATGTGAATATGAAACCATTCATTATCAATTGATATTGAATTAAATCATAATGGAACAATGAAAGGTTTTATGTTTTCTCATTGTTAAAACCAAAGTGAGGAATCATCTTCACTTATATATTTCTATGGTTAGTGGGAGAATAAAGTGGTGATTTATTTCAGTGAAATTACTATAAATGCATCTTAGGAACTCCATATGATTTTATTTTCATTAAATATAGTTCAATTGTTTTTTAAAAACAATAATATAATGAAATCATAGGTTCTTCACCTAACTACTATTTTCGGGAGCAATTGGGAGGTGAGGAATAAGTTTCATCATGAAGGAACCCCTAAAATGAGTATTTTCCTAGTATCTTGTATGTGATTTATAGAATAAAATATTTAATTTCATCTAAAGGGGTGGGATTACACACCTAACTAGAGAAAGGCCATGGAAGAAAGAATCTTCTCCATATCCATTCAGTGTTCTCTACCATAGGGCTATAAGGTTTATTAGTGGAAACCAAAAACAATTCTAAAGCTCAATATTTATGGTTCATGTACACTTGGTTCCATGTGGGTTGTTGGGGAGATATTTTTCATGTATATAGTGTTCTATATATCTTTTCATTCGGTATCATCTATGTGAAATGAGATTCTCTTTCCATAGAGTCCATAACAATCCTCAATGTCTATGTGTTATGTCAATCTAAAAACATTATGTGTTATTTGTTAGGAAATTATTATATTTTCATCTATAAATACATATAAATATAAATTACATAATCCTAAGATGTTACATACCATATTCGTAAATTCAATCCCCTTTTCAATAATGGGATAAATGATTTCTACACCATAGGGGATTCAAATAAAGTATCTTTTTTTTCTCACACTTAGGGAAACCTAGGGTAGTCCATTTAGTTATTTCTATTTAATTTTCTACCTTTTCTCTTGTTGTTATGACTTTGTACGAGTGTATATCCTTATGCTATAATACATTACGTCCCCTTAAAACCATGAGTTACACATTTACCCTTATAATAAATTCTCATATTAGATGATGAATATTTGTTAATAAAAAATGATGACTTCAGTGAATAAATATATTCCCCAATAAAAAATATGGAACTAAAAACTCTCATATATATTGTGAGGGATAATATATTCATGAAAAAATGTAAATTATGAGGAGTAAAAATTAATCAAGAAAATGATTTGACTGTAGAAAAATATGTATTATTTGAAGTAAATTTTACTCAAATCCTATTAAAAGAGATATATATATATAAACTGAATATAAATTACCATAAATAAATAGTATTTTAGATTATAACATCACAATTTAGAAGAATATACACCACTAAAATTTATATTATTAGAATATTATGAATCTATTCTCAATTAGAAGAATTTAAGATAATAACAAATACATTATATTCCATCTAAATCTACTACACTCCACTCATCAATATAATGACAATAAATAAAATAAAAAACAATCCGATGACCATAATATTAATATAATTCATTTTTTATAATTATTTAATAACCATATATTATAAATATATTAACTAATTATACTGTATTTTCATTATCGTGTGTTAGAACATTATGTTGTTTATTTTGTTCTATCTTTATGAAGTCAAGAATATTTTTAATTATGTTTTTTCGTTTCCTTATATTAAAAAATAATTCATGATAGAATAGAAATTATTCTCAAATGATTAATTATGTATAATTTTGAATATGTGAATGACAATAATATAGATAATGAAAATGAAAATCAAGATGAATTAGTTTTGGTTGGATTTAATGATTGAAATGTGAAATATTAATAAATAATTTAAATATTTACCACACCAATCAATAATACATAAAAAATCATATATATATTGGTTTTACATGATATTAAATATATATGAAATGTCAAGGTAAATTATTAAATGGTTATTAAATCATCATTTACAGAGATGATTAAATCGACCAGAACGGAATCTTGAAACACTGATTTAGTGAGTAAGGGGATATGTTAATATTGTGAAAATGGGATATAAAATGAATATTAAACATTTTATAATCATAAAATATCTAAATTAAGTCCATTATATGGAATTTCAATGATAAATGATTATCAAAAATGAAATTCTTCATCAATGTAGATTGTAGTCTATTATACTTATGATTAATGGTCCAATTTATTATTCAAAAGTCATAATTATGGTGTTTGAAAATGATAGAATAAAAATATTATTTTTTTTCACAAAAACATATTTATAAAAAAAATCCTTCCATGTTATGATCCTTGATAGGTGATGAATAATAACGAATCACATCATGTTGTTGAGGTGGTTCCCACACAAACAAAAGATTAATGTTCTAGTCTTTATTTTGGGATTAATGGTAGTGAATTATTATTTTAAAATTTATATTATTCTATGAAATTATAATATTGATAATTTTTATGTATATTAATAAGGTTTATTATAATTTAATAAGTAGTAAATTAAAATAATAAAATAGAATAATTTAATATTCGTATTGGATATTTGAGTTTTCTCCTGTAAAATTAAATTTATATGAATTTATTAACATAACTAAATTTCTCTGTAATTTTATAGATTTGAGAGAGGAATATAGAAGGATAATATTCAAGGATTATTGAGAATTAATAAATAATATATTTTAGTCTTGAAATAGTAGAATGTTTACCAATTTATAATTGAAGAGAAGGGTAGTTTTTAAATTTCCCAATAAATATTAAATTATAATTTAAAAAATTTATAATATAAAAGAAAAAAATTAAAAATATATAATTTTGGTGTGGGTTTGTTGATTAAAAATCCATAAATACAATTTGAATCTTTATTTAATAGTTTTTCTCCTTTTCCCCTAATAAATGTATTTTAATCATTTTTACTTTTTAATAGGGTAACTAATTTTTTCTTCATTAATTTAATATAATGATAAAAATTAACATTTTCTTAATTACCTAATACGTAAAATATAATTGAAAATTTCTAAATAATTTTATCATATACATTTCTAACATTGTTAAAGCTACAATTTAACAAAAATGAATGGAATCACATACAATTATTTTTTTTGTAAAAAAATTATTTTATTCTCAATCATTTTGTATAAGTTTAATTCATAATTATTACAAATATCAATGGGAAAAATAACTTTTTTATAAATTAAATCAATTTACTAAGGTTTAAATATGAAATCAAACCTGAATTTCTTAATAAAAATTATTGATTCGTTGAAGAGGATGAAAACCCTTTTTTTTGTTAAAGTAATGTTTTATAATAGTTGTTAAAATATATGACATATGTTTTTAATGTTAAAATAATATTATAAAATACACAATTTTATTCCTTATATATATAAATTATAACAATAATGTATTTTATTTCTTATTGGCTATTCATAAATAATGGTGAAATAAAAAAATTCGAATTCACATAAAAACATATTTTGATCAAATTTCAACCTCTGAGGAGAAAGAATACAATTTTATAGTAAGAAATTTCTTTGAAGTTAATTGTTTTGTAATTTATCATAAATAAACTATATAATATTTAAGATAAATTAAAATTAAAATGTAGAATATAAATAAAATTTCTTTTATTCAAAATAATTGTTTTAAATATTATCTCATTTTAATTATTTATAATAAAATCCTATGAAATTTTAAGGGGTTTCTAAATAATTTTCTGTTATAATTTTTTTATAAATTTTAGAATACTTATTTTGTTTTATAATATTGATTGTATCATTTAGAATATGATAAAGAACATAGTTTAAATTTGGTGAAATATGTATTCCAAAATCAAGAAATTTTATAATAGTGATTTCATTTGAACAAACTAATGATATTACTATATTCATGTATTTCATGAATAATGTCTATAGAGACTACCGTGATCAATTTTTTTGATGTCTATATATATATATGAAATTATTATACAATTAGTAGTAATTTAAAATCAAGAATATCACTTTCTAATTGTGTTAAATTCCTTGAGAATAGAGTAACTCTATGATAAATTTTTCAAATGTGAATTGTAGAAACAAATATTGTCATTTATTGGTCATTTCATCCTATCATGGTGAATAATAATAGTTTAATAAATGATTTATAGTTTTGAGAAATGGCTTAGACCAACACCTCTAACTGATATCTATAGTTTTCTTAGTTTAGTTTTGTATTATCGATGCATTCAAAAGAATTTCTCATCCTAATGAAATCCCATAATCCTGTTATCATTGAAGGGTCCTGGGTTAGTTTTTTTCAGGGAAATGTGGATAAATTCTCAAGAATATAAATATGAGGATGGTCACCACTGATGTTCTTACATCCCTTATAGTAGGGATGGGTTTGTAACATATCAACAAGCTTTTAAAAAGGTCTTGGGTTCTTTTCAAATGTGGAATAATATTTTTATTTCGTACAATTCACAATAAATAATGACTTTGGAGAAACATTACCCAATAAATGATTTTGAGTTTCAATAATAAATATTTCTATTAAAAAATTTCTGAAATTTTATTTATGTTGAAAAGGTTGATATGGATACCAATCACATGGGAATGATTTATATTTTCCCATAGAAGTGGTTAAATATATTGAAAATGATATCATTTAAATTGATAAAATATTATGGTTTACCAATACATTTCAACACTCAGAATTAATATAATGTGTTTTATGCTCAATGAAGAAAATAACATTTTACCCTCTCTGTGATGAGGTTTGAAAAAGACCTTGTACAAATTTATCTTAAAATGATGAAACCCAAATTCATAAGTGAAGTTGATAAATCATATTTTTTTCAAATGAATACCAGTGAATCCATTTATGTAATGAATAGAAAGGCCTATAAAATTATTATGTATATAAATAAAAAATGACATTGTAGAATCTATAGATTAATAGTGGCCTAGATAGACTAATAATGATTGAAACCAATATATGTGTCTCATCTATGCCGAAACTGGATAAGATAATTTCAAATGATATAAATAGTAAATCTTTATCTATTTATATATAATGTACACAGATGTAAATATTCCAAAAAATATCATTTCAGATATCCTATAGAGTGAAATTTATTAATATGTATCGTGATGCTTTCATTAAGAAAAAGTAATTTCAGAATACAAAACTCTAAGGGAAGGATTCAACCATTACACATACCATGATGGAAATAGGAAACAACCACCGTAGATATTGTAATAGGAATCCCAGAGGTATTTAAAGTCCAAATTATACTTAGGACATATTCAATATCATTATGAATCCAAACTCTTTTTATTCACATCATTTAATATTTCATCCTTCACTTACATGGTATGATATACATAATGAATGTTTTAAGGGTATATAGGGTCAAATTATTCATTATTACGGATCACAATATTAATATTACACCATGATTGTAGTGATATATTAATGATAAAATTGAGGTACATGTTTTTATAACATTTTTTCATTCCTAGATGGATGAATTGTCTAAATTGCCCCGTTACATATATAGTGGATATTGAAGGATCTTTTTCAATGGATTTAAAGGGAATTTGGGACAAGAAACATCCCCTGATAGAGTTCTCATTTAAAATAGTTTCAAATATATCATTTAGATGGACTATTTTCATTATTTTAAAGTTAGTATACACTGGAAACTAGTATTCTAGAATGATGTGTCACATAGGAAGATAATATGTCTTAAAATTTTCTTATAATTTATAAAAACGTTTTAGAATATTTAGTGACAGATTAAATAAATAAATTGTCTATAAAATACTTTTAATGGAATTATTTAATGATGAATATTTTTTTATGTATGTGAAAAGTTGTTCCATTTAATATATCATTGGATTTGGGATGTGAAAATTTGGATAAATTGGAAGTCAATCCTTTGGAACACCATTCCCTTCGAGATCTTTTTTCTTTTCGAGGTAGTAAATTATCACATTGTACTCCCTCTAGACATCTAAACTGTGAAAGATGTTTTATAATAATATTATATGGATGTTTATTCTAGGGTAACCACATGTACTAAGATCAAAATTTCTAGAAGAACATTATCTATCACATGATGAATAAACAACTAAAATCCTGAATCAATGAGATAAGCTGCTACAAATCATGATCACTTGTCTAGTCAAATATCAATAGAGGAATAATTTGATTGAAGAAACTATAAATGATCTATCTTATGTTATTAAAGATAAGTAAACTTATATGTTTTCATCATAATAATAATATTTTGAGCACAAATTAATTTAGGGGGTTGGAATTTAATGAACTTTTATATTTTTATAAATAGGTTTCACTAATTAAATACTATATGGCTAGATTGTCATTAATGAAACACTTAAATAAAATGATAATGTGTTACCTTAATGAAATTATAATACATTAAAGTTAAACTATGAACAATAAATTAGATAACATTAATAGTAGTTACCTATTAATAATTACTATATAAAACAATAATAAGAAAATTGATCAATTTACGCTAAAAAGATACTTATGTCATAATTTTTTTATACATTACGAGTCCTTAAAATATAATTGTTTTTTATCTATTTTAGAAATTCAATAATACAGAATGATTTTTATATTTAATTTTATCATTTAAATATTAGTTAATGGGTTCTATTACATTTTTTATCCTAAAATTAATTTACTATGTAAAATATTAATTATCCTGATAAATTTGTTATTTTTCAAAGAATGATTAATTTAAAAATATTTTATATTCTTAAATAAAATTTTATAATTTACCTCTATATAATAATATTAATTTTTAAATATGTATACATATAAAGTAATAATAATTTAATTGGTCATAAATGTTAAATAATAGTAAAGACATGAAATTATTAAAAACATTTTTAAAAATAGTTTTCAATATATTGTAGAAATAAATTTAGAAGTAAATATTATCATATATAGAAATTTATTTAAATTAAATTGATCTAAAATTATGATTCATCAAGTGAATATTTGGGTTTATGTGTCATATTAAATTTTTTGTTATAAATTTATAACCATGGTTAATGTTTAAATGAGATTTATTAATGTTAAAATGGGTAAACCAATGTGCTTAATTGTTTCTATATTAATTATACACAAATACAATATATAAATACATTTTTATGTTGGAATATCATACAATCATGTCTCAAAATCATTCCCACAAATCCCACATATTCTCAGGAGATTCCATTCTTACACATTACCAAAAATTATTTCCAAAATATCTATACTTGTATTTAAAATATAGGAGTATCTCACTTCCTCACTTTTCAAATACCCACCCCTAGCTATAAATTATAAGAAAATTTTTTACAAATTTACTTATTCTAGATCCCCACTAAATTTTTGGAAACCTCTATCCTCTAAAATATTCATCATGTCCTTAATTTGTAAATTAGATTCAATAGAAGATCCAACATTTAAATTAAATGATCTCCTAACCACTAAAATAATCGTTATTCCCTTATCACCTAACTCATCCAAAATCATTCTAAATATATGTATGTAATGTAATTTTAATAAATAAAATAAAATAATTATAATATTTTTCATATAAGAATTACTTTTTCCAATCATATTCAATCAAATAAATGATATTGTTTCACAAGTGCGTGTGTAGACTACCACCTCCAAAAGTGACAGATGTCAATTATACAACATTTATTTTATGATATATATATAGAATATTATTTAGTAAATATATAAGTTATTTTTTAAATATGTATATTCATTAAATATTAACTTTACATTGTATATTAAAATTTAGCAGTAAACAATTTTTGTAAATCTAGCCACACAAAACGAACATTCCAAGAGGAAAAGAAGTTTTTTTTCATGTGACCGAATAATTTTTAGTTTCCATATACTTGATAAAAAAATAATTATAATTAATCAGAATAAAAAAAATTTAAATACTCTCAATATAATTTAGTTGTAATGATATTATAACGAAAGGATGTCCTCTATTTTCATTCTCATACATAAATTATTGCATACTCTTGATCATCTGGATTAGAAACCTATATGAAAAAAATATAAACTTGATCCATGTAAGGAACCGAAATCATAATATTTATTATTAATATGTAAATAATTATAAATTTTTTTATTCTTTGGAACTATAAATGTTATCTAACTATTATTGATTCCACAATTAATTTGTTATAAAATGAATGGAACAAGTTTTTCAACAATTTCATCTACAAGTACCAAAAATAACACTCTAATATAATAAATTATAAATTTATAAATGATCATAAAACATAGATTCAATTTTCTTGTATGATCTTGAAATTATTGTATTTTGGTTAATAATGAGGAGCAACACCACAATTATAAAACAAGTTCAAAATGATCAAATGATAGTAACATGAAATTTAAAATGGATAAAAATAACTAATATACATGTAGATGATAATTGTAAATTATTTTTATAAAAGGACATGAATATGGATAATGTAATGAGAGAGGTAAATATGATTGGGTTTTTCTATAAAGGAGGTCAAACAACTTACTTTGAAATCAAAAGTAAAAGATAGTTTGTTTTGTATATTAAAAATACATCTTTGAGTTATATATTTTCTTTGAAATGTAGCTTCCAATGTTTCCCTATATTATGGATATTATTTTTAAAATAATACAAACTTTTATCTCTAATGTTAAAATTATTCCCTAATTAAAATACCCATCAATGAGTGATTTTTATTTCCATGAATTTATACTAATTTTTCTTATTAAACATGGGTATCTAATAATTGGTATTTTCTTTCATATCCATTTTAAGTAATAATTTTCCAAAATTTCTATTTTCAAATCAAAATATTTATCAATTCATGTTACTATAATGAATTTATTTTAAAAAAAATCATTTATAATCAATTGTAAGATTTGTAGATAATTTCCATCTATATCTCAGATGGGATATGATTTCCATGATGTGATGATTTATAAATCATCCTCTATTTTTTTTATTATATACCATTTTTGGGGGATTTAATTTTGTATCAATTGAAATTAGTTATATTCCTATTTATTCGATAAACATTATAAATTATTTGATACGTATTCATATATCTTACCTTCATCAGTGTGATGGTTTTATAATTTCCCAAAATAATGTTTTTTGTTAATAATTATTTAATGGGTGGTACATTTAAAGACCCTAATGTAATAGATAATTCATGTAATCTCATAATATAATGGTAAAACATGTAGTGTTTAATAAATAAAATTAACACAAGATGTTATTGTTTATTCTGATGGGAAAAAAAATTATCATGCCTTACCCACGAGGTTGTGATTATATAATTAGGTTGGGTCCACACTATGTTGATATGTGACTATGATATGATCCATAGATTCTGATTTATTTATCATATTATCCTAGTCATTATCCCTTGATTTTTATTTAATCATATTATATTACTAATTCCCATAAATTTACATAAAAGGGTTTAAATGAATCTATGTACATTAAATATGTGAATTTACTCCTTGTTATGATTTAGCATATGATTATGTACTCATACTAGGTAATATTTGGATATATATTTTTATAAAATTCATAAATTGGGATAATTAATTTCTTATTTTTCAATTTTATATGATTTGAGGCATTTATTATCAGGGGAGATGTTTAGAATATGGAATAATATGATTAAATTATAGGGATATGATCATTAGAACTCTAGTTATGTTAATTTCTTATTTAGTCTCCAATGATATTATACAAATACATTATTAGAATATTGACTTTATTAATTAATATTATTTTTCAAAATATAGAAATCTGGTAAAATAATAATATTTTTAGCTTTGTTTACCTCCCTCACAATGATTATTTTTTTAAGGATTTTCTTTTGGGTTTTTTGTATATGATATGAACTTGAATGAATCATTAGAGAAAATAATGGAATTTAAAACCAGACCAAATTCCTAAACAGAAAAATTTTGATATAAGAGTTTAAATTTAACATCTTTTGATTATGCCTAATTTTCTCTCTGAAATTAGTATGAACCACTTAAACATTTTAATGTTCACCAACTAAAAAATTTGATAAGAATTGTGTTATTTAAAGATTAAATATATTAGTTTCATATAGAGAAGTAGAGTTAACAAAATATATATCTGGGATGCTGGAATAAGTACCCATTGAAATGTCTCAAAAGAACCAAAATAGGTTTTATGTGTAGAAAACAAGGCTGTAATAAAATTATTATTTTATACAAAAAGTGTTTAATAAATTAAAATTATGATCATACTAATATACATAAAATATTTCAGTGAATTATGTATGGGGAAAATTGGGGTTTTCTATATCAATGTGACATCCTGGGTTTTTAAAAGGGAATACTATGTTTCATAACATAAAATATACACACCACTGATCCTAAAAGAATGAATAAATATTATTTAAATTAATATATTGTAACATAACCACTAAATTGTCTAGAATATATATTTTTTACAAAATATAGAAACATAAAATTATAATCTCATTAATATGTTTTTTAATTAATGCATAGAAAATTAAAAATTTCTGTAAAGTCATTTAATTCATCAAATACACATTCTAAAAATATGTTATTTATTTATTTTTTGAGTGAAAAAAAATCAAAACAATATAAAATATAGAAATATTATTTAATAAAATAATTAATCTTTTTTTATTTGTGAATTAAAATTTATATTATTGTGAATTTTGTTTTTTAATTTTTCAATATATGTGAAAAAAAGAATATTAATAAAAAAAGCTTTTCTTTTCAAGTATTTACAAAAAAATATTATATATTAAATTAATTTTTTGATTTAATATTTTCACTCCTAATTTAAATAAATCAAATTATTTTTTAAAATTGAATGAATAATTGAATTGAGTATAAATATATTTTAGGTTAAAAAATAAAATTTTTATGAGAAACTATTTTTTCCCATTTTATCGATTAAATTTTAAAATAAATTATAAACATCTATTTTCTAAATTTTGAAAAATGGATTCCATAAGTGGAACAAGGTAGTACAAAGTCAGTAAATAGGTTACTTTTATTTTTTTATTATATAAATAGTAACCTTGATTAATTTTTATACTATGGTAAAGGGTGAATCGGGTAATTAAGGGTAAAAATAAAGTGCTAAGGAACAAAAATGTCCCTAAAACATGAAAAAATTACTATTGATTAATATTCATCATTAATCATTTTGGATTCAGTCATATGGCCATTTATGACCCGTTGGGTAAGATTATTACAATTATAATATATTATTTAAAGAAAATCCAATCATGTCATAATCATGTTTTTCAGAAGTGCAATATGTTTAATAGGGTTCTATCCGGAAGATATATTTGAAAAAAAAAATTATTTATAAATTCATTATATATATAATAAAAAGGGTTATTTATTTTAATTTTTTTGAAGAAATAATTACCTTATATGGTTTCACCAAACTAATGCAGTTATTATTTAATTAATATAAAAATGAAATAAACTATACTAAAAATATTAAATTAAATATAATATGTGCCAATTATTGTAATATGATAATATTATATGTTGTTATATAATATTATACATGTATTAAAATAATGCATTTTTATTTATTTGTTTTTATTTATATTATTAAAAAAACTAGTAATTAATAGTATTAAAATTTCCAATAATGACATTTTAAAATAAAAAATAATGTATTAAATAATAAGATTCTTAAAAATCATAAATTCTGAATAAATATTTTTTTAATGTTTAAAATTGAATCCAAGGTTCATTTATGGGTTATTTTTCTTTTTTAATAATTATATTAACCCTCAAATATTAAAAATACTTGTTGTCATTATATGTGTAAATGTCGTTAAATAAGGGTTAGATCCAAATGAAAAGGGTATATATTTACTCAAAACATATACAATTTTTATTATATCATAGTATCAGGACCCATAATAATATAATCTAACAAATAACTCTATTTGGGCCCTTTTGTAAAATAAAATTAATTTATATTACTTTAATATATGGATATGTTCTAAGAGTGACACTACATTGATTTACAAAAGTTAACATATTATTCCTTTTTTTTCCACTCAAAATATTTTTTTTAAATATCCCTCCAAATACCTTATTATAATCCCTAAACTCATTATATAGGACTTTCTGTATGCATAATACCAACTATAAATCCCTTGAGATGTTAATTAAAGGAGATTATCTAAATAATATGTACCATTTTTAATCATGTGTTTCTATATTACCACTTAATCTAAATTATCAAAATCATCATAAACCATCATAAATTATGAAATAAAATACAATAAATATAGTATGATTTTATGATGTTAATTTTATGATTCATCCCCATATTCTCATACATCAAATTAAAAATGAATTCATTTTTTTGTGTGTATAAGTCTACTGCCTCGCGAACCAATGTAATTCGTTTTCCATAAAAATATCTAAATATTGTCTATAATGATTAAATTAATGATTATATAAGATAATAATGACATATATATTATTATTATAAAGTTATATATCATTTAATCTCTTTCTGTTTCATTCACTAAAAATGATATTACTATTTTCACGTACCTTTAGACAACCACCTCCTCGAAGAGATATGATTTATTTTTCATCACCACATCACATGGATGATTTTAATAATTAAATTTAAGGATATAATATTATAATTATTATATTATTATATTTATGTAAATATAAAATATTACATACATTCTTTTCATAAAGATCATTGAGAAATTATGATGTTACTGATGCATAGGTATGACCTATCGTGTCCATGATTGAAACATATTTCATTTTTAATATCTATATTTTATCACGGTTATTACAAGTATAATTAATGTATAAAATTATAATTATATCATAATTAATATTCATTAAATGATGTAATATTTAAAACATTGACTATAGTGCTAACACCCAAGTGATTTTGGACATCGATACCAAATACCTTCAAAACGATTGATCAGAACATGAGTAATTATGTAATTTTTATAACATGAATGTAAGTTATATAAAAGGAATAAAGAAATGTAAAATTTTATAAGGAAAGTAAAAATTAAAATATTTTTACTATTCATGTAGATAAATAAATCACAGAAAAATCGGACTCATTGTATGTGACGTTATTTTAAAAGCCTTCATTTAATTGTTCCCATCTCTCCTCATTTTTAAAAAAGTGAAAAGGAATCCATTTTTTACTTATATGGGATGACCGTATTTTTCACTATTTATTGATTAATTAATTTCTTTATTTTCTTAAAATATAACATGGTTATTTTCAAATAAAATATTTTTATTTATAAGTGTTTAATTTTCTAAGAGAAATCGTGTTTCCCAAATTTAATATATATATTTTTTAAAAGTTTTTTTATTGAAATTTTCTTCAAAGTAAATCAAAAATTCAATTATTCTTTATATTTTGGTATGTAAAATATTTTTTTAAAATAAATGGGGATTTTTATTCCAAAATGTTTTTTTAATATATTTTTTAAAGAGTTTTCGAATGATTTTATTATGATATGTCCATACATAAAATGTTTTATTAATGATTTAATAATTGGTAATTATATATGAATTTGGTAAGACTAATAAAACCTATAAAAATGTTTGAGCCCCACTATATCACATGTGTTATAATGATATATCTTTTACAATGTTTTTCTTCATTAAATATCATTTAAAATTGTTTATCATGATATAGATTATATAATGGGTTGAGCCCAATTAAAGAACATGAAAAATGGTTGACCTAGATAATGATTATACAAAAGGGGGAGACCCATTATGGCTAATAAAAAATGGATCATCCTATTATATATTTTATGAATGGTTGATCACCATTATATCACGTTAACAAAGGGTTAGCTAGATAAATCTTATATTATATGTTATCCCCATTATAGATCTCCAATGCGTTGTGTAGTCGTTATGTTATCTGAATAATTATTTATAATGTCATCCATATGGTTATTCCAATTTCAAGGGTTATGAAACGGTATTATGACTATTATTCTTTATATTATATAAAAAGAGTTAAAATATCCATATATGGGTTCTAAAGGTTTTTTGAGAAATGGTTTTTCATTTTTTTCATGTCAATGTTTTTTATTTCCTACATACATTAAACATTAAATGTATTGGTAAATATTACACGTGTTTTCTTTTTTTTCATTAGAAAAATGGGTTTCATTCATTTTTACACACTTAATTATGTTTTTTTCATCCATTTTTTAAAATTGTTTCTAATATGGTTTAAGAGAGAGTAACAATGAGGATAAGGTCATGAAGAAAATTATGAAAATTTATCTTCAAAAGGAAACATGTTTTATTTTAAATAGTTCCCCTTTGGTGAAACCAATTGACCCTAAGTATAATTTTCCACATGTAATGTATGAGCTCAATATGTAAATGTTTTTACTAACTATATAATGATATAAACCTAATGGATTTTTTTGAAATTAATTTATTTTCTTATATATAAATCACTAGAATATGTATTGTTTATAGAAGGGTCCTTAAAGATGGAATCATATATAGTTTTAGATAACATTAGTGATTAGAAAAATTTCAGGGATGATTATCTAAAGAGTTTTGCATAAGATCACATTTTTTAAATTTTACTGTTGAATAATAGGTTCAGTCCTTTGAGATCCCTTTTAAGGTTTTATGTGAGGAAATTTCATGGTGACTAATTATTTTATTGGATATTTTTATTTATTGACTTAAATATAGGTTATTATCTTATGGAATGAAAATTGAATGTCCTGAGATGACCTGTTTGGTCAAAAAAATTCATTAATATTTAATATATTAAGGTTTTCGAAGTAATTTTATAGAAATATTATTTATCAGATGATATATGTTGAACATTGGATATTACTGTTAAATTTTATATATTATGGTAGATATTATTTATTTAAGAATTTACTCTTTTGGGAAAATTATCAGATATTGTCCTAAAAATTTGTGTTTTGGATAATGACCTATGGTAAGAAGAATAATTTTTATCCTTCTGTGGTCTTCGTAATATATAGAAGTTGACTCAAATGATTCAAGGATAATAATTAATCTTGGATACTCATAATTTTTACTATAAAGATGATATTGAGGTGGAAATAAATTAATGGATACAATTAAACATTATAATTATGAATATTTATTTACGTTCATAGAAAAAGTATTAAAATATTTTTTCCAATAATCAAAAGTATCCTGAAATTTTTTTTATCTATTTACTCTTGTTATGAAGAAATCAATGTCCTTTTAAACCATCACAATTTTTGAAATTTTTTTATTGTTCACTTTTTCATGAACATGTTCATTGTCACTCTCTATCATAAACTATTGTAATTTTTTCAACACAATTTTTTTATTTTATTACGATTAAAACAAGTTATTTATTATTCTAGATGAAATTCAAACATCCTAGTTTTTCTCTTAATGTGTATTTTATATTAATCCTTTTTATAATGTGGGATTTTAAAAATAATAAATTTCAAATTCATTCATTATATATTGACCCAACATCAAATTGGGAGGTCGAAATTAGCACAAGTGGGTGGATAATCTAACAATCTAATTTATTAAAATGAAGGACTTTGTTCAATATAATAAAAGATACACAACACTGAGCATAAAAAAAATTAATATTTTTTAAATGTGACCATTATAAACTTTCCATAAATTTTGTTGGAATGTATATTATTAATATAAATAAGAAATTTTAAATTTTACAAGTCATTAAAAAATTATTAATTGATAATTATAAAATTATGCACTTAATTTTTGTAATTTCATTTTATTCATCAAATAAACATTCTTAAAAATGATTTAATTTTATTTTTTGGGCTAACAATACAATTAATTCATGGATATTTTTAATTTTAATAAAAAAATATGTTGGATATTATTATATCAAAATTATATTGTGGGGAAGCTTTTATAAATTTATGAAAAGGTTCATTTTTTCAGGGATAGTGAAAAATAACACTTATTATTAAATGTTTTATTTTTATTTAGTGTTTTTAAAAATTAAACATATACATTAGATTAATTTTATTTTTATCATTTTTATTTTATATAATCCAATTAATATTTTTTAAATGTATTCTATTGGTGAACTTTTTATAAAAACATCTAATGTTTTCAAATGTCATTTTTATGAAAAACTATTTTTTATTTGTTTAATATGTATAATTGAAAATTAATTTCTTCCAATTATGGGTTTTTAATTTAGAAAAACGTGATTCCATATTTGGAATAGAGAGTAAAAAATTCATTATACAAGACAAGTTTATTTTTGGATAGTCATAAAAATAACCATAGAATACTTTTCTTATACTATAAAAGGTAAATTGTGTTATAAAGGATACTTAGAAAATTATATGGACACGAAACTAACAATAAAACGTTATACAATTTTATTGGATGATTATTATTCATACATATTCTTTCGAGGATGGTTTATATGAAATCCTATGGCCAATTGTATTAGATTATGAAATTTATAATATTTTATTTAAGGAAAAGTCAAAGAGGTCAAAATAATGTTTTTACTGAGTATAATATTTTCAATATAGAGTTATCTAGAAGATATGACTGACTATAATAATTATTTATAAATATAATAAATATATAATTAGCATTGTAATTTAATTTTAATTTTTAAAGAATAAATAATTACATTAAATTTTTGCACAACACTACTGAAATAATTATTTAATTAATTAAAAATAATAAAAATGATATTATAAATATTAAATTTAATATAAAATTATATAATTTATTTAATATAAAAACTTTTTAGATTAATTTGATATGATAAGTATTTATTACCTTATTTTTTTATATCACCCTTTTGTAATGATATTTTTAGTAGTGAATGTAAGGAATTTTGTCAACATTGACAATAATAATACTATAAGATGAATTATATATTATTAAATAATATAAAATAAAAAAATTAATGAGGAAATTAAAACTCTATAAGGATTAAAATTTCATCCAGTATCCATTTTTTGTCACTTTGAATTTTTATATCAACTATTTTAACCAGAAATGTATAAAAATACATGTTTTCATGGTAAGAGTTAAATGTGTTAAATTAAACATAAAACCAAAAGATAATGGTAAAAATTAATTCAAAACATATTTTTTTTTACTTTAAGAAAATATTTGGTTTCATATATATTTTTATTTAAATTATTCACTTTCAATAGATTTTTAAATGAATATTCATTTATATTAATATAATATTATAAGAAGCTCCTAGAGCGCCTATAACCAATCGTATAAAAGGGACCCTCTTCTTCCTTTATATTCACTAATAAAAACCATTTTTATCGTGAAATTACATCTCAAATAAAATATTATGTTCCATAAACTCATTTTAGGACTTTTTTATACTAATATCACCATTCATACACTTATGTTGTTAAGAAAAAAGATTTTTTGAAGAAGAGGTTTTCATTTTTATATGGTTGTTTCAGTTTTATTTCTTCTTACACCTTCTTACAACATTCTAAAAGGATTATAAAATATTAAATACAACACAATAAATTTATTTATAGGTTATTAGGTTAGTTTAATGACCAATATTATTCTCCTCTTTCATCACATGGGAAATAGATTAATCATTCATGTGTTTGTCGGACTACGATATCGTGAAACGATACAATTCTATTCCCATTAGTATCTCTCTATAGTGGTTATATATATAAAATTAGTTTTTTATATAATATATCCATAAAAACGTATCATTATAAATAAATGAAATATCAATTACATTCTTACGTTTCTATACACTGAAAAAGATAACATCATTTGTGTGTATGTGTATACTACCACATTCACGATGTTCTGTGATACAAAATTCATCAACACATTAGAAGGAATGATATATATAAGTAAATTTAAAAATATTATATGATATTAATTATATTATGTTAATTCCTTAAATATAATTTAAAACTTCCATTCATTCTATAAGGATCAATGAAAAATTAAAATGTTACTCATGCCTACGTACATCCTACCATCTTCGAGGTTGTAACATGGTTATTTAATTATATCAATATTTAATGAGATTATTTAGAATTATAATTAATTTATTAAAGTCCCAATTATTTCATTTTTATAATTATTTATATGATGTAATAATGGCCACTTTGACTATATACATCATACAAAATTCATTTTGGACTTGGGTACAGAATATCGTCAAAATAGATGAAGAGAAATTTAATAATTAAGTAATTGTTATATCATGGTATTAAGTGATATAAAAGGAATATTAAAAATTAAAAAGGTTATAATAAAAACATTAATTAACATAATTTTATTATTCTAGATGATAAATGATATATGTTACAAATCAGACTCGAGGTAAGGGACTTTGTTTTAAAAAACTCTTTTAACTTTTATCTTTGAAATCATTTTAAAAAAGTTAAAAAGAAGGTATTTTTTCCTTTTAAGAGATGATGGTATTCCAATACATCTTATAAAAAGGGATATGTCCCATTATAGATCTTCGGTGAGCCCAATATAACTTATACTAATGATTGATCGTAATGAAATATCATGAAAATGGGTGAGCCTGATATAACTTATATAATGCGTTGATCAACATTATCGCCCATGAAGAACGGGTGAGTCTAATTTAACATATATAATGGTTTCAAAAGAATTGTATCTCAATAATAAATCATGACAACAATATAGATTATATAAATCCTTGATCCCCACTATAACTTATAAAAAATAGGTGATCCAAATATAGCTTATATGAAGGGTGAGCCTCATTATAGCTCGCTTACTCATTGGGTAATAAATATATTCTCCATAGAGTTATACTTTAATCCATCGATATGGTTAACTGAATTTTAAGGGTATTGAATGGGTTTTATGAAAATATTTATCTATGATAATGAAAATAAGGTTATAAATTTCTTTTTGTGGGTATTAAATGCCTTCATTGAGAAAATCATATCTCTTTATTTTGAATGAAAATGGCTTATTTCATAGACTCAAAGAACACTGATGTTGAAGGAAAATGTTATGTTAGATTTATTTTCATCATTTTAATAATGTATTTTATTATTTTTATGAACCTTACAATGATTTTTTCACCCATACTATGTTTTAATTTTTTTTACTATGTATAAGGTTGATTAACATCAAGGATGATATCGAATTTTTTTGTTGAGATTTATCATGATAATAAAATGTGGTCTGTTTTAGAAGGGTCTCCTTTTGTGTAAAAAGTTGATACTAAGTATAAGTGACCAATTTTAATGGATTATTTTCCAATGGATGAGTTTATTATAATTATCTAAAACTCCAATCCTAAAATATCTTTGCGAAAAAAATATATTTATAGATTTAAATTAACAATAATATGTGTTGTTTATGGTCAAGAATTTATGGTCAATTCCCTATTCGAAGGACTTTCTCCTAGTCCAATGATGTTTTTATGAAATTTAAATCATTTAAATGAATCATGATCACTATGGAACACTTATCTTGCTCTATAATTATTTATATTTTTGTTTAATGATTATAAAATTACTCCATATGTAAATTGTATTATTCATCAATTAAATGAATTTTATTTGATTTTGAGAATTTATTACATTCTATGTATAAGGCCTATATTAATATTAATGGATGGGAAATTAAATATCATAGTCTAAATGAACTTGTGTTTTAGTATAGATAAGGTAAATGAAGATGGTCTTGTGGGGGTGCATGATGAATCAACCATTTTTTTATGATATGGATAAATTATCAAAACAATTTATGAATGTTAATTCATTGTGATAAATTGAAATTTAAAAATGAAATAAATAAAAAGTTGATTTATATAGTAGTTAAATCCATTGGGGTTCTATTCTATTACTATATGTCTTTTCTCCTTGATATATATTTTTGAATTATAATTAATTTTATGTGGAATTATAAAATTATTACATGATACAATTATAGTGGATCTTTAACCAAGAACCCCAAATTTTGAATGGGAAGTCACAAATCAATTATAATCTTAACACTATATAAAAAATGTAATGTCACGACCCAACCCAACAGGGTCCTGATCAAAAACTCCCCAAGAACTCATTTAAATGTTTTGGGTCTCAATACTAGTTCCATGAAAGCATGTAACACAAATGTGAGGCCTTTTCATAATGTAAATATATGTAATGAAACACAAAAACTATCATGAAACAGTTGATAAGTAAAAAAAGATTTCAAAAAATGATCTGCATACAACTATCCTAAACTGTAGTACAACAAATGTACTAAAAGGGAAATAGATAAAACACACACCAACATAATGATTTAAAATAATCCAACATGATCATAAGGGCAGATAACATTCAAATGAAACTACCAGAAAGATTCTCATCATATATTTGGTAGACAGCTCAATCAGTCTAGCTCACTAAAATCCACTTTCATCAGATCCTCGGGCAACCCTATTGATTAGCTTTTCGTTAGCCTAATACATAATAAAATTTGGAGAATTCTATTGATGAGAGATTATAATAATACTGAGAAGGCATCCAAAAAACTATAAATAAAAGATATAAACTAAAAGGCATCAACCAGCTTTACCTAGCTAGGGGGAATCCAAATAACAGATAAACTCCATCTCAATCCATCCTTGGTTGTGTATGACTAGCCATCTAAGTTCACAATAGGAGTAAATGTCGACACGTAAAAACAACACATGGTCAAACAAAATCACCTATATATATATATAAAATTCCATGTCTCATCAGGTCATGAGTTATAGCTATCTATAGGATTATTATATAAGATTTAGAGGCAACATAAAACTAGGAGATTACAATCGATGAGCACATAAATCCCAGAATGAACACTTCTATGAGATAGACTCTATAGGGATCAACACTAAAATCCATGATAATATATTATAGGGATCACTCCCTATCTGGTACAAATCACTAGGACCGTCTCTAGTCTTCCATACCAGAGGTCATATTATCTCTATCTTCTTCCATGCAAATGGATATAGGAACCCACTTGGAGAAGGAATCCCATTTCCACTACACACAGATGAGGGAGCACTATTCCTGACTCTGTATGGCATGTATCCTCTTTAATGATAGTGAACAGATTTACTAGAACCATATAGAAATCCTTCAATTGGGGGAGTACAAGCTTCAAACTAACCCACAAAACCATCGTCCCTCATTTATAGAGTGGATCACAACTCAATTAGTCAAGGTAGAACTAACATATAACTAGGTACACCAAGTAACTATTGGAGATTTTCACTCCACGTGAAAGTTCAACATAGAATAGGGATATTTGACTTCCCTAGAGGACATGGTCCCTACTTCTACTCGAAGATGGGTGAGTAAAACTACACGTAAGAGGACCCGCACCCTACTATGGTAGGGTAGTAATAGAAAAAACATATAGGGATTGTACCCTAACATAATAGGTGTGTCCAAATCTCTTGATTGAGGATACACATACAGGAACAATAGGGGATCCCCACACTAATCCTAGAGGACTCACACCCAGGTATGATAGGGGAGTAGAACTCTATCGGTAGGATCACAATGGGGGAACCACAGCTGACACAGAAGTGAAGTAGCAACCCCATGATAGGGTAAACACTTGTTGGTATGACATGTGAGTACCAAATAACCCTAAAACATCATATGGAGGACCAACACCTTAGAGAGACATGGGACTTCTGAATCCAATGATAGAGGACTTGAACCCTAACAATTTCGGGGACTACCCAATCTATCTATAAGTCACATTTGAGGGACCAATGTCTTGACACGATAGGAGAGTACCAACTCGCTAGATAGTGGACCTTCACACTTGTCTAACCTGGGGGTACCTAAATTATATGGCCAATGAGTATGGTGGGGCCACAACATAACACGATAGGGAAGTGTTGTCTCCAACTAGACAAATGATATAGAGGAAATGTGCCTTGATCCACTAGGGGAGTATTGACCCCAGGAGAACTAACCCATTTATAGAGAAACTGCAACTATAATGTTGGTCAATCTGTCTATACCAAATCTGAGTGTTAATGGAAATATGCACCACGATTCCAAATGGGAGTAGTAGTACAAACATATCTCTTAAAGAACAACATTTATATCCATAATCAGTTAAGTGGTTACAAAAGGAGAATCACACTTTTTATACATCATTTCAGAAAATTTAAATGGATAGGGGAACCTTTCCCTTTTATAAAATGTGAGCACCACACTACATGAATGAAGAGTTTAGGGTACCCGAATCCGTATATGATATGGAATAGTTCCAAACATGATTTCAATCAAGTGATCCACCTAGACCACTTCCCAAATAATATCTCATTTATAATATCATTTTGATCGAATTACACCACCTCATTTCTCAAGGGACTATGTAGAGTCCATTATCATGTTATAAGTGGAAGCCTTCATTGGATAGGATACTAACCTGATTTAATCTTAATTCCAATGAAGGAGATACATAGGTCAACATATCGCAAAAAGATCACATTTAATGTACATGTTATTCTCTAGGGAACCCAATGAATGTGAATATTTTTGTTTGCCTAGATGTGTCCGATGATTCATAGCTTGGTATGCTATGTGATCATAAATTGAACGTAAAGGTTGTACACAACATTTCTTATCTTACATGGGGCCTTAACTGTGTTCTTCCTCTGCACTAGTATCCCAGCCATATCTCAAACACCACATGTGCTAAGGGTAAAAGTTTTGTCTATGAATGAAATCCCCATTGATGTTTCATTTTCACAAGACTTTGTTTGGGACCACATTCTGGTGTAATTTTGATGTCCAATGCCACATGGAATTGTACCATCACATGGCTACCCTGGCCATGTCCTTTGGCCACATGACATTAGGTCACTAGAAATATTGTATCCCTAGTACACAATGTTCACATTCCAAAATTCAACATCGCATAATGGGATGAACACATAGTGTGTCTCACTATTTTATAGGCCATGAATTCTATAATTTTAATGTTAATTTCCCTATTAACCATAGGAATCATCCTGATTTCCCACAAAAACAATATATTGACCGAGATAAGATATATATATATATATTGAAATCGGAAACTTGAAACATAAAACAAGTCATAATAAAGGGATTACGACATGAATCTCAAATCCACCTTCCACAAGGTGAAATGTTGAATCGTTTAGTCCATAATGACACCTATATAGAGATTCTCTTTTATATAATAACAATTTATGTCAAAATTTGGATCAAAGACATGTCATCGCCTTTATTCAGTCTCAATATCTTCTATCATCTAAATGGGAAGTGATAGGGGTTTAGCTCTCCATATGTATTGTAAACTAATGGGGAAGAGGAGGTATGTCTTAAAATTATTACATTAATTAAATCAATTAAAATAAATTTTAACACATGGTTCAGGATAAAAAATATGTCCATGGAAAAAATATATTTAATATCAACAAGTTGAGGATCTTCTGGACCTAGAATCTAGCTCCGACTCAGTGCTTGGGGTCATAAAAATTCGAATAAAAATTACACTGTCTTATAGCTCAAAACCCGAGTCATTATATTCTTCCCATTATAATGATTATCATCCTCAAAAAGTGAAATAATATTAATAAAGGACTAAAACTGAGATCTCTACTAGATTCACATGCCATAGAGCTTAGTAAGGGTTCTTGTTTTCCTTACATTCCCACACCTCGAGTAACCCCCAATTACAAGCTACACCTACATCTACATGAAACATTGTCAACATTGTGAAATAATAAAGCACATGTCTCCTCAACTGAAAGAGGTGGAAAACACCAAGCACCATGGTCCATTTGTAGTCAAAGGGTCTAGTGGAACACCACCCCATTGACATTACAATTACATCGATGTAACCAATCATTTTACATTAACCCTCAGATAAAATTATCATAAAAGTCATAAAGTCTGTTTCATAAATATTGACACATATAAAATGAGGGGATCACTGAGTAAGACATTACTTCCCAATAATAAACATTGGGTCTTACTGGGACCTTCATCACCAAACATCCAGATGTAATATAGCTCACCAAACCAAAAACACTGACACCCTCAATAGTTGTATCTTATATGAGTATGGATGATAAGAAATCAATCCCCTCAACAGAAAAATATCAGGATATAACTATGAAACTAAAACACATTTCTATATAATGTGCCTTTGGAACCATGAATTCCAAGAATATAGATCGAGCAGAAAATCTCCAAAAAAACAAATATAGGAAATTTTCTGACTATCAATTATAAAACTTCTACCAGAACACCCACATAAAAGGCCCTCTTCCACCACATCATGATACTATCCAAATAACATGGCACCGAATCACAAAAATTATTTAAATGACGTCACAAGAATGCTTCTCAGTGTGTAATGTGTCTCTATTTTTCATCATACCAAATACACATAAAAAACACCAACATGTGGTTCTACTAATGTACCAAATCACCATATTCAATCCTCGAGAAAGAATTATATTGAAAAATGTACCTTTCTATAGTGTCAAACTATTAATACTTCTGAAATAAGACAATAAATATAGTGTACCCCAATTCATCATCATAGCCACTCAGTTAATGGTCTCTTCTACCTGCAGCTATCCTTGACCCCGTCCTGCAACTCCCAAATCCAATTATGGACCACCAGTGGGTAGTGGTGAAAACACCTCATACCACCTTCTACATTTCACTACTCTTCTAGTTCCTCCTCCTATTGTTATGAAACAAAGAACCCCATGGTTAAAAGGTTTTATTAGCCACGATGGTGCATCAAACAGTTCCCTCTCATTAGAAAGGTGGGTCTAACAACATATAGAATGTTTCCCCAGCCATCACAATTATAACATAAACTCTCTTGTGATTGACCTGATCTCCAACAAGGATCACGTGCTACAGGATTAGGTGTCTATATATGGGCATGGGTTTACCTATTATGCAATGATCCTATATTATTTTGTCTATCATCTACTAAAAATATACCATCCTTTTGACCACTGGAATAGTCCACATCCACCCTTCCCTCTACCAGGAATCTCTCCACTTCTATAGAACACTCCAGTAACCCCTCATAAAAGGTAAGGCACAAATATACCACACCTAATCAGATGTCTTGAAGGGGTTTCTACTCCAATATCCGAGCTTTGATGAGCAGGTCTTGAACCATATCATGGGAGTATAGTAAATCATTTTTAAACCTTTCTAAATACAATACCATATATCTACTACAATTCTATTGAAGCATATTATAATAGAATCCCACTGATCATAATGTGGCTATGTAAAACAGTTCCATGTATAGCCTCTCAAACACTTCCAAAGATAGAATCACCTCATTGTGGGTTTTAGTCACCAAAACCCACTATATCCAACCCAAACCATGAGTATGGATTGCTGCGAGAACCACTATCTGATCTGGAGGAGTCCTCATAAGGCAGATAATATGTGGCGAAACATCAAGATAATAAAGATGCCTAGGGTTCTAGATCACTATTATACCACAGTGGTTCCTACCTATATAACTAATTAAACCAACCTAGAATGTGAGCATATTTAGTATGAACTGAAGACACAAAATAATGCTCAATTTGTGGTGGCTCGACTGGTAGACATATGAAAGGTACATCCTCAGAACTAGTTCCAAACACCGAGACCTCATCTCGTACTGTATCATCATCAAAACACCATCATGGAGACCTTTATTGACGTCATTACTCTGGAATTCTATAAAAAAATAATTTCTCCCCATGGTCAAAGTGTACATCGTATTAGGTAACTCAATATGAAAAAGGAACCTACAACCTACTCATATATGATACATGTACCAGACTTTTCCATTGACCAGTTTCATATTGTACTTGGTCCAAATGTATGTCATAAGAGTTCTATGAAATATATTCATTAGCAACTGCACCAAAACTGGATTCTCTGGACAGGAATCCAAACATGAAATTCTATAATCTAATGATATTCCACTCAAATAGAGACCAGGACAGTGCAGTCCCAATGTGGAAACTACTCATATTCCACTATGTCACAAACGTTCACAAAAGGGGCCTATGTCGCAACTCCCCATGCCCACCTTCAATAGAGAAATGGTCGGTGACTAGAACTGGGTAGGCATATCACACAAATGGGATTCCTTTTCCTATGATACTTATATTCATGCACACACAAACATCTCGATGAAAAAATACAATGATATAAAAAGTTGTAAAAAATGTATTCATTTGTTTATCCCAATATATATTACAATATAAGTACCGAATGTGAAAACGGTGAAATCGAATTCCAACCAAAAATAATATAACCATCCAACCATCTAAGAAAGAAAGTTCAATGTTAAATGAAAAATCCATAAATCTCCTCGACCGAGCTCCGATCGACTCCTCAGTTGCTCTACCTCACTATATTTCTCCTTCTTATGGTCCACCTGAGACTCTATAAAAAGGAATGTGTTCTGAAAAAGACATAACAAATTCAAATGCAGTCTATTTAGGGGAGAGTATAACAATACTAATTAGAACCCCTAATAACCGAAATGAAATGGGAGAAACTAAAAGGAATCAACCCGCTTAACCCAACTAGAGGGAACCCAATAGAGAGAGAAAGTAAATCTCAAACCTTATATAGTTATACATGACTATTCATCTCAGTTCATAAGGGTTTTTAATCCAAAAACAAGACAACACCATAGAAAATTCTAGAATTACCAAGGCATACTCCTCTAATACTCCATGTCTCAGGAGGTACTAACCTCATAGTCTGGTACATGACTCTAATCGAGGTTCTAAAGGAAACATACAACCATGATTACACACTAAACATGTTCAGACATCCTATAGGTCACATGATTGAGAGATTCACTACATTGTGAAAAAATCTACTTTCATTGATGGTACATCCTATAGAATGTTCTCCATCATTAACAGATCAGTAGGTCTAACTATAGTTCTCTAGACTATATGTCATATAATCATTATTTTTTGCTCAGGGTAAGGCTGTAATTACCCATGTAGAGAGGCTACCCCCTCTCCACTACACACATTTGAGGGAGAACAACCCAAGATTATCCACCACATTTATTCTCTATAAATACAAAGAACATAGGGATACACACATCACCACATTTTTTCAATCAAGAGAGTATTGTCTCATAACTGACCTAGTATGTAACACCCCAAGATTTCATAGTGTATTATTTTTTTCGAAATAATTCAATAACTTGCACTACACGCAACACCGAGTTCAAGAGCACCATGACTTACCAAAAAACCATTCAAAAGAGGTTATGAATAGTATTAACTAAATTTTAAACTTTATATAATCCTTATAATTTTGTAATCCATATTATGAGTTTCTTATACATAATGTAAGAACAAATTCATTTTCAGTATTGCACATTTACCAACTTTAAATTGTGAACCCTTTTTAAATCCAATATTTTAAACCATTATATATTCAATTTGACTAAATAAATTCACTTTTTTGAATGGAAACATAAAAAATTTACAATGAAACATCCCAAGCTTCCATGATACAATTTTATTTGAATAATACAGTAGCGTGTATTGTGTGCAACTTCGAGTTCTAACACACACCACAACCAATCAAACTGACCGTTATGAATAGTAATACATACTTTTTGAAATTTTATAAATTTTATCTCTCAAAATGGACTTCATTATTGTATTCGGAGTATCTAATTTAGCCTAATGTGAAATTTTGGAACTTTTCGAATAGCATTTATATTTTGATGAATAGTGAAAATTACTAATTTTTAATTAAAAACAACTTTTTTAATCGAAATAATTTATATTGATAAATTATGAATTTTACTGGTTTTAAATTATATTTATAATATATTTTTTCCATTTAATACAATTATGGTCATTGTACATAATTTCACAATTAAACCGGACATAAACAGGTGTCAATCTTTTGATAATTATTATCTCTTAAAAACATGCTATTTGTTTTGACGACAAGAATTAATTTTTAAATTAATTAATGCAACTGATATGTATTGAATTTGTTAAAATCGACATCATTGTTGAATTCATAATATCAAATATAGCTTAGGCCTAATTTGTTGTATTTTTCTGGAAACATACTTTTTTTGATGAATAGTGAAACCACTTAGTGGTAGTTAAAAAACTGAATTTTTCATAAAACATAATTTTACCACTTATGTGAGTGGAAATTCAAGAATCTGAGAAAAACTGTTAATATCAAGGAGTAAAATTTGGTTCAATGAGATGAAAATAATTTTTGGTGAATAGTAACTTTTGACTTTTATTTAGCACGATTAAAAGAAAATAGGGTAATTAAGGGTAAAAATGATATTAATATTACACTAAACATGTCCTAATTCTATCGTAAAAGTGTATCTCGACCAAAAACAACCTTCGGAATAATATATTATCATTTATCCCCACTTGGATTAGATTAGGACATTTATTATTATTTAATTCAAAGAAGAGTTAAAAGTGTTAAAATCAAAGTTTATTTACTAAAACATTTTTAATATAGGGTTACACGTAAGATAAATTCGATTATAAATATTCATTATAAATATAATAATCTTTCCTACATAATGATATTTTATTTAAAATTTTTAGACATTAAATAAGTTAATTTATTTATGACACAATGATGATGAAGTAATTACCATAATAGTAAAAAATTAACATAATTGATATTAAAAATACCAAAATAAATATAATTTCAGACTTTTAAAGAATTAATATAATTTTCATGGTTAATATGACATGTTAGGAATGATTTAATTAACTTTTTTCTAAGTAATTATTCTTTTATGAGTTTCACAAAAATTAATTTTCCAAATAGTGTCAAAATTGACATAAAAGAGTTTTTAAAGCAAATATTATATTATTAATTGATATTCAATCCCTAAAAATCTAAGGTTCGGCCCAGAGACTTATATCATGATAGGTGTACCATTAATGGACCATTTGGGGGTCGCTTGTATGTATATATTATGTTTATTAACCATATAAAATAAATATACAAAGAGACATTGTAAAAGTGAAACTAATTAACTAAGAGTTAAAACTAAAAGATAAGGTTATATAATGACCCAAACCTGTCTAAATGCTATTAGATGAGTGGTTTTCGACCCATCCCCACCTTAAACATCAGATAATCGACTTTTTAGCCATTAGAAACCGAATATGAATTTATTATAAAATAATATTTCTGGCTTTTCCAAAGGTGCCCCTCACCCCTCTTATAAAAGGGCACCCCCCCTTCTCATTAATTCACAGCTTCAAAGCCTTTTGGATCGTCCAAAACCTGCCCAAATACTCTCTCAACTTCCCTAACTATAACCTAGAGGCCTTAGTTTGATCATAAATCCAATATATGGAGCCCTTTTGATCAAATCAAAAGGAAGAACCCGAAGAAGAGGTAATGTTTTCACCACCCTTTTTCAAATTCATTTCTTCTTCAACTTCTTATTTATTTTTAATTCCCATTAAAAAATAATTAATACAATATCTCCTATATACTTTAATATTAATATAAACATTTTACAACCATATTTTAGTATTCTATCCATACGTTGAATGACATGTCAGCATACCTGTGTACGTACGACTTACCGTCTCCACGTCGTGGTGTAATTGTTATTCAAAACATTATTATTTGGATAGTTATATTAATGATGTGTAATTCATGTAAATAATATATATAACTTGATAATGATTCTGTATATATGATATACCATCCAATTAAATATTATTTTAATATCAAAAGAATTATATTGTTGCTCGTGCGTACGTACGGACTACCGTCTCCACGAACGCGATGAGATTCATTCTCCATCGTATCCATTCAAGTATAATTTTAATTTGAAGATTAATAATAATTTTTAAGGACTAAATATCATTATGGATACGAATAAGTTACAACCAATCCATAAGAAACATGGCTTACATAACAAAACAAATAAATGAAAATGAGTAAGTTAACACCCGAAACAACGATAATTCTAAAATTTTATTAACAAAGAAATGTTAAAAGATCATATATGATATCATATTAATATATATGATTCTTGTATAATTTAATAACAATTATTTCACCATTATACAGGAGGTTAACCTACCCCAACCAAGGAAAAGTAAAAGGTAAAGGTTTATTTCGTAATCTCTTCATTATCTGAGGTTGTTTATACGTAATAATCTACTGGGATCTCTTTATCATCCACATCCATGTTTCCAAAAAATGTATTTTAAAACATTTTTACAATTTACAAGAATATGGGTTAAATTCATTTATACCCATGATTGAATTTTTATAAGATGTTTATAAAGGAATATTTTCGTCATTTTCCAAACAAGGTTCTTTTTTACATTTTCGATAGAATTAAGGTAAGAATGTCATTTTAACTTATACGGTGGGTGTGGCTATATTCCGCCGTTATAAAATTGTCGAAGCTTACCTTAAAAGCTTATAAGAATATATTCAAATTAAATGTTTTGTTTTATAATTATGTGACTTTTAAATGATTTCAAAAAAAGAGATATTTCACTCAAATAGTTTTGATTTCATCTATGTCAACATCCTTTGATGGATTTTATGCTTATTTGATGTTTATTTATTTTGATGCAAAACTTCCATATTGTATTTAAGGTTTTGTGAAATGTTTGACTGTGGATGTGTTATTTTTATACCATTCATGGTTTATAGAGAATGTATTGACATGTCATATGCTATGTTTTAATACAATTGTTTATGTTATGTTTAAACCTGTTCATATGAGGAATGCGTTGGACTTAATAAGTGATGGGTGGAGCCCGAAATAGATCCTCGATGCATCAGTAGGTCTCATGAGACAACCTAGTGTCTTGGCACAAGGCCTTGACAAAATATTATTTGTATTCTTGGCACAAGGCCTTGGCTACATGGTTATGATAGTCTGGCATTATGCAATCCATCATTATGAAAGTCGTTATTGATATTGCATTTGATTATTCGATTAGTAGAATATCAATGTGAATAAGTAAATTGAATTATTTCATTTTATTTTTTCCATAATATGTTGATGTTCAACCTTAAAAGGCTTTTGTTTTAGTTATACATTGCCTTAAATGATTATTCTTATTTATGAAAGTTTCTGCTATATTGTTATCCTTACTGGGCATTTGAGATCACCCCTTTTCTATGTTTTATTTTTCACATGATGTGAAGAAGTAATTTAATGAATGAATTATAGGGATAGTATGAGTGGATAAGAGTGTGGACTATGAAGACAATATGTTGTTGTAGTTTTTCACTTATTCATGTAATGTAAACATTATGAATATATCTCGTGTTTCCAAGGCTACTAAACTAATCGGTCTTCCGAGACTTGATATTTCTTGTGATCATGCCAATGTTATTTAATAATGCAACGACTCTGGGTAACTGGGGTCGGGGAATTACAGTTGGTATCAGAGGATGTTTAGTACAAACCTTGGAAGCTAGATTTAGATAAACTCTGATTAGAACACATAGTCTTAAGATGGACTTTGAGGATTAGTATAGAAGAACATCCAAGAATTTTGGTATTGTAGATATTTTGTGAGTTTTCTGAGAAATACATCCCTTTCTGGATACGAGTAGGTAGAGGCGGCTGTGGCACATACGTACCTAGGGGTAAAAATTGAAAACACCGCTTTGAGCTAGAATCGGATGGGAACTGGTGCACGACAACGGGCCTTACTGCACTCTTGGTTAGGACACTCCCGGGGGATATTCTTAAGACAACTCTCTTTTTCATTAAAAATAATTATGAAGGGTTTATGAGTATATAATTCTTCAAAGAAAACATTTTTATGATTATAGATTATATCCAAAAATAGTTCAATTTATGTTAAGTGTTTTATAAGTATGAAATTATGTATTTTGATTCATAAACTGATCTAGTTTATGCCATTGTTTAGAAATGGTGCCTAGTAGAAGTAATGAGAACTCCAACAATGCACATGATCCAAAGAAAAAGAAGGATCATATCTTTCATTGTCATAAGCCAGAATTTATAATAGAAATAGTATCCCTTGTATTATCATCATATGAAGAAATAATATCATGTGTTGAGAAGATAAGTAATGTGTTTACTGAGTACTATGTCTTTGAAGGGAAGCAAGAGAAGAAAAGGATGGAAGAGAGAAAGATGGATAAAGGGAATAGGGAAAAGAAGAATTTTCCGATATGTGATAACTGTTGGAAGAAACACCCTGGAATTTTCCTGAATGGAATGGGAGTTTGTTATAAGTGTGGAGGAAAAGGGCACAATGTACGTGACTGCAAGGGTAAGAAAATGGTTTCAAATGTACAATGATTCATTTACAAGGAGTTTGGACACTATGCAGACCTATGTCCCAGTCATCAGACTATGCCACAAATGATGATATTGGATAATAATCAAGTTATGATACTACCACAAATGAAGAGGAATGACTAGAGTTATTCTGTTGATTATGTCATTTGAGTGTCGTATCAACAATGTACTTGTTACAATAATTATGGAGTATATCAGGATTGTACTGCAGTACTATTTCATCAAGGACATAAGATTGTGTGGAACAAAGGAAAGTGACTCAATAGTAGGTTAAATTTTTGGAAAATATATGGTTTAGAGAAAGATAAACCATTATATGGTTCTGATACTGAGGTAGCGATTTTAGAATAATACACGATTGATTTGGATAAATTATATTGGATATTCTTCACCACCTTGAAACTTATTAATGATTTGTATATTCCATCATTGTTGGGGTTTACAACATTTTAGGATTGAAGGAGTATATCTATTATTTTTTAAGGAATAAGGGATCATGAATGTAATCAATAAGGTTTTATGGTAATTCAGGATGTTGCAGTGTTTTAAAAGAATAGATGATGAAGGTGTTCACATGTTATTACGTGGGAAAAAATGTTCTTCATTGTTTTTACCTTGCTTATAAATTTTGGACTGATGTATTTTGGATAGTTCTAGTTTGGGTTATTTTGGATTGCCATAAAAGGATAACCCGGAGGTCGGGCGGCAACCCGTCGCTTCTGGAAAGGCCGCGAGACTTGAACCCACAACCGAAGGCCGAAAAGGGTGTATCACCTACCACTGCCCCACTTGATGTCCTGGATTGAATAATGTCGTTTTTCTTAATGGTTCTACTAGATGAATTATAAATTCATTTTTTAACCCTATACGAATAAGATAAATAGAATATTATTTTTATCTTCTATTATCTTTTAGAGTGAAAGCTGAGTTTGTGGTATAACGTAGTTAAAGGATGAGACTATACTTTTCAAGTATATATTTTTCTCCTTCTCTTATTCAATGAAGAAATTAATTCTTATACTTTAGTGAAGTGATCTTAAAACAAAAAAAATGTGTTATCCTAATACCATCTGTTTTGCTGAACCGATGGTAGTTTAAATCATCATAGAATGAGGAATTTAAGGCCCTAAATTTTACAATTGTTTATGATTGAAGACATCAATAACTACCTATAAATATTTAGGTTTTCCTCCAATTATATGTCTTTAATTTCCACAAATGTTCTACGAATAGATATCATAATTTGGTGGTGACCCTTTCATTTCTCTTTTCCTCTTATTAAGACTAAATTTTATTAACCCAATTTCCGATGTGGGTTTTCCCAAAAAGATATTTTCTATATTCAACATTTTATTTTCTATGAAAAATTTCAAAATTTGAGGACGCAATTTATTGATGGAGAGGAGAATGTAACACCCCACGATTTCATAGTGTGTTATTTCTTCGAAATAATTCAATAACTTGCACTACACACAACACCGAGTTCAAGTGCACCATGACTTACCAAACAAGCCGTTAAAAAGATGTTATGAATAGTATTAACTAAATTTTAAACTTTATATAATTCTTATAATTTTGGAATCCATATTATGAGTTTCTTAGACATAATGTAAGAACAAATTCATTTTCAGTATTGCACTTTTACCGATGTTTAATAGTGAACCCTTTTAAAATCCAATATTTTAAACTGTTATATATTCAATTTGACTAAGTAAATTTACTTTTTAGAATTGGTACATCAAAAATTTACAATGAAACATCCAAAGCTTCCATGGTACGCTTTCCTTTGAATAATACAGTAGCGTGTATTGTACGCAGCTTTGAGTTCTAACACACACCACAACCAATCAAACTAGCTGTTATGAATAGTAATACATACTTTTTGAAATTTTATAAATTTTATCTCTCTAAATGGACTTCATTTTTGTATTTGTAGTATAAAATTTAGCCTAAGGTGAAATTTTGGAACTTTTCAGATAACATTTATATTTTAATGAATAGTGAGAATTACTAAATTTTAATTAAAAACAACCTTTTTAATCGAAATAATTTATATTGATAAATTAATAATTTGAGTGGTTTTAATGTATATTTAGAATATATTTTTACAATTTAATACAATGTTAGTCATTGAACATAATTTCACAGTTAAACTGGACATAAACAAGTGTCAATCTTTTGATAGTTATTATCTCTTAAAAACCAGATATTTGTTTTGCGACGGGATATAATTTTTAAATTAATTAATGCAACTGATATGCATTGAATTTGGTAAAATAGAAATCATTTTTGAATTCATAATATCAAATATATCTTAGACCTAATTTTTGGTATTTTTCTGGAAACTTTCATTTTTTGATGAATAGTGAAACCACTAAGTGGTAGTTAAAAAACTGAATTTTTCAGAAAACATAATTTTACCACTTCAGTGAGTGGAATTTCAAAAATCCGAGAGACATGGTAAATATCAAGGAGTAAAATGTGGTTCAATGAGATGAAAATTATTTTTTTTGAACAATAACTTTTTACTTTTATTTACCACGGTTAAAAGTAAATATGGTAATTAAGGGTAAAAATGATATTAATATTACCATAACACATGTCCTAATTCTATTCGACAATTGTATCTCGACAAAAATAACCTTAGAAGTAATATATTGTCATTTAGGTCTACTTGGATTAGATTAGGACATTTATTATTATTTAATTCATATAAGAGTTAAAAGAGTTAAAATCAAAGTTTATTTACTAACACATTTTTTATATAGGGTTAAACAGAAGATAAATTCGATTATAAATATTAATTAATAAGATAAAACGATTTCCTGCATAATTATATTTTATTTATAATTTTTAGACATTAAATAATTTTATTTATTATTGACACAATGATGATGCAGTAATTACCATAATAGTGAAATATTAAAATAATTGATATTATAAATACCAAAATAAATATAATTTGAGACTTATTTAGAATTAAACTAAATTTTTAGGTTAATATGACATGTTAGAAATGATATAACTAACTTTATTTGAATTAATCATTCTGTTATGATTTTCACAAAAATCAATTTTCCAAATAGTGTTAAAATTGACATAAAAGAGTATTTAAAACAAATATTATATTATTAATTGATATTAAATTCCAAAGAATCTATGGTTTGACCAAGGGATTTATATCATGATAGGTGTATAATTAATGGGCCACTTGGGGGGTTTCTTATATGTATATAGTATGTTTATTAACCATATAATATAAAAATACAAAGAGACATTGTAAAAGTGAAACTAATTAACTAAGAGTTAAAACTAAAAAATAAGGTTAATATAATGACCCAAACCTGTCTAAATTATATTGGTTGAGTGGTTTGTGACCCATCCCCACCTTAACAGTTAAATAATTCCCTTTTGAGCCATTATAAACCAAATATGAATTTATTATAAAATAATATTTCTAGCATTTCCAATGGTGCCCCTCACCCCTCTTATAAAAGGGAACTCCCCCTTCTCATTAATTCACACCTTCAAAACCTTTTGGTTCGGCCAAACCCTGCCAAAATACTCTCTAAACTTCCCTCACTACAACCTATAGGCCTTATTTTGATCATAAATCCAACCTAAAGAGCCCTTTTTATCAAATCAAATGGAAGAACCCGAAGAAGAGGTAATGTTTTCACCACCATTTTTCAAATCCATTTCTTCTTCATCTTCTTATTTCATTGTTATTACCATTATAAAATAATTAATTCAGTATCTCCTATATACTATAATATTATTATAAACATGGTACAACCATATTTCAGTATTCTATCCACCCATTAAATGACATGTCACCACACGTGCGTAGGTACGGCTTACCGTCTCAACGTCGTGGTGTAATTGTTATTCAAATCATTGTTATTTGGATGGTTATAATAATGATGTGTAATTCATGTAAATAATAAATATAACATGATAATGACTCTTTATTCCTGATATAACATCCAATTAAATATTAATTTAATATCAAAAGAATGATAGTGTCGCTCGTGTGTACGTACAGACTACCGTCTCCACGAACGCGATTAGATTCATTCTCCATCGTATCCATTCAAGTCTAATTCCTATTTCAAGATTAATAATAATGTTTAAGGACTGAATATCATTATGGATATGAATAATATACATCCTATCCATAAAAAACATGGATTACATAATAAAACATATAAATGAAAATGAGTAAGTTAACACCCGAAATGATGATAATTATAAAATATCATTAACAAAGCAATGTTAAAAGATCATATGTGATATCATATAAATATATATGATTCTTGTATAATTTAATAACAATTATTTCACCATTATATAAGAGGTTAACCTACCCCACCCAAATAAAAGTACAAGGTAAGGGTTTATTTCACAATCCCTTCATTATCCGAGGTTGTTTATTTGTAATAATCTACTTGGATTCTTTATCGTCCAAATCCATGTTTCTTAAAAATTTATTTCCAAATTTTTTTAATATTTACATGAATATGGGTGAAAGTAATTTATTCCCTTGTTTGAATTTTTATAAGAGGTTTATAAAGGAATCATTCTGTCAATTTCCAAACAAGGTGCTTTTTAACCATTTCGACAGAATTAAGGTAAGAATATTTTTTTAACTTATACAGCGGGTGAGGCTATTTTTTGCCGTTATAAAATCATAAAATTGTCCCTTACAAGATTATAAGAATATTTTCAAAGTAAATGTTTTGCTTTATAATTTTGTGAATTTTAAATGATTTCAAAAAAAGAGATATATTTCTCTCAAAAAGTTTTGATTTCATCTATGTCAACATCATTTGATGGATTTTAAGCTTATTTGAAGTTTATTTATTTTGATACAATAATTCCATATTGTATTTAAGGTTTTGTGATATGATTGACTGTGGATGTGTTATTTTTATACCATTCATGGTTTATAAAGGATGTATTGACATTTCGTATGCTAAGTTTTAATACGAATGTTTATGTTATGTTTAAACCTGTTCATATGAGGATTACATTGGACTTAATAAGTGATGGGTGGAGCCCGCTATAGCTCCTAGATGTATTGGTAGGTCTCATGATACAAACTAGTGTCTTGGCACAAGGCCTTGAAAAAATCTTATTTGTAGTCTTGGCACGAGGCCTTGGCTACGTGGTTATGATAGTTTGGCATTATGCATTCCATCATTATGAAAGTTGTTATTGATATTACATGTGATTATTCGATTAGTAGAATATCTATGTGAATAAGTAAATGGCATTATTTCATTTTATTTTTTTCATACTATGTTGAAGTTCAATCTTAAAAGGATTTTGTTTTAGTTATGCATTACCTTAAATGTTTATTCTTATTTATGAATGTTTCTGCTATATTGTTATCCTAACAAGGAATTTTAGCTCACCCCTTTTCTATGTTTTATTTTTACCAGGATGTGAAAAGGTAATTTTATGAAATACCTACAGGGATAGTATGAAGGGATAAGAGTGTGTATTTTTAAGACAATATGTTGTTGTAGTTTTTCACTTATTAATGTAATGTAAAATTTATGAATATATCTAGTGTTTCCAAGGATACTAAACTAATCGGTCTTTCGAGACTTGATCTTTCTTATGATCATGCCAATGTTATGTAATAATGCACCGACTCTGGGTAATTCTGGTCGGGGCATTACACAGTAAACCTCTTTCAATAATTTATAATGTGTCCCACACCTCACTCTGTCAATTGAATACTAAATCCTAACATGGTACTGCATGTAACTAGTGGAGTGTCCCGGTTATTGTTACTATGCTCCGCAACTGTGGGAGGTCTGACACTAATGGATGACCAACTCACTACAGAAAATCAATGATGGAGGAGTTCCACCAGAAAGTTAAATAGATGAACCATAGTTCGACAAGGGACTACCATGGGAAGGATAGATGACATACACCTTGAAACAAAAGGGGAGTATAAATCCATTTATAGAGGGCCCACACCAAGGAGTGATATGTGGCTAAAACTCTATGGGATTAGGCCCTGCACCTTTGTACGAAAGGGGATTACCACCGGTATGATCACAATGGGATTCCCACACCATTAGAGACTAGGGAGTGCCGACTCAATGCTAGGGGAATCTATACCTAGTATGATCATGGATTAAAAACTCTTCAACAATTATACAAGATGAGGAAACAGAACATAAAGTAATAGGGGAGTCCTACTCCAAGGATAGAGGTCTATAATCCTAGAATAATTGCAGAGTATCCACTATATTTTTATTTAACATATGGAGGAATCTAACCCTAATATGAATAGGGAGTACCAAATAAAAATATTGAGGACCCACACAAATGTCCAATAGGTGAGTGGCTATAATATTTAGAAAACGGGTGAGAAGGTACCTCACATTGACATGGATGGTGAGTGTTATCTCTTTTACAAAGACAATGTGACTAACAAGTGCGTTAATCAATTAGGGGAGTACCAACACTAGGACAACTACACCATGGTAAGATATCCCGCACCCAAAATGTGGGGAGTTCTATCTTTACCCAATAAGATAGGTAAGTGAATCCCACACCCTGATATTATTGGGGAGTACTTGTCCCAACAACCATCTCTAATAACCACACTAATCTATTGTATCCATCAAGGAACACTAAAATCTTCATCATGCTCACATACTTCACATCGCAGTACTACCTCAATTAGGGGACCCATGCCCCATGAAAATATGGGGGAACCACTATATCAACCTAATGAGCACTGGGGGCCACTTCATATCATGATATGGAAGAGTACCTACTGTAAGCCTGCACAATGATCCGTTATGATCACAACCCAATGATTATCACTGCTACAATAGATTCATCCTCAAATCATGCCATCATGTATTCATAATGTCGCTATAGAAGAAACCATTACAATATATGTGGAAAACATCCTAAGAGAGGCTACTCTAAATCCAGAATCCATGTTCCATAGAAAGAGTTATTCAAGTTGAAAGATCTCATGAAGATCGAAATGGAATTACTTGGAATGAATTAGGGACCACACAACGAGTGATACGTCTAGTTAACCTAGACATATCCCCTATTGCATGGCTTCTCTGGCCGTGTGAGTGTTGATGATGTGTAAAAGAGGTACACAGTGTGTCTCACCTCACCCAATCCCCCTTCCAGGTTATTCTTCCACAATCCATGTTTAGTAATGTCTCACACATGGAATGTTAATCATGTAACAAGAAATTTCAATGCTAAATGGAGACAAGGCCATGTCCTTTTCCCATTCGCTTGGAGGGAACCCCTTTTCCGTAAACTTTATCATTGTACTTCCAAACATCCATGTAATATCACTTGTTTACACGGACCATGCCCTTTGTCCACACAAAATGGTGTTAATACAAAAAGTGTAACCACGATTCATGGTGTGTTGTTTTCATATTCATATTACCAAAATAAAAACATACACATCATTTAAACCTTTTTTATGCATCATTTTTCTAAGAATTTTTCTGTGAATTTCCTAAAGGGCTGCCCAAATAACCCTGATTTCCAAAGAAACCTACAAATTGACCTTGGAGGTATATATAGAAATCAAAATTGAGATATAAATCCTTTAAAGGAATATAGAAATTATATTGGGATTGGAGAATCTAGTTCTTCAATGACATTGTGAAATGATTAAAACATGAAATTAAACAACACCCAAACAGATCCACTCCTCAATCTGAGGAAAACCAGTGTCAAAAAATGGGATCAACGACACCTAATTTCCTCGACTCAACCTCATATTTTTTCATTTGTCCAATGTGAGAGGGATATTTTGTTTCCTATCCTTTTTTAATTCACACAATGGGGTTTGGGAGGTAGGTTTTAAGTGATTTAATTTTATTAAATCAATTAATATCTCATTTAACACCACAACTCTAACTCACCTCGAGTCGAACACCCGATGTGAACTAATTTTATTTCACAATTAGTGTAAACATATAATTCTTAACTCATATGTGGACCTAGATTTATGATATGAGACTATGAATGAGAGTTATTTCATATATCAAGGTAAAATGTTCACATGTGACAAAAATACATTTATTATTTTTAATATAATTTTTCTATATATTCTCATGGAAAAAAATATAGTGCCAACTCAGTGCCTAACTTGATAAATATTATTAGAAATATTCCACTACCTTACCTATAAAAACCCAAGTGATTAAAAATAAAAAAACCAAAATAATAGATTAATTTTATAATGGTAGTGAAAACCATCGGATAAAATTCTTTTGAATGTATAATAATAAATTGAAAGGCAGATTACCCGTGAGAGATTGGAATTATTATTACGGACAAAAGAAATAATGATGTGGTAGATAGGAAAATAGGAAGATCTTAGGGACTAGATATTTTATATTATGTGAGATATTCTCATTGAGGTAGTGGATTTTGATGTAGTTTCGGTGGATTTCTTAAGATATCATCCAATAGATGAGATAATTGATCACGTTGTATGACTTATATTTCACTTCACAAATATAATTCTATAAAACCCTCTTGAATTGAATCACTTGAGAATAAGTAAGATCATTAAATATGTTTTTTCATATTATATGAATTTAGAAATATTAAAAAATTAAAAAAATGCAATAATAAAAAAATATTTTTTGAGTTTTTTGTGTAAGTTGTTGGATAAATGGAAAAATTATTAATCATCATATAAATGTGTTTAAAACAATATGAAAAAATTATCAATGGTTATATATAATTATTATGAACTGTAAGATTCATCATAATAATTAATAAAATAGAATTAAAAAAATGAAACAATAAAACCCTAAACCATAAAAAAGAGACACATGGAAAGACATAATTTTTTAAAGGATAAATAACAAGTCCCATAGTGATAAATTTAAATTCGATAATATTGAGTAAGTGGAAAACATTTTTAATAAATAATTTGTATATGTAAAAATACCTTTTTAATGGAAACTGGATATTTTATTATGCTATATAATAGTGAGAAACATGCATAATAGTAACATGAAAATTATAAATAGTATTTAAATGTTAATAGTCAGATGCATAAGGGAACATAGATAATTAAACAACTAACATAATGCTATACTAGAACAGGAATAATGGTAAACACATGGCCACATTTCATGAATAATAGTAAAGAAAAGGATACATAAGTTTATTAACGTACTCCCCTAAAGATAGAAATATATAAATAATACATCGATAAATGTAAACATGAGTAGTATAAGTATAATATTAATAGATATGTTATGTAAACAAATATATTTCAATAAATGTATATTTTTTGGATTAATTTTACAAACCATGTGTAAGTTTACATGAAATCTACAAAAGGGTAAATAAGAAACAATAATGGAATTTTTTTAAATGATTTCGAATACTCAAATTTGTTTATGTAGTAAAATATAAATAATATTACTTAATGACATATAATTTATGAAAAAATAATATAATTAATTAATATATAAAACAAATGATATATAAAATTTATTTAAAAAAAATTACTAAGAGGCATGAAATAGAATAAAATACTCTCAGATTAAATAATATCTTTCCAGGTTTTTGTAAGATAAATATGGCATCCAATCAATATTATGAAAGCTTAATTATTTGAAGACACAACTTATGCATCATCAGGTAGTTTCATGAATACCCAAATGATTTTGGATATAGCATTTAACACATCAATTTCAGAAACATTCAACATAACTCTATAATATTTTTATTTAAAGAAAAATATAATGTTTTATTTCTGTGTGTCATATAATATAGAGAAATTACTCAACTATCCTAGCATGGGATTCTCGAAAAATAATTTGTTGGATACAATAAACATGAGATAAATTATTATGATCACCTAAATAAAAATATTACAAATATACAAATCAAAAGGTAGTATACTTATCATCATTTAATTAATATAAATGTGACCTGTTACCTCTCCTTGTTGAATAATAATTACTCAATGCAGTTGTCCATATATTTATAAGAGACCCTTGAGAACAAATTATTCCATATAGAGCTATTTTAAAATACACACATTTATGAAATCATATTTAATTACAATACTTTCTTTTATTCTATATAAAAATTATATTTGATATATAATTTCAACGGGTAAATTTTGAAAAAAATTCGTTAAATTATATTTTTTAAGAATCTTGAAACCAAACAAATTTTTATCCCTTTAAATATTGGTGTCAATTAAAAATTATCCTTCGAATTATCCCATTCATCTTGAGACTACCCTTTTCAAAATATATTTCCTTCTTTACTGATTAATTTCTCCGGAAAAATTAACTAATTTATAAAAACATAGATCTGATATTTTTTTCAATGGGCCTCCGTATATGGTACATATTTTCATTATTAATACTTTTATTTTCTATATAATCCATAAAATTAATCATTTATTTATTATAAATGTATTTGGCCACTAAATTTTATTAAACACAAGTGATAATAATATTGTATTTCCATATTTCAAAAAATTTACAATCTAGACTACTGCTATTTTTCTCCAATTAATATTATCATCCTCTACATGTTTCCAAATATTTTGATATAGCTGGTTAGAAATATAAGAATAGTTCCATTAAATATCATTATTATTAGACTCAACATGTCTTGAACTGGTAACAACATCAATATATGATTCAGTAATACATATAAAAAATATTTATGTAATATATATTATTTTCTCGACAAGAGATTATATAATTATCACCCCTCAAAGGTTTATTTTCAAAAAACAATTACAGCATATATTTGAACCATTTTTATTATTATTTCATTAACTGTATAATTTTTTATTAGATAAATATCCATTAATGATATCCTCATATACACTTTGATCAATCTTTCATTAGATTGGAACATTGATTAAAATCATCCACAGAAAATCCAAAGACTCTGAAGTGACTCCATGAAGGATTTTTGTTATAAAAGAGTTCATATTATGTTGAATGTAAATTTTTCCTAAAATAGATTTTATTTTTTGTATATATACCTTGAAAAATAGTCTCCCATAAAATGAACAATGATCTTTTAATTTCAAAATGCATATTTCTTCCCATATCCACAATTTCCATGTTCATTCTGTATGAAACCATATTCTTGTGTGGGGTATATGGGGTTTGGTATTTAGATTTAATATAATAATTCCAGTGGTTGGATTTAAATTCATTTCCACTATACTCTATGTGATTATTAGTTTTTATTTTCATTATATCAATCCCATGCTTAATTTTCACTTATCGTGAATCAATTGTGAACATGTACTGAACATTTGACTTGTGTTTCAAATAATAAACTTATAATTATTATATTATCACCAATGAATTTAATGAAAATAAATCAATATATAGTAATATCAGTCTTATTTTTTTTAAAACATATGGGTCAATTATTATTGATGCCTTGTTGCTTTTTTCCAAACATTTTTGTCTCCCAATGGCCATTTTCCCTATATGTGTCGTGATACAAATATAGTATCCCTCTCACTCTAATCAATTGTGGGAGATCCCACACAACATTTTATCAGGATATGTTAATCATATTTTTTGTAACAATGTGGTGAAGACAATTAAGCCATATATTTTTCACTTCTTTTAAACTAAGTGGACATGAAAGTCTATATTCTCCAAACAGAAAAAAAAATCACACTCATCCTTTCTCCTTTAGTGAAATAACATCTTTATTCCAATATTTTGAAGAAACAAGCATCCATATTTTATATAACCACATTTCCCAAATCAAAAATTTAGTATAAACAAAACGTTTTGTTCATGATCCTGTCCACATATAAAAAATATCGGAATTTAGATATCTATATTAAATAACAACAAATAAAATTCCACTATTTTCTTATGATTTAATTCTAAGGGAAACTGCACAACTATCATGATCATAATTACATTTCAATATCAGGGTGTATCCTATCTTGTGTGAGGATCAATCACTAGTAAGAATCTATGGATAGGTCCATTAAATGGATTTCAAGGAAACAATTATATTTAGTGATTTTTCATCCGTGTTTCTCTATTCAATATTCCTTATATTAGTTATTTATAATTTTTTTAACACATATTCATTATCATACACTCCAAATCATCATTTACTTACTGATTAGACCTTCCACAAAAATCCTTAATGTTCTCAAACCTGTTATAGAAAGACATCTTTTAATATTTCTTATTTTTCGTATTATCATTTCATGGGTGTATTTGTTCTATGATCTGTGTGACATCCAAATAACTCTATACTTTTATTATTCCATGGGAATGACATGTTATACCAATAATTATATGAATTATGTCCACATTAATGAATATAACCCCAATTACCTTTTATACAGAGACCTGAGTCCGTCCTAAAAAGGCTCGAATGATGTTTTCAATCCCCATATGGTGGCGACTAGAATATATCATAATATAGAAATAACATGGGAATAATTTCTTATACAAATTATAATAATATAAATTATAAAAATTGGTCTATCAACACTCCTCATAGAGAATATAGAAAATAAAATTAGATAAAATAATACATATAAATGATATCATCAATGACATAACATATCTTAATAATATATCCTAATCATCCCATGTAATAGGTGGATCACATATCCATTAGTCAGCTCCATCACTTCATGTCCCCGTTTTGACAAACAATAACCAACTCCTTCTGTCACTTTCCCTTTTCCTTTTCCAGAACAAAATATTAATTATGAACACATGAAGGGAATGATATGGTGTGGAAGAAAGATCCCATTAGGATAACACAAATAATTCTATAAGATAACCCATAATAATGAACCATTTATTCATTAAAATTATTTAAAACCAACCATGGAATGGATAAACAATATTTTAAAAAATTAGATTAAAAAAATATATAATATATATTAAAGCTGACTGAATAGGTTATTTTATATAAAATATAATATAAAATTTTTATCATGAATAATATTTCTCATAATAAAAAAAATCATATCATATAATCATGTATTACGACATACGATAAAATATTGTCTACTAATATGATGGTTACAAATCTTTATCATCATGATGGCACATGAAAGGTGTTAAAAACAGAATCATTAACCTATATGGGAAGTTCATTATATGAAATCATATCAAAATTATATTGGTTACTATTTTCAACATCAACTCAATAGAAGGGAGTCAGAGTCCTAGAGTTCTTTTCCAAATTAACTATAAATACAAAGGATCAAATGTGCTTCAATCAATCCTAAAACAAATATTTTTAAAAATAATTTATTTCACACTATTTCATCAATCACAATTCAATTACTCAAATTTTCGGTTTCATCACAGAATGTTATTTTTGAAATCAAATAATTGTTTTACATTAAATTAATTTCTATTAACATAAACTTCCAATATATATAAATATTACCTAGAACCAAAATTCAATCATTTCATCAAATCACATGTGTATTCATTCCATAATTATCTGAAAATCACATAATTATTACAATTCTATTAAAATATGGGGGTTTTAAAAACATATATACACTTTTAAGTAAAAAAACAAATCAAATCATATTTGTAAATTTTAATAATTTAAATACTCATTTCAACTAAATCATGAAATACAGGATATTAATTTTCGGGAAAATACTTATGAAATCACCTTCTATTATTGATGAGATTAAATGACCAACTACTATAATGGGTAATACATTGGAATAATGAAGGTGATGGTGATCAGGTAATCAAACATAGAATAAAGATATGTAATAAAAAATAGTTCCAACAATAAAAATATGACCTATTATAGTCTATGGAGGAATAAAATGGGATTTGGTGAAAAAAAAGAGAGTATATACATATAGTAGAAGAATATCCAATGTGATCACCAAAACATTTTTCATCCATAATTAGGATATGAAGGAGTGAACTTCAACTATTGATAGAGTTCATGTACAATGGAATTGTATTAGGTATTAATTTTTGTGAATCAGGTTATAATGGTGGTTCATTTAAATTAAAATAAATATTTGGAGAATTAAAAATTGTACACGTGGTTTACTGAAGAGGTCGCATGCTTAGTAGTAATAGTGTGCTTTTATCATTCCACCTCTACTAGACATCAAGATGAGTTTTATGGTTTAATGGAAAGCTATATTTTACCACACATCAACCATGAATGCTCCATGCTCTAATAGTTCATGTTATAAAGGAGTGGATGGAAATTTTGGGAAATATATGAATTCCCTTCTAGTGGATTATCCATGATAACAAATTTTTCTAGGTCAAATAGCATGGCATTCTCTAACCATGATCCAACCATAAATAGCCTTGAGGGAATCCATAATATTTTAGTATTAACCCAAAATACCAAAACATACGAAACAAAAAATGAGGTAAAAACAAGTTTCATGCTGTACATGTAACTAGATAATGGGATGTTACAACCCCTTAATAAAAAAAACATTTTTTCACTACAAATCTGGGGATGAATTATTCATAAAAAAGGGATGATCCCAATTTTCTCTCTCCTATAATTCTTTATCCCATGTGTCAAAAAATTAATTTGATTCTTAGTTAGTGATAAATCTGGTTCAATGTCATGGTATCTATATCTCAAGAATGGAAAGGGTCAGAAATATACATCTGAAGAAATTATATAGGAAACATTTCGTGGATCCATATCAACTCTGGAGGAAGATCCAAACTATAAGACACATTCTCCACAAAAAAAAACCTTAAAGGACCAAATAAACTAAATAGATTATTTCCCTTTTTTACAAGTCAATGATGACCTAATTAATGTAAAAATCTATATATAACCTTCACATCCATTGAAATATATAAATTTGGTCAATAAGGATCAGTATAAGATTTATAATGACGATGATTAGTCACAATTTTTTTAAAAAAAACAAATGGAATCTTATTATTAATCTCTTGTAAAAAACATTATATAACCATGGAAGCTTAACCAATCTTAAACCAAAATAATGGATACATACACATCCTGACATATAGAATGTTAAATGTTTTTATAGTAAGAAAAACAAGTCTACAATGGTTCTCCAAAGATCTACCAATTTAAAGAACACAAGCATGTTTCATGTACTCATGAATACATATATTTCTTTATTTATGGACATCCATTTATTGATACAGTGCCATACTCTGACGTAAATGGGATCCCATTTCCTCCTCAAGCACATTACAAAAATATCAAAACAATTAGAAATATAAAAGACTAGACATATGGAACATTATACTATATGATAATCTCTTCTACATAAAGACTTCACATTCCATCATGTTTTGTTTTATATTGAATGGTTATAGAGTTATCCAATGTTTTCATCATTTCATTCATAACCCGCATCACATTCATCACTAGAGTGGTATGTGGAATCAAAAAAAAATGTCCCCAGAAATATTGGACCACATCCATGTCAGTATAACACACTACTAAATTAAAGAAAATGGTATTTGGTTAGTGTATTTTGAAAACTGAAAAATTGGTATCTCCTCTAGCCCACAATCCCATAATACTCATCTTAAATAATACTCTCATGAAAAAAAATTTAAAGAAGAGAGGAGTTAAATGAATCCTTTGTAATGAAAACATAATCATATCCTCTATTACTCGCAACTGAATTTGAGAAATTAATGAAATCAGATTCCACTTGTCTGATGTTTATTTCCGGTATCAGTTATAATTTTTCTTATCTAATGCATCCATGATGACATGTCAGTTACCAAGGCTGTAGGAAATGTAAAAATCAAAATATTGTAGGTACTCCCCCCAATGACACTATAAAAAGTTAAAATATTTTTGAGAGAATATATTAATCAATAATTTTTGGTCAAAATATATGGTAAATCATTATTCAAAAAGTAAATTCCACTAATACAAAAGAGCATGCATCAATAGTGTGAGTTAAAGAACATGGGATGTGAATTTCTTCATTTTTGTAATAAATTACATAGAACCTAAAGATATAATTTTATAACAATATATTAGGAAATTACTCAAACCCAAACCTAATGAATCACTAAAAGAGTACATAGTCTTTCCTAGCCTCATAAATAATCAACACTAGTGTTATAGTTAAAAGATGTGGTATCTCAACAAAATAAATAATACATTTATCATCCAATACAATATTTACTCCCTCTAGAGTGAGAGTGGTCATTGGAAAGGACATATTTTATAAAGGTCTCACGGACCTGTTGTAATAACCTACTTAATCAATGATTTTAGGAATATTAAAAACATTAGACAGTCTCTCACATGTCCTAAATGAATTCAAATTATCACGATCAATTGAAATACCTTGTCTGGGGACAACCTTTCCTATGAACCTGAATTCCACAATATATAAATTTCACTTTGAATGAATTTCACAATAATTATGATTTATTATGATTTCAAGAACATCACTTAATTGATGACCACCATTTTTTTCATACATATTGTAAAAAATAAATTCACCCAAAATGATTACAATGAATGGATTAGGGTTCTCAAGGAATATTATGTTAATCAATTAAATATAAACTATAGGTAATTTTGTGATATCATATGATCCATACAAAAAATTATATTATGTGGTTTCATGTTGATAACAGTAAAATTGTAGTTCATTTCAATTTCTAACAGTTGGAAAATGAAAAGTGGACAATGATGACCCTCATTTGAATTCATTAATAGGGGGTGTAAAAGTATCCTTCCCTAACAAAGAAATATATTTATGATGATTTAGAGGGTTCATAATATAATATACCATATTTAATTTACATGAATCAGTATCAAATAATGTAGTAACAAAAGATGAAGTTATATTTATGGTACCTCTCACAATTGATGGACCCCGATCAGCTTCATTTAAAGGCTCTTCAACTATAATAGAAATATTGTTTTTGATTCATATGTTTGTAAACCCATAGTTCCTAAATAATCTGATTTCTATATTGTTATTTCTAGTGATGATGTTCCCAGTACATGTTTTATAGTAGACAATACATTGATTAACATAATAAAGTGACCATATAATACAAATTAACTATAGATCATGGATACCTTATTGAAAGAACATATCAAATTTCTAACCTTTAATTACTTAAATAATGTAAATGGGTCTCTTATAGATACAACATGAGTTCTAGAAAAAAACAATATATTGAGATCCACCATGTTAACCATCACACATTTCTTTATTATAAATGAACTAACAAAATATCCACTAGTAGAAGATGAAACACTTGTCAACCATGACTTACAAGTTAGGCAATAATTTATAATGAACTCTCTATCCAACTCATCATTGGATGAAATGATATTTTACATTAAATCTTGGTATAAATTATTTGAATGAAATATATTGTCAAATATTTGAGCCTATTATTTCTACCTCTTCACCACATCATGAGAGAACTATAAGAGATTATAATAATAGTCCATTCATTGTTTCATGGTCTTGACACCTTGTTGGTTTTTGAGAAACTCCATATTTTTCCCTATAACCATAATCCTGGTATTGAATTTTTTAGTTAAATGAAATAAAAATAATAATTCTACTACAATCCATCATTATTATTTTCAATTTATAAGGAATCAAACCATATCCTTCTATAATGTTCAAGCTTAAAGGTATTCCAATTATCATTAATACCACTAGATGATTTAAAGAACTAAAAACATAACTCTATCATTTCCATAAAAATCCTCAACCTCTTACGGTTCATTTGTGACTTTTTATTCTTTTGGATTTTATAAAATGATCTCTTTGGAATAATATCTCAATTTATGCCATCATGGTTCAACAACATGATCCATAATAGAAATGGGTTCATGTACCTATCCCAATGCACAAACACCCCACAATATCAACATGATTCAAGTGTACTATAGGAGTTTTCCTACATTAGTTCCCCGTTAGCTTCCTCATTTTCCCTATTAAAACATCTTGAGAAAAATGTTAAATATAGGCATGGATACATTGATCAAAAACACAATAAATAAGCATAAAGAAAAACTAATTCCTTAAATATAATTCATCATTTATATTTTATAGGATAATCATATCTTAAGTTGTGGAAAATACTACTATAAAATCAAATTCTCCATTAAAGATAGTTTTTCCCAAATTCCTATGGTGGATTATTCCCTGTTATGATGATTGATGGCCAGTCAATCACTCAAAAAAACCACCAATATAACATGAATCATAATCCCCATATCTAATAAGACTACATGAACCTCATTCCAATGTCATTGAATGAGTAAAAACAACACCATTAATAACACATTTTCACAAACTATCTAAGATAACCTGAGAACAAAATACCCAAGGTGGTCCTAGAATGGCCCAAAGAACATTTCTGATCCCCACTAATTGAAAACTATTATCCATAAATGTTTACGAATAAAAAGTAATTATTTTAACAAAAATTTATTTTATGATAGGATATTCATGTTGTTATATCAACAATCCTTGAGGATAATGTCCCAACATAAATAAAAATCAAAACCAATACACAATGACCACATCACCTAGAAACACCATCTACCATGAATAAATAGCAGCCTTCAACAAGTTTCATTCCCTTTATTAATAAAGCTTGAAATCATTTCAACCTAATATTTTTAAATCATTTAAAAACACAAATAAAATCATTCATGAATTATATGGTTTCAACTAAAGTGTCATGATTTATAAAACCACATATACTTAATAATGATATCAAACATTCATCACCCACAATAGGAAGGTCTGACTCTGAAATATAGTGAGGAATATTGTAGAATAAATCCTAGAAAAATGATCCCACTATAATGATATTATACACATAAATAAAATGATGATATATCACTATATAAGAGGCATAGAAGAAGGGATTTGGAGAAAACATAATATATGAGCTCCAATTACCAAAATAAGACACAATGTGATCTAAAAAACATTGATCAACCCTGAAAAGGGCTAAGAGGGGTCAATTTAACCTCTTTAGTTCCTTCAAGAACAGGGGAATAATATCATGGTAAAATTTAGAAAATTAGTGTTCACCCAAGGAGATCAAAGGATTTTAATATAACATTCTTATGAATTATAAATTATGTGAATTGTTTACAATATTCCTCAAAGGTGTTGTTGAAATTTTTAACCTTAACCACACACCCATAATGGACTTTTAGATGTTTTTCATGGTTTGGACTCATGGTTTCTTTAATCATATGAAAATCGCCCAACCCTCACCTTCCAACAATTTATTACATGGAGGGATGGCCACATGGTTCAGAAAAACTACAATCCCAATTATGGTGTCTCATCTATGACTGCATAGTTTACTAGGCCAATAATTATGGTTTTCCATAACCTTGCAACAATCAAGAACAAGACAATTTGAAACCAATTTTTTTTTCAATTTTCAGCTAAATAAACTAAAAAACACAACAATGGGGGTATTGAAAGAGAAATCAATAATGTAGTATAATGCCCCGAGTTCCACTCAACAGAGCCCTAAAATAGTGGCCACTAGACCTCTTACACACTTACCTGAATGACAGAGGCTGGTGATTAGCCGTGTGGGCGTGGGATGTATCTATCACAGAATATGCCTTTATTGATAAGAGGTCATCACAATGATATATAATAAATAGATGAAAAAAAACCAGTATACCCAGTAGACAATAGTTGAATAGTAATAAGTAATCATATGAGAGAAATGGATGGTAATAATATATAGAATAATAACTGAAGTAGTAGATGTATACGGTTACTATACATCCTTTGTTCATAAGACTATGTGTTCAATGTTGAATGTAGTACAAAAATATACAACATTCTAACAAAATATTAAAAATGAAAAAAATATTATGACTATCATCTCCCGAATAGTCTGGGTCCTCATCTTTAAAATCCTTCTTAGGGAATTCCATTTCATTCAATATAATTTAAATAGTTTTCCATGAGTTAATAAATATAAATGGTAGTAATTAAATTAATGCAATGGACTGGGTTCCACATGGATAACTATCCAATTTACACTCTTCAACTTAAGATGGTGAGTGTGAACCAAGGGATCCTATAAATGTATAGGGATAAGAATAATATGTAAGAGATATACTATTTCCATACCCATGATTGGGAATTGAGGGCATTTTCCTATGTTTCTAAAATTAAGGGATCAATTCTCACTTGAAAACATTAATTTTGTCTTTTAATTCCATTGAAATGTATTAATAAAATATAGATAGCCTCCCCAAGCTAGTGAAATTCAGTCCAATTCACCATTCCAGCTATCGCTTGAAGGGGTCATTCTATGTCCAATTCATAGGATACAATATAAGGTGAACCTAGAAGAAGTCTCGTATGTCACCCAAATCATGGTGTAAAATTTCCATGAAATGAATAACCTCTAATTCTGTACATATTATCTCACAACATGTCTTGAGTCTCTATCATGGAATGGTAAAATAATCATAACATCAAGACCATCCAATGGGTCTCCAACAGTGAAATTATGTCACTTTTCAAGAGGTAAAATAGAAAATACATAGTTATCCACTCTCAAACATAGTAGATATATCCCCTAATGCATTTTTACAACATTAAAAACTATATAATGAAGGAAAAAAAGTATATCAAGTGGGTTCTTAAGTTAAAAACCCCTGAATCACCCTCATAACTATGGTGAAAGCATTATTCAATCAATATGCATTTATAACATGTATAGAATGTGGTACCATTTTTCTATTTTTATCCATTATATCTCATGAGGATATTAGATAAGTAATTTCCCATTTAATGACCCATTAATGGACTAAGGGTAAGGAAATTTAGTGCTTAAATGAAACCTTAAATTTATTCTTTTCATTATTTCATGGTGTAATGTGTTCTTGATAATGGTTCAAGCTTGATTCTAGCTAGAATAGTAGGATTAAGGCATTGATTATGTGTCAAAACACATCATGGTTTTCTTGGCCATTCTACAAGAAATGGGGATATAATCCTCTCCTGTGAAACTTACCTAAAGTTGTGGAACATATCAAGGAGATCAACTAATTTTTTTGTGTCACCACTATCACTGATTTCTAAAGGCTTGATGAGGAGTTCAATTTAATTTCATTAAGAAAATAAAGGCGATATTAGAAGGGTCTGGATCATATTACAATGGTGGAAAATATGTAATTAAACAAAATTGGGGAGAGTAGACTAGACTATGTACCCTATAATCATAGAGCTTCCCTTATCCAGCCTCTGACATTGACTCAAGATATGTGGTATAAAATTGGAGAAATCATCAAATGCCCTAAAAATGGGGAAAATGATCCTTCACCGAGATATCACAAAATATATAATGACGAAAATGAAATAATTTCATATGATATAAGATCCTTTCTATACATATCCTATTATTATACTTTTTAGAGAATAAGATGTCATATGAAGGATGTTGATTGATTCCTAGAATGTGGGAGAATAAGAGTTCAATTTGAAAATATAGGATGAGCCACTAGAGAAAAGGAGGAAGAGGGAGAATAATGAAATTTAACTAATTTAGCAGGTAAATTCAATTAACTTCTCCCATTCCCCTAAAAAAAGGTGAATATTTAAGCCGCACAGTTTTCCATACCATGTGAGAACTGTGCTCATGGTTTTGCAACAAAGGGGGACATCACATGGTTAGTCTCACAGTTTGGATAACAGTGTTAATATCATGTGAAACCACTCTACATAAGATCTTCAGTTGTTCTCATGTGGGATCCCTTTTGTATTCATGTTTTATGAAAACCCATGTGGGACCCAATACTAAATTTTATATTACCATATGGTTTAGGGGAACTATAGGGGTTATTCCCCACAATATCTCATAACCATGAAACCTAGAAATTTGTTCCCATTTTGGGGCTTTGGGAACTAAATGATCCACAGACACACCTGAGATGTCCCTAATATGAAAATAAATCATTATTATCTCTATATGAATGAATTTAAACAAAAAAATTTTCTTTAACTTTGGGAAAATATAATACATTACAACCTACCCTCATTATGAAAATTCATCCTTGAGATCCCCTTCTGAAGATAGAGGAACATCTTCTGGGAAAAGTTTTGACTAAGGCACATGTACATCTGCTACATTATCCTTGGTCTCATCATGTACATATATGTGCTACCGTATGACCCGAACCAAGGGAATTGTCCTTCCATAGAGTGACTACATGAAATTATCCACATTGTTTATCAGATACTTCATGAAGGATGAATCTTATTATGGCTAGGTATCGTTAGGGGAAAATGAATGAGATGGGTTTGTTTGATACTACCAGACCCTTTGAGGTAGCTACAACCAATAGGCCATTGGACTGACTCACTCCATTATGTCAAAAGGCACAACATATGGAGGCTATAGTTTTCTATATTTCCAAATTCATCTATGACCCAGTATAGAAGATAAACATAGAAAGTCTCGAGGTCCTCCAATAATCCTCAGAGGTCTCTAGAGATAATTGGTATAATACTAATCCATAGAATTATCTATAATCATATGATTACGAATTATCCAGACTATCTTGGAAGTCTCTTGGATGATACAAGGAATTAGTAGAGATTCTTAACCTTAATAAAGACAATATAGAGTTTGATGAAATGGTCTTCCATTGATGAACTCATACAAATCCATCAAAATTGTTTCCCAAAATATTTTTTTGGGTGTAAAATCAACTATATCAATAGTATTTTCTCATAACCCTAAAAAAATCTATGATGTGTAATATATTTAGTTCCAATAATACCTAATCTTCTTGTCTAACATCCTATTGTTTTGAGGGGGAAATTCCCTACCCAAGAGGAACTATGAACCCAGTGCCTTCTATAAACTTTTCCAGAACTGTGATGTAAATGAATCATCTCGGTCTAAAATGATTTAATTGGGAACACCATAAAGGCACACTATCTCCACTTAGGAATGTAGAGAGGCTATATAAGTTCAAAAGATCACTAGTTCTCTATCATCACTTACTGAATGGAGGATCGTCATGTGATAAAACCAACAATCTATATATTCATACCTTTCCACCAATACGAACTTCAAATATCTATGTATATCATGGTGATCCCTTGAAGTATATCCCATATAGATTTATTTATTTACCTCACTAACTCTTCAAATATATCCTAATGAACCCATAAACTACCAATAAAGTGTAGTACGCGTCTATCAACCACACAGAAATCAGAAGGTGGGTTATTTCATATGACTCTCCTATAAAAAGATGGCCTTAGAATCTAATTGTTTTCACATTCAAACCAATCCCATAAAGGGGGTCCCTGATATAGTACATAGAACTGGTTTCCCCTATTATTTAAGAACCTCAACATGCATTTTAGAAAACCGATCAATAAACTTCAACTCAATTTTAGCCTCATTGAATGCCTCTATCCAAGTATTCTAGATCACATAATAATCTATGGCATTACCTTTCCCCAGTGTGTGAGAAATGTCATAGTAAAATGATAGAAGAAATTCCACCCACCTACGATTCATTATATTTATTCAAAACCATGTGGAGATGTATTTGAGACTCTTGTGATCCATGTAGATAATGAATCTCTTACACATAGGATAGTGAATCCAATAGTGTATATCATGAAATATGAATTCTATCTCAAGGTCATGTGTATGATAGTTCTTCTCTTGTGGAATCAGCTAGAGATATCCATACTCTATAACGTGATCACCATGCATCAAAATTTCACTTAGCCCGACTCATGAAGCATCACATTTAAGGGTATAGCTTTGTCTTGGCTCATGTAGACTCATTATAAGATCTGAATCCATTCATCACCTTAACTCATTAAAATCTCTCTCACTGGCTTGAGTCAAGTCAAAATTTTCACCGTTCTTACTCAAGCCTGTAAGTAGCATATTTAGGTATGATAAACCTCAAATGATGCTCCTATAATAATTTTTTTAGATATAATAACCATAGCGCATTAAAAACAATTTTGGTATTCTCCCATGAAAACATGATACTAACCTTCTCTGGTTCAACTAATACCCAGCATCGGATATAATATGACCAATGAAGTGAACCTTACTGATCTAAAAGTTGAATTTACTTAGTTTCATATATATATGATTCTCAATCTATGTTCTCAGAAAAATATAATGATTAATGGATTCTCATATAAAGTTAGCGAAATATGTCATCTGGAAAAACCACTAGAATGGAATAATGGAATTTGTGGAAAACTATATTCATCAAATACATGAAGGTAGTTACTGCATTTATTAGTCCAAATTAAATAACTAGATACTATGACAATATATAACTGTTGTGGAATGATTTATGTCATATGTTTTTTTCCTCACTCGATCTTTATGGCATCCCAAACATAATTAAATATTTGAGAAAATGTTTCTTCTATAGATCTAGTCTATGTGTTTGTCAATATGAGTAATTGGATGAATATTCATTATCAAAAGCAAGTTTTGTTGTGGAAAATTCAAGAAAAACCTATGGGTACCTTCCTCTTTGTTGAGAAAAAGGACTGGGGTACCTCATGACAATGTTATGTGTAAAAAAAACTCATAGACTCTAAGTCTATAAGTCACTTTAGGTGTTATTGGATCTCTCTATGTTACATCTAATACATAGGAACGGACACTGGTGCTATACCTAGCACAAGTTCGATTGTGAACAACGTCACCATCTCAAGTGGAAAGGAGAAGAAATATTTAGAGAAGAAATCCTTGAAAAAAATCAACCATGCTATTAAAATCCTCAAGATGTATCCCCAAATTGATCATAATGAGACAGACCATCTGATATGTCACTCCACTTATCCTATTACTCTTGATTTCAGTTCTAATGTCCTATAGATACCGTTCTCTAATAGGGATATATTTATTTCCCCTGAGTGATAATATTGATACATGACCAATATATTAATCCACCAGATATGGATAAGGTTCATGCCATTATATATCGAGAGGATAATTTAATTTGGCCATCTCATGGATGATGAAACTCCACAAAAAACAAAACATAACTAATTTAGGGGGAAATCCATGAACTATCATATAAATTTTGCTCAAACTCTTAAAAATCTATCAAGGTTCATAACACCATTGGTGTAATCTATCATAAGGACCAATCATCCCATTATAAAATTTGATTTAGAAACAGAGGGATTCAACTATATAAAATAAGGAAGATACAAATGTATATTCTACTAGAATTTTATATCTAAATATTTCTGGAAATGGACTCTAATCTTCTAGATCAGGTCATACAAAAAAGATAAATATTGAACCGCAACCCTAATATGAGGCTTTTGTATCCTATGAAGGTCCAATGTACTATCGATGGAACTCTAAATCATGATATTCTCATCTGATACCAATTTCACAAACTAAACGTTCTGTAGAAGATCAAGTTCCAACCTAATGAGATTTCAAAAATTCTACACCTAATGGAGGCTATGAAAAATAACCCCACTCATATGTAACTGAAGGAAAGGATCTACAAAAATAGCAGAAGTGACCCATAATATCACACTCCCAACACAAGATCTGGTTACCCATACACTGGGGATTTTATTCCTAGACAACCACATATGTTGTTGAGTCAATAAGGTTTCCTTATGAATTTTCCATTCCTTCATGTTTTGAAAATCACAAACACATATATTAAAGAAAAATTCATTTAACCTTGATAATGGATATTTTACATCGTAATTGAAATTTTTCCTTCCTCAAGGAAAATTTTCTCCTTACCCTATTTTTCTTATATAAGGAAAATTCATCCTTACCATGTTCTCATTGTTCATATCATAATTTTTCTAAATATAAAATTTCGTTTGATTCCAAAACCTCTGAATCCTATTATTACTGAGATATGAAGCATTCTATTTTCTAACTCTAAATTATCAGAATTTTGGTTCCGATCTCTTCTGAGTTTTGACTCTGAATTCCTTGAATTCTGGTTCTGAACTCTTCTATGTTATAACACCGAGATCTCTGAATTCAGACTACGAACTGTTCTGAGTTCTGACTCTGATTTCTTTGAATTCAGACTCCAAACTCTTTTGAGTTATGAGTCTCAATTCTAAATATAAATTCTTATGAATTCAGACTCTGAATTCTGAATATGATTTCTTATGATTTCTTACTCTGATTTCTGGTTATGAATTCTTATGAATTCAGACTCAAAATTCTGATTATGAACTCTTATGAAATCTAACTCTAAATTCCTGTTACGAATTCTTCTGAGTTTTGTCACCGAATATTGGTTATGAAATCCTATGTGTTCTGACTTAGAATTTTCTAATAAACTGAATCCGAGTATCATGTAATATAGTCTCCAAATATTTTTGCTTAGAATTAGAACTTTTATTTTTCTTCGACTACAAAAAATTGTTTTTTATTAAGCATCAATTTTTTTCTAATCATTGATATAGTTATGAAACGATGTCGTACATTCTATTTATAACTAACCATTGTTTGAGTGACACGTGTATAGATCCCTTCAAAATTCAAGGAAAAAAATGAGTGTTGGAGGAGGGATCTGACCACTGGATATGTGCCTATAAATAGGAGATCATTTGAAAGAGCTCATTGCTTTTATATTTTTGGAAAACTTTTGTTCTGAAGTGATTTCGAGAGAGAGATACTCTCTTGCTTAGCGCGTACTAAACATCTTATTCAGATTTTCATCGGGAGACTCTGATTGTTGCAGTGTACAATCGAGGGATTCCGGGGATAAGAAGACAGAGGTGCTGACTACCTTGATGTTGGGGGCTTCTTGGCTGAGGAAAATAGAGGTTCCAACTACTTTTAAGTTTAGGTTTTGCGGGGATAGAAATATAGACTCTGATCTTCGAATCAAGGGCTTACCCTAGTGTGGGTAAGACATAATTTCTTGAAAGTATAAATCAAGGGACCTTTATCTGAGGTAGTTGGATACCCTTATTTTTGGGTTAAAATATTTACAACTTGTTACTTTTTTTCATGTTATACGCTGTGTTTTTTATTGTTATGGAAAAAATAACTATCTTATAATTCCTTATACATGTACTCTGATTTAGTACGATTAAATACGATTTATGGTATAATCTTTGTCTTGGTAAATATTTGGTTTGTTTCATTTCCAAAATCACTTTTCAGTAATTACATTCTCAGAATCATATTTCCGGAATCAGGAAAGTGTGTAGAACTAAAGGTTTTGAGAATTATCTTGTTTATCATTGTTAAACCTAACAAATATTAAAAAGTTCCTAAATAATTTTTTAATTTATAAAATTCCCCCCCTTCTTTTGTATTGAGAACCTATATCATTAGATACTACAATTAGTATCTCCATTTATTATTTTGATATAATAGTTGGTATCAGTGGCTGGTGACTTCATACCCTGTACCAATCCTACAATTGGTATCAGATGAGGTATTTTAAATACTAATATTCACATATATGTTTTCCTTTCTAATGATTTCACTGTTCTATATTTTCCTTACTTATGAATATTTTACCTAAATTATATCTTTTTCAAGTAACACGTTTTTTTGGTTATATTTTCTTTAAGATTAATTGAATTAATGTTGGTTTCATAGAAAATCTAAATCCAACCAGACCACCTATTTTTGAGGGTAATTATTATGAATATTTTAGAGATCGTATGAAGACTTTTGTTATCAATACTAGCATAGATAATTTTTTTCTGCTTAATGGAGGATATAAAATCCCTGAAAAATAATTTGGTACCTTCACCAATCAAGAAAATCATGAATATCAACTGATTTATAAGGTACACAATACTTTGCATTGTTCCATGACTAGAAATTTATCTAGAAAAATTCCATCTTGTGAAATAGAAAATTCTATATGGAAGAAACATGATGTTACTCACACTGGAACTTCCAATGTTATTGAAACTAGAAGAACCATGCTCAGAGCTAAATATCATGGTTTCTACTTTCCTTATGGTGAACCCATATGAAAGGTGCAACAAAGATTCATGACTATTGTGAATAATTTAAAATTTATGGGTGATAAAGGATTAGATGATGAAGGTATTGTTGATAAGTTCATTTACATCATGCCCAGTGAGTGGGAATCTAAGAGAAGTGTTATTGATGATAAGAGGAAGGTTACTCATATTTTTCTCGAGGATCTTTTTGGAACTCTTCTTCAAAATGAGACTAGAATGAAGAGATATGTTGACAACATAATGAAGAAGAATGGAAATGAAAGTGTTGATTTTACTACAACTTCAAATAATATGAATTCCCAGACTCCTGAGAGAGTTACTAGATCGAAATCTAAGAAGATTGTTATTCAATATGAATATAGTGGAAGTAAATCTTCATTGAATGAATTATCCAAACTTGCTCAAAGGATGAACACGATTGTTGTACAAAAGAACATTAAATCTAGATACAAAAAGAAAGAAATTATAGATATGAAAGATTCGGAAGTCACTTGTTACGAATGCAAGAGAGTTGGACACATAAGACCTGACTGTCCTATTATCAAGAGAAATTAAAGAAAGGAAAAGCATTCTGAGAGAAACAGAAAGAAGTACTAAAAAAATGCTAAGAAAGTCTTGAAATAAAATGACACCGGGAGTGCCAGTGGTGGAGACTCTTCTGATGAATCATCAAATTACGAATCATCTGGATAGATGAATCTCGGTCTAGTTGCTAGACTGCCTATTGATAATCATTATTGGATGGAAAAGGTACAAAATGCTGAATCTATTACCAATGTATCCCTGAATTCTAATTACAGAGAAAGTAATACTATAACTCTTTTGATATATAATCTTCTTCTGATGAATATAATACATTACCTACCTATGAAGAAGTTTCTAGGTTTTCTAAAATCCTTGATATTGAGAATTCAAAACTCATGAAAATCTTGATAAAGAAAATTCTATGAATACTATTTTAACTAGAGAAATATCAGATCTTTCTAAATATCATGATAAGAAAATTATTGACATTGAAATTATTTCCAAAAATCTTGATGAAGTAAATTCTGAGAAGAATAAACTTTCTAAGGATCTAGAAAACATAATTTCTAAGAAAAATGTTTTCGAGCCTAACTCTAGGTCAAAATCAAATGTTTTGGAAGACCAGAACAAAATTATCAAACTAAAATTCGAATTTTTTCCCTGAGTAAGTGTTTTCCAAACTTTACCTTAGGTAAGGAAAATTTTGATTAGATGTATTCTAAAATACGACCACTAAGGAATGGTTCTGGTTTTGGTTATACTATTTCTAAACCGGTTTTTAGTAAAAATTATTTTGTTTCTCAAAGTTTTCTATTCTGTACATAGTGTCAATGTAGTGGGCATTGGGAAAAAATTGTTCCTTAAACAAAACTCAGTCGTTAGGATTTCATAAATCCTATTGTTTCTAAGAAAATGATGGTGCCTTATATATTTCTTTCTAAAGTTTTCGGATCCAGGAAAGTTTGGATTTTAAAAGCATAACTCTATTATTTTCAGAAAAATAGTGAAGGTACCAACATAAATACATGGCACATGGATAGTGGATGTTCCTGACATATGACTGGTAACAAAAACTTCTTTGAAAATATTTTCAAGACGAAAGGTGGAAAAGTAACATTCAGAGATAATGCTAAGGGAGAAATTGTTGGTATAGGTAACATCGTTCTTCTTGGAAAAACATTGATTTTAAATGTTTTATTTGTTAAGTGTCTGAAGCACAATATCATAGCATAATCCAGTTATGTGATGAAGTATACCTTGTGAATTTTAGGAATGATAAGTGATTAGTACACAATTCCAAGGAGGAGTTCATTCTTTCTTCCCATAGGCATGAGAATGTATACACACTAAACATAGATGACCATACGATCCGTGAATTACCTTACCTTAGTGAAATGGAAGATCATTATAGGTTGTGGAATAAAAGGTTAGGACACTGTAACCTTAAGAACCTATGAAAACATTCTAAGAAAATATTAGTTAAGGATCTAACAGAATTTAGATATGGTTCTTCAAAAGCTTGTGATCCTTGCCAATATGTCAAGAAACATAAATATATTTTTAAATCAATTGGTGAAGTCTCAACTACTGATGCATTACAGTTAGTGCATATGGATCTTTTTGTCCCAACACAAACTGGAAGAATTATAGGCAAATATTATGTATTTTTACTAGTTGATTACTACAATAGAATTATGTGGGTTTATTTCTTAGCAATGAAGTTTGAAGATTTTTCATATCTCAAAAGTTTTAGAGCCCAAGTTTGAAATGAGAAAAACCTTCCTTTGAAAAAACGTCACAGTGGTCATGGACTATAATTTCAAAGAAATTATTTTGAAACCATTTGTATTAGAAAAGGCATTACTCACCATTTCTCAGCACCAATAACTCCTCAACAAAATGGTGTTATTGAAAAAAGAAATAGAATTCTTCAATAGATAATAAGAACCATATTGAGTGAATATTCATAACCCAAACACTTTTGGGATGAATCTATAAGTATTTATTGTTATAATATAAATCATGTTTTAATTAGACATTTTCTTAGTAATACATTTTAAGAGTTATGGAATGGTAGAATATCTAGACTTTCCTACTTCAAGGTTTTTGCTTTCAAGGTATTCATCCTAAATACTAAAGATAATCTACATAAATTCATAGGAAAATATGATGAAGGAATTTTCTTAGGCTACTCCATAACTTCTAAGGTATATATAGTTTTCAATAAAAACACTTTTACTGCTAAAGAGACAGTGCATGTGAAATTTGTTGAAACTGATCCCTTTGTTTTTAAAAAACCCCAACCAACATATTCGGATGTGTTTTCAAAAACTAATTATCAACCATTGATAGAAGATCCTTATGATAAGGAAAATGTCCAGGAATATATTTCTGAAACATTTACCCCAGAAGATTTTCTACCCAATGTTGATGAACAGGTTTTACAAAACCCAAATAAGGTGTTTCTTAAGAATCATCCCAGTGAAAACATCATTAGTGATGCGAATCAGCTTTTTTGTACTAGATGTTCATTACGAAATGAAGTAGAAAATCTATCATTCCTTTCCCAATTAGAACCAAAAGGCACTAATGAATATTTAGGAGATAATGATAGGATTAAAGCCATGCAAGTTGAACTAAATGAATTTGAAAGGATTAAAGTCTAGACCTTGGTTGATAGACCTAAGGAAACTTCTCTTATAAGAGTAAAATGGGTTTTCATATTTAAGTGTGATGAAAATGGAATCATAGTAAGAAATAAGGCCAGATTAGATGACAATGGGTATAGTCAACAAGAAGGAATAGACTATGAAGAAACCTATGCTCCAGTATCTAGACATGAATCTATTCGTATTTTAGTTTCCTTTTTATCATTTTTAAATTTCAAAATTTTTCAAATGGATGTGAATTCTGCTTTCCATAATGGTTTTACGCAAGCAGATGTTTTTGTTGAACAACCTCCTAGTTTTGAAGATACAAGATATCCTGAACATGTTTCTAGATATACCAAAGCCTGGTATGGTCTTAAGCAAGCCCCCTGAGTCTGGTATGATAGACTTATAGGATTTTTTCTTCAAAATAATTACCTTATGGGAAATGAAGATCCAACCCTTTTTATAAAGAATGATCAGAAAAATGATTTTTATTGTTCAAATTTATGTTGATGACATTATGTTTGGTTCAACTAAGCAATCATTAACTGATTCCTTTGTGGATCTAATGAAATCTGAGTTTGATATGAGTATGATGGGTGAGATAACATTTTTCCTTATTTTTCATATATCTGCAAAACCATAAGGAACCTATTTATCTCAACATACGTATATTAAAGATCTTATTAAAAAGTGTTGATATGACAACACTAAGAGTATAAGTACTCCCATTGGTAACTCAAATAAACATGATCATGATGAAGCATGGAAACTAGTAGAGCAATAATCTTTTATAGGTATGATAGGATGTCTACATTACATAACAACCATCTTTCCAGACATAATTTTTTCAGTATGCTTATGTACAAGATATCAATCCATTTCTATGGAATCTCTTTTAAAGTTAGTGAAAATATTTTTTCACTACTTAATGGGAACCAGGGATTTAGGACCTTTTTATACATCTAGAAATGATTTTGTTTTGAAACGTTACTCAGATGCTGACTTTGGTGGATGTAGAATGGGTAGAATGAGTACATCCGAAACATTTCATTTCTTAAGAGATTCATTAGTTTCTTGGTCTTCCAAGAAGCAACACTCAGTAGGACTTTCCACTACTGAAGCTGAATAAGTAGCAACACGAAGTTACTATGCTCATGTGTTGTGGATGCAACACACACTCATAGACTATGGTATGAATTTTACCAAAACACAAATTTTGTGTGATAATACAAGTGCCATTTCCCTTTGTATAAACCTTGAACATCACTCTCATGAAAAACAAATAGATATTAGGCATCACTTACTTATGGATCACACACAAAAAAGAGATATTATTCTTCAATTTATCAAAATGAAAGATCCACTTGATGATATTTATACAAAATATTTATCCTCTGATAGATTTGAATACATTAAAAAGATGTTAAGAATGATAACTGTAAGGTACTCTTCCTTGTTAACTTCCTGTTGAACTGATCTCCTTACAGTAATGAACTCATTTTCAAAGGGGCAGTACATTTTTCTGTTAGTTTTTCAAAAACATTCGTAGTGAGTTTTTCAAAAAAAATCATAGTTGGCTTTATAAAAATTCTTGTAGCTAGTTTTTCAAATTTTCGTAAAAAAATTCTTTTATAGTTGATTTTTCAAATTTTTGAAATGAAAATTTAGTTCTTAAATTTTCGTATATGAAATTTTTTTAATGAATATTTTCATACATGAAATTTTCATAGTGATGATATTTTTACATGAAATTTTCGTAATGAAGATTTTCGTACTCGAAATTTTCGTAATAAAGATTTTCGTACTCGAATGTTTTGTAATAAAAAAAATTTTCGTACTCATTTTTTAGAGAGATTTTCATAGTATAATTTTTTTAATCTAAAGTTCTTCAAGAAGAATATTACCTATTACAAATAATCTTCCTTGCAAATTGAAAGGTTTGATTTCCTTTGTTATGTTTTAGTAATAATATTTTACTTACTGGTGTTTTTTGTGGTTTTAAAATCATTGGATTCTCTTTTCCTTAAATCCGATTGTTTTCCTTTAAACACCTAAAAATATCATATCTTACCAAATTTTCCTTATGTCTATCATTTCAACTGTCAGATCAAATCAAAAGAATTCTCAACTGTTCAATTGACTTTGGATGTTCAACCAGTGTATCAAATGCCTATATAAAGGGAACCCCAATGGTGACCCACATCAGATTTCAAGCCTTTGTGTGCTGAAGCTCTCTCCCTATTTCAAAATCCAATTCCAGACCTCTCAAATCATTCTCAAATCCGAATGTCTATTGAAGTTCCTTATCAAGAGATGTCAAATGTCAAGCCGATTTCAGAGTGAAAGATTTATAGAGAGTGGTCGGTGCATCCTAATTTTATTCCAAGTAAGATTCCATTATATCCAAGAACGTCAGGTTGAATGGATGTGAATGTGATTGAATATCAAAGCCAGGAGCTCAATATGCAGTTTATCCAGATTTTCTTGTGGAATTTTATGAATATGTGATATTTTTAAAGAAGATGAGAGGAGTAAATTCTCTTTCAAAATCTTTGGAAAAACTTATTCCCTTTCATACACCAATGCTGCAAGCTTTGTGGGGTTGTCTTATAAAGGGGAAGCTAAATTCTGTTCCCATAAATTTTTTGATGATAAAGGAAGTTTCAATTAGATAATGGTTGTGGAGTGTCTTGGACTTTTAGATTTCATGAATCCAATGATTTTTCACCTCTATACAAATAATTGGATTCTTGAATTATGGTTTCAAGGATTCGTCATTCCGAGAAAGGGTGGAAAGGACACGTTGAAGAAGGGTGATATGTAATTTTTGGAATTCTTGGTAATCTAATGGAAGATTAACTTTATGAAGCATATTCTAATTAAAATTTAGAATATTTACAATGGGAACATGAAATCTCAGATAATCATGTATCTAGCCAACCTCTCTAAGCTAATTATTCAGTGCCTTGAGACTTTCAAGATTCCTTGCATTTCCAAGCCAAGGAATTGCAATTTCATGTCTGTAAGTGATGATACATTGAAGTGAATGAATATTGGATTTTCTATAGATTCCGTAGAATTTTATGACATATCAGAGGTAGAGGCTAAAGTTGTTCTGTAGGAACAATAAGTTCCTGAATCATCAACAAAGGGAGGAATGAAGAGGAAGTTGAAAGAAATAGTAGTAGAATGTAAAACCCCATAGGCTAAAGGAACCCAATCCGCACCTCCAAATCCAATGAAGAAGAAAGCTTATATGGATGAGTTTTTAGATAAATTATGGGTCGTAAAAAAGAATAGGAAATTAGGGGAGATAATTTTTGGTTAGGATATTGCTAAGGCCATGGATTAAAAATAGATGACCGCTGATGATATTGAATAGAAAGCTAAAGAAAAGAAGAAAAAGAAGATAATGACTGAAGCTATGTTAGTCCAATCTCTTTTTAAGGCTGCTGAATTAACATATGAGAATATTCTAGTACCAAAACCTTTCATGGCAGAAGCTTTACCAAAAACTCTAGGTAAGAAGTTTTTCACTCCAGAAAAATCACAAGAAATGATTTGTAAATAAAAAGAATAAGAAGAGATAGAAAGTAGTGGTTTCACCAGATATCTAACTAATAATGTCGAAGATTACCATGAAAATGAAACCCTATCTGAGAAAATATCATTCCTATCTTATGACGTAGATTCTTCAAAGCTCACAGCTCCTAGGAAGGATGTGGAAGGTGAAAATGAGAAGGGAAAAGAAGAAGTTAATAAACTGTTTGAGGAAGAAAGTTAAAACAAAGATTTCATACACCGTAAGGATGCTGAGGCTAGAGCAGAGAAGGAAAATATAGATGAAGATTATATTTTTTAGCTGTCTGACAGTGAACACTAATATCTAAATGAGGAATATATTTTGAGAACTGACAAGGGTAAACAGGTGGTTGTTGATACACACACTAAAGAGGTTGTGAAGAAGAAAGATTCTAGTGGATCTTAAAAAAAGGAATATTGTTGATCTAGAGAATGAGATGTCACCATGAAATGTCTCAGATTCAGAATCATCTTCCATTAGACATGATTTTGTAATTCAATCCTTAAAAAAGCTGGTTTGCACCATTCAGATTTTTCCAAGCATTGATTCTAGATGCCAGATGCTTCAACAAACACTAAATCATAAATCGGTTTTAGTTTCCATAGTGATGGACAAGTGTGTAAAGCTTGAGGGTGATCTCATGAATTTATTCATTACTACAATTCCCATAAAAGGGCGAGTAAAAAAATGGTTGGTTGGTCAGAGAAGACAGTTGAAGATTTGAGAGAACATGATGTGTTTCAATTTAGTGTCAAAGAGGCTTTTGAAATATAAGTTAGTAAGTTCAAGGATCTAATGAGTTGCTCTAAGGAAGTTGTAACTCTTGAGATGAATACTCAGATGCAAGAGGTAAATGATCTGAATGGGAAGCTATATTCTGTTGCACGAATTTGGAAGAGGGAAAGGGATCTTCATATTGAGATTGAAGAAAAGCCAGTTAATCAAGATGAACTGATGAAGGATCAGGTAGAAGATCTCAAGGCTCAGGAACAAATGATCAAAGATTTAGAGAAGAAATCATAGGATCAGGATCAACTCCTAAAGTAAGAAGAGGAATACCAGAAGAAGCTCAAAAATCTGAAAACCATAGTGAAGAAATTGATACCCAAGGAGAATGAAGGAAAATAGATCCAATCCAATTTTTTTGTATTTTTCTTCATGTACAATTTCTTTTCAAACTTAATGAATTTTTATTTTGCGCTCTTTCACTTTTTTTTGTCTTGTACTATTCTTTCAGGTACCATTATTTTCTTTTTCCATTCCCTATATTTCATTTTGAAAATGAAAAAGGGTGAGAAGGAATGTAAAAATGAATACTAAGTGTAGAAGAAATTTCCCTATCCAAGGGGGATCTTATCTAAGGGGGAGTTTTCATCTTAAAGATTTTTGTATGCAAGATAATGTAAAATTATTTTATAGAAAACATAAAACAATCCTTATTTCATCCAAAGCCTAAGGGGGAGTTAATTGTATTCACTCTGATTCATATGTAAAGGGAGAGAAGTTTTATTTATAAGAGCATAAAAATTCTATGTCCTTATATTCTTTTTTGTAAGGATGTTTTTGATTTACAAAAAGGGGGTGATTGTTGAGTCAATAAGGTTTCATTATTACTGTTACATTCCTTCATGTTTTTAAAATCAAAAACACCTATTTTAATGAATAATTCATTTTCCCTTGAGAAGTGAAATTTTCCTTCCTTAAAGAATTTTTGCCTTCCTCAAGGAAAATTTCTCCTTACCATGTTTCTCTATTAAAAGGAAAATTTATCCTTACCAGGTTTTTAGGGTTCATATAATAATTTTTCTAAATATTAAATTCATTTTCTATCCAAAACCTAGGAACACTATAATTACTGAGATATGAAGAATACAATTTTCTAACTCGAAATTATCATAATTATGGTTCTGAAATCTTCTGAGTTCTAACTCTGAATTCTTAGTATTCTGGTTCCAATGACTTTTGAGTTCTAACTCCGAGTTCTCTGAATTCAGACCCCAAAATCTTCTCAGTTATGACTCCTAGATCACTAAATTCAGACTCCAAACTCTTCAAAGTCCTGAATCCGAATTCTTAAAACATTTTCTTATGAATTTAGACTCCGAATTCTAAATATTAATTATCATGAATTTAGTCTCCAAATTCTGGTTAAGAATTCATTATGAATTCATACTCCGAATTCTAATTATGGAGCCTTATGAATTCTGACTCCGAAGTCGTGTTCAGAATTCTTCAGTGTTTTGACACTGAATTCAGGTTACGAATTTCTATGAGTTCTGACTCTGAATTTCCAAATTAACAAAATCAGAATACCATATTATATAGACTTCTAATATTTTTACTTAGTCTCCAAACATTTATTTTTCTTAGACTCTATAAAACTAGTTTTTATTAAGCAACCATTATTCCTCATCTTTGATATAGTTAGGAAATGATGTCATACATTCTGTTTCTAACTATGCTTTGTTTGAGTGACACGTGTACATGTCCCTCCAAAATTCAAGGAAAAATATGACCGTTGGAGGAGGGAGATGACCGTTGGAGATGTGAATATAAATATGTTCTCATTTGAAAGAGCTCAGTACATTTAAATTTGGGGAAAAAATTGTTTTGAAGTGATTTCTAGAGAGAGATACTCTCATGGTTAGTGGGTACTAAACTTCTTGTTCAGATTTTCTTCATGTGACTCTGATTTTTGCTGTGTACAACTGAGGGCTTCCGGAGATAGGATGACAGAGGTGCCGACTACCGTGAAGTTGAGGGCTTCCTTATAGGGGAAGATAAAGGTTCTGACTACCTTGAAGTTGAGAACATGTGTCGATAACAAGACAGACTCCGATATTCATATCGAGGGCTTACCCTTGTGTGGTTAAGACATAATTTCATGAAAGTATAAATCAAGGGAACTTTATCCAAGTTTGTTGGATACCATTCTCTCTAGGTTAAAAGAGTTACTACTTGTAACTTGTTTTGTTTCATGTTTTCCACTGCATTTTATATTGTTAAGGAAAGTATAAATATATTATACTTTCTTATACTAGTACTGTAATTTAGTAAGATTCTATAAGCTTTATGGTAGAATTTTTGTCTTTGTAAAGTTTTGTTAATTTTCATTTCTGGAATCACTATTTCAGAATTACATTCTTAGAATCATATTTCTGGAATCAAGCAAGTGTGAAGAACTAGAGGTTTTGTGAATTAACTTGATTAACTTTGTTAAACACAACCAAATTCAAAAATATACTAATGAATTTTTTAAAGAATACAATCCACCCCCTATTATGTATTGAGAATCTATATCATTAGACACTACAATTAGCATCTCCATTTTTTATTTTGATCCAACTTATGTGACACACCACAAGTTTGTCAGTGTGTGCCACCTTAATGGTATTCCCCCCATATGTAACTCTAGATAGACACTTCCAAATACTAGATAAACAACTGTTATTCTATGATATAGAGCTATCCTGGTTTACATCTACTGATTTCCATAGGGTTTGCTCAGTGATGAGGTTCTGGATTAATATCACCAAAACAATGGTCATCCAAAATATTTTCACATATGCATTGATAAAATAATTAATTCCATCCTAATATCTAATAACATTATTCCAATCATCACTAGTTTTCATTGGTGAAAAACACAACTATTAATTGTAGGCATATATAAATTCCATCACTGACCTGTCACTTTTCTCAAGTTGGTTGATTTTAAAAACATGATTTATTCTCCACGATCAAGGGATGAAATAGTCGATGAAGGTTCGCTAATAGTCCTATATGATACCTTGATGTAAACCAGCCTAAATTAGAATGTTCTCCCAATGCATCGTAGATTGCAAGAGATGATAGATCATAAGCTTGAACCTCCATTCTAGAGGCCCCCCAATATGAACAAAAATTGAATCCATAGAATACAACAAACAATTGGCATCCTAAGGCCCATCATCCATATAGAATGTTGGAAGATGTGGGAGGTGGTACTACCAAGACATCTCTTCCATAGAAGGGGTTGGTTGAGGTGTACCATGCACTGATTGCGTGAACTGAAGGAAGATATTGTAAAATTGGTCAACAAAACCCACTGGACAATCTAGATGTGGTTAATTAGGTGGCAGTATTGGATGTATCGGTGGTGGATCATATCCCACTACCTTTAGAGTATTCACATCTCCACTCTCTGAAATACAACATGACATTATAGTAGTGGGATAAATCTTGAATATCAAATCACATACCACCAATAGTATTTAAAACAGATAGGGAGAGATATTTATATGAAAATACATAAGGCCATCCTACTATATAAATACAATCCTCTACATGGTCCTAGAGTTTGGCCTTCCTGAAATGAACTAGTAAGAGAATGATCAAAGGTGTCTTGTTATACAACCCACTACTATGTTTGGTCCAATCCAACGACTTAAATATAACATATAAGGGTCAATTTCATATTAAAGTATATCTATTTCAGTTCACTTATATATATAATTTTACATTACATAATCATGTTATATGAATCACCATGTAAATTTATAAGGGTCCATTCACCTTATAAATTGGATGGTGGTATCCAGTTAATCCTAACAACAACACTTTCCATCCCTTGCGACATATGTAACATGGATTAACATTCCACACTAGGATTTTTATGGATTATTCTTTAACCTATGTAGGAAAACATGTTTAGGTTAAAGAAAACACACTAACTTCCAATTATGTTTTATCCATTCTTCATGAATATAGATGTTCATTTATATGTATCACAATTGAGAAGGTAATTAAAAAAATTAATTCATAAAAAACATTCACATGAAAAACATAAAATTCTAACTTGAAAATAAATATGGCATGGAGTAATGAATAGAATTACATTTCCTATTATTCTTAGTATGATTCATTTTTAGATGATCCATTGTATTGTTTGGATAGGGATAACTGACCCATTAAAATAACATAAAAATTAATAACAACACAATAAATTTGTGTCATGTGATGGAGAAAACCATTAAAACTATATCAACAAAAAGAAATAATAGACGTTATTAATCCCATTTTATTTGGGGTTCACCTGTTTATGGGGTAACTACTCCTAGACGCATTCTCATTAACAAATTCCATTTTCATAGTCTCATGTATCATCACAGGTAGTAAGAAAAATGAGAAATGAGTCTCTGATACGACTTTGTAAAATCCCACCTCAGGTTCCACTCAACGATATCACAAGACGGTGTCCGAAATACCTTAAGAACAGCTTCCCAAACATAATAGGGTTTCAAATAATAGCAAGGGCCTAGGGTGTTTCTACAGGGAAACTATTCCATCATTGATCATAGTAGATAAAAGAATTATAGAGTAAATATAAACAAACAAAATAGGTATTCTCAATATAAATAAGTGGAATTGTAATAACTGTTCATGTAAGAGATATGGATGGGAATCAGAGGATGAATAATAATACAAATTTAAAATACAAATGTTGACTCTATGTCATGTATGTATAAGAGTGTGTATGAAAGTGGGTAGCGAATAAGAGAATATACAACATGATAGAAAAATCGTACAAAATGGAAACAAACTTCACTAACTAGCATCTCAATCATTGGATCAATCCTCTACTTATAACTCCATTTTATAACTACAGATCAATCATGGGAAGTTGGTTGCTTCTCTTTTTCTATACCTTTACATGTAAAGTATACTTGAGACCAATGATGCTCAAGTATGTTTTTTGATATAATCCATGTAGGAAATCACCCACTTTGCATATTCCATTCCATTTCATTCAACATAATTAAAACGTATACCCTACTTAATTAAATGAAAAACTTAAATAATAAAATTGATGAATTTGGATAGGATCCACTTAGACTCTCGTCTAATTTACCTACTTTATCTTAAGTGAGTGAGTCTGAACATAGGTATATAGAAAAGTTAAGGTGATTTGATTAAGGTAAATGAGATGAACTATCCCAAATATTTTATTTTTCTTTGAGTATTTGTCTATATTCTTCCAAAACATGGGATCATTGCTCAATTTAAAAACATTCATTTTTCTATTTAATTCAATTTAAATTATTTCATAACACATAGAGTGTCACCCTGACCCCATTCAAGGAAATCCAAGAAGATTTTTGAGGTATCTCTCAAGGGGCCGAGACTCTGTCCAATTCTTAGGAGCACATCAATGGTCACCCTAGAAGAAGTCCCATGTGTCACTCTATACATAGTGTAATATTTTCAAGAAATCAAAATCCTTCGAGTTTGTACCTCATATTTCACATAGGGGACCATGTATCCCTCATGGAATGGTATAACTAATCATAACAATGATCTCTTCTAAGGGGTCATCCCTATGGAACATGTGTCACTTTTCTGGAGTTAAAAAAATAAAAGGCATGGAAAGACTATCTCATGAATAACTTATATCATCCCTAATATATTTACCAAACATTAAAATTATAAAATAAAGGAACAATATTCCATCAAAAAGCTCCATGAGATAGAACTAAATGTATCACATATGAAAATAAGGTTAAATCATTAAAAAATATATTCATTTATTATATTTCAATTTAGAAGGACAAGTTCATTATTTCATGGCATTATATTTAATGAATAATATAGTTTAAGGGATTTCCCATTTAATGGTATATTGATGGAATGAGGAGAATGACATTTAAAAGTGGTCCAACCCATATCATTCACCACACTAACTATTGAATATTGTAATGTGGTCTGACACATGGTAGATTTCAGCTAAAAAACATGAAGGGATTGATTATTTTCAATACACCACAAGGGGTGGTTTTCCATTTTAGAATAATAGGGAAAATAAACCTCCATGGTGTAACTCACCCATTATGGTAGCACAAGTCAAGGAGATCTACCTTAGGGGTTAATTTCCAACTATCTCGGTTCGTGAAATGATATATGAGGCATTAAATTTAATTTAATTAAAAAAAGAGGTGACACAAGAAGGTTACATCCCATCACACAACAAAGTTAAATGTATAACACATCAGAATGACGAGAAATTTCCTAGATCACATGGAATAACCTCAGAGATCATCCCACGTACTTTCATTAAAGTTGAATCATCCTCGGTTACATTAAACTAGAGAAATTATAAAAATCCCCAAAATGGGAAAATGAGCATGCATTGATATAATTCAATAGGCAAGATGAAGAAAATGAAATAGGTTATATAGGATAGAAATATTACCAAGACAGATCTAATTCATATGAAGATTAGTAAAACATATTTAGTATGAAGGAGGAGTCTTGGTCATTAGCTTGGGAGTGAAAAGGAGATCCATGTGAAATCGAGGAGATGCTGGAGTAGAAATGAAGAAAGAGGAGGAAGAAAGAATGTAAAAACGCTTTAGTGTGGAATTACTATTATTTCACCCAAACACAATGGTGAACAGTTTGGATTCATGATTGGCCAAACCATGCACCAACCATGCATTAATTTTTACTAGAAAGGGTAACATAACATGATTAGGAAAATGTTTGGTCTTGAAGTGAAAAATTCATGTGAAACCTCAATTCCAAAGACATTTAGATGTTCGCAGAAGCATGATCCTTGGGTTCATGTGTTTGTAGAGAACCATGTGGCCCCTAGAACCCCAAAATCTAATATGACATGGTTTAGTGAAACCATTCAGATGGGGAGGCTTGGTTTCACCTAACCATATAGTCCAATCATTTCTTCCCATTTCAAGGCTCTGGGCTCCAAATGATCCCCAAAAACTCCTAAAAAATATCTAACATGATTAAGAATCATTATTATGTGTATTTGAAGGCATTTAAACAAAAACTTGTGGTTATTAACATTAAAAAACCTAACATGTTACAATGTACCAGAAAAATTGAACCGTGATTTAACATCAATAGTCGATGTAACACCATTTTTATCTTCTAAATATTATTCATCTGGTAAATTTTTATGTCCACACCAAAAAATATTTATATGGAAAATAATACTTCTCATTGGAAATGTTTTTGAAAATCCATGCCTCTTCTAGTTGTTCTTCATTTTCTCATCTAAATTATACATTTTCTAGAGGATTCATTCAACCCATTTATGACATGAAATTTTCATTGAACATATACAATTGGGTTAGATAGTTTAAAAATTTATAAATTTTACCATTTCAAATGTTACATTGTAATTGATTATTTTTTTATTTTATTTCTTTAATTTACATTAATTTCTTTTATAACTTCATTCTTCAATCTTATAGGTCAATTATATTCATAAATACATATTTATTCTTCTTCCTCATGTTTGATTTTTTAATAAATTTGTTATTTTCATATTATTTTATACCTTTATGTTTCTAAACTTCATTCAAATTGATATTTTTAATCTATTCAATTTATTTTTATTATTTTAATTAAAACTAATTTTCAACAATCATTATCATATAATATTCTTTATTGAAGAAAATAAATTACTTCTTTATTATCTTTGTTCTCTTAAAGAATGAAATCATGTTCTTTCCTTAAGAAGTTGAACATATCAGAATAACATTCATATTCTTCTCCACTACTAGATGTTTCTTCACCACATGAACATGTATCATAATTATGGTGTATTTTCTATAACCTTTACCTTCTGATTCACTACTTGAAGATTTTATTTCATCCTCCTCTTACCTCAACATGATTACACATTTCCCTATTGATGTATTATTTTTTGTTCATTACTTCCTCTATGCTAATTAATATTCTTATATATATGATTACAATAATTTATTATTCTTGGTGAAATTAATAGAAATGTGACGAATTCCACCATATTTAGAACTCTTGATCAGATGCTTTCATTTTTATTTTACATTCCCCTTTTCAAATTATATATATTAGAGCTTAGGATTTTTATTCTCCCTATTATTGTAATAACCTTTATATAATTAACTAGAATTTTCATATTCATATTTATTTATCAAAAAATAATTAATTCATTTTAAGAAAATTCATATTTAATCATTATTCCTGAATATTAATCTCTTATAATCACAAGGTTTAAGATGATATTGTGTATCTCTTCCTGGTATATTTTCTGAACCTATTCCATGGATAAAATAATTTTCTCCAATCAAATTGGAATGTTTCTCACTAATTTTTTGACCATTGTTGAATCAGTAATATTTTCCCTAATGCCTTTAAAATGGATAACTACAACATTTACCCTAGATAAATATTCATAAACATTCTACTGTAAAAATCCATAGATTAATACATACACATTAAAAAATAAAACATGTTTTCAAACAATAATGATTGAATTTTATTTATTTGCATCCCATATATTTCAAGATATCCATTATCTACAAAGAACATAATGGCATCCATATAAATTTTCAAATTTCCCAGAAAAATATATTCCCTCAATACAACTACACAAGATAAAAATAATTATCAAATTTGAAACTTCATCTAATTAAAATTTATACCATCATATAATAAAAGATTACTTTTCTAATAGAGTTTAGGTTCTACAGGAAAAAAAATAAAAAGAGCAGACGCATATAGGTAACAGATTCTGATGACACTTTTATAGCCTGAATAACTGACCATTCTAATAAGAGTGGTGTTAAATAAGTGGTTTATGTTTTATTTTAACAATTATTCCATTACAATCAAACTACATTGAAAATTTGAAGTCATTTTTTTACTATTAATAAACTCTTTCTCACCAATGTACCTTAAATATAAAAGACAAGGGGATCACATTGAATTTTACAAGGTTTTCTTTATATTTTAGGGACCGATTCATGAAATATTTAACTATTTTTAAGAATATGAATTTACTCATCAATTTAAATTTTTAGTTTTTAAAATTTCTATAAATTTATTCATAATAATGGATAATTAATTATAGAATTATTTTTATAGGAAATAACTTCATTGTTTTGATTAGATCCACTTGTTCATAAATATAATCCCTTATCTATCTCATGAATTAGATCATCACTAATTTCAAATATATTTTGGCATAATATATACATATTATAATACAAGGTCCTTTATAATAAGAATAATGGGATTGGATCAGTAGTTGATCATCTTTCTACTTACCAATCAGAAAAAGGAACATGATCATGAGAGTGTTCTTGAATGATCTTTCAGACTCCTTTGTCAATATTAAGAACCATAGTGAATGAAAAGATATTAATATTTCCTTCAAATTCAAATAATAAAAACTATGAACCTTTCAATATTTATCAAATACTTTTTCCTCAATAAAATAATTTTACCTAAACACTAACACCAAAACTTATTCCCAACAAAAAACATATATTCATCATGATTCTCAGAACAACCATGATTTACATAAGTTCAATTAATTAATTCATTAATTTGTTTAATTTTATATGAATGAATGATTATATATACGTTAAATACAATATAAGTATATGGATACATGGGCCCCATTACATATTATTCAGGATATATGAATATCCACCCACTCTCCTCCTCATTTAAATTCAAAAAAGTATCAAGTCTTTTTTCCTATTTTTATAATAAAATATCATGATATATTTTCCTATAATATCTTCTTTTAAATAAAAAACTATAATATAGTTTTGATTTTCCTATCTAAAAAAACCTTATTATAGAAACATGAATATTTTAATACCCAACATAAGCAATAATATCTTATGTTATTTGTTTAGATAGATTTTCACATTCCCTTATGTCAACAGAATTGTCGACGTGAATCTTCAATTAGTATACATACCATAATTTGGACAAACAGTAATATTTAATTTTATATGTTGCATTACTGACATATGGGATTTTATCAACATATCCACAATCAGCTTCAAAGAACATATCTGCCATGTGGTTCACACTGGCTACATCAAAACAATAAAAATGTGGATCACATAATCAATGTGTTCACGTAGGATTTTTCATATAAAAAAGAAATGTGGGTCAAATAATTTATATAAATCATTTATACATGTAAATTAGTTTTCATACATCACTAAAATATGATGTGTGAGAGGTTATGCTACATTATTTGTGTACATGGATCTAAGAAATTATAGAAATCCCTTATATTTTCTTAGAACACTCTCAACTAGCATCTATGAATTTTTATCCACCACAACACTTCTCAAAATAATGCTGTAGAAATTAATCCTTCATCAACCAATATATAACTTCATATCCTTTGAATAAAAACACATTAAATGTAAAAATAAAAGATATTAATGAGAAAAAAAATACTTATTTAAAAAATTTAGGTGTATTTTATAATGAATCAATAATGATCATAGTTGTTACAAATAAAAATCACATTTTGATTTATTTAAATTGGTTATTTTTTATTACGATTATAGAAAAAAACGGACATTTTCTATTTTATTATTTCCTGTTGGATTTAAATTACTATTATGAATTACTATTCTTCATAAAAAAGATAATGATTAGTGATCACATTATTAGTATAAATATGTGTTTTTAACTAATCCAATTCACATAGACAAAGGAGGTGATGTCCTCAACCAAAAGGATCATACACAACAAATCCAATTTATTAGGGATTTTTAGGGAGATAGTGTTAGTATAATTTTACCTTAACAAATCTTATTCTAGTATCCAAAAATCTAAGCATGATGAAAAAAATTTATGGGAGAATTTAAATCTCATTGAGATAATGGGCCAAACCATGTATACTAAACCACCCCATGAAAGTCTCACCATCACGCAACATTCTCATAGGAAGATTGCTGGTGTTTTAAAGGGATATGTATCAAGGTAATATAAATATTTGTATGAAATTTTTTTTCTAAAGATTAATAATTATATTCATCCTATTATGGTTACATTATAAATTATTATCATTTTGATACAATACAACAAAACTTGTATTTTTGGATAATATTCATATTAAATTTAGGAAATTATTTCAATTAATTAAAGGATTTTTTAAAAAAAATATATTTTTATAAAATATCATTATTAAATAATTTATAGTATATATAAATAATCATTTAATTTTTATAAAGATAAAATTTATTTTTATAAGGGTTCAAAAACATTTATTTTAGAAAACCCCCAATTTCTCAGTAAAAACTAACTATTATTTTAATAGAAAAAAATAAAATATATAAAATATTATTTACCAATATTTAATATTATTTTTTAATCATAATGTTAAAATTATCGAACAGTTTGTTTTTCATAATTTTTTAAGTCATTGAAAGTTTCGGGTAAAAATTAAATACCGTATAAATATATATTTTGTATTATGAAATAAATATGACCATAAAGTGATGTAATAGATACTATAAAGGGTATGAAAGACCAAATATATAATTTCCATTTCAAATAAAATGATTTTATGATTATTATATTAATTTTATAAAACATTTCTCTATCCTCCAAAACCAATAAAAGATTTTATGGTTTTAAAGTCATTTCATTGTGAGTTTGACTCAATTACACTTCAGCAAGGATATTAATTTATTTTATTCTTCCATTCACCATAAAAAATAATTAAAACCACTACAATTATGATGAATACATTTTAAAACCCAGTGGATGTTATGTGTTATTTTTTATTTTATTTTATAGAGTGCAAAACTTAAGTCTATGAAATGATAAAAAAATTCCCAAGTCATTTCCTTAATAATCCCACCCAATCTCCCATTGATATTCACTCAGATTATGTTGATAATTTCCATACACTTCCATAACCTTCCTACAGTCCTCCCAATGATCCCTCAAGCTCCCAAGAATTTCTTCTCATGAATTTGGATTCACACACTCATGTAAGGTGTAGCATAATTTTCATCTTTATAAAAGTTTGTTTTTTATCTTATGTTTAAATTTTGAATATGTAAAGTTTTTTAAAGTCTTTACATGTTCCTACTACATACCACTTCATTTAAAATTTATAATATATATCATTATCCATCATCATACCATTTTTAATCTTTTTATTTTATGTCGTTATACTGCCTAAATATCACCTCAATTTTAAATGCTAAAACAATTTTTTAGTTAATACCATTAAAATATTCAATAATGGGTGTTAAACATTACAAAAATATATATAGTAGATTTTTAAAATATATTTATTTATTCCTCTATCCCAGATTTTGGAATAAAATATAATGATGAATGAATCAATGTTTTATATTATATATGGCTCAGTTGAGCATGGAAATGAAATGAATGTGACTAGTGCATCCACAGTTATATTGGACTCCAATTCATTGGGAATGGTTTAGTCTCATGAGATGAAATTTTGTGATAATAATTAAACCTTATTCCATTATGGTACATTTCTCATCATTATTCCGGGGAATTTATCATTGAATAATGTTTATGATGTAGTGTTTTATGTTATTTCAAAATTTCACGTGTATCCTTTATGATTATTATTCTATATCATGACTTACTTTTAATGTTTAAGATTAATACTCCTGTTATGCCCCATTGATATCTAAATTTTCTACCAATTTTTATTAAATTCATTTTATGCCATGTTTATTCCCTTATTTGGATTTATTTCTCACCCATTTTTTATATATGTCCCCAGGTAATCCAATTATATTTTAATTAAGGTGGAATATTATGAACATGTTATGGAGGATTTCAATAAAGACGATATATTCATTGTTTTCAGGTGTTATGTAATGTGTCTAATTCCTAGATACAGTAGACCTATTGATCATTTGGGAAGTATTATTTTTACATTAATGTATTAAATCAAGAATTAATGTGTAATAAAGAGTTGGGTTGTTGTAGTTTTTATTAAATGTAATGTTTTTTACTTTTTGGATTATGATTAGAAAAATACAGTATAAGTGTTAAGAATGAAACTAATTATATAAAACATCCCCATATTTTGGTAATTATAGTGTAAGTAGTTTATCAAGATAATACATCCATATCTGGAAATGATAAGGGAATTTCACTCTAGCCCAAATTTACGTAGGGGTAAAACATGATAAAATAACCATGATCTGGTCTCGAAAGTGAATTAGTGAATGAAAATAGGCCCTACTATATGTCTTGTTTGAAAATATTTGTTATATTCTTTCATAAAATCATAATATAATTACTAAACATTATTAAGGGAACAAAAAAATACCCATAAAACATGTTTTGAAATTTATCATGGATAACATTGATTAAAGAATAAAAATAAAAATATTGAGGAAATAATTGTAATTCTATATGATATCTGTTAAAATTCAATGGATTACATTTCATTTTTTTTAATAGCTTAAAAATAATCATCCAGAATTTTAGGTTTATTCTATCCAATGTCTTGAAATAGTTCTAATGGGTAAAATAATCAATGAAACAAGAAATGTAATGACTTTTCAAAATTTATACCCAACCCAATGGGAGTGGGAGTCAAAAAGTTTGTTATGATACTCTCTCAATTCACATAGGTTTTGAATAGAAACCAATATCAATAGGAGTACCAAAATACTTCTAATAATGTCCAGGATATAATTGAGTACATTATGTGATAATGGACTACAACATTCTATTTATCGTTTAGTTCAATAATTGTGGAAAAATGAATAAAATCCACTGATGAGATCATCTCCTTCCATTAAGGTTCAATTAAAGTGATGGATTTACTAGATATTTATCTTATAGAGGTTGTCTATGATAAGTAGATTACATTGTTCAATAATACCAATCATTGATCAAAGTGAATGGGTGGAATGAATTCAAGAAAGAAATCAATAAATACTTTCGTCGAACTCTTTGTCCTAAATTGGAAAGGTATTTAATTTCCCACAAACAAAAAAGATGAAAATTATATCAAGACATGTAAGTCAAACCTAAAAATACGTCCATGATACAACTCTTTCATTTTTGTTACCTTCTAATATAATGTTGGATTCATATTTATAGGGCTAATACGTAGTCTATGAATTTCCCTCGCATTCGATGACATTGATAACTACGTGGAAATTGTCTGATGTACCCTAAAAGTTGAAATTGTGAATGGAAAATCTAAAGGTTATCACATAGATAAGAATAAAGAAATTCCATTTAATTATGGATGTTCGATGGAGATATCTAATATTGACATGAAATTTAAACATACAACTTGTAAATGTTGCAAAAAGAATAATCCTTGAAATTTTATATGTGGGATGTGGAAATGAGTTAGTTTTGTGAAGAAGATAACCGAAATAGAGATTTCTGATAGGATAATCATACCAGTATGACGGTGAAATTTAATTCTCATGACAATCCTATATAATTATTCATTCCTTAAACTGAAAGGTAACAAGTATTATTGAAAACCAATTCACTGAGCCAAGGTTTCCTGGAGACCACCAACAAACTCCAAGGAACTTAGAGAGAAATTTCTCTATCAAAACTGCTGAGTTGGATCCCAACAACGATGTGGTTATACATATGCTTGTTATTTATTCCTAGATAGAAATTTTCATTTTTCATTCTAATTTAATGTATCTATTAATATCATAAAATAAAATAAAAAATATTCAAACACCACCAAAAATCATAGAAGTGGAGTTAATGGTTAAAATTAAAAATGGGGAAATATTGTTATCCTAAGTATTTAACTCTTCCCTCGTCATAATTTTCATGCCAAATATCCCTATGAACCTTTTCATTCTCCCTTAGGTGTAATTTTATGCAATTAGAATCATGGACAACCTTTCCTTATAGATATCTAATATAAATTTCCATGAGAAGGATATCACCCTCTATATCATGAATCAACCCTCTATTCTGTATAAGAGCATGGATGGTGATTAATATTCCCTATCAAAAAACGCATATGAATGGATATTATTTCACTATGAACAAGAGTATTAAAATAACATGATTTTGTCTAATGAAGGAATCATACTTGAAAAAATTAAAATTGTGAAGGAATACACTGATGTGTTTCCGAAGGAATTTTTTTGTCTTCCTCCTATAAGAGAGGTTGAATTTTATATAGATCATATACCAATGGTGTTCCCATTTTCCAATACTCTATATAGAGAGGTTTTTTTGAAAACTCATGGTCTAAGAAACTATAGGAGAATCTACAAAGAGGGACCATACAACCATGTGGTTCACAATGGGTTATACAATTTCAATTAATCAAGACGATGGATGTGTTAATGTGACTTATAACTGATTATCATGAGCTCAAAAAGATCATTATAATGAAACATTTTCCCATTCCTTATGTTAATGAATTATTTGATCAAATAAATATAGAAATATACTAATCCATGGTGTATCTAATGTTAATATATTACTATGTTAGGGTGAAGAAGGAGGATATTCCAAAGTCTTATATTCGAATGAGTTATGGGAAATACTACTTCATAGTGATTCCCTTTGGGATCACTTCTTCTGTATAAATCATCACAGACATGAAAAATAGTGTTATTAGAGATTACATAGGCAAATTGTTTTCTTATATATTGATGATATTATAATAAACTCCAAAACCAAGGAGGGGCATGAGGATAGTTTTATCACTGTGATAATGTCCTTAAAAAGGATAATCATTATGAAAATTAGAATAAATTTGTCTACTATTTGAAAGAAGTATCACTCTTTAGACATATTAATAAACGTTTTGGGATATCTATGGAACCTTCAAAAATAAAATAAATTTAGGGATGTATAAGCCTAAAAATCCTGGCATATATTTATATTTTCTATATATTAGCTGGGTACTATCTTCTATTTGTGAGAAAAGTTTCACAATTGTCAAACCCTATAACAAAGATAATTCTAATTAGAGTCATGTTTTGTTTGAATTAATATTTTCATGAACTATTCAAAGATATTAAAAAAATGCGAATCAATTACTCTATTCTCACACTATCCACTAGTGTAGAATATTTCATGGTATTCATAAATTCATCATATAAGGGATTTTGTTGTGTGTTAATGAGGAATGAAAAAGTCATATACTATGCATCATTGAATTTGAAAGTTCATAAACTGAACCACCCAATGCATGAACTTGAGCCTGAAAAGGTAATATTCGATTTACAAATAGGATAGAATTATCTTTTTGGGTAGATTTGTGAAAAATATATAAATTTCAAAAGTCTCAAATATATACTCACATAGAAATATTAAAATATTCTCCAATGAAGATGTTTAGAGATGATGATAGAGTATGACTTCTCAATCCATGCTCATCCTATTAATGTGAATAATGTTGAAGAATATCTATGTGGAATGGCTCCAAAAATTCCATCATTGATCATAATTTAGAGGGATCTGATCTTCTAATATTAGAAAATCATGGTCATGGGAATAAAAAAGAAATGAAAATTGTTATTTTTTTCACTAATGGGTGCTCAAATATACATTTTGGAAAAGATGAATGATTCTTAGATTAATATTTTCGGGATTCAAAACAGTCTGTAAATGGTAATAAAAATAAAATTCCTTAGATTTCAATGTTAATGAATATGTAGTTGGGATATTTGGGTTAAGATCATGAGTACCATAAAATCCCAAGTTAATAATACATATTTATGATGATTCACCATGCTCAACCTTCTCCATACACCTAGGAAGAACAATGATATATCGAGATTTCTACTAACACAATTTATGGGAATATATGGTGAATTTGATCATGGAATATACATCAATATGTATTGTATATTAGTAAGTTAAATAAAAAAAGGAAAAAATACTAAGGTTTGATGAAACCACTACCTATTTCCACATGTAAATGGGATAAAATATGTGTGTAATTTTTCACTCTTATTCCAAACGCATCAAGGTAGATTAGTTCTATATGTTTTTCGGGGGTCATCTAATAAATATATCTAACTACATTATGATTCGAGAGGATATATCACTCGAAAAGATGTGAGGATGTACATTAGAGAAGTGGTGAAGTTTCGAGAAACACCACTATTTATTGTATCTAATCGAGATCAAAGTTTAACCTATATATTCAGAAAGTGTCTCCAAATAACTCTAGATACTTTTTTGAACTTCATCAGGGCTTATCACCCTATCGCTGATAGAAAATATGATCGGACTATCCAGACACTTGAGGACATGTTGAGAGAATGCACAATTGAATTCAAAGGGGATGGAAAAACATTATTCCTACAGTTGAGTAAACTTACAAAAAAAATTTTCCCCCCAAGAATCCAAATAGCGATATTGGAATCCCTTTATGGGAAGATCCAAAAAATGACTATATTTTATGATGATTTTAGGAGAAAAAACAAATGGGTCCTAAAATGAATGATGAAATGGTGGAAAATGTTAAGACCACTCAGCAACACATTGAGGCTGCTAAACATCGATTAAATATCTATAATAAAAATTGTTGATGAGTCCACGATTCTGATATTAGAGACATGTAATTCCTCCACAAATCACCATGGAATAATGTGATGAGATTTTGGACGAATGGATGACTTAGTCCAAGATACCTCATCCCCATTAATATCCTTGATCACATAGAAGCGGTGGCCTACTGGCTAACACTCCAATGTAACGTATCATAAGTACTTGATGTATTCCATGTATCAATATTGATAATGTACATACCATACCCATCCAATTTATTGAATATAGAGTGGGTAACGTTGAAATTTTTTTCTCATATAAATAACAAGCGGTGACGATATTATATAGTAGATACAATGTTCTAGGATGTAAAACAATTCACCATATCAAAGTGTTAGGGAGCAACCAGATGTTTGACGAAGGGACATTGGAACATGAGGTGGTGATGAAAAATATTTAACCATATTAGATTTAGTTAAAAAAAATTCGAATTTTTATGTTGAAATTTCTTTGGGGGGGGGATATTGTAACGACTATGACAATATTAAATAAAATTCCCTTTATTATTAATTTAAATATATTATTCTGTATTAGGGTATTAGAGGACACATGAAATTATTTGGTTTTATTATATAATATTATAATTTAATGACCATTATGAATATTTACCAACTTTCAAATAGGCTTTGAACGATGATCCCAAAGTTCGTATTAAAATAATGTCTTGAAAAATTTAATTGACATAGAAAATAGAGGTAATGGACTCAAATACAATGATTATACCCTATGAAGCACAATTATTATTGTTTTTGCAAATGATATCATCACTGGGATATTCCCCAAACGATGCCCATGTTTATTTCCAAATAATTAAGCTCGAGATAAACTATTTTTGAGACCATTTCAAGTTCATCAAGATTATCCCCAAACCATGTGCACCAAACCAACCAATGAATCTCTAACTATCACACACTTTACTCTAAAAGAATTTTCTAGTAATTAAAGTGATATATATCAATACTATATCAATATGTGTATTTTAATTTTTGAGTTATAATGAATATATTTTCATTCAACAATTTTCAAATTATTAATGAATTTTGTTTTAATACAGTAAAACAAAAATTGTAGTTTGGGTAATATTCAAATTAAATTATGAAATTTATTTTTATTAATTAATGGATTTTTTAAATAAATTATATTTTAATAATGTATTATTATTAAATAATATTTATTAAATATAAATTGTCATAAAAAATTTATGAATATAAATGTAATATTGGTTAGGGTTCAAATAAAGTTAATGTCAAAAAACCCATCATTTATCAATAAATATGGAATATTATTTTAAAAGTGAAAATAAAATTATTTAGAAAATTATTTAGATATAATAAATATTATTTTTTTAATAATAACATTTTAATTATCCAATGGTGAATTTTTCATAATTTTCAGAGATAGTCGGTTTTTTTGGGGAAAAATTAAATACCTACTAAAATAATTTTCAATATCAGGACATCAAAATGACCGCAAAGTGGTGTAATAAATTTTATAATGTTTATAAAAGGAATAATATATGTTTCAAATTTAAAATAATTTTATTTTATGTTTATTTTATATTTTTTATGTCCATTTTTAATCATCCAAATCCATTAATATATTTTTTGGTTTTGAAATCATTTCTTCAAATTTATGACTCACTTCCGCATCAAAAATATATTATATATAATTTTTATATCCTACAAATGTATTAAATAATTAAAACAAATAACATTTGGTATAATCATTTAGAAAAAACCTTCCCATGTTTTCCAGTTTTGGTTATTTTATTATATAGAGAAGAAAACCTCTGTTTTAGAAATGATAAGAAATTTACTAAAAACATCCTATATGAACCCACTTAATCACCCATTTATCATATATATAAATAATTAGATCATGTAATTCTTTTACTATCCCCACTATATTGTCCACCCAAGTATCCCACAAACACTACGGAAGAATTTACGAAGTATTTTGAGGTACATACTCCTATAAGGGGTCTCGACATTATCCTCCTTATGAATGATTATTTTTAATGCATGGATATTATTTCCAAATAAAAATATTGGTTTATTTGTTACCACATCCTTATTAATTCTTAGTTCATGTAAAAAAATTTAGAGACACCATTCCCTCTCCATAACCTATTATTTTAATTTTTAAGGGATGGTGTTATACTGCTGAAATGTCACCATGATTTTCCAAGACAAAAAAAATTCTGTAGTGAATACCATACCCATTTACTATAAAGGGTGATCAAAATTACACAAAAATACATAATTCAAATGGTACATAAAATTAGATATTCCACACTCATTCTTCATTAAATAAAATATGATGATGAATGAATCCATTTTGTATGATCTTTATGGCATAATTAAGCTTGAGAATGAAATGAATGTGATGGGTTCACCTGAAATTATATATTTCTCCAATTAATGGTGTAATGTTTTGTCTCATTAGATGTCATTTTTATAAATTAAGTGAACAATATTCCTTTATAGGAAGTTTTCCATCATGGTGTCCTGGTATTTAGGCTTGAAATTCATTAATATTGTATTTTATTAGGTTTTTGTAACATTTACTATGCTGCCTTTATGATTGTCATGTTATATAATGTCTACTTTTTCATGTTTATGATTCCTAATAATTTTATGGCCCTTTGATGTACCTATTTTTTAGTAGTTACACTCCCTTTCATGTAATTTTTTCATTATTCCCATAATGGGATTTATAGATCAACCCTATATTATGTATGTCCCTGGGTTATCCCATGATGTTTTATGTTCAGACTTGTTAAGGATATTTTCAATAATGTTTATCTCTTCCTTGTTTTATTTTGTTTAGTAATGTTCCTCATTCCAAAAATAAAACTATACATAACAATTAATCATGTGATATTATGTGTAAATTTGCATAATAAATCAAAAAATAATGTGTAACAAAGAGTGGGGTTATTATTGAATATATCACGAACCAGGCCGGGTCTCCATCTGACCCAGCGCCTGACCCGGTTCGCCACATGGCCTGAAGGGCGTTCCCGATCCCCACGGGCTGGCATAAGTGCCTGGGTAACAAAAATAAAACATCGGAACGATTTACCTGAATAAATAAACATGAAACAATCAGAAGGATGAATAAATTTAAAACTAATGTCAACAACCAAACACGCCCTTAAACTAGGGTCAAAATATAAATTTACAACTCGACCTAAAAGAAGGGGATGAAAATAAAGGAAAAAAAATACACTAACTCAGACCTCCGTCTGACATGAGGAGTCACGTCCTCATGCCACCACCACTAACATTCATGAGGAAACCAAGACAACTCGATCCACCAATTCTATTCATGATGCCACAACCTGGAATTCAGAAGAAATTGAACCTACATATACCCAAGGGTTCATGTTTGGTGTGAGCTAAAACCCCAGTAGGATGCCACCGAGAAAAGTTTCAACTAATAATTATTAAATGAAAAATACATATGCAGTTTAATGGAATAAAAATATACAAGTTCTTAAGGAACTTTAATGAAAACATTTTTGAAGGGAAAACTACTCAAAATAGATAACAACTTAAATTAACACACACGCACACACATGCACACTTTCTTAGTAACCCCAACATCACACCATGTGCCGACGGTGAGCACATAGAAAAATAAGAGCACAATACATGGGAGAGGCCCTAAAGATACTAGCAAGAAGTGGGAACCTAGAACCTCATGTCTCATTGAACAATGGTACAACAACAGAACAATAATTGTTCTCATTCATGAGCCACTAGACAGGGCAACAGATCCATAACATAGTGGTCTCTTATCATCAGAATTTTAGTTAGTGTTGTAGTTGTCAAATCCAGCTATGTGAAAGTGGACTGATGCCACTTTCGTATCACTATCACACTATTCCTAGTCCGCCCACCTAGTACCCAGGCTTCCCGTTTGTGCTCAAGTAGTTCAGATTTCATGTCACATGTCATAATCATACACTAAAACCCAATAAGACACTACACATGCCAAAACAACCAATTTCACACACAAAAACCATTTGAAATAATACATTTCTAAAACGTCTTCCAAACATGTTTCACACTGTTGACATAATCTTATATACCATTTAAAAAGATTATAAAATAATAAAAAAAGTGTCACATGGTTTTAAACACACAAAAGTAACAATTTATAAATTCAAAACACATTCCAACATTGCACACACATAAATACTATTTAATGTATGACCTGCACCACCCAACAATTTGATGAAATTACTTACATCACATGTATGACACTTTTACAAAACCTACATAACCTAATAAGCCAAAAACCAAATCCCATGATAAAATTTTAAAGAAGTAACTTGACATCACACATTAACCCACATAAAACCTTCTTTTATGATAAGATGCAGAGGACACTATGTCAGAAATATAGTTCACACTAATTTCACAACATAATAAGCTAATCGTAGAATTCATAAATCACAAACAACTCAATATGAGTTTTCAGCAGAAAACACACTCAAAATATAAAAATGCTACCAAATTATTAAAATACAATTCAAACACCAAATAATAACAATTTCTCAAAATGTAAATTAATTAAATAACATACAATATTTATAAAACTTGAAAATTAATTAATCAGATAATAATAAAGAGTGGAACCACCTACCTGGAATGTGGGAAACCTTCCGTGTTTGGTGAAAAACTCCAACCGCATGAATGTCGCACCTCAAAATTCCTAATTCGATGGTGCAGAAAGATGGCTGGGTGAGATGGGGTGGTTCTGGGGTTGTGCTGCACCAGTTGGAGGATTGCCGAAAGGGGTCATGCCGGCTGGAGGCTTTCCAGAAGGGGGCTGCAGCCAAAAAAAATAGGGAGGGGTGTGTCGGGGTTTTCTGTTCTTCGTTCGAGCCAGGGGGGCGCCAAATCCTGCTAGAGGCCGGTGAAGAGGGTTCCGAGCTGGGGGGGGGGGGGCTAGGCAGTGGTCTGTGCTCCACCGGAGGGGGGCGAGATGGCGGTGGTTGGGTGTAGGAGGGGCGCGACATAAAGGTGGTTTAGCTGGGAGGCTGGGCGGTGCGGGTACTGCGTGACGCATTGATGGTGCGGGGCTGCTGTCTGTAGAAGGAGAGGAGGGCACTGGTTCCTGTGTAACTGGAGGGATGGGTGGAGGGCGGCGCGACGAGAAGGAGTCCGGTGAGGCAGAGTGTGGTCGGTGAGAAGGCCTAAGGGGGTGGCTTCTAGGGTTTGGAGGAGGTGTTGCGCAAGAGGAAGAAAAAAACAAGTGGGGTGGTGGAGGGGGGTTCCTACGCAATGGAAAAAAGGGGGGAGAATAGGGGGAGAAGAAAAAAAATAATGGAAAATAAAAACCTAAAAAAAATGTTATAACAATAACTTAAAAAATATATATATATAATAATGAAAATTTTAACCTAATTAAAATCATAACAAAATTAATAATTATAGCAATAACATAAAAAGTAATATGCTGATAATTTTACCACCGTAGTAATAATTTTATATTATCTAACCAATTAAAATATTAACCGAAATAATAAAATAAGGTAAATAATCCAAATATAATTATAATTTTTTTTAAAAAAAACATGAATTAATTAATTATTTTTTCATATTTTATTTTGCGTTTAAAGTATTGTTATACTTGTTAATTAATTGATTAACCACACATCGGGTAGGTCACACGAACATCTAACGAAGCCATGCTGCTTGGCCCATTCCTTGCCTGCACACCGGACATGACCAAGCCAAAGCACTCGTTTTCCATCAAAACGCTCGTTTACCATCAAAACGCAAAAACTCAAGTCTGTTCTGGCAACGTGCACGGTCGTGTGCAAGGTAGAACACTCAAATAATAACACACTTAATAATACAATATCGTCCAATTAATATTGGGCGCTACTCACGGTCGCACGTACAGGCACACACCCTCATAAGACCAAAAATGCATTTTAAAATAGAACTGATTCAAACCACAACTCAAAACAAAGACCAGAAATAATTAAATTAAAAAGAAGTGTCAGTCAGTGTGTGACAATTCTCCCCACCATGACACTTTCTGCACCTAGGAATTCCCAAAAGACTAGGTCAACCAAGGGTTCCTAGTGAGACCATGAAGACACCTAAAACAAAACCTCAATCACCAGAAGATCGGGCATTCAAAATAGCCATGACTGGAAACAACAAAGAACACGAAGCCCAAAACACTATGAAAAATAACCAATAGCAAGGAACTCCCCTCTAAACACAACCAAAAAATGGAAAACCCTGACCCCTAACTTAGGGATTACCAGGGAAACTCGAGGTCTCCATGAATTCTTGTCAACTGACCCCCTACTCAAGCTAGCCAATTATCATGGTCGAGGTCAGGCAGAGAAAAAGTAAGGTGTTGCTCCACCAAACGCACATTGAAAACAGAGGTCTTCCACAAGTTTGTCTTATGCTGGTCTCCCCACCATTTTAGGGTTCTCATCAAACATTGGTTCTTCAAACCAAAAAAACTCACAACTCATTCAACCTCTAACACAAGCTTGACCCTCACAGTCCCCTATGTTTAACCAACACAAGAGGGGACATTAGCGAGACCCGAACAGGGTCTCCCCACCATTTTAAAAATTCCTAACACCATGAAACCCGCGCGGTCATTCCTAGTTTACTTTAAGAAATACAGACTGAACTCTGCATCACAAACCAACCAACAGAGGCCGGCCTGCACAGAATATTCCTACACTGGAAAAAACGTTTTCCCATGAGATGGATTTCATAGTTGAAACCCCTAACCTAGAAGAAACCTGGTCAGACACACGTTAATCCCACAAGACATGAGAATCTCCAAAATTAGTATGATTTCGATCCATAACTGACCACAAGAAGGATCACAAAGCACACCCTCCAGCCTTACAAATATACAGATTTTCCTAACTTATTTAAGGCCCAAGAGGAACTCTCACAAGCTAAGAATACAACTAGGATTCACAGCCTTCATACCCATCAGAACAAAATGAAGACTTCAGAGGAGGTACTGCAATAAGGAAATTTAATCTTTCCCTATCCAGTCATTGTGAACTTTAGTCCGATCAAGTCCACCCCATGCCTGACAGGTTTTGACTTCGCGCAAGCTTCACCTAGAGACATATGGTTCCGGCCCTGATGCGTGATGTATCTACTGCCTCACAGTCATAAGCTGACCACATCTGACTAGAACTTCCTCCATTGAAAAGGAAACCTGCATAGTTCTACTTGTGTCTCAAATGGAAACTCCGTCAACATATGAACTAATAATTGCAGCGAATGACTTAAGAGTGTCCCACTGACCACACTAGAGGTACGAGATTGAGAGGTCTTTCAAACGCGCAACACAAACTGATGAGAGAGGAACTCCAAGAAAAAGTCCTTTTGGTTCACACTCTTCATCGGATGAGGAACATGAACCTACCACAATATTGAAGAGACCAACAACAATTACGAGCATTAAGCTGATTGGTCCACACAACCTCTGGAGAACATGAAACCAGCTCAACATCAAGGTCAACACACCTCAATCTCTTCCCATTTACTGGTAAAGCACCCACAAGATCTACCAATTTCTCTCACCCTCACTTAAATAGAACCTTAGAGTGAGGCTAGTCTTAAGGGTCGCTCATGACATTACCATTCGCAATGGAAACAGAACTATCAATGTTTTCTCATTTTTTCTCACTCCTCCAAATATACTTTAGACATCTTACGCATACACAACAACTAGAGTTCCGCTACAACTGGAGACACTAACAACTTTTACAAAGAATTCAATGATACTCACTCGACCACAACATCCACAAAAGCTGACACAACCAAGCCTAACCCAACACCGCCACTCCACTGAGAGTCTGGGTCGGGCCAAGAACTGAGAGATACCTGTTGGAATACATGGAACATTTCTAGGGGGAATATCCAAAACAATAAAAAAAGGAAGCATTCAACCAATACAGACACATCACAAAACAAACATCAACATTCTAGAAACAAATCCAATAATTCCAATCTAAAACATCAATTGATTCTTAAAGAAAAAAACCTACTAGAGAAACCAAACACAGTATAATAAAACCCAATGACTCTTTTGAATTAATCTATTTCAATCCGTACTCAAAACCATTTTCCATTTTCCAAAAATCATTTAAGCACAGAAACCCATTTTAGAGAAACCCCTTTCTTTCAGCAAACAAGATACAACATTCAAAATCAATCACTCTCCACTGATATTCTTGGATTCCTCATAGATTTTCATTTCTATGACTCCCAGGCACCCAACAACACACTCCACCAACAATCCATTAATCACATCCACATGCACATCCAAGCACCCATAGGAATACCACTGGAAAAGAAACCAGGCTCTTTTATTTTCAAAACTAAATATTCCCAATTCTCTGAATATAAATTCTTCCAAAACTATTTCATAACTCAAGACAAATTTTAAAAATACTACCCATTTCTAAAATAACTCACTTCATTTTCAAATAACCCAAAATGTTATTTTAGAAAATCAAAATTGACAAATCAATGAAAAATTCACAAAAACAAGGTCCAAGAGAAAAGAACCCCAAAAACCATGTCAAACACACGCCAAAATAAAATAAATGTAGCACCAAAGTCTGCTTCCCTTTTTAAAGGAAAACAATTTCTCACCAATCCCAAATCTGAATTAAGACATCACAAACTTTAAAGAACCTGGCCAGAGGACAAGTTGTCATGTCTAACCCTGATACATAGTTTAACAGACCATGCCCTTGGCATACACTTACCACTAGGACTGTCAAACCATACTATTAGGCATTACATGGGTCGCTACTCCAGGTGAGACCACACGTAGTACCAGTTTACTCCTATTGTCATCCCCATCCACACAAAGAAAAACCAAAACATAAATACAAAACTACCCCAGGTTACTCGGGGAATGGATCGAGTAAAATTTCGCAACAGTCTTCTCCCACCTATCCCCTAAGCACCTACAGTCCTCTCTCCAATCTACCTGACATCCCAAATAACAAGAACTAAACCTTATTTGATACCATTTTTTCACAAACCAGGCCAGGTCGCCATCTGACCTGGCACCTGACCTGGTTCACAACATGGCCCGAAGGGTGTTCCCGATCCCCACGGTCTGGCACAAGTGCCTGGGTATCAAAAATAAATCATGGGAACTATTTACCTGAATAAATAAAAATGAAACAATCAGAAGGATGAATGAATTTAAAACTAATGTCAACAACCAAACACGCCCTTAAACTAGGGTAAAATTTTTTGTTTACAACTCAGCCAAAAAGAAGGAGATGAAAATAAAGGAAAAAATACACTAACTCAGACCTCTGTCCGACATGAGGATTCCCGTCCTCATGCCACTGCCACCAACTTTCATGGGGAAACCAACAAAACTCAATCCACCAATGTAATGCACTATGACACAACCTGTAATGCAGAAGAAACAGAACCTACATACACCCAAGGGTGCGTGTAGGGTTTGAGCTAAAAGCCCAGTAGGATGCCACCGAGAAAGGGTTCCACTAATAATTATTTAATGGGCAATACATATGCAGATTAATGGAATAAAAATAAATAAGTGCTTAAGGAACTTTGATGAAAATAGTTTTTAAGGAAAAACAACCATAAATACTAAATAACTAAAAATAACACACACATGTATTCACACACACACACACACACACACACACACACTTTCTTAGTAACCTCAACATCACACCATGTGCCATTGTTGAGCGTAGAGAAAATGAGGAGCACAATACATGGGAGAGGCCCTAAAGATACATGTGAGAATTGGAACCCTAGAACCTCGTGTATCAGTGAACAATGGTACAAAAACAGAACAATATATATTATCATGCACGAGCCACTAGACAGGGCAACATATCCATAACCTAGTGGTCTTCAATCATCAAAGGATTAGTTAATGTTGTAGTCGTCAAATCCTGCTAAGTTAAACCGGGCTGATGCCACTTCTGTATCACTAGCACACTAGTCCAAGTCCGCCCTCCTAGTACCAGGATTCCCATTTGTTCTCACGTAGTTCAGAGTTCATGTCACATGTCATAATCATACACTCAAACCCAACAAGACACTACACACACCAAAAAATCATTTTCAAACAGAAAATCCATTTGAAATAATACGTTGCTAAAACATTTTCCAAACATGTTTCACACTATTGACATAATCTAATATACAATTTAAAATTATTATAAAACAATATCAAACAAAAGTGTCACAAGTTTTTACACACACAAAAGTAACTATTTATAAATTCAAAACACATTCAAACATTGCACACACTAAAAAACTATTTAAAGTATGACATGCACCACCCAACAATTTGATGAAACTACTTATATCACTTGTAAGACACTTTTACACAAAATACACAACCTAATAAGCCAAAAACAAAATCCCATGAAACAATTTTAAAGAAGTAACATGACATCAACCATTAACCCACAGAAAACATTCTTTTATGATAAGTTCCACATGACACTATGTCAAAAATATAGTTCACACTAATTGCACAACAAAATAAGCTAACCGCAGTATTTCGAAATCACTAAAAACTCAATATGAGATTTCAATAGAAAACGCATGCACAATATAAACATGCTACCAAATAATTAAGATGCAATTCAAACATCAAATAAGAACAATGTCACACAACAATATTTAATTAAAAAACATACTAAATTAATCAAACTTGAAAATTAATTTATCAGATATTAATTAAGAGTGGAACCACTTACCTGGAATGTTGGAAACCTCGCGTGTTTGGTGCGAAACTCTGACCGCACGAACGTCGCACCTCAAAAGACCTAAGGCGAGGGTGTGGAAATCTGGCTGAGTGAGACGGGGTGGTGTCGGGGGTGCGTTGAACCAGTTGGAGGCTTTCTGTAAGGGCTCACTCCGGTTGGATTCTTTCCAGAATGGGGTGCAGCCAAAAAAACAAGGATTGTGTGTCAGGGCTTTCCGGTATTCGTTCGAGCAAAGTGGGGGGGGACCTGCTAGATGCCGGCGAGGAGGGTTCCAAGCTGGGGGGGATGTGCAGAAGTCCGTGTTTGAGGATCCCACACTACGCCATAGGGGGCTAGGACGATGTCGTTCGGGATCAAGAGGGCCGCGACTTAAAGGTGGTTCGACTGAAAGGCTGGGCGGCACGGGTTCGGCATGAGGCAACGATAGCACGGGGCTACTTTCCATAGGAGTATAGGAGGGTGCTGGTTCGGGTGCAGTTGGAGGGATGGGTGGAGGGTGGCGCGAAGGGAAGGAGGCCAACAAGGCAGAGCACGACCAGTGAGAAATCCTAAGGGGGTGGCTACTAGGGTTTGGAGGAGGTGTTGCACAAGAGGAAGAAAAAAACCAGCCGGGTGGGGGGGTCCTGCGTGACGGACAAAAAGGGGGAGAATAGGGGGAAAATGAATGAAAAATAATAAAGTAAAATAAAAACCTACAATAACTGATAATAATAACTTTATATATATATATATTAATGAAAATTATAATCTAACTAAAATCATAACAAAATTAATAATTATATCAAAAACATAAAAAGTAATATACTGATAATTTTACAACTTTTTTATTAATTTAATATTAACTAACCAATTAAAATATTAACTGAAATAATAAATTAAGATAAATAATCCCAATATAATTATCATTGTTTTTTTAAAGAAAACATGAATTAATTAATTATTTTTCATATTTTATTTTGCAATTAATGTATTATTAAACTCGTTAATTAATTGATTACTTGCGCACCAGGTAGGTCGCATGAACATCTGACGAAGCCATGCAGCTTTTCCTGTTCCTTTCCTGCGTTCCGGACACTACCAAGCCAAAATACTTATTTACCATCCAAATGAAAAAACTAATGTCGGGTCCAACAACGCGCACGGTCATGTGCAAGGTCACACACCCAATTAATAACTGACTTAGTAATAAAATATCATCCAATTACGATTGGGCGCTATGCACAGTCACGCGTACGGACACACACCCATTTAGGACCCCAAATCCCTTTTAAACTAGAACTGATTCAAACCACATCTCAACAGGAAGACAAGAAATAATTAAATTAAAAATAACTGTCAGTCGGGGTGTGAAGAATATCTCTGATGAAGCTATAAAAATTATCAAATCAAATTGAAGAGAATATTAATAAGGTATTACTTTTCCATTGGGAGTCATTGTGAGGTTCATGCATTATTTCTTTATGGTTAATTATGGATCAGTTTTACTTTCCATTGATTATCTAGAACATAACTAGATCATTATCATGAATTATAATATATTACCACACAATGATTATTTATTTGATCGACTAGAGTAATCATAATACTCTTACATGATTGAAAATTATATGGTACACTATTATGTGAGGTTCAAAAGAGAATACATTTAAATTCCCATCATCTATAAGAGTTACAAACCATATGAATTTATGGTAATGTCAATTAGAATTATTATACCCCAATTGTCATTATATATTTAATTAATAGTTTCATTATAGATTACAATGATAATTTAGTTGTTTTCATTGTTGGTGATTTTTATTTTAATGTCTTATATATTCACACTAACTTATAGTGGAAAATTGATTATGATTTTAAATTAATGAATTAATGAAGGGTCGATCTATTTTATTATGTATATTGACATGTTATATCTTATACCTCTGTTTCATTTATGGTTCATGTGTATAATTACTTGAACCATGACTTGAAATTAACAATATTAATTTTTTAATTGAATATGTGGTTGAATTATTATTATATAGTACAATGTAACATATATACTGATAAAATAATATTAATGTAAATATTCACCTAGAATGAGTTGAATATAATCTAGAGATGATATTCATATTTTTCCTTATATTATGAAGTTGTAATTCAATACTTTCTTGGGGAAGTAAACTAGGTGGTTGATATATTGAATCAAATGGATCAAGTTATCATATCTTAGATAAGTATAAACAATATCAAATATTTATTGATTTTTAAAGGAAGCACTTTGAAATATTAATTGAAGGGGATAAATGTAATCATGAAAAAAAAATTAAATATCATTCCATATAAAGACAAAATAAGAGTATAAGGAATATGGATTAATGAAATAGTTGGTGATAACTTTTCTTGGGAAAAATGTTGATTATGATTGAATGATAACATAAAATTACAAATGATCTATTTAGGTTAAACCCAAATTAGATAAGGGTCTTTTGGATGAAGCATATAGACCACCAGTCTCTATTAATCATTGATGTATGAAGATGCATAGAATAATTAAGTAGAATTTTTTATGCGACAACATGAATTGTGATATTTGATAGTATATGTCTTCTTTTTTGTAATTAAAAAATATTAATTCTGTGTCAATGATGTATAAGGGGATGTTACAAAATTACCCATAACTAAATGGAAATATAAAAATGAAACATTCATTTTCATCAAAGGTCTAATAAATGATTTTAAAGGGTAGCATTTTATCCCTATTTTAATAAATCACATTTGTAAATAAAAAAATTACAGAGATGATAGAATATTTCTCCCTTTATAATTTTTCATGAAAAAAAAATTAGAATGTGGTAGTATTTCATAGAGTACCACATTATATTGTTTTCAACGAGGAACCAATTTTTACCGCGATGATATTTAGAATTCATCATCACACTCTAGATATAATGTATGTATTAATAACTACTAATCATCTATATCCATATGATAAGTTTGAGTGGAGACTTCAAAACCTAGAGAATCTTATTAGATCTTATTCCTTATATTTAAATGGTTCAAGGGTTCAATAACTACATATTTTCATATTTTATTATGAAAATAGTTTTCACTGAAGCATTAAGATAGATCCTTATAAATCCATCTATGGAAAGTGATATATAACTCTGAAATATTTTGATAATGTTTCAAAACTAATTATATTGTGAGATAATTTAACTGATAAAATTTAATAGAATGTAATATATATTCAGAAACCCATCAAGGAATATTATAGTCGTATAATATTTATATTTTAAATCATTAGTAAGATATATAATTTAATGTTACTGCGAATATGTTACTTTGAATGTATACATGTATAAAGGTTATATGATTTAGAAATAAGGGAACTATAATCCCTAATTATATTTCCCCCATTGAATATCTTGATCATATATGTAATGTATATTATCCCATTTTTTTGGACCATACATCCCTCAAGTTCGAGATGTCTTCCTTGTATATCAATTTTGGAATGTATATACCCTAACATTCACATGTTCATATTATAGAGGTTTTATTATAGTAGCATAATTTTTCATGTCAATAAAAAAAAATACGTGTATTATTATATAGATAATGTTCGATATAAATTTCTACAATCTATGTTGATATTATTTTCAAAATTATTATACTCTTGGAATCTACATGGAAACATGAGGAAGTTGTAAAACAAATGGATGATCAATTATTTTCTTCATAATGATATAATATTTACTATAAAAATTATTTTAAGGGGTCAAAAATATAACACCGCGACATTTTATATGTATTCCCCTAAATTAATATTTACGTATTCAATAGCTTTCTTAATATGCAACCCCATGTCATAAGGCACTGTGATATATTAGAACATATATGACATAGATTTTGGATTGATATATATAAATCATATTAAAATAATAATAAAATATATATATATATATATATGTTATTTTATTAATTAAAATTTATTTATTAATTTCATTAAGATGGTACTTAATTTTTTGACAAAATCATTTTAGTATTAGAAGACCTATTTTCAAAAGAAATGTATTGTACTTAGTTTTTTTAGTTTTTCTTACATGAAAATATAGTGATAACCATTTTAATTATCATTTAGTGAAATATATTTTTTATTAATGAATATCAATTTTCATAATAGTTATCTATTATATATCAATGAATATAAAATCATTTGATGGAAAAAAAAGTTATTTTTATAACACATTTTTAATTATCAAAATATTTCTTATGTAATTAAAATTAATAAATAACTAATAATTATAAATTCTAATGAAATATAAGAAATATATATTCTATAAATTATTTTAACATTCATATTATAATTATTACTTACAATATAATTATCTTGATTTTATTTTTCTTGGAAGAAATTTATTTTTTTAGAAAATGGTTCCTTATTTTCTTTTATTAGATAATATTCTAATAAATTTCTACCAATAATAGAAATTGAATTTGTTAAATTGGATTTTCTTTATTTTTAATCATTATACCATTATTTAATGGTAAGTATAATTTTTTACAATGTAATAAATATTTTTTAAGATAAAACAAATTCATTGATATGGTTAAGGTAAAATATGTTAATCAAAGAGAGGTGGGTTATACTGATAAATGAACATTAAAATGAAACATATGATATAAAACTATTATTTCTTCAAAATATTTTGACATTATGTTGTCTTAAATTTTTAATCACGTGCATATTTCTACTTTTTCTTGGATATGACCTGATAAAATTTTAATCCTTCATGTAATTTCAATATGTGTTCCACACATCCATTATAAAAGGTATCCCCTTATCCTCCCTTAGTGAAAAAATTAACACATATAGTTCAGTTAATTATTAACCAAAAACCATCCTATATTACTTCCAGTTATTTTGAATAATCATTTATTACCCTTATACCATCCTATGATGGCATAAGGTGAATGTGATAAAATTTATTGCAAAGTGGGTGTAATCTCCTTAGTCAATTCATTCAGTCATTATTTCATCCTCAATATCCTTTCCAATCCGTTATTTTTAGACCATTATTATGACCCCATTAACATAAATATCCAAATATATTATTATAATTATGCGAAAATCAATTTTCCCTTCAATCCAAAAAATTTGAAATGAAAAAATCGCGTGTGCATTTGTATATGGACTGCCACCTCCACCTAGTGATATAGTTAATTTCTCATGATCATTTATCATAGCTGGCCTTCATTGTGTATTTAATATTTATATCTGATAATTATGAAATTATTAGAAATTTTGGAATGTATAATTATTTTACCTTCTACCCTTCCCATATGTTAGTAAATAATAACCTGTCATTCTCTTAGGTGTAGACTACCACCTCCATGAAGTGAAGTTATTCATTATTCATATATTTTATTTCAAATTAGTTAAATTATATATTTAATAAATTGATATTTTTTAATACTATAATTAGTATTATGGATATGTGAATTTTTATTTGCCTTCATACCATTTCATCAATGGAAATTTGAGAACAATAATCATGTGTTCATACGGACTAGTATTTCCATAAAGTGATATAATTCATTTTCCATTACTAGTTTATATAAATGGGTTTAAATGTGTATATTGATTACATATGAAAACAATTACATTAATAAGAAAATTTTGATGATGGATACGTGGTGAGGATGTCTGGATCATAAATATTGTTCTCAGAGAGAAATAAAAAATGATGTAGAAAGCACCCATTATCAGGAAGACAATGATAAATTATATCTAAATATGTTAGAATTTGTTACCTGTAAATAATGTATTGAATTGTCAGAATGAATATGTTTTTATATCAAAAAATAATGAATTTATATTTATAACACATGAAGTTATAATTATATACAATGAAAGGAATCATTTACGTAATGGTTTCTCTTATCATATTTATTTTCTATGTATCATATTCAATATTGAGCACCAGTTTCGTTCATATGGTGTATATAATTATCCATTTTTATATTATATTGTGAATATATTTATGTTGATATTATTTAATGTTTCATTTAATGTTATTTATTTCAAATAAATTATAAAGAAAATGTTACAAAGTGAAAAAAATCTTATGTACTGATATCATATTTTGTTGTGATTGTTTGAAATTAAATTTATCATAATGATATTATATAATATAGCTCGAAAAAATTTAATTTATTATATTTTATGATAATTATATATATACATACACATGTTTATTAAATATTTACCTCTCCATGTTCTCAAAAGTCATAAATATTTTTATATGAAATCTTCAATATATCTCTCTAGACATGAATAATTTTCACCCATTTTTACACTTTCAATAGTATGATGTCAATTATGATTTTATTATTATATAATTATTTATTAAATTCATTTAAAAATAATTTTTACATTAAAATAAAATCTTTAAAAGTAATATTTTTTTCCTATCACCAATAAGTTAATATCTTCCACTTTTGTTAATATAATATATGTTTTCACGTATACTAAGAAAAATAACTTTTCTACTAAGATGAAGTATATTATAATTAAATATTACATTCTGATTTTCCAGGGTTTTTTTTAAAATAATTTGTTTTCCCAATTATTTTTTAAATTTTCTAAATATAAAAATTATATTCAAAATGAATGTTGTGTTTTCTTCATAAAATGTTTCAATGATTTTATGGTATTTTATGATATAACAACATCATTATATGTTACATTTTATTTATTACGGATTTGATACAACATCACCATATGTGTTATATCTGTATATATTTATGTATTATGATTAAAAGATTTTTATGGAAATAATTTTCTTTTTCATGTGTTATAATGTGAAGAGATGATAAATGTTTTAATGTTCACATAAAATACCTAATAATGTTTTATAATTATGTGATGGGTGTTTCGACTAAAAATAACCAATGATATGGGTAATGTTAAACTTCTATGAGATTAAGGGGTAGATTATATGTTATTCCAATATTGAAATATGTTTTACAAAAGGTTATCTGAATCAGAAAAGATGATAAATAAAAGGTTGTCCTATTCCTAAAGTGGGTAAAAGTGTGGTTATCCCAATCCCATTATGAGATAAATGTCCTTGATAATTGACTTAAAAAAGATTTTATTCATTATTATTCTAATTATATAATAATAATCTCTATATTATTTTACTATGCTTATATAGTCTTCATATGGCTGAAGATCTATGATTTATGTTGAACTGATATCTTACGAATTACTAAAGCATTCTTCCATGATTATGACCTATAAATTATTGGATATTATAACGTTTTTTGCTAATATTGTCATAAAATTAAGGTAATATTACTTGTATATATGAAAATTTATTTATATCACTCATGGATACCCTTAATAGTAATTAGAGCTCATATATTCTTATGTTTCTATTATTTATGTTTTATATAAATTATTTAACTTCGTTATAACTAGAGAGTATAATTATTTGAGAAGAAACTTTGGGTGAGATGATGAAGATCTGCATAGTGGAAGACATTCATTTATTTAGTCATTGAAGACACAGTTCATTATGATCATTAGTCATGTATTATTTTGAAATATATTTAATATTCGTATAATAAAAAATTTATGTATTAATTTTGTTAGGTCACCTCAATGAAGAAATTTTGACAATAGTGAAACTTAAGTATATCACATGATTGTTTTATAGGAATTTAGGTATACATGGAACTCTAATTTCACTACAAATTGTATTAAAACAATCTCTATTTTCATAACAAGTGTAGTATTTATTATAGGGTTTTTTCAACTTCTTAATATTATTTTAACTAAAAATGGTTTCTCATGTAATAAATGGAACTATATTATATATAGGGTAATACCATCCACTTACACACACCTATTGGATTATTATATTACATTTTTTACTAATATATGTAACAAACGTTTAATTCTTTTATGTGAAAAATATTTCTACTAAATGTACATGGGTTTAGTGGATGTGTCATCGTGGGACATAGACCTCATTCCACACAATTATAGGTATTTATGTATTCGATGATAACAATCATGTTTTGAAGTATATTAATTATTTGAATTTTCATGTTGTATTCTCATCCCAATTTTTTATTTTTATTTCAATTTCAATAAATTTTCAGTATACTTGTTCAGTTTCATAGTTATATAATATATGATTATCTTATTTGAGTTCATTGTGGTATTTATTTTGATATTTTAATTTTATTGAGTCATGTGAATTAGTTTTTTTCTTATTTTATTGTGTTACTCACTAACACATGGTGATGCCATGCTGGGTTCTTCATTGTTCCCTCTTGATGATAGATGATATTATTGGGAAGACCAATATGAAGGGCCTTTTTTATTCTAATAGATTAATTAATTCACTAGGGGATCAGGAATGCCCATCAGGCCCTATCACGAGCTACCCAATACACCATGTAAGGGGTATAAATTTTGTGTTAATGTTATAACTTATTATGGTTTTCATTATTAATCAATAATCATAAATTAGTAAAATATTGTAATAATAATATTAATTATATATACAAATACAGATTAAAATATATAGAATCATAAAATTACACTAAAATGTTTTTTTTGTAATTGTGGGTCATTGATTAATATTACTACACTTGAGATAAAAAATATAAACCTCTTTAGAATACTTATCAATTATCTGTATCCCTTATCTTCAAATTCTATAAAATCAACAATATCCAATTCATATAATGTATTCAAACCTTATAACCAATATTTATAATCATGATGATAAAATGATGAAGATTTCAATTAATTTCTAAAAATCTATTTGATAATAAAATAACATTTATTTAAATGATTCATCCTTACATATTATAAATTAATATATTTCTGTTATAATTTAATGTGTAAACCCTATATATATAAATATATTGAAAATAAGTGGTAACTAAAATGTAAAATATGGACTTGGGATTTAAAAATAGAATCTAATAAAATAAAATAAATTTATTTTGATAATAATAAAAAATTATCATCACGTAAACACCCAAAAGCATATCATTATTCTAATGAGTTATGACTTTATTTATTTATCCTACCCAATATTTTCTATGGTTACTCATTAAAATATTAATTCACTACATTGATTAATTCACATAATATATGATATAGAAAAAATATATATTCATTTTTACCTATACCATAACATTTAATTCATGTCTGGTACCACACCAAATATAATATTTTAGTGATTATTTTGATAAAATATTCATATTTTGAAAAATGCATTAATTCTGGTTAAATTTAAATATTCAATGTTCTCCATTGGTTTTTTAGAATCTATAAAATATATATAATTAAATAGAATTGGTAACAAAATTATTCAATGATATTATATATATCAATTCAAAAACAATTCGTACATGATAATTTATAATGTATAAATATTAAATTTTTGACATTATGATTATTAAGGCTTCATCTTATTAGTATACCAGGAATGAAACCCTTGTAATTTTATATATACTATTGGTTATAATAATTTAATCCCCATATGATTATCATTGATATATTATATAATTTTCAATAAATAAATATATCAAAGAGTTGAATTTTTTTAAATTAATGAGGAAATATTTTTATTTGACATTACTAAGGTTTATTAAGTTCTACTCTTCTTTATCATCACATTTTATATTATAAACAAGTTATCTTCTGTGGATTTACTCAATGTTACATAGGAAAACATTAGAATAATAACTTTTTTATAATGTATTATTTTAATTGCTTTAATTTTTTCAGAATTTACATTTTTCATTGTACTCGTATAATAACAAAAATATATCTTATTCAAAGGAATATTTTTTGATACATTATGTTATTCCTGGGGAAATAATTTTAACTACTTATTATCAAATTGTGAGACTCATATATTGTTTCAATATATTGACAATAAATTTCCTCTGAAATATAATTCACTCCTAACATAATCTTGTAAACACATGGAATAAAAATATTTTAATGGTTCAATTTTAATTTAATCCATAAATTGAACCTTTTGTGTTTCATATATCAGTTTTCTATAATTCAATGTTTTTTTAAAATATAAAAAATTTAACATATCTATTAGTGAACAGAAATAATAAAAGACAAAAAAATTATTAATCTTAAACAATTTAAACCCTTCTAATATATATATATATATATTATTTATGATCAATGAACTATACATTCATGAATACCCATTTGAACCCTTTGTGGATTAGACATTTTAAAGATACAATCATAATAAAAATATTATTTTGAAAAATGTAATACATTTGTTAATTCAAATTATTATTATGTATTAATATAAATTTATTTTCACTACATTGTTTATAAGATAATGATTTTTATTAAAAATTAATTATATAATTTACCAAACTCAATGAAAAAAACTATCAATTATTTGATATACAATTTATGTACATTGTATTTATTTGATATTTTATTTGCCTCCCCTCTTATAGAACATGTTATTATTCAAATTACATGTAAATAATATGACTGTTGAGTGCAAGTGGGACAAGGAATGTATTTTTTGTAAGATGAAGGGTCATGACGAGAGAATGTGTAGAAGAAGGAAGGAGAAAGGGATATGTTCTATAGAGCTCCTAGTGAGCAATGGAGATGGCCAAGGACTTGGGCATAGGCCGAATGAAATAATGAATTAGGGGGATCTTCCTCTGTGGCCATGGTGAATGATCTTCTTAACATTGGGGTTCAGAATGGGCCTACAGAAGCTGTGGAGAGCCTGGATGAGGGGACATAGGTGATATCCTCTACCCCATATGGTGTTCCTGTGGTGGGCAGCTAGGCTACCCTTACTCAGTGTGATGCCCCTGACCATGTAGAGAAGGATTCACCTGACTGGACGGGGACTGATCATGATGCCACTCGGGCTGGTTCACCTAGTATTATAGAGTCTCAAGAAATGGGCATTGAGATGGATACAGATTGTCCTCTAGTTTCTAATCTGGGAGGAATTTTATCCTAGATCTCTAAGGATGCCCGAAGGTGGGATAATATGGGCACTGACCATCCTCTCAATTCATGGAACACCTTCATGCACCATTGTAGAAGACTATGGGTGGATGAGGTCAATGAAGCTCCACATACTGAGCTTGTGACAAACAATATAGGGGGTGCCACTATGGATCCTCGTGGTAAGTCAGTTGGCATGGGAAATGATGCATGTCACAATGAATTAGTTTCATCCTGTCCAGGAGAGGTTGATGTTGCACCCAGTTATTGTGGTAATGATGGAACAGTCGGGCTACTGAGTGAGGAAAGTAAGGCCAAGAAGGTGGAGGGACAGCGAAACGCATAACTCTACAAAGATAGCCTAGGTGAAGCTAATTTTGTTTCCAGTGTTTATGTGTCACTACATACTACCACTGATCATAATTAGTGCACTGGTAAAGAGAAGAGAGTCAGTGGGGAAACTAGGTGATTAAGGAACCCCATAGCATCGTTTCCCCTGGGCATGGTTTCAAGAAAGGGTCTGGTGGACAAGGGAAGACATGGAAAAAGTATGCCTTGTTAGATCGAAATGGGGGGCCCCTAACAAGAAGCATGTCTAATAAAAAATTGGTATTCTCTATTAGAAATGTCAAGGGAAAGGAAATTATTTCATGGCTAGGGCCCTTTGACATTATATTATGACATATAAGTCAGGGGTTGTCAGTATTGCGGGACCTATGTTCTTTTTGAAAACTAGAAGAGATTCAAATGGGGATCCCTAGGATACAAATTTTTCTATAATAATCTGCATGAAAACTCTATAGAAAACCTGTGGGTGTTACAGCAGGATGCAATTAAGATTACTGCCATTTATAATGGGCCTCAATGTGTTTTTGTTAATTAAAAATATGCTGAACAGGACATTTCAATATCTTTTGTTAATGCTTCCAACTCTTATATCAGGAAAGACAGATTTATTGGAGAAACTCAATGTCACCTTTAGGAGGATGGATAAAAAATGGATGCATATTGGTGACTTCAACACAGTGTTGAATCCCGAGGAGAAAACTAGAGCCAACTTTAATAAGATAGCTGCTGTTGAATTTTTTAGCGCATTGATTACTATAATCTCAATCATGTGCATATAACTGGTTCTAATTTCACAAGGTGTAGGTACACATGGGAGGGGAAATAAGCTATCAAGATTGATATATGATTTTTCTGTATTTATGAACATGCTGCAAACCATGGAGTGTCTAGATTCACAATCCCAAACATCATTCTAGCCATAACCCAATTATTGTTAATTTCCACACTTAGATGAAAATGTCATCCCCTATTCCCTTTCAATTAAATAATGTATGGATTGTGATTTCATGATTTAGGGAACTTGTCTTGGATTCATGGAGGTCTAATGCCTTTGAGAGCCCTCTCTAGAGCTTTTCAATGAAACTTAAGCATTTTTAGAGGCTATAGTGGGAATATGGAAAAAAATAATTTTCCAAAATTGATGAGGATATCAGGCAGTTAGAGGAGGAGCATGCCAAGATTCAGATCTATCATTAAAGTCAACTTATCCTATATAGAGTAGAAATGAGCCCACAATAGACTTGATGATCTATTAATGGTGAAGTAATGATTGGTAAGAACACAACTGAATATAAAATGGTTAAATGATGGAGACAAGAACTCCATGTTCTTCAATAGAATGCACAAGGAAAAGAGGGATCATGTAGCGAATAAAGTGATCTTCCTTGGTGGGTATTTGTACACCGAAGAAAGTGAGATTGCTATGGCTGTTGTTTAACACCATTAGGGTATATATTTTGTTAATGGGCAGTCGAGTTATCACTGCATGGTTGATAACATCAGCCCCGGTATTGATGACCACACGAATTAGCCTCAAATCCCCCCCCCCTCTCATGCACAGTGTAGATAAGATCTTCTCTTCTATCTATTAATTGTGAAAGTGCCCCAGGTCTTGATGGATTCACTAAAAAAATTCTCATGTTCTAATGGGACATTCTGTAGAATGATATTGAGTAGTCCATTATTAATTTCTTCTCCCATTCATATATGCCCCATGTAATGAACTCTAGCTTCATTTATCTCATCCCAAAGAAATAAAATGCTCTTGACATCCAAGATATCAGACCAGTGGCTCTTTGGAACACATTGCCCAAACATATCAGTACACGTTTAGTGATATGGATGGGTGGGTTGGTTTATGACATGATTACTGCTAATCATTTTGGATTTTTCTTGGAGAGGAGCACCAAAACGTGCCTCTTCAAGGCCTCTGAGAGTGTCAACCAAATAAGGAATAATATAAAGGAATAAAACATTTCTCTCAAAATTGATATTTCCAAGGCTTTTGATACTCTTAAATGGAGCATCCTTCTAGATGTCCTTGGAAGGTATGACTTCTCAAATGGGTTTGTGAATATGATTTGTATCATACTTGGCTCTACAAGGCTGTCAATTTTTGTTAATGGTGCTCCAAGGGGTTTTCTCCCTTGCACTAGGGGAGTATAATAAGGTGAACCCCATTCTTGTATTCCATTAGCCATTGTAGTGTAACACTGTGAGATTTTATAAGATATATTCTTTTTAATTTCATTCATATTTTTTTGGTACGCTGCACAAAGATTATCTTGCGCTATACACAACACCATATTATATTGCAATATACAAAACACTATACTTGGACCGTGTTACAGAAAATTTCAAGTTCTTTTGATAGAAGTTATTCTACGCAATATTGATTATATATATATATTAAATGTATAAATGAAATATGGTCGGATTCTATTATACACTATAACAAAATAATCATTCGCTACACGCAACCCTAACATGGATTGCTTTACAAGCAATCATGACCTTCCACGATAGCGTGTGTTGTACGCAATACCGTGTTTCACTAAAAACAATATGTTATTAAAATATTATATAAACTAGCCTTTTTTAATAGTTAAACCCACTTTTTGAAATTTTATAAATATAATCTTTCAAAATGGACATAATTTTTGGATTCATAATATCGAAATTAACACAGGGTAAATTTTTGGTATTTTGGTAAAAACATTCAATTTTTGATGAATCGTGAAAACACTCGGTTAGTATTTAAAAACTGATTTTTTATTTAAGTAATTATTTATTTTATTTATATTTATTTTAGGTCAAAATTGATACATAATACCAATATATGTTTAATGTAATTCGTTGCAGTCATTTTATAATTATTTTATATATATATATTGTTTATTGAACATTTCACCGTCTTTTACCCATATACTAAGAGAATTTGAAAATTTACATAAAACATAATTTTACCACTTTTGTGAGTGGAATTTTGAAAATCCAAGAGACACGATTAATATCATGGAGTAAAATGTGGTTCAATAAGATAAAAATAATTTTTGGTGAATAGTAACTATTTACTTTTATTTTCCACAAGTAAAAAGTAAATAGGCTAATTAAGGGTAAAAAATGATATTATTTATTTTTACCCATTCAGTAGTCGTAATTCTATTGGATAAGTGTAATTCATCCAGAAACAACATTAAGAATAAAATATGACCATTTAGGTCCACTTGGATTAGATTAGGACATTTATTATTTTTTAATTTTAAGAAGAGTTAAAAGAGTAAAAATCAAAGTTTAATAACAAAACAAATTTAATATAGGGTTATACATAATATAAATTCGCCTATGAATATTCATTAGAAAGCTAAAATATTTCATACATAATAGTATTTTATTTACAATTTTTAGTCATTAAATAATTTAATTTATTTATGACACAATGATAATGCAGTAATTACCTTATTAATGAAATATTAACATAATTGATATTATAAATACACAAATAAATGTAATATGAGACTTTTTATGAATTAAACTAATTTAATAGGTTAATATGACATGTTAGTATTGATTTAATTAACTTTTTTAGAACTAATCATGTTGGTTTTATTTTCACAAAAATCAATTACCAAATAGTGTCAAAATTGACATAAAATAGTTTTTAAAAACAATATTATATTATTAATTGTTCTTTTGTTCCTAAAAATATAAGGATCAGTCAAATGACTTAGATAAGTTATATATAATAATAATGAACTACTCGAGGATCTTTTTTCTTGTTATTGTATGTTTATTAACCATATAGTGTAAGAAAACAAAAAGACACGGTAAAAGTTAAATTACTTAACTTAGATTTAAATATAAATGATAAGGATAAAATAGTTACCTAAACTTGTATAAAACCTATGGGTTGAAAGGATTGTGACCCATACCCACTTTAACTTCGAAATAAATAAATTTGGGGCTATTATAAACCGAATATGACTTTATTATAAAATAATATTTTATGTTTTTTCTATGGTGCCCCTCTCCTTCTTTATAAATGGGCACCTCCTCCATCTTCTCATTACACAATTTTGGACCATCATGGTCAGTAAACCACTTCCCATTTCCCTTATCAACATTCCTAGAAACATTATAGAGGTTCTGGACTCTTAAAAAGACCAACTCTAGTGCCTTAAGAGGAAGCTTAAAAGAGGTGTGTGGATGAAGAGGTAATCTCAACTACCGATTCTTCATGTTTTCATTCTTCTCCAACATCTTATTCATTAGTTGTTTAATTATAAATAAATAACATACGTATGAATAATATACTGATATGTTATTATAAATATGAAACAACCACATTTCACTTTCTATCCATCCTACAAAAAACAAAATCACCGCGCATGCGTACGTACAGAATACCATCTCTACACCGTGGTGTAATCTAATTTTCCACCACCACCTTACTTGGATGGGTATAATGGTGTAAATAATAACTATATATAGTTATTATAACATCATACAAATTATGAGATATTATATCATCCACCCCAATTCAATTCAATAATCATGGGAATGATATCATCGCTCGTGCGTACATACGGATTACCGTCTCCACGACGTGATGAGATTCATTCTCCATGTTAAGCACTCAAGAATGATTATAAAGTATATATAATGAATAATAATGAAATATATGAAATGATAAAGTTATGGATTTATGTATATATATTTATATATGTCATCTACTTACTTCCATTCAAGTCAATAAAGAAAGGAAAACAGCGTTCATGCATATATACGTCATACAGTCACCACGAACAGTGTATTTAATTACATTTATAAATCTATTATATATATATATATTGAATATATATGATATATAAATCATGAATTACATTATGGAAGTAATTAAATCAATACATAAGTAATATTATTATCAATAACAACAAGTCCGATCACGTATGATAAATAAAACGATTTTATCCAAAACGCTGCTTTAACATGGAATTTACAAAAGAAAGGGTAATATAAAGTCATAAGTGAACAATAAATGATATCATAAAAATTAATATTATTTTTTAATAAGTCAATGAAATTATTTAAATCATTATACAGGAGGTTAGGATACATATGAAGCATATCAGACATAAAGTAAGGGATAAATTTTCCAATCTCATTTTTATTCGAGATTGTTAACTCTAAAGTATTTACTGGGGTTATATTTTTCATCCATGTACCTATTTTCTAAAAATGGTTTCATGTATGTTTAAAGTCATTTTTAACCATTTTGACTTTTACCACATGCTATGGAAGGAATCTTTATTTTTTACCATACAAGGAACTTTTTGACTTTTCTAACAAAAGTACGAGGAGAATGTTTTTTTAACTTATACGGCATGAACAGATTATTACGGTTTCATAACAACTTATTTCTATTAAGTGTAATCTACATGATTAAACAGCTATTTTCAACAAAATCCTTTTCTTTTAAAATTTCATAGCATTTTTTGAAAAGGAAATGATTTTGAATAAGACAGGATATTTTCCTCAAGAATTTATTTCAAAAGTTTTATCAAAACAATTTTCAATATAAGATAACATTATTTCATATGTGTATGATTCAAGTAAAATGTCTCTATTAATTACATGGTTTCACTTCTCTTTTGATGAAATGAAATCCATTTGTTTTATTTGAATTATGTTAAGTCGGGATGATGTTTATGAAACCCATTTTATTGTTTGGGTTATGATGAATGATTTATGTTGAATTTTTGGCACAAGTAAGAATGATTTCATTATGAGATGGGTGGGACCTATATCTCCTTCAAATGCATTGGGTAAAGATTTATATATCATGATATAGACATTTCTGTAATGTTATGTTAATTTGGTTCAGTGATACATGACTGGAACGAGGAGTGAACTCGATTCAAAAAGGGACTTTGTCCACTATGATTGTCATGGAAGCAATGCCTTCGCTACTATGGAAATCAAATCATGTGCTTAATGGTTTTACATAGTTACATGTTTTATTACCATTCTATTTTATCATGATTGATGTTCCATTATGATATATGCCTTACGTACTGCAATGTTTTATGTCATTGCTCAAGATTTTGATGATTAAATATTATGTTCTTGTATTTAAGTTCAAATGTATATGGTTTGTTTTATTTCATCCATGCATACCCTTACTGAAAATTTGAGCTCACCCTTTATATGTTTTCATTTCCCTGGGATATAAATAAAGTTTTTAGGTAAGAAAACAAAAGGGGAATATCATTATGGGAGATGTAGAAGATCATTCACCATGATTAGATGATTATGTTCCATTTTTACAAGGACACTAAACTATTATGATCCTTGTGTGTTGGTGTTTGTTATGTATTAAGTATTCCAAAAAAGTAATTTAATGTCTATGTAAGTAAATCTTTGGGTATCTATAGTTGGTTTCATAGGAAAAAGAGGTATGAATGAATCTGATCCTTGGGAACTCTCACATGTGAGCATTGGACGAAGCGTGACTCTCCGCCCAAGGGCTTCATGAAGAAATGACTGCCACTGGGTATGGTGGTGTGTCCCACCTACGGGTTGTGGACACCCATGGAGTGCCCTGATAGGTATCAATTATAGTCCACTGGATGTAATTCCAGACCGCTATAGTTTCTATCAGAGGAATGGTTTAGTTAACATTTGGAAACTAAGATGCGAAAACTTTACTGAGATCCCTAGAGATATTTCTGAGGTATGTCTAGGGATGTCCCTAAGGTTTAGTATTACTATAAGTACAGTTATAGAATTATGTATATGATCATGAATAACCTTTGGTGAACCTAAGCTTTCATAGGTTAAATGAGGTGTCATAAGTTATACAACCTATAATTGACTTTTTATGATTATGTGGTTCCTCATTATTTTAACTGTTTCTTACACAATGGTTTTGTTTTTTAGTTAAAGGAGGGAACTAGAAAGAATTGGGTTAACATGGAATCCGATGGAAAAATTGGTGACTATGAGAAGAAAAATTGTGAAATGCATATTGAGAAAGATATTATGATTATGTCGAATCAGACATTACGATATATGATTATCAATGCAAACTTTAGTGGTATTCCAAATTCATCAAATATGAGGAAGATGGACTTTTATGCATGTTTGCATGGTGAGGATCATAAAGAAGGTAAGAATGAGATTTCTAAATAAGGGAATAAGAACCTTGAGGAATACATCAAATGGAGGGGAAGATGTTATCTATATGGGGAAAAGGGACAAAGAGTGAAAAACTGTTATGGAGTTCAATGTCTTATATGTGGAGAACATGGGCATTACCCAACTCAATTCCCTGACCTAATAGGTTACTTCTAAATTGAGGAAGGAACTATTACATGCCAATCATTGAAGAGGATGGATTGAATGGATTATGTATTTTAATTAGAGAATAATGTTTTTGAGATACTTTTATGGTATATTGGAATATCTATGTATTTTTCCATTATGGTTTTCCATAAACAAATGGCATCAGTAACCCTGAAATGTGATTGAAATATTTTTGGAAAGCAGATGATATAAGAATAATGAAGGTATAAAGAGAAAATAATATGTTTGATAGTATCCATTAGCTAATGACTAACATAAGGACAAAGTGATATCACTATTTGAGCATAGAGAATTTTTTTGATATTGGTATGTGGAAAGAGATAACTATTGACAGCATTCCTATTTTCACTAAGGTTTATGGTAATTTATGTTGCAATAGAATACAAGATTAACAAATTCACATGTTTGGAATGCAATCAAAAGATATATCTTGTGATATATGATGGATAAATTATGGTATTCACATGCTTGGTAGATGAAATTTCTAGTAATTGTTTTCCTTACACAATGATATTATACATAAGTATTTTAGATTAGCCTAAAAATTGGAATTAATTAATTTATACATAAGATATTATTGTTCAAGGCTTGATTTTTTTTCGATATTATTGAAGGAATGTTATAATAATGTAGTTTTATTAAAAGGGACAACCTGCTGGACGAGCGACAACCCGTCGCGTCAGACAAGGTTTCGGGAATCGAACTCACAACCGAATTGCAACATGCATTTATCACCTACCACTGGCCTATAAGAAGTCCCTTGTTAGTAGAAACGAGTTTTATTTTATTAAGTGGTATGATATATGAACTATAAGTCCATTTTTTTGAATCATATATGTTTAACCTCACTATAGATGGACGTATGAATATTTGATTACTCTTTCTAACCTTATGTTTGAGACGGATGGAATGACCTATCATTCTATCGCATGATTTGCTAAAACTTCACGAAAGGAAATTTCAACTTGATTTACTTAAGTGATGATGTATAAATTGTTCGAGGCACAAGAAACGTTGAGATTGTACCAAAATCATGTAAGTAATCCTTTTAATTCAACAATTATTTAACATTTGGGAAATCATCTGGAAAACCAAAAATGTTGTCTTATTACCCTCATATCTGATGAATCATATGGTACCTTAGATCATCACAAATTTATGGCTTTATTATTGTTGGCTTTTTATAGCCATGTTCTCTTCCACTCGTCATCCAAACTAGATGGTTAGATTTATCTTTCATATCTATATTTTCACCTATGTTCATTTATATAGAAACCCAATTACTAGTTAAGTTGGGTAACCGTTACAATTCATACGTTTGTTTTTAAAGATAAGTTTTGGTATTCCTTTTTATGATGTGGGTTTCTATGAAAGAAACTCTCATGTAATAAACCATTTATAATCCTGACGAATTTTGAGGGAGAAATTCATTTAAAGGGGGGTAGAATGTAACACCCTGAGATTTTATAAGATATATTCTTTTTAATTTATTTCATATCTTCTGTTGTATGGTAGAGAAATATTATCTTGTGCTATACGCAAGACTATATTAGATTGCAGTATACACAACACTGTTCTTGGATCGTGTTACACAAAATATCAAGTTCTTTTGATAGAGGTTATTCTATGCAAAATTGAGTGTGTATATATATATATATTCAATGTATAAATAAAATATGGTTGAATTATATTATACACAACAACAAAGGCATCATGCACTACACGAAAACCTGACTTGGCTTTCTTTACACGCATTCACAACCTTCCACGATAGCGTGTGTTGTACGCAATACAGAGTTTCAATAAACAACAATATGTTATTAAAATATTATATAAACTAGCTGTTATGAATAATAATAACCACTGTTTGAAATTTTATAAATTTTATCTTTCAATATGGACTTCATTTTTGGATTCGGAATATCAAAATTATCCTAGTGTAATTTTTGGTATATTTCTGAACACATTAAATTTTTGATGAATAGTGAAAACCCTGGGTTGCTATTTAATAACCGAATTTTTTATTCAAATAATTATTTATTTTATTTAAATTTATTTTAGGTCAAAATTGATACATAATACCTATATAATTTCAATGTAATTCATTATATTCATTTCATAATTAATTTAGATATATAAAAATTTTATTGAACATTTCACCGTCTTTTACCCACCTCGTTGGAAAATATGAAAATTTACAAAAAACATAATTTTACCACTTCTGTTAGTGGAATTTAGAAAATACAAGAGACATGATTAATATGAAGGAGTAAAATGTGGTTCAATATGAAAAAAAATATTTTTTGGTGAATAGTAACGTTTTACTTTTATTTACCACGGTTAAAAAGTAAATATGGTAATTAATGGTAAAAATGATATTATTATTACTCTAAATCATGTCTTAATTCAATTGGATAAGTGTAATTCGACCAAAATCAACCTTAGGAATAAAATATGACCATTTATGTCCACAGGGATTAGATTAGGACATTTAATAATATTTTATTTAAAAATGAGTTAAAAGAGTTAAAATCAATGTTTAATAACTAAAACATTTTTAATATAGGGTTAAACATAATATAAATTCGACTATAAATATTCCATAGAAATATAAAAATATTTACTACATAATGGTATTTTATTTATAATTTTTAGAAATTTAATAATTTAATTTATTTATGACACAATGGTGGTGTTGTAATTACATTATTAATAAAATATTAACATAATTGATATTATAAATACCCAAATAATCATAATTTGAGACTTTTTATGAATTAAACTAATTTTATAGGTTAATATGTAATGTTATTATTTATATAATTATCTTTTTTTGAACTAATCATTCTGTTATGATTTTCACAAAAATCAATTACCAAATAGTGTTAAAATTGACATAAAATAGTTTTTAAAACCCATATTATATTATTAATTGTTATTTTATTCCTAAAAATCTAAGGTTTGTGAAAATGACTTAGATAATATTATATAATAATAATTAACCACATGGGGTTATTTTGGCTTGTTATAGTATGTTTATTAACCATATATTGTAAGTAATAAAAAAGACACGGTAAAAGTTAAATTATTTAACTTATAGTTAAATCTAAATGATAAGGATAAAATATAACCTAAACTTATCTAAAACCTATTTCTTGAGAGTATTTAGACCCATACCCGCATTATCTTAGAAATTAATCAATTTGGAGCTTTTATAAAACGAACATGTCTTTATTATAAGATAATATTTTATGTTTTTTCTAAGGTGCCCCTCTCATCGCTTATAAGAAGGAACCTCCTCCCTCTACTCATTACACAATTTTGAGCCTTATATCTCGGCCCAAACCTGCCCATTTCCCTTATTAACTTTACTAGAAACATTATAGAGGTTATGGTCTCCTAAAAATACTAACTCTAGTGCCTTAAGAGGATGCTTAAAAGAGGTGTGTCGAGGAAGAGGTAATCTCTTCTACCGATTCTTTCAAGTTTTCATTCCTCTTCAACATCTTCTTCTTTATTTGTTTCATTATAAATAAATAACATATTTATCACTAATATACTGATATGTTATTATAAATATTAAACCACCCCATTTCACCTTCTATCCATCCTACAAAAAATGAAATCATCGTGCGTGCGTACATACGGAATACCATCTCCATGATGTGGTGTACTCTATTTTTCCACCACCACATTACTTGAATATGTATAATTGTGTAAATAATAACTATATATAGTTATCATAACATCATACTGATTCTGAGATATTATATCATCCAGTCCAATTCAATTCAATAATCATGGGAATGATATCATCGCTCGTGCGTACGTACGGATTACCATCTCCATGGCGTGATGAGATTCATTCTCCATGATAACCACTCAAGAATTATTATAATGTATATATAATGAATAATAATGAATTATATGAAATGATAAAGCTATGGTATTTATGTATATATATATATATATATCATCTACTTACTTCCATTCAAGTCAATAAGGAAAGGAAAAGAGCATTCAGGCATACGTATGGCCTACCGTCTCTATGGACGGTGTATTTCATTTCATTTATCTATCTACTATATATATATATACTGAATATATATGATATATAAATCTGAATTAAATTATTTATGTAATTAAATCATGATATAAGTAATAATAATATCAATAACAACAATTCCAAACAGGTACGATAAATGAAATGATTTTACCCAAAATGATTCTTTAACATGGAATTTAAAAACGATTGGGTAATGTAAAGTCATAAGTGAACCATATATGATATCATAACAATGAATATGATTCTGTAATAAGTCGATGAAATTATTTAAATCATTATACAGGAGGTTCGGATACATACAAAGCATATCAGACATTAGGTAAGGGATACCTTTTCCAATCACATTTTTTTCTGAGATTGCTTACTCTTAAGTATTTAATGGGGTTATATTTATCAACCATGTCCCTATTTTCTAAAAATAGATTCATGTTTGTTTAAAGTCATTTTTAACCATTTTTGAATTTTACCACATATGATGGAAGGAATCTTTCTTTTTTTTACAATAGAAGGAACTTTTTTACTTTTCTGACAAAAGTACGAGGAGAGTTTTTTTAAACTTATACGGTATGAGCAGATTTTTACGGTTTCATAACAACTTATTTTAATGAAGATTACTATACATGTTTTCATGACTATTTTCAAAAAAAAATTATTTTATTTTTAAATTTCATGGCATTTTTTGAAAAGAAATGATTTTGAAAAAGAAAGGATAATCCCTGAAGTATTTATTTCACGTGTTTTATCAAAACCATGTTCCATATAAGATGACATTATTTCATATGTGTATGTTTCAAGTATAATCTCTCTATGATTTACATGGTTTCACTTCTCTTATGATGAAATGATATCCATTTGTTTTATATGGATTATGTTATGATGGGATGATATTTATGAAACCCATTTTATTCATTGGGTTATGATGAATGATTTATGTTTAATTGGTGGCACAAGTAAGAATGATTTCATTATGAGATGGGTGGGACCTATATATCCTTCCAATGCATTGGGAAAAGATTTATATCTCATGAGATAGACATGGCTGGAATGTTAAGTTAATCCAGTTCAGTGATTCAGGACTGGAACGAGGAGTGAACTCGATTCAGAAAGGGACTTTGTCCACTAAGATGGTCTTGGCAGCAATGCCTTGGCTACAATGGAAATCAAATCATGTTCTTAATTGTTTTCCACAATTACAAGTTTTATTCCCATTATATTTTATCATAATTGATGTTGTATTATAATCTATTCCTTACGTACTTCCATGTTTTATGTCATTGCTCAAAATTTTGATGTTTAAATATTTTGTTCATGTTTTTAACTTAAAATGTATATGGTTTGTTTTATTTTATCCATTATTACCCTTACTAAGTATTTGAGCACAACCTTTATATGTTTTGTTTTCCCCAGGATATAAAGAGAGGTTTTAGGTAAGAAAACAAAAGGGGAATATATTTATGGAGATGTTGAATATCTTTCACCATGATTAGAATATTATGTTTCATGTTTCCAAGGACACTAAACTATTACGGTCTTTATGTGTTGGTTTTTTTATGTATTATGTATTCCAAAAAAGTAATGTAATGTCTATGTAAGGCATGATTTTGGTCTCTACATGTATAGGATTTCCTTAGTTGGTGCATTAATGACCTTTCTCAAATAGATCTCTTCAAGAAGATTAGGGATGGTGTGTCTGTCCACACCCCATCAAATCTAGTGTATACAAATGACATATTATTACTTGGCCATGAATCAAGAAGAACAATATCCTATATTAAATCCCTTTTTAATCACTATGAGGAGGAGTCTGGCTAATCCATTAGATGGTATAAGTCTTCCATTATTTTTGGGAATGGAGTCTCAGTTTGGAAAAGGACCAGAATTTTCAGGTATCATGGGATGAGGAGGGGATCCCTGACTTTCCAGTACCTCGAGGTCCCGCTATTTTGGGGTAAAGTTAAAAGGTAGTACTGGGAGGGGATTTATGTTGGTATTTTTCATCAGATGGCCAGCTGGAAAGGGAATTCTATGTCCCTGGCTGGGAGGTTCTTCCTTGTTAACTCCGTGATTACATCAAAGTTTGTCTATTCCTTCTCCCAATATCGATGATCGAGAGGACTTCTTAAGGAGCTTCAGAGCATGGTTCGGAATTTTATATTTACATGGTCAACACATGAGAGGAAGTGGATTAAAGTGATGTGGAATGAGTGCATCAAGCCTGTGAAGATGGGGGTCTTGGAATCAAGTACCTTCATACATTTAATTATGGATTGATTGGGAAATTAACTTGGAACCTTATATCTCATGATGATGATGTTGTCTTTATTTTGAAAAGATTCACAAAGAGGTCTCTAAATGTTTACAATTATTATCATTCCTCGTCGGTTTGGGCTTCTCTCAGGAATGCTTATATAAGGATTATGAAAGATACCAAATGGTTGGTGTGCATAGACTCCATGCTGAACTATTATATAACAAAGTGGCTAACATAGCCCCTTTGTCATCACAATGTACCACCTGATGCCACCCATTGGTCTATCTCAAGTTTTCTCCCCCAGATTTATTCTACTATTTTTAATATTACTCTATTAGTGGAGACTAAAATCAATCAGTATGATTTTATGGATTATGAAAAGTTGATCTGGTTCCAAAGAAAATATTGGCAATTTAATTGCAGGGTTTTCTATAGGACTATTTGTGGGGGCCACCCCCCCCACATTCTGGGCTTATGCAATTTAAGTATTGTTTCATTCGACCTTCCCAATTCTTTCTCATTTGTAGAATCTTGAAAAATCGAATTCCTACAGCTGATCATCTCAAGAGGGATAGTTTTTAGATGGCCTCTATATGTGCTCTTTGCATGTCCGATGAGGACTCGATTCATCAGGTATTTACATAATGCAGTCAGGACTTGTGACTATGGGATTATGTTGGCTCTTTGTTTGGGATTGTATTTGAAACTTATAGGGCAGTTCTGGATCTACTGTCGGACCTGACACATGACCGATTCAGTGCTTAGATTTATAGCCTTATGTTGTTTTCTATTTCTTCTATTATTGCAGCAATATGGGAATTCCAAAATGCATCACTTTTCAATGGAACACACACAACATTTTAGCAATGCATGATGATTATACACAGGGAGGTTTATGCTGCTTCGACTTTACAGGATGACACCATGTTTAATATTGTTTCTGATTTCCCAATTCTACGATCTCTAGGTGCAGTAGGTCGATTGGATAGGCCTCAGATGCTGAAATATATTGGGAGGATAAAAACCATTGTTCCATGTCTCATGGTCAATATTGATGGGGCTGCAATGGGTCCACCAGGTTCGCCAGGTTGTGGTGGGGTGTTCCGCACTTATCGTGGGTTTTTAAATGGATGATTCTATAAAGCCTTTGGAATTGGAACTGCCTTTAATGGTGAATTATGTGAAATTATTTATGCTATCAGGTACTCTATCAAGTTTAAGTAGAATTATATATGGATTGATTCTGATTCGTAGACTGCGGTTCATGCTTTGAGAACCAAGACACACCAAGTTCCCTGCTATATGCTACCTCCGTGGGTTGACCGTCTCAACAAGATCGCCCACATGCATGTGGATGTTTCACATGTATATCGAGATGCTAATCAGGTGGCAGACGCATTTTTAAAGAGGGAACTCATTGATAATCGAGGGATATGGTCCTTCACATATCTCGATTATTGTTCCCCACTAGTGGAGTCAGATAGATGTCGTGTGATGTGCACTCATTTATCTAATAACCGCATGTAAGCTGGACTAGTTTCACTTGATTTTATTTTAATTTTATTAGGGCCGACTACCACCAGTTCCTGATCTTTCTGGTATAATATAATAAAATTTATTTCCAATCAGAAAATAAATATTATTTATTTGCAAATTTTATATTTATATTACTAATTTTGTCACAAAAATTAAATTGTCTTACTATAAAAATACTTGAATGTATCATTCATTTCATGGAATATAATGATTTTCTATTATTGATATAGGACTCATGATTTATCCATACTTAAATATCTCGTTAAATTCATATAATTGTTCTAATCATATTTAGTTTGAGTATTTTCATACAAATATATGAGTTATTGTTTTTTATCTAATACACATTAAGTGAAATATTAATTATTCCATGTAACGATAAATATTCATAGTTTATAATTTTTTACATCATATTTAAATAATTAAATAAAAAACATATTGATGTTTTTTTACAATCAAACATCATTTAATGTATACTCATTTTCATTTCATTCACTCTTTATTTTTGGTTTCTTAAATGAATCCTATGAATATGAATATTAAATCACATATCCTATAATTCATTTAACTTTTCCATTCTTCTATTTACCATATTAACTAAACAGTTATCTTTCTATATATTCTAACCATATTTAAAAACATTTTCTAAAATAAATTAAAGAACATTCTCTATAATTTTCATGATAATGTTCTCAGAGAAACTGCGATAATAATGAGATAAGTATTATAGAATTATATATATTAAAATATTATTATGCATCTTTAATTCTTCCAATTATTACTGATCACATTAATATATCACCTTTAGTAAATTAATACTATCATTGATTACATAATCTTATAACAACATGTATTGTGTATTGATTATGGCAATCGATTTATACATTTAATTCTCCTCGATGACTTCTTATGGATGAGAAAACATTAAATAAACATATATTTCATCTAGTTGATTTCCAAAAATAACTTGAAACTAATGATGAAATTATGATGTAAAAAAATTTCATTATCCATGAGTTTCATATAGGATTCATTCTCACACCCACCATCTTCATGAGATGAATAATCATGTTTTATAGACCCCCGACACATAATATTTCGTTTGATGTTGTAATAATTTATGTAATAACATGTTACACTCTTCAAAAATATTTTATTTGTATGTATATTCATAAAATATTAAAAACAATATTATTTTATTTTATTAAAATAATTTTTTTATATAATAATATGCAATAATCTATTTCATTTCATTTTATTATTAATTTTTTATCATTATTTATTTGTTAAAAATATATATGACCCTCTATTGAACTATTTAGGGTGTTTTTAAATATATTTTTTACTAGATGAATTTATATATTTATTAAAATAGTATTATTTTATTGTAGTCTCATCCTCAATAGATCCAAAACAAAGATTTTTTAATAACTTGAAAATAAAGTTTTCTTAAACAATGTATAATTACATTATTGAGGCCTATTTTAGTTTTATTCTCAAAAATAACATTATAAAACACCCATATAAATGTGGACACCCTAAACTATTGATGGTTCACATTACAAACTATATTTTCCTACTAAATCACGTGATGGGAGGAATATTTCACATAAAATTACATTAATTTATTTTCTTTTCATTTAATTTCATAGTGAATTATTTTTACGCATATTTATCATGTTCCACACTATGATATTGATTTTTATATCATAGACATGTATAAATATCAGTCATTAATCATATTATAATTGTTTTATTTTTATATACTCTTTAAATAAGTAATGTTTTCTTATATCACGCACATATTTTAAAAATATTTAACCACTAATGAAATAATCATTATACAATGATAAATATAAGAGTTGTGCACCACATGTTAATCAGTCTTGTATATGAAATGAGACCCAATACCCAATGTAAATTACTTATATATTGTAATAACATGAATTAAAAATCCCATATAACTCTCATGTATTTTTTCCTATGGGGATCCTTTCCCATTTTGACATAGAACCACCTTGTTAATAATATCTCCATATTAATACATATATACTCATTTTCAGGTGAGGGTAACTCAATATATCAGATAACATTTATATATATTATTGTTTAACACAGTGTACAATATTCATATGTAAATGAGATAGATTAATATATTGTCAAATTAAATATTTAATTATTAATTGTAAAAAAACACACATTGAAATATTCAAATTAAATAAAATATAATGTAATGATACAGTAGTGTAATTTCATAAAATGATCCAACCACAATATTAACATTTATTATTAAAAAATATATAATTTAAATTCAATAGATGGGTATTTTTTTATTAGTTAAAAACACTAATATTTATATATAAAATATAAATAGAACAAGGGATCAGAATGTCATGTTAATAAATTTATGTTTTTTAAAAATGTTTTAAATTTTGTTTCCATTTTATTTGGGATTTTTTACAAATAATAATGATTATTATAGTGGTATTTAGGATAGGGTGGGACTCATTGGGTCATGTGGGTTGATAATCCAAATAAAATAAATGTTAATATGATGTTTAGGAAGCTTATTTTATAAAAAAAACTTATCATGGATTCTATGCGTTAATGGAAACACCCAATTGATGGTTCTGGAGACCATCATATAATGAGCCTACTATTTTTAACATAATTAATAAATAAATTTAATGATAAAGAACATAATTTTAATTCATTAAAGGATCAAAATTCTTATGAACCCCTCCCTAAAAATATTCCAAAATGAGTAGTGATTCAATATTACCCTCCGTCTTGCCTCCAGAATGCTATGAGTTGGAAACTAGCCCTGATAGCACAAAAATCTCAAATATAAGAGGAACTAAATTTTAAAATAATATAGGATTATTATATAAGATTAATCATCCAAAATAAAACACATGACATAATATAAAATTGTCTAGACCCATTCCATAATGCATGTATAAGTAAAACTGATACATATAAAAGACGCTAATGTAAATACCCAAAAAAATCTAATGAAAAGATAAACAATTATCCAATATTCTGATCTAGTATTATCTAGTATGGTTCATAAAGACCACCTATAAACATGGAAGTAATTTTACATACGTAGGGTGATCAAATATATATACATAGTAGGATGACAAATCTCTCTTGTGTATATGTGAATAGAGCGTAGTAATACACCCATGAGTATACAGTAGAAAAAAACATCACCAACATAGTTAAACAAAAAAACCATGTCAACCAAAAGTCTATCTCAACAAATAATGAATCCATGTATAAATATATAATATGAATCGTATTGATGATAGGTACACGGAACATCATTCCCACTGATTTTCCACAATCACACATTGACATCGTATACCATGGTGTTGAAACCTATTACGAATAATATCATATCAAATCACATATTTCCCATAGAAACATATTCCATCTCATCTCATGAAATCTCAAAACCAATGTAGATGGATATTTTCAGCATAAAGGTCATCATCCTTATTCCCTCCTGATTCCATTCATGACCCCCATTATAATCCATCTCATCAAAATCAACTAAACATATCAGGTCCATCACCATCATCACATCACAAGTAGATAGTGGGACTTTTGACTTTTGTCTAACACAAGTCGTCTGTATCACCAATGACTATAAGAGAGAGTGAATAATAGTGGGTAGATAGAAATCCATCATCCAACAAAGATGTTGTAAAAAAAATCTCCCAAAAAATATTATATCAGCACATGGTGCTCTAAATTGTTGGGGTGACTATAGAAATCACAAGTAATAAACAATTTTTATACATATATTTTTATATAAGAAAATAGTAATAAAATGGGTTCAAAATCATGGAATAAAACATCTCATAACATTACCTCACATTTTTATACTATAATGTATATAAAACCCAAAAAAACATGATCCCAAAACCATTTTTTAATTTATTCAATTTCTATATAATTCATTATTAAGACATTCCAATTAAAATAGTCTCTAGGTTTCATATTTCATTCCCATTATTTCTTACAAAGTAATTAACCTTATAATTAACTTGACACTTCATTAAATTTTTGGATTCAACATTCAAACTTGATTTCATTTACATACATTTAATGGTATTAATAATTTTTCAAATAGCGTCACCCACAACCAGTTCAACCACCCTCCTCAACCACACCCCAAACACCATCTCAATCTCACCACATATAACATCCATATCCTCCCCATAAAAAATTACCCTCCTCCAGAGCATTAAATCATCAAATCAATGTCACGACACAAAACCGTATCCACATACATTTCAAACAACATACCCAAATATTTTGTATATTAGACATAGAATATTTCATTAAATTCAACTTCACTGTTTTGGGTCATTATCCAAAACTCCATAAGATTAGTGTAATCCATTTCATTAAATAGTATACATGTTATATCATTTCTAACGATGTTTTCACAACAAATGACACATCTTTGGAATCATAAAACAAAAAAAACCATAAAAACACGTTATATAATAAATCCATGGTTTTCTATGATACAACAAATATAAATAATCGTAATATTAATGTAAAAATATATAAAACCTAAGAAGAAATCCACTATCACATTACATTTCACATAAAATAGTATGTATTATTTATTAATGTACATGAATCTACCTTACCAAGAGATATCAAGAGTAAACCATCTTGATTTATATAATGAGAAAATAAACAAAGGAATCTAACCTAATTAACGAATTATTAAAGAAACTCTCCACACTAAAAATAGTGGAGGGTGGAAAAGAATTAGAACACTTATAAGGAGAACATGAAACCACACAAGTAATATTAACCCATAAATCTAAGGGAAAACATCTTAAGAACCTCACATATCAATAGAAATTAAGCCTATAATGACTGAACATGGATCATCTCTTTAGAAAGATTTGATTTGAAACTAGAATATTTTGATATGGTTTATTTTCCCATTACTGGATAATTTTATCCAACACATCTGTTTTAAAATTATATAAATAAAATGAACATTTATGAAATATATGGTCAAATTATCGTCAATTAAAACACATCAAAAAAACATTAAATATAAAGTTAAACCCATTTTCTATCATAAATATATAAAAAAAGAAAATAAATAAAATATGTAAAAACTAAATACAATTTTCATAAGAACCACTAGGGATTCACCATTATAGTGTACCATGAGGGAAACATAGAAACAGAGATGATTAAATTCCAAAATTCCCTACCCCTTGAAATGAATCACTATGAGAATGAACTACCACCAGAAATGATGCATATCCAGACTGGCCTTCCACATGAAATAACTGACATCCAGAAAGCCTCACAGCTAAAAATGTCTCAATACATTCATGAATCACTTCATGAATGTCGCAATTTCATAATGAATTTCCATTACAAATTAATCACTAATACATTGATTTATTTCACAAAATTACCGGTTCCCAAAATTAATCACCACTAGGATAACTCTCCTCTAGAATGACCTACCACTTAAAGTGACTCACCACCAATATGAATCCACACTAGAATGAATAACTAGTAGAAATGACTTACCTCTAGATTTTCCTTCTACTATAAATGGATCATCTCAAGAAGGAATCAAATCTAGAATGACCTACCACCCAAAAGGAATCAAAATTATGATGAATCCCCATAAGAATGACTCACCACATGAAATGAATCACTTGAAGAATTAACATTAACATGAAATTACCCACAACCAATGTTAATCCCTACAAATTTTATCTATAATAATAATTATAAAATTATCCATAAAAAATTCCTTGTACATCCCCCAGACACCTCAATTCATAATATTCTATTCAATTTATTATGGCGGATTATTCAATACATCACAATAGAGACCACTCAAAATATTCTCTCACTTGTGAAATCAAAACATACCTATATAGAAGGAGGTAAAGTGTTCCAACAAACCCCCATTGAGATACCTCTAAAAAAACATTATATCTAATGTTCAACCACCAACTGAAAGTGCTAACTAGAACTCCCAAAATAGCTGAACAAACCATACTACAATATCATAGCCCAAATGGCCTGAAGGACTTATTTTTATTTTATTATAGATTATCCCCATTTTAAGGGTTTAAGGGGAACCCGTACATGACCCGTAGGCCCAAGGCACAAGTTCCGACATGACCCGCAATACATGACCCGAAGGCCCAGGGGCATACCATGCCCACACAAGGTGGAACTGAATCACTTGCAATTATTTAATTAAATAGAAGTATAATTCATCTTGATTATGAATACAGACCCACATTTTTCACATGTCAAAAATTATCCACAAATCAAGAAACACACCTCACATCAACAGGACATTAATATATCTCATAAAACACCATGGTCAAAATGACACATCATAATAAAAAATAGAGCATAAAAATAATCAAAAAACATTTAGTACAAAAAATTTATCTTTGTATCATGTAAAATGTAATCTCACTCATGAAACCATACCTCAATAGAAAAAAAAACCAATTTAACAGCCCTTCCCCACATCACCTTATCTTGATGTTTTTAGATATCCAGTGGATTCCCCATGAATTTCGCATCATCCCGGACATCCAACTCTCGCTAGTTAATGAAATATAAGTAATCATTAAAATACCAAAATAAATGAGATAATTTTAATATTTCATTGATTTAGAATATTTTATAAATATATTCCCACTATTAGGCCACCTAGATAATGTGAACCAACACCTCAAAGGGACCAAAAATCTGAGGAAAGAGCTTACTCCCTTTTCCTAACCTTCACAATCCACTTCGAGGGAAATCATTAAAGAATACATGTTTCCTTAATGTGACCCCCAAGGGCCTCCTCCTAAGATTAGAATAAGGATATTTTTATTCTATTATATGTTTCATTATCTCATCAACAAATTGTGCCTTCTATGTCATGTTATTCACCACATCGTGAATATAAACTATTGACTCCCAAACAAATTCCCAACGTAAATGAGGATGGAAAATAATCACATACGAAGACTCAAATTGGACCATGATAATATATGAAACGTAGATAATATTTTTTGAAATATAAAGAAAATACAAGTGGAATGCCCATTATCTGTATAATTCTAAGAGGAACACCCACAACATATGCTTCAACTTCTGGATAGTATTCTTTGCCAACAAATCTATCTGATTGTGGAATGTGATGGTGAGGAATAATTAACTACCAAAAAAATTCTAAAATCCCATACATAATTATTAGAAAAAACATGATTTTTTATCTCATAAAACAAATCTTGATACTTCATTCATCCATACTAAATGATTCACATACATTTTTTCAAATCATCAACTATATTTGACTCCCTAATTATTATGAAGTGATATTATTTAATCAACTGATCCAAAAATACATATATATATATATATATAATAATCAAATACTACATATTGGGATAAAAATGTGTAAAAAACACTGTGATGTCATCTCATTTCCAATTGGGAACATCCAAGGGTTTCCACGACCCTAAAGAAACACAATGCTTTAGCTTAATATTCTATAAAAATAGAGAATAATACCAGAAAAATTACAATTAATTATTTCACCATGGGCTACAAAAAAGGTTTCCTCAATCCATGAAACATCTATGATATTTCTGGTTGAATAATAAATCTCCCTATGAAACTAACTGACTGATACCTCTTGCATTGCTACATGAACAAACAACCTTCCATGAAACACTATCGAGTTCCAACCATCCTCTAACCATCCCTCTAGGATATTACCATGGCCAACATGATTCTGGATCACCTATACCTCTAAGTCTTCACACTAAGGCTCCCCCACTAACCTCACAAAATAATACCAAAACTTTATATAAAAATAGAAACCTCTTCAATCAACAACTCTATCATATAAATGGAGGGATTTCAACTAATCCATCTCTCTCCAAGAATTTTAAGACTCCTGAAAAAAATCATTATGTGACATAAGGATCAAAGAATTATCCATGAAATTCCCAATTTTCAAGGTTTAATTGATGTAAAAAACAATGTTCTGAAGAAACTTCATCCACCTACTCTATCAAAAATTCAAATCATGTTTGAAAAATTCATACCTCATACTGTTGTGATATGTGAATACAAAAGAGAACTCACAATATCGATAATGTTGTCACAACATCGTTGAAAACACAAGTGATGCATGCTTTAGATCATGGTTGGAATAGTTATTCTAATGTGGTAGTATCTACCTAGACTCATAAGAGGTCAATGTTTTTTTCGTTAATACACAAAATAATCCCATATGGGATGTGTCATTAAAAACATCGAAATAAAACCATCATCCATAAACTAAATCTTTAGAGGGCAGAAATACTTTACCATAGGGAACTAAATGATACCTATCACTGATCTGTATGCACAAAATCTTACTCCACAAGAGTAAATGTTGTCGACAGGGATACAAAAAAAGGGAAATAATGTTAAAACAAATGATAATATAATGAATTTCCAAGGAATATATAATAGGATGCCACATTCTGAGGTGAATCAAAAGAAATAATTTTGTTGGACCTCAATCATTCCACATAAACAGCATATTAAGGCAAAAAATTCTCATTGAAATGATCCCCTTGTGTTCAAATCATACACTTGTACAACTTCCCTTAGTCTATGAAAAATTTCATACTACCATCTTCCTTTTTATAGAATTTCACTAGAGAACCCAATGATGATTGTCTGGTTTAGATAATACCCTTCTTCCTCAAATGTTTTATTTTAATCCTCAACCACTAAAAATGAAGTGGAAATATCCTATAGGGGGCCATCAAAGATGAAGGTGCGTCATGTGGCTAGACTCATACTTAATGTCACATTGAGTGGGTAGTGCCACATCTTCCTTGGTGAAAACATCTAAAAACTCCATAACAATCACGGAATCGTCATCTATACATATTACTACAAATTCTATAGAAAACTCTTCCACCCTGGAAGGAAGGGTGTCTAAATAATGAAAGCACTCCTGGAATCCAATATTGCAAATTAAAACCTCATATTTGACAAAAAAAATATTAGAAATAGATTCTCCACAACAAGCAGTGAATATTTGTACACATATAATGAAACTTGTTGATGATAAGTAATAAATTTTATTCATGTATATGAATTACGAAAAGATCCACACATGAATGATGATTCGCCATGATCAATTCACATCCTCGATACACACCAAACAAGCTAGCCTGCCCTTCAATTGGTGTCATCAACACTAAGTACACGATAAGATACTCTTTGTCTAATACTAGAGAATGGACAGTGTAATTTTCAATAAAAGAATGTGACATTATTGAAATAAACAATTTATAGACAAGAGTAAATGATAAACTAATTTATCTCTAATAATCACGACCTGTTGTATTGTTACTACCTACACTACTTCAAACATACCATACCAATCCCATAGACCTCTATACAAATGGAAACCTTGAGGAATAATCTCATGTCATGGTCCCTACAGGATATTAACATCTTTAGGACAACCTTCTCCTTTCACATATTCTCTTGGTAAAGCATTAGTCTTCTTACCATAATGTTCTATTGTCCTCACTGGAAACTTCTGCTGAGTCTGGTTCTGAACAAATCCACCTCTAACAAAATAATCTCTAGTTGACACTGGGAACCAATCTTGATGATAGCCACTAACTCCACAGATGAATCACACTAGTGCAATGTCATATTCAATAGTAAAGAAAGCATTATCCCCCAATAGAAGTAAGGGAAGCTAATGTGGTTGACCCCTAGTGGTCAAAACATTGATGGAGCTATAGCATGATACCTAACAATGGAATCTATAATCCTTAACATACACTTCTAGTTCCTCCCTCAAAATTATAAACCTCATGAGTACATCCTCTTCATCATATATTAATTTGTTTGAACCTGCAGATTTGTTAGAAGCATAAAAGGAGTAATATGAACAAGGATTAATTGATAGAGTGCCTCCTCGAGGAGCCTCTATATGAACTCCTCGCCTAGTAAATGATCTGTAAAAAAAGATGATCCTTAACCATGATACCATTATCCCACATAGAAATACTCCCTTACTAAATGGAGAATTTCACATAAATGTTCACAGCCTTCAATGTCAATGAAAAGATCACACCTGAGATCTCCTTTTGATTTTCGACCAATGAAAAATATTCAACCTTCTATACAAAAATATGTAGCAACAACCATAGATGCGTAGCTCCTCGCATCTAATTAATTAGAAATAGGACCCTATACTAATTCAAGGCCCAGATAAAACTGAATGGGATCTCATATTTTTCTATAAAACTATTCATCTCAAAATGAGAAACGATTATCTTATAATTCCCCAAATTATTCTACTTAAATGCTCACAACATCCTATGTCGTTGATCATAATCTTCAAATAGATCAACCCTTTCGTGATCAACTATGTCAGTCTCCTAAACCTCAAATTCTGAAGCCACATGTGAATGATAAACATAAACCATTATTAAAAGAAACTAATATATTTCTTAACCGTAATTGAATGTAATTTTATTAAGATTAATTTTAGATCATTTATTTATTAATACCATAACAAATAACCCATGTTCAAATACTAACACAAGTCATTTTTTCCACTTACAACTCATAGGTTTCTACCCAGTAAATTGGTGGACCTCACTTGGGAAGTCATCCAGTTCAGAGTTCATGGATTGCATAATGGGCCCCACTAAAATCCCATGTACTGGATGTTATCACTAACCTATGACATTCACCATTGAAAAATGGAACCATTTATATTCCAACACTAAAAATATCCACTTCTCCTAACCTTTAACTACATCATTTATGTGAACCAAAACCTCTGATACCACTCTATCATGACTCCTTCCCTCTAATGATGACACATTAAGGGGAGAGAGATAATGACCCCCAAGTCCCACCTCTAGTAGGCCCTGTATAAGAGACATGAAATGATGGAATATAAATATAATGTATGAGAGGCATTACCCTATATTATAATATAGGCTAGGAAGAAAATATGAATAATACACCAAAAATTCAATGAAATAACATAAAATAATTTCATACTATCCAATAATGCATGTATAAAGAAAATTTATCAAAATAAATTTATGTAATTTAAATACCAATAAATATATATATATAATCATCACACTAATTTTTCAATGGTTCTCAATTTCAGTATCCATCAGAGTCTAGAAATTACTCTTCAAAACTAGAAAACCGATTTATGTATAATGGGTGATCATAATGGTATACTCATAATAAATAATGTCTCTCTTAAATTTTCTAAAAGAGATTATGAATGCACCTGTGATAAAATAGTAGAACCAAATAACATTTATATACATATTCTTTCCAAAATCCATCCTAACTAGTTCTATGTCACTCAATAATGTATACAAGTATATAATATTATGTGATTAATTTCAATGATAGGTAAGCCACAACACACTTCCACATATTTTATACCCTTACACCAAAATGAAATACATCATGGTGCTCCCACCTCTTGAAAACAACATCACATTATATCACATCCCATTTGCAGACACTAGGACTATCTTAATTCATAACATCTTCTAACTAAAATAGTAGGGTATCATGAACATGAAGGAAATCAACCTCATTCTATCATGTTAATGTGAATGACCCCCACCATATGTTATCTAATAAATTATTACATTAATAAACATGGGCCATCACATCACATAACATCACATATAGTTAGTTCCACTTTTTTCTTTGGGCCATCACAACCTTTTCATGAATGAAATGGCTAGAAGATGGAGCATGGGAGAGTGAGACACCACCAATACAACTTACAATGTGGATATTGGTAAAAACAACGCCCTAATGCCTTTAGATTAAAAACATGGCTGGGGACTGTATAAAAATCACATGGAATATACAATTTTTTTAAATAAGGATTTATAATTAACAATCATATTCCAATTGTAAGAAAAATATGGAATAAAACATATCATTACATTACATCACATTTTTGGTGCATCTAAATGCATAAAAACTCCAAAAATACATGGGCCACAAAAAAATATTCAAATTAATCCAATTTCTATAAAAACCATTATTAACTAATTTCAAATATATTAGTCCACTTATTTTGTATTTCTATCCCATTATATCTTTTGCAGTCATTAAAATTTTATACCACACGACCATTCATTAAATCATTTGTTTGAACATGACCATTTTAGATCATTAACATGCATTAAATTCCATTATTTTTTGGGAAACTAGAGTAACCAACACCCACTGTAGAATTGAAACACAACCACACCACCCCCACATCATATCCCAACTACATATCAAATCAAAGTTCCCCTCCCCAGTCATAATTAAGCCACCAAACATGAATAATATCACCATATCCTAGTAACAACACAAAAATACATCAAAAATCAAATATTAGACCTTACCTAAAAATTGTAAGACTTGATGTATGGTATTTAATTCAATTCCACCCCATTATTTGATGGTGTATTGAAAAAACTAGTATGATCCTTGGGAATCCATTTCATTAACAGAATATATATGTTAAACATTTCTCTATTGTGGTTTTATAACAAATCACATAACATGGTAACCATAAAATATAAAAAAACCAAAAAATTAGGGGATACCAAAGGCCTTGGTATTCGTTGATACAAAAAGAATAGAAAATATATATATTTGAATAAAAATATATAAAACATGAAATTAATTTTGCATCTCCTTTATATTTCATTTAAGTTGGTTAATTGTGTTTGTTAAGATAGATGAATATAATTTACATAGAGATAAAAGAAGTTACCTATTCTAAATTATACACAAAAAGGAGAAATGAATGAATTCATACCATAAAGAAATATGCTTTACACAAAATCTCTATAGAAAAAACATGGGTTTATTCGTAAGAGAAATATGCCAACATGGAGAATGTAAACCAACATCTTCTATAGTTCTCTATGACATCAATAGAAAAACAAAAAAAACATACATATCAAATTAAAAGGAATTCCATAAAAACTAATTAAGGATATTTATTTTAGAATTATTATCTCTTAAACAATGACATTCTGATATTTTTTGCTTTTTGATAATAAAATAAGCTAATAAAAACGTATTTTAAGCATTAAAAACATTTATAAACATTTATGAAATAGAGTATATAATTATCCTTAATTAAAAAATCATCAAGAATCATTAATTTGTACATTAAACATATTTTTCTTCCTTAATGATTGTAAAATGGAAAATCGAAAATTTTTGGAAAAAATGGAAAAATAATTCAATGTCATCACTATTGAATAACATCTATGGAGTTCCCATCATGAAGATATACCCTAATAAATGACTCACTACGTAAATGACCTTCCTCCATAATGATTCACAACCTAAACGAATCAATTCTAGAATGACTCACTACAATAATAACCTACTGCTTGAAATGACTCGCCCAAAGAATGCATCAACACCAAAACGACTCTCCACCAAAATGACAGACAACCAGAATAAATCACTCCTAGAATTACTAACCACCATAATGACTCACTTATAGAAATGAATCCCAATTAGAATGAGTCACTTCCAGAATAACCTAATTTATGATATAACTCACTACCAAAATGAGTCATCTCCAGAATGACTCTCCAATTGACATGGCTCACTTCCATAGTGCCCTAATGAAAGAAATGACTCGTCTCCCTAATGAATCATCTCCAAAATGACTAACACTATTAATTACTCACTATAATAATGAATCATATATGGAATGTCCCGCCCCAATAAAAGACACACAACCATAATGACCATCCATAATAAATTATTCACTACAAGAATTGACTACCTATAAAATGACATTATTGGCCCCAAAGACACCCCATGCTTGACCCATATACCATAGTCCATCAAATATTTACCAAATTAATGGGTCAGAATATCCAGGACAATGAAAAAAAAGATTTTATTTATTGAAAAAATTAGGACCATACATCAAATGTACATAATAAATCTAAAACATTATTTAGATCCATTAACTTTAACCTCCAAATATAATTCACTTTATATATTGTACATCCTACAGATATAAACCAATGAAATAGGTGATATAAAATCCCAGAAAGGGAAGGAAAAACATATATGGAATAAGGAATATGAGTCAATCATATATGAGTAAGTATAATCAATATAATTAAATCATAATCCCAATATCAGAAGTATAATAATTAGGAATACATTTTACGATTGAATAAAATGTGAAATATGCATAAAATTTTAAATAAAAACTTATTCGTCTAATACGACTCGTATTTCATAACAGATATGGCATACTTTTCACGTTTATAATATTTTCCTTAATCATAACCTAATAATTTGAGAACAATGATAGAATCATGATCATGAATAATGCATAGAATCCCATTGAATATATCTCATTACCCAATGCATTGGAGTTCTGTATACATTCATACAGAATCGCCCTATCATAAAATACTAAAAATCATTTATACCAGATAAAAAGAATATATTCATAGTAGTGAAATTAAAAAATTAGATATCATGTATTTGAAAAAGGATTTAAACAAATTCATTAATTTAATTTTTGGTGAACAATTGGGAAAATGAAACCATATTTTTCTTAAAACATCGTCATTATTTATTGGATGAGAAATAGATCCCAATGAGTAAGTGCAATATTTTGGAAAATATATTCAATTTTTTAATCCATGGTATTTTGATAAGAAAACAATTATACAAGTATACAACATGTATATTGACCCAAATAGAATAAAAATAACATTGAAAATATCTTTTGGATATTAGAGTTTCATAAATGAAGTAAACAATGTAAAATTGGACACAACCCAAAATAATTAGTTGGGTTTGAGATACCCCTTACCTTAAATACAACATTATTTCATTTATTGTTTTCCTCTTAAAAAATAAACATAGGTATATTAAAATATATTACAATCAGTGAATTATGTTTATTGTTTCAATTAATGATCAATTATAATAATTTTATTCTATTTATTAATTCCCATTTTCAATGGTGAAATGTTTTCATATAATATTTTCAGTATAATATCTTATCTTTACTGGATTTATTCAGCTTCATTAAATGATTTTTATTAATTAATAGTATTAACTCTATATCCACATATATATATGTATATATATTCATATAATATAAATAATTTAGTAAAATCTTCCATATATCTAGAGATAAGAAAATAATTAGAAATTCTTTATTTGGTGGTCAACCGACCATTAACAAGACATTATCAAAATGATAAGTTGGATAAATATAGTATGTGATTATATTAAAAATAACATTTTAATTGAGAATTTACACTATCAATATCATGTTAACAAACTATTAAATATTTTTCTATATCCTTTAATTAAGAATTGAATAGGGGACATAAAATTAGAATCGGGAAATAAAATAATTTTACAAAAAGACATTGCCTTATTCATTAAGTATTTTATTTTCTATGAACCTTAACCTCATTAAATATTGGAGATTTTTTAATCCATAAAATCATTAAATATTAAAAGACAATTGATAAATATAAATTGACAATATAGTTTTCTATGATAGGAGGAATTGTTTTTTCTTTTAAATAGATGGGGGATGTGCTATTTATATTGGAGGAGAGGGGTATTTTTGAGTTATATTAAGGGATAATATATTATATCCAAGGTAAATATTAAAATATTATTATTATAAAAATTATTAAATATATTTTGATTATAGTAAATAATTATAGTGTATACAAAATTATATAATATGAATTTAGTTATTACAACAATTGGAAAGGTGGGAAATAAAAAAATTACTTAAATGTAATACTTTAGATATTCTACATTGGAAAATAATTTTTTCTTTTTTAATGATTGTATATTGTAAATAAATTACTCATTTATTTAAATAAATATTAGTTTAGTGAATCCAAAATTTCTACGTTTGACGATTTAATTTCAATATCGATAATGAGGTTATTGAAAATAGAAATTTTTTAAAGACATGTTTATTTTTATGATTAAAAAAATTAATATTTATAGTATGTTTCAAAAAAACCCCGTAGAAATATATAGGATATTTTTTGAAAAATTAAATTCATTTTATTACATAATTGTCTAACATAAGAAATTTAGTTTTTAATATTAAAAGAATTTATTATTATTAATTATATTAAAATACAATTCATTATATATTCTCTTATATATACAATGATTTTATAATTTTGATATTAATATAATGGATTTATAATATTAATATTTTCTTAAATTAGTCCTAATAATTATTATTTATATTTCCATTTATTATTTCTGTTCAAATTTCTATTCAAATGGTTATGTTTTTATTCTAAAAGTCACATACTGTTCTAACAGGCATATGATCTCCAATAAATTCTATTTTATTTCTTCACACATTATTCACCATAATTCTACCCGAGGATCAATATTACCCATTTCTTTAAATTATGTTACTTTACCAATATGTGGAATTATTGTTATATTGTTATTCATGGGTTAATGATTCTAGTAGATTTTAATGATATCTGTTTTCTCATAAAATTTGTTTTTTCAATTTTTTCACTATGTACTATCGGGAAATATCATTGTTTTAGTTACTAATAAATGTAACAATCTCTATTAGTGAAAAAAGTGGTGTTAATTTAGTTAAGTATCTAATGATTACAATATTATAATATGAAAATTATTTATATAAAAAATAAATATAATTTATAATCACTGGTCAATGACATTCTTCCCCCCTTCTGAAATTGGGACACTAAAATTTCAATACATATTTTAATATGATAAAACATGAGGTTATATATATTTTATTTTTCATTCAATTAACCTTATGTTCCTTATATATATATATATATATCATATAACACATTGACCTGTGGATATTTCTTATTCAGTTGAACACTATCTCTCTAGTATGAGGTCTTCATCGAGCTCTTCTTATTATTGATTTCATGTTTTTTTGTAAAATATTCTAATTCAGAACATTTGTTGGATCAGGTATGTAATTATTCATGACATACAAGTGGAATACATCATGAAAGTTTTCTATATTTGATGGAATACCTAGGTAATATGACATTTCTCCAATGTAATCAAGGATCTAAAATCCACTTATGTACACGTAGATCAAATTCATATTCATTCAAAACCTATTGATGCTCATCCATGATGATATTTTAAATAATACATTGAATCTATCTTCTATCTCTATTTCACAGAAACATTTTTTAGAAATAATATTATACCAACACATAGTAGTTTTTTATATGTTGTTGGATATCATGATCCTTTTTCATATCATTCATAAGATCTTGTCCAAGTATGATTCACCAATCAACTCCATCCCCAATATTTATAGTTCCACATTCCTTCCCATCAAGAGATTCAAATGGATCCATGTCAATAAAGGTGATGAAGTTGTCATTTCTTGATAACTCAACTAATGGTAAATTTAGATACTATCCAACAGCAACTACCTTTGACAATCCTCTTACCATGTCCACATATTTCAAAATGGTCCTTTAAGAATAGACATTATTTTGGGGGTGATATGGCATACTTTAGTTTAATTTACTTTTTAAATCTTGTAAAATACCAATCATGAAAATAGAATTGAACCTTGGGTCACGTAAAAAGATGATTGAAAGTCATTCCCCATGATTACCCACCACATAATTTTATTATATATTATAAACTTATTTAAGAAATTATAATTCACAAATATATATTAAGTGGGACTTATAGGTGAGTTGTTCCAGAAAAACACAATTCACATTACATATTTTCTATCTCTTCAGAAGTCCCATGAAAATTTCCATGGTGATTTTCTCCCATTACAATTTTTCTATAAGAAATGGTTGAATCATGAGCTTATACATTAGTAAACATAGATTAATAAGATTCCATAATAATAACATTTAGGTGTCATAAATTACTTTATTATTCATATTAACCCTCCAAAATTTCTCTCAATGATCATGGTACATGTTGGTGCATCAATGATTGATGGATAAAGATAATATTTTTTTCATCGTCCAATTGATATTTCATTATTTATTGTTATTAGTGAATATGAAGGGTAGTTATAAAATGAAATAAACCATCTCCATTACTGTTTGATTCGTGAATCTCAAACGCCTTTAATTCTTCCACTGTAGATTGAATCTCCTAATCCAACATTTCTCCCTTCATAATTGTATAATGTATAGATTTTTGTGAAATGATTTAGGAATGGTATGTTGTATTAAATTCCATTTTTATTTAAAAATATATCCATTTAAATCTATGAATATTTAGTATTTCTCAATCCAGACCACGGATTGAGTTGATTGTTCTTTTACTCTAACAACATGAATTAACTAGTTTCTCTTTCATAGGTGGTAGTGAATAGAGAATTCAAAGAACATGATCCTATCCAAACAATTTTTTTTGACTCATTTTCACCTCGTTCTATGTGAATATATTTTTTCTGATCATGTGTTCTATATATATTTCATAATTCTCACTATTGAGGTAGATCCATAAAATATTAATGAAAATGATCAAATCTATTGAAACCAGATCATGCATTAAGTGTTTCTTCTCATTAGTAATCAACTACCAGGTTGTATACACTATCTAGTTATAATTATTCATGGGTATAAAACCCAAATAATTATTTGAAGCATCATTATTAAAAATACTCCTCGTATAATTGTATTTTTAGAATTAACATTGTGATTATCAAGTTCTTGAGACCCTTAATCAATTACTCAAATTCATCCCTCATGATATAATTTAGAGCTCTACAATTTTACTAATTTAGTAGGCCCTAAAATACTTATAAACTTCAAAAATTCATCAATAGTACCCAAATAATCATCTAAAAAAATCGATAAATCTGGAGGTCATAGTCCATTCTATAATTCTAATTATTTATTAGGGGTCTATATTAATTTACTCACATATGATTAAATATCCTTGGAATGTGGTCTATGTAGCCAAATAACACATGTGTTAAAGGGGTGTTAATTTAGATTAATGGTGTTGTTGTTATGAGAACTCGATATGTGAATCATTCTCGAATAACGTTTTTTGAAGAACGATGGTGAGATTAATTTGGAAGTATATTGTGTAAAATATCGGTTCATAGTTCCAAGAAAATACATTTATGATTTCCATGGTACACAGTTATAGGGGGTCAATATTCGTGATATTATTATGGGAGGGTTTTTAGGGAACATTTTTTTAAAATGTTTCCTAATAGTGTTGTAATTAATAATGGATAAAGAATTATTATGTCCGGTTAATTTATTATGTTGAGTCCACCCAACATTGGTGTAATATATAATATCAATATATATTGTGTGTTGGTGATGATGAGAATTGGTGTTTTGTTCCATAATGAAATGGATTATATGATCATAGGATTTAGCACATTCTATAGATCATGAAACACTCATTTGGTATAGATTACAGCTCTCTATATAAGTCTTATTTTCTAAATAGTTTAGAATATTTATCATTTGATGGTGTAATATGTCACCATGTTTTTAGTGGGTTCCCTTCATGTTAATAAAATCATATCGTTAGATCATATCCATTACCCATGAAATTGATGTTTACTCATTGATCAAGTCATGACGTCCCTATATATTTAGACAGAAGGTAATTTTGTGGCTAACAATCTAGTTAGAAGTATAAATCCACTTGAATGTCTCATTATTTATTATTTCATTGGGAATATTACACTAGATTGTTTTTAATATATGGTGATACACATGATCTTAATCATTAACTACCTTCATGTGTTCCGGGGTGTTTAATGAAAATTCAAATTTTATAGTTATAATATCACCATCACAGTCTTGAGAGACTCTTTATGTTCCACCTATATCTTAGAGAAAATTAAAATATATGAAAGTAACCATACTAAATGTTTCTTAAAGTAGTCTATATTTACTCCATTAACAATATCCATGAAGATTGAAATGGTATTAGTAATTCTATAGGGAACCACTAAGAACTAATAGTGTTCATTCCATAAACGAAAGACTGTCTTATAAATAAAATTTTCATTAAATTAATTTTGTGATATCCGGAATCAAGGTACACCATTCTATTGGTTAATTTAGAGATAATATTGTCTTTGGGTATAAGATCCATTCATAATTGAACCTCATAATTAAGGGGATGGTCGGGAAACTCTTATGGAAATTCATAGACATATTCCTAAACAATGGGTATTTCCTATAGATTGATAATTTCCATTTAATGAATAGTTTGGCCATTGTATGAATCAAATCTAGGTATCAGAACCCACATTTCAAATGGATATTATAAGGTGATTCTTGATCTTCATTTCATTTGATGAGGTTCATGTGAGTGTTTGGATTACAAAAAATATTTACTATTCAAGATAGTTTATGTGAACTATAATAAGAAAAACCTATTCAGGATAGTATAACACAAAATTGAAACAACTGATGAATTGTGATATTCTTTGGAATAGTATTCTAGCATACACTAGTAGTATAAGAGGCCATCACATGGGTTTCATTAACTAAACTATTCCATTTTTCTAAAAATATATCATTTTCTTGCTATCAGGGATGTTATTGAACTGTTCTAATAAACATAAATGTTATAAAAGAAAGTATAATATTAGAATGTAATAAAACCATTTGTATTATTGATAGTAAAAGATGTGTACCTTGTAGAACATCATTTCCATGTTCTGTCGTGCCAGTAGCGATGGAAAAATATTACCCTATCGCCTTTTTCATGAGTGGTTGTTGAAACTAGTTAACCTATTGGGAATGTTATTTATTACACTAGAATTCAAGTCACCATTCTCGATATTGTTGGTGTATTGATCCATGTGTGGTGTATTGGTTGGTTACTTCCCTTCGTCCAAAACATTGGATGAATTATTCTTGTATTTGACATTCATGATCCTTATTTCATTATCTCCAACACATAATATATTTACTTTTACCTTTGAGTTGATCCCCATACTATTCTACCAACAGTTTTGACATTTGGTTAATTGGATATTCTTTCCCAATTTTAAATCTTATCTTAAATCTTGAAACATTATCATTTATTTATATTCTCCATAACAATGATAGTATTCTCTTAACATTGTCTCTACATTGAAACAACATCAATCTTTTTATTGTTAACTTCCAATGTCTTTGATAACCAGATCCATTTTTGGTGTTGTACTATTCAATTAATGAATCAATATATTTCTATATCGTTATTTATAAAAAACATCATGGAATATATTTCTTACCATTTTAATGTTACATCATATTACATAACTGTTTCACCATATGTTTTATTAATTTCTATGAATTATCCCTCGAAATTTCTAAATTATTGATAGGGAAGTACTTGTAATAAAAAAATATACTGATGTCGCCTAGATCTATTTCTTTATTTTTATATATCTAATATATACTAATTATCAAAACACAAAACTGATAAAACTCTCTATAAAAATTAATAACCAAAAAGAAAAAAAATCACATTCAAATAACAGTGGAGCATATAGAATATATAAAAGATTGAGTTTACCAACAATTCTACAACAAGTAGATCATAAAATCTTATAAACAATTATGTTTTTATTTCCATTAAAAGGAATTAATGGATAGTTTAACCTTATTGGGTGAAGGTTGAATTTCACATGGTTCATATTGTTATTCATATCCTGTGATTTGTGGGTAAAATCAACATAAATATTTGAACACCACCTCCAATATCATTTCTATTATTGTTTGTATAATCTTTGTATTTTTCATTCAACTGGATGTTTGGTCAAGTTTTAGTTAGTTTCCAATAATTTCTAAAATATAAATATTTTTAGGAAAACATAATTAAATTAATAATGATTAAATACATTATTCATATACACAAATAAATATTAAGGTCATGTCTTTCGAGATCTAGGGGATTAAATATTTTCTAAATTGATTCTTCTTGGATCATGTATTTTAGTAATTTTCCATCACTAAGATGAATAATTACTATAGAGATATATCCTTCAATTTTTTTTATAGATCTTTTGAATAGCTAATTAATATCCCCCTAGGAGTTTCATACATAGTATGCATCAATGCCAATTTTCATGCATAAGTGGTATATAGAATTAATACCCAATGAAAAATTATCTGGGTAACCAGACCTATGTACAAATATGTGGGATAAAAATTAACTTTTTATCTGTATATAAATTCTATATCTAAAACAACAAACTCTTCTAGTTCACTAAATCATTTGATGCTTCCCGTATATATCTAAATATACATTGTGATTTCACTATTGCTTATAATCCTAATTATAAAATTATTTAAACCGTAAAAATAATTTGAAAAAATGAAAAATAAAATTTTCTTATGTTTCTATTAAGTAATTTTTATTTTAAAATTCATAATATAAACAAATTCAGAGAATAAAAGGATTTGTTTCTGGGAAAATTGAAGTCAATACATTACATTCACATAATAATAAATAATCATTTTTAAATTATAATATTTTATATAGATAAAGGATATCACATTCAATCAAGTATATGTAATCACAATAGTGCATATATCAATGAAATTGCTGGGATAAAATCTTAGTAAGTGGAGGAATAATGTGGTAATAATAAGGAAAATGAAACAATAGTGCATGGTTGATAATATCCAACATAATGCTATCATAATAAATGGATTGTTATCATAATCATGAGGAAAAAATTTATTAATTTCATGTAATTTTGTACATTAATAAGAATAAAACATCACAACAATTTTGTCAAATAACAGACATTGTTCTTAAAAATCATTCATCGTGTTTAGGCAAACAATATTTTCATAAAGCATAACATCACAATTTCGAAGTCTGATTGAATCATGATAACCATAATATGAAAAACCTTGGTAGATTCATCATAATAACTAATTCATTTATAACTATAATTCTAGTCCCACCTTCCATATCATAAAATTAATATAATCTAGATTCTCATAGAGAAATGAAAGAAACATAGTCATGAAATTAACACCTAAAAAAGAATTTGTTTTATAAATTAATTATAAATAAGAATTTAATGAAAAACAATTTTGGTTCTCCAATTAATAATAAAAATAATATATTGGATTAAAATATCATTATCTTTTTTAGATGAGAAAAATCATAAGAGTAGATAATGGAGTATTTTAAACAATCATGTCCCCGTGTAGAATATATTTATTTGTCTTAGAAAACATTTTGACCTTCTGGAATAATCTATATCCCTAAAATGATAATTGAAATGGAATTATTAAGAAATTTTAAATATATTAGAGGAATATATATATATATATATAATGATAAGAGTGTGAAATATGAGATAACCCACTATAAGGAGTTGGAATTGAGAATCCCCTTTCCTTAAATAGCACTTCATTTCATTTATTCTCTACCACATAAAAATCCATTAATGTATAATTAAAGATAATAACCATAATTTAATTAAATCTACTTAATAATTATTTATCAATTATAATCATTTGATTGTATTTCATACTACATTTTTAATGGTGAAATATTCTTTTATCATATTATCCTTAAAATATACCTTGTTTGGATGTTTTAATGATCTTTTTTAAATGTTATTTATTCATTATTATGATTAAAAATGTTCCTAGAAATATATATTTGTTTACAATTATATATTATAAATAATATATTACAATCATTCATTTGGTTATTGATAAAAAAATAATTTGAAACATCTTCATTTACAGTTTACTGATAGTTAATGATACATTGTCCAAATAGAAGTGGTATGATATACATTATTCCATTATATTAAAAGTTAAAATTTTTATAATATATAAAAAACCATGATAAATTTGACATATTATATATATTATTTCTTTTTATAATTTAATGGGTTAAATGATATTATAAATGTGATGATAAATAAAAAGACGAATGGTGATTAAAACATTATTAAATTAATTCCCTCTCTATGACAATTAGGTTCATTAAATAAATGAGCAAGACTAGTCTATAATGTTATTAAAGATGTTAAGGATCTTATGATATGGTAATTTAGAATAAAATTGTCTTCGTTATGTGTAAACGAAATTGTTTTCCATGGGAGTGGTGGGAGATATATATAATTTGTTAGAGGGCTTTCTTTTATGTGGAATAAAAAATCCTTTACATTGGAAACCATTAAATATTATAATTTTAGATATTATAGAATATATTTTTCATAAATAACATTATTTTGTTTTTTAAAAAACATTTTAATCAAAAAAGTTCAATTTAATTGAATTTAAATGAGGAAATATGACAATATATTGTTTTAGTGTAATACATTAAAAAGTGATCTTTTGAAAATAATTCTTTATTTAAATATTTTTTAATGGTTTGAAAAATAAATATTAATAAAATAAATATTTTTTATACAAGAAATATTTTTTATAATTTATTATCTTATTATTATGTGTTGAATTATGTAATTGAAAATACAACATTTTAAAAAAAATATTTTTACTATTCAAATAAAAATTTATTTAATTAATAAAATAACTAAGATCCACCACTAATTAATGATAGTGATATTATTCTAAAAAACATTCAATAAAATTACTTTCATAAAATAGGTAATTATATTTTTTAATATAAAAAACATTTAATTTTATGAAATATATTTTCATAATGTTCGTAAAAATGTGCAAAATATGCCTTGAGATTTTAGACATGAAATTTATTTCATGGAATTATAATATTAATATTTTCATTATTTAATCCTGATAAATATATTTTTTTATTATTTTTGTAAAATTTCAATTTTAATAAATTGGTTATTATTGCAATAGTCATATTGCCTCTTATATATACTACTTCACTCCTTCATACACTATTTAATAAAATTAATCCCAATTTTCTATAGTTTTCTTTTCAAATATTTTAATTAGATTGATTATATTTTTTTTTATTGTTTTGTTTGTATGGGTGATGATTTCTTCCGATTAAAATGATCCAAAATTTCACATTGCTGTTTTCTTATTATTGGTTTTTTATCCCATTAATGTTTTTTTTCAATTTCATTTTTTTTCTAACTATAGTAATGATCTGAATTAATATAATAAAATGATTCAAATTTTATTATATACTATATTTCTATAATAATAACATTTTACACATTTATTCAGGATATTGTATCATTAATAAACTTTTTAATGTTACCCGTATATATCAACCATTGACGACGGCCATTTAGATCACATATTTTTAAAAAATAATCTATATTATTCCCATGACTCTACTAAACTTGAGTAATTCTGGTAGAACATTCCACTGACATCCCTCTCTTATTTTATATTTTATTGATCATTTGGAAGAATATTTTTTCTTATATGGTTTCTTCTTTGTGATTAGTTTATAGAGATGTAGCAATACCATAACATTCAACTCGAATCGTAATGAATTTAATTATAATTTTGACATTGGAAATTTTATGGAAACACTAGAACTAGTTTATGAAACATGTTACATTATGAAAGAAAGAAAAAAATTTAATGTGAATTTCTTAGATAGAATATATCATTCAAAAATTTGTTCATCAAGGTTATATCTAATTTTAGGCATATAAAATTATTAATTTATTTAATGTTTGATAAATTTCCTATAAATTATATATAATTCAATTCATTTTCATTATTACATCTAATCATTTATGTGTTGTTCTAGATTAAGGATCCAATATAATACTATTATATATAATTCATATGTACATAAAAAACTCACTATTCATCTTTTTTCAATAACAATAATATATGTTAAATGAATTAAGTGATTTATTTATTTGGTAGAATTAATGGAATAAAACAAGATCGATTCAACTAATTAAATCTATTGAATTTTTTTCTTCAGTCACAATCACACTATAGAGCATGGGAGAGACTATATAATATATTGAAACTAATTCATATTATTACACCACATTTCATGGGGTAAAATATACTATTATAAATATTACTATATTTTAACAAATCTTATTGATGACCTAGAGAATAATATCCTTAATAAATTGTAAAAATAAAATTTAACTGTAATAAAATAATTCATATGTATCAAATAAATTTTCTTAATTTCTTGAAACAATAATTAATATTTCTTAATGATATACATTTAATTAAATCACCTAATTCAAAAAAATGGTAGAAAACTTGATTATATAAAATTCATTAAAAATGACTAATTTTTCTATATTCATATATTTAATAAAATAGTAAACATTGAATTCCATGGGGGAATATTGATTATCATTATTTTATACTAATATATAATTTAAATGAATTTAATTAATCTAATAATTATTATCATTTTCACTCAAATGTTCATTTATCCATGGCCATGGGGCTACAATTATCATGAACTCTAATTCATTTGACTTGTTGGAACTCATATATATACACACTATGGTTAACTATATAGAACCATATCTCTATAGCTTGTTGTTTTTTCGTAATGAACAAGAGTTGTATGATCACTATACTATGGGATCTATTTATATACTAACTTGATATAGATATTACATCCTCTTATAAGCTCATAATGTCTAACATAATATATTTATATAATGAAATCATACAATGTTGGATGAAAATTTAGTGTTTTCTTAAAAACAATTCCTTTTATTAAATTAGATATGGAATTAGTTATAGATCTACAATCTAATTCAATTAGACAAATATATCTTCCTTCCATAAATAAAAGTTAAAAATATTTTTTTGATCTTTTAATCAATTTCAAATAACAAATATAACACATTACATATGATAATTATTCATAAATACAAATTAACAAGGTTATAATAATAAAAAATGTATAGGTTTGAATTATATATACAAATAGTTATCTCGTTTCAATAGGAAAACAAAAATTCTCATTTATATGAATTTTTTATGATAAATATGACAATTGTTTTCAATAGGAGAGTCAGTTTTAAAGATCTTCTATCTAGATATTATCATCCCTCAACATGAAATAAATAATAAGAAAATTTATGTAAACTCTTGATATTTTATATTGTAAAATATTTCTGACATTGAATTATGATTTTACTAAACCATTATATATTTTTATGGGATTACTAACATAGTATCATAAGGTTTTAACAATATCACTGAACCGATATAGAATTACGACATGAAATCTAATTTAGAGAGATTACCATTTTTAATGTAAAATAAATTTGTTCTACAATCAATGTATGAATGAAATTTCATATGTCATTTCGAAGGAATTAGGTGATAATAAAAAATTAGATGATTCAATTGACTTCAGAAACCATGGATAATTACATTAAAATATATATACTAATATTTTTGAAAAACAATTTAAATATTATTTTAATGATTTCATAAATATTATTGAATAACCTATTTTATCATTACACTAATATAATATGAATCATAATATTTATAATGAATATCTTGATTATCAAAAATATATGGAATGGTAGTTAATAATGTGTTAACATAATCTGTATTAATTATTAATAAATAAAACCCATCCATAATTCATCGGGTTTTCGAGAAATATTCATCATGAGACTAATAATAAAATGGTCAAGTGAAAAAATATAACCATAATATTTTTTTACTCAACAATCATACGAAATTAATAGTGGTATATAATTAATTAACTAAATATCATTTATAGAAGGTCAATATTGTCTCTATAAGTACATGCTTGTTATAAGATTTCATACATAAGAAAGTCAATATTAATTATGTCTCTAATTTCAGGCCTCAACCAAAACAAGATAAAAAAGAAAAATTAAAATTAAAAATCCCATCCATACTAATTTTTTTATATTATATTCTCCATTATCATGTAAAAAATAGTGACATGCAACATCTCAACTTGAATCATATTTACCAATATATATTTTACAAGAATTAATAAAACTATTTTTTGTAGATTAGTTATAAATTTCCAAAAAGTATATAAATATAAAATATCATATATAATTTCAATTTTCACATTTAATATTAGTAATATCTTAGTATGATATCTCAACATTCTTTAAAATAAATATTATTCAATAGTAATGTTTTTTATAGAATTATTAGCAATCCTCAGTGTAAACATATAATGTATGCCTTATTTTTTAATATAATATATTGTTTACTATTTCATTCTTTTTTATATCTTATAATTTATGTTTACTTTATATAAGAAGATAAATGTGTTTTGTTATAGCATTAAAAAAATTATTCCACAATATAAAATATGAATATGATCATTTTTAGAAAATTTGGGATTTTTTACTTTATAAAATAAATAGGTTCAAAGCAGCATATATTTTCTATTTATTCAAACTATCCATTTCCACTAGGGTATTTTATTCCTCTTGATATTTATATACTTCTTATTGTGTTTCTACCCCTTTCACTCCAATGTATGTCTCATTACCATCTCTAATAATACATTCTAAAACCCAACAATTTTTCACATATGATTTATATATACGGTCTTAAATACCCATAAATGCTATATGATTAGAAATAGATGAACATTTCACACATATTTTTTCATCAATTCTCACACATTCATGATATGGCACTATTAAACGAGAATATATGAACTAATTTTGTTGTTAAAAAATAATTAATTTATTAGATGACTTCTAAATTTTTTTAACTTGTACATTAGTCTCCATCGCATGTGAAATGAGAGGGACATAAGATAGGAAAATGAAAAATAAAAAATCATGACATTTTTTTTCTTGGGTGTAATCATAAATCTATATGAATTATTCAGAGGATTAACCCTCATTTGATATGAAAATAAATCATGTATATACCTCATATGATTAAATTATAACATGTAATGGTAAAAAATGTTATAAACTATTATATATATAAATATATCATCTTTTAGATTTACCACTACATGTCTCATATCATACCCAATTTCGGTTCTTAAAATTATCACATCCCTTCATTTGAAACTTTTTTTATTGAAGGGTTTTTTAGAATATTATTTCCCATTTAAATATTTCACTATGAAAACTTTCCCAATCATTATACATACGAGATATAATACTCAATACATTATTAATGAATAAATAAATTTTTTCTAGAATTTAATAATGTATTTTGAAAGAGAAATTTTACAAAACACGGATGAAAAATATTAATCATTACTATACGAAAAACGTTTTTCTATTTTAAAATAGTAATGTGAATAAATTATTTCTTCTAAATAAAACATTTATATAAATAATTTTTAATCAATTTAATTTATCTTTAAAAATCACTTTATCATCCTTTAGAACGAATACCCTTCTAAAATTTTCTTTTTCAATCCTTACTCATTATGTGATATAAAAGAACATTTTATCAAGTTATGAATCAATAGTGTTTTATTTTTAAAAGGATTTTTATTTGGGTGTATGATTATAAGATAAAAACAAAAATATGTTAATAATTAGTGTTTTTATGTGATAGAGGGATTTAGGATTTATGTGATATAATATTTTTCAAATTTGGGATTAAAAGGTAATTCATAATATAACTTATATAATAAAAAGATCATCATGAATGATAAATTCATTCAATTTCATGGTCTTAAAAAATAAAATACTATCTTGAATTATATAATTATCATTTCATTTCATTTATATCAAAAATTCCATAAAAAGTATAATTCTAAAATAAAGAGTAAATATCTACAAAACAAATTCAGTATAATGAAATATAAATCGTTCAATGATAATATTACATTTAATATTTAAATAAATTTTTTAATTAATAAATATTAAATCATGGAAATTTAATCTAACTTTTTTCATTGTTATAAAGGATATGTTCCCTTAATACGAAACGGTATAATGAAAAAGAATATAAGAATATTCTTAGTATAAAAGAATTTTTGTGTGATATCACAATATAGATAGTGATATATACAAAAAATGATTAGTTTTTTCAATATTATTTAATCTAGATTGATAAGTGTGATTCATATAATTCTCAAATCACGTGAATTATATCAAATTTACATTTTTTTAATTAAAATTTTTATTATTTGAAATTGAAATTCATTTATATATTTTTCTATTGAATATCATAAAATAATAAAAAATTCATCATCTATAGTTGATAATTAATGTACATATTTTCTATTTTTACTAAAATTTTATACAATTAACCTTACAAAAATGTTTTATAATATTAAGATTCAATGATTAAATTAATTGAAATAGTTATAATAAAAATTTAAAAAAATTAATAATTTAAAATTATTCAATTTAGTGTCATATAATATAATACTTGCTGCAATTTTATGTATTCTAAAATATTATTAATTACATTTTGGTTAGATTCCACTCCATTATCCTTAAAACAAGAAAAAAACCTATATAAGGGAGAAAATATTCTCCTAATAAAACATTATAAATAAAAATAATATATTCATTCCTATTAATTTTTTTAATCAACTAAATTAAATATTTCATCATTGTTATGGTTAAAGATATTTTTCATTATATTATCAATTACCACAACACAACCATTTTTTATTAATAAAATTTTTTATTTTACATGATTTCAGAAATAATAATTCCTTTTAATATTATTCGCACTATTACAACCATTGGAAATATTTCCATAACCATCAAAATCATTAAAATGTTATTTAAAATAAAAAGATAACAAATGTATCATATTGATAATTTAAAACTAATCAATATAATATTATAAAAAATGTATTTCCTTTAATAAAACAACATGAAATTAATTTTCTATATACTATATAAGGAATCATTTTGATTTTTAAATATAAAATTATTATATAATATATTTGAGTCTTTCATGCTAATTTTATTGATCTTTAATCGAAACAAATAATAATTTTTAATTTTTTTTAAATCTATTTAAAATCATAGGATTTTAAAATCAATGATAATGTTAAAAACCCTATATAATTAAAATAGTAAGTAATAATTTCTACCATTGAAATGAGGAATTTTTAAAATAAAATTTCATTTATTGAAAAACATAATCCTTAATGATTCCAATATAGTAAATAGTGAAGGTGTTTTCTCATAATAAAATCTTTTTTATTAAGTACATCCTTATACAGAAGACAAAATTTATTTATAATTATATTCCTTAATTCATAAAATTTGTTTTAAAACAACTATCAAGATTTTATATTCCCATAATGTTTATAATTTTCATATCAATTTAATAATATTTTTCATTACAATTGATTAAAATAGTTATTTATATAAATCACCCATTATTATTTAACAAAATAATCAGATAACATATATAGAATATTATTTGATAGGTATGTTTTCGGTTTTTCATTTTTTCTAAATTATATTGTAGAGTTATTTTAATTTTTTTGGTTCACCAAAAAATTCATCAAATTAATGACTTTTTAAGGTTCTATAGAAACATGGTAAAAATATTTTTTTCTTTTCGAAGATAACATTATGGTTTGGGGAAACTGAATAGTTATATTCATTTGACATATGTATAATATCAAGGCTTTTTATAATTTTCATTAGATTTTTGGATATTTTAATTTACAATTTCATACACTAACACATTATCACGGGTTTTTGTCTAATGAGTACCTTTCAACTATATTTTCACTTGGAATTGATCTTCCATGACATTATAATTTTAAAATTTCATATAGATTACATGATATTTAATAACCATTTGGTAAATAATAGTCGTGAATATAAATTTTATTATTAATTTCCTTTATTTCTATATTAATTTTATATATTTTAAAATAATGTCCTGAAATAATATTCCATGTGATTTAAACCATTATATAAATTAAATTGGAATTGACATATAATAGGTTTCACTAAAACTATATATAAAATATAAATAAAATATAATAACATTAAAATAACTGAACATAAAATAGTAACCCATACTCAATGATATTGGTAAATATAATCTCAATGTGGGTATTGTTTCTCATTAAAGTGTGTTTATTTTGATGATATATTATAACACAAGATCTATTATTATTATAACAATGATATAAAAATATTAAATGGGAAAATTAATTCTTCAAATCATTACAATGTTCAATTAAGTTGAAATAAAGTTACACACACTGAAGTATTCTAGTATCATTGCATTTTTTCTAGAAACAACATCTATTAAATTATTTTAAAATTAAATTAAATTTTAATTTTATATAAATAATCATTGATGATGAAATAAACAAATGAAAAACATATACTCAAGAAATTATTTATTTTTTATCCTTGTCGATTGAAATTAATTCCAATAGAGGAAACATAGATACATATTTTGTGAGATTGAGTGAATTTATAGGATTAATACATTGGTTAAAGGGGACAACCATTTAAGAATAAGAAATAATTTCATAATATTTAAATGATTCAATATAATTTATGTGCCAAAATAAATTATTATTATTTATATAATAAATATTTTTAATTTTTTGGATCAACACAATATTTATAGTGAAAGCAGAGAGTTTTCGATGATCAGAGACATTTGAGGAAAAAATGTTATATTTCAGCATGTTAAATACCTTTAAAAAGTTTTTTATTTTTTTATCATAGATTATGTTCATTTCTTATGGGATATATCATATGGGTTCCCATGGTGTCAAAATTTGATATTATTATAAATTATTTAAATAATTTTATCTTGTATTAATGAACATATTAAAATTTTCTATAACTATTAATAATGGAATCTGATAGAAAATGGGTCTCTATTATATTTAATAAGATTGATAGGTTTGAGATAATTATGGTATAAATACCAATAATAATAAAAAAAATATTTCACTTAAGGAATTAAATTTTAGAAATTCAAAAACCAATGTTTGGTTTTTTAACAACATTTATATTTATAATTTATTTTATCTACTTTTAGAAGTGGGTTACTAATGAATGTTACCAAATACGAGGTGTTAAATAAAATTGGTAGTGGATTTTAGACTAATTTATTCAAGATATAATTTCCAAACTATGTGTGACAAGGCTTGTACTTCTATGTATTCATATAACCAGAAGTAAAAGAAAAAAATATGTTCATTTCTTTTTGATGGATCAATTTTTTAAAATGTTCCTTCCAATTCTAAAACTACCACCTAAAATAAATTTTCATATTAAACACAATTTTCAGAACACTACATATTTTTTAATCATCTATTTTAATTATTTTTTACCTTCACATCATTCAATAAATAATTTACAAGTATTGGCCTTTCATTCAACATTTTCTCTATAGTATTATTAATTTTTACATAATAATATAATTTTTTAAGATATGATTTCATAAGAATATAAAATTTTATGAATTTATTTTCATGATAAATAATTGTTAATTTATTGAATTTCAAAATATGAAACACCCACATGATATTGATCGTCTAATTATTGAAAGTCTTCATTTGATTCATCTTAAGTTGCCTCGTGAAATATTTCATTTAATTAAAATTATTACAAACATCAAAACATCCATGGAATTAATGTATACTCTCTATTATTCATTTTTATTTTTTCATTATTTTAAAATATTATATATTTTATTTTTTATATTATCATTCATGGGATTTATCATTATTGAATATTTTAAAAAATTAAAAAATAAAACATCAGTTATTTTTATAACCAATGTCAAAAATAGATTATAAGGTAATTTTTTTATAACTAGAATTATTATCCAATTTTAAAAATAATTATATAAAATAATGATATTTAAATATAATGTTACATTTTTTGAAATAAAAATTACAATTTTAGTGATTAATGACCAATAAAAAAAATATATTATAAAACATGAAATTTCACCTTTTAAAAACCGATCTAAAAAATAAAATATAAAAATAAATTTGGTAATTGAATGATTATGATTTAATAATAAATTTGGGTCATATTATGTATTTAAATATTCAAATTATTTCCCATATCATTCGAGATTTATAATTTTTATGTTAAATGATTGAGAGAATGGGATGATTCCTAGATAAATGACCTACCCCCATGAGGTAGTGATTTTTATATTATTTGTCTCTATTTTATTAATTCTTATTTAACCTCACATAAATAAATATTTTAAATTTTATGTTCATAATCCATTTTTTAAATTATATTTTTTCTTAATATAGACATCTCATGTGTTATTCATATGATATTGAATAATGGGTAAGAATGTTTTCTATCCAAACTGCCATTATGACCATCCCTTCCATAAACTAATTTCACATATTAGTCTCCCACTTGGTATCACAAATCGTTATCCAAGAATGTAATTATTTTTATGGATATAATAAATTAGTTTATAGGTGAATTATTTCTTACAACCTAAATATAATTATTACTAATACCTTGGGAGAATGAGTTTTACATGGTAGGAGGTGAGGAGGATCATTTGGGACATCCCCGTGGATTGGGGGTGGTATATAGGGAAATGATTATGAGTTCATGACATGGTTTTATAACATCATATGGATTACAATTATGTAATCATATTATGAAATTTTACAGAGGGAACAGTAAGGTGAGGTAAAGTCAATCAATCAATGAAGAATATATAAATGTGAGAGGCATTATGTGGTGGGTACTTATAATAATAATATTTTTAATAAATGGATGATCATATTCCTACCATATAGTAAGAATTTATTTAGATATACATATATGTTGTTCCCATTAATGGGTACACCCTACTATGGGGAACAGGTCCAAAAAGGTTTGTTCCACAACAATCCATATGAAATTCCCTTAGGTGGGCTGAGGATGGTTTCTCAATCATGTACATGGTAATAACATAAGAAAAATGATATATCATATTACTATATATTATATATGATGAGATGTGATCCATTTTGTGGTCAATAATAAATCATAACAGCCAATTGATAAGCCTAGATTGTAGTTAGGGAAGATCAAACCATTAGAAACCCAACCAATGTGACAAAACATGAGTATCACCACACTCACTTTCCATTGACACATATATCATGTTTTATGTCATGTATAGTGTTTCATTTCCAATCCATCAATAAAATCTGGCATTATTAATGGCCACCAAATATCCTAAAAATGACTCTTTAGATAATTTGTTTATTTTTCGAAACTATATTTAAATTGGGTAATCCAATTTTACCCAACAAGTATTTTTCAATTTTTAGCAAAGTTTTACTCTAATTAGTAAAATTTATATCATTTACCAAGTGTTTTTATGACTATTCTACTTATAATATCTAAATCAATTGAATATATCATGGTAATATCAATGAAATCATATTATTCCATTCATATAATAGGTTGGGGAGATCGATATAGATTATTCAAAGGAGTCCTTCCATTTAAATATTTTTTGAAAGAGTTTATTTAATATTTTTATCTCATATGAATTATTTTTTATATGTCTTTGTAGGTAAAATATATTTTTGAGGTGAATTCTCGAAAAACCAAATGAAAATAATAATTTAGATCTCTCTAATATCCCACTCTATGGGATTCACTCATATAACATTAAGATAAAGACATAGGGATCTTTCAAAGTCCCTATATAATATTTAGACATGAAATATAGATTGTGACATCAGTTGGGTGTGAATTTGTTTTCAATTAAAACCCCCAGTAGATGTTTTCAAAAATATCTATGGTCCTTAAAATACGATTATTATTGACATAATAATTATACCATATCATATATATTGGTTTTTTTAAATATGAGAAAGATGTAGGTGTATCATGTTGGTCACTATTCGTTTATTCATCATCAAAGAAGAATCGATTCAATATACGTTGATATTGTGTACACTGCTATAATTAATGTGGAATAGCTATTCCTTATTACATAGTTTTTGATGAGGATCAAGTAGTCATTAGACATTTAATAAGCTATAATTTTTCCCATTACACGTTATGCTATAGAAAACTACAACCTGGGATAGTGTTTGGGACTCTCTATGGGGTTGGTACTCTGATGAATGATATACATCTCATGTGTAATTTTGATGTACACTATTATAGTAAAATCCATGATATCATATTTTCAGTGGAGTTTCCTTGTTGTTTCTTGAAGAAATAGAGTGTTGTTAATGGAGTACACATATGATTTTATTTGTAGTTCATTAACCCAATTATTATTAATCGATGATTATATTTTTTATAATATAAAAAATGGATCTATAATAACATTTTGGGGGAATAATCATTTTATGTTACCCATGGGATATTACTAATATTATATGAATGGAATTCATTATTGATTTTATGTTATGTTATTTTTATTCATTGGTAATAGTGATAAGATTTGTTATATTATTCTCATATGAATTAAAGTAATGATTAAGAATCATATTATGATATATATAGTAGAAATTTTTTTATTCCACTCTTCATTACAACTATTGGTTATGTTAAAATTAGGTTGTTAATTTCCAACATTACCTCATCCTTCCAATAAATATCTATTTTTGATAAAATAGTCTAATTGAAATATTATTTATTTTTTTAGTGGGCTAGGTTATGTAGTCTGTTTATAATAACATCTATAGGGGAAATGATTCTTCAATATTTATAAATGTATAAATAATATATATTATTGCTGATATATTATAGATTAATGAATTATAAGAAATTGTGTAATGAGGTACTTAGTGCTAGGTTTATGAGTCTATATTAAGAGTATGGTGAGAAGGACATTTCTCCACATTTATTTATGGATTTTATGCCTATGTGTAATGGTCCATTCTATCCCACGATCATGAAATTTTCTCGTATAGGACTATCCCTCATGATATTTATTTCCCTGAGATCTGTCCCTCAGTCACACCCCATGAAAATTACTGATAATGGGAGATGTATTTGCACCACCTTATAAAGGGGTTATTCATTTTCCTCCACCTTCGATGTGGTATTTTTGTAATCAGCCACTCTTGAAGGGCCCAACATCCTCATTATAAAATTTAATGGAACCTAGCTCTGATACCACATTGTAATGTTAGTGATACAAAAACGGTTCACATCCCATGGGATTCTTGGGTATGGGGACGATGCAGGGTGGGGTGGACCTACAAATTTCGATCGTTAAGAGATCATGCCAATGGATGTTAATCCCATGGGGATGTGGGCCATTCCTAGTTGAGCCAGCGTGGGTGAGGGATTAATAGCCGGCTTCATATAATTTAATTTTTTACAATATTAGATTCTTTAGTATATTAATTCTCCTTTAAAAATGATGATTAATCCATGATAAATTATATCATGCCGTAATTTTATACGAATTCCCCAATCATTCACATTTGAATTTTAAATATGATTATATTTTGTTTTTTAATAAGATATTATCATATTTATATTTTAATATTTACCATATTCACATGTTGTTTCATCCCACCTATTCAAAAAATAGATCTTATCTCCCATACACATGGTTTCAACTATAAAAGTGTGTGTACAATATTTTTTGGGTCGATTAAAATTTTAGATTATTTGATTTTATGTTTTATTCACAACATAGGAAAATAATTCATGAATACTATAATAGAATCAATTAAACCGATTGTTGTCTAAAAGGTCATCATTCAATTATAGGTCTGGCCATTCACATCACCACATGACCTAGATCATCATTTATCTCCCATCACCAATCACTCACCTACTTTCACTCACAACAGTTCGCCACCACATTGGCATTGCTGGATTCCACTGTTTACTTATTTAATCATGTATCATCACATATCTTAAAAACTATCTATTTTAAATGGAAACATCTCCCAAAATAACCATTAATAAAAAATAAAAAAAATCAATTTTTAAATGATTATAAATTGTATTTTTTTAAATGTGGGAACCACACAAGTTTATGTGGGGCGAGGCAGGATTGAAATTTTATGTTCTCATTTTATGCGGGATTTAGAGGAAAATCCCCCAGTATCTCAAACATGGGAGAGCATGGCCCATCCCACCCTAGCATAACCATTTACTAATACTATGTAATGACCCAACCCAAATTAACACTAAGATGATGGTTGGACTAATATCCAGATAGCCTTAAATAAACCTCCCCATATGCTAGAGGCCACATATTAGTAGAGAGGGTCTATTAATTGTATGATGGGGAGACTATACCCTCTATATTAAAGTAGCACAATGGTTTATCAGATAATAAATAATAGATAAATGTGGAAGTAGTAACCAAATAAATACAATCATGAGAAGAATAAAATAATATCTATGTAAAGGTATCCAATACTATTTTTCTAAAAATCTTGTGTGAAAGTTGATGCTACAAGAAAAAGTTATAATTTTTTTCAAAAAGAATGGAAAAAACCTATTGTCAACTGCTCGATCATACTGAGAAATAAGAAAATCATGTCCTCTCAAGCTTCTAGGTAAAAAACACAACACGAGAAATTAATTTGAAGACCTATAAGTAAGAATGTCTACTCGGATTTTAAATGGTGCTCGAGCATGGTGTGATATATAAATCTTAGTTTTCCATCCCTGACGGTGTCTACAATAATCTAGTTGGTGAAATTAATAATAAATAATTGTGTAAAAAATATTATAAAATAAATTTATAAAAATTAAATAATAGAATCTTGGTTTGGGATCCTAAATGAACACCCATCCCATGCAACCTACTTCAACCTAAGCTCGATAACTATGATTGTGGGTAGATCCTCATTCATCATGATGAATCAATTAGAATAAACCATAACATAGAACCTCTTCCCACAGGATAATCAAAACCTTTCCCTCAAGAATAAAAAGAATCTCTCCATCAGGCATCCTATGCCCATGCATCTGGCCCTCGAGAATCCAAAATAATCATATAATCTTCCCTCAGCCATTCATTACTAGTTTTCCAACCCCTGTGGTAGTACGAACACATTCACTAATCATTCAAGGGTAAATACTAATTATGAGTCCTCAAATATCAAATAAAACCATATAATATAACCTCGAGCATCGAATACATGTGTGGATTTCCTCACATAGTACAGAAGAATATGCACGAAGACTTCAAGAATCCTCATTAAACATGATTCATATCCAAACATAATCAATACATTAATTAGTAGATGAACCTCAGGTTTTTGTCATAGTGGTATCACATATTCTCAAAATCATTGAAAATGAAATCACAACTCTTGTATCAAAAATACTATATTTTTCTTCATAGGAAAAAATAATCAATTTATAAAAACATATCTTCTATCAAACATGTTCATTTCATTATTCTATGTTCTTAATTATCATCATAATTATATCAAATATATTTAATAAATCATTAAACCATGATTATGGAAATACCACATCAAATTAATAGGAATACAATGCTCCCCTTTGTATGGTGGTGCAGATATCTCTCCCATCATGAGTCCTTTTCTGAAGGTGTGTGAGGGAATGTTCTGAAGGAAAGAAAAATTTGACATGTTAAGGCCAAATCAGACAATATCATGATCGTGGGCTAGACTGGGCTACTACAAAGTGGGAATAGAGGGTTGAATATATTTATCCTTTTTTTTACTATTTGGGGTTGGAATATATGAGACTATAAATTTTTCAGTGCATTGTAAAAATTCATTTGTAGTACTGATAACCACACATACAAGAAATGACCATGTGGCCTGGGATGTGATTGTTTTTCTTTCTTTTTCTATTATATTTTATTTGACTTCACCTTTATTTAATGGTATACATTTATATTATTATGGATTTATGAGATTTATGGTATTTTTTCCATGTCCATGTTTGATAATATTGAAGCATTTCATTCATCATAATAGGGACATAGAAATTTCAATTTCATGAATATTTTATTCCACATATATACATATATATGTTGTTTGGTAATTTGATTTGGGTGCCTCGAGTTCAATTCCATGAATGATGGTATAACCTACATAGATTTTTATTTTCCATGTTTCTAGACTAGTTAAAATGTCTTCCCTATTTATTATTGCACGAATCTATGATTTTAGAATGATTCTCTGGGTTAGTTATTTATAGTGACATGATACTCTTTGTTTTAAATATGTATTTTATGTAATGAGATAAAAGTAATTTTTTGTGATTAAAATGGGACATAACATTAGTTGTAAGGTGTATGGGAACCTTAAAATGGGTAAATATAACCCATATACTAAGGCCATTTTCTTGTTTTAAATATAATTTATGGTTGTTCAACTTTAATTTTAAATTAACTACATAATCATCTAATTTACAAATTAGACCAATGCATGTCAGTTGGGGAATGCTCCTTATGGGATATCCCTTAATATGGGTTTTCAACTTCAAATGTTATTAAACATCTATTTATATGCATTTTGATGAACCCAGGTTAGCATAGGGAGACCCTCGTTGGTCACCATATCTTTAACAAGTTAAAAGTAATTTGTTTTTATTAATATCATATTCATTTAGTGATGTTAATAAATTATTAATTTTTGAAAGAGGATGTTTTTTAGACTTTCCTATTTTTCCTTGATGTTTTAGTTATATAATTTAAATGATTATATATAATATTGTGACTAAATGTAATGAATTAAAAATAGAACCTTTATAGGTGTCCATCATTTAATCTATCTTGAAATGGTTTCTTGAGCTTTGTTTTGAGTTGAATTTAGATGAAAACATGAATTTTTTTCATTGGTAGTTTTCTCATTAGCAATATATTAACATATCATATTGGAACCTAGTGTTTTCGGTTTGGCATGAACTACTGATATGGTTAAATTTTTTACTTTCTTAAGGGGATAACTAGTATTATATAGAACCATTGTAATTCAAATGGCATTCTAAATCTTGTTAGTTTTTAATGTTTGGTGTCGTTCAGTTATTGTTGTCTCATATAGGACTCCAAGATACTAATGAACCCATTATTTATATGGGTGTTCATGGAATCCTTGAATATTTCTTTTCATTAGTGATTGATGACTTGTTATAACCTCATCCAGGTTAATGATAGTCTTATAGGGTAGTACGACATTGGCATAAATGACTTGTATGGACCATCTGATTCTTAAATTCATCGGGAATACAATCTATGTATAGTATTCAAGATGTGTTATCTTTCTTATGAATATGTGGGTTTTATGAATTCACATATGTGGTTCCTGTCAAGTGCTACATGATGCAATGATCTAGGTGAGTTTGTTGTAATCATTGATCCTTGTGCTATTGAGTATTCTCTTAGGTAATCATCCTAGTAGGGTGACCAATGAGAAAAAGAAATATTTGTCTCCCAATTATTGTGATAACTTTCGTTAGACTTAGGTTCTTTGACATGCGAATCTGTTTAGTTCTTTCTTTTATTTCTAATGCATAACATACGTGGGTTTGCATTAGAAGAGTTTTACATGTACGTTTTATTTGAATATGATATATCATTCTTGTGGGTGGCTAGGTTCCCTTCTTTTGACCAATAGTACTCTCCAACAGTGGGGTGTTCCACATCAGTTATGGTATATGTCTCATTATGAGCATATAGAACATAAACGAGAGGAACAACCATAAATGGTCTATTTTTATTGGATTCCATTCTAGATTTCGGGTTCTAAATCATGTCAGTGCTTTCTCGATAAGAAATTGTTGGTGTGTATTGTGGTGTATGAATCATTTGAGAATATTTGTGGTCCATGGGTTGACATCAGTGGTTATTCATGATCAAACCTGGAAATTACTCGATTGGTGAAGGCTTGGTGATATATTAATGGTGGTATATGGGATGGTGAGGCCAACCATATTTCTAGGGGAGCAAACCAGACCTGGTTCAACTGATATTCTCGGTAATATTTTAATCCTATCAATTTACTCTTATTTTAGAAAAAATCATGTACATATCCTGAATTATTCCCTGATGTAATAATATATGTCAATCTTACGCCTCGCTAAGGCTTTAAAAGTTGTTTGCCTTGTTTAAGTGGTCTCATAGTGAAGCAGGCCTCCAGGTTATGGAAGGTAGAGTTTATTGGTTGGGATTTTTTTTTCAAAATCTTCTGTGACCATTTATATTTGGTTTATCTAGAATTCAACTATTTCATTATGATGGTGTCTTTGAAATGAACCTATATGTAATTTGGTTTTTTCTATTAAAAAATCATGCCTGGTGCATCACTCGAACGCATTGAGGTATACTTTTTAGGAAATTCCGATGGTGGAGGTGTCGTGGCTCATAAATGGAACCCTTTTTAAAGGATGAGACCAACAGTATAAAGAAAAACTAGTTAGTTGTTTAATGTGATTACAACATGATCATTTCTCTAGATAAACGAGATCATATAATAGTTTTTTCAAGGTTACATTTGGAATATGGGTATTGGTTATAATTTTAATGGATTAATTGTCTATTTCCTAATCCATTATTAAGGGTTAAATGGGAATTTAGAAATGAAATGTTGACATATTTGAGAGATTTAATGACTCTGATAGGTTTCGTGATGTTTTCATTGTTCCTGAAGGCTTCTCAAGTATGAGAAGTTCTATGGTGGATTGGTTGTAACATCCTCATCTTCGAATTATAACAAAACTCTACATTTTTAAATAAATTACATGTATTTTGGTGTAGAAATTTAATTTTTCAATACTTGTTATGATTAAGGATTTATAAAAGGGTAAAATACCTTTTTATAACATTCATATATTACATTAAATATTTTTAGAGTTTGAAGCTTAGTCAGTGTGAAATTATAAGGGTCATAGACCCTTTATGTTGATAGAATAAAAATATTTAATATATATTATTCCTAGTAATGTGAAATGTTTTTTTCCAGAAAATGAAATATTTCTAAAACAATTTATTGTATGGTAAATCCGATAAAACTGTTAGGTCTAGAACACTATATTTACTAAAGGTAGTTTATAACCTTTATGAGCATCGTGTATAAGTAAACGTCGCACCAAATAATAGACTCTCTATTCATTGGTTATTTTATTATTACATTATTTATAAAATAATTAATCAATTTCTCAGAAATGCTTCACCATATGAGAAATCAGATTCCCCCGTTAGGTTCAAAATGTCATGTTTAACCTAGGAATGGTATAGCATTAATATGCGTCTGGTGTTTGACGACATCACACATAATAATACAGACATTATTTTTAATTTATTTTTTTCAATTTTTATATAATAAATCAATATTTTCTTAGAAACTATGCATCTTATGTGAAATTTCAGACCACTGTTAATTCTGGAACATGGGGATTACCCTAGTTAGGGTATAACATTTTCATGCATCTAACGTTTGTTCAGATTGAACCAAAATATATTTTAATTGGTTTATAAATATTTTTTGGGAAGTAATAAATAATAATAATAATATTTTTAATATTAATATTTTTATTTGTATTGAAAAAATAGGAATATAATTCAACAATTAATAAATTGTGTTTCTGTGTAAACAATTATCTCGCAATTTAATAATTATGATATAATTAATTTTTTAATTTAAATAAAAATATCCAATAAATATTAATTTATTATATATTTTCTGTATTTAATGGTGTTGTTATTATAATTTTAATGATGGAATTAATTTGAGATTATTAATAATATTAAAAAAAATTGTTATTGTTGTTATTAATTATTATTTATATAAAATAATATATGTGTCAGATATATATGTATGTAAATACATTTTCAGGTGTATAAATATATATATATATACATAAAATGTGTATATATATGTGGTAAAATTTCATATAGATAATATGGTTTATATATTCATCAAATAAATAAAAAAATAAAGTTTAAATTTAATATATGTATTTTTTCTTGATGAAGGGTTTGATTTTTTTAATAGGATGAGATAAAAAATATGAATAATAAAAGAATTAGATGTTTGAATTAAGGATGGACTTTGGGGGAATGTTATACACTATGTAATAATGGATAAATAAATTCCCACTACATAGATTCAAATTGTTATAAAATGTAAGAATCTTGATCTTATTTTTAGGTACGTTTTTCATTTCTGGTAGTTGTTAAGAAAAAGATGAGTTTCTGGAAATTTCAGGAGTACACGCTGTGTACTTTAATTACACAATTTGTACCTGGTTGTCACTGGTGACCGTGTACTATCCATGTAAAGATCGAGTACATGGCTATGTGTGGTGGTCTAGAGACCGCCTAATGTAGAGGCAAGAAAAGGAAAGTACACATTGTGTACCTTTAAAGAACACACTATGTAATTTATTTTTAATTCATTAAACGGACTGGGGTCATGTCTTATCGACAGAACCCTCTTATTCATCGTCTGTCTCATCAAGGAGGTTCTGTATTGTGAAAATCTTTTCCGAGTCCCCAAATGGTTGTCCGTTCTCGGAATCGACCATCATCGATTGTGCTCGGATCACCACGGTATGTTCTTCTATCTTCTAAAACCTCGTCTCTTAATTTATCCTATTTAATGAGATATCCCCAGTTGAATAGTTTTAATGTTTTTTAGATCTGTGGGGTTCTAGGGGGATTCATGTCCTCTTATTCACATATATCGATATCACGATGCCGGGGTATGTGGTTTGTGACTTTCTATAGATAGTCTTTGAATTTTATGTAAAAAGGTTCCCAATACCCAAGAATGGGGTATTGTGTGGTTATGGTTTTTAGCCCAGTTATTGCATGTTATGACTTGTTTGTATGTATATAGGTTAGTTTTTTGTAAATAGGGTTATATTTTCCTTGTTATGGTTGTTTTTCCCATGATTTCTTGTTTTGAATATTTGGTCTAGATTGCTAGATTGGCTGCTTGCTTCCTATGTCTAGTATCATTAGGATGGAGTGATTATTATTTGACATGATATGAAATGTTTTAAACTATTTTTAAAAATAGTTATTAAGGTTTACTTTGGCTTACATGTACAATTATAGCACGATTAACTTACAAAAGGTTATGGGAACCTGGTGTGGTAGAACATAGGGGTAATTGACGCTGAGGGATTCCCCAAATTGTTTGTTTTACTGTATCATTGTGAGACAATAGGGGGGATGAACGTAGTGCTTCCTCAGAGTGTCTATAGTTTCTTTGATATGGGCCACAGTTGGAATTGGGCATTGAGTGCTTCATCATAGTGCCTATTAGTTACTAATACGAGACCATAGGGGGGATTAACTGTGAGTGATTTCTCAGAGAGTCTTTACTAAAGCTGAACTAGAGGGGATAGGCTATGAGTACATCTCATAGGGTTGCATGTGTCTGTTTGGTTGAACCAGAAGGGTTCGGTTGTGAGTAATTACCATAGTGTTACATTCATTTGATTAGATACATACTTGTTATATGAAAATGAATGCAATTGAAATTGAGGGATATTTACTATGGTCACTTCCCTGTTTACGGATTATTTAGGATTATTTCCTTCCATATATATTCAATGAACGTTAGTCATAGATATTTGGGTAGTTACCTACTAAGATTTGTCTCACACCCTATTTGGGTCATTATTTTTGGCCCAAACAGATTATATGGTTGCATCTCTAGATAAGGGAAATCACCCTTCTACTTAAGGTACATGAATGATGAATTACTGGAGAGAATCATACCATGCTGCGTCTTGCGATGCTGTAGGAGTATATATTTTTTCTTTTTTAGGTTTGTTTAGTACTTTATTTCAGCATTGTGACTTGTTTTGCTATTTTACTAGACATATGTATAATGCATCATTTATATATGTGTCCTCTAGTCATTTATTACTTCCATTTTATACTTCTTGAATAGTATTACTGATTCTACTATTGTTATCTATTTTACTTTCACTATGTTACTTTTTCAATGAGGGCATAGTGTCCCCATCATCACACCCAATTCCCTCTTTTCTAGTCGACGCTTGAGCCCATGTGACCAACCAGGTATGGGGAACCATAGGGTGGCACCCAGAACTGGGATGTTACAAAGTGGTATTAGTGTTATTCTTTTCTTCTTGACATACTTTTTGGAGCTTATATCTAGTGATTGGAAGGAATAGGTTGTTGGTAATAAGCTTTTTCTGGGAGTAGCAAACCCGTGTATAGGGAAAAGACAATTTACCTCCGTTATTACAATTTTTGTGGTTTTTCAATTTTACAGTTGATTTGATTTCTCTTTTTGGTGATTCATATTCTTTTTGTAGTTATCATTCATAAATATTTAGGTTCTATTTCTATTACAACCCATTGAAATGAGGGTATACAATCTCACACATCATATAATAACTTTATAGAGAACACATTCCATGCATTCTTTCTATTCCATTTGGGGTGGATTAGTGAATGAATGATGTTGAGATAGATGTTGTTCTACATATTCATGTTATTATAATATATCCCTTGATAAAATAATTATGGTTTGATAGAATATTAATTTGTGTAAGGTTTTTTTGAATGAAAACCAAACATTGGTTCTTGAGGTGTTATGGGACCTCATGAATCAGAATTTGGTGGATCATTAAATTGTTATGTTGGTATATGACATGTATATGATTATAAGATTTGATTCGCGGGGTATAGTGGCCCTAAAAAATCATAATTTGGCACTTTAATGTTCATTTTTGTGTTTTTTCCTGGTTCTAGAGTAGTTTCTGAGGCTTACGATCCAAAAAACCTAGAAAACACGTCTTGTATAGATAAATTCATGTCATTAAATCTTATGTTCATGAAAGAGATTTTTTTCTTATGTACACACAATATATTATATGTACACTCCGTGAAGTCTTTAACTATGTCACTAGCTGTGTGGACAGAGACTCGAGGTTGGTAAATCTTTGTGGGAACACGTCGTGTACCAGTTATAGACACCGTTTTGTGTATACCATGTGTCCACATGTGTTACTAACGATACAGATGGATAAAGGATAAGTTACACATGTCGTGTCAAGATTGAACATGCCATGTAGTGTAAGCCATGTATCAGGTCGTGTAGCGAACGACACGGGTCGGTGAAATCTTTCTATTACATGTCGTGTCTGGAAAAAACACTCTGTGTAGAGTCATCCATGTAACCAGCTATGTATCTAACAACACATGTTGGTGAAGTTCGTATAGTGCACATTGTGTCGGGCACTAACCATCAGTGTAGTCTTGTTATGTGGAAACCTTGCGGCTTAGTCATGTAGAAGAACATGGGATGTGGAATATAATTCAAGTACACACTGTGTCTTTGGACAAAACACTATTTTTATGGGGTGTTACATGACTATTGTAGAAAAAAGTACACAGCCTTGTGAAGGCTTAAGGGAACACGCCGTGTCAGAATTATACACATTGTGCATCCATGTTTAAAAAAATGTATGTTTTCTTTCTCTTGTTCCCTTCATAAGCATATATGTTTTAATCCCTATTAATATTGATCTATGTTCTGTGCTTGACCTCATAGAGTCATGCCACTGAGATGTCATCCGGTTGTCTACCAGATATATGGTAGTGATGAGACACTAGATATGGATGATTAGGCACTACCAGCAGGTCCTCCAGTTGTTCCAGTCTTGGCATCAGCTATCATTCTTGACAGAGGTGTTGAAGCAGTGTTCAGAGAGGGATTTATGAGGTTATTGCAGACCTTTTGATTAGTACTGAATTCTTCCCCTTCTATTGCAGAGTTAATGCGGGTTTTCCATCAACATCATCCTCTAACTTTTACACGGGACAGAGGACCTCGGTCTGTAGATTCCTAGTTAGAATCCATGCTATCTATCGTCAAACATATAAAGATGCATCCAAAGAGGAGGGTCATTCTTTCTATGTATATGCTTCGAGATTCCTCAAAGATATGGTTGGATGTGATCTCACAGGTGAGATGCCATCATGTCATTGCATGGGATGAGTTGCAACATTCTTTATATTATTAATTCTTCCCAGAGATTTTGAGGGACGATCGGGCCTGAGAGTTCAGGATTTAGGATTAGGGTACTCTCTCAGTCATGTAGTACTCTTTTTGTTTCACTGAGAAATAGTTCTTCACACCTATTCTTGGAGTTGATGATTTATTCCTAACAAGGAAGATTGAAAATGGTCTTAGGCACAATATTTGATCTCATGTGAACATATTTATGTTGACTTCCACCACTTCTATAGATAACCCGACGCTGATCATAGAGAAAAATATAACGGATTCTAGAGCTGTGAGAAAGGGATGTTCAGAATTTAGAGTTGGTACCCCTCCTATTTATAGCAAGAAGATCCATAGAAATTCTACACATGGAGATCGTATTAGGTGGGATATATTTTATTGTAGCTATATGATATGATACCAGTGTGGGAAGACCGGGAACATGAGGCAACATTGCCCGAAATACCCAGTCATATGCCGATAATATGGAAAGACGAGGCATCTTCAGCATTTCTATTTGTTTTTCTCACCACTAGCTGGGGATCAGAGTTATTCGATGAGCCATGTTCAGGGAAGCACCACCTGTTTTTCAGTAGTGTGGTAACTGGAGTAACTACAGCTGCTCAAGCTGAGGTGGAGGATTCATCCATGGTATCTAATCGGTAGGCTTTCAGCAAAAGTAGGGTGGATGAGCTCAGGGTGGTCAGGTATGGTCATAGGGGCGTGGTACATGTTAGGATTTTGCAAGGGAGCATACCCAATAGGATCAGGATCTCGGACCCCCTACAGTTTGAGGTACGATTCTTATTGTCTCAACATTAGCTTGTGCTCTTTTTTATACAGGGGCTTCCCATATCTTTATATCTATTTTTGTTTGTGTATATCCTCAGGATCTGTAACATTTCTTCGTCTAATGTCTTGAAGTTGGACACTCGATTGGGTATAAGAATGTCTAGTGTACGTCAGTGAAAGTAGTTCCCTCTAGAGGTTGGTGGGTGTCACTTTTTATGAGACCTCTATGTCCCAGAGATGATAGGCTATGAAGAAATTCTCATATTGGACTGGTTAGTTTCTTTCCAAGAAGTTGTTGACTGCTATCACCGTAGGGTGAGTTTCACATCACCAGAGGGTAGATCGTTTCTTCATAATGGAGAGTGGGATGTCTAGGTGAGTAGAGAAGAACCCAAGCATCATGGGTTGGGAGGAGTTAAAACCCATATTGATAGTCTATATCTAGAGGACCATGGGACTTCACATATGGACATTCCTCTAGTGTTGGATCATTTAAAGAATGTATTTCTAGTTGATTTTTCATGATTTCATCTAGAGTGAGAGGTGGAATTTTCTATTGTGATTGTTCCAGGAGTGGCACCGGTGTCCATTCCTCATTATATGATTACTACACCAAAGTTCCATGAGCTCAAGAAGTTGTTAGAGGATTTTCAGGAAAATGCTTTCATCAGATCCAGTACATCATCTTGGGGTTCGCCTATCCTGTTTGTGAAGAAGGTGAACGGTACCCTCAGACTATGTGTGGATTATCATAAGTTGTACCAGTTGGCCATCAAGAACGGATAACCTTTACCGGGGATTGACGATCTCTTCGATTAGCTTCGACGTTCCCATGTGTTCTTGAAGATTTACTTGAGATCCAGTTACCATCAGTTTCACATTAAACCATCTGATATACCAGTTACAACATTCCATTGTAGTTTTGATCTATACAAGTATGCGGTAATGTTTTTTAGTCTCACGATTGCACCTGCAGTTTTCATGTCATTGATGAATCAAGTGTTCCATCCATACTTGGATTCTTTCATGGTTGTTTTCATGGAAGATATCTTGGTGTGCTCTCACACTTGACAGGACCATGCCACACATTTTGAGATTATCTTGATTACACTAAGATATCATTAGTTATATGATAAGCTCTCAATATACCACTTTCAGATGGAAATAATTCACTTCTTGGGTCATGTTATCTCAGAGTTAGGAGTATCAATAGATCCATAGAAAGTTGGAGTGGTAGTTTACTGGGAAAAATGAAAGAATTTATTTGAGGTATGATGTTTTAAAGGAATGGCTGGATACTACAGACATTTCATATAGGACTTTTCGAGCATAGCAGCGCCACTAACAGACCATACTATGAATGGTGTGAAGTACTTGTTGTCCAATTTTTATGAGTCATCCTTTCAACGGAAGAATGGGAGGTTAAATTCCACAATGATACTAGTATTTCCAGAGCTGGGATGGATCTATAAAATTTATTGTGATACATCAGGTATCAGGCTAGGAGTAGTGCTTATGCATGGGGATAGATTTTTTGCATACGACTCTCGGACCTTCAGACCACTTGAGAGGAAATACTCGACGCATGATCTTGAGTTGGCTGTAGTTGTTCATGCTTTATGTTGCGGGAGACATTATCTGTTGGGAGATAAATTTGTGGTTTTCACCAACCACAAAAGTATCAAGTATATATTTACATAGAAATATCTGAATCTAACATAGTGAAGGTGGGCCGAGTATCTTTAGTCCTTTGACTTTGATCAATCCTACAAACATGGAAGGGAAATGAAGTGGTACATGCATTGAGCATGAGGACTCAGATATAGGCAGTCCATGAGGCTAGTAGTGAGTGGATGCTTATGGATCTATTTTCGAAGATTCATTTAGAGGTGCACAATAGATAGGTGAAGACTTTAATTTCTTATTTAGTTGTTACCTATACTCTACTTGATCGAGTATGAATGAGGAAGAAATCAGATTTAGAAGGCCTAGTCATGCGTGAGTGTATTTTAGGAGAGGACCCTATTCCTATATGGATTGTAGGTGAGGATGAGATATTGATTTTTCTTGGACGCATGTGGGTGCAAGCAGACACATATGAGGAGATGATGTGAGACTTTCATTCCTCCGTTTGGGAAATTCATCCTAATGTCACCAATATGTATCTAGATCTAAACTGTTTATATTGGTGGCCAGGTATGAAGAGAGTTGTTGTTGTTTTTCATGAGGTATTCCACCTGTATATAGGTGAAGGAGGAGCATCATCAACCAACATATATTTTTGTAGCAGTTACCCATTAACGAGTGGAAGTAGAATGATGTCGTGATGGATTTCATGATAGGTTTTCCGTGGTCTACTAGAGGCAATGATGGAGTATGGGTTGATAGTGATAGACTCACAAAGGTTTCTCACTTATTGAAAATAAATGAGACCTTTAGTGTTGTTGATCTAGGAAGGATGTACATATGAGATATTGTATGTTTACATTGAGTTCCTCACACCATTGTTTCAGATTGGGATGCTTGTTTTTCTTCTCAGGTTTAGTAGAGACTTCAGAGGGCCTTGGGTACATAGGTAAAAATTAGTATAGCTTACCATCCCTATACAGATTTTCCTTACAATAATACGATTAAGGTGCTAGAGGACATGCTTCGAGCATGAATCCTAGATTTTATAGGTTCTTGGGAGAAGCCCATACCTCTTTTTGAGTTTTCAAACAATAATAGTTTTCGAGAAACTATTCAGATGGAACCTTATAAGTCTTTGTACAATAGGCCATGCCGATCACCCTTATACTGGCTAGAGGCAGGAGAGGTGGCAATGCTGGGACCTCATCTGTTCCCTGAGACCATAGAGAAGATAAAGTTGATTTGAAAGAGGATGGATAATGCACAGTCCTGAAAAATGTCTTCTGTTGATCGACAGAGATGACCTATGGAGTTAGAAAACGAAGATCATTTTTTATTGTGTGTCACGCTGAGGTTGAGAAACCTGAGCATTAGGATATGAGGTAATATTTTGCTAAGGTACGTCAAGCTGTATGAAGATTCGGAGAGAGTAGGTCTGATTGCCTATCAGTCGCAGTTACCTCAAGGGTACAGGGCTTTGCATGATGTATTTCACATTTCTCAGCTTTTAAATTACTTGTTAGACCCATCTCATGTTTTCCATCCCAAGGAGGTTGAGTTATAGGTGGACGCATCTTTCGAGGAGCATCTTATACTGATTTTCGATCTATGTCTGATGCTTCTCTATGGCTAGTATGTTCCTCCAGTACATGTGCTATGGAAGCACAAGCGATTACGTGACAAGACATGGGGGAGGGAGGTCAATGTATGATCACAGTGGTCAGATCTATTTTAGGTTCTTTATTCTATGCCTCATTGCTAGGGAAATTCGAGGATGAATTCATTTTATTGGGGATGTTTGTAAGAACCTGGATCGTCTTTGATCCCCTGACTCGTTGTACGTTCTCTAAATCAACCATTGTCAATTGCGTTGTGATCACCATGTATGTTATTCCTTCTTCTAGAACCTCATCTCTTGATTTCTCATCTTTCACATGATATCCTCAATTTAACGCTTTTAACATTTTTTAATATCTACGGCATTCTAAGGTGATTCATGGCCTCGGGTTCACATATTACGATGTCACGCCACTGAGGTAGGTGGGTTGTGCCTTTCTGAATATAGTTTTTCAAATTTATGTGAGAAATTTCACAATACCCAAGAATGGGGTGTTGCGTGGTTATGATTTTTATCCATATTGTTTCCTATTATGCCATTTTTGTAATGATATTGGTTAATGTTTTGGGTGTAGGGTTAAATTTTCCATGTTATGGATGTTTTCCCCATGATTTATTGTTTTTACCATTTGATATAGCTTGCTAGTTAGGCTGCTTGCATTCTATGCCTAGTATTATTAAGATATAATGATTATTATCTGACATGCTATGATATGTTTTAGATTGTTCATCCAAGTAGTTCATGAGGTTTACATTGTCTTCCATGTATCCTTTTTGATGATTGACTTACACAGGGCTATTGAACCTGGTGTAATAGACTATAGGGGCAATGAAAACTGAGGGCTTCCCCAGAGTGTCTGTTTTACTATTACGTTGTGAAAACATAGGGGGGATGTACTTTTTTCTCCCTTAGAGTGTCTTTAGTTTTCATGATATGGGCCAATTGGGGAATTGGATGTTGAGTGCTTCCTCAGAGTGCCTGTTAGTGACCAATATGAGACCACGAGGCGAATTGATGGTGAGTGATTCCTTAGAGATTCTTTGTTAAAGCTTAACTAGAGAGGTTAGGCTATAGGTACTTCCCATAGGGTTACTTGTGTTTGTATGGTTGAACAATAGGTGTTAGGCTATAAGTAATTCATAGACAGTTACCTTCTTTGGTTAGATACTTACTTTTTATATGAAAATTAATGTAATTGAAATTTTCGGAATGTAACTATGCATACTTTCGTGTATTATAATTCATTTTGATAATTTCCTACCATATATATTCACTGACTGTAAGGGATACATCTTTAGGTGATTACCGATTTGGATTCATCTCACTCCCTATTTGGTTCATGCTTTTGGGTCTAAACAGATTATATGGTTTCAGGTCTATACAAGGGAATGCTCCCTTTTACTTCAGGTACTTGATTAGTGAGGAGCTGTAAAGCATGAGACCAAGATAAGGCTCGTGATGCTGCTGTATTTTATCAGTTTTATTTATTTAATTTTCTTTAGTACTATATTTCAGCATAGTGACTTGTTTTGATGTTTTACTAGACATATGTATCATTTTTCATTTATATACGTGTGCTTCACTCGTTTATTTATTCCACGGTTTACTTCTAGAATGTTATACTGATTCCACTGTTGTTATCTATTTTATTTATATTTTGTTACTCTTCCAATGAGAGCATAGTTTACCCACCATCACACCCAAGTCCCTCGCTACTAGTCGGTGGCCTATGGAATTTTGGGAAATGATCTTGAGGCTATGTGAATAATAGGTTATAGAGCACCTCTTGGCGGCACCCGAAAACGGGATGATACATAAAATTACTTGTATAAAATAATGTAAAATAAAATGTGATATTTATATTATAAATTTCCTTGGGGGATGTGTATGGTAGAAATCCAGAACCTTTTCATTTTTATCCACCCCCCAACATCACCCTCCCCTTTCTCAACTCCTCCCCCCTCTATGATTTTTTTAATTTCATAATTAATTCAAATCTCCATTCATCAATATATTTTAAAATATTGATCGTATTGAATCGTTTTTAGTGTCATTGAGTTTGTATTGATGAGGAGAATCATAAACCTATATTTTTTAAAAATAAATATATTTATGTTTTGTGGTTAACCATAGGTATCAACCCACATCATGATTCATTGTTACACAGATTGTATAAAGTCCTAATGTTTTTCACATGTAATATACAAGCTATTGACATGTTTTTGTGTGTGTCTAGTTATAGGATTCCCTTTCAATATTCTATTTTAAATTTATAAATTGGTTAATTTTTTCTTTGATAAATAAAATTTTCTATCATTAAATTTTAAATTTTAAATGTTAAACGAATTAATTAATATGAAATATCATTATTTTAAAATAAAATCTCTCATATGAGGTAAACTATATTCTAATCCCAAAAATAATTGATTAGTGATTTAATTCATGACTTGGATTATTCACTTTGATATTGAAATATATTAATGAAAATTCAATGGGTTTAATTAATTTAAATGGATTTCAAATGATGGATTTCATTATTTAAACTGTTAAATCTAATGCCTCAAATTATTTAGCATATTCAAGACTGTTTTTTTCATGAATTTTTAAATGAAAAAAATAAATAGATATTATTAGGGTGGTACTACCACAACTCTTGTTATAATAAAACAAAAATAGTTTATGAAAAATTCTTCAATGATACGTTTTGAATATATTCATAGACATCCATTACAAGGGTATCAAGCATTTAAAAGACTTGTTTTGGGTGGTCTAAACAAAATCTAATATTTTCTAATAAAATTATTTATATAAATTATGAGATGTCTAATAACACCATCATGTCACAGGAAATTCTAGATAAATTTAATAATTCATAAAATTATAATTGATCATTTAAAATTGCCCCTTGGATTCCCATGGGTATATATGCATGGAGACTAAAACCCACGTCCATCCGATTTTCATGCAAGCCTTTCACCTTATTAAGATTTGGTCATTTTGACATTATGTCCAATAATAAATTTGGAAAAAAATTTAATTGGGGTATTAGAATTTTATTTATAATCATAATAAATTTTTTATTTCTTGTGATATAATCACTTTGGATAATTTGTTAAAGTAATATACTAATGACCATAAGTTTGAATGATTTATTAAATACGTTTAATATAATTATGATGGTAATTAGGAAGTTAAATTAATAAAATTATTTGGTTTCATAGAAGATAATTGTTTATAAAATTATTTTGTGTCTTATGAAGATTAATCTTTTATGTTTGATACTATATTTGTGACTTTTTACTCATAGCCTTTGATATTATGTGATATCAATGTGATTGATAACTTAGGGTATGATAATGATTGAAATATTGAGTTTTTCTTGATGTCACTTAGGTTTAATGTCGGTGCCTAAAAGGTTGGAACATTTTTTCTCATACTGCCTGAGGGAAAGGTGTACAGGTACTTGATGCATGAGGGTAGAGTATATAATTATATTTTATGTCTGAGGACTCTTGATTGGTGTTGATTATTGAGTGATTGGTTCATGAATTTGTATCACCTGAGGTCTAGGTGCACTTGTACTAAATGCGTAAGTGTAGTGTATATTATTCTGTCAGATGCCTGAGAACTAGATGCACAATCAAGGGATGCCAAAAGGGTGATATTATATTTATTATTGGGAGTGATGTTTTGGTTAGTCTAGGGGTAGAGGACGTGTATTATGGTGTATTCTAAGTGATTCTTCCTGATGTAATATTATCTGACCACAGACCTAGATATCCATCATATCTTGAAGTATGTTTTATGGTACGAGAGTTGGTTTATGATCCCATACCAACTTTCCATTATTTTTTTGTATCACTTTCCATTTATAATTTGTATCTCACAATTATTAATTAATAATTTCTTGAAAATGATTAGGGTGAACACCATGGGTGATGACCTATTGAGAACTATAACCCACAACCTGCTCATGTGTTATATGGAACCTGAGTAAGTATTCAGGAATAATGGTTTTTGGATTAATTTTTTGTGATATGCTATGTACAAGGGAGATACAGACCATATGATTGGGCTCATTCTTGGGTTGCTTGATTAGATGACTCTAGGTTTTTTCTTTTCATTTTCAAATTTATACCTCTTTTATTTGTATCATCATTCTACAAATAATAATGTTTATAAATTGGTGTTGGAAATTTCTAATCATATATCTTATTATTATTATTCTATTTCCATTATTGTATAACTACTTCATTTGTTATCTATTATTAATTTTTCGATCAAACATTATGCCACTATGATATATAGGGTATATTTTCACCACCATACCTTCTAATAACACCTTGATTCTTTTCAACAGCCCCTAGAAAATAAGGAGGCACGCTTGGGGCCTTGTGGAAATCGGTCTAACCATCATCTTCATATTGAGATTTGTTGGGACATTACACTATGAGAAAAATTTGTAAAATTAGTCATTTTTTATGATTAATTTTCTGTTTAATTTTTACCGAAAATGATACTTTTATACCAATTATATGTACTATTAGTTACTTAATGGAATTTTATCATAATATATTTGTCTTTTCTCGGTATTTAGAGACTTATATATATTTAATGTATTATTTTCTAGGAATATATTCCCATTAAAATGATTATATCTAGTAATATTATTAATGAAATGGAGTATTTAATGTGTAAATAGAGTTCAAAAAATTCATATATTCCATCACAAACAATGTCCATGATATTCTAGTAATGCTAATATTGTATTATAGTGAGGGTATTGGACAATGTTTTATTGTATATGAGTCCAATTGAAAGACTTGAAATAATATAATTCAACATGGGTTCCAAAAATATCCAATGCTAGGAATCTCGTAATCCTTTCACTAACTCAAGTATAATGTGTAATGTTTACATGTTATTCTTATAATGGTTGATTCTTAATATATATTGCAAATCATTGTGTTAATAGAATAGAATAAAAAGATTATTGATGTCACATTGAATGTCTATATAGACTCAATCATCATAATATTTAATATAGTGATGGGATATAGATACTGTGTCTATTACATTACTATTAAAACAACTTATAGTAATATGGGATTTACTAGAACTTTTTTATCAAATATTATAGTGAAATCACCAATTGGATTCTCCCAGTGTAGAAATAAAATAATTTAAAATACTAGGGTGTCCATGATTTCTTTTTAAAATAATTGGAATGGGTACACAATAAGCAATATGGAATTAATTTGGGGTGGGTTTCGTATATATATTGGGGTCAAATCCTCCAATTGATAGAAAATCATTGCTATTTTTCAAATCCTATTAATTTTATATAGGGTTGTGTGATCCATCGATAATTGAGTTATGGTCCTCTAATATTTGACTTCAGTAATCCATGAAATACTCAGTTTTTAGCCCATTGTAATTAGATTCATGTAATTCATTGACAAATTGGGTGAACTTTCTACACTCATTTTTTGCTCTCCATTAAATAATAAAGAGTCTGTAGATTAGAATTGTGTCTTTCACCAAAGAATAAAAATTAAGTTAACCTTATTTTATATTTCATATTTTTTTATTATCAAATAGATAACGGGGTTCCCTTAGAAATTAAATTATTGATAACATATGTTTATATTAAACTATGTACTTATTAAAGTAATCATTATTGTATAATTAATGCTTGCAAGTGTGGCCTTATTTTTTTTGGAATGATCAAATTAATTTAAATATATATTTATAGAAAAACAAGTTTTTAATGAGATAGTTTCACGATATAAAAATAATGGATATATGAATTTTTTTATTATATTTTAATGATTATCATTTCATTGATTTTCCATTTATCAATAATTATTCTGGTCACAATCCTTTGATTTATTATAAATATATGATCTCCATGGTCATTTATTTTAAGTTGTTAATTTTGTTTCAGGGATATCAATTGAGGTGTATAAAATATATCAATTATTTATGAATTAAAGTTTTTCATCTCATCTCATTAACTTCAATAGAGTTAATTTGAATATTTTTTAATACCCATGCATTGATATAATATATAATTTAGTTCCGGATTTAGTTGGAGTATGATCATTAGGGTGATTATAGGGTTTATTAACATTATTATTTGATCTATATTTATAATAATATTATAGGTTGATTATTATTATCATAACATGAATGATTATATAAATTTTGAAATTCCTTATGGATAATTGGTGTTTTTTTATTTTATTGATTTTGGTGTTTATATTTCCTTCTATGTGGTAACAGTAGATAGGTAATGAAATAATATTATTGGATGATTAATTATGATTTCCCTGTGATATGTAATGACTTAAGGTTTTGGGTTATATTCATTGTAATTTCAATGATATGTTATAAATCCATGAAATATATATTGGATATATTTTACTTTAATTGGTTTGTGGTTTCATTTTTTGTTATCATCTTAGATAGAGTTTGAAAACAATAATATTATTGGTTGGATTATGTAGATTGTGTTCATATTAATGATGTTAATTACATTTATTTTATAGGATTTCATTTTTATGTGATGGGGTCTTTTTCTAGTTTTCGCTATGATGTAGGTGAATTTTTCGACCATTTCATCATTTTATTAGAACATTCCATGTTATAGTGATGATAAAACATTTGGACCATCATTTATAGGCAATGATATAATGACCTTGGTTTATATGGAAACTATTTTTTTCCTTATAGAGGATTGATGAAATGTGAAATTACTGGATTCTTCATCCTTGTTTCATATTTCATTTATATTATCATGTACACTTTTTATGGATGTGATACATATTAAAATGAAATCTCCATGACCATATTACATCAATGTGATGTTTATGATAGTATTTTGTTATCATACATCTACCATTCAAAAGGTTTCAATGTGACTTGATTCTATTCTTGTGAGATAATCTCAATTAAATTATTAATGTTTAATATTATTATTTACTCTATATAATGTTCCATTATTAATTTACCTTTTAATTATTGAAGTGGAATACATATATTTTCTTCTTCATGTAGTAATTATGAAAGTACTATAAATTGGAATTTTACATGGTGAAAATATAGTGATAAACTATTAAAAACTAAATTAATATAACAATTATTGAAATTTTTTTTAATTAAGCATTAACATAATTTTTAGTTTTGAAATTATAAAGCCTAGCAATGGAAATCCAAATTAATGTTGATGTAATTTTATATACTTAAATTGATATATATATGTATATATATATTTTTATGAGAACACATAATAAATTGAACGAGAGGGAGGTAAAATGATAGTTAATCTGTTATCAAATAAGTTTTTTATTATAATATTTTTTTATTGTTATCTATTGTTGATATACATTTCTGTGTAAAAATTTTAAATTCATATAGAATGATGTGATATAGGATTTTATTTTGAGAATGATTAGTCCACTATTGTTTTTAGTTGATCTATTTTATTTTTTAGGATCTGATGGGATATTCAATTGTATATTCATTTTCATTCCAATTTTGGACTATACTCCACAGATGTTTTGAAAAAATAATTTTAAATTTATAAATAAAGGTCCCATGTAGTGTAAAATTTTAATATTAATTTGTTAAATAACTTCAACAATAATTTCATAGTATTTTTTCATAAATAATTATACTATCTATGGGTGGATAACCAATGTACTTCTAAAGAGGTTTTTTTAGTTTTTCAATAGTTGATTATTAATTTAAATTTCTCCCACTTGACTAAATATAATAATATTTTCATAAATATTAATCAAGAATATAGATGGAATCATATAAATAGTATCTCATTTAATTATGAGTTTTATTTAATAGTGAAAAAAATAAAACAAAAATGTGGCAATTCTTTAGGCACATTTTAGGTGGGAAGATATTAACAAATTACCCTTGATTATAGAGGATTCAAGTCTTATTGGTTAATCATGTTTTCAAATTGGTTTAATCAAGGTTATATAGTTAAAAACATGGTGGTTGGTCTATAGTTATAATCCTTGACCCTATGATTAATTTTTATTTTGAATCTAATTTTTTAATGTACAGAAAATTCAAATATTCATTAGGATTAATCTAATTAAATTATATATTTCATTAATTTTATTTTTCATGAATATGTTTTATAATATAAAATAATTTTGATGTATATTTGGTGGTTTGGATATGGTTATACATTTTCCCTAATCATTAGGATAGGTTAATGTGAAGGATGTTCACTTAACTGTGGGGCTCTTGAGTATTAAGGACAGATGATAATAAGACCATGACTCCAAATAATATATTATAATAATCTCCATTACCTACCCCATATATATCACATTCATTATTATTAATCCACGAAACCATAGATGGAAATGATAAATCAACTACCCACATTTGAACATCACACATTAGTACCCAATTTCAAAAAAATGAGGGAATTGTATTTCAAATATTTAAGGGAAGATTGATGGAGTAAAATTGTTATAGAGGTTGTTATGATGAAATGATATTTTGAAATATATAAAATAATATAAAATATCACTATATTAGGTATTGGTGGATTTGTGTTTAGAAGAGTCGACATTGGTTGGTGGAAAGGTTTGAAACTTGTGATTCACAAGATGTCTCTTATTGATGACTTACAAACATTGATTTTTATAGTAAAGTATTGAAATGATTCCCCCAATGTGAGGGAGGATGGTGGATAGATATCAATGATTTTCCCACAAGAATTGTTTTCAAAATATCACAACCCTATACATGGAAAATAAATATAAGATAAGTATCATTGACCACAATATGATGAGATTATATCATGGTCATTGGGGACTGGAGAGGTCTAAAGATATATCATGCCCCTAGATCCAATGATATTCAATGATCTACCTATATACTATGAGTTAGGCTTGAAAATATCAAATGAAATTCGAGTAAACAATCATATAAATATAACACACCTTCACCAAGGTATGATATCATGAAAGTGGTTTATGTATTGAACCACATTCTCATATTTATTCAACACATTGGATGACACATGTGGCATGTGGAGTCGGTGATATCTAACTCATCCAATATGAAGGGGATTTCATGAAGTATGGTACATTTCCCTCATAAATGTTTTATAATATCTATACCTTTTTTTAATCTGTAATAAATATTTTCCATATCATACATTTTCATGTATATAGTAATGTTTTTATGTTAAATTTTTTTTATTATTTAAAAGGATGTTATAGAATATAAAAGTAATTACTATTACAAGATAATTTCATGTAATTAGTTATAAATAAATTTTTTGGACTATTTTTAATTGAAAAATATTTGGTATTACCATTATTCATCGTAACGTTTTTAGATCATTATATAGTTTTTTAATTTTATAATAGTTTTATAAAATAAATACTTTTAAATTTTAGTGAATACGTTTTTTATTAAATAATTCATTTATATTTAATAATAACATGAAACACCATGCATGGATTTGGTGTTTTATTGGAGATGATCAATTATAATAAAAGGGACTTTGGGTTCTTAAACTAAATGAACATTTTCTTTATGATGTCTCATGGTTCCTAGACATGTAAAAAGTATCACATACTATGGAATTGACATGTAATAATAACATATATTGTTAACCATATAGATTATATTTTTCATAGTTGTAGTTGGAATGATCTATGATATAAATAAGTATAGATATAAATATAGAAGGATACATAAAGAAACCATGGATACTAATTGGTAAATGTATGACTCATTAGTTTTTAAAAAATACTATACAACCCAATTCATAATAAAAAAATGATCATACATAACATTAACTCCCTCAGTAATTATTTTGAATAGGAAAATATCCATTAAAAAGTTTGGGATATGCATAGATGAGTATTGATAACATTACCCTATTACCAAATAACTCATATATTTCAAGGACCTAGTAATATAAATTTACATTTTAATAATTTTAATTTTGAACACTATGTTACTATAAATGTATCAAAATAGAGGATTACAAATGGAATATTTTTTTAAAGTCTATGTAATATTTTACACCTAGCATGAAATAATTGAGGTACATGGGTGATCATGGATGAAACATTTATTACTTATAAAATAAATAATATTCTACATATATTATTCATATTAAAATTATAATTTCCCTCTCACAAATACCCACATGATGATAATTAAATGAGGGACCTAGTTGTGAATATATTGGAGGCCTAGTACTAGATTGTGACATGTAGTTAAAAAAAATTATTGTTTTGGAATATCTGGAATGAATATTTGACTATAGATTCCATGTAACAATGCAACACTATTTGAAATTAATTATTACAATCAATGTGTCATTGTAAATTATTTGAAGCATATGTTTAGGTACATCAGAACATACATGATTAGTTTGGAGTACCATGGGACTCAATGTTAGATAGTACATATAATGAAATTACTGGGGAATATATTTTAAATCAATTATTATTCTTCTATTATATGAGTGGAAAGATAATTGTATTGGTAATAAAGGAGATATAATTTTCTGATGCAATATCCAGTGTTGTATCCTATGATGATGTTATTTTAACTATGATTCATAATTTCACATTTATTGATCAATAATTAGATGAACATAGGGGGAGGTTGATAGGGTGAGAGTTTTATCATAATTCATGAACTACAATTTTGAAATAAACTTATAGATGAAAATAAGTCCAAGGATATTAGTGATAAAAAATTCACATATCAATATTTTAATCACTACACTATAGAATAAATGAAACCTCATTTAGGGTGTTAATTATTAGACTACGTATAAAGGTGAAACTGAAAATATCATCCAAGGAATTGGTGATTGTATTCACATAATCCAATGGGTAATTCAACAATATTAGATTTTAACATATTAGTTCAAAAAGAAATTGCCCACAAACCTATCCCTTTTAGTTTCCTGGCCATCTTGTTTGGTTATTTATATTACCCACTCAGTCCGAATTGGATAGAATCAATATTATATTTATACCATGTTACACAAAATAAATTATAGAGATGTAAAAATTATTTTTCCCCCCATTTGATCAGTGAATAAACATTGGATTATGTCAATATATAAGAAATTGTTTTTCACTACTTTTTATCTTATAATGACTATGATTCCTAGAATTAATATTTTTGTAGCATACACTACACCAATACCATGAGAACCAAATAAGTATTTTTTTTCGAAGATATGAAAGGGTGATTCATTGAGTCAGAAATTGCGTATTTCAAAATAAAAATAAATAAAATTTCGTATTATATATAATTTTTAAAATATATTAACATTACAATCCTTGGTTTTAAATGATTATATATGTTTTTCAAAGATGTATATACTCTCAAAAAAACAATTGTTGAGTGTGAATCTCCTTATTGTGATCCTATTTACTTTTTTTGTCATGAAATAAATTTATAAAAAAGATTTTCATAACACAGCGGTTATATCAAATTAGTGATTAAAATGTTGCTTTTGAACCATATATCTCTAATTTTGAGGTAAAATAAGAAAAAAATCATCAAATATATTATATTTACAAGTTTTATGGGTTTTTAAATGCATTATATGAATAAATAATACAACAAATTTAAGGATCAGTTATTTATGGAAAAAAATTATTGGATTCTTTCTTTAAATTAAAGAGATTATATATCAATAATATTTAAATTTTATCATATATTCTATAAACAATGATCAATATGATCCGTTTAATATAATATAAAAAGATGTACTGACAATGATGTGTTTTTACTATCGATGAAAATAACGAACATGGAAGTAGATCTTCCAAAAATAGTATAATTTCATTGAATATTTTGTGAAGAATATAATTTACATTTGTGGAGAAACCATTCCACACAATTCATTCTTCATTCATCAAACTAATATCATTTGTTCAGCCATATGGGACCATAAAAAAAATATTACCATAAATTCCCACATAAAATATTTAACAATCAATATTAAATGTAATTATTTTAAAGATAACTCCTAAACATAGGTACTACATTAGTTAGTACAACAAACTGAGAACATTTCAATAAAAACATACTAGATGTGGAAAAAACCATTAGATCATGAATTTTATAAATTATCCACAAAAATATAAAAGATCTATGAAATCTATGATGAGAAAAAATTATACCACTAATTATTTGAAAATTAGTTTTTGATAAACCCACATCACTAATACATATTTATTAAATTAAATTTAATAATATTATTATAAAAACATTATCCTAAATTGATAGATTACTAATCTTTTCAAAATTAGTAATATAGAAAATAGTTTCATATAAAATATAAATTCCTCATTTCTGTTCTCATATATATATCCTACAGAACTCTATATTCCCATCATGACATACATTTCTCTATATTCATCATCAAATAATGGTTGTTCTATATAGACCATTATGATTGCTAAACTATATGATCATTGGGTGAGAAAACAATAGAATTAAAATCATAAAATATGGTAAATATTTTTATGGGTCCTGAAATATCACATTGATATTGAAAATTCAAGTTAGTGTATATTATGATAATGGTAATCATTAGAATCTTAAGAATTTGGATAATGATTATTCATATCAGCAGTCATTTATGAGTACTAAGACAACGTGACATAATGTGTAATTATCACTTCCCATGAATAATACATTGTATATCCGGAGGTAAATGAAATAAAAATCCATTGGGGATATTTAAATTTTTATCTAAAACATCATGTCCTAATACATAATTTTTAATTTTCTTTTTTATAAATAAATATATTCTAGTCTTAAACATGAAATAAACTAAATAAAAAATGTTATTAAATTGAATAAAGTCACCCTGTGAAATGGGGAGTCATATAGATACCTAAATTATAGTGGTGAAATCTAAAATAAAATATAAAATGTGATAATAAATGAGTACTAATAATTTTATACAAATGAAGGATGGAATAATGTTGGGGGTAATATACGGTGGATTTTTGAGAAAGAGTAATCATGGAAATATTTATTATATGATTTATATGGATTAATTATCTAGAAATATAGAAAAGAAAACATAGTGGAATTCATATTACCATTAAAAGGAATATAAATATTGTATACTATATATAATATATTCAAAATATAAATTTGGAATGGAAATTAGAGAAAGATTGAGGTTAATAAATAACATATCATCAAGAAATATCTTTAACTGGTATGAACTCTTAAATGATGTCCAAAAATGGTTTAGATGATACTTTATACTATTGAAAAGTTATATAAATTATAGAATTTAATTATTTAGGAACGTTTATCTTTTATAAATAATTTTTTATAACATATTTATTATCATTGTTATTTACGTTTTATATTATTTTCATTTATGATCCATTACGACATTAATTTATTCATGCTTCCAAAAACGTCTTTTATCATAATGAAAAAAATAAAAAAATTACTATATGATTTTCAATGAGACACAAAAGAATCATATCATTTTTTATATGACATTAAAATTGGTGATATAGGTTAATATAAATAGAGAGTTAAGAATTTCTTGAATCCCCCTTCATAATATATTATTTGGTTAATAATGGCTAAGATTTTTACATTTTATATCAATATTTACAAGAATATTTTAACATTATAGTTTAATATAAATTAAAATAAGTTATTATACGGTAATATTAAATCAAGAGATAATCATTTATGGTTATCACATTGAATAATTGAACAACTAAAACATAATCATTCATAGTGGATGAAAAAATATACCATTGGAGAAATATTTATTTCAAGAGATTTATAAATAAAGATAGTATAAACTAATTAATATTAGTGACTTATAAAAACATATATATTTTTAAAGGATATATTTTAATTTATTTTTTTGATTAGTTGTACTATATAATATTTATTTGGAGAATAAAAATGAAATTATGGGTTTTTACACCCTAACACTACAAGTTGAATTTCTTTTCCTAGATTAAGCATAATATGATCATCTGATAGAATTTTGTTCACAACAAGGAAATTAATTCATTGATAGGGGAGTGTTTTTATACTTTTAATTACATTTGAGGAAATAAATTATTTTATAAGAGTGGATATAGGGTTTGATGCGGTATGTTCCTGTAGGAAACATGGAGGGCTATTTTTGGATAATGAATCTATTATTTTATTATTATTCCCTATATTATGAATAATGTGGAATAATTTAACTTATTCTATGATGGGATTAAAAAATAGATGTTCATTAGATATTTTTACATATCTAAATACCCAATTATATTTTTAACATATGATATACAATTTATTGAATCAAAAATATATTTTTTATAGAATAAAATATACTTTATTATTTAATATTACATATATAGGTTTTTAAATTCATAATATTATGTCTAAATAAATAATTTTACCTATTCAAATGATATCATGTCTTGAAATGAAATATATACACATTTAGGTCATTTTTAATCTAATGATTATAAAAAAATATAATACTCTAAAATGATGTTCCTATTGTGTTTTTGTGTATTTTTTGTAAATTAGGAATTTCATAAAGAATGGTGTAAATTTAATTAATGAAATGATAATATCATGGGTGATGAAATAATTATCCACCCTATGTAAGTGAAATCTACTACTATATATGTACATCATGTTAGACCATGACTAGGTTGGTTTAATCATGTCATAATTTTATTGACATGGTATTTACATAAAAACTTGGTTCCTTGTATTTGAAAACCATTATCTACAATATTCACATTGAATATTAAATATCAATGATTTGTTAAAGAATCCATTCTTCAATGATAAATTTTAATGATGATAGTAATATTTATTTATCACATTGACAATATTCTGAGTAGAATTGAGTAAAGGATGGTGCACAAAATGAAAAATAGATTAAGAAAAATTATATTTAAATAATTCAAATATTATATATTATAATTAAAACAAATATATATTTAGTGGTATTATTTTAATAATTTTGGGAATCATTTGACTTCTATATAATGTAATTTTAGGTGATTTAGGAACCTTGAAGATGTGTTGATATGGATCAATATTTATTTAATGAAATATTAGATTTATCATTATTCGGAAGTAATTATAAAAATTATAATATAAATTTATCTTTCATGACACATCAAAATATGAATTCTTCTAAAAATGAAAAGTGAGCGGTATAATTAATCTACATCGAAGTGAAGCAGGAAAAAGTTAATAGAAACTATCTAAATGTGTGTTAATTTCCATGGGGAATTAGTTTATGTGGCCACATTTTATATGAATAAAACTAAATATATGTGAAAAATAGTTTTTCTATTAAAAATATTATATTTGATGTCACATTAGAGATGCGTGACCCATATATGAAATTTTAACAAAACATATGAGTGAGGGAAATAAAAACATATCTACTTTAGTCATCTCATATGATGAATTATACCCAAATAATTATATTTAGTAATGATAATAATTACACATAATTAAATTTACTTTTTTAGAAGTATATATAGAATCCCATATTAAAATTGTGATTTATTCATTTAAAATATTATATAGTATTTATGTAAAATTTTACAATGGGTTTTATAAATGATTATATAATACTAAAATAGAGGCTTCTAGAGTAAATATATTAGAAATATTATAAATTTAAATTATTTTTTAGTCGATATTCAAATATAATACCATCATAAATATGATGTGATACATGAAAAAGAGTATTATTGGATGATCACCTTCCGTTAAAGGGAGAATATGAAAAATAACAAAATGAAATTTTTTTCAATATAATGGTACTAAAATTAATTTTTTTTATTTCTAATAATAATGAAACAATTTTTGAGTTTATTCATGACATGTAAAAAATTTCTTGACCCATTTATGAAGAATATATCTTGAGAAAATAAAGGAAATCAAAAGGCTGTATATCTTTTGTTGTGCCATTAGTCATGTTGTATTTGATATCTATTTCATGAATATATCTAAAGCCTAATGTGAGTTCCATGCTAAAAAGAATTATTAATATAAATTTTAGTATATCTATGAATAAAAATTTGTATATTGTTGTTGATATTTAAGAGATTTCATGTGTTTCTTGGGTTTCATTGACATCATTGATTATTGATGAATCTGATATTCATATATCGTCTTTCAGAAATAAGTGATATATTTATTCATCCATGAGTAGTTCATTTAATAACAGTATTTATGGTAATTCCATTGAATTTAATAATTAGTGTAAAATACATGGGAATTAAAAATGGGATATTATTCGATACTAATTTTCTATTGTTGTTTTTCCCATAGGTGTACCATTTGTTGAAATTGGATAACAATTATTTATATAATTTAGGTTCCCATGCACATGGGTATTATAGTAAGTTATAGGATCATATAATTTTATAGGCGGAATGCTGCAATGTTATATGGTTTGAATAATGGGAATATAATATAACTAGGTCTCCTAGAGATTCCCTTTAGTGGATATCATGTTTCTTATAATTCTAAGGTGTGAGATTCCATCAATATATTTTGTAATGAATATGATGATATATATATATATATATATATTAAAATATTCTTTTCTTCTTATTGAATATATTTTTGAAGTCATAGTCACTATATGTTAAGGAAGAAAATCATATTTTGGGTGTAATGACATCTCTATACAAAATTTGTGATATATTTTAAATTATTGAATAAATATATGTAGGATAACTGAGAAAAAAACATTATAAATAATTTTATTTGGATTATATAGGGATAAACCGGTAATATATTGATCCCAGAGCTTTATAACAAGGTTTACATGGTTATACTGTTTCTACCGGAAAACTGTAATTATATTTATAGATTATATTTATTTTTATAGATTCTTTGAATGGTAGATATGAAGATGGATAAGTATTAATATTCTTGGGAGGTGATAAACCTTGTAGAAGACTAATGATCTGCATTTCAGGATAATTATTATATTATCTCAATTTAAATAATAGGAACAAGGGTTCCATTAATAATTTCTAATTTTTTTCAATTTGTTTACCTCATTTACAGGAATTTCATATCTATATTTTTGGAAATATGATAGTGGAATATAGTTAATTCAATTAAATTATATATTTTGTGCTATCATCAATAACTATTCGAAAAAATATGTGAAATAATTGAGAACACAATGAAAAATATTCAATAGTAATGGGTCACTTAGAGAAAAAGATATTTATAATATTGGGAATTTCTTAGGAGAATATGTTGATGATTTTTCATTCAGTGAATGTAGCTCATTCTTTGATGTTTTTTTAAGTGCCACTTGGTATTATTTTTAATAAATAATTTATTACCTAATACAATACCAACAAGTATATTATACATATATACTCTCATATATAATGAGTTCGATCGATGAAGAATCACAAATGTAAAGAGAGACAAATGTAATGATAAAACAATTTTTCCAGAATTTTATTTATTAGCACACAAATATAGAAATTGTAAAGGATAAGGGATTATCTATTAAAATATTCAATAAAAATATTCTTTTATTATTAAATATTTATAATGAGTTTTTATTGTGAATGATGTATTTGATAATTTTTTCTATGAAATTTCCCCTTTGTTAAAAATTATACATCATTTTCTTTTGAATTTATTTTGTCTACAAAAGGAAGCTATATAAAATAGAGTGAAGGATTCAGTTACACTAACCTAAGTATACTAGAGTTGGTTTCTAGTTTATTGCACTCGCATAATATATAGGGAATCAAAACTAGAATGACCATAAAACTTGGTATTCCAAATAAACAAGATAAATGACCAATTCAGATATTAAATTTGAATATTAAAATTATAATTAATTTATTTTAATAAAATTATTCCCCCAATAATTTCTTTTATTATAAAACATAGTATACATAATTGATAATTGACTATAATAAAAAAAATATTGGTGTTCTCAAATGATCATTAATGTTTAAGTATAATTATGTTTTTCATGAATAAATAATTAATATTCAATATAGAAATGTAAATAACCTATCACATATTTAATTCAATATATAAATTTTCCATAATTATTAGAGAAGTATTAATATATATGGAAAGGTAAATAAGAAAAAACACATGCCATTATTTAAATACATGATAATTAAATGAATCCAATGATAATATCGTCTTTACAATGTTGAGGGTAATAATCAAAATTAATGAATTAATGGCTTGATTTTTGGACTTTTTGTATCATAATCATGATTCCATAACCATCAATACATATCACAAGAAATATTATACATATGGTAGAAACACATTTAATTCTATATTATTGACTTTTATCATGAGACCTACAAATGAATCTTAGAGATATATAATTTCTATCCACACCCATCAATATAGGTCCAAAGAATGACTCATATATTGATTAATCAACTTAATATATAAACAATTTTACATATCATTGAATATTTATATTGGTCAAATAAATCCGATTTATCAATATTTCCTCATTAATCAAATAAATTTCAATGTAAATCTACCTAGATTCTATGAGATACATATTTGAAAATAACAATATCTATGATTAATAATATTGGTATTTATGAGAAATTTAATGTACATTTATTATTAAAATGTGAATATTTTAAGGAAAATTTAATGGGTGTAAAAGGAAATAGAATAACAAATTTAAATTCATTCCATGGTCAAACTAATTATAAAAAACCAGCTGAAGAATGAGGACGGTATCGATATACCCCCATTGGATTGATAATAATGGTTTATTTTCATTGATGAATTTAATTACTATAAAAATATGTTTACAAAAATTATGGGGGAAAATATCATTATCCTTTAAAAAAATTAATATATATTTCTTTAAAAAAAATTAAAATATTTTCCTTTAGAAGATCCTTGTATCTATTCGAAGAATGCTTTGATAAAATTAAGATCATGTTGGGGGTAATTCCATAAATGATATAAAATTTAAAAATAACATTCATTTCTCTCTAAAAAATTATTAGGAAAGTTCCTTTTCTGGACACTGACATGAATATTCCATTAACATTTTAGGTGAAATAAAAAGATGCTTTTTTTAAAGGAAGATACATGATTTATTTTAAAATAAATTAAAAGAATAAAAATAAATAAATTTTAACTTAATAAATAATTTTTAAAATTTTATTTTTTAAAATATCTTTAGAAAATGTGATTTTATATTAATACATATTTCTTAGAGAGTATAGAATAGATATCTAATTTCATTAAAAATTAAACAAATAATTTAAGTTCCCAAGAGTTAAAAAAAATATCACTATTACATGAAAATAAAATTATTAAGTAATAAATAATAAAAAATAATTTTATTTTGTTAGGATACAATCAAATAATTCCCTTCAACTTAAATTCTAGATTATGCAATTTCGATTAAAATATGATTGGGAAATAAACCTTCCAAAATATCATTATATTGATATTATAATTAGTGAAGGAATTGATTGTGTGTTACACATATAAATCCACATAAAAGAGTGGGAAACATAAAATAATTTAATAAAATTTTATTATAATCATAATCTTATAATGAAATAACTTATAATGTTGATGATTAAAAGAATAAATAGAAATTGAACTATGAAATCCCTTTCCTCATACTTCGTTTTGATTCAATGTTATTTAACCTAATATATTATCAATTTATACATTTTATTAAATTGTTATAAAATAATATTTATATTAGTCATATAATATATGTTCTTTTTGTGTAATCTTATTGACCATTCATTAATAGTATTTCATTATTTTCACCTTTTTGTTGTTAATTGCGTTGTTTTCTCATGCTCGTTTCATAATTAAAGGTCTCATTTTTTAAAATATTTTATAGTTGTATCATATATAGTTTAAGAATAAAAATTAAATTATTATCAAATTTATGGATAAATTATACATTAAAATAAAATCATTAAATATGGTTATGGTAAATGATTTCTGATACGATCATGGAGACTATAGGTTATACGTATACAGGAGTAACACTTCCATTTTTCAGCGATCATTATGGAAAAAAGGTTTGTAATATGATTTATTTATATAATTAAAATAATAACTTATATATCATATTATATATATATATATACAATCCATGATTTTTTGATATGAAAAGAAAGTCATATCACTTCGTGTAGCTTGCAGTCCACGTGTAAAAGAATGTTGTTATCATATTTATATAAGTGATAAGGTAAGGTAACCAATGATCCTTATAATCATTAAAGAATGATAAAATTTTAATTAATTTCATAATTATATCATTTATAAGTCATATAATCATTAAAATTAACTTTATTTTATTCCATGTAAATCGTAAGTGAATGATGAATCACTTCACTTCGTGATGCTCTAGTTTGTCGTACGAATGACTGACGATATATTATACATTATATAATAGACAATACATATATATATATATATATTAATGAATATATAAGTGTAAATATGTTATAAATATTGTATATATTCTTTAAATAGACCATCACATCTGACCAATAATGGCGTGATGAAAGAATGAATGACATTGGTTAGTGAGGCAGTAGTCTGCTAAAATACATGAACATGGTTTTTGTAACCCATTTGTAGGAAGTGGAGATAGTTGTAGGTAATAAAATTACCAAAAAAATATTATATGTAATATATTATGGAAACTATATCATCATGTATAAATATTAATTTTAGGACATGGATAAAGGAATACAATAAAAACCCTGGTTGAACAAAAATATGTATTCTTCGGGTATCCTCCTCAGGATTGAAATAATTGCTTTATATCCTGGATTTCGACCCAATGTAAGTATTATAACATAAGGAGTTTAAATTTGGGACATATTTCTAGTAGGTGTTGTCTTAGATAAATTTTTTTGATGATGTGAAGAAGGAATGAGTGGGATTCCCTTTTATAAGTGACATAAGTGGATAACTTGTAATTTTTTTATTATATTAAATAATAAAAACATTTTTTAATGTCACCTGATTAAAAATTAGAAACTATAATTCTAATATGAGTTAAGTTGTAAATATTGCAACTAAATGTGTGTGGGACCCATTGGTATGCAATAGTAACCCTTGTCTGCTTAGTATAACCCTCGATAGATCTATAATTACTTTAATAGTTTTAATTAATTTTCAATATTTTCAAAAATAATTTTAGTGAAAAAATAATGAAAATTAATAGAATGAATATATTATATATATTAATAATATGGAATCCATATTTTCAAATTCAATTCATAGAATGTTTTAAATTTTATTTCAACTTTACCCAGCAGATGCCATGTGAATGAGTGTTTTTTAAGAGAAATTGTTCAAAATACATCAATGATTATATATCAAAAGTGAATATGAAATTGATTCCAAGGATATAATTTCTCATTATTGATGTGTAATTAATATTATTTTACAATTATAATTAAAAATATATTTTAAATTTTTATATAAATTAAACTTCTGTGATGTTTTAAATTAAATTTTATTATTTTTCACTATTAATCAAAATATGAAACATTTAAAAAAACAAAAAATTAATCATAATCAAAATTTTGTATTATGATTATAATAAAGATGATTTATTTTCAAAATAATTTTTTTAATTATTGTAGAAAAATGATTTTAATTTTTATGCACAAATATTGATTAAATTGTCTTTAAAAAAAATAATTTTCCTCTCAAAACATTTATTTTAAATTTAAATGATTCGTATTTTTGTTTATTATCAGTAGAGAATAAAATAAATCTTTGTATAATTTATATTTTCTTTATTTATATAATATTATCCATACAATCCATTATATTTGATATTTGAACAATATCACATTAAATAATAATATTTGGATAATATGCCAATGTTTAAACTCATTTTATCTTCTGAATCACAATATACCCATTGGTTCATTTAATGTAAGCTAAAATTAGTATATAATATCAGAACATATAATGTAGGTGTTGTTTTCTTCATAATATATAGAATACAATTTTCATATTTAGGAATTTTTTGGTGGTTATATTATCCTCGAATTAAATAAATTGTCTCATCGCAATTTAAACATGATCTTAGTAATCGAGGGTTTTATATTTTAATATTTTTTTATTGAAACAACTCATTGTAATAATAGTGCATAAAAACCTAATTTATTGAATCCCTACTTCTCATACATGATATTTACATCACATTAAATACAAAAAATATAAAAACATTACACAATCAGGATCTAAAGGATTAGAATCATTGGAAAATTAGGTCCACATATAAAATTTACATAATAAACAAATAATAATAATTTAATTTATTTTTATCTAGAATCTTTATGGACCACATGTTTTCCATAGTAAAAGTAATTATCAGGAGATCTACATCAAATGAATGGGTGCATTGAAATAATAGTATTAGGATAAATAAGAGACATGAAACATGGGTGGGTGTAATCATCATCATAATATATTCAAAGGATAGTAATAATAATAATGAAAGGAAGTATTACATAATGAAATTCAATGTGTAAATGAATTAAAATGAAAATAATATCATAGCTGTAGACTACCATTCATATTACACATTATCTTATGACATACATCACATTATCCAATGAATTTAAGCACTGTATAATTATGGGATCATCCATCATAATATAAAATTTACATTATTCTATATAATTATTCCATATCCCATCCCTAAAAAAATTTACATTAGCATTCATGCTGAATAGAATGTTTATCAATCTTGGACAAAAAATAACCCATGAAAAAAAGGGTATCATTTCATAACGAATGAATTTATGAAAAATCATTTGGTTTCCCCAAAAAACTAGCAATAACATAATGGGGTAAGAATCAACAATCATGATTGAGGAGGAAATAATCTCATGAGAAGTAAAAGATATACTTTTATAAAAAAGTGTTATTTTAGTGAAATAATTTTATTTTTATTAAAAATATGATTTTAAATATGTATATCTAGATAGAAATAGGTAAGGATAAATAAATTTTATTTATAGAACATTAACGGAACATCTATAATGAAAATTTAGTGAAATAGGGGAATTACAAAAGAAGAGGGTTGGGATCGATAATACCATTACCTTCATTCCCGCTTCATTACCACATTTTTGTGCCTCCAGAATAACAGAATTATTTTTTAGAATAAATGGTCCATAAGTTAATTATTGTAATTTTATAAAAATAATTATCCATTATAATATTTTTGTTATATTCCTTATTTTTTTGGTTGAAAATGATGCATTTCTATGTCATGTATTACTTCAAAATTTTTATATTTTTCCTCGATTTGAAATTTTTTAAAGAAATTATACATTAGTATAATTAATTAAATAAAAACATAAAAAAGATAGTTACATGTTTAAATGTTATATATAATCCATAATATCCATCCATTATTGAGGTTATAAAAACCATTTTGAAAATGTATTCATAGTTTGATAACCGACCTTCAATGAGATGTCGCTGAAAGACCATGAAAATGGTTTCAAAAAATTTGATGTCATATATATGATACATGTAGATTTTTTTTATAATTAATGAAATTTTAACTTACATAATAACTAAATTTTGAATATAATTATTTATAATAAATTGGTAAAATAAGAAGGAGACGTAAAAAATATTGAAGAGTTAACGGAGAATTACTCTTTCAATGGTGTGTCTTATCGTTAAATATACTATAACCCACATAGTGATTGGAGTGGATCTCTCTAAAAACACCCAAAAGTTTTATAATAGGCCTTAGAGGGAGGATTCAGATAGATCGTAGGATTTTTAATGTGTGGGATAAGTGTTTTTACAGTGGAGGGAAATGGATTATTTATACTTGAATATTAGGTTATTTTTACAATAAAATATTAAATAAAATAATATATCAAATGGTAGACCTGTAATGATTTTTTTTTTGAAATTTTAAATTAAATATTAATATAATATGAATAATTTTAGGCATTCAAAAACCATTATAACATAAAATAATTAGCTTATTATAATCTAATGTGGATGGAAATGGTAATTGATATTTTAAGGAATCGCTTTTGGTAGTAGGTTTTGGAAAGTTATTTTTAGGTTTGGAAATTGATTTTATTGTTTTATAATAAAATATTTCTAAAATTAAATATAAAATACATGAAAATGAAGTTATAGAAACCATTATTTCATTGTTAAATCATGAATTATGTAATTTTAGTTACACCGATAATGCGAAAATTGTTTTTTTACTATTTATCATTAAATTATTTTATAGAAAAAAATTACTATAAAATTACCTACAAAAAATTACAGGGTTATTATTTTAAAAATACCCACCATTTTTGAAAATAATTTTCTATATATGATAATTTTTATTTTTATTTAAAATCATCATTTATTTAAAGAATCGAATTTTAAAACTATAACAAATTTTATGATACATTGAATAATTAATTATAGTCTCATTAAATTATATTATAATCATATGTCATAAAAATGTTAATTTATGATGATATTTTAAGTAAATAAATTATCTTTCAATTCATTATATCAACTATAAAATTATAGATAAATTTTTACGTTTTATAAAAATACCAACACAAAATTTATCATTTTTTTAAATATTTATTTACTTATAAAATAATATTTATATATAATATTTTAATTAAGAAGATGATGAAAAATTATTTATATTTTCAAACGTGATTTTATTAATATATAAAAAAAATTACAATTCCTAATTTTCATGTAACTATTATAAGTTCATGTAATAATTCCATCAAAACATGTTTCATATTTTATAGAAATATATTTCATTTCATTCATTTTTAAATTATAATGTTTATATTTTGTTCTCCATGTGATATTTTGACACTATTAATAAATTGTAAATTCTATTGAAAAAATCTTAGTTCGTTGCATTCTTCCCCCTTTTGAAATTCCTCCCTAGAAATTTGTATGACATAAATAAGTGTGGATAAATCTTCTGCATTGCCTCGCCTAGTAACTAATTCAATTATTCGTACTTATGGTTCTTCCACAAACAAAATTTATAAGTTGGGTTGTCTTGTTGTGTTTAACCTTATATCTCTAATCCAGAATCTTTTCTAGATTCTCCTCGTATGTGTAATCATCTTCAACTTTTTCCACCTCCAAATTCAATACATGTTAAGGATCCGGTCTATACATCCACCTAAGAGATACATGGAAGACATCCTGGACATGAACCATATTTAGTAGAAGTGAAATCTAGTATTACAATGCTCTGATGTGAGGAGGGGTCTCAAAAGAGACAAAATACCTTGTTCTACGCTCATCATTCTTTAAAACCCCCATGATTATCTTCCATGGTTATATTCCAATGAAGACATTATTTCCAAACTCAATCAATAAGTACCTTCAATGGCTATCTGCATATATCAATTTCCAACTCATAGATGCTCTGATATGTTGCTAGATGGATTGAAATGTCTATATCTTTTCTCTCTCAAGATCTAGTCTATGTTACTTTCATTCACTAACTTCCTCCCAATAGGTTGGAGTTCTACAGCACTTTTCATTTAGACCATAATATGGATCCATCTAAATATTAGAGTGAAAGATGTTGTTGTATGTGAACTAAACCAATAGTAGATGTTGACCCCATAAAACCTTTAATTCTATTAAGAAAGATCTTATCATTCCATCAATATTTTGAATAATCCTTTCATATTGGCCATAATTTTTGGGGTAAGAAGAAATGATGAAATTCAATTTGTTACTCCAAGAATGTAAAAGACTCCTCTATAGTTTGGATGTAAACCTCGGGTCATTATCATAGACAATATAATTTGTAACCCCATGAAGCATCACCACTTCCTTCACATATATCATGGTATGTAGATCAAGAGATATATCTACCTGAATTGAAATATTGTGGGGTGCGTAGGTGAGTTGATTCAACAAATCCCATATCGTATTTTTTCCTTTGGATGTCTTCAGGAGACGAATGTCAATGTCTATAGAGACATTCTCCCATTTACATATGGGTCTAAATAATTTTTAATTGTCCACATGGACCTTTTTTATTCCACTTTCACATGATGAAATATCAAGCTCATTGATATATATTTTACAATATCTTACTTTGTGTTATCCCATTATAAGTGTACTCAGATATCATGGTTTGTCTTTATACATCCTAGATGGATAGAAAATGATGAGTTATATTAATTATCCAATATATCATTATTTATCATAGGTTAATAAGGACAAAAATAAAACACCCAAACCTAATCACACCATCATCATTGATATGCAACACATGAAGATTCCCTTTATTTACTTCATCCACCTTCTTTTGAACATCTGAATCACCCCTTTTTGCCTCTCTAATTTTTCTAATTTATGGATTTTTGGGAAATCATTTGGGAAATGAATGATTTATTCCATTTCATTATGATTTTCAAATCCATGTTTTCCTTTGGATGAATATAGTTTCATTATCAATCCTCATCATGAAGAGAGTATTATGTTATTTTTTGAATTTAGTGTCAGCAACACTTTTTACCATGCCAGGGTGATAGTGAATATAGTAATCCTAGACATTGATTGTCTCTAAAAATATCTGTTGACTCGTTTTGTGGTCCTTTTGTGTGAATATATACTATCGTCTCTTGTGATCATTATATATTTCACACATCTCACCATAGTGGTAGTACCACTTAAGCATCAAGGAAAATACTACAGCTACTGACTTCAAATCATGTGTCAGGTAGTTATTCTCATGTATATTCAACTTCTATAACGAAAATTCTATCACCTATTCATTTTTCAAATAAGCCAATCATTTTTTGAACCCCCACGGTATATCACAATACATTCTACAATTGATGGTAATGTGATAAAAATAGTAGTGATAAACTTATTCTTTAGTACCTTCAATCTTTTCTCGCATTCTTTAATCCAAACATACTTTAACACTTTAATTTTTAACATAGATACATTGATATATAATAATGATAAATTTCTCACAAAATAATGATTAAACCCTAATAATCCAAAAAAACTATGGAATTCTATTACACTGGAGGGTTTTTTCCAATCCCTAATTGCATTTTTAGGGTCTATAGAAATTCAATCACATGTGATCATGTGTCAAAATAATGGGACATTATGTGTCCAGAAATCTCACATAATAAACTTGAAATACAATTTATCCTTCCACATGGTATCTAGCACAAAACTTATTTTTTTGTTTTGTTTGTCCTTGTTCTTGTCGTGGATGATAATGTAATAGATTAACAATAACACAAATTTTACAGTGTAGTAACTAATGTATCGGTTCATAAATTGCACAAAAATTATAGGTGATATTGTATGTCTGAAGTGAATCACTAGAAACTCATAGTTGCCATACCTTGTACAAAATGTATTCTTTTTTTTATATCCCTTATTCACCTTTAGTAAATGATTTCCATAACACTGATAAAATTTTTAAAATTACTATGCTCTTTTTAGTTGTTTGAAGAGGTCATCAATCCATAGAATATGATAATTTTTCTTTTTGGGGATCTTGTTAAGATCCCACTGTTCGATACAAAAATGCATTGATCCATAATTTTTTTACTAGGAGAACTAAATAACCCCAAGGAGATGCATTATAGATTATGAAACAATTATCAAAATGCTAATGTAGATTCTTCTTTAATAATTCATGTTCGACTAGAGTTATCCATAAGGGAATTTTGAGATAGGAGTGTCTCTGTGTATGAGTTATATTGAGAACTCTACATCACCATTTAAGGGGATTGAAGGTAAATATTCAAGAAATGAATCTCTATAATCCCTCAGATTGGGAATTTCCCCTATACTGATTCATTCCTTTGACTCAACCAGTTTAGCGAAGTATGATTCATTATAGGGAATGAACACCCATTCCAGTGATATATCATCTAGAGAAGATTCATTGTCTTGAATATTTAGAGGATCATGGGATGGTCAGAATATAAAAATATGTTTCCTTTTTCAAACAGTTGATATTTGATCTATTTAAAATGATCTAATCCATCCCTAGTGTAGAATCAAATTCCACAATAAGAACTATTGTGAGATTCACGGGGAGAATCTTCTTATATGAGTCTACATGAGAATAGTCTAACACTTAGGTTTCAATTATTTCACCACTATGTAATTTATGAATATCCCTACATTAATGTTGCGGGCCATTGATTTAATAGTTATTAGATCCTGGGAAGATATAATGGAATTCATAGAATCAAATACAAATTGATTTTTCCATTATTTATTAAATAATAAGATTCCCTTTTACGACTTCATTTTAATTATCCACATAAACATTAGAGTTTTCATAAGATATTCCTTTCTCATCCAGATTTGGTGGCGGATAAATCTATTTACCATCAAGACCTCGAGGTTTTTTGTACTAGGATGCATTGTGACCATTGTCCTTGAAGTTTAAGAATTTCCCCATGGGAGGTGGTCTCCATTTCTATATCATATTTTACAGCACAATTACGTCTCTCTGACATTCATGAGACTTGTTTCCTTTTATCCCTCACATATAAAACCTCCCTATTCCTTTGTTGAAGTTCCCATGATTCTAATTCCCTTATTTTTGACATGTGAGTGGTAGGGATTTCATTAAATATTTCTTATTTGATCATCAAGATTGATTCTAAATCTTTTATTTCTTATCACGATATCCATGGGTCCATTCTCGAAACTCCATATCCACATTGAGAGAATATTAAAAAACTTCTACCTAACTCTAAATGTCTTGAATTACTAGAGCCATTTGATAGTGTGGTTTTAAACCACAAATTAGTAAATCAACTTTTCTATCATTGGGGATAACAAAACTAAAAAAAGTACATTGAATTACTTGTAATACATTCTCCATATTCTATAAAAGATTCACCATCATTATTAATTATATTTTTAAATTCTATATACACATTTTTGTGAATATTCCATGTGAAATACTTGTTAATAAACATTAAAGTAATGTATTTCAACTTAATATATTCAATTTTTCCTTCTTTTTGGTGTTCTTAATTAATTAACACCATTTTTTTCCTCTCAATCTATAAGATAAATATCCAAAGTCACCTTAAATATCGTAAAAAGAAAAATAAGAGAATATAGATTCTCAATTTAGTTACCCCACCATTCTACAACTACTAGATCAGAAGATCCACTCATGAGCGGTGGTCATTGTTAAATGAAATACATGATATATAGTTTATCCCTCTTTGGAGAAGGTGGACATTCCACATTTTCCAGGTTATTGTTCATATCTTAAAATAAACTGGTATGTATCTCATTGAAATGTTTAACTCCACCACCAATGGAAATGGGGATGTCGCTCTGCATTGTCCCTCACATGAGTTTTTGGCCTAGTTTCTACTAGTTCCCATATTTTTATAAAATATAAATTTTTTTTAAAAAATATTATTCAACATGTCATGAATAAATAATTTATACCCATTTTAATATTAACAAAATATGAAAATCTTATGGGATCCCTATGTTTTTCATTTATCTGAAACAATGATTTTTGGGTGTATATGTAAACTTTTTCTAAGAGTAAGTGTCTTCACTAAAGTTATGTAGTCCAAATTTACAAATTAAAAAAATGTTCTCCAATACCAACTATAGAGACCCTAATTTTAATGCATTATTGTAATATCATTTTAATATAAAAACACATAAATACATCACAAAATCAGGATCCAAAGTATTAGTATCTTAGAAAACATATGAACATACATAACTTTGGTAGAATAAAACATAAATAATTGTTTAATTCATTCTCCTATAGATTCTTAGGGGTCCTCATGTTCTCCTTAGTACATGTAATCATTATAGGATATACATAAATAGAATGGGTGAGAAAAGATCCCTATAAAAGGAAGAACAAGATACATGGAACATGGGTGATGATATTCATTATCAAAATACAAGAAAAATATCATCATCATAATCATGATGGGAGGCATTCAATAAATCAATAAAACGTGGCAATTCATAAACAGGAAACATCATGTCATTATGGTCATGTATAATGCATTTTACACTTCATCTCAAGTGTTACATCAAATTACCCAATACATCCTAGATCTATATAATTTCGAGTGAACCCATCACATCCAAACATTTAAATTTCTCTATATAACTCAGGGTGTACCCATCACATCCCAACATTTACATTATCATACATGCCACACATTACATATGTCAATGATTCACATAAAATGATTAGTTGAAAGGTACAAGTTTCATTTTATAATGAATAAAATCATGAATAAACATTAGGGATACTACAATAATGATGTAATAATATAATTTGTATAAGAATCTTCAATACAGAGTGAGGAAGAAGCAATATCAGGAGATGTAAAAGTCGTTTTTATAAGAAGAGTTCTTTTAGAAAAATATTTTCATTTTTCTCAATAAATCCGATTAGAAAAATTTATATCCATAAAGAAAATGTGAAGGATAAATAAAATATATTTATGGAAAATTAATGGAACATCCAGAATTTAAATGGTGTGAATGCGGGAAATGCCAATGGAAGAGGGTTGGGTTCAAAAAACCCCATATCTGAATTCCTTATTTATTACATCATGTTTGTACCTCATAAATAACAAACATGTAATTTTCTATCACTAATAAAAAATTTAAATATAGTAATTTTATAATAATATTTTTTATTTATAAATATTTGATTATATTTTATAATATTTAGATGTAAATGAAGATTTTTGTTATCATGTTTTACTAAAAAAGATCCAATTTCCCTTCAACTTTTCTATTTTGTTCAATGAAAATTGTACATTATTATAATTAATTATATAATTATATAATTCATTTAAGGACATGTTTATATATTATATATAATTGTTACTATACATCTATTAGGAACTTTATAATAATTTTAGTGCAAATGTCTCTAGAGATGGTTGACCGACCTTCAATGAGACATCATCAAAAAAGCAAGAAATTGGAGTTAGAAAATTATATATGTCATATATGTGATAAATGAAGTAGGATAAAATAAATAATTAAATGTTAATTTATTGACTAATTATTTTTATAGTATATTTCTTGAAATTATTTGGTAAAATAATAAGGAGAATAATAAAAGAGTGAAGAGTTAATGGAGGCTTGCTCTTTTCTCATTGTGGATTCTCCTATATGATACTGTAACTCCCCTGGTAATTATAGTGGAATACCCTGGAACATCAATTTTTATTATAATAGTCTTGAGTGTGAGGCCTTCTCAATATGATTGGTTTTTGGAATGGGTTTGATGAGTGGTTTTTACAGAGAAGGGATATGGCTTATTTATATTTGAGTATAGGGGTATTTTCAGAATAAATATATAATTAAATAATATACTAATGATAGACATATAATAGTGTTTTTTGAGAATATATATCATATATTAACATTATATAATGAGTCTTAGCCTTTAAAATGACATTATAATTCGGAATAATTAATTTATTAAAATGATAGTGGAATGAAAAAATTGATATATTAGGGAATCACTTTAGACTTTAAGTATTCAAAATATATTTTTATATTTAGAAATTGAGATTTATGTATTTCAATGAATATTGTTTTAAAATAAATACTCAATAAAATAAATATATGTTCTATAAACCATTATTCCACTATTACATAATGAATGTAGAAGATTTGATTACACCAATAGAACTGAAAATGTGGTTTTCAGTATTCATTGGAAAATTGATGAATTTTTGAAAATAAACCATAAATTAGAAACAGAAACTTTCTACATGAGTATCTAATAACAATGATATATTTTATGATTATAATATTTTAAATATGATAAATTTAATTTTTTTTAAACTCATAACTTATACGAAAAATAAAAAATTTACGACACATTGAAAAACTAAGTAGGGTCTCATAAAATTATCTTACGATTATAATACAAAAAAATATTAATTTATGAATCCATTCTATAAAAATAATTTTTCTCATAAATAATTATATACATTACAAAATTGTTAACACACATTTATTTTCTAAAATAAATAGAAAACACATAATTTATCACTATTAATTGATTTATTTACATATACGATGATATAAATATATTATAATTGTCATTTAAAATATGAATAAATTTTATTTATATTTTCATAGGTGAGGTTACTATTCTATTGATCAGTTTTCTATTCATTACGGTCATTTCACTTTTCCAAGGATCAGGTTACTATTCCATTGGAATAGGTTTCCTAATTTTTAGAAATATCATTAATTTAATTCATTTTTCATTTATGTATTGTTTATTTTGTTCTCCATGTGATTTTATTAAATTATTATACCAAAGTAATTTTTATTCAGAAATGTTTGGGTCGTTACAATGTTAATAAAAGTCAAATGGATGTACCATGTTCATATGAAATAACACATAACATGGTTTCTATGTTTTTGAAAATTGGGTGAAAGTGAATATTTGTAAATAGAGGTGAAGCATACATAATTATTGAGAGTTATTAAGTTCCTTGATCAAAGGCGTTTGAATGAACAATTGAATTTCAAGGAACTCAAAACCATTATCATGCAATGGTTTAAAAGACAATATGATTTATTGGATATAAATGTATCTAGATAATTTTTTTAAATTTAATATCTATTACCTAAAGTAAAGGAATTCATTTAATATTTAAAAATATTAAGATAAATAATTATTTGGAACTTTTCTAATTCATTAGAATAATTTAATTCTTTGTATTTTCTTCCATAAATTTCAATTTCATTTCTTACTCCATGAAATAAACATCCAGAACTATATTTATTATACTTGAATCACTAAATTTTACATTCAACGTATTTTAAGAATATTGAAATAGTGACAATACATTCTTTATATATATACATATTTCCAAAACCAAAATAATTAGAACAAGTTTTCAAGGAGGATAAATTCTTCGTTATATATCAATTTTAATGATTACATTTCATTTTAAATATTCATTGGTCATTATTTTTTAGTATATATATTAACATATTAACATATAATTAATGTAGTCCAGTGGTAGGATCTAAACCCTTTTCGTCCTTTGGTTATGGGTTCAAGTCTCATAGCCTCTCCAGATGCGAATGGTTGTAACCGAATACACATGTTTTTAATTTTCTAAACAATATTTATATAGTTATTAAAGCATTCCCAAAATAATATGATTATTACACATGAAATAATATTAATCACAATTTATCATTTTTACTAAATTTATCAAAACAAATTATCTAATATATTCTAATGATGTTTTTTGATTATTATTTTATGGCCATTAATAATCATATTAAACTAAAAAAAATTTATTACCTCAATACTTATGAGTATCAAATGTAAATGAAATATCCGTTAAATTTATCTTATACCTAATCATATTATTTATATAAATTTGTCCCAAAATATCCTTACTCATGGTAGACTCCAATCATATAAAACCCAAAAATTTGTGTTTAAGACTTTCAACATATGAACAATAATAATATCATTACACATGATGGTATTCATGAATATTAATTTTATGAAACCATATATTCTGCTAAAATAAAAATAACTCTTATATTTTTTATGTTCCATATAAAAAATACTTTTTTTTAAAATACATCTATATTAAAAGTATGGTATCACAATACATAATTTAACAATTCTTTTTCAACATATGATTATTAATGGCACATTGTTTAATCGTATAAAGTGTGAATTTTCTAAGAAAATTTGTATGTTCTATAAACGTAAGAATAGAATCTATAAATATATCGCTAGAATGAAATTTAATTCATTCCATTCTACTCTTCATTTTGCCTAAATAATCATTACTTTATTCCATTAGCTTCCACAAATAACACATATTCCATTACATTGATAAGAACTCATTTCAATATAAGACACCTTAAATTTTACATATGTCATTCCTTTCCATCATATATAAAAATAATTTATACCGTTTCGTAAATAAAATGTTTACTATACTAAGAATATCCCTGAGGAATTCTAAATTTGGTGAATAGTAAGGACCATAGCCATGCACCAGGTGATGAAGAGGTTAATCCCAATACACCATCTTTCGAATAATTTCATAGAGGTACACTTATTTCAAAATCACACACACTTATAGAATCGATAAATGTTTTTATTATAAGGAAATATAGATAATTTATTCTTTATCGAATCATTAAGAAGTGCATCTATAATTATCATCAAATTATATCAAGCTATTTTGATCCCAAATAAATACATTCTTAAATATAGTTCCCAATGATTCAACTAGACCTACTCGAATACCAAATGTAGCGACCCTGTCCTGAGAAGCAGGGATCTGATGTCTACCTTATTATATTATTATTCGATAAAAGAAATCGCTTCTTGAATGACATAATAGTTTAGTATTCTTGGTAATATATATAAATACAAGATTTCAATATTATTTTTATATAACCAAATTTAAACATATTTTTTTTAGAATATCTTAGTTCCCTCTAGAAATTCTTTTCATATCTAATATATTACTGTTCATTTATTCAAATGAATGGAATCAAAATAAGGTTAATATAATATTATCCATTAAGGATAAATGTAGTGGAATATATCATGAATCATTATTAAATAAACAATATGTCATGGTAAAAATAAAACTATTTAATCAATAACACTCCCATATTAATTAGATAATGGATAAACAATATGAAATTATAACTAGAAAAAAATACATGACATTTAATCAATACCTTAAAATTATAATGCATCCAAATAAAATATAATTATTAAAATCACATGGATCATAATAGCTCCAAATAAATGTAATTCCTAATTAGTGGGAATCATGTATCATGAACATGATACCTCTATTGTCAAGAACGTTCAATAGAATGTTTAAATTGCACCTAGGAACCTGTTTAATACAAGCTTATTGATTTGTCTCATAAGACCTAGTGATTCATCAAGGTGATGTATAATGTCTGGACCCACCCATCACTCCATGCCCACAGAAATCCTCATATATCTATGAATATAAATAATTCATATGGAATGTTCCTTGTCATCATATATCTATATTTTTAATGAATAAAAGTTTATCTTTGTTTCCCAAGTCAATCTAAAAACACTCATTGTCAAAAAACATATATAAAAATGAGCTGTAGTTTAATATATTGGAATATCCATTAGGACTAACATTAATATTTATGGGAAGTTTGATTTATAATTGTTATAGGAAGTCAAATATTTCATGGGGAAGTTAATGTCTACAAAATTGAATAAGGAAGTGAATATTAATAATATCATTGTTAAAAATAACCATAAACACTTTTTGAAGAATAATATTGATAGTATCGGTATATACCCATTCGTGTAAACAAAATGTTTTTTTCACAGATGAATAAAAATTCCATTAATGTATATTTAAAGACATTATTGAGGATATTTTATTTTAAATTTTGATAAAAATCATGAAAATATGTTTTTCCAATAATCTCTATAAGAAAAAATTATTTCATAATATAGTTTTTAAACATACAAGTGAATAATAAATTAAATTATGGTCATTATGGTGGGTAATTATATATGTGTCATACCCATTAAATAGATTAATCCCTTTTCACTATAAAATTGTTTTCATAATTCCTTGTTTTATAAAAAATTAATATTTTTTTCATTTTTTATACAAGCCAAACATGATCGATATTAAAAATAAAATTAGTTAAATTTGAAAAAATCTTTTAGAGATTAATAATGTGTAAAAATTTCAATAATAAATCATTTTAAAAGATTAAAAAATTTGAACACATTTTTTGAAAACTTAGTTTTGCGGGAAATAAAATTATGTCATTTGAATTAAATGATGTCCGGTTTTCTTAAAAGTAATCACAATTACTTTTAGTACCAATGAGTGGGGAAGAGGAAATACATAGTAAAATTATCATGAAAAAATTGAGACTAAAATTCAAATCATCCAATATTTATATTGTTGTCTAATTTCCTGAATCTAAAATTCAAAAAAAATCTCAATTTAGGTGGGATTTTAAAATAAATAGTTATAATAAGTCCAAATAATTACTATAACTAAATTAATGAATATATTATGATATTTAAAAATTAATGAAAATAAATAATTTATAAATATGACATAGTTTAATAAAATGTATTTATATGCATAATCATTCACTTCTTAATCAGTGAAGTATGACAATATCCCAGTGAACATAAATTTAGTTTTGAAATTTCATACCACACGCTTCCTTGTGATTGAACATTCATTAACCTACAGTATAGTTGTTTAAATGCATTTTTAAATTAAATATTTTTAGTCATGAAATTTCTACAAATAATATATATAATTCCCTAAATTTTATTTTAAAAAATTAGAATAGTAGTTTAAGGTAAAATGTTGAATGGGGAGAAACCGTGAAGAAGAAATCACTCTGTGGACCAATGCACATCTTGACTTTATACCACATCACGAAGCAGCTATGAATAAAAAATGTTTGTGGGAAGGGGTGGATCCTACAAAAACCTAGAAATTAAGAATATTTGTTTGCTGGGAGAGGTAGGGATTTACACTCCCAATACGATCGATCTACATGAACGAAATCATCTTAGGGGATTGGTGGTATCATCAGCTCCTTCAAATGAGACGAAGTCATTTGTGGTGATAGGAGGTGATTTTTATCCCTGTAAATGACCTCTACCAATAAATATGTCCTTCACAGGCTTCTAAAAAAGAATTTTTGTGGCCCACCTCAAATGAAAGATCATTCCAGTACTCGGTCCCCTGGGTTTTTTATAAATATACATAGACAAGTATCAAAAGGACACAAAGTGGAGAGAATGAAAATAGAGAGAATAGAGATGAATGATTGAGCTAAGGAGAGACGAATTAAAGCACCCCAAGGACCATATCCCTACAATTATTAACATTATGTAAAACCTAATTCATAGTAGTAAGAAGAAAATAATGTGATATTTGATGGTCCATGAATCCAAAAACCTTCATCTATATAGTTCCCTCATAATATAATTCTAATGGACCCTCTAAAAATGAGTACCCAACATAGAAAACTTTTATGTGGTAGAAACCCTTCCCTTCATAGAAAAATATTGCACTGGTGGAACTCATTCACACATTTAAAAACACTATGTGGCCATAGAACTAGTTCATATAGAACATCGCAATGCATATGACACTGTTGCTCACATAGAAATACTATTTGTAGAGGTAACATCATCCCACATAAGTTATTTCAATGTAGAATAGGTCATAATAGGGGAATATATAATCCACACCATATCAATCCTTTTTTATAAGAAGTGAAACTTTTTTTCTTCTCCACCTCCTTCAATGAAATATCTATATAATTCAATTATCTTGAAAACCATGAATATGAAAACATTGATGAAACATGCAACATAAAAGATCCAAATATCTCCCATTGTGATCCATCAAAATCCATATGTGGATAGTTTGAGATCGTGTGATCATAAAATGAAATGATTCCTATTATTTATCACACAAAACATGAGTTATATGGTCATAAATAGTCGTGGAGATTTAGAAATCTGCATGACTCCAAAACCTCAATCGGGCATTATCCATAGATGTAATCTACATATTTAAGTACCAAATGGTCATCCAGCACAGTTCAATCCCCATTAATGCCCCTCTAATGGGAAGATTCTATTCATAATATCTAAGTTACACCAGACAATATGTAATTTAATTTCTAATTAATTGGGATATGTAACAAACCTTGTTTAGGTCAAAAACCAAAATCAATATCCATCATGATTCCCTTCGCGCTGTAACCACAATAAAATATTTCCCCTTCCCAAGAGACTGCATATCTCAAAGGCTCCTCAGGCCATGTTATAATATGCCCCACACTTTCATTGACCAAGCACATTTCAAGTGGAAATCCTAATCACATAATTTTAAACTGAAATTTTTTATCTCAACACCCAAACATTAAATGTGGTGTTTCGTGTTATGTGGATGAAGTCTAGGTGGTGTTTTATTTTTCTTATATAGATACATAGAGAGCTTGTTTAATGGGTTAAAACCCAGCATCAAAACCAATTTTTTCCAGTTAGATGAAGGTAAAATCATTATTTCCCCACTACATGGATTAAAAATTGTATCATCTTAATAAAAGAGCTTAGAATCCTTTACCTTTCTTCAAAATAGTAATATTGAGAGAGATACATAAATACATATTGATGTTGGAATAACCTTGATTCATATAGATGATTCCAAGTCCATGCATGTTAAATAACGTTCATTACCTGAAAGAAATATTTAATATAAATATTTGGTAATGAAAAAAGGATTCATGAACATATTTTAAATATCTAATATGGTTTGGGAATAGGAAATAGTTCCAGCCAAAAGGGTGTGATGACATGACATTGAATCCCATCAACAAATTCATGTTCTTAATTGATACTATTCATGTTACCAAAAAAATTATTTCCAATGGAATTGATTTCCATAAATCATGGATTATAGAACCATTGGGTGTTTCCTTCTCAATGAACAAAACGTGTTGGTGACCTTTCATAAGATTTGGACCCTATACAATTTTTTTAAACAAATCTACCGCATGTAACCAATGATCATGGACAAACGAATTTTCTATTAAAGAAAATGATGATCCTAAAATGAATGCCTTGAATATGTCTCTTCCATTACAAGGCAGACATAACATATGGAATGGTCCTCATTATACCATTTGGTTCTGCAAATAAACACATCTTCAGTCGGAAACAAAATTGTGAACCAAACATGAATCCTTTACCAAGGCTCCATTGTTACCCCGCTTCGACCACTTTAGCATTAAAGAGGGACAAATGAGATCATAAATTATGCATATGGTTCTCAGATGATACTTTTATGAGGGTCTATTATATTCTTTATCTTCAGTATCTATATAATGAATCTTTCATAGATTCCATCAATTCAGTGAAATTTCTATATGTTTCATAGATATGTGTGTTAGCCACCGCACATGTGGGAATATATTCCTTCTGTGTCATTGGGGTGGGAATATATTGTCATTATATCAAAGTAAATATATCTAAACACCCATGAAATAATGGAGGATTATATATCAATTCCATGAATCACAATATATAATTGTCCATATGTAATCACTTCCTCAACAATAGCAGGGAGATGGTAACCCAACCTCTCCTCCCCAACTATGGTGGCACATAAAAAAATAGGGTGGTCACTCAGGAGTATAAATGCTTCCCTACTCCCATAAAATAGGTTTTTGCAAACATTTTTGGTATATATACACCCGGATTGGGGAAAATACTCATTCAAATTTTGGGATATCGGTCCACTACATTGGCCTCTCTTGGAAAATCATATATCTCCATTTAAACTCAGAATTATCATCCGCATATCCTAACCTCAAAATAGGATAATATTGAACATGCACTTCTTTATGAAGGATTTCACACTAAAAAAGTTTCCCTAGTCTCCTAAAAAGGAGAACCCTATAACGACCCATTCTTTACATACATTGTTAATACTTCAAAATTGAAGCACACTTATTACAACATATGACAAAACCACAAAGGACCGTATAGGTATAGTGTCTTTAGAAACTGGGAAACATAAACAACTGGTTCATAAATCTTCTACAGTGTCTCCCATTTATTTCATCATATCTAGGGTCCCTTTTAGCATATTCTACTTAATATCCATCTTCCTGACTTGGGGAAAAGAAAACATAAAAGGGTGAGCTCAAATGCTTAGCAAGGGAAAATAAAGGAAATAAAAATCATATCATATCTTTTTGAAAATCAAAACCTGCAAAAGAGATCATAATATCTTATCATGGAATAAATCATAGAAGTGAAAATGAGATCCCCATAATCATAACATAAAACTTGAAACTTTGTGGCTTTCACACATAATCATGGAAAATCATTTCTTGTTAGTCATGACTCATTGCCAAGACTATCTTAGTGGACAAAGTCCCTTTCTGAACCGAGTCACCCTCGTTCCAGTCCTGTTTTACTGAACCGGTATAACCTACCGTTCCATCCATGTCTATCTCATGAGATATAAAATCTTTACCCAATGCATTGGAGGGAGATATAGGTCCCACCCATCTTATAATGAATCCTTTCATATGTGTGCCACATAATCATAAAACATACATCATCGCATAACACATGTAACAAAAATGGGATTCTTGTAACATCATGACATCATAAATCAATTCATATAAGATAAAGGAATTCATAAAAATAATTCCATCACAACATGATCAAATAAATGTGATAATAGGGATAAAAACAGAACCCTTTATTATCTTAGATGTAAAATAATTTTGATAAAACACTTGAACTCCATTCTTGAGGAAAATATCATTTCTTCTTCAAAAACATTTTTCCTTTCTTAACATGTCATACAAATTTAAACTAAAAGAAGTTGATTAAAAATAAACTTGAAAACTTGTAAATAAAGTTTCTTGGAAATAATGTTTTAAAAATCCATTCATACTTATAACTTAAAAAAAACATTCTTCGTACTTTTGTCGGAAAAGTCAAAAAGTACCTCGTACGAAAAAACGACAAAATATTCCTTTCATATTCTTTACTAAAAACTCACCGAAGGGTAAAATTGGATTTAAACTATTGTAAGTGGATGGAAGCAATATTAAATATTTAGGTAACATGGATGTGGATGATAAAATACACCCCAATAAATACTTATGAATAAACAATCCCGGATAAAAATGAGATTGTGATATTTCCCTTACCTTAGGTCCAATTTGCTTTGTACGTGTCCGAAGCTCCTGTATAATGGTTTAAATAATGATATTGACTTATTCCAGAATCATACATATTGATATGATATCATATATGGTCATATTCTTAGCTTCTTGTTAGTAATATTTCATTGTTACTTGTTACTCGGGTCTTTATTGCCTTTTGTTCTTATGCGTGTTTTGCCGAATACATTCTTATTCTTCTTTTATGGTTATAGATACCTTATATCCAGAATGGTATTAGTGTAACATATATCATATTTATTCATTCAATTCATTTATATAATTACTATGTAATGATGATCATGTAGAACGAGTCGCATCACATCGTGGAGACGGTATTCCGTACGTACGCACGAGTGATGATATTGTTCCTATGATCGTGGAACTATATTGGAGTATATATATATTATTTCAGTATCAATATTACTTTATAATAATCATAAATAGTTACTCATTACACCATTATACCCATCCTTGTAAAGTGATGGTGGAAAAATAGATTACACCACGGCGTGGAGACGGTATTCCGTACGTACGCACGCGCGGTGATTTCATTTTTCCGTAGGATGGATAGAAGGTGAATTCGGGTTGTTTCATATTTATAATAACATATCAGTATGTAATTAATACTGATGTTATTACTTTATCATGAAACAACTAAAGAATAAGAAGTTGAAGAAAAAAGAAATTGAAAAGATCGGTAATGGATATTACCTCTTCTTTGGAACGCCTCTTTGAATCCTCCACTTAGGGAACTAAGATTGGTCTTTGAAGAAGACCAGGACCTCTAGAATTATTCTAGGGAAGTGGAGAGGAGAAAATGGCAGGGTTTGGCCGATCTTGAGTGCTCAAATTGGTGTGAGGAGGAGGGGGAGGAGGTTCCCTTTTATAAGGGAGGAGAGGGGCACCTTAGGAATATCTCAAAATATTATTTTATATTAAAGTCAAAATCGGTTTATAATGGTTCCAAAGGGTCTTATATCGAAGCTAAAGTGGGGATGGGTCTAAATCCTATCAACCAATAGGATTTAGACAAGTTTAGGGTATTATTTTAATCTTATAAATTAGATTTAACTCTAAGTTAAATAATTTAACTTTTACCATGTCTTTTGTTTTCTTTCACTATATGGTTAATACACTTACTATAACATGCCCAACGAACCCCAAATTGTTTATTATTAATATATATATCCTTATCTAAGTCATTTGGACGAACCTTGGATTTTTAGGAATAAAATATCAATTAATAATATAATATTTGATTTAAAAACTATTTTGTGTCAAATTTGACACTATTTGATATATGATTTTTGTGAAAGTCATAAAAGAATTATATGTTCGAACGAAGTTGATTAAATCAACATTAATATATCATAGTAACCTATAAAATTATTAGAATTCATAAAAAGTCTCAAATTACATTTATTTTGGTGTTTATAACATCAATTATGTCAATATTTAATTAATTAGATAATTACTGCATCATCATTGTGTCATAAATAAATTAAATTATATGTTGTCTAAAAATTACAAATAAACTACCATTATGTAGGAAATTTTTTTATCTTTCTAATGAATACTTATAGTCGAATTTATCTTATGTATAACCCCATAGTAAAAATTATTTACTTATTAAACTTTGATTCTAACTATTTTAACCCTTCTTTAAATAAATTAATAATTAATGTCCTAATCTAATCCAAGTGGGCCTAAATGGTCATATTTTATTCCTAAGTTTGTTTTTGGTCGAATTACACTTGTCAAATAGAATTAGGACATGTGTTAGGGTAATATTAATATCATATTTACCCTTAGTTACCCTATTTACTATTAACTACGGTAAAAAAAGTAAAAAGTTACTATTCACCAAAAAATTATTTTCATCTCATTGAACCACATTTTAGTCCTTGATATTAACCGTGTCTCTCGAATTTTCGAAATTCCATTCACAGAAGCGGTAAAATTAAGTTTTATGCAAAATTCAGTTTTTAACCTACCACTTAGTGGTTTCACTATTCATCAAAAATTGAATGTTTTCAGAAAAATACCAAAATTTCACCCTAGGCTAATTTTGATATTCCGAATCCAAAAATGAAGTCCATTTTGAAGAATAAAATTTATAAAATTTCAAAAAGTGGTTATTACTATTCATAACGGCTAGTTTTAATAACATATTGTTGTTTAGTGAAACTCGGTATTGCGTACGACGCAAGCTATCGAGGAAGGTCGTGATTGCGTGTAAAGCAAGCCAAGCAAGTGTTGTGTAGAAAAAGATTCCTTTGATGATTTATATAACATAAAAGTCTCGGGTGTTACATTCAACCCCCCTTAAAAAGAATTTCGCCCTCGAAATTCGTCACTTTGTAACAAACAGATGAGGATACTTCTCCCTCATCATATCCTCAAGCTCCCATGTAGCTTCTTCAAGTTGGTGGTTCCTCCATAAAACATTCACCAATCGAGTGGTCTTTTTTCATAGGACTTTTTCGCTACGATCCAGAATCTCTATCGGCTGTTCTTCATAAGAAAGATCTTGCTCCAGCGGTACAACTTCTGAGCTGAGTACATGTGAAGGATCTGGTATGTACTTTCTCAGGAGAGATACATGGAACACATCGTGAACATGAGAGAGATTCGGTGGAAGCACCAATCGGTAAGCTACCTTCCCAACACGATCCAGTATTTCGAAAGGGCCGATATATCTAGGTCTCAACTTCCCCTTCTTTCCAAATCTCATAACCCTCTTCCAGGGAGATATTCGTAAGAACACTTTATCACCCACTTCAAACTCTAGGTCTTTTCTTCGGTTGTCGGCATAACTTTTATGTCGACTCTGAGCTGCTCTTATGTGTTGTTGAATAGATCTGACCTTTTCTGTCATTTCATCAACGAGATCAGGTCCTAATAGCTTTCTTTCCCCAACTTCATCCCAGCAAGTTGGAGTCCTGCATTTCTTTCCATAGAGAGCTTCATAAGGAGCCATCTGAATACTGGAGTGAAAGCTATTATTATAAGAAAATTCCACCAAAGGTAGGTGTTGATCCCAACCTCCTTTGAAATCCATAGAGCAAGCTCTCAACATATCTTCTAGGGTTTGAATTGTTCTCTCAGACTGACCGTCTGTCTGGGGATGATAAGCAGTGCTGAAACTCAACTCTGTATCCAGAGTATGCTGAAGACTTCGCCAGAACATCGAGGTAAATCTCGGATCCCGATCAGATATAATAGAAAGTGGTACTCCATGAAATCTTACCACTTCCTTTACATATATCCTGGCAAGCTGATCTAGAGAGAAATCCTCTCTAATAGGAATGAAGTGTGCAGACTTTGTAAGACGATCAACTATGACCCAGATAGCATTATTGCCTTTGGATGTTTTAGGAATTCCTGTGACAAAGTCCATAGTGATGTTTTCCCATTTCCATTCGGGTATGGGTAATGGTTGTAACATCCCCTTAGACTTCTGTCTCTCAGCTTTAACTTGGTGACAAACCAAGCATCGAGAGACATATTCAGCAACATCTCTTTTCATGCCATCCCACCAGAAGTAATTTTTCAGGTCCCTATACATCTTCGTGCTTCCAGGATGAATAGAGAATGAAGAACTATGAGCCTCATCCAGCAGATCCTTCTTTAATTCGGGGATGGAAGGAACACAAACCCGATTCCTGAACTTTATTATCCCATCACAATCAAGGTTGAATTCAGGAACATTTCTCACCTTCTTTTGTAACTCGACATCTTCTTTCTGTGCCTCCTTAATCTTCACATGTATAGATGGTTGAACATTCATTTGAGAAAGATAAGATTTTTCCCCTTCCATTATAATTCCAAGATCCATCCTTTGTAAATCCATAAATATTGGATCTTTTGTGATCCTCATCATGGATAAACTAGCATGGTCTTGTCGACTTAATGCATCTGCCACCTTGTTTTCTTTCCCAGGGTTGTAATGGATTGAGCAGTCATAATCCTTAATCAGCTCCAACCATCTTCTTTGACGCAAATTCAGCTCCTTTTGTGTGAAAATATACTTTAAACTTATATGATCAGTATAAATATCACACCTTTCACCATAAAGGTAATGCCTCCAAATCTTTAATGCAAAGATTACCGCAGCCAACTCCAAATCATGTGTTGGGTAATTTTGCTCATGGATTTTCAACTGTCGTGAGGCATAAGCTATCACCATATCATTTTGCATAAGAACGCACCCCAATCCCTTCTTGGATGCATCACTATAGATCACAAACCTTTCTCCACTACAAGGCAGTGTGAGCACAGGTGCACTGGATAACCTTCATTTCAACTCCTTGAAATTCTCTTCACATTCCTCTGTCCAGAAAAACTTAACTCCTTTCCGAGTCAACTTGGTGAGTGGATTAGATAATCGTGAAAAATCTTTTACAAAATGTCGATAATATCCAGCCAAACCAAGAAAACTTCGGATCTCAGTTACTGTTGTTGGTCTCGACCATCTTTCGATAACCTCTGTTTTTGTCGGATCCACAGATATCCCCTCTTTTGAGATTATGTGACCCAAAAATGCAACTTTTTGAAGCCAAAATTCACACTTGGTAAATTTGGCATAAAGCTTATCCTTTCTCAGTGTCTTCAATATAATTCTCAAGTGATATTCATGCTCTTCCTTGCTCTTTGAATAGACAAGAATATCGTCTATAAAGACTACCACAAATTGATCAAGATAGTCTCTAAAGACTCTATTCATTAGATCCATGAAGATAGCAAGTGCATTAGTAAGACCAAATGGCATCACTATAAATTCATAGTGTCCATACCTTGTACGGAAAGCCGTCTTCGGTATATCCTCCCTTTTGACCCTTAATTGATGATACCCTGAACGAAGATCAATCTTGGAAAAGTATTGATCTCCGCGTAGTTGGTCAAATAAGTCATCAATGCGTGGGAGAGGATATTTGTTCTTGATAGTGATCTTGTTAAGTTCTCGATAATCAATTCAGAGTCTCATTGATCCATCTTTCTTCTTAACAAATAGAACAGGTGCTCCCCAAGGTGACGCACTAGGGCGTATGAATCCCTTATCAAGATTCTCTTGGAGTTGCTTCTTCAATTCCTGCAACTCAATTGGGGCCATTCTATATGGTGTCTTTGAAATAGGCAAAGCACCCAGTACGAGTTCTATTGAAAACTCAACTTCACGATTTGGTGGAAGACCCGGTAATTCCTCCGGAAATACATCATCAAACTCCCTTACAATGGGAATATTCTTAATCGTGATTTTCTCACCAACCATTTGAGATAAATAACCTTCATTTAGTGGAATCAATACCCATAAGATGGAAGAAATTTCCACTGGAAGGTTATGTTCATCCTTGCATTGATAGACGATCGTAGATTGATCTAGAATATGAAATGTGACTTCCCTTCTTTGGAAATTGATATGAGCTCCATGTAGAGAAAGCCAATTCATGCCAAGGATCACATCAAATTCCACTAAAGGAAGGATCACAAGATTTTCAGGAAGCACTTTCCCACAAACTTCGATTGGAGAAGAATTATAAACTTTTGATGCGACTATTGTGCCATTAGGTGTTGTCACAGCTAACTCAACATCTAATTGTTGAGGTAGTACGGTGATACCCTTAGAAAATTCTTTAGAAATAAAAGAGTGGGTGGATCCAGAATCAAATAAAACATTTGCTACTTTAGAGTGGATGGTAAGTGTACCTTTCACCACTTCGTTATCGTACTCCACATCGTTGATAAAAATTGCATGTGACTTTCCTTTGTCTTTAGCCTTAATATTTTGTTGACGTCGACCATCATCATCAACCCTTGGATTTGGGCATTGATTGGCATAATGCCCCATCTCCTTGCACTTGAAACATTGAAGTGTAGTAGGTTCATTCTGTGTATCCCTTCCTTTGTTTGCGTCATTAGACATCTTCATCCCATTATCACGGCATTCAAATGCCCGATGACCTTCCTTTGCACATTTAAAACATTAACTTGTCCCTTTAAGACAACTCCCTCCATGTTTCTTTCCACACTTTGAGCATAAGGAAAATCTCATCTTCATTTCCGTGTTCTCTTTAGATTTTTCTTTGAATTCCATCTTCCTCTTCTTATCAAACCCATGTGACTGATGGGTTACTCCAATCTCCATCTCGACTTTGAGAGCACATAGAACGATTTCCTCGTAGCTATTGAAGTCCCTTATGGCTAACGCCCTTCGAAGACTTGGTTTTAAGCCACTAAAGAATTGATCGATCTTACTCTCAGGTTGGATAATAATACCAGAAGCGTACCTTGCAAGTCTTGTAAAATTTGCTTCATAGGTACTAACAGATTCATCATCCCTTTGCTTCAGTTCAAGAAACTCTTTCTCCATCTTTGTTCGGAGAATACGAGGGAAGTACTTATTGAAAAATAAGTTCTTGAACTCGTCCCATTCCATAGACTCAATTTCATCCCTTTGCCTCGTATTCTTAATAAGATTCCACCATTGATCAGCATCTCCTTCCAAACGATACACTGCTAGGATGACTTTATCATGTTCAGAACATTGAATAACTGAAAATATCTTTTCAGCAGTACTAATCCATTTTTCAACCACTAATGGATCAGTAGACCCGCTGAAAGAAGGTGGACGCTGCCTCATGAAGGATTCAACAGAATGTTGCTCCTTCCTTTGCTCGTTTGGAAGTCCTGCATGATTCATAACTTGAGAAAGTTGTGTGAGCATGGCTACAAAATTTTGCATTCCAGCTCCCATATCGTTTGGTTTCTCAGGGGGACAATCATTGCATTTCCCATCGCATTCCGCATTAACACAGTTCCTTCGGGATCCAGCCATTGACTAAAACCAAGAAGAATAGTGTGAGAAACACTAATTATAATAGAAAAAACACATAATTCAAGAATAAAATTTTCATGCTTAAGGTCTTATCCTAGGTTATTCATGGCCATTTCTAAAACACTAAGATTGTGTTCTATTCTTAGACTTATCCTTAGCGTTCTTACTAAGGCTTTCACATCGTAGTTTCCAAAGGTTGACTATACCTTTCCTCGGATACCAACTAGAACGACCCATACTTTACATACATTGTTAATAATTCAAAATTGAAGCACACTTATTACAACATATGACAAAACCACAAAGCACCGTATAGGTATAGTGTCTTTAGAAACTGGGAAACATAAACAACTGGTTCATAAATCTGCTACAGTGTCTCCCATTTATTTCATCATATCTACGGTCCCTTTTAGCATATTCTACTTAATATCCATCTTCCTGACCTGGGGAAAAGAAAACGTAAAAGGGTGAGATCAAATGCTCAGCAAGGGCAAATAATGGAAATAAAAATCATATCATATCTTTTTGAAAATCAATACCTGAAAAAGAGATCATAATATCTTATCATGGAATAAATCATAGAAGTAAAAATGAGATCCCCATAATCATAAAATAAAACTTGAAAAATTGTGGCATGCACACATAATCATGGAAAATCATTTCTTGTTAGTCATGACTCATTGCCAAGACTATCTTAGTGGACAAAGTCCCTTTCTGAACCGAGTCACCCTCGTTCCAGTCCTGTTTTACTGAACCGGTATAACCTACCGTTCCAGCCATGTCTATCTCATGAGATATAAAATCTTTACCCAATGAAATGGAGGGAGATATAGGTCCCACCCATCTTATAATGAATCCTTTCTTATGTGTGCCACATAATCATAAAACATACATCATCGCATAACACATGTAAAAAAAATGGTATTCTTGAAACATCATGACATCATAAATCAATTCATATAAGATAAAGGAATTCATAAAAATAATTCCATCACAACATGATCAAATCAATGTGATAATAGGGATAAAAACAGAACCCTTTATTATCTTAGATGGAAAATAATTTTGATAAAACACTTGAAGTTCATTCTTGAGGATAATATCCTTTCTTCTTCAAAAACATTTTTCCTTTCTAAACATGTCATACAACTTTAAACTAAAATAAGTTGATTAAAAATAAAATTGAAAACTTGTAAAGGAATTTTCTTGGAAATAATGTTTTAAAAATCCATTCATACATATAAGTTAAAAAAACATTCTTCGTACTTTTGTCGGAAAAGTCAAAAAGTACCTCGTACGAAAAAACGAAAAAAGATTCCTTTCATATTCGTTACTAAAAACTCACCGAAGGGTAAAATTGGATTTAAACTATTGTAAGTGGATGGAAACAATATTAAATATTGAGGGAACATGGATGTGGATGATAAAATACACCCCAATAAATACTTACGAATAAACAATCCCGGATAAAAATGAGATTGTGATATTTCCCTTACCTTAGGTCCAATTTGCTTTGTACGTGTCCGAAGCTCCTGTATAATGGTTTAAATAATGTTATTGACTTATTCCAGAATCATACAAATTGATATGATATCATATATGGTCATATTCTTAGCTTCTTGTTAGTAATATTTCATTGTTACTTGTTACTCGGGTCTTTATTGCCTTTTGTTCTTATGCGTGTTTTGCCAAATACATTCTTATTATTCTTTTAAGGTTATAGATACCTTATATCCAGAATGTTATTAGTGTAACATATATCATATTTATTCATTAAATTCATTTATATAATTACTATGTAATGATGATCAAGTAGAACGAGTCGCATCACATCGTGGAGACGGTATTCCGTACGTACGCACGAGTGATGATATCGTTCCTATGATCGTGGAACTGTATTGGAGTATATATATATTATTTCAGTATCAATATTACTTTATAATAATCATAAATAGTTACTCATTAAACCATTATACCCATCCTTGTAAAGTGATGGTGGAAAAATAGATTACACCACGACGTGGACACGGTATTCCTTACGTACGCACGCGCGGTGATTTCATTTTTCCGTAGGCTGGATAGAAGGTGAATTAGGGTTGTTTCATATTTATAATAACATATCAGTATTTAAGTAATACTGATGTTATTACTTTATCATGAAACAACTAAAGAAGAAGAAGTTGAAGAAGAAAGAAATTGAAAAGATCGGTAATGGATATTACCTCTTCTTTGGAATGCCTCTTTGAATCCTCCACTTAGGGAACTAAGATTGGTATTTGAAGAAGACCAGGACCTCTAGGATTATTCTAGGGAAGTGGAGAGGATAAAATGGCAGGGGTTGACCGAGCTTGAGTGCTCAAATTGGTGTGAGGAGGAGGGGGAGGTGGTGCCCTTTTATAAGGGAGGAGAGGGGCACCTTAGGAATATCTCAAAATATTATTTTATATTAAAGTCAAAATCGGTTTATAATGGTTCCAAAGGGTCTTATTTCGAAGCTAAAGTTGGTATGGGTCGAAATCCTATCAACCAATAGGATTTAGACATGTTTAGGGTATTATTTTAACCTTATCAATTAGATTTAACTCTAAGTTAAATAATTTAACTTTTACCATGTCTTTTGTTTTCTTTCACTATATGGTTAATACACTTACTATAACATGACAAAAGAACCCCAAATTGTTTATTATTAATATATATATCCTTATCTAAGTCATTTGGCCGATCCTTAGATTTTTCGGAATAAAATAACAATTAATAATATAATATTTGATTTAAAAACTATTTTGTGTCAATTTTGACACTATTTGATATATGATTTTTGTGAAAGTCATAACAGAATTATATGTTCGAACCAAGTAGATTAAATCAACATTAATATATCATAGTAACCTAGAAAATTAGTGGAATTCATAAAAAGTCTCAAATTACATTTATTTTGGTGTTTATAACATCAATTATGTCAATATTTCATTAATAAGATAATTACTGCATCATCATTGTGTCATAAATAAATTAAATTATTTATCGTCTAAAAATTACAAATAAATTACCATTATGTAGGAAATATTTTTATCTTTCTAAGGAATGTTTATAGTCGAATTTATCTTATGTATAACCCCATATTAAAAATTATTTACTTATTAAACTTTGATTTTAACTATTTTAACCCTTCTTTAAATAAATTAATAATAAATGTCTTAATCTAATCCAAGTGGGCCTAAATGGTCATATGTTATTCCTAAGTTTGTTTTTGGTCGAATTACACTTGTCCAATAGAATTAGGACATGTGTTAGGGTAATATTAATATCATATTTCCCCTTAGTTACCCTATTTACTATTAACGGCGGTAAAAAAAAGAAAAAGTTACTATTCACCAAAAAATTATTTTTATCTCATTGAACCACATTTTAGTCCTTGATATTAACCCTGTCTCTCGGATTTTCGAAATTCCATTCACAGAAGCGGTAAAATTATGTTTTATGCAAAATTCAGTTTTTAACCTACCACTTGGTGGTTTCACTATTCATCAAAAATTGAAAGTTTTCAGAAAAATACCGAAATTTCACCCTAGGCTAATTTCGATATTCTGAATCCAAAAATGAAGTCCATTTTGAAAAATAAAATTTTTAAAATTTCAAAAAGTGGTTATTACTATTCATAACGGCTGGTTTTAATAGCATATTGTTGTTTAGTGAAACTCGGTATTGCGTACGACGCAAGCTATCGAGGAAGGTCGCGATTGCGTGTAAAGCAAGCCAAGCAAGTGTTGTGTAGAAAAAGATTCCTTTGATGATTTATATAACATAAAAGTCTCGGGTGTTACATTCTACCCCCTTAAAAATAATTTCGCCCTCGAAATTCGTCACTTTGTAACAAACAGATGAGGATACTTCTCTCTCATCATATCCTCAAGCTCCCATGTAGCTTCTTCAAGTTGGTGGTTCCTCCATAAAACTTTCACTAATCGAGTGGTCTTGTTTCGTAGGACTTTTTCGCTACGATCCAGAATCTCTATCGGCTGTTCTTCATAAGAAAGATCTTGCTTCAGCGGTACAACTTCTGAGCTGAGTACATGTGAACGATCTGGTATGTACTTTCTCAGGAGAGATACATGGAACACATCGTGAACTTGAGAGAGATTCGGTGGAAGCGCCAATCGGTAAGCTACCTTCCCAACACGATCCAGTATTTCGAAAGGACCGATATATCTAGGTCTCAACTTCCCCTTCTTTCCAAATCTCATAACCCTCTTCCAGGGAGATGTTTGTAAGAACACTTTATCACCCACTTCAAACTCTAGGTCTTTTCTTCGGTTGTGGGCATAACTTTTCTGTCGACTCTGAGATGCTCTTATGTGTTGTTGAATAGATCTGACCTTTTTTGCCATTTCATCAACGAGATCAGGTCCTAATAGCTTTCTTTCCCCAACTTCATCCCAGCAAGTTGGAGTCCTCTATTTCGTTCCATAGAGAGCTTCATAAGGAGCCATCTGAATACTGGAGTGAAAGCTATTATTATAAGAAAATTCCACCAATGGTAGGTGTTGATCCCAACCTCCTTTGAAATCCATAGAGCAAGCTCTCAACATATCTTCTAGGGTTTGAATTGTTCTCTCAGACTGACCGTCTGTCTGGGGATGATAAGCAGTGCTGAAACTCAACTCTATATCCAGAGTATGCTGAAGACATCGCCAGAACATCGAGGTAAATCTCAGATCCCGATCAGATATAATAGAAAGTGGTACTCCATGCAATCTTACCACTTCCTTTACATATATCCTGGCAAGCTGAGCTAGAGAGAAATCCTCTCTAATAGGAATGAAGTGTGCAGACTTTGTAAGACGATCAACTATGACCCAGATAGCATTATTCCCTTTGGATGTTTTAGGAAGTCCTGTGACAAAGTCCATAGTGATGTTTTCCCATTTCCATTCAGGTATGGGTAATGGTTGTAACATCCCCTTAGACTTATGTCTCTCAGCTTTAACTTGTTGACAAACCAAGCATCGAGAGACATATTCAGCAACATCTCTTTTCATGCCATCCCACCAGAAGTAATCTTTCAGGTCCCTATACATCTTCGTGCTTCCAGGATGTATAGATAATGAAGAACTATGAGCCTCATCCAGCAGATCCTTCTTTAATTCGGGGATGGAAGGAACACAAACCCGATTCCTGAACTTTATTATCCCATCACAATCAAGGTTGAATTCAGGAACATTTCTCACCTTCTTTTGTAACTCGAAATCTTCTTTCTGTGCCTTCATAATCTTTACATGTATAGATTGTTGAACATTCATTTGAGAAAGATAAGATTTTTCCCCTTCCTTTATAATTCCAAGATCCATCCTTTGTAAATCAATAAATATTGGATCTTTTGTGATCCTCATCATGGATAAACTAGCATGGTCTTGTTGACTTAATGCATATGCCACCTTCTTTGCTTTCCCAGGGTGGTAATGGATTGAGCAGTCATAATCCTTAATCAGCTCCAACCATCTTCTTTGACGCATATTCAGCTCCTTTTGTGTGAAAATATACATTAAACTTTTATGATCAGTATAAATATCACACCATTCACCATAAAGGTATTGCCTCCAAATCTTTAATGCAAAGATTACCGCAGCCAACTCCAAATCATGTGTTGGGTAATTTTGCTCATGGATTTTCAACTGTCGTGAGGCATAAGCTATCACCATATCATTTTGCATAAGAACACACCCCAATCCCTTCTTGGATGCATCACTGTAGATCACAAACATTTATCCACTACAAGGCAGTGTGAGCACAGGTGCACTGGATAACCTTCTTTTCAACTCCTTGAAATTATCTTCACATTCCACTGTCTAGACAAACTTAACTCCTTTCCAAGTCAACTTGGTGAGTGGATTAGATAATCGTGAAAAATCTTTTACAAAACGTCGATAATATCCAGCTAAACCAAGAAAACTTCGGATCTCAGTTACTGTTGTTGGTCTCGACCATCTTTCGATAACCTCTGTTTTTGTTGGATCCACAGATATCCCCTCTTTTGAGATTATGTGACCCAAAAATGCAACTTTTTGAAGCCAAAATTCACACTTGGTAAGTTTGGCATAAAGATTCTCCTTTCTCAGGGTCTTCAATATAATTCTCAAGTGATATTCATCCTCTTCCTTGCTCTTTGAATAGACCAGAATATCGTCTATAAAGACTACCACAAATTGATCAAGATAGTCTCTAAAGACTCTATTCATTAGATCCATGAAGATAGCAGGGGCATTAGTAAGACCATATGGCATCACTATAAATTCATAGTGTCCATACCTTGTACGGAAAGCCGTCTTCGGTATATCCTCCCTTTTGACCCTTAATTGATGATACCCTGAACGAAGATCAATCTTGGAAAAGTATTGAGCTCCGCGTAGTTGGTCAAATAAGTCATCAATGCGTGGGAGAGGATATTTGTTCTTGATAGTGATCTTGTTAAGTTCTCGATAATCAATGCAGAGTCTCATTGATCCATCTTTCTTCATAACAAATAGAACAGGTGCTCCCCAAGGTGACGCACTAGGGAGTATGAATCCCTTATCAATATTCTCTTGGAGTTGCTTCTTCAATTCTTGCAACTCAATTGGGGCCATTCTATAAGGTGTCTTTGAAATAGGTAAAGCATCCGGTACGAGTTCTATTGAAAACTCAACTTCAAGACTTGGTGGAAGACCCTGTAATTCCTCCGGAAATACATCATCAAACTCCCTTACAATGGGAATATTCTTAATCGTGAGTTTCTCACCAACCATTTGAGATAAATAACCTTCATTTAGTGGAATCAATACCCATAAGATGTAAGAAATTTCCACTGGAAGGTTATGTTCATCCTTGCATTGATAGACGATCGTAGATTGATCTAGAATATGAAATGTGACTTCCCTTCTTTGGCAATTGATACGAGCTCCATGTAGAGAAAGACAATCCATGCCAAGAATCACATCAAATTCCACTAAAGGAAGGATCACAAGATTTGCAGGAAGCACTTTCCCTCAAACTTCGATCAGAGAAGAATTATAATCATTTGATGCGACTGTTGTGCCATTAGGTGTTGTCACAGCTAACTCAACATCTAATTGATGAGGTAGTACAGTGATACCATTAGAAAATTCTTTAGAAATAAAAGAGTGGGTGGATCCAGAATCAAATAAAACATTTTCTACTTTAGAGTGGATTGTAAGTGTACCTTTCACCACTTCGTTATCGTACTCCACATCGCTGATAGAAATTGCATGTGACTTTCCTTTGTCTTTAGCCTTAAGATTTTGTTGACGTCAACCATCATCATCAACCCTTGGATTTGGGCATTTATTGGCATAATGCCCTATCTCCTTGCACTTGAAACATTGAAGTGTAATAGGTTCATTCTGTGTATCCCTTCCTTTGTTTGCGTCATTAGACATCTTTTTCCCATTATCACGACATTCAAATGCCCGATGACATTCCTTTGCACATTTAAAACATTTACTTGTCCCTTTAAGACAACTCCCTCCATGTTTCTTTCCACACTTTGAGCATAAGGAAAAGCTCATCATCTTTTCCGTGTGCTCTTTAGATTTTTCTTTGAATTCCATCTTCCTCTTCTTATCAAACCCATGTGACTGATGGGTTACTACAATCTCCATCTCGACTTTGAGAGCACATCAAACGATTTCCTCGTAGCTATTGAAGTCCCTTATGGTTAACGCCCTTCGAAGACTTGGATCTAAGCCACTAAAGAATCGATCGATCTTACTCTCAGGTTGGATAATAATACCAGAAGCGTACCATGCAAGTCTTGTAAAATTTTCTTCATAGGTACTAACAGATTCATCATCCCTTTTCTTCAGTTCAAGAAACTCTTTCTCCATCATTGTTCGGAGAATACGAGGGAAGTACTTATTGAAAAATAAGTTCTTGAACTCGTCCCATTCCATAGACTCAATTTAATCCCTTTGCCTCGTATTCTTAATAAGATTCCACCATTGATCAGCATCTCCTTCCAAACAATACACTGCTAGGATGACTTTATCATGTTCAGAACATTGAAGAACTGAAAATATCTTTTCAGTAGTACTAATCCATTGTTCAGCAACTAATGGATCAGTAGACCCACTGAAAGAAGGTGGACGCTACCTCATGAAGGATTCAACAGAATGTTGCTCCTTCCTTTGCTCGTTTGGAAGTCCTGCATGATGCATAGCTTGAGAAAGTTGTATGAGCATGGCTACAAGATTTTGCATTCCAGCTCCCATATTGTTTGGTTGCTCAGGGGGACAATCATTGCATTGCCCATCACATTCCGCATTAACACGGTTCCTTCGGGTTCTAGCCATTGACTAAAACCAAGAAGAATAGTGTGATCAACACTAATTATAATAGGAAAACCACATAATTCAAGAATAAAATTTTCATGCTTACGGTCTTATCCTAGGTTATTCATGGCCATTTCTAAAACACTAAGATTGTGTTCTATTCTTAGACTTGTCCTTAGGGTTCTTACTAAGGCTTTCGCATCCTAGTTTCCAAAGGTTGACTACACCTTTCCTCTGATACCAACTATAACGACCCATACTTTACATACATTGTTAATACATAAAAATTGAAGCACACTTATTACAACATATGACAAAACCACAAAGGACCGTATAGGTATAGTGTCTTTAGAAACTGGGAAACATAACCAACTGGTTCATAAATCTTCTACAGTGTCTCCCATTTATTTCATCATATCTAGGGTCCCTTTTAGAATATTCTACTTAATATCCATCTTCCTGACCTGGGGAAAAGAAAACATAAAAGGGTGAGCTCAAATGCTCAGCAAGGGCAAATAAAGGAAATAAAAATCATATCACATCTTTTTGAAAATAAAAACCTGCAAAAGAGATCATAATATCTTGTCATGGAATAAATTATAGATGTGAAAATGAGATCCCCATAATCATAACATAAAACTTGAAACTTTGTGGCATGCACACATAATCATGGAAAATCATTTCTTGTTAGTCATGACTCATGGAGAAGACTATCTTAGTGGACAAAGTCCCTTTCTGAACCGAGTCACCCTCATTCCAGTCCTGTTTTACTGAACCGGTATAACCTACCGTTCCAGCCATGTCTATCTCATGAGATATAAAATCTTTACCCAATGCATTGGAGGGAGATATAGGTCCCACCCATCTTATAATGAATCCTTTCATATGTGTGCCACATAATCATAAAACATACATCATCGCATAACACATGTAACAAAAATGGTATTCTTAAAACATCATGACATCATAAATCAATTCATATAAGATAAAGGAATTCATAAAAATAATTCCATCACAACATGATCAAATCAATGAGATAATAGGGATAAAAACAGAACCCTTTATTATCTTAGATGGAAAATAATTTTGATAAAACACTTGAACTCCATTCTTGAGGAAAATATCCTTTCTTCTTCAAAAACATTTTTCCTTTCTTAACATGTCATAAAACTTTAAACTAAAAGAAGTGGATTAAAAATAAACTTGAAAACATGTAAACGAAGTTTCTTGGAAATAATTTTTTAAAAATCCATTCATACGTATAAGTTAAAAAAAAACATTCTTCGTACTTTTGTCGGAAAAGTCAAAAAGTACCTAGTACGAAAAAACGACAAAAGATTCCTTTCATATTCTTTACTAAAAACTCACCTAAGTGTAAAATTGGATTTAAACTATTGTAAGTGGATGGAAACAATATTAAATATTGAGGGAACATGGATGTGGATGATAAAATACACCCCAATAAATACTTACGAATAAACAATCCCGGATAAAAATGAGATTGTGATATTTCCCTTACCTTAGGTCCAATTTGCTTTGTACGTGTCCGAAGCTCCTGTATAATGGTTTAAATAATGTTATTGACTTATTCCAGAATCATACATATTGATATGATATCATATATGGTCATATTCTTAGCTTCTTGTTAGTAATATTTCATTGTTACTTGTTACTCGGGTCTTTATTGCCTTTTGTTCTTATGCGTGTTTTGCCGAATACATTCTTATTCTTCTTTTAAGGTTATAGATACCTTATATCCAGAATGGTATTAGTGTAACATATATCATATTTATTCATTCAATTCATTTATATAATTACTATGTAATGATGATCATGTAGAACGAGTCGCATCACATCGTGGAGACGGTATTCCGTACGTACGCACGAGTGATGATATTGTTCCTATGATCGTGGAACTGTATTGGAGTATATATATATTATTTCAGTATCAATATTACTTTATAATAATAATAAATAGTTACTCATTACACCATTATACCCATCCTTGTAAAGTGATGGTGGAAAAATAGATTACACCACGGCGTGGAGACGGTATTCCGTACGTACGCACGAGCGGTGATTTCATTTTTCCGTAGGATGGATAGAAGGTGAATTAGGGTTTTTTCATATTTATAATAACATATCAGTATTTAAGTAATACTGATGTTATTACTTTATCATGAAACAACTAAAGAAGAAGAAGTTGAAGAAGAAAGAAATTGAAAAGATCGGTAATGGATATTACCTCTTCTTTGGAACGCCTCTTTGAATCCTCCACTTAGGGAACTAAGATTGGTCTTTGAAGAAGACCAGGACCTCTAGGATTATTATAGGGAAGTGGAGAGGAGAAAATGTCAGGGGTTTGCCGAGCTTGAGTGCTCAAATTGGTGTGCGGAGGAGGGGGAGGAGGTGCCCTTTTATAAGGGAGGAGAGGGGCACCTTAGGAATATCTCAAAATATTATTTTATATTAAAGTCAAAATCGGTTTATAATGGTTCCAAAGGGTCTTATTTCTAAGCTAAAGTTGGGATGGGTCGAAATCCTATCAACCAATAGGATTTAGAGAAGTTTAGGGTATTATTTTAACCTTATCAATTAGATTTAACTCTAAGTTAAATAATTTAACTTTTACCATGTCTTTTGTTTTCTTTCACTATATGGTTAATACACTTACTATAACAAGCCAAACGAACCCCAAATTGTTTATTATTAATACATATATCCTTATCTAAGTCATTTGGCCTAACCGTAGATTTTTTTAAATAAAATAACAATTAATAATATAATATTTGATTTAAAAACTATTTTGTGTCAATTTTGACACTATTTGATATATGATTTTTGTGAAAGTCATAACAGAATTATATGTTCGAACCAAGTAGATTAAATCAACATTAATATATCATAGTTACCTATAAAATTAGTGGAATTCATAAAAAGTCTCAAATAACATTTATTTTGGTGTTTATAAAATCAATTATGTCAATATTTCATTAATAAGATAATTACTGCATCATCATTGTGTCATAAATAATTGAAATTATTTATTGTCTAAAAATTACAAATAAATTACAATTATGTAGGAAATCTTTTTATCTTTCTAATGAATATTTATAGTCGAATTTATCTTATGTATAACCCCATATTAAAAATTATTTACTTATTAAACTTTGATTTTAACTATTTTAACCCTTCTTTAAATAAATTAATAATAAATGTCCTAATCTAATCCAAGTGGGCCTAAATGGTCATATTTTATTCCTAAGTTTGTTTTTGGTCGAATTACACTTTTCCAATAGAATTAGGACATGTGTTAGGGAAATATTAATATCATATTTACCCTTAGTTACCCTATTTACTATTAACTGCGGTTAAAAAAAGTAAAAAGTTACTATTCACAAAAAAATTATTTTCATCTCATTGAACCACATTTTAGTCCTTGATATTAACTGTGTATCTCGGATTTTCGAAATTCCATTCACAGAAGCGGTAAAATTAAGTTTTATGCAAAATTCAGTTTTTAACCTACCACTTAGTGGTTTCACTATTCATCAAAAATTGAAAGTTTTCAGAAAAATACCAAAATTTCACCCTAGGCTAATTTCGATATTCCGAATCCAAAAATGAAGTCCATTTTGAAAAGTAAAATTTATAAAATTTCAAAAAGTGTTTATTACTATTCATAACGGCTAGTTTTAATAGCATATTGTTGTTTAGTGATACTCGGTATTGCGTATGACGCAAGCTATCGAGGAAGGTCGTGATTGCGTGTAAAGAAAGCCAAGCAAGTGTTGTGTAGAAAAATATTTCTTTGATGATTTATATAACATAAAAGTCTCGGGTGTTACAAACCCTAAAATAAATCATGAAAAATTAAATTGACAAATAGAGAGACTGTTCTTGGCCCTACTCTGCTAGAATCTGGTGTTCTAGATTCCAAAAAATACCTATCTCTGGTGGATCAGGTTCCTCCAGATTCATCACAAAAATTCATAAGTTTTATTAGGAGTTGTGAGTGTCCTCTTTACAACTGTGTTTCCAGTAGTTTTATAGGTCCTAACGAAAGCATTGACCCCAAAGGCATTCTTCATAGGAATATAATAATCGATCATAAGAGGATATATTCTGATATGAGTCTTGGTAACCCTCTTCATAACTCATAGATCATAAAAAAAGAATGTACTCTACTATCCATCTTCCTGCCCGAAGGTCCTCAAAATGGTACACATAATGAAATTATCCTTATATGTGGACATCATATTGTCATGGTAGTCCTATCAATTGTGGAATGTGCTATAAATGTCCTACCAAAGTGATTCCTCATTTTATAAAAATTTCCTCCCCATGTATCATCCATTCTAAGGGTCCACCCAATGGTATACACCATATTAATTATCCCTATGGTCAAACATTATGTTGTGAAGGTAGAACTCGCCATAATGGAACTCATTGTGAAGGTCCTCACCACAATCAAATTTTATTTTGGAAAGGAGATCATACTCGAACCGAGCCAGGAATGTGGAAGGCCTCCTATTTTAAGGGAATTGTAAATATATGGTCATACATGTTATATAACTATTCAATAATAAGAAATATCATTTCTCAACTAGGGGACACCTAGTGAAATAATCATCTTCTGAGCCACCCCATATCGTTTACATATTCAAAAGAAACCAAATAACCCCACCACATGCTACCAAATCATCAAGAAACATTCATATTGTGTAGATCATGTAGAGGATTCCTGGGCATAACAATAGAAGGACATACTTCTCTTGAGAAGACAATTATACAAGGATGAAATACACATATTGTTTTGTCCATAATCCACTTGTCAATTTGAAAAACCAAAAGATGTGTCAGAATGTTGCTTATATATCTGTCTTTTAATTCTATTGATAAATCTTAAACAAAAAAAACAGATTATAATGGGTATGTAGGCTTTGTCAATATATTGGGAGTGCTTTATCATAAAATTGATTTAGGAGACCTTTCTTGCACCTGAAAAAACAACCAGAGAGGTGGTAAAATGATACAATAGTAACCTTCCATGATTAACAACATCAGTGACATAATCTAATCGGTGACATTCTTCTTGGTGTCCGTATTTGGGGCTGGGGTGAACATGGATATTTTCATTTTTCCAACATATTATTCAGCAGTACCTAATAGAAATGGCATCATATAATTTCATTATTCGAAGGATAAAATTATGTGAAATAGCTGCTCATGAAAGGGGACATTCTCAATAACAACTGGTGTTGAGTAAATTGCAAATGAATAAGTCCTGATAATAGAAATCCATCAAAAACACCTAAAACAGTAATATGAGATATTCATCTGTTTTCTATCTTATGATAAGCTAATAATTAGTAACTATTGATGTCCTCAAAAATTAATAGACCCCATGTAGACCAATCACCATATACATATCACACTCAAAAAAATGCTCAAGATTAGAGAAGCAACAATAACATCATCAGTTTTATACATATGGGATTATTCCCTATCAAAGGGATTTGGGAATTGTTAAGACAAAAATCCCACATAAGATCGAAAAATTAGGGAAAAGGAAGAATAATAAGATAATGGAAAGAGCCCAATCCAATAAGACTTGAGAAAAGTTTACCTCAACCACCCACCTAGTAGAAATTATTATTTACACATTTAAGGAGGATAAAAAATAGATAGATCTCATATTCCATCATGTCACTTTAATTATTCCTCTTAAAAATGAGGAATATAAAAATACTACATATAGCTTCCCTCTAAATAATTCTTCCCCATGAATCCAAAAGATTGTCCGGAATGTTAATGGAGAAGTCTGGTAAGGGATGAGTATAATCCTCCTATCATTCAATAGCTGGAGTGGTACCCACAATTCACTATGCATCATTGAACATTGTAGATGTCATCCATGAAAAAGGAACCAATTGTAATGGGATATGTGAGAGCATGAAAATGATGGTTCAAACAAATATATTTCCCAACATAAGAATGAAGGTGTGTGTACCTGAGACTAGAGGATTATCACAAATCCTGGTGTTCCTCCAATCAATCTTACACCACCTCCTCACAGAACATCAGAGAGAGAAAAAATATAATCTTGGTTTTATATGAACCCATTTTTCAAAGGATGATAATGAGCACAATACACTTGAATAAATATTCCATCAGCAGGAGGAATACATGAAATATTTGAGACAAATAAACACTAAACTACTCCAGTGTAGTCATACTATTGAATATTCCCCCTGGTAGAGCTTCAATATATACTTCTAGAAGGTGCACCTCAACCACAATGGTTCATCCCAGAGATTGAATCAAGAGTATAATATCTACCCAACCTAATGTCTAGATCATCATTCTACCTCTTCCAAATTACAAAATAATGTCAATATTTCCCTCCATTAAGGATACAATAAGATAATGTCCATTTGAATCTTAAAAATATTTACTTATCTAGGTATCCTCCACATGTAATGGCCAAAACATCAAACTAGATCTTACCCTTCACTACACCGAAGCAATTATAGGATCAAAAGAAGACACAAACTTTTCTTATTAATAACACAGATTCATTTTCATATCTTTTAGAATCCATGGAATATTGGATATCATCAGTATACAAATAATGGAAGCCATTCCTTGATTGGGTAATTAAAAAACTACTATCATCAAATTTAGGGAGTCTTGTGTTCCAAATATTCAACAGATCATGTAACCTAGTTAAACATATTACCCACTATATTTCCTATTGTGACCCCATGATTTTGATCATAGATAAACAATAAGCATTAAACATAGATTCCTCATTTGAACCCTTCACGGGTCAGCATTCGTATGTTTTACCAATTCTATAGCTCAGTTGGTAACACAATGGGAGGATCTTCGTTGATAGTTCCACTTCTAGTTCATCTTAATGCTTCAAATGTCAAATGTCAGAGCCCTATAAAAGTTAATTCATGATGATAATTTTAGATTCTCTGAATTCACTTCTTGATGGAATGTTTTAACCTTCACATTAAACCATCCACTCCATATGGATGAGATTTTTCTATATGCATTGATAACATCTACAATGAACTATGAACTCCTCTAATCCTAGAAAAGTATAAAATATAGCTCAATAATGTTTTCACTATATTTAAATAATTTATGACTAGATACATCAAACTAATGTCAAGACTTGTGTAACTCCATCAGAATTATGAAAAAGTGTAGGAAAAGCTGAAGAGGCCTCAATTGTGATTATGTGAGCTGATGCACTATCATTCGAACCAAGGAATGCGCCATATCTTATAGTGACCCATAACCATCAAATTTATCTCACCCATCAAAAAGACGAGTGATGGAGACCCAAGAGAATTAAATTCTAAGAAATGAGGAATAAGTTTTCTCATTCTCATAGTATCTAGTCTGTGGATGTTTTATAGCCACTATGAATAGAAATTTGCTCTGAATTCCAGATTACAAAATTGATGATGGTGTCAGTCTCAATGTTCGGACATATTAAAGACCCTACAACTAGATACTAGGACACACAATCATAGAATTTATCATATTCAAAGTCCTTTGGATGATAATTATTGATTATAGTAATGTAAAACATCTTCCACCACCAACATAAGAGGCATAAGTATTCAATTCATCACATGGTAGAGAAAGAAAATAACAAGATGTTTTCAATATAAGGGAACATAGTTTCAATATTGGTATGGCATAGAATATAGTCAACCATGTTCATGGAATTATACATGAATTGTTGATGTGACAAAATATGTTGTCATCTTCACTCATTGCGCCATAGCTGGCTTCGACTACCCCATCAACCTTTATAAATAAGGATTTAATAAAGAATGCTGATCAGAATGAAAAGGAAGGGTTATAGGGTGATGAATATATATCAAGGACAACTTTATATTTGAAAATCATATTTCCTCCATCATATTCGAAATAAAGGTCATCACCCCCTCTAATTGGAACCACAATAAGTAATTAGTCATGAAGACATTTCTTCATATGGGGAGTTGGTATTCATCTCCATTATGGTCATTCAGTTTATGAACCCCTTCTTCATGGATCAGTATGTCTATGAACATGAGTTCCTTTTATCTGACTTGGAAACTAGAGGAAGCACATAGGTGTTGGGGGTACCATGGAGGATGTATCCATGGAACCAATAAAACCTCTAGTCACACACCGGCTCAAACTATCAATGTTGAAGAAAGGTTAGGAAGATACCTTTTGGGTGTCCAACAGGAACAAGAAAATACCCATTAATATTCCATAAGTCACTCTAATGAGATTATTCTTGAATATCTATTAGTAGAAGGTGATTTGTCATATCTCCCTCGACAGGATGTCATACAAGGATTTCCGAACCAACTATGGATTGGAGTACCTCTAGATCATTTCCGAAAGGATGATCCATATACATCAAATACATAAGCCCCAAAAGTTCATTTTAAATAGCATCCCCGTGAAAGGAAGAACTGGACCATACACAAAAAGTGATACATCATTAAACAACTAGAATATGTAAAATCCTAAATATCAATCCTATACTCCTTGACTTTGTCAAATGACTTATGGGAAACACACATAAAGGCTTTGCAATGTCCACATGAGATTGAAGCTGAAGTGTATGTCGCTGACTTCTATCATATAGAGACCGATCATGTGGAATTGCATGTGGTTATCTCGTTCAAAAATATAGATGAAAGTGAAAAATTTAAAGGATAAATCAAATTATTGTATGCACATAAAAAAGTAAATTTTTTTCCGTATATGATGATATTACATTGGAAATGGTCTTAGATTTGACCTTATTCTAGTACGAACACTTTATCCACTAGGATTCACTAAGGATAAACTAGTATCCTACATCATAACCCTTAAAGGATATGAAAAAATATAGTAGAATCCATTTCAACGAATATAACTCAAGAATAAGTATAGAGACCTCATCAAAAAATTAAAATATCTTGTTGTTCGGAAGAACATGACCTTCAATGTTCTATTTGGAAGGCCTCGGGTGCATCATCACACATCGATTCCCTTATCCTACCATTAATGCTTCAAATATAGCATTAATGGAAGTAATGGAACATTTCAAGTCGATAAGTCCACATTACAATATTTTGAATGAAATTATACTGATGGAAGTTTCTATGAGTTGAAAGGTGATCAACCCTTGGTCGATGGTATCGATTGGGTAACCACATCCAATGATTTGTAAATAATCCCAATAGACCCTTTCAAATATATTTGTTAATAATATATTTTCCCTTCAATCTGGTTGGGTATATGATTCTATAATTGGATACATATTCAATAGTCAAAAATAGTTTTATCATGATCACTAAGCCTATTAATTTTTGAAAACATGTTTCCTCAATAGAAATTGGTGAATTATTTAATGGATATTCCCTCAATCCGTCCTCAAGGATCCAATAATTACAGACCTCCCACACTGAGTTTGAATATATAATAAAATCACTCAATAAAGGATAAGATAATCCTTCAACACTCACTCTAACCTAGTAAAAAAATCTCCCACCGTATGAAATGTCATTAGAAGTCAATTCACCCCTGAATAACATGGAATTGATTCCTCTCTTAACCATGGAAAACTCATCCTCTTTATTTTATACCCCTTTAAAAGAGAAATAAATATAAATATGAATAGTATAATGACTATAGGGATGCTAATCAACCATTTTAAGAGGTCATCACCACCAATATTTATGAGATTAGAGAATTAAATTTCGGTACAAAGGAAGATCCATGACCACCTTGATTAGTGAAGTCATGTCTCTTGAAGAGAAAGATATATACACAACCTTCCTAAGGATTTCTAAATATGTATTCTCGTAGAATAATAAAGAAAATCATACATGTGATCATGGCTTGTCCTCCCTCTATCTAGGCCTGCTCGAGGATCATCAGGGTTATAAACAAGTACTCTAAAGGAAAAACCTGATGAATGATACAAAAATAAAATCTGAATTTAAAAATATCATCTAAGAATTCTTCATTCAGAATGTCCACTATTCAATGTAGTTGGCTAACATAGTCCCCTTAAAAAATAATTATGGAAATAATTATATACGAATTTAATATATCTCAACTAGTACTATCTGAAAGACAATTCCTAGTCCCAAGAATAATATATTTCATTTTTAGATGGATTTAATAGTTCATGACACTAATTTTACAAATTAATAATTCGGTTATTTTATTTCTCTATTTCCAAAATTCCATAAGGTAGAATAATTGAACTAAGATTGGTAGATTAGGAAGAAAATTAATTTTACCCATTATGTTAACTAACCAATTTATTTTTCTTGAAAATTTATACTCAAAGTGGATATCTAAAATACATATAAAACAACTTATATTTCCATTGATAAAATATAAAAGTTGATTCATCCAATATTTTAACATGAAAAATATTGGTCCGTCTTTAACCCATAATATAAACTGATCAATCCACCCTGAATAATGAATTTGAAAAAAAAATATTTATAAAATTTTACATTGTTTATGCTATAAATCATAAAAATAAATAGTTTTATGAACATGATATTATCCATACTATATCATATAAAATTTGGCCATTTGGTAGTGTAATTATTTGATTCGAATCACATTGTTTATTGAAATGATTCTTCTTTTTAACCAATATTTACTAAAACATAATTTTGGGAGTGATAATAATTTAATTAATATGGATATAAGAATGTAATTATGAACATTATTAATAATTCATAATTATCATGTAAATCATATATTATTCCTTATAATTCAACATTTTTTTATTTAGTTGACCTTCCAATGAGTATCACTACTATACTACCCAAAAATAACTCGAACATTCTCTGATAAAATTTTAATAATAAAAAATAATTTTTAAATAATTTTTAAATAATTTTTAAAATAAATATTCGAAATGTACGTTATGAAATCCATAATATTGTTATATTTTCAAAATTAAGTCCATAATATTAATCTAATTAATTTAAAAACATAATCATCATTCCAATATTAATATCTCTTTATTAGAGTTCACTCAATTCTTATTCATTTATGGGGTATCACTATAATGGAAAAAATGGGTTATCCATATATCATATTATGTGTGTAAAACTAAAAAACCATATTGTTAGACAAAAAGAGAATCCTTAATAGTAATAATGAATCAACAAAAATAAGGATGATAAACCATCATATTTATAAATGTCATAAACTCCCAAGTGTTATATTACTATAGTCATCCTGATAATCATATAAATGTGTAAAACCATAATTCATATAATAATATTGTTTTCACTGCTAAAAGTTCATGAAATATTGGGCGTGGATAAATGTGCAGGCATTTTACACTATGTCCCAAAATAAAAAATAATTACCAAATAAAATATCGGATTTATAATACAATATTGACATGTAAATTTTTAATTCATCATGAATATGTTTGACATATAAAAAATAAACTTACATCAAAAATTAAATTCATGGAACCCAATTGTAATTAATGAGTTTTTATAACTAAATCAAAAAGAAAGAGTAAAATATTATTATTTCTATACATTAAAAAATATGCTCAAATATTATATTATAATGTAAATGCTTTGAAAAATATATATAATATTAATTATTTGATAATGTATGTAATTATTTGGGTGGAATAAAAGAAGATTAATTTTGGAAAATTCGGGAAAACTTGAAAAGATTCATTTATAAGGTTTTTAGTGTTCGAAATTATGATAGAAAGAATATAAATGATAATAGAATATATATACACCATAATGGGATTAAATAAAATTTCTAATATGAATAATATAATCAGATTATATATTTAGAAGGAGCGGGAGATCGATATATATTGTAATATTAAATATACCAAAAAATTAGGACTTATTAATAAAGAACCCGCACAGAAATTCTAGAAATTAATCATAAAATCCCCTAAACAATGATATAGTTAAATAAAATTTATTAATTAAATTATTTAGAGCCATTTGCATATTAATTTTATTAATATTGTTCAAAAAATGTGTTTTTTGGGTATAGTTTTGAATTGAGTTTTTTTCCTTGTCCTTGTTTATGTTTTTTTGGTTATTTGATGTCATGGTAACATCATTATTAATGATAAAATGTTTCTTACAATCCATATGTATCATATTATATTTTTTATACCATTAATAATGTGATGCAATCAACTTGATACCTAGAATGATTCACGTTATGATAATCATATTTCATAAGGTTGTTTTGTAAGGTTAAAAATGAATGTGATTTTTGTATATTTCATATAAACAATAACATACAGATGTTTATCATTTTAGAGTAATAAAAATTATATGATATTAATAAAATACTCCAAATATAAGTAAATAAAATTTTATGATTATCAATAAAGATAAGAAGAGAGAAAAACATTTTTCAATATTTTTTGATAATAATAGCATAGTTGAAACTTGGATTTAATAAAGGATATACTAAATAAGTGGAAAACTGTTATTTTTTTGGGGTCTGTAAAAATATTATAGTGATATGAAATGTTTTATTTTAATTTTAAATTTAAATGATTACATATTTTATTGAACTATTTATAGTATAATAGAAATTGAATTGTTGGTTTTGAAATCCACACATCACATCTTGAGTTACTTTGTTTCTATCGATACGAATGCCTTCATAAGAGATCATTCGGTCACATTGGGGGATTAAGGTCATTGATATTGGATTTTATTGAGGTTTTTTGGTATATCATTGTAAAAATAAATCATTTTGGACATTTAGTTAAAAGGGTGGAGGTGGGGTTAGTTTATAAGAAATTGTGAAGTGGTATATTAGAATAATTGTTATACCAAATTATAATTTATATAATAAAATATAATATAAATTATTTAATAGATACTTATTAGATGAAAATATAATATTTTCATTTTTTTGAATGTAAACACACATAATACCAAAATCCAATTCACTAGTATTTAATATAATGTAGTGAATCATAAAAATATTTTTATAATAATAATATATAATAAACTATTTGTAATATCAAATATAAGTTTAAAAATAAAGAATATTGTTTTTAAATACTTTTTTATTCTTTAAATGCACATTACGTAATGCTCCGACCCCAGTTACCCAGAGTATGTGCATTATTACATAACATTGGCATGATCACAAGAAAGATAAAGTCTTGAAAGACAGATTATTTAGTGGCCTTGGAAACACTAGATATATTCATAAAGTTTAACATTACATAATAAAATGGAAACTACAACAATATAGTCTCCATAGTCCACACTCTTATCCCCTTATACTATCCCTGTAGGTCATTCATAAATTACTTCTTCACATCCTGGGAAAAATAAAACATAGAAAAGTGGTGAGTTCAAATGCCCAATAAGGATAACATTATAGCGGAAACTTTCATAAATAAGAAAAAACATTTAAGGAAATGTATAACTAAAACAAAATCCTTTTAAACTGGAACTTCAACATAGTATGGAAAAAATAAAATGAAATAATTCCATTTACTTATTCACATGAATATTCTACTAATTGAATAATCACATGCAATATCAATAACCAATTTCATAATGATGGAATGAATAATTCTAGTCTATCATAACCACATAGCCAAGGCCTCATGCAAAGACTACAAATATGATTTTTCCAAGGCTTTGTGCGAAGAAACTAGTTTGTCTCATGCGACCTACCTATGCATCAAGGAGTTATAGCAGGCTCCACCCGTCACATATTAAGTCCAATGCATTCCTCATATGAACAGGTTTAAACATAACATAAACATTCATTATTAAACTAGCATATGAAATGTCAATATATTCTCCATTAAACCATGAATTCTTTAAAAATAACACATCCACAGTCAAAAAAATCACAAAATCTTCAATACAATATGGAAATTTGTATCATAATAAATCAACTTCAAATAAGCTTAAAATCCATCAAAGGATGTTTACATAGATGAAATAAAAACAATTTGAGAGAAATATCCTTTTTTTAAAATCATTTAAAAGTCACATAATTATAAAATAATACGTTTACATTGAAAATTTTCTTATAATCTTGTAAGGGAATCTTAGAAGATTTTATAATGGCGGAAAATAGCCGCACCTGCCGTATAAGTTAAAAAACATTCTTACCTTAATTCTGTTGAAAAGGTTAAAAAGGACCTTGTTTGGAAAACGACGGAAATATTCATTTATAAACCACTTATAAAAGTCAAAAAGAGTATAAATGACATTAAACCATATTCTAGTAAATAGTAAAAAATGTTTTGAAATACATTTTTAAGAAACATGGATGTAGATGATAAAGATATCCCAGTAGATTATTACGTATAAACAACCGCGGGTAATGAAGAGATGGCGAAATAAACCCTTACCTTGTACTTTTCCTTGGTTGAGGGTAGTATATAATCCTGTATAATGGTGAGATAATTGTTATTAAATTATACAAGAGTCATATATATTAATTTGTTATCAGTTATGATCTTTTAACATTTCTTTGTTAATAATATTTTAGAATTATCGTCGTTTCAAGTGTTAGCTTACTCATTTTCTTTTATATGTTTTGCCACATATGTAGTGTTTGTTATGGATAAGTTGTATCTTATTCATATCCAGAATGATATCAAGTACTTAAAAATTATTTTTAAATCATAAAATGATAATTATACTAGAATGGATACGATGGAGAATGAATCTCATCGCGTTCGTGGAGACGGTAGTCTGTACGTAAGCACGAGCGACAATATCATTCTTTTGATATTAAAATAATATATAATTAGATGGTATATCATATTTAAAGAATTATTATCATGTTATATTTATTATTTAAATGAATTACAAATCATTATTATACCCATAAAAACAATAATATATTGAATAACAATTACGCCACGGCCTGGAGACGGTAAGCCGTACGTACGCACGTTTGGTGACATGTCATTCAATGGATGGATAGAGTACTGAATATGGTTGTACCATATTTATAATATTATTACAGTATATAGGAGATACAGGATTCATTATTTTAGAATGGGAGTAACAAAGGAAGAATAAGTGGAAGACGAAAGGAACTTGAAAAAGAGTGGTGAAATCATTACCTCTTATTCTGGTTCTTCCTTTTGATTTTATCAAAAGGGATCCTTAGGTTGGTTTTCATACTACATTACAGCCTCTAGGACGAATTGAGGGATGTTTAAAGAGTATTTCGGCAGGGTTTGGCCGAACCAAAAGGCTTTAAAGGTGTGAATTAATGAGGAGGAGTGCCCTTTTATAAGAGGGGTGAGGGGCACATTTGGAAAAGAAAGAAATATTAATTTATAATAAATTAATATTCGGTTTATAATGGTTATAAAGTGGATTATTTAAAGTTTAAGGTGGTTGTATGTCTAAAACCACTCAAAAAATAGGATTTAGACAGGTTTGGGTTACAATATTAACCTTATCTTTATGTATTAACTCTTAGTTAATTAGTTTCACTTTAACAATATCTCTTTGTATTTTTATATTATATGGTTAATTAACATATTATATACATCCAACTGACCCCCCACGTGGTCCATTAATGATACACCTATCACGATATAAGCCCTTTGGCCTATCTTTAGACTTTTAGGAATTTAATATCAATTAATAATATAATATTTATTTTAAAAACTCTTTTATGTCAATTTTGACAATATTTTGAAAATTAATTTTTGTGAAACTCGTAACAGAATGATTTCTTTGAAAAAAGTTAATTAAATCATTCTTAACATGTCATATTAACCTAGAAAATTAGTTTAATTCATAAAAAGTCTCAAATTATGTTTATTTGGATATTTATAATATCATTTATTTTAATTTTTCTCTATTATCGTAATTAATGCATCATCATTGTGTCATAAATAATTTAAATTATTTAATGTCTAAAAATTATAAATAAAATATAATTATGTAGGAAATATTTTGTTCTTTCTAATGAATATTTATAGTTGAAAATACAACATATATAACCATACGTAAAAATTGGTTTTCTAAAATATATATGCTTTTGTCATAATTGTATTTATTTTATCTTAATTAAAATAAACTGTCCCAATCACCTACAAGTGGCTCCATGGGGTCCCAAAATCGACCCTTAGATTCCCAAGGTCGGACATGTATCCAACAATGTGGTTAGGACACGTTTTAGACATCCTTATTCGATACTCCGAATCCAAAAATGAAGTCCATTTTGAGAGATATAATTTATAAATTTCAAAAAGTGGGTTTTACTATTTATAATGGCTAGTTTGATTGGTTGTGGTGTGTTAGAACTCGATGTTGCGTACAACACATGCTATTGCATTATTCAGAGAGAAGCGTACCGTAGAAGCTTTGTGTGTTACATTCTATAGTCATTCAAATAATTTCATCCTCTAAATTTCTAGAATACTACCTCATGAAAAGAGTCGGGTGGTTCTTCATCATATGTTCCTCTGGTTCCCACGTCGCCTCTTCCTTCTTATGGTTTCTCCACAAGACTTTAACCAGACGAGTCATCTGATTTCTCAGTACTTGTTCTCTCATATCAAGAATCTTGACGGGTTCTTCGCAATAAGACATATCGGGTTCCAGTTCTAATTCCTCATAGGTGAGTACATGTGTTGGGTCAGGCATGTCTTTCCACAATAGTGATACGTGGAACACATCGTGAACTTTGGAGAGACTTGGTGACATTGCCAATCGGTAAGCTACAACCCCAATTCGTTCTTGAATTTCGAAAGGTCCAATGTACCTGGGACTCAATTTAACTTTCTTACCAAAATATATGTCTCCATTACATGGAGATACCATTAGGAAAACATGATCACTGACTTGAAATTCCAAATCCTTCCTTCGATTATCGGCATAGCTCTCCTACCTATATTAAGCTGCATTGATATGGTTTTGGATTACCATCACCATTTACATCATTTCCTCCACCAGTTCTGGGCCTACAAGTTTTATTTCACCAACCTCATTCTAATAGGTTGGTGTGTGACATCTCTTTCCGTATAACGCTTCATATGGTGCCATCTGAATACTCGAATGAAAGCTATTGTTATAGGAAAATTCTAACAGAGGTAAATATTGATCCCATATACCCTGAAAGTCAAGTGAGCATGATCTCAACATGTATTCTAAGGTTTGAATAGTTTGTTCTGATTTTACCTCTGTTTGAGGGTGGTAGGTAGTGCTCAAATGAAGTTCAGTATCCAAGGCTTTCTGAAGACTTTTCCAGAATCATGAAGTAAAATGGGGATCACAATCAGAAACAATCGATATGGGTACTCCAGGAAGTCTCGCTACATCATTAATATATATTCTTTCTAGTCATTCAAGTGGCAAATCTTCCCTTATAGCAAGAAAATGTGCAGACATGGTAAGACGATCAACAATGACCCATATTGCATCGTTCCATCTAGGATTCTTTGGTAGCCCCATGACAATGTCCATCGTAATATTGTCCCATTTCCACTCCGGTATGGGAAGAGGTTGCATGACTCCTCCAGGATGTTTCCTACCAGCTTTCACTTGTTGAAAAACCATACATTGGTGCCCCCATGGTGTATAGAGAAATTGGAACTATGAGAATCATCTAGAAATTCCCTATTTAGATCAGGTATATCGGGAACACAAAGTCTCTCCCCGAATTTCAAAATTCCATCTTCATACACAATGTATCTCAATCTCCCATCATTCAGAGATTTAATCTTCTTTTTAAATTCATCATCATCGGTCTGTGAACTCTTAATCCTTTCTAGTAAAGATGGATTGGCAACCATTTCAAAAAGAATTGATGTTTCACCATCCCTGGTTATTCCCATGTCCATCTTCACTAGATCCATGAAAATTGTATCCCTTTCAATTCTCATATTGTTCAAAACTCCATGATCTTTTCTGTTCAAAGCATCGGCCACCCTGTTTTCCTTCCCCGGGAGGTAGTGTATAGTACAATAAAAATCCTTGAGTAATTCAAGCCATCTCATTTTCCTCATGCTAAGTTCTTTTTGGGAGAAAATATATTTCAAACTCTTGTGATTAGTATAAATCTCACATTTTTCACCATATAGATAGTGTCTCCATATCTTCAAAGCAAAGATCACATCTGCTAACTTGAGATCATGAGTAGGATAGTTTGGTTCATGAATTTTCAACTATCATGATACATAGGCAATAACCCTATCATTCTGCATAAGGACACTACCATGTACTTTCTTCGATGCATCACTATAACAAAAGAACCCATCATTCCCCGATGGTATAGTCAATATAGGAGAATTGACTAATATTCTCTTCAATTGTTTCAAACATTCTTCACACTCTTTTTTACAAACAAATTTAACCCCTTTCTATGTGAGCTTCGTTAATGGGCTAGCCAATCAGGCAAAATTCTGGACGAAACGTTGATAATAACCAGCCAAACCAATAAAACTGCGTACCTCAGTTATACACATAGGTTCTGTCAATTCTTGGATTGCCTTGGTCTTAGAAGGATCAATAATGATTCCATCTTTAGAGACAATATGGCCAAGAAAATAAATCTCTTGAAGCCATAATTCGCACTTACTAAACTACCCAAATAATTCATGTATTCTCAGAGTCTTTAAGATAATGCGCAAGTGATTTTCATGATCATTGTATCTTTTGGAGTATATAATGATATCATTAATAAATATGACCATAAAATCATCGAGATATTCCTTGAAAATTCTATTATTCATATCCATGAATACAGAGGGTGCATTAGTCAATCCAAAAGGCATTACTATAAACTTGTAATGCCCGTACCTAGTTCGAAATGCTGTCTTCAAAATGACTTCCTGATTCACAGATAACTGATGGTATCTAGATCGAAGGTCAATCTTTGAAAAGTATTGATCTCCATGCAGTTGGTAAAATAAATCATCAATGCGAGGTAGGGGATACTTGTTCTTTATTGTTATAGCATTGATCTCCCTATAGTCGACACATAACCTCATAGATCCATCTTTATTTTTAACAAAAAGAACAGGGGCTCCCCATGGAGAAACACTAGGGAGAATAAATCCCTTATTACTAAATTCCTCTATTTTATTCTTTATTTCAACTAATTCTATAGTGGCCATTCTATAAGGGGACTTCGATATAGGCCTTGATCTGGGAATTAAATCAATGGAAATTTCAACTTCTCGTTCTGGAGGATGTCCAGGTAAATCTTCTGGAAACACATCTATATATTTTTTCACAATAGGTACATCCTCTATTTGAAAAATAATTTCCTCACCCACAGTCATTTCATTCTCTTCCTCCACAATAATTGAATTTAGTTGAGCTATTGTGGGTGGATCTAGATAAGAATTAGGTGGTGACGATTCTTCTCTAAATATAAGGTGTTCATTATTATCATCATAAAAAATCATAACCTCCTTATTATTACAATAAATATTAGAATCATGGTCCTCAATCCAGTCTACACCAAGGATTATATCAAACTCGATCATAGGTATGATGATGATATCAGAAGATAACGAACATTTATGTGCTCTAATGGGGAATGATTCACAAAACATTGTTGCAATGATACTTCCCTTAAGAGTTTTAACTGACAACTCCCTTGTTAAATCATATTGGAAATATCTAATTATCTTAGAAAACTAGGAAGATATGAAACAATGCGATGATCCAGAATCAAATAATTTATTTGCTAAACTTGAGGAAACCATTAAATTACCTGCTACCACGTCTATTGGAGCTTCTACCTCAGCAGTAGTGATAGCATAAGCTTGGCCTTGATCCCTTGGCCTTTTTTGATGTAAGTTCCCCTGACTCTTAGAAAATTCATTTGCATAATGTCCCATCTCCCTGAAATTGTAGAATTGGACATCGGAAGATTCCTTTTTCCCCTTGCAATCACGAGATTGGTGGTCTTTTTCACCACACTTGTAACAGACTCTCGTTCCCTTCAAGAAAGTACCGGGGTGTTTCTTCCCACATTTACCACAAGATGGATATTCAAACTTTTCCGTCTTCCCCTTAATTCCATTCCCAGATTGATCAGCAGATCTCTTCTTCTCTTTCTTTGTTTAAAGTCATATGACATAGAGAATTCTTTCTCTCTCTTGATAGCATATGAGACAATGTCTTCGTACGATGAAAAGTACTTTGAGACTAATGCTTAACGGAGAAATGGTTTTAACCCATCAAAGAAACGATCAATATTACTTCTTAGGTTACGTATATAATCTCCAACATACAGTTCTAACCTTGTAAATTTAGTCTCATACTTTGTGACATTCTCATCCTCCTTTTGTATCAGACTCAGAAATTGCCTTTCCATATCTTCTTGATGGTCATGAGGAAAGTCTTTTTCTAAAAACAGATCTTTTAACTCCCTTCATTCCATATTTGATAATTCATCATCTTCCTTCGTGTTTTGAATCAATGACCACCATTGATCAGCATCTCCAGTGAGGCGGTAAACTGCTGTGATAACTTTTTCCCTTTCACTACACCCCAAAGCCTAAAATATTTTCTCTACAGAATTTATCCATTGCTCAGCTACTAAGGGATTTGTACTCCCATTGAACTTTGGTGGTTGTTTCCTCATGAATCAATCTAACATTGATCCTCCATGCTGCGGATCAGGGTGCTCCATACGGGTTAGGTTATTATTCATAACCTGAGTGAGTTGTCCTAGTATGGTGATTAGCTGATTGGCACCAGTTGCATCACCAGATCCACTATAATTATCTTGAGCAGGAGGGAAATCCCTACATGGAGTGCATGCATTGATATAGTTCCAATTTCTTCCACTAGACGCCATTTCTAAACAATTCCATAAACTAGATCAGTTTATGAATCAAAATACATAATTCCGTACTTAAAAAACACTTAACATAAATATTTATGGATATAATCCATAATGATAAAAATGTTTTCTTTGAGGAAGTATACAATCATAAACCCTTCATAATGATTTGTAAATAATATGAGACTTATCCTAAGCATATCCCTCGGGAGTTTCGTAACCAAGAGCACAGCAAGGCCCATAGTCGTGGACCAGTTCTCATTCGAGTCTAGCTCAAAGTGGTGTTTTTGGGTTTTACCCCTAGGTACATCTGTGCCAGAGCTGCCTCTACCTGCTCGTATCCAGAAAGATATGTATTGCTCGGAAAACTCACGAAATCTCTATAATACCAAAATTCTAGGAAGTTATTATGTACTAATCCACAATGTCAATCTTAAATATATGTTCTCTCATCAGAGATTATCTAAATCTAGCCACCAAGGTTTGTACTAAATTTTCCTCTGATACCAACTATAACGCTCTGACCCCAGTTACCCGGAGTCAGTTCCTTATTACATAACATTGGAATGATCACAAGAAAGATCATGTCTCGAAAGAAAGATTAGTTTAGTAGCCTTGGAAACACTAGATATATTCATCAAGATTTATATTACATCGTAAAATGAAAACTAAAAAAATATAGTCTCTATAGTCCACACTTTTATCCCCTCATACTATCCCTGCAGGTCATTCATTAATTACTTCTTCACATCCTGGAAAAAATAAAACATAGAAAAGGGGTGAGCTCAAATGCCCAGTAAGGATAACAATATAGCAGAAAATTTCATAAATAAGAATAAAATTTTAAGGCAATGAATAACTAAAACAAAAGAATTTTAACTTGAACATCAAAATAGTATGGAAAAAATAAAATGAAATAATTCCATTTAATTATTCACATGGATATTCTACTAATTGAATAATCACATGCAATATAAATAAGCACTTTCATAATTATGGAATGCATAATGCTAGACTATCATAACCACATAGCCAAGGCCTCATGCAAAGACTACAAATAATATTTTTCCAAGGACTTGTGCCAAGACACTAGTTTGTCTCATGAGACCTACTGATGCATCAAGGAGCTATAGCAAGCTCCACCCGTCAGATATAAAGTCTAATGCATTCCTCATATGAACAGGTTTAAACATAACATAATCATTCGTATTAAAACTAGCATATGAAGTGTCAATTATTTCTCCATAAACCATGAATGGTATAAAAATAACACATCCATAGTCAAACAAATCACTAAATCTTTAATACAATATGGAAGTTTGTATCATAATAAATCAACTTCAAAAAAATTAAAATCCATCAAAGGATGTTGACTTAGATGAAATCAAAACTATTTGAGAGAAATATCCCTTTTTAAAAATCATTTAAAAGTCACATAATTATAAAATAAAACATTTACATTGAAATTTTATTATTAGCTTGTAAGGGTAGCTTTGAAGATTTTATAATGGTGGAAAATATCTGCACCCACCGTATAAGTTAAAAAAACATTATTACCTTAATTCTGTAGAAAAGGTTAAAAAGGACCTTGTTTGGAAAATGATGAAACGATTCCATTATAAACCACTTATAAAAGTCAACAATGGTATAAATGACTTTAACCCATATTCTAATAATTAGTAAAAAATGTTTTGAAATACCTTTTTAAGAAACATGGATGTGGGTGATAAAGAGATCCCAGTAGATTATTACGTATAAACAACCTCGGATAATGAAGATATTGAAAAACAAACCCTTACCTTGTACTTTTCTTTGGTTGGGGGTAGGTTTACCTCCTTTATAATGATGAAATAATTGTTATTAAATTATACAAGAATCATATATATTAATATGATATCATTTATGATCTTTTAACATTTATTTGTTAATAATATTTTAGAATTATCATCGTTTCTGGTGTTAACTTACTCATTTTCTTTTATATGATTTGTTACATATGTCGTGTTTGTTATGGATAGGATGTATCTTATTCATATACAAAAGGATATCAAGTCCTTAAAATTTATTTTTAAATCATCAAATGATAACTATACTTGAATGGATATGATGGAGTATTAATCTCATTGCGTTCGTGGAGACGGTAGTCCGTACGTACACACGAGCGACAATATCATTCTTTTGAAATTAAAATAATATATAATTAGATGGTATATCATATATACATAATCATTATCAGGTTATATTTATTATTTACATGAATTAAAAATCATTATTATACCCATATAAATAATAATATATTGAATAACAATTACACCACGACGTGGAGACGGAAAGCCGTACGTACGCACGTATGGTGACATGTCATTTAAAGGATAGATATAATAATGAATTTGGTTGTACCATATTTATAATAATATTACAGTATATAGTAGATACTAGATTCATTATTTTAGAATGATAATAACAAAGAAAGAAGAAGTGGAAGACAAAAGGAACTTGAAAAAGGGTGGTGAAATCATTACCTCTTTTCGGGTTCTTCCTTTATATTTGATCATAAGGGCTCCTTAGGTTGGCTTTATGACTAAAGGAAAGACTCTAGGATGAATTTAGGGATGTTTATAGAGTATTTGTGTAGGGTATTCTAGAACCAAAAGGCTTTTATGGTGTGAATTAATGAGATGGAGGAGTGCCCTTTTATAAGAGGGGTGAGGGGCACCTTTGGAAAAGCTAAAAATATTATTTTATAATTAATTCATATTCGGTTACTAATGGCTCCAAATTGGATTATTTAAAGTTTAAGGTGGTTATTGGTGGAAAACCACTCAACAAATAAGATTTATACAGGTTTGGGTTACTGTATTAACCTTATCTTTTAAGTATTAACTATTAGTTTATTAGTTTCACTTTTACAACATCTCTTTGTATTTTTATATTATATGGTTAACAAACATACTATATATATTCAAGAGACCCCCCAAGTGGTCCATTAATGATACAAATATCATGATATAAGTATCTTGGACGAACCTTATACTTTTGGGAATTTAATATCAATTAATAATATAATATTTATTTTAAAAACTCTTTTATGTAAATTTTGACACTATTTGGAAAATTGATTTTTGGGAAAATTATAACAGAATTATTACTTCAACAAAAGTTAATTAAATCATTTATAACATGTTCTATTAACCTAGAAAATTAGTTTAATTCATAAAAAGTATCAAATTATATTTATTTGGGCATTTATAATATCAATTATTTTAATTTTTCACTATTATGGTAATAACTGCATCATCATTGTGTCATAAATAAATTAACATATGTAATGTCAAAAAATTATAAATAAAAAATCATTATGTAAGAAATCTTGTTATCTTTCTAATTGATATTTATAGTCGAACATCCAAAATATATAACCCTATGTAAAAAATGTTTTTCTAAACGATATATGCTTTTGTCATTTTTGTATTTATTTTAACTTAATTAAAATAAAGTGTCCCTATCCCCTACAAGTGGCTCCATGGGGTCCCAAAATCGACCCAAAGATGCCCATGGTCGCACATGTATCCACCAATACAGTTAGGATGCGTTTTAGGTTAATTTAGTATTATTATAATATTATTGTTTAACCCTTATTTATCGGATTTACCCTTTAACCATGGTAAATAAAATATTTAACGAATTAATTATTCAAAATGTCTAAAAATAAAAGTTACCTATTTACAAAATTTTGACATCTTGATTCCAAATATGGAATCCATTTTTCCAAATTCAAAATACAGAAGTCACAGAAATTAATTTAAAATTAATTCCTGATGTCAAAACAAAAAAGCGTGTTTTTAAGATATAATAACTATCAAAAGATTGATACTTGTTTATGTCCAGTTTAATTTAAAAATTATGTCCAATGACAAAAATTGTATTAAATGGTAAAAATAAATTCTAAATATACTTTAAAACCACTAAAATTCCTAATTTATCACTATTAATTTTATTGATTCAAAAAGTTGTTTTTAAATAAAATTTAGTAATTTTCACTATTCACCAAAATATTAAAGTTATCCGAAATGTACCAAAATTTTGACGTTAGGCTAAATTCGATACTCCAAATCCAAAAACAAAGTCCATTTGTAGAGATAAAATTTATAAATTTCAAAAAGTGGGTATTACTATTCATAACGGCTAGTTTGATTGGTTGTGGTGTGTTAAGGCCAAATCAGACAATATCATGATCGTGGGCTAGACTGGGCTACTACAAAGTGGGAATAGAGGGTGGATTATATTTTTCCATTTTTTTACTATTTTGGGTTGGAATATATGAGACTAAAAATGTCTCAGTGCGTTGTAAAAATTCATTTGTAGTACTGATAACCACACATACAAGAAATGACCATATGGCCTGGGATGTGATTGTTTTTCTTTCTTTTCCTATTATATTTTTTTGACTTCACCTTTATTTAATGGTATAAATTTATATTCTTATGGATTTATGAGATTAATGTATTTTTTACATGTCCATGTTTGATAATATTGAAGAATTTCATTCATCATAATAGGGACATAGAAATTTAAATTTCGTGAATATTTTATTCCACGTATATACATATATATGTTGTTTGGTAATTTGATTTGGATTCCTCGAGTTCAATTCCATGAATGATGGTATAACCTGCATAGATTTTTATTTTCCATGTTTCTAGACTAGTTAACATGTCTTCCCTATTTATTATTACACAAATCTATGATTTTAGAATGATTCTCTGGGTTAGTTATTTATAGTGACATGATACTCTTTGTTTTAAATATGTATTTTATGTAATGAGATAAAAGTAATTTTTTGTGATTAAAATGGGACATACCTTTAGTTGTAAGGTGTATGGGAACCTTAAAATGGTAAAATATAACCCATATACTGAGGCCATTTTCTTGTTTTAAATATAATTTATGGTTGTTCAACATTAATTTTAAATTAACTACATAATCATCTAATTTACCAATTAGACCAATGGAGGTCAGTTGGGGAATGATCCTTATGGGATATCCCCTAATAGGGGTTTTCAACCTCAAATGTTATTAAACATCTATTTAGATGCATTTTGATGAACCCATGATAGCATAGGGAGACCCTCGCTGGTCACCATATCTTTAACAAGTTAAAAGTAATTTGTTTTTATTAATGTCATATTCATTTAGTGTTGTTAATAAATTATTAATTTTCGAAAGATGATGTTTTTTAGACTTTCCTATTTTTCCTTGATGTTTTAGTTAAATAATTTAAATGATTATAGATAATATTGTGACTAAATTTAATGAATTAAAAATAGAACCTTTATAGGTGTCCATCATTTAATCTATCTTGAAATGGTTTCTTGAACTTTGTTTTGAGTTGAATTTGGATGAAAACATGAATTTTTTTCATTGGTAGTTTTCTCTTTAGCAATAGATTAACATATCATATTTGAACCTATTGTTTTCGGTTTGGCATGAACTACTGATATGGTTAAAATATTTACTTTCGTAAGGGGATAACTAGCATTATGTAGCACCATTTAAATTCAAATGGCATTCTAAATCTTGTTAGTTTTTAAGGTTTGGTGTCGTTCAGTTATTGTTGTCTCGTATAGGACTCCAAGAAACTAATGAACCCATTATTTATATGGGTGTTCATGGAATCCTTTAATATTTATTTTCATTAGTGATTGATGACTTGTTATAACCTCATCTAGGTTAATGATAGTCTTATAGGGTAATACGACATTGGCATAAATGACTTGTATGGACCATCTGATTCTTAAATTCATCGAGAATACAATCTATGTATAGTATTCAAGATGTGTTATCTTTGTTATGAATATGTGGGTTTTTATGAATTCACATATGTGGGTCCTGTCATGTGCTACATGATGCAATGATCTAGGTGAGTTTATTGTAATCATTGATCCCTGTGATATTGAGTATTCTCTTAGGTCATCATCCTAGTTGGGTGACCAATGAGAAAAAGAAATATTTGTCTCCCAATTATTGTGATAACTTTCGTTAGACTTAGGTTCTTTGACATGCGAATCTGTTTAGTTCTTTCTTTTATTTCTAATGCATAACAAACGTGGGTTTTCATTAGAAGCGTTTTACATGTACGTTTTAGTTTAATATGATATATCATTCTTGTGGGTGGCTAGTTTTCCTTCTTTTGACCTATAGGACTCTCCAACAGTGTGGTGTTCCACATCAGTTATGGTATATGTTTCATTATGATTATATAGAACATAAACGAGAGGAACAACCAAAAATGGTCTATTCTTATTGGATTCCATTCTGGATTTCGGGTTTTAAATCATGTCCGTGCTTTCTCGACAAGAAACTATTGGTGTGTATTGTGGTGTATAAATCATTTTAGAATATTTGTGGTCCATGGGTTGACATCGGTGGTTATTCATGATCAAACGTGGAAATTACTCGATTCGTGAAGGCTTGGTGATCGATTAATGGTGGTATGTGGGCTGGTGAGGCCAACCATATTACTAGGGGAGCCAACCAGACCTGGTTCAACTGATATTCTCGGTAATCTTTTAATCCTATCAATATACTCTTATTTTAGTAAAAATCATGTACCTATCATGAATTATTCCCTGATGTAATAATATATGTCAATCTTATGCCTCGCTAAGGCTTTAAAAGTGGTTTTCCTTGTTTGAGTGGTCTCATAGTGAAGCAGGCCACCAGGTTATGGAAGGTAGAGTTTATTGGTTGGGAAATTTTTTTTCTTCAAAATCTTGTGTGACCATTTATATTTGGTCTATCTATAATTCAACTATTTCATTATGATGGTGTCTTTGATATGAACCTATATGTAATTAGGTTTTTTCTATTAAAAAAATCATGCCTGGTGCATCACTCGAATGCATTGAGGTATACTTTTTAGGAAATTCCGATGGTGGAGGTGTCGTGGCTCATAAATGGACCCCTTTTTAAAGGTTGAGACCAAGAGTATAAAGAACAACTAGTTAGTTGTTTAATGTGATTACAACATGATCATTTCTCTAGATAAACGAGATCATATAATAGTTTTTTCAAGGTTAAATTTGGAATATGGGTATTGGTTCAAATTTTAATGGATTAATTGTATATTTCCTAATCAATTATTAAGGGTGAAATGGGAATTTAGAAATGAAATGTTGACATATTTGAGGGATTTAATGACTCTGATAGGTTGCGTGATGTTTTCATTGTTCTTAAAGGCTTATCAAGTATGAGAAGTTCTATGGCGGATTGGTTGTAACATCCTCATCTTCGAATTATAAAAAAAACTCTACATTTGTAAATAAATTACAAGTATTTTGGTGTAGAAATTTAATTTTTCAATACTTGTTATTATTAAGGTTTTATAAAAGGGTACAATACCTTTTTATAACATTGATATATTACATTAAATATTTTTAGAGTTTGAAGCTTAGTCAGTGTGAAATTATAAGGGTCATAGACCCTTTATGTTGATAGAATAATAATATTTAATATATATTATTCCTAGTATTGTGAAATGTTTTTTTCCAGAAAATGAAATATTTCTAATACAATTTATTGTATGGGAAATCCAATAAAACTGTTAGGTCTAGAACACTATATTTACCCAAGGTAGTTTATAACCTTTATGAGCATCATGTATTAGTAAACGTCGCACCTAATAATAGACTCTCTATTCATTGGTTAATTTATTATTACATTATTTATAAAATAATTAATCAATTTCTCACAAATGGTTCACCATATGAGAAATCAGATTCCCCCGTTAGGTTCAAAATGTCATGTTTAACCTAGGCATGGTATAGCATTAATATGCGTTTGGTGTTTGACGACATCAAATATAATAATACACACATTATTTTTAATTGATTTTTTTCAATTTTTATATAATAAATCAATAATTTCTTAGAAACTATGCATCTTATGTTAAATTTCAGACCACTGTTAATTCTAGAACACGAGAAATACCCTAGTTAGGGTAAAACATTTTCATGCATCTGAAGTTTGTTCAGATTGAACCAAAATATATTTTAATTGGTTTATAAATATTTTTTGGTAAGTCATAAATAATAATATTAATATTTTTAATATTAATATTTTTTTGGTATTGAAAAAATAGGAATATAATTCCACAATTAATAAATTGTGTTTCTGTGTAAACAATTATCTCGCAATTTAATAATTAAGATATAATTAATTTTTTAATTAAAATAAAAATATCCAATAAATATTAATTTATTATATATTTTCTGTATTTTATGGTGTTGTTATTAAAATTTTAATGATGGAATTAATTTGAGATTATTATTAATATTAAAAAATCGTTGTTGTTGTTATTAATTATTATTTATATAAAATAATATATGTGTCAAATATATATGTATGTATATACATTTTCAGGTGTAGAAATATAAATATATATATATATACATAAAATGTGTATATATATGTGGTAAAATTTCATATAGATAATATGGTTTATATATTCGTCAAATAAATAAAAAAATAATGATTAAATTTAAAATATGTATTTTTTCTTGATGAAGGGTTAGAGGTTTTTAATAGGATGAGATAAAAAATATGAATAATAAAATAATTAGATGTTTGAATTAAGGATGGACTTCGGGGGAATGTTATACACTATGTAATAATGGATAAATAAATTACCACTACATAGATTCAAATTGTTATAAAATGTAAGAATCTTGATCTTATTTTTTGGTACGTTTTTCATTTCTGGTAGTTGTTAAGAAAAAGAGGAGTTTCTGGAAATTTAAGGAGTACACGCTGTGTACTTTAATTACACGATTTGTACCTTGTTGTCACTGGTGACCGTGTACTAGCCATGTAAAGATCGAGTACATGGCTATGTGTGGTGGTCTAGAGACCGCCTAAAGTAGAGGCAAGAAAAGGAAAGTACACGTTGTGTACCTTTAAAGAACACAATATGTAATTTCTTTTTAATTTATTAAACGAACTGGGGTCATGTCTTATCGACAGAACCCTCTTATTTATCGTCTGTCTCATCAAGGAGGTTTTGTATTGTGAAAATCTTTTCCGAGTCCCCAAATGGTTGTCCGTTCTCGGAATCGACCATCATCGATTGTGCTCGGATCACCACGGTATGTTCTTCTATCTTCTAAAACCTCATCTCTTAATTTATCCTATTTAATGTGATATCCCCAGTTGAATAGTTTTAATGTTTTTTTAGATCTATGGGGTTCTATAGGGATTCAATTCCTCTTGTTCACATATATCGATATCACGATGCCGGGTATGTGGTTTGTGACTTTCTGTAGATAGTATTTGAATTTTATGTAAAAAGGTTCCCAATACCCAAGAACGGGGTATTGCGTGGTTATGGTTTTTAGCCTAGTTATTTCATTTTATGACTTGTTTGTATGTATATAGGCTAATTTTTTGTAAATAGGGTTATATTTTACTGGTTATGGTTGTTTTTCCCATGATTTCTTGTTTTGACTATTTGGTCTAGATTGCTAGTTTGGCTGCTTGCTTCCTATGTCTAGTATTATTAGGATGGAGTGATTATTATTTGACATGATATTAAATGTTTTAAACTGTTTTTACAAATAGTTATTAAGGTTTACTTTGTCTTCCATGTATAATTATAGCACGATTGACTTACACAAGGTTATGGGAACCTGGTGTGGTAGAACATAGGGGTAATTGACGCCGAGGGCTTCCCCAAATTGTTTTTTTTACTGTATCATTGTGAGACAATATGGGGGATGAACTTAGTGCTTCCTCAGAGTGTCTATAGTTTCTTTGATATGGGCCACAGTTGGAATTGGGCATTGAGTGCTTCCTCATAGTGCCTATTAGTTACTAATACGAGACCATAGGGGGGATTAACTGTGAGTGATTTCTCAGAGAGTCTTTACTAAAGCTAAACTAGAGGGGATAGGCTATGAGTACATCTCATAGGGTTACATGTGTCTGTATGGTTGAACCAGAAGGGTTCGGTTGTGAGTACTTACCATAGGGTTACATTCATTTGATTAGATACTTACTTGTTATATAAAAATGAATGCAATTGAAATTGAGGGATACTTACTATGGTCACTTCCTTGTTTACGTCTTATTTAGGATTATTTCCTTCCATATATATTCAATAAACGTTAGTAATAGATATTTGGGTAGTTACCTACTATGATTTGTCTCACACCCTATTTGGGTCATTATTTTTGGCACAAACAGATTATATGGTTGCAGCTCTAGATAAGGGAAATCACCCTTCTACATAAGGTACATGAATGATGAAGTACTAGAGAGAATCATACCGTGCTGCGTCTTGCGATGCTGTAGGAGTATATATTTTTTCTTTTTTAGGTTTGTTTACTACTTTATTTCAGCATTGTGACTTGTTTTGATATATTACTAGACATATGTATAATGCATCATTTATATATGTGTCCTCTAGTCATTTATTACATCCATTTTATACTTCTTGAATAGTATAACTGATTCTCCTATTGTTATCTATTTTCTTTCACTATGTTACATTTTCAATGAGGGCATATTTTCCCCATCATCACACCCAATTCCCTCACTTCTAGTCGACGCTTGAGCCCATGTGACCAACCAGGTACGGGGAACCACAGGGTGGCACCCAGAACTGAGATGTTACAAAGTGGTATTAGAGTTATTCTTTTCTTCTTGACATACTTTTTGGATCCTATATCTAGTGATTGGAAGGAAGAGGTTGTTGGTAATAAGATTTTCCTGGGAGTAGCTAACCCGTGTATAGGGAAAAGAAAATTTACCTCCGTTATTACAATTTTTATGGTTTTTCAATTTTACAGTTGATTTGATTTCTCTTTTGGGTCATTCATATGCTTTGTGTAGTTATCATTCATAAATATTTAGGTTCTATTTCTATTACATCCCATGGAAATGAGGGTATACAATCTCACACATCATATAATAACTTTATAGAGAACACATTCCATGCATTCTTTCTATTCCATTTAGGGTGGATTAGTGAATGAATGATGTTGAGATAGATGTTGATCTACATATTCATGTTATTGTAATATATCCCTTGATAAAATAATTATGGTTTTATAGAATATTAATTTCTGTAAGGTTTTTTTGAATGAAAACCAAACATTGGTTCTTGAGGTGTTATGGGACCTCATGAATCAGAATTTGGTGGATTATTAAATTTTTATGTTGGTATATGACATGTATATGATTACAAGATTTGATTCGCGGGGTATAGTGGCCCTCACAGATCATAATTTGGCACTTTAATGTTCATTTTTGTGTTTTTTCTGGGTTCTAGAGTAGTTTCTGAGGCTTACGATCCAAAAAACCTAGAAAAAACGTCTTGTATAGATAAATTCATGTCATTAAATCTTATATTCATGAAAGAGATTTTTTTTCTTATGTACACACAATATATTATATGTAAACTCCGTGAAGTCTTTAACTGTGTCACTAGCTATGTGAACAGAGACACGAGGTTGGGAAATCTTTGTGGGAACACGTCGTGTACCAGTTATACACACCGTTTTGTGTATACCATGTGTCCACATGTGTTACTAACGATAAATATGGATAAAACATAAGTTACACATGTCGTGTCAAGATTGAACATGACATGTAGTGTAACCCATTTATCCGGCCATGTAGCGAATGACACAGGTCGGTGAAATCATTCTATTACATGTCGTGTATGGCACAAACACTCTGTGTAGAGTCATCCATGTAACCAGCTGTGTATCTAACAACACGGGTTGGTGTTGTTCGTATAGTGCACATCGTGTCGGGCACTAACCATCAGTGTACTATTGTTATGTGGAAACCTTGTGACTTAGCCTTGTAGAAGAACTTGGGATGTGGAATAGAATTCATGTACACACTGTGTCTTTGGACAAAACACTATTTTTATGGGGTGTTACATGACTATTGTAGGAAAAAGTACACCACCTTGTTAAGGCTTAAGGGAACACACTGTGTCAGAATTATACACATTGTGCAACCATGTTTAAAAAAATGAATGTTTTCTTCCTCTTGTTCCCTTCATGAACATATATGTTTTAATCCCTATTTATATTGATCTATGTTCTGTGCTTGACCTCTTAAAGTCATTCCACTAAGATGTCATCCGGTTGTCTACCAGATATAGGGTAGTGATGAGACACTAGATATAGATGATTAGGCACTACCAGCAGGTCCTCCAGTTGTTCCAGTCTTGGCATCAGCTATCATTCCAGACAGAGGTGTTGAAGCAGTGTTCAGAGAGGGATTTATGAGGTTATTGCAGACCTTTTGATTAGTACTGAATTCTTCCCCTTCTATTACAGAGTTAATGCGGGTTTTCCATCAACATCATCCTCTAACTTTTACACGGGATAGAGGACCTCGGGCTGTAGATTCCTAGTTAGAATCCATGCTATCTATCTTCAAACCTATAAAGATGCATCCAAAGTGGAGGGTCATTCTCTCTATGTATATGCTTCGAGATTCCTCCAAGAGATGGTTGGATGTGATCTCACAGGCGAGATGCCATCAGGTCATTGCATGGGATGAGTTTCAAAATTCATTATATTATTAATTCTTCCCAGAGATTTTGAGGGACGATCGGGCCCGAGAGTTCATGATTTAGGATTAGGGTACTCTCTCAGTCATGTATTACTCTTCTTGTTTCACTGAGAAATAGTCCTTCACACCTATTCATGGAGTTGATGAGTTATTCCTAACAAGGAAGATTGAAAATGGTCTTATGCACAACAACTGATCTCATGTGAACATATTTATGTTGACTTCCACCACTTCTATAGTTAACCCGACGCTGATCATAGAGAAAAATATAATGGATTCTAGAGCTGTGAGCAAGGGAAATTCAGAATCCAGAGTTGGTACCCCTCCTATTTATAGCAAGAAGATCCATAGAAATTCTACACATGGAGATCGTATTAGGTGGGATATATTTTATTGTAGCTAGATGATATGATACCAGAGCGTGAAGACCGGGAATATGAGGAAACATTGCCCGAAATACCCAGTCATATGGCGATAATATGGAAAGATGAGGCATCTTTAGCATTTCTGTTTGTTTTTCTCACCACTAGCTGGGGATCAGAGTTATTCGATGAGCCATGTTCAGGGAAGCACCAACTATTTTTCAGTAGTGTGGGAACTAGAGTACTTCCAGCTGCTCAAGCTGAGGTGGAGGTTGCATCCATGGTATCTAATCGGTAGGCTTTCAGCAAAAGTAGGGTGGATCAGCTCAGGGTGGTCAGGTATGGTCATAGGGGTGTGGTACATGTTAGGATTTTGCAAGGGAGCAGACCCAATAGGATCAGGATATCGGACCCCCTACAGATTGAGGTACGATTCTTATTGCCTCAACTTTAGCTTTTTCTCTTTTTTATACAGGGGCTTCCCATATCTTTATATCTATTTTTGTTTGTGTATATCCTCAGGATCTGTAACTTTTCATCATCTAATGTCTTGAAGTGTGACACTCTGTTGGGCATAAGAATGTCTAGTGTACGTCAGTGAAAGTAGTTCCCTCTAGAGGTTGCTGGGTGTCACTATTTATGAGACCTCTATGTCCTAGAGATGATAGGCTATGAAGAAATTCTCATATTGGACTAGTTAGTTTCTTTCCAAGAAGTTGTTTACTGCTATCACCGTAGGGTGAGTTTCACATCACCAGAGGGTAGATCGTTTCTTCATAATGGAGAGTGGGATGTCTAGGTGAGTATAGAAGAACCCAAGTATCATGGGTTGGGAGGAGTTAAAACCCAGATTGATAGTCTATATCTAGAGGACCGTGGGACTTCACATATAGACATTCCTCTAGTGTTGGATCATTTAACGAATGTATTTCTAGTTGATTTTTCAAGATTTCATCTAGAGTGAGAGGTGGAATTTTCTATTGAGATTGTTCCAGGAGTGGCACCGATGTCCATTCCTCATTATATGATTACTACACCAGAGTTCCATGAGCTCAAGAAGTTGTTAGAGGATTTGCAGGAAAAGGATTTCATCTGATCTAGTACATCATCTTGGGGCTCGCCTATCATGTTTGTGTAGAAGGAGAACGGTACCCTCAGACTATGTGTGGATTATCGTAAGTTGTAGCAGTTGGCCGTCAAGAACTGATAACCTTTACCGAGGATTGACGATCTCTTCGATTAGCTTCGACGTGCCCATGTGTTCTTGAAGATTGACTTGAGACCCAGTTACCATCATTTTCACATTAAACCATCTGATATACTAGTTACAGCTTTTCATTGTATTTTTGGTCTATACAAGTATGCGGTAATGTTTTTTAGTCTCACGAATGCACCTGCAGTTTTCATGTCATTGATGAATCAAGTGTTCCATCCATACTTGGATTCATTCATGGTTGTTTTCATGGAAGATATCTTGGTGTGCTCTCACACTTGACAGGACCATGCCACACATTTTGAGATTATCTTGATTACACTAAGATATCATTAGTTATATGATAAGCTCTCAATATACCACTTTCAGATGGAAATAATTCACTTCTTGGGTCATGTTATCTCATAGTTAGGAGTATCAATAGATCCATAGAAAGTTTGAGTGGTAGTTTACTGGAAAAAATGAAAGAATGTATTTCAGGTATGATGTTTTAAAGGAATTGATGGATACTACAGACATTTCATATAGGACTTTTCGAGCATAGCAGCGCCACTAATAGACCAGACTATGAATGGTGTGATGTACTTGTTGTCCGATTTTTATGAGTCGTCCTTTCAAGGGAAGAATGGGAAGTTAAATTCCACAACGATACTAGTATTTCCAAAGCTGGGATAGATCTATACAATTTATTGTGATACATCAGGTATCAGTCTAGGAGTAGTGCTTATGGATGGGGATGGATTTTTTGCGTACGACTCTTGGACCTTCATACCACTTGAGAGGAAATACTCGACGCATGATCTTGAGTTGGCTGTAGTTGTTCATGCTTTATGTTGCTGGAGACATTATCTGTTGGGAGATAAATTTGGGGTTTTCACCAACCACAAGAGTCTCAAGTATATATTTACATAGAAAGATCTGAATCTAACATAGTGAAGGTGGGCCGAGTATCTTTAGTCCTTTGACGTTGATCAATCCTACAAACATGGAAGGGAAATGAAGTGGTAGATGCATTGAGCATGAGGACTAAGATACAGGTAGTCCATGAGGCTAGTAGTGAGTGGCTGCTTATGGATCTATTTTCGAAGATTAATTTAGAGGTGCACAATAGATAGGTGAAGACATTAATTTCTTCTTTAGTTGTTACCTATACTCTACTTGATCGAGTATGAATGAGGAAGAAATCAGATTTAGAAGGCCTAGTCTTGCGTGAGTGTATTTTAGGAGAGGACCCTATTCCTATAAGGATTGTAGGTGAGGATGAGATATTCATTTTTCTTGGACGCATGTGGGTGCAAGCAGACACACATGAGGAGATGATGTGAGACTTTCATTCCTCAGTTTGGGAAATTCATCCTAATGTTACCAATATGTATCTAGATCTAAACTGTTTATATTGGTGGCCAGGTATGAAGAGAGTTGTTGTTGTTTTTCATGAGGTGTTCCACCTGTATGTAGGTGAAGGAGGAGCATCATCGACCAACATATATTTTTGTAGAAGTTACCCATTAACGAGTGGAAGTAGAATGATGTCATGATGGATTTCGTGACAGGTTTTCTGTGGTCTCCTAGAGGCAATGATGGAGTATGGGTTGACAGTGATAGACTCACAAAGGTTTCTCACTTCTTGAAAATAAATGAGACCTTTAGTGTTGTTGATCTAGGTAGGATGTACATCTAAGAGATTGTATGTTTACATTGAGTTCCTCACACCATTGTTTCAGATTGGGATGCTTGTTTTTCTTCTCAGGTTTAGTAGAGACTTCAGAGGGCCTTGGGTACATAGGTAAAAATGAGCATAACTTACCATCCCTATATAGATTTTCCTTACAATCATATGATTAAGGTGATAGAGGACATGCTTCGAGCATGAATCCTAGATTTTAGAGGTTCTTGGGAGAAGCCCATACCTCTTTTTGAGTTTTCAAACAATAATAGTTTTTGAGAAACTATTCAGATGGAACCTTATAAGTCTTTGTATGGTAGGCCATGCCAATCACCCTTATACTAGCTAGAGGCAGGGGAGGTAGCTATGCTGGGACCTCATCTGTTCCCTGAGACCATAGAGAAGATAAAGTTGATTTGAAAGAGGATGGATACTGCACAGTCCTGAAAAATTTCTTATGTTGATCGACAGAGATGACCTATGGAGTTAGAAAATGGAGATCATTTTTTCTTGTGTGTCACACTGAGGTTGAGAAACCTGAGCATTAGGATATGAGGTAATATTTTGCTATGGTACGTCAGGCTGTATGAAGTTTCGGAGAGAGTAGGCCGGATTGCCTATCGGTTGCAGTTACCTCAAGGGTACAGGGCTTTGCATGATGTATTCCACATTTCTCAGCTTTTAAATTACTTGTTAGACCCATCTCATGTTTTCCCTCACAAGGAGGTTGAGTTATAGGTGGGCGCATCTTTCGAGGAGCTTCTTATACTGATTTTCAATCAATGTCTGATGCTTCTCTATGGCTAGTATGTTCCTCCAGTACATGTGCTATGGAAGCACGAGCGAGTACGTGACAAGACATGGGGGAGGGAGATCAATGTATGATCACAGTGGCCAGATCTATTTTAGGTTCTTTATTTTATGCCACATTGCTAGGGAAATTCGAGGATGAATTCATTTTATGGGGGATTTTTGTATGAACATGGATCGTCTTTGATCCCCTGACTCATTGTACATTCTCTAAATCAACCATCGTCGATTGCGTTGTGATCACCATGTAATTTCTTCCTTCTTCTAGAACCTCATCTCTTGATTTCTCATCTTTCACATGATATCCTCAATTGAACGCTTTTAACATTTTTTAAAATCTACGGTGTTCTAAGGTGATTCATGGCCTCAGGTTCACATATTACGATATCACGCCCCAGAGGTAGGTGCGTTGTGCCTCTCCGAATATAGTTTTTTAATTTTATGTGAGAAATTTCACAATAACCAAGAATGGGGTGTTGCATGGTTATGATTTTTATCCCTATTGTTTCCTATTATGCCATTTTTGTAATGATAGTGGTTAATTGTTTGGGGATAGGGTTAAATTTTCCATGTTATGGATGTTTTCCCCATGATTTATTATTTTGACCATTTAATCTAGCTTGCTAGTTAGGCTGCTTGCATTCTATGCCTAGTATTGTTAAGATATAATGATTATTATCTGACATGCTATGATATGTTTTAGATTGTTCATCCAAGTAGTTCATGAGGTTTAAATTGTCTTCCATGTATCCTTTTTGATGATTGACTTAAACAGGGCTATGGGAACCTCGTGTAATAGACTATAGGGGCAATGAAAACTGAGGGCTTCCCTAGAGTGTCTGTTTTACTATTACGTTGTGAAAACGTAGGGTGGATGTACATTTTTCTCCCTTAGATTGTCTTTAGTTTCCATGATATGGGACAATTGGGGAATTGGATGTTGAGTGCTTCCTCAGAGTGCCTATTAGTGACCAATACGAGACCACGAGGTGAATTTATGGTGAGTGATTCCTTAGAGATTATTTATTAAAGAATAACCAGAGAGGTTAGGCTATAGGTACTTCCCATAGGGTTACTTGTGTTTGTATGGTTGAACCATAGGTGTTAGGCTATGAGTAATTCATAGACAGTTACCTTTTTTGGTTAGCTACTTACTTGTTATATGAAAATTAATGTAATTGAAATTTTCAGAATGTTACTATGCATACTTTCGTGTATTCTACTTCATTTTAATAATTTCCTACGATATATATTCACTGACTGTAAGGGATACATCTTTAGGTGATTACCGATTTGGATTCATCTCACTCCCTATTTGGTTCATGCTTTTGGGTCTAAACAGATTATATGGTTTCAGGTCTATACAAGGGAATGCTCCCTTCTACTTCAGGTACTTGATTAGTGAGGAGTTGTAGGGCATGAGACCAAGATAAGGCTCGTGATGCTGCTGTAGTTTATCAGTTTTATTTATTTAATTTTCTTTAGTACTATATTTCAGCATAGTGACTTGTTTTGATGTTTTACTAGACATATGTATCATTTTTCCTTTATATATGTGTGCTTCAGTAATTTATTTATTCCACGGTTTACTTCTAGAATGTTATTACTGATTCCACTGTTGTTATCTATTTTATTTATATTTTGTTACTCTTCCAATGAGAGCATAGTTTACACACCATCACACCCTAGTCCATCGCTACTAGTCGGTGGCCTATGGAATTTTGGGAAATGATCTTGAGGCTATGTGAAAAATAGGTTATATAGCACCTCTTGGCGGCACCCAAAACCGGGATGATACATAAAATTACTTGTATAAAATAATGTTAAATAAAATTTGATATTTATATTATAAATTTCCTTGGGGGATGTGTATGGTAGAAATCCAGACCCTTTTCATGTTTATCCACCCCCCAACATCACCCTCCCCTTTCTCACCTCCTCTCCCCTCTATGATTTTTTTAATTTCATAATTAATTCAAATCTCCATTCATCAATATATTTTAAAATATTGATCGGATTTAATCGTTTTTAGTGTCATTGAGTTTGTATTGATGAGGAGAATCATAAACCTATATTTTTCAAAAATAAATATATTTATGTTTTGTGGTTAACCATAGGTATCAACCCAATTCATGATTCATTGTTACATAGATTTTATGAAGTCCTAATGTTTTTCACTTGTAATATACAAGCTATTGACATGTTTTTTTGTGTGTCTAGTTGTAGGATTCCCTTTCAATATTCTATTTTAAATTTATAAATTGGTTAATTTTTTCTTTGATAAATAAAAGTTTTTATCATTAAATTTAAAATTTAAAATTTTAAACGAATTAATTAATATGAAATATCATTATTTTAAAATAAAATCACTCATATGAGGTAAACTATATTCTAATCCCTAAAATAATTGATTAGTGATTTAATTCATGACTTGTATTATTCACTTTGATATTGAAATATATTAATGGAAATTCAATGGGTTGAATTAATTTAAATGGATTTCAAATGATGGATTTCATTATTTAAATTGTTAAATCTAATGCCTCGAATTATTTAGCATATTCAATACTGTTTTTTTCATGAATTTTTAAATGAAAAAATTAAATAGAAATTATTAGGGTGGTACTACCACAACTTTTGTTATAATAAAACAAAAATAGTTTATGAAAAATTCTTCAATGATACGTTTTGAATATATTCATAGACATCCATTACAAGGGTATCAGGCATTTAAAAGAATTGTTTTGGGTGGTCTAAACAAAATCAAATATTTTCTAATAAAATTATTTATAGAAATTATGAGATGTCTAATCACACCATAATGTCACAGGAAATACTAGATAAATTTAATAATTCATAAAATTATAATTGATCATTTAAAATTTCACCTTGGATTCCCATGGGTATATATTCATGGAGACTAAAACCCAAGTCCATCCGATTTTCATGAAAGCCTTTCACCTTATTAAGATTTGGTCATTTTGACATTAAGTCCAATAATAAATTTGGAAAAATTTTTAATTGGGGTATTAGAATTTTATTTATAATCATAATAATTTTTTTATTTCATTTGATATAATCACGTTGGATAATTTGTTACAGTAATATACTAATGCCCTTAAGTTTGAATGATTTATTAAATAGGTTTAATATAATTATGATGTTAATTAGGAAGTTAAATTAATAAAATTAATTGGTTTCATAGAAGATAATTGTTTATAAAATTATTTTGTGTCTTATGAAGATTAATCTTTTATGTTTGATACAATATTTTTGATTTTTTACTCATAGCCTTTTATATTATGTGATATCAATGTGATTGATAACTTAGGGTATGATAATGATTGAAATATTGATTTTTTCTTGATGTGACTTAGCTTTAATGTCGATGCCTAAAAGGTTGGAACATTTTTTCTCATACTGCCTAAGGGAAAGGTGTACAGGTACTTGATGCATGAGGGTAGAGTATATAATTATATTTTATGTCTGAGGACTCATGATTGGTGTTGATTATTGAGTGATTGGTTCATGAATTTGTATCACCTGAGGTCTAGGTGCACTGGTACTAAATGCGTAAGTGTATTGTATATTATTCTGTCAGATGCTTGAGAACTAGATACACAGTCAAGGGATGCCAAAGGGGTGATATTATAGTTATTCTTGGGAGTGATGTTTTGGTTAGTCTAGGGGTAGAGGACGTGTATTATGGTGTATTCTAAGTGATTCATCCTGATGTAATATGATCTAACCACAGACCTAGATATCCATCTTATGTTGAAGTATGTTTTATGGTACGAGAGTTGGTTTATGATACCATACCAACTTTCTATTATTTTTTTGTATCACATTCCATTTATAATTTGTATCTCAAAGTTATTAATTAATAATTTCTTGAAAATGATTAGGGTGAACACCATGGGTGATGACCTATTGAGGACTATAACCCATAACCTGCTCATGTGTTATATGGAACCTGAGTAAGTATTTAGGAATAAGGGTTTTTTGATTAATTGTTTGTTATATGATATGTACAAGGGAGATACAGACCATATGATTGGGCTCATTCTTGGGTTGCTTGATTAGATGACTCTAGGTTTTTTCTTTTCATTTTCATATTTATACCTCTTTTATTTGTATCATCATTCTTCAAACAAGAATGTTTATAAATTGGTGTTGGAAATTTTTATTCAGATATCTTATTATTATTCTTCTATTTCCATTATTGTATAACTACTTCTATTGTTATCTATTATTAATTATTCGATCAAACTTTATGCCACTATGATATATAGGGTATATTTTCACCACCATACCTTCTAATAATGCCTTGATTCTTTTCAACAGCCCCTAGAAAATAAAGAGGCACGCTTGGGGCCTTGTGGAAATCGGTCCAACCATCATCTTCATATTGAGATTTGTTGGGACATTACACTATGAGAAAATTTTGTAAAATTAGTCATTTTTTATGATTAATTTTCTGTTTAATTTTTACAGAAAATGATAATTTTATACCAATTATATGTACTATTAGTTATTTAATTGAATTTTATCATAATATATTTGTCTTTTCTCGACATTTAAAGACTTATATATATTTAATGTATTATTTTCTAGGAATATATTCCCATTAAAATGATTATATCCAGTAATATTATTAAAGAAATGGAATATTTAATGTGAAAAATAGAGTTCAAAAAATTCATTTATTCCATCCCAAACAATGTCCATGATATTCTAGTAATGATTATATTTTATTATAGTGAGGGTATTGGACAATGTTTTATTGTATATGAGTCCAATTGAGAGACTTGAAATAAAATAATTCAACATGGGTTCCAAAAATATCCAATGCTAGGAATCCCGTAATCCTTTCACTAACTCCAGTATTATGTGTATTGTTTACATGTTATTCTTATAATGGTTGATTCTTAATATATATTCCAAATGATTATGTTAATAGAATAGAATAAAAAGATTATTGATGTCACATTGAATGTCTATATAGACTCTATCATCATAATATTTAATATAGTGGTGGGATATAGATAGTGTGTCCATTACATTACTATTAAAACAACTTATAGTAATATGGGATTTACTAGAACATTTTTATCAAATATTATAGTGAAATCACCGATTGGATTCTCCTAGTGTAGAAATAAAATAATTTAAAATACTAGGGTGTCCATGATTTCTTTTTAAAATAATTGGGATGGGTACAAAATAAGCAATATGGAATTAATTTGGGGTGGGTTTCGTATATATATTGGGGTCAAATCCTCCAATTGATAGAAAATCATTGATATTTTTTAAATCCTATTAATTTTATATAGGGTTGTGTGATCCATCGATAATTGAGTTATGGTCCTCTAATATTTGACTTCAGTAATCCATGAAATACTCAGTTTTTAGCCCATTGTAATTAGATTCATGTAATTCATTGACAAATTGGGTGAACTTTCTACCCTCATTTTTTTGCACTCCATTAAATAATAAATAGTCTCTAGATTAGAATTATGTCTTTCACCAAAGAATAAAAATTAAGTTAACCTTATTTTATATTTCATATTTTTTTATTATGAAATAGATAACGGAGTTCCCTTATAAATTAAATTATTGATAACATATGTTTATATTAAACTATGTACTCATTAAAGTAATCATTATTGTATAATTAATGCTTGCAAGTGTGGCCTTATTTTTTTTGGAATGATCAAATTAATTTGAATATATATTTATTGAAATACAAGTTTTTAATGAGATAGTTCACGATATAAAAATAATGGATATATGATTTTTTTTATTATATTTTAATGATTATTATTTCATTGATTTTCCATTTTTCAATAATTATTCTGGTCACAATCCTTTGATTTTTTATAAATATATGATTTCCATGGTCATTTATTTTAAGTTGTTAATTTTGTTTCATGTATATCAATTGAGGTGTATAAAATATCTCAATTATTTATGAATTAATTTTTTTCATCTCATCTCATTAACTTCAATAGAGTTAATTTGAATATTTTTTAATACCCATGCATTGATATAATAGATAATTTAGTGCCTGATTTAGTTGGAGTATGATGATTAGGGGGATTATAGTGTTTATTAACATTATTTTTTGATCTATATTTATAATAATATTATAGGTTGATTAATATTATCATATCATGAATGATTATATAAATTTTAAAATTCCTTATGGATAATTGGTGTTTTTGTATTTTATTGATTTTGGTGTTTATATTTCCTTATATGTGGTAATAGTAGATAGGTAATGAAATAATATTATTGGATGATTAAATATGATTTCTCTGTGATATGTAATGACGCAAGGTTTTGGGTTATATTCATTGTAATTTCAATGATATGTTATAAATCCCTGAAATATATATTGGATATATTTTACATTAATTGGTTTGTGGTTTAATTTATTGTTATCATCATTGATCGAGTTTGAAAACTATAATATTAATGGTTGGTGTATGTAGATTGTGTTCATATGAATGATGTTAATTACATTTATTTTATAGGATTTCATTTTTATGTGATGGGGTCTTTTTTTAGTTTAGCTATGATGTAGGTGAATTTTTCAACAATTTCATTATTTTTTTAGAACATTCCATGTTATAGTGATGATAAACCATTTGGACCATCATTTATAGACAGTGATATAATGACCTTGGTTTATATGGAAACTATTTTTTTCCTTATATAGGATTGATGAATTGTGAAATTACTGGATTCTTCATCCATGTTTCATATTTCATTTATATTATCATGTACACCTTTTATGGATGTGATACATATTAAAATGAAATCTCCATGAACATATTACATCAATGTGATGTTTATGATAGTATTTTGTTATCATACATCTACCATTCAAAAGGTTTCAATGTGAATTGATTCTATTCTTGTGAGATAATCTCAATTAAATTATTAATGTTTATTATTATTATTTACTCTATATAATGTTCCACTATTAATTTAACTTTTAATTATTGAAGTGGAATACATATATTTTCTTCTTCATGTAGTAATTATGAATGTACTATAAATTGGAATTTTACATGGTGAAAATATAGTGATAAACTATTAAAAACTAAATTAATATAACAATTAATGAATTGTTTTTAATTAAGCATTAACATATTTTTTAGTTTTGAAATTCTAAATCCTAGAAATAAAAATCCAAATTAAGGTTGATGTAATTTTATATACTTAAATTGATATATATATGTATATATATATTTTTATGAGAACACATAATAACTTGAATGAGAGGGAGGTAAAAGGATAGTTAATCTGTTATCAAATAAGTTTTTTATTATAATATTTTTTTATTATTATCTATTGTTGATATACATTTCTATGTAAAAATTTAAAATTCATATATAATGATGTGATATAGGATTTTTTTTGAGAATGATTAGTCCACTATTGTTTTTAGTTGATCTATTTTATTTTTTAGGATCTGATGGGGTATTCAATTGTATATTCATTTTCATTCCAATTTTGGACTATACTCCACAGATGTTTTGAAAAAATTATTTTAAATTTTTAAATAAAGGTCCCATGTAGTGTAAAATTTTAATATTAATTTGTTAAATAACTTCAACAATAATTTCATAGTATTTTTTCATAAAGTAATTATAATATCCATGGGTGGATAACCAATGTACTTCTAAAGAGGTTTTTTTAGTTTTTCAATAGTTGATTAATAATTTAAATTTCTCCCACTTGACTAAATATATGAATATTTTCCTAAATATTAATCAAGAATATAGATGGAATAATCTACATAGTATCTCATTTAATTATGAGTTTTATTTAATAGTGAAAAAAAGAAAATAAAAATGGGAAATTCTTTAGGCACATTTTAGGCGGGAAGATATTAAAAAATTACCCTTGATTATAGAGGATTCAAGTCTAATTGGTTAATCATGTTTTCATATTGGTTTAATCAAGGTTATATAGTAGAAAACATGGTGGTTGGTCTACAGTTATAATCCTTGACCCTATGATTTATTTTTATTTTGAATCTAATTTTTTAAAGTACTGAAAATTCAAATATTCATTAGGATTAATTTTATTAAATTATATATTTGATTAATTTTATTTTTCATGAATATGTTTTATAATATAAAATAATTTTGATTTATATTTTGTGGTTTGGATGTGGTTATAAATTTTCCCTAATCATTAGGACAGGTTAATGTGAAGGATGTTCACTTAACTGTGGGGCTCTTGAGTATTAAGGACAGATGATAATAAGACCATGACTCCAAATAATATATTATAATAATCTCCATTACCTACCCCATATATATCACATTCATTATGATTAATCCATGAAACCATCGATGGAAATGATAAATCAACTACCCACATTTGAACATCTCACATTAGTACCCAGTTTCAAAAAAATGAGGGAATTGTATTTCAAATATTTAAGGGATGATTGATGGAGTAAAATTGTTATAGAGGCTGTTATGATGAAATGATATTTTGAAATATATAAAACAATATAAAATATAACTAGATTAGGTATTGGTGGATTTGTGTTTAGCAGAGTCGACATTGGTTGGTGGAAAGGTTTGAAACTTGTGATTCACAAGATGTCCTTATTGATGACTTACAAACATTGATTTTTATAGTAATGTATAGAAATGTTTCCCCCAAAGTGAAGGAGGATGGTGGATAGATATCAACAATTTTCCCACAAGAATTGTTTTCAAAAAAGCACAACCCTATACATGGAAAATAAATATAAGATAAGTATCATTGACCACAATATGATGAGGTTCTATCATGGTCATTGGGGACTGGAGAGGTCTAAATATATATCATGCCCCAAGATCCAATTATATTCAATGATCTACCTTTATACTATGAGCTAGGCTTGAAAATATAAAATTAAATTCGAGTAAACAATCATATAAATATAACATACCTTCACTGAGGTATGATATCATGAAAGTGGTTTATGTATTGAACCACATTCTCATATTTATTCAACCCATTGGATGACACATGTGGCATGTGGAGTCGGTGATATCTAACTCATCCAATATGAAGGGGATTTCATGATGTATGGTACATTTCCCTCATAAAATTTTTATAATATCTATACCTTTTTTTAATCTGTAATAAATATTTTCCATATCATACATTTTCATATATATAGTAAAGTTTTTATGTTCAATTTTTGTTTTATAATTTAAAAGGATGTTATAGAATATAAAATTAATTACTATTACAAGATAATTTCATGTAATTAGTTATAAATAAATTTTTTGGAATATTTTTAATTGAAAAATATTTGGTATTACCATTATTCATCGTAACGTTTTTAGAACATTATATAGTTTTTTAATTTTATAACAGTTTTATAAAATAAATACTTTTAAATTTTAGTGAATACGTTTTTTATTAAATAATTCATTTATATTTAATAATAACTGGAAAAACCATGCATGGATTTGGTGTTTTTTTTGGAGATGATCAATTACAATAAAAGGGACTTTGGGTTTTTAAACTAAATGTACATTTTCTTTATGATGTCTCATGGTTCCTAGACATGTAAAAAGTATCACATACTATGGCATTGACATGTAATAATAACATATATTGTTAACCATATAGATTATATTTTTCATAGTTGTAGTTGGAATGATCTATGATATAAATAAGTATATATATAAATATAAAAGGATACATAAGAAAACCATGTATACTAATTGGTAAATGTATGACTCATTAGTTTTTAAGAAATACTAGACAACCAAATTCATAATAAAAAAATGATCATACATAACATTAACTCCCTCAGTAATTATTTTGAATAGGAAAATATCCATGAAATTTTTTTAGATATGCATAGATGAGTATTGATAACATTACCCTATTACCAAATAAATCATATATCTCAAGGACCTAGTAATATAAATTTACATTTTAATAATTTTAATTTTGAACACTATGTTACTATAAATGTATCAAAATAGAGGTTTAGAAATGGAATATTTTTTTAAAGTCTATGTAATATTTTACACCTAGCATGAAATAATTGAGGTACATGGGTGATCATGGATGAAGCATTTATTACTTATAAAATAAATAATATTCTACATATATTATTCATATAAAAATTATAATTTCCCTCTCTTAAATACCCACATGGTGATAATTAAATGATGGACCTAGTTGTGCATGTATTGGAGGCCTAGAACTAGATTGTGACATGAAGTTAAAAAAAATTTATTGTTTTGAAATATCTGGAATGAATATTTGACTATAGATTCCATGTTACAATGCAACACAATTTGAAATTAATTATTACAATCAATGTGTCATTGTAAATTATTTGAAGCATATATATGAGTGGAAAGATAATTGTATTGGTAATAAAGGAGATATAATTTTCTGATGCAATATCCAGTGTTGTATCCTATGATGATGTTATTTTAACTATTATTCATAATTTAACATTTATTGATCAATAATTAGATGAACATAGGGGGAGGTTGATAGGGTGCGAGTTTTATCATAATTCATCAACTTCAATTTTGAAATAAACTTATATATGAAAATAAGTCCAAGGGTATTAGTGATAAAAAACTCACATATCAATATTTTAATCACTACACTATAGAATAAATGAAACCCCATTCAGGGTGTTAATTATTAGACTACGTATAAAGGTGAAATTGAAAATATCATCAATGGAATTGGTGATTGTATTCACATAATCCAATAGGTAATTCAACAATATTAGATTTTAACATATTAGTTCAAAAAGAAATTGCCCACAACCCTATCCCTTTTAGTTTCCTGGTCATCTTGTTTGGTTATTTATATTACCCACTCAGTCCAAATTTGATAGAAACAATATTATATTTATTACATGTTACAGAAAATAAATTATAGAGATGTAACAATTATTTTTCCCCCCATTTCATCAGTGAATAAACATTGGATTATGTCAATATATAAGAAATTGTTTTTCACTACTTTTTATCTTATAATGAATATGATTCATGGAATTTATATTTTTGTAGCATACACTGCACCAATACCATGATAACCAAATAAGTATTTTTTTTGAAGATATGAAATGGTGATTCATTGAGTCAAAAATTGCGTATTTCAAAATAAAAATAAATAAAATTTTGTATCATATATAATTTTTAAAATATATTAACATTGCAATCCTTGGTTTTAAATGATTATATATGTTTTTCAAAGTTGTATATACTCTCAAAAAAAAAATTGTTGAGTGCGAATCTCCTTATTGTGATCCTATTTATTTCTGTTGTCATGAAATAAATTTATAAAAAGGATTTTCATGACACATGGGTTATATCAAATTAGTGATTAAAATGTTGCTTTTGAACCATATATCTCTAATTTTGAGGTAAAATAAGAAAAAAATCATCAAATATATTATATTTACAAGTTTTATGGGTTTTTAAAAGCACTATATGAATAAATAATACAACTTATTTAAGGATCGGTAATTTATGGAAAAAATTATTTGATTCATTATTTAAATTAAAGAGATTATATATCAATAATATTTAACTTTTATCATATATTTTATAAACAATTATCAATATGCTCCATTTAATATAATATAAAAAGATGTACTGACAATGATGTGTTTTTACTATCGTTGAAAATGACGAACATGGAAGTCGATCTTCAAAAAATAGTATAATTTCATTGAATATTTTATGAAGAATATAATTTACATTTGTGGAGAAACCATTCCACACAATTCATGCTTCATTCATCAAAATAATGTCATTTGTTCAGCCATATGGGGCCATAAAAGAAATATTACCATAAATTCCAACATGAAATATTTTACAATCAATATTAATGTAATTATTTTAAAGATAACTCCTAAACATATGTATTACATTAGTTAGTACAAAAAACTGAGAACATTTCAATAAAAACTTACCACATGTGGAAAAAAACCATTAGATCATGAATTTTATAAATTATCCACAAAAATATAAAAGATCTATGAAATCTATGATGAGAAAAAATTATACCACTAATTATTTGAAAATTAATATTTGATAAACCCACATCACTAATACGTATTTATTAAATTAAAATTAATAATATTTTTATAAAAACATTATCCTAAATTGATAGATTACTAATCTTTTCAAAATTAGTAATATAGAAAATAGTTTCATATAAAATATAAATTCCTCATTTCTGTTCTCATATATTTATCCTACAGAACTCTATATTCCCATCATGACATACATTTCTCTATATTCATCATCAAATAATGGTTGTTCTATATATACCATTATGATTGTTAAACTATATGATCATTGTGTGAGAAAACAATAGAATAAAAATCATAAGATATGGTAAATAATTTTATGGGACATGAAATATCACATTGATATTGAAAATTCAATTTAGTGTATATTATGATAATGGTAATCATAAGAATCTTAAGAATTTGGATAATGATTATTCATATTAGAAGTATTTTATGAGTACTAAGGCAACGTGACATAATGTTTAATTATCACTTCCCATGAATAATACATTGTATATCCGAAGGTAAATGAAATAAAAAATCCATTGGGGATATTTAAATTTTTATCTAAAACATCATGTCATAATACATAATTTTTAATTTTCTTTTTTATAAATAAATATAATCTAGTCTTAATCATGAAATAAACTAAATAAAAAATGTTATTAAATTGAATAAAGTCACCCTGTCAAATGGGGAGTCATATAGATACCTAAATTATAGTGGTGAAATCTAAAATAAAATATAAAATGTGATAATAAATGAGTATTAATAATTTTATAAAAATGAAGGATGGAATAATGTTGGGGGTAATATACGGTGGATTTTTGAGAAAGAGTAATCAAGGAAATATTTATTATATGATTTATACGGATTAATTATATAGAAATATAGAAAAGAAAACATAGTGGAATTCATATTACCATTAAATGGAATATATATATTGTATACTATATATAATATATTCAAAATATAAATTTGGAATGGAAATTAGAGAAAGATTGAGGTTAAGAAATAACATATCATCAAGAAATATCTTTAACTGGTATGAACTCTTAAATGATGTCCAAAAATGATTTAGATGATACTCTATACTATTGAAAAGTTATTTAAATTATAGTATTTAATTATTTAGGAACGTTTATCTTTGATAAATATTTTTTTATAACATATTTATTATCATGGTTATTTACTTTTTATATTATTTTCATTTATGATCCATTTTGACATTAATTTATTCATGCTTCCAAAAACGTATTTTATCATAATGAAAAAAAATAAAAAAATTACTATATGATTTTCAATGAGACACAAAAGAATCATATCATTTTTTATATGACATTAAAATTTGTGATATAGGTTAATATATATAGAGAGTTAAGAATTCCTTGAATCCCCATTCATAATATATTATTTGGTTAATAATGGCTAAGATTTATACATTTTATGTCAATATTTACAAGAATATTTTCACATTATAGTTTAATATAAATTAATATAAGTTATTATAAGGTCATATTAAATCAAGAGATAATCCTTAATGGTTATCACATTGAATAATTGAACAACTGAAACATCCTCATTCATAGTGGACGAAAAAATATACCATTAGAGAAATATTTATTTTAAGAGATTTATAAATAAAGATAGTATAAACTAATTAATATTAGAGACTTATAAAAACATATATATTTTTAAAGGATATAATTTAATTTATTTTTTTGATTAGTTGTACTATATGATATTTATTTGGAGAATAAAAATGAAATTATGGGGTTTTACACCCTAACACTACAAGTTGAATTTCTTTTCCTAGATTAAGCATAATATGATCATATGATTGAATTTTGTTCACAACAAGGAAATTAATTCATTGATAGGGGAGTGTTTTTATACTTTTAATTATATTTGAGGAAATAAATTATTTTATAAGAGTGGATGTAGGGTTCGATGCGGTATGTTCCTGTAGGAAACATGGAGGACTATTTTTGGATAATGAATCTATTATTTTATTATTATACCCTATATTATGAATAATGTGGAATAATTTAACTTATTCTATGATGGGATTAAAAAATAGATGTTCATTAGAAATTGTTACATATCTAAATACCCATTTATATTTTTAACATATGATATACAATTTATTGAATCAAAAATATATTTTTTATAGAATAAAATATACTTTATTCTTTAATATTACATATATATGTTTTTATATTCATAATATTATGTCTAAATAAATAATTTTACCTATTAAAATGATTTCATGTCTTGAAATGAAATATATACGCATTTAGGTCATTTTTAATCTAATGATGATAAAAAAATATAATACTCTTAAATGATGTTCCTAATGTGTTTCAATGTATTTTTTGTAAATTAGGAATCTCAAAAAGAATGGTGTAAATGTAATTAATGAAATGATAATATCATGGGTGATGAAATAATTATCCACCCTATGTAAGTGAAATCTACTACTACATATGTACATCATGTTAGACCATGAATAGGTTGGTTCAATCATGTCATAATTATATTGACATGGTATTTACATAAAAACTTGGTTCCCTGTATTTGAAAACCATTATCTACAATATTCACATTGAATATTAAATATCAATGATTTGTTAAATAATCCATTCTTCAATGATAAATTTTAATGATGATAGTAATATTTATTTATCACATTGACAATATTGTGAGTAGAATTGAGTAAAGGATGGTGCACAAAATGAAAAATAGATTAAGAAAAATTATATTTAAATAATTCAAATATTATAAAATTATAATTAAAACAAATATATATTTAGTGGTATTATTTTAATAATTTTGGGAGTCATTTGACTTCTATATAATGTAATTTTAGGTGATTTATGAGCCTTAAAGATGTGTTGATATGGATCAATATTTATTTAATGAAATATTAGATTTATCATTATTGGGAAGTAATTATAAAAATGATAATATAAATTTATCTTTCATGACACATCAAAATATGAATTCTTCTAAAAATGAAAAGTGAGCGGTATAATTAATCTACATTGAAGTGAAGCTGGAAAAACTTAATTGAAACTATCTAAATGTGTATTAATTTTCATGGGGAATTAGTTTATGTGGCCACATTTTATATGAATAAAACTAAATATATGTGAAAAATGGTTTTTCTATTAAAAATATTATATTTGAGGTCACATTAGAGATGCGTGACCCATATATGAAATTTTAACAACACATATGAGTGAGGGAAATAAAAACATATCTACTTTAGTCATCTCATATGATGAATTATATCCAAATAAGTATATTTAGTAATGATAATAATTACACATAAATAAATTTACTTTTGTAGAAGTATATATAGAATCCCATATTTAAATTGTGATTTATTCATTTAAAATATTATATAGTATTTATGTAAAATTTGACAATGGTTTTTATAAATGATTATATAATACTAAAATAGAGTCTTCTAGAGTAAATATATTAGAAATATTATAAATTTAAATTATTTTTTAGTCGATATTCAAATATAATTCCATCATAAATATGATGTGATACATGAAAATGAGTATTATTGGATGATCACCTTCATTTAAAGGGAGAATATGAATAATAAAAAAATGAATTTTTTTTCAATATAATGGTACTAAAATTACCTTTTTTTTATTTCTAATAATAATGAAACAATTTTTGAGTTTATTCATGACATGTAAAAATTTCTTGACCCATTTATGAAGAATATATCATGAGAAAATAAAGGAAATCAAAAGGCTATATATCTTTTGTCGTGCCATTAGTCATGTTGTATTCGATATCTATTTAATTAATATATCTAAAGCCTCATGTCAGTTCCATACTAAAAAGAATTATTAATATAAATTTTAGTATAGCTATGAATAAAAATTTGTATATTGTTGTTGAGATTTAAGAGATTTCATGTGTTTCTTGGGTTTCATTGACATCACTGATTATTGATGAATCTGATATTCATATATCATCTTTCAAAAATAAGTGATATATTTACTCATCCATGAGTAGTTCATTTAATAACAGTATTTATGGTCATTCCATTGAATTTAATAATTAGTGTAAAATACATGGGAATTAAAAATGGGATATTATTCGATACTGATTTTCTATAGTTGGTTTTTCACATCGGTGTACCATTTGTTGTAATTGGATATCAATTATTTATATAATTTAGTTTCCCATACACATGGGTATTATAGTAAGTTATAGGATCATATAATTTTACAGGCGGAATGCTGCAATGTTATATGGTTTGAATAATGGGAATATAATAGAACTAGGTCTCCTAGAGATTCCCTTTAGTGGATATCATGTTTCTTAGAATTCTAAGGTGTGAGATTCCATCAATATATTTTGTAATGAATATGATGATACATATATATATATATATTCAAATATTATTTTCTTCTTATTGAATATATTTTGGAAGTCATAGTCACTCTATGTTAAGGAAGAAAATCATATTTTGTGTGTAATGACATCTCTATACAAAATTTGTGATATATATTAAATTATTGAATAAATATATGTTGGATAACTGAGAGAAAAACATTATAAATAATTTTAGTTGGATTATATAGGGATAAACCGGTAATATATTGATCCCAGATCTTTATAACAAGGTTTACATTGTTATACTGTTTCTATCGGAAAACTGTAATTATATTTATAGATTATATTTATTTTTATAGATTCTTTGAATGGTACATATGAAGCTGGATAAGTATTAATATTCTTGGGATATGATAAACCTTGTAGAAGACTAATGATCTACATTTCAGGATAATTATTATATTATCTCAATTTAAATAATAGGAACAAGGGTTCCATTAATAATTTTTTATTTTTTCCAATTTGTTTACCTCATTTACAGGAATTTCATATCTATATTTTTTGAAATATGATAGTGGAATATAGTTAATTCAATTAAATTATATAGTTTGTGCTATCATCAATAAATATTCGAAAAAATATTTGAAATAATTGAGAACACAATGAAAAATATTCAATAGTAATGGGTCACTTAAGGATAAAGTTAGTTATAATATTGGGAATTTCTTAGGAGAATATGTTGATGATTTTTCATTCAGTGAATGTAGCTCATTCTTTGATGTTTTTTTAAGGGCCACTTGGTACTATTTTTAATAAATAATTTATTACCTAATACAATAACAACAATTATATTATACCTATATACTCTCATATATAATGAGTTCGATCGATGAATAATCACAAATGTAAAGAGAGACAAATGTAATGATAAAACAATTTTTCCGGAATTTTATTTGTTACAACACAAATATAGAAATTTTAAAGGATAAGGGATTATCTATTAAACTATTCAATAAAAACATTCATTTATTATTAAATATTTATAATGAGTTTTTATTGTGAATGATGTATTTGATAATTTTTTCCATGAAATTTCCACTTTATTAAAAATTATACATCATTTTCTTTTGAATTTATTTTGTCTACAAAAGGAAGCTATATAAAATAGAGAGAAGGATGTAGTTACACTAAACTAAGTATACTAGAGTTGGTTTCTAGTTTATTTCACTCGCATAATATATAGGGAATCAAAACTAGAATGACCAGAAATCTTCGTATTCCAAATAAACAAGATAAATGACCAATTCAGATATTAAATTTGAATATTAAAATTATAATTAATTTATTTTAATAAAATTATTCCCCCAATAATACATTTTATTATAAAACATAGTATACATAATTGATAATTGACTACAATAAAAAAATATTGGTGTTCTCAAATGATCGTTAATGTTTAAGTATAATTATGTCTTTCATTAATAAATAATTAATATTCAATATAGAAATGTAAATAACCTATCACATATTTAATTCAATATATAAATTTTCCATAATTATTAGAGAATTATTAATATATATGGAAAGGTAAATAATAAAAAACACATGCCATTATTTAAATACATGATAATTAAATGAATCCAATGATAATATCATTCTTACAATGTTGAGGGTAATAATCAAAATTAATGAATTAATGGATTGATTTTTGGACTTTTTGTATCATAATCATGATTCCATAACCATCAATACATATCACAAGAAATATTATACATATGGTAGAAACACATTTAATTCTATATTATTGACTGTTATCATGAGACCTACAAATGAATCTTAGAGATATATAATGTCTATCCACACCCATCAATATAGGTCCAAAGAATGACTCATATGTTGACTAATCAACTTAATATATAAATAATTTTACATATCATTAAATATTTATATTGGTCAAATAAATCCAATTTATCAATATTTCCTCATTAATCAAATAAATTTCAATATAAATCTACCTAGATTCTATGAGATACATATTTGGAAATAACAATATCTATGATCAATAATATTGGTATTTATGAGAAATTTAATGTACATTTATTATTAAAATGTGAATATTTTAAGGCAAATTTAATGGTGTAAAAGGAAATAGAATAACAAATTTAAATTCTTTCCATGGTCAAACTAATTATACAAAACCATCTGAATAATGAGGATGGTATCGATATACCCCCATTGGATTGATAATAATGGTTTATTTTCATTGATGAATTTAATTACTATAAAAATAAGTTTACAAAAATTATGGGGGAAAATATCTTTATCCTTTAAAAAAATTAATATCCATTTCATTAAAAAAATTTAAAATATTTTCCTTTAGAAGATCCATGTATCTATTCGAAGAATGCTTTGATAAAATTACGATCATGTTGGGGGTAATTCCATAAATGATATAAAATTTAAAAATTACATTTCTTTCTCTCTAAAAAATTATTAAGAAAGTTCCTTTTCTGTACAATGACATGAATATTCCATTATCATTTTAGGTGAAATAAAAACATGCTTTTTTAAGGTAGATACATGATTTAATTTAAAATAATTTAAAAGAATAAAAATAAATAAATTTTAACTTAATAAATAATTTTTAAAACTTTATTTTTTAAATTTTCTTTAGAAAATGTGATTTTATAATAATACATATTTCTTAGAGAAGATAGAATAGATATCTAATTTCATTAAAAATTAAACTAATAATTTATGTTCCCAAGAGTTAAAAAAATATCACTATTACATGAAAATAAAATTATTAAGTAATAAATAATAAAACATAATTGTATTTTGTTAGGATACATTCAAATAATTCCCTTCAACTGAAATTCTAGAGTATGCAATTTCGATTAAAATATGATTGGGAAATAAACCTTCCAAAATATCATTATATTGATATTATAATTAGTGAAGTAATTGATTGAGTTTTACACATATAAATCCACCTAAAAGAGTGGGAAACATAAAATAATTTAATAAAATTTTATTATAATCATAATCTTATAATGAAATAACTTATAATGTTGATGATTAACAGAATAAATAGAAATTGAACTATGAAATCCCTTTCCTCATACTTCGTTTTGATTCAATGTTATTTAACCAAATATATTATCAATTTATACATTTTATTAAATTGTAATAAAATAATATTTATATTATTCATATAATATATGTTCCTTTTATGTAATCTTATTGACCATTCATTAATAGTATTTCATTATTTTCACCTTTTTGTTGTTAATTGCGTTGTTTTCTCAAGCTCGTTTCATAATTAAAGGTCTCATTTTTTAAAATATTTTATAGTTGTATCATATATATTATAAGAATAAAAATTAAATTATTATCAAATTTATGGATAAATTATACATTAAAATACAATCATTAAATATGGTTATGGTAAATGATTTCTGATACGATCATGGAGACTATAGGTTATACGTATACATGAGTAACACTTCCATTTTTCAACGATCATTATGGAAAAAAGGTTTGTAATATGATTTATTTATATAATTACAATAATAACTTATATTGCATATTATATATATATACAATCCATGTTTTTTTGATATGAAAAGAAAGTCATATCACTTCGTGAAGCTTGCAGTCCACGTGTAAAAGAATGTTGTTATCATATTTATATAAGTGATAAGGTAAGGTAAACAATGATCTTTATTATCATTAAAGAATGATAAAATTTTAATTAATTTCATAATTATTTCATTTATAAGTCATATAATCATTAAAATTAACTTTATTTTATTCCATGTAAATCATAAGTGAATGATGAATCACTTCACTTCGTGATGCTCTAGTTTGTCGTATGAATGACTGACGATATATTATACATTATAGAATAGACAATATATATATATATATTAATGAATATATAAGTGTAAATATGTTATAAATATTTTATACATTCTTTAAATAGACCATCACATCCGACCAAGAATGGCGCGATGAAAGAATGAATGACATTGGTTAGTGAGGCAGTAGTCTGCTAAAATACATGAACATGGTTTTTGTACCCCATTTGTAGGAAGTGGAGATAGTTGTATGTAATAAAATTACCAAAAAAATATTATATGTAATATATTATGGAAACTATATCATCATGTATAAATATTAATTTTAGTACATGGATAAAGGAATACAATAAAAAAACTGGTTGAACAAAAATATATATTCTTCGGGTATCCTCTTCAGGATTGAAATAATTGCTTTATATCATGGATTTCGACCCAATGTAAGTATTATAACATAAGGAGTTTAAATTTGGGACATATTTCTAGTAGGTGTTGTCTTAGATATTTTTTTTGATGATTTGAAGAAGGAATGAGTGGGGTTCCCTTTTATAAGTGACATAAGTGGATAACTTGTAATTTTTTTATTATATTAAACAATAAAAACATTTTTTAATGTCACATGATTAAAAATTAGAAACTATAATTCTAATATGAGTTATGTTGGAAATATTGCAACTAAATGTGTGTGGGACCCATTGGTATGCAATAGTAACCCTTGTCTTCTTAGTTTAACCCTCGATAGATCTATAATTACTTTAATAGTTTTAATTAATTTTCAATATTTTCACAATTAATTTTAGTGAAAAAATAATGAAAATTAATAGAATGAATATATTATATATATTAATAATATGGAATCCATATTTTCAAATTCAATTCATAGAATGTTTTAAATTTTATTTCAACTTTACCCAGCAGATGCCATGTGAATGAGGGTTTTTTAAGAGAAATTGATCAAAATACATCAATGATTATATATCAAAAGAGAATATGAAATTGATTCCAAGGATATAATTTGACATTATTGATGTGTAATTAAACTTATTTTACAGTTATAATTAAAAATATATTTTAATTTTTTATATAAATTAAACGTCTGTGAAGTTTTTAATTAAATTTCTTTATTTTTCACTATTAATCAAAATATGAAACATTAAAAAAACAAAAAATTAATCATAATCAAAATTTGGTATTATGATTTTAATAAAAAATATTTATTTTCAAAATAAATTTTTTAATTATTGTAGAAAAATGATTTTAATTTTTATGCACAAATATTGATTAAATTGTCTTTTAAAAATATAAGTTTCCTCTCAAAACATTTATTTTAAATTTAAATGATTCGTATTTTTGTTTACTATCAGTAGAGAAGAAAATAAATCTTTCTTTATAATTTATATTTTCTTTATTTAGATAATATTATCCATACAATCCATTATATTGTACATTTGAACAATATCACATTAAATAATAATATTTGGATAATATGCCAACGTTTAAACTCATTGTATCTTGTGAATGACAATATACCCATTGTTTCATTTAATGTAAGCTAAAATTAGTATATAATATCAGAACATATAATTTAGGTGTTGTTTTCTTCATAATATATAAAATACAATTTTCATATTTAGGAATTTTTTGGGGGATATATTATCCTCGAATTAAATAAATTATCTCATCACAATTTAAACATGATCTTAGTAATCGAGGGTTTTATATTTTAATATTTTTTTATTGAAACAACTCATTGTAATAATAGTGCATAAAAACATAATTTATAGAATCCCTACTTCTCATACATGATATTTACATCACATTAAATACAAAAAATATAAAAACATTACACAATCAGGATCCAAAGGATTAGTATCATTGGAAAATTAGGTCCACATATAAAATTTACTTACTAAACAGATAATAAAAATTTAATTGATTTTTATCTAGCATCTTTGTGGACCACATGTTTTCCATAGTAAAAGTAATAACCAGGGGATCTACATCAAATGAATGGGTGCATTGAAATACTAGTAATAGGATAAATAAGAGACATGAAACATGGGTGGGTGTAATCATCATCATAATATATTCAAAGGATAGTAATAATAATAATGAAAGGAAGTATTACATAATGAAATTCAATGTGTAAATGAATTAAAATGAAAATAATATCATAGTTGTAAACTACCATTCATATTACACATTATCTCATGACATACATCACATTATCCAATGAATTTAAGCACTATATAATTATGGGATCATCCATCATAATATAACATTTACATTGTTCTATATAATTTTTCCATATCCCATCCCTAAAAAAATATACATTAGCATTCATGCTGAATATAATGTTTATTAATCATGGACAAAACATAACCCATGAAAAAAAGGGTTTCATTTCATAACGAATGAATTTATGAAAAATCATTTGGTTTCCCCAAAAAACTAGCAATAACATAATGGGGTAAGAATCAACAATCATGATTGAGGAGGAAATAATCTCATGATAAGTAAAAGATATACTTTTATAAAAAAGTGTTATTTTAGTGAAATCATTTTATTTGTATTAAAAATAAGATTTTAAATATGTATATCTAGATAGAAATAGGTAAGGATAAATAAATTTTATTTATGGAACATTAAAGGAACAACTATAATGAAAATTTAGTGAAATAGGGGAATTACAAAAGAAAAGGGTTGGGATCGATAATACCATTACCTTCATTCCTGCTTCATTACCGCATTTTTGTGCCTCCAGAATAACAAAATTATTTTTTAGAATAAATGGTCCATAAGTTAATTATTTTAATTTTATAAAAATAATTATCCATTATAATATTTGTGTTATATTCCTTAATTTTTCGGTTGAAAATGATTCATTTCTATGTCTTGTATTACTTCAACATTTTTTAAATTTTCCTCGATTTGACTTTTTTTAAAGAAATTATACATTAGTATAATTAATTAAAAAAAACATAAAAAAGATAGTTACATGTTTAAATGTTATATATAATCCATAACATCCATCCATTATAGAGGTTATAATAACCATTTTGAAAAAGTATTCATAGTTCGATAACCGACCTTCAATGAGATGTCGCTCAAAGACCATGAATATGGTTTCAAAAAATTAGATGTCATATATATGATACATGTAGAATTTTTTTATAATTAATGAAATTTTAACTTACATAATAACTAAATTTTGAATATAATGATTTATAATAAATTGGTAAAATAAGAAGGAGACGTAAAAAAGATTGAAGAGTTAACAGATACTTACTCTTTCAATGGTGTGGCTTATCGTTCAAGATACTATAACCCACGTAGTGATTGGAGTGGATCTCTCTAAAAACACCCAAATGTTTTATAATAGGCCTTAGAGGGAGGATTCAGATAGATCATTGGATTTTTAATGTGTGGGATAAGTGTTTTTACAGTGGAGGGAGATGGATTATTTATACTTGAATATTATGTTATTTTTACAATAAAATATTAAATAAAATAATATATCAAATGGTAGACCTGTAATGATTTTTTATTTAAATTTTAAATTAAATATTAATATAATATGAATAATTTTAGGCATTCAAAAACCATTATAACATAAAATAATTAGCTTATTATAATCTAATGTGGATGGAAATGGAAATTGATATTTTAAGGAATCGCTTTTGGTAGTAGGTTTTGGAAAGTTATTTTTAGGTTTGGAAATTTATTTTATTGTTTTGTAATAAAATATATCTGAAATTAAATATAAAATACATGAAAATGATGTTATTGAAACCATTATTTCATTTTTAAATCATGAATTATGTAATTTTAGTTACACCAATAATGCGAAAACTGTTTTTCTACTATTTATCATTAAATTATTTTATAGAAAAAAATTACTATAAAATTACCTACAAAACATTTCAGGGTTATGATTTTAAAAATACCCACCATTTTTTGAAAATAATTTTCTATATATGATAATTTTTATTTTAATTTAAAATCATCATTTATTTAAAGAATGGCAATTTTAAAACTATAACAAGTTTTATGATACATTGAATAATTAATTATAGTCTCATTAAATTATATTATAATCATATGACATAAAAATGTTAATTTATGATGATATTTTAAGTAAATAAATTATCTTTCAATTCATTATATCAACTATAAAATTATAGATAAACTTTTACGGTTTATAAAAATACCAACACAAAATTTATCATTTTTTTAAATATTTATTTACTTATAAAATAATATTTATATATAATATTTTAATTAAGAATATGATGAAAAATTATTTATATTTTCAAACGTGATTTTATTAATATATAAAAAAAAGTACAATTCCTAATTTTCATGTAACTATTATAAGTTCATGTAATAATTCCATCAAAACATGTTTCATATTTTATAAAAATATATTTCATTTCATTCATTTTTAAATTATAATGTTTATATTTTGTTCTTCATGTGATATTTTGACACTATTAATAAATGGTAAATTCTATTGAAAAAATCTTAGTTCGTTACATTCTTCCCCCTTTTGAAATTCCTCCCTAGAAATTTGTATGACATAAATAAGTGTGGATAAATCTCCTTCATTGCCTCGCCTAATAACTAATTCAATTATTCGTACTTATGGTTATTCCACAAACAAAATTTATAAGTTGGGTTGTCTTGTTGTGTTTAACCTTATATCTCTAATCCAGAATCTTTTCTAGATTCTCCTCGTATGTGTAATCATCTTCTACTTATTCCACCTCCAAATTCAGTACATGTTAAGGATCAGGTCTGTACATCCACCTGAGAGATACATGGAAGACATCCTGGATAGGAACCATATTTAGTAGAAGTGAAATCTAGTATTACAATGCTCTTATGTGAGGAGGGGTCTCAAAAGAGACAAAATACCTTGTTCTAAGCTCCTCATTCTTTAAAAACCCCATGATTATCTTCCATGGTTATATTCCAATGAAGACATTATTTCCAAACTCAATCACTAAGTACCTTCAATGGCTATCTGCATATATCATTTTCCAACTCTTAGATGCTCTGATATGTTGCTAGATGGATTGAAATGTCTATATCTTTTCTTTCTCAAGATCTAGTCTAATTTACATTCATTCACTAACTTCCTCCCAATAGGTTGGAGTTCTACACCAATTTTCATTTAGACCTTAATATGGATCCATATAAATATTAGAGTGAATGATGTTGTTGTATGTGAACTAAACCAATAGTAGATGTTGATCCCATAAAACCTTTAATTCCATTAAGATAGATCTTATCATTCCATCAAGATTTTGAATAATCCTTTCATATTGGCCATAATTTTTGGGGTAAGAAGAAATGATGAAATTCAATTTATTACTCCAAGAATGTAAAAGACTCCTCTAGAATTTGGATGTAAACCTCGGGTCATTATCATAGACAATATAATTTGTAACCCCATGAAGTATCACCACTTCCTTCACATATATCATGGTATATAGTTCAATAGATATATCTACCTGAATTGAAATATTGTGGGGTGCATAGGTGAGTTGATTCAACAAATCCCATATCGCATTTTTTCCTTTGGATGTCTTCAAGAGACCAATGTCAATGTCTGTAGAGACATTCTCCCATTTACATATGGGTCTAATTATTTTTTAATTATCCACATGGACCTTTTTCATTCCACTTTTACATGATGAAATATCAAGCTCATTGATATATATTTTACAATATCTTACTTTGTGTTATCCCATTATAAGTGTACTCGGATATCATGGTTTGTCTTTATACATCCAAGATGGATAGAAAATGATGAGTTATATTAATTATCCAATATATCATTATTTATCACAGGTTAATAAGGAAAAAATAAAACACCCAAACCTAATCACACCATCATCATTGATATGCAACACCTGAAGATTCCCTTTATTTACTGTATCCACCTTCTTTTGAACATCCGAATCACCCCTTTTTGCCTCTCTAATTTTCTAATTTATAGATTTTTGGGCAATCATTTGGGAAATGTATGATTTATTCCATTTCTTTATGATTTTCAAATCAATTTTTTCCTTTGGATGAATATAGTTTCATTATCAATCCTCATCATGAAGAGAGTATTATGTTATTTTTTGAATTTAGTGTCACCAACACTTTTTACCATGCCAGGATGATAGTGAATATAGTAATAATAGACATTGATTGTCTCTAAAAATATCTGTTGACTCGTTTTGTGGTCTTTTTGTGTGAATATATACTATCATCTCTTGTGATCATTATATATTTCACACTTCTCACCATAGAGGTAGTACCACTTAAGCATCAAGGAAAAGACTATAGCTACTGACTTCAAATCATGTGTCAGGTAGTTATTCTCATGTATATTAAACTTCTATAAAGAAAATTCTATCACCAATTAATTTTTCAAATAACCCAATCATTTTTTGAACCCCCACGGTATATCACAATACATTCTAGAATTTATGGTAATGTGATAAAAAGAGTAGTGATAAACTTATTCTTTAGTACCTTCAATCTTTTCTCGCATTCTTTAATCCAAACATACTTTAACCCTTTAATTTTTTAACATAGTTACATTGATATATAATAATGATAAATTTCTCACAAAACAATGATTAAACCCTAATAATCCAAAAAAAACTATGGAATTCTATTACACTGGAGGGTTTTTTCCAATCCCTAAATGCATTTTTTTAGGGTCCATGGAAATTCCATCATATGTGATCATGTGTCAAAATAATGGGACATTAAGTGTCCAGAAATCTCACAAAATAAACTTGAAATAAAATTTATCCTTCCACATGGTATCTATCACAAAACATATTTTTTTGTTTTGTTTATCCTTGTTCTTGTTGTGCATGATAATGTAATTGATTAACAATAACACAAATTTTACAGTGTAGTAACTAATGTATCGGTTCATAAATTGCACAAATATTATAGGTGATATTTTATGTCTGAAGTGAATAACTAGAAAATCATAGTTCCCATAACGTGTACAAAATGTATTCTTCTGTTTATATCCCTTATTCACCATTAGTAAATGATTTCCATAACACTGATATAAATTTTAAAATTACTATGCTCCTTTTAGTTGTTTGAAGAGGTCATCAATCCATAGAATATGATAATATTTCTTTTTGGTTATCTTGTTAAGATCCCACTGTTCGATACAAAAACGCATTGATCCATAATTTTTTTACTAGGAGAACTAAAGAACCCCAAGGAGATGCATTATAGATTATGAAACCATTGTCAAAATGCTAATGTAGATTCTTCTTTAATAATTCATGTTCTATCAGAGCTATCCATAAGGGAATTTTGAGATAGGAGTGTCTCTATGTATGAGTTCTATTGAGAACTCTACATCACCTTTTATGGGAATTGAAGGTAAATATTCAAGAAACGAATCTCTATAATCCGTCAGATTGGGAATTTCCCCTATGCTGATTCATTCCTTTGACTCAACCAGTTTAGCGAAGTGTGATTCTTTATAGGGAATGAACACCCATTCCAGTGATATATCATCCAGAGAAGATTCATGGTCTTGAATTTTTAGAGGATCATGAGATGGTGAGAATATAAAAATATGTTTCCTTTTTCAAACAGTTGATATGTGATCTATTTAAAAAGAGCCAATCCATCCCTAGTGTAGAATCAAATTCCACAATAAGAACTATTGTGAGATTCACTGGGAGAATCTTCTTATATAAGTCTACATGAGAATAGTCTAACACTTAGGTTTCAATTATTTCACCACTATGTAATATATGAATATCCCTAAATTAATGTTGCGGTCCATTGATTTAATAGTTATTAGATCCTGGGAATATATAATGGAATTCATAGAATCAAATAAAAATTGATTTTTCCATTATTTCTTAAATAATAAGATTCCCTTTTACGACTTCCTTTTAATTATCCACATAAACATTAGAGTTTTCATAAGATATTCCTTTCTCATCCAGATTTTGTGGCGGATAAATCTATTTACCATCAAGACCTCGAGGTTTTTTGCACTAGGATGCATTGTGACCATTGTCCTTGAAATTTAAGAATTTCCCCATGGGTGGTGGTCTCCATTCCTATATCATATTTTACAGCACAATTACGTCTCTCTGACATTCATGAGACTTGTTTCCTTTTATCCCTCAAATATAAAACTTCCCTATTCCTTTGTGGAAGTTCCCATGATTCTAATTCCCTTATTTTTGACATGTGAGTGGTAGGGATTTCATTAAATATTTCTTATTTGATCATCAAGATTGAAGCTAAATCTTTTATTTCTTATCACGATATCCATGGGACCATTCTCGAAACTCCATATCCACATTGAGATAATATTAAAAAACTTCTACCTAACTCTAAATGTCTTCAATTACTAGAGCCTTTTGATAGTGTGGTTTTAAACCACAAATTAGTATATCAACTTTTCTATCATTGGGGATAACAAAACTCAAAAAATTACATTGAATTACTTGTAATACTTTCTCTATATTCTATAAAAGATTCACCATCATTCTTAATTACCTTTTTAAATTTTATATACACATTTTTGGGAAGATTCCATGTGAAATACTTGTTAATAAACATTAAAGTAATGTATTTCAACTTAATATATTCAATTTTTCCTTCTTTTTGGTGTTTTTAATTAATTGACACCATTTTTTTCCTCTCAATCAATAAGATAAATACTCAAGTCACCTTAAAAATCGTAAAAAGAAAAATAAGATAATATAGATTCTCAATTTAGTTACCCCACCATTCCACAACTACTAGATCAGAAGATCCACTCATGAGCGGTGGTCATTGTTACATGAAAGACATGATATATAGTTTATCCCGCTTTGGAGAAGGTGGACATTCCACATTTTCTAGGTTATTGTTCATATCCTAAAATAAATTGGTATGTATCTCATTGAAATGTTTAACTCTACCACCAATGGAAATGGGGATGTCGCTCTTCATTGTCCCTCACATGATTTTTTGGCCTAGTTTCTACTAGTTCCCATATTTTTATAAAATATAAAAAAAAATTAAAAATAATATTCAACAAGTCATGAATAAATAATTTATACCCTTTTTAATATTAACACAATATGAAAATCTTGTGGGATCCCTATGTTTTTCATTTATCTGAAGCAATGATTTTTGGGTGTATATGTGAACTTTTTCTAATAGTAAGTGTCTTCACTAAAGTTATGTAGCCCAAATTTACAAATTAAAAAAAATGTTCTCCAATACCAACTATAGAGACCCTAATTTTAACGCATTATTGTAATATCATTTTAATATAAAAACACATAAATACATCACAAAATCAGGATCCAAAGTATTAGTATCTCAGAAAACATATGAACATACATAACTTTGGTATAATAAAACATAAATAATTGTTTAATTCATTCTCCTATAGATTCTTAGTGGTCCTCATGTTCTCCTCAGTACATGTAATCATCATAGGATATACATAAAAATAATGGGTGAGAAAAGATCCCTATAAAAGGAAGAACAAGATACATGGAACATGGGTGATGATATTCATTATCATAATACAAGAAAAAGATCATCATCATATTCATGATGGGAGGCATTCAAGAAATTAAAAAATGTGGCAATTAATAAATAGGAAACATCATGTCTTTATGGTCATGTACAATGCATTTTACACTTTATCTCAAGTGTTACATCAAATTACCCAATACATCCTAGATCTATATAATTTCGAGTGAACCCATCACATCCAAACATTTAAATTTCTCTATATAACTCAGGGTGTACCCATCACATCCCAACATTTACATTATCATACATGCCACACATTACATATGTCAATGATTCACATAAAATGATTAATTGAAAGGTACAAGTTTCATTTTATAATGAATAAAATCATGAATAAACATTAGGGATCCTGCAATAATGATTTAATAATATAATTTGTATAAGAATCTTCAATACTGAGTGAGGAAGAAGCAATATCAGGAGATGTAAGAGTTGTTTTTATAAGAAGAGTTCTTTTAGAAAAATATTTTCATTTGTCTCAATAACTCCGATTAGAAAAATTTATATCCATAAAGAAAATGTGAAGGATAAATAAAATATATTTATGGAAAATTAATGGAACATCCAGACTTTAAATGGTGTGAATGCGGGAAATGCCAATGGAAGAGGGTTGGGTTCAATAATCCCCATATCTCAATTCCTTATTTATTACATCATGTTTGTACCTCATAAATAACAAACATGTAATTTTATATCACTAATAAAAAATTTAAATATAGTAATTTTATAATAATAATTTTTATATATAAATATTGGATTATATTTTATAAAATTTAGATGTAAATGATGATTTTTGTTATCATGTTTTACTAAAAAAGATCCAATTTCCCTTCAACTTTTCTATTTTGTTCAATGAAAATTGTACATTATTATAATTAATTATATAATTATATAATTCATTTAAGGACATGTTTATATATTATATATACTTGTTACTATACATCCATTAAGACCTTTATAATAATTTTAGTGCAAATGTCTCTAGAGATGGTTGACCGACCTTCAATGAGACATCATCAAAAAAGTAAGAAATTGGAGTTAGAAAATTATATATGTCATATATGTGATAAATGAAGTAGGATAAAATAAATAATTAAATGTTAATTTATTGACTAATTATTTTTATAGTATATTTCTTGAAATTATTTGGTAAAATAATAAGGAGAAGAAGAAAAGAGTGAAGAGTTAATGGAGACTTGCTCTTTTCTCATTGTGGATTCTCCTATATGATACTGTAACTCCCCTAGTAATTATAGTGGAATACCCTGGAACATCAATTTGCATTATAATAGTCTTGAGTGTGAGGCCTTCTCAATATGATAGCTTTTTGGAATGGGTGTGATGAGTGGTTTTTACAGAGAAGGGATATGGCTTATTTATATTTGAGTAGAGGGGTATTTTCAGAATAAATATATAATTAAATAATATATCAAATGATAGACATATAATGGTGTTTTTTTGAGAATATAAATCATATATTAACATTATATAATGAGTCTTAGCCTTTAAAACGACTTTATAATTTGTAATAATCAATTTATTAAAATGATAGTGGAATGGAAAAATTGATATCTTAGGGAATCGCTTTAGACTTTAAGTATTCAAAATTTAATTTAATTTTTAGAAATTGAGATTTATGTATTTCAATGAATATTGTTTTAAAATAAATACTCAATAAAATAAATATATGTTCTATAAACCATTATTCCACTATTACATAATGAATGTAGACGATTTGATTACACCAATAGCACTGAAAATGTGGTTTTCAGTATTTATTGGAAAATTGATAAATTTTAGAAAATAAACCATAAATTACCAATAGAAAATTTTTACTTGATTATCTAATAACAATAATATATTTTATGATTATAATATTTTAAATATGATAAATTTAATTTTTTTTAAACTCATAACTTATACTAAATATAAAAAATTTACGACACATTGAAAAACTAATTAGGGTATCATAAAATTATCTTACGATTCTAATACAAAAAAATATTAATTTATGAATCCATTCTATAAAAATAATTTTTCTCATAAATAATTATATACATTACAAAATTGTTAACACACATTTATTTACTAAAATAAATAAAAAACACATAATTAATCACTAATAAATGATTTATTTACATATACGATGATATAAATATATTATAATTTTCATTTAAAATATGAATAAATTTTATTTATATTTTCATAGGCGAGGTTACTATTCTATTGATCAGTTTTCTATTCATTATGTCATTTCACATTTCCAAGGTTCAGGTTACTATTCCATTGGAATAGGTTTCTTAATTTTTAAAAATATCATTAATTTAATTCATTTTTCATTTATGTAGTGTTTATTGTGTTCTCCATGTGATTTTATTAAATTATTATACCAATGTAATTTTTATTGAGAAATGTTTGGGTCGTTACAATGTTAATAAAAGTCAAATGGATGTACCATGTTCATATGAAATAACACATAACATGGTTTCTATGTTTTTGAAAATTTTGTGAAAGTGAATATTTGTAAATAGAGGTGAAGCATACATAATTATTGAGAGTTATTAAGTTCCTTGATCAAAGGAGTTTGAATGAACAATTGAATTTCAAGGAACTCAAAACCATTATCAGGCAATGGTTTAAAAGACAATATGATTTATTGGATATAAATGTATCTAGATAATTTTTTTAAAAATTAAGATCTATTACCTAATGTAAAGGAATTCATTTAATATTTAAAAATATTAAGATAAATAATTATTTGGAACTTTTCTAATTCATTAGAATAATTTAATTCTTTGTATTTTCTTCCATAAATTTCAATTTCATTTCTTACTCCATGAAATAAACATCCAGAACTATATTTATTATACTTGAATCACTAAATTTTACATTCAACGTATTTTAAGAATATTGAAATAGTGACAATACATTCTTTATATATATACATATTTCCAAAACCAAAATAATTAGAACAAGTTATCAAGGAGGATAAATTCTTCTTTATATATCAATGTTAATGATTACATTTCATTTTAAAGATTCATTGGTCATTATTTTTTAGTATATATATTAACATATTAACATATAATTAATGTAGTCCAGTTGTAGGATCTAAACCCTTTTCGTCCTTTGGTTATGGGTTCAAGTCTCATAGCCTCTCCAGATGCGAATGGTTGTCACCGAATACACATGTTTTTTTTTTCTAAACAATATTTATATAGTTATGAAATCATTCCCAAAATAATATTATTATTACACATGAAATAATATTAATCACAATTTATCATTTTTACTAAATTTCTCAAAACAAATTATCTAATAAATTCTAATGATGTTTTTTGATTATTATTTTATGGCCATTAATAATCATATTCAACTAAATTTTTTTTATTACCTCAATAATTATGAGTATCAAATGTAAATGAAATATCCGTTAAATTTATCTTCTACCCAAACATATTATTTATATAAATTTGTCCCAAAATATCATTACTCATGGTAGACTCCCATCATATAAAACCCAAAAATTTGTGTTTAAGACTGTCAACATATGAACAATAATAATATCATTACACATGATGGTATTCATGAATATTAATTTTATGAAACCATATATTCTACTAAAATAAAAATAACTCTTATATATTTCATGTTCCATATAAAAAATACAATTTTTTAAAATAAATCTATATTAAAATTATGGTATCACAATAAATAATTTAACAATTCTATTTCAACATATGATTATTAATGGCACATTGTTTAATCGTATAAAGTGTGAATTTTCTGAGAAAATTTGTAGGTTCTATAAACGTAAGAATAGAATCTATAAATATATCGCTAGAATGAAATTTTTTTCATTCCATTCTACTCATCATTTTACCTAAATAATAATTACTTTATTCCATTAGCTTCCACAAATAACACATATTCCATTACATTGATAAGAAATCATTTCAATATAAGACTCCATAAATTTTACATATGTCATTCCTTTCCATCATATATACAAATAATTTATAACGTTTGGTAAATAAAATGTTTACTATACTAAGAATATCCCCCAGGAATTCTAAATTAGGTGAATAGTAACGACCATAGTCATGCACCAGGTGATGAAGAGGTTAATCCCAATACACCATCTTTCGAATTATTTCATAAAGGTACACTTATTTCAAAATCACATACACTTATAGAATCGATAAATGTATTTATTATAAGGAAATATAGATAATTTATTCTTTATCGAATCATTAAGAAGTGCATCTATAATTATCATCAAATTATATAAAGCTATTTTGATCCCAAATAAATACATTATTAAATAAAGTTCCCAATGATTCAACTAGACCTACTCGAATACCAAATGTAGCGACCCTGTCTTGAGAAGCAAGGATCTGATGTCTACCTTATTATATTTTTATTCGATAAAAGAAATCGCTTCTTGAATGACATAATAGTTTTGTATTCTTGGTAATATATATAAATACAAGATTTAAATATTATTTTTATATAACCAAATTTAAACATATTTTTTTAGAATATCTTAGTTCCCTCTAGAATTTCTTTTCATATCTAATATATTACAGTACAACTATTCAAATGAATGGAAAAAAATAAGGTTAATATAAAATTATCCATTAAGGATAAATGTAGTGGAATATATCATGAATCAGTATTAAATAAACAATATGTCATGGTAAAAATAAAACTATTTAATCAATAACACTCCCATATTAATTAGATAAAGGATAAAAAATATGAAATTATAACTAAAAAAAATACATGACATTTAATCAATACCTTATAATTATAATGCATCCAAATAAAATATAATTATTAAAATCACATGGATCATAATAGCTCCAAATAAATGTAATTCCTAATTAGTGGGAATCATGTCTCCTGAACATGATACCTCTATTGTCAATAACGTTCAATAGAATGTTTAAATTGCACCTAGGAACATGTTTAATACAAGCTTATTGATTTGTCTCATAAGACCTAGTAATTCATCAAGGTGATATATAATGTCTGGACCCACCCATCACTCCATGTCCACAGAAGTCCTCATATATCTATGAATATACATAATTCATATGGAATGTTCCTTGTCATCATATATCTATATTTTTAATGAATAAAAGTTTATCTTTGTTTCCCAAGTCAGTCTAAAAACACTCATTGTCAAAAAAACATATATAAAAATGATATGTAGTTTAATATATTGGAATATCCATTAGGACTAACATTAATATTTATGGGAAGTTTGATTTATAATTTTTATAGGAAGTAAAATATTTCAATGGGAAGTTAATGTCTATAAAATTGAATAAGGAAGTGAATATTAATAATATCATTGTTAAAAATAACCATAAACACTTTTTGAGGAATAATATTGATAGTATTGGTATATACCCATTCGTGTAAACTAAATGTTTTTTTCACCGATGAATAAAAATTCCATTAAAATATATTTAAAGACATTATTGAGGATATTTTATTTTAAATTTTGATAAAAATTAAGAAAATATGTTTTTCCAATAATCTCTATAAGAAAAAATTATTTCATAATATATTTTTAAACATGCAAGTGAATAATAAATTAAATTATGGTCATTATGGTGGGTAATTCTATATGTGTCATACCCATTAAATAGATTAATCCCTTTTCACTATAAAAATGTTTGCATAATTCCTTGTTTTAAAAAAAATTATTATTGTTTTCATTTTTTATACAAGCCAACCATGATCGATATTAAAAATAAAATTAGGTAAATTTGAAAAAATCTTTTAAACATTAATAATGGGTTAAAATATCAATAATATATCATTTTAAAAGGTTAAAAAATTTGAACACATTTTTTGAAAACTTAGTTTTGCGGGAAATAAAATTATGTCCTTCGAATTAAATGATGTCAGGTTTTCTTAAAAGGAATCTCAATTAATTTTAGTACCAATGAGTGGGGAAGAGGAAATACATAGTAAAATTATCATGAAAAAATTGAGACTAAAATTCAAATCAGCCAATTTTTATATTGTTTCCTAATTTCCTCAATCTAAAATTCAAAAAAATCTCAATTAAAGTGGGATTTTAAAATAAATAGTTATAATAAGTCCAAATAATTACTATAACTAAATTAATGAATATATTATGATATTTAAAAATTAATGAAAATAAATAATTTATAAATATAACATAGTTTAATAAAATGTATTTATATGAATAATCATTCAATTCTTAATCATTGAAGTATGACAATATCCCAGTGAACATAAATTTAGTTTTGAAATTTCATACCACACGCTTCCTTGTGATTGAACATTCATTAACCTACAGTATAGTTGTTTAAATTCATTTTTAAATTAAATATTTTTATTCATTAAATTTCTACAAAAAATATATATAATTCCCTAAATTTTATTTTAAAAAATTAGAATAGTAGTTTAAGGGAAAATGTTGAATGTGGAGAAACCGCGAAGAAGAAATCACTCTGTGGACCAACACACTTATTGACTTTCTACCACTTCACGAAGCAGCTATGAATAAAAAATGTTTGTGGGAAGGGGTGGAGCCTACAAAAACCTAGAAATTAAGAAGATTTGTTTGCTATGAGAGGTAGGGATTTACACTCCCAATACGATCGATCTACATGAACGAAATAATCTTAGGGGATTGGTGGTATCATCAGCTCCTTCAAATGAGACGAAGTCATTTGTGGTGATAGGAGGTGAAATTTATCCCTGTAAATGACCTCTACCAATAAATATGTCCTTCACAGGCTTCTAAAAAAGAATTTTTGTGGCCCACCTCAAATGAAAGATCATTCCAGTACTCGGCCCCCTGGGTTTTTTATAAATATACATAGACAAGTATCAATAGGACACAAGTGGAGAGAATGAAAATAGAGAGAATAGAGATGAATGATTGAGCTAAGAAGAGACGATGTAAAGCACCCCAAGGACCATATCGCTACAATTATTAACATTATGTAAAACCTAATTCATAGTAGATACAAGAAAATAATATGATATTTGATGGTCCATGAATCCAAAAACCTTCATCTACATAGTTTCCTCATAATATAAATCTAATGGACCCTCTAAAAATGAGTACCCAACATAGAAAACTTTTATGTGGTAGAAACCCTTCCCTGCATAGAAAAATATTGCACTGGTGGAACTCATTCACACATTGAAAAACACTACGTGGCCATAGAACTGGTTCATATAGCACATCGCAATGCAGATGACACTGTTGCTCACATAGAAATACTCTTTGTAGAGGGAACATCATCCCACATAAGTTATTTCAATGAAGAATAAGTCATAATAGGGGAATATACAATCCACACTATATCAATCCTTTTTTATAAGAAGTGAAACATTTTTTCTTCTCCACCTCCTTCAATGAAATATCTATATAATTCCATTATCTTGAAAACCATGAATATGAAAACATTGATGAAACATGCAACACAAAAGATCCAAATATCTCCCATTGTGATCCATCAAAATCGATATGTGGATAGGTTGAGATCGTGTGATCATAAAATGAAATGATTCCTATTATTTATCACACAAAACATGAGTTATATGGTCATAAATAGTCGTGGAGATTTAGAAATCTGCATGACTCCAAAACCTCAATCGGGCATTATCCATAGATGTAATCTACATCTTTAAGTACCAAATGGTCATCCAACACAGTTCAATCCCCATTAATGCCCCTCTAATGGGAAGATTCTATTCATAATATCTAATTTACAACAGACAATATGGAATTTAATTTCTAATTAATTGGGATATGTAATAAACCTTGTTGAGGTCAAAAACCAAAATCAATATCCATCATGATTCCCTTCGGGCTGTAACCACAATAAAATATTTCCCCTTCCCAAGAGACTACATATCTCATAGGCTCCTCAGGCCATGTTAGAATATGCCCCACACTTTCATTGACCAAGCACATTTCAAGTGGAAATCCAAATCACATAATTTTAAACTGAAATTTTTTATCTCAACACCCAAACATTAAATGTGGCGTTTCGTGTTATGTGGATGAAGTCTAGGTGGTGTTTTATTTTTCTCATATATATAGATAGGGATCTTGTTTAATGGGTTAAAACCCGGCATCAAAACCAATTTTTTCCAGTTAGATTAAGGTAAAATCATTATTTCCCAACTACATGGATTAAAAATTGTATCATCTTAATAAAAGAGCTTAGAATCCTTGACCTTTCTTCAAAATAGTAATATTGAGAGAGATACATAAAGACATATAGATGTTGGAATAACCTTGATTCATATAGATGATTCCATGTCCATGCATGTTAAATAACGGTCATTACCTGAAAGAAATATTTAATATAAATATTTGGTAATGAAAAAAAGATTCATGAACATATTTTAAATATCTAATATGGTTTGGGAATAGGAAATAGTTCCATCCAAAAGGGTGAGATGACATGACATTGAATCCCATCAACCAATTCATGTTCTTAATAGATACTATTCATGTTACCAACAAAATTATTTCCAATGGAATTGAATTCCATAAATCATGGATTATAGAACCATTGGGTGTTTCCTTCTCAATGAACAAAACATGTTGGTGACCATTCATAAGATTTGGACTCTACACAATTTTTTTTTAAAAAATCTACCCCATGTAACCAATGATCATGGACAAAGGAATTTTCTATTAAAGAAAATGTTGATACTAAAATGAATGCCTTGAATATGTCTCTTCCATTACAAGGTAGACATAAAATATGGAATGGTCCCCATTAGACCATTTGGTTCTGCAAATAAACACATCTTCAGTCGGAAACAAAATAGTGAACCGGACATGAATCCTTTACCAAGGCTCCATTTTTACCGCTCTTCGACCACTTTAGCATTAAATAGGGCCAAATGAGATCATAAATTATGCATATGGTTCTTAGATGATACTTTTATGAGGCTCTATTATATTCTTTATCTTCAGTATCTATATAATTAATCTTTCATATATTCCATCAATTCTGTGAAATTTATATATGATTCATAGATATGTGTGTTAGCCACCGCACATGTGGGAATATATTCCTTCTGTGTCATTGGGGTGGGAATATATTGCCATTATATCAAAGTAAATATATCTAAACACCCATGAAATAATGGAGGATTATATATCAATTCCATGAATCAAAATATATAATTGTCCATATGTAATCACTTCCTCGACAATAGCAGGGAGATGGTAACCCAACCTCTCCTCCCCAACTATGGTAGCACATAAAAATACAGGGTTTCCACTCAAGAGTATAAATGCTTCCCTACTCCCATAAAATAGGTTTTTGCAAACATTTTTGATATATATACACCCAGATTGGGGAAAATACTCATTCAAATTTTGGGATATCGGTCCACTACATTGGCCCTTTTTGGAAAATCATTTATCTCCATTTAAACTCATAATTATCATCCGCATATCCTAACCTCAAAATAAGATAATATTGAACATGCACTTCTTTATTAAGGATCTCACACTAAAAATGTTTCCCTAGTGTCCTACAAAGGAGAACCCCAAAATAAATCATGAAAATTAAATTGACAAATAGAGAGACTGTTATTGACCCTACTCTGCTAGAATCTGGTGTTCTGGATTCCAAAAAATACCTATCTCTGGTGGATCAGGTTCCTCCAGATTCATCACAAAAATTCGTATGTTTTATTAGGAGTTGTGAGTGTCCTCATTAAAACTGTGTTTCTAGTAGTTCTATAGGTCCTACCAAAAGCAAGGCATTCTTTGTAGGAATATAATAATCGATCATGAGAGGATATCTTCTGATATGAGTCTTGGTAACCCTCTTCATAACTCATAGATCATAAAAAAAGAATGTACTCTACTATCCATCATCCTCACCGAAGGTCCTCAAAGTGGTACACATAATGAAATTATCCTTATATATGGACATCATATCTTCATGGTAGTCCTATCAATTGTGGAATGTGCTATAAATGTCCTACCATAGTGATTCCTCATTTTATAAATATTTCCTCCCCTTGTATCATCCATTCTAAGGGTCCACACAATGGTATACACCATATTAATTATCCCTATGGTCAAACATTATGTTGTGAAGGTAGAACTCGCCATAATGGAACTCATTGTGAAGGTCCTCACCATAATCAAATTTTATTTTGGAAAGAAGATCATACTCAAAACGAGCCAGGAATGTGGAAGGCCTCCTATTTTAAGGAAATTGTAAAGATATGGTCATACATGTTATATAACTATTCAATAATAAGAAATATCTTTTCTCAACTAGGGGACACCTGGTGAAATAATCATCTTCTGAGCCACCCCATATCGTTTACATATCCAAATGAAACCAAATAACCCCACCACATGCTACCAAATCATCAAGAAACATTAAAAGTGTGTAGATCATGTAGAGGATTCTTGGGTATAACAACAGAAGGACATTCTTCTCTTGAGAAGACAATTGTACAAGGATGAAATACACATATTGTTTTGTGCATCATCCACTTGTCAATTTGAAAACCCAAAAGATGTGTCAGAATGTTGCTTATATATCTGTCGTCTAATTCTATTGATAAATCTTAAACAAAGAAAACAGATTATAATGGGTATGTAGGCCTTGTCAATATATTGGGAGAGCTTTATCATAAAATTGATTCAGGAGACCTTTCATGCACCTGAAAAAAATAACCAGAGAGGTGGTAAAACGATACCATAGTAACCTTCCATGATTAACAACATAAGTGACATAATCTAATCGGTGACATGCTTCTTGGTGTTCGTAATTGGGGCTGGGGTGAACATGGATATTTTCATTTTTCCAACATATTATTCAGCAGTACCTAATAGAAATGGCATCATCTAATTTCATTATACGAAGGAGAAAATTATGTGAAATACCTTCTTAAGAAAGGGGACATTCTCAATAACAACTGGTGTTGAGTAACTTGCAAATGAATAAGTCCTGATAATAGAAATCCATCAAAAACACCTAAAATAGGAATATGAGAATATTCATCTGTCTTCTCTCTTATGATAAGCTAATAATTAGTAACTATTGACGTCCTCAACAATTAATAGCCCCCATGTAGACCAATCACCATTTACATATCACACTCAAAAAAATGCTCAAGATTAGAGAATCAACAATAACGTCATCAGTTTTCTACATATGGGATCAGTCCCTATCAAAGGGATTTGGGAATTATTAACACAAAAATCCCACATAAGATCGAAAAATTAGGGAAAAGGAACAATAATAAGAGAATGGAAAGAGCCCCATACAATTAGACATGAGAAAAGTTTACCTCAACCACCCACCTAGTAGAAATTACTATTTACACAATTAAGGAGGATAAAAAATAGATAGATCTCATATTCCATTATGTCACTTGAATTATTCCTCTTAAAAATGAGGAATATAAAAATACTACATATAGCTTCCGTCTAAATAATTCGTCACCATGAATCCAAAAGATTGTCCGGAATGTTAATAGAGAAGTCTGGTAGGGGATGAGTATAATCCTCCTATCATTCAATAGCTGGAGTGGTACCCACAATTCACTATGCATCAGTGAACATTGTAGATGTCAACCATGAAAAAGGAACCAATTGTAATGGGATATGTGAGAGAATTAAAATGATGGTTCAAACAAATATATTTCCCACCGTAAGAATGAAGGTGTGTATACCTGAGACTAGAGGATCATCACAAATCCTGGTGTTCCTCCAATCAATCTTACACCACCTCCTCACCGAACATTAGAGAGAGAAATAATATAATCTTGGTTTTATATGAACCCATTTTTCAAAGGATGATAATGAGCACAATACACTTGAAAAAATATTCCATCAGCAGGAGGAATACATGAAATATTTGAGACAAATAAACACTAAACTACTTTAGTGTAGTCATACTATTGAATATTCCCCCTAGGTAGAGCTTCAATATATACTTCTAGAAGGTGCACCTCAACCACAATGGTTCATCCCAGAGATTGAATCAAGAGTGTAAAATCTACCCAACCTAATGTCTAGATCATCATTCTACCTCTTCCAAATTACAAAATAATGTCAATATTTCCCTCCATTAAGGATACAATAAGATAATGTCCATTTGAATCTTCAAAATATTTACTTAGCGAGGTATCCTCCCCATGTAATGGCCAAAACATCAAACTAGATCTTACCCATCACTACACCGAAGCAATTATAGGATCAAAAGAAGACACAAACTTGTCTTATCAATAACACAGATTCATTTTCATATCTTTTAGAATCCATGGAAGATTGGATATCATCAGTATACAAATAATGGAACCCATTCCTTGATTGGGTAATTAAAAAACTACTATCATCGAATTTAGGGAGTCTTGTGTTCCATATATTCAACAGATCAGGTAACCTAGTTAAACATCTAACCCAATATATTTTCTATTATGACCCCATGATTTTGATCATAGATAAACAATAAGCATTAAAACATATATTCCTCATTCTAACCCTTCACGGGTCATCATTCGTATGTTTTACCAATTCTATAGCTCAGTTGGTAACACAATGGGAGGATCTTTGTTGATAGTTCCACTTCTAGTTCATATTAATGCTTCAAATGGAAAACGTTAGAGCCCTATAAAAGTTAATTCATGACGATAATTTTAGATTCTATGAATTCACTTCTTAATGGAATGTGTTAACCTTCGCATTAAACCATCCACTCCATATGGATGAGATTTTTCTATATGCATTGATAATATCTACAATGAACTGTGAACTCCTCTAATCCTAGAAAAGTATAAAATATAGTTCAATAATTTTTTCACTATATTTAAATAATTTATGACTAGATACATCAAACTAAGGTCAAGACTTGTGTTACTCCATCAGAATTATGAAAAAGTGTAGGAAAAGCTGAAGAGGCCTCAATTGTGATTATGTGAGTTGATGCACTATCATCCGCACCAAGGAATGCGCCATATCTTATAGTGACCCCTAACCATCAAATTTATCTCACCCATAAAAAAGACGAGTGATGGAGACCCAAGAGAATTAAATTCTAAGAAATGAGGAATAATTTTTCTCATTCTCATAGTATCTAGTCTGTGGATGTTTTATAGCCACTATGAATAGAAATTTGCTCTGAATTCAGATTAAAAAATTGATGATGGTGTCTGTCTCAATGTTTGGACATATTAAAGACCCTACAACTAGATAATATGACACACAATCATAGAATTTATCATATTCAGAGTCCTTTGGATGATAATTATTGATTATAGTAATGTAAAACATCTTCCACCACCAACATAAGAGGCATAAGTATTCAATTCATCACATGGTAAAGAAAGAAAATAACAAGATGTTTTCAATATAAGGGAACATAGTTTCAATATTGGTATGGCATAGAATATAGTCAACCATGTTCATGGAATTGTACATGAATTGGTGATGTGAAAAACTATGTTGTCATCTTCACCCATTGCACCATAGCTGGCTTCGACAACCCCATCGACCTTTATAAATAAGGATTTAATAAAGAGTGCTGATCAGAATGAAAAGGAAGGGTTGTAGGGTGATGAATATATATCAAGGACAACTTTATATTTCAAAATCATATTTCTTCAATCATATTCTAAATAAAGGTCATCACCCCCTCTAATTGGAACCACAAGAAGTAATTAGTCATGAAGACATTTCTTCATATGGGGAGTTGGTATTCATCTTCATTATGGTCATTCAGTTTATGAACCCCTTCTTCAAGGATTAGTATGTCTATGAACATGAGTTCATTTTATCTTTCTTGGAAACTAGAGGAATCACATAGGTGTTGGGGGTACCATGGAGGATGTATCCATGGAACCAATAAAACCTCTAGTCACACAGCAGCTCAAACTATCAATGTTGAAGAAAGGTTAGGAAGATACCTTTTGGGTGTCCAACAGGAACAAGAAAATACCCCTTAATATTCCATAAGTCACTCTAATGAGATTATTCATGAATATATATTAGTAGAAGGTAATGTGTCATATCTCCCTCGAAAGGATGTCATACAAGGATTGCCGAACCAACTATGGAATGGAGTACCTCTAGATCATTTCCCAAAGGATGATCCATATACATCAAATACATAATCCCCAAAAGTTCATTTTAAATAGAATCCCCGTGAAAGGAAGCACTGGACCATACACAAAAAGTGATACATCATTAAACAACTAGAATATGTAAAATCCTAAATATCAATCCTATACTCCTTGACTTTGTCAAATGACCTATTGGAAACACACATAAAGGCTTTGCAATGTCCACATGAGATTGAAGCTGAAGTGTATGTCGCCGACTTCTATCAGATAGAGACCGATCATGGGGAATAACATGTGGTTATCTCATTCAAAAATATAGATGAAAGTGAAAATTTTAAAGGAAAAGTAAAATTATTGTATGTGCATAAAAAGGTAATTTTTTTCCATATATAAAGATATTACATTGGAAATGGTCTTAGATTTGACCTTATTCTAGTACGAACACTTTATCCACTAGGATTCACTGAGGATAAACTAGTATCCTACATCATAACCCTTAAAGGATACGAAAAAATATAGTAGAATCCATTTAGACGAATTTACCTCAAGAATAAGTATAGAGACCTCATCAAAAAATTAAAATATCTTGTTGTTCGGAAGAACACGACCTTCAATGTTCTATTTGGAAGGCCTCGGGTGCATCATCACACATCGATTCCCTTATCCTACCATTAATGCTTCAAATATATCATTAATGGAAGTAATGGAACATTTCAAGTCGATAAGGCCACATTAGAATATTTTGAATGAAATTATACTGATGGAAGTTTCTATGAGTTGAAAGGTGATCAACCCTTGGTCAATGGTATCGATTGGGTAACCACATCCAATGATTTGTAAATAATCCCAATAGACCCTTTAAAATATATTTGTTAATAATATATTTTCCCTTCAATCTGGTTGGGTATATGATTCTATAATTGGATACTTATTCAATAGTCATAAATAGTTTTATTATGATCACTAAGTATATTAATGTTTGAAAACATGTTTCCTCAACAGAAATTGGTGAATTATTTAATGGATATTCCCTCAATCCATCCTCAAGGATCCAATAATTACATACCTCCCACACTGAGTTTGAATATATCATAACATCACTCAATAAAGGAGAAGATAATCCTTCAACCGTCACTCTAACCTCGTAAAAAATCTCCCACCGTATGAAATGTCATTAGAAGTCAATTCACCCCTGAATAACATGGAATTGATTCCTCTCTTAACCATGGAAAACTCATCCTATTTATTTTATACCCCTTTAAAAGAGAAATAAATATAAAGATGAATAGTATAATTACTATAGGGATGCTACTCAACCATTTTAAGAGGTCATCACCACCAGTATTGATGAGATTAGAGAATTAAATTTCGGTACAAAGGAAGATCCATGACCACCTTGATTAGTGAAGTCTTGTCTCTTGAAGCGAAAGATATATACACAACCTTCCTAAGGAGTCCTAAAGATGTATTCTCATAGAATAATAAAGAAATTCATACATGTGATCCTGGGATGTCCTCCCTCTATCCAGGCCTGCTCGAGGATCATCAGGGTTATAAACAAGCAGTCTAAAGGACAAACCTGATGCATGCTACAAAAATAAAATCTGAATTTAAAAATATCATCTAAGAAATATTCATTCAGAATGTACACTATTCAATGTAGTTGTCTAACATAGTCCCCTTAAAAAATGATTATGGAAATAATTATATACGAATTTAATATATCTCAACTATTACTATCTGAAAGACAATTCCCAGTCCCAAGAATAATATATTTCATTCTTAGATGGATTTAATAGTTCATGACACTAATTTTACACATTAATAATTCGGTTCTTTTATTTCTCTATTTCCAAAATTCCATAAGGTAGAATAATTGAACTACGATTGGTAGATTAGGAAGAAAATTAATTTTACACATTATGTTAACTAACCTCTTTATTTTTCTTGAAAATTTCTACTCAACATGGATATATAAAATACATATAAAAAAACTTATATTTCCATTGATAAAATTTAAAAGTTGATTCATCCAATATTTTAACATGAAAAATATTGGTCCGTCTTTAACCCATAATATAAACTGATCAATCCACCCTGAATAATGAATTTGAAATAAAAAATATTTATAAAATTTTACATTGTTTATGCTATAAATCATAAAAATAAATAGTTTTATGAACATGATATTATCCATACTATATCATATAAAATTTGGCCATTTGGTAGTGTAATTATTTGATTCCAATCACATTGTTTATTGAAATGATTCTTCTTTTTAACCAATATTTACTAAAACATAATTTTGTGAGTGATAATAATTTAATAAATATGGGTATAAGAATGTAATTATGAACATTATTAATAATTCATAATTAACATGTAAATCATATATTATTCCTTATAATTACACATTTTTTTATTTAGTTGACCTTTCAATGAGTATCACTACTATACTACCCAAATATAACTCGAACATTCTCTGATAAAATTGTAATAATAAAAAATAATTTTTAAATAATTTTTAAATAATTTTTAAAATAAATATTCGAAATGTACTTTATGAAATCCATAATATTGTTATATTTGCAAAATTAAGTCCATAATATTAATCTAATTAATTTAAAAACATAATCATTATTCCAATATTAATATCTCTTTATTAGAGTTCACTCAATTCTAATTCATTTATGGGGTATCGCTATAATGGAAAAAATGGGTTATCCATATATCATATTATGTGTGTAAAACTAAAAAACCATATTGTTAGACAAAAAGAGAATCCTTAATAGTAATAATGAATCAACAGAAATAAGGATGATAAACCATCATATTTATAAATGTCATAAACTCCCAAGTGTTATATTACTATAGTCATCCTGATAATCATATAAATGTGTAAAACCATAATTCATATAATAATATTGTTTTCACTGCTAAAATTTCATGAAATATTGGCCGTGGATAAATGTTTAGGGATTTTACACTATGTCCCAAAATAAAAAATAATTACAAAATAAAATATCGGATATATAATACAATTTTGACTTGTCAATTTTTAATTCATCATGAATATGTTTGACATATAAAAAATAAACTTACATCAAAAATTAAATTCATGGAACCCAATTGTAATTAATGAGTTTTTATAACTAAATCAAAAAGAAAGAGTAAAATATTATTTTTTCTATACTTTAAAAAATATGTTAAAATATTATATACACTATAATGGGATTAAATAAAATTAATAATATGAATAATATAATCAGATTATATATTTAGAAGGAGCGGGTGATGGATATATATTGTAATATTAAATATACCAATAAATTAGGACTTATTAATAAAGAACCCTTACATAAATTATAGAAATTAATCATAAAATCCCCTAAACACTTATATAGTTACATAAAATTTATTAATTAAATTATTTAGAGCCATTTTCAAAATAAGTTTATTAATATTGTTCAAAAAATGTGATTTTTGGTATAGTTTTGAGTTGAGTTTTTTTCCTTGTCCTTGTTTATGTTTTTTGGTTATTTGATGTCATGGTAACATCATTATTAATGATAAAATGTTTCTTACACTCCATATGTATCATATTATATTTTTTATACCATTAATAATGTGATGCAATCCACTTGATAGATAGAATGTTTCACGTTATGATAATCATCTTTCATAAGGTTGTTTTGTAAGGTTAAAAATGAATGTGATTTTTGTATATTTCATATAAACAATAACATACAGATGTTTATCATTTTAGAGTAATAAAAATTATAAGATATTAATAAAATACTCCAAATATAAGTAAATAAAATTTTATGATTATCAATAAAGTTAAGAAGAGAAAAAAACATTTTTCAATATTTTTTGATAATAATAGCATAGTTGAAACTTGGATTTAATAAAGGATATACTAAATAAGTGGAAAACTGATATTTTTTAGGGGTCTGTAAAAATAATATAGTGATATGAAATGTTTTATTTTAATTTTACATATAAATGATTACATATTTTATTGAACTATTAATAGTATAATAGAAATTGAATTGTTGGTTTTGAAATCCACACATCACATCTTGAGTTACTTTGTTTCTATCGATACGAATGCCTTCATAAGAGATAATTCAGTCACATTGGGGGATTAAGGTCATTTATATTGGAGTTTATTGAGTTTTTTTGGTATATCATTGTAAAAATAAATCATTTTGGACATTTAGTTAAAAGGGTGGAGGTGGGGTTAGTTTATAGGAAATTGTGAAGTGGTATATTAGGATAATTGTTATACCAAATTATAATTTATATAATAAAATATAATATAAATTATTTAATAGATACTTATTAGATGAAAATATAATATTTTCGTTTTTTTGAATGTACACACACACAATACCAAAATCCAATTCACTAGTATTTAATATAATGTAGTGAATCATAAAAATATTTTTATAATAATAATATATAATAAATTATTTATAATATCAAATATAAGTTAAAAAATATAGAATATTGTTTTTAAATCCTTTTTTATTCTTTAAATGGACAGTACATAATGCTCCAACCCCAGTTACCCAAAGTCAATGCATTATTACATAACATTGGCATGATCACAAGAAAGATAAAGTCTTGAAAGACCGATTATTTAATGGCCTTGGAAACACTAGATATATTCATAACGTTTTACATTACATAATTAAATGAAAACTACAATAATATAGTCTCCATAGTCCACACTCTTATACCCTTATACTATCCCTGCAGGTCATTCATAAATTACTTCTTCACATCCTAGGAAAAATAAAACATAGAAAAGTGGTGAGCTCAAATGCCCAATAAGGATAACAATATAGTGGAAACTTTCATAAATAAGAATAAACATTTAAGGGAATGTATAACTAAAACAAAATCCTTTTAAACTTGAACTTAAACATAGTATAGAAAAAATAAAATGAAATAATTCCATTTACTTATTCACATGAATATTCTACTAATTGAATAATCACATGCAATATCAATAACCAATTTCATAATGATGGAATGCATAATTCTACACTATTATAACCACATAGCCAAGGCCTCGTGCAAAGACTACAAATATGATTTTTCCAAGGCTTTGTGCGAAGAAACTAGTTTGTCTCATGCGACCTACCTATGCATCAAGGATTTATAGCGGGCTCCACCCGTCACATATTAAGTCCAATGAATTCCTCATATGAACAGGTTTAAACATAACATAAACATTCGTTATTAAACTAGCATATGAAATGTCAATATATTCTCAATTAAACCATGAATTGTATAAAAATAACACATCCACGGTCAAAAAAATCACAAAATCTTCAATACAATATGGATATTTGTATCATAATAAATCAACTTCAAATAAACTTAAAATCCATCAAAGGATGTTTACTTAGATGAAATAAAAACAATTTGAGTGAAATATCCCTATTTTAGAATCATTTAAAAGTCACATATTTATAAAATAAAACATTTACTTTGATAATTTTCTTATAAGCTTGTAAGGGAATCTTCGAAGATTTTATAATGGCGGAAAATAGCCGCACCTGCCGTATAAGTTAAAAAACATTCTTACCGTAATTCTGTTGAAAAGGTTAAAAAGGACCTTGTTTGGAAAATGATGGAAATAGTCCTTTATAAACCACTTCTAAAAGTCAACAAGGGTATAAATGACTTTAACCCATATTCTAGTAAATAGTAAAAAATGTTTTGAAATACATTTTTATGAAACATGGATGTAGATGATAAAGATATCCCAGTAGATTATTACGTATAAACAACCGCGGGTAATGAAGAGATGGCGAAATAAACCCTAACCTTGTACTTTTCCTTGGTTGAGGGTAGTATATCATCCTGTATAATGGTGAGATAATTTTTATTAAATTATACAAGAGTCATATATATTAATTTGATATCAGTTATGATCTTTTAACATTTCTTTGTTAATAATATTTTATAATTATCGTCGTTTCAGGTGTTAACTTACTCATTTTCTTTTATATGTTTTGTCACATATGAAGTGTTTGTTATGGATAGGTTGTATCTTATTCATATCCAGAATGATATCAAGTACTTAAAAATAATTTTTAAATCATCAAATGATAATTATACTTGAATGGATACGATGGAGAATGAATCTCATTGCGTTCGTGGAGATGGTAGTCTGTACGTACGCACGAGCGACAATATCATTCTTTTGATATTAAAATAATATATAATTGGATGGTATATCATATATAAAGAATTATTATCATGTTATATTTATTATTTAAATGAATTACAAATCATTATTATACCCATACAAACAATAATATATTGAATAACAATTACGCCACGGCCTGGAGACGGTAAGCTGTACATACGCTCGTTTGGTGACATGTCATTCAATGGATGGATAGAATAATGAATATGGTTCTACCATATTTATAATAATATTACAGTATATAGGAGATACATTATTCATTATTTTAGAATGGGAGTAACAAAGGATGAATAAGTGGAAGACGAAAGGAACTTGAAAAAGGGTGGTGAAATCATTACCTCTTCTTCTGGTTCTTCCTTTTGATTTTATCAAAAGGGATCCTTAGGTTGGTTTTCATACTAAATTACGACCTCTATGACGAACTGAGGGATGTTTAAAGAGTATTTTGGCAGGATTTGGCCGAACCAAAAGGCTTTGAAGGTGTGAATTAATGAGAAGGAGGAGTGCCCTTTTATAAGAGGGGTGAGGGGCACCTTTGGAAAAAAAAGAAATATTAATTTATAATAAATTAATATTCGGTTTATAATGGTTATAAAGTGGATTATTTAAAGTTTAAGGTGGTTATTTGTCTAAAACCACTCAAAATATAGGATTTAGACAGGTTTGGGTTACTATATTAACCTTATCATTATGTATTAACTCTTGGTTAATTAGTTTCACTTTAACAATATCTCTTTATATTTTTATATTATATGGTTAATAAACTTACTATATACATCCAACTAACCCCCCAAGTGGTCCATTAATGATACACCTATCACGATATAAGTCTTTTGGCCTAACTTTAGACTTTTAGGAATTTAATATAAATTAATAATATAATATTTGTTTTAAAAACTCTTTTATGTCAATTTTGACAGTATTTTGAAAATTGATTTTTGTGAAACTCGTAACAGAATGATTTCTTCGAAAAAAGTTAATTAAATCATTCTTAACATGTCATATTAACCTAGAAAATTAGTTTAATTAATAAAAAGTATAAAATTATATTTATTTGGATATTTATAATATCAATTATTTTAATTTTTCTCTATTATGGTAATTAATGCATCATCATTGTGTCATAAATAATTTAAATTATTTAATGTCTAAAAATTTTAAATAAAATATAATTATGTAGGAAATAGTTTTTTATTTCTAATGAATATTTATAGTTGAAAATAAAACATATATAACCATATGTAAAAATTGGTTTTCTAAAATATATATGCTTTTGTCATATTTGTATTTATATTAACATAATTAAAATAAAGTGTCCCAATCACCTACAAGTGGCTCCATGGGGTCCCAAAATCGACCCATAGATTCCCAAGGTCGGACATGTATCCACAAATATGGTTAGGACACGTTTTAGGTTAATTTATTATTATTATAATATTATTTTTTAACCCTTATTTACCGGATTTACCCTTTAACCATGGTAAATAAAATATTTACCGAAGTAATTATTCAAAATGTATAAAAATAAAAGTTATCTATTTACAGAATTTGGACATCCTGATTTCAAATATGGAATCCATTTTTTCAAATTCAATACAGAGAAGTGACATAAAATAATTTAAAATTAATTCCCACTGTCAAAACAAAAGAGCGTGTTTTTAAGATATAATAACTATCAAAAGATTGATACTTGTTTATGTCCGGTTTAATTGTGAAATTATGTCCAATGAAAAAAATTGTATTAAATTGTATATATATTCTAAATATACATTAAAAACACTCAAATTCATAATTTATCACTTTTAATTATTTTGATTAAAAAAGTTGTTCTTAATTAAAATTTAGTAATTTTCACTATTCATCAAAATATTAAAGTTATCCGAAAAGAACCAAAATTTCACCTTAGGCTAAATTCGATACTCCGAATCCAAAAATGAAGTCCATTTTGAGAGATAAACTTTATAAATTTCAAAAAGTGGGTATTACTATTCATAACGGCTAGTTTGATTTGTTGTGGTGTGTTAGAACTCGATGTTGCGTACAACACACGCTATTGCATTATTCAGAGAGAAGTGTACCGTAGAATCTTTGTGTGTTACATTCTCTAATCCTTCAAATAATTTCATCCTCTAAATTTCTAGAATAATACCTTATGAAAAGACTCGGGTGGTTCTTCATCATATGTTCCTCTGGTTCCCACGTCACCTCTTCCATCTTATGGTTTCTCCACAAGACTTTTACCAGACGAGTCATCTGATTTCTCAGTACTTGTTCTCTCATATCAAGAATCTTGACGGGTTCTTCGCAATAAGACATATTGGGTTCCAGTTCTAATTCCTCATAGGTGAGTACATGTGTTGGGTCAGGCATGTCTTTCCTAAATAGTGATACGTGGAACACATCGTGAACTTTGGAGAGACTTGGTGGCATTGCCAATCGGTAAGCTACAAACCCAGTTCGTTCTTGAATTTCGAAAGGTCCAATGTACCTGGGACTCAATTTACCTTTCTTACCAAAATATATGTCTCCATTACGTGGAGATACCATCAGGAAAACATGATCACTAACTTGAAATTCCAAATCCTTCCTTCGATTATCGGTATAGCTCTCCTGCCTACATTAAGTTGCATTGATATGGTTTTGGATTACCTTCACCTTTTACATCATTTCCTCCACCAGTTCTGGGCCTACAAGTTTTATTTCACCAACTTCATTCTAATAGGTTGGTGTGTGACATCTCTTTCCGTATAACGCTTCATATGGTGCCATCTGAATACTCGAATGGAAGCTATTGTTATAGGAAAATTCTAACAGAGGTAAATATTGATCCCACATACCCTGAAAGTCAAGTGAGCATGATCCCAACATGTCTTCTAAGGTTTGAATAGTTTGTTCTGATTGTCCATCTGTTTGAGGGTGGTAGGCAGTGCTCAAATGAAGTTCAGTATCCAAGGCTTTCTGAAGACATTTCCAGAATCTTGAAGTAAAATGGGGATCACGATCAGAAACGATCGATATGGGTACTCCATGAAGTATCGCTAATTCATTAATATATAGTCTTGATAGTCATTCAAGTGGTAAATCTTCCCTTATAGCAAGGTTGATGCCTTCCAGCTTTCACTTGTTGACAAACCATACATCTTGACACAAAATCAGCAATCTCCGTCTTCATGTTGTCCCAAAAAAAATGTTCTTTCAAATATCTATACATTTTGGTGCCCCCATGGTGTATAGAGAAATTGGAACTATTGGCATCATCCAGAAATTCCCTATTTAGATCAGGTATATCGGGAAAACAAATTCTCTCCCCGACTTTCAAAATTCCATCTTCATACATAAAGTCTCTCAATCTCCCATCATTCAGAGCTTTAATCTTCTTTTTAAATTCATCATCATCGATCTGTGAACTCTTAATCCTTTCTAGTAAAGATGGATTGGCAAACATTTCAAAAATAATTAATGTTTCATCATCCCTGGTTATTCCCATGTCCATATTCACTAGATCCATGAAAATTGTATCCCTTTCAATTCTCATATTGTTCAAAACTCTATGATCTTTTCTGTTCAAAGAATCTGCCACCCTGTTTTCCTTCCCCGGGAGGTAGTGTATAGTATAATAAAAATCCTTGAGTAATTCAAGCCATCTCCTTTGCCTCATGCTGAGTTCTTTTTGGGAGAAAATATATTTCAAACTCTTGTGATCAGTATAAATCTCACATTTTTCACCATAGAGATAGTGCCTACATATCTTCAATGAAAAGATCACATCTGCTAACTTGAGATCATGAGTATGATAGTTTGGTTCATGAATTTTCAACTGTCATGATACATAGGCAATAACCCTATCATTCTGCATAAGGACACAACCAAGTCCTTTCTTCGATGCATCACTATAACAAAAGAACCCATCATTCCCCGATGGTATAGTAAATATAGGAGAATTGACTAATATTATCTTCAATTGTTTGAAACATTCTTCACACTCTTTTTTACAAACAAATTTAACCCCTTTCTGTGTTAGCTTCGTTAATGGGCTAGCCAATCAGGCAAAATTCTGGACGAAACGTCGATAATAACCAGCCAAACCAATAAAACTGCGTACCTCAGTTATACTCATAGGTTCTGTCCATTATTGGATTTACTTGGTCTTAGAAGGATCAACAGAGATTACATATTTAGAGACAATATTGCCAAGAAAATAAATCTCTTGAAGCCATAATTCGCACTTGCTAAACTACCCAAATAATTCATGTCTTCTCAGAGTCTTTAGGATAATGCGCAAGTGATTTTCATGATCATTGTATCTTTTGGAGTATACCAAGATATCATCAATAAATACCACCACAAATTCATCGAGATATTCCTTGAAAATTCTATTAATCATATCCATGAATATAGATGGTGCATTAGTCAATCCAAATGGCATTACTATAAACTTGTAATGACCATACCTAGTTCGAAATGTTGTCTTCAAAATGTCTTCCTACTTCACAGATAACTGATGGTATCTAGATCGAAGGTCAATCTTTGAAAAGTATTGATCTCCATGCAGTTGGTCAAATAAATCATCAATGCGAGGTAGGGGATACTTGTTCTTTATTGTTATAGAATTGATCTCCCTATAGTCGACACATAACCTCATAGATGCATCTTTATTTTTAAAAAAAAGAATAGGGGCTCCCCATGGAGAAACACTAGGGAGAATAAATCCCTTATTACTAAATTCCTATATTTTATTCTTTATTTCAACTAATTATATAGTGGCCATTCTATAAGGGGTCTTCGATATAGGCCTTGATCCAGGAATTAAATCAATGGAAAATTCAAATTCTCGTTCTGGAGGATGTCCAGGTAAATCTTCTGGAAACACATCTACATATTCTTTCACAACAGGTACATCCTCTATTTGAACATTCATTTCCTCACCCACAGTCATTTCATTCTCTTCCTCCCCAATAATTGAATTTAGTTGAGCTATTGTGGGTGGATCTAGATAAGAATTAGGTGGTGACGATTCTGCTCTATAGATAAGGTGTTCATTATTATCATCATAAAAAATCGTAACCTCCTTCTTATTACAATAAATCGTCGAATCATGGTCCGCAATCCAGTCTACACCGAGGATTATATCAAACTCAATCATAGGTATGATGATGAGATCAGATGATAACGAACATTTATGTGCTCTAATGGGGAATGATTCACAAAACATTGTTGCAATGATATTTCCCTTAGGAGTTTTAACTGACAACTCCCTTGTTAAATCATATTGTAAATATCTAATTTTCTTAGAAAACTGGGAATATATGAAACAATGCGATGATCCAGAATCAAATAATTAATTTTCTAAACATGAGGAAAGCATTACATTACCTGCTACCACGTCTTTCGGAGCTTCTACCTCAGCAGTAGTGATAGCATAAGCTTGGACTTGATCCCTTGGCCTTTTCTGATGTAAGATCCCCTGACTCTTAAAAAATTCATTTGCATAATGTCCCATCTCCCTGCAATTGTAGAATTGGACATCGGAAGCTTCCTTTTTCCCCTTGCAATCACTAGTTTGGTGGCCTTTTTCACCACACTTGTAACAGACTCTCGTTCCCTTCAAGAAAGTACCAGGGTGTTTCTTCCCACATTTACCACAAGATGGATATTCAACCTTTTCCGTATTCCCCTTAATTCCATTCCCAGATTGATCAGCAGATCTCTTCTTCTCTTTCTTTTCTTTAAATTCATATGACATAGAGAATTCTTTCTCTGTCTTGATAGCATATGAGACAATGTATTCGTACGATGAGAAGTACTTTGAGACTAATGCGTAACGGAGAAATGGTTTTAACCCATCAAAGAAACGATAAATATTACTTCATAGATTACATATATAATCTCCATCATACCGTTCTAACCTTGTGAAGTTAGTCTCATACTTTGTGACATTCTCATCCTCCTTTTGTATCAGACTCAGAAATTGCCTTTCCATATCTTTTTGATGGTCATGAGGAAAGTCTTTTTCTAAAAACAGATCATTGAACTACCTTCATTCCATATTTGATACTACATCATCTTCCTTCGTGTTTTGAATCAATGACCACCATTGATCAACATCTCCAGTGAGGCGGTAAACTGCTGTGATAACTTTTTACCTTTCACTACACCGCAAAGCCTAAAATATTTTCTCTACGGAATTTATCCATTGCTCAGCTACTAAGGGATTTGTACTCCCATTGAACTTTGATGGTTGTTGCCTCATGAAGCAATCTAACATTGATCCTCCACGCTGTGGATCAGGGTGCTCCATACGGGTTAGGTTATTATTCATAACTTGAGTGAGTTGTCCTAGTATGGTGATTAGCTGATTGGCACCAGTTGCATCACCAGCTCCACTATAATTATCTTGAGCAGGAGGGAAATCCCTACATGGAGTGCATGCATATATATAGTTTCAATTTCTTCCACTAGGCGCCATTTCTAAACAATGGCATAAACTAGATCAGTTTATGAATCAAAATACATAATTCCATACTTAAAAAACACTTAACATAATGTTTCCGACGCTTTCGTCGGGGCGCGCGCGCATCCGTCCGCGGGGGAGGGGGGCGCGCGGCTTTGTTGCCCCGCATTCCCGCTTTCCAAAGTCGGGCGGCATTCTTTCCTTGTTCAGGTACGTCTGCTCCTTGATCGAAACAGGATGATGGGATGTCGGTTCTTCCTCCTGTGGATTCCTCCTCAGAACTCGTCACCTAGTCCGGGTCTCCCTTATAGATTTAATACGTAGTTCGTGAAACTCTTCCCGGTGTCATGTTTCCATGGACGCCGGTTAATTACACTGCTTCTGTCGGGACATTCCAAAGGGTCCAGTCAGGGCAGCAACCTTCGGTCAGGGGAGTAATCACGTTTGAGGCATCAGTAGCGTGTCTGGATGCTGGGGTACCTGGCATGTCTGTCTGTTATCCTCAATCATAAGGCTTCTCGAGGGCGTGGAAGCCCGAGGCATCCCACATCGAGCGCAGGGAATTACATGTCATAGACACGTATCTGAGGTTTTCCTCAGCTTCCCATGTTCAACACAGGGTATGTTGCAAGATTAACGTCTAGCAGAGACGGTTGAGAATGAAATGGGACCATCGCAGGGGGGGCGACAGTGAAGTTGGGCTTGAGTCTTGAAGAGACTTCCTACGTATCCCCGTGGCAGGGAATCAAAGTCCGCGTAGTTCGGGATGGTGCCGGTAAACCGACGTGAAGCTGGACCTTAGTCTGAAGAGACTTGGGCTTGAACCTCTGGGAGGATTCCTACGTACCATGCCTTGACATGGATCAAAGTCCCCGTAGTTCGAATGATACAGTTTAACGTCATGCGGGACGATAATGAACCCTGACGTGAATGAACGACGGGTGGGCTTGAACCTCGTGGAGGCTTCCTACTTACCATGCCTTGACATGGATCAAAGACCTCGTAGTTCAGAATGGGTTTCGCCGGTGAACCGACGTGAAAGCAGACCTTGGTCCACTATTGGTGGGCTTGAACCTCGTGGAGGTTTCCTACGTACCATGCCTTGACATGGATCAAAGACCTCGTAGTTCGGATGAAAGTAGACCTTGGTCCACTGATGGTGGGCTTGAACCTCATGGAGGCTTCCTACGTACCATGCCTTGACATGGATCAAAGACCTCGTAGTTCAAATGGGTTTGGTCGCAATGGCTTACCACCGGACCGGGATGAGACCCGACGTGAAAGGGCGACGGGGGGTGTGTCGGTGAACCGACGTAAAAGTAGACCTTGGTCCACTGATGGTGGGCTTGAACCTCATGGAGGCTTCCTACGTACCATGCCTTGACATGGATCAAAGACCTCGTAGTTCAGAAGAAAGTAGACCTTGGTCCACTGATGGCGGGCTTGAACCTCGTGGAGGCTTCCTACGTACCATGCCTTGACATAGATCAAAGACCTCGTAGTTCAAATGGGAGTAGACCTTGGTCCACTGATGGTGGGCTTGAACCTCATGGAGGCTTCCTACGTACCATGCCTTGACATGGATCAAAGACCTCGTAGTTCAAATGAAAGTAGACCTTGGTCCACTGATGTTGGGCTTGAACCTCATGGAGGCTTCCTACGTACCATGCCTTGACATGGATCAAAGACCTCGTAGTTCAAATGGGTTTGTCAGGGTCGGTGCTCACTCTAAGCCCACGTGAGTCATGCTCGGTGTGAGAAACAAGAGGTTGCAAGGACCTGACGATCACGTCGCGAAGGGTGCGTCCGTGAGAAGCGAAGAGGGGCTTACGCGTTGGGCGGCCCATGGTGTTGGGACTTACTCCAGGATGGAGGCCCATGGTGCGACAAAGCGCGGGAAAGATGGACCTTGGTCCGACAGTGGGAGGTGCCTCGTTCCCTATCACGTTCTTCACTGACCTTGGTAGTGGGGGAGTACCGAGATGCACGGGTGCAATCATCCGTACCAAAGGTTAGGGATTTACGCTCCGAGGCGACCCTTCCCCTGCGAACATACACCACTCCGAAAAGGAGGATCTCATTCCATGTGCGGAAGAGTTCCATTCCCGTGGAGACGAGCGGTGTAATGAATGCTCGAGCTGGGGGGAACCCTTCGTGAGGGAGACGAGGTTGGGTCACAGTTTAACGTCATGTGTTGAGGACGCGGTGCTTGGAAGTTTAACGTCCTGCAGCTCGGACGAGGTGGGTTCACTCCACACCCCTAGGGCTTACATAACCGGTACCCTCTGGTCCTTGGGGAAGGGAAGGTACCAGTAAGGCCATGGTAGAGGGGGGTCGAGGGAGGAACCACCGAGGGGTCCACGTTAGCGTGGCTATGCGAAGAAGCAATAGCCGTTAGCGTGCCTATGCGAAGAAGCATTGGGCGAAGCAACGCTACGGGAGGTGTTGTCCATGGGACTTTGAAATCACATCGTGCAAACCTGGAGGGTCGCACGAGAGGAGGGATCACTAAGCAGAGGAGTGTGCTTTGCGAAGTGGGGTGCCTTGGCCTTAGCATGGGGCATAGGTGGGAGTGGGTGGTGCTTCGCGAAGTGGAACAGTGTTCGCGGAGCACTGCCTCGCGAAGAAGGAGTGGTTCGCGAAGCAGGGTCCTGCCAAGCAATGTGCTTCGCGATGCATAGTTATCCTGCCTTGGCATAGGGATTACTAGCATGGGTTGGGTGTTTCGCGAAGCACAAGTGCTCCGCGGCTGCCCGGGTTCCCTTGGGAATCCCCTTCCTTTGCGAACGCCCTTGGGCTTCGCGAAGGGCATCCCTCTCGGAAGAGGGGCTCAGGACGAAACAAATCAGAGTCGTCTCGCGAAGTAGAAATACCTCGCGGAGCTCATGATTCCCGGGGCAAAGCTTGCTTCGCGATTCGGGAGAGGAGAATCCGAAAGGTCGGGTTGTCCGTCCTCCGGGATTCAGGGGGAGTCGAGTATTTATAGGGAAGGGGCGCCGCGAAGCAGGGCTCGCGCGCCGCCTTCTGGGCTTCGCGGCGGCTCGCGAACGTCACACGGATTCGCGGAGGATTACCGCCTCCGGAGCTCCGCGGCGGCTCGCGAACGTCAAAAGGATTCGCGGAGGATTACCACCTCCGGAGCTTCGCGGGGCTCGCGAACGTCAAAAGGATTCGCGGAGGATTACCGCCTCCGGAGCTTCGCGGGGCCGCTAAGGTCGGGATGCTTCGCGGCGGGGCTCCGCGGACGGGCTCCGCGGCTGTGCTTCGCGGCTGTGCTTCGCGAGGCAGCGCGCCGGCTGCCTTTTTCGTTCCTTCCTTTCGGGCCATATTTTTGGCGCCAACAAATGCCCCCCCTCAGACTTGGAGCCGCGGAGGGCGAAGGGTCGAAGTCTGAGGGACAATCGCCAAAAACTGTCGGTGGTTCGCGATGCGTCATCGCGAAGGGGGACCGCGATGCTCATCGGGGCCGCGGATCCGGACGCGCCGCGATGCTTCGCGCGGGTGAGGCGCGCCGCGATGCTCCGGGGTCATCGCCTATAAATAGGGGGTCCGCCCTCTTTTGTCTTCACGCGTCTTGTCTTTTTGTGCGCTCTCGATTTGGCGAAGCTCCGCGTACTCCGCGACAGCACTCCGCGAATCGAGCTTCGCGGCGAACCGCGAGTCTCCGACTCCGCGTCCGCGCCAAGCGAACCTCTGTCCGCCTTGGTCAGACTTCGCTGCTTCGTCTCGCGGCCGATCTTCACGATCTGACTTCGCGGCCGAGCTTCGCGACCGAGCTTCGCGATCCAGGGGGAAAAACTTTTCTAAGGGTCGACATTAAAGATGGCCCATCAAGAAGCTCTGCTGGGAGTGCTCGCAGATGCTGCTCGCCGGGATGAGATGGCCAACCGTCCAGGCTTGGGGGAAATGGTTCGCAGCCATGACAGATCTGATGTCGGAAGGTCAGAAGGATTATCCACAGTGCAAAAAGCTGCCGTTGTACGGCTTCGGGCTTAGAGATGACGTCTTCATCCCTGAGGCGGGAAGGGATGAACCAGCTTGTTGGTTCAGGAGCACACCGTGCCAACACCAATGGTTCAGGGCGGCCGATGGTCACGCACGGGAGGATTTCACACCCGTCACCGCCGATTGTCTCTACAATCATGTGAACGACATTGACGGGAGGCCACTGCAACCGGAAACATCCCCTCCTCTCTACCGCACCGTGCTGAAGGCGGCTCTGCAGGATCCGAAGAAGGGATGGTCCGATGAGTGGGACCTGCGCCAGGGCGGCAATTTTACCGACGACTGGGCCTGGGCCTACTGGGTAGGCGCCTCATGCGAGGAGTTCGAGGCTGAGCTGAGGGGAGTGGGATTGTACGAGGCGGCATGGGCCTCCCAGTTCCACATTTACCAGCCAAAGCAGCTGATGCCGGAACTGCTGAGTAGATGGTCGTCCAGGACCAACACTTTTCATCTGCATCACGGGGAGGTGGGCATCAGCCTGTGGGATGTCCACCAGGTTTCCGGGGTCCCGATCTTGGGGGCCATGTACGACGAGTTCCTCCCCGTCATCAGTGCGTGGGGAGATGCTGAGCAAATGCCACGGCTGGCGTCAGCGCTGATGGCGCTTGTCCCTGAAGACGACAAGGAGGCCATGAGGGATGTACACTTCAAGAGGTGGTTCAAGTGTTTCCTGAACTTTCCAGAGAATCGGAAGTTCCCTCCAAGGCCTTGAACTTGTCCGAGGGCATCCCAGCGGGGTATGGGGCACTCGTATTGGCGGGTTTTGGAGGACAGCCAATGGAAGACTTGGGGCTTCAGCGTCAGCACCGAGCAACAGCCAATAGTTAGGCTGGCGGCGTTCATCGCGGCTCTCATATGTGGGTGGATCCTACCAGTGAGAGATACAAGCATGGGGGTACGACCCAGCTCGTTTATCATGGCGTCGATGCTGGCCATGGGGCAGCGGATCAACCTGGGGATCCCGATGCTCGCCAAGCTATACAGAATGCTGCGACGTATCAGCGAGGGCAAGAAGCCGCCAAGAATATGCGGGCCCTTCCACATCCTGTATGGGTGGATCGCGGCGCACATCAGGGGGATTTAAGAGTATCCAAACCCCATTTCGCCGCCGGGATCAGACTTTCTCCCTTCCATCCTGAACGCAGTTGGGAGCTTCCCATTCAAACTGGCCGTTCCGATGGTGCTGAATAGGGTGTGGAGGGCGGACGAGTTCAACTTTCATCCCTTTCCACTGCCGACGGGAAGACTTACTGATGATGGACGGGGAACGGAAGAGCATCGGGCTTACCTCCTGGCCTTCCGAGGTGGAGTTTTGGTGTCTCGGATAGATCGTGAGCCGATCTGTGAACCGTACACCCCACACCGTTTTGCGAGGCAATTCCGGTGCCTCCAGCGGCTGACCCCGCAGGTATACTGGGAGGTGCGTCACGAGGAGCACCCATGTGTGATGAGGCAGTTGTGGCTCATGTTCACACGTGAGGATGGAAAGATGCAGATCACATTACCTCCACCCACCGCCGCCTTCGGCTTAGTGAAGGAGTACACCATTAGCCGGGAGGCCGCTTATCTTGGGGAGATGCTGAAGCAGCCAACAATCCGGGTCGGTGACGGTGGGCCTCCTTTATCTCGAGGTCGGGGTCGGAGGGCAGCTAGGGACGCCCGTGGCAGCGGGGCTGCCATGGCAGAGAGACCCGCACCGGCCGAGGGTATGGCAGCAGTGGCGGATCCGGTGGTTCCGGGAGAGCAAGGTCATCCGGAGGGGCGGCCACCGAGGGGATTCCATCGGGTATCCGCTCAGGCTCCGGGGAAGCGGTTGCGTCACATTGACATGGCGGAAGATGCTGTCTTTCCGGAAGCTTGGGACGTCTGGGACGTCAACCGGCAATTCCTCAGCCCATTTGAGATGTGGGCCCACCTGAATCGCCTCGGGATGAGACTGCCGGGCATAGGCCCAGTCCGGGCTGGATTCATGGTGTCTCCGGCGGAGGCGGAGCAATACTTGAACGAGCTGGAGGATTACATCCACTCCAGTGGTGCCCCTCGCCCAATGACAGACCGGGTGAGGGTACTGTTGAACCAGACGGTCCCTCCACAGCCATCGGCTGCCGATCTGAGGGAGCGCTTCCCCTTGCCGGAGGAATCAGGGGACTCTTCTCAGGGGGACGAAGCTGGAGGAGGGAGCCCGTTGGAGGAGGGCGAGGTCGGAGACCGAAGCTCAGAATCCGATGACTTCGCGGAGGCTCTCGAGGTAACATTCCGAACTTCTCTTCTTAAAATCCCCTTTTTTTGAATCCCTACGGACTTCTTACCAATGTTTGGGTCATGCAGGAGGAACTTGTTCGTAGGCCTCGTTCTCGCTCCTTGGCGGGTGACGATGCGGGACCTTCAGAACCCGCGCCTATGGCTGCGTCCAGTTCTGCATCTGGTGGGACCAGGGGGTCTGAGGTGGCTCCTCTGGACTCTCCAGCCCTTCCAACAGTATACGGGGGGCCTCGTCTTGGAGTCCCATCGGTACCGGTCCGGGAGCAGCGCTCGGAGGTTAATCTTCGTAAGTCTCCTCCACCGGTCTCTTCGTTGCCACACGTGGGCCATGTCGACTAACTTTTATGTCTCTTTCTGTCATACAGTTCTCCGACTGGCGTGGGCTGCTGCGGCGAGGCTGGTTGGGATGTCTGGCGGCGTCCCTTCCAGGGGCATGCCGGTGATGGTGACGATAGTCCCTTCACCTCCTCCAACTGCGGCGCACACCATCACTGGCGGGACCACCAGCAGGGTCATACCTGAAGTCATCGAGGTGGACTCCGAGGAAGAGGATCAACCGGCCAGTCCCAGTCCTGTCGTGCCTGTGCCGGCGTCAGGTGTCGTACCAGATTCAACACCAGATGCGGATCCCGCTGAGGAATTCCTGCAGGCATATCCTGTGTACGAGCCCGCTGACCGCGCGGATTGGGATGAAACAGCCTCTGACGAGGAAGACAGCAGCATAGTCCGCCGCCGGTCGTGGAAGCTGATCACGCGCTTTATCAGGGACACTCCCCAAGTGCAATGGCTGGCCGAAATGAATAGGCTCCGCTCATGGTTGCGCGAACTGTGTGTCGGGGGAGTGGATGCCCAACGCCCTCACGCGCTCATCCGAGACCTCATGGCTGAGAAGATCCGGGAGCATGATCGTGGGCTGAGCGTGGGATGGCAGCGGAGGAAGGCGACCAGCATCAGGAAGCTCCAGGAGGCTGAAGGCGAGGTCCAACAGATGCAGATCCGGGCCAACGAACTTTCAGCCACTCTCGATGCACAGTCTGAGCTGGTCTTACGATTGAAGGCCCAGCTGGCAGAGGCTGAGGAGCATATGGAGCAGGCCTCTGGAAGGATGGCTGTCGTCCAGGCCGAGGTGGAAAGAGCCCGGGCCAGGGTTGACGGATTACGCCCCGCCGCTGCTGAAGAGGAGCGGGAGTTAAATCAGCGGCAACAGGCTCTGGACGCCGCAAGTCAACGGGTGGCGGAGCTGCAACGCTCTTATGACGGAGTCAACCCATCCATGGGGGAAGTCAACCCCCGAGTATTGTAGCGAACTCGAAAAAAATGCTTTTATTAACACTGTTGTGCTCCAACTCTTTCTTTCTCCTTTGTTTTGAGTTCCGTAGTACGCACAATTTCCACTATTGAATTGCCTTGTTGCATCCCTGCAATGTTTGCGGGACGTTTGACGACAATTCCCTCAAACCAGTCCAGATTCCCGAAAGATGGGGAAGGCTTGATCGGAGGAGGAACTTCCAGGATAGCCGAATTACCGTTTCTCCAACGTGCTCTTATGCACGATCGGGGCGACACCAGGGGCGCTTGGTAGTTGCACCACCGCGGAGGGAGCACGCCAGATGGGCGCATCGACCTGATCACGGATCATTCCTTCTTGGGACAGGGCCTCTGTGGAGAGGGTATCTATCGCTTCCCAATGGGATCTTGGGGCATCCTGAACTTGTTCAGGGTAAAATTGTAGCTACATAGTTCTCCCCGAGGGGTCAGGCCAGAGGGCTGGAAATGAGGAGGAACAGGATTTTGTGATTCCTGGGGCTGAACCCTAGGCGAAATGCCTGGGCGTCTCTATGTATCCCACGTGATGATGGGAATCAAGCCGCACGTAGTTCTGGAAGCGCAGTTTAACGTCGTACTGGACGAGGAGCGGCCTAACCGTGTTGGTACACATCCGGCCAAAACTACTAAGCCCACGTGAGTCGTGCTCGGTGTGGGAAACAAGTAGTAGTGGTGGGAATTTCCCGACGCAGAGAGGGGCAGGTTGGGGCAAAGGGATGCTCGGTGACTACCGGCCCAATGACACTAACACGATCATTCAGCGCATCTAGATGCGCGAAGAGAAAGAGCCGAGTATGGTGGAGTTCCACTTGAACATGAGGGAGTGGAAATGTGTGAATCATGACGCTCGAGATTAGGATCACGATGGTGACGGCGTGGCGATGAAGGACTACTGCTGACCATATTCGCAACACAGCATCCTATCGCGTTAGCCTGAAATGGGGACAAACAAATGAGGGTCGACCGTTGACCATGTTCGAAACACGGGACCGTGTCACAAATGTTGTCGAACATCCGCAGGGACGTTGGCCCGAAACGATTGTAGGGCCCTTAGGTCCAGCATTCATGGAGAGACCTTAAACTTAGTATCCACGTCGTCCGAGGGTCCTTTTGGATGTGGAAGAGGATGAGGATCCAAATAGTGAGCTCACGAAGCTTGGTCATGGGAGAGGGGAATGTCCCTGTGAAAATCCAATGCTTCGGGCTTTTTGTCAAAACACATCTGAATACGTCAACGAAACGTATTAGAGAGAGGGAGCAGATTCCTTTCCCTTGGGGAAATCTTAGTTTATGGTCATAGAATTCGGACCATGGATTGGAAAAAGGGATCAGGGGACGCATAACATCACAACCTGACGTGAATGAGCTCGAGTCGAGGGACCGAACACCAGGGTTAGGCTGGGCCCGCGGGGAAATACCTGGGCGCTCCTACGTATCTCATAAGGATGAGAATCAAGCCATACGTAGTTCTCGAAGGTGGCAGGGTAGGGTACCAGTGCCAGGGGAAAGGGGAAGTGCGGACGTGGCCCTTGCACTAAAAGAAGCGGAATTTGATGTATCTTGTTTGTTCTTTGAGGTGAATGGGTTTTTTTTTGTGAAGCGACAGGCCTAGGACTGTAGGTCGTGATGTCACCACAAGAATCAAGCCGTGATGGGCGTTGACAAATGGCATGGCGCGTGGCCAGTACCCAACGTGATGTCCTCTACAGCGAGGTCACCACAATGCGGTGCCGTTTTTCGTCGTGCGGCCAGGACGATAATGTCACAGTTTGAGGTCGTATGATAGGACCAAGCATGCATTTTATCGTCATGCAGCGCAGACGTAGTAGAGACGATGCTAGGCGGGAAATGTGCGCAGAGTTTATAAAACACATTTGATAGAGACATGATCCCACATCAAATTGTACGCCATCCGGAGGTAAAACAGGGAGAGAGACTGGCTTCCTGAATGGGTTGTACCCGGAGACAGGGCGTCTGGGCGGTCCTACGTGTCCCATGAGGATGGGAATTTGAACGTAGTCCCGGATGGGTCTTAGTTTATGGTCTTAGAGCTCGGACCATGGGAGCCCCAAAGGGCGCCAGATTGCAGCTTTGTCCCCCTAACATGCAAAGGTGTACTGAGGGATAGCGCCAAAAGTGTCGAGATTCCACCCGGACATGATGGGGTGGAAAATGATGTGAATCATGCAACCAACATCCAAAGACTGAAGGGGCTGGCGTGACGACAGGGGATTACTGCTGACCATATTCGCAACACAGCATCCTATCGCGTTAGCCTGAAATGAGGACTAACAAAACGAGCATCGACCGCTGACCATATTCGCAACGCGGGATTTTATCGATTTGTTGTCCGTAACCCTGGAGGGTGTTGGCCCGTATCGGTAGGAGAGCCCTTGGGCGTAGTATCCAGGCCGTTCTTGGGGGTCCCTCTGGGTGTGAAAGATGATGGAAGTCCGAATAGAGGGGAACACGAAGCTTGACAAGTGGAAGGAACTTGACCAAGTTGAATCTGACACTCTTGGTCCTAGACCAGAGTACTCTCAATACATGGGTGAACCACTACAGGGAGCCAAGGGACTCAACCATGAGGGTGATCGAGAGATGGCAGATTCCCAGGGGAAGGGGGGCATGATGCCCACAACCTCGTATCATACATACGCACCCCCCTGCTGGAGAGGGATGGACCAAGTGGCCTAGGTGACCGGGAAATCAGGAGATCTCCCCGAGGTGGGGCTGGACCCGAATCTTAGACATTCAGGTGGTCCTACGTATCCCATTAGGATGGGAATCAAGCCACACATAGTTCTGAAAGGGTGCCTTTTAATGTCATGCAGGACAGGGGATAGGAGGACTGAACCTCAGAATGGGGGCGTGCGTGGTGCAGTTGTTGCGTACTTGACGTGAATGAGGACGTAGTCCTACACTGCGCCACGCAGTCCTGTGATCAGGGTCCTGAAGGCAGGATTAGAGGGGTAAATTTGCTGAACTCAAGCTGGGTTCGGAGACAAGGGGTCTTGAACGTAGTTCCAGATGAGAGTCTTAGTTTATGGTCTTAGAGCTCGGACCATGGGTGGTGACAACTCCCGAGCAAGCACAGAGGTCAACCCAATCCCTAAGCCCACGTGAGATAAACTCGGTGTGGGAAACAAGGGGGGGATCTTTATCGCAATACTTGGGGCATCCATTAAAGGGGAGTCAGCAGAGAGTTCCGAAGGACACCTTTGATGTAGCTTGTTCCTCAAACGCGCAGACGTGCACGGGGGAAAGGTACCAGGAGTCCCGAAATTCTACTTGGACACGATGAAGTGATGAAGGGTGTGAATTGTGTACCCGGCATTTGGGCTTAATGGGTTGGCGTGACGATAGAGGAAAACTGTTATCCATGAAGGAAACACAGCGTCTGTATCGCGTTAGCCCGAGGTGGGAGCAACAAACGAGCATCGACCGCTGACCATATTCGCAACACGGGATTTTATCGATTTGTCGTCCGAAACCCTGGGGGGCGTTGGCCCGTATCGGTAGGAGAGCCCTTGGGCTTTGTATCCAGGCCGTTCTTGGGGGTCCCTCCGGGTGTGAAAGATGGTGAAAGCCCTGATGCGGGGATACGCAAAGCCTGGAAAGCGGGTGCGGACGTGTCCGAGTAAAGCTTGGCATTCCAGGTAATGAACCAGAGTACTCTTAAGCACATTGGAGAACCGCCGAAAAAGAGGTATCGACGAAACAGCTCAGTGGTGCGGGAAACATGGCGTGGTCACTACGAGACCGTCGTGAATGAGGACATAGCCCTACGCCGCACCATATGATCTCCTCATGGAGGAAGGATGGGCCAAGGGGCCAAGATTGGATGAGGATTCCCGAGGGATGGGGCTGGACCCGGATCTTGGACATCCAGGTGGTCCTACGTATCCCATCAGGATGGGAATCAAGCCATACGTAGTTCTTGAAATGTAGTTTAACGTCATACCGGACGAGGAGGGGAATAACATATCCCTAAGAAAGGTGTACAGTATGGCGAAAAACCGACTTGAGGACATAGCCCTACGCCATGCCGTACAATCCTATAAGATAGGTCCTGGGCCGCGGCCTGGAAAGGCCGAGGGGCTTGGGGCTGAGCCTCGGAAGGGGAGTCGTACGACATGGTACATGATCCCGACGTGAATGAGGACGTAGTCCTACATCACACCGTACGCTCCGGGTGAGGAATCCTGGGTTGTGGGCCCGATCACTGGCACCACCTGGGGAAGTTTTTCACCTCAGGATGGGGCAGAATGAATCACTGTTGACCATATTCGAAACACAGCGTTCCTACGGTGACCCGCATGGGGGCAACAAATGAGCGTCGACCGCTGACCAAATTCGCAACGCGGGACTTGTTTCGATTTGTTGCTTGAGAAACCCTCGGGGGCGTTGGCCCGTATCGGTAGGAGAGCCTTTGGGCTTTGTATCCAGGCCGTTCTTGGGGGCCCCTCTGGGTGTGAACCCATCCACGAAGGGGGCAAACACCTCCAGGGGGGAATGTGCAGCCGGGTCGAGGCTTGCTCGACGTGGGTCGGGGCAAAAATGTGCACCCTGCCGTGTCTTGACCCGAGGGGAAGATTTTGGCTTTTGGGCTGGGCCAACGGACGAAATGTCCGGGCGTTCCTACGTATCTCATAAGGATGAGAATCAAGCCATACGTAGTTCTTGAAGGCCATGCAGTTTAGCGTCATGCGGTGAGGACGTGGGAGGGTAGAAGAACGGGAGTGGGCGCATGGTGCGACCTTTACAATCTTTGCGTGAGTGGTGTTGCATGAGCGGGGCCAAGAAGGCCGACGCCCTGCTACACAAAGATCCTCCAAGGAGACCATTCCCAGGGGGAATAGTGGAAGAGAGAAGCTTGGGGCTGGGCTCGAGACAAGGCGGCCGAGCGTTCCTACGTATCTCATAAGGATGAGAATCAAGCCGTACGTAGTTCTTGACATGCAGTTTAACGTCATGCGGGACGAGGGGCATCTCGTTCGGGGATGTGTGCGGCATGGTACATGATCCCAACGTGAGAACGTAGTCCTACGTTGTACCGTACAATCCCGTAAGAGGGTGAGTCGGAGAGACACGAGGGGGGCCTGGGGCCAGACCTCGGTGGAGACGGGGCCAGGGGCCCAAAGAGGCCGAGGGGCCTGAGGCTGAGCCTCGGTCAGGAAGAACTGACTGACTTGCAGTTTAACGTCTTGCAATGAGGACGGAGATACAGTTTAAGGTCATGCGGGACCAAGTCGCAGTTTAGGGTCGTGCAGGACCAATGCAGTTTAATGTCATGCAGGACCCTCTCGCAGTTTAGGGTCATGCTGGACCAATGCAGTTTAATGTCATGCAGGACCCTCTCGCAGTTTAGGGTCATGCAGGACCAGTGCAGTTTAATGTCATGCAGGACCCTCTCGTAGTTTAGGGTCATGCTGGACCAATGCAGTTTAATGTCATGCAGGACCCTCTCGCAGTTTAGGGTCATGCAGGACCAATGCAGTTTAATGTCATGCAGGACCCTCTCGCAGTTTAGGGTCATGCAGGACCAGTTTTGCCCTAGGCGAAGTATCGCTTGAGGAATCTGGCATTGGTGGGGGGGGGTTACACACTCTCCATCTGTGGTCACCAAGGAGTATGCTCCATTGGGGTAAACCTTATGGATGATATAAGGCCCTTCCCATTTGGGTTCTAACTTGGGAGGTTTCCTACCGGGAATCATTGGCGCTCGCAGGGCCAGCACCAGGTCACCCTGTAGAAAAGAGCGGAGACGAACCTTCTTGTCAAAAGCTCTTTCCATCTTGTCCTGATGCCTTTCCAGATTGTGCAGGGCACGAAGCCGGTTCTCATCCAGTGCCTCTAACTCAGCTAGACGGATCTCGGCTACCTCATCTGATGTCTGGTGATCATAAACTGCCGTGCGTAGCGACGGCAGCTGGATCTCAATGGGTAGGACGGCCTCAGCTCCATACACCAGGGAATATGGGGTCACCTCGGTAGAGTTGCGGGTCGTCGTCCGGTAAGCCCAAAGGGCGTTGGGGAGCTTGTCCGGCCAACTCTTCTTGTTCTGACCAACCATCTTCTGCAGAATGTTAGAGAGGGTCTTGTTGAATGCCTCGATCTGTCCATTCCCCTGTGCGTGGTAGCGGGAGGTATGGTTTGACCGGATGTCATACTTAGCGTACAATTTCTTCAATTCAGCTGCTCGGAAGTTGGTGCCGTTGTCAGTGAGGACGGCGTGAGGGAACCCAAACCGGTGGATGATGTTGGAGCTCACAAAGTCGACGACGGAACGGGCCTTGACCTCTTTGAGCGGAACTGCTTCTGCCCACTTGAAGAAGAAGTCTGTAGCAGTCAGGACGAACCTACACTGGCGGGCTGTTGCCGGCGGGTACGGTCCCACTACATCAAGTCCCCATACCGCAAATGGCCAAGAGTACTTGGTGGGGTGGAGGGGTTCTGGCGGCCGATGCAAGAAGTTGGTGTGCACTTGGCACGCGTGGCATCTCTTGGCGTATCCAATACAATCGTGGATCATGGAGGGCCAGAAGTACCCTAGCCTCCGGATTTGATGGGACAGCTTCGGCCCAGCTTGATGGGCGCCACAGGAACCGGCGTGAACCTCTTGCATAACTTGAGGTATCTCTGCTCCTTGGATGCAACGGAGGAGGACACCATCAAAACTCCGTTTATAGAGGGTTTGCTCAATACTGGGGCCGCTCTGGAGGGTAAATTGAAGTGCGCGGCGTCGGATTCGCTCGCGCTCGGCCCGGTTGTCCGGGAGCTGGCCATTTTGGAGATAATCGACAAAAGGTGCTCTCCAATCGGGGGTCGTTTCAACCACTGCGTCTGACGAACCCGGGACTCCTGATACGGAGGGTCCGGCGGTGAGATGACTTACCCGTAGGCTATCACGGTCCTCTTGGGTGACAGGAGCAATGACTCTACGGTGGGCCACGTGTATGACCAGATCATCTTGCTCGGGTTTTGCGAGCGATGCGGCTAAGCCAGCTAGGGCGTCCGCTTGGCAGTTCTGCGACCGCGGGACATGGGTAACCTCTGGCCGAGGAGAGAACTGGGCCATTAGGAGGAGGGTGTACTCCAGCAACGGTGCAAGCTCTGGCTTCCTGACGACGTAGTCGCCATTAACCTGTTTGATCACCAGCTCAGAATCTCCCTTCACATGTAGATGGGGTACATGGATCTTAAGGGCCAACTCGAGGCCGGTGATGAGAGCTTGGTACTCTGCCTCGTTGTTCGTACAACCTTCTGACAACAGGAAGGAGTACGGCAGGACGGCTTGCGTCGGGGTAATGAAAACAATACCCAGACCCACTCTGTTGAGCTTGGGGTCATTGAGCCTTCTACCAGTGGGGCTCCGGGAGGCGCCGTCGAAATGCATTTGCCAACACGGGACAGCGTGATCGACCGAGAGGATCGTCTCGTCGGGAAAATCCAGGTCCAGGGATTGATCCGCGGAGGTTGGATGGGCAGCTAAAAAGTCTGCCAATGCCTGTCCCTTGACGGCCTTTTGAGGCACAAACCTGATGTCAAACTACTGGAGAATCACCGCCCACCGTGCTAGCCGGCCGGTCAGCATGGGGCGGTTCAGGATGTACTTCAGCGGATCCACCCGAGAGATCAATTGCACCTCGTGGTGTTGCAGGTAGTGTCGCAACTTCTGCACGGCGAAGACGAGCGCAAGGCAGCTCTTTTCGATAAGGGAATATCTGACTTCCGTATCGAGAAGCATGCGACTGAGATAGTAGAGACTGTTCTCAGTGCCCTCGTTATTCTTCTGGGCGAGCAGCGCGCCGAGGGATCTCTCCAGGGCGGTCACATAAAGGACCAGCGGCTTTCCAGAGACGGGTGGCATCAAGACCGGAGGTTGGAGCAGGTACTGCTTGATTTCCTCGAAGGCGATCCGACACTCCTCATCCCATTCGTAGGCGGCGCCTTTCTTCATGAGCCGAGAAAAGGGCTTACACTTGCCGGCCAGGTTCGCAATGAATCGGCGTATATAGGCTAAGTGGCCTTGCAAGCCTCGAAGCTCCCGAATGTTGCTCGGGGGAGGCATTTGGCTGATGGCCTTGATCTTCTCCGGGTCGATCTCGATACCTCGGTATCTGACAACAAAGCCCAGAAACTTCCCGGAGGTGACCCCGAAGGCACACTTCAGTGGGTTCATCTTCAGGTGACGGGAACGGAGGAAACCGAACACTTTCTCAAGGTCTTTGAGATGGTCCTGGCGCTGATATGATTTGACTACAAGGTCATCCACGTAGCATTCCACCAATGTCCCGAGGATCGGTTTGAATATGCGATGCATGGCCCTCTGATAAGTGGCACCTGCATTTTTCAAACCGAATGGCATTTCCGGTAGCAAAAGGTGCCCTGGGGAGCCCTGAAGGCAGTGGACTCCTCATATTCGGGGGCCATCCGGATCTGGTTATACCCGGAATACCCATCCATGAAAGAGAGGGCTTGGAACCCGGCCGTGGCGTCAATCAACAGCTCTGTCACCGGGAGTGGGAAGTCATCCTTTGGGCAGTGGCGATTGAGATCGCGGAAGTCGATGCAGACTCTAATCTGCCCATTCTTCTTCCTGACTGGCACAATGTTGGCGAGCCATTTGGGGTACTGGACCTCTTTGTCGAAGTTGGCCTTGATTAGCTTATCAACTTCGGCCTCAACCATAGCGCCATGGGAAGGGTGCATTTTCCTGGGCGGCTGCTTAAACCCACGATGTTTTACTGGGAGGCCCAGACGGTGGACGGCCACTTGGGGATCCAGCCCTGGCATCTCATCGTAACTCCAGGCAAACACATCGCGGTGCTGTTTGAGGAAGTCTACATACTGCTGCCGCTCCTCGAGGGACATGGCCGCACTGATTAATGTGGGTCTTGGATCTGCCTCGCTACCAAGGTTCACCTGTACCAGCTCATCGACCGTGGTAGAGACGCCTTCTTCAAAGGCTGGGGGAGCATCCTCCAAGTCTTCCTCCCCAGCCGTGGGGGGATTTCCCGTGACGGAAGGTACTTCCGGGCTCTCAAGACCCGAGGGGCAGCTGGTGCCGGCTTGGGCAGCAGCGGTCATCACATCAGGAGACTCACTCGTCGTGGAGACCATAGCCATGAATGCATTTGACCCTATCCCATCCGGCCTTCGGCCTAAGGGGACACGCTTGATGATATCAAAGTAGTGGTGACGTGTCGGCCAGAGTCGGTTGATTCCGGCCCGGCGAAATAGACACGTATGGCGCACCGCCGTTGTCAGGAGCTTGACATCCCGGTACCGTACAGGGGTATGAGATTCCGGGATGACCCGAGCCTGGTTGATGTAGGAGTACGAGGTGATTTTCCGCCGTCGCTTGGACGCGGGAACATGCCTTCCTTGCGTACCCGAAACAACGAAACATTGTCCCATGTCGGGGGTCGTGGCCTCCAACCGGTGGATAGGGAGGATGTAGGCGTCGTCCATGCTCGCCCAGGGATCACTTGTGATTGGGGTGGGCTCATCCTTGCTGACCAGGATCTGCTTGTCCTTACTTTTGTAATAACCCGCATCCAGATAGCGTGCCTCACAAGAAGCGAAAGGGGACGCGTCTCCTTGGAGCACGCCTACTCGACCGTTGAGCGAGTACTTAAGGCACTGGTGATACGACGAGGGAACCGCTGCATGCAGATGGAGCCATGGCCTGCCCATCAATGCGTTGTAGGCGGTGTCCTGAGAAACAACCATGAACTCGGTGCTGGCAATTAAGCCACCGAACTGGGTCTTCAGACGGATCTTGCCGACCGGGGTTTGCTCTGTGCTGTCGTACCCCTGGATCCTAAGGTCAGAGGGAGTCAAATCACCTTTGGACAAACCCAGCTTTCGCAGCGTCCGGGTCGGAATTAGATTGATTCCGGAACCCGTGTCAACGAGGCAGCGACGGACTTCCACACCGTTAAAGTGGCCAGTGATATACAGTGGAGAATGTGCCCCTGTATAGGGGGGTCTTCATCTTCACCAGAGAACGAGATAACCGCCTGACATTCGGCGTTTTCAATCGTCTCGGTATGGAAGGCCTCCGCGGCTGCCACTTCCGTCTCGAACTGGAGGGGGCTCCTTAGGGCCTCGGCAAGTGCCTCGCGCATCTCGGATGACAAGCGCAGGGCCTCAAGGATGGAAAGCCTCGCCGGAATGCCGGCTAGGTGCTTTAGGACATCATACTTGCGTGCCAAACGCGAACCTCTGCTTACAGGGGGTTTTTCGGCATTTGGAGGCATAGCGGGTCCTGCTGGTTGAACTGGCGGTCGGCTAGCACTGGGTACATCCTGCTGCCTGCTAGTAGAAGCTTGGAGAGTAGTCGCCGGGCTAAGATCGAACAGCGGGGGCTGGCCCGTCGCCGGGCGAGACTGGCTGTGATACGAACGAGGCGGCTCTCCCTGATCCAGCAACACGAACGGCGGTGGAGGTAGAGCCAAGGGCGCTGGATGGGTCTGCGCATGCAGAGATCTGCGCTGAGCCTGCTGCCTGGTCTCGGTAGCGTGAACGGCTTGGTCACAAGTGCCTGCTGACATACCTCGGTGACCGGCGCGATTGCGATTCCGCTGACGTCGACGTCAGCTGGGAACGTTGGGGCGGTCTGCCTGGGGTTCCCCCTCGTCGGGGGTCATATAGGGCTTTACCAGCTCCACGGTGTTAACCGAAGCGTACCCTTGACTTTCACTCGAAGAGTCATCCACCGCTGGGCGGATTCTGGGGGAAATGCCCATTTCGGGAGGCATAAAGTCGCCGAGAGTGCGGGACGACGACGGCACTGGCGGTGCACGTTGCTTCTTCTTGCGTCGCCGCTGCTTGCCTTTTTGGGCAGAGGTCGACTGTGAAGACGATGTTGAGGCGCCAACTACTTCTTCTGAAGGTTCCGACTGCTTCAGGCGTGCCCGGATGATACCCTGGGCACGGACGACAGTTTTTCGAGCCATCCAGTTGTCGTATTTCTAGGACCCGCGGCTAGGGACCTGCTGCCACTCACCCTCGCTGTCACTGTCGATTTCCGATCCCGCAAAGACGCCTGCCACCTGCGCTGGCGCTGGGCCCAACTTGACTATGTTGTTGTTGACCTGGTCCTGAAGCCAGTCTTTAAACACATAGCATCGCTTGATGGTGTGCCCCAGGATCCGATGATAAGGGCAGTAGTTGGGGTGATCAGTGAGATGCGCCTCTGCCGGCCTCCTGCACTCAGGCAGACGCACGATCCCTTGCTCTAGAGCACTTCGGAAGTAACCAGGGACCTGATTTTCGTTAAACGAATAGGTATGGTACTTTCTTTCCGGATAAGGGGCCCTGGGGGCCTGATCCTGTCGAGGGGCCGGAGGGGCCTGCCGAGGGGGCGGCGCCTGGTTGTCTCGCCTAGGTGGCGGTGGCGCGTTGCGCGGGCGAACCTGTCGGTTCTGAGGCGGTCGCTGCTGGGCAGGAGCCTGTGCTTGAGGTGGAGGACCTCTGCGGGGTTGCGGGGGTGGTGCCGCCGGTAACAATTCCAGCTGCCTCGGGGCTTCTATTTGAGCCACTGCGGCGGGTTCAGCCCTGGAGGCCCTCCTGGCTGGGATCATAGGGGGCAGCAAACGTGCCTGACTAGCCTGTTGCAGGGCCTCCTCGAGGCGCTGGGCCTTATCCGAGAAGTCTCTGAACCCCCCAGGGTAGTTCTGGGTAATCAAGGAGGGTACCAGCTCTGTCTTTACGTTCCCCACACACATCGTCAGTAATTGCTCCTGAGTCAGCGGCATATCGAGAGAATACGTAAGTCCTTTCCACCGGGCGATGAAGTCTGCAACCCGCTCATCAGGCCTCTGTTTGCACTTAAAGAGGTCCGTGATGCTGGTCTTCCGCGTGGTGGAGCTGAACTGGTACAAGAACTGCCGGCGAAGATCCTCCCAGCCGGTCACTGACCCGATGGGGAGCTGGCTGTACCAAACGAATGCCGGACCTTCCAACGTCTGTACAAAACATCGGAGCTTAGCGGCTTCTTGCTGAGCCGGGGTCCCCAGCATGGGGCCACACCTGGAAGAGAAATGAGCCAAGTGCTGGGGTGGGTCCCCTGTCCCGTTGAAAGGCGAGAAAGTGGGGTTCCCAAAACCCGGACGCGCGAGCATATCATCCACCCACGCGGGATAAGGCTTGCCATCCGGTGGGACCGCCACCTGTCGTGTCTCCAACGCCTAGAGGCGGGCTGTGAGTGCCGCAATAAGGTCCTCCAGGTGGGGGTCCCTGTCTTGATGGGGGTCCCTAACCACAAGCGCATTGCCAGGTTCTTCAACACGGTAGACGGCTTCTGCTGCTCGCGGGTTGACTGGTGGGACGACCTGTTGGGCGACCGGGGGAACCCGGGTTGGGTTCTTCAGATTGCCCCGTCGCTCAGGGGGGTTTGGCGAGACGTATCGCGCCCTCTTGCCGTACGTTCCGGATTCCGCCCTGTCCGCGGCAGTAGCATGATCAGGGTTGCCCGGAGGCATCTCACCGGGGGGAAATTGTTCCTGCCCCTGCTGTCCCGGCCTGGGATTACCGTAGTCGGGTCGTCGCTCTGCGGCGCGTTCAGCCAAGAGTTCGTCGACCAGCCTCTTCTGCTCAGCAAGCTGCTGGCGCAACGTGGCCTTCTCAGGGTCTTCGTCCGTTTTCTGCACGGAGGCGGATGGATCGGAGTGCCTGACTATCCCGACATGATCCTTACCCTTTCCAGTGCTTCGACCGAGTGCCAGTGACTCGGTGGGTACGGGGAGGCCTAGCAGGTTCCTTTGCTGACAGGTGACTCTCCCTGATGGGTCGAGCAGTGGCGGTACGCCTTCGGATGGTAAGTCCCCATCAAGGAACTCAAGCTCATCTTCCTTATCCACAACGTCGGCCATGTGGACTGTGACCCCTCTTGATGGCATATCCTCAATGTCGCATAGCGAATCGGGCTGTCGTCGGATAGGGTCGAAGAGGAGAGCGGCATAGCGTCCCCAACCACAGACTTGCACATGGGGGGTGGCTTCCCTGACGATCTTGCGGAGTGCCTTGAAACTCTGGACGCATTTTCGTTGGAGGGCACTCTGGTGATCGGGCGACTTGGGGTGCTGGGCCACAAGGAGCGCCGCTGCATCAACTAGGTGGCACTGTTTGCCAATCTCCGAAAAGTGCTCTCGACTCCTGGGGTACACTACCCGTTCCCAACGGAGGCGGAAGTGCGTCGCCCACAGGGTCCGATAAAAGCATCCCACTTCTTCAGGGGTAAGCGACTCGGGTACGTGAAAATTTAGCGTCGCCGTGGGCCAGAACTTCTCTGGGAAGTAGTCCGCTGCAAGAATACTCCAGAAGCTCCTGGGTTCGTCCTCGGGGTTCGGCCCTACATTTCCCCACTCATCAACCGGGGGTGGCTGAGGGACCGGTAGCGGTACCGAGACAGACCTCTGGGATAGCAAACTCAGCGGTGGAGAATACGGCGAGCGAGCAGACTGGCCACCGTACTCTGGGCCGTCCTCTGAAGAGCGAGGTGACCTGACCACAATGTCACGATAGGACGGGCTAACAGCCACTGCTTCGGGTACGGGAATTGCCGTTACCGGTGTCCGGTCATGTCGTGGCTCTACCACTGTTGACCCCCAAAACAGCTCCTCGTGATCCCGAGTAGAGGTAGAGGGCGCTTCGGGTGACGGTGGCGGTGACTGCGCGGTCGAAACCTGCGGAATTCCCAGGATTTCTTCCTCCTGGATGTACCTGCGGAGAGAGACGGGAATCCGATGGACCTCAAATTCCGGGAGAACGAGGCTGACGCGTCTGGTTCCTGCCCCAGTCCTTGACACGGAGGAGCTGGGAGAAGGTTCCATCGCTGAATCGCATTCCGCTTCCGAATCGGAGAAGCGGGCAGGTTTGATCCCCCCCCTGGGCCTTCCCAGGATTCTTCTTGTGGTGGCGACGACCCGCTCTTCTGCCCCTGGGTGGCTCTTCGGAACAGGGTTGACCCCTATCAGGCAGCCCTTGGGCGGCACTAGCGCCGTGGCGGAGAGGGCCCCCACTTGAGACAGCCGGGGTGCCGGGGGCACCAGGGAAAATATCAAAGGGTACATGGGGAGGACCTCCATGAACAGTACCCACGTGGGCGGGGCCTCTATTGGAACCGGCAAGAGCATGGGGAAGGCCTCCATGGTCGGTGCGAGTGGAGCGAGGCTGACCTTCACTCCTTGAGTTACTGGGGCGAGAAGGATCTTCGCCAGTCGCAGAGAGGACGTAGGGGGGGCCCCCACGTCGAAGGACCAGATGGACGGTGCCTTCAAAAGGATGGACTTCATACCCTGTACAGCGGGCGCGGGAAATGTTTCCGCGCTGAGCATCACTGCCCCGGGGCAGGTCTTCCTGCAGGATGGGGGCAGCACGAGGCATGCCTCCACGAAGAACCGCAGAGCGGGGAAGGCCCACGCTCTGTGGAGTAGTGGTACGGGGAGGACCTCCGTACGGAGTGGCATCACCGCGGGTTAGTTCGCGACGATCATCACTGGGGCCTGCAACCCGGAGCGTCAACCCGGCCTGCCCATGGGGCGGCTGGGGTCTCAATCTTGGTTGGGCGAAGGGGTGCCCCTGCTCAATGTAGGCGGGGGCTTCATAATGTACGTCGGCGGTGGCTCGGGCCACCATAGCTGTCGATGTGGACGCAGCTAGGCGAGCGTCCTCAGACCGGGCCCGGCGCTGACGTCGGGTCAGGCGGGCCGGTGCAGGTGGTGCAGGGACATAGTCTGCCTGTTCTTCCTGCGGGGCCGGACGGCGGCGCTGACGTGACCGGACGGGAGCTCTCGCCTGGGGGCCCTGGGTCGGGGCCCTGAGCGGGCTGAGCCGGACAACACCTGCCTCTTCAGCGTAAGGCGAAGAGTCGTCAAGGCGTTCCGGGGATAGGCTCCCGAAGCGATTGAATGTCTGGGTGGGGAGCGGAGGCTCCCTGCGTGGCCTGTTGGGGCGGCGTTGACGGCGGGGCCCGGAAGCCTCCAGGTCCAAACGGGCCATATCCCAGGTCGGGATGACCCCTTGTTCCTCATACCTGCGCACGAGGCTGTTGATCACCCTTCGTTGGATGACCTCTGATGGGGAAAGGGGACGTGGACGTCCCGCATCCCGTGACGTGGCAGCCGTCATGGCGGTAATGGCGCCATGTGGAGTGGCCGTAGTGGTGTTGCCCCTGCCCCTGCGCGGGCGAGGAGCGGATGGTGACCGCATCTCTGCAATAACAACCTGGTTCCTGGCAAACGAAGGGATCAACTCATCAGTACTGAGAGGAAAAGGATTGACAGCCAGTGCCCCAGCGTTCCTCCATCCTCCATGTTTGTGAGAAGGATCCACGCCAACACGCTGCAGAGCGGAGTGCCCCACGTTCTACTACCCCGACCTCTGGTGAGTTCCACGACAGGCCCGCCATTTACTTGGCGGGACCAGGCAACGGATATCTGAATCCGGTGACACGTCAATCTACTGGTGTCTCGAACGCTACTAATCTCCATGCTGAGGAGAAGAATTTCACGTCGGGTTCACCATTTCTGTTTCCGACGCTTTCGCCGGGGCGCGCGCGCATCCGTCCGCGGGGGAGGGGGGCGCGCAGCTTTGTTGCCCCGCATTCCCGCTTTCCAAAGGCGGGCGGCATTCGTTCCTTGTTCAGGTACGTCTGCTCCTTGATCGAAACGGGATGATGGGATGTCGGTTCTTCCTCCTGTGGATTCCTCCTCAGAACTCGTCACCTAGTCCGGGTCTCCCTTATAGATTTAATACGTAGTTCGTGAAACTCTTCCCGGTGTCATGTTTCCATGGACGCCGGTTAATTACACTGCTTCTGTCGGGACATTCCAAAGGGTCCAGTCAGGGCAGCAACCTTCGGTCAGGGGAGTAATCACGTTTGAGGCATCAGTAGCGTGTCTGGATGCTGGGGTACCTGGCATGTCTGTCTGTTATCCTCAATCATAAGGCTTCTCGAGGGCGTGGAAGCCCGAGGCATCCCACATCGAGCGCAGGGAATTACATGTCATAGAAACGTATCTGAGGTTTTCCTCAGCTTCCCATGTTCAACACAGGGTATGTTGCAAGATTAACGTCTAGCAGAGACGATTGAGAATGAAATGGGACCATCGCAGGGGGGGCGACAGTGAAGTTGGGCTTGAGTCTTGAAGAGACTTCCTACGTATCCCCGTGGCAGGGAATCAAAGTCCGCGTAGTTCGGGATGGTGCCGGTAAACCGACGTGAAGCGGGACCTTAGTCCGAAGAGACTTGGGCTTGAACCTCTGGGAGGATTCCTACGTACCATGCCTTGACATGGATCAAAGTCCCCGTAGTTCGAATGATACAGTTTAACGTCATGCGGGACGATAATGAACCCTGACGTGAATGAACGACGGGTGGGCTTGAACCTCGTGGAGGCTTCCTACGTACCATGCCTTGACATGGATCAAAGACCTCGTAGTTCAGAATGGGTTTCGCCGGTGAACCGACGTGAAAGCAGACCTTGGTCCACTATTGGTGGGCTTGAACCTCGTGGAGGTTTCCTACGTACCATGCCTTGACATGGATCAAAGACCTCGTAGTTCGGATGAAAGTAGACCTTGGTCCACTGATGGTGGGCTTGAACCTCATGGAGGCTTCCTACGTACCATGCCTTGACATGGATCAAAGACCTCGTAGTTCAAATGGGTTTGGTCGCAATGGCTTACCACCGGACCGGGATGAGACCCGACGTGAAAGGGCGACGGGGGTGTGTGTCGGTGAACCGACGTAAAAGTAGACCTTGGTCCACTGATGGTGGGCTTGAACCTCATGGAGGCTTCCTACGTACCATGCCTTGACATGGATCAAAGACCTCGTAGTTCAGAAGAAAGTAGACCTTGGTCCACTGATGGTGGGCTTGAACCTCGTGGAGGCTTCCTACGTACCATGCCTTGACATGGATCAAAGACCTCGTAGTTAAAATGGGAGTAGACCTTGGTCCACTGATGGTGGGCTTGAACCTCATGGAGGCTTCCTACGTACCATGCCTTGACATGGATCAAAGACCTCGTAGTTCAAATGAAAGTAGACTTTGGTCCACTGATGTTGGGCTTGAACCTCATGGAGGCTTCCTACGTACCATGCCTTGACATGGATCAAAGACCTCGTAGTTCAAATGGGTTTGTCAGGGTCGGTGCTCACTCTAAGCCCACGTGAGTCATGCTCGGTGTGAGAAACAAGAGGTTGCAAGGACCTGACGATCACGTCGCGAAGGGTGCGTCCGTGAGAAGAGAAGAGGGGCTTACGCGTTGGGCGGCCCATGGTGTTGGGACTTACTCCAGGATGGAGGCCCATGGTGCGACAAAGCGGGGGAAAGATGGACCTTGGTCCGACAGTGGGAGGTGCCTCATTCCCTATCACGTTCCTCACTGACCTTGGTAGTGGGGGAGTACCGAGATGCACGAGTGCAATCATCCGTACAAAAGGTTAGGGATTTACGCTCTGAGGCGACCCTTCCCCTGCGAACATACTCCACTCCGACAAGGAGGATCTCATTCCATGTGCGGAAGAGTTCCATTCCCGTGGAGACGAGCGGTGTAATGAATGCTCGAGCTGGGGGGAACCCTTCGTGAGGGAGACGAGGTTGGGTCACAGTTTAACGTCATGTGTTGAGGATGCGGTGCTTGGCAGTTTAACGTCCTGCAGCTCGGACGAGGTGGGTTCACTCCACACCCCTAGGGCTTACATAACCGGTACCCTGTGGTCCTTGGGGAAGGGAAGGTACCAGTAAGGCCATGGTAGAGGGGGGTCGAGGGAGGAACCACCGAGGGGTCCACGTTAGTGTGGCTATGCGAAGAAGCAATAGCCGTTAGCGTGCCTATGCGAAGAAGCATTGGGCGAAGCAACGCTACGGGAGGTGTTGTCCATGGGACTTTGAAATCACATCGTGCAAACCTGGAGGGTCGCACGAGAGGAGGGATCGCTAAGCAGAGGAGTGTGCTTTGCGAAGTGGGGTGCCTTGGCCTTAGCATGGGGCATAGGTGGGAGTGGGTGGTGCTTCGCGAAGTGGAACAGTGTTCGCGGAGCACTGCCTCGCGAAGAAGGAGTGGTTCGCGAAGCAGGGTCCTGCCAAGCAATGTGCTTCGCGATGCATAGTTATCCTGCCTTGGCATAGGGATTACTAGCATGGGTTGGGTGTTTCGCGAAGCACAAGTGCTCCGCGGCTGCCCGGGTTCCCTTGGGAATCCCCTTCCTTTGCGAACGCCCTTGGGCTTCGCGAAGGGCATCCCTCTCGGAAGAGGGGCTCAGGACGAAACAAATCAGAGTCGTCTCGCGAAGTAGAAATACCTCGCGGAGCTCATGATTCCCGGGGCAAAGCTTGCTTCGCGATTCGGGAGAGGAGAAGCCGAAAGGTCGGGTTGTCCGTCCTCCGGGACTCAGGGGGAGTCGAGTATTTATAGGGAAGGGGCGCCGCGAAGCAGGGCTCGCGCGCCGCCTTCTGGGCTTCGCGGCGGCTCGCGAACATCACACGGATTCGCGGAGGATTACCGCCTCTGGAGCTTCGCGGCGGCTCGCGAACGTCAAAAGGATTCGCGGAGGATTACCGCCTCCGGAGCTTCGCGGCGGCTCGCGAACATCAAAAGGATTCGCGGAGGATTACCGCCTCCGGAGCTTCGCGGCGGCTCGCGAACGTCAAAAGGATTCACGGAGGATTACCGCCTCCGGAGCTTCGTGGGGCCGCTAAGGTCGGGACGCTTCGCGGCGGGGCTCCGCGGACGGGCTCCGCGGCTGTGCTTCGCGGCTGTGCTTCGCGAGGCAGCGCGCCGGCTGCCTTTTTCGTTCCTTCCTTTCGGGCCATATTTTTGGCGCCAACACATAAATATTTATTGATATAATCCATAATGATAAAAATGTTTTCTTTGAGAAGTATACAATCATAAACCCTTCATAATGATTTGTAAATAATATGAGACTTATCCTATGCATATCCCCTGGGAGTGTCGTATCCAAGAGTGCAGCAAGGCCCGTAGTCGTGGACCAGTTCTCATTCGAGTCTAGCTCAAAGTGGTGTTTTTGGGTTTTACCCCTAGGTACATCTGTGCCAGAGCCGCCTCTACCTGCTCGTATCCATAAAGAGATGTATTGCTCGGAAAACTCATAAAATCACTATAATACCAAAATTCTAGGATGTTATTCTATACTAATCCACAATGTCAATCTTAAATCTATGTGCTCTCATCAGAGATTATCTAAATCTAGCTACCAAGGTTTATACTAAATTTTCCTCTGATACCAACTGTAACGCTCTGACCCCAGTTTCCCAGAGTCAGTTCCTTATTACATAACATTGGAATGATCACAAGAATGATCAAGTCTCGAAAGACAGATTAGTTTAGTAGCCTTGGAAACACTAGATATATTCATCAAGATTTACATTACATCGTAAAATGAAAACTACAAAAATATAGTCTCTATAGTCCACACTCATATCCACTCATACTATCCCTGTAGGTCATTCATTAATTACTTCTTCACATCCTGGGAAAAATAAAACATATAAAAGGGGTGAGCTCAAATGCCCAGTAAGGATAACAATATAGCAGAAAATTTCATAAATAAGAATAAAATTTTAAGTCAATGAATAACTAAAACAAAATAATTTTAACTTGAAATTCAAAATATTATGGTAAAAATAAAATGAAATAATTACATTTAATTATTCACATGGATATTCTACTAATTGAATAATCACATGCAATATCAATATGCACTTTCATAATTATGGAATGCATAATCTTAGACTATCATAACAACATAGCCAAGGCCTCGTGCAAAGACTACAAATAAGATTTTTCCAAGGCCTTGTTCCAAGACAATAGATTGTCTCATGAGACCTACTGATGCATCAAGGAGCTATAGCAGGCTCCACCCGTCACATATAAAGTCTAATACATTCTTCATATGAACAGGTTTAAACATAACATAATCATTTGTATTAAAACTAGCATACGATGTGTCAATACTTTCTCCATAAACCATGAATGGTATAAAAATAATACATCCACAGTCAAACAAATCACTAAATATTTAATACAATATGGAAGTTTGTATCATAATAAATAAACTTAAAAAACATAAAATCCATTAAAGGATGTCGACTTAGATGAAATCAAAACTATTTGAGAGAAATATCCCTTTTTTAAAATCATTTAAAAGTCACATAATTATAAAATAAAACATTTACATTGAAATTTTTTTATTAGATTGTAAGGGTATCTTTGAAGATTTTACAATGGTGGAAAATATCTGCACCCGCCGTATAAGTTAAAAAAAAATTATTACCTTAATTCTGTCGAAAAGATTAAAAAGGACTTTGTTTGGAAAATGATGAAACGATTCCATTATAAACCACTTATAAAAGTAAACAATGGTATAAATGACTTTGACCCATATTCTAATAATTAGTAAAAAATGTTTTGAAATACATTTTTAAGAAACATGGATGTGGGTGATAAAGAGATCCCAGTAGATTATTACGTATAAACAACCTCAGATAATGAAGAGATTGAAAAATAAACCCGTACCTTGTACTTTTCATTGGTTGGGGGGTAGGTTTACGTCCTTTATAATGGTGAAATAATTGTTAATAAATTATACAAGATTCATATATATTAATATGATATCATTTATGATCTTTTAACATTTCTTTTTAATAATATTTTAGAATTATCATCGTTTCGGGTGTTAACTTACTCATTTTCTTTTATATGATTTGTTACATATGTCATGTTTGTTATGGATAGGATGTATCTTATTCATATACAGAAGGATATCAAGTCCTTAAACATTATTTTTAAATCATCAAACGACAATTATACTTGAATGGATACGGTGGAGTATTAATCTCATTACGTTCGTGGAGACGGTAGTCCGTACATACGCACGAGCGACAATATCATTCTTTTGAAATTAAAATAATATATAATTGGATGGTATATCATATATACAGAATAATTATCAGGTTATATTTATTATTTACATGAATTAAAAATCATTATTATACCCATATAAATAATAATATATTGAATAACAATTACACCACGACGTGGAGACGGAAAGCCGTACGTACGCACGTATGGTGACATGTCATTCAAAGGATAGATATAACAATGAATTTGGTTGTACCATATTTATAATAATATTACATTATATAGTAGATACTAGATTCATTATTTTAGAATGGGAATAACAATGAAAGAAGAAGTGGAAGACAAAAGGAACTTGAAAAAAGGTGGTGAAATCATTACCTCTTTTCGGTTTCTTCTTTTATATTTGATCAAAAGGGCTCCTTAGGTTGGCTTTCTGACTAAAGGAATGCATCTAGGATGAATTTAGGGAAGTTGATAGAGTATTTGGGTAGGGTTTTCCTGAACCAAAAGGCTTTTATGGTGTGAATTAATGAGCTGGAGGAGTGCCCTTTTATAAGAGGGGTGAGGGGCACCTTTGGAAAAGCTAGAAATATTATTTTATAATTAATTCATATTCGGTTTCTAATGGCTAGAAAGTGGATTATTTAAAGTTTAAGGTGGTTATTGGTCGAAAACCACTCAACAAATAGGATTTATACATGTCTGGGTTACCGTATTAACCTTATCTTATAAGTATTAACTCTTAGTTTATTAGTTTCACTTTTACAACATCTCATTGTATTTTTATATTATATGGTTAATAAACATACTATACATATCCAAGAGACCCCCCGAGTGGTCCATTAATGATAAAAATATCATGATATAAGTCTCTTGGATGAACATTATACTTTTGGGAATTTAATATCAATTAATAATATAATATTTATTTTAAAAACTTTTTTATGTCAATTTTGACACTATTTGGAAAATTGATTTTTGTGAAAATTATAACAGAATTATTACTTCAACAAAAATTAATTAAAGCATTCCTAACATGTTCTATTAACCTATAAAATTAGTTTAATTCATAAAATGTATCAAATTATATTTATTTGGGTATTTATAATATCAATTATTTTAATTTTTCACTTTTATGGTAATAACTGCATCATCATTGTGTCATAAATAAATTAACTTATTTAATGTCTAAAAATTATAAATAAAATATAATTATGTAAGAAATCTCGTTATCTTTATAATTGATATTTATAGTTGAACATCCAACATATATAACCCTATGTAAGAAATGTGTTTCTAAACGATATATGCTTTTGTCATTTTTGTATTTATTTTAACTTAATTAAAATAAAGTGTCCCTATCCCCTACAAGTGGCTCCATGGGGTCCCAAAATAGACCCAAAGATGCCCATGGTCGCACATGTATCTACCAATACAGTTAGGATACGTTTTAGGTTAATTTAGTATTATTATAATATTATTGTTTAACCCTTATTTATCGGATTTACCCTTTAACCATGGTAAATAAAATATTTAACGAATTAATTATTCAAAATGTCTAAAAATAAAATTTACCTATTTACACAATTTTGACATCTTGATTCCAAATATGGAATCCATTTTTCCAAAATTCAAAACATAGAAGTGGCATAAATTAATTTAATATTAATTCCCGATGTCAAAACAAAAAAGGTTGTTTTTAAGATATAATAACTATCAAAAGATTGATACTTGTTTATGTCCAGTTTAATTTCAAAATTATGTCCAATGACAAAAATTGTATTAAATGGAAAAAAAATTCTAAATATTCTTTAAAACCACTCAAATTCATAATTTATCACTACTAATTATTTTGATTAAAAATGTTGTGTTTAAATAAAATTTAGTAATTTTCACTATTCATCAAAATATTAAAGTTATCCGAAATGTTCCAAAATTTCACCTTAGGATAAATTCGATACTCCAATTCCAAAAACGAAGTCCATTTTGAGGGATAAAATTCATAAATTTCAAAAAGTGGGTATTACTATTTATAACGGCTAGTTTGATTGGTTGTGGGGTGTTAGAACTCGATGTTGCATACAACACACGCTATTGCATTATTCAAAGAGAAGCGTAGCATAGAAGCTTGGGGTGTTACACATTATGTCTAGAAAAAAATATTTGTTCTTACGTAATATTTAAGTCATCATGATTTCAAAAAATTAATAATATTAAAAGAAACTCTTTTTTTATTATATAAAATCAACATTTTAAGAAAAATGCCCAATAAAAAATAATTAAAGCCATTGATTTCTAATTTTATTTAAATTTAATCAAATTAAAATCATTTAGATTTAGAATATTTCATTCACACTATATCAAAAAATTTATAAAAAAACTAATTTATTTAGACTACCTAATATTTGGGTTTTTATGGTTTATCTCATTATAATATATTAATATTTCATAACACAAAAAGGACTTATAATATATAATATTACATATCATTGGGAAAATCAGATTCAATGTCAAGAAATGTTAATAATTATGATAAAATATAGAAAATTAATTATTCATAAGTCATTTTATCATATTATTTAATGAAAAGTACAAATATTTATGTTTCATGGTATATAAATTGATAAGAAATCTAATATGGTTATAATATTTAAAAATAATTTTTTATTGATATAAAATATATAAATGTCATAAAATATATAGTTTTGTAAATATGATTTTTTTAAAATAAAAAAACCAAAAAATTATATTCTTATGGAGACCAAAACAAATCATAATTCTATTAAAGTATTAACTACCATATCATTTTTATAATAAGATAATAAAAAAATATATAATTATTTTTACAAATGTCAACATAAAATATTTTATTGCATTATTCCAATGGAAAACATGCCAATATAATAAACTAAAATGAACTTATAGATAAATTTTTTTGTAAATTTATATTGACTAATGTCTAATAAAATACATTTTGACTATAAAATATATTTTTTTATCATAATGTAGAAATTAATTTTTTTTAATTCAATAAGTATTGGTGATTAAATCATTAGAATTAAATATTTTATAATATATTGATAATAACTACATTGAAAAGAGTTCATAATTAATAAAATTAGTAGAATAAAGTAAAACTATTAACATGATTAACATATTCAACAAATAAAAATTTATTATAAAATAAAATTTTCATATACTTCAATGAAAATTATTTATAACATATAATTATTCCTACTTATTTAATAATTATGTATAATGAATATATCATGTATATCGAAGACATTAAATTTCAAGCATAAAATAAATGTTTTTATATAATAATAATGGATTTATAACCAATAGAACATTAATAGACATAATATCAATATTCCATAATATTTTAATATAATATAATATTTCCAATATATTTAATTTCATATCATATGTATTATGATTCTTTTATAAGAATTTATAAAATTGAAATATTTAATATTTAATTGTTATATAACTTGTTTGAATCAATGAAATACAAATCTTCATTTTATGTTATTTTATTTATTTATAACATTCATTAATAAAGAAATTAATTATTTTAAAAGAAATGTAAAATAAATATAGACATTATTTGTATATATATATGTTAATATATAATAGTAAGAAAAAAATATTATTTCACATATAATCAATTAAGTTAGGTTTACCCCCTGAATAAATCGTGTTCAATGAATTTTAATTTAATATAAATAGTGAAAAACGAGTGTGTCTATGACAAAAAAATGTATTGATGAATATATATTATCTAAATTGATAAAAAACCATTCAATATAATTTAATATGTTGTTATATTGTAAATTATAAAAAAAAAATTGATCTGATGATATTTCATTAATCTGAACCAGTTTTTTTTGCAACTATGATTCATCATAATGAAGAATATTTTATAAAAACATACATTTTACTGATTAAATATTATATTCCACTTATATGGTGTAAATTCAAATATTTTTCCATTTTTTACATGGTATTAATGTTTTTGGAACTTTTTTTTCTCATTAACACTTTCCTAGGATAATTTTTCTTCATAGTGTCAAAATGTCAAATTAGAAAAACAGTGAACTGTTAGTTGTAACATAGGAATTAAACTCCATTCTTCTATCATGATAAATATACCATTTATATTTCATTAACATCTTTGGGATAATTGGACTTCTTAACCCAACATTAGTAAGATCTTCTTGTTTCAATGAGACAATTTCCTAGGTATTTTATTAACCATTTTTTACATTCAAGAAATATAGTCTTAATGTATCTCCTGTAATTAGATTTTAAAATCTATGTTACTATTAGTTTTATTTAAATTTTTCACATTCATATAATTAAATTTGAGTATGAATCATAATATGATATAGTTACATTATCATATAATTTCAAATTCAATCACCAATACCATCTAGATGTTAATAAGAAACATTTTTACAATTTGCATAAGATTGGAAATTGATAAAATTCCACCAATTAATATAAATTTATTTAAACATTGGATATTTTGGGATGAGATTACTTGAATTAATAAAAATATAATAGAAAAATCAAGAGCATAGAAAACCTAATTATTAATTCACAAACAGTAAAATATAATGACTTTATAAGTCCCAATAATGGATCAATGTGGTGTATTTACAATTATGATATAAATCTTAAACATAAATATAACATTATAATTATTTAATAAAAAATATCAAATCCCATTTATCTTAAAAATAATTATTACAACATTTCTGAATTAAAAAATATCAAAAGATATGATATTTCAGTAAAAATGAATCATTGGATAATAATTCCCAATATGTTTATATACAAGTATAATAATGCTATGATAATAGATGATAGAAAATAATCTAAACATTGTATCAATGATTTAATGACTAATAAACCATCACATGGGAGCATTTAATAAGAGACAATATTTCATACTACTACAGTGATCATCATAATCATATGAATGTTGATAAAATAATGATTTTTTTTCAAGGATCTCTTCATTGATGGAAATATTTAATGGAATTATCTCATAGTCAATGAATAATAATCAATATCTCTTGAGGTGAAATCATTACCCAATAACCTAGAGTTATTTAATATTAAACCCATATATCAAACAATAACACATCATGAATATGTTCGAAACATGGAAAAGAAAAATATTTCATAATTGAACATGTAATAAAACAATTAAAAATATATATTTTAAATTGCTCAATATAAAAAATAGTCAAATGTTATGTTAGGTTGATATGAAAAAAACGAAGTGTTTTTTCATTTTAAATAGTATATACAATTAACAAACTATATTGAAAGGATTTATTCCTTGATGAAATAAATAATTTTTTAAAAATATCATAATATGTATTTTAGAAAAGGTGATTAAATATAAAATCCATCCATTATAAAAAAAATTAGTTTAACATAAGGAAAAAATAAAATGGTGGATAGATTGGGAATCACGAAATGGAAAAAATTTAAAAATAGTAGAGTTAATAAAATTATATATTAATATTAAAAAATTATAAATATGCGGGATGGATGAAAAGGAGGTATGGATAATATATCGTAATAAATGAGAATGAATAAGAAACATTTATTAAATAATGTATTGAGATGGTTTAAACTGTCATCTAATCATATAAATATTTAAAATCAAATTACAAAAAAAACTATTAACAACAATTTTATATTTAATTCATTAATATTATTCCATTTACTATCTTGATTTTTATAATTATAATATTTATAATTTCCAAATTAACTATTTTTAAATTTTTTAGATAATGGTTCCGAAATTTTTTTTAACATAGTTTTAATAGTATAAGGTAATTATATAAAAATAAATGAACCATCAACACCCATGTTGTGTTGAGGAATGATTATAGTGTCTCCCTAAACATTTATCCAACATGCTTGGATATTGTGACTAAAATACAGTAATAATATCTCAATTAATGTGCGGATTTTTATTACTGTACTAGTAGGGAACCTGTACCACCACATAATACATGAAATTTAAAAAATTTAAAATAAGACTAAGAAAAATATTTATATAATTAATTAAATCAACATAATGATAGAAAAAATAAAATCATATACCCAACTATAATTGAAATTGGGTAAGATATATCACATATAATAAAAGTAGAAAACCAAACATGAAATACCTTTTCCACCAAAAAATATATATGAAATATCGTTAATGGGTATCGAATTGAAACATGAAATACCTTTTCCACATTCTCTAAGAGAATCATCAACCTATGTGTTATCATCCTAAACTAAACATGAATGCTAATAATGTTAATACATGGTTCATTATCACCATATATTTCAATATGTCCAAAGTAAAAAAAAAATTATATCAAATTCCTTATTACTATTGAGTAACTAGTGAATGGTTAAAAGAGTTAATCCATATATTCAGTACAACTAAATCAAATACAGAATCAAATATTTCTCACACATCAGCATTTAATCCCATAAATATTTGATGCAATTATCACACATCAAGTTCCTGAAAGTCCATATCGAACAGTAACTTTGGAATTCACAGAGTACCAATAAGAGAACATAGCATTCAGTCAATATGATAAACATAAATTATATCATTAATGTTACATTTTGGTGCTTAATGAGTCATAATCGACAATTTAGATGATATTCCAATACATCTAGTAACATAAACATTGAAAACTAAAACTAAGAAAGTAATTAATACTGATATATGATTATTGGTTGATGATGCATTGTATATTTTTTGTCACAACTACCAATACATTCATAATTCTAGAAAACATTTGGGAACCTATACTAAGGATAAAAATTGGTTATGGGGAACTAATAACTATTAAAATAATCAGACCTTCTATGTTTAATCACACATCAAATCACAGTGAACTATATTAGGGTCCCACACTATGCCAATGGGAAATTATCGGTCAAGTGGATGGGTAACGATCTCCCGCATAAGTCATAAAACATGGGTACCTCCATGTTGACTGGGGAAGGTTTATAACTACATTGATAGGTATCTAACAACAAAACTATAATATAATATGTTTCAAGTATATTTGAATTTCATATAATATGATATCAAATTCACATGATGAATGATAGCAGCACACAATAAATGAAAACGCGGTATAAATTTCTAGAATGATCGTATTTTCACGACAACACCATGTAGTGGGTTCAATATGTATATATATATATATATATATATATATAATATTATCAAAAATCCATTATCACCACATAAAGAAATTTATATTACAAAATGTTCGATGAAATTATGATTTACATGTAATAAATCTCAGGATAGTCTAATTATTTTTTCTACAATGTTCATATAGTGAAAAATATATAGGAATGAAACCTTGGTGGGTCACAATGTGACCACCGTGGACCCCACACAGAACACATGGAGAGGGAGAAATAGAGAAAGAGATAGGTACCACAAGTGCTTGCATGCACCCAAAAACACTATAATGTGCTTCTCTGGTGGGGTTGAGATAACAGGATGTGGGACACCTACTTGACCATTTTAGTTAGGAATGTTTAACCACAAGATAAATTTTTTAGAATAATATTTTTATTAACATATTTATTATTTTATTTTTATATGATTCTAATTATTATATTTTATCTAATCTAATATTAGGTTTTTTCATTCTCCACTGCACATAAAACCTCTTCAATTCCCTTTCCTTTCACTGGAAACAACCATAGTTCCCTCCATCTATCAGGTTATATCCCTTATAGTCCAAATTTTTTACCCTGTTATCCAAAATACAACACACCAATATCCATGAACCACCTCATTATCTACCTAACTCACAATATTTCCCCCTCCTACACCACATTTCATCCTCCCCAACTCCTTACATAACAAACCCAACCATTATGAAATATTCTATAACTATTTAAACATATATTGATATATTTTCCCTTGTATAGACTCCTCTCATAACATAATTTTCCATAGATAAGTTGGATACCCCCTTTTAATAATGTTATATGGTGTGTGATAAACAGAAAATAGTGATATAACTAGAATGGAGGGGTGAGAGAGGTCATAAATTTTGCAGATTTCTGTGATCTCATCCCTCATCAAATAAATTAAGTATTTATATAAAAACAAATTACTTCTCAGTGGTTTCAAATTCACACAAAATAATTTCATGTTCTACATTTGTGACTATAATATTTAATCTTGGTGTTAAATAAATAATTAGAATAATTATCAAATACTCTTTCAAAAATCCTTATCAAATAACATGGATTTTTTTTCCAAAAACAATGTTTATAATTATTGAATAATGAATCATTAAATCAAATAAATGATCCGTAAATTGATTTATAATCACAATTTTTACAATCCACTATTAACTTCATTGATACATTCATCACCGTCTCATGACCTAATTGTCGTTGTTATCATGAACATGAACTCTCCCCACTGATCCTCCATTAGTTATAGTAATATCCACCCTCTCCCTTTACTCACATTCTATACTGTTGTGTTAATGATCCAAATAGAATTACCCAAATAAAATATGATATTCTTGGATTCTAAAATTTATTCATGTGTTTTTCAACCAATTTACATTGTATATAACTATTAAATTAACTTAAATCAATTAATTTATCCTCCATGGACAACCAGAATATGAAAACTACAATGCGAACAAAAATTAAAAACATCACTAATATTACTAGTGTTTTAAACATAATAATCATGTTTGTTTTTCTATTTGATTATTCATTTTGAAAAAAAAATTCAAAATTCCATCTGTACACCGAAAAATTAATATTTAAATGAAATATATATTCTCATATAGGAAACATTGTGCTCATAATTCAACATCATCTTAGCTTGGGAAAAAATTACTATGAATCAAAAAAACATTGAATAGTAAATATGTGTTTCTATAATATCAATAAATTATCATTTTACACAGAGGGAGGGTATAGAGTTAAAAATATCATAACTGTGATATGTCTTCCCCATAACTATTAAATTTCACTACCTCCATCCACTTTAAATTAATTATTTTATGAAAATAAAACATCAAGGGATCCCTAATTAATCTGATCGAATGACTCTATATAAAATTAACTATAAAAAGTCATTTTATATGACATTTGAGTTATAAATGAACTTGTCACACAACTATACTGAATGAAAACTTCTTCTTTCATCCACTAAGATACCATATCCAACCCATTTTGACAGATGAAAAAAATAAGAATAAAACCATTACATTAAGGTCCTCTTTCCAAAAATCGATACCAAATTGTTAGCTCATCAAAATATAATTCATGTCACATAGGGCATAGGGAATCCATAAAATGACTATATTGGCTGAAAAAGGTACTTTTTGACACTATTTTAGGTGGGGTAATTTGGATCCCCTATATTAAAGAGAGATATCGATGATTGTATCATGAGAAAAACTCATCTACATTACCATCGACCATAAATAAATTCAGACTGACATTGGAGTTATTTAATTATATAACACTATATGGGTATAACCTAAATTACTCTGTTATATTTTTCACATTGGGAAAAGAATCAAATATCACTTCATTGTAGTACAATATAATCATGAATTGTTATTCCAAAACCTCCAAGAATCCTTGAATAGAATCCCTATATCATTATCATGATTTCTAATAGTTTTTTCTCGACATCAATTAAATTATGGTTTTATTTTCATCATTAATTCATATAAGATTTCAAAGAAAACATCAAAATCAATACCAAGAAATAAAATCCACTCCACACTTAAAATATTATAATATTATTTCCCAATCCAACCTCAACCCAACCCAAATGGACATAATTTATTTTATAACCCTTCCATATTGTCCCCAGACCACATGATAACAGTTAAAAAAATAAAGTAATTAAAAAAACCAAAACCTTCTATGGAATATGCATCTCATACTGAATAGGAAATTATGAATTGTATTTTTTTCAACTAAAATTATTAACTTTAATTCTACACAAATGGTCAAAATACTCTACAATGGTCCACAATAAATTATGTTAATATCGATACATATTATGAATTCTAAAAACAACTGACTATCAGTAATGGGATGAATACAACCTTTTACATACCTTTATAATGCCCATATTTTCTAAAACCACATAACTTATAGTCACACATGACCACTATGTCAACATGTCTGTTATTTCCATCTCACAGACAAAGGAATAAATTTTCCCACCTACATTAACTAAAAGATAGAAATTTCCATATTTAAACAAAATAATCTCTACATTGATAAAATAAGATCACAAAACACCTCTATAATCAAGAATCAACATCCTCTATTATGATGTTGAACTTATATGTATTGATTTTTTCATATTCCAAAATTGAACGATGAATATGATACTATCGAAGAGAGGTTTCACTAAATAAATTATAATGTCATTGTTAAAAAATGGAATGCCCACCAAAAACTAACTTTCTATTCCTCTACCTATCAAAAGAAATCATTAGTTACAAGTGCTCTATAAATTGCACAATGATTTCCATCATTCCACTAAAAAACAAATATTAATATTAGGAATACATGATGATGAATATATTATTCTTTCATCAATGATAATTTAAGGGTCAGACAAAAAAAGTATATGTTAATTCCCAAAATACTTTTAAGCATTGAATTGCCTCTATATTCTCATATAATTGAATTCTGAGACCATCTGAAGATGGTTCTGAGGATTTAATATACCATAGGATTGAATCTTATAACCACACCTCAAGGGTTCTCCCTCTATAAATATTGTAAAAAATAACACATAATTCAATTTATAGTTAATCTTGATATATGTATTGGGAAACCACTTAAGACACTAGTGGATCCATCTATTCCCCCAAATCTTTTGTGAATAAATCTATCAACAAATTTATCCACTAGGGATTAAATCACTTCACCGTAATGGGTGAGGAAAAAATTTCTTATTTAGTGGAAACAATCTATATGACATGGTCATAAAAATAGGATCTAACGAAATCTCAATCTATAGAACATGTTATTGGGAAAATCACTCATGTATATAAAAATACATCGTTCCACAATGAATTGCTGGGCATAATATTTTAACATTCATGATATATTTCTAAAAAATATCCATATGTAAAACATGTCGTATTACACAAATATCATTCAACACTATAGAATGGTTTGAACTAACAAAATGTGGTAGATGGGGGAGTAGACATATAGATATTGTATCTCTATCAACTCTCATTAAAAATATTTTCATCTAAATTAATCCCACGAAGCTGACAGTACTAAAAAATATGTTCCATATATAATATACATGTTCAAGATAAAGGTATATCTATGGATCCAACTTAGTTGTATTTTAATGAATATTTATCTCATTAATATAGTCTAGGTGTGAATTCAAAAAGAATACCCACCCACCATAAATCACTCATAAGTCTCTTGTATTATTATAATTATATATAAACAATACAATGGATTTTGAATACATGCAATAGATTCCCCAAAGGTGGGACCAAATTCCTTAAATATAACTCTATGATTTAAAAAAATCATACATATAAGAAATGGTACAGTTGTGTAATAACATGTAAAAAATGGAATCAGTCATGGACATACAATTCCATATAAGGTTCCCAATATTAGAATCATGATATTCCTTGAGATATTTTGAATCAGATTGAAATATGAGACCTAGTGGAAATCCAATCATCCACCACCCTAGGACAAGGCTTCTAATTTAAACATATGATGCCTCTATCTTCTAATGTAATTCTATATACAAAATCTATAACTCATCTTACTTATTGGAAGCTATTATTTTCTCTATGATAAAATTCACCACTAATTAAAAATTCAAGAGGTACCACCAAATATCATTGGATATGAACGAATTGTAATATATTTTCAAAAAACAATTAATCATCATCAATCATGAAGCATAAAGGGTCATAAAGACCTAATTGGAAAATTCACAATATATGTGGGTGCACCAAATAATTGGGTGAATCACAAATGAAACCCCACACCTCTTCAAATTAAATTTAATAGTTGGGGGTGGAAAACAACAATTGGGTGAAGCACAAAGGAGATAACCAACCTTGAATGATAATATAAAAAATGAATGTAGCACCAAATAATTGAGTTTATAAAAAAGATGATATGGTCAAAAAAGTAATAGTACACAATATGTATAATATCCCTATATAGATGACTTATTACCAATCCTTCCATTTAAAATATGATCAATCATAGATGTGGGATGAATGTGTCCTCGAATCAAAATACCAGATACCTACATATATGAAAATATCTATAAATTAAAAAAAGATTAACAATAATAAAATATCATATATATATAAATTATAACTCAGGATGTACATTGAAATAAATTAATTATTCAAATATGATAGATGTACATTTATATTATCTAACAACCAAAGACTCAATGTAAAAAAAATTTGATGCTTAATTATCTATTTCTTATTGATTATATGATTTTTTCACAATGTCGTATGTCGGTTCCAAGGACAGAATTGTGAACTGATGAAGTTTTAACACAATTTACCATTATTTCTCTACAACCCCCCATCAAGAATAACTAAAAACTATATAATTATAATTTACCAACATTGATAGATCGTGGATACAATATGACAATAATTAACTATTCTTCGATGTGCTAATATAATAGTAAAACAAAACAAAAACTCCAATAATTTAAGGACTAGTCAATAGCATTATGTAAGAATATCTGAGGTAATGAAATTATTAGACATATGGAAGCTATATAAAAACAACACAAAAAATATATAATAATAATATTTAAAATAAAGATAAATATAAATATAATGTATATTTAATTCATATAACAAACACTATGATCAATAGTGACATATTGGTAAACAACTAAAAACATAAATTGGACCTGATACATAAAAAAATGCAAAGTGTGGAAATGAAAAATACTCTAAATAGAGGAGGACATCACTTCATGTGAGATCTAAACATAAACCCAACATTCTATAAGAAACACTTCGAAATGCTAAGATACAACAACAACATATACACCAGGTTCTCCATTGAGAGAATAAAAGATCTAGACATGTAAGATCTACATTGAATGGGTACATCAAAAATAAATGTTATTCCATCAAAGAAACAACACATGTGTGTAGAAAACTAATTTTCTATTTATTATAATAATACTCAGTAAGACTCCAAAAAAAATAAAATGGAATGATGAACTAATAATTCCAGAAAAGGGTCCTCTAAATAGAAATTAAATGGGTAAATATAAGAGGAATTAATGAAAATATACATAATACTAAAAATATATAGGGACTTATAGAATTTCCAACAATCTAAACTACATCCCATGAATGATTATTTGGAAACCTAGAAATCTACAATTGATATTGTCAAATTATATTTTTATTATATTAAATAAATGGGTTCCTGATGAGTGTCATGTCCCAAATTGTTATCTTTTCTTTCTATTTTATTATGAAACTACTAGATACCAAAATAATGGACTATCCCTATGATTAATTAATTGTGACAAATGTGGGTTATCAATCCAAATTTTATGAAACTACCAATATATTAATAATTAAAAATCCCCAAGAAAACACACAATAATGATTGATATCTATAATGTTAAAACACAAATATATTAACAAAACCAAATAGGCTATATGAAACAAGTCCAGAATTTATAGAGAACTATAATGATAGGCCGACATCGCATCAGTGAAAATTATTACTAGGGGTTTATATAGAGACCCAAGTAATAATAACAGAATAATACATGATTTATAACATATATTTTTAAAAAAATCGATGGAAATAGAGTTCTAGTACATTCAGATTTTTTTAAAAATAAAAAGATCTTATTAAAGATAATAAATAAATCATTATTTTAAAGTCGATAATGTTCTATAAATTCACATTTAGCATGTAAAAATATATATGATAACCCAGGGAAATATATATTGGGAAATTTGTAATTGATAAATCTAAAAAAATGGAAAAAAATATGAATAATTCATAAAGTGAGAGTACAAAGTAATTACATGACATCATAAAGACAATAGTGAAAAATATTTATTAAAGGAATACGGAAATGAAATAATATGATAATGTAACCATGGAATATGTGGTAATATCATATTACATGAAATATTAATCCTAATTCAATTTTCAATATAATTACATTCAATATAATGTTGAAAAAATTAGAAATTGGACAGGGTTTAGTCCCCAATCCCTTAAATATTGTGGAAAATGGTTCAGGTGGATTTGGTTGACTCCCTAATCCCCTCCATAGAGAATAATGGGATATAATTATCTTCAAAATACATTTTAGGGATATATAATTTTTCGACCACCAATCACATAATATTGTCATCATAAGCTAATGACTCAATCAACATTTATGGTGGACGACATCCCATTATTTATTAGGTTTAACCCCTAATCTCGAAAATTTAAAATCATCATTAATTAATCATTACCCATGGAATTATATTGATATATAATTAATATATGAAATTTTAATTAATGAAAATTATATATATGTGTTCCATATTGAGAAAAAAATCATATATAAAATGAAATCATGATAAAACTGATAAGAAGGATGTGGGGTTTATAATGATGACTTGTGGTATAATAATAGTGTAAATCATACATATTTTCAAGATATTAATGAATTAAACAATTTTAAATATCAAAATGGAAAACATTACATAACTATTGGACTTTAAATTCACAGTATAAAAATTATGAGTGATATTTAGGACCAGAAACAATAAAAATGAACCACTTAAAAGATGATTCATAAAATAAATAATGATATTTTTAAAAAAATGAATGAGCTGATTATATTATTATAAAAAAATAATTTATCAAATATGGTTCTACATTATTTTAGTATGGTTTTTATAATCCATTAATGGATTAAAAACATTCCATGGTAGTGGTTACTGGCATGATCCAATAAATTGGAAAGATCCATTAGTTTGTTTTAATTAATGCATAGAATTTTTAAGGGAACTAAAAATAGGTATGACCCCAATAATGATATTTATATTTAACTAGGAAAATATATGTGTGACATATATAATAAAACTATATAATTTTTTTCATTATAATCATCCATAAAAATGATAAAATGGATGAAAATTTGTAACTCATATGAAAAGAAGGCGGTATAGAAAATCCCATACATTGTGTCAAAATGTTATATGAACATGTCATTAACCACGAATATAATCGTTTTATGGTTTTTAAATACATAAATTATTAATTATTAATCAAAATTTCATATTAAATTCTACCTAATAAATTATTTTTATTTATAATATCATTTTCTTTCATACACCATTTTCAAAATGATTTTTGAGAATTTTAAAATAAACTATTTCAGATGTTGACTATGACAAAAATCATTGAAATATAGTATCATAATAACAAGAATGATAATATTTTTTGGAAATATGTTTCATTTATTAAATTTATTTTTATATATAACCAAAATTATGGGTGATGAAATTTGAAATTAATTGCTTGTTGAGGTGGTTGTCTGCATGATTTCATGATATATGATACGGTCTGTCAAGGTGTATGAGAGGATGATGGTGAATAAAATTATTTAAATTTCAAAAAATTATTTATTTTATTTTTATCATAATTATTCTTTCATTACAACATTCTGGGCATGTGTTATTAGTTGTAACAAAAAACATAGATGAGGGACTTTGTAAATGGTTGTCTGCGTGACACACTAATGAGTCTTATGTTTTTATCAGCCGATGAAATGGAATTATAATTTTTTATTAATTTTATTTAATTAGATAAATTAATCATAATGATACTGAGGTCATTTTTTCTATATAATAATTTTATGTGGATGAGTAATGAAGATATATTTTGACGAAGGTAGTATAATCATTGGTTACCAGATTTTCTCTTATAGATCTATTTAGATGTGACTAACATAAGATATATTCTTGAGATATTGGGATTAAGGTTTAGTCATAAAATTTTATTATATTCATTTTTTAGTTTTTAGGTTAATTATAATGGTAATAGTAACAGTTCATGGTTATAAGTGATCCCAATTTACAAGTGAATAATATTGTACTTTTGGGAATACCCTTTACATTTCCATGATATCATTACACTATATCATGATAGATGACATAAATATTTCTTAGTAATTGGTTTCATAATTTTCAATGGTTTATAATACCTTAAATAATTATTTAAAGTCTTTTTTTAGGCATCTAACATGTATTTTACCATTGGTTTTTAGATTTTAACACTTCATTTTTTACCATACTACTCAGTTTTTTACAAAATAATTTATATTTTATTTTGAAAATATAAGGTAAACCATTTTTAAAAATTTTAATAATATTAACCAATTTTAGGTGATTTGTTATCCATAAATACTCTAAATATAATAAATGATACATTTATCTTAATAGGTATTATATATAAAAATATTTTTTAGTATAAAAAATGAGTTTTAACAATTATGGGTTCTCAAAAAAATAGTCATGATTAAACATTGACTGTGTTTTAATATATTATATATGGTATTAAACAACATTTTATATTCATCATCTAAATTATACCAAATTTATTTTTATCATGAATATTACATTATATTTTTTAAAAAAGTTAATAATGTTTTACCTAATGGTAATAAACATTGAATATACTAAAAAGAACTTTATGCTTAAAAATGTAATTTAACATAGAAATTAATATTAACATTTTGAACTCATAATAGAAGTAGATATTGCTATATTTGATAATTTAAAGTGATAACTTCTAATTTTTAATATAATACTATAAAACATTTTTTTAGTGTGAAACATTATTTGATTTTTAAAATTTATAAACATGTGTTTTGTAAAGTCAACATTGTATATTTAAAATATTTTCATTAAATATAAAATATTAATTTTCTATATATTTTATTATTCTTAAACATTTATGCTATTATTTTATTATATAAGGGATTTTTTTAACAAAATCTATATATTTACTATACATATAAATACAAATTACTTTAGAAAAAATCAAAAAAAACATATTGAGATAATTTGATGTGTTAAATTAAATATATATTTTAATATGATATAATTAAAAATATTGTTTGAAATATATATTCCAAATAATTTATTAGCTATAATTTACATCTTGAATAATTTCATTTTGTTAATGTTTCCTGATTTTTGGTTTATTCCATGACTACATGTACCAAATGATAATGAAAACAATATTTATTAAGGTTAAATAATCTATAATATCAAATTTCATTTCATTATTCCCAATACAATGGATTTCTCAATAATATTTTTTATAGATACAATATTTGGAAAACAAATGAGGGTACTTTTTTAACTATCTTTTTGGGTTCCCACAATACCTCATCATACATATGGTTTCTTCAAATTACATTGATAATGATATTTTCCATGTTGTGAAAAACTCCATCTCTTTTATCAACTATCATCTCCTATTTCTCGTCATATAAAATATCAATCTATGACTGTATAACTGTTGATTTCTGTACATGGGAGGGATATGATATGTGTAACCTCAAAAGGTATACAAGGAACATATCATGACATTGGAAATTTTTTCATAGAGAACTATATAATATTCTATAGCTCAAAAATGACCCTGAATCGAAACGGAAAAAATATAACTCGAACACCGATTTACATTTTTTCTAAAATATATAATTCCTATTCGAAATTTTAATAAGAAGCAGAAACTAGAACCAACCTCAAAATCAAGTATTATTAGAATGTTATTAGTGAAACTCTTTCATCGTCTATAAGATTCATTGATATAATTCTCATGTGTATTTATCTATTCTATATTATTTTTACCATATAACATCATAGAAATTTGTTTCACCAACTTAATCCTATCATGTAGGAGTTATACATATCCTTTCTTAAATAGGTTCATATTGGGTCCTTTGGATGAATTATTTGTTGTTTTTTAGTTTTATAAGGTGGCTATAAGAAGATGATTGTCCAATTATCCCTTAATGTCCATTGAGAATGCTCTAAATATATAGGCATGTGTCATGAGAGCCTATTAATTTTGGTCATCATTCAAAGGATGATATCATATAATATATTTTAATATATGTTTAGTTCAGGTTGAAAACTCATTATAAAAATTGATTAAGAGATTAAATATTGAAATAATCTATTCTATAGTTGTTTTCCAGGTAGCAACACAACTTCTCTAATGTATAATTTTTTAATTGAGAGAGGGATATATGAATTTGAATGGAAATGAAGTGAGATGTATTTATAATAGATCCCATGATAAGTAATATAGAATTAATCCCTTGTGATGTCTATACAATACCAATAACATAATAGATTGGTTTGTCTTACTGCATCAAATATGTAATGAAAATGGGTGCATCATCCCTTTTGAATTTTTCTTCTCAGTTTTCTCCTCCTAACACACTTGGCATATTAATGTATATTCTAAAAAATAAGTCTTTATAATATATGAACAAATTTTTCTTGATTCCTATTTTAATTGTCTTGTGGTTTGGTGGATAATGAATTTCATTCTATGAGAATAATTACAAAATCTATATTTATCTTTTCTTATTGTGGATCTCAAATTTATTTACCAAATATCTAAACTACATAATCATAAACATTAAACATAATGTTTTTTAACTTCCTTATGAAAAACACTGTCTTTTTTATCTCTACATCATCACTTTTATATTCAATAATATTTTGAAGAAGTGTTGGTTGATTAATCATTTTATAATGGTAGGATGAATTTTCATTCTTGATGATTCCAAAGTCAACAAATTTCATGTCCAATAACATAAAGTTATTTTTAATACACATCATAGATAAGGTTGAAATAACTTTTACACTCAATTTATATTCCAATTTATTAATGTTCCATGTCTCGTGTTATATTGAGCAATAATAATTGTTTGATCAGTTCTAACCCCAATTGTGGGAAAATATTGATCTCCTTCAGTGTGAATACATAATTCAAGATTTTGTGGTAAAAAGACTTATCATAATTCTCTTTGGAGTAAATATTCCACTAAATTATAAATGTATTTATTATAGTTAGAAAGACATGATTTGTTTTCCGATAATCCAATTCATATGACTTTAACTATATTTATGAAAATATTGTCACATTATCATGTTTTAAGACTACATGCCACAACTAATTTTTAGAACATCACTATAGATCAAAAATCCTTCTACATTACTATTATGGTTATGATAGGTGTTCCGGATAGTATATTATTCATATCCAAGAAACTCACCTCACAATCATCAGTCTAGATATAATCCACTCACTTCTATATAATCATGAATTGTATGTTTAGTAATCCATGGATTTTTGTCAAAAATATTTTGTATTACCTACATATTTTTAGGAAAAAATGGACGGAAATTTTATATTATCGTATACACCATTGCCCAATGACATTAGTATTTAAAGGGTACAAAAATATATCTTTATATGTGATAACATTCAATGATTATTCTACTTTCTCAAAACAACATGTACATTTGATATATATTTCATATAAATAATTCTTCATCAATTTATACAATACAATAATTAAAAGAACATCGCACTCCCCAGTGAATTTGGAGTATTTAATATTATCCTACATAAATCATACAAAAATTATGGTATATTACAAAGACACTATTAATTATAAAAACGAAAATAATGGGATCATAATTGATTCAAACTGTAATTACTAGGAAATTATATTTCATGATCCTTGTATGAAGGTAGTCAGAGGTTTATGCTCTTTCCTTACCTCGAACAACTGATATACCTAATAATGAACCACTTTAGAGAAGTATCAGGAACAACATAACTGATCCAAAAAATCATCAATATGTGGTAGGGGAAACATGATATTTTTCATGATATATATCAATTAATGTTAAATTATTCATAGGTATATTGACCAAGGATTTATCTTGACAAGAAAGATAAGATCATTCAATGGTGATGCACATAGGTGTGGGAAATTTATCTACAGGTGTTATTATAATTACTTATTTTTTAATTTAATTGAATGCGGTATATTCCCTATATGTTGTTGGATATAGTTATCGATCTAGGAAGAAGTTGAGTTGAGATATTAACCACATGATTAGGTGGAAGACTAGGAAATTATATAGGGAATACATCAACATAATCCCTTATGATGGGTATGTCCTCTATATCGGTACCTTTGATTGTTTCAATCATTTTAATTATATATGGTTGAACAAAATGAAATAACATCCATGTATGTAAATTTTATTTTAGTATAAATTCTTCTTCATCATAATAATATTATATAATCGGATTTTAATTTAAGATATAGATAATGATATACTTCCCTTGGTAATTGATTGATGCTTACCCTATAAACAATTAGTCTATTACTATTATATCATAAAATTACATTTAATAGATAATGATAAGGAATTGTGGTTGAATCACCATGTAGATATCAACAAGTAACTATTTATGTACATTAGATGAAATAATCAGTCAATTGGTTTTTTGCAATGATAACATAATGTTGATTCCATATAGTATTTTTTAAATAATTTTACTAAACATTCATGATTTTAAAGACTGTATATAAAAAGAATAAAATAATACATCAATATTAATTAGTTAAAAACTATTTTACCATAAAGTGAGTCATTTTATTGAATCACCTATATTATAGAAATAACATATTCACTCCACTTATCTCCTTGTTTATGGTTTTTTCTGTTGGTTATCTTAAATAACCATTATCATAATTTATTGGTTTTCATAGTGTAATCATTACCTATAGTTTTTTAATTGTAATATATACATAGGATTAACTAAATTTACATGTCTTCAATCACATTAGGGGTACTACCCTTCCCAATTCTACATGCATTACATTAATGTTCCCCATTTATTCACTAAAAAAATTTATGTTTCCCCATGAAGTAGTTTCCAGGATGATTCTTTCTACACTTTCTACAAGTGGAGTGTTTTTTTTGTTTATTCCATCTATTTCATTTATTTCTCCCACAGAGTTAAAGAATATTCTATTATTATAACATCCAATTACATTAGGTTTCTAATAATCACACATTCACATAAGAAATTATAGGTAAAATCATACAAATTATACATCACTGTGAAAGTTCTAAATTTTTTTATAGATCATTATAAATGGATTAATGTACTTAAAGATGTGTTCAATGTTAATTTCAGTGTTACGAAATGAAATAAAGTTGTATCATAAAATCCTTGAGATGTATTCTTCATAAGAACCAATTGATTTATCCTCTTTTTTCATGAATGTGAGGAACTCCCTCTCTATTTTAATATTGAGTGGGTTGGAAATATTTTATGATAAATAACATCTTCAATTCATCCAACTCCATAGATTCTATATCCTATGTAGGCCTTATATTTTATATCAGTGTCATTTGTTGATGGATATCTCCTTCAAGGAGTTATAAACAAATGTTTCCTTATTTTTCATAAATCGTTGAATGATATAAAATATCCACATAATTAATAAAATCTATTATACTCTATGATAAAATTATATAATAAAATTTGGAGGCTATTTTCCAATAAGGGACTGAAATGGTACTTACCCTCTTCGTAAGAAGTCTGCCTGATTTATGTTTTTATTCATAAATTATTATATTCTTCCAGTACTTAAAAGAGGTTCTAGACATATTTTTCATCATAAATGGTATTTAATTAGGCTAGTGATTCCATTATTCAATGTATATGTTTTTGACATGATTTCACCTACATCCAATAACAGACATGTCCTCGAGTAGTGTAAAAGATAAAAATAATTTCCCTGTTCATCACAATGGATTAATATAGGAATCTATCAAGAAGAAATTTATAGTGGTTCTATAACAATTATTTAGTCACTTATTCTACATCTTTTTAAATTTTTTTAATATGAAAATTTTCGGGAAATAAATTTAATTTTAAAATTAAATATAGATGAAAACAAAATGAAATGTAACAGTAATAAATGGGTACAGTCATAGGGTTTGTTTATGTGTTTTCTATTATTATTAATTGTTATAATTAAAATTCAATAAAAATTTTCATTTATTAAATCAAATTCTTGAATTACTACCTTCTACCTTTTGTATGGAATTTTTCCATTCCATAGTTATCCCTTTGGCACACTAAATTTCAAATCCTCCAATGTAAAAATTATGATAAAAAATGATATTGTAAATGAAATTCTTTAATAGATTCTGCATTATATTATTTTGATTCATCTCGAGAGTAGATATAAAATCCTTATTATAAGTCTTTTTACCGATGTGAATGTAGGAAATTATGATTTGGTATAGAATAATAATTATTTTGAATTTTATGTAGTGGTGTAAAAAAGTATTACAATGTCAATTAACCATCATTCTCCAAAAACTAAATGAAAAAATTTAATAATTAGTGTTCACATATTTAGAAATTCTATTAAAACTCCCCATTAACAAAACTCAGATCAGTCACTCATAATTATGAGCGTAATGGATCAATATAGAATGATGTATAAGGGAATGATATTTAAATGAAAGAAGTAAAAAAAGTAATACAATATTTTAATTTGAAATTACATGGAAAATAAATCCAATTAAAACCAAAAGTTTAAAATATAATATTAAGAAACCCTTCTTCTTTATTATAGTTGAAAATTTCACATATTCAAAATGATTTTCATATATCACAAGGTTATATATTTATAGGCCTAAATTTCCCCTTATATCCATTAAATATGTTAATGACTGGGTCATTAAAGACCATATATTGATTCGAATAGATAACATTGAACACTTTCAAAACCTTATATTTAATATTATAATACATTTTTTAATAAAATTATATTTTTCTTCTTTATTTTACTTCCAATTATCATAGTATAGTTCTCTAGAAAATTTCTTTTACGAGATATTGAAATATTATTCAGTGGACTAAATAATTTTTATTAGTCATATAATTATTTACTCATTAAAACAATAAAATGATTCCCAATTTAATCAAAATATGTTTATATATGTGCAAAAATAAAATTATAGTGAATTACTTCAAATTTTGTTATATCCTGAAAATCAAATGAACATCTTAGGTTAGAAGGAATCATGTTTTAATGTTAAAAATTTACTAAATTCATCAAATAAAGAAATCCAAATTCACAATATGGCCATTTTTTACTTTATAAGATGGAATAAATATAATTTTTATTGTTTTTATATATTATGATCAAAAAATTAAAAATCTATGATGAAATCATTCGTGTAAATTAGGACATTTTCTAATGTGATTATAATCAACACCATAGAATGTGGAATATGGCTATGAGATAAATGTATATATATACCAGTATAATTCAATAAAGGGGAATATTCTTCCTTTCTAATGATCTAAATATTGTTTTGATACTTTTGTACCATCTTATTACATTTATATTTCTTCGTTATAATTATTTAGTGTGCCTTTTTATTACGGCATCTATTATAATGATATTTTTTAAATTCATTAGAAATTTCAATGTTTATAACTTTTTGATTTATCATTTATAATGAAGGGCTCTACAGGTTTTAATAGATCTTTTTTAATTCAACCTATTTAACAGAGGCTTCCAAGGCATAGTGAAAAAGATGTTGGTTCTATCATTATAAAATGACACTCGATCTTGAAGAATGATATGACATTTTGGTTTTGTTGAAACTGTAGATACCATATATCTTGTTTATAGTCATCATTAACCCTGAAGAATAATGTGTGGATAAATCTAATAATGTTCTATATGTTTTTTAACTCTCTTTAAAAGCATTATTATTTTGGTCAATAATTGTTAAATTTTTTGTTGTACATGATAATGAAAATTTATAACATTGATTATATACATTTATAAACTTATTTATTGCATACACTCTTTGTTTTATATACCAAAATTAAGAGGATAGAAAAATAGAATGTATTTTTTTTGTTAAAAAATATCAATCCCTTGACTGATGTAGTAAACTTCTCATACTTATGATAGAGAATTTTCTTATTTGAATTTATTTCTATCTTTATAATTTATTATAAATTGTTACACTATAATGTATTTTATTAAAATGTTTTGTGATTTTATAATATTTTGTTATAGAATTTTTATAAATTAGAAAATATGAATCCTAGAAAACCATTATTCCCTCATGGTGATGAATATGAATTTTAGTGAGATAGAATATGGATTTTTTTGAAAAATATTGGTATTTAAGTCGTTATTTTAATATCTAGAAACCATTTTATTATTAAATAAATATGATTATGTGGTTTTTAAAGATTTAAATTAGAGTTGAAAATAAGTTATCATGTCAGGAATTCCCTTCAGTTCTCTATGAAGTGAATTCAATATAGTCAAATTTCATCTTGTTAGGTTCCTAGTAAATGTTTCAAAAAACATAACATCACTCACATATAAACAAAAAAAATCATTGAAATGAGTGGATATATGTTAAGTGATTATTATAAACCCTTTGATTTTGTACCAGCATAATTTTTTTCAATGACTCATTTTTTATTCATGAGCTTTATTAACCATTTAAAATATATTGGGGATAAATATTTTACATATGAACATATAGTTGAAAATTTTATTTAAATTATGGAAATAAAAATAAATTAAAAACAAATATTAATGATACAGGGGACCTTATATATATTTTTATGATTATTTTATGATAACTATAATGAAATATGCGGTTATATTTAAAAGGAATGATGAAAAATAAAATATGAAAAATATTTGGTTAGATTTTTCCTCTATATATAATATAATTATAAAAGAATGGTCCTATTAAAATGAATCTAAATATTTCATGAAGAACAAAGAAAATGTTTTGAAAGAAAATATTCTTATGAGTAGACTGATAATGAACTATTTAATAATGAAAATGGAATGACTAGGATTGTTAGAAAAAACTATTTTCATTGAAAAAAAATATACCTGAATAAATCAATGAAAATAACGATTCAACTTTGATAATAGTTTATGAATGAATAACTGCAGGGCTTATAAAACTAGATTTTACTATAAGAATACAATTTACAATGTTATTAAAAAACTTATTCAGAAAATATTTATTATTAGTAGAAGGTTAAGGGGTTATTTTCTAATATTCCTAATTTTTACTAGTAATACATTGAAATGGTATCTGCATGATCCCTTATGAATGAAAAATTAATGGATATATATAATGAATCTATGTTTCAATGTGATTTTACAAATTCCAAAGATGAATAATCTAGATTATATAAAGAGTTTTATTATTTACATGGTTATAATGTATCTAAATTTTTTAATTTGATGGAAAAACATAAATCTAAATTAAAAAAATATTGAATATTCCAAGCTAGAATACCCCGATGAAAAATTATAGAATTTATATTCGTAAATCTGAAAATTATAATAAAACAAAATAATTTGAAAATAAATATAATTATTATATAATAAGAGAGGATACATATTTAAATATAGAACTAAATTATGCTATGATTATACAAAGGAAATATTCCTAAAATTATACAACTTGGATATTAAATTTTGGATAATTTTATAGGAAAATAAAACCTCACAATACAATCTCAATGGTTTATTACACATTCAAAACATTAATTTAAAAATAAATATTTTGTCCCAAAAAAACAATATATTCTAAAAAATCTAAAATTTGTGGAAATTGAATAAAAATAGTATCACTAAATTATGAATAATATGTTTTTTATCAAAAAATAGATTTTTATAAAAAAATTGGAAGCTAGAAAACATAATTATAATGCTAAGATATAGATTCTTATTGTATTATCAGCCAAAAATTGTATACCTTGGAATGTTTGGGTTGCCGAAATCATTGTTTAGGAATTTATGTAAATAAGATAACTACCATAATCAATAATATTTTGTATGTGGATAGGGGGTTTTCTAATAGTATGAATAAAAAAACATTCATTCATAAGATCAATTATATTAATAGTGTTAATGTTTCCATTGAAAGAAATGATCAATGTAAAATCAATAGAATATTTAATTTTTTACTTATTGAAAATCCATTAATTTGAATTTTTCTATTTTTCTTAGGATTAATAAGAAACATATAATTGTAAGTTAGTAATGTGATAATGGTATCCTTGTAAATTTGGGATTGATAAATGTACTATTTGAAATAATGATGATACAATTATTATTTTCTTCCAATGGAAATAAAATTATCTATAAACTAAATTTAATAAACAAAAGAAACCATTATAAATGATACCATAGTGAAATGGAAGATAAATATTAGTTTTTCGAATAGAATAGTTAGATAATTTAATGATATAAAATTTTCCAAAAAAATTCAATTAAATGACTATTAAGATAACTACGAGATTATAAGACTAATTCATCTAATGTATCTGAGGAATTACAATTTGGATATAGAAAAAAGTGATGTGTTGAATATATTAGTGAATTTTAATCATTTGTCGAAATATAGTTTGTGAACATGGATTTATTTTCTCTAATACATATAATAAGTATTGGTGGAAAACACTATATATATGTTTTAATTAGATACTAGAACATGGAATAATTGAAATATTTTCTAAAAATTAATTTTGAATCATTTTTATCTTTTAAAACCATGTATCACATGATAAAAGTTTGAAAATTACACCATTATGAACTATTAATATAGATCATGTTTACTAAATTATAAATTATAAAATTCATAATTTTTAGTAAACAATTTGTAATAAATAACTTCTTATCTCCTAGAAAACCATAGAAACATGGTAGAGTTAAAAGAAATAATAGGTTTCATTAAGAGATTAATATAACTAGGATTCATAAAGACTCAACTACTAAACTTTTTTTACATTAATAATATAGTATTTCTATCTATACTATAAAATGAGATTTATTCGTACATTTTATATATAAAACAAATATTAATTTTTTGATCATTATAAAAACATAACATTCTTAGTTCCGAGTTTTTAAATGTAATTTATTCATTTGGAATACAAAATATAATTAAAGTTTGTTTTCACCAAAATATTGTGATGATTTTTTTCTATGTTTTTATACAAATAGTAAGGATAATAGTGGTTTTAATAGTATTAGACATAATTTTGAATACAAAATGAATGTCAAATTTCATGAAAATAATCCTTTTATATTCAAAAAAAACTTTAACCACATATTCTGTTTTTTTTATGAATACTTATTTGCAACCCATGTTGAATAATTCTTCGCTTGAGAGAAAAAGTGTAGAAACAATTTATAAATTTTTAACCCCTAGATGAATTCATATTATTTATTAAGTACAATGTTTTACAAATCCTTGAAATCCAATAATTCAATGGAATATCCCGAATCGTAATATTAAATTTTTTTTGGAAAACCATTCAACATTAGAAGTTCCATAATAATTTAAATTGAATATTGTAAATTTTTTATTATAATTAGTACATAGGACCCCTAGAGTGACATAAAGAGATGAATATTAGTCAAATGAAGTGAAAGATAAACTTAATGAATTTCAAAGGAATCATGTATTGACTTTTTTTATACATCTTATTGATTCTTCTGTTATTGGTGTAAAATTGGTTTTCTGGAATAATGATGTGAAAAATATTTAATAGTTAGAAATCAAGGTAGACATGTTGCAAAGGGTTCTAATAAATTAGGATTACTTAAATATTAATATACAAAATCTCCAATGCTAGACATGTATCTATTCACATTCATCTATAATATGAATCATTTAAAAAATTCGCCCTTTTTAAAATGGATATGAAGTGTAACTTCTTTAATAGAATGGCTTATAAGAATGTTTATGTACAAAACCAACACGGTTTTGGAAACTCAAAAAACTATATCATGTTTTTAGAAATACTATTTAACTCTATTGACTTGAAAAAAACCAAGCTCTAGGTAAGATAGTTTGAATATATTTGTTTTACAAAACATTAAAGGATATGTATATCAACCCATTTTTATTGACTTGGTTTTCCAAGATACTAGTTTTATTCATATTTCTGTTGATTTATTAGTATTCTAATAAACTCCAATACCTCTTATAGTTTTCCTTATTGACCTTATGGAATATATGTTTGGTGTAGGGATGATGGGCTAAATAACATTCTATATGGTTTTAATTTATTTTATAAACTAGAAATAACTTTTATATCTCAATAAAAGAATATAAATTATTGACCTAAAAATTCTGGAATATTAAATACCAAGAGTATTAACACTCCTATATGAACATAAAAATATACATCATTGCGAATATGAAAAAATAGTCAATTAAAAACTATATAGATTAATAATTTATATTATTTAATCCATTAATTTTGTATTGTCCATATTTAATGTTTTATGTATTCTTATGTGTGAGATTTGAAAAAAAATCCAATGAAACCACATATTAATGAAGTAAATTTAATTTTTCATTTCCTTATGTGAACTATGGATCTTTGAATATTTTATACATATGAAAATTATTTTTATTTAATGTTAACATTAGAAGATGATTTTTCAATATGTAAAATTGATAGAAAATTACATATATAAATATTCAATTTTTAGAGGAATCATTAGTTTTTTAGTCATGTAGGAGGTAATTATTTATAAAAATATCCATAACTAATGATTAACATATGGAATTCAAAACATTTTGTTCTCATGTATTATTGATGAAACACACATTCACTGATTTCATCACGAGATTTAGAAAAGAAAATGAATATTTTTTAATAAAATAAGTGTTATATAATTATGTAAAAACCCATAAAATAACTCACAATATATAAACATAAATATATATATATATGAGACTAAATTTTCTTTAGGATAAAACAATGGAGGTATAATTCTATAATTTATATGAATGTAAGGAAAATATATCGATATTCTTACAAAACCACTCAATTATGATTTATTTGATTATATTAAACAGAGGTATATGTCGGTCATCCTAATATGGTCATTTATCTAATTTTTTAAAATATTATCATTATAGTAATTAGTTAATTAATAAATATGGTCTACATTTATCTTCTTCTATCAAAATAAAATCCCAATAATTCATTTTCTGTAACATTTTTTCCACATTTATTCCACACAAAACTATTGTCAAATACCCATTTATGAAAAATTTCTATTACTTATTTTTTATAAAATATTTTTAAATGATTTATTTAGAATATTTTCCCTTTGAAAATCAGTTCAAATAGTAATTTTCTAAAAAAACATTATTTTATAAATTTCACCCAAAATCCAAAGAATATTATATTAATATATAGACATTTAATGTGATTATATACATTCTTCTTCCAAAAGTTATATTATATAATTTTTTTCAGTAATATAATTTTTTTAAATTTTTTAAATGGTTTTTATACCCTTAATAAACATTATAACAAATTTAGGCTTTCATATGAAAAAAATATTAGATAAATAAATAATAAAATCTTTTAACAATATTAAATATTTTATAACCTCACATAATATTATTTAAATATATTTTTAACTTTTTTTTTGAATAAGGAAATAATTTTATTCCCATGTATTTGATAAAAATGAATTATATCTTTATTATGTATATATAAATGATAGTGGGCCACATATATTTCTTCATGGATTCAATTTGTGAAGGCCTCTCAACTCCATCATTATACAATAGATTATCCTTTAATATTATTATGATTCTTTAATTTTTCTGATCAGAATGATGTTGATTCTTCTTGTTAATTCACAAGATAATTTGATGATAATAAATGGATGATAGAATGACCATGGAAATATATATATAACTCTTTTATAATGTGTTTATAGTCTTTTATGGTCGTGAATTAGTTTGTGATGAAAATGGGAATGATGCATATATTATAGAGAAATATTAATAGGCACTTATTCAACCATTCGTATTAGTACGGTAGGGTGCATAACTATTATTAAATTTACCTTGTCTAGATGAAAACCTAGTATTAAATTTAAAAAGTAATTTACGTATCTTCGATTCAAAATATTGAATATAGTAAAAATGTTAAAAATAAATTAATGGAAATGTTAACGTCTTTGGGAATTAAAATAGTCAAAACATCTTTTTTATCATTATATGAATTTTTCAGTATGTATACCATATTTCTCTGGATGTTATAATTTTATCAATTTGGAAAAATGGTTTTTATATACCAATAATCGGTTAAAAATTCAGTGGTAATGTTCAATATGTTTTTTTTAATTTCATATATAATATTAAAAAATTAAAATTATTCAGTTATATATTCAATTCAATTTAGGAATTAAAATCATGGATGATAAAGGTAATGAGCCATTTTTTATCCAGACATAATAAAAATGAGAATAATTCCATAAAGTGAAAAATATAATGACCCCTGGTTTTAAATTATATTTGTACCCTAAAAATGTGGGTTTCATTATATAATAATATACGCATAAAAAGTTATTTTAACCAAAATAATTATCATCTCATTATTAAATATCATTACATTTTATTTCTAAAATCCCAATTAAAATTTCAAACATTACCATTACATAAGAAATATAAAATAAAAATTAAAAAAATTGAAAATATGGATCACACCAATCTGATAGAATAATCTCCCCTAAGACCAATAATATATACATTCAAAATTTAAAACAAATCAAGGAATTAAAAATATTGTTTTTGTAAAATAGTATTTAAAAACACTTATTTGTATAAAAATGGTAATATAATTTTATAATATTATATGAAATTTTTTGTGTTGTAAATTTTCCCATGTCTTAGTGCCAGTTATTTTTAAATAATTATTGATTTTATATATAATAAATATATTACTATATTTATAGAATTATTTTTCTAATATTAAAATTATATATAAAATCATCAGGTTGAAATTATGTTACAGTGAATTTTAAAAGAATTTACTAAAACACATTATATTTTAATAAATAGTACAATTAATTTTTTGGATTTTCAGTATGTTTTATGAATTCATATTTAATTCATAATGATTTACTAAATAATTATCCATAATATATGATAATTAGTATTCACTATTTTAATAAATCTTACTCAATTTCCAAACCTAGAAGGAACCTTCCAATTTCTAAAATAGATAATAAGATTTTAAAGACAATATTTTGTTGAAAATATAATATCCAATATTGAAATAATTATTAAAATTGGGTTTATATTCTAATCGATAAAAATATAACATAATGTGACACAAATTCCCCAAACCTCTAGAAAAATAATTGTTAATACAATGGGTTTTCATTTCCCACAACACATATTTCGAGTACCTGTATTTGGAAATTATTAATACCATTGTCCCCCATTTCCATAAATAACCACCAATCTGACCATTCCCCTTATCCCTCACATCATCTTCTATAATGATCTATTCATTTTTACTCCCAAATTTCCCACAAGGTTTTCTTAATCCCCTAGTGTTCCTTCATCATAATTTCAAGGAAACACTTCATGTTGTGTGAATTCTCATCATCTAATTAACTAATCAAGAAATTCATTTTTTATATGTCTTCTAAAGGATATGTTTGTTTCATTTTATAATATTTTGAATAGAAATTTACATATAAAATAACATTTTATTAATGGCATTCCATCATTATATCTCATATTACCCTCGTCTAAATATATATTTTATACATATAATGTTGTAGAATATTCTACACAATTTGTCACTCATACTTATGAAATTATTGTTTTTTTATTAACCAAAACATTTATCAATTCATAGGTATCAAACTAGATATTTATATTACTTATTTATTCTAGAATTTATAGAAACTAAATCCACATTCCCATTCCATGGGTGAAAAATGATGTTATTGTCGATCTATTATGAACTTAATCAAATCATTTATACTAAATTATTAGTATGAACCCTTGGGATAATTATAAATATAGTAAGACATCATGTAATTTTTTGGAAGTATTAATGGAGTGGATTATATGAAATTAAATCAATGTACAGATATTAAAAGTGGATGTTGATTAAAAAAATATGTGTTTAAGGGTAACAACTCAAAAAATACCATATTACTGTATACTGGACTGGAAATTGGGAATGATGATATGCCTTTCTTTACACATTGTTTGAAACTCATATTGGGTATTTTAGGTTAATTACAAGGTTTTTACGTACCATTATTATGGACATATAGAAAATTAAGCATTATTTGGGGGTTGAATTTAATAACATATTCAATCATGATGTATTCAGACATAAACTCCCTTTCAAATTATATTATTCTAAAAATTAACATGTTTCTCATGATGTTTTTCTTATTTTATAAATATGGATACAAATAAATCGAACCACATAAATGATTAGTATAATGGATGATGCACTGACCTCCTAACTGACAAGATTGAAGCTTATATATAAAATGTCTTAAGGATGATGAATATACTATATTGAGTTAGGAATTATAAGATGAATCATGTCCAGTAAACAGATTCTCCATGAATTCAATATCATTAAATTGATTCCTTCATGAGATAATTAACATATACTTTTACTATTTCTACTATCCTATTGATTATAGAACAATGGATTATCTCAATAGAATTTTTTTTCTATAATATACTATTCAGATCTCAAAAATTCATCCATAGTAGTATACCTTTTGGAAGGAGAAGTCTATTAGCGATGGACACATAATAAAAACATGAATTTTTTTAAGGGATATTGATTCAATAGAGTGGAATAGATACACAAGAATCCCTTTCAAAAAATATTTTCCCGTTATGATGCAGAGAAAGATTAAAGAAATAATTCCTCGTGCTAAAGATGAATGAAAATCATTCACCAAAATATGTTGCAATAAAATTTACAAGATGATATCTATAGACCTATAGATTATCTGTGGATCATTCGGGAAGGGTTGAAAGATTCTTAAGTGGATTAAGACACAATATTCATCATAATTTAAAAAATTGTGACAATAAATAAAATGATGATATAGTTAATAGTGTTATAAAGGTTATATTGGTGTTTTGAGAGATGTAGTGGTCACGTAGGTTGAATTAAAATAAGGGACGAATGTAGCCAAACATGGGGATAAACTTTGATCCTATATAAAAAGGACAGAATGTAAAACCTCCCATCATAAAAAATATGTCTATAGAAGAGTTGGGGGTAATAAATTATCGGTATTGGAAATTGATAAAAGGTCAGAATAGATCACATATGTCTTGTAAATTGTTTGGTGAGGTGAAGCCTTATATTCTCAAAACTAACAACAAAAGGAATTTGGTGTAGGACCAGCATAACATTCATTTATTCAGGTGTGGAATACATGTTGAATTTTCAAATCAATACCGAAATTAGATGTTAAATGAGGGAAACCACAATCATCCTCATCCAATGAAAAGGGATCATGGATGGGAATTTTAAATAACAAATGGAAAATTATGGTATCCATATGATGTTGTGCTGGTACACTCATGTGTTTCTCAAAGATATAAGGAAATTTTATTATTATAAATCAATAAATTAGTTAATCTCATCCAATTTTGAATAGAATATAGAATCAATCCTGAAGATCTTAATATAGAGTTTTCATTCTAGACACCTCGATGGGTTATGCTATCCCCAACAATGTATTGAAACACTACCAATAACATTGGTGAGTACAATTTCATTGAAAATAATGTAGTCATTATAATGATGGAATTAAACATCATACTATGGATGGATTGAATTTAATATTATAATGAAAAGATAATCATCTATATTCTTTAAATATTATTATTCATGAATATATATCATATAGTTACTTTCAAAAGATTGATATCTAAGTATGATCATTTTTTAGAACCACCTATCATATCCTTTTTTATGGTGTCAACCAGTGAAGAGGGAGAATGAAATGGAATTATAAGGATATGAAATTTTGAAATCATTTAAGAATACATTTTTAGATATCATGAATGGTTATAAGGAAATCCCCCAAATATAGAGGTATATTTCTCCACTAGCATAACACATAGATCCTAATTGATAATGAAGACCCCATATTGAATTGAAAATGTGGAGTTAAAACAAATAATGAAAGAACATTAACATGATTTGGAGAATTGATTTTTCTAAAAAAAAATATACATGGGGAGGACATGTTATCTTTCTAATGAATAAATATGGATCATTTTTTTACGTTAATTATAAATAACTTAATGATATCATAATGAGGAACATGTACCATCTCTCATGGGTTTATGATATATTTTACTAGTATAATGGGAATCAATTCTTCTGTAAGATTGACCTCCAATAAATGTATCATCAATTTTGGGTGAAGACATAAGTTATTAAAAAGAAAACCTTATGATAAAGATATGTACTTTTTGAGGTTTCTTTATTCCCTTCGTGTTGACTTACTCTCCTGATCTAATTTTTATTTGGAAGAATAGAGTCTTGACATATTACCTTGACTAATGCATAGTATTTTTTATTGATGGTATTAGGATATGTTTAAAAAGTATTGAGTATCATGAAAATAATATTAGTATTATATTTAAAACTCTATGTAATAATAATAAATTTTAAATATTATGTAAATGTGAGTTATTCTTATAATCGGTTGGATTCTAAGGCCATATTTTATCAAATAATGGAATCCCAGATAACCCATTCAAGACAAATTTCGGAGATGGTGGCCTCATATTATAAAACTAACTATGTTTTTTCATATCCTTGGTGTAGTAGGTTATTATAATATTATTTTGGAAGAAAAATTCATGACATTATAAAATTTTCCTCTAACCAATTCAACCTGAAAAAGAGCTAATTTCATGTAGAAAAAGAATAGGGAAGAATTTTTCCAAACAATAAATAATATATTTTTTACTACACCTATGTTAAATTTATCCTATATAAGAGACTATTTATTATTTACAGTTATTCATATCACAACATTATTTGGTGATTCATCATGAAAAATGATGGGGTGATTGCTTATGTGACATGACAGTTAGTGCATACTAAGAAGAATTGCCTAACACTTGACATGGAGTTAGCTGCATTTACTTTATTCAAAATATATGGAGTAAAAATAATTATGGTGTGAAATGATATATATACATAGACCACATCAGATTTATTTTTTATATTATTGCAGAATAATTTTATCCTATGATAAAGGAAACTCTTTATATTCTTAAATAATATGAATGTTTGACAAATTATCATACTATAAGAGGAAAAAATGAAAAATATCTTTCTAGTAGGGTGGGACTTGATATGATATAGATGTTGCTGATTCAATGATATCTATTGATCATAGACCTAGTATGCATGTACCAAGGTATCACATTGGATGTGATATCATTAATATTATCCTGAATGATTTTCAACCATCATTACTATAGAATATAAAGAGATCAAAAATAAAAGATTCTTTCATAAAAATGATAAAAAGGAAATGAAGAATTGGAAATTTCTTAATGTTAAATTTGAAAAAGAAGATATATAATTTTTTTTGTAATGATATGTGTCCCATCAATCCTGGATATAGGGAAGGACCAGATGGATGAAGGTCATATATCAATGTTCACTATATTTAATAGAAGCACTATAATATATAGGTTACATTGTGATAATTATTGGATGGATAATATCAAAAAAGAGATTTTTGACTACACAATCAGGTTCATTGTGTGAAAACAAGTAAAGGTGTAGTGAAAATGCCTAGAAGGGTATTGAAACCACTAAAAATATAAATCTGTAAATGAAAAGATATCACTTGGTACACCATCACTAGTATCCCATGTACATCCAATGTAAATGATGTGATATAGTTCAAAGGGTATTTCCCCAAAATGACTTTCCATTTATTCTCTGTTCGGTAAGATTTCACTACTGATCAACATTTCATGATATACATAGTTTCAGTGGATAGGCTACATAGGGTTCTAATAAAAATAATTTCTGATCATGATCCAAATCACAAATTTAAATTCTGAGATATATTTTCAACAAGTTCTAAAAACTGAAATGATTTTAAATAAATTAGACCACCCCCAATATGATAGTAAATTTTGAAGGACTATTCATACACTTGAGTAACCTATGAGATTATGTTTAATATAAATTATAGATTGATGGGATTATAATATCCTATTTTTTGGATTTTTCATACAATAATAATGCAGACCCAAGTATCCAAATGGAACCCTATGAAGCTATATGTGGGAATTAATGTAGAACTTATACCTGTTGGAATAAATATGATGAGATAAAGATACAATAACCAAATATTTTTAATTATATAAAAAATATGGTTTATGGAATCCACCAACATATAAAATCTTCTCATATTAGGTGGAAGAGTAATGATGAAAACCATCGAAGGGACTTGGTGTTTTATGATGGAAAAAACATTGTATATTAAATATAACCATGGATGAGAGTCATGTAGTTTGGAATTAAATGGAATCATTTCTTTAGAAACATTGGCCATTTTTAAATCCTTCATTTCATAAGATAATTAGCCTATTAGATTTCACTTCCACCAAATCTTGTCAATTTCATTATTCATTCCACATATCATTCTGGAGTATATACATATTTTATGCTTTATATATACTTAATATGCGGTTTGTAAAACAGTAACATGAAATATCTTATTTGGAGCCCTTGGTGAGAACATTGATGAAAGATACATATTTATATACATAAATACAAATCACCAGGTCAATGGGTTTTATATAAACCATATGTATGCAGTTGTTCCATGGGAACCTGAGGAAATAATGAATCAAATGTAAGCTTACCTGCTCTAAACCAAGAATATGAGTTGAAAATTCATGGTTAAAATTCCAAAAGGGGGTAGAATGATCTAACCCAAGATTTTTATATGATATTTGTGTCTTGAAGAAATGTGTGATATATTATATAATAAAATACAACTATTAATTATAGCGAAGAAAAAAATATCTCAAAATCATAGATAGTTATATTATTCATCTATGAAATAAATAAAAATGAAAAACATAACAATTAGACATATAATTTTATAAAAAAAATGTGAAAATAGAGATCACCCAAATCTACTATAATCATTTACCCAACTTCAAAAAAAACATGAAACAATTTATTACAAAAATAATCATCATATTAGATAATGAGAATGTATCCTTAGGAATAATTATCCTCATAATTGAGTGAAGTAATGAAGATGTATTTTTAGGGAGAGTGGTGATGGTTGGAATAGTAATATAACAATTTGAAAAATATGACTATTGTACTATATAAACATTGGTAAAATTAATTATTGGAAACTATACCAGTGGGTTATAATTTTAGCATAATAATTAGTGGTCATATATTGTAGAAATAATGGCTAATTGATGCAGAAATGATAAATGAATTCCTTAACCAATACTGTCATGTCGTTTGAATTTTATTTTTTATGACATGGGAGGTAGGTAGTGTTACTAGTTTTTTTCTTTTACTAATCCCAATCTGAACTTTAGCAAGTGCTAATTTAAATAAATCTTATAATGTAGAACTTCAGGTTAGTGGGGTTTTACACTTGGTCATTGTTATCTTTATTGCCTCATAAAACTAGCACCATCACACACCATATCCATACAAAATATGTGGGTTTAATGTGGTTTTATGTTTCGAGGCCTCATTACATAAATTTTAATTTCTTTGTATGGATACAACAGTTATTCCGTAAATCCCATTTTTAGAATAATTTTTTAATAGCAATATATTTAATTAGGAAGTATTTGATGAATTTATAATTTAATGCATATTTAACATAATTTTATTTTTAGATAATAAATACACTTTTATAATAAACATAGGTATTTTGAATAAACAGTTTTGGGGAAATATTGTTTTAAGACACTCTTATTTAAGTAATGATAATAAAAATATATTTTAATGTATTGTGGAATTTGTTTAGTGTACGAAATTTATTATACCTCAAAACATATTTTATTTAATAAATATGTAATTTTATATTTAAAGAATAAAATTATGTTATTTAGGGAATTATTTTTGAAAAAAAAATAATATTTCAAATGATTATTCCATAATTGGTATTGGGTGAATTTTATAAAATTTTCTAATAAAATTTAGTGTCAATTGAAAATATATTGTTTTTAGGATTTATTATGAGGTCATACTTATGTACTAATTATGTAATAATTTTGTAATAGTTATGTAATAATTATTTATCCTAAATATACCACATATTTTATGAAATTTTACAAATAATTTGTATTTTAACACCTTTAAATCAATCTCCAATCCTATAATAGAATTTCAAACATCTAAAATTAATGATTTGATTTTAAAAGACTTATTATATATATATATATATTTTTCCATGTCCAAATGAGTATTAAAATATTTTTTTCTTTTATAATGTTTCAAAATCACATAAAATGTCATTAAAATGTCAAAAACCATGAGGAAAAACCATGGGTAAGACAATAAATTTTCATTTTCAAAAACAATGATTTCCAAGAATGTTATTTTTAAATTATTAAATTACCAATCAAAAGTTTATATAAATACCCCCATATATCATTACTATCATTCACTCTCAATCCAATATCTAGGAATATATGGTCATGTTTCATCCCGTATAGTCCACAAAATTATTCCTTAATCCCACAGGTTTCTATCCTCAAGATTTAAGAGAAACCCATTAAGGTAAGGGAATTTTAATCATATTCTTTTTCATTCAGGTAATTTATTCTATTAATGTCTTATAAAGGCTATGATACATTTATTTCATTGGATTTTTTATCATATACATACTTTAAAAATAATGTATTATAAATGGGATCACTTTTATCCCTAATTTTAATATTTTCAAATTCAACATTGTATACCTGTTATGATACCAAATTATCATATCAATTTCTATCAATTAAATAATAAATTTATATATTTTTAATATCCAAAAATTTCATTATCAATGGTTATTCACATTGATTATAATATAGTTTTTAGGTGGTTTAAAAAAACTGACATTCCCTTTATATGGGTTAAAAATAATGTTATGGTCACTTGTTAAACAACTTACAAACTTAATGATTTTATACGAATCTTATATTTTATTCCCCTTAGGTTATTGAAAGAAATGATTTATCATTATTAATGTGGTTCAAATAAAATTTAGATGTTTGAATATTTCCCCCCAATACCATGCAAATTCATTAGGTAAATAATTTAATCTCTATTGTTGAAATGTTTTATGATATATTAGTGAATAACCTGATTCTTTTATTATTTATGACACTATCGTAATAAAACATGGTGAAATTTTTATGAATTCCATATTTTTATATTTTATCATGATCATGTTATATTATTATTACCCTTGTTATTATTAATATGAATCATGATCATATTGTAAATTTTACCCTTGCTCGTTCCTTTGATCATCTCATTTAAACCCCATTCCATAGTTTCATGTCACCAAGATATGTGATGTAGTAAAAGTAACCTTGGTTGACCCCTGAAGAATTATTTATTTGGGATTAGAATAATTTTTTGTGTTTTTTATATTATGTTTCTATTTTCAAGGAAACAATTCTATAATTGATCTTTGGTTTTGTTCCATTTAATGAAAAAGTTATTTAATAAAAAGGGTTGTATTGCAAAGAAACATCCAAAAAAATCAACTATGTTTGGGGAATTATATTCCAATGTTGGTGAAGAGATGATAAATAATATTAAGAACTATTATTATATGTTTCAATATAAGTTTTTTAAAAATCAATAAAATCTATAAAATATATTGAAAATTTTTTTGAATGGAATTTTATTAAAAAAAATATTATTTGGCCAAATTTTTTGTTCAAAAACTTTTAAGTATTACTGATAAAAGAAATTTAGTTTAAAATTTTACTTCTCGTTTGATAATAAATATACTGGAAATCCAGAAAAAGACATTATTTATTTTATGTATACTATTTTAGGAATGATTCCTAGTTGTATGTACTTTTCGTTGAATAAGGTTGATCAATAGCTATAATGATAAAAAGTATCATCATATTCAATAAGAAAAAAAATTAAATTATAAAATATTAAAAGGATAGGAAATACGGTTTTGATGAATTTTAACAAAAATTTTATTATCAAATTCAATAAATTTTTGAAGTTGAAACAAAAAATTTCCATTATTCAGGACATAGAATTGAATATGATTTTCCAAAAAAATCAAAACAAATTAATTCAAATATCATTTAAATAATTAGTAGTTGATAAAAAATATTAATGATGGGGTTGTTGTGGTTTCTCAACCATGAGCTCAAGTGATGTTGAAAAAGAAATGGATGTGTTCAGTAAATCTATTCCTTTGAAATAATAGAATAATTTAATAGGAATGAAAATTTTGTAGAAAAACGGTAAATTAGTTGAAAAAATAAAATATCATTTTCATTATGAATAAATATCATAAAGTATCCCAAATTCATTATCTATTAAATATTTGATAATTATTTAATTATGTAACCCATATGCAGATGTTTAACTAGATGATAATAGATAATATTAATAAGATGATACATTAAGTAAATTCATTTTGATGATGGTTATGATAATTTCATGGATGTTTCATTTAATCAATCTGACAGAAAAGAAGTATAATAATCTTATCGGCATATAGGTCCTTTACTTATTATATTTTCATCATATTCAACAAACACACCTCCATGTAATAAAATCAAAAAAAAATATTTGAAAAAATAGTACATCAAAAAATTAATTTCTAATATATATATAATTATTTATATCTTCCCTAACATTAATGAAATGTGTAAGTACATGTTTGGGAGAATTGATTTTTTAGAAAATTCAAGTTCCTCGAAACTAATTTCTCATATTTTCCTTAAGAATGAACCATAATTCAAATATTTCAATGGAATGTCTCAATTTTATTCTAGAATTTTATTATAATATATCCATAATATCTTACACTATGAAGGTGATATGATATATCATGATGAATTGTTTTATGGTATTCTGACAACAACTAATTCAGTCAATATTTTAGAAAGAATCTTGAGTAATAATGCCTTTAAATCTATAGAGGAACTAGATAATCTAGAATTAATTATTGTGAATTAGAATAATAAATTTACAAAATAATGAAACATGTTTGAAGATTTTGAAGATGATTTTATGATGAATAAAAATACAATTATTTTTCAGGAAGATAATAAAAAAGAAAGCAGAAAAGTACGAGATCGAGAAGAATATGTTTGAAATCTAAGGAAAATTATGGTTGTTTTATAAGGGAATCATATTGAAATCAGTTAATTTCATGAATTGGAAGAGTAATTTACTAATATAATAAATTAAAAATGAAGTATCAATTTCATTAGAATGAATTTGAATAGTTGAAGTTAGTCATACCCTAGTAAGATAATTTTCAATAGGATGTTAAGAAAATAAAGATGATCATCATGAATGATCTGAATAAGGAATATTATTTTTATATTATTTCTTTTAAAACAATTCTATATATAACACAAATATATATATTTTTTGAAATTATTCATAACCATAATTTTATGGATGATTAAAATTCCATTAGTAAAATTTTCTTCAATTTCAATTGGCTCAATTGAAATTTTAATATTTTATTATTATTTTGTATATAATTTTTTTCATACATAATTAATTTCAATAAAATATTTGTACACATTATATATCCCATAAATAAAAAAATTAAATTAAAAAAGGTAATGAATGGATCAGATCTATTAGATATAATGTTTAAACGTTTTTAAATAAATTCCGAGATTGAAGTTTCTAGAAGACTAAAATTGTTTGGGGGATTAAAAAAAGAAGAGTTAGGTAAAAGGATTTATTATATGATACATCTGAATAATTTTTTTATCTTTTTAATGTTGGAATATTTTTTGGTGACTTTCATAAATGTGGATACTGTTGAGTCTAAAAGAAAATATTCAACGTATTATAATTTTAATTTCAAAATGAAAATAAAATATTTATAAATTTATGTTTAAAAAAAATGACACGCCATGTTCTAAATATGTTTTTTATAAAATACTTCTTTCTTTGTGTATAAATATAATTAATTGGATTTAATTATTATTATTAATTGTTATTACATGTATTTTTTAAATATGTTAAATTATTTTATATTTTATGAGATAAAGATCTATATGTGTTGAAATGTATAAGTATAACAAATTCCATCAGATTAAAAAATATCAATACAATCAAACGAACTCCATTAGATGAAACAATCCTTATTTTCGGTTGAAATTGTTTTACATAAATTGGTTAAAGAAATATCCTTTCAATATATGAACTATATCTACTAAACTATCTTGAATCCAAATTGAATACAGTAATTTAATACAATATTAGCATCAGAAACACATGATTATATAGACTCTTTATTTTAAAGTGGACTATTTAAAAAGTCAATTTAACCAACTTTGAAAAATGTGGGATATAACCATTGGAGAAATTTCTACAAATAAAATAAGCAAGCAAAGATGATGAAACTTTTCTACCACTAGTGACCTAAAAGTTGTTTTTATGATTTTTTTAAAAAAAATATGATGAGGGGTATTCATGTTAATTCATTAGGGATTAATATTTTTAAGGCATCCATATTGATGATATTTTGTAAATTCATTCATAATTTTTATTTTTAAAATTTTTTGAAAATTATTTATGGGGTTTTATTAGGGTATTTAAGGTTATAGGTTAACCTAATCTAGTGCGATCGAGCATTCATGGGTATTGGGAAACACAAATATTTTTATCGTTTTGTTGATGGATTCCTTAGTTAAGGATGATATATGTTTATTATTTGGTTAAAACTATAGATACAAAAATTATAGATTATTATCATTCATAACAATAATGGTTAAACCATTTATCTCTGTTATAATGTTGTTCATGTTTCTTTTAATATCATAATATTTATGTTTCATTGGATTGATTGTGAAAAATTCTAGAGATCTATATCAAATAGACCATTCATCCGATAAACGAATACAATAAGTTTAATGAAAACTATATATTTTATTTTATGAAATAAAATTCATCCACCCACTTGTTTTAAAGTAGTTAGTCATAGAATATATCATCCCATTCATAGTGGCAGAATCAAATGGAATCCCTAGATTAATTATGTCAAACATGTTATTTCTCAGTCATGATAGAATGCATGATGCTGTGAATAATTATTTCACCACACAAATTTAATGTTGAAAAGTACCTGAATAGTTTTCTCATGTAAAGATTAAAATTATTAATTTGTTTAGGATTTTTTATAACCTAATTTATATTTTTCATATAGTGAAAAAGTTATTCTACATAAATTTATTATATTCATCACATATTTATGTCATCTCAATTTTCCTTAGATTTTCTCATTGTGAACACATGATTTATGATGTGAATTGTTTTTTCATGAAATCTTGTTCTCTTTTATCTTGATTCTTCATTTCTGAGCTATGGGATTGGGCTTTGATTTTATATATGTCAGAGGAAAGTTTTCATGCATAAATCATCCACATTTTCACTTTTATTTTCTTCAATTTTATTCTACCATAAATTTAAATAAAATTAAATTCATGCTCTATTAATAATATATTTTGTTTAAATAATCCATTCAATAAGAAAAAAATATTTTAAAATTATTTTCTATCACTAAAACATTTCAAAAAACTATACAGGTTTATGAAATTGATTTTATTAATATATTTTTAAAAATAATACCATAATCATAGAATTAATAACAAATACATGATGTCAAAAAACCCAAACAAATTAATCTTTATGTGTTATTATATATTATAAAAAAGGAATACCCTTTATTATTTTCTAACCAAATTATGATAGTAAATTATTAATCCTTTATAATGATTTCTAAAAAGAATATTAATTATTAAAAATTATATATCCTGGTGGTGTCAACCCTAGTTTTAAATTTGGTATATTTATTAAGCATTGGATAATAATTTACATCATACCTAATCTAAGATTTAATGGGCTATTAACCCAAGGTAAATATTTTCTGGAGCATGTATCCATTTTTGTAACCATGTTAAGGATTACATTTCTAGGAAAAATAGACTCAAAGCATGTTCAAAATTTCTTTATATTCTCTAATCTATAGGCTTATTTCCTGGGGTTTTAAATGATGTTAATTTATCATAATCACCATAAATTATATGAAAAATTATATAATATCAAATATAGAAAAAATATCCTTAATCTTACTTAAATTTTACATTTATTATATAATTCCATAAATTATAATATAATGATCAATATGTCTATTCTTTTTGGAATATTAGATTGAAAAAACGTCATCTTACAAAAAAACAATATTAGTTTAAACTCTACATAGTTCTACTAACTCTCAAAGATCTTCTAATACTGGATAGGATACGTAGGGAATAAATACATAAAGAAAACGGTGAGTGGGAAATTATTGTAAGGTAATGAGCTAAAACCAAATCCTAACATAAGAGTAAAGAGGACATAAATGATATCGCAAAGGTATTGATCATAAACATGGAAATATTGAATACATAAATGTTATCATATGATCAAGTAATCATTAGATATTTACTATAAACATAATACATAATTTCATAAACATAAGCTATGGGCCACTTATAAGAACATCATCACAATATTGAATAGGAAAATTGTGGATTTAGATCACTCAAAAATACAATAAAAATTGTGGTATGATTCCCAAGGGGGAATATGTAAACTCTATAATATCACATATAATATCATAATACATTTAAATAATTAGCCAATTCATTAGTGGGATATATGTTTATGGCTCGAACCATCACATAACACAGTGTGCTTATGATATCCTCATATACACCACCCATAGTGGACAATGTGTCCCTGTGGATTAGGTTCACTCCCTAATCTGACACATAAAATAACATGAGATATAATTATTTTCCCAATTCTATTGATAGACATATAATATTTTTCCATTAATCACATAATAAAGAACTAAATTATGTGCACTGCATGAAGATAACATTTTACATAATCCAGCATCATAATCAATACATTTAGAATGATGTGGGATTCATAATTATTTTTTGGGTAATAAATAAAGGATAAATCTTAATAAATATCAAGAGAAAAATTAAATTAATCATTTTTAGCATTCACAATTGAAAAATTCTTATTTTTTGGATGTTAGAGATCAATTTTAATAATTTATTGAGAAGGAATTATGAGAAGAAAGCATAAAAACATACCATTTGGGTGATTCATTAAACAATAAGTAAGTATAATTTTGATGTAGTTATAAGAATATTATTTTCCAAGATAATGTAATTTATCCCAAAGTGTTATCTATAAAAAATAAATTTTTTATAAATTATTAATATTTTATATAAATTATATGGGGATAGTTATTTACATGAGAAAATAAATAATAATTTTCCCTTGATTCATGTTTACAAAAAAGAAGAATTTTCACAGGGATCTAGAAATATTTATACCAAAAAATGATAATTATTTTTAAATATTTATATATTAATGGTAAATTTATATAAAAAATGGAATACATTGATTAGAATAATATTAAAAAAATCGATAAAAATAAAGACAATGTGTATCTCAATGTAAAAAATAGTTTTATAAAAGACTCCATAAACTACGTATGAATGTGCTCTACACTTATGAAAAATATCCTGAATAATAACTTTCTTTACTAAATAATTATACACAAACCTTATTTTATTATATTTTAAATTTCATTTCCCTTAATTATCAAAATAAAATTTTTATCAATATATTTGTCTTTGATACATCCGGTACTTGTGGTTGTTTGGAAAATTTATCTTGTAAAAACTTATAAATATCTACCATCAGTTATAGAAGTGAAACATAATATCTTATTATAAAGAATATGAAAATATTTGTTTAGATAAATTTTTTATTTGAAATATATTTTTATTTCAATATGTGATGGTTGGGGATGAAAAATGAAATCATTGCTCGTGGTGACTATTTTCTATATGATTTGTATTTCCAATCCTCAATGATTTATAAGGAATTAAATTAAGTTATAATTTTGAAATTTCATAATTTTAGATATTTCGTAAGTATAACATTTATTCTCCCATTATATATTTTTGACAATCTATGTATCCTATTTTTGAAAAATAGAAGGCTTTATTTTGTGGAGGTAGTAGTCCATGAAATTCACAATCGCCACTTTGATTTTTATTTGTGGGAAGAGATAAATGAATAATACTTAATAAATTAAAATAATGGAATATAATTATAATAATGAAAATTATTTCATTATATTTTGATTGATATAATTTATTTTTTTTAGTTATGTTAATTATAAAAGATTAAAAATAATGTAACACATCTGTTGCAGACTCTGCTTTCCCTTATAGACCTCCATATAAGTGATGTACATAAGATAACGTATAGTGATTATTGGATTAAGGTTGAGTAATATACTTTTGGGGTCGGTATTTGTTTTATATGTTAAATATAAATTCAAACTATAATTTTATCCATGATTGGGTTGAAGTTATGCTCCTTAATATATGGAAACACACACATTTCAGAATGGGATTTAAACATCAATAATGTCATTAATATATTACATGGTTATTTAATCTATGATTTAAAATATTTTTTAGGTGTTTTGGGTTTATCAATTCACTTGAATGAAATTACAGACATATTATAAAAAATCAAGTCATTTATAGTAGTTTTTCCTTATTAAAATTTTGGAATTTTATATTTGGGTCTTTTTTTAACTAAGAAATATAAATTTTATTTTGAAATATACTATAACAAATAGTAATTTTTTTCATAATTTCTAATGTAAACATTCTCACTATTTATTATAATTTAATATTTAAATATAACAAAATAAAAATAAAATTTTTGAATTATAAATTAAAAAGAGTACTTTTGGGGGAAAAACTAATTTTAAAAATATATATTCATAATATTATTTAAGATTGATAAGTTATTAAATGGGTGTTAATATAATTATATAAAAGTTAAAAATAATATTATATTCATAATTTTAAATTGATCTTTTTTATTGAATAAATTATTTCATGTATTTAATAAATGAAATTTTAAAAAATAATTTTCCCATTACAATTGTAATTAAGTTAAATCATAAAAAAATTATCATTATGCATAAAAATGAAACTAAACAAGTTAACTAATATTTAAATGTAAAAATTAAATAAGAAATAAACTTTTTTTATTAAATTTATAAGAGTAATAAATTTTTCTTGGAAATTTTAGTGGTGAAAACATATTTTAGTCTAATATGTAAAATGAGTTACTTAAATGTGGAACATCAGTTTTATAAATACAATATAGTATTTATAAATTATTTATATTTTATATTAGATATATTGATATTAATCATGATTTTAAACACTTATTTCATTCTTGTATTCTAAAAGTGAATATTTTTTAACAAAGTTAGTTCTTTTTATATTTATATAAATATCAATTAGTTTAGATAAAACAGAAAAATTAATCTAAATATAATATAAATGGTTTGAATTAAAAAATCATTTTTATTTCATAAAATAAAATTTTTAAGGTTATTACAAATATAGGAATTCAACATATTGTTAATGAAATATATTATACTAGCATTAAACTTATAACAGTCATCATGTATAATTAAATTTTATTAATATGTTAAATGCTTTTATCGAGTTAATTTTTACCATTAACATAAGTTAATCAATACAATATTTATTAATGAAAAATAATAATAATAATATCTTGGTTCATCACATTGGTGAACAGACTTCTTAAGTGGAATCATTAAACCTTGGGTAACACCAATCATGTAAATAAAGTCTTCTAACAATATAAATTGTGATCCCCTAACACCATTACCAAGTAAAAATATCCTTATAGATGTGTATACCACAAAACATGTTTGTGAATGCAAACAACCAATAAGAGGAGCATACATCAAATACTAAATGATTACAAAACCTCTAAATGCTATGATCATTAATAATAAATTACATTTTGGGTACCAAAGATATAATTCTATAACACTATATATCTAGCACATAGAAAACCTCAAATGGCCTAAACAACTATATGATTTCTATCTATTTTTAAAATTACAATGGATAAAAAAATTTAATTCCATATTAGAAACACATTGAATAGATAATATAAATGAAAATTATATTGGTATATAGCCACCTGTATGCCTTTAAGAACACCATAATGACTAAACACGCATTGAGAGATTCACTGCACACGTGGAAGTGTGAAGACCATGTATTCCATGTCACAATTCATCTACTGTACTAGGAAAGACCATCATGATGGGCCTACCTAACCCTCATGGCCACGTCATTATTCACATACTTTTCATTAATTCAAAACTATAATTTCTTTGAAATCCATAATTATGGGTTTCTAAATACCTTGACTGAATTTACATCCTCAATTCCTTTTTATAGGAGAGAAACAAAAATTTGGCCTCCTTCAATTTTGGAAAACCCCCAACGGATCAAGTGCATAAACTTAATAGCCCACACCCCCTCATCATTCCCCACATAAACCATCTCATATAACCACGAACTACCCCACACTCACTATATCATTACCGCAATCCCCTCTAAATCCATTTTTGTGACACCCCTTATATAAATATGATTATCTGCACCTTTCCCACATCTTCATCTCCTTCACTTATTTCTTAACCACACTAATTTGTGCTTCATGTCCTCCCCACCTACAGCGGACTATGGATAAAGTTTTTCACCATTTATTTCTTTATCTGAGAGTGAATGATAATAATATAATGGAATAGATAAAGAAAAATGGTTGGGATGAAATATATTGTAAAAAAAGTTCATATTTTTGGTAACTATTCAACATGGAACATGTGTTGCATTTTATTTTAAAAAATCATTAATGTTATATGTTATATTTTTTAAATGAAAAATTTCTTGATGTATGGTTGTTTTAAAAATAATAAATCACTAACAATGACTAACCAATTATAACATTTTTAAAAATCTATCTTGAATCATTTCTGAAGAATGATTTTATATTCCACAAAACATATATAGATTAATGGAGAATAAAGAATCATATGAATGAAAAAATACCTACACCGATGTACGATTATAATTTTAATGATCTTTTCATGAAGGCATGGTTACATTATATATATGTGTGTGAACGTGTCATCGAGGAAATAATTAATCTTTCCTCTCACACTTTATTCTACTTTGGATCCACCAGTATCCCTTGTCTCACTCCCATAGAATTATCTATGTATTTTCCAATGATATAATAACGTTCACGAAAATATAATAAACCTAGGATGGATATAGATGATCGATATAGGTTTCTTCATTTATTTTCATTATTAATGTGTTAAAAAATTTAAATGAATGAATTAATTTACGGAAATATAATTATCCAAACTCAAAAAAATCAAATGTAAATACAATTATACCATGACTATGATAAAAATAAAACACCATATAAAATCAATGTACATGATTTCCCACACAATTATTTATATATATGTTAGCCCATAATACAATAGAATTAAAATGTGTCGATAATATAGTATTTTAGAATTATATATTATATAGAGAACCCTAAAAACAAAAATATTTCAATCTATACAAAAATGTGGTGACCATGTTTTTTAGGATTTATCATAACCATTGTATAATTGTTCTGAGGAAATATGAGTGGATATAATTTTTCCCCTAGAGAGGTCTCGGGGTTTAAAAACATCATACAATATCAATTCTCGACTAGTAAAATTCTAGGACACTATAATATAATCATTACATAAGAATAAAAACTATCATGGTGAATGGTTCATATTATACTAGATATTATTTCCATTAATATATAAATATATAGTTACAAATTTTGACAATTGATTCATTTAAACTTTTTTATGGTTAAATTTTTTTTGAGTGATTACATTGATTTTCATTAATAAAATTACAAATTTATCATTCTATAACCATATGAATGGTTTTTTTTATTATTATAATTAATTAAATCAATAATTATATTTCGAAAATTATCTTAAAAATTATGATATGAAAAATAAATTATCCACATTTACCATGGATATGTAAAACTATTTTGGGGAAAACATGTATTGTAGAGAGATTTATAGAAAGGAAATGTAGGATAATAAATATAATAGGAATATAAACTTTAAATCTATATTAATTGTTAAATTTTTATATTATTTTTTAAAAATTACTTATGTTAGGTTGGAAAATAAAAATAATCTTAATAGAGGGTGAATTGTGTCTTTTCCAAATTCATTTACAATTCTGCCACTTGATGTTGATAGATGATTATGTATGTGAGTAGTGATTGACTTTTGTAAGAAATTAGGAGTAGTGGATAAAAAAATGAATATATAATAAGATAGTTTATAGTTTTTCTAGACATAAATATCCCCTATTCCACTCCACCAATTAATCTCTCTGTGATTTTGGTGAAATTCACTTGATATGTCCACATATCATAGGACCAATCCAAAACTAAGAGTTGGCAGTTGACACCTTTACAAAAAAATACTAAAAACAGAGTCTTCTAGTTCTGTAATAGGAACTAATAAACCACAATATAGAATGATAAGCTAATACTCCACCACTACTGATTATTATTAGTTAAACTCTCAAAAAAATTATTTATTTTGAAGGATCCATGTTGAACATTAATGTGGAATAACAACACAAGGAAGTTTAATGTTCTTCTACATAAAATAGTTTCTCTTGGAATGCATAGTTCCAAAGTGATATGGTTGAAACAGTTATTTGAAATATAATCTAGAATGTATAATAGTTAAAAAATTTCAAAAAATACTAAATTTTGAATATGTATCTTTCAACTGTGGCCTCTTCTACAGAAAAACAATGTCTGTTAGATTATTAAAGTTAATCTGGAAACAATCATCACAAAAATTGCATCTCAATCGAGAATACATGAAGGAATATATATCTTAATATATATATATATATATATATATATTCTTTTAATAATATATATATATATGTTTGTGTGTGTGTGTATCAAATACACCGATACATGTAAAATAGAGAGCATGTCTTTTCCCTCCAGATCCAAGAAAATTCTCTGATTAATCTTATGAATTCCAACTCTTTGGACATCCCAGAGTAGTCATAACTTCCATTAAGAAAATGAGAGAATTTATCCACATAATAAAATTCTTTTAATTAATCAAAATAATATTTGAATCATTTTAAAATGAGCCTTAAATCTGCATGATATTCTGTAAAGGTTTTTGCACGAATCATTGATAAAATCGTAAATTCAAATATCTGGTGATTAAAAGTCAAACATAAGGTTCCATAAGATAAAAACAAAATACCAATAATAGGGTTCCATTATGTAGTGTTCATTCTCTGAACATAATGTTGAAAATGTATGGTTTATCCCAAAAGTAAGGTTGATGATCCATAAATTTTATTTTCAAATGTAAGGTTCCATATTTATGTAGGGTTATTTAATCATAATTTTGATCATTGTCAAATGTACTGTTTCATCCAAACATAATGATCCTTATCCACAGGTTTTGGTCAATGTAGATTCAATTAACCATATGATCTTTCATCATAAGGTATAACAGAAACGTAGGGTCTGTTCCTTACATTACCTGTCTCCAAGTATAGTATGAAAAGTGTTTACAAAATATGGTTAGTAGTGTTCCAAATACATTGCCGAATAATTCATGTGAATAAAAATCATTAAAATATTTCTAGAATATAGAATATAAAAAAATATTAATTTCTGAAAATACACATAATGAAATATCATTAGTAAAAAAAAGTTTATTTTCTAGCTTAAAATTTAATAAGATTTATATTGTATTGTTGAGGAAATACATTTCTAACAATATTCCCATTTTTGATAATAAACAAACCCATAAAATTTGTAATAGAATTTATAATTTGAAAAAAAAACAATTAGAAATGAAATTTTACAGAATTGTTTGATAAAGAGAAATGTTGTGATATCCAAATTTCTCACCATTTTTGTGAGATCAAAAAGAAATGCATAATTGAATAAAACACATTTTATTTTTCACAGATATGTTAGTAGATGTTATAATAAAAATTATACATATATAAGGTTATATTTTTGGCTTCTAGACACAAACATAAATAATTGTGAAATAATTTACAAAAAAAGGAAATTTTACTGATCATAATTTTTATAAATACAATAATTATTTGACCAGGAGAAAAGATCAGTCAACTAAAATAGTGTGAGTATAAAAAATTGGGTAGGATTTAACTCGATTAATATTATTATAATTTTTTGTAGCATCAAAAATATCTTCTAATTCATCCATATATAACCAAAACATATTCGTCTTATTATCCAACAATTGCATAATTAAAAATATGTAATGTTGACTAATATGAAAGTTCTCAACAATATTGACTTTCAAAATGATAGAAAAACTATCCTCTTGTTGAAAAAACATATCTAACTTTTCTGTGAATTTGTTCTACAGAAATATGATACATGGATCACTCAGTGTATATTGGTCAACTATAAATTTTTTATTTTCTGAAAGGACTAACATAGGGGAAATATTACGCAAAATATTTTGAGGACGATCATTTATATAAACAATGATAGAGGATATTTCCAAAAATCATCAAATCGGATCTAGATTGGTAGTTGGAGCAGAGGTAGATGTACTGGTCTTACAAACAATACTTTTCATTGATTAAATAATACATCCCAAATACAACTTTAGATCATCAATTTATATCATATAAACAGTCTCAGATATTATCATTCTAACTTCATTCAACATATATATTTTGAAAACATAAAATTCATTCTTGGAAATCGATTTTACATGAAGATCATGTAACATTTCCTTTGTAACATCCTTATCCTTTTTAATATTGTCATTATATTACTAAGATTGATTAAACTTCATTATGATCTCCTCAAACATATTTGATCTGGAATCAGATGTCCCTTTATCATTATGTTGTGACTAACCAACTGCCAGAGATTTTGAAAGATGTTTTTTCATAGACTTGTCAACTACTTTTCCATTGATTTTTCACTGGACAAAAAAAAACAATCAATTAATTCAGTTTTGTCATTAGTTGAAGATTGATTTCATTCATCTTCATGATCACAATTTGATAAAAGTAAATTCTCAATAATCTCTATAGCCACATTTTCATTTCTAATCAACTATTTTTCTCCCTGAATAGCCAGTTCATCATCTTGAAAAACTAGTAAATCAATAGTTTGCTGAAATCATATTTGTATTTCATCCTACTGATCTTCTTCAAGAAAATTCTATTCTAAATGTACTGACATGGTAGCCTCACATGGACCCAACACTAGTTCTACAAAGGGTGGATGTACTCATTTGCGTGGTTTTACAACCAATTTTTCTTGCACTTCCTCTTCTTCCTCGTCTTCTTCTTCTTCTTCATCAAGTCTTAATTTTCTTTGGGTTTGATTCGAATGTTCTTCTTCATGGGATTCACCAATTCTTTAATTCACAATTTCACTTTTCTTCCCATGAGTAAAAGAACATGATCTTTGTATTTCATTTACACTAATAGGTAAGAGTTTTCCTTTGAAGGTGACCTAGTAAAAACCTAACTTTCTTAAGGTTCATACATTGATCATGTTGTTGTGATGACCTTTAATTCGAGAATATATTAATTGTGTCATTCCATTCTGAAACAAAATTTCACAAAATATCCTTACATATGGACCAAAAGTCATCCTAAAATATATTTGACAATATTAATTTAAATATATGAACATAGAACATCGAAAATTCAGCGTTATTTCACTCAAAAATAGAAACATGATATACATTTCTAGATGTATAATCATTTTCATCTCATCCATTCTAGGAGGAATTCCTATTTGAATAAACATGAATATGATTTTATGGTCTGCATCATGATCTTTGAAAAACAGTTTCTAACATGTTTTGATAAAAAATGATATAATGTATTCATATTTGAATATTTTATCTCCAATAGACTGTAGATTGGAATGAAACACTCCCTCTTGAGGAAAGTTAAATATTAGAGAAATTTAATTTGATTAAACCAAAAATTCATTATCTTTTATTCATTTAAAAACATTATTTTCAGAATCACTAAAACTAAACTAAAAACTAATATAGATAGACATCAGTTCTACCTTATAAGGAAATTATGAGTTACCCTCATTGAAAACATATTACAATCCTTGAAAAGATATAACTTGCTTCAGAAGTAAATTTTTCGGATAGACCCAACCAAAAATAGCTACTTTAACGTAAATAATATTTATTCTAGAAACAATTTAACACTTTAGGTCACTGAAATTACTTTCTTCTGTTCTCTTAGTTTTTTTTCCTAAGAAACGAAACCTCTTCGGTTTTTGGTTATTAGGGTTTTGAATGAAAATAGAGTTAAGTGAAGAAAGATAACATTAAAGTGTTGGGTAGTGTATTCGAAAATGGATTGATAGTTGAAGGGGTTTGGTATTTGAAACATTTTTTAAAATCCCTTATTTCTTAAGTCATTATGTAAGATAATCATAAAAAAATTTGAAATAATGGGGAATAAATAAATTTAATATTAAAATGAACTAAATAAAATGTACATTTAAAATAAATTTAGAGTTAAAGTAATCAGTAAATAATTTTAACATTAATAAACAGGAAAATATAAATAAAATATTATTAATATTTAAAATTAAAAATATTAAAATGATTAAAATTTTAAAAATTCTATAATCCTAACTCCCCCTTAATAAAGTCCAAATTTTAGGTTGGAAGTGGTTTAGTAAAAATATCAGGTACATGATTTTGAGTTTTACAAAAATGTTAAAGTACATTACCTTAGGAAAATTATGTAATTTTCTTTTAATAAGGGATGATTTAACATCCATCGTGTTCAAGATATACACCTTACTTCCAAAAATGTTAATGTACATTTCATTATGTGTATTTCTATAAATCATGATGTAGTATATGTAAGGAATATCTTTAACCTAAAATTACATTGTGAATAGTTTTTAAAGACTTTCCTTTCTTTAATAAGGAGGCGTATTTTTCTTCTAGAAATTTTCAGTAGGAAGCCAATTTTTTAAATGAATAATTTGAATCAGAATTATAATTAGATGAAAACTAGCTTTTTATATTATCTTATACATCCATGTAGCACATATTTCCTTTTATATGAGATTATTCCTTTTCTAAAATAGATTTATATGAGATGGTGGTGTCTTCAGAGACACTCTAAGATGCATTCATTTGTATTTTTTCTTAACCTTCATAATCATCAATTTCATATGTCTTTTCTATGTTCTCTTTTCGCATTTTAGGTGGGGAAATTCGGGTGTTATATTACCTAATTTATTAAATAAATAGAATCTGAATTCCCTAGAGTCTTTTCACCCCTTTTGAAAGTCTTTCTGATTCCTATTTTTTTCTTATAAAACATGAAAAACATTCTAGATGATTGAGCCATTTCAATTTCAGAATCAGATGTATCATAATTCATTTCTTCTAAAACTTCCTACTTTATTCTTTATATTTGATTTTGGGATATTAACATTAGAGATATATATTCATTTTTCACTAATAACTTATGATATTTATCTTCATCATCCATTTTATCTTAATACATAATTTCTCTCCAAATCAATTCTCTCATTATCATATTTTTTATAGGTATTGATTATCGAATTACAACTGATACACCATTCCATTTAGTAGTTAGTACTCTTATTACATTTAGTCCATGATCATCTTAATTGATTGGATCACCTAAGGATATAATATTTTTCATATTATCTATAATCCTTCATGTCATTTGAGTGATACTTTCACCATAAATAATTATAAATGTATCAAATTTTAGTGTTGTTGTTTCATTCCTCATTTTCCATAAATTGTTTGTTCCTTCATAAGAAACTACAATGGATTTCCAAATTTCATAAGTAATAGGACATTTTGAGACACTGTAGAATTCATCTTATCCAAGACCATAGATAATGGCATTCATAGCTAGGGAATTTGTTTCATAGTCAGCCTGTTTAGCAGCAGTCCATTTTGTAGGATTTTTAGAAATTATTTAGGGAGTAATGATCATAGAGTATACTTTGAATCCCATATTCTTCAAATATATATTCATCTATGATTTCCATCATCAATTGTTTTTACCATTTAAATAATTAGATTCAACCGTTGACATTTTTTCTCAATGATCAATCATTTTCATCTTTTTATAGACCTTATACATTTAACATGTTATAGAATTTTCTAAAATCTCTCTCCCTTGATACAAATTGTTATGTTGGAATATAAAAATATAAAAAAGAGGGGGGTGAATTTTGTATTTTCCAAATCCCATTACAATTATAAATCTTAATGTCATCTAATGATTATGCGGGAGGGTAGTATTTGTCTTATGTATGAAATTATGACTAGCGGATACAAAAAAAATTATGGAACAAGGATTTTTATATTGGTTTGGGTTATAAAAACCACCTATTCCACTCCAAAAATTAATCTTTATGCATGTTTGGTGAATTTCACAAGTCAGATCCTCGTATCATAAGACCAATCCACAACTAAGTGCAGGTAGTTCACATATTAACACACAAGTCTAAAAATATATTTTTTTGTTCTATAATATAGAACCAATAAAAAATAGCTTATACCGACAAGATAATACTCCCCCACAACTGAGTACAAGTATTTCAAACTCTCAATAAAAATATATTGACAATAAAGGATCCTGGATGAACATTACAGTTGAACAAAAACTGAGGGTATATAAATTGTATTCTTCATAAAATAGTTTCTTTTAGAAATAGTAGTTCTGAAGAGATCTAGTTGCAATATATATTTAAAATAAAAATAGAAACGAATAGTATAAGTATAATTAAAAAAATTACTATATTTTGAATATATATATTTCCATTGTAGCCTATTATGTGGAAAAACAGAGTGTGATTGATTGTTGTAGTAGATTTTTAGAAAATCATCACAAGAATTCAGTTTCAATACTGAATAAATATCTGAATATATATCTCAATACATATATTTTCATTGAATTATACATATATATATTGAACAAATACACCGATTTAAGTAACAAATAGATCCTATATTTTAATTCGAGACCCACAAAAATTGCCTGATTAATCATAAGAATTTAAATTCTTGAGACATATCAGAGTATTTGTAACATTCCATAAGAATATGAGAGAATTTCTCTGTATAATATGATTCTTTTAATTAACCATAATGTTCTTTGAATCATTTGAAAACAAGCTTAAAATATACTGATAGTCTATTATGTTCATTGTACGAAACATCGATAAAATCGTAAATTCATATATCATGTTATGAAAAGTCAATAGTAAGGTTCCTTTACAAAAATAAAAAATACCTAACATAGGGTCCATCTAAGTAGCAATCATTCTCCAAATGTAATGTTGAAAATGAATTGTTTATAAAAAAATTAAGGTTAATGATCTATATGTTTTCTTCTAAAATAGAAGGTTCCATACAAACCTAGGGTTCTTTATCAATAGGTTTTCACTTTTTCAGACATAAGTTTTCAACCAAACATGAAGTTATATGTCTATGCAGTTCATTAAAAGTAGGGTTGATTAATCATACATGCCAATATTTCTACAAAATATATAATACAAATGTTGGGTTAGTTCCTTACGTTATGATTCTTTGACATACGATATGAACAATGTTTCCAGAATATGGTTAGGAACATTCAAAACATTTAGAAAAATATTCAACGTGAATAATAAAATTGAAAATCTTTCTAGAATAATGAATCTAAAAAATATTAATTTTTTGAAATACAATTAATGTAATATCATTATTAAGACAAACAAGTGTATTTGTGAGCATAAAAATCAATATGATATATAGAGTATATTTGAGACAAAACATTCCCAATAATGTAAACTATATAACGGGAAAATGATAGTTGAAATTTAAATAGGCTATCTAAAACCCTATCCCTAAACAATTAGAAAATTATTTTGGATCATTCCAAAATTCTTCATATAGGAGACTATTTGTCATAATTGTTGTTTAAGGACATATATAATTTAGTTTAGAGAGGGTATTGGGTAAATAGTTATAAAAATAAATAGTTTACTAGTGAAGGGAAATGGGAGGAGGGGTGATAATATTTCTTATAGGGATGATGTTTTAGAATAATTAATTTATTGTTTCATTATATTGGCCAATAAATATTAATATTGTCATTCCATATGAATTTTTTTTACTTTTTATTAAAAATAAGTAGTTTAATTAACACATGAAAAAACCAAAAAAACAAAACCCATTTTTTGAAAGAATCGATATATGCTTTCAAGGTAGGATAACTTAGTTAATATGGAGTGGGGTAACATAGACGAGTTGGAACATATGTGACCTTCACCCAGAGAGACAAATTTCTTACCCTACATGAATAACCAATGTTGACATGTTAGTGTACTCTTATTGAGAAGTTTGATAGTGAGCCTAGAAAAGTGGGAATTAGTAATCCTATAATTGATACTACTTCTATTATGTAAAAGATTGTATTCCCTCATAGGTGAAAATTTTCTAGATTGTGTATTATAAAAAACTACGATCCCACACTTATCCATAGACAATGTTAAGAAAAGTGGGAAATGGTGATATGTTGGATAAATGGAAATATATTATTACTCATTAGATTCTTCTCTCATATGGAATCATTTAAATTGAGACCCAAACATCAAAAAAAATTAAATCATATTAGATTTATATTTAAGCTATTAAAAAGTACAAGACTGATTACCGTAATAGTTTAGTGTTTTTGGAAATATTGGACACAATCTTAAAATTTTGTAAATGATATTGAATATATCTGTAAAGGCACTTCCCTTTAGGGATCCCACTTAAAACCTACCTTCCTAACATGTGGACGGGAAATATAAAAAGGGTTGATTTCTGATGCCTAATAAAGGTAAACTAGGGAGATACATAAGAATAATCATGACTATAAGGGTGTGAGAACATGATAATAAGATTATAGAATCATAATATGCATATCAAATATCATAATAATGAGATATGTAATAACTATTTTAAATTTATTATACATGAATCTTATGTGAGTCAAATAACATGAGTCGTGAGAGCATAAATTTGGCAAAATGCATTGAATTATTTCATATATAATATAAAATAATTCCCTATAAGTCAAGGATTATTTCCAAAATATGCCTGGGAACACCACAGGGTATTAACCAAATGGGTGGGACACACCACAATCCCTAGTCATATCCCTCTACTTATAGCTCATTATATTTTACCTCCATACCAGAGTGGATCCAGGTTTACATTCTTCCCTTAGTAGTATGGGTTTTCCCTTTTTCCCACAATAGATCGGGTTTTCCCATCTTTCGATAGTGGATCAAGACACACATGTTTCCCATTTTTGATGAGAGCACACCTATTTTCCAATGTGGATCAATCCTTTCAACAAGTTTACCATAATTATATCCTGAAATATTAAACCTTACCCATAACATCATGTGTTTTTAAATGGAAACAAATTTTTTAAAAGATATATGATACACCACATTGAGCTTAAATGAACAAATAAATGTTATTATTTAATATGTTAGTATTAACACTGAGGTTATAATGGAGGGAATGAACAGTGTCAACTGAAATATGGTTTACACATGTTGGTATAATTTTCTTTGGATACCAAATTTACGTGAAGTGAAACCAAATACCAATTGAATATATATGATGTTTTTTATGAACATCTATTTAAATGTAAATAATTATGTTTATAAAATAATAAAATCAATCTATTAGTATAATATTAGTAAATTATTAATACAATGAAATTTTTAAAATTAATTTAATGGGGTTTTAAGACATTAAATAAGAAAAAATAAAATGTTAATGATAAATTGAGTGTTTTTTGTAAAAACATTTTTTCTACATTTTGATGGATATAAAAGATTAAATATAGTTATTGAAACTTTTATGAATTATATTTTGAAAAAATAAACATATTATTTAGAAGAGGAATATCAAAATTTTCTTGGGATGATATTTTTGTATTTTTCATATAAAATTAATATTTTAAAGAACAGTAAAAAAATGATGCATTTTGATTTAATACATCATTTTCATGTAATTTATTTATTCTATAAGATTATATTTTAATGGGATTAATGTAAAATTATATTATGTTTTTTATTATTTGATCCAATTTTTTTAATTATATATAATTCCACATTGATATTAGTTATAAACACATGTCAATCTTTTGGTGGTTTTTTTATTTTAAAAAACATGTTTTCTCATTTGGACAATGAAGATTAATTTTAATTTAATTACTGAAAATAATGTGTTTTTAATGTGAAAATTAAATTCCATATTTAGAATCAAAATTTTCTATAAATGTAAAAAGGTAATGTTAATTTTTAGACATTAAGATTAGTCACTTTTGTAATTATTTTTATTACATCAATTGAAGATAAATCTGATAGTTTATGGTAAAAATAATATTTAATTAATATAGAACAATGAAAATACATGTCCTAGTTAGTTGGGAGAGTTTATTAATACCATTATCATCTTTAAGAATATTTTTGGTCCACTTGGAGAGACTTGGATGACTTTAATGCATTTATAAAATTATGTTCAATGAATAGTCATGTTGGATAAACTTTTTTTTAAAAATTAATGTATTTTAATATGGGGTTATAAATGGGATCTCTTCGACCATAAATATTCATTGGAAAGATAAAAATATTACCAAAATCATGGTATTTTATTTATAATTTTTATAAATTATATAATTAAATTTAATAGTGATACACATATGATGTAGTAATTTATTAATTAATAAAATATTCAAATAAATGATAATATATATATTTATATATAAAATTTATATGGCATAATTTATTATATCAAAGAAAATTTATAGATATATTTTACATATTGGTGATGATTTAAAACTGTTATCTAGGACTTATCTTTTGGTTCAGAAACATTTTAAAAGTCAAATAATGAATAGTGTTAGAATTGACATTATTGGTATTTTAAAATATAAAATAATTTATTAAGAGTTATAATATTACAAAAACTATATTTTTTTGGAACATAGGTTAGGATATGTCCAAATATATCATAAATTTTAATTTTTTTTTATCATTTTTGGTAATTACATTAACCCACAATATTTAAATATCATTATATCATGGTAGGATTAAAAAAGGTAAAATGCATGTTAAAACAAAACGATATGGATTAAAAAAATATTCCAAACATGTCGAATTATAATATTATGATGTTCCATCAAACTAAAATAATAATATCTATTAAATAAATTTTTTGGGACCATTTGATATTAAAATTAAATTTATATTTATTAAATACTTGTAATGATTCCATAGTTGCCCCTCTACTGTTCTATAAAAAGGAACTCATTCATATCCATTACTCACACTTCCAGAAAAAATATAGATTGAAAAATATATCCCAAATACCCTTTCTATAATCCCTCTCCACATTATTTGAGCCTTATTTTGGGCATAACCACTAGTGGTGATAAGGTGTTCTTCTAAGGTGATCAACTAAATAATATGTATCGTTTTCCTTAAGTACGTCGATTTAATTTCTTCTTCCAAATCAATCAAATCTCATTCAAACATGATTGAGTTATAATTATAGTATGTTCATGATACTTAAATTTTATTATTTTAGTATCATCACCAAATCTATCTCCAATTCCATTAAATGGGAAGGGAATTAAGCATTGGTCCGTAAGTGTGAACTATAGCCTCCACGAACCGATTTAATTCGTATTCAATAACCATCTCTCATAATATGTTATAAAAGAAAAATTAATGTACATATATGATATTTATTACATAATAATCATTATAGAATAATTATATCTCAATTATGTTCTTAATTTCAATGCACATAAAAATGATAACGTTGTTTGTGTGTATGTGTGAACTATCACCTCATGAAGTTATGTGATTCGTTTTAATTCACTACGTCAATTATGTGATATATATACTGATATTTAAATGATTAATATTATAATAATGATGTTATGATAATTTTTTAAAAAATAAATAATAAATTTATTCTTTCTATAGTGTTTAATGGAAAATGAAGACGTAATTCATTCGTACGTACGACTGACCGTATCTCTAATAATAACGTTGTTCATTTTTCAAAACCATGATTAATGGTTTGATTAAAAATTATAATGTATTTTTAAAAGAAATATTTATGACAGTAATATATTCTGGAGCTGATAGACTTATGATCACAAGGCATATTGACATCGTAGCCCGTTTAATTTTCACTCAAGTACATAATAACGCATAACATCTGATATGAACTTCAAAAAATATGAAATTGTTACATCATGGTAATAAGGGATATAAAATAAATAATAAAGATGAAAAAGGTTCCCAATCAAGTATACATTATCATATGTTTATTATTAAGTGTTATAAATATTATATGCGTTGTGTCAGACTCGAGATAAGGGGCTTCTTATCTCAGAACCATGTTTTAATGTTTTGATGAATTACTATTATAAATAATTCTATTTGATGTCCATGTTTGAAAAATGGTTTTATATATTTATTTATATAGAAATTATGTTTTCAAATAATTAATAACATTTAAGTTTTTTGATGTGGTACGGGACATATTCAATCAATAATATTCTTTATAAATGTTTTAATTGTGTTCTAAAAATGGATAGATTATTTCAAAAACATGTAATGTTTTTAAACAAATATGCCATGAATGGAATTTATATATTTAATGTAATTATTCTATATATATTTTTACTTTACATGATTAATATTTTATTGTAAAATAATTTGTTTTCATTTATGAGTGTGTGACTTGTTAAGATGGAATGTGATTTCAAAGTGGAATTGTTATTTATCCTTTATGCTTGTTTTTTGTGTTATGATTATGTTATGTTTCATCAGAATTACTTTTTTATATGCTTGGATACATGGGAGGATGAGGTTATGATATCACATTATATATATCCAAATCATTGGGTAATGAGATGGAGTTAAATGATATGGTTTCCCCTAAGATATTTAGGGATTATAATGTGATGGGTATTCAAAATGTAACCATGATGGTTAATCCCTATGTAGCTATGAAAACTACAATGTAAGTATGATATGGATGACACTAATGACCATTATATTTTATGATTTATATGAATTATTTTAGAAATTATCTTATTTTCAGAATGTAAGATAATTATATTTATGTCTATTGCGTGAAAAGTATGAATTTTTTGAAATGTTTTCAGGATTTTAAAATATTCATAGACTAATGGTTTCTTTCCCTATTTTATACCCTTTATAAGTTTTTTTGCACTAATAAAATGTTTTTAAATTTTTTTCTTGTTATTTATGAGATAGTTTTGTCATCCATAAGATTAAGGAATTGTTATGATTATTAAAAATGAAAAGATACCAAGTGTCATTTTAAATAATTCAATTTTATTAAATGAAATGGATAGTGTTGTTATGTGTCCACATTTTGTTTTTATGGTTTTCTTCACTATGAGTTATGAACTAATTCTCTATAGCTATAAACATTAAAATATAATTAATGTGAAATAAATTTAAATTATTGTCTTCACTCAAGATTATGTAATGTTTAATGGTGGGGCCTTATAGTTCGTATCAGAGAATGGTTTAGAAAAATCTTGATATTAGCATGTTTTTGAAAGAGTTAGGCATATCATCGAGCATTTTTTATAGTTTTATTATATGTTTAATGAATTATAAATACCTTTTGAGTATTTATGTTTAAGAACATTAAGGTGATTAATGGTATTTTCAGAGACATTTATATTTTAGGCAACTATGGGTTATTAGATTTTGGGATGAAAAATGAAATTCCTGAGATAAACATGTAGGTTAAAATATGTTATGGTTATTTTGGACGTTTTTTTTATAATTATATATTTTATGAAAGAGGATATACCATAGGATGGTTGAAAAACTACTGCATCGGACAATGATATCGGAATTGAACCCACAACCATAGTGTGACAAGGCTTATCACATACCACTAGCGAACATGATGTCCCAGGTTAGTATGACATTATATATCTAGTTAAATGATTTGATGAAATATGAATAAGTTGATTTAGGGAACATATGATTTATCAAATTAATATCATTTTTATTATAAAATGTTTTTTTAATTATGTGAAAATTGATATTTTAGAAGAAGAAAACTAATTTAGGAACATTGTATGATTAAGGTAAATATAATACTATGAGATTTTAACTGAATATTAATGGTTGGATTATATTTTGGAATAATCTATGATTAAATTTCCAAACTTTTGGGGAATTCGGTTATTTATGGAAATGATTACCCAACTATAGAGAATATGTGATTAGGATAGTTACATTTTGTATGATACATTTATAGTGAATTATCTTATTCATAGAAAAAAAATTAACCTTATCTTAGAAGAACATGAGATCAAATCCATGTGAATTTTAGTTATAATCATTATTTTGATTATTTTGATGAAATATTAGGAAAATTATTTGTTGAATGGTATATTGGGAAACTTGGGTATCACTATTGAGTTATTGATATTAAAAGTAGTCTTTCTTCTTATAAATTATTATTATTTTTTCTGAATTATATTATCTAATCCAAACTATATATTTTTTGGTAATGTTTGAAGACACGAGAAAATGATAGTTAATAATTTTTTGATTAGGGGAATCTATAGAAGCATATTCATCTTGAATTATAAATGTTTGTAGAAAAAGAAGAGTTTGAGGTGGAAATTGATTAAAGCATGAAACTCTACATATCAAGTATGTATATTTCCTTATGTTATAAGTTAATTAATTAAATTAACTTTTCAACTTTTAGAAAAGGATTTTAAAACCAAAGAAAACTCTTTACTTTTCCAATTATGAATAGAATAACTGTTTAACCCATCACAAATTTATAGGTTTATGATCATTAACTTTTTTCCTCATAATGTTTTCTATCACTCTTCATCAGATAATGATGGTTATTTTTTAATCCTTATCCTTGTTTTTTTAAATTTATTCCATTTAAGTGTTATCTCATGTGACCTTTATACATTCCTTTCCTTATTTTAATGTGGAAGATTCATTAATCCTCTTTCTGATGTGGGAATGAAATAATGGTGTTTTATAGAGTTAGAACATAGTTACATAACCCAAATTCCAATTATGAGGATGAAATTTTTAAAATTGGTGGAGAATGTAACATTCAAAATCAATAAAAGAAAGTACAATGTTCGATAGAAGACATGATACACCACATCAATCATAAACAATCTTCAAAATATTATTATTTAATATGGTAGTTATCAACTAGATAAAGAATGGAGGAAATGAATAGTGTTAAAGAAGTTATAGAAATATGGTTTACACATGTTTATATAATAATTCATTGGATACCAAATTATATTGGAATGAAACAAAAAACCAAAAGAATATAAATGATGTATTTTTAATGAAAAACTATTTGAATGTGAATAAATGTGTTTATATAATAATAAATGAACTCTTTTTGGATTATATTAAATAAATATTAATTAAATATAATTATTTAACATCATCTTATATATTTTTGAGATATTATATAATAACAAATACAATTTTATAGGTAAAACAAGTTGTCTCTTCTAAAATATGGTTTACCACCTTTTTATGGTGAACCCATTTTAAATATAGTTTTTAATACATTTATACATTATATTAGAAAAAATAAATTTCTAATTTTTAATCAGGACAAAATAAATTAATTTTGTTGAAATTTTGGTATTTTGTTTGATAAAATTCAGATTTAAAATAACACTACAATATATAGCATTTTTAATTTAAAATTCATTTTTGGTAAATTTATTGATATTTTTTAATATATTTTAAATTGAGTTTAATGTATAATTATATTAGGCTTTATCTTTTAAATCAATTATGGTAATTGTAATTAATTCCAAAATTAAATTATATATAAATCCAAGATAACCATTTTATGGTTTTTACTTTTAAAAACACATTTTTTCTTTTTAATAACGTGGATTCATTATAAATTAATTACTAAAAATTAATTGTATCAAATTTAGAAAAATGGATTCTATATTTTAATCATAACTTTCAAACAATTTAAATAGGTCCAATTTATTTTTTCACATTATTAATAGTAAAAATAGTAATTAAATTTATTTCCACGGTTGAAGGTGTTTCAGGTTATTAATGGTAAAAATGAATATTATAATAATAAAAAAATACCCAAAACATGTCCTAATTTAAATTTTTTAGTGCATTCCAACCATGAGAATAATTGGTTCTATTTTTTGACTATTCTTTTCCACCTAGATGACTATAATTCATTTAAAATATTACATTAAATGAATAGACATTTTTGTTGCACTTTTTGTTTTAAAAATTAACTTATTTTAATATCGAGTTATATTGGTGATATCTTAGTCAATAAATAGTTATTGGAAAAATATTATTATTATCTAAACCGCAGTATTTTATTTATAATTTTTATAAATTAAATAACAATACTTAATTAAGACACAAATATGATGTAGTAATTTCTTAATTAATGAATGAATCAAATAAATGATATTATAAATATTTAAATAAATATTATTTTACATAATTTATACCATTCAGAAATTTTATGGAGATAATTGAATTTTTTGGACTTTTTAAATTTTTTGGTAACTTATCTTGTTGTTTTGATATTTTCTAAAATTCAACAAATGAAAGGTGTTAGATATGACACTATTGGCATTTGAAAATATAAAATCATTAATTAAATGCTATAAAATTCATAAAAATATAATATTTTTTCAAAAGGATATTATTTATACAAATATGTCATACATGACACATTTTTTATCATTTAACATGTTAGATTAATTACATTAACAAGCAAAGTGAAAATAACATGACATCATGATATGATTAAAAAGTGTAAAATAAGGGTTAAAAACAAAAGATAAGGGTTGAAAATTTTTACAAACACACCTAATTTTATATTGATGATGAATATTCTACCTTAAATCATCTTATATTTGAAATAAATTACATTGGGACTATTTTGAATTGAAATTAAAATAATATTAATTTAATTGTTTTATTAACTCCAAGGGTTCCCCCTCCCCCTATCCTATAAAAAGAAACACATTATTCTATATTACACACACTTCCAAAAACCATTTATTTTGGCTTTGATATTCAAAAAACCCTTCCTATAATCACTCTATATATTATTTAAGCCTTATTTCAGAAAGAACACCATCCATAATGGTGATAATTTGTTCTTTAATGGTGATCAACTAAAGATGTATCATTTTTAAGTATTTATATATTATTTATTCTTAAACCTCCTTAAAATACCTTACATACATGATTAAATTTTAAAAAAAATATTTTAAATATACTTATATGTTATTATTTCAATATCGTAACCTAAATCCATCTTGAATTCCATTAAATGGGATAGGAATTAATTGTTCATGCATATGTGTGAACTATAACCTCCAAGAACCGACCTAATTCGTTTTCCCTAGGCATCTAATTACTGGTTATAATAATGAAATTAATTAACCTATATTAAATTATTGACATATTAATCAATATAATACTATTATAAATATAAAATACAATCATAATTTCCATTCCAATCAAAATGATAATGTCATTGTGTGTACGTGTGAAATATCACCTCCACAAAGCGATGTGAATCATTTTTTTTCACTAAATCACATGTATGATATATGTATAACTATATTTAAATGAATAATATGATATTAATTATTTTATTATACTTTTGAACCGGAAAATATGTTCTTACCTTCCTTTCTTAATGATTAATGAAAAATGAATATGTTGCTTTTACGTACGTACAACCTACCGTCTATAGGATTGAAATGTTGTTCATTTTTCATAATCATAATTAATGGTTTGAATTGAAAGTATAATGGATGTATAGAATTTATCCTTATGTCATGAATATTATTCTATTGATTATGTACTAATGACCATGTGGACTTTTGATATCGTACTAAGATCTTTTTCGACAAAAGTACCGAATAACAACAAAACATATGATAAGAACATAAATAAATATGTAAGTGTTATAAAATATCAATGAATGTTATAAATGGAATAATAAAAATTAAAAAAATTATCATCATAGTAGAAACTAACATACTTTTATTATTCCAAATTATAATTTTTTTACATGTCGAGTAAGTCTCAAAGTAATGAACTTTTTAACTAAATACCTAGTTTTAATGTTTTGATGATTTATTCTAACAAATATTTCTACATAATTTTCATGTTTTGAAAATGTTTTTAAGGAATAATTTATATGGAATTGAATGTTTTAAAATATTAATTCATATCAAATGTTTCAAAGTGGTATTGGACACCTTGATACAAAAATCGTTTTTCAAAATGTTTTAATTGTGTTTTAAAAAATCGACTGATTATTTATACAACATGAAATGTTTTTTTAAAATATGCTCCCTAAATGGAATTTCTCAATTTAATGTCACCATCATGTATTTTGGTTTACATTACATTTTTTTAATTTCATTTTAAAATAATGTGTTTATTTATGAGTGTGTCTCTTGAAATGACGAAATGTGATTAAAATGTGGAAATATTATTTTTCATTTAGACATTATTTATGTGTTTTTATTATGTTATGGTTCATGGGAATTGCTTATGTATATGGGTGGTTCCATGATTAACTGAAGTTGGGGGACCCATGATATCTCTCTAATGCATTGGGAAATGACACAAAGTTAAAGGATAAGGCTTATCTAAATAGGTTTGGGGAATATATTGTGATGGGAATTCCAAACGTAACAATGAAGGTTACTCCCTATATAGATGTGAATGACAAAATTTATGTTTGAAGTGTATTACAAAACTTACCATTATATTTTATGATTTAAATGATTTTTTATTGTAATCTTTTTATTTAATGTGGTAAGATAAAGTGTTTATGTTTCATGGGTGAAAATTATGATTTTTTTAAAATGATTTCATGATTATAAAAAATTAATGGACCACAAGTTTCACTACATATTTTATATCCCTTACTAATATTTTTATTCTCATACTATGTTTTTAGATTTTTTCATAGGATTTAATGGATAATATATTCAAGTATTGGATCAAGGAAATGTTATGATGATTAAACATGAAAAGAAACCACATTTCATTTTTAATGTTTCTATTTTATGGAATAACAGATATTGATGGAAGTGTACAAAATTAATTTCTATAATTTTTTATATATTAGTTATGTCCTAAATGAATTGATATATAAATATGAAAATATTATCAAACTTGAGATAAATTCAAATTATTGATATAACTCAAGATTATGTAATGTTTAATTTTGGGGGCCTTATATTACCCAATGCATTGGAGGGAGATATTGGTCCCACCCATAACACAATTAAATCATACATTCATGTACCATATGATAAAAAAATATCATCATATCATGAACTGGAAATTTGTATGGGTTTTATAAACATTATCTCAAATCCCATTCAATGATATGGTTATCATAAACATGATATCATATCATAAACTACGACAATGATACAAATTTTATAATAATTTTATCAAAGAATAACCTATGAAAATAAGAATATTTCAAAATCATATAACCCATGGTAGAGAAATTATTTCCAAAATATATAACCCATGAATTTGAATATTGTTTTATAAAAAATATTCCATTATTACAAAAACCATTCTTAGAAAAAATATGAATGGAACCATTGGATCATATTCCCAAAAGGGCATGAGTAACATAAAAATATGTTATCGTGGAATCTAAAAAATATTGAAAAATATATTTATAAGAATATCATTGTGATAAAATCATTACATATTTGAAATAATATTTTAAAAACAGTAAACATTTTGAAATGCATTGTATTTGAAATGTTATAATGAAATCATGAAAATATTTTGAAAACATTATTCCTTGATAATTTATAAAGGCATATTGAAATAAATAAAACCATTTGATATAAAAATATATAATGTATTATAGAAAACATTTTGGATACCATTTTGCTTGAAACATATAAAGGATTATTGATAAAAATATAACAACCTTTTCCTCTAAAAACACATTGAAATGGATAAAAAAAGCTAGATAACATTATGGAAAAACATTGAAAATAAAATTAAAACAGAAGGATTTAATTAAAATTAGTAAAACATTTTCATTACAAAAAACATTTAAAACATCAAATAGATTCTTTAAATAATTGATAGTCTTGATTGCGAGGGAGTTTGTACATAGTGAATATTCATTTAACACCATTAACTATTGTGAAATGTTACTTGATTAGAAAAGGTAAAGATAATCCATTTTAAATGATTTTTCAAAATATTAAAACATGGGTAAATATTTCTTTTAAAATTAATAGGATAATTGTATAACATTTTTGAAAATGTTATATGAAATCATGATTTTGAATGTACACATATTTCCACCTAAATAGAGAGATAATATCATATTGTAAGGAAAATAATTTCTTGGTTAAATTAAATAAAAGAGTAAAAAATGTTTTCATTAAATGAATTTATCATTATTTATTATAGAATTATAAAATTTGCGAGATTTATTGAGATATATATCAAAATAGTTCAATAATAGAATCATAATCATAAACAATCCTGATGAAGGATGAGGTTTTAGCAACAAGTTGATACCACTTTGGTAACAATGAATTATGATCCAAATTCAATAATAACATTACAAAAATATAAAAACATAATGAAAAAATATATTCTTTATAAAACTTGTAAAATTGATGTATATATACCTTGTACATGAATATAGGTCCATATCTTAACATCTGTATCAAAGAAAGAAAAATTGTGCCCAAATTACCTTACTAATTTGGTAACATTTGTTCATTAAAACACCAAGAAATTAAAATACTAAATTTTAATGTAAATAGCCATAAATTTAAGGATACATATAACATATTATATTCATGTTATTTATATAAACTAGAAAAAATAAATGATTGATTTATATGGAATATGTCTTACACAAAAATTGTAATACCAAAAATCCCCTTACTACTTGAGTAACTATTCAATCATGACATATGTGAAACAATAAAATCAATGGAAAAAATTTAACTATAATAATTAAATGAAATTAATTATATAACATTTCTTAGAAAATTTTATTAATAATACAAGTATAATTGGTTAATAAGCATGTCTCTAACTCAAATAAAAATGAGACGAGACACCCCTTATCTTTTGTCTTGAATTTCCTCGTACACTTTCAAAACTCTTGTATAGTGAATATAATTTTATTATAAATATAAAAATATAAAAATATTGAACACATTATCATAAATTTATTATAATTACAATATATGACTAGTTTATTAACAATACAATTATAATGTTACATTTCACATAATAACTGCTTGATTTTTCATTTGTGTTTTTATTTGTTATATTAATATTGTTCTTACTTTTATACTGATTTAATTACCTGAATATTTAAAAAATGATATAAATATTATGCATATTCAGCTCATATATATTTATATTAGTCTATAAAAGATATAAATATGAAATTTAATACATAGTTCCTAGATATTATAAGTCATACGAACTTAAGAACACAGTTTCCAATTTTTGGATGTATTGAAAGAATGAAATTAAATGAAAATTGTATGTATACTGATATTTTAAATAAAATAGAATTTTTTTTCATATATAAGATATATATTTACTAAATACAACCTTAATACAATCCCTTAATGTGGGTTCAAATCAAATTGATTTGAGGATGTTATAGTCCACACGTCTATAAACCAAGCTATCATATTTACAAAAAATTGAAATATTGATGTTACATGTTAAATAATAATTTAAGAAGAATAAATAAAATATAAATATAAAATATATCATATAAAAAATAATTTAAAACATTTCTCCCATATATGAATGGTTGTATTGGAAGAGCGAATGACATTTTTTCATGAGGTGGAAGTATACCGTACACATGAATGATTATTGGATATCCCATTTCATGGATGTGTGTGTGAGTGTATGTCTATAAATTAACATAATAACAATTTTTTATATTTATGATACTTATAATATTATTTAACCATGTAATAATAAGATATTAGGGGGTGGATAGAAATATAAAAACAATGATTCTATGGAATGATGCTACCTATTATTTGGGTAATCCATTTTTCTTTCAACCAAAGGGATTCCATGGAGAGGTTTATTATTCAATGGAGGATTCTAATATAATGCGAGGGAATTTTTTTGGTGATCGTGGTAGGGTATGTAGAAATAAAATTCGGTGATAGGAGTAAAGATAAGGGTAGAAGTGGAGGCCTTTCATAAGTGGGGGAAAAGACACATTGGGTATTCTTGAAATTATTTAAGTTCTCTCCACATTTTAATTGTCTACTAAAATTTATAAATCATAAATTATAGATATTTAGTGGTTATTTGGTTTAAATATGGTTTTCCAATAATTTTTGAGATATTTTAAGGGTAACATTTATAGATTATTTTCAAAGTTTAGTCATTAATTAAGATTTTTTCATTATTCATTGTAATCAATTAAAATTTATTTAACTAATAGTTTTAGTCAAAAAATATTATGAACTTATCAAAAATTAAAATTTATTACCATTCCAAATATTTAATACATTTTTCCAAATTATAATTATATATGTGACAAAATGTAATATAAAGTTTTTCTCGATTACTGGATGTCATGCCCTATTTTTAATGTGAAAATGATCAATAGTTTGATTTGTTTTTATATCTAATTTCAATGTTAAGTTATTACCAATGACCCAAATTTTATTATTAGATTTATAATATATATATATATATATATATAATCATTTTAATAAAAATCATTTTTCAATTAAAATTCACAGTTTTTTCACTATTTATCACAAAGTGAAAAATCATAGAAAAATTAAAAAGATTTAACCTTTTTAAATTATCATACAACACTTTAAAAAATATTAAAAATGTTACAAAAATTATATTTTTAATGGATTCCCCATAAAATATCTTAAAATTATCATTTATAAAAATACAACGTTTTATAAAAAAATATATTTATTCTTATCTAACGCCTATCTAAAATATTGGATGACTATCAAAATTATTTATTGAATATATATAAAATATAATTTATAAGATAGATTAATAGATAGTCATTTTTAGTTTATTAAGACTAAATTTGTCTTGTATATAGAAAATTGTTTTCTAAGAAAATGAACATTGTTTTTTTGATGCATTTATTACTTTCATTTCTATATAATAGATAACCAAATGATCTATTTAATTCACGTGTTTTAATCTGTCATGACCCTTCCCCTGGGGCCCATGTCGTGACTACCCCAAGCACAACATCTATAGGCCAAGGGTTGACAACTAGAACTGAAAGAAGTATCCCTAAAATGGGAAGGAATTGCCTTTAAACTCTTACAAAAACATACAGTAGAATGTAACCTGAGGAAACCATGCATACTAGAATGAAACAAAAGAAACTGTGAAGTAAACATCATTTGTTATGAGTGCTAAAAATATAGGGGCCCAAAATACAAGCCCAACTGGAAATATTACAAATACAACTAAAAATGAAAAAAACCAATTGAAAATTGAATGGAAGCTCCTAGATCATCCACCATGGATCCTACATGAAGGGTTGGAACAACTCATGATCAGTAGTCCCTACGTCACATCGTGTAAAAAAGGTCCAGCTCGATGTACCGCCTAGTCCTAACTCCCTCAAACGCAATCAATATAAAAGGTCGTATGCACCAGACATAGCGTGGTGCGGGTGAATCCCATGCATGGGTGATTATGGCAATACTCAGTAGGGTCCCTGAGACCCTCATTGGTCTCCTAGAATTTCACAAAGGAAAACCCACAAATCATGAATAAAATGTACACAACACAAGTCATCTCACAACAGGTATCACTTTAGGTCAAGGATAGAAGGTTTATCACAACATATAACTCCTTGGATACTGGAGAACTCTTTTTTTATAGAGTATAGTGGGCCTTCCGAGTCACATAGATCCACATCCCAGTAACATTGAACTGTTGTGGTACCCATCCCTGATGGGTACTGTGGTCATGTCGGGTCACATAGAGTCGTTTCCCACTATGGGCATGCTGGGTCACATAGAACTTCTTCCCACCATGGCCGAACTGAGGTACTCCACCTATCGAGTATCATGAGTCTTCTAGGTCACCAAGATTCACTCCCCACCCTGGGCCTGCTGGGTCCCCCATAGCCACCACCCACTGGGTCAGTCGTGAAGCAGTCTTCTGGTCTCAACCAACCGTAGGGTTCCATATGTATTATGCTTGGAGAACTTCTCCTCAAGACACTAACTTCATCTTTATTCTATGTAAGTCACCAAGAAGAATTCCAAAATATCTGTCTCCTCATGATAGACCCAAACCCGCAAACGGCTAGTCAATCGGATGCACTGTTTGCGAGATATGGATGTTTTAGTGGTGAAGGACCAGTTGGATTCATATTCGATCCAACCCTACCATGCCTTAACTTTTCCCAATGCTCAAGTGGAGAATCCCAAAAGGACTTCCTCGTCCTAAGGGTTCTTACACCACAGACTGTTCATCAAACAAATATCTGGTTTAAAAGTTAGGGCATGTTTTGTGTAACATGTCTGTACTGGATCCGGGTCTAGTTTGCCTCGGTCGGACAGGCCTGACATGGTTCATCATGGGCCTCTCTGGTTCGACCTGGATCAACCCGGCCTGACTGAGTTCTGACCTGACTCAGGTCAAGCCAGACTGCTGGGCCCGGCCCGATCCAGTTGGGCTGCCGGTCAGGCTGTTGGGTCACGGGTCGGCCCACGGTTCTGGGGGTCGACATGTGGGTCAATGGTCAGCCCGTTTGGTGGAAGGTCGGTCTGCTGTAATGACCCAGTGGTGCCACATGCCTGGCCGCATGGCCGGATAGGGAGACCCGAATGAGATGTTTCTAGGTAGAGATGATGTGGTGTGGGGCCACGTCAGCGGGTCACCCCTCGAGGGTTGAACCAACATGGTGACATGTGGGGCCACTGTTCCTTTTCATCATGGCTCAAGGTCTGTGGGTCCACCGTGCTGCATCTTATGGGCAGTGAGTCCTTCGCGCTATGGCCGACAGGCTGCAGGTCCTCCATGTTGCGGCCAACTGGCCGTGGGTCTTCCACCGGGAATTCCGCTGGTGCACGCTCCATCCTCAGCACCACTGCGCCGTGGTGGTGGTTGGTCTTCTTCCATGTGTCGTTGTCGTGTTTCTATGTGTAGGTGACGATGGTCAGGTGTAAGTCAGGCTGATGGTCACGCAACGATGGCACGCTTTCTGGCGCTGTCAGCACTTTTGGTTTCTTGGGATCGCTCCCTTAGCTGGGGTAGGCCCTGCTTCAGTATGTCACCATCTTCCAAAAAAATAATCACAACAACCCATGAACAGAGGGGCTTGGGCATTGTTTGTGTCTTCACACGAGTTCCGCTTTAAATATAATTCCGAAAGGTTTTCTGGGAAAGGTTTTACTGAATTTCATACTTTCAGTTTTAATTCCCGACCCCAAGGATAAAGCATACCCTCCCACTTATAAATATAAACTAAAATTATCGATTGAATTGTTTTTGAATTGATTCACTCTTATATTTTTAGAAATAGAAGTGTAGAAAACCAAAAAAATATCAACCCCCTACATTGAAACGTTAGATTGTGCTTCTGGTTGAGGGAGTCTCATTGTTTGTTGTCCCTCGCAACAAGTTTCCCTCACCGACGCTCGAAAGACAAACTCTGGTTTTGGGGTTTCAGTGTCACACATCACCTCCTGCTGGCGGTAGGTTCTGTCCTCTAAGGGATTGGAATTATGGCACTCCAAAAGAACATTGTAGCTTAGAAAATATAGTATGATACACCTCCCACAAGATAAATATTTATAAGAGAGGGGGAGAGTAAGTAATGATACGGGATGTCAATGGGGGTAATAAATTGGAAGCACCAAAATTTCCCCAAAAGTGTTGTAACTTAGGATTTCGAATGTCAGGATATTCATTGGCCTGATTCTCCACATGTCCTACACTCTGTTGGTCCATTGATAGAAAAGAAATAAAATAAAATGATAAAATTTTATTTCATTTCTTTTTAAAAGTCCCAAATAGTAACTTCTTCTTAGGACCTATAACAGTCAATATAAGGTCGCCCTTAATAGAAACCCAGTGTTGTGGATTCAACGGTGCACACAGATTTTTAATCCGAGCACCAGTTCAAAAGTTAGAAAAATTTTAGTTAAGCATTTACTAATCTTACCTTAAACAATGTTCAGAAATTAATTCTTGGCATACCGGACCTTAGAATCACGCACTGTAAATTTTTGTGGACTCCTAAAATTCCATATAATTAAAAATAAATTTACATGGAAAATCTAGGTCTCTACATTCTCCCCACATTAAGGATTTATGTCCCCTAAATCCACAACATACACTAATGAAAAAATGGGGGTACTGAGCATGAATCTTAGCCTCCCGCCCCAATTTTTTCTCTTGGAGGTTCCTATACTGCCAGTGAATGCACACAATTGGCATCGTCCACCCATGAATGACAAGCTCATTTCAATCCTCAATCAGTACTGGAATATCCATAAATTTCTCCACATCGTCCAAGTTTAGATCTCTATGGATGATGATGTGAGATTTTTCGTGTACGTATCCCCTCAGCTGGGATACGTGGAAGACTTCGTGAAAACTTTCCAACTACGGTGGGAGTGCCAAGATGTATTCCACCTCTCCAATCCTCCAATATATCATAAGAGTTCAGTTAATCCTCGGTTATTACCATCCTCCTCGGCCCAATCTCCATAGTCCTTTTCGAGGGGATACTCACAAGAATATGTGGTCCCCCTCCTAGAACTACAAGGGTCTCCGCCTCCTCTCAGCATAAGACTTATGCCTACTATGCATAGTCTCCATCCACTCCTGGATGATATGCATCTTCTCAGTGGTAGCCCATACCATCTCTGGACCCATAATGGTTTACTCCCCGGGGTCTATCCAAAATAGAGGTGATCTGCAAGGGCGACCATACAAGGCCTTGAATTATTCCATACAAATGGTCGAAGGGTAGCTATTTTGTAAGAAAACTCCACCATGGGAAACTGATCTTCCCAATTGCGGCCAAAATATAGGACACATGCTCGAAGAATGTCCTCCAGTATCTACAGGGTCCACTCTGTTTGACCAGTTGTCTGAGAATGGAAGGAGGTGCTTAGACGTAGCTGAGTCCCGAATGCCTCCGGAAAACCCTACCATAATCGAGATGTGAAATGTGTGTCACGGTCAGAGATGATTTTCGATGTAACCCCATGGAGTCTCATAATCTCTTGTATGTAGAGGCTTCCCAATACCTCTATTGACCCCAACTCTATCATAGATAAAAAGTGGGCTGACTTTGTGAGTCGGTCAACGATCAACTAGATGGAATCGTTTATCATGGATGTATTCAGAAGCCCAGCCCCAATGTCCTAGGAGATCCCATTGCACTTGCACTTCAGCACCTCTATTGGGTGTGCTAAGACATATGGGACCTGACCCTCATCCTTCACTTGCTGAAAAGTGTGGCATTGTGAAACAATATCTTCTATAGCCTTTTTTATCCCTGGCCACCAGTGCTGATGTCGGAGGTCTAGGTACATCTTAAACACACCATGATGCACCGCTAAAGGGGTCATATGAAACAACACCAACACCTCATCCCATAGTTCCACAAGTTCTATAGTTAATCCCATGAAATGGATGATGTGCACCCCACCTTCATAAAATCCATCGGGTGCATGCCCGGAGAACATATGGGCACATCGAGCCTCGTATCCAATGCCCCCAGCCTGCGCTTCCCTAACTCGCTGAAGGAGTGGGAGAGTGACCGTTAAAGATTGGTGGTATGCTACTCCATATCAATCCATGAAGGATATCTAAAACGCAGATAGTTGTTCTATCACCTCACTTAGTAACTGCAGACCATACTTCCTGCTAAGTGAATCTGCTACCACGTTCCACTTCCCAGGAGTATATACTATCTCAAAGTCATAGTCTTGGAGGAACTCTAGCCATCGTTGTTGCCTCGGGATTTGTTCCTTCTGAGAGAAGATATACCTGAGACTCTTTTGATCATTGAAAAATGTAAAATGTTCTCCCATCATGTAATGCAACCATATCTTCTGGATGAAGAACACTAATGAAAACTCCAAGAAATAGTAAGCATATTCCTACTCATGTTGTCTCATCTATCGTGAGCCATATGCAATCACTTCTCTCTCATATATCAAGACACAGACAAGTCTGGTCACTGATGAGTCACTCTAGGCTACGTACCCAATTCCCTCTTTGGGTAGCCTCAATATGGGAGCACTCATCAGTCTCTTACTCTTATCCTAAAAACACTACTAACATATCTCCATCCATACGAAGGGCTACCCGTTCTTCGTCAATGCTGACAAGCATGTTGCAACTCTACAAAGGATATAAACTAATCTCTGTTAATATCCAACCAACCCCAGGAAACACCACACCTTGGTCACAATCATGGATGGTTCCTAAAAAAGTACAACCTCTATCTTCACTGGATCAAATATAACTCTAGCCTCCAAGATAACGTGTCCCACAAAGTGGACCTCACATATCTATAACTGGCACTTCGAGAGCTTATCATAATGCGGGTGCTCTTGGAGAATATCCAAAACTATCTATAGATGATAGGAATTCTCCCCCTATCACTGAGTACATCCGGATGTCATCAACGATGACCCCCACAAAGCGATCGAGGTATGGATGGAATATCCTATTCATGAGTCCCATGAATATTGTAGGGGAATTGGTCACACAGAATGGCATTTCCACGAACTCATAGGGGCCATACCGCTATCTGAAAGCCATCTTCTACACATCCTCATCTCGTACCCTGAGCTGATGATAACCTGATCTGGGGTTTATCCACACAAACCAAGGATCTTCCTGCAGCTGATCGAAAATATCATCAATTCACAGATGTGGATACATGTTTTTCACGGTCACCTAGTTCAGGCGTAGTTAGTTCACACAGAGTCTCAAACTCACATCTTTTTTCTTAGCAAACTAAATCAGGGCTTCCTAAGGAGAAACACTTGGTCTTATGAACCCATTTCCAAGAAATTCCTCCAACTATACTCGTAACTCTAAAAGATCAACGGGATCCATCTGATATGCTGGTTTAGATATCAGTGTCATCTTGGAGTACACGTCAATGAAAACATCTACCACTCTGTGTGGAGGTAGTCTTGGGACATCATCAGAGATGAAATCAATATACTGATCCAACACTACAGGATAGCTCGAACTCTCAACATCAACTTCCTTGGGGGTAAGGATAGCCAACTAATGAGTGATCAGATAAAACCTCCATCAGGTAAGTCTATCCTGGGATGCAAAGTTTTTCTTCTCACCGGTGACAGAAAACGCGATCCCATCCATGCGGGAAGACTGCACATTGCACCTAATATAGTCAATAGGATCCTAGAATTTGGATAACCAATCAATTCTTAGGATTACTTCATAAGGCCTGGACACCGCTACTAAGAGATCCCAGCTGATACTCTCGCCATCTAGAGTAAGATCACACTACTAGAACCAGTGGTTAATCTTCAAATTTTCTCTCGTATGAGTCTATATTCATAAGGATCGAGCAAACGACTCCATTGGAATATCTGAATATTGAACGGGGGTTGTGGCGGTAAAATAGTGACAGGAACCTATGTCAATAATAACAATATCTATGGTTTAGTATATAGAGATCGTACCTTTAATCATCTATAGAGCACCGTGGTTAAAGGTGTAAACTACCTAGAGATGTGCTCGCCTCTATCCACCAAATCCCTATGGTCGGGGCGGACCTTCTGGAGGTGGTGTCGGTAGCACCTCGAATAGCCACCCATCACCTGTTGCATGACCGGTTCCCCTGTCACATCTGCCACCATGCGGACCACCTCTCTCTAACCTCTGCCTCTACCATGGTGGTCCCTAGATCGTTTGTTAGTCACCCATTCATTGGGTCGGGTAGTCACGAGCCATGTGGCTAGGTCCGCCACATGTAAATCACTATATGGATCCCTACTGTCTACCTGTGGACTGGGAGCCTCATATTGCCGACCCGGGGTCCTTGGGTCTCACTTTGAAATACATGGTCCGCTTGGGGCCACATGTATGATGCATGCAGTCTACTGAAAGCTCTACTACCTGGGGTCTACTATTGGCTCTCATTGTCAGCGCCTGCTCTATCAGGAATCTCTCTGCAAGAAGATCCACCTCTAGTACTCTTACCTTGGTGGGGATGCTAAGGGTCACCACTAATGCCATGATCTCCCTCCCGAGCGCCTGCTTGATGAACTAAGCCCCAAAGAATGGGTCTCGCATTGTATTCGTATATTAGTGGGAAATCTCTATGAACCTTTCCATGTACTCGACCACTGTTATGATGCACTGCTGAAGGTGAAAAAGCTCATTAATGCACACAGAGCACAACATCGTAGAGAAAAAATCCACCCAAAAAAGCCTCTTGAGGTCAACCCAGGTGAGGGTCAACTCATCGTGAATGTGGATGGTCAAAATCCACCATCTCCCAGTTGATCCGTGTAGAAGGCTAACTGCCAAGATTGCCATCTGGTTGGGTGGTGTCCCCACTAAGCAAAAGACATGCATCATGGCCTCTAGCCAGTCCTCAGTGACTCGAGGGACTGTCTCACCCCTAAACCTGGGAGGTCTCTATCTCTGATACTCGTGTAGGGTGATGAGCCAATGAACGTATTCTACTATAATTTTTGGTAGCAGGGGATGATCATCATGTGGTGGTAGCACTGGTGCACAACCCGGTGGGGCCATCTCGAGCACTAGTCCCTAGATATATGGATCATCGCAAGGAGGGATGTCCTCATGCATCTAGATCCTAGCTGGTCATCCACGTGGAGGCATCCTTAGATAATTCAGGAGGTTCTATAGTTAGAACATTATACCTGGTGAGATATCTCTTATCTAAAATCACAAAACAAAAACAGAACCATTATTTTCGTGTATTGAGCCGAAAAGCAGGAGTCAAGGTTCTCGTGTGTGGATACGTCAGCCGCCGCACCATCCCTGGACTCCCCAAACCTGAAGATCAGACTCACAACACTCAACATTATTTCTTTATAACCAAAACAAAGACTCTCGTTCTCTGAGGTATAACTGACCACATACGATACCACTTTGTCATGACCCATCCCCCGGGGCCCATGTCGTGACTACTCCATGCCCGCATTCTATAGGCTAGGGGTGGACGACTAGCACTGAAAGGTGTATCACTAAAATGGGAAGTCATTGCCATTAAACATGTAAAAAATCCCATACTAGAACACAATAATTGGAAACCATATAGACTAGAGCATAACAAAAGATACATTAAAGTAAACTTCTTTTGTTAAGAGTGTTGAAAATAAAGGGGGTCAGAATACAAGCCCAACAATAAATAGTACAAGTACAACTGAAAAGGTAAAAACTAGCTGAAAAGTGACAGGAATCTCTTGGATCAACCACCAAGGATCCTACCTGAAGGGTAGGAATATATCACGATATATAGTCCCTACGTCACATCACATCAAAAAGGTTTAGCTCCAAGCATCACCGAGTCCTAGCTCCCTTAGCCTCGATCAACATTGTACGTCATCTACACCAGACACAGTAAGGTGCAGGTGAAGCCCATGTAGGGTGAGTATGTCGATACTTAGTAGGGACCCTGAGACCCTCGTAGCTCTCCGAGATTTCTACAATGGAAAAACCACATAGCATGAAGCAAAAGTACACAACACCAGTCCGCTCATGGTAGATGTCACTTTAGGTCAAGGATAGATGGGTTATCACATCATCAAAATCCTCGACTGCTTGATAACTCCTCCTCTATTGAGTATAGTTTGAATTTAGTGTCCCATAGAGCCACTTACCACTAACCATTAACTTTTGTGGTTCCCATCCCTGATGGATACTGTGGGCCTGTCGGGTAACACTAAGCTGCTTCCCACTATGGGAATGTCCGATCAAACAAAGCCAATTCCCACCATGAATGAAATTAGGTAATCATACATTTGAGTACCATGGGTCATCTGGGTCACATAGATCCACTCCCCACCATGGGCCTACTGGGTCACACAGAGCATCTTCCCACTAGGCCAGTTGTCAACCAGTCTTCTGGTCTCAGCCAACCACAATGTTCAATAAATATTCTTCTTGGGAGAACAACTCCACTAGCCATATGCTGCATCATTATTCATGAAAGTCACCCAAAGTTATTCCAAAAGTTCCTTCTTTTCTATAGAGTCTCAATTCCTCAAATTGCTCGTCAATCGGATGCAATGTTTGTGAGATACAATCATTTTAGTGTCGATGGCCCAGTTGGATTCGTATTTGATCCAACCCAGATGGGTCCTAACATTCTCCAAATCTCAGGTGGAGATTCCCAAAAGGACTGTCTCATCTTAAGGGTCCTGACACCCTAAGCAGTTCATCAAACAGACATCTAGTTAAGATGTTAGGGCTTATTTTGTATAACAAGTCAGTAATGGGTTCGGGTCCTTTCCTCCTTGGTCGGACCTACCCGACCTAGTTAGGCATTGGCTGATCTGGTTCGACTAGTGTCCACCCAGCATGACTTCGGTCTGACCCGACTCTGGTCAAGCCAGTATGCTGGGCCCTGCCCATTCCGGCTGAGACGCAGGTCAGGCCGCTGGGCTACGGGTCAGGCTACTAGGCGGCGGTTTGGACAGCTAGACCGACCTTGCGGTGCCCCCCGCCTAGTGGCGTAGGCCTCCTAGGAAAACCTGACGTGATGAATCCATGTCTGGCGGACATAGAGCGAGGCCACATCAACGGTTCAACCCTCGAGGGTTGACCCTACACAGTGCCATGTGGCACCGCAGATCCTTCGCACTGTGGCCTAATGGTTTCGGGTCCTTCGCACCATGACGGGAAGGCTGTGGGTCCTCCCTGATGGGGATGACAGGCCATGGGTCCTCCGCACCGCGGCTGATGGGTCATGGGTCCTCTGCGCTGGGGATGACAGGCCATGGGTCCTCCACTCTGAGGCCCACGGGCTGCATGACATCAGTGGGGAGCGCCGCTGGTGCGCCCCCCATCCTCTTCTCAGTCGCTGCCCGGGGAGGCGGCATGTCTTCGGCTGGACATGCGGTCGGTGTCGTCGCATTCCACTAATGTGCCACTGTGTCTTTTCTCCAGTGCCGGTGCCGGTCATAGGGTGTTCTTCGGGCTGATGGTTGCGCACCAGCGGTCCGCATTCCCACGTCGTCGGCACTTGTTGTTTTATGGGATTGTTCTCTTTACTAGGGTAGTCCCTTCTTTGGGTTGTCTCCCAATTAAAAAAATGATCACAATAACACCCGAAAGGATGGGCTCAGGCTTTATTCATGTTTCCCTGCACCCTCCGCATTAGAGATAATCCCGGTAGAGTTTTGTGGAAATTTTCAACTGAATTTCATTCTTTCATTTTCAATTCCTGACCCCAGAGATAAAGCACACCCTCCAACATATAAAAATAAAATAAAATAACAGATCAATTTTTTTGTGAGGTGATCCGTTCTCATCATTTTAGAATGGGATGTGGGGGAAAGCAAAATCAACACAACCTCCTACCTTGAAACTTTGGAGAGCGCTTGGGGTTAAGGGAGTCTAATTGTTATGACACTCAAACAAAACTTTGCTGCTTGGCGAAGCTTTTCTGATACCCCTCCCCAAACCTCTATATTTTTAGGAGAGTGGGATTTTATGTAACAATGCAGTTAGTTAATGGTTCTAATAACTTTTAAGCTTCCTAATTTCTCAAATGGTGTCATTACATAGGATTTGGAAAGTCATTATATTCATTGGCATGACACACCGTGGGATACACACTCCGTTTGTCCATTGGTAGAAAAGAAAGAAAATAAAATGATATTTTTTTAATTTCTTTTTAAAATTCACAAATCATAACATATTCTCGGGACCTACTGTGGTCAATGTAACATCTCCCTTAAGCGAAACCCACCACTGTGAATTTATTGGTGCACTCAGATTTTTAACCTGACCACCAGTTCAAATGATAGAAAACTTTGGTTATGAGTTTACTGAACGTACATTAAAAATAGTTCAGAAATTAATTCCGAACACATCGGACCTTGGATTCAAGCACGATAAATTTTCACGGAATCGTAAAATTCTATATAGTTAAAAATAATTCATGGAAAATCCAGGTCACTACAAAATCAAATTTTTAAAATTTTGTTTATATTATTTGTAACATTAATTCCAAAATCAAAGTCGTAATAGTAATAATATTTTTATAATATTATCAACAATATATTTTAGTTTGGTAAAACTCAACCTTTCATGTAATGCATGCTATTATAGGAATATGGAATCGTTTTTAAGACAAGAAAATCATCGGTTATCATGTACCAGAATCTAATTAAAGTGTTTTATATAGTAAAAAAATAACATAGTGTTTTCTGTAATGCATCCAAACATATATCTTTCATGTAAAAAATCAATATTCAGTGTTTAATGATATTGAAAATATCAAAATTGTTAAATTAATTCAAAATAAATAATTCACAAAATCTCGGTGTGTTGCATTTTTTCAAAAAAAAATTGTTTTTTTTTTGTCAAAATAAAACTTGGTTGTCATTGGATTAATACTTAATATTATTTTTAAAGAATAATATATTATAAAAATTATTATTAAAATATACTTTTAAAAGGGAATGTTCGAATCATAATAGTTACCCATGTTAACTAAAAACTATGACTCCACATTAGGGAATATTGGTGTAAACTGAAAACACGAAAATGGAAGACAAATCTATTAATAAAGTTCTGATATATAGTTATAATGAATTTCGAAAGGAAATATTTAGTGATCGCAAATAAAAAAACCAACGAGTCTTGAAAAAATTACATTGGTGTCATAAAAAATGACGATAAATAGAATAAATTTTCATTCCAAACAATTCTTCCAAATGTTTAATAATTTTCATTGGATGATATACATACATAAACTCAATAAAACCCTACTCATTGATGGGAATTGATCAAATATCTACATTAACTGTTGTAAAATTAAATAAAGGTGAATTTGTTCATTCACAAAGATTTAATATATCATGAGATCCATAAATACAGTGATAGGTCATTCCATATTTATATATTTAAAAAAGGTTTAGAAAAAGTTTCCCAATATTAATAAATCCTCATATGTAGAGATAGTATATTAATATCTAAAACCATATCTGATTTACATCTTAAACCATTCTATAAAAGGTAAACCTTGTAAGTATTCAAAATTACTAAAATAATCAAATTAAATAAGGTTATAGAATTTCTCTAAATCAACATCACATTAATCCCCATATATCATAAATTATGTTTTTTTTCATATTCCAACCATGTGAATACCTTTATCATGTATTCCCTTAAAACATAGGCATAACCTGAATTACCATAAAACATTATTTAAAACATGCATTATTTATTATTCAACAGATTATTGGATATATTGCTTATATACAAGAAAAAAATGTAAACATCGTCCATGATAACATGACCACTTTTTCCAAAAATCAAGAATCGGTTCATGGGTAATCAATAATATCCAATTTACTTTCTCCATCTCGATTATCTAATTACTAATGGTAAACACAATTTTTCCCAATACTGGGAACACATTAAGGGTTACGATTTCTTAATAAAAATATCACATTTCCATTAAATAACATTTCTAGGTGATCAACACAATAAAATATTTTTTTTTAAAATCCTTAAGGAAAACATATCCATTAAAATTGATATACCATAATTATTTAATTACAAAACATATAAAGATAAATTATTAAAAATAATTATAAAACCATTACAAATACTTCATCATTTTATTCCTTAATAACCCTTTCTTAGAATTTTGAAATAAAAATGATGTCTTAAGCTTCCTCATCAACAATTTTTCATTCTTCATTTTTTTAATGTAAAAATATTTTTTTACAATCAAATACCATTAACAAGTCCTTTGTAGTATCTTTATCTTGAATTGTATAAATAAACTCATACAACCATCTAGATTCCCCTAATGAGATTTCCACTTATGAAAACAATATTTAAAATTCCCATGCCCTCTATATATGAAGCATTCAATGTTAACTCAGTTTCTTCTAGTTCCCTCTAATGAATAATCTCATAAATAATAGTGTGAGGAACACTTATCATAGAATAGATCCACAAAATAAAGTAATATGACTTTTAGGATGCCTAATCATGACATAAAATTTACAATATATAACACTTTAGTCTTATCCTTAGTGATAAACCATGACATATCCATAAAATATCCCTTAGGATATCAATAATGGTTCCATATCCTAGATTCCAAATTATGATTAAATATTTTCCTTGATAATATCTATAGATTCCTTGGGTTCACATACATGGATATTACATTTTTTTTATTAATATTCTATATATTAAATAACTACAAGCCCTAGGAATGAGAAATCTTTTTCCCTATGGAAGCCATGTACACATTCATCTAATTAGGTAACTGGTCCTTAATATATCTCATAAGGATCATATAATTTTGTACTCCCACTTAAAAACACTATTCCTAAATATGGGAAATGAAACATAAGAAATGAGTGATCTCAGATTCTTGGTAAGGCTTACCATGAGAAATATGTTTTCATAATCACTAACATAATGTTATGTGACTAATAACATGACATTATAATATCATACACAACATATCAAATATCATAATTAAGAGAAAAAAAATAAATATTGGGAGTTAATAATATATAAATCATATGTAAATAAAAGAAAATGATTCATGAGAGTATAGAATTTTCAAAATACATAGACTTGACGCATACACAAAAACATGCAAAAAAACATTCCCAATAAGTCAAGGATCATTAACAAAATTTATCATTGCACTTCATTGGATAAGAACTTACTGGGTGGGGCACACCACAATATCCATTCATAGCACTTTCATAGTAGTGTATTTGGATATTAAATCTTTCTATATTGGGATTTCCCTTCATCACATAGTGTATTAGGTTTCTGCTTATTTCTATAATGTCTCCCATTTCACCATCATCCCATAGTGGATTAGGTAATATCTATTGACCATTTTGGATCAAGACACTCCTATTTCCCATAGTAGATCAAGACCGAAATTTTTTCCATCATTACCTTATGAGAAATATGTCTTTACCCATTTAATTGTAGGGAGATATAGGTCCCAACAATCACATAATGAAATCATACATTCGTGTGCCACAATATCATTAACAAACATCCTATAATGAACCATAAAAGTAATGGGTTTCATAAAAATAAAATCATAACACATGATATGGAGTATGTATCATAATCATGCAATATTATCATAAAATATAAAAAATATATAGGTTTCATAACCATTTCAAGGTAGAAAATCCAATGACAAGAAGCAGCTTAAAAATCATATTACCCATGGAAGAGAAATGAGTTTCACTAATATATAACATGTCAAAGATAAATAAGTTTCATAACCACCATTCCATAAAAATAACCGTTAATAGAAATAATATTAATGAATCCCTTTGATATTATTTTAATAATGTAATGAGTAACACCAAAATATGTCATATTATAATGTAAATAATTTGGAAATATCTTATTAATAACATATCATGAGTAAAATATCGTTTTTTCTTTGTAATTTTTTTTGAAACATAAAACCCTTGGAAACCCATATTATATGAAAACATATTAAGGATTGTTAAAAACATTTTGAAAACAAATATCCTAAAAAATTTAAAATGTAATATTTAAAACATTTTCGAAAAAAAAATTTATATGAAAATATATAATGTTTTCGAGAATAATTTTGAAATCCAATTTCCTTCAAAATATTTAAAGGATTCATGAAAAAAAATTTAAAAAAATTTTCATTTATATTTTATAATGGAATTTTTTAAACCTTTTTAAAACCATTTTCATTTAAGACACAATGAAAAACATAAACAAAGCTAAAAAAAATATTGAAATCCATTTTCATTGAAACCCACTTTTCTAAAAATAATTTCCATAAAATTCGGAATTTTTTTTATTAAAACAAAACATCTATATTTGAAAAGGAAGATCGGAAAAATGAAATTTTGGATAGAGGGTATGTTTATATATGTTGAACATTCATTTTTCCCCTTCAAACCCTTACAAATGTTCCTTGATCAAGATATAAAATGATGATTACTTTTAAAACAATTTTTTAGAAATTTAAAACATTGGTAAAAATATAATTAAAATAAATATGAGAATAGTAAAACATTTTTCAAAAAAAACATCAGAACATGGATTTTAAAGGGAATAAATATTTTTAACTAATAGAGAGATATTCTCGGATTTTCATAAATTATTATTATTGATTAACATAAGATCATAAAAGTGTAAAAATGGTGAAATTTATTGACTAAGTCATGAATTAACTTATGAGAATAAATTTCATGATAGTTCTTTATATATGGATCAAAAAAATTCCTCAATGGAATCATAATCTTAAACAATCCCAATAAACTATGAGATTTTAGAAATGCATTTTTATCCCTGTGCTAAATTTATATTGTGATCCCCATAAAGTAATAACAATAAATAAAGATTAAAATATCACGATAATAATGATATTAATGACAAAAATTTAAAAGGTAAGTATATGTACCACCTAAAAAAGTTTAGGTTTATAATATAATAGGTGCCTCAAAAAAAGAAAAATGAGACATAATTAATTTAATGATTTTGTATCATTTGAACCATTAAACCCCATGAAGTATAGATCATAAAATGTGTATGTAAATAACAAATAATATAAGGAAATAAATCATATCTAACATTCATGGTTATTTTATACACCACATGAATAAAACATGTCTGGAATATGACATAAGTCTCATAGAAACAAAATTGAGACTATAAAACCCCTTACCACTTGAGAAGCTATTAATCATGAGATACATGAACTAATAATGTCAAATTAAAATTTTCATAAAATGAAATAAATTATATAAATTATATAAAATTTCATAGTGCAGTATATAAACCACACAACAAAAATATGTGGTGTATATAGATTGTATATCAAGAAAACAAAAGTGTGACGAGAAACCCCTTATCATAGGTCTTGACTTTTCCAATCCACATTCAAATATCCTGTATTGAAAATAAAATTTCATTATATATCTATAAAATAACCATATTATAATTTATAATAACAAATATTATTTTATTATAACTTTATATTTCTCGTTTATTGACAATCCCTTTTTAAAGTCAGGTTTCAGGTAACAAATTCATAGTTTTCTACATATGATTTCATTTGACCAATTTTTTATTTTCATAGTTATATCATGATTTTATAACAACAATAATGGTAAAAATGATAAAAAATACATATATAGTCAGTATATATTTGTTGATAATAATATATTAATATATAAATATGATATTTAATACACTATTTATTTAGACCGTAGGCCGTACATACGCATGAACGTTGCTTCGGTTTTATTATCTTATTTAAAGAAAGAAAGAAATGAAATATATGTATATATATATTATCATTTTAGTGAATTTATTATTTAATGCATATCATATAAGTTTAATAAACCTATCCATAATAAATTCAATGTAGAGTGTAAGTGAATCACATTGTTTTGAAGTAGCGGTAGTCCACACATTCACAAACAATGTTATCATATTAATAAAAATAGAAAGAAAGATAGAATTTGTTATATAATTATTATAGAAGTATAAATAAATCAAAAATAAAATATATTTCATATAAAATAGGAATTAAATCATTATTTCCTAACATAAAAAGTTTCAATGGAATAATAAATGGCATCAGTTTGTGAGGTGGTAGTGCGTTATACATGTGAATGATGATTGTGTATCCCATTTGATGGAGGTGTATGTCATTGTAGGTATAACCATTTATATAAAAATAACTTAGTTTATTTATGATAATTGGTATATTCTGTATGCATGAAATAAAAATATTTTATCGGGTGGAGAATGAAAAGAGCATGTTTAATGATATTACCTCTTCCTTCATTATCAACTTCTAATTTTCACTAAACGGATTACTTGGATAGAATAATAACCAAAGAATAAATTATAGAATAAAGTGAATGGAATTATTTAGTATAACTGGATAAGTTTTTTCCGGGACAAATTAATTGGTAGATGTGGAGAGAGGGGTAATTATGAAAGGCCTTTTATAGGAGAGGAAAAGATAAATTAGGTATTTTAGAATTTATTTGGGTGATCTACAAGTTTCACATGTCCCCTAATTGTTCAAAATTGAATCATATAGATCGATAAATGAGGAAGAGTCCATTTATTTCTAGCCAATAATTTTTAGACCAATTTATAGAAATTTTTACACTTATTTTCGACGTTTAGTCATTAATAAAGCTAATTTCATCATTAATGTAACACCCCAGGTAAATAAAGAAAAAGATATTTTCACATTTATCAATTTTTGTAAATAAAATATTAATATAACTTTAAAGGGGACGATATGCTCGATGGCATACCCAATACGCAACAACGAGTTTCTTGGGAATCTTACGTTGCACTCTAATAATAAAATAATATTATTTTAAATGGTAGTTAGCGCCTAGCAGTTGTAATGGTGGGAATAAACAGAACTAACTAAAAAATGATTATATATGTTTGTCAAATATTTTTACTTTTTACAATAAATTTTAGAGGATTAAAAATGCGAATGAATCCAATTTTAAGTGTAAACATTCAAATATTCATTAAAAGGTCGATTAACTGCCTTTTGATGACCAACCTCTCTTAAATCCACTTTTTGGAAATTTTATGTGTTATATTTGACAAAATAAAATTTTTCTTTAGAATCAGGAAATCAAAATTTACATTGGGTAAATTTTAGGTATTTTTCTGATAAAGTTCATTTTTTATGAATACTGAATAATGTTGTATTTTAATTCAAAACCTCTTTTTAATATAATTTATTTATATGATTAGATTATCATTTGAATTTTTTTTAAAATCTAATTATAATATATTTTTACCATTTAATCCAATAGTGGTCATTGGAATTAATTTCACTTTGAAATTGGACTTAAACTAGTGTCAATAATTCAATAGATATTGTTTCTTAAAAACACGCTATTTGTTTTGACAGCGGGAATTAATTATTAAATTAATTAATGCAACTTATATTTTTAAAATTTTATAAAATAGACATCATTATTGAATTCGTAATATCATATATATCTTAGGGTGAATTTTTGGTATTTTTTCTGAAAAACATCAATTATTGATAAATTGTGAAACCACTAATTGGTAGTTAAAGAAACTGATTTTTCGTTTAAATGAAACATTGAAACTTCTGTGATTTGATTTTCAAAAATACTACATACATGGTTGTCATTAATATGTAAAATTTGGTTCAATGAGATAAAAATAATTTTTAGGGAATAGTAATTTTAAAGTTTTATTAATTGCGATTAAAGGTAATTAGTGCAATTTAAGGTAAAAATAATTTTTTAATAATATGAAATGACCTTGAACCATATCCTACCCTTATTGGATGAGTCATGGCCGACCATAAAAATCCATGGGTAAACTTGGGGACCCCATGGAGCCACATTGGTAGGAAATTGACAATAATACCTTTTTATTTAAAGTTAAAATTAAAATGTCACAAAAATGTTTTGTTATACTAAAACAATTTTTTCATGGGGTTATAAGAGTTCTATTTTCGACTATAAATATTAATTATAAATATAAAAAGATTTTCTAAATCATGATATTTTTTTATAATTTTTAGACACTATATAAATTAAATTATTTTTGACACCATGATGATGCAGCGTTTACCACATTATTTAACGATTTAAATAAAACTAAAAGATAATGTAAAATCTAAGACCTACACTTGTCACGAACCTATTGGATTGGTGGATTTAGAAACATTACCTCCTTATCCTCGAAATAAATTAATGTGGGACCTTTAAAATCCGAAACACATTTGAAAATAAAGTAACATTTTGTAACTTTCCAAGAGTGACCCTCCCCTCCTCTTAGAAAAGGCCCCCACCTCTACCACCTTACACACACCTCTCAAGACTTTGTATTGACCAACCCCTGCCCATTTCATATCACCAAGTCCCTCTATTCATCATTGAGGCCTCACATTGGGAATAATCATTTCCAAGGAAACCATTGAGCTCAAATCAAAGTGAGTTACCCGATTTAAAGGTAATGTCTTCCCTTGTGTTCTTTTGTTTTATTTTTCTTCTCCAAACCCCTAAAATCTTTTTAATAATTTTTTAGAAACAACACCAGTATCATAAATATACTAGGATGTTGTTATAAGAAGTATTCGAGCTACACTTTCCCACACCTCTGTCTAATGGTTATGGAATATACTGTTTCTTTGGATGGGGAATTAGTGCCTCACGAAACGATTATTGTTCAATATTATTTTAACACCTCCCAAGGTGGACATTAATATGTCACTATATTTATATATGATATATAATATTTTTATGTTTTCCTTATGCTTCTGTATTTTTCATTTATGTCATACCTTTATGGTTTCCATTATGGGTACACGCGATATCTTCATTTTAGGAAGTGCGGACTACCGCCCCCTCAAAGTGATTTGATTCATTAATGCCATATGTGGGACGTATAAAGGATGGAATAAATGGTATTACATATGATATACTACTGGAATTATAATATACCTTTATATCATTATTATTTAATTCCATTGAATACAACAAAAAAAGAAATTAAAGTAGCGTTCATGCGTACGTGCGGGTTACCATCTCTATGAACGGTACATTTCATTTCTTATCTCCAAATGTTATGTACTATTATAAGTACATATATATAATGGATATATATGTAATAAATTAAATCTAAATGATTGATATCATTCTGTAATTATAATATATATATCTCTCATTTTGTTTTAATTCCATTAATATGACAAAAAATGAAAGTAGCGTTCATGCATACGTACGACCTACCGTCTCCATGAACGGTGCTTTTAATTTTTTTATCTCCAAATGCTATGGAATAGTATAAAATAAATATATAATGGATATATATTATATTTAAAACATTGATACTATTCAGGATATGATGTACCTATAAGTACATGGAAAATTCTTTTCCAACAAGTTCGATTTTTACTCATGTACCGAACATCGACAAAAACGTCTGATATGAACTCACTTTATTAACAAATTATTATAACATTATAATATATGATATTAAATGAATAATAATCTTTAAATTAGGTCCTTAAGAAATTATAAATTGACCAAATTTTATTATTCATGATATTAAAGAACGATCGAGTCATGTCCGACATGAGGTATGGGATCCTACTCCTCTCTTTCTTTTTAAGTACACTCTTTTATGTCATTTATTTTAAACTCATATTTCTTATGATTGGGATGTTATTTTATATTATTCCTACTGTAAAGTTTATGTTCATATGATGATAGACCCTATTTTCTCTGATCAATCCATATTGGATGTTTTGAGTGGTGCCGTTAGGCTGCCGAATTTTCGTAAGAGAACTAACCTTTCTCTTTCTTTTTAAGTACTCTCCGTTATGTCACTTCTTTTATGCTCCTATTTGTTATTATGGTGGAAGTTATTTTATATTCCTCATTATGTAAATTTTATTTTAATATGATGATTCACCCTATTTTATGTCATCAATCCATTTTTGGATGTTTTAAGTGGCGTCGTTAGGCTGCCGAGTTTTCGTAAGAGATTTTTCATCTCACTTTTAGTCCCGTGAGATTTATGCTACATTTTCCACCATTTCTGTTGAGTGGTTTATGTACATACCATTAGTATACTCTTTTTATAATATAATCTCATTTATGGGTATTTAAATATTCATTGTATGACCCTTCTTCAATGGGGTGTACGTTTTGAAAGTTACCCAAACCGGTAAGGGAACCTTTCACCCTCCTCTTTTTAAAAGACTTCTTTTGTTATGTCTTTTAATTCACATTATATTATGTTGGGATATGTTCTTATATATCCTTATTTATGTAAATTATATGTCCAAGTGATGAGATACCCTTTTTTATCTCTCATCAACACTTTTTTTGAATTTTGATGTGACGTCGTTAGGCTGTCGAATTTAAGCAAGGGAACATCTTAACCAAATTTTGTTTCTTTGGGGTAAACTTGTAGTCATTGAATATGTCATTATATGAATATGTGTGAATGTCCTCTGATTGTTTTACACTTAATATCAACTTATATTGGGTGTGTTATTTTGTAACACATAATTATGTAATTGATTTATCCTTAATCCAAGGATACCGTCTTTGTATGGGACTTCGTCTCAATATCCATTCATTGACGCATATTTTGTTTTTTACACAACCTACTTTTATACGGTGTATAAAACCCTTTGACTTTTATGTTTATCCAAAAGGAATATTTTTATACGATGAGTTTTACTAAATGAAAAAATGGAATGTTTTTGTTTTATGTATGCAGCGACAACGACTTCTCCACCGCCATGACCATTATTTGAGTTTTGGGTTCCTCTACAAGCCATACCTTTTTTAAAATGAAAAATAAATACCATTTCTTACTTTTATTTAATATGGTATTGAAAATGGTTTTCATAATGTTTTTATATCAATCTGTTGTATTGATATCTTGTTATTGAAAAGTGGAAATGTTATGTTTCCTTTCAGCATGTTTTATGTGATATGATTATGTAATGGTTCTTCGGAATTATTATGAAGACGGGTGGTTCCGTGATAAATTAAGGGCGGGTGAGCCCGATATAGCTCTCCAATGCATTGGGTAATGCGAAGGGGTTAAAATTTGAGGTTTCTCCTAAGAGATTTAGGGAATATATTGTGATGGGTATTCCAAACGTAACAAAGAGGGTTACTCCCTACGTAAGAATGTTATGAATGAATCAAGTTACCTTTATGTCTTATGATTTCTAAGATTTATTCATTATTTTATGATTTATGTTAAAATGCTTATGTTTTATGAGTAAAGTATGTTTCCATACATGGACTAATGTTTTGTTTTCATACTTTTATATCCCTTACTCAGCTTTTTATGCTTATCCCAATTTTTTTGAAATGTTTTTCACAGGTCAAGGGAAAGGTGCATGCTATGATGATAGTGTCAAGGAAGTGTCAAGAAAGAATCCATGTTTTATTTTAAATATGTTTCTGTTGATGGGAAAAAATGAATACTATCATTTATGTAACCACTTTGTTTAAATGTGGAATGTAATTCATGATTTATGATCTAATTCTCTAAAACTCTAAACCTAAAAGATCCTCAATGTGAATTATTCATTTAATTCAATATTAAGTAAGGTTTAAGGTCGGGGCCTTATAGTTGGTATCAGAGGTCGGTTTAGATAACTTTAGAAGTTAGGGTATTCTCTAAGCATAAGTGACATTACCACAATGGTTAGGATTTCAGAAAGAGTCCTAGTTTTAGATAAATTGAATGAGTAAGTATATCTTAGTGTTTATCTTTCTCATTAGTACATGATAATTTTGTTGATATACTCACACTGTCATTTTTGGTTTTAGTAAATGGATGGATCTAGCAGGCAGCAAAGTGACAATGGGTTTGAACGAAACTGTGGTAGTTCTCTGATTAAGAGACCAGATGAAATGGGGGATTCAATGAGGAAACTCGTGGTTGTTCTAAACCAACTATCAAGGAGTCATTATCAACCACTTGATCCATGGTACGTTCTATAATGCATCATGTACGAGACGACCAATCGATGTGGATGTTCATGAAATAATCAAAAAGGTAACTATTAGGGTTTTATGATCCTTACTTTTGAAGTAATTTCGGGTTACTATATGTTATGATGGAATATGAATGACTTGAGATAAACATGAGGTTAAAACATGTTAGGTTTATTTTTGGAGATTTATAGAAAGGACAACACGCAGACCGTGTGACAAACCATCACGTCGGACAAAGCTACAGGAATCGATCCCACAACCAATGTGCGACAGGTATTTATCGCCTACCACTGGACTACATGAAGTCCATGGTTAGTATGACTTCTTCTTTTTACTTAAATGATTTTATGAATTAATATTAAGTTTATTCTGGGTTATCTAGGGAAATTATTAACATATCATGGAGGATATGTGATTAGGTTAATTACTTTTCAATATGAGACTATAAGAGAAACTGATGTTATTTGGAGATACGTGTTACCTTGGAAGACTATGCGATTTACTCTTTCAAATATATGGGATTCAATATTATTTTGGTTTACTTTCAAAATTTTAAGGACAATTGTTTATCGAATGGTCTTCGTTGAACTATGGGGTTTTTTTGTAAAAATTTTGGAGATTAAGAATAAATTTTCTTTTTATAAAGGATTATTCTTTTGTGGATGATCTGGTCTCATACTAACAATTTTGGTTTTGGTTTTTGTCTAAAGACATGGGAAATATGTAGTTCTCTTTTGTGTATTAGTTGGTTCTCATGAAGTTGATTATAGTACTCTTAATGCGAACAAGTCTTCCTAAATACTCGTCTTTTGGAGAAAATATGAGTTTGATTAAGGAATCTAGAAAAGGTTGAATGTCTACATGACAAGTTAGTATGTTTCATTATGATTTAGATAAACTCAAAAATAAATTCCTCAATGAAGAGTAACTTAAAACAAAAATGTTTTTTGTTATATTTTCCTACTGGGGAGTCGAATACCGTTTAACCCATCACATGTCTGTGATTTTCTTATGGTTAACTTTCTCCTAGACATGTTTACTATCACTCTCCCTCAGAACACGACCCTTTGTTTTTTTCCTCCATATCCATGTATTCCTACATGTAATCCTAGTATAGGATAACTCGTGTGACCTTTGTACTTCTCTTTCTTTATTTTAAAGTGATTATTTTACTAAATTTTGTTCTGATGTGGGTTTTTCAATGAAGTTTCCAAGCCCAATTTTAAAATTGTGATGACGCAATTCCCAAATGGGGGGAAGGATGTAACACCCCAAGTAAATAAAGAATATTTCGTTTTCACATTTATCCATATTTGTGAATAAAATATTAATATAACTTTAAAGGGGATGTTATTCTTGATGGCATACCCAATACGCAACAACGAGTTGATTGGGAATCGTACGTTTCACTCTAATAATAAAATAATATTATTTTAAATGGTAGTTAACGACTAGCCGTTGTAATGGTGGAAATGAACAGAACTAACTATAAAATGATTATATATGTTTGTTAAATATTTTTAATTTTTACAATAAATGTTAGAGGATTAAAAATGCGAATGAATCCAATTTTAAGCATAAACATTCTAATATTCTTTAAAAGGTCGATTAACCGCCTTTTGATAACGAACCTCTCTTAAATCCAATTTTTAACAATTTTATGTGTTATATTTGAAAAAATAAAATTCTTCTTTAGAATCAAAACATCAAAATTTACATTGTGTAATTTTTTTGTATTTTTCAGATAAAGTTCATTTTTTAATGAATAGTGAAAAATGTTGTATTTTAATACAAAACCCCTTTTTAATATAATTTATTTATATGATTTTTTTATCTTATAAAATGGTTTTAAAGTCCAATTATAGTATATTTTTAACATTTAATCTAATAGTGGTCATTGTAATTAATTTCACTTTGAAATTGGACTTAAACTAGTGTCAATCTTTTATTAGATATTGTTTCTTAAAAACACGCTATTTGTTTTGACAACGGGAATTAATTATTAAATTAATTAATGAAACTTATATGTTTTGAATTTTTTAAAATAGACTTCATTTTTGAATTCGGAATATCAAATATAGCTTTGGGTAAAGTTTTGGTATTTTTCTGAAAAACTTCAATTTTTGATGAACAGTGAAACCACTAAGAGGTAGTTAAAGAAATGATTTTTCATTTAAATGAAACATTGCCACTTCTATGATCTGATTTTTAAAAATCCTACATACATGGTTGTCATTAATAAGTAAAATGTGGTTCAATGAGATTAAAATAATTTTTGGTGAATAGTAATTTTTAGGTTTTATTAATCGCGATTAAAGGTAATTATTGCAATTTACGGTAAAAATAATGTTTTAATAATATGAAATGATCTTGACACATGTACTAACCTTATTGGATGAGTCATGTCCGACAAATACAATACATGGGTGAACTTGGGGACCCCATGGAGCCACATTGGTAGGAAAATGACAATAAAACCATTTTATTTAAAGTAAAAATTAAAATGTAACAAACACGTGTTGTTTTACTAAAACAATTTTTTCATGGGGTAATACAAGTCATAATTTAGACTATAAATATTCATTAGAATTATTGAAATACTTCCAACCTCGTTATATTTTTTTATAATTTTTATACACTAAATAAATTAAATTATTTATGACACCATGATTATTCAGCGATTACCTCATTATTTAACGATTTAAATTAAATGAAAAGATAATATAAAATCTAAGACCTACACATGTCACAAACATATTGGATGGGTGGCTTTATAACCCTTACCACCTTATCCTTGAAATACATCAATGTGGGAGCTTTAAAATTCGAAAAACATTTAAAAATAAAGTAACATTTTGTAACTTTCCAAGAGTGCCCCTCCTCTCCTCTTATAAAAGGCCCCCACCTCTACCACCTTAAACACACCTCTCAAGCCTTTGGATCGGCTAAACCCTGACCATTTAGTCTCTCCACATCCCTCTATTCATCATTGAAGCCTCACTTTGGGAATAATCCTTTCCAAGGAAGCCTTTGACCTCAAATCAAAGAGAGTTACTCAATTTAAAGGTAATGTCTTCCCTTGTGTTCTTTTGTTTTATTTTTCTTCTCCAAACCCCTGAACACTTTTTACTACTTATTTTTGTAACAAAAACAGTATCTTAAATATACTAGGATGTTTTTATAATAATTATTCGAGCTACAATTTTACAAAACTCCGTCTAATGGTTAAAGAACATACTGTTTCTGTGGATGGCGAATTACCGCCTCACGAAATGATGATTGTTCAATATTATTTTAACACCATCAAAGGTGGCCATTAATATATAAATATATTTATATATTATATATAATATGTTTATGTTTTCCTTAATCTTCTTTATTTTTCATTTATGGAATACCTTTATGGTTTCCATTTTGGGTAACGTGATATCTTCATTTTAGGAAGTGCGGACTACTGCCCCCTCAAAGTGATTTGATTCATTAATGCCATATGTGGGACGTATAAAGTATGGAATTAATGGTATTTCATATGATATACTACTGGAATTGTAATATAACTTTATATCATTATTATTTAATTCCGTTGAATACAAAAAAAATGAAATGAATGTAGCGTTCATGCGTACGTACGGCTTACCGTCTCCATAAACGGTACATTTCATTTCTTGTCTCCAAATGTTATGTACTATTATAAGTACATATATATAGTGGATATATATGTAATATATTACATCTAAATTATGGATATCATTCTGGAATTATAATATATATCTCTCTCATTTTGTTTTAATTCCATTAATATGACAAAAAATGAAAGTAGCGTTCATGTGTACGTACGGCCTACCATCTCCATGAATAGTGCTTGTAATTTTTTTTCTCCAAATGTTATGGAATAGTATAATATGAATATATACTGGATATATATGATATTTATAACATCAATACTATTCTGGATATGATCTACCTATAACTACTATGAAAATTCTTTTCCAACAAGATCGATTTTTACTCGTGTACCGAACATCGACAAAAACGTCTGATATGAACTCACATTATTAACCAATTATTATAAAATTATAATATGTGATATTAACTGAATAATAATCATTAAATAAGTTCCTTATTAAATTAATAATTGACCAAATTGTATTATTCAGGAGATTAAGGAACGTTCGAGTCATGTCGGACACGAGGTAAGGGATCCTACTCCTCTCTTTCTTTTTAAGTACACTCTTTTATGTCATTACTTTTAAGATGATCTTTATTATGATTGGAATGTTCTTTTATATTAATCCTACTGTAATTTCTATGTTCATATGATAAGAGACCCTATTTTCTCTCATCAATCCATTTTGGATGTTTTGAGTGGCGTCGTTAGGCTGCCGAATTTTCGTAAGAGATCTAACCTCTCTCTTTCTTTTTAAGTACTCTCCTTTATGTCACTTCTTTTATGCTCCTCTTTATTATGATGGGGGATGTTATTTTATATTCCTCTTTCTGTAAATTTTATTGTAATATTATGAGACACCCTATTTGATCTCATCAATCCATTTTTGGATGTTTTAAGTGGCGCCGTTAGGCTATAGAGTTTTCCTAAGAGATTTTTCATCTCACTTTTAGTCCCGTGAGATTTATGCTAAATTTTCCACCATTTCCTTTGAGTGGTGTATATACATCCCATTATTATACTCTTTCTGCAATATTATATCATTTATGGGTATTTACATATTCATTGTATGACCCTTCTTCAATGGGGTGTAAGTTTCAAAAGTTACCCATGTCGGTAAAGGAACCTTTCACCCTCCTCTTTTAAAAAGACTTCTTTTGTTATGTCTTTTAATTCACATAATATTATGTTGGGATATGACCTTATATATCCTTATTGATTTAAATTTTATGTCCAAGTGATGAGATACCGTTTTTATCTCTCATCAACTCTTTTTCTGAATTTTGAAGTGACGCCGTTAGGCTGTCGAATTTTTGCATGGGAACTTTTTAACCCAATTTTGATTCTTCGGGATAAACTTGTACTCCATTAATATTTCCTTATATGAATATGTGTGAGTCTCCTATGATTATTTTACACTTAATATCCACTTATATTTTGTGTGTTCGTTTGTCACACATAATTATGTAATTGATTTATCCTTAATCCAAGGATACCATCTTTTTATGGGACTTCATCTCTATATCCATTCATTGAGGCATATATTGTTTTATACACAACATACATTTATACGGTGTATAAACCCCTTTGACTTTTACGTTTATCTAAAAGGAATCTTTTTATACGTTGATTTTTACTAAATGAAAAAAGGGAATGTTTTTGTTGTACATATGCGGTGACAACGACTTCTCCGCCACCATGACCATTATTTGAGTATCAGCTTCCTCTACAAGCCATACATTTTTTTAAAATGAAAAATAAATACCATGTTTTACATTTATTTTATTATGGTATTTAAAATGGTTTTCATAATTTTTTTATATCAATTTGTTGTATTGATATCTTTTGATTGAAAAGTGGAAATTTTATGTTTCCCTTATTCATGTTTTATGTGATACGATTATCTTATGGTTTTTGGGAATTTTTATGAAGACGGGTGGTTCCATGATATACTAAGGGCGAGTGAGCCCGATATAGCTCTCCAATACATCGGGTAACACGAAGGGGTTAAACTTTGAGGTTACTCAGAAGAGATTTAAAGAATATACTGTGATGGGTATTCCAAACGTAACCAAGAGGGTTACTCCCTACGTAAGAATGTTATGAATGCCTCACGATACCTTTATGGATTATGATTTCTATGATTTATTAATGATTTGATGAGGTATGTAAAATGATTATGTTTTATGAGTAAAGTATGTTTTCATACATGGACTAATGTTTTCTTTTCATACTTTTATATCTCGTACTGAGCTTTTTATGCTCATTCCATGTTTTTTGAAATGTTTTTCACAGGTCAAGGGAATGGTGCATGATATGATGATATTGTCAAGGATGTGTCAATAAAGAATCCATGTTTTATTTTAAATATGTTTACGTTGATGGGAAAAAATGAATACTATCTTTTATGTGACCACTTTGTTTAAATGTGGAATGTAATTCATCATTTACGATCTAATTCTCTAAAACTCTAAACCTGAAAAGATCTTCAATGTGAATTATTCATTTAATTCAATATTATGTAAGGCGTCAGGCCGGGGCCTTATACTTAATCAATCTAATTAATTTTAATTTCATTCACTAATAATTGTGGTAAAAAAAACTAAGAATTAATTATTAGAAGTTATAAACTCTTATTGTCCCAAATATGTAAAAAAATTAAAAATTATAATCATATATGTGGTATATGAAAATTCATAAATTAATCCTCTATATGGGTTGAGACGACAGGTTTTTATAGCGAAAATTTAAAATGTTTGAATTATTATTTTATCCAATAAAAATGTAAATCTAATTCTTAAGAAAAATTTTGTGTTGATATATTTATAATTTCTGTAAACACACATCAAAAAAATTAGCTATAAATTATCCATGTAGATAAATTAGAAGAAAATTAGGTTTTAATTTAAAATTAGGTGTTCATTGACTATTCATTGAAAATGGAACTTCTCGGAGAAAAAAAATCCACACAAAGTAAATTTTGATATCCCACATATAATAATTTTGTTATTTTATTCAAAAAAATTTAATAAAAGTTTATAGAATTATAATTAAAATAGGATCGATAGTAAAATGATGTAAAATTAAATTTTTAGAAAAATGAAACATTTTATTTATAAAATATAATTTATTATTATATTATTCCTATAAATCATATTCGATCAGTGTCAAAAAATTTAAAGGAATATATAATAAATAAATTTTATTTTAAAAAATTAACCAATATTATTTTTTATATTTTACTATGATAATGTTGTCACGACCCGCCCTCGGGGCCCGTGCTGTGACTACCCCAAGCCCGCCTTCCATAGGCCAGGGGCTGGCAACCAGCACCAAGGCGTAAATCCCAACAAAAAGGGAAGTCATTGCCTTTGAAAAGTAAACAAGCACCATAGAGTAAGCAAGCAGAAAAGTAAACACTAAGTAAAAACTGTACAAGCTGTGGTGAAAGTAAAAGGGGCCGGAAATACAAGCCCAACAGTAAAGTACAACTGAAAGGAAAAAACAGCAACTGAAAGGGAAAACTGCAGCGTCGAGCCATCCTCTGGAAATCCCACCTGAAGGGTGGGTAAAGATAGCCTCCACTGCTTCTCGGGTCCACCTGACCGCTCCGAGTACGTCCCGCCCAGTGGTCCACCTCCAGGTACCACCCTGCTCCGCACGCCTCCACCACGATCAGCGCTGTCCGTCATCTGCAACCAACACAACGTAGTGCGGGCAAAGCCCATGCAGTGGTGAGTATAAGCTACTCAGTAGGGACCCCGAGACCCCTGAAGTTCTCCCGAAATCCACAAAGGATAATCCACAAAGTAAAGATACAATCACAAAGTAACCTCTGACACGGCTTAGGTATATGCCCATACATATACCTAAGTCATCAATTCCCGTTCGGCTCCAATGACCGAGCCCAAGCACAACCCAGTCCACACAGGAAAGAAAAATTTATACCCACACGGGATAGCTCAACACAATCCAAAAAGGAGAGTAAACAGTAAATCCTCACATGATAGCTCATCACAATCCATAAAGGAGAGTAAACAGTAAATCCACACAGGATAGCTCAACACAATCCACAAAGAAGAGTAACACAAGATTCAGCTCACACAGGTATACTTCTTCAGATGACGATAAAGATGATCACTGATCCATCTAAGTCGTCGGACCCACGAAGGATTGATAGGTAACTAACCCCCGCAATGACCCACACAGGATCGGGCCCACACAGGACCTGTAGGCGTTGGCTCACACAGAACCGCTGAGCGCGGACCCACACAGGATCAGACCCACACAGGATCGGGCCCACACAGGACCGGGCCCACACAGGACCTGTAGCACTGATCCATATAGGATCGCTGAGTGCAGTAGTCGTTGCAGTCCACTGAGGATCTCTACACATTCGTCGCTGCAGTCCACTGAGGATCTCTGCACGGTCGTCGTCGGAGTCCACAGAGGATCTCTGCACAGTCGCCGCTGTCGAAGTAGCAGTTGCGGCCAACACTAGGGTTCCCGTACACAGCAAGCTCGTTCGGGAGGGTCCGATCCCCGAGCCGATAGGCTGATACATCAACTGACACAAAGTCCGATGTTGATGTATCCAAAAGTTCTGTATCGCCAACAGGAACTCAACGTCGCAGACGGCGCGTCAATCGGACGCCCGATCTGAGAGTTATTGGCTTTTTCGTCCCAGGGGCCCGGTTGGTTTTTAAGGAAAAACCAACCCGACCACACTCCACCACCGTCCAAACCTCGGGCGAAGTATGCCCAAAGATCTGTCTCACTTAGAGGAATTCAACAAAGCTGACGGCACGTCAATCGGACGTCCGTGGCTCATGATATGAGCGTTTCTGCTCCGTGGGCCCGGTTGGTTTCGTGTACGAACCAACCCGGCCGAACTCAAAGTACTCTGAAACCTTGAGTGCGATATACCAAAACGACCGTCTCGATCCAAGGATTGCGTTGCCACCGACGGCGGGTCGTTTGGAGGCCCGTAGCTCATGTTACGGGCATTTGAACGAAAACTGCCCGAAGACGGGGGGTACGGGCCTAAGCCAACCCGACCCGGTCCGGTCCGGCCAGGGCGCGGCCCGGCCGGTCGGACCGGCCTGTCCCGGTTCAGCCAAACAGCCTGGCGCCGCGGGGCGCTTCCCCCGCGGCCTAGTGGTGCCATTGCTCCTCCCGGGACTCATTCTTCACTACGATATCGTCAAACATCCATTTCGGCACGTTCCGTCGTTGCCCGCCAAATCCGCACAAAACAAAGAACGGCGGAGGGTCGTCGGGTCGTGTTCATTTAGCCCGCACCCTCCGCAATAGAGGTAATCAAACGGAGGAATTTTTTTCAACACATGAACCGACAATTTTAATAAAATAAAATTTATCATTTGAAACCAGTTCGTTATCTTTTTAAAGAAACACTTATGGGAAATAATTAAAAGGGGTAATTCCCATAATAAATCTCTACCTCTTTGGTCGACGCGCGCCGGTGTTCTTCGTGGAAATCCACGTCGCGGAAGTGGGGGGATCGTCGCGTCGTCGTGGGGAGGCGTCGCGTCGTCACGGAATCCGGCTTTGAGTCGGCGAGCTCAACGGACTAAGAACAATAGCTTTAAATTATAAATATTTAAATCTGTGTTTCGTTTAAAACCAAAAAGAAACTTTAGAGGAAACCCGAAATCACTCACCTAAAATGGTTGGTGATCAGAGATCGGGGCGGGGAATAATGTCTCAGACGGAAGCGTCATCGATTTTCGGGTTCGGCGTTCTTCGCGTTCTTCACGTTCTTCACGTTCTTCGCGAGGGAGAAGAAGATACAAGGGTCCTCTCAAATCTTCTCAATGTGCAAATAACCAGTGGTCGTGCATTGGCCTTATTTTATTATTACACCAACGAATTTGAAAACTGGTTAAGAAACGACTAATCAATTCATTGAATTAATTCAACGAAAGAAACAGCCCATTTAATTCACGAAATAAATCGCCCAATTAAATGGTCTGTTTAGATTTTAAGAAATGCGTCAGTTGACTTTCATAAAGACGGGTTTTCGTGGGTGCGTTTCTTAGCGGAAAGAAACGGCGGAGCTCATGCGGGCCCCACCTCACAAATATCCTACCAAGGGGGTAGGATATTACTGGATAGCATCCTATCCGGTTTAACTCAGTTCAAGCTATCATTAAGTGGCTTCGAGTGGCTTCCAAGTGGCTTAAGTGAAATAAAATAAAGTTGTCGCAAAATTATTTTATTTCTTTACTTTAATTCCGAAAATTAAAAACCACACCCGAGTAATCGCAACTCCGTAAGAGGCCTTTCTAAGCGAATACCGGCGCTTCGATTTCATCGGTGCCCTCAGAATTCAGTTTCAGGCACCGGTTCAAAAGTTAGAAAAACCCGCTCGTCCGTTCACCGAACGTACCCGAGCCAAACTTCGGAAAATGATTCCGGGCACACCGGGCCTCGGAATCAGGTGCCGTCGGAGACTGCGCTCTTGTAAAATTCCAAAGAAAATTAAGAAAAAAAAATTTCTTGAAATTTACGGTTCTATACATTTATCCCACCTCAAGACTTTACGTCCCCGTAAAGATACATCAAAAAATAGGGAAACAAATGTGGGTACTGAGCACGCATCTGAGCCTCCCGCTCCCAAGTGCTCTCCTGGAGGTTCCCGTGCTGCCATTTGATGCGCACAAGAGGAATCCATCACCCACGTAGGACCCGCTCCTGTCGATCCTCTATCTCCACTAGAAACTCCGCAAAAGTCGCCCCATCATCCACGTCTAGCTCCCCATAGTCAATGATGTGCGTTGGGTCGTGCACGTATCTCCTCAGCTGGGATACGTGGAAGACGTCATGCACCCGGTGCAACTGAGGTGGTAGAGCCAGGCGATAAGCCACCTCGCCAATCCTGCTGATGACCTGGAAAGGCCCGATGAAGCGTGGAGAAAACTTGCCACCCCGTCCAAATCTCTGCAACCCACGTCGAGGTGAGACATGCAAGAAGACGCGGTCGCCATCCTCGAACTCTAGTGGCCTCTGCCTCCTGTCAGCATATGACTTCTGCCAGCTCTGTGCTGTCCTCATCCTCTCCTGGATGACCTGGCCCTTCTTTGTCGTGGCCCGGACCATCTCTGGTCCCACAAGTGCTGACTCCCCAGGGTCTGTCCAGCATAAAGGAGATCTGCAAGGCCTGTCGTACAACGCCTCATAGGGTGCCATCCCGATGGTGGAGTGGTAGTTGTTGTTGTACGCGAAAACTACCAAGGGTAGGTGGTCCTCCCAGCTGCGACCAAAGTCGAGGATAGATGCACGGAGCATGTCCTCGAGGGTCTGAATGGTCCTCTCCGTCTTACCATCCATCTGAGGGTGAAAGGCAGTGCTCAGACGTAGCCACGTCCCAAACGCCTCCTGCAACCCCTTCCAAAGCTGGGAATTAAAGCGAGCGTCCCGATCGGAGACGATAGTCGATGGCACACCGTTAAGTCGTACAATCTCCTGAACGTAGAGATGCCCCAAGCTCTCCACCGAGCCCTGCTCTCGAATGGGTAAGAAGTGTGCCGACTTGGTGAGTCGGTCAACAATCACCTAAATGGAGTCGTGACCTCTGGAAGTGCGTGGAAGTCCAGTCACGAAGTCCATAGATATCCCATCCCACTTCCACTCCGGGACCTCCAAGGGCTGTACCAAGCCTGCTGGTACCTGATGCTTTTCCTTCACCTGCTGGCAGGTGAGGCACCATGAAACGAACTCTGCCACAACCTTCTTCATGCCCAGCCACCAGTGCTATCGCCTGAGATCCTGGTACATCTTCGCCACTCCAGGATGTACCGCAAAAGGAGAAGTGTGGAACTCTCTCAGCACCTCCTCTCGTAAAGCGACTGGTACCAAGGTACGTCCTTTGAAAAGGACGTCGTGCTCTACTCCAAGGGAGAAACCATCAGGTGCCTATCCGGAGAATATCTGTGTACGCCGTGTCTCACAGTCAGCGTCCTCACGCTGTGCCTCTCTGACGCGCTATACAAGTGGAGGAGAGACTGTGAGAGACTGAAGGAAGACTGCTCCGTCTCTATCCACAAAGGATATCTGCAAGGCAGCTAGCTGCTCTATCGCCTCCTCAAGTAGCTGGATGCCCGTCCTCCTGCTGAGGGTATCGGCTACCACGTTCCCCTTCCCAGGAGTATAGACTATCACAAAGTCATAGTCCTGGAGGAACTCGAGCCATCACCGCTGTCTCAGGTTCAGTTCCTTCTGAGAGAAGATGTACCTGAGACTCTGGTGGTCAGAAAAGACTGTGAAGCGCTCGCCCATCAGGTAGTGTCGCCATGTCTTCAGGGCGAAGACCACTGCTGCTAACTCCAGGTCATGGGTAGCGTAGTTCTGCTCATGTGGCCTCAACTGACGTGATCCGTAAGAAATCACGGCCCGCTCCTGCATTAGGACACACCCGCGCCCGGTCCCTGATGCATCGCAGTAGACTACGTAACCAACTCCCTCCTCAGGCATCCTCAAGATAGGTGCGCTGGTCAACCTCTGCCTCAGCTCCTGGAATCTCTGCTGATATCTGTCTGACGACACGAAGGGTTTCCCCTTCTTCGTCAATGCTGAGAGTGGGGCCGCAACTCTGGAAAAGTCCGTCACAAATCTCCGATAGTATCCGGCAAGGCCCAAGATACTCTGCACCTTTGTCACGCTCTTGGGTGGCTCCCAAGCTAGCACTGCCTCGATCTTCATGGGATCCACTGCAACTCCCGCCTCAGAAATGATGTTCCCCAAGAAGTGGATGTCACGTAACCATAACTGACACTTCGAGACCTTTCCATAAAACTGGTTCTCTCGGAGTGTGTCTAGTATAACACGCAAGTGGTAGGCGTGCTCCTCCTCCGTGGTCGAGTACACCAAGATGTCGTCGATGAAGACTACGACAAATCGATCGAGGTATGGCTGGAAGATCCTGTTCAAGAGGCTCATGAACACTTCTGGAGCGTTGGTCACGCCGAGAGGCCTAACCAAGAACTCATAGTGGCCATACCAACACCTGAAGGCCGTCTTCTGCACATCCTCGTCTCGAACTCTGAGCTGATGATAGCCTAACCTAAGGTCTATCTTCGAGAACCACCGTGCTCCCTTGAGCTGATCGAAGAGGTCATCAATCCTAGGTAGCAGATACGTGTTCCTCACTGTCACCTGGTTCAGGCGACGATAATCGACACACAGTCGCAAGCTCCCATCCGCCTTCTTGGCGAACAATATCGGGGAAGCCCAGGGTGAAACTCTGGGTCGGATGAACCCCTTGCCCTGCAAGTCCTCCAACTGTACCCGCAGATCTCGAAGCTCAGCGGGGGACATCCGATATGCTGGAGTGGATATCGGGGCTGTCCCGAGGTACAGTTCAATATAAATGTCTACCTCTCTGTGAGGAGGTAGTCTTGGAACGTCGTTGGGAAAGAGGTCCGCGTACTGATCCACCATTGTAGGAAAACTGGGACTTCATACGTCAACTGCTCCTAGGATGAGGCTAGCCAACTGATGGGTGATGGGATGACCTCTCCTCTGTGTGAGTCCATCCTGTGATGCTAAGGCTCCCTTCTCGTCGGTGAAGGTGAACCTGCTCCCGTCGGTGCACACACATCGCACCTTCTGACTAATGCAGTCAATCTGAGAATGGACCGTAGATAATCAATCCATGACCAAGATGACGTCGTAAGGCCTCGACGCCGCTACAAGAAGATCTCAGCCGAATCTCTCGCCTCCTAGAGTAAGCTCACACTGCCGACACCAGTGCGTAATCGTCGAGTCTTCTCCCGTAGGAGTCTCTAGCCATAAGGATCGAGCCAACGGCTCTGTCGGAATCTCCGAGCTCCGAACAAGGGCAGTGGCTATGAAAGAGTGACTCGCTCCTATGTCTATCAGAACTGCAGCAAGGGTGGAATAGACACAGATCGTACCTCGAATCATCTCTGGCGCGCCGTGGTCGTAGGCCTCCGCTGCCTGGAGCTGAGCCTGTCTCTACCCGCCAGCTCGCTGTGGTCGGGGCGGGCCTCCTGGTGGTGGTGGTAGAGCCTCAAAGCGTCGCCCACCACCTGCGGCTCGGCCGGCTCCTCTGCCTCGTCCGCCTCCTACCTGCGGACCACCACGGTCGACCCTCTGCCTCTGCCTGGGTGGTCCCTTCACCATCTGCTGCCCCTCGGTACGACGGGTCGGGCAATCACGAGCCATGTGGCCCTGCCCGCCGCACTCGTAGCACTGTCTGCCTCTCGGAAGGCTGGGTCCGCGCTGTGTGCCCTGCACCGCTGAGCCAGTGTCCCGAGGTCATCTGCCGGAAGGCATGGTTTGCCTAGAACCCTGAGTCATCCGCCGGCTACCAGCTTCCGAAGACTCCGCTACCTACCGCCCTACGGTAGGTCTCGCTGTGGACTCAGCCAGGAAGCTCTCGATTAGGAGGGCTCTTTCCAGTACTCCTGCCTAGGTCGGGATGCAGAGGGAGATCAGCGATTCCCTAATCGTGTGTCTCAATCCCTTCTCGAAGGTCCGGGACCGGAAGAAGGGGTTTCGTACCATGTCTGTCGAGTAGCGAGAAAGGTCTGTGAACCTCGCCGTATACTGGGCGACCGTCAAGCTGCCATGCCACAGCTGAAGAAGCTCCTGGATGCCCACCGCACGGAGGGTGGCCGGGACGAACTCTGAGCGGAAGAGGCCCTCGAAGTCCGTCCAGATGAGAGTGGCCTCATCGTGTACCTGGAGCATCAGGCTACACCATCGACCTGCTGTTGCATGCAGTAGGCTCGCCGCAAGGATCACCATGAGGTCTGCTGGTGTCCTCACTAGCCTGAAAACTCGGACGACCGCCTCCAGCCAGTCCACAGCTGCCTGGGGGTCCGAATCCCCACGGAACATGGGTGGTCACTGGCGCTGGAACTCGTGCAGAGCTCTGAGGCGTCATGCGTCGTCAGCTGCCAGTGCTGGAAGCATCGGGGGCTCGGCGGGTAAAGGTACCGCCGGTGCCTCTGCTATCAATGGGCCATGTACCGAGGCCTCGTCGCTCGGCGGGCTGTCATTGCGCTCTACTCTAGGAACCCTAGCTGGCTGCTGTCGTCATGCCATCCTGAAAAGGAAACAAGTATGCCACGATCAGAACAGTATACCTGGTGAGCTGACACAAGTAATCACAGAGAAAAATTGAAACACGCATGCAATCAATGTTTTCGTGCATTAAGTCGGAAATCAGAAGTCAGGGTTCTGGTGTATGGATACGTCGGCCGCCGCAACAACACTGGACTCCCTGGACTGATAACCAAACTCAATACGCTAAACACTATTGCTTCATATAGAAGAAAGATCAGAGTCTATGGTAGAACCGACCACTCTGATACCAATTTGTCACGACCCGCCCTTGGGGCCCATGCCGTGACTACCCCAAACCCGCCTTCCATAGGACAGGGGCTGGCGACCAGCACGAAGGCATAAATCCCAAAAAAAAGGGAAGGAATTGCCTTTGAAAAGTAAACAAGCACCACAGAGTAAGCAAGCGGAAAATTAAACACTAAGTAAAAACTGTACAAACTGTGCTGAAAGTAAAAGGGGCCGAAAATACAAGCCCAACAGTAAATTACAACTGAAAGGAAAAAAACAGCAACTAAAAGGGAAAACTGTAGCATCAAGCCGTCCTCTGGAAATCCCACCTAAAGGGTGGGTACAGATAGCCTCCACTGCTCCTCGGGTCCACCTGACCGTTCCGAGTACGTCCCGCCCAGTGGTCCACCTCCAGGTACCGTCCTGCTCCGCACGCCTCCACCACGATCATCGCTGTCCGTCGTCTGCAACCAACTCAACGTAGTGCGGGCAAAGCCCATGTAGGGGTGAGTATAAGCTACTCAGTAGGGACCCCGAGACCCCCGAAGGTCTCCCAAAATCTGCAAAGGATAATCCAAAATGGAAAGATACAATCACGAAGTAACATCTGACACGTCTTAGGTATATGCCCATACATATACCTAAGTCATCAATTCCCGTCCGGCTCCAATGTCTGAGCCCAAGCACAACCCAGTCCACACAGGAAAGCAAAATGTATACCCACACAGGATAGCTCAACACAATCCACAAAGGAGAGTAAATAGTAAATCCACACAGGATAGCTCATCACAATCCACAAAGGAGAGTAAACAGTAAATCCACACAGGATGGCTCAACACAATCCACAAAGGAGAGTAACAAAAGATTCAGCTCACATAGGTATACTTCTTCGGATGACGATAAAGATGATCATTGATCCATCTAAGTCATCAGACCCACGAAGGATCGATAGGTAACTAACCCCCGAAATGACCCACACAGGATCGGACCCACACAGGATCGGGCCCACACAGGACCGGGCCCACACAGGACCTGTAGCACTGATCCTCGTAGGATCGCTGAGTGCAGTAGTCGTCGCAGTCCACTGAGGATCTCTTCACAGTCGTCGCCGCAGTCCACTGAGGATCTCTGCACGGTCGTCGTCAGAGTCCACGGAGGATCTCTACACAGTCGTCGCTGTCGAAGTAGCAGTCGCAGCCAACACTAGGGTTCCCGCACACAGCAAGCTCGTTCGGGAGGGTCCGCTCCTCGAGCCGAGAGGCTGATACATCAACTGACACAAAGTCCGAAGTTTATGTATCCAAAAGTTTCGTATCTCCAACAGGAACTCAACGTCACAGACGGCGCGTCAATCGGACGCCCGGTCTGAGAGTGATTGGCTTTTTCGTCCCAAGAGCCCGGTTGGTTTTTAGGGAAAACCAACCCGACCGCACTCCACCTGCATCCAAACCTCGGGTGGAGTTTTCCAAAAGATCCGTATCACATAGAGGAATTCAACAAAGCTTATTGTACATCAATCTGACGTCAGTGGCTCAAGATATGAGCGTTTCCGCTCCGTGGGCCCGGTTGGTTTCGTGTACGAACCAACCCGGCCGAACTCAAAGTATTCTTAAACATTGAGTGCGATATACCAAAACGACCATATCGATCCAAGGATCACGTTGCCGCCAACGGCGGGTCGTTCGGAGGCCCGTAACTGAAGTTACGGGTGTTTGAACGAAAACCGCCCGATGACGGGGGGTACGGGCCCGGGCCGACACGGCCCGACCCCCCCCCCCCCCCCGGGGGGGGTCGGCTGATCCGGGTCGACCCGACCCGGTCCGGTCCGGCCAGGGCATGACCCAGCCGGTCGGACTGGCCTGGTCCGGTTTGGCCGAGCGGCCGAACGGCCTGGCGCCGCGGGGCACTTCCCCCGCGGCCTGGTGGTGCCGTGGCCCCCCGCGTGGGGCCGCGCTGAGTCGGGATGCGGCTTCATCCGCATCTAAGGGAACTGGACCCGCGCGGCCGCGGGTCCGCTGGTGCCACCGCCGCCGCGGCTTCAGCCGCGACGGCCTCTCCGGTGGCGCACCGGGGCACCGCCGCTCCCAGCTGCCGGCGAGTTCCGCGGGCCACCGGGATCGTTCCGGTGGTCCGATTCTCTTCTCGTCTGTGCCATTGCTCCTCCCGGGACTCGTTCATCAATGCAGGATCGTCAAACATCCATTGCGGCACGTTCCGTCATCGCCCGCAAAATCCGCACAAAACAAAAAACGGTGGAGGGTCGTCGATCCGTGTTTGTTTGGCCCGCACCCTCCGCGTTAGAGGTAAACAAACGGGGGAATTTTGTTCAACATATGAACCGACAATTTTAATAAAATATAATTGTTCGTTTGAAACCAGTTCTTTAACTTTTTAAAGAAACACTTACGGGAAATACTAAAAAGGGGTAATTCCCACAATAATTCCCTACCTCATTGGTCGACGCGCGCGGGCGTTCTTCGCAGAAAAGCTCGTCGCGGAAGAGGGGGGATCGTCGCGTCGTCGCGGGGAGGCGTTGCGTCGTCGTGGATTCCGGCGTTGAGTTGGAGAGCACAACGGACCAAGAACAACAGATTTAAATTATAAATATTTAAATCTGTGTTTCGTTTAAAACCAAAAAGAACCTTAGAGGAAACCCGAAATCACTCACCTCAAATGGTTGGTGATCGGAGATCGGGGTGGAGAAGAACGTCTCGGACGGAAGCGTCGTCGATTTCCGGGTTCGGCGTTCTTCACGTTCTTCGCGTTCTTCGCATTCTTCGTGAGGGAGAAGAAGATACAAGGGTCCTCTCAAATCTTCTCAACGCGCAAATAACCAGAGGTCGTGCATTGGCCTTATTTTGTTATTACGCCAACGAATTTGAAAACTGGTTAAGAAACGACTAATCAATTCGTTGAATTAATTCAATGAAAGAAACGGCCTATTTAATTCAAAAAATAAACCGCCCAATTAAATGGTCTGTTAAGATTTTAAGAAACGCGTCATTTGACATTCATAAAGATGGGTTTTCGCGGGTGCGTTTCCTAGCGGAAAGAAACGACGGAGCTCGTGCGGGCCCCACCTCACAAATATCCTACCGAGGGGGTAGGATATTACTGGATAGAATCATATCTGGTTTTACTCATTTCAAACCGTCATTAAGTGGATTCGAGTGGCTTCCAAATGGATTAAGTGAAATAAAATAAATTTGTCGCAAAATTATTTTATTTTATAACTTTTAGCCCGAAAATTAAAAACCACACCCGAGTAAACGCAACTCCGGAAGAGGCGTTTCTAAGCAAATACCGGCGCTGCGATTTCATCGGTGCCCTCAGAATTCGATTTCGGGCACCGGTTCAAAAGTTAGAAAAACCCGCTCATCCGTTCACTGAACGTACCCGAGCCAAACTTCGGAAAATGATTCCGGGCACACCGGGCCTCGGAATCAGGTGTCGTGAGAGACTGCACTCTTGTAAAATTCAAAGAAAAATAAGAAAAAAATTTCCTTGAAATTTACAGGTCTTTACAAATGTAGGGTTTGTACATTGAGAAATAGAATTCCTGGAAACAGAATTTTGTTATTTTAAACTATTTCATAAATTTATTTCTTAAAAATTGATAACCAAATGTTTCCTCCAATAAAATTTATTAAATCATATTTTAAAAGGTTAGTGATTATTATTCATAACATCCATGCCAATGGCTAGGTTGTAACTACAAAAATATTATAATAATAATGAAAATGGTTTATTATTGTTTGATAAAACTCAACATTGCATGTAACACAATTATTGATGGAACACAACATTGTGTTAACCATAGGTAAATCATTGATATGTATTTACTAAAAGATAATATGTGTTTCTAGTTTAATTCTAAATTAACATGGTGTTGTATGTAATGAAAGATGAGCATAGAACATTTATATGACAGAATCTAGATTTAGTATTATGTAAAATGAAAACTATAAAATAGATTTAATTAATTTGAAAACCAAATTATTCATAAAATATACGGATCTTACAAAGTAACAATAAAGGTATAATGAAATATATAAAATGGTCTCAAATATCTATCATTGACTGGTCATAAATCAAAATACAAAACATATTATGAAATGAATATAATTTAGAAAAATTTTCCTTGGCTATCAATGTTATCCACATCTAGAACATAAATTAATTTTATCATAGGACATCATCCTCTGAACATTTTTATTGAACATCCAATGTAATATTTTAGTTCATTTGACAATGTTAATTTTTATTAATTGTTTATGATACTTTTGGTATTAATCTTAAAATAATTTTATTGTGAAATCATTAGGTTTTACTTATTAATAAGGTAAACAACAATATTATTTCTGGAAGATTCATCATATGATCAAATCCATTGTTACACCATGCACATTTTCATTGGAATGAAAAAGAGGTGGAACATTACTTATCCTTAATAGACATCCCCAAGGTTCCAATGGATATTAATAAATTCAAATGTAATAATTACAATTGAGGGAACATTTTCTCTTTGATAAATAAAACAACTCCACCAAAAAATCAATATAAATTTAATACTACATGATACATGAAAACAACGTAAAACAACTCAATCTAATTCCATTGATATCAAAAAAAACTATAGTAGGATACCAAGGTGGAAGTCTACAAAAATAAGGTATACAAAAAAAGGGAAATCCCAATAAATCAAGGTCTTAAAACATATTTCCAAATCTATCAACATGCTCCCTGATCTAAATCCACAAAGCATACAAAGTATAATGGAGAAAAACTAAATAAGTGTGATACATTACAATTTCCTATTTATTAACAATCAATATCGTAAAAAGAAAAAAATTTCCAATGTTTGGTATGTAATGAAACTCATAAGAGTTTCCCAAAATGACTTCCCTGCTCACAACACTAGTATATAACATGTTAGAAAAATTTATACATCAGAATTTATATAAAATTATTTAAAAGAGGTATTAAAAAACCGAATATTTTTCTCTAAAAAATAGTTCTCCAGTCTATTTTCTAGTCTAATTGGGACAACCCATTCAAATCTAAAAATCCACACAACCACTCATGAATTTATAGGAGATAGTTCTATACTGATGAGAATTCAATCATTTATCTACCATGTGGTCCCATGGAAACCAATATCCCATGTTCATTACACATATGGCACAAAGAACCATTTAATATTTCAACGAGTCCTTTAATGGAATATGAACAAACACCATGAAGTATTCCATAAAACCATGACAATATATTCATTCCAAAACCAGTTCAATAAAAAAATTATTATTGAATACATTTGAAGAATTATTTCCATGAATCAATCCATAAATCAATTATTAAATCAAAATTTGGAAATCCTTTATGAATGAACCTTTCAAAAAAATTCCACAATCCAACAATAATCCATAAATAATTACTAAAGAGAGCTTCTACCATGATCTATGTTGGAATTTCATAATCAGTTTCTATCAATTTAAATAATTTTAAATTGATCCTTCATTTTATAATAAGAGTATTTGAGTGTGAATCCACATACCATGGAAATTAATGAGAAAATAAAGAATGACTTGAAAATGACCACAAACCCATGTTGAATCTCCCAAAAACCGCCTTAGATTTCATCCCCTAACATCAAAAAGCCCATATATAAAAAATATTGACATTAATAAATTTATATTTCTCCAGAATAGACTACATATAAGAAACTAAGAGTGGGAAGAAAAAAATATATGAAGAGCCCAGAAAAACTCATAGTATATGAGACCTGCAATGGGAATTGGGATTCAACAAACCAAGAAATGGTTCTGGATCACTTCTTATAAGATGGGGAAAGGGTCCAAAAACATTGGGATGATAAATATTTTACTAAGTACCATAATAGAGAAAAATAAAAGTTGTTAGAACCAAATATTGACAATAACTAACTTTTTTAGTATCTATATTTTAAATAACATATTAACTGTGTTCAAATGTCTTCCTGAAGGATAACCTCAAACAGTTGGACAACATAATTATAAAAACAATGAACCAGCCATGAAAAAATCTAATTTCCAACTTTTCAGCATTTCTCATGGGTGGCCTTGTGGTATGGTGAATCATCGATCCAATGTATTCACCTACTAAAAATCTATAGTTTCACCATTCACAATTTCTAGTAGGAGTTTCATGGTATCCAAAATATTTCACCAACCATAAACCCTTATAAGGGTCCAAAAATATCCCAAATGATATAAAAACCATTGAAAAATCACCCAAACTCTATAAATACATAATAAACGTAAGGAAAAGGTTACTTTGTTGAAACCTAAGGTCCTAAATTCTCCATAAAATTTGCCTTCTAGTCCCCAAAAATTTTGAACCTACTACTATCCCAAAATAATTTAGCCCATTGCTCAATCATCTCTTTATATCATTCCAAAGAGTCTTCCAAAATCTTACAATGATTCCACAGAACTCGCACTAGACTGATTAGTTTCCCACACAATACCTTATCATGCCTATCCAAAATCATACTATCACATTATTCAACAATGAATCCAAATATATGTCAACAATATCCCATCGATTCACATGGACAAGATCAGTCTGATGCTTTTTCAAATGATTTACATGAAACACGTTATTCAAACCATTAAACCATGAGGAAAAATGCATCCAATTTTCCACCTCCCCAACCCATTCATGTATCTTAATTGGTCCTATATATCGAGTAGATAACATTCAATGATTCCCAAAATGAAGATGTCTATTACTTGGAGAGATTCCTAAAAATAGAAGATCACTCATCTAGAAATATAGAGATCAATGATGACCCACAAATTAATTTTGATTACTCTATGCAATCTCAATTTATTTATGGATCAAATGAATCTTACTTATTATCTCTTTTATGAGGATCTTCCCAACTAGTGATGTATCATGTATTTCCATGCAACAATGTGTAGTATTAAATGGATTCCAATAAAATGTTTCAAAATGATCCATATGTATCAAGGCCTGATAACTATTTTTATATGAGAACTCCACTGACGATATATCATCTTCCCATGATCCAAAAAAAATCCATTACACAAGACCCGCAAAAGTATTAAATTGTTTTTTTCCTCCATTCATATTGCCTATCCATCAGTGGATGATACTCCAAACACATTGTTAACTATTGTCCAATGGAATTCTATAAATATTTCATGAAGTGAGATGTAAAGCATGGGTCTTAGTTTGAAACTATTTAAAATATCATTCCCTTCATCTTTATAAATTATCGGATATCGATTTCAGATAGGTCCCCTGCCCTATAAAATTCACAAATTGGGAGAAAATGGGATGAAATTTTGAGCCAATCCATTCTCACCCAAATGGAATTCGGATTCCAAACCCTTCATGGGAAATATGGTAAATAATTCATGGCTATATACACCAAATTTTTAATTCGTATTGGTAATTACTTCATTATACATACTATTCACTAATGGTCTACTTTAATCTTTTGAAAAGTCAAACATCTAGAAACTAACTCATCCACTATCCTTTTCATGTTTACCCACCTAAAAAATAATTTCATTTCCTTATAAATATTTTTTATAGAAAGTTGAACAACCCATATTGAATGGTCTTAATAATTAAGATGTTGTCCCTCAAAAGCCATCGTTATGACCACCTGATCTCAAAACCAAATAACCAAACTCCCATCCACCCTTTATCACACAATGGTCTCCTGAACATTTATTTTATACCTCATCACAACACATTCTTAATAGGATTATAGTGACTCCATAATTGTCTCGATCAAATAAAAAATGATGAAAATATTAATGAAACATGAAACTTCACCTCCTTCTTCAAATTTTCTATTCTTGTCATCTTTTGATGACATAGACTTCTATTCAGCTGAAATTTTTGTTTCCAACTTAGTATATGACATTTTTCAAAATGCATATACCAATAGATGTCCTTTACCCAGTGTGTAAATTGATTCAATGTTGAAAATTAGGAGTTCCTCTAGAAATATTATTTGTCTTATATTAAAATACATTAATGAGAAAATATATTTTATGGTCTTATGATCCATAAACACCCTAAATTTATCCTTAAATATTCAATGAAATAATGTTTTCCTAGAATAGACTACGATAACTAAATCCAAATCAAGTGTTGGGTAATTTCACTCATTAAACCGTGACTGTATTGAGATATAAGAAACAAAATGGTTACCCTACATGAGGAAAAATCCAAACCCAGATCCCTAATCATCATAATAAACTAAGTCCCTTGTCGTGATTCTTGGAAAATAAATATTTTCACTAATGAATGGTTACAATTTATCATATTAAAAAACATATGATATTAATCGTTCCAATGGAATATAATATTATTCCTTATCCAGGTTGTCATCAGTGAGGCTTGTCATGAAAAATCCCAAAAAAGTCTTCTAAATAACTAGCGAGACCAATGAAAATACATATTCCAAATCCATAATAGCTTCTATATTTTCTAGATCCATATAAACACATCTTTTAGAAATAAAATAGGACATGAAACAAACCTATTTTTTCAAGAAATCACACCTTTATAATTATGAATATAGATGATTGTCTTTCTTGATACCAAGCACTGTCTCCATGTGTTTATCATACTCATCCCTTGTCCTTCAATACAAAAATATGAAATCCAAGAACACAACCATAAAATAATCCAAATAATATTGAATTATCTTATTCCTCAGTGCTATAAATACTGAAATTGCATTCATAAGACCGAATGGTATTACCACATACTAATAATGTCCATATCTACTCCAAAAACCTGTTTTTATAGTATCATCCTTCCAAACCTGCAATTGTTAATATCAAGATGGGAATTAAATTTTAATTAAATACTAAGATTCCCTCAATTGATCAAACAGATCATCAGTACATATAATTGGATGACGCTTTTTTATCATAATGTGGTGAAGATAACTTTATTCCAAATAAAACTGAAGAGTTCCATCCACTATTTTGGAAAAAAAGAACAGTGTTTCCCGAGGAGAATAACTCATCTTAATGAATCATTTTCTTTCTATATATTCCAAATGAAATTTAAATTAAATTTATTTATTTGGTTTCATCTAATAATATGAATGAATGATGTGATTATTCCCCCAAAGGATATAAATCCTAAACTCCCATACAATTGCGTATGAAAACCTATGAAATTATTGAGAAATATATTTAGAAAATTTTCAATAAAAATAAGAAAAATATTAATCTCTATTTATCCCATCAATTCCATAGTCTACACTAACAAATAGTATAACAGCGTTCCACGTTATTTTTCCAATAAGGCATTTATAGCATCCTTTACATTTTGGTACTCTTTAAAGATATACATGACTCTATTATTAGTTATAAAACAAACCCATCTGGTATAATATTTGATGTAATCCTTGAATGTTTTAACCCAATATATACCCAAGATTATATCGTAGACATCTATTTAAAGAATACAGAGTTCACTTATCTATTAAACTTCATAAATAGATACAGTTAGTCATTACACATAAAGGATTGACATTCTCTTCGAAAAAGAGGAGTTTTCAGTTTTAACATAGATGGAATCATGTCAACATTAAAATATAGAAAATCAGACGCACTATAAGAAATAAATAATGGGGATTCATCCATATAAAACAAGGATTTTATAAGGGTTATATTTAAAAAAAATCTTACCTCTTACAGTTAATTTTCTATATTGATCATTCAAAATAACTTTATCTTCACTGTAAAAAAAATTTCTGGTTCACTTTTTTCATTATTACCTTGTATAGATTTCCCATATTAAACAATCATGGTATTATTATAATAACTAAAGAAATCACTATTATAATAATGAGGGTTACCCTTCTTCCCTTATCATAATGATGAATAAGTCTTCTGTGATACATTTCAAGTGTCTCAAACACAAGACCTCATAACACTGTGACAATAGCGTAGATTCCCCATTTGGTGTAAATTTCGTACTTCACTATGTGGTTATCGAATCTTTGGTTTGATTGGATTTATTTAAACACACTAAAAACATAAATTTCTCCTTTCGGTAGTTTAGGGAGGCTAATTAATCAAATTTTATGATTTTAATGTGTTCCACCTCCATGGTAATAGGTGTCCCTCTTTCTCTCTCTCTTACGAGTTCTCAAATACTCTTGTGAACACAAACATACTTCCACTATTTAGATTTTTAGTAGTGAAAAATATAATAAAAATATTATCTTGCAATATTCATGGCTGAATGGTTTGATGGTCCATAATGATGCGTTGAAACAACTATTGGTTAACCACTGGCACAGATGAAACAAAAATATTATCACATTATTCCAGTGGGATTCTATGATGCCTACAAAGTGCAATTTTCTTATATATGAAAAATTCCAAAAGTGTCATTCTCTAGAAACTGGAGGTTTTATATTTCAAAATTCTACAACATCATTAATCACAACAATTTTTTATCAAATTCCACATTATAAATTTTTTACCTTTTTTTAAAATTTCACCGTACTTTATAAAATCATACTATTTTCAAAATAATCATTTCATGAATTTTTATAATATAAAAATTCAAAAAAACATTAACTATTTAAAAAATTCAACACTTTTTTACCATGTCATATATCACTATAAAAAAATGAAACATTCACTTTTAGTGGGAATTCATTTCAACATACAAGTCATGCTCTTCTAATTTGATAAAGCCATGTCAATGGGAATCCAATTCCAATAATTGTCTCCAAAAAAATATACCCAAATCCCAGGTAACATGAATTCTAATATAATATTATTCTCTATGTATTTTTATCCTCTACACATCATGTCTCAAAAATCCAACTCATTTCTACCAAAACCGTACAAGGAATGTATCAAAATTAATTTCAACTCCATGAAGGAAAACATTATAAATATTTCAAAGGTCGGCCAAGGCTAATGTCACATCCATGCTATAGACCGAACATTTTCACACCACATGTACCATCCATATCCACCTAATTGTCTTAAGAATGTGGTGAAATGTTACTTCGCCTTAAGCGACATCCCCAAGGTTCCAAAAAGCTAGTAATAAATTCCAAGGTATTAAATACAACCAAGAGATTGTTTTCGATTTTAGAAATTAAACAACCCAGCTAAAAATGAAATTAAGGCAAGAACATTATAGTACAAAATGGATGAAAATACAAAAAAAATAATGAAATAAAAATATAAATATGATCCTCCCAACATTCTCCATGATCCAACGCCACATAATAGAACATTTATCACAATGTAACTATAATAAACCGTGATTATTTTACATTTCCTAGTATTTAATAATCAATATCTACAAAATAACCAAGGTTCTAATACAGGTGTGAGTAATGAAAGGCATTAGGAATTCCACAAAGTATTTACCTACTCACACCTATAGGATATACAATGTTATAACATTTATATAAAAACATCTCTATAACTAATTTTATATAGAACAATTTAAAGCAAGGTATCATAAAAAAATTCAATGATAAATAGTTTTCCAAAGAATTTAAAAATACAATTTGAATAACCATTTACAGTCCACACATCTAAAAATCCTCACATAAAACCATTCATTCCAAGGATAATTTTCTATACACATGAGTCACCTCTCATCGATCTACCTTGTCATGATATGGTAACCAATATCCCATGTTCAATTATATATTTGGCACCAATCACCAATTCAAATTTCAACTAGAGCACTTATTAAATATGATACCACACCACCAATTTTGTCCAAAAACCATTCCAATATAATATGAAAAAAAAATTCATTAAAAAAATATTTTTACATATTTTTTTCAAATAACATTTCCATGAATCAAAATAATGAAATAATTTTATCATAAAATTCTTAAAATCATTAATCAAAACACATATCTCAGAAAAATCACAATTCAATAAAAACCCACAAACAAAATTGACTAAATAGGGTTTCTATCATTATTTATAAAATAATTTTAAATCTAATTTAAATAAATTTAATAATTTCATACAAATAATTCTGGATTTAATTAGTGGATTTGAGAATGAATTCACAAACCTCCAAAATTATACCAAAAACTTATAATAGAAAACATCCACATAATCTGGTTGAATCGCTAAAAACCATTCTCAGATCTCCTCCAATAACATAACAAATGCCAAATCTAGTGATAATATCCATCAACCACCTTTTGTCACTCCACAAAAGACTTGATATATGAAAATAAGAGAGTAAAGGAAATATATTTATGAAAAACAATGGAAAACTACCACAAAATGATGCATACTAAGAGAATCAAGCATTAATGAAAATAGAAATGCCTCAGGATCAATTTTTATTCATTGAGGAAATGTTACACACACATTAGGAGGAATATTATTTGAGTTAGAACCCAAATTTTGAATAAAGGGGTAAAAAATTCTCCAGTCCCAGTTTCATTTTTTAGGATCGTTTTTTTACGCTCTACATGGTTACTCGCAAGGGTAGGAAAATTGAGCACTAGTCATGTACCAACCGATGTCACAGGGAGAACATCATGTGGTTGGACAACAAGATAAAACAAACCATGCACTAACTATGAAAAATACTACTATCCAATTTTGCATGATTTCTCCTAGCTGGCAAGAAGGCCTGGCCAAACTGTTTGTATAACCAAGAACATAACTAGAAGACCATGCTTCACCTTTCCCGATTTCTTATTGGATTTGTGAAATTTCTAAAAATTTTGAACCAAATATTAACCCACAAAAAGGACACAAAAGCATTCAAAAATAATTCCAAACTTTCCCAAAATATACCAAAACTAGCAGCATACTTATGAAGTATAAAAAATTATTACTCTGAAATTGGGGGAGGGGGTTGTATATCCATGATCATCATCAATGGAATAAATTTATATCAATTGATAAACTACTTAAATACAAACTATCAAAATATGAGGGATTTCAATATGTAAATTAGGAAACATAATCAATTTTTACATGGACATGGGTTCTACGAGTTGTATAAAATGTAGGTTTATGGACCCATAATTAGTGGGGATATCCTAACATTTCAATTTATAGGAGCTAATTTTAGGAATTCATATAAATTAATGACTTCATGGAATTTAACGTAAATGGAGATAGAGTAAAATAAAAATTAAACTCCAATATAAATAGTATGGATCTAATACTGGATCAATGTTTTATTAATTATGGTTCCGCAAAAATGTGGGAGGAAGTAATACTGGATTCTTTTCAAAAATGAATTCGATCACCAACCCATCCTAAATACCCTTATAAAAAATGGAAGGGAGTTCATTTTAATTAACATTCTTCAATTATTAGAAAAAAATATAAATTTTTGGGATATTTTACAATAGTTATGGGATAATAATGAATGAAAATATAGACTAAATGTTTCATTTCAATCAATAAAATTCATTACATCCAAATTAATATCATTCAGAAATGGTGAGTTTAATTCTTTGGATGCGGACATTATTGACTTGAAAACGTATACTAGGATCACTAAAATATGAATGTTGAATGTTTAGACACTACTTTGTTGAAAATATTGTTCGATCAATCCTTATGCATCATGGAGATAATTTCAATATGGAATAAATTTTATAAGAAAAGAATATGATAAAATAGTTATTATATGGTTATACAAACACAAATTTTTGAACAACCTAAAAATATTTAAAAATTCTGTGAAGCTTGTTAAATATAGGAATAATTTAATTGGAATCATTAATGATAGGAATAAAATTAGGGATCATGTTTTCCATTAACACAATGAACTCCTTAATAATGGTTCCATTATAAATATTTCTAAATTTAATGACATGTCTATATTGTGTCTGAACAACATATTAATGTGACGCTGAAATGGTATTTGTACAAAAAGGATGTTGAAGAAAATATTTTATTTATTGATTCAAAGAGTGATCCTATGAATTATTAATTAATTAATATGTTCCACATTAAGTATTCATATATTATTATGAATGAATTTGTAAATAAGATTCATATTTTTTTTTATAATGGAATTCTACAAAAAGAGATTAATAATTAATTTCATATAATATTTCACAATTATGGTGATTCATCATCCCCTATATATTGTAGGTCTATTTTATTAGTTAACTGATTCAACAAGATTGCTAGTGAGATCTTAGGTTTCATATTTTATATTATAATTATAATGGTGGTCTCCCTTAATCAAAATGAATGGAACTATTGGTGTTGTGAAATATGAATGAGATTATTTCTCTCAAAATGGATATCAAAATATCCTTTAGTATATTCATTTTCTATTTCATAATTATGGTTAAACACTATTTGGATTCATTGATAGATTTAATGAAATTATTCATTCCTAATATGTTCTTATCAGAATGAATCTATGATTTGTTTAATGAACCTCTAAAAGGATATTTCACTTTATCATATGAAATAGAGTAATGATACCTAATCTATAATATTATTTTCTTCCTTATCGAAAAATATTTAGGTATGTCCATTCATAAAATTTCTAGAAATAGAAACGTCAAGTCCATTAAATCTAATTTAAGATATAGTCTCCATGTCACATTTATTGTTTTAATGATATGATGTTCTTCATATAGGGTGGATTAGGGATTGTTTAATTTTTTTCAAATGGTATCTATTAAAATATGGTACTATAATTAATAAATATATGAAATATAATATGTACATTGTTTTTTCATCCATATGTTTGTATATAATGGTTGCATAATCATCCTGTGAAGATTGAGAATTGTAGTTGGATGCATCCCTAAAATATTTTCACACATTACACTATTCATTGGATGTCCTAAAACTTATATTTGAAATGATATTTCAAACAATATTAATTATTTATAAATTTCATTTAATGTAAAAGATCTCAATAGTATTATAAATATGCCTCTTATTAAGGGAACAATCATCAATAGGCTTAACTATTTCATTATGTTTTATATATAGATTCATTCATTGATCGAATATCTTAATCATAGAATATGGAACATTATATGAAGTTGATAAGTTAATGAAATATATATAGTTGTGGTTAATTGGAAAAGATGTTCTAACCATTTAATTAAGGATTCTTGGATATTAAAAAAATTTCCTTGTTCAATTAACTTCATTAAAATAAATTATTATGTTGGTTGATGACTGATAGCTTGGATGGAAACATCCTTTAGATATTCATTTTGATAGACTTGTAATATGGAAGGCATCACAACTTAATACTATATAATATTCCTTTTAACAAAATTAAATACGATGTTTTGATTGAACATACCTGTTGATAGAAATATTGATATGAAAGTCTTATATTAGGGAAGGGTTTTTTTACTAGGTACGTTATGGAGGACTAGTTTAATTTGGAGGTGAAAGTAACAAAAGTGATGATTAAGAAAAAATTTAATCACCTTTAAACTAGCTATTGACTCCTCTTGAGGAAATTTTTTATTGTTCTTTAAGTACTAGTAAGGACTCATCGATTTTGACTCGATGAGCTATGAAACTCTCACCCATTAGTTGTACTAATGGTTATCCATGGGTAGTACCATGATCTTACCTTCTATGTTAAATTAATTCAACAACCCATGAATCAATCCTCCTCAAAATACACTTATTCATAAAGTGGAATATCAATGTTTCCTCATAGATAAATATATTATTAGAACTACCATTATCATAGGAAATCTCTAATGTTCCTTGAAATTTTGTATGAATCTATTGAGAATATATTTCATTAATGAAATATTTCGAAATAAACTTATTATATATATTTTCTAACCACTTTGAAGTGGAACCTCTTGATGCCCCTACTATTATTCCAAAACTATATCTCAATAGAATCTAATATGGATTAGTTTACATTAATAATTTACTTTTGATAGTTGTTGAAAATTCGTGACATATTTTATAGTGGAAGAAGAAATATATGATGTTTAATGGTTTTATGATTATTAAATGAAATATATTTAGGTTGTTCATATCTAAAATTATTTAATAAAAATATATGATCTTGTTTTGCATGGAAATTCAATCTTGGAGCTATACAAATTATTGATAGATTATGAATTTGAGTTAATAATTAAAAATTAAATGGATTAATTCCATGAATGTTATAATAATTAATACCTAATGGGAGGGTAATGCAGTGTATAATATTAATGTTTACAAATTTGAAAAGGTAGAAAGACTAGAAATTTTTTCAAACATTATACTGATTCCTTATGATTGTGTTGACATTATTTGTGTGGATTCCCTTGATTTATTCCACTAACACCTTTACATTTTTTTCCTAAATCATTTTACATTTAAAAGACATACCAATGTATAGTTATATAAAAATTTTAGTCAAGGTATTTTTTCCATCCATCTAGAAACCCCTTATATGGGTTGTATTGGTATTAACATGAGTAGTGCATCTAATGATTACTCCATCCAAATGAGTTGTAGTAGAATCATCAGGGAGTCAAAATTTAAATCACCCCTATATTTCATGGGACTATGGGATGGAAATATTTTTTAATGAATATATTTAAGGAGTTATCCTATATCTCTATATTATAAAATTCATAAAATATTGATTGATATATCTCAATCAAGATTTATCTTTCATTGTGCAAGCAGCATAACATCAAATATCCCTACCATACTAATGTCTTGTTATATTTACACAATATTATATGTCCTAATTTATTTAATCCAACATAGTTGTGTTATATTTAAATTGATGAAAATATTAGGTAATTCTAGTATTAAAATATGGAAGATGGTTTATGGATTTGTAACGAGAATTGTTCTTTGTCAGAGAAAATTTAAGAGCTCTTGTTCTGTAGTACGTGTAAAAAACATTCTCTATCCTTATTATAATATATCATGGTAAAAAGATATCTTCTATAGTGATATCCCTTTTTTCATAAATTTTATTATGAAATATAACCTTTTATGGTTTTTACAAATTATTTTTATCATTATGATTTCATATAACATTCTGTACATGTATACTGATTCTTCCAATGGTGTGAATATTCTCGTTTTGATCTGTATCTTTGAATAGGTCACATTCCATATTTCCCCATATTCTTATATTCCCAATGTGGTAATGGTTCACCACCATATTTAATAATGTAGAATCCATTGCTGGAAAATGATGGTAGGATGCCATATTTTCCTTCCATGGATACCTCCATGGAGTTTAACACCTCATATGGTTTTCTATTATAGATCTAATACATGATCATGAATCTCCTTCAAAGTTTTATCTTCTTATAGAATTTACTTAGAAGTGTGTTTCTACACCATGGTTTAGTGGTAACTAATATTTGGACTTAATGATTTTGTTGGGAATGTTATGGGTTTTAAATTATATTTACCATTCTAGATTGTGATGTTATTTTATTTCTATAACATAAGGCATTTTAGGTAAATAAACATAGGTATATTGTGATAATTATAAGGAAACAATTAACTATGAATAAGTCATTAAAGGCTCATTTCCTCAGTAATAATATATTCATCACACAATCCATGTGTAACTTTCAATTTGATACATATAGAACTCTCCATGACATAAAATATATTCTAATCAATTATGCCTTCCTTGGTTTTGGAACTATGACATCCTAAACTCCTCACGTTGGGTAATAATAACGGATCATCACTAAAATAAAGGGCGGAGATATATCATTCATATAAAATGTTCAAACAATTCACATCTAATAAGTAATATCTTTCTCATAACATGAGATTTTAAACCAGGATCTCTACCTATGTTAAGGAAGGAAAGGTCACATGATAATCACATAGTCTATGTAGGTATGTCACCTTAGGATCCATTAATCATCAGAAAAATATTGGATTTTGATTAATCAGGGGAAAATAGGTTTAAAATGGTAGACGGAGACTATAGATTTAATAAAATGTTGAGGTAATCATCCTATATTATTGTTATATACTTGGATAATAACATGGTAAATTAATATTTTGTGGACTCTATATTTAATTACCATTGGGGATGATCACATAATTTAATCCCATTGATGTGAATCCTTCTATATAAACTCATCACATAGTGGTCTATAAATTGGTTAGTATCTTGAAGGGGTACTAATTTATTTTGTATTTCATAATTATTATATGAGGAAAGGTATAGTACATAATAATGATCGAAATTCATAGATACTAAATCCTTTGGGGGAGGTGATATGGGATTTTTTTATTCTATTAGAGATACTAAATAAACAACCTTCTCACCGAAGGAAAATAGGGGGAAATGAATTTAGTATATTAAAATTGAACCACATAATGTTGTCGTACATACCATGTTAGAATAAATTAATAAAATTTGATGTCTTTTACTACACAATTTATAGTGGTGTGACCAGACCATACTATATAGTTAAACATCATGCAATGTGGACACATGCATTGAAAAATGATAGAAAACATAGGAACAGATGGGGAATTAATATTAATTCTCTTTATAACATGTGGGGTCATGTAATACACAAAATTATGATTGATAACATACTTTTTCTATAAGGAATCTTATATTAGAAAAATAATTCATCTCAAGTTCATCACATAGGGTGACTTTATAGTTTCTGGCATTGCTCTAAATATATTATGTTGTAGTTTAATGTATTGTGGCCATGATGTTGTGGTTTGTGGTTGAATTTATTGAGAATAGTATTTATATAGGTATTATGTATCGTACAACCCATGTGATGTTAATGAGCATCGACGGTATGATTTGGGGTTAAACAACATTTTTTCCTCAGTACTGGTATGGAGTATATATGGAATGGGAATGAGATTATGGTAGTTTTCTTCCTAGGTACTACTAATGAAAATTAATGAATGTTTTAAGATTATGTGAGTGTTTTGTCTTGTCTGATAAATATAATTCAATGATAACCATATCATAGATATTATGAAATTAATCCCATGTTCTCCGTATATGGATTATTGGGTTCATCACTCATGGAATATTATTCTAAAAATAGAGAGGAAGAAATAATTTAATATCACCTCTTGAGGTTGTTTTATTACATAGTTGGACATCTTGTAGATAATAAAATGTGTGTTGGATAATTATACATTGAACTACCTATTCATTCTTCTTAATCTCTCGTAATAAGGGAATCTCAAACCAAAGATGTGTTGATGAAAATGAATGGGGAATCCACTTGATTATGATTCCCATGGGGGATTCATGAGATTAATAGGGACACACATGAGGCTTATGAACTAGTTTCTATATATTTCACATCCATGTGTTGGGTCATAAGGCAATATCAACTCCCTGATCAGTCGAATAATTTTATCGCGGATTGAAAAAATGGAGGATGTTCAAGGGATAAAATTGGGATTGTTTCTATTTATTATGGTAGAAGGTTTGTATAAATTGGGATCAATGTAGTGAAAGTGGATTTATATGTATCCTTGTCAAATGAATCATAAAGCATGAATTTTAGTTCAAAATTACATGACATAGTGTACCTTTTATGTTTATTGGGTAAGGAATATTTTTGTTCATTTTAATGACATAAATCCATGATTGGATAAGGTACATTTTACATTTAATAATCCATCACCCATGTACTATTAATTATAGATATATGAAATAAGGAATACTAGGGACCAAACATCTTCAACACATGAAGAATCCCAATATCATCATGTATGGAATCTCATTCTAGTCAAATGAGCCATCCTATACTTTTCAGCAAGGGTATTATACATATTAACACTGTGTAGTGAGGGATATTTATGGAATGCTTACTATAAATTGATTATATAAAAATTAAAATAATTAATTTCTTTCTTTTTTAGAATTTGATTATAGTTAGTTTAGAGGATTTTAGAAATAATATGAGGATTAGTTCAACTAAATTGATTAAGGGAAACCAAAATGATTTTATCAACTAATATCACACTTATAGGACATATGGGAATAATTAAAATCATATTTTTTTGGAATAAAAGATGTCTCCATAAAATAATTCTAGTATATAGTATAGACTATGGGGTCATATTAGTAATATCCAATGAATTTACCATCCATACAAAAATTATGTGCTACTACTCAAGTTTTTAATAATTATCATAAGAGAATGATATGGCTTAGAGATAATGGTTAGGTATCACATCCCAACACTGATCTCTAGTGAATATGATTACAGGTGAATCTCCCGTAATAAATACTAGAATGAGATTATCTAAAAACAATATTTCATTCAAATATGTAATTCTTGATAGAAATGTACTCTTCCTACAAGAAATCCATTCAGTAATGTTACTTCACATTAAGTCTCACAATATATTTTTTTAGTAAAAAAGATTTTTCATAATGTAGTTAGTACATTAATGATTAGAAAACACAATTCCAGGTAGGTTTAGATGTATTTGAAAAGGGGTTCTATGGTTGTTTTGGTTTTGGGTAAATAATTTCACCCATATAGAATTCTGTGTGTCATTTTATCTAGATAAATTCAATATATCTATGGTATTCATGAGGAATATTCATAAAATATTGATGTTTTATGGAATGGTGATTAAAATACACCATGTTTATTGAGTAAAGTTGACGATGCTAGAATCCATGAGTCTTTCGTGAAAATGGGGGAAACTATCATATTTTTAGGATTGTAGATTATGGAAGCCAACGTGTTATGAAACTAATTTCGGGTCAAGAAACATTATAGTAGTTTGAATATTTATTTTTTAATCCAACTCACATATTCATGGTTCTTATATTCTTAAAATTAATTATCTCATTAAATCCATAGTTGTGATAATTTATAGTAGTTCCACCCTATTTGAAGGTGTAAAAAGAATATAATCATTTCACTATAATCACCTCATTTGGACATTTGTAAAATCATACATTAAATGATTGTAAAAATTTATCATTATGTATGTTTAATCCATAGGAATAGTAAAATAGAATCTGAAAAATTGAAATACACCATTTTCTTTTAGATATCAACAATGGTACTTTTTTGAGAATTTTTTTTATAAAAATATTACATAACATGGAATGGTGTTCAACAAGTATGATGTGTTTGAAAAAGATTGTATTATGTGGTGGGAACTAAAAAATACATTTTATGATGTCAACTACATCTCAATAATGTAAATGGGAAAATCATAAAAATATTTAAGAACATTTGAGTAATTATAATAGTGGAAAACAAGTTATCACTGAAGATCATAAACTTTATTGAGAGTGTGGGAGAAGTGTACAGGGGATAGGATTATAATTTTCAATTTATTACATTGGAAGTAAATAATTATAGGGTAAATGGTTGGTGGATCTACAATGGTTTAGCAACCAGTCAATGTGAATGTTTTACAAGTGTGTAACACAATGTTATTAAAATTCTACATGAAAAATATGACTGTGGAAAGGTGGATGTCATGAACTAAAGAGTCAGTATTGGTGAATGGAGCGTTAGATTATCTAATAAAGATAAACGATCATGGTTAAAACAAAGGTTACAGGAAATTTTTGTTCAATCTGTTTGCATCAAGAAATGAGACCTAAATAAGAGGTGGATTCATTTGGGATTTTTTCCACCACAGTTGGGGAGTCTATTTGTGATGGGATTCTTGGTGTGTTTCCTTGATAAAAGGAAAGACAATTTCTCCTAGGGAAGTACTTTTTGATAGGGTGGATAGATTTCCATTAAAATTAATGGGACACAAGTGTATTTCTAGATGATCTGGTTACTCATGAAGGTTTTACGTACTCTTTAGGTCATTCCATCATGCATTAGGAATATTAATTATTTGTACTTAAAAGATGAATACAATGTGATATAATTGGGAAGGTACAGATTCCAAACATTTTTGAGACTTTGGAATAAAATTTGACATGCTCTGGGAGGGAGATTTATGGCCCTAAATGCAACTTAATTTACGGAAACATGGCTTTAACCAAAAGGGGGATAACTGTTTATGGTCTTCTAGTATTGAAAAATGGTTTTTTTATTCATGCAATGTGGAAAACAGGTTGTTTATTTTGTGTTCACACATCATGGAATTAGCAGGGAACTGTATTTTAAGGTTACGGGCCTAGGACTATTGTGTTTTATAGTGTATATTCATACATTTTTTACCATATTCAATGAATTTTGAGGTTTTTAAATCCATAATTTCATTCAATGTTTATGATAATGGGACCAGGACCATGAGGAATTGAATTTTATAGTCATATATCTATGACCATGGAGTGGTGAGAAATTCTCTCTAAGCTTTTTAAAATGTATCTTATGTAAACATAAGGACACTTAGGTTTCTATGCTAGTGTATGGAATATCAATGATATAGATAGAATACAATTTAAGGTCATGATTCATGAACTATAAGTGATGGGGTAGCCTCATTGTTAAATGTATGAAAATCACATTGTTATAAAATTAGCTTGTTGTGTATCATGTTATAACTAATAGACTTACTAATGGGGTAGTTTTTTGTGGGACCCATACAGGATGTTCAGGCATTATAAAATATCTTTTCAATGGGAATAATCTACCAAGTTATTATAAAATAGGTGTTGTATGATGATAAAGATAAAATTTATCATGTTTTTCAATGCCGAGATAAAACCAAATATTCCCATTTGACTAAAAACAAATATATAATGTAGGTTAATTCCATGAAACATTTGAATATTGTACAGTTACACATCACAAGGAAAAGAGAATAGATTAACATTTAAAGGTCTTATAGTGGTGTTGAGAACTATTCATTTCAATATATTACTAGTGGATTAAAATCATAAATCCTAACATTATTCAATGATGATGAAATAACAGATATCTCAATTGAGCAATTAAGAAAATTGATTCAACATCCCTAAACCAACATGAATCTTGCTAAGGCTGAGTAAAAAGGATTTATTGGGGGTTCTAATGAAATATAACTTTACCATTTTGGGTCATGTATGAAATGAGTCACCAATAGATATATGATCCTATGAAATTATAAGTTCAGTTATATAAGAGGCTATAAGACCCATTAAACAACCCAACACATCAAATGGTATGCGCGAGTTATATTTTTGATGTCAAAACATAAATGGAACATAAAGAGGGGTGATGTTAATTTCTCTCATCTAAATTAATAATTTCTTTGGAATTGATGAGTATACTGATAATATCCAATGACCATAATAAAAACAAGGATTCTACTACTAAATCATCTGTAATATAGTAAAAAATATCATGGATAGATTGTTACAATGTTTTTCAAATACAAGGAACACTATTTTGTTTTTGGAATTTCATTGATGGGTCTTCAATATTTATGGGGATACACCATTTTTTCTATGTAACATCATTGTAGTGTATCCAATTCAGACTTTGATGAGTAACATGGAAATTCAAACTCTATTAGCCCAATAAATGAGGATATAGTGAGAATCTCATAGATATATATATGAATATGATATGGTAGACAATTGTGAATTCTAGAATATCTATGGGGTGTATTGGGACCTATAAGACAATGGAATTAGTAGAAACATAAAAAAACTAATAATTACTTGAGGAATATTGAATAAACGTATAGTATTATAGAGTTTATGGTCGTTATTCTTGGACAAAATGTATTACAGATCCGTATTATCCCACTATGAAGGATAGAACCTTTTATTAGTATTAGACCATTATGTTTTAAAAAGGGGGGAAATGAATAAGAAATTATTGTTGGGATAGAGATAAGTGATTCATATGTATCTCTATATCTAATTAAATGAGATTAAATCCATATATTATTCTTGAAGGTGGTGTGATAGGATACTAAAACTTGGGAGGGGGTATCCGCTTTAGTGAGTTCCCAATATGATCATAAAAATTATAATCATAAAATACGGCGTAGGTCATTTGGATTAACATTAGTTGGTATGGAATAAGAGGGGTAAATTATTCTTCAAAATAAAAAAATTTATGTGAACCCAACATTAATCGATTCCTAAAAAACCTGGTGATACACAAATATTTTTGGTGAGCATGCACATAGTTTACGGTCATGGTGTATAGGAAGATCATATAGAGTTTATGGTCATGATCCATGTACTAAGGGGATGCTGCTGGTTTGTAGTCCTGGAATGTAGACCAAATGGGTTATATGGTACTTCCAGCTATTTTTTATTATAATGCATGTGAATGGATTTCCAATCACTGAACAAGTTCATTACTAAGATACATTATCAAATAAGCTGGGGTAATAACTTTTACTATCATGATGCAATGGCCAACAAACATAGTTTATGGTCATTATATATTTACCATTAGTGACATAGTTTATTTATCTTTAGGAAAAAGATAAACACATTATGAATGGTGGGGGTACATGGACTACTGTTGACATAAATTCATATAATTATGTATTATAATTTAAGATTCAAGTAAAAAAGAGGGTATCCATTCTTAAAAAAATGGTGTTCCTAGATTTTATGATAATATAATATGATACACCGCTAATCCTTTGGTATTCACACTTAGTGTTAAAAGAAAGGTCTAAAAAATATCAGCTATATCACACAATAGGGTATAAAAATGGAATTAGGGATGTGATAGGAATTAAACATTGATTATTTTATTAATCTTGATTATGGGGTCATTTATGTATATACATCACCCAGATAACATGATTTTATGACATAAAAATGAAAAATCAGTTTGTCATTAGGTTTTTTGGTTTGGGCAGAATAAGGGGGAAGTGGATGTTTCAAATAAAGGACTTCTAGACTTGAAACATAATGGGGGAGTTACTGGGAGTATTTGGATAATTGTTTATAATGTTCAGAATAAATATTCCCCCACCACACTACCACAGATGTGGGAAAAAAATATTTTTTACCAGATACAATATTTTTTAATCATAGAAAAAAAAAATTTATTACATTAAATTTACTTGTTCATGTTCTCTATATGGAAGGTTTCCTAATTTAGTCCGTGATTCAACAACTTATTGAATCACATTTAGAAATTATGGGTGATGGGGATCAAAATTTATGATTTCCCAATGTGTGTGGGTCAATTCGAGGGAATTTCAAGGGGTGTTAAATAATCATGTTGTTACACCATAGTGAATTTAAGAACATTTAGGTGGAGAATAATCCTATGAAGTTGTCATAATTATTTCTGAAGAGGTTTACTATTCTACATGTCATTTGAAAACATCAAAAAAATAAGGTCATCAATCATTGTGAAATATAAATGATATTGAGATTATAATGAAAATAATGACCATAACTAGACATAGTATGTCAGTTTTATGAATATCAATGTATCTCGCTATTATGGGAATCAATCCATATATACCTTTTTATTATAATTATAAGTTACCAGTACATAAGATGAGTTCCTCCAAGGATTAGGCCAATGTATCATGTAGTATTAACTCATGTGATTACTAAATGCCTTTACAATTTATTATCATTAGGAAATGACCTTGACCATGAAGTTTAATTTTATATGGTGTAGAAATAAACCATTCAATTTATCATTGTATCAAATGGATATGGGGGGGGGTTCTAAATATTAGGGTTGTACCACTTTGACCATATCCGAAGATAACTAACACACAACACATAGTTTAATACAAAACCTAATGTGTTTTGAGATTCTAATTTATCATGGAGGACATTGAGATGGGGAATAGAGTGATCAATTACTCAAATATTATCCTATAACAGTGCATCCAATGAGAACAATCATTACATTTCTATGTCACAATAATTAACCTTATTATTTTTGTGTATTTTCCTTTTATTATATATCTTTTGTTTAAATCCATGGTGGGGTGACATGTTAAGAAACATATAGGGTTTTTTAGGGTTCCATCTAAGGGTCTACTACAAGATGAGTGTCTGTTCCACTCATCTTAGTTACATTGTGGTCATTACCATCCGACTATAGATTGTCATACAACATTTTATTTGGGTATTCTCTTAGTTTTTATTTATGGATATCAAAGGGTGGGGGCCTGATAAAATTTAGTAGGTCTATGTGAACAAAAACTGAAGTTAATTAAAGGACCCAGGGGGTAATTTTACAATATAAATTATCATAATAATATAGGTGGAAAATAGGTTCTGTCCATGATTCATGGACCATGTACCTATATTTACAAGTAAAACATTTTTATAAGAGAAATGGGATCATCGTAGAGCTAATTAAGGAAACGTATAAAAAAAATTTTGGTTAGGGGATATAAATTACATAGTGGGGATAAAATGGAGTTTCGCTTATAGATCAAAGGAAGAGTTTCTATAAATCAATACATAACCTATTAATTTATAATGTGTCCATATGTAGTTCTATTAGTTTAATAGTTTAATGCCACAAAATTCTAATATGAGAAAATTATATTTTATAGTGTTTATTAACCACAACACCAAGTGTATAAGGGATTATAATATAATGAGACATTACAAAATAATTACTTTTAAAAAAATAAATCTATGATTTAACATTCAGTAAATGTGATTCTGATTTAGTGCTCTTCGAACTTAATAACAAGTTTCTTCATTGGATTGTGTTACATGAAATACTGAGTTCTACTAAAGAACAACATTTTATGAAAAATGTTATTAAATAATATAATAATATAAAACCATGCCATTAAATTAAAGGTTATGAATAGAATTAACTAACTCATGAAAATATATCCTTTACCATAATAAAAAATTAATTCATCTTTTACAACAAAATTAATAATGAATATATGAACCAATTGAATATATTGGGAATAGTTCTATAGAAATTGTTTTTATTCTCACAAGGGTGTTTTATTCTAATAAAAAAACAAATTACAATCATTGAGATATATTCTTGTTATATATATATATTATATTTCATAAATTATTTTTTACTTTATTTCAATATATTTTATACTCATAATACAATAAGGGAAATAATATTTCCCACAAAATATATATATATTTATAAATGTACAATAACCTCGTATTAGTTGAGAGCCAATTTTAAATTAAATTTCTAGAAAATTAATAAATTTAATATGTGAAAATAAAATTCATTTTTCAAATTGAAAAATCAAAATTATTTTAGGTTAAATGTTTTGTATTTTTTATGAAATTTAAAATTTTTATGAATAGTGAAAGATACTGAATTTTAATTCAAAACCACTTTTTTGTCTAATATTTGGAATGATAAATTATATTTTACAATGGATTTAAATTAAAATAGATTAATTATAAATCAATTAATTTAATTTATTTCATTGGGATTGATTTGAATTTTTTGTTGAATATAAAAAATATTAATATTTTTAATATTTTTACATTAAAACCCTGTATTCTTATCTCTCCTATGGGATTTAACTTAAACAAATTTCAACCACATATATATTTGAAATTATTAAAAATGGTTTCCATATTTGTAATCAGAATAATTTATCATTTTCACTAAGGTAAAAATATTTTTTTCTATTACAAGTTTTAGAAATAATTGAAATTATTTATAGCGATTAAGAGAAATATTATCTTAATAATGGAATCGACCGTAATGTTAAGGACTAAAATGACAATTAAACATGTCAAAAATAAATTTTATGGCCATATTTTGACCCTATAGAATATTTTATGTAATTTGGATCATTATTGGATCCACATTTTATAGGAAAAACATGGGTGGAACTCGCATTAAAAATTAACGAGAATTTCACTCCACCTGTACTACAAAATGCACTCAACAATGCCACTAATTAATATTTCTCAATCAACATTGGATCAACCAAGATCATCACAAATATATCCTGAAAATATATCCCATAATACTATATAACTAACTATTGAAAAAAAACCATCCTAGGATTCCCATTGTTGAAAATTAATTAGTGTTACAAAAAGAAGAGGTAACATCCTTTCTCAAGTTTATTTATTTTATTTTAATTATCCACCACCTAAAATATTCTTATAATATTTTTATGTAATATAAAAGTATCCTAAATATATAGATATTTTTTATTCGAGTATTTCTATCTACTATTACACACACTTCTATCTAATGGAAAAACATACCATTTTTGTGTACGATGAACTACCACCTCGCAAAACAATGAAGATCATTAAGTTGTTACCACCACTCATGGATGTGAATTATGATGGAAAGGATATTAATATATGATATATATTATAGTTATTGTTTCATTACACTTTTTTTAATTTTTATATAACACATACCCATATGATTTCTATTTTGGTAAATACTATTACATCATTTGTGGATGTGAGGACTAATGCCTCGTCAAAATGACGTGATTCGTTCACACTATACATGGAATGTATAAAAGATGGTTTTAATAAATATATATTAAATATATTTCATATATTTTATATTTTAATTATAACATATATATATATATATTAATTTCAATCCATATAATATGGAAAACAAATGACTATAGTGTTTTTACACACGTATGACCTACTCTTTGCATGAACAATGCATTTCATTTCATATCTCCTAAAGTAATGGATTTAAAAAAATAGATATATTATAAATATATATATATATATGATAATATAATCATTTTTTAATTTATTGAAATGATGAAATCATGATGTAATTGTTATGAAAATATTACATTTGAAAATATACTCGATATACAATGAAATTAACACTCAAATGAGTGAAAATAATAAAATAATATTTACAAAAAAGAAATTAAATATTTTTAAAATAACATAATTGATATAAAAAAATTAATATAGATCTATAATAAGTTATTAAAATTTTCTAAACCCCAATACAATACATTAAATTGTGTTCAATCGAAAGTAAGTGAAAGGTAACAAATTTTCATCTCACTTTTTATATTTACGAGATAAATGTCGCATTAAAAAACTATTATTTTTTGTGGAGTATATATTACCAATTTTTATATATAATATCATGAATTATTTTATATTAATTGGATTTTGAGGATAAATTTTAATAATTTGTTTTGTGGATATTTTAATTAAGTGTTTACAAGAGGAAAAGAATTTCATATCCAAATTTAATTTCCTTAGGTTATGTTACTTCTTTATTGCAATTAAAATTTTATGATTACATTTATAATCAATATTTTCTATATATTGTTTTATTTCGAATTTATTAATCTGGGTTTAAATTTGAACCACGTGATCTATTCATTTATTAATTTTCAAATCGATGTTATGGCATTTTAGGGGTTTACATGACAATTTAATTTTTTTCAGGATAATTGTTACATGAATTTCCGTCATATGAAATTTTGAGAGAATTGATTACTGAAACCATTATTTTCATTTCCTATGGTTATTCATGAAATTTTCCCACAAATAGTAAAATATTCAACATTAATTTACTGGAAAAAAACCTAGAATCGTTTTTTAAGATATTCCAACATAATTTTACACCTTAAATAGAAAACTTGTTATTTAGGAAAAACAAATTTTATAAAAAGAATTTATATTTTTTTCCAGCCGTTGATAATGAAAAATTAAATTAATTTTTCATTATTTTTTATTAAAAATATTGTCAAAGGAATGTTCTTATCACTTTCTAAACAAGGAATTTATTTATCCCTTTACTGTGAAAAAAGGATGTCATTTTTACCTAGTACAGAATGTACCAATTTATCAATAGACATTTCTTTGAAGCATCTATTACATGATTGAAATGATATTTTTTCATGTAAATTTTTTAAATAGTTATTTTCAAATAAAAATATTTTAAAACTTTTTTTCAAAATATAAAATTATATTTCCTCAAGAATGTTTTTAAAATATCCCTTTATAATATTTATATTAATCAATGGCAACAACCGTTTATTTTAATTCACTTGCAATAAGTTTTCATGATTACAACCTTACTAATTCCCTCACAATTTTATCATTATTTTGGTAAGGATATTATTTAAATTCACAAAATTTATTCCCTTTTTATTCCAATGTGAAATATTTAATATCCTATAATATTTTATCATTGAATTTCTACTAATTATAAATTTTATTTATTGTGGATATGTTTGTTACATAAATTGTATACCATTGTTACATATAGTGTTTACATTTATATATTATATAATGAATATCCTTATTATTAAGATATAATATGATTCATTTAATTAGTGGGAAATTATGAAGAAAATGTTTCATTATGGCATGGGACACTTTGCAATGTATAAATATTTTTTCCTAAAAAATGTTCAGATGATCTTTCAATAGTATCTCAATTCATTAAAATCAAAAACACTTTTTGTTTGTTATCCTCCAATGAGAAATTATTGATAAATCCATATTCTAATTTAAAATAGAATATTTTATATAGTATATTTAATATTAACTAAATTGATTATTTTATATGTAGAATTCTTTGCAGATGAAATGATGGGTGGGGCCCATACCTGATTTAGCCCCTTGATACATTGACAGGATCTATTGAGGCAAATTAGTTGCACAAATTTAACTGGTTTATACTTTTATTTGAAAAAATTATTTTTAAATGAATTAATGATATAGTTTTTTATGTACTTCAGACATGATGTTAAATAATTATTAATTTCCTTTATTTGGACTTATAATTTATTATCCATGATGTTTTCACTATGAAAATATATGGATTCATGTCAGTCTATGTGTACTGGTAAAATATATTGTTTTTTAAGTATCTTACCATTCTATATTGATTATGCCTTATCCAGTTATTTTAAATGGCATGTGTTTTTTATTATTTAGATTTTTCCATATTGTTAATGCTCTTCATTATCATTTATTTATTATATGGAATGTATATTAGGTTGTACACATTTCCAAATTTACAATTCTCACTAATTAATTTTTTCTTTGACTATACTTTTTTCTTACAGTAAATTCGAGCTCACCAATATTATGTTTCATTTCCCTACGATTACATGAAGTGTTTTAAGAAATATAGTAAAGGATATGATATATGTAATAAATTAATTACCCATGAATGATGAAATTATGTTGTATATACTTTATACAATTGAAATAAAAGACTCATGTTTATATCTAGTATACAAAGAAAACTAAATTTTATGATAATTTAGATTTATTTTACATGTATCATATGCCAATGTAAATGTATCATAACACCATCTATGTACATTCTAGGGTCGGGTCGCTACAACTAATATCATGGAAATATTCGTAGTATATATGGGAATTATATTTAGATGTACATAGATTATAGAACATAGCCCTATGTTAGAATTTTAGGATAATTATATAAAAACATTCTGTAATTTTGGTATAGCAGTGACTATATGGGTCTTCCAACAAATATATCCATGTCTGGATACTATAAGTAGAAATAGATCTGTAATGGATGTACCTTAGGCTAAAAACTGCAACAAAGTGCATTAAGACTAACTTGAGTGTAACCTGGTATAGAAGAAAAATCCTTACTGGATAGCTAGATTTAATCTCATTGTGGATACTCATAGGATAATTCAAATTTTCTTTATAAACATTATAAATGAATTGAATATATCATGAAAATTAATTTCCTAGTATAAAACTGTGGTTTATTATATAGAAAATAAGGTTTCACTATTTTTAAATCCTAATAATAATTATATAGTTTTTCTAATATGATAATGGATGCACAAACTAGGGATTCTGGTTTTATGAAATTTCTTAATCTTTAGGGAAATCTATATACCTTGTAAGGACCTATCTAAAAATGAATGGATAATGTATTTATGTCATAGGGTTGTATTTAAAACATTAGTTAAATTGATATTTAGTAAATTACCATATTTCAATTATGACCATCATGTTTATTTGGATAATCATAGTAATATGGTTTTAGAAAAGGATAACTTGCATACTAGGGGAATCACCCATCATGTCTAGGAAGTCCACAAGACAAGAAACGATGAATGAAATAGGATAAGGGTTTAAAGACAACCACTAACCTGTGAAATTTCATGGTAAAATTGAAATTGATTTTAGTTAAAACATTTGATGAATAATTTATTAATAATGAACCTGTAGTGTTTATTTTTAGCTTCAGAGATTAATGTATCAACCATATTGGTTTCAGAGAATAATTTGAGATAAATTTAATTATATGTCACTCTATTATGGCCTTAAAATCCATTAAAAGTTTATTTAAGTGCTTCAATAATCAATGTTAAGATTTGGATATCCATTTTATAACGAAATGGAAGAAATGGAAATTTATCAATGAAACAAATGGATAACAATCCTGATTATAGAAGTATATAATGTATGTATATTTCATTATATTGTTAGGTAGAAAAATAATTCTTCCACATTAGTAAATTGATCAAAAATATATTTCAATAATAACTTAATTTTTGTTTAGTTGATGATATTATAAATCATCAAAGATTTATCACTTTCCGGCCCTCAAATATCCATTTATTATTCAGTAGTCTTCTATTGATGGCCTTAATAACTCGCTCAAAAATATTTATGCTTTTACTCTATATCTGTAAATCGAAATTCCACTAATTTTCTCTTATATAGAGACCTAGTTATATGTTAGTCAAAGTGACCATTATACTTCACCTTATCTCTTTTCTAAAGGATGTTTTAGGATCCCTTCTCATTATGTGGGAATTCAACATAAGAAATATCAAATAATAAATTACCAAAGTTGATTATAAATTGAATGGGAAAAATTTAAATAATGCGGGGATAATGTAATGGCCTGAAATAATAATATAAGTGCATTGTTATTGATAACATGTATGATATGAAACACCAAAAACAAAAGAGAATATAATATCCCAAGATTAAATTATTATTACAATTTTAAATAAAATAAATAAATTATATGGCTTCCAACGCATACAATAGTGAGTTAGAATGCATCGCATGAAAAAAATATGTTTCTTCATTGTCTTCAGTTACAAGCAAGATGTAGTTTTACTAAGGAACAATCTATTATTAAAAATATTATTATTTAATATTAAAAAGTATAAACAATCAGTTGAATTAGTGTTCTTGAATATTATTAATGAAAATATAAAAATGTACAATTTACACATATATATAAATTGAATTAAATGGTTCAGATTAATTATAATTTATTATAATAACAAATTTTATATAAAGGGAATGTTTTTATAAAAAACTATTTTTCTCTCACAAGGGTGTTTTATTCTATTAAACTAAATTAATTACAACTAGTTAGTGATATTATTGTAATATATATATATATTAAATATTCTATAAAAAAATTATAACCATTCTATATATTTTATAAATATAATATTAGAGCAGACTCAATAATACAGTCAAAAACCTATATTTTTATAAAGGCACTTTTTCCGCCTTTTAATGGCGAAGCTTTCTAAAATCAATATTTTGGAATGTTTATAAATTTTACCTTTCACAATAAAATTTAATTTTCAAATATAAATATAAAAATTATTTTTGGGTAAATTATTGGTATTTTAATGGGACATTTTATATTTTTATGTACCATGAAAAACAAAAAAAAAAATTATTCAAATCACTTTTTTCAATTAATTCTTTTCTAATAGATTATTATGTTATTAATTAGATTTAAATTATAATTAAATCAATAAATAATATATTATTCCAATGTAGTTCATTGGAATAAATTTTAACAGGTAAATTTAAAATAATAATTTTGTAATCATTGGAACATTTTTATTTTGTAAACCCATATTTTCTTCCCGTATGCATTATTTTATTAAAATTAATATCGACCACTTATGTGATTTGAATTTTCCAAAATTTATTCCGTATATGAAATAATAATAAAATATTCTGAAAAATAATTGAAACATTATTTTTTTCGATTAATATTAATGAAAGTAATTGAGATTAATAATTGGGCTTAAGAGAAAAAATATCCTAATATAAGACTAAACCATAAGTGTATGGGAATTAATAATATCAAAACTTGTTTCAAATCCATTTGAAATCCAATTTTATAACCTATACTCACTTTTATACAATTTGGTTCATTATTGAGGCAAGTTTTCACTGAAAAAACATGGGTGAAATTATATTTTATAAAATTTACTAGATTTCCACTACACCTCCACAATGAAAAGGAACTCAAAATTACCAGATATTCACATCTATAAAGACACTTTTTGTGGACCAATATCTTTTTAAATATCACCTAATCATCCCTCCAATATTCTCAGAAGCCTCAAAATGGGTATAAATCCATCCAATGAATCCCTTTAGTTCAAACCAAAAGAAGTTACACGAAGAAGATTTAACATCCTTCCTCAATAACTTTTATTTTATTTTCACTATCCACCCACATAACACTAATTATTCACATAGTATATAATAAAAAAATTTCATAAATATAATGATACATTTTGAATTTAATATTTTTATGTACACTTACACACACATACGTTTAATGGGTCACAGACTTACTATTTATGTGTATGACAAACATTAGTCTCACAAAATGTTGTTGTGCATTTATTCTTTTCCAATACGCATAGTTAGGAAGTATGATGGACACACTCTTTATATATTATATTTATGATATTTGTAATTTATTTACTCTTCTTCAATTTTTATGTAACACATAACTGTATTATTTCAGTTTTGTTTAAATAGGTTAACTTCATTTATAGATGTGTGTTCACTGCATCCTCAATGGGATGTGATTCATTCACACAATTCATGGAATAGACAAAGGATGGTTTTAATATTAACATATAACATATATTTCATATATATTATACATAAATTATAATATAAAAATATATAACTTACTTTTAATTTTTTATATGGAAAATTAATTAAGGTATCATTCATGCTTACGTGCGGCCTACTGTCTCCATGAACGGTGCATTTCATTTCATATCTCCAAATATTATGGAGTAATATAAATACTTATATACATTATATATATGAAAAAAATCTTAATTTTAATTATATAAATTATGAAATTTATTTCCCAGTAAGTGTAATAATAAATAACTATTCTAATTATACCCGACAAACTATGAAATTAAAAAACAAAGTAATGAAAATAATGGAAAATTATTAACAAATAGGTTATAAGATATTATAATATGATCAGATATGATATTTTAAAAATTATGTTTTTTCATTAATATATTATTAAAATGTTTTCAACCATTATATATGAAATTAATTGGTGTTAAACTGAAAGGAAACACAAGGTAATGTATTTCACGTCAATTTTTACATATGTGAGATTAATGTCATATTCACCACATAAATCTTTTGTGTTGTGTACCTAATACCTATTTCGGTATATAATAAAATGAATAATTGTATATTAATTTTATTTTGAGTTTAAATTTAAATTATTTCTTCTATAAGGATATAAAATAAGGGTTACCTGGTTGAATTGAATTTCATAACCCAATTTTTCATTAGGTCTTATTACAACCTTATTGTCGTTAATATTAAATGATTATGGATGTAATAATTTTTTCCCGGTATTGTTTTATTTCTAATTTTTTATGTGGATTTAAATTTTATACAAATAATATATTCATTGATTGATTTTCACATCAACGTTATGGTATTTTCATGGGTTTACATTAGAATATCATTTTGCTCGGGATTTTTTATACATGAATTTCTTTCAAAAGTAATTATTGAATAATTGTTTAGTAAAACCTATAATTTTATTATCTTATTGTTAATCATGAACTTTTGCAAGTAATAATAAAATTATCCAACTCATTTTTAATCAAAATTATTTATAAAGGTTTTTCATTATAACCAGGTTTTGTTTCTCTCTCTAGTCAGAGAACCTTTATTCTTTTAAAAAACATGTTTTATAAAATTGTTTTTCTAAAATGGTTTAACCTTTAAAACATTATTTAATAAAAGAATTTTTTCACCAATTTTTATTTTAATGTTTTTTCATTGGAATCATCATGTCTCTTTTCAAACAAGGAATATTTGAAACCATTTATCAGGAAAAATGAATGATATTTTTTTAATTTGGAAGAATTGTATTGATTTACTCTCCTTTAATTTCACAGAAGCGTAATTTCCATGTTTAAATGATTACATTTTAAAGAAAATGATTTCAAAAGTGATTTTAGAATAATATTATTTTCATAATTGATTTCAAAATAAAAATGATATTTTCTGAAGAGTGTTTCTAAAAAATAATTTTGTCGTATTTCTATTATTAACCTATAAAATCCCATTATTTTTACACAACATGGGATATGTTATATTGATGACATATTTATCATTTTTCTAGATAGTTTATGATTTATTATTGAAATGATTATATTCCCTTCCTTGATTCATTTTTTTGTCCCCTGTGAAATATTCAATTTCCTTTGATCATTTTAATTTAATTGTCCGCTAATTCTACTAATTAATTATAGTGGATATGTCTATTTCCAAAAACATATATCAATTTTACATAAAGTATTTAATTTTACATTTAATATCAATAATATACATATAATAAAAATATTTTTTGTTTATTTAATTATTTTTTAACTATGATTGAAATGTTTCAATATTGAAAGGGACACTTTGAATGATTAAATATTATTTTTATCAATAATCATTTTGTAATATTTCAATGGTATCTCTATTAAAAAACATAAGAAACACATGTTTTCAGTTCTTATCCACTAGGTATTTATTGATAAATATGTATTATTATTTCAGGATATATATTTGATAATTAATACTGTTTATGAATTAAATCAATTATTCGATATTAATAATGAATTGGACATGCATTAATGAGTGGGGTAATTACATTATCTAACCCATTGATTCATCGATAGATTCTCATGAATTTTTTTTTGTGAAAATTAAAAAGATTTCTACCTATAGTATTAAACTATGTTGTGAAATAACATGATGGTATAGGTCTTCATGTTTCTCATACATTACATTCAATAATTAATCATTTCCATAATTTTAATTTAATATTTATAATCCATGATATTTTTACTATGAAAACATCTATGGATGAATTTTGTTCTCAGTTCTATTGATTAAATAATAAGTGATACCATTTTATTACCCTTAAATATTGATTATTTATTAACTATTTATTTTAAATGGAATTTGTTTTTAGTTATTAACCTTTCCATACTATTTATGCACTTCGTTCTCAATATTTTTATTATAGGGAATGTGTGTTTAGTTATTTACTGTTTCATATTAAATATTCTAAATAATTCATTATTTTTTCTCAATTATTTTTCCTTAATAGTCATTCGGTCTCTCCCTTATTTCATTTCCTATCCCAAGGATTCTGTAATGTTTACTAAATTGATATCCAAAGATACACTAAATAGAATAATTTTATTATCCTCGAATTAATATTTATTGTAATTACTGTTTTTATTTTTGAAACAAGAACCATGTATATATATATTTTTACCAAGGCTATGAAACTCTTTCGGCCTTTGGGACATTATTTTACTACATCCCACACCAATGTAATTTTATCATCAAATAGAATTAATAATTTATAGGGTTGAGTATCTCCATGTAGGTTAGAAACTAGTCTAGTGTAAATAACGAGGTCATTAAATCATGCTAGGATTTTAGGTATTACATAATTTTAATTCATGGAATAAATAAAAACATTATAGTTTAATCTGATGGGGTAACTAATAATGAAATATAAGTTAAGGTAATTATTAAACATATATGGACAAACATTCCAAGTGATTTGTGTTTAAGTTCACATATTTTGTAATAGGGTATCTATAGAGTTTGTCATGAATTATAAGAGAAAACACAAAATGAATATAAGGACTGATGAAGACTAATTTGGAAAATTGAATGGATAAGTGATTTCAAATATAATATCTGAAAATAGGTTAATAACAAGATTTAGGAACCATAGGGTATATTTATCTATATAAACTAGATGAATCAATATTACATAAATGAAATCATATACATGTCCTAATCCCAGATGGCCCACTCCTATTCTGGGTTATGATGAATATGTTATAATAACTAATTCAACTATATAGTAAACAGTAAGGGAGAATGGTATGGGGTTGGAATGATTCATTGAACATAATTAATGTATCATAAAAGGATATATTGGGGTAGGGAAGTCCTACCATAATGAAATTTATAAATTTATGCATTCCAGTTAATACGGGAGGTATAACCTAGGGAATCAAATTTTACCAAACTAATTTTTACCAGAATCTGGTAAATCATGAAATCAAGAACTATATCCCAAAATATTAATTCCATGTTGGTGAATTATGACTATAGACCATGTGAAAAGTTTCACATCTACACCATCAAGGATTGGGTGATAAAAAATCAGAATGGCCATTGACAATATTTGAATCATAGGAAATATACCTTATCAATAATTTTTTTGTGCCTTGTCCTATATATGTAATGCGATTGAATTTTTTTAAATATATTGTTACCTTAGTTGTATAAATTTATAAATGGATAATGGTGTGGATCCAGATAAAGGGATACTTAATATGTGAGGGTGAACACGAGGGGATTTTAAGTTATTGGTAAACATTATGAGTATCATTCCACTGTATGATTGGTAATTGTGGTGTGTTGCATTTTTTTGAATATGGTAAAATCTTATCTACTGACTGGGGAAGAAAATCAATATATGAGAGGAAGGAAGAAATCTAAATTGTATTCGTCATAAAGGTAGATCAAGGATTTCGGAATTCCAATTATAATGAAAGTTGACATTGCTAATCCTAGGACAAGATATCTATATGTCACTACATATCCCATGAACTGAGAATCAAGTCACATATAGTTATAAATGTTTTTTAGTATGAATTTATCCCAAAGATGGATTGGTATATCCTCTTGATTGAGCACAATGACGTGATTTTATATATTATAATTTCATACTGTTATACGTTAGGTATATATTTTACATTCAAACAGTTATTATGTAGTAGCATAAATTTATATCATGTATCCATGATGTTGAATATGTATTTTAATTTCATACAATGTGGGTTATGAGTCGAATAGTTTTCCATCATTCTGTATCACATTATAAAATGAATCATGTAAAATGAAAATTCATCAAGAGTAACCTTAATTCATTGTGATTTTTGATTCTTCTCAATCGTTTTAGTGAATCGACTAACCCATGATCCAAATACAATGGGAGTAAATCTATGTGTGAGATGGAAAAATAACATCTTTGAATTATAATTTTTAATGTGAGAGCATGATTATAGTTAATTCATTAGGTCTATACTATTTTTTTGTTTTATAGTTCATACACATGGAGGTAGAGAACCAGTTGGTTGTGACTGAAGAAATAGATTTACAATACTAACATGTTGGAATGCGTTTTATGGGATTATATAGCATAGTTCCTTATGGATGACCTCAGGATGGGGAAAGGTAGACAATTGCCTAATATAAAATTTTCTTAAACCATTGGATTCAAATAGAACCAATATTATTTTTTATCATTCTAAAATGATTTATATCATCTTGGAACCTCATTTACATTTCACATTAACTTTTCCTCAAGACATTGAAGGGTAACCCCGTGATAATCAGCTAGAATTTGTTTAATAATACATTATCCATGTCTCCAATATGACGATCATTTTTAATTTGTTCGAATGATATTTTAGGTTAATAGAGTATAGTTCATTACATATACATGGATTAGGGTCACATAAATTTGACCAAATATGGTTCAATTTATTCAATTTCATGGGGCTCGGACTATGGAGGTTGTGAGATTTTAATTAATAAAATAATGTGTACGACTATAGTGATGTAAATTTAATAGGATCTATAGTAACATTAAATTAGTGTTCACGGAGGGTAGAAGAGGCCTTATTCCACGCAAATGTATAAAAAATAGGCGACACATAATATGATGTCATTATTCTAGGACAAGTTTGTTTTTGACATGTTTGTTGGAAACTATATCCGTCCATGATGCATTCTCAATAAGTTCATGTGGTACAAAAGATGGTATGAAACCCATGTGAATAGGGTCATAGAGGGTCACATACTAATAATCATCATCAAAATAGGAAATGAGAGATTAAAATCCGGATTTTCTGACTATGAGTAATTCTGAAGAAGAACAAAAGGTAGAAAAGATATTATAAGAGAAGCAAGAATTGATGAAAACATGATCCCTATAAGATAAATATCTTCAGACAATAAACCCACAACATATGGTAAAGGAAATTAGAATATTTTTTGTTTTAAGGAAGATATATTACATTGCAAGTTATTGAAAACAAAATTTCAATAGCGGGATAAGTTTCCCTTCGAAATAAACAACTTTAAAATAGTATACACATGGTATATGTTCATTATACATAGTCTAGTGGGGTTTCATGATTAGGAGTTTCTATTTTTCTCAATAATTTTTTTGACCATCCACAATGATTCCAAATCCAAAATGAGTCATGATTTCTGTGGGATACAGAATATAATAGTGTTTATCTCATGTTATATTGGAGTTCATGATATATTTGAATAAATGATATCCTGGAAATGTTCCAGTAACAATGCCTATAGTATTTGATGTTAACATATTCCAAATTTGGGTCACACTTTAGGTGATAAAGCTTCACTAGAATAGATATAGGTGGAATAGATGTAAGTTTTGACGTATATGATCTGTATGATAACATGGCGGGTAGTAAAATATCATAAAAAGAGAAGAAGGCAGAATCGAAATAAATTGTGACATCTAGGATCTATAACATAAAAGAGATGAAAATTTTGTGCGGGATGACTACTAAAAATTACTTAAAATTTTAGGTTCGTGAACCACACCATCTATGATGGGTAAGATACATTTTTAATTTATTTGTGACCATGTTTGCAACATTTTAAATGTATCCCCCATAAAAAATCTATTTTTAATGATCCTGATATTTAAAGAGATATAATTTTGTAAATATTCCATCACTATATGGGAGACTATTTAGACATAAAGGGTGATGAATATCCAAATATTAAAATTTCAAAATAATATTTGAGAAAATGAATGGATTTTGAAGGAGAGTTTGATAATCTATGTTGCACAACATCATGTACTCCGGAACATTAGCATAATGTATTGGGTGTGAGAGTAATGTCTACATTCTAAGGGAAATCACAAAATATAATTGTGGTTCGGAGAAAAATGATACATCACGGAATCTATACATATCACATGAAAGAGGAATAAATAAACAAATAGTTCTACAATGTAGTCTATTATATGAAAACAACTAATGGAGGATTCCCCCTCCGATGAGGTCATAATCATCATGTTGTTTTATGTAATTAATGATGACTTATCCATGTAATATAACATCATATAGAGAGTATATATATCATTTTGTCTAAATTCATATGTTTTAGAAAAGATACAATATAGGTTATCCTAATTTACCTAAAAAATTTATCATGTACTTTAACATCCTACGATGGATGATATGTCTTAAAAGAAAAAATTATTATACCAAGAAATTATTCAAATAGCATAACATCATACTATTAAATAAAGTTTACGTATAGTTTAACATCACGGGACTAGGACATCAATCAAATATTTTATTATCATGTAGTGAGGGAGATTTTTTATATAGTTAAATTTCATGTGTTCTGGAAGTGTGAGGTATATAGTTCATGGTAATACAGGTTAAGAAAAGTGAAGTTCCATTTTCATGTTTTTCAATTCGGTCAAATCATGTAATATATATTATTATATAAGAGTAAGGAAACATTATATTCCTTTTTAATTATATCACCATAGACTAAGGTTCCAATTTGATGTTTATGGGAGTCATACTATGACTGTGTTGTTCAACATCTTACCATGTGGACACTAGTTTCTGTTTCCTAAGATGAGTTTTCATGTGAATCATGCTAATAATAAAAGTAATAAATAAACAAAATGTCATGGAGTCATTCTATTTTTTCAGAAAAAGTGGGTAACGATAAATTAATTATATTATATGATAATGTGAATAAATTATGTAAATAAATGGCCCTAAAATGGGCAGAATATCTCCTTGACATAACTCAAAAAATTTGGGGTTATCGCCAAACAAGATTACACAAGGCCGGAATCCAGAAAAACGATGTGAAAGGATCTATAAAAAATAAAAAAAAGGTGTTGGAATTTCATTTTAGCTATTTGAAATTGTAAAAAGGGTATATTTGGTCCCTGAATAATATAAAAAGTTATATGGTTGGATGGGTGGATGATAACCATAGACCATGTCTGAATCACAGGTTCCACATCCACACCACATGAGACGGTTCCACTAGAATGTACACCCTAAATGTATGGAGGGATAGTTACTATATTTGATCCAAGTGTTGAATAATGATAAAATATGAGGATTCTTCTTCTTGGCATGAGCTCATGATTAGAGGCGGACACATTGGTACATGTGTTGTCAATACCGGTGACCCCATTTTGATATAGAAGAGTGTGTCTATTAGAATTATTAGAGAAAAACTTGTGGAGTATGGAATTATAATAAATCAAGGGAAGCTCAAGAAATCCTAGGACAAAATGAGTTATATTAATTATTTCATAATGTGATTAGTGTGTGGAAAATAACTGTCTAGCAGAAATTCTAATAGATGAAAATGTTGACCACAGAAGTGAAAAGATGGTAAGACACCATCAAACTATGAAAGGTAACAAATTAAAACAAAAAAACCATATTTTATTGTCATATAACATCGATAATATAGAATTAGTTTTAATGTCATGGTAATGTGTGTAGATAATCTATATAGTATAATATGTATCAATGAAGGAAGATGTTTCTTTTAAGTTGATGCATGTTGGACCAAGGATGGTGTTCAAATTAACATCACATATCTGGGATGAAGGATGTACGATTTATGTTCATATAAACCGGTGTAATTATTTATTAAATTTTATTATCCTGGAGTAGAGATTATGGATTTTCCGTTTAAGGTCATAAAAATTGGAGAAATGATGTTGTGTAGTTTAACACTATGCATCGTGGATGACAATGTGTTGTTTCATATCGAACATGGTGGATTTTTCATTGAGTTTTACTTAGTTTTAAAATGACTCTATCATAAAGTTTTACATCATGAGAATAAGATTAAATTTAGGTATTAGTCTTGGTAATGTTCCCAAATAAATGAATATTTCTTATTGATTTAACAAGAGATTTAGTGGCATTCCAGTGTTGGAATCCCCCATGTGTGATTTGTATAATTGCCTTGGTATCTACCATAAGGAGTTTTGGAAGTAGAGACATGGTTATTTCAATGAAATACTGGTGTTTGAGATTATTATAGATTGGTAGGGTATCCAAAAAAGGTTCCTCAAATAGTTACCCCAGTATCTATGTGGTTGTTCTCAAAGAATGTGTTGTTCTTCAGTAAGAGGAATAATTTGATGGGTTGTTTATTTTATTTTTATATATTCCTCTATTGTTTCATCTATTGTGATAATGAAATGAAATTTTTATTCCTCAATATAAGGACTTATATAATAGATATATTTGGATCCAGCTGCAGGAAGAGAAAACACCACAAGCCTAATGGATGGTTGTGGTCTCATTCCCATCTCAGTAAATATTTCCCCTACTCAGTCATCATTATGGAATTTCATTATTTCATTGAGGAATGAGCTAAATGTTTTATTGGAAATATTCATTAGAGATTATGGTTTTTTCATTACACTCGGTTTGGCCCCATTAAGAAGAAAACAACCAGTAGAGTCTTCTTTCATAGAGTAGGTATGACAACTAGTAACAACCTCAACATTTATAAAAATTTATATTTTAAATCAATAAATTAATTATTAGGAAATTATGATCATCAAAAACATGCAATTAATTGGTTTTCTAGTACTGTTATATTCTATTAAAAATTTAATTGAAAACTAATTTGGTAATCCTTAATAATTTAGTAATTGTATTACGGCCATTATGATTACTATATTATAGGTTATGATAAAGTTCTATATACATAGGAAACTTAATTGATGTACACAATAAGAATGATTGTACCATTTAATTAATTTTTATTAGTTATTTAGGTGGAGATAATATCATTAGTATTTTCTCAAGCCCAAGCCCACGAAGATATCAAACAACTAAAACATGAGTGAAACCCCTTATAAGATAAGTTAAAGATCACCAAGACTATATCCCAAACCATTTTCAGCAAACAACCAATGGCAATCTCACCATCTATCACTATAGCCATAAGGAATTCATTAGTATAATAAATGTTTATATAACGATCCCAAAAGGTATGAAATTGTTTATTAACTTTTTAATAAAATAATTACTTCATTAGTCACTTTCTAATATTACTTTCATATTAATAAATAATGATTTGGATAAAAAATATTTTTTGATATGATGAATCCAAAATTTTATTTTTTCAAATTATATAATTTATATGAAAACACATTATTGTAAGAGTTTATGAATTCATAGACATAAATTATATATTAATAAACTATTATTAGTAAGTAATATTAATTAAATATAATATACAATATAATTTTACAATGTCAAATGTTACTTTTATAACTTTCATAACACAATTATTGTTAGAAAAATAATATTAAATAAATTGGGATTAGTATTTAAATGTATAAATTATTATATTTAGGAAATAATTTTGATAAAATAAATAATTTTTTTGATATCAATAGATTGAAATTATCAAATTGTTTTTTTCATATTTTTTTAAGATAGTTGATTTTTTGGTTAAAAATTAATATGGTATAAATATACGGTTTATATTATTATATCATAATTACAAAAAGTATATATTGTATATTACATAAAAGGTATACATGAACAAACATATTTTCCATGATTAAATAATTTTTATTAATATAGTTGATATAATCTATAACCGCTTAATTATTCCTCCAAAACCTATATTATATTTTAAGGATTTAATGTCAATTGATTTGAAACATTTCTAAATTATACATCACCTAGGTAATTATTTTCATGATTTAGATTCCTAGAATTATAAAATAATGGAATATAATCCAATTTTGAATAAACCATTAGGTGATATCATGGGAGGATTTTTTGTTCTGATTACATTTTCATATGGAGTTTAAAAGCAATGTTTTGAAATAAATGAAGAAATATCAGTTTTATTCATATGAAAACCCACAATACTCTAGTTTATATTCACTAAAATTAATCATGAATTTACTCTTTTTAACCCTTTATATATTACTCCCATGTTTCCTCTGTGGTCATTATAATCTCCTATCTTGCTTTTTGATTCCCCCACTTATAGTAAGGGATATTTTCCTTCTTCTTTTTATTAAATTGCATTCTATATTTCATATAAATTTGATTTCCATTTTTCTAATTTGGATATATTTTTAAAAAATACCTATTACTTTTAATATAATTCCGAATTAATGATACATACCTTTTTCACTCATTCACCCCTTTTATAAACCATTATGTACACCTATTAGGCTACCAAAATTGTCCAATGGTTTATCAGGAAAAACATTTCTATATTGAATAACTATCTCCATTTCCAATCAAGTGTATTTAAATGGATATATGAAGCCTACATAAAATGTGGATTTAAAATTATATAACCAAAACATCATATTTTTGTGGATAAAATTAATGAAAGACATCTTTTTTTATAATCTATATGGAACGCTTATGTGTGTACATGACAAGAATGTGAGGTGTGCATCTTGAATTATATATAACTCCAATGTATTCTGTATTTTTTGTTATCTTATGTGATACCGTGTAAGGTGAATGGTAGATTATTGTAATTTACAAAAAATGTGGATTTAAAATTATATAACAAAAAAATAATATTTTTGTGGATAAAATTAATGAAGGACAACTTTTTTTATAATCTATGTGGAATAATTATCTGTGTACATGATAAGAATGTGAGGTGTGCATCTTGAATTATATATAACTCCAATGCATTCTGTATTTTGTGTTATCTTACGTGATACCGTGTATGGTGAATGGTAGATTATTGTAATCACAATATGTTCTTTTAAATCTCATAATGTGTTATATACATCACCTATAAGAACCCATCCTTAAAAAATTAAATATTATTGGGTTATAGAAAAGAACATAGATTACATATTGAGGATTTTTTTGGTTTATTATTTTAGATAATTATGAAATAAAACATACATAACATCCCAAAATGGTATAGGATTATACCACTAAATAGCTTCTATTTATTAAAAAATATAAAACATTTCAAATAAAAAATAATTTATACGACAAATCTTCATGAAATTTAATTTGACTTCCTTTTTTCACTTACACATTCTTTTAACCTATGAAAAAAAATTAAAAATGTTGGGATGATCACACAATGATCACTAATGGATATAAAGAATGAAATTTTTAGTCATGTTATAACATAAAAACCAATAAAACCCATTTTTATAAAAACTTGTTAGCATGAATTGAAAAATAATATCGGTTCTTTATGAAATAATTACCATATCACTCTTACAATCACCCTTACACATGGAACAAACATTTGGTAAAAATCCATTGTTGTAGTACCAAATTCATTGGATACCTGTAATAGGGCTCACACATCATATCTTGAGCTATAATGGACTGAACCCAACATTACAATGTCTAAAGATCGTATCATATTAATAAATAATCATGAAATAAGGTGAAACCACACATTCCATATATATAAAGAGAACAATCTTTTTGAATTTCATTAAAGTGACATTATAATGTTTTTTAAAAGGAATGTCCCTTACAAATATAATTGGAGTGATAATTAATAAATCAGATTAGATATGTGTGTACACAATAAATAAACATAATAAAACAAAATATTATTAAGAATTTTTCACCCAAATAATCCCAATACCACATAATAAAAAAAGGAGATAGTAAACACAATGAATAGAAATTAGGTTAAGATTTTCCTTAACACAAGTTTTTTATACAAAAAACTTAATTAAAACTCATGTAAAATGGTTAAAACGGGGTTATTAATACTTTAAAGATGCAAAATATTTTTTATATCACCTTATTTGATCATTTTACACCGTCATTCAACTCATTCATTTATAATATTTTGTTCTTTCTACAGTTTCAGGGTTCTCTTTACAAGACTTCCATTATTGGTTCATAAAGGATTTCCATATCGAATAGAATAAAAACTATAAAATTCAAATGAGATGTTATTAAAATGTTTATAGAATATTAAATGATTCCAAAAATCATTTTTCTTATATGTTTCAATAATTATTCGTTAGAAAAATCATTTATGATAATAGTTATATTATTTTTGTGACTTTTGTTCATTATGAACAAATTTTGTTTTATCAATTATTAAAACGAATAAAAAATAGTTCTAGAACACAATATATCAAATTTTATATATAATACATTATTATTAAACCATATTAATGTTTTTATGAACATATTTTATGGTAGTAATGGAAATTTAATACACATCATCCATGATGTTGGTAAATTGACACATCATAGATGGTGTTTTTTTTTAGAATCTGTAGGTGAGGAGAAGAAGTATGTTGATATATCATCCATAAACATGATTAAATTAATGTATATATAAGATACTATAGCTTTCATTACTCTTTGATTAGTGTAGTAGAATATACTATATGAAAATTAAAATAATTGAAATCAAAATAAAGGAAAATGAAAGTGGAATTTTACCTCTTCATGTATTTTCCTTAAGATCCACTTTAAGGCCTTTGGAATTGGACTTTTGATAAGACAATAATGTCATGGATAAGGGGATGATCCATGGGATGAATATTTGGAATTTGTTTTTGACAATTTTCAAAGCTTGAGAGGTGTCAAGGGAAGAGGGGGTGAGGGTGATTTTTATAGTGGAGGGGAGGAGGGGTTTTTCATTATATTTTCATTAGTTTAGTTTTTTTATCATGAATATGAATAGTTTTTATTCATTAGACCAAATATATTAATAACTGCATTTGACTTCCAAAAATGTCAATTTACATTATCTTTGACTCAAGCATGATGCAGATATTTATTTATTTATCATATTTCTTAAATTATCGAATTTCACTATTCAAAAAAAATCCAATAGTTAGAAAAATCCCAAAAATTTACCCTGTTTTTTTAATGTGAATAATTTAAAAACAAACTATATTTTATCAAAATAATATTCTAAAAATGAAAATTTTAATTTATAATTAAAACCATAATTTATTAGAAAAATAATAATTTTAATTCTAAAACTCAGTTTATAACACCTTGAAATATTAATCAATGACTCAGTAAACTATCTTATAACCATAATAAATGTAAAGACCCGCAAATTTCAAGGAAATTTTTTTCTTAATTTTCTTGGAAATTTTACAAGAACGCAGCTTCAGACGGCACCTGATTCCGAGGCCCGGTGTGCCCGGAATCAATTTCCGAAGTTTGGCTCGGGTACGTTCAGTGAACGGACGAGCGGATTTTTTCTATCTTTTAAACCGGTGCCCGGAATCGAATTCTGAGGGCACCGATGAAATCGCAGCGCCGGTATTTGCTTAGAAACGCCTCTTCCGGAGTTGCGTTTGCTCAGACGTGGTTTTTAAATTTTACGGCTTTAAGTCAGAAATAAAATAAAGTTTGTGCGACAACTTTATTTTATTTCACTTAAGCTGCTTGGAAGCCACTTGAAGTCACTTAAAGACGGCTTGAACTGAGTTGAACTGGATAGGGTGCTATCCAGAAATATCCTACCCCCTTTGGTAGGATATTTGTGCGGTGGGACCCGCACGAGCCCCGCCGTTTCTTTCGCTAAGTAACGCACCCGCGAAAACCCGTCAAGGTAACTGAAAAGTCAACCGACGCGTTTTCTTTAATTCTTAACAGACCATTTAATTGGGCGGTTTATTTCGTGAATTAAATGGACTGTTTCTTCGTGAATTAAATGGGTCGTTTCTTTCGTTGAATTAATTCAACGAATTGATGGATCGTTTCTTAACCGGTTTCGTGTTGGCATGTTTATAAATTAAGACCAACATAAAAATCCTTGGAAAGGATTTGAGAGTATCTTCGTTCCTCCACCCTCTCCGCGAAGAACGCGAAGAACGCGAAGAACGCGAAGAACGCGAAGAACGCCGAACCCGGAAGTCGACGACGCTTTCGCCCGAGACGTTCTTCCGATCTCCGATCTCCGATCACCGACCATTCGAGGTGAGTGATTTCGGATTTCCTCTCAAGTTCTTTTCTTTGGTTTTAAACGAAACACAGATTTAAATATTAATAATTTAAATCTGTTGTTCTTGATTTGTTGAGCTCGCCGGCTCAACGCCGGTTTCCGCGACGACGCGACACCTTTCCGCGACGACGCGACACCTTCCCGCGACGACGCGACGATCGATCTCTTCCGCGACGATCTCTTCCGCGAAGAACGCCCGCGCTCGACGATCATCAAGGTAGGGATTTGATTGTGATTCTTTTTCCCGTGATTATTCTTTTTAAATAAAGAACCCGATCGAAACAATTTTTAATTTACTTAAAAATTGTTGTTGATTATTCCTCCCGTGATTTATGGCTAACGCGGAGGGTGCGGGTCTAACGAACAAGACCCGGCAACCCTCCGCCGATCTGTTTCTGTTGTGCGGATATGGCGGACGACGACGAACCGCGCGGCCGGGGCGATCCGTCGATCCCGCAGTGAAGGTCGGCATCCGGGAGGGGCAACGGCGCAGACGGGAAAGAAATCGGGCCACCGGAGCGTCCCCGGCGGCCCGCGGAAGGCGGCGGCGGCGCGGGTCGCCGGCGCGGCGGCGCCGGCGACCGGAGGCGGCGGCGCCCGGCGCGCCGCCGTGGAGGAAGCCCGCCGCGGCTGAAGCCGCGGCGGCATCGGCGGCCGGTTCCGCGGCCGCGCGGAACCGGGACGGACGCGGCGGCCCGGCCGCGTCCGCGTGACAGGCGGCCCCCCCGCGGGGGCCGCGTTTTCCTCAAAGCCGCGGGGTTGACCCGCGGCGGCAACCCTTCGGCCGCTCGGCCGAAGCCGAGCCGGTCCGGTCGGCCGGGCCGCGCCCAGGCCGGACCGGACCCGGCCGACCCGGTTCGGGCCGGGTCGGGCCGACCCGGTTCGGGCCGACCCGGTTCGGCCGACCCCAGGGGGGGGGTTCGGGCCGGGTCGCCCCGGGCCCAGTACCCCCGTTTCGGGCTCTCTACGGTCTTTCGCCCATATCTTGGGCCTGGGACCTCCGATTGACGAACCGTCAGCGGCTACGCGATCCTTGGATCGAGACGGTCGTTTCGGTATATTATACTCAAGGTTTCGGAAGACTTTGGGTTCGGCCGGGTTGGTTCGTACACGAAGCCAACCGGGCCCTCGGAGCGGAAACGCTCATAACTTGAGCTACGGACGTCCGAACGACGTACCGTCAGCTGTGGTAGTTTCCTCTAAGTGAGACGGAACTTTTGGCATACTCCGCCCGAGGATCGGATACAGGCGGAGTACGGTCGGGTTGGTTTTGCCCTAAAAACCAACCGGGCCCCTGGGACGAAAATGCCAATAACTCTCAGACCGGGCGTCCGATTGACGCGCCGTCTGTCGCGTTGAGATCCTGTTGTCGATACGGAACTTTTGGATACATCAACTTCGGACTACGTGTCAGTTGATGTATCAGCCCCTCGGCTCGTGGAGCGGACCCTCCTGAACGAGCTCGCTACGTGCGGGAACCCTAGCGCTGGCTGTGACCTCGACGACAGAGCAGAGATCCTCCGTGGACTGCGACGACGGCAGAGCAGAGATCCTCCGTGGACTGCGACGACGGCAGAGCAGAGATCCTCAGTGGACTGCGACGACGGCAGAGCAGAGATCCTTCGTGGACTGCAGCGACGACTGTGCAGGGACCTCAGTGGACTGCGTCGACTACTGCACTCAGCGATCCTACGCGGATCAGTGCCCGATCCTATGTGGGTCCTACTACCGGTTCTGTGTGAGCCACTGCCTACTGGTTCTGTGTGAGCCACTGCCTACAGGTTCTGTGTGAGCCCGATCCTGTGTGGGTCTTCTGCGGGGGTTAGTACCTATCGATCCTTCGTGGGTCCGACGACTGAGACGGATCAGTGATCGTCTTTGACGTCATCTGAAAAAGTATACCTGGTTGAGCTGAATCTTATGTTACTCTCCTTTGTGGATTGTGTTGAACTATCCTATGTGGATTTACTGTTTACTCTCCTTGCGGATTTGAGTCTTGCTTTCCTTCGTGGATTGAGTTGTTCTTGAGCTCGTGAGCAGAGCTGGAATTGGGGACTTAGGTATATGTATGGGCATATACCTAAGTCGAGTCAGATGTTACTTCGTGATTGCATCTTTCTTTTGTGCTATATCCTTTGTGGATTTCGGGAGACCTTCGGGGGTCTCGGGGTCCTTACTGAGTAGTTGTACTCACCCCTGCACGGGCTATGCCCGCACTTCGTGGTGTTGGTTGCAGACGACGGACAGCGCTGATCGCGGTTGGGCGTGGAGCAGGACGGTACCTGGAGGTGGACCACTGGGCGGGACGTGCTCGGAGCGGACGTGGGACCCGAGGAGCCTGGAGGCTATCTGTACCCACCCTTCAGGTGGGATTGCCAGTGGACGACACGAGGCCGCCGTCTTTTCTTCAGTTGCTGTTTTTCTTTTCAGTTGTACTTTACAGTTGGGCTTGTATTTCCGGCCCCTTTACTTTCTGCACTTTACTTTCCGCTTGCTGACTCTGTGTGGTTGTTACTTATAAAGGCAATGCCTTCCCTGTTTACTGGGATTTTACGCCTTGGTGCTAGTCGCCAGCCCCTGGCCTATGGAAGGCGGGCTTGGGGTAGTCACGGCACGGGCCCCGAGGACGGGTCGTGACAAATTGGTATCAGAGGCGGTCGGTTCTACCGCAGACTCTGATCGTCCTTTCTTTCTATGTGAAGCAATAGTGTTTAGTGTATTGAGTGTGGTTATCAGTTCAGGGAGCCCAGTGTTGGTGCGGCGGCCGACGTATCCGTACACCAGGACCCTGACTCCTGATTTCCGACTTAATGCATGAAAACATTGATTGCATGTGTGTTTCAAGTCTTCTCTGTGATTTCTTGTGTCAGCTCACCGGGTATACTGATCTGCTTTATGAAAGTCTCAAGTTTTCCTTGTGATTACTTGTGCCAGCTCACCAGGTATACTGTTCTGACTGTGGTGCTCTTGTTCTCCTTTTCAGGATGGCCCCGCGACGATTGCCAGCTAGGGTTCCGAGTGTAGGGCGCGACGGCAGCCCACCGAGCGACGAGGCCTCGGTGCAGGGCCCTTTGCCAGCAGTGGCACCGGCGGTAGCCTTACCCGCCGAGCCACCGATGCTACCAGTACCAGACGCCGACGATGCACGTCGCCTCAGGGCACTGCACGAGTTTCAGGGCCAGCGACCGCCCAGGTTTCGCGGTGAGGCGGACCCCCAGGCCGCCGAGGACTGGCTAGAGGCGGTGGTACGGATCTTCAGGCTAGTGAGGACACCAGCGGATCTCATGGTGATCCTCGCAGCGAGCCTCCTGCAGGCGGCGGCAGGACGATGGTGGAGCCTGATGCTCCAGGTTCACGATGAGGCATCCTTGCTCTGGGCGGACTTCGAGAGCCTCTTCCGCTCTGAGTTCGTCCCGGCCACCCTCCGAGCGGTGCGCATCCAGGAGCTTCTCCAGCTGCGCCAGGGCAGCATGACGGTCGCTCAGTACGCGGCGAGGTTCACGGACCTATCTCGCTACTCGACCGACATGGTACGGGACCCCTTCTTCCGGGCCCGGACCTTCGAGCAGGGCTTGCGACAGGAGATTCGTGCGTCGCTGATCTCCCTCAGCATTCCGACCCAGGCAGGAGTGCTGGAGCGAGCCCTCCTGATCGAGAGCTTCCTGGCAGAGCCTTCTTCAGCGGCGAGACCTAGCGCAGGGCGGCAGGTAGCTGAGTCATCGGCAGCAGGCAGCCGACGGATGACTCACGGGTCCAGGCAGACCAGACCCCCTCGCAGACGGCCTCAGGACACCAGCTCAGCGGTGCGAGGCACACAGCGGAGTGCCAGCCTTTCGAGAGGCAGGCTGTGCTACTCTTGCGGCGGGCAGGGTCACATGGCTCGTGACTGCCCGACTCGCCGATCAGAGGAGCAGCAGACGGTGGAGGGGCCACCCAGGCAGAGGCAGAGGGTCGATCGTGGCGGTCCGCAGGGAGGAGGCGGACGAGGCAGAGGAGCTGGCCGAGCAGCGGGTGGTGGGCGACGCTTCCAGGCTCTACCCCCACCACCACCAGGAGGGCCACCTCGACCACAGGGAGCTGGCGGGCAGGGACAGGCCCAGCTCCAGGCAGTGGAGGCCTACGACCCCGACTTGCCAGAGATGATTCGAGGTACGATCTGTGTCTATTCCACCCTTGCTGCAGTACTTATAGACACAGGAGCGAGTCACTCTTTCATAGCCTCTGCCCTTGTTCGGAGCTCGGAGATTCCGACTGAGCCGTTGGCTCGATCCTTACGGCTAGAGACTCCTACGGGAGCAGACTCGACGATTACGCACTGGTGCCGGCAGTGTGAGCTTACTCTAGGAGGCGAGAGCTTCGGCTGGGATCTCCTTGTAGCGGCGTCGAGGCCTTACGACGTCATCTTGGGCATGGATTGGCTATCCACGGTTCATGCCCAGATCGACTGTTTTAGGCGCAAGGTACGATGTGTTCGTACCGACGGGAGCAGGTTTACCTTCACCGGCGAGAAGGGAACCTTTGCAGCACAGGATGGACTTCCGCGGAGGAGAGTGCAGCCCATCTCACATCAGTTGGCTAGCCTCATCCTAGGAGCAGTGGACGTGCGGAGTCCGGCTTTTCCTGCAGTGGTGGACCAGTACGTGGACGTCTTTCCCGACGACGTTCCAGGGCTACCTCCTCGTAGAGAGGTAGACTTTTACATCGACTTGTACCCCGGGACAGCCCCGATATCTACTCCAGCATATCGGATGGCCCCCGCCGAGCTTCGAGAGCTGCGGGTACAGTTGGAGGACTTGCAGAGCAAGGGGTTTATCCGACCCAGTGTTTCACCCTGGGCTTCCCCGATTTTGTTCGCCAAGAAGGCGGACGGGAGCTTGCGACTATGTGTCGACTATCGTCGCCTGAACCAGGTGACAGTGAGGAACAAGTATCCGCTGCCACGGATTGATGACCTCTTCGATCAGCTCAAGGGAGCGCGGTGGTTCTCGAAGATAGACCTCCGGTCAGGCTATCATCAGCTCAGAGTTCGAGACGAGGACGTGCAGAAGACGGCCTTCAGGTGTCGGTATGGCCATTATGAGTTCTTGGTTATGCCGTTCGGCGTAACCAATGCTCCAGCAGTGTTCATGAGCCTCATGAACAGGATCTTCCAGCCATACCTCGACCGATTTGTCGTTGTCTTCATTGACGACATTTTGGTATACTCGACGACTGAGGAGGAGCATGCCTACCACCTGCGAGTTGTGCTAGACACACTCCGAGAGCACCAGCTTTATGGCAAGCTCTCAAAATGCCAGTTCTGGTTGCGTGAGGTCCATTTCTTGGGGCACGTCATCTCTGAGGCGGGAGTTGCAGTGGATCCCGCGAAGATCGAGGCAGTACTAGCTTGGGAGCCACCCAGGAGCGTGACAGAGGTGCGGAGCTTCTTGGGCCTAGCGGGATACTATCGGAGATTCGTGCCAGACTTCTCCAGAGTTGCGGCACCACTCTCAGCCTTGACGAAGAAGGGGAAACCCTTCATGTGGTCAGACAGATGTCAGCAGAGCTTCCAGGAGCTGAGACAGAGATTGACCAGCGCACCTATCTTGAGATTGCCTGAGGAGGGAGTTGGGTACGTAGTTTACTGCGATGCATCAGGGACTGGACTCGGGTGCGTCCTGATGCAGGAGCGGGCCGTGATCGCCTACGGATCACGTCAGTTGAGGCCGCATGAGCAGAACTACGCCACTCATGACCTGGAGTTAGCAGCAGTGGTCTTCGCTCTGAAGACTTGGCGGCACTACCTGATGGGCGAGCGCTTCACGGTCTTTTCTGACCACCAGAGTCTCAGGTATATCTTCTCTCAGAAGGACCTGAACCTGAGACAGCGGAGATGGCTTGAGTTCCTCCAGGACTATGACTTTGAGATAGTCTATACTCCTGGGAAGGGGAACGTGGTAGCCGATGCCCTCAGCAGGAGGACGGGCATTCAGCTGCTTGAGGAGGCGACGGAGCAGCTAGCCTCCTTGCAGATATCCTTCGTGGATAGAGACGGAACAGCCTTTCTTCAGTCTCTCACAGTCTCTCCTCCACTTCTACAGCGGGTCAGAGAGGCTCAGCGTGGGGACGCTGACTGTGAGACCCGGCGTGCACTGATATCCTCAGGTCAGGCGCCTGATGGTTTCTCCCTTGGAGCAGAGCACGACATCCTTTTCAGAGGACGTACCTTCGTACCAGTCGCTTTACGAGAGGAGGTGCTGAGAGAGTTTCACACTTCTCCCTTGGCGGTACATCCCGGAGTGGCAAAGATGTACCAGGATCTCAGGCGACAGCACTGGTGGCCGGGTATGAAGAAAGCTGTGGCAGAGTTCGTTTCACGATGCCTCACCTGCCAGCAGGTGAAGGCAGAGCACCAGGTACCAGCAGGCTTGGTACAGCCCTTGGAGGTCCCGGAGTGGAAGTGGGACGGCATATCTATGGACTTCGTGACTGGACTTCCACGCACTTCCAGAGGTCACGACTCCATTTGGGTGATTGTCGACCGACTCACCAAGTCGGCACACTTCTTACCCATCAGAGAGCAGGGCTCAGTAGAGAGCTTGGGACGTCTTTACGTCCAGGAGATCGTACGGCTTCACGGTGTGCCATCGTCTATCGTCTCCGATCGAGATGCTCGTTTCACTTCCAGGCTTTGGAAGGGGTTGCAGGAGGCGTTCGGGACGCGGCTCCATCTGAGCACAGCCTTCCACCCTCAGACGGATGGACAGACGGAGAGGACCATACAGACACTCGAGGACATGCTCCGTGCATGTGTTCTCGACTTTGGTCGCAGCTGGGAGGACCACCTACCCTTGGTGGAGTTTGCGTACAACAACAGCTACCACTCCACCATCGGGATGGCACCATACGAGGCGTTGTACGGCAGACCCTGCAGATCACCGTTGTGCTGGACAGACCCTGGCGAGTCAGCACTCGTGGGACCAGAGATGGTCCGAGCCACGACAGAGAAGGTCCAGATCATCCAGGAGAGGATGAGGACAGCTCAGAGCCGGCAGAAGTCGTATGCTGACAGGAGGCGGAGGCCACTAGAGTTCGAGGATGGCGACCACGTCTTTTTGCGTGTCTCACCTCGACGTGGTTTACGGAGATTTGGCCGAGGCGGCAAGCTGTCTCCCCGCTTCATCGGGCCTTTCCAGGTCCTCAGCAGGATAGGAGAGGTGGCTTATCGCCTGGCTCTACCACCTCAGTTGCACCGGGTGCACGACGTCTTCCACGTGTCTCAGCTGAGGAGATACGTGCACGACCCGACGCACATCATCGACTTTGGGGAGCTGGACGTGGACGATGGGGCGACTTTTGCGGAGGTTCCAGTGGAGATCGAGGATCGACAGGAGCGGGTCCTACGTGGGCGGGCGATTCCTCTTGTGCGCGTCAGATGGCAGCACGGGAACCTCCAGGAGAGCACTTGGGAGCGGGAGGCTCAGATGCGTGCTCAGTACCCCCATTTGTTCCCCTAGTTTTTGATGTATCTTTACGGGGACGTAAAGCCCTGAGGTGGGAGTAATGTAAAGACCCGCAAATTTCAAGGAAATTTTTTTCTTAATTTTCTTGGAAATTTTACAAGAACGCAGCTTCAGACGGCACCTGATTCCGAGGCCCGGTGTGCCCGGAATCAATTTCCGAAGTTTGGCTCGGGTACGTTCAGTGAACGGACGAGCGGATTTTTTCTATCTTTTAAACCGGTGCCCGGAATCGAATTCTGAGGGCACCGATGAAATCGCAGCGCCGGTATTTGCTTAGAAACGCCTCTTCCGGAGTTGCGTTTGCTCAGACGTGGTTTTTAAATTTTACGGCTTTAAGTCAGAAATAAAATAAAGTTTGTGCGACAACTTTATTTTATTTCACTTAAGCTGCTTGGAAGCCACTTGAAGTCACTTAAAGACGGCTTGAACTGAGTTGAACTGGATAGGGTGCTATCCAGAAATATCCTACCCCCTTTGGTAGGATATTTGTGCGGTGGGACCCGCACGAGCCCCGCCGTTTCTTTCGCTAAGTAACGCACCCGCGAAAACCCGTCAAGGTAACTGAAAAGTCAACCGACGCGTTTTCTTTAATTCTTAACAGACCATTTAATTGGGCGGTTTATTTCGTGAATTAAATGGACTGTTTCTTCGTGAATTAAATGGGTCGTTTCTTTCGTTGAATTAATTCAACGAATTGATGGATCGTTTCTTAACCGGTTTCGTGTTGGCATGTTTATAAATTAAGACCAACATAAAAATCCTTGGAAAGGATTTGAGAGTATCTTCGTTCCTCCACCCTCTCCGCGAAGAACGCGAAGAACGCGAAGAACGCGAAGAACGCGAAGAACGCCGAACCCGGAAGTCGACGACGCTTTCGCCCGAGACGTTCTTCCGATCTCCGATCTCCGATCACCGACCATTCGAGGTGAGTGATTTCGGATTTCCTCTCAAGTTCTTTTCTTTGGTTTTAAACGAAACACAGATTTAAATATTAATAATTTAAATCTGTTGTTCTTGATTTGTTGAGCTCGCCGGCTCAACGCCGGTTTCCGCGACGACGCGACACCTTTCCGCGACGACGCGACACCTTCCCGCGACGACGCGACGATCGATCTCTTCCGCGACGATCTCTTCCGCGAAGAACGCCCGCGCTCGACGATCATCAAGGTAGGGATTTGATTGTGATTCTTTTTCCCGTGATTATTCTTTTTAAATAAAGAACCCGATCGAAACAATTTTTAATTTACTTAAAAATTGTTGTTGATTATTCCTCCCGTGATTTATGGCTAACGCGGAGGGTGCGGGTCTAACGAACAAGACCCGGCAACCCTCCGCCGATCTGTTTCTGTTGTGCGGATATGGCGGACGACGACGAACCGCGCGGCCGGGGCGATCCGTCGATCCCGCAGTGAAGGTCGGCATCCGGGAGGGGCAACGGCGCAGACGGGAAAGAAATCGGGCCACCGGAGCGTCCCCGGCGGCCCGCGGAAGGCGGCGGCGGCGCGGGTCGCCGGCGCGGCGGCGCCGGCGACCGGAGGCGGCGGCGCCCGGCGCGCCGCCGTGGAGGAAGCCCGCCGCGGCTGAAGCCGCGGCGGCATCGGCGGCCGGTTCCGCGGCCGCGCGGAACCGGGACGGACGCGGCGGCCCGGCCGCGTCCGCGTGACAGGCGGCCCCCCCGCGGGGGCCGCGTTTTCCTCAAAGCCGCGGGGTTGACCCGCGGCGGCAACCCTTCGGCCGCTCGGCCGAAGCCGAGCCGGTCCGGTCGGCCGGGCCGCGCCCAGGCCGGACCGGACCCGGCCGACCCGGTTCGGGCCGGGTCGGGCCGACCCGGTTCGGGCCGACCCGGTTCGGCCGACCCCAGGGGGGGGGTTCGGGCCGGGTCGCCCCGGGCCCAGTACCCCCGTTTCGGGCTCTCTACGGTCTTTCGCCCATATCTTGGGCCTGGGACCTCCGATTGACGAACCGTCAGCGGCTACGCGATCCTTGGATCGAGACGGTCGTTTCGGTATATTATACTCAAGGTTTCGGAAGACTTTGGGTTCGGCCGGGTTGGTTCGTACACGAAGCCAACCGGGCCCTCGGAGCGGAAACGCTCATAACTTGAGCTACGGACGTCCGAACGACGTACCGTCAGCTGTGGTAGTTTCCTCTAAGTGAGACGGAACTTTTGGCATACTCCGCCCGAGGATCGGATACAGGCGGAGTACGGTCGGGTTGGTTTTGCCCTAAAAACCAACCGGGCCCCTGGGACGAAAATGCCAATAACTCTCAGACCGGGCGTCCGATTGACGCGCCGTCTGTCGCGTTGAGATCCTGTTGTCGATACGGAACTTTTGGATACATCAACTTCGGACTACGTGTCAGTTGATGTATCAGCCCCTCGGCTCGTGGAGCGGACCCTCCTGAACGAGCTCGCTACGTGCGGGAACCCTAGCGCTGGCTGTGACCTCGACGACAGAGCAGAGATCCTCCGTGGACTGCGACGACGGCAGAGCAGAGATCCTCCGTGGACTGCGACGACGGCAGAGCAGAGATCCTCAGTGGACTGCGACGACGGCAGAGCAGAGATCCTTCGTGGACTGCAGCGACGACTGTGCAGGGACCTCAGTGGACTGCGTCGACTACTGCACTCAGCGATCCTACGCGGATCAGTGCCCGATCCTATGTGGGTCCTACTACCGGTTCTGTGTGAGCCACTGCCTACTGGTTCTGTGTGAGCCACTGCCTACAGGTTCTGTGTGAGCCCGATCCTGTGTGGGTCTTCTGCGGGGGTTAGTACCTATCGATCCTTCGTGGGTCCGACGACTGAGACGGATCAGTGATCGTCTTTGACGTCATCTGAAAAAGTATACCTGGTTGAGCTGAATCTTATGTTACTCTCCTTTGTGGATTGTGTTGAACTATCCTATGTGGATTTACTGTTTACTCTCCTTGCGGATTTGAGTCTTGCTTTCCTTCGTGGATTGAGTTGTTCTTGAGCTCGTGAGCAGAGCTGGAATTGGGGACTTAGGTATATGTATGGGCATATACCTAAGTCGAGTCAGATGTTACTTCGTGATTGCATCTTTCTTTTGTGCTATATCCTTTGTGGATTTCGGGAGACCTTCGGGGGTCTCGGGGTCCTTACTGAGTAGTTGTACTCACCCCTGCACGGGCTATGCCCGCACTTCGTGGTGTTGGTTGCAGACGACGGACAGCGCTGATCGCGGTTGGGCGTGGAGCAGGACGGTACCTGGAGGTGGACCACTGGGCGGGACGTGCTCGGAGCGGACGTGGGACCCGAGGAGCCTGGAGGCTATCTGTACCCACCCTTCAGGTGGGATTGCCAGTGGACGACACGAGGCCGCCGTCTTTTCTTCAGTTGCTGTTTTTCTTTTCAGTTGTACTTTACAGTTGGGCTTGTATTTCCGGCCCCTTTACTTTCTGCACTTTACTTTCCGCTTGCTGACTCTGTGTGGTTGTTACTTATAAAGGCAATGCCTTCCCTGTTTACTGGGATTTTACGCCTTGGTGCTAGTCGCCAGCCCCTGGCCTATGGAAGGCGGGCTTGGGGTAGTCACGGCACGGGCCCCGAGGACGGGTCGTGACAATAAAAATAATGATAATAATTTACGATTATTTATTATGAAAGTAAATTTTTTTAAATTATTTTATTAATAAAAAAAATTTACTTAAATTTTTATGACTTTCAAAAATAAAAACACTTATGTAATGATCATATTATCACTTATATGATTCCTTTTTTTAATATAAACTTATGGGTGAGGTTATTGTGAATTTGGACGATTTACTATTCATAATCGACATATTAATTTTCTTAAGGGTATGTTACTATTCAAAAGGGTATATTAATATTCACCATAAAATTAAGTTGGTCATTTCAGACTCCCAATAACTTACTGATCACAACCATGTATATCTATTTTTTGAAATTAAAAACACAGAAGTGGAAAAATAATTCTTAACAGCTAGTTTATAACTAGCTCATTAAAAAATGTTTAATTTTGTAAAGACTCAGTGTTTCATTCATTAAATAATATTTATTTTAAAATTATTTGGGTGTTACACTCTCCCCACCTTCATTAAATTTCATCAATGATTTTTTTACTTATTAAACAAGTAAGGGTACATTTCCCTCATAACATTTTCATATTCCCATGTATCTTCTTCAACCATGTTGTTTCTCCACAAACCCTTCATGTGGTGGATTACCTTAGTCAGCTATAATTTCTCTCTATAATCAAGAATCGGAACATGTCCCTCTTAATAAGAAATGTTTTCTTCAATCTGAACTACTTCAGGGCTCAAAACATGACATAAATCTGGCACATAATTTCTTAACATCAATACATGAAACATTTGTGTGCCTAATATAAACTCAGAGGCCAAGCTACATGGAAGGTGACTTTTCCAAATTTATCTAGGATTTCATAAGATCCAATTAACCATGAAATTATATTTACTTTCATACCAAAACACATAACACTTTTCCAAGGAGATATTTTAAGAAACACATTATCACCTAACTCAAATGAAATTTATTTCTTACCGTTATATGCATAACTATTCTGCCTTATCTGAGTTTTCCTAATGTGTCTCTGAATAATAAGAACTTTTTCTGGAACTTTCTCTACTCTTTATTGTCCCATTAACTTCCTTTCCCTAACGTAATCTCAAAATGATGGAATTTGATACCCATTTCCATAAAAATCTTCAAAAGGATCCATCATTATTCTTGAATGAAAATCATTATTATATTAAAACACAATTAAACAAAGATGTTGATCCTATCATCCCTGGTAATCCATTGAACATGAATGAAGTATATCCTACAATGTATAAATTTTTCCCTTAGACTTTCCATCTAATTGAGGATGAAAAGAAGTGCTGAAATTTAATTTTGTTCCCAACAACTTTATAAGTCCTTTCCAAATGATAGATGTGAACCTGAGATCATGTCCAGATACAATAGACAAAGAAACAACATATAACCATATAATCTCTTTTATGTACTTCAAATAAATATTATCTAAATACATAGTATCTCAAAAATGATGGAAATATGAATATTTAGTCAGACAAGGAATAATAATCAAGATTGCATTGTTACATCAATATGTCTTCGGTAGTCCCACAACAAGTCCAACGGTATATTTTCATATTTCCACATTGGCACTATTATAGGTTGAAGCATCCCCTTCGGTAACTAACTCTCTAATTCAACCTGTAGACATTGAAAGAATTTCATGGTATATTTAGTTATAACTTTTTTCATTATATCATACCAATATTACTCTCAATGATCTCTATACATCTTTGTGCTACCAGAATAAACTAAAAACAACAAACTGTGAGATTCAAATAAACACTAATTCTTCAAGTGAGAATAAAATATAACACCTAATATCATTACAAAACTAATAAACCATCATTATTAAGGTCAAATTCTTGAAACATTCCCATTTTAATCAATTATAACTCTTTCTATTACTCACCATCTTATTTTTGTGTCTTCATAATTCTTTCGGACAGAAATGAAATCACTGAAACCTGAAAAACATTGAGGCATTTCATACACCAAAAAATTCCCATAAAATGTTTATGAAATCATTCACCAATGGGTCACCATCTAACCATATCATAGTTAATGTACCATTACCTTTCCTTCTCAAAGCATCATCCACTATGTTTGCCTTTCAAGGATATTATTGAATCATGAAATCATAATCCTTGAATAGTTTCATATATCTTATATGTTTCATGTTTAATTACCTATGATTAAATATATAATTCATTCAATTTTGTTCATTATATATTTTACCTTTTACTCTGTATAGATAATGCCTCCGAATTTTGAAGACGAAAAACTATAGCTGATAATTCAATTTAATGTGTAGGGTAATTTAACTCAACATGTTTGAACTCACGTGATGCATAAGAAATTACTATATAATTTTTAATTTAAACACAACCATGTCCATTCAAATAAACATCACTATATGTGTAATATTTACCACTTTTTGAAGGTTGGATTATAACTGAACCAATCACCAATATTTTTTTCAATATCAAAAAACAATCATCACATTCTTTTTTCAAGATTAATTTCACTCCATTTGGAGTTAACATAGTTCGTGGGGTTGATAACCCTGATATGATTTCAACAAACCACCTGAAATAGCCTACCAATTCAAGAAAACTATGATTTTGGTTTATATTTGTGGTTCTTGTTCCTTCATCAACAACATTGTTTAGCAGGATCAATAGTTATCTCATTTTTAGAAACAATGTTAGTAAGGAAAGTCTTTTTTTGAAACCCAAATTCCCACATTCTGAATTCCATATAGTTTTTATTCATTTAAAAATTTATAAACAGCCCATAATTGTTTTTCATGATCCTCGTTACTTTGATAATATACCATAATGTCATCAATAAACAAAACCAAAAACTTATCTAAGAGCTTATGAAATATGTTATTCATCATATCCATGAATACAATAGGTTCATTAGTAAACCCAAATGGAATAACTACAAATTTATAATGATTATATCTAGTAAAAAACTAAGCCTTTGGGATGTAATCATCCATTAACTTCAACTTATGGTACCCCCACGTTTGGTAAATCCTTGAAAAATACCGGTCTCTCTAGAGCATATAAAAAAATCATCGATATGAGGAAAATGATACCTTTTTTAACAATGATGTTATACAAGGATATATAATCAATGCAATGACTCTTTTAATGGTATTTCATTTTAAAAAAAATAATGAAGAACCTCCTTGTGAAGTGATGGGTTGAATGAATCTTATATGTAAAAATTTTCCAACTACTTTTTAAATTCAAGAATATCCATTTGAACCATTTGATAATTGGGTTTAGAAATAGACATAGCAACATGAACGAATCCAACACTGAACTCAACCTATCGGTTAGGAATAAACCCAAAGAATTCATCAGAAAAAACATATATTTATTCATTTACCACTAGAACATCATTAATTTGGATAGTTCCCTTATCTCATAAAATATGAGAAAGATCACATTCATTCCCATCTTTTATCAGTTTCATAACAACCTTTTATGTAAACATTTGTATAGATTAATTTTTGTACACTAAAGAAAGTCTTTCTGAAAAAATATTCTTTTTGTCTATAATTTATCTTAACACGAAAAAAATAAATCATTTTGATTCCTAGAATAACATCAAACTCCACTAGAAGAATAAAAATATTTAGGTAAAATATTTCCACAAAAACGATGTAAGTAGGTTCTTATAATAGCTTTTTCAACACAAAAATTCCATGTGTTTTTAACATGAGATCTGGTTTCTTTTCATGAGCTAGAATTCCCAATTTTGTAGAACATTTCCCATAAATGATGGAATATGTTGACCCAGAATCAAACAACACATTTTCAAAATATGTAAAAACAAAAAAAATACATGATACCACCTTATTTTATGGATAATCATCTATTGAAGTGAATCCAAATGATCTATCCACACCCTTCTTCATTCAATCGTACTGATTTATTTAATGAGTTAATAGCTTCAGACATACATTGGAAAAATTACCTAATTCATTATGGTTAAAGCATCTCACCATCAGATTATCATTAATTTTTGGATCATTTTACATGAAATCATGGGACATGTACCCAAACATTTCACATTGTGATCACTTCCCAAAATTTAAAATAAATTCACCAGGATTCTTTTTACTATACTTTTCCGAAAAAGGGAAATTGATTTTCTTACCTCTATATTTCATTGATGAACTCTTCCCTAATTACTTCCAACCTGACTATTTCTTATTCTTATCATCACGAGGCAAATATATGTCATAACACCGCATTTAAATTTTTCGTCACAACTAGTTTCTTATATATTTCAAACTATTGTGAATGAAAATCTCTTAGTAAAATTAGTTTCAAACTATATTAAAATAAGTTAATTCTACTATCAAAATCCAGAGTAAAATACGATATATACATCAGAAGTATTATAAAATTGGATTCATATGCTACCATAGAATCATCATCTTTCTACATTGGTTCTATGAATTGTTTCTACGTTCCGATTCGAACTATTTTAAGAAATTATTTTTCTAGAAAATACTTATAAAATCATCCCATTTCAGACTATCAGGACCATCCATTTCTCAGTATTCATTACCATATACCACCATTGATCTGCTTCACCATTAAAATGATAAATTTTTATTACTAACTTTTGACCTTCCAGACATCGCATGACATCAAGTATCTTTTATTGAGAAATCATATATCCTTTAACTATCAATGGATCTAGGGATCCATTGAATGATAGAGGTCATTTCCTGGAAAAATTCTCCAAAAAGACATGTTTCGTCATAGTAGATCTGGTTCCTCCCTAGAATAGATTCTACCAACATTTATCACTTATGTCAAATGATCCAATGTTCTGACAAAGAGCTCGGTTCTATTTCCCACCACTTCAGGCTATATATTAAGATAAAAATTAACCTCTTGGTTCCTTCCAACATCAACTACCCTATTTGTTCTATGGAAAACAGTTTTGAACACACATATCATTAATCTATCAACATTGTAATTGTTAAATTCTATGTCATTTCAAGTCAACCATAAATTAAAAATCATTTATAGTATTCTATTAACATCATCCTAACCCCTAAAGTTATCTAAACCATCCACTAATACGAACTATTATTACCTAGCATTAAAACATTAAATATTCTTGAGTTTAAACAGGAAAAATCCTTCTAACACTTTCAAGATATTTTTAGGTTTAGTGTTTTAGAGAATTAAGACATAAAATATACATTAAATCCCAGAATCATACATGCGGATACCTCTAAATAGTATCTATTTCATCACAAATATTAATCATTTAAAAGAAAACCTAACTAAATTGGAAAATCATTATGACATTTAAATTGTTTTCCTTATTTATTATAAACATCTATATATCCTATGAAATCATTTATAATCATGGGATAAGAAAAAAAAGATTATTAAGGGATATAAAGAAAGAAACATTTAGTCAAGTGATAACAATAAAACCAAAAAACCACATTTCATAAAACTCATTAGCATGTATAAAAACATCATGTACATTCATTGGGACATAATTCTCATATCACTCATAGAATAACCCTTAAAAATGGAATAACCATTCTGTTAAATTCTATATCCTGTGTACCCAATGAATTGGAGGGATATAATGTGGATCACTTATCATATCTTAATCTATAATGGGATAAACCAAACATATCTTGAACTATACTCAGCTCATCCCAATATATATTAAACTATAAATGTATCAACCCAACATTTCATGATATATAATTTCTCAAAAAACATTAATATATCCATGGAACATATCATAGTAATAAATAATCCTGAAATCATGAGAAAACAATCATACAATATAAATATATATAAACAATCCTTTTGAATTTAATTAAAGTGGCTTTAAAAATGATTTTAAAAGAAAATTCCATTAAATTTATAATTGGAATGATAATTAACAAAATTGAGTGGATATGTGTATACACAGTAAATACAAATAATACAATATAATAAAAAAATCCATCAATAAAATAATCTAAATACGACATAACAAATAATGGATAAGTGTAACCCAACGAATGTAAATTGGGTTATGAATTACATTACCTCAAGATTATCTTACTTCAAATGGGGTTAGACCTCTTGTATAATGGTGAAATGATTTTTATTAATACTTTATTGAAGCATAATAATTTCTTAAACACATTATATGATGATTTTATAAAATCACTCCACTAATTAATTTATAATATTTTGTTATGTCTATATTTTCTGGTGCATTCTATAAGTGATATCCATGGTTAGTTTGTAAAGTATTTCCATGTTGAACGGAAGAGAAAAATCAGAACTGAAATAATAATTTATTAAAATAGTTCTATTATATTAAATGATTTCATAAATCATTTTGGTTATTTTTTATGATGAATCTTTTTATAAATCTTTATTGATAATAGTTAGTTTATTTTGGTAAATTTTGATCATTAAAAACAAATTTTCTTTTTTCAATTTTTACAATGCCTAAAAACTAATTCCCAAACATAATATATCATAAAATAGACGACACTTCATCCATAATGTTTCTAAATCGACACATCACGTACGATTTTTTTTATAATAATTGGGGGACAAGAATTGGTATGTTGAGGAATTTTTCATAAAAATGATTAAATTATAGTATATATGTGATAATTGATCTTTCATGCCTCATATATATGGTGATGGGGAATATATTATAATAGAAGAAAAATAATTGAAATAAAAACAAAAGACAATAAATGGAGATTTTAACCTCTTGATCTCTTTTACTTGACAACCTCATAAATGCTATTAGTATTGGCCTTTTGGTGAGACCATCATATCTTGGACATCGTGAAGATCCTTGGGAAGATTATTGGGTAGAATTATAAAAATTCTAAAACCTTGAACGGTGTGAGAGGAATATGGGGAGGGGTTGATAATGGTATTTATAGTAGAGGGGAGGAGGGGATTCCATTTTTTAATCATTAGATTAATATATTTTTTTTTTCAGGAAAATGACTTTTAATGATTTATTTGAACAAAAATAGTAATTATTTTAATAAATTTCCATTTAAAACATTCATGTCTCAAGCATGATTTAGAAATTCATTTATTTATTATATTTCGTAAATTATAAAATTTCACTATTCACTAAATGTTCTTGTCTTTCAGAAAAATCCCAAAAATTCACCCCAAGATGTTGTCGATTTATAGAATCGAAAAATGAACTCTATTTTATCAAAATTATTCTCTAATGTTGAGATAATTTATATTATTTAAAAAATTATTAATTCTAAAATTATTAATTTTAATACAATGACTTGTTTTATAAGACAATGAAAATTTATACAAGGTCTCATAAAATTATCTTATAACCATAAGAAAAAAACAATAACTAATGGTAATATTTTAGGAAGATAAATTTTTAATTTAAATTATTTAATTAATAATAATGTTTTTATCATATATTTATGACTTCATAAATACCAACAGTTATATACTGATCATATTATAACCTATAAGATTAATTTTTTAAATATACATTGATAGGTGAGGTTACTATACATTTAGCTGTTTTACTATTCATAAGGGAAATATTACTATTCATAATGGTATGTTACTATTAATAAGGTTATGTTACTATTCAAAAGGGTATGTTACAATTCAACTAAAAATTAATTTGGTCCTATTAGACTCCAAATAACTTACTAACTGCAACAATGTTTGTTCGTTTTTCAAAAATCAAAACACTGATGTGGAAAAATTATGTTTGAAATCTAGTTTATACCTATATCCTTAAAATCAAATCATTATGTAGTGATTCAATGTTTCATGCATTAAGTTAAATTTATTTGAAAACCCATGGGGTGTTACATCACCCATTTATTTTTTACATCTCCTAGTTATCCCTTGCAGTTTTAGAAGATACAAGGAATATAATGGATTGTTTTAGTGTTTTTAAATAATGATGCTGAACCCATTTTCATTTTAATGATATATAATCCTAATTTCTCAAATAAAATTGCCTTGATGGCCATATAGGGTTGAATTAAGTTTATATTTATCTTAAAAATATTGAATTCAAGTGTCATAAGCTATAGTTCATTAAAGTTAGTGTCATAAAAAAGTCTAGTTTTTTTTTGGGGATTAGGATTTGCAAACTATTATAAAATTCTTAAATATGACTCCAAATAGATGCAGAAACATCATCATATTTGTAAGGTATAGAGTATGTTGTTTCAAATAAATTGCATCCATTTCAAGATATTACAAGTGGATGTGTATGTAGCATATTTGTACATAATTGTAATAACCCCAAAATATGAACATTAAGTTGGAATAAATCAGTAATTTGTTCGTGAAGATGAATGTATTGTACACCTAGTTTTGTCACCTATGGTATTTGAATTAGTAAATTCAAAATAATTTTATAAACCATTATTAAGGGGAAAAATTTTATTATAATATTTTATATTAGGATAAATGTCTTGGATAAAATGGATTAAAACATATAAATTCATAGGAAATATAATATATTCTATTTAGGATTTATCCGTTTAATGTTCATGGTTTTCTATTTAAATATGTAATAGTTAAAATATTCAAATAATAATTTTAAATATATTTTTTTTAATTCGATATAAATAATAAAAACATAGTCACTAACTAATGTTATGGAAAATTCGGTGACTTCCCAAATGAGATTCATAACTAGATAGTCGTAGGAATCACAAACGTCTGGAAAATACATAATCAATTAACATAGGTTTTGAATAAAATACAAAATAAATAAGAATGAAAAAATTTAACAAATAAAAAGATTCTTGAAATTTAAGACTTTTTGTGAAAAAATCATTATGTTATATATAACATACCAATTGATTAAAATGAAACAATACGTTCGATAGCATATAAAATACATGACCTAAAGCTTAAGAGAACAATTGAACATTATTATTTATATTTTACTGACATAATATAACTTTTATAATTAAGGGAATGAATATTATTAAATTAATTATGAAAATATGGTTTACACAGGTATATATAAATCATTTTGTAATTATTTATCAATGAATGTAATACCCATTATAAAATAAAAGGAACATTTTTCTCTGAATAATTATTTAAATACGCAGATGAGTGTTTTATGAAAATAAAATAAATAATAATTATTTCTAGATTATATTAAATAAAAATATATATTATATTTAATATAATTTTTAACATTCACATAATTTATTTTCAAGGCGTGAATTAAAAACAAATCCAACTATAAATATAAAATAAGTACTTTTTATAAGGTTGCTTTTCCTCCATTTAATGGTACACTTATTTTAAATATAAATTTTTAAAGCTATTAAATTTCTATTTTGCTAAATAAAATAAATATTTGAAATTCTAGAATCAATGTTTAATTTTGATTATATTTTAATATTTTATTTGATATGGTTAATTTTTACTAAATAGTGACAAAATACTGTATTTTAATTGAAAATATAATTTCCGTCTTATTTATTTATATTGATAGATTATATTATAGAATGATTTAAAATTATAGATAGATAAATATTTTATCAGTAAATATAATTAATATATTTTGTATCAATCTCTAATTTAATTTGTATATGGGAACATTCCAATCATTCTGATGTTCTTATTTAAAAACTTGTTTTCTCGGTCTATCAACTAGATAAATTTTTAATTAACTTGTGAAAATAATATGAATTTAATTTTGAAAAATGATTTACATATTTTTAATCATGAATTTAAAATTTAGTATAAATTTTCATTTTAATGTTGGATATTATGAATAGAAACTTTGGTAATATCATCAATTATCACAATTTTGGATAAATCTAGTAATTAAAGATAAAAATATTATTATAACTAAAATAATATTACTATAAAACTATTCTTAATTTTATTTTATGAGGATATTTAGCCCAATATCATCATTTGTGTGAAATTGTAATATATTTATTCCACATGGAAGAGAGTATGACATTTTAAAATTATATAAAATGAAAAGTCAATTTTGTCACAATACTGATTGTAACAAGTTATATATTCTTAATATGGGTATATAATGAGATATGTTTGAATATAAAAAGTATTTTAAAAGAATTTTTTTAGCTTCATCTGTATATTTTATTTCAAATTTTAATGAAATTAATAATTACCTTAAAATCTTACACAATGATGATGCGTTGATTGTAGGATTATTGAAAATATTAAATAATGGACAATGTAAATAATAATATAAAAATAACTTGAAAGATTAAATTTCAAGGAGGACCATAATATGTATCATTGACTTGTTAGATATGATTTCAAATATCTCTCTTAAATATATCATATTATTTTGTTATTTTTAAAAAATCATGTAACGAATAGTTTTAAAATTTAGACAAATGATATTTTAAAATAAATAATATATTATTTATGTATATTATAATTATAAAAAATTAAATATTCATCCCATTTATTGGGATAAGTATATAAATTTATAAATTTATCATTTCTGAATTTTATTTCAGTTTATAGTAATTATATTAACCATAAAATTGAATCTTACATGATATCATGATAAGAATTTAAAAAGTTAAATAAGGGTTAAAATAAAACTATAATGATTAAAAAATATAAAGAACATGAAAAATTATTAATGGATGAAGTTATTTAAATAAAAATCATATTATATTAGAAATAAATGAGTTTCATGCCATTTAAAATAAAAAATTGTTTTATACAAATTTACTAATTTGAAGACATTGAATAGTGTTCCTCTCTTATACTATAAAAGGGAATCATTATTTAAATTTTATCACTCAAAAAAGAATATTTTTTTAGAAATTGCCTACCAAAATTACATAATATAATCCCTAAACACATTTTATATAAATAGTTTTAGGAAAAAATCAACTTAGATGTGTTAAGTTTTTAATCAAAGGAGATTGTTCAGAGAAGATAAAATATTTTTAATTAAGTTTTTGTATTTTATTTATTCTTCCACATACTTGAAATAAAATTAAAACTTTATTAAATTATATCTCTATTTTCATTAATTTATATATATTATTATGTTAATATTACCACATATATATATCCTCATCAATAAAATGGTAAGACAATAGCCATTCGTGTGTACGATGAACTATCACCTCCACGAACTAATATGGTTTATCTTTCCCTATCATCTCTACATACTAGTTAGAAAAATGTAATTAAAGTTTATATATGATAATTATGAAATATGTATCATCAATAATTATGTAAAAAATCATTCACATTATTACCATTCTGTGCACATGAGATTGATACCATCGTTCGTGCGTACGTGTGAGCTATCACATCCATTAAGTGATGTGTTTCATTTCAAATTACTAAATCAAATGGATGATATATGTAAGAATATTTTAATGATTAATATTATATTAATTATATTTATATCATTATTGAGATATAAAATGAAACGTACCTTCTTTACATATAGATCATTGGAAAATGAAAGTATTACTCAGGCGTACGAAGCACCAACAATCTCCCTGATTATAATCTTGTTAATTTTTCATATACATACATAATAGTTTTATATAAAATTATAATTTAAGTATTAAATTGAAAATAATTTCACATATATAATTGTGGATATGATATACTAACTTCAACTTTGACTATTAATAGCATACAAAAGTAATTTTGGACTTAAGTACCGAATATCGTCAAAACATCCGACATGGTATCTTATAATTATTTAATAATCATAAAATTGTAAAAACTGATATAAAATAAGTAATTAATATTATAAATGGTTTCTTGAATTTTTATAAGTATCCTTGGTGTATTATTCATGAAGATAAATAACATACATAACTATCCAGACTCAATGTAAGGTACTTCATCTCAATCTTCTTTTATTGAGGCATATATTGATGTCATACAACCACCTAATTTTCTGAGGTGTATTTATAGACATTTTGACATATCATATCATGAATTTATTTATTCTCATGTTATTTAATGAATTGTAAAATTTTATTATTTCATGGGGATTGTGATTTAAATTTTCAATGTCGTATAAGAGACCTTGAATGTATAATGATTTTATTAAAAAAAATTGTATCCCCATCAACATTCTGGATATTTATTTAATTTTTATTTAATAAATGGATTTTGATGATTTTTTTGGTATAATTTGAATATAATAAAAAAATAAAGAAAATTTAATATTTATGTCCTCTGCACTAAACGTTTGACTTCCTTTACAAATGATTAAAGGATTTTTCTTTTTAACATGTAGGGAGACAATAACTTATTAACCACTGCAACCATTATTTTATGTTATTCATACTACTCTAGTCTCTATGATTTTTAAAAATAAACCCCACATTTCTTTTTATTGTAATTCTTTTATTAAAGTTTTTTTAATGGAATGATTATTTCTATAACATTAAATGACTTCTTATGAGTAGAAATGAAATATTATAAGGGTGACGTTGAAAATTACAAGATTTGTTTGGTAATAATTATAAAATAGATGATGTAAATTTGACAGGTGGACTCATGATAAAGTAAGAATTGGTGGTTACATGATAAACTATGGTTGGGTGATTACATTATATCCTCCAATGCATTGGGTATGGAAGTTCATTGTAAAGCTATTCCATTTATAAGGGTGAAATTTATGGATGTCGACCACATAGTTATTCCATTTGAGTATAATTATGTACAAATAAGCATATTTATTTATTATATTATTTATATTTAGTTTTCATGTAAATAATTTGATTTAACAATGGTAATATAATGATCTTTTCATAATGATGATTCCTTTTTCTGTGTAAAAATGTATGTTTTTATGAAAAAGTTTTATGGATTTTCACTGTACTAATGGGTTCCTTTACATTGAATCGCATACAGGATATTTATAGCCTTCCCATTTTTTGAAATGGATTTTACAAGGTCTAAGAAATATTCGGTGAATGTTTTTGATCAAGATAAAATTCTGAAGATATATCATTATAGGAATTGATGTTTTTTTATAATGATTTTTTATAATGTGATAAAATTATTTCTGAGTGAAATTTCACACTTGTAATGTATGAGTTTACATTGTAAGAGTCTTTCATAAATATCTAAAAATATAAACTGAAAATATCCCAAAATGTTAAAATAGATAGAAAAATACTATAATATGTACGTTTTAAGGTCGAGTCTATATATTAGGTATTAGAGGATGGTTTAGACAACTTTGGAAATTAGGATGTTTTATTAAAAGGTATTGTAATATTCATGGGTTTAAAACATTATTGTATATCATATGCCCAATTTTTTAGAAAACCCTTGTAGGGATTTATGTTATAAACTATTTGGGTGACTAACTATATTTTTATAGACTCTCATTTTTTATGTAATTATGTATTATTACTTTTTGGGATCAAAAATGAAAGGTATGAGATAAACATTGAAGTTAAAACATGTTATTCTTATTTTTTAGGAAATTATAATATTTTAAGGATTTTTATAATAATTATATAGTTTGTTAAAATTGATATCCCACATGATGGGTGATAAATCATTACATCGAGAATGGCCAAGGGAATCGAACACACAATTGAAGGGTTGTAAGGGTACATCGACTACCACTGGAAAACATGATGTCAAAATTAGTTTCAATTTCAATTTTTATTTAAATGATTTTATATATGAGTAATATGTTTATTTTGGGAACATAACTTCTGATAAATTGATACTAATGGGATTATAAATTGATTTTGTGATTAAGTGATAATTTTGTTACGAAAGAAATTCTATATTTTCGGAATATTATAATATTTGGGTAACTATAATACAATGTTATTTTATTACAAGAGTACTTAGTAATTTTTAATTATTTAAGAATATATAATTTCATTTTTCACTAATTGTGATCTAGTTAATTTTTTGAATAGTTAACTAATCCTGAAGATTATTAGTGTAGTTGTTTTTTGGTATAAGACTTAATGAGTAATAATCATTATTTATAGATATATGATAAATAATTTCTTGACATACAATGTGTTAAAATCTTAATGAATGTTAATTTCCAATATAAATCAGAAATATTTTATAGGGTGTTTAATTATAGTTGAATGATCTGTGTTGGACTGGGGGAATTCAGGTTGAATTTTGGTTGTTGAGGTAGTTTTTTCATCTTTTATGGTTTATTCGTTTTGAGGAATTATCTTCTCTTTTCCTAAAGATTTTTTACTTCATTAATTTATAAAGGTAGGGGTATAAAAATTTAATTTATTTCGGATTATGTTATTCTTTTGAATATTATTCTAGTGCTTCCCTCATGAAAAATTCATCTTAAATACTTATATTTTGGAGAAAGTTTGTGTTTTGTTTTGAAATAGATTAAAGGGTGAAACTAAAATTTTCAATTAATTATATTTCTATATTTTGTGGGTATATGAAGTAAACTAATTACTTAATGATATGAAAATGAGCTTAAAAAAAATTAAGCATTTAGTTTTCTTACTATGAAATCAATGACCTTTTAACCCTTCATAGATTTATAGATTTGTGATTTGTAACATTCTCATGACCATGGTCTCTATAACTATCCATCAGAAATTGGTATTTATTTTTTCTACCATATAAATGTCTTCATAGAATAAAAAATCGTATTTTTTATCTTAGGCGGCCTTCACACATCTTTTTCTTTATTATAATGGAGGTGATTCTTAAATTATTTCTATTGTTTGGGATTTCTACAAAGGAATTTTAAAAATCAAAATACCCAGTTCTTGGTCACAAGATAAAATTTTGGGGATTAATTTTAATAAAGTTGGAGAATGTAATATAGAAATTTTTTAAAAGGAAATACTATGTTTGATGGTGAATAAAATACAGTACATTGAGCTTCAAAGAATAACTATATATTTATTTTCATATGTTACAATTATAACCTAACCATTAGAATGAAAATAATGAATAGTATGAACTCCATTATTAAAATTTTGATTATATGTGTCTATATAATTATTTTAAATTTAATTATAGATAAATGTACAATCCATTTAAATTAAAGTAATTGTTTTTCAGAAAAATGTTTTAAATGTGAAAAAGTGTGTCTTATAAATATAAAATAAATAATCAATATTGTTGGATTATATTAATTATATATATATATATATATATTTAATATAATTTTTAACATTCATCTGAATTTTTTCCCCACATTATAAATGGTCAAATCGAATTTTAAATATAAAAGTTATATTTTCCCAAAAAAATGTTTTCTCAAATTTTAATGAAACACTTATTTTAAATAAATATTTGTACACATTGTAAATTAAATTTTTAAAAATTAAATTATTATATGAATTATTAGTATAAAAATTTAGTTTTTATGATATTTGTTTTAATTTATTAAAAAAAATCATTTTTGAATAATAGTAAAAAATACTATATTTGAATTGAAAACTACCTTTTCATCTGAGTTATTTATATTGTTAGCATATATTTTAGAATGATTTAAATGAATATTTAGTTGATAATATTATCATTTAATTCAATTATTTTTATTATAATCAATTTCACATTGATTTTGGAAATAAAAAAATTTCAATGTTTTCAGAGTTCTTACGTAGAAAACACATCTTATCGATCCGTCAACGGGATTAATATTGTATTAATGTCTAAAAATTATGTGAATTTAATATATGAAAATGGATTATATATTTGGAATCTTAATATACAAATATTTTAAATATACCACTTTTCTTTTTTGACAAACTGAATAGCAAATTTAGTAATATTTTTTATTACAACATTTACGGGTAAATCTGGTATTTAAATGTAAAAATAAAATTATAATAAATATAAAATTATCCCAAAAAATTCCTAATGAAATTGGACGACTTCATTTCAACCCCAATAATTCTTATGAATTAATTATAACATTTGGAAGCCACTTGAATGAAATTATGATATTTATAATATTATATTAAAGGAAATGTCAATTTGGTCACACTATTGTTTTTAACAACATCAATTTTTTTATTATGGGTTTATATATGAGATGTGTTTGAATAAAAAAATATATTTGAAATGAAAAAATTATCTTAATCATCATAATTTATTATATATTTTACAAAAATAAATAATTACCTTGAATGCATACAGATTGATGATGTAGTGATTGTTAATTTAAAGTGAATATCAAATAAATGACATTAAAAATAATGAAAATAATATATTATGGGAGAATTAATGTAATACAAGAATTTATGGGACTCATTCTATTGAATAGTTAATTTCTATGAGATATAGTTTTAATATATCACATTTTTATAATATTTTTTAAAAATCAATTAATGAATAGTGTAAAAATTGATATAAGTGATATTTTAAAATTAATAACTTTTTATAAAAAGATATAAATTTTTAAAATTTCTAGAATTAAAAAATATGTTTGGGACAAGTCTTTAAATTTCATAAATGACTCATTTATTTTAATGTTTACATTTTATTGTAATTTTATTGACCCTTGAATTCTAAATTACAGGATATTAGAGTAAAAATTAAAAAGGAGAGATAAGGGCTACAAAAAATGATAGGGATTAAATTTTTTTGAAAACTACTATAATATTTATTATATTATGTTATTTCAACCCCAAATATTCCTATAATTGAAATACATTAGTTTATAACCTTTCAAATTATATAATTAATTTTTATTAATATAATAATTTTGTGAATTCCAAGAGTGTCCCTCCCCTCTCTTATAAAAGGGAACACATTCTTCTATGTTCATCAAAGTTACAAACCAATTAGATTCAGAAACTATCTTTCTAAATCCCATAAAAGAATCAATCCCAACATTCTATTGAACTTAATTTAGTCAAAACTCTCACCTTAGAGGTGTTAAGGTGTTAGTCAAAACTCTCACCTTATGTTAATATCATAACCTTTATCCATCTGAACATCCATAAAATTGGAAATGAATTATTGTCGGTGTGTACGACGAACTGTCACCACCACGAATCGATATAATTTGTTTTTCATCACCATATCTCTAGACTAGTTATAATTATGGAATTAGTATTTATATATTATAATAATTACAAATTTATTACCATTAAAGGAAGAATAAATCATTTACATTCCTTCATTTCCATGAATTGGAAAATAAAAATGTCGTTCGTTGATACGTATGAACTAACACCTCCATGATGCGATGTGATTAATTATTCATCACAACGTGACATGGATTATATTTATAGGTATATTTTAATCATTAATATGATATTATTTTTTATTATTATTATATATATATATAAATTATATTTACCATCTTTCCATAATGATAATTGAAAAATTAAAATGTTTCTCATGTGTATGTAAAACCAACTATCTCCATGATTTTAACATATTTCATTTTTCATAATCATATATTATGGATTGATTTAATAGTATACTATAAACTTAAGGGACCTAGCGTACTCATCCATAATTTTTTTAAAGAAAATAAAACTACAACACTCAAAGAACAAATGGAATATCAAACGCCATCAAAACATGAAAGTGGTAAATCCAAAACCAATCAGAACAAAAATCAGAAAATATCATCCATAAATAAAAAGATCACATTTCCAGAAAATAAAACCCATAGCGGCCCATCATCTATGTGTCAGCCAGCCCCCAAAAGACGTCTCCACACTCTTAACCCTAGCCTAAAGTCCCAACGGTGTCCCGCATGTGCATCCACCACCCAATGTTTTCCATAACCGCAAACCTGAATACCCGCATAACCGAAAACCCTACCTGCATCATATGTTGCCATCGTGTGTTGTCTAGGTGAAGTCATCCCATGCCCACTTTCCATGGTCATTGAACACCCGCATTCTGAGGTCATTAAATAGCCGCATTCTGATGTCTTCAGAGACCCACAACCCAACTATCCTATCATTTTCGGCTTCAGAAACCGGCCGACATGCATCTATCCTCTAACGCACTAGTTGCACATCGACGCTTTCCACCACCTCGCCCCTATCATCACAGATCTTCACACTCCGACAACCAATAGCTTCCTTATTTAGAACATCCTGTGCACCATCACTACATCGTGTCGAGATCCGATCCCCCTACTATGATCCCACAAGGGTCCTACTCTGCCATCTAGACAAGCCAACAATAGTTGTAGAACACACCACCTCACCCCTATCGACACCGCTTCAATGATGTCCACCCACAAGACCTTTCATTTCCCTTCGCTGGAAGATTTGGATGTCACCCCCAATTCTTCGGCTCAACGCCACCACAATTCATCTGAGACGACGTCACCGTCCTTAAGCAACCACGCTGTGCAGAAGTCAAGACATAACCGGCCTGGAGGTTCCTTGTGTTCCTCCACCTGAGATCATGAGGGTCCTCCTTAGCTAGAGGAATGTCTGAAATAGAAAAATTTCTAGGAACTTCACAAGGGACAAAATATCGAGGATACTAAACACAACATTGTGTGAACATCTCAAAATTCCCAATGATTTCATCATTTGTAATTTTCCAAACCTGATAGAATTTGTTGGTGCAATGGCCAGTAGGAGAGAGAAGCTCTCCCTTATGAAGAGAGTAGCAATCCATATTTTTCTTCTATATCTCCTGGATTTAATATTATAATTTATGAATAAAATTGATAATAATTTCATGAATATTATTTTATATATTATGGAATAGTAGCCACTTTTGGTACGGACATCATACGAAAGTCATTTTGGACTCAAGTAAAAAAATGACGTCCAAACATTTGACATGAGATTAAATAATAATGTTATAGTTATAAAATTGTAACTAGTTATTTAAATTAAATAAAAAAATTGAAAATATTACTTGAAAGTATATTATTAATTTGATTTTATTATTCCAGAAGATAATGAACGTAAATAATGAATCAGACTCAATGTAAGGGACTTTGTAACCCGAGAATTTTATGAGAAATATTATGTTTTTATGTTATATAAATCATCAAAGTAATATTTCACTATACACAACACTATATTGGCTTAATTTACACGCAACATCGGCCTTCCTCGATAGCTTGTGTCGTACGTAATACCGAGTTTCACTAAACAACATTATGTTATTAAAATATTATTAAAACTAGCCATTATGAATAGCAATTACCACTTTTTGAAATTTTGTAAATTTTATTTTTCAAAATGGACTTCATTTTTGGATTCAGAATATCAAAATTAGCCTAGGGTAAAATTTTGGTATTTTTCTGAAAACTTTCAATTTTTGATGAATAGTGAAAACACCGGGTTACTATTTAAAAACTGACTTTTTATTTCAATAATTTTTTATTTTATTTAAATTTATTTTAGGTAAAAATTGATACATAATACATATATATGTTCAATTCAATTCATTTGATTCATTTTATAATAATTTTGGATATATAAAATTTTGTTGAACTTTTCAACGTCTTTTACCCACCTCCTAAGAGGATTTTCAAATTCACATAAAACATACTTTTACCGCTTCTGTGAGTGGAATTTCAAAAATCTGAGAGACACGGTTAATATCAAGGACTAAAATGTGGTTCAATGAGATGAAAATAATTTTTGGTGAATAGTAACTTTTTATTTTTTTTACCTCAATTAAAAGAAAATAGGGTAATTAAGTGTAAAAGTGTTATTATTATTACCCTAACACATGTCCTAATTCTATTAGATAAGTTTAAATCGACCCAAAACAACCTTAGAAATAACATATGACCATTTAGGCCCACTTGGACAAGATTAGGACATTTATTATTAATTTATTTAAAGAAGGGTTAGAATAGTTAAAATCAAATTTAATACTAAATAATTTTTAATATAGGGTTATACATAAGATAAATTAGACTATAAATATTAATTAGAAATTTAATACTATTTTCTACATAATGGTATTTTATTTGTAATTTTTAGATTTTAAATAATCTAATTTATCTATGACACAATGATGATGCAATAATTATCTTATTAATGAAATATTGACAAAATTGATGTTATAAATACCCAAATAAATGTAATATGTGACTTTTTATGAATTCCAATAATATTTTATGTTACTATGATATGTTATTATTGATTTAATTAACTTTTTTCGAACTAATCATTCTGTTATGATTTTCAAAAAAAATCGATTACCAAATAGTGTCAAAATTGACATGAAATAGTTTTTAAAACAAATTTTATATTATTATTTGTTATTATATTCTTAATGATCTAAGGATCCACCAAGATACATATATCAAGATATGTGTATCATTAATGTACCACTTGGGGGTCTCTTGGATGTATATGGTATGTTTATTAACTATATAATATAAAAATACAAAGTGTCATGGTAAATGTCAATCTAATTTACTAAAAGTTAAAACTAAAACATAAGGTTAATATAATGTCGTAAACTTGTCTAAATTCTATTGGATGAGAGTATTTCGACCCATCCCCACCTTGTCTTAGAAATAAATCAATTTGGAGCAATTAAAAATCGAATATGACTTTATAATAAAAAAATATTTTTAGTTTTTCCAAAGTTCCCCTCTCCTCCCTTATAAAAGGGCACCACCTCCCTCTCTTCCTCACACCGCATTGAGCCTTCAAGCTCGGCCAACCCCTAAACTATTCTCTTCTCCACTTCCCTAAAAACATCCTAGATGTCCTGGTTGTCTTCAAAGACCAATTTGAGTGCCCTAATAGGAAGTCTCAAAGAGGCGCTTCAAAGAAGAGGTAATGTCCCTTACCGATTCTTTCAACTTTATTTCTTCTTCCACTTCTTATTCTTTAGTTGTTTCACTATGAAGTAATAACATCAGTATCAATCATATACTGATATGTTATTATATGTTTGAAACAACCCTATTTCACCATCTATCCATCCTACGGAAAACAAAATCACGTGTCTGCGTACGTACGGAATACCGTCTCTACGCCGTGGTGTAATCTATTTTCCACCACCACCGTACATGGATGGGTATAATGGTATAAATAAAAACTATATATAATTATTGTAAAGTGATATTTATTCTCAAATAGTATAAATACTCTCCAATACAATTCCACTATCATGGGAACGATATCATCGCTCATGCGTACGTATGGAATACCGTCTCCACGATGTGATGTGACTCGTTCTACATGATTTTCATTGCATAATGATTACATAAATGAATTGAGTGAATAAATATGTTATATATTACACTAATAAAATTCTGTAAATGAGTTATATATAGCCTAAAAAGATTTATAAGAATTTATTCGACAAAACACGCATAAGAACACAAAGAAATAAACACCCAAATAACAAGTAACAATGAACTATTACTAATAAGAAGATATGAATATGACCATATATGATATAATAAAAATAATTATGATTCTGGAATAAGTCAATAACATTATTTAAATCATTATATAGGAGTTTCCGACACATACGATGAAAATCGGACCTAAGGTAAGGGAAAATTTCACTATCTCATTATTATCCGAGATTGTTTATACTTCATAATTTACTAGGGAATATTTACATCCACATCCATGTTTCCTCAATATGTAATATTATTTACATCCACCTACAATTTTTTAAATCCAATTTTACCCTTCGGTGAGTTTTTAGTAATAGATATTAAAGGAATCATTTTTCATTTATCATACGAGGTACTTTTTGACTTTTCCGACATAAGTACGAGAAGAATGTTTTTTTAACTTATACGGCATGAATGGAATTTTTGAACATTATTTCCATGAAACTTCCTTTAAAAGTTTTCAAGTCTATTATTAGTAAACTTCTTTTAGTTCAAAATTATATGAAATTTTATGAAAGAAATTTTTTTTTGAAGTATAAAGGATATTTTCTTCAAGATTGGAGTTCAAGTGTTTTATCAAAATTATTTTCCATCTAAAATAATATAGGGTTCTGTTTTTATCCCTATTTTTTACATTGATTTGATTATGTTATGATGGAATTATTTTTATGATGTCCTTTTATCTTATATGGATTATGTTATGATGGCATGATTTTTAAGATTCCCATTTTTATTACATGGGTTATGCTATGATGTATGGTTTATGATTTTGTGGCACACATAAGAATGGTATCGTTATGAGATGGGTGGGACCTATATATCCCTCCAATTCATTGGGTAATGATTTATATCTCATGAGAAAGACATGGCTGGAATGGTAGGTTAATCCAGTTCAGTGAAATAGGACTGAAAGGAGGAGTGAACTCAGTTCAGAAATGGACTTTGTCCACTAAGATAGTCTTGGAAATGAGTCTTGACTACTAAGAAATGATTTAATGTGATTATGTGTGTATTCCACAAAGTGTCATGTTTTATGTTATGATTATTGGGATTACATTTCACTACTATGATTTATCCCATGTTATGAAATTATGATCTCTTTTGTAGGTTAAGATTTAAAAAATGATATGTTTTTATGAATATGATGTGGTTGATATTTATTTTGTTTATCCATACTGAGCATTTGAGCTCACCCTTTTGTATGTTTTCTTTTCCCCAGGTCAGGAAGAATAATATTAAGTAGGATATGCCAAAAATGGACTCTATATATGATGAAATAAATGCGAGATGACATAGATGATTTATGTACCAGTTGTTTATGTTTCCCAGTTTCTAAAGACACTATACCTATACGGTCCTTTCCTTGTTTTGTTATATGTTGTAATAAGTGTGCTTCAATTCTAATGTAATAACCATGTATGTAAAGTATGGGTCGTTATAGACTTAGTCTCAATCTCCATTCATTGAAGAATATATTGATGTCATAAACCCATATTCTTTTAAAAGGTGTATATACTGAAACATTGAAATATCATGACATGATTTTTTTATTCTCATTTTATTTTATATTTTATTAAATTTTATACGTCAATGGGTATTATGATTTAAATTTTCTTAGTGGTTTGGTACAAGTGGAATGTATAAATATTTTATTATCAAATCATTTTCTCTATATCAATATTCTAGATATTATTTTATATTAATATTTAATAAAAGTATTATATATGAAATTTTATATCTATTTTAAATTTCATTCAATGTTTTGCAAAAAGGTGATCTATTTCTATTTTCTATATAGGATGTTTCCATTCCATTACAAATTAAAAATGGAATATAATTTTTATCGAATACGGTGACAAGAAGATATCTATCGTTTTGACCATTACTTGATATTTTTCATCCTATTAATGTTCTAATTATTTTAAAAATAATCCCATCATTTCCCTTTCAGGTTATTTTATTGTTATTTTTTATGAAAATTGAATGATAATTTCTATTACATCAAATGGTTTCTTATTAGTGGAAGTGAAATTTTAAGAGTGAAATGTTGAATGTTAATGATTTTATGTGTAATTGTTATCTAATAGTACATCAAATTTTTATAGTATTCTATATAAAAAACAAGTATGGGTGGTTCTGTGATAAACCAAGGATGTTTGGTTATGTTATATCCTCTATTTCATTGGGTATAGAAGTCGACTATATGATTCTTCCATTACTAAGAGTGACATGTATGGAAGTCGACCATATGGTTATTCCATTTTTGTATAATTATGTCCCATGTTAATGACTTATCATTTATATTATTCCATATGAGTTTCCATGAAAATATTTTTATTTGCCAAAGGACAGATAACTATCTTATTGAAATGATGATCCCTTTATCAAGTTGAAAATCTATGTTTTTAAAGAAATATTTTATGGATCTTCACTAGAGTAATGGTTTCCTTTCATTTAAGTCCTTCACTATAAATTATTTCTCATACTATATTGTTATATTTATCAATGGTTTCAAGGAAGAAGAGGAACAATGACGATATTAAGGGAAAATTATGAAGATATATCAGCATAAGAAATCATGTTTTATTTTAAATATTTTTTAATATTGTAGGAAAAATTGACACCGAGTATAAGTGTCCAATTTGAATATATGGATTCACATTGAAATAGGATTCCATAATTATCTAAAAATCTAAAATGAAAATATCCATGAGTCTGAAATATATATGAGAAACACTAGATTATGTAATGTTTAATTTTGGTTCCTTACACTATCAGGTGATATTTTAACCCATCAATTAAAAAAATTAATGGACTCCATTTAAAGGATATTATCCCTATTTTAATTTTATAAGAATGAGATGGTCATGATATTTGTTAATAATGTGGAGGGATAATTTTCTCAAATATCAAAATTAGAAAAAATATATGAATATCATGAAAAATATCAATGATATGAACTTTAATCAATTTAGGAAATGGTTTTTTTTCAAAACATTCCCTCATGCAACAAAATATAAAATATACTCGAATTTCATTATCCTAATGAAAAATCTTAAATAATACCTCGATGAATATTATGAAAATGTCGCAATACATCAATGATAAACCAATATATTTTTTATTACCCTCATCATTAAATCTGAACATTTAAATTGTTCCCTGAATCATGGTTTATAAAATTCATTGGAAATTAAAAACAGTGTTTGTTAGGTAATTTTTTTTGTTCGCTCACTTTCAAAATAGAGATCAATAAATCTCAAGGGTCTCATGGGTTTGAAAATAATAATTGGTGAGAATTATTTATTTTAGTTTGTGTGAAATATATTTCTTATTGGGGAAAGTAAGTCCAACATTCCACATGTCAATATTGTGGGAATAAGTTGCTAAATAAAATTTCAAATTGTTTTATGAAATGCTTTATGTGTGCAATGGAAGTGGAACTAGCTAGCAATTTCTAATGGGATAAATCAAAAAATATGATTAATGAAAGTAATTATCCAATCAAAACTCAACCTATCATTAAATTTTCAACAGTAAATAATTTTTACAATATCTAAATCATTTCCTTATAACATTTTTTTCATTGATAACCATCAACAACAACCTTGCAGGCCTAGATAGAAAGGGAAAAAATATTCATTCACAACTACTAAAGTCATTCATGAAAATAAACTATTGAAATTTATTTGACATACACATTCATGGATAGTGAATTTATTTTTCAATCTGGTTATAAACCTTCTTTTTTATCCCACAAGTTTCATCGAACTATTTAAATAACACCTCAAAATTGGAATTTGAGGGATTAATGAAGATATAAAAAGGATAAATTATTTCATTCCAAGAATATAAGGCATCCCCAATAATAAAATGGAATTAATTTCCATGAAATAATTTTCAAATACCCTGTATAGAATTTTTATTTCTTTCTAAGAATGAATATTATTAACTTATACTAATCTAAAATAAATATTCAAGGTAATTAATTTAACTAATATACCAAAAGTCATCCAATGATTATATACATGTGAATGGATGGGGGTTAATTATAATTAGAACCAGATCTAAATAAATAGTATAATTTCCAACCTAGTAGTCATATCATTCTCAAATGATTGATACAAAATAAAATATTATCCTCGATGACATGTCATTTTTTATGTAATTTGCAGATTGTAATTCTAATGAATTTCAAAGTATTCCTCATAGTCAATAGGATGTGTTCTTACATGATATATTTCATAGATATTTTCAATATTCAATAATCCATGTATAATGTATGTTGATGAACATGAGTATCTAAAAAATCAATTATATAGAAATCATGATAATGTTTTTAAATATGAATTTTTTTCACTATGGGGTACACAATTCCTCTTCCTCATATAGATGGTTGGTTCAATGGTCCTATGAATTTAATATTGTGATGTAATTAAAATTATGATAATGAAAAATTATCCTCTACCAAAGATTGATGTATTATTTTATTAGTTTTGTGGTTCCCAATCCACCTCCATGGTGGATCTTCTCTTAGGATATAATTAAAAAATGGTATAGAAAGAGGATATCACTAGTTATTCCTTCCATACAATGTATAAGAGACATGAGTTGATTTTGATTCCATTTTGACTCATTATTTCTTCTGTAATCTTCATAGCTACGATTAACAGAATCATTATGAATTACTTTGATAAATTGTGGTAGTCTTTGTCAATTATATTAAGTCATATATAAAAGAAATATGAAATAATAGGGGAATTAAAATAATATATTCAATCCATTTTTAATGGAAACATTATAACCGAAGTATAGTAAATGTGTGTTTTTTTGGATAAAGTGACATTCCTGGGGATATTTATCACCAAATAAAGAAATATGTGGATCTGACCTAAATAGTTGAAATCGAATGATAGCCCAAAAAAATCTATGATAGAAATACATAGTTTTCTATTATTAGTTTGGGAATGTAGAATACTATAAAATACACATATATATATGGTCTTCATGAAACCATGGTTTTTGGACACCCATATATCCATTCTTCATTAAATAATAAGTCTATAGATAAACGTATATTAGCAGTTTTCAAAAAATATGTATCTAGTAATATTTTAAAAGACATAGAACTGATTTTCCAAAACCATGGAAGTAGAGGCCCCCTATATCCATAGTTCCTCTAAACATTTTATATATCATTCCCTCTTAATCCTGAGAAAAACCATCATGGGGTAAAAGTATGGGAAACTTTATTTCCACTGTTTGAGGGATATTTTCGTGGTTTATAAAAACATATATAAGATTATTTATATATATATATATATATTAAAAAATGTATATAGTCTAGTGGATAAGTTCATGGTTTCCCATTATAGAGGTCTAGGGCTAAAATTCTAGTGGACACAATTTTTTAGAATCCTAGAGAAATAGATTAAGATTTTTTTAGAAATGTTTTTTTCACCCTGTAAATAGAACTGTTTATGTGGTTTGAAAACAAGGAAATGTTTCTATTTATATAGTGAAAAACTTTTATGATTATTTCCTTGGGTGAAAAAATTTGGGAATATGTCTATTTCAATGGTGTATAATTGTAGCTATACCTATTTTCCTCTGATGTAAAACCATTTCTATAGTCTTGTTTCCAATATTATATAACTATGAATGTTGGTCTATTACCATAGCGTAAAACCATATATATATTTATCATCTTTAAATCATAGATATAGCATAGAATTATAGGCATTCCAATAGGAAACATTTTCATTTGGACCAAGAATATAAGTTATAGAAAAACATTTTACCATTATAGACAAGGTTTTTTATTTTGGTTATATGCTAATTTCATATTTTTCATTGTCTATATATGAGTTGATTCTAAGGATTTTCAATACCTACAACCTAGATTAGTTATAAGGTATTAAAAAATTTATTAACTTATTAATGGTATGAAATATTTAAATAACATAGGAGTAGTTTAATCACTATATATATACCCACATTACAGACTTGTGGGTGGTATTTTTGATCAACAGAAATTCTTCCAAAAATGGATTAGGTTGTATACAAATACAATATAAAAACTTAATTGCATATACCTACCTTCAATTAAATATAAATGGTCAAAAATACCCAATGAATTATATATAATTGGATATAATGATCTTCATGTTGAGGATTTGGATACATTATCTCTATAGGAAAATTTGTGACTAATATATTAATCAAAAAATCCTCAAGTGTATATTCACACAATTAGAGCTTAATATACGTGAACAATAGTTGTTGGACATGATCAATGATTATGATTGTTCAATGAATCACCATCTTATGAAGGTAATAAATGATAAACAATATCTATGTATAAAGGATCCCACAACCTTATACATGATGGTGATTGAATGGGATCCAATAATCATGGAATTGTAAAGGAATGAAATGGGAATATGGTAGAGAATATTTTTATAACAACAAATATTTCCATATAACACTTAAAAATAATTTATTACATAAAATACCCACTTGATACAACATAGAAGATCGATGGGTCAAGTGTATTTGGGGATTAAGAACATTACCTAACAACTTAAAACAAGAAATATACATCTTTATTGAAATCTTCTTTAACATGACCACACACATTCATTCGTACTTAGCATCACATGGGATAACCTGAGAAAATTCATAAAAAGGGTGAGATATAAATCCCAGTAGGGGATTAAAATGTAATAACATTAAATATACAGTACTTTCTAATAAATATTCATATCAATGGAGTATATTAAAAAAAGTAATATAGGGTATTGTATTGCAAGATTATCATAACAATGAAATTTGGAAAAAAACATTTAACATGATAGTAACAAGATCCAAGGCTCATTGCACATAGATCATGAGTAAACCCTAGTTGAACATGAATTTTAATGACTAAACCCTCATTTCACATGGTGTATCATGATTGTAATCATTACCCAATGTACTAGAGTGCTATCATGGAAAACCATTCTTAATCATTCCATTTCATGTATAAGTGTTTCAAATAGATCATACAACATGGAGTCATTAAAAATCATCATTTATTCCATGATAAAGTAATGTATAATTAATACATTAAACTATATAATCAATATGTAATTTTGTATATATTTGAATTCCCTTGATAGATAAATGGGTATTGTATTCACTACACAATGAATTTGGCTAAGAAAATCATGGTGCAATTTCGGAAGCATAACGGCGTGACATAAGAATTCATAAAAATGGTTGATGAGAGATAAATGGGTATATAATAATATGTACATGAAATTTATATTTAGGGGTTCATATATATACATTTCACAACATATTTAAGTGAATTTAGATTCACAAAATAAAATAAATGTTTGAATGAAAATGAGAAAAGAGAAATTCCCTATGGAATTTTGACATTATAACAGGTGTACATGGAAGGCATTAATTAGAGATAAAGAGGTATTTCATCATTAAAACATATGTAATTAAGTATTTGGGAGGTTCAAATCATACGCCAATATTTTTAATTGAATAAAAAATTGAATAACAACATAATGAAATTTGGATAAAATGAGAATGGAAGAAAGCCCTTACTATAAACTGTGATCCCAAAGGCTTGAGAGGGGATTGAGAGATGCTTAATGAGAGCTCGGGGAGCCTCAAGACGGCATAAGAGGGATTAGGGTAGGGTAGGGACATTCTCCAAGGGTATCGAGTGAAGATAAGTGGTAGGATGGGTTAGCTTGTATAGGAAAAAAGAGGGAATTTGTTATTATTTATGTGTTGGACACTACACATTAAACTATTAAAAAAACAGACCAAACCATGGTTTTTCCAATGGTTTTTTTCCAAAGGGAAGTGGAAAACATTATTTTTTTTGGCCAATGGCCTAAACTATTAAAATATTTTTCATACTTATGTGGACTTGAGTTATACTCTCAAAAAAATCTTTTTAACAGAAAAAATGGTTTATCAGTCTTGAAGGGTCCACTAAGGCTTTTTAAAAGTAATAAAACAAACCTATAATCTCGTTATTTTAAAGTTGAAACATTTATTTGCCGAAATTACCATTTAACATATTGTTTACAACACTATTGGGCCATTATGATGTCACAAAAGAAATTATATATTTAAACAATATTTAATTTTTACCAAAAAATGTGATTGTCTCGGAAAATTTTTAAAAATTAACCACTGGATAATTTCGACCTCATGATTCAAAAAATAATATTAATTTTATATGAATAATTTTATATATATTTTCATTTTCATTTATAAAATAAAAGCTGACATTTATTGAAAATTCATGGGTCTTGACATGAACAATTTTCAATCCCCAATACAAATTTCATTTGTATTCATAAAAATTATACAATCATTTATATTAAATGAAAATTAATTTGATAATAATATTTTTTAAAAATAGTACTTATTTCAAAAATACATTAATTCATATAAATATATTTTTTAATTTAATACATACTAAAAATACTATGTGTGCATTAAAACCCATTTACAAAGTAACAATGGTAAAATGAATGTATATTGTCATTCAAAAAAATGCACAAAATCGTAGTGCTAGGGTCTTGTAACATAACCCATTACAACACCTCCAAAAACCAAAGGGTAAGGTTTGTGATGGTGACAGACTCTTGGGGTTTCTAGGATAACATCGCTCTGGTGGTAATCTCTATTAATTTCCACTTCTCTTATAGGAGGTTCTGTTCAAATGTAACATGTTGAAGATCTGCTTGGGATTGGTCAAGAGTGAAACCCAGTGACATCACCTCCTTTCCGAGCTCTGAAAAATGGGATTCATATGATGAAATTCTACTGGATTGGTCCATCGGTTCCTTTTTTCTGAGTAAATTGGATTCGTTAAAGCCCTATATGTATACTAATCATGTGATCATTGTTCAAATGCTATATTAGTAACGATAACAATTGTTAATAGTATTTCGAAATCCGAAAACATAAAAACAAGGTAGTGCATAATCATTATATATAGTAAGACATTTATTAATATCAAGAGAAATTTTCATTGATAATAGTTTGGGTCGTTACAATCTTCTCCCCAAATGAAATTTTTCCCTAGAAATTTTATTTTCCCACAATAAAAAGATGTGGGTAACTTCACCTCATCACCTCCTCTGTTTTCCACATTTCTTCTTCAAACTTTTGGTTTCTCCACAACACTTTCTCGAGGGGAATTGTCTTATTTTTTATAAATTTTTCTCTTTGATCTAAGATATTCACCAACTTCTCTTCATAGGTTAGGTCATTCTCCAATGGTACCACCTCTAGATTGATTACATGTGATGGGTCATGTATGTTCTTCCTTATGATTGATACATGGAATACATCGTGTACTTGAGATAGGTTATGTGGGAGTGCTAGTCGATAGGCCACTTCTCCAATGAGATCAAGGATCCCAAAAGGGTCGATGTACCTTGGACTAAGCTTTCACTTCTTCCCAAATCTCATAACACTCTTCCACGATGATATGTGGACTAATACCATCATTCTAACATCAAAATATAGGTCTCATCGATTATTATCGTCATAACTCCTTTTTTTCCTCGTAGCAGATGTAATGTGTTATTGGATGGTCTTAACCTCTCCACTATTTCATCGACCTTTTCTGGAATAATAATTTTTTTCTCCCTAGCTTCATCCCAATGTGTCGGTGTTCTACACCTCTTCCCATATAGGGATTCATAATGAGCCATTTGGATGCTAGAGAGGAAACTGTTATTGTAAGAGAACTCCAAAAGGCTAATATGTTGATCTCATCATATGTTGAAGTATATTGATAATTCTCTAAAAATTTCTTCTAGTGTTTGGATAGTCCGCTTAGATTGACTATTAGTTTGAGGATGATAAGTCATACAGAAGTTCAGCTCAATACTTAGAGATTGTTGATGACTCTTCCAGAACATAGAGGTGAATCTTGGATCTCGATGGGATACAATTGATAGTGGTACTCCATAAAACCTTACCACTTCTCTTATTTTTATCTATGCTAGTTGATCTAATGAGAAATACTCTCGAATTTCAATGATATTTGTAATTATTGTAAGATGATCCACAATAACCCAGATATCATTGTTTCCTTGGGATGTCATTGAAATTATGGTGACAAAGTACATGATAATGTTCTCCCATTTCAAATAAATTATGGGTAGTGGTTTTATCTTCCCCTTAGACTTCTTCCTCTTAGCCTTTACATTATAGCATACTAGGCACAATGATGTATACTCAACAATATCCTTCTTCATGTTTCCCCATAAAAAAGGCTCTATGTGATCCAGATACATCATTTTGTTTCCTTGGTGAATGGAGAAATTTAAACTATAGGCATCATTAAAAAGTTATTTCCTTTACTCTAGACATGATGGAACACATAGTCATGACCCAATTCTCAAAGTTCTATATTTATTAACAATGAACTCTGATGTTTTACCTTTTTATAGTTTTTACATTCTTATACATTCCCACATCACCTTTTTTATCAGCCTTTTACCTTTACAAAAGATATGGATGAGAAGTCATATGTGAAAGGATTGATGATGTCCCATTCTTTATGATTCCCATGTCCATCTTCATCAAATATAAGAATATTGGATCCTTTTCAATTATCATAGATGATAGAATCACTAGGTCTTTTCTACTTAGAGCATCTGCCACATTGTTTTCTTTCCGTGGATGTTAATGGATTGAACAGTAAAATTCATGGATGAGATCTATCCATCTTCACTGATGCATGTTCAACTCTTTCTGGGTAAATATATACATGTGGTATTTTTTATCCCTATATTTTTTACACAGATTTCCAAAGAGGTAATAATGACAAATTTTTTAAGCAATGATTTCTGTAGCCAACTCCAGATCTTGGGTTTGATAGTTTTAATCATGAACTTTAAAATTATTTGAATCATTGTAAATTACTTTTTCATTTTAAATCAACACACATCTTGGGACCTTCTTCTAACCATAACTGAATACCAAAAAAAGTTCCCTACCTGTGGGTTGTGTGACCACGAGTGTAGTGGTAAGCCACTTTTTCAACTCTAGGAAGCTCTCTTCACATTCATCACTCTAAGAAAACATGAGTCACTTTTGGAATATCATGGTAAGAGGGTTTGACAATCATGTGAAATTTATCACAAATCAGCTATAATATCCACCTAACCCAAAGAAGCTATAGATATTTGTTACAGATGTTGGCCTTAGTCACAGCTCAATTGTAGCTATCTAAGAGGGATACATAGATATCCCATTGCTTGTGACAGTATGACCCTAAAATGAGTCCTCCTTCAACCATAACTCACACTTGATATACATTTCATTGATATTCTCCTTTCTCATGGTCTATAGTATAGTTCTTAGATAATTCTCAATCTCCACCATGGTTTTGTATTATATTAAAATTGTTTCTATAATGAATAACCCAAATTTTTCTAGGTAATCTCTTGAGACTCTATTCATAATTTCCTTGACGATTTCTACTCTATTAGTAAGTCCTAAATGCATTACTATGAATTCATAGTGCATGTATCTTGTACGGAAAGCAGTCTTGGGGATATCCTCCTTCTTCGCCCTAACATGGTAATATCCTGACTAGAGATCCACTTTGAAGAAGTACTTTTCTCCATGTAGTCGATCGAACAAGTCACTAATTCATGGAAGAGGGTAATTTTTTCTTTATCATGATTTTTTTGACCACATGATAATCAATGAAAAGGCACATTAACATATCCTTATTAGTAAAAAAGAGGACTAGTTCCCCCCATGGTGAAGCACATGGGTATATTAACCCTTAATCTAGATTCTCATGTAGTTGTCTCATCGTTTCATCACAACCCACAATACCAATTCTATTTGGAGTCTTGGATATTGGGAATTCCCTAGATATAATATCAACTAATAATTCTACATCACTTCTAGGAGGAAGACCAGACAATTCCTTAAGGAACACTTCCGCGAATTCCCTCGCAATAGGCATGTCTTCAAGGATAGGTGGTTCCTTAAACCCAATCATCTGATCTAGATACATGTGCTTATATGGCAGTAATATCCATGCTTGAGATGATTGTGGTAAATATGATTAATCCACATACATGCACTTTTACAAAATCGAGGGTTGATTCTCTATATAGGGAGTGATTTCACACCCATGAAAATCTATGTTCTCTCTATATATGTAAATCCAATCCATGCTAATAATTTCATCAAATTCCACTGAAGGGAGTATGACAAGGTTCTAAAAGATGATCAATGCATAAATTATGATTGGGGAGTAGTTATATTAATGGGATGCAATGATTACGCCATTTTCCATTCTCTCTGATATCTTTACTTCTATGATTTTGTGGTTTTGGGATTGTTCTACTAATCATTCGGTATATAAAAGAATTCATATAACTAGAATACAAAAGTGTGTTCTCTATTCATTAATGAATAACTAGTGTATAAGCCACCACTTCATTGTCGGGGTGTCCTACAGCGGTAGTTATGAAAAAAGCTCTCACTTGTTGCCTTAGAGGTCGATGGATTCCTCCAAAAACACATGGCTATGGTAACTGGATTGAAAAGTTCCCTGATTCTTTGTAGTTGATGAAACGAACAATGCGTTGATGGTCAAAGGGATCATTCCTCTCTTCTTTCGCATCTGTAGGTTTTCTTGTCAAAAGGTAATAGCTAGGTGACCATCTCTTCCACACCTAAAGAATTTCCTCATCCCCTTCAAAGAATATGCAGGTTGCTTCTTTCCACTTCTTTGTCAAGCGGGGTGCTACAATTTCTTACTACCATTTGATTTATCCATCAAACCCCTAGAATTAATGTCCACCTTAAACTTTTTATCCCCATGATACCCTTGAGATTTTCTTATCTTAATTTTGACCATGAAAGCACATTGGACTATTTCCTCGTAACTCTCAAAGTCACAAATCTCTAGGGACTTCTATAGGCTATGTTTTATCTCACCAAAGAAGAATCCAAACATTCATTCATGGGTAATGAAAAAGCTGAGGTGATATCTTGCAAGACTTTTGATGTTTTTATCAAACACTCTGAAGGATTTGTCATCTTTTTTTTAGGAATAAAAATTCCATTTTCATATTAAGTCAATGGATTATATGAAAATATTTATCAAAAAAAAATTCCAAAAATCTTTCCATTTCAATGCCTCGATATCTTCACATGATTCATATATTTGATCAATTTCAACCCTTGATCAGCTTCACTCTCGATATGATAATATACAATAAGAACCTTCTCTTGGCCGAAATAATGAAGGATGTATAGGATCTTTTCAATGAAGTTGAACAATTTCTCGACAATTGAGGAATCATATCATCCATTAAAAGTTTGAGGCCATGGCCTCATGAAGCTATCGATATAAACTTTATCTTTCCTAAGGGTGGGGGTTTAATGTTCCTCTTGGACAATGTTTCTATTCAAAACAATGAGTTAACCGGGAGAGTATCGTTACAATGTTTGTGATTCCCACTACCATCACATTAGGTATCTCATTAGAATAGTCATCACATTGATCATCACATCGATTGATAGCCCATGTTTTCATATTACCAACCATTGGTTTGATTAAAATAAATGTTATGGGTAACACATGATGGGTAATCCAAAGACAAAAACGGATGACTTATAAATTACTTTTATTTCCTTCACTTGTGAGTTTATTGGCTTCAATATATGTTATCCATGATAAACATCCCAACATATATTCTTAGGGACCTTTTTTTAAATCCCTTAATATTGGTACATAAAAAGATTATGACTTTACCAAAGCATATCCCCTATGATTATTGTAACCAAGAGTGCAGCAAGGCCAATTGTTGTGCACCAGTTCTCGTTCGAGTCTATCTCAAAGCAGTGTTTTGGGGTTTTAAACCTATATAAATCTGTTCTAGATTTGCCTCTACTAGCTCCTATCCAGATAGGTATGTCTTTTCTTGATATACCACTTACTCAATACTCACCAAAATTTTAGGGTGTTTTTATTATGCTCACTCTTATCCATAAGTCTTTCACCAGGGTTTTCTCATCCTAATCCCAAAAATAACTAAACCTATCTTCTAATAAAATCTATAACAACGCTTCTTTTAATATATAAAATAAACATAATTTATTAATTAAAATCATTAATTCTTATGACATAGAATATTTATTGTTCTAGTGTCTTTGAGGAATAAAAACATTACGTAACAAATTAAAACATAAAATACATATCTTTATTGAAAACTTCTTTTACATGACAACACACATTTCTTCATACTTAGCATGGAATGAGATAACCAAAGTACATACATAGAAAAAGTTTGATCAATAAATCCCAATATCGGGGTAAAAAAGGAATAACATGATGAATATTGTATCATGATACTATTCTTTACCCAATTTATTAGAACGCTATCAGGGTGTACCCTTCTTAATTATTTCATTTAATGCATAAATGATCCACATAGATCATAAAAGAATGATTCATTAAACATGATAATTTATTATATGATAAAGGAATATCTATTTCATACATGAATCTATATAATCAATATGTAAATCTGGAAAATGGTGAATACCCTTGATAGAGAAATCGACATGGTATTTACAACACAATGACTTTGGCATGGAAAATCACGGTGCAATTTTGGCACCATAACGGTATGACATACGAATTCATAAAAATGTATGGTGAGAAAGATAGGGATATCTCATTATATGTACTTGAAATGGACAGTAAGGGGTCATATTGATACATGTCACAGAATATGTAATTAAATTTAGATTCATAATACAAAATAATTGCGTGTATGAAAATGAGAATAGAGAAGTTCCTTATAGAATTTCGAAATATTAACTGTTGTACATGGGAGGAATTAATAAGAGAGAAATATTTATTTCATCACTAAAACATAAGGTGGTATATATGGGGAGGGGATAAGTAATACCCAAACAGTTTTAATTAAAAACAATATGGTATAATAACATAATGATATTTGTTAAAAATGAGAAAGGAAGAAACCCCTTACTTGGACGTGTGATCCCAAAGGCTTGGGAGAGGCATGAGAGAGGCTTCATGGGAGCTTGGGGAACCTCAAGAGGACTCTATAGAGAGGAGGACTGGGTAGGGACTTGATACAAGGGTTTTTGGTAATATATGTTTGATCTTGGGTGGCCTTATATAGGAAAAGAGAGGGAAATCATTATTATTTAGGTTTTATACACTACACATTAAAGTAATCCAAAACCACAAACCAAGCCATTTTTTCCATGGTTTTTGTAAATGAGGAGTGGAAAAAATTAAAAGTTCAATGGAATAACTTATTAAAATATTAGGCTTTCTTCTATGGAGGTGAGTCTAACCCCCAAGGAAAATCATTTGAAAAGATAAAATGTTTTATAAGGCTTGGAGGGTCCACTAGGGCATTGTAAAATAAATCAAAAAAAACATAAATTCTCATTATTTTAAATTTAAAACATATATTTGACTAAAATTCCATTTATAGTATCTTATTCCATCACTATTGGTTCATTATGATGTCATAAAACACATTATATATTAAAACAACATTTAATTTTTACCCAAAAATTCAATTGTCTCATAAAATTTTGTAAAATTCAACATTGGATAACTTTGGCGTCATGATTCCAAAAATAATATTAATATTATATAAATTATTTTCTAAATATGTTCATTTTCACATTTAAAATAAAAAACTATCATTTATTGAAAATTCATGGGTTTTGACAAAAACAAATTTCAAACTTTAATACAAATTACAAATGTATTTAGAAAAATTAGACAATCATTTATATTTAATAAAAAGTAATTTAGAGATAATATTTTATGAAATTATTATTTAACTCAAAAATCCATTAATTCATCATAATATATTTCTCAAATTTATATTAATTAAAAATGCTATTTGTGCTTTAATCCCCATTTACAATGTAACAGTGGTAAAATGGATGTATATTCTTTATTCAAAAAAATAAACATTATCATAGTGCTAGGCTCTTGTTACATAACCAATTATAACACCCACCTAAGATCTAAGGGTAAGGTGTGTAATGATGACAGTCTCTGGGGATGGCTCGGATAACATCTCTTGGACGGTAATCTCTATTAACATCAACTTCTCAAGTAGGCGGTTCCGCTCATCCTTAACTTTATGAAGGTCATATTGGTCTTGGACAAAAGGGAAGCCCAGTGACACTACCTCCTTTATGAGCACTATGAATTGGGCTCCAAACGGAGCAATTCTACTGGATGTGGTCATCCATTCCTTTGTCTGGGTAAATTGGATTTGTTAAAATCCTATATTTATACTAGTCATGTGATCATTGTTCAACAAATATATTTTCAATGGTATCAATTATTAAAGATATTTTGAAATCCAAAAACATAAATCCAAGGATGTCCATAACCATTTTACATAATAATACATTTAATTAGATAAAGAATAATTCGCATTGATAAAATATTGGGTCATTATTATTTTGATGCTTAGCTTTACTAAAAAAATATTTTATTGTTTGGAACTCTGATAGATGTCCCATCAACACTTTAACTGATAAAGGAGGTTATGGATGACCCATATAGAAAATCCATCTCTATGCTTCTTATATTCACTAATATGTATTAATATTTTAAGAAAAAAATATGGTGGGATAACATGAATATAGAGATTACCGTGTTTATTTCCCTATACATGAAATCCCAACAAGTCATTGTGGAAAGAAAAATGCCCAATGGTATGATTCAACAATCACCCATACCAGTATAGAAATGGAATAACATAACCATGAATTTTGTTTTAGGGCTCACTGAGACACTTCATAGCAATAAAACAATTTTGGGGGTAGTTGATAGCTTTATGAAGTCAAAAAATTTCATTTTTATCAGGGCATATTTCCCTCTTGTCCAACTCGAAACATATATATTTGGGAATTGGTAAGGATTCATGTAGTTACACTAACTATTTTGTCTTATTTGTATATGAGGTTTACCACAATTGTTTTGTGAATGCTTCAACATTTTTTGGATATAGAACTCTTCTTCCATACTTCTAATCACCCTCTAAAGGATGGTAATTCAATAAGGATCATTGAACCTATATAGGATATGTTGAGATCATGTTCATTGGATTTAAAAGGATGTTTGTTCAAGCACCTTCCCCAATTTTATTTCCCATATAAAAATTGTATATTTTATATAATTCAAATGGATCCTTATAAGAATATGTATTATAATGCGTGTTTGACTCCAAAATGATCGGATGATGTTAGATATTGGAAGACAATCTGACCTAATCATATCGAAGAAATGATAGAGAAGGGTAAATCCATCCATCATCATATGAAATCAACAACGATTTGACAAGAATGTTATACATATAATCATCGACGAACTGTGGATATTGGATTTGGACATTAATTATTCCTCTATACATCATTATGTATGAGGGTTATGAGGTTTCTAATTAAGGGAATGATTAGTCGTAGATATATCATCCCCTTTCAGGTCCTTGATCACATTGGAGTGGTGAATAATAGACTAAAACTCCCACCTAACATATCATAATTACTTGATGAGTTTCATGTATCCCTTTTGAGGAAGTATAGATTAGACCACTCAAATGCACTGAATCTAGAGGGGGTATCATCAAATAATTATATTCCATACAAGGAGTAGTTGATGAAAAATATATATCATGGAGATAAAATTATACAAAATAAGAAAACTCGCTAGGTAAATGTGATGTATTGGAACCACATGCTTGAGGAGAGATAAGGGGTTTCGAAGATGTAATGAAACTGATTTACCCATATCTATTTTAGTTAATTAAATAAAATTTAAAGGGATTTATTTATAAAAGGTTAATAATTTCATGACCTAATTTTTTATACATTGAAATATTTTTGAGAATTTTTAAATTATTTATTGGTAAATGAAGTTATAGAAAACACATTCACTGCATTATTTTTTCAACCATGAAAAATTATATCAAATGTAATTGTACATTAAGAATCATAACTCATTATAATGTATTTTTTGTATAGTTTCCATTATAATTAGTATACTAAGGGTTATGTTACTGTCCATTGAACATAGACAAATGATGTGATGGCCTCTACTAGTAGGATAATACACTATGAAGATCATTTATAAAATCTGATAATGTAGATAGAATCATTGGGATTTTTCTTAGATAATATCTAGATTAAGTTCAATAACTAATGCTTTAGAAAAACCATTTATGGGTTATTTTCATCTTTGGATAGATAAGAAAATAAATATTTTTTCCTAAAAACATTATGGTTGTGTGGGAACTGCAAAAATTCAAAAAATGATTCGAAAACAATAAAAAAGACTTGGAAAATATCCAAGAGATCATATTACACTATCGGGATTCACCACATTAAAAAATTAAAAAAGCTACATGCCACTAAATCGGTGTATAAACCCTGAGAAGATCCACGAGATGTTAACCCTGTGGCACCCAAAACCCATAATCATTCATAGCACCCCAAAGAACCGCCCACCAAAAATCCTCATAGCCATAACCACTACTTCCTTGCCAACATAAAACACCATAATTGCATTCACCCGAAAACAATCAATCCCTCAGAAATAAAATGGTTGTTGCTTCATCTTTATCATCTAAATTGACGCCAAACGCATCGATACACTTTAAATGAATATCACTGAACTAGATAATAAAAATAATAAATTCTTCAAGCCATTATAGTTCTCAAAAAAGACCATAAAACATCATCACCAGAAACATCAAAGAAGAAACAACACGTAGATCTGACTAACCAGAATCCATCTTCACAAGAAGAAAGTTCCTCTGGTCATGTCTGCAACCCCGATGACTGCCACAACAAAGATCCAAAAACCTCAAAGATACCTCTCCTCCAGATCTGACTAAGAGTGGTATCGTGAATCATGAGGTCAGGGAAGATATTTGAGCATCTGAGGGATCCAAGCACCACCATCATTGTGAAAGAAGAAATTCAAAAGTTGAAAAACCGAATCGAACTCATTGTGGTAGAACCTAGAAGCCTGTAATCTGCTGAACCCCCAAACCCAAATCCTCATTGAAACCACCACACCAACTCCGACTAGGAGAGAGGAGGAATCACCTAGGGCCAGAGCAAGGTTAGAGCGACTTAGGGTTTCAATAGAAAAACCTGATAGGAATACAAAATTTGATCGTCATAGACCACAAACCTGCCAAATTAACTGGTGTAATAATGGGATATGTATCCAGACCCTAACAATATGAATTTTATATTTTCATATTTAAAAAAGTATTATATTTTTATATTATTAATATTAATTTTTAAATGACTAAATTCTGATTTTGATAAAAATTTTATTTTCAAATGTTGAACCATAAAGTATATTTTTTGGAAATCAAGACACTCATTTTCATGAATTAAATAATTAATTTAAATAAATTATATATTATTAAACCATTAATATTAATTAATATTTCTTAAATATAAAAATAAATAATAACTTTATGATGTCAAAGGTAAATTTATAAGGGCCAGAAAAAAATTATTGTTAAAAACTTATCATTTTCTATTAAATATCGATTTGGATTTTAATTTCAAAATTTTGATATTGACAGACATATTTTGATAAAATAAAAAATATTTTTGAATCCAAAAAAATGAAAATATCAAATGGATAATTTTTCATAATATGTTAAGATAACCTATTTTTTCAGTAAAATTAGATATGGTATAACTATACGTTAAGTATTATGAAAACCTAATGACATGGGATTGATATAATATATTCCTTATAATATATCCATAACCCAATTTTTTCTAATATAAAATATTTTTTATGTTTATTTAATTACTTTAATAAATCCTTAATTAATCTAAAAAATCCTCTATTATCATCTCTTTTTATATATATAACCACCCACCCTTAAATTATTCTTCACTAAAAAAGCATGGATTCTAAAGTAACACAATAATTACTTCATTATATCACTCAATGTATTCCCCCATGATCTTAATAATCACTTCTAAATATTCTTGAATCACCTTAAAAAGGTAATTGATCCTCTCATAGTCCCCTTTATTCAAGCACCTTATTTATATCATACCATTTGAATTCCTATTTTTCAAGTTAGGATAAATTTTTACATGTCCCTAAAAAATTATATATGATTCCAAAGTAATGAGAGAACCAGTTCTATCTCATTCACAACTTCTACAAACAATACTTTGAACAAATTATTCCTATTCAATTATCTTGCAATTTTCCTTGTAAAAAAGATGTGTATTGAATTCCTATATCAATTTCCACTCATGGGTATTAAACAACTTCTATGATATTTCATTGATTTGAGATTGTAATTTCTGTAACATGCACTCATTAATCATGGGATTAATATGGAAGAAAAATATTCCAATGTTTTATGATATTGGTGTAACACATGTTTTTATACAAGATATGGAAGGGACAGGTTGGCCTAGAATTATATAGCCTTTCATTACATAGGTTAATGTTTTTATCTCATATAATTCCATGTATGGTGTTTGGTAGGTTATAAAAACTACACTATGATAGGATTTCTTGATGTTTAGTTGTATCATACGTTCCTGAGGTCATGTTTTATTCTGTTTCCACATTCTTATGTTGCACTTATTTTCAAAAGGAATATCAAGAATCACTATTTAATATTACAATATTCAAACCCATTATGTTATCTTGATATGCATCTTTTCTCACCTATAATACTTCATCTAATTATATGTTTTGTTTACTCTCTCACTATTCTTTATAGCTTTCCCAATTTTATGTATTCTCTATGTTATCCTATGCTGTAATAAAAGATAAAAACAAAATAAATGGATTTTTTAGGAGTTATAAAGTAATGTATTGTTACCTAGGTTTCATGTTCATGTTCAATGATCCTCATTTCATAATTACATTTGGGATCACAATCTTCTGGGTGGAATTAAGTTTATATTTAAGTAATATATCATTAATTAAGGTGTAATGATATATGGGTTTCCATAAAACATTCCCTTAACATGGGTGGTGATCCCCCAAAATATTCCTCCATTTATATGCCCATTGTTCGAGTCACGAGTAAGATTACGCAGCTCAATATCCTATTGATACATTAGTCTGTTTGTAAATATTCCATAGTACTTATCAAAACATTTTATGTGTTTGAGGATATCCATTATAAAATATAAATTTATGATGTTTCTAAATGATGTTTAGGATCCATATAAGTGTATATCAATAATAAAATGAGTCATGGGTGCCTCATATTTATGTAATTCTTTCTAAATAAATGAATATTTCGAGTATGAATGAATACAATAATTTATTTTTCACATTTAGAATGGGAATGAGAGATAGAAGTGGTAGAAGTATATTCCACCATGGGAATGGTTACTGTGACTAGAATATGTGGAATCATATTAGAGATACTTTCAATGGATTAATATTAGACATATAGAACTAGAAGTTGAGTATTTCTTCATGTGAAATAGTATCCAACATTATGATGGAATCAAAATTCCATTGTCCAAGTTTTTTTCTTAAACCATTTGTATTATTGGGTAGTGGAAAACCTCTATAGAGGATCCTAAGTGGAAATGGGGGGATATGTGTAAAGAATATCACATACCTGTTAGTAATAGTGGAAATATTCATTACAAAATTCTATAGAGATTCCCCCCTAATAGTGCACAGTGGTTGTAAGGGGATTTCCCCCGTCATGTTTTCTTTCATCTATGTCACAAAAAATGGAAAATATATACTAATTACTCACACACGAAATGGAACTCATCCTCTCACTATGTAATGAGAGGGTATTCATGATGAGGATTCCTAGATTTAGGGGTTGTCTATTTTTTTATTCTACTCACTGAGGAAATAGAGGATATTCACATTAGTCTCACCATTAAATTTTATGATGTATCAATTGGGTTGAAAATTCATGCTAGGATATGCATCCATAGACTGGTGGTGATTCCCATTGCACCACATTCATATATAACAAAGGTATGAATTTATCACCACCATGGATGAAGGCGTTTGCTCCTTGATCAAAATGAGATGATTGTTAGTTATCCCTTCTTTCCATGGATTCCTCCTTGGAGTTCATCACATAATCTCAGTCACCCTTATAGATATAATAAATTTTCTAAAATATCACTCTTAATACCTTCTTCTTATGGAATCTGGTTAATTATTACATTTTCTCACATCAAAGGGAAACAACATATTGTAATAAAATTAATTTAATAAGGAATATTTTTCATATATAATAATATTCATCATTTGAGGGTGTGAGGGAACATTTTACTCAATAAATATGGAAGATAAATTACAAAATCTAATTCATCCATTGATCATCATAATGAAACTAGTGCCTAATGCATAATGAATCTGATGCACATAACCTTAGGAACTATGTGACTTTCACATAAGGTGGATCAAACTCTCACTTAGTTTTAACAAATACATTTCATTCAAGTAAATCTATTCTTGTCACATTTAGATTCCTAGGATCATCACTAAGGGAAACATGTTATCATCACACAAGGTAAGAACATATTTGTCTCACCTATGGAAAGGGATCATTAATACTAGGATTATCCCATAAGCATCTTAATCATGTCTCATAATTAATTTATTAATCATACAATTTGGTAACATACTATAATTTTCACATTAGTAAAGGGATAATAGAACATATTTTAATTTTGAATAAATCATTAAATTATCTCAAAAGGCGACCTAGAATTATCAGCAGAGGAAGGAATTCTCATCCATGTTCTATGGCAGGGGTTTTTAATGTAATAATAAGGAACTCTTATATTTAATGTCTATTGGAGTGAATGTCCCAATATTATAATCATATATATTGATAAAAATATTATTAAATTCATTAGAGAGATCTCACGGTTTAAATTACATTAGGGAATTCATATATTTTAATTGTAGTGGTGGATCTTCTTGTATAGAAACATTATTTTCCTGGCCATACACAGGTTAACATATTCTGGTGATATTGAAATATAGTTCGAATTTGGATTTATCATTGGTGATATTGTATACCATATAAAAATGATCATGATTCTGAAATTCCAACTCCTAAGGCGGAGGTGACATGAAATTGAGGTTCTTGTTTTAGGTATTGATAATCCAACTATCACTCACCACCCAAAAATTGGAGAGAAGTTTTATTGGATATTAGGAGTAAATCATGTAGAGACAATATGTGTACACTATTATGATACAATTATAAAACCCCATAATAATCCACCATGGAGATTAAGGTCTTATAATAGGACCATTCTATGTTGATTGATTTCTTGCGGTAAGAATTATTTTATCGAAAAAAGAGAAAAAATAAGTGAGGTTGTGTGGATTGTGTATATATGATTACCGTATAATTAGGAGATAATATAATGATTATCACATGACTCATTTCACACTCTCCAAATGATAAATCCTATGTCCATCAAAAATACACCCCATGTACATCAGAAAGGGTTATTCTATAGTTTAACATCTTCTATGAAGGATTTTTTCAAGGTATTTGACCTCCAAAAGCTAGATCATTAATTAATATAATTTAAATAATTACAACTCAAACCTAGGTGGGACATACCCATAAATACATCCATGTGGTCCTATAAATATATCAAGGAATTATTTGAGGTTACATTATTGTGTTTATTAGGTGTTACTAAGGATTAGTTACTACATGTGTCGATATTTTTCTTCTGTCATTCCCATGTACTACTAAGCATATGTAAATGTGGGTGTTGGTATTACACATCTTCTCTTCCAAATATGATGGGAAAATATCATTATCACCACTTGATTCATATTACATAAGGAATACAATGTTCTTAACATGGTTCATATTGGATTTTCCACTAAAAGAAACTTTTTATTAAAACATAGTTTAATCCATAAGTTGAAATCATGCATCATTAAAATTAAACATCATAGTTTAACATCCTTAATCTTGGACATTATATGTCGTGACATATGTATTGATATTTCAATTATTTATTTGTCATGTATGGTTATAATGAAATCACAACAAGGTGATTGGTTAGTGAAAATGAATGGGTATTACAATTAGTTTTGATAGAGGGGGATTCTTGGGAGTATTAATGATATAGGTGGGGATACTATACTAGAAATTCAATTTCTTTCTTCTTTTACTTTTTTAATGAGTTAATACCAGAATGATGATGGGTTTTAGAATATGATTATGGATTTTACCATGAGAGGATGTTAGTGGGGAATAAATATAGAGATTTTATCTATCTAATGTTGTAATTGGTATTGAAAAATTAGTTTTATCCTATTAAGGGTCTCAAAAATATAATTAATGAAGGAATCAGTACCCATGTACTTAATTTACACTAAATTGAACATGTATCACCTTTAATGGTAGTGTGGTAAGGACCATTATAGTGTATGTTATTTTTCTGTATCCAAGATCAGATGAAGTTCCTTTTATATTTTTCATCTAGTCCCCTTATACTATTAATTTTTTATCCATGAATTATAGACTATTTGGTTGATTTCATTCCCAAAAAATGAATCCCCGTATGATCGACATGTAAGGAATATTGTGAATGTCACTTAAAAAATACAATTTTAATTAAATTTTCTATACTATATTATAATATCAATGAGATAGGACTACTAAATAGAGGATTCCTAATATTGGTTGGTGTGGTATGTACACAAAAGAGAAACATTATGTTTTAACATGGATTAGGTTTCTAGTGAGTAGATGATTTTAATAAAATGAAGAGTAGATTAACTCAATAAATTTTGGGAAACAATGAGGAGTACCTCAAATAATTCCATTATGATTGAACGAAGTGGAATAAATTGACTCATTGCATATTAAGGAACCATGTTGATTAAATCAACTCCTTGTAATACTTAGGATAGTGGGTGAGCATATATATGCTAGAACCAATCCTTTTCTTACACTAAGATATAATGTTCACATTGAAACTGAATTTTGTTTAACTAATATAAGTAATGGACATTATGGGACTGATATAAAGGCTCGGGACCAAAACATGACACTGCACTCTAGTTGAGGTGTAGCATCCAAAATATGGTCCAGTGTGAAAAAATTCAGAAAACACTATTTTATTCTTGTGAAGGATATTTCAAAAAACTTTTCACTACTTGACCCACTATTTCCTTATTCCATGAAACATATCATAGTTTTTAATATATTTGGTGTCTCTTGAAAATGCGTTTTTGTGAGATATTTACTGCTAGTGTGACATTAAAAACACTATTATACATATCATTGGTGGTGTGAACAAAAGGATTTTTACTAAATTATATTCTTTTATTGAATTTGGTTTCTCTATAGAGAATTTTACATGAAATTATCTCATTTAATAGTGACTCGTCAATGGAATTCATTAGGTAATTTCATACAAGTTAGGGTTTTTTTGGGAGGTGTAATTTTATGTATGAATCAATTTCCCATGATGATAGTTTGGGTCTCAAAATAACAAATGTATCCCTAAAAATTATATTAGATCCATATTTATAATCATTTTAGCTTTCAAAAGCCATTATGTCATGTAACTAATGATTGGTCAAAAATTAATGTAGTTTCCTGACTATTCCTTTTTTGAGGCATTCTATCAATGTGATAAAATTACCTTTTTGGATTCACCTGTATCATGCCCCTTAAATATTTTGTGCCATTAAAGTAGAAGAACACAATAGAGGAATGTTTAATGGGACTACAAAATTCTCTCAACAATCGCCTATGCTAGTAATTTTCAGAAATTAAACATTAGAAAACTATACCTTTTGATCATTATGACCATTTTGAATTCCTAGAGATCTAATTGAATTGTAAATAATAGAGTATTCCACTATCTAGGAAGTTTTTTTCTCATTATTTATTGGAGTCAATTTTTAGCATCCTTAATATTTCAAAAAACTCCAATAATTACAATCCACCAAAATTGTTCCATTTGAGGAAAATTGTAATAATTCACCTTAATCTAATTTTGATGCACTTATTCCAAAAATTAATTTCATATTATCAAATTGATATTCAAAATATTATAAATTTAACAATTTTAATAAATTATGTAATATATATAAATAAAATTTATTTCAATTAAAAAAATTTATTTCCCCATGAGTGACCAAATTTATATTTTTTATATTTAAAGGTTTTTATATATATCATCGACAATTATACCTTAATGGTTACCCATATTGGATTTCAATTTTCAGTAATTAATATAAATTTTTTATTGTAATAATTAAAGTTAAATTTACAATGTAAACACATACATTAATCAAATGTAAAGTTATTATTATTTTAGATATATAGTTTTTGAAATTATTTTATTAGGTCATTTATTTTAAAATTAATTATTCATATATATATATAATATTTTATTAAATTAATATTTTTTATATGAGGAATATATTTTTTATATAAAATTGTTTAAGAAATAATTCTAGTATAATGATATTTTCTATATTATGGTTACAATGAAATATCAATGAGCATAATACTTTTAGAATGTATACTATATAATAATATGATTTGTAATTTTTATAATTAAGGAAAATATATTTTTGGTAAATTATGTTTTTAAATTTAAATAAAATATTTATCCTAATATTATTTAAATTGAAATTTTTTATATATCCTTCTGGACAAAAAAATGATAAATGATAAAACATAGAAAAATAATATTACAACAATCATTTACATATTAGATTATTATAAAAAATTATGTATATATTTTCCTCATTACATATTATTTTATTGTTTACAAGTCTATTCATTCATTTTATAAACAAAAACTTTTATAAGAAATTAAATTTTAATAGGTCACATTCTTTGGTTATATTATATAATTACAATAGTCAAGAATTATTTATGTTTTAATAGTCATAATCACATACCAATGAATTCGTCATTAATAATATGGTATTATGAAACATGAACTATTAACAAGATAAATTTATTTTTTAAATATTTATTTATATGTTTTCATATTATAATGAAAATTAATAGATCTAATTTTTCGTAAATTAAATCAATATTATTGTATAATAATTTTTAATAAAAATTTTATGAATTATAGGGATGAATTAATCTTCCTTGAATGTACCAAATTAATTCATATAAGGGTGATGGATATATAAAAAACCTATATAAGGAAAAGTTAAAGTGAATATATGATAATATTATATTGTTAAGATATTATTTCTTATCACTTTTCGATCATACCAATAGAGTATTGATTCAAATATGTGTATTTATAGCATTAATTTATAAAATATTTATTTATTATTTTCTTCAAAATATAGTTTAATCATATTTAATTAATAATTTTATATATTAATTTATATCATTTATTTATAATTACTTTCATTATTTGGAATGGATGGTAAAAAATTTTACACACCTTAAATATAAAATTTTACAAAAAATTTAATTCATGAATGAAAATTATGGGGTATTTTTAATGAATTAGTTCCCTAATATAAAATTTTACTACTATGGTATATATGGATAGAGTCTTATTCATGACATGATATTCGAGATTTTATCCAGAACCACAACACTAGTAAAATAAATTTAATAAATGGGTAGTTAAATAAGAAAATCTGAAAAAAATAAATATTTCTAATATGTATAATAGCATATGGAGTAGCCTCTTGAAATATTTTTTAGAAGGTGAAAGGAATTATCAACCAATATAAACTATATTAATATAAAGGGTATTAAACAAGAAAATATTTAACTTATAATCTAATGAACACCACCTAAAAATGGTGATCCAAATGGTCTATATTAGTGGAACATGAGTGAAAAACAAAAAAAAATTATTGAAATATGGGGGATAAATAGTAAAATATATAAAATGTATTAACAAGATAAAATTTGGAGGCTAAGTGGTTAAATTCAATGTTAGAATCACACCATGCGTGTGTAATCATAATATTATTAATAAATTGTCATCCATGTTATCTATATATATACTAAATAGAACAGTGGATTATAGTTTGGAAAATATAAACTTGATAATTATTTCTATGTGTGATACTATTAATGTGATGTGGTATTATAGAATCTAAAAATAGGACGAACATTTTACCATCATGAAACTTCATTATATAATTATCCTTCAAAGACCATTTTTCTGAGAGAATGTGTTACACACAACAACTAGCTTAAACAAAAAGAGATATTCTATAGAATTATTATTATTCAAAACCATAGACCTACGATGAGAACAGGTTCCACTCTAATGGATATTGGATTTTTTTAATCACTCTAATTTGTTCATCTCTTTGACTGAATACTCTAATTAGGGTTATAGTGGTGATTCTTATCATACTGAGTATCATTTTTAATTTCACCATTTCATGTATTTTATTTATAATACATATTCCTCTTAAATGCATTTATGAATTGTGTGACCCCTTCCTCTCTTTCTTCCCTCCTTTTTTATTTTCTTTTTAAAATAGCGGGCTTCGACTCCAATATTTTGGAAATTGATATTATTCAAATATGATTCTTATTACTTATTCATTGGATTGGTTTGTATGAATATGAGTAATTGAATTATTTAGTATAAATATATATAATAGTACTCCTAGTACATATTTTTTTAATTAGATCTTAAAGAATAAGTACTCAGATATGAATTATAATATTTAAATAAAATATATTTAAGAATAGAAAATGTTTGACAAGGTAAATGTTAATTAAAATAATTTCTTGAATATTTTTAATTTTCATTTAAATAATAATTTTAGAATATATTAATATTTAATTTGATAAAACTGATTTATTTTTTATATCAATTAATCACCATTTGTTTATGGTTTATATTATTACATTTGTATAAAATATATTATTTTTTGTGAATATTGAAAACAAATATATAAATAACGTAACTATTATAACATTTTCATTATATTAGATTGTCTTCGAAGATTATATATTCTTTTTTCCAAAAAAATTATAGATAATATTATTTTAAACAAAATTATTTAATAAATAGGAATATATGTTTAAATTTTTTGAATATAGATAATATTTTCATTCATGCAGAAACTATTTTTGAACATAATGTTTTTGGATGTTTTCATAACGTTCCATTTAGTTTTGTTTCTGTACAAGTGAAATTAGATTCATTTTATTCAACCTAGTGTAATTTATTTAATATGAATAAATGTTAAACATGGTTTTGTAATAAGATTATTATTATTATTTAAATATCTATTTTAATAAAAAAAAAATTACTATATTCGATTATGTTATGATTTAATTAATTTTTACTACTTCAATAAATTTTATCATGGAATATTATCTCTATACTTGGAATCATCATTTCTAATAAAAATTATAAGTTTAATTTCTTTTTGTATCGTAATTAATGGGGACTGTGATAAATGTTTCAGAATATTTTAAAGGGGAAAACGATGTAAATGAGCTAAAAAATGGGATAATTTATAAAAAAAACCTTAAACACAATCCAATATTTAATTGTATACATTTATTTCAATGAATTTCATCCTATATTTAAAAATATAAAAATTCAATTACATATTACTTGGAAAATATGAATTATAAGTTTTTATTAATGAATAAGTAAAAGTATTCTCCGCTTTCTTTTAATATATCTAATATGGGGTCTGAAGAATAAAAATTTCTATGAATGGTTCTAAATAAATATATTTTCTAGGGAAAATTTCCCTTTAGTGTAGTGTTTTGTTTTTTTTTCATGGTATAATTTACTAAATCACACACATAACATAAAAGAATCATTTGTTCATATGGGTGAGAAATCAATGTAAACATATTTATAGATTTTAACAATAATAGGTTTTGTGTATGTTAGAGACATTTAAAAATATAATGGATTAAATTTTATCATACATTATGAAATAAATATTAAAATTTGAACACAATTAGTATCTTGACTTCATCAATGTCAAATAGCATGAATAGTTTTTAAAATAACATATGGTATTTAATGATAAAAAATATTTAATAAATTTAATTAAAATCATAAAAAACATTCATATTCAAAAGTTATAGGAGAAGGTAAAAACTAATAACCAATTCCCCATTTAGAACCACTTATTAGTTTTGATTATTTATTTTTCACCCTCAAACATAAGGTTTCTATGAAAACCTAATAAATTTTTCCCATAAAAAAGGACTGAATCATACCATTTATAGGACACATATGAGGTATGTTATCACTAAATAAACTAGTGAACTCACCAACCACACATATTAAGAAGCATTAAAAATCCCCTACTATGATTTTAAACCTCTACTCAAGAGAAAATAAGTAAAATCTAAAGGTGGATACTATAATAAGATGTATCTTTATTTACAGATATATTTCATTATTATTTCTTCTTACGCATCCTCTAAATATCTTATAAACGTATTATAATGAATAAATTATTAGATATAATATAATTTAATTTAATTATACTAATGATTCAAATATTTTAAATCACTATTTATTCTATTGAATAATGAAAAAAATGATCATGTGTACGTATGAATTATGGTTTATATGAGTGATGTATTGTATGCTCATCACAACCCCATATTTATAGTTATGAAGATTTATTTAATTGATATATATTTTATTTAAGGAATATTTTTTCATTTAAATATATATTGTTATTTATCTCCTAATTCTCTGATCTAATGGAAAATAATAATTTTTCTAATATGTACATGTAGAGAACGACCCCCATGAAGCGATGTGATTCAACTTCATTAACACATTACATAGATGTATCAAAGGATTTACCAAACATAAAAAGGTAAATCTTCTATTTCTATTAACATTTATATGATGAAACTGTGACCATGGGAAACAAACCCAGAATACTAATTAATTACATGCATAAGAAATAGAAAAATTAAGACATAAACAATTTATTTTAAATAAGGAATCTTTAGTAAAATATAAAAAAATAATTTCTATTCATTTATATCAAAAGGAGAAAAACCATATGTATTTTCTATTAAATTAAAATTTATGTAAATTTATAAATATGTTATTAGATATTTTTTACCTTGAAAAAATCCTTGGTACGCGTTTCACATCTCAAATTTATTTCTTTGTGATACGATTTTAATTACACATATATTCAAATATCATTTTCTATTTACATCCTTATTAAAATATTATGACATGATACCCACATAAATTATTATAATTAATTTCCCATTTTGATTTCTATATTTTGGAAGGTTTTGATTCATGTTTATAATATCTATATGGGTTTTTGGTCATAATTTCAATTCCTTGGGACTTGTTCCATATATGAACCATATTTTAATTTATATAGTGAGCATAATAAACCCATAATAAGTTTCAATATAATGTATGATTTAATTAATGGGACTGAATATAACATATCATGTTGTAACATTTGAGGGATTTTAATTTTAATGATACCAAATCTGTATAGGTATGTGATTGAATCTTACTTTTCATCAAAATTGCTTACCGATAAATCATCATGAGGGGGGAAATATGCTCTTACTACCTAAAAACTAATCTATTATCCCCTCTATAGGATATTTACTGTGTTATCTTGTATTCAACCCATTTTTTATTTCATTAGTAATATAATATATCAATAAAATGTTCATAAAACAATTTAATTATATTCGTCCTTTTCAATCTGGAAAGCGTAAATTCTGTATCCATATTCTATATTTTGTTTTAAGAATTTATATTTCTATAAATTAAGGACATATGTAAGTAATTTTTTAAATTTTATTTTATATTCATCTTGTTTAAAGGATTATTTTTTCATTTTCAAAATAGTTCATTTTTTTATTTTCATTACAATGGTTTAAAAATATTATTTTAAATGTTTTCAACATGAATTTATTTTCCACACATCATGATCCTTCTCCAATATTTATCTTCTCCCCCATATTTTATGGTTTTTGAATGTACTATCTATTTTTTATAATCTATCAAATTTTCAAATAAACCTTTTTTAAATTTCTTTAATGTTATAAAAAGTATTTTAATACTCTAATTTATATTTTTATCTTCCACTGAACAATTTATTACTAATAGACTATATGTTTCATTATTTGATTATTTTAAATTTTTTTGAAATTTTTTTATGCTTCTAATTAACACATCCAACCATTTTTTTATAATTTATTATTAATATAATTTTTTAAATAATGACACGAAAGAATTAATAGAAATTATTTTAAAATGTAACGATTTTATTTTATGTCCTATTTCAAATGGGATTCTCAGAATTAAAATTACAACATTTTATATGAATTCATATAATGTTTCATGTTGATTTTATTTCTCATCCTGGATGTATTCTACATCATCTTGAATATTGACATACTCATATAACCATTAATCTGTAGATTGAAACACCGCATATAGTATATATCATATTTTGGGTGTCTGTAAATAACTATAGAATTTTTATAATTATGGAAACATTGGAAATCGCTATACTTATTATTTATCTATGGATAACTACTAGATGTTAATATTGGTTGAATATGTACTTGTATAATATTTTCATTTCTTATTCTTGTTTATTAATATAAATATTTCTTGTTAAGCAATTTTTAATCTATTGTATAGTAGGAAATTTAATTTATATAATGAATTCATTATACATTTTATATGATTTTTGGTGATCGACATGAGTCATTTACTTGATGCACTAGAAGATATTATGAGAAAAATGAACTAGGGAAATTTTAATATTTCGTACTTATTCAGATATAATTTTTTGAAATGAGGGCTTGATGATAAGATTATGAAGTCTGAAATTTAGTATTCTATCAGTATGAAATAATTTTTTAATCTTCCTGATTATTTATCCTACTATGTCATCCAAATAAGAATTCCCCTTTTATTATATTTTTAAGGGAATATTTTTCAATTTTATCTTCGAATCATTTATTATCTCTTATTTATTATTGATAGTTATTTTATACACATTACCTTACTAAGCTTTATAGCTCACCAATTATCATATTTCCATTTCATAGGTTATAAAGGAATATAATTTAAATTATAATAATCGAATATTAATACTTTTTGATAGTTTCTTTTGGAAATATTGATAACTTAATTTGTGATAAGAAAATATTGATATTTTAGAGCATTATTCCCATAGGATGAGAAGTATATTAGTTTTTCATTGTCATAGTGTTTCTTAACCATCATAAACTATAAAACTAAAAGGCTGCCAGGATGATTATTTACTTAAAATATATATTGGAATTTGAAATTTTGGAAGTTAAATTTTATCACATTAGATTGAATCATGCTAGTATTTAACGGGTTTTATTTTATCACTATAATGGGGTGTATGAGTATAACTCATTATATTTTGTATTATAGAAATTTTCAATTAAGATTACACATTATAATGTAATTAATTAATGGATTTTTTATATTTTTCTCACTCTATCACGAGTTAATATTTTATGGTGGATCATATGTTCAATGGTATATAACACATTTTGAAATATTATGTGACTAAATACAAATTGATTAAATTGGTTTTTTTGGCATTTTTATGAATTACATATATAAATGTTTTCAATAGTATGTGATTTAGTATGATTATATTATTAGAGAATGTAATTATATATATTTTTAAATAAACTAAATATTATTGATAAAATTAGTGGATAATATGATAATTTATTTCATTTTGATTAGTTATGAAATAGGGTTATTACATTTTTGGAAATATATGTTTTTTCAAATAGATATACACATGATTGAGATGTTATTTGTGAATAAGTGATTATAGTTATTTTTAAATATGTTACCAATAATATGGAATAATATATTATTAATAAAAATAGAAAATTATTCTCTATTATGGGATTTTATATCAAATTGTTGGATATTATTTAAGGAATAATGCTTGATAAATATTTTTGAAGTATTTATGATTTTTTCTTATTTTATTTGTAACAACCTAATGTTTTAAAAATACATTTAAATGCAGTAATTTTTTTTAAATATATATTTTTAACATGCCTTTAAACATAATTATTCCACTTCCTTGATTTGAATTTCAAAAAAATGGTCATTTACAGTTCTGATCAGTAAGTTATTTATTGTTTGATAGAACAAAATTGATTTTTGGTAAATAGTAACATACACATATGAATAGTATTATGAATACTAATATGGGAATAATGAATAGAAAATTGTATTATTATTTTATTATCCTAAGGATATAATATAATTAGATGTTGATTAATTTTTCAAGGTATTAAAAGAATGACATGTAGATTTAAAATTGTTATTTTTAAATAAATTATGTTTTTATTTATAAATTAAATTAATAGTATTTACAAAATTATTTTCGAAAAATGCAGTTCATTTTTGAATTATACACATTGAAAAATGGTTAGGGTGAATTTTTGGTATTTTTCTAATATAATGGACTTTTCAATGAATAGGGAAATATAGTAAAATATTGTATATTCAAATTATCATTTAAATACACTCTTACTTACATCATCACAGATGTAATCCCACTTGGTTAAAACTCATATGCACTTATTACTATTTGGGGTCACATTAATCAATACAATTCATAGTCTTGAGAAAATATATTAAAATAATGTAAAATCCCTCCTCTCCTCAACTATATATACCACCCTCATTCCCCTCTTCCTCTCACTCCTCTCATGCCTTGGGCATTGCCTATGTTCTGAAAATTCCCTCCACAAGGCTATTCCACATATTTAAGAAATTATATAAAAACAAAAGGCCAAAACCAAAGGCCTTAAATATGATCTCAAGGAGTTGAGATGGAGGGATAAGAATCATATTCCTTTTTTATGTGTTATATTACAAATTCCATTATTTTATTATACTCTCTTTCCCTCCACTTACGCAAGAGGTATGAAATTTAAAAAAAATTATATATTATGTATTTTATCATGTTTATATAAAATATTCATCATTTTTCTTTCCCTCCTCTCCCACTCTTTTTAAAAATAAAAACAGCGTCCATGAAGTGCCAATTTACCAGAATCGTGGATGATGTGTCTTCAATTTACATTACTTCCATAAAATCTGATCATAAAGAACATATAATTAGAGAATTGGAATGTGTATTGTATTTTTTAATCTATTTTTTGTTTAGTAATGAACTTCCATGCATGAAATTAAATTCATAATCAAACAAGTTCATACTTATCGAGGAAAATCCATAAATGATCTACACAGAAATCATTAATGTTTTATCTAATGAACCATAATAATTTATGATAAAAATGATATATGGTATCATTTAATTTTCTGAAAACATATTAATACCATTTCATTCAGCTTTTTGAATTTCATTTCTATATGAGAAGAATATTATATTCAAACCGGCTGTGGAAATCATGTAAAGTACGAAACAAAATCAATGTTAAGAACAAAATACTAAAAATTAAACAGAGAAATGATGTTATGAAATGATTAGATAGGTGTTATAAACATGAATTTGTTTTTATAAGATATTAAAAAAGCTCTTTTAACCAATATAAATGAGGTTTAATCATGTTTTTAGTAAGACCAACCCCATGTAAGGGAATTCTTAACCCGATTTCCATTCTTTGGGTTAACTAAATTTATAATTTATGTGGTTAGTAAATTTTTAATGTGATGATTTTTTTAATATTTTGTTTAATTGTGTGTATTTATTGTGTATAGACATATTATATCCACTCTATTAAGTCTCACCTCAATTATATGATATTTGTAAGGGACTTTTCTTTTAAGATCCCCTTTTAAAATTATGATTTACCAAATTCAAAAGTAATATTTCTTTGAAATTATTCATGTTGTATGATGATGTTCTAGTTCATGGAAATTTTTTATGATGAAGTTAAGGACATATATTTCTCTCTAATACTTTGGTTATGTAAGAGTTTTATGTTGGTCGTATGGTTACTATAAGTTTAGCTGTGATGTTTACACAATAAGGTAGATGTGAGGGTTACATTATAAGGTAGTCATGAGGGTTAAAAATTATAAAGTAGCTGAAAGGGTAAGAATTTTATGTAAATAATTAACCAAGATACCATTATGGTACTATTTATGTTCTATATGTTTTTTCAAAATCTCATTGAAATCTCAGCTTTCAAAAACTAAGTTTATATGGTTGAAAATAATGTCTTTTTTAAAATAATTTCATACGTTACATGTATTCATGGGAAGAAGTGTTATTTCATACTTTTTATATACCTTAATAATATTTTTTTTCTCATCCCATGTTTTGAAATGATTATAATAGTTTATAAGGCTGTGTAAGACAATGAAGTAATTCATGTTAAATGTTATGAATATTTTTCAAATAAATCATGTTTTATTTGAAAAGTTTTATATTTTGGAATAAATTAATACTATTCTTATAGTATACACTCTGTATTACTGTGTAATGTAATGAATGTATTATGTCCCAATTATCTATATATATAAACCTAAAAAGATCCTCAATGTTAAAGGAAGCGATATCTTGACTAAATTCAAGATTATATAACGTAATAAGGCCAGCTCTTTATAGTTAGTATCAGATGATCGTTTATATAACAGTAGGGGTTAGGATGATGTTAATAGAATAACATAAATAATTTTTACTCTATGGTTAATTTGAAATGACATAAAATTTAAAGATTACCACGTTTTTTTAATTTTGAAATCTTTGTTCAGAATGGTTTTCCATATAAGAAATTGTAAAATTTAAGAGGATAGGCACTGACATAACGATATCCTTCTGAATCTGCATCCTGGAATGGTAGGGATCAGAACCAAGCAGTTTTTGATATTAATGTCTCATCTAACAAAAGCAATAAATTTTGGATTCATTCATGTCAGAGAACAAATATATGTACCAAAATGGAACATGCTGATAGTGGAACATCTTATGAGACAAAACCCTCCTGCATTTAGTGGATATTTGGACCCGGTAGTGGATGAATGATGGAATAAATCCCTTTAAAAGATATTTGATGTTATGGGATGTTCGGATATTCAAAAGTAAAGCATTTGCATTTATTGTTTTGAAGTTGAATCATATCACTGGTGGTTAATGGTCAAATTTATTAGGGATAGATAGGAGATTGATTCCTTATAGTAGGATGAATTTAGAATTATTTTCCTTAGGAAAAATTATCTCATGGTGGTGAGACTTAGGATAGAGAAGAAATTACATGAATTGAAAAAAAGTATTAATATTATGCAAATTTTTATTAAGAAAACATCACTCAGCTAGAGAGATATGCTCCAAATCATATTTTGGATCTTGATAGAAAAATCAATTTCCTTTTCTTAGGTTTAAATACAACGTATCAAAGGGAATTGGCCCCCTGTAAAATAAAAGTAATGAGAAACATGTTCAATGTGATGAGAGTGTAGATATGGAGTATGTTTATGATCACATGAACTTTTATAATAAATATATTTAGAGGTCACGATGGAATGTGATGGGTTATAATCAACCAAAGAAATATGATGGTATGAAATTCAAGTTTCTAGTTTGTCAAAAGTGTGGAAAAAAGCACCATGGGGGATTCCTTAGCAAAACAAGGAAGTATTATTGATGGGGTAAGTTTAAAAACATGGCTCAAGATTATAAGGAAGATGATCCTAATACCAATCCTAATAAGAAAAATGATTACTTTTTAGAATGTGGATAGATGGGTCATTATGAAAAATTTTTCCCAAAGAGAGATCTGATTAATGCATAGAGGAAAAACTATAAGTAGATAGATATAGTGAGTTCATTTACAACTATGTCCATAGCCTTCAAGACATCTGATGAAGTTATATCAGTTACCTGTTTTGTTTACGCATATTTTTCTAATATTTTTTTCGATACAAGGTGTAAAAATTTATTTATTTCTGATTAATTGTTTTTTAAATAGTGAATATGACCTATAAAATGAGAGTGAAACTCATTGTTAAAATACTAGGGTAAAATATTATAGAATAGATGAAGTATAAGAATCTTTTTAATGTGGTTTTTAGAAGGAGTTTACCTTAAAATATTATTTTTATTCCCTTAGTATTGTTTAATGTCATTCTGGGAATGCATTTGCTTTTTGTTTATTATGCTAAGATTAACTGTAGAGCTAAATACATTTTTCTTTCAGAAAGGCTTTCAGTTTGTATACAAGAACGAACCCATAGAACTGATAAAATATCCAAGAGCTAAGAAACTATTGACAGATCGAAATGAAATTTATCTTTCTCCTATTTTTGAAAACTGGGGAACTGTTCAGATTAATGATGTTCCAGTGGAAAATGACTACCTTGATGTTTTTTTAATGAGTTACCCTCTTCATACCTTATCAGGAAGTATAATTCACAATTGACATAGTTCCGAATGCTAATCCAATTTGAAAACACCCATATTGAATGGCTTAAATCTAACTTGTTTAGTAGAACAATCAGTTGCAAAAGTTTATTGATAACAGATTCATTCATTTGAGCATGTCACCATGGGATTCTCTTATTTTGTTCATTAAAAAGAAATATGGTTCCATGAAACTTTTTATTGATTATTCTATCTTAAATAACGTCAAAATTAAAAACAACTATCCTTTCACACCCATCTAAGAATTTTTTAATCCGATCTAGGGAGCTGAGTTCTTTTGAAAGATTGACTTGAGATTCTAGATACAATCAAGTGAAGGTGCAGGAGGGTGAAATCTTGATAGTAGATTTTCATACTATATGTTGGAATTATTAATTTTTTGTTATGTTCTTTGGGTTATCTAATGCACCTGTTGTATTCATTAATCTTATCAACATCATATTTCATTGGTTCTTGGATAAATATGTGGTTGTGTTTATTGCTAAAATTCTGATATTTTATTATATTAAAGATAATCATGAAAAACATTTAATATTTGTTTTAAAAATCATAAAGGAAAAAAAAATATGGAAAATTCATCACGTGTGATTTTTTTTATAATAGATTTCTTTTCTGTGGAACATTGTAAATAAGGATGAAATAATAGTTAATCCAGCCAAAAAAGTGGATGATGAATGGTAAAGACCTAAAAATTTTATATCCTTTAAATTTTTTCATGGATTATCAAATTATTACAAACTATTTGTCAAAAACATTTCAAGGATATCTATCCCATTAACTAAATTAACACAGAAAGGGTTTTAATTCCTTTGCACAAAAGAATGTGATGTTTGTTTTTAGGAACTAAAGAATGGATTGGTGAATGTTCTAGTTTTGTCCTTGCCTTTTCAAAATGGTTATTTTTTCATCTATAGTGGCGTATCATTGGTGGGAATCAGTTGTGTTTAGATGCAGAATGATCATGTAATTTCTTATGCATAAATAAAACTAAACCCAAATCAGTTAAATTATCCAACACATGATTTGGAATTGGCATATATGGTTTTGGTTTTAAAAATTTTGAGGCATCATTTAAATGGGTCCAATTGTTAAATATATACTACCATAAAAGTCTAAACTATATATTCACTCAGAAGGAATTAAAAATGAGATAGAGAAGATGGATTGAAATGATAAATGATTATAATTACATGGTCTATTACTATCCAGGAAAAAACAATGTGGATGATGCCTTGATTTAAAAACCTCATACTACAATAACCATTTTACATTTGGAACATGATCATTTGATTGATAATATGATGAATTTTGTCCTAGAAGTTGTTGGTGACAAAAATAACTCTGTTTTGGTTTAGGATTCAATGCATTCATCATTATCAGAAAGAAATAAGACATCATAGATAAAAGACTATGAGATACATGAAATGATAGAATTGGTTTATATGGGTGTGTTTCCAAAAATTATCTTTTATAAAGTTCTTGTTTTCAGATTTTAAAAATTATTGTGTGTTCCTTGTGATCCCAAGCTGATGAAATATTTGTTGTGCGAAGCTCATTGATTTCCATTTTCAGTTTATCCTGGCAGTACAATGCTGTATAGTGACCATCAGGAGTATTACTAGTGGGATGGAATGAAAAGAGATATTGTAGAATTTATTTAAAATGTTTGGCATGTCAAAAGGATAAGTTAGAGAGGAAGTTACCGAAGCGGATGATTCATATTGTTCCATTGTCAGGGTGGAAATGGTAGAATACTTCCATGGACATTGTTTTGGGACTGCCAATTACTTCTCAAAGTAACTATTCAATATGGGTAGTTTTTGATCGGTGGATTAAATGTAAACATTTTCTTTCTATTTAAGATATTATGTCTATGGATCTGATTTCTCGATTGTACGTCAAAGAGATTCTCACATTACATGGATTTCCTCTTTCCATTGTATTTGAACGGGATCCCAGGTTAACTTATAACGTTTGGAAGGGAATTTATAATTTTTGGGTATATAATTAAATTTCGGTACAGATTTTCACCCTCAGTAAGATGGGATGTCAGAACGAATGCTTCAAACGTAAGAGGATATTCTTCAAGCATCTTCAATGGACTATCAGAGAAGTTGGGACAAACATCTTTCTTTAGTTGAGTTATCTTATAATAATAGTTTTTATTCCCGTATACATATGGAATCTTTTGAAAAATAGTATGGGAAGTGGTGTCGAACTACATCTATTTGAAATGAAGCTGTATAAAGGAAGTGGGTGTGACCAGAATTAGTAGAGGAAGTCACTAAGAAAGTGAAGATGATCAGGTATCACAAAAGGAATGCTCAAAGAAGGAAGAAACATTATGCTTCCAATATGAGGAAGGACTTTACTTTTGAGGTAGGTGATTATATTTTTCTTAGAATCTCACAATGGAAATGTGTTATGCGTTTTGGTAAGAAAGAAAATATAAGTCCACAAATCATTAAACCTTTGGAAATTATGGAGAAATAAGGACAGTTATCTACTGAGTAGAATTTAAACCAATCTTATCTCATGTACACAATGTTTTTTATTATTCAATGTTGATAATTTATGTGCCTAATTCATCTCATGTTTTGGGTTAGAGGTAGTTCAGTTGGAAGTGATCCTTTCTAATGAAGAGAAACACATTCAGATTCATGATTTAAGGGAACAAGTATTTCAGAATATGGTAATCCAAAAATTAATTGTTTTTTGGAGAAACCAAATGGTTAAAGAAGCAACATGAAAGTATGAAAATGCTATGATCAAATGGTACCTGTACTTGTTTAATAAGTAAATAAAATTCTAAGGATTCAATTTCCAAAATATGGGGATAATATAACACCCCAATGTATTAAAAATAAATTGAAATGCACAAAAATATATTTTTTATAGATATTTATAACAATCCTTTAAACATGTTTTTTCCAATTCTATTATTTGAATTTCAAAATACTTTCATTTATGATTGTGATCAGTAAGTAATTTGGATTCTGATAGAACCAACATGATTTTTGGTGAATAGTAACCTACCCTTATGAATGTTAATATGAATTGTAATATGAGCCTAATGAATTCTGAATTTTATTATTATATTATTTTCTTATGTTTATATGATAATGAGAGGTTGATTAATTTTTCAAGGTATTAATAATGTGTTACAGATTTAAACATGTTATTTTTTATTAAATTATGGTTTTATATAAAAATTAAATTAATAATATTTTGAAAATTATTTTAAAAATATGGAGTTTATTTTTTAGTAGTACACATTGAAAAATGTGTAGAGAGTGTTTTTGGGGTTTTTTAAAATTATAGACATTTTGATAAAAAGTGAAATACTGTAAAATACTATATGTTAAAATTATTAGTTAAATACACTATTTATGATATCATTTCTGATGTAAGACAACTTGATTTGAAATAAAGTAAACTTATTACTATTCATGGGTAACATTTATCAGGACTATTCATAGTTTTCATCAAAAATATTAAACGAATGATTAAAATATGGTAAAATACATTCTCTCCTCCACTATAAATACCACCCTTATTCCCCTCTTACTCTCACACCTCTCAAGCCTTCAGAATTTTCTATGCTCTACCAAATTACATCCCCAAGTGTCTTCCCCACATCTAATACATTCTGGTCTCACCAAATGTCCAAAACCAAAGGCCTTCAGAAGGGTCTCAAGGAAAGGACAACATGATGTATGAACCGTCTTACTTTTTCTTGTGTTTCCATTCCAATTTTATTCTTTTCTTATACAATCATTCCCTCCACTTACCTAGGAAGTATGAAATCTCAAGAATATTATATATTCTGTATGTTATCTTGTTCATGTGAAATATGAACCATATTTATTTCTCTCATCAACCTCTTTTTCTAAAAATAAAAACACCCTTCGTGAAGTGCAGATTTATCAAAATCGTGTTTGATGTGTCTCAAATTTCCATTAATTCCATAAAGGTTGATCATATATATATTTTAGTTTTTGAATCAAAATATAATAGAAATTTTGTAACGTATTTTATGTTCTAGAATGAACTTCTATTCATGACATTGGATTATTTAATGAATCAGATTCATGATTATCAAGGAACAACCAAAAATGATCTAAACAAACATCATTAATGTTTTATCTAATGGACCATAATCATATATGAAAAAAATGATATATTTTATAATTGAATATTATGGAAACATATAATTACTATTTCATTCCACTTCATAAATTACTTTTCCATACAACAAGAAAATAATATTCAAACCATCCATCGAAATCATGTAAAGAATGCATCAAAAGTAAATGATGGAACAAAATAATAACAATTACATGGTCATATGATGTTATGAAATGTTCATTTAAGGTGTTATAAAAATTAATATATATTTATAAGATATTAATACCACTATTTTAACCATTATACATGAGGTTTAAACATTTTTAGGTAAGACAAATCCGAGGTAAGGGAATTATTAACCCAATTTCCATTCATTGGGTTAACCTACATCATTATTTATGTGGTAATGAAATTGTTTGTGTGATATATTTTGTTTATATATTTTTTAATTATGTGTACTTTTAGTGTATATAAATATTCCACACATTCTATTATGTTTTACATCAATTATATGATATTTGTAGGGGACTTTTCTTTTAAGATCCTCTTTTAAAATTCCGATTTACAAAATTCAAAAGCATTGTTTTTATACAAATATTCATGTTGTATAATTGTGTTCTGGTTTATGTGAATTATTTATTATGAAGGGTGTGACATATATTTCCTTCCAATACATTGGGTATGTAAAAGTTGGAGATCATCCATATGGTTACTCCAAGTGTAACTGTGATGGTTACAAAATAATGTAGTCTTGAGGGTTACATTATAAGGAAACTATGAGGGTTACAAATTATATGGTATATGAGAGGTTAAAAATAATATGTAAGCAATGAACCAAGATAATTTTATGGTTATTTTTATGTTCTATATGTTTTGATAAAATCTCATGGAAATTTCAAGTCTCACAAAGTATGTTTATATGGGTGACAATTATGTATTTTTTGAAAATGATTTCATACGTCACAAGTATTCATGGACTAATGTGTTATTTCCTTATTTTTATATCCCTTACTGAGATTTCCTTCATATCCCATGTTTTTAAATGATTCTAATAGGTTATATGTATAATTCCCAAGCCTTAACCATTACATAATCATGAATTAAGTTAATAATTCACATTGAGGATCTATTAAGGTTTAGAGATTTTGAGAATTAGGTAATAATTTATACATAACAACTTGAATATTTCATGTAGACACTTTTACTCAGTATACATTTTTTTTATAAAATAAAAAACACATAAAAGAAAAGTAAAATGTATAGTTCCATGTTTCAAACAATATGAATTTTCCTTGATCCCATCATTGACCCAATTCAACTTTATGTCCTATGAAAAACATTTCAAAAACTTGGGATTAACATATGAATCATAGTAAGGGATACACAATGAAGGAAAACTATTAGTTTTTCAAAACAACATGTAAACCATGAATACTCCATAATAAGTAATAATTTCAACATTTTGATGAATGAAATACTCTTAACTGAATAAAATCTCATTTATATCCCTTTTTAACCAAAATATTACTATAAAACACATAGAATGCACACATAACATATAAAATGTAAACATGGGACATAATCATATATAAATTAATAACCATCTGACCTACTTCCACAAATCATTATTACAAATGGAATAGAGAAACAATCGAGTACCATACCAAAGGAATTTGATGTTATATCATAACCTCCCATCCTTGGTTTATAATGGAACCACCCATTGTTTGGTTTATCATGTAACCACCCATGAAATTTCCAAGTTCAATTGTATAATCATCACACCTAAAATATTGCATATATCAACATTTTAAACCATAATGAATAATTCCAAGTTATTGAAATAGTAAATCCACTTTCAAAACAATTTTCATTATCAAAATATTTAAAAAGGGATATGGTATTTATTTTCCATTTAAAAACATCAAAACTTGAGAAGGAAGGAAAATATAAAATAAAGCTCGCAGTGGCAGAAAGGTTGTTGTCACCGCATATGTTAAATAGAAACATTCTGTTTGTCATTTAGTAAAAAGATGCATAGAAAAAGACTCCATTTGAAGGAAATTTAAATTCAAAGGGGTTTATACACTATATAAAATAATGTCGTGTATAAATCAAAATATTCTTCAAAAAATACATTGAGACAAATTCTCTTATCTCGTGTACAACTGGACTCATTTGTTCTTTAATTTAATTAATAATAAATATAAGTTAATTTCTACATACCTGAAAACCTTTTTCATTTTTATTATTCCTTTTATATAACCTATTACCATTCTAAAAAAATTAGTTAATTATTTGAATTGATATCATACATTTTTTAAATGTTCGATACATGAGTCAAAAATGAAGTTGTTATAATTATAAATTATACATGTAATTAAAATTAAATTTTCTAAGGAATTAAACTCGTGTTTTTGATATCATATATTTCATATATATCGTATATAGATTTATTTATAATAGTCCATAACATTTGAATATAGGAAATGAAATTCATCGTTCATGGAGATGGTAAGACATCCGTCCGAATGGACACTACTTTAATTTATTTGCCATATTTAATGGAATGAAAAATAAATGATACATAGGTATACAATAAATTAATTATTTTATCCTTGTTATATATGTTACCTAATTTCATTAATTCTATATTTTATACATTCCATGTATAGAATGAAGGATCCATATGACTTTGAGGTGGTGCTATACCTCACTTCCTCAAAAGAAATTATCATATTATTACAACATGAAAAACATAACGGTATGTTATAAAAAATAATTTCAGAAGTATTAAGATGATATAATTATAATATATGTCATAAAAATAATGTGACATCATAAATTCCACCATAAGAGGTGGTAGGTAAAAATTGAACAATTATCGTTTCGTGAGGTAGTAAGTCACCGTCCACAGAAATAGAATGTTCTATACCCATTAGAAGGAGGTGTGTAAGTGTAGTTGGAATACTTCTCATAAAAAAACCTAGTATATTGAAGATAGTTCTATTGTTTTTTAAATAAAAAATAAGAAGATCATAGAGATTGGAAAAGGAAAAATAATGGAAAAGAACATGAGAGAAGACATTACCTCAAATCGGGTAATTTATTTTGATTTGAGCTAAAGGGATTTCATGAATATCCTTCTGCCTCATAAAAGGATTATAGAAGGAAAATAGGGATGTTGGGAGATTATTAGAGCAGATTCTGGAAGTGCCAAGGGTCATGAGAGGTGTGAGTAATTGGTTAGAGGTGGTGTCTTTTTATAAGAAGGAGGATGGACACTTTTGGAATGTTTGAAAGTATTATTTTATTATAAATGAATTTTGAATTATAATATCACAAAAGTGATATTTTTAAATATCACTTGTTCAGGGGTAGAAATAATCTCAATAAATAGGTTTTAAACATGTTTGGGTTTCAAAATTAACCTTATCATTTAGCTTTAACCCTCAGTAAAATTATTTAACCTTCACCATGTCTTATTATATATTCAAAAAATATGGTTACCATGATTACTATAATATGTAAAGAGACCCAAAAATGGATCATAAATGAAATTTGTAACATAATATATGTCATTTGAACGAATATTAGTTTTTTAGGACTATTATATCATTTAATAAAATATTAATTTATTTAAAAACTCATTTATGTCAATTTTTATGCTATTCATATCATGAAGTTTTTAAAAATCCATATCAATGTGGTTAATTCGAAAAAACTATAATAATTCAAATTCAAAAAGTCATAAACATCTATAAAATTAGTTTATGGCATAAAATTTTTAAAATAAATTTATTTTAATATTTATAAACTCATTTATTTTAAACATTCATTAATGAGGTAATCACAACATCATCATTGTGTCACAAATAAATATATTTATTTGATGTCTAAAAATTATAAATAAAATACTTTGATGCATGAAATATTTTTAGATTTCTAATGACTATTTATATTCGAGAAATAACTTATATAACCCCATATTAAAAAAATTTAGAAAAGATATATGTTTAGGTTATATTTTCCTTAACATTAAATTAAAAGTAATCAAATGTCATTTCCACACACAAGTGGCTCCATGGTTTCCAAAAATTAAACCAAGGATGACCATGGTTAGAAATATATCCTTAAATAATGTTAGGACACATTTTAGGGTAATTTAATATTATTATACTATTATATTTTACCCTTATTTACCATATTTACCCTTTAAACATGGTAAGTAAAATATTTACTGAAATTACTATTCATAATGTCTAAAAATAAAAGATAACAATTTACACAATTTGGACCTCCTGATTCCAAAAATGGAATCCATTTTTTTAAATTATAGATAAAAAATTTTCATAAATTAATTTAAAATTAATTCTCCTTGTCTAAACCAAAAAGCATTTTTTAGGAAGTAAAAACTACCGAAATTTTGACATTTTTTAATGTCAAATTTTAAAAGTGAAATTACTTATAATGAAAAAAACTTGATTAAATGGTAAAAATATAATCTAAGTGAACTTTTAGAAAAATTATTAGGATAATCTATTCATATAAATAAATTAGATGAAAATAATGTTTTGACTTAAAATTTAGTGTTTTTCACTATTAATTAAAAAATAATATTTTTCAGAAAAATAAAAAAACATTACCCAAAGTAAAATTTGATGTCCCAATTCAAAGTAAAGAGTTTCTTTTTTCAAAAGGATGATTTAAAAGTGACAAAAACTAGATTTATAAAAAGGTTCTCAATCAAAAGGTTGTAAAACAACCATTTAAAAAATTTTGATTATTTATATATAAAATTGGAATCATTCTCATTTTAAGCCTATAAATTTTATTGGTTAAATGTAAAAAAAATTAAAAAACATGTTTAATTATAATATACTTTTTTCTATTCATTCCTGCCAACATGAAGACAAGGCATTAACTACCATTTAAAATAATTATATTATATTATTATTATTTTTCCCAGTATGACTCATTCTACTGTGCAACATAAGATTTTGGAGAAACCCATAGTTACGTGTCTTGTACACTATCGAACCTGGAATCCCATTTATATTAAAATTAATATTTAATTCAAAACTATTAATAAATATGAAAATTCCATATTTTTATTTTCTTAGGATGTTACATCCTTCTCCCTTTTGGAAATAGTATCCTCAAAATTTTATTCACTTATCAAATAAGAGGGGGTATTTATCCCTCATAGAGGTTTTAGATTCCCATGTTTCTTCTTCAACAATATGGTTTTTTAACAAAACCTTTTCCTAATGAATTACCTTATTCCACAAAACATTCTCTCTTGGTCAAGAATCTGGACTGGTGGTTCCTGATAAGAAATATTATCTTCCTACTAAACTATTTCTAGACTCAAATTTTGAGATTGATCTAGAATATACATTATCAACATCGAAACGTGAAATCATTGTGTACTAAGGATAAAGATGGAGGTAAATCCATTACATTGGAAACTGATCCAACATTCTCCCAGATTTCATAGGGTCCAATAAACCTCAGAATCAGCTTCCCCTTCTTACCAAAATGCATCACACTTTTCCATTGATAAACTATGTGAAAGACATGATCACCTACCTCGAAAGAAAGATCCTTCCTTTAGTTATCTGCATAACTTATTTTCATTCTATGAGATGTCCTCATGTATTTCTTTATCAACTCCTCTTTCTCTGCCTTCTCTTCAACAAATTCTTGTCCCGTCAGTTTCTTTTCACATAATTCATCCAAAAAAGATGGAGTTAGACTCTACTTCCTATATAATGCCTCAAATGGAGCCATTTGTATACTGGAATGAAAACATTTATTGTTAAAATACTCAGACAAAGAAATATGTTGGTCCCAACTTTCCTGGAAATCCATTAAATAAGCATGTAGCATATCCTCCAATGTCTGAATTATTCATTCTGACTGCCCATCTGATTGAGGCAGAAAAGATGTACGAAAATTTAATTCAGTACCCAATGACTTATGAAGGCCTTCCCAAAATATAGAAGTAAAACTGGGATCACGTTCAGATAAAATGAAGAGGGGACCACCATTTAAATGGACTATCACTTTAACATTTAAAAATGAATGTTGATAAAGAGATAGAGTTTCTCGAATAGGAAAGAAATGAATAGATTTAGTCAATCGATCAAAAAATTACCTAGATTTCATTATTACCTAGATATTTCTTTAGTAATCCCACAATGATGTCCATTGATATTTTTTTCAATTCCACTCTAGCACCGGTAAAGGCTTAAGCATATTTTTCAGTAATTGTTGCGGTGCTTTAACCTATTGACAAGTCAAACACAACACAGTAAAGTCAGCAATATCTCATTACGCCCAATGATATTTATACATCACAGTATTATTGGGATGAATAGAAAATAGAGATCTATGATCTTCACATTACAACTCTTTCTTCAACTTTGAATCCTAAGGCACATATAATCTCTTCCAAAATCTCAAAATTAAATCATTCTCAATGTTAAATTTAGGAAACTTACCATACTGAACCAACTGTACCTTTTTCTTTTACTCACTGTCTTCCTTCTATGCATGATCAATTTTGTCTGAGGGGGATGGTTTCACTGACCCCAAAAACATATCAGTGGAATTTCCTGCACTAACAACTTCAATGAAAATGTTTATCAAATCGTTATAAAAATATCTTCTTCCAAATGTATCTTTGTTAATGGTGTATTACATTTTCGACTCAAATCACCATCCACATAATTTTATTTTCCTGGATGGTAATGAATCATTTAATCAAAATACATGATTAATTCCAGCCATCTCCTCTATCTCATGTTCAATTATTTCTGAGTGAATATATACATCAAAATTTTGTTGTTAGAATATCTATAAAATTTCACTCTACATAGATGATGTCTCAAAATTCATAAATCAAAAATAGCGCCAGATAATTCCAAATAATGTGTAGGGTAATTTATCTAATGAGGTTTCAACTAATGTGAAGCATATAAAGTTACCTCAACATTTTGAGATAGGAAACAACCAAGTTAATTCAATAAATCATCGTTGTAGATAACAAATTCATCATCTCTAGAGGGTAATGGAAAAACTAGATCCTTCACCAATCTTCTTTTCAATTCCTAAAAACAATCATCACATCTTATGTCAAGATGAACAAAACACCTTTTTATGTTAACTATGTCAGTGGGATAGATAATCGTATATAAATTTTCAAAAAACCTTTGGTAATATCCTTCCAAATAAAAAAACTATGAATCTATGTTATATTCGTGGGTCTACGCCATTCTTCAACAACTTTTGTTTTATTATGATCAATAGTTATGATATTTTCTGAAACATTGTGACCAAAGAATGAAATTTTTTGTATCTAAAACTCACACGTGCTGAATTTCTCATACAGTTTAATTTCTTTTATGGTTTTCCATACATCCCCTAAATTAATTTTTTGTTCCTCTTTACGTTTGGATTACACCAAAATGTAATCAATAAACACAACAACAAAAATATCCAAGGGGTCATGGTGAATTCTTCTAATAAGATCCAAGAAAATAGTAGGTGCATTGGTTAACCCAAAAGGCATAACTATAAATTCATAACAGCCATATCTTCTTCAAAATGCAGTCTTTCGAATTTCTTTTTCCTTTACTTTCAACAGATGGTACCCCAACCACAAGTCAAACTTTTAAAAATATTGAGCTCCATGGAGATGATCAAACAAATCATTGATTTGAGGAAAAGGATACTTGTTCTTAATAGTGATATTATTAAAGGATCTATAATCAATACAACGTCTCATTTAACCATATTTCGTTTTAAAAAACAAGACCGGATCACCCCATGGTGATGTGCTAAGTCGAATTAAACCTTAATCTAACAACTCCTACAATTGTTTATTTAACTCTAAAAGATCATTTTGGGTTATTCAATAGGATGTTTTTGAAATTGGCTAAGCATCAGGAACTATATCAATAGTAAATTAAACTTCTCTGTCAAGTATAATACCAGGGAACACATCATGAAAAAAATCAAGATACTCATTTACTACTCACAAATCATTAATCTAAACAGTTCATTTGTATTCAGTAATTTTTGTAAAGTAGCATTCATTTCCATATTTCACTAGTTTCTCAGCTTCCTGATATGTTATCAAAGATAAGGGTTCATTATTGTACACAAACCTAAAGTATTTCTCAAAAGAAACTACATTAGAACTACGTTTAATCTTAGAATGGTTAACAGATAGCCAATCCATTCCCAAAATAACAACAATCTCTACTAGAGGAAAACGACAAGTTTTGCAGGTAAACTCTTTCCAAAAATAAGGATAGTAATATACATATAATTTCTTTTTTATTTAACATTTCCCCTACGAGGTTTTACTATATGTTTTAGATTCATTTCTTCTGTAATAACTCTAAATTTAGCAGAAACTTTCATAGAAATGAAAGAATTTATTGACCATGAATCAATGAATACATTGATAGAATCTAAAAAAAGAAACAAATTACCTGATACCAATTCAATTGATTGTCCCACATCAACCGTAGTAGTAGGAATTTTTTTTTCAAACCCTTCTACTTCTAATTTTTCTAGTTTCCACCCTGGGTAATCAACATTGGACACACATTAGCATAATTCCCAAACTCATTGTAACTAAAACATTTTACTATTGTCTTTTTATCACCTTCTTCACCATATTCCTTAATGTTCGGGGAAATATTTCTAGTCTTACCACACAAGATGCACTTTCCAGACATTGATTAACATTCTACTTGATTCTTTTTTACCACTATTCTCATAAGATGAAATTTTAATTTTCTTTCCTTCCGGATTCTTTGATGAATTATTTCCACTTTCCTTCCAACAGAACCTCTTATTTTTCATTCTCTCTTAGAACTCATAATCATCAACAAACTCCATTTCTACATTCTTAGAAAATATAGAATGTTTCTAATAGATTTTGAACTCATGAGAGGTTAATTCTCTTCGATATCGTAGCTTCAGTTCTGAGTAAAATTGATTTATTTACAATCAATATCTCAGATGAAATTTAGAGCATACCGTTATACTCGAGTGAACGTTTCTTCATATGCAGCCACTCAGTCATATTATTGCCTCAATTAGACTAATTTTTTCCATCATAAGTGGAACCACCTTAAGAAAATATTTCTTAAGAATTATACATTTGAATTCTACCCCACAAAGAGCATGAATAACCTCACGATCCATGATATTTTAAACCATAAACCACTGCTGATCAATATATCCCTCAAAACGATAAACATCAAGACTGACATTTTGATTGTCTTTACATCTAATGACATCAAAAATCTTTTCCAGTGATTTGATCCACCCTTCAGTTAGAATAGGTTCAGATGATCCTCTGAATGATGGGGGAAGCTGCCTCCTAAAATAATCTACTATAGATATGTTTCTCTGAGGTTTATTTCGTTGATCGTGTGTATGTATACCACTAACATCTTTAGCCTAATTCAACTACGCCATTATTTTAATGAATTGTTCAGTTCAAATTACAACCTTCTCGGGATGCTTGTTTGGAAGGTTATTCTTCTCTGTATGCCTTCATACCACTGCTTCCTAGTTTCCTCTGCAGAAAACCATTCTGAATAAACATATTGTAGAGGAATTAACATTTTAATCTTAAAATTACATATCATTTAAATTTTTCTATTATGTAAAAATCATTTATGGATATTAAATTAACAAAATGTTAACTCCTAAAGTTATCTAAACTGACCTCTAATACCAACTATAAGGCCTTAGCCTTAAACATTACATAATCATGAATTATATTAATTATTCATATTGATGATTTTTTTTATGTTTAGATATTTAGATAATTAAGTCAGAACTTATACATAACAACATGTATATTACATATAGACACTTCTACTCAGTGTCCATTTTTTCATAAAATAAAAAACTATTAAAAATAAAATAAAATGTATAGATCTTCGTTTTAAACAAACTGACATTTCCATGATCCCATTCTTGACAATATTCCTCTTTAAGTCCTATGAAAAACATTTCAAAAATCTTGGGAGAGTATAAGAAGATTAGTAAAGGATACACAAAGAAGAAAAACTATTAATTTTTCGAATCAATATGTAAACCATGAATACATTGTAATAAGTAATAATTTCACCATTATAATGTAGTAAATACTCTTTCCTAAATAAAATCTCATTGATTACTCTTTTTTAACAAAAATATTACCATAAAACACTTAGAAAGTACACATAAATTATGAAAGGTAATGTAGGATGTAATCATACTTAAATGTAATAACTATATGGTTTTCTTCCAAAAATCATTATTACAAATGGAATAGCCATACAGCAAACTTCCATACCCAATGCATTGGAGGTTATAACATAACCACCCATATGTGGTTTATCATGGAACCACCCATCTATTGTTTTATCACGAAACTACATGTCAAATGTCCATGTTCCATTATATAATGATCACATATAAAATATTTCAAATATCAACATTTCAAACTTAAAATTTCATTTGAAATCAGAAGAAATAATTTGAAGGTATTTAAATAGTAAATCTACTTTCAAAACCATTTTCAATACCAAAATATGCAAAAAGTGTATTTGTTATTTATTTTCGATTTAATAACATCACAACTTGTTTAAAAAGAAACAATTTTAAATAATTCTTGTGACGGTGGAAAGGACATTGTCATTGTGTATGTTAAAAAAACATTCCAATTTTTATTCAGTAAAATAGAACGTATAAATAATATTCCCCTTGAATGAAATTAAAAGTCGAAGGGTTTTATACTCCGTATAAAATTAAGTCATGTATAATTCAAAATATACATAAAAATAGATTGAGACAATGTCTCTTACCTCGTGTTTGTCTTTAATCATTCGCTCATTAATTTAATGAATAATAAACATAGATTAATTTATACATGAATCAGAAATATTTTTATGTTTATTATTCCTTTTCTATCACTTTTTATCTTGCTATAACAAATAGTTACTTATTTGAGCTCATATAAGAAATTTAATCAATGCTCAGAACATGAGTCAAAAATGAACTTCTTATAATTATAAGTAATCCTTGTAGTAAAAAGTAAATTATCTCCATAATGATATAAATTATTTATATAACATATATATCCTATATATCCAGAATATATATATATCAATAATAGTCCATGGCATTTTTTTTATAACAAATGGAATGCACCATTCATGGATACCGTAATCCATACGTACACATGAACTCTACTTTCATTACTTTTTCATATTTAATAGAATGAAAAAAATGATACATATGTATATTATAATTATATTATAATATCAACGTTATATATGTTACATATGTTCATTAATTCCATCATTTATATGTTCTATGTATTCTATGATAGAGTTATATCACTTTGAGTGGTGGTAGTCTGCATTTCCTCAAATGAAATTATCATATTTATTCAACATGAATAGCATAATGGTATAATATAAATAAATATTAATAAATAATAAAACCAATATAAACATAATATATATCATATAAATAAGGTTTCTTCATAATGGACACTATAAGACGTGGTAGGGAAAAATTGAACAATCATGATTTCGTGAGCCAGTAGTTCGTTGTCCACAAATATAGTATGTTCTACATCCATTAGACCTATTTTTGTGTAAGTATAGTTCTAATACATATCATAAAAAATTATATTTAGGATACTTGGGTTTTTATTTAAACAAATAATAAAAAGAGCATAGGGAGTGGATAAGAAAAAATATAGGAAAAGTACATAAGAGAATACATTACCTCAAATATGGTATTTTCTTTTGATTTGAGCCAAAGGGCTTTCTTGAATTGCCTTCTGCCTATGTGAATGCTTCTAAGAGGGATATAGATATTTTGGGATCTTATTGTAATAGATTTTTGATGACACAAGGGGCTTGAGAGGTGTGAGTAATGGGTTAGAGATGGTGTCCTTTTATAAGATGGGGGAGAGGAACTTTAAGAATGTTTGAAAATATTGTTTAATCAATAATTGATTCAAAATTATGATTACAAAAAAGTGATATTTTATTAATATAAGATGAGGATGGGTCAACATATTCTCAATCAATATGTTTTTGACAAGTTATGGTTTCAAAATTATCATTCTCTTTTACCATTAATCCGTAGTAAAGTTATTTAACATTTACTGTGTCTTATTGTATATTCATAATATATAGTTACCATAGTTACTATAAAATTAGACGATACCGAAAAATGAATCATTAATGACATTTGTAACCTCATATATGTCCCTTGTATGATTCATATATTTTGAAAACTATTATATCATTTAATGAAATATTAATTTATTTAAAAACTAATTTATATCAATTTCTATACTATTCATATCATTACTTTTTTAAATTCCATAACAATTTGATTAATTCTAAAAAACATCCTTAATTAAAATATAACAAATATTACTCATCCAAAAATTCATGGATGGCATAAAAAGTTTCAAAAAATTTATATTTATTTTTATAATATCAATTATTTAACACATTCATTAGTGATTTAATCACTACGTCATCATTGTGTCATAAATAAATTTATTTATTTGAGGTCTAAAAATTATAAATAACATACCATGATGTAGGATATATTTTATATTTCTAATAAATACTTATATTTTAAGATATCACTTATATAACCCCATATAAAAATTATTTTAGAAAAGATATATGTTTAGGTTATATTTTCTATAACATTAAATTAAAAGTAATTAAATGTCATTTTCACACACAAGTGGCTCCATGTTGTCCTAAAATCAACCAAATGATGCACATGGTCTGAAATATTTGATCCAATAGTGTTAAAACATGTGTTAGGGTAATTTAATATTATTATATTATTATTGGTTTACCCTTATTTACCAGATTTACATTTTAACCATGGTAAATAAAATATTTACTAAAATTAGTTTATATAATGTCTAAAAGTAAAAGGTATTGATAAAAACAATTTGGACCTCTTGATTAAAAATTTGGAATCGATTTTTCAAAATTAAAAACAGAAATTTTTTAGAAATTATTTTCAAATTAATTCCCATGGTAAATACCAAAAAACATGTTTTTAATACGTAAAAACTAATAAAATTTTGTCATGTGTTTATTTACAGTTTCAAGGTGAAATTACATCCAATGACAGAAAATGAATTAAATGATAAATATATAATCTAATTACACTTTTAAACCAATTACTGGGACAATATAATAATATAAATAATTTAGATGAAAAGATAGGTTTGACTTAAAATGCAGTATTTTTCACTATTCATTAAAAACAAACTTTATCAGAAAAATACCAAATATGTTTCCCAAATTATGTTTTGATGTCCCTATTCTAAGTCAGAAGTTTATTTTTTCAAATTGAACATATAAAAGTCAAAAGAAACTAGATTTAAAAAGGTTTCTCTATCAAAAGGTGATAAAACTACCTTTTAAAAAGATTAGAGTATTTATGCATAAAATTGGATTGATTCTCATTTCATGAATCTCAATTTTATTGGATAAATGTAAAAAAATTAAAAAAAAATTTAATCATAATATTTTTAGTTCTGTTCATTCCCTTCAGTACAACAGTTAGGTATTAACTATCATTTGAAATAATAATATAATCATATTATTATATTTCTCAGTTTTAATCTGTTGTGTATGAAACATAAGATTTCGGAGAAACCCATTGTTGGCTATCGATTACACCATAAAAACTTGAATCCCCTTTAGTGTAAAATTAATATTTAATTCACAGATAATAATAAATATGAAAATGACATATTCTTTATTTACCTAGGATGTTACAATAAGGATGTGTAAGAGAAATAATTAAGCCATGTTAAATGATATGAATAATTTTTATAGAAATCATGGTTTATTTGAAAAGTATTATATTTTGGAAGAAATTAATACTTTTTTATGGTCTCCAATATGTATTAATGTTTAATGTTATGAATGTATTATGTCCCAATTCTCTATAGATATAAACCTGAAAATATCTCCATAGCGAATTGAATTGAGTTCTCGACTAAATTCAAGATTTTGCAATCTAATAAGGCTATGTCCTAATAGTTCATATCAGATGATGGTTTATATAAATTTTGGGGTTAGAATGATGTTATTATAATGGAATAAATAATTTGTACTGTATGATTAATTTGAAACAACATAAAATTTAATGATTATCATGTTTATTTGACATTGATATGTTTGTTTAGAATTGGTTTCTGCAGCAGAAACCGGGATATAGAAGAGGATAAGCAATGACAGAATGATATCCTTCTGAATCTTCATCCCGAAATGGTTGGGAATTTAATCGAGAAATTTGTGACAGTAATGGCTCAGCTAACACAGACAATACATGGCGGTGTCATCCATGCAAGAGAACAACCAGAAGTACCACAATATGACATGATGATAGCTTAACATTTTATAAGACAACACCCTACTGCATTTAGTGCATTTTCAGAATCGGTGGAGAATGAAGGATAGATTAAAGACCTTTAAAAGATATTTGATGTTATGGGATTTTTGGATTATCAAAAGTTAAGTCTTTACATTTATAATTTTGACGGTGAAGTTGATCAGTTGTGGTCAATGGTCAAAATTATCAAGGATAGAGAAGAGATTTATGGCTTATATTTGGATGAATTTTTATTTAGTTTCGTTGAGAAGTATTTTCATATGGTGGTGAGAGTTAGGATGAAGATTAAATTACTTTAATTTAAAGAAAAATGAGGACGATTATGTGTCTTTGTATGATGAAAACTTCACCCGAATGGCGAGGTATGCTCCAAATCATATTTCAGATCATGATTGAAAAATCAATTTCATTTATTTAGGATTAAATCTAAGGTACCAAATGAAATTGGCCTCCTGTGGATTCAAAAGTTATGAGAAACTTGTACGATGTGCTGATATGGTAGAGATCGAGTTTTCTGAAGATCGTGTTCACTTTGAAAATAAATTGATTAAGAGGTTTAGATGGAATGGGATGGCTAGGAATCATCTAATGAAATCTGATAGTAAGAAATTCAGTTTCTAGTTTGTGACAAATGTGGAAAAAAGCACCCTGGGGAATGCCTTACCAAAAAAGGAAATTTTTTTCAATGTTCTTTGTTTGGACATATGGCCCATGATTATAATGAAAATGATCCTAAGACTAATCCTAATAAGAAAATTGTTATGTGTTTTAAATGTGGAGAGATGGGTCATTATGGAAATGTCTTCCCAAAGAGAGATCCTATTGATGCATAGAATCCAGACTATAAGAGGAAAGGTGTAGTGAGGTCCTTTGTGAAAACATTCGTAGTCGTTGGGACATGAAATGAAGTTATATCAGGTACCATGTATGATTACTCATATTTTTCCAATGCTTTGTTTGATACAAGTTCTAAAAATTCTTTTTTTATGATTTTTTTTAAATTGGATATATCACCTAAAAATGATACTATATATCATTGTTAAAATACCAAGGGAATATATTATAGCAATGATGAATTACAAGAATGTATCTATTGTAGTCTATTGAAGGAAATTTAACACGACCCATCCCTCGGGGCTCGTATCGTGACTACCCCAAGCCTGCCTTCCATTGGTAGGGGGCTGGTGACTTACACCAAAGGCATAAATCCCTAAACATTGAAGGAATTGCCTTTATAAACTAAAAACACACACACAACAGAGTACACAACTAGAAGCAAAAACTAAGTAAAAACTCTACACAAAGAGTGATGAAAAGTAAAGTTGTGGAAAATACAAGCCCAACGTGAAAGTTGAAGTAAAACTGAAAGGCAATTACAACTGAAGAAAATGAAAAGCAGCTGCTGGGTCATCCTCTGGGGTTCCTACCTCAAGGGTAGGTACAGATGGCCTCCTCAGCACTCCACGTCCATCTGTCCACTCCGTGTACCGTCACGCCAAGTGGTCCACCTCCGGTTACTGTCCAGTCCTTCTACCCACTACCTCAGTCAGCATTGTTTGTCATTTTCATCAAACACAATGAGGTGTGGGCATAGCCCGTGAAGGGGTTACTATAATGATACTTAGTAGGGACCCTGAGACCCTCTAGGTCTCACTAAATACAACAAGGATAAACCGAAAAGTATGAAATCAGTGGATATCAAATACTTAGTTATATGCCCATACATATACCTACGTCATCTAGTAACCCATATCAATCTTGAGGAAAACAAAAAAGTCATTGACTCAGCTCAAAAATAATATTTTATTCGAGGGGTGGTAACATGAAACACTCCCAGACAAACTATCAAATCATTAGAAGATGGTGTACTCCTCCTCTAATGAGTACAGTGGGATTTCCGCATCACACAAAGGCACTTCCCACTATCCAGGACTATTGTGGTACTCCTCCTGTCAAGTACCATGGATCTCCTACGCTCACATTAAGGCACTCCCAAATGTGGCTCTGCGGCGCTCCCCCTTTTAGCCTACTAAGGTACTCCTCCTGTCAAGTATCATGGGTATACTGTGTCACACATAGGTGCTCCCCACTGTTGGTCTACTAAGTCATACAGAGGTTCTCCTCACTAGACTAGTTGAATCTTTCTGAGTCAAAAGGTCAGCAGTCGTGAGGTCTCAACCATCTACTAGGTTTCCATACTCCGCTCACTCATCTCTAGGAGGATTTGATCCATGAGCTACTGGTCGATACTCCGACTGTCACGAAGTCGCAAGTACAAATATATCAAACATCCAGCACATCATAGGGTCCTCTCCCAAACAGAAATATATCCAGGGTATATAAGACAAGATGACCAAACCTTTTTCCAAAAATTACACGGTGTGTGGAATTGTGGCACACGCCATGTCTACAGTCCTCAGGTAATACCTATGTACACTACCTCGTTTCATAAGGCTAGTCTTGTAGAAAAAGTATGTACATAGTGTGTAATATTAATACAAGTTGTGTTTATGAAACTATAGTCAGCTCCGAGTATGCTGGTCATGTGCCCGTACACAGCCTCAACCCATGTTCGCCAACCCGTGTAACTGGTACACTGGGTATCCCATGTCACTGGCCTTTCCTGGTTGTGTAGTGTAGTACTTGCCCATGTACTTCACCCATGTGCGTGTATCCCTGGGATACATGACGAGTCTCATGAATCCATCACTTTCATACTGCCTCAGTAAGTATACGTCGTGTCGTCACGCCGTGTGATTCTTCCTATGTTAGTGTATTTCCCAAAATACACACAGTACGCCACATAGCCACATCTACAACGTCATGTGGAAAATACATGTCGTGTGACTAGGGTCTCATGCCGCGCGCTGCCCATTTGATGCTTGAACCCTAACTGCAGTACGCCCTTACTACACAACATGGTCATCAAGAGTACGTGTCGTGTATTCTTGAAATTTCCAGAAATGATGCCTTGGGCCAGCGCACCTCCTGTGATGCATGTTCTTCTTTATGATTGTCTGATTTCCCCGAAACCGTAGACTTTATGTCGCCCTGATGTTTTGAAGACATTATCTGTGTTTTTGGGCCTTTGATCATCTTCTAAAACACGTTTTGAGTTTCCCTCATGAGAAAAGGTCGAAGAACGGTCCTTTTATTACAGTCTAATATGTCGCTCTCTATCAACGTAGCACCTCCACTAGGTCATCGTGACATTGGGTGTTCATTTCAGGATCATTGCGTCACAAAATAAACCCGCAACGATCAGTTGTTCATTGCCGAAAAAGAACGTGAAGAACACACCAATATTCACAAGAACAACGGAAGGAATCAGGCAGTGTTAGTTTGGCCAAGTCCTTATGCATTAGTTTGATAGTAAGCGGATCAACAGGAAACAATTCAATCATGGAAGGAAGAATTAGCATTGCTCAAAACCAAAACACACCCCTACCATGGGTTCTTTGATCATTGATGGTTGAAGGAGAGTTCGAAGAAGACGAAGTCAAAGACGACATCATCAGCATTCCTCGAGGGCGATGGTTTTGTTCCTCAATCGAAGGTTCCTCATTGGCGGAATAGGTGTTCTTCGTTGGGAGGATAATTATACAACTTCTTCCAAGATCTTCCATAGCTCCACCAAATGAATAGATGCCAACCAAAATGAAATAATAGATTTGTCTATTATTTAGTTGTTGTCATGAATTCCAAATATTTTTAAAATTAATTAATTAATGATCCATTAATTAATTCAAGTAGAGTGGCACTTTAATTAGGTAAGTTCACGAGTTTTCCCCAACATATGGGGAGTCTAAGAAATTAAGAATCTCGGGTGGTCCCCACCTTAATTTCCCTCCCAAGGGAGGTTTTATCAGGTGGGCCCCACCATCATAACCTCCCATGGGAGGTTTGGGTGTGGTGACCCCCACCTCCAACCTCCACTTATAGTTTTTACCATAGAAATAAAACTAAGCTACACTTATTTTTATAGAACATTATTCTTAAAAACTCCAAAAACTAACTTCTATTCATGACCAACTATCGTCGAGGTGGAAGTACTCTTAAGAAAATATCAGTGATGTGAGTTCCATGGTTCCCTTGGATTTCAATTCCAAGAACCTTTTCAAAAGTTATAAAATCCCGCTCGTACATTTTTTAAATGTACCCAAACAAAAATTTAGAAATTGATTCCGGGAACACCGGGCCTCGGAATCAAGCGCCATAAATTTTTTCATACTCGTAAATGTCCCATGAATTTTAGAAAAAAAAAATCCATGTAAATTCTTTCTCTTTACATTCTCCCCACCTTAGGTATTTACATCCCCGTAAGCTACAACTCGAACTAGGGGAACAAAAGGGGGTACTTAGAATGCATCTAAGCCTCCCGCTCCCATGTGCTCACCTGGAGGTTCCTGTGTGGCCAAAGAATGTGCACCATAGGTATAGACCGTCCTTGTAGGACCCGCTCCAGTCAATCCTCAATCTCTACTCGGACGTCCGTGAATGTCACCCCATCATTGATGTCCAGATCTCCATGGTCGATGATGTGGGAAGAGTCATGCACATCTCTCCTCAGCTAAGATATGTAGAAGACGTCATGCACCTGGTAAAACTATGGTGGAAGAGCTAAGTGATAAGCCACCTCTCCTACTCTGCTGAGGACATGGAAAATTTCATTGAATCGTGGAGATAACTTGTCGCCTCGGCCAAATATTCGTAGACCTCATCGAGGTCAGACTAGTAGAAAGTTGTGGTTACCATCCTCGAACACTTTAGGCCTCTATCTGCTATTATCATACAACTTCTGTCTACTCTGTGCAGTCTTCACCTTCTCCTGGATGATCTGCACCTTCTCTGTGGTAGCTCGTACCATCTCTGGTCCCATTACTGCTGACTCCCCATGGTTTGTCCAGTACAGTGGTGATCTGCAAGGTCAACCATACAAGGCCTAAAAAGGTTCCATACAGATGGTGGAGTGATAGTAGGTATTGTAGGAAAACTCCACCAATGGTAAGTGGTCATCCCACCTGCGACCAAAGTCAAGGACACATGCTAGGAACATATCCTCGAGGGTCTGGATGGTCCGCTTGGTCTGGCCATCTGTTGAGGATGGAAGGTGGTGCTCAAGCAAAGATGTGTCCCAAAATCCTCTTGCAACCCCTTCCAGATATGGGAATTAAACCATGTGTCCTAGTAAGAGAAAATAGAAGAAGGTACGCCATGAAAACAGACAATCTCCTGTACATAGAGTCGTCCTAAGCTTTCCACTGATCTCTGCTCTCCGATCGGTAGGAAGTGGGCCGACTTGGTGAGTGGGTCAAAGATCACCAAAATCGATTTGTGACCACTGGATATACATGGAAGACCCATACTAAAGTCCATGGATATCCCATCCCACTTCTACTCTAGGTCCTCTAATGGTTGTACTAAACATGCTGGTAGCTGGTACTCCGCCTTCACTTTCGAACAAGTGAGGCATCGTGAGACAAACTCAGATATTGTCTTCTGAATACTTGTCCACCACTTCTATCATCGATGGTCATGGTATATCTTCTCCACTCCTAGATGTACCACGAGAGGGGAAGTGTGGAACTCCCTCAACATGTCCTCCTGCAGTGACACTGGCACCATGGTACGTCCTCTAAAGAAGATGAAATGCTCTCTGCCTTAAGAAATTTCATCAGGTGCCTGCCTCGTGGATATATAAGATCGTCGTGTCTCAAAGTCAGTGTCCTCATGCTGCGCCTCCCAGAATCACTGATGTAAAGGGGGAGTTACTATAAGGGACTGAAGATAGGCTACCCCATCTCTATCCACAAAGTATATCTGTAAGGCAGCCAACTGCTCTACTGTCTTACCTAGCAACTGTATACCAGTCCTTCTACTGAGTGCATCTGCATCAACGTTCTCCTTCCCAGATGTATAGTCTACCTCGAAGTCATAGTCCTAGAGGAACTCAAGCCATCGCCGCTGTCTCAGGTTCAGGTCCTTCTGGGTGAAGATATACCAGAGACTCTTATGATCACAGTAGTCTGTGAAATCCTCTCCCATCATTTAGTGCCTCCACATCTTCAAGGAGAAGACCACTGCTACAAACTCCAAGTCATGAGTAGCATAGTTCTGCTTGTGATGTCTCAACTTCCGAGAACCATACACGATCACTGCTCGCTCCTGCATCAGGACACACACGAGTTTGGTCCCTAATGTGTCACAGTAAACTATGTACCCTACACCTTCATCTTGATGCCTCAAGATGGGGGCACTAGTCAGACTCTACCTAAGCTTCTGAAAGAATTCCTGGCATCTCTCATACCTCACGAAGGGTTTATCCTTCTTCGTCATGGCTGATAGTGGGTCTACAACTCTAGAAATGTCTGGAATGAATCTATGGTAGTATCAAGCCAAGACCAGAAAACTCTGTACCTCTGTCTCACTCTTGGGTGGCTCCCAAGAAAGTACAACCTCGATCTTCACTTGGTCCATGGAAAATCCAGCCTCTGAGAATACTTGTACCTTGAAGTGAAACTCTAGAATCCAAAACTTTCACTTCGAGAGTTTACCATAAAGTTGGTGGTATCGAAGTGTGTCCAGTACTACCTACAAATGGGAGGCATGCTCCTCCTTATGTGTTGAGTAGATCAAAATTTCGTCGATGATGACCATAAAAATTTGATCGAGGTAAGGCTAGAAGATCATGTTCATGAGACACATGAACACTGCTAGAGCGTTGGTTACGCCGAAGGGCATAACCAAGAACTCATAATGGATGTACCGACACCTGAAGGGTGTCTTCTGCACATCCTCTTCTTGAACTCTGAGCTGGTGATAGCCTAATATGAGGTTTATCTTTGAGAACCACCATTCTCCCTTCAGATGATCAAAGAGGTCTTCAATCCTCAGGAGTGGGTACTTGTTCTTCACGGTCACCTGGTTCACGCGATGGTAGTGGACAGAGAACCTCAATCTCTCATTCGCCTTCTTGGTGAATAGAATCAGGGCTTCCCAGGGAGAAACACTGAGCCGCATGAATCTCTTCCCCTGCAAGTCCTTTAGCTGTACCCGAATCTCATGAAGCTCAGCGGCATCTATCTGATATGCTAGAGTAGATATCGGTGTTGTCCCTGGGTACAGGTCAATGTAGAAGTCCACCTGTCGGCAAGGAGCTAGTCCTGGAACATCGTCAGGGAAAACATCCACATACTGGTCCACCACTATAGGTTAAGTCGGACTCTCCACAACAACTACTCTAAGGGTAAGGCAAGACAACTCATGAGTGATTGGTTGCACCCTCCTCCGAGTAAGTTCTTGTTGTGCTGCAAAGGTTCCCTTCTCATCGGTAAAGGTGAACCTAGTCCCATCAGTGCTAACACACAACACTTTTCACTTAATACAGTCAATATGGTCATGGAATGTAGATAACTAGTCCATAACCAATATGACGTCGTAATTTCTCGATGCCACTATGAGAAGATCCCAACCAAAGCTCTCGCCTCCTAGAGTAAGCTCACACAACTGGAACCCGTTCATAATCGTCGAGTCTGTTCCTGTATGAGTCTCTAGCCGTAAGGATCGACCCAAAAGCTCCTTCAGAATCTCCGAGCTCCGAATGAGGGCAGTTGCAATGAAATATTGAATAGAACCTATGTCTATAAGAACTGCATCTAAGGTGTAGTAGACACAGATCATACCTTGAATAATTTTTGGAGCACCGTGATCGTAGGCCTCAGCTGCCTGAAGATGAGATCTCCCCTGTCCACTTGCTTCATGTGGTTAGGGTGGACCTCCTGGGGGGGTAGTGGTAACACCTTGTAATGTCGTCCACATCCAGATGCTCGACCAGCTCTTCTAGCACATCCACCTACGCCCTGCGGACCGCCTAGATCGAACCTCTACCTCAACCTGGGAGGTCCCTCAACTGTCTGTTGATCATCTAAACGGCGGGTCGGACAGTCACGAGCCATGTGATGTTGCGCGCTGTAAGAGTAACACTGCCTTCTCCTGGCAGGTATGTCACTGCCTCTGGGTTCCCCACACAACATATCCTAAGTCATGCGGTCCTCCACCCGTGGGCCTGCTCCCCTTGGACCTCTCCGTCATCTGTCTACTGCCTGCTGCAGAAGTCTCCGCCGCATATCGACTAGTAGTGGGTCTCGCTGCTGGTGACTACTCAGCCAGGAAAATCTCTACAAGGAGGTCTCTCTCTAACACCCTCGCCTATGTCGGGATGCTAAGGGAGATCATCGAAGCCCCGATCATTCACATGAGCCCAACCTCAAAGGTCTGGGTTCTGAAGAATGGGTCACGTACCATATCCATGGAATATCGTGAGAGGTCAGTGAACCTCGCTGAGTACCGAGTCACAGTTATGAAACCCTTCTATAGATGTAGTAGCTCCTATATCTACACCACTCAAAGGGTGGCTGGTAAAAACTCCTCCCAGAACATGCCCTCAAAGTCCATCCATAGTTGCGTGATCTCATCATGCACCTTGAGCATTAGGCTCCCCCATCTGCCTGCTACAACCTAAAAGAGGCTAGCAACAAGGATCACCATGAGATCTGCTGGTGTCCCTACAAGCCTGTAGATTCTCACCACAGCCTCCAGCCAATCCTCAGCCTCCTGCGGGTCCTTCTCTCCCCAGAACCTGGGTGGCCTCTGGTGTTGGAACTCATGCAATTCACTCAAGAGGCGTGTATCGTCTGCTGCTAGGGATGGTGGAATTTGTGGCCCAACGAGAAGTCGTACCACTGGTGCCTCCGCTGGTGCCTCAACTAGAAAGGGGCCATGCACCGAGGCCTCACTGCTCGGTGGGTAGTTAGTACGTACGAATCTCGGGGATCTAGCAGGTCGTCAGCTGGGTGGCTTCCTGAAAGAAATAGATGTGATACAGTCAATAGATTATACCTAGTGAGTTTACCTTGTTAAAATAACTTAAATAAATCTTTTAAAGACACACATGCAACCAGTGTTTTTGTTCTCTATGTTGGAAATCAGTAGTCAGGGTCCTGGTGTATGGATACGTCGGCCGCCCGCACCAAAATTGGACTCCCTGAACAAAAAACCACACTTAATACCCATAACACCATTGCATCACAAAAAAAAACATCACAGTCCTATGTTCTGTGGTAGAACCGACTCCTCTAATACCAATTTGTCACGACCCATCCCCCGGGGCCCGTATCATGACTACCCCAAGCCTGCCTTCCATAGGCCAGAGGCTGGCGACTAAAACTAAAGTCTTAAATCCCTAAACTGGGAAGGCATTTCCTTTATAAACTAAAAACACACACACAACAGAGTACAAAACTTGATGCAAGAACTAAGTAAAAACTATATACAAAGAGTGCCGAAAAGTGAAGGGGTCGGAAATACAAGCCCAATAAGAATGTACAAGTACAACTAAAAAACTAGTACAACTGTAGAAAAAGTAAAGCAGTTACTGGTTCGTCCTCTGGGGTTTCTATCATAAGGGTAGGTAATGATGGCCTCCTTAGCACTCCATGTCCGTCCATCCTCTCTGTGTGCTGTCACGCCGAGTGGTCCACCTCTGGTTATCATCCAGTCCTGCTACTCTCTACCGTAGTCAGCGTTTTCTATCATCTGCATCCAATACAATGAGGTGCGAGCATATCCCATGTAGGGGTGAGTATAACGATACTCAGAAGGGACCCTGAGACCCTCATGGTCTCACTAAATCCATCAGGGATAAACCACAAAGTATGAAATTATTGGATATCCAATACATTGGTATATTCTCATACATGTACCTAAGTTATACAATAACCCATCTCAATCCTGATGAAAACACAAAAGTCATTGACTCCGCTCAAAACTAGAATTTTATTCTCAGGGTGGTAACATGAATCACTCCCAGTCAAACCATCAAAACCTCGGCTGATGTTGTACTCCTCCTCTAACGAGTATAGTGGGCCTACCGTGTCAAATAGAGGCACTTCCCACGATCTTGGAAAAATGTGGTTCTCCTCCTATCTTGTACCATGGATATGTTGTTCTCAAATAGAGGTTCTCCCCACTGTGGGCCTGCCGCGGTCACAGAGAGGCGCTCCCCCTCTAGCCTACTGAGGTACTCCTCCTGTCGAGTACCATGGGACTACTGCATCACACAGAGGCACTCCCCACTGTGGGTCTACTGTGTCACACAGAGGTTCTCCCAACTGGAATAGTCGAACTTCTTCTATTCGAAATGTCAGCAGTCGTCACGTCTCAACCATCTACTAGGTCTCCGTACTCCGCTCGCTTGTCTCCAGGAGGATCCTCTCTACAAGCTATTGGTCGATACTCCAACTGTCACGATGTACCAATTATATGTATCTCAAAGGACCTCCACATTATTTGGGTCTCTCCCAATCATAAATATGTCCAAGATACAGAGGGAAAGATGACCAAACCTTTTTCCAAAAAGTACACAGCGTGTGGAAATGTGGCACACGCCGTGTCTACAGTCCTCCGGTACTGCCCATGAACAACGACCCATGTCATAAGGCTAGTCGTGTAGAAAAAGTATGTACATGGCGTGTAATATTAATACACATCGTGTGCGTGAAACTGGGGTTGGCTCCGTGTACACTGGTCGTGTTCATGTACACAGCCTCAACCCATGTTCGCCAACCCGTGTAATTGGTACCCGGGGTATCTCGTGTCACTGGCCTTTCCTGGCCGTGTAGTAGAGTACATGCCCGTGTACTTCACATGTTTCTGTGTATCCTCGGGATACATTCCATGTCTCATGAATCCATCTCTGTCATGCTGCCTTAGTATGTACACATCATGTCGTTAGGCTATGTGATTCTTCTTATGTCCATGTATTTCCAAAAATACACACCATGTGTCGCATAGTCGCATCTTCCAGGCCGTGTTGAAAGTACATGTCATGTGACCGTGTTCACATGTCGTGCACTACCCATTTGACACTCGAACCCTATCCATAGTACGCACGTACTACATGACGTGTCCTTCAAGATTTCATGCTACGTATTCTGGAAGTTTCAAAAAAACGATGCCTTAGGACAGCACACCTCCCGTGATGCATGTTTATCGTTCTAATGGTCTGATTTCCACGAAAATGCAGAATTTAGGTTGCCCCGATATTCCAAATTCATTTTTGGTGTTTTCGGGCCCCTGATTGGCTTCAAAAACACATTTTGATTTTCCCACATGAGAAAATGTCGAAGAACGGTCTTTCTATTCTGGTCTGATCCATCCCTCGCTATCATCGCCGCACCTCCACTAGGTCGTTGTGACGTTGGGTTTTCATTCCAGGATCATTACGTCGCAAAAAAACCTACAATGATCTGTTGTTCTTTGCTGAAGAAGAACATGAAGAACACACAAATATTCACAAGAATGAAGGAAAGAATTGGGCCATGTTAGTTTGGCCCAGTCCTTCTGCTTTATTTTGATAGCAAGCAGATCAAGAGGAAAAAATTCAATCATGGATGGAAGAAATAATGCTGCTCAAAACCAAAACGCATCCCTACCTCAGGTTCATTTATCGTTAACAGTGGAAGGAGAGTTTGGAGAAGACGAAATCGAAGACGATGTCATCGGTGTTCCTCAAGGGTGACGGTTTGGTTCCTCGATCGAAGGTCCCTCGTTTGCGGAAGAGGCATTCTACATTGGGAGGATAATTCCCCAAGTTCTTCCAAATCTCCACCAAATGAATAGATGCCAAACAAAATGAAATAATAGATTTTTCTATTATTTAATTTTTCGGATTAATTAAAAATATTTCCAAAATTAATTAATTAATGTTCCATTCATTAATTCAAATGAAGTGGCACTTTAATGAGTGGAGTTAAAGAGTTTTCCCCTACTTATGGGGAGTTCAAGAAGTTAAGAAGCTCGGGTGGTCCCCACCATAATTATCCTCCCAAGGGAGGGTATGCTCGGGTGGGCCCCACCACCTTAACCTATAATCGGAGGTTACGGTGTGGTGGCCCCCACCTCCAACCTCCCCATGGAGATTTTAACCCCCAAAATAAAAATAGGATACACTTATTTTTATTTAACTTTATTCATAGAAACTCCAAAAACTAACTTCCATTCTCGACCAACTACCGTCGAGATGAAAGTCTTCTTAAGCGAATATCGGCGCTGCGAGTTCAACGGTGATCTCAGATTTCAATTCTATGAACCATTTCAAAATTAATAAAATCCCGCTTTCATGTTTACTAAACATACCCAAAAAAACATCAGAAATTGATTCTGGGATCACCAGTCCTCGGAATCAAGAACCGTAAATTTTCACGGACTCGTAAAAATCTCATGAATTTAAGAAAAAAAATTATACCAAATTTATGGTTCTTTACATTCTCCCAAAATCTGGTAATTACATCGCCGTAAGCTAAAACATGAAATAAGAGAATAAAAAGGGTAACTGAGTGCACCTCTAAGCCTCTCGCTCCCATGTGCTCTCCTGGAGGTTCCTGTGCTGCCAACAAACACACACTAGAGGTATCGACCGTCCTTTTAGGAACCAATCTTGTCGATCCTCAAACTGCACTAGGACCACCGTGAATGTTACCCCATCGTTGAATTCAAACTCTCCATGGTTGATGATGTGGGAGTAGTCATGCACATATCTCCTCAGAGGCTCTTCCCACTGGGCTAGTTGAAACACATAAAATCGAAAGGTCAGCAGTCATTAGGTCTCAGCCAGCTACTAGGTCTTTATACTCCGCTCGCTCATTTTTGGTAGGATCCACTCCACGATCAACTGTTCAATACTCCAACTATCATGAAGCTCCACATAGATGTATCTCAATAGTTTGACTCGTCATAGGGGTCTCAACGCAATATACGGTGTGTCCAACAGACGCCCGGTTTGTGAGTTATTGTCATTTCTGTTCCAGCGGCCTGGTTGGTTTTTAGGTTCAAACCAACCCTATCGTATCCCAACTATGTCCAAACCTCAATAGGGGTATTACAAAATAATCGTCTCACTCTAATATTTACGTCGTTGTAGACGGTTCGTCGATCGGACACTGGTAGCCTAAGGTATGGGTGAAAAGGTGATAACAGGCCAAAGAAGGTCCGGGTCTAGTCTGACCCTGTCGGACTGAACCGTCTGGACCCGGGTCCGGACTAGAGTCTGTCCCGGTCCGCGAGTCTGACCTGGTCTAAGGGGGAGGCCTGGTCCATGGGCCCAGCCCGACCCGATGGGGCGGGCTGACCCAAGGGCACGGCCCGTGTGTCCCAGCCGACTGGTGACCCGCATAGCCTAGGTGGTCTAGTGGGGGGGGGGGGGTTCTGCGCCCCCATTCTTTTCAAACAGAACTGGCGCTAAGCGCAGGTTTAAAAGCCGCGGGACCTAGGAGGGTCCCGTATTGTCATACTGGCTGAGCGGCCAGCTGGTTCCACACCACCAGTGGGCGGCCTGATGCCGCCCGCCCCTTCTCCTTCGTCACGGCCCGCCCTGGCCGCGACTCACCTCCACCGCGTGGCATGACGGCACTGTGTCCTTCCGGAGACCTGACAGCTTTGCGCTGCTGGTTTCCTTCATGGTCTGTCCGATGCTGGTCACTGCAACTCCGCACCGCGATCGTCAATAAACGAAGAGAAATGAAGTGGGGAGGACGAGGTTGTGTTCATGCGGCCCTATCATTCCACATTATAGAAATAACAATTAGAAAAACACATTCCAAAATTTGTGAGTTGATGGACGAAAACAATTTCAAAAGTAAAATCACTAACCTCATATTGGTTGGTAATTGATGAAGTCGTGGAAAGGCGGGCATCGATTCTTCAATATCGGAAAAAGAAGAGGATATTCGTCATTGGCGGATGAGCATTTGGAGGTGACGAAGTAGAAGATGATGTTCTTCACGGTCGACTCCTTCTCTTGTTCCAGTTGAAGAAGGATGAAGGTATTTGTCGTTCTTTGTTGCACTTCCAACTCCTCTCCCAATTGCTCCACCAAAAGAATAGATTCCATCCAAAATGAAATAGTAGATTTATATATTATTTAATTGTTGGCATGAATTCAATTTATTTCAAAAATTAATTAATTAATGTTTCATTAATTAATTAAGGTGCAGTTTCACTTTAATGAGGGAAGTTCAAGAGTTTTCCCCCACTTATGAGGAGTTCGAGGAGTTAAGAAGCTCAGGTGGTCCCCATCTTAATTATCCTACAAAGGGATGTTATACTCAGGTGGGCCTCACAACCATATCCTCTCCTGGGAGGTTAGGGTGTGGTGGACCCCACCTCCAACCTCCCCTAGGAGATTTTAACCACCAAAATAAAAATAAGATACACTTATTTTTATTTGATTTTATTCTTAAAAACTCCAAAAACTAACTTCCATTCTCAACCAACTACCATCGAGGTGGAAGTCTTCATAAGTGAATATCGGTATTGCGAGTTCGACGGTGCCCCCAGATTTCAATTCCAAGAACTGGTTCAAAAGCTATAAAATCCCGCTCACACGTTTACTAATCATAACATAACAAAACTTTAGAAATTTATTTCAGGCACACCGGGCCTCGGAATCAAGCACAGTTTATTTTTGTGGACTTGTAAAAATCCCGTGAATTTAAGAAAAACATTTCCACAAATTTTCTGGGTCTTTACAAATAAATCAGAATACATTGTTGTTATTCCCTTAGTAGAGTTTGATCTCTTTCTAGGAATTTATCTCAATTCTATTTTCCATTATATTTTGTGTTATAGAATGAATATCCATGAATTACACTAAATTATATAATGAAATAATTTCATTAATATCGGGGTACTGCAAAAAAATCTATACAAATATAAATAATGTTTTATGTAATGAAACATCATTATATATAGAATCAAATTGATATATAATGTCATTAAATATTTTAGATACATATAAATACCATTTCATTCAACTTATAGAATTTATTTTCCATACGATATGAAAATCGAATACAATCAGGCCATGGAAATCATGTAAAGAACACACCCAAAGCAATGTGATGAAGAAAAATATTAAAAATTAAGGGTTGAAATGATGTTATGAAATGATCATATAATGTGATATAAACATGAAAATATTTCTATAACATATTAATAACACTCTATAAAATATTATGTAGGAGGATTAAAAAAAAATTAAGTATGAAAAACTCGGGGTAAGGGAATTCTTAACTTAATTTCCATTCTTTGGGTTAACATCCTATTTCATTATTTATGTGTTATTGAAATTGTTTCGGTGATTAATTTTTTATATAGTATATTAAATAATGTGTATTTATAGTGTATATAAATTTTACATCAACTCTATTAAGTGTCACATCAATTATATGATATTTTGAAAGTGATTTTTCCTTTTAGATCCTCTTTTAAAATTCTCTTTTAAAAAATTAAAAAGAAACGTTTTTATGCGATTATTCATGTTGTATTATTATGTTCTAGTTCATGGGAATTGTTTATGATAATGTTCTGGACCTATATTTCCCTCCAATGCATTGGGAATTTTAATGTTTTAGGTCAGTCTTATGGTCACTCCATGTGTAGCCCCTATGGTTAAAAAATAAGGTATCCGTGAGGGTTACATTTTAATGTAACCATGAGGGTTACAAATTATATGGTAGCTAAGTGGGTTAAGAGATTACGTAAGTAATTCCCCATGATAACATTATGGTTATATTTATGTTCTATATGTTTTGTGGAATATCATGGAAATATCATGTTTCACAAAGTATGTTAATATGGGTGAAAATTGTAAGTTTATTAAAATAATTTCATATGTTACAATTATTCGTGGAATAATGGGTTCTATCCTTCTTTTTATATCTATTATTGAGATTTTGTACTAATAAAATGTTTTTAAAATATTCTCATAGGATATAAGTATGTTTCAAACCAAGAAGGAATCCATGTTAAATGTTATAAAGATTTATCAAATAAATGATGTTTTATTTGAAAAGTTTTATATTTTTGAAAACATTAATACTGATTTTATTTTATCAACTATGTATTAATATGTAATGTTATGAATGTATGATGTCCAAATTCTCTAATGTTCTAAACCTAAAGATATCGTCAATCAAAAAGGATGTGAGTTCTAGACTAAATTCAAGATTATGTAATGTAATAAAGCCGTGTCCTTATATTATATCATTGTGATTCATGTTATCTTTTGTAAAATATTTGAATACTTTGGATAATATATGAATATATAGAATAAATATTCAATATGTTAAATTATGAATGTATAATGTTGTTTTTAAAAAAAATTTAAGTATAACTTTTTAGAATATAGGATCAAATCATTATAATCAGTGCGGTTCAATTTCATCTCGATTATTTTGAAGTGTTTCAATGTTATGTGCTCATGGAATTATATACTTTTATCTTTGGGTGTTAGTTTTGAGTATTTAGAGGTTGATGTGTTATGTATTCTTAAAAAATTATATTAAATTGGATATTATCATATTTGTGGCTAACATTTTAGGGTATTGTAAAACTTTTAGATACTAAACTAATATTTTATCATCCTTACTTATATTTTTACATCAATTGAGTATTAATTTTAGTGTTTGAGGTATGAAAAAATCAATATTTTTATTTATCAAATAGAATGAAGGAGAGGTGAAACAATACTATAAACATAAATTAAGGATGAACTCTCACATATATAATGGAAAGAAATAACGTATGTATGTTTTTTTCTACATTAATGGTAAAATAATTCCTATAGATAATCTTGTGTAAAATAAATATTCCACATCATACATGGAAAATATCATTATTTTATTAAAGTATGGTACTACAAAAATATTGAAACATATGATTATTATTGTGGTAAAAACATGGTTTATTAATATTTTATATATTATATATTTCCTAGTAGTAACATAGAAATTATTTATCATGATAAAATCTAAATCAATGATTAAACTCATCTCATGAGGAAATAATTTTAGTGAGAACAAATTAATATTATTAGAATTACATTTTATTGAAAGGGGAATAATGTTACACCTAGATATTTCAATATGTAATTCTTGTTAAAATGATTAATTGGGGTAGTCTAATAAACACACAACACTCAATGTAAATGAACCATGACATGCTATATAAATATTATTATCAAAATATGAACATTATAACCTAGGCATTCAATTTTAGGGTAAGAATATGAATAATCATAGAATAATATATATATATATATATATATATATATATGAAATATAATTATAAATATATTTATTACATTATAGGAAATAATTTCTTATTTTTGAATTATAGAAATAAAATACTAAATGGATAAGAATATTTAATGTTTATTAAGGGAAATTTTTCTATAAAATTATTATAGTGGTATATATTGTATTTTTATTTAAAAGGGTAATTTCCAGATTATAATACTAAAAATAAATTTAAATAAACTAATTTTTATTTTCAAAATATCTAAAAAAGTTGCGGTAAAGCTCTATTATTTTTATAGAATATTTATTATTATTTTTGAATAGTGAAAATGCCATTTTTAAAAATAATGACACATTTATAAAATTATCATTATATAATAATGGATTGTAATATTGTGAAACAACTATTTAGAGATCAAATATATTTAATTATTTTAAAAATAAAATATTTAACATAGACATCTATGATTGAAATTTTTGAAATCAATATAATTGTTTAGTATAAGAGATTAAAAATTGTATACTTCTCTTGTAATAATGATTTCGTTATATCAGGTTCAATTTTGTTTGTAATTTTACGATATATAAGATTCCATTTATTTGAACTAACAAAATTAATTCCTAGGGAATAAACGTTAGGAGTTATCTATTTCTAAACTCACTTCTAATCCTAAAAAAATCATTTTATAGAAAAAAAATTGTGTTCTAGGAAATTATATGAAAATTTTTATTTTTTTCAACCACTCAAAATTTATTTATAGTAAATGGAATCAATATTTTTAATCAAAAATAAAAAAATTATATGTGTAATATAATTTTTTGACATAATGGATTGTAAACATGGTTAAATATTATCACATATGTAAAGAAAAAAATGTTTTAAATATTGTTATAACTATATGATATTGTGTCAAAGTCACTCCTAAATTACCACATATTTTGTAAGATGATTTTTTTCAACAAAATTATCATATATTCTATAATATAGATAGTTAGTTCAATTATCCTTTGATAATGGGAATTGAATTATTTAATGTAATGAATATGTACAAAATTCCATTATCATTAATTGAATAACTATAGTATGTATTCATGGGAATAAAATAACTTATGAACTTTCATAGAGTTTTATCCAGGATTTAAATAGATTAATTTCATGATTGTATTTTTTTTTTATTAGTGATTGTATAATTTACATGAACCCATACTTATTGTAGATTAAACACTTGTTCAAGAGGGTGAGAAATCAAAAAATAGTTATAGCAAAACAAAAAATGATTTTTATATATATTATTTCAGGTTTTTGGTTTATAAAAATTTAATGTGTGTAATGTTTTAAATATTCAAATTATAAATCCATTATTATCAGTATTTTATTAAAATCAAATTACATTAATATCCATGAAAATGACATAAATTCTATATAATTATAAATGATATTTTATAAATTTGAAAAAAAATATAATAATAATATATATGGATTTAAATATATACAAAAAAAGTTCTATCATAACAAATATATTTTAATTTTTAACTACATTAAATTCCTAAATTTATTTAATATAACTTAATGAGTAAGTACTTATAAAAATACCATTGATTTCTAACTATAAAGGGGAATTAATAAAATCATTTAAAAGGGATATATGATTTTCTTTATATCTATAAAAATCAAAATACTCAATCCCAACATCCCATACCCCATTCCAATAACCATTTCGACCATAATCATATTATCAAAATTCCATATGTTCAATCAAAATGATGATTCATGATGAAGAGGTAAATATAATTTCTTATCTATTTCAAGTTTATTTCTTCTTACACCTACTCCATGATTATTGTAATGGTAATATATTAGTGCATTTATTATATTTAATTTATAATTATGTTATTTGTTTAATGTTAAAAACATTTTCTAACTCATTTCAATTTAAGGTAAATTAAAAACTTTATACATGTGTACGTACAGACTACTCTCTCTAGGAAGTGATGTATTTAATTTTCCACCAAAAAATGACACAAAGGATTATGGTTATTTATTTATTTATAAATTTTAAATTTTAAATAATAATAATTCAATAATTATTGAATATTAATTACATTCATACCCCATTATTCATTAAAAAATTATATACTCACTCATGCGTATGAGTGGACTATGAACCCATGATTCAATTTGATTAGTTATTCATTGCCTACATAAATAGATTGATAATAAAGGGATATTTAGTTTTTAAAATGGATAGTTATTAATTTATTAATATCATACATATGATAAAAGGAGTTTTCAAGGTGTGTGTACCGGGACACTGAATCAAATCATGCGAAAGTAATAGAAAATTAACAACAAAATATTTATGATTATCAAATAATTATTATAAAGTGAGTTAATGTAAGTAATAAATATATTATATATATATCTATTCTTTTTATAAATATGAATAAAAACAAAAAATTATTATATTTGAGGTTTTAATTCTCTTATATAAGTAGAACACAAAGGTAAGGGTTTTCTACTTAAAATATCAATCATTGTGAATGGTTTAGAATTAAATATATATTTCCATTACATATTTTGTATGTTTGAACCTTGAAATATTATATCAAGATCCTCTTTTTTATATTGTTAATTAATGTTCCATTTTTTAGTTCTCCTTTTTAAGTAGTTTTTCTTCAAGTTTCATAATATCTATAATGGATCATTGTCATGATTTAGATTTCTCAAGAAATGCTTCATAGTACACACCATGATTTTTTATATGATGTAATTACTTATAAATAAATATATTTATACATAAAAGTTTATGAAATTAGAGATATTTATTGATCCATATGATGTTTTAAATTTCAATTGAATTGGATATGAATGTTACTAATTCCCTAAAGTTTTATGTTTCAATCTCACTTTTAATCAACGTAACATATACATAAATCTTTGTACGTATGATTATTTAAATTTTATTGTATAAACCACATTTCTTTCCTTTTCCTCTAGAAATTTCATTTTTTTATATCAAATTAATTATCTTTATTTTGTAATCATATTGATTGAGAGAATGTCTATAAGAAAAACAAATCATATATCTATTTTTTGTTTCTTAACCTTTCACTAATCCATATAGTTGTTTTTAAAAATAATTATTTAATATATATTAGTGATAAATAATGGATAAATTTTTATCTATGAATTTCAATTAAATATTTTATAAGGAATAATTATATAATATTTTTATTATGTCCTTGTTGAATTTCAATATAAATCTATAAAAATAATATCATTTTAAACATATTCTGCATGAATGAATATTCTTTTCATTATAACTATTCTTTATAATTTAGCTTATTGTATTTATTTATATAGTCTCCAAATATATTATCTATACATTCTATGTATTAATTTAACAAATAATTTTTTTTTAATATTAATAAATATATTCTTATATAAGTATAGTTAATATTCACTATTATATTGTTATAACTTATTTTATAAATTATGTTTTAAAATTCATACAAAAAACACATAGAATTAGTTTTGGATATGATTTTAACTTCTTATTGGAAAAAATGTCAGCAAATAATTATGATAAATTATTTTAAAATTATTCACTTCTATTTTACTCTATATATACCAAGGTGGTTTTCCTTACAAAAAAGACTTACATTATGATTAATTGATATAATATTCAATGTCCAGGTTCTTAATTATCATGGTTTTATTTTAAATCATATAATATATTTCAAAAACCATTACTCGTTACAAAATAACTTGTAATAATACTAATATATATTTATATATCAGTTTTCTGGTGTTTAACAAAAAATATATTGTGTTTATTAATTTTGGAATCATTGATAGTCTATGTACCACTTAGATCTATACAGTTGACTGTTGTCTTCTATGGTGGATTGAATATAAATTAGATAAATTATTATATTTTTTAACATGTTATCCAATATTTGTAACAACCAGATATATTATTTTTATATCCTTATAAATAATATCAAGTTGTTTTGTACCTGTATTTACACAAATCCACAAGTCTAAATGAATAGTGAATTATCAATATGATATAAAATTTCTATTATATTGGAAATAATGAATAGTAATAATTTAATTGTGAAATTATATATATATATATATATATATATATATATTTGTTTTAAATGAACGAATTTTACTTATTAATTCATAATAAATAAGCACTCAATTCTAATAAAATAAATTTATGGTTAAAAATACGTCTTCTTAAAAAAAATTATTTTATGTATGGATATTGTAATAAATTTATTACAGTTTTTAAATTATATATTATGGAAGGAATGTAATTTTTTATACCATAATTACAATGTTATCTAAGGGTGGATTTGGATGATTTTTCTAAAAAAATATTATTTTCCATTGAATAGTGAAAAATAACCATTTTTTAAAAACAAATGTGACTTTTTCATTGAATAATGTTATTTTGAGTACCCATTTTGTTTTAATATAACATAATCGTCCATTTATAGGAGAAAATGTTATTAATTTTATATTACACCATATTATACTTGATTTTAGTATTAGCTCATTTTTTGTATTATAAAAACTTTTTTATGAAACGTCTTCTTTTATGAATGCAATGTTTGATTATATTAGTATCAAAATTATGTTATATTTATTAGTGTTTATAATGAAATATTTAAAAAAACATATTCATTAAAAAAATTCAATATTCAATTTATGGTTTGTACATTGGATGGGTTGAAAGTATATTCATTTTTATGCTAAAAAACATTTTTCTAAAACATGTTTTAATTTAGTTTTGTATGGTTGTTTAAGATTGTAATATTCCACTTATAGAAATTTATTGAGTTTAAATCAATTCCACATTTTTAATCATAAAAATTAATAAAATGTAATAGTTTCAACTTATTTTTTCACAATGAATACGAAAAATAGTAAAATATTGTTATAATGGTTATGGTTAAAATAAGTTAGTGATAGGGTAATACTACGATATTTGGATAGAAATTCCACAAATACATTTCTAATTATAATTTTTTGAGATATTTCAACCTTAGATTATCATAAATTCATGTTATATGCTATTTTGATCCACTTTCACTTAAAATTGACTATATATTATTGACATATCTACAAAATTCTCTCTATGTCCCTCTACTCGGTTATAAAAGAAAACAACTTACACTACCATATTCACAAAATATGTCCCTTATAAAATGAAAAATAACTACTCTATAATATTCCAAGATTCCTTCCTTTCATCATATATCCAATTATATTCTTCAATGATTTATCTTTGATGGGAAAATGTGTAGGCCAAAAGTGGTTTCTAATATAAGTGATATAAATATGCACAATGATTTCAATTTTATTTATTCTTCCTAATTATATAAACATTTTATATACATCATGATGATATTAATTGTGTATCATAAATATTATGATATTTTATTATGGGAACAACCAACCTTTTTCGACCTTTTTATGTCAAATGGGAAATTAAATTATCTCTCATGTGAACCTATAGACTACAGCCTTCGGATGGTGATATGATTCATTTTTCATAACCATATTCCCATGATGATTATTATCAAGGATTTAATAATAATATATTGTATTTATTATATAATTATGATTTTATAACCTTTTATATATTCCATCTACAGAAACATGGAAAGTGTCAATCGTTCATACTTACAAACTTGTGTCTCCAGAATGTGAGGAAATCATATTTTCCCAGCCACATTATATGGATGGTTGGAAAATTGAATATAATTATTAAATGAAATAAGTTTTCTCCAAATAATATTCAATTGTATATCGCACAATGTCCAATTTATTAATACTAAAACGTACTAACCAAAACCTTCCTGAATATCAAAACATTTTACTCCTATAAATAATGATTTTTTATAAAAATTGTTATAAAACTAGTGTTGTAATGTTGTTAGTGGTTAATATATGGTTTTATAAGATTTATTAATACATTTTATTGATTTATAATAATTTTTAATTTTTTATATTCGATGTTATATCACATATGAAGTAATTTGACCTTGGGGGTAAGGGTTATTAGCCTCAATATTTGTTCTTTGAGAAATATTAGACGTTTTACATCTATTTTTGTTTATATAATGTATATAATACTCCATTGAATCATTATTTCAAATATACATCTTAATTCATTATATTTAAAGTCAAAATATAAAATTTATCATCCATGGGGTTTTGATAAGAATGTCTCCAATGTGATGAGGGGTTGCCATCAAAAATTGACATCTTTTATATGTATGTTATGTTATAAACATTTATTATTTTAGAAGGTTTCCTTACATTCTATTTTATATGATATATAATGAAAATAATATTTTTATGGTACTTAATGTATCATTTTATTTTATTTCATTCATGGGACTTACGACTCAAATGTTTCAGAAGTAGTAAGAGTTTTGAATTACAATCCTATATTTTTGGGGGGGTTTACACATAAATTTATGATGATGAACTTATAGGATCCATGACTCCCAAATAATATATCATTTATTTTTTACTAGTAATTCCTCATTATTATATGTTTTCCATTCATTCTACTCCATATATGAACTCAATTTACGAGAAGAATATTTTAATGGAAAAACCAACATTATTTCTCTCTTCAGTTAAGAATATTTTTCATAAATTTATATATTTTCATTAAAATGTTTTCAATGGTATTTTTACCATTGAAAAATGACTGTATTGTGTAATTTTTGATCAATGTATAAATTTATATAAAAAAAATTGTTGTAACATAATTATCATTTTTGTAAATATTTGATTTTGATTTTTTACCAAAACTTTTATTAGAATATTTGATGTATTATAAACCTAAAAAAATTATTTTCAAAAGAAATAAATAATATTTTTATTAATGATTATCATAAAATTAGATGAGGAAATAATCTAATAAATTTTTTTCCTGATTATGAAAAAAACAATGATAAATAATTTAGTATAAAAATAAATGGGTATTTTTATTTGGAAATGGTACATTAATCATTTCAGTGTGTATTAATTGAAAAAAATATTTTAATGTTACTTATTGTAACACCCCAAGCTTCCACGGTACTCTGCTCTTTGAATAATACAATAGCTTTCCATGTACACAACATCGAGTTCAAACACACCACGACCAACCAAACTAGCTGTTATGAATAGTAATACCCCCTTCTTGAAATATTATAAATTTTATTTTTCAAATTGGACTTCATTTTTGGTTTTGAAATATCAAACTTAGTTTATGGACATTGTTTTGTGTTTTTTTGAAAACATTCAATGTTTGATGAATAGTGAAAAACACTCTGTTATTGTTTACAACTGACTTTTTATTTAAATAATTTTTTTTTGTTTTTTGTAAACATTATTAAGTCAAAATAGATACCTAATACCCATATAACTTCAATTTAATTCATTGGATTCATTTTATAATAAAATTAGACATATAAAATTTTATTGAACTTTCTATCATCTTTTACCCACATTCTAGGCACGTTAGAAAATTTTCATAATCCGTAATTTTACCATTTCTGTTAATTTAATTTCAAAAATCCCAGAGACATGTTTGATATCAGAATGTAAAATGTGGTTCAAAAAGATGAAAATAATTTTTGGTGAATAGTATCTTTAGAATATTATTTTCCACGTTTAAAAGTATATAAGGTAATTAGATGTTAAAATGATACTACTATTACACTAAAACATGTCCTAATTCTATTGGATAAGTTTAGTTCGAGCAAAATCAACCTTATGAATATAATATGATCCTTTTGGTCTACATGGATTAGATTATGAAATTTATTATTATATTATTTAAAGAAGAGTTAAAAGTGTTAAAAATAAAATTTTACTAACTAATATTTATTTAATATATGGTTATACATAAGATAAAGTCGTCTATAAATATTTATTAGAAAGTTAAATATATTTTCTATATAATAATATTTTATTTTTAGTTTTTATACATTATACAATAAAATTTGTTTATGACACAATGATGATGCATTAATCACCTTTTTAATGAAAGGTTAAAATAATTGAGGTTATGAATATCCAAATAAATATAAATTGAGACTTTTGAGGAATTACACTAACTTTTTAGAATACTAAGACATTTTAGGGGTTTTTAAATAAATATTTTGAAGTAATTATGTTTTAATGACTTCCACAAAAATCAATAACTAAATAGTGTCTAAATTTACATGAATGAGTTTTGAAAACAAATACTATATTATTAAGTGACATAATAGTCCTAAAAATAAAAGGACCATCCAAAGGAAATATATAATAATGTATATGTCCTTAATAAACCACTTTGGGTTATATTGGAATTTAATTGTAAGATTATTAACCATATAATATATAAATACAAGAGACATGGTAAATATCAAACTATTTAACCAATAGTTAAATCTAAAATATAAGTTTAATATAGTGACCTAAACCTATCTACATCCTATTGGTTGAGAGGATTTATACCCATCCTCGCATTATCCTTTAAATAAATCCTTTTGGAGAAATTATAAGATGAAATGATTGTATTATAAAATAATATTTCCAGGCTCTCCTAAAGTGACCCTCACCTCTCTTAAAAAAGGCTACTTCCCCTTATCATAATTTCACACCTCCAAAGCCATTTGGTTCAGCTAACCCCCACTCAAATATTGTTAAAACTAACCTAAATTCTACCTATTTGACTTCTGTTGATCAAAAATCCATCCTATGGAGCCCTTTTGATCAACTCAAAAGGAAACACCCAAACAAGAGATAATAATTTCACCACCTCTTTCAATGTTCTTTTCTTCTTCCACCTCCACTATCATTGTTGTTTCCATAACAAAATAATAAATCCACTAAATTGTACATAATTTGATGTTATTATAAATATGGCACAATAATATTCATTATTCTATACATTCTATGAATAAAAAGTCATCATAGGTGCTTACATACGACTTACCATCTCCACGTCGTGGTGTAGTTTGTTATTCAAACACTTCATTATTTGGATGGGAATAATAATGAGTATAACTGATTTCAATAATAAATATAACATTTTAATTATTACAAACAAATTATATACCATAAAATTAAAAATAATTTCACAATCAATAGAATTATGTTGTTACTCTGGCATACGTACAGATTACCGTCTCCACGAACATGATAAAATTTATTTCCCATCATAACCATTCAAGAATAATTTTCCCTTTATGTTTAAAAATAATTTTAATGAACTTAATATAATTCTAGGAAGGATTAATATACATCCTATCCATAATAAACATGGATTAAATAACCAAGCATATAAAGGAAAACAAATCTGTTTTCACCTGAAAAATGATACTGCTGAAATATTATTAACGAAGAAACATTAGAGAATCATATATGATATCATATTTATGTATATGGTTTCTTTATAATTTAATAATAATGATTTAACTATTTTACTAGAGGTTATCATACCCTATATCAAGGAAAATTACATGGTAATGGTTAATTCTACAATCTCTTCATTATTTGAGGTTGTTTATACATGGGTATCTACTAGGACTTCTTTATCATCCACATTCGTGTTTCTAAAAAATGATTTTCAAAAAAAATTTACTATTTCCTAGACTATGGGTTAAAGTAATTTATACCCTTGTTTTGTTTTTTATAGAATGTTTATAACGGAACCTTTCTTTAGATTTCAAAAAAAGGTCTTTTATAACCTTATCAACAAAATTACGGAAAAAATGTTTTTTAACTAATATGGTGAGTGCGGAAATTTTCCACAATTGTAAAATCATCGAAGATTCACTTACAATATTATATGAATATTTTAAAAAAAATTATTATTTATTTTATTGTTATGTTACTTTTAAATGATTTCAAAATAGAAAGATATATTTTATCAAATAGTGTTTATTTCATCTAAGTCAACGTCCTTTGATGAATTTTACACTCATTTGAAGTTGATTTATTATGATACATTCTTCCATATTGTGTTGAAGGTTTTCTGATATGTTTTAACTTGGATGTGTTATTTTTATACCTTTCATGGTTTGTGGTTAAAATATTAACATTTTGCGTGCTAGTTTTAACACAAATGTTAATGTTATGTTTAAACCTTTTCATATGAGTAATGCATTGGACATAGTAAGTGATAGGTGTATCCTTCTATAGCCCCTCAATCCGTCGGTAGGTCTCATTATACAAACTAGTTTCTTTGCACATGGCCTTGAAAAAATATTATTTGTAGTCTTGGCATGACACCTTGACTATTTGGTTATGATGTCCGACATTATGAATTCCATCAAAATTAAATTGGATATTGATATTAAATGTGATTATTCGACCTATATAATATCCATGTTAATAAGTAAATGGAATTATTTGATTTAACTTTTCCATATTATGCTGGATTTTATGTTTAAAAGGCTTGTGTTTTAGTCTTATACATTTCATTAATGTTTTTTTCTTATTTATAAATGTTTCCGCTATATTGTTATCCTTAATGTCCATTAGATCTCACCCCTTTCTTATATTTTATTTTTTCCATGATGTGATGATGTATATTATGATTAACATGTAGGGATATAAAAATGATATGAGTGAGTTCAAAATTGGAAGAATGTTGTTTTTTATTAAATTATGTAATATAAAACATTCGTATGTGTCTAGAACTTACAAGGCAACTAACCTAATCAGGCATTAAGGATTTGATCTTTTGTGATCATGAAAATGTTATGTAATAATGCACCGACTCTATGTAACTATGGTTGAAGCATTACAGTTGGTATCAGATAATGTTTTGTAAAAACCTTTGAAGCTATAATTAGAAAAACTCTAATTAGATAACATTACCCTATGATTGACTTTGAGGAATAGTATAGATGAACATCCTAGAATTTTGGTAATGAAGAGATTTTGTGTGTCTTCCAAGAAATACATCCCTTTCGGGATATGAGCAGGTAGAGGCAGCTCTGGCACAGTTTTTCCAAGTACTTAAAACTGCGACAAGGAGTTTCAGGCATGACCTGAGGTATCCTGGTACACAACAACTTGTCTTGTTGTAATCCTGGTTATGAAACTCCTGGGGGATTTTCTTAAGATAATTCACATTTTCTTTAAAAACCATTATTAAGTATTTATGAATATATACCTCCTAAAAGAAAACATTTTTATGATTATGTATTACATCCACAAATTGTTCAATTTATGTTTTGTGTTTGAAGTTTGAAATTAGGTATTGTGATTCATAAACTAATCTAGTGTATTCTATTGTTTAGAAATGGTTCCTAGTAGAAGTAATGGAAACTATATTAACTCATGTAATCCATGTATGGATTTCCCTCTTACTCAAGATAATTAGAGTGGATATGGTGATGCAACTGGTGCTGATTAACTTATCACCATACTGAGACAACTCACTCAGGTTATGAATTATAACCTTACCTAAATGGAGCACCCTAATCCACAATGCAGAGGTTAAATGGTAGACCGCTTCATGAGTAAATAGCAACTAACATTCAATGGGACTACCAATCCATTTGTAGCTTAACAATGGATAAGTTCCGTAGAGAACATATTTCATGCTTTGGGTAGTAGACTAATGGAAAAAGTTTTCATTGTTGTTTATCGCCTCATGGGAAATTTAGATCAATGGAATTAATTAATTCAATACACAACGGATGGTGAAGGAGTATCAAATATGAAATAGAGGGAGTTTAAATGGATTTTCCTAGAAAAATACAATTTTCGTGACCATCGAGCAGATACGAATTGACAATTTATGAGTCTGAGGAAAAAGAAAGATGAGAAGGTCACAAAGTCTGAGGATAACTTTACTAGGATAGAAATCCCTGCATCAGATTATACATGTAACCCCAAGAGTATGATTGATTATTATTTGGTTGGTTAAAACCATTTATCCATCGAGCATCAGTCTCAAAATCATTCTCATCGTACGAAGATATTGTCTCATGTGTTATCAAGACAGAAAAGTAATTCTCTAAGTATTATGACATTAAATAAAATAAAGAGACGAAGATATCTTTTGAACTCTCTGGAAATGGAAATAATTGGAAGAAGGGAAAAGTTGACTATCCATCCTTCAGTAAATTTGGGAAAAAACCCCACAATTTCTTCAAGGGAATGAGAGTCTATTACAAGTGATGTGAAAAAGGTCACCAACCTCATGATAACAAGGTTATGAAAGAGGCCATCAATGTTTAATTATACAATTTAAGAGAAAAGGGTCATTATGCAAATGAATTTCATAAGAACCAATGAAACATATGTCAAAAAAGGCCAAGGGATAAAGACCAAACTTATGTGGTCACTACTGCTGAGGTGGAAGCTTTGAATGATGTGGTGGAAGGTAATTTAATGGTTTCCAAAAATTTAGCCTATTCTTTATTTGATTCTAGATCATCTCATTTTTTCATATATTCCCAGTTTTCTAACAAAATTAGATATTTCCAATTTTATTTAACAAATTAGTTGTTAGTAAAAACTCTAAAGGGATGTATCATTGCAACAAAGTTTTATGAATCTGTCCCTACTAGGGATAATAAATGTTCTTTATCTTCTTATCTAATAATCATACCCATGATTGAATTTGATATAATCTTTATAATGTATATGATTTCAGACCATGATGTGAAATTTTATTGTAAGAAGAATGAGGTTACAATTTTCGATGATGATACGGACTACCTTATCTTTAGAGAAGAAACATCACCACCTGATTCTTATCTAGATCCACCCATATGTAGCTCTACTAAATTCAAATATTGGGGAGGAAGATTGTGAAATAACTAAGGGTGAGGAATGTAATGTTCAAATAGAGGACGTACCTATTGTGCAAGAATATGTTGACTTGTTTCTAGAGGATTTAACTGGACATCATCTAGAATGAGAAATTGGGTTTTCCAATGATTTATTTCCTGGTTCAGGGCCTATATCAAAGAAACCTTATTTAATGGACATTGTGGAATTACTGGAACTAAAGTAACAAATAAAGGAATTGAGTAATAAGGTATTTATTTTCCCTACTGTTTCTCTATGGGGTTCCCCTATTCTTTTTGTTTAAAAGAAAGATTGATCAATGAGTTTATGAATTGACTACATGGAGATCAAATCTATAAGAATAAAGAACAAGTATCTGCTACCAATCATTGATGATTTATTCAATCAACTTCCTGGAGCTCAATATTTTTCAAATACTGACTTTCAAAATGAACAACATCAGTTGTGTGTGAAGAAGGAAAAAATTCCAAAAATAGAAATCTAAATCATGTACGGGCATTACGAGTTAAGAGTAATGCCTTTTGGACCAACTAATGCAAAATCAGTTTTCATGGATCTAATGAACTGAGTTTTCACAAATTATCTTGATTAATATTTTATGGTATTTATTGATGATATATTGGTTTACTAAAAAATCTATGAGGATCATGGAAATCACTTGCGCAGTATTTTGAAAACCCTTGGAAGAAATGAATTATATGGGATGTTTAGCCAGTTGGAATTCTAGCTTCAAGAGATTTCTTTTCTTGGCAATATTGTTTCTAAGGATGGTATAATTATTGATCCTTCGATGACCAAGGAAATCCAATAATGGCCAGAATCAACAAGAAAAACATAAATACGTAGTTTTATTGGTCTAGAAATTTATAATAGGTGCTTCATCCATAATTTTCTCTTATTGGCTAACCAATTTACCAAGATGAAACTTAAAGGGGTTGAATTCATCAGCAAAAAATTGTGTGAATAATGTTTTAATGAACTGAAGAGAATATTATTAAATTCTTTTATATTGACTCTACTGTTAGGGAATGATGGGTTTGTTATTTATATTTATGATTTAAAAAAAGGATGTGGTTGTGCCCTTATGCATATTGATGGAATTATTGTCTATTCATCATGGAAGCAAACAATTCATGGAAAAAACTATCCCACTCATGATCTTGAGTTAGCAGCTGTAATATTTCCTTGTAAGATATAGAGACACTATGCCTATGGTAAAAAATGTGAGCTATATATTGATCACAAGAGATTTATATATATTTACTCAGGAAAAGAACACAATTAATGTAAAATGATATGGCTTGAACTACTCATGGATTATGATTTCACAATACACTACCACCTGAGGAAGGAAAATAATGTGGTAGATGCTTTGAGAAGAAATATTCTATGAGTTTTGAACAAGATTGGAGTTGAAAGGGATCATATGATCTGGGATCTAGTAAAAATGGATATAGGAATAATCATAGATGGTGAAACATCAATACTTTTTCAAATGGTTACCTAACCATCTTTTCTAGAAAGGATAGAATGTTCTCAGACTGATGAGGAGGAGTTTCAAAAGAAAATTAATTTTCTGAATAATGGGATATTGATTGACATCGTATATGAATATAGAATTTTGATATTTTGGAAGATTATTTCTGTTACAAATATACCTGATCTAAAAATAATAATTTTTGGATGATGCTCATAGATCTAATTTCCCTATACACCCTAGTAGCACTAAGATGAATAGAGATTTGAAGGAAAAAATTTAGTGGGTCAATATGAAGAGAGAGATTTTTGATTATGTGTCAAGATATATGGTTTGTCCACAAGTGAATGTTTAAATACAATATCCTAGAGGATTCATGTAACTTATTCCTATACCAGAGTGCCAATAGGATGATATTACGATTGACTTGGTCATGGGACTACCAAATACTTCTAGAAGGAATGATGCAATATGGGTCATTGTTGATCGTATTACCAAGTCATCACATTTTCATGCTATAAGAGAAGATTTACCACTTTATCAACTACAAAGATTATATATTAAAAAATTAGTAAGACTTCATAGTGTAACCGTATCTATTGTGTCTGACAGTGATCCCTGTTTTACATCAAGATTCTAGAAAATTCTTCAAAAGGGCTTGGATATTGATCTTTGTTTAGGCACTGCCTACCACACTAAAACTGATGGAAAATTAGAAGGGACTATTCAAACTTTAGAATTAATGTTGAGATCTTTCTCACTTGACATTTAAGGTATGTGGGATCAGTATTTACCTCTGGTAGAATATTCCAATAACAATAGCTTCCGTTCATGTATTCACATGGCGCCATATGATGTGTTATATGGAAAGAGATTTAGCACACCAACTTTTTAGGATGATGTTGGTGAAATAAAACTTTTTTCCCAAAACTTTTTGAGGAAAAAACGGAAAAGTTGAGGGTTATCCAACCCACATCCAAGCAACTCAAAGTAGGCAAAGAGCTATGCTGATAACCGAATGAAGGATTAAGAATTTCATGTAGGAGATCTTGTTTTCTTGGATGTATATACATTGAAAGGTGTTGTACAATTCTGTAAGAAGGGTAAATTAATTCCCAAGTACATCAGACCATTCGAAATTCTAGAATGAATTGGAATTTTAGCTTATATTTTGGCAATGCCTTCAAGTCTCTCCAAAGTTCATAATGCATTTCATGTATCACTATTGAGAAAATACATGACTGACCCAATGCATGTACTCACCTGTGAAGAAATAGAACTGGAACCTGATATGTCTTATTGTGAATATCCTATCATGATTCTTTATACAAGAGAACAAGTGTTGAAAAACTTGGAAACTTGTCTAGTAAATGTTCTGTGGAGAAATTGTAAGATGGTAGAGGCAACGTGGGAACCCGAGGAAATTATGCTGAAGAACCACCCGAGTCTTTTTATGTAGTAATATTTTAGATATTTTGAGGATAAAATTATTTGAAAGAAGTAAAAACATGACACCCCAAGCTTCCATGGTATGCTTCTCTTTAAATAATACCATAGCTTGTGTTCTACCCAACTTTGAGTTCTAACACACCATAGCCTACCCAAATAGCTGTTATTAAAATTAAGACCAACTCTTTGAAATTTTATAATTTTTATTTTTCAAAATGGACTTCTTTTTTGAATTCGAATATCAAAATTTTCATAGGCTGAATTTTTTGTATTTTTCTGAAAACATTAAATTTATAATGAATAGTTAAAAAACACCACGTTATAGTTTAAAACCGAGATTTTATTTAAATAATTATTTATTTTATTTAAAAATATTTTAAGACAAAATAGATACATAATACCTATATTAGTTCATTACAATTCATTGGAGTCATTTTATATAGAAAATTAGATATATAAAATTTTATTGAACATTTTTTCGTCTTTTACCCACCTTCTAGGCACGTTAGAAAATATTCCTGAAACATAATTTTATAGCTTCTATGAATTGAATTTAAAAAATCCTGGAGTCATTGTTGATATCAGTAAGTAAAATGTGGTTGAATTAGTTGAAAATAATTTTTTTTGAATAGTAACTAATGACTTTTATTTACCACGGCTAAAAGTAAGTAGGGTAATTGAAGGTAAAAATTATATTATTATTACCCTCACACATGTATTAATTCTTTTAGATAAGTTTATTTATACGGAAAACAATATTAGGAATAAAATATGATCATTTTGGTCCACCTGTAATAGATTTAGAAATTTATTATTATTTTATTTAAAGAATAGTTAAAAATTTTAAATTCATATATTCATAAATAAAACATTTTTAATATCAGGTTATACATAAGATAAATAAGACTATAAATATTAATTAGAAATATAATAATATTTCCAATATAATGGAATTTTATTTATAATTTTTAGACATTAGATAATTAAATTTATTTATGACACAATGATGATGCAGTAATTAACTTTTTAATGAATGTTTAAAATAATTGATGTTATAAATATCCAAATAAATATAAATTGAGACTTTTAATGAATTCAACTATTTTTATAGATTCTTATGACATGTTAGGGTTGATTCAAGTAATTGTTTCTAAGTAATCATGTTGTTATGACTTCTACAATAATCAATTACTAAATAGTGTCAAATTTGACATAAATGAGTTTTTAAAACAAATACTATATTATTAAATGATATAATAGTCCTAAAATATAATGTTTAGACAAAAGAGTTATATAATAATAGATATATCCTTAATTAACCAATTGGGGTTCACATTGAATTTTATAGTATGTTTTGAACCATATAATATAATAATACAAGGAGACATGGTAAAATGTTAAACTATTTAACTAAGTGTTAAATCTTTACTCTAAGGAAAATATGGTAACCCAAAACTGTCTAAAACCTATTGGTTGAGATTTTTTCAACCCATAACCACCTTCTCCATTAAATAAATCCTTTTTTATCAATTATAAACTGAATATGATTGTATAATAAAATAATACTTCAAGGTTTTCATAAAGTGACCTTCACCACTCTTATAAAAGGGTTTTTACCCTTATCGTAATTTCACACCTTCAAATCCATTTGGATTGGCCAAACCCTGATCCAATATCCTTCCAACATTCCTCACTTCGACCAAGAGGCCTTACTTTGACCAGAAAACTAACCTATGGATCCCTTTTGATCAACTCAAAAGGAAACACCTCGAGAAGAGGTAAACATTTCCCCAACTCTTTCAAGGTTCATTTCTTATTCCACTTTATCTTTCTTTGTTGTTTCAATTGAAAAATAATAAATCACGTGCCTTATGCATCATATTATTTTATTATAAACATTCTACAACTATATTCATTATTCTATCCATCCAATGAATGACAAGTCACCATACGTGCGTACGTACGACTTACCGTCTCCACATTTTGGTGTAATTTGTTATTAAAACACTTTATTATTTTGATGATTATAATAATGAGTACAATTGATGTAAATAATAAAAATAACTTCTTAATTATTCTTTATATATGATATACCAGCCAATTATATAAGATTTCAACATGAAAATAATGATATTTTTTCTTGTGCGTAATTACGAATTATCGTCTTCACGGACGCGATGAAATTTGTTTCCCCACCATAATCAATCAAAAATAATTTTCATTTTATGATTAAAAATAATTTTTAATAACTTACTATAATTCTGTATATTAATCAAATACATAATTTCTATAACAAACTTGGCTTATGTAACCTATCATATAAAAGAAAATGAATCTGTTAACACTTGAAACAATGATATTACTGAAATCTTATCATCAAAGCAATATTAGAGGATCATATATTATATCATATTTATGAATCTGGTTCTTTTATAATTTAATAAAAACTTATTTTACTATTATGAAAGAGTTTGGCATAACCTTGATCAAGGAAAATTACAATGTAAAGGTTAATTCTACAATCTCTTCATTATCTGAGTTTGTTTATTCGTGAGTATCTACTAGGACCTCTTTATCATCCACATCTATGTTTCTAAAAAATGTATTTTCAAAAAAAATTACTTTTTCCTAGACTATTGGATAAATTCATTTATACCCTTTTTTTATTTTTTATATAATTTTTATAAAGGAATCTTTCTGTTTTTTTCCAAACAAGGTCCTTTATGAAAATTTTGATGAAATTATGGAAATAATTTTTCAGCTTATTTGGCAATTACAGCTATTTTCCACTATTATAACATCTTCAAGCCTTCCCTTACGATCTTATATAATATTATCAAAATAAATTATTGATTTTATTGTTATGCTACGTATAAATGATTTCAAATATAAATAGATATTTCCCCCAAATAGCTTTGATTTCATCTATATCCACATCCTTTGATGGATTTTACACTTGTTTGAAGTTGATTTATTATGATACAATCTTCCGTATTGTATTGAAGGTTTTGGGATATGTTTGACTATGGATGTGATATTTTTATACCATTCATGGTTAATGGTAAAGTATTAACATTTTTATATGCTATTTTTAATACGAATGTTTATGTTATTTTTAGAACTTTACATCTAAGGAATGCATTGGACTTAGTATGTGACAGGTAGAGCCCGCTATAGCTCTTTGATGCATCAGTAGGTCTCATGAGACAAAATAGTGTCTTGGAACAAGGACTTGATGAAATCGTATGTGTATTCTGGTCTCGAGGGCTTAAATATGTGGTTATGAGGTCGGACATTATGCATTCCATCAATATTAAATTGTCTATTGATATTACAGGTGATTATTCGACTAGTAGAATATCCTTGTGAATAGATAAATGGAATTATTTGATTTATCTTTTCCATATTATGCTAAACTTTATGTTTATAAGACTTGTGTTCTATTCTTATACCTTATCTTAAATGTCTATGCTTATTTGCGAATGATTCAACTATATTGTTATCCTTACTGAACATCTGAGATCCCCCCTTTCTTATTTTTAATTTTTTCCAGGATATGAAGAAAGATATTACGATTAACTTATAGGGATATGCCAAGGATATGAGTGTGTTCAAAAGGGGGAATTTTTTTTTATTTCATGATGTAATGTAAATCTTATGTATGTATCTAGAACTTCCAATGATACTAAACTGGTCTGTCTTTCGGGATTTGATCCTTTTGGATCATGCCAATGTTATGTAATAATGAACCGACTCTAGATAAGTGGGGTTGGGGAGTTACACTTGTAAATTACTAGGGATATTATCCAATGATACCAATTTTATTATTTCTCAAGATATTTTATGACTATGATGGTCAATTATTAGTTATTTTTTTCATCAGTTAATATATGATGAAATGATAAATATTTTTTTGATCATAGGGATTAAATATGAACGATTTTTAATTATTTGTCAGGTGTGTCTATTATTTTCTTCAAATGGATTCGATAATGATTAAAGTTCTATAATCTCAAACAATATAGAAGAGGTTTTCTCATACCTAATAAGGGTAAACTATTATTTATCCCAGTATGAAATGTGGGGATATGGGAGATTTTCCAATAATAATATATTTTCTCGGGTTCTTATCGTATAACTAACATGTGATGAATGTCTTTGTGTCATGTCCTGACATCCCCAGGTCATGAACATTGTCATATGACTGTATGGGTATCATATAAAACATTGATTTCCATTCTATCACACAGTAATAAAATAAGATCCTCTATTTCTTATTAGAATAATGACTATACCCACATGAAAACACAAGTAATTTGAGTTTCCTTTGGCCTTCTCTCACACACACATCTGGGAACATCCCAAGAGTTCACAAAGAGTAATATTACACAACACTAATCATTTATACTATTCATTTATAATCATATATGTTAGTAAAATAAAGACCACCCATATAAAAATTGGATATAACATATAATTTTTCAATTCTAGATTTTTATTAGGTGTTACCCTCTCCCTAAATTTAATGCATAATTCACAAAATTCTTACTCCTCACCACAATCCTTGGAAGTGACATTATAATTCAGGTAAGGTGACATATATTGGGAAATTTTTCAGAAACTAAGCTCCATAAAGGATGAACCTAATCATCTACTCCCATTTGTCTCTATTAATATCATTGTTTCTTTACAATGAGACCAAAAGTTATTACCCATCAGGATAATTGATCATACTATTGAATTAAACTATAGGACAACACATATTCTTTTATTATGTTTTGTTCCTCACTCACACACACCCCAAGGAAATTACTAGGAGGACATTCATCAAAACACTACTTCAGGACAATCATGATTATATGTTGAGATATATTCAATTATAATACCAAAAATAAATGTGTTCCATATTGACATAGGTAGAAAAAGTTGGTCTTTTAAGCCACACTTTTCATGGGTTATTACATGATTTTCTTCAATTATGAATGTTTTTGATAAATCAATATTGGTTTATTATTAATTATGTCATGAACTGCCTTCCCCATGATGAGGGGAGGGAAAACTATTCTGTCGTACCCTTCCTTCTTCATGTTGAACTAGAAGTAATGACCCCCGAGACCCGCATTCAATAGGCCAGGAGTGGCGACTAGCACCAAGGGTATAGAATCACACGTAGTATGGAAGGAATTACCCTTTTTATTTTGAAGGATCAAGAGATAAGATAGTGAATCCCAAAAAAACAAAAATTAAAAGTAAAATTAATTCCAAAAAAATCCATTTCCACATGCATGTTCCAATAATAAGTTCTGCAAGTATAAGAAAACTCCAAGGAGAAGTACCAAAAGAAAACAACCAGCGCCATCAACGGTCCCAGCGTCTGAGATAGTACTATCTGGAATGGTCCTCAATGTCCTCTTATAAACCTGAATGTAGTTATATATACATTGGGTGAGAATACAAGTCTACTTAGATGGGAAAACAAAAAGATATCGTTCAAAATTGTGGAGGCATTCTAATGCCCTATGAGAAAAAGGAGATAACCAAAGCACCTAACAAGAAACTATCCCCCCATCCTCACCAAGGAACACTCACAAAATAATGCTGGTCATGTAATGTAATAGTAATAGCATACCAATATTTGGGATCCCTACACAACTTTTACACTAGTTATTAAAGACAATTTACACATCAGACCTCTCTCACCATTCACACCATTTTCCAACTGCCATTCCTCGCCCGCACATGCTTGGGATACCACAACCACACAGCCCCCCCACTAACACCTAGGCCACAACATCCACATGTAACCACATATGTAGACACCTCGGCCAGAACAACTACTACCACACCTTAAGACACCTGGGCAAGAACAACTACCACCTTACCCGAAGACACCTAGGCCTCATTCTCAAAGACACTTGGGAAACAACCTGCCCGTACACACCTAAGAAACCACCACAACGTACCCTTAATGAATAATTTTGGGATATAATGGAATCTTGGCCATCACATCCTATGTGAAGAATCTTGGGCTACTCGGGAAAGGGAGCAGAAAAGGAGCTAACAACCAGCCACTCATTGGAGTGTTGGGAAAAACACCCTCTCCCATGAAATGGGGGTGTTTAGCACGAAGTTCTCAACTTGGGTGGGGTACGAATAAAAAACATAAGAACTGAATTATACATATAAATATACAAGAACTCTTCCCACCTTAGGGGTTCGAAAACAAGTCCATACACCAACACCCTCGTTACTATTCACTCACAAGGAGTACCACAGCCACAACCATAGTCACAACTCATACACGAAATCCAATCCCCCATTGAACCTATTCTTTTTTCATATTCAAGTGGTTCCATTTAAAAAAAATTCACTAATGGTAGAGTAATAGGCATTTCCATATGCCATGGAAGGAAAACACAACCAAGCACCAAATTAAGCATTCACATCTAGTTCTCTTGTAAGGTCGCCACAACAAAAGGGATCTGTGAGATCCATTGAAATTATGAAACCAAACCAAGACCCATCATATGTCCCCACATAGCCTCAACTCCACAACCAACAACTGTACAATAGCAGGGGATCCCATCCCCATCCACATCACCCTACCAACATCACGCAGAACCACCACACATGATACCCAGACAGAGTACAAGTGTTTTTAGATTCAAACACACCATTCAATAAGTTCCTTCAATCTGTTTGTTTAACCGAGGTTACCATACAAAGATTCCTATTCAATGGAAATCCATTTAATAAACCAATATTACCTGATTAACCAATTCTATGTTATAGCAATTTAATAACAGAAAAATCCATAAAAACATAGCTTCATTAGTGTGCAAGAAAGGACCACCATCAGCCATGATTATCAGTGGGAATAATACCATACAATTAACAACATATAAGAATGGGTAAAAGTGAAATTACACAACATCAAAAACACCCCATAATTCATTAAATCCATTTGTTATATTCGTTAAGGTTTGGATCCATCCATCCCTGTAGGAACATAATCATACCCACCACGCATGATACACCATAAAGAGAGATGATGGAAAATCCATACTTGGATTATCAACAATTGATGTTTTTCTCCTCACGCCACCAACTAGTGTTGTGTGAATTTTAGTGGAGGAACACTAGGGACTCTATGAACAAGTAGAGAAGAATCCGGCATAAGCGCACCACTGCCCTCGAGAAGGGGGTCATTGAATGCACAATGGAGAGGAAAAGAAACCAAACAAGAAGAAGAAAGAATGAATTATTATGTGATAAAAAGGTGAGATCATGTAGTTAAGAAATATGAATTTAGAACGGCTTTAAAGGAAGATCATGGTTTCACCACATGTTCAGACTGTTACATATGATAGAATTAACTATTATTTAAAAATTCTCATCAGAGGGGTGGCCATAGCAGCATTGCTTTAAACAATTTCATTTAAAGAGTCAAAAACTAGTCCATTGAGGGCCTTCCCACACTAAGGGGATTTAAAACATTGTTTATGGGGCTAAAAACGGCTTAAAAATAATTTAAAAAGGTTTAAACGATCAATAGTAGTGTAATGGGAAAACTCAGGAAGAAAAACTGAAAAGCCCCTATGGCACTGATCAATGACACACTAATTAGTGACTCACACATAACTGTCATAGTTATCAGTGACTCCCATATAGGTGTCACTAACGGGTGACACTACGGAGACATCCTTCCACAAATACATCATCCTTCGGATCCGGACATACAGATTTGGTCCAGGGCATCCCAAACACTAGAAATTAGAAAAGTAATGAACCAGGAGGGTCCAGGCCATTACATTAGATACCTCCTAAACTATTTTCATCCTCAAGAATCAAAACTGAACCCAGTGTATAGAGAGGGGTTCGAACAACCACCTAGAAATATACCTCTCTTGGACAAACCACCATAAAAATCATGGAACAACTCTTCGTCAAAAAACCACACAAACATGTTACGGTCATACCGTCTAAACATATGGTTTAGGGAGTCCCTTCCACCAGGTCAAGATACTATCCCAATTAGTGTTCTTGATCCCATTGAGAAAGAGACAGGATCTATTATATAAACAAAATATAAATGAGATTTTTTATTCCGAGATAAGAAAATTTAAAATGTATTATAATTATGCTAGAATATTGACAGGGAATGTCCTTAATTATGATGTCGACACCATAAAAAATAACAATAATACAGAAAATAAATAATTTTAAACAATAAAGTGACAAAAAATATGAAAAATAATCTCTGAACACACACTCTAAACAGCCTCCATGTATAGCCTTCATCCATCAGATATGTATTCTTAGCCGCAATAATAGTTTTACACCTCCAAATGTATACATGATTTTAAAATTGATTTGTACATGGTTAATTAAACACTAAAACTATTAACTCAAAAACCTAATAAAAATTCCCATATGAGTGGTCCCTTTGGGCCTACAAAGGTGCTCTAAAGCCTTGTATTCAGGCCATTTGGCCTTGTTCCTTTAGGCTGGGTACTGGGTCTCCCACTACCATGACATAAAGAGGTGTTTGGTTTAATAACAAAATGAAGCCCAATCTCCAACCGTTAAAAAATTTCTATATGAGCCATGGTAATTCTCCATCTCAAAATATTTAACAATTCCATGTTTCTAATATAGAACTTGTAAAAGGTTTCTCTTATAGTAATCACCAACTGGTGTGTGTATGTTATGATCATGTGTCCTAGTATAAATAAACCATAGAATCCATTCATGTTTTTTAAAAAATAATCCATAATTTCATGCTTGAAATTGATTAAGTCAATACCTTCAACAATCCAATTTAAAAAACATCTTGGATTATTTTTAATGATATTATATTATAATTTTTTGAATAAAAGAAGTCACAAAAAAATTATTGTATCTATCAAATCCTCTTTTTTTAAAACAGACACGCATTTATAATTTCATTTTCATGGATAACCAGCCCATTTGAATCTTTCTCTAGAATTACCTATATAGATTTCTTTGGAAAATATATCAATAAGGTAAATTACATAATAATAATATAATTTATGAATATGAGATATAAACAATCTTTGGAAAAATGAAAGATTTTTAAAAGTATATAATAAGTGTTACAAAATTAAATAATAAAGGTAAAAATATATATCAACCTACCATAAAAATATCATCTATAATAATAGGAGTTGGAAGAAAACATATAATAATCCAAGACACATACGATGAGTCCTATCTTATTGGTTTTAAAGTGAGCTGAAACTACTCAGGAAAACTAAACTGTTATGTGACATGACAAAAAATATTACTAAAGCCTCCCTAGGACACAATAACTATACACTAGTGAGTGGATCATTCTTAACTAGAGAAAAAATATACCCTACTACACATCTACCCATGGTCGCCCATGTTCCAACCTGAAAACATAGAGTAATTTACTCTTCTAAAACAACTATAATAATAACCCATAATCAATATAAGATTTTAATCTATGAATCCCAATAATACCAGTATTTTAAACCTAAAATAAAATTAAATAAGTTTCCTTATGGCTATTACATAGATAAATTTAGATATCACACAGTTTTTAAATGAATTTTGATCCTTAAATATCTGTCCTAAAACCACATTGGAAAACATTCTGGAAACATTAAATTTAAATTTCCAAATTTCTCTTTTTAAAACCACAGAAACACACACAAAGATATATATATATATAAACATATTACTATATTCTCATATAAATATGTGAAAATGTGTGTATATATTTATAATCACTAGATATGATCTGAAGAAAACATAACATTATTCAAAGGTAAATAATATAAGTATAAAATAATTTAACATAATATAGAATCCAATACTAGTAATACAAATTATATCACATATTTAACTCACATGATGACTTACCAAATAAAAAAGATGGTCTCAAACAATATTGAAACATCCAAATTTCTTTTGAAAAACATCTAAAATACCAATAAAAGGAAAAATAAATAATTGAAATAAAAATAATGGTATCACAATACTCCCCACCATAATGATTTTTACCACCAATAAAATCATCGAACTCATGATGACATCAACAATAAAGTAAAACTGGACAAACAAATACTCTAGGAAACAATATATATGTTACCTCGAATCAAATTTAACCTAAACATTATTTGCACATTCAAAATACTAATGAATTTTTATTGTCCTTGGTGAATATTTCACACTTTAAAAAAATGGGGAAATCAAGTGATTGAGATCCTTAGTTTGTCTCCCAACTACTTAATAACGATTATACGTATACAACCAAAATGGAAAATGAATTTCCAAAAATAAACACATATCTAAAACCAGAACCATCAACCGAAGACCTCGAACAATTCACTATCTTAATGACTCAACCCCTATAACAAATGAAAATACTCATTATAAAATAAGGGGTGAAGGAAAATTTATGCTAAATTTTACAATAAAATTATCTTAATATGGTCCACATAATAAGCAACACTCCAAAATTACAAGGCATATACAATTAATACTCCAATTTTCATAATCTAATGAATAAAACATGAGTTAATTCATGACCTATAGAGATTCCTTCACAAACAACATGGGATTGAACCATTATACAATGAATAATGAAGATGTAACATAGAACTACATACCTAGAACATGTATCATTCTAACCCCATAAAATCATATTGATACCAATTACATTGTAATCATAACTGGTCAAATTATATATAAGTTTCCAAAAACAAACCCATGTCTTTCTCCCAGAATCAATGGACAGAAACCAAACCTGACAATTGAATGATAATTCAGACTCCAAAATATAAAAAAATATATGGAAATAATAACATAGACTCAAAAATATAAAAAAATGATACATAAAAACCCCGAAAGAACAACATTATATAATCGATAATTAAAAAAAATAGTCATCATAAAATGAATAACTTAATATACTCTATTTTTTAAACTCTAAAGGATAAGATCACTTAAAATAAAGAACAAACATTACCTTTTTTTTATACTACTGATGTCATACCAATATATACCATTTTATTTGTGATTTTGTTACACCAAAACCCCTTTATATATTATAGATTTTTTTCTTTCTTACAATTATCATTATATTTTCTTTTTATTTTATAACAATTATATTTTAATTCTTAAACCATATTTTTTTTATGTAATTTTACTAAATCTGAAAATTCAGATATTGGAGGCAATTACATGTATTGTTAGTTAGAAACATCATTTAGTCATTTACTTAAATAAGATATGTTTAGGAATTCCCAATCTAAAATTGGATTCTAAAAGAAATTTCATTCTTAAAATCACCAACATTGTAAAACCACTTATGTGATAAAACATATACATCAATGAATCATCTATGTGTATCATCTAAATGTAGTATTCAGCTACGTTAGACTATTCCATAACATATTTTGTTGTATGGTTCATATCATCAATGTGAATTATTTGAGTACCGTAAATTCAATAACCTCAGAAAATAGTTTATATGTTTTACCTACATTATAAAAAAAATTATGAAGAATGACTATTTGGATTAATTTTTGTATGTGAATTTGAATCACTAGAATTTAGAGAAATGATGATACAGAATCAGCTATGTCATTTTGAAACTTCAATATTTGCTACCAGTAAATTAATTTAATTGTAATTTTATGTTTTTATAGGTGAATTAACTATTATTAACTTTTTTATTATTTTAATATTATTTTTTTTAAAGGTTATAAAAACAGAGATATGTGAATTGAAAAAGTATAATTTATCGATTAGTCTTGTTGTAGAGGTGTTTTTTGAAAAAAAGAACAGTAGAAATTCATTCAAGAACAATATTTTATGGGATACCAGATTATTATATATTTAGATGCATTTAATGCATTATTTTTTTTTCTTAAGAGTTAATATACACAAATAATAACAAGAATTAAATACATAGGAATTATAACACTCTCCCATAATGATATGATTGATTTTATGTACAATGTAAAAGAAGAAGAATATTTATCTATTATACATAATATTCTATAATTTAAAAAAATATATGTATTTATAGAAGGCACACATGAAATACATTTTATTCTCAATCCCTATCCTATATAACTCTTCTCATCTTTTAGATGCACCTTGAAAATGTGTTTTTTGTTTGTAATCTCTCATTTCATTCAATCACATTATTGGAATTATCAAATTCTTGTACTATGTTGTGGAGTATTCTAGAAAAAGAACCATGAAGTATACTATTATTAAATTCTTGTAGTAAATAAGTATATTATCATATTAGTATACAACTATTGTGTATAATTTCAGTCATTTGAGTTGTCCTTAGTATGAATATTGGTTCTTATTAAAATCCACAAGATTTAAGAGTTTAGTTTTGATAGATTTCAGAAGATTGTTTCATTTTTCAAAAATAATATAAATATTTTTTATCTGTTAATTAATTTTTTTATTTACATTATATTGTGTTTTTATGTTATAAAAATTATGAAGTCATCATAAAATAAAGTGGTTGAGTGAGGAAAATTTCCATAAACTAAATTACCCCCCACCCCATGTGAGTATACTAAAATTATTCTCGAACTAAAAAATTGTAATGATGGTTATGGATTTTGAGTTCTAAAACATTAATGGATCAATTATCTAGATCATATTTTAACTGGTTTACATAACTGAACACATTGATGTTATGGTTTTTCTATGATCACCCTTTTATATGAAAAAAACTATATTTTAAGAAAAGAACAATTGAATAACTATTTAATGAAATTTTTTTAAAAGGTTTAATAAAAATACAAAATTTCTCCCACTATTCTCAAAGTATATTTTAAGAAGTGAGATAAAAATACAGTAGGCTAATCTGATCTAAACTCAAAATCTATGAATTCTAAAATATTTGGGCTAGGTCTGAATAAGATCAACAAAGTTTAAAAAATTTACGATGACTCATGATACATGGACTACTATATAATTTGTATATAATGGTACTTTTTTTTTGACAACAAAATAAGACGGATCCATTAATGATGGAGATCAGCAGAAATACAGGAGCATAACCACGATGGAAAATGATTGAGCCAAAGAAAATCCTCGTAGGGAGGGCCAATGCCTGCCATCTTGTGAGCGGCTTCATTCGCTTCCCTTCTAACAAATGAGAAATTGCAGGAATTGAAGCCTTGTCTTCGCGAGTGAATACACCGGATAATGGGACCGCAAGGTTGAAGCCCGCCGTCAGTGAGATTGATGGCATTGATTACAGTGAGACAATCGGATTCGATGTGAATGGAATCCCAACCGCAATCTTTTGCGAAGTTTAATCCAGCAAGGATGGCGGCGGCCTCCGCGACTGAGGGCTCCCAAAGTGCATAATGTGCTTCGTATTTGGCAGCGATAAGATTTCCCAGGTTGTCTCGGGCCAGTAAACCTAGTCCAACTGGGCCATCCTTAGGGAGAGAGGCATCCACATTGATCTTAAAAATCCCTTTCGGTGGGGGGCACCAATGTTGGGGAAGAGGAGGGTGGGTGGAAAGTCTTTGTTGTTCAGGGCGGTTCTTCCAAACCGCAATCCATGACAATGCCCGGTCAATCCAAAATCCGGGGGGCCTCCGGAAATGATTGAAAATGGCCTCGTTCCGCCTATTCCAGATAATCCAAGCCAAAATGCACAGGGCTCCTGCTTTGGCCGGCGAAAAGGAGGAGCACCATCGCATCAGGAGAGATGTAAGATCTGAGGCGGTGTCCAGAAATAGCTCTAAATTTGATCCCCAGCCATTCCAAACCTCCTGAGCCCCGGGACATTGAACAAGAGCATGGAAAGGGGATTCAGTCTCAGAAGGGCAGAAAGGGCAAGAGTTGTCGTTTGAAAAGTGTCTGTAGACAAGGAGGCTCTTAGTTGGGAGGATACCAGTACACACCTGCCACCAGAAAAAGCGAACTTTAGGGGGGACATTAAGCTTCCAAATTGATGTCCAGGGCCTCGCATCTCCTTCTGAAATCTGAGCAGAAAGAGCTCGCCGGTAGCCAGCCTTCACTGTATACTCACCTGAGCTGTCGTTTGTCCAGTAGAGATGATCTGGCCCTGCGTCTGACACACAGGGAATACTCAGAATAATTATCCTATCCCTCTCATTAAACCAGGAGAAGAGTTTTTCCAGACACCATCCCGCCCCTTGATCATCAAAAAGACAACAGACTGTGGCATGTTCGGATCCTGGAAAAACAGGGGATGACGCCTTCGTGCCTGTCTGATCAACAAGCCAAGGATCGGTCCAAATCTTGACCGTAGAACCATTCCCAATCCTCCAGCCGAGTCCTTTCCTCAGAAGATTACGACCGCCCCAAATGCTTCTCCAGAGAAAACTGGGTCGATAGCCAAGATGGGAGTCCATAAAATCCTGATGTGGGAAATATTTAGCCCGGAGAACACCCGTGCATAGGGATGATGGGTTATTAATCATACGCCAACCTTGTTTAGCCAGCAAAGCATCATTAAAAAGAGAAAGGTCCCGGAAGCCCATTCCGCCTTCAGATTTTGGTTGACAGAGAGCAGACCAGGCGATCCAATGGACTTTATTTTTTCCGTCCTTTCGTCCCCACCAAAAGTTAGATGTACTGGATTGAATCTTTGAAAGCACCACATCAGGGAGTTTAAAAATAGACATCAAATAGCTGGGGACAGATTGAAGTGCCGCCTTGATGAGGATTTCCTTGCCGGCCTTGGAGATTTTTTTAGGGGTCCAACCTTGTATTTTTCTTTCAATTCGATCCACAATAGCTGAACAGATTTCTTTCTTTGACCGTCCAACCACCGTCGGGAGCCCAAGATACTTCTGGTGCTTATCGACCCCAGGAATGCGTGCTAAAGAGCAGAGATCTTCTCTTTTCGGCTGGGGAACTCCAGAGCTGAAAGAAATTTCTGATTTACTCTGATTGATAATTTGTCCTGAAGCCCGTTCATACTGTTGTATCGCCTGGCAGATTGAAGTACACTCATTAGGGGTAGCTCGAGAAAAAAGAAGGCAATCATCAGCGAAGAAGAGGTGGGATATCGGAGGGCCCTTGCGACACGCTTTCTCCCCATGGATTATGGAAAGCGAGGCTGCCCTGGAAAGGAGGTTAGAAAACACATCATCCACTAAAATAAAAAGGAAGGGTGAAAGAGGGTCTCCCTGGCGAAGCCCACGGGATGGGGAGAAGCCTCAGGTGAGCACCCCGTTGACATTAATGCAAAAGGAAACCGACGAGACGCATTGCATGATCATGGCAATCCATTTGGTGCAGAAACCCATCTTGAGCATCACAAATTCCAGGAAGTTCCATTCCACTCTATCATAGGCCTTAGCCATATCCAATTTCCACGCCATGATCCCTCTCTTTGCTCGTGTACGTGTTTTCATGGAATGGAAAATTTCATGAGCAATAATGGCATTATCAGTGATTAACCTTTTTGCCACAAAAGCGCTTTGGTTCTCAGAAATGACGTCGGGTAGCCAAGGATGCAACCGATTCGCCAGGATCTTCGAGAAGATCTTATACGAGACATTGCATAGACTGATCGGTCGAAAGTCCGACACCCCTTGCGGATTTTTCATCTTGGGAATGAGAGTAAGAATAGTATCATTAAGAGGAGACAGGTCCGTTTTCCCCTCCCAAATATCCCGCATTAAATTGCAAAAGTCTGGACCGATGATGTGCCAGTAATTCTTGAAAAAGAGGGCGTGGAATCCGTCTGGTCCCGGGGCTTTCGTAGAGTGGATTTGCTTTAAGGCCTTAAGAGTCTCATCATTCGTCACCTCTTTAGAAAGTTGTCTGTTCATATCGTCAGAAATCACAGGTTTGATGCAGTCCTCAATCTCGGGAGAAATGTAAGAATGGCCTGCAGAGAAGAGTTTCTGAAAATGGCTCAAGAATGCTTCTTGGATTCCCCCTGTGTCAGACCCTTTACTACCATCTGAATTAAGAATGCCAGAAAAAAAGTTTTTCCGGCGTCTTGCGGAAGCCTTCTGGTGGAAATAACAGGTATTAGCGTCCCCTTCAGCTATATGAATATCACGCGCTCGCATAGCCCAAAAACATTCCTTATTGCGCAGGGCAACATCCAGCTCTCGTTGGGTTTCACTTATTTTGGAGAGAATGCTGCAAGACGGGGGTTTGCTAAGAAGATAGCCAATCTTCCTTTCAAGAAAATTGCAGTGCCGGTCCGGATGGCGGAATTTAGAGTCGCTCCATGTCTTCAGATCAGATGCTACTCGGAGAAGGTTGGTTCTCAGATCCGCTTGCCCATTCTTCCAGCCTGAACGGATAACCGCCTCGCATTCGGGATCATTTGACCAGAAGCTATCGAATCTGAAAGGTTTCCTGGAACTAGTAACGTGCTCATTATGGGTACATCGAAGCTGACGTTGGAAACATTTATTATGTTTTATGTAAAAACCATTAAAAATGAATGGAAATTTGATAGGGACTGTGAATATTGATTACTCTCTTGGAGAAAGAATTCATAAATCTGACCAATCTATAATGTTTTAAAGATTATTACTAAAAATGTGGAGTGGAATCACTTCTCACTTCAGAAAATATTCTAATTTGATGGATTTAATAATTCAAAATCTCATTATAAAACATATGATGTATGAGTTAAACATGAAATTATAAGCAAGGGATAATGATTTATTATAATGGTAACATGTTTCTAATAGTCTTGGTGCTAAAATATGACATTGACAATAAAGAAATACAAATAGATGACTCATTTGTAGAATAAATTTCAAACAGCATTCTTTTAGAACGTGAGCTTGTGAATTTTATATCAAATGTTAAAAAGGTATAATAATAAGAGAATGGGATTCATAAATTCCTCCAATATGTTCAATTAGTATGAGGGAAACTCTAAATAGGATATATTACATGTGTATAAGAACGTTGATCTCAAATAGTTATAATTATTTCTTATTCATGATCAAAATAAGTATTAGTAGAATTTCATTAATATGTATATCTACAAGAATAAATAAAAGTAGGCATTGAAGGTCAGATATAGTGCTTATGAGGGATCTAGTGATTTTTTTATTTTCTATATCAGAATATGTGGAATCAAATCAAATGTCCAAAATGTTCTTGATAAAACACACTAATTACATATACATGATTTATTATTTTGTTCATGAATCTAATTTTTAATATGAATATTTCACTTTTTAATAATTAATTTATATTATTTCATACATAGAAGTGATATTGATATCCAAAAAAACATACCCATCAATAAATCTAATAATATTAATGTTAGTGAAAATATGTAATAAATAAATAGATTATACATTTTAATTTCATGATGTAAAATTATATTTCAACATATATTGAAAATGGTAAAAAATATAAATCCTTCAAAAATATGATCATGATCGTAATGATGGGAAACTGTTTCAAAAAATGGATAAAATTTCATAAATCAAATTATTGGGAAATATAGTTTTATGAATATACATTTAGAATTATATTTAAAGGTGAAAACCCAAATATGAAAAAAATTATAATCCTATCGATAATAATAAAACTACTCTAATATTGTTTCAATTTAGATTATAGAACCATCACATTATTTTAAATGTTTTTGTTTGTGAAGCTAAAAATTATATGGAATAAATCATTCATTTTGTTCATGGTGTTTTTTAAATTTATTGGTCAGATTTATTGAAACAATAAATATATTTTAGTTGAAACTGTTTTGTTTTCTATCGTTGTGGGACTCAAGATAGTATGTGTATAAAAAATCATCATAAATGTGTTTTATTGGAAAATTTTGTAAGTGAATCAACGAAAAATTGTGTATGGATAAAAAATGATCATCAAAATTCAGTGGATGTTTACTAATTTACATTCATATTAGAAAATATTTAGAGGATATATCTCTTTTGATGATAACGATAATGGAAAATTGTCTTATTTTTATTAGTCAGAAGTACATGCTAAATCCAAATAAAAAATTGTTCTATATTTGGAATCTTTAATTAAAATTTTGATATGTTTTTCCCAACAATTTGATGATGGATATTGCAATGATTTCTTATATTAACTATTTTCAATTTTAAAAGAAAAAAATATCAATATATGTAACATTAAATATATAATTTATGTATTTTACATCTTAATTAATTGTGTAGTAAAAAATTGCACTTTTTAAAAGATGAAAATAATAAATCATGAATATGAAATAGAATTCTTTGACATTGTAATGATTATTAACAAAGAAATATGTCTATGAGGAATTAATTTCAAGATTTACCTAAGAATAAATTTAATAATGAGAAACTATTTCATTCAAAAAGAAATTAAGTGATTATAGACATCATTGAAATAAATTAAAGAGGTTTCTATATTTAGACTTCTTGAACTTATCCACATTTATTTTTTTGTGCCATGTTGAATGGGATAAATAAAATGTAAATAATATTTTATGTATTAGTTAAGGATTTTCTATCTATACATAAGTTCTATTTTTTATGTTAATAATTAATATTCTATTTTTTTATAAGTTTATTTAAATATGTTTAAAAAAATAATATTTCCACAAAAAATTCTTTAAGAAGATAATATATAGATGAATTTTAAAACCATTAGTTCAATTAATATTGATCAATTGAAGGAATAAAATATAATTTTCACTTACCCATGATAACTCCACATAATGGTGTTGTCTAAATGTGGAATATAAATTTTCATGACATTTATAGAACTATGTTATTTTCGTAAAACACCCCCACTAATTTTTTGGATCAGGTTGTACGTACAAACATTCTATGTATGAATATTTTGATGAAAAATATCTATGAGTAATGGAATAATATAATGATAAATTTTCGATATATTAATGTTTTTTATTAAATGATTACATTATAAGAATAAAATATAATATTGGTAACTTTTGTCCAAATGATGAAGGATGAATATGTATTGAATATTCTACTACATCTATGGATTGTAGAGTTTTCAATGAAAGGTAAATTATTTTGAAATAATAAAGTCATTTGGAATATGTTGTGTCATAAAAGGATTTAGGATTACATGCAACGAGATTAATTTGAAATCATGATTTTTGTACAACTATTTGATAATAAAAAAGATAATGATTTGGATGATTATTTGAGGAACCAACTCTTGAAAGGATTGATAAAAGTGAACTTAAACGTGTTCTACCTTGGTATCCTAACATTCTGAAATACAATCCCATATAAACTATTATAAGAATAATATATTAATGAATTATTACAATAATATGTGTCGGAATATATTATGAATTTTTTGTTTTTCTAACTTCTATAGAACCGAAAATATTAGAAGAAGCCTCAAGAGTTAAGAGTTTTATTTTATCCATGTAAGATTAGTTCAACTAGGTCATGAGGTAAAGGTTATTGGTTTTAATTAAGACACACTCAAAATACCCTATCATCTGAACAAAATTCGTTTTTATAAATAAAGAAGAAGATAATGGGGTGAAAAGGAGGAATAAGTCTACACTGGTTCCTAATGGTTTTAATCAAGTTTAGTGGTTGAATATAAAGATTTTTTTCCAACCATTACTAGATAATAGTACATTTAAATTTTCCTAGAATATTCATCACACAAGAAATTCAATTTATATCATATGGATTTGAAATAAAAAATGAATGGTTTTATTATAGGTGAATTTTATTTTGAACAACATCCTAGTTTTAAAATCTCAATTTTATAAATTTAGTTTTTAGACATACCAATCTCTTTATGAACTTAAACAATAACTATGACCATAGAATAATAATTTTTGTTATTACATTTTATAAAGATTATTATTTTTATGTATTTAAGACACGAATCATTTAATGAAGACATCATCTTAAAATAAATTACAAGATTAAATTTCAATTTATGATGTCATTATTTTTCTAAAAACAAAATATTGTGTAATATTTTTTTAAAATTTTTGAAAACTAATTGCAGATGAACATATACGGTGCGTGAAATTACCTTCATGGTTTTTATATTTACCAAAAAATATTTTATAATATTTTGAATTAAATTAAATTCATAATTGACATACATAAGAGGTTTTCAGATGAAAAATGGTAATTTAAATTCACATCATATAACTTATAATGTAAAAATTGATTTTTATGAAGCTAGGAAACCAATTTAAAACATGATATATATAGTAATATTTGAGAGTTGACAATATATAATTAATAGTAGACCATACGCTATGTTTGAAGTAAATATATGTTCTTGATAACAAGATACTCTCAACTAATTTTTAATGATTTGAAAAAAAATAATGTATTTAAAAATAAAATTCAATATTTTTTATATTTTCCAAAATCCAATGATATTAATTTAATCTCATTTCCTATGGATGATATTATTATTTTTACACTTGATTGGAATATTACATGTAGAAATTTATATTTATCATTTAAAATCCATGGTATATTGGTCTTATTAAAAGGAATACAATGTTTTATTATTTATAGTTAAATTAAAATATATTTATCTTAGTATTTCTTATTCAGATGTATTTTGTATGAAACACACATTTAGGGGTTTTCAATTTTTTTTAATCAATTTTTCATTTTATGTGATAACACTTGTTCTTTCTCCATTTTAAATAATTCAATTAACCAATAATGTGTAAATAATATATATCTAAGAAATGTTTTCATTTTGATATCATCTTAAAAAAGGTGTTATCACATTGGAATTTATCTGTAAAGTGAAAAATTAATAGATATTTTTTCCTAAAACCTTTAGGTGTGAACATTTTGATTTTGTGATATGAGAATTATGGAAAATTCTGTTTTACCATATATAACTAGTTTTAATCATTATTGTATTTTATCTTTATTTTTTATTGTAAATATATTATTATTTTAAATTATTGTGGAAATAAAATTAACACATTGTTCTTATAATGTAATTTTATGCTGATTATATTATAGAATTTATATTAAATGATCATCGAAAAATTAAAATATTTTTTTCAATTTTTTTTCAATAATTTTTAATGTCATCAGTATCACTAAATCAAATACACAGTATATCCCTCTCCCAAATTTGATAGGTGACCTAAAAACAATATCAACCATCATGATCCTTTTCATTCAGCTTCTTCCCTTATTCCCAGAATATAAAACTCAACTTCATTTCCCTCGACCATTTAGAAATTTTTATGTGAAGGGGATGAAAATGTGGGAATATGAGATTGGTTGCATATATTTTATTAATGTAATAAAAATAGGTGTTTTGCATCAATTTCTTGAGGTATAAGTCAAGTAATTGGGCAAGTTAAAACGAATAATTGATAATTTAAAATATATATTGTAATAAAAGGTTGTGAATTTATATATTATGAGTGGAAGTTATTATTTCTATTTGGTGAGGTAGTTAATGAGTTTATACATAATGAGGAGTTCTAATTTGTGTAGAGAGAGCATCTTATTTTTTCAGAATGTATATGGTAAGGCTTTGTTTGTTGTTCAATTGAGATGGTTGAAATTATAAACTATACTCTTGTTGGGGGGTTTAATATTAGTTATACTTTAGTTTGAACAATATTATTTGGTCCTATTGGTGTTTTGGTTCCATGGGACCACTTCCTTTGAAAATAATAACATATAATATTTGGAAACCTATTGTAATGTGACCTACATGTTTCTTCAAACATGAATTTTGAAAAGGTATGGTGAGAAGGAGAAAGTTTTTTCTATAAACATTATCTCTAATATGTCATGATCAACAATATTGGGGTGAATATGTCCCAGTACATACATTTTCTAATTCACCTCAAATTTCAAGTTAAACGGATGTTTAATGAATCTTCACATGGAAGTCATATGTCCCTAGTATTGATGAATTAATAAGTTTGTATAAATAAGCTAGAGTCTCTAATTGTCAAAAAAGAAAACCCATGTCAGTAAGCCTTTTGAATACTACTATTTTCAATTTGGATAATAAAGGATGTATTTATAACCTTTTTTTAGTGTTGTAATTCCTTCTAAGACTCCCAATACTCTAATTTCTCACAATACATATAGTTTTTTGAATGAAGTTGTTCCAATCATGATATAGTAGGTATACTAGCTACATCCCAAGTTAATTTCCTTTTAAGGTAGGATAATTGGTTTCCAAGTATCTAGTGGAGGGATTAAAAATATCAATATTCAGAATATTCAATAGCTCAATATGTACCTTAATTAGCTAATATATTCAATAGAACGAATAACTTTCTTACCAATCATATTGAATATTTTAATGGGATACAGAACAGTAGTCTAGTAACTATTTCTCAGATGCAATTAAAATCATCTACTATAATTTTAGTTTTTATAATGTACATATCGAAAATAGAATAGATATTTTTGTTGATGATTTATTTTCACTAAGGGTAAGAATACCAATTGCATTACTACAACAAAATACCAATTGAGCATCTAGAAAGAGAGTGGGTGATATTTTTGAACCATGTATCTTTTATTATAAAAAAACTTTATGATTACATTTTCACTTGCTACTGAGACTTCTAAAATAGAAGTGACATCTACATAACCTATCAAAAAGCATCCTTTTCCATTTATGTTTCATGTGTTTTTAACAAATAATTAGGTAATATTGAAATTTTTTTGAGTACACATGGAAAGACACTACATGAATGATCAGGTTTCGTGATATATGAATATTTTTTTATATTGGGTGATTAGTTTAATCTATTTTTATTGACCCTTAATTTATATCTTCATCATCTCAAAAATTTAAGAATCCTATACCAATACCTCCATTGGAGTTTGATGTAATCCACAAAATATGGTCATATCCCCATTTTGGGTATATAAATTTTTTGTTATAGTCTCATTTTTACAAGTGTCCTTGACTATTAAAATACCTTTTACTTTATATCTAATTATTTATAATATATTCTATTAATTTATATCCATTTTTTTCAAAAAGGCATTTTTTAAATAATTGTTTTCATTTAAATGTGTTTTTAATTAATTTTTTTAATTAAAATATTTCAACATTTTAAATTTTTGACTTTATGAAACTAATAAAAATCAGTCCTTCTATATTACATATTTATAATGATCACTATGCTTAAAATTTTCATCATTCATAGTTCTATTTTAAAAAATATTCTCTCCTTACCCAACTATTTTACTAAGATTAACATTGGGTTATATTTAATAAATGGGGATAATTCTATAAAAGTGTGTGATTCTTTAAAAGAGCGTATACAAACAGATGGGAAAAATATTTATAAAATAAATATACATTTCATATATTTTTTAAAATATTCTTAATTCTTTTACAATTTAATGTTTATTGCTTAGTTTATTTTGGATCATCAAAAGGGGTAGGTTTTTTGAATAAAAATGTGGTACCAACATATCCCATGTACATTATATGTTGATGATCTCAAAAAATCCATTATAATTTACTGAAGAAATTGTTTTTAATTTTATTGATCATGTTATATCTTTATTTTATGAATATTTTGTTGTAATTCTAAAATTCTAGATGTTTTTTTGAATGTTTCCTAAGACTAGAAAATTGGAAACATGTGGAAATTGGCTATAAGGATATATGGATTCATCAAATACTTATAAAATATTGAGGAATCACCTATGTAAAATTTCCACAATATAAAAACTACTACATGAAAATTGCACATGTCATTAAATATCTGATATATGAAAATCAGTATATTAATGAAAGAGCTATATGAATTAGCTACATTGATTATTTATACACCTGAGATGGATCAACGAAAAATTGGAAAACATGGTTCCAAGTGGCTATGTAAAACATTTTTATATACCTAATTTAGTAATAATTGAAAAATATCTATTCATTTTCATAAATTTAGAATTTCTATATAGACCAATTCTACTCTGTGAATTGGAATCCGTGGAATTCTGGTATTTGGTGAACTAGAATGAGAAATTTCATTCTACAAAATTCATATTTATTACCATTGGATTACAAAGAATTATATTTAATGATGTTGTGGATTTATTAACTATTTTATTATTTTATTATGATGAAGGTAAAATTTTAAATCATACATATAGAAAGAGAAGAAAATAGTACAAGATTAATTTCCAACCCTATCTTATAACTGAGTTATTTCTAATAAAAGGACATTAAGAATTTAAAAAAAATAACAATTTTTTATGGAATATCGTTATATGAAATATAATGATTAAGTTAAAGAAATATTCTTTAAAATAAGTGATATTATATAGTATGCATAATAATAACAACACCATCAACACTCTTAACTCTTTCTTGCTCATAATGATATATGTGGAGATCTGTAGAATAAAAAAGTGGGAAAGGATTAATGATTTATATAGATGATCCTTAGAGGTCAACCATGATATATTTTTAAAATAATCTCTCTGTTATATTTTTCATTCTCATACACTCTCCTAGAGAACTGTTCACATATGTCAGTTGCATCTTGAGACTATTTGATTTGTTTGATATATTTCATTTCATTCTCTATCATTTTTGTTATGTTTCATCTTATTTTACTAATATATATATTAAATAAGTAAAATAACATTGATCGGTGTGTTTTTAAATCCATATTTGATCCCATTAAAATATCCTTATAGTGTTTCATGTTACTGATACTTGAACACTTTCGAGTTGTCGTTGGGAAAAGGAATTGTTCTATCCAAAATTATAATTCTATTGGAGCTGAGAAATAATAGAGTGGAGTAGGTTGGTTATTTTCTAGAGCCATAATATAACGTTTCTATTAAGCGATTTTTTTCTTTTCTAAATATATGGAAAATACCTTTGTTAAAAAATATCACATCATAAATAGGGTGGGTTGAAAGTGATAAAAATTTCAAAGAACGCAATTAAAATCCCCATCTGGATTCATAGTGTTTTTATTAGATAAAGAAAATGTTTTTAGTATGATTCTTTCGGTAATAAATATGACCAGATTAATCAATAAAATCATATCCCATGAAACATACACCCTCAATAAAGAATAATTTTTCCATCTCCGAACAAGCATTTCAAGGCCAAAATAATTAACATGAAAATAATCAATCACATTTTAAACCCCATTTTATACTTAATGATATCTCCATTTACAATTATAAAAAATTATTTAATAGTGATAACATTTTTAATTATTTATAAAATGTTAATAATATACTCATGTTTAACATCATTACATAAAATCAAGTGATTCTAATAAAAAAATCTCAACAAAAACCATCCAAAACAATTTTTCCCATAAAAATACTCCATTTGAAACTTTTATGATCAACCCCACAATTAAAATTCACATTTACTCTATAAAATACATTTCAAAAGAAAAATTATTTTACAAATTAATTTCCAATACTATTTAATGATGATTTTTTCTATTTTCAAATAGTAAAATCTCCTAAAAAAGTATTTTAAACTATGTCATCCATTTTTTGAATATTTAATTTTAAAAAATAAAATTTCAAAATATTCAAAAATCAATTAATCATACATCAATCTGACTCAACAACATAATATCATTTAATATAAAGATTCTTAATCAGGTATAGTGACTATGCATGAATTGAAATAAATTCTTTGAATAACATACTCCAATAGTATAAATAGAACTAAGTGTAATATAAAACCATGTATATAGGAACTATATGGGTAATAATGTTGTGTATGATAAAAATTTACCAAAAAATAAACTCCTTTTACAAATAATGATAAAAAAGTAAAAATAAAATAAATCATAACTAAATCTATAGACCGAAAAATAAAATCCATCATCCCAAGGTAACACGATGTTTAGCATGAGAAATTTTTTTGCTAGACTCTTCCCATACATCCCCCTCAATCCTTAATGGTCATAACTAAATCTTAAAGACATTCCAAAGAACATTGGGACCTATAGAAACAAGGTCCTCAAATTAACTTATTCACTGAATAAATTTTTATTGAACCCTCTATGTCTTCCACCTAAACTTACACTTGACTAAACATTCCACTGGAACTTGGGAAATTCCCAAACATACGGAACTAGTTGAAATAATCAAGGAATCATAATACAAAAAATTATAATGTATTTTTCAAAATAAAATTATTTTAATAAATAGTAATTCTTCCATAATTCATTCATGACCCATCTATAAGTCATACATAATTTCAAAAAAAAGAATAAAACGATAAAAAAAAATCTATGAAGGCAGAAGATAGAATATATATATATATATAATACTACCTACTCACCCTATAAACATCCCCCCCCCCACAATATATGTTTCTCTTGAAAATTCATATCCTTGAAAAACATAATATAATTAAAATTTAAAATATAGAATACATCATGAATCATATATATCTATGGGAAAAATATGAAATTAAATAATAACACTATTGATCAAACAATACATTTTAATCCAACGTCACTCTCCATAAAAACCACTAATCCAATTATAAGAGTCCAAGAAAGAAAAAAAATGTGACCTAGTATGGAATCCCTATATTTTATTATATAAATATACATATTTATATAAAAATAATAAAAAAATTTCACAAATTCATACACAAGGACTATAAACAATTAGTTTCTTCGGAGACTAGACAAACAATATTAATATTAAATATCTTGTACATCCCTAAAAAATATCGTCCCATTTTATACTTTTCATAGATATAGCCTATATAAGGCCTTTCTCCATAAACTGGGGAAATAAAGTATAAGATTTGGTTTCCTCAAATTATCAATATGGGAAATCATGGGTGATATAAGATGATTATTATATAATTGAAAAGATAAGTATAATTGTTTTAGATAAAGACAATAACATACAATGTTCAAACCCAACATTTCCAAGAAAATAAACAATTTTAATGAAATAGCTCCCCATCATTCCAAAATACACGATTAATAATATTAATAAATCAACATCAATCAATCATGAACCATATGTGAATCAGATAATTGTGTTGTACCATCTTACATATATAAATAATTTCATATGTAACGGTTTAATATGAACACTATAACATAATAACAAATAACATCTAAACAATAGTTTCTAATAGTTTATTATGCACATCAACTTATTTAATGTAATTGATCAATTATGTAGACTTGTTTCATGTAATGGTTCAAGTACCTGATCTTGTATCCCATAATTTATAAATCAAATAAAATTATTTCTCATTTTTATATAAAAATTTATAAAACATTACCAATTAATAGAAGGGATGTAAAATTCATGGATAACAAATAACAAAATGAAACCCATATTTATGTGTGCCACGTGATCATATAACATCCATCATCTCATCATATCAATACTCATGTAAGGAATGCACGATTCAAAAACATTTCATCATTTCATTAATGTATAACTCTAAAAAAATAAATAGGTTTATTAAAAATCATATCGACAGTAACAAAAAACAAACAGAATAATAATAAGTACAGAATCATAGGGTTATACCCCATGTAAAATATAATCATCATAAAAGGAGGTTAATACTGATGAGAATTTATTGAGAGTAATCACTAGAATATTTCATGAGGGAATACAATTTTCATGAGAAATAACTTCTTTATAATATTGAAACCTAAAAAAAATTAGTAAAAATTTATATGAAATGATATACGTAATCATGTTTAAGAATATTCAATACTTTAAGCTATTATGTTGATGGGAATTTTCTTTTTTACTATATAATCACAAAAAATAATTCCTTTCAATTTTTTTGAAAAAGTTAAGAAATACCACATTCATAAAACGACAAGAAAATTCCTTTTGATATATTCTATAAAAAATAAATTATGTGTAAAATTAATTTTAAAACTTATGATAGTTTGAAAACTATTTTTAGAATCATATTTAAAGAATATGAACATTGGAAAAAGGTATTTCAAACAAATAATTAAACCATCTTGGTTTTCTATAATAAATTCTTTTGATACTTTGAGTGCATAAATTGAGGGAATGGAATGAAAAAATGTGTTATATAGAAATTAATATATGATAATAAACTGAAATGGATTTATCAAATAAGGTTAAAATAATTCATCAATGAAAAATCAAGCATAAAAATCCGAATTAAAATAAGATTGAAACATTAACCCCTTTTTTAAAGTCTCAAATTTCCCCATTCACACTCTAAAATATTTTTTAATAAATATGGTTTTATTATGCAGGTATTTTCAAAATATTCTCAAATATATCAAACCATGTATTATTTACATGTTACAACTTATTACCTATTTATTATTAGTTTTTTATTAAAATCCTTAATCTTGGTGATAACAGATTCATTTTTTGCATGTCTCGGTTCCATGTTATTTGTAATTGTAAATTGATCATGGTTCCATAAATTAAAAAATATTAATGATTGTATAAATATAATATATATTTTTTATATATCTGTATATTTGTACACAATTGTTCCAAATAGAAAAATGAATTACACTGTTCATTGAGACAATTAGTCATATATATGCATGAAGGTTAATTCAATTTTATTATGAATCAAATGAATGAAATGATAATAAAATTCAATTTTTAATACTATTTTTTATATCATACATATAATATATAATAAATAAATATATCATTTTTATCATCATTTTAGTGTTGAGATGAAAAATCATTCACATCGCTTTGTGGAGGTAGTTGTCCATGCTTTTTCAAAAAAGATGTTATCATTTTATAATGGTATCGAAGGTAAGAAGGTGGATATAATATTATTATAATAAAAGAATAAATATTCTTAAAATATAATATATAAACATGAAACCATTTATAATTACAATACATGTTATATGGTGAGAGAAACTATCTTGTATCGTTGCGTGGAAATGATAAGCCCCATGAACACGTGAAATCACTTCACTACAAATTTCATGGACTGGTGGTGAATATAGGTATTCGGATAAACATAATAGAATTTTAAACAATTTATAATATTGAATTTACTATATCATCAATAATAAAATATTCTCAAAGGAGGTAGAGGTAGAATTAAAAATAATGTGATCTGTTAAGGTGTTTAGCATTTTTTGAAAGAAGTCTGTTATATCTTCTCATTAAGACCCTAGTGTTGGACTCTTTAGAAGTTAAAAAAATTTATAATGTGGATAGGGGATTGGATAATAGATTTTTGGTATGTCTTTGTTTTTGTTTATGTCTCTTATTTGGGTAAAAATGTGATAGGAGGGGTTCCTATTAATAGTTGTGTAGAGGAGAACTATTGATATTTTCAATAAAATTTTAAATATAATAAATTAATAATCTATAATCTTTATTATAAATTTCTAGGTAATAAATTAGAAATTATTATTTTGTTAAAATACCACAATAATATAAAATTAAAATAGTTTTATGTGGTTGTTTATACATTTTTTTAACACCATAGTTATCAAAATTTTAATCTTAATACTAGAAACATAATTTCCAAATTTAATGGGTTATAATATTATAGATAAGGTGAAAATAGGATGATAAGTGGAAAATTATGAAGTTATAGATATAATATTTACCTAATTCCCCTCTAAAAAGAAAACATTCTTTAAGAAAATTAAATATAATATTATTTTCATCAAATATCATTAATTTCAATAATGAAAAAATTAATTTAATGTGGTTTAGAATACATAAATTCATCTTTGGAATTTTAATCTATCCTTTAAAACAACACTAGTATGTAATATTCTTCTATAATATTCCTGAAACACCATAAATCATTAAAATGATATCACTTTTAATATTTTTAAACTCTTTACATTATCATTCAATTACTTAACGAAACAGTGTGTCATCGCTGACTGAGTATTGTTTTATATAATTAAGAAAATTATAAACAAATTTCTACCAAAAAACTAATTTCGTTATAATAGAAATAAAATTTATATTCATTCATAATTTTCTTTTGGCCCCACATTGATAAATAATTATGATTTAAAACAAATAAAATTTCATTTTATAATCTTTTTTGCCTAAATATTGTACAGGTACTTTTACTAAAACATGTTCTCATAAACTATTAAATAAATATCCATAGGTGTTAAATGTATAACTCTCTTCAAACAAATAAATTTTGTTAAAAAATTATGACCATTACATTTTTTTAACCAAGTTTATCTTGATTTAACTCAAACAAAGTCTATAAATTTGATCAATGAAACTACAAATAAATCATAAAAATAAATGGGAAATATTTACCACATCTAATAAAATAGATTCCAAATATGGAATAAAATTAATTAAATTCAATTTTTATAAGTCTTATTAATTAACTTTAGATAATTTTTCAAAATACGAATAAAATAGATTTTTAAAAAAATAATATTTAAGCATAAATGTTGATTTATTCTTATCTCATGTCTAGAAAAAATATTATATATATTATAAAATATTTGGTTGTATATTTAAAAGAAATAAATCCTTTAAAATCATTCAACATTTTTGAATAATTTAATTTTTTAAAATAATAATATATTTCATGCATAAAAATATTTTTTTCTAAAATAAATCTTCTATTTTTGAATAATTATTATTTAAATTTATAATTAATTGATTACTAATTATTACATTTTATTATGTTTCAAAAAAAATTAAATATTTTTTAAATAATATTTATTCCCATCAATCCATGGCAAGGTGACAACAATTAATGTAAATAATAATATTTTAATAATATATTGTGGTTTGTTCAAACATGGTGTTGCATTTAAACATAGCTAATAAATAAGAAAAATAAATTTATAACGTACTACATCCTAGAGTATTTGTATGATTCAATATACCCCCTTTTAAATTAATTTCTAACTTGAAATTTCCAATCTATAATATAAACAGATGAGTATACAAAGTCCTCGTCAAATCCTCATGATCCCATGTGGGTTGAAAAAAAATTGTTTCTATATGAGAGTGGTCATGTTTCATTGAAAATTCTATATTTGATCCATAATCTATATCATTTGTTCAATATAAAAAATATCATGTTTTAGTTTTATGACCTATAACATCTGTACATGTGTATGATAGGTTATGTATAACCATATGAATGAGACACAGAATCCATCAAGAAGTTGAGAGAGATTTGATAGAGAAACCAAATGATAGGCCACCATCCCAATAAAATTGAAATTTTCAAATGAAACAAATATACCATGTTCATAGTCTACACTTCCTTCCAATCATCAAAAAATTATTCAAAGATGATATTCATATAAATACCTTGCCACCATCAATGATCTCTTGATCTCCCCAATGACTTCCACTATAACTTTTCTGTCCACATTGTACTACCTGAATTTTTGTTTGAACATGTCTAACCTTATCTACCATGTATTCAATTATTTGAGAACCCAAAACCATAATTTCTCAAACATCATCCCAATATTTTGGATTTCCAAACTTCATACCATAATGAGATTCATAAGGATCCAAATTGATTCTTGATTGGTATCTTTTATAGTTGTAAAATAAACCAAAATAAGGTGTTGATCCCGACAATGTTTTAAGTGCACATATCAATATAAAAATTGATTTCTATTATTTCAATAGTCCTCATTGGAACAATATATTTCTATGGATTTTAAAAATTGTAGAAACATAACTCTTTATCTACATATAACTGAAATATATTCTAGAAGAATGTGGTAAACCCCAAATCCCGATCAGATATAATAGAATAATATACTCTATAAAACCATACAAATTCATTAATTTTTTAAAATTCATTATGATCAAGATAAAAAAATTATTTGATGGAATTGAATTTTACTGACTTGATAAAGTGATCAAATGAAACCCAAATAAAACTATTACATTTAGATGTTTTTTAGGATCTTGATACCGAAAATAATGTTTGGTTTTTTCCATCTTTATTGTAGTATGGTTAATGGTTATAAAAACCATGTATAATTATTTCTCATAGAATTTAGTTAGATAAATACCAAGAACCAAGATACCAAATCTGAAATATATCTCCTCCTGGCCTCCCAAAAAAACATTCATTCATATTAATATTCAAATATGTAATTCTAGGATGAATAGGGAATAAAGAACTCTAAGCCTCATCTAATAGCTCCTTCTTCAAAAATGGTATTGATATAAAACCTACACAATTTTTGAATCATACCATTTCATTAAAATCAAATTTTAGTTTTGGATCATTTAACACCATCTTATTAATCTCTATAAATTACTTATATTACTCATTAATTGTCACATGGATAGTCGTTTTGACATCCATTTGATTGAGACATTATATTTCTCCATTCCACAGGATACCATATTAAATATTCTAAAAATCCAAAATTATTGTATCTATTTCAATCCTTGTCATATAAAAATTTGTATGATATTTATTTATTAATTCCCCATCCATATTATTTTTTTTAAACGTCATCTAATGTATTGATCAGTCAACATCTTTAATCACCTCCAACTATCTTCTATGATGTATATACAGATCTATCCAGTTGAATGTATTTTTTTGACATTTATGATCCATATATATGTAAAAAAAATTCACCCTAAGGATAGTGCATACATATCATAAAGGAAAATTACCACTTCTATCTTTGAATAGTAGGTTGAGTGACATTTCTCTTCTGTTTTAACATTACATTACTTATATTCTACAACTATACAATTCTGCTTCATGATACATTAGAATCCATTAATTTATGCATCACTATATATAAAAAAGCTTTTTTAACTATAGGGTTGTGAAATAGTAGCTACATTGAAAAACTTCATCTTCAGCTCCTCGATGTCATTGTCATATCCATATATACATATGAACGTGACTCTCTTCCATATAATGTTTATGAGATTATTAAATAGTCATGAGACAAATATCACAAATAATCAATAATATTTAGTCATCCTACGAAAACTAAGGATCTCAATTACAATTGATTATCTATTAAATTGATCTAATAATTAAATCTTAAGAGGATACACATATATTCCCATGAGATGAAATTATATTACCTAATAATATATGTTTTAGAATATAGATTTTAATCATAGTTAGATTTTCATACAATTTCCCCTTATAAAGGTATTTATCAAAATTTCAATATAATCTTATTAGTCATTGTTTTTATACTATATATATATTAATATCATTTATAAATACTACCAAAAACTAATCATTAAATCTAGAAATTCATTATTCATAAAGTCTATAATGATAGTGGGGAATTACATGGATCAAATATCATCACTATATATTCTTATTTTCCAAACAATATAATTAATGTCATCTTTTATATATCACCATCCATGAAACTCAATTGATGATATCTAGAATTATTTTCTAACCTAGTAAAGTATGGATCTCTTAAAAGAAGATTAAACATGTCATTGAAACTGGGTAGAGGATAATTATTCATCATAGTGATATTTTTACCTTATTAGTAATTAATGCATAGTCACAATTATCGATATTTTTCTGAAATAAACTAATATTTGAAACTCAAGGAGATTATCTATGTTTAATGAGCTCATTATTGTGATTTTCATGGAGTAATTTCATCAATTATAGAAACTCTATTGGGTTCGTTCAATATAATTTTTTTAGATAGGTGTTGCATGATCAATGTGTTCTTTTGAAATTAATTCTTCATGGATTAGAGGAATAAAATGAAATTATTTAAGAAATACATCCAAAAACACTAAAACCGTAATTATATCATTGATTTTGACCATCCAATTAATCGCCATTAAATGTTCATAGGATCTATGACATTCCATTCCACATTTAAATTACCAACTAAATCAAATAATTAAAATCCATGTATACTTATTAAAATGTTTTTGTTGGTATATGTATATAATTTCATTCCACTATGCATCTTAATTTCGTTTTCATAAGTATTGATTTCCCTTTTATTATTAAAACTATGGTAATGGTGGAAATATCTAATTTCAATTTAAACATTGAGTGAAAATACAATGATTTCATCAAAACAAGCATTGTATCTTATATCAAACTTTTTTTCAAGACATGGTCTTAATCAACCAAATAATTGATCAATAATTATTTCATGGATAATGATTAAAATAGGTTCATACAGTGGATTTCCTGAAATGTTTCATGAATTATACCAATGGATTCATCATCCTTTTTCATCAAATCATTCAATTCCTTCACAATCAATTTTCTTTGAATAAAAATGATGTGAATACTGAAAAATATTCCCTTATAATCATCTCACTCCATGGTGTATATTTGATACTCTTTTCTTGCATTTGTAATAATATTCCACAACTGACCATATTCACATTTCCAAATTATAAATTTCATTGATAAATGATTAATATTTTAACCACAGATGACTGTATAATGTTATATAAATGGTGTGTATTCATCTCCAATCAACTAGTGGATCAGAAGACTAACAAAATGATGGTTGATTTTTCTTCATGAAAGATTCGATAGTATGATATTCCCTCCATTTCTCATTTTTAGACTCAAAATGATTCATATACTAATAATGTTTCATCATAATATATTCAAAATTATACATAACATATTATCAAGCTGTTGATGCTCTAGCAAAAAGGGTAATTAATGAGGTCACCTCCTTTTTTCATTTGTGTCGCCGGATTATTGTGATCGTTTTGTTCAATAGAATTATTGTGGTGAGGTATATTCTCATATTTCAAGAATGAATCCATGATATCTTGTATTTTACCTTTATTTTGTTTGATTTTCACTGGATCAGGCTCACATGTCTCCTAGTTTTCGTGGTACATAACATATTATATTGAATTTTGTTTCTTGGGATTAAAATCAATACATTATCCATTAAATTAATTTTTAACACAATACCCCTAGATATATCCATTAACTGATACTAAAATGTTTTGTGTAAGAATCATTCAATGTTAATTAGAGTATGCTATCACATAATTATGAAATATAATTCCTTGAATATCTCAATAATGTAACCTTCTTCTCAACCTATCAGATCTTAGGTTTAAACATTGTTATCAATTTTCATTAGTAGAACATTATGATGTTTTCAAATAACTACACATATCAAAACTATTATCACCAACAATTTATAGTCCAATTCTCTAATGACTGACTAAAACTATTATTTGATACAAACTATAGTTATTTATTTATTTAATACATAAAAAAATAATTGTTATGAATACATAATACATTTCCCAAGTAGACATGTGCGAACTAAAAATGAATATTGTCTTTAGATACATAAAACACAATATTCCTATCAAATATCTTCAAAATACCTAGTAAATATCTATCCACTTATTACTTTTCATAAAAATATCATAATTAATACCTTTCTTCATATCATGGTGAATTCTAATGTAGTAATGTGTGAGTTTGTGTTCTCTATATTTCCAAACATTGGAGACGTTAATCGATGTTCATATAAAAGCATAAAATAAGAATAAGGGTAAAAGATCAGGTTGATTAATCAAAAAGTTCATAGACTATATTTCAAATAACTAAAAAAATGAGTCATGTATTAAATATTTATAATTTCAAGTGACATGATTCATAAGAGTCATAAAATATTATAATTAAATCATGAAAATTGCCATCATGTTAAATTTGTGTGGTGCCATCATTGGTATAGAAACCATTTCATATTTCACAGTTAGCTTCCAAGACCATCTAATCATATTCGATAAATATTAGAAGAATATTTCTCATATAATATCATGAACAAAACATGCTTTTGAAAATGGTTCAAACACCCCAAATTGTTTTTTATAATGGATTATTCACGTCAATAATTTATCGATAATGGATTAATCATAACAAATTATGTTCCATTGTTACGTCATGAGTTATAAAATATACCAAATAAATAAAAGGGATATATAATTTTGGTCCCACCCATAAACATAATTAAATACATACATATTTTTGTCACAAGAAAACATAAAATTAAACATCTAATCATATCATAAGACACACAAAAAAATAGATTTCATAAACATTTCCTCAATTCATCATTTAATAACCCATGAAAAATAAATTTAACCCATAAACATACTACCATAATAAATATAAAACATGTATATAAAGCATAAGGATGTTACAATTAGAAAACATATCAAGTAAATAATAGTTAACATCAAAGGATAATTTGATAGATAATAATTCCACACAAACAATCACTATAATATTTCCTCAAGAAGGTACCATTTCCATTTTGAAATAAATAATTAAAAAAAATAAAATTTACAAAATATTAATGAAAACATATTCCTCAAAATGAAACATGGGAAATATTAAATGTTAATAGAAATAATTTATTTCTCATGATGATGGGAAATTCCTTTCATGCCAAATAAGATAAATAAACATCTCATTCACATATTTTTAAAAATTAGAAATGAATATCATTTAAAAATTGAAAGTAAGAGTACATTTAAAAAATTTATCATAAGTAAAATTATGGGTAAAATTATATTTAAAAACATATGATTATATAAAAAACACTCTCAAAAACATTTTTTGTGAATATTATTATATAAAAAAAGTGTTTCAACCTAATAATAAAACATATTCAGTTTTATTAAAAACTCTATTAATCTATTAAGTACATAAAGTGAGTTAAATGAATGAGAATAATGTTTCTTCTAGAAGACAAAATATGTGAATAAAATTTATTTTATTTATTTGATATGGAATAAATAATTTTTCATTGAGTATTCAATCATAAAAAATATAAATTAAAATATGATTGAATCAAAAATCCAAATGCTAAATTCATTAGTTTCATAAATCATTTTTAATAAATATGTATATATATAATATATATTCCACTACTATAATAATATCTATCATACCATTTAATATTTACTTGTGAAATATTATTACCTATTTATTGACACTCTTTTATTAAAATTTCTCTTTTGGGTGATAAATTCTTTATTTTTCATCCATGTTTCGGTTCTGCAGTCTTGGTCCTTGAACATTAATAGTGGTTATATAATTTAAATATTGTTATTCATGATTTAATTATCATATATATTAATTAAATATGAATATATATATTTAATATCATCCACAATGTAATTATTTTGAAAATAGAATTACACAATTCATGGAGGCAATTGGTAATTTGTGCAGAATAACAATGACTCTATTTTTCTATTGATAGACCAAAATAAAATTAAATAATTATTAACTAGTAAATAATTATTATAATATTTTATAAATATAATATATTTTCATTTAATTTGACATTATTACTATTCATATAATCTGTATATGAAAAACTAATCACATCGTTTCATGTAGGTGGTAGTCCACATGTACATACAAGCAATGTTATCATTTTTCAGTGGTTTAGAAGATAATAATGTATATATGATATTATAATGAATGAAAAAAAATTATTTCATAATTATCATATATAAACATTATAACCATCACAGTAACCATATATGAAAAATATATATGTAAAATTTATTGTATCACTGCCTGGAGATGGTAACTTCATCTCATTTCAAACATTCATACATTGTTCAGTTCAATTATAATTCCCCATTCTGATTTTATCATTGTGGAACTCCGTACCAATCAAAATAACTATTCAACCCATTATGATTTCTTCATTATGATGAAGACAAATCATTCTTCAATGTGTTCCTCCATATAAAAAATGTCGCACCAATTGAAAAACACTACATTGAAGATATGTTAATAAAGGTCATATCATGTTTATAATAACATTTATATAGATTCATTATACTAAAAATGTTAATTTATTAATAATATCATAGATTTATTATAGATAAATGGTGATTTAAAAAGAATTAATTCATTACGACGATGACCATTTCATTGAAGTAACTCATTTATATCAGTTCTTAATGACCCTAGGGTTGTAATTTTTTTAATAACGGACCGGCTTCATTGCGACTAGGTGACATTAAAATATAATTTAGTAGGTTTTCTCAATCTAAATGTCTCAATGTGGTGCAATGAAAAAAAGGATGGGTTCCCTTTTATAATTGAGGATAATGGAACTCTTGGAATTTTGTAAAATATTACAATATATTAAAGACATTATCTATCACAATTATACCAAATATTTAATAATTATTATATAATGTAGGATGGGATCCAAATTACTTCATCCAATAATATTTATGAATATTTTGTGGTGTTTTATACAATATAATTTGGTTTAACCCCTCAAAGAATCTATTTTGACCTTAACCTAGGTCATATATTTTTCTCACTTGAAGGGTTAAAATTTTTCTTATCATGTGGTAATTGGTTTCTAAATGGTTATGTGATTGAATTTTAGTCTAAATGTCGACCTTATTATCCTCATTCATGATTTTTATGGTTGTTTTATATTTTAATAAAATATTATTTTGATAAATTTTCATTTTAATAAATTTTCACAAAATTAATTTACTTTGGTTGAGAAATTATAATTTAAAATACATAATTCAAATATAAAAACTTAAAATAGAAATGGTACATAGAATATATCTATTAAATTCATGGAAAACCGAAAATAAATCATATTTTATAACTTTTTATATTTTAAATGTAATTTACATTAATTTTCAATTATTTGATGAAATATCACGTTTGTTTTGTATAAGAAGTTACTGAAATTATATAATTACTGAAAATTAGAAAAAAATTTCTAACAAAAAAATGAATTCCTTTTTTAAAATATCTTTTTTTATATTCTTCCATAACATTATTTTTTCCCTATGTGGACATATAATTGATTTTTAGAAGTAAGAGAGTGATATTTTTTATTTTTCATCTAATTAAATATTATATATATCAGTTTCAAGGATAGGTATACATTATAAAAATAAATTTAGAGCCTATGGTTATCATTATCTAATTATCTAAATCCAATAAAATCATCATGAGAAATATTAAACATAACAATAAGTTTTACCTTTTTTAACCAAATTTACCTTTTATCGAGGTGATAAATTATACAATGCTTACTATTTATGATTCCTTAAAATAAAAGGGTAATTTCTAAAAAATTATACCTAATAATTCTAAATATGAAATAAATTTTATCAAATTAAATTTACCTAAGTGGAATAATATTATTTTATAATTATTTTCAAAACACATCTATGACTTCTTTATATAATGATAATTTTTTAAAGAGAAATCTATATTGTTTCTTTTTTCATGTCTAGAAAAATATATATAAATGATATGGTATTTTAGTAAATATAAAAAATTTAGAATTCATAAAAATCATTCATTAATTGTGAATAATTCAATTTATTAGGATTAAATGACATTTTGCAAATTATATCTGTATTTTAGAAAAAACATTACTTTTTTTGAAATGTTTTTTATTGTCATTTCTGATGTATTGATAACAAATTATGTATTTTTATTCATTGGTGAAAAAAATTATAAATTTTTTAGTCATATTTAAAGCCACCAATCCTATATATATGAGGGAACCATTTTACTAAATAATAATATTCTATTAGTATATCACGAAGAGTTTAAACTCGGTGTTTCATTTAACACAAGCTTCCAAAAAAGAAAAAAAATTATAGAAAAGTATTTTATAAAATCTTGTGGAGTTACAGTCAGTCAAAAAACAATATGTTTTGTGATTTGGGGGTGAGCTCGAAATACTAGTAGGTACTCAGAATAGAGTTTATTGAATTTCATTCTCAAAATCATCCAAAAATAAAATTTTGGATTATATTTATAAAATAATATTTCCAACACTCTAGGATAAAAAACAAGAAATCACCTTTTATAAATACTTTATTACCCTTTTTAAAATAAAATCAATCACTTGTAATTTTTTATATATTCCCTTTTTTTAAAACACACCAATATTTGGAAATCATTTTTTTAGAAAAATTACCCTTGTGTAACATGCTATGAAATTACCTCTATAGATTACATTTTAAATATAACTATAAGGTAAAAAAGAACAAAAAAATGAAATTATAAAATGATTAATAAATTAACAATGATAAATAAAACATAACATGAATTATGATTTAATAATAAAAATAAATAACATTTTTTAAAAACAATCACATCATAATCCTTAAAAATAAGTGTGGGAACAAAAATAATAATAATTTGAGACACACATGGGGGATCTCTGACAAAAATGTTTCATTGTTAATTTACACACTAATGGAATACATAAAGGCTATGTAACCTTAAAACTATTATACCTTGAGCCTATTGTGGATACAAGAATTGGAATCTAGTTCCTACCTCTTACCTATCTTGAGATGAAAACCCCATTTTAAAATTATCCCTAAGGTGTCTTATCAGAAAACCACAAATCATTCAACATTTCCATAATCCAAATCATTAATAATACCAACCTACAAAAAACGTGCTTTAAATCTACTCCACCATTTAAAAATATTTTATAATGATTATATAAAAACAAAATATTTTTTAAATTGCATTTAAATAATCATCGTATACTCAAAATGCTTTTAAATTATATCAAAATACATTACAAAATAATGAAAACAATATTGGAAATAATGTTACAACATAAATTATTAATTTTATATGAATGTTCCCTCGAACAAATTATATAAATATATATATATATATATATAAACCTTAATCTAAGTAAAAAAATCATACATTCTCATTTGATTATGTGAAAATGTCTAAAAATAAATATACATACCTCATGATAGGTATATGAGAAACCAATATGATGTTATATACAAAAAATATCAGTCACCATTAAATACAACACGGTTAGTATAATTAATCATATCGAACCATAAAATTGGTATCCAAATCGTTTGACCTCTTTAAATCACACAATAACTAAAAAAAATTCAAATCATGTCATAAATTATTTTAAAATGACCCATTCAATTTTTAATGAAATTAATATTATAATATTATGCATAAATATATTGGAGTCATTCAAAAAAATTAAAAATATTTCCCAATGTCCATAAAACATAATTGAAATTTGATTTAAATCAATTTAAATCCTTTAAAACAATTATTATCAAATTCTATTGTCCTAACTAAAATTTATATATATAATAATAAATAAATTTAGTTACCCCAATACTATGTGGTAAATATGAGATTATTCAAATCCTGGAAAAACCTTCCTCATAAGAGTGTGTAGATTCATGGAAATAATCTAACCAACACGAAGGTTCCCCAAAAATACATTTACACAGCATAGAAATAAGAACCATAGAATAATTGAATAAATAACCAACCAATGGTTCATTTAATATAGAATCACAATAAGTTATAAGAAATTAATGATGAAGATTAAACAATTATAGGACATGAAACAATTACCCAAGAGAAATAAAAATAAATCAGAATAAAAAGAGGTTGAAATCACATAGTGAAGGGAGGGAGGCCATTCATGTGAGGGGATCAACCATGGATTATTTCACCCAATTAACTAATAGAGGGGAAGAGTATGAGTCTTTAAATTTATTTCAACTTGTCAATTTTTAGAGTTTTGGAGAAAAATTCAAAACTACAAACCTTTCACGGTTCATAAATGTTTTTTCCAAAACCATACAACCATTGGTGGAAAATATATCACCTTATGAAACCTAATCATGTTTTCCATGTTCAATTATCTCTCACCTAAATAGCCCAAATGCCTTATTTTTTTATTAATTTTTGATAACTCCCCTTTCAAAGGATGTGGGTAACCCATACAAGGGTCATAGTCTTAGAGATAACATGACTCGTAGGTCTTAGGAAATATACATACTATACATTGAATTCATCCTCCCATCTTTTTTTCATGATATCTTCTCTCCACCTTCACATGGATGTTCGGCTAGGCTTCACGTGCAAGCACAGGCTAGTCTTGAAGGATATTCCATACCCTCTCTTTCTAACAAATCCTCTTAGCTTTGGCTCGGTGAATGTGCCTGTTCTGAATCCCTATCTGCAGTCCGCTCCTTGTAGTGTTTATCAGATCATTGAGAACAATTTTAGGTATCCCGATGGCCTTGAGGTTTTCTTAAGTCCATGAGGTATCCGGAAGGCCTTGAGGTGTCTTGAAGGCCATGAGGTGGCCTGAAGGCCTTGAGGTGGCCAGAAATCCATAAAGGACCCAAGGCCCAAAATGGTGGCCCGAAAGCCCAAACGGATGAATAGCTCATGCTGTTATAGTACATAATAGTGTCTACTACAATACCTAATATATTACTACTATAGTACTAAAAAAGTAACCCATAAATATGTCTCCACGCGGTTTTGTACTTGGATCTCTTGGATGCACCTACTAAGTCCTCGCCAACTCGGTTGAGGATCTTGTGCTACAATTATCTCTTATCATTCCAAAATATTGTGGCCTACAATAAAGAATTAAAATTTTAATAAAATTTAAAAAAACAATCCCTAGAATATGATAGTGAAAATAAATACAAATAAATAAATAAATAAATAAGGTAAATTAAAAATAAGTAATTACATGTTTCCAATATATGAAATCCCTATACGAATACAAAATAGTGGATGCTGATATTAAACATATACTCCCATGGAAAATCATCCTGAAATGGGTGCTTCAATATTATCATTATCTGTACTCAGAGAATGATGAATGGATATAAGACTACGAACCTTGATAAATATTCCTCAGGGATATGCATTTGTATAGAAACATTATCTTTAAAAACACTAATTAATTCTTTGAAACTGTTTTTTTTATTTGAAGATATGCTTAAATGTATGAATAATATCAATCTATAATTTTCTTGGTATAAATTTCTAATATTTTTCAGGTCTTTCAATGATTTATTATTATAAAAGATATTTTAAAATTCATAATATAATGAGTCAATATAAAGTATTCTAGGGCCTAGAAAATTATCCAATAGGATTGAATAAAATATTTTTCAATACATGTAATCGATATAGGTATTTTCATACTTGGAACGACAGTATGGATGGAGATATAGATGAAAAGTTTATTACTATGCAGGGGTATCTAACTCATGTTATGACCAATATCATTTCTTGTATAGATAAAAATACTGATCACCAAAAAGGTGCACAATGTTGGACCACTTCATTAAATAAAAAACATTATCATTAAATAATATTACATATATATTAGATGTATGGAAGTGAATCAAGTTCATGGATAAGATATTTATATCTTTTTTAAATAGAGAAATAGATAAATTTATCATGGTATATTATCAATTTAATTGGGCCACATAAGAAATGATATCATTGCTCTAGAAAAATAAATATTTAAAATAAGTAAATCGTATGCAATGAAATTCATTCAAGGAATAATTCTTCAAAAAATAAATTCCTAAGGAATAGGGGGATGAAATTGGATTAAAATTAAACAATATTGGGTAAAAGGAAAGAAAAAATGTTGTTGAATATGAACCATGCTATAAAAGGTTTTCAACCCATGTTATAGATTTTTTATGTAATCCAAGAACTAATATTCATAATTTATGAGATTAAAAAAATATCTTTATATTAAGGTAATACATTGAGACCCATAATTTTTCTACATTTGTACCGCATTATAATATATGAATATTCACTACATAACAAAATGATCCAATTCAAAATCATATATTTTTTGTATCATTAAAATATTAGATATATATAAAATAATGTAAGGTACAAAATCTCTAACTAAGTTCTTAAAAACAATTACCCTTCTTAGAAATATCATACATAATTGTAACGTCCTAAATCTGGGTGCCACTCAACGGGTGCCCTGAACCATGTTGGTCAAGTAACCTCAAGCGCATTTCCCCAAATGCAAGAGGCTGCCAAATAGCAACAGGGCCCTGGACTGATGTTGGGGAAACTATGCCCTAATTTTTCTAAGTGTAGCGCAGCTGAATAAATATACAAACATACAATAGCGGAAGTAGTAAACAACATACAACTGAAAAGGATGACTGAAATAGAAATGAACCAGTATTCATATATATTAAATACAGCATGTCGTTTACTCTATGAAATCATCAAGAACAGGATACACTGTAGTACAATACAATGCAACTAAAAGTACAAGGTACAACCAAACAAAACAAAGCAGAGTAAAATGAATACAGCATCATCGCAAGTCTAAGCTCGGTCCCATGCTCTCCCACTTTTCTACTGCAATCAGGTACCTATATAGGGACTCTTTCCCTCATCCACACCTGCAGAAATGTAATCCGTTTGGGCCGAAGACATGACCTAAAAAGGGTGTGGGAAATAAATCCCAGTATGTGATCACCAAATGCATGTGCCCAACTATCAGTGAGAATTTACAACATCAGTGTGCAAAATTAAATGCAGTAAACTAGTAAGTACTCAAATGAAACTATCACTACCAGTTTCATCACCATATAAATTATTACTTATCAATTCAACACAGTAGAATTATATTAAAATGCACCTTTCCCTCAAGATAAAAAGAAACATTCCCTCAGGCCATTCAGAACCTTTCCCTCAGGAGAAATAGAAACATTCCCTCAGGCCTTGCCCTCAGGAGAAATAGTACCTTGCCCTCAGGCCTTACCCTTAGGAGAAACAGAATCATTCCCTCATGACATTCCCTCACGCAAAATAGAATTTTTCCCTCAGGCCTTCCCCTTGGGATAAATAGTACCTTGCCCTCAGGCCTTGCCCTCAGGCGAAATAGAATCTTTCCCTTAGGCCTTGCCCTCGGGAAAAATAGTACCTTTCCCTCAGGACATTCCCTGAGGGGAAAAAAATCAAGTAACCGTACCGAGCCTGACATATAGCAAGAATTTATATAAAGTTTCTCTCAAGAAAAATCAATGCACTACATAATCATGGCATACCCTCAGGTATCCTGGCCAAAACGCCAAATAAAGGAATGCACCCCCGGGGTGGTCCGGGATCCAAACAGTGATCCTCAAACAAGAGTTATATATATTCATTAAAAGAACTATGAAATTCTATGTATTTAATTAAACAGGGCCACACCCATATGACACCCCAAGAATGGGCTTGTAGAAAAATGGTACACAAAATGCACAACTGTTGAAATTTAAACACCAGACCACCTACCTCGATCGTCTCTGATCGGTATGCGCAAAAAACACCTCTAGAATCATCCAATAATGACGTAGATCTTGGATAAAATAATAATTTTCCCAACATAAATAACATCCTTTAGATGAAGAATTGGTGAGAACAGTGCAAGTAGAAGGGAGAGCATACCCGTACAGTCCCAAAATGATTGGAAGAAGTGGAAACAGATTCCCGCTGCACGGTCGGGATATCTCCAAACCTCTGTCCATCCTCTTGAGCTCCTTCTATGTTCTAATCTTCCTCTGTGAACAGAGGAGGCTAATACCCAATTATAGCGAAAAAACAAACTACACGGCGTGTTATCCCAAGTAGACAACGTGTACTTTTCTTTTTTTTACTATTCCTCTAGCGGCTACTTTCCACCACGACATTGTTCCTTTGTCGACATTAGTACACGGCGTGTATTCCTAAGTACACGGCATGAACTTTCATTGAGCTGGTTGATGCCTCCACTGCCTTACTAATCACTTGACGACTGATTACACGGTGTGTAAATACCCAATACACGGTGTGGAGTTTATTTTTACTCCCTTCATCACTGACAGGCCTACACGCCCTCTGTACTCATCCAACATGGCCAAAGTACATGGCGTGTGGAAAATTACAAGGCGTGTAGTAAAAATATTCTTCGAATTTTCCACCATTTTCCTTATTTTCTCAAAAACACAAATGGAAAATGGAAAAGAAAAAAGTTTTACTTCAAATATAAGAACTGGGTTCTTACAATATTCCCCCTTTAATGAAACTTGTCCCCGAATTTCCCTTCCTAGGGTGGTGATGATATGCTCCAAATAAATCGGTCCACTGAGCACATACATCGGTCACCCGCTCCTAGGATTCGTCATGCAATCGGCCATGCAGCCATAACACCTGTACGAGAGGAACTAACTGGCCTAGGAGAACCGTCATGCTCTTATCAACGATACAAATCAGATGCTCCACAATGGATGGATCGATCTGAAGCTCAACCTCCTCGGGCTGAAAGACATGAGACGGGTCTGAATGATAACGGCGCAGCTGAGATACATGGATGACGTCATGCATGGACCGGTACCTATGTGGTAACTGCAACTTATAGGCAACCAGCCCGACTCTCTCCAGAATCTCAAATGGTACCCCATAACTTGGTTAAAGTTTATCGTGTCTCCTGATACGTCTGTGTCCAAACCTCGGTGAAACACGCAAGAAAACAAGATCCCCAACCACGAACTCTAATGGTTGTCTACGGTGATCAGCATAAGAGTTCTGATGAGACTGTGCAGCCGCCATCTGCTTTTGAATCAACTGGACCTACTCAGAAGTCTTATGCATGAGACATGGTCCCAGCAAAGTTGCCTCACCTACCTCTAACCATCATAGTGGTGATCAGCATGGACTACCATATAATGCCTCGTAAGGTGCCATCTGTGTAACAACCCAATATTTTATGAAAAATATTCTTTTAATTTCACTAATGTCTTGTGTTGTACGCTACACCAAAAGGATCTTTCACAACACGCATCCTTAATTTGCCTTGCATTACACGCAATCGCGACCTTCCTCGATAGCGTGTGAAGTACACAATAACGAGTATCACTAAACAACAATATGCAATTAAAATATTATTAAAACTAGCCGTTATGAATAGTAATAACCACTTTTTGAAATTTTGTAATTTTATTTTTCAAAATGGAATTCATTTTTGGATTCATAATATCGAAATTAGCTTAGGGTGAAATTTTGGTACTTCTCGGATAACTTTTATTTTCTGTTGAATAGTGAAAATTACTAAATTTTAATTAAAAACAACTTTTTTAATCGAAATAATTAATAGTGATAAATCATTAATTTGAGTGTTTTTAAAGTATATTTAGAATATATTTTTACAATTCAATACAATTTTGGTCATTGGATGTAATTTCACATTTACACTAGACATAAACAAGTGTAAATCTTTTGATAGTTATTATCTCTTAAAAACACGCTATTTTTTGTGACAGTGGAAATTAATTATAAAATTAATTAATGCAACTTATATGTTGGGAATTTTTTAAAATAGAAATCATTTTTGAATTCGGAATATCAATTATAGCTGAGGGTGAAATTTTGGTATTTTTCTGAAAAACATCAATTTTTGATGAATAGTTAAACTACTAAGTGGTAGTTAAAAAAATTAATTTTTTCATAAATATTAATTTTAATGCTTCTGTGAATGGAATTTCAAAAATCCGAGAGACACAGTTTATGTCAGTAAGTAAAATGTGGTTCAATGAGATGAAAATAATTTTTGGTGAATAGTAACTTTTTACTTTTATTTACCACGGTTAAAAGTAAATAGGGTAATTAAGGGTAAAAATGATATTAATATTACCCTAACACATGTCATAATCCTATTGGACAAGTGTATCTCGACCAAAAACAACCTTAAGTGTAAAATATTATCATTTAGGCCCACTTGGATTAGATTAGGACATTTATTATTAATTTATTTAAAGAAGGGTTAAAATAGTTAAAATCAACGTTTAATAAATAAATCATTTTTAATATGGGGTTATACCTAATATAAATTGGACTATAAATATTCATTAGAAAGATATAAAGCTTTCCTACATAATGGTATTTTCTTTATAATTTTTAGACATTAAATAATTTAATTTATTTATGACACAATGATGATGTAGTAATTATCTTATTAATGAAATATTGACATAATTGATGTTATAAACACCAAAATAAATGTTATATGAGACTTTTTGTGAATCCCACTAATTTTATAGGTTACTATGATATATTAGTGTTGTGTTAATAAACTTGGTTCGAACATATAGTTCTGTTATGACTTTCACAAAAATCATATATCAAATAGTGTCAAAATTGACACAAAATAGTTTTTAAATCAAATATTATTTTATTAATTGTTATTTTATTACTAAAAATCTAAGGTTCTTTCCAATGTCTTATATACGGATATATATATTAATAATAAACAATTTGGGGTTCGTTTGGCATGTTATAGTAAGTGTATTAACCATATAGTGTAAGAAAACAAAAAGACACGGTAAAAGTTAAATTATTTAACTTAGAGTTAAATCTAAATGATATGGTTAAAATAATAACCTAAACTTGTCTAAATCCTATTGGTTGATATTATTTCTACCCATACCCACTTTATCTTCTAAATAAGACCCTTTGGAAGCATTATAAATCGATTTTGACTTTAATAAAAAATAATTTTTTGAGATATTCCTAAGGTGCCCCTCTCCTCCCTTATAAAAGGGCACCTACTTCCCCTCCTCCTCACACCAATTTGAGCACTCAAGATCAGCCAAACCCTGCCAAAATCCCATATCCACTTCCCTAGAATAATCCTAGATGTCCTGGTCTTCTTCAAAGGCCAATCTTAGTTTCCTAAGTGGAGGATTCAAAGAGGCGTTCCAAAGAAGAGGTAATATCCATTACCAATCTTTTCAACTTATTTCTTCTTCAACTTCTTCTTATTTAGTTGTTTCATGATAAAGTAATAACATCAGTATTTATTATATACAGATATGTTATTATAAATATGAAACAACTCTAATTAACCTTCTATCCATCCTACAGAAAAAGGAAATCACCGCGCGTGCGTACGTACGGAATACCGTCTCCACGCCGTGGTGTAATCTATTTTCCGCCACCACCTTAACTGGATGGGTATAATGGTGTAATGAGTAACTATATATGATTATTATAAAGTGATATTGATACTGAAATATTATACAAACACTTAAACACAATTCCATGACCAAGGGAACGATATCATCGCTCGTGCGTACGTACGGACTACCGTCTCCACGACGCGATGAGATTCATTCTCAATAATTAAACATTCATGAATAATTATAAAGTATATATAATAGTGCTAATGAAATATATGACATAATAATGATACTGGATTTATTTATATTTATATGTATGTCATCTACTTAATTCCATTCAATTCAATAAGGAAACGAAAACAGCGTTCATGCGTACGTACGAACTACCGTCTCCATGAACGGTGTATTTCTTTCCATTTACTGATTTATTATATATATGTATATTATGAGTATATATATATAAATAATGTTTTATATTCTAGAATTAAGTAATCATGATCTAAGTAATCATATGAATAATTACAAGTCAAAACACGGACGACAAATGAAACAATTTTACCCAAAATGCTCTTTAACATGGAATTTACAAAAGAACGGGTAATATAATGTCATAAGTGAACCATATATGATATCATAACAATTAATATGATTCTTTAATAAGTCAATGACATTATTTAAATCATTATACAGGAGGTTCGGAAACATACGAAGCAAATCGGACCTAAGGTAAGGGAAATATCACAATCTCATTTTGATCCGAGATTGTTTATACTTTGGCATTTACTGGGGTGTATTTTATCATCCACATACATGTTCCCTCAATATGTAATATTGTTTCCATCCACTTACAATAGTTTAAATCCAATTTTACCCTTCGGTGAGTTTTTAGTAAAGAATATGAAAATAATCTTTTGTCGTTTTTCGTACGAGGTACTTTTTGACTTTTCCGACAAAAGTACGAAGAATATTTTTTTTAACTATACGGTATGAATGGATTTTTAAAAAATTATTTACAATAAGCTTCCTTTAAAAGTTTTCATGTTTATTTTTAATCAACTTCTTTTAGTTTAGAATTGTACGACATGTTAAGAAAGGAAAAGTTTTTTTGAAGTAGAAAGGATATTTTCCTCAAGAATGAAGTTAAAGTGTTTTATCAAAATTATTTTCCATCTAAGATAATAAAGGGTTCTGTTTTTATCCATATTATTATATTTATTTTATTATGTTGTGATGGAATTATTTTTATGAATTCCTTTATCGTAAATGAATTGTTTTATGATGTCACGATGTTTAAGAATCCCATTTTTATTACATGGGTTATTCTATGATGTATGGTTTATGATTTTGTGGCACACATAAGAATGGTATCATTATGAGATGGGTGGGACCTATATCTCCCTCCAATGCATTGGGTAAAGATTTTATATCTCATGAGATAGACATGGCTGGAACGGTAGGTTATACCGGTTCAGTGAAACAGGACTGAAACGAGGGTGACTCAGTTCAGAAAGGGACTTTGTCCACTAAGATAGTCTTGGCAATGAGTCTTGACTAACAAGAAATGATTCTCTATGATTATTTGTGAATTCCACAAAGTTTCATGTTTTAAGTTATGATTATTGGGATTTCATTTCACTACTATGATTTATCCCATGTTATGAAATTATGCTCTCTTTTGCAGGTTAAGATTTCCAAAAGTTATGTTCTTATGAATATGATGTGATTGATTTTTCTTTTGTTTACCCTTACTCAGCATTTGAGCTCACACTTTTATGTTTTCTTTTCCCCAGGATATAAAGAAAGGTTTTAGGTTAAAAAAGGGAAGATCTTTATGGGAGATATTGGAGATCTTTCACCTCGATTAGAAGATTACGTTCCGAGTTTCCAAAGACACTAAACTATTACGATACTTGTGTGTGTGTTTTTTTGTTATGTACTAAGTATTACGCAAAAGTAATGTAATGTTCATGTACGTTAAGCTTCGGGTCTCTACAGTTGGTATCAGAGGAAAGGTTTAGTCAACCTTTGGAAACTAGGATGCGAAAACATTAGTAAGATCCCTAGAGATATTTCTAAGGTATGTCTAGGGATGTCCCTAAGGTTAAGTATACATATAGGTTATAGTACAAGAATTACGCTAACGATCATAGAATTAAACCTAAGATGTTAGATATTGAAGGTACTTCCCCTTTATTATGTTGTTTTCCTTAGCATGATTTTTGCCTCTCACAATATTCTTTTTGGGTTTTAGACGATGGCTGGAACCCGAAGGAACCGTGTTGATCAATGAAATAGGCAATGAAATGATTGTCCTCCTGAACAAACAAATGTTATGGGAGATGGAGTGCAAAATCTTATTGCTATACTTACACAAGCTATGAATCATTCTAGACTTCCAAATGAGCAGAGAAGGGAACAATATTCTATTGAGTCCTTCATGAGGCAACGTACACCTTCTTTCAGTGGGTCTTCTGATCCACTTGTTGCTGAACAATGGATCAGTACCACTGAAAAGATATTTTCAGTTCTTCAATGTTCTGAACATGATAAAGTCATCTTAGCAGTATATCGTTTGGAAGGTGAAGCTGAACAATGGTGGAATCTTATCAAGAATACGAGGCCAAGAGATGAAATTGAGTCCATGGAATGGGACGAGTTCAAGAACTTATTTTTCAATAAGTACTTACCTCGTATTCTTCGAACAAAGATGGAGAAGGAGTTTCTTGAACTAAAGCAAAAGGATGATGAATCTGTTGGTATATACGAAGCGAATTTTACAAGACTTTCAAGGTATGCATATGGCATTGTCATCAAACCTGAAAGTAAAGTTGATCGATTTTTCAGTGGCTTAAAACCAAGTCTTCGAAGGGAATTAGCTATAAGAGACTTCAGTAGATATGAAAAAATTGTGCATTGTGCTATCAAGGTAGAAATGGAAGTTGGTGTTACATATCCATCTCATGGTTTTGACAAGAATCGAAAGATGGTGTTCAAGGAGAAATCTCAGAATAATGGTGAAAAGAAGATGAATGTTTTCTTATGCTCAAATTGTGGAAAGAAGCATGGTGGAGATTGTATTAAAGGGACTAGAAAATGTTTTAAGTGTGGAAAAGAAGGTCATCGAGTAGTTGAGTGTCGAGGTAATGGAAAAAGGTTTTTTAATGATGTGAATAAAGCAAACACTGCAGAGAACGCACCACCAACACTTCAATGCTTCAAGTGCAAGGAAATGGGGCATTATGAAAATAAATTCCCTAATCCAAGGGTTAGTGATGATCAACATGAGGAACCACTTAAGGCAAAGACAAAGGTAAGTCACATGCGATCACTATTGGCGATGTTGAATATGACAATGATGTGGTGGAATGATTTAGTGTTTATGTAATGGGATTCCAAAATAATGTTGTATCATGGAGTATTGGAATATTTATGTATTGGTCTAATGTGGTATTCTAAGTGATTGAGATATTTTTGTAAATAAGATGATATGCGCATAATGAAGGGAAAACGAGAAAATGAAATGTTTAACAGTATTCATGAGCTCACGATTGATATAAGGACTAAGTGATATCCTGGTTTGAGTATATAGAATTTTGAGGATTTTGGTACGTGGAAGGTGTTAACTTTTAACTCCATTCATGTTTTCACTAAGGTTCAATGGGTATTCAAGAGAATACATGATTAAGGACTTTGAATGTTTGGAATGTGACCAACAAAACATATCTTATGATATATGGGGATCAATGATGGTATTAAATCTCTGGTAGTCGTTTTCACTATGTTATGAGAGTGGACTTCAGTATTATGGATAAGCCTGAAGATTGGAATGGATTATGTTGGACATAAGTTAGTATTGTTTAAGGATAGAAGTTTTTTCGATATTATTGATGGGATGTTATAGTAATATAGCTTTATAAAAAGGACAACCTGCAGGATGGGCGACATCCCATCGCGTCGGACAAGGCCGTGGGAATCGAACCCACAACCGAAGTGCAACTGGCCTTTATCACCTACCACTGGCCTACAGGAAGTCCCTGTTTAGTAGAAACTAGTTTTATTATATTAAGTAGTATGATATATGAAGTATAAGTCCATTTTAGGAACCATATATGATTAATCTCACTATAGAATGACTTATGTATATTTAATAACTTTTGCTTACCTTTTGTTTGAGACAGATGGAATGACCCCTCATTCTATCACATGATCTGCTAACACTTCACGAATAACAAATTCAAATTAATTTTTTTAAGAGATGAAGTGGAAATTGTTCAAGGCACGAACAACAGTGAGATTGTACCAAAATAAAGTAAGTATTTATTCTAATTCAAATTCTTCAACTTTAGGGAAACGATCTTGAAAACCAAAAATGTTGTCATAGTGCTCTTATATCTGATTAATCAGATGGTACCTTAGATTGTCACAAATATATGGATTTGTGATTGTTGGCTTTTCCATAGCCATGTTCTTACCACTCTCCATCAGAACATGATGGTTATATTTTTCTTCCATATCCATATTTTCACCTATGTGGAAACCCAGTAATTAGTTTATTTGGGTAACTGTTACGTTTCATACTTTAGTTTTTAAATATTTTTTTTGGTATTCCTTTTTACGATGTGGGTTTCTATTAAATAAACTTTCGAATAGTAAACCATTTATAACCCTGACGAATTTTGAGGGCGAAATTAATTTTAAGGGGGGTAGAATGTAACAACCCAAGAATTTATGAAAAATATTCTTTTAATTTCACTAATGTCTTTTGTTGTACGCTACACCAAAAGGAGCTTGCACAACACGTATCCTTGATTTGCCTTGCATTACACGCAATCACGACCTTCCTCAATAGCGTGTGAAGTACGCAATAACGAGTTTCACTAAACAATAATATGCTATTAAAATATAATTAAAACTAGCCGTTCTGAATAGTAATAACCACTTTTTGAAATTTTGTAATTTTATTTTTCAAAATGGAATTCATTTTTGGATTCATAATATCGAAATTAGCTTAGGGTGAAATTTTGGTACTTTTCAGATAACTTTTATTTTCTGTTGAATAGTGAAAATTACTAAATTTTAATTAAAAACAACTATTTTAATCGAAATAATTAATAGTGATAAATTATTAATTTGAGTGGTTTTAAAGTATATTTAGAATATATTTTTACAATTCAATAAAATGTTGGTCATTGGATGTAATTTCACATTTACACTAGACATAAACAAGTGTTAATCTTTTGATAGTTATTATCTCTTAAAAACGCGCTATTTGTTGTCACAGCAGAAATTAATTATAAAATTAATTAATGAAACTTATATGTTGGGAATTTTGTAAAATAGAAATCATTTTTGAATTCAGAATATCAATTATAGCTTAGGGTGAAATTTTGGCATTTTTCTGAAAAACTTCAATTTTTGATGAATAGTTAAACTACTAAGTGGTAGTTAAAAAAAATTAATTTTTTCATAAATCTTAATTTTACCGCTTATGTGAATGGAATTTCAAAAATCCGAGAGACACGGTTTATGTCAGTAAGTAAAATGTGGTTCAATGAGATGAAAATAATTTTTGGTGAATAGTAACTTTTTACTTTTATTTACCACAGTTAAAAGTAAATAGGGTAATTAAGGGTAAAAATGATATTACTATTACCCTAACACATGTCATAATCCAAATGGACAAGTGTATCTCGACCAAAAACAACCTTAAGTGTAAAATATTATCATTTAGGACCACTTGGATTACATTAGGACATTTATTATTAATTTATTTAAAGAAGGGTTAAAATAGTTAAAATCAAAGTATAATAGGTAAAGAATTTTTAATATGGGGTTATACATAAGCTCAATTCGACTATAAATATTCCATATAACTCTAACAAGATTTCCTACATAATGGTATTTTATTTATAATTTTTAGACATTAAATAATTTAATTTATTTATGACACAATGATGATGTACTAGTTATCTTATTAATGAAATATTGACATAATTGATGTTATAAACACCAAAATAAATGTAATTTGAGACTTTTTGTGAATCTCACTAATTTTATAGATTACTATGATATATTAGTGTTGATTTAACCAACTTGGTTCGAACATATAATTTCGTTATGACTTTCACAAAAATCATATATCCAATAGTGTCAAAATTGACACAAAATAGTTTGTAAATCAAATATTATATTATTAATTGTTATTTTATTCCTAAAAATCTAAGGTTCGGCCAAATGACTTTTATAAGGATATATATATTAATAATAAACAATTTGGGGTTCGTTTGTCTTGTTATAGTAAGTGTATTAACTATATAGTGTAAGAAAACAAAAAGACATGGTAAAAGTTAAATTATTTAACTTAGAGTTAAATCTAATTGATAAGGTTAAAATAAAAACCAAAACTTGTCTAAATCATATTGGTTGATAGGATTTCGACCCATACCCACTTTATCTTCTAAATAAGACCCTTTGGAACCATTATAAACTGATTTTGACTTTAATATAAAATAATATTTTGAGATATTCCTAAGGTGCCCCTCTCCTCCCTTATAAAAGGGCACCTCCTTCCCCTCCTCCTCACACCAATTTTAGCACTCAAGACCGGCCAACCCCTGCCAAAATCCCTTATCCACTTCCATAGAATAATCCTAGAGATCCTGGTCTTCTTCAAAGACCAATCTTAGTTTCCTAAGTGGAGGATTCAAAGAGGCGTTCCAAAGAAGAGGTAATATCCATTACCGATCTTTTCAACTTCTTTCTTCTTCAACTTCTTCTTATTTAGTTGTTTCATGATAAAGTAATAACATAAGTATTTCTTATATACTTATATGTTATTATAAATATGAAACAACTCTAATTAACCTTCTATCCATCCTACGGAAAAAGGAAATCACCGCGCGTGCGTACGTACGGAATACCGTCTCCACACCGTGGTGTAATCTATTTTCCGCCACCACCTTAACTGGATGGTTATAATGGTGTAATGAGTAACTATATATGATTATTATAAATTTATATTATACTGAAATAGTATACAAACACTTGAACACAATTCCACGACCATGGGAACGATATCATCGCTCGTGCGTACGTACGGACTACCGTCTCCACGACGTGATGAGATTCATTCTCAATGATTAACCATTCATGAATGATTATAAAGTATATATAATAAGTACTAATGAAATATATGACATAATAATAATACTGGATTTATTTATATTTATATGTATGTCATCTACTTAATTCCATTCAATTCAATAAGGAAACGAAAACAGCGTTCATGCGTACGTACGGACTACCGTCTCCATGAACGGTGTATTTCTTTCCATTTACTGATTTATTATATATATGTATATTATGAATATATATATATATATATATAAATCATGTTTTATATTCTGTAATTAGGTAATCATGATCTAAGTAATCATATGAATAATTACAAGTCAAAACACGGACGACAAATGAAATAATTTTACCCAAAACGCTCTTTAACATAGAATTTACAAAAGAACGGGTAATATAATGTCATAAGTGAACCATATATGATATCATAACAATGAATATGATTCCTTAATAAGTCAATGACATTATTTAAATCATTATACAGGAGGTTCGGACACTTACGAAGAAAATCGGACCTAAGGTAAGGGAAAATATCACAATCTCATTTTTATCCGAGATCGTTTTTACTTTGGCATTTACTGGGGTGTATTTTATCATCCACATCCATGTTCCCTCAATATGTAATATTTTTTCCATCCACTTAAAATAGTTTAAATCCAATTTTACCCTTCGGTGAGTTTTTAGTAAAGAATATGAAAGGAATTTTTGTCGTTTTTCGTACGAGGTACTTTTTGACTTTTCCGACAGAAGTACGAAGAATATTTTTTTTAACTATACGGTATGAATGGATTTTTAAAACATTATTTCCAATAAGCTTCCTTTAAAAGTTTTCATGTTTATTTTTAATCAACTTCTTTTAGTTTAGAATTTTACGACATGTTATGAAAAGAAAAGTGTTTTTGAAGTAGAAAGGATATTTTCCTCAAGAATGAAGTTCAAGTGTTTTATCAAAATTATTTTCTATCTAAGATAATAAAGGGTTCTGTTTTTATCCATATTATTACATTGATTTTATTATGTTGTGATGGAATTATTTTTATGAATTCCTTTATCGTATATGAATTGTTTTATGATGTCACGATGTTTAAGAATCCCATTTTTATTACATGGGTTATTCTATGATGTATGGTTTATGATTTTGTGGCACACATAAGAATGGTATCATTATGAGATGGGTGGGACCTATATCTCCCTCCAATGCATTGGGTAAAGATTTTATTTCTCATGAGATAGATATGGCTGGAACGGTAGGTTATACCAGTTCAGTGAAACAGGACTGAAACGAGGGTGACTCGGTTCAGAAAGGGACTGTGTCCACTAAGATAGTCTTGGCAATGAGTCTTGACTAACAAGAAATGATTCTCTATGATTATGTGTGAACGCCACAAATTTTCATGTTTTAAGTTATGATTATTGGGATTTCATTTCACTACTATGATTTATCCCATGTTATGAAATTATGCTCTCTTTTGCAGGTTAAGATTTCCAAAAGTTATGTTCTTATGAATATGATGTGATTGATTTTTCTTTTTTTTTTACCCTTACTGAGCATTTGAGCTCACCCTTTTATGTTTTCTTTTCCCCAGGATATAAAGAAATGTTTTAGGTAAAAAAAGGGAAGATCTTTATCTGAGATATTGTAGATCTTTCACCTTGATTAGAAGATTACGTTCCGAGTTTCCAAAGACACTAAACTATTACGATCCTTCTGTGTGTGTTTTTTTTGTTATGTACCAAGTATTCCGAAAAAGTAATGTAATGTTCATGTACGTTAAGCTTCGGGTCTCTACAATCTGAATAGTTTCCTGAAAACTGTTATTGTAGGCAAAGTCAACAAGGGGTATGTGCTTCTCCCATGATCCCCCAATGTCTAGGATGCATTCACGTAGCCTATCCTCAAGCACCGGAATTGTACGCTCTGACTGGCCATCAGTCTGAGGGTGGAAAGCAGTCCTCAGAAAGCACACATGTACCCAGTGCCCTCTGAAAACTCTGCCAGAAATGAGACGTAAAGCGGGTGTCCCTATCCGAAACAATAAAATGGGGGACCCCATGAAGACGTACGACCTCTATGATATACAACTTCCCGATATCATCAACACTGATGGTCTCCTTGATCAGAAAAAAGTGAGCTACCTTTGTATGTCTGTCCACAACAACCCAGACAACATCATTCCCTCAAGGTGACCTCGGAAACCAGATCACGAAGTCCATCGTGACATCATCCCATTTCAATTCCTGAGTGGGTAGCTTCTGCAATAGTCCTGTTGTCCTATGATACTCTACCTTCACCTGTTGATAGATGAAACATCTCGTAACATAACCTGCTACCTCTCTCTTCATACCCAGCCACCAATACTGACATCTCAAGTCAAGGTTCATTTTTGGTATCTCTGGGATGAACTGCCCAAGCTGAAGCAAGAAACTCACCCATCTACTCCTCACGTAACTCCCCCAAAACCCACACTCATACATGGAAATGAAAAACTTCATCATCGCCTACCATCAAACCTAGAGGAGGGTCCTCACTTGCCACAGACTCCCGTAGAAATAAGCCATTCGAATCTGATTGTTGTCTCAAACTCACTCTATTTAGGAGGGTATAAGTCACAGTTAAAGAAGAAATATAGGTTTTCCCCTTAATGTCATGCACCTCCAAATGAATCTCTGAGAAAATAGCCCTAAGATGCCACTCACCATTGGCCTCCTGCACTGCCTGTATCTGAGTCCTCCTGCTCAGTGCATCAGTAACTACGGTACCTTTACCAGGTGTATAGGCAAGCTCAAAGTCAAAGTATTGAAGGTATTCAAAAAACCATTGTTGTCTCAGGTTCAATTCACGCTTAGTAAAGATATATTTGAGGCTTTTGTGGTCGGTGAAACCCACAAAATGATCTCCCAAGAGATAATGTCTCCAACTGTGAAACGCATGAACAACTACATCCAACTTGAGGTCATGCATCGGGTAATTCCTCTCATGTGGCCTCAAATACTGAGACCCATATGCAACTACTCAATCTCCCTGCATCAACAATACTCAAAGCTCAATACCTGATGCATAACAGTATACTATATAGCACTTACCTTACTCTGCTAGTATCAAGACTGGTTCTAATGTCAACCTTCCCTTTAGATCATGAAAGGATATCTCGCAAACTCTTGACCGAACGAACTTCACACCCTTCTAAGTCAAACCCATCATCGACGCTGCTATGCGGGAGAAGTCCTGTTTAAAATTCCTGTAGTAACTATCCATCCCCAAGAAACTCCGTATCTCAAGCACATTCTTAGGATGTTCCCAGGAAACAACTGCTCTCACTTTCTCTAGGTCTACCGCAACTCCTACCTCTGATATGATATGACCCAGGAAGTGTATCTGGACCATCAAAAAGTGGCACCTTGAGAGATTAACATATAGCTAATACTCTCTTAGTGTACTAAATACGATCACAAGATGGATGGCATGGTAGTTTTCAGTGTGAGAGTACACCAAGATATCGAACACAAATACTACCACAAAAGAATCCAGATAAGGGTGGAACACATGATTCATTAGATCCATGAAAACTGCTGGTGCATTCATCAGTCCAAATGGCATAACCAATTGCTCTCATATACCATACCTGGTCTGAAAAGCTGTAAGTGGTATATCTGATGGTCTAATGCATAACTGATAATATCCAGATCTCAATTCAATCTTCGAGAACACTCGTGCTCCTCGATGTTGATAAAATAGATCATCAATACTTGGAAAATGATATCGGTTCTTGAATGTAAACTAGTTCATCATCTGATAATCCACACAATGTCTAAGGGTACCGTCTTCCTTCTTCGTAATAAGAACCATTGAACCCCAAGGAGAAGTACTTGGTCGGATGAAACCCTTTTCCTGTAACTCCTCCAACTGTCTCTTGAGCTCCTGCAACTCTGGTGTATCCATCCTATAAGATGGAATATACACTGGTGCTGCTCCTGGAACAGGCTCAATACGGAAATCCACCTCTCTCTCTGGATGAAGACCTAAAATTCTGTCCAGGAAGAAATCCCTGAAACGATCAACCAGTGGAGAGAAATACTTCTGAGAAGTCCCCTGATCATGTAGATATAAACTTGCGATCTGGGCTGTCACACCACCTCACCCACGATGCTCGGGTCCAGCTCAGCTCGCCTGGACATCCCATTCGTCCTTGTATAGAAACTCTACACCCTCAAGTGACGTGAAACACACCCTGCGACGATAGCAATACACAAAGCCTCTGAAGGAAACCAACCATTCAATACTGAGAATGACATCATAGCTCGTCATCTCTAAGACATAGCGGTCCGATAGAAAGTGAAACCCACCAACCTCTAGGGGGAACTCACTACACTGATGCACACCAACCGTTATAGTTCCCAATGGAGTGTCTAGCATCATAACATCATAAGAAGAATAAACACTGATCCCAAAGATCTCCATAGTGGTCATAGATATAAAGCAATGTGTAGCACCCGTAACAAAAATTACTGAAGACAAAACATAAGCAACTAGAATAGAACCTCTAACAGTGGAAGGTCTAGGATCCTGCTATTGTCGGGTCTGTTGCACTGTATATGCCTACCCAGTGTCATGGCCCTATGACACAGCCTGGCTACCCTGATCTGACCCGCTCTGCTGTCTCTGAGATCCTGGCATCTGGCTACCATAGCCACAACCCCCACCTCTGCCTGTACGTCCTGACGTATCCCAGTTTCCTGACTGGAATGAAGCTGATGGCCCTTCTCCTATACGCGGATTCTGCACAGAACCCCTTTCACTAGACACTGGTAGGATCGCCCTGTAGAAACACTGTAGATAACCCATCTTGCCACAAGCTTGGCACTCAACTAGGTCACGTGGAAACTGTTGTCTCTTGTGCCCCTCTCTACCAAACTGTTAGCACATTACTGGACCACCTGTAGAAATCCTCTGGCTAGTACTGCCACCTTGAGAAGAATATGTCTGCCCCTTCCTCTTACAGATAGAAATAGTACCAGAAACTAGTTCCGAACTGCCCTGGCCTGCACCACTAGCTTCCCATAAGTTCATCTCAGTAATCAGTGGATGGTTCATAATAGCATGTGTTTTAGGAAACCTAAAAATGTTCACCAGCACTCAAATGTCATACTGAAGACCATCCTTAAAGCGTCGAGTCCTCAACGTCTGATCTCCCAATAGAACAGGTGCAAAATGCAGAAGCTCGGTGAAGCTGGCAGAATATTCCATCACCGACATGGCGCCCTACTGTAGATTCATGAACTCTTGAGATGGATCTTATTATAGACTATCAGGAAAGTAAAAGTGGTAGAAGACTTCCGGAAAATCTTCCCATGCCATGTCTCTGTGATTATTTGACTGGGTGGTAACATACCACCACCTCTTGGTGGAACCACGAAGCATGTAAGTAGCAAGCTTGACCCACCGCCCAGGAGGCGTCTTTAGATGCTAGAAAATAGTCTGCATGGAATCCATCCAAGACCCCACAACCTGTGGTCTTCCATCCATAGAAAATGTAGGCGGATGCTGCTTCTAGAAGATACATGTATGCTCTACCATAGATATGGTGGCCTGCGGTTCTCCCTAGAAGGTCTTCATAAACCGCATGAAGCCTTCGCGAAACTACGCATCAGCGCTTGTGTTCGATATAATGGATGTGCCACATCTGGCTCTTATTGAGGATACATTGGTATCCCATGGCCTACCATATCTGGAATATACTCATTTCCACTCTCCTGGCTAACAACTCAAAGTCATCTCAGTGGCATGACTCTACAAGGTCAAATGAACTCCATAGATCATGATTTATCAATGACTAAAAACATCGAGTGTTAGAAGTGAAGAAGGAAAAGAAAACATTCATGTTTTACAAAACAAGACTACACGACATGTATAATAACTACACAACGTGTTTCCTTAAGTCTTTCACATGGGCATGTACTCGGCCAAAACTTGTCATGTAACAGCCCAAAACACACTGCGTGTTATCCACAGACACGACTACTACTTGAATTTTCCTCCCTTCTCGAGTCCCTCTACACGGCTTAGCCACACGGATCTCCTTTAAACAATACTACACATCATGTATAAGCTCTACACCGAGTTTACTAGATGTGCTTCACCGACCCGTGTGGTCCCTCTCATGGATGGTTACACAGCTCAGACTACACGGAGTGTTCCAGAGAGACACGCCATGTATGATTTTAATTCCAACTTCCATTGTCATTAGTGACATGGCCGACTACTCGGCTGACACTACGTGACGTGTTACACCCACACAGCATGTACAGAACCCCTTCTTCCCAGCCACATGGTTACGTCCACACGGTCCTCCCCGTTCAAGACTACACGGCGTGTCCCACAGGTACACAGTGCGTTCAAGAAGAGTTAACACTGACCCGTGTTGTTAGTGACATGGATGGGTCCCTGAGTCAGAATACACGGCATGTTAAATGTAGACACGGTGTGTATGTCTTAAGGTTTCCTCTATCAGTGTTCTTAGTTACATAGGCAGACACCGGGTCAACATTACACGGTGTGTACAACTGGTACACGGCGTGTTTTTTCCAAGCCATTTTCAACCCCGTGCCCCCACCCACATGGTCTATCACACGGGAAGATACTACACGGCATGTAGTAAAAAAAAGTCATTTCTCCCTGAACAGAACAACACACAGCATGTGTCCATAGAACTACATGGTGTGTATGCTGTATTTTCCAGATAGTAAGTCTCAAAAACTTCTCTGAAGCCCAGTAAACACATAAAACAACATCAAAGTGCCAAATTTCAATCCTAGAGGGCACATACTCTGTGCAAATCAATGTTTGGCATCAAATGCGTGTTATGGAAAGTTTATGATCCACAAAATTTCGGTTAATGAGGGACCATTCTCTTCAAGAACCAAAGTTTGGAGTTCATTCTATGAAAATCATCATACAAAAATACTCTATCAAATAGTAGGTATCATTCAAAGCAGCTCTCACAAACAGCATGCTTTTCTATAATAACATCTATCACAACAACATACAATTTCTAATGCACCTACATAGCATGGAAGAATGCATAACAAGTGATATCTAGCATGTGCCTAAATGATGCATGATATGGAACACCCTCATCTCATCCGGTTTCAAGCAAATAAAACCCATGTATAACATATAAACAGCACAATAATAAGTGTGTCACCCTATGGTGAAAATCAAATCAACTGTCAAATTTGAAAAATTGGAAAATTTGCAATTACCAAGGTAGACTGGCTTTTCCCTGTACACAGGTTAGCTACTCTCGGGCACAGCTTATTACCAACTATCATTTCAATCCTATACCTGACTAAGGCTCCAAATAGTATGACAAAGAAAATAACTCTTCTTATACCACTTTGTAATGTCCCGGATCCAGGTGCCACTCAACGGGTGCCCCGAACCCGGTTGGTCACATGGCCTCAAGAACATTTCCCCAAAAGACAGAGGCTACCGACTAGCAGTGAGGGCCCAGGTCTAATAGTGGGGAAAATATACCATTATTTATCAAAGTGTAGTGCAGCGGAATAAATATACAAACATACAACAGCAGAAGTAGTAAACAATATAAAACTGAAAAAGATGACCGAAATAGATGAGAACTAGAATTCAAATATATAAAGATTCACCATGTCACTAATTCTAGGAATGAAGCCAGAACATGATACACTATAGTACAATTCAATACAACTCAAAGTACAAGGTACAACCAAACAAAACAAAGTAGAGTAAACCGAATGAAACAGCATCACAAGCCTAATCTCGGCCTCATGCTCTTCCACTTCTCTACTACAATCAGGTACCTTTAGAGGGACCCTTTCCCTTATCCACACCGTCAGAAATGTAATCTGTTTGGGTAGAATACATGATTAAAATAGGGTTTGAGAAATAAATCCCAATAGGCAACCACCAAAGGCTCGTGCCCAACTATCAGTGAGAATGTGCAACATTAGTGTGCGTAAGTAAATGCAGTAATGTAGTAAGTACTCAAAAGTAACTATCACTACCAGTTTCATTGCCATTTAATTTATTAAATATCAATTCAATACAATTGAATTATATTAAAATTCACTTTTCCCTCAGGCTAAACAGAAACTTGCCCTCAGGCCATTCAGAACCCTGCCCTCAGGCCTTTCCCTCAGGAGAAATAGAATCTTGCCCTCAGGCCTTACCCTTAGGTGAAATATTACCTTGTCCTCAGGCCTTGCCCTCAGAGGAAACCGAATCTTTCCCTCAAGCCTTGCCCTCAGGATAAATAGAATCTTTCCCTCAGGCTTTGCGCTCAGGATAAATAGTACCTTGCCCTCAGGCCTTGCCCTCAGGTGAAATAGAAACTTTCCCTCATGCATTTTCCTCAGCCGAAATAGTACCTTGCCCTCAAGCCTTTCCCTCAGGCGAAAAAGAATCATGTAACCGGACCGAGCCCATCACATAGCAAGCATTTATATAAATTTTCTCCCAAGAAAATGAAATGCACAACATAATCCTGGCATACCCTCGGGTATCCTAGCCAAACGGCTAAAAAGAGGAACGCACCCCCGGGGTGGTCCTGGATCCAAGCAGTGATCCCCAAACAATAGTTATACATATTCATTAAACTACCTTTGAAATTCGAGGTATTTAATTAAACAATGCCTCAGCCATATGACACCCCAAAAATAGGCACATAGCACAATGGTACACAAAACACACAACAGTTGGAATTTAAACACCACACCACCTACCTCGATCGTCTCTGATCGGTAATCACGAATGACACCTCCCGAATTGTCCATGAATGATGTAGATCTGGGATAACGTAATTCCAATTAAAATGTAAATAACTTACCTTAGAGGAATAATTGGTAAGAACAAAGCAAGGATAACGGAGCGCTTACCCATACAGTCCCAACATGATCGGTGTAAGAGAAAATGGATTCCTGGTGCATGATCCGGAGACCTTTGAAGCTCTGGCCTTCCTCCCAAGCTCCTCTATAATTCTAATCTTTCTCTGTGAACAGAGGAGGCTACTGCCCGATTTATGTGAAAAAAAAACAAAATACACGGCGTGTACTCCTAAGTACATGGGATATAATTTTTATTTTTTTAGTTGTTCCTTAGGAAGCTAATTTCCACCACAACACTATTCATTTGTCGACATGAGTACACGACGTGTATTCCTGATTACACGGATTGTATTGTCGCTCAGCTGGTAGCTACCTCCAAAGCCTTACTATTCACCAGCCGACTGATTACACATCATGTAAATACCCAATACACATCATGTAATTGGTTTTTACTCCATTCATCACCGACAATACTACACGCCCTTTGTACTCATCCCACATGGCCAAATTACACGGCGTGTGGAAAATTACACAGCGTGTAGTCACAAAATTTTGGGATTTTTTCCTCATTTTCCTTATTTTCTCAAAAACACCTATGGAAAAGGGAAATGCAGAATCTCGTACCTCAAATATAAGAACTGGGTTCTTCCAATAATACCTTTATATATGATCTTTGGAATGTAAACATAAGAAATGGTGGGCTCAGATTCTCGGTAAGGGTAAATAAGAAAGATATCAATGATTGTATAAGCATAATATGGCTCTATGGTTATGGGAAAACGATATTGGAATTTAAAAACCATACCCTATATATCGAAGATCAAAATGTGGAGTTATGGAATAAATCCTATAATTGTGTAAGATGTGAAACCTAAAGGAATCGAATTATAAAATCCATTGTAGGTTATCATTGGTTGAATATATTGATTTTAGAATACACATTATAATATGATATCTTATGTCATGGGTTCCCAAAAATCCATTCATAAAATGTAAGGATTTTTTTATCCACTGTGGACTTACGTTAGTCATGGTATAACTTCCCATGTACTGTAATTAGTGCATGGAATAACCCCCATGTATCCTCATCTTTTTCAGTTTTAGGAGTCCATCCTATGTACTCATTGATCTCATAGAGGATTAATCCATACCCAATTCATTTTAGGGATATATATTTATATTCACACCTATTATAAAATGAAAAACATAGATAAGTGTTCCATAATATCATAAAATATTAATATCAATATAAACCATTGTAATAAAATGTGTTTCATAAGGCTTTCTTCATAGAATTACCTATCGGGAAAAAATAATTCTTTTTCATGAATAACCCTTGGAAATGAAATAGTTTTCATAAAAATATTTTAATAATTATCAAAAAATACTAGACAATTAATTTTGATCTTATAACTAGATAATATCCCAGGGGATAATAAGTATAATCAGGGGTTATTATCAAGGATGAATAGAAATTTCATTAAATGATCATTAAAACAATTTAGAGTAAAATAATCTTTTCACATTGAAAATAACATTTTTAAATTTATAAACATAGAAATTATTTAGGAAAAATTAAGTTTTAAAAATAATCGTTAATATTTGAAATGATATTAATAAATTTTGTTATTGTTCATTATGGCCATAAATTTATTTCATTTCATAGATGTTAGAAGAACATCCCTTTCACCATTTCGGTAAAGAATACAATGTCTATAAAACTGAAAACGTTTCAAAGTTTAATTTTAAACATTTAATTATAAATTTAAACATTCATATAAAAATTCATTCCATCATCAGTGAATATTAAAAAAATTATACAAAATATGTAAGTAGAAGATAATGGATTTTTCAACAAAGAGAAAATTAAATCTATTTTAGTAAAAATTTATCTTTTTCCCTTTTGTTAATTGAGAGAAGAAAATGTACTAAAACATTTATTCCCCATTAATAACTAGTGTATAATAATATTCTTTAATTTAATTAGTTTTAAATCAATCATTTTCATCATCGAATACATAATATTTTTTTCAAGATAAACAATGATATCATAACATAAATCATAACAATCATGGTAAATTTGGTTCTATAATAACGATTAAATAAATAATCATGTATGGATATTTAAATCCAGATAATTTTAAAGTGAATAATAAAAATATGAATTCTTGGGTTATATGTTCATGACATAAAAAAAATAAGTGGGGAATACCGCATGTGTCTCATAGAAATAAAAGTGATGCCAAAATCTCTTACCGAATATCCTCCTTCAATCAAACATGTTTTCAAATCATATATTATAAATTTAGTGTTGTTATACATTTTTTAAATAAGCATAATATAATATATAATACTGTATATGCTTTGCTATGAACCTTTACCACTCATTTATTGAAAATTCTTTATTAAAATAACTGTTTCATATGATAATTTCATCATTTATCTTGTTTGATTTGGTTCCATTCTTTTCTTATACATTTATTATAGTTCCATAATCTATATAATGTAAATGATTATATAAATATCATAAAAATTATTTTTTTACATATTTGGAGTTATCCATAAAATTTTATATTGAAAAATGAATTACACCATCCATGGAGACGGTAAGTCGTATGTGTGCGTTAATGTTGTATCCTTTTTTTGATGGATGGAATGAAGGAACAATATATAATAATTTCTGTTTAAAAAGAATTTTTTATATATTATATATTTATTAAATCATTTCTCATTACCATCCACATCAATATTAAATAAAAATTATTTCACGTCGTTTCTTGGAGGAAGTAGTAAATACATACACATGATTGATGTAATAATATTTCAATTGATAGGAAGACAAGAAGTTCTATTTGAAATTATAATTAAATAATAATACTAATCCCCTCAATATAATATATATACTTTAAATTTTTCATTATTTCCATCTACATGAAGTGGTGATGGAGAACAAATAACATTGCTTTGTGAGGTGGTAGAATACTCTAAAAACAATCAATGATTTCGTTACCAATTTGATTGAAGAGTATATGGATATAGGTTATGAAATTAAAATAATAATACCTCATTATATGGGATATAGTGATTTTATGAGATCATAATGGTTGAATTATCTCGACCCATCCCTACAATTTGTTCCACTCATGGGTCGGTAATGGAAGGAGATAGATAGTGACAACCAATTCAAACCTCTAATATGCCCCATGAAGGAGACTAGCTCCAATGGTATAATAAAAACAAAAATTGGAGGCATTAAACTCTAATAGAACACATTTGAAATTGAGAGGGATAAGATAGAAACCAACAAAATCCAACTCAGACTGCAATATAAAATAAATCTCAACTACACATATTTAATGTCATGAAATAACTTCTACAACCAAATGGGAAAACTGCGAGTACCAAAATCAAGTAAAACAATAGTAACCATGAAGCCCGAATAGATCCTGCAACCCCATGCTACTAAAACCCAGCCTGAACTCCAACATTCTCCAAGTGACCTGAAAATAGCTTATATATACATAGGGTGAGTATAATAGTATACTCAGTAGGATCATCTCCAGAGACTCTCATGAAAATTTAATGAAAGCATGATAAAGCACAGTGGAAAACAAATGAAACTAACTCATCACAAAAATATTTATACTATTTTCATAGCCTCACCATGGATACTCTCACCAAGTATTGCATAAAATATTATATAATATAATAATGAGTATCAAGGGTACCCTGCTACCACTTCCCCACTTTTTTGAAACTTTTACCAAACATCACTCGTACTAGGAACCTCTCTCCAAAAAGGCTTGTCCGCATACACATGTTCATAGTTCCAAAACATGCTCCTCATGCAACACAACCACTACGTCCATGTATCAAAAGTATCTCGTTTGTTTCTCATAGCCACCACAGTTTTCATAATGTATAACATACATCAAGAGTTAAACCTCATGCCATTACAGCTCATACACCATGTAATGATCCTCAAGCCATCACAACCTATACAGGATACACCTACAGTAGTCCATAAAAATCTATATTCAGAATATATGTGTGTGAATAACTAAAATCCATTAAAGACCTCTACCCAAATATATGGGGAATGAAAACCAACATGCCTACTAGCACAAGTAACTACTAAGAGATGAGAGTGGGGCCAAAAGTGGTAGTCATCCATCCATCCTCCCACCAGAATGTTGGGTAAAACACCCCCACCCACCCCCCACACATGACTCAAAATCCCTGAGGTGTCAGTCACCCAAACTAATATAGTGGGGTATCATATGGTGACATAAAAAATAACAGGATATAAAATAGATCACAACCACACTATGGTAATTACCATGTCTTATACTCAACTGTAGGTAACTTGTCTCAGACTCTCGAATTCCACTACTAAGACCAGTTATACTTTATGACAAAAACAATTTAAATAGATACATTAAATTATTTTATCCCTTTTTTATTAGTTTATCTTTACATTAATTAATCATATAAACCATAATTAACCATTATCATTTAAACATTTCATTTCATTAGCATCACAACTAATTTCCATTTCTTATAGGCTTAACCAACAAATTTCATTGTTCCTTTACATTGCATCCTCAGCATTGCTTCCTAGAATAATCCAACCCATGAGTTAATATCATTTATTCAATCATTTATTAACACCACTATTACTTTCCATAATTCTAGGTATTATAGAAAATAATTATATGCTTCCAAACACAAGGATCTCAACACCAGTGAGTAGATGAACTACTCATCGAGTCTTTTCCACCTATAGTTGGAGCGTATTCCAATCCACCATTGAGAAGCTATACATGGAAGGCATGCAGAATACCTTTTTAATCGTCATGTATTTTGGAAGTTGGGTATGAATGACTAATTTCCATAATTTATGGGGAATGTAAAATAGATTACAAAGTAACACATTTAACAAGAAACCACTTTTACATCAATGGGTAAGCCCATATTCAACACATTCTATCATCCCTAATGTCCTCTCCAACACCCATTTACACAAACCAATGTATCTTTCCACTCTATGCATCAATTTCTGCCATAACCACTAGGCCTACCAGGCCCACATATCACAAATTCAATCTAGTCTCACATCAGAACATAAGTTCTAGCACTAGTGCAGAAAACATTTTTTACGTCGGTTAATTTGTATTATTTACGTCGGTTTTTAGGCGACGTTAATACGGACGACGTTATAAATAACGTTTTTTACGTCGGTTATTTAAAACCGACATAATATCCCTAACATCACGGTGGTTATCACGTCGGTTCATATAATAACCGACGTGATAAATATGCGCGTGGGGCTTTATCACGTCGGTTATTCCCTAAACCGACGTGATAAACCCTTGCCCTGGCCTTTTATAACGTCGGTTATTTAGGAAACCGACGTGATAAAAAGGCCTGGGAAACGTTTTAGCACGTCGGTTATCCAATAACCGACGTGGTAAATCGATTCCCATGCCTTTTAGCACGTCGGTTATATTAAGAACCGACGTGAAAAAATCCCCGGGAACGGTTTATCACGTCGGTTCTAGAAAAAACCCGACGTGATAAACCCCTCCCGATTTATTTACCACGTCGGTTATAAAATAACTGACGTGAAAGAAATTTTTTTTTTAAATAATTGCACTGCTCTCACCAAAAAGCAACCAGAAACCAAACAAAAATAACCACGCCAGCCCTCCCCCAAGCCCCAACTGAACCCCACCCTCATCTATACCCACCTAACAACCTGGCCAGCCCTCCCCCACCACATTGGAGCCCCACCACAACCCTTGGACACCCCCCCACCCCTTGGACAGCCCCCCCACCCTCATTTACACCCCCACGACCCCTAGTACAGCCACAAACACCCATTGGACACCCCCCCCCCTCATTTACACCCAACCGGCCCCTTGGACAGAACTCCCAGACACCTTGGACACCCCCCCAGCCCTTGGACACCCCCCCACCCCTTCGACAGCCCCCCCACCCTCATTTACACCCCCCGAACACTAGGACAGCCCCAAACACCCCTTGGACACCCCTCCCATATCCCTTGGACACCCCTCCCCCACCCCTTGGACACCCCCCCACCCCTTGGACAGCCCCCCACCCCCTGGACACCCCCCCGACCCCTTGGAAACCCCCCTACCCCTTGGAAACCCCCCCATCCCCTTGGACAGCCCCAAACACCCCTTGGACACCCCTCCTATATCCCTTGGACACCCCCCCCCCCACCACTTGGACACCCCCCCACCCCTTGGACAGCCCCCCCCCCCACCCTCATTTACACCCAACCGACTCCTTGGACAGCCCCAAACACACCTTGGACACCCCTCCCATATCCCTTGGACACCCCCACCCCTTGGACACCCCCCCACCTTCATTTACACCCCCCCCCCCGACCCCTAGGACAGCCCCAAACACACCTTGGACACCCCTCCCATATCCCTTGGACACCCCCCAAACACCCACCCACCCCCTTGGAACCTCTCCCCCATACCAAAATCCAGACCAGAAAAACCATCAACAGTAGACCAAAACAAGAAGTAGAGAAAAATTAAACATTCACTTATATAACATTCAAAACTTACACTGTCAACTTCAAAAAAAAACTAAATCCAACCTAAACGACTACGAAATACACAATTACATTGACAATATTCAAAATTACATTTTACATTACAAACAACTAAAAGTCAATCAAACCTGTAAAATAATTTGACCACTCCACTTGTAAGTGTTTGATATCTTCAGCAGTAAAGGGTTGAGGGTCATCAAAAAGCTACAAAGGAAAAGGATAGTAGTCAATGTGTATAATGAATAAATCAAATTGAAATATTATGAGAAAGAGGAAATCTTACCAGGTCAAAACTCAGAACTGTCCCAGTTGTTATTATTTCATACATAAATCTTAACATGTAATATCCGCATTCGACGATGCCTTGTTGCTCATGACATTCCTGTATGAATGAGTGTAAATTCAATATATTATTTTTATGTAATAAATCAAAATGTACAAATTATAAATGGATATTTACCTTCGCATGTACATATTTGATCTTGTAATTCCTTTTCTTTGCGCTTTTTCGAAAGTGGACCCATGCCCTGTTAGAAAATAATACGAATGGGGTAAATTTAAAATTCATTATAATATATAAAACTATTGTGAAATTGAAACTTACGTTTCCAATATATTCTTAAAACATTCTCGCACATCATCATGGAGAGAGCATATCCAATAAAGTGTTTTCCCCCTAGGGCAAAAAACCCCTAACATCCAATGATCCCTGAGAAAAGGAAATTTAAGAAAAGGAAATTTAACGTTAGTGGTTTTTTATGTTAAAAGATAATTAACTCTTTGAGAGGGATGTGTTTCATACCTCTCACAAAAAGGCATCATCCAACACTGTGTGATTACATTCTTTTCAAATCTATCAGCAATACAAAGCATTCTTTGTTCCTTATCCAATGCACATGCTTCAGGGGAAATCAATTGTGGGTCCACGAATCCATATACATCTGTCAGCTCATTCCTCTCACAAATTTTATACATATACCTAATACAAAGCAGACATAAGTATACATTTTTAATAAATATAACGCAAGGAAAAGGTGTTAAGACTTACATGATAAAAATTTGCACCACGTTGATGCCCAACTTATCTCCAGTGACAAACTCCATGATATCAGTTTTCATAATCCCCACACATAGTTCACGTCCACAGACATGAGCTTCCATTGTAAAGTCATAATGATCCGCCAACAAATTTGAATATCTTGACAATTTGTCAAGACTGCTAGTATCTGCATCTGATGTCATATCTATCTGTCTTTCTTGTTGTCTATACAGTATTTCTTTACCTTTGATGTATTCCTGTAAAAATAAATTGAAAAATATATTAGTTTTCAAATGATAAAACATTAATAAAAATATAAAATAAAAGATATAACATCCATACCTCTATGGTAATGAGTCGAAGAAGTCTGGATGTCCAAAGTAAAAAATGGTCGATACTATGTCCAACTGTCGTCACCTCATCTGTAGGTAATGGTATCCGAGCTGATCTATCTATAATATCCTGTACATTGACCCTCTGATTCTCTACCTCTAACTGTTGATGATGAACTGTATCTCCTATATAATATACCATCCCATATGCAACTATATGATGTTGAGGATCATCAACATACAACTCACAATAAGTAGGTAGCTGCGGCGGAGGAGGAGGATCAAAAATGGGGTCCGCAGGCTGAGGTGGGGGAGTGGGAGCTACTGGGAGAGGTGGAGTGGGAGCTGCACCCTGAAATTGTCTTTGCAAGTCTGCAAACATTAACTGCACCGATGCTCTAATCTTGTCCTCCATTGTCGCATTAATATTATGGACTTCAGCCTCCAAGGATTCTATTTTTTTTTATAAACTCCCTCAACGTTAGAAGTTGAGGAACGTGGCAACACTTTTCTTACCGATACACCTGCCGGATATCCTCTTACACGGCCAGGATGTTCGGGCTTTCCCAATGCCACAGATAAAATATCTTCCCTCCCAGATGGTGTAAAAGTCCCCTGTGAACTCTGCTCCTCAAGAGAGTCCTGTAATAATTAATTGAACATTTCTATAATGATTGGAAATATATGACGAAAATAGTAAACTTAAATAAATAAAATAGATATCTTACAATCCTCTCAGCTACGAGCCTCGATTCTTCCGAAAGATATTGTCCTTTTTTGCCCTTCCGAGCTCTTTTCCGTTTCTCATGTCTAGATGGAGGGGATGGAGGGGCCACCTCTCCAGAGTTTGAAGACTCAGCTCTTAGTTGTTGAAATTTTTCTGCCATCATTTGTTCTTCCAATAATGCATACCCTCCCCGAGATAAACTATGAGGGTATACATTTTTAGATTGGATCTCTTGATGAGCTTTCCTTGTTTGCTGTAAATTAATAATAAGTAATCATTAACAAAACAATAATAAGATCATTTATATAAGAAAGATTATAAAAGTTTACATTGCCCTTACCAAAAATGAATCTTTTCTTCTACTTTAAAAAAATTCTCTCCATGTGTCTTCATCTATAAAAGGATATATACGACATGGATTCTGACGACTCCTATGACCATAAATGAAATCAGATGAGAGGGTTGATTTGAAATCCCTCCATCTCCTAGCAGCCAACGATAAGCATTTCTTCCTGACTCCTCCAGTGTCAGGAATATCAAATGTCATCTGATAAAAAAGAGGTTAAAAATATTATATATACTAGAAACATTTAAAGAACAGTCAAACAATAGCAAAAGATCTTACCAAAATGGTCTCCCACAGCTGAGAAATTATCGCCTTATCCACACTTCTCCAATCATCATAGAGAATGCTTACTTTGCTCTTAGCCTGAGTTGCTACAAAACCCTTAAAATCTTTAGCATTTGGACCTCTAGGAAGATCATCATCATCAAACTCCACGACTATCCTCTCCTCCTTCGTACGGGCAAGTGATAATTTTGGTAAACGTGTGCACCCACGCTTACCAACCTTTGAACTCTTTTTCGTAATAGGAGCATGTGAATGTTCCTCCCCAGATGTATGACCAATATGCTCATCTCCAGAATCATGTGGCTGATCAACTGATTGATCTGTCATTTTCCTTCAAATCAAAAAAACAAACATTAGTTCACAAATAGAAAAGTGTACTAAATTACATAATAGTAAACATTGGTAATATGGTAAGCATGTTAAACAATGATAAACATGGTAAACATAGGCAAAAGGTTGCCAAGGAGTTGGCCCAAGAAAGCTGAAAAGTGGACTCACTGATGCCACCGGCCGGCCGCTGGCTCACCACCGGCCGGCCGGTGGACCAGACAGAGAGCCTTCCTCTCTGTCTAAACCACCGGCCGGCCGCTGGCTCCTCACCGGCCGGCCGCCGGTGATCCAGACAGAGAGGAAGGCTCTCTGTCTGGTCCACCGGGCGGCCGGTGGTGATCCAGCGGCCGGACGGTGGACCAGACAGAGAGCCTTCCTCTCTGTCTGAACCACCGGCCGGCCGCTGGCTCAACACCGGCCGGCCGCTGGTGATCCAGACAGAGAGGAAGGCTCTGTCTGGTCCACCGGCCGGCCGGTGGTGAGCCAGCGGCCGGCCGGTGGTTCAGACAGGAAAGCTGTCTGGACCACCGGCCGGCCGCTGGCTCAGCACCGGCCGGCCGGTGGACCAGACAGCTTTGTTCTGGACCCCCGGCCAACCGGTGATCCACCACCGGCCAGCCGGTGCGCCCAGGACTTCTCCTCTTTACGGTTTTTATTGTTTTATCGTTTTGGTTTGATACATATTTTAATAAGTAAAAAATCTACAGTATCTAACATTATATGAAAAAACTAAATGTAAACAAGAAATAAACTTGTGTTACCTGTAATTTTAGGAATGTACAGTTGGATTGTTTTCCCAAATTCCTTCGTCGTGATCGTTCCTTATGGCACAAACCATGTCTTCAACATACTCATCATTATGTTCTGTTAATCTTTCCATGGAAGTAGGGATCTCACATAAATCAGCATCTTCATCAAATTCATCCTCACCAACATATTGGTTTTTCCCTTGTAAAACAACAGCCCACTGCATATCTGATTGATCTACTACATAGAAATTTTTTTTGGCATGTGTTGCCATTATAAAATAATCAGCTGTGTCTTCCAATCTATTCAGATTAACAAGTGTCATTCCAAATTCATCGTGTCTGACACTGTTGTTACCGATAAACCATTTACAGTTAAAAATGGGAACTTTAATTTTAAAGTAATCAGCCTCCCATATGTCTTCAATCACTCCATAATATGCACTTGATGCCGAAATTGGGTTTCTGTCCTTAGCACTCGAAAAATGCATTGCTTCTGCAAACACCATTACACCACTATTCTGAAATGCACTTCTGTTGTCCTGAGCTTTCGTATGAAATGTATAGCCATTAATGTCATAAGCGGACCATGTTATCACATTTAAAGATGGACCACCCACTATCCATTTTAATGTCTCTGATACATCTGATCTACCAAGCAAGGTCATTTTAAACCATGGCAAAAAAGTTTTGTTGTGCTCATTCAAAATCCACATTTCTTTCTTCTTTGGATGACATTGTTTCAACTCATTAATATGCAATGTGATATACGGTTGAACATCAGCTATGTTATTCAAGATGTATGATTCTAACTTCTTCATATGTTCAGCTGACAGTGATTTGACTTTCAAGCCACGAATCCCCTTTCCCTCATTATTAACCCGTTCATGGCGAGATGGAGGCAAACCTATGTGTTGCGCCGTAGCCAAGTAGCTCGTACAAAACTCTGCTACCTCCTCAGAAATATACTTTTCAATAATGGAGGCTTCAGGTCGATATGGATTTTTAACATATCCCTTTAATATTTTCATATACCTTTCAAAAGGATACATCCAACGAAGATATACAGGTCCACAAAGCCTTATTTCTCGAACCAGATGAATCAGTAAATGCACCATCATATCAAAAAAAGTTGGAGGAAAATACATTTCCAAATGACAAAGTATAAAAATTGCATCCTTTTCCAAAATGTTCAAAGCATTCATATCAATCGCCTTGTTGCAAATTGAATTGAAAAAATAACACAACCTCATTATAGTCTTTCTGACACGGATGGGCAATATTCCACGTAGTGCAACTGGTAGAATTTGTTGCATCATGACATGACAATCATGTGATTTCATACCTATCAACTTCAAGTCTTTCAGTGAGACAAAAGTTTTTACATTTGAAGAATAACCTTGAGGCACTTTGATATCATGAAGACACTGACAGAAGCTACTTTTCTCCCTCTTCGATAATGTATGACAAGCCGGGGGAAGAAATGTTCGTCTTCCTTTAGGAGTGGGAGCTAACTCCAAACATATTCCCATTGACAGTAGGTCTAACCTTGCATTCAACCCATCTTTTGTCTTTCCTTTAATATCTAGCAATTTTCCGATCAAAGAATCACAGATATTCTTCTCCACGTGCATGACATCAATATTATGTTTGACTTCATGATACCTCCAATATGGTAGCTCAAAAAATATTGACCTTTTCTTCCAAATATGTCTATCATTACCAGATTTCTGTGTCTTTCCCAATGTCACATCAAGGTTTTTCACCCTCTCAAAATACAATTCTGGGGATAAAGGTTGAGGAGCAGTATCAAATTCTTGTGAGCCATTGAATGCCTTTTTTAGTCTTCTGTAAGGGTGATCCATAGGCAAAAACTTTCGATGACCCATGTACACTGTTTTCCTCCCATGATGCAATTGACAATATGACGTCTGTTGTTCGCAAATTGGACATGCTTTATGCCCTTTAACACTGTATCCAGACAAATTTCCATATGCTGGGAAGTCATTTATAGTGAATAGAAGCACTGCATGCAGTTGAAAATATTCCATTTTATAAGAATCATACACCCTAATACCATCAGCCCATAACAGTTTCAAATCATCAATCAGCGGTGACAAGTATACATCAATATCATTGCCAGGTTGCTTTGGACCAGAGATCATGATACTCAACATGACATATTTGCGCTTCATACAAACTTCAGGAGAGAGGTTGTAAATTACCAATAAAACAGGCCATGAACTATGTGTGCTACTGAGGGTTCGGTATGGATTCATTCCATCTGTGCACAAGCCTAGTCTCAGATTTCTAATTTCATTTCCAAATGTAGGGTACTGGGCATCAATTTTCTTCCATTGTGGACAATCAGCTGGATGACGTATTTTTCCATCACATACCCGCTCATCAGCATGCCATCTTAACCTTTTTGCATCATGTGAATTAGGAAATAAACGTTTGAAACGAGGAATTATAGAAAGATACCAAAATACCTTTGAAGGGAGCTTTGTAATCTCTACATCAGCTTGTGATTTTCCTTTCACCTTATACCGTGATGTCCCACATTTAGGGCACTCTTTCAGAAATTCATATTCCTTCCTATATATAATGCAGTCATTCGGACAGGCATGTATTTTCCTGTATCCCAATCCCATCGGGCATAATATTTTTTTGGCCTTATAATGTGAATCTGGAAGATCGTTATCTTTTGGAAGAATGTCTTTCATCAATTGTAGCAGCTCTGTAAAACTTCTGTCACTCCATCCATGTTTCGCCTTCAGGTTAATCAATCTTAACACCGCCGACAAAACCGTAAAATCTGTACAACCAGGATATAATGGTTTTTCGGCATCACCATATAGACGTGCAACTCTCGGTTCTATCTCAATTTGTTCTGCTACAATATTGCGAATCATTTCTTCAATTCCATCGGAGTTACCATCTTGCGATTCATTATCATCAGTGACATTCTGTCCAGTTTCGCCATGCCAAATCCAAGGGTTGTAACTCGGATTGAAACCATGACAAATCAGATGATCTTTTATCTCTCTACTTTTCAACTTCTTCATATTCAGACATTTCAGGCATGGACAGAAAAAAATGTCACTACTTGGAACATTTCGTTTAGCAAATTCCAAAAAGGCATCAACACCTTCCTCATATTCATTGCTCATTCGATGTGCCGTAATCCAACTTTGACTCATTATTACCTATAACAAATAACAAAAATATATATATTTTTTAGATAAGACAAATATATGTTTATATGAAAAAAATCATAATTTGAATATAACAATTTTGAAATATAAAACAAATCGTTGTGTAAACCCCCCTGGACACCCCCCGACCCCTCTGGACAGCCCCCCACCCCTCCTGGACACAACCCCCCACCCCCGACCTGCTTGGACACCCCCCTGGACACCCCCCAACCCTCTGGACAGCCCCCCACCCCTCCTAAACACCACCCCCACCCCCTACCCCCTTGGACACCCCCCTGGAAACCCCCCGACCCTCCTGGACACCACCCCCCACCCCCTACCCCCTTGGACACCCCCCTGGACATCCCCCAACCCTCTGGACAGCCCCCCCACCCACCCGGACAACCCCAAATACCCTCTGGAGAGGCCGCCACCCACCTGGACAGCCCCCCACACCCATCCACCCCCTTGGACACCCCCCTGGACACCCCACCGACCCCTCTGGACAGGCCGCCACCCCCTTGGACATCCCCCCACACCCACCCATCCCCTTGGACACCACCCTGGACACCCCCCGACCCCTCTAGACAGCCCCCGACCCCTCTAGAAAGCACCCCCACCCCTCCTGGACACAACCCCCCACCCCCGACCTGCTTGGACACCCCCCTGGACACCCCCCAACCCTCTGGACAGCCCCCCCACCCCTCCTAAACACCACCCCCACCCCCTACCCCCTTGGACACCCCCCTGGACACCCCCCGACCCTCCTGGACACCACCCCCCACCCCCTACCCCCTTGGACACCCCCCTGGACATCCCCCAACCCTCTGGACAGCCCCCCCCCCCCCCCCCCACCCACCCGGACAACCCCAAATACCCTCTGGAGAGGCCTCCACCCACCTGGACAGCCCCCCACACCCATCCACCCCCTTGGACACCCCCCTGGACACCCCACTGACCCCTCTGGACAGGCCGCCACCCCCTTGGACAGCCCCCCACACCCACCCATCCCCTTGGACACCACCCTGGACACCCCCCGACCCCTCTGGACAGCCCCCGACCCCTCTAGAAAGCACCCCCACCCCTCCTGGACACAACCCCCCACCCCCGACCTGCTTGGACACCCCCCTGGACACCCCCCAACCCTCTGGACAGCCCCCTGACCCCTCCTAAACACCACCACCCACCCTTTACCCCCTTGGACACCCCCCTGGACACCCCCCAACACCCACCCACACCCTTGGACAGCCCCCCACACCCACCCACCCCCTTGTAAACCCCCCTGGACACCCCCGACCCCTCTGGACAGCCCCCCGTCCCTCCTGGACACCACCCCCCACCCCCTACCCCCTTGGACACCCCCCTGGACATCCCCCAACCCTCTGGACAGCCCCCCCACCCACCCGGACAACCCCAAATACCCTCTGGAGAGGCCGCCACCCACTTGGACAGCCCCCCACACCCATCCACCCCCTTGGACACCCCCCTGGACACCCCACCGACCCCTCTGGACAGGCCGCCACCCCCTTGGACAGCCCCCCCACACCCACCCATCCCCTTGGACACCACCCTGGACACCCCCCGACCCCTTTGGACAGCCCCCGACCCCTCTAGAAAGCACCCCCACCCCTCCTGGACACAACCCCCCACCCCCGACCTGCTTGGACACCCCCCTGGACACCCCCAACCCTCTGGACAGCCCCCCCACCCCTCCTAAACACCACCCCCACCCCCTACCCCCTTGGACACCCCCCCTGGACACCCCCCAACACCCACCCACACCCTTGGACAGCCCCCCACACCCACCCACCCCCTTGTAAACCCCCCTGGACACCCCCCGACCCCAAATCCATGCACCTATGCCATGGTTGTGTGTGAATAAAGTAGTAACAACTGTAAAAGGGCAACCCATCCAAATGGACACGCCCCAACCCTCTCGGGGATTTATAGAAAACGATGAAAAATTAGTGAAATCATAAAATTACTCAATATTGAAAGTCGAACAAATAGATCTAGGGATGATAAATAAGATTATGGTGCCAAAACGAGTTAAAAGGGTTCGCAATCGAAGAATCTTAGCTAGTTTCAACAAAAAAATCACAACACACATATATTTACTATCCGCGAAAAAAAACGAACGAGTGGGAGGATTACCTGAGTGCTGCGAGTTTAGATGATTGATCCGAGGAGATTAAATATGAGAAACGATGATCGCAAAACGAATCTAAACCAACGAAATGGACGAGCCGATTCGGGTTTACGCGCGAGAGAGACGAGTCGCGACTGTCGAAGGTAAACTCGCGAATGACAATCCACGGGTCTGGGTAAATTTTAAAAAGAGTTATCACGTCGGTTATTCAATAACCGACGTGATAATTGTTTTAAAAACATTTATAACGTCGGTTATTTCAATAACCGACGTAAAAACCTTCCTCCGATTCATTTTTGACGTCGGTTATTTTATAACCGACGTTATAAAGGGCTCAAAATCCGCGTTTTTTTACGTCGGTTATTCCATAACCGACGTCAAAAACATCTGCGGATTCTTTTGTTACGTCGGTTATTTCATAACCGACGTAAAAAAGCCTTCAAAAACCGCGTTTGTTACGTCGGTTATTCAATAACCGACGTCAAAGGGCCTTCGAAAACCGCGTTTTGTACGTCGGTTATAAAAATAACCGACGTAAAAAACGAAGCCGCGTGATTAATAACGTCGGTTATAAAAATAACCGACGTTAAATGTGTACCGAACACAGGTTTTTACGTCGGTTAAGAAATAACCGACGTAAAAAACATCGTTTTACATATTTTGACGTCGGTTTTATATAACCGACGTAAAAAATGGTGATGTAAAAAACGTTTTCTGCACTAGTGTAGGAAGAAAACAACAAAGAAATTGGGCTCTTGGCCCCATGAAAGGCATTCATCTATAAATCATGATGATATTTTATGACTACAAAGAACAAGGTACTCAGCCTTATAATAAATATTGTAACTCAATACCCTATGGGGTATTATATTTTATCAAAAAACTGGTTCTTTATTCCATATTGAATTTTAAGATTCATTATTAGTATGTTCCAAATATAAGAAACCCAAACAGTAAGTTATCATAGCTATCACAAATTAATTAAATAGTTTATTGACATTCCTTTAATCACTTATAAACAAGAATCATCGTGCCTCTAGTTTATCATATAATTTAATTAAACATTCACATCTACTTCAATTTATGGTCAATAGTTTACAACAGAAATAACCAGATTCAATAACATGACTCCTTATCTATTATCCAACTAATTTACAATTAATACTAGATTAAAGTAATTAACCAATTTTCATCCCAAAAGACATTCTAAAAAACTAACCTATAAGTACCACAATATCTATAAAATCAGTAGAAATTAACGTCGGTAAGCTATTGATACAAACTCTATAAACGAGTTCAGATATTTATTATGTCAATTCCATTGTGATCCAGTGGGTGAAATAATAAAAAATCTCCTACTGTTAATAAATTTAATAGATAAGACCTGAATCCCCAAAATCAAAATCTTCTTGATGTTCTTTACATAAGAATATGTGAACACAACGGATCACGATCTCCTCTCTCGGAAGACTGCATCCACCCTTGTATGCCGAGACACCACCACACTACCCAAAACCCATGAAAACTCCATTAAAATCATAGAGATTGCATTCCATAAAAAGGTAAGGAGAAAAAAAGTATTGGAACCCTAATGAATGGTGGTAGAATATACCTTATATTCGACATTGATTGAAACTTCCTTATTATACAAAAATAGGGGGTGCACATGTTGTAGGAAGACAACAAGGGAAATGATTCAAGGATCAATGATTGATTGCACAACTCCTATTGGAAGAAGAAATCTAGGAATCCCATACCTGGTGGAAATAATAAGGAATTTCCAAGAGGAAGGTATCTCAATCATTTGAAAATCTAAACGAAGCATCATTTTAGATATAGTTTTATATTTTCCATTAATTCCATATCTGGTCAAAATTAAGTAGTTTGACCATGTAAAGGCACTCAGACACCTAGGAATATTATGATATGAGTTGACGGTATTGAATTAGTCTCAAATACTTTTAAATGAGGCCATGAATGTCTTCTGCATCATGGAAAATGTTAACGGGGTAATGTGTTGGTAACTGGAAATGTTGTTCACAAATGAATCACCAACAACACTATACAAAAATGACCCACTGACATCATTGTTCACAAATGACTCACCGACCACATTGTCCACAATTGACTCACTGAGAGAACAATTCATAAATTACTCACCAACATCACTATTTAAAAATGACTCATCGATAGTAGTGTCCACAAATGACTCACTGAAAACACAATTTACAAGTGACTCACTCACAACACCCTTCACAAATGACTCACTGACAACACTGTTAAAAAATCGCTCACCAATAGTACTGTTCACAAATAAATCATGGAGATCACTCTTCACAAATGAATCACCAACAGAACTATTCACAAATGACGCACCAACACACTATTCCCAAATGACTCGTCGACACCACTATTCTCAAATAACCCACACACAACACTATTCACAAAATAGGAAGCCCTGGTCAAAGAACTTAAATTCATGAAAAATGTTGGGAATATGAGGCTTGACCTCCCAGAACACCTCAAACACCCGATTTTAAAAAAATTAATAGACTAGAATGTTTTAGGCAATTACATTAGATACCTCTCATAACATTCGTGTCCTTGAAAATCCAAACCCAACCTAGAGAGGAAACTGAAAAATTGGTCCGAACATCCACCCTTTATGATACCTCTCAATGATCTCTCCACCAGCAAAGATCAACATCTTCAAAACGATCATGATAAACACCATGAAAACCACATCTTGCTCATAAAAAATCTCCCAGGTTTTATTTCTATCACACAAGAGTGGGCCATAGAAAAAAACAAGTGGAAGCCATTTCATGCATCGCCAAAGGAACAAATTTTCTCCCCAGAAACAATACTCGGTGTGTTCATCCTCAAAATAACCATCACGGGCCTCCAAAAATCAAATCAGTCACTCCAAGCTTCTACTTCAGGAGCCACCAATTGGGACTCTTCCACCTATTTCACTAAATATGAATACATCGTTATCTTAAAAAGATAACTTGTGTCGCCTAGCATCATCCAAATCTAGATGCAACACTGAATGTTCTTCCATCACACACAAGGAATCACCTGATTCATGCACCAAATCACTATACAACTTACTTCTCATCACATCTCCTACCACATTCCCCTTTCAAGGTGTATACAAAATTTCAAAGTTTTAATCCTATAATAACTCCATCCACCGATTCTATCACAAGTTCAAGTCATTCTTGGAAAAAAATACCACCAACTCTTAAGATGTGTGAAAACAAAAACGTGCACGCCCTTGAGGAATATTATGCACAATTGTAGTGAAATTACCACTTATAACAATTCATGGTCATGGGTTTTATTGTTATCTCTATGTCGATGAATCTTATGAGACCCATAATAAATGATAGATCTTTACTACATTAGAACACATCTGAACCCCATATGTGATGAATCAAAGAAAACCAAAAACTGAACTCTTTATGCTAGTAGAAAAAGAATAGGAGAACTGACCAACATCTCCTTCAGATACTTGAAATCTTCCTAGAACTGATCAGTCCAAATGAATGTATGATCATTCTTATTCAATGTCTTCATAGGAGTGACTACCCAAGGAAAATCGGCCATGAACCTCCTTTAATAGCCTGTAAGACCAATGAATCTCCACAAATCTTCCAATATCTTGGGGTTAGACCAATACACAACTTCATATATCATTTATGGATCAATAACTACTCACTAATAGGAAACCACATGATCCAAACAAATGGACTTATTGATCCCAAAACTCATACCACGACAACTTCCCAAATTGCAGTTGCTGACAGTGAACTACCAAAATGACATGAAGATTCTCTTATGCTCCTCTTCAGATGTAGAGTTCACTGAGATTCCATCAATTAAAAAAACCAATAACTTATCTAGTATCTCACAGAACAAGGAATTCATCAACTCGATGAACATTGCAAGATCATTTGGCACACTGAATGGAACTACAAAGAATTCATAATGTTTATGACGATAACAAAAAATAAGCATTCATAATATACTCAACCTTCCCATGAATTTAATGATATCCTAATGGAAATTATATCTTCTATATCCAACTTGAATCCTTCAGTTCATTGAATAAATCATCAATCTGTTGAAGAGGATAGAGATTCTTCAATGTCACTTTTTTCACAAGATGATAATCAATACAAAACGGTAAACTGCCATCACCCTTCATCATGAAAAAAAATAGTTCTCCCCATGGTGATACACATTGCTATAAAAAACCTCACTATAACATACAATCGACCTTGATAGATAGATCTTAAAACCTAGAATGGTCCATCCTATATGTAGAAATAGATATATGAGACACACTTGACTTCAGCTCAATCCCAAACCTAATCTCTCATCTAGGGGGTAACACTACAGAATCTTATGGAAATACATCAGTGAACTCTTCAACAACCCAATAAAACACCCACTACTAAACTTATGATGATATCAACATCAGACCATCCATCAAAGATGTTAAGTGAGGGAAACACCTATGATCAATCTGAGGGTCTCTCTCTCAAAATATAATGATGTCTCTCTATCAGTATCGAATAAAAACACCTACCTCCAAAGGCCATCCACAATATTCTATAATGAATACAAACATTCCATGTTGAGGATGAAATCATATGGTTGTATCTGTAAAAATAGGAAATCTCCCTGAGAAAGGTTCTGCCTCAGCACTAGCTTATTGTCCCTATATACTTCAAACAAGTCATCTCAGCCTCCACTAGCATAGTTAATGCAAATGGAAATGGAATCCTATCAACCTCAAGTCATAATTCATGGAGAAGGGATAGTTGTATGAAGGAGTGTGTCACTCCAGAATCCAACAAGATATTCCCCCAAGAAGAAAAAAAGTATGTTGTACCTCTAACGATATCTGGCTCTCCATGTTTTGGCAACGCTAAAGCATGAAGTTGAGGAAGACCTACCCCACTGCCTATTTTACCCTATTAAAAACCACCACCATGATCGTTCCCTTCTCTCTGATGATGGGAAGAATCCCGGGGCTCTCCTATCCCCTACACATCTTCTCTCTATTGATCCAATGTTGGTGAAACGTATTGCTATTGCCTCGTCTAGAACTGACTCAATAGAGGAACTTAGAGTAGAACACATAGTGGACACTGACTACTCTAAACGGTTGGTCACTCTCTATACTAAGGACCATAGAATCCTTAAAAAACAAGTTCTTTATCTATTGGAATGGGCCTAAGAACCAACTCCCTTGGTTAAATGAGATTCTATGTGTGGGGACCTACTCCCAGTAGAACGAAAACACTTTTTTCCTAAAAACCGAGAACCTCGGACCACAGATCTACATCATGGGAAATCCTAACAACTTCACTCTTGTGATCATCCAGTTCTCACTAACATACTATCAGTGAACTCTACCCTATCTAGCACATCATGATATTTATTCAGCATAAATGGGATGATTTGGCGCTGGATCTATGGACACAACACCTCATTGAAATGCCTCACCCTGGCCCCCTCATTTGGAAATAGGTATAAAGAATATCATAAAAGGTTCCTAAAATTGATTCAAAAATATTCCACACTATAGCTCCCTTATTGATGGGTTACCATATACAAGTGATTGTCTTCTTTCCCAGTCGAATAAATAAACAAGACTTTGAACATTTCTTAGAACTCCTCCCATGAGACTTTCGACTCCTCTCGATCCCCAAGGAACAAGAACCGCCACTACCTTGATCCTCCATACATCATCATCACAAAAAATGAATCCATATTCTCCTTATGAGTATGGATCGAGATGAATTCTATATCAACATACTCCAACTAGTCTTTAGTGACCACATCTAAAAAATATCCCTCGTAATTCTACATACTCTAGTGTTGGAACTCTTAGAGTTTCCTCTTCTAAATTTCATCACTATCAACCTCTACTCTACATTAACTGGCTCGCATCTCTAGTTGAACAACTTCTATGAGAACCTAATGAGGGCATAAACCTGAAGCCAAACCTACAATAGAAAATACATTCAGATCTTCTAAACCTAGAATATGAAAACTTAACCCTATATAAATAAATGATTTCTTTTTTTTAATTTTAGGTTAACTTATACAAAATGACTACCCATTTATACACAGGCTCAAAGAAGATGATGGATGATCCTTTCTTAGGTATCTACCCTACAACATGTATCACCTCATCTTATAGCCACTATAAACATAATGGTCTATGCATAAAATCATAGGGGGATAAAATACTCATGTCTCACCTCGTCTCCCATGTTTACAGTGCTTTCTAAACTTATCTGACAATGTTTCCTTTCTAACCCATGCAACCTCACCAATGCCTAATTCCAAACTCCATCAACTCTCTCAACCGGATCTCTGATCCCACTCTTCCATGACCCCATCCCCATAATGTGTACCCCTCCTGGGATGAAAATGATATGAGATAGACAGTGACACCTAAGTCCCGCCTCCAATTGGACCGGGGTGGGCGACTAGCACCGAGGGTATAGTAAACACACAAATGGGAGGCATTTCCCTCTAAGATAGTAAATGGAAAATAGAGAGATAATACATACACCATATAACTCTAACTCAAAAATCAATATAAAATAAATCCCAATTACATAGATGTCTTTTCATGCAAGAACTACTAAAACAGAAAGGGAAAACTGCATTTACCAAAAGAATGTAAAACCACACCAACCATGAAGCCCGAACAATTCCTACAACCCCAATATAGTAATAGCAATCTTGATCTCAAACCTGCTCGATGTGATTTGAATATCAGTTTATATATATATTGGGTGATTGTAATAGTATACTTAGTAGGATCCTTCTCCGAGCCTCTTGTGCAAAAGTAAAGAAAGACTTCTAAAGAACAGTGAACAACAAGTGAAACTAACTCATCCCCTAAATATGTATACTATGTTCCAAGCCCCACCATGGTAACACACACCAATGATGCCATAAAATATTATATAATGTAATAAATAGTATTAAGGGTACCCTATTACCACTTCCTCGCTTGTTTTCTGCTTTTCATCAACGTCACACGTCATATGCATCTCTCCCCAAAAAGGTTTGAATGCAGAAACCTAGGAATAACACCACACCATTCACATGTTTCCCCACAAAAACTATTTCCCTGTAACCAAAGTAACTAGGTAGTTTCCATGAGCCACCACAGATCAAATAAGTTGTATCATACATCGGGTATTATACCTTAATCCATCATATCCCATACACCGAGTATGGTTCTTTATGCCATCAAAGCCTATACATGTTACACCTATAGTACTCCGTAAAAAACTATATCTAGAATATATATATATTTGTAAATAACCACAATCCATTACATTCCACTGTTGACATATATGGTTAAATCTAACTGTCATGCCTACCAAAAAAATTAACTACCATGAGAAGAGAGTGGGGCTAATGGGGGTATTCAACTATCCATCCTCCCACTATAATGTTTGGGAATACACCCCCAATGATCAAAATCCACAGGGTGTTAGTAGACTTAACCAAAATGGTTGGGTAGTGAATATAAACACAAAATGTAAAGGATATAATATAGCCAAAAATCATACTACGGGAATAACCTAGACATAGAATCAACTGCAACTAACATCTCTTGGACTCTTGGCTGCCACTAATAAGACTATGTGTCCTATAAGCACAAAACCATTAAAAGTTCGACATTAAATTAGTTTATCCATTTTTTTATTAGTTTCACTTTATGTTAATTAAATATTTAACCATTATTTAACCATTGTCATTTCAACATTTTATTTCATTAGCATCAAAACTAAGTTCCATGTCCTCAAGGCATAACCAACCAAGTCCACAGTTCCTTTAAATTGAAACCTAAGCATTCCATCCCAGAAAGCTCCAACCATATTGGTTAACATATTTTATTCAATAATATATAAATATATTTATGAATTTCCATAATTCCAGGAATTCTAGAAAATAATTAAATGCTTCCAAACACAAGGGGATCAACATAGTGTGTAGAAGAACTACTAGTTGAGTATTTTCCACCTATTATTGGACCATATACCCTTCCACCCCTGGGAAGATAAATTTTTAAAGAACATGTCATAACCATTGCATATTTTCCTCTTTGGTAAGGAGGGTAGGAAAGATTTTCTTTATCAATGAGTGGAAAGGGTAAAATAGATAACAAAATAGCACATTTACCACTTTTACAACAACAGATAATACTATATTTAACATGTTCAATCATCCTCAGTGTCCTCCCTGACACCTATATGAAAATATTGATACATATTGACACTCTCGGGATCAAATACTACCACAACCACTAGGCCTCCCTACCTCAAATATCACAACAGTCATCGAGGACCACATCATTGTAGTAGGAACATGAAAAAAACAACAAAGAAATTAGGTTTTTGGTCCCATGAATGACATTCAAACAACACACACAATGAGCTATCATGTCTCCAAATCACATATAACTTGTTATTATAAGAATACATGTATCATAGAATTCTACATGCCATTATCTTTTATCAACAAATCAATTGTTTAATCATTTTTGAATTAGATGATTCATTATTAGTAGGTTCAAACTATGGGAAACCTAATCAGTAAGCTATCATAGCTATCATAAGTTAATAAAATTGATAATTGAAATTCCTTTAATCCCTTAGAAATAATCATCAATATGAATCTATTTTATTACACAATTTAATTAAACATGTGCATATGAATTAATTAATGGACAATAGTTTACAACAGAAACAACCAGCTTCAATAACATGCCTTCTCTTCTTTTAGAAAATTAATTAACAATTAATATCATCATTAGGTTCATTAAATATTTCCATCAAGAATGACATTATAAAAAATAATATCATAGATACCACGCTGTCAAAAAAATAAAATCTCTAAACATTTGATACCAACTCTTTAATCTAGTTCAAATGTTTATTATGTCAATTCTGTTTTAATCCAATCAGATAAATCAAGATAAATATACTTCTACACATATATAGAATATAGAATCAATGAATACCAAACCTCCAATGGATCCTAACATTCTTTATATGAGAACATACCAACATAGTGGATCACGATCACAGAGAAAAGATGACTACATCCACTTGAGGATTCAGGGACACCACCACACCAACAAATATCCTCGAAAACATCATTACAGACATGGAGATCAAATTCCATAACAAGGAGAGGAAAAACATAGTGATAAGAATATAGAATAATAGCGGTAGAACATACCTTATATTGTATCAATATTGAAACTTACATATTGTACCAAAATAGGTGTGCGCTTACAGTAGGGAGACACCAAGGAAAATGATCTAAGTATCGTAGTTCAATCGCAAGACTCTTATGGGAGGATGTGTTGGGACCACTTTATGTATAAAGTTGTATTTTTTGTCAATTGTTTTCGATGAATATCAAAATTAAGGATATCAAGAAGAACTATAATGAAATAAAGGAATGCTGAGGTATCATCCATCTGATGATGATTGAAGAAGAATACCATGCCATTATTTATGATTTCATGAGAACCATGCAAGGGCATGCTTGAGGATTAGAATCATATGATTTTAATTAAGTAGAGAGTGTTGGATGAAGAAGAAGATAGAGTGTGGAAGGACATGGAATTCAGATATGTCCATGCATTTTACATTGAATCTAAATCAGATGATGCTTTGCTGATTTTTATTTCACAAATATCAAAAGACAATAGAACCTATGATATAAGCCTTAATGGAAGGAAAGATGTTGGTGGAAAATAGGGAAGCTATAGTACATTCAATGTAAACTCTAACGATGCTATAGATGATCTATCTATTGATATATCATTGTAGTAGAGTTTGTGATGAAAGAATAAGCGTTTTTGAAGAAAGAAAATCACAAAAAAGAAGCATGAAGGTTATGGATGAAGATTAAAGACATGTTTATTTGGTATAGAAAGTTGTGCGATAAGTTCAGGAGGGGTTTTACGCACAATTTATGATTCAGGATCAGAACATTGAAATTTTGAAAAGGCATGGAGTGCGTGAAAAATTAGGAAAAGTGCGCAAAAAATGAGGCTGGGTGGAAGATTTGTTTTGCGCACAATATTGTACATTGTTTACAATTTTTCACATAATTAGTGTTTTAAGATCAGCACATCAGTATTTGGAAAAGGAAAGAGGTGAGCGAAAAACAGGAGTTGTGTGCAGAAAAAAGGGAATGTGTGCGAAAAAATGTTGTGCGTGAAATAGATGGTTCAGTTTTTTCGTGCAAGAAGTGCCTCAGATCATAAATACTGAAAATTAGGGAAGGAATGAAGTGTGCGAAAAAAAGAAGATGTTCGTACAATGTGTGCAGAACATCAGATGTGTGTGCGTAAAATTGGTTGTGTGCAAAATTTGGGTTTTAGGTTTTACGTGCAAGGGGTGCCTCGATATCATAAAGTAGAAAATCAACAAAGGAGTGATGTGTGAAAAATAATCAAGGATGTGTGTGAAATTGGAATTCGGTGTGAAAAATACTGGTTTTATGTTTTATGCAGAAGAGAGGTTTCAGATTTAGAATGATGAAAAATAGAAACATCATGAGGTGCTCAAAAAAATCGAGGTGGTGTGTTAAAATATAGGAAGGTGCACGTAATATAATGAAGTGAGAGATAGTTTTACGCAACGGAAGGGGTTTCACCTGTAGGGTCAAAAACACCTATATATAGGAGGTTACCCCCTCTCATTTGGTGTGGCTCAACACATAGAAAAATCTTGATCTCTGACGCATGGAAAAATTTATGTACTGAATAGTGCATGAAAATAATAAGTAGTGCGCGAAAAAGAAAGTGTTGCATGTAAAAGGGAAGTTCTGTGCGAAAAAGGAGAGTTGTGCGAAAAGACTTTTTTGTGCCAAAAGGTATTTTTATGTGCAAGGTTTTATTTTTATGCCCAAGCCTCCTGTAATGGTGAAAAAAATATTTTGGTGTCCCACAAGACTTTCATAGGTGTTTAGAACTCTCTAAGTGGCTTTACGAAGAAGGAAGTACCGTGAACCATTCAGTTTTATGAAGAGAAGATGTTCCGCACACACATGACTGGTGTTTAACAGCGTCGTTGTGCTTTATGAAGAGAAGAAGAACAATACATGAAACTAAACTCATATCTTCTTAGAAATAAGGAAGTATACTAATAAACATAGGTGGTGGTATTGAGAATGAAAGGAAGAGAAGAAGAAGAAGAACACAGTGTGCCCAACTTATGATAGTGAATTATTCAGGGCAGTACAATTGTGATGATTACTTGAACAATCACAAAGGATTTATTGATTCTGGCCTATAAGATAAGAATATCAAATACAACAGGGAATCAATTCAAGAATCTAAGGAATGAAATATCTCATGCTAAACATGAGACAAGTACTTCAATGGTTATCAGTTGAAGAGACCTTCATGTCTATAAACTGAGTGGGACTTCAGCCAAGGCAGTGAGCCAGGGGGAGTTAATGGGAGTGACCTGAGGGATGTAGTGAGCTATCCCTAAACATTTGTAAAGGTAGTGACCCTGGGACAAAGTGACTGGTCCCAAAACATTGTCATCCACAGCAAGTAAATATTAGTGCAATTTGGTACGACCGACAACATGTTTTCATATTCTCCTTCGATGTATCCCTTAGTGGTGAAACAAGTAAAAAGTGTTTCATCATCCTTATGTGTGTTTTAATTACTACCCATATCCATCATACAGGATTATACATGTTCCTACCAACATTGGAAGAAGATCTACAAAATAAGAGAAAAAGATGGCACCCTGATTCACCCCCCCCCCTCTCAGGGGGTTCTAGGTCCGTCAGGACGAACACTGGGAATTTCATGCTAGGGTAAACCAAGAAGTAATAATATGGAAGAAGGTATCATTCATTTTTATAAAACTAAACAGAGCATCGATTTAGAAATAATTTTCGATTTTCCATTAATGGTGGATCTTGTCAAGATTACTCAGTTTAACCATGAGAAGGTACTATGACATTATTTATTGTTAAGATAGGAGTTATGCTCTTTTAATCGGCCTTAAATACCATAAAACAATGCCTTGAATTTATTTTAGGTCAATGAAAAGGTTAAAGGGTTGAAACAATAGGACGTTAGAAACACTATTCACAAATGAATCACCAAAAACATTGTTCACAAATGAATCATGGATAGAACTGTTCATAAATGACTCACCAACAACACTGTTCAAAAATGAATCACCAACAGCACTGTTCACAATTGACTCACTGATAGAACTATTCACAAATGACTCACTGGTAGTACTGATCACAAAAGACTCACCGACATCACTGTTCAAAAGTGACTCACCGACACAACTATTCACAAATAACGAATCGACAACCCTGTTCACAAATGACTCATCGACACCACTATTCACAAATGTCTCACTGAAAACATTGTGCAAACATGACTCAATGAAAACATTGTTCATAAAACTCGAATCACTCTTCAAAAAAAATTGAAATCTTGAAATGTGTTGGGAATAAGCTACCTTGATCTCCCAGAAAACCACAGACACCAAATTTTCACGAAGGAATGTACCCGGATGGTCTGAGCCATTACGTGAATAATATATTATTGAGGTGGAATAAGAAATGAAATAAAAATTATTTGTTTAGAACGAATCCTCTTATTAGAATAACCTCTTTTGGTTTTCTCCAAATGAATTTCTAGGTGGGTTTACTAAAAATTACACGTCACGAAGTACATGATAATGAATTTAAGGAAGGATTTTGGAATGATAATTTCTAAAATTAAAGGTTATTGTTGTCTTGAGTATAGAGGAGAGGAGATGATCTTTTATGACATAGGGGAGTGTCACTCATGGAATTTCATAATATATATAATTAATATAAATTAACAATCAATTTAAAAGGCCCAAAATTGATAAAATTATATTAAACTATGATGTTCAGTCTAAAAAACTAATCTAATAATTATTGAAAGTTTTTACATGATATTTCCACCCATATCATTTTTTATTAACCCATATAAACCATTTTAGGAAAAAATTTGTGGAAATTATATTTTTAAAACCTATGGAGTAGTAAGCATAATTTACAAGATAAAAAGATGCACAAATGGAAAAATTTTGATATTATCAACCATTTCCAATTAACATGGAATTATAATATTTTTATTGAAAATTTTATTCATTCATATTAAATATTATTTATTATTAAATATCATTAATTTCAATTTTGACACTTCATTTAATTTGACTCTAAACACATAAATAAATTGATTGAAATTTAATATATACCTTTAAAACATCTCAAAAATGTTATAATTATCTGAATAATTTCTAAAATTTATTCATATAATTTTAATTTTTATATTTTTTATAATAATTTATTTTATTTTCCTGAATATTTTAATAATTTCTACATCAGTGTTATGTAAGTGATTAAGGTATTTATATCATAACTAAGAGTTATAAATAAATTAAAATGATTAATAAAATATTATGTCCTTAAAATAGTATTTATAACTGAACATATTTAATTTCAATCTTTATGTAGCCACAAAAGATACTCTTAAATGTTAGTGAGTGACAAATTGTCGTTTTATTTACAGAAATTATTTTGAAAGTCATAATCATGACATTATCACTCAAAATTGAAATTTACAAGTCAAATATTATATATAGTCTAAATACACACCTAAAAATTAAAAATTATCACTTATTAAGTCATTATAATCAGTATCCATGTAGAGTAACCCTTGGTAAACCTATTTTACACTTAACTGAGGTAATCGATCTTTACAGTTTTTTAGTAATCATTATGAGAATCAAATATTGAAATTTTTAACTAATATTAATATTTATTAATAAAATTATTTAATCCATTTTATAAAAATAAATTCAGATCAGTCCCAAAAATTAATTTGAAATTAAACCCACTAGCACAATGATAATCTGTTTTAAAAAAAATTGATTTTTTTCATTAAAATGTTATTTTACATTAAATATATAACAAGTAATAATAATTATATAAGTCTAAAATTATATATAGAGATATATAATCAATAAATTTAAATTTCATAATTCCTCTTTAATGGTAATTGTAATTAATTTATGTGGATGAACATAATGAATTATAAACAGTTTTTAGAAGTTTGATTTTTTTTCATCAAAATAAACTAACAACAAAATCCTCTATACTAAATAATTAAATGAATGTTTTTTATTAATACAGATAAAATATTATATATTTCATTTAAATTTAAAATAAATTATATATTGGGACTTGGATTAGTGAAATTAAATGGCGGGCGTTGAGAAATCGGTAATTTTCACTATTCATGTAAACAAAAATCATTTCTGTTAAATCCCAAAATATTAAAACCAATTATTTTTTATATAGTAATTATAGAAAATATTTTAATTTTATAAAATTAAATTTAAATTTTGTTAAAAATATATTATATTATTCTCTAATAAACCCAAATTAGATGAACATTTTTTAGAAATAAAATTAAATAAAATATATTTATGTGATTATTTACCTAGAAGTATTTCATATTTTTTATTTTAGTAAGAAGTTTTTATATAATTTTCATAATATATATATTCAAATTAATACCTATCAATTTAACATCTTGGTTATAATAGTCTTATAATAAATATTTTGGTAATATTAGAGTAGGTGTTGCTTATTGTATACACTATCAAAAATATTTTTCTTTTTAAAAAAAATCATGTGGTTACATTATCCCCCATTTAATAAAATTCATCCTCAAAATTTGGATGTGATCTTGATAATAAATCATTTTCCCTCTCTTTATAACATTTTTTAAATCCCATAATAATTGAAGGGTTAATAAAACTTCCTCTTGATAATAGACAAAGGAATGTATGAATGCCATCTATAATAATACATCACACGGAATCGAAGTTGGATAATATTAAGGGTTGGTGAAAATAGGAAAATTTATATAAATCTAAAAAAAAATATGTTTGGAGATTGATATAAAAAATTGTTTAAAATAAAGTGAGTGATCATGATAAATTTAATGACCACCGAACCATATACTAAAGAGGTGTCAAAAAGAACATCAATTCATTAGAATTGAAGTTAATAGAATAAAATTTTCATTTGTAAATCCTTTTATTAATGTAATATAAATACATTACTCTCTATAAGAAATTAGAAACTACATGTACATGACAAATAAAATTTCATTCATTATTCAATTCACACCATTATATAACTTTTTCTCCAAATGACGAGTACTACAGATGAATATTTCAAACCAGAAGAACTAATAAACAAATTATAATTTATCAAATGATCAATTAATGATAATGAGATATTCCTTCAATTTTTATTTGTAACCAAAAGCAAAAAATTTAGCATAAGATTATTCTAAAAATTAATAGACCATCATATTAATAAATGAGACATTAATCATGGAAGCCTAAATAATAACACCCAACGTTTAACATCGTAATTTTATAAAAAAAAATATCATTAAAATAATCAAAATATTATAAAATTATATATATTCCAATTTATTGGTACCATTTAATTATATTTTATTCTAGGTAAAATTTAAGATTTGTTTCTGAATAAAATTAATCACTCTTAATGTTTAACACAGAAAATAAAAATTCACTCGAAAGGTAAGCATAAAGTCATGTTAATCATTTCTATAAAGAACAATAATTTCCTTAAATCTTCATTAATATAATATATTACTTAAAAATATAATTTAACCATTTGTTGTAAAATAAATCTGATAATTTTATGTTTACCTGAATCATATTAGATTTCCAAAATAGTTCACTTCTTTAGAAATAACATTATTCACCAAATCACTATTCAATCCCATAGTTATTTCTAATATAAAACAATTTTTTCCAATAAAAAAATTATCATTTTCTGTGACACTTTTTTTTATAAAATAGAAAACTGACCAAGGTATCACAAAGGAATTTGGAATACATTTCTCCCTTATTTCTCTTCCATGACCTGTGACCATGATGGATGTGATTGGTTTTATATTTAACTAAAACTCTCTTAATATAATTCTTCCAACATCCAAAGAAACATGTTGAACATCCTTGAAAATAACTCTAATCATCAAATACCATATAAACCCGGAAGGTTATAAATACATTTAATCTTTGGAAAATGGAATTAATCCTCAAATAATACTAAATTTTGAACCTAAGTGTCACATAATCCTTATTCTAATAAAACCTTTTTTTGAATTTCAACTATCATATTTAATTCCCAACTGTTAAAACAGTTTTCTTTAAGACATTAAAGTTATGGTCAAACATAAAATCAGAAATCAATAAATGTGTGCATGACAATTGATTTAATATTAAATTGATAAATATATGCTTCAAACATTAACAAATTCCATTGATGTATCAATTTTCACAAGACCAAAATATAATTGGTTATGATAATTCCAAAACACAATTCTTGGATCCTAATATATAAATACACCAACCCTTTAAATTAAATGATGGTTATAGAATAGGTATTTCTTTTGCCTAGGAGTTAACCTTTAGAAGAGGGAATTTACTCAGATAATTTTCATCTAATGCATACATAAGGCCTTAACTTCCAAATAATTTGTTTTTTATATAACCTTATTTTCCACACAATGTACATTTCCCCTTTATTGGATACATTCCCCAAGAACTCTCGTTATGCATTTATATCATGAAGGAAATTTATTATTCTATAATATATGGTCTTTAATATCTTATATCGCAGGAAACACTATCATTATCTTATTTGGTGATTCAAAGTGCATATTATGGGGAAATTTATTAATCATATATCAAGATAATCGATTAGGAATAACAAAACTATCTATATATCTTGTTAATATTCAATTTTTTTACTCATAATATTTGTAATGTTTATCATATTTTGGGTTCACATTATTCATCTTGGTTCCAAAGATTTACTAAAACAAAACAACATTGTATGAGAAAAAATAAACAAAGTTGGAATCCACATAATCCATTACAGTATTTCAAAATTATGAAACCTTCTTTTAAAACATATTAAACTTTTTCTAAACCTTTTTATTAATTATCATCTTCAATTATAATCTTACTTGATGGTTAATATTTGTTATATATAATTACAAAACATATCCCCATAGACTTCCAAACGAGGTTTTCATCAAGTACCATGGACAAGCACCGTGTGATGATTTATTCGAAGCCCAATTTTCACTTTATAAGTTTATTATCCCAAGATAAAACATTACATGATCCATATATACCTATATTATCTTGATTGGGATATAATTTCATAGAAACCACATGCTATCTCCTTTACAAAATTTCTTGTACATTTTATAATTTATTGACTTATCCATAGGTTTCTAAATAATTTTTATCATCCTAGTTTCCAAATGATATCTAAATCTTCTATTCATGCCAACTATATTAACAATACATTTTTTCATAGAAATAACATCTTAATTTTTGAATATTCATTACATAACAAGACATTACACACTATAATCATATGGATCTATTTTGATTAGAATGATATATATATATATATATAAACTATTGTTTCATAAAGAGAAACATCATATCCCACTATGTTATTAATAATTGGAACCCTTATTATATATATCATGAATAATATTTCTCATTAAAAAGTAAGGAATATATATATAATAAAGGGAGATATGGATTCTCATTAAAGTTAATAATGGAGATAAAAATGATCACTTATGAATAAAATGAGTATAAGGGTATGACAACATGACCTTACTATATTAAAACCATTACCGGAATCTCAATGATCACAATAAAGAGTCGTAGATTAATTATTATTTATTCATAAGACATGATTAATAATTGAATAAAAAATATGACTTATGATAGAATAAAATTTTAATTAAACATTCATTTTTTGAATGCCGATATTCATAGAAAATTATGTGTCAAGGCTATACGTATTGAAATTCATAACATGTTATGCTTTGTATACCAACTCCTATACCTCCAAAAATAATTTTATAACCTATTTTGCACCATCTCCAAGTTTTTATGCCACCTCATTTGTGTTCTATTTCATAGTATTTAGATAACCGCTCATGTACATTTGTTTCAGGCCTAAAATACCCCCCATGTTCATTTGATCTCATACAATATTAATCATTTCTCACTAAATTTGAAGAATGTATAATTTTGATCCCACAAATCGAATAAGAAAAATCAATCATTAGGGATGTATAATATCAAAAACAAAATGCATTATATAATTACCCGAAACAATAAAATGGGTTTCCGATACATTTCCTCACAAAAACACTATAGGAATAAAAAAGGATACATAAGCATAACCTAATGAAGAGAAACGTGAATCAAAAAAATATTATTCTCATAATCATACATTATCAATAAAAATACTATGGATGGTATAATTTGAGTATATAAATGGTATATAATAATATAGTTAATTTTTTTCTCATTGATTAATAATAATAGAATTAATAGATTATTAAATCATTTAAGAGTAAAATGTCATTTCAAATTTGAAATTAACATTTTAAAATATAAACATTTCCCAAATTATTATGAAAACCATTTTATTCTAAAATAACCTATAAAACATGTAATAGAAGCTTAAAATCATTGATTGGTCATTATGATAAAAATTTATGCTCATTCTATAAACTTAAAATAATTATTATGTTCACATATTTCATCTAAAGTTAAAGTTTCCATATCCTTAAAATGGGATGAAGATCCATTATAAACAATTCATAAAAATTTCACTCATTTGTAAAAAATTAATCAATCAAATAATTGAGAGTGGAAAAAATTAAAAATATATTTTAAAAAATGTAAATGGAATATAAGATATGTTCAACCTAAGAATTAAATAAAGTTAATTTTTCTTAAAAACATTATTTATGGATTCTTTAGTTCCAAAAGTGAGTAAAATCAACGAAAAAAATATATTCTCAAAAAATTATAATAGGGTAATGAAATTAACGATTTTACTATGACGTATATCAATAAATTTTATCATTGTAACCATAGTCAAAGAATCCTTATAAAAATGAGATCCAAACATAAATCCTTAAAATTTTGAATGATTTAAATCACAAGTCCCAAGAAATAAATATCATTATTTGGAAAATAAAAAACCCACAATTTAAATAAAAAAATCCTAAATTAAATTCATTCATATTATATACAATATATATAATAAAAATGTTGTGAGTGTGGAATGTGTCTCACAAAAATATATATTTTATTAAAATACCTAACTTCATATTTGAATTCCATCGTACATGTTACAACACATTGTATAATAAATATAGGTTTATTATAGATATATTGACAAAACATAACCACTTATATCACACCATATATGTCTTTCTTATAACCTATTACCACCTATTTATTAACAATTATGTATTCATGTCACTATTTTGGGTGATGATGGCTTCATATTTCTTATATGCTTTGATTCATTGGTTTTCGTCTTTTTACTATGATTGTAGTTCAATCTATAAATAATTTTAACAATGATATTATTATCATAAAATTTAATTATATAGATATTAATATAAATCTTTAATTTAAGAGAAAAAAATGAATTAAACCATTCATAGAGAAGGTACGTTATATGTACACAAGAACATTGTTTCAATTTTTCGATGGGTGGAATGAAAGAATAGAATATAATAATTAACTATTACGTAATAATTCTTATATCATATACATCATATAAAATTATTAAATCAATCGTTATTACCATACATTTAAATATAAAATCAAAAGTGTATCACATCGCATGAAGGAAGTGGTAGTCTGTCAGTACACTTAAGCGAAATTATTTTTTTCAGTGGATTATAAGGTAAGAAGTTATATTAGATATTATTTTTACAGAAGTATAATTATGAAATAAATATTATATATCTCCTTTAGTTAAATCATTATATCCATCTTTTATAAGTGGTAATGGAAACCAAATCACGTCGTTTGTCCACCATACACACATTCAACGGTTTCATTCCCCATTTGATATCATAATAGAGGGATAATACATATAAAATTAATATATAAATTTTTATTATATTTTATTTAATTAATTTTTTATATCATAATTGTTTAAAAAGTCTTTTATGAAGTGTAATAATAAATAAATTAAAAATTATTAGTTATGAATGATACCACTTCTTCGAACACCCTCTTTCTGTTTGCATGAGATGCCTTCCATGGAATGTTTTCTAACTAAACCAAGGCCGCTCTGACATGGGTTGGTAATTATTTTATATTTCTAGGATGTTAAATGACTATTAAAGAGGACTGTTAAATGTGTAGAGGAGAAGATAATATATGTTCCCTTATAAAGGAGGGGAGAAGAACTCTTATAGTTTCATTAAGTACTAAATTAATATGAATTATTTATCATATAAGAATGAATAAAATTGGAGAATATTTTAATAAAATATGATTTTAATTATAAATTCTTTTATAAAATTCAAATTAGACATATTTGGGTGATGTTATTACTCATAGCTGTTTTTGTTAACCCCTTTTGTCTCTTTAGAATTACCACGGTAAATGATTTTCAATCCTAGGGGCCTAGAAACACCAAATAAAATGATAGATGACCCATAAAAAGACTATGGATTATATAATAAAACATTTATAATTCTATTTTGTTAATTTATATCGTTATCAATTTAAACTAATTTAATAAAACATTATTTATTACCATATATCAATACTATCAATTGTGAAACTATTCATTAAATTTCCCCCTAAAAATTTTAAAAACATGGATGATATTATAATATTGCCCATTATAACATTCCTAACATGTTCTAAATTTCTAAAAATTTATGTAACACTATAATTTATTAGATTTAATTTAATTTTAATATCTTTAGATCATTTATTATATTTTTTATATAATTATATAATTCATACATATATGTTCCATAAGAAATTAATTTAATCATTTCATCATTAAAAAATATTAATTAATTATCAGGTTAAATAAAATTATTTTTTATTAAAATAAAAAAGTATAAATAAAAATACCACATTTTTATCAATATGTGAGAACATAATATATTTTTTGGAGTAAAAGATTGACAATTTTTCAATTTCATAACATAAATTACTATAAATCTTATAATCGTGGATATATGGATTCAAAAGGGTAAATTTAGTTGATTAAGATGAGAAAGTGTAAAAATATGTTCATAAAATATTAATTCGACATTTTTTCGGTCATTATAACTCTTAAAAAAAATTAACCCCTAGTAAACTGGTTTTACAATTAAAAGTGGTAACATATTTTTACTATTATTACTATTTATTATGACCTAAAATCAGTTGTGACATGCTAAATAATATAAACTTATTTTAAATTCAAACATTGAATAAATTATAGAAATTTAAATTCATTAAAGTGGCCTAATTTAATTAAAAATAAAGCACATAATATCTACAGAAATTTGTTTTTGGAAAGAGTCAATTTTCAATGAAAATATTATTCTACAATAAATGATGAATACTAATACATATTGTTTTAATTTTAATTTAGATTGATATAAATTTAAATTAAAAATTTATTTAAAATCATTCATTATTAGGGATTAATTTAATTATTTAAAATAGATAAGTTTTATGTATTTAAAAAAGTTACACACATTATTTTTTAAGTATAAAAAACTAAAAAAATCATAATCCTGATCAAATGAAATAAAATAAGTTATATTATTCTAAATTAAATTCTTGAAATGTCAAATTATAATAATTTATAAAATATTTGGGGACTTTATTTTATGAAAAAATATTTTGGTGTTTGAATAATCATTGATTTTCAGCACACTCTGAAAATAAAATCATTCTAGAAAATTCACTCGATTTCACCACATGTTAATTTTCTTATGTTGATTTTAGAAATTATTTATATTTAAAAAAATTATATTTAACAATGTTCTAAACATTATTCAATGTATTATTTGACAAAAAATAATTTATCCTTTTTTGAATAAAATAATGTTTTTAGAAAAATAAAATGAATTTAACAACATTTGAATGATTATTTACTAAGAATACATAAATACATTTATCTTGATTGTGAACTCTGTATATATATATATTACATAAACAAATTAATAAAATTGCTACCCAAAAATTTGATTTAAATGTTACAAGGGTTGTATAATAATATAAAATGTTTATTTGTCTTAGTGTTGCGTGTCATATATTATGTTGAACACATTTCTCATTTTACAAAATCATATGGTACTACATCATTAGTCTCTTAGAAGATTTCTGTATACATGTATATAATATCTAGTTCTATCAATAAAGAGATTGAATTCTACCTATCTAACTTTTTCAAATGAAAATAACAAATGATGTAGGAGGTTAAGTACCAAAAAGAAATGTAATATTGAAAAGGTAATAAGAGAAGGGTGGAATTTCCAACATTTAATAAATATGGAATGAAAACATATGGAACATTATTTTTTAGAATGAGTGTCTACTTCAATTTGGATGATATGGCCATCATGTTCTTGAGTATAATGTCATGAATGAATTTAAAATCCAATTTCTATTTTCATGATTTTGTAAACAACAATTTTGATCATTCCCGTGTTGGCTTTCAATTGGGATGTATTAGGTGATAATATTACAAATTTTAAAATTTTCTAGGATATACATGGTTGGCATGGGGTTCTCCCAAACTATGTGACCTCTTAGGGATAAATGTGAAGTCTAAAATAGTTTGGGGTTTCAAATTTTGTGCACAGTTTGAAAAATTGTGCTCTTGCTTAGATGAAATCATACAGTTGTGGAAAATGTGGTACATGGTTATGCTTCACATATTTTCCAACTGTGCATCCCTGCCTAGATAACCATGGTTATGAACTTTTTTAATCCAAAATTTATCGTGTAACATCATGAATCCCTATTATTATGTTCTTGATTGGCATGTGCGACACCATAGAATTTTCTTATTAATTTAAGGCTCACAATAGGTGATTTTTTCATCACTATTTCCCTTTATGAGAAAATAAAATATCAAATAATGAATTTTAATATCATCCCAATATGTTTCCACTTCTCGTTCTATTTAACTAATTCTCTCTCCTTCCACCCCTGTGTTTTTAATATATCTGTGTTGTTGGAGGATATAATACACACTATTTTGAATCTCGAATATAGGTTTGATTCTCGGATCTTTTTTTTTTTTATGTTCTTATTTGGATTCTCCTTATTATGGATTTTCATTTAAAGATCCCAAGGAAATTGGTTCCATTTTGATGGCCCAAATTGAATGACCCTAGATTTCATGATTTAAATTCAATTGTATGTTTTAAATTTACTTTCATTATTTAAATTGATGTTCAATCAATTTTTTTATTGAAAACCCCCATTTAAAATGATTCGAGTATTTGTTTTTGATTTAGAATTAGACTGTTAAAACCCCCCAATTCCATTGAATTAGGTTTTGTTTATGAAATTAATGAAAATTTAATAAATTTAAAATGATGAATTTAAATTATGAAATTTTTTTGATGAAATTAATTTCAAAGATGAATTTGTGAAAAAATTCTTAAATATGGTTTTGATATAAACAAAGTGGTTTTTCTTAGAAAATGAATGTTTTTTTAAAAAAATAGTATTTTGGTTTTTAAATAAAAATTGGAATATCTTAAATAGTGGAATTGGATTAATTGTATTTTAAAAAATTTAATATAAATTTCCTTTCAATAATTTTTAATTAGAGAATATTCAATCCATGTTAGTTAGTGAGTTTTTGGGATAGAACTCTCCAAATTCTACAAAACTAGTATAATACATAGTGAAGAATTTCAATACCCGATAGGATGGTGATGAGTCAATTTTGTCCATTTTCATAGGGATGTATGTCTAAACATATTTCCTTCAATTACATTAGAGTGTGTGGGGATCCATTGGCCTAGAAAAATCATATCTTTTGGAATATGACCATGTTTCTTATTGTTTTTGTTTGAAATATATTCAACTATTTGGTGTGAACTGTCTTATACATGCCCTATGAATTTATATAAATTTTTTAATATTAATGTTTTGAGAAATTTTTTATTATTTTTCCATAATTTTAAAATTGAAGCATTATTTTTTTTGAATATGATTTTAAAATTCCATGTTATTTTATTTAAAATTGTAATACTTTTTTAGTAAATTAATTATTTAATCTTTTATGGAATTTTTGGGGAGAAAATTTTCAGGTTTTATCCCACACTATACCTTTGCCTTCAGGTGTTTATTGATTATCTCATTCCAGGTTAGAGAAAGGGAAAATCTCTACTTGGAGGTGGTTCCTAATGATGATCCTCGGGCATGGGGATTTTATTCCATTGGGAAATGTCTGGTTGCCTAATTTTTTGGTACATTTATTTGTACATAGTTATATTTATACTAGTGTGGATTTTTTTATAATTTTCTATTTGGAGTTTTTATTGTATGCATACTAACCTATTTACTCTTCTTCTATTATGATTGTGGAAACAATCATTCCCAATTTCATATTGAATGATTCCAGCTGATAGAATCCATTATATGGGGATCGGAAATTAACATAAGGCTATGTCAGGATCAGTATAAGAGTCAGGGGACCATGGTATCATGTCCAGTTCTTGAAAATGTTATATCAGATACATGTTGAACATCTTATCTTTTTATTAGTCTTTAATTGTGTAATATTATAGGGACAGAGGATGTATAAACAACTGAGTTTCTTTCCATATCTCACCATAACAAGCCTTAAGTCACCACGGGTGGTTTTTGAAAAACATCTTGTGAATTAGATATAGAATTTTCTGATTTTTTGATTTTTTATTTTTGAAATCAATATCTGTTTTGTCAATTTGTAGGGATTAATTTTCTTTATTTCTCTATTTCAGTGTCAATCTGATGTATTCAAGGATTTTTAATAATGTTTTTCATAATCATCCCTCTTAGAATATGTTTAAATCAGATCTAGATTGATGATGATGATGAACCTCAGTGAGTAAATCCTATTATGAAACCAAGTATGGTTGAGGTTGTCATGCATACTATACAAGCTCTATGAAATGCACAAGTTCGAATTCAATTTTAGGCTCTAGTTGTTCAAACTCAATGGTATTCATTAAATAATCATACTCAAGAGTAATTGTTCCATAGCCACCGTAGTTTAATGGATTTAATGATCGCCCAGAGGCAAGGGAATGGTTTAAAAGGATTGACAATTTGTTAGATTTCTTGGAGACACAAGGTGAAATAGTGGTAAGGTGTGTCACCTTCATGGTAGAGGGACTAAGCGGGATATGTTGGGATATGATGGTGATTTTGAAGAAACACATGAGGATAGAGTGGGAAAAATTCAAGTATCATTTCACCATGTAGTTATATAAATATATATGGGTTTCGTCATTGTTATTTATTTTTTTAAACATCAGTTGGATGATAAGATTGTGACTGAGTATGAAAAACATTTTTGTATACTGGTGCAGTTTTTAACAAAAATTATATCAAACGGAAATATAAATATTCCATGTTTTGAGTTGGGACATAGTGATTTTATAAATTCTAAGGTATTATTTCTAAAATTTCATTTTTATATCAATATGATTAACAAAGTGGTGATGGTAAAAAGAGACTCGGCTAGCAAGTCAATGTTGATTGATGTTCATTTTTCTCCCAGTGGGGGTGTCAGTTCCTATAAATAAAATAAAAAGCACAATGATTCTCACGGTGGTTCTTAAAAGAATTTTTTTTCTAGAACTCCTAAAATTCCAAAATTATATCCTTTGATTTGATAATAGTGTCGAAAACCTATAAATCCTATGTGAGGATGTATAGGGGACCCATATTGTGTGGCTCTAGTGGATGCCTGGGTAACTTGAAAATATTTATTCATATCTAGTAAACACCATATAGTGGAAAATGATTGTCACATTTTGATAAAATAGTGGTTTAATAAAAATATTAATGAACAAAATGGTTTCGACCATTGGTATAAAAAACTATGATTCTTCACATTTTAAAAGAGTCTACAGAGCAATCGAATCTGAGTCAAGTGACTGTGAGAGGTAAAATTGTTATAGAATAATAATTAGTGACTACATTATTGGATATTGATTCATATCATTCATTTATTTCAACCCGTATTGTGATTATGATTAATCTTTCATTGGGTATTTTATCATATATGATGGATATTACTACTCCCATTAGAAAAGAGAGAGATCATAGTCTTTGTCGTCCCAATTCTATTTTATCTTTATTATATGTTGTGATTTATTGGGATTTTTTAGTTCCTGATAATAGACCACTTAACACCATCTTCATGATGGATTTTCTCATTTCCAATAAATCCAAGATTTATTTTTATCTTTGACTAGTCTCCTTTACTAAAACTAATTGTGTATGTCATATCATTCAAGGAGAATGGGACATGATTTCAAGTAGATCTATAACTTATTATCCATTTTTTGGGTAAATAATATTAATTTTTTCTCTATAGCTAGTTTTATATTCATTGATAGGTTATTTACCTCTAGTTCTCATCAATTTTCTTGTCTCTTTTATCTAACTTCTCTTGTTTTCATCCAGTATGGTGGGTTTATTTTTCTATGTATTTAATTCCTATTACTCAACTAATATCTATCTTGTCTCACGAAATAGCCCAAGTTGAAATAAATGGTATGAAGTCTCAGTTGGATGATATTACAGATAATGGATTTACATGCCCCAGTGTGACACCATGGGTGGCGCTTGTTCTATTTTCTATGAAATTTTATAGTTCAGTTCAACTTCCTGTAGATTACCAAAAACACAATAGAGTTATAGTCATGAAAAAGTATCTGTTTAAATTTACTGATAATTTGTTTTATCACTTCAAAGGGGAAAAGGTTTTCTGAAATATTCATCTTTGGTTTGGTTACCATTTGTTAATTATAAAAACAATTTAACATTTGGAAAACAACCTTTGGAGGAGGTAAAACCACTATGAGTATGTTGTCATGCTATTTGGTATAAAAAATTCTTATATAGTCTTTATGGATTTAATGAACACAATTTTCCATTTGTAACTTTATAATTTTTGGGTTTCCATTTTAGAATACATATTCATTTAATCAATTTAAATGTAGGAGCCTGAGCGTTATTTGAGAGGAGTTTTGTAATTTTTAAGAAATCATAGAATTTATTACATTCTTTCAAATTGAGATTTATGAATACAAGAAGTGTTGTTCACAGGAAACTTGCTATCAAAACATTTTATTTTAGTTGATTCTAAAATGGTAACTGTTTTATTTTTAAATTAGAACAGCCATGAAATGTTTTTGAGATTCTATGATTCTGAGGTCATCAAATGTATTAACATCGGATCATAAAAGAATTCTACAAGATATATTCTATGATGACTTCTCTAACTCTTATGGGAGTATAATTTCTTTGGGATCTGAAATGACATATTTATTTTGTTTAGATAATATTTATTTTGAGTACGGTTCTTCTCTTGACTCTTGAAGATGTCTGGTCGGGCTATGTGGTCTTTTTTGATGCTTTGGGTTAATGTTTGGGATACATTCTTATGTAGTGTGATTAGGTTGTTGATTATTACTCAAATAACATAAGGTCGTATAAGAATAATTATATTTCCTATGAACATGAAATTGTAGATGTGATTCATGTACTTAACATATGATGACATTTCCTTTTTGTTGAAAGGTTCACCAAATATTCCAAAAAAACAATCTTGGGTTATATCTTCTCTAAAAAAAATTTGAGTCTCCGATAGAGAAATTCGGTGGAATACGTGAAATCATTTGACTTTTAAATCTCTTATACCCTATGTAAGGTAATTTCATTGTGGAATCTTTGATGAGAAAATGTATTAACAAACCCATGAAAGATTATTCAGAAAAGTGTAAAATGACAGCTATCTTTAGACAGTGGCTTATTAGAGTCCAAGAATCAAGGGATGAGATACCATTGTCCGTTGTTCTATTGAAATATAAACTTCTTTCGATGATTCTTTAGGAACACTATGATTATGATTATTTCTGTAGAATTATAGACTCTCTTTATAGTGGGGAGACCATGATTGACTATTCATTTTTCTCAATATGCATTATATGATATCAGAAGCGTATTTTTGTATCGTTGTCTGTAATGAAATATATGATGGGGCTTGTAATAATTAAAATGGATTTGTTCACCATGAAAACATGCAGATTTTCAATGAAATATGGTGTATATTTAGGTTGTCAGGTATGAGATGAGGTATTACTGGATTTTGTTCCAACAGTTACACATACCATCTGAACAATTCTAAACTCATGAAACCATCAGGGATTCTTCAGCCACTACCAATCCCAAAATGGATGTGGGATGAGATTGAATTTGACCATATGGTTGGGTTTCCACATACCTAGAGTTAGAATCATTTTATTTCAGTTGTGATATATCAACTAAAAAATCATCTAACATTATACCCATTCGTGATACAACCGATATTGAAGTATTGTGTAGTCACTATGTGAAAGAGATTGCAAGTTTTCATGGAGTTCCATATTCTATGGTATATGATAGGGATCCTTTGATTACATATCTCTTTTGTAGAGTCCTTTAAGAGGAACTGAGATCTTATATTAGTTTGAGAAAGGAATACCATCTGTAGTTGGATGGATATATAGAAAGAGCTATAAATATTATTTACGATATGATTGGTTCCTATGATCATGACTTCGGAGGAGATTGGGATGACCATATAGGGGTAGTTTCTTTTTATGATAAACAAAGTTACCAGTATGTGATTAGAATGGATCCTTTTAGGACATAAATGGTTGACCATGCAAATCTATATTATGTTGGTTAGAGATTGGTGAAAGTTTCCTAGTTGGACCATGTTTGGTCCAAGAGAAAATAGAAAATATTCAGTAGATATGTCGAAGATTGTTGATGGATCCCAATAGGGTAAATATTATTCTAATCTTCATCACACACAATTTGACATTTTAGTTGCAGACCAGGTGTTCTTAAAAGATTAAATTCATTTTGTCTCATCGACTTTGTGAAGGGGAAATCATTCTTCATCCTTGTTTTGTGGGAACATGTCAGGTCGTCGATCAGGGGGAATGTGTACTACCATTTAGAAATCCCCCCATAAATTATGTTGATTCACAACATGTTCCTTGTATCTCAACTATGAATATATCTATCTTTCCTTTCTCGTATTTAGAGCTAGAGTGTTCTTCAGGTTGAACTAGAATTATGTATACCTATATGAAATGTCAGAATAGTTGATTTTTTAACCATGGAACATAGTGGGAGGATGATACCATTGGTTTTAATTCTATGGCATAATGGTTTTAATTCTAATGATACATGGGAGAGGGAGACACTGATGAAGGAGCATTGGATTCATCTTTTTTACATGGAAGATTCTTAGAAGGCCATCTATGGATAGAAATGTTCAGTGGTGGGAAGGTTGTAACATCCTGTAACTATTTTCATGTATTCCAAAAGCCTTGTTTTGACCATTCCTTTGTTGAGTTTTGTTTGGGTGTGCTTCAAGTGAAAAGTTTTCAAATTTTGAATGTCTTGGGATGTACAATTTTGGTTCATAGTTTCCTAAACCATATGCCCTCTCAGAAGAATACATACAAACCCAAACAACAGTGGTTTGTGTAGATGGTGCACAGTTTTACCCACCATGAAATCACCTATTAGAAACAATGAACTTGTGCCAAAAGGGGAAAATGTTTAAGATGTATGGTTTTTCAAACACTGTCTCTCTGCCAAGCTAACTCTTAGTACATGATTTTTTAATCTGAATATTATCTTTAAAAATCCTAAAATAGTTATTTTCCATTCTCAAAGAGCATATACGGCCCCATAAAATTTTATTCTTCCTTGGAGTCTCCCATGAGGTGATTTTTCCCCAATACACCCCTCAAAAAGTGAATCAATGCTAGGTGAACGAAATTTAATCTCTGCATGATAAGTTTCCTCTTCCCACTATCTATCTCCTATTAAATCCACATTCATTCCCAGTGTTTTAAAGATCTCCTTCTTATCAGAAGATCAAACACAACTATTTATGATCCTGAATCTAGATTTTATTCTCAGATCCTCATTAATGAGGTTTTTCATTGGATCTTCCATGTTTAGTATTTTTTCTTTTAGATCTCGTGATCCTGAGGTAGGTGGTTCTAATATGATGCCCAATTTTGATTAACCCACAATTTCATGATTTAAATTTAATTATTTTCTTTGAATTAAATTTATTGATTTCAATTGATGTTCTTTCAATTTGTTAATTGAAAAAACAAAATTCATGTGAATTGGGTATTTTTGATTGATTTGGCATGATATTGGGATGAATAACTATTCCATTGAATTGGGGGAGTGTGTGTAAAATTTATGGAACATTGTCGAATTTAAATTATTGATTTAAAATGATGAAATTGATTTACTCATATATTTTTCAATGTTTTATTGGTAAAAATGTCTTAAATTTGATTTTGATAAGAACTCATTGTATTTGTAAAGGAAAAGTTTGTTTTTGAATAATGATCAATCTTTTGGTTTGTAAAAGAAAATTGGAAATTTTTAATGGGAGGAATCCGATGAATTTTATTGTAACTAATTTTTATATAAATTTACAATCACTAGTTGTTATCAAATCATGTGAAATCCTAGGTAGTTAGTGAGTTGTTCAGATATCACCCTTTTGAAAATTTATAGATAAAATAAATCAATGTGCACTGGATCACATTTCCAATGGGATGGGGATGAGTCATCATGTTATAGTGTTGCAGGGTTGTGTGTATACACATATATTGGTGATTTTCCTTCTATTTGGTGAGTATCCCACTGCTTTAAACTATAATACCTTTTGGAAGATGACTGCGTGGATAATTGTTTTTTGTTGAAATATATTTCACTTCTTGTTGTAAAATGTTTTTCACATGTCTTATGAATTTATAAAATCTTTTTTTATAATAATTGTTTATTAAGCCTTTTTTATAGTATTTCAATCATTTTAAATTTATAAAATGATTTTATTTGCATAGTAATACAAATAATTGATGTCAATTTATTTGAGATTAAAATCATTATTTGTTAATTATATTTGGAATCTAATGTGGAATCCTTGGAGAGACCCTACTCGGATTTTATATTACATTATACCTATTCCTTCAGGTGTTTATAGATTTTCTCCTTATTAGTTTGCAAAAGCGTAATGCACTAATAAGAGGTGGTTCTTATTATCGATCCTTGATCATGGAAAGTTATCCCCATCATACATGAGAGGTTACCCTATTTTATGGTTCTTCATGTTGTACTTTGGGTTGTTTATACCTATTTTGATTCTATTATAGTTCTCACTAATGTTTTTTTCTTGTATGAATACTAAATTTTTATAGTATTTTTTTATGTTTTTGGCACAAATTAAATCCACATTCATATTTTCTGATTCTATGTTCTAGTCACAATCTCATGGGGATCATGAATTCCCTTCAATCTATGTTATAATCGTTCTAGAAATCAGTGTAGCAGGGTGTAAGGGCTAGTTTGTTAAAATGAATAAGTCAATATATAATGATTCACATGTTTAGAGATGAGACACTATTTTATTGAATACCTAAAAAATCAATTGAATTTTCCTGATAAATGTATAATGGGAGAATTACATTATTATTAAATCACTTCTACTAAGGATGATTTTCCTAAAGGTGGAAGGTAATTCATTTGTAAACTAAAATTTTACTAAGTTGTTGTTTTATGTTGGTTCTTCTCAATCATTTATATCTTCCATGTTTGACCATAAAAGATTTTATTTCAATATAAATATAATAATTGAGTAGTAAATCAATACTCCTAGTTGAAATATGATAGAAACATGTATATTTTACTCAGTACCCATTATGAAACATATGAATAACCTGTTCGCAAACATGACTACTATGCATAAGGGTTACTTTTTATTCTTCACTATTTTGGAATAGATTTCAAATTATAATGAAAAAAATATTACTAAGAGAAGGAAATTTTGATTCATGATTTAGATGTTGATTTCCATATCATCATTGGGGAGAATAAATCCTCTGAATAATATGAGGATCTACCTAAAGTACATATACTTAATGATACTGTTATATAAGAAGGTAATATTTCTCCTATGTATGAGAAAGGTATCCTTAGAATATTATATGTTCTAATTGTATGGGAACACATTGATATATTTTCTGAAAATATTTGTGGAAAAACTCTTAATATTTATTTTGGGGTCTTTATTGATCTCATACCCATTCAAGAAATATTATTTATGTTTTCTTAAAATATATTCATAGTGGAAATATTGGAATAAATGAAAAAACTATATGAGTTGTGTGATAAATTCATTATATTTCCTTTTGTTTTTCCAGGTAGAGTCTATGTTCTTTTTTTCATGTAGAAATTTTTTTCTATGAGATTATAAATTGATTACATGTAAATAAACCCTTATTTTGTAAATAAAATGAATATGTTACCTTTTATTAGTCATGTGTATGATCATCTTCAAGGAGCATTATTTTTTTCTAAGATTGATCTTTATTTTAATTACCATCAACTGTGAGTAATTAATAAGTTATTTCCAAGATGACATATTATATGAGGCATTGAAATTATTAATTTATAATAATTTATTTTTGAGTTAATAATTCTCCCACGATTTTCATACATATAAGAGATAAATTATTCAAGGAGTACCAAAATGAAATTATTATTTTTAATTTACTGATGATATCGTGATATGATCTAAAGTAAGATATGTTCTCTGTATTCATTTAATAATCATTCTTATCTCTATTAGGGAAATGGATATATATATTGAAAAATTAGTCACACAAAATCCTTGATTTAGAATGGTTCTTTTGATATAGATATTTTTTCCAGGGATGGAATATAATTGAATAATTCAACATTAAAGGAAGTTATTGGATGGATAATGGTAATGAATATAACTATTGTATATAGATTCCTTGGACTAATATGTCAATTTTAGTTATTAGTTAAAAATATTTCTTAATTAGATAATCCATTAAAAAATTAACATGTAAATTTGTTATGTTCTAATGGTGATATGAATGAAAGGAAGGTTATACATAACTATATAAGTGATTGTTCAATGTATTGATAATGAGTTTTCTATTGTGATGGGATGGATTTGTGATATATAGGGATGCACCAATTAGGGGAACTGAATTTATTCCTTTGCAGAATAGTAGAGTTTTTTCACATCCATCAAGGATATAAATTATCCATGAATAGACCTATCATCCCCATGATCTCGATATGGTATCCAAAATACATTCATTTATTATTATGAGTTATTAACTTTATATTTAGTCATTTTATGACTACCGTGAATTCATATAAAATGTGAATGTTATATTTATTAAATAAATAAAATCATAAAATAAGTAATGTTATAAATATTAACATTAATAAATATTTGATTCATTATTGTGTTCTAAAAATTTACTAGACACGATAAAACAATATGGATATGTAAAAGGATTATATTTTAGTTCCACAACGTTCTTGGTCACATTAATGTCAAAGTAAATTAATTATTCCAATAATAGAACTAATGATATTTTATAATGTATAATATTTTATTTAAGTACTTGAATCTTTTTAAAATACTATATTAATACAAGTTAATGAGATGTGGTCAAACATATAAATAGTTTCACATTGAAAGTTTGAATTTCCTATTATTATAACATTCAGAAACATTAGATAGTTGAAATTTTTTATATTGTGTTAATTATTGAAAGGGTTAACAGGGGATATAACTCAAAGATACCAATTAAAACATCAAATAAAGGTTTATTACTTTTTTTGGATGATATTATTGTAACATGTAATCATCATATATTATAAATATATCATTATTGATCCAATTTATAATAAAGAATAATTTTTATTAATATAAAATATTATGCATTACAAATACTGCCCCTCCCCGTAGTAAAAAAATGTCACCTCTTACCTTATCTTCCTAACTTTTTTTATGATTTTAGATCACTTAATACAAAGAAAAATATATTTATAGATTCTTTCACAATATCATAGACCTTATTTCATTCCAAAATTACCTACATTCAATGATTCTGGTGTAAGCCAAAAATAGTTTCTCAATTAAGTGGTATAACTATTAACTGATTATTTTAAATTATATTTCAACTTATACCTCGTTTAAGTACATGGTATCAAATATAAAATAATTAATAAAATATATAAAATATTATAAAAATGTTTTATAATGTATGAACAACCTTTTTCTTCTACCTTTCCATCTTACAAAAGTTAAAACAATGCACATGTGTACGTACATATTAACATCTCCATGGAGTAGTATGAATCATTTTTCATAACCACATTAAAAGGATGGTTATAATTTTTGTTTTAATAAATATATAGGTTTCTTATGATTTTATTTAGATTCTATAATTGAAAATAATTTCTTACCTTTCTATAGTTTAATCTGTTGAACAATTTAAAAATGTTCAACTATACATACAACATTATGTCTCCATGAAAAATTAAATTAATTTTTCTATATATTCAATTTAATGGTGCATCTAAATATATTTATATATAGAATAATTATTATTTTTATGTCATGGATGAAATTATTGAGATAAATAAATCATCTTCAACGTAAAAGGAAAAGAACTACAAAACACAATGTTCCTTAAAAAAACAGTTAACACCTAGAAATGAAGTTCTTAAAATGGAATTATTAATAAATCTGTTTTGAAATGTAAAAAGTGGATAATTTATGGTGTTATATGTTTGAACATGTTTCTTCAATAGTGTTATAAAAAATTTAAATTTATTATACTAGTGGTTAGTGTGCCATTAAAATTTAAAATTAATTATACTATCTTATTTTTCTAAACATGTGATTGGAGTATTTTTTTAAACTACATGGAATGTGTGGAATTGCATTTTTCATTAATAGTCAATTTTTTTCATGTTACTATGAATTTTTGAAATTTTATTTTTGATTTGAAAATATTTTAAACTATACCAAAGGTCCTTTTTTTGATTTTTATTATATGATGACATATTTTTATGTTACTAAAGTATTAATGGAGATATAATATAATAAAACCACAATTATTTATTCTCTGTAGCATTTTTGGTTATGATAAAAATATTATGAAACTATAATATTTTCTACAGGTTATTCTATGCTGAAATCATAAAATTTTTCTGACATAGTTTCCTTACAACAGGCAAGGATAAGATGAATGATTTATGATCTTGTAGGAAACGTTTTGGTGATTTTCATTATATAGTAGGTGCTATGAGATTTATATATCCCTTTTAATGAGTATAGTATGGATAGATATTTAATGAATTAATAATACTCTAAATAGGCAGCAAACCCAGTTTAATTAGGTAATTTTCTACTAAAATAGTCTTGGAAGTGAACCATGTATAAGGATATGATGGAGTGGAGAGTCACAAAAATCCACTCTTATAGTCATAATAGTGATTATTTACGAATAAAAATATTTTTTATGCTTATGTATATGCTTCAATAAAATATTTAATGTAAACAATAAGATCTCATGACTCAAGCACCTCGATAACATTATGATTCATGTCTTATGAACTACCAAGATGTATTCCATGATTCCAAGTTATGATCTAAGATACAATATTTATTGTTTTCAAATGTCAAGATCATTTGATTATACTATTGTGTTCTTGGTTTGATTAATTGATGATTAATATCTCATTTTTACCCATATTTAGATTTGAAGATCACAATTTCTTAGGTATCCCTTCCACTTAAGAAGAAGAATGATTATAAGTATGATATTTACATGAAGGATAAAATTTGTGACGAACTAAATCATATTTATTGTAGATATATTATTAATATGTTTTTTATTTATCAATTTTTTCAAAGACTCTAAACCTATGTGATTATGGAACGGATTATAATGTTATGTGTTGTGGACCCAACCCCAGTATCCCAGTTCTTGTATACACTTTATTAAATTTTCATAAATACAAGGAATCACATCCCAGAGCACCATATAGTTTATTAATATTGGTAAACTCAAAAAATATATGATTCCAATATTTAATTCCATGACCCATCCCCTAGGGCCCGTGTTGTGTCTACCCCAAGTCCACCTTCCATAAGTAAAGGATTGGAGACTATAATTGGAAATGAATATATTTAAAAATGGGATGGCATTTTCTTTAAACCTGTAAACACCCAGACAAGGTACAGAACTAGAAAAAACCACATCATATAACTGTAGAATGTCAATGTGTGAACTCATGATGAATGGGCTAGAATACAAACCCAACAAAAATAAAATACCGATAAAGGGAAAAATAGCTCCATAGGTCATCCTCCAAAGTTCATACCTGACTGGTAGGTACAGGTCATCACTGTAGTTCTCTGCGTCTACTGATCACCTCTGTACACCATCTAGGCATGGCTCTCAAAACTCGGTCAAGGATTCCCATCATCAACATAATACACAACATGGTGCATGGATGCTCGTGCAAGGGTGAGTATAAAAATACCACCTATGGACCCTAAGACCCTTTAAGGTCTCCCAAAATTTCTCAAAGGAAAAACCACAAATCACGATCTCAATCACAAATCAAAAAGTAAAATACTTAGCTCGGGCCAGAAATACAACTTAAGGAACATGAATAATTATTAATAGTCATAAATCTAGATCTTCTAATTCTATCAAGAGGCTTTTTCTGCTATATCGATAAATGTTTCTAGGTGCTGACCCACAGAGGTTTTCTAAGTGTTAACCCCTAGAGGATCGCTAAATCACTACAAAATATTTCACTTTTTCTAATGGGGGAATATATGTTGGTAAAAGTTCATTTTCTATTGGTAAAACATTTTAACAACATATAGGTATCTGTCACAAAACATTCGGTAAAAACTCTTTATCTAATAGTTTTTAAGGCAGAAAAAATAATTCCATTTCAATTATAATAATACCAAAAGATAATTGATATGTTATTTAATGTGTTTAGCAATAGGTTCTGGTGATAATTTTGTCTGTTTGTAAAAATATTATGAACATACAATATTTGTTTATAAATTGCATTTCAATAAAAATATAAATTTTTATTTCTAGTAAAATTAAATATTATATTTATTAATTTATCATATATAATGCATTTGTTTTAATTATTAATTCAAAGAAGAATTTAACACATGTTCAAACATATAAAAAAATATAATTATATTAATAATGAAATTAATTAAATAATGAATTAGTAGAAAATTCACCACCCCCTCCCCTAACAAGATCCATCACCAATTAATACAAAATCCCCCCCCCCCAATGCCAACATCACCCATCCAAGCCACATCATGGACCAGAAAACTCCAACAACCCATCCATGCCCCAGGACCAGCAAGCCAGCTCCACCCCATCCATGCCTGACCAAGGACCAGCGAGCACCAACAATTTATCCATGCCTTAGAACCGGGGAGTCAACTACAACACAAATTAGTGAAAAATATCTGCATGAAATGAAACCAAAATATGAATTGGTATAGAAAATTATTTTCATAGTAAACATTTTTCTTCATTCATATAGATATTTCATCAAAGGAATGTAAACTATAATCCATATATAATGTTTTCCTAATCAATAGAAACCCCAAAAAAATGTTTTCCCAAATAAAACATTAATAGAGACAAAAATCAAACACCAAAAATGAGTTTCTCCCAACTAAAATGATAGAATGCATCTCTCTCCACCTTTGGAGTTTCATAGGCTAATGAAATTCAAGAAGTATCTGCAATGGTGACCTGAACATCCACCCAATTCTCAACTATGATGAATGTGATTTACTTCACCACATCCATCGAGCTATATAGATCTATCCCCTGCTTGTGCACACACAGTTCGAATCGATCCCATGTCTTAGTCCCTTCAAGTTTTAATAAAAAAAGAAACAGAGTAGAGAATATCTAGCTATCAAACACGAACCCATATGAGTTATGTTTCAATATGCAGATAAACCCACATATAACCTATTTGATCATAGAAAAACTCTAATCTTGTATTACAAAGATGACATACCATTCTAGAACCATCACTTACATTCACAAAAATTATATTAAAAGAATTTATGGACATAAAATTCAGAAAAATAATAATGAATGTATTATTTGAGATAATGTAGAATATTTTCATGAATTTTAGGTCAAACTGGGAAGAGATTAAGGTAGGAATTGTAATCTTCCTTCTCCATAATAGGAATTCCTGGTAGTTATATGAAGGACCTTGTTATGTATTCTAACAGGTCCATTGACTTTCAACTACATGGCATCGGAACCATATACCAAATTAGAACTCACTAAAAACAATATAATAAAAGTGAAAAAATCACTTATGAAATAAAATAATGAATAAACCATTGGGACCAGGTACTAGAATGCTTTTACGTATTACTAAATCTATTTGGTCATTTTAATCATATAACTTTTCTCACATGATTAAATCTAGTCCTCATTTCTGGAACCTGTATTTGATCAAATTTAATTTCAAATAGAATTTAATGTGGTCAAAGTTCATCCCAATAAAGTCAGTACATGTATAGATCCAATATACCATGAAAAAAATGTGGAGTCAATGTAAAATCAAAACTCATGAGAAATGATTTTTTAGTGAATAATGAAATAATTAATTGAAAAACTATCCATCCCAAACTATGATAACGATAAAAAGTTTAATGAGAATAAAATATTCCATATTTTATCAAAATATAATTAATAATCAATATATAAAATCAAAAAACAAGTCATTGAAAATAATCTATATAAGTCATTTTTAAGGTTCTAGGCTTTTGTCAAGGAAAGTGTGATCTTGATTTTGTGAATCTTCTCCAGGGGGTCTTCCAGACCAGGTTTCGTTGGTTTTATAGTTGTATACATCATAGACACTTCTCAAACCAATGAAGAAAAAAATAAATTAGGTGCTACAACTATAGGATATGTTTCCGTATCCCCCTCCCACCATACATTATTTACATCTCTGACCTCAGATCCACTTGGATAAACCTGAAACAACAAAATCACTATCACCAATTTTAATTAAGAGTGACACATTAATCAAAATTTTATTATCTAGTAACACTACATGAAATTATATTATCATGTAAAGCTCCATTCAATTTCTAATTACAATACTTCTAAATGCTGAATGACACATAATTCAACAGCTGGAGAACTATTTAGTGAAATGAAATCATTAGGAACTAAGGAGAGAGATTCAAATATGGTCTTGAATAAAATTGTCAAATTTTATGAATATAATTGGGATCCAGATTCAATCAAAGATGAACATGTTCTAGCATCTCCGTCATAAATTTAATTGAGATTCAATCAAAGATGAAACATAATATATTCAATCAAAGAGAGATAAATCTCCCAATAACATAAAGACCAAAACATTTATAAGTTTTAAACAGTAAAGGTTTGATACCATGTAAAAATATGATAAAACTAAAAAATTAAGAACTAAACTTTAAATGTTGGATAATCTTCATTGATTTATAAAAAATCTAGACATGAAATTAGGTTTTAAATAATAATATATAGGATCATATTTTCCTTATCAGTGGACCCAACATTGTCAATAACACTCCTTCCCACAATTATATCCAATAACACAACACTAATGTTGTACGCATTAGATTTTGTAGTCTACTAGATAGTTAGTTCATAATCATGAGCATAGTATCCAAAGGTTCCCATTGCCACTATGGAAACATAGGATTAATCCAAAGTTAGACCGAGCTTGGAAATCCTATAATAACATATTAATATTGAATTCATCATAAAAACATGTGTTCAATGCATTGATATAATGGTATATTACATGTCTATTTTTCTTCTCTGATAAGTTTTCATGTTATCCTATTTCCCCATTAAGAATTTTTATCTTGAAATTCTAATCCAAGAGCTTTGGGTTTGGAGGTAAATATCAAAGGAAAAGTTTCTTTAGTTGGGAATTTTTTGAAGAACATTTTTGTATGTGAATTATGAATAATAAATGAATATAAATTCTACATAACTATATATTGATAGAATAGAATCCTCATATCTCCATCAACACAAAAACCTATCAGGATCATGTGGCTGGGATGGTGAATAAGGTTCACTATGAAGACATCCACCCTAAATTCTCTATTACCTTGCAATACAATATTGTCTAGTAGCTTAAAATCCACATACTAATGAATAGTAAACAAAAGAATCCAAATCAATATATAAAAAATGTATAATAACTAGGAGAAATTTTACCTTTATTCTACTCTCAAGGTACCCTTTGTAAACCCTTCTAAACCCCCTTATTCCAATAAAAAATTGGGAAAAATATTCATTGTAGCAACATAGATCTCCTCGAATTCAAAGAAGTGGGAAGGGATTTGGCCTATTTCGATTCATAAAATTTTATTGAGGAAAAACCTATGCTTGTCTCTATAAGATTTTATTGAGGCATGTGTGGTGGTTGGAGGAATTTTATATTGTCGTGACACTCACTGATTCATCTCTTCAATGCCCTTATGTGGATGTCCTGCATTGACAATACATGAAAAGATGAAACAAAAAATGATGAAATGAAAAGAATGAATCCAATGTCTAATCTATAGATCTGAGATATCAATGGTTCAAATAAAATTAGCCATTTTCATTCATGATATAAAATAAAATGTCCCCTGAAAAACAGACCTATGGAATGTTTAACCTTTCATATGCATTTATTCTATTATAAGAATTATTGAATGTGAAAGAAAGGGATCAATAAAGGACTTAGGAAACGATGATTTATTTACCATTTTATAATTCGTAAAAATATATAAATAGTGATCCATTAAAAAAATCATGTCACAAAAGACACACCAACGAAAACACAGACACACAAAATACTTGAGAAGGTAAATTACAAATAGAAAATATGACTCATCAAAATGTAAGAGTTCTTCTAACAATGATTCAATGGATTTTAAAAAAATAAATTATAGTATAGTCAGTGGTAGCATCTTCCATATCCTCTATCGAAATATATGTCTCATTGGAATTCTATGTGATGTTAGTTTCTAAGGCACACACCTCTGGTTTTCTATCTTCTTCCATTTCAAGTAAATATCTTGGTATAGTAATGAAAACATGATAATTTTTATCATTATATTTTTTTATATAAAACACCTATAAAGCATCAGATGAAATCAAAAAGATATCATTTGCTTTCATAATCCCCTTAAGACAGACAAGACTGAATCCAAACATATCTTATTTGACACATTTGATATGTTTTACCCAAATCACACTGAAATAAAATTACACTTTTTCTAATTGGATAACACATCTCAGTAATTTTAGTCAAAACATAATAAGATGATACATTACTAAAAAAATTATTGTGTTCACAAGAACACCATAATTTTGATTCACACTCTTCTTAGAAACACATTTCACACACCATTAAAAGCAACACTGATGCATGGGTTATACGAGTTAAAGATGAATTAATATGGGGAAATGGAGATGACAAAGAACATCTGGGGTAGGAGAAGATGTTGAATGAAACCCCAGGAAGTGACGAAGTAAATGATATAATGAAATCACGATCTATGTTTAACCATTGATATTTTTTCACGTAATTCAACCATTATGAAAAGGCCAAGAATCTTGAAACTGTGTTCTACTTAGAAGCCAAACTATATTCTAATTAGATTTCACACACGGATAAGGATTCAATATATGTTAGTGAGAACACTAAATCAAATTTCAAATTCAAACCAAACAAATATTAGGGCATTCCTTACATGGGGAAGGGTAGGTGGGAAGACTGGGGATGGAAGGTGTCAAGCGAGGAAGTACGGGGATGGTGGGTGTCTTTTGGTGGCGACGATATTATGGTCTTTGAAAGAGTGTGGTAGGTATGCAGGTTCGTGGTAGAAGAGGACGGTGGCGTAGGTAGAGGGTCATGGAAGAGGAGGTGGGGGTCACACAAATGGTTGGTGTTATAGATGGAGAGTGGTAGAGGATGCGGCAAAGGGCGCTGAGGGGAGCAGTGGTCACAGATGAGGTAGGGGATTACGAAGGCGGAGGTGGTGTTAGTGTCAATATAGGGCACCGATATTGCGGGTCACTAGATGGGTGGGGTGTATCGCACATTGGAGATGATGAATTAGGGTGGGGTTATTAATGATTTGAAAAAATAACATAAAATAAATAAAATATGAAATTCCATTTTTTTATATTAATGATATAATATATATATATATAAATGGTATAAATTTTTTAAAAAATTATTAATTTTCTTTTAATATAAAATATAATTTCAATAAGTAAATATAAATTATTTTTAAAATAATATTAATTAATAAATTTTTATATTCATTATGTATTAAATTTAAATTATCATTTTTTAAATTTATTTTTACTATATTTTATTATTTTTATTATATTTAAATATGATAATTAAATAACCAAGTATGTGGGTAATATCAAATATATATAACTATATCAAATATCATAATGATTTAAATTTAATTTTATAAAAATTATTTAACTGATTAACAAATGAACAACATTAAAAAATATAAACACATTTGATATTTAGAGAAAATTGAAAATTAAAATCTGTTAATGAGATATTTTTAATAAGAACTCAAAAAATGGATATTTACTTTTTTCATTAAAATAGTTATATATAAATAAAATGGGTTCTCTTCTTTTTTTACTAATAATTTTTTTTATTAAATGGTTCATTATAAAAAAATTCATTGAAGTAAAAAGATTTGATGGTAATGGTTATCATTACTAATTGATTCACATGTTAAAAAAAATAATTTGTGTTAGTATGAAAAAGTGATAGACTTAACATACGATTATAAAATTGTTGGTATTGAACAATCAATAGAAATAGATATATCTGTTGGAAAAATTAATTGTTGGTTTTAGAAATTAATACCAATAAAACATAATATCTATGAGTAATTCTCATTTTTACCAATAGATATATTATCAGTCAACAAATTTCTGTTTGTATAATGTAAATATTTTGGAGTGAATGCTGACCCACGAGGGATCGCTAAGTGTTCACCAAGAGAGGATCACTAACTGCTAACCCGTAGAGGATAGCTAAGTTTTTACCCATGGAGGATCGCTACCTGCTGGCCCACATAGGATAGCTAACTTGTGACCCATAGAGGATCGCTTACTGCTGGCCCACAAAGGATCGCTAAGTACTTCATTGATTCATCATGTCACAGCCATCAACTGAATTCCCACACATAGCACATTTGATTTTGGGGGGATCCATTCCTCAAGTCATAAATCATACCTCATCTTCAACTAAGTCCAACGAATTAGTAACCCGAACAACAACCATGTCATAATGGTTCCAACGCAACAGATGGTGCATCAATCAGACGCCCAACCTGTATGTTATAATCATTTTAGTAACGAGCACCTAGTTGGATTCAAGTCCAATCCAACCTTCTTGTAGTCCATCATTCCCCCCAAAATCCATGTGGATTATTTCAAAAGTACCACCTTATCCTAAGGGTTCTGGCGCCATAGACGGTTCGTCAAATGGATGACCGATTTAGATGATTGGACCCTTAAGCGAAATTGGGTCAAAAAGGGTCTGGGTCTGACCTGGCCTGACCCGGCCCAACCCACTAGGCCCATACTGGGTTGACTGGGGTCTAGTCTGGGTTTTTGGGCCGCAGGATCTTCCCATACCACCCATTTGAGCGTGGCTCTCCTTCTAGGCTCGAGGTCCGCAACCTTCTAGAAAGGACTCGTTCCATGATGGTTCCAAACCGGTGTCGCCCCTCCAGCTGACTGATTCGGTAGACCAGTTTAGGGAGGGACCTGCAGACGTCGGTCTTCCACTGTCGTGGCTGGATCAGCGGCTTTTTTCTTTTTGGCATCCAATTGGCAGTCATCATCAACATAAGGGGCAAAGGTCGACCACCCCTATCCAACGTAGTGCCTTCGGGCACCGCCATTCCCTCGCCGCCATCGACCGTCGGCGCCGCCATGCTGGAAGGGGTTTTGTGGGCCACCGGGGAAGCTCCAGTGGTCTGATTGTCTTCATTATTGCACCTACGGGATTCCATGGATGTTGCCTTTATTGCACGACCCTCGGTTTAATCTTGCGACCAATTTACTTGGTCACCCAAGAAGAACGCATCAAACCAATATTGGCGGAGAGTCCCGGACATGTTCAGTTTGGCCTACGCCCTCCGAGTTAAAGTTATAACATGGTTAGAAATTCAAATAACATAAACTCTTATAATAAAAATCAAAACCCATACTGCGAACATGAAAGATTCTTTTATAGATAAAGAAGAAGAAGTTATGCATGTGTTTTTGTTCATCGTCCATCAAACTCTGGATTGATTCCTCAACAGGCGCCGTCAAAAATCCATTCTTCATTGGAGTAATTCATCACTAGAACATCATCAAGAGTCCTCTTATAGGTTCCCAAAACCCATGAAAATGATTTTATTAAATAAAAGATAAATAACCTCCCACATTGGATCATTATTATTATTCAATAATTAATCACAATTAATGATCATAATAAACCACAAGCATTGGGGTTACCCAACGAGAGGTTAAAGTCATTAAATGACCCAAGTTTATTGTTGACGTTACATTGCAGTCCCAACATTGGCCACACAATTGTTTCAAATATAATAAAATAACATCTTTAGTTATTTTATTATTATTTTATCGAATGATTGAAAAATTAACATTTTTGCTCGACCTTTTTCAAACAAATTTAAGCATCCCTTACAAGAATCTCAATTTTGTGAGTCCAATGATGTCCTAGGATTTTTATTCTATCCACCGATTCCAAAATAGAAATTCATGCCCGCTTGTTTATTGAACATTGCTTAAAGAAAGTTCAAAAATTGGTTTCAGGCTCTCTAGGCCTCAGAATCACCTGCCATCAATTTTTGTAGTCTCATAAAAATTTCATTTAATTAAAAAAATACATGTAATTTATAGGTCTTTATATTCTCCCACATTACGAATTTTTGTCCCCGAAATCCATAATAATAGATATGAAAACAAATGGGGGTATTGATCATGAATCTAAGCCTCCCGCTCCCATGGGATCTCCTGGAGGTTCTCATGCTGTCAATAAACTCACACCAGAGGGATTGACCATCGATGAAGGACTTGATCCTGTCAATCCTCTCTCTCCACCAAGAACTCTGTGAATGTCACCTCGTTTTTAATTTCTAGGTCTCCACAGTTGATAACATGTGATGGATCTTCAACATACCTCCTCAGTTCTGACACATGGAAAACATTATGAACCTGGTGTATCTGTGGGGGACGAGCTGGGTGGTACCCCACCATGCCAACTCTGCTGAGAATCTAGAAAGGTCTGATGAACCTTATAGATAACTTGCTTCCCCAGACACATCTTTGCAATCCTCATTAGGGAGAGACCTTTGAAAGACATGGTCTCCCTCCTTAAACAATAAGGGTCTCTCTTTCATGTCGGAATATGACTTATTCCTCCACTATGCAGTATGCATCATCCCCTGGAATATCTTCACCTTCTCAGTGGTAGCATGTACAAACTTTGGACCCATAAGTGCCGACTCCCCTGGGTCTATCCAGTATATAGGTGATCTAAACGGTCTCCCATACAAGGCATCCAATAGTGCCATGCCGATGGGGGAGTGATAAATATTGTTGTTTGAAAACTCCACTAGTGGTATGTTTTCCTCCCAAATAAGTCCAGAATTCAAGACTCAACCGCGAAGAATGTCCTCAATTGTTTTTATGGTATACTCCTTTAGACCATATTTATGAAGGTGAAAGGCTATTCCCAAGTGTTTCTAAGTCCCAAACGCCTCATGTGATCCCTTCTACAACTGAGTTATAAAATGAGTAGCATGATCTTAAACGATGGTAGATGGGACCCTATGAATCCATAAATCTCCTTTACAAAGTGGTGTCCAAATCTTTCTACTAATCCATTCTCTTGGATGGGTATGATGTGGGACAACATGATTAGTGGTTCAACAGTCACCTTGAAGGAATCGTGGCTCCTAGAAATACATGTAATTCATATCCTGAAGTCAATGGAGATACCATCCCACATTAATTCTAGTACCTCTAGGGGTTTTACTAATCCTTCTGAAACCTGAGGGTCGGAATTCACTTGCTGAAAAGTGTGGAATCATGAAACAAACTCCACTTCCTTCTTCACCCCAGACCCCTAGTAAAAATGTCCACGGTCCTGGTACACCTTCACCACAATAGGATGTTCTGCCAAAGGGGATATGTTAAAATCCCTCATCACCACCTCTCTTAGCATCACTTGTACCTAGATTCATCCTCTGAAAAAGATAGTGTGCTCCCAACCTTAAGAAAATCCTTCAAAAGCCCCTTTTAAGGATATCTGAACATTTCAAGACTAGAAGTAAATGTCCCCAAGCTATGCATCCCTGAATCATTGATGGAGTGGGGGAGTGAGTGTTATAGACTAGAGGTAACCTGCTCCATCATTATCCATGAAGGATATTTTCAACTAGGTGACATGCTATGTCACCTCCCTCAGCAGCTATAAACCAAAAGTTATACTGAGTGCATATGCTACTGTATTCCCCATCCAAGGAGTGTAGACTATTTCAATGTCATTGTTCTATAGGAATTAAATACATTTCCCCTTTCTCAATATTAGGTATTTCTGTTAGAAGATATACTTGAGAATGTTTTGATCGGAGTAGATGGTAAATCCTTCACCCATCAAGTAGTGATGCCACATCTTCAAGGCAAATACACTTCTTCTAACTCTTGGTTATGGGTAACATAGTTTTTATTGTATTTCCTCAACATCCATGAGCCGTTGGATATCACCTCTTGCTCCAGCATTAGGACACATCTCCATCCGGTCCATAATGTGTCGCAGAAGGCTACATTACCAATGCCCTTCTTCTATTGGCCTCAAGATGGGGGCCCTCGTCAATCTTTTCCTCATCTCATGGATACTCTAATATAATCTATCATTCGACAAGAAAGGCCGTACCTTGATTTACAAAGCAGAAAAGGGATATTCTACTCTAGAAAAGTAATTTAAGAGTCTCCGGTAGTACCCATCCCACCCCAGGAAACAATGCACCTTGGTCTCACTCCTAGGTGGATCCCAAGCCAACACTACCTCTATCTTCACTGGAACCACTTCAAATCCAGCCTCCGATATAACATGTCCCGGAAAGTGGACCTCTCGTATTGAGAACTGGAACATTGAGAGATTTACATAGAGATTGTTCTCTAAGAGTGTATCCATAACTATCTAAAGATGTGTATCATGCTCCTCCGATGAATGTTGAGTATATCAAGATGTCATCAAGGAAAACCTGCATGAATTGATCGGGGTAAGTCTAGAAGATAATTTTCATGAGACCCAGGAACACTACCGAAGCTTTTGTCATGTATAAAGGCATCACCAAGAACATGTAGTGTCTATACCCGCATCTAAAGGTTATCTTCATTACGTCCTTATCTCGTACCTTAAGCGCATGATAGCCTGATGTGATGTCTATCTTTTAAAACTACCGTTCACCCTTCAGATGGTCTATGAGATCATAAATCCTCAGTTGAGGATACCTATTTTTCATGGTAACTAGATTCATGAGATGATAGTCCACAGAAATCCCTAAAAATTTATATGCCTTCTTGGCAAACAAAATTGGTGCTGCCCATAGAGACACACTAGTTCTTATTCACCCAATACTCTCAAATTATTCCAATTGTAACCTCAACTCACAAAGCTCTATGGGGGCCATCCAATATGCTAGTGTAGATATCAGTGTGATCCCAATGTATATTTTGATGTAGAATTCAGACTCTCGGTGATGAGGTAGTCCAAAAACATCATCAGGATAGACATCAACATACTGGCCCGCCCCTACAGCATAGCTTAGTCTCCTCTCTTCAACTGCTCTGAGGGTAAGGAAATCCAAATGATTAGAGATTGGTTTCACCCTCTTCCAAGAGAGTCCATACTAAGATACAAAGGTTCTCTTCACACCAGTAAATGATAAACTTGTCCCATCCTCGCAGACACACCACACTTTATGCCTAAAAAAGTCAATTTGAGTATGGATTATCGATTGTCAGTCCATAACCAAGATGACGTCGTATGGCCTTGACACTGCTACTAAGAGATCCCTAGTGATTTTTCACCTCCTAGAGTGATGTAACACAACCTAAACCAGTGTCTAATTGTTGAATCCTCACTTGTAGGAGTCTCCAGTCATAAGTATCAAGCCAACGGATCAATCAGAATCTCCAAGATCTAAAAGACAGTTATGGAAATGAAAGAGAGAATGACACATGTTTTTATAAGAACTACATCTAGAGTTTAGTAGAAACAAATTGTACCTAAGATAATTTCTAGTGCACCATGGTCGTAGGGCTCAGCTGCCTGTAGAAGAGCTCACCTTTTCCTCCTACTCCCTCTGGTTGGGGTGGACCACCTGGGGGTGGGGGTGGTAGTCGCCCAGTGCCTGCTGCACGGCCTACTCCTCTGGGATGTTTGTCGCCCTATGAACCTCTTTTCTCGAACCTCTATCACTGACTCAGTAGTCCCTCAACTATATATTTATCATCTTTGGGGGGAGTCGGACATTCTCGATCCATGTGTCCATGTCCGCCACAAGAGTAACATACTCTAGTCCTCAAATGACCTCCTCTACCTCTCGAGCTCTTCCACTTTGATCCTACATCCTTGGGTTGTCCTCTGGAAGGTCTGGCCCATTTGGTCCTCTGCGTCATCTTCCTAATGCCGGCTATAAATGACTCAGCTGAATGTCATACATTGGTAACTCTCAACATCGGTGCCTTCAAATTAATTAATCTCTCCACCAATAGTGTTATCTCTAGCACTCCATCCTGCATCAGGATGTTGAGTGACATCACCACTGCTCTGATCTCCAATCGGATACCTAGCTCAAAGGTTTTGGCCCTAAATAATGGGTCTCGTACCATGTTAGTGGAATAGAGAGAGAGAGGACAGTGAATCTCGCCGAGTATTGGGCCACTATCAGGCTTCCCTATTTTAAGTGCATTATCTCCTGAAAACACACTGAGCTTAAAGTCATTGGTATGAAATCTGCCATGAAGTGGCTCTATAACTTCAAAAAGGAGAGAGTCACCTCCTTGATTGTCTGGAGATATGGGTTCCACCATCTCCCTATTTTTTTCTAGAAGAGGCTATCATCTAGGATCTCCATATGGTTTGCTGGTGTCTCAACCAAGAGAAAACCATGTGTCCCAACCTCCATGTAGTCCTTAGTTTCTAGTGGATCAGTCTCACCTGGAAACCTTTGAGGCTCTATATCTGGAACTCATGAAACACACTCATTTGGCATAAACATACTGCTAGTGGAGATGATCGAAACTACTTCTCTAGGGGTGGGGTTGTTGTTTGTACACCACCTGAAGGAGCCATCATCGAAAGAGGGCCCTACTCTGAAGCCCCATCGCGTGGTGGATAGTCATTGTGAACACTCTATGGAATCCTATATAGCTATCTACGTGGAGGAATCCTATAAAGGAACATATGCCCCATGATCAATAAGTTATACCTGGTGAGTTGACTAAAAAATATCAAAAGTAAAACAACATATTCAAAACACATAGAAAAAGTGTTTTTGTATACCGAGTCGGATATCAGAATTCAGGGTCCTGGTGTATGGATACATCGGCCATTGCACCAACACTATACTCCCAGAATTGTAACATGAACTCAATACACTTAACACTATTGATCCATTGAAAACATATATTTCTAGTTCTTTCGGTAGAACTAACCTACCTATGATACTACTTTTCCATGACCCATCCCCCAGGGCCCATGTCATGACTACTCCAATCCCGCCTTCCATAGACCATTGGTTGGTGACTAGCACTGAAAAGGAATATCCCTAAAAATGGGAAGGGGGTGCATTTAAACCAGAAAACACACTGGCTAGGTACACAACCAGAACAAACCCCATTGTATAATTGGTGAAAGTAAAAGTGTGACCTGAAGCTGAATTTGAAAGAATAAAAACACAAAGAAAAATATAGAAAAAAGGAAAAACATATCTATAGATTTTCCTTCAAGTATCCTACATAAATGGTAGGTAAATCTCGTTATTGCTGCTCTCTGCATCAACCGGTCACCTCTGAACACAATCTAGACATGGATCCCAAAACTCGGTCAAGGATGCCCGTCTGCTGCACAAGACACGTCAAGGGGCGGGTGAATCTAGTTTATATGTGAGTATAAAAATTCCTAGTGTGGAAGTCGAGACCCCCGAATGTCTACCATAATTCCTCAAATGAAAAACCAAAAAGCATGATCTCAATCACAAACACATATTAAAAAGACACAGCTCGAACCATGTATACTAATTAAAAACATAAATAAAGATGATTAGTCATAAAGACAGATCATCTTATTCTATTAGGAGGCTTTTTCTACCACACCACACAAGTCCTCTAGTTGCTGACCCACAGAGGATCGCTAGGTGTTGAACCACAGAGGATCTCTAGGTGCTGACTCATTTTGGATTTCTAAATGTTAACCTTCTGTGGATCGCTAAGTGTTGACCCATAAACGATCGCTAACTATTGTCCCATAGAGAATCACTATGTTATGACCTACATAGTATCTCTAACTATTGGCCTACATAGGATCTCTAAGTGCTTCATCATGTCAAAACCAGCCAATGGACTCCTGCACTTAGCTAGGTTAATTCTAGGAGAATCATCTCCTCAATTCATCGGTCATACCTCAACCTCCACAAAGTCCCACAAAGTTGTAAATCGATGAACTTCCATGTCATTAGTGTTCCAATGCAATAGATGTTGTGTTAATAGGACACCTAGCCTATATGATATAGGCATTTTAGTACCAAGGGCATGGTTGGATATATGTCTGATCCAACCCAGACGTACTCCATCATTTTCTCCAAACCCAATTGCAGTATCTGTAAAGGACCGCCTTATCATAAGGGTTTCTAAACCATAGATGGTTCATTAAATGGATGGTTTTTTCAGAAGATATGACCATTTAAGCAAAACTGGGTCGAAAAGGGTCTGGGTTCGACCCAAACTGGTCCCAGTAGACCTGACCCTACCCGACCCGATGGGCCCAACCTGAAATTGCTAGTCCCAGCCTAGTCTGACAGGGCCTGGTCCAGGTTGCTTGGCCATGGGACCAGCTTCGCTCACCAATCTTGGAACGGGGTCTGCACCCCTCTCAAAAGGACGCGGTCCGTTCGAGCTGACCAACCAGCGGTGCCAGGCCTGCATCACCCCACTAGCTGACTGGTCCGATGGTCCGGTCTAGGGAGGTACCCACAGACATGGGTCCACCTCCTCCATGGCTGGAGCTATAGTGCTTCCTCTGCGGTATCCCATTGGCTACCACCTCCTCCTCTAGAGCGTGCCACCCACTGTCAACATGATCGGCCATGGTCGGTCATCCCTTTCCGTCATGGAAGCTTCATGTGATGGCGTTCCCTCACCGGCAACGGTCACTAGAGCCGCAGAACTGGTGGTGTCATGCCAGTGGTGCTTGTGCGGGCCACTATTGAATCTCTCGTGGTCTGGTTTCCTTCAATACTACACCTACGAGCTTCCTGGGATTTTTTCTTTACCGCGTGACACTCAGTTGTATCTTTCCACTAATCTTCTTGGTCACCCATGAAGAACGCATCAAAACGAGATCGGCAGAGAGTACATTCCATGTTCGGTTCAACCCACACCCTCCGTATTAGCATAATGTCAAGGGTAGGAATTCAAATATCATCAAATCTTAGAAAAAAATAAAAACGCCTACCTCGAACACATTGGGTTTGATTGAGGAAGAAGAAGAACGTCCACGAGCATTGTGATTCGTCATTTGTTGACCTCTGGATTGACTTCTCAATGGGCATCATCAAAACTCCATTTTTTATTAGAGGAGGACATCGAAATCACTTTTTAAAGAGTTCTCCTATGTTTTCCAAAAACCCATGCCAATGATTCGATTAATGAAAAGAAAAATAACCTCCCACATTGGTTTATTATTATGATTCATTAAAGAAATTTAATTAATAATCCTAATAAACTACAAGTGTTGTTGTTTCACAAGGAGTGGTTCAAGTCATTGAATGACCCAAATTTATTTCCAACATTACAGTATAGTCCCATCATTTTCTGCTCAATGGTTGAAAAAAGATTAAATTAACGTCTTTTATTGTTTTATTATTTTTTTCCAAAATTCCACAGAATTAACTTTACATCTTTATTTTTTTGATCAAAGTTAAGCTTCCCTTAAGTGAATCACAACACTACGAGTCCAACGGTGTCATTGGATTTGTAATCTAAGTACCAGTTCAAAAATAGATAGTTTTTCCCACACGTTTACTGAACATACCTTAGAAAAATTTCAAAAAAAATTCGGGTTCTCCAGGCCTCAAAATAACGGATCTTCACTTTTTTGGTCTCATAAAAATTCCATTTAATTAAAAAAAATTACTTGGAATTTCTAGGTATTTAAATTTCATTTGAAAAAAAACTATAAAATAATTTTTTTTTGAGATTACATTATTCCCAATTCCATATCCTTTCATATAAATCCTAGTATGAATTAGGGATTCCTAGGATTATAAATAAAATAAAGGTAATCACAAATGTTTTGTAATGGTTAAGTATAGTTTAATATTTCAGGGATAATTCATCTGGTAAGGTAAACAACTGGAATCACAATAAATTTAATCAATAAAATGAGAATGAATTGCTTCCAGAGAAAATATCATTGATATTAATTTCTGAATTTTAATTAAGTAAATACATTAATTATTGTAATCCCTTATATCGTGTATCAAGATAGCTCAACTACCAAGATTATTCACATGAGATTTTAAATAGTATTGGTGAAATCCCATTTAATTTTCCAAAAACATTTCTCATGATACCACTGAATTAATCAAAGATAAATATAATTATGGGCCTCACCCATCACTATAGGTCCAAAAAATCATACATAATTATAATGATTGATTCAATTTTTTTTATCAATATTCATTATATAGACAATCTATAATGTGTAAAGAATATAGAATTATCATTATTTTCAAAATTAATTCAAATGAAAATAATAATAAAACACCATTGGTAAAAATGGTATAGGGTTTCGGTTAGATTCATATCCATGATTTATTGAATACAGAAAAACATTAATTAAAACATCGAAAATCATAAACAAAAATGTATTCATGTTAAATATATAAACAGGTAGTAAATACCCCCAAAAAAGTGAATATGTTCATATTAACAAATATATATTAATGAAAAGGAAATTGAGATGAACAACCATAAAATGATAAAAATCATAAAGTGAGAACTAATCAAACAATCCACCCGTGAATTAAATGTTAATCAACAAAAGAAATTCTAAATAAAACATAATATATTCAAAAGTAATTACACCCAAAATCATTTAATATCAAAGATAATGAATATTTAATTAATCTAATTGAAAATTAATTGAGTTATGAAACACTTTACCACATGGTAATTTTAATGTCAAATATTCCTTGATGGAACAATTGAAATTAAAACATAAACTATCATTAGTTTTGAATTATTGATGATATTTCATATAAATTAAGTAGTATGAACACCATATAAAATAAATATCATGTGTACGAATATAATATTCCTCAATGAATGGAAATTGATATAATGGCCCTTACCATAAGTATAAATAATTAAATCTGTTCTTTACCATTTTGAATAAAATAAATTTTGTTAATTAGTTTCATTATTACGAATCATTTTCTGGTTTATTACTGATTTTAATTTATATATTACTATGCTATATATTATTTCTCGATCAATTAAGCTTATGTCCTATGTTTTGATGATGTTTTCTATCTATGTTAAGAATGATTTTGGTAGGTTTATTATTGTCAATGTTATCATTTTAAAAAATATATTCATGATATAATTACCATATTTTAATATAAATTAAAATTTTATAACCATTCATTTATTTTTGTTTATGAGAAATCTAGTATACTTCTATCTTAGAGATGGTCGTCTGTATATACCTAAGAGTGACATTTCCATTTTCCAAATATCATTATGAAGAGTAAGTAAGTAATATTTAACATTTATATAATGATGAAAATATAAATAATAACATATTATTTCGTTAAATATACTTATATATATATCATCCTTTTGGTTTGTTGAAAAAAATATACATACATCACTTTGTTAAGGCGGTAGTCCGCAAGTACCCAAACAATGGTGGCATTATTTAGTGGGTAAAAATGGTTGAAATAAAATGAAATATTATATTTTTAGAATGATAAATATTTCTTTACTATCATAATTGTTTAATGTTTATCACATATATTTATTAAAATTACCCTTATTTACTACATTGTAAAGTGTTATTGAAAAACGTATCCTGTAGCTTTGTGCGGCAGTAGTCTGTTGTACACACGAACGATGTTGTCGTATCCCCTACGGATTGGAAATTAAAAAAAACTATATATGATGTAATGAAACCATAGGTATAATTAATTAATAAATTTCATATATCTATTATAGAATCATCGTGATACAAGACAATTATAGATGTTGATGGAAAAGTTGTCACATCATGTTGTGAGGAAGTAGTCCACCATACATTGAGGCGACATTTTATTCCCAAACAAGTGATGATTATAGTGATATAAGTCATGTAATTAAAGAATATAATCTCAGTATATTATACATACTTTTTTTATTATATATTAATAAATTAATATTATTTAATGGAGGTGGAATAAAAAATAATATAAAAATTAATATTTAGTAATTTTACCACCTCTTAGGCAACCTCGTTATTATTATATGAAATTCAATGCAATAATGGATTTATATAAACCTAATGCTTATAGGATAAGGTGATTGTTGTTAGGAAGTTATTTGGGTAGTCCTTGGAAAACCCAAATTAATTTTATGGTGCGAAAAATATTAGAGTGGGGTGACCTCTAATATGTGTGGTGAGGGGAACAGTTTTTAATTTTGAACAAATATGTACCCAAATTCTCTATATTCCATATGGATAAAATATAGAGTATTATCGATATTTAGACATGATATGGTAATTATATTTCAAAAAAATATTTTATAAAAGTATTTAGTTCATTTTATTCCTGATATTTATTGATTAACCCTCTGGTAAACCCAATTTTTCCTTAACTATGAGAATTAATTATTTCTGTTTTCACAATCCTATTTTGTCGAAAATTAATTTGACCATATTTTATAATATAAATTACGTTGATTCAAAATATAGACTCTTATTTTCAAATTAAATTCCAAGATTTGAAAAAAAATCAATACTAAATTATAATCGAAAACATGCCAAAAATGAATTTTTTCAAAGGTAAAATTCACATAGGTATAAATGGTTTAAATATCAAACATTAATATTAATTTTATTTAAATTATCTAAATTAGATAAAGTATAATATAATTGAAATTTTTTTACATAAAAACCATTTTAATTTTTCATTATTCTTTGAAAACAATTTTAATGAAAATGAAATCTATTATCCAAAAAACTATGTTTTCACTACTCATGAAAATATAAATCAATTCTGAAAAAATTCCAAATAATAAAAATGAGATAATTTTTTTTTCAATTTATAGAATAATGTTAATTTTTTTCAAATACATTTTCTAATTGGGGAAATCAATAATTCTAAATTATGTGTGAAAATTTTGACTAGTCTTCCTTTTAGAAAAACTTTTTTCATAAAACAAGTCTTCTACTTTAAATTTATTATAATTTTATTTGAAGTGGATAGATAACCATTTTTATGTGCATCACAATATTGAAATGGTATTTCATTTATATAAAAATATAAGCATTGTAAAGTCCTTATATTTTAGTCTTTCTCTTCTTGGTTCTATGTTTTATAAACTCTTTAAAACATGATTTTTTTTATTTTAAAACTCTTGAGGTTTTACATTATGTATTGAATATTCATCTTTTGATATGAAATATTTAGATATAAATAATATGGGTCCCTATAGTTGGTATAAAGAAAAGGACTAATTATCATTATATCCTGAGATGAACCTGTATAGATAATTTGGTACCCTTATATCTGAGCCATCTCTCCCATGGCCAGAAAGGTATTCCCAATCCCAGCCAATTTGAGACATTCTCTTCGATTCAAACAAAATTAAAGATTGAATGAATTTTCCCCAAAAAAATGAACGATAAAAGATACAAGTTAGTATGACCAACACTCCAAAGGGAGAATGTACCATAAAGAAAATAGGTATAGAAAAACCAAAAATAACACATCATATATGTGATCACCAAAAATAAAAACATTCAAAAGGAAATTTCACCCTATTACTAAAGGATTAATAACATACACCAAATCCAATTAGGGCATTCCCATTTCTCAGACCAAGAAGGTGAAAATTGGAAAACTCATAAAGGGAAAGGTAGTGTGTGAGATATAATGACATGTATGATCACACCTGATGTTCCATAATATATTCTATAATAATACACCAAATATACCATTAAAAATATATAAAATTGGGAATCAAAATAAATTTATATATTTAAAAAGAATCATGTCTTCATTACAAAATTATGAAAAACATTTCAATAATAAATTAAATAAATATATTATATAAAACAGTTTATATAACTAATTGGGTAGGAAGAAAAATATTATACAGTCAATGATATATATATATATATATCCAAATAATCAGAACAAGAACAATATTCATCTTCCCTTCTGTGTGATAGTTTTTGGCTATAATATCCTCACATGTCTCATATCTCTGATCTTTGAAATATGTTTACACATGTCCCTTAGGCTAAGGCTGAATATGACTTGTGAACAACCCATCTATAAAAATATTTTCTAAAGTATTTTTTAGTGTTTTTATTATCAATACCTTTCTTGTGAATTATCATCCAATCATTTTTGTCCTAAATATCCTACGAACATCTCATTCCCATATATTTTCAATAAATAAAAAGTTATGATTAATATCAAGCTATTTCAAATTAAACATCATGTACAAATCAATTTCCATATTTCCAATTTCAATATTCCACTTCAGATTTGAAACCAAATCATGGGTTTTCTCAAAATTTATTTCCATTCAATTCAAAACCAATCATATATTTGTTAAAATTTACTTTAATGCATCTTGTGAAATAAATTTTCAAATCATTTCATCAATTCAATCGATTTCAAATTACACGTCAAATTCCAATTCCATGGGAATTAGAGGTTTTCCCCAAAATCCATTCCATTTCAAATTTCTATTAAATATCATATAAAATATGGTTTCCATATATAAATTGAAATAAATTTCATAAATAATAATAAAAAATCATGGATAAATCATGAGGGAAATTTCAAATTGAACCACACACATTTAATTATAGAAATCTCAACGCACAACACCCACAATAGGTTTTTCCAATGAAAAAATAGGGTGAATGGGATCAATAAATAAAACATACATTCAAGATTTAATTAAATTAATTTATATACATCAACAAATTTATTATATAAAACTCTCTATGGAGGAGAGAAAGAGAGTGCAGGATAAAACACCCAGAAGAAGATTCACTAACATATGAGGGATCAGATCATCCACCAATGCATATATTTATTAAAAAAGGGGTTTTAGGGGCCAAAATAATTTATTAAGAGACTCTAAATACTTTTAAATCTTGTATTTAATAGAGGGGTATGATAGATATCTTAAATGGGGGGTCCATATTTTTTAAAAATTTCTAGAGTAAAAATATTTGGCGAGAACAATTAGATGGAGGGGACTGCATGGTTAGATAAACTGTGCACCACTAAACTATGGTTTATCATTTGTACTAGTTGAAATTATGGGTTTCCAAAACATTCAAAAACAATGAACACCCACGCTATATAAGTTTTCAGTGTTTTTACTTAGGTGGAACACAGTTTGGTAAAATAATTCACCAACCATTCATAACTCAAGGAGCTTCAAATATTTTCCAATGTCCATGCAATGAAACCGTAAACAACACCTAACAAAATGAGGATGATAATAGGGTTCATGAGTACCTTCATAAAAGAAATAGTATGTTACGTGTTCCCTACCATAATATTTTTTCCTTATAAACTCTATCATGAAATTTATATATAAAAGGGATGATGCCACCACTATCTAATTAGTGCCTCCCTCTACCAAGCCAAATGAAAAAAATGATTCCACAACACACAAACAAAATATATCATCCTATGTAGAAGTATATTTTTTATACTAACAAATATCATAACTGGATTCTTAGTCATGAATAAAGTATGCTCAAAATCTAGATCTTCCCAATTGAAGACATGAGAATGGACCAAATGGTTCTTCCCAAGATGAGATAAATGGAACATGTTATGTATCAATATAAAATATTTTAGAAGTTCAAAATGATAAGAATCATTCCCCATATTCTCAACCACCTCAAAATCTCACAAAAAATGAGATGCATGTCTCCATTTCCTCCCAATCCACCGATTACATAAACATGGTAAAACATTCAAGAATAACACATCACCAAAAAAGAACACCAACAGTATACAATGATGATCATCATAAGATATATACAATCTTTTCAACATCAACATTCTCTAATGAATAAAATAAATATTCTTCATTATCTATTGAAGAAAAATTTGTTCAAACCCTTTATTTTTTTCAAACTCTAACCAATATAATGGTTATTTAACAACCTACCATACAAGTCCTTATTAGGATCCATTTTGATCAGTGGATTGTAATAACTATTAAAATTAAACTCAACTAGTTCCATATGGTCATCCAAGGCTCCACTGAAATTGATTATGCAGTCATAGAGTACATATTCAAAAATCTATATATCCCCCTTTCTCTATCCTCCCATCTATATATGGAATGTCATAGAATAAAATCTGATAACCCATTTCCTCCTAGAGTCATATCTAAATTACAATAGTAAAAAGTTATCCATATTAGAGACTATAGTATATTGAACTCCATTCAAATGAATAATATCTTTCCCATATAGATTTAACAGCTACTCAAAATTAGTTCTATCATGAATGGGTATAATGTAAGTCGACTTAGTCAAATGATTAATCAACACACATATCACATTCTTATTTATTTTAGTACATGGAATCCCAACCGAAAATTACATTGAGATCTCATCTTGCTTCCATGTTGTATCATGATGTGGTTCAAGAAAACCTGAAGGTATCTAGTTCTCGACCTTGAAATATTGGATAGTATGATAATGAGAGATAAAAACTGTAATGTCTCATCTCATACCTAGACACAAAAATAGAAAGCACATGTCAGAAGATATATTTTTTGTTCCTAGATTCATAGCTCATTGGTAATTATGGATATCCTCTATTATAGATATTCTCACTTGAAAAGGTATTACATATCGATTATGAAATCATATGATACCATTCCTGGATAATGACCACTAAGTAGAGACATCCCCATGACAAATAGAGTACGAAATTCTATGGTATTTATAATAAAGATGATTCTCTGTGATAATCACCATGAGATGAGTGGAGTTAAATTTAACTCTAGTTGAGAAAACCTCCAACAACTATTTCATGAACATCTATATGCAACAGTGAAAAAAGTCCCATCAAGTGACAATATTCTACGGATTAATTTATATCATGTGTCAGAATTCTCCTTCTCATAGAATCAACAATTTCATTCCACTTATCCAGTGTATAGGTGATGTTGAAATAAAAATACTTCAAGTACTCCATCCACTTCCTTCAATGGAGATTATAATTTCTTAGTGAGAAGATATAACTCTAGCCCATGTGGTAGAAATACATGGTAAACCTTTCTCCAAAATTTTTGTACATGTATTTTTAATGTTCATGAAACATGGCTATGAGTTCCAGGTAATTGGTCATATAATTATTCCCATGTGTCCTAAACTACTGAGATCCATCAGCTACCACATGATCATACTAAATAATAACACAACCTAATCTCAATTGTGATGTATAATAGAAGACCACATATCCCTATCTGACCTTAGGGAGATTAAAGACTTGAAAATAAGTAAAAAAGTCATTTCATCTCAAAAAAGAAACTCTGACATTTATAATCTCTATTAAAAACACCCCCAACCAAGTGAAAGCGGTAATTGTGGGATCCAAATTTAATAAATACTTCATAAACCAGTGATAATACATCACGAAACCCAATAATCCATGAATCTCAAATACAATACACATTTTATCCCTAGTCATAAAATGTTCTACCGTCTCAAGATCGACTCAGATAAAATTTTATAAGACAACATGTCCCAAAACAATGCTTCTCGAATCTAGAAATAATTTTTTTATATCTTTGAATAAGGTCAATGATTTATCAACTATTCTAGAACTAATCTCATATTATGCACTTGATCCCCCATGGACATAGTGTATAATATAATTTCATCTATAAAGACCCCTATGAACAAATCAAGATGCTATATAAGATCTTATTGATAAAATTCATGTAGACTAGAGGATATTTAGTTAGACCAAATTGAATGAAAATATAGTAATAATGGCCATAACTACTGTAAAATTTTGATATCATATTTCTATATTATATTAATCACAAATGGTGTTAGAAAGGTGTAATATAAATATTTTAGAACCAATTCACCCAATTCAACTAGACAAAAATTTCATAAATCCATGGAAAAAGATACTTGTTTTTTTCATAACTCAGATGTATTTTTCATAATAATCACCTAATAAAAGAGTTCCATCATCATTAGTGTTAAAGAGAACATGAAAAAGAAAAGATGAAACAATCATTATAATAAATTTTTTCCCTAATAGATCATCGAATTGTGTTTTCAATTATTTCATTTCAACTTGTTCCATGTGGTATGAAATAATAGTTAGAAGTTCTATACTAGCTAAAAAATCAATATCAAAATCTACCTCTCTTACTGGTGGAAATATGGAGAGGTTGTGTACCAGGTAATAAATCAATAGAAATCTTATTCACACTTTTGATGAACTTCATCTGATCGCATGAATTTTTAGTGTTGATGATCGCATAGAACTATATGTGGATGAAGATATAAAATAATTTCTACAGATGTCTTGAGCATCCACATAAACTGTATATATTTGGATCCCTAGTGGAAAAACAATTTGAATTTCAGGATGTTCCACACTAGATTCAATTCAATGGGTTTCTTTGAGTCACTATACGAGCATTGGATGAACCATGCCATTGGGATTCACTAGGAGACTCATCATATTTCCTCTTTTGTTCAATGGAACTCACAAAATTACCATTTGGAAAAAAGGAACTCCCATTAACCATGACATACCAAACAGATCATGATCATCCATCATCACCTTATCCAATTTATCAACACAAGGAGGGATCCATACCAATAAAACCAAATAATGAATATCAGGATGAAGATTTAATGACCCACCTCGGGATCCAATGAATGGTTACCTAATAAGTTAGTCACATGGCCTCAATAGAATCTCAATGTACAGAAAAGGCTCCCCACAAGTAGTGAGGGTCTAATATAGTACCCTGGTGAGACTATAACCTCATTATCATAGTGTAGAATAGTAGTGTAAACATATCCATCAATAATATATTCATAAGATTATCTAATCAATGAATGAATAAAATCCATAATATACAAGTAATAAGTAACCAATCTAAAAGTAGTGACACATAAAATATCAAAAACAAGTCATGTTTCTAAAAAAATGGGATATATTACATGGATACACAAAACCAATTCCATACATGCGTAAAAATTACAATAATGATAAAAAGTTATATCTCTAGATTAGATCATTAGAAAATGTCAGTGATATGCTCACCTTCTCTTGAGAAATAATTAAATCAAGCATCATAGAGTTGAAACTATCCCTAATCCATACCCACATTCGTGAATTCGTTCTGGGTACCAAAAAAATGACCCAAATAGGGTGTGATATAACACTCAAAAGAGCACTTCCAATGGTTTCTATAATATGTTTTGTCATTGTTTAAACAGTGAAACAATGTACTATATGTCACGGTTATAATAGAAATAAATGTAATGTGAAATGTGAAAATGTGATCCTATCCAACTAAACATGGCTCCATATGAACAATAATCAATATCCCATAATTAAGGGAATCTGTAAATCTTAATTAAGAATGTGTGAAACAATCCAAGCCTAGCAACTGTAATCAAAAAACCATATCAGGTCTATCTTTAGATCATGATGAACATACATTGTGGATTATGTAGAGTATTCAAGTGTCAAGCCTAAAAGGGCCAAATCAATGGTATAACTGATCAAGCAATCCTAGTCAAGCCCATGGAGATTCACAATTAAAACATGGTTAAGACTTTGGTGGAATCCAATGATCTCATCTGAGGTAGTCCAAGAAATCTAGATGTAAGGAGTAGAAATGTCCCTAGAATCCTATTGAATCAAAATCAATTAATTTAAATTTCCTAGGAATCCACTACCATAATCAATATCGTTCTATAAAGAATAAATTTCATTGCAATCTAATGGAATCAGGATCTTAGGATTATAAATTTGCAAGGAATCCAATTTTACATCATCAGTTCATCAATCAATTAATTGATAACAACATAACCATTCAAAACCAGTGATCTCATCCAACTCATAACCACTTTTACATATAATTAATTTCATCATTCTAAATCATTCGACAGCATGTCATCATGTGGAAAGGAGGAATACACCTTCTCTTATTAGGTCATTTTATTCTCAAATAATTCAATGGGGCACCAATGGAATGGGAGAGATCACACACAACCGAAGGGGTGGTATGAAAAAGGGTAGATATATTAACACAACTCATAGGTGGTACGATATGAGGCTAATGACTTCCAAAAAAATCAAGGTAATAGTGGGAAACCTAAACAGTTTGTAAAATATATAGTCAAGAAATAAATTTTATTTTATCTAAAACACCATTTGTTCCTTCATTTAGTCAAATATTAATGTAAAAAAATTATGGGAATATTATATACCACATGCCATATACCCATGGTTAAAAACATCATCTATTATTAGACACTAATTCAGCTTAATCAGGGAAAAACTGAGGAACATACAAAAACCCTGGAAATACGTAATATCTTTTTGCACCAAAATGACTTCATTGATTCTAACCCAAGTAATGAATGTAACAAGAGGAACATAGAATATTCATAAGTCGATAAAATGAGATGAATGGATCCCAAAAAAGATTCTATATCATAATACAAGTCAGAATCACGGGTTTAGGATTCATGGGGAGATTCTACACAGAAGGGAAAGAAGGGGTGAGGTTATACTACAAAATGACTTCATTACATGTAGTCTTTTTGCACCAAAATGACTTCATTACATGTAGTCTTTTTCCCTACCTAGGGAAATACATGTCATGTATTGATTTAACACCATGTCTTCCATTACACTTCATTTACTTGGCCTACATTATACCTTATTCACCTACATCATTCCTTCATCATTGAAAATAACCCAACCGGCCACAGCCTCGTGTCTTGGGGTTTAAACCAAAAAAATAAACATAGAAAAGATTTTTATTGGAATGAAAAGGATATGTTCATTATAAAAAACGTAGGATCATAAAATACTCCCACATAATGAAATTGATCCATAAATTACCACTCCAAGGTTTCTCAAGAATCATATGAGAGTAACTCTGGCCACTCAAGGTGTACATTATCCTCCCACTCCAAATTTTCATCCTGTAGTTGGTCATGAAGCCAATGAACAAGTACTAAAAGAAATTACCAGCAGATGCGGGCAATTGTGATCTTATCAAATATATGAATATGATTCTCCTAAAAAGATTTATTTTGGATAAAGATCATCATTATTAGGCTTTAGAGCATGATACTGGTCTGAAGGATAATGATGTAGCTGAGATACATGGAATTTGTTGTGCAATGGTTGGTACCTCTAAGGTAACATTAGTCGATAGGATACCAGCATGAATTATGAGTCTTGTATGACACAACTCTACCCCCCCCCCTCAATATAGCAAACAACATAATGATTGATGCATCGTATTATATAATATAGATATAGTCATGATCTACATGGATGAGGCTCGGAAATGAAGTCATCCTCCCTTTAGCATCATAAACGTTGTACCACATGTATCTTAGCATAAAAACATCAATACCCTCATAGTAAAACTGAGAAGATTCACTTATAATCAGGTGAAGTCCTATATGAAATGCATATAATTATATACCAGCCCCTAGAAACTCTGAATATCAAATTAGTTCTTGGGTTAATCCTAGAAAACTATATCTCTCACCTTCTCTAGGTCCACTGATAATCCTATCTCTAAGTTATTATGACATAGTATGTGAATACTATCCATCCAGAAGTTGTAGTTTGTGATTTAATAATAAAATTGATTCTCTCTCAATGTATATAAACAAATATCACAATTTTTAGCTTTGTTGTATCAATTATGAGAATACACCAACATATCATCCATAAATTCCATTACAAACAAATCCATATAAGGATGGAATACTTGGTTCATCAATTCCCAAAAATCAATTGTCATGTGAATGAGAAAAAAATAAAAAATATAATACACATATAAACTAAACTTACTATAAAATGATGTGAAAGCTATGTCGGGAGGTCGAACATAAACCTGGTGATAACTTGACCTCAAGTCATTCCTTAAGAAAAACAATTCTCATAAAATCTTGTTGAAGTGATCACCTATCAGATGAAAGTGACAACAGTTTTAATCTTTCAAATGGATCAATATTCAGTAATCCACACATGGCCTAAGGACTCTGTACACTATATTTACAAAGAGTACTCTAAATCACCTTGTAGAATTATTGGGTCTTATAAAACTGATTGATTCTATGTGGTCTATTTATTTATTTATCACTGAAAACTAAGTATGATCCATTATATAATGAGTAATCGATAGTTGTTTAGGTCCAAGAACCATATTATAAGAGAAATAAACCTATCACTCTAGAGGTAAAATAGAAATTTTTAATGGGATGACATCAATGAAATGGACAACCACTAAGGATAATTCTACGTGACACCTTTCTTGGTTGTCAATATATAAACAGGTAATATGGGCTATCATCCCACCCATAAATTGATTATATAGTCTATATCTACCTTCATATACATCCCATTAACCATTGTGAATAAAAATCTATACTTCTTATGATTTGAATTTCACACTATGGTGAGTGAAATTTTAACACCACGACCCCTGTTACCCAGATTCGGTGCATTATTACATAACATTGGCATGATCCCAAGAAAGATCAAGTATCAAAAAACTGATTAGTTTTGTAGCCTTGGAAACAGTAGATATATTCATAAAGTTTACATTACATCATCATGTGAAAAACTACAACAACATATTGTCTTCATAGTCCACACTCTTATCCCCTCATACTATCCATGTATGTCATTCATAAAATTACTTCTTCACATCCTAGGAAAAATAAAACATCAAAAGGGGTGAGCTCAATTGCCCAGTAAGGATAACAATATAGCGGAAACATTCATAAATAAGAATAAACATTTAAGGCAATGTATAACTAAAACAAAATACTTTTAAGCTTGAACTTCAACATAGTTTGGAAAATATAAAATAAAATAATTCAATTTACTTATTCACATGGATATTCTACTAATCAAATAATCACATGAAATATCAATAACCACTTTTATAATGATGGAATACATAATGTCAGACTATCATAACTACATTGCCACGGCCTCGTGCCAAGACCACAAATATGATTTTGTCAAGGCCTTGTGCCAAGACACTAGTTTGTCTCATGAGACCTACCGAAGCATCGAGGAGATATAGTGGTCTCCACCCATCACTTATTAAGTCCAATACATTCCTCATATGAACAGATTTAAACATAACATAAACATTCGTATTAAAACTTAGCATACAAAATGTCAATAATTTCTCCATAAACCATGTATGGTATAAAAATAAAACATCCATAGTCAAACATATCACAAAACCTTAAATACAATATGGATGTTTTGTATCAAAATAAATAAACATCATAGAAGCTTAAAATCCATTAATGGATGTTTACATAGATGAAATCAAAACTATTTGAGAGAAATATCTTTTTTTTAATTCATTTAAAAGTCACATAATTATAAAACATAAAAATTACATTGAAAATATTATTATAAGATTGTAACGGAAGCTTCGATGATTTTATAACTGCGGAAAATAGCCACACCTGCCTTATATGTTAAAAAAACATTCTTACCTTAATTTTGTCGAAAAGGTTAAAACGCACCTTGTTTGGAAAATGACAGAAATATTACATTATAAACCACTTATAAAAAGTCAAAAAAGGGTATAAATGACTTTAAACCTTATTCTTGTAAATAGTAAAAATGTATAGAAATGAATTTTTAAGAAACATGGATCTGGATGATAAAGAGATTCCAGTAGATTATTACGTATAAACAACCTCGGATAATGAAGAGATTGTGAAATAAACCCTTACCTTGTACATTTACTTGGTTGGGGTAGGTTAAACTCCTGTATAATGGTGAAATAATTGTTATTAAATTATACAAGAATCATATATATTAATATTATATCATATATGATCTTTTAACATTGCTTTGTTAATAATATTTTAGAATTATTGTCATTTCAGGTGTTAACTTAATCATTTTCTTTTATATGATTTATAATGTAAGCCATGTTTGTTATGGATAGGTTGTATCTTATTCATATACAGAATGATATTCAGTACTTAAACAATATTATTAATCTAAAAATGAGAATTAGACTTGAATGGATACGATGGAGAATGAATCGCATCACGTTCATGGAGATGGTAGTCCGTACGTACACACGAGCGACAATATCATTCTTTTGATATTAAAATAATATTTAATTGGATGGTATATCATATATAAAAGATCATTATCATGTTATATTTATTATTTACATGAATTACACATCATTATTATATCCATCCAAATAATAATGTTTTGAATAACAATTACACCACGACGTGGAGACCGTAAGCAGTACGTACGCACGTATGGTGACATGTCATTCAAAGGATGGATAGAATACTGAAATATGGTTGTACAATGTTTATAATAATATTACAGTATATATGAGATACTGTATTTAATATTTTAGAATGGGAATAACAATGAAAGAAGAATTTGAAGAAGAAATGAATTTGAAAAAGGGTGGTGAAAACATTACCTCGTCTTCAGGTTCTTCCTTTTGATTTGATCAAAAGGGATCCTTAGGTTGGCTTTCTGATAAAACTAAGGCCTCTCGGATGTATTGAGGGAATTTAAGAGAGTATTTGGTAAGGGGATTTCCAAACCAAAAGGCACTGAAGGTGTGAATTAATGAGAAGGGTGAGTTCCCTTTTATAAGAGGAGTGAGGGGCACCTTTGGAAAAGCTAGAAATATTATTTTATAATAAATTCATATTCGGTTTCTAATGCCTCAAAAGTGGATTATTTAAAGTTTAAGGTGGGGAGGGGTAGAAAACCACTCAACTAATATAATTTAGACAGGTTTTGATCATTATATTAACCTTATCTTTTAGTTTTAACTCTTAGTTAATTAGTTTCACTTTTACAATGTATCTTTGTATTTTTATATTATATGGTTAATAAACATACTATATAAATACAAGAGACCTAAAATTGGTCCATTAATGATACGAATATAATTATATAAGTCTCATTTCCGAACCATAGATCTTTAGGAATTGAATAGAAATTAATAATATAATATGTTTTTTAAAAACTCTTCTATGTCAATTTTGACACTATTTGGAAAATTGATTATTGTGAAAATGATAACAGAATGATTACTTAGAAAAATGTTTATTAAATCATTAATAACATGTAATATTAACCTATAAAATTATTTTAATTCTTAAAAAGTCTCATATTATATTTATTTTGGTATTTATAATATCAATTATTTTAATTTTTCACTATTATGGTAATTACTGCATCATCATTGTGTCATAAATAAATTAAATTATTTAATGTTTTAAAACTATAAATAAAATATCATTATGTATTAAATATTTATATATTTCTAATTAATATTTATAATCGAATTTATCTTATGTGTAACCCTATATTAAAAATGTTTTAGTAAATAAACATTGATTTTAACTCTTTTAACTCTTCTTTGAAATAAATAATAATAAATATCCTAATCTAATCCAAGTGGACCTAAATTATAATATTTTACTCCTAAGGTTTTTTATGTCGAGATACACTTGTCCAATAGAATTAGTACATGTTTTAGGGTAATATTAAAATCATTTATACCCTTAATTACCCTATTTACTTTTAACCGTGGTAAATAAAAGTAAAAAGTTACTATTCAAAAAAATTATTTTCATCTCATTGAACAAAATTTTACTCCTCGATATTAACCGTATCTCTGGGATTTTAGAAATTCCACTCACATAAGTGGTAAAATTGTGTTTTATGAAAAATTTAGTTTTTTAACTACCACTTAGTGGTTTCACTATTTATCAAAAAATGAATGTTTCCCGAAAAATACCAAAAAATAGGCCTACGCTATATTTGATACTATGAATTAAAAAATGATTTCTATTTTACCAAATTAAAAACATATCAGTTGCATTAATTAATTTAAAAATTAATTCTTTTCGTCAAGACAAATAGCGTTTTTTTAAGAGATAAAAACTATCAAAAGATTGACACTTCTTTATGTCTGGTTTAATTGTGAAATTATGTGCAATGACCAACATTGTATTAAATGGTAAAAATATGTTCTAAATATACTTTGAAACCACTCAAATTCATAATTTATCAATATAAATTATTTCTATTACAAAAGTTGTTTTTAATTAAAATTTAGTAATTTTCAATTTTCATCAAAATATAAATGTTATCCGAAAAGATCCAAAATTTCACCTTAGGCTAAATTTGATACTCCGAATACAAAAATGAAGTCCATTTTGAGAGATAAAATTTATAAAATTTCAAAAATTAGGTATTACTATTCATAACGGCTAGGTTGATTGGTTGTGGTGTGTGTTAGAACTCGAAGTTGCGTACAATACACGCTACTGTATTATTCAAAGGAAAGCGTACCATGGAAGCTTGGGATGTTTTGTTGTAAATTTTTTATGTCCCCATTATAAAAATTAAATTTATTTAGTCAAATTGAATATATAAAAGTTTGAAATATTGGATTTAAAAAGGGTTCACTATTAAAAGTTGGTAAATGTGCAATACTGAAAATGAATATGTTTTTACATTATGTCTAAGAAAATAATAATATGGATTATAAAATTATAAGGTTTATATAAAGTTTAAATTTTAGTTAATACTATTCATAACCTCTTTTTAACGGCTTGTTTGGTAAGTCATGGTGCACTTGAACTCGGTGTTGCGTGTAGTGCAAGTTATTGAATTATTTAGAAGAAATAACACACTATGAAATCTTGGGGTGTTACATTCTCCCCTCCTTCAATAAATTGTGTCCTTGAAATTTGAAATTGTTCTTCAAAAATAAAAGGTTTAATATAGAAGATATCTTTGTGGGAAAACCCACATCAGAAATTGGGTTAATAAAATTTAGTCTTAATAAGAGGAAAAGAGAAATGAAAGGGTCACCGCCAAATTATGATCTCTATTCGGAGAACATTGGTGGATATTAAAGACATATAATTGGAGGAAAAATTTAAGTATTTATAGGTAGTGATTGAGGTCATCAATCACAAACAAGAGTAAAATTGAGGGCCTTAAATTCATCATTCTATGATGATTGAATCTACCATCGGTTTAACAAAACATATGGTATTAGGATAACACATTTTATTTTGTTTTAAGATCTTTCACTAAAGTATAAGAATTAATTTCTTCATTGAATAAGAGATGAAGAAAAATATATACTTGAAAAGTAAAGTCTCATCCTTTAACTAAGTTCTACCACAAACTCATCTTTCACTCTAAAAGATAATAGAACTTAAAAATAATATTCTATTTATCTTATTCGTATAGGGTTAAAATAATGAATTTATAATTAATCTAGCAGAACCATTAAGAAAAATGACATTATTCAATCTAGGAAATCATTTAGGTCATTGGTAGGTGATACACCCTTGTCTCCCTTTGGTTGTGGGTTTAAGTCTCGCGGACTTGCCGGATGCGACGGGTTGCCGCCCGACCTTCGGGTTGTCCTTTTATGGAAATCCAAAATAATCCAAACTAGAACTATCCAAAAGACATCAGTCCAAAATTAATAAGTAAGTTAAACACAATGATGATCCTTTTTCCACATAATAACATGCGAAATCCTTCATCATGTATTCTTTTAAAACACTACAACATCCTGAATTACCATAAAACCTTATCGATTACATTCATGATCCCTTATTCCTTAAATAATAATAGATATACTCCTTCAATCCAAAAATGTCGCAAACCACTACAATGATGGAATATACAAATCATTAATCATTTTCAAGGTAGTCAATAATATCCCATATAATTTATCCAAATCAATCATGTATTATTCTAAAATCACTACCTCAGTATCAGAACCATATTATGGTTTATATTTCTGTAAACCATATATTTTCCAAAACTTGAACATGTTATTGAGTCACTTTTCTTTGTTCCACAAAGTCTCAAGTCCATAATTAAATTGTACTGCAGTACAATCCTTATATACACCATAATTATTATAACAAGTGCATTGTTGATACAACACTCAAATGACATAATCAACATAAGAACTCTAATATTTCCTCTTCATCTGTGGTAGTATCATAACATGATTATTATCCAATAGCCTCATTTGCGGCATAGTCTAATGACCGGGACATAGGTTCGCGTAATGTACAAACTCCTTGCAAATGAAGCATTGTACATTTGAAACCATTTTCTTACCCTTGCAGTCACGTACTTTTTGCCCTTTTCCTCCACACTTATAAAAAACTCCCATCCCTTTCAAGAAAGTTCCAGGGTGTTTCTTACCACGGTTATCACATATGGGAAAATTCTTCTTTTCCCTCTTCCCTTTATCTATCTTTTTTTCTTCCATCCTTTTCTTCTCTTGATTCCCTTCAAAGCCATAGGACTCAGTAAACTCTTTACTTATGTTATCAACACATGATATTATTTCTTCATATGATGTTAATACACGGGAGACTATTTCTCTTATAAATTTTGGATTAAGACCATGAAAGATATGATCCATCTTTCTCTTTGGATCATGTGCATTGATGGAGTTTTCATTCCTTCTATTGGGCGCCATTTCTAAACAATGGCATAAACTATATCAGTTTATGAATCGAAATACATATTTTCATACTTATAAAACAATTAACATAAAGTGAACTATTTATGCATATAATCCATAATCATAAAAAAAAATTTCTTTGTGGAAGTATAGACTCATAAACCCTTCATAATAATTTGTAAAGAAAGTGAGAGTTATCCTAAGCATATCCCCCGGGAGTGTCGTAACCAAGAGTGCAGCAAGTCCCGTTGTCGTGCACCAGTTCCCGTTCGAATCTAACTCAAAGCAGTGTTTTCGGGTTTTACACCTAGGAACATCTGTGCCAGAGCCGCCTCTACCTGCTCATATCCCGACAGAGATGTATTGCTCAGAAAACTCACAAAATCACTACAATACCAAAATGTTAGGAAGTTCATTTATACAAAACCTCAAAGTCCATCTTAAGTATATGTTCCCTAATCAGAGTTTATCTAAATCTAGCTCCAAAGGTTTGTACAAAACATCCCTCTGATACTAACTATAACGCCACGACCCCAGTTACCTAGAGTTGGTGCATTATTACATAACATTGTTATGATCACAAGAAAGATCAAGTCTCTAAACACTGATTTGTTTAGTATCCTTGGAAACACTAGATATATTCATAAAGCTTACATTACATCAATAAGTGAAAAACTACAACAACATATTGTCTTAATAGTCCACACTCTTATCCCCTCATTCTATCCCTGTAGGTCATTCATAAAATTACTTCTTCACATCCTGGGAGAAATAAAACATAGAAAAGGGGTGAGCTCAAATGCCCAGTAAGGATAACAATATAGCGAAAAATTTCATTAATAAGAATAAACATTTAAGGCAATGTATAACTAAAACAAAAGCCTTTTAAGCTTGAACTTCAACATAGTATGACAAAAATAAAATGAAATAATTCCATTTACTTATTCACATTGATATTCTACTAATCGAATAATCACATGCAATATCAATAACCACTTTCATAATGATGGAATGCATAATTCCAGACTATCATAAACACAAATCCAAGGCCTCGTGCCAAGACTACAAATAATATTTTGTGAAGGCCTTGTTCCAAGACACTAGTTTGACTCATGAGACATACCGATGCACCGAGGAGCTATAGTGGGCTCCACCTATCACTTGTTATGTCCAATGCATTCCGCATATGAACAGGTTTAAACATAACATAAACATTGGTATTAAAACTTAGCATACGAAATGTCAATACTCTATCCACAAACCATGAATGGTATAAAAATAACACATCCACAGTCAAACATATCACAAAACTTTAAATACAATATGTAAGTTTTGTATCAAAATAAATAATCATCAAATAAGCTTAAAATCTATCAAAAGATGTTGACATAGATGAAATCAAAACTATTTGAGATAAATATCTCTTTTTTTAAAATCATTTAAAAGTCACATAATTATAAAACTAAACATTTACTTTGAAAATATTCTTATAATATTGTAAGGGATGATTATATGATTTTATAATGGCGAAAAATTGCCGCACCCGCTGTATAAGTTAAAAAAACATTCTTACCTTAATTCTCTCGAAAAGGTTAAGAAGCACCTTGTTTGGAAAACGAAAGAAAGATTCCTTTATAAACCTATTATAAAAAGTCAAAAAAGGTTATAAATGACTTTAACCCATATTCTTGTAAATAGTAAAAATGTTTTGAAATACATTTTTAAGAAACATGGATGTGGATGATAAAGAGATCTCAGTAGATTATTACGTATAAACAACCTCAAATAATGAAGAGATTGCGAAATAAACCCTTATCTTGTAATTTTCCTTGTTTGGGGTATGTTAACCTCCTGTATAATGGTGAAATAATTGGTATTAAATTATTCAACAATCATATATATTAATATGTTATCATATATGTTCTTTTAACATTGCTTTGTTAATAATATTTTAGAATTATCGTTGTTTTGGGTGTTAACTTACTAATTTTCTTTTATATGTTTTGTTATGTAAGACATGTTTTTTAGGGATAGGTTCTATGTTATTCATATCCATAATGATATTCAGCCCTTAAACATTATTATTAATCTTCAAATGAGAATTTTACTTGAATGGATACGATGGAGAATGAATCTCATCGCATTCGTGGAGACGGAAGTCCGTATGTACGCACGACCGACAATATCATTCTTTTGATATTAAAATAATATTTAATTGGATGTTATATCATATATACAGAATCATTATCATGTTATATTTATTATTTACATGAATTACACATCATTATTATAACCATCCAAGTAATAATGTTTTTAATAACAATTACACCACGATGTGGAGACGGTAAGCCATACGTACGCATGTATGGTGACATGTCATTCAAAGGATGGATAGAATACGGAAATATGGTTGTAAAATTTTTATAATAATATTACAGTATATAGGAGATACTGGATTCATTATTTTATAATGGGAAAAACAATGAAAGAATAATTTGAAGAAGAAATGAATTTGAAAAATGGTGGTGAAAACATTACCTCTTCTTCGTGTTCTTCTTTTTGATTTGATCGAAAGGGCTCCTTAGGTTGGATTTATGATCAAATTAAGGCCTCTAAGTTGTACTGAGGGAAGTTGACAGAGTATTTGGGAAGGTTTTGGCCGATCCAAAAGGCTTTAAAGGAGTGACTTAATGAGAAGTGGGAGTTCCCTTTTATAAGAGGGGTGAGGGGCACCTTTGGAATAGCTAGAAATATTATTTTATAATAATTTCATATTCGGTTTCTAATGGCTCCAATGTGGATTATTTAAAGTTTAAGGTGGGTATGGGTCGCAAACCACTCATCCAATAGAATTTAGATAGGTTTGGGTCATTATATTAACCTTATCGTTTAGTTTTAACTCTTAGTTAATTAGTTTCACTTTTACAATGTCTCTTTGTATTTTTATATTATATGGTTAATAAACATACTATATACATCCAAGAGACCCCCAAGAGGTCCATTAATGATACACCTATCATTATATAAGTCTCTTCGTGGAGCCTTATATTTTTTAAGAATTTAATATCAATTAATAATATAATATTTGTTTTAAAAACTCTTTTATCTCAATTTTGACACTATTTAGAAAATTGATTTTTGTGAAAATAATAAAAGAATTATTACTTCTAAAAAAGTTAATTAATGCATTCCTAACATGTCATATTAACTTATAAAATTAGTTTAATTCTTAAAAAGTATCAAATTATATTTATTTTGGTATTTATAATATCAATTATTTTAATTTTTCACTATTATGGTAATTACTGCATCATAATTGTGTCATATATAAATTAACTTATTTAATGCTTAAAATTTATAAATAAAATATTATTATGTATGAAATGTTTTTATATTTCTAATGAATATTTATAACCGAATTTATCTTATGGTTAACCCTATATTAAAAATGGTTTAGTAAATAAACATTGATTTTAACACTTTTAACTATTCTTTGAATTAAATAATAATAAAGGTCCTAATCCAATCCAGGTGGACCTAAATGATAATATTTTACTCCTAAGGTTGAATTTGGTCGAGATACACTTGTCCAATAGAATTAGGACATGTGTTAGGTAATATTAATATCATTTTTACCCTTAATTGCCCTATTTTCTTTTAACCGTGGTAAATAAAAGTAATAAGTTACAATTCACCAAAAACTATTTTCATCTCATTGAACCACATTTTACTCCTTGATATGAACTGCGTCTCTCGGATTTTCAAAATTCCTCTCACAGAATCGGTAAAATTATGTTTTATGAAAAATTCAATTTTTTAACTACCACTTAGTGGGTTCACTATTCATCCAAAAATGGAAGTTTCCAGAAAAATACCAAAAATTAGGCCTAAGATATATTTGATATTATGATTTAAAAAATGATGTCTATTTTACCAAATTCAAAACATATCAGTTGCATTATTTAATTTAAAATTTAATTCTCATCGTCAAAACAAATAGTGTGTTTTTAAGAGATAATAACTATCAAAAGATTGACACTTGTTTATGTCCGGTTTAATTGTGAAATTATGTACAATGACCAACATTGTATTAAATGGTAAAAATATATTCTAAATATCCTTTAAAACAACTCAAATTCATAATTTATCAATATAAATTATTTCGATTTAAAAAGTTTTTTTTAATTAAAATTTAGTAATTTTCACTATTCATCAAAATATAAATGTTATCTGAAAAGTTCCAAAATTTCACCTTAGGCTAAATTCGATACTCCGAATAAAAAAATGAAGTCCTTTTTGGGAGATAAAATTTATAAAATTTCAAAAATTAGGTATTCCTATTCATAATAGCTAGTTTGATTGGTTGTGGTGTGTGTTAGAACTCGAAGTTGCGTACAATACACGCTACTGTATTATTCAACGGAAAGCGTACCATGGAAGCTTGGGATGTTTCATTGTAAATTTTTTATGACCCCATTCTAAAAATTAAATTTATTTAGTCAAATTGAATATATAAAAGTTTAAAATATTTGATTTAAAAAGGGTTCACTATTAAAAGTTGGTAAAAGTTCAATACTGAAAATGAATTTGTTCTTACATTATGTCTAAGAAACTCATAATATGGATTCTAAAATTATAAGGATTATATAAAGTTTAAAATTTTTTAATACTTTTCATAACCTCTTTTGAATGGATTTTTTGGTATGTCATGGTGCGCTTGAACTCGTTGTTGCATGTAGTGCAAGTTATTGACTTTTTTCAAAGAAATAACACACAATGAAATCTTGCGGTGTTACAGAAATAATCATGGGTAAGATAAGAAACTAGCCATTCTAGCTTGAATATGATGTTAAAACTAATAATCTTGGAAAAAAATAGATCACATTAAACATAAAACCCACCAATATCAAGGTTTCTTTCTTTGCTCTAGGGTATATCCTTCGATAAGATTCCCAAAGGTGTGTCAAGCAATAAAAATCCACCAGGAAACTAAACATCATGTCCAAGTATCTCCATTGTAGTCACAATTATAAATGAATGAGTATAACATGTATCAAAAATTGTGGATACTAGAGTAGAGGATACTAATATTTTACCCTCCCAATAGATAGCCTAAATCTCTTCTCCTTAGGTGTAGGATATAAAAAATATATCTAGCATAAATCGTGACCCTATGAAACAAGAAAACTACCCATAGTATGACCACTCTATTGTTGAAATAAAACTAGTTCTTGGGTTGTTTTCTCATATCCACCACCATATCTTGAATTATCGTAACTAATTCATCTCCAAGTTTGATGTGGAGCTATGGATTTTTCTCTGAAACATGTAGTCAATGTTGACCCCATACATAAACTACTAGAGGGATGATACTGTAGAATTGTTGTAAATATAACATCCAATAGCATTCATGGAAGTATACTGGGTCTCAAGCACGTTGATTCCTCATATGATTCCATCACCCTCAATGATAAATGTAGTTAAAACAACCATCACTCACACTCTGAATGGTATTCCCCTCATGACAATCCTTGAAACATTATTTTTTCACTAGACATTGGACTATTGGTTGAAAGGATTCACTGCCCTTATCTAACCATCCAAAATCCCTATTTATTTTCTTACTAAAAAGTGAATGATTCTCCATCCCATTAATACTATAAATTAGAAACATGTTGACATAATATTGAATGATAACATTGATATCTTCCTTGAGGAGTCTTTCCCTCAATGTCTCATCAACAAGTTAAATTGATAAAAATCCTATAAACACAATATAGCATGACAAATACTCAATAAAAGTCAACATATCCTACCATAGACACCTTAAATCTCTACCTCTCTCTTCTATAAAAGTCTCAAAAAAATACTAGTCATAATCCAATCCAGATCCCAAATAATATCATTCATGTTCAAAACATCTCACGAGTGCTTATCTTTTCTTTGAAGAGTATATTTCATGAACTTCACACTCCTTTTAGGAAGTTTCTCTGAGTGATTAAATTTTGATAAAGTAGCATCATTCCATATGACAATATTCTTTGGAATATCATCACCCAAAAACATGGGTGCATGATGATGTCGGAACACATGTGTTTGATCTTCCATAGATGGGGCATGTTTTTTGGATCCTTAAGAGGTCTGTATAAAGCGTAAGAAACACTCATTGAACTAGAAATCATCACACATCTCTAGTATAATATCTACAATCGTCCTCAACATTTTAAGAAGTTATACTAGTGGATAATGGGTGACAATATCTAGGGAATTTTTTTTCCACCAACCCAGTGTATTAATGGATCCCATCACGGTGGAATTTCATGACAATTCATAACACACACCTCCAAAATTAACCGAGAAACCACCATGTCACGGATATAAAAGAACATGGTAGTGATAATCCTTACTATAATAAATCAACTCCCATCTATCTAATATTAAATACTACACATGGTAAAATAACTAATATAAAAATGACCATAGACACTACTTACTTCAATCTACAAAATCAAGTTATGGTCATGTGCTATATTTTATAGCATGGGTCCTAGCATAGAGACCACCAAATGAAATTGAAACAATATGTCTATATACATTCAATATTATAATTTTGACATCATTTAATTTCATATATTTATTAATGATTTAATTAAATGGTTGAATAATATGGATCAACATATCCAACCATTAAGGGAACATAGAATATATAAATTAAAATATGGTGTCAAATCAATTTGACTATAACACATTCTAACCTATGCGACCAATGGCCACTGGATCGTTGTTACATAATTGACATATTAGGGGGTCTTCTGTAGATAATTTATGAAAGCACTCTTTAGGTTACGACGTGCATTCTAATTTGGAATTGTGTTCCTAGGTCCCTTGAAAAAAAATAAATCAAATCAATAATATATGATGAAAGGAATGTATAATAATTCCATTAAATAAAGAAATGAAACCTAGATGGCATGGAATAATGCATGGAATGTGAATCCTATAATTTACATAAAACTATGCATGAGATGGTATGTAGTCATCGTATAAAACCATGAGAAAAACCATAATGATCAGAAACATAAAACATCAGTTGTGCCACTGATGAGTGAAGTCAACTACACTTTAACAAGTGAGGTTCAGAAAAAAAATATCATTCAAGTGAATTTGTTTTTTTCTTGTACATGGGTTAGGCACACCTAGGTAAAATTCATTTATAACATATTTTCTATTATCTCAATGTAGTAATTCAACATGAAACTAAAATTATTTTACACCACAATGTAACATCTCAAATTGGGAGCCACTGAACGATTCCCCAAGCTGATGGATCACAGGGACTAAAGTGTGCCTCCCTATATGCCAGAGGCTTCCAACTAACTATGAGTGTATTAGTTCGTACATTGCAGAGACTACACCATCATGATCATAGTATAACACATCAGTATAATCATATAAATCCATAGTGTAATCTTAAGAATAAATCATAAGCATAAAAATAACATCCAAAATACATAATTAATAAATAAATGAGACAATATCAGTTACATATAAAATTTGATAAAAACATTGTCTCTCTATAAAAAATGTAATGAAATACATGGAAAACAGAAACAAATATAATACATCTATAAAAATTATATAATTCCAATATGAACAATATCTAGATACAATCTTGGAAATGATTGGTCATATGATCCATTTCTCTTAGGATACCATAAAATCATGAATTATAAAGAAGGACATTTCCCCAATTTCTACCTTCATCCATGAATCCTATCTGAGTGAAAAATGAATGCCCCATAATGGGGTGAGATAACACTAATAAGGACACCACCAACGACGTCTATAATAGGTCAAGTCACTCTATAAACAGTAAATAAAATTGTATTATGTCACAAGTATAATATAAATAAAATAAAATGTCATGTTAAAATATTACGAAATCCATCCAAAAATTGATCTCTATGAACAAAAATAAATCCCCCATAAACAATAGAAACTATAAATCATGACTACGCATTAGTGATACAATCTATTAAAACAACTGTAACAAAATTCCCATAACCCGGAAATCTATGAATAATGAAGAAACATAGACTATGGCATCTGTAGAGAAATAAACTATCAGTCCAAAAATGGTCTTATCCCAAATATAATGGTCCACATAATATTTCTTGTGTATATATATAATCTCAAGGGAAACACACTAAATACCCAGGTGGAATCTATGTATCACATCAATGGAATTACATGAAAGAATGATCCCACAATTAGATAGTCTTTGACATCATATATAATTAGTTTCCATGGAGTAGAAATGTCCTAGAAATCCAGTACCACAATCAACATAGATCAATAGTGTATAAATTTTCATGGCATCCAATAGAATCAAGAACCATGGAATATAAATGTCCATGCAAACACTACCATGATTATTTCAACAATCAACTCATTAATCATTTCATCACATTTCAGAATTAATGTGTTCATCTAACTCGTTACAACATTTTCTATATTATAAATTTAATAATATGAAATCATTTTACAATATGTCACAATATGTCATGGAGGCATAAATCGTCGCATATTCAATAAATTAATAAACACAGAATTTTGTAGGGTGCACACTGAATGGGTGTTCTCGCAACCAACCATTGGAGTGGTATAACAATGGGCATGATTTAATAAAAATATTCATAGGTTGTCTAGGTTGGGGAAAAACTATCTTACCAATTAAATTTGTTGGTGGGTAACCAAAACAAGTCCCACACAATTTAATTAAGACATTCGTTTAATATTAAGGGAAACAGTGGAAGGTTCTAAGTGTAGAACAAAATAAATATGGTATATAAATCAAAAAACATTATGAGAAAGATATATACCACATTCCATATTCTTGTGGTGTATGAATAACTTAAATTAACGATTCAGTTTGGTCCAGATCATGGGAAAAAGTAATAATGTACAACAAACTCAGAAATATAGAATATTAGCTTCACTTAAATAACATTGTCAATATGAAGACAAGTGATGCTTACAATAAGGTGAATGTTGAACATACCAGTGAATATCTAATAAGACAAATAGATACTAAAACGTACTTGGGATTGAGAAAATGAATTGAATCATATGTTTTGGCTTCAATTGGATCTCCTTAATATAAGAGATTTTAGGGCGGTAAGGTTATTGTCAAATAAGGGGGCCCTACTTGTTATTTTAAAAACATACATTTGGAATATACATGTTGTGTAAATGTATTACATTCCATGTGAAGCATGGGTTTTCCCTTCTAGGAAAATATCATTACATGTCATGAGTTGTCCAACCAAGGATAGTACACATCATGTATTGAGTACATGTTGTGAATTCCAATTACATGTCACGTACTTGGCATATAGCCTTGTAATAACATGGATTTTCATATGATGTAAAATTCCATTATTTTTCAATTTTAATGTTTACATATGGACTAATTTCAATTCCCTTATTTTCATAGAGGTTTCGGGCATTCCTTGGATTTGTTCGAAGTTCGGAACCCAGGTTTTGGTTTGGATTATGCCCGACACACTATTAGTGTAAACCGCATGGGGTATGCCACACAGTTTAGAAAAACATGTGAGTTGTGTGGAGAGAGTAGGTAATGGTTGCATTGTCATGGAAAACCATGAAAAATGGTCCACACAACCATAGGGATAGGTATGAAAATTTAATAGATGGTTTTAACGGTTTCTGTATGGTTATGTAAATCATGAAAGGAAGTCATGTTGGTTCCCATTCTCATATATAAAACCATGTAACCACTTAAATGATGGGAAATTTAATAAATCTAAATTAAATTAAGATATTTTATTTACCCATTTTTTTTCTTCACTGAACAGCAATAGAAACACTTTTGAATGAATCCTTGACAAATAATCTTGGATTTCATTCCATTCCTCCACCTGATCTCTTATTCAAGTAAGGAACATACCATTTTATCCATTACTATGTGTACTATATTACTTTTTATCCATTAGTCATTATTTTCAATATTGGTGGTGTTATTTAGGTGTATGATGATTTTCCTTAATTTCAGGTCCATTGTTTATTCTCCATATTTCTCTTATTCTAAGATTATTCATGATTCAATAATTGACTATAACCCCAATACTAAGATAAAGTAGGTGTTCTATACTGATTCATTCAATATTTATTCATTATTAGGATAACTACCATTTGGATACCCACTAGACATTACAGCGCTGCCCCAAAATTAATCTCCCTTTTTTTTATTGTACTGAATTTAAAACTATTAGTTATTCCCCTAGTTTATATTTTAATGAATTTATGACTATTCCTAGAACCATGGCCTTCCATGGGAAGTTCATTGTGGAATAATATTTTCATCCCTTGGTCGAATAACCCAAATTTGTGAGTTATCATGTTTCCTTGGACATAGGAAGCACAATCACAATTAAATAGAATTTAATTTTTTATTAGGGATTTTGCATGCATCCTTACGTAACGTTATCTTAATATTCCATGTGTTATTTCATTAAATGTATTAAATGGTAAATATTTTAATTAGTGGTAAAAATAATTTGGTTGATTTGAAATTTATTTAAAGGTTCAATTGGAAATTTTGATATAACTGTGGATGAGGTCAAGAGATGATTTGAATTTTAAAAGGTTATTTGAGTAGGTATACTCACATGGTTTGAAATGATGAATTGTATGAATTGTAAATGTATGGATATTTACCATGGAAAAGTTCCAAATATCTAGATTTTGGTAGGAGATTACATGGATTAATATTTGGATTTGGTCTTGATTCCATGACATGCCTCGGCCTTTGATACCCCTTGGATCTAGATTGCTTGTACATTCAAAGGAGATGTTCAGTATGAAAATCTCTAAGGACCCCAAGTAGTGCCTAACCAAGTATCCATCAATATGCTCCTCAGATATAATGAGGATTCCCTGGTCTTATATTCCTTATATCTTTCAATTAGTCAGATTACACTGTGATTATAAAAAATGACCATCAGATTTTTTATGTGCTTATTTATGTGGCATGATCATGGATCTTTTGACACTTATGGTTGTATAGAACGGTCATGGTTTACATGGAATGTTTGGTTTAATAGAAATTTTATTTTTGTTAATTATAAATTGTTTATAACTACCTTGTTATTAGAGTTTGACCATATTGTTAATGGAGGCTTTATAGGCTCTTTGGTATCACATACATATAGTATTTGTTTGTCATGTGAAACATTAATTACTTTTACAACTTAAATGTTTACTTGAACAATTAGATTGATATAATGCACATTATTGATTTTATGTACCTTCGAGTGATTTACTACTATGATTGTTTATCACACCCTATTTTGGTAAACATTGGGTACTCGGATAGACAATTTGGATGTAGGAAGAGATATGGGAAAGCACTCATTATTCCATGGTAGATTTGTGTCATCATTATGAGACGGTGAGCATGGGATTGAGATGAATATCATGATGTCATTCAAATATATAACATTTTGGTCTTTTTATTATTTTGGATACATGTGTTTTATAGTACTGAATATACCAGTTATGGTGGACTTCTAGAGACTTGAATAATCATTACTATATATGAGACACTTCTGTATTTGTTAGTCTTGTTAATTTATCAGTTGTATTCTTATGGTTTCTACTTCCTCTATGTACAATTCATACTATTCTAGTGTGTAACATTTTAGTAATAGGGGAATAGTCTCCCCATTGACACACCCTAGGTCTTCACTGCTAATTGCAATCCTCTGGTGTTTGGGTAGATGCACTTAAGTCCATATGACCCACCAACCTTAGGGCACCATTCAGTGGAATCTTGGTCTGGGATGTTACAATGTGTTATAAGAGAATTATTGTCTATTTCTATTTACTAATTGGTGATAATATATAGGTATAGGAGGGTACTAGAGTTTGGTATTTTGTTGTTTATAAGCATAGGAAACCCACATAAAAGAGAATTACAAATTTCCTAAAATTAAATTGTTTTTATGTATTTTGTCTATTAACAGTGATTAAATTCCACCATTAAGTGACACACATGAATTTTGATGTTATCATTGATTGGATTATGGTTCTATTAGGTTGAAACCTTATGAGATAAGGGTATTCAATCTCATACATCATATAGGAACATGTTCTGAATTATATTCCATGAATTATGCCAGGAAATTTAGGATTCATTACTAATTATCTTTCTATTTTTTTAAGTACTATGATATATGTTCGTATTTTTGTGCTAGATCGTGTATAAATCAAAGAGAATGTGACACCATCTTTATGATTAGAAGGATTATGGGACTTTATGGACTAGAAAGTGATGCACCTTTTGTTTCAATTTCAAAAATGAATGTGATGACGAATGAATTATATAAGAATCATATTTTTCATAATGAGTTATTATGGGCTCTAATGGATTATAACATGTTGAACCACTGGATAAATCTCCTAAATAAATGAATGATTTGAATAATATATAAAATGAATGTAAATAGAATTGGAAATAGGAAATGATCTATTGAGACTTCATATAGACTACACTTTTTTAGTGGGTAAGAGGTATTGTCTCTAGTGGTTTTTAGTATGATATTGTTTTAGGAGGATTTTGACCTATCCGGGGCCATTATATAAGAATCATGGTATCATTCTTATCTAAGTCACTTGTTTGGAATTCTAGAGAAATTCCACCATGATGACCTCCAGTAGTATTCCAATAGGGTTACGATGATCACACTCTAGATGTCGAATCCCATGGGCTACTGACTGATCCCCCTTTAGTGTCATTTTCATCATATGATACTGTTCCAGAAATAGTGTTGAGAAAATTTCCATGAGGGATTCATCTGCTTCAAGGGGACCTTTCAGGGAGCACTACTGCCGACCTTGTCTATGGATGAGCTAGCATGTGTGTTATAGTAGTATAATTCACTCACATTTTGGGGGATTTTGGTCCAAATGATGATGATATGTGGCTATAGACGACACTGTCGGTATTCAAGAACCCTGGGACTCCTTCTTAGAGGTGATTGAAGCTTGCCACAAACATGACTCATGGAAATAAATGCGCTATTGGGATGTTCTGAAGCAGGACATAAGTCTATGAGATATGTCTTATAATGTTTTAATAACAAGTTATTACAACTATTATTACCCAAATAAACTATGGGAAGAGTGTGTCAGTTTATTAATGCATCTATATAAGGGTTCTATGACTTTTATTGAGTAATATGAATGCATTATAGAGTTGTAGAATTTTTCACTGATGTGCCATAAAGATAACCTATCATGTGAGATATAGTTCAAGGATGGTTTTTTACATTCTATTATGTCTCAGTTCAATGTGTTCACTTTAACTTGTACTATAAAGTTTTTGGCTCTGGTAATAATAATGGAGAAGTTCATGGGGGAAGCAGGCGACGTAGATCATGGAAGTTTAGTATTTTAACCTATTGGTTCAACATATTTAGGATGGAAGCACAATTTTGAGTCTTCATATAAGATGATTACCATTAAAGATATGATTATTTGTTTTCTCATGATTCATTCCTCAAGGTGGCACATATGGACCATTAAATAATATGTGCGACTGAGACCCAGTCAAGTGTTTAGATTGAATCTGGATGGGCCACATGCAATGTTTTTCTAGGGACTTACATAATGTAGTGGGTGGTAGGGTGTCATCTCTTACACTAAGATCTGGAGAAGGATTCTCATCTTTGTGATAGGTATGGATTTGATTTCCACCAGTCATTCAGGTCGAGATAATGTATTTCATGGATGAGGCATGAAAACACCAATTACATTGAGACATCAGAGTGTGCCTACTCCATCCAGTGATGTTGTATCACATGGTTTTGGGTTAGTATAGATCTATTCATTGTAGACTATGCCTCAGGATCAGGCTGTTGGATACTATACTATGAGTGGTGTGATCTTAGTATCATATAATACTACATATTCACTTTTGGATAAATTTGTATCTATGGTTTCATATTTGTACCATTGGTGAAAATATTTGGGATCCTTATACTATATTCAAAGATTATTATAACTCTAGACTATCCATTTGGGATCATAATAGATTTTTTATGCTGGTGTAGGGAGTTGCCCATGGGGTTGGCGGGTGTCACTTTATATAGGATATTTATGTCCTCAAAATGATAGGTTTTTACATTATACTTAGAATTTATTAGATAGTGTCTTATCAACCATACGTTGATTTCTCTCTCTAGATGATGACTTTCACATCACCATAAGGTGAAATTTATAATCAAAAGGGTTAATGGGAAGTATAAGAGAGCCAATATGGATCATATAATCATGGGATTGTGGGGTGATATCTTAGATTGCGATTTTGTATCTGGATGAATAAAGAACGGTTAGACAGAGTTTCCTCCATTGGTTGATAATTTTAGGGATTTCATCCGAGATAATTTTTTCTGTTTTACCTCCCACGATGGTGGTTGAGTTCCCTATCTAGCTATTTCTTGGAGCTACACTTATATTAATTAATCCTTACATGTTTTCTATGATAGTGTTGAAGGAGATCAAGAGGAATCTAGTGGATTTGAAGGAAAAGGGGTTTATCCATCCGAGTTCTTATCTATGGATTTCTCTAGGGATTTTGTAAAAAATAAGGATGGAAATATTATTCTATGAGTGGATTATTGTATGTTGAACCAGTTGAGAGTTGGTAACAAACATCCATTTTGAAATATAGCTGACTTGTTTGATCATCTTCAAGAAAATCAGGTGTTATAAAAAAATTATTTATGTTCAAGATATCACTAGTTATGTGTTTGACTAACTGAAATTCCTTGTATAACATTAATAGTAGGTATAGTCAATAAAACTATCTTGTTATGTTGTTAAGTCTCACAAACATTCAAACTGTTTTCATGGTGCTGATGAACAATGTTTTCCATCATTATATGGATTCTTTTTTGGTGGTTTTCTGGTATGTTATCTTATTATATTCTCAAAATCGACCAGAACATTCCAAGAACCTTGAGATATTATTAAATATGTTGAGAAATCCTTAGTTATATTATATTCTCACAAAGTGACACTCCATGATTGATTTGATTAAAATCATGGGAAAAATAATCTTAGATATTAGATTATTAGTAAAACAAGAGAAGGTGAGAGCATTAGTTTTCAGGTAGTATCCAAAAATCATTTTGGAAATATAGATATTCTTTAGACGGACTCAAAATTTCAGGCATTCCGAATAGGAAATATCATGTTTATAGTCTCCCTTTAGGGGATTGACTAAGAATGGTGTGAATTTTATGGTCATATACCTACAAGATAGCCTTTCAGGAGTTTAAGGGGAGATTGGATTCTTCACTAGCATGGATTCTCCTAGATAAATATTAGAGTTAAACTATTTATTTTAATGTATCATGTATTATGCATGGACCTATACTTATACAGGGGGATAATTTCATGGTTTATGGGTCTCGAAAGATAAGGAAACATTAGTGGAAATGCCCAACTTTTGATCTTGAGTTGTTTTTTGTAGTTATTATTTTTTTGAGACATTACAAAATGTGGGTGATTTTGTTGGTGTAATAATACAACAAAGCCTCAAGTACATTTTTAATCAATGTGATCTGAATCTGAGGCATAGAAGGTGGGTGGTGCACCTACAATATTTTTATTTTAATCATTCCTATAGAATTCGTAAATGCAAAGAATTTTTTGATGCACTGAGAATGTGGACTCAGATGTAGGTAGTTCCGCAGGTCAGTAGCGAGTGGCCTCTCATTGCTTTATTCAATAAGTTGGACTTGGAGGTTCACGATTTACATGAATAGATATAAATTTCATCCTTAACTATGACCTCCACCCTACTTGATATATTGAGGATGAGGAAAAAATCAGATTTAGAGGTCCTATTCCTAAGGCAAAGTGAGGAAGGTGAGGATCCACCTCCTAGAAAAACCTTATGTAAGGATGATATTATGCCTATCCATGGTCGTGTTTGGGTTCTAGTGGATAAAAACAGGGAGATGATACAATAGTTTCATGCCTCATCTTATGCAGTGCATCACAGAGTCACCAAGATGTATCATGAAATAAGACATCAGTACATGTGGTGCAGTATGAACAGAGAGGTAGCCATTTTTTTAAGTGGTTTTACACCTATCTGTAGGTGAAGCTAGAACACCATTGAGATACCAAAATGTTGTAGAATATTAATATTCCAGAGTGGAAAATGTAATGAGGTTGAAATGGATTTCATGACTGGTTTACCGAGGTAACCTTGAGGTAACAATGCTATATGGCCTGTTGTAGAGATGATCACAATGGTTTCTCATTTCTTTCCAATTATAGAGACCATTAGTGTGGATAAGATTGATATTTTGTATATTTGTGATATAGTATAACTTCATGGGGTCATCCACACTAGCATTTATTATAGTTATTCATGGTTTTCATCTCAATTTTTGAATATTTCTAGAGGGTGATGGGTATTAATGTTCTTATGAGAAAATCATACCACCCTCAGACTGATGGCCAGTCAAAACCTAAAATACAGGTGTTCGATGACATGATGCAAGTATTCCTCAAGGATTTTTGGGGATCCTGTGAAAATCATATACCCTTGGTTGAGTTCCCCTACAATAAAATTTATCAGGAGAGGAAACAGATAGATCCTTATGATTATTTTTACAATAGGCCATGTTAATCACCCCTGTACTAGATAGTGGTACGTGAAGAAGCTTTATTGGGGCTACGTCTAATAAATATGACAACAAACAAGGAACAGTAATTCATGAGTGGATGGATACTACAAAGTCTTAGTAGATATCATATATCAATCGCTACAGATAACCTATTGTGTTTGAGGTCTACGATAGGGTTTTATTATGTGTTTCATTGAGGCTAAGACCTAGGAGAATCCCAAGATAGGGTAATCTTTTATAATGATATGTTGGGTGGTTTGGGATTTTGGGGAGATTCGGGTCAATATCTTATAGGTTGTAGTTACTTGAGAGGGACCGAGGAACTGATGACATCACTGACATATCTTAGCTGCACCGCTTTCACTTAGACCCATATCCTGATTTTCAACCAGCTGTGGTTGAGCTTTAGGTCGATACATCATTTTAAGTGCATCTGATTTGGATTACTCATAGTAGCAAGAAGGTTATCCAAGGATGGTTGTATCCTCTAGTACATGTACTATATTATCAAAGTTGTTTATAGGAAAATACATTGGCGTGGTGAGTCTGCATACATGCTCAGTGGATTGAGTTTTTATCAGATGATTCTTGATAACACTTCAAAGGGAAATTCATTGATGAATTAGTTTGAGGGGTATGATAGTAAGATCTCATGTTTTCATATGAGGTACAAATCCCTTATTTTCCAATATTAATGTTTAAATATGACATAATGTGAATTCAATTTTTTTATGAATGTTTTAGGGGTCTGCAAAACTGGTTTGGGGCTCAGTACCTATGTTTTTAGTTGATTTAATCATCCCACATGGTTAGTGTTAACCATGTTAATTATTGTAATAGAGCATGGAAGGACCTCATGGTTTGTCCAAAACCATATGAAATGGGATTCATAGCCATACATCATTATTTTGAACTATTACATAGGGTTTTTCATGGTTGCTACATGGTTATTGGAACTATGCTAGGAAATTGTGAAGGTTCCCCTTCTCCTATAGCTAATCATGTGGTTTGAAGCATGGCTTTTCAAACCATTCACCTATACCATGAAACCCCTTAAATTTTAAGAAATTTAATAATTTTAAATTAAATTAAAATCTTTTATAACCCAAATTTCTTTTCATCAATGTTCTATAACGGATCCCATTTTGGGAGCGTCCTTGATGTCTAATCTTGGAATTCATCCCGTTCCTCTACCTAATCTCTAATTCAAGCATAGAACGTCTCATTGGATCCATAAAGATGAGTACTCAATTTATTTTTAGTCTTCATTCATTACCCTATATATCAGTTACACTATTTAGGGGCATTCTAATTTTCCCAAATTTCTATTTCTTATTCTGTTCTTAAGATTTCCCCTAATGTATGTCAAATCAGGAGTTGATAATGGATGACCACACCACTTCCATGCTAAGTTAGGAGGGCTATAAAACTTCCTTCATTTTTAGTATTTTGTTAGTATTCCTTTAAATAGGTTTAACACTATATTTTCTAGTGTGTCCTTGAAATTTAAATTGGTTTTTACTAAGTGAACTGGTACTAGTTATGGATGCTCTTCAGTTCTGTTGTGATTTTCTCCTGACAATTTCCTAAACCATGACCACCAATCACAAGTTCCTTATGAAATACCCGGGTTATGCCTTTGATGAACCCCAAAAGGGGTGACTAATCAGACATTCCATGATTTTGGATTCTAGATCACAATTAAATGGAAATGATTTTTTTAGGGATATGGCCTACCTACTTAATAATGTTATATAGATATTACATGTTTAAATTAGTTTAATGTCATATATCATAATTGTTTAATGAGTAGGAACACTCATATGGTTGATTTTAAATTACATGAAATGTTTAATTTTACAATGTGAAATATGAGGGGATGTTATCATGATATGAATTTAATGTTAAAAGGTTATGTGGTTGGAAATTTCCAGATAGTTTGAAATGATGAATGGTAAGAATGGTAAATGTATTAATTGATTCCTTTGACATGTTCCATGGATCTAAAATGTGGTAGTGGATTCATTGGATATAGATTCTTGGCCTTGATCCCATGGGATGCCCCAGATATTTCTACCCCTGGGATATAGAATTAATTGACATGAGTAGGATTTTTTTGTATGACATTCTCATAGGACTTTGACTAGTTCCTAACCCATTTTCCATCGACATGATCCTAGGAACTGATGAGAATTATTTGGTTATCTATACCTTAGATCCATCCCTTCGTTGTCTAACACTCTGATTACATGGAAGTGTCTAGGTATATTGGATATGATTGTTTTTTTGGATTGAACATGCACATTTTGACATATCAAGTTGTACAAAAAAACATGGTTGATAATAAATATTTAGTTTAATAGAATGTTCATGTTGGTTATTTATGATTTTTTTTTATTCATTATAAGTAGACCTTCACCATATTCTTGCAGGGATCCTTGAGGGGCTATTTGGAATAACTTTCTTATTGTAGATATTTTTCATGGGAATGATTACTTACATTTACTACTTACCTTTTTAACATCACACTGCCTAGCTTGTTATAATGCGCAGTCTAGATTGTATATACCTAAGGGTGATTTCCAACTCGTATTGTTACTCACACCTCATTTGGGTAACTGTTGCGTTCTTATATATTCCATTTATATATAATTGGATTTATAGCCAAGAACTCACTATTACAAGGTTGATTTTTCCCATGAATATGATTTGGGTAGAATGGTATCTTTATGAGGCTCATAATTCTATCCGAATATAGCACCTTTTGGCCTTTTTTATATTTTCTATACATGTACTATATTATATGTCTGTGTACTAGTTTTATAATCTTCTTAAGGACATGTATCATCCTCTTTAAAAATCAGACATTTTTGGATTTTTTATATATTCAAAAAAAAATTCAGTTGTCTTCATATTGTTTCTACGTCATATGATCACTACTATTTAAATTATATTTTTTAACATTCTGGTAGTGAGGGAATTTTCTTCCCATAGACACACCATAATACTATGTTTCTAGATGTCATCCTCTAGCATTTGGGGTAGGATATTAAGTTCATGTTAACCACCATGATTAGGGAACCTTTTAGTTGCATCCAAGACTGGGACATAACAAGTCATCCTTTAGTTCCTACCACCTTACATCATCCAAAAAACAACCCAACTAGTCGACAACTTGACATTTAGGGTATACACCAAATGAAAAAGATAAAATAGAGTTTAATGAGAAATAAAATTATTTATACCTTTATGAAAACCATTTATCTTACAGAACATTCATAAAAATAATTTAGGATTTAATAGTCTCATTCAATAAAATCTTAGGTGAAAACAACACAATATAGATAAGCGATTCAAAAACACCATCATGGTTCTATCAGAATACTCATGTTTGAAAAAATTAATATCTTTACCCTGCACCATATTATCTATAAAGATCTAGTCTGCAAAATATTTCCAATCTTCTTCCACTATAGACCATCATTCTTCTTATCCATCACCAGCAAGTCCCACCATATCCTACAAAGATCCTGTTGCTTAAAGGTTTCACGTTTCACCATGATCAGATCTAGAATTTCCATGAAATCATAGAGAATATATATCTTTCTCATCAAATCCTCTTCATCATGAGGATCATTATAACCACGGAATATAGGTTTCTTGTGATGAAGTAACTACATAGCATTATTATGATATTCATCCCTATAAAGTTCCCAAAATGAAGCCTGAATATGAATGGGTGTAGGTAAATGTCACAATCCATGGATTGAATTCATAATAATCTCTACAAAATTCTAGTTCATGGGAGGATATTGTCACTTGGGTTCACTATGAGCATCCTCTTGGATCATATTGAAGAAACTTATATGAGTAATGATTCTAGATAACTAAATTAAACAACACTAAATTCATTAAAATATTACATAGGTCAACTTCTCAAACAAGAGAAATGGGAATATCAATCTAATCAGATAATATTTCAATATTTGTACATTTACAATACACATATCAAAAGTGGGTAAAATGAATGAATAGAATCAAATTATTCCTCAAGAAAAAATTCATTAACTACCTATAGTGACTTAGGGCTTGTTACGTCAAAATATGGATGAAACTATTTCCGAACTACTAAGTTCCAAAAATAAACTTATATCATCATACTGACATTAAACAAGGATGATAACCATACCCCTTTGATATTACTTTTTCACAAACCTTCATAGATACCCTTGTAACATGAAAATTGTCCAACTTTGGAATAGCCTGAAGGATATTTCATACCCCCATAGGTTGGAAACAACAACCTGGTAGAATACATGATAAAAGAAGGAAAAAATATTCTACAAAAAATAAAAGATAAAACATACAAGTCAATATGCTCAACACTAAAAAGGGAGAAGTAATAGAAACCAAACCTGTATAACAAATCAAAATAGTACATCAACAATGTATTCAGTAAAATGATAATAATTCCAAAAGTAACATAACACCAATCCCAAATGATTAAGAACATCCACCACCACCAAGTAGCACATCCCATTTTCTCGAACATGGAAGATGGAAATATAAAAACCCCATAAATAAAAGGTAGGTTTTGAGATATAAATCATAGTAGGGAATCAACAAGTGTTCAATAATAGATTCCATATAAAATGAACCTAATCATTCTTGCAATTTAAAATTTTACATGGAAATACATTTTCATAATTTAATCAAAACATGCCTTAATTTCAAAATGATGGGAAAACTTTCATGCATAGATAAATAAATATTTTATATAAAAAGTTCATATAAATAAATAGTAATGATGAAAATAATTCAAAAAGTAATGTCATTTATAAATATAATCATAACAAATACCATGGCTATCTAAACATTGGTATAGTAGTTTCTAGTTATTGGATCCTCACATTTCATTTTAAATATCCCGTTTTATTTTCAAAACCAATAAATGGATTTTAGATAAATTCATTCCCCTTCAATACAAAAATAAAGATAATTTTTTTATCAAATTTGATTTATTCAATTTTCTAAAATCAATTATCTAAATATTTTACCAATTCCATCAATTTTATAATTTATTCCAAATTTATATTCTATTTAAATTTGTGGTTTTATCCGAAATCCAACCCATTAAAAATTCTAATAAAAAATCATATAAAATTGGGGTTTCGTTGATAAATTGAAATAAAATTAAAAAAAATCAAGAAACCCAGTGTTCAATCATGCAGAAAATCTCAAATTGAATCACTTACCTTTAATTATATAAATATAAATTCACATAACCAACAAGGAGATGATCTAATGAAGAATAACGGTAATGGATATCAAGAAATAAAATCTATATTCATGATTAAATTAGGCAAATTTTAGATCCATCAGCAATATGAAGATCTACCAATATTTATAATTTAGAGAAAGAGAGAGTGGGATAGAACACAAAAAATGAGATTCTATTAACCGTGAGGGGTTAGATCTTCCACAGAACCTTTGATTCATAAAACAAGGCAATCAGAGGGGCCAACATCGGTTATTTAGAGCCTAAAAAGACTAGTAAATAGACATTGGATGTGTGGGGTAGGTTAGGTATCTTAAAAAGTGTAATAGGAAATTTTTTTAAAATTTTATCAATTATAAATGTCAGGACACATGGTTAAATTAGTAGGGCCGCACTGTTTAAAAATATATTCACCCAAATGGTAAACCTTCTATAATGGGGTGGTTGGTTTTAAGTAAGTGGATGCATAGTTTTCTATACCAAGAAGTATCTGTGAAAACCTCTAATTCTTAGTTATTAATTGTTTCACATGTGTGGAAAATTGTTTTGGAAAACATGGACCAACTGTTCACTACCCAAAGAGCCTCATGAACTATCCAAATTCCACCCAAAAATACGCATAATCAAAAACCAACCAAAAGGTGATCAATGTAAAGTTGAGGAGGAATTGTACAAATGTAATGGTATTTTATAGAAAACCACCATAAAATTTTTTACTGACAGTCCTAGGGATATGGTTATGTGTAAAATAACATCCTAATATTTTTATAAGGAAGATATTATGCGAGTTTCAACTATTATTATTGTACATCATACAATAATATTTATATTTAGTAAATGGATTGAAATCTTAGGAATTTTATTAATACATAATGTGATGGAAACACAAATTATTTTCTTCCAGAGACACAAAATGTTATGATATATTGAACATGAAATGATTTTAACATGATTACACAAATTTTCAATATTTGAATATTTATAAGATTTCGAATGAGAAAAACACGGTACAATGTTTTATTGAGTCCATCATGTGGAAACATATAACATCCTTCAATAGAACTACTAATCCAATAACTTTTTAGAAACTAATTAACAAAAATAAAAAATATTTTCCATCATCTTGTTTTATTTACATGATAATGTTATATTATCAGTTTATCATTTGGAAGGAAATATAGATCAATTGTGTAATAATATTAGGAACAAAATAAAACATGAATAAATTGAATCCATTAAGTGGGATGAGTGTAATAGTTTTATTTTAAATAATTAATTTCCTCATAATAAGAATATGAAAATTAGAAAGGAATTTATTAAGCTTAAGTAGACGGATAATGAACCCATTAGTAACTATGTAGAAAATTTTACAAGACATTTGATGTATGATTTTGTAAATATTATCCAACATAAATGTAAGATTGATTGGTTCGTAAGTTTCCTATAATAAATTATCATATGGTAATTTCATATAAGGGACATCCGTAGTTATTATTAGATTTTTTCAATTTGATATCAAGGTCGAAATAGATATTGGAGTTCCCTATAAATCTCAATTTTTGTTGAAAAAGAAATATAAAATAAAAATAAAATTCTATGAACCACATAGAGAAAAGATGATATTTACCTTATGCATGATGTGATGATGGAAAAATTTATGAAATTATATTATGGGGGTTCCTAAATGTTTTAATTATGGAATAAAAGGTAATTGGGAAACAAACTTTCAATGTAATTGTAATAAAAATTTAGCTAATGGTAATTAAATATTATCATGGAATGTACTACCCACACCACAGTGTATAAAATGAATGAATTATGGGTATTGTGGTAACCATATTTCAAATACATTGGTTAATGATTATGATAAACATCAACAATATCTTAGGTGGATATACAAAGAAAATTATCATTTGGTCACTATTTATGATGTGGTATCTAATAATGTAGTGGTGAAACATAAACGTATATTCCAGTCTTGATATAATAATTTATTTTTATTCTATATATAACCACTATTTTCTATATGATGAATTAGGTTAGGGCATCACTATACCATCCTAATGATCAGATGATGAATTATCCATGACAAAATTTAATGGTATGTTTATTTCTTCAGGTGTTTAGGACCCATATCTGATTGAAGTTTTTAGGAATGTAAATATTCCAAATCTTTTTATTATCCCTATAGAGGAGTTCAAGGTTATTTTGGGAATGTATTGGGTTTATTTACATAAATCCCACATCAATTTCCAATAATGTAAAGTCAAGTTTGATATTTTGAACCAACTAGTGATAATTTATTTTTGCGAAGACAAATGTTTTCTTCCAATAGAAATTACATTTTTTATATGGCCATGATTCAAATTCCAAATGTGTTTCTATCTCATATGGATACAGAAGATTATTAAGTTGATGATATACCAATAGTATGATTTATTAATAAATTTTTTGGAAGACTTTTGTACTATTCCTCCAAATCTATATGTTGATTTACCCTATAATGATGATTTTGTTGATCTATTATATAGAGGTTAATAATTTTCAAATAGTTATATTAGATTTAGATATAATTAGTTGTGGGATAAATGTAAATACCTACCCAAGACATTCTTCTATACAAGGTATTGACACTATGAATTTATAGTGTTGTAAATTTTTCTTACTATTTCCCACACTCTATATGTGTATTTAGGGAATAAAGTATTTATTTAAATTTCATTAACCAATTTTTTGTTGCATTTATAAATGATATTATTATATATTCCAACATTGAGGAATACTGGGAATATTAATTAATGATTATTATGAATACCCTAATAATGGGTATGTTGTATCTAAAAGATTCCATGAGGGAATGTTCTCTGTATGATGTTTTATTTTTGGGTCATAAATTCCCGAATTAGGGTATATCATGAGATCCGTCTATGAGGGAAGTTATTGATGGTTATCCTATAATAACCATCACAAATGACATCCATAGTATTCAATGTTTGGTTAGAAAATATCTATTCTTTTTATTTGATAATTTATCATGGTTTTCTAATATAATCCCCAATTAACTCAGAAAGGGGGAAACATAATTTTAGTATAATAATATGTAGAAAATTTCAATGAACTAAATATTGTGTTAGGAAATGCACTAGTGATTACACAATCATGTAGTAGATAAGTGTTTTTCATCTATAATGATCCATCAATGAAGCTTCACCAATAATGGGTCTGTTGCTCTCGGTCTCCTGGACCGAAATCATCTGGGGAAGATCATTGCAGCAAAATATGGATCACATCCTGCGTTCTGGGAACCTGCAATTGTTGAGGCCTCTGTCATCCTTGCAGGTATGATGCTCGATATGGAACGTGGAAGGGCTGATATCATCATTGAGTCTGACTGCCTTACCGTAATCAATGATATTAACCACAATGAAGCCAGACTCCATCCTTTTGGCTTCATCATCAAAAGAATTTGATCACTTTTCCAAGGCTTATATTGCTATACCTTCTCCTTTACCAAAAGGGAAGGAAACAATGTGGCCCATCAGCTGGTGGCCTCAGGCCCCTTCGATGTCAACCAGCTATGGATGGACAATTTCCCTTTATGGATCTACTTATGTACGGCTACTGATCTTCGTCATTAATGTTCTCTTTCCTTCTTTTCAAAAAAAGGAAGCTTCCGGGATATATCCTCAAATATATAGACATATTTATTTATTATTATATTTTAAAATTTAGGTTTGTGGGAAAATACAAGAAAACTCATTATATGAAGAAAGATCTACTAAATTTTACCTTCATGATATAGAGGCATTAAAATGATGGATAATTTTGTGATATATAAATTTATAAAAGACATTTAAAGTATATATTAACTCATAATTAATTTAATATGTTCATGGGAAGATGTTTGGAGTACATAAAATACTATGATTTCTCAAAACACTACCACCTTGGCCAAGTGAACAAGGTTGTAGGAGTTATGAGTCTTAGAGATCATAACATATTAACTATGTTGAGGGTAGCTGAAGATACAAAATTGCTACATTTTCATAGGATATATCATTAAATATCTATTTAATATGAGAAATATTATCTTTCTCAAATAAGTATTAAACCATCTATCCATGTAATGATTCATGATTCCCTAGAGGAAGATGAAGAACTACAAAAGAATGGGAGAAATGAATGAAAGTACCACCATGATTATGATGTAATTATACGGTTTGGAAAATGTATTTCATTTATCCACACCAATAATTAATCATGTGTACTTCCATAATGATCATAGGTCATCATTCTATATTCATATTTGAAGTGTAAACATGTATAGATATTTGAAAGAGTGTTTTTAGTGGGACAAAATGAGGAGGGCTATTGTAGAGTATGTATTAGTGTGGTTTTCATGAACCAGGTTATGGTAGACTGACAAATTACTAAATGGATGTTACAATGCATTAACCAGACCAGAATGGTAATGGGAAGGAAATACTGAAAATTTGGTCTTCAAACAACCCAAAATATCTAAAGGCCACAATGTTATTTGGGTTTTAATCAATTGGATTAAAAAGTAAAGATAGTTTATCACAATCATGAAATATTTTAATCATAATAATATTTATAGTATATATATTAATGATGTTTTAATTTTTAATGGATTGAGAAATTCAATTATATATAATGATATTTGAGGTTACTTCTAGAAAAGTCTACTACAAGCTCAATATTTGGAGTTGTGTTTGTAGAAATTATCATGAAAAGATATAGGCTTATTCTGAGTGAATGATACAAAACCCAAAGGATATTATATAGTGTTACTCTATAGATGAGAACGTTGGTATGGATCAATTCTTTTTTCTATTCAATTTTCATTCAATTGTAGTTTCACTCGATTAATAAACAGGATCCTTTTGAATTCCTATGTGGAGAATTGTTTTTAATTAAAAAATACTGGGATGAAGTTGTAAAAAAGAACCTATTTGGACCTGATAAAGGTATAAAATTATAGATAATATTAGATCCATCAATTATCACATAATCACATCTCAAAGTTGATAAAAATATTATTCTCACAATCATCGGGGAAATATGGAATTCAATGTTTTTAGAAGGTATCCATTGAATTTTTTCATGGAAAATGGTAATGTTATTCATGAATGATTGAAACATGAGATTGGGGTATATTAGACCACCCATGGCCCTGGACTAACTAGGGTTAATATCATACCATTTAGTGCTTCCACCAAACATATATATAGTTTTTGATTTATTCCATGTGTCTTCCCTGAGTAATTATATACCTGAACATTCACTTGTAATGATGATAGTGGCTATACCTTAATATTACAATCATTCCAATGAAGAATAAGCAATGAAAATAATATATTCTTGATACAATATTTGTTGCGTCAAGACTGCTCTACTGGACAATATTTTCTTAAGGAATAAATAAATTAAAGATACTTTGTTAAAACCCAATGATGGTCTGAAACAGAAATATCCCCATATATTTTTATTGGTATAATTTATTTATAATAGGAAAATTATATTAATTTTACATTTCATATAACACCTTATTCTTTCATTATTTATTTATATTTAATTATAATTATTTTATTGATAGAATGTGATACATGAAACCATAAGTCAAGATGAAATTTAGTATAGTATATAGTCCAAAACTACCCATAAAATTAATAGAGTGAATAGGAATATCCAATTTCTAAATTATTTTAATTTCTGATATTTAGAAAATTTTTATATAAGTAAAATATATTTATAAATAAAAGTACAATTATTATTCAAGTTATTACATGCTTTAAAAATAACCTTTTCCCACAAAATGTTTTTTTTTCTTCTTTAGAGAAAATAATATTACTAATTTATACAAAATTTAGGAAACTAACTTCCAAAATTCAACTTTAGTTTTTTAAATCAAAATGTCAAAAATAGTGTTGCGTGTTTTTTTTATTTGACAATATTTATTTATCTATGAATGTTTAAAATTACTGATTTTATTTGAAAAAATCTTTTTATTTAGATAATTTACATATATTCATACACTATTGATTGTTTTAAAAGCAAAAGTACGTAATATATAGATTTAAAATTCCAATTATGGTTATTACAATAAATATTATTTTTTCATTCACTATAAAAACATTTATACTACAAAATTAAATTTCTTAAAATTTGATTTTTATCATGTTTTATGTGATTAATTTTAAATAATGTTGTACCAAATAATTAATTAGTATCATGAAAGATAGATTTAATATTTGAAAAAAGGAGGATAATTTTTTTTGATATTTTTCACTTATATTTTTTTACACTATTAATAATAACCTAAATAAATATTTTTCCACTCAATAAGAGTAAAATGGGTAATAAATGGTTAAAAAATTGAGATAAGGATTTATAATTTCACAAAAAAATGTATTATCCTATTGGATTACTTTATATTGTCTATGTTCAACAATCTTTAGAAATATATCAATGGTATTCAATTTTTCTTTTATTATTACATTATATTAATTATTTTAAATGTATAAATTAAAAATTTCAATCTCTTCAATTTAAAATCAATAAAACTTTATCTTATAGAATTTTTTGGTAAAAAATTATTACTTGATATATTAGTTGTATATTTTTATCCTGATAATGTACTATTAATTTTTAGTGATTGAATGATTACTTTAATTACATAGGAAAATCCCACATAATATTTATTCAATTAATCGAAGAATAAAATAAATGATTAAAAAAAATATTAAATGTAATAAAATATTGTAGAATATATATATTACATTAATTTAGTAGACAAATATAACAAAACAGTGTTTTGGAGAGTTTATATTCATATATCATAACAATCATGGTGACATTAAATTAAAAGAAAATGAAATGTTCCATGATTTAATTAAGAATAAATTTTAATGAATAAAATTTTATTAAAGGATTTAAAGTACATAAAAATCATATATTTTGAAATTTAAATTTGATATGGTTTTAAATATCAACAAATGTCAATTTGTTTGTATCTTTTTTTATTATAACATTATTAGACCTTAAAGTGTATAAATATGTGATATTATGCTATTTTTGAAAAGGATTAACATGAGGTTTTAACTAAGATATGATGGTTAAAACACAACAAAAATTTACCTAAATGTTATTATATGACTCTATTTCGACATATCATCACAACATATTCTAACTATAATGTTTTTTAGACACTTTATGTTAAAAATTAATTTATTTTAATTTAATACTTTAGAAATTCCAACAGTTCACCTTCCCTAAATTATAAAATCACACCACATATCATATTCTACCCACAATGTTTGTGTCTTATAGGTCTTATAATCTACTTTATAATACCTTACTATATTCCAAAACTATATCATTGAATTTTCAGTATTTTGAAATGACCAATTATTCATATATCAAAGTGTAATCTTAAATAGGTTTATCCATGAAGAGGTGTAACTCTTAAACTGGAATTTTTAATTATCATTCTTATTTTACATCCTTTAAATACATGATATACACTCTAAAATAATGAATTCAGTGTGAAAAATATTTTTAATTTTTACTGTTAATATGTAAAAACAAGTATTCACATTAATTCATTTATATAGTAGGTGAGTCCATCATTCATACATACATATGGTCGTCCCAATCCACCTAGAGGAGTAATTTGTTTACTATCACCACATTAAATAGATGGAAATAATGATACATTTAATAAATATATGTCTTTATAAGTAATTATCCGGATTATTTAAAGTAAAATTTTTATATTCCTTTCATTTTCTTTATCCATTGAAAAACTGGAATTGGTGTTCATGTGTGCATACATCCTACCATACCCATGAAAGTTGAAATTCATCATTCTTTATCTACATTTTAGTTATTACCCTAAATATATATATATTTACTGATTATATAAAATATTTATATTTTATTTAACATTTTCTATATTATTATTCTATGGTAAATATATATGCACTAGAACTACATAACTAAAAACCTCATGAATATTTAAATGGATTACACATGGAAATGAAATTTTAAATAAGGATTTGAAAATAAATGGGTGGTGAGATGTTATTATATGATCATATACAATGATAAATATATTTTTATAACTTCAGTATATAAGTAAAATAAATTCAACTTTGTTTTAAAAGTGGTTAAAATGTTATTGAAGTAATTAAAACTTGAGGTAATGTATTTTAGTCAGAATCTCAATTCTTGTTATGAATTTTTATGATTATGTTTGGATTAATGATATTTTATGAAGAATCACTCACTAGTTAAATGAATCCCAATAAAATTCATTAATTTAAATGGATTACATGATTTCATTTCATTTTCTAATCATTATTTACATAGTAGAGTAACAAAATAATTTTGAGGGAAAATAACTTTTATTTCTATCATTAGATGAAAATAAAATTTCTTCCATATACTTTTTAAAATTATAAATAATGTTTTCAATATTATCATATTATTTTTTAATTTTATTTTTCTCTGTTATTTTATTTTTGGAAAATAATCTAAAATGAATATAATTTTCATTTTCCAAATGATTTATTTTTTGAATCTTCCAAAAACGTGAAAAATTTATTGTTTTTAACATGAATGACATGAAAAATAACCCACCATCAATAATTTTTAATTATTTTAAGCAATATTTATAATATTCAAAGGTTTATTAAAAAAGAATATTTTTTTGGAATTGGCAAAATTTTAAATAACCTTATTTAATATAAAAATCTTTATTTTTCTCAAGAATTATTTTAAGGACCTTTTAAAAAAATTAGTCTAAGATTCCATATTATAGTTTATCTTAATAAATACTGAGAATACAATTGAATGATAACATCCTTATTCTTTCTCTAGATGGTTTATCATGCTGATGACAATGAATTTATGAAACCTATTTAGTTTTTATGGGTGTTTGTATGATGTAATACTGACTTTTTTATGAAATATTCATCTATAAATGTGGTTATGATAAGATGAATGTTATGTGGTTATGTGGCACAAATATTTATGGTTTTTATTATGAGAAAAATGATCCCAGAATTATATATCTCTCTGATTCATTAGTTAGCGATTTATATCTCAATAGTTAATTGGGACTGGAATCGGGAGTGAAATAATCCACTATTATAATATTAGTTGTGAGGATTGACTAAAGAATATATTTTTATAATTATATGTTAGAATTAAACTTATATATTAAGACAATTCAATAATCACATGTATTGTGCCACTTAATTATTTTATGATTCATGTATTATGAATTTCCATGAATTATGCAGTTATTCATGTTTATGATATATGAAAAACTAGATATGATTTTCAAATTTCAAGCTCACATTCTCATAAACTTATTATCATTTTATTGATAAATTTTTATTGAAAAATCCCTCATTTAAAATTTCAAATAATATGATCTAACCCATTCTTATGTTTCTAGTCCCCATGGTATGAAGAGAAATTTTGAAGTAGGATATTTGAAAACAGGGTTTTAGTTGTGAAGTTCAATGTGAGGGAAACTTTTGATATCTTATAGAAAATTCTATTATGTATCCATGTCTCAAAATAAACTGACCAAAATGTTCCCATCATTGATCATAATTTTATATAATTAATATTCTTCAATAAATATTTTATATTTATATATGAAATTTAATGGTATCTATATTGTAGTAGAACAATGTATTATAATTCAAAAAAATTGGTTTTTCAAGAAGATTACCAATTGGTAAATTACAATGTATATAAAAAAATTCTTGGTTATACATATAGAAAAATCTGAGATACAATATAATATTGGATTCATGAGACCTCGTAATATTATTATATCTAAATTGTATGATATTATTATGGAATTTATCCTAATATTTCCAATGACCCTTTGAATGAATGATTCTATATGGGTTTTTTATGATCATTGAATGTCTTCATATTTCCTCACTATATTGAATGATATACCTTTTAATAACCTCAAACAGCTCAATATTAATAAATTGTTGGGTCTTCATGGTGCACCTTTTTCAATTTTATCTAATCATGATCAATAATTTACATCAGAATTCTAGAAGTGTATTAAAAACATTTTCGACACTATAAAATATTTTAAAACCATCTACCATCCTATGATTTATGGGTTGCCTAAAAGGACTATGTAAAAATGTAATTATTTGTTCTGATCTTTATTATTTTACATTCAAGGATTTGTTAGATCTGCATTTACCTTTCATGAAATTTTTATTTAATAATAGAATCAATTTAACCATTTAAATTGAACCATATGAATAATTGTATGGAAAGTGTTCTCAGACATCAACCTATTAGGAAAAAGTTGGTGAAGTAATTATTTTATGCCCAAATAATATGGAATACACAATAGAGGAAGTAAATATTATTCAAAATCATGTTAATGTAGACAACTTATAAAAAACTTATACCAAAAAAAGAAGGATTGATTTAGATTTCCAATTAGGAGACCACATTTCATGAAGGTATCTCCATTAGAAGTTGTTATAAGATTCATAATTTAAAGTACAATATGTCCAATTTGTGTTGGGATTTATTAAATTTTATAATAAATCCAATATTTCATTTACTACTTGGAAATACACCCCATCCCCTCTAAATCTCATGATGTGTTACATATATCATTATTATGAATGTACATGATAGACCCGACACATGTGTTCACATATTTCTAAATTTATTTATAACTGAATTTATCTTAATAAAAATATCCAATCATGATTCTTCATATGATAGAAAAATCATTGAGAAAACAGATGACTTGGAAAGAAAATGAACTGTGTAAAACACATAATATATAGGAGGTGATATAGGAAACTGACGAATTTAGGATAAAGGACTACCCACATCTGTTGATGAGTTGACATTCTATAAATAGGAATGAGGATGTCTATAATGGTGGAGGATTCTAACATCCAAGATTTAAAATAACAAGTAAATGTTTCTTTCAAATGAAACTATAAAATAATGCATATAACATAATTCCAAAATTTGAATAAAATATAAATTAAAAAAATTAATTTTAATTTTTTGAAAATCATTTCATTATTTAATTCATCATTATAAAATTATTTTTGATTGATTTATTATTATTTTGTTACAAATTATTGATTTTGGGAACATGAGAGTAAAATAGTGATTAAAAAATATTTTATCTTTTATGAAATTATAATGATATAAGAATAAAATGATTTTTGTCAATAATTTTATCAAGAAAAGTTATATTATATATGAAATTTAATTAATATTAAAATAAAATTCTTTTCATTGAAATATATTATTAGTATTTTTGAAATATATGTATTGTTTTTATACAAATAAAAAGCATCCTTATTTATTCTCTCATAATAATGTATTTTCATGTCACTTTTAGGTTTTTGTATGGTCTTAAATACAAATATATCTATTTTTATTTGACATAAAATAATTAATTTCATTTGAATATATGTTTCATTTTATTTTAAAAAATATATCCTTGTGTGCTTAAAAGAGACTTTTTTCGTAAAATGCTTTTCACATTTTATCAAAAGCATATTAAATATAATTTTACCACCTTAAAAAATTAATTATGAAAAATTAATTCAAATATTGGATTAATAAAAAATATAATATGAAATAAGTTAAACAAGATTTTTGGTCATAATTATTAATAACTATGGTAAATATTTATCACATCAGTTAATGGTAGAATCTGTTTATATGGTTGTAATAAAGGGATATTAATTTCAAATAATATAAATAATATACCAAAATGTACTTATTCCATAATTTTGAACATAAAATCATCATATTCACACATATTAAAACATGGAACCTCAAAACATTATCAAGAATTTTATTATATAATAATTTTTCATGTATTTAAATGTTTTTCACCAAACTTGTTTATAAAAGGGAACCTCGTATAATATGTTATCCACACTAGATAATTGACTTATATCAATCAATACCATCCCCAAGGCTATACTAATGTCTATACCCTTGTATTATAGGTCATTATCTCATCAAAGTTCAACTTAACAAAGTCTTATGAAGTATGGTTGAGGATGTTCCTAAGAAATTGATATATGATCATAATGAGATTTTTCAAGTTAATAGATTCCTATGAATCCCCAAATCTTAAATAAGAATATTAACATAATGGAATAAGAATTTTAAAACCACTGATATATTTCTATGTTAATATTACTTAAATTACATTTCTATGTTCAATCATATAATAATTTAAAACATAACCCATGCATACATACCACCAACCATCTCCATGTCGCGATGTAATTTGTTTTTCATAACCATGTTACATGGATTTTTTGAAGATCTAAATTGTGAATATATATAATATTTATATTATTATTATGATTCTATAAATATATTATATCATATACCTTATTAAAAATCAATCTATTAAATAATGATGCTTTCAATCATGTATAAATGCAGATTACCACCGCTGTCAAGTGATGTGATTGTTTTTATGTAACAAGCAATCATGGATGATTATATAATTGTATATAATGAAAAAACTATTAATTAAAATATAAAAATTATAGATGTTATGTAAAAATATATGGTATGTGTCCTCATGGTCTGTCACTTTTTTAGTTTTGTGTGTTCAAGGTGTTTAGAGGAGGTTTTTAGAGTTTTTCAAGAGTAGGGGGTGGAGCAATGGTGATGCATGGGTTACACATCATGTAAGTAGATTGCATGGTATGAAATTTTGATTCACATATTTCTATATATGTTTCATTAAGTTTAAATTTTAGTGTCTAAAAAATAAAATAAATCTATAATTTGAAGGGTTTTTGGTGAAAACCATCTTTGAGGCATTACGCGACATGAAACGGGATTACACATCATGTAACCCCCACTCCTGTAATATTTAAGTGTTTTTATAGTTGATCATGTGGTCAAACCCTATTTTCTCTATGACCCACCGTCAACCTAAAGTGACTCGATGACCCATATTCATCATTTTGAGGTTTCCTACGCCAATTATTGATTCTTATATTACCTCCTTCGATCTCTAGAGATCCATCTTCAATCCCAGGTGATTTCTTCCTCTATTCTTACTGCTTATTGTGGTTTGGTCTATAACACCTCACATTTCTACTTTAAATGTGATGGTGGATAATCTACCATGGTTCTAAATGGGATTGTCTTTGGTTTTTGTTGGTCCGGTGGTGTCGCAAAATACTCGGATGGATGCCAAACATCCGGAGAAGTGATCATAGATTTGTTTTGTAGCCCTTTCTTCTGTGAAAATCATTAACACCCATTTGAGGTATGATATCCTTTGTTTCTATTCATTTTTGCATCATGTGTGCGGGATATACATTTTTAACCTATGGATCAGGGTTTTGTGAGATGAATCAAAGAATTTGATAAATGATCTTGAAAGTGGTAGAGGGATTCAATTTGAATGACTATGCGGTTTTGAAATTATGATTGTGAAATTGTTAATTATACGGGCATGATTCCCTTCAAAAAATCATTTCTATTGGGGTCCCTTTTTCACTAAATTTGTTGAATTCTTTTTGTTCTAATGAACACATACATATATAATTGGATAAACATATAAATCTAGCTACTGAATGGATGCCCAATGAATTAGTTTGTGTGACAAAACCCTTATATAATGAAGTTTAATTGAATAAGTGTCCCCTTTCAAAATTTGAAAAATGTGTTGAATCATGGCCTATGTTTGGATGTGTGGATTGCTTATGGATATATGTTTAGTACATATGTAATGTGATGAATCTATGTTGTGATGTGTGGTTTTTCTCTGGCTGTGATGTGGTTTGTCTGTGAGTACGGTAGTGTGTTGTGGGTTATCCAATGTGGTGTCATGGATGAACTAATATATGATACATCAATATGGTTATGTAATTTAATCTTAGGGTTTGATATTTATTAATTATGTAATGGATGAGAAGTTTTTTAAAGTGGGGGTGTGAGCTGGTTGTGCGGTAATGTGTTACCAAATGAGGTTATTAGTTGGGTGATAATTGAACTAAAAATTAATATGAGCATGATGAGTTTGAAGATTGTTGGTTAAGTTTGATATGGGGGTTTCACCATTAATAATATTTATAAAACATCACCCCATTTCTAGATATTCATATATGATATACCATGAATGGGTGTTAAATGTGGATAATGTGGAACGATGTGTCTTTATTGTAAATCGGCATTAATTGATCAGGATCATCAGCAACATAAATGATTGTTTATTTATTCCATGTGTTGTTTTTTGCTTATTAATTTCTTGTGTAGTGATGGTATGAAAATATATTTTATTAATAAAATACGTAACGACATGGGATGTCCTACCTAACAGAATGGAAATGGTTAGTGGATGAATAAATGATGGGTTTTGTCGTTAAATGTGGTTTATTATAAACAGTAAAATTATTTTTGTGGTTAAATGAAATTTGATAGAAATTTAAAAGAGGATTTGGCTTATTGTGTGGTGTTATTTATTTAGATGTAGCAAACAAAGGTGGTAGTATTATGAGTTTATTTTTTGTCTGGAAACCCATAGGTTGGGCTTTAGTGTCTGGTATAATAAATGTGAAATCTTGTATGTTCCTTGTGATTAATATACACCCCTTACCCATGTTGAGCACTTCATGTCAAACACCCACATCATCACTGGGGACGGTTTCATTCCAATACATCTAATGGTAGGATGGATGGTCGTCCACTCGCCCATCCCTCCTACCTCTTACAAGGGGTGATAGCACAAGATTCTTCCAACATGTTGTGGTTTGGGAGGCCCAGGTTTCTATGGATCATTTCTGCTTTCCCATGTGTCTTTGGGATGATATGTTTTATTCTTTCCCTAGTGTCTTTGGGATGAGGTGTGGGTTGTTGCAAGGGTTTCAGTGGGAAGGATGTGATCTGGTTTTTGGACCATGTGGTTGTGGGTATCATGTGATCTAGTTTATCGAAAAGGTGTTTGTGGGTGTGATGTGATGAGGTTTGTGGCTAGGTGTCTATGGTAATGAGATGATGTGGTATGTGGCCTAGGTTACTGTGGTAGGGATTTGGTGTGGATTTGGAGGCCCAGGTGTGTGTAGGCGTATTGTGACTTTGTACATTCGGATTAGGAGGGAGAGGGAGGACATTTTTAATTTGGAAGGAATGGCTAATCAGTGGGAATTGATGAGAGGAAACCTATTATTATTGTTCATTATATTACATTATATGAGTTTAGTTATTTAAAGAAAATGCCTTTGTGAGATTGGGATAGTTAGTATACATGTTAGGTACTATTTGTTTTGGTTTTGTTATTTTCTAATGGGATCATTAGTATATTTTCCTCACATGTGCATGAGAGACTTTTGTTTTCCAACTGAGTATACATGTACGCTCATCGTACATATATAAAAATACATCCTAGTTTATATGAGGATTTTAAAGATTGTGTTGGGAATTTGTAGCTCAGGATTTGGGATTGTTGTTGAGTTTTTGTTTTATCTTCCTTTTGGATACATCACTTTGGTGATTCATTGTATATGTACTACTATAATTTTATACTTTCTTATGGTATATTTGTTTTGGATTTCATTTATTTTTTTCATGGATTTTTTCTGTCAGTTATCCATCATATATCCCAATAATGTTTTATTAAAAATGTTCATGACTTACTTATAGTGAGATATAGATGCCCTTGGTTCTAATCTCCAATTCAGGGCCTACTAGATGCGGAACATTGTGGTGATTATCTCCATTTCTTCTTTTCTATCACATGAGGGGTATCTTTGGATGGGTGGGGTCATGAAGGAATTGTATCAGAGGATATAGTTTATGGATAGGATGGAGTTTGTAGTTTATAACAGTGAGGATATAATCAAATGTTCGGGAAATATTTTGAGGTGATCTTGTTACATTACATAGGATAGGGCAGAATGGTAACAACACTATATTTTAGGGGCCCTCGTGATCTGATGCAAGGACTCTGAGCCTACCGAAAAACAATGTGAGGATATATTGCTTTCATGGTTGAGACCCTAGGAAATGTACATTCATAATAGTTCCTGGTGTTCTTATTTTAATTGGATTGTTTTGATCAAAAATGTTGGAATGAATAACTAAATATGTATTAAATGGGATAATATAAATCATAAAAGAGACACTATACCACTTGGGCTTAGAAAATTTTTATTTACCTCTTCAATTATGGATTCTAGTAATTTTCTACATAGGGATCATGTGGTATAGGTTTGCGTTGCTGATCCAGTTGATCGATGGAGGGTTGATCCATTAAAGGAGGATGACCAGTGGGAGAAGAAAATTCACACTTTCTAGCTGCATGATTTGGGTAAGTACATGAGATTTGTTTTGGACATGGATATAGAAATATATATTGATGACTTTCAGATCATCATCAATTTCATCTAGTCCTTGATGTATTATTGGGTTTTTTGGATATCATCCTGATTTACGGAGCTTCACGTCGATGTTGGATGTTGTATCAAGGGGAACAGAAAGGCGGACGTTTTGTGGGTTAACTTCCAGAAGGAATTCTGAGTAGAGTTCCTTTCATTGATGATGAGGGATGGTAAAAGGAAGTAGATACTCTCCCCTTAGTAGGGGATTATGTTAGTATGGGATTTTGGGTTTAATTTCAAGGATCTACTTCTTTTCCTTATCACATTCCAGAAGAATATTCTCATGTGAGACCTCTTGAGGAGGCACTTTTTCCTATTATCCAGTTAGCGGTTACTCCATTTACGTTACAAACATACTTATAAATTTAGAATAAGGAAGAGATGATTGAGATGGTGAAATAAAGAGGAGGTTCAGCATGAGAGGGGATCAAGAAGAGTTCTTTGAGATGCTGGGTTACCGGTTGAAGGTCTTAGGTTCTAGGACCCTTGATGTTTCGAAAAATAGGAAGTCAACCTCAACAATTTCCTTTCCATCCTTCTGATCATCATGAATTTACTATGAACTTCTAATCTATGTGTTTTTTCAAGGGAGTCTATGACCATATTCAGAATTATTTCCGACTTCCTATTCTAGATTAGTTTAGTGGAGGTTGACAGGATCATTTCCATCCTTAGTAGTATTTTCCAGTCAGTTCGTTTCAGTAACTGGGGCAACAGGCTCATGTTATACTGAGGGGAGATGGGGCACGTCGAGGCCGACATCAGGATGTTCTATATGTATAAGGTCCAAGAACCAGGAAATGTCTTGGGGGTGGTCATCAGTATAGAGGTAGAGGATTTTTGTATGATTGGTTTCATGTAGTGGAGGCAGTAGTATCATCCGGGCCCGAGATCGTTAGAGGTATGATCGATTTGTTTAATACACTTGTTATTGCATTTTCTGATTCCATATTGTCACAATATTTTATTTCACCCAAATATATCCCATTATATTGGACTAGAAATAGAGAGGATCCATGTTCAATTGTTTTTTATAATGATAATCAGAGGTCAAACCCTCATGTTTAATGTGTACAAGGGTGTAGATAGATAATGGGGCCTCATAATTCCTTTGGTGATATCTTCTTTTTACTGATGTAGCAATAAAATTTCATCCTGGGCATCAAGTATTTATATTCATTATGTTCTATGATCGACACCTTGGGGAAGAGATTCATTTTTTCATATGTGGATGGTTAGCATGTGGTTTTCTTAGTGAGTGGTGTTGCCAGGTGGGAAGTCGGAGTGTGGAGAGACTCCTCTCTCTATTGGATAGGTTTTCATTTGATTCAATGGAAACATAAATTGTTGAGGTTCCTAGATTTTTTGGGGGTTACATGATGATTTCTCCAAGGAGGTTGTGGGGTTACCCCCTCGACGTGTTGTTGAGTTCGGGATAGACTTGCAGCCCGATGCTTCTCAATTTTTGATGGATCCTTCTAATATATAACCTTATGAGTAGTTCCAGGCAAGGATTCAAAAATAAGATCTAATTTATAAGAGTTTTATTTTTCCTCATGTGTTGTCATGGGGTGCTACAGTTTTCTTCTCAAATAAGGAAGATGGTGGTCTGAGGTTGTGTATGGACCACTAGAGGTTGAATCTGGTCATAATCAGGAACTGTTACCCTAACTTGATGATAGATGATATTTTCGACCAACTAAGTGGGGTGATTTTGTCCTCAAATATCAATGTGTGGTCTTTATAACACTAGTAAATGGTTAAAAAGGGTTATTTCTATAATATTGCCTACAAATATGAGTATGGGAACATCAATTTTGTGATCATGTCATTCGTTGTTATGAACATGCAAGTTGTGTTCATGTGGATTATGAAATATGTTTCCCATGAGTTCCTATATCAGTTATTCTTCATATTTAACAATGATATCTTGATCTACTCGAAGTCATAGAGGAGCATGTAGACAATGTCATTACAATCATACATGTTCTTTGATTGCATTAGCTTTTTGGAAAGTTTTCCATGTGTGAATTCTGGACATCATAGGTGCATTTCTTTAGAAATGTGGTGTATCATCAAGGGGTGGATGTACAACCATAAAATGTTTATGTAGTTGTTTCATGGTTAGCACATAAGAATGTGTCATGGGTTTGTATATTTCTCGGCCTTACAATGTATTATTGGAGGTTTTTACCTGATTTCTCTCGAGTTCCATCCCCATTGATAGATTTTCCAAAGAAGGATCAAACTTTGTTGTGGAGTCATCAGATCTAGGAATCATTTTGAAACCTAAAGTGGAACATGGTTAGTTTCTCTAGTGATTCAGTTTCTTGGGAAGGGGTGATGATTGGGGTATTCTATGATGCTTCCTCTCTAATATTGGGAAGCATCTTGATACAATAGCGAGCATTAATCCCTTATTGGTATAATATGGTATTTCCCCACAAGAGTAACTATGAAACCCATTATCTGGATTTATCGGTGGTTATATTTTTTCTGAATATGTGGTGATAATACATCATTGGGGTGGTCTTTGTGGTATTCAAATATACCAAGAGTTTGGGGTATATCATTTCCAGTCAGATCTGAACATGCGGAAATAGAAGTGGATGAAGTTTCTTTAGAAAAATGATTTTGAGATCTCCTACACCATAGGAATGGGGAATTTCATGGATGTTTCTTTGAATAAGATGCATCAGAACGAGGTTGTTCGAGAGTCTATGGATGGTTAGAGTGTGATGGAGGAGTTGGTAGCCTTTCCCTTAGATGAAAGAGTGAAATATATTATGAAATGTTTATTTCAGATAATGGTGCAATCCTCCCTAATTTATCTGATGGAAGGTTACCAGTGGGGAGACTCAAAGGTGGAGGTTTGGCATGATCTTGTTGGTCATGGTGATTCTTCAGAGGGATGGTTGGAGGATGTTCGGAAAGGAATGTTGTTTTGTATAAAGGTTTTTTTGGTGATGCATGAGGGGGTCCTTCTTGAGTTCAATAAAACACCTTTAGCGGTTCACCTAGAAATTTATTAAAGGTATCATGGATTTAGGATTTATTTTTTGTGGTCTCGGATGAAATGGGTGGTAGTAGAGTCTGTAGAAATATTATTGGTTTTCCAATAGTTACATTTTGAGCACCACATTCCTATTGGGGTTTTGTAGTCCTTTCCTATTACTAAATAGAAGTGTGATGAAATATCAATGGATATTTTCATATGGATACCCATAAACCAGGACAGCTATGATGATATATGGGTATTAGTGGATCAGCTGGTGAAATCGGCTCACTTCTTAGTGATCAAGGGGGTAGGCATAATGGATTCCTTAGAAAAGAGATATGCGGATGAGGTGGTGTGATTGAAAATAATTATGAGATCTATATTCTAAGATATGGAAAAACATTTTTCCTCAGGAGTTCAGAGGGTATTGTAGCATTATTTTAGCTCCCAATTATGCCTCAACACTGCTTTCCACCCTCAGATAGATGGATAGACAAAGTGGACTACACAAAAGTTGGAAGACATGTTGCGAGCATGATTCTTGGACTTTGGTTGGTCATGGGTACAAAACATTTCCATGTTGGATTTTAATTATATAAATATATATCACTCTTTAAGTGGAAACAATTTGTCTGATCATTTTTATGGGAAAATGTTTGTCCACCATTGTTCTGGTCTAAAGTTAGGGAGACAACTATTCATGGTACTAATGTAGTGCGGAAAATGACAGAGAAATATTGGCTTGTTTATTAGGGGATAAAAGTAGTACAGGACTAGAAAGAGTCTTATGACTATCGTAGAAGGTGGCCCATGGATTTCGAGGATAGGGAACATGTGTTCTTTATGGTTTCCCCTCAATGTGTGTAGAGGTGGTTCACAGAGGGAGTAAATGTTCTCCCATGTTTGTTGGGCCCTTTGATTTCCTAGGAAGAGTTGGTGAGGTGGCATACTTGTTGTCATTTACACTATAGTTGGAGAACAATCAAGTCTTATTTTTTCATTTCTACTTATTTGGTATCTACAGGATAGATCCCATGTAATTGTCTATGGATATTTAGATATCGAGGATGATACGATGTTCATGGAGATGCTAGTAGGGCTCCAGGATCATCAAGATAATGTGTTATGTGGATGTACCGTTACATTGGTTTATGTCTTATGGATGCACGGTGGTAAGGAGGAGAATACTTGGTATTAGGAAATGTAGATACCTACCCAGTACCAAGAGTGGTTCTTAGTTTTAACTTCTTCTAATTTTCTGTGTGATGTGATATTTTAACCCTATTTTATGAAATGGGGTTCTTTCCCTAGTTTTAAGATGTGAGTGGTGTAATGTGTGATGAATTTGTATCATGTGAAAAGGGGAGGACAAGATTCTTAATCGAGACACATTAAAATATATGCAGTTAAAACTATATGGGTGAGTCAGTGCATCACAAAGTGGATAGTATATTGACATGTATTACATAATTCAATGATTCTTGTGTTCAAGACAATGTCCTTTATTGATAGTAACAATTTTTTGGACTTAATGTTTCATAAGTTTAGATGGTTACAATTATGGATGTGAAAAATTTTGGTTGTTTTCATTTGGGATGAAATTCTTATCTAGTGGTAGTGATTATGGACAGGCATGGTTCTTGGGAGGTATCTTACAAAGAGGTTTTTCATACCCTTTTTCCTACAAGGCTTGGTTTAATATTTGTGAATGAGATAATAATTTCTGACGTATCTAATGTAATTATATTTGTTCTCCTGGTTTGTTACATTTTCAGTTTTTGGAGTTATGGGTCATCAGAGGAGGTTTCATGAGTTTTTGGAGGAGTTTAGGGTGAAATAATGATGTTGAAGGGGCTATAAACAGTGTTAGTAGATTTAATGGTATGTTGTTTGGTTTCAAAACTTGTTCTATGTGGTACATGGAATATAATGTATCATGTTTAAAACATAAATTAAATATATATGGTTATGTTTTTTTTGTGAAAACCATCCTCCAGGAATTACATAATGTGAAATGGGTTTGCACATTGTTCAATCCCCCGCTGATGTGCCTTTTATGTGTTTTTTCAGCTGCTTGGTTTTCCAAACCCTATAGTTGCAGTGAACCTCCCTAATCCTCTGGCATCCTAAGGAACCCTTTTCAATATTTTGAGGATTCCTATGAGAAATATTGATTCCTAGATCCCCCCATTCAATCTATATAAATCCGTCTTTGATCTAAGGTGGATTATTCCACTTTTATTAAGTTTTCTTCCAATTTGGTATCCATACCCTCTAATTAATTCTTTCATTGTGATGGTGGATGGTCTCCCATGGCTCTAACTCAAATTTTATTTCATTTCTGTTCATGTGTTTGTGCTGCAGAATCCTCGAATTGATGCATATCTGATGAGAGAAGTGATCAAAGATCCGTTGTGTGGTCCATTCTTGTGAGAAGATCATTGAGACCATTTTTATATAGGATTTACTTTGTTTCTCTTCATTTGTGCATCGTGTGAGATAGATTTTTTTTCACCAATGTATCATGGTGATGCAAGGCCGGTCAAATATAAGAATTGGTTAAATGAAAACGAAAGGAGTATAGGTATTTGATTTAAATGATTTTGCAGTATTGGTATTATGATTGTGATATTGGGAATTATATAGTCTTGATTCCATGCTAAAAAACACGGCTATTGGGGGGCACATGTTTTCACAATAAAATGGTTGTATGTTTTTTTGTTTATGTTTAAAACTTCCACATTTAAATGGATAATCACATAAATCTGGCTAATTAATGGTTGCCACGGGAATTGTTTTTTTTTTTTGACAAAGCCATTAAGTAATAATGTGTAATTGGATAAGTGTATCATCCTATAAATCTGAAAAAAAATTACATCACATCATGTAATGTAATGTGTGGTGTATTTTTGGTAGTGTTTATTATACAGAGGTAATGTGAAGTGGTTATGTTGTGATGTGTGGGTTTTCTATAGTTATGTTGTGGTATGTCTGTGAGTATGGATGAGTGCTATGGGTTTCCCTAGTTTTTGTCGTGGATAAACATATTAATGATAGATAAATCTGGATATGTAATGGAATATTAGATTGTGAGATTGATTGATTTTGGAATAGATGAGAATTTTTTTGCAGCCAGATTGTGAGCTAGTTTTGCAATATTGTCTTACTAGAGGGGGTTGGGCATTGGGGGTTGATTATGTCGATAACTGAAATAATCTTGATGATTATTAGGAATGAAACTAGTGTTTGGTATTGGTGATTAGACATTAATAACATGCATAAAGCTTCACCCCATATCTCAATATTGATATATGATATATCATGAAAGGGAATTAAACATGGAGATTCTGGATCAATTTGTCTTTAATTTAGAGTTTCCTTAATTTAGCTGGCTCTTCAACTTCTGAAATGAGTATTTTTGTGTTGGATGTGGTGTATTGTGCTTGGTGGTTTCCTATGTAGTTATGGAATGAATAAATAATTCATTAATAAAATATATAATTTTTTAGGTTGTATTGAATAATGGAATGGAAATGGTTAATGGATAATTAAATTATGGGATGTGTGGATAAATGTGGTTAATGATAAACAATAAAATGATTGGTGTGGATAAATTAAAATGGTTCGAAATAGAAAAGATGTTTTGGATTTTTGTGTGGTGTTATGAATTTAGATGTAGCATTAAAGGTGGTAGTATTGTGAGTTCATTTTCTATCTGGGAACCCACAGGGTGGTCATGAGTCTTTGGTATCTTATATCTACATTGTTTTATTTTACTTGTGATATCAATATGCACCCCACCATAGTTGAGAACTTTGTTCTGAACTCCCCATCGTAATGGGAGAGGGTGTCTTTCCCAAATATCCTGCTGGGATGATGGATTGTAGGCCACCTTGTCTTTCCTTCCCCCTCTTGCAGGTGGTGATAGCCCAAGATTCGTCAGTAGGTTGTGGTTTTTTAACATCAGGTGTGTGTGGGTGTGTTTTTCATTTCCATGTGTCTTCAAGATAAGATTTTTATTCTTTAATAGATATCTTTAGGATTATATGTGGGTTTTGGAATAGGTTTATATAGATTTTATGTGATGTGGTTTGTGGACCAGGTTTTTGTGGGAGGATTGTGATGTGGTTTGTGGTCGAGGTATCTATTGGAGGGATGTGATATGGTTTCGGGAATAGGGTTATGCAGGCAGAATTTGATGTGGAATGTGAACTAGGTGTATATAGGTAGGATTTTTTGTGGTTTGGGAGGCACAGGTGTGTATGGGTGGGTTGTTACGTGATACATTCAGAAAAAGTAGAAGCACAATGATGTTTTCCATTATTAAATAGTGACTAATAAGTGTGAGGTGGGGAAAGGTACCCTATCATTGATGTTCATTATATTACAATACATGAAAATCATTATTTGGGTAGTGTTACTTAAAGTGGTCAGGGTGGTTAGTATACCTATTTGGTGCAATTTGGATCTTCATTTTTCTCACGGTAGCATTAGTATGTTTCACTCAAATGTGCATGAGAGACATTGGTTTTCCTATAGAGTATATTTTTATTCTCTCCCTATATAAATAAAATTGATTCCATCTTTTCGGGATGATTACCTAGACCATGCAACGAATTACTAGTTCAGGTGTTGGGACAGTTAATGAGTCGTTGCTTTAGCTTTATTTTTGGTAATTTACATTAGAGTTTTATTGTATTTATACCAGATATATTTTATAAATGCATATGAGATCTTTTTTTAGAACTAACTCATATATGTCTTGGAATTATTCTATGGATGATTCATCATATCTCCCAGTCTTGTTTCCTAAAAAAGGGAAATGCCTTCCATATTGTGAGATCTGTATACCCATGCGGTTAGCCATTGTCCTAGGGCCTACTAATGGTGGGATATAGGGGGGGTCATTTTCTCTCTTCCAATATTGTCATCCCAAGAGGGTTATCTTTTGAGGGATGGGTTGGGAAAAAATTCAAAAAAAACATCAACCATGCTCAATGTAATGATATGATTTTTGATAAATTGAAAGAAATACATTATGTTACCAACATGAAAAATAATTATTCCATGAATGGGAAAAATTTATTATAAAAGGCCACTATGAAATTAAATATGAAAGAAATTTTTTATTAATAAATAATTTAGAAAAATTATTTTATTATTTAGCAATATATAATGCATCTGACTAAGAGAATGTCCAACGTAGGGTATCATTCTAAAAATCATTTTAATTTGGGATTTTTTTGTTTAAATAACCATTAAAAGAAATTATATTCCCTTAAATTTTTTTGTTATATGTATTTTATTATCATATAATTGTGTGTTTATTTTGTATTTTTTATTTTCATTTTCCTCTCTTTGTTACTTAAAATGATTTATAAAATAAATTTATAAAATTCCGAATTTATTTCAACTTTCTTTTGAAAACATTTCATTCCATGTCAATGTTTTTGAATATGATTATCATAATTGTTATATATGGTATAAAGACTAATTAATATCATTATAAATGATATTTTCCTCTATATTAATGATTTTGACAATGAATATTCATTATTTTTTTAAAATGAAGTACTATTGACTTTTTACCAAAAGTGTGAAATGAAACATTGTTTAAAAATTTAATGGACGATAAAATTTTACAAAATTCCAAATGATAATTTTTTAAATAATCCAATACATTCATCTATGGTTATTTTCATAGAAAGTAATTTTTAAATATTTGGGATTTTTTTATTATTAACTTTATCAATAAGAAATGATATCTTTCTCACATTTTAAAATTGAGTTTAAAATTTTATTTTAAATATATTTTAATAAATGTAAATATGTTTTGATTAATAATATGTATTATTGGGGATATTATATAATTATACCATACAACAAATTACTCTGTATTTCTTATGATCAAGTTGATTTAGTAATGTAATGGGTAAAATATTATAGCTTTGTATGCATATTTATAAATGATAGTGTTTATGTCTATTATATAGTGTGTTTTCATACATTTTTTCATAAAATGATTTCATTGGACTTTGTAAGTGACCGGTTAAACACTTCGCATCCCCTCAATGAATCAGTATGTCTCATGAAAAAACTAGTTTGGGTATTTGGTGAATGTTATAACTATTTATGTATGATATATTGGAATGAGGCCTCCATGGTATGATTATGATGTTTGGGATTATACATAAAAAATATTCTTATCCTTGAGATAATTAATTTTATTATTCAATTCGTGGATATATTTTACATTTATGGTATTTAATATATGAGATAATTTATTTTTATTTTCCTATACAATATATTTCCATAATTTTTTGCATTGTGATAGAATGTATTGTCTTATTTCAATTACATAGTATCTAAGATCAGTGGTTTATTAAAATTTCCTTTCCACAGGATATCATAATAGGATCTTTGAATTACTTTGGGGTTTAATAAAATAAATATTAAATATTCATTTGTAATTTTTTGTGGTATTTAATGATTTATAATATAACGTGAGAATCAAGTATTTATCTTGTCCCCTGAAACTTATAAAATATTTTATCCTCCATGAGATAATCTATTTACTCTTGTCCCAATATTGTAAGACTACTACGTGATATGGGATTCATGGGTATTGGTGTAATAGAAGTGTCTCATGAAAGTTGTGAAATTTTACATAAACTATATGATATGATTCCTCGTATGTGTGTTTCGTGGAATACATTAATTTCTATACATGGTCCATTTTTTTCTTTGCAGTGGATTTTCCCTTCCTGGTTGCTACCATGAAAAAATAATGATTTATGATTTGTAAATAAATTTATTCTCCATAATCTTTTCAAATTTCTTCTTCTCTATGTAAATTAACTCGTAAATATGGTGTATACAAACTAGAAGTACATTTTGGGGAAAAGTTCCTAGAAGATCCTCAATAATGTGTTTCTAAGGAATTGACAAACTTTTCACTAGCATCAAGTGAAATCCAAAGCCTACTAAAAGAGGGATATTCTCAAAACCACATCAACCAATTGAGAATTGTTTTGATGGATCATCACCAATCAGTGTGAAAATTAAAGTTGTAAGTGGAAATCCCATTCCCTTATTCTTTGTTAATAGAGTTAATTTTCTACTCAAACTTGAAATTTATTTTCCATTTGAAGATAATATCATTGGATCATAATAAACGTTCATATAATTAATATTTTCATTAAGAAAAACAAAAACTCATTTATGTTAAAAATATATGATCCCTCAACCAATAATTCACTCATATATCTACGGTTTTCATCCCATATTCATAATTCATTCCCAAAACAATCATGTCACACATTAAACAAAAAAATTATTTTAGAGTACAATATGGACTCCAAAAAAATTAGAAGGCCTATGTAAATCATGTCAATTATTTCTCCATTAAAAATAGATATTAATCTACATATGATTTTTGGAACATTCCATTTTTTTCAAAATATAAATAACATCAATCAAAAACAGCTCCAATATGTCCATTAATACATATTACACATGGCTCAAACATGACTTTTAAAATTTTAAATTACGTGTAAAGAAAAAATACATATAGCTTTACAATACAAATAAATGTATATTTAATAATCATATTCATGTATAAATGTTTAAACAAACCTATCCTCGATATGATATTTCTATGAAAAAATAAAATATTTCCAAACCTAACTATTCAAAACTCAATTATCCTTTTAAAATTAATATTGTTAAATATTTCAAACATGTATCCAAAAAAATACATTAAATAAACAATATAATATTTGAAATTATTTATAATTCCAAATAATTGAATTTAATCAATTATTATTCCAACTCATCATTTACAAATATAAGAAAAAATATTTGAGGAAATAGTCAGCCTTAAAAGTACCATAAAATCCCAAAATGATACAATACATTCAAAATTAATATTCATTGATTAAAAATATTTTTTATTTCAACATAGATCCTGATAAAATATTATTACTTCTAAATGTGGAATTTTTTGAAAGTACACTCAAACAAAACAATGATTCATAAAATAAAATTGAGCCTTCTCTAAACACATACATGTGACGAATTTAGAACAAATTTTCATTTTAGAAACATTATCAATCATCCCATATGTTTTATTATAATAAATAAATTATTTATATATTATCATTATAAATGTGTCCACTTAAGTACCAATTGAAAATGGATTTGAACCATATATTTCTGGCTATAATAATATATTTATTTTTAAAGGAAGGCATGTATCCATATTCTAATAATATGTAATATTTAACTAATTTAAAAATAGAAACATGAATTTAAAATATTTATAATTTACTTATACAGTAAAGATAATATTTATAGGATAAAAAACTAATAAAACAATTGTATCCCCATTTTAAATCATTACTCAATACATTAGGAATCGTTTATTCAATGAATTAATGATTTATACTACACAACATTCATACTTTTTAAAAAAATAATCATGAAAAAAATTATTATGTATGAACATAAATTATATAATATATAATTCATCAATAATAATCTTGGAATTATAATTTATACTAAACCACCATTAAGATCTAGGAAAACATTTTATATTTTGAAACAATCCTAGTTTTTGTAGGGTTGAACTTGGCTCTGACACATAGAACAACTTTTGAATTAATTTTAAAATATTGATATAATTAAGAAATTAATTTCACAATGACTATATTTAACAATAATGGTCAAAAATATATATATTTCATAAAAAGATCACATTAATTTCTATAAATTAGTAAAGAATAAATTTCAAATTTAATAAAAAATAACTATAGAAAAGAACATCCCCAATTTACACATGATTCATGTTTTGTCCCTAAACACATGGTCAAAAATCACTCTCACAGCTTCTTTTTAGTAAAATTAGAAATAAATTCATTTTAAGGAAACATGAGATTCAAAAGGAAACTAAATTTTATTCACTCAGTAATCAAATTTATTTTAAAAGATATAAATTTCTAATGAAGACTACAATTTAGTAAAGGATCCATGATATTTATTCCGTATTATTATATATAATATTTTTATTCAAAGTTAATATATTAAATAGTGTAATAGATGGATAATACATAAAGGTAAAATTAAATTTTAGTAACTTTATAAATATATCTCTAAATAAATAACCATTTGACAATGGTTAATGGATTATCCAAATGAGTTTTAGATTTTTAAATTTTTCATTCCATTTTCTAGAATAATTTGTTTATCACTATAGTAAATAAAATAAATGTTCCATGAAATAAAAGAATAAAAAAATAAACATTATTCAAAAACTCTAATATAAGTTAAATCAATATGAAAATTAATTATTTGTTATAAACTCATAGAATATCTTACATGGACATTCCCAGTATTCATAAAAATAAATACTTCAATTATTTAATTTAACCCCCCCCCCCACTAATTACATTAATTTTTTGATATTCAAAATAAAACAATTTTTTATTTATCATTTTTAATTTTAAAACAACATAAAACATAGTTAATGAATAAATTTTCATAACAATATTTTCTTAATCAAATATTATTTAAAAAATAAAATCCAATAAATTTTCATAAAAAACCCTTGAAAACACTAATTAAAAATTGAATTTATATCTCTATCCATAAATATTAATTTTCATTAAAATCATTAAATAAAACATCAATGCAATGTCATTATTTCCACTTTACCTAAAATTTCAAATATTTTAATAAGATAAAAAAATACATTACATTCACATATAAAAAAAAGATATGTTAATTTTTAAAATAAATAAATATTTTATCATATTAATGTCACTAGGAAATCATGAAAAAAATCCCAAAACATATAAAAATAAAGACATATATATATATATTCTCAATAATTCATATATCCTCTATATACCACATAGAAAACCTGGAATTGTTATAATATTCCTCTAATAAATCCAAATAGTTTATATTATTATAAATAAAAAATAAAAATAACATAATTCACATTGAGAGTACATATTTTTCTCAGCTCACAATAGATATAAAAAATGATAACCAAATAATTATTTTATTGACTCCACTCAATCCTTAACATCCTTTGAAACATTATTTTACACCATAGAGCGGGATATTAGGTTTATTTATAGTCATTTGTCAACTTATACGTAACATACCAAGTCTTAACATTTACCGAACTACCAACTTACACATTTATGCCATTTTGTAACAAAACAAAAAAAATCTATCAAAATACACCATAAAATTCTATAAATGTGCCAACATACATTCTTAATCACCATGTGTTAGTAATAATTTAGAAGAAATCAATTATAATATAAGAAAATATTTATCTAATAAAAAATATTATATATAAATGAGGATAAAATAATAAAACAATATGAATACTCCACACGTAGACACACAATTTACGACCCTCATCCTCAAAGTAGAGTAATAATGAATATAAAATAAATATTATTGACTAAAGAAGAATTGTAAATAAAAATAAGGCAACCTTCTAACTTCCCATGATAGATAAGATCCTTGTATTCCATTATGGTTTTTGCAACAAATTTAATAAAATGTTTCAATCCAAAATAATATATTTTAATTTATATTCAATTACAAAAATCTAAAAAACAAGAAAACATTTAAACATCCATTACTTAGTAAAAGTTTTCCTTCGTTTTTATTAAATCATATCTAATGGAACTTTTTCATTTAAAAAATAATTTTATAGTAAACATGTTCAAAAATTTAACAAGAAAAGGGGGATTTCATCAATATGAATTTGAATGGAATAATTATCTTTTAAAAATAAAAAATAAATATTTAGAGTGGTCCTAGAGAAACAATAGTTATAAAGTCTTGTATCCTCATGAAAATCAATAACATATCTAATGTGTATCAAAACAATTTTCCAAAATACTATAGCAAGAGTTTCTTTATAAACTAGTATTATACCTATAATAGCTATAAATATTTATTCCCCCAAAAATATTATACCTCTGGTCTATGTCTCATCCTCGTCATGAAGCATATTTGGCCAAAATGGAATATAATACTTAAATTTTTTAACTATCTGAGGTCCCAATCAACATACCCGAGGTTTATCATGAGATTATTTTGTGATAAAAGGGATTAACAAATCCAAATGATCATTAATCAGACATTTTTAATAAAATAATACATGGATTAATCAAATCAATATCCTAATAGTAATTTTATAGAAAAAGTGTAATGGCCATATAATGTACGAAATTTATAACTCGGGTTCATGAAGTGGTGATTTCTATAGAAAAATATTGGTGGTATTACGTGTTCATAAAATTAATCATATATTATTCTTTAAATATGGACTATTATTATTCTCTAAAATAATTAATTCCACCACAACTAATTTATATATAGATACAAGTAAATATTGGATAGTTAAAGTTACATAGAAGTATTTTTAATGTAGTCTTGATCTAAATGATTCAATATATACTCTTTACATAGTAATGTGGTTGTATTTAATACACTTATCCTTGATTAAAATTCTAATAAGTGGATTACCCAATCCCAACATTCTAATGGAATAGAATATTCTAAGATTACCCGAAATTCTAAGTTGATATTCTAAACCTAGTGAATAAGACATATAACTAGATTGATTAAACCAAGCCTTCAAATAGGATAGTGTAATCCAAATTCTTCCTTATATATGGGTAGTATATCCCCTTGAGGTGAACATAAGAGAAATATTTATAGTACATAGAGTGAAATTCCCTGAATGATGAAACTGATAAACCTCTATGAATTAATTATGATGAATGATATGAAAATTGAATTTGATAGTTCATCTTCATTTCATAATGAGAGTTTAATAATTCTCAAATGTACCTATATATATTTTGTAAGGGAGTTAGAATGATAAATATCTAACATTGTTTCTCTAAAAAAATAGAGTAGCTGAAATGTTATATTTTTCATAGATACTAGAATATAAAATTATCTTTACTCTTTTTATAGAAAACCCACCAAAAAATCATAATCACCTTGGCGTGAAGTTCATGATCCAAACAAATAAATTCAGAAATAATAACATCATAATAAGGAATAATAATATCATTTATATACTGTGAATCAAAACAAAACTATAATGTATTATAATATTTCAATGAAATATATACAATTAAACAATAATATAAGATAAAAATAATCTAATAAAGAAATATTTAAATTATTTTTTTGATGGAATGCATCTATAATTATGGGAAAATAAATGTCTCCCAATTCCAACTAATCCAAGATTGGAATTTCATGACCTAAAAATATGTAATGATTGTCATACACATGTGTAACTACCAGATCAATATTAAATTATTCTTAAAACAAGTTCACATGGAATCAATATAATTAATGAAAAATTATATGACACTTAAATCAATAAAAATGAATATAAACATGTTGTATATGTAATCATGAAACAATATTTTAAAAGGGAATGTTTTTGAAACTTCCTGAATAAAAAATAATCTATGATATAATGTGATAATTTTTCTCATTTTTTTTAATAAGTATTATGAATTTTGAGATAAAGTGATTAGATTAGAAATTTTTCTGTTATTTAATTTGAATGTCAGGCAAAGACAAAAACTATTTCAAGTACAAACTTTTATGAGGAAATGCATTAAAATAATTGTGGGGTTGAACTTTACATGTATTGAGGTGTATATATTCCAAAAAAACGTATTCTATATAAATTGATTTGAGGTGTAACTTTCAAAGATTTATCTTCCTCTAAGTCATGCATGGGATTTTTACCATGATTATTCAAACTACATGTGAACTAAGAGTATTATCAGTATTGGTTCATATTGTGGTACATTACCTTCAAATTGAGAACCAAGAGAATATAGTTAACTATATGTAATGAAATAATACACTTAATTTACTAAGAATTGGAAAATATGAAATATAATCTTCTTTTTATTTTAAACCCATATTTATCTCTCTTAAAAATGAAGTCAATTATTATGTTTATGAATTTTTAAAAAACAATATGAATATAGTTTCATTTCATCAAAAAACCCAAAAATACAAGATTTTGATAATTGTTTAAACATATTATTTAAGAATTATAGTTTTTCTAATGGATAAAATAAATAAGAAATAGAATAACTTTCAGTAATTTTATTTATAAAAATCATATAAAATAAATAATCAAAATTTGATTTAAAAATAAAAAAAATTAATGATGAAAACCCTATATTTGTTTTATTGGTACTAGTAGACATCTAAATCACTAGTGGAATAAATCACACTGTTTGAATGGAAAAAATGAATTATTTTATGAAAGATAATATCTATGGCATAAAAAATCCCTAGAAAAACAGATATATCCATCTCCAAAGAAAGAGGCCCTAGAAATTGTTATACTATTTCAAGTATCATGCTGCCAAAACTCAACTCCGGACACTGTTATGTTATGAATATCCTTAAATGAAAGAAACATAGAACCTCCCCTTCCTTTTATATTTAACAATTTCAGGACCTCCCACCTAGAATGTGTCAATATTGTTAATGAGCTGTATAATATTACTAATTTTGGAAATGAAACATTTTCATGTTTCATTAAGATTAATATTATTGTAAATAAAAACTCAAGGGATGGTTTAGGGATACCTTAAATGGGATGAAAAAATAAATCATATCACTTCAGATCATCCTCAATTAGATTTTGGATGACACCATAAACATTGATTTTATTTAAGAACTCAATCAATAAATAGGTCTCACCAATAAGGTGAATTACCTTCTCTCCATTATGGTTCATATTAAAATAAATCCTTTAAAGTAAACTAGATCGAGGATAGGGATAGTAATAACATATTTTACCAAAAACACCAATGACCCATTAAATCTTATATAACCAACACATTACTCAAAGATGTTGACTACATCATTAATAATGAGGACCGCCTAGATAATCATGTTTTATTTACTTCGCCAACCCTTTCAATTGGTGTAACCTCAAAGTAGATGTGTCTGTGGAAATGATTCATTTTATTATCATCAATGATGATTAAAAATATCATATGATAATTCCCATGGATATTTAAATTAAATAATCATAGTTGATCCTAAATTCAGATAGTACCCCAGATCCAAATGGTTTTAACTGGTCATATTTTAATAATTTTTGGGAGGTTAGTCAAATTGTTGGGTGTAGAGTGTCCACGCCCTTTTCCCCCAAAAAAACTATTCCCAAAAGATATAATTCACAATTTCATACCAGGATTTCAAAAAAATATTCCTATGAGATATATATTTTCAAACCTATTTCTCTAATCCACATCATCTATAAAACATTTCTAAAATCCTTCCTATCTGTTTTTCTGCAATTCCTGTTATAATCCTCCTTTGGAATCACTTTTTTCATGTGAAGGAATGAGGAATCCATAACTTCATTATTATGGATTCAGAATTCATAAATCACATTAGGAAACAAAACATTTGAGAATACATTGCTCTCATACTTGAAAAAATTATGAATTTTGACATGATTGATTGAATATTTATTTAAGAAGTCCTTCGTAAATGTAGTTATAATGAACAAAATATAAATGTCTTAAATATCTATTTGGTTTATCTCACACTTTAGATCTCATTAATTTATATTCAATGTCTTACCTGAAATGTCCAAATGGGGTTAGGTAAGGTTACCCCTTCTGTTCCATTTCAGATCACATCATGAGGGACCTTAGAAATGATTAAGTATCAAGGATTATTACATTCCATGGTGAACCACTATTGGGAGGGATAAATAGAGCCTATTTTATTACTAGGATTACTGATAAAATTTGGAACCATCTATAACATATTAATGGAATGTCACTCTCATTGGATAAATGGATTTTCAATGTCAACTATATTGTTGAATCCAAATTGGTTTACTTCATTAAAATCTAAAAATGTCCCATGGAGCTCCTAAAAAGTTTTAATGTCTATTAAATGAATTTATCATGGAGTGTATTCATTTTGGAAAAGAAATGTTTCCCCATATCTTGGACGAAATGTTTCAAGAGTCATATTAATATATGCCTTTACATAAAAAACATTATGATTATTAATGATTCTCTATATGAAAGGATCACTTGGAACCTAGTTAATATTAGTTTCATGGAACTCAAATTTCATAGAACCATATTTCATGGTAAATTGATAAAGGAAATCCTATATTTCCTTGTTTACCCCATCTAGACATCCCTAAAGTCTTATTTATCTATCATCAAGTCACAATCTAATTGGATTGCAAGTATAGAGTCTTCTCTTAAATTTTTCGTTAAAACAATGGAACTACCTGCATTAATTATCAAATTAATTCATAGAACCCCCCATATAATCCTTAAATATCTGTCATTTATTGTTTCCATATTCCCAATCCAATCATTTCAGAAGATGTTTTATGCTTCATCAAAAATTACACTTTTTCTTTTGATCATGATTTGTTAGACTGGGAATCTTCTTAGACTATCATTTTAGACTCCAAGTTATATTATAATGGTAAGAGTATTTATTATATCCATTCATTAATCAAGGTAAAATGATTTGATAATTCTTTAATTGGGTCATCATGAATGATGCTTTCTTAGATGAATTTTTATAGCAGAATACCCATGGACTATTGTCTTCAATCTTTTGGTATTTCTTATTTTTACTGGTACAATATTTTTAATCACTATAGAGAGAAATATAACTGTATTTTTATATATTTTATATTACCTAAAAACTATTGAAATCAATTTATGATTTGTTTGATGTTACACTTCTATCTGAACATTCCCATGACTCTAACTTATATAAATATGTGGGTGCATATTTTTCTCTCTAGGTAAGAGTAATTTTCACTACATCCATATATGAAATGCTACACAATATCTGATAATGCCAAAATTACTCATTTCACATCCAAAGTATATTAATATTTAAATAACCCATGGTTAGGATCATCGCCACAATAATGGATGAAAATTATCATAATATTGAAAAAAAAAATCAATTCAATTAATAATATCAATATCTTTATAAGCCTCATCATTTTTGGAAAATGCTATCCACTTGATAACAATTTTGATATGTTCTAGAATGATATTATTTATAGATGGATTATATTAAATTTTTATATCATTTAAAAGAAAAACGGATCCCTTTGGGTCGTGAATAAATATCCATTCATCATTGTGAATGTGTCCTTGGATACCACATTGGAACATGTGGAATCTCTTTATCTCTCAAGGCTATAATTCATGGAACAATCCCTGTAGATTCTTTTGAAATGAATAAATATAGGAACAATCTTTTCCATTAATTAAATTATGCTAATATAGTGAAAGATATTTACAATGGATTCATTCACCTTTCTTGGAAGCTCAAATCTAGATTGAGGGAGTTTTTTGTTTTCCATTCATTATGTAGTTGTACAATAAATCATGTTTGTTGGGTGGAAATATTGGTGGTGTATATGATTGAGAAAAATCTATCAACAATAAGATAAGGTCGTTGGAAGGCCATCCTTCTGAGCTGATTATTCGTTTTTGAGAAATATTGTAATAAACATCCATATTTCATACTCATGTAACATTTTATTAAGAAAAAAAGGAACTTGTTCAGCTTCGGCAAAGGCTTCAGCCTCTAAAAAATAAACAGGTTAAATGGGTTTCATAAAGGTAACTGAGATATAAATACACATGTATAAAAAACATCTAACAGGAAACCTAAGGGAAAAATTGTCATTTGTAAATGTAAAATAATTAATACCATACCTATGTGACCATATATGAAGTGACAAGTTAATACAAATTACAAAAAAAATCTCATATTATAAAAAAACTAATACCTAATAGAACAACTGGACTTAAAAACACTATGTAAATGTAGAGTAAAATTTATTCATGGAATTGACTGAAAATAATAATCTCATATATATGTATGAATACTTTTTTATAATCTATGTATAGGTAAACTATGTATCTATAAAATGGTGACATGAAATATTTAAAATCTACATCAAGCTAAATCATTCACTGAGTGAAGGTAAAACACTTAAGAATATTTAAAAACCCATCAGTTAGAATGTTTGAGATAAATAATAATAAAATTATTAATATTAAAAAATAATAAACAATTAAAGTAGAATTATAATCCATAATTAATGATTAAATGATTAAGGAATATTAGAATAATTAATTAACAATTAATTAAAACCTGTAATTTTCATCTACATATTATAAATACTTTAAACATAGATAGAACATGTTTTAACAATGATGAGGGAAATTTTAATAATACTATATAAAATAGTATAGCATTGAAAATATCAAAACATGAAAAAATAATGTGGTTTAAGGAACCACTCTATGATCTCCACCATTTTGAAAATTACATAGCATAATGTAAATTTTAATACTTCTCCCCCATTTGGAATTAAAAAATTGGTCAATACTTCAAAAACAAAATTCATTCACAAAACATTCCCCCCATTCAATAATAATTACCAAATTAATTTTAAAATGATGTCAAATTATGTGATTATAAATATTTATATATTTTAATTTATTCATTAACAATTAAATTTTGGAAAATATATATTATCTTCATACTCAAAAATAAATATTATAATTAATTTCTCCCTATTTAAATAAAATAAAAAATATTTGAGAAACACATAACAGATTTTAAACTTTTCATTTAAAATATATTATTCAACATGTGAATTATAATGTTTAAAAAAATACATCAAAAATAATATTCAAATATATTTTAAAAAATAATTTAAAAACTCAACCATAGACAATTTTCAAAATTAATTCTAAATAAATATTTCGACAAACAATGCTTTAAAAAAATTATAATTATTTCTGATTTAGTGACTTGTTGTGGAAAAAGAGAAAATACTAATTATATAAGTCTTTCTTAATTTTGGAATTCTAATTATGATCAAAATATTTTAGTAGTTGTGAGGACTAATATACAAAAATTATTACAAGAATCAATTCAATGAGTCACTCAAAAAATTAACAAATGATTTTATATAATAAATTAAAAAAAGTGTTTTTAGATGCATAAATACATTCTAATTTCCAACTCAAATTCCTAAATAATTGTTTTTTGAAAATTATTTAAAAATATTATGACTTATAAATTTAACATTTTAAAAGTATCATGTCACAAACAAAGCTGGGATGCCATCTGACCCGACACCGAACCCAGCCCGCGACAGGGCCCGATGGGCATTCCCATTCCCCACGGGCTGGCCACAAGTGTCAGGCATCAAAATAAAACAAGAGGTGATTACTTAGCACAATAATAATTGGATAAAAATATACAAAATTGAAAATGAATCAGATCTAACCACAACTAAATCTCAATAAAATAACAATCTGGTCAAATACGAATACAAATAAATAAAACTAATATTGAAAGAACCAGAAGATACAACAAAATAAAATAACCAGCTACTAGCATGATCTCCATGTGACCTCTTGGTCACCTCCAACCATAAGATCACCCTTCTCCAAGAGATAATCGAACTAGAAAAATGTGAACAAAATCTGAACCTGCAAAACAGTTCGGGTCTACCGGCACTGAATGGTATAAGTTGGGTGTGAGCTAGATAACTCAGTAGGAAATCACCAAAGAGTCCATGTGTTTCCTTTCCCAAAACAATCCATTAACACTATTTTGAAAATAAGGGTATAAAAATAGGTTTTCTTCCTTTTTAGAAATAAACACATTTCATTCCCTTTTTCCAAACTATGCACACCACGTTTCCACATTCAAAATAGAATTTTCATTTTATATAAAAACCCAAATCCACAACACCAGGTCTATGATAAAAATAAATAAACTGAAAAAAAACCATTCAATTTATCACAAAGTAAAAAATAAATACAAATAGTAACCACGGGTGATCCTAAACATCACTAGAAGACCCCTAGATGTACTCGGTTTTGGAAACACCTGTCGGCGTATGGTGAAGCTCCTAATTCTATAACCAACTGGCCCCCCTAACTTACCAATCCTGTGGAAAATCCTTCCTGGCCTAACAAAATTCAGGGGGTACCAACCCGTCTAATCAGTGTTGATCAGCAATCTTCACTCGGTCATCTAAAAGATGCACATGAACCCATGGTGGTGATAATAATATAGTGTTAGTAGGAAGGACCTCACACGTGTGACTCATCTCACGACACTTGACTACCCGAATCACGGACACTTCCTTTACATTCAACCATAAAGGGTTACCCTAGATAAGAGCACCCCACAAATACGCATTCAATCATTTCATATCAACAAAGTGCCAACCGGGCTTTCACTCCATTTAACATTCAAACCATTTCATAAAATGTTCAATGTTTCCCACCGGGCATTCACATTTCCTGAATCACATTCTTTTCTAAAATCAAAACAAAACATCACCATTAAAAGTACAATGCCAAATGGGCCTTCAATATTACGCACCCATATACATTTACCAAAACAGTTCCAAATCATTTCTAAAACCATTTCCATGTATACAAAGACAAATGGTCCATCAAAACATTTGAAACCAACAGTGTCCCAAAATGCCCATTAGTTAAAATTTATTAGAAACTAAAATCAACTTAAATCAACATTAAATACAAATACACTTTTTAGAAATCAATATGCATTTTAGAAGGATGATAATGAGATAAATAAGAGACAGCATTTGATAAATCAAGGTTCATGTGTAACATCCTTTTTAAGTGTCATTTTTAACTTGAATGCCCACCCATGTGTGCACTAAGTGCACCCATGTCTGCACGAACATCCAATAAAACCCTTTTAAGATTAATAAGAATACCCAAAATCATTTTTCTAGAAATACAACTTCCCTTTAAATTAACACAATTGCAATATCTCTCATAAACATTTCAATAACCTGAAGGAATTTTCCAAAACATTTCACTATAATTAATCATGCCCTAAAAAGGCTCCCAAATCACCTTCAATGATCCAATTTATGTTTCAACCAATAAAATATATAAAACCAAGTTCAATAAATACAAAAAGGGATCAATTTTCTTTTTATAAAACAAAAGGCATTATATCAAACATTTCTAAGGCACCAACACAGAGACATAATCAAGGAATCCTTTTAAAATTTCTTTTTTAACCATTGTAACCAACATAAAAACACCAAAATAAGTTAACTATAATACTTTTGTAATTGATAATCATGATTAAAAATTGATCCAATGTTTCCAAGTATCATTGTTTGCAATGGAAGGAAAATTCATGGAAACACCTACCTAAATTGTGTGTGAATGCGATAAAACATCATGGGAGGAGAGATCTGAGCCCCACAGACCATCTGCACACCCTAGACAAAAGAAAAATGGACCACATGAGCCAAACCTAACCCTAGGGTTTGTCCATGGGAGGAAACCCGATAGAGAACCCTAGAAACAAAGAGGGGAAGAGAAAGAGATGAGATTTGGTGATGGAAACATGAATAATCACCGAACATTCTTTAGATATTTCCATAATATCGCCCCAAATTGAGGCAGGAATAATGGGAGGAGTTCTTTGTTTGATAGCCAACACCTAGGGATTCATTTGAGATGTGGAATCACCCAAAATGGAGCTCCACGTCAAAATTTATAAAGCTCATAGGTGGTTTCATGGTTTTACTGTACTGTTTTTCAAACCGTGCGCAAACCATGCGAGGGCTACTAGAAAACACCTGCAGCTTCGCATGGTCTGGTTGAATGGTTTGGGGAGGCTGTGCTCAAACCGTGCAGCCCCAAAAATTGTCCAAAATTCTCCAAATTACACCTCAAAGACTAGGGAAGTCCACCCAATGATCCTTCAATGTTTTAAATATGATATAGAGACACCGAGGGCATCACAAACTCTCCAACATGCCACTTTCTTCCCACAACGTTTACAATAACCATGAATAGGTCTAGAATAAAACTAATATAACCAAAACATAAGGAGTTTTCTGGGACACTCCACCTGAACATCAACCAAATGATCCAACATCAAGAATAAAAAATAAAATGAAAGAGTATCTGAGGTCGGGGTGTGACAATTCTCCCCACCACGTACACATTCTGCCCCCAGAAAGTCACCCATCCAAAAGTCAACCAATGTTTGAGTCCATGCCCAATAAAAACCAAGGGGAACCCATGAACCCTACGATGACTATTCACTCCCAAATTCACACTGGACTGAACAAGAATAAACAACAACACATAAATGAGGATTAGGGGAGAACATGAGAGGGTTCTCCCCCCACAAGAACTCAACTAATACAAACAACATTTAAATCCCAAACAATACCCACACTACAATCAAGAACAAAGGATTTCAACATTTTAAATTTCAGGGTAGCTCTCATGGTTTGGCCGCACGGTTTACAATGTCATGCTCCAATTGTGCGCAAACTACAGGAAGGAAGGGGCACCCCACACGGCTTGGACTCATAGTTTCAAAACAGTGCACCAACCATGCCAACTTCGCTACCCGAAAATTACACCAAGCCACACGGCTATGAGACCTACCATACGACCACTTATTTTCCATGCATTGGGTTCTGTCTACATGACTAGGGATGCGCGGTTTCGACTAACCATTTGGTAAGCACGTGGTAATCATGATTCACCTGGAAAGATCTCCCAAAAACTCCCAAAACCAAATTTTTTGACTCAGCTCAAATCAAAACATCTATTTAATATATTGACACTACTTCCACTAAAATAGGGAACCAACCACACAAACCGAACCCACAATAAATAAATTCTACAAAACTCAAGAATCTCCAAATGTGCACTGATGAAATATAAAACCAAAACCGGACCACAGAAAGACAAGAAACCCTCAAAGGAGAATGAAAATTTTTAAAGGCCACATTCAGATAGACACTACATATTGGGTTACAAGAGATCTAGTTCATCATACGTTTACCACAAAAATTCAATTTACAAAATCAAGGAACTAAAAAAAATTGATGTTAACCATTTCCATAATAATACTGAAAACAATACATGGTTGGATTTTCACACCCCCTGTCACTCCTAACTGTGCGCGAGCTTTACCCTTAGCATGTGGTTGGGGCTCTGATGGCTGAAGCGTCTCTGGCCTTAAAGTCAGAAAACACATCCTCTGATCAAGACTTCCTTTTCTGATAGCGCTTTCTACAAAACTTCTCCAAAGGACCCAAACGGCCACAACATCGGAAAGTCTTCGGAGGAATACGACAACACGTGTTTGTGTTACCAAACCGACCATACTGAATATAGACAAGTGAATGGACCAGCGAATTGGATGCTGAAACCGATGAAAAAGATTTTCCAGAAATAGGCTCCTCTGGCATACTTCACTCACCAAATGGGGAACCATAATTAGAACCAAATACCATCAGATGCACCTCAAAAACCAATTCGGTCATGAATGCCTCATCCACCAACATATCAAAATAGGTTTCATTAGATGAGAGCATTTTCTCATCAATTTCAGGACGAAGACCTCAGACAAATATAGGGTCATTCATCTGATCCTCCAATGCTACTTCCAAAGAGAATGGGACCGGCTCTCTGAAATGGTTAACATAAGACTTTACAAATCATTGTCCCTATTGAATATCCTACAGATCTGCCACCTTCCTCTGCTTCACCTCCTCTGGTATGAACCGTTGGATGAAATTGTCCTTGAACACCTCTGATGACATCTCACCATCCATCGATGATATGGAAACCGACCCCCACATGTCCAATACTAGACCCTCAAACAACCTTTGAACTGTACGGACTATAACCGCATTGGGAGTTCCTAATGACTTGAAAACACGCTCGACTTCTTCAACCCACTGCACAACCTCAAAAAATCTCAATCACTATAGAAAATATGCAAAACTTGTAGAGGAAAAGGGACCAGGCATGACTCATCAAGAACTTTAGAGACCTTTCTAGGTTTCATTTTCTGAACAACATGAATATCGCATACCCAATCCAATATCAAACTGAGGCACAAACAAAGAGGAACACCTCAAACTAAAACCAATTGGCTCAAAAGAAAAGTAAAAAAACACCAACAGATTTTTTTTTTAAAAAAACCATCATTTTCCTCTTAAAACTCAAAACATCCTTCTTCCGAGGCTAATTCCAAAATACTAAATGCCCATTTTTCAAGAAAAAAACTCCAAAATCATTTTCTCATTAAAATCCACTTTGGTAAAATCATACCAAAACTTTAACTCGAACACCCAACCCATGGTATCTTATAAACCATTACATGTGTGTCAATCCATCTCTAATAACTTGTACCAATACACACTTCTTAGATATACCCACACACATGTCAAAATCCATAAGAAATACCCAGGGCCATATTCCATTCACATTCTCAAACCCAAAACACCTTCAATGTTTCAAAACCCACTTACCAATTTAAATCCATTTGATAGAATGCACGTTCATTTAAATTATTTTCCATTTGAAAATAAACTCTCAATTTCAACTGACTCACATGAAAAAAAATCAAATCAAAACACCTCTAACAATAAACTACCTAAAAGAGAACCTTTTTTCTATGCCTAGCCAGGATATATGGTGGTGATCCATGCCCCAATTAAGGAAAAACCCAAAGAGGACCTTGAATTTGGCACCTAGGTTCCACAAGGGTCACCACCCCCTGTGAGGCTGTAACATGCCATCGGTTCGCCTCCATTGTCATCCCTCAATCCAAGACAAACCAAATCAAAAGACTCAAATATCGGGCTACTCCTAGTGACTCATGGTTCAGAACGAGCAAGGGTTCATGACACCCTTCTCGCACCTACCTCCTGAGTCCTGACAGTCCTAATCTCTTTATACCATACACCTCAAATAAAAATAACCTCCTCTGATACAATTTTTTCATGAACCAATATGGGATTCCATCTAACCCGACACCCAAACCAGTCCACAATAGGGCCTGAAGGGCGTTCCTGATCCCCACGGGCTGGCAACAAGTGTTCGGCATCAAAATAAAACAATAGGGAATGATTTAAACCAATAATAATAGGATCAAAATATACAACATTGAAAATTAAATAGAGAAAACTAAAACTGAATCTCAAAAAGATTAACAATATGATCTAATACAAATACAAATAAATAAAACTAATACCAAATGAACCAGAAGATACAAAAAAAATAAAACAACCAGCTACTAGAACGATCTCCATGTGACCTCTTGGTCACCTCCAACCATAAGACCACCCACTCCAAGAGATTCTCAAACTAGAAAAACTTGAAAAAAATTTGATCCTGCAAGATAGTTCAGGTCTACCGACACCGAATGGTACAAGTGGGGTATGAGCTAGACAGATCAGTAGGAAATCACAAAATATTCAATGTGTTTCCTTTCCAAAAACAATCCATTAACACAAGTTTGAAAATAAGGAAATAAAAATAGGTTTTCTTCATTTTTAGAAAGAAACACATTTATTCCCTTTTTCCAAACTATGCACGCCATGTTTCCACATTCATAATTGAATTTTCATTCTAAATAAAAACCCAAATCGACCACACCATAGCTATCCTAAAAATAAGTAAACTGAACAAACGAACTTTCAATGTAGCAGAAAGTAAACAATAAATACAAATAGTAACCACATGTGATCCTAAACATCCCTAGAAGACCCCTGTACGTACTCGGTTTCGGAACCACCTGCAGGCGTATGGTGAAGCTTTTCGGTCTATAACTAACTAGCTTCCTTAACTGAGCAATCTAGTGGTAAATCTCCCCTGTCCTAACTAAATCCAGGGTGTACCAACCTGTCTTATCGGGGTTGATCAGAAATCATCACTCATCATCTAAAAGACGCCCAGAAACCCATGGTGGTTATAATAATACTATGTTAGTAGGAAGTCCCTCGCACCCATGACTCATCTCACCGCACTAGCCTACCCCAAAAATAGATGCTTCTTATACATTCACCCATAAAGGGTTACCCTAGATAATATCACCCCATAAATACACATTCGATCATTTCATTTCAACAAAGTGCCAATCGGGTTGTCACACCATTTATCATTCAAACCATTTCTTGAAATTTTCAAAGTTCCCCATCGGGAATTCAAATTTTCTGAATCACATTCTTTTTTAAAATAAAAACAAAAAATCACCTTTAAAATTAGAATTCCAAATGGGCCTTCAATATTACGCACCGATATATATTTACCAAAATGGTTCCAAATCATTTCTAAAAAAATTTACATGTATACAAAGACAAATTGTACATCAAACCATTTGAAACCAACCATGTCCCAAAATGCCCAATGATTAAAATTTATAAGAAAGTAAAATCAATTTAAAGACACATTAAATACCAATATACTTTTTAGAAATCAAGATCCATTTTAGAAGGATTATAATGGGAGAATAAAGAGACAACATTTGATAAATCAAGGTTCATGTGTAAAATTCTTTTTAAGTGTCATTTATCACTTGAATTCCCACCCCATGTGTCCACCAAGTCCACCCATGGATGCACAAAAACCCAATGAAACCCTTTTAAGGTCCATAATCATACCCAAAAACGTTTTTCTAGAAATAAAACTTCCCTTTAAACCAAAACAATTGCAACTTCTCCCATAAAAATTTCAAAAACTCAAATGACATTTCCGAAACATTTCACCATAAATAATCACGCCATAAATAGGCTCCCAAATCACCTTCAATTCTACAATTCATGTTTCAACCAACATAATATATAAAACCACTTTCAAACAATACAATAAGGGATCAATCTCCTTTTTTTTAAACAAAATTCATTTTATCAAACACTTCCAAGGCACCAACACATAGACATAATAAAGGATTACTTTTAAAATACATTTTTAATAATTGTAACTAACATAAAAACTCAACAATAAGATGACTACAATACTTATGTAGGTGATAATAATGTTTAAAAATTAATCCAATGTTTCTAAGAATCAATTGTTTTCCATGGAAAGGAAATTCATGGAAACACCTACCTCAATGGTGTGTGAATGTGATGAATCTTCAAGGGAGGAAGGATCTAAGCCCCACAGACCAGCGCACTACCTAGACAAAAGGAAAACAAACCACATGAACCAAAACTAACCCTAGGGTTCGTCCAATGGAGGGAACCCCAAATAATACCCTAAAAACATAGATGGGAAGAGAAAGAGAGGAGATTTGGTGATGGAAACATGAAGAATCACCAATATTTGTTGAGAAATTTCAATAATATCTCCCCAAATAAAAGTCAGAACCATGGTATGATCCCTATGGTCTATAGACAACACCTTGGGATTCATTTGAGAGGTGGAAGAACCCAAAACGGAGCTCCACGTCAAAATTTATAAATCCCATAGTTGGAAGCATGATTTTGTTGCCCGGTGTGTCAAACCGTGCGAAAACCGTGCCAGGGATACTAGAAAACTCTTAAAACTTCACATGGTCTGGTTGCACGGTATGGATAGGCCATGCGCAAACCGTTTAACCCCAAAAACTATCCATAATCCCCCAAATTACACCTCAAACACTATGGAAGTCCACTAAATTATCCTTAAATGTTTTAAACACAATATAAAGACACTAAGGGCATCACAAACTCTCCAACATGCCACATTCATCCCACATCATTTACAATAACCATGAAAAGGTCTAGAATAAAACTAATAAAACCAAAACACAATGACTTTTGTCAGACACTCAACCCGAACATCAACCAAAAGATAAAACATCAAGAATAAAAAATAAAATGAAGGAGTATCTGATGTTAGGGTGTGACATATCACCTCACCATGAATATATAAATCATTAATGTTATTTTTTAATGGAAAAATCAATACTCTTTTAATTAAATAAAAATAAATATATAAATAGATTATAAGTTTTTTGAATAAAAATATCTATATATTACAAAATAAAATCAGAAAAATATTAAAATATTACATTAATAACCCATATTTTAGTTCTATATAAAACCTCCATGCCTCTATTGATAAGTATTATTAATCTGAATATAGTATTATTTTAAGTATTTATAGTAGAACATACAAATAAAAACATGATATATGATGGTGCTCAAACTATTAAAATAGACACAACTATATGAATGTAATGTTCTTGTAAATTTTACGAACCTAAAATATAATTTCTAAATAGATAAAGGCATAATTTAACTTGAATAAAAATTTAAATAATATTTTTTAATGTAATAGTAATATACACATAATTATAAATATCTATATTGGAAATGTAAATATAATGTTTTATAATAATTAATAAAATGTAATCTATATTTAAATATGAACAAAATAAATTTTAAACAGTTCAAACCCTCTGGGAAAAAAATCCAAACTAAAATTAGGAAAACTCCCTCAAAAATGAGGCCCTCTAAAAATTGAAATTATATTATTGACCCATTTTAATTTGATTATTCTTTTTCTTAAATTAACATTCCATTTGGTGTAAAATTATAATGGAAACATGTGTCATGTGTTGAAAACTAATCATTAATAGACATTTTAATGTCAAAAAGAACCCCCATACATTTTAATTGACATTTAGAGAACCTATAATAGATTTGGAATTATTTTAATTTAATTATAAGTGTGATATATTCCAGAAAACAAGAATATTGAACATATATAACATTCTAGAAATATATATAAAATAATAGATGGTACCAAATTCCAATCATTCCATAATAAAGCATTAATAAAGACTTGAATTTTGTTAATAAAAAATCATAAAATAATTACATGTCACACAAGTATAAAGATAGTATTAATTTATATATATTTAAAATATATTACATTTGGAAATGATGTTGTAGATGGATTAGAAATGTTTTCCATGAATATATATTTACATAATAAATCTATTTTCATTTAAATAATTTTAGTACCCCTGGTTTGAGGTATGTAGCCATTTTTGCCTTTATATGTATTTAAAGTGCATGGGATGAGTTGGGAATAAAACGGGAGAGTTTGGAATGGATTTGAATGAGTTTGGAGGCTTTTCTTGGGGCGCACGGTTTGAGAATGGTTGGTGCAAACTGTGCGGATTCCCCCAAGAAACTATGCAGGGGGAGACAGTAGGCTTCACATTGTCTGCGCATAGTTTTCCAAATCGTGTGAGGAAACAATGGGGACCCTTTCTCTTGAGGAAGTAGCATTTTCATGGTAAGCACACAGTTTTCCAAACCGTGCGGACTAACCGTGTGGCAACATAAAAATTGGGTTATATGTTTTGGTCTCCCTCGGTCATAACATAACTCACACCAAACTTCATCCCACACGTGGCTCACTTAGGTTCTTCGGTTCTTAGGGGGTGGAGGAGCTATCCCATTCATTTTGGAAGCATTTTGAAGAGGGTTCTTGGTGTTTTGAAGGTGATTTCCTCTGAGTAAGTCTTCTCTCATGGGTTCTTTGTGTTTTCCTCTAGATCTGATCTTCCATCATTCTTGGTTTTCTTGATCTACACTTGTTGTGTCCAGATATAGGGTTGTTTTTTCGTTCGATGATTATTTTAAGGCTTTTGATGGTTAGGGAAGGGGATCTACAGAGGTTTCGTTGGTGCATTCGTTGGATTTGAGGTGCTATCTCTTGTGGGTCGAGTTTTCCAGAACCCTAAAGGTAGGTGGCCTCTCTCTCGACTACAGTTTGTTAGAACTAGTGGTTCTTTGTTAGAATTAATTATTATGCTAAAAATTAATTGTGAATTGTTATGTTAAATTGGTTGGAAATCCCTTGGGTGATGTTTTGGGGATTTTTAGGGAAAAGGGGGGTTTTATGGTAATATTCTATTGTTGTGGATTTTAAAATTGAAATTTTAAAATATAATGCTATGGTTGATTTAGGATAATGGTTAATAAAAATGGTTTCAATAAACATGTGGTTTTATTGAAAGGTTCTTTGGCATGGAAAATGGTTTGTAATTAATGGATGATTTATTGAAGTGGATCGATATGCAATGGAATTGGTTGATTACATGTTCTTGTGGACTTGGTGAGTTATTTGGTTGATTATAATTCGGTGAAATGATGTGTAGAAGTGGAAGGGAAGTCTCATTATAAAAGGTGATGAATACTGGTCGGAAGAAACACCATATGGGTAGTGGTCGGGAAGTACAGATAGTTGTGAATGGGTGAAACGGGTTGGACGGAAGCTCCACCATTATGGTTTTTTTGGTTGTGTTATTGTGAATTGGTTGGAATTTGGAAATTTTTGCACTAATGGTAAATGATTAAATGGATTGTGGCATGTTGGTTTGGATTTCCCTTGGTTTCTTGGTTGGGTGTGATTTCTTGGTAAGGGAATGTTTGGCTTATAGAAATGGTTGCACTTGTGATTATATTAAATAAACTCTTTTATATAAATGTGCTAACATTTTTATTATATTGGTGATTGTAAGAAAGTCATTTGGGTAAGACCTAAGGAGTTTTAGTCCTCACCCCCTCCTTTGGGACGTTGGTGTCTTTGCAGATGTCGTGTGTTGTAATGTGGGAAAAGGTAATGCATCACCTCCTTTAGTGGCAAATTGTGATCTCTTAGTGAATCTTGGATCTTGGAGCTTGGTGTGGAGCTATGGTGGTGTCCTCACTCATGGTGTTTGTTGTTTAGTTTCTACTAGTACTCTGGTGTTGGTGGGCATGTCTAGTTGTATTGTTTTGGTTTGTATTGTGGAACAACTTGGTTTTCTTTGGGAATACACGTTTGGTTGTTTTATGGACATGCATCATATAGTGGATGGTTTTGTCTTAAGGGAAAATCATTCCCCAAATTGTTCTCAGAGCCCTCGGAATTTATTTTCAGCCTTTAGAGCCTTGGGAACATCTCTTAAGGCCATGTAATCCCTCCCCACCTCCTCAAGCCAATGAGGTAGGGGTGGGGTGTTACAAGTGGTTTTAGTTTGTTCAGTCCTTAGCTTTGAAGTGAGAGTAGTTGTTCGGTCTCTTTGGTGCCTTGGTTTTGGAGTTGACTTTCATTATGCTATATTCCTTGAGTTGGTATGGAAGCAAGGAGTAGGAATGTCAGATCTTGGAATGTATAGCATAAAAGGATGTAGCTAACCCTTTAATTCTGAAATTCATGATACCTGGGATTTTGGTACATAACTGTTTTGGAGTCACTTATAAGCATTGGATATCTCATTGTCATGGGTGTAGCCAATGAGACGAGCATGACAAGCATGGTAGAAATAAAATCCTTCTAGGATGCATATTTCATTGGTGTATAATGATATATGGGCTGAATTGAGAAATGGTTTTTGTGTTAAATTTTAATGTGAATAAATTTGGTATTTTGAAAATGGTATGATTTTAAAAAATGGTGAAACATGGGAATTGTGAACTTGTGGAATTCCTTGTTGTGATAGTGTTGTGTAATTTGATTTGAAATGGGAATGCTTGATGTCTACAGATGTGAGACTCATTTTTGTTGTTTTCTGTTTATATAAATGGCATCGGGTAGGCGTCGTAGAAACCAATCGGAGGAGGCTGCTGAGAATGTGGTTGCACCTGAGCCTCAGCTGAACCAGTAGCTAGTACAAGGTATCATGAAATCCTTCCATGCTATGGAATGTGGGAATAAAGCGGATGAACCAAAGCATGTGGATCATGCAGTTTAGTTTCAAAAGTAGAATCCACCCATCTTCAGGGGTGATTCAGAGCCAGAGAGGGCAGAATCATGGTTGAATAGAATGAACATGATCTTCTAGTTCTTGGGAACCCCCGTAGAGTTGAAAGTGATGTTGGCTAAGTATATGTTAGAATATCTTGCGCGTCAGTGGTGGGAGTTGGTAGTACAAGTGGGGACGGACCGGGGTATGATGTGGGAAGGCTTTGAGGAATTGTATAACAAATAATTCTACCTACATATGTTTATAATTCAATGCACGACTGATTTCTTCAATCTGAAGAAAGAGCTTATGTTTGTGACGGAGTATGCAACTATGTTATTTAACTTATTGCGGTTTGCATCCGAGGTGGCGGTTAGCACGTCATTGAAGGCAAGGATTTTTTAAGTGGGGTTAAGGGAATAAATCTATTCAATGATAGTGGTGTTGTGTATTGATGATTACACAGAGATGGTGAATAGAGCCTCTGTGGATGAGTGGGATCTGTTGGGAGCTCCGGGAAGGGGAAGAATGGTGGTTCACATAGGGAATAGTGGGAACTCTAACGCTGGGTTCAAGTGGAAGAGGGACACTTACTACCAGGGTGGGAATATGGCATATAATCCAACGGCAGGATTGGTAAATCTTCCGTCGAAGCCCCAGAGCAAGCTGGGAATATTTAAATGTGGTTCTACAAGCCACATCAAGCGGGATTGTACGAAACAACCTCGATAATGTCATAATTGTAAGCAGATGGGGAATATACAGCATTATCGTCAGAATTTTCCAAGGTTGGGTGCACGTGACACTCCTCAGGGATTATAGACGTCATATTCTTTGACGGGATGGGGACAGTAGCACACCCCTCGATTGTAGAGTAATGTGGGTCATAGTGATTCTCGGAATACCATGACTCCTCAGCAAAGAAATAAAGAGAAGAGTGTGGCAAGAAAACATGTGTTCAGAGCCAAGCATGTTTTAGTGGTTGATCACTTGGGACCATCCACGATGTGAGGTAATATTCTTAGAAATTCTACCATGATGCAAGTGTTGTTTGATACGGGTGCTTCACACTCTTTTATTTTTGCACATGTGGTTGATTTGCTGGGTTTAAGGGTAGAAATGATGCCTTCGGTTTTGAAACATCAAACTCCTCTGGGTCGACGAGAGTGTTGAGCCTTCTAGTGTAGATCATGTTGTATTGTTGTGGGCGAGGTTGAGATAATGTGGAATTTCTCAGTACATGAGATTTATGGTTATGATGTAATCCTGGTAATGGATTGGCTGGTGGAGTTTAAGGCCCACATCGACTACGATGAGTGAACAATGGATTTTAGGACACACGACGGTGTTAGACATCTCTTTAGAGAAGATATGCATGAAAGGCATGGGTGAAACGAGTTTTTTGGCACCAGTAGTGGGTACGTTATCGTATCAGTTGGTGGTGTTGTCATTGGAATTGTTAGAGGGTGTTGAGAAAAGGGTTCTTCCGGCAGTGGTGGATCAGTTCATGGATGCTTTTCCTAAATAATTCTCCAGGTTACCTCTTATAATAGAAGTGTAGTTTATGATTGATCTCTTTCTGGGGAAAAATCCTATCTCAGTCCTGTCTTATTAGATGGAACTTACTGAATTACGGGAATTGAATGTCTAGTTCGAAGAGTTAGAAAACAAAGGGTTTATCCGGCCTAGCACATCTCTATGGGCAGCGCCAGTTTTGTTTTTGAAAAAGTAGTATAGAACTTTTAGTCTATGTGTTTATTATCGTAGACTTATCGAAGTTACAATAATGAATAGATATACACTTCCACGAATTGATGATTTGTTTGACCAGTTGAAGGATCCGTGTGGTTCTTCAAGATCGACCTAAGGTAAAGATATCATCAATTGCGGGTGAGGTAGGATGATATTTCTAAAACAGCTTTCAGAAGTAGATTTGGCCAATATTAATATGTTGGTATGCCCTTTGGTCTAACGAATGCACCAACAGTGTTCATGGCATTAATGAATCAGATATTTCAGAGATACTTGGATTCATTTTTGGTGGTGTTTGTAGATGATATTCTGGTATTTTCAAAGACAAGGATGTAACATGAGCAGCACTTGGCGACAGTACTGGGGATCTTAAGGCATCATCGGTTGTATGCCAAATTGTCAAAGTGTGACTTTTGGATACAATAAGTTCATTTTTTGGCCATGTGATTTATGAAAAGGGTTCTTTAGTGGATCCAGAAGAGATAGAGGTTTTTATATCATGGAAACCACCAAAGAATGTGTTTGAGATACGGAGTTTCCTCGGTCTTGCTGGGTATTATCATTGTTTTGTTATTGATTTTTCACATTTGGCTTCACTGATGATAGCTTTGACATGAAATAATGTTCCATGCTAGTGGAATGAACATTTTCAGCAGCGTCTTGAAGATCTAAAGGGTCGTCTTACATCAGCACCAATCTTGGTTTTTTCAGAACTAGGAAAAGGGTACGTAGTGTATTGCAATGCATCGGAATCAGGGTTGGGGTGTGTTATCATGAAAGGGATTCATGTGGTTGCGTATGGTTCACGGCAGTTGATGGTGCATAAGAATAACTACCAAATTGATGATTTAGAGTTAGAAACTATGGTCCATGCTATGAAAGTGTGGCGTCATTATCTCTTTGGTGAGAAATTCTCAGTATATACAGATCATAAGAGCTTGAAGCACATCTTCTCACAATGGGATTTGAACTTAAGGAAAAGAGATGGATGGAATATCTCCAAATTTTTTATATTGACTTGATGTACACACCAGGTAAGGGAAACTTGGTGGAGGATGTATTAAGTAGGAAATCATATTCTCAAGTGGTGAAACAGGCATCAGACTAGTGGAAGTTGATGTCGGTTATAGTTGAGATGTGGTTAGAATGGGAGGATCAGGTTGATAGAGTGGTCTTCATTCCGGTTTTGTTGATTCCGGACTTGGTTCGGGTGGTTAAAAAGGCACAGATATCTGATTCTATGTGTGTGACCATGGGGTCGAGACTCAGTGGTGGGGAGACCATTGAGGGTAGGAAACTGAATGGAGATCCAGTTTTGTGTTTTTGTAATTGGATGGTTGTACCAGTTGTTTTTTAGGAGGATCTTCTCAGGGCATATCATCATTCCAAGTGGTTTGTTCATCCTAGAATTCAGAAAATGTATAAAGATTTGAAAGCGCAGTTCTGGTGGGCTGGTATGAAAAGAAGAGTGGCTGAGTTTGTTTCGAGATGCTTGACTTGTCAGCAGGTCAAGGTAGAGAATCAAAGGCCAGCAGGAATGTTGCAGTCTTTACCATTACCAATTTGGAAGTGGGATCAAATAGAAATGGATTATGTCAAAGGTCTCCCAATAATGGTTAGAAAACACAATTCCATTTGGGTGACAGTGGATCAGCTAATGAAGTCGGTCCATTTCATCCCGATTCGTGAATCTCATACGATGGAGGTACTATCCAAAATCTATATCTTGTAGGTGGTAAAGAGGCATGTTATTCCAGTTTCAATTGTATCTGATAGATATCTAAGATTTAGATCTAATTTCTGGAAATCCTTGCAGTATGCCCTTGGGACGCAGTTGACTATGATTACTGCGTATCACCCTCAGACGGACGGTCAATATGAGAGGACGATACAAACTCTTGAGGATATGTTGTGGGCATTTGTCATGGATTTTGTTTTCTCATGGGAGGAGAACTTTTCATTTTTTGAGTTCTCTTACAATAACAGTTATCGGGCATCCATAAAGATGGCTCTGTTTGAATCGTTGTATGGGCGGTTGTTTCATTCTCTACTATGTTGGGTGGAAATGGGCGAGTCCTCGATGGTTGGACTGATCCTTGTCCAGAAGACTACAGAGAAGATAAATTTTATCAAAAATAGAATGGAGACGGCTAAAAGTCTTCAGAAATCATATTTGGATCATCCTCGATAGCCGTTGTTGTTCGAGGTGAGTGATCATGTGTTCTTGAGGATATCTCCTAGGAATGGACCTCGTCGGTTTGGGAAGAAGGAAAAGTTATCTCCGAGGTATATTAGACCATTTGAGATTCTAGAGCAGGTTGGTGAGGTGGTTTATCGTTTTTTTTCACCACAATTTAGTTTGGTGCACAATGTGTATCATGTGTCACAGTTGAAAAAGTATCATCCGGATCATAACCATATGATTCGATGGGATCATGTTGATCTAGAACAGGATGCTTCGTTGGTGCATTTGCCATTCTGGGTTGTGGATAGGAAAGAGAAAGTCTTGCGTGGTAAAGGAATCGGTTTAGTTCAGGTTTTGTGGCAACATGGTCAGATTCAAGAGGGGACTTGGGAGTGGGAGAAAGAATTGGTCGAGCAGTGGACTGAGCTCTTTCGGCAAAGGGAAGGTTCACAACATTCCGAGGAAAGAAAGTACATCATTGGAGAGAATGTAGTACCCTCAGTTTGAGGTATTTAGCCATTTTTTATTCCTTTTTATGTGTTTAATTGGAATGGGATGAGTTTAGAAGAGTTTGGGAGAGTTTGAAGTGGTTTTGAATGAGTTCAGAGGCTTTTCTGGGGGAGCACGATTTGAGCACGGTTAGTGGAAACCGTGCAGATTCCCCAAGAAATTGTGCAAGGGTAGACAGTAGGATTCACACAGCCTGTGCACTGTTTTCCAAACTGTGAGAGGAAACTGTGTGGACCCTTTCTCTCAAGGCATTATCATGCACATGGTTAGTGCACGGTTTTCCAAACTGTGTGGACTAACTGTGCGGCCACTTAAAAATAGGGTTATAAGTTCTGGTCTTCCTCGGTCTTAACCTAATTCACTCCAAACATTCTCCCACTCGTGGCTCACTCAGGTTGTTCGGTTCTCAGGACGTGGAGGAGCTTTCCCACTCATTTTGGAAGCATTTTGAAGAGGGTTCTTGTTGTTTTGAAGGTGATTGCTTCTCGGTAAGTCTTCTCTCTTGCGATCTTTGTGTTATCCTATTGATCTTCTATTCCCTCTTTCTTGGTTTTTTATATCTACACTTGTTTTGTGTAGATCTAGGAATGTGTTTCCCTTGAATTATGAGTTTATTGGTTTTTATGGTTAGGGAAGGGGATCGAGAGAGGTTTCGGGGGTGCGTTCGCCAGATTTATGGTGTGATTGCTTGTGGGTCGAGTTTGCTGGAACCCTAAAGGTAGGTGGCTTCCCTCTCGACTCCACTTGGTTAGAACTAGTGGTTCTTTGTTACAATTAATTGTTGTTTTGAAAATTAATTGTGAATTGTTATGAGAAATTTTTTGGAAATTCCTTGGGTGATGTTTTTGATATTATTGGGGAAAAAGGGGGTTTTATGGTAAAATGTTATTGTTGTGGACATGAAAATTGGGATTTTAAAATAGGATGCTATGGTTGATTTGGGAAAATGGTTGATGAAAATGGATTCAATAAAGATGTGGTTTTATTGAAAGGTTGTTTGCATGGAAAATGGTTTTCAATAAATGGATGATTTATTAATGTGGATTGATTTGAAATGGAATCGGTTGATTTCATGTTGTTGTGGCCTTGGTGGGTTATATTCTTGATTATGCATTGGTTGAAATGATGTGTGTAAGTGGGCAAGAAGTATCACTATAAAAGGTGATGGATAGTGGTCGGAAGAACCACTATATGGGTAGTTGTTAGGAAGTACCGCTATTTTTAAATGGGTGAAATGGGTTGGAAGGAAGTTCCAGCATTATGGTTGTTTTGTTTGTGTTGTTGTGCATAGATTTCAATTTGAAAATTGTTGTGTTAATGGTAAATGATGAAATTGATTGAGGCATGTTGGTCCGTCTTTCCCTTGGTTGCTTGGTTGGGTGTGATAGCTTGGTAAAGGCATGTTTGGCTTATGGAAATGGTTTCACTTGGGATTATTATATATAAAATGTTTTATATAAATGTGATAATAGTTTTATCCTAGTGGTGTGTGTAGGAAATTCATTTGGGGAAAACCTACGGAGTTTTTGTACTCACCCCCTGCATTGGCACGTTGGGGTCTTGTCTGATGTCGTGTACTGTGACGTGGGCAAAGGTAAGGCATCACCCTCCTTTAGCAGCACATTGTGATTTATTGGTGGAGTTTGGAGCTTGGTGTGGAGTTGTGGTGGTTTTATGGCACGTGCTGTTTTTTGTTTAGTTTCCTCTTGTACTCTGATGTGGATGGACATGTCTAGTTGTATTGGTTTTGGGTTGTATTTTGGAACAAATTGGTTGTCTTTGGGAACACATGTTTGGGTGTTTTATTGAAATTCATCAGATAGTGGTTGGTTTTTACTTAATGGAAAATCATTCCCCAAATTGTTCTTGGATCCCTTGGCATTTATTTTCATCCTTTAGCGCCTTGGGAATGTCGCTTAAGTCTAAGTAATCCCTCACCGCCTCCTCAAGAAAATGAGGTAGGGGCGAGGTGTTACAATAATTGAGTGAACCTCATTGGATAATTATAGAAATAATGACTACAACATCCATATTTAAAATAATTAATATAATAATTTCCTATAAATATTATTTTTAAAAAAATTAAAAACATAGTATTGAAAAAATAATCTCGATCAGGTCTATTTTGATTATCATTAAATTTCTTGAGATAGATAATTTTTCCATTATTAAAATTTAAAAATTACTTATTATAAATTATATTTTCCTAAAAAAATTCATCTAAAACTTCTTTTAATTATTGTTTTAGCCTTCCAACTTCATTCTGAATAAAAAATTCAAAACCAAAAAATACAGTTCCATGTGGTGATAATGATATACTGATTATATTATCATTATACTGCTTTTATTTATTGCATTGATCATTAATTTTTAAAAAATGATCCAATATTAAATTAAATATATTTTCCTTCAATTAATTATTTTTAAAAAGAAATAATTTAAACCCTTCATTTTTCACCTTTTTCTTCTAAATTTCATAACCCACGTTCACAATTCCAAATTCAACATTAAGGGATATTATATTCTTTTCCTTGATAAAATTCACATATTTATGCATTAGATGAAACTATATGATATTTTTATTTTCAATCATTTCATTATAATGTTCCCAAATCCTTTTTATTTAATCATTATTTAGCTTACAAGAATAAGAACAAGAGGAGTAATATTTAGAATAATTATTTTTTCCCTTGTAATACTATCCAATGAAAAACTAATTAAGAGATTGGTTATTAGTTTATTGTTGATGAATTTGAGAGTTCAGAAAATTTTGTACTGATATTTTTTTATGTTCCTATGGATTTTCTAATTTTTTGGATAATTTTCCTCAACATTATATGTTATCTATAATCATTTCATAAATAATCCAAAAAATTCCCCATGATCCATTGAATACATATCATTCAAAAATATTCTCTATTGGTCCATCAATACTGAGAATTCTGATAGAGGGTTAATTCAAGGATATATAGGTTTCGATAAATATATATCCATGAAACAGAAGCTTTGATACAAATTGTTTGGAACAGAGTCATGTATCTTGTTAGATTATAGTGAGGGTGAATTTTTAATTCGTAAAATAAATTATATTTGAAACTATAAATATTGAAATTTATTTGTCAATTAAATAAATAATTCAATAACAAAAAATATATGTAAATAGAAATATAAATAATGGAATGTAATAGATTAACATAAGTATTTTAATAGATTTTCAAATATAGAAGATCATACATATACTTTCCACAAACCAACCTCATTTTTGTTTCTCACTAAGGTGTATCAATTTTGAAAGAGTTTGATAAATAATTATATCCAAAAAAAATTATACCTAGAGACTCAAACTGACATCAATTTTTCTATATATAGAAACCAAGCCCAGTTTTCTAAGGGGGTAGACTAAATACTAATAACCAGTCCAATCAAATAAATTTTTCTGAAGGAAGAGACTAAACCCAAATACACTTCTCTTATAAGTGGATAGGAAAAGTACAATATCTTCTAAATGGAGTGGCTAATCCCAGTTTTCTAATATGATTTTACATACCTATATTTATCTTTTATAATGATTGTATAACCCATATGAAACGAGCATAAGAGAAATTTTTTTATGTATTTAGCTTATTATACAATAAATAATAAAAATGATAAAGAAAAATCAATTATTATCCATGACAGATATTGAAATTGGATCAATTTGTTACTTGACCATTTCTTGATGATGAAAAATAAATATTGGGAAATTCAGAAATCATTCATTAAGGTTGAGTGAACTAAAAAACAAAAAATTTATATATATTAAAAATTGAATAATGTATCTCATTATGTATTTTTTATTTTCACTCTTGAAAACAATAGGCCTATCTTTATTCATATTTAATAATAAAAAATAGAATTATTCTCCTTAATGTGATGTTCACAATGAAAAACATAATTTTAGTGACAATAAAATCATGTAGAAGGACATCAATATAATTTATATACTATGAATCAATGAAAAATAATAATAGATAAAAATATTTCAATGAAGTTAATATAATTAATAAATACTCTACAATATAAATATTTTATTCATGTACAAATATATAATAAATTGCCTAGAATTATGGTAAATTTAGGAGTAAATAAAACTATTTAAATTCTCACCAATTCAAGAAGTTATATCCTATATTAGTAATATATCCTGAAAATAGAACCCAGGTGTACTTGTATTATCTAATCAAATTCATCAGAAAAAAAGGTTCCATGAAATAACAATTATTAAGGAATAATTATATAAAATATAATTTAATAAAAATTATCAACATATAAATGAAATAAACTCAAACAAAATACAATATGAAGAATGTAATTTTTTAAATATTAAAAAATAATAAATACTAAAACATGTTGAACACAAATAATATCTTCTTACCTCCAAATGTTACAAATAATTTGATTTAATGATAAGAACCAAAATTTAGCTATTATGAACATATAATGTTGACCATGGACAAGAACCATGGAAGGTAAAAAAAACTCAATTGCATGGAGTACTATAAGTATTTTTTAGTTTAGCTATATCATATTGTTATATATAAAAGTCGAAGGTATGTATTTTTATTACAATGATATGAAGTGTATCGATATAACAAATAATATATGGGAAAATAAATTTAATGAATATATGGAAAAAATTATTAATTTTATGAATCTATCAATTATTTTGTCACATGATGATGAATCTAAAATACACTTCGATATATTTTCTTGGATTTGTTATGAACACAAAAAGAAAATGATATGCTATAATCTTGGTTGCACTCTTCAAGAACCAGAACCATAACATTTATCTTATGATTATTATTTGTTAGTCTTGAATCTTATCACCTATATACATGAATAGAGTCTATAGGACCCTCTAAAGATTAAAATTTAGGATTTACAAAAGTTATATCTCTAATATCGTATTGAAATGTGAATTCAATACTCTATTTTTTTATCCTTGTTTTTTTGTTGGATATTTTGTAATGAATTGATGTGTAATATAGTACACACATAACCTAAAGTGGATTATTTTAAATAAATATAAAATAAATCACTATGGTATTTTGTTTGAATCATGTACTACTATAGCTTCTTGTCTTTCAAGTGGTTCTTGTCATATTTCTATAAACTATATGAAAATTAAGAATTTTATTATTACATTTTCGATTTGCGAGATCATCCCTACAAAGTGAAAGCCATGTGAATATTTCAAAATTCTTGTCCCTAAATTGTATGAATTGTTTATAATACATCCGTAAAGTATAAATATATTATTATATGTTTTTCATCGCGTTATATATTCTCACATACAATAAATAAATTTATGTGATAATATATTAATTAATAACTATATGAATATATTTTCATATCATCTAAAAACCCGAAAATAATTATTTGAGATTTTTTTATTTATTCATTAATAATGATTTAATTAAAAAAATAAAGACATTTTATAATTCTAGAAAACAATACTTTTATTTGAATTCATAATATAAAATTAAAATTGACAATAATTATTCATTTTTTAAACAAAAAAAAATTACATACATGTAAAAAATATGGTTTTTCGTTTTATATAAGGTTAATCAAGAAATGGTATAATGTTATATGTTAGGTTTGTAATGAAAATAAATATATTAATAATAAAATATAGATATGAATATTAAAAACTAAATTATATATGGAGAATAATGGTAATAATTGAGTTATAAGGGCTGGTTAAAGGTAACTCAGTTACCTAGGAAATGATATAAACAACATACAACAAACTAAAAAAGTTTCAAAACTATATTTTTAAAATTTGACTGGAATAAATATATATATGTGTGTGTGTGTGCATGTAAAATAAACTTCTATAAATGTATAAAAAATTAAAAAACCTCTTGAATAGGTAAAAACAACTTATATAACGGTAAACCATTAGTTTTAAACATTATGTACAGATAGAATGAAATTTAGACATTCTATAGAAATGTAACAGTCTAATCATGAAAATTTAATAGTTATTTTATATATATATTACATATTTTTTTATTTATGTAAAGGTAACATGAATCATTTAAAATAATTAAGAGGGTGGTCTGTTTAGATTGAAAAGGTAAAACACTTTGGAAATCCTAAAAAAGTGTATACTAAATTTTTATAAAATAAATAATAAAAAAAGAAAATATGAGAAAATAATAATGAATTAATTAATATTTTTTATAATAAATAAATGTATAAATAAATAAGTAAATACATAATATTTATTTATTAAATTAAAATTTATTTTAACATTTATATTTTCTTTTATAATATATTAAAGTACCAAACAATGATTTCTCATGTTTTAATGATGTTATGAGAAATTATAATTATCCACTATTAAAAAATATGGTATTTAAATAATCAATAACATAATGAAATAGAGTTGAATAAGCATTAACTTAAGAATAAGTGAATTGGATTTACACCACATCATTCATGGGATCATTCATTAATAACATATCAATTTTTCATGACAAATTAAAAAAACATCATTCCCTAGAAAGATACTTAGTTAAATCACATTGAAATATCTATGTAATTTATGTAACACCTTAAGTGTGTCATATTACATGTATGAAAATATGTTTTTTAACAATTACATTCCCATTAAACATATTACAATCCATGAAAGACTGAGTATATAATAAATAGTTTCCATATTATATGTAAAACGCATTTTATTTATTTTAAAAATTAAAATTGAATTCAACTAACACAAGGAATTAATTTAATCAATCCAAATTTATAAATCTGTATAATTAAATGGTTTTATTGATTGATTTTAACATTTATTATTCATAAAATATACTATTTATGTACATAAAATGACATCTTTATGAAATATAATGCAAAAATAGAGTAATAAGAGAATATATTGATTCAACTGACAATGAATAACATGAATCTCAGTTTTAATATGAATTCACATCCCAAAATTAGGTGTATATTATGCATTGATGGGTTCTTCCACCCTTATAATTTAAATCACAATATATGTGATGATGTTTTATATGAAATTTAGAAACTATGAAAACCAAATAACCTAATAAAATGAATTAACATATTATAGAAGACTAAAAATATAAAAGTGGAGTGATAGAATAAGAGGATATAGAAGAAGAAAACCTCCAATAAATAATTTTGTATTGAATATGAGTTATTTTAAAATAGTGGTGCCATGTGAATCATGTACTCTAACACAATGAAAATAATTAAAATTGATCATTGTAGAAAGTGTAGAGAAGTGTTTTTTCAGATTGGGGTGGGGTTTAGAGTATCATAAAAGCATTTTAGTATTATCTCGATCATTTGGGGGTAGTTAGTGAAGTTTTATCTATAAACTTAAAAATCATGGAGTGTGGAATTGGCTGAATTAACGTAGTAGAAGCTAATTTTGTGGGAAAATTAAACAAAAATGTAGATGGATTAGATATTGAATGGGTTAATTTTGAAGTTGTCTGGATTGTGTAGTTGAGCTAAGAGACATTTAAAAACTGCTAAAAAATTTTATTTTAATATCTTAAAACTATTGTTTCTCTAACAAATTGTTTCCTTTTGGGGGATTTCCCATGGACAATTATATCTAATTTCTTGTGGAATTAAAAATTTAGATGTTATTTCTTGTTAATATTTATATATTAGGTTGATGGATTGAATGTTTTTTCTGTACAACCATCGCTTTTTTCTCTCTCTCTAAAACATCATTAAATATAGTACTATTTCTCCAAATTTTGTAGATACTCACTGAATTAGTATGAATTTTTTGTATTAATTTTTTTTATTCCAATGTAATTCCATGTCGTGATTTTCAAGATATGAATTTTTTATATCACTAAATTTGATATACCAGTGGTGGGTATAGTATATGGAACTATATCGATGATAGCATTGCAACAAGTACCATATCAACTCAGGTACTAAAGAAGAACTATTCACTATTGGGAATTTAGGTCAAAATATTTGGGGCAAGAGGCCATGTTTTTAGTTTTAATGCCCACTATTCCTATGGGACATTTAATGGTATTAATTCCCATTGGGCCTATAATCCATTAATTGAATAAATAGACCTGATGGGTTGGTTATCCACTGGGGGGATATGGCCTGCCTTTTCAGCCTATGTGAGTTGTGTGTATGTTTAAATGTAATATACCCCCCCCCCCCCAATCATGTAATATAATATAATTATATAAATGTATTTTAAATTACTGCATGTTTTTTATGATCTATCAATAGATCAAAAATTGGATTTTGGTGTGGGTGATTTTTATTATCAACAATGTGGGGGTTTTCTAGGTAGAAGCGTGATTTTTAAAAAATGATGGTTTTTTTTGAAATTGAATATTTAAAATAGCTAATTGTTTAAACACTACTTTCTACAGGTTGTATTGTTTGATTAATGTAATTATATGTATTCTTAATTTTTATTATTCTATAAAATAGGTCTCCCATTGGTTGTCGTCATTAATTGGAATTTGTGAAGATTCATATGGTTAATTTTGTTTTGGTTTTTTTCATTAAGTTTCATTGTGGATGTTATTTTTCATTATAAATTCAGTTTTTAGTGCTATATATGTTTTATTTATAATTTAATTTCAAAGGAATGGGTACTAATTATTTTCATTCATTTTTTGTTGAGATCCTGAACATGACATTGGTAAACTCACATTTGGGTTTTGAGACCTTTCTATAAATGGTAATGTGTTAAGATGGTATAAACATAGTTTTTTGTGGGTAAATTTTTATAAGGGGCAAGGTGTGTTTTGGGGAATATGTTCCTCCCATGAGTTATAGATTCAAATTTTCATAATATTCACCCCATCTAAGAGTTCCCTTGTGTTTTAGTTATTTACATAGATGTGTGGGTTATTTCATGGGGAGTGTGTTGTAGTTATTATTATCATTTTTATGTTTTATTAATGTCTACTCATGGTTAAAGTGTCTGTTTTTATTATAATTTTCTTGTTTTACATGGTTTATTATATATATGTTCTTTGTTAAAGTTCATTAAATTGGTTTTATAGATAATTAATGGTATCAGTTATATTTTTATAATGTTTATTTGTAGTTATATTTATTTTCATATAAATGGGGAGTATAGGGAGAATTTATGAAATCCTAATAGAGATTTAAATCACCTCCAATATAAGTATAATAGGGTTTATGTAGATAATGTGACTTTATTCTCTACTATATGAGGTTTCTTCACTATATATAATAGAGTAGCGGTGATGACCATGTGAAGACTAGTGGTAGTTAGTCTATTCTGTCAATATTGTAAAATTGGTTATTTTACAGGGTTATACATTTATTGTATTGGTTATTGAATTATATAATTAGATGTAGGTACTATTGGGATATGAATTACATTCAGGGTATTTATACTTCATTCTAGTTTAAATTTATGTAGTGGTTATTAGTGTATAGTAATTACATTATCCCCTAAAATTATTATTAATATTTGTATTTATATATGAATCATTTGGTGATTAGGGGATTCTTTCAAAACCAACTACCATTCTAATTTATCTTGTTGTTGGTATTGAGTACTAGGTATTGGATGAAATGTAAAAACCAATATTATGTTGAATTAATTGTGGTTCAACAGGCATGATGATAGGATATTTTTATATGTGAATATAAAATATGAAAACTCTTGATCACCACCTTTATAATAAAACTTGTGTATGATGGAATGCTTGGAAATATGTTGTTCACATTTACTCAAATAAATAATTTTCAATTTGGTCTTTCTGATTAGGGTTTCTTATTAAATTTAGAATGGGATTTGGTTATATTTTTCCTCATTCATTGGGTAGTATCATAATTAGATTTTCATTTACTTTAATTGATTAATTTTTATTGTTAATGTGTTTTATCATAAAATAATTTTAAATTTTTTTAACCATTATGTTTATTTTGTTAGTGATTATATTTTCATAAAAATAATGAAATCTCTATATTGTATTACATGTTCCACTTCCCTAATAATATATTGTAAAAAAGTATAAATTTCTCATGGACATTTATATAATGGTGTAATTGTGGATTTCTAAATTACAAAGGATCATTAATTTTTTGAATATTTTAAAAAGCATATATCAGTCTGTATTTAAATTTAGTTTATCTATATCACTATTATATAGTCTTTATTATCCTAAATATATTTTTATAGAGTGGGATATTTATTGAAAAAAATAATATTCTTAAAAGTAATTAATATCCCTGGCTAAACATCACATCTCGGAGGAGCCTTAATTGTGTTAATGTTTGAAGTTATATTTATGAAAAATTAATTATTTATTTGTATTATTATTTTTGGAAAAACAATTTGAGCTTCCATCATATTTTATTTTGTAACAAATGGATTATTTTAGTTTTTATCTGTTAAATTAGTTTTTTAACAGTTTTTTATTTTATGGAAAACTAATTTCATGTTTTGTTATAATACAATTTATATATAATAATTTCATACTATGACATAATATTTTAAAAATAATTTTGAAAGTGAAATTTATGGATGTTCAAATGTGTTTAAACCATTTTTATCCTTCATATGGTTTAGAATGGATATTTTCAAAATGTGTAGTATTTTAAATTTGTTTTCATAATGTTTGAAAGGGTGTTATTTACATAATATTTTTGATTAATGGAAATTTTAAAAAATTGGAATAAAATTTTTTATTTTGGGAAAATAATTATATTTTTAATCCATTCGTAATAATTTTCCTTATTTTGAAAGTTATTTATTTTACTCATTTGGTGATTTGGGATTTTATTTCAAAATGGCCAACATTGTATGATATATTTCTAACAAATGATTATTGTGGTTTGTTTTTGGTAAATAAAATAATTTTTAATATATGAAAAGTTTGTTATTTTTTAAAAATGTATAAAGAATACAAATTTTATTAATTTATTTTAAAAGAAGTTAAAATATATTAGGTAACAACAATGAGGTGTTTTTTTAAATGAAATTGGTTTCAATGATTTATTTTTGTTAAACAAGCCAGTTTTGTTTTTTCTTTAAAACCAATGGAAAGATTTTCTTTAAAAATTAAATATATTATTATAATTTAGTGGTTAGTGAAATAATATATTCTAAATGGATTTAATAAATTTCCATTAGCTGTCGGTTCTATCTATCATGAAATATATGATGTTTCGATAATTCCATGAAAATTATTTTTTAAATTTCATGGTATTGGAAATAGTTTTCTTAGGTATTAAATGCAGGTTTCCTATAAATATAATTTTTAGTTCCAAATGTTTCATAATATTGAAAATTTATAATGTGGTGGGGATGTAACTGGTATTATTTATTTTTTTGAGTGGTTTAGTAAACACTAAGTATAGTGGCTTTTCTCTATGATTGGATATTGATAGTAGTACGGTGAGAGTAGCTTGTAGAATACTAGCTCATTAAGTTCCTTTTGTTTAGATAATTCATATTAGTTAGAGGGTTTTTGGTATATATCAGTTTGGGGTGACCTAGGTTTTTATATAAATAGTTTTGGAATACATCATAGGTTATGGGTATGTTTATTTTGTTAGTTTACATTTGGTCTTTTCTAGTTTTGGAATGCACATTTACTTTTGTAGAGAAAATTTCTATTCGGTTGAATTGTTTATGCATTTTTAGATGTCTTGTAGTGAAATTTTATACTTTGGTGTGGTTCTAATATAAGTTTTGCTTCATTTTTATAAGAATGTAACACAATTAAATTGATGGTAGACTATATTCATGGGTTGTAAGTTAGTTACCCTCAGTTAGAAAAAGGTTCTAGTGTTAATGTGTAGTGGGATTTCTCCTATCATGTTGAAGAGATGGAATAGTAATGATGTTATCATATGGATCTTATTAGAGATACATTCTTGTTACATGTTATTTTCATGTGGAAGAAAACTATAAAATTGAGGATAAGTATAGAAGTGGGATTGGATATCATTTATATTATATTTTAAAAAAATTATTGGTGGTTGTAGTTGATGTGTATTGATTTTTGAGTGATCGATAATCTATGTTTGCAGCTATGTGGATTGATTTGGATATAAAACTTATGACGTTAATTCATGGTAATTTAGACAGTATCAATTACCATATATGGGTATAAATTAATCATGTTATTTGAATGTAGTAAATCAAGGGTCTTATAAGATACAACTATTATTTTTTTAATTTTAATCTTGGGAATTAGAGTTATTCATCCTATAAAATTTTGATTATATAGATTTATACAGATATATTTGGATTCTTGGGAAATTTTTTGAAGTTGATTATGTTTTTGGTATGGAAGTCATCACCATTATAGATGGTTTCATATATTTGAATCATAGTGAACTTGATGTATTATCCTTCATGTTGACTTTAGTGTTCTCCTTTTACTTTATTTTAATATAATATTTTGGGGCCTAGCCCCTTATTTTAAAACAAATATATGTGAATCATAGGATAGTGAATTAAGGTAAAAAAATTCACAATAGATAGCTCAAGGTGAGGTCATGAGAAACACATATGGGAAATTAGTACTTTTGTAATTTAATTTTAGAATGTTTTTTGATAAACCCATTAGGGTGGGTAAATCAATGGGATGTATATTTTTATTCAGGAATCACTAGTGTAGGTGAGGTTGGATTGAGTAAAGATTCATCTAGTTTCATATTATATTTTTATATTTTATTGTATGGGAATTCTAAATCCACCATATGGATGAAATTCCAATGAACATGATATTTGTTCATATTTTTCATATTTCTTCTACTTCAAATGTAGAGATGTCTTGAGGTGTATATCATGTAGAATCTTATTGAAATCATAAGTTATTCATTATGAGTTCATGTTGATTAGGATTATTTTTTCTAACTTATGGGTACCAATTATCTTGCCAGAAAAATATTGAGAAGCTACATTCTATTGTTATAGGTGGTGTATTATCCTTCATTTAGAAGTTTATAATTGTGTTTTCGTAGTTAGAATGATAAATATTGGGTTAAAACAATGTAATAATTTTCATTTTTGTGTTCCTGTATTGATGGTATATTTTGGAATGATAATCATGCAGAATTTATTGTATATTATCTGTGTATTCATATTATTATTGGTAGAAAATTCCATGGTGGTGACTATTTCTATGTATGTTAGGCATGATCCAATATGTCCACTATATTTTTGGGGTGAAAATCCTGGCTGGGATAAAATATATCATGTTGAGATTTTTTATGCAATTCCTATTTTTTTTCCTTTTGTATAGTTGTTTTAGGATGAAAAATATTTTTTGTTGGTGTAATTGTAAATCCCATATTCTAGATAAATGGAAAAATATAACATACAAGAATAGACTATAATGAAATTTCTTTTTGATGTGTTTTATAGTATATGGGTAGTGTTGTACAATGTTAGGGTTCATTCAGAGGATGTTGGAGAAGTTATAGTTAGAAATTGGAAATCTAGGGAGACACAAATGGGAATTGTTAACATTCATAGGGACCATAAAATTAAACTAATTTTTTAATAAAAATTTTCAGGTGATGTTTCATATATTACATGCAAGGGTTTTGGTATTTTCACATCACATTATGAAACATTCAGAATGTGAAAAAAAATCATTTTTAATCCCTAAAATCCTCCATAATACATTATATTGACTTCCACATAAGAGAATATAATTCATTGATGATTTTTTGAAACTATTTTTGGATTTAACTATATCTTATTGATATTTTAGTTATAATTTTCTAAATCAATATTTTTCTTAATTTCATACACTACACACAATAACTAGAGAAAAGTGAACTGTGATATATTATTAGGATATTGTTATTTATATATGAACATTATGAACAAGCCCCTGATATTATGGGTAATAAATAGAATAATTTTGTTATGAAATATAAATATATATTAAAAAATAATAATCAATCATAAATTGAATATCAGTTGGTATTAAGTGAATATGATATATTTTAATGTAAAAGAGTTGTTATTTATAATACAATAATTACATGTGAAATATATTTAAATCATAATAGATTAGATTTATATCTATTGAAAAATGGTTAAAATTAAATAATTAGAATATATACAATTTTATTAATAAAAATTCATTTAATTATGATTAATAGATTAATAACGGGAATTAATTTATTTTATGATTCGAAATTAGTTGTTATTGCAATTTGTGTGTGGTAATTATGATTAATTTCTTCCATAGCAATGAATTATGTTTTGAAAAATTTACCCCAAATTTGAAATCAAAATTTTGTAATAGTATTAGTAATAAATATAGATATTTCCTTGAATATAATGTTTTTTGAGTGAGTAGTAAAAATCTCAATTTTTACACAACAGTCCTTTCTTTTCATTAGATTATGTAATTTATGAGTTATATTTTATTTTTTTATTTTTTAAAGCAACATGGAATCCATTTGAGAAAATATTTATTTATCTAATTTCATATTAATTTTTATTATATATTATTTTGGTTAAAGTTCATTTTTATGCCTAGAAACATTTTTCTAAAAAACAATTTCACTGTGTTTTGCAAGATTATAATAAAATTGAATTCTTAAACTTATAGAAATTAATTATTTAAAAATAGATATAAAATTTCTAATTATCATGTTTATTTCTCCGAAGATGGTTTATATTATTTTCTTTAAATTAAAATAACATACCGATTAAACAAATAGTTATCATGGTAAAGGTAAATTAAGGTAAAATTTTAAACTAAGTAGAAAAGGAAAAATATTCCACAGACCATATCACTTATTTTTTAATTATATATTTGAATTGGAATATAACCCCTCATGGATTATTTTTGGTCAAATCCTTTGAAATATTCATTGGCTTCGAAGTGAGGGAACTATAATATTTTATAATATCCATTTTTCTGCCATTTTATATCTTAAATATAGTTATGTGGTATGGATAAGAGTAAATATACATTATTAATGAAACATGTTGTGCAGAATAATTTAAAATATTTTAAATTTATGTGAATAATTTTTTTATAATAAATAATAATGATTTTAATTGCAAAGCAGTGTTGATACAGTGCAAATGCAAGCATTAAAACAGAAAATAAATGGTTTCAAACATATCAAACATGAAAGTATATAGATAAGTTATGATATTACTTGAGTTTCATTGATTATTATTAGGTATATGATTTAATTTTTTTTAACTCAAATTCCATCATTATTATGATGAATTTTACATCATATTTTGTGAATAAAAATCATAATGACAGAAATATAATTTAAAGTATAAAATTTATTTTTTAAAAATTATAAGGTCACAAAAAATAATTTCATAAATAATTAGAATGAAAAATATATATGATATAATTAATACTCCAAGTACATTTCACATAGTTTTCTTGTAATTTCATTTGTGACCGTTAAATATTTATCACATTATTACAATAGTGAAGTCTAAACAAGTGCAATAAGTGGGTTTAATCAATAGATAAGGTTTAAAATGAATCCTGATCCAATATAAATTATATTGGTTGATTTAATTTCAACCTAATCATACATATAAAAAATTATATGTAATCTTATATCCATTTTAAATGAGTTACACAATTATTATATGTTAAACATTTACGTATTAATAAGGCGGACTCCCACCTCCCTTTAAAAAGGTAATATTCAATCCTCATTTATTCACATTAAATGAACACTTTATCCCAACTAATTACTACCTACATAAATTACCAAAATAAATCCCCACAACCAAGGGGTTCTCTATCCCCAAAAATTTAGCTTAAAATATGTAATGTTTAAGACAAAGGAAGAATTTCAAATTAGTGTCATAACTCTTAACCATTTGTTTTCACATTTATTTCTTATTCTCTATCCATATAATCATTTATAATCATACTTATATTATATAAAATTTTCATTAACTTTAATAAAATGAAATATTTTTATGGAACAACCCATTTGCATCATCATTTGCACCCTTTGGGAAAAGAAAGTAGTGCTCATTCGTACATTTGGAGAACCATTACCATGAAGATTTGGGTTTCATTTTCCATTACCACCTCACTATAATAGTTATTATGAATGATTTAATGAATATATATTATATTCATGAAATTATTATTAATATTAAAAGATATGATATTAATTTCCTTCATACCCTTTTATCCATTGGAGAATGAAAACAACCCTCATGCATGCGTATGGACTACTTCCTCTATAAATCAATATAGTGGACTACTACCTCTATAAATCAATATAACATTTTTTAATGTCATTCCACTCATCAATAGATATAGACTTAAATTTTATAAATAAAAAATATAGATATTTAATAACATGTATTATGTAGATTATGAAAGATTAAAACTGTTGACCATATTTGACACATCAATGTTATTTTGAGGTTATCATCAATATAACCTCAAATCGTTCGATGTAAACATAAATGATTTTGTAAAAACACCATTGTAATAAATCATTTAATAAGTATAATAATAAGGTAACTAAAAAATAAAAATATATAAAAATTATTTTAATAATTAATTAATATTTCTTATTTACTTGTTACTGTAAGTATAGATCATGTTGGGACTCATTATAAGGGATTTAAATTCGTAATTCCCATTTTTAAAGATTCATGAAATTTCTGACCATAGGTTTTACTTGTTTGGTTTATATAATTATAAATAGATATAGTTTTCTATTAATTTCATAAAATTCATGTTTAATGAAAATAATATTTGTTTTTATTTCCATCAATAACCTTTTGATTAAAATTTATCTAAATTGATAATATAGTTTTTTATTCATTTTTTAATGTTTTCCTTTTAAAATCACTCTCTTTCATGTCATTGTACATATCATTTTTCAAGAATGATATTTTTTATTCGTTAAATATTTTTAATGTTTATTTTAGCCTATTTTTGACATTATTTAAAAATTTATACAAAATAATATTTTAAAAAAAATATGGGACTCTTTTGACTTTTGTATGAAAGATAAAAATGAATTTCTTTAATTTATACAGCCTGAGAAAAACTATTGATCATCATAACCGTTAATTATAATTAATATTCATTTAAAAGTACTCATAGATTATAAATGAATGTTTTATCACCCTTTCATCTATAAATTTCTCAATTTAAATTATTTTAAATGAAAAATATATTTCTTTTAATTTTAACATGAATCACAGATTTCTTTCTGCATATGTTTTCATGTAGATATTTTATGAGTTATTATTTGGAAAAATCAATGATTCAATTTTATTATGTATCTTTCAATATTATTAAATTTTTCATGATGGTAGGTGACCACATTATTTCTCCCAAAGTCATTTTGTAATGACTTTTATCTTGGAGAAATGTATAATGGAACAATCCTATTAGGATGTTCCTCTTGTAAAGGTGATGTAATATTTATTATAATAGTCAAATGAAGATGATAATTCAAGGATCCAACATGACTATTCAAGGATTTAAAATGAGTTTTCATGCAATACATTTGATTTCACATTATAATCTAGTGATATTATTTTAAAAATGAATGTTTATATACCATTTAATTATAAAAATTATATTTTTCAAGAACTTTTTTTCATGTGTGCTCATCTTTTATAAGAAACCTTAAATATAATGATTTTTTATTTATTTATTCTAATTATATAATATATAATGTATTTGAAAAATGAAGTTAATTTATTCTATTTTAAATTGATTGTCTTACTGTATATATTATTATGAAAAAAAAGAAAATAATTCATTTATGTTTAAGTAAATTTTCAAATGAAATAACTAGTTTCATTTCATTCTATATAACTTAAAAAGAATTATATTTACAATCCCAAATTTTTAGTTTCTATTCATAGTTTTTATGGAAGAGTTTAAATTATTTCGTGATCTATCTCTCCACTTTGGTAATTTGTATTCAAAAAAGTGGATATGATTTGAATATTACTTGTGTTTAAATTTAAGAATTATCTTTTTTTAACTAATTTTCATTTTGTATTAGTTTCTCCTTTATGTAATATGGGTTTGATATGTAATATTTCTTCCTAATTCTCAAGAAATATAGAACAAAAATATCATGGGAATTTAAAGAAATAAAATCCCTCTATTAATCTTATAATTATTTGATATTTTATGTATTTGATGTTATAGATGGTATTAGATAAAGGATCTACATAAAATTAGAAGTTAAGATATTATTTGGGAATTAGTGAACTCATTTATAACCTAAAATTTTAATATATTTTGGATAATAATTATTTTTATTGAATAAATTAATATATTCTAAAGGAAGATGAAATATTTTTGGAGAACATAGTATTTTTCATTATTATAATATGGTTTATTTTAATATACTCACACTAACCATTTTTTAACTAAATTGATAGAAGTAGCCGGAATTTTGGAAGAATAATCCATTGAAATTTCTCAGTGGATCTAGAATATGTTTCATATGATTCAAATTAATTCATATAGTAAGAAACTACCAAGTAAAAAAATAAGATCTCTATTAACACTATAATAATGAATAAAGTAATTCATAAAGTATCAATTTATTATTTTAAATGTGGAATTTTTTGACATTATTAAAATAGATATCTTTGGATAAAATCATCTGAAGTATATTATAAATATCATATGAATTAATATTTAATAAGGTTATATGATGAATATAAATAAATTGTATATAACATATTAACTATGTGTTTTATTTAAGCACTTTTTCTTAAGATTAAACTAGAAAAACTGTTTATATTTAGAATGATTAATCATTGGAATTGAATAATATATTTTGATTATCTGATTTAATTACTGATTAATAAAATGTAATCACATGGTTAACAGATTACAATAGAATTTTAATTATTGAGGAGTCTATATATGGGGTTTTCTGTGTTATGATAGAGTGTTATTTGATGTATGGATTGATAAGAATAAAGTATGACCATATGTTTGAAGGAGTTGATACCCATTTCATGTTTAATGTTATGAGAGTTATTTAGGATACATATATTAATTTTAAAATAATTTTTTTATTATATATAACTCTTATTATTAACATTTCATCCAATGAAATTTTCATTTTATGAATAATTGTTTTAATTTTTTGGATGTAAGTTAAAAGGTATTGATAGCATGTCATGTTAGGGAAATTATATTTAATTGTGATAAAAGGGTTTTTAAAATTTGGGAACATATATTTTATCAAATTGATAAACTTGATATTATAATGTGAATTGTTGAATAACTAATTCAATTTATTTTTTATTAATTTATCCACTATTGTATAATTATATTAATATGGTAAATTGATATATTTTTTATAGTTTTGTGATTTTATTTTACAAATAGTGGTTCAATTATATTTTAAAAGTATATATGATCCTATCAAAACTATATGCTGATTTAGGTTATTTATTTATACTATTAAAATAATTTGGATACTATATCTTCGGAGAATATTTTTTATAATATATTTTTTTAGGGATTAATTTGGTTTAAAGATAAATGTTAAATTGTTCTCAGAAGAAATATATTGTCAAAATATATTATTTTTTTGAATTACAATTTAATATATTTTTATGTTTCTTATGTTCAACAAAAGAGGTAATTATTTATCTTCAATTCCATATTCTATTGTGGTGATCATGGATATTGATGTGTGATTTTGTTTTGACATTGGGGATTTTATTATCTTTTTCAAACCAATCTGGATTTGGTTAGTGTCTAATGACTTGGTAAAATAATTATTTTCTATTTCTGGATATTTTGATCCATTAATAGATTTTTTTCGAGATTCATTAATAAATAATTCAATGGGAATATTCATTCATAGAGTAATTTATGAGATTGAACAAGAAACGTATCAAACTACAAATAAAGGTTTAAATTCCACTTATAATGTTAAGAAAAACAATTTTTATATATTTTCATAAAATATGTATCTTGATAGTAAAATAATTTCCCAAATCATTCATGTCATTTGTGTAATGTAACACTCAACTCTCAAGGTGCCATTTTAGAAACACACCTTCAAGTATAAGTCTTATATACATACATTTTTCTTTGAAATAATAATTTTCTGGTTATTTTCATGTAAATTAATTTTAATCCTAAAAATTTATATCTTTATTTAATAACATGATATGAAAAAATTTATTTTGAAAAAAAAAATTAAATTTTTGGGATGAAATTTATATGCGGTTGTTAGAATGAAAAATATTAATATTTTATTTATATTCTACAAAAACAAAACTATGTTTGATTTTATGTACCCCGTATTATACCATTCATAAAATCAACTGTACTACTAGAATATTATTATTCAAATATAACCATTATGATCCAACTATTGGTTGGGTAGGTAATTAAATGAATAAATGTATAAGAAAATGTATTTAGAATTATTTTACTAAAAATATAAATAATTGATCAAAAATTGATTATCAATTTTCTAGATATTATGATAATATATTTTATTGTAAAATTGATATTTTATATAAAACTCTATTTATGTGTGAAATGTTTTTATATTAAAAGATTAAAAAATATTGATAAATGATTAGAAATAAATATTTATATAATAAATTAAATCTATTCAATTAATATTTAATTAATTATTCTTATAATAAAATAAATAACAATAAATTTATTTTATACATAAAAATTTATTTTCTTCGACAATTTGTTTTAATGTACTTTTTACATGTAAATTAGGACTATTTTCAACAACCTCTAAAATATATATTATAAAATGAAAAAAATAATAATTACTATGATATTATTGGAATAGTAGCTATTTATATGAATTCTATGAAAATATTATTATTTTTTTACGAATTGTGAACAAGGATGATTTTTGAAAAAAATTCATTTATTTTGTAACTCCCCCTAATCCATCACTCTCCCATGTGGCTATAAATGGTTGGTTATGATACATAAGGTGATCCTAACGATAATAAAATGTCTTTAAACTAATAGAGGGGACGTGATATTTATTTTGGGGAGATTATAACCCCTAGTTACATAGATACAAGATGATGAAATAATCTAATAATAAAAATAATAAATAATCCTTTGTGAGACCAATCAATGTAAATAATATAATATAGGGTAATAGCAACAATCAAGAAAACTAAATAGATTAATAAATAATAAATTAATAATTTAATGATGTAATATATTTTTACTAAATGTCAGGATAGAAACAATAAAAACATAAAGTCTAACTAAATTACCAAGAGACTCAAAATTCCCCCGTCCTGAACCCCATATAGGTCCCATCATCTAACAACATCCCAACCAAATAGAAAAAGATCAAAAACATGGTGAATTTCCATTGTCCAAACCAGAATCTATATAATCTACCCAGGTACCATACGATATCTTGAATAGGGTATGATTATAACTCAAAAGGTTGACACCACCATGTCAAAACATTACCAGATAGATAATAAGTGTATTCAATAATTCAATAAAAATAATTATTAATTAAATTAAAAAATAGCTTCGTACCTTGTAAAAATATATTATGATCATCCCATAATATCTCTGAGTGTGTCTCACAACCATAAAAACTGTATCCTTATAACTAATGTCTAACATAACCTACCATGGTTCATTTCTAGAATAAATCCATTCTGTCTCACAATAATTATAATAATAACCATATAAACAAGGTAAAACAAAACCATATAAAAAAGGAATAAATCATTGAAAACTAGGTCAAACCGTCTATATATGAAATTCAATATTTCAATTGGTCTATGCCTACTATGTCATCATTGAAGAATTTCATCTATGACAGTTCCTCTATATCAATATTTTTGAACGTTTCAATGTTCTTATCCCACTATATAAAAATTGCTGACATTAAAATGGTCCAAGAACACTATATTAGAATTTAAGCATGTGTCACTAGGTTTGGCTTGTAATATATGTATTTCACCATTTAATCATTACATATTTCATAACAATAGGGGTATTACAATGTAACATCAGCACAATCAATGGTTAATTAGAAAATTACCATTTAATGTTCCTTTAAACATTTCATTTATCAGTTTTTCATAAAAATAAATATAGAATTTATCTCAATAAATAACACATGAAAATGTTACTTTATATCAAGAAAACACACATAATATAGGTTATGCTAAACATGGGTTAATAAAATTAAAAAATCATTTATATTTAATGGTTCTCTCATCTAAATTGTAGCCACAACCCTAATCAAAACCCATATTGATACAAAGTGTAAAAAAATAATTATTTAGTTCAATAATTCAATTTATTCTATACACAATATATTGGAGCAATTTGAATATTACACAAACATAAAAAATATCAAGCCATTATGTAATGTTTTAGACAACCTGCCATAAACTACTGATCAAAAAACACATCAAATAGAAATCACCCACTAAGAAGAAGGTGGTGAAGATCAAATAAAGGATCCCAGATTAAAATTGATCAAGATCAATATCAATAATGCACATAGTTAATAAGTAGCACCCCAATATTTTTAGAAACAAAGGACAGAAGGAAAAACCTAACCATAGGAGCATACCATGTACTGATTCTAGAAGAAGGATGTATAAAAGGTAAGGTGGAAGACAAAAATTGATTAGACTGTTTCCCTATATTGAGTGGATAATAGATACATGTGGGTGAATGTAATATCATCGTACATCATACCTTGAAATATTAGGTTATGGAATTACACCTCATCTAAATTAGTTACATGTCTTAAAATTAACTTTTATGGAATACACCACAAAACCTGTCACCTTGGATAATTTATTTTAAAACACTGGAACATTACATGATGTGTAATCCTTTTACACAGTGTGTAATTGTTCTGTAATTGTTTTCATCACATTTTCCATATAAAACAATTATAAATCCCATTAAAGCTTCTCAAATTACTATGAACCCATTGTAATACTTAACCGACTTATACCCAGTGTCCATTAACACAAAAAATCATACATCTATGGATGTTAATTCATTATCCAAAACAATGTATCTCCAAGATGATCCTCTCTAGTTTTCTCTTATTTCCTCACAAAATGTGACTTCTATTATTCCAAAAAAATTGTCAACCACGATGAAAAGATAATCACCAAGGTTTATAGGTGAGTAAAGATAGGATATAGATAATTTTAATTAAAAAAACATAGATTAATGTTCCTAAAAAATGAGCAATATTACATCCTCCCCACCTATAACAGCTCGAACTTGAGTTTCTTCAATCTTCACTATGGGTAACAGCTGACAGGTATGGACACTATGATATCATATATAACTACTTATTCAAGGTATCATCCAAAACACACCCATGATTCCACTGTTGTCGAGGCAACAATATAGTCCTAATGCAGAGATAATTCTCACTACAGTATAAAATCTGTATCGAATGCTCATCAGAGGACACTTCAATGCTAAGCTCCATGTCTACAATGTCTATCACATGTGAAAGAGCTGGATAATATCTCTAATGCTCTAACACAAGAAACATGTCATGTATGTAAATATAGATTTTTCGAGTGGCTAAATAGAAGACCACTAGATTGACCCAATACACAATCTCAAATGTCATGTAAAACATATCCCAAATATTTCCTTATATCTTGTTACAGAATATTCCCAACCTAGGTGACACTTAAAGGAAAAAACATTGACCAACCATGAACTCCCCATGACATATTTGATGCTTAGAATAATATTTCATTCTTCTATGAATGATCATCGACTGTTGTATGAGAAAATGAACATGCTCATATATATCCTATAGGTTACTAGCCCCAAAAATATCATACTAACCTACCTCCAACTGAAAAAGATGAAAACAATATGAGTTTCCATACAATGATTCCAATCGTTCCTTGTTAATTTAACCATAAAAGATGTTATTATATACTGACATTAAAAGTTACATATACCTCTCCTAAGAACAACCAAAATCCCTAACACTCACTGATTACATATCCTCAAGAACCGGAATTTTCCTCTCGTATTTATCATTAGTATAAGGATGATAAGTCGTAATTAAAATAACATGTGATACTAGAGTCGACTGAATACACTACTAGAAACATAACATGAATCAATGATTTATTCATAAAATGATATTAATCATATCACAAAGTGTGAAAACTACCTCATGAACATAAATATGTCCCATATCATCAACTTTGATGTTTTATCATATAGTAAAAAAAATTATACCTTTTTCAGTCAATTTCCAATCACCCATACACCATCATTTTTAGGGGTTTTCATGGGTTACACAATCCCAAAATCTATAGTTACATCATCCCATTTATACTCAGGAATGGGACGTTGCCAGAACATCACATTGAGCCTCTAATTCTAGGATTTCATTTACTATCAGTGAAAAATCATCCCAAAATCCCTTGTACATCCTTTTTCATTCTTGACTAGAATTTATGTCTATATAGATCATGATTCGCCTTTGTAAAATGAGGATTTTCCATAAAGTTATAATCATGACCATCTTTCATCATCTCTTCACACAATCACATAGGTTCCCATACTATGCCAAGAAAAATAATTGAATTGATGCTACCAAGAGAACATATTGATGTTATGCCCCCTCTATATAAGATGTTTCTCGGAATAATCCCTCTAGATTAGACAACATCTCAGTATTAATTTTGTCTAATAGAATGGATATAAAATACGCTGAAGTTAAATATACACATCCTTATGACTCTTGATCATAATGAATCATGTATACAATGAGATTCATTATCCACCACCCATCTTAAGTCTCATGTAATATGGATGACTTTTTCTTTTGGAACAATGAATAGGCAATGATGTTTCCCTTTCATGGTTAATATTCCAACATTATGTCCAAAGATGGAGATACTCAACCAACCTTCTCTTCTATAGGATTAAGTTTTTCTAAAAATTTATACACTTTATGTAATTATGGTTTGTGTAGAACACAAAACTCTCACCCATTAGATAATGCCACCAGCATCTCAAGGAATGTACCATCACTTCAAACTCAAAGTCATGTGTAGTATAATTCCTCTCATGCGTTCTCAAATATCTAGATACATAAGAAACCACTCGATCCTCCAACATCAAATCTTCACTGAATCCAACTCCGGATGTGTCACAATACACGATATATCATTTACCATGAATTGGGAGAATGGGAATATTTTTTAACGTCATTAATTCTTTTTACTTTTTTAATTATTTCTGACAAGCATCTAACAAAGAAAAACATCAATAAATTTTTTTAGCCCTGAAATTGGTGCTTCCAGATTGGAGAAGTTATGGTAATGCATTGATAATACATTTCTAAACCCATTAATATATTAATACAAACGTTTTTCTAGGTATGATCATAATATACCATGTCTTCAACATTATCTTGGTCCACTAACACTCTATACACATAGATGGAATGGTCTAATAAGTTCACTTTATCAATCTATAAACATAATTTTGTTAGATTGGTTTATAACTCATGCTATCTCAATGTACTTAGTACGATGTAAAGATGTATGGCATGATATTTTCCTGACTAGAAGTACACTAAGACCCCATTAACCAAAACCACCACAAAATGTTCCAAATGGTTTGAAAGATCATATTTATCACATCTTTGAATACCACCAGTACATTAGTCAAAATAAACTTAAACACAACAAACACATACAAGACATACCTTCTATGAAAAGTATTGTGAGGAATTTCTGATGGTCTCATCCTCAAATGATGGTATCAGGATCTTAGGTCTATTTGGAGAATATATTCATTCCACTCAGTTGATTAATGAGAACGACAATGCATGAAAGTTGATTCTGGTTCTTGATTATCATCTATTTAAATTTCTAATAATCTACACATATGTGGTAAGACCCATCAGCCTTCATGGAGAATAGAACTAATAAACTAAAAAACTAAAGGGAAATTTACATGGTTTTAAAAAAATAGCTTATATATCTTCCAACTAGACTATTAATTCTTGACACCCTAATGGTGTCTTTATTTTAGGTAAGATGGATATAGTCTCTTCTCCTAGAATAAACTCAATTATAATCATGATATGTCACCCAAGTGGTAGACCATAGAAATCATCATCAAATAAATATTGAAAAATGAATAACACTAGAAGATAAGAATCATTCTACCTTCCACTATAATCTAGAGGAATATTAGGTATTTAATCTATCATGAAATCCACCCTGTACTGTATTGGTCCTGCATGACTGACTGGAAGATCCCTCTCCCATAGTCTTAATATGTTTTTTTGATATAAAAATGTTAACTCTCTATAAATAGTAGTTGATATGTTACTTGTATAGAACTACCCAATTTCAATAATGAATATAAATTGATCCTCTCATTTCCTACATGAATGGTTCCCATAAGAAATGGTAATCACCAATTGTTAGGGAGCATGCCTCATCACATTTTATATTCTTTGATATCACTACCAATGGTATGATTATAGTTAACACACCATCAAATCATTCCATAACCAACCCCAAAACATTTAGAAAAAAGATAAGATAAGAAATAATTTGTTGATACTATATAAAAAAACTCGTGAAAGGTTAGATGATACAAGAATCATGTCTTTGGCAGTATACAGTCATGCATCAATAATAGTCAAAGCAATCTGCATAGCATGCAGCTGTCCAACCCCTCTACCATTGGATCCATTTAGACTATCCTAATTTATAGCCTCATCCAAGAACTTTCATTCCTATACTGGTGTACCACGTCTCATACCTTGAGAAGAACATCCCAAAGAAATCTAACTACTTGCCTCATTAGGTGTATCTATGTCTTTCAAAGACTCTGATAACTATATTAATCCCCTGTGACTACTCTAATGTTTCATTAAACTACCAAATATTTTTATGTGTCCCAATAGTTCACAAGCATGACACTCCCATGTGGGTTTTGTAAACAAGGTCCATTTATGACCCATCAATCCACATGGATATCACTGTAACAGAACACGATCCAGAGATATCTTCTCGCTCCCTTGATTTCATCAACTACTTTTTGCTGTGGAAAACTATAATTGAAATGCCTCATTACACTAGAAGAAGTGATCACAGTTCTACCCATTTAAATATCTAGGCTACTACTCAAGTACTCTCTCATATTTCCTTCCATGATTAGTTCATTTTGAATCACATATGAAAAAATAATCATATGGAACACATTCACAAGTGATCTTACCTTATAGAAAATTCCATCATGAAAATTTCTCTCTTTAGATATCTCATCAGCTACTAATGATTGTACAAAGAACTCCTATACGGTGAAATGATCAGTATTTTCCATCATTGACATTCACTCCTATGTCAGTAGCTTCCACTCATGATAATTATCATCCCTCGACATATGGGGATAGAAATGGACTATGAACTTTATCTCGAAGTCCACCCAAGAAAACTCCTCATGATATCCTCTAGGATCCAAAATAGACAAACAATGCTTTCCTAGTCCACAAAGCATAAATGCATTAAGATTCACCTTCTTATCTACAGTTGTATCAAGATAATTAATGATCATCTAGACTAAATTGATCAATAACATGGATACTAAGTGCCTCCCACTATAGTAAACATATGGATATACTGTCGCTAAAACACTCTAGTTATCTCAAACATTGAAGGTACGATGTGGGAAGTCTCTCTTTCCATGTATCGCATTAATCTAAATAAGATTCCATGACGATGAACATTCAAGTGATTCTCTAAAACTAGAGTAAGCACCCGTTCATCTATGTTAGGAGTGTGATGATTTTTAGTCTTCTAACACTCTTCTAAAATATTATAAGGAGGAATTTTCTCTACAAATACAAACACACTCCATAGAAAAGTTGATATAATAAGGCCTGACTCAAACCATAACAGTAATAAGGAACCATAGACTCATGATATCTTTAAACATTGCATATAAGTGTTTTAGTATAACATCACATTTCATTTATTTCATTTACCAAGTATAGCATATATCTTATTTCATAGTTCAATGGGAATGTATATATCTCATTAATAAATAAATATGTCCCTTTCATGAACATTACATGTTCACATACATCCATCTGTGCCTAGTATGATGAAGGAATACACATATATTCACATACCATTACACATCTATAAATATCAGTAACCAACAACATCACAGAATAATAATCTCATACCACGTGTGAATCAACCAAGGTTAAATAACATCAATTGTAATGAGCACAGGATAAAAACATCAATCCCATCCACGGTTTATGTTATTTCCCCCCATACATGGGTTATCCAATCCCATGGAAAATCTCATTAAAAATTCCTGACACATCCTAGTCCCCTTTCTGTCATTAAAAAAATTGAAATGAAACTGAAGAAAACCCACCTCTAAAACTACTTTGTAACATCCCCCAATTCGGAACTCTCTAACATGGATAGAAAGGGATACTTAAAAGACCTCATGTGGGCATCCCCCAATGAAAAATACCATCAACTAGAAGTGGGGGTATCATATTTGTAGTGGGGAGACTATACCGACTATTTATATGTTTTCAACATAGTTGAATAATATAATAAAATTAATAATAGTTAAGAATAAAAGTTTAAAAATATTGGATACAATATAATAATATGGGATACTAACAATCAAGTCAATTTTATAAAATCATAAATAATAAAATAATAATTTAATGACATTCTATACTTTAAGTAATTGTAATTATAACAAAAATAATTAATTTTAAAACTAAAATATTTAACAAAAGACTCAAAAGTCTCAAGTCCAAAATCCCTTATCTATCACATCTACTAACTCCATATAAAATAAAAAGGGAACCAAAAATAGAAAATTTCTTTTTCTATAGTCTAAACATGTAGCCCTGTAATCTACTTGTGTACCATACCGTGGCCAAAAGATGATGTGAGTATACCTTATTCAGTCAATACTGCTGTATCTAAACATAATGAATCTAATTATATGTGTACAAAATAATTCAATAAGAAATAGTATCAATTAATTAAATAATTAACTCAATACAACATCAACCTTATTTGGAACCATGATAAAATTTATTTCAGAACCTCTCGCAACAATTCCAACCATAAACATATGGACAAGGTATAACATAACCGTCCTTGGTGCCCTTCCAGAACATCTCTGGGCATGTCTCACAACTAGGCCAACCATAACATTATAACCAAGGTAGTACATTACCTTATAACTAAGGTATAAGTCATAGTAAACTATTACAAACTAGATAAATAATTATTTAAAATTTTCAGCAATTCCAAGCTTGTTATATCAACATTTCAACATTTGAACTAGGCCAAGCCAATTGTATCCTTATTTATGCATATATTACATCACCTATCCTGCTATATAACCATTTAAGCATTAAAATTGTGCCAAGATAGCTATATCATCACTTCAACATGTGTCGTGGTCCTATCCCACTATATAAAAATTTCATTATTTAATCACATCCCAAGTCAAAGAAATAAAGATATCATAACACAACATCAACCATCTTAATGATTAATTATGAAAATTTCCACTTAACATTTATTTACACAATTCATATATCACATGTTCATAACTAAAAACATTTCAATGGCCTCAATAAAAAAACCATGTCATGGTGAATCTATATTAGGAAAAGAACCAAAAGAAATTCATTCTAAACACAAAATCATACATTAAAGAATTCAAATATATTCAAGGTTTCTGTCATCTGAACGGTAGCCACAATCCCGATAAAAATGATTTGGATCCAAAAGGGACACAAATGAATAACTTAAATAATTTATTAAATTTATTCCTCACATGATACATTTTTATGATTTCAATATTTCACATACTTAAAAAAATTTAAGACCATAGGGTTATGGTTTAGACCAACTACCTCTAAATTACAATCAAACGATTCATCCAATGGAAAATGTATATCTGGTCGAAAGAAAATTTGATTTCAAGAAGGAATCCAGATCAAAACTGATCATTAATAAAACCAACAATGAACATAGATAACAATATTAGACGAAAATTTGGAGATAAAGAAACACAGAACCATAAGAACTTACTAGGGATTAATCACACAAGTGGGACACCCGTAAGAGAAGTTGGCACTTCAAAATCTCTTGGAGGGTTACCCTATGCCGAGAGGAAAAACACATCCTGTAGGGGAAAGGAATATCATTTACACATCATACATTAAAATAGCATATTGGGGAATTACATTTCATTTAATTTGATTACACATCATTTAATTGTTTTTAATGGAATATTGTGAAAACCCCATTACCTAGGATTATTTATCTAAAATCACCCAAACATTACATGATTTTTAATCTATTTCCATGATGGGTAAATGTCCTAATGAAATTTTAATCCATTTTCCTTATAAAAATTCATAACCCCCTTTAAATCTTATAAACTTACCTAAGACCTATGGGAGCACTTATTCCACATATACCTTGATTCCATTAACTAAAAAAACCATAAATTTATGGAATTTATGTTCTTTTCCCAGTAAAAGCCTCTCTATAAGGATCTTATAGAATTGTCACATGTTTCCTCAAAACCTGAGAATGTTTTTATTCAAACGTCCAATAAACCATGATGAAAAAACAGACACCAATGTTTAGAGATGTGGAAAATATAACCTGAGATAAGTTTAATGAAAATAATTAAGAGAAACATACTTGATAAAAATTTGTGATCTTATATATTTTTTTCAAGTAAATTAATTTGAAAATACCATTATAATTACAAAAAAAAATTAATGGAAAATAATACACCTATTATTGAAAATAATCTCATTAATTTAATAGCAATCAACATTATATTTAATTTTTGTGTGTGCTCAATTTTATTATTTTAAAACTATTTTTTTATAAACTATTTTTCTATAGTTTTTAATACATATATTAAATGTGATTTCATCCAAATTATTTATTAAATATTTTAAAATTGAATTAAAATATGGAATTATAATTTTAAATTTTTTTATGTGGCTAATTTAATTTTACAAAAAAAATATGTTAATAAGTAAAAATGGTTTATTTGAATAATGGTAAATTAAGGTAAATACAGATATTAAATATTAAATGTTAATAATACCACAAATATTATCATTATTTTTTTATGGGAGTTGGTTCAACCATATATCCTTCCTAGACTATTTTGTGTGTCTTACCAGGATATCTTGGTTAGCTTAGATGATAAGTAAGCATCGTATTTAACAAACTATTATTCCCTACAATTATATATGTTAAATATTGTCTCATCATTAAAATAAAATTGTATACATAATATGAATAAACTAAGATGACCATGATGATTTATAATTACTTATTTTATTTTAATTAATTTATTATCCATTCTTTATATTTATTTTAATTATTTAAAATTATTATGTGATTTTAATGCAATGCTTGTGTAGGCATAGAAAAAAATAAATGAATAGATTTACACATCATAAAAGTCACAATTTGTAAATTATTTATGATTTTCCAAAAAATATTTTGTACTTATTGACTATAATTTATGATTTTCAATTTTTAATTCAAATTACATTGGTATCATGATTCCCTAAAATTCAAAATTATTTTGTCTAAAAAAAGATTTAAAATAGCATTTATTGGTTCAAAAATAATTTTTTATCATTATAAAATCCTATAAAAGAACAACATATTGTGTAAATTTAGAGAATATAATTAATATTAAAATTACATGTTATATGAAAATTTTAAAATTATGTTCATGTTCCATAATGATTGAAAAAAATTACAACGGTTGTGGTCAAATAGGGTTAATAAGGGGGGTCAACCAAAATATAAGAATAAAAATAACACCTTATCCTATATATGCTTAATTGGATTGTTATATTAAACCTTATTATTCTTTTAGTGGAATATTTATCACTTATTAACCCTTTTACAGGACTTAGACATATATTATATATTAATATTTCACATATTTATAAGATTTATTCCCACATTTGTAATTAAAGAGAATCTCATCCACTATCGTATTCAAAAACATAGATCCATTTAGATTAACTAATCCATAAAAATTTACATTAACATCATCTTTTCCACTGAACTACCCACATTAGTGTCACATTAAGACCATCATTGAAGACTTTTGATGTAATCCAAATTAGGTTTCTCGAGGGAGACGTATAGGTCATATCATCTTGTTTTCATATTTACTCCTTATACCACCATAAAATATTATATAACCCTGAAAATATGATAATATTAGTAACATACATATAACTATTTATTATTATATTAAATAAGAAACTTATTTATCTCATTTTCAATCCTATCAGAGATGAAAAAAATCACTCATATGTACGGGTGGACTACCATGTAGCGACCCTAACCCCCGTAGCCTATATACAATATCTTTTTAACTACACTGGCATATGATATAATGAATCACATCCAAACTTACCTAATATTTTAGTATTACTTGTAATATATAAATACAAAAGATTCCAATTTAGTAGTTGAATACAAAAATTAAAACCTAATTTCTTTATAGAATAACATTATTCTATCTATTATATCATATAATATGACACATAATACACTTCACACATTACTAAGACAGGAAACAAAATATGGGTGAGATCAAATCTCAAGTGCATGTGATGTATAGTGGAAGATATCAAGAATCAGTAATGAATAATTAATATGAAAAATTATGTAACTGAATACACATGTCATTTAATAAAAAACATGTCCATAATAATTAGATAATAAATAAAAAATATAGTAATGTAAATAGCTAAAACAACTTTCATTTAATCAATAACAAATAATGAAATGAATCCAATGGTAATTTCATTGTGAAAATCTAATGGATATTTAAAACTATAAAAATAAAATTCATAATAATTCTATTCCATGCCTCTTGAATATAATATATCTTCCATCAATACATTTTTCAACACTATATAAAATATCATTAAAACACATTTAATGCTAGCTTAATGATTTGTCTTATTAGACCTATTGATGCATTAAGAGGATATATAATGTCAGGCCACACCAATCACTATATTTTTAAATCATTCCACTTATATAAAATAACATATTTATTTCATAAAAAGGTATCTTATCAACGAATACCCGTAAAGAGTAATGAATTCAAATTTATCAATATTTCCCCAGTAAATCAATTAACCTTTAATATAATTCACCCTATGTAGAAATGTGATATAGTTTAATAAATATGACTATAAATAATGAATAATATGGATATTTAGGGTATATTTAATGTCTAATTATCACATAAAAGTGAATATTTCAATGGGATGTTAATTACATAAAAATTAAATAAGTATGTGAATGTTTTTACTATCCATTGAAAAAATAATCATAAACCATCCATAACGGGGAATAATGATGGTATTAATATTTAACCATTTTAGTATTTATGATGTGTTTTTATTTTATGTGTACAAATACCATTATAATATCATTAAGAACATTCATGTGGACAATAACTTTTTAATTTTGAGAAACATTTTTTAAATTCTTCATTGAGAACAACTTTTAAAACCCTTTTCTTTTAAAATAACCTTGTAAAAATTAAAAGGAATATTTATGTAAATGACGTTCATGATATATGGTAAGTCTGTACATGATTTAAAATTTTAAAATAACGTTCATTTTTAAATTTAAAAAGTTTAAGAATGTTCCTGATTAAAAAAATGACGTGAAGATTTTTTTCTCATTTAAAATGATATCCAAATGTGATTTATTTTGAAAATGAAATATAATATATTTGAAAAGTTTTATGAATATAAATGGGTGAAATTGACCATAATGAATTATTTTTAAAAGGTCAAAAACATTTTTTATAACATTTTTAGAAAACATGGTTTCTGATGAAAACAGATTTACAACTGGGTAAAATTATGTCATATTTTATTAAAAACATGTTCTCAATTAATGTAAGTACCAAGAGTGGAAAAATTGAAATATTACATTAATATATAATGAATAAAAATAGGAGAATAAAAATTAATTTCTTTGATAGGAAATTTTCAAATAATTTCCTTTAACTGAAATTTGATACTAAACAAACTTGATTTGACACAGACTGTGAAATAAACCTTTATAATGATCAAAACGTTGATGTGAGAATTAAAAAATAAATATATTATGATATTCAACTATAAATTCAAATAAAACGAGTGGTAATATAAAAAAATTTAATCAATTATAACTATACACATAATCTTATTAAGATATAATCAATAAAGAAGAAGAATAACCCAATGAAAAGATATTGAGTTATAAAAACCCTCACATTATGCATCATTTTGATTGAAATTTATTTAACCACATATATAGTGGTTTTAAACATGTTGTTAAATTATACTAGAACCAATTTGATAATTATGATATCATATAATATCTATTTATGAAATCTTATCATCTATTCATTAAAAATATTTATTTATTTTCATTATTTACGGTTTGATTTCTTTGTTTTTTCATTCATGTTTCATTATGTAAGTTCCCATTATTTCACATATTATATATTTATATCATGTCGGATGTAACACCCCAAGATTTCATAGTGGGTTATTTCTTCAAAATAATTCAATAACTTGTACTACACGCAACATCGAGTTCAAGCGCACCATGACTTACCAATCAATCCATTCATTAGAGGTTATGAATAGTATTAACTAAATTTTAAACTTTATATAATCTTTATAATTTCAAAATCCATATTATGAGTTTCTTATACATAATGTAAGAACAAATTCATTTTCAGTATTTCACTTTTACCAACATTTAATTGTGAACCCTTTTTAAATCAAATCTTTTAAACTTATATATATTCAATTTGACTAAATAAATTTACTTTTTAGAATGGGGACATTAGAAATTTACAATGAAACATCCCAAGCTTCCATGGTACGCTTTCCTTTAAATAATACAGTAGCGTGTATTGTACGCAACTTCGAGTTCTAACACACACCACAACCAATCAAACTATCCATTATGAATAGTAATACATAGTTTTTGAAATTTTATAAATTTTATCTCTCAAAATGGACTTCATTTTTTTATTCGGAGTATCGAATTTATCCTAAGGTGAAATTTTTGAACTTTTCAGATAACATTTATATTTTGATGAACAGTGAAAATTACTATATTTTAATTAAAAACAACTTTTTTAATCAAAATAATTTATATTGATAAATTATGAATTTGAGTGGTTTTAAAGTATATTTAGAATATATTTTTACCATTTAATAAAATGTTGTTCATTGTTCATAATTTCAAAATTAAACCGGATATAAACTAGTGTCAATCTTTTGATAGTTATTATCTCTTAAAAACACGCTATTTGTTTTGACAGCAGGAATTAATTTTTAATTTAATTAATAAAACCGATATGTTTTTTAATTTGGTAAAATAGACATCATTTTTGAATTCATAAAATCAAATATAGATTAGGCCTAATTATTGGTATTTTTCTGGAAACTTTCATTTTTTGATGAATAGTGAAACCACTAAGTGGTAGTTAGAAAACTGAATTTTTCATAAAACTTAATTTTACCGCTTCTGTGAGTGGAATTTCGAAAATCTGAGAGACATGGTTAATATCAAGGTGTAAAATTTGGTTCAATGAGATGAAAATAATTTTTTGTGAATAGTAACGTTTTACTTTTATTTACCACGGTTAAAAGTAAATAAGGTAATTAATGGTAAAAATGATATTAATATTACCCTAACACATGTCCTAATCCTATTGGAAAAGTGTATCTAGACCAAAAATAAAATTAGGAGTAAAATATTATCATTTAGGTCCACTTGGATTAGAATAGGACATTTATTATTATTTAATTCAAAGAAGAGTTAAAAGAGTTAAAATCAAGTTTATTTACTAAAACATTTTTAATATAGGGTTAAACATAAGATAAATTCGATTATAAATATTAATTAGAGATATAAAAATATTTCCTACATAATTATATTTTATTTATAATTTTTAGACATTAAATAATTTAATTTATTTATGACACAATGATGATGTAGTAATTACCATAATAGTGAAAAATTAAAATAATTGATATTATAAATACCAAACTAAATATAATTTGAGGCTTTTTAAGAATTAAACTAATTTTCTAGGTAAATATGACATGTTAGGAATTATTTATTTAACTTTTTTCTAAGTAATCATTCTATTATGAGTTTCACAAAAATCAATTTGACAAATAGTGTCAAAATTGACATAAAAGAGTTTTTAAAACAAATATTATATTATTAATTGATATTCAATTCCTAAAAATATAATTTTAGGCCAAGAGACTTATATCATGATATGTGTATCCTTAATGGACCACTTGGGGGTCGCTTGGATGTATATAGTATGTTTATTAACCATATAATATAAAAATACAAAGAGACATTGTAAAAGTGAAACTAATTAACTAAGAGTTAAAACTTAAAAGATAAAGTTAATATAATGACCAAAACCTTTCTAAATTATATTGGTTGAGTTGTTTTCAACCCATCCCCACCTTAGACTTTAAATAATCTACTTTGGATCCACTAGAAACTGAATATGAATTTATTATAAAATAATATTTCTAGCTTTTCCAAAGGTGCCCCTCGCCCCTCTTAAAAAAAGGGCACTCCCCCTTCTCATTAATTCACACCTTCAAAGCCTTTTGGTTCGGCCAACCCCTGCCGAAATACTCTCTCAACTTCCCTCACTACAACCTAGATGCCTTTGTTTAATCAGAAAGCCAAACTAAAGAGCCCTTTTGATCAAATCAAAAGGAAGAACCCGAAGAATAGATAATGATTTCACCAACCTTTTTCAATTTCATTTCTTCTTCAACTTCTTCTTTCTTTGTTATTTACATTCTAAAAAAATTAATCCAGTATCTCCTATATACATTAATATTATTATAAACATGGTACAACCATATTTCAGTATTCTATCCATCCTTTGAATGACATGTCACTATACGTGTGTACGTACGGTTTACCGTCTCCACGTCGTGGTGTAATTGTTATTCAAAACATTATTATTTGGATGGTTATAATAATGATGTGTAATTCATGTAAGTAATAAATATAACATGATAATGATTCTGTATATATGATATACCATCCAATTAAATATTATTTTAATATCAAAATATTGATATTGTCGCTCCTGCGTACGTACGGACTACAGTCTCCACGAACGCGATGCGATTCATTCTCCATCGTATCCATTCAAGTCTAATTCTCATTTGACGATTAAAAATAATGCTTAAGGAATGAATATCATTCTGTATATAAATAATATACAACCTATCCCTAAAAACATGGCGTACATAAAAAAACATATAAAATAAAATGAGTAAGTTAACACCCGAAACGACGATAATTCTAAAATATTATTAACAAAGCAATATAAAAAGATCATATATGATATCATATTAACATATATGATTCTTGTATAATTTAATAACAATTATTTCACCATTATACAGGAGTATAACCTACCCAAACCAAGAAAAAGTACAAGGTAAGGGTTTATTTCGCAATCTCTTTATTTTCCGAGGTTGTTTATACGTAATAATCTACTGGGATCTCTTTATCATCCACATCAATGTTTCTTAAAAATGTATTTCAAAACATTTTTACTATTTACAAGAATATGGGTTAAAGTCATTTATACCCTGTTTTTGACATTTCATAAGAGGTTTATAAATGAATCTTTCCATTGTTTTCCAAAAAAGGTGCTTTTTAACCTTTTCGACAGAATTAAGGTAAAAAATGTTTTTTTAACTTATACGGAGGGTGCGGCTATTATCTGCCATTATAAATAATCGAAGATTCCATTACAATCTTATAAGAATATTTTCAAAGTAAATTTTTTTTATAATTATGTGACTTTTAAATTATTTAAAAAAAAGAGATATTTCTCTCAAATAGTTTTGATTTCATCTATGTCAACATCCTTTGATGGATTTTAAGCTTATTTGAAATTATTTATTTTGATACAAAACTTCCATATTGTATTTAAGGTTTTGTGATATGTTTGACTAAAGTATTGAAATTTTGTATGCTATGTTTTAATACGAATGTTTATGTTATGTTTAAACCTATTCATTTGAGGAATGCATTGGACTTAATAAGTGACGGGTGGAGCCCGCTATAGCTCCTCGATGCATCGGTAGGTCTCATGAGACAAACTAGTGTCTTGGCACGAGGCCTTGACAAAATATTATTTTTAGTCTTGGAACGAGGCCTTGTCAACGTGGTTATGATAGTCTGGCATTATGCATTCCATCATTTTGAAAGTGGTTATTGACATTGCATGTGATTATTCTATTAGTAGAATATCCATGTAAATAAGTAAATGACATTATTTCATTTTATTTTTTCCATACTATGATGTAGTTCAAGCTTAAAAGACTTTTGTTTTAGTTATACATTGTCATAAATGTTTATTCTTATTTGTGAAAGTTTCCGCTATATTTTTATCCTTACTGGGCATTTGAGCTCACCCCTTTTCTATGTTTTATTTTTCCCAGGATGTGAAGAAGTAATTTTATGAATGACCTATAGGGATAGTATGAGGGGATACGATTGTGGAATATGAAGACAATATGTTGTTGTAGTTTTTCACTTATTGATGTAATATAAACATTATTAATATATCTAGTGTTTCCATGGCTACTAAACTAATCGGTCTTTCGAGACTTGATCTTTCTTGTGATCATGCCAATGTTATGTAATAATGAACCGACTCTTGGTAACTGGGTCGGGGTGTTACAGTTGGTATCATAGGACGTTTAGTACAAACCTCAGAAGCTATATTTAGATAAACTTTGATTAGAGAACATAAAATTAAGATAGACATTGAGGATTAGTATAGAAGAACTTCCTATAATTTTTGTATTATAGAGATTTTGTGAGTTTTAGGAGCAATACATCCCTTTCTGGATACGAGCAGGTAGAGGCAGCCCTGGCACAGTTGTACATAGGGGTAAAACTCAAAAACACTTCTTTGAGCTAGACTCGAATGGGAACTGGTGAACGACAACGGGCCTTGCTACACTCTTGTTTACAACACTCCTGGGGGATATGCTTAGGATAACTCTCATTTTCTTTACATATCATTGTGAAGGGATTATGAGTATATACTTCCTCAAAGAAAACATTTTTAGGATTATGGATTATATCCATAAATAGTTCAATTTATGTTGAGTGTTTTATAAATATGAAATTATGTATTTTGATTCATAAACTGATCTAGTATATTCCATTGTTTAGAAATGGTGCCGAGTAGAAGGAATGAGAACTCTAGCAATGCACACGGTCCAAAGAGAGAGAAGGATCATATCTTCCATGGTCTTAAGCTAGAAATTATAATAGAAATAGTCTCCCATGTATTATCATTATATGAAGAACTAATATCATGTGTTGATAAGATAAGTAAAGAGTTTACTGAGTCCCCTGGCTTTGAAGGGAAGCAAGAGAATTAAAGGATGGAAGAGAGAAATATAGATAAAGGGAAGAGGGAAAAAAAGAATTTTCCCATATGTGATAAATGTGGGATGAAACACCCCGGAACTTGCCTGAAAGGAATGAGAGTTTTTTATAAGTGTGGAGGAAAAGGGCACAAAGTATGTGACTACAAGGGTAAGAAAATGGTTTCAAATGTACAATGCTTCATTTTCAAAGAGTTTGGACACTACGCGAACCTATGTCCCTGTCATCAGACTATGACGCAAATGATGCTATTGGAGAAAAATCAAGTTATGATACTACCACAGATGAAGAGAAATGATTAGAGTTCTTATGGTGATTATTTCATTTCAGTGTTGTATCAAAAATATACTTGTTATAATAATTATGGATTATATAATTATTGTAATGCTTACTTTTTCATTAAGTACTTGAGATTGTGTGGAACAATGAAATGTGTCTCAATAGCAGGTTAATTTTTTGGAAAATATATGGTTTAGAGAAAGATAAACCATAATATGGTTCTGATACCTAGGTAGTGATTTTAGAATAATACATGATTGATTTGGATTAATTATATTGGATATTCTTGACTACCTTGAAACTGATTAATGATTTGTATATTCCATCAGTGTTGGGGTTTAAAACATTTTTGGGTTGAAGGAGTATATCTATTATTCTTTAAGGAATAAGGGGTCATTAATGTAATCAATAAGGTTTTATGGTAATTCAGGATGTTGTAGTGTTTTAAAAGAATACATGATGAAGGTGTTCACATGTTATTACGTGGAAAAAATGATCTTCATTTTGTTTACCTTCCTCATAAATTTTGGACTGAAGTATTTGGGATTTCCATAAAAGGACAACCCGGAGGTCGGGCGGCAACCCGTCGCGTCTGGCAAGGCTGTGAGACTTGAACCCACAACCGAAGGGTGACAAGGGTGTATCACCTACCACTGACCCATGTGATGTCCTGGATTGAATAATGTCATTTTTCTTAAGGGTTATTCTATATTAATTATAAATTCATTTTTTTAACCCTATACGAATAAGATAAATAGAATATTATTTTTATATTCTATTATCTTTTAGAGTGAAGCATGAGTTTGTGGTAGAACTTAGTTAAAGGATGAGACTCTACTTGTCAAGTATATATTTTTCTTCTTCTCTTATTCAATGAAGAAATTAATTCTTATAATTAACTGAAGGAATCTTAAAACAAAAAAAATGTGTTATCCTAATACCATATGTTTTGCTGAACTGATGATAGTTTAAATCGTCATAGAATGATGAATTTAAGTCCCTCAATTTTACACTTGTTTGTTATTGATGACCTCAATCACTACCTATAAATATTTACATTTTTCCTCCAATTATATGTCTCTAATTTCCACCAATGTTCTCCGAATACAGATCATAATTTGGTGGAGACCCTTTCATTTCTTTTTTCCTCTTATTAAGACTAAATTTTATTAAACTAATTTCCGATGTGGGTTTTCCCACAAATATATTTTCTATATTCAACCTTTTATTTTCGAAGAAAAATTTCAAATTGCGAGGATGCAATTTATTGAAGGAGGGGAGAATGTAACACCCTAAGATTTCGTAGTGTGTTATTTCTTCGAAATAATTGAATAACTTGCACTACACACAACACCGAGTACAAGCACTCCATGACTTACCAAACAAGCCGTTCAAGAGAGGTTATGAATAGTATTAACTAAATTTTAAACTTTATATAATCCTTAAAATTTTAGAATCCATATTATGAGTTTCTTAGACATAATCTAAGAACAAATTCATTTTTAGTATTGCATTTTTTCCAACTTTTAATAGTGAACCCTTTTTAAATCCAATATTTTAAACTTTTATATATTCAATTTGACTAAATAAATTTACTTTTTAGAATTGGGACAACAAAAATTTACAATGAAACATCCCAAGATTCCACGGTACGCTTTCCTTTGAATAATACAGTAGCGTGTATTGTATGCAACTTCGAGTTCTAACACACACCAAAACCAATCAAACTAGCCGTTATGAATAGTAATACCTACTTTTTGAAATTTTATAAAGTTTATCTCTCAAAATGAACTTCATTTTGGTATTCAGAATATCGAATTTAGCCTAAGGTGAAATTTTGGAACTTTTCGGATAACATTTATATTTTGATGAATAGTGAAATTTACTAAATTTTAATTAAAATCAACTTTTTTTAATTGAAATAATTTATATTGATAAATTTTGAATTTGAGTGGTTTTAAAGTATATTTATAATATATTTTTATAATTTAATACAACTTTGGTCATTGTACATAATTTCACAATTAAATCGGACATAAACAAGTGTCAATATTTTGATAGTTATTATCTCTTAAAAACATGCTATTTGTTTTGATGACGGGAATTAATTTTTAAATTAATTAATACAACTGATATGTTTTGAATTTTGTAAAATAGACATAATTTTTGAATTCATAATATAAAATATAGCTTAGGCCTAATTTTTGGTATTTTTCTGGAAACTATCATTTTTTGATGAATAGTGAAACCACTAAGTAGTAGTTAAAAAACTGAATTTTTCATAAAAATTAATTTTACTGCTTCTGTGAGTGAAATTTCTAAAATCCGAGAGACACGGTTAATATCAAGGAGTAAAATGTGGTTCAATGAGATGAAAATAATTTTTGGTGAATAGTAAATTTTTACTTTTTTTACCACGGTTAAAAGTAAATAGGATAATTAAGGGTAAAAATGATATTAATATTACCCTAACACATTTCCTAATTCTATTGGACAAGTGTATATCGAACAAAAAAATCCTTAGGAGTACAATATTTTCATTTAGTTCCACTTGGATTAGATTATGACTTTTATGATTATTTAATTCAAAGAAGAGTTAAAAGAGTTAAAATCAATGTTTATTTACTGAAACATTTTTAATATAGGGTTACAGATAAGATAAATATGATTATAAATATTCATTAGAAAGATAAAACAATTTCCTACATAATGATATTTTATTTATAATTTTTAGACATTAAATAAGTTAATTTATTTATGACACAATGATGATGTAGTAATTACCATGATAGTGAAAAATTAAAATAATTGATATTAAAAATTCCTAAATAAATATAATTTGAAACTTTTTAAGAATTAAACTAATTTTTTAGGTGACTATGACATGATAGAAATGATTTAATTAACTTTGTTTGAAGTAATCATTCTGTTATTATTTTCACAAAAATCATGTTTCCAAATAGTGTCAAAATTGACATAAAAGTGTTTTTAAAAACAATATTATATTATTAATTGATATTCAATTCCTAAAAATCTAAGGTTCATCCAAGATAATTATATCATGATATTGTTATCATTAATGGACCACTAGGGGGTCTCTTGGATGTATTTAGTAAGTTTATTAACCATATAATATAAACATACAAAGATGCATTGTAAAAGTGAATCTAATTAACTGAGAGTTAAATCTAAAAGATAAGGTTAATATAATGAACCAAACCTGTCTAAATTATATTGGTTGAGTGGTTTTCTACCCATCACCACCTTAACCTATAAATAATCCACTTTGGGGCCATTATAAACCGAATATGAATTTATTATAAAATAATATTTCTAGCTTTTCCAAAGGTACCCCTCACCCCTCTTATAAAAGGGCACTCCCCCTTCTCATTAATTAACACCTTCAAAGCCTTTTGGATCGGCCAAACCCTTCCCAAATACTCTCTCAACTTCCCTCCCTAAAACCTAGAGGCCTTAGTTGAATCAGAAAGCCAACCTAAAGAGACCTTTTGATCAAATCAAAAGGAAGAACCCGAAGAAGAGGTAATGTTTTCACCACCCTTTTTCAAATTCATTTCTTCTTTAGATTCTTCTTTAATTGTTATTCCCATTCTAAAATAATGAATCCAGTATCTCCTATATACTGTAATATTATTATAAACATGGTTCAACCATATTTCTATATTCTATCCATCCTTTGAAAGACATGTCACCATACGTGCGTACGTACGACTTACCGTCTCCACGTCGTGGTGTAATTGTTATTCAAAACATTATTATTTGTATGGTTATAATAATGATTTGTAATTCATGTAAATAATAAATATAACATGATAATGATTCTTTATATATGATATACCATCCGATTAAATATTATTTTAATATCAAAATAATGATATTATCGCTCGTGCGTACGTACGGACTACCGTCTCCACGAACGCGATGAGAATCATTCTCCATCATATCCATTCAAGTATAATTCTCATTTAGAAATTAATGATAATGTTTAAGGACTGAATATCATTCTGGATATAAATAAGATACATCCTATCCATAACAAACTTGGCTTACATAACAAAACAAAGAAATGAAAATGAGTAAGTTAACACCCGAAACGACGATAATTCTTAAATATTATTAACAAATCAATGTTAAAAGACCATATATGATATCAAATTAGTATATATGATTCTTGTATAGTTTAATAACAACTATTTCACCATTATAAAGGAGTTTAACCTACCCCAACCAAGGAAAAGTACAAGTTAAAGGTTTATTTCGCAATCTCTTCATTATCCGAGGTTGTTTATATGTAATAATCCACTGGGATCTCTTTATCATCCACATCCATGTTTCTTAAAAATGTATTTCAAAACATTTTTACTATTTACAAGAATATGTGTTAAAGTCATGTATACCCTTTTTTGACATTTTATAAGAGGTTTATAAAGGAATATTTTCTTCATTTTCCAAACAAGGTGCTTTTTAACCTTTTCGACAGAATTAAGGTAAGAATGTTTTTTTAACTTATACGGTGGGTGCGACTTTTTTCCACTGTTATAAAATTGTTAAAGCTTCCCTTATAAGATTATAAGAATATTTTCAAAGTAAAAGTTTTTTTTCATAAATATGTTACTTTTAAATGATTTAAAAAAATAGATATTTCCCTCAAATAGTTTTGATTTCATCTATGTCAACATCCTTTGATGGATTTTATGCTTATTGGAAGTTTATTGATTTTTATACAAAACTTCCTTATTGTATTTAAGGTTTTGTGATATGTTTGACTGTGTATGTGTTATTTTTATACCATTTATGGTTTATGGAAAAATTATTGGCATTTCATATGCTAAGTTTTAATACAAATGTTTATGTTATGTTTAAACCTGTTCATATGAAGAATGCATTGGACTTAATAAGTGAAAGGTGGGGCCCTATATAGCTCCTCAATGCATTGGTAGTTATAATAAGACAAACTAGTGTCTTGGAACAAGGCCTTGAAAAAATCTTATTTGTAGTCTTGGCACGAGACCTTGGATACGTGGTTATGATAGTCTGGATTTATGTATTCCATCATTATGAAAGTGGTTATTGATATTCCATGTGATTATTCGATCAGTAGAATATCCACGTGAATAAGTTAATGGAATTATTTAATTTTATTTTTTCCATAATATGTTGAAGTTCAAGCTTAAATGGATTTTGTTTTAGTTATACATTGCATTAAATGTTTATTCTTATTTATGGAAGGTTCCGCTATATTGTTATCCTTACTGGGCATTTGAGCTCACCCTTTTCTATGTTTTATTTTTCCCAGGATGTGAAAAAGTAATTTTATGAATGAACTACAGGGATAGTATGAGGGGATAAGAGTGTGGACTATGAAGACAATATGTTGTTGTAGTTTTTCACTTATTAATGTAATGTAAACGTTATGAATATATCTAGTGTTTCCAAAGCTACTAAACTAATCGGTCTTTCGAGACTTGATCTTTCTTGTGATCATGCCAATGTTATGTAATAATGCACCGACTCTGGGTAACTGGGGTTGGGGCGTTACATCGGAATTAATAATTATTATATAATTATTATATTTATGTTTCAATTATACTATTAAAACTAATCAGGAAATAGTGTTTTTTAAAATGAATTATATTATGAAAATGGATATGGTAGGTCATATGTACACCAGAGTAACCCTTCTATTTTTCAATAATCATTATATAAGGAAAGTAAGTATCATATTATAATTATAAAATGATAAAATTTTCATATATAAAATATTATTTACTTATATATATCATCCATTTGGTTCGGTGATGAAAACAAAGTCACATCTATTTGTGAAGGAAGTATTCCATGGGTACACGGATGATGTTATCATCTTTAAGTAAGTTAAAAGGTAAGAAATGAAATGATATTTATTATAATAAATAAAGATATATATCTAATTAATATCATAATTATGTAATTCATATCACATATAATTATTAACATTGACCTTATTACAATTCATGTAATGAATTATGGAGAGAAGAATCGCATCACTGTGTGAGGTTGTAGTTCATCGTATTCACAAGTGACATTATTGTATCTCCAATTAGATGGAATGTAAAATATATATATATATATATATATATATATATATATATATATAATATAATGAATAAATGGTTATAAATTTGGTATGAATATAATATATATACATTAGATAAATCATCATACCCAACCATGACATATGGAAAAGAAAGAACGAATGACATCAGTTCGTGAAGAGGTAAACTGCCATGCACACGAAAGATGATTTTATTACCTGTTTGATTAATGTGTACAAGGTTATACATAATTGAATTATTATAAATACATTCTATTATATTGAATATATAGAGGTAATTATATCATTGTGTTTAATTATACCCTAAGGAGGTGGAGAAATAGATAAATTAAAAAAACTTGTTTAAGAACATTACCACCTCATCGGGTGTAACGACCCAATATTTTATAAATAAAATCCCCTTTATTTTATTTTCTTATGGATATAAGAAACATATGAACTCATTTTTATTATTATTTGGTTTAAATTTCCCTTAATATTTATTACTGTTGTTGAACAGCTATCACACAGCAGATATAAACATAAAGTTTTAACAAATCTGTTTGAAACATAAAAAGGAAAGGATGTCTTCATCTAGTAGACTCAGGCTATACGAAGCAAATTTTATTTAACTCCAAAAGGAGGTATTGTCATTGGACTTCTCTCTTGACCAATCCCAAGATGATATTTAACACGTTAAGCATGAACATAACCTCTTACAGGAGAAGTTAATGTTAATAGATATTACCACACGATTGATGTTATCTAAGTCACCCCAAGAGTCTGTCATCATTGCACACCTTACCCTTAGGTCTTACACTGGTGTTATAACGGGTTATGTAACAAGTTATTATCCACTTACTGTGTAATACCATTTTTAAATAAAATTATTATTCTGTTAATTGTTTTATGAGAATGGTTTTTCTTAAAAATATAATAAATTTGATTTTATATTTGTTTGAATAATTTTATAATGCCTTAATAGACCCTCCAAGACATTTAAAATATTTTAACATTTTAAAATTATTTCCTTGAGAGTGTGACTCAACACTACAAAAGAAAAGATAATATTATAATATTTTGGGCTATTTTATTTATAAAAAAATGTTTTCCTGTCCTATTTGAAAAAAACCATAGGCTAATACCATGGTTTTGTATGAGGTTTTGAATATGTTTCTTTGTAGTGTCTTAAACCATAATAATAAACAAATTCCACCTTCTTTCCTATATAAAACAAAATAAGAACCCATTAATCTTAAATAAAACTGATTTATTCTCATAAAAACTATTCTATATACTCCATAGAGTCCTACCAAGGCTCCCCCAAGTTGTCATGAAGCCTCTACCAAACTTTTGGGATCACATATCCAAGTAAGAGATCTTTCACTCTCCTATTTTATCGAAAATTCTTTTCATGTTAAGTCTTTTAATTTCATTTATTACTATTCTGGGATATGATATTAAATATCCTAAATACTTTCCATTTGGTGTGTAAATTATTATATCCCCTTTCACTGTCATTTATTTCTCGTATGAACCATTAAGTTCACTCGTTACCATACAAAATTTTCGTAAGGGTTTCATTCCATTCTCTTTTTATCCAAGTTTCGTTTTGTTGTTAAAACATTTTATTTTCCATTAAAAATGTAGGGTTTTGTTTTAAAACATCTCCCATACTTATAAATTTGTGTTTTAATTATGTGAGACCCCTTTCTCTCTCATTAATGCCTTCTGTGTACACTAGTTACCATGCAACAATTCTGTAAGGGGTTTCTCTCTTGTTATTTCCAATAAATAACTTTGTATATATTTTGTATATAAATTCCAATTATTATGTTGGTATATTATGTTTTGTGATCCATTTATAGACCATTTCATGTCTAAATGAATATATATCCCTTTCTCTCTCATTAATTCCTTCCCTATACACCAGTTACTTGCCGAAATTCTGTAAGGGATTTCTCTCTTTTTATTTCCATTCAAGAACTTCATATATATTATTCATCAAATATTCATTTCATATGTTAGTATATTATGTTCCATGAACCCAATATTTTCCATTTCATGTATAAATTAATATAGACTCTTTTCTCTCTTATCAACCCATTTGATGAATCCCTATGTGAAGTTGTTATGCTGTCGAAATTACCCTACAATTTTCTATGCCAAAATCATTGTGTAGGGAGTACCATGCCCATTTATATATCAATGATATTTATCTTTATAAACATATACTTAATGATTATATACATTAATGTATTTTTTTCACATTACTTTATATTTTAATAAATTTTGATTTTGAATTAGTCTGTGTTATATGATTTATGTTGCACACCTAAGCATGAGATTGAAATGATTATGAAGGGTGTGCCCTTATAGCACTCCAATGCATTGGATAATGTTTATTATATTGATAAACCCTTGGAAGTGATGGTTAACTCATGGAAATTCATGTGAAATAAGGTTTTACTCAAGAAAATACATGTGTAATGATCCTTGGATAATGAAAATATCATGTTGTATGTAGTTTCCACATTTCAATGTTATGATAATCATGCCATATCATAACATCATGTTAATGTTTATCTTGTGAACTATTGATGTGAATATTTCCTAACATTAATTGTATTCTTCATGTTTTTCCTTTTTTACTACCTTAATGGGTTTCGTTGATCACCATTTTCTCCTGTTTGTCCTCAGGTTATCTCATGTAATTCTATGTATGAAGGAATGTTGTGGTCATGTAAAAGTAGTTTTCAATAAAGATGTTGTATTTTATAGATTCAGTTGTTAGTTAATTTTCCTATGCCCCAAATAAAATAGATCTCTTAGTCATCAAGGTAATATTAAGTTCAATTTTATGTAATAAATTTTGTTTAGATGTGTAGTAAAGACTCGGGTTGTTGAAGTTGGTATCAAAGGATAGGTTTAGTTATTTTTGGGAGTAGGATTAGAACCCCCCAGTGAAATACTCAAGGATAGGACTAAGTGTAAGAAAAGAGTCCATAAATTTTGGTTATTATATAGTAAGTGGTTTATCAAGAAAATAAACCCCTATCTAGATAAAAACAAGTAGAGGTGGCTCTAGCACAGATGTATCAAGGGGTAAAACATAAAAACCCAAATTTGAGTTTGATTCGAACAAGAACTAGGGTACAAAAATGGGCATTGTTACACTCTTGGTGCGACACTCCAAGAGATATACTATAGTAAATTCATCAGCTTAGTATGAACCACTATTAAGGGAACCAAAAAATTCCCCTATAATAATATGTTAGGATGTTGATCATGGATAACTTATATTGAAACATAGAAATTCATTTGATATGGAAAAAACATAATTTATAAGTTATCCCTTTCTAGTATTCGAATCCCCTTTAGGTGTTTATTAGTTTAAAATTATCATCCCTAATTTCCATTTTTTTATCCAGTGGCTGGTAATATGAGGACTTGGGCTAAAAACCGATGCAAAGAGAAATTTGATGAATGTCCCAATGATATTCCTAATCAAATGGGACCTCTAGTATTACATATTGGGAATCTTAGAAAATATCAATTAAAACCCATGATTAAAAATTGGTAATTTTTTGAGTGCCCAATGACATCAAAGAAGAAGATGATGAAATCTCATGAAATTCCTTCTAATAAAGGTGATAAGGGAATAAAGTCCCAACTTCCATCGTGCAATAACTATTTAAAGAGTCACCAAAGTAAATGTAACAAAGGGACTAGGAGATGATTTATGTGTGGAATGGAATGGAAAAAAGTTTCCAATTGTAGTGACAAAATGGATAATGTGATAAATGTAAAAAATCTCCATATATGACATCAAATAAAGTTCTATTCTATAAATGTGGAGAAGTTGGGCATTATCCAAGATGATGTTCTATTGGAAGTGTTGATATGCATGATGATAATCTATAATCTCCGTGATAAAAGCAGAATGAAAAGTCATATGCTATGATGGATAACGATGAATGAATTACATGTAACCACTCCTTCAATGTAGTGGATTTCATAATATATTTCAATTAAATTCCTATAAGTATATCTTTTATGATTTTTAATAACATTGAGTCTCCACCAAAAACATTTGGGAAAACATCTATAAATGTTGTATCAAATGATGAATTTTGTGGGAATGTTCTTCTCCCAAATATTATAAGTATCCCTATTGTGGAATTTAAGGAAAAATGAAAAAAAAATTGATTCCTAGGCCTCAGGTAAGTTTAAAATTCAGGAGAAAATCTATCCCACACATGATCTAGAATTAGATGCAGGGATCTTTTCTTTGAAAATTTGGTGACATTACCTATTTGGAGAAAATTGTAAAATTTATAAGGATCACAAAAGCCTAATGTCTATATTCACACATGAAGAGTTAAATATTCCCCAATGATGATGGTTAGAGTTGATCAAAGACTATGACTTCTCAATTGATTACCATATAGTGAAAGAGAATAAAGTGAAAGATGCTCTAAATAGAAAGGATCTAGTATCTCTTTTAATGATGTGAATTGAAAAGGATAAAATCTTCCTAGATTTGATGAATATAGACATGAGAATCATTGGGTGACATCATCAATCCTTTTATAAATTATTTCTCAACTGTCACATTTTTAAAGGCTAAAGGTTTCTCAAAAAGATGATGTTGGAATTCAGAAGAATGTGGAAACTATCAATAAAGGGAAATCCTCCAAGATAAATTTCAATGAAGAATGAATTGTGTGACTTGGGTCAAGACTGTGTGTCCTATCAAATCTGTTGTTGAAGTTGATTCACATAGTTTAATTTTCTCCATTCCCCCACAAAACATAAAGATGTATCGAGATCTCCAAGAGAATTATTGAAGGTATAACATTAAGAATGATATTGTTGAGTAAAAATCACGGTGCCCAGTATGTCATGAAGTAAAGGATGATAGGAATAATTCTAAGGGGATGATTCTACCATTAACCATAACAACCTGGAAATGAGAAAACAGCACCATGGACTTTTTCACTAAACATCCAAAGACATCCAAAGGAAACAATATTGTCTTGGTTGTTGTGGATCATTTTAAAATTAATGCACACTTCATTGTAATTTGATAGGATTTCTCATTGGATAAACTGTCATGAATATACATAAGATAAGTGGTAATGTTGAATGGTATTCCACTATTGATTATATCTGATCGAGGTCAAAGATTCAACTCTACATTTTGGAAGAGTCTCCAACATGAACTAAATATGGAGCTAAAGTTCAATACGGATTATCATCCTCAAACTAATATCAAATATAAATAGACTATCTATCCATTTGATTAAATACTGATAGCTTTCTCAATGGACACAAAATGTTGATGGGTCCAACATATTTCTTTAGTGTAATTCTATTACAACAACAGTATCCAATCAAGATTCCAAATGGATCCTTATGAAACCATTTATGGGAAGAGGTTAAGAACACCAACATGTTGGAATGAAGCCAGGGAGTGAAAAATTATAGGTCTTGAAATGGTTGAATAAATTGTGGAGTAGGTTAAGACCATCCAGTGGCACATTAAAGCTACTCAGAGTTGAAAAAAAATGTTATATTTAAAATCATCAATGATACCTAGAGTTTGATGTTAGAGACATGTTATTCCTTCAAATACCACCATAGAATTTAGTGGTATGATTTGCGAAGAAGGAAAAAAATTTCCAATGTACATCAACCATTTTGAGTTCTTCGATCGCATTAAAGAAACGACATATAGACCAACACCGCCACTGAACCTGTCTCGTGTACATGATGTATTAGATGTATCACTCTTGAGGAGGTACATACATGAACCAATGCAAGTAATCAATCCAAAGGTGGTACCATTGGAGAATGACCTTCCCTATGTATAGAAGGAGGAAAAAATATTAGATCGTTGAGAAAATGTTCTATGAAATAAGATGATGACCCTCATCAAAGTGTTATGGAGAAACCACAAGTTTGAAGAAGCAATGTGGGATTTAGAGGAAGTGTTGAAGCACATTTACCCTCATCTGTCTTAGTGTGGGTAAAAGAAATTTTTAGGGATAAATATTTTAAGGGGGGAATGTTGTAATGAACCAATATTTTATGAACAAAATTACCATTCTTTTAATGTCTTATGAGTTTAGAAATCCCATGCACTCTTTTATTATTATTAGGATTAAATGACTGTTAAATATCATTACTTTTGATAATATATTCCTTGAAGACATATCATCCATCTGATATAAACATAAGGTTTTAACAAATCTGTTTGACATAGAAAAAGGAGAGGATGGCCTCATCCAATAGACTCGGGCTATGCGAAGTTCATATATCAGATCTTAGAATGGAGGTAGTGTTATTAGGCATCGCTCATGATGAAAAAAAATGATGAGATTTAACTTGTAAATCATGAAAATAATCGCCAACAGAAGATGTTCAAGTTAATAGATATTACTACCCGGGCAATGTTATCTGGACCACCCCAAGAGTCTGTCAACATCACACACCTTACCCTTAGGACATAAGTGGGTGTTATAAGGGGTTATGTAACAAGTTATTGGATACATATTGTGTAATCCCTTTTATAAATAAAAATCTTCTTCCAAGAATTCTATTAGGAAAAAATTATTTCTTAAAAATATAATTAATTGGTTAAATTGATTTTTTCGGGTAAATTGGTACTTTTTAGAAATATAAAAATTATTATATTAAAATAAGGATTTATTAATGATGTTTTTTAATAGAGTTATAAAAACAAACCTTTTAATTATAAATTATTATAATATTATTTTTACTCTATAAATGAATATGTATTCAGTTTGACAAGAATTATATTTTTATATGATTAAACTAAAATTGTATTTTTATTTCAAGAATATATTTTGATAAATTAAATAGTTTTTTTATAAATAATATCTTAATAAAATGTTATAATTAGATATTTTTTTATTATATAATAATTTATCATATAATTATTATAAAGTCAAATTTAATATTTTAGGGTTTGGAAACTGTTTTTGTCAAAACCCGTTAATTTTCAATAAATGATGTTTTTTATTTTAAAAGTGAAAATTCAAATTTTTAGAAAATTATTTAGATAAAATTAATATTATTTTTTGAATCAGGACAACAAAATTATCCTTCAATGAATTTTTCATTATTTTAGGAGACAATTGATTTTTTGGTAAAAATTAAATAACATACAACTACATAATGTGTTTTATGGCATCATAATGACCCAATAGTAATGTAATAAAATAAAGAAAAATGTATATTCGGACAATATATGTGTTACCTTTAAAATAATGTGATTTTAGAGTTTTTTTATTAATTTTATAATGCCTTAGTGGACCCTCCAAGACTTATAAAATATTTTAACATTTTAAAATAATTTCCTTGAGAGTGTGACCCACCTCCACACAAGAAAGGATAGTATTTTAATATCTTCATAAATTGTCCATATAAAATTATTTTTTCCACTTCTATTTAAAAAACCCTGAGAAAATTCCATGGATTGGATTTTGGTTTTTAATATTTTATGTGTAGTGTCCAAAACCTAAATGATAATGAATTCCACCTACTTTCCAATAAAATCCCACCCAATAACCCATTAATATTTACTAAAACTCATTTAATATCTTCCTCACTCTTCTCTACAAACCCTAGAGTAATCCCAAGGTACCTATAATCTACCAATAATCCTCTCCCAATCCTTTCGGATCGCACATCCAAGTAATAGATCTTCTACGCTCTACTTTAATCAAGCATTCTTTTCTTGTTATTTCATTTAATTTCATTTATTAATATGTTGTGATATGTTATTAAATATCCTAAATACATATAATTTTATTGATAAATGATTTTATCACCTTTCACCCTCATTTATTTCCTTTATGAACCCTTCTGTTCACCAGTTACTATACTGAGTTTTCGTAAGGGTTTTCTTCCTTTCACTTTTTAACCATCTTTCCTTATAGTGTTATACTCTTTTATTTTCAATTGAAAATTATGGGGTATGGATTTTCACCTCCCTAAATCTTCCTTACTTGTGTTTGAATGATGATTTACCCCTTTTTCTCTCATTAATTCCTATGTACACCTATTACCATGGTGAAATTCTGTAATGGATTTCTTTTTTCTTTTTTCCATTAATTAACTAATTATATATTATGAATCTAAATTCCATTTCATATGTTGGGATATTATTTTCCATGATCTGCGTACTAACCATTTCATTTCATTATGATTATAGACCCTTTTATCTCTTATTAACCCATTTTATGAATCCTCATGTGATGTTTTTCTTCTATTGAAATTACACGGTGATTTTCCATGCAAAAATTATCATATAGTGAATACCATACTGATTTCCCTATAAATAATATTCACCTTTATGAAAATATTATTTTGGATTATAGATTTTCATGTATTTATTCCACATTAATTTATCATGGAATAAATTTTGATGTTGAATTAATCCATGTTATATGATCTATGTGTCACACATAAGTGTGATATGGAAATGGTTATAAAGGGTGCACCCGGATAGAGCTCCAATGCATTGGGTAATGTTTAGTATCATGATACGCCATGTGCAATTAAGGTTTACTCCTAATAATTTGTTTTCAATGAGGGCTTAATCATTCTAATTAATTTTCAATGATCCTTGGATCATCTTAATATCATGTTGCATGTTGTTGCCATGTTTCCATGTTATGATAATCATGATATATCATTCCTTTCTTTCATTTTTCTCTTGTTCTCCATTGATATGCATGTTTCCTAACATGTATTGTATTATTCATATTATTAATTGTTTACACCCTTACTAGGCTTTATATCAAACCCTTTTCTTATGTATGTCCATAGGTTATCCAATTAAATGTCATGTATGAAGGAATGGTGTGGTCATGTAGAAGAAGTTTTCAATAAAGATGTTATATTTTATATATTAAGTCATCATGTAATGTTTCTAATCCCCAAATTCACTAGAACTCTCAATCTTATGTGTTGTATTAAGTGAAATGTTATGTAATAAATCATGTTTAAATGTGTGATAATGACAAGGGTTGTTATATTGTAAATCCTTCATAACATTACCTTAAATCCTTCCTAGGTGGTAATTCATCCCAAAATAAGGATTATAGTATAAGGACAGGGAATTTGGGAAGGCATTTGTGTATTTTTTGACCAAACCAATTATGTTTTAATTTGTGAATAATAGACGAGTGGGCTGGCCTATAATAAGTGAGGTGAGTGGAACACTTCAAATTGTTTGAAAATATTTAATCATACCCATATTCTTATCATGAAAAAATCATAAAAAATAGTCCATTGTAGAACTTATCAGATATATGGTTGAAATAGTTTTTTCCCATTTTGTTTTTATTTGTCAATATGTCATTTAAACTCTTATATTCTAATTTTAATAATTACTAAAACCTTTTTTTACCTAAATTGTGGTGATTAATTTTTTTTCACTATTTTTTTAGAAAAAAAATAAGTTGATGTTATTGGAAATTATAGATTATTATCATTAAAAAATATGGAATCAATTTTCCATAATTAATATTACAAATCTCTAAAATTTTAATTTAAAATTAATCCCACAGACATGAGAAGAAACTTGGTTTTAAAGGAGTAAATTTTTTTAAAGATTAGAATGTTTTGATATCAAAATTCATTATGAAAGTGATTTGAAAGGCCTTAATTTGATTAATTTATAGATAGTTGAACTAATTTTAATTTTAAACCAATTATAAATATAATTTTCAATTATAAATTACATGAAATAACAAGCATTTTTTATAAAAATTCTATAATATCCCCTTTTCGTCAATAAATGAAACTTTTTAGAAAATCACAATAATTAACCTTAAGACAATGTCGGTATTAAAATTTAAAAAATGAATATCATTTTTTCAAATAATGTTTCCAAAAATGGTAAAAATTTATTTTAAATTATGTACCCAAAACATGATTAAGAAATCATTTATATAAGTATTGTTTTTTAGAAAACATTTATTCTTATTTTAAATGATTCATAATTTATTTAAATTATATAAATATGATATGAATGTTTATAATATATATATTTCCATTATTTATTTATTACTATTAATAAGATACATTATGAATGTTTTGTGATAACTATCAAATTAAATAATAATATTTCAACAAAATGTCATGTTGCAGTTAAACTTTGTATTGCAAGTAATACAAGATAAACTGAGGTATTCGTGTAATACAAGATAAACTCAATGTTTCATTTAATCCAAGTTAAATATGGTCATTTTTTTAATAAAATCCATTGAAAATGTAAGATTTATTTATAAATAAATATATGATAAAATATTGTGGTGCTATATTTTCTTCTAAACTTGGGGTTGTAAATCACATAAACTATCAAATATAATGTTATTATTTTAGAATTTTAAGGTGTTACATACCATCTCCACAAGGCGATATAATTAATTTTAAATTACCTATTCAAAGGTAATTTAATATTTTGGATTTAATTAATATATATTATATTCAATAAATAATTATTATTCCCAAAATATTTTATTTTAAAAACCCTCTTCTACTTACATCCTTTGGAAAATTAAAATGTTGTTTGTGTGTATGTGTGGACTAGAACCTTCATGAAGTTATGTGATTAATGTTTCAGGTTTTTCATCCATGAAAAATTCAAAAATTATTTTTAAATTATAAAATATATTTTATTATTAAAATTATATATATTATGGAACAGTTAAAAATTTGACTACTATCAATGTAGTGTCTTTATTTTGAGGTTACAAACAAAACAACCAAAAAACATCTGAAGTGAAAATATATGATTTATTTGAAAAATAATAATTTATAAAAAAAATTAATATAGATAATAAAAAGGTATATAACAATAAAAATATTCTTAATTAAGTATATAATTAATTAAATTCTATTATAAATGAGTTAAAGTACATTATAAATGATTCATCACTCAATGTAAGGGATTTATCATCATAATGTTATTTCTTGGATACTAATTTTATTTTCACCACATGTTTTAATTCATTTTGTATATATAAATCTTTATGTATTGTTTTTATAATTAATAAAGTAAAATTAGTGTTCTTTACAAATAATATAAATGTTGTCTCCTTTAATAAATCTTTAACTAAAAATTTATTATAGTCATTTTATACTTTTAATTAATCAATCATTGTGATGATTTAATATTAATATAATTTTCATTATTATAAATATTATAACAAATGTTTCAAGAATATTATTAATTATACTTCATTTAAATTAAATGAAAAAAATAATTTATTTTTCATTGTGTTTATAGGGATTAAAGTCAGTATTCTAATCATATTCCATGTGTGAAATGTGACCCATTTTTTTCCAAAGTTAAAAAATGAATGTTTTCTTAATGTTTATAGAAGGTTAATAATTCTTAATGTCATTGCCATTGTTATTTAAAAATATTACTCTATTTGTTTTAAAGTATTATAAATTAGGATTTTATTTCCCATTATGGACAGAGTTTTTCATTTTTATGAGTTCTCTTGTAAAACAAAATCTCTCCAAATTTATGTATGAATCCAGAATGTTCTTCATATGTGTTCCAAATGAATTTTTTTGAGTTTCATGATGTAAACTGAATAATTTATTTTTTATAAATGTTTTGGCCCTAAATTTTTTTCATGATGGTTGGTGATCCTGATATAGCTCTCCAATTTATTAGGTAATTATTTTATAATCCATGTAACATCAATTCTAAATAACCAAGTATGTTATTCCATTTGTAAAAGGCATTGTAATATTGTATGTAAGAGTTATATGAAGATGATATCCACTGATACCTACATGGATATTATTTCCATGAAAATAAGTTTTTATTAATATCTGTTTATTTTATATGGTTTCAAAATGTATTATGTTTAAAGGAATGTTAATACCCCTTTAAATGGTTAAATGTATATTTTCAATTAAAAAAATTCCCGTGTGATGCTTTTTTATAAGCAAACATCATTATTTTGATTTAATATTTATAATTTCATAAGACATGATTTAGGAAATATTTGAACAACAAATTTCATTTAATATTTATATAAAATCTTATTTTAGTTCAACATTTATTAAAAAATAGAAAATCATTCTTACGAGTTTTTGTAAATTCTTAAATTGAAAAAAAAATTCCATTATTTTTTTATTCCTTATTGAAATTTTTTTCCCTTGTCCCTTTTATTCAAATAATATTTAATAGTATTATGTTAGATTATGAATAGTATCGAGATATATCTTCCTAAAAAAATATTATTATATGATTCTAAAATATTTTTCATGAAGTAGGAGTTTAAATTTATGAATAAAAATATTTAGTGAAAATTATGTATTTATTGGCAGATTCTATAATTTATTTTGTTGTTTTGATATATATAAATGGTTATAATTCAATAATTTAATAAACATAAAATTTCAATTTTATGTAATATATTTCAATTATTTCTCTTAAACATATAATTTTGGGGTTTTTCAAAAACTTGGTGTTATATTATCCCTCTTGTTCTCTTCTATGTAAAATATTTTGGAATTTGAATTATAGAAAAAATATATGATAATATATATTCTTATACTATTTTATTTATCTTAGGATATAGTGTTTTAAAATGGGTTTTACTAGTTAATTGAGAAAAAATGTCCATCCATTGGTATTTTTTCCGATAATTTCATAGCTGAAGGGAAGACCAGATCATCTTTTTCATGGTTTAGATTAATAATATCACTGGATATGAGGTCCATGGAATTTAATTCTTTTTATTTTTTGAAATAACCAACTTTTATCATATTATGGTGTATAACATAACTGTCTAAATTAATTTTTAATAATTTTATGGGGTTTATGATTTATCAATGGATCAAATAGGGATTGTATTGTGATTTTTTGTGAAAATATTAATACTAGTTTTCGTGGTGGGTCTATGATGTTAATACAACTGGGTTGTTTCTAAAATTTATTGTTGAAATGGGGTTATTCTATAACATTTATATTTCTGTGATACTTCATTCACTTTGTGATGTAAAATTCTGATTTTATTTTTTAATGTATTTGGTATCATGAAAGATATTATAGTTTTTGATATTATACATCGAGTTTAATAGTTTTTTTTGTTTGGTTTGGCATATTGAGTTACATGATGGATTTTATTTTTCATTTTACATTTATTAGGATGTTAAATTTTAATTGAATTTGTATATTTAATTGAATGGGATATAGATTTTTTATTGATTTTATTTTTTTGGTCTCAGATGAAGTTGTAGACATGTGTTTAGTAAACTCCAATATGGTTATTAAGATATATTTAGAAATAATAATGTAGTGGGGTTATAAAAATAATCTATGGTGTGGGGAAATTTCATGGATATATAATGTGATGGATAGGGGTGGATACTCTACTCACAATTTAGTGATACCCATTCCAGTATATTACTCTAGTTTTAATAGTACCCTCTTTTATTATTTATTTACATTGTTTTGTTGTTTATTCAATGGGGATAATATTATTATTATTTTTCCATTGAATTTTGTTAATTGTACTTATATTTACTATTGAATTTATGATTTCTATTCCAATTTAATAGTGTTGGGTGGTTTATTGCAATATTTTAGTCATTAATGTTGCTTCAAATTATCTTACAAATTATTATGTCCATTATTGTGTTTTATATACTGAATTTTATCCTATTTTTCATTCAAATGGATAGGGAGAATGGGGAGAATGGATTGAATTTGGGAAAATATATTAGGGTTTTTACAGAATCCCTATATGGGTATCTTGGTGCCTATTCAGATGATGTTATAGATGTTTTGTAAAGACCCGTAAATTTCAAGGAAATTTTTTTATTAAATTATTTGGGATATTACGAGTACGCAGTTTCTGAAGGCACCTGATTCCGAGGCCCAGTGTGCCCATAATCAATTTCCGAAGATTAGCTCGGGTACGTTCAGTGAACGAACGAGTGGGTTTTTCTAAATTTTGAACCAGTGCTCAGAATCGAAATCTGAGGGCAGCGATGAAACCGTAACACAGATATTTGCTTAAGATGACCTTTATTGGAGTTGCATTTTCTCGGGAAGGAGTTGTTAAAATTTGTGGATTAAGAGTAAAGAGAAATAAAATTGTGCTACTAATTTTATTTCACTTAAGTGGTTAAACCCATGTGTGGGAGTTGAGGTGGGACCCACTAAAATTCTATTTCCTCTTAATAGGATTTAGTGTGGTGGGGCCCACACGAGCCCCACCACCTCATATTCTCTAACCCCCTCCACATGAGTTATAACTCTTGCACATTTATGATGACAACTTAACTCTCCTTTAAATTCTATCAGCTCTAGTTTTATTTAAATAAATGAATGTCAACACACCTTTTATTCAATTAATTAAAACCCTTTAATAAATTGAATTAGGTGTTTTGAATTATGAAAATGTTTGCATAAGTAAATAAAATAAGGAAACCCCTTATTTTATTTTATTTTGGTTTTTGCTATGGATAATTGAGAGGGGGAGAGTTCTATACTCTGAATAACTTCTTCTTCTTTGCGAAGAACGCCAAGACATCGACAAAGAACGACGTCAACGCAAGGAGAGATCGACGTGTCGTCCCTTCTCCTCTCCGCAGCCGGTGTGTGACGCCTTTCCCGAAGAATGACGATGCACCTTCCTTAGTTCTTCTTCCAGTTTCGAAGGAAGGGAGATGTCACTCCTCCTCGGACATTCCTCGTCAACTTATTCGGAGCTTCACCTCCCGATGCCGTTTTTCCGAGACGATCATTGTTCGACAACTTCTTTGAGGTAAGGTTTGTTTCTTCGTTCATGTTTTTATTTAACGAAATTCATTGTTTAATATTTGGCCGTCTGTTATTAATATAATGGGAGGAGGTCGGACCGCACAAACACGGCTGAACCTCCTCCCCTTTGTTGTTTAATTTCTTCGAGGCTTGGAATGGGGAAGGCGCGGTGTCGTAGCACTATGCAGGAGCAGAAGAACCGCGGCCAGAGCGGGCCACGGCGAAGAAGCGCGGCACCGTCGCGCTGTCCCGGTGAAACCGAAGAGGCTGCAGCTGGAGTCGGGCCGTAGTAGAGGGGCGCGACGCCGTCGAGCCGTACCGGTCGGACAAGGGCCGCAGAGGAGCAGGAGGAGGCGGCCGGTCAGACCGGCCGCGGCACACCCTGGACATGAGACCCCTGCGGGTCCCTCGTGGATCAACCGGCCTGCCATAATGGTCAATTATTACCCTGAAGAATCGGGGGGTTGAACCCCCGAATAGTACAGCAGGGCGGACCCCTTAGGTCCGCTATTTCAAAGCATGGGGCGGCGCCCCCCCTTTGTGCCTGCTCGGTCACGAACCGAGCGCCCAGCCGAGCCGAGCTGCTCACGCTGGGCTGGGCCGCCCGCGCCGGGCTGGACCCCCGCGCTAGGGCCAAGCCATGCCATCCGGGCTGCTCCGCGCCTATTGGGCCAGCCCCCGCCCAACCGGGCCGGACCTGGACCCGGGTCGGGTCGACCCAGTTTGGGCCGACCCAAGGGGTATCGGGCCGGGTCGGATCGGGCCCAAACCCCCTGTTTCTGGACATATCCATTCAAACTCCCATAACATGGGATACGGACCTCCGATCGACGCACCGTCAGTTGCGTAGTGATCCTTGGATCGATGAGGTCGTTTCGGTATATTACACATAGGGTTTCAAAGAACTTTGGGTATGGCCGGGTTGGTTCGAACACAAAACCAACCGGGCCCTCGGAGCGGAAACGCTTATAACTTGAGCTCCGAACGTCCGATTGGCGTGTCGTCAACGTTTTTGGTTTCCTCCTAGTGAGACGGTTCTTTCGGCTTACTCCGCTCGAGGTTTGGATGCAGATGGAGTACGGTCAGGTTGGTTTCAGCTTAAACACCAACCTGGCCCCTGGGACGAAAAAGCCAATAACTCCCAGACCGGGCGTCCGATTGACGCCCCGTCTATCGCGTTGAGTTCTTATTGATGAGACGGAACATTGGGATACATCATTTCCGGACAATGTGTCAGTTGATGTATCGTCCCCCTTGGCTCATGGAGCAGACCCTTCCGGAATCGAGTGTGCTGTGTGCGGGAACCCTAGAGCTGGTTGCGACTTCGATAAGGACGACTACCGTACTAGGATCCTCCATGGGTTCGACGAGGATGACTACCGAACTCGAATCCTCTGTGGGATCAATGAGGACAACTACCATATTGGGATCCTCCATGGGTTTGACGAAGAAGACTACCGTACTGGGATCCTCCGTGGGTTCGCCGAGGACGACTATCGTACCAGGATCCTCCGTGTGTTCGACGAGGATGACTACCGTACTGGGATCCTTCATGGGTTTGACGAGGATGACTAGTGTACTTGGATCCTTCGTGGGTTCAACGAGGATGACTACCATACATGGATCCTCTGTGGGTTTGACTACCGTGCGGGGATCCTCTGTTGGTTCGATGGAGATGACTAATATACTTGGATCCTCTGTGGGTTCAGCAGCGACGACTACTATACTTGGATCCAACATGGGATCCGCAGGGGAGATGATTCAAGGGCTACATCAAATCATCACCCCCTATTTGTAAATGAATACATGTGTGATCTGATTATTGACTTTCAATCATTATCTTCGATGTGATTGAATTGCTTTCCTGTGTGTATTGGGTTGTGCTTTCCTGTGTGGATTGGGTTGTAATTTTCCTGTGTGGACTAGTTCGAACTTGGGCTTGAATGTTGGACCCAAACCGGGATTGATGACTTAGGTATATGTATGTTCATATACCTAAGTAGTGTTGGTTATCACTTCAGGATTCTATCTTTCCTTTGTGATTTATCTTTCGTGGAACCTGGGAGACCTTCGAGAGTCTCGGGGTCCCTACTGAGTATCGTATACTCACACCTACACGGGCTATGCCCACACTACATTGTGTTGGTTGTAGACTATGGACAGTTCTGATCGTGGTTGAGGCTTGAGGAGCAGAACGGTACCCATAGGTGGTCTTTCATGTGGGACGTACACGGAGAGGACTGCCGGGCACGAGGTTCCGACGAGACTGACTGTACTCACCCTTTAGGTGGGAGTTCCCAGAGGATGTCCTAACGGTTTCTGTTTTGACTTTCAGTTGTTGTACTTTACTTTCAGTTGTACTTCACTTTCAGTTGGGTTTGTATACTGGCCCATTTACTTTCCAACACTTACTTATGTTTTCAATTTACATAGTGTTTACTTTTTTTTGCATACTATGTGGTGTTAGTTCTCCTATAAAGGAAATTCCTTCCTTTTTATCGGGATTTACGCCTTTGGTGATGGTTTCCAGCCCCTGGCCTATGGGAGGCGGGCTTGGGGTAGTCACGACACGGGCCCCGAGGATGGGTCGTGACTAATTGGTATCAGAGTAGTTTGGTTCTACTGTAGAACTCAAGACTTTGATCTCTCTTCTATTTGAAGGAATAGTGTTAAGGGTATTGAGTGTGGTTTTCAGTCCAGGGAGTCCAGTGTGGGTGCGGCAGCCGACGTATCCATACACCAGGACCCTGACTTCTGATTTCTGATTCAGTGATTGAAAACATTTATTTCATGTGTGTTTCAATTTTTCTTTGAGATTACTTGTGTAAGCTCACCAGGTATACCATATTGACCGTGGCGCACCAGTCTCTTTTCAGTATGGCCCCATGACAGCAACCATCTTGGGTTCTGAACATTGTGCGCAACGACAGCCCACCAAGCAACGAGGCCTTGGTGCAGGGCCCTATTGCAGCAGAGGCAATGGCGGTACCTCTACCCGCCGAGCCACCGATGCCACCAACCCCAACAACTGAGAGTGCATGTCGCCTTAGTGCACTGCACAAGTTTCAGCATCAGAGACCGCCCAGGTTCCACGGGGAGATGGACCCTCAGGCAGCGGAGGATTGGCTGGAGGCTGTTGTACGAGTTTTCAGGTTAGTGGGGACATCAGCTGACCTCAAGGTCATCCTTGCAGCGAGTCTCTTGCACGCGGCAGCATGTAGATGGTGGATCCTGATGCTATAGGTGCACGATGAGGCATCTCTTCTTTAGTCGGACATCGAGAGCCTCTTTCGCTCGGAGTTCGTTCCATCCACCCTCTGTGCAGTGCGCATCTTGGAGTTACTATAGCTGCGGAAGGGCAGCATGTCAGTAGCCCAGTACTTGGGGAGGTTTACTGATCTCTCTTACTACTCCACAGATATGGTACGAGACCCATTCTTCAGGGCTCAGACCTTCGAGCAGCGACTGAGCCATGAGATCAAGGCTTAGATGATCTCCCTCAACATCCCGACGTAAACAGGGGTGCTGGAGAGAGCCCTTCTAGTGGAGAGTTTTCTCGCTGAGCAGTCACCAGCGGTGAGACCCTCAGCAGGACGACCCACAGTGAAGTCTTCTGCAGCTGGCAGTAGAGAGATGACGCAGAGGACTAAGAAGGCCAAACCATCTAATGGGTAGTCTCAAGAAATAGGTTTATTTTTGCAGGGAACATGAAACAGAGCCAGCCACATGAGGATCAGGCAGTGTTATGCATGCGGCGGGCAGGGTCACATGGCTCGAGACTGCCCGACCCACCCGTCAGATGGGCAGCAGGTGGTAGAGGGACCTCCTAGGTATAGGTTTGACCGTGGAGGTCTTCAGGGAGTATGCGGACGATGAAGAGGAGCTGGCCGAGCAGCAGATGGTGGGCGACGCTTTTAGGCCCTACCACCACCACCACCAGGAAGACCACCCCAACCATAGGGAACGGGTGGATAGGGGAGAGCTCAGCTCCTGGCAGCTGAGGCCTATGACCATGGAGCTCCGAGAGCAGACAGACAGGAGCGGCACTAGCTCTAGTCATGGAGACTTTTGTTTATGATGCTTCTAGCTTTGTTGATGTTTTATTTGGGGATGCTTTGTGTCTTTGTACCTTGAGCTGCAGTAATAAAAGATACATGTTCTTGTGATGTTTTCTTCCCTGTCCTTTCTATGTAGTTGATACTGAGAGGTTCCAGTTAAAACCGTTTACTTGACCCTCACTTCCGAGATTCCTACTGGAGGTGACCAAGTGACCACACACTGCTGTCGACAGTGTGACATGACCCTTGGAGGTGAGAGTAATGGATGGATCTCTTGGTAGTAGCATCGAGGCCTTACGACGTCATCCATGACATGAAATAGTACCGTTCATGTCAAGATTGACTGTATTAGGAAATGAACGTGGTTCATCCAGGGGATGAGACCAGATTTCTCTTTTCGGACGAGGAGGAATCTCAGCAGCTCTGGTAGATCATAGATGAATAAGGGTGGAGATGATTACTTACAAAAGGCTAGTCTCACTCGTTGTTCGTCAAGAGAAAGGTTTAGGATTCTCACAAAATCTTTAGTCTCAGGTGTATCCTCTCTCAGAAGGACATGAACCTGAGATAACGGAAATGACTCGAGTTCTTCCAAGACTATGAATTTGAGATAGACTATACTATTGGGAAGGGGAACATAGTAGCTGATGCTCTCAGCAGGAGGTCGGGCATCCAGCTACTTGGAGTGGAGACGGAGCAGGTAGTGGCTTTTCAGATATCCTTTGTGGATAGTGTTGAAGTTAGTACGTTTGGAATTAGAGAAAGTACAGGAGCAGATGAGGAGATGAATAGGTCCTATGCTTATAGGAGACAGAGACCACTGGAGTTCGAGGGTGGCAACCACGTCTTCTTACGGGTCTCACCTCGACGGTGTCTAAGGAGTTTTGGCTGATATGGCAAGCTATCTCCGCGCTTCATAGGACCATTCTAGGTTCACAGCAGGATAGACGAGGTGGCTTATCGTTTGTCTCTACTACCTAAGTTGCACCAGGTTTACGACGTCTTCCACAAATCTCAGCTGAGGAGATACGTGCATGACCCGACTCATATCATCGACCATGGGGAGCTGGACATTGATTACGGGGTGACTTTTGCGGAGGTCACGGTGGAGATCGATGATCGATCGGATCAGGTCCTATGTGGATGTTCGGTACCTCTAGTGCACATCAGGTGATAGAATGGGAACCTCCGTGAGAGCACATGGGAGCGGGAGGCTTAGATGGGTGCTAAGTACCCTCATTTGTTTCCGTAGTTGTGTTGTATCATTATAGGGACATAAATCCCTGAGGTGGGAGTAATGTAAAGTCCAGTAAATTTCAAGGAATATTTTTTTAAATTATTAGGGATTTTACAAGTACACAGTTTCTGACGGAACCTGATTCCGAGACCCGGTGTGCCCAGAATCAATTTCCAATATTTAGCTCGGGTACATTCAGTGAACGAACGAGCGAGTTTTTTTAACATTTGAACTGGTGCTCGGAATTGAAATCTGATGGTACCGATGAAACCGCAGCACCGATATTTACTTAAGATAACCATTACTGGAGTTGCATTTTCTCAGGATGGAGTTATTAAAATATGTAGATTAAGAGTAAGGAGAAATAAAATTGTGCTACTAATTTTATTTCACTTAAGTGGTTAAACCCATGTGTGGGAGTTTGGGTGGGACCCACTAAAATTTTATTTCCTCTTGATAAGATTTAGTGAGGTGGGGCCCGCACGAGCCCCACCCCTTCAAATTCTCTAACCCCCTCCATATGAGTTATAACTCTTCCACATTTATTATGACAACTTAACTCTCCTCTAAATTTTTTCAACTCTAGTTTTATTTAATTAAATGAATGCCAACACACATTTTATTCAATTAATTGAAACCCATTAATTAATTGAATTAGGTGTTTTGAATTTTGAAAATGTTGGCATAAGTAAATAAAATAAGGCAAAGAATTATTTTATTTTAGTTTGGTTTTTGCTGTGGAGAATTGAGAGAGGGAAAGTGCTATACTCTGAAGAACTTCTTCTTCTTTGCGTAGAACACCAAGACTTCGACGAAGAACGCCGTCACTGCAAGGAGATATCGATGTGTCGTCTCTTCTCCTCTTTGCAGCCTGTGTGTGACACCTTTCCCAAAGAACAACGATGTGCCTTCCTTCGTTCTTCTTCCCACGTCAAAGGAAGGGAGACTCCGCTCCTCCTCGGACGTTCTCCATCAACCTATACGGAGCTTCACCTCACGACACCATTTTTCCACGATGATCATCATTCGACAACTTCTTCGAGGTAGGGGTAGTTTCTTCATTCATGTTTTTATTTAACAAACTTCATTGATAAATATTTGGCCACCTGTTATCAATATAATGGGGGGAGGTCGGATCGTACAAACAGGGCCGAACCTCCTCCCCTTTGTTGTTGAATTTCTTCGTGGCTTGGAACAGGGACAAGGCGGTGTCGTAGCACCACCTGGGAACGGAAGAACTGCAGCTGTAGCGGGCCGCGGGGAATAAGTGTGGTTCCGTCTCGCCACGCCAGTGAAACTGAAGAGGCCGTGACTGGACCCGGGCCGCGGCGGAGGGGTGTGGCGCCATCGCGCCGCACCGGAGCACCATGGAGGGTCGCTGGCGGGGCGGGCCATGGAGGAGGGGCACGACGCCATCTCACTGGGCTGGTCCGGCAGTGGCCCATCAGCAGGAGGCGGCCGGTCAGACCGGCCACTGACACACCCTGGAGGCGGGACCCCCGTGGGTCATGCGTGGATCAACCAGCCAGCCATAATGGCCGGCTATTACCCTGATGAACCGGGGGTTGAACACCCTGCCAGCACAGCAGGGCAGACCCCTCGGGTCTGCCATTTCGAAGCAAGGGGTGGAGCCCCCCCCCCCTTCATGCCCACTCGGTCACAAACCGAGCACCCAGCTAAACCAGGCCGATGGCGCTGGGCCAGGCCGCCCGTGCCGGGCCAGACCCTCGCGCCGGAACGGGCCGCAACGGTTGGGCCGCACCACGCCGGTCGGGCAGGGTTGTGCCAGTCGGGCCGGGCTATGCCAAACAAGGCCGGACCCGGACCCAGGTCGATTCGACCCTGTTTGGACCGACCCAAGGGGGTATTGGGCCGGGTTGGATCGGGCCCAAACCCCCTCTTTCCAGACAGATCCATTCAACCTCCCATAACATGGGCTACGGACCTCCGATCGATGCACCGTCAGTTGAGTAGAGATCCTTGGATCAAGGTGGTCTTTTTGGTATATTACACTCAATGTTTTGGAGAAAATTTTGTACGGACGGGTTGGTTTGAACAAGAAACCAACCGGGCCCTCGGAGCGGAAATGCTTATAACTTGAGCACCGAACATCTGATTGACATGCCGTCTACATTGTTGGATTCCTCTTAGTGAGATGGTTTTTTTGGCTTACTCCTCTTGAGGTTTGGAGGAAGTTGGAATATGGTCGGGTTGGTTTTGTCTTAAAAACCAACAAGACCCCTAGGATGAAAAAGCCAATAACCCTCAGACCGAGCGTCTGATTGACGCGCCATCTATCGCGTTGAGTTCCTATTGATGAGATGGAACTTTGGGATACAAAAAATATAGACTACGTGTTAGTTGATGTATCAATCCCCTTGGCTCGTGGAGAGGACCCTCCCGGAATCGAGCATGCTGTGTTCAGGAACCCTAGAGCTGGTTGCGACTTCGACGAGGATGACTACAGTACTGGAATCCTTTGTGTGTTCGACGATGACGACTACCTTACTGGGATCCTCCATGGGATTGATGAGGATGACTACCTTACTGGGATCCTCTGTGGGTTCGATGAGGATGACTACCGTTCTGGGATCCTCCGTGCGTTCGACGAGGATGACTACCGTACCGGGATCCTCCATGGGTTCGACGATGACGACTACCATACTGGGATCCTCCATGGGGTCGACGAGGAGGACTACCGTACAGGGATCCTCCATGGTTTCGATGAGGATGACTACCGTACTGGTATCCTTTGTGGTTTTGATGATGATAACTACCGTACTGGGATCCTCTGTGGGTTCAAAGAGGAAGACTATCGTACTTGGATCCTCCGTGGGTTCGACTACCGTGCTGGGATCCTCCGTGGGTTTCACGAAGATGACTAATATACTTGGATCATCCATGGGTTCTGCAGCAATGACTAATATACTTGGATCCTCTGTGGGTTCGGCAGGGGAGATGATTCAAACGCTACATTTAATCATCACCCCCCTCTTCGTAAATGGATACCTATGTGAGATGATTCTTGACTTTCAATCATTATCTTTGACATTATTGACATTCTTTCCTCTATGGATTGGGTTGTGCTTTTCTATGTGGATTGGGTTTTACATTTCCTGTGTGGACTAGATCGAATATGGGAACGGATTTTGGAGCCAAACTGGAATTGATGACTTAGGTATATGTATCGGAATATACCTAAGTAGTGTTGGTTGTCACTTTGTGATTCTATCTTTCCTTTGTGGTTTATCTTTTATGGATTCTGGGAGACCATTGGGAGTCTTAGGGTCCTTACTGAGTATCATATACTCACCCCTGCATGGGCTATGTCCGCACTACATTGTGTTGGTTTTAGATGACGGACAACACTGATCATGGTTGAGGCTTGAGGAGCGGAACGGTACCCAAAGGTTGTCTATCAGGTGGGATGTACACGGAGAGGAAGGTCGGGCACGAGTTGCTGAAGAGACTGACTATACTCACCCTTCAGGTGTGAGTTCCTAGAGGATGTCCTGGTGGTTGCTGTTTTAACTTTTAGTTTTTGTACATTACTTTCAGTTGTACTGCACTTTCAGTTGGGTTTGTATATTGGCCCATTTACTTTCCATCACTTACTTTTGTTTTTAGTTTACTTAGTTTTTTACTTTGTTTTTCATACTCTATGGTGTTTGTTCTCTTATAAAGGCAATGCCTTCCCTTTTATCAGGATTTAAGCCTTTGGTGCCGATCGCCAGCCCCAGGCCTATGAGAGGTGGGCTTGGGGTAGTCACAACACGGGCCTCAGGGATGGGTCGTGACATGTTTCTAGTTACTATATATTTCCTCATTAAAAGAAATGGATCCATGGTGGTGGTGTAGTGGAGACCAGTGGTGTTTGGGTCATGGGGTTCATGGGGTTGGACTGGTTTTTAGCTATGTTTGTACTTAAATCATGTAAGTTATTGAATTTTTTTATACTTTTTATGTGTTACAGTTGTTTTCATTACATTGTTAATATATCTAATGCATATGGGATCACATGTATGTGGTGGTTGTTAGTGAGGATTAATTAGACCCTTCCTCATTGATTTTGATAATGTTTATATTTTTTAATAGACGCTCTAGTTGTTTTGGTATGGCTCTAATAGCCAATTACCATTATGATTCATCTTACAGATTGGTTTGAGTATCCGACTTGGGACAACATATTACATACCATGTAATATTTTTAGAGTCCTTATATATGATACTTGGTTAATATTAAGGTTTTTTGTAGGCTAATTATTTATTTATCAAGTAACCCTTCTCATAATATATTCATATTTTTTATGTATTTCTATCTATTGGATTAATGACTTATTTTATTAATATATACTTGTAGTATAAATATTTATTCATATATTTTTATAAGAATGTATTATGTATTAATATTCCAAATATTTTAATGATTTTTTTATAGATTCTATTTTATTGTATTGTGTTTCAGAGATCTGGTGTATTTTTAAGGTAAAACATTTGGGGTAAGAAATCCTATAATCATAAATAGGGACTATTTCATCTATCTAATTATACAACATTAGCTATTCACAAATGTATGAAAAGGTTCTAGATGGTGTACCTCAAGAGTAATGGAATTTCCCTTTCAATTAACATTTCAATAAGAAACATGTGTCATTTAATTTCTTATTATTATATTAATATATATTTATAAATTTTGAGTAAACTATTATTAAAGCCCTAATATTTTGTGTGCCTCAAAAATGTGATTCAATATGAGAGAAATAAGTAGTCCATCATATATAATGTTTTGTGGGTATTATAATGACAAAATCTTTTATAGCTTTATTTTTATGAATTATTATATTTATATATTAAATATTATGTACTTAATATACTAAATTATTGATTTATCTAATTTCCCTAAAGAATAGGGGGCATGGGTGGAAAGTTTGTATGACAAAAGTATGGTTAGATAGCCATAAAAAATTGGTAATTGTTATGTGAAATGGAATTCCAATTATATATGGTTATAAACTGTTGTATTTATTTTTATTTTTTATATATTTTTACATTTCGTTAAATATATAATACTCTAATTACAGTTTTAAATATGATAATTGTTGGATTCCAACTTATGCACCCCTATTTTCCACTCTGAATGATGTTGTCGGTCATGTCCTTATAAAATATAATCCCCATTTTGTGCACATTATGGATTTGGTACAAACCAATATCAAGTCTGTAACACCCCCAGATTTCATAGAGTGTTATTTCTTCAAAATAATTCAATAACTTGCACTACACGCAACACCGAGTTCAATCACACCATGACTTACAAAAAAAAAGCCATTCAAAAGAGGTTATGAATAGAATTATCTAAATTTTAAACTTTATATAATCCTTATAATTTTAGAATCCATATTATGAGTTTCTTAGATATAATGCAAGAACAAATTCATTTTTAGTATTGCACTTTTATCAACTTTTAATTGTGAACCCTTTTTAAATACAATATTTTAAACTTTTTGACTAAATGGGGACATCAAAAATTTAAAATGAAACATCCCAAGCTTCCACGGTACGCTTTCCTTTGAATAATACAGTAGCGTGTGTTGTACGCAACTTCGAGTTTTAACACACACCACAACCGATCAAACTAGCCATTATGAATAGTAATACCTACTTTTTGAAATCATATATATTTTATATTTCAAAATGGACTTCATTTTTGGATTCAGAATATCGAAATTAGCCTAGGGTGAAATTTTGGTACTTTTCGGATAACTTTTATATTTTGATGAATAGTGAAAGTTACTAAATTTTAATTAAAAACAACTTTTTTAATCAAAATAATTATTAGTGATAAATTTTGAATTTGAGTGGTTTTAAAGTATATTTAGAATATATTTTTACCATTTAATATAATGTTGATCATTGGACATAATTTTACAATTAAACCGAACATAAACAAGTGTCAACCTTTTGATAGTTATTACCTCTTAAAAACACGCTTTTTGTTTTGACAGCGGGAATTAATTTTAAATTAATTTCTGCCACTTCGGTGTTTTGAATTTAGAAAAATTGATTCCATATTTAGAATCAGGATGTCCAAATTGTGTAAATAGGTAACTTTTATTTTTAGACATTTTGTATAATTACTGTGGTAAATATTTTATTTACCATGGTTAAGGGTAAATCCGGTAAATAAGGGTTAAAAAATAATATTATAATAATACAAAATTACCCTAAAACGTGTCCTAACCTTATTGGTGGACACATACCCGACCATGAGCATCCTTGGGTCAATTTGGTGACCCCTTGGAGCCACTTGTATGTGGTAGGGACACTTTATATTAATAAAGTTAAAATAAAAATAAAAATGGCATAAGATTACATCTTTTAGGAGAACAATTTTTACATAGGGTTATACATGTTGGATTTTCGATTATAAATATTCATTAGAAAGATAAAAAGATTTCCTACATAATGATATTTTATTTATAATTTTTAGACATCAAATAATTTAAATTATTAATGACACAATAATGATGCAATGTTTACCTCATTAATAAATCATTTAAATAAATAAGATTATAATGATTAAAATATTATCTAAAACCATTCCAGTTCTTATTGGTTGATGTTATTTAGAATATTAGTCATTTTATCTTCGACCTCAATTATTTGTGGACCATTATAAACCTAATATAACTATATTATAAAGTAATACTTTCACTCTTTCCTAAAGAGCCCCTCTTCTCCCTTATAAAAGGAGACCACTTCTACTCATTCCTCACACCTCTCAAGCCACTTGGCTCGTCCAAACTCTGCCCAACTAAGCTCCCCACATCCCTATACTCCTCCTTGATGCTTCCCCTTAGGCAGAAAGCATTTCAAGAAGTCCTTTGGTTCCAACCAAAGTGAGTTACCTAAATTAAAGGTAATGATTTCTCTTAAATTATTTTCAATTATTTTGCTTCTCCAACCCCCAAAATCTTTTTATTTCCTTTCTTTTGAAACAACACCAGTATCCAAAATATACGAGGTTGTTGTTATAAGAATAATTCAAACTACACATACACACAACTCCATCTAATGGATGATGAACATAATGTTTCTGTGGATGGCAAACTAACGCCTCACGAAATGATGATTGTTCAAATACATCTTACCGCCTCTCATGGTGGCCATTATGATGGCACTATAATTAAATATGATATTAGTGATATATATTTTATATATAAGCCTCTGTAATTCCATTTTATTTCATACCATTATTCTTTTCATGTTGTATATACATACGATAATTTCATTTGAGGAAGTGCGAACTACCACCCCCTTAAAATGATATGACTCGTTCATACCACACATGGAACGTATAAAGGATGTTGTTAATGAACTTAAGTAACATATATAAAATATTATATTATACTGGAATAGTAATATACCTATGTATCATTTGGATTTGATTCTTTTAAGATAAAAATTAAATGGAAGTAGCGTTCGTGCGTACGTACGGACTACCGTCTCCACGAACGTGATAAGATTCATTCTCCATCATATCCATTCAAGTATAATTATCATTTGATGATTTAAAAATGATGTTTAAGGACTTGATATAATTCTGGATATGAATAATATACAACCTATCCTTTACAAACATGTCTTACGTAACAAAACATATAAAAGAAAACAAGTAAGTTAACACCCGATATAATGATAATACTAAGATATTATTATCAAATCAATATTAGAAGATCATATATGATATCATATTAATGTATATGATTCTTTTATAATTTAATAACAATTATTTCACCATTATACAGGAGGATAACCTACCCCAACCAAGGAAAAGTACAAGGTAAGGGTTATTTCACAATCTCTTCATTATCCGAGGTTGTTTATATGTAATAATCTACTGGGATCTCTTTATCATCCACATCCATGTTTCTTAAAAATGTATTTCAAAACATTTTTACTATTTACTAGAATATGAGTTAAATTCATTTATACCCTTTTTGACTTTTATAAGTGGTTTATAAAGGAATCTTTCTGTCGTTTTCAGAACAAGGTCCCTTTTTAACCTTTTCGACAGAATTAAGGTAAGAATGTTTTTTTAACTTATACGGCGGGTGCGTCTAATTTCCGCCGTTATAAAATCTTCAAAACTTCCATTACAAGCTTATAAGAATATTTTCAAAGAAAATGTTTTATTTTATATGGATCTTAAATGATTTCAAAATAAAAAGAGATATTTCTTTAAAAAAAATTTGATTTCATCTATGTCAACATCCTTTGATGGATTTTACGCTTATTTGAAGTTGATTTATTATAATACAAAGCTTCTATATTGTATTGAAGGTTTTGTGATATGTTTGACTGTGGATGTGCTATTTTTATACCATTCATAGTTTATGGTGAAATTATTGACATTTCGTATGCTAGTTTTAATACGAATGTTTATGTTATGTTTAAACATTTTCATATGGGAATGCATTGGACTTAGTAAGTGACGGGTGGAGCCCGCTATAGCTCCTCGATGCATCGGTAGGTCTCATGAGACAAACTAGTGTCTTGGCGCAAGGCCTTGACAAAATCTTATTTGTAGTCTTGGCACGAGGCCTTGACTATGTGGTTATGATAGTCTGGCATTATGCATTCCACCATTATGAAAGTGGTTATTGATTTTTTCATGTGATTATTCGATTAGTAGAATATCCATGTGAATAAGTAAATGGCATTATTTAATTTTATTTATGCCATACCATGTTGAAAGTTCATGTTTGAAAGGCTTTTGTTTTAGTTATACATTGCCTTAAAAGTTTATTCTTATTTATGAAAGTTTCCGCTATATTGTTATCCTTACTGGGCATTTGAGCTCACCCCTTTTCTATGTTTTATTTTTCCCAGGATGTGAAGATGTAAGTTATGAATGACCTGCAGGGATATTATGAGGGGATTATAGTGTGGACTGTGGAAACATTATGTTGTTGTTGTAGTTTTTCATTTTATGATGTAACGTAAAACTTATGAATATATCTAGTGTTTCAAAGGCTACTAAACCAATCGGTCTTTCGAGATTTGATCTTTCTTGTGATCATTCCAATGTTACGAATTAATGCACCGACTCTGGGTAGCTGGGGTCGGGGCGTTACAGTTGGTATCAGAGGAAGTTTAGTACAAACCTTGGAAGCTAGATTTAGATAAACTCTGATTAGAGCATGTATACCTAAGACGAACTTTGAGGATTAGTATAGAAGAACATCCTAGAATTTTGGTATTGTAGAGATTTTGTGAGTTTTCTGAGCAATACATCCCTGTCTGGATACGAGCAGGTAGAGGAAGCTCTGGCACAGATGTACCTAGGGGTAAAACCCGAAAACACCGCTTTGAGCTAGACTCGAACGGGAACTGGTGCACGACAACGGGCCTTGCTGCACTCTTGGTTACGACACTCCCTGGGGATATGCTTAGGATAAATTTCATTTTCTTTACAAATCATTTTGAAGGGATTATGAGTATATACTTCCTCAAAGAAAACATTCTTATGATTATGGATTATATCCATAAATAGTTCAATTTATGTTAAGTGTTTTATAAGTATGGGATTATGTATTTTGATTCATAAACTGATCTAGTTTATGAAATTGTATAGAAATGGCGCCCAGTAGAAGGAATGAGAACTCCAGAAATACGCATGATTCAAAGAGAAGGAAGGATCATATCTTTCATGGTCTTAAGCTAGAATTTATAAGAGAAATAGTCTCCCATGTATTATCATCATATGAAGAAATAATATCTTGTGTTGATAAGATAAGTAAAGAGTTTACTGAGTCCTATGGCTTTGAAGGGAATCAAGAGAAGAAAAGGATGGAAGAGAGAAATATGGATAAAGGGAAAAGGGAAAAGAAGAATTTTCCCATATGTGGTAACTGTGGAAAGAAACACCCTGGAACTTGCCTGAAAGGAATGGGAGTTTGTTATAAGTGTGGAGGAAAAAGGGCACAAAGTACGTGACTGCAAGGGTAAGAAAATGGTTTTAAATGTACAATGCTTCATTTGCAAGGAGTTTGGACACTACGCGAACCTATGTCCCAGTCATCAGACTATGCCGCAAATGATGTTATTGGATAATAATCAAGTTATGATACTACCACAGATGAAGAGGAATGATTAGAGTTCTTATGTTGATTATGTCAATTGAGTGTTGTATCAACAATGTACTTGTTACAATAATCATGGAGTATATAAGGATTGTACTGTAGTACTATTTCATTAAGGACTTGATATTGTGTGGAACAAAGAAAAGTGACTCAATAGCAGGATAAATTTTTGGAAAATATATGGTTGAGAGAATGATAAATCATAATATTGTTCTGATACTGAGGTAGTGATTTTGGAATAATATGTGATTGTTCTGGATAAATTATATTGGATATTCTTGACTACCCTGGAACTGATTAATGATTTGTATATTCCATCATTGTTGGGGTTTAAAACATTTTGGGATTAATGAAGTATATCCAGCATTCTATATGGAATAAGGGAGCATGAATGTAATCAATAAGGAATATGGTAATACATGATGAAGGTATTCATATGATATTACGGGGTAAAAAGGATCTATATTATGTTTACCTTCCTTATAAATGTTGGACTGTGAGTTTGGACAGAAGTATTTTGGATAGTTCTAGTTTGGATTATTTTGGATTGCCATAAAAGGACAACCCGGTGTTCGGGCGGCAACCCGTCGCGTCCAGCAAGGCTGCGAGACTTGAACCCGCAACCGAAGGGCGACAAGCGTGTATCACCTACCACTAGCCCACGAGATGTCCTAGATTAAATAATGTAGTTTTTATTAAAAGATCTTATAGATGAATTATAAATTCGTTTATTTTGGAACCCTATACGAATAGTGTAAATAGAATTATTTTACATTCTATTATCTTTTAGAGTGAAAGATGAGTTTGTGGTAGAAATTTATTAATGGATAAAACTCTAATTATAAAGTAAGTATATCTCCTTATGATCTTAGCCAATCTACTAAATAAATTCCTCAATATTAAGAAAAGCAACTTAGAACAAAAATGTTTTCCTAGATGGTACCTTAAATCATCACTAATTTATGGCTTTGGGATTGTTGTCCTTTTCATAGCCATGTTCTCTACCACTCTCCATCAGATAATTGATGGTTAGATTTTTCTTCCATATCCATATTTTCCTACATGGAACCCTAGTATGTGTTATTTTCGGTAATCTTCATACTTCTGACACTTTATTTTAAATAGAGGCCTCATAAATTCATTTTTCGATGTGGGATTTCAACTAAGATATTTTGAAACGTCAAAAATGTGTTATCATAATACCCTATGTTTTGTTGAACCGATGGTATTTCAAATCATCATAAATTGATGAATTTAAGGACCTCAATTTTATACTTGTTTGTGATTGATGACCTCAATCACTACCTATAAATATTTACGTTTTTTCTCCGATTATATGTCTCTAATTGCCACCAATGTTCTCCTAATCAAGATCATAATTTGGTGGTGACCCTTTCATTTCTCTTTTCCTCATATTAAGACTAAATTTTAGTAACCCAATTTCCGATGTGGGTTTCCCACAAATATATTATCTATTTTCAACCTTTTATTTTCGAAGAACAATTTCAAATTGCGAGGACGCAATTTAGTGAAGGAGGGGAGAATGTAACACCCCAAGATTTCATAGAGTGTTATTTCTTCAAAATAATTCAATAACTTACACTACACGCAACACCGAGTTCAATCACACCATGACTTACAAAAAAAAGCCATTCAAAAGAGGTTATGAATAGAATTATCTAAATTTTAAACTTTATATAATCCTTATAATTTTAGAATCCATATTATGAGTTTCTTATATATAATGCAAGAACAAATTCATTTTCAGTATTGCACTTTTATCAACTTTTAATTGTGAACCCTTTTTAAATACAATATTTTAAACTTTTTGACTAAATGGGGACATCAAAAATTTAAAATGAAACATCCCAAGCTTCCACGGTACGCTTTCCTTTGAATAATACAGTAGCGTGTGTTGTACGCAACTTCGAGTTTTAACACACACCACAACCGATCAAACTAGCCATTATGAATAGTAATACCTAATTTTTGAAATCATATATATTTTATATTTCAATATGGACTTCATTTTTGGATTCAGAATATCGAAATTAGCCTAGGGTGAAATTTTGGTACTTTTCGGATAACTTTTATATTTTGATGAATAGTGAAAATTACTAAATTTTAATTAAAAACAACTTTTTTAATCAAAATAATTAATAGTGATAAATTTTGAATTTGAGTGGTTTTAAAGTATATTTAGAATATATTTTTACCATTTAATATAATGTTGATCATTGGACATAATTTTACAATTAAACAGAACATAAACAAGTGTCAATCATTTGATAGTTATTACCTCTTAAAAACACGCTTTTTCTTTTGACAGCGGGAATTAATTTTAAATTAATTTCTGCCACTTCTGTGTTTTGAATTTAGAAAAATGGATTCCATATTTAGAATCAGGATGTCCAAATTGTGTAAATTGGTAACTTTTATTTTTAGACATTTTGAATAATTACTGTGGTAAATATTTTATTTACCATGGTTAAGGGTAAATCCGGTAAATAAGGGTTAAAAAATAATATTATAATAATAAAAAATTACCCTAAAACGTGTCCTAACCTTATTGGTGGACACATACCCGACCATGAGCATCCTGGTTCAATTTGGGGACCCCTTGGAGCCACTTGTATGTGGTAGGGACACTTTATATTAATAAAGTTAAAATAAAAATAAAAATGGCATAAGCTTACATCTTTTAGAAGAACAATTTTTACATAGGGTTATACATGTTGGATTTTCGATTATAAATATTCATTAGAAAGCTAAAACGATTTCCTACAGAATGATATTTTATTTATAATTTTTAGACATCAAATAATTTAGATTATTAATGACACAATAATGATGAAATGTTTACCTCATTAATAAATCATTTAAATAAATAAGATTATAATGATTAAAATTTATCTAAAACCTGTCCAATTATTATTGGTTGATGTTATTTAGAATATGAGTCATCTTATCTTAGACCTCAATGATTTTTGGACCATTTTAAACCGAATATAACTATATTATAAAGTAATACTTTCACTCTTTCCTAAAGAGCCCCTCTTCTCCCTTATAAAAGGAGACCACTTCTACTCATTCCTCACACCTCTCAAGCCACTTGGCTCGTCCAAACTCTGCCCAACTAAGCTCCCCACATCCCTCTACTCCTCCTTGAAGCTTCCCCTTAGGCAGAAAGCATTTCAAGAAGTCCTTTGGTTCCAACCAAAGTGAGTTACCTAAATTAAAGGTAACGATTTCTCTTAAATTATTTTAAATTATTTTGCTTCTCCAACCCCCAAACTCTTTTTATTTCCTTTCTTTTGAAACAAAACCAGTATCCACAATATACTAGGATGTTTTTGTAAGAAGGATTCAAACTACACATACACACAACTCCATCTAATGGATGATGAACATAATGTTTCTGTGGATGGCAAACTAACGCCTCACGAAACGATGATTGTTCAAATACATCTTACCGCCTCTCATGGTGGCCATTATGATGGAACTGTAATTAAATATGATATTAATGATATATATTTTATATATAAGCTTCTGTAATTCCATTTTATTTCATACCATTATTCGTTTCATGTTGTATATACATACGATAATTTCATTTGAGGAAGTGCGGACTACCGCCCCCTTAAAATGATATGACTCGTTCATACCACACATGGAACGTATAAAGGATGCTGTTAATGAACTTAAGTAACATATATAAAATATTATATTATAATGGAATAGTAATATACCTATGTATCATTTGGATTTGATTCTTTTAAGATAAAAATTAAATGGAAGTAGCGTTCGTGCGTACGTACGGACTACCGTCTCCACGAACGTGATAAGATTCATTCTCCATCGTATCCATTCAAGTATAATTATCATTTTATGATTTAAAAATGATGTTTAAGGACTTGATATCAATCTGGATATGAATAATATACAACCTATCCTTTACAAACATTTGTTACGTAACAAAACATATAAAAGAAAACAAGTAAGTTAACACCCGATATAATGATAATACTAAGATATTATTATCAAATCAATATTAAAAGATCATATATGATATCATATTAATGTATATGATTCATGTATAATTTAATAACAATTATTTCACCATTATACAGGAGGATAACCTACCCCAACCAAGGAAAAGTACAAGGTAAGGGTTATTTCACAATCTCTTCATTATCCGAGGTTGTTTATATGTAATAATCTACTGGGATCTCTTTATCATCCACATCCATGTTTCTTAAAAATGTATTTCAAAAAATTTTTACTATTTACTAGAATATGAGTTAAAGTCATTTATACCCTTTTTGACTTTTATAAGTGGTTTATAAAGGAATCTTTCTGTCGTTTTCAAAACAAGGTCCCTTTTTAACCTTTTCGACAGAATTAAGGTAAGAATGTTTTTTTAACTTATACGGAGGGTGCGGCTAATTTCCGCCGTTATAAAATCTTCAAAACTTCCCTTACAAGCTTATAAGAATATTTTCAAAGAAAATGTTTTATTTTATATGGATCTTAAATGATTTCAAAATAAAAAGAGATATTTCTTTAAAAAGAATTTTTATTTCATCTATGTCAACATCCTTTGATGGATTTTACGCTTATTCGAAGTTGATTTATTGTAATACAAAGCTTCTATATTGTATTGAAGGATTTGTGATATGTTTGACTGTGGATGTGCTATTTTTATACCATTCATAGTTTATGGTGAAATTATTGACATTTCGTATGCTAGTTTTAATACGAATGTTTATGTTATGTTTAAACCTTTTCATATGGGAATGCATTGGACTTAATAAGTGACGGGTGGAGCCCGCTATAACTCCTCGATGCATCGGTAGGTCTCATGAGACAAACTAGTGTCTTGGAACAAGGCCTTGACAAAATCTTATTTGTAGTCTTGGCATGAGACCTTGACTATGTGGTTATGATAGTCTGGCATTATGCATTCCAACATTATGAAAGTGGTTATTGATTTTTGCATATGATTGTTCGATTAGTAGAATATCCATGTGAATAAGTAAATGGAAATATTTCATTTTATTTATGCCATACCATGTTGAAAGTTCATGTTTGAAAGGCTTTTGTTTTAGTTATACATTGCCTTAAAAGTTTATTCTTATTTATGAAAGTTTCCGCTATATTTTTATCCTTACTGGGTATTTGAGCTCACCCCTTTTCTATGTTTTATTTTTCCCAGGATGTGAAGATGTAAGTTATGAATGACCTGCAGGGATATTATGAGGGGATTATAGTGTGGACTATGGAAACATTATGTTGTTGTAGTAGTTTTTCATTTTATGATGTAACGTAAAACTTATGAATATATCTAGTGTTTCCAAGGCTACTAAACCAATCGGTCTTTCGAGATTTGATCTTTCTTGTGATCATGCCAATGTTACGAATTAATGCACCGACTCTGGGTAGCTGGGTTCGGGGCGTTACAAAGTCCTTAGAAAGTCATCATTTATAATTAATATATTTTTATTTTTTTCAAGGTAAAGGTGTTCAACTTCTTCCAGAACCTCTAATAGAAATTATAGTTATTAAAAACACAATCATATAATTTTATAGTCTCAAAAAATATTGGTTGTTCTAGTCACCACTATATTTGTCTAATTAAATGAATTTTTTATATTTTTACTATAGATGTCCTTTTTTATTTTCCATATATTGTTTAAAAAAATAAAACAAATAAATTTCAGGTATTTTTATACATAGAGAATACTAACATTTAAAACAATAAGCTAAATTCTATATATATTTCACAGATTAATATAAGAATAAATTTTAATGGAGATAATGGGAGGATGAAAAAGTTATATTGAAAATAACTATAAATCTCCATGGGGTAGGAATTATGAGAGATGAATTTGAAATCCATGCGGGTCATGTTGTATGTTTTATGTTGTGTAAATTAACTATTGAATTCTTATGATATTCTATTTAAACAAAAAATTATGTGTTTTTTATTATATACATCACTTGTAATTATCTTTTTTGATTTTATATTTATTTATTTGTATATTTTTTCATATCTAAATTTCTTAATATATATTTATATAACTATTGAATATACAAAAAAATCCATTTATTTTGGGCAACAACCACTACTGATTCATTTTCTTTCCTATACTAAATAATGTTGATTTAAAGAACTCCTAAAAATTGAAATTCTTTTAATGTTGTTTAAAAATCTTCTAATTAATGAAATATTTTTATGGTGTTGACATTTTAACTAACTAATTACCATCTTTATCTATAGATGGAATTTGGCATCCCAAATTTATTTCTTCACCATAAAATTGCTTGATATATCTTTTAAGTGGATTGAGGGTTCAAAGGATGACCAAATATCATGAAGCTACTGGGTACTTGGATCTCATAATTTTTAAGTAGTAGGTGTTACTCGGCTATCCAATAAGGACCATCGTCTATCATGTGGAAAAGAAAGTCTGTATACTAATCTTATTTGGCCAGTGGATTGCCAGTGGGTTGGCTGAGGATTACTACACTTCTACTATAACCACCATCTTGATAGTGATGTTTATGTGTGTGGGTTAACATTAGTTTAGCAGGATAATTTCCCCTTAAAACAACCCATTTATTTAATTCTTACATATCCTTCAAACCAAACACATCTAACAGGATCATTTGGATCATAGTTAAAATTTTGGTCCCTTCTTAACTCATTTATTGGTTGATCGAATTACCAATTGATGTGGCTATCCCCTTATGGTATAATATTATATTCTTAGTCATCGATCTCCTTTATACTCTTGATCCATTCTCCGTAGGTTTGACTAAATCCTTGAAAAATATTTTACCTCAATTGTTTTATGTGAAATTTTGATTCTCATATAAATTATCACTTATTTATATATCACACTTCCTTTATTTTTTGTTCTCCATCAGAGGTGAATAATCTACGTTTCATTATGATTTGTGCCTATAAATTTCCAAGTATGTGTTTCTATGATTTTCAATAAGCATTTTATTCACTACTTCAAGAAAAATACTATATTTTTATTACTTATTCTTATTTGTGTTCTATTAATGTTGATATTTAATTTCCTTTAAAATATTACATGATTATATTATTTATGATTTGAATGTTTGATTAATATAAATGATTGGTTTATTGAATCTTCTACATGTTTTATAATTTTTAATTTCCATGTTTGATTTAATTATTTTAAAAGATATTTTAGAATTATCTTTTTATAACTATGAGGGTTTGATCCAAGTTTATTTATATTTAATATTTCTTAATATGAATCAAATGGGTTTATTTAATTAATGTTGTCTATATTTGTAACTCCCTGACCCCAGTTACCTAGAGTCGGTGCATAATTACATAACATTGGAAAGATACCAGGAAATAATATCCTGAAAGGCCGATCATTTAAGTAGCCTTGGAAATACTAGATACAATCATAAGGTTTACATTACATCTTAAAATTGAAAACTACAACAACATTGTTTTCATAGACAATACTGAGATCCCATATACTATCCTTGCAGGTCAGTCTTAATACACTTCTTCACATCCTGGGAAAAATAAAACATGGAAAGGGGAGAGCTCAGATGCTCAATATAGATAACAATATAGCGGAAACTTTCATAATTAAGCATAAACATTTAATGCAATGTATAAGACTAAAACAAAAGCCTTTTAAACTTGAAATTTAGTATAATATAGAAAAGATAAAATCAAATAATGCCATTTACTTTTTCACATGGATATTCTACTAGTCTAATAATCACATATAATATCAATATACACTTTCATAATGATGCTATGCATAATGACAGACATTCATAACCACATAGTCAAATCCTTGTGCCAAGACTACAAATAAGATTTTGTCAGGGCCCTATGCCAAGACACTAGTTTGTCTCATTAGACATACCGATGCATCGAGGATATATAACAGGTTTGACCCGTCACTTACTAAGTCCAAGGCATTCCTTATATGAAAATTTGAATCATAACATAAACATTCGTATTAAAACTAAAATACGAAATTTCAATACGTTATCCACAGACAATGAATGGTTTAAAAATATCAAATACATAGTCAAACATAACTCATTCAATAAAATATGGAAGATTGTATTGTAAAAGGTTAACCTCAATCGAGAATAATGAAGGATATTAACATAGATGAAAATAATCATCAAAACTATTTGAGAAGAATATCCCAATTTTTCTTGAAAACATTTAAAAGTGACACTATTTGTCAAGAAGTCGTTTAAAAATAGATTTTTTAATCAAAGTGTCCCATATCACTATGAAACTTTTAAAAGAAATATTAATTTTAAAACATTAATTTCCATATAAATAAATCGTTAAAACCGTTTTTAAAACATGAACATTAATGTGATAGATTTAGAATAGTAAATCATTAAAACATTTAAAATGATATTTTAGTTAGAGTTCCTAACCAAAAGAGAGACACTTGAATAAAAATAATTGAGGTAATAAAAAAAATTAAAATATCATAAGTATAAAGGGATTCATGATATACTATGTCAAAGTACATTATATACACCATATTAATGTGATTTGGTTTATAAAAACAAAGAAGTCTCAATGGAATGTAAATTGGGATGAAATCTCTCATAAAGACTATATCCTTAGGTTAAGGATAAATCAACGACATAATTATGTTTAAAAAATATAAATTCACTCAATATTATAGGATATTAATTGTAAATAAATCATAGGACATTCACACAAATTCTTTTAAAAACAACACCAATGAATTGGATGTTCAACTCAATTAATGAATATTGAGTTAAAATTACTATTATCAAGTTCATAACAATGACTGTAGAATTTACCTATGGGGTGATTATGTGTATAAAAATTATATCCATGGAAAGGGAAGTGTAATTTAGTGCAAAAATAAAAAATATAGATTCCACACATAATCATGGAGTGAAATAATCGATGAAGTATGAGTAAATCCCACTGAGTGGAAATTGAAATTTGAAATTCCCTTACCGATTTAGTAACTTATGAAACATAAAACCCATTGAAAAATAATCATACAATTAAGATGTAAGTACTCAAAAATTAAATTATATTACACCTATAATACAATCATGGATAGTACATACACCACACAAAAGGAAATAGTATCCAATATAGCATGAATCTCACGATAATAAACAGTGAGATGAAAAACCCTTACTTCATTGTAATCAATCAAGTCGTATGACGAAAAATTAATAACCACATAATATATAATACAATAACTTGAATATAATGATAATCATGATAATATATATCAAATGGAAGTACACAATACACCCCATCAAATAAATATGTGGCGAACAATGGAAATCTCACAGAATTAAAAGTGAGATACGAAACCCCTTAATTTTTACTTTTTCCTATGTTTAGGGTAGGTTGAACACCTGTATAATGGTTAAATAATTTTTATTAAATTATACAAGAATAATATACATTAATATTATATCATATATGATCTTTTAACATTGATTTGTTGATAATATCTTAGTATTATTGTCGTTTCGGGTGTTAACAGGTTTGTGTTCCTTTATATTATTTGTAATTTGAGTCAAATTTATTATTGATGGGATGTATCATATTAATATATAGAATGATATCAAGTCTCTAAAATTTTTTCGTAATCATAAAATGAAAATTACGATTGAATGGATACAATGGGGAATGAATCTCATCGCGTTTGTGGAAATGGTAATCCGTACGTATGCACGAGTGACAATATCATTCCTTTGATATTAAAATAATATATAATTGAATGGTATATCATATATACAGAACCATTATCATGTTACATTTATTATTTAAATCAATTACACATCATTATTATATCCATCCAAATAATAATGTATTGAATAACAATTACACCACGAAGTGGAGACGATAAGCCGTACGTATGCACGTATGGTGAAATGTCATTCAAAGGATGGATAGAATAATGAATGTGGTTGTACCGTATTTATAATAACATCATATTATATATAATATACTGGAGTTATTATTTTATAATGGAAATAACAAGTAATAGGAAGTGGAAGAAGAAAGTAACTTTAAAGAGGTGATGAAATATTCACCTCTTCATCGTGTTCTTCCGTTTGATTTCATCAAAAGGGATCTTTATGTTGGATTTATGATGAATGTTAGGCCTCTTGGATGAAGGTAGGATATTTTATAGGGTATTTGGTTATGTTTTGGAAGAGCCAAATGGATTTGAAGGTGTGAATTATATAAAAGGGGGATTTCCCTTTTATAAGAGGGGTGAGGGGCATCTTAGGAAATGCTAGAAATATTATTTTATAATAAACTCATTTTCGGTTTCTAATGGCTCCAAAATGGATTATGTAAAGGATAATGTGGGTATGGGTCGATAAGCACTCAACCAATAGGTTTTAGATAGGTTTGGGATACTATATTAACCTTATATTTTAGATTTAACTCTTAGTTAAATAGTTTGACATTTACCATGTCTCTTTGTATTTTTGTATTATATGGTTAATAAACTTACTATATACTTCCAAGAGAACCCTAAATGGTTCATTAATGATACACCTATCATTATATAAGTCCATTGGCCGAATCGTATATTTTTAGGAATATAATATCAATTAATAATATAATATTTGTTTTAAAAACTCTTTTATGTCAATTTGGACACTATTTGGTATTTTGTTTTTGCTAAATTCATAACAACATAATTACGTCAAAAAATATTAATCAAACTGACCCTAACATGTCATATTAACCCATAAAATTAGTTTCATTCCTAAAAACTCTCAAATTAAATTTATTTGGATATTTATAATATTAAATATTTTAATATTTCATTTATAAGTTAATTACTCCATCATCATTGTGTCATAAATAAATTAAATAATTTAATGTCTAAAAATTATAAATAAAATAAAATAATTTAATAAATCTATTATATTTATAATGAATTTTAATAATATAATTTATCTTATCTATAACCATATATTAAAAATGTATTAGTTGATAATCTTTGAATTTAACAGTTTTAGCAATTCTTTTAATTAAATAATAATAAATGCCCTAATCTAATCCAGTTGGCCCTAAAGGATCATATTTTATTCCAAATGTGGTTTTTGGTAAAATTAAACTTATCCAATAGAATTAGGACATGTGATAGGGTAATAATAGTATTATTTTTACCCTTTAATTGCCCTATTTACTTTTAACCATGGTAAATAACAATCAAAAGATATTATTCACCGAAAATTATTTTTATCTTACTGAAGCACATTTTACATACTGATATCAACCATGTCTCTCATATTTTGGAAATTCAATTCACAGAAGTGGTAAAATAATGTTTTATTCAAATTTTCAAATTCTCCTAGGAGGTGGGTAAAAGACGGTTAAAAAGTACAATAAAATTTTTATATATCTAAAATTGGTATAAACTGACTCCAATAAATTACATTTAACTTATATAGGTATTACATATCTATTTTGGCATAAAATAAATTTAAATACAATAAATATTTATTTAAATAAAAATTCAGTTTTAAACTATAACTCAGTGTTTTTCACTTTTCATCAAAAATTCAATGTTTTTAGAAAAATACCAAAACATCACCCTAAGATAATTTAAATTTTACGTTTCCAAAAATGAAGTCTATTTTGAGAGATAAAATTTAAAAAAAATTATAAAGTGGTTATTATGATTCATAATGACTAGTTTGAGTGGTCTCGGTTTATTAGAATCTCAAAGTTGAGTACAATGCACGCTGTTACATTATTCAAAAGGAAACATACCATGGAAGCTTGGAGTGTTACAGTATGGTTCTTAATTCATTTTATTATGAAATTTCCATTATCCTTTTTAAATGTTTTTATCCTTTTTTATAATATGGAGTTATTGGATAATTTGGAATAATTAATTTGTTCATATTGATTATGGGAGACCCCTGTTATGAAATAAATTCAATAAATTTTAATTTTAAAACATAATTTTTAATTTATAAGGTCTTTCAGGAAATTAAAACTTTTTAAAGACCCTTCAAAGGTTTTAATTATGATTTTTTAATGGAAGATGGCATTATTACCCTTTTGAATGTTGAATTGAAATACAGTATTTTACATCATATTTCAGGTACTTAACAGCAAGGTTGTAAATTAGAGATCAGTATCTATTATGTTATTCCATTGATGTCTCTTACATGATTCTTGTGAGACGTCGAGGCATAGTGGGGTCAAGACTGGCTTACTTCTCTTTTTCCACAGTGAGGAGTTGAGATTCAGCCTTCTTCAACATCGGGGCCACATTCCAGCTTCACGATGAAGGGGTGAAGATACATCCGCTACATTGTGTTCCGACAGGGGTTCCTTGGTGGGTTTTTTGAGGTCTCTGCGTGCCGTTATGATGGTGGAATCAGGACCTATGGTACAGATAGTAAGGATAGAGTTTTATTAAATGTTTTCTATGAAGGTTTTGTGTTGATGTTTGAGTTGGTTGATTTATTGATTTGGTGGTTCTGGTTGGTTTTTTGATTTGGTTAAGGTGTGGGCTATGGATGTGATTACAGACTCAACCACATGGAACTCTAAGGAGGTTTCATATCTAGCCATCTTTATTTACAGAGCTCTATGGATTTGGATGTTGAGAGGGTATGGCGTGAGCCATCGGATCAGGTGTGTGCTTGACACAAGACACTTGTTTTCCATTCAGCCTTGCATCTGGGGATGGATTTTTCATGTTCACATTATAGGGAAGGGTGCTCCGTGTTGTTTGTCTATTTTGTCTCCCTAGTCCTTCGGGTCATGAAATGTCTTAAGTCTTGAAGTCTGTTTGGGTTTCCCCCTTCATCCCTTAAAAGGGGGTTCTTGATTATAATAAAAAAATTTAAAGGCCTTTGGGCTGTTAGATTGATTGACTTATATGATCCATATGACATAATTTTCTTATTCACCAACTTTGACATGTCAATGGAACCACGATAGTTAGATTACATGTGTGAAAACTAGTTCCCGATGATAGAAAACACCCCACCTTTTACATGGTCATCGGGTCCTAGCCCTCCAGGTAACACTTATTTCCCTACAAATATGTGTCCCCACCATGGGGCCCACCAATGTGCCACAACAGATCATCTGACTTGTGGCTATCCTCACATGATAACACATTTATTTTTCGATGTTCTTTTTCCACACTCATAGACACCCTGAAAAATATCCCAATAGAGCACCCATCTTGATCACAACTCCTAGCCTAGCAGGCTTAACTGTGGAGTTATAACCAGGTAGGCTCCTGAAAAAGATGGTTCACCTTGTTGACATGAGTCATATCATTTAGGAAATTAACACTTTATCATTCTAGGTTGTTGCATTCACCCCCCCCCCTAGAGTAAAATGTCCACATTATGGGCCCTACATCTCACCAAAGGCAGTGCACCACACTTAAGCCTATGTTCCTCCTCTAATAACAAATGGGACAAATAGTTCACAGTGATAGCACACACCCCATGTTAAACATGGTCACCAGGTCCTGGCCCTCCAGGTTCCACAAGTTGCCCTGTATACACGTGGTCCCCACCCTGGGTCCCTCCCACATTCCTGAATGGGTCATTTGACTAATGAATATCCCCACAGTCCAGCACATGCCCTCTCTAAGGGGTTTTGTGCTCACACACACACACCCTGAAAAACATTCCCATAAGGGCACCCATCATGATCACTAATATAGTCCAAGGACACTTAATTGTGGAGTTACAATCAAGTAGGCTTCTAAAAAAGAAGGTGCACCTTTTTTACATGACTTCTATCATTTAGTCATTTAAAACATTATCATTATGGGGTGTTAAATTCACCCCCCACCCCCCACCCCCCCCCCCCCCCCCCGTAGAGCCCACATTCCTCATTATGGTAACTTCATCTGAACACAGGTGGTGAACTGTACTTGTGGTTGGGTTTCTCCTGTGATACCAAATTTGAGAATTGGTTCCTAACGATAGCACACACCCCACCTTTATCATGGTGGTCAGGTCCTGGACTGCCAGGTACCACATGTTTCCCCACACACATGGTCCCCACACTAGGGCCCACCCACATGTTTGTGCAGGTCGTCTGACTAATGACAATACTCACATTCCAACACATGTCTTTTCTAATATGATTTTTCCTCACTGACACACATCTTTAGAAACTTCCCATAAGTTCACCCATCCTGATCACTTGTCTAGGCCAGACACATTTAAATGTGGACTTCTAATCAGATAGTCTCTTGAAAAGGAAGGTTCACCTTATTGACATGAGTCATATCATTTATGTATTTAACCATTTATCATTTTGGGGTGTTACAAGAGGGCCTAGATTTACATTTCTTTAGTGGATCATAGATATACTAGTGGGTCTTTATTGAATATGAATGTTTAAGGTAACTAACGTGCGATAATGAAATAGGTATGTGTAGAAATGGTTTTATACCCATTTAGACAATATGTTATCCCAATGATCAGTCATGATATTTGGATTATATAGACTATAGTAGACTCACTGTCATATGTATGACACACCCATAAAATCATTATACTAGTTAGTTGATATATGATACTATACATTATCACTAATCTACAATATATTTTCATTTCATGATTGACCAACTTTTTTGATTAGTATTTTATTGATAAGATCTACTTTGATTATTTTATGTAGACCCCTTTATAGTTTATTGATATATTTTTCCTGCCTACATAACATTATTTATTTGAAATTAACTCCTAAATGGTTTTCATGTTGTTAAAAAAAATTCTTTTTAATGAATGGATGGATTACATTATACTTTGATAACAAAAAATTGTTTTAAATGGTTAATATTCTATTTTAGACTCATCCTAGTTATAAAATGATTTTGATTTCTTAATTTTCATTCTCTAAAGTGGAGATACTTATAAATTCATTATTATACCTCCATTAAGTTTATATATGTTATCAAATGAAGAAATGAGATAACTAACTAGTGGAATCCTATAGGAAATTATATCTCACACCATTCTTGTAGAAATGTAGGTTCTGCAGAATTCAATTTTCTATTGTAGGCATTCATTTTCTCTTAGACCATGTGTTTTGGGTTGGTGATTTTTTGTCCAATTTCAGGTCTCTTGGGACATGAATCATAGTTTTGGATCACATGGAGAAAGATTATAGATTTTTTTATTATATTTACTTATGATTTCTCTTATATAATCCCCTTGTATCCTAATATAGTTGTGTTGGTATATTTATCAAAGATGTTTCCATAGTAGAATTTTATTATTTGGTCTTTTTTAAATAATTATATTTTTTTGGATACCATGGTACTTGTCTCCCAATAATGGGTATTCGGAATGTAGTTTGTGCATATGGAAGTATGTTCAGATACATGTTTATATAGATCTCCAAGCTAGTTTATTGGAAAAATTATCATAGGAGTTTAGTTCCTAAAATAGAATAATTTATTTTATAGACTGTATATTCCATGGGGTGACTCATGGTGGAATGGAAATTATGAAATGGTTGGTAATCATGATGTATATCTTGAACAAGTTTTTTATCACCACCTCTGAATGATGATACTTGAGTTACTAAGGAATGTCAGGACTTGGGACTTTCTATTTTAGTTAACAGGTTTACGTTGTTAAATAATATTTATAATATATAGGATACAATATTTTTTGGTAATATCTTATCTGATAAGGGTAGGATTTTAGATATTAGTAGAACCTCATAGTTTCTTCATGATCTTGTAAACCATGAGTAATAAGTATGGTTGATTTGAATTTCTATCAATGAATCTTTATAAAGATAAATCCTGGTTTACCAGCACATCAAAACATTCTATTAATGATTATATTCTTACCCCCGACACGAAACCACATATATTTTAATAAAAAAAATCTTCACATATGTTAGGTGATTTTGGAAGGGGTTTATTTTTATGTGGAAAAAATGGGTGCAGTTTTTTTGTGTCGTTATTTTTTTGTTTCACTTTAATCCCTTTGATGAGGATTTTAAATCTAGTGTATAAACAAATTTTTCACTTCAAATATGCTTCATTTGAGTAATATAAAAATATTAAACTGCCAAAATGTGTGTTTTGTGAAATATTTTGTTTTAAAATGAAAATTCTAAAATTCTCTGATATAATATTTAATGAAATGTTTTATGAAAATGAATGATTTATAATGGATTTATAATGAAAATTAATTTCAAATTCCAAAATGTGATCAATTTTTTGAATCCATATACAAATTCCCATGTATGGGTAAAACATTTACTAAACTAACATGGAATTATATAAAGGTTTCTCATTTATATAGGAAAATGAAATATTTTATAAATGTATAAATTTTGTTTGTTTTTATAAGTATAAATAATGTTTTGATATAAGTGGTTTTTTATATATTTTTAAGATTTCATGTGATCTCAGTTTTGTATTTTTCTTTCTATATGAATAGATGATCCTCTTTTTTATGATTTCCATAAATGTATCCAATAAATATTTCCATGAATGATTGAGAGATTGTTTTTCAGTCCTATATTTGAATTGTTACTTCATATTTTTCATAAGAAGATTTTCAATTTGATAACTCTTCCTAGACACCAAATTAATTGGTGGAGTAGGATCCATTTTATTCCTTAAACTCCACCCTTGATTTAATGGATCATTTTACACCTTCTTATTGAGGTGATCAGGGCCTTCCTATTATAATAATGTGGTTAGTGGAAGCTAAATGAAAATTTGTTTTTATTCATATTTTGAATGAGTTTAGGGTTATTTTTGTCTTTACCTTGTCCATAGGGATTTTCATAGAGAGGTGAGAATTCATGGAACCATCCAAACTTCATCAAATAATGTCATTGAAATTTATACTATTATTATACATTCAGGGGTAGTATCTCATGTAATTGAAGGAATTTGATATTTTTATCTCATATGTCTCAATCACGGTGAGTGATAAGTTTCTCAGTATGTTAATAAATTTCTATTTTAAATGTGGTTACTTAGAACATATTGAGTTTGATTAATCCATTGAGTATATCTATTAGATATGTTTTATTCACCCAGACATTGTAGTTGTTATATCAAAAATATACCTATCCTCTTATCATGGGGATCATGAAAGGGCATAGCTAGCTGATGTATAGTTAAAAATATTATAAGAAGTGGTTAATTCCTTGTTATTATTTGGTATATGTGATGATTTACGGTATGGTCAATCATTGAAGATGGTTGAGTATCATATTTCATCTCAATGAAGGAAGTGGCATTTCATGTTATTATAGTGTGGGGTATTAGGACATTTGAAGAAGTTGTTTTTTAGAGATCTAGGAGTTTATGATTATTTTTTCTATTGGAATCATTGTAAAAGTTCTTGTAATTTGTGTTATCAATATGAAATATTTTAGTTAGATATCATATTCTATTATCTAAAGGTTAGTCAGAAACATTGTGACAGCATAGATTCATCTAGAGTCCAAAAAGTGAATGTTTTCCATAAAATAAGTATTTTAATGGCTGAAGTTAATGTTGGTCTATCTTGTTAATCCAAATTATAGAGAAGATACTATTTTATTTTTCATGGTTTTAGTAAATTATTTTTGGGTAAACCTCATATTTTGGGGATCTCTTATTATAAATTTTTGGGTTTCTTGTGGATGTTATTGAATGGATAATTGATTGTACGATGATGATGGTTTTTTATTAAGATATATTTTATTTCTCTGTGTGGATGTAGTATCATAAATGTTTCTAGACCCATGATGTTTATTTCATTCATGGATAATAATTCTGATTATTTATCAGGGAACCTGTGGAGGTTTAGGTTGTTGATGTTCAGATAAACTTCTATTTACATCCATGGAAAGACCTATATTAAACATGTGGTATGTTATTTTTGGTTGGATTTTGTTCCTTTGTATCCTCTCATTAATTTCATTTTGGTTAGAGGTCAGGCATTAGATATTGTGTGATATACCTTCTTGATTGAATTTCATTCCTATTGTTCACTCACCTTGATTTTTTAAACTAATGTTTTTATGGACATGGATTGGCCTTGGTAATGTACTATAGTAACTAGTAGTATTAGTATTATCTATAAACCAGGCACCCATAGGTGTTGGAGGATCTTTTTCAAACCCCATTAAACTATGAGAAACTATTTTAATAATCCGAGGTTAACATAAACTTAATTCTATGTTAGAAATCCATGTTATTTTGTGTGTTTATTTTGGAGGGATATATCATTTTAGAATCATTTGATTTGTGTCCATTTTTGGAAGCATTGTGATGTTTAGAGTGTCCCTATTCAATGAGGCACCAGTTTCATCTCCCTGATTTTTCTCAATGGTGACTACTAATGGTCACTTACTTGGATTAAAGGGATATGTTCTTAAGAAATTTTATTATCATGTTACAAAGTTTTTATGAATATTTAAATGGTTTGTGTACCACGTATTTCTATCTAGTTTTTTATATCAACTTTCGGTGTTGGTTTGATTCATGGAGTTGTGTGGGGATCATGGGGGATTTAATTTAATAGTTCTATGTAATTTTGGTAGTCTACTCTTATGAAGTATTTCCAAGTAGTTTTTTTGAGTTCCTCTATATTTCATGGATCATTCACAATGAAATTTTTTTGTGGAATTAATTCATTCTCGTCATTTTATATAGTTTTAAAAATTATGGATTTTATGGATAAAAATTCACATAGTGGGGAGAATTATAATTTCTTGAAGGTGATTTCCCCATTGAATATTTCCTTACTGTGGTTTTTAGTTGGCTCAAGGGGTCAGAGAATGACTTGATTCTTTGAGGATAGTGTAAGAATGGACCTATACCTTTTGAAGCTACATGTGTTTCACATGTTATTTAGTAAGTGAAACGAGATAGTAGATAGAATGTCCAGTGGATACACAACTTCTATATTTAACACTGGCCAGTTGCGGTGGTCCACCTTCTAGACCATGTTGTCGATGGATGCGGGTTAGAATAAGGGTAAAATATTAATGAAAACCTAAAAAATTGTTTTTTATCTTCTAAATATCCCAACCTAACCCACACGACCCGTGGGAGCCTCCTAGTAGAACTTAACTCTCATGAAAAAATATCTTAACAGATTGGTGTGTATATTGAAGTGGGTATTTTCTTCCATTATGTTGATCTATTATTATTCATTGACCCCAACCTTCTTCTCTTGATTCTTTATGCATAGTGACTATGTCATCCTAGTGAATTATTAAACCTATAATGGTAAATGTAAAATTAAGATTCTTAGATCTATTCATGCCACATTAGAGATCCCCATTCCATGATTCAATCTTCTCTATCATATGAGACTTATGTCTGATTCATAATGATTTTATCCTATAAATTAAGACTATGAATTATTATAATTTTCAGCTATTTTTATGATAAATGTTTTTCTGGAAAATTCTTAAATATATATTACTTATTACTATATGTGTTATATGAAATATTATATTGGATTTCTGTTAGAAAATTTTATTGATCTTATTCTCTATGATTTGAATATTAAGGGATTAAAATGATTATGATCTGTATTACTCTCACTATTTTATAATTATTGAAATTCATGTAGATTTTGTGTTTTACACATGGTGCTTTTAAATACACTTTTTTGTGAATTTGAGGGAAAAGGAAAAGTGTTTATTTATAATTTTAAATTCATTAACTTTTGAAAATTGATTTGATTCAATTGATGTTATCTGTAAGGAATTGAATTATTTGATTTATGAAATGACCAAGAAACATTTTGAATCATTATATCCTTATTTAAAAACTTTAATTTGTGAGTGATTTTTAATTAGTAATTCATTTATATAGAAAAGAATTTATACTAATGATTTGAAATGAAATCAATAATTTAAAATTTTGTATCTTATTTTTAAAGGACATAGGATTTTTCTGAAACAAATTATTTGTTTAATGGATAATTGGGAATTTTGATGACTATTTGTGACATTAAGAAGGTATGATTACACTTTTGAATGTTGATTTGAAATCAAGGATTCAATTCAGAATGAAGATTATTAAAGGACAGTTTCACACATTGAAATGAATATATCTTATGATAATATCTTTATTATATTTACATGATTTTTTTCATTCCCACTAATGGGGTTGGAAAATGGGATTATTAACTTTTTGTAATTTAGGGTCTAGTAATGAGTTTTCAACTTAGGGGTTTATCCAATACTGAATGTAATGATGATTCTATTTGTACTCTATGTTACAATATTTTCTCACTCACATCCTATTATTGGTCATGAGAACTCAGGTAGTTGGTTTAGATAACTTAGATTCGTGCTCTACAAGTAGACTCACACACTAACTAGTGGGTCTATATAGAATATGAAATTTTCAAGAAACATATGTGAGTATAGTTAAGTAGATATTTAAGGAATTTCTTTCCTTGGGACTTGTTTAGAGTTGAATTATTCATAAAAATCAGTCATGATTGTTTTATTAGGCAGGCTATTGTGGACTCTCTATTATATATTTTTCATTCCCATGAAATCCCTATAGCTATTACTCGATATATGACATCATTTTTTGTGACATATCAGAACATGAATTACCTTTAATAATTGAATACCTTTCCTGAATTATATTCTTTTAAAAAGGTAATCCTCCATTAAATTTTATAGAAGCATATATAGAACATTGATGTATAGTGAATGAACAGGTAACATGATTTAAATAACATTATCTTCCAAAATTATTAAAAATAATTATGAAAAGGTTTTGTTTGTGTAAATGAAATAATTATTTTTATATGGATTTGATTCAAAAACTGATTTTGAAATGTTTATAATTTTTTTTAATCTTAGTATAATTGTAGTATAATTTTTCTGTCATTAATTTCAAATTCTGATATGAAACAACTTTTACTATATTTATAATACTCTCTTTGTTAATATTTTTATTTCCTTATAAAATAACTCCATAGGCTCATTTATGAAATACAGATATTTTTTATGGCTCACCCCCATCAGGTACCATCACTTGTTTGTATATTTCATGTTCTATAACATAATTTCATGTTCCCTTCACCTCACTTTTCTGGGTTTGTTCTTTGTTGATCTAGGGAAGGTAGTTTTTCACATGGATTTTGTTTTTGGACCACCAGGGGAAGGGTTTTGGTTGTTTTATTTTTGTACTTATTGTTTTTTAGATTCATTGAAGTGTGTCTTGGTATACTTATGTCATTATAATGGTTTATTTATCTGTTGAAGTTCCCATTCTTCTTATTGAAAATTTATACTTTTTATGGTGAAATCATTCATAAATTAGGATTATGGATTGCAAATATTTTATCTGCAGATTGTGGGGATCAATATAAAAATTCATGCTACTAGAAATCCGTTAAATACTAGTTTATATCAAACTTCATTCCGGTCTTCATATCAAACAATCATAAACTATTTCATAAAAATTCAAAAAAACATCTTGTAAAGAAAACATTCATATAATATTTATTATGAAAATTATTTAAAACCCCTATACATATTTATATAAATTATTCAAATATAATATAGAATTGTATTCATATTGGTTTTAGAAAACCACTTTTAAATGATTTTTTGAATTTTTTAATAACTTCTTGATGCACAATTTCCTATAGTTTATGTTTTTTCTTTTGATTTAATTTATATTGAATATGTTTTTGGATTCAATTATATTACTTGTTTATAATAATTTAAATATATAAGTGTTTTGTTTATATATAGAGGATTCTAAATTTATTAGATTAGGAAGATGTAACCATATTTGATTACTATGATCATGTTCATTTTCAAGATATTTTTGGGACAATTATAAAAAAATATTGATATTAATGGTTATAGTTACACTGAGATATGAGGATTTACTATGTGATTGTTATTGATGATACATTTATTTGTGGGATTTTATATGGGTTGGAATTCTTAATAGATTGTATGTACTCTTCTAATTTTTAAATGGAAAATAAATCTTAATTGAATTGGGTTGCCTCATCATGTTTAAAAAAGGATGATTAATAAAGTCTAGTTAGTCAATAAACTGTTTAGTACAATTAACCATTTGATTAATGAGGGTTTCTCAGGGTTTACATGGTCACTTATGGTTTGGTTTTGTATTTGAGTGTGATAGATTTCAGTTTTACAAATCATGACTAGTTTTGGAGATTCACATTTTCTTACCATAAAGAACATTCTTTTGTGTGGTTTACACATGTGAAAATGCTATTTTTTGAATAATTATTTTGAATAGTTTTTTTAAATATATTCATATGCATCATGATTATGATATGGGATTGTATTTTTAGAGAATTATATATCTTTGTCTATATATATGGATTTATAGACAGATGGCCTCTTGAGATATTGAAATTTTCATATTGATTAGGTGTTGTTAGTGATTTTTGGACATCTAATATGACCCACATGATTTTAGTTGAAAAATGGTATATGTGAGTTCATCATATTTTAGTCATGGTAAAAATGGGATTGACCTTAGATAGATATCTATATTACTATAACAAAAATCATTTTATCATTTAATGTGGACTATAGATAACCTTTACATCAAATTTATGATATCACTCATTTCTTATAAAATTTCATTCATGGGTTTTTTGTGTTAGATTTTCTGTCCTTGAACAAAGAGTTTTTACTTTGATTACATGGATATTTAAGGAATTTAAATATTAAACATCCTATTACATAATTTTTATTTTTCTATATGACTATGATGTAATAATGTTCTAGAGTCTTTGTTATGTTGACAAGGTCATGGATGTTCCCCGTTATGATGAGAACCTTGAAATTCTATAATAATTTTCCAAAATATAGTGTTGCGGTTTGATGAAATATTATGATGGAACACATAGTATACAAACCATCGTGTGTGAGTACTCATAAGAATATGAGACTTACACTCCTTTAGTTTGCACTTGGTAATCTTCAAGACTAGAGGTTATGAGAACAGACCCACTGGTAATAATTCTATATGTTTTGATTTCATCATATATTCATGTCTACGAGTGTGTGTAATGGTCATTAGAATTTATTATTATCATTAATAAATGTCATGACTCATGAACTTTTATTTACTAACAAAAAAATTCACACCATATGATGGCTAGAAGTAGGGTGCGTTGGGAGTGTCATGAGTGGCATGTTATTAATGGATAAGTCAAGGAAGGATTTATCTCTTCCATTTATGGAGGTTGATATACCAGCCCTTTGATTGAAATATAACTGTCATGTGAAATTCTAGGGCCATGGTGCAATGAAAAGTTTATTTTATGTAGTTAAAGATTGATGTATCAAGCACAAACATTGATGACACTATCATTAAACATGCTTAATGAGATATTAAGATAAAGGGATCATTTTACAATGTGATCATTTTTAGGTGTATGACATTATTTTGAATTTATGTTCTTTCTATTGGATGCCTTGACCTGTTGCAAGATAGTACAATTGGACTTTAGGCAAGCCTTCTTAATTCCGATGAGAAATAATCGTTCAGGGTCACATTCTAAGTGTTTTTGGTGGTCTCAATTAAATTATATTTGAATTTAGTTGATGAAATAAATAATATTCTCAAGATAGGGGAATAATATTATTCAAGTTAATTTGATCACAAAAATTAAAAAAAACCTGTATTCATTGAATTATGAGTAAAATGTATTTATTTATTTTATTGAACATTTAATAAATATTTATTTACTAGTTTTTAAATAAATATTTATTTACAAAAATAAATTATTCCTTTATTTATTCTAGTGTTCAATAAATGGAAGTGGAGTTCAAGAAGACCAAGGCTGTACTGGTAGTAAAAAAATTATTTTAAAGATGGTAAATAATTATTTAACTAGTTGTCACAAATTAAAATAATAATAACATTGTTATTATTTTGTGACGCATAATTTTATTTAGAATTTTGTTTTTCATAATTTTGTGCACCATAAATAATAATGTGCTATTATTATAAATATCATGGGTTTTATCTAAGGCTATGAATGTATTTAATTACTGTTATGCAATTAAATATTATAACTAAAGCCCCATGTTGAGAAATAAACAAGTAAGTCTATTGTTCCATGTACTAAACCTTATGACTGGTAAATTGAGAATTGTTGATCCAAATAATTTCTCTATAAATTCCTCTTCCCTCCCCTCTCAAAAATAAGAGGCATTATTCAAGACTGAAGAAAAAGGAAGCAAGAACGACTGACACATGACACCTGTTTCTCTACACTAGCACCTGAAGAATCATTGGGGTCGATCGGAGGCCATCGGAGAACATGTCGATCACCGTTAGAGGGATTTTGGTTTAGATCCTCGCAATCACAATGAGACAATTCGAAAGGGTAATTCCAGATGATAGACATCATCAATGAAGAAAGTACTAAATATCAATGTATTATTTTCCTTATGAAATTAATTAAATTAATTATAAATGTGGTGTGTAGGATCCTTTCCCTCTTGGATCTAACACCTTTCTGATTTTATCTAAATCTTTCATTTTAATCGTTGGATACTAGTGTTCATTGTCATATTGATCATATATTGGTAATTGATTATGGAAAATGTAATGTTGGGGACCACCCATTGTTGTGGTTCCACTGCGTCTGGATTTTTTATGTGGTATCGAAGTGAGGTCATCATCAATTATAATTACTTAATTATCATTGATGAGTTATGATTTAATAATTTTGTTTGTAAATTTAAGGATTAATCCTTATATTAATCATAATTATTGGATTTATTCGTCCTTTTTCATTTCTCGCATATTTCATAGAAACAATTTTTTATTGAAAATTAAAATGAGGAACTCATGAGAAGGTGCTAAAAATTCTACCAAGGTCACACAAATGTATATGTCATTTGTTCGGACTTGCACATTGTGTTCTCTTCCATACCCACCATGTAATCTGGACTATATGTCGTGTAGTCATGTAGGGTGCATCAAGATTAATTCGGCTATTACTCAAGCCATGTACATTTATTACATGTGTGCCATTAAATTTTACACCGCATGATTACCAGGATAGATAGGCACATAGATACCTAATTAGACACAGTGTGTCCCACTAGACATAGCATATAGTCTATTTAGGTTAGGGGTCGAACTATGTTCCACATACATGGATAAGCCTACGGGTAACCGTGTAATGTGGAGACAACACAGTGTGTAGCCAAATGTACATGGTTTGTACTCCAAAATTTCCCATGTTTGCCTTGCACGCTGAGTCCCAAGGCATGTACTTTGGGAAATATGATGAAGGTAGTACTCACAGTGTATTCGAAACAACACATCGTGTACTAGACCAACATACACAATGTAAAAACATTAATGTTTATGTAATATTCATAAATTCTTTTCATGTATAAAACAGTATATGAATATAATACATGTTGGGTAGATTAGAACGAGTATTCACCAGCTTACCTCCAAGTTGCATTTATGTAAAATGATTAGAATGTCAATGAAATTAAAAAAAGGAATTAAGATAAAATGATTGATGAAATAAATATAATAATTAATAGATTCGAGCTTGATTTGTCTTAATAATAACAATTAAATAATTGAATTCTAGTTTTGTTAATTACATAATTCATTGCATGTATGTGGATGATCATGAGCTACAACAGAACATTGTTGGTGATTGGTTTTCCTTTTAATTTATTTATGAAATTAATTTATTGGAATGTGATCTATCTATCCTCATTAATATATAGTGAATGTGTTCCCATGGTTTCTTTAATGTAAACCACCTTTTACCCCCCACCTGCATGTGAGTTAAAAATCATATGTAATGGATAGAACTCCCATTCTAGTGGAGGTGGTTCAAGATGGAGCCAAGACGAAACCAATACAAAGAGATAGAGACAGGGAATGGTGGAATGTTGTAAACACAATCTCAAAAGGTTCAAGGTGTTTCTCCCCAAGGTAAGGGTCATTTTATCAACAACTACAAAAACTAACCCTTAGAAAAGATCATGATCATTCCCATTACTTTATTTTATTTTTGTGAGTTGCATGGTTTATCATTATTGATGTGTTGTCGTGATCACATAATTAATGATTAAAAAAGGCATGAAATATAGAAATAAAATAAACTAATATTATGTGTAAATATTATCAAATACATTGTTAATCACTTAATTTAGTTCCAATAAATATTAACTATCTTGTGATATTGATAATAACCAATTCACACATAAGAGAGACAAATCTCTCAAATAAAATATTAATTCAGTCCTAGCCTTATGTTACTTGATTAAAAAACTCAATAAAACTATTTTTTTAACTAAACCTTGTTGGGAAACATAATTTTATATAGGATTACCTTATGAAAGGATTTAGTTTGACATAACCATATTACATCAAGAGGAGTATCCCTTGCTAGACGTTGTGTAATACTGGTGGGAAGTAAGGTACGTTGGGTGCATCCCGAGTGGCATGTTATTAATGGATAATTAAAGGAAGGATTAGCACCTTCAATTTATGGACGTTTATTTCTATTACTTTTTATTGAAATAGAACAATTAGGAGAAATTCCATGGACATGGTGTAATGATGAGTTTATTTCATTTAGTTGAAGAATGATGTGTCAAACACAAAGGTAGATAAAACTATCATGAATCCTTCCTGATGAGATATTGAGAGAAATATATTATATTACACATTGAGTGTTCATATGTAAAGGTCATTTTTGATACTTTATGTTCTTTTTTTTGGTGCCTTGACCTGTTTATAGATAGTACTCTTAGACTTTTTGAAAACCTATCTAATTCAAATGAGATAAAATCCTAGAGGGTCACACACTAAGTGTTTTTGGTGGTATTGATTAAATTATATTTTAATTTGATTTATGAAATAAATATTATTCACAAGACCATGGAATAATTTTATTCATGTTAAAATGATCATAAAATTAAGTAATAATTATTCACTGGATTGTGAGTAAAATATATTTATCCATTTTAATGAATATTTATTAAATATTTTTTTTACTAGTTTGTCAAAATATATTTATTTACGTGAATACTTTATTTATTTATTTATATGGGAGTTAAATAAATGGAAGTAGAGTTTGATCATACTAAGGTTAGTTCAGTAGTAAAATAAGTATTTGAAATATGGAAAATAATTATTTAACTAGTTGGCATATATTAAAATAATAATAACGGTGTTATAATTTTGTGACGAGGAATTTTATTTATAATTCTGTTTTCCAAAATTTGGTTTACCATAAATAATAAAATGGTATTATTATGATTAGAATGGGTTTTCTCTGAGGTTATGAATGTATTTAGTTTATGTTTCAAAATTAAATATTCTAACTGAAGCCCCATGATGATAAACAGACATGTATATCTCTTGTGCCATGAACCGAACTGCACTTCTGATTAATTGATAATTGCTAAGGCAAACAATTTCTATATCAAAACATCTTCCATAACCTCTTAATAATGAGTGGTATTCTTCAATTACAAAGAAAAAGTGACCAATAATGGCCGACAGAAGACACTCGTTTCACCACGCTAGCACCCGTAATATAAGTGGTGTCGAATGGAGGTCATTAGAGCATGTGTGGATCACCACTAGGGGGATTCTGGTTTGGATCCTTACAAGTGAAACAAGATAATCTAGAAGGTTCATTCCAGATGATCAAAATGATCAACAAATAATGAATAGAAGATCCAAGTATTCTTTTATTTTTATATTAATTAAATTAATTGTTAATTTGATGTGAAAGATCCTTTCTCTCTTGGATCTGGATCTTATCTTCTTTTGTATAAATCCTTGGTTTTAATCTTTGGATATTGGAATTCATCATCATATTGATCTCGGATTGGTTATTGATTGTGGAAAAGGAAAAGTTGGTCTTCACACAACAATTCCCTTCCTCCATGTCTGGATCGTTCATTTTGATGAGTTTCCATGTTGAATTCACTGAAAAATAATGTTCATGTGAGCACTGGAGTGTTTTTTGAGTTGATTTATAGTGAAAGTGAATGAATTTATCTATATATTGCATTAATTATGGCTTAAATAGTATTGTGGTTTCCTGATGTGGTTATTGGTGATGATAAGGATTACTCTAATGTAGATTCCTTATTTTGTAGTGGTTAAAGTCACTAAAAGGGGGATGAGTGGTGTAAATTTGTGTACAGTTTCATGAAATGAACCCAAAAATCAAATACTTCATATATTATAGGGAATTAGTTACATAATTAGGTGGAGAAAATGATATTTCATCACCATTCTATATGGATCCCTGAGATGGCCTCGGAATGGGTGAATTGAAACTGGAGAGGATGGTCAATCATGTATACCCAAATATTTATGAAATTCCAAAAAAACAATATTTTTAACCCATTTGGTATTTGAATCTAAAACACTTATAGGGATATGAATGAATCAAAATATATATTATAAAAAAAATTACAGGTAGTGAAAATATAAAGGGAGACTAGAGAAATTACTTCTTATATTATTTTAACAGGAAGTAGGAAACAAGACCCTTTTATAATCGGGTTCCTTAATGTCCCAGATTAAACACCAATAGTTTTTTTTGATAAATTATATATGGGTTTTCCATGGTTTATGGTAAGTAATTTTTTTCCATACTACACATGGTATCATTTACCATATTATACTGGTAAATGTAATGTTCATCCTACTTGTTAATTAAACATATTCTTGTGAGTTCTTAGAACATCTTCCTACCTCTTGATATGAGACTAATTTTGAATTAGAAGTCACTAAATCAATATCATTATATTTTCTTCCTCAACCATATTATTCAACACCTAATTATAGGTTTTTTATTAAAGTTATATCATTCAATATTCTCACCAAAAAAATATTTCACAATGGTGACCATGGGGTTGTCTCATAAGGAGGTTGCGAACAAATATACAAAAATGTCCCTCTGTTAATTTTATTATTAATTTTACTGTCAAATAGTTGGTTTAAAAAGGTGATAAATAGATTTAAATGACATAAAATCATATTATGATATTACATATACATTAGAGACTATAAATAATATAAAAAATATACTAAAAAACAAACTAAAGTACATAGAAGTGAACATGAATCAGTCCTCAAACAATACCTTTTATTATTTTCTACCAATGTCTTCCAATTAAATTACCCAATGCATACCCCAAGACCTAAATTTAATAAATACCATATTGAGACCAAAAATATGGGTGTTGATCCCCTAATTAAAGATAAATGTTTATCCAAATACCTTAGGAAATCCAAAAGAGAATAAACTTGTTGTTCTCAAAGGTGAGACCAAACTAAAGAAATATAAATAATTAGAGTAACCATGTTACATTAAAAACATTAATAAGAATTTAGAATAATTTATAATACAATGAAAATAAGAATAAATTAAATGCCTATAGATCAACAATGCGCTTTCAAATATAATTTAAAAGAGAAAGATTACATAAAGAATGAATAAACTGAAAAGGGAAAATTCCATTGGATATTCATTTCCCTCTACCAAATGGAGTTTATCCATTCATTTAATTATTTTATTCAATGGAAAACCTCTACAATAACATATATTCTCTATCACAGACAACATTTTCAATATGACCATCCTGTGTAATATAGTAAAGATGAGATTATATAATAAAAAAGAGGTAGCCAATGTGTTTTCTAGAATCTATCCACCGAATGTGGGATTGATTTTGGGACTCTTCTCGAAAAAATATCCAAAATATTACTTCAAATATATTCTTATCACTCAAATTATCAGTATCCATATATAATTTCATTTAATATTTACATGTGGAGAAATATGTATACCCTAATTAAAAAATTGAACTTTTTTTCTCGGAATCTCTTCTTCAACTTCATCAACTGGGGCACTCCCAATGATTATCCTAATAATCTAATTAAATCCTGAAATCTATCACGGAGATGAGTATTTGAGTATTATTTATCTTCTAGATAGAATCACCCCTTTTTTACTTCTATAGGCCCTATAATACATCATATTCTGATAGAGTTTAAATTTTAACAAAAAAATTATTTTCTAAATTTACTTAGGTTTTTAGTCCTCTAAATAGTTGATCCAGATCTTGGTGCATTTATAGAAGTTAAATCCCACAAGTTATGGTCACCAAAAATAATAATTTCAATAATTAGATCAATATATAAAATATTATTACCAAAATAAAATTCTTATGATAAAGTGATAGAAACTATTAAAATTACAGAAATGGGGAATTTTCCCAATTGAGCTCAAAACAAATAAAAAATTACAAAAATTATAAAATTCCACATAAAATGATATTTTTTTGGGAATTTTTTAATTAATATAAATGTGAATAATATTTAAAATATTATCTAAATAGAGTAACTCACATGTAACACTTAGGCTTCGGGTTATGTGAGCATTCAAAATAAATTATCAATGAAAATTAAAAACATATGTCATAGAAAATGTCAATCTCAATGTTTGAGAAACAAAATTATCATTCCCCTTAAATGGATTTATTTACAAACTCTTCAATATTTTCATTCATTCCAGTCGCGATTCTTTTATAAATCTATCCACAAGTATGATTACCTAATTAATTTTCCCTCTCAACAAACGACTTTGATTTTAATAAAATATTTAATCATATGTGTAAATTTAGAGGTCAAAATATGATTAGAAATTTTATAAATCTCCCCCAAATTGATTCAAAAAATTATATCCATCACGAGGACTTTCCATGGGTTTTTATAAGGCATAAATGTCAGTGGCTTTTCAAATAAAAATTATTATGAATTAAGTAATAGGTTGGAACATTGTTGAATTTTTTTTCATGACTTTAGTTTAAACAAATGAATGGTATTCTCCCCTTTCATCATAGAATAAAATAAAATCCAGAATATGATAATAATTTATTTCATGGATAGACCTCAACTTTTCCAATTCAGCAGTAATTGTACTAAAATTTCTTCTTAAAATTTTGTAACTCATTTTTTAATACTCCAAAAATTCATAACTTTACTTTTAACTTCGGATGTTTCTGATATGAATAGATTATATTATAATTTAATTCTCCAAATAGTCGTAGATTTAAATTGAATAACATTTTCAGTGAAAAATAAATCTATTTTCATTTTTAATTTTTACTCAAAGTAGTAACAATTGATATAGAATGCCATATGACAGCTTCCCCTATGCTTATCTAAAAGGATGAAATGTACAAAATGTGTGGGTTATGTTGTAAAACAAGATTCCGATGGGGATAAATAATTGGTATTATATGGATAAAAATGGCTTGTAAGGGTCAAATGTATAGGAAATTCCAACATTAAATGGAATCTCTTGAAAAGAGATATTTTAGTAATAATTGAATTATCACGGTAATTTTGAACAAAATATCATTAAAACTCATTTTCTTAAAGAAAAATTAACTATTATAACTAAATAAATTATATTTTGGTTCACTCAATAAGTTGCATGAATATGATAAAAATAAAAAAAATATTTTTAAATCTTAACAAGAAATTTATTTTCAACTTTGGATACCATTCAATACTTGTAAATATGATGTCAATGGTAAATTCATGATTTTATAGAATTTGAATATGGAACATAGTAAATTTCATAGATAATTTATATTAATTTCTATGAATCAATTTAGATTAAAAAATTAAAAATAATAATTTAAAATGGTAATAACTTTTCAAAACAAAAGTTCTTGTAAATAAATTTAAAATAAAACTCAAAAAATTTAAAAAAAATACTCATAAAATTTGAAAGAAAAAAATTGAAAATTGAAATCAAAACAAAAAACCCAATATACCAAAAATATATCTGCCAACGAAATTATTATTAATAATGACCTCATCATGTATAAATTATATGATAATATAAAATCAATAATACATGGAATGAAAAAGAAACACACTACTAGTTTTTTATTAACCAGTTATAGCATTGACCAAGCCTCTTAGAATCTACAACTTGGAAACCTGCAAGAAAAAACAAAAAAAATTATCAGATGTTTATTGAAATAAAGTAAATAAAATTAAAAATAATATAATGGGAAAACATTTTTGGTGTTTACCCATAAGTGGGAGCTAGGATTCTACTAACCCAAGTTAGGAAGTTTGATTTGATCATCTCCTATCAGAAGGAGGGTGTGGTTTCCTCCTCATGAAGCTTAAAAATGATTTTTCTCTAGACTTCTTAATCTCATCGAACATGTATAATATCCAAAAAAATATATGTATTCACAATCCCATATCTGAATTTAATTATCTAATGAATTAATGGAATATGAATGAAAATATACTTCCATTTTCTAAGTTGTTTATGCTCACAAAAAAACCATAATGGTTGTTGAAATTCTTTTCCTCAATGTGGTTTATCAAAAATTAAATCTAGAAAATTGATTTATTATTTCAAAATATTCTTTATACCACCATCCTCATGTGTACCTATGTAATCTTCAAATTGACACAAAAATTATTTCACCAGTCATTGAATTTTTTATTATATATCTTAAAACTTATTCCAGTCAATGTTGTATGAATCAAATCTGTATAGGTCGATACATTTAAAATTTTATTATCAAAATAAACTAGAAAACAAATATCATAATTTTAGAATTATCCCTAACTTTTCTTAGGTTTCACCTCTATTTCATAAGAATCCTCCTCTAATTATAGATTCAAAATAATATTCATGAGATTAGTGTCCATATTATCAAAAAAAATATTTGTTCAAAATTTTTAATATTTTATGGTTCACTCTCATCAATATTTGGTATTTTGTTGGAAGTAGAAAGGTTCTTATTGAAATTGGTAGTATCCTAAGATCCTCTACATTATCTTCATAAATGAATTGATAAAGTTATTCATCATATTTAGTTAGTGTATGATACAATATTTCTTATTTTTCATCATCGAAATATGCTATTTTAGATATAGTTTTGTTTTCGACAAAGAATGAATAATAATTACTAAAATATTTTTGACTGGAAATGCCCAAAATAGTTGGAAATTAATGTTAATTTTTTTCCAATATAATCTAAAATTGAAAATTAATAGATTAATTCAACAATCAACCCACCCATAAAAGTTTCTTAGATATCATAAGTAACTGTGAGAATACTTTCAATTTCTTAGGCCTATTTTTGATATTTTAATTAATTTTGTATATTTAAATAATTGGAATGTATTTATATTTATTTGATTACCTCATGAATATTTTTTTGAAAATAAAATTTGTTCAATTGTGAACGGATTTTTTTGGAGTTGAAATTTAAAAAAAAATTATTACTAGGCTCCTCCTATTATTGATAATCAGGCTATGCATAGGATAGTTCACTTTCAAAAATATAATGTATCTTAATATGAATAAGATGTTAAAATTTTATAAATTAAAAAAATTAATAACAATTATACAACCTCCACTCTAATGGAATCAAATTGATGATGGGTTTTTTATTCTTGTATCCCCATTCAATATTACCCCTTTAAAAATACATCATTACAGTGAAAATGGCGTTGTATCATAAGCAGGTTACGAGCTAAGTGATCAAACATTCAATTTATTAGTTTTTTTTATTAATTTATATGTTAACTATGGAAATTTCAATCGTAATAAATAAAATTAAATGAAAAAATATCAGATTATAACAATAAAACTATATTAGAGATTTGAAATATAAAAAACGCTAATTAAAACACCCAAATTCGTGTTAGTATCAGTAAAAAATATTTGATCCCTATACCCTCTCTTGGTCATTATCTATGAATGTCATGTTGATAAATTTTACAATTTATACCTTAAGACATAAAATTAATCCTCTAAATTAATAATATAACATATTGAGACCATAAAAATGGGTTTTGACCACCCTTAAGAATTTTATTTGATTACCAAAACACCATCGAGTAACCGACACAGATTAAACTCATCATGGTCAATGGCGAGACCTCACCAAAGAAATTAAAACAATAATAGTAACCACAATAAATTTATTATATAAACATAAATATATAATAATTTAAAAAAATGGAAGTAGGAATAAATTATACTTTCTTCAATTAAGTATTTAGTTGACAAGATAATTCAAAAAATAAACATTATAGAATGATATTCACAAACTCAGAAGGGGAAATTCAATTTGATCTTCACTACACACCACCACATAAAGCCTAGACATTCATAGAATGAGAATATTAAATGGAACTCTTTTTCTCTGTTATATCATCTCTATAACATCATAATTCATCAATCTAACAATCATTTAAATTTAATTAGACCTTACAATATAAAAGAAAAAGGTGGTATTTAATAGTTCGTTCCAAAATATATCCTTTGAATGTTGGATAGATTTTGGGCATCATCCTGATCGAATATTAATAATGTTCCATAAAAAAAATTCAACATGCTTCTTAAAATTATGCATAAATGATTTTATAAAATTTGTATATGTGAATTGTATTCTATCTGAACTGACATTTCAACATCCTCCATATGAACATGCCCAATGAATATCATAATGACAAAATGAAAAAATAGTATTTATTTTGGAGATAATAATTATATTATTATTTATTTTCTATCTAGAATCACCCCATTTTGATTCATATATTAATATTTCAACCTTATATACTAGTGGATTTTCAATTCAATCTGAAAAATTATTTCCAAAATTAAATGATTTTATAGGGCCTAAAAAGCGTTGATTCTACTCTTAGAACAGTATATGATGTTATATCCTAGAAGAAAATGGATACTATAAAAAATTATTTCCTGTACTGGATCAATATTTAAAATTTAATTATCAAAATACAATAGTGGTATGAAATAGTAAAAATTCCAAATTTAGGGAATTATCACAATTATACAAAAAAACACATCAAAATTTCAAAAATGATGAAATTTAACATCAAATGATATATTAGAGGGGATATATTAATTTCAATAAAGATAAAAAATAATCAAAATATTATCACTATCAATAGCATTGGAATTTTTATGAACAATGTTCTTCCACATGTTTCCTTTTTAATGTCTTCCAAATAGTTCTTATTCTGAAACTTGTTTCTAGATTACCTAAACTAACACTTAAAGGATAAATACTTCCATACTAAAATAAATAGATCTCACAATAAATTTTCCCTCCTCTTATCTTATTATTTATTCAGTTTTATATATTTATTATAATTAAGGGTATCATTTGGAATGGTATGCACCCTACATTATTCATTTTCTTCTCTCATCTCCAATAGGTAAGATATGAACTCATATTCTTGACCGTATCTCCCTTATACTACCTATTTATTGCTAAAAATATTTAATATAGTCTTCATAAAAGGACCAACTTTCTATATTTCTCATTTATTCCCCTCCAGTTCTCTTATTTGAGAGTTTTTCTAGCACCCCTGTTTTGGGTACATAACCCCTTTTCCCAACATTTTTTTAATTTGATTGTCCTTAATAGAGAGTATCTATAAAATAGAGAGTTTCCATAAAATAGAGAGTTTCTATAAAGTTGGGTTTTCCATAATGTTGTTTGTTTCCACAAAGTGGGTTGTTTCCTTAAAGTGGGTTGTTTTCATAAAGCGGGTTGTTTCTATAAAGTGGGGTGTTTCCATAAAGTGTGTTGTTTCTATAAAGTGGGGTGTTTCCATAAAGTGGGTTGTTTCCATAAAAAATTTGTTTCCATAAAAAGGGTAAATGTTAAGGATGGGAGATTTTGGGGGTTTTATAAGTAGTGTTGGGACCAAAAGGAAGGTCACACAATCCATACATGGTTGGCCCAAACTGTGTGGTCAAACCTTGTGAAAAGGTCAGATCTAGATCCTATTTTTTAGGAGCTTACTCTTTTTTTATCTATATATTTTTTTGGATTCAAAACGCCCCTATTATGATATTACTCTCCCTATAAGGCTGTAGAACCCTACCAATACAATTTGGAGCCAACCCATAGCCTTCCCTTGGTGATTTCGAGTCTGATTCTTGAGGTATGTCACCATTCTTTCCGGATTTGTCATCTTTTCATAGATATGCTTATATCTACTACTCTGATCTCCATTCATTATTAGATCTGAACCTATAGTGGGAATATTTATGTTTTTTTATTCCAAATAATTCAATTTTGAGTCGTGATCTTGCTATGATAAGAGAACTAAGGTTGTTCTTAGAGAATCGACCCGCTTTCTTGTGTGTTCTTCATCTGTTGTCGAAGTTTTGTCAACACCTTCAAGGTAGGTGGATTCAATCCCATATCCCCTTTATGGAATAGATTGTCTTAGATTAAAATTGGTTTATTTATTGTTAAATTCATAGAAAAATCTTCATTTTTGATGATTTATGGTTTTTGTGAAATTGTGTGATCTTGGTGAATAGTTTTGCAAAAGGGGATTTAGTTTCATGAATTTAAAATGATGATTTTAAATTATGGATTTTTTTGGAATTGCTAAATGGTTGATGAAAAATATATTTTCAATATAAATGGATTTCAATAAAAATGGAGTTTTATGGAAATGGTTTGGAATTGAAATGTTTAGGAAGTGAAATGGTTTTGACGGATATGGTTTTCAACAAAAAGGTGTTTTCATTAAAAGGGTTGTTTTGGCATGATCATTGGGAATATGTGGTGTGTGTTCATGTTTCATATACAGGGCTTGGTTAAAATATGACCTTGTGATTTGTGCCAAAGGTTTAATGGAACATGGGAATTTCATACACGGGGCTTGGTTGAAATATTAACTTGTGCTCGGTGCCAAAGGGTTAATGTAATATGGGAAACAATTACCTTGTGAAAACATGGTAGATCGATGAGAAACTGCTCATGAGTATGGATCTATCATAACGTATCATGTAAGTATGGTTACATGGGTTTGTCGAATAGTAGGTCATGCTAATAAAGGGATATTGTGAAATGGTTTTAAATATTGTTTAGTTATTTTCTGGAAAAATATCTTACTGGGAGAATTGGTTGTAATTGAACTTGTATGATTAGGGTAACAAATGGTTATGGAAAATAGTTTATATTTAGTTATAAACTATTTTTGAGAATAAAAAAATTAAATATACTATTTTATATAATTTTTTCTAACGCTTTTATCGAAGTGGCGTGAGTAGGGAAGTCATTGGGGAAAACCTGTTGAGTTTTATACTCACCCCTTCTTTGGAACATTGGTGATTTTGCATATTCTATCTTCCGGGACAAGGGAAAATGTAATTTTTCACATGTGTTTAGAATTACATTGTGATGTTTGGGATGTTCAAGGATTTTGGAGCTTGGAGATTTTGGATGATGGAGTCATGAGTTCTTTGGAGAGTCTTGTTTTGTCAATCCGCTGTGTACTTTGATACTTGGTTATTCTTCTGTTTTTACTTACATTGATGTGATTTTGAGATACATGAAGTTGTTGAGTTGCCTACCATTTGTTCATGCATAATATAGTGAATATTTGGTTATGGTTGTTAGGTTTATTGGTTTATTTCTTAAAGGGTAAATCGTCCCCCACAAGTATTTGAAACCCTTTGGCATTAATTCCTAGACTTTGGCATCTTGGGGATGTCACTTAAGGACTAGTAATGACCCGTTGTACACTCAATACAATGAGAATTGGTTGGTCATTATAAATGGTATCATCTTGTTCGGTCCTTGCCTAACATGTAGTCATCAATGTTTCATGTTTTGGAGATGAAATCCCTTTTTCTCTATTCCTTGGGTGGGAATCTTAGAAAGGAGTCGGATTGTCGGAACATGAAATGTATAGCATAAGACGACGTAGCTAACCCTTTTATGATGAACTTCATGTTACAAGGGAGTTGGGTAAATAAGTGTTTGGAGACACTTATTGGATTTTGAAATCTCATTTTCATAGGTTTATCCAATGAGACGAGCCTTGCTTGCATTTTATAGGAATGACTTCTCACTTGGAGTGCATACATAATTTCAAGTAGTGATTCAAGTTGTGAAAAAAAGTGTTAATTTTTTAAAACGAATGTAATTGATTTGAAAATGAATGAATTTGAAAAGGATAACTCTTATTGTATTTTCAAAAAGGTTTAATTTTCAATAGCATTTGAAGTGTTTTCAAAAATGGATGAACATGGGAAAAAGGTTGTTTTGGAAAACAATGTTGTGATAGTTGATGTGATATAATTTGAAATGCTAAGCCAACATTTTCTAGAGAGTGAGATTAACAGAGTTTGTTGTTAGTTTAGAAAATGGGACCTGGTAGGCATCGTCGAAACCAACCTGAAGAAGCTGCGGAGAATGTGGTTGCACCTGAACCACGTGTGAACCCAGAGCTAGTTCAGAGTGTTGTCCATGCTATTCAAGTTGTGGACACTAGGAACCGGAGGAATGAGCCATGACATATGGATCATACAATACAGTTCATGAAGCAGAATCCGCCTAATTTTCGGGGTTTTCTGAAGCTGAGAAGGTGGAGGCGTGGCTATATAGGATAAATCATATCATCGACTTCATCAGCACACTAGTAGATCTAATGGTCAAACTGGTGACGTATATGCTTGAGGATCTTGCACGTCAGTGGTGGGATTTAGCAGGGCAGGCTAAATTGGATGAAGGACTTACATGGTAGGAATTTGAGGAATTGGTCAAAAAAATTCTATCCTCATATGTTCAAGATCTAGAAAATGATGGACTTATTCATCCTAAAACAAGATAGTCTCTCTATAATGGAGTATGTGTCTATGTTAATGACCTTAGTACTCTTTACACCAGAAGTTGCGGCAAGTGCCTCTTTGAAGGCATGCATCTTCAAATAAGGTCTATGACAATAGATTAGATCAAAGATTGTAGTATTTTGCATTACAGATTATACCGAGATGGTGAACATAGTGACTTTGGCTGAACGTGATATCTCAGGATGTATGGGAGGAGGAATGATGATACCTAAAGGAAACTGTGGGAACATAACCACTGGGAACAAGTGGAAAAGTAACACCTATTTCCAAGGTGCAAGTGGTAATCAGAATCAGATTGTTGGATGAGTAAACCTTCCTCCACGACCCCAGATAAAATATTATTTTTTTCAATGTGTTTCACGTGACCAAATAAAGTGAGAATGTATGGAACAACCTAGATCATGTCAATATTACAACAATATGGACATATTCAGTGCTATTGTAGTAATGCTCCAAGGTCAGGTGATCGAGACACTTCTCAGGTGTCGCAAGTATCATATGATTTGACTAGATGAGGACAGCATAATTAGTCACGTTAATATAACAGAGCTATCCATGGTGATCATATAAATATCACGACTGTTCAACCAAGGAAACCTCAGCAAGGAAACAAGGAGAACAATGTACTGAAGAAACAAATGTTTGGAGCTGAGCAGATGATTATTGATGATTAGGATGGACCATCTACAGTGAAAGGTACGATTCTTTTGAATTCTACATTTGTGAAAGTTTTTCTGATATTGGTGCATCACATTCCTTCATTTCTTATCATTTTTTTGAATTTCGATGTCTAAAACTGAAAATTATGGATTTTATTTTGAAACTTTAAACTCCACTCGGTGAAATAGAATATTAATCCTTTCTGTGTAGAGCATTTTCTATAATAGTTGATGGAACTGAGCTAAAATGGGACTTCTCGATGTTGTATATGGATCATTATGATGCAATCCGAGGTAGTTATTGGATGAAAATGTTCAAGGCTCAAATCAACTATTATATGAGAACAGTTAATTTTATGACTTAGGACATCATCGAGTAACTCTTTAGATTAGAGAGGATTGTAATGAAGGGTGCAAAGATCTTGTTTTCACCAATGGTGGGAATGATCTCCTACCAATTAGAAGTGTTGTCTTTGGAATCAATGGAAGAGATCACGGAAAATAGTTTTCCAGTTTTTTTGGATCAATTTCTAGATGTCTTTACCAATAACATCTTAGGGGTACCACCTCTAAGGGAAGTGGCGTTAACGATTGATATTCTTTTGGGGACCAGTCCTATTTCCATTCTGTCTTGTATGATGGAACCAAAAGAGTTACAGAAATTGAAATTGCAGTTAGAGGAGATGGAAAGATAGGGTTTCATTCGACCAAGTGTATCTCTATGGGCAGCACCAGTTTTTTTTGGGAAGAAGCTAGATAGAACCCTTAAGTTATGTGTTAATTATCGTAATCTTAACAAAGTTACATTAAGTAACAGATATCCACTTGCACACATTGATGATCTATTTTATCAATTAAGAGGATCTCAGTGGTACTCCAATATTAACATGCGATCAGGATATCACTAATTGAGAGTTCGGAAAGAGGATATTCCAAAGATAGCTTTCTGAAGTAGATATGGACACTATGAATATATCACTACTGGAAACATTGGTTTTACCAACACTTACCTCCCAATGGTTTTTAAACCGTATGGAATGGTATCTATACCAATAGTTTATGTAATCCATTGGTATAGATGAATTTATACAATCTTTTACCAATAGTTTTGCTAAACTGGTGGTAAAGGCCTTTTATATCACTTTTTACCAATAGTTTAAGTAATCCGTGGGTAAATTCATATATTCCAAACGGTTCAAAACCATTGGGAAAAAATTAGCCTATATTCCCAACAGTTTTGAAAACCTGTTGGGAAAAAATACCTATATTCAGATTGGGCATCAATTCCCCCTCCGCTCGATTGCAATTACACTCTGCGCCCTAAATCCAATCCGCTCAATTACAGTTCCTCTCCACACCCTAAATCCAATCTTCCTCCTGCCAAACTTATTCCATATATCGATCCATCTCCAATCAACAAATTTTTTCCTTCTACACATTAAATCTGTAAGTGATTCATTGATTTTGTTGTTCTTCTATTATGTGTTTTTTTTCACTTTTTATTTGGCCAAAAGGGGATCTTTTTGGTCATTAATCGTGGTTGTGGGTGGTCATTTAGGATGTGATGTAGTATGAATTCATTTTACTTGATATATCCAATATTATTATTGATTTATGTTCAATTTGTTTACAAGTGATGTTGTTTTCACTTTTGATTTTGCTGAAAGGGGATCTTTGTGATCATCAATCATGGTTGTGGGTGGTCATTTAGGATGTTATATAGTATGACTTCATTTTAAAAGATATATCCAATATTAGTATTAATTTATGTTCAATTAGATTATATTTGACAAGTGATGTTGTTTAATAGTAGTTTTTAATGGTTGTAATAATGATGATATGGTATAAAGGTTCACAATGTGTGTATAACGATTGACATGGTGTCTACGAAAATCAAGTGTCCAGGGAATTTACATGGGAATGTACACATAGTACATGACTTGGATAGCCATGTAAATATACATGGCCTATCCGTTATGGTGAAAAGTATGCTTGGCGAAATGGGGTTCTTAAAACGTCCCATTTAAACATGGATTTAGTTATCTATTTCTAATTACTTCTATATTTTTTTCATTGCAGGAAATGACACCCATTGAAGAGAGGTGGCCAAAAAAGTTGACAGAAAATAATCGTCGCATGACACAGATTGGTGTTCCTCCACTCATCCCTGTTGGGAGTATTTTATTTCAAATATATATATTTAAATAACTTGTAATATCATGTGTTTACTTTTGTGTTGAACTTTTTTTCAGGATCCACCCCTTAGACGAGGGATATTTGACGAGGAGCCTGATTTTGCTTCAAGTACAGAGGCTGGTGGTAGGAGGTGGGTGGTGTCAGAGTTAGAGGATCGTCTGGTGGTCCCGGTACTGAGGCCGATGGTATGATGGGTCGTGGTGCGAGAGTTAGATGATCCAATGGTCGTACCTGATTGGACTATGCCCCTACCACATATGTACCTTCTACGCCCCATTTTGATCCTGGTGTGTCTTTAGGGACACACAGGGTATTTAGGCCTCTGATGTTTACACTACCATTTGGCCAGAAGTTTGTGCCATCATCTTTTGCTTCTGGTTAATTATCTCCAAGCTATTATATTCCACCTTCTTCAACTCTTGCACCGACACAGTATGTGGTAGAGGAGTGTACACTGAGGGACACTCCATCTATACATGATATTCCTTCTGCATCTGCACATCCAGTGACGCCCATTGATCCGACTACCATAGGTATATTTATATAACTCTAACAAATGTTTATACTATAATTTATTTTTATTATAACTTGTACTGATAATTTTTGTCTTTAATAACAGATTCACCTACTGATAGGAGGCGTGGGAGGGGGCGTACTCGCTTGTGTGCAGTATAGAACCACCAGACACAGTTGATGGTTGAATACAATGATGATGGGAAGATGATTGATAAATTTGGGTAGGAATGTCGGAGTTTTTTGGCGATGCAATCCAAATACTCCGACATCATTCTGGTCAGCCCTCTTTCTTGGAGACCTCTACCACATGAAGTCAAGGATAATGTGTGGGCACAAATATGGGTAAAATTCAATTGCATTTAATGTAGTATTTCTTGTATTTATATTAATTAATCTATTGGGTGTTAGCTTCAGTTTAACTTCCCCGATGGCGAAGGTGCACGACCAGTGCGTTTAAAGGAGGTCAGAGAGTTTTGGAGAGCTTATAAGCATGAGCTATATGTTGGCTGGTGTGATAGAGTGGGCACAAATTTGGAGACATTACCTATCATCGATGAATACCCGATAGAGAAATATTGCCAAAGGATTACTCATTGGGTGACTGCCAAATTTAAGGTAATAATCCCATTTGAGGTATTTAAATGACAATTTTCATATTTTTCATTAATATTATATTATTTATTATTAAACATTATTTAGTAATATTCTGAAAAAAAACAAAAAAACATTGATTCAAAATAATACCTCCAGACTTTGGGGCGCACTACTATGCCAGATCATGAGAGGTAGCTGGTACGATATAGTTGTTTATAATTTTTCTTTAGGACTTTCCGTTTTTATTGTTTCATACTTAAATTATGTGATTTATTGAATATTTAATATATGATTATACTTGCACTTTATATTGTTTCAATGTCATTACAAAAGAAAAAATTGAATATTGAAGGACGTATCCCTCGACAAAAATTATTTTGCTCGAGTAGAAGAGAAAAAGGTGGAACTGTGATTAATAAACTGACACAATAAAAGATTGCAAGATTTAATTTTTTATTTCAAAGATTAATTTCTAATTTTAAATTTAATAATCTATTAATACTTTTAACAGGCCGCTTAAGAGGCCCTTGATGCCCATGAACCTGACAATTTAGGTCCACATGATCATATATATCTGGTTTTGGGATATGAGCACTCTAGTCGAGTATGCTACCGACCTGGTAAGAATATAGTCCCGAAGAGGTATTGGTCCTCTCCAGGTATCCATTCTTGTACCACCGAGTTGGATCATGTCAAGGAGCATGCAAGACAGCCTGATAAAAGGGTCACATAGTTGGAAGAACAGTTTCAAATGATGGAGAAAGAATTTATGAAACTGATCAAATCTTTATCTTCATCACTTCCACCAGAGGCCAGCGTATCTTGTCAGACATATATGTTATCGATGTGTGAATTATCCAATGCACCAGGAGGCAGTTCTAGTGGTGATCAAGATGATGAAGTTTGGGGTGATGATGAGGATGCTGAAGAGGATGAGGATGAGGACGAGGGCGAGGATGGGGCCGACGGTAAGGATGGGGCCGAGGGCGAGGATGGGGTCGAAGATGATCATGGGGATGATGATGATGATGATGATGAGGATAGAGATGTCGGCGAGGATGAGGCTGATGATGACAGTGGTGATGGTGATGGTGATCAGGGGCAGATTGATCCATTACATTTTTGAATTCTATATAACTCTTTATTTTTTATCTTGGTTTTTCACTCTAGTATGGATATTTTTGAACTTAATATAACTCTTTATTTTTTACCAAATACTGGAAACTTTTATACTTCCTTTTAAAACAAAAATAAGAACATTGAATAATTATTGCATCCACTAAAGATCCTCCCAAGTCTATCCTTCCAAATATGTCTTATTTAGAAAAGTAAACATTATCCAATACCACCAGAAGGTCAGAAGACTAAAAATAAATAACATCAATCTGAGGTACGGTTTGGCAGTTATCACTTAAAGTGTCTGTATTTTGTTTAAAATGGACACTGTTTTAAGTAAAAACTATAACCATAAGGAAAACTGACCAAACGTATTCTGATTGTGTTGATAATTTTACTATCAATTAGTAGTTTCAACTACCTAGTACCACTTTTAAAAACAACGAATATAAAATATATTTCGTTATCATACCACAATCCAGAATCAAGAGTCTGTTTTTTAAAACATAAGATCAGTTTCAGACACGCGGTTTGTGCGGCACAGTTGAATATGTGATTTTTAGGTGTTAGGCGTGCTTGAAAAGCGTGCATGGGGTGGTTGAATCTGGCCGAATGACCTCGGAATTCCCTGAAATCAGACGAAAACAAAGGGTGGGTTAATTTTAAAATTGTCAGCCAGACGGCACATCAATCGGAGGTGTCGTGTGACCACATTGGCCGAAAACGCACTCGGTGTGTCGTTAATGGACAAAACAAGGGTTTTACAGTACAATTCAATCCGAACGACATCAAAATGACATTAAATCACGTGAAAACACCCTAATTATTATTTTTGACGTGTATGAGGAGACGAAATGTCATTCAGAAGCGCGGTTTGCACGGTACGGCTGAATATTTTTTTTAGGTGTTCGGCGTGCTTGAAATGTGAGAGTGGGGTGGTCCAAACTTGCAGAACAACCTTGGAATGCAATGAAATCGGAAGACAAAAAAGGGTGGGTGAATTGTGAAATTTCCAGCCAGACGGCACGTCAATCGGGGCTGTCGTGTGACCACGCTGGCTGAAAACACACTCGCCATGTCATAAATGGACAAAACATGTGTGTTATAGTCAAATTCATTCCGAACGACATCAGAATGACTTGACATCACAATAAAACACCCTAATTATTATTCGTGAGGTTTACGAGGAGATGGCCTATCATTCGGACGCGCGGTTTGCACGGCACGACTAAATTTGTGTTTTTTTGGTGTTGGGCATGCTTGAATAGCGTGCGTAGGGTGTCGACCGAATGACCTCAAAATGCCATTAAATCGGACGACAACAAAGGGTGGGTGAATCTTGAAATTTTCAGCTAGACGGCACGTCAATAGGAGGTGTCGTGTGACCGCGCTGGCCGAAAACGCACGTTGCATGTCGTAAATGGACAAAAGATGGGTTTTACAGTCAAATGCTTGTCGAACGACATCGTAACGACTTAAGATCACACGAAAACACCCTAGTTATTATTCTTGATGTGTATGAGAAGACGGCACGTCATTCGGACATGCGGTTTGCGCGGCACGGCTGACTATTTTTTTCGGTGTTCGATGCGCTTGAAAAGCATGCGTGGGGTGGTCAAAATCAGCCGAAAAACCTCGGAATGCCATGAAATATGACTACAACAAAGGGTGGGTGAATTGTGAAATTTCCGGCCAGACGGCACATCAATCGGAGGTGTCGTGTGACCGCGCTGGTTGAAAACGCACTCGGCATGTCGTAAATGGACAAAACCTTGGTTTTACTATTAAATGCATGACGGACAACATTAAAATGATTTGAAATCACAAGAAAACACCTTAATTATTATTCATGAGGTGTACAAGGAGACAACATGTCATTCGGACGCGCGGTTTGCATGGCACGTCTGAATATGTGTTTTTTAGGTGTTCGACACGCTTGATAAAGTGTGTGTGGGGTAGCCAAAACTGGCCGAATGACCTCAGAATTCCATAAAATCGGATGAAAACAAAGGGAGGGTGAATTTTAAAATCATAAGCCAGACGGAACGTCAATCGGAGGTGTCGTGTGACCGCACTGGCCGAAACCGCACTCAGCATGTCGTAAATGGCCAAAACATGGGTTTTACGGTCAAATGCATGTCGAACGAAATAAAAATGACTTAAAATCACATGAAAACATCCTAATTATTATTTTTGAGGTGTATGAGGAGATAGAACTTCATTCGGAAGTTCGGTTTTCATGGCATGGCTGAATATGTGTTTTTAAGGTGTTCGGCGCGCATGAAAAACATGTGTGGGGTGGGGGAAACTGGCCGAACGACCTCAGAATGAGAAGAAATCGGACGACAACAAAGGGTGGTGGAATTGTGTAATTTTGCATCCATATGGACGTCAATCCTAGGTGACATGTGACCGCCCTAGCCAAAAATGCACTTGACATGTCGTAAATGGCCAAAACATGGGTTTTACGGTCAAATGCATGTCGAACAACATCGGAATGACTTGAAATCACATGAAAACACCCTAGTTAGTATTCGTGAAGTGTACGAGGAGATGGATTTCCATTATAAGAATATTAACATCCCATTTTCTTCATATAACTCATCCTAAGTCTAATCACATGATAACTACCATTGTCTATCTTATGGGTATCATGGTTCTTGCCACACTACCCAAGTTTTTCTATTGGTTTTAAGATACTCAACCCAAGACCAAAAATAAACATCCCATGTGCTTCCTATAAAATGTAGGTTTTTTCTCTAGTGTGTATTGGTGTTGTGGTTTGAATGAGGAATGAATTTTAAATTTTGAATACTCTTATGTGTGTTGGTGTTGTGGTTTGAGAGAGGAATAAATTCTAAATTTGGAATACTCTTATGGTTGTTGTTTCATTTCCTATAACATGTGGGCATTTTCTATTATGGGTGTTATTGCATTTGAATTTATAAATTTCTAAATTCTAGAATGAATTCTAAATTTTGAATACATTGGATGGGGATTCTATATCTGTGTTGTTGTAGGTCTGGAGAGGGGTTGGTGTGTTGTTGCAGGTCTAGAGAGGGGAGAGGGGCCTGGTGTTGTGGAGCTGTGAAATTGTATACCCACAGTTTTACAACCGTTGGTACAGATTTTTTTATACAAGGCTATACCCACAATTCTGTAACTGTTGGTATAGATACTAGTATATAAGCTATACCAACGGTTTGATATAATCGTTGGTATAGGTTTATACCAACGTTTATAACCAAACCATTGTTATAGCCTTATGGCTTGGTATATTCCCTCTATACCAATGGTTATAAACCATTGGTCTAGGTTTCACACATATATACAAATGGTTTACAAACCATTGGTATATGTTATACTTTTACACACATATACCAACAGTTTATAGAAAACTGTTGGTATGCCTCCTTTTTGACACCTATACCAACGGTTTTCATAGAACCATTGGTATGGTACTATTGTCTCGCCTTACTTGCCCAAGGTTTAGGGAACCGTTGGTATACTATATACCAATGGTTTCTTGTCCTTTACCAACGGTTTTGAAGAGTTGGGAAAGTGTAATATGCCAGTAGTGTATAGTAATGCCTTTCTGTCTAACGAATACAGCTACAACCTTCATGACATTGATGAATCAGATATTTCAATAATATCTGGATTATTTTTTTGTGGTGTTTGTGGGTGACATTTTGGTGTATTCAAATACAAGGTATGATCATGAGGTGCACCTTGAAACAGTGTTACAAATCCTGAGATATCATCATTTTTATGCCAAATTATCAAAGTGATATTTTTGGATATAAGAATTACATTTTCTTGACCATGTCATTTCTGAGAAAGGCATTTCTATTGACCCTAAAAAGATATAAGACCCTATCTCTTGGTAATAACCAATAAATGTTTTCGACATATGAAGATTTCTTGGACTAGCTGGTTACTAAAGACGCTTTTTTCATCATTTCTCATGAATAGGTTCACCAATTATGTCTCTGAAAAAGAATAATGCTCCATTCCAATAGACATAGGAATGTCAGAAGTCATTCTAGGAACTGAAAATTCAGCTTACATCGGCACATATCTTGATCATTCCAAAATCAGGATAGGAGTATGTGGTGTACTATGATGCATCAAGATCAGGGGTGGGTTGTGTTCTCATGAAAAGAGATAATGTCGTTGCTTATGGTTCAAGGTATTTGAGGGTGCATGAGAAGAATTACCCAACACAATATTTTGAGTTAGCGGCAGTCATCCTTGCTTTGAAAACATGGAGATATTTTCTCTTTGGTGAGAAATTTACATTTTTTATGGATCACAGAACCTTGAAACACATTTTCTCAGAGAGAGATTTTAATCTCAAGAAACGTATATGGATGGATTATCTCCAAATCTTGGACTTTGACTTGATATACACATTGGGTAAAGGAAATTCTGTGGCGGATTCAATGAGTAGAAAGTCATATGCTATGTTTGTGAAATAAGATTCAGATGAATGGCAATTGATGTTGGTCTTAGCCGACATGCATGTGTAAGGTGAAGACCTATGTGATGTTGTAATTTTCATTTCATCTACGCTTATTCCTGATTTAGTAAAAATGATCAAATAGGCACAAACATATAATTTATAATGTTTGGTTTTAAGTTCAAAACTCAATGTTGGGGAGACCATTTAGGGCTGGAAACTTGATGGGGGTTCAATTTTGTGTCTCATAGATCGGATGGTTGTACCTATAGTTTTTCAAGAAAATCTCCCTATTTATTACCAATTTTTGAGATAGGATGTACATCCAGGTACATAGAATATGTATAAAGATTTGATGGCATAGATTTGGCGGAGTGGCATGAAAAAGAAGGAGGCTGAGTTTGTCTCGCGGTGCATAACTTGTAAGTAGGTTAAAGCAGAGCATCATAGACAAGTTGGTGTGTTAAAATATTTTCCCATCCCAATGAGGAAATGGGATTAGATAGGAATGGATTTTGTTATAGGACATCAATGAGTGGTACAGAAACATGATGTCATTTGGGTGATAGTGGATCATCTAACCAAGTTGGCCCATTTCATACCTATTTGTGAAACTCATACGGTGGAAGATCTTTCAAAAATCTATATCTATGAAGTTGTAAAGAGGCATGGTGTACCAGTTTCAATAGTATCAGATAGATATATGTGGTTCATGTCTCATTTCGGGAAATCCTTATAGCAAGCCCTTGGGTCTCAGTTGACTATAAGCATGGAGTATCATCCTCAGACTGACGGGCAATCTGAGCAGACGATACAACTGTTGGAAGACATGTTGCGGGCATGTGTAATGGATTTTGGTGTCTTATGGGAGTATCATACACCCTTAGTGGAGTTCTCATGCAATAATAGCAATCAAGCCTTGATACACATGGTTTTGTTTGAAGCATTGTATGGGAATACTTGTCATTCTCCACTATGCTGGGTGGAAATGGGTGAAACATCACTAGTAGGTCCAAGCCTTGTCCAAGAAACAATGGAGAAGATCTTGTTGATTAGAAATATAATGGAGATGGCTCAGAGTTGTCAGAAATATTATAAAAATCACCATCGAAGACCATTGTCATTCACTGTGGGCCATCACGTCTTCTTGAGGATCTCTTTAAGGGTTTGACATAATCTCTTTGAGAAGCAAGGAAAGCTATCTCCGAGGTACATTGGCCTTTTGAGATACAAGAATGAGTTAGTGAGGTGGAATATCTATTGGCATTACCACCATGGTTTAGTTTGGTGCATAATGTGTTCCTTGTATCCTAGTGAAAAAAGTATCACCTTGATCCAAACCATGTGAACAGATGGGATAACTTTGAGCTAGAACCATATGCATCACTAATACATATCTCAGTGCGGATCATGGATAGACAATAGAATGTCTTCTGTTGGAAAAGAATCATCCTAGTGTGGGTTATTTGGCAACATTGTCAGATTTAGGAAGAGACTTGGGAATGTGAGAAGGAAATGAAAGAGCATTGGCCAGAACTCTTTTTGGTCAGTGAGGGTTTTCTAATTTCTGAGGAAGAAAAGACCAATGGTGGGGAGAATGTTGTACCCCAGGTTTTGGGTACATAACCTCTTTCCTCATATTTTTTTAATCGGTGTTCCTTTAATATAGAGTTTCCAAAAAATAGATATTTTCCATAAATATGGGAGTTTATATAATGTTGTTTGTTTCCATAAACTGAGTTGTTTCCATAAAGTGGGGTGTTTCTATAAAGTGGGTTGTTTCCATAAAGTGGGGTGTTTCTATAAAGTAGGTTGTTTCCATAATGTGGGGTATTTCCATAATGAGGGTTGTTTCCATAAAAATGGTATAGTTGATGTATGGGAGAGATTGTGGGTTTTATAAGGAGTGTTTTGACCGAAATTAAGGTTGCATAATCCCTACACGGTTGGTACAAAACGTGTGGTCAAATCTCAAGCAGAGGTAAAATCTAGATCCTATTTTCTAGGAGCTTAATCTTTTTTTCTATATATATTACTTTTTGGATTTAAAATGCCCATATATTGAGATTAATCTCCTTAAAATGATGGATAACCATTCCCAAACAAGTTGGAGCCAACCCAAAGCCTTCCCATGGTGATTTCATGTCTGATTCTTGGGTTATGTCACTATTCTTTTTGGATTTGTCATTTTTTCTTAGATCTGCTTAGATCTACTTCTCTGATCTCTATTATTTCTCATATATAAACCTATCGTGGGTATATATATGTTTCAGGATTCCAAATAATACAATTTTGAGTCGTGATCTTTCTAGGATAATACACCTAAGGCCTTTCTTAAAGAATCGACCCATTTTCTTATGCATTTTTCGTCTGTAGTCAAAGTTTCGTCCACACCTTCGAGGTAGGTGGCTTCACTCTGATCTTCACTTTCTAGAATTTAATGGCTTGGATTCAAATTCGTTTTTTTATTGTAAAATGCGTGTAAAAATCTTCATTTGTGATTATTTATGGTTTTTGTGAAATTGCGTGATCTTGGAGAATTGTTGTGAAAAATGGGGTTCAGTTTCAAGAATTTAAAATGATGAGTTTAAATTATGGATTTTCATGAATTGTTAAATGGTTGATAAAAAATATATTTTTAATATAAATTTCTTTAAATAAAAATTGTGTTTTATTGAAATTTTTAGGAATTGAAATGGTTTTTCATTGAAATGGTTTTGGCGGAAATGATTTTCAATAAAAATATGCTTTTATTGAAAGTGTTGTATTGGAATGATCGTTGGGAATATGGGGTGTGTTTTCATGTTGCATATATGGGTATTGGTTGAAATATGACATTCTTCTTGGTTCCAAAGGTTTAATGGCACAAGGAAATTTCATACATGGGTCTTGGTAGATATATGACCTTGTGCTCGGTGCCAAAGGGTTAATGGCACATGGGAAACAATTAGCTTGCGACCACTTGTTAGATAGACGAGAAACCTCTAATGAGTATGGAACTGTCATAACATAGCATGCATGGCTAGTTTCATGGGTTTGAGTCATGGTTGGGTATACCAAGAAAGGGATATTGTGAAATGGTATTAAAGATTTTTTAGTTATTTTTTTGGAAAAATATCTTTTTTGGGGAATTGGTTTCAATTTCACTTGTATGATTTTGGAAATGAATGGTTTTGGAAACTTGTTTATATTTAGTTATATCTATTTTAGATACATTTTTTTATACAAACTATTTTATATAATTGTTTCTAACTCTTCTATCCTAGTGGTGTGAGTAGAGATGTCAATGGGGGAAAACCATCTAAGTTTTATACTCACCCCTACTTTGTCACTTTGGTGATTTTGTAGATGTTATATTCCAGGACAAGGGAAACGGTAATGTTTCACACGTGTTTAGCACTGCCTCGTGATGTTTGGGATGTTCAGAGATTTTGGATCTTGGAGATTGTGGAGAATGGAGTTTTGAGGTATTTGGAGATTCTTCTGTAGTCTATCCGCTATGTACATTGATACTTGGTTATTCTTCTATTGTTTCTTACTTTGATGTGATTTTGAGATACATAATGTTGTTGAGTTGTCTTCCATTTGTTCATTCACCGTATAGTGAATGTTTGGTTATGGTTGGTAGGTTTATTGGTTTATTAGTTAAGGGTAAAATCGTCCCCCATGGGTATTTGAAACCCTTCGGCATTTATTGCTAGCCTTTGCTATCTTTGAGATGTCACTTAAGGCCTAATAATGAATCGTTGTTCTCTCAAGCCAATGAGAATTTGTGCATCATTAATGTTTTCTTAGAAACACATGTTTCTCTCAAGCTAGTCCATTCATATCTAAGTGAATGAAATTATTTATATATGAATAATAAAAAATTTACTTAATAAATATGTGTCACATGGTTATAATTTATTTTTTTAATGGATTCATATGGGTATAACCCCACTAAAAGGAATATCCTCTTTTTATAACTTCTTGTCTCAATTATATTTGTAAAATACCCATTTCCCTTTCCTCTCATTTCATAATAGAAAAATTTCTTTAAAACATACATAAGGGAAAAGTTACATATTCTCAAATGAATCCAGAATAAAAATCCATAGTTAATTCATTATTTATAGATTTTTTAATATATGAAAAATTACTTCATGCGTTCTGGGATACTTTAATCTAGATGTGGTAGCATTACCCTTTTTGCTAAAACACACTACAATATAATTTCTAGGTTCCCTTCTTAATGATAATATTTATCATTACAAACAACAATCAAAATTCATTTATGAAATTTAAATAACAATTTTCAATAACATGTATTGATATATTTTCCTTATAAGAAATCTTCCACTCTTTATCATAAATATTTATTTTCAAACACACCCATTTAGAAAACACGAACTAAATACAAAAATTATATTCAAAATCACATGTAATTTTATATACATAAATATAAGGAAAAAATCATGTCTTGGAATATCATCATGACATATTTATCTTATGATAATAGTTTATGAATCATCTAGAAATAATTTGTTCTTTATTATTTTCAATCCTAAAAATATAATACTTTTAAAATTATGATATAATTTAATTTATAAAATATGTCTTGATGATATATTAATCACATTTTATAATATTACATAGATAAACATTCTCTTAAAAAATCTAATATCTTATGGAGTTATAAATTCATGTAAACAATATAATCCAAAATGATAGGAATCTTACATGAAAAACACAAATTTTTAGCTAGTAACATCAAACGCAGACAGTATATTTTAGGAGAATAGTGTACATTATAAATTCAATTTATATATTATGAATACCACATATCTGATGCATCGAGTGAAACATATTTTTTATTCTCTATAAAACATCCTATATTATAATATAATATGGAACATATTATAAAATTTATCATTTTCTAAATAGAATATCCTTTATGATGAAAAATGATTACATTTCTTCATTATCTACATAAGAAGTTCTACTTTGTATATTTTTCAGGGCAATATTGGAAGAAAAAATTATGTGTCACAAAATAACATATTATAAACCACTAAACCGCTTACACATCATCCAATACTATTGTAAATCATCTTAATTTCTGAAATTTTAGATCTAAACTAATAGCTTATTACAAATTAACATAACATCATTCATCTAAAATGGGACATGTGACGATTATGCTATGTGTTTCCATAACTTATCAAATACGTTTAAAATCACACAAAAAACTTACTAACTTTTAAATGCTTCAAATTAACCCATTAAAATTCAAAATATTTTATATTATATTAAATAATGAAATTATAATATTTCAGAAACTGATTTTATATCTATATCCCAAATACAATTTAACCACTTCAAAACATCATCCACGATTTATTTAAAATGGGGATTTTGTAGCCTTAACATTGCATACTCCAAGAATTTTTTCTCATAACTCCATATTCACTTCTAGATTTTCTTAATACCAGTAGAATAGTTCCATAATAAATTATGATTATATATCATCAAGACCATCATATGACTTGTCTCTATTATAGGAATATCAATATCAAAACAACAACATTATCCCTTCAAATTAATGATTAAATTATCTTAACTCCACTTTACCACAAATTTTTATGGGTGACATCAATAGTGTCATGATTGGGTAGATTCTTCCTCAATCCCCCATCTTTACAGAAAAATTAATAATGAAACTTATTGAAAACAAATCACAAACAATACAAACCATATTGAAATTCAATATCCCCTTGAAATTTATTCTAAATTCCTATATACTTAATCAAAAATTACTTTATTTAGAGATGTATTATTTCCCTAATTGACAATAAATTCAAATTATAATAGGGATATCCTCCTTTCTATTCAGAATTATAACAACCATCTTCCCCTTTTTTTATATTTTATCCATATTGGTCATAGAATCATTCAATTAAACTTGAGAGAAATATTGAATCACAATACTTAATAAAATTTTCTAGAATCAAATCATATATATGTCTACATAGTCTATCATAATATAGAAAATGAGTGCGATCAATTTAGACAACAAATTATCTCTAAAAATATTTACAATGTGATACCAACATAAAAACTCTTCTAAGAGGATAGTGATATATATTTCAAAAATTTAATGAAACTTAAAAAACATCAACAAACATATAATTATTATTTAAATAAATAATTAATTTCCCAATATTTTTTTACACAGTCCCTCCCAATTGAGAAATCATCCAATTAAGTCTATGAATGTGGTGGAAAAGTGAAAATCAAACTTTTTCGTGGATGATTTAATCTTTAAAAATAATCACAAATCATTTATGATAGAATTTTTTATATATGATACCAAATGTATTCTACAAGTTTTATATTTTATGGAGACATCAAGATACCAATAATAATACTATCCATGATAGATATAATTTATATAAATATATAAATTATAGTCTTTAATTAGTCTATTTTTATGCACCGTCAACTAATAATACAATAAGTATAAATCGATAGATAGGTGGTAAGATAGTTAGTTTCTATAAGCTCAAGAATTTATATAAGGGGGATTTGACTTGGTTCTGAACCAAAAACCCTTTTCCATGAGGACATAATGTTTAATAACTCTTCATGATTTCATCCTTATTTATTTTCATATATACATTCACCTTTAGGTAATAAGTTTTTATTTCCTTTCACTTCTTCCCTTTTAGATGGTACTTCATTAATTTCATTAAATATGATAATAAAACAAATAATTTATACCTTATACTTCTAAATAACCTTCTGATATAGTAATTTATGTATTTTCAAGAACTTTTTTCACATGATAGACATTCTTTCTGAGTATTGCTTTTTTCTAGAAAACAATTTTTTCACTAGAATTAACCAGTTCATTCAGTTTGATCACAGACAACATCTATTATTATGAAAACATTGTTTTCCACATATGTTCTATGTATCCCTCATTTTTTATGCTTTAGATATTGTCATCATAAAAAAATGGGGAATCATTTTTTTAGAAGATATAGGGAAATATGAAATCAACAATGTGGATTCCAAAAAAAAATCAAGCTTATTATCCCTTTGAATATTATTTTTTTAGTACCATATTTCAACCTTATTTCAAGATATTCGTTGAAATTATATAGTGGTCAATGGTGTGTAATATCAATCCAAAAATGTATTTTATTTTTCTATATTTTTTTAAAATATTTCATATATTTCATCATTGACATCATGGGGGTAGTTAAATGTATATTTTTATTTTTTATACACCTCAAAAATGGACTTCATTTTTTATTCAGTCATATAAGCTTATGTTTTTATATTCTCTTAATATCAATATTAGAGTTGACAATGACTATTAAATACTAGAATTTTTCATATTAGTGGCCACTACTATTTCAAAATAGAAAAAAATGTCCAAAATATCTAACTATACTTCTAGAATAATTTATTCTTGTTTCTACAAAGGATGAAAATATAGCATGGGTTTCATCCATTATTCATAAATAATTTCCCATTATTTGGTACATCTCTTATCTTCATATGTTGAAATAAATCCCAATAATCATCATACTTTCCCCCAATCTACAACAAAACCAGCATCTTCTAACTCATATTGTTATTTTTTATTCATTAGTAGTGTTTTCATATTAAAAACATATCTACCTTACTTTAATAGGGTTAAGACCCCCTATATTAAGGTAATTTAAATTATTTTCTCTTATTTAATGTTATTATATAATCCCTTGATGTGTCTTAGGATTCTCAGTTTTATTATCCCACCAAAATTGTCTATTTTTTCACATAAGTCTTGTACGAGTTCTTGAAATTTAATTAGTGAACAAATATTTATGATTATTTTTTGTTACCTATTTCAAATAACTTCTTCAGGGTTATCATGATATGATTACAATAACATTTTGATATATTTTTTATTATTTTTATTATAATAATATATCCATATTTCATTACAGAAACTCATACCTTCTCAAAATATTATGATGATATTGTATGGGGGGGTCTATAGATTTTTCATATTGACATCTAACACAAGTTATTATATAGTAATAATGTAATTTTGGACATCTATTGATTTAAAAATTTCTTAATATTGACTAATTATCTCATTATATTATTATTTTTTATTTTATTTTTCTTTATCAGTGTGTTTTCATTTTCATTACAAATTTTTTATATTTTTTCAATTCTGTGGTTTGGAAATCTATTGAAACTCAATATAGTTAGGGAATACATAAATATCATATCCATTAACATTCACTAAGATTAAATTATCATTTATATCTATCTGAAATTATTTTTCAATTAGATTTCCTCTTTAATTTCAAAGTGAGATAGAACGTTCCATGGATTTTCCTCGTTTTTTATTGTGATTCATCATCTAACCTTTGTTTCCAATGCATATTCTATAGAATTTGATTCCAAATTTAGATATTATTTTCCCTCTTGTAGTACCATGATATATGAAAATATATATGTGAAAACATTCTAATGAACTATATACAAATATTATATAAATTTGGAATATAAATAAATAAGTGATTCATTGAATCATCTTCATCATATCTTGATCTTGATTCAATGAGGGATTTGTAACCATCTAATATAAATGATGAAAATATACTAAACTGAAGAAATTTATATAATTGATAATCTTATTCCATTTTGAAAAAAATGATATTCTTTTCCACGTTATTTTTCATTTTTTAGAGATCATTCATGAGACCTATATTCATCATGAATAGTGAGTAAAATTAAAATATCCATAAAATATTCTTTAGATAACTCCTAAATTTTTCATTTTAGACATTTCTGGATAAAAAATATAGTCAAAAAAATATTTATATATAATTAGATAGAACTTTTAGATATAATACCAATTGAGATTCTACAAGAATGAGTACATAATCACCCGATCGGGGGGGGAATCGGGTTTAGAACATCCTTACCCTAATCCCAAATAATGTATTTTGGTCTTCATTCACCCTTTCATATATTAATTGTTATCACATGTTATGATGTAAATGAATCTACTTATATCATAATCGAAAAGTAGTAAACTAATACCAATGTATAACTTATATCTATATCATCGCATAGTATTTTGGGGGTGTTTAGCCTCAATGTGGTAAATAAACACCATATTTTTAATAAGTTCCACTTTGTCGCATAATTATACAATAAAATATTTACCATCAATTTTTATTGTGTATTATATGGTTCATAATGAAAACTTATTCACTCTATTACATATGTTAATAATTATAATTATGTATAGGTAAATGTAAATCACATCCTATGATTTCTTTATACTCGCTCCTCAAATTTCATAAAACATTTTCCAACCATTACTATAGATCTTATCTTGACATTGGATGTCTCTGTATTAACATCATTATATATGCTTCCTCACTCATAGTAATTGAATCTGTTGGTATATTTATGAATAGTGGCATCAAACTCGATCTTGATCCAAATACTTTCTCCGGGTTTGTATTTTCAAACATTATGGTGGATTCTATTAATACACACTTGAAGGTCCATGAAAACCTAAAGATGATTCGTAGATCTCAATGTAAATTTTTTCCCTGTCTCTTATTATTTCATAACTTTATCATGGAAAAAACAATATAGGGAATCATAGTGAGGTTCACGAAATCCATAATCATGATCTCCTCCTTTCATCTTCTACAAACATGATTTTAACTTTTAATCCATGGTTGATTTAACTTCTACTTCATGTCCACTTATACCCAAATAGTATCTCATATTTTTCATAGGACTGAAATCTTATTTTATGCATATTGGAATCATAGGTTCTCTACATATAGTGTTATATTAGACCCAACTTTGTCTCTCCCTCTATACCTCCCTCTATCTTTGACACTATGTTTTATATTTTTGACATACTAATGGATTTTCTATGTCTTTATTAAATAAAATCCTTCAATGTGTATTTATTTCATTATCCCTTTTTTGGTTTCCAATTAATTCTCATGGTTTCTTCTCCTATAACAAATTAATACCAACTTTTTTTAAATTATTTTCTTCAATTCATTCAAATAATACCACTTCTTCCTTTTCGTCACATTTTCTCTCGACCATAAATTTTTATTTAAAACATTTATAAGGTATGTCTTCCTTCTTCCCAAAATAATATTTACTTAATTACTTCCATATAACTATTCCAAAAATCACAAATTTCTATATACGGGGTGGGATATTCTCATTACTACATGGTAGCATCATTTTAGTTCTCAGAATAGACAACTTCCAAATCACATTCAATACTTGAATATCTTATATTCATTCAAATATTCAATCAAAATTACCTTTTGATATTTAAATCATGGATCTTCATCACATGAATTGGATATTTTCTATTTGAAGAACTCTTCAAATTTATACCACAAATATTTATTTCTAAATATTTTTCACTGAAATTTATACATTAAATGAAATAGTGAATATCTAAATCTAATCTCTATTCATTACTTTCAGACTTCGATCGATGTAGTGTCACCTAGAGAATCCGGATAATATGATGTTAAAATAACATCTTAGGAAAGTTTGAAAAAAATTCATATCTAGAGTCATAAAATTTAAAATTTATCACCTTTTATAAAGTAATATATCATAAAAATTATGTCTTACATAATTACTATGTATCATACACATTTTAGTATATTATGTTGCTTATGTATCTTATGAAATCTCATATCTTATATGAACAGTGTTTTGAGGAATATCATATAACACAAAATGCATTAGATTTAAAATATATATCTTGTGATATAGAAACATCTTATGATGGATTTCGACATTAAATGACTATTATATGTCTCATTTACTCACTATATCTCCTGAAACCCACATATATTACACAGAAGCTCAAATACCTTCCAAATTCACTGCATGACATGTTCTTTTTTTATATAAATAAATTCTCCTTATCCAAATTCTCATTTCTAAGAAATAAAATCTTATCAAAATTCTCATTTCCAAGAAATAAAATATTATATATTGAAAAATTCTAACAAATCATCAATGCATGCATATTTTCTATATTATTAATGTTTCCTAGAATTTTTAGTGTTGTTCTATTCAGTATCATGATATGACACCTTTTTCATCATCTCATTTTTTTGAATAATCTAACTTGTAAAATTATCAAAAATATACTCATAACATCTTAGTTGTAGAATAAACCATGTACGTTTTAAATGAGAAAAATATACATTTTACTTCCCCCTTCTAGAATATATCAATTATGATCAAAAAACAGAAATTTTCTTATGAAATTAAAAAATCATTTAATGAACTTGATTTTATTTTAAATATTGTATGGAATAGAAATACCAAAAATAGATTATTTTTTAGGAACTCTTTTTACATCTCTATTAGATATTCATTTATGCTTCTATAAACCATCATAAAATAGTTGCTCAAATTTTTTATTCATTGAAATTAAATATGAATACTCTATTGATAGTTTCTCACACCTTTTTCTACATAAAAAACCTTGTATATACATTAATAAAATATTTTTTTAGTACTATTAATTATATATCATAATAAATAGAACATTAATCATATTATTTGCAGGGTTATCAATAAGAAATAACCTCTTTGACCATTCCAATTTATAATAGAGGCAGTTTCAATTTACATTTCCAGTAAACTATATGAATATCATATTTTTCATGTTGATTTTTTTGATACTTCCTCATCACTAATATTTATGATGATATTAATATTGAAACTTATTAAGAATTAATACAATTAACGTAACCTTTGATCACTTAAAACCCATAATTTCAACATGTTACAAAAAGTTTCATCACTCCAAAAAGATATAGAATAGGATGAAAACTATTGGATGTATAAATTTGTTTCTTCCTATGGTAAAAAATTCAAAATTAATAAAGCTTCAATTACATGGTTATGTATGAAACAAAAATTCCATATATATATGTGTGTGTGTGTTCATATGAGTAGATATAGTTTTCAAACCATAATTCTAGGGACCAGACCACAATTGTATTCTTGGATATTTGGGATTTATTATCCATGTCTATCATAATTTGGGGTAAATTTATAATATTTATCATCATATGAAAACACATATTGGGTATATAAATTGAAGGTTTCATATTCATAAAAACACGTGAGTTGTTGTGATAATGCTTTAATTTTTCATTCCATTATTTTCATGGAATTATTTTGAGAGTGGTTTTCTAATATTTGATTGAATAAAAATAGCTCACATGTGATCCAAAATTCAAATTCAAATAATGTTAGGAATAAAATCATTTGATTTATTGAATCTTGATATTATTTATTGAAAATGGGTTCTCAAAGACCTATCTCTATATAATTTATTTTCCTATTGATAATTAATTAATAAAATGATTAGAATGATCTCAATCATTTCCCATCATGGAATCACAATTTGATGACAATAGTTATTGAACACTGTAATTTCCCTTATACCGTGTGTGTTCATTCTCACTTATTCACTCATCATTACATCATAACCATGAATTTCCCAATGATATAATATTGATGAGAATTATTTTTTAGGATTTGTTATTTTAATTGAACAATTGATTCAATGTTCCCCCCATGGGTGGTTCACTCTCTCAGAAGCATGTTTGTCTACATCAAATCATTATTGAAGTGGTTGTATGTATCCCATATTAAATGAGTTTTTCAATTATAATATCATTTATCAAAACATTAAAAGGATTCTAGGAACAACATCAAACAAGAAATGTTTTTAATGTTTTTTGGTAAAATAACTAGAGTACATATAAAATAATTTATATATTTATGAAATAAAATAGTTAAATTCATTAAAAAATTATAATGCAATAAGTGGTATTTAAATAAATAAAAGAATTTAAAAAAATAGAATAGTAACCTCAACCATGAATGTATAAATAAAATTTATATATCTTATAAGTGAAAAATGATATATTTATACCATGATATAAGTAAAAAACGTTTATAAAATATTATACTAAGTGGTGGTAATTTTGTGACACATATATTTGTATTTATAATTTTATAATTAATATAATTATTTAAAAGAAAACTTTTCATTATTAAATGGATTGAAAAACTCATATTTTATTTTAATATAATGGTAAAATAATTTTATGAGACTATAATTAATTTTTAGATGTGTTATAAAATAAGTTATAATTTTCAAATTAGTATTTTTTTAATCCTTGATTATTTTAATTAAAAATTATATTTATTATATTTTAAATAAATGTTTATAAAATGGCGTTTATTTTTGAATTTTACGTGTATAAAACATTTTGGGGTTATTTTTTTGGAATTTTTCTAAAATAGTTGCTTTTTTGTGAATTGAGGAGTATAGTAATTTATAGAATTTAGAAAATATAGGAATAATTGACTCATGGATGATGTATGGGTGATATAATACCATAATCTAGAAGTATACTTCTCCTATTGATTTATTTAGTTAGGGGAATAAAAAAAATTCATAGCCTTCATCCAAAATAATAAACTACTGAAGGAATTAATAAAAAACACCCCTCCCTCACACTATAAATAGAACCCCACACTACATATTCTGTTCACCCCTCAAATCATGTATATTTTTTATATTCTTCTCAATTCACTTCCAAATACAGTTCCCCACCACTAGGACTAGCTGGTCTCACTAAAGTCCCAAAAATCACGTTAAGGAGGTTCTCAATGAGTACAATTATAGAGGTAATTCTTATTGCAAGTGTAACTAGGATGGTTACACCATAAGTTAGTTTTGAGAGTTACATAATAAGGTAGTTGTGAAATATAAATTATATGTTTCTCTTGAGGGTTAAAAATCATATAGCATCTGTATGGGTTATAAACCTAAGTAAATAATTCCAAAATTTGCCTATCTGTTTTTATTTATGTTTTATACATTTTATTGAAATCTATTATTTTCACCAATTAATTATATGATATTTTATGGGTAACAAGTATGACATTGTGAAAATTATTTCTTGTGTTTATAAGTATTCATGGAATAAAAACTTTTTTCTCTTATGTCCTTCTATGAGCTTTTTATAGTCATCCTATGATTTTTAAAAAATTACAAGGCTTATGGAAGGTTAAGATAAAAGATGAATCCAAGATGAATGTTGTGAATATTTTTCATGAAAATATTTCTATTTTTATTAAATACTTTTCTATTACAGAATAAATTATAACAATTTTAATAGTATAGAATTTTTTGTGTGTGTTTATATGTATGAATTATTTACTATTTATCTAAAACTCTAAACTAAAAAGATCTTTGGGAATGTAAGAAAGTAATATAAATGAGACCATACTAGATTATGTAATGTTTAAGGACGGGTCCTTATAGTTGGTATGAGAAAATAGTTTAAATAACATTAGGGGTTAGGATGATGTTGATATAATACCATATTTTAATATATGGTTATGTTAAAATGATATATCATTTAATGAAGACCATGTTGATTCATCTAAGATATGTCTGTTAAGAATTGTTTTTCATGGAAGAAATAGGGAAATTAAAGTAGTAAGACATTGAGGGGATTATATGTTTCCAAATCTATAGACGAGAATGGTTGGTATTAGAAATGACTAATTTTTCATAGTAATGGCTCATTTTATTTGGGCTATAAATGGAGGTGGAACCTATGAAAGAGAAAAATCTGAGCTACCAAAAAGGAACATGATCGTAGTGAAGCATTTTATGAAGCAGTGCCCTCCAACTTTCAGCAAATCTTTTCACCCAGGGGTGAATGAAGGGTGGATTAAGGCCCTTTAAAATATAATAAATGTTATGGAATTTTTAAATAATCAAAATTTTATTATTTCTATATATCATTTTGATGGTTATTTCGAGCAGTGGTCATCAATGGTATAGAATATCCGTTATAGAAAAGAGATTTAAGAGATGGAATAGAATGAATTTAATATTCTTTTTCTTGAAAATATCTTCGTAATTCAGTTCTAATTAGTAAAGTGAATAAAATCCTATAATTGAAACAAAATAAAAAATATTCACTGGACATAAATAATGAAAAATTCACTAGATTGGAATTGTATGTTTCAGATATTACCTGTTATAATGATAGTAAAATCAATTGTTTTTACACAGGGTTAAATCCAAGATATCAAATTTCATTAACCACCAATGAATTCAAATGTTATAAGATCATTCTATAATTTGTATAGAGGGTATAAATAGAGTTTTTGAATGATCACATGTACTTTAAAATGAACCAAAATTAGATGTCCAAATGGAAAACAATGGGTAACGGTCCATCAATGAAATTTGAAGGTAATAAATTCATGTATCTAATTTTTCAATGTGTCCTCAAAATAACCTTGGGGAATTCCTCAAAAATCAATGAAGTGTTTTATATGTGGTAATTTTGGATATATGTCCCATCATTTCAGTGAAAAATATCTTAGTGTTGGTATGTTTAATTGTGATAAGAAAACTATAAAGTGTTTCAAATGTAGTCAGATGAGGATTATAAAAATACCTACCCAAAGAAAGATATGAATGGTGGATAGTAGTAAGATAATAATCAGAAAGGTGTAGTGAAATCATTTTTGACTACTACAGAAGATGTTGGGTTATCCAATGAAGAGGTATCTGGTGCTTTAATTGTCTACTAATATTTTTCTAATGTATTGTTTGATATAGGGTCTACACATTCTTTTATTTATAATAAATATTTTTGTAATTTGAAAATTTCAAATAAAGAAATAAGATAAAATCTTATTTTTTAAACACCTTGGGAAAATATTAATGAAAAATGAAATTATAGGAATCTTCATGTTATTGTATGTGGAAAAAAATTCTTGAAAACCTTGTTGTTTTTTCCATAGTATATTTTGATGTTATTTTGGTTATGCAATGTATTTGTTTTATCCTAATAAAATTGATTGAAGAGATATTGATTTTTTTTAATAATATTTTATATTTGTATAGATGAATGAACCCATGACATTAATAACATATCAGGAATATATAAAACTATTAAAACATGGATATTAAAGTTATCTTGAATATATTGTTTAAAATAAGGGAATTGATCATATTAATGATGTTTCAGGGGTAAATTTATACCAAGATTTTCGTCCTAATGATTTTCCCAGTTTTATAACAAATCAGAAAGATAAATTTGCTATTGTATTAGTTAATGATGTTAGGACAATATAAAAACAACCTTATCCAATACCTCAATTCCAAATTTTAGAATTAAATAAGTAATTAAAGGAGTTTCTTGACAAAGGGTTCATTCATCATAGCACTTCTCCATGGGGTTTTCCAATTTTTATTATTAAAAATAAGTATGGTTCTAGGAGACTTTACATTGATTATTGAACATTTAATAAAATTTTTGTTAAGAATATGAATTTATTTCCCTATATCAATGACTTTTTTGATTAGTTACAAGGAGCTCAGTATTTTTCCAATATTGACTTGAAATTTAGGTGCCATCAGTTGAAGGTGAATTATAATGAAATCCTAAACACGTTGTTTTGAAGTTGTTATTTTCTTTATGAGACTATTATTATGACCTTTGGTTTGAAAAATTCCCCGGATGTATTCATGGATATTATGAATAGATTCTTTAGGTAATATTTGGATTACTTTGTTGTTGTTTTTGTTGATGATATTTTGGTTTTTTCAAACATTTATAAACATCATGAAAAACAATAAAGTATTTTCAAGTAAACTCTCAAATAGAACAAATTGAATGGGAAATATAAAAAATATGTTTTTTTGTTGCAACGTATTTATTTTCATTCGAACATTGTAAATAACCATGTTATAATAGTTTATCACATGAACATAAATTAGTTGATGAAAAGCCATGACCTAATAATATTACTGAGATATGAAATATTCATAGATATACAGGCTATTACAAAGGGTTTTTAATAACATTTCATATTTATCTATCCCACTAACTTTGTTGACATGAAAATGGGTAAAATTAATTTATACAGATGTCTATGTTGTTTTTCTAAGAATTAAAAAAATATTGGTGAACTCTTCAGTATTGTCCCTACCTTTTAAAAATGGTGATTTGTTTCTCTATAATGATGCTTCACTGAAGGGTCTTGGTTTTGTTTTTATAGAGAATGATCAAGTAACTTATTATGCTTTAGGACAACTAAAACCACATTAGTTAAATTATCCCACTCATTATTTGAAATTTGAGTCTATGGTTTTTGCTTTAAAAAATTAAAGGCATCATTTATATGGAGAAAATGTGAAATATATAAAGACCATAACAGTTTCAACAATACATTCAATCAGAAGGAATTAAACATGTGGAAAAGAATATGGATTTAACTGAAAAAGGAGTATAATTTCTTGATCAGTTTCCATCATAGAAAAGAAAAAAAATCTGGAAGATGTCTTAAGTCAAAAACATAAAGTTACATTGACCATGTTACATTTAGAACCTTAAATCTTGATTAATGATTGGATAAAATTCGGCTTGGAAGTTGTTGGCATCGAAAATTCCACTATTTTGTTTTAGGTTTTAATATATTCAACTCTCTGAGAAATAATTATTCAAGTGAAAAATGAAAACTGCAAGTTTTATAAAAAAGTATAATTTGTTAATGAAGGTATTTTTCCAAAATTTACCTTTCATAAATATTTTTTATATATATTTGGGAAGAGATTTGGTGTTCCTTGTGATTTACATTTAAAAAAATAGATATTAAGTTAAATCATAGTTCTCCGTTTTTTATTTCATCCTAGAAGTGTTATGATGTACAGAGAGTTTAGGGTGTATTACTGGAGGGATGTAATGAAAATATATTCTTATAATTTAACCATGAAATGTTTGTATTTTCAAAAGGATAATACAGAGAGAAAACTTCCAAATGGGTTGCTTCATACTTTTCTAGTAACATAGTGGAAATAGTAAAATATATCCATAGACATTGTGGTGGGACAACTGAAGATAGCTTGAGGTAATAATGTGATTTGGTTTATTATTGATTAGGTGACTACTTATGCACATTTCTTTCCGATTGAGACACTCTTTCTCTAGATATGATTTCTTGACTATAACTCAATGATATTCTCATGTTTTATGGAGTTTCTATATCCGTTATATATTAATGTGATCCCAAACCCACTTCATTCCTTTGAAAAGGCCTCTAGAAATTGTTTAAAACTGAATAAAATTTCATCACATCCTTTAATCCCCAATCTGATGGACAAACCAAGAGAACAATTCACACATTCAAAAAAATGTTGTCTGATTTTCCAGTGGGTTACCAGGGAACTTGGGATAAACATCCTTCTTTAGTTTATTTTTCTTATAGAAATATTTTTCATTCAAGTATACATATTGAACCTTTTGAGAAATTATATGGAATATAGTGCCATAATTTACCATTTTTTGGATTCTTTCAGGTAAAGGAAGTTGGTGAGACTAGAATTTGAGGAGGATGTGGCCGAAAAAGTGAGATTATCTAGCAACACATGAGGACATCTTAGAGAAGGTAGAAAATTTATAATAATAAAAGGAGGAAATTATTTTCCTTCGAGATAGGAGATCATGTTTTATTTAAAATATATCCAAGGAAAAGTTTTATGTGATTTGGTAAGAAAGGAAAGACAAGTCCATATTTCATTGGATCTTATGAAATCCAGGAGAAAGTTATACTAGTTTCCTATCAAAATCATTGTCACCTTTTGTATCTCAAGTATAGAAGTTTGTTCATGATTCAATGTTAATAAAGTATCTTCCATATTCATCTCACGTTTTGAGCCCATAATTAGTTCAATAAGAAGAGAGGATTCTATATAAAGAGAAAAAAATTAATATTCTTGATCCTAGAGAGAAATTATTGTGGAATAAGTTAATTCTCTATGATAACATCTTCTTGAAAAACCATATTGCTAAAAAAAGAAAAATATAATATGGAAATGATACTAGTTAAAAGTATCCTCAGTTGTTTAATAATTTAATAAAAATTAAGAGGACACAATTTCTAGTAGGATGGATAATTTAACAACATAGGTACTTATAAAATATTTTATTTTCATTCTAGGTGTAAATAGTTAAAATCAACATAAATGTATAATGAAATAAGTGGTATTTTTTGAAATTAAGGAATTTAAAAAATAGAATAGTTACCTAACCTATGAAATAATGATTAAGAATTATCTATCTTATAAGTGAAAATATTAAAATTTTATATCATGTAATAAGTTAATAAATTTTTTATAAATGATAAATTAAGTGTTGGTTTTTGGGACACATAAATTTTATGTAAAATTTTATAATTAATATAATGTTTTATAACAAAATTTACATCTATAAAATAAATTCATAAATTAATATGCAGTTTTATTATGGTTAAACAATTATTTTATAAGACCTCAGTTAATTTTTCAAAGTGAAAAAAAATTAGTTATAATTTAAAATTTTGAATTTTATGAAAAAATGATGGTTTTAATTAAAAATAAAATTTATTTTATTTAAAAAATTATTTTCATAAAATAGATTTCATTTATTTAATATAAAAATTGTTAAATGATTATGGATAATATTTTTCATTTTTCTAAAATAGTTTCATTTTTTGAATATTGAAATACTGTAATTTACTATATTTAAAAAAAATTGACACATGGATGATATATGGACTGTATAAGACAATAATTTTGAACAGTGCTTCTCCTTTTACTTTATTTATTCATGGGAATCAAAACTATTCATATATTTAAGAGAAAATATTAAACAAGTGAATAAAACAATTAAAAAAACACCTCTCTCCTCCAATGTAAATACCACACCTCGCAATCGCTTCCCCTCACACCGCAATGTCATGTAACTTGTTTAAATTATACCCATTTCCAATCCAAAATATTATTCAAACATAAAATGCCTACAGATCTCACCAAAAGGATAACACCATGTTCCTTAAGGAGGCTCTCTAGGAGGATAATTCAAGAGGTAAAATCCTCTTTCATTTTCTATTCGATTATTTTATTTCATTATTCTCTACTTACCTCCCCTCATCAAGTGACATGATAAATCTAGTTTCTCACTATACATTATTTTTTTTGTGTAAATGCAATATCTATAATCAATCCCCATTTCTTATCCTCTTATTCTAAAAAATGAAAACATCTTTTGTGATGTGTTGGTATACTGTCATCGTGGATGATCTGTTTTCATTTTTATTTACCACCTTAATGGATTATAATAAAACCATTATGGTCGGTAAAAAAGATTTTATTGTACATATTATACTGATATAATATTCTAGAAACATTATATAAACAATTTATTAAATAAGATGGTATAAATTTGTAATGGTCGAAAAAACCACAAAAATAAACTAAATCATTTTTATTGATGTTTTATTAAATGATTCATCCTCATATCAGGAAAAAAATGATATATTGTGTCATTTAAAATTATATAAACTTATTAATATCTCTTATTTTCAATTCTGGAGTTTTTCTTCAATTCAAAAAGAAAATCCACAATGAACGGAAAATCGAAACCAAAAAATAATTGCACCTGAAACAGTGAAAATAAAAAAAATTATATCAATTAATGGGTGTTAAGTAATCATAAAAATAAAATATATGGTATTATAAATAAAAATATAGTTCTTTAATAATTTAATAACAACTTTAAACCATTATACATGAGGTTTGAAATTTTTTTAAGAAATTCAAACCCAATTTATGAGACTCTTCTTTTAAAATACACTTTTAAATTTGTATTTTTAAAAAATTAAAAAAAATGAATGATTTTATGATGTAAGTATTATTGTTATATGATTACATTCAATTCCTTGGTAATTTTTTATAATGAATGGTTGTACCTATATCTTCCTCAAATTCATTGGATATTTTTTTGTTGGAAGTTGACCGTAATGGTTTTTCTAAGTGTAACTACGATGTTTACACTATATGGTAGTCATGAGGGTTACATAATAAGGAGGACATACGGATTTAATTGTAAGGAATCTATGAGGGTTACAAATCATATGGTAGCTATGATTGTTACAATCTACAGTAATTAATTTTGACTATTTAATATATGGTTTTATTTATGTGATCTATGTTTTATCTAAATCTATTGTTTTCAAATGTTTTGTATATAATATTTTAGGGGTGAGAAGTATGTATTTATGAAAATTATTTCTTATGTTTAAAAGTGTTCATGGACTAATGCTTTACATTCTTGAATGTCCATTACTGAGATTTTTTGTTCTCGTGCCATGTTATAAAATGTTTTTCAGGGGGGGTTAATCAAGGATATGAGAGAGGAAGAATCCCAGAGTAATGTTGTGCAGGTTTTCATCAAAATATAACATTTAAAATTTAAAAAAAAATATGAAATAAATGGATACTATTTTAGTAGTACCCACAATGTATTCTTGTGGGATGTTTGGTATAAATTATGTCTTATTTCAAAAAAAACTATAAACTGAAAATATCTTTGAGAATTTAATAAAGTGAATTATAAAATAATTTACTAGAACATGTAATTTTTTTTGTCAGATCTCTATAAATGTAAATATATTTTATCAATAAGTGATGTGATGGTTTCATGACTTCTATTTCATAGCATGAATATTCTTGACATCGTTTAGAATATTTTACATGTTAATAAATATGGTATATCCAATATAATACATGATATGAAGAATATTAAAAATAATATTTAGATATTAATTCATTACATTCATCCCAATTAGATAATAAATTTATCAGTGTAATTTTTACACCATAGGATATTAAAAGGAAAACTACATTGAATAGCATATCAGAAACACAACACTAAGGATAAAAAATCACAAGATATAATTATTTAAATATAATTATTACAAAAAAGTAATTAAATTGGAGGGTATGAATAAGATTAAGTAATTTATGAAATATATATAATTATCCTATTAAATAAAATTTTATTTATTAATTATAAAGAAAAATAGAAAAAAAAATAATGAATACATATTATTCTTAAACAAATTCTTTACTAATGAGTATTATTAATATTTTGATAAAATATTATAAATAATTTCTAGAACCCTTAGAAAATTTAATTGATAAAATAAAAAACTGGAATCATAATATCCAAAATATGATAGGTTTAATTTTTTGGATTTTTTGAAATGTTTGATTTTTTATTCATTATTAATCATTCCAAATTTTAAAAATGATCTCATTTTATTTAATTAAATTAATTAATTTAGAAGTCCAATTACATTTTATATTTGGTATTTGAGATAAATTTGAAGAATTTTATTTCTAATAATATAATTAACTTAATTCAAATAATCAATTTTCAAGATTTTGGTAAAATATTTTTTCTATGTTTATAAATGTGGTTTTTTTTCAATAAAAAATTAAGTACATAATGATATCCAATTAATTTGACAAAAATTAAGCATACAAAGGAAAAAAAATAAAATAAATTTATATATTATATAATAATTTATATGAATTTAAATTCATATACTGTTTTTTATAGTCATAAATGTATTATAATATCATCTATAGCTCGAATAATGAATTTCACATAAAATGTTTTTCAACATATTTTACAAGATTAAATTTAAATTAAATTATTTTAATTATATGAATTTTATATTATAAAATTTATTTTATATATTTAATATTTATTATAAATATTATGTAATATGGTAAAATTAGTTTTTTCATAAATAATGGTAAAATAAATAAAAATAATGCAATATGGTTATGTTTAAAATAGGTTTTGGCACATTACATGATCTTATATAAAAATTAATTTTCCACACAGATAAGAATTTTATTTGATAAATTTGATTTCATAGTATCAATAATTAGATTATAATTATTTAATAATTATAATTTAATTTTAGGATTTGAGAATGAATTATATAGGTATAAACTAGTTAACGTGGTTATAACTAATATGATTAAAGTTGGTAACTTTAAATGTATAGGTAATAACATGATTGAAATGTGATTATTCTTTTAATTTTAGAGGTGTTTCCCATCCATATCTTCCATCCTCTATATATTCAATCAATTTTTGAGGCACTTTGATAGAGAGTGACTTCCCATTATTGAATCCATTTATGTATTTACAAATATGTAACTTATCCTCACTAATTAAAGGGTCCCTCGGCTCCAATTTTCCTCACATATCAAAAGCCTCTTATTCAAACAATGCCTTCCCAAATTCCGACCTCACTCCCCTTTAAATGTCTTATATGACTTTTTAATTATAAATCCTTCCTGGGAAGTCTTTTTGTGATAAAATAAAAACATTTCCAATGAAGATATATATTTCTTAACCAAGATTTTTGTTTTACGTCCCCATCCCTCTCTCACAATAAATTTTGGACCATGATAAAAAAAATAACATCATAGTATCCCATATAATTAAATTTTATTATATTAACAGAATAACCTATATCTATATCCTCTTTTATCAAATGGGAAATGAAACAATATTTTTAGTGTATGGATGACTACCACCTCACGATCTGATGTAATTAATTTTCCATCATCACCTCCCATGGATATTTATAAAAAAAATTTATTGATTATATATTTTAACCATTAAATATTTATCATTGTTTAAAATTAATATATCATATATTTTCTTTCCTTTCAATTCACTAAAAAATGATAATTTCATTTGTGTACACATGTGGACTACCACCTCCATGATGTAATGTGATTTTTTCATCACTGCATCACATAGATTGTTTATATAAGTGTGTCAAAATAAGTAATATTTTATTAATGGTATAATTATATTTCTAAAAATATTAACTAATACCAACCTTCTTTCCATCATGTTCATTGAAAATTGGAAACCACACTCATGGGTTTGTATGACCTACCATCTACAATATTCTAATATAGTTATTTATTCATAACTATATTCCCTGTTTCGTATTAAAAGTATAATTTATGTTAAAAAATTATAATTAATTGATTATTATTAGTGTTCTAAATATTTAACAACCAACATCCTTTACCATATTCAACCAACCGAAATCATTTTGTTCATATTAACTCGATATCATAAAAACATCTGATTCTTACCAAATTGGACATGTAAATATACATAACATGGTAATTAAATAAACAATTAATAAACTACAAAAAATGTTCTTAAGAATTAATATAATTAAAATATGTTTATTATTTAGTAAGATAATGAACGTACGTGATGAGTTGAGCTAATGCTAAGGGATTTCATCTTAATTTCCATTCATTGAAGAATAATTTAATTTCATGAACATATAATATTTTATAGAGTGTATATAATACCAAAATTTCATATTATATCACAACTCATTCATATTATATTGTAATTCAATTTATAATTATTTTACTATATCCATGGTCATTTGATTTTATAGTTACCAAAGCGGTAAAGGCTTCATGTCATAATCTCCAATATTTTTTATATTTTACATTATCAAGGTCTCTTTGTAAAAAATCATGTAGAATATTTTTCTAAATACACATATGTTTAATCCTCTCTGAATCCTAAATGTAGTTTATTTGATTGGTTTCTATTTCCTATATTGTTTAATAATGAAAAATCAATAATGTTGTTTCTAAATAACACGAATTTTGTATCTTATTTTGGATCTAAAATATTTATATAACATATCTATTTTTTATTAAAGTATTTTTAGATAATTTCATTACTATTTATAGTGATTTTGTATAGAAAGTTTTACCCATTTTTTTAAAATATGGATTAAAATGAATGTTTTGGTCATTTTTTTAGGAAGGCACTATATGAATTTTTTATAAATTTTGAAAAGAATGTATTTATTTAATTTATATGAAATGAAAATAATTTTTTTCCATCATGATGAATAAATTCATTGAATATAAATTTATAAGTACCCGTGATTTTATCATTGAAATTTTTTCCTATAATATTTGGGAAATTTTATTATTTTAAAAATATTATTTTAAAGTGAAATGGTTAGTTTTCTCATGAAATATAAGATTTGATCTTTTAATGATTTTTTCATCAATTATGTCAACCATTTAAATAACATAATTCTAAAAAATATTGTCAATGAGGTAATTACATATATACATAACTCATTCTCCCTTTTATTGATGGCTTAATTCATGGATTATATTCATTTCTAAAATGCCTTAAATATAAAATTTCATTTGAATATTATTCAAGGATTTATAATTAAACAAATTTTATTTCTATGTGGTTGTTATTCTATTTATGACTTAAGATTGATTTCCTTTTGTGGGATACATATAAAATTACAAGTAATGATTGGTGCATCTAGACATAACTCTAATTTGTTGGGAAAATATTTTTTCTAATTATATATTATTTATGAGATTAGAGAGTAACCCAAATACATTATAGGACATTCTCCACCATGTTATATTTTATATGGAGTTATCCTTGAATCATTTTTATATCTTGATATATGATTCATTCACATTTACTATTATTCTATAATCTTATGATATGATTTTCTTTATGTTGTTACTCTATGTGATTAATCATAAGTCTTCTATTCTAAGATATTATGTAATACCTTTGACTCAAACGTTATTCTAATATATCATATTTATAACATTACTATAATTTTTCAATCTCCCCCTTTCTTTTATATTTTTTCCAACATTATCCTATGGATATTTAGGATATCATTATAGATAATAAAATATGGACTTAATGTTTTGGTGTCATTATTATATTGTGCTTACCTATTCTTCTAAAGAAAATTTCCATCATGATCATTGTGTTATATTTGATGGATGGTTATGTCAATAAATATGTAATAATATGATTTAAAGTATATGGTTACCATTATTGGTATTAGATATTTATCTATATATTTTGGGGTTTTGGAATAGTAAATTGTATTAAAAAATACCTGAGATAAGTCTAAGTATAGGATAACATCATAATATTTTTGTAAGGAATCAATTATGTGGCCTCTCTATAAATACATCCTTGTTTGGAAACTACTAGAGGATATGGGGCTGGAACATATGTATCTTGGAGAAATAACCTTGAAAAAAATTGATTTCATATATCTCGACCATCATTCAGATACATTGTAACTGTGCCCTTACTACGCATTTATTTTGGCACTCTCAAGGGGATATGGTTGTGTTAATTCCCATTTTCTATATGAGACATCATGAAGGATTCTAATTGAGAATATCATGAATAATCTAGGTTAAAACTAAGGTTTTGTATTTTTAAAATTAGGTTTTGTGATTTTGATTTCATATAAATTATTTTTCATTATTATGATCATTGTTTTTCAAGCCATGATCTTTTTTATTCAATAACCGAAACTAGAATGAAAGAAGTCAACACTGAATTTTATTTCAAATGTGGTACTTCTGGGAAACCAAATGGAATAGTGACTAATGCGACTTATTTGTTGATTATTAATAATCATTTATCATTGCATATGATAAATAAAATATACATTAATCAACTCTCACTCTTACCAAATAAGATTTGGTTCGACCAAATAAAGATATTGGTTGGAGGCGATTGTATAGGAATGAATTCTCAATTTCCATCATGTCATCAATATAGGAACATGCATATCAGATAATTTATTTATAGATTATAAAAATGTTTTATTTCTATTGGATAAGATAATTGAGCAACGAATTGTTCATGGAAAAAAAGAGCTTAATAGAGGAAAATAAATCCCATTCTAAAGTCCCATTTACAGTTATTTGTATTAAATATAAAGAACCACGTAATTATATAAATCAATTCCCTCTTTAAAAGGTTAACTCCTATGATAATGAATGGCCAATGTCATTAAAATCATTGAGGGAATGTATTTACATTTTTTTAATTGATAATTATATTTTATATGTATTGTTATCAATGGATTTTTTGTAATAATAATCATTAAACTTATAAGGATTATGTTGTTTTTTAGAAAAATAGATGATTTTAATGTGGCTTGGTTATAATTTTGGTCATTTATAAAAATTATTAGTATATCATAGAGATTATATAACAGTGTAATGTATATTTTTGTATGAGGCATTAAATTTTATTCATGTTAATTAGAGTTATATGTTATATTTATCTTTTGAGAATATTTTATAACATCATCCCAATATTTTGGTTCAATCTTAGTTTATAATATTTTGAATGATTTTAATGATAATAATTATATTGAATGATCTATGTTCAACATTTCGTTTTATTACTTATACTTTATATTTTAATGTTTTAATTTGGCATATGATGGATTATTAATTTTTGAAATTATGTTTCCATGTTCTAAGAAATTTGGTTTTTGTTAATTTAAAAATACAGTATGAATATATTGTTACCATTGTGTAATTTATGTGATTTATTAGAATATTATTTAGTGCTTTTGGAGCTAAAAATATATTTTCAAATACATATCATTTGATTAAAAAGGTGATATTAGGGTATAAATATATTAAAGGATGGAATTATACATTTCAAGTAAGTATATTCAATTATTCTCTTAGTATATATGGAAAACTTTATTCCCAAAATCACTGGAAAAGATTTTAAAATAATAAAAATACTACGTTATTATGAACATTTTTTATTAATAAACGGTCATTTTTTGGACAATTTGGTTTATGGTTTTGTGGTTATTAAAATTCTCATGATCATTTACTTTCCTCTGATAAATGTTATTTATCACTATATGTGATTATTATGACATTAATTCATTTCACCACATCCATATTTAGACATACAACAAATCTTCTTCCATTTTGAAACCTATTTATGTAATAAAAGTCATATTTCTATTTCAATTTTCTAAAGAGGATATTTTATGAACCCCTTATATGATGTGGGATTTTAAAAAAAATTCAAATTTCAAATAATTGAATACAAGGTTCAGGCTCAAATTTAAGGATATGGTTTTTTATATGTGGGAGAATTTGACCCCTTTATTTTAAAAAAAACTATTATCAAGAGCATCTATAACATCATACACTAATCCTAAATGAGTAGTGAAATTTTATAATTTAAATTTAAATTCTATGCACTTGATATAAAATTATATGTAATGAATATCATTAACTAATTTATGAAATATATATTATTATCCTACTAAAAATAAATTTATTGACAATTTTTTTAAAAGATCTCAATATAAAATGATGTATTTTTTATTAAAAAGTATATATTTTCTTCTCAAATGATTTTATTTCTCTTTGTGACCAAATATTGTAATTAATTTATGGAAATTTTAGAAAAATTATTTCATAAAATGAATTAATTTCTTGAATGAAAATAAAAAAATTAACATAGGGTGAAAGTTTTATATTTTTTTGAAATAATTGATTTTTCAATGAATTGTTCAATGAATAGGGAAAATATGTATTTTTCAAATATGCCCATTAATTTTGATTTATTAATGTATTTTAAATTATATTTAAATTATATATTTTATATAAACTTGACTTATTAAACATATTATTTAAAATAATCTGATTAATTTCATTGGAATTAGTAATGTTTATCATTTTGTTATAAATTAATTTTTACACTTAAAAATGAGGTTATCTACAAACGATTAAATTTTGAAAAAATATTATGAATATTAGTTAATTTAAAAACCCTTATTAAATAATGATTGGAATAAAATTTATATATATATTAATTTATATTTTTATTATGATGATTTCAATTCATAGACTTAAAATGAGATTATCAATTATTTGGAAAATATAGTTTCTTGAAAAAACTATTTTTCATCATAGATTTCCGATTTAATATTAAATCAAATTCTACCAATTTTGAAAACATAATTTCATAAAATGGATTAAATAATGAAAATTATAAAATTTAATATTATTATTTATGTTCTAATTAATTTTTATCATAATTAATTTTAAAAATAGAAAAAATAAATTATTGTAGTTAATGTCAAAATGGGGTTTTCACGTTACGTGGGATTATGTAAAAAATTAATTTTCAACACATTTTGGAATTTTTATAAATTTAATTTCTTATTTAGAATCATTGGTTTCAAATTATATAATAATTACCCTTTTATTTTTTGTATTAATGAATAAATTACCTACGTAAATAGTAGTTATCATGGTGAAAACTAAAATAGTAAAAGTGAGTAACCATAATGTTAAAGGGTATAACATATTTAAAACATGTATCATTATCAATTTTTTTGGTTTTAATTAAACAAATAGTCCAAAAACTACATTATTTATCAATCTCTGTGTTACATGGATTGATAACAACTTCCCATTATTGAATTATTTTGGGTACTAACAAAAATGACACTCTTTCTAACATACAAAAGAGCTCATACTCTTCTATTTTATTAACACAAAAAAATAATAGTCTCGTCCAATATCTAAAAAAATCCTTTCATACTCCCTTTAAAACATAATATATTCCTTTTTACTATAATGTTATCCTTTGACGGATTTTGGTGAAAACTTAAAGAGGTTGTTTGTATAAGAGGTGTCATTCTTAAACCAAAATTTTCAATTTATTATTCATCTTCATTAATATATTCTTAGAACACGATGATAAAATAAAATCATATTTTCCCATTAACTATGATTTCATTATTTTAATTCATAACCGATATTTATCTTCTCATCAGAAAAATGGGAAATGATCCCATCATTTGTTTGTACGGTGAAATATCAGCTCACAAACTGATGTAATTTGTTAAATGTCACCACATGTAATTGATATTTATGATCATTTATGTAATTTATATATATGGTATTCATGATATGTTTTCAATTCTATAAAATTATTATATCAATTTTCACTACCACTCCATTCAGATAAAAATGACAATGTCGTTCGTGGGTACATGGGGACTACCACCTCAATGAAGTGATGTGATTCATTTTTCAAAATTGCATCACATCGATGGTATATATAAATATATTTAAATAAATAATTTTTAATTTATGTTTTAGTTGTCATTATTTAAATATAAAATATTTCATACCTCTATTTCATCATGGTCCATGAAAAATAAAAATTTTACTCATGTGTATATAAGACCTAATATCTCCATAATTGTAGCTTATATCATATTTCTAAATCATATTTCATGATTAGATTTAATAGTATGTTTTATGTATAAAAATATAAATTATTTAATTATTAAACTTTTAGAGATTATGGGACAGTTACTTATCTTACAACATTCATCCTATCCAATTCATTTTGGACATATGACAATAATATTGTGAAAACGTCCAACATGAAATTAATTGATTAATTAACAAAACATAACTTTGTGATAAATACAATTAAATGAATAAAATACATGAAAAATATTATTAAGTATGAAATTAATAAAATTTTATTATTTTGGAAGATAATGTACGTGCATGATGAGTCAAACTCAAGGTAAGGTATTTCATCATAGTTTCCTTTCATTCAGGTATATTTTAATGTTATATGCCTGATTAATTTTTTATGGTGTATATGATACGCATTTTTAATTATAATATAAATAATCTTCTACAATTTATCATATTTACATTAAAATTTATATTAAATCATCCAAAGGTATTTTATTCAAATGTTACCAAAGTAGTAAAGGCTTTTTGTTATTACATCCTTTCCTTTCAAGATTGTTTATATTCAAGGTTCCTTTATTATTATTAATACAATTTTTTTATGCAATAAATCACTTTTACTATTTTTTATTCATGAATATGGTTTACATTTTTTTCTCCATTTATACTATTATCTAATTAAGAAATAGTAATAATTTTTATTATAAGTAAAACTTATATTTTACCTTCTTTTATGTCTATAATATTTCTTATACCTATCAATATTTTAATTAAAATATTTTATATAATGTTTTTAAAATTATAAATATATTTTTAAATAAATTTTTACCCATGTGTTCCAATTTTTCTACATGGTTCAAAAGGAATCTATCTTTGATTTTCCAAACAAGTTACTTTATGAGTTTTTTTACATAATTGTGAATGTATTGTCTTCATTACACTTATAAAGAATTTAAATAATTACCCACCATCATGAACACTCAATGTTTTGAATAATGCATTAAAATTTTCCTTGTTTTCATTAAAAGAATTCATTTTATATAATATGTTTTAAATTTTTTTATTTTACTGAAGTGATATGAATGTGAAAATTTTATTTTCCTCGGGAAAACATCCATGTATTATTTTAAATATGTCTTCATAAACAATGAAATAATTTGAATTTACAGATAGCTTTTAAATTCGAAATATTTATGTATCTTACATATAGACCTATTTCATTACCCATTCCTATGTCATGGTAATACATGACTTTTATTTATTTCTCAAATGTCTCTATTATGAAATTTTATTTGATTATGTTTTGACAAAAGATTGTGAAATGAAATTATTTCAATGTAAAATTCTTATTCATGATGATTAATATTTCATTCATTTTATGGTGAAATAAAAATTCACATTTATTTATGTGTTATCCTAATACAAATTCAACGAATGGGTTATATATTTGGTCTCATTAGATGTTTTTTATGGGATTAAGGAGTAAAAATAATCCATTTTTGGAATTTTTGCACCTTGTGATATTTTCGAGGGATTTATCATTGAATAATGATTATATCATGTTATATGTTGCTGCCACATTTCTAGTAGTTATATGATCTTATGATATCATATCCTATATGTCATATTTTGATGTTTTTACTCATGAGCCTTCTCATTTATGACATCATGTTATACCGTTGATTCACATGTTACATTTCATTATCATGTTTATTACGTTTACAGTATTTTTAGATCACCCCTTTCAATTAAGTATTTATTTGGGTTATACAATATAGTTTTAAGTCTTCATTATAAGGAATTAAACTACAATGTTATGTTTTAGTTTCTATTTAATGTTGTATAAAATAATTATTCCAAAGACACGAGTCCTCGTGATTTTTGGATTGTACTTATTTGAAGTTTATGTTATGTATAATTTAATAAAATGTGTCAAAATTATTCGTTCTATATATAAATAGGGATAAAAATATTTAATAATATATGGAGGAAACTTCATGATAGCATTATGGTAGATAAGAAAGTTAAATGGCTACAATTAAAATCATTATTGGCTTAAATTAATGAAATATTTAGAGGGGAAGATGAAAGGGTGAAAGGGTTATTTTTTCAACTAAACTAAACTATAATCTTGATTGGAAATTATTTATATATTGTCAAATTATATTTCATTATGATGTAGTTTATTATAATCCTCTAGGATTAATCCATTTTGAAAAATTTTACCCAATAAGATCATTAATTGGATGATAAGACCATTGAAAATTTTACTATGTTTTGATTGAATAAGATATGAGGATAGGTAATAATATATGGATAAATAGGAAATTAGAATAGGTAATATATTTTAATGCCACATATGATCTATTGATAATTAGACTAAAATTTTTCATGACTAAGAAATTGACATCCAGGATGATGTGGGTAATTTCTTGTACTTTTGGTTAGTATTCCCAATAGAAATGTGATGACGAGAAATTAAATAAAAAGATAAAAAAATAAATTCATGTGTTTTAATTTTATGAATCTAGAAACTTTGTAAAAAATTATAAATGAATGAATTATAAGATAATAATGAATCATAGCATGGATTTTAAACAAAACATGAAATAATATTAATAAACTATTATTTAATATGATTGTTACATCCTTTCTATTGGAATGATGTGTATTGATGTGATTATAAAAATTCTTAGAAAATATGATTTACACATTTATAAAAAATTATTTCTTCTATTACCAATTAATTATAAATGAAACTAAGAACCTTTTTAATATAATATAAATCATTTTATGTAAAACTGTTTTCATGTGACCAAATGTATTTTACACTAATTAATTCAACAAATAAATTTTGATAAATGATTTTAATAAAATCAATATATCTCATATTCATCAATTTTTAGCATTCATCTTTTGTGTTTTATATATATGATATATGAATAAATCAAATTCTTATGCTTAAAACTATATTTTCATAAAATTATTTTTGCACCAATTGAAAACTAACTTTGTGTATTTTTTTCACTTTTGGAAAATTTATTTGAAAAAATAATATTAATTTTTTAAATTTTAATGTCAAAATTATATTACTGTGAATTTTTAAAAATTTATGAATAGATGTATCTTTTTATGAATAGTTAAAAATATTAGTTTCTATTAAGAATTTTCATTTAACTTAAAGAATTTAAAAACATAAAAAATATTTTACAAAGGGATGAAAAGTGAAATTAGTTAAATTATATTTCAATTAATAAAATTTATATAATTGAAATATATTTCATATTAAACATTGATATATATGTTTTTACAACATTGAAATGTTTTTCGTTGGAAACCCGCTCATTTAATGCATTTATGGGTTTAATATTAAGTTAATTTTTTTCCATTTTTTATGCAATTTGTAAAAAGGGACTCCATAATTTTGTTTAAAATAATATATATTTTATAATAATGTAAACTTAATTTTTCCCCATTATGAATAGTAAAATCGATGATAATTAATTAACGCAAGTAAGATGAAAATTAGCCTAGAAAGTGTTAAACTAACATGATATGGGATGAAATTAAATATAAATATGTAGAAAACACATTTTATGTCCATATTAAGAATATATACCCAATGTTTCTGGTGAATTTCCCATTTTGGAGCCTTATGCAATGAGAAAAGTTTGGTTTTCACATTTTCATTTTCAAAATATAAAAGTGTCCACTCCCCAAACTTATAGAAGACCACCTCATCTCCTATGATATTTACACTTCTATAATACATTGGCTTGGATAATACCTAACCAAATAACATATTTAATTCTATCCAATCATACTATAGGCCTCAGTTGTTTCATAAATTCATCCATAGACCACTTCGGGTGGATCCTAAAATAAGTTGTCTAAAGAAGAGATAGTATTCCCAACCTATGAAATTATTTTATTTCTTCCACCACCTCGTTCATTGTTTATTAAACCATGATTATATAAAAAACATAATATGTTCCATATAATAATATTTTATTCTTTTAATGTAATAACCTAAATCACTGTCATCTTCCACAAAATAGGATACAGAATCACCATTCATGTGTACGGAAGACTACTGGCTCATGAACCGATTCTTTATAGTTTCCATCACCAACTCTCATGGATGGATATAATGATGAATTTATATATGATATCTATGATAATATTTTCAAATTGGATTTTTTATTCCAAATTTTCCTTCTTCTCACCAAACCCATTAGAAAACAATAATGCCACTCATGTGTACAACAGATTACCACCTCCAAAATCTAAGTGATGTGTGTTAAATTTATCATTGGAAAAGATGATCTTGAATACAAATTAAATACATACATATAATATAATTTTGAAATATTTATAAATCTATAAGTATTATATCACATATACCTCCTTAATTTCTATTCATTGAGAATATGATAATGTCACTCGTGTGTATAGTAGACTATAGCATCATGAGGTCATGTGATTTTTTCTTCACATATGCTTCAACTGGATAGTAATTAAGATAGGTTTTAATTAAAAAATTAATACCTATATATATATATTTGAAATAATAATTATTCTATAATTTTAATATATTATTTAACATTAATATATTAATTCCTTCTCAAAAATTAAAAAAAACATTCATGCGTATGTGTGACCAACTATCTCTAGGAACAGTGTATTTAATATTTAATCTCTATTTTTTTGGAAAACTCTAAATATATATATTCTAAATATATAGGATATATATATATCATGGTTAATATTCATCAAATTATGGAAGTATGATCAATATAATATCATTGAATATAATAAATAAAAACATACATGAAAACAAAAGCAGTTATTATCCAAAACATAATTTTAATAGAAAATTATTAATAAATGTGTAATAAAAGAACATAAGAAAATGAAATATGATATGATATATATATATATATAACCATGTTTCTATAATATGTGTAAAATATTCCATGAAATTTCTAAATGGGTATCATGTTGGGAGTCTTTATACCCACATACAATAGGCTAGGGGTTATCAACTAGATCCATTTAGGCAAATCACTAACATGCGAGGCCTTGGTTGATTGTTTGGGTACACACGAAAAAATATCTAAGCCCGTACAAATTCTAAAATTTAAAAAACTGAAAAACCATGATACCATAAATCTAATTACCAAAATTATAGTATGATAATAAGTAAAGGAAGGTAAACATGACCAAATGTTGGCCTAGCAAAAAGTGTTCGGAGACAAGTCCAACCTGAATGTAAATATGGGGATTGTTATCAAGATGTCGTGAAACATAGGTCGTTCTTTCATTCTCACTAATAACTTCCTAATCCTAGTAACACTAGTTTTTGTAAAAATTCTATTCATCTTCACAATACATGCAATGTGCACAAAAATCTGATGTAGGGGTGGGTATAACAATACCCAATCAAACACCCTGAAATCATAAAGAATATAATAAAAGAATAGAAATAATATCTACTTAGGTATATATATATATATAGAATATGACAAGAATATCTAGATATAATCACTAAAGACACAAAGTCTAATGGTAATTTCACATATGTAATTCTATCCTAGGATTCCTTTTCAGAGGTTCCACGGAGACCTCTCTAAGGAGAACCCACTCCTCGTGTTGGAAAGCATTGGTGGCATTTGTATAAGAGTTCATGATCATCAGGTCTCATCATAGAATTAATATTCTATATGTTTAAAGATATATGATAAAAATATGAGGATCACTTCCAATGTCATGTAGTATATGAAAAAATAAATTTGGATTAACCTACTAAGTTTTGGATTGGAGCCTTTGTAGTGTTAGTCATGAAGATGTCGAGAACTCCAGCTAGGGAAATAAGATTTTAGAGGGTCTCACTCTAGGACCCATATAAGGTTTCTAAAAAATATATCAAATATTTCCTTCATAAGGCATCACCATAATACTTACAAGATATGATTACATACAAGACCTCAGAAAAAGGATATAGGGAACATGCCCTAATGTAACCTAGCAATGATAAATAAGACAATGGATTTAGGAATTTTTTGGAGGAGTATATAGTGTATCTCTTTGAAATTAGTTACTTAACATATAAATAGAATATGTTTATGTTTTTATAGAATTAAATGGTGTTACAATGACCATGCACTTCTACCCTTGTCTATATATAGGGTTATTCCCATGTACATCTTGAATGGTTGTGTCTATGTGGGAGTAAATGGTGTTCCCATGCCTGTGTACCCATAGTCATGTTTTTGTACCCTTAAATGTACACACTGATCCAACTGGAAAGGTTTCACACCCCATGTAATTGGGGTTACACACTATAAGATCCTTATCATCATCCTGAAAACTTGTCAACCACTTAGATGGCCCCACACTACGTGTAGCTCTATAGTACATTCTGTGTTGAAACTAATATTCTAGAAACTGAGTTCTTACTCCAATGTATGCCCATTCTAATATCACCTCATATTCAACCCTCAAACTCAACAAGAATCATCGATCTTCGCTAGATGAACCTTGAATCCATCAATAACTAGATTTTTTCCACCCAAATTGATTGGATATCATCTCTCTGCATTATCTTAAATTTCACATCAACAATAAAGATATCACGAATCCAAAACCATCTTATCTACTTAAAATTCTTTCATTTCATTATATTCATGTCAAAATGGTCCTGGATCTATGATATCAAATCATACCAAAATAAACAGGTGAAAAATGTTCGATTTCCTTAGAATTTACAGAACCATGGACCAAAGGATCACCTGTGCTGAACAAATATATGTTGAATAAAATAAAAAATACAAACAAAAGGAACACACATTATCCAATTGTAACATTTTCCTCAACTAATTTCCCTTAAAAAGAAAATAATAAGACATAAATAGGTAATCACAATCTATTTGAAAAATACCAGGATGAATCAATCCTCACCCACAATACACACATTCTACAAATTAATTCTTTAGTTGATTGATTTGTGTATGTAATAGGAATCATAAAATGTGAATACAATCATAATAAAATTCCCTACCTTCATTCAGATCAATTAATGATGAAGAAGAAAGATATGTTTTCATCATTAGTGAGATCCCATGATTTCATTATGCACTGATCATAGAAATAAGATTTTGATGTTGTTCATCTAATAAAGATCCTATAAAGCTCTCTCCAAAGTTTATCCAATGGATCTAGGGTAATGAGGAAAACCCCAGAAAACCATCATAATAGTTTACTTATTGTTGAAATTAGGTCACTAGCTCAATGAATAGATAAATAAATTTTATTTATTTATCTTATTCATTTTTCACCCAAGATGAATTTTCCAAAACTCATCATTCCCATCAAAGTTTATGTTATACCTAAGGTGAAATGTATATCCTAAACACAATTATGCACTTGGATACATAATTCATGACTTTTTTAGATGTTATTCCATAATTTTAGGAAAATTATGTGCGCATAATATTGAATATATTTAATATAGTTCATGATATTATTCTTGGAACACCATTCCTTAGAATCGCATGTTTTATCATGACCTAGTCTAAAAAATAATCCATATAATAAAAAAAATACATGGAAAATATGATTCACTATATTCTACCCACCATTGGTTTTAACATCAAGAAAACAAAAGTGGCTCTATAAAAATATGTGGGTAAATACCATGTATATGAGCATCCATATCCTAGACACTCTTGAGGTGATTCGCATGCCTACCCAAAACACACACTAAAGGAATCACTAACCCATGAAAGATTCTCTCTTGCATATCCTTAATCTCTATCAAGTACTAAACAATGGTATCCCCATCCTTTATGTTCAGATAAACCCATTCGATAACATGTGAAGGGCTACACATGTACATCTATAGATGTGAGACATGGAATATTTCATGTAACCTGTTTAACTACGGTGGTTGAGCTAATAAGTATGCCACCTTACTAACTTTATGAAATATATAGATAGGTCCTATGAATCTCATATATGTATTACCACTGAAACCAAATCTCCATCATCCATGTCGATGTCAAACCCATAAGAACACATTGTATCCCTCCATGAACCAGAATTGCCTCCATAATTTTTCTGTATAAGACTTTTGATATCTTGGAATAGTCTTTATCCACTCTCGAATTTACCACACCTTCTCATGTAGTATCTCACACCAACTATTGTATCATGAGGGTTGACTATCCCAGGTCATTATAAAAAATCATTTCCATGTAGGTTAACCCATAAAAGACCTTAAATGGTTCCATACCAACGGTTGAATAGTATCTATTATTGATTGGATACACCACTAGGGGTATGTGATACTCCCATATGGCCAAAGTCCAACATTCATGATCACAACATGACCTCTAAAACCTAAATGGTCTTCTCGGTTTGTTTGTTAGTCTGATGGAAGAATAAAGAGAAAAAATGAATCTGAGTCTTCAATACCTCAAAAATCCATTCCATAACTCAGGAGTTATGTTAGAATCATATTAAAAAAATCATGGATGGAAATCTGTGGTGTTAGACTATCTATAGAACATACTATAATTCCAATATATCTACTGAACTCTACTCTTACATGGCTGGGAGTCGACCAACTTGGTGAGTCAGTCTATGATTACCCAGATGGCTACATATCCCCTCGATGTATGGGGTAAACCCATAACAAATTCCATGGATTTCCCATCCCACTTCCAATCTAGAACTTTAATGGGTTGAGCTAAATCCACTGTAAATCAGTTCTCATCCATCACTTACTAACATGTATGGACTCAAGATTCAAACTATAAAACATCCTTTCTCAACCATAGACAACAAAACCAGCATCATATTTACTTGTACAAATATTACATAGATTAATGTACCGCCAAAGGAGACATATGAAACACTCTCAAAGCATCTTCTTGGAACTTCATTAGAACCATCATGTGTCCTTTGAGAATAATGATTTAATCCCCAATATCAAAAAAAACAACAAGAATATTTACAGAGTATATATGACTATTTAGGGTCTCATAGTCATTATCCCCAAGCGATACCTCTATGACTAATTATAAATGAATAAGGGAAAACAAATTAATTTAGGAATGATACTCTATCTCTTTCGACAAAGGATAATTGTAAAAATTCTAACTACTCTAAAGGGTCAAAATACTAGATTACCTATAGCTATCACCTCTATCTCCAATTAATATCCTTCAGGGAGAATCTATACTTGAGACTCTATTGGTCTGAATAGATGATAATCCCCTTGCCTAAAATGTAGTGACACTACAAATTTAGTGATAATACTACCACTAATAACTCAATATCCTGGGTAACATAGTTCTTCTCATGTTGTCTCAACTATCATGAATAATAGGCAATCAACTCCTCATCTGTATCATAAAAAAACCAATCCCACTTCCTGATGCATTATAGAAAACTACATACTCAACACCGTTTTATGGTTTTCTCATCATTTTACCACTCATCAATATCTTTTTTCACAACTAAAAACACTACGGTAACCTCTCAATCCACAAAAATGGATACCCTTTTGTGTCAGATATTTCATTGGATCAGATATCCTAGAGATTTCTAGAATTAATCTCCAGTAATATCAAATTGTACCATGTATATTCCACACCTCAATCATGCACTTGGGTGGATTCCAATCTAACAATACGTAGAATCTTTTTGAGCCCATTTCTAGACAAGCTATTCATATAACATTTCCAAGAAAGAGGACATCTAAAATCCATATTTCTAACTTTAGATACTTTCCATAAAGAAGGTTCTCTAGGAGTCTTTCTAGAACCATCCTCATGTGTACAATTTTTTCCAATGGGTATAACAATGACCTTCCCCTATAAGTCCTCTAACAACACCCTAATCTTCTACAGCTCTACAGGAGCCATCAAATATTACGACACATATAATTGTGCTATCTAGGGGTGGAGATCAATAATCAAGTCTATCTCTATATGGGGACATAAATCCTTGATTTTCCTGATAATAGATGTCCTCATACTCTTCTACAACAATAGGTAAAAAAACAAATATCATTCACATTTACAAGGATCATTATTCAAACTAGTGAGTAATTTGTTGCACCCTCTTAGGAAAAAGTCAATCCTACACTTACTATGATTCGATTTCACCCACAAAAGAAAACATTCTCCCATTGTTGATAACATACCACATCCTCTCCATAGATAGTTGATCTGGGAATTAATTATCGAAAACAATCCCAAACACAATATGATTTCATAAGGTATCATCACTATTACGAAGATATCCAAATAAAAAATCATACCTCAAATATTCAGTTAAAACATTCAAAAAACATTTGTGATCATTGATTCATCTCTATCATGGGTCTCCAAGAACAATGCTCAATCCAACGGTTCAACCAAAATCTCTAAGGCTCAAACCTGATATTTTGAAATAAATTAATGACTAGAGCTTGTGTCAAACTTTACATTAGATAATTTATAAAATACATAGATTGTTTCTTTTATCCTTCCTATGGTAATCTATGTTATAATCCACAACTGCTTGTAGCTGCCTCTACCCATATCCTCTAGCTCTATGAGCCTGGCATGGACCTCCTGCGGTTGGTGGGGGTAACAAGTCGATGTGTCTACCACCTCCAGCTACCCTCACATATCCTTTTCTACATCCAACACCTTGTATTCTTGTCTACTCTTATGGGTTTATCTTTCTATGCATCCCATCCACTATATACGTGTTGGCCATATGGTGGGTTGTACAATCTAATGCAAGATGTCCCATTCTATCACAAGAGTAGTGACACCTCTCTCTGGGATAACTAGACCCATCATGTGGGCAATGAACCTCAAAACCTCTTCCTTGGACCTCCCCCTAAAGCTTATTTCATGTCAAGTGTAGCACCCTCAATTTGAGGTATGTAGCCTTTTTGTGCATTTTTATGTGTTTAAAGTGCATGGGATTAGTTGAGAAAATGTTGGGAGAGTATGTAATGGTTTTGGATATGTTTAGAGGATTTTCTTAGGGAGAACAGTTTGAGCACGGTTAGGGGAAACCATGTGGGTTCTCCTCAAAATCATGCAGGGGGAGACAGTAGGCTCCGCACGGCCTGCACACTATTTTCCAAACCGTGTGAGGAAACCATGCAGACCCTTTCTCTCGAGGCAGTAGCGTGTGCACGGTTAGCACACGGTTTGCCAAATCGTGTGGGCTAATCATGTGGCCACTTGAAAGTATAGTTTTTAAAACTATTCTCCCTCTAGAGTGACCTAAAACACTTCAAACTTCCTCCCACTTGAGCCTCAAATGGGATTTCAGGTTCTCAGGGGTTGAGGGTGCTCTCCAACTCATTTTGGAAGTGTTTTGAAGAGGTTTCTTTTTGGATTGAAGGTGGTTTCTCCCGGTTAAGTCTCTCATCTTGGTTTCCTTGTGTTTTCCTCGAGATCTACATCTCCATCTCTCTCGGTTTTCTATATCTACACCCATTTTGTGTAGATCTAGGGTTGTGGTTGCCTTGGATGTTAATTTTAAGGTTTGTGGATGTTAGGGAAGAAGATATAGAGAGGTTTTGGTGGTGCGTTCACCGGATTTGAGGTGTGATTGCTTGTGGGTCGATTTCTTCGAAATCTTAAAGGTAGGTGGCTTCATCAACTCCACTAGGTTAGAACTAGTGGTTTGGTTACAATTAATTTGTGTCTCTTAAAATTAATTGTGTTTTTGATGTCTGAAATCGGATAGAAATCCCTTTGCCAATGGTTTGGGGGGTTTTGGGGGGGAAAGGGCTTTTGGTGAAATGCTCTTGATGTGATTGAAAAATGGGACTTTAAAATGAGTTGTTTTGTTGGTTGATTAAGATGAATAGAGAAAATGGTTATCAGAAAAAAAGAATTTTTTTTATTAAAATGGGATTTTGAATGGAAAATGGTTAAAGGGTGTTTTCAATAAATGTTCGATTTATTGAAGTGTATTGGCATGTAATGGAAATGGTTGATTGCATGTAGTTGTGGCCTTGATGGGTTATATGCTCGGTTGTGTTGGATTGTTTGGATGTTGTGTGTAAGTGGGAAGGAATTACCAATATGAAAAGGGGATGGATAGTGGACGGAAGTTCCACCATCAAAAGAAAGTGGGCGGGAAGTAGCACTTGTTTGGATTGGTAATGATTGGGTTGGATGGGAAGTTCCACCATGATATGTTGTGTTCTTGGTTGGTGATGTTTTTAGATGGGGCTTCTGAGTGAAATATGAAAAGGTAATCGTATTGTGTCATGGTTGATTTGGCTTTCTCGTGTGGCATGTTTGTTTTATGGCATGATTTTTGGATTTCCCTAGGTTTACATTGTTTGGTTAGAATGGATTGGTAAAGGTCTGTTTGGATTATGGTAATATATGCCCTTATGATTATTTTATATAAACTGCTTTATATAAATGTGTTAACGGTTTTATCCTAGTGGCGTGTGTAGGGAAGTAATTTAGGGAAAACCTACTAAGTAGTTGTAATCACCCCATACTTTGGAACTTTGGTGTATTTGCAGATGTCATGTACCGGGATATAGGTAAAGGTAAGGCATCTCATTTCTAGTGATTCGTGGTGATTCTTGTGATGTGTTGGTGGAGCTTTGTCCTTGGATCTTGGTGCGAAGCTATGGTGGTTTCAAGGCTCGTGGTGTTTTGTTGTGTAGTCTTCTGCATAGTACTCTGATATCATGTTGGATTATATTGGTTTTGGGTTGTGTTATAGAACAACTTGGTTGTATTTTGGGAATACATGCTCGAATGTTTTATTAACATGCATCAAATAGTGGTTATAGTGATGGTTTGCTTGGTTTTGAATTAATGGAAACCATTCCCCAATTTGTTCTCGAAGCCCTCATCATTTATTTTCATCCTTTGGTGCCTTGGGAATGTCGCTTAAGGCCAAGTAATCCCCCACCACCTCCTCAAGATAATGAGGTAGGAGCGGGGTGTTACATGTGGTATCATATTGTTCAGTCCTTTGGAGTTGATTCTTAGATTTGAAGTTGACATTCATTGTGGTATATTCCTTGAGTCGATATGGTAGCAAGGCGTAGGAATGTCAGAACATTGAATGTATAGCATAAAAGGACATAGATAACCCTTTTATGCTGAACTTCATGTTACCCGGGAGTTGGGAACATAATTGGTTGGATACACTTATAGGCATTGCATATCTCATTGTCATGGATGTAGCCAATGAGATGAGCATGGAATGCATGGTAGAACTGACTTCCCTCTAGGATTTATATTTCATTTGGGTATAATGATTTATGTTGTGATGTGAATGTGTGGTTTTGAAAAATATGAATTGGGTTTCAAAACAGAAGGATTTGAAACATGGAAACTGGTGGTATTTTGAAAATGGTTTGATTTTCAAAAATGGTGAGACATGTTAAATATGGAAATGTGGAAAGCCTCATTGTGATTGTTTTGTGTAATGAAATTTGAAATGGGAATTATTTATTTCTACGGAAGTGAGACTCATGGTTGTTTGTTTTCTGTTTATAGAAATGGCACCGGGTAGGCGTCGTATAGACCAACCGGAAGTGGCCAATGAGAATGTGGTTGCACCTGAGCCCCAGGTGAACCAATAGTTATTCCAAAGCATAGTGAAAGCTTTCCAAGTTGTGGTAAGTGTGAATAGATTGTAATATCCAAAGCATGTTTATTATGTGGATCAGTTTCAAAGGTTGGATTCACCACGTCTTTAGAGGTGATTCAGACCTGCAAAGGACAGAGGCATGGCTATCCAGAATGAACAGAATTTTTTAATTCTCTGGGATTTTGGCATAGTTGAAAGTAAATCTAGCAACGTATAAGCAAGAGGATCTTTCCCTTCAGTGGTGGGAGTTGGTAGTCCAAGAAGGGATGGACCAGGGTATGATGTGGGAAGGCTTTGAGAAATTTCTTAATAAACAATTCTACCCACATACGTTCAGAATTACGTAAAAAACTGATTTCTTCAGTCTAAAGCAAGAGAATATGTCTATGACGGAGTATGCAGCTATGTTTACGAGCTTAGTGTGGTTTGCATCCGAGGTGGTGAGTAGCACGTCATTGAATGCAAGGATCTTCGAAGTGGGGTTAAGGCAAGAGATCCATTCAAAAATAGCAATGTTTTCTATTGGTGATTACATAGAGATGGTGAATCGAGCATCGGTGGCTGAGTATGATCTGTTGGTAGCTCCAGGCGAAGGAAGCATTGTGGTACCCAAGGGGAATAGTGGGAAATCTAATGATGGGTTCAACTGGATTAGGGACACTTATTCCCAGGGAGAGAGTATGGCACATTATCTAATGGTAGAATCGGTGAATTTTCCTCCAAATCCCCATAGCAAACCAGGATGTTTTCAGTGTGGATCAATGGAACACATCAAGTGGTACTGTATGACACAACCTCGAGCATGCCATAATTTTAAGCAGATTGGTCATCTGCAGCATTATTTTTGGAATGCTCCAAGGTCGGGTGTGTGTGACACTGCTCAAGGATCACAGACATCGTATTCTTCGATGGTCCGGGGTCAGCAACATACCCCTTGTCAATAGATAAAAGTCAGTTATGGTGATTCTTGGAACACCACTACTCCTCAGCAGGGTAATAAAGAGCAAAGTGTGGCAACCAAGGCATTATTCAGAGCTGATCAGGTTATGGTGTATGATCAGTCGAGACCATCCCCGGTGTGTGGTACTATTCTTTTAAATTCTACCTTGATTCAAGTGATATTTCATATGGGTTCCCCACACTCTTTTATTGATGCACATGTGGTTGATTTTCTGGGTTTAAGGGTAGAAATGATGCCTTTGGTTTTGGAACTTCAAACTCTTCTAGGTCAAAGAGAGTGTTGAGCCTTCTTTTGTAGAGCATGTTGTATCGTTGAGGATGAGTTTGAGAAAATGTGGAATTTCTCAGTGCTTGAGATGGATGGGTGTGATGGAATCCTAGGAATGGATTGGCTGGTGGCGTTTAAGTCCCACATTGACTGTAATGTGCGGACAATGGCTTTTACGACACACGATGGCGTTAGACATCTCTTTAGGGGAGAGAGGCATGAAAGGCAGGGTGCAATGGATTTTTTGGCATCAATAGTGGGCACATTATCATATCAGTTTGCGGTGTTTTCATTGGAATAGGTAGAGGGTGTTGAGAATATTGTTCTTCCGGTAGTGGTGGATCAGTTCATGGATGTTTTTACCGAATAATTCCTTGGGTTACCTCTCGAAAGAGAAGTATAGTTTATGATTGATCTCCCTCTCGGGACCAATCCTATCTCATTTCCATCTTGCCGGATGGCACCTACTGAATTGTGTGAATTTAAAGTCCCATTGGAAGAGTTAGAAAAAAATGGTTTATCTAGCCTAGTACATCTCTATGGGCAGCGCCAGTATTGTGTGTGAAAAAGGTGGATGGAACTTTGAGGCTTTGTGTTGATTATATTCGACTTAACAAAGTTACGATAAAGAACATATATCCACTTCCACAAATTGATGATTTTTTTGACCGGTTGAGGGGTGCCCAGTGGTTCCCCAAGTTTGACCTGAGGTGAAGATATCATCAATTGTGAGTCAGGAAAGATGATATTTCTAAATCAACTTTCAGAATTAGATATGGCCATTATGAATATTTGGATATTCCCTTTGGTCTAACAAATGCTCTAGTGGTGTTCATGGAATTAATGAATCAGATATTTTAAAGATATCTGGATTCATTTTTTTTTTGGTGTTTGTTGATGATATTCTAGTGTATTCTATGACAAGGGAGGAGCATGAGCAGCACTTGGAAACTGTGATGGGGATCTTGAGGGAAAATCGGTTGTATGGTAAATTTTCAAAGTGTGACTTTTGAATACATGAAGTCCATTTTCTAGGCCATGTGATTTCTGAAAGGGGTGTTTCAGTGCATCTAGAAAAGATAGTGGCTGTTATCTCATGGAAACTGCCAAAGAATGTGTTTGAGGTAAAGAGTTTCCTCGGTCTAGTTGGATATTATCAGCGTTTTGTTCGTGATTTTTCACATTTGGCTCTGCCGATGATAGCTTTGACAAGAAATAATGTTCCATTCCAATGGAATGAACAGTTCCAACAGTGTTTTGAAGAGCTAAAGGGTCGCCTTACATTAGCACCAACCTTGGTTTTTCCAGAACCAGGAAGAGGGTACGTCGTGTATTGTGATGCATTTGGATCGGGGTTGGGGTGCGTTCTCATGCAAGGGAATCACGTGGTTGCGTATGGATCCTGGCTGTTGAGGGTGCATGAGAAGAAATACCCAACTCATGATTTGGAATTGGCAGCAGTGGTCCATGATTTGAAAGTGTGGCATCGTTATCTCTTCAGTGAAAAATTCATGGTATATACATATCATAAGAGCTTAAAGCACATTTTCTCACAAATATATTTGAACTTGAGTCAAAGGATATGTATGGAATATCTACATATGTTTGATTTGTACTTGATGTACACATTGGGTAAGGTAAATTCGGTGTCAGATGCATTAAGTAGAAAATCATATCCTCGGGTGGTGAAACTGGCATCGGACCAGTGGCAGTTGATGTCGGTTATAGCTGACATGCGGTTGGAATGTGAGGACCAAGAGGATATAGCGGTCTTTTTTCCAGTTTTGTTGATTCATGACTTGGTTGGTCTGGTTAAAGAGGCATAGATATCTGATTCTTAGTGTGTTACCATGAGGTTGAAACTCAATGATGGGGAGACCATTGAGGGTTGGAAACTGAATGGAGATTCAGTTTTGTGTTTTTAGAATTGGATGGTTGTACCAGTTTCTTGTCAGGAGGATCTTCTCAGGGCGAATCATCATTCCAGATGGGTTTTTCATCTTGGAATTTAGAAAATGTATAAAGCGTTGAAAGTTCTGTTCTGGTTGGATGGTATGAAACGAAGTGTGGCTATGTTTGTTTCAAGATGCTTGAATTGTCAGCCGGTCAAGGAAGAGAATCAGAGGCCAGCAAGAATGTTGTAGTCTTTACCAATACCTATTTAGAAATGGTAGAAAATAGCTATGGATTTTGTTATAGGGTTCCAAATAATGGTCAAAAAGCACGATACCATTTGGGTGATAGTGGATTGGCTAATGATGTCAGTTCATTTCATCCTGATTCGGGAATGTCATGCGGTGGAGGATCTGCCCAAAATCTATTATCCAGGAGGTGGTAAAGAAGAATGGTGTTCTAGTTTCAATTATATCATATAGAGATCTGAGGTTTACATTTCATTTTTGGAAATCATTGCAGCAAGCCCTTGGGACATAGTTGACTATGAGCACGGCGTATCACCCTGAAACGGATGGTCAATCCGAGAGGATGATACCGACTTTGGAGGATATCTTGCAGGCTTGTGTCAGGGATTTCAGTGGATTATGGGAGGATCACTTGTTGTTGGTTGAGTTCTTGTACAATAACAATTATCATGAATCCATACATATGGATCCATTTGAAGTGTTGTATGGGCATCTGTGGCGTTCTCCACATTGCTGGGTAGAAATGGGTGAGTTCTCGATGGTTGGATCGTGCCTTATATATGAAACTATGGAGAAGATCATGTTAATTAGAAAGAGAATCGAGATGGCTCAGAGTCATCAGAAATTGTATGTAGATCATCATCGATAGCCATTGTCATTCAAGGTGAGTGATCATGTTTTCTTCAGGATCTCTCCTTGGTTGGGACATCGTCAGTTTGGGGAGTAGGGAAAGTTATATCCAAGGTATATTAGACCTTTGGAGATTATTGGGCGGGTTGGTAAGGTGGTTTATCATTTGGATTTTCCACCTAGGTTCAGTGTGGTTCACAATGTGTTTCATGTGTCACAGTTGAAAAAGTATCAGCTGGATATGGGCCATATTATTCGGTGGGATTATGTTGAGCTAAAGTCGGATGCTTAGTTGGTGCACGTGCTAGTGTGGGTTGGTGATAGGCAAGACAAAGTCTTTTGGGGTAAAAGCATTGGTCTGGTTTGGCTTTTGTGGCAGCATGGCCAGATCCAAGCGGAGACTTGGGAGTGGGAGAAAGATATGTTCGAGCAATGGCCCAAGCTCTTTTGGGAAAATTTGGGTTCACTACTTTCTGAGGATGGAAAGTCCAATGGTGGAGAGAATGCAGCACCCCCGGTTTGAGGTATGTAGCCTTTTTTATGCCTTTTTATGTTTTTAAAGTGCATGGGATGAGTTTAGAAGATGTTTGGAGAGGTTATAATGGTTTTGGATAAGTTTGGAGGCTTTTCTTAGGGAGCACGGTTTGAGCAAAGTTAGGGGAAACCATGCGGGTTCTCGAGGAATCCGTGTAGGGGGAGACAGTAGGCTTCACACGGACTACGCACGATTTTCCAAACCGTGCGAGGAAACTGTACGAACCCATTCTCACGAGGTAGTAGCATGAGCATGGTTAGCGCATGGTTAGCGCACAGTTTTCCAAACCATGCGGCCACTTAAAAGTTGGGTTTTTAAATCCAGGATCCCTCAAGCTTGACCTAAAACACTCCAAACTTCCTCCTTCTCAAGCCTCACTCGGGATTTCAGGTTCTCAGGGGTTGACGGTGATCTTCCACTCATTTTGGAAGCATTTTGAAGAGGTTTCTTGGTGGATTAAAGGTGGTTTCTCCTGGGTAAGTCTATCCTCTTGGGTTCCTTGTGTTTTATTCTAGATTTACATCTCCCTCTCCCTCAGTTTTCTAGATCTACACCTTTTTTGTGTAGATCTAGGGTTGTGGTTGCCTTGGATGTTAATTTTAAGGCTTGTGGATGTTAGGGGATGATATATAGAGAAGATTCGGTGGTGCATTCATCGGATTTGTGGTGTGATTGCTAGTGGGTCGATTTCTCAGGAACCTTAAAGGTAGATGGCTTCTCTCTCTACTCCACTTGGTTAGAACTAGTGGTTTGGTTACAATTAATTTTGGTTGCTTGAAATTAATTGTGTCGTTGATGTGCGAAATTGGATGGAAATCCCTTTGGTAATGGTTTGGGGGATTTTTGGGAAAATGGAATTGTGGTGAAATGCTCTTGATGTGATTGAAAAATGGGAATTTAAAATTAGTTGTTTTGTTGGTTGATTAAGATGAATTGTGAAAATGGTTTCCAATAAAAAGGTTTATTTTATTGAAATGGGGTTTGGCATGGAAAATGGTTAAAGGGTGTTTTCAATAAATGTTTGATTTGTTGAAGTGGATTTGCATGTAATGAAAATGGTTGATTGCATGTTGTTGTGGCATTGATGGGTTATATGCTCAGTTGTGTTGGCTTGGTTGGATGTTCTATGGAAGTGGGTGGGAAGTAACACTATAAAAAGGGGATGGATAGTGGATGGAAGGGCCACCATCAAAAGAAAATGGGCGGGAAGTACCACTTGAGTGGATTGGTAATGAATGGGTTGGATGGGAAGTACCACCATGATATGTTGTGTGCTTGGTTGGAAATGTTTGAAGATGGGTCTTGTGAGTGAAATATGAAAAAGTTAATCAGCATGTGGCATGGTTCATTTGGCTTCCTTGTGTGGCATGTTTGGCTTACAACATGATTTTTGGATTTCCCTGGGTTTACCTGGTTTGGGTGGAATGGCTTGGTAAGGGTGTGTTTGGATTATGGTAATAGATGAACTTGTTATTATTTTATATAAACTTCTTTATATAAATGTGCTAACATTTTTATCCTAGTGGAATGTGTCGGGAAGTCATTTGGGGAAAACCTACTAAGTAGTTGTACTCACCCCCTACTTTGTCACTTTATTGTCTTTGCCGATGTCATGAATCGGGATATAGGTAAAGGTAAGGAATCTCATTGCTAGTGTTTCATGGTGATTCTTGTGATGTGTTGGTTGAGCTTGGAGCTTGGATATTGATGTGGAGTTGTGGTGGTGTCATGGCTCGTGGTGTTTTTTTGTTTAGTCTTACGCATATTACTCTGATATCATGTTTGATTTTATTGGTTTTGGGTTGTGTTTTAGAACAACTTGGTTGTCTTTTTGGAATACATGCTCGGATGTTTTATTGGAATTCATCATATAGTGGTTGTAGTAATGGTTGGGTTGGTCTTTTCTTAAAGTAAAAGCGTTCCCAAATTTGATCTCGAAACCCTCGGCATTTATTGCCAGCCTTTGCGCATTTAGAATGTAAGTTAAGCCCATTTAATCCCTCACCGCATCCTCTAGCCAATGAGTTAGGGGCAGGGTGTTACCTCCAGGTCTCTGAGAATGATGTTGCGTCCCAACTACCAAATAATCTACTCATGTATTCTCATTGATGGAAACCACTATTTGTGTCTTCTCAGCAATGAAAATCTCAATTACCAAAGACCTCACTAGAACCCCATAATAAGTAAGAAATATAATTTTTATAATATTGGACCAAATCTCTCTAAAAATTCATCTTTTTATGGTTAGAGCCCCAAATAACTGATCATGAACCATTCCCATCATGTTCCTGGAGAGATTGGTGAATATTAATGAATACGTATCTATTGTATTACATCCCTACTAAAGTTGTAGAATCTCTTGGATACATAAATCCCTTAGTGTCTCTAGAGAGAACTCCTCTCTAAAAAGGATCTCAAATTATGACCATGCCATAGTAACCAAGTTATACAACTAGGTAACTAAACCTCAATATTTTCCTATTTATCTATGATGAAGGCTCGCCCTTAGGTTCACCATATGATATTTTGGTATCCTGAATAGACATAAAACACATATAAAGACTCAAAGATATTCTTTATCCACCTATGGGTTAGGCTCACCTTGGATCCTGAGGGGTTGAAGTGAATGAAACTCATTAAGTGAAATCATTATGTGCACCGCATCTTCTGGTATTGCAGGTACCATGTGCTTCTCTACAGGTGGGGTTATAACTGGTGCTCCACCTTGAGGTAACATCTATAGAACTAGTCCTTATATCGATGCCTTATCACTGAGGGGATCATCCTCATTATCCAAATACTATATCCTATATGGAATACATCATGGATGAATCCTTAAATAAACAAGATGTACCACAACCAATGAGTATACCAAGAGAGATGATTCATGAAGGTCATAGAGAACACAACAAGTCCCTATTTGATGAATGTACCATTTCATTCCTTGCAACCAATGTCATCATCTACTATGTCGAAAGGAAGGTGATTTGATTCATGGTGTATAGATGTGTTACACACTATAGAAACATTTGGGTACCTAGCCTAAAATCTAATGTTTTACACATAATATTGTTTCCCAAAACCAATATCATAAACCTTAGTCCTGTTGTAGATTCGACTCCACTTATGTCACTCTGTCACAACCCAACCCAATTGGGCTTGTTTCGAGACACCCCAAGAAAGAATGCATCTAAATCCCAAAACCAAAGTAAGAAAAGAAGTGAGGGAATGTAAACATTGGAAAAGATAATCTCACCATAATGTGTTTAAAAAATATTCCAACCCAAATTAAAAATGGGATATACTATCATTATACCGCAGGAACACGCCCCTTTCTATCTATATTATTAGGAACTTCTTCATCATGTTCCCACAATGGATCTTCTGAAAGGTCAATCATCTACCCAAGACATGACATGTGTTAGAAAATCTAGTGTATGGGTGAGTATAACAATACCCATTAGGTCACCCCGACACCACAACTCCTATAATAAATGAATAAAAATCATATCTACACAAGTATATGACTAATTCACATATAACAATAATATCCAGATAAACTCAAAAAAGAAACATCGTCTAAAGTTAATGTCACAACTGTAATTCCAGCCTTGGATTTCTGCTTGAGGGTTCCACATATTAAATATCTTGGAGAACACTCTCCATGATTCATATTGCACTAATTATGTCAACCTAAGAGGTGTTTCTCATCGGGTATCACCATATAAATCATATTCTAGAAGACTATAGAGATATGATACAAATATGAGGATCACTTACGAGTCCATCGGGTATACCAACAACTCAATCTTGGTTAACCTGCTATGTTGAGGATTGGAAACCACATTCTGTTGGTCATGACAATACTAAAAATTACACCTTGAGAAAAAAGATATTAGAGTATCTCACTCTGAGCCTTATGGAATGATTCAAACATCCTTATATAAGAATTATTATTCAATGGATTACCATACTTTGTGTAATACATGATTTTATACTATCCCTCGGGGAATGGATATAAGGAATTCATCCTAATAAATCTTGTCCAAGATACATAGGAAAAGATCTTAAATCCTTAATTGAATGAGTACACAACATTTACTACTAGTACAATGTGTGTCCCTTTGATAAAGTGTTATGACCTTGTAAAAAGACCAGGTGTGTGTCCGTGTAGATGTAAACAACATTCCCCTACTCGTGTATTTCATCATTTTCTGAAGTAAATTATTACGTCAATGTACATCAACCCTAGTCATGTATGTGTGCGAGTACATAGTGTTACCATCCCTGTCTGCCCATGGTCGTGTATGTGTACCATCTGAGCAACACAATAAGCTAGCTTGAATGGGGTCACACATCATGTTACACGGGTAACATGTTGTGTGATCCTTAACATCATCCTGAAACCCTAGCTGGTGACTATAGGGCCTCAAAATACATGTACATAAACATTAAATGTCTTGCATATCATGATTTTCTAAAATCCCTATTCATCACCCCGCATCCTCTTATGCCATCATCTACTCATGTTTTATCTGTAATTTAATTGAGAATCATGGATCTACTCTTGAATAATATTACTACTATCAATCACTGGATTTTAGAAACCCAAACCTCTCAAAATCATTTGCATGCATCATCCACTATTTCACACTAATGAAAAAAAAAATTGGGTATACAAAACTAACTAATTTTTGGATCTTCCATCTTCACACAATCTTCATGTAAATACAATCTTGGATTTATGATATCGAATCATTGCACCATGAAATATTTTCACAACATTTAATTTCCTTAGTATTCATTGAATCTTGATCCTAAGGATTTCATGCGGTGAATGATGAAATGGGGAAGAAAATAAAAAACTAAAACATAAGGAACAACCATGTACAGTGTTTGCGTTTTCCTCAATTCATTTCTATTTTAATGATGAAAAAATAGATAAAAAAATTAATCAAAATAAATTTCCTGAATTATCATAAGAAATTTTCTCATCACTGCAATACACACGGTTCCTGATCAATTCGTTAGTTGGTTGATTCAAAATTACTTTAAAACCCATAAAATAATAAGATATAAAATTAAAGAAACTCAATACCTGGATTCACATCGATCTCTCGCGAAGAACAAAGCTACCTCATCATCATTGTTGATATCCCATGATTTTGTTCCACACTAATCATCAAACTATGCTCCAGCTATTGTTCATCAAATCGATATCCTCAAATCCCCCCTCCAATGGTTCTCTATTATCTCTTTAGTTATGCGGATTGAAGGTGTCAAGCACAACAGAATCTCATGGGTGGATATCCCCACTTGGCTTTTTGTCATTAGAAATGATCAATCTAGGATCAATACAATGATAAACGCCAGACTCTACGGATCAAATCATAGAAATTGATGAAGAATAAGAATAGTCGTGGAACCACAAATGAGGATCATTAGAGGTTGATCATAATTAATTTAATTAATTATAAGAAGTACCTTTTACAACATTCTTTCTTCGTTGATATTTATGATCATGTTCTGATGTTATTCGTCGTTGCGTCACATAATCCAAGTGTAGACTTCATCTAGTGGTGATCCACACATGCCCCACGTATCTCTGCCCATCACCAAAAGAGTCTCTGGGTTCTATCGTGGATAATATTTTCTTGCTTTGTCTGCCTTAGATCGCGTTGATCTGACAGAGGAGGATCTCTCTTGGTCTTGAGAGCGTTCTTGGAGGAAGGAATTCTTTCTGTCTTGAGATAATTCTCCAAAATTGTTGTGCACAACGATTAAGGAAAAGTGTTGGGGTTGTGAGGATATTTATAATCGGGTTTAAGGTTATAGAGTTATAATAATAAATAAATGTGTTACGCGTTTTAGTTATTTCATTAACTCTTATCTAAACCTCCCACATGTCGAATCATTAATTAATTGACATGTGCCCACGCTGATTACAATAAATATCATTTAATAAAAATATATTATTTCCTCAAAATCTTGACTGGAAAAACTATAAGGTGTGTAATCATTAATACATGGCATGTACGTTTTTTCATAAAACTACACGGCGTGTAATTATTAATACACAGTGTGTACTTGTTTTTAATTTTCTTTCCAAAATGAAAACTACACGGTGTGTAATCATTAATACACGGCGTGTATATCCTATTTTCATTTTATTATTCCTTTATCATTAAAAGTATTTAGGCTCCCTTGAATAAATATTAAACCACGTATGGTAATAATCTTTATTCTACTTGAGATACTGTGATACACTTATTTTGGGACCCTCTAGGCCTCTTTCTCGTTGGCAATAGGTGGGCTTGACTAAAGTCCAAGATTACTATATAGAAATTGGTCAAGGAACCCAAGAGAAAGAAGTTGACGCCGCATTGATGTGTCACCTCATACGAACCCTTACCATTTAATTTAATCTCTTTGTCTTAATATCACATCAAGAAGGTTTCATGGAAGTGTCATAAACATACATGCTTGATCTGTCATTCTTTGACTTCCAGAAATAAACTCGTCATTACACCATTTCCATGGAATTTGGGTGATAGTTCTTTTTCAATCAAAGGGATAGAGATATCTACTTCCATAAATATGGAAGGGACAAATCCTTCCTCGACATATCCATTAATAACATGTCATTCTTGATGCATCCAACGTACCCTACTTCTCGCCAATTGTCTTCAGGACAGTTTTCATCATCAAATCTAAGTGGGTGATTCATGACATGAGTTAATGATAATCTTCTATTCTAAGGACCATTACACATGCTCGTAGATAGTAATTTCCAATGACACCAAGACATGCATAATTGCTACTTGTGGGTATGTTCACATAATCTCCCATCTTAGAGATTCCCAAGTGTGTGAACTCCATGAGAGAGAGTTGCGTCTTCTTACGAGTACTCGCACATGATGTTCTATATACTATGTGTCCTATCATAGTATGTCATTCAACTGTAGAACTTTATTTAATAATATTGTTATAGTATTTCAAGGTTATCATCATAGCGGGGATCTACCATGACCTTATTAATGCAACAAATATTCCAGGACATTATTATATTATAGTCATTCAGAATAATGAACAATATATAATAAGTGTAAATTCATGTAATAAAAGTAAAAATATTAGGTTCTCAGGACACCAACACTAACAAACTCCAACTTGCACTAGAGCCAAATGACTTCGACTTTTAGTCCACTAGACCTCACATGATGGTCATGTTTCTACTGATTCATGTTTTTAGTCAAGGGGTCCACAACGTTGTCTTCCATGGAAATAATGCTCACTACAACTTCACCACTCTGAGAAAAATCCCTCATGAGATGATACTTCTGAATTATGTACTTTTTTTATTAGTGTGACCTTGACTCTTTTCCAAGTTCCACCGTTGTAGTATTATCACAATAAAGTGTGATAGGATCTTTACTACTAGGTACTACATCCATCTCTTGGATGATTCTTTTCATCCATACTGCATCTTTATCTACATTAGATGCTACGATATACTCGGACTCTACTGTAAAATCGTCCACCACACCTTGCTTTGAGCTCTTCCAGCTCACTACACCTCCATTCAAACTGAAGATATATCCAATATGCGACTTCATGTCAGCTTGATCAGTCTAGAAACTAGAATCTATATGTCCTCAGATGAATAGTTCCTCTTCTCTTCCATAAACAAAGAACATGTCCTTAGTATGACTCAAATACTTATGGATAGTCTTGACTTCCATCCAATGGGGGTCTCCTAGATCAGCTTGATATCTTCCTACCACACTTAATGCGTAAGCAACATCTAGCCTTGTACAAAGCATAACATACATGAATGACCCAATCATGGATGCATAAGGGATCATTTCCATTTTATTTCTTTCCTCATGTGTATGAGGACACATTTCCTTTGAAAGATGAATGTCATATGACACTGGCAACAATCCCCTCTTGGACTGTTCCATACTGAATCTCTTCAGTATCTTGTCAATGTATGTACTTTGACTCAGGCCCAACATTCTCTTGGATCTATCGCGATAGATCTTGATCCCAAGAATATATACTACCTCGCCCAAGTCTTTCAAAGAGAAGCATTTATCCAACCACACTTTAACTAACTGTAAGACAGGTACTTAGTTTCCAATTAGTAATACGTCATCAAAATATACTATTAGGAAAACGATTGCACTTCCACTAAACCTTTTGTAGACACAAGGATCCCATTTGTTCTTAGTAAATCCAAATTCCGTTACGGATTCATCAAAATGAATTTTCTAGGACCTTGATTCTTTCTTTAATCCATAAATAGATTTTTGAAACTTTCATACCTAGTTGGAATTCTTTGGAGTCACAAAACCTTCAGGTTGTGTCATGTAGACAACTTCCTAGAGGTTCTCATTAAGGAATGTTTTTTTTGAAATCCATTTTCCAAATTTCATAGTCATGGTAAGCGGAAATGGACAATATTATTCTGATGGATTTCAGCACCGCAACTGGTGAAAAGGTTTCATCATTTTCAATTATATGACGTTGTCTAAAACCTTTTGCAACCAGTCGTGTTTTATAGGTGCTGACTTGTCCCTCCATGTCTAGTTTCTTCTTGAATACCCATTTATTACCAATAGGCATTACATCAACTGTAGGATCTACCAAAATAAAGACTTTGTTTTGGTACATTGAATCCATTTCAGAATTCATAGCTTCCTTCCACTTTGAAAAGTTTGTGCCTTCAAATGCTTCCGTGTAGGTAAGAGGATCATCATTGTCAAACAATAATGGATCACCATCCTCGGTGACATTAAAACTATATCATTGGGGTCCTCTCACCTCTCTTGTGCTCCAATCCAGTTCTTGTGTCTCTGGAATAGATTTTTCTTCCATGGGACTTTGTGGAATCTGTTCTTGTATCGACTCCTGTGTATCTTGAGCCTCGACTTCATCGAAGTATATCACTCTCCCACTATCCCTTTTGGAGATATTCTCCCTCTCAAAGAATATGTCGTGTCTTTCAATTGTAACCTTTTTAGCTGTGGTATTTTATAGGTGATATCTACTTGTTTCCATATGATATCCTATAAAGATACACTTTGTGCCTTGGGGTGCAAGTTTTTTACCTGAAGAGGCCTTAACAAATGCTTCTCTACCCCACACATGTAAATTCGATAACATGGCTTTGTGTCCATTCCATAACTCGTATAGAATACCATTTATTGATTTAGATGGTACTTAGTTTAGTATGTGTGTTGTTGCTTGTAATGAATATCCTCAAAAGGATAATGGAAGACTCACATGACGCATCATTGATCTCACCATGTCCAATAGGGTGTGGTCCGTCCTTTCACTTACACCATTTTACTGAGGCGTGTAAGGAGGAGTGAGTTGAGATAGAATCCCAAACTCCCGTAACAAATCAATTAAGTCTTGATTAAGATATTCTCTTCCTCCGTCTGAGTAGAGTTTCTTAATATTCTTACAAATCCGGTTCTCAACTTCATCCTTGTATTATTTGAACCGATCAAAAGAAAATAACTTATACCTCATTAAGTAAATATATCTATATCTACTAAAATCATCAGTAAAAGTTATGAAGTACAAGAACCCACACCTTTCTTTGACTATAAATGGTCCACACACATCTGTGTAAACTAATTCTAGAATATCTTTAGCCCTTTCACCTTTCCCACAAAATGGGGCTTTGCTCATTTTTCCTTGTATACACGCATGACACACACCAAGTGGTTTTAGTTCGAAAGAATCTAAATACCCATCCTGATATAATTTTTTCAAACATTTCCCATTGACATGACCTAACTGGTGATTCAAAATGTTTGGTGTGTTATGATTCATGTGAATTAAATTTTTCATCGATCTCCATTACTTGATTTGTGTAGTCTAACACATAATGGTCATTATATAAATGTTCCCTACCAAAACAAATGCTATCTTTAAAAAAGTATCATCATTAATTTCCAAACATGAAGATGAATCCATCAATATCTAATCTGGATATTGAAAGAATTTTTTTGGTTACAGAGGGTACATAATAACATCCTTTTAATACCAAGACCATCCCAGTAGTAAATGTGCGGTGGTAGTCCCCAACAGTTATAGTAGCGAGTCTGGCTCTACTGGCTTCTCGCAGATCCACCTCACCTCGATCAATCTTTCTGAATCTACTTGGTTCCTGTATTTGGATATAGATGTGAGCACCACAAGCAGTATCTAATACACAATTGGTCGAAATAGATAGATTTCATTCGATAACAAATTCTCCTGAAGCTTCTCCTTACTTCCTAGGCTGGGTGTAGTTTTTCTTCCAATGGCCCTTCTTGCCACATGTGAAACAAACGGCCTCCTATTCTCTTGCCTCCCCGTTGATCTTCCTTTTCTTGGAAGGCCTTGAAGAAGCTTTGAGCATAAAGTTCTTCGCATTCCCTTTCCTAATATTCACCAAAAGGACAGAAGGATTTCCACGCTTCATATCACTGTCCACTTGGAGAATGAGGATAAGGATATCAGATAGAGACTTTCAATGTTGTTCATGTTGAAATTTAAAACAAAGTTTGAGAAGCATTGGGGGAGTGATGAAAGAATGATATTGGTACCCAGTTCTTCGGGGAGTTCAAATCCTGGAACCTTCAAGCCCTCAATGTATCCAATGAGCTTGACTACATGAGGCCCTGCTGGGGAACCCTCTTCAAGCTTACTCTGGAATAGAGCCTTGGATATCTCAAACCTTTCATGTTTTTCTTTCTCCTGGTATGGACCATGGAGGTTCTCGAGCATGATATAGGCATCCATATCTTCATGAGACTTCATGAGCTCATTAGACATTGATGATAGCATAAAACACTGAATGTAGAGTGCATCATTCAAATGTTGATCATAGACTAGGAAATCTCCATCACTCTCCCCCTGTGGGCTATAACAACCCGAAATATTGAATAAATCTTGATTTTTAATTTTGTGTGTTATTTTATTTTATTTTTATACTCAACAGAAATGTTTCATTTGATAACATGAGTATAATTAAAATGAGACTGTTGGGTTTTGACTGTCATATGACCATTGGTCAATATGACTGCTGTGAACTAAACGTTTCGATTTTTGTCACTAAATACAAGTGATCTTGGTTAATTAATATAGAAAGAAGATTATATGGCCTCACTCAGTAGTCTTGCACCGATCGAAACCCATCTAACAGAACATGGGAAGGAGGTAGCACCACTGGGATTTTCTCTAGACCAAACCCAAGCCGAACTTCATCGTGTGATGCTAGAACGGAATCTCCTTTGTGAGAAGTTCAAACTGATAGAAATTACTACTCGTGTGATGTTGGCTGAGCCTCCCTCAGATTCTCTCACCTTATCACACCTTAAACTTAGGTCATATGCTGGTGTTATAAGGGGATATGTAAGGAGACCGTAATTGCCTTGTGTAATCCTTTGTTTTAAATAAAAATTGGGATTTCTTCATATGATGAAGTTTATGAATTTTCAAATGACCGGATAAATATAGTATGCATATTTTTGATGAATTTTAGAGAAAGCATATTTTAAAAATGTTTATGTAAACCTTAAATAAATAAAAATGTGTAATGATTTTCAAAAAATGGTCTTCTATAATTATGTTCAGTACGAAATTTAGAGTCTAATAAGATCAACTTAATTTTTGATGAATAGTAAATTATGAATAGTGATTTTAGGATTAGGATTGGTAATGTGTCCAAATGGATTAGTAATCTCACTTAAAGAAACTATTAATATAATCTATGCACCTTGATTAAGTAATGTGATTCAATAAAATCGTTAAATAACGGTTTCATAAATTATTATTCAAGTATTAGTTTTTTCAGGTGAATAGTGTTTTTTAATTAAAAATTATATTAAAAATATTTAGAAAATTATTTTTATAAAATGGATTTCATTTTTGAACTCATAGCATCGATATTATATTAAGGTAATTTTTGGGGTTTTTTCTGAAAAAATGAATTTTCTGTGAATAGTGTATTTATTTAAAAATTATATTAAAAATATTTAGAAAATTATTTTTATAAAATGGAGTTCATTTTTCAAATCAGAGCATTTATATTTGATTAATGTGAAATTTTGGGATTTTTCTGAGAAAGTTGAATTTTCAGTGAATAGTAAAAATACAGTTTTAGGGTTTTGGTATGTTTAATGACATCATAAATCTGTCATGATGATGCCATAAGATATTTAAAGGGATGGTCGACTAAAGGGGGTGCATTATTGTATGAGATGTCCCAAGTGGCCAATACCATCGGAAAATACCATGGGAAAACCCATGGTTTTTCCAAAACCACCAATGAGGTGCCCCTTGGCCATTAATGCCTTGTCCCCTCATTTTCCCTATAAATACCAAGACATCCTCTCATCCATTAGACTCCCCACTCTCTCCCAAAAAATTCCAGGTCTCATTACCTCCCAAGGAGTCCTCAAAAGGTTCCCCCAAGCCTTCAAGGTCCCAACCTTTGAGTTTTAAAAGTTGCGTTTAAGGTAAAGGATCTGACCTCTCTCTTTCTTTTCAAGTAATCTCTTTTATGTCATTCCTTTTATGCTCCATGTTCTTATATTAAAGGATGTTCTTTTATATTACTCTTACTTCCCTTTTAATTTACATATAATGAGAGATCCCCTCTTACTCTAATTATTTCGTTTTATGAAGTTTTATGTGGCGTCGTTAGGCTGCCAGAATTTTTTTAACAGATTCGTTCTCCCTTCTCATTTTTCAAGATCTATTTTCATGTAAAGTCTTTCAAGTTCCTTTTTATTATGTTGGGGTATGATCTCTATATCAATAATACTTTTCTTTTATTATCATATGATCAGAGACCCCATTTTATCTCTTCAATTCTGTATTTTTATGTTTTAAGTGGCGTCATTAGGCAGCCAAATCTTTAAGTGGTTCTTTCACGCTTCTCGTTTTCAAGTTCTACTTTCATGTCAAGTCTTTCAAGTTTTTTTTATTATGTTGTGGTATGATATATTTATCTATCATAGTGATCTTTTATGATCATACGATGAGATACCCCCTTTGATCTCTTCAATTCAGTGTTTTGAAGTTTTAAGTGGCACCGTTAGGCTGCCGAATTTTTAAGCGGTTCTTTCACCCTTCTCGTTTTCAAGTTCTACTTTCATGTCAGGTATTTCAAGTGCCTTTTTATTATGTTGAGTTATAATCTCTATATCTATCATACTGATATTTTCTTATCATATGATGATTGACCCCATTTTATCTCTTCAATTTAGAATTTTGAGGTTTTAAGTGGCGCTGTTAGGCTGCCGAATTTTTAAGTGGTTCTTTCACCTATCTCCTTTTTCAAAGTTCTAATTCCATGTCAAGTCTTGCATGTTCCTTTTTATTATGTTGGGGTATGATCTCTATATCAATCATAATGATCTTTTATGTTCATATGATGAGAGACCCTATTTGATCTCATCAATTCATTTTTGGTTGATGTTTATGTGACGTCGTTAGGCTGCCGAATTTTCATAAGAGAAATCTTATTTTTGTCTTCCTTTCATGTTCTTAATTTCATATGGTATATTTTCAAATTTCATTACCATGTACATAAATCCCTTATATTCTGTTCCTCTACTATTTTATGGGTCATTTATGAATGTTTTACCCATGTCCCCTCTCTTTTCAATGTTTTCTAAAACCCTGTAACATAGCAGTTATGCTGCAGAATTTTCATCTCAAAATGTCTCTCTCTTTTTCTAAAGTTCTTTTTTTTATTAATTGAATACTCAAAGCTCTCTCTTCTATATGGGTATTCACATATATACCAAAATGTTTTATTTTAAATTCTGGGATTTACATACATGATACCCGATTTTCCTTTCTATGGGTTTAAAGTGACATTAAGATCATGTCTTTAAAGCAGTTTTTAAAACGTTATGATTATCAAATGAAACCCATTTATTTTATGATATATGGGTTGTTTATGAAATGATTGATGATGATATATTTGTCTCACATGATAATAAATACATGTCAATGGTGCGCCCAGATAGCGCTCCAATGCATTGGGGAAAGACTTAATCTCTAAAGATGACCTTTTAGACTGATACCTTGGTGAATAACCTAGGTAATTTTTAATGACACATTGGGGATGGACCTTGGTGAAACTAAATGATTTTAATTATTAAATGTTATAGCCACATCTTCAAGTTATGAAAAATGTTATTTTTATTATGATATATCTCATGATTTCTTTCTCATTCCTTAAAGTTCTTTTCATGACCTTATTGAAGTATCTCAAGTTCACATGTAAAATGTTTCTCTTGTTTCCCTTATTGGGGCTTCTTCTCACCCTTTCTTTTGATGTATGTCCCCAGGTTATGAGATACAGTAATGAACCTAGGATGAACATGAGGAGAATCCTTTCAAGTGTTTAAGAAAAATGTTTTATGTTTTCATGATTTAAGTTCCTGGTTTCCAAGACACTAAACCTTAAAGATCCTCGGTTTTGTAAAATGTAATGAAAGTTTATGTGATAAAAAGGTGGGATTCTATAGTTGGTATCAAAGGATGGTTTAGTTATTTGTGAAAATTAGGATATGAAAACTTTAGGAAGAAACCTTTAGAAAAGTTTAAATATAGGAAATCTTCCTGGTATTTTGGTGAGTATTGATTAAGGGGTTGCCAAGAAAATACATCACTGTCTACATACGAGAAGGTAGAGGTGGATCTTGCACAGATGTACATAGGGGTAAAACCCGAAAACACCACTTTGAGCTAGAATCGAACGAGAACTGGTACACGACAATGGGCTTTGCTGCACTCTTGGTTACGACACTCTCGGGGGATATGCTTTGGTAAATTCATAATCTTAGTATGAACCATTGTTAATGGAACAAATATAAAATAAAATAAAGATTCACATAAGAATATATGATCATGGATAACCTAGATGGAAACCTAGGAGATCACATGTTAGGGTATAATTTTCTTCTACAAGTTATCCTTATATGATTTAAGTTCCTTTTCATGATTATTGGCTAAGTATTTAAGCCCCTAATTATACTTTCCCTTCTTAGTTAATGGTGGAAAATGGAAGAACATTTCCCAACAACCAATGTGATAGGAAATGCGACGATTGTCTTATTAATATGATAGAGATGATTAGGGGATTAAAAGATGATTATTATTTTGGAAGACGTTCACTATTTTGGGGACCCTATATGATTGATGTAAATAGATTACTACGGTATTTTCATTGAGGAGTAAGGTTGACTTATATTTTTAAGAATCGACGAATTTAAGATGAACTTATGGTAATATAGGTTACTTATGGAAATGATTAACCTATCTTGGGTAAAATATGTTTAGGTTAGTTACTTTTGTTATAATATGTTAGGAGTGGTTTATGTTATTTGGAGATGAACAATGAAGCTTATTTTGGAAGACTATGTTATCAAATCCTTCTTGTATTTGGGTTTCAATCTTAGTTTGGTTTATTTTGAGGAATTTTAAGAACCGTTATTTATGGAATGGTCTGTGATGAACTTTGGGTAGTACCATGGAAATTTGAAGATGTAAAGTAGTTTCCATTCCTATGGGATTCTTTATTTTTGAAGAGTTTTTTTACCTTACCCTTTCTGTTTTTAGGATAATATTTAAAGATAGAAGAAATAGATAGTTAATCTTTTGTGGATTATTTGATTCTCTAGAAGATGATTCTGGTGCTTTTAATGAGACCAAGTGTTTCTGAATTATCATCGTTTGGAGAAAAGATTAGTTTTGGTAGAGACTTATTAAAGGATGAAACTCTACATGAAGGTAGGTATATTTTATTATGTTTTTGTTCTATGTAGTAAATGAATTCCTCAAAATTATGAAAAGGAATGTAAAACAAAAACGTTGTTGGTTTACGTTTCCTACTAGGTAATCAAAGACCATTTACACACATCATAAGTTTGGGATTTTCTTGTGGTTACCTTTCTCCTAATCATGTTTTCTATCACTGTCCCTCAGAACATCACCCTTTGTTTTCTCCTCCATTCCATGTTTTCCTACATCGAATCCTAGTGTGGGTTAACTCGGGTGACCTTTGTACTTCCCTTTCTTTCTTTTAAAGTAATAGTTTTACTGACTCCTTTTCCGATGTGGGACATTCAATGAAATTTCAAAACCCAATTTTAAAAATTGCGAGGACACAATTTCTTAAGGGGGAAAGATTGTAACAACCTGAAATTTTGAATAAATCTTTTTTCCTAATTTTGTGTGTTATTTTATTTTATTTTTATACTCAACAAAAATGTTTCATTTGATAACATGAGTATAATTAAAATGAGACCGTTGGGTTTTGACTGTCATATGACCATTGGTCAATATGACTGCTGTAAACTAAACATTTCAATTTTTGTCTCTAAATACAAGTGATCTTGGTTAACTAATATAGAAAGAATATTTGATGGCCTCACCCAGGAGTCTTGGACCGATCGAATCCCATATAACAGAACTTGGGAAGGAGGTAGCACCACTGGGCTTTTCTCTGGACTAAACCCAAGCCGAACATCATCCTGTAAAGCTAGAATGGAATTTCCTTTGCGAGAAGTTCAAACTGATAGAAATTACTACTCGTGCGAAGTTTTCAGAGCCTCCCTTAGATTCTCTCACCATAGCACACCTTAGACTTGATCCTCTGCTGGTGTGATAAGGGGCTATGTAAGGAGACCGTAACTACCTTGTGTAATCCTTTGTTTTAAATAAAAATTGGGATTTCTTCTTATGATGAAGTTTATGAATTTTCAAATGACCGGATAAATATAGTATGCATATTTTTTATGAATTTTAGAGAAAGGATATTTTAAAAATGTTTATTTAAACCTTAAATAAATAAAAATGTGTAATGATTTTCAAAAAATGTTTTTCTACAATTATGTTCAGTACGAAATTTAGAGTCTAATAAGATCAACTTAATTTTTGACGAATAGTAAATTATGAATAGTGATTTTATGATTAGGATTGGTAATGTGTCCAAATAGATTAGTAATCTCACTTAAAGAAAGTATTAATATAATCTAGGCACCTTGATTAAGTAATGTGATTCAATAAAATGGTTAAATAACGGTTTCATAAATTATTATTCAAGTATTAGTTTTTTTGGGTGAATAGTGTTTTTTAATTAAAAATTAAATTTAATATATTTAGAAAATTATTTTTATAAAATGGATTTCATTTTTGAACTCAGAGCATCGATATTATCTTAAGGTTATTTTTGGGGTTTTCTCTGAAAAAATAAATTTTCGATGAATAGTGTATTTATTTAAAAATTAAATTAATATTATTTAGGAAATTATTTTTATAAAATGGAGTTTATTTTTGAAATCAGAGCATTGATATTTGTTTAATGAGAAATTTTGGGATTTTTCTGATAAAGTTGAATTTTCAGTGAATAGTAAAAATATAGTTTTAGGGTTTCTGTATGTTTAATGATATCATAAATGTGTCATAATGATGCCATAAGATATTTTAAGGGATGGTCGACTAAAGGGGATGAATTATTGTATGAGGTGTCCCATGTGGCCAATACCATTGGCAAATACCATGGGCAAGCCCATGGTTTTTCCGAAACCACCAATGAGGTGTCCCTTGGCCATTAATGCCTTGTCCCCTCACTTTCCCGATAAATACCAAGCAATCCTCTCATACATTGGACTCCCCACTCTCCTACAACGAATTTCTAGTCTCATTACCTCCCAAGTATTCCTCCCAAGGTGCCCCCAAGCCCTCAAGGTCCCAACCTTTGAGTTTTAAGAGTTACGTTTTAAGGCAGGGGATCTGACCTCTCTCTTTCTTTTCAAGTAATCTATTTTATGTCATTCCTTTTATGCTCCATGTTCTTATCATAAAGGATGTTATTTTATATTTCTCTTACTTCCCTTTTAAATTTCATATAATGAGATTTCCCCTCTTACTCTCATTATTTCATTTTATAAATTTTTAAGTGGCGTCGTTAGGCTACCGGAATTTTTGTAACAGATTCTTTCTCCATTCTCATTTTTCAAGATCTATTTTCATGTAAAGTCTTTAAAGTTCCTTTTTATTATGTTGCGGTATGATCTCTATATCTATCATACTGATATTTTATGATCATATGATGAGAGAAACCATTTCATCTATTCAATTTAGTATTTTGATGTTTTAAGTGGCGATGTTAGGCTGTCGAATTTTTAAGTGGTTCTTTCACCCTTCTCATTTTCAAGTTCTAATTTCATGTCAAGTCTTTCAAGTTACTTTTTATTATGTTTGGTTATGATATTTATATCTATCATACTGATTTTTTATGATCATATGATGAGAGACCTCATTTTATCTCTTCAATTCAGTATTTTCAAGTTTTAAGTGGCGCCGTTAGGCTGCCGAATTTTTAAGTGGTTCTTTCACCCTTCTCGTTTTCAAGTTCTACTTTCATGTCAAGCCTTTCAAGTTCCTTTTTATTATGATGGGTTATGATCTCTATATCTATAATACTGATCTTTTATGATCATATGATGAGAGACCCCATTTTATCTCTTCAATTCAGTTTTTTGAAGTTTTAAGTGGCGCTATTAGGCTGCCGAATTTTTAAGTGGTTCTTTCACATTTCTCCTTTTTCAAAGTTCTAATTCCATGTCAAGTCTTGAAAGTTACTTTTTATTATTTTGGGGTATGATCTCTATATCAATAATACTGATATTTTATGTTCATATTATGAGAGACCCTATTTGATCTCATCAATTCATTTGTGGTTGAAGTTTATGTGACGCCGTTAGGCTGCCGAATTTTCATAAGAGAAATCTTATTTTTGTCTTCCTTTCATGTTCTTAATTTCATATGGTATATTTTTAAATTTCATTACCATTTTCTAAAATCCCTTATATTATGTCCCTATACTATTTTATGGGTCATTTATGAATGTTTTATCCATGTCCCATCTCTTTTCAATGTTTTCTAAAACCCTGTAACATAGCCGTTATGTTGCAGAATTTTCATCTCAAAATGTCTCTCTCTTTTTCTAATGTTCTTTTATTTTCTTAACTGAATACTCAAAGCTCCCTATTCTATATGGGTATTCAAATATATACCAAAATGTTCTATTTTAATTTCTGGGATTTACATACATGAATCCCACTTTCCCTTTCCGTGGGTTTAAAGTGACATAAAGATCATGTCTTTAAAGCAGTTTTTAAAACGTTATGATTATCAAATGAAACCCATATATTTTATGATATATGGGTTGTTTATGAAATGATTGATGATGATATATGTGTCTCACATGATAATAAATACATATCAAGGGTGCACCCAGATAGCGCTCCAATCCATTGTGTAAAGACTTAATCTCTAAAGATGACCTTTTAGACTGATACATTGGTGAATAACCTTGATAATATTTAATGACACCTTGGGGATCGACCTTGGTGAAACAAAATGATTTTCAATATTAAATGTTGTATCCACATATTCATGCTATGAAAAATGTTATTTTTATTATGATATATCTCATGATTTCTTTCTCATGCCTTAAAGTTCTTTTCATGACCTTATTGAAGTATCTCAAGTTCACATGTAAAATGTTTCTCTTGTTTCCCTTACTGGGCCTTCTGCTCACCCTTTCTTTTGATGTATGTCCCCAGGTTATGAGATGCAGTAATGAACCTAGGATGAACATGAGTAGAAGCCTTTCAAGTGTTTAAGAAGAATTTTTTATGTTTTCATGTTTTAAGATCCTGGTTTCCAAGACACTAAACCTTAAAGATCCCCGGTTTTGTAAAATGTAATGAAAGTTTATGTGATGAAAAGGCAGGATGCTATAAGGGTGAATCAGGAAGTGAGGACTCCAGCATGTAAAATTTTCATTCATGGAGTAGGATAACCCAAAGGTGCCTAAACCATTTCTGAAAGTTAATGTCGGTGAGGATATTGAATTTATCTAGAATTGATTGTAGAAAAAAATGTGGTTGATGATTTTGTCATATTTAATCTACAAATTAAAAGGAGCAGATTTATTGGGACATTCTGGGTTACATTTTATGAGAAATAATAAATTTTATTATGTATCCCAATATTTAATCAATTCCTAATGGCCCTCACTGTTGAACTCAGAATTTGCAGTTTCTTTTACATTCTAGTGGAAAGGATCCATATTCCCCTTCGCATAACCCCAACAGGGGTTGGTCAATCTATTAGAAGGTATTTAGGTAGGCAGGTCTTTGCCAACTGTGAGATTCCAGTTCCTTGATCCGTTGAGTGGACTCCCCAATCATGAAGCCCTGACTTGGATTTCCTCAACACTTTCCTCCAATATTACATCAAGTCTAGCAAGGGCTACTCCTCTTGATGTAATATGGTTAAGTCAAACTGAAACCTTTCATATGGGATTCCTTTATAAAAGTAAGTGTCCCAACAAGGGTTGGTCAAACACATAGTTTTATTGAGTCTTTCCCTTAATCGAGTAACAGAAGGCTCGGTCTGACCTAATTTGGTATTTGAGGTATTTTAATCTTTTATGCGTTGTTTCTCATTATCACATGCTTTTTAATATTAAGTGATGCTTTCTTAAGTGATTAACCATGTTCTGATAATGTTTACGCATAGTTCGGTTTTTATTTTTTTTCATCTTTGCATGCTTGTGTGTTTCATTAATTATGTGATCGCGACAACACATATATAATAAATAAACCATTCAAGCAGAATGAAATAAAATAAGATGGCATGATCATGAGATTCTATTGGTCAGCTTATCTAGCGATTTTGATAAGCTAGGCCTTACCAAGGGAAAAACACCTTGAACCTGATGGTTCTTGTTTTGCAGCTCCCACATCTCCACCTTTGTATCTTCTTGTGTTGGTTTCTCCTCAGATTTGAATTTTGAAGTGTCTCCTCTGACTTGGGAGATCATCCATTACATGGGGTTTACATTAAAGAAACCATGGGCACACAGGCCCTACATTTTATTAGAATAAGGATCACAAGCCAACGAATTTAAATAAATTTAAATGAAACCATACACACTGAAAGGGTATTCGGTCTAGCTCATGGTCATCCATATCATGAAACGACATTTACGCATATTTAGAATTGAAATTATTTTAGTCATTCTATTATCTAAGATAATTTGTTCTTGAATTCACCTAATTATGATCTTATAATTAATCAATTATTTATCTTAAATTCCTTTCTTAATTTCCTTAAGATTCTTCTCATCCAGATTCCTTACATGGTGTCTTTGTACTTTTAGAGGAAACTTGGTGAAATTTCATTTCTAGAAAGTACATGGCGTGTTGGCTATATTTACACAGCGTGTATTTGTTTTCACCCTTTATCCAAAGTACATGACGAGGGCTTTGGTGTGTTTTTTGTACATTGGAATATTTGGATTACACAGCATGAAGATTAATCTAACACGGTGTGTACTTCTTTGTTACGAGGTTACCGGCCTGACAATCCCGTGTACGTGGTATATGACTTCTCCTTGTACATGGTTTCACCTAGGCCAGATTGGACTACATGGCATATTGATCCAACATACACACTGTTTATTCCGGTTTCCACACATCATTCAGTTCTGGTCAACACGATGTAATAAATACATGGGCATGATCAATTCAAATGGCGTGGTTTGGAGGACTAGTACCAGTTCCTTAAACCTTAGTACGCGGCATGTAGTTTTCACTACACATCGTGTATTCTTGTGTTGTACAAACAGAAAGAGTGGATCCTCTGAATGAGTTCCAAATCTTTATTTTAAACAAAATTAAAAATAACTGGTCGTTTATGTTATGTGAATTGAGAAACGAAGGAGGAAGAATAGATCTCGTTAATTCAGTTTTATAGAACGATTTTTCTCGAATTGAATCAAATATAAATGCGTAAATTATCAATGAAAATTAAATAACTATGATTAATGTTTTAACCTCTCTATGATACCAATTGAAGGTTTCGGGCGCAGCGGAAGCTCATGGGTGGATGTGCCCACTTGGATTTTTTTCATTAGGAATGATCAATCTGGGATCAATACGACGATAAACGGAAGACTCCATGGATCGAATCACAGATATTGACAAAGAAGAAGAATAGTCCCAGAACCACATTCGAGAATCATCCCAGGTTGATTATAATTCATTTAATTAATTATAAGAAGTACCTTTTACGGTGTTCTATCATCATTTATATTTCTGATCACGTTCTGATGTGATTCGGCATTGTGTCGCAGAATCCATGTATAGACATCCTCTATAGGTGATCCACATATTCACCACATATCTATAGACATTGCCAAAAAAGTCTTCAGGTGCTAGAGTGTAGAAATATTTTCTTGCGTTGTCCACCTTAGATCACGTTGATCCGATGGAGGAGGATCTCTATCGATCTTGAGAGCGTTCTTGGAGGAAGGAATTCTTTCGATCTTGAGAGAATTATCTATAATTTGTTTGCACAACGATTAAGGAAAAGTGTTGGCGTTGTGAGGATATTTATAATCGGGTTTGAGGTTATAAATTTATGACAATAAATAAATGTGTTACACATTTTATTTATTTCATTAACTCTTATTGAAAACCCCCACATGTCGAATAATTAATTCCTTGACATGCGCCCACACTGATTATAATAAATATCATTTAATAAAACAATACTATTTCCTCAAAATCCTGACTGAAAAACTACATGGCGTGTAATCATTAATACACATCATGTACCTATTTTTCATAAAACTACACGGTGTGTAGTCATTAATACATAGTGTGTACTTGTTTTTCATTTCCTTTCCAAAATGAAAACTACACAACCTGTAATAATTAATACACGGAGTGTATATCTTGTTTTCATTTTATTTTTCTTCCATCATTAAAATGATTTAGGCTTCCTTGAATAATTATTAAACCATGTATGGGAATAATCTTTATTCTACTTGAGATACTTGGATATACTTAGTGTGTGACCCTTTAGGCCTCTTTATCGTTGGAATTATGCGGGCTTGCCTAAAGTCCAAGATTACTGTCTATCAACGGGTCAAGGAACCCAAAAGAAAGCAGTTGATGCCACATTGATGTGTCACCTAATAAAAATACTTACCGTGTAATTTAATCTGTTTGTCTCAATATCTCATCGATTAGGTTGCATGGAAGTGTCATAAACCTATATGCTTGAACTGTCATTCTTTGACTTCCAGAAATAAACTCGTCGTTACACCATGGCCATGGAATTTGGGCGATAGTTCTATTTCAATCAAAGGGTCCATGATATCTACTTACATAAATATGGAAGGAAAAAATCCTTCCTCCACTTATCCATTAACAACATGTCATTCATGATGCACACAACGTACCCTACTTCCCGCCAAATGTCTTCATGACGGTTTTCGTCCGCAAATCTAAGTGTGTGAGTCATGACATGAGTTAATGGTAATCTTCCAGTCTAAGGACCATTACACACGCTCATAGATAGTAATGTTTGATGACACCAAGACATGCGGAATTACTTCTGGTGGGTCTGTTCTCATAATCTACCATCTTGGAGATTACTAAGTGCAAACTCCATGAGAGAGAGTATCGTCTTCTTGCGAGTACTCGAACATAACGGTCTATATAATTTGTGTCCTATCATAGTATGTCATCCAACCATAGAACTTTATTTAAGAATATTGTTATATAATTTCAAGTTTCTCATCATAACGAGGATCTTCCATGACCTTATTAATGCAACAAATATTCGAGGACATTATTATATTATAGTTATGTAGAACAACGAACAATATATAATAAGTGTACATTCATATAATCAAATTACATGCAGTTTGTTCTCAGGACACCAACTTTAATATGGATAACTATGTAATTCCACCCTAACAGTATACATATAGACTAAATTAGTTCATTATATCAAATAATAAATAAATAAATTTAATTTCTTAATTATATTCAGTTTACACCCATGGGGAATATTTCTAAGATGCCTCCCTCCAGAAAGTGTTATGACATGCCAAAGGTAATACCCAAATTATGAACTCAATGGTATGATTATATTTCTTATCTAGGTATTAATTTAGATGTTATTAAATATTTTTAAGATAACTATGAGAGTATAAAATTTAAAATATTTAATATTCTCAACCATTTTATTCCTGGAAAACCTGGTATGGTATGGGAATGTTGTCTCAAGACATGATCGTAAAAATAAACCATAAAATATCAAAAAACATTACATGTAAAATCTTACATTCTGTATAATAAATTTACATTTACTATATAAAAATATAAAATATGTATGAAATATGTCAATACTTGTAAGATCTCAAACTTTTATAGAGATGAATCGATCTTATTTATAGGTATTATTTTTCCTTTTTAAGTATATTTTGTTTTCCTTTTTTATTGGGTGCTTTTGGGGGAAATTATATAAAATTATAAGGATGCAAGTAAAGTCATGGTTTGTTCTTGGTTTTCCTAAATAGTATATCCAGGCCCATCAAACCATCAAACACCTCACAGAGATAGATTGTATGGTTAGAACACAATTTGTCAAACTGTGCACACTATTAGGGAAAACCATACACCCTTATAGAAGAGGTGCATGGTGATGGCTCGTGGTTTGGAAAAATGTGTGGGCCTACCCGTGAAACTTTTTACAGGTTATCAATTAACCCTAAAATTAGATTTAAAATTTCTTTAGACCCAATATTAACCTCAAGTAAATCATATATAAACCATAATGATATTCTCTAATTTTTTATGCTCCTAAATGAATGTATAATAGATATTAATCTCCTTTAATTCCAATTAAAATCTCATAATGAATATTTTCATCCTTCATAGTAAGGGGATATTATCTTGTAAAGTTTCCTTAAACACTACAATCTCTACCTCTTCTTTTGAAGGGATTTTATCCTCTTTTTTGGATCTAGATATTGTTTTTTTAGATCTAGATCTTGGCGTGTTGGATCAAGATATAGGATTGTTGCATCTTGATTCTTTTGATTTTGGATCCATGTTTCTGATTTATATCTCATTCATTATCATGTTCTTGATTATTCTCCATCAATTAGGGATTTTCATTGGAAATCATTTGTAGTTTTTTTGGAGGTAAGTGTTCTAAATTCCAGAATGATGGTCTTTGTTTAGTTACATGTATGTAATTGTATGAAATTAAAATTCCCATGATTGGGAAATTACATCATTAATTAAATTAAATTTATTAACTTTCCATGTGGTAAAAAATGATCTTAATTGGTGAAATAGAATGTAGAAATTGAATAAAGTAATTGTTGAATTAATTGATGGGGTATTGGTATTGTGAAATTGTATTGATTGATTTAATTAACTATTTATTTAATTAATGGGATATTGAGATTATGAAATTTGATTAAATTAGATTAATTAATGGTTTTATTAATTAATTTATTTTTGTCAATGTGAAATTGAGATAAATAATTATTGAATACATTAAGTGAATGTGTGACTATGGAATTGATAAGATATTGTGATTTTTAAATTTATTATAAAAATTAATTTTCGAATTAATTTATTGTTTATTGAGAACTTTAAATTAGATTAATTAATTATTGAATTAATTAATGGTTATTATTGGGATTATGAAATAGATTGAATTGGAAAAATTAATTGAGTAATTAATTAATAGATATACTGTTTATGAGTTTTTATAATAAGGTTAATTTTGATTAAACATGATTCATATGACACATATTGTATTGTAATTGATTGATAAACATATTTTTGACATGGTCTGCTGCTTCAAAGGACCATATTTATAAATTAATCGATATACTTGTGTTGGACATGGTTCATTGCATCTAAATACAATAATTATAAATTGATTGATAATCATGTGTGGGACATGGTATGATTCATCAAAATACAATAAAGATAAATTTATTGAAAATCATGTACCAGACATGGTCATCATATTACAAATACCATGATGATAAATTTATTGATAAAAGTGTGTGGGAAAAAGACTCTTTAAAAACCCCATGTGGTCCTAAGAGTTGTGAACTAGACCCAAATTATTGGCATTCAACAATGTTTCTAGTTTTTCGTATTATGAATTGAAATGAAATTGATAATTAGAGACAGTGTTTTATAATGAATTTTGATTTTAATTTGTTTCATCATTCCATATATGGTATGGGTCGAATATATATTGAGAGTTAGAGTGTACTAGTGAACCAGAGGTTTTATGTGGTTAAATAAAGGGTATTTGAATACATGTAAACTTTTTTAATTTAAAGCCATTAATCATTATTTGTAAATCTTCATATACTATTTTTACTGTATTTAGTTTTAGACATCGTTGGTGGTAGCCTTATGGATCATACCCACACCCTTCATGGGATTCTTGATTGGGACCTGAGTAGACTTCATTGTATCAAGAAAGAATAAGGTAAATGTCCATATATTAGATGGATAAGTTGGGATAGAGCATGGATGATGGAACCGGACATGGTTTGGGACTTGCTTGGGAGTTATTAGTGTATATTAATTTTGGGTTTTCAATATTGACAATGGAAACACACTTTTTCATGGAATATATAATGTTCTAATTTGGATATTATATTCATATTTCGATCACCATGTGATACTATTGTGGTTTTATTATTGGTTATTTTATTTGGTTATTCATATTTATTTACACTAGTTTATTACTCAGATAATGAGGGTTTAGTCTCCTCATGAATGATATTTGACCTTTTCTTGAATGCCAATGGCATATGGGGAGGAATTATTGAGGTCATGAGACCCCCTATCTCAAGGCACCAGTGTGTGGAACCTAAGTATGGATATTAGAAATTCTTCTCAGGGCCCATTTTTCTTTTCTATTTTAATCATGAAATTTTTTAATGGTAGATAGGAAACTATGAAGTGATTTTCCTTGTACATGATATCATGCATTGAATTATAAAACTTATGTATGTTGGAAAACCAATGTATCTATGATTGGATTTATTATTTGATTTAGGTTGTTATATTTGGATGTTATTTCACCTTGAGTAATGCATTTTATTTGGAATGTTTTGGGTGTTTTAATGATTTTCTGATATTTTATGTGTGTCCTAGTTTGGATTGAGAGATGAGTATTCATGCATCATTTTCTGTGACAGATATGTTTTTTGAAAAAAATTATTTTTTTCTCGCATGGGATGATAGGTTTTTGTTATGTTGTTGAACATGAAATTTTTTTCCTTTCTTGTTTGTTTTAAATGAAATGTGCCTAACAAGATATTGAAATATTATTGAATTAATCCTTGATATGAATAAATGGGTTTCTAATGGGAATATCAATAAATGGTAATTTTTTTTTCTTCTTTAACCATGACCAAGATGTATGATGGATAAGGGTAGTGATATTATATTGGTTTTGACCATGTTTTGGGGTTCATGAGAATGAATTACAGATTTACATGAATCACCAAAATTGTGTTAATGTTTTCTTATGTATCCAAAGACGTGTTTTTGTAATTGTATAAAAATTCCTCCAAGATGATTTTTTTGAGAGGAAGACTATAGGTCATGGCTATATGTGATCTTCTTGAAGTGGAACCTAAGGCACTAATAGTTTTGGCTGAGGCAGTCGGTGAGAAATTACAAGATAACTTTTCTTGGTTCATGAAATTAATTTAATGTGACCTAGAGGATTTTAAAAAGAATCCATGGTCTGATGAGGGATTTCTCTTTATATAATCATTTGCCTTTTACCAGAAAGGGTGGATTAGAGTAAGGATAGTTTTTGATTTATTCCATCAAGAATATACATGGCCACCTGGAGACTTCTTCTGAGAAGCGAGTCAAATTAGTTGCTTATATGTTATGTATTAAAGATCATAATTTGTGTGACATCTAGAATCAAGATGGATAGACTAAGAACATGGAGGGAAAGGACTTCAAGGATAAGTTCTTGGAGCACTTTTATCTTGAGATTCTCAAAAGAGATAGTGTTGTTGAGTTCATGTGGTTGATTCAGGGGAGTATTTATGTGATGGACTATATTGGACTCTTTATAGTATTGAATTTTATTGTCCCAACATCGGTGTGGGACGAGGGTACAACAAAAAATTGGTTTCAGGATGGGATTAAATTTTAAATTAACTCCCAAGTGAATATATTCAAGTTAAATAAGTTTTTAAAGGTATTTAAGAAGGTTATTGTATATAAGGGAAACCTAAAGGAAGATTATAGTGGAGGGAAGTTTGATACTACTAAATAGATAGGAGGTTCATCTTATAGGAGCATGAAGCATCACATTGAGAATGTTATCCAGGGTGATACAAGGATGTGTAGCCGAGGGGAAGCATCAGTTACATAGTACCCAGACCATGTGATATTTCCCCAGTGTGGTAGGCTGTGACACATCCGGAGATAGTTCCCCCAACCACCAAGTCAGTGATGAGGCTTTGACAAGATTGGAAATATACAGAGGTTCTACTGGAACTGGTGATAGATAGGTAGTGATGGAGAATCTAGATTTTTCTAGTGTGTAGGAGGGGGATCTTATAGACCATATCAGTCTAGAATTGGGAGTTCTGTTGTCCGTGGTGGTAGAGGTAGTGGGCATGGAGCTTCTGGGAGAGATATCTCATATCAACAAAGTGGTGTAGCATATGGGATTTTGAATGCATCACTGTGAAGAGGGTCCAAATGGTTTAATGCATTCCGTCCTACACTAGTGGATAGTGAGGCTCGATTGTCAATGGTTATAGGTATTATTCTTCTACCTTCTATGATAGATAGATTTTTATTTGATTCAAAAACATCTTATTCATTTATTTATAAAAAACTATAAATTGATTTAGCATTTTGGTGGAGTTCGCTTGTGGTTTTATAACATTAGATACACAATTGGGAATACAGTCGAGAGAAATATGTTTGTGCATGGGATGTTCTCTTAAGGTTTGTGAGTATCATTTCAATTGTGATCATACATCTTGGATATATCAAGATTGGATCAAATTATTTTATGTATTAGTTAGTAGCATATCGATCCTATATAGACTATTATCGCAGTACTGTGACTTCGATGTCTCATGTGGGTGAAATTTATAATTACTATGAATAGTGTGATATCATGGATGGTCATACATGGCCAGTTCACCAGAAACTAGGTGAGGTTACCACCTAGGTTTCTTGTCTTTTTCTTCATTAAGGTAGTGTAAAGTAACTTTTCTTTTCCCTCATAGTGGAAACATTTTAGGAAATTTTTCGTGAATAAATCATAGTGGTTCCATCTGATAGATATTCTAATTTACCATTGAGGTCATATCAGGGGTTGAGAAAGTTTCTATTCCACAATACAGAATGGAAGAAACAGTTATTCAAGAGATCAAGGCTCAACTAGAGGATTTGTAGGATAATGTATTTATCCATCTGAGTATGTCCTCATGAGATTCTATTGCCTTTTCTTCAAAAAAATGATAGAAAATTGAACTTGGTTATCTATTAACATAAGTTGAACTTGATGGAAGAGAATAATCAGTATCTTCTTTTATGTATTGATGATCTATTTTTCCATCTTATGGGTTCTTGTGTCTTCTCTATGATTCACATAAGATAATGGTATCATCAGTTGAGAGTTTGACCTTCTGATATACCAAGTACAAAATTTAGAAGAAGGTATGGAATTTATGAGTTCTTAGTGGTGTTTTTCAGGCTTACAAATACACCAGTAGTATTTATGGACTTCATGAATAGAATCTTCAACCCATAAATAGATCAGTTTTTTGTAGTGCTTTTGGATGAAATCTTGGTGTACTTCCAGAGTCATGATGATTATTCCCAACATCTTGACAAAATCCTGAGTACACAAAGAGAGTATCAACTATATTAAAATAGATATAACTGTCAATTTTGGATTTATTGGTTTTACATCATAGGTTTCATCATCTTATAGAATGGTGTGTTAGTGGACCTAGAGAAGGTTCAGGTAGTTGTATCTTGGTAGAAGCATATGAACGTTTTTGATATCCGTATATATTTTGGATTGGTTGGATATTATCAGAGGTTCCTACAAGACATTTTCAATTTCACATTACCACATATAGGACTGATGAAGAAGGGAGTAACGTTTTAATAGAATGGGGAATGTCGTTATGCCTTCCTGAATATGAACAAGCATTTGAGAATGGCACCAATATTGATCATATCCAAGTTAGGTGAGGATTAATGGGTGTTTTTTATGCTTCTAGGATTTTTCTTGGAGCTATTTTGATGTATGGAGAATGAGTCGTGGAATATGAGTCCTGATAATTGAGGCCACATGAATGTAAATACACTATGCATAAACTCAAGTTGGTAGTATTTGTTTTATCTTTGATTTCTCGTAAACATTATATTCTAGGTGAGAAGTTTACTATGTATATTGATCACAAGATCATAAAGTACATATTTTACCGAAAAACTTTGAATCTCCCATAGCAGATGTGGGATGAGTATATGTAGTCATCTAATTTTTAGAAGGAATATATTCTTGAGAATTCAAACACTATTGTTTATTCTCTAGGTAGTAAAAATAAGAATCATGTTGTTCATGATTCTAGTTCTGAGTGTAAAATGATTTCATTACTAGTTGAGATACATTTTTTGGTTCATGAAAACTAAGAGTATATGACTCTATCATCAGTTTCAGTAGATTCATCACATTTGGGGGGATCAAGGATAATAATTATGAGGATCCAAAATGTTTTTTTCCTGAGGGAATGTATTGAAGGTTGATAGTGTTCTTCTGATTAGAGAAAAGATAATTATAAGATCATTAATTTCAATAATCGAGTAGTTTCTTCAACGAGCATGTGGGATGAAGTGATGAATGAATTTCCTGGATCTAAGTGGAAAGTGCGTCTAGGTGTGACCAAAATTTACAGTGACCAATGTCTATAGTTTTTTTATCCAGATTTGAAAATAGATATAGAAAGTATCATGACATGATTCTACACCTATAAATAGGTGAAGGCTGTGAATCAACGTCCTGGTGGTTTACTACAGTTGTTGTCTATTTCATAATTGAAGTGGGATGATGTTAATTTTCACATTGTGCTGGGTCTCCCAATGGTTCCTTGGAAGAATGATTCTAATTGGGTAATTGTTGACCGTTTGAAAAAGGACGCACATTTCATTCTTGTACCGTAGACTTTCCCACTGAAGATGTTGGGATATATGTATATTCGGTAGATAGTTCATCTGCATGGGGTTCCAAAGACTATAGTTTTGGACCATGACACATGCTCTACATCACACTTCTAGAAGGGATTATAGAAGGTTCTTGGTACACAAGTTTTAATGTGAATGATATTACACCAATTGATAGATGGGTAGTTATAATGTACAATATAGGGTCTTGAGGAAATTATTTGGACAATTGTCTTAGACTTATATGGGACTTTGATGAAGATCCTTGCTTTAGTGGAGTTCTCCTATAAAAATAATTATCAAGAAACTATTGATATGGAACCATATGAGGAACTTTATTGTTGGTCTTGTAGATCCCCTCTATGCTGGATGAAGGCAGATGAGTATAAGCTATTGGGATTGATTCTTGTGCTAAAGACATTAGAGTAGGATCAGTTGGTTTGTAAATGTATGGTTACCACTCAGAGTGGAAAGAAGTTGTATGCTGATAGACATTGAAGACCCCATGAGTTTATAGAGGGAGATCATGTATTCGTTCATGATTTACCTAGGATGTATCACCATAGGATTCTAAGATATGGTATTTTGGATCCATGGTTTTTTTGACAGTTATAGCATGTTGAGAGAATCGGGCTGGTGTATTATTGATTTTTTGTTCCATGGATCTATAGTTCTATGCATGATTTTAATTATGTTCCACAACATTACAAGTATCACACCGACCCTTTGCATCTGATACATTTGGATGATGCTAATCATGAGATTGATTCATCCTTTGAGGAGCATCTAATATGTGTGTGGGATCATAATGAATAGTTTTTATAGGGAAAGACCATGTAAATAGTTCTTGTGTTTTAAAATAATGGATTTTTTTAGGAGGAATCATAGGAGAGGGAAGTGGATATACAAGATTTGTGGCCTGGCCTTTTTACCACAAAGTCTTAATTATTTTTTGTATTATAGTTTGATGATGATCTATTATAACGCAGGTATATTGTAGGTCCTAAACATTTTCTGGAGATAAATTGAGATCCCTTATAGGTATTATTTTTCCTTTTTTGAGTATATTTTTTGCTAGTATTATCTTGGTTTCTTTTGGGTCAAAATTGGATCAAATTTTATTGACTAAGGGTAGTTTGTGGTTGGCACATCGATTTCCCAAATAGTGTGCCCAGATCAAACAAACCATGCGACCCCTCAAAGAGAGTGATTTCACAGCTGAGGACCAATTTTTCAAAATGTGAACCATCTTAGGAGAAACTATACCACCCTAGAAGTGTCACATAGTATAGAATATTGTGAGTCTTTACCCAGAAAACAATGTGGGGTTTTTAATTAACTCGAATAATAGATTTACAATTTCTCAGACCCCCCATATTAACCATAAATTGACCATGTCTTGAACAAATCAGAATCTCTCATTTTTGTATGCCCCATGATGAATTTATATGGTTCGTAACATCCATTCATGATGATTCAAGGACCAGATTAAATATTTTCACTCATTCCAGTAAGAGGATCTTATCCCATGTGCATTTCTTCTTCTCTCTCATCTCTCCCTCGTCTTTTAGAGGTATGTTATCATCAATTTTGTTAGATCTAGATATAGTTTTTGTAGGATTTATATATATTCTTTTTGGATCACGATCTAGTATTTTATGAACATGATTCACATAATTTTGGATCTTGTTTTTCAATCTAAATATCATGAATCATCACTTTCTTGATCATTCCAATTCAATTGGGGATTACCATTGGTGAGAATTTATCAATGACTTGAGGTGTGTGGTCTAAATTAAAATATCATATTGTTGATTAAATTATGTGTATGTAATTGTAATAAATTTTTATTTTCTTGATTCGGAAATTTCATCTTGAATTGAATTGATTTGTTTTCATTTCGATGTGTTTACTATTTAGGTTAATTGGGTAAATACGATTGTCAAATTGAATTAATTAATTGTATAATTATTTAGTGGGATATTTGGATTGTAAAATCGAATTCAATTGAATTGAAAAAAATTACTAATTAATGTGATATTGGGTTTTGAAAATGGATTGAATTATATTAATTAATTTTTTAATTAATTAATATATTGCTGTAAATGTGAAATTAAATTAATTAATGGAATGTTTGATTGTGGAATTGATGAGATATAAATATTGTGGAATTTATATAATTAATTGATTTTTTAATTAATCATTGGGTTATTGCAAATGTGAAATTATAATAATTAATTATTTAAATAAATAATGGTAATTTTTGTGACTATGAAATAGATTTTAATTGTATTAATTAATTGTTGATTTAATAAAAATATTTCATGTTTATGAAATGTGAAATAATGATTGATGTTGATTAACATTGATTAATGTGATACATGTGATATTTTCATTAATTGATAAACATTTCTAGGACATGTCCTACTAGTTCCAAAGTCCATAGTGAAAAAGTAATTGATAAATTTTTTTTGGACCTGGTATCCTACTTCCAGATCCCATAGTGATAGATTTATTGATAAACATGTGGGTGACATGGTCTCCTTCTTCAAAATACCATAGAGATAAATTGATCGATAAATAAGCATAGACATGGACCATTACATCAAAAACCCACAGGGTCCTATGAATGGTGACCTAGACCCAAAATTTCGGCATTGAACCATGGATCTAATTATCCATATTAAAAATTAAAATGAAATGGATAATGAATGACCAAGTGTTAAAATGTAATGTGAGATTAATTTTTGACATGGATCTTACTCTGGCATGGTCCAATAAGGGATTGAGACTTCAGGTTTCCTCAGGAACCTAAGGGGTTGTTTTAAAATAATGGTTGTTTGAATAAATGAGAATAATTTAATTTATTTATTGTATTTATTCTTTATATAACTACATGGAATATTTTGACTGGATATTGTTTAATATTTCATCGGTGGTTTCCTATTGATTTTTACTCATAGCCTACATAGGGTCCCTAATTTGTACCTGAATAGACTTTGTGGTTTCATGAACGGTTAAGGTAAAGGGAACTATGTTAGACTGGTGATTTGGTATGGACAAAGGATGAGGGAACCAGACATGGTTTTGGGCCCTCTTGGGAGTTGTAAATATCTATTTACATTGGGATTTTCATATTGACACTTGACATGTAATATGGGATGGCATATATACTATTTAGTTTTTGATATTTTATTCCTTTTTTGGTCACCACATGATACAGGTTGGTTTCATTATTTATTATTTCATTTTGTTGTTTTTAATTATCTCCACTAGTTTATTACTAATATAAAGTTTGAATATCCTCCTAGGGCTCAATATTTGATCCCTTCTACTAGTCGGCAGACTTTATTGTTGAGGGAGATGTTCTTGTGATCATGTGAATGACCAACTAAAGGAAACTGTGTGTGTCACTTGGCTCAAGACATTACAAAACTAAATGTAATATATTTCTAATCACTCCTTTATTTCTTGTCTCATATGAAAATTCACCACTCCTTATTTTTGTGTGGTGTATAAACTTCACTTTTACAAGCTATATCATGAATCACATTCTTTTTATGATATGTAATGCTTAATTTGATGTTATGTTTTATGTTATCTTATGATTCATGTGATTAAAAATTCTGTAAGGGATATTTTTTACAAATCTCTTCCTTGGAGACAAATTCCATTTTATACACCTATATTCAATTATGTGGTGTATATAAAATCCCACTGACACTTAATATCATGAATTTATTTATTCTCATGATATTATTTTTAAATTTAATGTTATTATTTTATGAAGAATATTATTTAATATTACAATTGTGGTTATGGTTTTATCATACAATCTCATTGTTTATTGAGATTTTTTAGGTTTATTATTCTGGTGATAAAATATTTTGATCCATATGTCAAGAAAATCATGCCATTTCTTATCATCTAGTTATATCATGTGAATTTATTTTCCCATTAATTTACCTCCCTTTAGGTATTCAATATTCAAAAATAATGTTTTAAATAAAAAAACCAATTTCTCTCTTTAGTCGAAAAACCCTTTTTCTAAAAAATCTAGTTTTTCAAAAAAAGTTTTCATAAAAAGTTTTCAAATTCTATAAAAGAAATTTTAAAAACATTTTTACACTTAATTTCATAATGTTTTTTAAATTTATAATTAATTTTATTTAAAGAAAAAAAGTTTGATTTGGAATTAACCAAAAATGTTTAAGGATTCATTATTTTAACTAGTACATAATGAACGGTATTTTCCACTATCATGGTGAACTAGTTATTTTAAATATTCCATCATAATTATCAATTTATATTTTAACTAAAAGGATTTAAATAATGTTTTATGATTCTATATTTTAAAAAATGATATTCACAAAATAGAAAATATATTTTCCTCAAAAAAAAATTTAAATAAATTTTATGTATTTCATTATAAGTTTTGAATGGCATTTTAAACGGCAATGATTTTTTAAGAAGTTATTTACAAATTGGAAGGTATATTTTCCAAAATAAAATTTTAAATTGATATTTCAAATTCAATTTCAATCTACAATGAAAAAATTTGATGTTTCTTATTCATCGCTATTGATATTATCTAATGATTACATTCCTATTCAATATCTAGATGCTTAATACTTATGTTGAAAATATGATTATGAAACATGTTTCTCTTCTATTGGTGGTAACATGATAAAATTACTATGAAAAATTATTATTTTTTAATTTTTTTGGCATTGATTAATTTAGGAAATTATTTTGGAACATGTTTCTTTTCCACTGGTGATGTAATTATCGGATTTTTATGAAACCCATTTCTTTTCATTAGTTCATCCATGATCTGTAATTTAGGTTCTTGTGGAATACATATGAATGATTTTCATTAGGTGGTGGTGGTTATGTCATAATGATGGATGGTGGTTATGATATATTCAAGGATAGTAGTTATGTTAAAACTATGTTGGGTGGGACTTATATCTCCCTCCAATGTATTGTGTAAAGATTATTTACTCATCAGAAAATAATACATGAATGGACAGTGAACCCATTTTAGTAAGAGACTCTATTTATTAAGGTAATACTGTGAGTAATTCATGGATACTACAGTGGTTTAGATAGTGAACCCATTCCACTCTGATATTCTCATAAATGATCTATAAACTTCTAATGCCATATTTTATACTTTATATGTATATGGTATAATTAAATTCCTTGTACCAATTTTATGCTCTCATGGTTCATGTTCTTTAATTCCATTATGATTCATGTCTTTTGGAAATCCAATATTTATTCCATGACTAGTTTTTTTATCTATGATATACAGTATATGGTTTTTCAATAGTGTTCTCATATACTAATACCGTTATTCTAATGATATATTGATATCTCAAATGCTTAACCATATAGAGAATCTAATCTCACCATTTCTTATGTTTCCTTTCCCAAGTTTATGATGAAAGTTATAATCTATGATATGTCTAATATGGGTGATAATTATGAATAACATAGTAAGATATGATTTGCCTCACATATAAACCAATTCTTTATGTGTCCATGTTTTCAAAGGCCCTAGATGTAAACTAATTTATTGTGCAACTTTATGTTTGGTAATGTAAATTCATCTTTTAAGATGTTATATTTATATATGATATGTTTGGGTGTTTACATTTGGTATCATAGAAAAGATTATTTTACCTTTAGAAAATAGGATATGAAAACATTAATAAGATACCTAGAGATATTTCTAGTGATATGTTTGTGATTGCATCAAAGGATAATGATATGGATGATACAATATGAAGGAAAATTTCATTCAATTTTTTTATAGGATATAGTAAGTGGTTTTCATGAAATTAAATCTTCGTCTATATAAATCTTGGGTATGTACCTCTATAACATATGCAACATTGGGTAATAAATCTATAAAAGAAACACTTATTATGACTCAATCATCAATTGGTATAGAACAACGAGCATTGTTACAAACCTCACTTGATAGTCATGAGAGATATGATTTTGAAATTCCAAAAATATTTATGAACAGTCATCAGTTATTGTAAAAATTAACACAAATGACCTAGTTTAATCTTATAGTGTCTGATGTTGAAAATAATTAATCATTATTTGGAAATTTAATAAGTGATTTTTCATGATTATGTGGTTTTCAATTGTGATAAGTGTTTCTCACACTATTAATTTTGGTTAATTCAATGGTAGGAACCAAAAGGATCCATGTTCACAATTAATAGGTTGGAAAACGTTGTGACTATTATAAAAAAATTGGATGATAACTAGATATAAAAATATTATGCCTATACCTAATTAGATATCATCAAATATGATTGACAGTGTGAACATTGGTAAAATTACTAATTAATCACAGAAGATGAAGATAATCTTTTATTAATTTTCATGTGGTATTTAACATAATGTAATGAACATTTAGATTCTTGTATATTATTTTGGAGGTAAGAATAACCTAAATGAATATCTCAAATTGAGGGGAATGAGTTTTCTTTGTGTAAATAATGGTCATAGAGAAATGAAATTCCAAGGAATATGTAAGGAACTTGGGAATTATCTGAGTCAATGCCCAAATCAAGGGGTTATACCCTAGACCATGGAAATACCTATGTTATACAATATAGTTGAAGAAAAATCATTTGTTTTTTATGTATTGGAAATAATTATGTTATACTAATCATGAAATATGGTAGAATTTTTTTGTATATGTTTTTCATTTAGCATTTGTAATAATATACTTAACTGGTGTGATGACTAAGAAAAGTGATTTAATGGGAAGGTGATATTTTAATAAAAATACATGGTTAAGTGAAGATAACCCTTAATATGTTCTTGATGTTAAGATAATAATTCTAAGATAAATAGGTGATACATATGATTAAATTAAATTATACGGTATTTCTGACCATGGAAGTGTCTAATTATTTATGGAAAATGTGATTTATGTTTTCATTAGTGATGTTTAAAAAAATAATTTATATAATATATTTACTATTCTATGGATTTATTTAGTTCATGAGGGAGAATGTATGTTTTTATTAAGGTTTTATTGTAACTGTAGTTATTAAAAAATTTCAATAAAATATTTGACTACAATATTCACATATGTTGTATATGAAAAATTGGAGAAACTTTATATTATTTGAGGGATTAAGGTTATGTTTTGTTGAAAAATTTATTACCTTATTTCTAAATTTTGAATTTTTGATGGGATATGAGGTTAAACATTTATTAAATGGGATATTGTTCAATTTGGTTGATTATTTAGAGATTAATGTCTTATTTCACTATATGATTATTTATGAATATTGAATAACCTATGGATATCATTTTTTTATAATAACCGGACATAAAGGAATTAGTAGTCATTCTTCTATGTATATCATTATATATGAGGGTTTAAAACACACACAAAAAACTCTTAATGTAAGAGATGAAGTCGAAATAGTTCAAGGGACAACCAATGGACAATATTGTGCTTAATAAATCAAATCAAATTGGGTAATTTTATCTTCTAATAGAAATTCTTAAACATAATTAAAGGATCTTGAAATAAAATGTTATACATCTACTTAGATTTATAATGAATAAATGGTGTTTTAACCAATCAATGAATTAGTTTTATTTGGTCATTGACATTCTCCTCACAATGTTTTCTATCACTCTCTATTATTATTTGGTTGTTGGATTTCTCACTTATATCCATGTGTTCTCTTGCCACCAAATCACTCTAATATGGAAACTATGTTATGTGTTATTCTAGGTGACATTAATATATCCATTTCTCCCCTTTCAAAAATAAGTCTTATTAACCTATTTTACAATTTGGGTTTCAAATAATGATATATTTATATGTTAAAACATTTTTTCCAAAACCAAATTTCAAATTGCAGGGATTCAATTTATTTATGGTGCAGAATGTAACACCATAATGTTTTTTTATTTTTTTAAATCAATTTAATATTTTTGGTATATCTCATTATAAAAAAAATGTATTTTATCTTAAATGACACTCAACACTGAGTTAATAAATATTACACATGCATCATTGAGATTGAATATCAACACACACAACTTCAAGATTCACATGTGTTGTATGAACAATTGGGTTTAAACGAAACATGAAATTATATTAAAAATTTATTAATTATTAATATACTTATCACATAGCCATTGTAATGTAATGTATAAATAATATTAACTAAATTATGAGAATATATTCTTTTCACATTTATCTAAAATTAATTCCTTTGTTACAAATTAATTGTAAATGAATATAACTACCATTTGAGAATATTGGGGATCATTTTCCCAAAAAGTATTTAAATACCCAAAAATGTTTTTTTCATGAATAAATTAAAAGATTTTTTTTTTGAATTATTTTAATTAAATATATATATATATATATATTAAATAAGAATTTTCACATTCATCTAATGTGTTTTTTAGAAAATAGATAAGAATAAATCCAATTTTATGCTTAATAATTTTTTTATAAAACACAGTTATTTAGACTTTTGTAAATTTAATTTAATGATATCTTTTTTCCTCTTTAGAAAAGTATTATTTCAAAAAATATATTCATTTTTGAAATCATCTTTTAAAAAATATAACCTTTTTCAAGAATTGTAATTTCTTTTAAATAATTTAAAAACCTCTAAATTTTTTTAACATTGTTTTAAAATATAAATAGTTAAATTATATATATAGAAATAAAATTTATATAATTGAAATAAATTTCATTTTGAATGTTGACATTAAGTATTTTTAATCATTTTGAACATTTATCTTTTGAAAACATAATTTTTCTATATCTACAGGTTTAATATCATATTAAATTTTACCAATTCTGTAAATATAATTTATTAAAATGGATTATATATTTGGAAAAAGAATATTTTATATTTTCTAATATGGTCAATGTAAATTTTTACTATTATGAGTAGTAAAAGTAGTAAAAATTATTTACTACAGTTAAGGTGAAAATGGATTTACTGGGGGTTAAACTAAAAACATAAGTTGTAAATGACCTAGAAACTTATCTATAACCTATTTTATGTATATAGTTAGACCTAAAAACCTATATTGATTTAAAATTTACCATTTACTATCATTTTTCATGTGTAAAAGGTGTGTGAAACCTTTTATTTTCAAAAATTATGTGTGTTTCACTAACCTAACATATAAAAGGCAACCACTTTCCTCTAATATTCACACAAATAAATCTAATTGGATTAAAATATACCTTCCCAAATAACTTCTTTAATTACCTACTATCATCAACTATTCTATATTTTAGTCATAAATTCTTCTTAATAAGTTTATTGGTGAAAACCAAAAAAAAATTATCAGAAGAAGAGGTGTTGTCCCTAACCAAACATTTTATTTTATTTATTCCTTCAAATCATTCATATATTATTAAACCATTTATACATAATATCTGAACTATATTAAGTAAAATGATATGTTCTTTATTTAATTTAACAACCTAAAACCCTCTCTACTTCCATCAAATGAGATATGAAATTATCATTCTTTTATACGACGGAATACAACCTTTTGAACTGATGTTATTTTTTTCAAGACTTCTTCTCAAGGTTGGATAAAATGATGGAATTGATATTACATATGATATTTATGATATTAGTATACCTATGAAATTATAATAATTCACATACCTATATGCCTCCAAATATGATGAAAAACAATAACAATGCTCATGTGAACATCGGACTACCACCTCATGAAACAATGTGATGTATTTTTCTTTTCATATTTATATGGATGTTAATAAGGATAGATTAAATGAATGAATATTATTTTGGTAAAATATATATACTTTTAGAATTATTATATCACATCTACCTCCATATATTATTATTTTTGGGAATATGATAACATCTTGTGTTTATAGAAGACTACCGCCTCACAGAGCAATGTGATTCGTTTTTCACATATGGTTCACATTGAATGATACATGGATATGTCTAAATAAACATCTCATGAAACCCTCTCTCCAAAGATTCCCATCCCAATCTAGAAATGTAATAAGATATATAATGACCCCCGAGTCCCACCTCCAGTAGGCTCCGAGGTGGTGACTAGAACCGTGGGTATAAAAATTTCCCAATATGGGTGGAATTACCCTTTTTATAGTAACCACGATCGTGATATAGGTTGTATCAAAATCAAAAACACAACTCAAATACATATATATAAAAAATCTGAAATCCATACCACATGTATTTTCAAAGTAAAAATGCAGGAAATATAAGTTAAATAATGAAATTAAATACAAAAAGAACAAAACTATGTAGCAACATGAAAAATATCCCAACATCTGATCTAGTAATGCCCATCATGGTCCCCATAGTCCTCCAGGAATCATGAAAATATTTTTATATACATAAGGTGATCATTAAAGTATATTTAGTTAGGAAACCCAAAATCTTTCATAAACAATAGGAGAAGCATACTAATTCCCCCATGAGAAAATAACAAAACCCAAAAGCACTTAACAATGTATACTATCCATCCCATATTTTACCAAGGTATACTCGCTAAATGACCCAAGTCATGTAAAATAATATATTAAGAACATCGATGATAGGGTACCCGACACAAATTTCCAATTGATTAGCCACTCTCACATCATAATAGAAAACATCCTGGTGCTCCCACCTCTTCCAAAAGAACCATGTCACAAACATCCCACACACACCTGAGCCTCACAACTACATAACAACCTACCTAAAGAGTCTCTGGATACCAATTCCTAGAAAATGGAGCATAGAAGATACAATAAACATTTATCCATCCTCCTACTAGGATGTTGGAAAAAACACCCTCTCCCATGAAATAAGGGTGTTCTACACATTGTTCTCAACTAGGGTGGGGTGAGTATAGAAATCACAGAGGACAACATGTATATATATATAGGTACAAAATACTCAACACAACCTATGGGTTTTAAAAACAAAAAAAAATCTACACAAAACTTCCCTTACTTCCACCTATAATGAATAACCACATATCCATCCATAGACTTAATTCATAACTCCAATAAATCATTCAACCAGTTACCATTCATTATTTATCAGCCCAAATTTATTGATTCCATTCCTACCTAGGAAACTATCAAACACAACACACGTTATAAGGGATAAGAAACCATACCAACCTATACCAAAACCAAATAGAGAAAAAAGGACTATGGTAGAATAATCCACTCTAACACCTATTATTAATATACAGGTCCCTAGAAACATGGAGTGTAAATTACGATGAAAGGTAACACCATACCTCTTCAAAATTATCCATCCTAAACCATCCTTGGCATCCCCACTACATTAAAAGCACCACATCTAGAAATAATAACAAAAATCAACCAGTTTGCAGTCCCACTGCATAAAAAGACCATGCCTAATAACCATAACACAACCAAAATGTAGACCCACTATTCAATAAGTTAATCCATTTCACAATCAATCAATATCTAAACCTATGAAACCATTTCACTCTCAAACCTTCCGCACACACCCCCGTGATCTCAATAGCAGCATCACAAAACTCGTATGAAGAACAAGATAGAAAATATCCACACATATCACCCAACCACACCCAAAAAGGAAACTTTTATTCAGATTTTACACACTTTTAATTTAATTCTACTTTGATAAATTAGGGTTTATCATAAAAAAAGTTTGATAGTGGGTAATCCATTTAATTGACTCGATATATGTGATTAATCAATTTTTCATGTTCACATCCATTAAACAAGAAGATTAACAACCAGTATTCATGAGTCCTGTTTGAAAATAGATACCACCAACGACCATGATTTTAAGAATGAATATGGCCAACAAAATTGACAACAATTATCAAAGTTAACCGATAAAATAAAAAAAATGTCATGATTGTCTTCCATGCCCCTCAATTATTGCTAATGTTACAAAACCTATTATCGCAACAAGTCTGATTATCATTATAATAGGTTTTATTAAATTCGTAAGATTAGGATCTGACCATAATCAAAAAGGTACATCACCTTACCCACCCCGAATGATACAAAAATAAACTAAGACTAATGAATCCTATCCTTGAGAAATAGATGATCAGAAACTCCTATTTATGCCAAAATAGAGATCCTCGAAAGTGGTAGGAGACTACAAGGAAAACTAAATCTGAAGGCCACAACACAACACTTGACTCCTCTAGGGAGAAAGTCTCTAGGAACACTAGGAGAAAAATGGAAGAAACCTAGGAAGAGAAGATATCAGCATTGAAGTGCCATATCCAATAACAATAGAAGTTAATAGTTTCAAGGTCTATTAAAGACGGATCCTGACCAAGATTACGTTATATTAGTATTTCAATGTCTGAGGAGAATTAAGATATTAAACATATAATTTAGATCCTTTGAAACACCATTAAAAATGACAAAACAAGGTTTTAAACATGATTTCTATCAAATAAAACATAAGAGGGGCGAAACTGGAAAAACTAGAAAAAGAAGGACGTGACTCACTAATGGGTGAGTCACTAACCCGAATCACTGACAACAAGTCCCTGATGTGACCCACTGATATTGAATCATTGATTTGACCCACTGACACCTGACTCACTAACAAGAGTCCCCAACACCCGACCTACTGATGCCTGACCTACCAACACCTTACCTACCGACGCACTGCCTACCGACGCACTGCCTACCGACGCTCAACCAACTGACGCCCGACCTACCAAAGCCTGACCTACTAACATTGATCCAATGATGTTGATCCACCAACTATGAGCCACCGATACCGAGATAATAACGATGAGTCACTGATGAAACATACCAATAGAAAAGACTATAATTTTAGAAATCTCTTGAAATGAACTATTTTTGACTCCCAGAACACCCCAAATATAGGATTTTGACAAAGTAATAGACCGAGGAGGTACATGCCATTATATCAGATACCGATCAAACTAATATTTCCCCTGATAATTTGAAACGAAACCTAGAAGAAATAGGTTTCTGAATAACTACCCTGTAAGATACCTCTAAAGGATCTTGTTATACTTGACACATCGATTGTCATCAAAATTCAACAATAAACCACCTTTTGTTTTTTGAAAGGTGGAGTGATAACTAAACATCCAAGAACACATCCTATAACATCTAACACATAGATCTGACTAAAAGACACACCAAATGAGAACCAAAATCACACATCCTGGACACATGAATCTGAAAATTCATTCCTTCGTGTTGAGATATTATCTACTATGGGAGGAACTGACTTGCCCGCCTAGGTTTATTCGTATCTCAATTAATGCATCTCGATGATGAATCAATTCCTCCCATTTATACATTCCATGAATTCATAACACATTATAGAACAAGGAAGAAACCCATTCTATAACAAAAAAGTTTCAAGCACTACATCACAAATAAAAACACAAAAGGAAAACTCAAAACAACTCTGGGTACTCGGCACACATATGTGTCTCCCATACCCAAGTACTCTCCCATAGGACACAATTCCACAACAACACATGAAACAATGGAATGGTACCTCCACACAGAACCTTCTCTTGATGATAATGGACCACCACAGACCACTCCATGAATGTTGTTTCATCCTCGATAACTAAATCTCCCTATTCAATGAAATTACAGTCATCATAAAGATACCAACGAATCTGGGATACATGAGGTACAACATGGATCCTCTATAACTATGGTAGAAATACTAATTGTTATTACACCTCACCAAATTTCCCCAACACCTCAATGGTCCCGATGAGCTTAGGAGAAATCGTGATCTCTTTTCCAAACCTCTTCTTCCCAAGACGAGCAGAAACCTTATATAACACATTGCCCCAAACACCGAACTACAAGGGTCTTGTACTATGATTGAAATGTTACTTATTCAGGTATTTTGATGCCTTTACCCTATCACAGACAAGATACAACTTCTATTTTATACTATGCACCGTGACCATACCAAGAACAGTTTCCACCACAACTTCTTTCCATCCCAAAGGTGAACAACACAGTCTCACATACAAGGCTTCTAACTGAGCCATAAAAATGGAAGAGTGATAAATATTATTGTATGAAAACTATTCCAATGTCATGTGTCATATCCAAGACCCACCAAATCCCAAGACGCATGCTCACAACATGTCCTCCAACATATGGTTGGTATTCTCTCTTTGCCCATCTATCTGAGGGTAGAAAGTAGTGTTGAGGTGAAGTTGGGTGGAAAACGCATGCTAAAATACCCTCCAGACTCACATGGTAAACATTCTCCTTGATCTGAGATGATGGATCTCAGAATCCCATGAAGTCTCACCACCACATCCACATACCTTCTCACTGAGTCATCCACAACTCTCGACTCCTTAATCTCTATGAAGTGATCTGATTTCATTGTTTGTCTCACCACTATCTAGATAGTATCACAGCCTCCCTAATACCTGGGATATCCTATGATGAAATCCATCAAGTTATCATCCCACTTCCACTAGAATACATCTAGGGTCTACAACAACCCGCCGAGAACAATGTGCTCAGCCTTGACCTGCGGGAAGACTAGGCACTTTTCCACAAACTTCACCAATTCCAACTTCATCTTGGGCCACAAAAACTATTCCCTCAAGACACGGTACATCATGGAAACTTCATGGTGTACATCTATGGGTGATCTATGAAACTCATAGAGAATTCACCCATGCATCACCACTATAAAAACAACTTCTTCAAGAAAATCATCTGATTCTGACCATCCCTCAAGATCATCATCTTGGTCAATAGGGTCACACGTCACCTATGCCTATGAGTATCCATACTAAGACTCCTCCACCTTATAACATAATATTACTACACCATTATCTATTAAAGTGAGACACTACCACCATCTATTCCTATATCTAGGTGCATGGAAACCAACTCCTTTGTTTCTCTCCAAGAATCTGATTATTCTAAAACTACCTCCTTCTATGAATTCCTTCTTAAGCCATCAAGAACAAAATTTACCTTTCCTAATGTGTAGAATATCTCAAAATCATAGTCCTGAAGAAACTCCATCCACCTCTAATGTTTCAAGTTTCTATCATGCTGGGAAAATATATACCTCAAGATCTTGTTGTCTGTGAAGACAATGAAGCGCTCCCTAATGAGGTAATGTCTCCACAAAGTCAACATGAACACAACCTCAGCCTGCTCTAAATCATGGGTAGAATAATTAAATTCATGGGTACATAACTACCTAGACCCATAATATATCACTCCCAATTGTTGCATCAGCACACACCACAAGACTAGATGGGAAGCATCGGAAATCACCTTGAAAATCACCACTTCCTCTGTAAATCAAAGCACTAGAGCATTAACCAACTTCCCCTTTAGGTAGCTGAAACCTTCTTGACATGTGTCACTCCACAAAAATTACTAGTCTTTCTAGTCACATCCATCAAAGTATATTCCACACAAGAAAAATCATGTACAAATATCCGATAATAGCATACCAGACCGAGAAAAATACAATCCTCTACAACATTCTAGGGTGTTGCGTATGAAAAAACAACCTCAATCTTTTATGATTCCACTTTTAAACCCTATTGATACACCACATGTATAAGGAAGTAGACCTACCATTTCTAAAACATGCACTTGGAAAAAATTCTATAGAACAGGTGTCGTCGAAGGACCTCTAGGACAGTCCTGAGATGCTCGGTATGCTTTTCATATGTCTTCGAGTATATCAGAATGTCAAACATGAATTCAAAAATGATTTAGTCCAAGAACTTGTGAATGAAAGAGTTTATATGTCCCACAAATATAGATTCTGTGTTCATAACACCGAATGGCATAACCACAAACTAAAATTTCCCATACCTACACCTGATTGTAGTCTTTAGGATGTAACCCATTTTCACCCTAAACAACTGATACCCAAACCAAGAGAAATCATTGAAAACAATATTTCCCCCTTCATCTAGTCAAAAAGATTTTCTATTCCCATGATCGGGTAATGGTACTTCATAGGTACCTTATTCAACCTCTAGTAGTCTATGCACACCCTCATAACACCATATGTATTTGTTTCGAACAAGACCAGAGCACCAAATGGCGATAAACTAGGCTGGATAAATCCCTTCCTCATTAAGTCTTAAATCTTAATATGTAGCTCCTGTAACTCGAATAGTGTAATCCAATAAAGATCCATCAAAATAGAAGATGAGTCATGGAATATGTCTATTCTGATCTCAACATTACTTTAAGGCGGTAGAGTCACAACCACCTCTGAGAATACATCCAATAATTCCCCAAAAAATATGGGAAACTCCTCTATCTCAGCATCCATTAATTCCACGTATTCCATTAATAGCTCTTACAACAAGTAAACAAGAGGCTACACATGATGACTACCCATTAGAAGACTCTGGTCGCTAATGAAAGCCATATGTTGTCCATCCATGTATGAAGACATGAATATTCTATAAAAGTAGTCGATAAAAGAATGTACAATGTACAATCATAAGATTACAAGGATGGCATCGTATGGTTTCATCTAAAATAGGAAACGATCCCCATGGGACCGATGTGTCCCTATCATTAGTCTATATTCTCATCAAACAACCTAGTCTGACCTTTGACTATCATACTCAATATCATTGGCTTGGAAAGCCTCTCTATAACACATCCTAGGGCATGTGATAGACTAGGTGAAGAAAAGGAGTGAGAGGCTCCTGAATCAAAGAAGGAATAAAAAATGCTACTAAACAAGATTATTGAACCCCGATCGACCACCGGCCCATATGGAAGTGCTACATATACGAAGTGTAAATAACTATGCCCAACTCCTCACCCCTCTACTGACGACCAAGTCCTTGACATTTTTTTGGTCGAGGTCCTTGAGTAATTCCATGAGGTCAGACCATACCTACTTGAGCCACTAGTGGATGATGAATGAGTTCTATATCGGAAAGGTAATAAGAAACTCCTAAGATAGAGTAGTATGGAATTTTTTTCATGATTTTTCTTACCTTGTTATTTATTTGAATTCCTTGAAACACCCAATTCAAAAAAAAACAAGTCATTTTGATGCATGTACCTCTTCAAGGGTATCTAACTTGTAAAATGTAGCCTCATTTGGTCATTTGGTGTTCTTAGATTCCATGCATTGGATCACATCGGGCCCTAAAATCAAGTTCCCAAGATGATCTTATCTACCCTATGTCACCAAGATCACCTGACTGTGTTGGCCTACAAACCCATGAAATCCCCATTGTTTCTAACTCAAACATTCATCCTACATCTCATCATCTCCACTTATACCATTATATCATGACCCTCCTTCCCAAGATTCCCCACTTGAGATAGAAATTTAGAAATAAAGATAATAACACTGAGCCTATAGCAACCCGATCCTTTTACATAAAACATTTCATGATTTTAAGCATAATTAATCATCAGAGTACAAGCCAAGGATCGTTAAGTCTAGTGTCTTGGAAGACTAGGTACATATAACATAAATCATGGGGCTAAAAAAATTCTTTATTTAATCTCCATAAAGAGCTTCTAACTTCCTTTGAGCCCTTACATCTGTATAGGGTACCCTGGGAAACATATGAACAAAGGGATGAGCTAAAAACCCAGCAAGGGAATGAACATAAGAATACAGCTGAACCACATGAGTAAGGAGGCATGACATAACGATATTGAAATCACAAAACTTATAAAATAATTTAATATAAGCATGGAATCATATAAATGTGGCATAATCATAAATCATATCTTTAGTACGGGTCAAAGAAAACTGCCAATCCCGTTTCCCATTTTAGTATGGGTCAAGGCTAACCGCCAATCCCGTTTCAAATCACATCTCATGATACATAACCTTACCCAATGAATTGGAGCCCTATATGGGCACACCAATATCAAAATTTTCATGAATATTCTTTCCACATAAATATTCTTACCACATATACAATCATAGATAATCAACCATACACAAATATAACGGTACCCATGGAAAGAATTGGGTACCTCAATCTTGACATAATTCATAACTAATGGGAATATAATGAAAGTTTCCATGTAAGAAAAGAATTAGAAAATACATGGACCTTCATAGTTAAAATAGGAATACAACATTACAAGTGGTTTCAAACATAAGTGACAAAATATGAGAAATGTATTTTAGAAACATTAGTATTAAAACATTTTTGTGCGGTTTTAAGGAAAATATTATAGAGCATTTAAAATAGTAAAGAAGAAATTTTTTAAAATAAAACTACAATTGAACCAAGAAGGTTTTCATAATAAAAATACATAATTTACAAAGATAATGTATTCTTAAAAAAGAAGATAGAGTGCACTTGAAATTGGGTAACAGTTCAGGAGGTTCCTTTAAAATGAGTGTTCTTATTGGGAAGTATCGAAGAGAGAATCAATTAAAAGCATGTATATCACCAAAATAAAAAGAGATATGGATCATGGAACATAATTTTGGAGAATATAAAAAGAAATTTTATGTTCTACATAAAATAAAAGACAACAAAGTTTTGGTAAAAAGAAATATAGAGCAACCTGAAGGAATAATGGAAGTTCGGGTAGAATCCATCATGGTTTATTGGCATGGTATCAGGTGTAGCTAAGTGGGGTTGATGAGAGAGATAATGTGTTTATTATAAATTATAAAACATTAGGGAAGTATGGGGAATTTGTATAAACATAACCAATCACTTGGTATTACTCAAAAAGGTATAGCATAGAGAACAATTGGGATTAAGAGTAAAAAGGGGAGGATCCCTTACCTTAAATTTGTTGGTGTTCTCCACATGTTATTAACGACCTGAATAAAAAAATTAAGATTATTAATTAATAATTTCAGAAACTCTTATATATTAAATTTATTTATTATAACCCTTTTTAGTTAATTCAATGCCTTTTTTATTAGTTACAAGGTTCAATTTCATTGTTCGGGCTTGTTTGTTAACGTGGCTTTAAAAGATCGGTTCACTTATATTCATGTTTGGATTATATGCAAGATTAAAGTGGTTGTGTAGAGTTGAAGTTATATTCTTTAGTTCATATCCAAGAGAATGCATGGTTTTAATATTAATTTGGTTACTTAGAATGAATTTGAATTATAATATATATATATATATATAACCATAGTGATAACCGTTTTTGTTAATCGGTGGATTTGATTACAAAGAATGTGTTTTGCTTTATAAATTAATTACATTTGTACCAAAGGATTACGTGAACCAAAAATAGGATATATTAAATATATAATAATCTGGTTCAACTATAACACCAATGGTTTCATGACCAGAATTAAGGATAATAATAGAAATTGATAAACTGTTGTCCTTGAATGTGCTAAATTAGCACATCTCAAACGGTGCTTTCATTTCCATCAAATAAAAGGGTGGGGAAATGAGAGAAGGTAATGAAATATACCACTATAATTAAGATATTCCATTACATGTATGTTATTGTATTTATCATACTATTATGGTTAAGGGGGGTGAGGAGAGAAATAAAAAAAGAACTTAAAAGAAAATAAGAAATTGGGAAGAGGAATTTATCTCTTGATACTTCCTCCTTGGAAAACCTCTTAAGGGGAGAGGTTTTGGTATTTTGAAGAGGCTTAAATATTCTGGACATGGGGTAGGACCTTTGGGATAGATTTTGGAAGAATAATGTCAGGGAACAAGGCTTTAGAGGAGTGGAGAGAAGTGGGAGTGAAGGGGGGTTTTATAGTGGAGAGGAGGGATTTCATAATATTATAATCATTAATTTATTATCTCCTCCCAAGACATGGAATAGTAAGTATTAGATGACCAATAATAGTTATTTTATCATGTTATCCTGAACCAATTGGGCTTACATCAGTATAACATCATCGATGACTCAATAAAACCATTATTTAGCATTTATTGTGAATTATCAGATTCTACTATTCATCAAAAATTCAAGTATTTTAGAAAAATCCCAAAAATTCACCCTAACCATTTTTCAACGTGTTGAATCCAAAAATGAATTCCATTTTTCAAAAATATTTTTCTAAATATGATTAATTTAATATTTAATTAAAATCATGCTTTATTACTAAAACAGTTTTAAAACATTCATTTACTTATTCTAAAATATAGGTACACCATACCTTCACTTGAATATTAATTTTCTACTATCATAGTTAAGGTTAATATTAATTAGGGTGTATCACTATTCATAAGGGTATGTTACTATTCATAAGGGTAGGTTACTATTCACCAAAAATTATTTTGTTTTATTAGACTCCAAAATCATATTGAACGCAACAGTGTATGTCAGATTTTTAAAATTCCAAACACATAAGTGACAAACTTATGTTTAAACGTCACTTATCACTTAGTAGTTAATTATGTTGTGTTTTCATGTTATTTTATGACATAATTTATAAGAAGGTAATTTCCATTGAAAAACTTTGGGTCGTTACATTCATCCCCCATTAAGAAATTTCACCCCAGAAATTTCACTTTACACAAACAGGTGAGGGTGTTGCTCCTTCATTGCCTCTTCTGGTTCCCAAGTTGCTTCCTCAAACTTATGGTTCCTATACAACACTTTGAAAATATGGGTTGTCTTATTGTGTAGAACATTATCTCTCCAATCTAGAATCTTTACTAGCTGCTCATCATAGGAGAGATCATCATCCAGCCGCGCCACCTCTGATTTTAGTACATGTGAGGGGTCTGGTATGTACTTCCTCATTAGAGATACATGAAACACATCATTAACTTGAGCCATATTCAGTGGAAGTTCATGAATATAGGCCATGGATCCTATTCAGTCAAGGATCTTAAAGGGGCCAATATACCTTGGGCCTAACTTCCCTTTCTTCCCGAATCGTACGACTCTCTTCCATGGAGATATTCAAAGGAAGACATTATCTCCAACAAAGAACTCCAAGTCCCTTTGACGGTTGTCCGCATAGCACTTTTGCCAACTTTGATCATCTTTGATGTGTTTTTGGATGAATTGAACCTTCTCTGACATCTCTTGAATAAGATTGGGTCCAAGTAGCTTTAATTCTCCAACTTTATCCCAATAGGTCGGAGTTTAACATCGCTTTCCATACAGAGCTTCATATGGAGCCATATGAATACTCGAGTGGAAGCTATTGTTGTATGAGAACTCAACCAATGGGAGATGCTGATCTCATCCACCTTTTAATTCTAGAGAGTAGGCTGTTAGCATATCTTCAAGTTTCAGAATAGTTCATTCAAAATGGACATCAGTTTGGGGGTGATAGGTCGTGCCCAAATTTAATTCAGTACTCAAACCATGTTGAAGGATCCTCCAGAATTTAGATGCGAACCTTATATCACGGTCAGAGACAATTGAGTGTGGAACACCGTGCAGTCTCACCACTTCCTTCACATATATCTTTGCATGTTGTTCGAGCGAGAGATCTTCCCGAATAGCGAAAAAATGGGAAGTCATGGTGAGTTGGTCAACTGCAACCCATATCGCATTATTTCTTTTCTATGTATTTGGGAGACCCGTGACAAATTCCATAGTACAATTTTCTCATTTCCACAAGGGTATAGGCAATGGTTGCATCATACCTTTGGACTTTTTCCACTCAGCTTAAACTTGCTGACATACCAAGCACCTTGATATTTACTTCGCAATCTTCTTCTTCATGTTATCCCACCAAAGGTTTTCTAGGATATCCTGGTACATCTTGGTACTCCCAGGATGGATAGAGAATATTGATCTATGTGCATTATCCAATAGCTCCTTCTTTATCACAGGTGATGAAGGCACACAAAGCTACATTCCAAACCAAATCACACCATTATCATCAATATGGAACTCTAGAAAATTCCATTCCTTTACTGCACTCACCCTCTTTTGTATCTCCACATCATCCATTTGTACTTCCTTAATCCTTTCCTAGATGGATGGTTGCGCAATCATTTGGGTAAGGTAGGATGTATCCCCTAACATTATGATTTTCAAATCCATTCTTTGCATATCCAAGAAGATAGGGTCTTTATCAATCCATAACATGGATAGAGTAGTGGGTTCTTTTATGCTTAGAGCATCACCTAACATGATCGCCTTTCCAGGATGATAGGGAAAGATCAATCGTAATCCTTGATTAGCTCTAACCATCTCCTTTGATGCATGTTGAGCTCCTTTTGTGTGAATATATACATTAGGCTCTTATGGTCAGTGTATATGTCACACTTCTCACCATAATGGTAGTGTCACAAAATTTTCATAGAGAAAATCATGGCTGCCAACTCTAGATCATGTTTCGGGTAGTTCTACTCATGGATATTCATTTGTCGTGAGGTTTAGGCTATCACATTTTCATTTTGAATGAGTATGCAGACCAAGACTTTCTTTGATGCATCACTGTATATCATAAACATTATCCACTTTTCGGTAGTGTGAGTACAGGTGTAGTGATCATCCTTATCTTTAGCTCCTTAAATCTTCCCTCACATTCTTTCATCCAAACATACTTTACCCCTTTCCATGTTAACTTAGTTAGCGGGATTGACAATCGTGAGAAGTTTCTCGCAAAATGTCGGTAGTACCCAGCTAATCCAAGAAAACTACATATCTCTATGACACTAGAGGGCCTAGTCCATTCCTCAATCGCCTTCATTTTTAAAGGATCCATAGAAATTCCCTCACTTGTGATCGCATGTCCCAAGAACGTGACTTGCTTCATCCAAAAGTCACACTTTCTAAACTTGGAATACAACTTCTCCTTTCTTAATGTCGCCAACACAAGTCTTAGATGTTCTTCATGTTCCTCCTTTCTCTTGTAGTAGATGAGAATATCATCAATAAACACTACCACAAATTTTTCGATGTAATTTCTGAAGACTCTATTCATCAAATCCATTAAGATTGTATGGGTACTAGTAAGTCTGAAGGGCATCACCAAAAACTCATAGTGCCCATACATTGTTCAGAAGGCTGTCTTCTGAATATCTTCCTTATTCACCTTTACCTGATGATATCTAGAACAAAGATCAACCTTTGAGAAGTATTGATCTCCTCTTAACTGGTCAGACAGATCATCAATCCTTGGAAGAGGATACTTGTTCTTTATGTTGATCTTGTTGAGTTCCCGATAATCGATACACAGCCGCATTGTTCCCGATAATCGATACATAGCTGCATTATTCAATGGAAATTCCATTCTTATAAATTATGTCATAAAATAACATGAAAACACAACATAATGAACTACTAAGTGATAAGTGACCTTTAAACATAAGTTTTTCACTTACGTGCTTGGAGTTTTGAAAATCTGACATACATGGTTGTGTTCAAGATGATTTTTGGAGTCTAATGAAACAAAAAAAATGGTGAATAGTAACGTATCTTTGTGAATAGTAACCTACCCTTATGAATAGTAATATGACCCTTATGAATAGTAAATCATCCAATATAATAGTAACCCTATCCATGAATAATTAAATAAAATTTAGACATCTTATAAAGTGACAATTTGACCTTAGTAAACGTTTTGGTATTTTATAAGTCATAAATAATTAATTATAATAAATTAATTAATTTAAAAGAAACTTTATTTTCCAAAAATTTGTTCATTAATTATCAAATAAATTTCATATAGTTTTTAGAAAATTTTATAAGACCCTACGTAATTTTTGAAAGCACTATAAAATCAGTTTTAATTTTAAAAAATGTTTTAAGTAAATTATGATTTTAATTAAATATTAAATTAATCATGTTTATGAAATTATTTATGAAAAATGGACTTCATTTTTGGATTCTCCACGTTGAAAAATGGTGGGGGTAATGTTTTGGGATTTTTCTGAAATACTTGAATTTTTATGAATAGTAGAATCTGATAGTTCACAATAAATGCTAAATAATGGATTAATTGAGTCATTGATGATGTTCTATTGATGTAAGCCCAATTTTTTGGGATCACATGATAATATCCCGAGTCTTGATCATGTAATACTTACTATTCCATGTATTGGGAGGAAATAATAAATTAATGATTATAATATTTTGAAATCCCTCCTCTCCTCCACTATAAACCCCCCTTCACTCCCTCTTCTCTCCACTCCTATCAAGCCTTGTGCCTTGCCATTATTCTACAAAAATCTCTCCCCAATTTCCTTTCCCACTTATAAAATCTCTCAGCCTTCTCAAAATACCAAAACCTCTCCCCTTAAGAGGTTCTCAAAGGAAGAAGTCTCAAGAGATAAATTCTTCTTCCCAATTTATTCTCTTCTTTTAAGTTATTTTCTTTTTTATTTTTTTTACTCACCTATCTTCACCATAATAGTATGATAAATCCGGTAATATACATGTACTATAATATCTAAAATCTATTGGTATATTTCATTATCTTCTCTCAATTCCCCACCCTTTTATTTGAAAGAAACGAAAGCACCGTTTGAGATGTGCTAATTTAGCACATTCAAGGACAACGGTTTATCAATTTCTATTATTATCTTTAATTATGGTCATGAAACCATTTGTGTTATGGTTGAACTAGATTATTATATATGTAATATTTTTTTTGGTTCTGTAATCCTTTGGTACAAATTTAATTAATATATAAAGAAAAACACATTCTTTGTAATCAAATCCACCGATTAACAAAAACAGTTATCACTATGGTTATCTATATAATAATTCGACTTCACTCTAAGTAACCAGATTAAAATTAAAACCATGTAATTTCCTGGATATGAACTACAGAATATAACTTCAATTCTGGAAAACCACTTTCATCTTGCATATAATCCAAACATGAATATAAGTGAACCGATCTTTTAAAGCCAAGTAAACATACGAGCCCAAACAATGAAATTGAACCTTGTAACAAATAAAAAAGGATTTGAGTGAACTAAAATGGGTTATAATAAATAAATTGAATATATAAAAGGTTCTGGAATTATTAATTAATAATCTTAATTTTTTTATTCATGTCGTTAATAACAAGTGGAGAACACCAACAGATTTAAGGTAAGGGATCCTCCCCTTTTTTGTAACACCCCATGATTTCAGAGTGTGTTATTTCTTAAAAATAATTCAATAACTTGCACTAAATGCAACACCAAGTTCAATCACACCATTAAAAGAGGTCATGAATAGTATTAACTACATTTTGAACTTTATATAATCCTTATAATTTTAGAATCCCTATTATGAGTTTCTTAGTCATAATGCAAGAACAGATTCATTTTCAGTATTTCACTTTTATCAACTTCTAATAGTGAAACCTTTTTAAATACAATATTTTAAACTTTTTGACTAAATGGGGACATCAAAAATTTAAAATGAAACATCCCAAGCTTCCACGGTACGCTTTCTTTGAATAATACAGTAGCGTGTGTTGTATGCAACCTCGAGTTCTAACACACACCACAACTAATTAAACTAGCCGTTGTGAATAGTAATACCTACTTTTTGAAATCATATATATTTTATATTTCAAAATGGACTTCATTTTTGGATTCGGAATATTGAAATTAGCCTAAGGTGAAATTTTGGTACATTTCGGATAACTTTCATATTTTGATGAATAGTGAAAATTACTAAATTTTAATTAAAAACAACTTTTTTAATCAAAATAATTAATAGTGATAAATTATGAATTTGAGTGGTTTTAAAGTATATTTAGAATATATTTTTACCATTTAATATAATTTTGGTCATTGGACATAATTTTACAATTAAACCTAACAACAAATAAGTGTCAATCTTTTGATAGTTATTATCTCTTAAAAACACGCTTTTTGTTTTGACAGCGGAAATTAATTTTAAATTAATTTCTTCCACTTCTGTGTTTTGAATTTAGAAAAAAAGATTCCATATTTGGAATCAGGATGTTCAAATTGTGTAAATAGGTAACTTTTATTTTTAGACATTTTGAATAATTACTGCGGTAAATATTTTATTTACCATGGTTAAGGGTAAATCCGGTAAATAAGGGTTAAACAAATAATATTATAATAATACTAAATTACCCTAAAACGTGTCTTAACCCTATTTGTTGATACATGGTCGACCATGGGCATCTTTGGGTCTATTTTGGGACCCCATGAATCCACTTGTAAGTGATAATGACACTTTATTTTAATTAAGTCAAAATGAATACAAAAATGACACAAGCATATATCTTTTAGAAAAACAATTGTTAAATAGGGTTATATATGTTGGATTTTATATTATAAATATTCATTAGAAAGATAAAAAGATTTCCGACATAATTATATTTTATTTATAATTTTTAGACATTAAATAAGTTATTTTATTTATGACACAATGATGATGCAGTAATTACTATAATAGTAAAAAATTAAAATAATTGATATTATAAATACCCAAATAAATATAATATGAAACTTTTAATGCATTAAACTAATTTTCTAGGATAATATGATATATTAGGATTTATGTAATTGACTTTTTTCGAAGTAATCAACCTGTTATGAGTTTCAAAAAAAATCAACTATTGAATAGTGTCAAAATTGACATAAAAGAGTTTTTAAAACAAATATTATATTAGTAATTGATATTAAATTCCAAAAAATATAAGGTTCGGCCAAGAGACTTAAATCATGATAGGTGTATCATTAATGGACCACTTGTGGGTCGCTTGTATGGATATGGTAAGTTTATTAACCATATTATATAAAAATACAAAGAGACATTGTAAAAGTGAAACTAATTAACTTAAAGTTAATACTTAATGATATGGTTAATATAAGTACCCAAACCTGTCTAAATTCTATTGGTTGAGTTGTTTTAGACCAATCCCCACCTTAACCTTTGAATAGTCAACTTTGGAGCCATTGGAAACCGAATATGAATTTATTATGAACTAATATTTCTAGCTTTTCCAAAGGTGCCCCTCACCCCTCTTATAAAAGGGCACTCCTCCTTCCCATTTCTTCACACCTTCAAAGCCTTTTGGTTCGGCCAAACTCTAACCAAATACTCTCCCAACATCCCTCACTACAACCGAGAGGCCTTAGTTTGATCAGAAAGCCATCCTAAGGAGCCCTTTTGATCAAATCAAAAGGAAGAACCCGAAGAAGAGGTAATGATTTCACCACCCTTTTTCTAAGTTCATTTCTTCTTCCACTTTTTCTTCCTTTGTTGTTACCATTCTAAAATAATAAATCCAGTATCATATATATACTGTGATGTTATTATAAATATGGTACAACCATATTCAGTATTCTATCCAAACATTGAATAACATGTCACCATACGTGCGTACGTACAGCTTACCGTCTCCACGTCGTGGTGTAATTGTTATTCAATATAATATTATTTGGATGGGTATAATAATGATGTGTAACTCCTGTAAATAATAAATATAACATGTTAAGGATTCTGTATATATGATATACCATCCATTATATATTATTTTAATATCAAAAAATGATATTGTCGCTCGTGCGTACGTACGGACTACCGTCTCCACGAACGCAATGAGATTCATTCTCCATCATATCCATTCAAGTATAATTATCATTTGATGATTTAAAAAATGATGTTTAAGGACTTGATATAATTATGGATATGAATAATATAAAACCTATCCTTTACGAACATGGCTTACGTAACAAAACATATAAAAGAAAACAAGTAAGTTAACACCCGAAACAACGATAATACTAAGATATTATTATCAAATCAATATTAAAAGATCATATATGATATCATATTAATGTATATGATTATTGTATAATTTAATAACAATTATTTCACCATTATATAGGAGGTTAACCTACCCCAACCAAGTAAAAGTACAAGGTAAGGGATTTTCTTATCTCACATTCAATTCCGTGAGATTTCCATTATTCGCCACTAAATTATTGAAAGTGGTGTATTGTGTACTGTCATTTGATATATATTATCATGATTATCTTTATATTCATGTTATTCTGTAAATAATTTGGTGGTTATTAACTTTTGGCCATACGACTCAGTTGATTAAAGGGGTAAGGGGTTTTCATCTCACTCTTTATTCCCGTGAGATTCATGCCATATTGCCACCATCACCTTTTGTGTGGTGTGTGTACTGCCCATAATTATATTCTTTGTGTAATACACCTTAATTTATGTGTATTTACATATTCATTGTATGATACCTCTTTCATTGGTTGTATGTTTCATAAGTTACCAAATTGGTAAGGATTTATTTCGCAATCTCTTCATTATCCGAGATTGTTTATACATAATTATCTACTGGGACCTTGTTATCATCCACGTCCATGTTTCTTAAAAATTTATTTCAAAACATTTCTAATATTTAAAATAATATGTGTTAATGTCATTTATACCCTTGTTTGACTTTTTATAAGTGGTTTATAAGGGAATCTTTCTGTCGTTTTCCAAACAAGGTTCTTTTAACATTTTCGACAGAATTAAGATAAGAATGTTTTTTTAACTTATACAGCGGGTGCGGTTATTTTCCTCCGTTATAAAATCGTCAAATCTTCCCCTACAAGCTTATAAGAACATTTTCAAGAAAATGTTTTATTTTATATGCCTCTTAAATGGTTTCAAAAATAGAAAGAGATATTTCTCTAAAAAGTGTTTTGATGTCATCTATGTCAACATCCTTTGACGGATTTTACGCTTATTTGAAGTTGATTTATTATGATACAAAACTTCCATATTGAAATAATGTTTTGTGATATGTTTGACTGTGGATGTGCCATTTATATATCATTCATGGTTTATTAGTAAAGTATTGACATTTCGTATGCTAGTTCCAATAAGAATGTTTACGTTATATTTCAACCTTTACTTCATATGAATGTGTTGGACAAGTATGTTCCAGGTTGGGGACTGGTTAAAGTAAGCCCTCCAAGTTGGGGACTGGTAAAAGTAATCCCTCCAGGTTAGGGACTGGTAAAAGTAAGCCCTCCGGTTTGGTCTCCGGTTATTAGAAGGACTCCAGGTTGGTGTCCGGTTATTAGAGGCACTCAGGGTTGGTGTCTGCTTATTAGAGGCACTCCGGGTTGGGTTCCGGTTACAGTTAGCCCGAAGGTCTTGGGATGAGGCCTTGAAAAATAAATTAAAGTTCAGAATTATGCATTCCAACATTATGAAAGTGGTTATTGATTTTTGCATGTGATTATTCGATTAGTAGAATATCCATGTGAATAAGTAAATGGAATTATTTCATTTTATTTATGCCATACCATGTTGAATGTTCATGTTTGAAAGGCTTTTGTTTTAGTTATACATTGACTTAAATGTTTATTCTTATTTATGAGAGTTTCCGCTATATTGTTATCCTTACTAGGCATTTGAGCTCACCCCTTTTCTATGTTTTATTTTTCCCAGGAAGTGAAGAAGTAAATTATGAATGACCTGCAGGGATATTATGTGGGGATATGAGTGTGGATTATGGATACATTATGTTGTTGTAGTAGTTTTTCATTTTATGATGTAATGTAAAACTTATGAATATATCTAGTGTTTCCAAGGCTATTAAACCAATCGGTCTTTCGAGATTTGATCTTTCTTGTGATCATGCCTATGTTATGTAATAATGCACCGACTCTGGGTAACTAGGGTTAGGGCGTTACAGTGGGTATCAGAGGAAGTTTAGTACAAACCTTGGAAGCTAGATTTAGATAAACTCTGATTAGAGCACGTAGACCTAAGATGATCTTTGAGGATTAGTATAGAAGAACTTCCTAGAATTTTGGTATTGTAGAGATTTTGTGATTTTTCCGAGCAATACATCCTTGTCTGGATACGAGCAGGTAGAGGCGGCTCTGGCACAGATGTACCTAGGGGTAAAACCCGAAAACACCGCTTTGAGCTAGACTCGAACGGGAACTGGTGCACGACAACGGGCCTTGCTGCACTCTTGGTTACGACACTCCCGGGGGATTTTCTTAGGATAATTCTCATTTTCTTTACAAACCATTATGAAGGGTTTATGAGTATATACATCCTCAAAGGAAACATTTCTATAATTATGGATTATATCCATAAATATTTCAATTTATGTTATGTGTTTTATAAGTATGGGATTATGTATTTTGATTCATAAACCGATCTAGTTTATGCCATTGTTAAGAAATGGTGCCCAGTAGAAGGAATGAGAACTCCAGAAATGCACATGATCCAAAGAGAAGGAAGGATCATATATTTCATGGTCTTAAGCTATAATTGATAAGATAAATAGTCTCCCATTTATTATCATCACATGAAGAAATAATATCATGTGTTGATAAGATAAGTAAAGAGTTTACTGAGTCCTATTGCTTTGAAGGGAAGCAAGAGAAGAAAAGGATAGAAGAGAGAAAGATGGATAAAGGGAAGAGGGAAAAGAATAATTTTCTCATTGTGGTAACTGTGGCAAGAAACACCCTGGAACTTGCCTGAAAGGAATGGGAGTTTGTTATAAGTGTGGAGGAAAAGGGCACAAAGTACGTGACTGCAAGGGTAAGAAAATGGTTTCAAATGTACAATGCTTCATTTGAAAGGAGTTTGGACACTACACGAACCTGTGTCCCAGTCATCAGACTATGCCGCAAATGATGCTATTGGATAATAATCAAGTTATGATACTACCATAGATTAAGAGGAATGAATAGAGTTCTTATGTTGATTATGTCAATTGAGTGTTGTATCAACAATGTACTTGTTATAATAATTATGGAGTATATAAGGATTGTACTGCAGTACTATTTCATTAAGGACTTGAGATTGTGTGGAACAATGAAAAGTGACTCAATAGCAGGATAAATTTTTGGAAAATATATGGTTGAGAGAATGATAAATCATAATATAGTTCTGATACTGAGGTGGTGATTTTGGAATAATATGTGATTGTTTTGGATAAATTATATTGGATATTCTTGACTACCTTGGAACTGATTAATGATTTGTATATTCCACCATTGTTGGGGTTTAAAACATTTTTGGATTAATGAAGTATAACCAGCATTCTATATGGAATAAGGGAGCATGAATGTAATCAATAAGGAATATGGTAATACATGATGAAGGTATTCATATTCTATTACGGGGTAAAAAGGATATATATTACGTTTACCTTCCATATAAATGTTGGACTGTGAGTTTAGATAGAAGTATTTTGGATAGTTCTAGTTTGGATTATTTTGGATTGCCATAAAAGGACAACCCGGAGGTCGGGCGGCAACCCGTCGCGTCCGGCAAGGCTGCGAGACTTGAACCCGCAACCGAAGGGCGACAAGGGTGTATCACCTACCACTGTCCCACGAGATGTCCTGAATTAAATAATGTAGTTTTTTTAAAAGATCTGGTAGATGAATTATAAATTAATTTATTTTGGAACCCTGTACGAGTAGTATAAATAGAAAAAAAAAATTACGTTCTATTATCTTTTAGAGTGAAAGATGAGTTTGTGGTAGAAATTTATTAATGGGTAAAATTCTAATTATAAAGTAAGTATATCTCCTTATTATCTTAGCCAATCTCATAAATAAATTCCTCAACATTAATAATAGAAACTTAGAACAAAAATGTTGTCCTAGATGGTACCTTAAATCATCACAAATTTATGGCTTTGGGATTGTTGGCCTTTTCATATCCATGTTCTCTACCACTCTCCATCAGATAATTGTTGGTTAGATTTCTCTTCCATATCCATATTTTCCTACATGGAACCCTAGTATGTGTTATTTTCGGTAATCTTCATACTTTCCACTCTTTATTTTAAATAGAGGCCTCATTAATTCATTTTTCGATGTGGGATTTCAACTAAGATATTTTGAAATGTCAAAAATGTGTTGTCCCAATACCCTATATTTTGTTGAACCAATGGTACTTCAAAACATCATAGATTGATGAGTTTAAGGACCTCAATTTTATACTTGTTTTTGATTGGTGACCTCAATCACTACCTATAAATATTTACGTTTTTTCTCCAATTATATGTCTCTAATTGCCACCAATGTTCTCCTAATCGAGATCATAATTTGGTGGTGACCCTTTAATTTCTCTTTTCCTCATATTAAGACTAAATTTTAGTAACCCAATTTTCGATGTGGGTTTTCCCACAAATATATTTTCTACTTTCAACCTTTTATTTTCGAAGAACAATTTCAAATTGCGGGGACGCAATTTATTGAAGGAGGGGATAATATAACACCCCAGGATTTCAGAGTGTGTTATTTCTTAAAAATAATTCACTAACTTTCCCTACACCCAACACTGAGTTCAATCAAACCATTAAAAGAGGTCATGAATAGTATTAACTACATTTTGAACTTTATATAATCCTTATAATTTTAGAATCCCTATTATGAGTTTCTTAGTCATAATGCAAGAACAGATTCATTTTCAGTATTTCACTTTTATCAACTTTTAATAGTGAAACCTTTTTAAATACAATATTTTAAACTTTTTGACTAAATGGGGACATCAAAAATTTAAAATGAAACATCCCAAGCTTCCACGGTATGCTTTCTTTGAATAATACAGTAGCGTGTGTCGTACGCAACCTCGAGTTCTAACACACACCACAACTAATTAAACTAGCCGTTGTGAATAGTAATACCTACTTTTTAAAATCATATATATTTTATATTTCAAAATGGACTCCATTTTTGGATTCGGAATATTGAAATTAGCCTAAGGTGAAATTTTGGTACATTTCGGATAACTTTCATATTTTGATGAATAGTGAAAATTACTAAATTTTAATTAAAAACAACTTTTTTAATCAAAATAATTAATAGTGATAAATTATGAATTTGAGTGGTTTTAAAGTATATTTAGAATATAGTTTTACCATTTAATATAATTTTGGTCATTGGACATAATTTTACAATTAAACCTAACATAAACAAGTGTCAATCTTTTGATAGTTATTATCTCTTAAAAACACGCTTTTTGTTTTGACATCAGGAATTAATTTTAAATTAATTTCTGCCACTTCTGTGTTTTGAATTTAGGAAAATGGATTCCATATTTGGAATCAGGATGTTCAAATTGTGTAAATAGGTAACTTTTATTTTTAGACATTTTGAATAATTACTGCGGTAAATATTTTATTTACCATGGTTAAGGGTAAATCTGGTAAATAAGGGTTAAACAAATAATATTATAATAATACTAAATTACCCTAAAACGTGTCTTAACCCTATTGGTTGATACATGGTCGAACATGGGCATCTTTGGGTCTATTTTGGGACCCCATGGATCCACTTGTAAGTGATAATGACACTTTATTTTAATTAAGTCAAAATGAATACAAAAATGACACAAGCATATATCTTTTAGAAAAACAATTGTTAAATAGGGTTACATATGTTGGATTTTATATTATAAATATTCATTAGAAAGATAAAAAGATTTCCGACATAATTATATTTTATTTATAATTTTTAGACATTAAATAAGTTATTTTATTTATGACACAATGATGATGCAGTAATTACTATAATAGTGAAAAATTAAAATAATTGATATTATAAATACCCAAATAAATATAATATGAAACTTTTAATGCATTAAACTAATTTTATAGGATAATATGATATATTAGGATTTATGTAATTGACTTTTTTCGAAGTAATCAACCTGTTATGAGTTTCAAAAAAAATCAACTATTGAATAGTGTCAAAATTGACATAAAAGAGTTTTTAAAACAAATATTATATTATTAATTGATATTAAATTCCAAAAAATATAAGGCTCGGCCAAGAGACTTAAATCATGATAGGTGTATCATTAATGGACCACTTGTGGGTCGCTTGTATGGATATGTTAAGTTTATTAACCATATTATATAAAAATACAAAGAGACATTGTAAAAGTGAAACTAATTAACTTAAAGTTAATACTTAATGATATGGTTAATATAAGTACCCAAACCTGTCTAAATTCTATTGTTTGAGTTGTTTTAGACCCATCCCCACCTTAACCTTTGAATAGTCAACTTTGGAGCCATTGGAAACCGAATATGAATTTATTATAAACTAATATTTCTAGCTTTTCCAAAGGTGCCCCTCACCCCTCTTATAAAAGGGCACTCCTCCTTCCCATTTCTTCACACCTTCATAGCCTTTTGGTTCGGCCAAACTCTAACCGAATACTCTCCCAACATCCCTCACTACAACCGAGAGGCCTTAGTTTGATCAGAAAGCCATCCTAAGGAGCCCTTTTGATCAAATCAAAAGGAAGAACCCGAAGAAGAGGTAATGATTTCACCACCCTTTTTCTAAGTTCATTTCTTCTTCCACTTTTTCTTCCTTTGTTGTTACCATTCTAAAATAATAAATCCAGTATCATATATATACTGTGATGTTATTATAAATATGGTACAACCATATTCAGTATTCTATCCAAACTTTGAATAACATGTCACCATACGTGCGTACGTACAGCTTACCGTCTCCACGTCGTGGTGTAATTGTTATTCAATATAATATTATTTGGATGGGTATAATAATGATGTGTAACTCATGTAAATAATAAATATAACATGTTAAGGATTCTGTATATATGATATACCATCCATTATATATTATTTTAATATCAAAAAATGATATTGTCGCTCGTGCGTACGTACGGACTACCGTCTCCACGAACGCAATGAGATTCATTCTCCATCATATCCATTCAAGTATAATTATCATTTGATGATTTAAAAAATGATGTTTAAGGACTTGATATAATTATGGATATGAATAATATAAAACCTATCCTTTACGAACATGGCTTACGTAACAAAACATATAAAAGAAAACAAGTAAGTTAACACCCGAAACAACGATAATACTAAGATATTATTATCAAATCAATATTAAAAGATCATATATGATATCATATTAATGTATATGATTATTGTATAATTTAATAACAATTATTTCACCATTATATAGGAGGTTAACCTACCCCAACCAAGTAAAAGTACAAGGTAAGGGATTTTCTTATCTCACATTCAATTCCGTGAGATTTCCATTATTCGCCACTAAATTATTGAAAGTGGTGTATTGTGTACTGTCATTTGATATATATTATCATGATTATCTTTATATTCATGTTATTCTGTAAATAATTTGGTGGTTATTAACTTTTGGCCATACGACTCAGTTGATTAAAGGGGTAAGGGGTTTTCATCTCACTCTTTATTCCCGTGAGATTCATGCCATATTGCCACCATCACCTTTTGTGTGGTGTGTGTACTGCCCATAATTATATTATTTGTGTAATACACCTTAATTTATGTGTATTTACATATTCATTGTATGATACCTCTTTCATTGGTTGTATGTTTCATAAGTTACCAAATTGGTAAGGATTTATTTCGCAATCTCTTCATTATCCGAGATTGTTTATACATAATTATCTACTGGGACCTTGTTATCATCCACGTCCATGTTTCTTAAAAATGTATTTCAAAACATTTCTAATATTTAAAATAATATGTGTTAATGTCATTTATACCCTTGTTTGACTTTTTATAAGTGGTTTATAAGGGAATCTTTCTGTCGTTTTCCAAACAAGGTTCTTTTAACATTTTCGACAGAATTAAGATAAGAATGTTTTTTTAACTTATACAGCGGGTGCGGTTATTTTCCTCCGTTATAAAATCGTCAAATCTTCCCTTACAAGCTTATAAGAACATTTTCAAGAAAATGTTTTATTTTATATGCCTCTTAAATGGTTTCAAAAATAGAAAGAGATATTTCTCTAAAAAGTGTTTTGATGTCATCTATGTCAACATCCTTTGACGGATTTTACGCTTATTTGAAGTTGATTTATTATGATACAAAACTTCCATATTGAAATAATGTTTTGTGATATGTTTGACTGTGGATGTGCCATTTATATATCATTCATGGTTTATTAGTAAAGTATTGACATTTCGTATGCTAGTTCCAATAAGAATGTTTACGTTATATTTCAACCTTTACTTCATATGAATGTGTTGGACAAGTATGTTCCAGGTTGGGGACTGGTTAAAGTAAGCCCTCCAAGTTGGGGACTGGTAAAAGTAATCCCTCCAGGTTAGGGACTGGTAAAAGTAAGCCCTCCGGTTTGGTCTCCGGTTATTAGAAGGACTCCAGGTTGGTGTCCGGTTATTAGAGGCACTCAGGGTTGGTGTCCGGTTATTAGAGGCACTCCGGGTTGGGTTCCGGTTACAGTTATCCCCAAGGTCTTGGGATGAGGCCTTGACAAAGAAATTAAAGTTCAGCATTATGCATTCCAACATTATGAAAGTGGTTATTGATTTTTGCATGTGATTATTCGATTAGTAGAATATCCATGTGAATAAGTAAATGGAATTATTTCATTTTATTTATTCCATACCATGTTGAAAGTTCATGTTTGAAAGGCTTTTGTTTTAGTTATACATTTCCTTAAATGTTTATTCTTATTTATGAGAGTTTCCGCTATATTGTTATCCTTACTAGGCATTTGAGCTCACCCCTTTTCTATGTTTTATTTTTCTCAGGAAGTGAAGAAGTAAATTATGAATGACCTGCAGGGATATTATGTGGGAATATGAGTGTGGATTATGGATACATTATGTTGTTGTAGTAGTTTTTCATTTTATGATGTAATGTAAAACTTATGAATATATCTAATGTTTCCAAGGCTACTAAACCAATTGGTCTTTCGAGATTTGATCTTTCTTGTGATCATGCCAATGTTATGTAATAAGGCACCGACTCTGGGTAACTAGGGTCGGGGCGTTACATTTTTATTCTTAATCAAGATTGTTCTCTATGCTATGCCTTTTTGTGTAATAACAAGTTATGGGGTACGTTTATACACCTTCTCCATACTGACCTAATGTTTTATAAGTGATTATAAACCCATTATCTCTCTCATCAAGCCCTCTTAGTTACACCCAATACCATGCCAATAAACCATGATGGATTCTACCCAAACATCCTTTATTCCTTCAGGTTGCACTATCATTCTTTTTTCCAAAATGTTTTTGCCTTATATTTTATGTAGAACTTCAACATTCTGTTTATATGATCCAAACATAGGTTCCAAGATCCATCTGTCTTTCTCTTTTTGGGATATACCTTCTTTTAAGTAAATATCTCTTTGATACTTCCCAATAAGCACACTCGTTTTAAAGGGACTTCTCGAACTTTTACCCAACTTCAAGTGAACTCTATCTTCTGTTTTAAGACACCATTATATTTTTAAATTCTTTATTTTTATTATGAAAACTTTCTTGGTTCAATTATGGTTTTATTTAAAATAATGTCTTCTTTACTATTTTAAAATCTATATAGTATTTTCCTTAAAACCGCACAAAAATGTTTTAATGCTAATGTTTCTAAAATACATTTTTTATATGTTGTCACTTATGTTTGACACCACTTAAAATGTTGTATGCCTATTTTACCTCTGATCTTCTATGTATTTTCTAATTCTTTCCTTACATGGACACTTTCATGATACGCCCATTGGTTATGATTTATGTCATGATTGTGGTACTCAATCCTTTCCATGGGTACCCTTATATTTGTTTATGGCTAATTATGTATGATTGTATATGTGGTAAGAATATTTATGTGGAAAGAATATTCATGAAAATTTTGGGATGGGTGCACCCAGATAGCACTCCAATGCATTAGTTAAGGTTAAGTCTCATGAGATGCGATGTGAAACGGGATTGGCGGTTAGCCTTGACCCGTACTAAAATGGGAAACATGATTGGAAGTTAGCCTTGACCCTTACTAAAGATATGATTTATGATTCTGCAACACTTATAGTATTCCATGTTTATATGATCTCATGCATATATTAAATGATTTTATAAGTTTCATGCTTTCAATATCATTATGCCATGCCTCCTTACTGATGTGTTAGATATGTATCCTTATGTTAACTCCCTTACTGGGCTTTTTAGCTCATCCCTTTGTTCATGTGTTCCCCATGGTACACTATGCAGATGTTAGGGCTCGAAGGAAGTTAGAATCTCTTTATGGAGATTTAATAAAGATGTTTTTTTAGCCTCATGTTTTATGTTATATGTACCGAGTTTTCCAAGACACTAGACATAACGATCGTTGGCTTGTAATCTGATGATTAATTTTGCATAAAACTTATAAAATCATTTAATATAAGCATGGGATCATATAAACATGGAATCATATAAATGTGGAAGAATCATAAATCATATCTTTAGTAAGGTTCAAGGCTAACCGCCAATCCTGTTTCCCGTTTTAGTACGGGTCAAGGCTAACCGCCAATCCCATTTCACATCGCATCTCATGAGACATAACCTTACCCAATGCATTGGAGTGGTATCTAGTCGCACCCATCTTAACATTTTCATGAATATTCTTGCCACATAAATATTCTTACCACATATACAATCATACATAATCAACCATACACAAACATAAGGGTACCCATGGAAAGAATTGGGTGCCTCAACAATGACATAATTCATAACCAATGGGCGTATCATGAAAGTGTAAATGTATGGAAAGAATTAGAAAATACATTGATGCTCATAGGTAAAATAGGCATACAACATTGTAAGTGGTGTCAAACATAAGTGACAACATATGATAGATTTATTTTAGAAACATTAGCATTAAAACATTTTTGTGCGGTTTTAAGGAAAATACTATAGGGATTTTAAAATAGTAAAGAGGAAATTAATTTATATAAAACAAGAATTTAACCAAGATGGTTTTCATAATAAAAATACAGAATTTACAAAGATAATGGTGTCCTAAAACAAAAGATTGAGTGCACTTGATATTGGGTAAAAGTCTGGGAAGTTCCTTTAAAACAATTGTGCTTAGTGAGAAGTATCGAAGAGAGATTCACTTAAAAGAATGTATATCCCCAAAAGATAATGAGAGGTGGATCTTGGAACATAATTTTGGAGCATATAAACAGAATGTTGAAGTCATAAATAAAATAAAATACAACAACATTTTGGTAAAAAGAAATAAAGACCAACCTGAAGGAATAATGGAAGTTCGGGTATAATCCATCATGGTTTATTGGCATGGTATTAGGTTTAACTAAGAGAGAATAATGAGAGAGATAATGGGATTTTAATCACTTATAATAAATTAGGGAATTATGGGGAAGGTGTATAAACATACCCCATCACTTGGTATTACACAAAAAGGCATAACATAGAGAACAATCTTAACTAAGAGTAAAACGGGGAGGATCCCATACCTTAAATCCGTTGGTGTTCTCCACCTGTTATTAATGACCTGAACAAAAAAATTAAGATTAATAATTAGTAACTCCATAAAATCTTCTATATTCAGTTTATTTATTATAACCCTTTTTATTTCATTCAAAGCCTTTTTTATTAGTTATAAGGTTCAATTTAATTGTTCGGGTTTGTTTGTTTACTTGGCTTTAAAATATCGGTTCACTTATATTCAAGTTTGGATTATATGAAAGATGAAAGTGGTTGTCCAGAATTGAAGTTATATTATTTAGTTCATATCAAGGAGATTACATGATTTTAATTTTAATTAGTTTACTTAGAGTGAAGTCGAATTATTATATATATAATCATAGTGATAACCATTTTTGTTAATCGGTGGATTTGATTACAAAGAATTTATTTTTCTTTATAACTTAATTCAATTTTCACCAATGGATTACAGAACCAAATATATGATATAATAAATATATAATAATATAGTTCAACCATAACACAAATGGTTTCATTACCAGATTTAAATATAATAATAGAAATTGATAAACTGGTGTCCTTGAATGTGCTAAATTAGCACATCTCAAACGATGCTTTCATTTCTTTCAAAAAAAAGGGTGGGGAAAGAAGAGAAGATAATGAAATATACCAATATAATTAAGAAATTATAGTACATGTATGTTAATGGATTTATAATACTATTATTGTTAAGGGAGGTGAGGAAAGAAATAAAAAAAGAAAATAACTTAAAAGAAAAGAAGAAATTGGGAAAAAAAATTATCTCTTGAGACTTTATCCTTAAAGAACCTATTAAGGGGAAAGGTTTTGGTATTTTGAAGATTCTGAGATCTTTTGGAGGTGGGGAATGACCTTGGGGAGAGATTTGGTCAGAATAATGGCAAGGCACAAGGATTGAGAGGAGTGGAGATAAGAGGGAGTGAAGATGGGTTTTATAGTGGAGGAGAGGAGGGATTTCATAATATTATAATCATTAATTTATTATTTCCTCCAAAGACATGGAATAGTATGTATTCCATGACCAAGAATAGTTATTTTATCTTGTGATCCAGAACCAAGTTGTCTTACATAATTATAACATCCTTGATGACTCAATTAATCCATTATTTATCATTTATTTTGAATTATAGGATTCTATTATTCATAAAAAATTCAAGTATTTCAAAAAAATCCAAAAAATTAAACCTAACCATTTTTTGATGTGTAGAATACAAAAATTCATTCCATTTTTTAAAACTAATTTTCTAAATATTATTAATTTAATATTTAATTAAAATCATGGTTTATTACTAAAAAAACTGTTTTAAAACATTCACTTAGTTATTCTAAAATATAGGTACATCATACTTTCACTTGAATATTGTTTTTATACTATCATTGGTAAGGTTAATATTAATTAGGGTATATAACTATTAATAAGGTTATGTTACTATTCATAAGGTTTGGTTACTATTCACCAAAAAAATTGTTTTATTAGACTCCAAAAATCATCTTGAACACAACTGTGTATGTCAGATTTTCAAAAATCCAAACACTTAAATGACAAACTTATGTTTAAAGGTCACATATCACTTAGTAGTTCATTATTTTGTGTCTTCATTTTATTTTATGACATAATTTATAAGAAGGGAATTTACATTGAAAAACTTTGGTTCATTACAGAGCCCCGCCTACAGTAGGCCTTGGGGTGGAGACCAGCACCAAGGGTATAGAAATATCACAACATGCGAGGCATTACCCTTTTTATATTAACCATGATAAAGAGATAATATGTATCAACCTCAAAACAACTCCATGAAATATATATAAAATAATCCAGAATCCATCCCACATGCATGTTAAATTAAAAATTCTATAAATATAATGAAAAGATCCAAAGTTAATACCAAAATAACAAAACTAAGTAGCCACATGGAAACTATCTCAATATTTTACCTAGTAATTCTCTACACTGTCCCCGTAGTCCTACTAGAATCCTAAAAATAGTTTCATATATGTATTGTGATCAACAAAGTATACTCATTATGGAAATCCAAAGTCCCTCATTCACCAGTGGAGAAGAAAACTAATTCCCCTGTGAGAAAACAGAAAAACCCAAAATCACTATACAAGTTATACTATCCATCCCAGAACTTGCCAAGGTACACTCACTATATAATTAAAGTAAAGTAAAGTAATATAATAAGCACATAAATGATATTTTACCCATAAAACTTTCCCACTGATTCCCTACTCTCATACCCTAATAGAAAACGTCCTAGCACTCCCACCTCTTCTGAAATAACCATGTCACAAACCACACGTACACACTTGGGCCTCATAACTGCACCGAAACCTACCAAAGGAGTATTGGTCTACCAATGCATAGAAGAGGGATCAGAGAGGATCCAATAGCCATCCATCTATCCTCCCACCTAGATTTTGGTAAAAACACCCTCCCCTATGAAATGAGGGTGTTCAGAACATAGTTTACAAATAGGGTGGGTGTGTATAGAAATCTCAAGGAACTATATATATATATATATATAACAATAATCCCAACCTATGGTTTTTCAAAACAAACAACCAAACCACACAAAACTACTCTTGTTTATACCTCTAATTCCTAACCACACAGTTAGACATAGACTTAATTCCTAACCACATCAAATTAATTAAACCAATTATCATTATTTTTTTAACAAGCCTAAATTATTGATTCCATCCCTAACCATGAAACACCCAAACACAACACACATTATAAGGGTGAACCAACCATACCAACCACTGCCAAAGACAAACAGAGAAGGAAGGACCTGGTTTTAAGAATCCAATATAACAGGCATTCCTAATATACCCGTCTCTGGAAATTCTAGGCAAAAACACCCATGCAGTGAAACACTATCATAATTCAAAATCATACCTCCAAAACCACCCATGTTATCCCCACTTCATGAAAATAACCACATCCCTCAATAATAACAATACTCAACCAGGTTGCATTCCCACTGCACAAGTAGTCCATGCCCAACAACCATAAAACAACCTAGATGATGTACCACTGTTCAACAAGTTTATCCATTCCACAATAAATCAATCTCTCAAATTAGGATACCATTTGATCCTCAAACCATCTTCACACACTATGGTTCTCTTAATAGTAGAACCACAAAACCTATACAAAGCACTACATAGAAAATATACACACACATCACACAACCATAGAAAACAAGGAATGTGTACTTCGATTTAACACACTCATTCATTAATTCCACTTTGAAAAATTAGGATTTATCAAAGAACAACTTTTAACCTGGGTAATCCATTTTATTAACCAGATATACTTGATTAATCATGTTTTCTTGTTCATAGTCATTCACTAAATTATTAACAACAAGTATTCATGAGTCTGGTACACAAACAAAGACCACCAATGTCCATGATTTTTAGAAAGAATACAGAAAAAACAATACAAAACTTGTATCAAAGATAATAGATAAAATAAAACAAACATCATCACCATCTTCTCGGCCCCTCAATCATTACTAATGTAGGAAACCCCATTATCATAGCAAATGTGATTATCTTTATATCATGTTAGATAATATCCATAAAACTTGGATCCGACTACAATAACAAAGGGACAATAATATACCCCACCCTCATGATACCCAATTAAGAAAGACTGTAAAATCCCTAACTAGAGAAATAGATGATCAGCAACTCCTCCTTATGCCAAAACAGAGGGTCACGCAAGAAGGAGTAGATTCCAAGGAAAACTAAATCTAAAGGCTATAGAAAAACCCAGGACTCCATGGGGAAGAAAGTCTCTAGGACCACCAAGAGTAAAATGGAAACACGCTGGGAAGAGAAGACCTCAACAAAGAAGATCCATATCCTATATCAATGGAAGGAAACAGTTTTAAGGGGCATTAAAGTCAGATAATGGATAAGATTGCGTGGATTGACTATTTAAATGTTCAAGGAGTTCTAGGATAATAATGATATAATTAATATAATTGGAAAGGCCTTTATAAATTCATAAAGAATATTTCAAACTTTATTTACATCAAATAAATCATAAGAGGGGCGAAACTGGAAAACTAGAAAATGTTGGAAATGAATAACTGATGGGAGAGTCACTAACACGATTCATAAACAGTGACTCCTCGATAATGAGTCACCGACACGACCCACCAATATTGATTCACGTTCACGACCCATCAATGTCTGACTCATTTATTTGAGACACCAACATCCAACCTACTGACACCTGATCTACCAATGCTCAACCTATCGATGTCCGACCTATCAACACCCAACTTACCAATGCCTATCCTACTAAGGCTAAGCCATAAACATTGATCCACCACCACTGAGCCACTTATTTTGACCAAAAATTAGTCACTGATTCAACCTACTGATGGATAATCTAGAAATTTGGCATGCTCTTGAAATGAGATATTATGGCCTCCTAGAACGGCCCAAACATTTGATTTTAACAAATTAATGGACCTAGATTGTCCAATAAATTTCAAAAAATATATGATATTTATATTAAATAAAAAATATTCTAGGATGGTAATATATTATTTGAATTTATTTATTTAAATCCTCTGAGAAAATAGGATCAATGTTCATATGTATGTTTGACCTATTGTCTCTATGAATAGTGTATTTCATTTTCTACCACTAATTTTTACAAATTTATATAAATAAAAATAAAATGAAAATATATGATATTTATATCACTTATAAAATTCTTATTATGATGGAACCCAATTAAATTTATATTGGATGAAAATAAAAAATCAAAATGCATGAAAAATAAGGCGGTTATTATCTAAAATGTTATTTTAACAAGGAATTGTAAATAAATAGGTAATAAAAATACTTTAGTATATCATATATGGTACGATATATATATATGAATGGTTATAATATTGATTTATGTTAAACTTTTTTTATTGTATGGTAGGTTTAAATATGAATGAAATACTTCAATACATAATGTAATGGATTTCTAGTCGCTTTTTTATTTCTTGGTGACATACGACAATTCACCACTTGTTTATTTTTTGTTGTGTATATACATACCTAATAAATCTTATGTCATAATGAAACTATTTTGTATATATTAAATATTTTATTTTATTTTATTTTTTATTGGGTCTTACTTTTCAAAAAATTACTACTGCAGTAACAATGTTTTGGTCTCAAATTGCCTTCATTGAGACATCTTTCATTTTATGAACCTATATTGTATTATGTTGTGTTAGTACATCCATTTGGATATATAAATTAATGAATTTATATATTATCATTATTCTTTATGTTTCATTTAACGTTAATATTTATTTGGTATTATGATTCAATACTACCAGTGCGGTAATTATTTTATCAACAATCTATTTGTTTATCAGTATTCTTATTATAAGATTCCAATGATGAAATATTATGACCCTTATATCCAAACTATAATGGATTTTATTATCATATGTATATGTAATTAGAATACATGGTTTCCTATCATTTTCACTCTTTATGTACTTAATTATTAAAAATAATGTTTTCAATGTAAACCATATGTATTACTCTCTTCTATAGAAACCCAAAGATTATAACATTTCCATGTTTTAAAAAAATTAAATAAATGTTTTATCATTCTCCAAATGGTTTAATAAAAGAATTTTTCCAATTTTTTTATTTAAAAATATGTTTAATATGAAATATTCTTTTTCATTTTAAAAAAAATATTTGTTGGGATTTTACCAAAAATGTGAAATGAATCTTTATTTTACCATGTAAAGTATGAAAGACATTATCTTCCATCATGAGAAACCCATTTTTCAAATATTCCGTTATAAGTTCTAAAGATTGTTTTCAAATAAAATGATTTCCAAAATATTTTATGAATTATAAATTTTTTTAATGGAGGGGATATTTTTCTTATTAAATTATTTATATGATTTTAAAGAATATATTATATGTTTCCCAGGTTATCTATAAATAAAAATATTTCCATAATTATTTATTTTTTAAAATGTGTTTTTTAATGTGGAATGTCTATTTTTATCTGGATATTTCCAATGTGATCTTTTATATTCATTTTCCATCTATGATGAAATCCTTTGATGTTACTGGTTATTTTCTGAGGATATGATCCAAGGATAACATTCTTATTCGATATCAGGATGGTCTATATTTATAATGACCAGATATTTATGAAACTCATTTCACATCCACATGTTATACTATGATAAAATGTTTATCAACACCACTTATTTTTCCATGGGTTATGCATTTATGAAATGAAGAAATGATTGATAATCCTTTTTTTCAAAGGTTTTGTTAAGAAAAAATGTTTATGAATTTCATTACTTTTAATTGGCTCTTATATGATAAGTTCATTAAGGTCATGTGGAATATATATTTATTAATTTCATTATGTGATAGTCGTAATGTTATAACATTGGATGGTGGATACATTATAACCAAGATGGGTGGGACATATATCGACCTCTAATTCAATGTGTAATGATTGATATCTCATGATATAATTGGAATAGGTAGTGAACACAGTTCAGTAAGGGACTTTATCCACTAGGAGTTTTATATGATTAAACCTTGAATTCTTCTAGGGTTTGGGGAGTGAATTCATTCCAATAGTATTTTCTGGGAAATGTTCCTTGAACTATCAAATAAATGATTTTCTATACTTATGGTTGTTCAACTAATTTATTCCTTATTCCAGTGTAATGTTCTCATGTTTCATATTATCTAATTCCATTATGATTCATGTCCAATGAAATTCCATTATTCCATCCATGAATCAAGTATATGATATATGATATGTAAAGTATGGTTTTTAAATGTTATTATCAGGTTCTCATACCCCTATTCTCAAGATATCTTGATATCTCACACTTCTAAACATACTAATTATATAACATCACCATTTATTATGTTTCATTATCCCAATTTATGTTAAAAATGTATTCTTTGGGATATTTCTAATAATAGATATAGTAATGATTTACATAGTGGGATATGATTTTACTAACATACATACCAGCTATTTATGTGTCAATGTTTCCAATGGAACTAGACCAAAATAATTTTGGAATGTATTTTTAGTCTTTGTAATGGTCATTCATCTTTTACAAAAAATTATTTTTTAAAGAATGTTTTGGAAAAATAGAGTTTTAGAATTGAAATCGATGGATAAAAACAATATATAATAATAATATGTTATTAAATAATGATAATGCTTCCGGTGATAAGGAATTTGACTGTGAGAAATATTACATGAAGGATAAAGGGAAGTGCACATTCATGTATAAATCAAATCATCACAATTTATCATCGATAGAAGAAGAATAAGGTATTAGGGAAGAAGATAACAGAGCAGATGAGTAAACAATAAATGAGTTCTAATTGAGGTTGGTGGTTTTGGAACTCCTGTTGAAAAATATGTATCCTATTAAGGGAATGATGTTATTGAAATATGAGAATAATCTATTAACAAACTATATTGATGTATAAAACAATAATTCAATTGCTGACATTCATGAAGAATTTACAAAACAATATGGGAGATCAAAATAAAATCACTAATGTTATGGATAATATTATTCTGATTATACTAGTGAATCACAATTGTAAGGATGAAAAATTTTACTTTTTTGGACTAATGTTTTATGATTATCAAAATTTCATATGGAAAAATCACTCTAAGCATCAAAACCCTATCAACAATGTCTTTGAGAAGACTAGTATTCTAGGGAACTTTTCATATGCCACTAAAAATGATAGTTATTTTCCAATGGAACCACAACACATAATTTTGTATACTAGGTATTCTAATTAAAATTATAGTAGTATAAAAAAGGGAAAAATAATTCTATTTCATAACCCAAGAAGGTGTACAACACCATTAATGAATTTAGAGTATTCTCTGAAATATCCTAAATAAGGTAGGAATGTGTGTGGACTAATAACAAAGAAAATATCTGGAGAATGGTTAATGTGGAGAATAAATTAACTAAATATATAAATAAAATAGGTCGGTTTTGAATTAGAGAAAAAAATAATATGAATATTTTTATAATTTATTTTCATTATATAGAAGGTTAATTTTAAATGAGTTTTTTCATTGAAGTATATAGAAAAAAATTTCATATGTGTGATGGTAAAATTTAACCCTATACAAATCATTGAGATAATAAGTTCCAAGGGGGGTCAAGATTTATTTTTCTAAAGGCCTCTTGAGAAGAATCCAAAATGGAATGTATAATTAAATATATTATTTGTGTATCCTATGAAATTATGTGGAAATTTCTATCAATGTAGGAACACCCCCAAAAATTGTATCAGAATCTTACAAGATAAGATAAATAAAAAAGGATCACTCAAATTCATTCAAGGTAAGGAATAATGAGGAGCATGATAGGTTAGTGGGATGGGTTAGAAACAAATAAATTTATATGATATATTGATATATGATAGTGTTTTCTCATCAAATATTATTGGATACAAAAAATTACTTGAGGAAAATTTAATGTTACAATAGATGAGTTGATACCTTTAGTAATAATGTGTCACTAAATTAATAAAATTATTATTTAAAAAAAATAGTAAGATTAAATTTAGTAATTTTACTTTATTGATGGGATAAATAACATTATCTTGGGTGATTCTCCATAATCTGATTGTAGTAACAATATAATATATTTATAGTATATATGTCTCATAAATAAGTTGAAGGATGGAAAAATATTCATGAAGGGAAAATTATTTAGTTGAATTGTATATCATTTTTTAATGATCAAGATACCTACTTCATGAGCATGCTGAAGCAAAACAAATTATAATATAGGACACGTGGATATTTGAAAAAACTAAAGGTTATATTAATTTAATATGAATAACTAAATAATAAATCTAAGATACATCATGACAGTATTAACACCATTGATAATCATCAAATATTTAAAAAAATGATGAATAAGAAAAACAAGATGTTGAAGGTTAATGAAAATAAAACTATTGAGTTGGTCTACTAATATATATTTGTATCAGTTAGTTTCATTTAATCCAATGGTGATATTTATTTTATAAATATTCTTGAAAATCTAACTCATGTGATTTCACTCTATTTTTTATTGAATTAGTCACAATATCTTCATAGATTTAAACAATTTTGAACGAGTTTTGAGAATCAACCAAGATCTGCAAACAAAATAATTCAACTTGAAAATAGATATAACTTCTTTAATGTATAATTCAAGGAATGACATGAAATTAAAATAATATGGCATTTATAAATTTCTCTATACACACCATAAAAATGTATATTTGAGTGGAATAACTTGAGTTTGGATGGTATGGGGAGAACAATATATCAAAGAATTTAATATTAAAATTAATTTTAATATGAGCTATAAATTTGATCACTTATGTTTTTTATTAATGTTTTCTTTTATTGAAAAAGAATTATATTCATTATGGCTTATGGTTTTCTATTAATACACACATAAGAAGTTTAAAGGTTCTTCGTAGAACTTGTTAAATCCAGAATAAAAGTAAAGATTTGGGTATGATTTAATAGATTTCCTGTGAAGTTTTAGTTCATTGAAAAACACTAGGTACAAAAGGTTTTCAATGTTTTTAGATAAATAAAATAAATATTTTTGAAAAAATTATTAAATTATAATGGAAAATCAAAATTTATCTAGAGAAATTATTCAAATTGATGATATCATTGAATAATATTCTCATAAAAATGAGGTTAGATTCTTAAGAGTATTGATGGTAAATAATTTTTTAAAACCCATAATAATGATTCTGAAATATATAGTGACAAAGGATCCCATTATAAAGAAATTATTAAATTCACAAGGCTTATAATGCATATAAAAACTGATAATATTCATAAACATAAAAAGGGTTTTTAATCATAATGGAGTATAGATAATTCGAACAATAAATTATTAATTTGGGTAATTGAGATAAAGAATGTTAAATAATCTTTGAAACATAAAAATTGGATAACATTAATAGAAGAATATCTAAATATATTTTAAAGAATGAATCTTTGTAATTATTTTCATTCCCCAATGACATGAATTTGATTAGGATAATGTGGGCCTATAGAAGAATTATAATGTCTTATAATTGGATGTTATGTTTAAATACCTTAATTGTGTACTTGATTAGGGGTTATACATTAATTAATATGAATGTTTCATTCTCAATTCTGATAGTTCTAGTGTTTATTAATTAATAAAATGATTCTATAGGATGAAATATGATTCTCAATCATGGAACTGAAAAGCATAAATTTTCCTATTAAGTACGTAACCAAATAATGAATATTTTTTCTATAATGACTATGTCATGGGAAATGAAAAAGAAATCACTCATTGTTACTTTTTATGTTGTTTAAATAGTCCTAATTTTAGTTAAGTGGAATATTTTGGGGAAATTACCCTAAAAATTAAAAAAACACATATAAATTATAACTGTTGCAGTGATGAAATTATTATTGGTTTCGGAAGTTTAAAACGCATTATGTTCTATATTTATCTTGTAAAATAAATATTTTCATGTTTATTTGATGTAATTTTTTATAGAAAGACTAAGAGATGTCTAAAAATCTTATTGAATATAGTACCATATTTTTAATTAGAAGGAATGAGTGTGGTATAAAAATAGTTTTGAAGGTTTATTGATTTAGTTTTTTATTTTGGGTATACTTTACCTCACATCATATTCAAGTTTACACATTCTAAATGATTTCAAATAAGTCATATAGAGATACATATTTCATAGATGAAATAGTTATTTTTCTATATTAAAGGGACACTCTATTACAGATTGATATATGAAAAATGTATGTTAAGTAAGATTGACGACTGTAATGATCATGATTTTGATGGAAAGTTTGATAACCATAACCCTTCTTATGGATCTGTAATCAATATTGGTCGATTTTTTGTTTTCCAAACCCCCATTTCACAAAATTTAGCACCCCAAGTCTAGTAATGTGATAATAGAAATAATAAATCCCAAATCCCACCTCAAATCATTCTTGGCTAGATAGAAAGCATTTATGGTATATCATACACACAAATGGGAGGGATTATACTTTAAGAAGAAAATTATGAATGATATATACAAAAAAAACAATGATACAACTCATGGTCAAGATAAAAAATATACCAACATACATTTAAGGGAATAAAACTAAACAAACTATAAAGGAAACTACATGAAACTGGTAGAAAATCCTTGGAAGAAACCTTGAATCCCAAACGGCACTAGAAAAACTCCATAAGTTTGTAACATCCATCCTTGTCTACAACCATCTCGTACAGGCCTAAATGTTATTTTATATATACATCGGGATATCATAACATGTATATTCATTTGGATCCTCTCAAAAGCCTCTTTTGAAAAAGGTAATGAAATCATATTAAATCCAAGTGAGTTAGTAGTAAGGATAATTCCTCACCTAAATAGGTATACTAAGTTATCAATGAGTGTCAAAAACAAGAATTATATAATATTCACAATAATATCCAATAGAGGTTACCCTCTACTACTTACCAACCAGTTTTCCACTCTTCTCCAACATCGAATGTCCTTATCCACCTCTCTCTAAAAGTAAACCTACATGAAGACACATAGAAAACTATATCATAACATGCACTTCATGCATTTCATCTTCTGATCATCACCTACCATACACCTCGTGAAATATGTCATCTAATAATCCCATGAAACTTCTTCAGATAGAAACCAAATTTTTTCTAGGAGCTACCATAGCCTGTATTTCATATATAATTATATAATCCAAAATATCCTATACACGACATACCCATAATAATTAATAGGATGTTATATCCAAATCTAAATGTTTCTGAAATAACCACAATACAATAAATCCTGATACACACTAATATATTGTATATATAACCACCATACATACATTCATACAAAACTAGCAGGATAAGAGAACAGGTTAAGAATGGGTGTTCATCCACCTGTTCATCATTAACAAGGATGTTGGAAAACATTTCCTCTAATATTTCACTTGGTGTAAGTCTACCAATTGAATATGCTGATGAAACATAAAAAATATTATAACATTTAATATATAAGTATCTCAAACCTCGCTATGAGTATCTACCATATCATAATAACCATTTTAGAAATCAACACTCGAACTCTTGTAAACTACTGTATAGAGACATATAATTTAAGGAAGGAAACATTCAAGAAGATTCATTTTCATTTTTTTATTTTAAAATTTTTTTAATTCCATTGAATAAATTATTATACATTAATTAAAATTATTCCATTTTACTAAGCATTAAAAACAAAACAATAACCATTCCCTCTTATCATACAGTAACCAATAATCTCACCCTCCAAGCATAAACCATCCAATACCGTAGTTCTTCAAAGTTAATCATTTTTTCATTCAATTAAAGCTCCAAAACAACATGTGAAAATGATAAAAATAATTATCATTCAGTAAATACTGGTAATCTAGGATTCATCCAATACAATAAAAAAATGAATCAATCATGCACACCAAGCTACATTAATGAGTGAATAATGGAAAGAATAAACAAGAAACTCAACTATGAAATTTTTAAAGCAAATCCATCATCATGAAATAAATACCAATTTTAGAAGAAAAATGAGAAATCCACTATTGAATTGGTACCAACATTTCATGGTTTAATCTCTAACAAAATCATGTATATCACCATGCATATCACTAAAAACTACATTATCTCAGGCGTTAGCAACTTCCACAACATCATCTTCATATCACATCTCCTTCCAAACCATCATCTATCCTAGTCTCAAATCACATCATATCACAAGGTTCGCCTCTAGAGGATAAAACAATATATCAAGAAATAAACAACCATCTAAGAGGTAATAAATCTATTAATTTCAAGGTATTCATCCTTCATAAACAAACCGGATTTCTTGGCACCAAACATTTACCTTTTTCTAAAAATTAGTTCATTAACATCTTCAATTAAATACTTAATTTAGTATAATTTATAATTTTATGAAAACTATGGAATTAGATATAAATATATTGGAATTAATTTGATATTCTATAAATTATAACATTCATATTCATAAAATTATAAGGTGGGTCATTCTCAATTAACAACAATATTTCTTATATAATCACCAAGAAAACCTATGTTACATTAATTATCCATACTTCCAATAAAATATCTAAGAAAAACATTAGAAATACGTTGAACAATAATCAATTTTTTCATAAAATTAAAAGAAAAATAGGTTTTAATGAACATAAATATTTATTATTTTTATTCATTAAGAGTTATAATCATCATTTTTCTTTATCAAATAACAAACTATATCTTTACATTATATAATTAATTACATTATATGAAATATATTAAACCATAGAATTACCAAAAAAAATTAACCATAGTGTAAAAATAAATATATCAATCTATCTAGAAAAACAAAAAGAAAACTATTATCACAGTGTAAACACATGTGACAGCTAAAACTAAAAACCAAGGATCATTATTTAATCTATTCTATTGTTTATTAATGTAAAATCCACTATCACCCAAAGCGATAATGTATTATTACATTATTACTATGCATAAAATAAAAGGATGTGTAATGAATCCCCTTACTCAATTATTTTAATGTTATTTTAAAGAGGGGAAAACATAAACAAATATTTTTATCCCCTCTTGTATAATGAAATTATTGGCCCTATGAAACCACACAAAAAACGGGAAAAAATATAAATGGAACACTATAAAAATAACTCAAATCACCCATTATATAATGTAACTATATAATGATGTAGAAAAGAGATTGAAAATGGAATATCATGGAACATAATGATATAAACTCGCCTTGGTTTCCCACCAATCAATTAGAAGATACAAGTGATAAATTCATATTGAGTGGGATTAAAAAGACCTAGACTGATTTCTCATTTATCTTTCTTGATATGGGTTAAAATCATCATTTATTTGAAAATTTGAGATCCCACATAGATTTATCAGAAAACCTCCAGATGTAGATTCATGGTGAGAATAATTCATTCACATTATGAATGCATGATGTTTTAAGGACCACAAAAAAATTATCCAATTTCATCTAATTCACCTCGATCAATTCACATTATGATTATTTTTTACATTTTGTTAGTTTTTAGGGATATATTCATGGAATTTATTTCCTCTCCCCTGTAGGTTGTGAACCCATATATCATGGCCTAAATAATACCCTTTGACCCACCCATCCCACCATTAGAATAATTGATTCAGTACATGAATATATTACTCATGTTCTAAATTAAAATACCCATTGTATACTCATCATACATCATGATATTGGGACACACAATCCACAATAAATTATTTATACTTTCATTAATAAATGTGATATTAAGAAAAATTAATAGGAATATATGGTAAATCCTATACCATTAAATTAGATAACTATAAATCAATTATCATTCTTAGAATTAAACCCAATCCCAAAGAGAAGAAAAATGAAAATGGTTCATTCAAATTACCACCCTGTGAGTTACCTATAAAAAATAACATAATCAAAGGATGACAAGTATTAAAACCCCAAACCTATCATAAATCGATATTATATCATATTACATTAATATTAATTAAATTAAATAGTGATCCATTCTATAATATTTTATTTATATTAACATCAAAAATAATAAATCATAAACAACTCGCCCATAAGTGTTCTACATCATATCCCACTATGATCTTCATAACTGGTACCCTTCTTATAATATTATATATATTACAATTCTTTATATATGGGGGTAAGGAACCATAAGAAAGGGTGATCATAATTTCTGAAAAAAGGTAAAAATGAAGTATGAATATAAAATGAGAATATGGATATGAGAACATGATAATAACATATGAAAACCCTACCTTGTATATCATAGGTCATAAACCATAGTCTTGGAAAAAAAATATCAGTAGTTTATGAGACATGAATAAAAATTGAATCAAACAACTTGATCATTAGATAAAAGAAGTATCATAATATATATATATATATTCTTAATATACTTAATAATAGGAAAGTTTATATCAAAACTACCCTCCAATACATCCATAACATGTTAGGTTTGGGCTAACCACCCCTGTACTTGATTAAATATTGTTATAACCTCCCCAAAACCCTCTATTGGGATTAAGATAACCACTCATGTTCCAAATTTAGAGTTTCTGATAATGTCTCATATACTATATTTTTTATTTGAATAAACTCCCATTTACCCTTTGAGATCATATAATTTTAATCATTATGAAATGAGTTGAAGGGAGATATATATCCCACCCATTATAATATATATATATTCATCTGTAAAAAGAACATAAGAATTTCTCATAAAATAACCCGTAGAAAGGAAAAGGGTTCCATAACAGTCTCTTAAAAATTATCATCAATAATCCACAGAAATGATAACAATGGTACATTTGGATCATATCCCAATTTAAGTATAATTTATATCAAATGGTATCATCCCAGATGGAAGTGATTTTAAATGATTTCTTGGTATGTATCTTTAGAAAATAATCATTGTGTTTTTAAAATCACCACTTCAAAAATAAATGTTCAAAAAACATTTTTATGATCCTTTAATTTTAATACTTCATTCGAATGTTATAATGTATGATTTAAATAATTCAATGATACTGAAATCAGGAAATTACATTCATTTATTTAATGTTAAGAAAATGATTTCTTTCACATTTCTAGTAAAATATAGATGGTCCTTTTTTGAAAAATTAAATTAATATTCCTTATAAAAAATTTAAAAAAATGCAAACATTGGTAAAAAATTATTTTAATAATCAAATGAGAAGAAAATATAAAACATTAACATCGAAGTGAAAGTGTTTTTGGTTGAAGAGTAGAATAATGTAGATTATTCTTAAAATAAATTTCTCACTCCCTTTTAGTACCAAACATAGGGAAAGTGGTTTTATTAGATAAAGGTTTCTTGAATAACTATTGGGGAATAAAATACATGATTTCTAGGAGACATATACTATAATATTACTTTATTGAAAAAATAATCATATAAAATACCAATAATCAATGAGATTAAAAAAATCCCAATTTGGTAACACCTATATTGTAAGCACCATGAAACAATAACATCAAATAATACTTTCAAAAATCATGAAATGTAGTATATTAATGATATGACATTTCAAAGTGGTAGTATATTCACCTCCTAAAATAAGGTTTGTGAATAACATTTATAATGTCTAGAAGAAGAAAAATTGTGAAGAAAATATCATAATACTTTGGTAACATTTGGATAATATATCTATATTTCACTCCTGAGAACCATGTGTGGTGTGAATAACATTTTTTTCATGGTGGGGTACTGACCATTTATAGAACATACATATATTAACATCCTTTTTGGGCAGTTTCCAATGTTTTCATTCGTGCATCTGAAAACACCCATTGGTTCCCTCATTATTTATGTCATATGAACCTACCTTCCACAGAATGGATGTAATTGGGAAATGGGCTAACAGTGATTAGTGAATCACATTGGTTAAGAAGATGGGATTTCAGGATTATCACACCCATTTTGGGGTAATTATTTTCTACTCTATGACTCTATAATAGATTTGAGACATATTCATAAAACCATTATTAAATCCAAAATATTACATAGTTCACCCATAAGTCAATAAAAATTACTAGAAATCTGTCTATTTTAGAATCACCTATATTAATTCAAGGTTCATCATCGATGAGTTTATATGTATGTATCATAGTATCTCTAACATTGGTACCCTTTTTATGTGTATTAGATGTTATTAGATCCTTTATTTTCATAATGATTGTTTTAAGCCACATATTGGGATGATTTAGAGTTTATAATCATCCATAGGGATGGGATTTGTATTCATGTTGGGATCAAGAACATGAGATGGGATTCCTACATATCATTGTGAAATGAATCATAACCCACATAGTTTTATAGAACATAATAGGGCACATCATACCTTTTGAGGTCTTGTGATGAGTAATAAATGATGAAGTTTAACGTAATATAGAAAATACATCTAAGAGAATGGTTTCTTTTCAAGGCTAGTGTTGGACTTAGGATGTTGTGAACCAAAGGATTTATATGGGATTTTACCTCCCATGTTGGATATGAACTAAAAAAATATTTTTACTTGAAAATATTAGGGTGAGTTTGTAGTGTTGGGTATGTACATCATGGAGGCTTCCAACATATATCATTATGGTATGTATCAATTCCTATGTAGTTTTGGATTATTGGGTATTGCACCTATGGGGGATGAAAATGGTTGCTTCATTGGGACAATTTTCACTTGCTTTTTTTTCAGCACAGATGATATCCCTTTAAGAGGATTACTACAATGGTTTTGGGTCCTACACCTAGTGAAAGGCTCATGTCAAATGAGAGGAAGATATTTAGTAAGGACTCAATAATGATACATGTATTTTATTATGACGATTTCAAGATCATCTCTCACCTCAATCCAACTGTGATTCATGCTCAGTGTGAGAAAAAGTAGGTAGTTAATAGTTTATAAAACCATACAATCTCATTCGTTCACAAGTGGATGAGGTCAAGGATAAAAAAGGCTGGGGAATACCCTACATGAAAGAATATGGGATTTCTCTATGGTGGATTCTCTATGGTATGGTGAGTGGAATATCTATAAAATAACTCTCTAAAAGACATTTTACTCCAATTGTTTGGTATAGGATAGTGTAGTCACTCAGGGGATTTGAGAGAGATAAAGGGTTTAGATGTGCCCATATACCCTATTTTTTTAATCCCTGAGGTCAGGCCATTATCCTAAGGTTGAGATCCAAATTACCATGGGAATTTATAATCTAGAACACTCTAAGGATCCCAAATATTATGTAGGATAAATGGGGGACCCCTGTTTCTATGAGAATGTATATTTAAGAGGACACACTAATCTTCCTTATGCTCATATTATACATTTCTGGGGGATTTAGGGTGGGCTTTGGTTAGGTCCAACTCGAAAAGGATTAAAGGGAACATGTACCCTAACATTTGTGGCATGAAAAATGGTTTCAAAGGATTGATCACATGGGTGATTCCTTGGTGTGCAGAAGGTGGCTCATATGGGGTGGTCTTGGGAATAATAATGGTGATTTATGTTTGGTATAATTGGGATAGCTTAATATGTATCAATCATGGTAGTCCTAACATAGAAGAAGGTTCTTCATGCAGGGTATACCTAGGAAAGCTGGGGATGCCTTTTTGAAATGGAAAACCTATGAAAGGAAAATCTGGAGAGGCCTTGAACATGGATCTATGGGTCTCATTAGGTGTATTTTATTACTATATATCAAATCTCAGTCATAATATGGGGACTTATCCCTAGTGATCTTAGCCTATGGGAGGTGGTTCTTCAAATTGGTATTTCATTTTTAAAACACAAGGGAAACTGTAATCTCACTAAACTCCTTAATTTTCTCTCCATTTGTGTTTTATAGATCTATGTGAAAATTGTGTGTCACCTACTCAATGGAAACGGATGTGTAGAGAATTGAATCTTCTTATGTACTTCCAATCCTTTAAAATGAGGATCCTATTATTTATATTTATAGTATTTTTATGGAATGTTTGTTAAGTAATTATCCCACATAGGCGTGTCATGTTGGGTATCACATGGGTGTCTATGCGAGTTTCTCGAGAACACATTTCTCAACATACATGGTGATGTTTGGTGTGCAGGATAGACCTTTGTAGTGATTCTAGATATTCAAACAGGACCTGCATAGTGATGTTCAACATCCATACTAGAGAATCATGTTGACAATGGTTGTGCCTTGTGTGGGACGACATCATCAGATAGATGTGATCCTTTTTTCTCTCAATTTTATCTTTCTTGTGGTATTTCCCTTTGAAATTTCCTATTCTCAACTGACAAAAATATATTTCAAAAAATCCATCCCTTAAGATTGGATGTGATCAGAAGAATAGGATTGGATTTATATGATTGTAAATATTTAAGTAAATGGATCCTTCATTCCTTTTCCTATAAATGTTTTTTTATATTCATGTTATGTCTTAATGATCATTACGACTTGGTTACCTCACAAGGGAGTCCTAAGAAGACGGTCTACACTGGTATGTCACCAAGGTGGGTCATGCAGGTCAACTGTGTAGCTATTCAACACATGTTCAAAGTGCAAGTGTCTTTGCCTCTATACATAGTGTCGATTTCCAAGTGGTTCTTCTTCCCACGTTCACATCAAAATTTCATAATTCCACTCTCAACATGCTGGTTTTTATTAAATAAAATCTTATAATGTTCTATTAATGTAGACCTGATATGTCACAAGTTATGGTATGCATGTACCTAGGGGAGTGAAGTATGCAAGGTCACTTGGGTAAGTGACCCATGTGATGTCACTTCGGTGAGTTACTTGGGTGATCACACCTAGTTCAGTGCCCTGCATGACACCAGTACTTAGCTAATGTTTTGGATACAAAATCACCAAACAAAAGTTTTAAATCTAACGAAAACATATATGTTTCCATTTAAATTTATAATAGATTTCATAAGGTTGGATTCATTGGTGAATAGGTCGGTAATCATTTCAAGAAGATGATATGTGTCATCGGGTTGGATTGTTACAATGCAAGTGAAACTGACCCAAATATCATTGTGATTGAGTAAAATTTTAATTATTTATGCTTCTTGATAACTATAGTTTAGTGGAATATAGGATTGAACCCACATGGAATGATGGTGACTAGATTTCTCTAAAAGCTGTTAAATACCCCATTATTATAATTTGTGATGATACTACCTTCTATTTTTTCGTACATTTTATATTTTTTAGAAATTTAATAAGGTAGTAAAGAATTATTTTTTTATTTTAGTTCTGAGATATGATGAAACAGGACAAAATATGAAGAAAATTACAAACAAACAGATACCACAAATGATAATGGTTAAACAATCAATATAAAATACCAAGGGAAAGATCTATTCTACTGGTTTTAAATAGTTTTCCTAGTCACATAAATGTGGATACACCATAACCACTTAAAAGGAATGACTTATCTCCCTCTCTAGGAGATAAACCATAGAGATGGATCGGTCTTGGAGTTTTCCACTCCAAGAAAGATTCATCTATAAAAAAATTAACTTGGAAGATGAAACAAAAAATATTCACCATCTATTCTTATGTTTTCTTTTTGAATAAAAAGCTTTAGAATATTTATACATGACCAAACTATCTGAATGATTGAAGAATTGAAAATTGAATGCAAGTGGTAAAATTTGAGTGAATGAATTCAGATTTAATCTCACTGATCAATTCTGAATTCCTTTGATTGATTAAGTAAAATGAAAGATTAATGATAACTAGTGAAAATAAAAATCTCCATAGACTAAAACTAGTATATGGTAAATTCATATTGATTGTAGTCCTTGGAAACATTTCTTACAATATGAAAATTTTAATGAAAATAGGGGAAGAAGAAACTATCCTAAGAAATACTATGGTGTTTCTACATTAGATCTCAAGGAAGTGTTCTAAAATGTCTCCAAGGTTCTGCACTCCAGGAACAGCTCTCCGGGTATCATAGGTGAATGGATGAATGATATCAGTTCTACTACTACTTCTTCTTTTAATCTTTCTATAATTTGTTTCTTCATGATCATCATTCTCCACCGACAAAGTCTTGTACTACGGAATTCATTCTGCACACGTCCGTCTTTTAACGCATCACACATCACTATGTCTTAACCCCACTAACTAACTCCTCGTGAGTTAGTTGAATTGAACCTGGATGGCGTTTCGACTCTTGGATGTACCAGTATATAAAACAAAAAATGTAAAGAACACAATAAAAAGATTAAATAAGAGAAAAACATATTTATTATTATTATTATCAGATTTTTATAAGTTACTTATTTAATATTTTCTATAAAAAAATTAATTGATTGTTTATTTTATTTCATTTAAAAATATTATAAACTAAATTATTCAATTAATGTTAATATTTTCTTATCTTTGTAAAATTTTTTTATCAATATTATAATTTAATGATAATAAGTTATTATTTCATTATGTAAATTAATAATTTTTTACATATTATTATTATGTTTATATAGATATTTAAGTACTATTATTTTATTTGGTCAAATTAGTTTATAAATTTTACTATTTTGATTTATTTTTTATTTTTATTTTATTTTATTTTTATTAATTATTATTAATATAATAGTAATTATTTAATTTGAAAAGTTAAATTATAATTAATGAATTGAATAACATTTCTTTATTTTAGTTTTATTTATAAATTATTATTAATATTTTGGCTTTATATATTCTATTAATTTATTTTATATATTTTTTTATCTTTATTTATTAATTAGTTAAAAGTATTAATGAATATTATTATTTATTTAAGTTTTTTATGTTTTTATTTTTTATTTTTTTAATCTTTTGTCCCCCTCCCCCTTCTCCATGGAATAATAGGGAGAGAGGGTTTGTGGTTACTTCTAGAACTATCTAGCATCGCAGAAGCTTCTTGTCCCTCAGCCTCGGCCCTCACATCAGATCATCCATGGCGGCGCAGCAGGTGCGACGTGAGATAGATATTCTCCACATTGGCTTGTGGTACTCTACAGTGGTGGCTCTCCTCTGTGCGTCATCTCCTCTGGAGGTTGAAGATCTCAACATGTTTTTGATCTGATCTTGGTTTGCAGTGTTTCCTCATGTAGCGATCCAGTAGTCTCCTCATGGAATGGCCAGAATCAGGGACTCAGACTCATATCGGCGCACAAGGAAAGGGTTTTAGAATCCCATACACACAAACTATTTAAAACTACATTAATTTAGAAAAAAATTGATAAAATGGTTTAATCTTAATAAATGAAAAAAATAACGTATGTGTTGGTAACTCACAATTTATCTGCAACATAAACTTAAAATAGCTGATAAATTTAGATAAAACTAAAACTAACACTAAAATTAAAATAAAGTAATTAATAAACTAAAAAACTAAGGACTTAAACTAAAACAATAAAAAGTTAACTAAATATAGTAAAACTTCATTAACACATAAATTAATAACTAATTGATTAACTATTAAAAACATAAAACTAAAACTACAAAAAATAAATGTGACACAGATTGATACACATGTCGGTAGGTGGGTGAGAGATCAACACTGACAGTGTAAGGGTGCTGCAAGGATGTATTGGTGAGAACGACAGACTATAAAAATGGGAGTGACTTTAAATATTTAATAAATATAAATAAAATTAAAACATTATAGAAATAAAATATTTAAAATTTAAAATTAATTTATTAATCATCAAAAGGAATACTTAAAATTGAAAACACATTATTCTATTAAATTAAAACATAAATAATTATCTAATTATAAAGACAAAAATAATAATTAAACATAATAATTAATAAATACAATTCATTTAATTCGATCTAAATGTTTTTTAATTTAAAAGTAAGTTAATTAAATGAAAAATAAATTATTTATTGATTATTTAATATAAATTTTAAATTATTAAAAGTTATGTGGATTAGAATAACTAAAGTAATTATTCAATTAAATGACTATACAAATTTGCATGAATAAATTAATTAATTTAATGGATTCAATTTAAATAATTAATTATAAAATTTGTTTAATTAATAAATTTAATTATAAAATTACATGAGTGTTAATTTTTAAAAAAAAGTGAAAAAAATATTTTTTTAAATTTTTAAAAATCAATTAAAAAGATATGAAAAAACTATATGTTTTCAAGGCTATATCAAATTCCCCTACACTTAAACATCGTTTGTCCTCAAACAATTCTATGTACTATTAACCTTGAAAACATAAATGTGTTAATTAATCAACTTAAAAATTAACATTTCAAACTATTTCAAAATAAAGGACTGAAAAACTATGTAGTAGGATTTTTAAATGTAATGCTCAAATTAAATCATTCCCAAATACAAATTCTTACTTTGTAATCAATAAAGTTGTGAATCTTCCATTTTTGAGGATGCACGGCCTTGTATATTATTTTTCTTAGTGACTCATTACCATTCAAATCGAAGTTCTATGTCCAAGAGTGGTAAAAAAAATTGAGTCGGTGGAATTAAAAACCTAACCAGAGGAACTTTGTATTTAGACTCTTTCCTAGGTTCCAAAAAAATATTTCTTTTGAATCACCTTATTGATACAACCTAAATTATTTCCATAAAAACCAATTGTACCCTTATTAAATTGGTGTTCATCATTCACCTCACCCTAATGAACTCTTTTTTTGACCATAGACTCTTTATTTAATTTAACCCAAGACAGGTATCATGTGACAAGAACATTGCATATGAACTTAATCAAATTGTACAGATGGTATTTAGTTGATAGAAACACACCTAGTCCCTAGGATATCAGAGATTAACTGTGGATTCCCAAATACCCATTTTACTCTAGTTTCAAAAGATCTATATGAAAATCAATTACATTAGCTCATTAAGGTGACTACCTTCTATAATTTCAAATATATTGAGTCTCATAAGTAGGAGTTTAAACATCCAGCTCCTAAGGTTATGATCTCTATTCCACTAATAGGTAATCTATATCACTCTCAAACATAGTTCCTAAACCAAATTTCCATAAATCACTAAGCATATTCACTCAGCAATCAGTCATCTTCACAAGTATCATGTTCAAAACAATAGTTTTCTTCCAGTAAGACATTGTCCATATGAAACACTCAATTGAGGTACACAGTGAAGCCTAAAATTATGAATGAATTTTGAAACATAGTAATAATTTTTTAACAAAAAGTTTAAGAAGTAGTTGGAATTCATGGGATTTCAATAATGTTATGTTTATCAAAACAAATGTTGACCACCTCCTCCAAACTTAAAATACATCTTCTTTCTCAAAGTGGAATGCTAATGTGAAGAAGAAAACAATTTTATAATTAATTTTCAAAACATATTTTCAATTCAGTAGATTAATGACATGTTTTAGGGTCTCATTGATGTTCATAGAAAATGTGTTTTCCAAAAAAAATATTTTACAGCGGGTTCACATGATTTAACATTACGGCCATGGAATAAATTTTCAATTATTTTCAAACTGATGCATGTGTGACATGTGGGTGCACAATGAAAAGGGTGTAAGAAAGTAAAAAATTTGATTCAAAAATATTTTCAACAAAGTAGAACAATGCATGCAAAAAAACCAGTAAAATTTTAGTAGATTGAAAAATAAAAACAAAAATAGCCTACCAACATGGACCCACTGACACATAGTTTAATACAATGAAGATTTTAAGCCAATGAACATCAATTTTCAATAAGGAGAAAAACTGAAGAATTTTAAATAAAAACAAATCAGCACAAGCAATAATATGTCTAGGAAAGTGGCTTATACAGAAATTTTTTTAGAAACAAAGCATATTCAGTAATAAATTCTAGTATAAGAAAACATATATAATAATTTTCCTCTAGTACTAGAAAAACAATTTTAGTAGCATTAACTAACTCAGCAATACTGCCACCAGTGAGTCACCGATAGTAGTGTATCAGTGGATCAGATGCAGTGGTGAGTTAATGAATCACTGATAGTAGTGAAATTATTACATAAGAATGATTTTTTAAAGTACAAGGAGCAAAAAATAAATGTACAATTAAGAGTATAGTACTTCCTTGAATTAAATATTGTCATTTATGCTCCAACATGGGAATTCCACTCCATTGTAACACCATTAGCATCATCCTGACTCAGAAAATAATGACTAACCGGAAGAAAAAATAGATTTACTAAAAACAAAGAAAACAAGTAGAACTTTATCATAAATGAAAACAAGGAATAAATTGAAAACAAGAAAGGCCATTGGTTGAATTCCATAAAGCACATAATTTAATTTTTTTCACTTAGACTTTATTCAAGAATAGTATTAAACCATAGTGAAGGAAGACAATCTCTATCTCTGCCCTTTAAAACATAGTTTAAATCCCTTCCCAATAACCAGCATTGGTTTTTCCTCCTCACCATCAATCTCAACAACACCATTCTTGAGCACTCTGACAATAGTAAAAGGTCCAAACCACTTTGATTTGTGTTTTACATGAAAAAGTTTTTATCTTGAATTAAAGAGAATAACCTTCTATCCGTGTTTAATTTTTTTTTGTTTTGAATGATATAATCTAGAAATATTTCAGTCCACTCATTGTATGTCCTTAAATTATCATAAGACTCTCTCCTTATCTCATCAAGCTCACTCAACTCTAGTAGTCTTCTCTCACCAGCACTCTTAAAATCAAAATTCAAGGAATTGACTAAACAATATGACTGGTTTTGCAACTAAAATGGAAAATGAAAACATTTTCCAAACAATATACTTTATGGATAAATACCTATTAGGATCATAATATTTGTTCTATATTCCCATAAAGATTTGTCTAATTTAAGATATCAATCCTTTATAGAATTAGGAACTGTTTTATCAAGAATCTACTTCTGCTCCCTATTTGAAATCTCTACCTATACCTGGACTTTGGATGGTAGGCAGTACCATTTTTATGAATACAACCATTCTTTCAATCAAATCCTTTATCATGTAATTTTTAATGTGTGTTCCATTATTAGTAATGAAGCCTTTTGGGACTCCAAATCTTGAGAATGTGTTCTTTTTAAAAATTTAGATAACATTGTTTGTTTCATTGTTGGGATGAGATACTACCTCAACCCACTTAGAAACATAATCTACAGCCACAAGATTATTCTCATTCTGATGAGATGATGGAAATGGACCCATTAAAATATAGACCCTAGACATCAAAAATCATTACCTCTAAAATAACTTTTTCAGGTAACTTTTGTTTTCTATAAGCATTACCTAACCTTTGTCACCAATCACATCATACAACAAATCTCCTAGAATATTTGAATAAGGTTGACCTATAAAAACCATATTGAAGTAATTTTTTGGATGTCCTTTCACCATAATGGTGATCTCCCAAAGGCGAGGAGTGACAACTTTCCTGAATAGGTAGCATCTCCTCCTCAGGAACACACCTTCTACGAATAGCATCCGCACACATCCTAAACAACAATGTGTCACCACAATGATAATAATAATTTTCTGAAATTAATTTCGTTCTTTAGTTATTATAAATTTCTTTGATCATGATACCTGATTCCAGTTAATTGGAAATGTCTGCGAACCATGCAGACTGACTTATTAAGACGGTGGGTAAATTTTCATTAGGAAAGGAAGAATTAATCTCCCTTGGATCTTCACATTGGTTATGTGGATGCCTAGACAATTGCTCTGTAACTAAATTTTTATCTCCCTGTTTATCTCAAATTGCTATGTAAAATTATTATAACAATAGAATCCACCTAATCAGTCGGGGTTTGTTTTCTTTCTTAGATAGCAAGTACTTTAAAGTAAAATGGTCAGTGAAAATTATAACTTTTGAGCCTAGAAGGTACAACCTAAACTTATCAAGAGAAATCATAACTGGTAACCACTTATTTTGAGTAGTGGTGTTGATTCATTAAGCCTCATCTAGAAATATTCTAGAATAATACACCACATGAAACTTTGTATCCCTCCTTTTTATTAGGACAACCCCAACAGCCACATCACTAGCTTCAAACATTAATTCAAAAGGTAGCTTCTAATCGGGTGTAGTGATTATAGGTGATGTAGTGAGTTTTCCTTGAACAATATTGAATGATTTTAAAAAAATCATCAAAATGGAAGGGTACATCCTTGACTAGTAATGAACACAAGGGCTAAGTGATTTTAAAGAAATCGTTGATAAGTCACCAGTAGAAACCGGCATTCCCTATGAAACATCTAACAAATTTTACATTATCAAGTGGTGGTAGTTTTTGAATTACATAAATTTTAGTAGTATCAACCTCAAAACCTCTCTTGTATACTCTATTTCCAATCATGATACCCTCAATGACCATGAATTATCATTTTCCCAGTTAATAACTAAGTTGGTCCCTATACTTCTCTCTAACACTAACTCCAAATTTTTCAAGCAAGAATCATAAGTACAACCCATAATGGAGACTTCGTTAATGAACTACTCAATGCTACTCTCTATTATATAAAATAATATAGCCAACATACCACTTTTAAAACGTTATGATTATCAAATGAAACCCATTTATTTTATGATATATGGGTTGTTTATGAAATGATTGATGATGATATATGTGGCTCACATGATAATAAATACATCTCAAGGGTGCACCCAGATAGCGCTCCAATCCATTGGGTAAAGACTTAATCTCTAAATATGACCTTTTAGACTGATACCTTGGTGAATAACCTTGATAATATTAAATGACACCTTGGGGATCGACCTTGGTGAAACAAAATGATTTTCAATATTAAATGTTGTAGCCACATCTTCAAGCTATGAAAAATGTTATTTTTATTATGATATATCTCATGATTTCTTTCTCATGCCTTAAAGTTCTTTTCATGACCTTATTGAATTATCTCAAGTTCACATGTAAAATGTTTCTCTTATTTCCCTTACTAGGCCTTCTGCTCACCCTTTCTTTTGATGTATGTCCCCAGGTTATGAGATGCATTAATGAACCTAGGATGAACATGAGGAGAAGCCTTTCAAGTGTTTAAGAATAATGTTTTATGTTTTCATGTTTTAATATCCTGGTTTCCAAGACACTAAACCTTAAAGATCCCCGGTTTTGTAAAATGTAATGAAAGTTTATGTGATGAAAAGTCAGGATGCTATAAGGGTGAATCAGGAAGTGAGGACTCCAGCATGTAAAATTTTCATTCATGGAGTAGGATAACACAAAGGTTCCTAAACCATTTCTGAAAGTTAATGTTGGTGAGGATATTGACATTATCTAGAATTGATTGTAGAAAAAATGTGGTTGATGATTTTGTCATATTTAATCTACAAATTAAAAGGAGCAGATTTATTGGGACATTCTTGGTTACATTTTATGAGAAATAATAATTTTTATTAAGTCTACAAATATTTTATCAATTACTAATGGCCCTCACCGTTGAACTCAGAATTTCTAGTTTCTTTTACATTCTAGTGGAAAGGATCCATATTCCCCATCGCATAACACCAACAGGGGTTGGTCAAGCTATTAGAAGGTATTTAGGTAGGCAGGTCTTTGCCAACTGTGAGATTCCAGTTCCTTGATCTGTTGAGTGGACTCCCCAATCATGAAATCCTGACTTGGATTTCCTCAACACTTTCCTCCAATATTACATCAAGTCTAGCAAGGGCTACTCCTCTTGATGTAATATGGTTAATTCAAAATGAAACCTTTTATATGGGCTTCCTTTATAAAAGTAAGTGTCCCAACAAGGGTTGGTCAAACACATAATTTTATTGAGTCTTTCCCTTAATCGAGTAACAGAAGGCTCGGTCTGACCTAATTTGGTATTTGAGGTATTTTAATCTTTTATGCATTGTTTCGCATTATCACATGCTTGTTAATATTAAGTGATGCTTGCTTAAGTGATTAACCATGTTTTGATAATGTTTACACATAGTTCGGTTTTTATTTTTTTCATATTTGGATGCTTGTTTGTTTCATTAATTATGTGATCACGACAACACATACATAATAAATAAACCATGCAAGCCGAAAGAAATAAAATAAGAGGGCATGATCATGAGCTTCTATTGGTCAGCTTATCTAGCGGTTTTTATAAGCTAAGCCTGACCAAGGGAAAAACACCTTGAACCTGATGGTTCTTGTTTTGCAGCCCCCACATCTCCACCTTTGTATCTTCTTGTGTTGGTTTCTCCTCAGCTTTGAATTTTGAAGTGTCTCCTCTGACATGGGAGATCATCCATTACATGGGGTTTACATTAAAGAAACCATGGGCACGCAGGCCCTACATTTTATTAGAATAAGGATCACAAGCCAACGAATTTAAATAAATTTAAATGAAACCATACACACAGAAAGGGTCTTTTGTCTAGCTCATGGTCATCCATATCATGCAACGACATTTACACATATTTAGAATTGAAATTATTTTAGTCATTCTATTATCTAGTATAATTTGTTCTTGAATTCACCTAATTATGATCTTATAATGAATCAATTATTTATCTTAAATTCCTTTCTTAATTTCCTTAAGATTCTTCTCATCCAGATTCCTTACATGGTGTCTTTGTACTTTTAGAGGAAACCTGGTGAAATTTCATTTCTAGAAAGTACATGGCGTGTTGGCTATATTTACACAGCGTGTATTTGATTTCACCCTTTATCCAAAGTACATTTCGGGGGCTTTGGTGTGTTTTTTGTACATTGGAATATTTGGAGTACATGGCATGATGATTAATCTAACACGGTGTGTACTTCTTTGTTACGAGGTTACCGGCCTGACAATCTCGTGTACGTGGTATATGACTTCTCCTTGTACATGGTTTCACCTGGGCCAGATTGGACTACACGGCATGTTGATCCAACATACACACTGTTTATTCCAGTTTCCACACGTCATTCAGTTCTGGTCAACACGGTGTAATAAATACATAGGCATGATCAATTCAAATGGTGTGGTTTGGAGGACTATTACCAGTTCCTTAAACCTTAGTACGTGGCGTGTAGTTTTCACTACACATTGTGTATTCTTGTGTTGTACAAACAGAAAGAGTGGATCCTCTGAGTGAGTTCCAAATTTTTATTTTAATCAAAATGAAAAATAATTGATCGTTTATGTTATGTGAATTGAGAAACGAAGGAGGAAGAATAGATCTCGTTAATTCAGTTTCATAGAACGATTTTTCCCGAATTGAATCAAATATAAATGCATAAATTATCAATGAAAACTAAATAACTATGATTAATGTTTTAACCTCTCTATGATAGAAATTGAAGGTTTCGGGCGCAGCGGAAGCTCATGGGTGGATGTGCCCACTTGGATTTTTTTCATTAGGAAAGATCAATCTGGGATCAATACGACGATAAATGGAAGACTCCATGGATTGAATCACAGATATTGACAAAGAAGAAGAATAGTCCTGGAACCACATTCGAGGATCATCACAGGTTGATTATAATTCATTTAATTAATTATAAGAAGTACCTTTTATGGTGTTATATCATCATTTATATTTCTGATCACGTTCTGATGTGATTCAGCGTTGTGTCGCAGAATCCATGTATAGACTTTCTCTATAGGTGATCCACATATTCACCACATATCTCTAGACATTGCCAAAAAAGTATTCAGGTGCTAGAGTGTAGAAATATTTTCTGGCATTGTCCACCTTAGATCATGTTGATCCGATGGAGGAGGATCTCTGTCAATCTTGAGAGAATTCTTGGAGGAAGGAATTCTTTCGATCTTGAGAGAATTCTCTATAATTTTTGTGCACAACGATTAAGGAAAATTGGTGGGGTTGTGAGGATATTTATAATCGGGTTTGAGGTTATAAATTTATGACAATAAATAAATGTGTTACACATTTTATTTATTTCATTAACTCTTATTGAAAACCCCCACATGTCGAATCATTAATTCCTTGACATGCCCCCACACTGATTATAATAAATATCATTTAATAAAACAATATTATTTCCTCAAAATCCTGACTGGAAAAACTACATGGCGTGTAATCATTAATACACATCGTGTACTTGTTTTTCATAAAACTACATGGTGTGTAACCATTAATACACAGTGTGTACTTTTTTTTCATTTCCTTTCCAAAATGAAAACTACACAATGTGTAATAATTAATACACGGAGTGTATATCTTGTTTTCATTTTATTTTTCTTCCCTCATTAAAATGATTTAGGCTTCCTTGAATAATTATTAAACCATGTATGGGAATAATCTTTATTCTACTTGAGATACTTGGATATACTTACTGTGTGACCCTTTAGGCATCTTTATCATTGGAATTAGGTGGGCTTGCCTAAAGTACAAGATTACTGTCTATCAACGGGTCAAGGAACCCAAAAGAAAGCAGTTGATGCCACATTGATGTGTCACCTAATACAAATACTTACCGTGTAATTTAATCTCTTTGTCTCAATATCTCGTCAATTAGGATGCATGGAAGTGTCATAAACCTATATGCTTGAACTGTCATTCTTTGACTTTCAAAAACAAACTCGTCGTTACACCATGGCCATGGAATTTGGGCGATAGTTCTATTTCAATCAAAGGGCCCGTGATATCTACTTACATAAATATGGAAGGAAAAAATCCTTCCTCCACTTATCCATTAAAAACATGTCATTCATGATGCACACAACGTACCGTACTTCCCGCCAACTGTCTTCATGACGGTTTTCGTCAGCAAATCTAAGTGTGTGAGTCATGACATGAGTTAATGATAATCTTCCAGTCTAAGGAACATTACACACGCTCGTAGATAGTAATGTTTGATGACACCAAGACATGTGGAATTACTTTTGGTGGGTCTGTTCTCATAATTTACCATCTTGGAGATTACTAAGTGCAAACTCCATGAGAGAGAGTCTCATCTTCTTGCGAGTACTCGCACAAAACGGTCTATATAATTTTTGTCCTATCATAGTATGTCATCCAACCGTAGAACTTTATTTAATAATATTGTTTTATAATTTCAAGGTTCTCATCATAACGAGGATCTTCCATGACCTTATTAATGCAACAAATATTCGAGGACATTATTATATTATAGTTATGTAGAACAACGAACAATATATAATAAGTGAACATTCATATAATCAAAGTACATGAAGTTGGTTCCTAAGACACCAACTCTAATATGGATAACTATGTAATTCCACCCTAATTGTATACATATAGACTAAATTAGTTCATTCTATCAAATAATAAATAAATAAATTTAATTTCTTAATTATATTCAGTTTACACCCATGGGGAATATTTCTAAGATGCCTCCCTCCAGAAAGTGTTATGACATGCCAAAGGTAATACCAAAATTATGAACTCAATGGTATGATTATATTTCTTATCTAGGTATTAATTTAGATTTTATTAAATATTTTTAAGATAACTATGAGAGTATAAAATTTAAAATATTTAATATTCTCAACCATTTTATTCTAGGAAAACCTGGTATGGTATGGGAATGTTGTCTCAAGACATGATCGTAAAAATAAACCATAAAATATAAAAAAACATTACATGTAAAATCTTACATTCTATATAATAAATTTACATTTACTATACAAAAATATAAAATATGTATGAAATATGTCAATACTTTTAGGATCTCAAACTTTTGTAGAGATCAATCGATCTTATTTATAGGTATTATTTTTCCTTTTTAAGTATATTCTGTTTTCCTTTTTTATTGGGCGCTTTTGGGTGAAATTATATAAAATTATAAGGATGCAAGTGAAGTCATGGTTTGTTCTTGGTTTTCCAAAATAGTATATCTGGGCCCATCAAACCATCAAACACCTCACAGTGATAGATTGTATGGTTAGAACACAATTTGGTCAAATTGTGCACCCTATTAGGGAAAACCATACACCCTTATAGAAGAGGAGCATGGTGATGGCTCGTGGTTTGGAAAAATGTGTGGGCCTACCCGTGAAACTATTTACAGGTTATCAATTAAGCCTAAAATTAGATTTAAAATTTCATTAGACCCAATATTAACCTCAAATAAATCATATATAAACCATAATCATATTCTCTAATTTTTTAAGCTCCTAAATGAATGTATAATAGATATTAATCTCCTTTAATTCCAATTAAAATATCATAATGAATATTTTCATCCTTCATTGTAAGGGGATATTACCTTGTAAAGTTTCCTTAAACACTCCAATCTCTACCTCTTCTTTTAATGGGATTTTATCCTCTTTTTGGATCTAAATATTGTTTTTTATCTAGATCTTGGCATGTTGGATCAAGATATAGGATTGTTGCATCTTGATTATTTTGATTTTGGATCCATGTTTCGGATTTATATCTCATTCATTATCATGTTCTTGATTATTCTCCATCAATTAGGGATTTTCATTGGAAATCATTTGTAGTTTTTTTTGAGGTAAGTGGTCTAAATTCCAGAATGATGGTCTTTGTTTAGTTACATGTATGTAATTGTATGAAATTAAAATTTCCATGATTGGGAAATTACATCATTAACTAAATTAAATTTATTAACTTTCCATGTGGTAAAAAATGTTCTTAATTGGTGAAATAGAATGGAGAAATTGAATAAAGTAATTGTTGAATTAATTGATGGGGTATTGATATTGTTAAATTGTATTGATTGATTTAATTAACTATTTATTTAATTAATGGGATATTGAGATTATGAAATTTTATTAAATTAGATTAATTAATTGTTTTATTAATTAATTGATTTTTGTCAATGTGAAATTGAGATAAATAATTATTGAATACATTAAGTGAATGTGTGACTGTGGAATTGATGAGATATTGTGATTTTTAAATTTATTAGAAAAATTAATTTTCGAATTAATTTATTGTTTATTGGGAACTTTAAATTAGATTAATTAATTACTGAATTAATTAATGGTAATTATTGGGATTATGAAATAGATTGAATTGGAAAAATTAATTGAGTAATTAATTAATAGATATACTGTTTATGAGTTTTTATAATAAGGTTAATGTTGATTAAACATGATTCATATGACACATATTGTATTGTAATTGATTGATAAACATATTTTGGACATGGTCTGCTGCTTCAAAGGCCCATATTTATAAATTAATCGATATACATGTGTTGGACAAGGTTCATTGCATCTAAATACAATAATTATGAATTGATTGATAATCATGTGTGGGACATGGTATGCTTCATCAAAATACAATAAAGGTAAATTTATTGAAAATCATGTACCAGACATGGTCATCTTATTACAAATACCATGATGATAAATTTATTGATAAAAGTGTGTGGGAAAATGACTCTTTAAAAACCCCATGTGGTCCTAAGCGTTGTGAACTAGACCCAAATTATTGGCATTCAACAATGTTTCTAGTTTTTCGTATTATGAATTGAAATGAAATTGATAATTAGGGACAATGTTTTATAATGAATTTTGATTTTAATTTGTTACATCATTCCATATATGGTATGGGTCGAATCTATATTGAGAGTTAGAGTGTACTAGTGAACCAGAGGTTTTATGTGGTTAAATAAAGGGTATTTGAATACATGTAAACTTTTTTAATTTAAATCCATTAATTATTATTTGTAAAGCATCATATACTATTTTTACTGGATTTAGTTTTAGACACCGTTGGTGGTAGCCTTATGGATCATACCCACACCCTTCATGGGATTCTTGATTGGGACCTGAGTAGACTTCATTGTATCAAGAAAGAATAAGGTAAATGTCCCTATATTAGATGGATAAGTTGGGATAGAGCATGGATGAGGGAACCGGACATGGTTTGGGACTTGCTTGGGAGTTATTAGTGTATATTTATTTTGGGTTTTCAATATTGACAATGGAAACACACTTTTTCATGGAATATATAATGTTCTAATTTGGATATTATATTCATATTTCGATCACCATGTGATACTAGTGTGGTTTTATTATTGGTTATTTCATTTGGTTATTCATATTTATTTACACTAGTTTATTACTCAGATAATGAAGGTGTAGTCTCCTCATGAATTATATTTGACCTTTTCTTGAATGCCTATGGCATATGGGGAGGAATTATTGAGGTCATGAGACCCCCTATCTCAAGGCACCAGTGTGTGGAACCTAAGTATGGATATTAGAAATTCTTCTCAGGGCCCATTTTTATTTTCTATTTTAATCATGAAATTTTTTAATGGTAGATAGGAAACTATGAAGTGATTTTCCTTGTACATGATATCATGCATTGAATTATAAAACCTATGTATGTTGGAAAACCAATGTATCTATGATTGGATTTATTATTTGATGTCGATTGTTATATTTGGATGTTATTTCACCTTGAGTAATGCATTTTATTTGGAATGTTTTGGGTGTTTTAATGATTTTCTGATATTTGATGTGTGTCCTAGTTTGGATTGAGAGATGAGTATTCATGCATCATTTTCTTTGACAAATATGTTTTTTGAAATAAATTATTTTTTTCTGGCATGGGATTCTAGGTTTTTGTTATGTTGTTGAACATGAAATTTTTTTCCTTTCTTGTTTGTTTTAAATGAAATGTGCCTAACAAGATCTTGAAATATTATTGAATTAATCCTTGATATGAATAAATGGGTTTTTAATGGGAATATCAATAAATGGTACTTTTTTTTTGCTTTTTTAACCATGACCAAGATGTATGATGGATAAGGGTAGTGATATTATATTGGTTTTGACCATGTTTTGGGGTTCATGAGAATGAATTATAGATTTACGTGAATCACCAAATTGTGTTAATGTTTTCTTATGTATCCAAAGATGTGTTTTTGTAATTGTATAAAAAATCTTCCAAGATGATTTTCTTGAGAGGAAGACTATAGGTCATGGATGGATGTTATCCTCTTGAAGTGGAACCTAAGACACTAATAGTTTTGGGTGAGGCAGTCGGTGAGAAATTAAAAGATAACTTTTCTTGGTTCATGAAATTAATTTAATGTGACCTAGAGGGTTTTAAAAAGAATATATGGTCTGATGAGGGATTTCTATTTATATAATCATATGGATTTTACAAGAAAGGGTGGATTAGAGGAAGTATAGTTTTTTATTTATTCCATCAAGAATATACATGGCCACCTGGAGACTTCTTCTGAGAAGCGAGTCAAATTAGTTGCTTATATGTTATGTATTCAAGATCAGAATTTGTGTGACATCTAGAATCAGGATGGATAGAATAAGAACATGGAGGGAAAGAACTTCATGGATAAGTTCTTCGAGCACTTTTATCTTGAGATGCTCAAAAGATATAGTGTTGTTGAGTTCATGCGGTTGATTCAGGGGAGTATTTATGTGATGGACTATATTGGACTCTTTATAGTATTGAATTTTATTGTCCCAACATCGGTGTGGGACGAGGGTACAACAAAAAATTGGTTTCAGGATGGGATTAAATTTTAAATTAACTCCCAAGTGAATATATTCAAGTTAAATAAGTTTTTAAAGGTATTTAAGAAGGATCTTGTATCTAAGGGAAACCTAAAGGAAGATTATAGTGGAGGGAAGTTTGATACTACTAAATAGATAGGAGGTTCATCTTCTAGGAGCATGAAGGACCACATTGAGAATGTTATCCAGGGTGATACAAGGATGTGTAGCCGAGGGGAAGCATCAGTTACATAGTACCCAGACCATGCGATATTTCCCCAGTGTGGTAGGTTGTGACACATCCTATGATAGTTCCCCCAACCACCAAGTCAGTGATGAGGCTTTGACAAGATTGGAAATATACAGAGGTTCTACTGGAACTGGTGATAGATAGGTAGTGATAGAGAATCTAGATTTTTCTAGTGTTTAGGAGGGGGATCTTCTAGACCATATCAGTCTAGAATTGGGAGTTCTATTGTCCGTGGTGGTAGAGGTAGTGGGCATGGAGCTTCTGGGAGAGATATCTCATATCAACAAAGTGGTGTAGCATATGGGATTTTGAATGCATCACTGTGAAGAGGGTCCATATGGTTTAATGCATTTCATCCTACACTAGTGGATAGTGAGGCTCGATTGTCAATGGTTATTGGTATTATTCTTATACCTTATATGATAGATAGATTTTTATTTGATTCAAAAACATCTTATTCATTTATTTATAAAAAACTATAAATTGTTTTAGCATTTTGGTGGAGTTCGCTTGTGGTTTTATAACATTAGATACACAATTGGGAATACAGTCGAGAGAAATATGTTTGTGCATGGGATGTTCTCTTGAGGTTTGTGAGTATCATTTCAATTGTGATCATACATCTTGGATATCTCAAGATTAGATCTAATTATTTTATGTATTAGTTAGTAGCATATCGATCCTATATAGACTATTATCGCAGTACTGTGACTTTTATGTCTCATGTGGGTGAAATTTATAATTACTATGAATAGTGTGATATCATGGCTGGTCATACATGGCCAGTTCACCAGAAACTAGGTGAGGATACCACCTAGGTTTCTTGTCTTTTTCTTCATTAAGGTAGTGTAAAGTAACTTTTCTTTTCCCTCATAGTGGAAACATTTTAGGAAATTTTTCGTGAATAATTCTTAGTGGTTCCATCTGATAGATATTGAAATTTACCGTTGAGGTCATATCAGGGGTTGAGAAAGTTTCTATTCCACAATACAGAATGGAAGAAACAGTTATTCAAGAGATCAAGGCTCAACTAGAGGATTTGTAGGATAAGTTATTTATCCATCTGAGTATTTCCTCATGAGATTCTATTGCCTTATCTTCAAAAAAATGATAGAAATTTGAACTTGGTTATCTATTAACATAAGTTGAACTTGATGGAAGAGAATAATCAGTATCTTCTTTTACGTATTGATGATCTATTTTTCCATCTTATGGGTTCTTGTGTCTTCTCTATGATTCACATAAGATAATGGTATCATCAGTTGAGAGTTTGACCTTCTGATATACCAAGTACAAAATTTAGAAGAAGGTATGGAATTTATGAGTTCTTAGTGGTGTTTTTCAGGCTTACAAATACACCAGTAGTATTTATGGACTTCATGAAAAGAATCTTCAACCCATACATAGATCAGTTTTTTGTAGTGTTTTTGGATGAAATCATGGTGTACTTCCAGAGTCATGATGATTATTCCCTACATCTTGACATAATCCTGAGTACACAAAGAGAGTATCAACTATATTAAAATAGATATAACTGTCAATTTTGTATTTATTTGTTATACATCATAGGTTACACCATCTTATAGAATGGTGTGTTAGTGGACATAGAGAAGGTTCAGGTAGTTGTATCTTGGTAGAAGCATATGAACGTTTTTGATATCCGTATATATTTTGGATTAGTAGGATATTATCAGAGGTTCCTACAAGACATTTTCAATTTCACATTACCACATATAGGACTGATGAAGAAGGGAGTAACATTTTAATATAATGGGGCATGTCATTATGCCTTCATGAATATGAACAAGCATTTGAGAATGGCACCAATATTGATCATATCCAAGTTAGGTGGGGATTAATGGGTGTTTTTTATGCTTCTAGGATTTTTCTTGCAGCTATTTTGATGTATGGAGAATGAGTGGTGGAATATGTGTCCTGATAATTGAGGCCACATGAATGGAAATACACTATGCATGAACTCAAGTTGGTAGTATTTGTTTTATCTTTGATGTCTCATAAACATTATATTCTAGGTGAGAAGTTTACTATGTATATTGATCACAAGATCATAAAGTACATATTTTACCAAAATACTTTGAATCTCGCATAGCAGATGTGGGATGAGTATATGTAGTCATCTAATTTGTAGAAGGAATATATTCTTGAGAATTCAAACACTATTGTTTATTCTCTAGGTTGTAAAAATAAGAATCATGTTGTTCATGATTCTAGTTCTGAGTGTAAAATGATTACATTACTAGTTGAGATACAATTTTTGGTTCATGAAAACTAAGAGTATATGACTCTATCATCAGTTTCAGTAGATTCATCACATTTGGGGGGATCAAGGATATTTATTATGAGGATCCAAAATTTTTTTTTCCTAAGGGAATGTATTGAAGGTTGATAGTCTTCTTCTGATTAGAGAAAAGATAATTATAAGATCATTAATTTCAATAATCGAGTAGTTTCTCCAACGAGCATGTGGGATGACGTGATGAATGAATTTCATGGATCTAAGTGGAAAGTGCGTCTAGGTGTGACCAAAATTTACAGTGACCAATGTCTATAGTTTTTTATCCAGATTTGAAAATAGATATAGAAAGGATCATGACATGATTCTACACCTATAAATAGTTGAAGGCTGTGAATCAAGGTCCTGGTGGTTTACTAAAGTTGTTGTCTATTTCATAATGGAAGTGGGATGATGTTAATTTTCACATTGTGCTGGGTCTCCCAATGGTTCCTTGGAAGAATGATTCTAATTGGGTAATTGTTGACCATTTGAAAAAGGAAACACATTTCATTCTCGTACCTTAGACTTTCCCACTGGAGATGTTGGGATATATGTACATTCGGTAGATAGTTCATCTGCATGGGGTTCCAAAGACTATAGTTTTGGACCATGACACATGCTTTACTTCACACTTCTAGAAGGGATTATAGAATGTTCTTGGTACACAAGTTTTAATGTGAATGATATTACACCCATTGATAGATGGGTAGTTATAATGTACAATATAGGGTCTTGAGGAAATTCATTGGACAATTGTCTTAGAATTCTATGGGTCTTTGATGAAGATCCTAGCTTTAGTGGAGTTCTCCTATAAAAATAATTATCAAGAAACTATTGATATGGAACCATATGAGGCACTTTATTGTTGGTCTTGCAGATCCCCTCTATGCTGGATGAAGGCAGATGAGTCTAAGCTATTGGGACTGATTCTTGTGCTAAAGACATTAGAGTAGGTTCAGTTGGTTTGTAAATGTATGGTTACCACTCAGAGTGGAAAGAAGTTGTATGCTGATAGACATTGAAGACCCCTTGAGTTTATAGAGGGAGATCATGTATTCATTCATGATTTACCTAGGATGTATCACCATAGGATTCTAAGATAGGGTATTTTGGATCCAAGGTTTTTTTGACAGTTATAGCGTGTTGAGAGAATCGGGCTGGTGTATTATTGATTTTTTGTTCCATGGATCTATAGTTCTATGCATGATTTTAATTATGTTCCACAACATTACAAGTATCACACCGACCCTTTGCATCTGATACATTTGGATGATGTTGATCATGATATTGATTCATCCTTTGAGGAGCATCTAATATGTGTGTGGGATCATAATGAATATTTTTTATAGGGAAAGACCATGTCAATAGTTCTTGTGTTTTAAAATCATGGATTTTTTTAGGAGGAATCACACGAGAGGGAAGTGGATATACAAGATTTGTGGCCTGGCCTTTTTACCACAAAGTCTTAATTTCTTTTTTGTATTATAGTTTGATGATGATCTATATAGGTATTATTTTTCCTTTTTTGAGTATATTTTTTTCTAGTATTATCTTGGTTTCTTTTGGGTCAAAATTGGATCAAATTTTATTGATTAAGGGTAGTTTGTGGTTGGCACATCGATTTCCAAAATAGTGTGCCCAGACCAAACAAACCATGCGACCCCTCAAAGAGAGTGATTTCACAGCTGAGGACCAATTTTTCAAAATGTGAACCATCTTAGGAGAAACTATACAACCCTAGAAGTGTCACATAGTATAGAATATTGTGAGTCCTTACCCAGGAAACAATGTGGGGTTTTTAATTAACTCGAATATTAGATTTACACTTTCTCAGATCCCCCATATTAACCATAAATTGACCATGTCTTGAACAAATCAGAATCTCTCATTTGTGTATGCCCCATGATGAATTTATATGGTTCGTAACATCCATTCATGATGATTCAAGGACCAGATTAAATATTTTCACTCATTCCAGTAACAGGATCTTATCCCATGTGCATTTCTTCTTCTCTCTCATCTCTCCCTCATCTTTTAGAGGGATGTTATCATCTATTTTGTTATATCTAGATATAGTTTTTGTAGGATTTATATATAGTCTTTTTGGATCACAATCTAGTATTTTATGAACATGATTCACATAATTTTGGATCTTGTTTTTCAATCTAAATATCATGAATCATCACTTTCTTGATCATTCCACTTCAATTGGGGATTACCATTGGTGAGCATTTATCAATGACTTGAGGTGGGTGGTCTAAATTCCAATATCATATTGTTGATTAAATTATGTGTATGTAATTGTAATAAATTTTTATTTTCTTGATTCGGAAATTTCATCTTGAATTGAATTGATTTGTTTTCATTTTGATGTGTTTACTATTTAGGTTAATTGGGTAAATACAATTGTCAAATTGAATTAATTAATTGTGTAATTATTTAGTGGGATATTTGGATTGTAAAATTGAATTAAATTGAATTGAAAAAAATTACTAATTAATGTGATATTGGGTTTTGAAATTGGATTGAATTGTATTAATTAATTTTTTAATTAATTAATATATTGTCGTAAATGTGAAATTAAATTAATTAATGGAATGTTTGATTATGGAATTGATGAGATATAAATATTGTGGAATTTATATAATTAATTAATTTTTTAATTAATCATTGGGTTATTGAAAATGTGAAATTATAATAATTAATTATTTAAATAAATAATGGTAATTTTTTTGACTATGAAATAGATTTTAATTGGATTAATTAATTGTTGATTTAATAAAAATATGTCATGTTTGTGAAATGTGAAATAATGATTGATGTTGATTAAAATTGATTAATGTGATACATGTGATATTTTCATTAATTGATAAACATTTCTAGGACATGTCCTACTAGTTCCAAAGTCCATAGTGAAAAAGTAATTGATAAATTTGTGTTGGACTTGGTATCCTACTTCCAGATCCCATAGTGATAGATTTATTGATAAACATGTGTGTGACATGGTCTTCTTCTTCAAAATACCATAGAGATAAATTGATCGATAAATGTGCATAGACATGGACCATTACATCAAAAACCCACAGGGTCCTATGAATGGTGACCTAGACCCAAAATGTCGGCATTGAACCATGGCTCTAATTATCCATATTACAAATTAAAATGAAATGGATAATGAATGACCAAGTGTTAAAATGTAATGTGAGAATAATTTTTGACATGGATCTTACTCTGGCATGGTCCAATAAGGGATTGAGACTTCAGCTTTCCTCAGGAACCTGAGGGGTTGTTTTAAAATAAAGGTTGTTTGAATAAATGAGAATAATTTAATTTATTTATTGTATTTTTTCTTTATATAACTACATGGAATATTTTGACTGGATATTGTTTAATATTTCATCGGTGGTTTCCTATTGATTTTTACTCATAGCCTACATAGGGTCCCTAATTTGTACCTGAATAGACTTTGTGGTTTCATGAACGGTTAAGGTAAAGGGAACTATGTTAGACTGGTGATTTGGTATGGACAAAGGTTGAGGGAACCAGACATGGTTTTGGGTCCTCTTGGGAGTTGTAAATATCTATTTACATTGGGATTTTCATATTGACACTTGACATATAATATGGGATGGCATATATACTATTTAGTTTTTGATATTTTATTCCTTTTTTGGTCACCACATGATAAAGGTTGGTTTCATTATTTATTATGTCATTTTGTTGTTTTTAATTATTCCACTAGTTTATTACTAATATAAAGTTGGAATATCCTCTCAGGGCTCAATATTTGATCCCTCTACTAGTCGGCAGACTTTATTGTTGAGGGAGATGTGCTTGTGATCATGTGAATGACCAACTAAAGGAAACTGTGTGTGTCACTTGGCTCAAGACATTACAAAACTAAATGTAATAGATTTCTAATCACTCCTTTATTTCTTGTCTCATATGAAAATTCACCACTCCTTATTTTTGTGTGGTGTATATACTTAACTTTTACAATCTATATCATGAATCACATTCTTTTCATGATATGTAATGCTTCATTTGATGTTATGTTTTATGTTATCTTATGATAAATGTGATTAAAAATTCTGTAAGGGATATTTTTTACAAATCTCTTCCTTGGAGACAAATTCCATTTTATACACCTATATTCAATTATGTGGTGTATATAAAATCCCACAGACACTTAATATCATGAATTTATTTATTCTCATTATATTATTTTTAAATTTAATGTTATTATTTTATGAAGAATATTATTTAATATTACAATAGTGGTTATGGTTTTATCATACAATCTCAGGGTTTACTGAGATTTTTTAGGTTTATTATTCTGGTGATAAAATATTATGATCCATATGTCAAGAAAATCATGCCATTTCTTATCATCTAGTTATATCATGTGAATTTATTTTCCCATTCATTTACCTCCCTTTACGTATTCAATATTCAAAAATAATGTTTTAAATAAAAAAACAAATTTCTCTCTTTAGTCGAAAAAACCTTTTTCTAAAAAATCTAGTTTTTCAAAAAATGTTTTCAAAAAAGTTTTCAAATTCTATAAAAGAATTTTTAAAAACATTTTTACACATTATTTAATTTCATAATGTTTTTTAAATTTAATATTAATTTTATTTAAAGAAAAAAGGTTTGATTTGGAATTAACCAAAAATGTTTAAGGATTCATTATTTTAACTAGTACATAATGAACGGTATTTTCCACTATCATGGTGAACTAGTTATTTTAAATATTCCATCATAATTATCAATTTATATTTTAACTAAAAGGATTTAAATAATGTTTTATGATTTTATATTTTAAAAAATGATATTCACAAAATAGAAAATATATTTTCCTCAAAAAAACATTTAAATAAATTTTATGTATTTCATTATAAGTTTTGAATGGAATTTTCAATGGAAATGATTTTTTTAAGAAGTTATTTCCAAATTGGAATGTATATTTTCCAAAATAAAATTTTAAATTGATATTTCAAATTCAATTTCAATCTACAATGAAAAAATTTGATGTCTCCTATTCATCACTATAGATATTATCTAATGATTCCATTCCTATTCAATATCTGGATGCTTAATACCTATGTTGAAAATATGATTATGAAACATGTGTCTCTTCTATTGGTGGTAACATGATAAAATTACTATGAAAAATGATTATTTTCTAATTTTTTTGGCATTGATTAATTTAGGAAATTATTATGGAACATGTTTCTTTTCCACTGGTGATGTAATTATCGGATTTTTATGAAACCCATTTCTTTTCATTAGTTCATCCATGATCAGTAATTTAGGTTCTTGTGGAATACATATGAATGATTTTCATTAGGTGGTGGTGGTTATGTCATAATGATGGATGGTGGTTATAATATATTCAAGGATAGTAGTTATGTTAAAACTATGTTGGGTGGGACTTATATCTCCCTCCAATGTATTGTGTAAAGATTATTTACTCATCAGAAAATAATACATGAATGGACAGTGAACCCATTTCAGTAAGAGACTCTATTTATTAAGGTAATATTGTGAGTAATGCATGGATACTATAATGGTTTGGATAGTAAACCCATTCCACTCTGATATTCTCATAAATGATCTATAAACTTCTAATGCCATATTTTATACTTTATATGTATATGGTATAATTAAATTACTTGTACCAATGTTATGCTCTCATGGTTCATGTTCTTTAATTCCATTATGATTCATGTCTTTTGGAAATCCAATATTTATTCCATGACTAGTTTTTTTATGTATGATATACAGTATATGGTTTTTCAATAGTGTTCTCATATACTAATACTGTTATTCTAATGATATATTGATATCTCAAATTCTTAACCATATAGAGAATCTAATCTCACCATTTCTTATGTTTCCTTTCCCAAGTTTATGATGAAAGTTATAATCTATGATATGTCTAATATGGGTGATAATTATGAATAACATAGTAAGATATGATTTTTCTCACATATAAACCAATTCTTTATGTGTCCATGTTTCCAAAGGCCCTAGATGTAAAATAATTTATTGTGAAACTTTATGTTTGGTAATGTAAATTCATCTTTTAAGATGTTATATTTATATATGATATGTTTGGGTGTTTACATTTGGTATCATAGAAAAGTTTTATTTAACCTTTAGAAAATAGGACATGAAAACATTAATAAGATACCTGGAGATATTTCTAGTGATATGTTTGTGATTGCATCAAGGGATAATGATATGGATGATACAATATGAAGGGAAATTTCATTCAATTTTTTTAAAGGATATAGTAAGTGGTTTTCATGAAATTAAATCTTCGTCTATATAAATCTAGGGTATGTCCCTCTAAAACATATGCAACATTGGGTAATAACTCTGTAAAAGAAACACTTATTATGACTCAATCATCAATTAGTATAAAACAACGGGCATTGTTACACACCTCACTTGATAGTCATGATAGATATGATTTTGAAATTCCAAAAATATTTATGAACAGTCATCATTTATTGTAAAAATGAACACAAATGACCTAGTTTAATCTTATAGTGTCTGATGTTGAAAATAATTAATCATTATTTGGAAATTTAATAAGTGATTTTTCATGATTATGTGTTTTCAATTGTGATAAGTGTTTCTCACACTATTCATTTTGGTTAATTCAATGGTAGGAACCAAAAGGATCCATGTTCACAATTAATAGGTTGGAAAACGTTGTGACAATTATAAAAAAATTGGATGATACCTAGATATAAATATATTATGCCTATACCTAATTAGATATCATCAAATATGATTGACAGTGTGAACATTGGTAAAATTACTAATTAATCACAGAAGATGAAGATAATCTTTTATTAATTTTCATGTGGTATTTAACATAATGTAATGAATATTTAGATTCTTGTATATTATTTTGGAGGTAAGAAGAACCTAAATGAATATCTCAAATAGAGGGGAAGGAGTTTTCTATGTGTAAATAAAGGTCATAGAGAAATGAAATTCCAAGGAATATGTAAGGAACTTGGGAATTATCTAAGTCAATGCCCAAATCAAGGGGTTATCCCCTGGACCATGGAAAGACCTATGTTATACAATATAGTTGAAGAAAAATCATTTGTTTTTTATGTATTGGAAATAATTATGTTATACTAATCATGAAATATGGTAGAATTTTTTGGTATATGTTTTTCATTTAGCATTTGTAATAATATACTTAACTGGTGTGATGACTAAGAAAAGTGATTTAATGGGAAGGTGATATTTTAATAAAAATACATGGTTAAGTGAAGATAACCCTTAATATGTTCTTGATGTTAAGATAATAATTCTAAGATAAATAGGTGATACATATGATTAAATTAAATTATACAGTATTTCTGACCATGGAAGTGTCTAATTATTTATGTAAAATGTGATTTATGTTTTCATTAATGATGTTTAAAAAAATAATTTATATAATATATTTACTATTCTATGGATTTATTCAGTTCATGAGGGAGTATGTATGTTTTTATTAAGGTTTTATTGTAACTGTAGTTATTAACAAATTTCAATAAAATATTGGAATACAATATTCACATATGTTGTATATGAAAAATTGGAGAAACTTTATATTATTTGAGGGATTAAGGTTATGTTTTGTTGAAAAATTTATTACCTTATTTCTAAATTTTGAATTTTGGAAGGGATATAAGGTTAAACATTTATTAAATGGGATATTATTCAATTTGGTTGATTAGTTAGAGATTAATGTCTTATTTCACTATATGATTATTTATGAATATTGAATAACCTATAGATATCATTTTTTTATAATAACTGGACTTAAAGGAATTAGTAGTCATTCTTCTATGTATATCATTATATATGAGGGTTTAAAACACACACACAAAAACTATTAATGTAAGAGATGAAGTGGAAATTGTTCAAGGGACAACCAATGGACAATACTGTGCTTAATAAATCAAATCAAATTGGGTAATTTTATCTTCTAATAGAAATTCTTAAACATAATTAAAGGATCTTGAAATAAAATGTTATACATCTACTTAGATTTATAATGAATAAATGGTGTTTTAACCAATCAATGAATTAGTTTTATTTGGTCATTGACATTCTCCTCACAGTTTTTTCTATCACTCTCTATTAGTATTTGGTTGTTGGATTTCTCTCTTATATCCATGTGTTCTCTTGCCACCAAATCTCTCTAATATGGAAACTATGTTATGTGTTATTCTAGGTGACATTAATATATCCATTTCTCCCCTTTCAAAAAGAAGTCTTATTAACCTATTTTACAATTTGGGTTTCAAATAATGATATATTTATATGTTAAAACATTTTTTACAAAACCAAATTTCAAATTGCAGGGATTCAATTTATTTATGGTGTAGAATGTAACACCATAATGTTTTTTTATTTTTTTAAATCAATTTAATATTTTTGATATTTCTCATTATAAAAAAATGTATTTTATCTTAAATGACACTCAACACTGAGTTAATAATTTTACACATGCATCATTGAGATTGAATATTAACACACACAACATCAAGATTCACATGTGTTATATGAACAATTGGGTTTAAACGAAACATGAAATTATAATAAAAATTTATTAATTATTAATATACTTATCACATAGCCATTATAATGTAATGTATAAATAATATTAACTAAATTATGAGAATATATTCTTTTCACATTTATCTAAAATTAATTCCTTTGTTACAAATTAATTGTAAATGAATATAACTACCATTTGAGAATATTGGGGATCCTTTTCCCAAAAAGTATTTAAATACCCAAAAATGTTTTTTTCATGAATAAATTAAAAGATTGTTTTTGAATTATTTTAATGAAATATATATATATATATTAAATAAGATTTTTCACATTCATCTAATGTGTTTTTTATAAAATAGATAAGAATAAATCCAATTTTATGCTTAATAATTTTTTTATGAAACACAGTTATTTAGGCTTTTGTAAATTTAATTTATTGATATCTTTTTTCCTCTTTAGAAAAGTATTATTTCAAAAAAAATATTCATTTTTGAAATCATATTTTAAAAAATATAACCTTTTTCAAGAATTGTAATTTCTTTTAAATAATTTAAAAACATCCAAATTATTTTAACACTGTTTTAAAATATAACTAGTTAAATTATATAGATAGAAATAAAATTTATATAATTGAAATAAATTTCATTTTGAATCTTGACATTAAATATTTTTAATCATTTTAAACATTTATCTTTTGAAAACATAATTTTTCTATGTCTACAGGTTTAATATCATATTAAATTTTACCAATTATGTAAATATAATTTATTAAAATGGATTATATATTTGGAAAAAGAATATTTTATATTTTCTAATATGGTCAATGTAAATTTTTACTATTATGAGTAGTAAAAGTAGTAAAAATTATTTACTACAGTTAAGGTGAAAATGGATTTACTGGGGGTTAAACTAAAAACATAAGTCGTAAATGACCTAGAAACTTATCTATAACCTATTTTATGTATATAGTTAGACCTAAAACCTATATTGATTTAAAATTTACCATTTACTATCATTTTCAAGTGTAAAAGGTGTGTGAAACCTTTTATTTTCAAAAATTATGTGTGTTCCACTAACCTAACATATAAAAGGCAACCACTTTCCTCTAATATTCACACATATAAATCTAATTGGATTCGAAAATACCTTCCCAAATAACTTATTTAATTACCTACTATCATCACTTATTCCATATTTTAGTCATAAGTTCTTATTAATAAGTTTATTGGTGAAAACCAAAAAAAACTTATCAGAAGAAGAGGTGTTGTCCCTAACCAATCATTTTATTCTATTTGTTCCTTCAAATCATTCATATATTATTAAACCATTTATACATAATATCTGAACTATATTAAATATAATGATATGTTCTTTATTTAATTTAACAACCTAAAACCCTCTCTACTTCCATCAAATGAGATATGAAATTATCATTCTTTTATACGACGGAATACAACCTTTTGAAATGATGTTATTTTTTTCAAGACTTCTTCTCAAGGTTGGATAAAATGATGGAATTGATATTACATATGATATTTATGATATTATTATACCTATGAAATTATAATAATTCACATACCTATATGCCTCCAAATATGATGAAAAACAATAACAATGCTCATGTGAACATTGGACTACCACCTCATGAAACAATGTGATGTATTTTTCTTTTCATATTTATATGGATGTTAATAAGGATAGATTAAATAAATGAATATTATTTTGGTAAAATATATATACTTTTAGAATTATTATATCACATCTACCTCCATATATTATTATTTTTGGGAATATGATAACATCTCGTGTTTATAGAAGACTACCGCCTCACAGAGCAATGTGATTCGTTTTTCACAAATGGTTCACATTGAATGATACATGGATATGTCTAAATAAACATATCATGAAACCCTTTCTCCAAAGATTCCCATCCTGATCTAGAAATGTAATAAGATATATAATGACCCCCGAGTCCCACCTCTAGTAGGCTCCGAGGTGGTGACTAGAACCATGTGTATAAAAATTTCCCAATATGGGTGGAATTACCCTTTTTATAGTAACCACCATCGTGATATAGGTTGTATCAAAATCAAAAAAAAACTCAAATACATATATAGAAAAAATCTGAAATCCATCCCACATGTATTTTTAAAGTAAAAATGCAAGAAATATAAGTTAAATAAAGAAATTAAATATAAAAAGAACAAAACTATGTAGCAACATGAAAAATATCCCAACATCTGATCTAGTAATTCCCATCATGGTCCCCATAGTCCTCCAGGAATCTTGAAAATAGTTTTATATACATAAGGTAATCATTAAAGTATATTTAGTTAGGAAACCCAAAATCATTCATAAACAATAGGAGAAGCATACTAATTCCCCCGTGAGAAAATAACAAAACCCAAAAGCACCTAACAATGTATACTATCCATCCCATATTTTACCAAGGTATACTCTCTAAATAACTCAAGTCATGTAAAATAATATAATAAGAACATCGATGATAGGGTACCCCACACAAATTTCCCATTGATTAGCCACTCTCACATCATAATAGAAAACATCATGGTGCTCCCACCTCTTCCAAAAGAACCATGTCACAAACATCCCACACACACCTGAGCCTCACAACTACATAACAACCTACCTAAAGAGTCTTTGGATACCAATTCCTAGAAAATGGATCATAGAAGATACAATAACCATTTATCCATCCTCCTACTAGGATGTTGGAAAAAACACCCTCCCCCATGAAATAAGGGTGTTCTACACATTGTTCTCAACTAGGGTGGGGTGAGTATAGAAATCACAGAGGACAACATGTATATATATAGGTAAAAAATACTTAGCACAACCTATGGGTTTTAAAAACAAAAAAAAATCTACACAAAACTTCCCCTACTTCCACCTATAATGAATAACCACATATCCATCCATAGACTTAATTCATAACTCCAATAAATCATTCAACCAGTTATCATTCTTTATTTATCAGCCCAAATTTATTGATTCCATCCCTACCTAGGAAACTATCAAACACAACACACGTTATAAGGGATAAGAAACCATACCAACCTATACCAAAACCAAATAGAGATAAAAGGACTATGGTAGAATAATCCACTCTAACACCCATTATTAATATACAGGTCCCTAGAAACATGGAGTGTAAATTCCAATGAAAGGTAACACCATACCTCTTCAAAATTATCCATCCTAAACCATCCTTGGCATCCCCACTACATTAAAAGCACCACATCTAGAAATAATAACAAAAATCAACCAGTTTGCAGTCCCACTGCACAAAAAGACCATGCCTAACAACCATAACACAACCAAAATGTAGACCCACTATTAAATAAGTTAATCCATTTCACAATCAATAAATATCTAAACCTATGAAACCATTTCACTCACAAACCTTCCGCACACACCTCTATGATCTCAATAGCAGCATCACAAAACTCGTATGAAGAACAAGATAGAAAATATCCACACATATCACCCAACCACACCCAAAAAGGAAAATTTTATTCAGATTTTACACACTTTTAATTTAATTCTACTTTGATAAATTAGGGTTTATCATAAAAAAAAGTTTGATCCTGGGTAATCCATTTAATTGACTCGATATATGTGATTAATCAAGTTTTCATGTTCACATCCATTCAACAGAAGATTAACAACAAGTATTCATGAGTCCTATTTGAAAATAGATACCACCAACGACCATGATTTTAAGAATGAATATGGCCAACAAAATTGACAACAATGATGAAAAGTTAACCGATAAAATAAAATAATGTCATCATTGTCTTCCATGCCCCTCAATTATTGCTAATGTTACAAAACCTATTATCGCAACAAGTCTGATTATCATTATAATAGGTTTTATTAAATTCATAAGATTAGGATCTGACCATAATCAAAAAGGGACATCACCTTACCCACCCCGAATGATACAAAAATAAACTAAGACTAATGAATCCTATCCTTGAGAAATAGATGATCAGAAACTCCTATTTATGCCAAAATAGAGATCCTCGAAAGTGGTAGGAGACTACAAGGAAAACTAAATCTGAAGGCCACAACACAACACTTGACTCCTCTGGGGAGAAAGTCTCTAGGCACACTAGGAGAAAAATGGAAGAAACCTAGGAAGAGAAGATATCAGCATTGAAGTGCCATATCCAATAACAATAGAAGTTAATAGTTTCAAGGTCTATTAAAGACGGATCCTGACCAAGATTACGTGATATCAGTATTTCAATGTATAAGGAGAATTATGATATTAAACATATAATTTAGATCCTTTGAAACACCATTAAAAATGACCAAACAAGGTTTTAAACATGATTTCTATCAAATAAAACATAAGAGGGGCGAAACTGGAAAAACTAGAAAAAGAAGGACATGACTCACTAATGGGTGAGTCACTAACACGAATCACTGACAACAATTCCCTGATGTGACCCACTGATATTGAATCATTGATTTGACCCACCGACACCTGACTCACTAACGAGAGTCACCAACACCCGACCCACTGATGCCTGACCTACCAACACCCTACCTACCGACGCACTGCCTACCGACGCTCAACCAACTGACGCCCGACCTACCAAAGCCTGACCTACTAACATTGATCCAATGATGTTGATCCACCAACTATGATCCACCGATACCGAGATAACAACGATGAGTCACTGATGAAACCTACCGATAGAAAAGACTATAATTTTAGAAATCTCTTGAAATGAACTATTTTTGACTCCCAGAACACCCAAAATATAGGATTTTGACAAAGTAATGGACCGGGGAGGTACATTCCATTATATCAGATACCGATCAAACTAATATTTCCCCTAATAATTTGAAACGAAACCCAGAAGAAAGAGGTGTCTGAATAACTACCCTGTAAGATACCTCTAAAGGATCTTGTTATACATGACACATCGATTGTCATCAAAATTCAACAATAAACCACCTTTTGTTTTTTGAAAGGTGGAGTGATAACTAAACATCCAAGAACACATCCTATAACATCTAACACATGGATCTAACTAAAAGAAACACCAAATGAGAACCAAAATCACACTTCTTGGACACATGAATCTGAAAATTTTTTCCTTTGTGTTGAGATATTATCTACTATGGGAGGAACTGACTTGCCCGCCTAGGTTTATTCGTATCTCAATTAATGCGTCTCGATGATGAATCAATTCCTCCCATTTATACATTCCATGAATTCATAACACAATATAGAACAAGGAAGAAACCCATTCTATAACAAAAAAGTTTCAAGCACTACATCACAAATAAAAACACAAAAGGAAAACTCAAAACAACTCTGGGTACTCGGCACACATATGTGTCTCCCATTCCCAAGTACTCTCCCCTAGGACACAATTACACAACAACACATGAAACAAAGGAATAGTACCTCCACACAGAACCTTCTCTTGATGATAATGGACCACCACCGACCACTCCATGAATGTTGTTTCATCCTCGATAAGTAAATCTCCCGATTCAATGAAATTATAGTCATCATAAAGATACCAACGAATCTGGGAGACATGAGGTACAACATGGATCCTCTATAACTATGGTAGAAATATTAATTGTTATTACACCTCACCAAATTTCCCCAACACCTCAATGGTCCCGATGAGCTTAGGAGAAATCGTGATCTCTTTTCCAAACCTCTTCTTCCCAAGGCGAGCGGAAACCTTATATAACACATAGCCCCAAACATTGAACTTCAAGGGTCTTGTACTATGATTGAAATGTTACTTATTCATGTATTTTGATGCCTTAACCCTATCACAGAGAAGATACACCTTCTATTTCATACTATGCACCGTGACCATACCAAGAACAGTTTCCACCACAACTTCTTTCCATCCCAACGGTGAACAGCACAGTCTCACATACAAGGCTTCTAACTGAGCCATAAAAATGGAAGAGTGATAAATATTATTGTATGAAAACTATTCCAATGTCATGTGTCATATCCAAGACCCACCAAATCCCAATACGCATGCTCACAACATGTCCTCCAACATATGGTTGGTGTTCTCTCTTTAACCATCTATCTGATGGTAGAAAGTAGTGTTGAGGTGAAGTTGGGTGCAAAACGCATGCTACAATACCCTCCAGACTCACATGGTAAACATTCTCCTTGATCTGAGATGATGGATCTCAGAATCCCATGAAGTCTCACCACCACATCCACATACCTTCTCACCGAGTCATCCACAACTCTCGACTCCTTAATCTCTATTAAGTGATCTGATTTCGTTGTTTGACTCACCACTATCCAGATAGCATCACAGCCTCCCTAATACCTGTGATATCCTATGATGAAATCCATCAAGTTATCATCCCACTTCCACTAGATTACATCTAGGGTCTACAAAAGACCACCGAGAACAAGGTGCTCAGCCTTGACCTGCGGGAACACTAGGCACTTTTCCACAAACTTCACCAATTCCAACTTCATCTTGGGCCACAAAAACTATTCCCTCAAGACACGGTACATCATGGAAACTTCATGGTGTACATATATGGGTGATCTATGAAACTCATAGAGAATTCACCCATGCATCACCACTAGAAAAATAACTTCTTCAGGAAAATCATCTGATTCTGACCATCCCTCAAGATCATCATCTTGGTCAATAGGGTCAGACGTCGCCTATGCCTATGAGTATCCATACTAAGACTCCTCCACCTTATAACATAATATGACTACACCATTATCTATTAAAGGGAGAAACTGCCACCATCTATCCCTATATCTAAGTGCATGGAAACCAACTCCTTTGATTCTCTCCAAGAATCTGCTTATTCTAAAACTACCTCCTTCTATGAATTCCTTCTTAAGCCATCAAGAACAAAATTTACCTTTCCTAATGTGTAGAATATCTCAAAATCATAGTCCTGAAGAAACTCCATCCACCTCTAATGTTTCAAGTTTCTATCATGCTGGGAAAATATATACCTCAAGCTCTTGTTATCTGTAAAGACAACGAAGCGCTCCCTAATGAGGTAATGTCTCCACAAAGTCAACATGAGCACAACCTCAGCCTGCTCTAAATCATGGGTAGAATAATTAAATTCATGGGTACATAACTACCTAGACCCATAATATATCACTCCCAATTGTTGCATCAGCACACACCACAAGCCTAGATGGGAAGCATCAGAAATCACCTTGAAAATCACCACTTCCTCTGTAAATCAAAGCACTAGAGCATTAACCAACATTCCCTTTAGGTAGCTGAAACATTCTTGACATGAGTCACTCCACAAAAATTCCTAGTCTTTCTAGTCACATCCATCAAAGTATATGCCACACAAGAAAAATCATGTACAAATATCCGATAATAGCATACCAGACCGAGAAAACTACAATCCTCTACAACATTCTAGGGTGTTGCGTATGAAAAAACTACCTCAAACTTTTATGCTTCCACTTTTAAACCATATTGATACACCACATGTATAAGTAAGTAGACCTACCATTTCTAAAACATGCACTTGGACATGTGAGGGGTTTGGTATGTACTTCCTCATTAGAGATACATGAAACACATCATTAACTTGAGCCATATTTGGTGGAAGTTCAAGAATATAAGCCATGGCTCCTATTCAGTCAAGGATCTTAAAGGGGCCAATATACCTTGGGCCTAACTTCCCTTTCTTCCCTAATAGCACGACTCTCTTCCATGGAGATATTCTAAGGAAGACATTATCTCCAACGACGAACTCCAAGTCCCTTTGACGGTTTTCCGCATAGCACATTTTCCAACTTTGATCATCTTTGATGTGTTTTTGGGTGAATTGAACCTTCTCTGACATCTCTTGAATAAGATCGGGTCCAAGTATATTTAATTCTCCAACTTTATCCCAATAGGTCGGAGTTCAACATCGCTTTCCATACAGAGCTTCATATGGAGCCATATGAATACTCGAGCGGAAGCTATTGTTGTATGAGAACTCAACCAATGGGAGATGCTGATCTCATCCACCTTTTAATTCTAGAGAGTAGGTTGTTAGCATATCTTCAAGCGACAGAATAGTTCATTCAAAATAGAAATCAGTTTGGGGGTGATAGGTCGTGCCCAAATTTAATTCAGTACTCAAAGCATGTTGAAGGATCCTCTAGAATTTAGATGCGAACCTTATATCACGGTCAGAGACAATTGAGTGTGGAACACCGTGCAGTCTCACCACCTCCTTCACATATATCTTTGCAAGTTGTTAGAGCGAGAGATCTTCCCGAATAGTGATAAAATGGTAAGTCTTGGTGAGTCGATCAACTGCAACCCATATCGCATTATTTCTTTTCTATGTATTTGGGAGACCCGTGACAAATTCCATAGTACAATTTTCTCATTTCCACAAGGGTATAGGCAATGGTTGCATCATACCCTTGGAATTTTTTCACTCAGCTTAAACTTGCTGACATACCAAGCGCCTTGATATTTACTTCGCAATCTTATTCTTCATGTTATCCCACCAAAAGTTTTCTAGGAGATCCTGGTACATCTTGGTACTCCCAGGATGGATAGAGAATATTGATCTATGTGCATTATCCAATAGCTCCTTCTTTATCCCAGGTGATGAAGGCACACAAAGCTACATTCCAAACCGAATGACACCATCATCATCAATATGGAACTCTGGAAACTTTCATTCCTTTACTACACTCACCCTCTTTTTTATCTCCACATCATCCATTTGTACTTCCTTAATCCTTCCCTGGATGGATGGTTGCGCAATCATTTGGGTAAGGTAGGATGTATCCCCTAACCTTATGATTTTCAAATCCATTCATTGCATATCCAAGAAGATAGGGTCTTTATCAATCCATAACATGGATAGAGTAGTGGGTTCTTTTATGCTTAGAGCATCACCTAACATGATCGCCTTTCCAGGATGATAGTGAAAGATCAATCGTAATCCTTGATTAGCTCTAACCATCTCCATTGATGCATGTTGAGCTCATTTTGTGTGAATATATACATTAGGCTCTTATGGTCGGTGTATATGTCACACTTCTCACCATAATGGTAGTGTCGAAAAATTTTCATAGAGAAAATCATGGCTGCCAACTCTAGATCATGTTTCGGGTAGTTCTGCTCATGGATATTCAATTTTCGTGAGGTTTAGGCTATCACATTCTCATTTTGAATGAGTATGCAACCCAAAACGTTCTTTGATGCATCACTTTATATCACAAACTTTATCCACTTTTCGGTAGTGTGAATACAGGTGCAGTGATCATCCTTATCTTTAGCTCCTTAAAGCTTCCCTCACATTCTTTCATCCAGACATACTTTACCCCTTTCCATGTTAACTTAGTTAGCAGGCTTGAAAATCGTGAGAAGTATCTCGCAAAACGTCGGCAGTACCCAGCTAATCGAAGAAAACCACATATTTCTGTGACACTAGAGGGCCTAGTCCATTCCTCAATCGCCTTCATTTTAAAAGGATCCATAGAAATTCCCTCACTTGTGATCGCATGTCCCAAGAACGTGACTTGCTTCATCCAAAAGTCACACTTTCTAAACTTGGCATACAACTTCTCCTTTCTTAATGTCGCCAACACAAGTCTTAGATGTTCTTCATGTTCCTCCTTTCTCTTGCAGTAGATGAGAATATCATAAATAAACACTACCACAAATGTTTTGAGGTAATTTTTGAAGACTTTATTCATCAAATCCATTAAGATTGTATGGGTACTAGTAAGTCTGAAGGGCATCACCAAAAACTCATAGTGCCCATACATTGTTCAGAAGGCAGTCTTCTGAATATCTTCCTTATTCACCTTTACCTGATGATATCTGGAACAAAGATCAACCTTTGAGAAGTATTGATCTCCTCTTAACTGGGCAGACAGGTCATCATTCCTTGGAAGAGGATACTTGTTCTTTATGTTGATCTTGTTGAGTTCCCGATAATCGATACACAACCGCATTGTTCCCGATAATCGATACATAGCCGCATTATTCAATGGAAATTACATTCTTATAAATTATGTCATAAAATAACATGAAAACACAACATAATGAACTACTTAGTGATAAGTGACCTTTAAACATAAGTTTTTCACTTATGTGCTTGGAATTTTGAAAATCTGACATACATGGTTGTGTTCAAGATGATTTTTGGAGTCTAATGAAACAAAAAACATTGGTGAATAGTAACGTACCTTTGTGAATAGTAACCTACCCTTATGAATAGTAATATGACCCTTATGAATAGTAAATCATCCAATATAATAGTAACCTTATCCATGAATAATTAAATAAAATTTAGACATCTTAGAAAGTGACAATTTGACCTTAGTAAACGTTTTGGTATTTTGTAAGTCATAAATAATTAATTATAATTAATTAATTAATTTAAAAGAAACTTTATTTTCCAAAAATTTGTTCATTAATTATCAAATAAATTTCTTATTGTATTTAGATAATTTTATAAGACCCTACGTAATTTTTGAAAGCACTATAAAATCAGTTTTAATTTTAAAAACTGTTTTTAAGTAAATTATGATTTTAATTAAATATTAAATTAATCATATTTATGAAATTAATTTTGAAAAATGGACTTCATTTTTTGATTCTCCACGTTGAATAATGGTGGGGGTAATGTTTTGGGATTTTTCTGAAATACTTGAATTTTTATGAATAGTAGAATCTGATAGTTCACAATAAATGCTAAATAATGGATTAATTGAGTCATTGATGATGTTATATTGATGTAAGCCAAATTGTTTTGGTATCACATGATAATATCCCTATTCTTGATCATGGAATGCTTATTTTTCCATGTATTGGGATGAAATAATAAATTAATGATTTTAATATTTTGAAATCCCTCCTCTCCTCCACTATAAAACCCCCTTCACTCCCTCTTCTCTCCACTCCTATCAAGCCTTGTGCCTTGCCATTATTCTACCCAAATCACTCCCCAATGTCCTTTCCCACGTATAAAATCTCTCAGCCTTCTCAAAATACCAAAACCTCTCCCCTTAAGAGGTTCTCAAAGGAAGAAGTCTCAAGAGATAAATTCTTCTTCCCAATTTCTTCTTTTCTTTTAAGTTATTTTCTTTTTTATTTTTTTACTCACCTCCCTTCACCATAATAGTATGATAAGTCCGGTAATATACATGTACTATAATATCTTAAATCTAGTGGTATATTTCATTATCTTCTCTCAATTCCCCACCCTTTTATTTGAAAGAAATGAAAGCACTGTTTGAGATGTGCTAATTTAGCACATTCAAGGACAACGGTTTATCAATTTCTATTATTATCTTTAATTATGGTCATGAAACCATTTGTGTTATGGTTGAACTAGATTATTATATATGTAATATTTTTTTTGGTTCTGTAATCCTTTGCTACAAATTTAATTAATATATAAAGAAAAACACATTCTTTGTAATCAAATCCACCGATTAACAAAAACGGTTATCACTATGGTTATCTATATAATAATTCGACTTCACTCTAAGTAACCAGATTAAAATTAAAACCATGTAATTTCCTGGATATGAACTACAGAATATAACTTCAATTCTGTAAAACCACTTTCATCTTGCATATAATCCAAACATGAATATAAGTGAACCGATCTTTTAAAGCCAAGTAAACAAACGAGCCCGAACAATGAAATTGAACCTTGTAACAAATAAAAAAGGATTTGAGTGAACTAAAATGGGTTATAATAAATAAATTGAATATATAAAAGGTTCTGGAATTATAAATTAATAATCATAATTTGTTTATTCATGTTGTTAATAACAAGTGGAGAACACCAACGGATTTAAGGTAAGGGATCCTCCCCTTTTTATTCTTAATCAAGATTGTTCTCTATGCTATGCCTTTTTGTGTAATAACAAGTTATGGGGTACGTTTATACACCTCCTCCATACTGACCTAATGTTTTATAAGTGATTAGAAACCCATTATCTTTCCCATCAAGCCCTCTTAGTTACACCCAATACCATGCCAATAAACCATGATGGATTCTACCCAAACATCCTTTATTTCTTCATGTTGCACTATCTTTCTTTTTTCCAAAATGTTTTTGTATTTTATTTTATGTAGAACATCAACATTCTGTTTATATGATCCAAACATAGGTTCCAAGATCCATCGGTCTTTCTCTTTTTGGGATATACATTATTTTAAGTAAATATCTTTTTGATACTTCCCAATAAGCACACTCGTTTTAAAGGGACTTCTCGAACTTTTACACAACTTCAAGTGCACTCTATCTTCTGTTTTAAGACACCATTATATTTTTAAATTCTTTATTTTTATTATGAAAACATTCTTGGTTCAATTATGGTTTTATTTAAAATAATGTCTTCTTTACTATTTTAAAATCTATATAGTATTTTCCTTAAAACCGCACAAAAATGTTTTAATGCTAATGTTTCTAAAATACATTTTTCATATGTTGTCACTTATGTTTGACACCACTTAAAATGTTGTATGCCTATTTTACCTATGATCTTCTTTGTATTTTCTAATTCTTTCCTTACATGGACACTTTTATGATACGCCCATTGGTTATGATTTATGTCATGATTGTGGTACTCAATTCTTTCCATGGGTACCCTTATATTTGTTTATGGCTAATTATGTATGATTGTATATGTGGTAAGAATATTTATGTGGAAAGAATATTCATGAAAATTTTGGGATGGGTACACCCAGATAGCACTCCAATGCATTAGTTAAGGTTATGTCTCATGAGATGTGATGTGAAATGGGATTGGCGGTTAGCCTTGACCCGTACTAAAATGGGAAACATGATTGGAAGTTAGCCTTGACCCGTACTAAAGATATGATTTTTGATTCTGCAACATTTATAGTATTCCATGTTTATATGATCTCATGCATATATTAAATGATTTTATAAGTTTCATGCTTTTGATATCATTATGTCATGCCTCCTTACTCATGTGATTGATATGTATCCTTATGTTAACTCCCTTACTGGGATTTTTAGCTCATCCCTCTGTTCATGTGTTCCCCATGGTACACTATGCAGATGTTAGGGCTCGAAGGAAGTTAGAAGCTCTTTATGGAGATTTAATAAAGTTGTTTTTTTGCCTCATGTTTTATGTTATATGTACCGAGTTTTCCAAGACACTAGACATAACGATCGTTGGCTTGTAATCTGATGATTAATTATGCATAAAACTTATAAAATCATTTAATATAAGCATGGGATTATATAAACATGGAATCATATAAATGTGGAAGAATCATAAATCATATCTTTAGTAAGGTTCAAGGCTAACCGCCAATCCTGTTTCCCATTTTAGTACGGGTCAAGGCTAACCGCCAATCCCATTTCACATCGCATCTCATGAGACATAACCTTACCCAATGCATTGGAGTGGTATCTAGTCGCACCCATATCAACATTTTCATGAATATTATTGCCACATAAATATTCTTACCACATATAAAATCATACATAATCAACCATACACAAACATAAGGGTACCCATGGAGAGAATTGGGTGCCTCAATAATGACATAATTCATAACCAATGGGCATATCATGAAAGTGTAAATGTATGGAAAGAATTAGAAAATACATTGACGCTCATAGGTAAAATAGTCATACAACATTGTAAGTAGTTTCAAACATAAGTGACAACATATGATAAATTTATTTTAGAAACATTATCATTAAAACATTTTTGTGCGGTTTTAAGGAAAATACTATAGGGCTTTTAAAATAGTAAAGAATAAATTCATTTATATAAAACAAGAATTTAACCAAGATGGTTTTCATAATAAAAATACAGAATTTACAAAGATAATGGTGTCCTAAAACAGAAGATAGAGTGCACTTGAAATTGGGTAAAAGTTCGGGAAGTTCCTTTAAAACAAGTGTGCTTATTGAGAAGTATCGAAGAGAGATTCACTTAAAAGAATGTATATCCCCAAAAGATAAAGAGAGTTGGATCATGGAACATAATTTTGGAGCATATAAACAGAATGTTGAAGTCATAAATAAAATAAAATACAACAACATTTTGGTAAAAAGAAATAAAGAGCAACCTGAAGGAATAATGGAAGTTCGGGTATACCATCATGGTTTATTGGCATGGTATTAGGTGTAACTAAGAGAGAATTATGAGAGAGACAATGGGTTTTTAATCACTTATAAGAAATTAGGGAATTATGGGGAAGGTGTATAAACATACCCCATCACTTGGTATTACACAAAAAGGCATAACATAGAGAACAATCTTAACTAAGAGTAAAAAGGGGAGGATCCTTTACCTTAAATCCGTTGGTGTTCTCCACTTGTTATTAATGACCTGAACAAAAAAATTAAGATTATTAATTAGTAACTCCATAAAATCTTCTATATTCAGTTTATTTATTATATCCCTTTTTAGTTCATTCAAAGCCCTTTTTATTAGTTACAAGGTTCAATTTAATTGTTCGGGTTTGTTTGTTTACTTGGCTTTAAAAGATCGGTTCACTTATATTCAAGTTTGGATTATATGAAAGATGAAAGTGGTTTTCCAGAATTGAAGTTATATTCTTTAGTTCATATCATGGAGATTACATGATTTTAATTTTAATTAGGTTACTTATAGTGAAGTCGAATTATTATATATATAATCATAGTGATAACCATTTTTGTTAATCGGTGGATTTGATTACAAAGAATGTATTTTTCTTTATAACTTAATTCAATTTTCACCAATGGATTACAGAACCAAATATATGAAATATTAAATATATAATAATATATTTCAACCATAACACAAATGGTTTCATTACCAGATTTAAATATAATAATAGAAATTGATAAACTGGTGTCCTTGAATGTGCTAAATTAGCACATCTCAAACGGTGCTTTCATTTCTTTCAAAAAAAAGGTGGGGAAAGAAGAGAAGATAATGAAATATACCAATATAATTAAGACATTATAGTACATGTATGTTACGGGATTTATAATACTATTATTGTTAAGGGAGGTGAGGAAAGAAATAAAAAAAGAAAATAACTTAAAAGAAAAGAAGAAATTGGGAAACAAATTTATCTCTTGAGACTTTATCCTTAAAGAACCTATTAAGGGGGAAGTTTTTGGTATTTTGAAGATGCTGAGATCTTTTGGAGGTGGGGAATGACCTTGGGGAGAGATTTGGTCAGAATAATGGCAAGGCACAAGGATTGAGAGGAGTGGAGAGAAGAGGGAGTGAAGATGGGTTTTATAGTGGAGGAGAGGAGGGATTTCATAATATTATAATCATTAATTTATTATTTCCTCCCAATACATGGAATAGTATGTATTCCATGACCAAGAATAGTTATTTTATCTTGTGATCCAGAACCAAGTTGGATTACATAATTATAACATCCTTGATGACTCAATTAATCCATTATTTATCATTTATTTTGAATTATAGGATTCTATTATTCATAAAAAATTCAAGTATTTCAAAAAAATCCAAAAAATTAAACCTAACCATTTTTTGATGTGTAGAATCCAAAAATGAATTCTATTTTTTAATACTAATTTTCTAAATATTATTAATTTAATATTTAATTAAAATCATGGTTTATTACTAAAAAACTGTTTTAAAACATTCACATAGTTATTCTAAAATATAGGTACATCATACTTTCACTTGAATATTGTTTTTATACTATCATTGGTAAGGTTAATATTAATTAGGGTATATAACTATTAATAAGGTTATGTTAATATTCATAAGGTTTGGTTACTATTCACTAAAAAATTGTTTTATTAGACTCCAAAAATCATCTTGAACGCAACCGTGTATATCAGATTTTCAAAAATCCAAACACTTAAATGACAAACTTATGTTTAAAGGTCACATATCACTTAGTAGTTCATTATTTTGTGTCTTCATTTTACTTTATGACATAATTTATAAGAAGGGAATTTACATTGAAAAACTTTGGTTCATTACAGTGCCCCGCCTAGAGTAGGCCTTGGGGTGGAGACCAGCACCAAGGGTATATAAATATCACAACATGCGAGGCATTACCCTTTTTATATTACCCATGATAGGGAGATAATATGTATCAACCTCAAAACAACTCCATGAAATATATATAAAATAATCCAGAATCCATCCCACATGCATGTTAATTTAAAAATTCTATAAATATAATGAAAAGATCCAAAGTTAATACCAAAATAACAAAACTAAATAGCCACATGGCAACTATCTCAATATTTTACCTAGTAATTCCCTACACTGTCCCCGTAGTCCTACTAGAATCCTAAAAATAGTTTCATATATGTATTTTGATCAACAAAGTATACTCATTATGGAAATCCAAAGTCCCTCATTCACCAGTGGAGAAGAAAACTAATTCCCCTGTGAGAAAACAGAAAAACCCAAAATCACCATTCAAGTTATACTATCCATCCCAGAACTTGCCAAGGTACACTCACTATATAATTAAAGTAAAGTAAAGTAATATAATAAGAACATAAATTATATTTTACCCATAAAACTTTCCCACTGATTCCCTACTCTCATACCCTAATAGAAAACGTCCTAGCACTCCCACCTCTTCCGAAATAACCATGTCACAAACCACACGTACACACTTGGGCCTCATAACTGCACCGCAACCTACCAAAGGAGTATTGGTCTACCAATGCATAGAAGAGGGATCAGAGAAGATCCAATATCCATCCATCTATCCTCCCACCTGGATTTTGGTAAAAACACCCTCCCCTATGAAATGAGTGTGTTCAAAACATAGTTCACAAATAGGGTGGGTGTGTATAGAAATCTCAAGGAACTATATATATATATATAACAATAATCCCAACCTATGGTTTTTCAAAACAAACAACCAAACCACACAAAACTACTCTTGTTTCTACCTCTAATTCCTAACCACACAGTTAGACATAGACTTAATTCCTAACCCCAACCAATTAATTCAACCAATTATCATTATTTTTTTAACAAGCCTAAATTATTGATTCCATCCCTAACCATGAAACACCCAAACACAACACACATTATAAGGGTGAACCAACCATACCAACCACTGCCAATGACAAACAGAGAAGGAAGGACCTAGGTTTAAGAATCCAATATAACAGGCATTCCTAATATACCAGTCTCTGGAAATTATAGGAAAAAACACCCATGCAGTGAAACACTATCATAATTCAAAATAATACCTCCAAAACCACCCATGTTATCCCCACTTCATGAAAATAACCACATCCCTCAATAATAACAATACTCAACCAGGTTGCATTCCCACTGCACAAGTAGTCCATGCCCAACAACCATAAAACAACCTAGATGATGAACCACTGTTCAACAAGTTTATCCATTCCACAATAAATCAATCTCTCAAATTAGGATACCATTTGATCCTCAAACCATCTTCACACACTATGGTTCTCTTAATAGTAGAACCACAAAACCTATACAAAGCACTATATAGAAAATATACACACACATCACACAACCATAGAAAACAAGGAATGTGTACTTCGATTTAACACACTCATTCATAAATTCCACTTTGAAAAATTAGGATTTATCAAAGAACAACTTTTAACCTGGGTAATCCATTTTATTAACCAGATATACTTGATTAATCATGTTTTCTTGTTCATAATCATTCACTAAAATATTAACAACAAGTATTCATGAGTCTGGTGCACAAACAAAGACCACCAATGTCCATGATTTTTAGAAAGAATACAGAAAAAACAATACAAAACGTGTATCAAAGATAATAGATAAAATAAAACAAACATCATCACCATCTTCTTGGCCCCTCATTCATTACTAATGTAGGAAACCCCGTTATCATAACAAATGTGATTATCTTTATATCATGTTAGATAATATTCATAAAACTTGGATCCGACTATAATAACAAAGGGACAATAATATACCCCACCCTCATGATACCCAATTAAGAAAGGCTGTAAAATCCCTACCTAGAGAAATAGATGATCAGCAACTCCTCCTTACGCCAAAACAGAGGGTCGTGCAAGAAGGAGTAGATTCCAAGGAAAACTAAATCTAAAGGCTATAGAAAAACCCAGGACTCCATGGGGAAGAAAGTCTCTAGGACCACCAAGAGAAAAATGGAAACACGCTGGGAAGAGAAGACCTCAACAAAGAAGATCCATATCCTATATCAATGGAAGGAAACAGTTTTAAGGGGCATTAAAGTCAGATAATGGATAAGATTACGTGGATTGACTATTTAAATGTTCAAGGAGTTCTAGGATAATAATGATATAATTAATATAATTGGAAAGGCCTTTATAAATTCATAAAGAATATTTCAAACTTTATTTACATCAAATAAATCAAAAGAGGGGCGAAACTGGAAAACTAGAAAATGTTGGAAATGAATAACCGATGGGAGAGTCACTAACACGATTGATAAACTGTGACTCCTCGATAATGAGTCACCGACAAGACCCACCAATATCGATTCACGTTCATGACCCATCAATGTCTGACTCATTGATTTGAGACACCAATATCCAACCTACTGACACCTGATCTACCAATGCTCGACCTATTGATGTCCGACCTATCAACACCTAACTTACCAATGCCTAACCTACTAAGGCTAAGCCATAAAAATTGATCCACCACCACTGAGCCACTTATTTTGACCAAAAATTAGTCACTGATTCAACCTACTGATGGATAATCTATAATTTTGTCATGCTCTTGAAATGAGATACTATGGCCTCCTAGAACGGCCCAAACATTTGATTTTAACAAAGTAATGGACCTAGAAGGTCCAATAAATTTCAAAAAATATAGGATATTTATATTAAATAAAAAATATTCAAGGATGGTAATATATTATTTTAATTTATTTATTTAAATCCTCTGAGAAAATAGGATCAATGTTCATATGTATGTTTGACCTAATGTCTCTATGAATAGTGTATTTCATTTTCTACCACTAATTTTTACAAATTTATATAAATAAAAATAAAATGAAAATATATGATATTTATATCACTTATAAAATTCTTATTATGATGGAACCCTATTCAATTTATATTGGATGAAAATAAAAAATCAAAATGCATGAAAAATAAGGCGGTTATTATCTGAAATGTTATTTAAACAAGGAATTGTAAATAAATAGGTAATAAAACTACTTTAGTATATCATATATGGTACGATATATATATATGAATGGTTATAATATTGATTTATGTTAAACTTTTTTTATTATATGGTAGGTTTAAATATGTATGAAATACTTCAATACATAATGTAATGGATTTCTAGTCACTTTTTTATTTCTTTGTGACATACGATAATTCACCACTTGTTTATTTTTTGTTGTGTATATAGATACCTAATAAATATTATGTCATAATGAAACTATTATGTATATATTAAATATTTTATTTTATTTTATTTTTTATTGGGTCTTACTTTTCAAAAAATTACTACTGCAGTAACAATGTTTTGGTCTCAAATTGCCTTCATTGAGACATATTTCATTTTATGAACCTATATTGTATTATGTTGTGTTAGTACATCCATTTGGACATATAAATTAATGAATTTATATATTATCATTATTCTTTATGTTTCATTTAACGTTAATATTTATTTGGTATTATGATTCAATACTACCAGTGCGGTAATTATTTTATCAACAATCTGTTTGTTTATCAGTATTCTTATTATAAGATTCCAATGATGAAATATTATGACCCTTATATCCAAACAATAATTGATTTTATTATCATATGTATATGTAATTAGAATACCTTGTTTCCTATCATTTTCACTCTTTATGTACTTAATTATTAAAAATAATGTTTTCAATGTAAACCATATGTATTACTCTCTTCTATAGAAACCCAAAGATTATAACATTTCCATGTTTAAAAAAAATGTTTTATCATTCTCTAAATTGTTAAATAAAATAATTTTTTCCAATTTTTTTATTTAAAAATATGTTTAATATTAAATATTCTTTTCATTTTAAAAAAAATATTTGTTGGGATTTTACCAAAAATGTGAAATGAATCTTTATTTTACCATGTAAAGTATGAATGACATTATCTTCCATCATGAGCAACCCATTTTTCAAATATTCCATTATAAGTTCTAAAGATTGTTTTCAAATAAAATGATTTCCAAAATATTTTATGAATTATAAATTTTTTAAATGGAGGGGATATTTTTCTTATTAAATTATTTATATGATTTTAAAGAATACATTATAAGTTTCCAAGGTTATCTATAAATAAAAATATTTCCATAATTATTTATGTTTTAAAATGTGTTTTTTAATATGGAATGTCTATTTTTATCTGGATATTTCCAATGTGATCTTTTATATTCATTTTCCATCTATGATGAAATCCTTTGATGTTACTGGTTCTTTTCTGAGGATATGATCCAAGGATAACATTCTTATTCGATATCAGGATGGTCTATATTTATAATTACCAGATATTTATGAAACTCATTTCACTTCCACATGTTATACTATGATAAAATGTTTATCAACACCAATTATTTTTCCATGGGTTATGCATTTATGAAATGATGAAATGATTGTTAATCCTTTTTTTCAAAGGTTTTGTTAAGATAAAATGTTTATGAATTTCATTACTTTTAATTGGCTCTTATATGATAAGTTCATTAAGGTCATGTGGAATATATATTTATGAATTTCATTATGTGATAGTTGTAATGTTATAACCTTGGATGGTGGATACATTATAACCAAGATGGGTGGGACATATATCGACCTCTAATTCAATGTGTAATGATTGATATCTCATGAGATAATTGTAATAGGTAGTGAACACAGTTCAGTAAGGGACTTTATCCACAGGGAGTTTTATATGATTAAACCTTGAATTTTTCTAGGGTTTGGGGAGTGAATTCATTCCAATAGTATTTTCTGGGAAATGTTCCTTGAACGATCAAAGAAATGATTTTCTATACTTATGGTTGTTCAACTAATTTATTCCTTATTCCAATGTAATGTTCTCATGTTTCATATTATCTAATTCCATTATTATTCATGTCCAATGAAATTCCATTATTCCATCCATGAATCAAGTATATGATAAATGATATGTAAATTATGGTTTTTAAATGTTATTATCATGTTCTCATACCCCTATTCTCAAGATATCTTGATATCTCACACTTCTAAACATACTGATTATATAACATCACCATTTATTATGTTTCATTATCCCAATTTATGTTAAAAATGTATTCTTTGGGATATTTCTAATAATAGATATAGTAATGATTTACATAGTGGGATATGATTTTACTAACATATATACCAGCTATTTATGTGTCTATGTTTCCAATGGAACTAGACCAAAATAATTTTGGAATGGATTTTTAGTCTTTGTAATGGTCATTCATCTTTTACAAAAAATTATTTTTAAGGAATGTTTTGGAAAAATAGAGTTTTAGAATTGAAATCGATGGATAAAAACAATATATAATAATAATATGTTATTAAATAATGATAATGCATCCGGTGATAAGGAATTTGACTATGAGAAATATTACATGAAGGATAGAGTGAAGTGCACATTCATGTATAAATCAAATCATCACAATTTATCATCGATAGAAGAAGAATAAGGTATTAGAGAAGAAGATAACAGAGTAGATGAGTAAACAATAAATGAGTTCTAATTGAGGTTGGTAGTTTTGGAACTCTTGTTGAAAAATATGTAGCCTATTAAGGGAATGATTTTATTGAAATATGAGAATAATCTATTAACCAACTATATTGATGTATAAAAAAATAATTCAATTACTGACATTCATGAAGAATTTACAAAACAACATGGGAGATCAAAATAAAATCACTAATGTTATGGATAATATTATTCTGATTATACTAGTTAATCACATTTGTAAGGATGAAAAATTTTACTTTTTTGGACTAATGTTTTATGATTATCAAAATTTCATATGGAAAAATCACTCTAAGCATCAAAACCCTATCATCAATGTCTTTGAGAAGACCAGTATTCTAGGGAACTTTTCATATGCCACTAAAAACGATAGTTATTTTCCAATGGAACCGCAACACATAATTTTGTATACTAGGTATTCTAATTAAAATTAGAGTAGTATAAAAAAGGGAAAAATAATTCTATTTCATAACCCAAGAAGGTGTACAACACCATTAATGAATTTAGAGTATTCTATGAAATATCCTAAATAAGGTAGGAATGTGTGTGGACTAATAACAAAGAAAATATTTGGAGAATAGTTAATGTGGAGAATAAATTAACTAAATATATGAATAAAATAGGTCAGTTTTGAATTAGAGAAAAAAATAATATGAATATTTTTATAATTTATTTTCATTATATAGAAGATTAATTTTAAATGAGTTTTTTCATTGAACTATATAGGAAAACATTTCATATGTGTGATGGTAAAATTTAACCCTATACAAATCATTGAGATAATAAGTTCCAAGGGGGGTCAAGATTTATTTTTCTAAAGGCCTCTTGAGGAGAATCCAAAATGGAATGTATAATTAAATATATTATTTTTGTATCCTATGAAATTATGTGGAAATTTCTATCAATGTAGGAACAGCCCCCAAAAATTGTATCAGAATCTTACAAGATTAGATAAATAAAAAAGGATCACTCAAATTCATTCAATGTAAGGAATAATAAGGAGCAGGATATGTTAGTGGGATGGGTTAGAAACAAATAAATTTATATGATATATTGATATATGATAGTGTTTTCTCATCAAATATTATTGGATACAAAAAATTACTTGAGGAAAATTTAATGTTACAATAGATGAGTTGATACCTTTAATAATAACGCGTCACTAAATTAATAAAAGTATTATTTAAAAAAAATAGTAAGATTAAATTTAGTAATTTTACTTTATTGATGGGGTAAAGAACATTATCTTGGGTGATTCTCCATAATCTGATTGTAGGAACAATATAATATATTGATAGTATATATGTCTCATAAATAAGATGAAGGATGGAAAAATATTCATGAAGGGAAAATTATTTAGTTGAATTGTATATCATTTTTTAATTATCAAGATACCTACTTCATGAGCATGCTGAAGCAAAAAAATTTTAATATAGGACACATGGATATTTGAAAAAACTAAAGGTTATATTAATTTAATATGAATAACTAAATAATAAATCTAAGATACATCATGACAGTATTAACACCATTGATAATCCTCAAATATTTAAAAAAATGATGAATAAGAAAAACAAGATGTTGAAGGTTAATGAAAATAAAACTATTGAGTTGGTCTACTAATAGATATTTTTATCAGTTAGTTTCATTTAATCCAATGGTGATATTTATTTTATAAATATTTTTGAAAATCTAACTCATGTGATTTCTCTCTATTTTTTATTGAATTAGTCACAATATCTTCATAGATTCAAACAATTTTGAACGAGTTTTGAGAATCAACTACGATCTGCAAACAAAATAATTCAACATGAAAATAGATATAACATCTTTAATGTATAATTCAAGGAATGACATGAAATAAAAATAATATGGCATTTATAAATTTCTCTATACACACCATAAAAATGTCTATTTGAGTAGAATAACTTGAGTTTGAATGGTATGGGGAGAACAATATATCAAAGAATTTAATATTAAAATTAATTATAATATGAGCAATAAATTTTATCACTTATGTTTTTTATTAATGTTTTATTTTATTGAACATGGATTATATTCATTATGGCTTATGGTTTTCTATTAATACAAACATAATAAGTTTAAAGGTTCTTTGTAGAACTTGTTAAATCATGAATAAAAGTAAAAATTTGGGTATGATTTAATAGAGTTCCTGTGATGTTTTATTTCATTGAAAAACACTAGGTACAAAAGGTTTTCAATGTTTTTAGATAAATAAAATAAATATTTTTCAAAAAATTATTAAATTATAATGGAAAATCAAAATTCATCTAGAGAAATTATTCAAATTGATGATATCATTGAATAATATTATCATAAAAATGAGGTTAGATTCTTAAGAGTATTGATGGGAAATAATTTTTTAAAACCCATAATAATGATTCTGAAATATATAGTGACAAAGGATCCCATTATAAAGGAATTATTAAATTCACAAGGCTTATAATGCATATAAAAACTGATAATTTTCATAAACATAAAAAGGGTCTTTAATCATAATGGAGTATAGATAATTCGAACAATAAATTATTAATTTTGGTAATTGAGATAAAGAATGTTAAATAATCTTTGAAACATAAAAATTGGATAACATTAATAGAAGAATATCTAAATATATTTTAAATAATGAATCTTTGTAATTATTTTCATTCCCCAATGACATGAATTTGATTAGGATAATGTGGGCCTATAGGAATAAAACCAATGATAATGTTGATGTAACATATATCAATTCTCAACTTGTCGGTAGGTGATATTCTAAAATGAAGTGTATTGTTATTTATTTGATATTTTATTTCTAAAAAAGGGTTGAAATGATTCAAATATCTCTTAAAATATGTTCCCATTAGAATTATAATGTCTTATAATTGGATGTTATGTTTAAATACCTTAATTGTGTACTTGATTAGGGGTTATACATTAATTAATATGAATGTTTCATTCTCAATTCTGATAGTTCTAGTGTTTATTAATTAATAAAATGATTCTATAGGATGAAATATGATTGTCAATCATGGAACTAAAAAGCATAAATTTTCCTATTAAGTACGTAACCAAATAATGAAAATTTTTATTATAATGACTATGTCATGGGAAATGAAAAAAATCACTCATTGTTACTTTTTAGGTTGTTTAAATAATCCTAATTTGAGTTAAGTGGAATATTTTGGGGAAATTACTCTAAAAATTAAAGAAACACATATAAATTAAAACTATTGGAGTGATGAAATTATTATTGGTTTCGGAAGTTTAAAACGCATTATGTTTTATATTTATCTTGTAAAATAAATATTTTCATGTTTATTTGATGTAATTTTTTATAAAAAGACAAAGAGATGTCTAAAAATATTATTGAATATAGTACCATATTTTTAATTAGAAGGAATGAGTGTGGTATAAAAATAGTTTTTAAGGTTTATTGATATACTTTTTTATTTTGGGTATTCTTTACCTCACATCATATTCAAGTTTACACATTCTAAATGATTTTAAATAAGTCATATAGAGATACATATTTCATAGATGAAATAGTTATTTTTCTATATTAAAGGGACACTCTATTACAGATTGATATATGAAAAATGTATGTTAAGTAAGATTGACGACTGTAATGATCATGATTGTGATGGAAATTTTGATAACTATAACCCTTCTTATGGATCTGTAATCAATATTGGTCGATTGTTTGTTTTCCAAACCCCCATTTCACAAAATTTAACACCCCAAGTCTAGTAATGTGATAATAGAAATAATAAATCCCAAATTCCACCTCAAATCTTTCTTGGGATGATAGCAAGCATTGAGGGTATATCATACACACACATGGGAGGGATTATACTCTAAGAAGAAAATTATGAATGATATATACAAAAAAACAATGATACAACTCATGGTCAAGATAAAAAATATACCAACATACATTTAAGGGAATAAAACTAAACAAACTATAAAGGAAACTACATGAAACTGGTAGAAAATCCTTGGAAGAAACCTTGAATCCCAAACGGCACTAGAAAAACTCCATAAGTTTGTAACATCCATCCTTGTCTGCAACCATCTCGTACAGGCCTAAATATTAGTTTATATAAACATCGGGATATCATAACATGTATATTCATTTGGATCCTCTCCAAAGCCTCTTTTGAAAAAGGTAATGAAATCATACTAAATCCAAGTGAGTTAGTAGTAAGGATAATTCCCCACCTAAATAGGTATACTAAGTTATCAATGAGTGTCAAATACAAGAATTATATAATATTCACAATAATATCCAATAAAGGTTACCCTCTACTACTTACCAACTAGTTTTCCACTCTTCCCCAACATCGAATGTCCTTATCCACCTCTCTCTAAAAGTAAACCTACATGAAGACACATAGAAAACTATATCATAACATGCACTTCATGCATTTCATCTTCTGATCATCACCTACCATACACCTCGTGAAATATGTCATCTAATAATCCCATGAAACTTCTCCAGATAGAAACCAAATTTTTTCTAGGAGCTACCATAGCCTGTATTTCATATATAATTATATAATCCAAAAAATCCTATACACGACATACCCATAATAATTAATAGGATGTTATATCCAAATATAAATGTTTCTGAAATAACCACAATCCAATAAATCCTGATACACACTAATATATTGTATATTTAACCACCATACATACATTCATACAAAATTAGCAGGATAAGAGAACAGGTTAAGAATGGGTGTTCATCCATCTGTTCATCATTAACAAGGATGTTGGAAAACATATCCTCTAATATTTCACTTGGTGTAAGTCTACCAATTGAATATTCTGATGAAACATAAAAAATATTATAACATTTAATATATAAGTATCTCAGACCTCACTATGAGTATCTACCATATCATAATAACCATTTTAGTAATCAACACTCGAACTCCTGTAAACTACTGTATAGAGATATAAAATTTAAGGAAGGAAACATTCAAGAAGATTCATTTTCAATTTTTTATTTTAATTTTTTTTAATTCCATTGAATAAATTTTTATACATTAATTAAAATTATTCCATTTCACTAAGCATTAAAATTAAATCAATAAACATTCCCTCATATCATACACTAACCAATAATCTTACCCTCCAAGCATAAACCATCCAATACCGTAGTTCTTCAAGGTTAATCATTTTTTTCATTCAATTAAAGCACCAAAACAACATGTGAAAATGATAAAAATTATTATCATTCAATAAATACTGGTAATATAGGATTCATCCAATACAATAAAAAAAATGAATCAATCATGCACACCAAGCTACATTAATGACTGAATAATGGAAAGAATAAACAAGAAACTCAACTATGGAATTTTTAAAGCAAATCCGTCATCATGAAATAAATCCCAATTTTAGAAGAAAAATGAGAAATCCAATATTGAATTGGTACCAACATTTCATGGTTTAATCTCTAACAATATCATGTATATCACCATGCATATCACTAAAAACTACATTATCTCAGGCATTATCAACTTCCACAACATCATCTTCATATCACATCTCCTTCCAAACCATCACCTATCCTAGTCTCAAATCACATCATATCACAAGGTTCGCTTCTAGAGGATAAAACAATATATCAAGAAATAAACAACCATCTAACAGGTAATAAATATTTTAATTTAAAGGTATTCATCCTTCATAAACAAACCGGATTTCTTGGCACCAAACATTTACCTTTTTCTAAAAATTAGTTCATTAATATCTTCAATTAAATACTTAATTTAGTATAATTTATAATTTTATAAAACCTATGGAATTAGATATAAATATATTGGAATTATTTTTGATATTCTATAAATTATAACTTTCATATTCATAAAATTATAAGGTGGGTCATTCTCAATTAACAACAATAGTTCTTATATAATCACCAAGAAAACCTATGTTACATTAATTATCCATACTTCCAATAAAATATCTAAGAAAAACTTTAGAAATACGTTGAACAATAATCAATTTTTTTCATAAAATTAAAAGAATAATAGGTTTTAATGAACATATCTATTTATTATTTTTATTCATTAAGAGTTATAATCATCATTTTCTTTATCAAATAAAAAACTATATCTTTACATTATATAATTAATTACATTATATGAAATATATTAAACCATAGAATTACCAAAAAATTTAACCATAGTGTAAAAATATATATCTCAAACTATCTAGAAAGACAAAAAGAAAACTATTATCATAGTGGAAACACATGTGACAGCTAAAACTAAAAACCAAGGATCATTATTTAATCTATTCTATTGTTTATTAATGTAAAATCCACTATCACCCAAAGAGATAATGTATTATTACATTATTACTATGCATAAAATAAAAGAATATGTAATGAATCCCCTTACTAAATTATTTTAATGTTATTTTAAAGAGGGAAAAACATAAACAAATATTTTTATCCCCTCTTGTATAATGAAATTATTGGCCCTATGAAACCACACCAAAAACGGGAAAAAATATAAATAGAACACTATAAAAATAACTGAAATCACCCATTATATAATGTAACTATATAATGATGTAGAAAAGAGATTGAAAATGGAATATCTTGGAACATAATGATATAAACTCGCCTTGGTTTCCCACCGATCGATTAGGAGATGCAAGTGATAAATTCATATTGTGTCGGATTAAAAAGACCTAGACTGATTGCTCATTTATCTTTCTTGATATGGGTTAAAATCATCATTTATTTGAAAATTTGAGATCCCACATAGATTTATCAGAAAACCTCCAGATGTAGATTCATGGTGAGAATAATTCATTCACATTATGAATTCATGATGTTTTAAGGTCCACAAAAAAATTATCCAAATTCATCTAATTCACCTCGATCAATTAACATTATGATTATTTTGTACATTTTGTTAGTTTTTAGGGATATATTCATGGAATTTATTTCCTCTCCCCTGTAGGTTGTGAACCCATATATCATGGCCTAAATTATACCCTTTGACCCACCCATCCCAGCTTTAGAATAATTGATTCAGTACATGAATATATTACTCATGTTCTAAATTAAAATACCCATTGTATACTCATCATACATCATGATATTGGGACACACAATCCACAATAAATTATTTATACTTTCATTAATAAATGTGATACTAAATAAAATTAATAGGAATATATGGTAAATCCTATACCATTAAATTAGATAACTATAAATCAATTATCATTATTAGAATTAAACCCAATCCCAAAGAGAAGAAAAATGAAAATGGTTCATTCAAATAGCCACCCTGTGAGTTACCTATAAAAAATAACATAATCAAAGGATGAAAATATTAAAACCCCAAACCTATCATAAATCGATATTATATCATATTACATTAATATTAATTAAATTAAATAATGATCCATTCTATAATATTTTATTTATATTAACATCAAAAATAATAAATCATAAACAACTGGCCCATAAGTGTTCTACATCATATCCCACTATGATCTTCATAACTGGGACCCTTCTTATAATATTATATATATTACATTTCTTTATATATGGGGGTAAGGAACCATAAGAAAGGGTGATCATAATTTCTGAAAAAAGGTAAAAAGAAAGTATGAATATAAAATGAGAATATGGATATGAGAACATGATAATAACATATGAAAACCCTACCTTGTATATCATAGGTCATAAACCATAGTGTTGGAAAAAAATATCAGTAGTTTATGAGACATGAATAAAAATTGAATCAAACAACTTGATCATTAGATAAAAAAGTATCATAATATATATATATATATATATATATATTCTTAATATATTTAATAATAGGAAAGTTTATATCAAAACTACCCTCCAATACATCCATAACATGTTAGGTTTGGTTTAACCACCCCTGTACTTGATTCAAGATTGTTATAACCTCCCCAAAACCCTCTATTGGGATTAAGATAACCACTCATGTTCCAAATTTATAGTTTTTGATAATGTCTCATATACTATATTTTTTATTGGAATAAACTCCCATTCACCCTTTGAGATCATATAATTTTAATCATTATGAAATGAATTGAAGGGATATATAGATCCCACCCATCATAATATCTATATATTCATCTGTCAAAAGAACATAAGAATTTCTCATAAAATAACCCGTAGAAAGGAAAAGGGTTCCATAACAGTCTCTTCAACCTTATCATCAATAATCCACAGAAATGATAACAGTGGTACATTTGGATCATATCCCAATTTAAGTATAATTTATATCAAATGGTATCATCCCATATGGAAGTGATTTTAAATGATTTCCTGGTATATATCTTTAGAAAATAATCATTGTGTTTTTAAAATCACCACTTCAAAAATAAATGTTAAAAAACATTTTTATGATCCTTTACTTTTAATACTTCATTCGAATGTTATAATGTATGATTTAAATAATTCAATGATACTGAAATCAGGAAATTGCATTCATTTATTTAATGTTAAGACAATGATTCCTTTCACATTTCTAGTGAAATATAGATGGTCCTTTTTTGAATAATTACATTAATATTACTTATAAAAAATTTAAAAAAATGCAAACATTGGTAAAAATTTATTTTAATAATAAAATGAGAAGAAAATATAAAACATTAACATGGAAGTGAAAGTGTTTTTGGTTGAAGAGAAGAATAATGTAGATTATTCTTAAAATAAATTTCTCACTCCCTTTTAGTACCAAACATAGGGAAAGTGGTTTTATTAGAGAAAAGTTTCTTGAATAACTATTGGGGAATAAAATACATGATTTCTAGGAGACATATACTATAATTTTACTTTATTGAAAAAATAATCATATAAAATACCAATAATCAATGAGATTAAAAAAATTCCAATTTGGTAACACCTATATTGTAAGCACCATGAAACAATAACATCAAATAATACTTTCAAAAATCATGAAATGTATTATATTAATGATATGACATTTCAAAGGGGTAGTATATTCACCTCCTAAAATAAGGTTTGTGAATAACATTTATAATGTCAAGAAGAAGAAAAATTTTGAAGAAAATATCATAATACTTTGGTAACATTTGGATAATATATCTATATTTCACTCTTGAGAACCATGTGTGGTGTGAATGACATTTTTTCCATGGTGGGGTACTGACCATTTATAGAACATACTTATATTAACATCCTTTTTGGGCAGTTTCCAATGTTTTTATTCGTGCATCCAAAAACACCCATTGGTTCCCTCATTATTTATGTTATATGAACCTACCTTCCACAGAATGGATGTAATTGGGAAATAGGCTAACAGTGATTAGGAAATCACATTGGTTAAGAAGATGGGATTTCAGGATTATCACACCCATTTTGGGGTAATTATTTTCTACTCTATAACTCTCTAATAGATTTGAGACATATTCATAAAACCATTATTAAATCCAAAATATGACATAGTTCACCCATATGTCAATAAAAAATTACTAGAAATCTGTCTATTTTAGAATCACTTATATTAATTCAAGGTTCATCATCGATGAGTTTATATGTATGTATCACAGTATCTCTAAAATTGGTACCCTTTTTATGTGTATTAGATGTTATTACATCCTTTATTTTCATAATGATGGTTTTAAGCCACATATTGGGATGATTTAGAGTTTATAATCATCCATAGAGATGGGATTTGTATTCATGTTGGGATCAAGAACATGAGATGGGATTCCTACATATCATTGTGAAATAAATAATAACCCACATAGTTTTATAGAACATGATAGGGCACATCATACCTTTTGAGGTCTTGTGATGAGTACTAAATGATGAAGTTTAACGTAATATAGCAAATACATCTAAGAGAAAGGTTCCTTTTCAAGGCTAGTGTGGGACTTATGATGTTGTGAACCAAAGGATTTATATGGGATTTTACCTCAATGATGGATATGAACTAAAAAAATATTTTTACTTGAAAATATTAGGGTGAGTTTGTAGTGTTGGGTATGTACATCATGGAGGATTCCAACATATATCATTATGGTATGTATCAATTCCTATGTAGTTTTGGATTATTGGGTATTGCACCTATGGGGGATGAAAATGGTTGCTTTATTGGGACAATTTTCACTTGCTGTTTTTTCAGCACGGATGATATCCCTTTAAGAGGATTACTTCAATGGTTTTGGGTCCTACACCTAGTGAAAGGCTCATGTCAAATGAGAGGAAGATATTTAGTAAGGACTCAATAATGATACATATATTTTATTATGACGATTTCAAGATCATCTCTCACCTCAATCCAACTGTGATTCATGCTCAGTGTGAGAAAAAGTAGGTAGTTAATAGTTCATAAAACCATAAAATCTCATTCGTTCACAAGTGGATGTGGTCAAGGATAAAAAAGGCTGGGGAATACCCTACATGAAAGAATATGGGATTTCTCTATGGTGGATTCTCTATGGTATGGTGAGTGGAATATTTATAAAATAACTCTCTAAAAGACATTTTACTCCAATTTTTTGGTATAGGATAGTGTAGTCACTCAAGGGATTTGAGAGAGATAAAGGGTTTAGATGTGCCCATATACCCTATTTTTTTAATCCCTGAGGTCAGGCCATTATCCTAAGGTTGATATCCACATTACCATGGGAATTTATAATCTAGAACACTCTAAGGATCCCAAATATTATGTAAGATAAATGGGGGACCCCTGTTTCTATGAGAATGTATATTTAAGAGGACACACTAATCTTCCTTATGCTCATATTATACATTTATGGGGGATTTAGGGTGGGCTTTGGTTAGGTCCAACTCGGAAAGGATTAAAGGGAACATGTACCCTAACATTTGTGGCATGAAAAATGGTTTCAAAGGATTGATCACATGGGTGATTCCTTGGTGTGCAGAAGGTGGCTCGTATGGGGGTGGTCTTGGGAATACTAATGGTGCTTTATGTTTGGTATAATTGGGATAGCTTAATATGTATCAATCATGGTAGTCCTAACCTAGAAGAAGGTTCTTCATGCAGGGTATACCTAGGAAACCTAGGGAATCCTTTTTGAAATGGAAAACCTATGAAACGAAAATCTGGAGAGGCCTTGAATATGGATCTATGGGTCTCATTAGATGTATTTTATTACTATAGATAAAATCTCAGTCATAATATGGGGACTTATCCCTAGTGCTCTTAGCCTATGGGAGGTGGTTCCTCAAATTGGTATTTCATTTTTAAAACACAAGGGAAACTGTAATCTCACTAAACTCCTTAATTTTCTCTCCATTTGTGTTTTGTAGATCTATGTGAAAATTGTGTGTCACCTACTCAATGGAAACGGATGTGTAGAGAATTGAATCTTCTTATGTACTTACAATCCTTTAAAATGAGGAGCCTATTATTAATATTTATAGTATTTTTATGGAATGTTTGTTAAGTAATTATCCCACATAGGCATGTCATGTTGGGTATCACATGTGTGTCTATGCGAGTTTCTCGAGAACACATTTCTCAACATACATGGTGATGTTTGGTGTGCAGGATAGACCTTTGTAGTGATTCTAGATATTCAACCAGGACCTGCATAGTGATGTTCAACATCCATACTAGAGAAGCATGTTGACACTGGTTGTTCCTTGTGTGGGATGACATCATCAGACAGATGTGATCTTTTTTTCTATCAATTATATCTTTCTTGTAGTATTTCCCTTTGAAATTTCCTATTCTCAACTGACAAAAATATATTTCAAAAAATCCATCCCTTAAGATTGGATCTGATCAGAAGAATAGGATTTGATTTATATGATTGTAAATATATAAGTAAATGGATCCTTCATTCCTTTTCCTATACATGTTTTTTTATATTCATGTTATGTCTTAATGATCATTACGACTTGGTTACCTCACAAGGGAGTCCTAAGAAGATGGTCTACACTTTTATGTCACCTAGGTGGGTCATGTAGGTCAACTGTGTAGCTATTCAACACATGTTCACAGTGAAAGTGTCTTTGCATCTATACATAGTGTCGATTTCCAAGTGGTTCTTCTTCCCATGTTCACATCACAATTTCATAATTCCATTCTCGACATGCTGGTTTTTAGTAAATAAAATCTTATAATGTTATATTAATGTAGACCTGATATGTCACAAGTTATGGTATGCATGTACCTGGGGGAGTGAAGTATGCAAGGTCACTTGGGTAAGTGACCCGTGTGATGTCACTTCGGTGAGTTACTTGGGTGATCACACCTGGTTTAGTGCCCTGCATGACACCACTACTTGGCTAATGTTTTGGATACAAAATCACCAAACAAAAGTTTTAAATCTAACGAAAACATATATGTTTCCATTTAAATTTATAATATATTTCATAAGGTTGGATTCATTGGTGAATAGGTCAGTAATCATTTCAATAAGATGATATGTGTCATCGGGTTGGATTATTACAATGCAAGTGAAACTGACCCAACTATCATTGTGATTGAGTAAAATTTTAATTATTTATGCTTCTTGATAACTATAGTTTAGTGGAATATAGGATTGAACCCACATGGAATGATGGTGACTAGATTTCTCTAAAAGCTGTTAAAATACCCCATTATTATAATTAGTGATGATACTACCTTCTATTTTTTGGAACATTTTATATTTTTTAGAAATTTAATAAGGTAGTAAAGAATTATTTTTTTATTTTAGTTCTGAGATATGATGAAACAGGACAAAATATGAAGAAAATTACAAAAACAGATACCATAAATGATAAGGGTTAAACAATCAATATAAAATACCCAGGGAAAGATCTATTCTACTGGTTTTAAATAGTTTTCCTAGTCACTTAAATGTGGATACACCATAACCACTGAAAAGGAATAACTTATCTCCCTCATTAGGAGATAAACCATAGAGATAGATCGGTCTTGGAGGTTTCCACTCCAAGAAAGATTCATCTATAAAAAAATTAATTTGGAAGATGCAACAAAAAATATTCACCATCTATTCTTATGTTTTCTTTTTGAATAAAAAGCTTTAGAATATTTATACATGACCAAACTATCTGAATGATTGAAGAATTGAAAATTGAATGCATGTTGAAAAATTTGAGTGAATGAATTCAGATTTAATCTCACTGATCAATTCTAAATTCCTTAGAATGATTAAGTAAAATGAAAGATTAATGATAACTAGTGGAAATAAAAATCTCCATAGACTAAAACTAGTATATAGTAAATTCATATTGATTGTAGTCCTTGGAAACATTGATTACAATATGAAAATTTTAATGAAAATAGGGGAATAAGAAACTATCGTAAGAAATACTATGGTGTTTCTGCCTCAGATCTCAAGGAAGTGTTCTAAAAAGTCTCCACGGTTCTGCACTCCAGGAACAACTCTCCGGGTATCATAGGTGAATGGATGAATGATATCAGTTCTACTGCTACTTCTTCTTTTAATATTTCTATAATTTGTTTCTTCGTGATCATCATTCTCTGTCGACAAAGTCTTGTACTATGGAATTCATTCTGCACACGTGCGTCTTTTACCGCATCACACATCACTATGTCTTAACCCCACTAACTAACTCCTCGTGAGTTAGTTGAATTGAACCTGGATGGTGTTTCGACTCTTGGATGTACCAGTATATAAAACAAAAAATGTAAAGAACGCAATAAAAAGATTAAATAAGAGAAAAACCTATTTTTTATTATTATTATCATATTTTTATAAGTTACTTATTTAATATTTTCTATAAAAAAATTAATTAATTGTTTATTTTATTTCATTTAAAAATATTATAAACTAAATTATTCAATTAATGTTAATATTTTCTTATCTTTATAAATTTCTGTTATCAATATTATAATTTAATGATAATAAGTTATTATTTCATTATGTAAATTAATAATTTTTTAGATATTATTATTATGTTTATATAGATATTTATGTACTATTATTTTATTTGGTTAAATTAGTTTATAAATTTTACTATTTTGATTTATTTTTTATTTTATTTTTATTTTATTTTTATTAGTTATTATTAATATAATAGTAATTATTTAATTTGAAAAGTTAAATTATAATTAATGAATTGAATAACATTTCTTTATTTTAGTTTTATTTATAAATTATTATTAATATTTTGGTTTTATATATTCTATTAATTTATTTTATATATTTTTTTATCTTTATTTATTAATTATTTAAAAGTATTAATGAATATTATTATTTATTTAATTTTTTTAAGTTTTGTTTTTTATTTTTTTAATCTTTTGTCCCCCTCCCCCTTCTCCATGGAATAATAGGGAGAGAGGGTTTGTGGTTACTTCTAGAACTATCTAGCATCGCAGAAGCTTCTTGGCCCACAGCCTCGGCCATCACATTAGATCATCCATGGCGGCGTAGCAGGTGCGACATGAGATAGATATTCTCCACATTGGCTTGTGGTACTCTACAGTGGTGGCTCTCCTCTGCGCGTCATCTCCTCTGGAGGTTGAAGATCTCAACATGTTTTTGATCTGATCTTGGTTTGCAGTGTTTCCTCATGTAGCGATCCAGTAGTCTCCTCATGCAATGGCCGGAATCAGGGACTCAGACTCATATCAGCGCACAAGGGAAGGGTTTCAGAATCCCATACACACAAACTATTTAAAACTACATTAATTTAGAACAAAAATGATAAAATGGTTTAATCTTAAAAAATGAAAAAAATAAAGTATGTGTTGGTAACTCACAATTTATCTGCAACATAAACATAAAATAGCTGATAAATTTAGATTAAACTAAAACTAACACTAAAATTAAAATAAAGTAATTAATCAACTAAAAAACTAAGGACTTAAACTAAAACAATAAAAAGTTAACTTAATATAGTAAAACTTCATTAACACATAAATTAATAACTAATTGATTAACTATTAAAAACATAAAACTAAAACTACAAAAAATAAATGTGACACTGATTGATACACATGTCGGTAGGTGGGTGAGAGATCGACACTGACAGTGTAAGGGTGCTGCAAGGATGTATTGGTGAGAACGACAGACTATAAAAATGGGAGTGACTTTAAATATTTAATAAATATAAATAAAATTAAAGCATTATAGAAATAAAATATTTAAAATTTAAAATTAATTTATTAATCATCAAAAGGAAGACTTAAAATTGAAAACACATTATTCTATTAAATAAAAACATAAATAATTATCTAATTCTAAAGACAAAAATAATAATTAAACATAATAATTAATAAATACAATTCATTTAATTCGATCTAAAAGTTTTTTAATTTAAAAGTAAGTTAATTAAATGAAAAATAAATTATTTATTGATTATTTAATATAAATTTTAAATTATTAAAAGTTATGTGGATTAGAATAACTAAAGTAATTATTCAATTAAATGACTATACAAATTTGAATGAATAAATTAATTAATTTAATGGATTCAATTTAAATAATTAATTATAAAATTTGATTAATTAATATATTTAATTATAAAATTACATGAGTGTTAATTTTTTTAAAAAAGTGAAAAAATAATTTTTTAAATTAATAAAAATCAATTATAAAAATGTGAAAAAACTATATGTTGTCAAGGCTATATCAAATTCCCCCACACTTAAACATCGTTTTCCCTCAAACAATTCTATGTCTTATTAACCTTGAAAACATAAATGTGTTAATTAATCAACTTAAAAATTAACATTTCAAACTATTTCAAAGTACAGGACTGAAAGACTATGTAGTAGGATTTTTAAATGTAATGCTCAAATTAAATCATTCCCAATTACAAATTCTTAATTTGTAATCAATAAAGTAGTGAATCTTCCATTTTTGAGGATGGACGGCCTTGTATATTATTTTTCTTAGTGACTCATTACCATTCAAATCCATGTTCTATGTCCAAGAGTGGTAAAAAAAATTGAATCGGTGGAATTAAAAACCTAACCAGAGGAACTTTGTATTTAGACTCTTTCCTAGGTTCCAAAAAAATATTTCTTTTGAATCACCTTATTGATACAACCTAAATTATTTCCATAAAAACCAATTGTCCCCTTATTAAATTGGTGTTCATAATTCACCTCACCCTAATGAACTCTTTTTTTGACCATAGACGCTTTATTTAATTTAACCCAAGACAGGTATCATGTGCCAAGAACATTGCATATGAACTTAATCAAATTGTACAGATGGTATTTAGTTGATAGAAACACACCCAGTCCCTAGGATCTCAGAGATTAACTGTGGATTCCCAAATACCCATTTTACTCTAGTTTCAAAAGATCTATATGAAAATCAATTAAATTATCTCCTTAAGGTGATTACCTTCTATAATTTCAAATATATTTAGTCTCATAAGTAGGAGTTTAAACATCCAGCTCCTAAGGTTATGATCTCTATTCCACTAATAGGTAATCTATATCACTCTCAAACATAGTTCCTAAACCAAATTTTCATAAATAACTAAGCATATTCACTCAGAAATCAGTCATCTTCACAAGTATCATGTTCAAAACAATAGTTTTCTTCCAGTAAGACATTGTCCATAGGAAACACTCAATTGAGGTAGAGAGTGAAGCCTAAAATTATGAATGAATTTTGAAACATTGTAATAATTTTTTAACAAAAAGTTTATGAAGTAGTTGGAATTCATGGGATTTCAATAATGTTATGTTTATCAAAATAAATGTTGACCCCCTCCTCCAAACTTAAAAGACATCTTCTTCCTCAAAGTGGAATGCTAATGTGAAGAAGAAAACAATTTTATAATTAATGTTCAAAACATATTTTCAATTCAGAAGATTAATGACATGTTTTAGGGTCTCATTGATGTTTATAGAAAATGTGTTTTCTAAAAAAAATATTTTACAGCGGGTTCAAATGATTTAACATTAAGGCCATGGAATAAATTTTCAATTATTTTCAAACTGATGCATGTGTGACATGTGGGTGAACAATGAAAAGGGTGTATGAATGTACCAAATTTGATTCAAAAATATTTTCACCAAAGTAGAACAATGCATGCAAAAAAACTAGTAAAATTTTAGTAGATTGAAAAATAAAAACAAAAATATCCTACCAACATGGACCCACTAACACTTAGTTTAATACAATGAAGATTTTAAGCCAATGAACATCAATTTTCAATAAGGAGAAAAATGAAGAATTTTGAATAAAAACAAATCAGCACAAGCAATAATATGTCTAGGAAAGTGGATTATACAGAAATTTTTTTAGCAACAAAGCATATTCAGTAATAACTTCTAGTATAAGAAAATATATATAATAATTTTCCTCTAGTACTAGAAAAACAATTTTAGTATCATTAACTAACTCAGCAATACTGCCACCAGTGAGTCACCGATAGTAGTGTATCAGTGGATCAGATGCAGTGGTGAGTTAATGAATCACTGATAGTAGTGAGATTATTACATAAGAATGATTTTTTAAAGTACAAGGAGAAAAAAATAAATGTAGAATTAAGAGTATAGTACTTCCTTGAATTAAATATTGTCATTTATGCTCCAACATGGGAATTCCACTCCTTTGTACCACCATTAGCATCATCCTGACTCAGAAAATAATGATCAAGCGAAAGAAAAAATAGAAGTACTAAAAACAAAGAAAACAAGTAGAACTTTATCATAAATCAAAACAAGGAATAAAGTGAAAACAAGAAAGGCCATTGTTTGAATTCCATAAAGCACATAATTTAATTTTATTCACTTAGACTTTATTCAAGAATAGTATTAAACCATAGTGAAGGAAGACAATCTCTAACTCTGCCCTTTAAAACATAGTTTAAATCCCTTCCCAATAACCAGCATTGTTTTTTCCTCCTCACCATCAATCTCAACAGCACCATTCTTGAGCACTCTGACAATAGTAAAAGGTCCAACCCACTTGGATTTGTTTTTTACATGAAAAAGTTTTTATCTTGAATTAAAGAGAATACCCTTCTATCCGTGTTTAATTTTTTTTTGTTTTGAATGATATAATCGTGAAATGTTTTAGTCCACTCATTGTATGTCCTTAAATTATCATAAGACTCTCTCCTTATCTCATCAAGCTCACTCAAATCTTGTAGTCTTCTCTCACCAGCACTCTTAAAATCAAAATTCAAGGAATTGACTAAACAATATGACTGGTTTTGCAACTACAATGGAAAATGAAAACATTTTCCAAACAAAATACTTTATGGATAAATACCTATTAGGTTCGTAAAATTTGTTCTATATTCCCATAAAGATTTATATAATTTAAGATATCAATCCTTTACAGAATTAGGAACTGTTTTATCAAGAATCTACTTCTGCTCCCTATTTGAAATCTCTACCTATACCTAGACTTTAGATGGTAGGCAGTACCATTTTTATGAATAAAACCATTCTTTCAATCAAATCCTTTATCATGTAATTTTTTATGTGTTTTCCATTATTAGTAATGAAGCCTTTTGGGACTCCAAATCTTGAGAATGTGTTCTTTTTAAAAATTTAGATAACATTGTTTGTTTCATTGTTGGGATTAGATACTACCTCAACCCACTTAGAAACATAATCTACATCCAAAAGATTATTCTCATTATGATGAGATGATGGAAATGGACCCATTAAAATATATACCCTAGACATCAAAAATTATTACATCTAAAATAACTTTTTCAGGTAGCTTTTGTTTTCTACAAGCATTGCCTAACCTTTGTCACCAATCACATCATACAACAAATCTCCTAGAATATTTGAATAAGGTTGACCTATAAAAACCATATTGAGGTAATTTTTGGGATGTCCTTTCACCATAATGGTGATCTCCCCAAGGCGAGGATTGACAACTTTCTTGAATAGGTAGAATCTCCTCCTCAGGAACACACCTTCTACGAATAGCATTGGAACACATCCTAAACAACAATGTGTCACCACAATGATAATAATAATGTTCTGAAATTAATTTCTTTCTTTAGTTATTATAAATTTCTTTGATCATGATACCTGATTCCAGTTAATTGGAAATGTCTGCGAACCATGCAGACTGACATATTAAGACGGTGGGTAAATTTTCATTAGTAAAGGAAGAATTAATCTCCCTTGGATCTTCACATTGGTTATAAGGATGCCTAGACAAATGCTCTGTAACTAAATTTTTATCTCCCTGTTTATCTCAAATTGCTATGTAAAATTCTTATAATAATAGAATCCACCTAATCAGTCGGGGTTTGTTTTCTTTCTTAGATATCAAGTACTTTAAAGTAAAATGGTCAGTGAAAATTATAACTTTTGAGCCTAGAAGGTACAACATAAACTTATCAAGAGAAATCATAACTAGTAACCACTTATTTTGAGTAGTGGTGTTGATTCTTTAAGCCTCATCTAGAAATATTCTAGAATAATACACCACATGAAACTTTGTATCCCTCCTTTATCTTAGGACAACCCCAACAGCCACATCACTAGCTTCAAACATTAATTCAAAAGGTAGCTTCTAATCGGGGGTAGTGATTATAGGTGATGTAGTGAGTTTTCCTTTAACCATATTGAATGATTTTAAAAAAAATCATCAAAATGGAAGGGTTCATCCTTGACTAGTAATGAACACAAGGGCTTAGTGATTTTAAAGAAATCATTGATAAGTCACCAGTAGAAACTGGCATTCCCAATGAAACATCTAACAAATTTTACATTATCAAGTGGTGGTAGTTTTTGAATTACATAAATTTTAGTAGTATCAACCTCAAAACCTCTCTTGTATACTCTATTTCCAATCATGATACCCTCAATGACCATGAATTTTCATTTTCCCTAGTTCATAACTAAGTTGGTCCCTATACTTCTCTCTAAAGATGACCTTTTAGACTGATACCTTGGTGAATAACCTTGATAATATTTAATGACACCTTGGGGATCGACCTTGGTGAAACAAAATTATTGTCAATATTAAATGTTGTAGCCACATCTTCAACCTATGAAAAATGTTATTTTTATTATGATATATCTCATGATTTCTTTCTCATGCCTTAAAGTTCTTTTCATGACCTTATTGAAGTATCTCAAGTTCACATGTAAAATGTTTCTCTTGTTTCCATTACTGGGCCTTCTGCTCACCCTTTCTTTTGATGTATGTCCCCAGGTTATGAGATGCAGTAATGAACCTAGGATGAACATGAGGAGAAGCCTTTCAAGTGTTTAAGAAGAATGTTTTATGTTTTCATGTTTTAAGATCCTGGTTTCCAAAACACTAAACCTTAAAGATCCTCGGTTTTGTAAAATGTAATGAAAGTTTATGTGATGAAAAGGCGGGATGCTATAAGGGTGAATCAGGAAGTGAGGACTCCAGCATGTAAAATTTTCATTCATGGAGTAGGATAACCCAAAGGTGCCTAAACCATTTCTGAAAGTTAATGTTGGTGAGGATATTGACTTTATCAAGAATTGATTGTTGAAAAAATGTGGTAGATGATTTTGTCATATTTAATCTACAAATTAAATGGAGCAGATTTATTGGGACATTCTTGGTTACATTTTATGAGAAATAATAAATTTTATTAAGTCTCCCAATATTTTATCAATTCCTAATGGCCCTCACCGTTGAACTCAGAATTTCCAGTTTCTATTACATTCTAGTGGAAAGGATCCATATTCCCCTCCGCATAACCCCAATAGGGGTTGGTCAAGCTATTAGAAGGTATTTAGGTAGGCAGGTCTTTGCCAACTGTGAGATTCCAGTTCCTTGATCTGTTGAGTGGACTCCCCAATCATGAAATCCTGACTTGGATTTCCTCAACACTTTCCTCCAATATTACATCATGTCTAGCAAGGGTTACTCCTCTTGATGTAATATGGTTAAGCCAAACTGAAACCTTTCATATGGGCTTCCTTTATAAAAGTAAGTGTCCCAACAAGGGTTGGTCAAACACATAGTTTTATAGATTCTTTCCCTTAATCAAGTAACAGAAGGCTCGGTCTGACCTAATTTGGTATTTGAGGTATTTTAATCTTTTATGCATTGTTTCGCATTATCACATGCTTGTTAATATTAAGTGATGCTTGCTTAAGTGATTAACCATGTTCTGATAATGTTTCCGCATAGTTCGGTTTTTATTTTTTTTCATCTTTGCATGCTTGTTTGTTTCATTAATTATGTGATTGCGACAACACATACATAATAAATAATCCATGCAAGCAGAAAGAAATAAAATAAGATGGCATGATCATGAGCTTCTATTGGTCATCTTATCTAGCGGTTTTGATAAGCTAAGCCTGACCAAGGGAAAAACACCTTGAACCTGATGGTTCTTGTTTTGCAGCTCCCACATCTCCACCTTTTTATCTTCTTGTGTTGTTTTCTCCTCAGCTTTGAATTTTGAAGTGTCTCCTCTGACTTGGGAGATCATCCATTACATGGGGTTTACATTAAAGAAACCATGGGCATGCAGGCCCTACATTTTATTAGAAGAAGGATCACAAGCCAACGAATTTAAATAAATTTAAATAAAACCATACACACAGAAAGGGTCTTTGGTCTATATCATGGTCATCCATATCATGCAACGACATTTACGCATATTTAGAATTGAAATTATTTTAATCATTCTATTATCTAAGATAATTTGTTCTTGAATTCACCTAATTATGATCTTATAATTAATCAATTCTTTATCTTAAATTCCTTTCTTAATTTCCTTAAGATTCTTCTCATCCAGATTCCTTACATGGTGTCTTTGTACTTTTAGAGGAAACCAGGTGAAATTTCATTTCTAGAAAGTACATGGCGTGTTGGCTATATTTACACAGCGTGTATTTGTTTTCACCCTTTATCCAAAGTACATGCCGGGGGCTTTGGTGTTTTTTTGGTACATTGGAATATTTGGAGTACACGGCATGAAGATTAATCTAACACGGTGTGTACTTCTTTGTTACGAGGTTACCGGCCTGACAATCTCGTGTACATGGTATATGACTTCTCCTTGTACATGGTTTCACCTGGGCCAGATTGGACTACACGGCATGTTGATCCAACATACACACTGTTTATTCTAGTTTCCACACGTCATTCAGTTCTGGTCAACACAGTGTAATAAATAAATAGGCATGATCAATTCATATGGCGTGGTTTGGAGGACTAGTACCAGTTCCTTAAACCTTAGTACGCGGCGTGTAGTTTTCACTACACATCGTGTATTCTTGTGTTGTACAAACAGAAAGAGTGGCTCCTCTAAATGATTTCCAAATTTTTATTTTAATCAAAATTAAAAATAACTGGTCGTTTATGTTATGTGAATTAAGAAACGAAGGAGGAAGAATAGATCTCGTTAATTCAGTTTTATAGAACGATTTTTCTCGAACTGAATCAAATATAAATGCGTAAATTATCAATGAAAATTAAATAACTATGATTAATGTTTTAACCTCTCTATGATACCAATTGAAGGTTTCGGGCGCAGCGGAAGCTCATGGGTGGATGTTCCCACTTGGATTTGTTTCATTAGGAATGATCAATCTGGGATCAATACGACGATAAACGGAAGACTCCATGGATCGAATCACAGATATTGAAAAAGAAGAAGAATAGTCCCGGAACCACATTCGAGGATCATCACAGGTTGATTATAATTCATTTAATTAATTATAAGAAGTACCTTTTATGGTGTTCTATCATCATTTATATTTCTGATCACGTTCTGATGTGATTCAGCGTTATGTCGCATAATCCATGTATAGACTTCCTCTATATGTGATCCACATATTCACCACATATCTCTAGACATTGCCAAAAAAGTCTTCAGGTGCTAGAGTGTAGAAATATTTTCTTGCGTTGTCCTCCTTAGATCACGTTGATCCAATGGAGGAGGATCTCTCTCAATCTTGAGAGCGTTCTTGGAGGAAGGAATTCTTTCGATCTTGAGAGAATTATCTATAATTTTTGTGCACAACGATTAAGGAAAAGTGTTGGGGTTGTGAGGATATTTATAATCGGGATTGAGGTTATAAATTTATGACAATAAATAAATGTGTTACACATTTCATTTATTTCATTAACTCTTATTGAAAACCCTCACATGTCGAATCATTAATTCCTTGACATGCGCCCACACTGATTATAATAAATATCATTTAATAAAATAATATTATTTCCTCAAAATCCTTACTGGAAAAACTACATGGCGTGTAATCATTAATACACATCGTGTACTTGTTTTTCATAAAACTACACAGTGTGTAATCATTAATACACAGTGTGTACTTTTTTTCATTTCCTTTCCAAAATGAAAACCACACAACGTGTAATACTTAATACACGGAGTGTATATCTTGTTTTCATTTTGTTTTTCTTCCATCGTTAAAATGATTTAGGCTTCCTTGAATAATTATTAAACCATGTATGGGAATAATCTTTATTCTACTTGAGATACTTGGATATACTTAGTGTGTGACCCTTTAGGCCTCTTTATCGTTGGAATTAGGCAGGCTTGCCTAAAGTCCAAGATTAATGTCTATCAACGGGTCAAGGATCCCAAAAGAAAGCAGTTGATGCCACATTGATGTGTCACCTAATACAAATACTTACCGTGTAATTTAATCTCTTTGTCTCAATATCTCATCGATTAGGTTGCATGGAAGTGTCATAAACCTATATGCTTGAACTTTCATTCTTTCACTTCCAGAAATAAACTCGTCGTTACACCATGGCCATGGAATTTGGGCGATAGTTCTATTTCAATCAAAGGGCCCATGATATCTACTTACATAAATATGGAAGGAAAAAATCCTTCCTCCACTTATCCATTAACAACATGTCATTCGTGATGCACACAACGTACCCTACTTCTCGCCAACTGTCTTGATGATGGTTTTCGTCAGCAAATCTAAGTGTGTGAGTCATGACATGAGTTAATGATAATATTCCAGTCTAAGGACCATTACACACGCTCATAGATAGTAATGTTTGATGACACCAAGACATTCGGAATTACTTCTGGTGGGTCTGTTCTCATAATCTACCATCTTGGAGATTACTAAGTGCAAACTCCATGAGAGAGAGTCTCATCTTCTTGCGAGTATTCGCACATAACGGTCTATATAATTTGTGTCCTATCATAGTATGTCATCCAACCGTAGAACTTTATTTAAGAATATTGTTATATAATTTCATGGTTCTCATCATAACGAGGATCTTCCATGACCTTATTAATGCAACAAATATTTGAGGACATTATTATATTATAGTTATGTAGAACAACGAACAATATATAATAAGTGTATATTCATATAATCAAAGTACATGCAGTTGGTTCTCATGACACCAACTCTAATATGGATAAATATGTAATTCCACCCTAATAGTATACATATAGACTAAATTAGTTCATTCTATCAAATAATAAATAAATAAATTTAATTTCTTAATTTTATTCAGTTTACACCCATGGGGAATATTTCTAAGATTCCTCCCTCCAGAAAGTGTTATGAAATGCCAAAGGTAATACCCAAATTATGAACTCAATGGTATGATTATATTTCTTATCTAGGTATTAATTGAGATGTTATTAAATATTTTTAGGATAACTATGAGAGTATAAAATTTAAAATATTTAATATTCTCAACCATTTTATTCCAGGAAAACCTGGTATGGTATGGGAATGTTGTCTCAAGACATGATCATAAAAATAAACCATAAAATATCAAAAAAACATTACATCTAAAATCTTACATTCTATATAATAAATTTATATTTACTATACAAAAATATAAAATATGTATGAAATATGTCAATACTTGTAAGATCTCAAACTTTTATAGAGATGAATCGATCTTATTTATAGGTATTATTTTTCTTTTTTAAGTATATTTTGTTTTCCTTTTTTATTGGGTGCTTTTGGGTGAAATTATATAAAATTATAAGGATGCAGGTAAAGTCATGGTTTGTTCTTGGTTTTCAAAAATAGTATATCTGGGCCCATCAAACCATCAAACACCTCATAGTGATAGATTGTATGGTTAGAACACAATTTGTCAAACTGTGCACCCTATTAGGTAAAACCATACACCCTTATAGAAGAGGTGCATGGTGATGGATCGTGGTTTGGAAAAATGTGTGGGCCTACCCGTGAAACTATTTACAGGTTATCAATTAACCCTAAAATTAGATTTAAAATTTCTTTAGACCCAATATTAACCTCAAATAAATCATATATAAACCATAATCATATTCTCTAATTTTTTTAATCTCCTAAATGAATGTATAATAGATATTAATCTCCTGTAATGCCAATTAAAATCTCATAATGAATATTTTCATCCTTCATAGTAAGGGGATATTATCTTGTAATGTTTCCTTAAACACTCCAATCTCTACCTCTTCTTTTTAAGGGATTTTATCCTCTTTTTTGGATCTAAATATTGTTTTTTTGGATCTAGATCTTGGCATGTTGGATCAAGATATAGGATTGTTGCATCTTGATTCTTTTGATTTTGGATCCATATTTCTGATTTATATCTCATTCATTATCATGTTCTTGATTATTCTCCATCAATTAGGGATTTTCATTGGCAATCATTTGTAGTTTTTTTGGAGGTAAGTGGTATAAATTCCAGAATTATGGTCTTTGTTTAGTTACATGTATGTAATTGTATGAAATTAAATTTTCCATGATTGGGAAATTACATCATTAATTAAATTAAATTTATTAACTTTCCATGTGGTAAAAAATGATCTTAATTGGTGAAATAGAATGGAGAAATTGAATAAAGTAATTGTTGAATTAATTGATGGGGTATTGGTATTGTGAAATTGTATTGATTGATTTAATTAACTATTTATTTAATTAATGGGATATTGAGATTATGAAATTTGATTAAATTAGATTAATTAATTGTTTTATTAATTAATTGATTTTTGTCAATGTGAAATTGAGATAAATAATTATTGAATACATTAAATGAATGTGTGACTGTGGAATTAATGAGATATTGTGATTTTTAAATTTATTAGAAAAATTAATTTTCGAATTAATTTATTTTGTATTGAGAACATTAAATTAGATTAATTAATTATTGAATTAATTAATGGTAATTATTGGGATTATGAAATATATTGAATTGAAAAAATTAATTGAGTAATTAATTAATAGATATACTGTTTATGAGTTTTTATAATAAGGTTAATGTTGATTAAACATGATTCATATGACTCATATTGTATTGTAATTGATTGATAAACATATTTTGGACATGGTCTGCTTCTTCAAAGGCCCATATTTATAAATTAATCGATATACATGTGTTGGACATGGTTCATTGCATCTAAATACAATAATTATGAATTGATTGATAATCATGTGTGGGACATGGTATGCTTCATCAAAATACAATAAAGATAAATTTATTGAAAATAAGTACCATACATGGTCATTTTATTACAAATACCATGATGATAAATTTATTGATAAAAGTGTGTGGGAAAAAGACTCTTTAAAAACCCCATGTTTTCCTAAGCGTTGTGAACTAGACCCAAATTATTGTAATTCAACAATGTTTCTAGTTTTTCGTATTATGAATTGAAATGAAATTGATAATTAGAGACACTTTTTTATAATGAATTTTGATTTTAATTTGTTACATCATTCCATATATGGTATGGGTCGAATCTATATTGAGAGTTAGAGTGTACTAGTGAACTAGAGGTTTTATGTGGTTAAATAAAGGGTATTTGAATACATGTAAACTTTTTTAATTTAAAGCCATTAATTATTATTTGTAAAGCTTCATATACTATTTATACTGGATTTAGTTTTAGACACCGTTGGTGGTATCCTTATGGATCATACCCACACCCTTCATGGGATTCTTGATTGGGACCTGAGTAGACTTCATTGTATCAAGAATGAATAAGGTAAATGTCCCTATATTAGATGGATAAGTTGGGATAGAGCATGGATGAGGGAACCAGACATGGTTTGGGACTTGCTTGGGAGTTATTAGTGTATATTTATTTTGGGTTTTCAATATTGACAATGGAAACACACTTTTTCATGGAATATATAATGTTCTAATTTGGATATTATATTCATATTTCGATCACCATGTGATACTAGTGTGGTTTTATTATTGGTTATTTCATTTGGTTATTCATATTTATTTACACTAGTTTATTACTCAGATAATGAGGGTGTAGTCTCCTCATGAATGATATTTGACCTTTTCTTGAATGCCAATGGCATATGGGGAGGAATTATTGAAGTCATGAGACCCCCTATCTCAAGGCACCAGTGTGTGGAACCTATGTATGGATATTAGAAATTCTTCTCAGGGCCCATTTTTCTTTTCTATTTTAATTATGAAATTTTTTAATGGTAGATAGGAAACTATGAAGTGATTTTCCTTGTACATGATATCATGCATTGAATTATAAAACCTATGTATGTTGGAAAACCAATGTATATATGATTGGATTTATTATTTGATGTCGGTTGTTATATTTGGATGTTATTTCACCTTGAGTAATGCATTTTATTTGGAATGTTTTGGGTGTTTTAATGATTTTCTGATATTTGATGTGTGTCCTTGTTTGGATTGAGATATGAGTATTCATGCATCATTTTCTGTGACAAATATGTTTTTTGAAATAATTTATTTTTTTCTCGCATGGGATGATAGGTTTTTTTTATGTTGTTGAACAAGAAATTTTTTTCCTTTCTTGTTTGTTTTAAATGAAATGTGCCTAACAAGATCTTGAAATATTATTGAATTAATCCTTGATATGAATAAATGGGTTTCTAATGGGAATATCAATAAATGGTAATTGTTTTTTCTTTTTTAACCATGAGCAAGATGTATGATGGATAAGGGTAGTGATATTATATTGGTTTTGACCATGTTTTGGGGTTCATGAGAATGAATTATAGATTTACGTGAATCACCAAAATTGTGTTAATGTTTTCTTATGTATCCAAAGACGTGTTTTTGTAATTGTATAAAAATTCCTCCAAGATGATTTTTTTGAGAGGAAGACTATAGGTCATGGCTGGATGTGATCCTCTTGAAGTGGAACCTAGGGCACTAATAGTTTTGGGTGAGGCAATCGGTGAGAAATTACAAGATAACTTTTCTTAGTTCATGAAATTAATTTAATGTGACCTAGAGGGTTTTAAAAAGAATATATGGTCTGATGATGGATTTCTATTTATATAATCATATGGCTTTTACCAGAAAGGGTGGATTAGAGGAAGTATAGTTTTTGATTTATTCCATCAAGAATATACATGGCCACCTGGAGACTTCTTCTGAGAAGCGAGTCAAATTAGTTGCTTATATGTTATGTATTCAAGATCAGAATTTGTGTGACATCTAGAATCAAGATGGATAGACTAAGAACATGGAGGGAAAGGACTTCAAGGATAAGTTCTTGGAGCACTTTTATCTTGAGATGCTCAAAAGAGATAGTGTTCTTGAGTTCATGCAGTTGATTCAGGGGAGTATTTATGTGATGGACTATATTGGACTCTTTATAGTATTGAATTTTATTGTCCCAACATCGGTGTGGGACGAGGGTACAACAAAAAATTGGTTTCAGGATGGGATTAAATTTTAAATTAAATCCCAAGTGAATATATTCAAGTTAAATAAGTTTTTAAAGGTATTTAAGAAGGATATTGTATCTAAGGGAAACCTAAATGAAGATTATAGTGGAGGGAAGTTTGATACTACTAAATATATAGGAGGTTCATCTTCTAGGAGCATGAAGCATCACATTGAGAATGTTATCCAGGGTGATACAAGGATGTGTAGCCGAGGGGAAGCATCAGTTACATAGTACCCAGACCATGTGATATTTCCCCAGTGTGGTAGGTTGTGACACATCCGGAGATAGTTCCCCCAACCACCAAGTCAGTGATGAGGCTTTGACAAGATTGGAAATATACAGAGGTTCTACTAGAACTGGTGATAGATAGGTAGTGATGGAGAATCTAGATTTTTCTAGTGTGTAGGAGGGGGATCTTCTAGACCATATCAGTCTAGAATTGGGAGTTCTATTGTCCGTGGTGGTAGAGGTAGTGGGCATGGAGCTTCTGGGAGAGATATCTCATATCAACAAAGTGGTGTAGCATATGGGATTTTGAATTCATCACTGTGAAGAGGGTCCATATGGTTTAATGCATTTCATCCTACACTAGTGGATAGTGAGGCTCGATTTTCAATGGCTATAGGTATTATTCTTGTACCTTCTATGATAGATAGATTTTTATTTGATTCCAAAACATCTTATTCATTTATTTATAAAAAACTATAAATTGTTTTAGCATTTTGGTGGAGTTCTCTTGTGGTTTTATAACATTAGATACACAATTGGGAATACAGTCGAGAGAAATATGTTTGTGCATGGGATGTTATCTTGAGGTTTGTGAGTATCATTTAAATTGTGATCATACATCTTGGATATCTCAAGATTGGATCTAATTATTTTATGTATTAGTTAGTAGCATATCGAGCCTATATAGACTATTATCGCGGTACTGTGACTTTTATGTCTCATGTGGGTGAAATTTATAATTACTATGAATAGTGTGATATCATGGCTGGTCATACATGGCCAGTTCACCAGAAACTAGGTGAGGTTACCACCTATGTTTCTTGTCTTTTTCTTCATTAAGGTAGTGTAAAGTAACTTTTCTTTTCCCTTATAGTGGAAAAATTTTAGGAAATTTTTCGTGAATAATTCTTAGTGGTTCCATCTGATAGATATTGTAATTTACCATTGAGCTCATATCAGGGGTTGAGAAAGTTTCTATTCCACAATACAGAATGGAAGAAACAGTTATTCAAGAGATCAAGGCTCAACTAGAGGATTTGTAGGATAAGGTATTTATCCATCGGAGTATGTCCTCATGAGATTCTATTGCCTTTTCTTCAAAAAAAAATGATAGAAAATTGAACATGGTTATCTATTAACATAAGTTGAACTTGATGGAAGAGAATAATCAGTATCTTCTTTTATGTATTGATGATCTATTTTTCCATCTTATGGGTTCTTGTGTCTTCTCTATGATTCACATAAGAAAATGGTATCATCAGTTGACAGTTTGACCTTCTGATATACCAAGTACAAAATTTAGAAGAAGGTATGGAATTTATGAGTTCTTAGTGGTGTTTTTCAGGATTAAAAATACACCAGTAGTATTTATGGACATCATGAATAGAATCTTCAACCCATACATAGATCAGATTTTTGTAGTGTTTTTTGATGAAATCTTGGTGTACTTCCAGAGTCATGATGATTATTCCCAACATCTTGACATAATCCTGAGTACACAAAGAGAGTATCAACTATATTAAAATAGATATAACTGTCAATTTTGTATTTATTGGTTATACATCATAGGTTACATCATCTTATAGAATGGTGTGTTAGTGGACCTAGAGAAGGTTCAGGTAGTTGTATCTTGGTAGAAGCATATGAACGTTTTTGATATCCGTATATATTTTGGATTGGTTGGATATTATCAGAGGTTCCTACAAGACATTTTCAATTTCACATTACCACATATAGGACTGATGAAGAAGGGAATAACATTTTAATAGAATGGGGCATGTCATTATGCCTTCCTGAATATGAACAAGCATTTGAGAATGGCACCAATATTGATCATATCCAAGTTAGGTGAGGATTAATGGGTGTTTTTTATGCTTCTAGGATTTTTCGTGGAGCTATTTTGATGTATAGAGAATGAGTGGTGGAATATGTGTCCTGATAATTGAGGCCACATGAATGGAAATACACTATGCATGAACTCAAGTTGGTAGTATTTTTTTTATCGTTGATGTCCTGTAAACATTATATTCTAGGTGAGAAGTTTACTATGTATATTGATCACAAGATCATAAAGTACATATTTTACCGAAAAACTTTGAATCTCCCGTAGCAAATGTGGTATGAGTATATGTAGTCATCTAATTTGTAGAAGGAATATATTATTGAGAATTCAAACACTATTGTTTATTCTCTAGGTAGTAAAAATAAGAATCATGTTGTTCATGATTCTAGTTCTGAGTGTAAAATGATTACATTACTAGTTGAGATACATTTTTTGGTTCATGAAAACTAAGAGTATATGACTCTATCATCAGTTTCAGTAGATTCATCACATTTGGGGGGATCAAGGATAATTATTATGAGGATCCAAAATGTTTTTTTCCTGAGGGAATGTATTGAAGGTTGATAGTCTTCTTCTGGTTAGAGAAAAGATAATTATAAGATCATTAATTTCAATAATCGAGTAGTTTCTCCAACGAGCATGTGGGATGACGTGATGAATGAATTTCATGGATCTAAGTGGAAAGTGCGTCTAGGTGTGACCAAAATTTACAGTGACCAATGTCTATAGTTTTTTATCCAGATTTGAAAATAGATATAGAAAGGTTCATGACCTGATTCTAAACCTATAAATAGGTGAAGGTTGTGAATCAACGTCCTGGTGGTTTACTACAGTTATTGTCTATTTCATAATGGAAGTGGGATGATGTTAATTTTCACATTGTGCTGGGTCTCCCAATGGTTCCTTGGAAGAATGATTCTAATTGGGTAATTGTTGACCGTTTGAAAAAGGACGCACATTTCATTCTAGTACCGTAGACTTTCCCACTGGAGATGTTGGGATATATGTACATTCGGTAGATAGTTCATCTGCATGGGGTTCCAAAGACTATAGTTTTGGACCATGACACATGCTTTACTTCACACTTCTAGAAGGGATTATAGAAGGTTCTTGGTACACAAGTTTTAATGTGAATGATATTACACCCATTGATAGATGGGTAGTTATAATGTACAATATAGGGTCTTGAGGAAATTCTTTGGACAATTGTCTTAGACTTCTATGGGTCTTTGATGAAGATCCTAGCTTTAGTGGAGTTCTCCTATAAAAATAATTATCAAGAAACTATTGATATGGAACCATATGAGGCACTTTATTGTTGGTCTTGCAGATCCCCTCTATGCTGGATGAAGGCAGATGAGTCTAAGCTATTGGGACTGATTATTGTGCTAAAGACATTAGAGTAGGTTTAGTTGGTTTGTAAATGTATGGTTACCACTCAGAGTGGAAAGAAGTTGTATGCTGATAGACATTGAAGACCCCTTGAGTTTATAGAGGGAGATCATGTATTCCTTCATGATTTACCTAGGATGTATCACCATAGGATTCTAAGATAGGGTATTTTGGATCCAAGGTTTTTTTGACAGTTATAGCGTGTTGAGAGAATCGGGCTGGTGTATTATTGATTTTTTGTTCCATGGATCTATAGTTCTATTCATGATTTTAATTATGTTCCACAACATTAAAAGTATCACACCGACCCTTTGCATCTGATACATTTGGATGATGTTAATCATGAGATTTATTCATCCTTTGAGGAGCATCTAATATGTGTGTGGGATCATAATGAATTGTTTTTATAGGGAAAGACCATGTCAATAGTTCTTGTGTTTTAAAATCATGGATTTTTTTTGGAGGAATCATAGGAGAGGGAAGTGGATATACAAAATTTTTGGCCTGGCCTTTTTACCACAAAGTCTTAATTTTTTTTTGTATTATAGTTTGATGATGATCTATTATAAGGCAGGGATATTGTAGGTCCTAAACCTTTTCTGGAGATAAATTGAGATCCCTTATAGGTATTATTTTTCCTTTTTTGAGTATATTTTTTTCTAGTATTATCTTGGTTTCTTTTGGGTCAAAATTGGATCAAATTTTATTGATTAAGGTTAGTTTGTGGTTGGCACATCAATTTCCCAAATAGTTTGCCCAGACCAAACAAACCATGTGACCCCTCAAAGAGAGTAATTTCACAGCTGAGGACCAATTTTTCAAAATGTGAACCATCTTAGGAGAAACTATACAACCCTAGAAGTGTCACATAGTATAGAATATTGTGAGTCCTTACCCAGGAAACAATGTGGGGTTTTTAATTAACTCGAATATTAGATTTACACTTTCTCAGACCCCCCATATTAACCATAAATTGACCATGTCTTGAACAAATCAGAATCTCTCATTTTTATATTCCCCATGATGAATTTATATGGTTCGTAACATCCATTCATGATGATTAAAGGACCAGATTAAATATTTTCACTCATTCCAGTAAGAGGATCTTATCCCATGTGCATTTCTTCTTCTCTCTCATCTCTCCCTCATCTTTTAGAGGGATGTTATCATCTATTTTGTTAGATCTAGATATAGTTTTTGTAGAATTTATATATAGTCTTTTTGGATCACGATCTAGTATTTTATGAACATGATTCACATAATTTTGGATCTTGTTTTTCAATCTAAATATCATGAATCATCACTTTCTGGATCATTCCACTTTAATTGGGGATTACCATTGGTGAGCATTTATCAATGACTTGAGGTGGGTGGTCTAAATTCCAATATCATATTGTTGATTAAATTATGTGTATGTAATTGTAATAAATTTTTTATTTTCTTGATTCGGAAATTTCATCTTGAATTGAATTGATTTGTTTTCATTTCGATCTGTTTACTATTTAGGTTAATTGGGTAAATACGATTGTCAAATTGAATTAATTAATTGTGTAATTATTTAGTGGGATATTTGGATTGTAAAATTGAATTCAATTGAATTGAAAAAAATTACTAATTAATGTGATATTGGGTTTTGAAATTGGATTGAATTATATTAATTAATTTTTTAATTAATTAATATATTTTTGTAAATGTGAAATTAAATTAATTAATGGAATGTTTGATTATGGAATTGATGAGATATAAATATTGTGGAATTTATATAATTAATTAATTTTTTAATTAATCATTGGGTTATTGCAAATGTGAAATTATAATAATTAATTATTTAAATAAATAATGGTAATTTTTGTGACTATGAAATAGATTTTAATTGGATTAATTAATTGTTGATTTAATAAAAATATGTCATGTTTGTGAAATGTGAAATAATGATTGATGTTGATTAACATTGATTAATGTGATACATGTGATATTTTCATTAATTGATAAACATTTCTAGGACATGTCCTACTAGTTCCAAAGTCCATAGTGAAAAAGTAATTGATAAATTTGTGTTGGACTTGGTATCCTGCTTCCAGATCCCATAGTGATAGATTCATTGATAAACATGTGTGTGACATGGTCTTCTTCTTCAAAATACCATAGAGATAAATTGATTGATAAATGAGCATAGACATGGACCATTACATCAAAAACCCACAGGGTCCTATGAATGGTGACCTAGACCCAAAATGTCGGCATTGAGCCATGGATCTAATTATCCATATAACAAATTAAAATGAAATGGATAATGAATGACCAAGTGTTAAAATGTAATGTGAGATTAATTTTTGACATGGATCTTACTCTCGCATGGTCAAATAAGGGATTGAGACTTCAGGTTTCCTCAGGAACCTGAAGGGTTGTTTTAAAATAAAGGTTGTTTGAATAAATGAGAATAATTTAATTTATTTATTGTATTTATTCTTTATATAACTACATGGAATATTTCGACTGGATATTGTTTAATATTTCATCGGTGGTTTCCTATTGATTTTTACTCATAGCCTACATAGGGTCCCTAATTTGTACCTGAATAGACTTTGTGGTTTCATGAACGGTTAAGGTAAAGGGAACTATGTTAGACTGGTGATTTGGTATGGACAAAGGATGAGGGAACCAGACATGGTTTTGGGACCCCTTGGGAGTTGTAAATATCTATTTACATTGGGATTTTCATATTGACACTTGACATGTAATATGGGATGGCATATATACTATTTAGTTTTTGATATTTTATTCATTTTTTGGTCACCACATGATACAGGTTGGTTCCATTATTTATTATGTCATTTTGTTGTTTTTAATTATCTCCACTAGTTTATTACTAATATAAAGTTGGAATATCCTCCCAGGGCTCAATATTTGATCCCTTCAACTAGTCGGCAGACTTTATTGTTGAGGGAGATGTGCTTGTGATCATTTGAATGACCAACTAAAGGAAACTGTGTGTGTCACTTGGCTCAAGACATTACAAAAATAAATGTAATATATTTCTAATCACTTCTTTATTTCTTGTATCATATGAAAATTCACCACTCCTTATTTTTGTGTGGTGTATATACTTCACTTTTAAAAGCTATATCATGAATCACATTCTTTTCATGATATGTAATGCTTTATTTGATGTTATGTTTTATGTTATCTTATGATTCATGTGATTAAATATTCTGTAAGGGATATTTTTTACAAATCTCTTCCTTGGAGACAAATGCCATTTTATACACCTATATTCAATTATGTGGTGTATATAAAATCCCACTGACACTTAATATCATGAATTTATTTATTCTCGTGATATTATTTTTAAATTTAATGTTATTATTTTATGATGAATATTATTTAATATTACAATTTTGGTTATGGTTTTATCATACAATCTCATTGTTTACTGAGATTTTTTAGGTTTATTATTCTGGTGATAAAATATTTTGATCCATATGTCATGAAAATCATGCCATTTCTTATCATCTAGTTATATCATGTGAATTGATTTTCCCATTCATTTACCTCCCTTTATGTATTCAATATTCAAAAATTATGTTTTAAATAAAAAAACCAATTTCTCTCTTTAGTCGAAAAAAACTTTTTCTAAAAAATCTAGTTTTTCAAAAAATGTTTTCAAAAAAAGTTTTCAAATTCTATAAAAGAATTTTTTAAAACATTTTTACACATTATTTAATTTCATAATGTTTTTTAAATTTAATATTAATTTTATTTAAAGAAAAAATGTTTGATTTGGAATTAACCAAAAATGTTTAAGGATTTATTATTTTAACTAGTACATAATGAACGGTATTTTCCACTATCATGGTGAACTAGTTATTTTAAATATTCCATCATAATTATCAATTTATATTTTAACTAAAAGGATTTAAATAATTTTTTATGATGTTATATTTTAAAAAATGATATTCAAAAAATAGAAAATATATTTTCCTCAAAAAAACATTTAAATAAATTTTATGTATCTCATTATAAGTTTTGAATGGCATTTTCAACGGCAATGATTTTTTTAAGAAGTTATTTCCAAATTGGAATGTATATTTTCCAAAATAAAATTTTAAATTGATATTTCAAATTCAATTTCAATCTACAATGAAAAAATTTGATGTTCTTATTCATCACTATAGATATTATCTAATGCTTTCATTCCTATTCAATATCTGGATGCTTAATACTTATGTTGAAAATATGATTATGAAACATGTTTCTCTTCTATTGGTGGTAACATGATAAAATTACTATGAAAAATGATTATTTTTTAATTTTTTGGCATTGATTAATTTAAGAAATTATTTTGGAAAATGTTTCTTTTCCACTGGTGATGTAATTATCGGATTTTTATGAAACCCATTTCTTTTCATTAGTTCATCCATGATCATTAATTTAGGTTCTTGTGGAATACATATGATTGATTTTCATTAGGTGGTGGTGGTTATGTCATAATGATGGATGGTGGTTATGATATATTCAAGGATAGTAGTTATGTTAAAACTATGTTGGGTGGGACTTCTATCTCCCTCCAATGTATTGTGTAAAGATTATTTACTCATCAGAAAATAATACATGAATGTACAGTGAACCCATTTCAGTAAGAGACTCTATTTATTAAGGTAATATTGTGAGTAATGCATGGATACTACAATGGTTTGGATAGTGAACCCATTCCACTCTGATATTCTCATAAATGATCTATAAACTTCTAATGCCATATTTTATACTTTAAATGTATATGGTATAATTAAATTCCTTGTACCAATGTTATGCTCTCATGGTTCATGTTCTTTAATCCCATTATGATTCATGTCTTTTGGAAATCCAATATTTATTCCATGACTAGTTTTTTTATCTATGATATACAGTATATGGTTTTTCAATAGTGTTCTCATATACTAATACTGTTATTCTAATGATATATTGATATCTCAAATTCTTAAACATATAAAGAATCTAATATCACCATTTCTTATGTTTCCTTTCCCAAGTTTATGATGAAAGTTATAATCTATGATATGTATAATATGGGTGATAATTATGAATAACATAGTAAGATATGATTTGTCTCACATATAAACCAATTCTTTATGTGTCCATGTTTCCAAAGGCCCTAGATGTAAAATAATTTATTGTGAAACTTTATGTTTGGTAATGTAAATTCATCTTTTAAGATTTTATATTTATATATGATATGTTCGGGTGTTTACATTTGGTATCATAGAAAAGTTTTATTTAACCTTTAGAAAATAGGATATGAAAACATTAATAAGATACCTGGAGATATTTCTAGTGATATGTTTGTGATTGCATCAAAGGATAATGATATGGATGATACAATATGAAGGGAAATTTCATTCAATTTTTTTAAAGGATATAGTAAGTGGTTTTCATGAAATTAAATCTTCGTCTATATAAATATAGGGTATGTCCCTCTAGAACATATGCAACATTGGGTAATAACTCTGCAAAAGAAACACTTATTATGACTCAATCATCAATTGGTATAGAACAACGGGCATTGTTACACACCTCACTTGATAGTCATGAGAGATATGATTTTGAAATTCAAAAAATATTTATGAACAGCCATCATTTATTGTAAAAATGAATACAAATGACCTAGTTTAATCTTATAGTGTCTGATGTTGAAAATAATTAAACATTATTTGGAAATTTAATAAGTGATTTTTCATGATTATGTGGTTTTCAATTGTGATAAGTGTTTCTCACACTATTCATTTTGGTTAATTCAATGGTAGGAACCAAAAGGATCCATGTTCAAATTTAATAGGTTGGAAAACGTTGTGACTATTATAAAAAAAATTGTATGATAACTAGATATAAATATATTATGCCTATACCTAATTAGATATCATCAAATATGATTGACAGTGTGAACATTGGTAAAATTACTAATTAATCACAGAAGATGAAGATAATCTTTTATTAATTTTCATGTGGTATTTAACATAATGTAAGGAATATTTAGATTCTTTTATACTATTTTGGAGGTAATAAGAACCTAAATGAATATCTCAAATGGAGGGGAAGGAGTTTTCTATGTGTAAATAAAGGTCATAGAGAAATTAAATTCCAAGGAATATGTAAGGAACTTGGGAATTATCTGAGTCAATGCCCAAATCAAGGGGTTATCCCCTAGACCATGGAAAGACCTATGTTATACAATATAGTTGAAGAAAAATCATTTGTTTTTTATGTATTAGAAATAATTATGTTATACTAATCATGAAATATTGTATAATTTTTTTGTATATGTTTTTCATTTAGCATTTGTAATAATATAATTAACTGGTGTGATGACTAAGAAAATTGATTTAATGGGAAGGTGATATTTTAATAAAAATACATGGTTAAGTGAAGATAACCCTTAACATGTTCTTGATGTTAAGATAATAATTCTAAGATAAATAGGTGATACATATGATTAAATTAAATTATACAGTATTTTTGACCATGGAAGTGTCTAATTATTTATGGAAAATGTGATTTATGTTTTCATTAGTGATGTTTAGAAAAATAATTTATATAATATATTTACTATTCTATGGATTTATTTAGTTCATGAGGGAGTATGTATGTTTTTATTAAGGTTTTATTGTAACTTTAGTTATTAAAAGATTTCAATAAAATATTGGACTACAATATTCACATATGTTGTATATGAAAAATTGGAGAAACTTTATATTATTTGAGGGATTAAGGTTATGTTTTGTTGAAAAATTTATTACCTTATTTTTAAATTATGAATTTTGGATGGGATATAAGGTTAAAAATTTATTAAAAGGGATATTATTCAATTTGTTTGATTATTTAGAGATTAATGTCTTATTTCACTATATGATTATTTATGAATATTGAATAACCTATGGATATCATTTTTTTTATAATAACCAGACTTAAAGGAATTAGTAGTCATTATTCTATGTATATCATTATATATGAGGGTTTAAAACACACACACAAAAACTCTTAATGTAAGAGATGAAGTGGAAATTGTTCAAGGGACAACCAATGGACAATATTGTGCTTAATAAATCAAATCAAATTGGGTAATTTTATCTTCTAATAGAAATTCTTAAACATAATTAAAGGATCTTGAAATAAAATGTTATACATCTACTTAGATTTATAATGAATAAATGGTGTTTTAACCAATCAATGAATTAGTTTTATTTGGTCATTGACATTCTCCTCACAATGTTTTCTATCACTCTCTATTAGTATTTGGTTGTTGGATTTCTCTCTTATATCCATGTGTTCTCTTGCCACCAAATCTCTCTAATATGGAAACTATGTTATGTGTTATTCTAGGTGACATTAATATATCCATTTCTCCCCTTTCAAAAATAAGTCTTATTAACCTATTTTACAATTTGGTTTTCAAATAATGATATATTTATATGTTAAAACATTTTTTCCAAAACCAAATTTCAAATTGCAAGGATTCAATTTATTTATGGTGTAGAATGTAACACCATAATGTTTTTTTATTTGTTTAAATCAATTTAATATTTTTGATATTTCTCATTATAAAAAAAATGTATTTTATCTTAAATGACACTCAACACTGAGTTAATAATTTTACACATGCATCATTGAGATTTAATATCAACACACACAACATCAAGATTCACATGTGTTATATGAACAATTGGGTTTAAACGAAACATGAAATTATATTAAAAATTTATTAATTATTAATATAATTATCACATAGCCATTGTAATGTAATGTATAAATAATATTAACTAAATTATGAGAATATATTCTTTTCACATTTATCTAAAATTAATTCCTTTGTTACAAATTAATTGTAAATGAATATAACTACCATTTGAGAATATTGGGGATCCTTTTCCCAAAAAGTATATAAATACCCAAAAATGTTTTTTTCATGAATAAATTAAAAGATTTTTTTTTGAATTATTTTAATGAAATATATATATATATATTAAATAAGATTTTTCACATTCATCTAATGTGTTTTTTAGAAAATAGATAAGAATAAATCCAATTTTATGCTTAATAATTTTTTTATAAAACACAGTTATTTAGACTTTTGTAAATTTAATTTAATGATATCTTTTTTCCTCTTTAGAAAAGTATTATTTCAAAAAATATATTCATTTTTGAAATCATCTTTTAAAAAATATAACCTTTTTCAAGAATTGTAATTTCTTTTAAATAATTTAAAAACATCCAAATTATTTTAACACTGTTTTAAAAAATAACTAGTTAAATTATATATATAGAAATAAAATTTATATAATTGAAATAAATTTCATTTTGAATCTTGACATTAAATATTTTTAATCATTTTGAACATTTATCTTCTGAAAACATAATTTTTCTATGTCTATAGGTTTAATATCATATTAAATTTTACCAGTTCTGTAAATATAATTTATTAAAATGGATTATATATTTGGAAAAAGAATATTTTATATTTTCTAATATGGTTAATGTAAATTTTTACTGTTATGAGTAGTATAAGTAGTAAAAATCATTTACTACAGATAAGGTGAAAATGGATTTACTGGGGGTTAAACTAAAAACATAAGTTGTAAATGACATAGAAACTTATCTATAACCTATTTTATGTATATAGTTAGACCAAAAAACCTATATTGATTTAAAATTTACCATTTACTATCATTTTTCATGTGTAAAAGGTGTGTGAAACCTTTTATTTTCAAAAATTATGTGTGTTCCACTAACCTAACATATAAAAGGCAACCACTTTCCTCTAATATTCACACATATAAATCTAATTGGATTTGAAAATACCTTCCCAAATAACTTCTTTAATTACCTACTATCATCACCTATTCCATATTTTAGTCATAAATTCTTCTTAATAAGTTTATTGGTGAAAACCAAAAAAAACTTATCAGAAGAAGAGGTGTTGTCCCTAACCAAACATTTTATTTTATTTATTCCTTCAAATCATTCATATATTATTAAACCATTTATACATAATATCTGAACTATATTAAATATAATGATATGTTATTTATTTAATTGAACAACCTAACACCCTCTCTACTTCCATCAAATGAGATATGAAATTATCATTCTTTTATACGACGGAATACAACCTTTTGAACTGATGTTATTTTTTTTCAAGACTTCTTCTCAAGGTTGGATAAAATGATGGAATTGATATTACATATGATAATTATGATATTATTATACCTATGAAATTATAATAATTCACATACCTATATGCCTCCAAATATGATGAAAAACAATAACAATGCTCATGTGAACATCGGACTACCACCTCATGAAACAATGTGATGTATTTTTCTTTTTATATTTATATGGATGTTAATAAGGATAGATTAAATAAATGAATATTATTTTGGTAAAATATATATACTTTTAGAATTATTAAATCACATCTACCTCCATATATTATTATTTTTGGGAATACGATAACATCTCGTGTTTATAGAAGACTACCGCCTCACAGAGCAATGTGATTCGTTTTTCACATATGGTGCACATTGAATGATACATGGATATGTCTAAATAAACATATCATGAAACCCTCTCTCCAAAGATTCCCATCCTGATCTAGAAATGTAATAAGATATATAATGACCCCCGAGTCCCACCTCCAGTAGGCTCCGAGGTGGTGACTAGAACCATGGGTATAAAAATTTCCCAATATGGGTGGAATTACCCTTTTTATAGTAACCACGATCTTGATATAGGTTGTATCAAAATCAAAAAAAACTCAAATACATATATATAAAAAAATCTGAAATCCATCCCACATGTATTTTTAAAGTAAAAATGCAAGAAATATAAGTTAAATAAAGAAATTAAATACAAAAAGAACAAAACTATGTAGCAACATGAAAAATATCCCAACATCTGATCTAGTAATGCCCATCATGGTCCCCATAGTCCTCTAGGAATCATGAAAATAGTTTTATATACATAAGGTGATCATTAAAGTATATTTAGTTAGGAAACCCAAAATCTTTCATAAACAATAGGAGAAGCGTACTAATTCCCCCGTGAGAAAATAAAAAAACCCAAAAGCACCTAACAATGTATACTACCCATCCCATATTTTACCAAGGTATACTCGCTAAATAACCCAAGTCATGTAAAATAATATAATAAGAACATCGATGATTGGGTACCCCACACAAAATTCCCATTGATTAGCTACTCTCACATCTTAATATAAAACATCCTGGTGCTCCCACCTCTTCCAAAAGAACCATGTCACAAACATCCCACACACACCTGAGCCTCACAACTACATAACAACCTACCTAAAGAGTCTTTGGATACCAATTCCTAGAAAATGGAGCATAGAAGATACAATAACCATTTATCCATCCTCCTACTAGGATGTTGGAAAAAACACCCTCTCCCATGAAATAAGGGTGTTCTACACATTGTTCTCAACTAGGGTGGGGTGAGTATAGAAATCACAGAGGACAACATGTATATATATATAGGTACAAAATACTTATCACAACCTATGGGTTTTAAAAACAAAAAAAACAATCTACACAAAACTTCCCTTACTTCCACCTATAATGAATAACCACATATCCATCCATAGACTTAATTCATAACTCCAATAAATCATTCAACCAGTTATCATTCATTATTTATCAGCCCAAATTTATTGATTCCATCCCTACCTAGGAAACTATCAAACACAACACATGTTATAAGGGATAAGAAACCATACCAACCTATACCAAAACCATTTAGAGAAAAAAGGACTATGGTAGAATAATCCACTCTAACACCCATTATTAATATACAGGTCCCTAGAAACTTGGAGTGTAAATTCCAATGAAAGGTAACACCATACCTCTTCAAAATTATCCATCCTAAACCATCCTTGGCATCCCCACTACATTAAAAGCACCACATCTAGAAATAATAACAAAAATCAACCAGTTTGCAGTTCCACTGCACAAAAAGACCATGCCTAATAACCATAACACAACCAAAATGTAGACCCACTATTCAATAAGTTAATCCATTTCAAAAAAAATCAATATATAAACCTATGAAACCATTTCACTCTCAAACCTTCCGCACACACCTCCATGATCTCAATAGCAGCATCACACAACTCGTATGAATAATAAGATAGAAAATATCCACACATATCACCCAACCACACCCAAAAAGGAAAATTTTATTCAGATTTTACACACTTTTAATTTAATTCTAATTTGATAAATTAGGGTTTATCATAAAAAAAGTTTGATCCTAGGTAATCCATTTAATTGACTCGATATATGTGATTAATCAAGTTTTCATGTTGTTTCGGTGCGGATGTGCGTCGGGTTACGTTGTTCCGCCAGGACGCGTTCGCGCGTGCACCCGTCGACCCGAGGGGATAGGCACGCGGCTTGTGTCCCCGCAATCCCGCTTTCCAAGGGCGGGCGGCATTCGTCCCTTATTCAGGGGCGTCTGCTCCTTGATCGAAACCGGGATGATGGGATGTCGGCTCCTCCTTCCGTGGACGTCTCCTCGGAACTCGTCACCTAATCCGGGTCTCCCTCATAGATTTAAGAATGTTCGTGAATCTCGTTCCCAGCGCCATATCTTCATGGACACCAGTTAATTACGCTGCTCCCGCCCGGACGCTCCAAGGGGTCTGGTCGGGGCAGCAACCTGCGGTGAGGAGACCGGGTGGCTCTGGGTGTCGGGGACTGCGACTCTGCATGTCTGTCTTCCATCCCTAATAGGGCTTCTCGAAGGCGTGATGGCCTGAGGCATCCTGCGCTGGGCGCGGGGAACTGTGTTACCTATGGTTTTCCTCAGCTTCCCATGTTTAACATGGGGTATGCCGCGAGTTTAACGTCCAGCGGGGACGGCATCGGACTGATCAACACGAGGAGTGGATCAGATGACAGAACCCCTTGTGGGGAACCTCCGACGCTGGGGCCAGCACATGGGCGGCTTCCCGAGTGAAGTGGAGTGGAATGAAATGGAATGACCCCACCGGGATGTGGCGGCCCGGGTAAGGATCAGGATGGATGATGGAGTGAAGAGCTTGGACCCCGTAGGGGCTTCCTACGTACCGTGCGTTAGCGCGGATCAAAGTCAGCGTAGTTCGGGTATACAGTTTAACGTCATGCTGGACGTCGGCAAGCCGACTCACGAAGAGATCGAGGCCGCCGGGCGGAGGATTGAACCGAACCACCTCGCACAGAGGGGGATGGAACGGCCGGGTGGATCACAGTTTCACGTCGTGCTGGACGCTGGCAAGCCGACTCACAGGGAGATCGAGGCTGCCTGAAGAAGGATTGAACCGAACCACCTCGCACAGAGGGGGATGGAACGGCCGGGTGAATCACAATTTTACGTCATGTTGGACGTTGGCTAGTTGACTCACGAAGAGATCGAGGCGGTGGGGAAGCACAATGGAGATACACACATGCAGTCCCCCACAGAGCGGATTCATAGGTGAATCGACGCGAATGTGAACTCGGGAGGGGTCCACGGATGGACGAACCAACGTGAATACGACCGGGACGACCAGGTGGTGGGCTTGAACCTCGGAGAGGCTTCCTACGTACCCTGTAAAAGAGACAGGGATCAAAGTCCACGTAGTTCGTTCTGTTTGTAACACTCTACCCCCGTGGGCGAAGGCCACTCCAATCCCGACATCCCTGCAGAGACAAGCGGGTGGGGGCCACATCCAAACCCGGAGGACCCTGCGTGCGGGGCACGGGATCGGGTGATGCGGACGGTTTAACGTCTTGCCGGACGAGGTAGAGTTTAACGTCGTGTGTTGAGGACGAAGCGGACGGTTTAACGTCTTGCCGGACGAAGTACAGTTTAACGTCGTGTGTTGAGGACAAAGATGCTTGGCAGTTTAACGTCTTGCAGCGCGGACGATGGGGGCTAGGCAGTTTAACGTCATGCAGCTTGGACGTATGCGGTTTAACGTCGTGCAGGACGTGGTGCAGTTTAGCGTCATGCAGGACGAATTACAGTTCAACGTCGTGCAGGATGAATAGCGTACAGTTTAACGTCTTGTAGCTGGGACGAAGTGCAGTTTAAAGTCGTACGGGACGTGTTACAGTTTAACGTCGTGCAGGACGAATGCTGAACAGTTTAACGTCTTGTAGCTGGGACGAAGTACAGTTTAACGTCGTGCAGGACGTTGAAGCCGCCGATAGGCCCGTGTCACTTCACGCGAGCCTGGAGGGCCGCACGGGAAGACAACGCACGGTGCGGGCGCCGGGATGAGGGTCATCGGGCGCCACGCAGGCGGGTACCCTCGGGGGGTCAAAGGGGGCGACCCTGGCGGTTTGCGCGCAAAAGAGGAGCTTTGCACGCAATACCGCGGGTCGGCGCGCAAATGGGCGGGCTGGCACGCAAATGGGCCAGCACTTTGCGCGCGAATGATAGGGATTGCGCGCACCGGGCTTCGGATAGCGCACGGGGGCAACGGCTCATTCTTTAATGAATGGCCACTTTGGAAATGGGGGTGCACGCAATCGGGCTGGATTGCGCGCACCCGGGGGCAATTGCGCGCAAGAGGCTTCTTTGCGCGCAAATACCTTTGAGTGAAATGTTATTCAAAGGAAATGAGCCAAAGGGATTGCGCGCGAAGGCGAACCCCGAGGCTTTCTTGCGCGAAAGAAAAGAGGTTACCTGAAGATCGGCATTGCGCGCGGAAGGGGTTGGATTGCGCGCACAAGAGACCTTCGGATTCCGGCAACCTTCAAAACGTCGGGGGTCGCCTTATATTTATAGGCAACCCCTGGCGCGGAATCTGGTTCGCGGGCGCGGAATTCTCCTCGCGGGTGCGGAATCGGGCCCGGTGCGCAAGGGAGTCGCGCGGGCCACTGGCGCGCAAAATTGCGCGCCGGCCCGGCGCATTGCGCGCATCCCGGGAGGTTTGCGCGCGGCTCATCAACTTTGCGCGCGGGCCTCCAAAATTCCGCGCAAGGCCTTCGGGCCCTCCGAAACATGCTTCCGACTCCAAATATGACCTCGCTTTCCGCATCCGGAGCTTTGTTTGGGAACAATGGACTTTTCCGGCGTCTACAAAATCCCCCCCTCGGAATCTGATCGGCGAGAGGTCGCAACGATCGGGTTCCGAGGGAGACGCCGGAATGCCGAAGTCCTGGGTGGCGCGGGACGGTGGCGCGCAAAAAAAGGCGTCGGGCGCGAAATTCGCCGTGCGGCGCGCAAAGCGCTTTCCGCGCAGTGCGGACCCTGGCCTTGCCTATAAGTAGGGGCCCTGGGTCCCCCCCACCGTACACTGGCCTTCCGCGCGATAATCATCTAAGCTCTCGTGCACGAAATTGCCTTTTCCGGCGCGGAATTCGCCCGCTCGTCGCGCAAACTTGTCCGGGATTCTGCCTGCTTTTGCGCGAACACCCGGGGTTTTACGCGACGGACTTCCCGATTGCGCGTCGTCCACTAGGATTGCGCGCCAACTCTCAAACTTCTATACCAGCCTCGTCCGATCCCGCATGCTTCATCCCTTTACCCGCACTACTCCCGGAGCTTCTGAGATGGCTGTGAATCAAGGAAATGAGGGGAATGCCGCCACTCGCAGAGCTGAGATGGCGACGAACGAGGAGGTCTACGGAGCCAAGGAGATTGTTTCCAACAATCAATCCTTGTTCGACTTGCTGACACCGGCCCAGAAGACATATCCGCTGTCGAACAACCTGCCGCTCTGGAACTTTGGCATCCTAGATGAGGTTTCGGTGCCAGGGTTCGAGGTTGATGCGCCACGGACCTGGGTGACTCGGGAGGATGAGCTTCCCTGCTATAACATCACCATCAATGGGCATCCTTCCAGGGAGACCAGACACTTAGATGCCTATGTCCTGAACCCGAGGACGCGAACCATCGTTGGAAATGATCCTACTGCGGAGAACTCTCCAGCCCTCTACTCGAGCATATATCGCCAGAGTGTCACCGACGACACCAAGGGCTGGCTGAAGGACTGGGACTTGCGGTCTGGGGGCAATTTCACCAGTGAGTGGCCCTGGGCGTTCTGGGTACGCCACACTTGCGATCACTTCGCGGAGGAGCTGCGGTACATCGGCCTGTTTGAGGCGGTGTGGACGTCGCAGTTCCACTTCTACCAGCAGTCCGAGCTCGGGCCGGAGCTGTTCACCCGCTGGTCCCCGGATACCAACACCTTCCATCTTCACCATGGGGAGGTCGGCATCGGTCTCTGGGACATCCACTGCATCGGAGGTATCCTGCTGGAGGTTTACCAATACGATGAGTTCCTGCCTCCGAAGAACACCTGGGAAGACAGGTCACGGACTCCCATTCTGACCTGGCATCTGCTTGACCTGGCTACGCAGCGGCTCGGGATCAAGGACTTCAAGAAGGACATAGCCTACAAGGAGTGGTTTGGCCAGTTCTTGGAGCATGACCCGGCGGTCAAGATGCCAGGTAGGGGGAAGCGGTGCCCGACCGCGGCTCAGAGGAGCCGGAACGGGTCGTACTGGCGGGTCCTGGAGACGGGCGACTACCGCTCATGGGGGTACCGCGTCATCGAGGCCCGGGACCCAAATGTCCGGTACGCGGCGTTCCTGGCCACCTTTCTAAGTGGATGGATCCTGCCAGTGCGGGACGCGAGAATGGGTGTCCGCCCGGCGACACTGGCGATGGCGGGCGCTATGGCCGCCAATAAAAGATACAAACTCGGGGTCCCAGTACTGGCGAAGCTGTATGCCATCATGGGATGCATCTCACGAGGGGGGTCGCCACGAAGGATCTGTGGGCCCTTTCAATTCTTCCACGGCTGGGTGGCTGCTCACCTCAGTGGGTACACGTTTCCAAACGCCGTCATTCCTCCGGGCAACGGCCTGCGACCCTCCCTGCTGAACATCGCGGGGGTCGCTCCGATGACCCTAAACGAGGAGGGCGTGAGGATTCGGATTGGCAATCACGCCAATTTCAACTTCAGCCCGTTCCCCACTCCCATCGGCCAGATGATCGACAATGGGCAGGGTCCGCTGGAGCAGCACGAATACTTCCTGAACATGCGAGGCGGGGTGCTCGTGGCTCGGATCGACGGGAAGGTGATCTGCGAGCCCTCCGTGCCAACCCGGTTCGCCAGGCAGTTCGGGTGCCTTCAACGGATGCCGAAGAGGGTATTCACTGCTGTCCGGGAGGAGACGAACCCTGGCGTCCTTCGCCAGATGTGGCTGATGTTTGCCGCTTTCGGCTCTGGCGACGTCATCACTCTCCCTCCTACCGGGGTCGACGCAGGCTTGGCAACCGAGTACGCCGAACACTGGGCCATCGCGTACCCCGAGGGGCTTCTACGGAAGCCAGTTCGGCGGCTCGAGGTCACCCGTGCGGAGACCGGGCGTCAAGGAAGGAGGCGAAGCGCCGCCACACGGGGGAGAACGGAGGCGCGCCGAGCAGCGGAGCCGGCGCGAGCAGGGACTTTGGCGGCGGGTACATCGCAGGCTGCCGCTACGGCCTCGGCGCCCAGAGAGGGGGCGCGTGCGGTGGTCGAAGAGCGGACCGGGAAGCAGGTAAGGCGTCTGCTCAAACCCTCCCACGATGCAGTCTTCCCGGCGCTGTGGTTGGCCTGGATGACCCTGCGGCAGTCACTGGGGACCGACGTCATCTGGCGAAAGATACTCAGAGAAGGAATCTATCTGCCAGAGGTTGGGCGCCTCCAGATCGCCGACAGGGTGGACTTCAACCGGCAGTATGCATATCTGACGGCCATGGACGAGTACGCGCGCCAACGTGGTCAGCGTGCGAAGCCATCCCTTCTGGTGAAGGTGATGCTCGGTCTAGAACCCTCTCCAGAACAGATGCCGCCGGGAGAAGATGACAGTAACGACTCCGAGGAAGAGGAGGAGACGGGGGAGTATGAAGGCTCCGAGGGAAGGTCCCATCGGGGGAGCCCGCGGGAGAGCGGCGAGGTGGCCGGCTCTAACAATGTTGATGTCACTGAGCTCCTCGAGGTCCGCTTCTATCCCTACTCAACCTGCTTCATCCATTCTCTCATGCAGCTTCTAACCCATTTCTCCACCTTTCTCAGGAGCACACGGATGTTGGTCAGGCGTCCTCAGCGGGAGTAGGAGAGGTTCCAGCAGGATAAGGCGGGGGCCAGACACCCATCATTGAACTGACAAGCGCTGACGGGTCCCCTGCTGCAATTGTTCCTGCGGCGACCGGGATAGCGGAAGATGACGCTCTGAATTCCCGTAAGTCTCCTTACTTTACTGCTGGTGCTTGCCGTTGATGATCCGTGACTAACCACGGCATGCCCTGCGCAGTGATCTCAACACTGGAGGCTCGTCGGGCTACCGAACCCAGGCCATCTACGAGTGGACCGGTGGCAGACATGCCGCCTGCTCCGGAACAGACTTCCCAAACCGAGCCGGCCCCACCAACTGCTGATCAGGGGGCTACGGACGTCGGCGGTGCTGCCGTCGGAGAGAGGTCGGGGGCTGACGAGGGTATCAACGCCGCTGGGGCGGGAGAAGAAGGTCGCCCAGATGTTGGGGAACCTATCCCCCGTGAGGACATCCCAGGGGCGGACCCTGCAGCAGACCTGCTGGCTGCCTTCCCTGCCTACCGGCCTGCCGACCCCGAGGAGATGGATGACTCGGACGCGGAGGCGGTCGAGGAGAGCCGGATAGCGCGCCGAAGGGGGTGGAAGTGCATCCAGCGCTTCCTCAAGCGAGACCCATCGGAGTGGCTGGGCGCATGGGGTCACTCCAAACCTGGCTGCGCTTCCTGTGTGCCGGGGGAGCTGATGCTCAATGCCTCCATCTGACGGTCCGTGATTTCATGGCCGAAAAGATGCGCGAGAGCCGCCGGCGTGCCGACGTCGCACAATGTCGGGACATGTCGGAGAACACGCGGGTGCTCCTCGCGGCGGAGCAGGAAGTCCGGCGTCTCGAAGGGCAGGCGGCAGAGAAGGAGGCCTTCGTCGCAACGTGCACCGAGCTTGTGGATCAACTGACAGCCCAGCTGGATGACGCCCAGGTACAGCTGACGGAGGCGGGCCAACAGATGGTCATACTTCAAGTCGAGCGGGAGCGTGCACAGGCCAGGATCGACGAACTGCGTGCTGCGACCGCCGACGAAGAGAGGGCACGCAGAGAGCGAGAAGCAGCTCTGGAGGCCGCCAGCCAAAGGGTAGCGGCGTTAGAAAGACTTATCCAGCACGCTAATCCCTAGGGGCTTTGTTTTGCCATTCCCAAAACATTTTCTTCCGCTACTCAATATTTCGATCCATTTGTATGAATCACCATATTTATCTGCATCTTTTGGCTTAACATGCTCAACCACAATCCATTGTCTCGCGGGAGCATTAACCAAGCTTCAGGCATCCACAATTGGGCCTGGATTTCTAGAGAAAAGAGGGAGGTCATTCCTAAGGAAGGAGACCTCAAGCCTAATCAATGTATCATCCCCCTAACTTCTTCCGACACACGAGCGGGACAATGCTAGGGGCATTGAGATTTTATCCGAACATAGGGAAATGAGAAAGGGTGAATCGCATGTCCCGAATTCAGAAATCCACAACGGTTGGCCTTCCGGGAAATGCCCAAGACGGCAAGCGGACAATGGATCAATCGACCATACTACTGCGATAGACGGACCAAAGGTCATCATCCATATTGCAGGAGGCGGATCACACGTCATCATCAATGCCGCTTTGGGGGTTCCTTCAGGCACAAGGGTGGAAATCCAGATCAACAGGGCATGCGAAGCGTGGGGCGAAGTGATGATTTGTTCGGATAGAATCCAACGCTCTCAAAATTGCGCCACCGTGGGGAAAGCGTATTAGGCGGATGCACTAATCTGGCCGTGAATCACCCCAATTCTCAGACAGAACCTTTTTAACGAGGAAACTGCCGCTTCCCATCATTACAATGGGGCATCCCGAGCTGGATCGGGGAGAATATCACAACTGCACCACTCTACCAGAAGCCAGGCCAGACGGCCGGCGACGAGGAGGGGTGGGACTTAGCGATCCCTGAGGCTGGACCCGAGTCAAGATGCCCGGGCATTCCTACATACTCCATCAGGCTGGAGATCAAGCCACACGTAGTTCTGAAAGTGCAGTTTAACATCATGCAGGACGTAGAACCCCGATTAGGGGACATCTTAGTTTAAAGTCTTAGAGCTCGGACCATAGGGGCGTATCTTAGTTTAAGGTCTTAGAGCTCGGACCATAAGGGTAGATCTTAGTTTAAGGTCTTAGAGCTTGGACCATAAGGGTAGATCTTAGTTTAAGGTCTTAGAGCTTGGACCATAAGGGGAGATCTTAGTTTAAGGTCTTAGAGCTCGGACCATAAGGGGAGATCTTAGTTTAAGGTCTTAGAGCTCGGACCATAAGGGGAGATCTTAGTTTAAGGTATTAGAGCTCGGACCATAGGGGTAGATCTTAGTTTAAGGTCTTAGAGCTCGGACCATAAGGGGAGATCTTAGTTTAAGGTCTTAGAGCTTGGACCATAAGGGGAGATATTAGTTTAAGGTCTTAGAGCTCGGACCATAAGGGGAGATCTTAGTTTAAGGTCTTAGAGCTCGGACCATAAGGGGAGATCTTAGTTTAAGGTCTTAGAGCTCGGACCATAAGAACCTCAAAGTACGCCACATCGTGGTCCTATCCCCTGGATATGCGAAGATGCACTGAGGGATAGTGTCAAGAGTGTCGAGATTTCGCCTGGTCAGAATGGGAGGTGGAAAATGTGAATCATGCGGCCATTCACTCAAGGACTGGGGGCACCGGAGTAACGATATGGGAGTACTGCCGACCGTGGCGGAAAAGCAGCATCAATATCGCACTAACTGTTGATGGAATGAGGCAGAAAACGAGCATCGACCGCTCAATCGCAGGATTCATATCGATTTGCGGCCCGAGGCCATTGGGGGCACCAGCCCGAGTCGGTGGGAGAGCACTGAGGCATTGTGTCCAAACCGTTCACGGGGGCTCCACCCATGGCATAGGCGATGGGTCCGAATGAAAGGGAGCACGAAGCCTGAAAATGGAAGGAACCTGACCAAGCTGAACCTGACCCTCCTGGAAATAGACCAGAGTACTCTTGACACCAGTGGACAACTGCAAGGGGTCGAGGGACACGCCTTGAGGGTGGCCTGAAGGCGGCGGACTCCCCAGAGAAGGGGGAATCTCTAAGAGGTGGGGGGCTGGACCTGGAGTTTCAAACATCCGGGCGTTCCTACGTATCCCATAAGGATGGGAATCAAGCCACACGTAGTTCTTGAAGCGCGGCGCAACACAATCGGGCACCGGCGCGGAGAAGGGTGCGGGTCTGACCCTCGCACACAGAAGAAGCGGTATTTGATATTTCTTGTTTGTCCTTAAAGATGGATGGTTTTTCTTTGTGCAGCGACATGCCGGTGATTAAGGAATCCCTGGCGTCGCCACAATAATCAAGCCATGAAAGGCATTGATGAATGGCGTGGTTATTAACCAGCGCCCAACGTGAGTGTCCCCTGAGGAGAACATCACGATGCAGTGCCGTTTCTCGTCGGGCGGCCAAGACGATCACAGTTTACGGTCGTGTGGTAGGACCAGACAACACAGTTTAAGGTCGTGTGGTTCGAACCATGGAGGAATCCGCGTATTGAGATATGGCGGACTCAGCGGAGGTGGGAACATACCCAGCCCTGCGGTCACGCACGATTCCAGGAGAAGGATCCTGGGATAGGGGCCTGCGCATGTCCATCACCCGAGGGGCAGAGATGCTAGCCTCCAGATATACTGGGCCAAAAACGCGATTGTTTGGGTGACTCCTTCCTCCTTATGGGGACGAGGGTCCAGCTATACATGGCCCTTAGGGAGGACATCAGCACATATCCTTGGTGCTCAGATCGTGGGAGCCTCGACAGACATCATTACCCTGGTTGGCCTGCCTAACGTGTAAAGGTGTACTGAAGGTCAGTATGAAGAGAGTGTCGAGATTCCACTACAACGCACAAAGGAGGAGTGTGATGGGGACCGCGCAACCAATGTTCGGAGCCTAAAAGAGCCGACATGGCGATCAAGGATGTCGCTGACCATATTCGCAACACAACATCCGATCGCGTCAGCCTAGAACGGGGCAATCAAACGAGCATCAACCGCTCAATCGCAGGATTCATATCGATTTGAGGCCCAGGACCCGCCGGTAAATCGACCCGGAGCTGTAGGAGAGCACTGAGGCATCGTACCCAAACCGCTAACGAGGATCCCTTTGAGTGAAGGCTCAAACAAGAGGAAGCACGCGGCCCGACAAGCAACACAGGACTTTCCGGGATTGCATCCGACACTACGGGTCATAGACCAAAGTACCCAAAACATGTTAACAGATCACCGGAAAGGGTCGGAGGACTCACCCTGAGAGCAACCAAAAGACAGCAGATCCCCGTGATCAACCAAGAGACGGGGCTGGACCTGAAACACAAGCGTCCAGGCGGTCCTACGTATCCCATAAGGATGGGAATCAAGCCGTACGTAGTTCTTGAGAGGTAGTTTAACGTCATGCAGGACGATGAGGGGTGTGGGGTAGTCCTACACACGGGGGAGGCGTATGGCGCGGCCAGCAGACCAACGTGAACGAGGACATAATCCCCCGCTCACGCCACACGCCTCGCACAAAAAGGAGGGGAACTGGGGCCAGAGGCCCAACGCGGGATAGAGATTCCCGAGAAATGGGGCTGGGCCTGAAACATGAATGTCCAGGCGGTCCTACGTATCCCATAAGGATGGGAATCAAGCCGCACGTAGTTCTTGAAGTGCAGTTTAACGTCATGCAGGACGAAAAGAGAAAAAAGAGGGGGGAGCAGAAGGCATCCCCGAACGTGGGGGGCGTACAGCGTGGCGAGCAAACCGACGTGAATGAGGGCGTAGCCCGCGTTCACACCATACGCCACATACCCAGAGGAAACGGGGCCAAGGGCCTGAGATGGGATGGAAATTCCCGAAGGATGGGGCTGGTCCTGAAACATGAATGTTCAGGCGGTCCTACGTATCCCATAAGGACGGGAACCAAGCCGCACGTAGTTCTTGAGGGGCAGTTTAACGTCATGCAGGATGAAGCGCTAGGCAGTTTAACGTCATGCAGCTTGGACGTATGCAGTTTAACGTCATGCGGGACGAAGCGCTAGGCAGTTTAACGTCTTGCAGCTTGGACGTATGCAGTTTAACGTCATGCGGGACGAAGCGCTAGGCAGTTTAACGTCATGCAGCTTGGACGTATGCAGTTTAACGTCATGCGGGACGAATGTACACTTAGGCAAAGTACTGCTTGAGGAACCTAGCATTGGTGGGAGGAGTGACACGCTCACCATCCATAGTTGCTAGGGAGTACGCGCCATTGGGATAGACTTTGTGGACGACAAGAGGTCCCTCCCACTTGGGCTCCAACTTGGGCGGCTTCCTGCCGGGGATCATCGGTGCTCTTAGGGCTAGTACTAGGTCACCCTGCAGGAAGGAGCGGAGGAGAACCTTCTTATTGAAAGCTCGATCCATCCTGCTTTGATGCCTCTCCAAGTTTTTCAAAGCGCGCAGTCAATTCTCATCCAGTGCTTCCAACTCGACTAGATGGGCTTCAGCAGCTCTGTCCGGCGTTTGCTGGTCGTAGACCACAGTGCGCAAGGACGGTAACTGGATCTCGATGGGCAGGACGGCCTCAGCTCCATACACTAGGGAATAAGGGGTTATCTGGGTGGAATTGCGAGTCGTCGTTCGATAAGCCCAGAGGGCATTGGGGAGCTTGTCCGGCCAACTCTTCTTGTTCTGACCAACCATTTTTTGCAGAATGTTAGAGAGGGTTTTGTTAAACGCCTCGATCTGTCCATTCGCCTGCGCATGATAGGGAGATGTATGGTTCGAGCGAATGTTGTACTTGGCGTACAACTTCTTCAACTCGGCTGCTCAGAAATTGGCTCTGTTATCCGTAAGGATAGCGTGAGGCACTCCAAATCGATGAATGATGTTGGAGGTCACGAAGTCAGCGATCGAACAGGATTTGACCTCTCTGAGTGGAATCGCCTCTGCCCATTTGGAGAAGAAGTCCGTGGCGGTCAGAATGAACCAGCACTGGCGAGCTGTCGCCGGCGGGTAGGGTCCCACAACGTCCATCCCCCAGACTGCAAAGGGCCAAGAATACCTGGTGGTATGGAGAGGTTCCGACGGCCGATGCACAAAGTTCGCATGAACCTGGCACGCATGGAACCTCCTGGCATACTCGATGCAGTCATGGATCATGGAGGGCCAGAAGTATCCCAACCTCCGAATCTGGTGGGACAGCTTCGGCCCAGTTTGATGGGCACCGCATGAACCAGCATGAACCTCTTGCATGACTCGTGGGATCTCAACTCCCTGAAGGCAACGGAGGAGAACACCATCAAATCCGCGTCTGTAGAGGATCTGCTCCAGGCTGGGACTGCTCTGGAGGAAAAACTGCGATGCGCGGCGTCGAACTCGCTCGCGCTCGGCCCGATCTGACGGGAGAATGCCATGTTGGAGGTACTCAACCAAGGGCGTCCTCCAATCAGGGACTGGTTCGACTGCCATATCTGGGGTACTCGGGGCTCCGGGCGCAGGGGAAACCGCGGTGAGATTACTTACCGACGGGTCGCGATCTCCTTTCGGGATAACGGGAGCGATGAGCCTGCGGCGCGTCACGCGGACGATCAGGTTGTCCTGTTCAGGCTCTACAAGTGACGCAGCAAGGCTGGCCAAAGCATCTACTCGACCATTCTGCGACCGGGGAATATGGACAATTTCTGGCCGAGAAGGGAACCAGGCCATCAGAAGGAGGGTGCACTCCAGCAATGGCACAAGTTCCAGCTTCCTGACAACATAGTCGCCATTGATCTACTTAACAACTATCTCGGAGTCCCCTTTCACACACAGATGGGTCACGTCGATCTCGAGAGCCAACTCGAGGCCGGTGATGAGGGCATGGTATTCCGCCTCATTGTTGGTACAGCCCTCTGACAACAGGAAAGCGTATGGCAGCACGGCTTGCTCCGGGGTAATGAAGATGATACCCAAGCCCACTCTGTTGAGCTTAGGATTATCGAGTCTTCTACCGGTGGGGCTCCGGGAGGCACCGTCAAAGTGCATCTGCCAGCATGGATCGGCTCGATCGACCGAGAGAATGGCCTCATCAGGAAAGCCTAGATCCAGCGGCTGATCCGCGGAGGTCGGGTGAGCAGCCAGAAAGTCTGCCAATGCTTGCCCTTTGATGGCCTTCTGAGACACATACCTGATGTCAAACTGCTGGAGAATCACAGCCCACTGCGCTAGACGGCCAGTCAACATAGGCCGGCTCAGGATATATTTCAACGGGTCTACTCAAGAAACCAACTGTACCTCATGGTGCTGCAAGTAGTGTCGTAACTTCTGTATGGCAAATACGAGCGCCAGGAAGCTCTTCTCGATGGGGGAATACCTGACTTCCGCGTCGAGGAGCATGCGACTGAGGTAATAGAGGCTATTCTCCGTTCCCTCGTTGTTCTTCTGGGCGAGAAGGGCACCCAGGGACCGTTCCAGGGCGGTCACATAAAGGACCAGCGGCTTCCCGGATACAGGCGGCATCAGGACCGAAGGTTGAAGCAGGTACTGCTTGATTTCCTCGAAAGCGGTCTGACACTCTTTATCTCATACATAGGTGGCACCTTTCTTCATGAGCCGAGAAAAGGGCTTACACTTGCCGGCCAGATTCGCGATGAATCGGCGTATATAGGCTAAGTGGCCTTGGAACCCTTGCAGTTCCCGGATGTTACTTGGGGGAGGCATCTGGCTAATCTCCCTGATCTTCTCTGGGTCGATCTCAATACCCCGGTATCTTACCACAAATCCAAGGAACTTTCCGGAGGTGACCCCAAAGGCACACTTCAACGGGTTCATATTCAGGCAGCGAGACCGGAGGAAGCTGAACACTTTCTCAAGATCTTTGAGATGGTCCTGATGCTGGCGCGATTTGACCACCAAGTCATCAACGTAGCATTCCACCAGTGTGCCGAGGATTGGCTTGAATATGCGGTGCATCGCTCGTTGATAGGTGGAACCTGCATTCTTCAGGCCGAAGGGCATGACCCGGTAACAAAAGGTACCTTGGGGGGCCCTGAAGGCAGTGAACTCCTCATCCTCAGGGGCCATCCGGATTTGGTTGTATCCGGAGTATCCATCCATAAAGGAGAGGGCTTGGAACCCTGCTGTGGCGTCAATCAACAGCTCTGTCACTGGAAGGGGAAAATCATCCTTCGGACAGTGGCGGTTGAGATCGCGGAAGTCGATGCAGACTCTGATCTGCCTGTTCTTCTTCCTGACCGGCACAATGTTGGCCAGCCATTTGGGGTACTGGACTTCCCTCACGAAGTTGGCTTTGATAAGCTTGTCAACTTCGGCCTCAACCATGGCACCGTGGAATGGGTGCATCTTCCTGGGAGGCTGCTTGAACCCGCGATGGTTCGCCGGGACACCAAGGCGGTGGATGGCTACTTGGGATCTAGCCCCGGCATCTCGTCATAGCCCCAAGCGAACACATCACGGTGCTGCCTAAGAAAGTCCACGTACTGCTGCCGCTCCCCAGAGGGCATGGCGGCACTGACCAACGTGGGTCTTGGATCTGCTTCGGTTCCAAGGTTCACTTGTACTAACTCATCGACCGTGGCGGAGACGCCCTCCTCAAAGGCTGGGGGTGCGTCTTCCACGTCCTCTCCACTCGGGGAGGGATCGTCCACGGGAGAGACTGCGTTGGAAACTGCATTGGGGCTACCAGATTCTGCTGGGTCGCTGGTGCTGGCACGGGCGGTTGCGGTCATCTCATCAGGAGACTCACAGGCCGTCGAGACCATGGCCACGTCCAACCGTTGAATCGGGAGGACGTAGGCGTCATCCAAGCTTGCCCAGGGATCTCCTGCAACAGCGACAGGCTCAACCTCACCTGCCAGGATCTGCTTGTCCTTGCTTTTGTAATAGTCCGCATCCAGATAGCGGGCTTCACATGAGGCAAAAGGAGAGGCATCTCCTTGAAGCACGCCTACTCGACCGTTAAGGGAGTATTTGAGGCATTGGTGGTATGATGAGGGAACCGCCGCATGAAGGTGGAGCCATGGCCTGCCCATCAATGCGTTATACGCAGTGTCCTGAGAGACTACCATGAATTCGTTGTTGGCAACCAAATCACCGAACTGGGTCTTCAGGCGTATCTTGCCGACCGGAGTTTGCTCGGTGCGGTCGTACCCCTGGATCCTGAGGTCGGAGGGAATCAAGTCGTCCTCAGACAACCCCAATATCCGGAGCGTCCGAGTTGGAATCAGGTTAATCCCGGACCCCGTGTCGACAAGACAGCGCCGGACTTCAAGGCCATTGAACTGGCCAGTAACATACAGCAGATGAATGTGCCCCTGTATAGGAGGGTCTTCATCCTCACCAGAGAACGAGATAACTGCCTGGCATTCGGCGTCCTCAATCGTTTCGGCGTGAAAGGTCTCTGCAGCCGCAACCTCTGTCTCAAACTGGAGGGGGCTCTTCAGGGCTTCAGTGAGTGCCTCGTGCATCTCAGATGACATGCGCAGAGCCTCAAGGATGGAGAGTCTCGCTGGGATGTCGGCCAAGTGCTTCAGTACATCATACTTTTTGGCCAAGCGCGAGCCCCTGGTTGCAGGAGGTTGCTCTGCGGTTGGCGGCATGACGGGCCTTGCCGGTTGGATCGGCGGCCGACTGGTACTTGGCGCATCTCACTGTTCACTGGTTGCAGTCCGGGAAATGGTCACCGTACTGGGGTCAGGAGGCCGGGATGGACTCGTGGCAGGGCGGAGCTGGTCGCGACGCGGCTGAGGCGATTCTGCCTGATCCCATACCACAAACAGTGGCGGAGGCAAATCCGTCATCCCTGGATGGGGGGGCTGCGCGCGTTGAGCTCGGTTTTGAGCCTGCTGCCTAGTCTCAGTGGCGTGCACGGCCTGGTTGGAGGTACCAACGGCTGTGCCCCAGTGACTCCTGTTGCTGCGGTTCTTCCGACGGTGGCGACGACCGGGGACACTAGGGAGGTTCACCTGGTGTTCTTCAACGTCGGGAACCGAAAAGGGATTTACCAGCTCGACGGTATTAACCGAAGCGTACCCAACACTTTCATCGGACGAATCATTCACCACTGGGCGGATCTGTGGAGGGATCCCCATCTCCGGGGGCATGAAATCGCCGAGAGTGCGGGATAGTGGCGGAACTGGCGGGGCGCGCTCTTCCTTCTTGCGCCGCCGCCGTTTTCTCTTCTTGGAAGAGGCAGGCTGGGACGACGATGCCAAAGCAGCACCCGCAGATTCTGGGGGCTCAGGCTGATTCAAGCGCGCACGGATAATTCCATGGGCGCGAATGATCGTCTTGCGGGCCATCCAGTTTTTATATTTCTGGGTCCCGCGGTCGGAGACCAGCTGCCATTCGTCCTCATTGCCGCTATCGTCGTCTGATCCCACGAACACGCCCGCCACTTGTGCTGGAGCTGGGCCCAACCTGATTACATTATTGTTAATCTGGTCTTGGAGCCAATCCTTAAACACATAGCACCGCTAGATGGTGTGCCCCAGGGCCCGATGGTAGGGGCAGTAGCGGGGGTTATCCGTAAGATGTGCCTCCTCTGGCCTCCAACACTCAGGCAGTCGCACAATCCTCTGCTCCAGGGCGCTCCAGAAATAACCGGGGACCTGATCCTCGTGAAACGAGTAAGTCAGGTATCGCGGGCCCCTAGGAGCGTGGTCTTGACGAGGGGCTGGAGGGGCCTGCCGAGGAGGTGGATCCTGATTATCTCGCCTGGGTTGTGGCGGTACATTACGCGGAGGGGCCGGCCGGTTCTGGGGCTGCCGCTGCTGGGCCGGGAACTGAGCCCGTGGAGGCGGATTCCTGTGAGGCTGTGGAGCTGGCCTTGCCGGCAGCAGCTCCAACGGCCTGGGGGCCTCTATCTGGGCAACAGCAGCGGGCTCAGCCCTGCTGGCTCTCCTTGTAGGAATCATAGGAGGCAGCGGGTGTGCCTGGATGGCCTGTTCCAGGGCTTCCTCAAGACGTTGAGCTTTGTCTGAGAAGTCCCTAAACCCTCCGGGGTAATTCTGAGTGGTCAAGGAAGGGACCAGCTCGGTCTTGACGTTCCCGATGCACATTGTCAGCAACTGCTCCTGAGTCAATGGCATGTCAAGGGAATACGTGAGACCCTTCCATCGGGCGACGAAGTCCGCGACTCGCTCATCAGGCCTCTGCTTGCACTTGAAGAGGTCTGCGATACTCGTCTTCCGGGTCGTGGAACTGAACTGGTAGAGGAATTGTCTACGATGGTCCTCCCAGCTTGTTATCGACCCGACGGGGAGCTGGCTGTACCAGACAAATGCTGGCCCTTCCAGTGTCTGGACAAAGCAGCGAAGCTTAGCGGCCTCTTGCTGCGCCGGATTCCCCAACATAGGCCCGCACCTCGAGTTGAAATGGGCCAAATGCTGTGGCGAATCTCCAGTCCCGTTGAAGGGGGCGAAAGTGGGATTCCCGAATCCCGGAGGTGCCGGCATGTCATCCACCCATGCTGGGTATGGCTTGCCGTCCGGTGGGATCGCCACTTGCCGAGTCTCCAAGGCCTCCAAGCGGGCGATGAGTGCCGCCATCAGATCGTCCGGACATGGGTTCCAGTCCTGGCGAGGATCTCTAACCACGAGCGCATTGCACGACCCTTCAATCGGGTCGTCGACCGGGTTTTCGAACTCGGCAGCGCGTGGGATGGCGGGCGGAGCGGCCCTTGGGGCAGCGGGAGGAATCCGAGCGGGGTCTCTCAGGTGGTCACGCCGCTCGGGAGGGTGCGGTGAAATATACCGCTCCCTCTTGCCATAGGCGATGACCTCTCTCCTGTCGGCGAACACGGCATAATCACGGTTGCCCGGGAGAGTCTCATCGAGGGGCGGTTGTTCCTGTCCCTGCTGTCCTGGCCTACGATCACCGTAGTCAGGCCGCTGCTCTGCAGCGCGCTCGGCGAGGAGTTGTTCAACCAGCTTCTTCTGCTCAGCGAGCTGTTGACGTAGCGTAGCCTTCTCGGGATCCTCGTCCGCCCTCTGCATGGAGGCAGATGCGTCGGCGGGCTTTATGGCCCCGCCGTGCTCTTTACCTTTGCTGACGTTTCGGCTCAACGTCAGTGCTTCAGTGGGTGCGGGGAGTCCCAGGAGGTTCCTCTGATGACGAGTAACTCTCACCGATGGATCCAACGACGGCTTGTCTTCGGGGGAAGAGCCCCCGTCAAGAAGTTCCAAGTCGTTCCCCTCTCCCGACAGGTTAGCCATATTGACCGTTTCCGTCCCTGGGGATATACCCTCAAGGCCACCCAGTGAATCGGGCTGTCGGCGAATCGCACTGAAGCGTAGGGCAGCGTACTGCCCCCATCCACCGATATACACGTGGGGAGTGGCTTCCTCGATAACCTTGCGGAGTACTTGAAAACACTCAACGCATCGTTGTTGGAGGGCCTCGTGGTGCCCAAATGACCCAGGGTGCCGAACCGCGGGGAGCGTGGCCAGGTCGATTTGACGGCACTACTCACCAATATCCTCCAGGTGTGCTTGACTCCCGGGATATGGCATTTGTAGGCAGTGAAGACGGGAGTGGGTCTCCAGGAGAGTTCGGCGGAAGCACTCGAACTCATCCGGGGTGAGCGATTCGGGTGCATCAAAGTCCGGTCCTGCGACTGGCGAAAACTTCTCAGGGAAGTGGCCCTCTGCAAGGACGGTCCAGAATCTCCACGACTCAAACTCGGGACCCAGGTCTCCTTGGTCCTCTTCAATGACTGGGAATGGACGGGGAACCGGCAGTGGTGCCGAGGCGGGCCGTCGGGCCGACGGGCTGGCCGGCGGTGAGTACGGCGAACAGGCCGATTGGCCTCCATATCTCGGGCCGCCCTCTGAGGGTGGCGGTGCACTGGCTACCACATCACGATAGGATGGGACGGCGAGCGAACATCCTGTCATAGCATCGGTGCTCGCCGAGGGTGCACTAGATCGTGGTTCGACCGTCGGTCCCCAGAAAAAGTCTTCGGCTTCTCCGATCGAGGCAGAAGGCGCTTCCGGAGGGGCCGGTACCAACCGCAAGCTTGATCCTTGGGGGTCTACCAGGCCCTCGCTACTCCGGATGTACCTTCGGAGAGAATTGGGGATCATATCGATCTCGCTCTCGTGGAGTACGAGGCTGACGTGCCGCATTCCTACCCCTGCCCTTGACTGGCGGGATTGGGGGGAGGGCTCTGTCGCCGAATCATACTCCGCCTCCGAATCAGAGAAGCGAACCGGTCGGATCTCTGTCCGGAATTCCGTAGCATTCTTCCCTCGGCGTCGACGCCTCGCCTTCCTTCCCCTGGGTGGTTCTTCGGGGCATGGCTGATCTCTATCCTGGCATCCTCCGGCCGCACTGGTGCAGGGGCCGAGAGGACTGGAAACCAAGGTGCGAGCAGCACCGGGACAGATATCAAAGGGGACACGGGGAGAGATGCTTCCGGGCAGGCCTCTGGGCCGGGATCGGAAGGTGGGATGACCCATGCCTCCTGGATCGGCCACACAGAGTAGACCCTGTTGGTGAATAGCGCTACCGCGAGGTGGTCCGCGGTGGCTACTACCTGTACCAGCAACCGGGAGAGTCGACCCAACCTGCCTTTGGGGCGGTCGGGGCCTCGATCCAGGTCGGGCATAGAAGTTCCCCTGCTCAGGATGTGCAGGGGCCTGGCGACTGGAACCAACAGTGGCTTGGGCCAATGCGGCCGCTGTTGCTAGGGCCCCAAGGTGGGCATCCTCTTCCGCTCGTGCCCGACGTTGGCGTCGAGACAGACGAGTCGGGATGAGCGGCGCGGGCAGGTGGAGAGCCCGCTCTTCGACTTGAGAGGCCTGGCGGCGATGTCGTCGTGGCCTGACAGGAGCCCTTATCGCGGATACCTGGAGCGAATCTCAGACAGGGTGGTCCCGGACTTCTTCCACCTCATCCACATAGGGGAAGGAGTTGTCAGAGCGCTCCGGGGATAAACTCCCGAAGCGGTTGGAAGTCGAGGTAGGCAGCAGTGCCTCCCTGCGCGGCCCTCGGGGGCGGCGTTGGTGGCGAGGTGCAGCCTCCTCAAGGTCTAGGCGATCCATGTCCCTGGTGGGGATGACTCCCTCTTCCTCATATCTCCGCACCAAGTTGTTGATCACCCTTCTCTGGATGACCTCCGAGGGGGAGAGAGGGCGTGGTTGCCCCGCAGCTGCGGCTGCTGGGACGGCCGCGGAACGGGCGGGACCACGCGGAGTAGCCGCGTCGGTGTTTCCCCTACCCCTGCGCCAGTGGGCGGGTGGCGATCGTGCATTGGATTGGGCGACCTGATTCCTGAAAGCAGGGAGAAGAACCCATTAACACTGACAGGAAAAGGAATCGACAACCAACCATTAGTGTCACGACGCCTTCCGTGGGGGGGACCCAGGCCCTCGACGTCGCGAGACGGAGTGCCCGATTTCCCTTCCCCAGCCCCTGGCGGGTAAACTGAATGCTCGGTCGAGCAGCATGCTGGTCTTCCAACACCTCTGAAAGCCATCGGCCTTCGTATCGAGGAGAAGAGATTCACGTCGGGTTCACCATTTTTCTGTTTCGGTGCGGATGTGTGTCGGGTTACGCTGTTCCGCCAGGACGCGTTCGCGCGTGCACCCGTCGACCTGAGGGGATAGGTGCGCGGCTTGTGGCCCCGCAGTCCCTCTTTCCAAGGGCGGGCGGCATTCGTCCCTTATTCAGGGGCGTCTGCTCCTTGATCGAAACCGGGATGATGGGATGTCGGCTCCTCCTTCCGTGGACGTCTCCTCGGAACTCGTCACCTAATCCGGGTCTCCCTCATAGATTTAAGAATGTTCGTGAATCTCGTTCCTAGCGCCATATCTTCATGGACACCAGTTAATTACGCTGCTCCCGCCCGGACGCTCCAAGGGGTCTGGTCGGGGCAGCAACCTACGGTGAGGAGACCGGGTGGCTCTGGGTGTTGGGGACTGCGACTCTGCATGTCTGTCATCCGTCCCTAATAGGGCTTCTCGAAGGCGTGATGGCCTGAGGCATCCTGCGCTGGGCGCGGGGAACTGTGTTACCTGAGGTTTTCCTCAGCTTCCCATGTTTAACACGGGGTATGCCGCGAGTTTAACGTCCAGCGGGGACGGCATCGGACTGATCAACACGAGGAGTGGATCAGATGACAGAACCCCTTGCGGGGAACCTCCGACGCTGGGGCCAGAACATGGACGGTTTCCCGAGTGAAGTGGAGTGGAATGAAATGGCATGACCCCACCGGGATGTGGCGGCCCGGGTAAGGATCAGGATGGATGATGGAGTGAAGAGCTTGGACCCCGTAGGGGCTTCCTACGTACCGTGCGTTAGCGCGGATCAATGTCAGCATAGTTCGGGTATACAGTTCAACGTCATGCTGGACGTCGGCAAGCCGACTCACAAAGAGATCGAGGCCGCCGGGCGGAGGATTGAACCGAACCACCTCGCACAGAGGGGGATGGAACGGCCGGGTGGATCACAGTTTCACGTCGTGCTGGACGTTGGCAAGCCGACTCATAGGGAGATCGAGGCTGCCTGAAGAAGGATTGAACCGAACCACCTCGCACAGAGGGGGATGGAATGGCCGGGTGAATCACAGTTTTACGACATGCTGGACGTTGGCTAGCCGACTCACGAAGAGATCGAGGCGGTGGGGAAGCACAATGGAGATACACACGTGCAGTCCCCCACAGAGCGGATTCATAGGTGAATCGACGCGAATGTGAACCCAGGAGGGGTCCACGGATGGACGAACCGACGTGAATACAACCGGGACGACCAGGTGGTGGGCTTGAACCTCAGAGAGGCTTCCTACGTACCCTATAAAGGAGACAGGGATCAAATTCCACGTAGTTCGTTCTGTTTGTAACACTCTACCCCCGTGGGCGAAGGCCACTCCAATCCCGACATCCCTGCAGAGACGAGCGGGTGGGGGCCACATCCAAACCGGGAGGACCCTGCGTGCGGGGCACGGGATCGGGTGATGCGGACGGTTTAACGTCTTGCCGGACGAGGTACAGTTTAACGTCATGTGTTGAGGACGAAGCGGATGGTTTAACGTCTTGCTGGACGAAGTACAGTTTAACGTCGTGTGTTGAGGACAAAGATGCTTGGCAGTTTAACGTCTTGCAGTGCGGACGATGGGGGCTAGGCAGTTTAACGTCATGCAGCTTGGACGTATGCAGTTTAACGTCGTGCAGGAAGTGGTGCAGTTTAGCGTCATGCAGGACGAATTACAGTTTAACGTCGTGCAGGACGAATAGCGTACATTTTAACGTCTTGTAGCTGGGACGAAGTGCAGTTTAACGTCGTACGGGACGTATTACAGTTTAACGTCGTGCAGGACGAATGCTGAACAGTTTAACGTCTTGTAGCTGGGATGAAGTACAGTTTAACGTCGTGCAGGACGTTGAAGCCGCCGATAGGCCCGTGTCACTTCGCGCGAGCCTGGAGGGCCGCACGGGAAGACAACGCACGGTGCGGGCTCCGGGATGAGGGTCATCGGGCGCCACGCAGGCGGGTACCCTCGGGGGGTCAAAGGGGGTGACCCTGGCGGTTTGCGCGCAAAAGAGGAGCTTTGCGCGCAATACTGCGGGTCGGCGCGCAAATGGGCGGGCTGGCGCGCAAATGGGCCAGCACTTTGCGCGCGAATGATAGGGATTGCGCGCACCGGGCTTCGGATAGTGCACGGGGGCAACGACTCATTCTTTAATGAATGGCCACTTTGGAAATGGGGGGTGCGCGCAATCGGGCTGGATTGCGCGCACCCGGGGGGCAATTGCGCGCAAGAGGCTTCTTTGCGCGCAAATACCTTTGAGTGAAGTGTTATTCAAAGGAAAGGAGCCAAAGGGATTGCGCGCGAAGGCGAACCCCGAGGCTTTCTTGCGCGAAAGAAAAGAGGTTACCTGAAGATCGGCATTGCGCGCGGAAGGGGTTGGATTGCGCGCACGAGAGACCTTCGGATTCCGGGAACCTTCAAAACGTCGGGGGTCGCCTTATAGTTATAGGCAACCCCTGGCGCGGAATCTGGTTCGCGGGCGCGGAATTCTCCTCGCGGGCGCGGAATCGGGCCCGGCGCGCAAGGGAGTCGCGCGGGCCACTGGCGCGCAAAATTGCGCGCCGGCCCGGCGCATTGCGCGCATCCCGGTAGGTTTGCGTGCGGCTCATCAACATTGCGCGCGGGCCTCCAAAATTCCGCGCAAGGCCTCTGGGCCCTCCGAAACATGCTTCCGACTCCAAATATGACCTCGCTTTCCGCATCCGGAGCTTTGTTTGGGAACAACGGACTTTTCCGGCGTCTACACATGTTCACATCCATTCAACAGAAGATTAACAACAAGAATTCATGAGTCCTGTTTGAAAATAGATACACTAACAAAAATGATTTTACGAATGAATATGGCCAAAAAATTTGACAACAATGATCAAAGTTAACCGATAAAATAAAAAAATGTCATCATTGTCTTCCATGCCCCTCAATTATTTCTAATGTTACAAAACCTATTATCGCAACAAGTCTGATTATCATTATAATAGGTTTTATTAAATTCATAAGATTAGGATCTAACCATAATCAAAAAGGGACATCACCTTACCCGCCCCGAATGATACAAAAATAAACTAAGATTAATGAATTCTATCCTTGAGAAATAGATGATCAGAAACTCCTATTTATGCCGAAATAGAGATCCTTGAAAGTGGTAGGAGACTACAAGGAAAACTAAATGTGAAGGCCACAACACAACACTTGACTCCTCTGGGGAGAAAGTATCTAGGCACACTAGGAGAAAAATGGAAGAAACCTAGGAAGAGAAGATATCAGCATTGAAGTGCCATATCCAATAACAATAGAAGTTAATAGTTTCAAGGTCTATTAAAGACGGATCCTGGCCAAGATTACGTGATATCAGTATTTCAATGTCTGAGGAGAATTAAGATATTAAACATATAATTTAGATCCTTTGAAACACCATTAAAAATGACCAAACAAGGTTTTAAACATGATTTCTATCAAATAAAACATAAGAGGGGCAAAACTGGAAAAACTAGAAAAAGAAGGACATGACTCACTAATGGGTGAGTCACTAACACGAATCACTGACAACAAGTCCCTGATGTGACCCACTGATATTGAATCATTGATTTGACCCACCGACACCTGACTCACTAACGAGAGTCACCAACACCCGACCTACTGATGCCTGACCTACCAACACCCTACCTACCGACGCACTGCCTACCGACGCACTGCCTACTGACGCACTGCCTACCGACGCTCAACCAACTGACGCCCGACCTACCAAATCCTGACCTACTAACATTGATCCAATGATGTTGATAAACCAACTATGAGCCACCGATACTGAGATAACAACGATGAGTCACTGATGAAACATACCGATAGAAAAGACTATAATTTTAGAAATCTCTTGAAATGAACTATTTTTGACTCCCATAACACCCCAAATATAGGATTTTGACAAAGTAATGGACCGGGGAGGTACATGCCATTATATCAGATACCTATCAAACTAATCTTTCCCCTGATAATTTGAAAAGAAACCCAGAAGAAAGAGGTGTATGGATAACTACCCTGTAAGATACCTCTAAAGGATCTTGTTATACTTGACACATCGATTGTCATCAAAATTCAACAATAAACCACCTTTTGTTTTTTGAAAGGTGGAGTGATAACTAAACATCCAATAACACATCCTATAACATCTAACACATAGATCTGACTAAAAGACACACCAAATGAGAACCAAAATCACACTTCCTGGACACATGAATCCGAAAATTCTTTCCTTCGTGTTGAGATATTATCTACTATTGGAGGAACTGACTTGCCCGTCTAGGTTTATTCGTATCTCAATTAATGCGTCTCGATGATGAATCAATTCCTCCCGTTTATACATTGCATGAATTCATAACACATTATAGAACAAGGAAGAAACCCATTCCATAACAAAAAAGTTTCAAGCACTACATCACAAATAAAAACACAAAAGGAAAACTCAAAACAACTCTGGGTACTCGGCACACATATGTGTCTCCCATTCCCAAGTACTTTCCCCTAGGACACAATTCCACAACAACACATGAAACAAAGGAATGGTACCTCCACACAGAACCTTCTCTTGATGATAATGGGCCACCACCAACCACTCCATGAATGTTGTTTCATCCTCGATAACTAAATCTCCCTATTCAATGAAATTACAGTCATCATAAAGATACCAACGAATCTGGGAGACATGAGGTACAACATGGATCCTCTATAACTATGGTAGAAATACTAATTGTTATTACACCTCACCAAATTTCCCCAACACCTCAATGGTACCGATGAGCTTAGGAGAAATCGTGATCTCTTTTCCAAACCTCTTCTTCCCAAGGCGAGCGGAAACCTTATATAACACATAGCCCCAAACATTGAACTTCAAGGGTCTTGTAATATGATTGAAATGTAACTTATTCAGGTATTTTGATGCCTTAACCCTATCACAGACAAGATACACCTTCTAGTTCATACTATGCACCGTGACCATACCAAGAACAGTTTCCCCCACAACTTCTTTCCATCCCAACGGTGAACAACACAGTCTCACATACAAGGCTTCTAACTGAGCCATAAAAATGGAAGAGTGATAAATATTATTGTATGAAAACTATTCCAATGTCATGTGTCATATCCAAGACCCACCAAATCCCAAGACGCATGCTCACAACATGTCCTCTAACATATGGTTGGTGTTCTCTCTTTGACCATCTATCTGAGGGTAGAAAGTAGTGTTGAGGTGAAGTTGGGTGCAAAACGCATGCTACAATACCCTCCAGACTCACATGGTAAACATTCTCCTTGATCTGAGATGATGGATCTCAGAATCCCATGAAGTATCACCACCAAATCCACATACCTTCTCACCGAGTCATCCACAACTCTCGACTCCTTAATCTCTATGAAGTGATCTGATTTCGTTGTTTGACTCACCACTATCCAGATAGCATCACAGCCTCCCTAATACCTGGGATATCCTATGATGAAATCCATCAAGTTATCATCCCACTTCCACTAGATTACATCTAGGGTCTACAAAAGACCACCGAGAACAAGGTGCTCAGCCTTGACCTGCGGGAACACTAGGCACTTTTCCACAAACTTCACCAATTCCAACTTCATCTTGGGCCACAAAAACTATTCCCTCAAGACACGGTACATCATGGAAACTTAATGGTGTACATATATGGGTGATCTATGAAACTCATAGAGAATTTACCCATGCATCACCACTAGAAAAATAACTTCTTCAGGATAATCATCTGATTCTGACCATCCCTCAAGATCATCATCTTGGTCAATAGGGTCACACATCACCTATGCCTATGAGTATCCATACTAAGACTCCTCCACCTTATAACATAATATGACTACACCATTATCTATTAAAGGGAGACACTACCACCATCTATCCCTATATCTAAGTGCATGGAAACCAACTCCTTTGATTCTCTCCAAGAATCTGCTTATTCTAAAACTACCTCCTTCTATGAATTCCTTCTTAAGCCATCAAGAACAAAATTTACCTTTCCTAATGTGTAGAATATCTCAAAATCATAGTCCTGAAGAAACTCCATCCACCTCTAATGTTTCAAGTTTCTATCATGCTGGGAAAATATATACCTCAAGCTCTTGTTATCTGTGAAGACAACGAAGCGCTCCCTAATGAGGTAATGTCTCCACAAAGTCAACATGAACACAACCTCAGCCTGCTCTAAATCATGGGTAGAATAATTAAATTCTTTGGTACATAACTACCTAGACCCATAATATATCACTCCCAATTGTTGCATCAGCACACACCACAAGCCTAGATGGGAAGCATCGGAAATCACCTTGAAAATCACCACTTCCTCTGTAAATCAAAGCACTAGAGCATTAACCAACATTCCCTTTAGGTAGCTGAAACATTCTTTACATGAGTCACTCCACAAAAATTCCTAGTCTTTCTAGTCACATCCATCAAAGTATATGCCACACAAGAAAAATCATGTACAAATATCCGATAATAGCATACCAGACCGAGAAAACTACAATCCTCTACAACATTCTAGGGTGTTGCGTATGAAAAAACTACCTCAAACTTTTATGCTTCCACTTTTAAACCATATTGATACACCACATGTATAAGTAAGTAGACCTACCATTTCTAAAACATGCACTTGGACAAAATTCTATAGAACGGGTGTTGTCGAAGGATCTCTAGGATAGTCCTGAGATGCTCGGTATGCTTTTCATATGTCTTCGAGTATATCAGAATGTCATACATGAATTCAAAAATGATTTAGTCCAAGAACTTGTGAATGAAAGAGTTTATATGTCCCACGAATATAGCTTTTGTGTTCATAACACCGAATGTCATAACCACAAACTAAAATTTCCCATACCTGCACCTGATTGTAGTCTTCAGGATGTAACCCTTTTTCACCCTAAACAACTAATACCCAAACCAAAGAGCAATCATTGAAAACAATATTTCCCCCTTCATCTAGTCAAAAATATTTTCTATTCCCATGAGCGGGTAATGGTACTTGATAGGTACCTTATTCAACCTCTAGTAGTCTATGCACACCCTCATAACACCATATGAATTTGTTGCGAACAAGACCAGAGCACCACATGGCGATAAACAGGGCCGGATAAATCCCTTCCTCATTAAGTCTTAAATATTAATATGTAGCTCCTATAACTCGAATAGTGTAATACAATAAAGATCCATCAAAATAGTAGATGAGTCATGGTATAAGTCTATTCTGATCTCAACATTACTTTGAGGCGGTAGAGTCACAACCACCTCTGAGAATACATCCAATAATTCCCAAAAAAATCTGGGAAACTCCTCTATCTCAGCATCCATTAATTCCACGTATTCCACTAATAGCTCTTACAACAAGTAAACAAGAGGCTACACATGATGACTATCCATTAGAAGACTCTGGTCACTAATGAAAGGCACATGTTGTCCATCCATGTCTGAAGACATGAATATTCTATAAAAGTAGTCGATAATAGAATGTACAAAGTACAATCATAAGATTATAAGGATGACATCGTATTGTTTCATCTAAAATAGGAAACGATCCCCATGGGACCGATGTGTCCCTATCATTAGTCTATATTCTCATCAAACAACCTAGTCTGACCTTTGACTAGCATACTCAATACCATTGGCTTGGAAAGCCTCTCTATAACACATCCTAGGGCATGTGATAGACTAGGTGAAAAAAAGGAGTGAGAGGATCCTGAATCAAAGAAGGTATAAAAAATGCTACTAAACAAGATTATTGAACCCCGATCGACCACCAACCCATATGGAACTGGTATATATACAAATTTTAAATAACTATGCCCAACTCCTCATCCCCTCTGCTGACGACCAAGTCCTTGACATTTTTTTGGTCGAGGTCCTTGAGTAATGCCATGAGGTCGGACCATACCTACTTGAGCCACTAGTGGATGATGAACGAGTTCTATATCTGAAAGGTAATAAGAAACTCCTAAGATAGAGTAGTATGGAATTTTTTTCATGATTTTTCTTACCTTGTTATTTATTTTAATTCCTTGAAACACCCAATTCAAAAAAAACACAAGTCATCTTGATGCATGTACCTCTTCAAGGGTATCTAACTTGTAAAATGTAGCCTCATTTGGTCATTTTGTGTTCTTATATTCCATGCATTGGATCACATCGGGCCCTAAAATCAAGTTCCCAAGATGATCTTCTCTACCCTATGTCACCAAGATCACCTGACTGTATTGGCCTACAAACCCATGAAATCCCCATTCTTTCTAACTCAAACATTCATCCTACATCTCATAATCTCCACTTATACCATTATATCATGACCCCTCCTTCCCAAGATTCCCCACTTGAGATAGAAATTTATAAATAAAGATAATAACACTGAGCCTATAGCAACCCGATCCTTTTACATAAAACAATTCATGATTTTAAGCATAATTAATCATCAGAGTACAAGCCAAGGATTGTTAAGTCTAGTGTCTTGGAAGACTAGGTACATATAACATAAATCATGGGGCTAAAAAAATTCATTATTTAATCTCCATAAAGAGCTTCTAACTTCCTTTGAGCCCTTACATCTGTATAGGGTACCCTGGGAAACATATGAACAAAGGGATGAGCTAAAAACCCAGTAAGGGAATGAACATAAGGATACATCTCAACCACATGAGTAAGGAGGCATGACATAACGATATTGAAATCACGAAACTTATAAAATAATTTAATATAATCATGGAATCATATAAATGTGGCATAATCATAAATCATATCTTTAGTATGGGTCAAAGCAAACTGCCAATCCTGTTTCCCATTTTAGTATGGGTCAAGGCTAACCGCCAATCCCGTTTCAAATCACATCTCATGAGACATAACCTTACCCAATGAATTGGAGCCCTATATGGGAACACCAATATCAAAATTTTCATGAATATTCTTGCCACATAAATATTATTACCACATATACAATCATAGATAATCAACCATACACAAATATAAGGGTACCCATGGAAAGAATTGGGTACCTCAATCATGACATAATTCATAACTAATGGGAATATAATGAAAGTTTCCATGTAAGAAAAGAATTATAAAATACATGGACCTTCATAGGTAAAATAGGAATACAACATTACAAGTGGTTTCAAACATAAGTGACAAAATATGAGAAATGTATTTTAGAAACATTAGCATTAAAACATTTTTGTGCGGTTTTAAGGAAAATATTATAGAGCATTTAAAATAGTAAAGAAGAAATTTTTTAAAATAAAACTACAATTGAACCAAGAAGGTTTTCATAATAAAAATACATAATTTAAAAAGATAATGGAGTCTTAAAACAGAAGATAGAGTGCACTTGAAATTGGGTAACAGTTCAGGAGGTTCCTTTAAAACGAGTGTGCTTATTGGGAAGTATTGAAGAGAGATTCAATTAAAAGCATGTATATCACCAAAAGAAAAAGAGAGATGGATCATGGAACATAATTTTCGAGAATCTAAAAATAATTTTTAAGTTCTACATAAAAGAAAAGACAACAACGTTTTGGTAAAAAGAAATATAGAGCAACTCGAAGGAATAATGGAAGTTCGGGTAGAATCCATCGTGGTTTATTGGCATGGTATCAGGTGTAGCTAAGAGGGTTTGATGAGAGATATAATTTGTTTCTTATAAATTATAAAACATTAGGGAAGTATGGGGATGTTGTATAAACATAACCAATCACTTGGTATTACACAAAAAGGTATAGCATAGAGAACAATCGGGATTAAGAGTAAAAAGGGGAGGATCCCTTACCTTAAATTTGTTGGTGTTCTCCACTTGTTATTAACAACCTGAATAAACAAATTACAATTATTAATTAATAATTTCAGAAACTCTTATATATTAAATTTATTTATTATAACCCTTTTTAGTTAATTCAATGCCTTTTTTATTAGTTACAAGGTTCAATTTCATTGTTCGGGCTTGTTTGTTAACGTGGCTTTAAAAGATCGGTTCACTTATATTCATGTTTGGATTATATGCAAGATGAAAGTGGTTGTGTAGAGTTGAAGTTATATTCTTCAGTTCATATCCAAGAGAATACATGGTTTTAATATTAATTTTGTTACTTAGATTTAAGTCGAATTATAATATATATATATATATATAACCATAGTGATAACCGTTTTTGTTAATCGGTGGATTTGATTACAAAGAATGTGTTTTGCTTTATAAATTAATTACATTTGTACCAAAGGATTACGTGAACCAAAAATAGGATATATTACATATATAATAATCTGGTTCAACTATAACACAAATGGTTTCATTACCAGAATTAAAGATAATAATAGAAATTGATAAACCGTTGTCCTTGAATGTGCTAAATTAGCACATCTCAAACGGTGCTTTCATTTCCTTCAAATAAAAGGGTGGGGAAATGAGAGAAGATAATGAAATATACCACTATAATTAAGATATTCCAGTACATTTATGTTATTGGATTTTTGACACTATTATGGTTCAGGGGGGTGAGGAGAGAAATAACAAAAGAACTTAAAAGAAAAGAAGAAATTGGGAAGAGGAATTTATCTCTTGATACTTCCTCATTGGAAAACCTCTTAAGGGGAGAGGTTTTGGTATTTTGAAGAGGATGAAATATTCTGGACATGGGGGAGGACCTTTGGGATAGATTTGGGCAGAATAATGTCAGGGAACAAGGCTTTAGAGGAGTGGAGAGAAGTGGGAGTGAAGGGGGGTTTTATAGTGGAGAGGAGGGATTTCATAATATTATAATCATTAATTTATTATCTCCTCCCAAGAAATGGAATAGTAAGTATTAGATGACCAAGAATAGTGATTTTATCATGTTATCCTGAAACAAGTGGGCTTACATCAGTAGATCATCATCGATGACTCAATAAAACCATTATTTAGCCTTTATTGTGAATTATCAGATTCTACTATTCATCAAAAATTCAAGTATTTTATAAAAATCCCAAAAATTCACCCTAACCATTTTTCAATGTGTTGAATCCAAAAATGAATTCCATTTTTCAAAAATATTTTTCTAAATATGATTAATTTAATATTTAATTAAAATCATGCTTTATTACTAAAACAGTTTTAAAACATTCATTTACTTTTTCTAAAATATAGGTACACCATACTTTGACTTGAATATTAATTTTATACTATCATAGTTAAGTTTAATATTAATTAGGGTGTATCACTATTCATAAGGGTATGTTACTATTCATAAGGGTAGGTTACTATTCACCAAAAATTATTTTTTTTATTAGACTCCAAAATCATATTGAACGCAACAGTGTATGTCAGATTTTCAAAATTCCAAACACATAAGTGACAAACTTATGTTTAAACGTCACTTATCACTTAGTAGTTAATTATGTTGTGTTTTCTTGTTATTTTATGACATAATTTATAAGAAGGTAATTTCCATTGAAAAACTTTGGGTCGTTACATTCTTCCCCCCTTAAGAAATTTCACCCCTGAAATTTCACTTTACACAAACAGGTGAGGGTGTTTCTCCTTCATTGCCTCTTCTGGTTCCCAAGTTGCTTCCTCAAACTTATGGTTCCTACACAACACTTTGAAAATATGGGTTGTCTTATTGTGTAGAACATTATCTCTCCAATCTAGAATCTTTACTAGCTGCTCCTCATAGGAGAGATCATCATCCATCCGCACCACCTCTGATTTTAGTACATGTGAGGGGTTTGGTATGTACTTCCTCATTAGAGATACCTGAAACACATCATTAACTTGAGCCATATTCGGTGGAAGTTCAAGAATATAGGCCATGGCTCCTATTCAGTCAAGGATCTTAAAGGGGCCAATATACCTTGGGCCTAACTTCCCTTTCTTCCCGAATCGCACGACTCTCTTCCATGGAGATATTCAAAGGAAGACATTATCTCCAACGACGAACTCCAAGTCCCTTTGACGGTTGTCCGCATAGCACTTTTTCCAACTTTGATCATCTTTGATGTGTTTTTCAATGAATTGAACCTTCTCTAACATATATTGAATAAGATCGGGTCCAAGTAGCTTTAATTCTCCAACTTTATCCCAATAGGTCGGAGTTCAACATCGCTTTCCATACAGAGCTTCATATGGAGCCATATGAATACTCGAGTGGAAGCTATTGTTGTATGAGAACTCAACCAATGGGAGATGCTGATCTCATCCACCTTTTAATTCTAGTGAGTAGTATGTTAGCATATCTTCAAGCGTCAGAATAGTTCATTCAAAATGGCCATCAGTTTGGGGGTGATAGGTCATGCCCAAATTTAATTCAGTACTCAAAGCATGTTGAAGGATCCTCCAGAATTTAGATGCGAACCTTATATCACGGTCAGAGACAATTGAGTGTGGAACACCGTGCAGTCTCACCACTTCCTTCACATATATCTTTGCAAGTTGTTCGAGCGAGAGATCTTCCCGAATAGCGATAAAATGGGAAGTCTTGGTGAGTCTGTCAACTGCAACCCATATCGCATTATTTCTTTTCTATGTATTTGGGAGACCCGTGACAAATTCCATAGTACAATCTTCTCATTTCCACAAGGGTATAGGCAATGGTTGCATCATACCTTTGGACTTTTTTCACTCAGCTTAAACTTGCTGACATACCAAGCGCCTTGATATTTACTTCACAATATTCTTCTTCATGTTATCCCACCAAATGTTTTCTAGGATATCCTGGTACATCTTGGTACTCCTAGGATGGATAGAGAATATTGATCTATGTGCATTATCCAATAGCTCCTTATTTGTCCCAGGTGATGAAGGCACACAAAGCTACATTCCAAACCGAATCACACCATCATCATCAATATGGAACACTAGAAACTTACATTCCTTTATTGCACTCACCCTCTTTTGTATCTCCACATCATCCATTTGTACTTCCTTAATCCATTCCTGGATGGATGGTTGCGCAATAATTTGGCTAAGGTAGGATGTATCCCCTAACCTTATGATTTTCAAATCCATTATTTGCATATCCAAGAAGATAGGGTCTTTATCAATCCATAACATGGATAGAGTAGTGGGTTCTTTTATGCTTAGATCATCACATATCATGATCGCCTTTCCAGGATGATAGTGAAAGGTCAATCGTAATCCTTGATTAGCTCTAACCATCTCCTTTGATGCATGTTGAGCTCCTTTTGTGTGAATATATACATTAGGCTCTTATGGTCGGTGTATATCTCACACTTCTCACCATAATGGTAGTGTCGCAAAATTTTCATAGAGAAAATCATGGCTGCCAACTCTAGATCATGTTTTGGGTAGTTCTGCTCATGGATATTCAATTGTCGTGAGGTTTAGGATATCACATTCTCATTTTGAATGAGTATGCAACCCAAGACTTTCTTTGATGCATCACTGTATATCACAAACTTTATCCACTTTTTGGTAGTGTGAGTACAGGTGCAGTGATCATCCTTATCTTTAGCTCCTTAAAGCTTCCCTCACATTCTTTCATCCAGACATACTTTAACCCTTTCCATGTTAACTTAGTTAGCGGGCTTGACAATCGTGAGAAGTTTCTCGCAAAACGTCGGTAGTACCCAGCTAATCCAAGAAAACTACATATTTCTGTCAAACTAGAGGGCCTAGTCCATTCCTCAATCGCCTTCATTTTTAAAGGATCCATAGAAATTCCCTCACTTGTGATCGCATGTCCCAAGAACATGACTTGCTTCATCCAAAAGTCACACTTTCTGAACTTGGAATACAACTTCTCCTTTCTTAATGTCGCCAACACAAGTCTTAGATGTTCTTCATGTTCCTCCTTTCTCTTGTAGTAGATGAGAATATCATCAATAAACACTACCACAAATTTTTCGAGGTAATTTCTGAAGACTTTATTCATCAAATCCATTAATATTTTATGGGTACTAGTAAGTCTGAAGGGCATCACCAAAAACTCATAGTGCCCATACATTTTTCAGAAGGCAGTCTTCTGAATATCTTCCTTATTCACCTTTACCTGATGATATCTGGAACAAAGATCAACCGTTGAGAAGTATTGATCTCCTCTTAACTGGTCAGACAGGTCATCAATCCTTGGAAGAGGATACTTGTTCTTCATGTTGATCTTATTGAGTTCCCGATAATCGATACACAGCCGCATTGTTCCCGATAATCGATACATAGCCGCATTATTCAATGGAAATTCCATTCTTATAAATTATGTCATAAAATAACATGAAAACACAACATAATGAACTACTAAGTGATAAGTGACCTTTAAATATAAGTTTTTCACTTATGTGCTTGGAATTTTGAAAATCTGACATACATGGTTGTGTTCAAGATGATTTTTGGAGTCTAATGAAACAAAAAAAATGGTGAATAGTAATGTACCTTTGTGAATAGTAACCTACCCTTATGAATAGTAATATGACCCTTATGAATAGTAAATCATCCAATATAATAGTATCCTTATCCATTAATAATTAAATAAAATTTATACATCTTAGAAAGTGACAATTTGACCTTAGTAAACGTTTTGGTATTTTGTAACTCATAAATAATTAATTATAATTAATTAATTAATTTAAAAGAATCTTTATTTTCCAAAAATTTGTTCATTAATTATCAAATAAATTTCTTATTGTTTTTAGATAATTTTATAAGACCCTACGTAATTTTTGAAAGCACTATAAAATCAGTTTTAATTTTAAAAACTGTTTTTAAGTAAATTATGATTTTAATTAAATATTAAATTAATCATATTTATGAAATTATTTTCGAAAAATGGACTTCATTTTTGGATTCTCCACGTTGAAAAATGTTGGGGGTAATGTTTTGGGATTTTTCTGAAATACTTGAATTTTTATGAATAGTAGAATCCGATAGTTCACAATAAATGCTAAATAATGGATTAATTGAGTCATTGATGATGTTCTATTGATTTAAGCCAAATTTTTTTGGGATCACATGATAATATCCCTATTCTTGATCATGGAATACTTACTATTCTATGTATTGGGAGGAAATAATAAATTAATGATTATAATATTTTGAAATCCCTCCTCTCCTCCACTATAGGACCCCCTTCACTCCCTCTTCTCTCCACTCCTATCAAGCCTTGTGCCTTGCCATTATTCTACCCAAATATCTCCCCAATGTCCTTTCCCACGTATAAAATCTCTCAGCCATCTAAAAATACCAAAAACTCTCCCCTTAAGAGGTTCTCAAAGGAAGAAGTCTCAAGAGATAAATTCTTCTTCCCAATTTCTTCTTTTCTTTTAAGTTATCTTCTTTTTTATTTTTTTACTCACCTCCCTTCACCATAATAGTATGATAAATCCGGTAATATACATGTACTATAATATCTTAAATCTAGTGGTATCTTTCATTATCTTCTCTCAATTCCCCACCCTTTTATTCGAAAGAAGTGAAAGCACCATTTGAGATGTGCTAATTTAGCACATTCAAGGACAGCGGTTTATCAATTTCTATTATTATCTTTAATTATGGTCATGAAACCATTTGTGTTATGGTTGAACTAGATTATTATATATGTAATATTTTTTTTGGTTCTGTAATCCTTTGGTACAAATTTAATTAATATATAAAGAAAAACACATTCTTTTTAATCAAATCCACCGATTAACAAAAACGGTTATCACTATGGTTATCTATATAATAATTCGACTTCGCTCTAAGTAACCAGATTAAAATTAAAACCATGTAATTTCCTGGATATGAACTACAGAATATAACTTCAATTCTGGAAAACCACTTTCATCTTGCATATAATACAAACATGAATATAAGTGAACCGATCTTTTAAAGCCAAGTAAACAAACGAACCCAAACAATGAAATTGAACCTTGTAACAAATAAAAAAGGATTTGAGTGAACTAAAATGGGTTATAATAAATAAATTGAATATATAAAAGGTTCTGGAATTATTAATTAATAATCTTAATTTGTTTATTCATGTCGTTAATAACAAGTGGAGAACACCAACGGATTTAAGGTAAGGGATCCTCCCCTTTTTATTCTTAATCAATATTGTTCTCTATGCTATGCCTTTTTGTGTAATAACAAGTTATGGGGTACGTTTATACACCTTCTCTATACTGGCCTAATGTTTTATAAGTGATTAGAAACCCATTATCTCTCTCATCAATCCCTCTTAGTTACACCCAATACCATGCCAATAAACCATGATGGATTCTACCCAAACATCCTTTATTCCTTCAGGTTGCACTATCTTTCTTTTTTCCAAAATGTTTTTGTATTTTATTTTATGTAGAACTTCAAAATTATGTTTATATGATCCAAACATAGGTTCCAAGATCCATCTGTCTTTCTCTTTTTGGGATATACATTCTTGTAAGTAAATATCTCTTTGATACTTCCCAATAAGCACACTCGTTTTAAAGGGACTTCTCGAACTTTTACCCAACTTCAAGTGCACTCTATCTTCTGTTTTAAGACACCATTATATTTTTAAATTCTTTATTTTTATTATGAAAACATTCTTGGTTCAATTATGGTTTTATTTAAAATAATGTCTTCTTTACTATTTTAAAATCTATATAGTATTTTCCTTAAAACCGCACAAAAATATTTTAATGCTAATGTTTCTAAAATACATTTTTCATATGTTGTCACTTATGTTTGACACCACTTAAAATGTTGTATGCCTATTTTACCTATGATCTTCTATGTATTTTCTAATTCTTTCCTTACATGGACACTTTCATGATATGCCCATTGGTTATGATTTATGTCATGATTGTGGTACTCAATTATTTCCATGGGTACCCTTATATTTGTTTATGGCTAATTATGTATGATTGTATATGTGGTAAGAATATTTATGTGGAAAGAATATTCATGAAAATTTTGGGATGGGTGCACCCAGATAGCACTCCAATGCATTAGTTAAGGTTAAGTCTCATGAGATGCGATGTGAAACGGGATTGGCGGTTAGTCTTGACCCGTAATAAAATGGGAAACATGATTGGAAGTTATCCTTGACCCGTACTAAAGATATGATTTATGATTCTGCAACATTTATAGTATTCCATGTTTATATGATCTCATGCATATATTAAATGATTCTATAAGTTTCATGCTTTTGATATCATTATGTCATGCCTTTTTACTCATGTGCTGGATATGTATCCTTATGTTAACTCCCTTACTGGGCTTTTTAGCTCATCCCTTTGTTCATGTGTTCCCCATGGTACACTATGCAGATGTTAGGGCTCGAAGGAAGTTAGAAGCTCTTTATGGAGATTTAATAAAGATGCTTTTTTAGCCTCATGTTTTATGTTATATGTACCGAGTTTTCCAAGACACTAGACATAACAATCGTTGGCTTGTAATCTGATGATTAATTATGCATAAAACTTATAAAATCATTTAATATAAGCATGGGATCATATAAACATGGAATCATATAAATGTGGAAGAATCATAAATCATATCTTTAGTAAGGTTCAAGGCTAACCGCCAATCCTGTTTCCCGTTTTTTGTATGGGTCAAGGCTAACCGCCAATCCCATTTCACATCGCATCTCATGAGACATAACCTTACCCAATGCATTGGAGTGGTATCTAGCCGCACCCATCTCAACATTTTCATGAATATTCTTGCCACATAAATATTCTTACCAGATATACAATCATACATAATCAACCATACACAAACATAAGGGTACCCATGGAAAGAATTGGGTGCCTCAATAATGACATTATTCATAACCAATGGGCGTATCATGAATGTGTAAATGTATGGAAAGAATTAGAAAATACATTGACGCTCATAGGTAAAATAGGCATACAACATTGTAAGTGGTGTCAAACATAAGTGAAAACATTTGATAAATTTATTTTAAAAACATTAGCATTAAAACATTTTTGTGCGGTTTTAAGGAAAATACTATAGGGCTTTTAAAATAGTAAAGAAGAAATTCATTTATATAAAACAAGAATTTATCCAAGATGGTTTTCATAATAAAAATACAGAATTTACAAAGATAATGGTGTCCTAAAACAGAAGATAGAGTGCACTTGAAATTGGGTAAAAGTCTGGGAAGTTCGTTTAAAACAAGTGTGCTTATTGAGAAGTATCGAAGAGAGATTCACTTAAAACAATGTATATCCCCAAAAGATAAAGAGAGTTGGATATTGTAACATAATTTTGGAGCATATAAACAGAATTTTGAAGTCATAAATAAAATAAAATACAACAACATTTTGGTAAAAAGAAATAAAGAGCAACCTGAAGGAATAATGGAAGTTCGGGTATAATCCATCATGGTTTATTGGCATGGTATTAGCTGTAACTAAGAGAGAATTATGAGAGAGATAATGGGTTTTTAATAACTTATAAGAAATTAGGGAATTATGGGGAAGGTGTATAAACATACCCCATCACTTGGTATTACACAAAAAGGCATAACATAGAGAACAATCTTAACTAAGAGTAAAAAGGGGAGGATCCCTTACCTTAAATCTGTTGGTGTTCTCCACTTGTTATTAATGACCTGAACAAAAAAAATAAGATTATTAATTAGTAACTCTATAAAATCTTATATATTCAGTTTATTTATTATAACCCTTTTAAGTTCATCCAAATCCTTTTTTATTAGTTACAAGGTTCAATTTAATTGTTCGGGTTTGTTTGTTTACATGGCTTTAAAAGATCGGTTCACTTATATTCAAGTTTGGATTACATGAAAGATGAAAGTGGTTGTCCAGAATTGAAGTTATATTCTTTAGTTCATATCAAGGATATTACATGATTTTAATTTTAATTAGGTTACTTAGATTGAAGTCGAATTATTATATATATAATCATAGTGATAACCATTTTTGTTAATCGGTGGATTTGATTACAAAGAATGTATTTTTCTTTATAACTTAATTAAATTTTCACCAATGGATTACAGAACCAAATATATGATATATTAAATATATAATAATATAGTTCAACCATAACACAAATGGTTTCATTACCAGATTTAAATATAATAATAGAAATTGATAAACCGGTGTCCTTGAATGTGCTAAGTTAGCACATCTCAAATGGTGATTTCATTTCTTTCAATAAAAAGGGTGGGGAAAGAAGAGAAGATAATGAAATATACCAATATAATTAAGACATTATAGTAAATGTATGTTACTGGATTTATAATACTATTATTGTTAAGGGAGGTGAGGAAAGAAATAAAAAAAGAAAATAACTTAAAAGAAAAGAAGAAATTGGGAAAAAAATTTATCTCATGAGACTTTATCCTTTAAGAACCTATTAAGGGGAAAGGTTTTGGTATTTTGAAGATGCTGAGATCTTTTGGAGGTGGGTAATGACCTTGGGGAGAGATTTGGTCAGAATAATGGCAAGGCACAAGGATTGAGAGGAGTGGAGAGAAGAGGGAGTGAAGATGGGTTTTATAGTGGAGGAGAGGAGGGATTTCATAATATTATAATCATTAATTTATTATTTCCTCCCAAGACATGTAATAGTATGTATTCTATGACCAATAATAGTTATTTTATCTTGTGATCCAGAACCAAGTTTGCTTATATAATTATAACATCCTTGATGACTCAATTAATCCATTATTTATCATTTATTTTGAATTATAGGATTCTATTATTCATAAAAAATTCAAGTATTTCAAAAAAATCCAAAAAATTAAACCAAACCATTTTTTGATGTGTAGAATCCAATAATGAATTCCATTTTTTAAAACTAATTTTATAAATATTATTAATTTAATATTTAATTAAAATCATGGTTTATTACTAAAAAATTGTTTTAAAACATTCACTTAGTTATTCTAAAATATAGGTACATCATACTTTCACTTGAATATTATTTTTATACTATCATTGGTAAGGTTAATATTAATTAGGGTATATAACTATTAATAAGGTTATCTTACTATTCATAAGGTTTGGTTACTATTCACCAAAAAAATTGTTTTATTAGACTCCAAAAATCATCTTGAACGCAACCGTGTATGTCAGATTTTCAAAAATCCAAACACTTAAATGAAAAAATTATGTTTAAAGGTCACATATCACTTTGTAGTTCATTATTTTGTGTCTTCATTTTATTTTATGACATAATTTATAAGAAGGGAATTTACATTGAAAAACTTTGGTTCGTTACAGAGCCCCGCCTACAGTAGGCCTTGGGGTGGAGACCAGCACCAAGGGTATAGATATATCACAACATGCGAGGCATTACCCTTTTTATATTAACCATGATAGAGAGATAATATGTATCAACCTCAAAACAACTCCATAAAATATATATAAAACAATCCAGAATCCATCCCACATGCATGTTAAATTACAAATTCTATAAATATAATGAAAATATCCAAAGTTAATACCAAAATAACAAAACTAAGTAGCCACATGGAAACTATCTCAATATTTTACCTAGTAATTCCCTACACTGTCCCCGTAGACCTACTAGAATCCTAAAAATAGTTTCATATATGTATTTTGATCAACAAAGTATACTCATTTTGGAAATCCAAATTCCCTCATTCACCAGTGGAGAAGAAGACTAATTCCCCTGTGAGAAAACAGAAAAACCCAAAATCGCCATACAAGTTATACTATCCATCCCAGAACTTGCCAATGTACACTCACTATATAATTAATGTAAAGTAAAGTAATATAATAAGCACATAAATGATATTTTACCCATAAAACATTCCCACCGATTCCCTACTCTCATACCCTAATAGAAAACGTCCTATCACTCCCACCTCTTCCGAAATAACCATGTCACAAACCACACGTACACACTTGGGCCTCATAACTGCACTGCAACCTACCAAAGGCGTATTGGTCTACCAATGCATAGAAGAGGGATCAGAGAAGATCCAATAGCCATCCATCTATCCTCCCACCTGGATTTTGGTAAAAACACCCTCCCCTATGAAATGAGGGTGTTCAGAACATAGTTCACAAATAGGGTGGGTGTGTATAGAAATCTCAAGGAACTATATATATATATATAACAATAATCCCAACCTATGGTTTTTCAAAACAAACAACGAAACCACACAAAACTACTCTTGTTTCTACCTCTAATTCCTAACCACACAGTTAGACATAGACTTAATTTCTAACCCCAACCAATTAATTCAACCAATTATCATTATTTTTTTAACAAGCCTAAATTATTGATTACATCCCTAACCATGAAACACCCAAATAAAACACACATTATAAGGGTGAGCCAACCATACCAACCACTGCCAAAGACAAACAGAGAAGGAAGGACCTGGGTTTAAGAATCCAATATAATAGGCATTCCTAATATACCCGTCTCTGGAAATTCTAGGCAAAAACACCCATGCAGTGAAACACTATCATAATTAAAAATCATACCTCCAAAACCACCCATGTTATCCCCACTTCATGAAAATAACCACATCCCTCAATAATAACAATACTCAACCAGGTTGCATTCCCATTGCACAAGTAGTCCATGCCCAACAACCATAAAACAACCTAGATGATGAACCACTGTTCAACAAGTTTATCCATTCCACAATAAATCAATCTCTCAAATTAGGATACCATTTGATCCTCAAACCATCTTCACACACTATGGTTCTATTAATAGTAGAACCACAAAACCTATACAAAGCACTATATAGAAAATATACACACACATCACACAACCATAGAAAACAAGGAATGTGTACTTCGATTTAACACACTCATTCATTAATTCCACTTTGAAAAATTAGGATTTATCAAAGAGCAACTTTTAACATAGGTAATCCATTTTATTAACCAGATATACTTGATTAATCATGTTTTCTTGTTCATAGTCATTCACTAAAATATTAACAATAAGTATTCATGAGTCTGGTGCACAAACAAAGACCACAAATGTCCGTGATTTTTAGAAAGAATACAGAAAAAACAATACAAAACGTGTATCAAAGATAATAGATAAAATCAAACAAACATCATCACCATCTTCTCGGCCCCTCATTCATTACTAATGTAGGAAACCCCATTATCATAACAAATGTGATTATCTTTATATCATGTTAGATAATATTCATAAAACTTGGATCCGACTATAATAACAAAGGGACAATAATATACCCCACCCTCATGATACCCAATTAAGAAAGACTGTAAAATCCCTACCTAGAGAAATAGATGATCAGCAACTCCTCCTTACGCCAAAACAGAGGGTCACGCAAGAAGGAGTAGATTCCAAGGAAAACTAAATCTAAAGGCTATAGGAAAACCCAGGACTCCATGGGGAAGAAAGTCTCTAGGACCAACAAGAGAAAAATGGAAACACGCTGGGAAGAGAAGACCTCAACAAAAAAGATCCATATCCTATATCAATGGAAGGAAACAGTTTTAAGGGGCATTAAAGTTAGATAATGGATAAGATTACGTGGATTGACTATTTAAATGTTCAAGGAGTTCTAGGATAATAATGATATAATTAATATAATTGGAAAGGCCTTTATAAATTCATAAAGAATATTTCAAACTTTATTTACATCAAATAAATCATAAGAGGGGCGAAATTGGAAAACTAGAAAATGTTGGAAATGAATAACTGATGGGAGAGTCACTAACACGATTCATAAACAGTGACACCTCGATAATGAGTCACCGACACGACCCACTAATATTGATTCGCATTCATGACCCATCAATGTCTGACTCATTGATTTGAGACACCAACATCCAACCTACTGACACCTGATCTACCAATGCTCGACCTATCGATGTCCGACCTATCAACACCCAACTTACCAATGCCTAACCTACTAAGGCCAAGCCATAAACATTGATCCACCACCACTGAACCACTTATTTTGACCAAAAATTAGTCACTGATTCAACCTGCTGATGGATAATCTAGAATTTTGGAATGCTCTTGAAATGAGATACTATGGCCTCCTAGAACGGCCTAAACATTTGATTTTAACAAAGTAATGGACCTAGAAGGTCCAGGAAATTTCAAAAAAATATATGATATTTATATTAAATAAAAAATATTCTAGGATGGTAATATATTATTTGAATTTATTTATTTAAATCCTCTGAGAAAATAGGATCAATGTTCATTGTATGTTTGACCTACTGTCTCTATGAATAGTGTATTTCATTTTCTACCACTATTTTTAAAAATGTATATAAATAAAAATAAAATGAAAATATATGATATTTATATCACTTATAAAATTATTATTCTGATGGAACCCTATTCAATTTATATTGGATGAAAATAAAAAATCAAAATGCATGAAAAATAAGGCGGTTATTATCTGAAATGTTATTTTAACAAGGAATTGTAAATAAATAGGTAATAAAACTACTTTATTATATCATATATGGTATGATATATATATATGAATGGTTATAATATTTATTTATGTTAAACTTTTTTTTATTATATGGTAGGTTTAAATATGTATGAAATACTTCAATACATAATGTAATGGAATTCTAGTCGCTTTTTTATTTCTTGGTGACATACGATAATTCACCATATGTTTATTTTTTGTTGTGTATATACATACCTAATAAATCTTATGTCATAATGAAACTATTATGTATATATTAAATATTTTATTTTATTTTATTTTTTATTGGGTCTTACTTTTCAAAAAATTACTACTGCAGTAACAATGTTTTGGTCTCAAAATTGCCTTCATTGAGACATCTTTCATTTTATGAACCTATATTGTATTATGTTGTGTTAGTACATCCATTAGGACATATAAATTAATGAATGTATATATTATCATTATTCTTTATGTTTCATTTAACGTTAATATTTATTTGGTATTATGATTCAATACTACCAGTGCGGTAATTATTTTATCAACAATCTATTTGTTTATCAGTATTCTTATTATAAGATTCCAATGATGAAATATTATGACCCTTATATCCAAAAAATAGTGGATTTTATTATCATATGTATATGTAATTAGAATACATTGTTTCCTATCATTTTCACTCTTTATGTACTTAATTATTAAAAATAATGTTGTCAATATAAACCATATGTATTACTCTCTTCTATAGAAACCCAAAGATTATAACATTTCCATGTTTTAAAAAAAATTAAATAAATGTTTTATCATTCTCCAAATGGTTTAATAAAATAATTTTTTCCAATTTTTTTATTTAAAAATATGATTAATATGAAATATTCTTTTCATTTAAAAAAAATATTTGTTGGGATTTTACCAAAAATGTGAAATGAATCTTTATTTTACCATGTAAAGTATGAATGACATTATCTTCCATCATGAGCAACCCATTTTTCAAATATTCCTTTATAAGTTCTAAAGATTATTTTCAAATAAAATGATTTCCAAAATATTTTATGAATTATAAATTTTTTAAATGGAGGGGATATTTTTCTTATTAAATTATTTATATGATTTTAAAGAATGCATTATATGTTTCCAAGGTTATCTATAAATAAAAATATTTCCATAATTATTTATGTTTTAAAATGTGTTTTTTAATGTGGAATGTCTATTTTTATCTGGATATTTCCAATGTGATCTTTTATATTCATTTTCCATCTATGATGAAATCCTTTGATGTTACTGGTTATTTTCTGAGGATATGATCCAAGGATAACATTCTTAATCGATATCAGGATGGTCTATATTTATAATGACCTGATATTTATGAAACTCATTTCACTTCCACATGTTATACTATGATAAAATGTTTATCAACACCACTTATTTTTCCATGGGTTATGCATTTATGAAATGATGAAATTATTGTTAATCCTTTTTTTTCAAAGGTTTTGTTAAGATAAAATGTTTATGAATTTCATTACTTTTAATTGGCTCTTATATGATAAGTTCATTAAGGTCATGTGGAATATATATTTATGAATTTCATTATGTGATAGTTGTAATGTTATAACCTTGGATGGTGGATATATTATAACCAATATGGGTGGGACATATATCGACCTCTAATTCAATGTGTAATGATTGATATCTTATGAGATAATTGGAATAGGTAGTGAACACAGTTCAGTAAGGGACTTTATCCACTAGGATTTTTATATGATTAAACCTTGAATTCTTCTAGGGTTTGGGGAGTGAATTCATTCCAATAGTATTTTCTGGGAAATGTTCCTTGAACTATCAAAGAAATGATTTTCTATACTTATGGTTGTTCAACTAATTTATTCTTTATTCCAATGTAATGTTCTCATGTTTCATATTATCTAATTCCATTATGATTCATGTCCAATGAAATTCCATTATTCCATCCATGAATCAAGTATACGATATATGATATGTAAAGTATGGTTTATAAATGTTATTATCATGTTCTCATACCCCTATTCTCAAGATATCTTGATATCTCACACTTCTAAACATACTAATTATATAACATCACCATTTATTATGTTTCATTATACCAATTTATGTTAAAAATGTATTCTTTGGGATATTTCTAATAATAGATATAGTAATGATTTACATAGTGGGATATGATTTTACTAACATACATACCAGCTATTTATGTGTCTATGTTTCCAATGGAACTAGACCAAAATAATTTTGGAATGGATTTTTAGTCTTTGTAATGGTCATTCATCTTTTACAAAAAATTATTTTTTAAGGAATGTTTAGGAAAAATAGAGTTTAGAATTGAAATCGATGGATAAAAACAATATATAATAATAATATGTTATTAAATAATGATAATGCATCCGGTGATAAGGAATTTGACTGTGAGAAATATTACATGAAGGATAAAGGGAAGTGCACATTCATGTATAAATCAAATCATCATAATTTATCATCGATAGAAGAAGAATAAGGTATCAGAGAAGAATATAACAGAGCAGATGAGTAAACAATAAATGAGTTCTAATTGAGGTTGGTGGTTTTGGAACTCTTGTTGAAAAATATGTAGCCTATTAAGGGAATGATTTTATTAAAATATGTGAATAATCTATTAACCAACTATATTGATGTATAAAAAAATAATTCAATTGCTGACATTCATGAAGAATTTACAAAACAATATGGGAGATCAAAATAAAATCACTAATGTTATGGATAATATTATTCTGATTATACTAGTGAATCACATTTGTAAGGATGAAAAATTTTACTTTTTTGGACTAATGTTTTATGATTATCAAAATTTCATATGGAAAAATCACTCTAAGCATCAAAACCCTATCAACAATGTCTTTGGGAAGACCAGTATTCTAGGGAACTTTTCATATGCCACTAAAAACGATAGTTATTTTCCAATGGAAACACAACACATAATTTTTTATACTAGGTATTCTAATTAAAATTATAGTAGTATAAAAAAGGGAAAAATAATTCTATTTCATAACCCAAGAAGGTGTACAACACCATTAATGAATTTATAGTATTCTCTGAAATATCCTAAATAAGGTAGGAATGTGTCTGGACTAATAACAAAGAAAATATCTGGAGAATAGTTAATATGGAGAATAAATTAACTAAATATATGAATAAAATAGGTCGGTTTTTAATTAGAGAAAAAAATAATATGAATATTTTTATAATTTATTTTCATTATATAGAAGATTAATTTTAAATTAGTTTTTTCATTGAAGTATATAGAAAAAAAATTCATATGTGTGATGGTAAAATTTAACCCTATACAAATCATTGATATAATAAGTTCCAAGGGGGGTCAAGATTTATTTTTCTAAAGGCCTCTTGAGGAGAATCCAAAATGGAATGTATAATTAAATATATTATTTGTGTATCCTATGAAATTATGTGGAAATTTCTATCAATGTAGGAACACCCCCAAAAATTGTATCAGAATCTTACATGATTAGATAAATAAAAAAGGATCACTCAAATTCATTCAAGGTAAGGAATAATGAGGAGCATGATAGGTTAGTGGGATGGGTTAGAAACAAATAAATTTATATGATATATTGATATATGATAGTGTTTTCTCATCAAATATTATTGGATACAAAAAATTACTTGAGGAAAATTTAATGTTACAATAGATGAGTTGATACCTTTAGTAATAACGCGTCACTAAATTAATAAAAGTATTATTTAAAAAATAGTAAGATTAAATTTAGTAATTTTACTTTATTGATGGGATAAAGAACATTATCTTGGGTGACTCTCCATAATTTGATTGTAGGAACAATATAATATATTGATAGTATATATGTCTCATAAATAAGTTGAAGGATGGAAAAATATTCATGAAGGGAAAATTATTTAGTTGAATTGTATATCATTTTTTAATGATCAAGATACATACTTCATGAGCATGCTGAAGCAAAAAAATTACAATATAGGACACGTGGATATTTGAAAAAACTAAAGGTTATATTAATTTAATATGAATAACTAAATAATAAATCTAAGATACATCATGACAGTATTAACACCATTGATAATCGTCAAATATTTAAAAAAATGATGAATAAGAAAAACAAGATGTTGAAGGTTAATGAAAATAAAACTATTGAGTTGGTCTACTAATAGATATTTTTATCAGTTTGTTTCATTTAATCCAATGGTGATATTTATTTTATAAATATTTTTGAAAATCTAACTCATGTGATTTCTCTCTATTTTTTATTGAATTAGTCACAATATCTTCATAGATTCAAACAATTTTGAACGAGTTTTGAGAATCAACCATGATCTGCAAACAAAATAATTCAAATTGAAAATAGATATAACTTCTTTAATGTATAATTCAAGGAATGACATGAAATAAAAATAATATGGCATTTATAAATTTCTCTATACACACCATAAAAATGTCTATTTGAGTGGAATAACATGAGTTTGGATGGTATGGGGAGAACAATATATCAAAGAATTTAATATTAAAATTAATTTTAATATGAGAAATAAATTTGATCACTTATGTTTTTTATTAATGTTTTCTTTTATTGAACATGAATTATATTCATTATGGCTTATGGTTTTCTATTAATACACACATAAGAAGTTTAAAGGTTCTTTGTAGAACTGGTTAAATCAAGAATAAAAGTAAAAATTTGGGTATTATTTAATAGAGTTCTTGTGAAGTTTTAGTTCATTTAAAAACACTAGGTACAAAAGGTTTTCAATGTTTTTAGATAAATAAAATAAATATTTTTGAAAAAATTATTAAATTATAATGGAAAATCAAAATTCATCTAGAGAAATTATTCAAATTGATGATATCATTGAATAATATTCTCATAAAAATGAGGTTAGATTCTTAAGAGTATTGATGGGAAAGAATTTTTTAAAACCCATAATAATGATTCTGAAATATATAGTGACAAAGGATCCCATTATAAAGGAATTATTAAATTCACAAGGCTTATAATGCATATAAAAACTGATAATATTCATAAACATAAAAAGGGTCTTTAATCATAATGGAGTATAGATAATTCGAACAATAAATTATTAATTTGGGTAATTGAGATAAAGAATGTTAAATAATCTTTGAAACATAAAAATTGGATAACATTAATAGAAGAATATCTAAATATATTTTAAATAATGAATCTTTGTAATTATTTTCATTCCCCAATGACATGAATTTGATTAGGATAATGTGGGCCTATAGGAATAAAACCAATGATAATGTTGATGTAACATATATCAATTCTCAACTTTTCGGTAGGTGATATTCTAAAATGAAGTGTATTAATATTTATTTGATATTTTATTTATAAAAAAGGGTTGAAATAATTCAAATATCTCTCAAAATATGTTCCCATTAGAATTATAATGTCTTATAGTTGGATGTTTTGTTTAAATACCTTAATTGTGTATTTGATTAGGGGTTATACATTAATTAATATGAATGTTTCATTCTCAATTCTGATAGTTCTAGTGTTTATTAATTAATAAAATGATTCTATAGGATGAAATATGATTCTCAATCATGGAACTGAAAAGCATAAATTTTCCGATTAAGTACGTAACCAAATAATGAAAATTTTTATTATAATTACTATGTCATGGGAAATGAAAAAAATCACTCATTGTTACTTTTTATGTTGTTTAAATAATCCTAATTTGAGTTAAGTGGAAAATTTTGGGGAAATTACTCTAAAAATTAAAAAAACACATATAAATTATAACTATTGGAATGATGAAATTATTATTGGTTTTGGAAGTTTAAAATGCATTATGTTTTATATTTATCTTGTAAAATAAATATTTTCATGTTTATTTGATGTAATTTTTTATAGAAAGACTAAGAGATGTTTAAAAATATTATTGAATATAGTACCATATTTTTAATTAGAAGGAATGAGTGTGGTATAAAAATTGTTTTGAAGGTTTATTGATTTACTTTTTTATTTTGGGTATTCTTTACCTCACATCATATTCAAGTTTACACATTCTAAATGATTTCAAATAAGTCATATAGAGATACATATTTCATAGATGAAATAGTTATTTTTCTATATTCAATGGACACTCTATTACAGATTGATATATGAAAAATGTATGTTAGGTAATATTGACGACTGTAATGATCATGATTGTGATGGAAATTTTGATAACCATAACCCTTCTTATGGATCTGTAATCAATATTGGTCTATTGTTTGTTTTCCAAACCCCCATTTCACAAAATTTAACACCCCAAGTCTAGTAATGTGATAATAGCAATAATAAATCCCAAATCCCACCTCAAATCTTTCTTGGGTTGATAGCAAGCATTGTGGGTATATCATAGACACAAATGGGAGGGATTATACTTTAAGAAGAAAATTATGAATGATATATACAAAAAAACAATGATACAACTCATGGTCAAGATAAAAAATATACCAACATAAATTTAAGGGAATAAAACTAAACAAACTATAAAGGAAACTACATGAAACTGGTAGAAAATCCTTGGAGGAAACCTTGAATCCCAAACGGCACTAGAAAAACTCCATAAGTTTTTAACATCCATCCTTGTCTACAAACATCTCATACAGGACTAAATATTATTTTATATATACATCGGGATATCATAACATGTATATTCATTTGGATCCTCTCCAAAGCCTATTTTGAAAAAGGTAATGAAATCATACTAAATCCAAATGAGTTAGTAGTAAGGATAATTCCTCACCTAAATAGGTATAATAAGTTATCAATGAGTGTCAAATATAATAATTATATAATATTCACAATAATATCCAATAAAGGTTACCCTCTACTACTTACCAACTAGTTTTCCACTCTTCTCTAACATCGAATATCCTTATCCACCTCTCTCTAAAAGTAAACCTACTTGAAGACACATAGAAAACTATATCATAACATGCACTTCATGCATTTCATCTTCCGATCATCACCTACCATACACCTCATGAAATATGTCATCTAATAATCCCATGAAACTTCTCCAGATAGAAACCAAATTTATTCTAGGAGCTACCATAGACTTTATTTTATATATAATTATATAATCCAAAATATCCTATACACGACATACCCATAATAATTAATAGGATGTTATATCCAAATCTAAATGTTTCTGAAATAACCACAATACAATAAATCATGATACACACTAATATATTGTATATATAACCACCATACATACATTCATACAAAACTAGCGGGATAAGAGAACAGGTTAAGAATGTGTGTTCATCTATATGTTCATCATTAACAAGGATGTTGGAAAACATTTCCTCTAATATTTCACTTGGTGTAAGTCTACCAATTGAATATGCTGATGAAACATAAAAAATATTATAACATTTAATATATAATTATTTCAAACCTCGCTATGAGTATCTACCATATCATAATAACCATTTTAGAAATCAACACTCGAACTCCTGTAAACTACTGTATAGAGACATATAATTTAAGGAAGGAATCATTCAAGAAGATTCATTTTAAAATTTTTATTTTAAAATTTTTTTAATTCCATTGAATAAATTATTATACATTAATTAAAATTATTCCATTTCACTAAGCATTAAAAACAAAACAATAACCATTCCCTCCTATCAAACACTAACCAATAATCTTACCCTCCAAGCATAAACCATCCAATACCGTAGTTCTTCAAGGTTAATCATTTTTTTCATTCAATTAAAGCTCCAAAACAACATGTGAAAATGATAAAAATAATTATCATTCAATAAATACTGGTAATCTAGGATTCATCCAATACAATAAAAAAAATGAATCAATCATGCACACCAAGCTACATTAATGAGTGAATAATGGAAAGAATAAACAAGAAACTCAACTATGCAATTTTTAAATCAAATCCATAATCATTAAAATAAATCCCAATTTTAGAAGAAAAATGAGAAATCCAATATTGAATTGGTACCAACATTTCATGGTTTAATCTCTAACAATATCATGTATATCACCATGCATATCACTAAAAACTACATTATCTCAGGCGTTAGCAACTTCCACAACATAATCTTCATATCACATCTCCTTCCAAACCATCATCTATCCTAGTCTCAAATCACATCATATCACAAGGTTCTCCTCTAGAGGATAAAACAATATATCAAGAAATAAACAACCATCTAAGAGGTAATAAATATTATAATTTCAAGGTATTCAGCCTTCATAAACAAACCGGATTTCTTGGCACCAAACATTTACCTTTTTCTAAAAATTAGTTCATTAACATCTTCAATTAAATACTTAATTTAGTATAATTTATACTTTTATGAAACCTATGGAATTAGATATAAATATATTGGAATTATTTTGATATTCTATAAATTATAACTTTCATATTCATAAAATTATAAGGTGGTTCATTCTCAATAAACAACAATATTTCTTATATAATCACCAAGAAAACCTATGTTACCTTAATTATCCATACTTCCAATAAAATATCTAAGAAAAACTTTAGAAATACGTTGAACAATAATCAATTTTTTCATAAAATTAAAAGAAAAATAGGTTTTAATGAACATAACTATTTATTATTTTTATTCATTAAGAGTTATAATCATCATTTTTCTTTATCAAATAAGAAACTATATCTTTAAATTATATAATTAATTACATTATATGAAATATATTAAACATTAGAATTACCAAAAAAATTAACCATAGTGTAAAAATATATATATCAAACTATCTAGAAAAACAAAAAGAAAACTATTATCATAGTGGAAACACATGTGACAGCTAAAACTAAAAACCAAGGATCATTATTTAATCTATTCTATTGTTTATTAATGTAAAATCCACTATCACCCAAAGAGATAATGTATTATTACATTATTACTATGCATAAAATAAAAGGATATGTAATGAATCCCCTTACTCAATTATTTTAATGTTATTTTAAAGAGGGAAAAACATAAAAAAAATATTTTTTTCCCCTCTTGTATAATGAAATTATTGGCCCTATGAAACCACACCAAAAACGGGAAAAAATATAAATGGAACACTATAAAAATAACTGAAATCACCCATTATATAATGTAACTATATAATGATGTAGAAAAGAGATTGAAAATGGAATATATTGCAACATAATGATATAAACTCGCCTTGGTTTCCCATTGATCGATTTGGAGATACAAGTGATAAATTCATATTGAGTGGGATTAAAAATACCTAGACTGATTGCTCATTTATCTTTCTTGATATGGGTTAAAATCATCATTTATTTGAAAATTTGAGATCCCACATAGATTTATCAGAAAACCTCCAGATGTAGATTCATGGTGAGAATAATTCATTCACATTATGAATGCATGATGTTTTAAGGACCACAAAAAAATTATCCAAATTCATCTAATTCACCTCGATCAATTCACATTATGATTATTTTGTACATTTTGTTAGTTTTTAGGGATATATTCATGGAATTTATTTCCTCTCCCCTGTAGGTTATGAACCCATATATCATGGCCTAAATAATACCCTTTGACCCACCCATCCCAGCATTAGAATAATTGATTCAGTACATGAATATATTACTCATGTTCTAAATTAAAATACCCATTGTATACTCATCATACATCATGATATTGGGACACACAATCCACAATAAATTATCTATACTTTCATTAATAAATGTGATATTAAAAAAATTAACAGTAATATATGGTAAATCCTATACCATTAAATTAGATAACTATAAATCAATTATCATTCTTAGAATTAAACCCAATCCCAAAGAGAAGAAAAATTAAAATGGTTCATTCAAATAGCCACCGTGTGAGTTACCTATAAAAAATAACATAATCAAAGGATGACAAGTATTAAAACCCCAAACCTATCATAAATCTATATTACATCATATTACATTAATATTAATTAAATTAAATAGTGATCCATTCTATAATATTTTATTTATATTAACATCAAAAATAATAAATCATAAACAACTAGCCCATAAGTGTTCTACATCATATCCCACTATGATCTTCATAACTGGGACCCTTCTTATAATATTATATATATTACATTTCTTTATATATGGGGGTAAGGAACCATAATAAAGGGTGATCATAATTTCTGAAAAAAGGTAAAAAGGAAGTATGAATATAAAATGAGAATATGGATATGAGAACATGATAATAACATATGAAAACCCTACCTTGTATATCATAGGTCATAAACCATAGTCTTGGAAACAAATATCAGTAGTTTATGAGACATGAATAAAAATTGAATCAAACAACTTGATCATTAGATAAAAAAAAGTATCATAATATATATATATATATATTCTTAATATACTTATTAATAGGAAAGTTTATATCAAAACTACCATCCAATACATCCATAACATGTTAGGTTTGGGATAACCACCCCTGTACTTGATTCTAGATTGTTATAACCTCCCCAAAACCCTCTATTGGGATTAAGATAGCCACTCATGTTCCAAATTTAGAGTTTTTGATAATGTCTCATATAATATATCTTTTATTGGAATAAACTCCCATTTACCCTTTGAGATCATATAATTTTAATCATTATGAAATGAATTGAAGGGAGATATAGAACCCACCCATCATAATATCTATTTATTCATCTGTCAAAAGAACATAAGAATTTCTCATAAAATAACACGTAGAAAGGAAAAGGGTTCCATAACAGTCTCTTCAAAATTATCATCAATAATCCAAAGAAATGATAACAATGGTACATTTGGATCATATCCCAATTTAAGTATAATTTATATCAAATGTTATCATCCCAGATGGAAGTGATTTTAAATGATTTCCTGGCATGTATCTTAGGAAAATAATCATTGTGTTTTTAAAATCACCACTTCAAAAATAAATGTTCAAAAAACATTTTTATGATCCTTTACTTTTAATACTTCATTCGAATGTTTTAATGTATGATTTAAATAATTCAATGATACTGAAATCAGGAAATTACATTCATTTATTTAATGTTAAGACAATGATTCCTTTCACATTTCTAGTAAAATATAGATGGTCCTTTTTTGAAAAATTACATTAATATTTCTTATAAAAAATTTTAAAAAAAATGCAAACATTGGAAAAAAATTATTTTAATAATAAAATGAGAATAAAATATAAAACATTAACATGGAAGTGAAAGTGTTTTCGGTTGAAGGGAATAATTATGTAGATTATTCTTAAAATAAATTTCTCACTCCCTTTTAGTACCAAACATAGGGAAAGTGGTTTTATTAGAGAAAATTTTCTTGAATAACTATTGGGGAATAAAATAAATGATTTCTAGGAGATATATACTATAATATTACTTTATTGAAAAAATAATAATATAAAATACCAATAATCAATGAGATTAAAAATATTCCAATTTGGTAACACCTATATTGTAAGCACCATGAAACAATAACATCAAATAATACTTTAAAAAATCATGAAATGTAGTATATTAATGATATGACATTTCAAAGGGGTAGTATATTCACCTCCTAAAATAAGGTTTGTGAATAACATTTATAATGTCTAGAAGAAGAAAAATTGTGAAGAAAATATCATAATACTTTGGTAACATTTGGATAATATATCTATATTTCACTCCTAAGAACCATGTGTGGTTTGAATAACATTTTTTTCATGGTGGGGTACTGACCATTTATAGAACATACTTATATTAACATCCTTTTTGGGTAGTTTCCAATGTTTTTATTTGTGCATCCGAAAACACCCATTGGTTCCCTCATTATTTATGTCATATTAACCTACCTTCCACAGAATGGATGTAATTGGGAAATTGGCTAACAGTGATTAGGGAATCACATTGGTTAAGAAGATGGGATTTCGGGATTATCACACCCATTTTGGGGTAATTATTTTCAACTCTATGACTCTATAATAGATTTGAGACATATTCATAAAGCCATTATTAAATCCAAAATATGACATAGTTCACCCATAAGTAAATAAAAAATTACTAGAAATCTGTCTATTTTAGAATCACCTATATTAATTCAAGGTTCATCATCGATGAGTTTATATGTATGTATCATAGTATCTCTAACATTGGTACCCTTTTTATGTGTATTAGATGTTATTACATCCTTTATTTTCATAATGATGGTTTTAAGCCACATATTGGGATGATTTAGAGTTTATAATCATACATAGAGATGGGATTTGTATTCATGTTGGGATCAAGAACATGAGATGGGATTCCTACATATCATTGTGAAATGAATCATAACCCACATAGTTTTATAAAACATGATAGGGAACATCATAACTTTTGAGGTCTTGTGATAAGTAATAAATGATGAATTTTAACGTAATATAGAAAATACATCTAAGAGAAAGGTTCCTTTTCAAGGATAGTGTGGGACTTATGATGTTGTGAACCAAAGGATTTATATGGGATTTTACCTCCCATGTTGGATATGAACTAAAAAAAATATTTTTACTTGAAAATATTAGGGTGAGTTTGTAGTGTTGGGTATGTACATCATGGAGGCTTCCAACGTATATCATTATGGTATGTATCAATTCCTATGTAGTTTTGGATTATTGGGTATTGCACCTATGGGGGATGAAACCGGTTGCTTCATTGGGACAATTTTCACTTGCTGTTTTTTCAGCACGGATGATATCCCTTTAAGAGGATTACTTCAATGGTTTTGGGTCCTACACCTAGTGAAAGGCTCATGTCAAATGAGAGGAAGATATTTAGTAAGGACTCAATAATGATACATGTATTTTATTATGATGATTTCAAGATCATCTCTCACCTCAATCCAACTGTGATTCATGCTCAGTGTGAGAAAAAGTAGGTAGTTACTAGTTTATAAAACCATACAATATCATTCGTTCACAAGTGGATGAGGTCAATGATAAAAAAGGCTGGGGAATACCCTACATGAAAGAATATGGGATTTCACTATGGTGGATTCTCTATGGTATGGTGAGTGAAATATCTATAAAATAACTCTCTAAAAGACATTTTACTCCAATTTTTTGGTATAGGATAGTGTAGTCACTCAGGGTATTTGAGAGAGATAAAGGGTTTAGATGTGCCCATATACCCTATTTTTTTAATCCCTGAGGTCAGGCCATTATCCTAAGGTTGAGATCCACATTACCATGGGAATTTATAATCTAGAACACTCTAAGGATCCCAAATATTATGTAGGATAAATGGGGGACCCCTGTTTCTATGAGAATGTATATTTAAGAGGACACACTAATCTTCCTTATGCTCATATTATACATTTCTGGGGGATTTAGGGTGGGCTTTAGTTAGGTACAACTCGGAAAGGATTAAAGGGAACATGTACCGTAACATTTGTGGCTTGAAAAATGGTTTCAAAGGATTGATCACATGGGTGATTCCTTGGTGTGCAGAAGGTGGCTCATATGGGGTGGTCTAGGGAATACTAATGGTGCTTTATGTTTGGTATAATTGGGATAGCTTAATATGTATCAATCATGGTAGTCCTAACCTAGAAGAAGGTTCTTCATGCAGGGTATACCTAGGAAAGCTGGGGATGACTTTTTGAAATGGAAAACTTATGAAACGAAAATCTGGAGAGGCCTTGAACATGGATCTATGGGTCTCATCAGGTGTATTTTATTACTATAGATCAAATCTCAGTCATAATATGGGGACTTATCCCTAGTGCTCTTAGCCTATGGGAGGTGGTTCCTCAAATTGGTATTTCATTTTTAAAAAACAAGGGAAACTGTAATCTCACTAAACTCCTTAATTTTCTCTCCATTTGTGTTTTGTAGATCTATGTGAAAATTGTGTGTCACCTACTCAATGGAAACGGATGTGTAGAGCATTGAATCATCTTATGTACTTCCAATCCTTTAAAATGAGGAGCCTATTATTAATATTTATAGTATTTTTATGGAATGTTTGTTAAGTAATTATCCCACATAGGCGTGTCATGTTGGGTATCACATGGGTGTCTATGGGAGTTTCTCGAGAACACATTTCTCAACATACATGGTGATGTTTGGTGTGCAGGATAGACCTTTGTAGTGATTCTAGCTATTCAACCAGGACATTCATAGTGATGTTCATCATCCATAATAGAGAAGCATGTTGACACTAGTTGTGCCTTGTGTGGGATGACATCATCAGACAGATGTGATCCTTTTTTCTCTCAATTGTATCATTCTTGTGGTATTTCCCTTTGAAATTTCCTATTCTCAACTGACAAAAATATATTTCAAAAAATCCATCCCTTAAGATTGGATCTGATCAGAAGAATAGGATTGGATTTATATGATTGTAAATATATAAGTAAATGGATCCTTCATTCCTTTTCCTATACATGTTTTTTTATATTCATGTTATGTCTTAATGATCATTAACACTTGGTTACCTCACAAGGGAGTCCTAAGAAGATGGTCTACACTGGTATGTCACCTAGGTGGGTCATGCAGGTCAACTATGTAGCTATTCAACACATGTTCACAGTGCAAGTGTCTTTGCATCTATATATAGTGTCGATTTCCAAGTGGTTCTTCTTCCCACGTTCACATCACAATTTCATAATTCCACTCTCGACATGTTGGTTTTTTAGTAAATAAAATCTTATAATGTTCTATTAATGTAGACCTGATATGTCACAAGTTATGGTATGCATGTACCTGGGGGAGTTAAGTATGCAAGGTCACTTGGGTAAGTGACCCGTGTGATGTCACTTCGGTGAGTTACTTGGGTGATCACACCTGGTTTAGTGCCCCGCATGACACCACTACTTCGCTAATGTTTTGGATACAAAATCACCAAACAAAAGTTTTAAATCTAACGAAAACATATATGTTTCCATTTAAATTTATAATAGATTTCATAAGGTTGGATTCATTGGTGAATAGGTCGGTAATCATTTCAAGAAGATGATATGTGTCATCGGGTTGGATTATTACAATGCAAGTGAAACTGACCCAACTATCATTGTGATTGAGTAAAATTTTAATTATTTATGCTTCTTGATAACTATAGTTTAGTGGAATATAGGATCGAACCCACATGGAATGATGGTGACTAGATTTCTCTAAAATCTGTTAAAATACCCCATTATTATAATTAGTGATGATACTACCTTCTATTTTTTTGTAAATTTTATATTTTTTAGAAATTTAATAAGGTAGTAGACAATTATTTTTTTATTTTAGTTCTGAGATATGATGAAACAGGACAAAATATGAGGAAAATTACAAAAACAGATACCACAAATGATAAGGGTTAAACAATCAATATAAAATACCTAGGGAAAGATCTATTCTACTGGTTTTAAATAGTTTTCCTAGTCACTTAAATGTGGATACACCATAACCACTGAAAAGGAATGACTTATCTCCCTCGCTAGGAGATAAACCATAGAGATGGATCGGTATTGTAGTTTTCCACTCCAAGAAAGATTCATCTATAAAAAAATTAACTTGTAAGATGCAACAAAAAATATTCACCATCTATTCTTATGTTTTCTTTTTGAATAAAAAGCTTTAGAATATTTATACACGACCAAACTATCTGAATGATTGAAGAATTGAAAATTGAATGCAAGTGGTAAAATTTGAGTGAATGAATTCAGATTTAATCTCACTGATCAATTCTGAATTCCTTAGAATGATTAAGTAAAATGAAAGATTAATGATAAGTATTGGAAATAAAAATCTCCATAGACTAAAACTAGTATATGGTAAATTCATGTTGATTTTAGTACTTGGAAACATTGATTACAATATGAAAATTTTAATGAAAATAGGGGAAGAAGAAACTATCCTAAGAAATACTATGGTGTTTCTACCTTAGATCTCAAGGAAGTGTTCTAAAAAGTCTCCAAGGTTCTGCACTCCAGGAACAGCTCTCCGGGTATCATAGGTGAATGGATGAATAATATCAGTTCTACTGCTACTTCTTCTTTTAATCTTTCTATAATTTGTTTCTTCATGATCGTCATTCTCCACCGATAATGTCTTGTGCTACAGAATTCATTCTGCACACGTGCGTATTTTACCGCATAACACATCACTATGTCTTAACCCCACTAACTAACTCCTCGTGAGTTAGTTGAATTGAACCTGGATGGTGTTTCGACTTTTGGATATACCGGTATATAAAACACAAAATGTAAAGAACGCAATAAAAAGATTAAATAAGAGAAAAACATATTTATTATTATTATTATCAGATTTTTATAAGTTACTTATTTAATATTTTCTATAAAAAAATTAATTGATTGTTTATTTTATTTCATTTAAAAATATTATAAACTAAATTATTCAATTAATGTTAATATTTTCTTATCTTTATAAAATTCTGTTATCAATATTATAATTTAATGATAATAGGTTATTATTTCATTATGTAAATTAATAATTTTTTAGATATTATTATTATGTTTATATAGATATTTAAGTTATATTATTTTATTTTGTTAAATTAGTTTATAAATTTTACTATTTTGATTTATTTTTTATTTTATTTTTATTTTATTTTTATTAATTATTATTAATATAATAGTAATTATTTAATTTGAAAAGTTAAATTATAATTAATGAATTGAATAACATTTCTTTATTTTAGTTTTATTTATAAATTATTATTAATATTTTGGTTTTATATATTCTATTAATTTATTTTATATTTTTTTATCTTTATTTATTAATTAGTTAAAAGTATTAATGAATATTATTATTTATTTAAGTTTTTTAAGTTTTTCTTTTTTATTTTTTTAATCTTTTGTCCCCCTCCCCTTCTCCATGGAATAATAGGGAGAGAGGGTTTGTGGTTACTTCTAGAACTATCTAGCATTGCAGAAGCTTCTTGGCCCTCAGCCTCGGCCATCACATCAGATCATCCATGGCGGCGCAGCAGGTGCGACGTGAGATAGATATTCTCCACATTGGCTTGTGGTACTCTACAGTGGTGGCTCTCCTCTGTGCGTCATCTCCTCTGGAGGTTGAAGATCTCAACATGTTTTTGATCTGATCTTGGTTTGCAGTGTTTCCTCATGTAGCGATCCAGTAGTCTCCTCATGCAATGGCCGGAATCAGGGACTCGGACTCATATCGGGGCACAAGGAAAGGGTTTCAGAATCCCATACACACAAACTATTTAAAACTACATTAATTTAGAACAAAAATGATAAAATGGTTTAATCATAATAAATGAAAAAAATAACGTATGTGTTGGTAACTCACAATTTATCTGCAACATAAACATAAAATAGCTGATAAATTTAGATAAAACTAAAACTAACACTAAAATTAAAATAAAGTAATTAATCAACTAAAAAACTAAGGACTTAAACTAAAACAATAAAAAGTTAACTAAATATAGTAAAACTTCATTAACACATAAATTAATAACTAATTGATTAACTATTAAAAACATAAAACTTAAACTACAAAAAATAAATGTGACACTGATTGATACACATGTCGGTAGGTGGGTGAGAGATCGACACTGACAGTGTAAGGGTGCTGCAAGGATGTATTGGTGAGAACGACAGACTATAAAAATGGGAGTTTATTTAAATATTCAATAAATATAAATAAAATTAAAACATTATAGAAATAAAATATTTAAAATTTAAAATTAATTTATTAATCATCAAAAGGAAGACTTAAAATTGAAAACACATTATTCTATTAAATTAAAACATAAATAATTATCTAATTCTAAAGAAAAAAATAATAATTAAACATAATAATTAATAAATACAATTCATTTAATTCGATCTAAAAGTTTTTTAATTTCAAAGTAAGTTAATTAAATGAATAATAAATTATTTATTGATTATTTAATATAAATTTTAAATTATTAAAAGTTATGCGGATTAGAATAACTAAAGTAATTATTCAATTAAATGACTATACAAATTGGCATGAATAAATTAATTAATTTAATGGATTCAATTTAAATAATTAATTATAAAATTTGATTAATTAATAAATTTAATTATAAAATTACATGAGTGTTAATTTTTAAAAAAAAGTGAAAAAATAATTTTTTAAATTATTAAAAATCAATTAAAAAGATGTGAAAAAACTATATTTTTCAAGGCTATATCAAATTCCCCCACACTTAAACATCGTTTTTCCTCAAACAATTCTATGTCTTATTAACCTTGAAAACATAAATGTGTTAATTAATCAACTTAAAAATTAACATTTCAAACTATTTCAAAATAGAGGACTGAAAAACTATGTAGTAGGATTTTTAAATGTAACGCTCAAATTAAATCATTCCCAAATAAAAATTCTTACTTTGTAATCAATAAAGTATTGAATCTTCCATTTTTGAGGATGCACGGCCTTGTATATTATTTTTCTTAGTGACTCATTACCATTCAAATCCAAGTTCTATGTACAAGAGTGGTAAAAAAAATTGAATCGGAGGAATTAAAAACCTAACCAGAGGAACTTTGTATTTAGACTCTTTCCTAGGTTCCAAAAAAATATTTCTTTTGAATCACCTTATTGATACAACCTAAATTATTTCCATAAAAACCAATTGTCCCCTTATTAAATTGGTGTTCATCATTCACCTCACCCTAATGAACTCTTTTTTTGACCATATATGCTTTATTTAATTTAACCCAAGACAGGTATCATGTGCCAAGAACATTGCATATGAACTTAATCAAATTGTACAGATGGTATTTAGTTGATAGAAACACACCCAGTCCCTAGGATCTCAGAGATTAACTGTGGATTCCCAAATACCAATTTTACTCCAATTTCAAAAGATCTATATGAAAATCAATTACATTAGCTCATTAAGGTGATTACCTTCTATAATTTCAAATATATTGAGTCTCATAAGTAGGAGTTTAAACATCCATCTCCTAAGGTTATGATCTCTATTCCACTAATAGGTAATCTATATCACTCTCAAACATAGTTCCTAAACCAAATTTCCATAAATCACTAAGCATATTCACTCAGCAATCAGTCATCTACACAAGTATCATGTTCAAAACTATAGTTTTCTTCCAGTAAGACATTGTCCATAGGAAACACTCAATTTAGGAACAGATTGAAGCCTAAAATTATGAATGAATTTTAAAACATTGTAATAATTTTTTAACAAAAAGTTTAAGAAGGAGTTGGAATTCATGGGATTTCAATAATGTTATGTTTATCAAAACAAATGTTGACCCCCTCCTCCAAACTTAAAAGACATATTCTTCCTCAAAGTGGAATGCTAATGTGAAGAAGAAAACAATTTTATAATTAATGTTCAAAACATATTTTCAATTCAGTAGATTAATGACATGTTTTAGGGTCTTATTGATGTTCATAGAAAATGTGTTTTCCAAAAAAGATATTTTACAATGGGTTCACATGATTTAACATTAAGGCCATGGAATAAATTTTCAATTATTTTAAAACTGATGCATGTGTGACATGTGGTTGCACAATGAAAAGGGTGTAAGAAAGTACAAAATTTGATTCAAAAATATTTTCAACAAAGTAGAACAATGCATGAAAAAAAACCAGTAAAATTTTAGTAGATTGAAAAATAAAAACAAAAATAGCCTACCAATATGGACCCACTGACACTTAGTTTAATACCATGAAGATATTAAGCCAATGAACATCAATTTTCAATAAGGAGAAAAATGAAGAATTTTGAATAAAAACAAATCAGCACAAGGAATAATATGTCTAGGAAAGTGGCTTATACAGAAATTGTTTTAGCAACAAAGCATATTCAGTAATAACTTCTAGTATAAGAAAACATATATAATAATTTTCCTCTAGTACTAGAAAAACAATTTTAGTAGCATTAACTAACTCAGTAATACTGCCACCAGTGAGTCACTGATAGTAGTGTATCAGTGGATCAGATGCAGTGGTGAGTTAATGAATCACTGATAGTAGTGAAATTATTACATAAGAATGATTTTTTAAAGTACAAGGAGAAAAAAATAAATGTTTAATTAAGAGTATAGTACATCCTTGAATTAAATATTGTCATTTATGCTCCAACATGGGTATTCCATTCCTTTGTAACACCATTAGCATCATCCTGACTCAGAAAATAATGACCAAGCGAAAGAAAAAATAGAAGTACTAAAAACAAAGAAAACAAGTAGAACATTATCATAAATCAAAACAAGGAATAAAGTGAAAACAAGAAAGGCCATTGGTTGAATTCCATAAAGCACATAATTTAATTTTTTTCACTTAGACATTATTCAAGAATAGTATTAAACCATAGTGAAGGAAGACAATCTCTAACTTTGCCCTTTAAAACATAGTTTAGATCCCTTCCCAATAACCAGCATTGGTTTTTCCTCCTCACCATCAATCTCAACAGCACCATTCTTGAGCACTCTCACAATAGTAAAAGGTCCAAACCACTTGGATTTGTATTTTATATGAAAAAGTTTTTATCTTGAATTAAAGAGAATAACCTTCTATCCGTGTTTAAATTTTTTTTGTTTTGAATGATATAATCGCGAAATATTTCAGTCCACTCATTGTATGTCCTTAAATTATCATAAGACTCTCTCCTTATCCCATCAAGCTCACTCAACTCTAGTAGTCTTCTCTCACCAGCACTCTTAAAATCAAAATTAAAGGAATTGACTAAACAATATGACTGGTTTTGCAACTACAATGGAAAATGAAAACATTTTACAAACAAAATACTTTATGGATAAATACCTATTAGGTTCGTAAAATTTTTTCTATATTCCCATAAAGATTTATCTAATTTAAGATATCAATCCTTTACAGAATTAGGAACTGTTTTATCAAGAATCTACTTCTGCTCCCTATTTGAAATCTCTACCTATACCTAGACTTTGGATGGTAGGCAGTACCATTTTTATGAATACAACCATTCTTTCAATGAAATCCTTTATCATGTAATTTTTAATGTGTGTTCCATTATTAGTAATGAAGCCTTTTGGGACTCCAAATCTTGAGAATGTGTTCTTTTTAAAAATTTAGATAACATTGTTTGTTTCATTGTTGGGATGAGATACTACCTCAACCCACTTAGAAACATAATCTACAGCCACAAGATTATTCTCATTCTGATGAGATGATGGAAATGGAACCATTAAAATATAGACCCTAGACATCAAAAATCATTACATCTAAAATAACTTTTTCAGGTAACTTTTTTTTTCTACAAGCATTACCTAACCTTTGTCACCAATCACATCATACAACAAATCTCCTAGAATATTTGAATAAGGTTGACCTATAAAAACCATATTGAAGTAATTTTTTGGATGTCCTTTCAACATAATGGTGATCTCCCCAAGGCGAGGAGTGACAACTTTCCTGAATAGGTAGCATCTCCTCCTAAGGAACACACCTTCTACAAATATCATTGGCACACATCCTAAACAACAATGTGTCACCACAATGATAATAATAATGTTCTGAAATTAATTTCTTTCTTTAGTTATTATAAATTTCTTTGATCATGATACCTGATTCCAGATAATTGGAAATGTCTGATAACCATGCAGACTGACTTATTAAGATGGTGGGTAAATTTTCATTAGGAAAGGAAGAATTAATCTCCCTTGGATCTTCACATTGGTTATGAGGATGCCTAGACAAATGCTCTATAACTAAATTTTTATCTCCCTGTTTATCTCAAATTGCTATGTAAAATTCTTATAACAATAGAATCCACCTAATCAGTTGGGTTTTGTCTTCTTTCTTAGATAGCAAGTACTTTAAAGTAAAATGGTCAGTGAAAATTATAACTTTTGAGCCTTGAAGGTACAACCTAAACTTATCAAGAGAAATCATAACTGGTAACCACTTATTTTGAGTAGTGGTGTTGATTCTTTAAGCCTCATCTAGAAATATTCTAGAATAATACACCACATGAAACTTTGTATCCCTCCTTTTTCTTAGGACAACCCCAACAGCCACATCACTAGCTTCAAACATTAATTCAAAATGTAGCTTCTAATCGGTTGTAGTGATTATAGGTGATGTAGTGAGTTTTCCTTTAACCATATTGAATGATTTTAAAAAATCATCAAAATGGAAGGGTGCATCCTTGACTAGTAATGAACACAACGGCTTAGTGATTTTAAAGAAATCACTGATAAGTCACCAGTAGAAACCGGCATTCCCTATGAAACATCTAACAAATTTTACATTATCAAGTGGTGGTAGTTTTTGAATTACATAAATTTTAGTAGTATCAACCTCAAAACCTCTCTTGTATACTCTATTTCCAATCATGATACCCTCAATGACCATGAATTTTCATTTTCCCAGTTAATAACTAAGTTGGTCCCTATACTTCTCTCTAACACTAACTCCAAATTTTTCAAGCAAGAATCATAAGTACAACCCATAATGGAGACGTCGTTAATGAACTACTCAATGATACTCTCTATTATATCAAATAATATAGCCAACATATTACTTTGAAAGGTAGTAGGGGCTCCACAAAACCCAAAGGGATGCCACCAGTTGGTAATTGTCCCAAAGGGTCATGTGAAATGTATCTTCTTCTAATTCTATAAAGCTACAAGAATCTGGTTGTAACCAAAATACCGATCCAGGAAATAAAAAAATTCACTCCCAGCAAGCCTCAAAATCATTTGGTCATGGATAGGAATTGGAAATTGGTCTTTTCTAGTGCCATAATTAAGCTTCCTATAATCAATACATACTCTCCAGTTTGTGGATTTTCTAACTTGAATTTTATCATTCATCAAATTAGTTATCACAGTAAAACCTCCTTTATTAGGGACTACTTGGAACTGATTGACCCATATAATATCATAGATAGGTTAAATGATTCCAGTGTCCTTAAGTTTTATTACTTCTACTCTCACAACTTATTTCATCTTAGGGTTCAATCATCTTTTAAACTCTACCCTAGGCTTATTTTCTATCTCTATAGGTATTTTATGAATGCAGAATGATGGAATAATTCAATTATTGTCAGTTATGGTCTAGCCTATGGAAGATTTAAATTTATTTAAAACATTTAACAATATTTCCTCTTTATTAACTTTTAGCTTACAGAAATGATTACAAGAAGAGTGGGATTGTCAGCAAAAAATGAATATTTCAAACGAGCATGGAGTGGTTTTAGTTCATGAATGGGTGGTTTTTCACTTGAAGGAACACTCTTAGGCCTAGGAGGATCATTATATTCAACATATATCTTGTAGGGAGTTTGAAATGATGAAAGATTTTCAATTTCAAAATAAGGAATAAGATATTCCTCATAGTTTTGTAAAGTGGACAGCTCACTCTCATAGAATTCCAGCTCAGAATTTTCAAAATTCAATAAAGAAGAACCATAAAATTGTTCAATATGCTCTCCCTCTATTTTATCAAAATTTTCAGACGTGATTTTAATAGTAGAAATAACATTTAGTTCACTAGAAAATTCTTTATGTTCATAAAAACATAACACATCTTCAGATAAAGTAGAGACTAGACAGTTTTTATGTTCTCGAAAATTTTCCAGATTCTCATTTCGAGTAGATTTTTTACTTTGTGGAACAGGAAAAACTTGATTTTCAACTTCCAAATTTATTTCTTCACCAAAGGATTATTCTTCCAATTCCTCAAGATTTTCAAATTGATTATCATCTTCTAAGAACTCTATCATTGAATATTTTTCAAGGAATTTTGGTCCTTTAGCATTATTGAATAAATTAAATTCTCCTTGTTGTTCTCTAATTTTTAAGATAATATGACCCTTAGAAACATTTATTAAAGCACCTACATTGTACAAGAAAAGACTACCCCGAATGATGGAAACCTCTTGATCACACTCTATATTTATGATTATAATTTCAGTAGGTAGAAACAACTTTCTTACTCTAACTAAAAGGTCATCTACCCTCCACACATTATGAGTTAATGATCAGTCATCCAACTAAAGTATGAATGTGTTGGGTTGAAGATCACCCAATCATCACTATTGGAATAGTGATTATGGTTGAAGATTAATACTAGCACAAATTACACAAAGACAATTGATATGATATGAATTTCCTAAGGTGAGTGGTATGAAAAAGATACCTGGGTCTTTCATTTTAAGTGGGATTCTCATTTTGAGGACATCCCAGCACTCTTCAGTGAGCGTATTTTTAGAAAATTCATCAAGTGTTTTTATATTTGAAAAAAAAAATTCATGGATTTTAGATAATATGGGATTTGAATTAAATCTTGAATGAAAGGAATATTCCCCTTGAACTTAATACGATTCCCAATGAATTGTAGAAGTTCAACTTTAGTGTTGATTTGAGGTTTTAATTTATAATGGAAAGGGATGGGTGGGGAAAATTTTCTTAAGAAAGTAGGCATATACCGAACCTCTTATCGTCTTTTTTTCTCATTTATCCATTCTATTTTCAGAATATTTTTCATCTTGAGTTCCAAGTGAAAAATTTAGATTTTGATCATTTTCAACAATTTTCTATTGACTTCCACATTGTGTAAAGAGCATATTTTTGTTTCCATATTCACATATTTTTTTATTTTTAACATTTTTAAAGCCTTTTTCTGGTTTAGTTTTAGTATTTATACCACTTATAGTTACAATAGTCATGAAATTATCTCTTGGGTTGACTTTAGTGGTACTGGGCAGACTACCTTGTTCTCTATTACTAGTATCCCTAGAAAACGTCACCATTTTAATTTGAAGGTTATTTATTCTTGTATCCATTTGAATTATATCATAAACATTTTTTTTATTTGTTTCATCAAACCTACCTATTAACTATTGAAACTTATCCTTCACCTCATATTTATAATTGGAAGACTCAGCCTTAGGTCGAGGTTGGGGTTGGAATTGTTGCCTAACAGGATGGTGGAATTCATTAGGGGCAGTAGGTCAATGGACTCCTTACTCCCTCAAATATATGTTTGTGTGGTTCTTATACCCCTAATTATAGGTGTTTGAGAAATAATATTCACTAGGATTCTTCCTAGGGCCATAGCCATCAATTTTTTCTTTCTAAAGAGGCTGGACATGCAAATTAATGTTTGGACAGTAAGTATGTGAATGGTCATACATGCCATTGTGGTGGAACTACTCTCTATGGGTTTTGTGAATATTATCATTGAAGACTCAACCAGCTCGGGCATCATCTTGAGGGTAAATATTGGGTTCCCTAAAAACAATGGTTCTCTTTCTATGGAATTTGTGCTGGGATGTTTGATCTAATGTGTTGAAAGTATGTTTTAGATCCTCAGTTTTCCTATAAATAAAGTCCCCTCTAGCATACTGGTCCACCAAGGATTGGTGGTAATGGGTGGGACAATTATAGAAGGTATCCATGTGGAATTGGGTTGTGCACTAGTGGTTACTACACTGCCTAAAAAGTCCCCTAAACCTATCCCAGTCTTAATGAAATATTTTTTCATCATCTTCATGGAATCTAGTGATCTTGTGCCTAATTTCATATGTCAGACTCCTAGGATATAATTTCATTGTGAAGTCATTTTACACATGATCCCAGGTGACAAATATCTCCTCCTCTAACTATTGGAACAAGGTCCCACCATTTTGCTTGAAAAAAGTGTAACACTCCCAGTTTGAGCTCTTCCTCACTGAGCTCTTCCTCACTAAATCAACATTTACAACGTAATTTTGTAGTTTCTAGACCTAGATGAGAGCTTAATGAAGGATGGGTTTCTAGACACATATGGTAGAAGCAATTATCGCATCCTTGGACTTTCTACTTCCTCATTGAGTTTAGGTTTAAAATTTTTGAATTCATTAGCTTAAACTCTATCACTTGTGTTTTCCATTTCAGATTTGATCTTCTTTCATAGAACAGTAAGATGTTTGTATATTTCTATGGTCAAAGGCTCTAACTTATCATTAGTTGACCTACTTCTCAAGAAAGATAGTAATAATAGTTGGAATTTAGAATTAATAGTATCAAAAATAGTAGTAGTACAAGAGTAGTAAAATGACTGTGAATATCGATTAAAAGTAACAATAAAAGTAACTACACAAAAACTTGTAGAATTTGAAGGAATGGTTTTTTTTAAAAAAATTAAATATTTTTTAAAATTGTTTTATTGTATTTTTTTATGTGAATTTTGGAATCTTTTTTTAGAAAATAATGGTTTCTTGAAGCCTTACCTGAAAATAGTTCCAAAAACATGACCCAATAGTTGTTGTGATTAATTTAATGTTTAATTATTAATGCTTCCTACTAACATCTGTTTAGTGGCATGTAGGGTCGAACCCATGAGAAAGGATGCTGACCATATTTCACTAAAACTTTTAAAAAATACCCCAAGGTTGTCACCGTGGGGAGACTACCTTCTGTGCTTTTTTACTTTTTATATTTTTTAGAAATTTAATAATGTATTAAAGAGCACAAAATTGATTTTATTTTTTTCTAGGATATGATGAAATAGGACAGAATATAAAGAAAACAATAATAATAGAGACAACATATGCTACGGTTTGAACAATTAAAATATAATTCCTGGGGAAAGGCTTCTTCTGCTATTTTTAAAAAATAATTCCTAATCACATAAATGTGAATGCATCGTAACCACTGATCAAGAATTACTTATCTCACCTACCATGAGATAAACCACACAGATAGATTAGTCTTAGAGTTCCCCACTCTAATAATTATTTATCTATAAAAAATTAACTTGAAAGATGAAATGGAATAGACTCACCATCCATTATGATGTTTTGTTTTTGAATTAAATTCTTTATTAAATGTATCAATGATCAAACTCTTTGAATGATCACGGAATTATAAATTGAATGAAAGTGGCAGGATGCGAATGTATGAATTTAGAGTTCATCATGGTGATAAAATTTGAATTTATTTTAATGATTAAGTCAAAAAGGGATATTAAAGATAATCGGTAGAACGAAAAATTTCCCCGGAATAAAACTAGACTAGCCTAAATTCCTATTGCAGTAATTCATAGGAAAGATTTATTACAATATAAAAATATGAATGAAAATAGGGGAATTAGAAACTCCCCTACAAACTACAGTGGTGTTGCTGCATCGGATCTCCGGGAAGTGTCGTAAAAATTGTCCAAGGTTCTTCTCTCTTGGAACTACTCTCTGGGTGTCGTAGGTTAATGGATGCATGTTCTCGGTCATGATGTTGCTTCTCCTTTTAATCTTGATATCATATGTTCCATCGTGACTATCATTCTCTACTGAAATAATCTTGTACTTCATAGTGGATTATGCACATGTGCGTCTTTTACTACATCTCTAGTCATTGAATCATAACCCTTGTAACTAATTCCCCGTGAGTTTGTTGAATTGAACCTAGATGGGGTTACAACTTTTGGATATACCTGTATACGAAAAATGAAATAAAAAGAACAAGATAAAAAGATTAAATATGAGAAAAGGTTGTAAATTTTTATTACTATCATATTTATGATAAGTTACTTATTTAGTATTTTTTAAAAAAAATTATTTAACATTTTATTTTATTTAATTTTATTTTATTTGAATCTATTATTTAATAAATTATTCAACTAAAGTTAGTATTTTATTATCTTTATGAAATTTTATTATCTATAATATAATTTAATGAAAAGAACTTATTATTTTATTAAGTAAATTAATAATTTTATTATATATTATTATTAAGTTTATATAAATATTGAATTATTAAAATTTTATTTGGTTAAACTTGTTTATAAATTTTATTAATTTCATTTATTTTTTATTTTATTTTATTTATTAATTTTTATTATTATATGAATAATTATTTAATAATTTAATGTTAAATTATAATTAGTGACTTGATTAATATTTATTTATTTTAGTTTTATTTATAAATTTTTATTAATATTTTAGTTATATATATTATATTGATTTATTTTATATATTTTTATTTTATTGCCATTATTTATTAATTAGTTAAATTATTATTAATCATAAGAGTAATAATTATTATTTATAAAATAATATTATCTAATTATTTTATTATTATTTAATTGATTCTAATTTGTTTAGTTTTTCTTTTATATTTTTTTAATCTTTTCTCTCCTCCCCCCCCCTCTCTAGAGGGAAACAGAGAGGGGGGGTTCATGGTTCCTTCTGGAACCATCCAGCACCGCGACAGCTACTTGGCCCTCATCTCGAACTCGTCCAGTGCGGAAGATCATCTATGTAGTAGCTGACATCAGGGACTCAAACTCAGATCGGCACATAGGGAAAGGGTTTCGAAATCCCCTACACACAACCGTTGCACTGGCTTCATCCATCAAATGACAGTGGGAGGTGTGGAATGGGTCATCGGTCTCACCGATAGAAGTAAAATTGTCCATAGAAAAACAAATTATAGACAGAGGGAAAAATTGAGGGGAAAGTGAGACTGATAGGTATAAGTAAGACTTCTATAGAATGGAATAAGCATGAGTCACTGAGACAAAAACCACTCTCCCATTTATGTAAAAACTATGAGTTTTCAAGGCCATATCAAAATCCACCCTCCCATATAAGTAAAATCATTTGAAGAAGTATCATCGTGAAAACCATGATAGTAATTGTCGACCACTATATGGACATTGAATTTTGAATGACATCCTTATCTCAAAGATAAACAATTACATTTCCCTTTCCTAGTTCCAAGAGTACACAAATTTTTCCACAGCCAACATATCATATATGGGTGGGTATATCATTAATATAACTTCACCCTCTACCTACATCACAAATCATAGTAAATCTAACATGGATTTAAAGCCTCCCAATTCTTATTCTAAGATGGACTACTACTCATCCATATCGTGTGATTCCAATACAAACTAATCATATGTTCTGAAGGAATACTACGACCTTCTCCATGGATAATTTGTCAAACCCAACTGGATATGGGGCCTACAAGGTGAAAAAACTTGTACTAATTTTGAGTTTGAGCTAAGGGTCATTTCCATTTATGAGGATATCTGGGTGGACCATACATATGTATACAAGTTTCCATATATTATTCATGAGTTATTATGCCAATATAGCTCACAAACCAACACCATCTGTATGATGAACAATGTAGTCGATATTATCTTATGAAATTTTTACAAGATCTGAAGGGATCTCATTCATGGTGAGAAGTACAATGAGTTCATCATACATAAATTCATTTGGGATTATTTTGAAAGGATGATTTTTTAGGATCATGATCTACTCATTATATCCAAAAAAATCAAGAATAATGATCCTTTCTTAAGAGGGGATGTCCACTCTTAGTGATGCAAAACGGGCCTGCAGCACGTGGGCTTTGCGGGTAAGGGGCGGATGTGAGGTGGGGCGGGCCTAAAAATTTTGATTGTTTAGAGCGCGGTCTAATGTGAGTTGATCCCACATTGGTTCGGGCTTACCCATAGGCCTAATTTAAAATATATATATATATAATATTTTTACAATATACGTTTCTTTAATATTTTAGTTTTTTTAATAAAAATTATGATTAAAACATTACATATGATTTCTCACCGTAATTATCATACTAATTCACCATTAATTCACATGTAAATTTTAAATAGGTTTATATTTATTATTTTAATATGATATTATAATATTTATATTATAATTATTCTCCATATTCACATGATGTGTCATCCCACCTCTCGAAAAATGGAACTCGTCTCCCATGAACATGATTTTGATTATAAAAAAGTTATTATAATCATAGAATTTTTTTAGGTCGATTTAATTTTGTTATTATTAATTTTATTAATTTTATTAAGAAAATATGAATGTACCTTGTGGTAACCCTAATATCCTCCGTTGAAATTGGTTTGAAATTTTTTTCATTCATTCATAGGTCCAGCCATTCACATCACCCCACGACCAACATTACCATTTGTCTCATATCACCGATCACTCACCAACTTTGCATCGCAAAAATTCACCACCAAATCATCTTCACTACATGCCACTATTAACCCATAGAAAAATGATTCATCACATCTCTTAAAACTCTAGGTATTGTCAATCCACACTTCTCCCAACAACAGCCACTAAGAATGAGAAAAAATAAATTATTTAAATGATTATAAATAGTATATATTTTTTTAAATGTAGGCAACCCGTAGGCAACCAGCAGGCATATGCAGGGTGGGGTGGGTTTGAAATTTTGTGTTAGCATTATATGTGGTCTTTTCCAGACAAACCCACGTGGGCTCAAACTCGCACGGGCTTGGCTCGCCCCGCCATTGCCCACCCGTTTTTCATTAATATTCACTCAGGGGTGTGGATGAACATTTTCCTAGATCACAAGGGGGTGGCCCTCATGTAAATGTCCCATGATATGTCCCATAATGGAACAAAGGGGTGTTCCTGGTATATAATTACCCATATTGGAACAATATTTGAACACCCAATGGTTGTATACATCCATGTTGAACATACCCACTAAGAAACATCTTACTCGATTTTTAGTAATGTGGTTTAGAATCTACATGCTACCGATTCTGGAATCCAATACCGATGTGATGCGTATAACATTTTTCATAGTGGCCATACTATCCCATGGAAAGAACATATAGTTGGATGCTCCTATAATTAAAAGGTATAATTAGTATATATCATAAGTGCATAAATGGAAGGATACCCTTATAAATTAAGGTCCATTTCATGTACATTAAGTATGAATTATGGAACATTTTGATTATTTTTCCATGTTGAGTGAAATCATAGTTACTATGGGATGGTTTTGTCTATTAATTATGGATGTTTCTAGCATCCATCCCATGTATCTAATATACTATTAGTCCTTATAGAAACAAAATTTAATGAATGAATTATACTTCTATCCATATGGGGATCCACCCACTGGATATTCACCAAAAATGGGAAATCAATTGATAATGTTAGATCATACATGATTTTTTCAGCAATGGAGTGTTAGAATCCTAAATTGATGGTCTTGTTACTTACAAATCCAATTATCCTTACGTGTTTTGGAAATAAATTAAATTTCTTACACCAACCAACATTGTATCATCTTGTGCATTTCTAATTACAGAATATCCAAATGGTGGCCTTACAAGTCTAGGACCTCATGCATGTGAAGGTAACTCAATAGGTAATTAAACTACCTATGATGAGTCAATCCATTAGGTAGACCTCTTTTTATTCAAATGACTAGATCATGTTGTACCCTCAAGGGATATTGACAATGATTATGCCTCGATTCAAATATTTTACAACATATGGTGAGGGAGAGAATTATAAAAACGCTCAACCCACTCCAGAGAGTTGCAGTGGTGAGGTCATGAGCTCACATAGGTGACTACATGCATAGGTTAGTCTTCTAGTCAAGATAAAAAGGGTTACACTAGTTGAGGATGATCATAGAATATCTAAAAATCATTATTAAGAGGGTTTTTAGGCACTTGTTTTCCATCCATTAATGGAAATTGAGATAAATGGGAGGCATGTGAAATCTATGAGTTTTAGGTGTACTTTATTATAGATTGGAACTTCCACGGATTATGTGTTATCATAATTGGTTCAATTTTGGAAGGAAGAGCCTTCTGATGCTTGGGCAATGTGCTCATTCCTTCACATTGGAATTAAGATACCCTAAATTTGTCTTGTTTAGGACCCACCTGACATCCAAATTGATGTTATCTCTATTGAAGATGGAATATACTTATGGGAGCTGGAATACTCATTTATCCCACCGATGATAGGATCCCCGCTATTAGGTAAGTGGAGGATATGATGAATCTGGATTCCATAGAAGTGGTTGATGAACAATCCATAGACAAATGGGATGAATTCATCGATCATTAGGAAATTTGTTTCCCATTCTCTTATTTCCCCCATTGTTATTCTTTTATTTTTTAACAACATTTCATTACTAAGGTAAGGGTGACCTTGAATTTCACTAGGTAGAGGAAGAATTAGTTGCTATCCCATCACTAAAATATGCCCTGACACATACCCCATCAATTTTGAGGGATCAAATACTAAATTAGGGGAGTTATACTCAAGCTAGATCATGATGGAAGAGGATATTATGAAATAGTCTACTGGATTACCTCCTTTAGTACCTGTATTTGTGGTTTAATGTTATAAACTTCCTCTATCAAAAGTAAAGGGTTTAAGAAGACTGAATCACTTGTCCATTATCATTGTTTACTATGTTAATTTTTTACAAAATCATTTTTTTCTTCAATCGTCAATAATAAATGCCTGATCATGATTGTGGGTTACAGGATCCACTCCCCCTCCCCTCTCATGGGGAATAGATATGGCCCTTTGAGAATTGAAGAGAACATTTCAGTTAAGGCACAAATTATTGATGGAAATTCCATTCCTTCAATATGAGAGCTTTCTATGAATGAGATTAAATTTATTCCTATCACTGTAAGAGGGAGGATACTCCTCATAATGTCAAATTTTCACTATAAAGTTTCTTGTACCAATCGCTAACTTCTCTTCCTTATGATACTCAAATCTATCACATAATTTGTATGACCTTGTTACCACTATATTTGGTACTCTCACTACTCCAAAATGTGTTGACATGGACCCTAGAATGTCTGATAACGTGATGGGGATAGCTCTAATTTGCCTTGGCCCAAAGGGTTTTTTCTTGCTGAAAAGATAGTGGATGATGCTGATTGTTGATCCAATTTAGGTCCTGAGCCCAACTTCTTTGGTATCCATAATTTTGAGGATTCTATGTTTTTTTACATAATATATAATGATATAATGGAATAAATTTATCATGATATTGATATACCAGGATCCATGGAAGAGTTTTAGGACATTAAAAAGGAGCTGTATGTACATTAGTTTTTCTATTTAGTGTTTCCCCCATAGATGAAATTATAACATCTCATGCATTAAATAAATGGACTTAAATGGTATTGATTTTTCTATGGAAGATGTTACAAAAGGAGATCCACAACTAGGTTATTGAGGACTATCCTTCTCATGTTTGTTGGGGAAAAAATGTCGAGGGCCTCGATGTGGGATATTTTCTAGATCCTTTTATTCCCCTCAGAAAGAAAACTCAAGATAATGTTCCTCAGTAAGGAATATAGATATAAACCAATAAGGATAAGGATTATATGGAGGAATCCAACCATTTTTATGATAAACTAATGGGTGAGTGAAATCAACATCCACGGTACCCTTTTCCATTTATCATTTATATATTCCAATTTTGATGACTAGTTTCATTCTTCCACCATAACCATCAGTTGTAGCGGATTAACCCGAAGGGGACACCTCTTTCGAGACTCAACTAAATATACATGGTGAGGGTGAAATCACACTAATAATGTCAAATCATATTGTATCCTTAAGAGAACTAATTCTATAGTATGCCTTTCATCCTGAAACTAGCTTCATGTTAATCCTGGAAGCTCATGCCACTTTGTGGGCTTACCACTAGTTATATGGTCTGACATCTCGGAGTTAGTCTCAAGGGTATCAATTGAAGATATACCTTAAATAATCTATCACCTACAATGAAATTTATTTCATATGTAGGTATGTAGGATTTGAATATTGCGTTGACTATATTACCTTGAAGGAGATCATTCACCAATGTGAGTAATAGGATGAGTCTCAATAACTCCTTATCAATGAAAAAATTCTCACCAAAATAGATGATCTCTAAGCTACATTATCCCATGAGGATCTCAAACATGCTAAGAATTGGCATAGTGAAATAAATGGGTTGATAAGAAAACCATTAAAAACTTTCTTCTTTAGTAAGAGATACATGCTGATAGAGGGGAGATCAGTCAACTTAATCATTTTATGGATGGGGTTCAAGCTTAGAGGGAAAATTTTTATAGAAACCATATAATAAATTAGTCATAACTTATGTAAACATTACATCATTTTTTCAGAATACTCCAAAAATTATAAAAGAGAGACTCCCAAAGACTTTATTATTTTAGTACCTTTTGAAACATAGCAATGTAAACATTGGCACATGAGGGAGCCATATTATCTCCCACTAGGTTATCCAATATTATAACCCCTATTATTAATATCATACATAAAATATATCTTCATAACCTGTGGAAGGAAACGTGAAAATAGGTGAGATGAGACTCTCAGTCAGTGTAACCAAGTGAGATATATAATAATAAACATGATCATAGGGTAAGAGAACATTATACATTCATTATAAGATCATACGACACTTATCGAATATCATTAACGTGAATCGTGGAGTAAAGAATGGTAGTTCATGTGACAGTAGTCATAAGGGGATAAAGAGCATAAGACATGAAATCATAACAGAGGTGTAAGACATGGAATTTGTGATATACACATAATAATAGAAAATTTCATGTCAAGGATACGTACCAAGACAATCATAATATGATAGTCCCAGGCTAATCACATGTGGGCCTACCTTTGGCTTGGGCTTACAAGTCATGTACCCTATTATTTCGGGATTGGGATACATCCTATGAACCCTCTTTATTACAGTATTGGGCTACAACCTGTGTACCCTCTTACATTCAAGAATGGGATAGAACCTCTGTACCCTCTTACATTCAAGATATGGTTACAAACCATGTAGCTTCATGTTTTCATGATTGAGAAACAACCCATGTACCTTTTTTTCTCATAAACCACTTTTCATTTCCCAATTCATTAGAGGGGGATATAGGTACCACCCTTCATATAATAAAATCATTCATACATATTCCATGGGATAATAAAACTTATATCATATCAAGACCCATAAATAGAGATGGGTTTCACAAACATCATATCATAACCCATGAAATAAAATAGGTAACATAAAAATTTAATCATATCATAAACTATATAAAATATATTATTTTCAAAATCATTTCATCCTAAAATGACACGTGAAATATAGTGGGTTTAAAATGAATTTATCATGGTATAAAACATTGAAGAGAAATGGGTATCATATATATTTATCATGGTATAACCCCTTAAAGAGAAAAAAAATTTATAAATACCAATCCATCAAAACATATACCATATAGTGATATAATATGAGTCGTATCATTGGATCATATGTTGAGTAAAGCATAAACTATAACCAAGGATGTCATCTTAGATGGAGAAACATTTTGAAAGATTACTAGGATAATAAAGTTTCGTTGAAGATCAATTTTGATAACAAATAACATTTTCAAAACCATTTTTCACTGAAAAGCATTGAAAAAATATAAAGGAATCATGGGAAATAGTTTAAATTATTTCTTGAGGAATATATCTTTTACACTTTAAAAGAAATATTTTTAAAACATTAGAAATTTTGAAGACAATTTTCACTAAAAATAACACTGAAACCTTATGAAGAATATTGAAAAACATTAGAAAATAGTTTCTCTAAATAATTTAGAATATTATAATAGATTCATTGAAATCCTTCAAATAATATTCCTTGAAAACGACCATTTAAAAACATATGAAGGGAGCTTTGAAAATTAATTAAAACACTTTTTAAACATAAAACGATTTTGGAAAAACCCTTTTTCATTGAAAATCCACTTTAAAATAAACAAATTGAGAGTGCATTAAGAAAATATTATTATAGAAAATAACATTTTATAAATACAAAGGAAGCATTAGGTAAATAGTATTCATGATGATTGTTAAGTCTTTATATGTTGAACATTCCTTATACACATTTAAAGTTTAGGAATGTTCATTGATTAGAAATTGATAAGACTCATTTTAAAAACAATTTTTAAAAAGGTGATACATGGGTAAAAATTTCCTTTAATCTTCATGGGATAATAGTAAAACTTTTTCAAATTTTTTTTTATAAAACACAATTTCGAAATCTCATATATTTCCTACATAAAGGATAAATAAATTCAAACTTTTGTAAAAACATTTTATTAATTATCTTAAGTACCAAAGAGTATAAAAATGGTACAATTAATTTGATATAAAATGAATAAATAGAGAGTATCAAAATTCATTATATTTAATGAGAGATGGATCATAATATTTCATCAATTGAAGAATAATCATATAAAATATTGATTGTCGCTTTGGGAGTGGCACAGTGGTGAAAGAGAGGGGAAATACAAAGTCTCTCTTTGGGAGGTATAGGGTTCAAAACCTAGGAGTAAGATTTTGTAGAGATCCTCTCCACTAGGATCGACTCCTCTTTCTAAGTCACTTGTTACCTAACTAGGTGGGTGATATAAGGGTCGGACCAACTGTGTGGATGGATTGATGATTCAAACCATCACATATCGGGTCATCATCCTTCAGGACACTCTTCCATTTCATCTAGAAGTGGGTCATTCCATGATGAGGCTCTCTCTGTAGTGATCCCTTCATGGGGAAGGTGGTTTCCTACTGTGGACAGTTTGAAAATTCCACATCTAGGAATTCCATTTTCCAAAACTAAATATAAACAATCTTTATAAATGATGGGTTTATAACAATAAATTGTTAAAACATTGGTAACATTGAATCATAATAAAATAGAAACAACAAAATTAAATTATGATTTACATATCATTAAAATAAATATATGCATGATATAAAATTTCAAATTCACTATACAAACCTCATAGAAAAATATACTTTCATAACATAGCATGTGTCTCAAAGAAGAAAAAATGAGACAAAATTACTTTACCAATTTTTGTTACATTAGAAACATAAACCCCATGAGAGAAAAGTAATCAAATGGATATGTAAATAACCATAAATTTTACTATATTAATAATAGAATAAATCCATGGGATGTACACACATCACACTAAATAAATGAGTGGTGAATAAGGGATGTATCTCATGGAAATAAAAAGTAAGATGAAATTCCCTTAATTAAGACTTAAATTTAATTATACACCATCAATATTCTTGTATAATAAATATACGTTCATTATAAATATACCATAGAACTATATTATTATATCTGATACCATATATTACTTACTAATGACTTTATATTAAATTTTTTTAACAATTCCTTGTTAAATTAATGTTTTGGTTAATACATTCTTGGGTTATAGTACATTTTTTTTAATTGTTATTCATGATCCTTTTACATAGATCATTATTTAATTATTTCTATAATGTAATAAATTATTTACATGCCAATTATATTCAGTTTATAAATATTTAATGAAATCTATAAAATATAAAAATATTAAAAGAAATGCACTGTTCATGGAGGCGGTAAGTTGTACGTACAGAATATCAATTTTTCCTTTTTATTATCGTATTAGAAGAAATAAAGTAAATTATATATATATATATATATAATATCATTACATTAGAATTATTATTTCATATTTATAATATGTGTTTACTAAACTCATTCTTAATACATTTCAGGTAATGTGTGAATGAATCACATCTTTTTAAGGAGACGGTAGCCAACACTTCCACAAACAAAGTTATAATATTTACACAAAATAAAAAAAACATGATGGTATATTTTATATAATAATTATAGAGGAATAAATATCATATATATATTATAAAAAAATATTTTACAACATAATTCTCAACCATGAGAGGTGGTATAGTAAAAATCAATAACATCGTTTTGTGAGGAGGTTGTTCGTCGTACTTAAGAACGCTATATTCGTTACCGATTATATGGTTGTGTGAGTAACTGTAGGTTGAAAATTGGAATTAAAAAATATAATAAAATTTATAATAATGATTTTTTATATAATCTTGTAATAAGAATAATTTCTGTTGTGGATAATAAAAATAAAAAAAAGGAGTTTGAAGAAGGATGTTACCTCTTCTTTGGGTAACATATTTTGATTTGCATGAAAGGGATTATTTATATGGATTTATTCCCAAATGGAGGAATAAATGTGTAATTAATGGATTTTGGGAAGTGAATTGTGAAGATATTGGCTGAACCTATGTGGTTTGATATGTGCGAAGAAGGGGGAGAGGTGGTCATCTTTTATAAGAAGGAAGGGGACACACATGACATTTTTTAAATCATCTTAGGTGTACATAGGTTTTTACCTAACAAAATTCATAAAATCCCCAACAAAAACTCAATAATATAAGGTTAATAAAAATAAATATTTCCATCCAATGGTTTTTAAACAAGTGGATAGGTTATTTTGGCACTTTAATTTATGGTTTTTTCACCTGTTAAGCTTAATTTGTAGTTAATCACTGTAAATAATTTTAATCAATTTCATCAATATTTTTGGTAAAAAATAATGATGATATAATTATACAATAAATAATATAATGATTAAAATATTGTATGTCTGTATTTTAAAATTATATTTACATTAGTGAAAAAATTAATTTTAATTCAAATCATGCAGACGTGGTGAGAAAGTGGGTTATTAAAGGGAGAATGATAAAAAGTTCATTAAGATTTCATATCTAAATTCAATACCTAAATTGGATTTTTAAATTTATTATAGATCTATTTTAAATTTAAAGTCATATTAAACAATAATTTAACTATATAAATAAATTAGATGAAAAATTAATTTTGAATTAAAATTCATATTTTTTCATTATTCGTCCAAAAAAATGTATTCTGAAAAAACTAAAAACTTCACCCAAACATAACTTTGACATTATGAATTCAAAAATTAAGTTTATGTTTCCAATTAAATATCTAAATTTGTATAGAATTAATTTTAATATTGTTCATAGAAGGACATATAAATTAGTTCTTTTAAGAGAATAGTATTTACAAACATATACAGGATTTAATAAAAATTGTATGTCTTGTTATAAATTTGATTTATCAATATAAAACCGCTATATAATAAATTTAAAAAGTAGGTATTACTATTCATTTTACTATTTTTAATGGATATGTTATAAAAATCCTATTTAAGTAATTATAATAATAAAATGTTGTTTCATTGAAATTCAGTGTTGCTTGTAACAAAATCCTAGTAGGTGTTGCATGTACTGAATGCATAACTTGGTATATTTCATAATTCTAGCCACACATGGTGATTTCTAATAAGACAATATATATGAGATGTTTTGTAAAGCAAAAAATGAATCACTAGAAAATTAAATTAATTCAAATAATAATTATTCATGAAATCTCAGGGTGATATAGACCGCAGAGAAGGTCCTCCACTTAGATAAGTTGGCATAGGCTACCTAACAAGTAATGTTTCAATAGGTTGTGGACGATTCCTCAGAGACCATTAAAATAATCAAGGGCTAATTTTATATTTTTTTAAATATTTTAGGGATAATCTAGTTTTTGGATGGTCCTATGAATTTTTCTCAATGATGAAAAAGAATTTTATTTTTTATCATATTAATCTTCATCCATATTTTAAACTATAATTATAAATATACACTGAAGATGGCTTGTTTAGATAAACATCCTCATGTCAAATTGTTGCAATCATAACGACAGGAAGGAGTGGGTTCTCTCATATATTTTCCTATTCATTTTGACCCATCCAGTGTATTTTTCCTCTTTCTAATGTCATATGAAATATCCTATGAACATTATGTCTTTTGTGTTATTTTACTGATTTCCCCATGTTTATTATGAGAAATACATAATGGGTGAAACTTTAATTTTTATTAGGCTACTATTTTTAGGTAATCAACCTGAAAAGTTTGGTTCCTTTTTTCTTTTCCATGATATTATTTTAAACCAAGAAAATTATACATATACTGGGCTAAAACTCAACTCTTTCCCCAGATTCCCTTTTGTAGGTTCTTAACCTTGACTGTACTAGGCCCATTTTTCATGGGATGTTTTGAATCTTGATATCCATAATAATAAAACTGCAGTATTAGGTTGAACATCTTTGACCATGGGTTAGTGGATGATGACCCAATTAGGGTTTTTTGGACGATATTGTTCTAGAATACTTAAGATACAAAGATGGGATATTATGTCATGATTTTTGGATTTCCAGATCTCACACACAGTACAAGACATGTTTTCAAGGATCAATTATATACCATATTCTAAAAGTTATTCCAAGCATGATATTGTCAGGTCTTATAAAGATTAAATAGGATTATCTTTAGGAAGAAATTTCCTCTGTTTGACAGTTGTTTTGGGTGAAAACTTTTGAAATTTCCTACTAGGGTGTATCAAGGAATATTTAAAACAAAGGTTTCCTCTATAATGACACATTCTATTACTGATGGTTAAGGAGATTATGTGGATCTTGTTTCTCAAGACCATGTTGGGTTGTTTTTGAATGGAAGGTTTCTAAAAATGTTGTAAATCATATAGTTTGGTTGTTATAGTAGTTGGTCGAAAAAATATTGATATAGGCATCACTCTATTTCTTGATGGAATGAGTATCAAGACTCACACATATCATAATAGTTATGTGGTTGATGGTCATTACCTAGAGAAAGGAATCCTACCAAATGTGGGTTAAAGAATCATTTATTTTAATTTCATATGACGAAGATGTTAACCAATAAATTTAACATATTATAACAAGTAAATCAATAAAATGGGGTGTTATTCGAGTGGTACCTGTTGGTTATACCCCCCACTCTCTGTGAGAACTGGCCGAGGCTCAAGTCCCACCAGACTCGTACACTGTGCATATTATGCGCATGGCGATTCAAAGCCATCTACCTTGTTGGGGAACATATAGTTAACTCTAGGGCCTAATAGGACCTTATAGTGGGAGTCAGGCATTGACCTTAAACACATTTTTGGGAATGATCCTGTAAGGGGTACAATGAAATAGGTTTTTTCTCTGATCATCGCCTCCTTCTCCTTGGGTTTTCATGGTGGTTCTTCTTATACTCCATGAGATCTGGAGAAGATTCTTCTTGCAGTGGTTCTTAGTGGACATTGTCATCCTAATGCACCATTTTTGGCCTCTCCTTGCCTGGTTCCTTCTGGTTGATAGGGTCTCCTAGGGAAACACAGTTCCAGTCTACAACTGAGTTTCCAGATCCAATGGTCAGAGGTCTCCATCTTGTCTCTACGGTGTTAAGTGGGTGATTTTTTGTGGTCTTTGTTTTCATTATGGGTGTCGGTGATAGGATTTGTGTGTTCGGGCTACCATCAAGTGGCCTGGTGATATTTCTCTTCTTTTGTTTCTCTTTACAGTCATTTGATTTGGGATATTATGGTTCCTTTTTAGAGTACTTGCATTTATGTTGGTTTTTCCTTTGTCAAATATGTGATCTACGAATTTGTGGTTCTTCAGCTTTTTGCAAGGCTTTATGTTTCTCTTTGAAGGTTTTCAATAATACCATCTGTTGGTTTCTTGTGTGTTTTTTGGTTTTTGGTTGATTATGCAGTGTTGTTTTATCAGATTTTGGATGGAAGGAGTACAATAGTGGTATGTTGGAAGTGATGTTGGATTTGGTATTGTTAGTCCGCGACTCAAAGGGATTTTGAAATCATGGTGTTTGTGGATTATGTAGTTTTGATATCATCTGATTTGATGAATGTTGATTTTTTTTCTATGCATTGAGAAGGATTTTGTGGTTTGAATTTTGTGTTTTCACTTGTGGAATTATGGCCTTGGTCCATGAGATAGCGCATCTAGTTTATTTTCAAGGGGTTGTACCAGAATATGTTCAGAGCAGGGAGTGTTCTCTTCATCATCGCTATCTATAATTAGATGTTTTGAGGGGGTATTGTGCTTAATATCAGTACTGGGCCAATGCATCCTTGCACGAGATAGCTAGCTGAGTTGCGATGGGAAGTTGGACGCTGATCTTATTGTTTTTTTTCTTGGGTAGAGCTTTTCCTTTCTTTTTAATTGGATTGTATTTGGTCTTGATGATCTTGGCCATGGAGGTATGGTTGTGTCTTATGTATTTGAAGTCGTTCCGGTTTCCCACTTTCTCCTCAAAAGTTATTTTGAAATAAAAATTTAATTTTTAGTATAACAAGGACAACAGGGGATACAATATAATTTTATTTATCTCTAACCAAATGATTAGGGACTTTCCATTTTATCATGATATAAAAAAGAATGTTCCCTCATCCCTGCGTTATAAATGTTGTAACTAAGGCTATTTTTTCATTATAATGGAGTCTGGTTGTGTTTGCTATCAATAATCACATGGATGACAAGGGAGTTTTCAAGGAATGTCGTAAAAATAGGGAATCTATTCATAGGAATGTACGGAATAAAGAATGGCGATGCAATTCATCAAAGGAAGAGAAGGCCCAGGACATATACCACATATCATGTCTAGGAAAGGTACACAGAGCAGTTTGTGGAACTTAAATCGGTTTTTATTGAAGGTATGTGGACGGAGGCATGCGGTACGTGGAAGGCTGGAGGTTTATAGGATAGATGCAGTTCATAGGGATATGGACGGTATGCAGTGAAGTCTGTAGCAAATCAATGATTTTGTAAATCTTGGATTTGTGGATTTTTTGGATCCATTTTTTCCTATATAAGGAGGTATAACCCCCTTCGTTAAGGTTCTCAATTAGAGATTCAAAATTAAGGATGAAATTCATTGAAGTCTGAAGTGGTTTGCAGAGGATAAGATGGTACATAGATAGAATGATTTGGGTAAGGAAAAAATATTCCATGAAAGAGAGTGCAGTTTACAAAAGAAGCTCTCCTAGAACACAGTGGAGTAGGGAAGTACGCATAGCAAGAAGGTTTGTATGTGAAGCATATGTAGTATGTTAAGAAAAAATTTTTTGTGGAAAGTGTTTTGTGGAGTCAATATACTGAGTTAATATGCTGATGTAGTATGCAGACACACTACACGGAGGTAGTTTGCAGAGGCGGAACACGAATATGGTTCATAGAGAGGCGATCCACGAACCATACCCTATACTCAGTACGCGAACAAGGTAAGGTGGTTTGCAGAACACTCTAGGTAGGTTATAAAGTGAACAAATCCATTTGAGAATGTATTTTTTATAACCCACTAGTGTGGGGGAAATTGATATACATCTATGGAAGAAAACATGAATTCAAAAGAGTATCAATTTTTAGTTAAGGATGCATGATTTAATGCTCGACTATTAAAGTGACCTTCATGTCAATAAACTAAGTGAAGATTCTTCTAATGTAGTGAGCAAGGGGGAATCAATGGATGTGATTTGAGGGACAAAGTGTGTTATCCCTAAAACCTTGTAAAGGTAGTGTGCCTGGCACAGAGTGACTTTTCTAAACTCTTGTTATCCACAACTTGTGAAGATCAGTGGTTTTTTGGTAAACCTGACATGTTGTTTTCCTTTTATCCTTTAACATATCCCTTATTGATGAACCAAGTAAAATTATTGTGTAATTTCTTTGCATTTGTTTTTTTGTTTTATGCACTTCCTATTCGGATAGGTTTAATAGGTTCTTACTAACATGGGAACAAGATCCACCAGTTTAAAAAACAATTGACACCCAAATTCACCCCTTCCCTCTCAGGGTGTTATAGGGTCCTTAAAATGGTATCAGAGGGTAAAGGTTACTATTGTAACATATTTCCTTTCATATCATGGATAATTCATCCAATTTCAGGGGAGTCCCCCTCTTTGATGGAAGTAATTTTCAGATATGGAAGAACATAATGAGATCTCTTATATGATCTCTTGGAATGTATGTCCTCTTTTCTACTGTGAGGGTAATAAATGTTACTGATCCAACATTACTATCTTTGTATGATATAGATAAGAAAATATTTGATACCTATGCTAAAGCACAGAATGCTCTCACTGCCACTCTTTCTGATCAAATTTATCTAATGGTGATGAGTTTCACCTCAGTAAAATCTATTTTGGAGGAACCTAAAAATATTTTAGATGGAGAAAATAAAGTGAAGGTGTTGAAACTAGAAGTTCTTTACAACAAATTTGAAAATTTGAAGATGCATCCTGATGAGAATATAGATTGCTTCTTCAATCAAATTATTGAAGTGGTAGGAGAAATTCAAGGTCTGGGTGACCAATAAAAGACATTGATATTGTAATGAAAATATTGAGAAAACTTACACCCCTTTAAAATGATATTTTTTCATCCCTTTAATAAAGATATCTTTCTAAACTTTCTCTAGATAATATTCTAAGTATCCTGGAGGCATATGACATGATAATCAAACCAAAAGTTTCTAAGACATGTGTAACTAAGGAAATAGCATTCAAAGCCATGGATAAACTAAAAATTTTAGGATATAGTTGTGATGAAGATGATGACGGAAAAAAATTATCTCTATCATTGCTAAGAATCTCAAGAAGGGAAAAGATGAATTTAAATGTAATTTACCTCTATCCTATTTTCATTGTGGAAGAGTTGGGCACATTGCCTCTCAGTGCTCAAGAAATTTCAATGAAGAAGGGATAGAAGCTGAAAACTATGAGAAGCCATAGAAAAGGATTTTTGAAAAATGATATTTTAAAACTAGAAAGAATGTACAGAATAATAGTTCTTCTATGTGAAGAGGAATATGATAATAATGAATTCATTGACGAAGAAGAACAAGGATTTTAGACTAGAAACCAAGCCTCCATGATGGATACCATTGAAAATTAAGAACCATTAATGGATAAAGATAGAGATAATCAGATGACTACTACTATGAATCCCAAGTTGAAACTTAAGGATAATTATGGTAATCTTGAGAATAAATGTAAGAGATAAAATAAGTGGAAAGTAAGGGTGGAGGAATCATCCGAATATGTTGATAAGCTAGAGGCTGAAATTGAATGACAAGAAGAACAAGAAAAAGTACATTCATCAATCCTTAAAAGCACTGATGATGTAGTGGAACTAAAACTCAAAATTAAAGAATATAAAATGGCCATCAATAACCTTATGTCGAGATTATAGGAGAAATCCAAGAGCATTGAGGGCCTCAATGATGATTTTGTTACTCATAAGAGTAAACTCGAGAGTGGATTGAATTCAAAAGAAGTAAAGAATAAAATACAATTTGGAAAATTCTAAGATGTTGAGTTGTTGGAAAGAGATAAGTGTGGTTATGATAAAGTTGAAATGATTCTAAGTGATCAAATACCCGCTTTCATGGGAAATAGTGTAATTGGTTGTGATGTCAAAACATCAAATACAACAGATAAAGTGAACTAGAATAAAGGCAAGTTGAAAGTTGAGCGTGCTAGGAAGCCACCAAAAGTGCTGAAAAGTGATCCATAAATCAAACTTAAATGAAAACTAAATATTATCCTTAAGATTTTAGAAATGACAGTAATTAAAAATATTTTTCCAAGGATTAAATCATGAGGAGAAATAAAAGTGATAGGATACTTCCTCTCATGAAGTGTCAGTTCTATGGATATATGTGTCATAACATGTCATTTTTCAAAGAGTTTAGGAGATATATGAATGAGGAAGATCTAGGATTTCAATGACGGAGAAAAATTTTATATCCTACGTATTATTAAAAAATAGTTTCTATTGATACTATTTTTATTGTTCTAATTTTGGCCATAAAGTGGTACATTGCATTCAGAGGAATGATAGGAGAAATTAATACAACTCTCAAGGAAAGGTCAATACCCAAAAAACAAATGGTGTGGCTATTTCAAATAGGTTTTCTCCTTTGGAAGAAGAGTAATAATGTGAATGATCGGATTACATGGTTGATATAATTGAAAGGCCATTGGTGTTCTACACTCAGTCCAACATATCATGTAATGAAAAGAAGAAAATTGAGAAATCTTACATTTCAGAAGTAGCTGTAAAAGCTACCAATAACCAAAAAACATGGATTCTTGATGGTGGATGTTCATTCCATATGATGGTAAATGCAGACCTATTAACGAATATCAAGAAAAAGGTTGATGGAACAGTGATGTTTGGAAATGATGGTGCTCTTAAGATCAAAGGTAGTATAAATAATGAATTGAATAATGGAAAAATAAATAAGGATAATGTTATTTTTTTGGATTGATTGCATCAAAAAAATTATGAGTGTGAGTCACACTATAACTTGTTCCTTATAATTAAATTTAATTATAAGGGTTGTACTATAAGATGAAAGACGTAAAATTCTATTATATAGGGATTTAGAATAGAGGGAAACTTGTATCAGCTTGACAGAAAAGGAAAAAAATTATACATGACCATTGAAGAATAAAACAACATGTGTCATCAAAGATAAGGGAACATCAATCAGAAAGATATGAAAAATATATCTAAGATGAATATTTTCTTGGATATCCCCAACCTGAAGCATGAATTATAAAATGAATGTGATTCTTGCCTATGGGGGATGTTGGTCTCCATTTCCTATCGGCCAAATAAAAAAGGGCTTCAAATCTAATTGATCTTATCCATATAGAATTATGTGGCTCGATAAATGTTTACAGAATTCATGGAGAAAGGTATATCATTCTTTTAATAGATTATTATAGTAGAATGGAATGTGTGATGGTTATTCATATGAAACGAAAAGTTCTTGATTGCAAGAAAAATTATCATCAAATTGATGAAAATGATACTGAACGAACAATTAATGTTAAATGGTATAAAAATAGAGTATAATATACCACAATTGAGTATGGAAATTACATATAAAAACAAGTAATTAATTATCATGTGGCTGCTATGAGAATACGACATCAAAATGGAGTTGTTGAGCACTAGAATCTACAGGTGAATAGTATGTCTAAACTATGATGACTGAGATCCGTATCTCTCACCATTATTGGAAAGAGGATGTTCATGATACAGTATGTAAGAAAAATCAAACATTTCTGTACATGGGTGAAATCAATACACCCTATGAGTTGTTTTATGGAATAAATCCCTCTTTGAAGTAATTCTGTGATATCAGAGGTAAATATTTTATAAAAAATAAAGAAAGTAATCAAGAAAAGTTTGGGGATGCATTAGATAAAAGAATATTCCTTGGATATTCCATGAATAGAAAAGCCTATAAATTATTTGATAAGAGTCTTGTAAAAATTGTGGAATGGATTGATGTAAAGATTATTGAAGATAAAATAACAAATGCCTCAAGGAAATGTTATGCTGATGCAATAGAAAATGAAGAAGAATCTGAACATGGAGTAGGTCCAAATACATTATTAGAGGAAGGTGTAAAATTTTCTTAGCAGTTGCAACATGATATAGAATTTGATGAAGAATCAGAAGAGGAAACAATGGTTGGAGAGAATTTAGTTGAACCTCAAAGGAGAATTTGAAGAGCAGAGATTGATCAATCCAACGTCATCAGGGATAAGACTCCACCCACACACAAAAAGAGAATGAGAAATACTAAAATATATATATTCATGTCAGTTTTGGAACCATCCTCATTTGAAGAAGATGCAAAGGATAAATCATGGTTTAATAATATAAATGAAGATATGGGTCAGATTGGAAACAATGAAACCGGGGATCTACTTAAGAGACCTGAAAATCATAATGTGATTGGTAAAAATTGTGTCCTCAAGATCAAATTTTATGAACATGGAAATATGATCAGAAACATGGCTCTATTGGTTTTTAAAGGATATCCACATATGGAAGGCGTCTATATTGAAGGAAATTTTTTCAGGTGTCTAGACTGGTGTAAATTGGGTTATTTCTTGCCATGGAAATCCCCATATGATATAAAATGTATCAAATGGATGTCAAGATAGATTTCCTAAATGGTATAATTGAGTAAGAAGTCTACATTGAACAATCAGTGGTTTTCAATCTTGGAAATAATGAAATGAAGGTATTCAGATTAAAGAAAACACTCTATGGACTGAAAAATTCACCATATGCACGATACTCTCGACTACATTCTTACCTCAAAATCTTGAATTAAAAAGATTAGGATTGGATCACAATGTCTATGTGAATAAATCTCAAAATGATCAGTTCATAGTATTGGTGTAGGTTGATGATATTATTTTTGGTGGAAAAAGGAAGATATCAATGGAAGAATTTTTCTATCCCATGAAATCATAATTTTAAATGTCAATGATTGGTGAACTTGAATACAATTTAGGGATACTGGTGATTGAGAAAAAGGATTCCACTTTTCTTTCTTAGGAGAAGTGTGTTAGTTCCCTACTGATGAAATTTAATATGCATGATTCAAAACCGATTTCAACTCCCATTGAGGTTGGAACAAAACATGGGAAGCGTGAATATGGGACTTCTTTGGACCCCAAAATGTTTTGAAGAATCATTGTAAGATTACTATACCCGAAATCAACATGACTAGAATAATGTGATATCTGAACATATGGAAGTAATGAAAATAATCATGAAGTATATTTAAGGTACTCAAAATTATGGATTATATTTTTCTACGGGAAGTGATGGTGAAATATCATCATTTTATGATGTTGATTGGGCTGGAAATGTTGGAGACAGAAATTCCACCAGAGGGGGATCATTATATGTTGGAAAGAAATGTGTGGGATGGATGGGCAAGAAATAGGAAAGTACTTCTCTTAGTAAAACTGAAGCTAAATATATCTCTGCAATGAAATCATGTACTTAGCTACCTTGGCTGAAGAGACAACTGACTAATATCGGTGATGAGTTGAAACCACCAATTGTGATTTACTGTTATAACAAGATTGAAATTGACCTCACTAAGAATCATGTTTTAAAATCTTGTACGAAACATATTGAAATAAAGTACCACTTTATCAAGGTAAAAGTTGAACAAAGAACGATTAAAATTGATCATGTATGAACTAATGAGCACGTGGCTGATATTCATACCAAGTCACAGGTAGCGGATGTGTTTGAGAGACATCGGTTGATCCATGGTGTTCTACCACCTCTAACTGCTTAATGATGTTTCGAATCTTCCCTATCCCTTGTTGTTTTAACATTTTTATTTTGTTTATAGAAGTGATGTAGTTTTATGAGAGAGATACGGTCCAGGGGAGTATGCTTTGAGCTCTAAAGACAAAATTTGGTTCTTTGGGTTTATTTTTACTGGGTTAGACAGGATAAAATCAATGTCTCAAAAAATATGAAATGTTTTTTACTGATAATGGATCGGGGAGAAAAGAAAAACATGATAACTAAATTCAGTTACTCTCTATTATTTCTTACACCGAGACTACTCACGTATACTTAGAGTGATGCACAAGTTGTTTCTTGAAGTTTTTGTTTTTGATTGTGGCTGGTGATTCAGTGAATTTATCTAGAAATTGACCACAAACCCAAAGGGGGGATTGTTGGAACCAATGAAGTATGTTGATTATAATGGAGTATGGTTTGTGTTTTTAGGAAATCTGTACATGGAATAAGACAGTACATGGAGAGGCGATCCTGGAACCATACCTGCTACTCATTATGCGGAGGAGATAAGGTGGTACATGGAACACTCATGGGAGCCTATAAAGTGAAAAAAAATAGTTTGGGAAAGTATTTTTCATAAACAACCAGTTTGGGAGAAATTGATATACATTTGTGGAGGAAAACATAACATCAAAAGAGAATCCATTTAAGCTAAGGATGCATGATTTAATACTAAACCATTGAAGTGACCTTCTAGTCAATAAATTGAGTGAAGATTCTTACAACGGAGTGAGCAAGGGGGAGTCAGTTGAAGTGATCTGAGGGACACAGTGTGTTATCCCTAAAAACATGTAAAGGAAGTGGATATGGCATAGAGTGACAATGCTAAACTCTATTAATCCAGAAATTGTGATGATTAGTGGTTTCTAGTACGACCAATTCTTCTTGAATTTATCCCTTAGTAGAGAACCAAGAAAAAATATTGTGTCATTTCTTTGCATGTGATTGTTTATTTTCTACACTTCATATTCAGACATGTTTAGCAGGTTCGTACCAACTTGGGAACAATATCCATTAGTATAAAATAAAAATTTGACACCATGATTCACCCCTCCCCTCTCAGGGTGTTCAGGGGTCCTTCAATCAAGAGGTAAAGTCCTGAACGGTAATATAGGAGCTTCTAGATACAAAAATGTTATATTGTATAAATACTCTAGGAATGATCATTGACTATGTTTGAAAGGTTTATTTTAGTATAATTTTGTAAGATATTTTAAAGATAGTGGAGGTTTCTCCTGAGGATGAACATGCCTCTAGAGAACGGGCCTTTTTGGTTTTACTTATGCAAATACATGCTCCTGATTATTATGCATATTAAAAATAAAGGTGTTCTCTAGAATTATAAATTCTACTTCCAATGCCTATGGAAATATTATGGAGATTTAAATTTCTCTAGACACGTAGTTTTATTTTTGTAAGGAATGATCAAGAGTATGGAAGGACAATTTCATGACGAAATCACCCATGAATTGGGAAAAACATTCCCTACATAGCTTGGAATCGTGCACATGGAAAAAAGTATTTTCTTCATATTTCATATGGGCGAAGACAAAGGATATAGGTGTCTTTATGTATATTGGTAAGGATAGAATCAATCCACACATAGTTTTATGGTATATTCTTACACTAGTCAATTTTTTTATATGAATATTTGGTTTTTTTAATATAATATCATGAATAGGGTGATAAACTATATAGGACCCCTATATGAAGATCAGGATTTCACATAGAAGAGTGGGGGAATTTTTTGTATTTTCATTGGACTAGGATATATTATCTAGGTGTAACTACATATCTCTTTAAATATATAATCATGACACACATAGTTTTTTAATTTTTGATTTGAAATATACAGAAAAAATGTATTTATATATAATTTGATCAGGGAATTTTGTGTCCCTTTTTAGGTTTTTCATCTAAAACCGTGTTAACGCATACATGGACTAATGAACCTTGATTAGGTGGGGAATAATTAACCAAAACATCAAAGCTTGTGTGAACTATAATTGATGTGAAAAACAAGGAGTGGTAAAGGTTTCTTTAACCACACATTAGCGATTAAAAGAAAGGGCATGGTAATTTTGATCTTATGGTGGTTGGACTATTATGATGGACCCAAGAATCACTAAATATATCTTTGGAATGATAATAATTCCATATTTTGATCTAGGATACCATGAATTATAACACCTTGAATAAAGGATAAACTTTATTTGATGTGAAAAAAGATGGCATAATGCCCCATAAATGTTATCCTCACAATTGGGGGAATAATATTATGGGAAATATCCTATGTTTGTAATTGAGGGTTACTCATCTATTTTACCAAATCATATCATGCTTGGTATATAGGGTAAGTATACATTTTCCCATCACGTGTTAAATATGTTATCTTATAGTTTAATTTCATATGACCATGATGAATTAGTATTATTGTCTAAGGTCATACAGCTAAGACCGTACATCATCAAGATGATGAGTGATATATTTCTTACTAAGACATGGATGTTCATACATTCTTCCAATGTGAAGAAAGAAATTTTAAAGCATGTTTTTAGGGGTTCTCAGATCTAGAGAGGTGATATGGGATACGAATGCAAGGAATGACTACAGACCATTTTCAAGTTGTTTTTTCCAGTTTAATATTGTATGGGCTTATAGAGGTATAATAGGTTTCTCTTAATGATGGATATACTCTAGTTTATAGTCTTTTTAGGGAAACTTATACAAATAAAAATAAGGGTGTATCAATTCATAGTCAAAAAATTTAAACAACTAGTCGACAGTGCTTTTTAAGGAGACCTATTAAAATCCAAACTGGGGAATATCAATGCATTGTAAAAATAAATATTTCATAAGGAATCAGACATATTCTTATAAGTATCTTTGGATTTTATTATGATCTAGATTTATCAATACCATAGTGGGTGGATTATGATGGGAAGGTGTTTGAGAATAGAGGAACACATACATTTGGATCAGCATTGGCCATAGTGTGTGGATTCCCCACTGTAAATTTGTCATTGTATGAATGAGTGGAAAAAATTTAATTACATCATGGTTGTTCCTGGGACAAAAGTTCTAGTTTTCACTATGTATCTCATTGATATGATAATCAAGAAAAACATAGTTCTGGAGTGGATTTTTAGTGGGAGACCAACACCATGGATTGTGATCCAATCAAGCATGGACTATAATATAATGTTGTTCAATATCATTCCACAAGTATGTGAACCATGAATTTTTATATAATGTTTCAAGGATGTTGAAATACAATTTAACATATTATGACTAGGATGTTAGGATATATAGTTTATAGTCATATAGCTCGAACAATGATGTATTTTAGTTTTATGTCATATGGCTAGGACACTATGGCTTTCTTTTTATGGTCATGTGATGAAGACCAGTTGGTTTGAATGTTAAGTGTTTTCATCCAGGACCATGTGGTTTTCCATTAATGGTTTGGAATCTAGGGCCATTTTTCATGAAGTTTATCCTCATTCAATAAGGAATAAATGGTATGTATTTTTTAACATTAAGTATTTCCTGAGAAATATTACATTGGTAGGGGATATAATAAGCACTATATCTATCATTATCAAGTAATAATGCCCATTATTGTAACACCCCACGATTTCATAGTACGTTATTTCTTCAAAGAAACTTACTAACTTGCACTACATGCAACACAGAGTTCAAGCGCACAATGACTTACCAAACTAGCCGTTCAAAAGAATTTATGAATAGTATTAACTGAATTTTGAACTTTATATAATTATTATAATTTTAGAATCCATATTATGAGTTTCTTAGACATTATTTAAGAGCAAATTCATTTTTTTCAGATAAAATAATTATTTTTCAAAAAATGCAATTTTACCGCCTTTTAATGAAAAACAATTTTTAAATCAAATATTTGAAACTTTTATATATTCAATTTGACAAAATAAACTTCATCTCTAGAATCATGACATAATAATTTTGTTTCAATAAAGTTTTATTGTTTTTCTGATAACTTTCATATTTGGGTGAATAGTGAAAAATACAATATTTAAACTGAAAACAACTTTTTTAATAAAAATAGTTTATAGTGTTGAATTATACATTTTAATGGTTTAGAAGTATAATTATATTATATCTTTACTATTTAATCCAATGATGGTCATTGTAAGTAATTTCACTTTGAAATTGGACATAAACAGGTGTCAATCTTTTGATAGTTATTATTTATTAAAAAAAGCTTTTTGGTTTTGATAATGGGAATTCATTCAAATTAATTAATACTAATTTAATGTTTTTAAATTGGTAAAATATACATCATTTTAGAATTCGTAATATCAAATATAGCTTAGGCTTATTTTTTTGTATTTTTCTGAGAAACTTCAATTTTCGATGAGTAGTGAAAAAAACACTAAGTTATTGGTTAAAATCGACTATTTATTTAAATAATTATTTATTTTATTTAAATTAATTTAAGGTCAAAATAGAGACATAAGACCTATATAAGTTCAAAATAATTCATTGGAGTTAATTTATAATAAGTTTAGATATATAAAAATTTTATTGAACGTTTTACTGTCTTTTACCCACCTCCTAGGTGTATTTGAAAATTTGCATAAAACTTTATTTTACTGATTTTGTGAGTTGAATTTCAAAAAATTTAGAGACACGGTTAAACTCAATAAGTAAAATTTGGTTCAATAAGATGAAAATAAATTTTGGTGAATAGTAACTTTTGACTTATTTACCGTGGTTAAAGGTAAATAGGGTAATTAATGGTAAAAATGATTTTATTATTACACTAAAACATGTCCTAATTCTATTGGATAAGTATAATTAGACCAAAAACAATAATAGGAATAAAATATGATCCTTTTGGTCCACTTGTATTAGATTAGGATATTTATTATTATTTTATTTAAAGAAGAGTTAAAATAGTTAAAATCAAAGTTTAATAACTAAAACATTTATATTATAGGGTTATAAAAAAGATAAATTAGACTATAAATAATCATTAGAAAGATAATACTATTTCCTACATAATTTTTTTTTATTTATAATTTTTAGACATTAAATAATTAAATTTATGTATGACACAATGATGATACAGTAATTACCGTATAAATGAAATATTAAAATAATTGATATTATAAATATCCAAATAAATGTAATTTGAGACTTTTGAAAAATTAAACTAACTTCATAGGTTAATATGACAGGTTAGGGTTGGTAAGATGAATTTTTTTCTAAGTAATAATGTTGTTATAAATTTAGCAAAAACAAAATACCAAATAGTGTCAAAATTGACATAAAAGAGTTTTTAAACAAAATATTATATTATTAATTGATATTCTATTCCTAAAAATATAAGGTTCGTCCAAAAGAATTATATAATGATATTTTTATCATTAATGAACCACTTGGGGTTCTCTTGAAATTATATAGTAAGTTTATCAACCATATATTAAAAAAATACAAAGAGACATGGTAAATGTCAAACAATTTAACTAAGTGTTAGATCTAAAAGATAATGTTAATATGGTGACACAAACTGATCTAAAACCTATTGGTTAAGTGTTTTTCTGACACATACCCACCTTAGACTTTTAATAATTCATTTTGGAGCCATTAGAAACCAAAAATTATTTTATTATAAAATAATATTTCTATCTTTTCCTAAGGTGCCCCTCACACCTCTTATAAAAGGGCACATTCCCTTCTCTCTAATTCACACCTTCGAAGCCATTTGGCTTGGAGAACCCCTACCCAAATACCCTTTCAATTGTCCTCACATCATCGTAGAGTCCTTCATTTAGTCATAAATCCAACCTAAGGATCCCTTTTTATCAAATCAAAAGGAAGAACCCGAAGAAGCGGTATATATCTCACCACCTCTTTCAAGTTCCTTTCTTCTTCCACTTCCTTTTTCTTTGTTGTTTCCATTCTCAAATAAAAACTCCAGTATCTTCTATATACTGTGATTTTATTATAAATATGGTAAAACCAAATTCATTATTCTATCCATCCTTTGAATGAAATTTCACCATACGTGCATATGTATGGATTACCATCTCCACATCATGGTGTAAATGTTATTCAATACATTATTATTTGGATGGGTATGATAATGATGTGTAATTCATGTAAATAATAAATATAACATGATAAAGATTCTTTATATATGATATAAAATCCATTTATATATTATTTTCATATCAAAAGCGTAAGAACCCGGTTTTGGCTATAAAAGACTTTGGAATATTCTTGATGTTATTCCAGAGCAGTGCCTTCAGACGTAGTGCGATTCCAAGCACCGGTGTGGCCAGAATTAAATTTTCAATCTGTTCACACTGGGCACACTAAATAAATGGGATAAATCCTAAACAGTGCTTCAGATCCTAAATTTGAGTGTACATATGGGTCTGTAATGGGGTGTTTACCCTAGGAATGATGTAAAACATGTCGACGCGGGACGTTGGGACCCCTCGCCCGTTAACGGAACATTAAACGGATAAATAAATTAATTAATTTATTCTTCTAATGGTTAAACTCCAGTATTCTCTTAAACAGTTTCTCATATTGGAAAACCAAGGGCACCGTTGAGTCTGGAGCATGTCGTTTACCCTAGGAGGTGTGTAACTTTCAAAGGTGCAGGCCTTCTGTGAAAACTGCCGCCAGGGCCATTTTCGTAATTTAGCGGCCTCAGGCGTTGAGTTTAATAACTTTTGAACGGGGAAAAAGATTAAAATTTCAAGACCACCGTTGTGCTCAGGAAGTGGTTTTTACCCCAAGGGGGGATAAACCTCGACCCTGTCGAGAGTTTCGGATGCGGGCTAAATTAAGGATGAAATTAATTAATTTTTTAATTAATTATTTTTCTTATTTAAACATAACACCTCTCCCATGTCCCCCTTTGTTCATCCTCTGGACATATAACCCTCAAGGAATCCCCCTCAAGCTCCTCCTCCCTCTTTCAAGGTTTGGCGGTTGTGGATTCGGTCGTGGATCCTTTGTGAAGCATCGGGCAACGTCCACGAGGTAGGAGATAGCCGCTTTGTTTTTAATTTCAAATACCCAACATTGAGGTCAATTTTCATAGTCTATTATCTGTCAAAACTTAGATCAAAGCCCATAATTGCATATAAAATAATTTTTCCTTTCCAACGCACATTTCGGTTTCAAATTTGGAGTCCCGAGCCTTTGCAATTTCCCGCGGAATATTGTGGGTTTTTTAGTGTTTTTGGCGGTCTTTGGGGCGTTCTGGCGAGAACAGGGCGGCGGTCTGGTGAGCCAGGAGGCAGCGGGGCTCCCGGATGGTGGAGAGTCTAGGCATGGACAGAGGGGCTCCCAAGGTGAGGCGGCTGGAGGCCGGGGACCGCGGTCGAGCGGAGCAGGCGGCTGCGGCGTCGCGGTCGGGCGGAGGCGCCAGCTGGGGGCGAGTGTGACGCAGGAGGACCGGCTGGCCTTGCCGGTCGGGTTGATGCGAAGGACCGGGGTCGTCAGACCCCAGCTGGTGACAAGGACTCGCAACACACGGGTCCTATGTGGGGTGGAACCGGACCGTCTCCAGCCAGTTCAGGCGAGACAGTCGGACCGCGCGAACCGCGGGCCGATTTTGGCATGTTGGGTCGGCCGAACTGGCCCAGCCCACTAGTTTTCGATCACTAAAAGTTTAAACGCCCATAAAATGCGGACCTGATGTTAGATTTTCGTGTCGTCAGTGGAAAAATGATCCTTAAATCAAGACGAGATTTTTGAGATGGTTTAGGCGGGGTTTTAACTCCTAAAACGGGGGGCCTTGGTGCCACAACACGTGCGTTAAGTAAGTTTGCGTTTTCTGGGAGTTCTTGTTTTGGACGGCACAGACACATCCGACGTCCGATTTGAGCGCCCTCAGTAGCGTTGGAACCCTGGTGCCGAGGCAAATATTTCCAGTGTCTTTTTGGGCATTGAAGCCGGAGTTGAGGCATGGGCCCCATGGCCCGTCTTTCGAGCTGTACGCAGCTTTTTTGTAACTTTTTCATCGGATGTCCGTTCGGGGCGTGCGACCAGTCAATTTTGTGTGTTTTTTTGACGACATTGCATTGGCGCAATATGCCCGCTTTAATTCTGCATGCTGGTGCAGGCCCTGTGTGGTCCATTTTGGGACTTGGCGGTTATTTCCATCTTTATCACCGGGTGTCTGTTGCGGGCGAATGAATAGTCAACCTTGTGTACTTTTTCGAGAGGATCACCACGGTGTAATCCATTCGTTGTGCTTTGAGACCGGGGTGTGGGTCCCACCTAGAACCACTCGTGTGTGGTACGACAAAATGCATCATTTTCTCCAGATATCTGTTCCACTCAAGTGAGCAGTCCTTTTGAAGTGTTTTCCCGAGGGGATCACAATGGTGCAATGCGCCTAACTATTTTTGGGGCCGAGACTTGGGACAACGGGACGTCGTTTAGGCGTTATGCGGTGTTGGTGACTTTTCCATCGGATAACCATTTGAGGTGAGTAAATAGCCTATCTCGCATGTTTTTTCACGAGGATTACAATGGTGTAATATGTTCAGGTGAGTGGAGCCTTTTATGCGATATTATTAAATGTGGAAGCAAGTAAGGTGCTCCAGTGGTGGTTCGTCCTACCTTATTTGTAGCGGACCCTTGGCGTGTGAACGCATGCACTCCCTTGTGAGTGAAGTAAATGCTTAATGAGATGTAGTTGGTCGTGCCTGGGCCGATGAGTTGGAAAGTTGGAGTTGTTATGTTTACGACCTTCGCACTGACATTGGGTGTCGTGTGAACGATAGCCTTGGGGCTGGAAACGTGGTATACTTTGGGAGTATACGGGAATGCTTAGAGATACATTTGATTGTTTATACCTGAGAACGTTTGTGCACTTGGTTTGAGTTGACTTGGGGACACAAGTCATGTGGGACCCATGTGCATGTCGTGTTCTGCTTTGTGTACCTTTGACCTCTAGCGACGTAGAGGGTCCCTCGTTTCTCATTTGTTGACCAGCAGGGTTGAGTTTTTCCCTAGCTTTGTTCTCATTTATTGACCAGCAGGGTTGAGTTTTTCCCCTGGTCATGTTCTTGCTTTTTGACCAGAAGGGTTGAGTTTTCCCTCTGGTACTCTTCTTGTTTGGTCGGCAGAGATGGTATGGTTCCTCTTTTTCTTCAGCTGTGAGGGGTTTCAGTACCATGCCCTTTCACCAGACTACGGCACCATTTACGACTACGTGTGCTCATACAGCGTGGGTGTTTTCCCACTTTCTGGGATGAGTTGTATCGGTCTGCGTCAACAATGACTCATCGGATTGGATTATGGTCTCCCTGAGGGGCCTAGGGAGTTTCTCCCGTCCCTTTGTGTTCCCTGGTAGATTTCATGTGGATTATGTGTGACCAACACATTACGTGGGCACTGATCCTCTACCTAGGATGTTGTTTCCAGTAGGGATGGCCAGTTGTACCATCCAGCAGGGATGGCCAATGAGGTACCATCCAGCAGGGATAGCCCTTATAGGGGTGTTCACTGAGCAGTACCATCCAGTAGGGATGGCCATAGCATTTTTGGTTTTACCTCTAGCGGCGCTATGAAGTGGTCCCCGATGCCGGTTTTACCTCCAGTGGGGATGGGAAGTGGTCGCCCATGCCGGGTTTACCTCCAGCTGGGCTGGGAAGTGGTCCTCGATGACGGTTCCAAGCCTCCATCCAGTGGAGTACACTTTTATGGGACTGGGCATTGGGACTCGTCGATGACTTTTTCCGGGTCTCCCCCCAGTGGATTACACATTTACAGAACTGGGTAGTGTGGCACCCGTCGACTCTTTCCGGGTCTCTATCCAGTGGGAACCCGTCGACTTCCAGGGATTACCCTCCAGCGGGGCTGGGCAGGGGGTCGCATGTCGACTTGAGGAGACCTCTCGAATGAAGGGTAGTGACGAGGTGTGGTTTGACTTTCCCCCAGAACTCTCAAGTACGAGGGGCGCTTTCCCCACCGAGACACGTCCTTGTGACACGACCTAAAACCGTGTAGGTGAGTCAGCTCCGCCCAAAGCGGATAGTGTCAAGGTGTGGTTATTTTAGCACCTTGACTTGCAGTTCGGGGCAGACATTCCGGATGTTGGGAATCGATGGTGTTTACTTCCGGGACTATTGGCTACTCACCTTTCTTGGTCTCAGCTACGGGATGGAGATCCCCTTAGGATCTTGTTGGAGCTTCTTGGTTGATCATATGTATATGTATACCTTGTTTTGTACCCACTCCTTGGGTTTTGGCTGCTCTCCTTCCAGGGGAGGAGAATACGTGCGGGGTATGCCACATGCTTTCCCTGTCTAGCTTTTCATGGTTGGAAAATTCTACTCTCCTTCTATAGGTAGCGAAGACTCGACGATAATTTCATCTTCTCACCATTTCCAGCTTCTTGTGTTTGGACGAGTCTACTTCCTTTTTCTTTTTGGGTTGAGCTAGACTCTCTACTGTTACTCTTTATTGCTCTATCGGTTGTACTCCTGTACTTTTTCCTGTTCAATCTACTTCTCACCCTTTGGTACCTCTTTTGTTGCTCCCTTGAGGCTTCGGGGTATCCTACTGAGTATTTTTATAATCACCCCTGCTTGGGGTTTTCCCGCACATAGTGTGCCCTTGCAGATGACGGAGAGGTTGGTCGTGAATTTAGTGGAGCTTATGAGTTTGGGATCTTGGACCACGTGCGGTGGTTGTAGTCGGGTTCTAGGTGTGGGACCCTCCCACCTATTTTCTTTTGTTTACCTGTTGTTGCGTTGTGTCACTTTTCTGGTTGGGTGCGTGTTTTGTCCTTTTCTTTTCAGTTTACCTTCAGCTTTTACTTTGTACTGATTAGAGGTCTATGCACATTTGTGATTTATTTATAGAAGTTGGTACTTTGCATTTCTTTTTTACTTTGCTCTTTTTCATTGAGTGTTTTTTGTGTGTGTACAGGTACTTAGGGAAAGGCCTACCCGAGTTGTTGTGCCTTCGGCACTGGTCGCCAGCCCCTGGACTATGGAGGCAGGCTTGGGGTAGTTGCGGCTTGAGCCCAGGTAGGGTCGGGTAGTCACAAAGTGGTATCAGAGGTGGTTCATTCCATAGGATGTTTTTCGGATGTCCCTAAAAAGGAATTTTTTGGGATTTAGGGCAATATTGTTAACGGTTCTCGAGAGGGGATCTCAGGCCGGGGAGTCCAATGATGGTGTGACGGCCAACGTATCCATTCACCAGGACCGTGATAACCCGCTTGTCAACTCAGCATGTTGAGACACTTGTTGCAGGGAAAATTGGTTTGTGCATCACATAGGATTGAGTCTTGACTGTCCTTCTTGAGTTAGCTCCCCATTGTTAATACTGTTATATACATATATGCTCATTTGATCGCGACACTCCTTGATAACATTCAGGATGTCTCCGCGAAGATAGCTAGCTAGGATAACAGCTTTGGTTCGTCACGACGACCCTGTGAGCTATGAGGCCTCAGTCCAGGACCCATCATGCGAACCCCTTTCTCCGGGTGGGCTGGTAGCAGCACCCCCACCAGGTGAGAAGCAGACAACTTCAGTAGAGCAGACTGAGCTTCAGCACAAGTTGAGCGTGCACTGCGAGTTCCAGCGGCAGAGACCGCTGAGGTTCTGTGGTGAGCCAGACCCTCTGGCAGTAGAGGTTTGGCTAGACACAGTGGTTCGCCTTTTCAGGCTATGCAGACGTCGGCAGATCTTATGGTGGCTTTGGCCGCCATCCTTTTCCGCGGAGTAGCTTGGCATTGGTGGAGTTTGTTGACTCAGTTTCATGATGAGTCGTCTCTTTCATGGGGCAACTTTCAGTTTTTGTTTCGTGAGGAGTTTTTCCCTTTTTACTTACACTGTGTTCGGATTTCGGAGCTCCGGCGGTTTCAGCAGGGATGGATGATGGTGGCTGAGTACGCGGCCAGTTTCGCAGACCATGAACGCTTTCCCACGGACTTGGTCCATGATGGCATCTTCCGAGTGTAGAAGTTTCAGTAGGGTCTCCACTGAGAGATTTGTGATATCATAGTACCCTTGGGCATTCCCACTTATGTCGGGGTGCTAGATCAAGCACTAGTGACAGAGAGATTCCTATCACATTCTACAGTTGGTGGTGGTAGCAGGCTCGACAGAGCCAAGACGTCTGTCGGAGCTAGCGGTTGTCAGCTGACAGAACCTCGACGCAGGTGGCTTTCTGACAACCGGACTCAGGGGCGTGGTCGTAAACCACAGTGGTGCCAGATGAAACCAGTGCATCACGGAGAGAGTCGGTGTTATGCTTGTGATGGTCAAGGTCACCTGGTGTGGGACTGCCCGACCAGGCATGCTGAGAATATCGGGCAGGCAGCAGGTGCACCACCGTGGCAGAGGCAGCGCCGTGATCGGAGTAGTGCCCAAAGAGGTGGTGCTAGCAGAGGAGCGGAAGGAGATGGTAGTGGGGGACGTCTTTACGAGGTCTTCCCATCACCACTAGGTGGTCCACGTCAGGATCTGGGAAGCTGATAGTTGGGACCACAGATAGCCATGATCCTTGGATGTCTATGATCCTGTAGAGCATGAGGTGATAAGAGTTATGCTCTGCAGCTCTTCTACTTTTTGCAGTATAATTGTTAGACTCTGTGTGTGAGATTATTTTCTCCCTACTCGTTGTTTGAGTTGTTACCAGGGTGGCGTGGGGGTCGTTATAACCCTGTGTTGGTAAGGTAAAAAGGTGTCGGCCCTTTTTATTTAGTCTGTGGTGTCGACTCCTTCGCTCTCCGAGCACGTCTGAGAGTCTTGGTTGTGAGACATCGACTGTGAAATCTTGCATGACCAGATATCCTTGGGTGTTTCACCATATGGATATTCTGAAGGAGGGAATCACTGTTCTTTATCTCGGGTCCAAGTGGTGATTCCAGGCGCGGCATGTTACATAGGAGTTCAGCTGGGGAGGTGAGCTACCCCTGAGAGCCTTCGGGCCATTTGAGACCATGCAAAGGGATGGTGAGGCTCCCTACCACCTTGCCCTAAATCCAAAGTCTGGAATGCATGCAAGACGTCTCCCGCGTGTCTCACCCGAGAATAAGTGAGCATGCTCCTATTCATGTCATCATTAAGGGTAGATCTTTCCTGAACAGATCAAATCCTTTAGTCCGTGAGTGATGATGCGGGACTGTGCAAGAGTTCTTCTGGGTATGGAAGAGCCAGGTGTGGGCTTAGTACCCTGAGTTGTTCCCTGGTTTTGCTTTTTGGGGATGAAAATATTGAGGGAGGTAATTATGTAAGAACCCAGTTTTTGGCTATAAAAGACTTTGGAATATTCTTTGATGTTATTCTAGAGCAGCTCCTTCATACGGCGAGCGATTCTGGGCCCCGCTGTGGCCGAAATTAAATTTTCAGTGTGTTTACACTGGGCACACCAAATAAGTGAGATAACTCCTAAACAGTGCTTCGGATCTTAAATATGAGTGTACTTTTCAGTCCTAAATGGTGTGTTTACCCTAGGAATGAAATAAAACATGTCGGCGCGGGAATTTGGGACCCCTTTCCCGTTAATGGAACATTAAACGGTTAAATTAATTAATTAATTTATTTGTTTAAGGGTTAAACTCATGTATTCCCTTAAACAGAGGATCGTATTGAAAAATTGAGGGCATTGTTGAGTCCTGAGCGTGCATTATACCCTAGGAGGGGTGTAACTTTAATGGGCGCGGGCCTTCTGTGAAAAATGCCACCAGGGGCGTTTTCGTAATTTCGTGCCCTTGAGCGTTGAGTTTAATAACTTTTTAACAGAGCCTCAGATTAAAATTTCGAGACCTCCTTTGTGCTTGGAAGGTGGTTTTTACCCTAAGGGAGGCTTAACCTCGACACTGTCGAGAGTTTCAAATGCAGGTTAAATTAAGGATGAAATTAATTAATTTTTTAATTAATTTTTTTTTCTAATTTAAACATAACACCTATCCCCTATACCACTATGTTCATCCTCTTGCGGAAAACCCCACAAGCTAGCCCCCTAAAGCTCCTCCTCCCTATTTCATGCTTTGGCGATTGCAGATCCAGCCAGCAGATACATTGCGAAGCATCGGGCAACGCCCACGAGGTAGGAGATCATCGCTTTGTTTTTAATTTCATATATCCTACTTTGAGCAAAATTTTCATTGTCGATTCTCTGTCAAAACATCGATCAAAGCCCATAATTATGTAGCACATTTTCTGGCCTTTCCAACGCACATTTCAATTTCGAATTTGGAGTCCCAAGGCCTCCGCAATTTCCTGCGGAATATTGCGGGTTTTTGAGTGTTTTCGGTGGTCTTTGGGGCGTTCCGGCGAGAACAGGGCGGAGGTCCGGAAAGCCAGGCGGCAGCGGGGCTCCCGGATGGCGGAGCGGCCAAGCACAGACGGCGGGGCTCCCAGGGCGAGGCGGCCGGAGACAGTGGTCGAGCGGAGCAAGCGGCAGGCGGCAGCAACGAATTGCTCGGGTGGAGGCACCAACTGGGGGCGCGCGTGACGCGGGAGGACCGGTCGGCCTTTCGGATGGGTTGACACGAAGGACCGGGGTCGTCAGACTCCGGCTGGCGACAAGGACCCACAACACACGGGTCCTGTGTGGAGTGGAACCGGACTGGCTCCAGCCGGGCCGGGCAAGAAAGTCGGCCCGCGCGAACTGCAGGCCGGTTCTGGCATGGTGGGTCGGCCGAACCGGCCCGACCCACATGTTTTCGATAACTAAAAGTTTAAACACCCATAAAATGCGGACCCAATGTTGGATTTGTGTGTCGTCAGTGGAAACGCTATCCTTAAATAAAGACGAGCTTTTTGAGATGGTTTTAGGGTTTTTTATCTCCGTAAAAGGGGGGTCTCGGTGCCACGACACGTGCGTTAAGTAAGTTGGTGTTTTCTGGGAGTTCTTGTTTTAGATGGTGCAGAAACATCCGACGTCCAATTTGAGAGTCATCAGCAGCATTGGGACCCTAGTGTCGAGACAAAGTTTTCCAGTGTGGTTTCAGGTGCTGAAGCAGGGGTTGAGGCATGGTCCCCACGGCCCGTCTTTCAAGCTGTACGCGGCGTTTTATAATTTTTTCGTCGGATGTCTGTTCGGGGCATGAGACCAGTCAATTTTGGGTATTTTTCCAAGGGCATTGCATTGGCGCAATCTGCCCTCTTTAATTCTGCACGCTGGTGCAGGCCCCGCGTGGGTCGTTTTGGGAGTTGGCGGTTATTTTCATCTTTATCACCGGTTGTCTGTTGCCGACGAATGAATAGTAAATATTGTGTACTTTTTCGAGGCAATCGCAACGGTGCAATCCATTCATTGTGCTTTGGGACCGGGGTGCAGATCCCAAGAAGAACCGCTCGTGTGAGGTACGGTGAAATGCATCTTTTTCTCCGGATATCTGTTCCACTCAAGTGAGAAGTCCTTTTGACGTATTTTCCCGAGGGGATCACAATGATGGGATGTGCCCAACTGTTTTCGGGGCCGAGACTCGGGACCACGGGACGCCGTTTGGGCGTAAGGCGGTGTTGGAGACTTTTCTGTCAGTTTGAGGCGAGTAAATAGCCTATCTCTCATGTTTTTATACTAGGATTACAATGGTGTAATCTGTTCAGGTGAGCGGAGCCTCTTACGCGATCTTATTAAATGTGGAATCAAGTAAGGTCCTCTGGTGGTGGTTCGTCCTACCATGTTTGTAGCAGACCCTTGGCGTGTGAACGAATGCACTCCTATGTGAGTGAAGTAAATGCTGGAAGAGATGTAGTTGGTCATGCCTAGGCCAATGTGGTGGCAAGTTGGAGTTGTTACATTTACACCCTTTACACTGACGTTGGGTGTCGTGTGCACGATAGCCTTATGGCTGGAAAAGTGGTATACTCTGGGAGTATACGGGAACTCTTGGAGGTACATGTGATTGTTTGTACCTGAGAACGTTTTTTTACTTGGTTGGAGTTGACTTGGGGCCACATGTCGTGTGGCCCCCATGTGCGTGTCGTGTTCTGTTGTGCGTGTCTTTGACCTCTCACGACATAGAGGGTCCCTATGTTCTCGTTTTTTGACCAGCATGGTTGAGTTTTCCCCTTTCTCTATTCTCGTTTATTGACCAGCATGGTTGATTTTTTGCCCTAGTCCTATTCTCACTTGTTAACCAGTAGGGTTGAGTTTTCCCCCTGGTATTGTTCTCGTTTTCCCGGCAGAGATGGTATAGTTCCTCTGTTTCTTCAGCTATGAGGGGTTTTAGTACTGTGCCCTTTCATCAGACCGTGGCACCATTTACGACTACGTGTGCCCGTACAGCATGGGTGTTTTCCCACTTTCTAGGATGAGTTTTCTCTCTCCACTTCGATAGTGACTTAGCATATTGGAGTGTGGTTTCCCTGAGGGGCCCGAGGAGTTTCTCTCATCCCTTCGTGTTCCCTGGTAGAGTTATTGTGGATTCGGTGTGACCAACACATTACACGGGCACTGATCCTCTACCTAGGAGGCTGTTTCGAGTAGGGATGGCCAGTTGTACCATCCAGCAGGGATGGCCAGTGAGGTATCATCAAGCAGGGATGCCCAGTACAACGGTGTTCACCGAGCAGTACCATCCAGCAGGGATGGCCAGAGCAGTTCCGGTATTACCTCCAGCAGGGCTGGGAAGTGGTCCCCAATGCCGGGTTTACCTCCAGTGGGGCTGGGAAGTGGTCCCTGATGCCGGGTTTATTGGATTTGCTGGTCTAGAACCAACTAATTTGTACTTTATTCATTAAATAAAAGCCTTATAACATCTTGATTGTTCTTCTATGTGACATGTCATGTGATAATGTCCTAAGGACAAGTGTTGCATTAAAGGGTCGTAGTAGATCCCTGCTATTTTGAGAACCCAGAAGTGTCATAACACTGTTCTTGAATATATGTTCTATGGCTGGATGATATTATTTGAGGGACTCAAATAATACAGGTCATTAAGGGTAAGGACTCATAAAACATTGAGGCACCTTCTCATGGTGTGCGCCCTTAGTAATATCCATGAGGATATTATTAGAACGAGACCTGCCAATAGGAAATCCACATTTCATAGTGTCATTGGATGTTCCAATCTGCAGATGTGTGTATTGGTCCTTAGACATTAAGATTATTATTAATGGGTATTACAACTCGCGCACTTAGATGTATTGATGAAAACTGTGATGACACACTGTTCATAGCGAGGTAGGATATGTTGGGTGCGTCACGAGTAATATCGTCTTAATAGATAATGCGAGAAAGGATTTTTCCTTTCCGTTCCATAACGGAAGTAGATATCTCAGGCCCTTTGATGGAATTGATACAGTCTAAATAAATCCATGGCCATGGTAAGGTATGGGAAAGTTCAATTCCATGAAGTCAGAGAAAGAATAATCAATCACATGGGTTGATGGCACTAGCATGCAACCCGCTTGATTGGAGATACAGAGACAAAGGGTTTATATTACATGGTAAGCGTTCGTAGGAGCTGACACGTCATTGCGGCGTTAACTTCTTTCTCTATGGGTGCCTTGGCGTGTTGCTAGATGCTAACCTTGGACTTTAGGCAGGCTCACCCTAATGCCACTGAGAAAGAGGCCTAAAGGGTCACACACTAAGTGTGTCCATGTATCTCAGTTAAATATTAATTTAACAAGTTGAATAACGATTATTCCCGATTGTGGTTTAATAATTATTCAAGGATGTATGATCGCATTTATTTCGACACTAGTTATTCGAGAGAATATATTGTGGGTGAAATAATATATATTTATTAGCGAGTAATGCAGTTACATTTATTTAAGAAATAAATAGCCATTACTCAAGGTCTAATAAATATGGTGGAGGAAAATAAATAAAACTGAAAAATAAAATTACACGCTGTGTATATTTATATATACACGCTGTGTAGTTTATTTTTCAGGATTCGTGAGAAAAATATTGTTTATTTAATTAAATGATATTAAATGTAATATGTTGGACGCATGTCAAGTAATAATGATGGTCAACTGTCATTATTAAGACATGGGGTATTACTAAGAATTAAATGAAATGATTAAATGCTTATGAGCAATTAATTTATTTTATTTTTCTAGGTATTATAAATACTAATTACATTATTCTCAAAAAGGTTAGCCATTTTGGTGGTGCACAACGGATTGGAAATACTCTCAATCCAAGAGAGAATTCCCTTTCCACCAAGAATGCTTTCATGTTACGAAAGCAAGATCCTCCACCGGATCAAGGCGATCGAAGACGGACATTGCAAGTGAAGGATCTTCTGCGTTAGAACCCGGAGTTCCCTTCGGCGACGTCTAGAGATATGTGGCACACGTGTGGATCACCGCTAGAGGAATCCTACACTTGGATTCTCCAACGCAATGATGGATCACAGGATCGTGACCGGAGAAACCAACGAAGAAAGAATTCCATCGAGGTAATTCTTATGAATTAATTAAATTAATTATAACCAACATATGAAGATCCTATATCAAGGGTTCCGGGACTCTTCTTTTCTTTTTCGTTCTTCGTTCTATTCCAAAGATCTGGCATTTTATATCGTGACGGATCTCGGATTGAACGTCGTTTAACGCTAAAATTAAATTTGGGAAAACCCTCCAACGCGCTTCCACTGCGCCCGGAACCTACAAGTGGTATCAGAGGGGTCATATCGTTGATTATAATTATTTAGTTTTTCATTGGTAATTTACACATTTAATAATTTAGTTCTTTCAATTCAAGTTTAATCGTTCTGGAAATCTGAATATCGAGATCTATTCCTCCTCCCTCGTTTCTTGTTCACCTCACAGAAACGAATTTTTCTTTTAATTTTGATTAAAATAAAATAGAGGAACTCATCCGGAGGAGCCAAACGTTTCTGGCCGTATAACACCAGAATACACGGTGTGTATTTGGAAGTACACGTCGTGTAGTTTAGGTTCAATGCATTGACTATTCCGCCAAATCAGGTCATGTATTGGATTCTTTCTAAGAATTTAAGACACCGTGTGTTGACCAGAAACAGGTGGCCCACGGTTTCCGGAATACATGCCGTGTGGTCCAATGAACACGGCGTGTAGTCCCTTCGGGTTAGGGTTGGGTTGTTTAATCCGTACACGGCCTGCCCGGTTGGAAACCGTGTAATGCGGAAACTACATGGCGTGTTTCCCACTATACACGCCGTGTACTCCAAAAATTTCCGAAGTACATTAACACGCCCTGTCCCTAGGTGTGTACTTTGGATGGATGGTGAAGAAATGTACACGTCGTGTACTCACCCAAATTACGCAGATTTATTAAAACTTATTATTATATTATACAATCCCTTGAGATGCGTACCATGGTGCAGGCGTAAAGCTGAGGCACAACACGTGATAGTTGTTTTATATATGTGTGTTTAATTTAACATCTGCGTAATAAATGGGAATTCACCGGGTTGCCTCTAAGGTACAAGTTATGTACAAGGATAATTTTAAAAGAATTTATTTGTTTAAAATTATGATGGATGAGAATCTCAAGGAAATTCAAAAAAGGGATTTTAGATAAAATGATTGATTAATTAAAGAAAATTAATTGATTCGAGTGTGATTTATCTTAAACAAGAACGATTAAAAAATTGAATTCTAGTTTTATTTATGCGTAAATATTGTTGCATGTATGGATGATCATGAGCTAGACCGAGACCTTTGTATGTGAATGGTTTCTTTTAATTTATTTATTTAAGTTAAATTTGTTGGCCTGCGAGACATCTCCTCATTAATATGTAGGGCATGCGTGCCCAATGATTCTTTTATGTAAAAACCCCTTTTACCCCTCACCTGCGTGTGAGATAAATGCATATATAATGTATGGAGCTCCCAAGCTAGTGGAGGCGGCTCATGTCAGGAGCCATGATGAAACCAATCCAAGGAGATACAAAGGTGGACAGGTGGAAAGCTGTAAACACAAACCCGAAAGTTTCAAGGTGTTTCTCCACTAGGTCTTGGGTTAGTTTATCAACCACTAGATAAACTAACCAATAGAAAATCTCATGATCATACCATTTATTTTATTTCTTTCAGTTGCATGGTTTATTTATTGTGGGTGTGTTGTCATGATCAAACAATTAATGAATTAAACGAGCATGCAAGATGGAACTAAAATAAAACTGGCTTATACGTAAATATTATCTTAGACATGGTTAATCAATTAAGTATATCCCACTTAATATTAAGAAGCATTTAATCAAAGATAATAAAATGGAAATTTACATATAACGATAAAATCCTTCAAAATAAATATTAAGTCGGCATATCCTTCCATAATCTTGGTTAGAATCGAACCATAGTTCAAATTGCTTGACCAACCCTAGTTGGGGTGCTTTCAATTATCGGGGAATTATAATTCAAGGTTTTGGGTTGAATTGACTTGGTTCGCATCAAGGGTTGACTGCCACAGCAGGACTTGGTGTGACCAAGAGGCAAAGGTTGAAGAAATCCAAAAAGGATTTCAGGATTGGTGAGTCTACTCAGTGGATCAAGGAGCTCCGAATTAATGCAGTTGGCATTTGGAATGCCTACCTAAAACCCTTCATGTTGCTTGACCAACCCTAGTTGGGGTAATGCGAAGGGAAATATGGATCCTTTCCACTAGAATATTCACGCAACAGAATATTCTGAAGTCAACAGTGAGGGCTATTGGATTTCGATAAAATAGTGGGAGACTAATAAGTATTAACATATTTATTTGTCTCATTTTTTGTAATAAAATACTAAAACTTTTCTCATCTTAATTTGTAGAAACGGCAAGAAAATGACTTCAAACATATCATTGCGCACTATACTCGAGAAGGAAAAGCTTCTCACCAGCACCAATTTCCAAGAGTGGTAGAGGCGTTTACACGTCGTCCTTCGCCACGAAAGGAAATTATATGTGCTGGAAGAGCCTATTCCAGTTGTGCCTGGGAAAGAGGCTAGTGATGAGGAATTATCTATCTACATGAAATACATGGATGATGCCACAGATGTCCAGTGTTTCATGCTATCGGTCATGTCTAATGAGCTCTTGAAGCAACAAGAAAACATGGGCGCGTATAGCATGATGTATCACCTTAAAGATCTCTACCAAGATAAAGCGAGATAGGAGAGGTATGAGATCTCCAATGATTTGTTTACCATGAAGCTTGGAGAGTATGTGCCATTTGGGCCTCATGTAGTCAAGATTATTGGCTACATTGAACGTCTGGACAACTTAGGGATTAAATTCTCAGTTGAGTTGCGTACAGATCTCATCATATCATCACTTCCCAAGACCTTCTCTAGCTTCATTGTCAACAATAACATGAGCGGCAGTGACAAGAGTTTATCAGAGCTTCTGACCTTGATTCTCCAGGTAGATAAGGACATGGGGTGTGAAAAACCCGCAGTCCTTATGGTGAATAAGAAAAGGAAGGACAAGGCAAAGGGGACAAGGACTTATTAATGGTCTGAAGCCCCCGAGCACCATCCTTCCAAGAAGGGGAAGATCCAGAGGTAGGGCAAGGAATGGTAGGCAGTGTGTTTCGCATGTGGCAAGCAGGGCCACTGAAAGAGGAATTGCACCCAGAAGCGTGGGGATGCTAAAGGTGTGTTTGTTATCGAGTGCAATCTTTCTATTTCTACACATTGGGTATTAGATACAGCTTGTGGGGCTCACATCTATATTCAAATGCATGAACCAAGTAGATTTAGAAATATTGAGAGAGGATAGGTGGATCTTCGAGCTTCCAATGGCACAAGGCTGGCTGTGTTGGATATTGGCCACTACCACCTCTCATTGCCGACTGGGATGATTTTGGTTTTACATAACTGTTATTATGTGCCTAGTGTTACCAAGAACATAATTTTTTTATTTTGTTTGGATATGTATGGATTTGTTTTCAAATTTGGAAATAAGGGTTGTATCTTTCATAAGAACAACGTATATTATGGTATGGCACATTTAAATAATGGTTTGTGTGTATTGAATTATGAAAACCAAGTGTTGGAAATAGATAACGAAACAAACTCACATGACTCATACATCACCCAGTTATGGCATCACCGCATTGGTCATGTGAACGAGAAGAGTTTGACAAAGCTCTGCCAAGATGGCTATTTAGACTCTACTGAGCTAAAACCACTTGATAGATGTCACGCTTATTTACAAGGAAAAATGACCAAGCTGCCTTTTGGTGGACAAGGTGAAAGGGCCACAGAGCTTCTATGATTGGTACACACGGATGTGTGTGGATCATTTCCAGAAGAATCTAGAGGTGGATATTCTTACTTCATTACTTTTATTGATGATTTGAGTAGATATGGCTATGTCTACTTAATGAGGTATAAGTCAGAGTCATTAGAGAAATTTAAGGAATTCAAGAATCAAGTAGAGAATCAGCTTGGTAAGAAGATAAAGAAGCTTTGATCGGATCGAGGTGGAGAATATCTGAACCAAGAGTTCATCGATATTCTACGGGAGTCTGGGATTCTATCTTAGCTCACTCCTCCTTATACACCACAGTGGAATGGTTTTAGTGAAAGGAGGAACCACACCTTGTTGGACATGGTGAGGTCAATTATGAGTCATGCGGATCTTCCATTATCGTTTTGGGGATATGCATTACAAACTGCAGCATACACATTAAACCAAGTACCAACTAAGGTGGCAAATGGAATTCCATCTGAGTTATGGAATGGAAGGAAACCCAATTTGTCGCACACACATGTATGGGGATGCGAGGCATTTGTTAAGGCCTTCTCAGTCAACAAACTAGCACCTCGGGTCACGAAGTGTATCTTTATAGGATATCCCAAGGAAACAAAAGGATATTACCTATATAACCCTCAAGATAAGAAAGTGACTCTCTCTAGACAAGCCGTCTTTCTTGAGAGGGAGCACATCCACAAGAAGTATAGTGGGAGAAAGATTGACTTCGACAAAGTTGTTTCTCAAGATACACATGAGTTGGTATAGGAACAAGTTCCACAGGTCCCCGAGGAAGAGGTTCCAGAAACACAAGTACTACGTAGGAGCTCAAGAGAGGTAAGGGAACCAGAGAGATTTGGTTTCCTAGTCACCGAGGATGGTGAATCATTATTGTTGGAAAATGATGAACCTCTCTCCTACAAGGAAGCAGTAGAAAGCTCAGAAGCTTCAAGATGGCTAGAAGCTATGAATTATGAGATGGATTCCATGTATCATAACCAAGTTTGGGTTCTGGTTGATGAGCCAGTTGATGTAAAGCCTTTTGGATGCAAATGGGTATTCAAAAGAAATATGGACATGGAAGTTCAAGTTAGCACCTATAAAGCAAGGCTAGTGGCTAAAGGATTCAGACAGCGTCAAGGAATTGACTATGATGAAACCTTCTTACCAGTTTCCATGTTTAAATCCATAAGAATCATACTTTCCATAGCATCTTACCATGACTATGAGATTTGGTAGATGGATGTCAAAACAACATTCCTTAACAGGAACCTTCAGGAAGATGTCAATATGACACAACCAAAAGGGTTTGTGACACCAGGTGAATCCAAACGTGTTTGTAAGTTGTAGAAATCCATTTATGTATTGAAAAAAGCATCCATGTCATGGAACATTCGATTTGATGAAGCCATAAATGAATTTGGTTTCATTAAGAACGAATCTGAGCCATGTGTTTATAAGCGGTTTAATGGGAATGTGGTCGTTATCCTAGTGGTATATGTTGATGACATATTGCTTATTGGAAACGATGTACCAGCCTTACAGTCAGTTAAGGACTAGTAGAACAAGTGTTTCTCCATGAAGGACTTAGGAGAAGCAGCCTAAATTCTAGGGATCAAGATCATTCGTGATAGATCCAAGAGGCTGCTTTGACTATGTCAGGGTACATACATTGACCAGATACTAAAGAGATTTAGTATGGAAAAATCCAAGAGGGTATTGGTTCCAGTGTCACATGGATTACATCTTTCTAAGAAAATGTTTCCCCAGACACAACAAGAGAAAGATAGGATGAGTAAGATCCCATACGCTTCGGCTATAGGATCCATCATGTATGACATGTTATGTACCAGGCTTGATGTTGCCTATGCACTGAGCATGGTAGGAAGATATCAAGCAGATCCAGGAGAATAGCATTGGACTGGTGTTAAGACTATCCTTAAGTATCTGAGAAGAACTAAGGATATGTTACTGGTGTATGGTGGAGACGAGGAGCTTTTTATCAGAGGGTATGCTGATGTTGGTTTTAAAACAGATCAGAATGATCTGAAGTTGCAATCTGGATATGTTTTCTGTCTCAATGGAGGAGCTGTGAGCAGGAAGAGTTCAAAGCAGCCAGTTGTCGCCGATTCTACAACGGAGTCCGAGTATATAGCGGCATCTGATGTATCCAAGGAGGCCTTCTAGATTCGGAACATTTTCTATGAGCTTGATGTAGTGACTAGCAGTAAAGATCCCATTACATTGTATTGTGATAATACTGCAGCGCTGGCTCTTGCAAAAGAACCAAGGTCACATCAATGAACAAAGCACATACTCCGAAAGTATCACCTCTTGAGGGATTTCTATCACAGGGTTGAAGTTGCGGTAATAAAAGTGTCTACAGAAGAGATCGTGGCGGACCCCATGACTAAAGGCATATCTCAGCAAAATCATGAATATCATGTGAGAGCTAGCGGGTTAAAGGTTTTTAGCAGTTGGCTCTAGTCCAAGTGGGAGTCTGTTGGAGTTGGTGGTCTAGAACCAACAACTTTGTACTTTATTCATTAAATAAAAGCCTTATCACATCTTGATTGTTCTTCTCTGTGACATGTCATGTGATAATGTCCTAAGGAAAGCTGTTGCATTAAAGGGTCGTAGCGGATCCCTGCTATGATGAGAACCCGGAAGTGACATAACATTGTTCTTGAATGTATGTTCTATGGCCGGATGATATTATTTGAGGGACACAAATAATACAGGTCATTAGGGGTGAGGACTCATAAAACTTTGAGGCACCTTCTCATGGTGTGTGCCCTTGGTTATATCCAGGAGGATATTATGAGAACGAGACCCGCCAGTAGGAAATCCACATTTCATAGTTTCATTGGATGTTCCTATCTGCGGATGTGTGTATTGGTCCTTAGACTTTAATATTATTATTAATTGGTATTACAACTCGCACACTTAGATGTATTGATGAAAACTGTGACGACACACTGTTCGCAGTGAGGTAGTATACGTTGGGTGCGTCACGAGTAATACCGCATTAATAGATAATGCGAGAAAGGATTTGTCCCTACCATTCCATAATGAAAGTAGATATCTCAGGCCCTTTTATGGAATTGATACAGCCTAAATAAATCCATGGCCATGGTAAGGTATGGTAAAGTTCAATTCCGGGAAGTCAAAGAAAGAATAATCAAGCACATGGGTTGATGGCACTAGTATGCAACCCGCTTGATTGGAGATATCGAGACAAAGGGTTTATATTACACAGTAAGCGTTTGTAGGAGGTGACACATCATTGCGGCGTTAACTTCTTTCTCTATGGGTGCCTTGGCGTGTTGCTAGATGCTAACCTTGGACTTTAGGCAGGCTCAGCCTAATGCCACTGAGAAAGAGGCCTAGAGGGTCATACACTAAGTGTGTCCATGTATCTCAGTTAAATATTAATTTAAAAAGTTTAATAAAGATTATTTTCGATTGTGGTTTAATAATTATTCAAGGATGTATGATCGTATTTATTTCGACACTAGTTATTCGAGAGAATATATTGTGGGTGAAATAATATATATTTATTATCGAGTAATGCAGTTACATTTATTTAAGAAATAAATAGCCATTACTAAAGGTCTAATAAATATGGGGGAGGAAAATAAATAAAACTAAAAAATAAAAGTACATGCCATGTATATTTATTAATACACACCCTGTAGTTTATTTTTTAGGATTCGTGAGAAAAATATTGTTTATTTAATTAAACGATATTAAATGTAATACGGTGGATGCATGTCAAGTAATAATGATGGTCAACTATCATTATTAATACATGGGTATTACTAAGAATTAAATCAAATGATTAAATGCTTATGAGTAATTAATTTATTTTATTATTCTAGGTATTATAAATCCTAATTACATTATTCTCAAAAAGGTTAGCCATTTTGGTTGTGCACAATGGATTGGAAATACTCTAAATCCAAGATAGAATTCCCTTTCCACCAAGAATGCTTTCAAGTTATGAAAGCAGGATCCTCCACCGGATCAAGGCGATCGAAGCCGGACATCTCAATCGAAGGATCTTCCACGCTAGCACCCGGAGTTCCCTTCGGCGACATCTAGAGATACGTGGCACACGTGTGGATCACCACTAGAGGAATCCTACACTTGGATTCTCCGATGCAACGATGGATCACAGGATCGTGACCAGAGACACCAACGAAGAAAGAATTCCATCGAGGTAATTCTTATGAATTAATTAAATTAATTATAACCAACATATGAAGATCCTATCTCATGGGTTCCAGGACTCTTCTTTTATTTTTCATTCTTCATTCTATTACAAATATCTGGTGTTTTATATCGTGACGGATCTCGGATTGAACGTCGTTTAACACAAAAATTAAAGTTTGGCAAACCCCCCAACGTGCTTCCGCTGCGCCTGGAACCTACAGGGTTTACCTCCAGCTGGGCTAGGAAGTGGTCCCTGAGACGGTTCCGAGCCTCCCTCTAGTGGAGTACCCTTTTACGGGACTGGGCATTGGGACTCATCGACGACTTTATCCGGGTCTCCCTCTAGTGTATTACCCTTTTACGGGACTGGGAAGTGTGGTACCCGTCGACTATTGATGGGTCTCCCTCCAGTGGGAACCCATCGACTTCCAAGGATTACCCTCCAGCGGGGCTGGGAAAAGGGTCGCATGTCGACTTGAGGAGACCTCTTGACTGCGGGGCAGTGACGAGGTGTGGTTTTACTATCCCCCAGAACTCTCAAGTACGAGGGGAACTTTACCCACCGAGACGTGTCCTTGTGATGTGACCTAAAACCGTGCGGGCGAGTCAGTGTCGCCCAAAGCGGATAGTGTCAAGGTGCGGTGATTTGAGCCCCTTGACTTGTAGTTGGGGGAAGATGTGCTGAATGTTGAGCATCGATGGTGTTTACTTCTGGGACTGTTGGCTACTCACCTTTCTTGGGATGAGCTACGGGATGGAGATCCCCTTACGAACTTGTTGAAGCTTCTTGGTTGAGCATATGTATATGTATACCTTGTTCTTGTACCCACTCCTTGGGTTTTGGCTGCTCTCCATCCATGGGAGGTGAATACGCGTGGGGTATGCCACGTGCTTTCCATGTCTAGCTTCTCATGGTTGGATGAGTCTACTCTCCTTCTATAGGTAGCGAATACTAGACGAGAATTTCATCTTCTCACCATTTCTATCTTCTTGTGTTTGGACGAGTCTACTTCCTTTCTCTTGTTGGGTTGAGCTGGAATCTCTAATGTTACTCTTTAATGCTCTATCGATTGTACTCCTGTACTTTTTCCTCTTCAATCTACTGCTCACCCTTCAGTACCTCCTTTGTTGCTCCCTTGACCCTTAGGGGTATCCTACTGAGTATTTTTATACTCACCCATGCTTTGGCTTTGCCCGCACTTGGTGTGCCCTTGTAGACGACGGACAGGTTGGTTGTGACTTTAGTGGATCTTAGGAGTTCGGGATCTTGGACCGCGTGCGGTGGTTGTAGTCGGGTACAAGGTGTGGGACCCTCCCAACTGTTTGCTTTTGTTTACATGTTGCCAGGTTGTGGCACTTTTCTAGTTGGGTGCATGTTTTTTCCATTTCTTTTCAATTTACCTTCAACTTTTACTTTGTACTGATTAGAGGTTGATGCACATTTGTGGTTTATTTATATGAGTTGTTAATTTGCTTTTATTTTTACTCTACACTTCTGCATTGAGTGTGATGCATGTGTGTGTACAGGTACTTAGGCAAAGCCCTCCCCAAGTTGTTGTGCCTTCGGTGCTATTCGCCAGCCCATGGCCTTTGGATGCAGGCTTGGGGTAGTTGCGGCTCGAGCCCGGGTAGGGTCTGGTCAAGAAAAAAATAATGATATTGTCGCTCGTGCATACGTACAGATTACCGTCTCCACGAATGCGATGAGATTCATTCCCCATCGTATCCATTCAAGAATAATTTTCATTTTATGATTAAAAATAATGTTTAAAGACTTAATATCATTCTGAATATTAATAATATACATCATATCCACAACAAACATTACTTATGTAACAATGCATATAAAGAAAAAAGAATTAGTTAGCACCCGAAACGATGATACTACTAAGATATTAATAACAATAAAATGTAAAAATATCATATATGATATCATATTAATATATATGATTCTTGTATAATTTAATAATGATTATTTCAACATTATTCAGGAGGTTAAACTACCCTCGACCATGGAAAAGTACAATGTAAGGTTTAATTTCACAATATCTTTATTATTCGAGGTTTTTTTTACGTAATTATCTACTGGGACCTCTTTATCATCCACATCCATGTTTCTTAAAATTGTATTTCAAAACATTCTTACTATTTTATAGACTATGGGTTAAATTAATTTATTCCCTTGTTTGAATTTTATAAGATATTTATAAATGAATCTTTCCTTCGTTTTCCAAACAAGGTGCTTTTTGACCTTTTCGACAAATTTAAGGTAAGAATGTTTTTTAACTTATATGGTGGTTGTGGCTATTTTCCGCCATTATAACATCATCAAAGATTCCCATACAAGATTATAAGAATATTTACAAAATAAATGTTTTCTTTTATAATTATATGAATTTTAAATGATTTCAAAATAGAAAGAGATATTTATTTAAAAAGACTTTGATTTCATCTATGTCAATATCATTTAATAGATTTTAAGTTTATTTGAAGTAGATTTATTATGATACAAAACATCCAAATTGTATTGAAGGTTTTGTGATATGTTTGACAGTGGATGTGTTATTTTTATACCATTCATTTTTTATGGATAATGTATTTACATTTCGTATGCTAGATTTAATAAGAATGTTTTTGTTATATTTAAACCTTTTTATATGAGGAATGAATTTGACTTAGAATGTGATGGGTGGAGCCCGTTATAGCTCCACAATGCATCGGTAGGTCTCATGATACAAACTAGTATCTTGGCACAAGGCTTTGACAAAATATTATTTGTAGTCTTGGCACAAGGCCTTGACTATGTGGTTATGATAGTCTGGCATTATGCATTCCATCATTATGGAAGTGGCTATTAATATTGCATGTGATTATTTGACTAGTAGAATATCCATGTGAGTAAGTAAATGGAATTATTTGATTTTATATTTTCTATATTATGCTAAAGTTAATGTTTAAATGGCTTTTGTTTTATTCTTATACATTGTCATAAATATTTATACTTATTTATGAAATTTTCTGCTATATTTTTATCCTTACTGTGCATCTGATCTCACCCCTTTCAATGTTTTATTTTTTCACGGATGAGAAGAAGTATTTTATGACTGACCTGCATGGATAGTCTAAGAGGATATGAGTGTGGCCTATGTAAACAATGTTGTTTTAGTTTTTCATTTTATGATGTAATTTAAACCTTATGAATGTATCTAGTACTTACAAGGATACTAAACTAATTGGTCTTTTGAGACTTGATCTTTTGTGATCATGCCATTGTTATGTAATAATGCACCAACTCTATGTAACTAGGGTTGGGGCATTATGGTTGGTATTAGAGGAAGTTTAGTACAAACCATGGAAACTCAATTTAGATAAACTCTGATTAGAGAACATAACCCTAAGATAGAATTTGAGGATTAGTATAGAAGAACTTCCTATAATTTTGGTATTGTAGATATTTTGTGATTTTTACAAGAAATACAACCTTTTCTGGATATGAGTAGGTAGAGGTGGCTCTGGCATAGATATACCTAGGGGTAAAACCTGAAAACACTACTTTCATCTAGACTCAAATGGAAACTGGTGCACGACAATGGGCCTTTCTACACTCTTGGTTATGACACTCCCAGGGGATATAATTAGGATCATTCTCATTTTCTTTACAATCCATTATTAAGGGTTTTTGAGTATATAATTTCTCAAAGAAAATATTATTATGATTATGAATTATATCCATAAACTATTCAATTTACGTTAGGTATTTTACAAGGTTGGAATTATTCATTTCAATTCATAAACTGACCTAGTGTATGACATTGTATAGATTTGGCGCCTAGTAGAAGGAATTTGAACTCCATAAATACGTATGATACAAAAAGTAAGAAGGATCATATCATACATGGTATTAAGACAAAATTTAGAAGGAAAATAGCCTCCCATGTATTCTCAACATATGAAGAAATTTTATCATGTGTTAATAAGCTAAGTAAATAATTCTCTGAGTCCTATGGCTTTGAAGGGAAGAAAGAGAAGAGAATGATGGAAAAGAGAAATATGGATAAAGGGAAGAGGGAAAAGAAGGATTTTCCCATATGTGATGATTGTAGAAAGAATCACCTTGGTAAATGCTTGATGGGAATGGGAGTTTTTTATATGTGTGGAGAAAAAGGACACCAAGTATGTGATTGCTAGGGTAAGAAAAAAGTTTCAAATGTACAATGCTTCATCTGCAAGGAGTTGGGACACTACGTGAATCAATGTCCAAATCATCATAGTATACCCTAAATGCTGATATTGGATAATAATAAAGTTATGATACTATCAAAGATGAAGAAGAATGATTATATTTCTTATGTTGTTATTAAAGTATTGTGTCATTTGAGTATTGTATTAATTATGTACATGTTATAAGAATTATAGAGTACATTAGGATTGTACTACATTACTATTTAATTAAGGACATGAGATTGTGTGGAACCAAGAAAAGTGACTCAATAGCAGATTAAATTTTTTGGAAAATATATGATTGAGAGAAAAATAAACCATAATATGGTTATGATAATGAGGTAGTGATTTTGGAATAAGAGATAGTTGATTTGGATAAATTATATTGGATATTCTTAACTTCCTTGAAACTGATTAATGATTTTTATATTCCATCATTGTTGGAGTTTACAAAATGTTTGGATAGAAGGAGTATATCCAATATTATATAAGTAATAAGGGATAATGAATTTAATCAATAAGGTTTAATCATAATTCAGGATGATTCAGTGTTTTAAAATAATACATGATGAAGGTGTTCACATGTTATTACATGGAAAAAAGGATCTTCATTGTGTTTTACTTCTTATAAATTTTGGATTGTGAGTTTGGATAGAATTATTTTGGATAATTCTAAAGGTTGGAATGGATTAAAATTGAAATTGGATACTATTGTTAAGGTTTTTTTGGATTTTTATGAAAAGGACAACACACAGACCGTGTGACAACCCGTCGCGTCGGACAAAGCTGCGGGAATCGAACCCAAAACCATAGTGTGATTGGGATTTATCACCTACCATTGGACTACATGAAGCCCATGGATTGTATAATGTAGTTTCTTTTTTTAAAGGGTCTGAAAGGTTAATTATAAATTCATTTTTTTTTAACCCTATACGAATAGGATAAATAGAATATTTTTTTATGTTCTATTATCTTTTAGTGTAAAAGATGAGTTTGTGGTAGAAATTAATTAAAGGATGGAACTCTACTTTTCAAGTATATAATTTTTTATTCTCTTATTCTATGAATAAATTAATTCTTAAACTTTACGTAAGGGAAAAACTAAAAATGTGATATTCTAGTACCTTATGTTTTGTTGAACTGATGATATTTTAAATCATCATATATTCATGTCTTTGAGACCCTCAATTCTTCAATTGTTTGTGACTGATGACCTAAATCACTCCCTATAAATATTTACGTTTTTCCTCCAATTATGTGTCTCTAATTTCCACCAATGTTCTCCTAATGGAGATCATAATTTAGTGGTAACTTTTTCATTCCCCTTTTCCTCTTATTAAGACTAAATTTTATTATCTCAATTTCTGTTGTGGGTTTTCCGACAAAGGTATTTTCTATTTTTAACCTTTTATTTTTGAAGAACAAATTTAATTTAGGAGGACTCAATTTATTGAAGTAGGGAAGAATGTAACACCCCAAGATTTCATAGTACGTTATTTTTTCAAAGTAATTCAATAACTTGCACTACCCGAAACACAGAGTTCAAGCGCACCACGACTTACCAAACTAGCCGTTCAAAAGCGTTTATGAATAGTATTAACTGAATTTTTAACTTTATATAACCTTATAATTTTTTAATCAATAATATGAGTTTCTTATACATAATGTAAGAACAAACTCATTTTTTCATATAAAAGAATTATTTTTCAAAAAATGCAATTTTACTACCTTTTAATTGAGAACACTTTTTGAATCCAATATTTGAAACTTTTATATATTAAATTTTACAAAATAAACTTCATATCTATAATTGGGAAATAATAACTTAGTTTCAATAAATTTTTGGTGTTTTTGTGATGACATTCATATTTGGGTGAATAGTGAAAAATACTATATTTTAACAAAAAACAACTTTTTTAATAAAAATATTTTATAGTGTTGAATTGTACATTTTAATGGTTTGGAAGTATAATTAGATTATATTTTTACCATTTAATCCAATGATGTTCATCGTAAGTAATTTCACTTTGAAATTGAACATAAACAACTGTTAATCTTTTGATAGCTATTGTTTCTTACAAATACGCTTTTTGGTTTTGACAATGATAATTAATTTAAATTAAGAAATGAAACTTCTATGTTTTGAAATTGGTAAAATAGACTTCATTTTTGAATTCGGAATATCAAATATATCTTAGGATGATTTTTTTGGTATTTTTTTGAGAAACTTCAATTTTTGATGAATAGTGAAAAACACTAAGTTATTGGTTAAAACCGACTATTTATTTAAATAATTATTTTTTTATTTAAATTTATTTTATGTAAAAATAGATACATAATACCTATATAAGTTAAAAATAATTCATTGGAGTTATTTTATAATAATTTTGTACATATAAAAATTTTATTGAACTTTTTACCATCTATTATCCACCTCCTAGGAGTATTTGTAAATTTGCATAAAACTTAATTTCACCACTTCTTTGAGTTGAATTTAGAAAATCCTAGAAACACGATTAACCTCATTAACTAAAATTTAGTTCAATAAGATGAAAATATTTTTTGGTGAACAGTTTCTTTTGACTTTTATTTACCGTGGTTAAAGGTATATAGGGTAATTAAGGGTAACAATGATATTATTATTACCCTAACACATTCCTAATTTTATTGAATAAGTATAATTCGAAAAAAAAACATTAGTAATTAACTATGATCCTTTAGATCCACTTGGATTAGATTAGGAAATTTATTATTATTTAATTTAAAGAAGAGTTAAAAGAGTTAAAATCAATGTTTAATAACTAAGACATTTTTATTATAGGGTAATAAATAAGACAAATTAGATTATAAATATTCATTATAAATCTAAAAATATTTACTACATAATGGTATTTTATTTATAAATTTTAGACATTAAATAATTAAATTTATTTATGACACAATGATGATGCAGTAATTACCGTATTAATGAAAGATTAAAATAATTGATATTATAAATATCTAAATAAATGTAATTTTAGACTTTTGAAGAATTACACTAATTTTCTAGGTTAATATGACATGTTAGGGTTGGTTATAGTATTTTGTTTCGAATTAATAATGTTGTTATAAATTATGAAAAAACAAAATACCAAATAGTGTCAAAATTGACATAAAAGGGTTTTTAAAAAACATATTTTATTATTAATTGATATTATATTCCTAAAAATATAAGGTTTAGACAAAATAATTATATAAGGTTAGGGGTATCATTAATGAAATACTTGGGGTTATCTTAAAAGTATATAGTATGTTTATTAACCATATAATATAAAAAAACAAAGAGACATGGTAAATGTCAAACTATTTAACTAAGTGTTAAATCTAAAAGATAAAGTCTATATGGTGACCCAAAATTATCTAAAACATATTGGTTGAGTGTTTTTCAACCCATCCCCGCCTTATACTTTAAAGAATTAATTTTTTATCCATTAGAAACCGAAAATCATTTTATTATAAAATTATATTTCTAGCTTTTCCTTAGGTGCCCCTCACCCCTCTTATAAAAGGGTACTTCCCCTTATCTCTAATTCACACCTTCAAAGCCATTTGGCTCAGCCAAACCCTACCCAAATACCCTCTAAACTATTTTCCCTTCATCCTAGAGACCTTCCTTTAGTCATAAAGCCAACCTAAGGAGCCCTTTTAATCAAATTAAAAGGAATAACCCGAAGAAGAGGTAAATATCTCACCACATCTTTCAAGTTCCATTCTTCTTCCACTTCCTTTCTCTTTGTCATTTCCATTCTCAAATAATAACTCCAATATATTCTATATAATGTTATTTTTTTATAAATATGGTACAACCAAATTCATTATTCTATCCATCCTTTGAATGGCATGTCACCATACATGTGTACGTACAGCTTACCGTCTCCACGTCGTGGTGTAATTGTTATTCAATACATTATTATTTGGATGGGTATGATAATGATGTGTAATTGATGTAAATAATAAATATAAAATGATAATTATTCATTATATATGATATGAAATCCAATTATATATTATTTTAATATCAAAAGAATGATATTGTCGCTCGTATGTATGTACGGATTACCGTCTACATGAACGCGATGAGATTCATTCCCCATCATATCCATTCAAGACTAATTTTTATTTGATGATTAAAAATAATGTTTAAAGACTTAATATCATTATTAATATGAATAATATACATCATATCCATATCAAACATTACCTACATAACAAATGATATAACGGAAAATGAATTAGTTAACACCCGAAACGATGATACTACTAAGATATTGTTAACAAAACAATGTTAAAAGATCATATATGATATCATATTAATGTATATGATTCTGGAATAATTTAATAAGAATTATTTCACCATTATACATGAGGTTAACCTACCCTCGACCAAGGAAATGTACAAGGTAAGGGTTAATTTCACAATCTCTTTTTTATCCGAGGTTCTTTTTACGTAATTATCTATTGGGACCTCTTTATCATCCAAATCCATGTTTCTTAAAAATGTATTTCAAAACATTCTTACTATTTTATAGACTTTGGGTTAAAGTCATTTATACCCTTGTTTGAATTTTATAATATTTTTATAAAGTAATCTTTCCATTGTTTTCCAAACATGGTACTTTTTGACCTTTTCAAAAAATTTAAGGTAAGAATATTTTTTAACTTATACGGCGGGTGTGGCTATTTTCCACCACTATAAAATTATCAAAGCTTCCCTTAAAATCTTATAATAATAATTAAAAAATAAATGTTTTATTTTATAATTATTTGAATTTTAAATTATTTCAAATTAGAAAGAGGTATTTCTTTAAAAAAATGTTTTGATTACATCTATGTCAACATCCTTTAATGGATTTTCAGCTTATTGGAATTAGATTTATTATGATACAAAACTTACATATTGTATTAAAGATTTTGTGATATTTTTGACTATGGATGTGTTATTTTTATACCATTCATGGTTTATGGATATATTATTGACATTTGGTATGATAGTTTTAATATGAATGTTTATGTTATGTTTAATCCTTTTCATATAAGGAATGAATTGGACTTAGTATGTGACGATGGAGCCTGTTATAGCTCTTTGATGCATCGGTAGGTCTCATGAGACAAACTAGTGTCTTGGCACAAGGCCTTGACAAAATATTTTTTGTATTCTTGGCACAATTCCTTGACTATGTGGTTATTAGAGTCTAGCATTATGCATTCCATCATTATGAAAGTGGCTATTGATATTGCGTGTGATTTTTCGAGTAGTAGAATATCCATATGAGTAAGTAAATGGAATTATTTGATTTTATATTTTCCATATTATTCTGAAGTTCAACTTTAAAAGGCTTTTGTTTTATTCTTATACATTACCTTAAATGTATATACTTATTTATGAAAGTTTCTGATATATTGTTATCCTTACTGAGCTTCTGAGCTCACCCCTTTCTATGTTTTACTTTTCCCAGGATGCAAAAAAATATTTTATGACTGACCTGCTGGGATAGTCTAAGGGGATATGAGTGTGGTCCATGGAAATGATGTTGTTGTAGTTTTTTATTTTATGATGTAATGTAAACCTTATGAATGTATCTATTACTTCCAAGGATACTAAACTAATCTGTATTTTGAGACTTTATCTTTTTGTGATCATGCTAATGTTATGTAATAATGCACCGTCTCTAGATTACTCGGTTTGGGGCGTTGCAATTAGAGTGGACCTTTAGTATGGAATAAGGACCCTCCAACTTTTCTTCAAGCATTGGAGGATTCCTTTTTTGTATAATCAGGGTCCTGAGGACCAGTGGATGTTCTCCTGGGAATAATTATCATAGGACAAATTTCTTATAAGAATCATGTGAAATATCAATTTTGTAGACCATTATAAAATGAAAAGTATGGAAAAATTTTCATTGAGTCTCTTCAATTCATCCAATCATTACTAGGATTTTTCTTCTACCTTTATCTATTCATAGATGTAAACATGAACCTATGGAAATTGAACCTCCATAGTAAAGACTTCTTTTGTTGCATATACTAACGAATATGGGGTCACCTATGAAGTGGTCCAGGTATTAGTCTATTAATTCTAGAAGGCATTCAAGAGATGGTCTAGAAAATAATTTTTATCTTTATCGACAATATTTTTGGGTAAATTTCATAACTTATTATTGAAGTCCTATATTTTTCCATTATCCACTACATGATACTGTCACAAATGGTTTGATTTGATATTATACTCTTGATAAAACATCTCCAACAAATAAAAATAGAATTTAACTCTATTTTACATTAGTATCATATAAGGGACATAAAATCTACAAGTGATTTAATCCTACATGATGCTGAAAAATATTTTGGTCCTAACATTGTTTTGGTGTGTTTCCTCTGTCCATTTGGATAAGAAGTCAGTAGTAGTGATGATGTATTTGGATTTCTTGGTCATAGCCAGAGGATTTGTCCCAACAACATCTGTTATCCATTTGTAAAATTTCAATGAGAATTTGGATGATTATAAAACTCTTTGGGTTGATGGATGATATTGTCATGAACATAGTAGGAATGGAACTTTTTAGTGAATTTTGTGAAATCCTACATCATTGAAGGATAGAATTATCCACTATATTTTTTGGGAAATCCTGGACCATTACTGGTGGGAACTCTAAGATCTTTTAAATACTTCTTTAAATATGTAAAAAATATATTCTCCCTCAATGAACCTCATAAGGCCTCCATCAAATCCCCATTTATAGAGAAATTTATGGTGATTTGGGACATCATATAGAGTAATGAAGGTTTATCATATTTGAGTTTGTTGTTTTTCATTTTTCCAATGGGTGAACCCCATTTTTATAGTAGTCTAGAATTGAAATCATTCAATTATTTGTAAGACCATCTATTCCATGGATGAAATTAAAATCTATAATTTCTTCCCTATTGAAAGGAGAAAAAGGAGACACCATATGATGATGAGTAATGAAAATGACTACTCATCCCGATAGAGATCTATGAAATCCATAGATGCATCCTTCAATGCATATTCATATTTTTTATATGGTCATGGGAAATGAATAAATGATGTATCTTAGGGGAATTACACCATTAGTGGTCCAACATATTCAAAATGGGTGATAAACGCTTCCTTTCAGATATCGCAATCCCCCTTGATCACATTTTTTACAAACATTTAATCACATTTTACCTTCAAGTATTTGACTAAAATTTAATGTACCAATTCTATCCCTATGATGTGGGCCTAAGATTATGCTTCAAGGTTTATATAGAGTTTGTAAAACTAGAAGGACTATTGTAATACTACCATTACTAGAGAGATGAGTACAACTACCAAAAATCTTTTTTTGAGCTTATGGTCCTCCATGTGCTTCCCTTTTACGATTTTGTAATCACTATAGAAATATATTTCATATTTTGGGTTCATTTGGTATTTTGAATATATCATCATCAAAAAATTCAGTATTAACTATGTAGTTTTTTAATATGGATGTACTTCATGGTGCACAACCAAATCATGGTCTTTTAACTCTTTCTAAGGCACAAACTGACTGTCAAACTACTATAAGATAACTTCCCACTATGCCAAATGTCCCATAAACAAATTAGGGGTGAGGATATATTTGAGTGGTTTATTAATAGAGACCTTATGGGCATCATTTTTCAATTGTTAATTTCACATATTTTGAACCATGAAGATCAATTCTTCATATCTCTTCTCGATATCGAAATAATGAGTCCCAATACCGATTATGGTTCTACAGGGATAATAAATGATTATTTTGTTCTTAAAATCATTATTTTGTGTGAGGAATGAACCTAGAGATAAATCCATGTCTTTCACATATTAACTGATTGGAATCCCATAAATAGGTTTCATCAACAATGATTGAATCAAAAGATATTTATTAATACTATTAAATTCTTCCTGATAATTGTCAGTACACTAATATATCACCATGTTTTTTGTAAACATGTTGAAGTGAAAATTCTTTAATATTATTTTTTCTTTGAAGGGATGAATATAGGAAAGGTTACCCTCTAATCCTTTTAAATCATGGAGGTTTTAGGGAGGTAACATGTTACAGATAGATATAATCATCTCAGGATTTACTTCAATGCCCTGATGGCGTACCAAGAATCCAAGAAACATTCCTAAGTTAACACCAAAAGAACATTTCAAGGTGTTAATCATTAATATATTCTATAAAAATTTATTTAAAATGGATTCAACATCATCCAACTGGTCAAAACTTTGATGGGATTTAACTAAAAAAAATTTCAAAAAATCATGTGAAATATACTCCCCAAAAGGGTCTGAATATGTTATATATGGAAGGTTGGTATGTAGCCCTAGAATTTTTTTAACCAAAGGGAATTACCCAATAAAAATATACCCCTTATATATACTATAAAGTGGTTTATTCTTTATCTTTAGGGGATATCCTGATTTTTTGGTAATCTAAATAACCATCTATGAAAGAAAGGGTCAGATGCCTAACTATGGCGTTTATTGGAAATTCCGTTATTCAAAATAGAAAATAATATTTCAGGTAATATCAATAAAGATATATGGTATTTATTTTGAGCCTGATTTTATAATTCTTCATCTTTAATAGGGCTACATTGGCTATCCATTTCATACACTATAATTCCTGAATGGAATTTTCCTTTACAAATTTGCAAACTTCAACCTCAATTTTGGTGGCGTTAGTTGGATGTGTCTTTATAGATGGTTGTTTGTGACCCCGATGATTTTATGGTAAGGCCAGGTGGTGAGTTTTCACCCCAATATAAAGCCCTAGAAATTCCATATCATTCCTGGAATATAAGTCTAGATGTTTTCTTAGAAATTAGGTATATAAAACATGTTTTTTTAGAATAAATGGTTGTCCTACTAATAGTGGATCATGGTTCCTATTTTGAACCCATTTTTATTTTAATAGATTTATTATTAGTGGTAGATACACCTTCCTTAAATTCTGAAGGGGTATCCTTGCTTCATTCTCCTCTTCACATCCCTCCTCCTCTTACTCTTACTCTTCTTCATCATTTTTTTCTTCGTCCTTACAAATATTGGATGTAGGTGATGATTGAAATTATCTAGAGTTATGAGAGGAGTCATCATTTTGATATCAAAAAGGGGAATCAAATTCCACAAACCTAGCTAATGGTGTATGGTTTCATTGAAATTTGAGTGGAAAAATATGTGGTAGAGAAAGAGTATCTTGACTCTTCCCACTATTTGTGGAGTCAATCACCTTTTTTATGAAACCTAACTCAATTGGGATGAATAAAATCAGGAAAATTGTTTAATACAGTCCCAAATTTGGGTCCATGACATCAAAATGATTGATGGTAAAGACATATTCTTCACTATGTTGTTTTATGGGATTGAATATGGTCATTTCCAGACCACTCATGGAAATGACCCGAGTGAAATCATCATTCATGGGTTTTTTACCTTCCCTATGGTATAATACTTCATTAATATATTATGATTCAGAATATTTTTTTGGTGATTAATCACATACAAGGTCCCAATTTTACCATTAATAAAATATTTTAGTCATTGGTGGTAATATGTGGGGACTGTTGTGTGTTGATGTAGGAAAATAATTCCTATCATAACATTAAAAATGATGCATTTCAAGAAATCTAGAAATTATTAGTATGATATGAGGTCCCCAAACTAATCGTTAAGCTTAATTATGTCAATAGGTGCTGTATTTCATTTCTGATAATGGTATTTAATTAGAAAGTATGGGGATAAGAGGGTCTCACTATAACCCATTCAATAAAGTGTTTATAATATAATTAGAATGAATTTTAATCCATTATCGATGGAAAACTGTGGTATATCAACTTTTTTTATCCTGATAAACACATATAGGGGTCTGATATGTCCTTGTATAATGGATTCTTTGTATTTCTCTGTGAAATATATGATTGTGTGGAATTATGTAGGTTCAATATCTACATGAAACATTTTAGCAGTTGAGACCTCAACTTCAAACTCTTCAGGGATAATAAAAAACGCTTTGAATTATTCACATGGGTATTTTGATAGATTTGGAGCATCCAGGATCGATAAAATAACCAAAATAGAGCCAATTAATTCATAAATTCTTACTTATGGGATTAATATCTATGCTTCCTATCATGAATATTCTCTTTCTAAGGTAATTTATGAGACAATGTAATTCATATATGTAGTTCATCCCTTGGAATATAAGTTTAATATGTAATTGTCCTTGGTTGGCTAGGCCAAAAATGTCTTCCTGCTCATCAATGTCAATCATATAATCGTGTCCCCTCTAATTGATCATAGTGCAAGATCAGTTTAGGGGGAACCATAGAATATTAATGGAGAAATTTCACGTTCCTTATGTTCTCAATGGAATGGTCTCTCAAGAGTTTTATAATCATAGATGGTCTTATAAAGGATGTGGCTGGGGGAATTATTTAAAATGTGATTGCATTTCCCCCATATCATTGGCCCATGTGGCCCCTTCCTTTGGACCCCCATTTGGGTATTGGGATGTCTGGTTCATTTCATTATTCATAATTAATGAATGGAAACATTAATGGAATGGAATTAATGGATTCATATGTTATTTCTTCGACTGAATAGGAATTCATCTGGAAATTAAATTTTGTGGTGTCATTTGGTGGAGTGATTCACACTCATTAGATACTGAAGGAATTATTTACAAGGTAGTCCAATATAACTTTATCATTTAAACATGTTCTTATTCAAGCATTTTTTCACTACCCTTTGGTCCATGTCGGTTTTAGAAGACTTTCCGTCGGAGGTCTATGGTGATGATGGATTCTAATGTGCCAAATTAGTAGAGTTTTGAGCATAGTTGGTTTCTTTATAATTTCTAAAATGATAGAATGAGTTTTATTGATTATTTTTTATAGTCATATAATCTATCATATTCTACGAACTGTAGCTAGTAACTTCATTAAATTATCCCTCTTACTCTAAATTGGTTGTACAAACACACTCTACCTTACAGGTTCACCTGTATATAGTGTCCTCCATTATTCTCAATATATATTTTAAAATATAATTTTCATGGATAGTTTACTCCAATGTCCATTTTATGGTGAAAATTTTGGGATATCTTTGATGACAACCAAATTAGCCCTTTGTCGATTCTTAATGTTCTGCAAGATATTCTCCAAAGTTGATATGAAGTATCTGTGAACATTCTCATCTCATAAAGAATAAAAATTATTACTTGGTTACTAAAAAATAATTTCATCTCTATCAATTTTCCTCATCCATATTAGGAGGGTTTTTTCACTTTCTCATGTGGATTTTCCACATAATATGGTGACGGATTCAGAGTTAGAACTAGTGTAGGGGATGACTTAAGTGTGTTATTGATTAACTCAAATTTCACTATTCGATTACATTAACATGATGGAATTATTTGTTACATGACCTTGGTTAGAATGATGGATCCAACTCGGAGTGGAGAAGAGGGCCTTGGGGTCAGGGCATGGAGAAGAATAGATGTTGCTTCCTAATGACAGTATCTCACCTAAAATTAAAGAAGAATCCAAAGCCAAGATCATACCGACACCGGAGTGCCTGAAAATCCCTCGAACGCCACTTTGCTTATCCCAAAACCACTGAGAAATCATCGCTCCAGATGCGACATGTATAGGAATCATGTAACATGATGTCATAGAGGGGATGAAGCAGTCTGGGATTACAGCAACCACCGTCATCAGGATCGAAAACCACCATAAAACCAAACCATTGTGATGCTGCTCGCCAACCTAAGAAGAAAATTGGAGCATCTTATGTTCATCGGCTGGGAAATGTAAAGGATCCCATCCAGCTACTGGAGAGACGTTGTCAAGGAGGATCAGAACCGCAGAGGGAACAATGGCACGCTGTTGACCACAGGTGAACCGAAGATTCACCGTAGAGATGTCGCCGCCATGAGAAGAACCCGAAGTCGCAGTTGAAGCCTCCAAACACTCGCAACTCTTCTGTTCACTTCGAGATACCCAAACAAGTCACCGTCCCCATCGACCCGTAGGCCTCGCCCCCCAAGACCGATGTCGTGCTGCTGGAGAGGCCGTCGTCTGCGCCGAACTACCCATCGCCGCAAAACCCTAGGGCGCTTCCGAGAGTAGAGATCTCCCGATAGCGCCTTCATTGGTTAGAATGATGTTGTCTTCCAATCTTTTATAAATAGTGTTCACATCCCAAAACCCACCTATATATTTCACAAGGATGAGAGGTGTACACAACTCGATGTGAATAGTCTTTATATAGATGGAAAAAAATATTACTATGATAGAAGTGGGTTTAGAGAGTAGTAAAACCCCTTCCACATAGAAATAAAATCATAAAATCTCTTTCCCACTAATTTTTTGTAGTTTGAGAGGGTGAGGAATGTTCTTCAGTGCTGAGATGAATTCAAAGATAAAATATTGATAGTGATCTTTCAATACCATGGTTGACCGAGCCAACAAACTAATGTACTATACAAAGGCTATCACTTATGGTGTTTGAATGAATAATCTGAGTATCCATGAGTCTTTTTGTGTTGGTAATCTCATATTGTGGTCATAGTGGGACCCAAAATGAATTATATTCTACTATGATCCCCAAAAAACATTAAAAATTTGAAATGTAGGGTTCTTAATTTTTTGTAGGGGAGGGTTTGGATCAAACCATTCTGTGTAAGGCTTCGTTTCCCATTGTACTTGTTCATTTTATTCCTATGTAGCATCCAATAAAGCATCCAATGACTTAATATTATTGATAATACCTTGAGGAATGTCTTATTGAATAAGATGTTTAATAGGGGTAGGATTAGGTAGGGCCAATGGTAGTGGATCTTCTTGTACCTTAGGAGGGTAACCTACAAGTGTTGGTCTATGAGAATGTTTCTATTTGAGGTTTGGTTGTGTACCCCATGGATAAAACTAATGACATCAAGTTGTTACAGGGTCAAAATATACAGGTTTTCAACACCCCATATTGAGCATATATCCATTCCTTACTTCAGTTACTGGGAAGAATCCTCTTGGTTTAGGTATGATGGTTATGATTTTGGGTTTTGGTTCCAATTATTTAACAAATCCATTTAAGATGTTTCTTTAGAGTAATTCTACACTGAGTTTTCCCAACTACATTGTCTCTTCCTCCTACTGAACAAATATTACATCAAGTGTGAGGATTGAAACCTCTTTTGGAGGTGGGTGAGTTATAACACTTCAATTATTATTTTCTATATATAATTCTAATCAAGTAGATAGCACTCAAGAACTCGAGGGAATCTAATAAAATCATAAATAGCCTCTTATTTTGGATACACTCACCTTCTTAAATAATTTTAGTATGGAAAATATTAAAAATATAAACCTCAACCTCCTCCTATTTTTCAGCCTCATGTCTTTTAGTGTCTATAGGGGTGGATCAAATGATGCTCACTAATCTGAAATTATTTATAGGAAACTCATAATCCTCCTTGAGATATTTCATTTTTTCACATTTCGCAAGAAATTATAATTTCCTCACTATTCCTCTTGGAATCATATGATGACTAGTGATTGAAGTGTCGATCTAAAGGGAAACTCCAAACAGTATTCACATGCGTGTTAGAATTAAGGAAATTGGGTCATGGGATAGGATGGTTTGGGATGATCTGTTTTTTGGTTCTCTCCCACAATGGGAAAACACTGACTTTCATTGAGGGTGGGGAGGGTTGAGGTTAAAAATACCTATTCATGTTGGTTGGGGATGCTCTTGTACTATTTTCACAACCTCTCATGCATGGATTGTCGACCATAAAGGTTGTGTAAAAAAGTCCCCCATCCATGTGGGCTAAAGTTTCACGAAGATTTCCATGACTATTGTTTCCATGAGTTCTATCTTGATTTAGCAGATCTTTTTTCTATAATGGGATATGTTAAATATATGATTTTCACTTGAGAAACTTTCATCTAAGTAAAATGGTGTTGTCTGAATGTTATAGTTTCGTAAGAATTATGCTTTCTCAATATCTTTAGAATCCTGACATAAGAATATTTCAATGGATCACTATCATCTAGCCTGATGTCTTCAAGTATCGTTTAGTGATTATTTTTATAGGAAGTACTCTCTTTTTTTGGAATAGAATTTTTCTTGAAGTCATCCTAATGATATAATGCTACATGATTTAACGTTTGGAATATGTTTCTGAACATGTATCATGTTGAGATGAAATACTATGTGATGTCACCAACATCTGATATGAACCCTATATGGGGAATCAATTATCAATTGACACAACTATTTTAACACATTGAGACATGTGCGATGAATGGATCTTTGTCATCTTCTTTAATTTGTTTTCCATGCTACTAGGATCTTTTACAAGTTTATTTTATGGTGTTTCCATTCTGTGATAATAATATGGATTTGGTATTCATGGTAGGTGAATAAAATTTTTGGTGATGAAGAGTGGACCATATATTCAAGAAGATTTTATACACAATATATTCAAAAAAATCCTCTGATTCTTGTTGTGGGCAGTGGATTTAGGAAAGGAAAAAACATGTATAATATATTTTTTCAATTCTATCCTCATGAGTAATATGTATTCTTTGTATTCAGAAAACAATTTATCAACATTCTCTAACCAAAGCGGGTGTTTCTATAATTATTTGTTTTAAATAGTTGGATTATCATAGATTCTCGAAGTCATATTAGAGTGAAAGAGATTGAAGGGTTGATAAAAGTGTCAATGATGTGGTGGGATATTATTTAGTTGATAAAGGCTGTTACTTCTCAATGAAGAAGAATTTCTAATTACTAGCCTCATTTTCCCAAGTGCCATATGAGAGGAAGGCTTTCTTAGAGTTGATTCATCAAGGGGAGGGCCTTCTTAAATAAATATAGTGTTATTGTGGGGAGGACCTTTGTTGTGAATTAAATCATGGGGTGGACAACCAGCATAGCATGAAATATGACTTCTAGGATAATTCCTATCTTGTCTGCCATGGTGAGGACCATCAATTTGGACTATAGAATGGGAACAGAGACCATGGTGTTTGATATTATTTCCACATGGAGTGTGATTTTTGTGATCATAAGGAGACGGTACCTTGTGGTCAGTCGGATTTTGGACATGAAGTATTGATTCATGGTAAAATTTCTAAGGAGGACCTACCAAACTATAGGTAGAAAAATTATTTGAAGGACCTTCATAATTATAGATACTATCTGTGTAATTTTTTAATGGATAAGTAGGATTTGGATCCACCATAGATAAACATAGGATGGATTCAAGAACTCAACATTGATCAACAAGGGATCATAAACCATCTATTAATTTTCCAACAAACTTTGGTAAGGATTATTTTGGATTCTCACTTATGGGTCTTTGGGGATACTTTCTATTCATAGTGGAATTAGTATAGGGATGTTTTTTTATTAGTTCACTTTTTGTTTCTGGATTTTTTATGCATGATTAATAGAATTTTGGTAGGGATATATTCCTACCCATGGGTTTCCACTGAGTATGTTTGATGAACTGTAGTTGGAAATGGGTTATAGACCTAATTTGGTTATTTATTTACCATGGTATTTGTCCCAAGACCTTCCAAACAAGATAAAGGATGTGAGTCTTCTCTAGAGTGACCCTCATAACATGTTGACGAGTAACCCAAAAAATGGGGATGGAGTTTTTTTCACAAACCTCAACCAGTTCAACTCCCATAATTATATCCTATATGTTTTATGGTTGTCAGTGTGAGTTTTCCTTTTCTATATCATCATCTTCCTGATATGATGAGTGGAATTAGTGGTTGTAATGGGAATATATTCCCCTTTCCATGGTTAGATAAGTGTGTGGGAATGCTCTTATCCTGTATTTTCTATTGGTATGTAGGGAAAGTAATCTGGTGTGGGGGAAGATATATGGGTATTACCTCTATTTGTTTCATTATATGATATATGTTTTCACTGAATTCTAGTATATTAGGCTGGTAGGTTTGATATATGTGGGTATTTGAATACTTCTACTCACTATTTTATACAATATTTGGTTGGTGGTATTTTCTAAAAGGAATTAAGTTGGGGTCCTTTTCCCAATTTATTGGTCTCTTCCCTATTCAGGCTATCCTAATTTTTATGGTTTTAGTGAACTATAAAGGGATCCATATGGAAATAGCCTCATCATGATGAGGTTTCATTTACATGCGATGTTGATGGTGGAGGATACTAGAAGTTTTCCCTTTGACAGGGCCTCGTGGTTGTTTTGATGAGGTCATTAGTGACCTCTTGATCATTCTCCAAAATATATGGGAGGAACGTGTTATTATATTATGGGGTTAGGATCCTAAAATGACTTCAAACAGATACTGATGTCATAGACTTCTTGGTCCCTAGTCATCGTTATGTGGACGATTGGTGGGTCTTTATGAGTTAGGGGATTTCCATGCTACCTCCAAAGTTAAGGAAATACCATTTCATTGGTACTCCAAGATTAATTCATTTGAGACCTGGTATTGAAGGCACTATGTTGGTGATACTTTCCTTGGTTTAGATGAGGATCCACTTGTGTTGTATCCAATGCATGAATTTGTGACAACTTGATGGATTCTATTTGATTGAAGGTGTTATAGATGAAAGATCATGAATATATATGATAAATAAAAATATGAAAACAATGTTGAATCATTATCACAATAAATTAAGAGAGGAATATTCAATTGATTTGGATCAATTATGAGACATCTTTCATTTTATGAAAGTAAAAAAGGCACCAGACATTTGGAGATCATAGTCATTTTGGTTAATAATTCACATTGGTTTCATAATTTTTTTTCTTAAAAACCACGTGGAGTTTGAATGGAGTTTTTTTATGGTGGTTACAAGACGATTCACATCAGACACATATTTCCATATCACATCCTGGTGGTTTCTAATTGGTTTTATTCATGTACTGGGAAACACCCAATGGTTCTGTCATTTGAGATGTCTTGAGAACATGATTACTAAAGGGGGGTGGTTATTGGGAAATTGTCCAATTATTCTTCGAGACTGACATTGGTTCAGAGGATGGGGGTTCAGACTCATCACACCCTTGTAGGGGTAAATATTTTCTACTCTTTTACTATATTCTAAATTTAATACATATTCATTAGTCCTTTATTAAAACAAAAATATGGATATGGTCACCCATACGTCAACAATCAATTCTTAGTATGTGTGTATTTTGTAATCATATATATGAAACTAAGTTTCCTCATTGCTGAAAACAATTCAATGTATTTAAGGTTTTAAATCAATGGTTCCCATTTTTATTCGTATTAGATATTCAAATATCATTTATTTTCATGTTTCTAGTTTTAAGCTATATAGTGGGGTTCTCTAGCGACTCTCATCTTCTAGGTGAACGTGATTTTTTTTTGATGATATTATTAGCCCTGTGAGATAGGCACCTTATGTTTCATTGTGAAAAGGAATCACAATCCATGAAGTTTGGTTCGAATTAATGGACATAGGATACCTTATAAGGCCATGATATGAGGACAAACCATGAATTTTAATGACATATGACACATACGACTTGGTGAAACATGTCTAGTCAGGTACAGTGTGGGACTTATGCCAAATATGACCAAATTAAGTGGATGTGATGTAACCTCCCATTCACGATTTGAACCTACAAGGTTTTTGGCCCACAAAATATTAGGGTGTGTTTGGGGTGATGGTTTTTAACCTCACAAAGGGATCCAATGTATCATGTTTGGACAACAACCAAAGTCACCATTGTTTAGATTATTTGGGAACACACCTATATAGGAGGCCCATGGCAGATTCATCAAAAATATGCCCCTTTAATGGTTTTATTCACCAGGAATATGGTAATATTAGAAAATTAGTAACATGGTATGGGGCTTACACCTTGTAGTAGTCCAATGTCATGGTGATATGAAAATTCTTTGTAAGTACTTTCTATCGATATTGGTATTTGATCATGCAGATTTCATGAGCTTTATTATCTTCTAAGACAACATGAGTCGTGCTAAGTGTGAGAATCAAGAGGTATTGTATGATCTGGAAATCCAAAAAATCTCCCTTGTCAGCTGGTGGAAAAGTTAGAGGCTATATAAGGAGGGGTATTTCTTCATATTAAATACTAGGGTATTCATCCATTAGTGATTTCATAATGGAAGGTGATAGGATTACCATAAAAGGAATATCTTATTAAACATTTTACTCCTCATCATCTGGTTGATTAGGGAAGTGTCACTAGTGGGTTTAAGATAGATTGATAAAAGGACTTTATATGCCCATATCCTATCTTAGATTCAACACTGGGATCCTACTATTAACCAATTGTGGATATCATTACTACTATATTAATGGATAATTAGGAACACTCTACGTATCCCACAATTAGATTCGATAAAAGTATGACCTCTATTACCATAGGAATGTATAGTCAAGATGACATTCTGATGTTCCCTATTATATTATAATAAATTCTTGGAGGCTTTGGGGAGCCCTCAACTTAGTCCCACTCTAAAGAGGGATCCAAGGGAAGACGTGACAGTCAATTTTTTTCTTAAAAAACGGATCCCAAATGATAGATCATGCTGGTCTATCCACGGTGGAGGAAGGTAGATCGCACAAGGTAGGACCAGGTGAGCTAAAGGTTAATCATACCGGGTAGACTTAGGTGAGTTGAAGATGTCTCTCATAGGGTAGCACTAGGATAACTTAAGGTTCTTTGTCAATGGTAGACCTGAGTGAGCTGGATATACCTTTTGCCGACAGTAAACCAATGCGAAAAAACTTAGTAGTGGTTTTTCTCAAGTCTCCAAGAGTCTCTTATGGGATATTTGATGACTTCTTCTAAATTCCTAGGCTCAAGAAGGGGACTCCATCGTAGTGGTCATAGACACATGTGAGGTGTCTCTTTGGGTAGTTATTTCAGGTAAACACTATAGGAACTCTAATACCACTACCCTCTATGATATACTCGTTGTTCAAGGCGTGTAGATATACATTATGTTTTCATAGGATTTGGGTGAAGGGATAAAACAAGAAAATATTAGATATATGTTATTATCATCTAGTAATTTTAAATGAGGATCCCAATGGTCCTTTTTATTAGAAAAATTTTAGACCCTGTGCAAAGGAATAAACCAGTGCTATTGTGTTGCTCTATGTTTCATGCTGGTGTAAGCTGTGTGATTTTCTTAAGCATTCATGTCATGTCCTATAGGGAAGTTTTGGATGAACATGATTGACCTCTGAGGTGATCTTGGGCACACAAGATAGTCCCACACGTCGATATTTAGCATACAATTTTTATCAGTTCAGTGATGATGGATGGGCCTTTCATGGAACTACCTGGGTGGATTCTTTCAATCCTTTATGTCTTTACACCTCTTTTTCTTGAGGTATTTTACTTTGAAACATCTCATTATCACATAAAAAATAGTTTTGGAAATCCACTAAAATAGAGAATAAAATGGATATGTAAATTAAAATAATTTTCTAGAAAATAAAAATTAATTTCATTCATGGTTTGTGTATACAAAACATAAAATGCATAAGTGGTGAATATGGAATGTGCCTCATTAATGGAAGAATTAAGAAGGAAATACCTTACCTTAAGTAATGGATTTATTTATACACATTTGAACCTCATTTATAATAAATATAATTTTATTATACAAATATTTATATATATATATTAAATTACCATAATTATATATATCATAAAAAATATTAGTTACTTATGACTTTTTATTACCCTTTTTTAATAATTCCATATCACAATCGCATTTTTGGTAATAACTACTTTATATTCTTTGTATATGTTTATTTTTTATTTTTTCTACTCTTATATTGATAATTGTTACATAATAAATAGAATTTCAACCATGATATAAATAACATGTACATTAATTATATGTTTTTTTATATTAATCCATAAATGTTAGAGATAGAAAATGAAATACACTATTTGTGGAGATGGTAGGCCTTACATATGCACCAACACTATTTACATTTATGAAGGATTTAGATAAATAAAGGTAAATAATATATTTCCATTATATAGTCATTTTTATTTCATATTTACAACACAATTTTAGTTAAATGTGCCATTATTATTATCGAATTAGTACGTATGTAAATAACGAATCATGTTGCTTCGCAAGGCGGTAGTGCACTGTACAAAAGAATGATGTTGTTGTATCCACCAAAAAATGGAATATTAGAATATATGAGTTATATTATAATAAAAATGTTTTAATATCTCACATTTTTCATGTATAATGTTTTAATATATCCTTATTATCATCAATGTAAAATAAAATTCCAAAACACGTCACATTGTTTCGTGGGGTAGTAGCCTATTGTACACATGATAAGATTTATTATTTTCCCAAGAGATTAGTAGTTAAGAAGTTAGATTTGATTTTATTATTCAAATTGTATAAAAATTTCATAAATATCATATATTAACATTAAATCCATCATTATAGTTGGTGATGTAAATTGAATAACATCATATCATGAGGTGGTAATCTTCTATACACATGGATGATGATTTCATATCCATTTTGATGTATGTTGATATTATTGTACATCATGGACTTACATAAAAAACATAAAATTATTTTTAATATATTTAGGTTATTATATCATTATGGTTTAATAATATTTGATATATGTGGATTAATAAATAAACTGAAATGGTAGGATAGGGATGTTACATATTTTTTGGATAACTTCTTTTCGTTTCCATCAAAAGATTTTCTATATTAGATTTATAACTAAAATAATGATTCAATTATGATATTATCGATTTAATTAAATTATTTGGGCAGGTAATTCACAAAACAATGGGTTTTTATGTTTCAAGAGAAGAGTAAATGGGGTTCCCTTTTATAAGTGAGGTGACTGACACACTTGTAAATTTTAAAAAGAAAATTTTGTACCTAGGTCTTTTATTTGTGAAAAAGGCTCAAAAAGAGATTTTATATAACTATATCTATTATAATATCTATATATGGACGTAATATGATTATGGATAAGTTTATTGTTCACCCCTTATCGTTTTAGTTTAACTCCTTGTAAAATTATTTTCACCTAACCGTCGTAATTAAATTTTATGGATTTTACTATTTAAAATGGTAAAAATTTTAATTTTATCTTATTAGTGAATATAAATGATTATGATTTATTATATGGAATCCATTTTTCAATTTACATTCAAATAATTGGTAAATTAAAATTTTTAATTAATCCCGCATATGTGATGAAAAAGTTGTTTTCCAAAGAGGAACTATTCAAATGTTAAAAACATTTTTACATGAAAAATAATTATTAAATATATAAAAATTAAAAAAAACTATATTACGTTATATATAATTAAACTAATTTTACTTTTAAACCCATATTTTTAGTGAAATAAAAATTATTTAAATGAAATTGAAATTCTAAATGAAAATCAGTATTTGTCACTATTTATTACAATATTTAGCTTTTCCAAAAAAACTAAAAAATACAATATATGATTATTTAGACATTATTATTTTAAAATATTATATGTTTTCATATAAATTATCTAAAATTATAAAATTTTAATTTATAACGATGCTCTCAAAATGAAAAACAAACTCTTTTTAGAAAAACACATCTTTTTAGCATAAAATTAGATTTATTTTTATCTTATTCCTATAAAATATATAAGAGTAATGTTTAATAATTTAATTAGATATAAAATATATAATTATAATTTTATTCACTATCCCAAATTTATTTTTAAATTTATATTTAAAAAATTGATTTTTGGAATAAAATTAGTTGTTTGGAAAAATATTTCCATTATTAGGAATAGTTTTTAATATCATTTATATTAATTTGGTCACTAAAAAATTAATTTTATATTTTTTTTAAACGATATATTTTCATAATTTAGTTAATATTATTCATACTCATCATTAAAATTGATGTTTCATACCTACTATAATAAATAAAAAAATTTAATAATGTATGATATTCTATTAAATTTCATTATTGTGTGTAATGAAAGATAGATATCATGTTGAATTTAACCGAATATAATAACCATGTTGCATGTAATAAAAAATATGAAAAATTAATTTTTTTAGATGGAAAACTATTTCAAAAATTATGAAGGTTCTACACTCTACCCCCCCCCCCCAAATGAAATTCTCCATCGAAATGTTTTTCTTCGGTCCCAAAAACTGACGACTCTTTTATATCAAAATAGCATTAGGTTTTCATGTAACATCCTTATTATAGTAGTTTCCCCAAAATCCATTGACATGGTGATTGATCTAGTTACTTTGAATTTTAACAATTTGTTTCAGAACCTCCACAAATTTTTCCTCATAAGAATGATAATGCTCTAATGGTACTACCTATGAGATTAGTACATGTGATGGATCAGGGATGTACTCATTCAGGAGAGATACATGGAACACATCGTGAATGTGACATAGTTAGATAGGAAGAAAAAATTGAAAAGATATGATCCCAAGAAAATCAATAATCTTAAAGGACCAATATAAATAGGGACTAGTTTTCCCTTCCTTCATCCACATAGAAATTTGTCCAAACAACTTCTCACCAACTTCATATTCTAGAACACATAGAGGATTATTAGTGTAACATTTATATCACATTTTTTTACCCTTACGTGTTTTTGAAAGGATCCAACCTATTCTTCAATTTCATCATCTTTCTTGGGTCAAAATGTATTTATTCCGGTGACTTAATCTCATTATGTTAGATCTCCACACTTCATTCCATACGGTAATTCATAAGGTGCCTTCTAAATTCTCCATCGAAAACTATTATTGTATAAAAACACAAATAGAGAAAGGAGTTCATCCCTACCACCATTAAAATCCATATATATTGATCCTAATATATCCTCTAGGGTTTGAATTATTCTCCCAGACTAATAGTACATCTAAAGATGAAACACAATGGTAAAACATAATATTTTATCAAGATCTTTCTAAAGAAATTTCCAAAACATCGAGGTAAACTTCGGATCATAATAAGATACAATTGAATGTGGTAATCCATGAAACCATTCCAATTCATTAATTTATATTATGGAATGTGGATCCAGAGAAAAATCTTATTAAGAGAAGTGATGTGTGATGACTTCATAATGTGATCAACTACATAAAATAATTACCTCAATATAAAAAGGTATATTACCCCTAAAAGTTACAAATACATCTAATCATATGTCCTCAAAATGTAAATTAATTCTTCTTAACATTACATTGTCACTAAAACATAAAAAAACCCAATGGTTTTTATATCAATAAATTTCTATTAACATATCCTTAGACAAGTAAAAATCCCACCACATAAAACCTTCAAAGTGGTGTTAATGAATTCAATATTATGATCAACCATAAACTCATCAACCCATGATGGTATCTAAAACTATAAATATAATATTACATGGAGACACACACACTTCCAAATGTTAATTCACCCTTTATTCCTTATATAATCTCTTGTATTTTAGAAAATAATTTTCATTAGAATATTGGGTTCGTCCTTGAACCGATGGAATATAAAATGGTATTTCATTAACACAATATCCATATAGGAAGATATAGTCACATGAAATGTCACTAAAGGATGAAAAATAATATTTTCAAGGGGATTATTCATTAAAAATCAAACATGAATGTCGAAGTGATGTTGTGGAGGATAAGTGTGCTCTATTTAACATGATTCAAATAATCCATTATGATTTCATCATCTTTCCCTATTACCTTCATCATTATAAGTTGCTGTATATTATCATCAACATAATTCCATGGATTTTGGTATTAATTAATATAATTCCAAAAATACTTCAAATCAAAGAACTAGAGTGTGGGTGGTTCATTTTGTGGATCTTTCTCTCTATTTTTATAAAAATCTTACTTGTTACCACCACTACATCTTTCAAACACTCAATGATCTCATATTCCACATATAAAACATTTAATAGTACCTTCGATACAATTTCATACATTTTTCTTTACACACTTAGATCATAAAGGAAATATTCCATTATTTTTTTCCATGATTTTTAGGGTTTCCCATGAATTCCATCTTCTTTTTCTTATAAAATCCATATGATTGATGGGTCACTCTTTTTACCATATCCCCCTTGATATCACAATGAATAATTTATTGATAGATAATAAAATACTTTATAGATATTTTCTTTTGGAGACTTATTTTTAATCCATTAAAACATTTATCAACCTTACATTCAGTTTAGAAGATAATACTAATATCTTACCTCACAAATGTTATTAACTTTTACTCATAGGTAACTAGAGCTTCATTATCATTTTGTTTTATCTTAAGTAAATATTTTTTATTTTTTTATGAATATTATGTGGAATGTTATTATTATAAACTATGTTCATAAAGTAACACCTCTATATGAAGTTAATTTCAAATTATTTCCTCATTTTCAGGATAATATTATATTATTGAATATCTTCACTTTCCAAATGATAGATGAAAAAAATGACATTCTCATGTTTGGAACACTAGATAATGGAAAATATATTTTCAGTTCAGCTGATCCATTACTTAGCAACTAGTGGATCCATATAATGATAGGTCTAAAATAGAAACTTCCTTATGTAAGTCTTAGTTGAACATTGTTCACTATTTTTCTCATTTTTAATATGAGCATGATTCATAGATTGAAATTTTTCTATTAGAATAGAGATGATATTTTTCATTCTAACTCCAATAAAATTTGATTTATCATGAGGATAATTATATAATTTTTCATTATATTCAATATTATCATAATTACTTTAGGTCCCATCCATCGAAAAAAATCATAGTGTTAGTAATAATTATCATCAATGGAAAACAACCTGACCATAAAAAATCCATTTTAGGATATATAAATAATGAAAAATTATTTTAAATCTATGAACCATTAGATTTAAACTAGGTTATTCAAGGTTATAATCTCCTTAAATCCTTCAATATGTTTCAGAAAGTGTTTCTGAACAGAAAAATCCTATACAATGGGATTTTCAAATGTAGTGTTTATCAAGGCTATAACGACCCATACTTTACATACATTGTTAATACTTCAAAATTGAAGCACACTTATTACAACATATGACAAAACCACAAAGAACCGTATAGGTATAGTGTCTTTAGAAACTGGGAAACATAAACAACTGGTTCATAAATCTTCTACAGTGTCTCCCATTTATTTCATCATATCTAGGGTCCCTTTTAGCATATTCTACTTAATATCCATCTTCCTGACCTGGGGAAAAGAAAACATAAAAGGGTGAGCTAAAATGCTCAGCAAGGGCAAATAAAGGAAATAAAAATCATATCATATCTTTTTGAAAATCAAAACCTGCAAAAGAGATCATAATATCTTAACACGGAATAAATCATAGAAGTGAAAATGAGATCCCCATAATCATATCATAAAACTTGAAACTTTGTGGCATTCACACATAATCATGTAAAATCATTTCTTGTTAGTCATGACTCATTGCCAAGACTATCTTAGTGGACAAAGTCCCTTTCTGAACCGAGTTCACCTCCTCATTTCAGTCCTGTATCACTGAACCGAAATAACCTTCCATTCCAGCCATGTCTATCTCATGAGATATAAAATCTTTACCCAATGAATTGGAGGGAGATATAGGTCCCACCCATCTTATAATGAATCCTTTCTTATGTGTGCCACATAATCATAAACCATACATCATAGCGTAACCCATGTAATAAAAATGGGATTCTTAAACAACATTACATCATAAAACAATTCATATAAGATAAAGGAATTCATAAAAATATTTCCATCACAACATAATCAAATCCATGTAATAATATGGATAAAAACAGAACCCTTTTATTATCTTAGATGGAAAATAATTTTGATAAAATACTTGAACTCCATTCTTGAGGAAAATATCCTTTCTACTTCAAAAACATTTTTCCTTTCTTAACATGTCATACAACTTTAAACTAAAAGAAGTTGATTAAAAATAAACTTGAAAACTTGTAAAGGAAGATTCTTGGAAATAATGTTTTAAAAATCCATTCATGTCGTATAAGTTAAAAAAAACATTCTTCGTACTTTTGTCGGAAAAGTCAAAAAGTACCTCGTACGAAAAACGACAAAAGATTCCTTTCATATCCTTTACTAAAAACTCACTGAAGGGTAAAATTGGAATAAAAAATTTTTATGTGGATGGAAATAATATTACATATTGAGTAAACATGGATGTGGATGATAAAATACACCCCAGTAAATACCAAAGTATAAACAATCTCGGAAAAAAATGAGATTATGATATTTCCCTTACCTTAGGTCCGATTTGCTTTGTACGTGTCCGAAGTTCCTGTATAATGGTTTAAATAATGTTATTGACTTATTCCAGAATCATACATATTGATATGATATCATATATGGTCATATTCTTAGCTTCTTGTTAGTAATATTTCATTGTTACTTGTTACTCAGGTCTTTATTGCCTTTTGTTCTTATGCGTGTTTTGCCGAATACATTCTTATTATTCTTTTAAGTTTATAGATACCTTATATCCAGAATGGTATTAGTGTAACATATATCATATTTATTCATTCAATTCATTTATATAATTACTATGTAATGATGATCATGTAGAACGAGTCGCATCACATCGTGGAGACGGTATTCCGTACGTACGCACGAGTGATGATATCGTTCCTATGATCGTGGAACTGTATTGGAGTATATATATATTATTTAAGTATCAATATTACTTTATAATAATCATAAATAGTTACTCATTACACCATTATACCCATCCTTGTAAGGTGATGGTGGAAAATAGATTACACCACGGCGTGGAGACGGTATTCCGTACGTACGCACGCGCGGTGATTTCATTTTTCCGTAGGATGGATAGAAGGTGAATTAGGGTTGTTTCATATTTATAATAACATATCAGTATGTAAGTAATACTGATGTTATTACTTTATCATGAAACAACTAAAGAACAAGAAGTTGAAGAAGAAAGAAATTGAAAAGATCAGTAATGGATATTACCTCTTCTTTGGAACGCCTCTTTGAATCCTCCACTTAGGGAACTAAGATTGGTCTTTGAAGAAGACCAGGACCTCTAGTATTATTCTAGGGAAGTGGAGAGGAGAAAATGGAAGGGGTTGGCCGAGCTTGAGTGCTCAAATTGGTGTGAGGAGGAGGGGGGGAGGTGCCCTTTTATAAGGGAGGAGAGGGGCACCTTAGGAATATCTCAAAATATTATTTTATATTAAAGTCAAAATCGGTTTATAATGGTTCCAAAGGGTCTTATTTCGAAGCTAAAGTGGGTATGGGTCGAAATCCTATCAACCAACAGGATTTAGACAAGTTTAGGGTATTATTTTAACCTTATCAATTAGATTTAACTCTAAGTTAAATAATTTAACTTTTACCATGTCTTTTTGTTTTCTTTCACTATATGGTTAATACACTTACAATAACATGCCAAACGAACCCCATGTTGTTTATTATTAATATATATATCCTTATATAAGTCATTTGGCCGAACCTTAGATTTTTAGGAATAAAATAACAATTAATAATATAATATTTGATTTAAAAACTATTTTGTGTCAATTTTGACACTATTTGATATATGATTTTTGTGAAAGTCATAACAGAATTATATGTTCAAACCAAGTTGATTAAATCAACACTAATATATCATAGTAACCTATAAAATTAGTGGAATTCATAAAAAGTCTTAAATTACATTTATTTTGGTATTTATATTATCAATTATGTCAATATTTCATTAATAAGATAATTACTGCATCATCTTTGTGTCATAAATAAATTAAATTATTTGATGTCTAAAAATTACAAATAAAATACCATCATGTATGAAATCGTTTTAGCTTTCTAATGAATATTTACAATCGAATTTATCTTATGTATAACCCCATATTAAAAATTATTTACTTATTAAACTTTGATTTTAACTATTTTAACCCTTCTTTAAATAAATTAATAATAAATGTCCTAATCTAATCCAAGTGGGCCTAAATGGTCATATTTTATTCCTAAGAGTGTTTTTGGTCGAATTACACTTGTCCAATAGAATTAGGATATGTTTTAGGGTAATATTAATATCATATTTACCCTTAGTTACCCTATTTACTATTAACTGCGGTAAAAAATAGTAAAAAATTACTATTCACCAAAAATTTATTTTTATCTCATTGAACCACATTTTACTTACTGATATAGACCGTGTCTGTCGGATTTTTGAAATTCCATTCACAGAAGTGGTAAAATTAAGTTTTATGCAAAATTCAGTTTTTAACCTACCACTTAGTGGTTTCACTATTCATCAAAAATTGAAAGTTTTCAGAAAAATACCAAAATTTCACCCTAGGCTAATTTCGATATTCTGAGTCCAAAAATGAAGTCCATTTTGAAAAATAAAATTTATAAAATTTCAAAAAGTGGTTATTACTATTTATAACGGCTAGTTTTAATAGCATATTGTTGTTTAGTGAAACTCGGTATTGCGTACGACGCAAGCTATCGAGGAAGGTCGCAATTGCGTGTAAAGCAAGCCAAGAAAGTGTTGTGTAGAAAAAGATTACTTTGATGATTTATATAACATAAAAGTCTCAGGTGTTACATTCTACCCCCCTTAAAAAGAATTTCACCCTCGAAATTCGTCACTTTGTAACAAACAGATGAGGATACTTCTCCCTCATCATATCCTCAAGCTCCCATGTAGCTTCTTCAAGTTGGTGGTTCCTCCATAAAACTTTCACCAATCGAGTGGTCTTGTTTCGTAGGACTTTTTCGCTACGATCCAGAATCTCTATCGGCTGTTCTTCATAAGAAAGATCCTGCTCCAGCGGTACAACTTCTGAGCTGAGTACATGTGAAGGATCTGGTATGTACTTTATCAGGAGAGATACATGGAACACATCGTGAACTTGAGAGAGATTCAGTGGAAGCGCCAATCGGTAAGCTACCTTCACACCACGATCCAGTATTTCGAAAGGACCGATATATCTAGGGCTCAACTTCCCCTTCTTTCCAAATCTCATAACCCTCTTCCAGAGAGATATTCGTAAGAACACTTTATCACCCACTTCAAACTCTAGGTCTTTTCTTCGGTTGTCGGCATAACTTTTCTGTCGACTCTGAGCTGCTCTTATGTGTTGTTGAATAGATCTGACCTTTTCTGCCATTTCATCAATGAGATCAGGTCCTAATAGCTTTCTTTCCCCAACTTCATCCCAGCAAGTTGGAGTCCTGCATTTCTTTCCTTAGAGAGCTTCATAAGGAGCCATCTGAATACTGGAGTGAAAGCTATTATTATAAGAAAATTCCACCAAAGGTAGGTGTTGATCCCAACCTCCTTTGAAATCCATAGAGCAAGCTCTCAACATATCTTCTAGGGTTTGAATTGTTCTCTCAGACTGACCGTCTGTCTAGGGATGATATGCAGTGCTGAAACTCAACTCTGTATCCAGAGTATGCTGAAGTCTTCGCCAGAACTTCGAGGTAAATCTCGGATCCCGATCAGATATAATATTAAGTGGTACTCCATGCAATCTTACCACTTCCTTTAAATATATCCTGGCAAGATGATCTAGAGAGAAATCCTCTCTAATAGGAATGAATTGTGAAGACTTTGTAAGACGATCAACTATGACCCAGATAGAATTATTGCCTTTGGATGTTTTAGGAAGTCCTGTGACAAAGTCCATAGTGATGTTTTCCCATTTCCATTCGAGTATGGGTAATGGTTGTAACATCCCCTTAGACTTTTGTCTCTCAGCTTTAACTTGTTGACAAACCAAGCATCGAGAGACATATTCAGCAACATCTCTTTTCATGCCATCCCACCCGAAGTACTCTTTCAGGTCCCTATACATCTTCGTGCTTCCTGGATGAATAGAGAATGAAGAACTATGAGCCTCATCCAGCAGCTCCTTCTTTAATTCGGGGATGGAAGGAACACAAACCCAATTCCTGAACTTTATTATCCCATCACAATCAAGGTTGAATTCAGGAACATTTCTCACCTTCTTTTGTAACTCGACATCTTCTTTCTGTGCCTCTTTAATCTTCACATGTATAGATGGTTGAACATTCATTTGAGAAAGATAATATTTTTCCCCTTCCATTATAATTCCAAGATCCATCCTTTGTAAATCCATAAATATTGGATCTTTTGTGATCCTCATCATGGATAAACTAGCATGGTCTTGTCAACTTAATGCATCTGCCACCTTATTTTCTTTCCCAGGGTGGTAATGGATTGAGCAGTCATAATCCTTAATCAGCTCCAACCATCTTCTTTGACGCATATTCAACTCCTTTTGTGTGAAAATATACTTTAAACTTTTATGATCAGTATAAATATCACACCTTTCACCATAAAGGTAATGCCTCCAAATCTTTAATGCAAAGATTACCGCTGCCAACTCAAAATCATGTGTTGGGTAATTTTGCTCATGGATTTTCAACTGTCGTGAGGCATAAGCTATCACCATATCATTTTTCATAAGAACACACCCCAATCCCTTCTTGGATGCATCACTGTAGATCACAAACCTTTCTCCACTACAAGGCAGTGTGAGCACAGGTGCACTGGATAACCTTCTTTTCAACTCCTTGAAATTCTCTTTACATTCCTCTGTCCAGACAAACTTAACTCCTTTCCGAGTCAACTTGGTGAGTGGATTAGATAATCGTGAAAAATCTTTTACAAAACGTCGATAATATCCAGCCAAACCAAGAAAACTTCGGATCTCAGTTACTGTTGTTGGTCTCGACCATCTTTCGATAACCTCTGTTTTTGCTGGATCCACAGATATCCCCTCTTTTGAGATTATGTGACCCAAAAATGCAACTTTTTGAAGCCAAAATTCACACTTGGTAAATTTGGCATAAAGCTTCTCCTTTCTCAGGGTCTTCAATATAATTCTCAAGTGATCTTCATGCTCTTCCTTGATCTTTGAATAGAAAAGAATATCGTCTATAAAGACTACCACAAATTGATCAAGATAGTCTCTAAAGACTCTATTCATTAGATCCATGAAGATAGCAGGGGCATTAGTAAGACCAAATGGCATCCCTATAAATTCATAGTGTCCATACCTTGTACGGAATGTCGTCTTTGGTATATCCTCCTTTTTGACCCTTAATTGATGATACCTTGAACGAAGATCAATCTTGGAAAAGTATTGACCTCCGCATAGTTGGTCAAATAAGTCATCAATGCGTGGGAGAGGATATTTGTTCTTGATAGTGATCTTGTTAAGTTCTCGATAATCAATGCAGAGTCTCATTGATCCATATTTCTTCTTAACAAATAGAACAGTTTCTCCCCAAGGTGACGCACTAGGGCATATGAATCCCTTATCAAGATTCTCTTGGAGTTGCTTCTTCAATTCCTGCAACTCAATTGGGGCCATTCTATAAGGTGTCTTTGAAATAGGCAAAGCACCCGGTACGAGTTCTATTGAAAACTCAACTTCACAATTTGGTGGAAGACCTGGTAATTCCTCCGGAAAGACATCATCAAACTCCCGTACAATGGGCATATTCTTAATCGTGAGTTTCTCACCAACCATTTGAGATAAATAACCTTCATTTAGTGGAATCAATACCCATAAGATGGAAGAAATTTCCACTATAAGATTATGTTCATCCTTGCATTGATATACGATCGTAGATTGATCTGGAATATGAAATGTGACTTCCCTTCTTTGGAAATTGATATGAGCTCCATGTAGAGAAAGCCAATCCATGCCAAGAATCACATCAAATTCCACTAAAGGAAGGATCACAAGATTTGTAGGAAGCACTTTCCCACAAACTTCGATCGGAGAAGAATTATAAACTTTTGATGCGACTGTTGTGCCATTAGGTGTTGTCACAGCTAACTCAACATCTAATTGTTGAGGTAATATGGTGATACCCTTAGAAAATTCTTTAGAAATAAAAGAGTGGGTGGATCCAGAATCAAATAAAACATTTGATACTTTAGAGTGGATGGTAAGTGTACCTTTCACCACTTCGTTATCGTACTCCACATCACTGATAGAAATTGCATGTGACTTTCCTTTGTCTTTAGCCTTAAGATTTTGTTGACGTCGACCATCATCATCAACCCTTGGATTTGGGCATTGATTGGCATAATACCCCATCTCCTTGCACTTGAAACATTGAAGTGTAGTAGGTTCATTCTGTGTATCCCTTCCTTTGTTTGCGTCATTAGACATCTTCTTCCCATTATCACAGCATTCAAATGCCCGATGACCTTCCTTTCCACATTTAAAACATTTACTTGTCCCTTTAAGACCACTCCCTCCATGTTTCTTTCCACACATTGAGCAAAAGGAAAAGATCATCTTCTTTTCCGTGTGCTCTTTAGATTTTTCTTTGAATTCCATCTTCCTCTTCTTATCAAACCCATGTGACTGATGGGTTATTCCAATCTCCATCTCGACTTTGAGAGCACATCGAACGATTTACTCATAGCTATTGAAGTCCCTTATCGATAACGCCCTTCGAAGACTTGGTTTTAAGCCACTAAAGAATCGATCGATCTTACTCTCAGGTGGGATAATAATACCAGAAGCGTACCTTGCAAGTCTTGTAAAATTTGCTTCATAGGTACCAACAGATTCATCATCCCTTTGCTTCAGTTTAAGAAACTCTTTCTCCATCTTTGTTCGGAGAATACGAGGGAAGTACTTATTGAAAAATAAGTTCTTGAACTCGTCCCATTCCATAGACTCAATTTCATCCCTTTACCTCGTATTCTTAATAAGATTCCACCATTGATCAGCATCTCCTTCCAAACGATACACTGCTAGGATGACTTTATCATGTTCAGAACATTGAAGAACTGAAAATATCTTTTCAGTAGTACTAATCCGTTGTTCAGCAACTAATGGATCAGTAGACCCACTGAAAGAAGGTGGACGCTGCCTCATGAAGGATTCAACAGAATTTTGCTCCTTCTTTTGCTCGTTTGGAAGTCCTGCATGATTCATAGCTTGAGAAAGTTATGTGAGCATGGCTACAAGATTTTGCATTCTAGATCCCATATCGTTTGGTTGCTCAGGAAGACAATCATTTCATTGCCCATCGCATTCCGCATTAACACGGTTCCTTCGGGTTCCAGCCATTGACTAAAACCAAGAAGAATAGTGTGAGAAACACTAATTATAATAGGAAAACCACATAATTCAAGAATAAAATTTTCATGCTTAAGGTCTTATCATAGGTTATTCAAGGACATTTCTAAAACACTAAGATTGTGTTCTACGCTTAGACTTATCCTTAGGGTTCTTACTAAGGCTTTCACATCCTAGTTTCCAAAGGTTGACTATACCTTTCCTCTGATACCAACTATAACGACCCATACTTTACATACATTGTTAATACTTCAAAATTGAAGCACACTTATTACAACATATGACAAAACCACAAAGGACCGTATAGGTATAGTGTCTTTAGAAACTGGGAAACATAAACAACTGGTTCATAAATCTTCTACAGTGTCTCCCATTTATTTCATCATATCTAGGGTCCCTTTTAGCATATTCTACTTAATATCCATCTTCCTGACCTGGGGAAAAGAAAACATAAAAGGGTGAGCTCAAATGCTTAGCAAGGGAAAATAAAGGAAATAAAAATCATATCATATCTTTTTGAAAATCAAAACCTGCAAAAGAGATCATAATATCTTAACATGGAATAAATCATAGAATTGAAAATGAGATCCCCATAATCATAACATAAAACTTGAAACTTTGTGGCATGCACACATAATCATGGAAAATCATTTCTTGTTAGTCATGACTCATTGCCAAGAATATCTTAGTGGACAAAGTCCCTTTCTGAACCGAGTTCACTCCTCGTTTCAGTCCTGTATCACTGAATCGAAATAACCTTCCATTCCAGCCATGTCTATCTCATGAGATATAAAATCTTTACCCAATGCATTGGAGGGAGATATAGGTCCCACTCATCTTATAATGAATCCTTTCTTATGTGTGCCACATAATCATAAACCATACATCATAGCGTAACCCATGTAATACAAATGGGATTCTTAAACAACATTACATCATAAAAAAATTCATATAAGATAAAGGAATTCATAAAAATATTTCCATCACAACATAATAAGATCCATGTAATAATAGGGATAAAAACAGAACCCTTCTATTATCTTAGATGGAAAATAATTTTGATAAAATACTTGAACTCCATTCTTGAGGAAAATATCCTTTCTACTTCAAAAATATTTTTCCTTTCTTAACATGTCATACAAATTTAAACTAAAAGAAGTTGATTAAAAATAAACTTGAAAACTTGTAAAGGAAGCTTCTTGGAAATAATGTTTTAAAAATCCATTCATGTCGTATAAGTTAAAAAAAACATTCTTCGTACTTTTGTCGGAAAAGACAAAAAGTACCTCGTACGAAAAACGACAAAAGATTCCTTTCATATCCTTTACTAAAAACTCACCTAAGGGTAAAATTGGAATAAAAAATTTGTATGTGGATGGAAATAATATTACATATTGAGTAAACATGGATGTGGATGATAAAATACACCCCAGTAAATACCAAAGTATAAACAATCTCGGATAAAAATGAGATTGTGATATTTCCCTTACCTTAGGTCCAATTTGCTTTGTACGTGTCCTAAGATCCTGTATAATGGTTTAAATAATGTTATTTACTTATTCCAGAATCATAAATATTGATATGATATCATATGTGGTCATATTCTTAGCTTCTTGTTAGTAATATTTCATTGTTACTTGTTACTCGGGTCTTTATTGCCTTTTGTTCTTATGCGTGTTTTGCCGAATACATTCTTATTATTATTTTATGGTTATAGATACCTTATATCCAGAATGGTATTAGTGTAACATATATCATATTTATTCATTCAATTCATTTATATAATTACTATGTAATGATGATCATGTAGAACGAGTCGCATCACATCGTGGAGACGGTATTCCGTACGTACGCACGAGTGATGATATCGTTCCTATGATCGTGGAACTGTATTGGAGTATATATATATTATTTTAGTATCAATATTACTTTATAATAATCATAAGTAGTTACTCATTACACCATTATACCCATCCTTGTAAAGTGATGGTGGAAAATAGATTACACCACGGCGTGGAGACGGTATTCCGTACGTACGCACGCGCGGTGATTTCATTTTTCCGTAGGATGGATAGAAGGTGAATTAGGGTTGTTTCATATTTATAATAACATATCAGTATATAAGTAATACTGATGTTATTACTTTATCATGAAACAACTAAAGAAGAAGAAGTTGAAGAAGAAAGAAATTGAAAAGATCGGTAATGGATATTACCTCTTCTTTGGAACGCCTCTTTGAATCCTCCACATAGGGAACTAAGATTGGTCTTTGAAGAAGACCAGGACCTCTAGGATTATTCTAGGGAAGTGGATAGGAGAAAATGGCAGGGGTTTTCCGAGCTTGAGTGCTCAAATTGGTGTGAGGAGGAGGGGGAGGAGGTGCCCTTTTATAAGGGAGGAGAGGGGCACCTTAGGAATATCTCAAAATATTATTTTATATTAAAATCAAATCGGTTTATAATGGTTCCAAAGGGTCTTATTTCGAAGCTAAAGTGGGGATGGGTCGAAATCCTATCAACCAATAGGAGTTAGACAAGTTTAGGGTATTATTTTAACCTTATCAATTAGATTTAACTCTATGTTAAATAATTTAACTTTTACCATGTCTTTTTGTTTTCTTTCACTATATGGTTAATACACTTACTATAACATGCCAAACGAACCCCAAATTGTTTATTATTAATATATATATCCTTAGCTAAGTCATTTGGCCGAACCTTAGATTTTTAGGAATAAAATAACAATTAATAATATAATATTTGATTTAAAAACTATTTTGTGTCAATTTTGACACTATTTGATATATGATTTTTGTGAAAGTCATAACAGAATTATATGTTCGAACCAAGTTGATTAAATCAACACTAATATATCATAGTAACCTAGAAAATTAGTTGAATTCATAAAAAGTCTTAAATTACATTTATTTTGGTATTTATATTATCAATTATGTCAATATTGCATTAATAAGATAATTACTGCATCATCTTTGTGTCATAAATAAATTAAATTATTTGATGTCTAAAAATTACAAATAAAATATCATCATGTAGTAAATCGTTTTATCTTTATAATGAATATTTACAATCGAATTTATCTTATGTATAACCCCATATTAAAAATGATTTACTTATTAAACTTTGATTTTAACTATTTTAACCCTTCTTTAAATAAATTAATAATAAATGTCCTAATCTAATCCAAGTGGGCCTAAATGGTCATATTTTATTCCTAAGTTTGTTTTTGGTCGAATTACACTTGTCCAATAGAATTAGGACATGTGTTAGGGTAATATTAATATCATATTTACCCTTAGTTACCCTATTTACTATTAACTGCGGTAAAAAATAGTAAAAAGTTACTATTCACCAAAAAATTATTTTTATCTCATTGAACCACATTTTACTTACTGATATCAACCGTGTCTGTCGGATTTTTGAAATTCCATTCACAGAAGCGGTAAAATTATGTTTTATGCAAAATTCAGTTTTTAACCTACCACTTAGTGGTTTCACTATTCATCAAAAATTGAAAGTTTTTAGAAAAATACCAAAATTTCAACCTAGGCTAATTTCGATATTCTGAGTCCAAAAATGAAGTCCATTTTGAAAAATAAAATTTATAAAATTTCAAAAAGTGGTTATTACTATTCATAACGGCTAGTTTTAATAGCATATTGTTGTTTAGTGAAACTCGGTATTGCGTACGACGCAAGCTATCGAGGAAGGTCGTGATTGCGTGTAAAGCAAGCCAAGCAATTGTTGTGTAGAAAAAGATTCCTTTGATGATTTATATAACATAAAAGTCTCGGGTGTTACAAAGGCCCATTAGAATACTATTTTTGACGATTGATATAGTCTCAATAAATTTTTTTTTGTTTTTTACCCATAGGTAATTTTGTTATACATCCATATCCACTTGTAGTATCTAGACATGGATGAAAATATTTTGAATCAACACATGATATCCTTTATAAAACTTCTATCATATATTACTATACTTAATATTACCCTTATTTTTCTCGCTAATTTTTTCTCATCCTATTTTCCAAACATTTACTAAAACTTACATGGATTCCAAATATGATGATTCCAAGCTTCTCATACATTGATATTATATCATAATAGATGAATTTTCATTATATAACATAACGATCAACACCAGAATCATTTAAGTATAGTGCCTTTATAAATTTAGACACATAATAAAATGGTCCATAGGTGAGCTAATTAATAACCCACTAAATTATTCTTAACTAAAAATCTTCATAGACATGTCATATATAATATCATTGTTTATATCATATGGAAAGGAAACATAATAAAGGGTGAGGTTAGATGCTTAGTAAGGGTAAAAAAGTGGAGATATCAATATTACATGAGAATTTTGGTATGATAACATGAGATTAAAATATTAGAACCATAACATTCATATCTTATATCATAAACATGAGTAATGTAATATATTTTGGTAGTTCATAATAAATGAATCATAATAGAAACAAATAACTTGATCCATTATAACATAACATATCCATTAGATACATATTTATGGAATATACATAATAATATAAAACATTATTTCAATGCTATATATAAATACACTCATAATATGTGTTTCTCGGGCTCTCAACCCATCTACTATCTTTGGGATTGGGAAAAAATCTCGTGTACTCTCTTTTGGGCTTGGAATAACCTCCCATATACCCTATTTTGGACTTCATATAACCTTTATTTTACCTTATTTTAAATGAAATTTTCATTAATTTGAATATGGGTTAATATAAATGATATATTTAGAGATATATCATATGATTTCATCATTTCAATCAAAATCATAAACAATATTTATTAATTTTTAAATTGTAACATGAAAGCATTACCACTTTGTTAATATTAATATCATAGGCCTCATGAAAGAATAAAATAAAAATAAACCATTAAATTTCATTAAATTAATTATATTCATGATATTATGTGTAAAAATAGTAGTATATTCACCACATAAAACATTGTAGGTGAATAACATAACTAGTGTCCCAAAGAAGAAAAAATGAGAAAACAATCGTTTACTACTTGGTTACTTTTGAACCATAAACCCCATGAAAGAGAGATAATATAATGTATATTTAAATACCGATATTTTAAATAATAATTATTATAATTTATATTAATGGGATGTATATACATTGCATAAAATAAATAGGTGTTGAATATGGATTTTGTGTCATAGAAGTAAAAATGTGAAATAGAAATCTTTATTTTAAGTATTTAATTACTTTATACATGTTAGAAACACCATTATTATAGATATATGTTTTTATAAATCTATTTATAACATAAAAATATATTACATAACATATATTATTTTCTAATTACATTTTATTACCCATTTATTAATAATTCCATGTTAAAACCACATTTTAGGTAATGAAACACTATTTTCATGTATGTTTTAATTTTATATTTTTTGGTCCTCTTACATTGATCATTGTTACATAGTCTCTATAATTTTAATCACGATATAAATAACATTTATAATCACTTTATATTTTTTAATATAATTTATAAAATATAAGGATAGAAAATGAAATTCATTATTCATGGAGGTAGTTGGTCATATGTATGCATGAATATTGTTTCATTTTTTGATTGATTTAAATATAGAAATGTGAAAATTATATTACCTTTTTAGATTTATTTACATGTAATATATATAAAACATATTTCTATTTAATCTTGTTCTTATTACCTTCTATGTAAGGTGTTTATGAAGAACGAATCACGTTGCTTTGTGATGTGGTAGTCCTCTGTACACATGAACATCCTTATCGTAACCCCCAAAGAATGAAAAGTAAGAAGATATACTTGAAATTATAATTCCAGAAGTATAATTATGTTAAATATATCTTATATATTCATTTATTATATCTTTACAACCATCCAGATAAAATATAAATGAAAAACACATCACATCAGTTCATGAGGAGGTAGTCCGTTTTATACACGAGGGACGTTATTATTTACCAATAGGTTAGTATGTAAGAATTAATATGTGTTAATAAAATTAAATATGTATAATAATATCCAAAGTATCATATATTAAAATTTAATTCCTCATTATTTTAATTTGTTAGTAGTTGTGATGGAAAATGAGTAACATCAGTTCATAGGGAAGTAATCTCCCATACACAAGGATAAATATTTTGAACCCCATTTGATGGAATTTGATATGTTTTTAGGTCATTAAATAAACATTATAAAATCTTATAATATTCTATATATTTATTTTTATTGTATTATAATTTTTTAATAATAATTTATGTAGGTGAAACAAGAATAAAATAAAATACTCGGGTGAGGATGTTACCTCTTCATCAGACAACTTCTTTTGGATTTCCAAAACATCCTAAATAGTGGGATTTATAACCAAAATTTCTATTATAGGAATTTTTTATAGAATTATGTATGTTATTAGGGTATATAGTTTCAAAAAAAATGTGATTTGGAACTATGAATATGAGAGAAGTGTGGGTTGCCTTTTATAAGTGAGGTGAGTGGGGCACCTAAAATATTTGAAAAGAAAAAGGTGTTTCCAATTTTTTATCATTAAGAAAATGTAAACAACCATGATACAATGCCACATATCTAGATAGTAACCTAGTATTTATTTTGATTTACCATAGCCTATATTTCAAGTATCATACCATAATACATAATTCCATATACATGACATACCAATAATAATAATTAAGGCATGATATTCAAATATTCATGTGGTTGAAATAACCAAAATCAATTAGAACCCCATATATATATATGTGTGTGTGTGTGTGTGTAAAATACAACCACATTGAATATCAACTCATAAATATAAATACAAAAGAGGGTGATATAATAGAGATAATTTAACCATATATTCCTCACCAACCTAGATGATAGAATAAACAACCTCCCAAATTCCACTGGGTATCAATGTCCCTACCGAATAGGGTGGGTAGAATATGTAATAAAATTTAAAAAGTGATATTTAAAGATCATTCCACACTATGGTCATATAAATAGTCTCAATATCTATTGTATATAAGTTCACTCATACTCTAAAATACCAATTCTAATAACATGATATCCTATAGGCATAATAACATTTTAAAAATTACATTTAATTATTTATTTTAAAAATTAATTAATTCAATATCAATTTTTTAACATTATTTCATTATTCTTTACATTGAAAACCAACCATAAACAATCTCGTCTAGGAATTATCCAACCAATAATCATTTAATCTATGCACAGACCAGTTGATCCCATAGTTACTCAAGAGTTATCATCATTTTTATTCCTTTAAATCACCTACCCCACAAGTTAAAACATTAACATTACTTTTCTCCTTATAATTATAGGTACCCCGTAAAACTTCCTAATATATCATAAAAATATGCATCAACCATGTACCCATAGGTTTGTTAATCAATGGTAACGTAATGGAAAAACAAGCAACTCAACCATTTGGTATTTAATGAAGATTTATTTTCATGGAATCATCCCAACATTTATCCCGACATTAAGGAAGCCTAAATTCAACTGATTCCACCAGTGTCAATTCCATCCCTGAAATGATCACTCATATCTCCAAGAAGCCCATCATCTAAGGCATCCATCGATGCCACAACTCTAGCCACCCATTCCATGTACTGTAAAAACATCAGTTATCATGGGTTTATATTTAGATACATCAAAAGTATCACATCCATAGAAATCATAAAATTAAGGAACTAGAAAATAACCATTATACATGGAATCCAGAACCTAACATAAATACATATGACCTATATAAGAAAACTATATCACTCAGTCTTATGAATTTATTTTTTAAAACAATAGATTTATTATTGTATTGAAGTAAACAATTCATTTATCAATGTTAAAACCACATGAAACATAAGGAATTATCTATAAAAAACTATTAATTATTAAAAAATTATTTCAAGAATAAATCTAAATTTCATCAATCTGTAAGGAAGAATATTTTCAATTAAAATGAATTTTTATAATTTCATCCACAATAAAATACAACTTTATGTTCTTTATAATCACTTCCATTGACAAAAGGATTATTGATTTAAATAAAAAATGAATTATGAATGATTTTGATTTCTATCAAATTCTATAAAATAATTATTTCAATAAAAACACGTCTTTTTTAATTTTAATCAACAATCATTATAAGATTATTTTTTCTATATGAAAAGAGTAATTACATCTTTATATTACATATCCAATTTCATCATCTCAAACAAGATAAACCATATCATAACCAATCATTAAAATAATATCATAAACCTATATAGAACATTATCTATAAAAATAAGTGGAAAACTATTATCATGGTGGAAATATATATGGTCAATATAACTATAAACCATGGTTAATTATTTAATCAAATTTAATCTTCATTAAGGTTAATTTTAACATCACTAAAAGAGATAATGCATGATTACTCTTCAATTACACAGTAAATAAGTGTATTATCCACAAGTCCCTTTACTCATGGACTTTAATGTTATATTAATTTTAATGAAACAAAAATACATATTTTTATCACCAATATCATAAGGAATCAACAATACCTATAGCACCACTCCATGAACATTCCAAAAAAACAGTACTGGAACTCCATGAGAACAAATGAGGTTAACCACTATAACATGGAATGAAAGAATGGGTGAGAAAAATACCAAAAATATAATATCAAACATGATAAGGAGGGAAAATCACCACTTTTCACCAGGAATAAATCACAGTAAACAATGGTTCAAACCCATTCAATGGGGTTTTAAAATTCATATCAGTATATCCCTTTCCCACATATAGTTAGGAGGAAATTGGATGTTTTTTCAAAAACATGGTAGTGTCATAATATTAATTAGCACATTTCTATAAATATATTCATGGTGTGAATATGAAATTCATGTCTTGAATGTATAATTTTTTATGCCTAGTAGAAAAATGTTTCACCTCGATCCAACAGACATGGATAAATTCACATCATGAGATTCATGTCCACATCATGAGATATTGGGTATAGATTCATCAAAATTGGTCCCTCTCCCTTCAACATCATAAACCCATGGTTCAAATCTGGAATCATTCCCTAAAAACTACCCCTCTCAGGCCACAAATTTCCAATTCGGGCTTCGATCTGGTGAATCACATCTAGAAAAAAAATAACATCACAAACTTGTTCAAGATCTAGAATTCATATAGAAAACTCCAAAAAAAATATTCACGCATCTTCTAGGAATCCCAACCTTCAGAAATATAAAAATGAGGGGAAAAAGGTCTGGAGCATTACAATGTCACTTGGAACTCAAATATGATAAATTTGTCACACTAATCTAAAATTATGATAAATGTGTTATCACGTCTCAAAAAACAGAATTAATGATTGGGATAAAGTATTTTCGTACATAAATAATAGTATATATATCATAGAATTTGGTGATTGGGTGTCATTTCTAATGTAATATTATCTTTTCATGAAATCTAGTGCAATATTCACGATCAAAAAATAAGGATCTTACATAAAACAATATCATTGATAATGTAGAGCATCGTCATATTTCATTAGAGTATGTTTTAAACAAGTATAAATTACTAAATATCCTAAAAACATCTGTAATGAATGATTCCTTCCACCACATGAGGGTGTTTTTGGGAGTAAATCCCTTCATATAATTTTTATATGATTCCTTTTTAACTTTCCCTAATTCAAAAATTTTCCTTTCGTAGAAAATGGGGAAAATACAACAGGATCACTACATAGAAATGTGGAGTTACTCTAGGTTCACTTTTTAGGTGTTGATCAAGCAGTAACATGGGGTATTTTTAGTAGATGATCATCCATGGAGAGTACTACAATTTATTCTCATGCCTCCAATAAATCTAAATGGTAAGATTAATTTTCCATATATAGATAATAGTTTCCTTGATGAATGGTTATATTTGATGAGTGTTGGAATTTATAAAATTCTATTAGGAAGTTAATTTATAAAATAGAGTTTTAATTTTATCATAATTTAGAAGATTATATATAAAATTGATAATAAATAGATACATTAAGTATTCACATAAACATCATTATATCTTAATGTGATGTGTTTATAAAAAATTCATATCAGTGGCATAATATAACATTATTCATGAGGAACATTATTCATAGTTTTTTAAAAAAATCATGTTTTATTTATTGAATACATTATAATTAATAATATTGAGGATTTATTTTTGTATTGTTAAGGTGAAAAGGAATAAAGTTATATTGAATTGAAGTTCATCTGGAATGAGGGGTATTATTGTGCTCTAATCATATTATTTTAAATAAGGAGTAATAATATGATCAAAATAACTAATGTTTCAGTGTTAATATCCATGTAATGATGAGACTGATGTTGAATAAATCTACATTATAGGATAATAAATTGAATTATGAATCATTAACAAACAATATTTATGGGTGTCGGTTTCATTGTGAGGTTTAGTTTATGTGTTTTTTATTTAAAGTTTTATAAAATCCAAAATTTCCTAATGCTATAAAACTTATACTAACACCAAATTTTAGTTTTTCTATAGTAATAAATTCACTATGAATATTATTATTTCATGGTGTATAAATATGACGAATAATCCCAACACAATTATTATGATCTCATTTCCATAAATATTCTCTGGATGTTGGTAGATAAGATTATATAAAATTATCAACTAAATTACTTTGACTATTAAATAGTTGTGGTAATGTTTCTTCAAGATTTAGTATACATGTATGATAGATCTAAGCATCATGTTAAAGTTATGGTTCATGTGTCAAAACGAATTGTTTTATTATAAATCAGATAGTGTATATCCTAGAAATTTTATTAGCAATTATGAATGAAAACAAAAGATATTCATATATATATTCTATGAATGACTATGTGGTTGTATTGGCCATGATTTATAGTGATGAACAAGGTGTCACGCAATATCCAGATTCTAGAGGAACATGAGAATAGGGAAGTGAAGATCATTTCTTAAATTTATGATTTTATTTTATTATTTTACATGGTATTTTTAGGCTATATCCAAAATAATTTCCTAGTTTTTATTTATTATAATATTTAAACATGGGTAGATAGAACACAACCATTTCATACTTGGGATTAACAACATGGTAAAAAGATTTGGTGACCTTGTAATTTCCCTTACATTGTTTCTTTGTTTTCCATCAATTTATCTCATTCTCAAATCATCACAATTTAGGTCTATACCAAGTAAAATTTTATTAGAAATCATTTTTTGGGACTTGGTGTTTTTTATCTACCACTAACTTACCCCCCCCCCCACTCCCCACCCTCTTAGTGGCTATTTTATCTCCCATGGAAATATCACCAACATAGATATCTCTCATGATAAATCTTTACTAAAATCATGTCACTAAGAGTATGGATTACTTGAGGGAATGAGACCACCAATGCTATTTTCTGATCCCGTAGAATTTATTGAAATATATTAGTCATTTTATTGGTTCATGAAATTTTATTAGAACTCTAAGAAGAGTTAGGATAGTGTTAGTGGTGATAAGCTAGTTCAAGATGTTTCAGAACATATACTATCTATTTTGGGTTATTCTCTACCCGATCCATAATCTTTGTTACCAAAATTAATTATTTTGTAAATTTAAAAGTTAAATATGTACTTTTTGATACACTTCTAGTATTTAACATTAATTTTTTTATGGAATTTCCATATCCCCTTCATGTTTTTAATATTAAACTATTAAAAATTGTAAAACATATTATTAAAACATTCACCCCATTTACTATTTACTCTTCCAGTTTCATCTACAAAATATTTATTTGTTATCAAGGATCCATATTGAGGAATGTTATGTAATTTTAGTAATTAATATTTTTTCATCTCTATTGTATTGGTAATCCCTATAACATCTTAGACTAAGATCAACATGGATAGTTCATCCAATTGAAATATAAGGCCTTCAAGATATGAAGATATTTTTAGGGACACTAGGGGAGGATCCATCTCATGATTCACTAAGTACTACGAGACAAAGGCCACCTAAATAATTTTGATAGACTTTTTGTGAAATTAATTCATATTTCATGATTCAATCACTATCGTGTTATTTTTCTTGAGTTGAAATCTGTTTTCATTGTGAATGTCATCAAACATAATATATCACCACCTATTAAGTGGAATATAGTTTCATGGGGGGATTTTGAACAATAATATTAGATAATTCGTTTTATTTTATCAAATATATAAATAGGATAATATATAATTATATATAAACAACAAATCTGGGTGTGAGGTTTAGATCATGTCAATGTTATTGAGAAATGTGAGAGTCGATTGTGGATCACCGATTCCATTAATTTTGTAAAACTATATCCTTTAAATTTTGATAATTTGTTTTTTCATAGATAACATGTCTAGGTGGACACTTATTATTATAATTGTCTCTATGAAACAATTTTAAATTTTTTTTAAATTATTAATATCATTAATTTAATAATATTATTTCCAAAAATGCAAGGGAAAATTTTAGTAATTTCTCATTTTATCTTCTCTATTGGGAAAATTTATCATCTTTGGATATTATGTCTCAAATATAAAACTCTAAATTATCTTATGATATAGTATTTTACATGATTAAAAATTGGGCTTCATTCAATTAAATTTTATATTACCATGTATATAATACCTTATTAAAATTTGATGTAATCATTTTTAGGGGTTAATGAAGAAATAATGTGTGATTTTTGTCCTGTGGTAGACATATTTTTTAATATATCATTTTTAATAAGTATTCACAATTTATAAGTCAATATAATTCATTAGACTGATTTTTTATCTTATAGGATATCATATATGGGAAACTAGATCTTTTATTACTACATAATGTTTTAGGACATATGATGTTGCACCCCCCACCCCCTCAGTGGTACCACTTCCTAAATTACAATGATGGGAGTAAGAGTGACCCCAAATTCTACCTTTAATATTCCACGGGTTAGAAAATAAGGGAAAATGTATAAGACACAATTATTGGAATAATTAACCTCAATTAAATAAAAATTTTGAGGGATAAGATAATAAACTACTAGAAAACTCGATCATAAATTAATAGCCAGATTTGAAAATTCATAAAACTGATAATTCATATCATATAATTAAAATTAAAAACTCAAAATGAAATATAAAATAATAATTACAATAGATATGACTCTACAAATACTCCAAACTCCTTGCTATAAATTGCTTTCTGAGTCTTTGAAACTCTCATGGAATCTAGTGCAATAAAATTGTTATCCATATTTTGAAATATCATGTGTAATTGGAAAGACCATATAAAGGTATCTCATAAAGTTGTGAGAAAGGCATAATAATGCACTATTAAATAAATAAATAAAACTAATATGAACCTATGTAGGTCCACTAACCATACCGACCTCACTAAGGATCATTGAAAAAATAGATCCAAGGTCGTAACATAATATCCAGACTATATAAATAAAGGCACCCAACATCCCCATTCCCACTTAGTTTCTGATGTCATGAAAAAATTTCAAATTTCCTGTGATTTCAACCCTTTCATATCTATATATCAAACATCCCTTATAATGTTATTTCATATATTTTTCTAATCAAAACCTTACCTACTTTGGCCTCTTATAGGTCTAAACATCCTAATGTAATCATCCAATATTGACACATCACTTTCCACTTTCATATCATCATACATACAATCACACATCAAATAACATCATTATAACTAGTGAAATAGGGTATCAGGAACATAAATAGAATCAATCTCATACCTCCTATTACCATGTATGACCCCCACTATATATCACATCATCTCAGCTTTTTGCATCACGAACAACTATGAAACCATCATCCATTACTCACCAACAAATAGAAACCATAACCATATACAACACCCAACATGATAGCAGGGAAGATTAGGTAGTAAACCATTCATTCCCTTACCATCTTGGATATTAGATAAGAATCCTTCAAAAAAATTGGGTGACATTATGTAGCACTCAACTTGGGTGGGATTATTATAGAAATAACATAGATATATGAGGATAATAGATAACACACAATTCCTAATTTAAGGGAATACATCTTAAAGCACACTAGATTTCACACCATTTCAACATTGACTCATGATATCTTTTAAAATATGCTAAAATCATTAAATAGAATTCACAACATTATAAAACAGAAAAAAAGTCTCAGAGTTTCACACTTGTAAAAACATTTGATATTTTCTTGATTTTCATCACTTATTTCCATTAAATTTTTAATAATACATTCATCCCACTATTAAATGAAAAGTGCCACTAAATTAAATCATGTATTTAGATAGGTCATTAGGAATTTGTTTCCAACTAATTTATAAACACATGGTTCATTAACCAATTAACAATATTAAATTTCATTCAACATCTATTAAATAAAAACCTATTCCATACCTAGATTATTATGACTAAAAGAATTAAATTACTTTTAATAAACAATAACTACTTTTTATAACATGGTATCCAAAACCTTTCAAAAAAACAACTATAGAATCCCTTGAAAAAACACTTTTACAATGCATCCATTACTCTAAAAATATCAAATAACACCTACTAACTAGTCCTAAACATGTCCCAAGTGAAACCACTCATAATCATATTTCCCATTAGATGTCTCACATAAATCAGTCACCAACATCACATTAAAAATACCATTAATTCCAATAAAGAAATAGAATAACTGAAATCAAAACAAAAATACACATCGAAAAATTTCTATCATGTACAAATAATTAAATTTTGATTTCATAATTAAAGAGGGTTTATATGAAATTTTAATAACTCTATTATTGAAATTTTCAAATAATTTATATATTTTCACACAACTAATTCATAGAAAAATATAACTACATGTCCTTTTATATGCCAGGCCCTCAAATAATTATACATTATATGGGTTAATAATTCAAAGTGAATCCATAAACTAATATTAGAAATAACCCATAATAACAAAAGCTTCAAGTATCAATGATTGATCAGGTGGGAATAACAAGGAAAAATTTACCACAAGCAAACACATCCCCATATTCCCCTGAATTTAAATTAATTTAGTTCATTATCTTGATAATTATAACTATATTATACTGTCAAAGGAAAATAAAATAATGTTAAACAAATATATAAAATAATTAATGATAGAATATGGTTTGCTTATGTCAACCATGGCATTTTGGTCTATTGTACAAGACCCAACCAAGAGGAAAACGGTCCTCGGGTTATAATCCATCAAGGGAATCCTATAAGGTATCAGTAACCTTAGAAAACATATTTCCAAACATTATTTATCTATAACATCACCCAAAATATCCATATCACTCAATCACTATGTTCTATATATGGGGAGAATAGTAGAAAAGGAAGTTGGAGAGGGAACTCAAAAAGGATTTCCTAAAAACAATCTCCTAAGAAGAAGGTTCAAATTTAAAGAATATGGGCTGGAAGACCACTTAAAAATGCACCTAGGATTCAAAAGAGTCAATAGAGATGTGAGGTAAGTGATGAGTATCAAAAGGTTTTGAGAATTTATAAATTATTTTTAAATTGGAATAACACAACCTAGAACCCCGACCCATGTTTTACTAATTACATTACAACAAAAATAGGTATTTGCGGTGGTCTATTAGCGGCGATTTACTAAACTGCTTCTAATTTATTTAAGAAGGGTTTAGCGGCGATTTTTAATAAACTACCACTAAACTATGTTTTTTTACAGATTCGATGCTCCCCCCGTCCCCACCCCTGTGACCTAGCTTATCGCCCTTTCTCCCCCGGACCCTAGAGACCCCTGAAGAGCCATTCTCACCCCCCCCCCCCTTCGCCGCCCCCGACCTAGCTTTCCACCACGCCTTCTCCCCCCGACCCCTGTGGCCCCCAAAGACTCATGCTCGCAACCCCCCTTAGCCACCCCCAACCTAGCTCACCCCTTTGCCGGTCTTGACCCATGCTCGCCGCCCCTCAGCACACCCCGTCCCCCTTTAGCACACCTCATTTCCCTTCAGCACTCCTCGACGCCCATATTGGTAATGTGTTTTTTTCATTGTTTATTTTATAAGATATTATTATTCTTATTCAACATTTTTCATGTGAGGTTTTGGGTATGATCCTATTGAATCTACTTGTATTCTTACCCATTATATATATATATATTATTTTTATAGGTTTGTAAGAGGGAGTTAGTGATTGGGTTGAGTTTTACAAGAACATAAAATGGATCTTGTTTGTGTGTTTTTTATAACTAGTAGTTTATTTTTATTTAATTTCACAATATTGTTGTGAGAATATAGGTTATTTATAAAGGATAAAATTTCTGAAATTACATGTTTTTCTCTTCAATAATTATTAGAGTAGTTATTTTCTACATGAAAATAAATATTTTATTTGGTGTAAAACTTGTGAAATTGATTTAATGTATTTAGTCATGGGTTATTTTGATTCTATAATGATGTTTATAAATTATAGAAATATTTTTTCTAGAAGTTAAAATTTAATTAATATAATGTAAAAATATATTGGATGACATAGGGTTATTACTTATTAAAATGGAATACCTAAAACTAAGAGATAAAATGCAATTGTTTTTAATAAATATCCCTGTGGGAATTTTTATAGTAATAATAGTTTAAATAAAATGATTATTATTATTAATTTTTTTTCAAAAATAAATTAACTATTTCAATACAATATAAATGGAATAATTACGAAGTTCATGTATTGAATCAGAAACATGTGTTTTGGATATTATGGCATTAATATTTTTATTATATAAATGTCATTGGTTAAGAAATATTACAAGAGGCAATGCATTTGGAATTGACATTATATGACATGATTTGATCCATGATTTTGGCTAGGCCTTGTGTTTGGTACCATGTTTTTTTATATTCCACATGTTTGATGGGGATATGCTATCTTCCATGTGTTTTGTATAAAACTTACATGAGCCCTGTTTTTTGATACCGTACTCCTTGGTGGGTGTTTATAGCATCCACCAACATTAGCTAATATTGGAATACAAGTTCTATGGGTGACTTGGTTTTTGAAAAATTCATTAAAGATCATCTTTTTATTATTTAATTATATAATTTAATAGCCTTCCCCTATAATATATGATAAAATTAAAATTTTTCATTCTTTGGTTATTTAAGCATTTATTTTCATTATTTATTACACCCCTTATATACACAACATGAGTTAATACATATTAAATGCATGGTGATGTAGGTAAGGGTAAAAACTCTAAAATGGTATGAGATGATTTTTGGACACATCATCAAGTTGATTTTATATGTTTTTATGTCATGTTGAGGGGTTTTATTATATTATTTTCTAGCAATTTTAGTTTTATTGTATATGAAATTTTCAATTGGGATTTATTTTATATATAACCTAGATTAATTCATAATTTGAAAAAAAATAGATTCAGTTTCATACATAAATTTATATTTTTATCTTTTATATATACTACATATGATTATTGAGTTCTTTACTTTAATATTTTACTATAGTGGATTATTAATGGGAAAACCACTCCATGAAATAATACTTTCCTACCCCCCTGGGCTAGTTAGTAGCCTCTGACATCCAAATACTACATTTCCTAAGGACATAATGATTTATGTAACATCATGCCTATATCATATTAGAATAAAAAAACATATAAATTAATAGAAATTCTCTATGTATTATTTATTCTTTATTCTATGAACATTTAATTGATATTAAAAGTATATTATGGACTTCTAGTAAAATAGTATTCAATTCATTCCTTTTTGAGGAACCGAATATGAACATATTTTTCATATGATAATTGATTCATTATCTTTTAAGTAGTGTTTTCTCATGTCTTCATCAGCAACCACTATCTCCAACCATAAATAGACTACTTATGTATCTTCAACATGACCAACATCTATATACCACAAAAAATAGAAAACAAATAATGCATGGAGAAAAAATTTAACTGTCACCTACTTATTATCATTAGAATTTAACCCCTAAAATATAGTCATTTTATTTATCCTTAATCAATAGATATTTCAAAACCTATCAAAATACCAAAGTTAGATATTTGGATTGATATTCCATTAAACAAAAAGAAGATAATAATGATTGAGGTTTTAATGAGATTATCCTACCATCTAGGAGTCCAAATAAATTAATGACTCATCAATATGACATTTAACAAGATTTTAGAAATATAAATAATGGGTTTAAAGAAACATTCTCAAATGAATCACCTTTATTATTTCATAGTCATATAAGTGGAAAAGGAAATGTATATTTAAAAATCCAAAGTAAAATTTAAAAAATTCCCATGCACGAAAGGTGTGGTTGGAGAAAGTGGACCCCCTTCTGGACTATATTGGATCACCAAGGATATTCCATGATCCACCCCAGAGCTCCACATTATGTTTCAACCACCATTGATTTTCCATGATCCACCCCAGATTGGAAAAATTTAATCACACGAAGGGTCAAAACATGTTGCTGCCCATAACACTTCACCATGATACCCAAAATGTTCTAAAATTATCAACCACAGACCATAACCAACTCTTTGAATCCTAATTCAAAGCCACCAATAACATACAAAGTAGGAAAAAATTATTAATATACACAATATTTAATACTACCCCTATTGTATATTTTTTGGGGATTGAATATTTTATTTGAGTTCCATAAGACTATGGATTTAATAGGTTTTCCCACATTCTATAATTGAAAAAAAAAATTAAATAGAAATAGAAAAGTAATATTGTCATCAATACTCTTCAATGTTATTTCAGGTTATATTTTAGGAAATTTAATATATATGATTTCATTTATCTTTGGAATTAAAGTTTTACTTTGAGTCTGAAAAAACAAATACCTTACTTATAAGCCTTGGATTTATCTACCCTAGCCATGAATCCTTTCACCTGATGATTCCTGGCATGTTCTACATCTTGGTTCCTCGTGTATTTTCTAAAGTAGTGAGCCACGTTTAAGGAAATTAACAGTTTGTTCCCATTTCATATTCCTAACTTCTATTCAATTATTATATTATTTATCAAGACCTTACCTTAGTGATATCAAAGTTATGACATCATTAGTTTGGCTATCTGTTTTGGTGTAGCATGACAAACAAAAAAATTAAGGGATGAGATCCTTGTTCTCGTCTTCTTTTATAGAACTTTTTAATTTGCATGCTTTAGTTTTCTAGTGGGTGGGTTTATTATGTACCACATGTATTTATATAGGAAAACCTTATTTAATAAATTTATATATTTTTTCAACTAGTATATATGAATCTATTTCCCTATTTAATAATAGTTGTTTCCGACGCTTTCGCCGGGGCGCGCGCATCCGTCTGTGAGGACGCGCGGCTGTGTTGCCCCGCATTCCCGCTTTCCAAAGGCGGGCGGCATTCGTTCCTTGTTCAGGTACGTCTGCTCCTTGATCGAAACGGGATGATGGGATGTCGGTTCTTCCTCCTGTGGATTCCTCCTCAGAACTCTTCACCTAGTCCGGGTCTCCCTTATAGATTTAATACGTTGTTCGTGAATCTCATTCCCGGTGCCATATTGTCATGGACGCCGGTTAATTACACTACTTCCGTCAAGACTTTCCATAGGGTCTTGACATGGTAGCGACCTTCGGTCGGAGTAAACGGCAACATCAGGAATGTCGGGGCATCTCTGGGTGCGTGGACATTGGGGAACCTGTATTCTTCCTCATAAGAGGGCATCTCAAGGGTGCAGAACCCGAGGCGTACATCTGAGGTTTTCCTCAGCTTCCTGTGTTTAGCACAGGGTATGTTGCAAGATTAACGTCTAGCAGAGACGGTTACACCAAAGGCGTTCCATCCGAGGTTTTCCTCAGGCATCTCATGTTTATCACGAGGTAGGCCGCGAGTTTAACGTCTTGCGGAGACGGAATGAGGGTGATCAGAACGTCCCATAGAGACGGACCAGATTGGTATATCCCTATGAGGGAACACCTGGAAGGTTTACCAAGGAGATGGTTCAGAACGCCCAATGCGGACGGATCCGAGGTGGTGCACTCCCTATAGGGGAAAAGGGAGATGAATCGGGGTGTACACAGAGGACAGCGACCCGGAGATATGATGGGGGTTACACATGGAAAGCGGCCCATGCGCCGCTAGGAGCAGCGAGGAGGTGGATGGCATGATCCCACCGGGATGTGGCGGACCGGGTGAGAATCAGGATGGGTGATGGATGGATGAGTGAAGTGGAGGAGGATGAAATGGGACCATCGCAGGGGGCGACGGTGAAGTTGGGCTTGAGCCTTGAAGAGGCTTCCTACGTATCCCCGTGGCAGGGAATCAAAGTCCGCGTAGTTCGGGATGGTGCCGGTAAACCGACGTGAATTGGGTGATGGGTGGGCTTGAACCTCATGGAGGCTTCCTACGTACCATGCCTTAACACGGATCAAAGTCCCCGTAGTTCAAATGGGTGATGATCGCAATGGCTTACCACTGGACCAGGATGGGACCCGACGTGAAATGACGGGTGGGTGTGTCGGTGAGCCGACGTGAAAGTGGACCTTGGTCCAATGGGTGGTGGGCTTGAACCTCATAAAGGCTTCCTACGTACCATGCCTTGACACGGATCAAAGACCTCGTAGTTCGGAGAATACAGTTTAACGTCATGCGGGACGAAAGTGACCCCTGTCGTGAATAAACGACGGGTGAGCTTGAACCTCGTGGAGGCTTCCTACGTACCATGCCTTGGCATGGATCAAAGACCTCGTAGTTCAGGTGGGTTTGGTTGCAATGGCTTACCACTGGACCAGAATGTAGTTTAACGTCATGCTGGACGGGGGTGAAACCCGACGTGAAAGACGGGTGGGCTTGAACCTCGTAGAGGCTTCCTACGTACCATGCCTTGACATGGATCAAAGACCTCGTAGTTCAGGTGGGGGTTTTGTCGGTAAACCGACGTGAAAGCAGACCTTGGTCTGCTAATGGTGGGCTTGAACCTCGTGGAGGCTTCCTACGTACCATGCCTTGACATGGATCAAAGACTTCGTAGTTCAATGGGGGTTTGTCAGGGTCGGTGCTCACTCTAAGCCCACGTGAGTCATGCTCGGTGTGAGAAACAAGAGGTTGCAAGGACCTGACGATCACGTCGCGAAGGGTGCGTCCGTGAGAAGCGAAGAGGGGCTTACGCGTTGAGCGGCCCATGGTGTTGGGACTTACTCCAGGATGGAGGCCCAGAACGGCTTACCGCTAAATTGGGTCACAACGGCTTACCGCTGGATTGGGTCACAACGGCTTACCGCTGGATGGGGATGTCAACGGCTTACCGCTGCATAGGATCACAACGGCTTACCGCTGGATGGGGATGTCAACGGCTTACCGCTGCATAGGATCACAACGGCTTACCGCTGGATGGGGATGTCAACGGCTTACCGCTGCATCGAATCACAACGGATTACCGCTGGATGGGGATGTCAACGGCTTACCGCTGCATAGGATCACAACGGCTTACCGCTGGATGGGGATTTCAACGGCTTACCGCTGCATAGGATGACAACGGCTTACCGCTGGATGGGGATGTCAACGGCTTACCGCTGCATAGGATCACAACGGCTTACCGCTGGATGGGGATGTCAACGGCTTACCGCTGCATAGGATCACAACGGCTTACCGCTGGATGGGGATGTCAACGGCTTACCGCTGCATAGGATGACAACGGCTTACCGCTGGATGGGGATGTCAACGGCTTACCGCTGCATAGGATCACAACGGCTTACCGCTGGATGGGGATGTCAACGGCTTACCGCTGCATAGGATCACAACGGCTTACCGCTGGATGGGGATGTCAACGGCTTACCGCTGCATAGGATCACAACGGCTTACCGCTGGATGGGGATGTCAACGGCTTACCGCTGCATAGGATCACAACGGCTTACCGCTGGATGGGGATGTCAACGGCTTACCGCTGCATAGGATCACAACGGCTTACCGCTGGATGGGGATGTCAACGGCTTACCGCTGCATAGGATCACAACGGCTTACCGCTGGATGGGGATGTCAACGGCTTACCGCTGCATAGGATCACAATGGCTTACCGCTGGATGGGGATGTCAACGGCTTACCGCTGCATAGGATCACAACGGCTTACCGCTGGATAAGGATCACAACGGCTTACCGCTGGATAAGGATCACAACGGCTTACCGCTGGATGGGGATGTCAACGGCTTACCGCTGCATAGGATCGCAACGGCTTACCGCTGGATGGGGATGTCAACGGCTTACCGCTGCATCGGATCACAACGGCTTACCGCTGGATAAGGATCACAACGGCTTACCGCTGCATAGGATGACAACGGCTTACCGCTGGATGGGGATGTCAACGGCTTACCGCTGCATAGGATCACAACGGCTTACCGCTGGATGGGGATGTCAACGGCTTACCGCTGCATAGGATCACAACGGCTTACCGCTGGATGGGGATGTCAACGGCTTACCGCTGCATAGGATCACAACGGCTTACCGCTGGATGGGGATGTCAACGGCTTACCGCTGCATAGGATCACAACGGCTTACCGCTCGATGGGGATGTCAACGGCTTACCGCTGCATAGGATCACAACGGCTTACCGCTGGATGGGGATGTCAACGGCTTACCGCTGCATAGGATCACAACGGCTTACCGCTGGATGGGGATGTCAACGGCTTACCGCTGCATAGGATCACAACGGCTTACCGCTGGATGGGGATGTCAACGGCTTACCGCTGCATAGGATCACAACGGCTTACCGCTGGATGGGGATGTCAACAGCTTACCGCTGCATAGGATCACAACGGCTTACCGCTGGATGGGGATGTCAACGGCTTACCGCTGCATAGGATCACAACGGCTTACCGCTGGATAAGGATCACAACGGCTTACCGCTGGATAAGGATCACAACGGCTTACCGCTGGATGGGGATGTCAACGGCTTACCGCTGCATAGGATCGCAACGGCTTACCGCTGGATGGGGATGTCAACGGCTTACCGCTGCATCGAATCACAATGGATTACCGCTGGATGGGGATGTCAACGGCTTACCGCTGCATAGGATCACAACGGCTTACCGCTGGATGGGGATGTCAACGGCTTACCGCTGCATCGGATCACAACGGCTTACCGCTGGATTGGGTCACAACGGCTTACCGCTGGATGAAGATCACAACAGTGGATGGGGCTTACGCGAGGAAGCTTCCCGGGTGCCACTAAGGAGCGACACTGGTGAATGGGGCTTACGCAAGAAGCTGCCCGAGTGCCGCTGAGGAGCAGCACTGGTGAATGGGGCTTACGCAAGAAGCTGCCCGAGTGCCGCTGAGGAGCAGCACTGGTGAATGGGGCTTACGCGAGGAAGCTGCCCGGGTGCCACTAAGGAGTGGCACTGGTGCATGGGGCTTACGCTAGGAAGCTGCCCGGGTGCCGCTAAGGAGCGGCAATGGTGAATGGGGCTTACGCTAGGAAGCTGCCCGGGTGCCACTAAGGAGTGGCAATGGTGAATGGGGCTTATGCTAGGAAGCTGCCCGGGTGCCACTAAGGAGTGGCAATGGTGAATGGGGCTTACGCTAGGAAGCTGCCCGGGTGCCGCTATGGAGTGGCACTGGTGAATGGGGCTTACGCTAGGAAGCTGCTCGGGTGCCGCTAAGGAGTGGCAATGATGAATGGGGCACACGCTAGAAAGCTGCCCGGGTGCCACTAAGGAGTGGCACTGGTGAATGGGGCTTACGCAAGAAGCTGCCCGGGTGCCACTAAGGAGCGACACTGGTGAATGGGGCTTACGCAAGAAGCTGCCCGAGTGCCGCTGAGGAGCAGCACTGGTGAATGGGGCTTACGCGAGGAAGCTGCCCGGGTGCCACTAAGGAGTGGCACTGGTGAATGGGGCTTATGCTAGGAAGCTGCCCGTATGCCGCTATGGAGTGGCAATGATGAATGGGGCACACGCTAGAAAGCTGCCCGGGTGCCACTAAGGAGTGGCAATGGTGAATGGGGCTTACGCAAGAAGCTGCCCGAGTGCCGCTGAGGAGCAGCACTGGTGAATGGGGCTTACGCTAGGAAGCTGCCCGAGTGCCGCTAAGGAGCGGCAATGGTTAATGGGGCTTACGCTAGGAAGCTGCCCGGGTGCCACTAAGGAGTGGCAATGGTGAATGGGGCTTACGCTAGGAAGCTGCCCGGGTGCCACTAAGGAGCGGCAATGGTGAATGGGGCTTACGCTAGGAAGCTGCCCGGGTGCCGCTGAGGAGCAGCACTGGTGAATGGGGCTTACGCTAGGAAGCTGCCCGGGTGCCGCTATGGAACGACACTGGTGGATGGGGCTTACGCTAGGAAGCTGCCCGTGTGCCACTATGGAGCGGCACTGGGGAATGGGGCTTACGCTAGGAAGCTGCCCGGGTGTGCCGCTAAGGAGCGGCAATGGTGGATGGGGCTTACGCTAGGAAGCTGCCCGGGTGCCGCTATGGAACGGCACTGGTGAATGGGGCTTGCGCTAGGGAGCTGCCCGGGTGTGCCGCTAAGGAGCGGCACTGGTGAATGGGGCTTACGCAAGAAGCTGCCCGTAATGTCTTCCTCATGTCTGGCCATGAGGGCATCCCAACTCACTGGTGAATTGGGCATCCTATCATTTGTTAGATAGGGAGAATACTACAGTTTAGAGTCATGTAGGTAGGACTATTGGCATCTTATACTAGGAGCATAAGGCATCTCTCGCATAGGGCAAGAGGCATCCTGTCATTTGTTAGATAGGGAGTGCTACAGTTTAAAGTCTTGTAGATAGGACTATTAGGCAGAAGGTACCTAGAAATGGTTGGTGTCGGGACTTACGCAAGGGCGGCCCTTTCTGGTTGAACCTGGCATAGAAGCCAAGTGATTGGGTTTGGAGGAGTTACCTGAGGAATGGTTCGACTCAAGGTACCCGGGGAATCGATGATGAGAATCTCAACTCTCGACATGGAATGAAACCAAGAGAAATATGTCAACTCAAGGTGTTCCATGGTGTGTGGAGGAGTATCTCAAATCATGGTGTTCCATAGGTGGTAGGTGGGAGCGCAATGGAAAATCCCGGCATCCCGGCCCGAAAAGTTCGCGGTGCGACTCTCCATTTGTCATGGGGGTCTGTGACGGTAGCGAAGGGACCGGCCCGGAGGGCCGGGACCGCAGCTCGGCACTGACCCCAAACGGGGGTGCGGGGGCGCAGCCCCCGCGGTATGGACCGGTGGGCGCGAAGGTAGGATCCTCGCGAAGGATGGGTCTTCACGAAGTAGCTTCGCGAAGCATGGCCTCGCGGAGCAATGGTCTCTCGCGGAGCAAAGGGGTCTCGCGGAGCTTGGTCTCGCGGAGCAGCATCGCGGAGCTTGGTCTCGCGGAGCAGCATCGCGGAGCAAGGGCTCGCGGAGCAAAGGGCTCTCGCGGAGCTTGGTCTCGCGGAGCAGCATCGCGGAGCATAGGCTCGCGAAGCATGGACTCCTGGAGTATCGGCTCGCGGAGCAGCAACGCGAAGGAAGCTGCTCGCGGAGCATGGCCTCGCGGAGCCGCAATGCGGAGCTCCGCTCGGCCGCCCAAGGGGCGAAGTGGCCGTGGCCATCCTCGGCCGTCCGGAGAAGGGGGGTGAGCTGGGTATTTATAGGCAAGGGGCGCCGCGAAGCAGAACTTCCGCGCCGCCTCAGGAGCTTCGCGGCGCGCTCGCGAACGTCAAATGCGTTCGCGGAGCATCACCGCCTCTGGAGCTTCGCGGCGGCTCGCGAACGTCAAATGCGTTCGCGGAGCATCACCGCCTCTGGAGCTTCGCGAGGCCGCGATGGTCGGGGCGCTTCGCGGCGGGGCTTCGCGGGACCGCGCTGCACGGGTGCTTCGCATCGGTGCTTCGCATTAGTGCTTCGCGATGGGTCTTCGCGGCGCATCGCCAACGTCAAACGGGTTCGCGGAACCTCTCGCCTCATTGCTTCGCGGCGGCGCTCCGCGATCACAGAGGGGGGCTTCGCGGATGGGCTTCGCGAACCAGATTTCCAGCCCAACTTCAAACGTCCATAACTCCTAATCCGTAACTCCGTTTGGGCCCTACGACCTACCAAATCGAAGCTTGAGAAATGGACTACAATCTTGGATCATGTATGGAAGCATTTGGAAAATTTTGGGGACGCGTTTTTCGGGGTCTACAATAGTTATGTGTTTTATTTTTTTATAATATTGTGTAGGAACATTGTGATATACATGGATAAAAGTTAGAACACATTACTGAGGAACACACCTCAGTAGGTTAATAGTTTGAATGAGTTTTTAGATTTTTCAATTCCAAATCGATCTGTTGAAGGGATAATAAGATTTCCATGTTCTAAATATAAATTTAGAATATATTTGAAGAGATATGAAGTTTTTGAACATTTAATATTGAAGAAATTACCTGGTCAATATTTGTGTTGGATTTGGCACGGAGAATTGAACATTTTAGAAAGGTTGAGAACTGATTCCAATCCACATAATGACCTCCCAACCTCATAGACAATGGAAAATGAAATGAAAACCCTTATAAATGATGAATTCATAACTGCAAGAGACTATCATCAACATCAAAACATATTAGAACAACTAGATGAGGGTGCTAAAAATAACAACATGACATGTGATCTTTCTGAGACTGTAGGCCAACCATATCAAGATTTTAATATATCATTGGATCGTTCTCTTAATTATGTGGAGACTAATGTAAGAGAAAACATCCCTGAGGAAAATATATTTCATGATTTAGTTGAACATGGAAATCAAGAGTTTTAGAGTATGTATTTGAATTATTCCAAACTTTCTTTTATGCAGATGTTGTATCATATAAAATGTCTATGTGGAATTAAAAATAATGCAATGTTCATGATATTGGAATTGTTGTGTGATGCATTTCCTGAAGCAAACATACCTGAGTCTTTTTATTATTTGAAAAAAGTTACTAATGGGCTTAGTCTGAATTATACAAAATTACTTGCATGTCCTAATAATTGTATGCTTTATAGGAGAAAGGATTCAAGTAGATAGGATTGTAAAAAATGTTCTTCTTCTAGATGGAAGTCAATGGGTGATGTTGGAAGTTTGAATCAACATACTTTCATGATAAAGAAGAAAAGGAACACACCTGCAAAGGTTTTTCATTACTTTCCTTTAAAGCCTCGATTGCAATGATTATTCATGTCATCGAAAACCACCGAACACATGAAGTTGCATTCTGTAGAGAATAACAATGATGGGTTAATGAGACATCCACAAGATTCACAATCTTGGAATAAATTTGATTCATTACATCTAGATTTCTCATCTGATCCGAGGAATGTTCGATTGGGATTGGCTACCAATGGATTCAACCCATTTGGGACTTTGAGTACCAGTTATAGCATTTGGCCAGTTTTTTTTATCCCTTATAATCTGCCTCCGTGGATGTGTATGCAACAAATATCTTTTATCATTTCGATGATTATTTTTAGAAAAAAATGCCTAGAAATGATATTGATGTATACTTTTAGCCTTTAATTGAAGAATTACAGGAGTTGTGGAGAAACGGTGTTGGGACATTTGATGCTTCTTCTAAAACAATGTTCAAAATGCATACTGCTTTAATGTGGACCATTAGTGACTTTACAGGGATTGGGAATTTATCTGTATGGAACACTTACATGGGTTTTTCTTGTCCTATTTGTAACTTTTATTTTGATCCCAAACGGCTAATTCACAACAGAAATTGATTCTTCTTGTGCCATAGAATATTTCTCGATGCATCTCATAGATTTCTGCTGAAAAGATCAAAATTTAACAGTTTTTTTATCGTAGCCCACCTACAAAGTTGTTAATTGGTTCTGAAATATTTACACAACTTGGAAATGTTGAAACAGAATTTGGGAAGGTTCTTCAAATGATTGATAGTGGGAAATGGGTTCAAAGTGCATCATCAAGTGAAATCTGAACGCAGCAATGGAAGAAAAAAAGTATATTCTTCAAACTTTTGTATTGGGAATTTAATTTGTTGCGGAATAATCTTGATGTGATGCATATTAAGAAGAATTTCTATGATAATTTTATTTTCACATTACATAATAAGCATGGAAAGTCGAAGGATTGTCTCAATTCTCGCAAAGACTTACAAGTAATGATCATAAAACTTGATCTTTGCCCAGATGAGAATGAAAAGTATGCTCCTGTAATTTTTGCAATGAAAAATAGGGATAAAGATACATTCCATCGAATTTTAAAGAATTTTAAGGTATCTAATGGGTATTCAAGTAACATCTCGAGGTGTGTTGACTTGAAGAATCGTAAGTTACATAGATTGAGAAGTCACGGTTCACATATTTGGTTACGACAGTTACTACCTTTAGCGTTGCGTACATTATTACTGGAAAAAATTATTGTTGTTGTACTCCAATTCTACACATTTTTCAGACAACTATGTGAGAAGTCTATACAACCATTTTCAAATGACAACCTCCAAGAGAGGTTTTTATTGACCCTTTTTTTAATGGAGATGATCTTTCCTCCATCATTTTTTATTATCATGATGTATTTAACTATTCATTCGGTTGAGGAAGCTAAATTAGGAGGCCCTATTCATTATCGATGAATGTATCCAATTGAGGGGTATGTTATTTATATTCCTTCGGTTAAGTAAAAAAAATAACTTAATTAAATGAATAATTATGTTAATTTATTTCACAAATATAGTGGGCATTTGAAATCATGCGTGAGAAATAAAGCTCAACTAGAAGGCTTTATTGTTGAAGGATGTTTGGCTGAGGAGTGTCTTACCTTTTGTCATAGATACTTGGAAGATATTGAGAAAAGATTTAATAATGTTGGATGTGTTGATGACACATTCACCAAATCTCAAATACATCAGAAATCAAAAACAATTCCTATTATTAGCCGATCAGTTGGGAGGACCTCAAATGTGACACTGACAAAATTGGAATTATTACAGGCACATAGATATGTGCTGCTGAATAGTGAAATTTCAAATCCATTTTTTGAATATTTGACTATACAAACAAAAATATGAATGAGAGGGCGAACACAAAATGAGAAAGATATAAGTAAAGCTGTTAATAAATAGTTTATAGAATGGTTTTCACAATGTGTAAGTTCATAAATATTACAATAAATATGAATATTAGTTTGACACATATATTTTGTATATCTAATAAAGTAGATTTATTTTTTTAGATCTTGAATACTGATACTTGATTAGAGTTTTTAGAAGATTTGATTTTTCTTGCTCAAGGTCCTCTAAAACAAGTTAGAAAGTTCGACGCTTACAACATGAATGGCATTAGAGTTCGTACAGTCGATCGAGAAGAGGGTTTGAAAACATAGAATAGTGGAATATTTACATTTTCTAAAGTGGGATACTATGGAAAGATAACTAATATTATTAAATTAAACTACCATGGTCATTTTTTAGTTGTTTTATTCAAATGAAATTGGGTCGATATTATTAGAGGTTTTAAAATAGATTCCTTGCAATTTACTTCTGTGAACTTATCTCACTTGATAGATGTTGGTGATCATGAACTGTATGATATGTATATCATATCATCACAAAAAATGTTATATTATGTGAATAATGTTGTGGATGAAAGTTGGAGTGTAGTTTCTCATGTAATATAATGATATTTGTATGATATGGGTGATGAAGTGGAAGATTTGACCTCTGAAATTGAATCCCATCGATAACAAGAAGAAAAATTATTTTTCCATCATGATATTGAAAATATTAGTCTAGAAAGGATGAATGAATTGGATGAATTAATTGATCATGAAACTGATATGATTGAAGTGGAAAATGATTGTATGTACAAATATTTATTCATTCAGCAACCACTTTTTTCATTTGTGCAGTCATTTATTTTTATTATTATGTATATTTTGTTTGTTAGAACCGAGCATCTATTTTCATTTTGTTTTTTAAAAATCTGCATAATTTTTTTGAAATATATGTTCTAAATGTAATTTTATTTGATTAAATGACAAGAATTCCAAGAGGAAGATATACACCGTTTCATCCACTACTACGACAAATGATGATCCATTTGTCTCCCTACCTACGACATCTAAGCCACCATCTGAATGCCCCCTTGCACTATCTCCCCCTTCACCATCTCTCACACCCTCTCTAAGGATCCCTTAAGAATCTGATTCGTTGACACCCCCTTTCGCAGCCTTAGTAGTGGGGTGGTGGCGTGCCACTTCTAGTTCATCACGGGCATACTGGAGGGTCACTTCTATAGGTAAAAATTTTAATATAAATAAATTAATAGCACTTTTTTATACTAATTGTTTGTTCAATAAAGATGCAAAAAATGCAGCAGTGGAAAAGAAATATAAAATGTTCAGATGTTTGGAATATGAATAGAGTGAAGATAGTTGTCCCATTTGATTCTTATGAGGTCCCAACAGATGACGCTACGAGATTACTTGGCCAAATTCTAGGTCATCTGGAAGCGGAGCCCATTTCCATTCCTATTTCATATGATGATTGGAGAAATATGCCAACAAGTTGGAAAAATAATGTTTTTGATTCAGAAATAAAGGTTATTTTAATACATTATGGGGTAATTGAATGTCATGTTATTAATATGTTCAAAATGAATTTCTATATACAGATGTTTTTCTACTTCATATTTTCTGATGTGATAGCATCAAAGTGGACATTGAAAAATCTAGGTAACAAAATGGAAAGACTTAAAATGGAGTTTGTGGAGAAATGTCGATAATATTTCATTGACCATCCAAAAAATGTATGAGAAGGTACCCAATGGGGTACCCAAAGAAAAGTGTAATGTTTTTGTTGACATACATCATGCTGAAAAGCAGATGGAATTTAAATATATATTATTATATTAACCTCATTTTACATTTATAAATGTATATAAAGAGTAGATGACTTTGAATACATTATTATTAAATTGCATTTTATTTATTTCAGGATCTGTCAAGAAAGAATGTGTTAAGTTAGGCTATGCAAGTCATCCCTCACAATGCGGGATGAAAAAGATTTTCTAGAAGCCGATCGACTCTAATAATATTTTCATTATTTTAAATATTTATAAGACAATATTATCTATTTAATATATTAAATTGTTGATTTATATTTGTTTAATGCAATCACAGAGTTTAGGGCACGAAGCATCATGAACTAAAGTGTGGTTGGATGTTCCCAAAAAATCTGATGGAAGTTTTGTTAATGATTCTGCCAAAGAAGTTGGGGTATGGACTCTTTTTTCATTATAATAACTTATTATCAGTTTTTAATATGTTAATATATATTGTTATTTGATTTATAGGTAAAAATTAAATAACTATGGGATTCCAATCATTGACAGTACTACTCAGTCTCCAAGGATGACTCGATTGCTAAATTCCATGGGAAGGAGCATCCTGGTAGAGTGTGCAGGATGGGTTTCGTACCCATACCATCTGAGGTCATTGGCAGGCTACTAGGGATTTCAGCTACATCTACTCTTGGTTTTAGTCAGTCCATATCCAGAGATGCTTAGATAGAGATCTCTTCTCTACGAAACATAGTTCAAGACCAGGGGCTCAGATATCTGATTTTCAGAAAGTGTTGACTAATATACGTCAGCATATTAGTAGATGTTCCCCCAATAGTAGTGCATCGACTAATGGTGAGAAGGTAAATCAAAAATATTCAAAATCATTTATTTTTCGATCTTTTATTGGATTTATGTTTAAATATAAATATTTAAAAATATTTAATTTTCAATATAATGTTCTTATAGGTGGTATCAGTAAGTGGAGATGGAGGTAGAGAGGGTGATGATATGTGTTCATCATAGGACAGTGATTAGTTTTATTGTTGATATGTTGGACAAATATGGTAACAGTAAGTTTGTATATGTATCATGTGTGGCACATAGTTTCCACCAAACATTTTCATGACCTAACATTTTCTTGATTTCTCATGTTTCATTTTATGTATTTTATTGATTTCTGATGTTTCCTTTTATGTCTCGATTTCTCGTGTGTGGTATGTGCCATATATGTTGATTCTTTATTGTGATGATTCATTTTTTATGGTTAATTTTTCCTAAATTTATTTGGTTTTTCGGTCCTGGGTGAACATCCCACTTCAAAGCAATATAGGATCTCATAAACTCATTTCTCATAAAATATGTGACCATTACCATGCCACGAACTGTAATCACTCCATGTATATCAAAATTCAATCCTGAAATAGTTTCACATTCTTCCATCCAATCACTCCTCATGATAAATTCTAGAACAATATTCTAACTTGTCTTTACTTGTTTAACCAATGAAGACATTATCTCTATTGATACCCACATTAATTCCCTTAAACCCTCAACTACACCCACCAACTAGTTTTATAGTGAAGATAAGATATTCTATTCAACTAATGAAATCAGTTCTCCCATATCCTAAATTTTCTATCCCAATGAATTTACCACTACATTTCAATTTCTAGCATTTAAGAATATTGAACATCAAAATTTTCTAATTTCCTTGGTATTCATGATACTATTGGTCTTTTCTACCTTCCCTGAGACTCATTTCTCTTCATTCTTCATTATTTGAATATGATATTATATCACATCATCAATGAATGAATATTATCATTTGCTAAATTGTGTGCTAACACTAATTTTTTCATCTATTCTAAACCACATATATTTCAAGGTAAATGATCCATGATCATCTCTAATTGTGTTCCAACCATTCCCCACCTAGTACCCTTCTTCAACCAAGCCACGTGGTTTTCTGGGGAGAACCACATGGGTTCCCATGACCATGTTCCTATCATGAAACCATTTAGTGGCCTCTATAAATCTTAAAACCCAAAAACAAACAACATAATAATTCACACAATAAAATAATATCTTATAATCAAATAAATAAGGGTAGAATGTAAGGCTTAAGGCACCTGGAAAACGTCAAGTCATTATAATCTCCCCCTATGAGTATTTATCATCCTTGAGTAGTGACTATATATTTCACACCCAAAAGTTGGGGGATATTGATCTCAAGCATAATATTATCAATTTTAAGATTCTTCATGCATACGTCCATGCTCCCATATGACTCTAACAAGTGACATCATCTTTCTTCAAAACATTTTCTCACTACAGTCCATGATTCACACCGAGCGCTCCTCAAATTATGGGTAAGTCTCCAACTGAAATTTTTCATAGTTGATCACATAATTTTGATTGAGAATGTACAACTGAATATAAGAGACATGTAAAACATAACACATTCTTTGATATTGTGGAGGAAATTGTGAATATATTTCCACTATCATGACACTCTTGATAATCCTGAACAACCCCATAAACTTTGGTACCAGTATCCTTTGCTTCTAAAATCATTGATTCCCTAATTGAGAAGTCTCCCATAATAAAACTGAAACACCCACAATGAATTCCATGTGTTTCTGCATACAATTTTCATATGATCACTATTTTAAATGAGAAGTGATTAAATGATTCTTGATCTAGTACAATATCACAAACACCTCTAAAATAATGAATGACCCACAATTACTACCTCCCATCCAAATTCTAACATAGGTTTGGCATTTTTTTCATGAAATATGACATACATGCTTTTTTATAATTTTGTTTAAAAGTATAATGGAGATTTGATATGTTTATATGCATTCCTTTACCCACTGAACGATGCATTTGGTTGTTCTTAGATAAGCATCTCATTTTATATTGATTTTAGTATGTATTTTGTTGGTCTTTTGGTATTCTTGGAATTGTTTTTTTTTTCAGGGCACTGGTACAGGGGCTGCAGAAACTGCTTCTTTTTTTGTAAGTCTATTTTTAGAAGTAGTTTTTACCACAGCTAGCTATAACAGGTAGATTTAGCGGCGGTTAAAACAGCCCCTAAATTTCGGTATTTTTTTATTAGCGGTGGTTCTAACTGCAACTACGGTCTTAAATTTAGTGGCGGTTAAAACCACCACTATAGTGTCTCGTCTTCTACGTGAAATGCGCCAACTACAACAGTTCCCATAAGCCATCGCTAAATAGATTTAACTCCTTCAGATAGTTTCCTGACAAGTAATTTAGCGGTCATTTTCAGAAACCTCCATAGAATCATATAACGGCAGTTTAAACCTTCTCCATATCCAAAAATAACCGCCACGAAATTGTAATTTTCTTGTAGTGTTAGATTTTCAAATATGCCTATATTTTATCTCATATAGATAAAATTTAATCTCCCTTATAAAAACTAGACTCCATAGTTGAAGGTGAAGATCCTAGCTAAATTATATCATCGTGATGTAAGGAAATGACTCAAACAATGCACCACCGCAGCTAATGAAGATCCTCAAGAGACACCAAAAACCTATATCCAAAGATTCTAGGACACAATCCATGGGTATAATTCTTAAGTGGTCCATATCTAATCCCACTATATATTACCATCATACCATGAAAACACTCCTCTCAGATAAATAGATCTAATAGATCTAACCTCTCCAGGTCATAATGGCGTAGCTCATACATAACCAATAGCCATTCCAAAGTTGGAAGATCCACCAAAACTCGTCATCATTAGGAACCAAAGTCATATGTACTTATCCTCTATGAAAATTACTTCATTATTTAATATCATATTTTTCCACACCAAAACCTTTTCATTTAGTTAACGAATATCCAAACTCATCCATTTTATCATTAAATATCACTTGATCCTCCAAATACTAAGAACTCACTGTATAACTGGAAGAAAGGGTACATGCCATTACATTATATACATCTTATATGATTCTCATCATAGAGATCCTAAACCAACCCCCCAAAAAATAGAAAGGGGACATTCTAAATAGAATCCTGCGATATACCTTACTTCAATCCCATTATAGTTAAAAAACTATTACTGACTAAAAATTAGTAAGAGAAGAAGATAGATTTCAAAAACTAGTATTAATTAAAGCATTAAATCACCATGAAAGATAAATAATGATAGGGTAAAACTAAAAATAGTCAAGGTAAATAATCCCATATTTGGGTCTTAAGGTGAAATACATCCCCGAATGCATAGATATTTCACTCGAGCTTAAATTATTCTAATAACATGTTTAATTCAAAATTACCAATACTATAATGACATTTTTTTATTTCATAGAACAAAATATATAAATTTATAGGATGGATATTACTTTTTCTACATAATATGTTGAAATAAGCCAAGAATGAATTTATGAAATATTAAAATGGAAACATTTTTTTGAATAATTTACAATATAGAATATAACTAATCTCCACTTATTTTTAATAAATTTATATAACATATATAACTAATAATACATGAATTATCAATTAGATATAAATAATAATAAAACAATTTGAATGGAAAATAGTTATTTTTTATAAAACTATTTGATGTAAAAAAAGTATTTCTAAATTAAACTAATATCTATTGAAGAGGGATTATAAAGAAATGTGTAAATTATATATTCTATGAAATAAAAAATTGTTTATATAATGGTATTTATTAGAATGGTTGTTCGAATAAATCCATCTTATTCATCAAAAACGTATTTTCATAAATTTTTATTTTATTATGTTTTTTGGTGTATTTTAAAATTTATTTTTAACACTTAGAAGAATTGAATTTTATGAATTTTATTAAAAATTTGAAATCATAATTTCAATACTTTTAAATAGTTCAAGTATAATTTATTCATAATAAATAGTAATTGGGATAACAAATCATTATTATGATAAAGGTTAAATTGGGTTAAAAGGGGTTAAACTAAAATGATAAGAGTTAAAATGACCTAAATTTGTTTTATAAATTCTATTGTTTGAATATATTTATACCTTATCCTTGTAATATTATTAATTTTTAAAATTTAGTTCTAGTTTACTTGAGATAAGAATATAAAATATAATAATATTTTCAGTATTTATAAGATTTCCACCCATATCACTTATAAAAAGAGTACTCATATCAACTTTTATTTAAAGAAATTGTGTTATATTGCCTGATCAATACAATTATAGAATATCATCCAAAGATCCACAAAAATGGTTACCTAAGTTGGTTGGAAACTAGGTCTCAATCATGCCTCCCCATCCGCCAAAGGATATCGACTAGCACTGACGCTCTAACAGAGGTGTTTTGAGGATACTATAACATTTGGATCGGTAATAAATATAGAAAAATAATAATATATTCAGGAAACAAAAGATAATAATGTTGGAAATCGATAATGAATAAATTGATGAACATCTAGTAATATGATCTGACTTAAAATCTAGATAGGTGTACATAAACAAGGTGAGATTAAAAAAAAGATGTAAATAAATAAATGACATAATGATTATCTATGATAGCATCATTAGAAAAAAGATAAGTACTCTACTCTTATACTCTAACCTATACCATATAGATAAAATTAATAAATCATAATCCTTAAACCTCATCCTGCAACCAATAGGTCTATATGGGTACCCCAGTGTAATGGCATCCTGATCATGGTGTCAGATATACTCAGTAAACCACCATCAATGGAGTTTAATGCTATCCATTCCATGACTTTAATATAAGAATTGTTTTGGTATAAAAAAATGAATTGTTAAATGATAAATAATAATATGTTGACCTCAGGTTCCTCAAAGAAACTTAAATGGCCATACCTACTTCAGACTAATCTAGAATGGCTCGGTACACCTACCATTAGTTATATATATGCATATGTTAGAAAATCGTTTTCACAGATATACATGGAATAGTTTATACAAAAATTTTAGTACATATGTCATACATATGGATATATTATCAAGAGTTTCACATTAAAATTTTAATAGAAGAATTCCTATAATAATCATGTATAACAAATGATAATATATTGTGTAAATATAATGATAAGTATGGATCCAAGGTGTAACTGAGGAATCCTTGTTCACAGAGGGTCAAGAAAACAAATAGTAATAGCTAATATAGTTAGGCTATAGGTGTATGAGTGTAACATTTATGATATATCATTTTAATTATGTTGAAATCAATTTTAACTATATTTTGGGAGTTATGTCCCATGTAATCTCAAGCTGAGAAAGATTTTAAGCCAAAGGAGGTAACCCTTGGAATCACATGACTAAGTTCATCTAACTAAATCAAAGGACTATATCTAAGGAATTATAATTTCTATAATTGGTAGATTTGTATTAAATCATTAGGAACACACTAATTTATTCACATATAAAACATTTAACAAGCTCCATGGTGTAACACCTGATGATTTTGTGAAATATTGTTTTTGAATTAATTTAATCTTCATGATATTTTTCTATTTGATGCAACAATGGAAAAAACCAACGTAATTAAAATTAATTTCCACCACTTATATGCTCGGAATTTCAAAAAAAAATATTTCATATTTGGAATCATTATAATTTCTAATTTCTAAAAATTTCAACTTATTTTTTGAAAAACAATTGATGTAATTAAAATTAATTACAAAGATTAAGTTTATATTAAACTTAATAAGGGACTAAACCATAACCTTATGGCCAAAAAAGACACATAAAGTTGTTAAAAAGACATTTTATGGACTAATTTTGACCTTTTCTTCCCTTGTATCTATTTTTACCATTATTGGATCCACATGCAATAAATAATGTGGGTGGGGTTTCCCTTTTCCAAAATATTAAAAGAGTGCCACTCCCCCTAATTATAAAAGGCCTCCTATCCTCGCACTTCCTCACACCTATCAAGAAACATAGGTTCAGATAAACTATTATGAAATTTATTCCAAAAATACCTCACTTACATCTTGAATCCTCTCTTGGGAATAAATAGTTTCAAGGAATCCCTTTGGTGAAAACCAAAAGGAGTTACCTTATTAAGAGGTAACACCCTCTCTCAAACTCCTTTCTTTTATTTTCTTTATCCAATCCCTCAAATATTTTTATTCCATGATTTTATAATAACAAAAATATATAAAATATACTAGTATTACATTATTCTAAGGACTAGACCTACACTTACACACACATCCATCAAATGGGTAACAAACATACTCTTTATGTGTATAGTGGAAAACCACCTCACTAAAAGATGATTGTTCATTTTTTATTTACCACATATCATGGTGTAAATCATTATGGATAATATTTCTCTATATTTTATATGTAATATTTATTAATTCTATAATATTTTTTAGTTATTTAACTTCACATATCTTTATACTTTCTATTTTGTGTTAATACAATGATTTTTTGAGGAAGTGTGGACTACCACCCCCTCAAAGCGATGTGATTTGTCCATACACTACATGGAATGTATTAAGGATTGGTTTAGTGAATATATATGATATATATGATATATTAAATATAATATAATAATTAAATAAATATATATGTCTTTTATTTTATTTCTTTTAACATGAAAATTAAACAGAAATATCTTTCATGAGGACATACGGTTTACCGTCTCCATGAATGGTGTATTTCATTTGATACTTATATATTATAAGGAGTATTATAATAAAAATGTACTTAACATTAATTATATTGAATTTTTGTAAATTTATTTAAATCATGATATAAAGATAAGGACCAAGTATATAACAAAAGTAACACACAAGGAAAAAACAAAACAGATATTACCTGAAGTGAAACCTTAACATAAAATTATTAAAAAATCACTGATATAAAGCCATAATAAACCCAAGTATGGTATTAGAAGTATGAATATGATTATGCGTTATATTATTAATAAATCTATATTTATTATATAGCAAATTTTAATGAGTACGATGAGAGTCAACACACAGGATAATGGAATTTCATCTCAGTTCTTATTTCTGTGAGATAAATGCCTTATTCACCACTAAATTATTTTATATGGTGTATATAATTCCCATTAATTTATTTTATTTATATTATAATTAAATATATGTTTACTTACATAACCATTTTATGATCTTTAAATCATTGGTTTTTAGTTTCAAAAGATACCAAATCAGTAATGTTATTTTTGTCTCTTTTTTCTTTCTTTGGGACACGTGCCTTGTTATGCAGCTATATTTTTATATAATGTTTATATAATGCATTTGAAATATTATATCATCAATATAAATCCATTAACTATAATTTAATCTTCATTTAAATTTACTTTCTTACATGGGGACTATGGTTCAAAGTTCCCAAGTTATAAGAGTTTATTGAAATAATGTCATCTCTTTTCAAGATTGCTTATTATTATGCATTCATTAATGAAGAATAATGATACATATATCATGAAAAATAATAAATTTTATTCTCATATAGTTATTCATGACATATTCAGGTATGAGTACCATTTCATCACTCTTTGGTAGATAATATAGTTAAAAAACTGTTTTTAATAAATTTCGTCTTTACCTTTCTCTTCGATCAGAAATATGTGTTCATTCAAAACCATGTCTCCAAAAAGGTGTCCAGAAGATGTTCTATTACACTTCAATGATATTTAAAATACATTTTTACCCTTGTTTTTTCATTTTAAAAAAAAAATTAATAAAGAGTCTTCTTATCGTTTTCCAGTCGAGGTAACTTTCTAAAAATTTTATGGTGTAAAATGAATGTTTGATGTATTTGGGTTATTCTTCCATCAGGACCGACATTCCCTCAAATATTCCATTACAATATTAAAAAGTTATTTTATTTTAAAAAATTAAATTATTTTCTAGTATTCTGGAAATTCATTTTTTCAATGTATCTTCAAAAAAATCAAAACATTTACAATCTATTTTATAAGTTTTGAAGGAAAATGGTTTTCAAAATATTTTCATGTTTATTTATAAGTTTCACAGAAATAGGTTCTCAAAATTTTATCAAGAAAACATTATAATTTCTTAAGTCTATTTTCAATGATAATAGTTTTCAAAAGGTTTTACTTTTTATAAAAATAATCTTGTAGAAGAAGGATGTTTTCCCCAAAAAAATTATTATAAGATATTAAAATTTTAGTTCCCATATTGGATGACATCCATTAGAGTTACTCATGCCTTTATGGGGAAATGATTAAATTTTTACATTCATATTCGCTCTCTGAATACTTTACTCCAAATGTCATGGTCTTTATGAAACCTGTTTCTCATTCATGGATTGTATGTTTATGAAATTTGTTATTAATTTAGGGGTTATGTTTTTTATAAAATCATTAAGAGACTTGTATCTTTTTACATAGGTTATGATATGATAACATGTTTATAAAACCAAGTTTATTTCATGGTTTATGATATGATTTTTTATGATTTTGTGGAACATGTGTGTATGATTTAATAATGAGATGGGTGGGACATATATCACCCTTCAATGTGTTAGGTAATGATTTATATCTCATCAAACAGACTAAGATGGTCTTGGGGGTAAACCATTACTACTAATATGGCCATGGGAGTGAACCATGACAACCAAGATGGTATGAGTAGTGAACTCATACTATTAGTATGGTTTTGGGAGTGATTCCTTGGCTACTATGGAAATCATATTATGTGTTTATGCATTTTTAAAATTCAATGTCTAAGTATTATGTTATGATTTCATGTATTATGATCTTTATTTTCTTATGACTCCTACATTTTGATCTATCAAGATTTTTTCCATGATACATTTTTATGAACTTTGATATGTAGGATATTATCATATAATGTTTTGATAACGTTCTCATACCCTTGTGATTGTGATAATGATTAAATGTATCACTTATTTACCCTTACTGCTCATCTGATCTCACCCATTTTTATGTTTCCTTCCCTATGTTATGAAGATATTTATTATGTTTTATTTTTCTAAGAAGCTTTCTAGTCATGAAGAACATAGTGTGAAATAGTTTAGCTCACTTGTGTACTATTTTATATGTTTCCATGTTTCCAAATGCACTTAACTAATATAGTCTTTGGGCATCTAATTTTATAATGTTTTAAGTATTACTCAAATTTTATGTAATGTTAATGTATATAAATATTGGTTTATTACATTTAGTATTAGAGTGATGGTTTAGTTATCCATTGGATACTAGGATGAGAAAACCATAGTGAGAACCCTAAGGACATTTCTAGGGATAAGTATAAGGATAATGAAAAACATAGGAAAATGTCCTTGAATTTTGGTAAAGGATATAGTGAGTGGTTTCCTAGAAATTCATCCATGTATGGATGCTACAGGTGTATGTGGCTCAGAAATAGATGTAAATAGGAGTAACAACTCTGAAAAGATGTTCCACAATGGAATTGGCTTAATCTGGTACACTATAACAATCCTTGTTCACACTTGGTTTGACATTCCTAGTAGATATTCTTTGGAAATCCACCAACTCCGGAAGAACCATTGTGAAGGATTTGAATAGAACATGATTACGAATAACCTAGGATAAACCTACAGTGTCATAGATTAAGGATGGTTTCATAACTTAGACATCATGTAAGTGACTTTTCATGATTATGTGGTTCCTCATTATGATAATAAGTTATTATTAAATTCTTTATAATTTTATCCAAAGTAGGGAATTAGAAGGACTTAGATTAACAGTGAATATGATGGAAAATATTTGGATGATAAGTCAAATTTGATGACCACTGGAGTGAAGGATGTTTTGATCATGACTAATCTACTTTCAAGGAACCTGCTCAAAAATGTGATCTTATCCAATTCTCAGACTCACCAAAGAAGATAAGGAATGATTTTACTGAGAGTTCATGTAATGGAGACCATTATGTAAAGATGATTCGATTACCTTTGATTCAAATATGTGAAATTAATCACCTAATTGAATGTATTAGAGGAACAAGAATTTTTTTTGTCTATGTAAAATAAGGATATGAACAAATTAACTACAGTAGAAAAATGAAGGGTTTGGTTAACAAAATGGATATGAAAGTTCCCCTCCCTAAGTCATCAAAAAAGGTTAATTTTTTTTAGTGTGGAATAAATGGTAATTAAGAAACTCAATGTCCTAATCATAAATTTCTTAAAGTTAATTAGTATAGTGGTATAAAGAATGTTTATATTTTTGATGACGATGATACTATATATTAAATGTAAAAAAAATAGGTATTATGTAATAGTACGATTTATCCATCTAATGGCTTAGGAATGAAGTTGAATAACTGAAGTTTTTTTGTATTTGGATTCTAAAATTATGTTATATGAGTGGTAAAATATACAAGGATTTTTGTCTCTATTTGTTTCACTCAGTATTTAAAAGTTTATTTTTAATGGTCCTGATGGACTGGTAAATTGATTTAATGAAAATGTTATATTTTCATTAAGGGAAGGTAACCCTTAAATAATATCAAACTTTGAGATAGTGATGTTTGGATAAATATATGATCATATGAATATGTAAATTTGATGGTACAAATTACCCTATAACAAATTATTTACAATGTGGTATATGTCCTCGAGGATGAATTTTACATCTTCTAGTATTTAAATAATATATTTTGTAATCATTTGATTAAGGAAACATTCATGTTTTCTAAAAGTATTTATGGTTATTAAGGTAGTATACAATGAGGGTAATCACATGTTTCAAATTTGATAACCAAGTGGTAATTTGTGATATATGAGGATCAATATTAAGTTGATTTAAGGACTTTATTTCTAAAGATTGGAATTTTTATATTTAGAAAGGGTTGTAATGTTAACCATTTATGGAATGTTTTTGTTAAAAATTAGATGATTTAAGTAATATTAAATTTTTATCTTTCTATGTGAGAATTTATGAATTTTGTATATCCTGTTCAAAACTAATTTGTGTTGATGACAACTGATTAGATGGCATATCATGGGTCTCATGATCTATTAGTACTTTAGGAATAAAAAACCCCCCTTCCTTTTTAGAGGAATAGGTTAATTGGATCAACAAATAAATATGGGTGAATTTTTCCTAAAATCATGTAAGTATATCTGTTAATGAAAATTCATCAGCTTTGGGGGAAAATATTTTAAAACCAATACTATAATCCTAATAACTTAGTTTTTGATGTATTAGATAGTCTTTTATGTCATCAAAGATTTATGGATATGTGATTGTTAACATTCTCCTAACCTTATTATCTGTCACCATACATCATAACTTGATTGTTATATTTCTTTTCCATTTCCATGTTTTCAGTTCCAACCTTAGTTCTCCTATGTGGAAACCTAGTTATATGTTACTTTGGGTAACTATTCTGGATCCAAATTTCTTTATTTGAGGTAAGTTTTAGTATTAATTTTCATGTTGTGGGTTTTTATAAATCAACCTTTAATTTATTAAACCTTTAATTACCCATACTAATGTAAAGTGTGAAATTCATTTTAATAGGTGTTTAATTTAATACCCTGATAATTTTGTTAAATTTTTTTTGAATTAATTTAATCTTTTTGGTGTTTTTTATTTCATGCAACACCAAAAAAATTTATTATATTGATATTAAAGAACTATCTTTAGTTTGAGTTGTATTCAAGTATAAGTTAATCATTCACTACATGAAATATAATGGTTACATTCCTAGATACAGAACACTAAGGTAATCTTATGTTTCACATAAGACTGACTTTCCTCAGTGGTTTTCATAACAAGAGATACTGAGTGTTACCAAACAATAAGATATAATATAATAATTTATAAAATAGTTTTTAAATTATATTTTATGAATATTAATAACAATCATATGTAAATATATATTTTTACAAAAATATAAAATGAATTAATTGGTTATAAATTATTCTGAAATAAATTTAAGAACCAATTAAATATAAAATATAATTTTTATAGGAAAATTTTATTATTCTCAAAAAGATGATTTAGTCATAATAAATTTAATTTAATTTTAATATAATATATATTTTATATATCAAAATATATATTTTTGAAATTCATCTAATAAATTTAATAAGGATAACCTAAGAATAAAACAAATTGAACACATAAAACCCAATATTTTTATTAAGGCAATTTTACCACATTTTAATGAAAAAAACATTTTATATCTGATTTTATGAACATTTATAGATTTAATAGGTCAAAAAAATTATATTTTTTATATAATAATATAAATTATGTTAGGGTGAGTTTTTGTTATTTTTCTATGAATTTTTATTTTTTAATGAATAGTTAAAATACTGTATTTTTGTTCAAAACATTTATTTCATCTAATTTATTTATAAGGATAAATTATCTTTAAAACTAGTTTAAAAGTATAATTAGATAATATATTTACAAATTCATCCAATTTAGGTCATTATAATCAATTTCACATTCAAATTAAAAATAAAAACATAGCAATCATTATAATGTTTTTACTTTAAAAACATGCATTGTCAACCTGATTATGGGATTAAATTTTAACTAATTTATTAAAATTAAATGTTTTTAATTTATAAATATGTATTATATATTTTAAATAATAATAGCTTAAAATTAATATATGTCAGACATATTTTTGACCAAAAATTTAGTGAAGCAATTAAAACTAATTACAATGATTAAGGTTAAATTAAGCTTAATGAAGGCTAAACCATAACATTATGTTTCAAAACGAGCTATAAACTTGTATAAAATCCATTGGAAGGACATATTTGTACCATATACATATATATATATATAATTTTTACCATTATTGTATCCACTTTAAATAAAATAAATGTGGGTCTAGTTTCCTTATTTTCAAATATTACAAGAGTGTCACTCCCCCGCAATTATAAAAGGCCTCATCTCTTCCCACTTACTCACACCACTAAATCCCTATAAGTTCATATAAACGTAAAACAATATCTCCCCAACATCTATAACTTACTATTTTAAGCCTCCCTTGGGCATAAATCTTTCTAATGAATCCATTTGATGAAACCCAAAAGGAGTTACCCGATTAAGAGGTAACACCCTCCCTCAAACTCCTTTCTTCTATTTTCATTCTCTACTCCCTGAAATATTTTCATTAAATTATTTTATAAAAAATAGTATAATAAATATACTACGATTTTTTTATTCTTTGTTTTACACCTAAATTTACACACACTTCCATCTAATGGGTAACGAACCAACTTTTTTACATATATGGCAAACTACTACCTCACTAAATGATGATTGTTCATTTTACATTACCTTCTCTCATGGTGGAAATTATGATGGAAACTCTATTTATATATTTTATATATAATATTTATAATTTATATAATCTTATTTAATTATTTTACAATACTAATCTTTATACATTCTATTTTTTTAATAAGATAATTTCGTTTGAGGAAGTGCGAACTATTGCACCCTCAAAGCAATGTGATTCATCAAAACACTCCATGGATTGAATAATGTATTGATGTAGTAAAAATATATTATATATATGATATAATAAATAAAATTTAATAATTATATATATAAATAATTCTTTTCCTTTGATTCTTACACCACAATAATCAAACAAAAATAGCGTTCATGCGTACGTAAGGCTTACCGACTTGATGAACGGTGTATTTCGTTTGACACTTTTATATTATAAGGATTATTATTATAAAAATAGACTTAATATATATTATATTTAAATCATGGTTTACATTATGTAAATCATGATATAAATATAATGACAAAATATATAACAAATTAAGACACATGAGAAAAACAAAGAGGATATTTCCTGAAGTGGAACCTTAACATAGAATTATTCCCAAGAGGGTAATATAAAGCCATAATCCAACCATGTGTGATATTATCAGTAAGTATATGGTTCTATGAGAGATTTATAGTGAATTTATATGTATTATACAAAAGTTTTAAACATATATGATGAGAGTCAATACACAATGTATGGGGATTTCATCTCACTCCTTATTTTCGGGAGACACATGCCTTATTCACTGCTCAATTATTTTGTGTGGAGTATATACTTACCATTAATTTATTATATGACTCATATAAATAAATATATGGGTATTTAAATAAAAAATATTTTTACCTTTCTATCACGGGTTTTATGTTCTAAAATTTACAAAATCGGTAATATAATTTTTGTCTCAATTTGCCTTCTTTGAGACACATGTCATATTACGCACCTATACTTTTATATAATGTTTACATACTGAATTTGAAATATTCTATAATGAGTCAAATTATTTTAATTATATTTTAATATTCATTAAAATTCATTTTCTTACATGTTAATTATGTTTCAAAGTTACCAACATATAATAGTTTATTTAAATAATTACATCGCTTTTTGATATTTTTTATGATTATGATTTATTTGGTAAAATATAATGATATATATCTCAAGAACACTCAGAAATTTTATTCTCATATAGTTTTTGTGATATATTCATGTATTGGTACCATATTTTTACTCCTTGGTTCATAATATAGTTAATAAAGTTTTTTTTAATAAAGTATGACTTTACCTCTCTCTTGGGTCAGAAATATGTGTTCATTCAAAACCAAATCTTCTAAAAGGTTTCCAAAAATTGTTTTATTATTATCCTATGATATTTAAAAGGGATTTTTACCAATGTTTTTCCTTTTAAATAAAAATTATTTTTAATAAATAATCTTCTTGCTATTTTCTAGTCGAGGCACCATTTTAAACTTAATATGGTGTAAAATGAATGTTTTTCGTTTTTGGGTTTATTCACCTTCATGACCGAAATTCCCCTGAATATTCCTTTACAAGATTAAAAGGTTATTTTATTTTAAAAAAGATAATTTTCTCCTAATATTATCTAAATTCATTGTTTCAAAATATTTTCAAATAAAAAGGTTTTCAAAACATTTTCAACCAATTTTATATGTTATCAAGGAAAATGATTTTCCAAATATTTTCAAGATTCTATATAAGTTTCATGAAAATAGTTTCTCAAAATGTTTTCAAGATTAATTTATATGTTATCAATAATATTTACAAAAAAACAGTTTTCAGAAGATTTTATGGTTTAAAAAAATTCTATAGAAGTAATATATTTTCCTCAAGAACTATTTTTATAAGATCTTCCAAAATTATTTCCCATATAGGATGACATATATTGGTTTTACTACAGACTTTCTAGGGAATTGATTAAATTTTTCCATTAATATTATTTCTCTTAATTTTTTATGCTTTATTTCATGGTCTTTATGAAACCCATTTTACTTTTATTGGTTGTATGTTAATGGAATAAAATTTTTTTAGGGGTTGTATTTTTTATAAAATGATTCGGAAACATGTATCTTCTTCCACAGGTTATGATATGATTACATTTTTATGTTACCCATTTCATTTCATGGGTTATGATATTATTTTTTATGATTTTGGGGAACATGTACGCATAGTTTAATTATGATGTGGGTGGGACTTATATATCCCAGTAATGAATTAGGTGAATATTTATATATCATTAGATAGACTAAGATGGTCTTGGGAGTGAACCTTGACTACTAAGATGGCCATGGGAGTGATCCATGTCCACTAGGATGCTATGAGGAGTGAACTCATGCTATTAATATTTCTATGGGCATAAACTATGACTACCAAGATGGCATGGTTAGTGAACTAGTAATACTAAGATGGTCTTGTAAGAGAGTCATAAGATACTATGGAAATAGTATTATATTATTTTCCAATTTCCACAATTCCATGTTTTATTACTATGTTATGAGTTCATGGATTATGTTCTTTATTTCCTTATGATACATGCCTTGTGAACTATCGTGATTTATTCCATGGTACATTTTTATGATCATTGATATGTAGGGTATGATATTAAATTATTTTGATCACAATATCATAACCATAAGATAATGTTTGTGATTATATGTATCCTTTATTTAGCCTTAATGAGAATCAAAGATCACCCATTTTTATGTATTCTACCCCATGTTAGGAAGATATGTATTATGTTTGAAGTGTCTAAGAAGGGTTATAGTCATGAAACAACCTAGTGGAAGATCATATAGGTATCTTACATATATGTGACTATGTTTCCATGTTTCTAAAGACACTAGACTAATAAAGTCTTTGGGATTCTACTTGTGCAATGTTTTAATTATTTTGAAAATGTTACATAATGTTTATTTATGTCAATATTGGGTTATTACACATCATGGGAGCCTCCATTAGAAAATCCTTCCAATGAATTGGGGTGGTATTCTTTGAGATCTCGGATAATTACCTTGGGAATCCAAGTATGGATCAAGAATGACCAATACTAAAAATGAAAATTTCCCACAATAACAATAGTAGAAAACCTTAATTTCATAAATAAACTTTTCAATGTAATAATCATAATTAATTTTCATTTATATTTATTTCTATTGAAAACCTTCCATTAATAAGTGAAAAGTGTCAACAGGAAATTCGATACTAATTAATTAAATCAATTATTTCACTTTATTTAATTAAATTCTATACATTTTCCTCCAATAATTACAAAGGGGTATATTAGGTTTCATTCCAATTTTCATATGATTATAATTTAATTCAATCCCTTATCTTAAATTTATAATTTTTAATGTTCAAATGATGTTTCTAACCTATTATCTTTCCCTTTAAAAGTGATCAAAATTAAGAGAAACATGGTTTTGAAATTATAATGTGTCAATTAAACCCTTTAAATTAATTAAATAATTTTTTTTAAATTCAATAGAAACACACAAATGGTTGTTTTACTAATTAAAGTGTGAGGGAAATATATCCATAGGCATGGTACAACCAAGGGGTGGCCCGTGTGGTGATAATTTTCCTATAATAATAATAAGATGGTATATTAAGGCAAATAAATTCTAAGAAACAACTATTTTAAGGTGAATTCATTTGGGGGAAAAGATTGAGTATCCCGACAATTGGAACAATGAAAAATATTATAAACGAGTAATAATTTTGTGAAAACAAACCATAAAAACAACCTCATACATAGGATTGTCAAATCCAAAAATATCAGGCTTTGATTGGATCTATAGTGGGAGAAATCAAAAGAATTGTAAATTTCCATTGGAAATGAGAAAAGTGCTCACATGGATTTATAATGCCTTATGAAGAGTTAAATAAATAAAATAAGAATGTGGATTTAAATACTAGTTGATAACAACCCAATGAGACTGATGGTTCTTGATTCTAACATTTAATGTAGGAGATGAATCATATCCTAAGAGGGGGCCAACGTTAGCTCCCTTGTAAGAAAATGCTCTGTGGGGAAGAATAAGACAAATAGGGGTGGAATATGAAAAGGGTTAATGGAAAAATAATAATTTTCCCTATTTTAAGAGTCACATAGTTGGTAAAAGCATGGTCTATCTATGTGGTTCAACTCTCTAAGGGATAAGGTCTTTTATGGTCTGTCCACATAGTTTGACGAACCATTTTCCTCACCATGTATGTCTACTAGTTAGGTGAAACTAAGGGTTTGGGATGGGTGACCGATTTACGAAAATGGTGTGCATATAATTCAGATTACACCATGCAAAATAACACTAAGATTCATGGACTCTTGGTCCTATCAAATGTTTTAGAAAAAAAATGCACCTCATGAAATGGTGTTTCACTATTGACATGCATGGTTATAAAAATAGTACACCAACCATGTTCCTCATGTTGCCTCTGTGGAACCAGAACATTTTGGAGTTTTATGCCTTCAAAAGATATCCAAAATCCTAATAAACTACCAAATACTTAAACCTAATCCTAAAAAAACACCTTTATTTATTCCGACTCTCAAATTAATGATCTGAATCTCATCTTAAAAACCATATTTTCCACTAAATGAAATAAGATCAAACACACATGGAATTTTCACCTTGGTCCTAAAATGGAAATAGTACAATCTCCCCCACCTAAAAAAATATCATCCCTGAAAATTATATGGGAACAACTTAAAATAACCCAACCAATGTGGTTCATACAGATTCACTCATATGGTCATGTCCTGTTTCTAAATGGTTAACATACTTATAGGGATCACATAAAACATGTGATACTTATGCTGCTAAATCTCGATCCAAAACTCATATTTACTAATTATGAAACAACTAGATAGATCTAACCAGATTCCCTCTTCCCTAAGGCATAATCAGATCATCTTCACTTTAATCAATCATTCTAAGGGGGTCCCCACTTAGCTTTTAACATATGAACAAGAAATCGTGAATCAACGTACACCAAAAATAGAAAATTAACACTAAATCAAATATATATAATTCTAGAGACACTCCTAATACTGTTATCAAATTACAATAAAGGTCACTACATTAGATCTTTGATTTAATCTAAGTTGTCAAACTTTAATCGAATATGTTCTAACTATTCAGGCCGTCTCTTCTTCAAAAATCCACAGTTGGCATTTTAATCTACTCACACGTCATCCCAATTCCATTATAACTATGGGATCTTAATATCCACAAAACAAATTTCATGAATAACCAATTCATAGAACCTTTTTTTGAATATTTACAAAATAGTAAGCTCATACGACCAACGTAGTACTAAAACTGGAATATGAAGCCTTTTCCAAAGGCATACGAATATTGTTCTGAGCATTTTCAAAAAATATTTTACCCATATTATAGTAAATAATAATATCTAAATCATCCCCCCAATAATATCATAATCATTTTATTTCACCAGAACCAACAAAAACCTGATCCATCATCCAAGGGTCATTACAAGGTATTAGGGGATTAATGCCCATATTAGGATTTCACCAAAATCCGTCATCGAACCATACATAGAATCTACTGAGGATTACATTCATAACTTTATTAAAATATTAATCAATGAACATGTTCCTAACCAACAATCACATTAACAATATTAATCTTCAATGACCTTCCTCTCTAAGTGGTCACCCCCAGTATCTGACACCCTACTCCCCACTTTAAGTGAATCTTTATCATCACATCAATGAACTGGAAACTTTTCACCACATCCCATGCCCTGTCATAAATGTTTGTAAGAACCAAAATGGTTATGTTCCTTCTCATCTTGATGATAAACATAAACATCAACTATATCATGTTCTCATTTCTATAGAACAATATCATGGAGAAATCCAACATGATTCATAAAGAGGGTCATCACCTTCCAATGACCTATGGTGTAGCATATGATATTTTTATAATTTTAAAACCACTCCTTTTGTGAAACTCTCATAGTGTTATTTAATTTTACATAATATATACATAAATATATAGGTTAGTGTACAACCGATTCTATCTTATAATACTTAAGGTGATGTCAAGATAAGTGTCCTGAATGCTTCTAAACTATGAGTTCACTGATATTTTACCAATAGAAGTGTATTGATTCCTCCAAGACATACATGCTTCAAAAAGGCCACCAATATCTTAATTAATTCCATAAACCACTTCTACCAACCATTTTTTACTATGTTTCTTCTATTTTATCCATCATTCTAAGAAAATCCTTTAAACTACCCAATTCTCTAGGACACCACTCCCACAAGTGTTACACTTGAAAACATCGATCACCAACCCATTCTTGGACACCCATCAATCATTGATTCCAATAGATTCCAAGAAAAATAGACTAGAGATAAACATACCATCCATACCACGTATACATCTAATAACCCTTAATTTACAAACATGAATAATGCTTTAGTGAGTAATTGGTAAACAAGTTCAAAATGACATGGCTACTCGGTGTGTTAGTTTTGGAATATTCCTGGATTTCCCTTTGAACTATTATTCAATATTGATCATCACTTGTGTTTAATGATTTTTGGAATCATCTCCCACCTCATGGAATCATTTACAAAAATAAAGCACCATAATGCAAATATTGGTCAACTCGACTGGGAACCAGAATATTCATACCCATCATAAATGGTTTTAATAACCAATCACTTTTTTGTGTTTTTCAAAGGCATGTGAATCACCATGAATGAATTATGAGCCTCAATACAATGTTGTACATTTTTCTAGATAAGATCTTAGAAAATGATTACCCTATAACATAAAATGTAGTTATGGACCAACCTATTTCATAGGTTATCCTTAACAGAACTGTGTCATTGATTTACTAGGATCTGAGTAAAATGTAAGGGTATATAGAAATCCCACCTAGCTGAATTGTATCTCACACATGAATGAATTTCAATTCATAGTAATTTATTAAAAAGTTTCTAACGTTCCTGAATATCCAATTTTGTAAGAGGTTATATCTAATGTAAATAAGAATAGACCTATAAGTGTTAGAATCAATTTTCTTATGTGTAACGACATCCCATTACAAACATTGGTCTACTGAGTCCTGATCATCCCCGATCATCAAAACTAGGGAAAATCACTGAAATGGTTAAATGTTTACATAAAGAATTGTGGTTTTAAGATCCTTTGTTTAAGGAAATGTTAATACCCTTTAAGGATTAACATAAGAGAAACCCACCCATCTACTCAGGGTGTCCTTTCATCATCTTGAGACCTACTCGGGACAACTGGCACCAAAACAATACCTCTCTTCTGAAAACAAAAATAATAATTTATAAATGATTTATGTTTTATGTTTCTACCACAAATATGCTAGCTCCTTAAAAAACAACGCATTGTCCCTTAAAAAAGGTCAAACCTAAAAATATTATTATCCATTACCAGAGAACCTATATTTTCAACACAGCCTAGTAAGAATTCAACAGGGGTATCCAGGAAATGTCCTGGTTCCCATCCCAATGAAACATCCAAACCTGACCCTTACATGTGGGCTCATGGTAAATGAACCTCTAAAATACATAATTTTAAATCATTTAAATTATTCTCATTATTTTCAACATTTTAAACACTTAATATACAAAAGATAAAAAGTAAAAGTTGTTAAGAAAATTGTACCTTTCACTTTATTTAGGTAAAACAATGAATAATTTGGAAAATTATCTAATATTTTACTCTTTAAAAAACTATATAATTCATGAATTTTCACAACTGGATCGGTTAACAAAAATCGTAATTTCCAATCCATAGAGGAAAACACTCTTTAATATTGTTCATATATATTTTTTTAAAAAAATTGATATTTTTCTGTTCCAATTCAAGACATTAACTTTTGATATAGTTTGGTTTTCCAGTTAGTCTTTACTAATTCATTTTTTTATTGTCACCAACAATCTCATGATCACATTGTCAATGAATCTTAATCATTTAATTGGTTATTATTGTTTTCTCTATATCTATATTTTGTGTATCATGGATTTTTATGGTATGATTTCAAATATTTTATACTATATTAACTATATGCTATTTTTATATATAGTATTAGATAGTTAAATCTTGTTATTAATGATATTTAATTACATGTGGAAATATTCCTTATCCTTGATTCAACATAGATAAATATTGATTTATCTAGAATTTTTAGTATCAACTATATTTTTCAATCAATTTATTAATAATTCATATGATGTTAATGTGGTATATGGACCCTCGTTATTGAGACCCTTGATACATCGATAGGTCACATGTGATAAAATAGTAGTAATTCCATATTTTTTGGGAATTCAGTTTATACATACCCATTTATTAAGAATTTATTAGTTGTATGCATGATGATAAGAATAAAAATTTCTTGGTCGAGGAATTGATAGTATGATTATGAATTTATAAGATTTCATGTCACCTTTATTGTGAATTCTGATTCTATTATTCATGTTTTTGATATGTTTATATTATCTATGGATCTAATTTTATATGAAGTTGTTTATTGAATGGAATGTGTTTTTATTATCGAATCTACAATAATTATTATGCATTATTTACTCAAGATCACATCTATTGTATGTTTCCCTTATTGAGAATCTATGATCCCCATTTATTTTTTCTCTTTCCATACAATATGAAGAAGTATATTGTGACTACTTTATATTGTGAAAGAATATTTCTTATGAAATTTATTTAAATTTATTTTACAATGTGGGAATTTTCTATGTTTCTTGTTTTACAATACTGATAAACTGATCGATCATGCATGGCGTGATACCATGTATCATTTACTAATGTATTAAATTGAACACTAGATCTAGGCTACATCAATTGAATATATTATAGTTGATACCATGGAATGTTTAGTTGGGACCTTGGGGATCAGATTTCTAGTAAAATTAACTAATATGAGAATTCTAATAACACCTTGGGGTATTTTTTAACCATTAACATTATAGGAATATTTATTTCATTGATCTATATTCTTGATTATTATGAGATAGCTTAGTGTGTTCCATTTTCTAGTGATGTAATCAAGTAGAATGAAAGGAATCAACACTTATAGTTAATGTTGGTATTTCCATACTGAGAATGCCAATATATCTAGTCATAGAAGTGATAAGACCATGGAACATTAGGGTAGTAACATTTGGTTACGATTAATAACCATTCCTACATAGAGAATCCAATTATTCCACAACATGATTCACCCATAATGGATCCCTTCATGCAATAAAATCTTATATATTTTATGGGAATTTCTAATCCGTTGATATATTAGAAAATAATTATGTCTGTCAAAAAGATATTTGAGGAATTTTGAGGTAATAAATGGGAAACATTTATTTTTGATGTATATTATTTAATGGGATAACTCAAATAATGGTGGTCCTACATCCAAAACTATAGAGGTTAATGAAATATAATATGTACACTTTATAATATGGTATTATTTGAGAAATATTTTCTTCGGGATAAATAAGATAAAATAAAGTGTATAATCCTGAACCTAAAGATGCAGAAAGAGGAAATTGTTTTAGAGTATTAAGATAACATTACATAATTATCAATCCATGTTGCAGACTATATATATAATCTCAATAGAAATATTGACAATTTCATTTTTGGGATTTAGCCACGTTTAGGAAGGGAACTAGTTTCTTAAACATTTTAATCATTTGATGATATCATATTGTTTTACATAAAAATATTAAAATAATTTCATAGGTATTATATCTTTAATGTAAATCAATAAAACAAGTGGTAATCGAGGGAATAAGAAAAAAATGGCATAAATGAAGAAGAAAGGATGTATGTGATTCCCAACATGTGATAATTATTGAATGAAACACTTACGTAATTTCTTAATGGGAACATTATCATATTTCCAGTTTGGTGAAATGGTTCATAAGGATATTGAATGAATGTGAGATAAAGAATTCATTATTATCAAATGTTTATATTATAAAGATATTGGTCATTATTCAAACTAATTCCCCATACATTAAGGTAACCACTTATAAAGGAGGCCAAAGGGAGAATTCCAAAGATATTTTGTAACACCCCAATATTTCATTGTACGTTATCTCTTAAAAGTATTTTAATAGCTTATATTGCACGAAACACCAACTTGGGTTGCGTTATATGCATGATTGAGTTACTGCAAAACAATACATTAGTATTATAATTATTTAAACGATATATTTATTTATCAATTAAATATTGTAATATGAATAATAAAAAATAAATTTTAAATATTATTTATAACTTTTTCACATAAATAAAACATATTTATATTCAAATGTATAAGTTTTGTTAAAATAGTTATATATTTATAAAAACTATTTTCTTAAAAGAACCACATTTTGTGACTTTTTGTGAAAAATAATTAACATAATTTTAGACACTCTAAAAATTGAATTTGGTAAAGTAGACATAGTTTAGGAATTTGGAATATCAAAATTATCGTAGGGTGAATTTTTGGTATTTTAATGAAAACATTCAATTTTTTGATGAATAGTGAAAAATACTACATAGTTATAAAAACCGACATTTTCATTTAAATAATTATTTTAAATTAAATATTCTATTTATGTAAAAATAGATACATAATATATATTTTAGTCCAATGTAATTCATTTGAGTCATTTTATAATAAGATTAGATATATAAAGTTTTGTTGAACTTTTTAACGTCTTTTACCCACCTTCTATGCACATTTGAAAATTTGTATAAAATGTAATTTTAGCGCTTCTATGAATTGAATTTAAAAAATCTGAAACACATGATTTCCATCAGTAGGTAAAATGTGGTTCAATAGGATGAAAATAATTTTTTGTCAATAGTAACTTTAGAATTTTATTTACCACGATTAAAAGTAAATAGGGTAATTAAAGGTAAATATAATATCATAAAAAAATAAAATTACCCCAACACATGTATAAATTCTATTGGATAATTGTTTTTTGACCGAAATCAACCTTAAAACAAAACTTAGATCCTTTTTGATCTATTTGGGTCAGATTAGGACATTTGTTATATTTTATTTAAAGAATAGTTAAAAGTGTTAAATTCATATTTTAATAACTAAACCATTTTTATATGGAGTTATACATAAGATAAATTATACTCTAAATACTATTTATAAATATAAAATTATTTCCTACATCATCGTATTTTATTTATAATTTTCTGACATTAAATAATAAATTTGTTTATGAAACAATGATGATGCCATAATTACCTTATTAACGAATGATTAAACAAATTGATATTATAAATATTAAAATAAATTTAAATTGAACATTTTAAAGCCATAAACGAATTTTATAGTTTTTTATGACTTTTTAGGGTTTATTAAATGTATTTTTTCAAAGTAATAAACTTGTTATGACTTTCAAAAAAACCAAATACTAACTAGTGTCAAAATTGACATAAATGAGTGTTTAAAAAAAATACTATTTTATTAAATGATATAATAGTTCTAGAAATATAAGATTCTGATAAATGACTTATATAATGTTATATATGACATTAATGAAGCACTTGAGTTTCTCTTGACATTTTATAGTAACTATATTAATCATGCAGTATAAAAATACAACAGGCCATGGTAAAAGTTAAACAATTTAACTAAGGGTTATGTCTAAAAGATAAGGTTAATATGTTGACTGAAACATGTATAAAACCTATTGGTTGAGATTATTTCGACCCATACCCACCTTATCCTATAAATAAATCCATTCTATGCTATTTGAAACCTAAAATCATTTTATAATAAATTAATATTTCATGATTTTCCTAAAGTGCCCCTCACCTCTCTTATAAAAGGGCACATCCCATTCATTTAATTCACACTTCCAAAGCCATTTGTCTAGGCCAAAAACAACTCAAATATCCTCCCAACTACCCTCACTTCATCCTAGAGTAATCACATTGATCATAAAGACAACCTAAAGATCCATTTTGTTCAAACAAAAAAAAGCACCCAAAGAAGAGGTGATTATTCCATCACCTCTATCAATGTTCTTTTCTTCTTATACTTCATATTTATTTGTTTTTTCCATACTAAAATAATAACTCCAATACCTTATACACACTCAGATATTAGTATAAATATGGTACAACCATATTTATTATTCTCTCTATCTTGTGAATGACAATGTCATCATACGTGCATACGTACGTCTTACTGTCTCCACATCGTGGTGTAGTTTCTTATTCAACACTTAATTATTTAGATGGGTATAATAATGAGTATAATTGATGTAAATAATAAATATATCATGTTAATTATTCTATATATATAATATAACATCCAATTACATACAATTTCACCATTAATAGAATGATATTGTCGCTCGTGCTTACATATAGCTTACCGTCTCCACGACGCGATGAGATTCATCATCAATGATAACCATTAAAGAATATTTATAAAATTATATATATTGATTATATCATGACCCCCTCCCACCAAAGATGCCCCTCCTAAGCAGGAAATGGTGAAAGGGAGATAAGACCCCTAATTCCTGCCTCCAGTAGGCCCTGGGGTGGCGACTAGCACCAAGGGTAAGAGTTTTCACAAATATGGGATGCATTACCCTTTTATTATTTTAATATCCGGAAATAGGAAAAGTAAACCACCAAAAAGGAAAAGAAAAAGTGTATAGAAATAAACCCAAACCAATCCCACATGCATGTTTAAAAAAATTTATAACAAGGTGCAAGTATAAGAAAGCTAAAAGTACAATACCAAAAGAAAACAAGAGTACAACAACTGAAACAACTCCAACTGTCTGACTAGTAGGGTCCTGCACGGCCCTAGTAGTCCTCCTGAAAACCTGAAAGTAAACATAGTGTGATCATACAAGTACACTCATTAGGAAAACTTAAACATCTCGTGCACAAGTGGGGAGACATCCTAATGTCCCGTGAGAACAACAGAAGAAACCTAGAAAGTAATTCTATCCACTCATCCTCACCAGCCACACTCACCAAAAACACAATAACAACAGGAAGTAGTAGTATATAAGAACAAGAGTATTGGGTACCCCGCACCATTTCACACTAGTTAGCTACTCTTCCTACCAGTGAACATCCTGACGCTACCACACTCTTCCTGCCGCACACACCTGGGCCTCAAGAACCACATATCCCGGCCGGACACACCTGGGCCTCACAACCGCGCATCCCGCCAGCACACACCTGGGCCTCACAACCACACATCCCTCCCGGAGACACCTGGGCCTCAAACACAATCAGGTCCCCACCCGAACACACCTGGGCCTCATTCCGAAGATTATTGGGAACAGTAACAGTAACAGAACTCTCGACCGAAGACACCTGGGCCTCATCCCGAAGATTCTTGGGAAAACAAACCTTCCCGAAGAGTCTTGGGCCAATCCACCCCAATCGAAACCTACCCGAAGAGTCTTGGGTGTAAGGTCTCCTCAAGACATCATATCCTATGGAATAAGGAGCAGGAAGGAGCTAGTAATTATGGGAAAACACCCTCTCCCATGAAATGGGAGTGTTCTGCTCTAAGTTCTCAACATGGGTGGGGTGCGTCAAAACACAAAGATACAAATATATATATATACCAAACACACAACCCAACCTATGGCTTCTAAACAGAGAAACTGAGCACGTTCCTCGACACTGCTACTACGAAGCATGCATACAACAAACAACCCCAAACCCATTTAGGTTTTCACGTTTCAGCAGAATTAGTTTATTAGTTTCGTAACTACTGGGAAAATATCCACAACTAACCACATAAATAGTTCATGAAACATATCCCTACCATCCACAAATCAAGTTAAGAAAACAAAATCAGCACAGAAATTACCTTCTTATTAACCAACCAACCCATTGATTATTAATCCCGTTCCATTACCATGCCCCACCATTCATTAACTCTTCAACATTTTATTTATTATTTACAACCCATAGCCTGTTCACATTTCAACCCATCCCTGTAGCCCCACCGCCAACCGCCATAACCACAATCACACTGAAACATGTACATCATCATCCCTTGATACAACTTATCGCATCCCCGCAGCTCATCCAATCCACCACAACCCAGAAAACAAGATTCGTTCCCCATCATCATCCCTTTAACATCATTTACCGCAGCCCTGCTGATCGTTCTATTCTTAACAACCCAGGATTCACCCCACCCTTTCACACACCAGTAACCAAGACAAAACCCACATGTTCATTATTCCATTTTGTTTAACCGCGGTGGTCACACAAGGGTTCTAGATTTTAATCATCCAACTTTACGTGATTGATCAAATTCCACATTAACCAAAGTTCCATTCACAAAAATGGTCTAGAAAGATAGGTCAACATTTAATTGTGAAACCAAAGGCCCCCAGTGACCGTGATTTTTAGTAGGCATAAGCCTATTCAATTCACAACATAATATCACAGGATATAAGATAAACATAACAACCTCCCCATCCCCGTTCATTAACTAGTTATTATATTTATTTAATGGTTCAACTGTTTCCCATGAAAACAAGAGGATACCCACCCCACATGTTGCACAAATTAGATAGATGAAGTTAATATCCCTTCCTCAATAGGTTCTGATCACAACGCTCCCCCGGATCAACTTTAGAAGACGTCTGTCGGCGTCCGTCACTTCTGTCGAGTCCTGGAAAAACCCCCTTGTGTGGAAGTTGGAAAGTAAAGGCCGAAGTAAAGACAATGGATCCAAGCTCAAAAGTTCCTCCTCGTCGTTACGATCTCGTGGCCGCTTACTGATCATAAATCGGAGCTCGGATGAAGAAGTTATGGAAGAAAAGGAGCCTTCGAGTCTCTTGGGAGAGCTCTGCTCAGAGGAATGGGGAGGAGAGGGGTGAGTTGAAAAGGAGGAGGGGACCCCTCCTTTTATAGGTGAGAAAATAAAACGTACATGGTGTGTACTTTATGGTACACGGTGTGTACTCGGCCGTTTCACACAGTCACCACGTGGCTTCCAACACGGCCTTCAATGCAGAACGTTGACATTGACTGGTCAACACACAGCATGAAGGTAATGCATACGCGGGGAGGGAATACACAGCGTGTAGTATTGGATACATGGCATGTACCCATTTATTTCACATGGCAAGGACACGGCTCCAACACGGCACACGGCCATTGACTGGTCAACACACGGGTTGGGGGTAACGCGTACGCAGGGAGGGACTACCCGGCGTTTAGTATGGGGTACACGATGTGTACCCATTTATTTCACACGGCAAGGACACAGCTCCAACACATCACATGGCCATTGACTGGTCAACACATGGTAACCCGTATGCAGGGAAGGAATAAACGGCGTGTAGTGTTGGATACATGACATGTATTCATTTATTTCACACGACAAGGACATGACCTTTAACACGGGGTATACCCGGAAAAGTGGTACACGGCATGTACTCACACTACACGGCGTATACTTACAAAATTCTGGAAAGTATGGGAAAAGTATATTTTACCCTCCAGAACACTTTGTGGCCTTCTTTTTCACAAAGTAATGAGCTGGAGAGGTCCGGAAAATTACATCAGATACCTCTTAAAACATTCTCGTCCTTGAGAATTCAAAAACCAACCCAGAGGAAACCCAACAAGATACCTCTTAGGGTTCTCGTTATAACAGGAACCCAACCTACAACCCTAATCATATGTGTTAGGAATTCCTTATCCTATGTAAAGATATTATCCACTTTAGGCGGCACTAACTCACATGCATGGGTTTAATCTCATCCTCATTAATGTGTCTCGATTAAGAATTGGGTCTTCCCACTTTCATACATTAGGATTTTTCCAACTTACACTGACCCCAACACCGCACCACCAACACACTGCCCGAACATGTAGTTTAGGGAAATTCCTTCTCCTATGTTGAGATATTATCCGCTTTAGGTGGCACTGACTCGCCCGCACGGGTTCAATCGCATCCTCATTAATTCGTCTCAATTAAGGATCAGGTTTTTCCATTTTTCCCAAACATCCGGACATGTTACACACTTCCAGAGAACAAGGAAAACAAAACGTCTCACAACCGACAAGCCAAAAAATCCATATATCAATGGTACAGAGGATAAAATTAACACAAAGCTCAAAAGAACAAGGGAAAATACAAGTCAAAACAACCTTGGGTACTGAGCGTGCATCTGGGCCTCCCACTCCCAAGTTCTCTCCTCGAGGCCGCCATGCCTCCACAACACACGAACCAAGGTGATGGTTCTCCCATGGAGCACCTTCTCTTTACAATCCTCGATTATGACTGGTCATTCCTCGAAGGTCGCGCCATCTCCCATATCTAACTCTCCCCAGTCGATAACGTGAGAGTCTTCGTGTAAGTATCAACGTAGCTGAGAGATGTGGAAGACGTCATGAACCTTCTAAAACTGAGGTGGTAGGGCTAGCTGATATGCTACCTTACCGACTCGCCTCAGCACCTCAAAATTTCCAATGAACCTAGGTGAGAGCTTGCTCCCTTTCCCAAACCTCTGCTTCCCCCGTTGAGGGGAAACCTTCAAGAACACATGATCTCCCACCTCGAACTCTAAGGGCCTCCTCCGAAGATCAGCATAAGAATTCTGTTGGTCCTGAGCCACTTTCATCCTCTCACGTACAAGCTGGACTTTCTTGGTGGTGCTCTGCACTACCTCTGGCCCAAGAGAACCTGTCTCACCGACCTCTACCTAGAAAATCAGTGAACGACATGGTCTCCCATACAAAGCCTCAAACGGTGCCATGCCAATAGTAGAGTGGAAGCTGTTATTGAAGGTAAACTCTACTAAAGGAAATTTTCATACCCATGATCCTCCGAAATCCAGAACGCATGCCCACAGCATGTCCTCCAATTTCTAAATAGTCCGCTCTGTCTGCCCATCGGTCTGGGGTGGAAAGCAGTGCTAAGGCATAGCTGGGTGAAAAAAGCTTGTTGTAACCCCCTCTAGACTCGTGAAGTAAACCAAGCATCCCAATTTGAGACGATAGTCTTTGGGACTCCATGTAACCGCACAACCTTGTCTATGTACCTCTGTGCTAAGGTACTCACCGGGCCTGACTCCTTAATTTCTAGGAAGTGATCTGATTTCGTCAGTTGATCCACCACTACCCAGATAGCATCATAACCCCCCTGAGCTCTAGGTAGTCATGTGACGAAGTCCATTGAGATGTCATCCCACTTCCACTCGGGGAAATCTGAAGGATGCAACAAACCACTAGGAACACGGTGTTCATCCTTCACTTGCTGACACACTAGTCCTTTAGCCAAAAACTCTGCCACTGCCCGTTTCACCTCGGGCTACCAAAACTGTTCCTTCAGGCCTCGGTACATTTTTGAAACTCCTGGATGTACCACCAAGGCTATTATATGGAACTCATAGAGAACTCCCTCACACATCGCCTCCGAAAAAAACAACCTTCCATGGAAAAGCATCTGATATCGGATGTCCTCTGACCATCCTTTTGGAGAGTTTCCCTGATCGACACGATCCTGTATAACTTCCACCTCAGAGTCCCCCCACTGAGACTCTTCCACCTACAGCAACAAGGAAGACTGCACCGTCATCTGAAACAAACAGCCTCTAACACCTTCTACCCTGGCATCCAAGTGCAAGGTGGCCAACTCTCCCATCGCTTTCCAAGCATCAGCGAATTCCCGAACCACTTCCTGATGCGACTTCCTACTCGGGGCATCAGCCAAAACATTTCCCTTACCTTCAATGTAAGAGATATTGAAGTCATAGTCTTGAAGGAACTCGACCCATCTCTGCTGTTGTAAGTTCAGGTCACACTGAGAGAAGATATAACGCAGGCTCTTGTGATCTGAGAAGACCACAAAGCGCTCCCTGAAGAGGTAATGTCTCCACAACTTTAGTGCGAACACTACTGTTGCAAGCTCTAGGTCATGGGTGGCATAGTTATGCTTGTGAGGGTGTATCTGCTTAGACCCATAACAGATCACTCCCTTATTATACATCAGTACGCACCCCAGACCAAGGCCAGAAGCATCAAAAAACACCTCATACAACAACCCTTCCTCTGGAAACCTGAGTATGGGAGAACCGACCAACTTCTCCTTCAGGTGGTCGAAAGCCTTCTGGCACTGCTCGCTCCATAGGAAGACCTAGTTCTTCCGAGTCAAAGCTGTCAATGGAGCAGCAACTCGAGAGAAGTCCGAAACAAACCTCCGATAGTAACCTACCAACCCCAGGAAACTACAAACTTCCGCCACACTCTTGGGTGCCGCCCAAGAAACAACTGCCTCCACCTTCGACGAGTCCACTGACACTCCATGCTGAGACACTACGTGCCCAAGGAAGTGTACTTATTGTGTCAAGAACTTACACTTCAACAATTTTCCATAAAGCTGGTGGTGTCGAAGGACTTCCAAGACTACCCTGAGATGCTCAATGTACTCCTCCTCTGATCTTGAGTAGATCAGGATATCATCGATAAACACAATGATGAACCAGTTCAGAAACTCTCTGAAGAAAAAGTTCAGAAGTCCCATGACCACAGCCGATGCATTCGTAACTCCAAACGGCATCACTACAAACTCGAAGTTCCCATACCTGCACCTAAAAGCCGTCTATGAGATGTCAATGTCCTTTACCCTCAACTGATGATATCCAGATCATAGATCAATCTTAGAAAACCAACCTAATCCCCTCATTTGTTCGAAGAGATCATCTATCCATGGAAGGTGGTAACCATTCTTGACTGTTACCTGGTTCAACCATCGGTAGTCTATGCATAGCCTGAGACCACCATCTTCCTTCTTCACGAACAAAACTGGATCACCCCATGGTGATACGCTGGGTCGAACAAAACCCTTCTCTATCAGATCATCAATCTGAATCTGCAACTCCCGCAACTCCGATGGTGCCATCCGATAAGGGGCCATCGAAATCAGACGGTCACCAGGCTGTAAGTCTATCTCGAACTCAATTTCATGTCGGGGGGGGGAGGGGTCAAGTCACAACCTCCTCAGTAAAAACATCGAGGAACTCCCCAACAACCTATAGGACATCCATCATCTCTGTATCAGCTGGAACCACTGATAACCCACCTAACAAGGAAAGGAGAGGCTTCACATGCCGACTTCCTACCTGATAGTTCCTCTCGCCAACAAAAGATATGCACTGCCCTTCCGCATCGGAGAACATGACTATTCTCTAGAAGCAATCGATAATGGAACTAACAGAAAACAATCAGTTGATGCCTAGGATGACATCGTATAGCTGCATCTGTAACAGAAGAAGGTCCCCACTAGATCGATGTGGTCCCAACATCAGCCCAAAAAACTCTACCTCTATCCTTTCTCTGAGGTAGAGCGTCCACCACTGTCGCGCCGCACCTCTCAGCTGACTGACTGCTAAGGGAACCCAGTACTCCCTCAGAGCACGAATCAAGGTAAAAGCGATCCCTAGCTCCTCAAGCCACCCCTCCGTCTCCGTATCTGAAGTATTACCCTCGTACTTATTGAGGGTTTTCCACTGTAAATAATGGAGAGTTTTCTTCCACTGGCTATATTCCTCCTCTCGATCAATCCTCAACAGATCGACCGCCTGAATCTGTTGGGCCTTGGCCGTCTGAGCCACCCAGGGACGACGTTTAGGTGTCATAGTTTTGCGGTAAACGAAGATTGCCTAATCTGAAGTAGTAAGGAAATTTCTTAGGGTTTCATTTTATCATTGTATTTCAATTTCTTTCACATAACACCCAAATAAAGTAAAACACAATCATGATGATGCATGTTCGTTCCCTAGGGTCTCTACCCTGAAATCAATGTAGTCTCACTTGGTCATTCGGTAGGCTCAGAGTCCTTGCATCGGATCACGGGGGCCCTAAAATCTCATTTCCTAGCCGGTCTTCCCTGGCCTATGTCACGCACCAAGATTAACTAACACCATTACCCTACCATCCCATGAAATCCTCACTATTCCTAACTCCAGACTCCATCTTATCTCTCAACCATCACCTCTAATACAATTATGTCACGACCCCCTCCCACTAAAGATGCCCCTGCTGAGCTAGAAATGGTGAAAGGGAGATAATGACCCCCGATTCCCGCCTCCAGAAGGCCCCGGGGTGGTGACGAGCACCAAGGGTATGAGTTTTCACAAATATGGGAGGCATTATCCTTTTATTATTTTAAGATCGGGAAATAGGACAAGTCAACCACCAAAAAGGAAAAGAACAAGTGTATAGAAATAAACCCAAACCAATACCACATGCATGTTTAAACAATTTTATAACAAGTTTTAAGTACAAGAAAGCTCAAAGTACAATACCAAAAGAAAACAAGAGTACAACAACTGCAACAACTCTAACTGTCTGACTAGTAGGGTCCCGCACGACCCTGGTAGTCCTCATGGAAACCTGAAAGTAAACGTAGGGTGAGCATACAAGTATACTCAATAGGTAAACCTAAATCTCTTGTGTGTAACACCCCAAGAATCTACGATATTCTTCTCTTTGAAGAATGCAATAGCGTGTGTTGTACGCAACATCGATTTTTAACACAGCACAACCAATCAAACTAACCATTATGAATAGTAATACCTAATTTTTAAAATTATTAAAATTTTATCACTCAAAATGGACTTCCTTTTTGGATTTGGAGTATCTAATTTATCCTAAGGGGAAATTTTTGTACTTTTTGGATAAATTTAATATTTTGATGAATAGTGAAAATTGTTAAATTTTAATTAAAAACAACTTTTTTAATCAAAATAATTAATAGGGATAAATTATGAATTTTAGTGGTTTTAAAGTATATTTAGAATATATTTTTACTATTTAATACAATGTTGGTCATTGGACATAATTTCACAATTAAACCGGACATAAATAATTACCAATCTTTTGATAGTTATTCTATCTTAAAAACACGCTTTTTGTTTTGACAGCGGGAATTAATTTTAAATTAATTTCCGCCACTTTTGTGTTTTGAATTTGGAAAAATGGATTCTATATTTAGAATCAGTATATCCAAATTGGGTAAATAGGTAACTTTTATTTTTATACATTTTGAATAATTACTTCGGTAAACATTTTATTTACCATGGTTAAAGGGTAAATCCGGTAAATAAGGGTTAAAAAATAATATTATAATAATACTAAATTACCCTAAAACGTGTCCTAACCATATTGGTGGATACATGTCTGACCATGGGAATCTTTGGGTCGATTTTTGGACCCCATTAAGCCACTTGTAGGTGATAGGTACACTTTATTTTAATTAAGTTAAAATAAATACAAAAATGACATAAGCATATATCTTTTAGAAAAACAATTTTTACATAGGGTTATATATGATGGATTTTAGTCTATAAATATTCATTAGAAATATAAAAAGATTTCCTAAATAATTATATTTTATTTATAATCTTTAGACATTAAATAATTTAATTTATTTATGACACAATGATGATATTGTAATTACCATAATAGTGAAAAATTAAATTAATTGATAATATAAATACCCAAATAAATATAATTTAAGACTTTTTATGAATTAAACTAATTTTATTGGTTAATATGACATGTTATGAATGATTTAAGTAACTTTTTTTGAAGTAATAATTCTTTTATGATTTTAACAAAAATCAATTTTCCAAATATTGTCAAAATTGACATAAAAGATTTTTTAAAACAAATATTATATTATCAATTGATATTAAATTCGTAAAAGTATAAGTTTCGGCCACGAGACTTATATCATGATAGGTGTATCATTAATGGACCACGTGGGGGTCTCTTGGATGTATATAGTATGTTTATTAACCATATAATATAAAAATACAAAGAGATATTGTAAAAGTGAAACTAATTAACTAAGAGTTAATACTTAAACATAAGGTTAATATAGTAACACAAACCTGTCTAAATCATATTGGTTGAGTGGTTTTCGACCTATCTCTACATTAAACTTTAAATAATCCACTTTGGATCCATTAGAAACCGAATATGAATTTATTATAAAATAATATTTCCAGTTTTTTCAAAGGTGCCCTTCACCCCTCTTATAAAAGGGAACTTCTACTTCTCATTAATTCACACCTTCAAAGCCTTTTGGTTCAGCCAACCCCTGCCCCGATACTCTTTCAACTTCCCTAAATTAATCCTAGAGGACTTCCTTTAGTCATAAATCCAACCTAAGGAGCCATTTTGATCAAATAAAAAGGAAGAACCCGAAGAAGAGGTAATGATTTCACCACCCTTTTTCAAGTTTCTTTCATCTTCAACTTCTTCTTTCTTTGTTATTCCCATTCTAAAATAATGAATCCAGTATCTCATATATACTTTAATATTATTATAAATATGGTACAACCATATTCAGTATTCTATCCATCCTTTTAATGACATTTCACCATATGTCTGTACGTACGGCTTACCGTCTCCACGTCGTGGTGTAATTGTTATTCAATATATTATTATTTGGATGGGTATAATACTGATTTTTAATTCACGTAAATAATAAATATAACATGATAATGATTCTTTATATATGATATACCACCCAATTATATATTATTTTAATGTAAAATGAATGATATTGTCGCTCTTGCGTACGTACGGACTACCGTCTCCACGAACGCGATGAGATTCATTCTCCATCATATCCATTCAAGTATAATTATCATTTGATGATTTAAAAATAATGTTTAAGGACTTTATATCATTCTGTATATGAATAAGATACAACCTATACATAAAAAACACGGCATATGTAACAAAACATATAAAAGAAAATGAGTAAGTTAACACCCGAAACGACGATAATTCTAAAATATTATTAACAAAGCAATGTTAAAAGATAATATATGATATCATATTAATATATATTATTCTTTTATAATTTAATAAGAATTATTTCACCATTATACAGGAGGTTAACCTACCCCCAACTAAGGAAAAGTACAAGGTAAGGGTTTATTTCGCAATCTCATCATTATCTGAGGTTGTTTATACGTAATAATCTATTGGGATTACTCTATCATCCACATCCATGTTTCTTAAAAATGTATTTCAAAAAAAATTTAATATTTATAAGAATATGGGTTAAAGTCATCTATACCCTTGTTTGACTTTTTATAAGAGGTTTATAAAGGAATCTTTTCGTCGTTTTCCAAATAAGGTGCTTTTTAACCTTTTCGACAGAATTAAGGAAAGAATGTTTGTTTTTAACTTATATAGAGGGTGCGGCTATTTTCCGCCGTTATAAAATCGTCGAAGCTTCCCTTACAAGCTTATAAGAATACTTTCAAATAAAAATTTTTATTTTATAAATATATGACTCTGAAATGATTTCAAAATAGAAAGAGATATTTCTCTAAAAAGAGTTTTGATTTCATCTATGTCAACATCCTTTGATGGATTTTAAGCTTATTTGAAGTTGATTTATTATGATACCAAACTTATATATTGTATTGAAGGTTTTGTGATATTTTTTACTATGGATGTATTATTTTTATATCATTCATGGTTTATGGATGAAGTATTTACACTTCGTATGCTAGTTTTAATACGAATGTTTATGTTATGTTTAAACCTTTTCATATGGGAATGCATTGGACTTAATATGTGACGGGTGGAGCCCACTATAGCTCCTCGATGCATCGGTAGGTCTCATGAGACAAACTAGTGTCTTGGAACAAGGCCTTCGCAAAAATCTTATTTTTAGTCTTGGCACGAGGCCTTGTCTATGTGGTTATGATAGTCTGGCATTATGCATTCCATCATTATGAAAGTGGTTATTGATATTTCATGTGATTATTCGATTAGTAGAATATCTATGTGAATAAGTAAATGGAATTATTTCATTTTATTTTTGTCATACTATGTTGAAGTTAAAGTTTAAAAGGATTTTGTTTTAATTATACATTGCCTTAAATGTTTATTCTTATTTATAAAAGTTTCCGCTATATTGTTATCCTTACTGGGATTTTGAGCTCACCCCTTTTCTATGTCTTATTTTTACCAGGATGTGAAGAAGTAATTTATGAATGACCTGCAGGGATAGTATGAAGGGATAAGAGTGTGGACTATGGAGACTATGTTGTTGTAGTTTTAATTTTTATGATGAAATGTAAAACTTTATAAATGTATCTAGTTATTCCAAGGCTACTAAACTAATCGGTCTTTCGAGACTTGATCTTTCTTGTGATCATGCCAATGTTATGTAATAATGAACCGACTCTGGGTAACTAGGTTCGGGGCGTTACAGTTGGTATCGGAGGAAGTTTAGTACAAACCTTGGAAGCTAGATTTAGATAAACTCTGATTAGAGCACATAGATTTAAGATGGACTTTGAGGATTAGTATAGAATGACTTCCTAGAATTTTGGTATTTTAGAGATTTTGTGAGTTTTCTGAGAAATACATCCCTTTCTAGATACAAGCAAGTAGAGGCAGCTCTGGCATAGATGTACCTAGGGGTAAAATCCAAAAACACCGCTTTGAGCTAGACTCGAACGGGAACTGGTGCACGACAACGGGCCTTGCTGTACTCTTGGTTACGACACTCCCAGGGGATATGCTTAGGATAACTCTCATTTTATTTACAAATTATTATGGAGGGTTTATGAGTATATACTTCCTTAAAGAAAACTTTTTTATGATTATGGATTATATCCATAAATAGTTCAATTTATGTTAAGAGTTTTATAATTATGGAATTATGTATTTTGATTCATAAAATGATCTAGTTTATGACATTGTTTAGAAATGGTGCCTAGTGGAATAAATCGAAACTGTATCAATGCACGCACTCCATGTAGGGATTTCCCTCCTACTCAAGATAATTATAGTGGTGCCAGTGATGAAACTGGTGCTGATCAGCTAATCACCATACTAGGACAACTCACTCAGGTTATGAATAATAAACTTACCCATATAGAGCACCCTGATATGCAGCGTAGAGGATCCATCTTAGATCGCTTCATGAGGAAACAACCACCAACGTTCAATGGGAGTACAAATCCCTTAGTAGCTGAGAAATGGATAAATTCCCTAGAGAAAATATTTCAGGCTTTGGGGAGTAGTGAAAGGGAAAAAGTTATCATGGCAGTTTACCGCCTCACTAGATATGCTGACAAATGGTGGTCATTTATTCAAAACACGAAGGAAGATGATTAAGTATCAAATATGGAATAGAGGGAGTTCAAAGATCTGTTTTTAGAAAAATACTTTCCTTGTGACCATCAAGCAGATATGGAAAGGCAATTTCTGAGTCTGAGACAAAAGGAGGATGAGAATGTCGTAAAGTATGAGGATAACTTTACAAGGTTATCAAGGTATGTTATAGATTATATACGTAACCCAAGAAGTAAGATTGATCGTTTCTTTGATAGGTTAAAACCATTTCTCCGTCGAGCATTAGTCTCACAATCCTTCTCATCGTACGAAGTCATTGTCTCATGTGCTATCAAGATAGAGAAAGAATTATCTAAGTTATATGACTTTAAAGAAAAGAAAGAGAAGAAGAGATCTGCTGATAAATCTGGGAATGGAAATAAGGGGAAGAAGGGAAAGGTTGAATATCCATCCTGTGGTAAATGTGAGAAGAAACACCCTGGTACTTGCTTGAAGGGAACGGGAGTCTGTTACAAGTGTGGTGAAAAAGGCCACCAAGCTCATGATTGCAAGGGGAAGAAGGAAGCTACTGATGTCCAATGCTACAATTGTAGGGAGATGGGACATTATGCAAATTAATGTCCTAAGAGTCAGGGGATCTTACCTCAGAAAAGGCAAAGGGATCAAGGCCAAGCTTATGCTATCACTACTGCTGAGGTAGAAGCTCTGAAAGACATGGTGGCATGTAATTTAATGGTTTCCTCGAGTTTAGAAAATGCATTATTTGATTCTGGATCATCTCATTGTTTCATATCTTCCTAGTTTTCTAAGAAAATTAGATATTTCCAATTTTATTTAACAAGGGAGTTTTCAATTAAAACTCCTAAGGGAAGTATCATTGCAACATTGTTTTGTGAATCAGTCCCCATTAGAGCACATAAATGTTCTTTATCTGCTGATCTCATCGTCATACCAATGATTGAGTTTGATATAATCTTTGGTATGGACTGGCTTCCAGACCATGATGCGAAGATTTATTATAAGAAGGAGGAGGTTACGATTTTTGATGATGATGATAAGGAACACCTTATCTTTAGAGCAGAATCGTCACCTCCTAATTCTTATCTAGATCCACCCCCAGTAGCTCAACTAAATTCAATCATTGGGGAGGAAGATAATGAAATGACTGTGGGTGAGGAAAAGAATTTTTAAATAGAGGATGTACCAATTGTGAAAGAATATGTAGATGTGTTTCTGGAAGATTTACCTGGACATCCTCTAGAATGAGAAGTTGAATTTTCCATTGATTTAATTCCTCGATCAAGGCCTATATCGAAGACCCCTTATAGAATGGCCACTATAGAATTAGTTGAACTGAAGAAACAACTAGAGGAATTGAGTAATAAGGGATTTATTCACCCTAGTGTTTCTCTATGGGGAGCCCCTATTCTTTTTGTCAAAAAGAAAGATAGATCTATGAGGTTATGTATCGACTACAGGGAGATCAATGATATAAAAATAAAGAAAAAGTATCCCCTACCTTGCTTTGATGATTTATTTGACCAACTTCATGGATCTCAATACTTTTGAAAGATTGACCTTAGATCTGGATTCCATCAGTTATGTGTGAAGAGGGAAGACATTCTGAAGACAGCATTTCGAACAAGGTACTGGCATTACGAGTTTACAGTAATGCCTTTTGGATTGACTAATGCACCCTCTTTAATCATGGATCCGATGAATAGAGTTTTCAAGGAATATCTCAATGAATTTTTGGTGGTATTTATTGATGATATCTTGGTATAGTCCAAAAGCTATGAAGATCATGAAAATCACATGCGCATTATCCTGAAGACTCTGAGAAGACATGAATTATATGGGAAGTTTAGCAAGTGTGAATTCTGGCTTCAGGAATTTCTTTTCTTGGCCATATTGTCTCTAAAGATGGAATCTCTATTGATCCTTCTAAGACCAAGGCAATCCAATAATGGCCAGCACCTATGAGTATAACTGAGGTATGCAGTTTTATTGGTTTGGCAGGTTATTATCGACGTTTCGTCCAGAATTTTGCCTGATTGGTTAACCCATTAATGAATATCACACGTAAAGGTGTTAAATTTGTTTGGACAAAAGAGTGTGAAGAATGTTTCAAAGAACTGATGAGAAGATTAGTCAATGCACCTATATTGACTCTACCATCGGGGAATGATGGGTTCATTATTTATAGTGATGCATCGAAGAAAGGACTTGGTTGTGTCCTTATGCAGAATGATAGGGTTATTGCCTATGCATCATGACATTTGAAAATTCATGAACAAAACTATCCTACTCATGATCTTGAGTTAGCAGCTGTAATATTTACTTTGAAGATATAGAGGCACTACCTCTATGGTGAAAATGTGAGATTTATACTAATCACAAGAGTTTGAAATATATTTTCTCACCAAAAGAACTCAACATGAGGCAAAGGATATGGCTTGAATTACTCAAGGATTATGATTGTACGATACACTACCACCCGAGGAAGGAAAACATGGTGGAAGATGCTTTGAGAAGAAAAGATCATGGAGTTTTGAACAATATGAGAATTGAAAGGGATCCAATTTTCATGGATCTAGTGAAGATGGACATGGGAATAACTAGGGAAGGTGAAACATCAATGCTTTTTCAAATGGTTGTGAAACCATCTTTACTAGAAAGGATTAAGAGTTCTCAGACCGATGATGAATAATTTAAAAAGAAGATTAAAGCTGTAAATGATGGGAGATTGAGAGACTCTGTGTATGAAGATGGAATTTTGAAATTTGGGAAGAGACTTTGTGTTCCCGATATACCTGATTTAAAAAGGGAATTGTTGGATGATGCTCATAGTTCCAATTTCTCTATACACCCTGGGAGCACCAAAATCTATATAGATTTGAAGGAAAATTTTTGGTGGGACAACATGAAGAGGGAGATTGCTGATTTTGTGTCAAGATGTATGGTTTTCCAACAAGTGAAAGCTGGAAGGCAATAGCCTGGAGGAGTCATGCAACCTCTTCCCATACTGGAGTGGAAATGAGATAATATTACGATGGACTTTGTAACACTCCAGGTAAATAAAGAATATGACATTTTTATATTTATCCCTATTTGTGAATAAAATGTTAATATTAATTTAAAGGGAACGCTATGCTCATTGGCTTACCCAATATGCAACAACGAGTTCCTTTGAAATCTTACGTTGCACTCTAATAATAAAATAATTTTATTTTAAATGGTAGTTAACACCTAGCCATTGTAATGATGGGAATGAAAAGAACTAACTACAAAATGATTATATATGTTTTAAAAATATTTTTACTTTTTACAATAAATGTTAGAGGATTAAAAATGCGAATGAATCCAATATTAAGCGTAAACATTCTAATATTCTTTAAAAGGTCGATTAACCACCTTTTGATTGCGAACCTCATTTAAATACACTTTTTGACAATTTTATGTTTTATATTTGAAAAAATAAAATTCTTCTTTAGAATCGGGACGTCAAAATTTACTCTGTGTAAATTTTTGGTATTTTTTCGATAAAGTTCATTTTTAATTAATAGTGGAAAATGTTGTATTTTAATTCAAAAACTCTTTTTAATCTAATTTATTTATATGATTATATTATCTTTTGAATTTGTTTTAAATGTAAATTAGATTATATTTTTACCATTTAATCCAATGGTGGTTATTGGAATTAATATCACTTTGAGATTGGACATAAACGAGTGTCAATCTTTTGATAGATATTGTTTCTTAAAAACACGCTATTTGATTTGACAGTGGAATTTAATTATAAAATTAATTAGTGCAACTTATATGTCATGAATTTGGTAAAAAAAATACATCATTTTAGAATTCTGAATATCAAATATATCTTAGGGTGAATTTTTGGTATTTTTCTGAAAAACGATAATTTTTTATGAATAGTGAAACCACACAGTGGTAGTTACAAAAACTGATTTTTCAATTAAATGGAACTTTACCACTTCTGTGATTTGAATTTCAAAAATCCAATATAAATGATTTTCATTATTAAGTAAAATGTGTTTCAATGGGATGAAAATAATTTTTGATGGAAAGTAACTTTTAAGTTTTAGTAATCGCGATTAAAGGTAATTAGTGTGATTTAAGGTAAAAATGATATTATAATAAAATGAAAATATCTTGATACTTGTCCTAACCCTATTGTATGAGTCATGGCAGACCAAGAAAACCCATGGGTCGAGTTTTGGGACCCCATGGAGCCACTTGGGTAAGATAATGACATTTATGCCTTTTATTTAAAGTAAAAGTAAAAATGACACAAACATGTATTGTTTTACTAAAACAATTTTTACATGGAGTTATACAAGTCAGATTTTTGACTATAAATAGTCATTAGAAATATATAAATATTTACTACGTCATAGTATTTTTTTATAATTTTTAGACATTAAATAAATTAAATTATTTCTGACATCATGATGATGCAGCGATTACCTCATTATTTAACGATTTAAATAAAATGAAAAGATAATGTATAATATAAGACCTACACATGTCAAAAACCTATTGGATGGATTGATTTTGAACTCTTATCACCTTATACTCAAAATAAATCAATGTGGGACCTTTCAAATCCGAAACACATTTGAAATTAAAGTAACATTTTATACCTTTCCAAGAGTACCCCTCCTCTCCTCTTATAAAAGTCCCCCACCTCTACCTCATTACCCACACCTCTCAAGCCTTTGGCTTGGCCAATATCTGATAATTTTGTCTCTACACATACCTCTACTCATCCTAGAAGCCTTACCTTAGGCAGGAAGCTCCTCAAGATACCCTTTTGGTTCAAACCAATGGGAGTTACCCGATATTAAGGTAACGTCTTCACTTGTGCTCTTTTGTTTTATTTTGCTTCTCCAACCCCATAAACTCTTTTTATAAATTTATTTTGTAACAACACCAGTATCTTCCATATACTAGGATGTTGTTATAATAAGGATTCGAGCTACACTTACACACACCTACATCTAATGGTTAAAGAATATACTGTTTCTGTGGATGGTGAATTTCTACATCACGAAATGATGATTGTTCAATATTCTTTTAATACCATAAAAGGTGGCCTTTAAGATGTCACTATATTTATATATGATATATAATATGTTTATGTTTTCCTTAAGCTTCTTTATTTTTCATTTATGGTATACCTTTATGGTTTCCATTATGGGTAAACGCGATATATTCATTTTAGGAAGTGCGGACTACCGCCCCCTCAAAGTGATTTGATTCGTTAATACCATATGTGGTCTATATAAAGGATAGATTTAATGATATTATATATGATACCATACTGGAAGTATAATAATATTGTGTGTCATTATGTTTTAATTACATTAAATATGAAATAGAAATGGAAGTAGCGTTCATGCGTACGTACGGCTTACCGTCTCCATGAACGGTGCATTTCATTTCTTACCTATAAATGTTATGTAATATTATAAATGCATGTATAAAATGGATATATATGACATATATGATATCTACATAATTAATATAATTCTGGATATAATGTATATTTTACCCCATGAACAAACTTGTAATTATAAAGAGTTTATTTTTGACTCAAGTAGCAATGATCGTTAAAACGACCGTTATTAACTTAAATAATTACATAGTGTTCATGAAATGGTAATAAATGATATAAAAGGAATAATGAACTTGAAAAAGGTTCTTAATAAAGAATAAATTAACTCAATTTTATTATTTAGGAGATTAAAGAACGATCGAGTCAAGTCGGATACGAGGTAAGGGATCTTACTCCTCTTTTTCTTTCTAAGTACACTCTTTTATGTCATTCCTTTTAAGCTCATATTTCTTATGATTGGGATGTTGTTTTATATTAATCTTACTATAATTTTTATGTTCACATGATTATAGACCCTATTTTCCCTCATCAATCCATTTTGTAAGTTTTGATTGACGCCGTTAGGCTGCCGAATTTTCATAAGAGATCCAACCTCTCTCTTTCTTTTTAAGTACTCTCCTTTATGTCACTTATTTTGAGCTCCTCTTTGTTATGTTGGGGGATGTTATTTTATATTAATATTTCTGTAAATTTTATGTTAATAATATGAGAGACCCTATTTGATCTCATCAATCCATTTTTTGGAAGTTTTAAGTGGCGTCGTCAGGCTGCCGAGTTTTCATAAGGGATTTTGCATCTCACTTTTATTCCCGGGAGATTTATGAAACATTTACCACCATTTCCTTTCAGTGGTATATGTACTGCCCATTATTCTACACTTTGTGTAATATACTTTTATTTATGATTATTTACATCAATTTTTTATTATCCTTCTTTCATGGGGTGAATGTTTCGAAAGATACCCAAGTCAGTAAGGTAACTTTTCACCCTCCTCTTTTTAAAAGACTTCATTTGTTGGGTCTTTTAATTTACATATTGTAATGTTGGGATATGTTATTTTATATTCTTATTGGTGTACATTTTATGTCCAAGTGATGAGATACCATTTTTATCTCTCATCAACTCATTTTCAGAAGTTTTAAGTGACGCCGTTAGGCTGTGGATTTTTTGCAGGGGAACTTCTTAAACCAATTTTGATTCTTTGGGATAAACTTGTACTCTTTCAATATGTCGTTCTATGAATATGTGTGAATGAAATCTGATGGTTTTACACTTAATACCCACTTATATTTTGTGTATTCATTTGTCACACATAATTATGTAATTGATTTATCCTTGAACCAAGGATACTGTCTTTGTAAGGGACATCGTCTCAATCTCCTTTCATTGAGGCATATTTTGTTTTATACACAACTTTATTTTATATGGTTTATAAACCCCTTTGACTTTTACATTTATTCAAAAGGAATATTTTTATACGAAGCGTTTACTAAATGAAAAAAGGGAATGTTTTTTTTGTCGTACGTATGCGGCGACAATGACTTCTCCGCCGCTGTGACCATTATTTGAGTTTCGGCTTCCTCTACAAGCCATAACTTTTTTTTGAATGAAAAATAAATACCATGTTTTACTTTTCTTTTATTTTGGTATTGAAAATGGTTTTCATAATGTTTTTATATCAAGGTGTTGTATTGATATCTTGTGATTGAAAAGTGGAAATGTTATGTTCCTTTATGCATGTTTTATGTGATACGATTATGTTATGGTTCTTGGGTATTTTTATGAAGACGGGTGGTTCCATGATAAACTAAGGGCGGGTGAGCCCGATATATCTCTCCAATGCATTGGGTAACATGAAGGAGTTAAATGTTAAGGTTTCTCTGAATAGATTTAGGGAATATACTGTGATGGGTATTCCAAACGTAACCATGAGGGTTACTCCCTACGTAAGAATGTTATGAATGCCTCAAGTTACCTTTATGTCTTATGATTTCTATGATTTATTCCTGATTTGATGAGGTGTGTGATTATGTTTTATGATTAAAGTATGATTTCATTCATGGACTAACATTTTCATTTCGTACTTTTATATCCCTTACTGAGCTTTTTATGCTCATCTCAAGTTTTTGAAATGTTTTTCACAGGTCAAGGGAAAGGTACATGATGTGATGATAGTGTCAAGGAAGTGTCAAGAAAGAATCCATGTTTTATTTTAAATATGTTTCTGGTGATGGGAAAAATGAGTACTATATTTTATGTAACCACTTTGTTTAAATGTGGAATATAATGCATGTTTTATGATCTAATTCTCTAAAACTCTAAACCTGAAAAGATCCTCAACGTGTATTCTTGAAGTAACTCAAGATTAATTAAGGTTTAAGTCTGGGACCTTATAGTTGGTATCAAAGGGAGGTTTAGACAACTTTAGGGATTATGAGTTTTTGTTTGACATGTGATTAGTCCCTATATCTATTATTTCCATTAAATCCTTGTTTTATAACTTTTTTCAGGTCAAGTAAAGTCAGTTATGAATGGAAGTAGAAGGATCTCAAATGACATTCATGTCTCTTCCTGATGACATGCTTGCAATAATTATTGCAAATTCATGTTTGGATGATTGTGAAACTTTTTCTAGCATACAACTCTCTTGCAAGATGTTGTTTGAGATATCAAACACGTCTACTATACCCCGTTATCATCGGGGATCATGGGTTGTATTTAGACAAATACTATTTTCACAATATTCTCATATTTTAAAGAAAGGTGAATATTATCAAGGTATTTTCAAATATTTTACCTTATCACAATAATTTGAAGCATATTATGATTTTAAAAATAGTGCTGAGTAAGGAGACCCTTGCGCAACCTATTTATATTTGCTTTTAAAATAGAGTATCTCAGCACATACTTATGGTATTTTAAAAGGACCAATAATAGAAAGTTTCAACTCAAATTATGTCTGACTATTTTATAGAAATCATGTTTTATCAGATGTTTTGGAATTATATGTCATACATGATTATTTTCCAAAACTGTTTTTCTATGAACACCCATATGACCCATGTTGCACAAGGTTTATTTGGATGGAGGAAGAAAATTATTTTGAAGGATCTCTAAATCATTATTGTAATGCATGGGACTTCTACCTACATGAACAAGATGACGATGAAACCGAGTGGACGCAATGATCAAGGTATGTTGTTATTCATTTTGGGAATCGTTTTATTTTATGGTGGTGAAATAAGACTTCAAGAATTAAGATGTTGAGATCGTAATTAATTTGGATGAAAATTAGAGTTATAAGGAGACTATTGAGGTTAAAACATGTTAGAGTTATTTTTAGAGTTTTATAAAAAGGACAACACGCAGACCGTGTGACAACCCGTCACGTCGGACAAAGCTGCAGGAATCGAACCCACAACCAAAGTGCGACTGTTATTTATTGCCTACCACTAGACTACAAGAAGTCCCTGGTTATTTTGACTAATTCTTCTTAGTTAGATGATTTTATGAATTAAGAGTGAGTTTATTTTGGTTTATCTATGGAAATTATTAACCTATCATGGAAGATATTTGATTAGGTTAATTACTTTTCAATATGAGACTTTTGGAGAAACTGATGTTAATTAGAGATAAGTGTTAATTTGTACCTTGGAAGACTATGTGACTAAATCCATCAAATATTTGGTTTTCAATCTTATATTGGTTTAATTTGAAGAAATTTATGGACAAATTTTTTATCGAATGGTCCTCGTTGAACTTTGGGTTTTTTTGGACAAATTTTGGAGATTAAAAATAGATTTTCTTTTTATAAAGGGTTATCCTTTTCTGGTTTATTTGATCTTGTTCTAATAATTTTGGTTTTGGTAAGGGTCTAAATACTTGGGAAAAATATATTTCTCTTTTGTGGATTAGGTGATTCTCAAGATGTTGATTATAGTACTCTTAATGCGAACAAGTCTTCCTAAATACTCATCTTTTGGAGAAAGTAAGAGTTTGTGTAAGAAATCTAGTAAAAGTTGAAAGTCAACATGACAAGTAAGTATGTTTCCATAAGATCAAAAATAAATTCCTCAATGAAAAGTAACTTAAAACAAAAATGTTGTCTATTAACTTTTCTTACTGGGGAATCGAATACCGTTTAACCCACCACAAGTTTGTGATTTTCTTGTGGTTAACTTTCTCATAAACATGTTTTCTATCACTCTCCCTCAGAACATGAACCTTTGCTTTTTCTTCCATATCCATGTTTTCCTACATGGAATCATAGTATGGGTTAACTCGGGTGACCTCTGTACTTATCTTTCTTTCTTTTAAAGTGATTGTTTTACTGAATCTTGTTCCGATGTGGGACTTTCAATGATGTTTCTGAGCCCTATTTTAAAATTGTGAGGACGCGATTCCCAAAAGGGGGGAAGGATGTAACACCCCAGGTAAATAAAGAATATTACATTTTTATATTTATCCCTATTTGTGAAAAAATTGTTAATATAAATTTAAAGGTAACGCTATTCTTGATGGCTTACCCAATACGCAAAAACGAGTTCCTTTGAAATCTTACGTTGCACTCTAATAATAAAATTATTTTATTTTAAATGGTAGTTAACACCTAAACGTTGTAATGATGGGAATGAATAGAACTAACTACAAAATGATTATATATTTTTGTCAAATATTTTTACTTTTTACAATAAATTTTAGAGGAATAAAAATGTGAATGAATCCAATTTTAAGCTTAAACATTCTAATATTCTATAAAAGGTCAATTAACCGCCTTTTGATGACGAACCTCTTTTAAATACACTTTTTGAAAATTTTATGTGTTATATTTGACAAAATAAAATTCTTCTTTAGAATCAGGACATCAAAATTTACTTTGGGTAAATTTTTGGTATTTTTCCGATAAAGTTCATTTTTTAAAGAATAGTGAAAAATGTTGTATTTTAATTCAAAACCTCTTTTTAATATAATTTATTTATATGATTATATTATCTTTTTAATTGGTTTTAAATTGAAATTAGAATATATTTTTACCATTTAATCCAATGGTGATCATTGAAATTAATATCACTTTGAGATTGGACAAAAACGAGTGTCAATCTTTTGATAGATATTGTTTCTTAAAACACACTATTTGATTTGACAGTGGAATTTAATTATAAAATTAATTAGTGCAACTTCTATGTTATGAATTTGGTTAAAAAAGACATAATTTTTGAATTTGGAATATCAAATATATCTGAGGGTAAATTTTTGGTATTTTTCTGAAAAACCTTAATTTTTGATGAATAGTGAAACCACAAAGTGGTAGTTACAAAAACTGATTTTTCGTTTAAATGGAAATTTTCCACTTCTGTGATTTGAATTTCAAAAATACAATATAAATGATTTTCATAATTAAGGTAAATGTGGTTCAATGGGATGAAAAATTTTTTTGATGAAAAGTAACTTTTATGTTTTATTAATCGCGATTAAAGGTAATTAGTGTGATTTAAGGTAAAAATGATGTTATAATAAAATGAAAATATCTTGACACTTGTCCTAACCCTATTTTATGAGTCATGACCGACCAAGAAAACCAATGGTCGAGTTTTGGGACCCCATGGAGCCACTTGGGTAAGATAATAACATTTATGCCTTTTATTTAAAGTAAAAGTAAAAATGACACAAACATGTATTGTTTTACTAAAAAAAATTTACATGGAGTTATACAAGTCAGATTTTTGACTATAAATAGTAATTGGAAATATAAAAAGATTTCCTACATCATAGTATTTTTTTATAATTTTTAGACATTAAATAAATTAAATTATTTATGACATCATGATGATGCAGTGATTACCTCATTATTTAACAATTTAAATAAAATGAAAAGATAATGTAAACTTTAAGACCTACACATGTCAAAAACCTATTGGATGGGTTTATTTCAAACTCTTATCACCTTATTCTCAAAATAAATCAATGTGGGACCTTTAAAATCCGAAACACATTAGAATATAAAGTAACATTTTATACCTTTCCAAGAGTGCCCCTCCTCTCCTATTATAAAAGGCCCCCACCTCTACCTTCTTACCCACACCTCTCAAGCCTTTGGCTCGTCCAAGCTCTTATAATTTTGTCTCTCCACATATCTCTCCTCATCCTAGAAATCTTACCTTATGCAGGAAGCTCTTCAGGAAACCCTTTTGGTTCAAACCAAAGGGAGTTACCCGATTTTAAGGTAATGTCTTCACTTGTGCTCTTTTGTTTTATTTTGCTTCTCCAACCCCCTAAACTCTTTTTATTAATTTCTTTTGTAACAACACCAGTATCTTCCATATACTATGATGTTGTTATAAGAATGATTCAAGCTACACTTACACACACCTACATCTACTGGTTAAAGAACATACTATTTCTGTGGATGGTGAATTTTTGCCTCACGAAATGATGATTGTTCAATATTATTTTAACACCTTCAAAGGTGGCCATTAAAATGTAACTATATTTATATATGATATATAATATGTTTATGTTTTCCGTAAGCTTCTGTATTTTTCATTTATGGAATGCCTTTATTGTTTCCATTATGGGTAAATGCGATATCTTCACTTTAGGAAGTGTGGACTACCGCCCCCTCAAAGTGATTTGATTCGTTAATACCATATGTGGTACATATAAAGGATATATTTAATGATATTATATATGATACCATACTGGAATTATAATACTATTATGTATCATTATTTTTTTAATTCCATTAAATATGAAATATAAATGGAAGTAGTGTTCATGCGTACGTACGGCTTACCGTCTCCATGAACGGTGCATTTCATTTCTTACCTCTAAATGTTTTGTAATATTATATATTCATGTATAAAATGGATATATATGATTTATATGATATATAAATAATTAATATAATTCTGGATATAATGGATATTTTACCCCATGAACAAGCTTGTAATTATAAAGAGTTTATTTCTGACTCAAGTAGCAATTATCGTTAAAACAACCGTATTAACTTAAATAATTACATAGTGTTCATTACATGGTAACAAGTGATATAAAAGGAATAATGAACTTGAAAAAGGTTCTTAAGAAATCAGAACTTAACTCAACTTTATTATTCAGGAGATTAAAGAACGATCGAGTCAAGTGGGATACGAGGTAAGGGATCCTACCCCTCTTTTTCTTTTTAAGTACACTCTTTTATGTCATTCCTTTTAAGATCATATTTATTATGATTGGGATGTACTTTTATATTAATCTTACTTTACTTTTTATGTTCACATGATTAGAGACCCTATTTTCTCTCATAGATCCATTTTTGAAGTTTTGATTGGCGTCGTTAGGCTGCCGAATTTTCATAAGAGATCCAACCTCTCTCTTTCTTTTTATGTATTCTCCTTTATGTCACTTCTTTTAAGCTCCTATTTCTTATGTTGGGGGATGTTATTTTATATTCCTCTTTCTATAAATTTTATTTTAATATGATTAGAGTCCCTATTTGATCTCATCAATCCATTTTTTGGACGTTTTAAGTGGCGCTGATAGGCTGTCGAGTTTTCGTAAGGGATTTTTCATCTCACTTTTATTCCCATGAAATTTATGCTACATTTTCCACCATTTCCTTTCAGTGGTATATTTACTACCCATTATTCTACTCTTTGTGTAATATACTTTCTTTTATGAGTATTTACATCAATGTTGTATTTTCCTTCTTTCATGGGGTGAATGTTTCGAAAGATACCCAAGTCAGTAAGGGAACTTTTCACCCTCCTCTTTTTAAAAGACTTCATTTGTTGGGTCTTTTAATTTACATATTGTAATGTTGGGATATGTTCTTCTATATCCTTATTGATGTAAATTTTATTTCCAAGTGATGAGATACCCTTTTTATCTCTCATCAACTCATTTATCTGATGTTTGAAGTGACGCTGTTAGGCTATGGAATTTTTGCAAGGGAACTTCTTAACCCAATTTTGATTCTTTGGGATAAACTTGTACTCCTTGAATATGTCGTTCTATGAATATGTGTGAATTACCTCTGATTGTTTTACACTTAATATCCACTTATATTTTGTGCATTCTTTTTCCACACATAATTATGTAATTGATTTATCCTTAATCCAAGGATAACGTCTTTGTAAGGGACATCGTCTCAATCTCCTTTCATTGAGACATATTTTGTTTTATATACACCTTTCTTTTATACGGTGTATAAACCCCTTTTACTTTTATGTTTATTCAAAAGGAATCTTTTTATACGAATCGTTTACTAAACGACAAAAGGGAATGTTTTTTTTTCTGTCGTACGTATGCGGTGACAACGACTTCTCCACCGTTGTGACCATTATTTGAGTTCCGGCTTCCTCTACAAGCCATAACTTTTTTTTGAATGAAAAATAAATACCATGTTTTACTTTTATTTTATTTTGGTATTGAAAATGGTTTTCATAATGTTTTTATATGAAGGTGTTGTATTGATATCTTTTGATTGAAAAGTGGAAATGTTATGTTCATTTATGCATGTTTTATGTGATACGATTATGTTATGGTTCATGGTCATTGTTATGAAGACGGGTGGTTCTGTGACAAACTAAGGGCGAGTGAGCCCGATATAGCTCTCCAATGCATTGGGTAACATGAAGGAGTTAAACGTTAAGGTTTCTTTGAATAGATTTAGGGAATATACTATGATGGGTATTCCAAATGTAACCATGAGTGTTACTCCCTACATAAGAATGTTATGAATGCCTCAAGTTACCTTTATTTCTTATGATTTCTATGATTTATTCATGATTTGATGAGGTATGTGATTATGTTTTATGAGTAAAGTATGATTTTATTCATGGACTGTTGTTTTCATTTCATACTTTTATATTCCTTACTGATCTTTTTATGCTCATCCCAAGTTTTTGAAATTTGTTTCACAGGTCAAGGGAAAGGTACATGATGTGATGATAGTGTCAAGGAAGTGTCAATAAAGAATCCATGTTTTATTTTAAATATGTTTCTCTTTATGGGAAAAATTAGTACTATCTTTTATGTAACCACTTTGTTTAAATGTGGAAGGTAATGCATGTTTTATGATCTAATTCTCTAAAACTCTAAACCTGAAAAGATCTTCAACATGTATTCTTGAAGTAAGTCAAGATTAAGTAAGGTTTAAGGTTGGGGCCTTATAGACTTTGTCATGGGGCAACCAAAGACTCCTAGAAGGACCGATGCAATATGGGTCATTGTTGATCGTCTTACCAAGTCAGCACATTTTCTTGATATAAGAGAGGATTTACCACTTGAACGACTATCAAGACTATATATTAATGAAGTTATGAGACTTCATAGAGTACCCCTATAGATTGTTTCTGATCGTGATCCCTGTTTTACTTCAAGATTCTAGAAAAGTCTTCAGAAAGCCTTGGATACAGAATTTCATTTGAGCACTGTCTACCACCCTCAAATAGATGGACAATTAGAACGAACTATTCAAACCTTAGAAGACATGTTGAGACCCTACTCACTTGACTTTCAGGGTATGTGGGATCAATAATTACCTATGATAGAGTTTTCCTATAACAATAGCTTCCATTCGAGTATTCAGATGCCACCATATGAAGTGTTATACGGAAAGATATGTCACACACCAACCTGTTGGAATGAAGTTGGTGAAAGAAAACTTGTAGGCCCAGAACTGGTGGAGGAAACGATGGAAAAGGAGAAGGTAATCCAAAACCATATCAAAGAAGCTCAAAGTAGGCATAAGAGCTATGCTGATAATCGAAGGAAGGATTTGGAATTTCAAGTCAGTGATCATGTTTTCCTGAAGGTATCTCCATGGAAGGGAGTCATACGTTTTGGTAAGAAAGGTAAATTGAGTCCCAGGTACATCGGACCATTCGAAATTCTAGAACGAATTGGGGTTGTAGCTTACCGATTGGCAATGCCGTGAAGTCTCTCCAAAGTTCACGATATGTTCCATGTATCACTATTGAGGAAATACATGCCTGACCCAACGCATGTACTCACCTATGAGGAATTAGAACTAGAACCTGATCAGTCTTATTGTGAAGATCCCGTCAAGATTCTTGATATGAGAGAACATGTACTGAGAAACCGTACGACTCGTCTGGTAAAAGTCTTGTGGAGAAACCATAAGATGGAAGAGGCAACGTGGGAACCCGAGGAACTTATGATGAAGAACCACCCAAGTCTTTTCATGCGGCAGTATTCTAGAAATTTTGAGGACGAAATTATTTGAAGTAGGGGAGAATGTAACACCTCAAGCTTTTACGGTACGCTTCTCTTTGAATAATGCAATAGTGTGTGTTGTACGCAACATTGAGTTCTAACACAGCACAACCAATCAAACTAGCCGTTATGAATAACAATACCTAATTTTTAAAATTTTAGAAATTTTATCTCTCAAAATGGACTTCATTTTTGGATTCGGAGTATCGAATTTATCCTAAGGTGAAATTTTGGTACTTTTCGGATAACTTTAATATTTTGATGAATAGTGAAAATTACTAAATTTTAATTAAAAACAACTTTTTTAATCAAAATAATTAATAGTGATAAATTTTGAATTTGAGTGGTTTTAAAGTATATTTAGAATATATTTTTAACATTTAATACAATTTTGTTCATTGGACATAATTTCACAATTAAACCGGACATAAACATGTATCAATCTATTGATAGTTATTATATCTTAAAAACACGCTTTTTGTTTTGACAGCAGGAATTAATATTAAATTAATTTCTGCCACTTCTGTGTTTTGAATTTAGAAAAATGTATTCCATATTTGGAATTAGGATGTCCAAACTTGTAAATAGGTAGCTTTTATTTTTAGACATTTTGAATAATTACTTCGGTAAATATTTTATTTATCATGGTTAAAGGGTAAATCCGGTAAATAAGGGTTAAAAAATAATATTATAATAATACTAAATTACCCTAAAACGTGTCCTAACCATATTTGTGGATACATGTCGACCATGGGAATATTTGAGTCGATTTTGGGACCCCATGGAGCCACTTGTAGGTGATAGGGACACTTTATTTTAATTAAGATAAAATAAATACAAAAATGACATAAGCATATATCTTTTAGAAAAACAATGTTTACATAGGGTTATATATGATGGATTTTCGGCTATAAATATTCATTAGAAATACAAAAATATTTCCTACATAATGATATTTTATTTATAATTTTTAGACATTAAATAAGTTAATTTATTTATGACACAATAATGATGTAGTAATTACCATAATAGTGAATAATTAAAATAATTGATTTTATAAATACCCAAATAAATATAATTTGAGACTTTTTATGAATTACAATAATTTTATAGGTTAATATGAGATGTTAGTAAAGATTTAATTAACTTTTTTATAAGTAATCATTCTGTAATGATTTTCAAAAAAATCAATTTTCCAAATAGTGTCAAAATTGATATAAAAGAGTTTTTAAAATAAATATTATATTATTAATTGATATTAAATTCCTAAAAGTCTACGGTTCGGACAAGAGACTTATATCAGAATAGGTGTATCATTAATGGACCACTTTGGGGTCTCTTGGATGTATATAGTAAGTTTATTAACCATATAATATAAAAATACAAAGAGATATTGTAAAAGTGAAACTAATTAACTAAGAGTTAATACTTAAAGATAAGGTTAATATAGTAAACCAAACCTGTCTAAATCCTATTTTTTGAGTGGTGTTCGACCTATACCCACCTTAACCTTTAAATAATCCACTTTGGAGCCGTTATAAACCGAATATGAATTTATTATAAAATAATATTTCTAGTTTTTCCAAAGGTTCCCCTCACCCCTCTTATAAAAGAGAACTCCTCCTTCTCATTAATTCACACATTAAAATCCTTTTGTTTCGGCAAAACCCTGACCAAATAATCTCTCAACTTCCCTTAATTCATCCTAGAGGCCTTATATTAGTCATAAATCCATCCTATGGAGCCCTTTTGATCGAAATCAAAAGGAAGAATTTGAAGAAGAGGTAATGATTTCACCACCCTTTTTCACGTTCATTTCGTCTACCACTTATTCTTTATTTGTTATTACCATTCTAAAATAATTAATCCAGTATCTACTATATACTGTAATATTATTATAAATATGGTACAACCATATTCAGTATTCTATCCATCCTTTGAATGACATGTCACCATACGTGCGTACGTATGGATTACCGTCTCCACGTCGTGGTGTAATTGGTATTCAATATATTATTATTTGGATGGGTATAATAATGATTTGTAATTCATGTAAATAATAAATATAACATGATAATGATTATTTATATATGATATACCATCCAATTATATGTTATTTTAATATCAAAAGAATGATATTGTCGCTCGTGCGTACGTACCGACTACCGTCTCCACGAACGCGATGAGATTCATTCTCCATCGTATCCATTCAAGTATAATTATCATTTGATGATTTAAAAATAATTTTTAAGGACTTTATATAATTCTGGATATGAATAAGAACAACCTATCCATAACAAACATGGCATATGTAACAAAACATATAAAAGAAAATGAGTAAGTTAGCGCCTGAAACGACGATAATTCTAAAATATTATTAACAAAGCAATGTTAAAAGATCATATATGATATCATATTAATATATATGATTCTTGTATAATTTAATAAATATTATTTCACCATTATACAGGAGGTTAACCTACCTCCAACTAAGGAAAAGTACAAGGTAAGTGTTTATTTCGAAATCTCTTCATTATCCGAGGTTGTTTATACGTAATAATCTACTAGGATTACTTTATCATCCACATCCATGTTTCTTAAAAATGTATTTAAAAACATTTTTACTATTTACAATAATATTTTTTAAAGTAATTTATACCTTTTTTTGACTTTTCATAAGAGTTTTATAAAATAATCTTTCCGTCGTTTTCCAAACAAGGTGCTTTTTAACCTTTTCGACCGAATTAAGGTAAGAATGTTTTTTTAACTTATAAGGCAGGTGCAGCTATTTTCCACTGTTATAAAATCGTCGAAGCTTCCCTTACAATCTTATAAGAATATTTTCAAATAAAATTTTTTATTTTATCAATATACGACTCTTAAATGATTTCAAAATAGAAATAGATATTTCTCTAAAAAGAGTTTTGATTTCATCTATGTCAACATCCTTTGATGGATTTTACGCTTATTTGAAGTTGATTTATTATGATACAAAACTTCTATATTGTATTGATGGTTTTGTGATACGTTTGACTGTGGATGTGTTATTTTTATACCATTCATGGTTTATGGATGAATTATTTACATTTCGTATGCTAGTTTTAATACAAATTTTCATTTTATGTTTAAACCTTTTCTTATGGGAATGCATTGGACTTAATATTTGATGGGTGGAGCCCACTATAGCCCCTCGATGCATCGGTAGGTCTCATGAGACAAACTAGTGTCTTGGCACAAGGCCTTGGAAAAATCTTATTTGTAGTCTTGGCATGAGGCCTTGGCTATATGGTTATGATAGTCTGGCATTATGCATTTCATCATTATGAAAGTGGTAATTGATATTGCATGTGATTATTTGATTAATATAATATCCATGTGAATAAGTAAATGCAATTATTTCATTTTATTTTTTCCATACTATGTTGAAGTTAAAGTTTAAAAGGTTTTTGTTTTAGTTATACATTGCCTTAAATGTTTATTATTATTTATGAAAGTTTCCTCTATATTGTTATCCTTACTGGGAATTTGAGCTCACCCCTTTTCTATGTTTTATTTTTCCTAGGATGTGAAGAAGTTATTTATGAAGGACCTGTAGGGATAGTATGAGGGGATAAGAGTGTGGACTATGGAGACTATGTTGTTGTAGTTTTCATTTTTATAATGAAATGTAAAACTTTATGAATGTATCTAGTTATTCCAAGGCTACTAAACTAATCGGTCTTTCGAGATTTGATCTTTCTTGTGATCATGCCAATGTTATGTTATAATGCACCGGCTCTGGGTAACTAGGGTCGGGGTGTTACATCATGCACAAGTGGGGAGACATCCTAATGTCCCGTGAGAACAACAGAAGAAACCTAGCAAGTAATTCTATCCACCCAACCTCACCAGCCACACTCACCAAAAACACAATCACAATAGGTAGTAGTAGTATATAAGAACAAGAGTATTGGGTACCCCACACCATTTCCCATTAGTTAGCTACTCTTCCTAACGGAGAATGTCCTGACGCTACCACACTCTTCCTTCCTGCACACACCTGGGCCTCAAGAACCACATATCCCTCTCGCACACACCTGGGCCTCACAACCGCTCATCCCGCCCGCACACACCTGGGCCTCACAACCACACATCCTGCCCGCACACACCTGGGCCTCAACCACAATCAATTCCCCGCACGAACACACCCGGGCCTCATCCCAAAGATTCTTGGTAATATTAATAGTAATAGAACTCTCGACCGAAGACACCTGGGCCTCATCCCGAATATTCTTGGGAAAATAAACCTTCCCGAAGAGTCTTGGGCCAATCCACCCCAATCGAAACCTACCTGAAGAGTCTTGGGTGTAAGGTCACCTCAAGCCATCGCAGCCTATGGAAGAAGGATCGGGAAGGAGCTAGTAACAATGGGAAAACACCCTCTCCCATGAAATGGGAGTGTTTGGAACTAAGTGCTCAACATGGGTGGGGTGCGTCAAAACAAAAAGATACAGATATAAATATGTATACCAAAGACACAGCCCAACCTATGGCTTCTAAATAGAGAAACTGAGCACGTGCCTTGGCACTGCTACTACAAATCATGCATACAACAAACAACCCCAACCCCATTTAGGTTTTCACGTTTCAGTAGAATTATTTTATTAGTTCCTTAACTACTGGGAAACTATCCACAACCAACCACATCAATTATTCGTGAAACATATCTCTGCCATCCACAAATCAAATTAGGAAAACACAAGTAGCATAGCAAGTCCCTTCTTATTAACCAACCATCCCATTGGTTGTTAATCCCATTCCATTACCATGTTCCACCATTCATTAACTCTTCCACATCTTATTTATTATTCACAACCCATAGACCATTCACATTCCAACCCATCCCTACAGCCCCACTGCCAACCGCCATAACCACAAAAACACCGAAACTCGTACATCATCATCCCTTGATAAAACTTATCGCAGCCCCGCTGCTCTTCCGATCCACCACAACCCACAAAAAAAAGATTTTTGCCACATCATCTCCCCTTTAACATCATTTATCACAGCCCTGCTGCCCCTTCTATTCGTAACAACCCAGGATTCACCTCTCCCTTTCACACACCAGTAACCAAGCCAGAACCCACATGTTCATTATTCCATTTTGTTCAACCGGGGTGATCACACTACGGTTCCAGATTTTAATCATCCAAATTTACGTGATTAATCAAATTCCACATTCAACAAAGTTCTATTCACAAAAACGATCTAGAAATATAGGGCAACATTTAATTGAGCAAGTAAAGGCCCCCAACGACCGTGATTTTCAGTAGGCATAAGACTATTCAATTCACAACATTATATCACAGGATATAAGATAAACAGAACAACTTCCCCATCCCAATTCTTTAACCAGTTATTATCTTTATTTAATTGTTCAACTGTTTCTCATGAAAACAAGAGTATAACCACCCCTCATGATGCACAAATTAGAGAGACGAAGGTAAGTTCCCTACCTCAATAGGTTCTGATCACAACGCTCCCCCGGATCAACTTTAGAAGACGTCTGTCGACGTCCTTCACTTCTGTCAAGTCCCAGAAAAACCTCCTCGGGTGTAATTTGGAAAGGAACGGCAGAAGGAAAGATATAGGATCTAAGTTCATAAGTTTCGCCTCATCGTTATGATCCCGTGGCCGCTGACGGATCGTAAATCGGAGCTCGGACAAAGAAGTTATGGAAGAAATGGAGCCTTCGAGTCTCTTGGGAGAGCTCTGCTCAAAGGAATGGGGAGGAGAGGGGTGAGTTGAAAAGGAGGACGGGACCCCTCCTTTTATAGGAGAGAAAATAAAACGTACATGGTGTGTAGTCGGTCGTTTCACACGGTCACCATGCGGCTTCCAACACGGCCTTCAACATAGAATGTTGTCGTTGACTGGTCAACACATGGCTTGAAAGTAATGCATATGCAGGGATGGACTACACGGCGTGTAGTATTGGATACATGGCGTGAACCCATTTATTTCACACGGCAAGGACATAGCTCCAACATGGCACACGGCCATTGACTGGTCAACACACGGGTTGAGGGTAACGCGTACGCGGGGAGGGACTATACGGCGTGTCAAATGGGGTACACAGCATGTACCCATTTATTTCACATGGAAAAGACACGGCTCTAACACGGCACATGGCCATTGACTGGTCAACACACGGTAACGCATATGTGGGGAAGGAATACATGGCGTGTAGTGTTGGATACATCGTGTATACTCATTTATTTCACACGGAAAGGACACGGCCTTCAACACGGGGTATACTGGCAAAGTGGTACACGGTGTGTACTCACACTACACAGCGTGTACTTACAAAATTCTAGAAAGTGTGGGAAAAGTCCATTTTACCCTCCAGAAGAGTTCGTGGCCTTCTTTTTGAAAAATGAATGGGCCAGAGAGGTCCGGGCCATTACAGATTAAGTATGAGATATATGAAATAATAATGCTACTATAATAATATATATTTATGTATTTAAATATTTTTCATTTACTTACTTCCATACTATACGATAAGAAAAAGGAAACAGTGTTCATGCGTACGTATGGACTACCATCTCCATGAACGGGGTTTCCATTTCATATATCTATCTGCTATAAATATTTATATTCAGAATATATATGACATATAAATCATTTTTTATATTCATGAAGTATGTAAATCATGATCTAGGTGATACAGTCAAGAATAAAAAGTTAAAACACATATGATAAAGAAAGTGATTATTACCTGAAATGTTACTTTAACAGGGAAATTATTATTAAATTGGTAGTATAAAGTCATAAATTAATTATGAATGATATCATAAATATGAATATGGTTCGGGTTCTGGGATAATTTAATAACATACTATGGTCATTATATATAAGGATAAACGCACCCTCTACTAAAGGAAAGTACAAGGTAAGGGTTAACTCCTCAATCTCATTATTATTTGAGATTGTTTATGTGTAATTATTTACTAGGAAATATTTATCATCCATGTCCATGTTTCATAAAAATGTTTTCAAAATAAATATTTTAAGGTTTTATGGAAGGGTATCTTTACTATATCATCATTTTAAATGTTTTAAAGTTTTATTTTTATAAATCTACTTAATTAATGTCTATAATTTTAAAATGATTTTAAGGATTTATTTATATAGAAATGATTGATTTAAAATATTAATTACTATAAAAAGTTTGAAATTGGAATGGGACAATTTGATTCAAAAATATCTTTTAAATGACTTCCTTTATATATTATGTAGCTTTTAAATGATTTCATGAAAAGGGATATTTCTCTCAAAGAGTTTTATTGATCATTTTCTACTATTTCAACATCCATTACAAGATATTATTCTTGATTGAGGTTGATTTATTATAATAAAATATTTCATATTGTATTAAATGATTTATGATATGTTGGATTGTAGATGTCCTATTTTTACACCATTCACGGTTTATGGTTAATGTATTGACATTTCGTATGCTAGTTTTAATATGAATGATTATGTTATATTTCACCATTTTCGTATGAGGAATGAATTGGACATAGTAATTAATGGGAGGGGCCAGCTATATCCCCCTGATGCATTAGTAGTTATCATTATACAAACTAGTGTCTTGGCATAAGGCCTTAGAAAAGTTTATATTTAGGTTATTGGCATGAGGCCTTGAATTTTTGGTTAAGATATCCGACATTATTTATTCTATCATTATGAGATTAGTTATTGATGTTACATGTGATTGTTTGACTAGTATAATATCTATGTGAATAAGTAAATGGAATTATTTGATTTATCATTGCCATATTATGCTGATTTTTATGTTTAAAGGGCTTGTGTTTCAATTCTATACCATTCCATAAAAGTTTATGATTATTTATGATGGATTATTTCTATATTGTTTATCCTTACTGAGCAACTAAGCTCACCCTTTTCAAATGTTTTATTTTCCTAGTATTCCACGAAATGAATTATGATTGATATGCAGGTTTAAGCTAGGGGAATAATTTCATCCTAAAAGTATTATATACTTTATATTTTATGTTACAAATTTTAATGTTAAGTTCTTATATGTAATATATTTTCCACGACTGATAAACTGATCAGTCCTTTGGGACTAGATTCCTTGTAATAATGCCAATGTATTAAAATAATGCACCTGATCTGGGCTTCCGGGGTTGGGGCATTACAGTAGATATTAGAGGGAGGTTTACCAATAACCTTGGAAACTAGATTTAGATAAACTCTAATTAGGTAACATTACCCTATGATAGACTTTGAGGATTAGTATAGAATAAATTACTAGGATTTTGGTAATATAGAGATTATGTGGTTATTCTATGAAATACATCCTTGTCTGGATACTGTAAGTGTACGTAGTTTTGGAATGGATGTACCTATTGGTGAAAACTACGATAAGGTGTTCCGGGACTGACTCGGGGTAACCATGTACACAATAACGATCCTTACTTCTCACCTGGTTTGACACTCCCAGGGGATATTCTTAGGATAATTCCCATTTTCCTTAAAAACCATTATGATGTATTTATTATTAAATATTTCTACAAAGAATAAATTCTTATGATTATGAGATTAGGTATGCATAATTTTTTTTCAATTTTTATTATGTATTTCACTAGTTTGGAATCATGCATTATGATTCATAACCTAATCTAGTTTATGAAATTGTTTAAAAATGGAACCTAGTAGAATGAATGACTTCCCCAACAATGCACATGTTCCATTAAGTAAGAAGGATCCTTTCATTCTAGGTTTTAAGCCAAGATTTTGAATGGAAGTAGCATCCCATGTATTCTAATCATATCAGGAAATAATATCATTTTTTGATAAGATAAGTAAATAATTATCTCAATCATAAGTATTTTAAGGGAAGCCAAATAAGAAGAGGATGGAAGAGAGAAATATGGATAATAGGAAGAAGGGAAGGAAAGTTTTTATTATATGTGATAACTATGGAAAGAATCACCCTGAAAAGTGATTGAAAGGATTGGGTGTCTATTATAAGTGTGGAGAAAAGGGTCTTCAAAAAAAGAATGAAAAGGGATAAAAGAAAAGACTAATATTTAGTGTTTAAACTATATTAAAATGGGTAATTATTCAAATAAATTTTCTAAGCATCAAGGAAATATAGATTAGAAGAATCAAAGGGATCAAGGTTAAGAATAAGTTGTTCCTAAAGTCGACATGGAATAATTAATGTATTTGTGTTTTTGGAATGAATAATTATGTCATTTGAGTGTTTTATCAATGATGTAATGGTTATATGAATTATGGAAATAAACAGGGATTGTAATACAGTACTATTTCATTAAGGATTTGAGATTGTATGGTACTATGAAAGGTGACTCAATATCAAGTTATACTTTTTTTGAAAAATACACGATTAAGGGAAAGATAAATCTTAATATGGTATTGATACTGAAGTAGTGATTATGGAATAAGAGACAATGGATTTGGATAAATTATATTGGATATTATTGACCAGCTAGGAACTAATTAATTGTTTTCTTATTACTTAATTGTTTGAGGTTACTACATTTTTTGATTTAAGAATTATATCCAATCTTCTATAATGAATAAGGGAGCATGAATATACTCAATAAGGTTTTATGGTAATTTAGGGTGTTACCATGTTTTATTAGAATACAATATGAAGGTATTAACGTGTTATTATGTTGAAAATAGATCTTTATTATGTTTACCTCCGATATAAATTTTTGGATTGTGAGTTTAGACACAAGTATTTTGGATAAGTCTAAAGGTTGGAATGGAGTAAGTTGAGCACTTGATATCTTGTTTGAGGTTATAGTATAATTTACTGGATACTTTGACCTAACATTGTGGATTATAGAAAAGATATAGAGGATTAAGGAAATACTTGTGGGCCTTATGATTTATAAAATGTGTTTCAGGAATTAAAAATTAATAATTTTGAACATTCATTTTCTAGTGTAAGGGATGAAGTGAAAATAGATCTAAGCACAACCAAATGATGATATTATGATTATGATAGGTAATTAAATAAAGTATTTTTTCTTGAGTTCTTATCCTGATAGTAAATTAATCCCTACTCTTCAAAAAAAGTATCTATAATTTTTTTATTGTAATACCTTGTGTTTTTTTGAGCCTATGATACTTTAAATCATCATTGATAAATGTATTTAAGGCCCTCAATTTTCCATTTAATGTTCACTTGTTTGTGATTGATGACCTCAAATAACTCCCTATAAATAATTACGTTTTTTCTCGAATTATGTGTCTCTCATTGTCACAAATGTTCTCATATTAGAAATCCTAATTTGGTGGTGACTTTTTCATTTCCCTTTCCCTCTTATTGAGACTAAATTTTATAAACCCTATTTCCTATGTGGGTTTTCCCCAAAGGTATTTTCTATATTTCAAACTTTTATTTCTAAAGAACAATTTCAAATTAGTAGAATGCAATTTATTGATGAAGTGGAGAATGTAACACCCCAATATTTCATAGTAAGTTTTCTCTTTAAAGTATTTTAATAGCTTATATTTCACACAACACCGACTTGGATTCTGTTATAAGAAAAATTGAGTTTCTTCGAAACAACACATTAGTAGTATAATTATTTAAACAATATATTTACTTATCAATTAAATATTGTAATATGAATAGTAATAAAAAAATTTAAATAATATTTATAATTTTTTCACATAAATAAAACATATTTATAATTAAATGTATAAGTTTTGTTATAATAGATATATATTTAGAAAAAATCTTTTCTTAAAAGATCTACTTTTTGTGTCTTTTTGTGAACAATAATAAAATTAATTTTAGACACTCCTAAAAATTGAATTTGGTAAATTAGAATTCATTTTTAATTCATAATATCAAAATTATATTAGGGTGAATTTTTGGTATTTTTTTGAAAAAAATCAATTATTTGATGAAAAGTGAAAAATACTGCATAGTACATAAAACTGACTTTTTCATTTAAATAATTGTTTTTAATTAAAATTTATCTTAAATTCAACATAAATTCCTAATACATATATTAATCCAATATAAGTTATTTGAGTCATTTGATAATAGGATAATATATATATAATTTTATCGAACTTTTAAACGACTTTTACCCACCTTCTAGGCGCATTTGAAAATTTGCATAAAAAGTAATTTTATCGCTTCTGTGAATTGAATATCCAAAACCCAAAATAAAAAATTGTCATCTGTAAGAAAAATTAGGTTGAATAGGATGAAAATAATTTTTGGTCAATAGTAACTTTTGAATTTTATTTACCGCGGTTAAAAGTAAATAGGGTAATTAAAGGTAAAAATAATATTATAATAATATAAAATTACCTCAAAACAAGTCCTAATTCTTTTGGATAAGTGTTTGTAAACCTAAATAAACCTTAGGACAAAATTAATATCCTTTTTTATCCATTTGGGTTAGATTAAGACATTTATTATATTTTATTTAAAGAAGAGTTAAAAGTGTTAAATTCAAATTTTAATAAATAAAACATTTTTAATATAGGGTTAAACATAATATAAATTAGACTATAAATTTTATTTATAAAGATAAAAATATTTCATGCATTATGGTAGTTTATTTATTATTTTTAGATATTAAATAATTAAATTTGTTTATGAAACAATTATGATGTAGTAATTACATTATTAATGAAAAATTAAAATAATTGATATTATAAATTTTAAAATAAATGTAAACTAAAACTTTTGATTCCATAAAACAATTTTCTAGGTTAATATGATATTTTAGGGTTTATTAAATGTATTTTTTTAGAAGGAATCAACTTTTTATTACTTTTACAAAAACCAAATTCTTAATAGTGTCAAAATTGACATAAATGAGTTTTTAAAACAAATACTATTTTATTAAATGATATAATAGTCTAAAAAATATAATATTAGAAAAAATGAATTATATAATGTTAAATATGACCTTAATTAACCACTTGAGGTTCTCTTGTCATTTTTTTATTAAATATATTAACCGTGTGGTATAAAAAAACAAGATGACATGGTAATAATTGAACTATTTAACTAAGGATTATGTCTAAAAGATAAGGTCAATATGGTGACCTAAAAAAGTATAAAACCTATTGGTTGAGAGTATTTAGATCCATAACCACCTTATCCTAGAAATAAATCAATTTTGAGCTATTAGAAACCGAAAATCATTTTATAATAAATTAATATTTCATGATTTTTCTAAAGTGCCCCTCACCTCTCTTATAAAAGGGCACCTCCCTTTCTTTTAATTCACATCTCCAAAGCCATTCAGCTCAGAAAAACCCTAAAAAAATCTCCTCCCAACTACCCTAAATTTATCCTATAGTCCTTAATATGATCATAAATCCAACCTATGTAGCCCTTTTTTCAAATAAAAAGGGATCACCCAAAGAAGAGGTAATTATTTCCCCACCTCTTTCAAAGTTATTTTCTTCTACTAATTCATATTTCTTTGTTGTTTCCATACTAAAAAAATAACTCCAGTACCTTCTACATACTGAGATGTTATTATAAATATGGTATAACTATATACATTAATCTATTCATCCTATTAATGACAAAGTCACTATACGTGTGTACGTATGACTAATCGTCTCTATGTTGTGGTGTAGTTTGTTATTCAACACTACATTAGTTGGATGGGTATAATAATGAGTATAATTGACGTAAATAATAAATATAAAATGGTAATTATTATTTATATATAATATACCATCCAATTACATACTATTTCACCATCAATATAATGATATTTGTTCTCGTGCATACGTACGACTTACCGTCTCCACGACGTGATGAGATTCATCTTCAACGATCACCATTCAATAATATTTATAAATATATATATATATATATATATATATTGATTAAGTATGAGATATATGAAGTACTAATGCTACTGGGATAATATATATTTATGTAGTTAAATATATTTCATTTACTTACTTCCATACTGTACGATAAAACAACGAAAACAACGTTCAAGCGTACGTACGGACTAACGTATCCATGAATGGTGTTTCCATTTCATATATATATATCTATTATACATATTTATATTCTGAATATATTTGATATATAAATCATGTTTTATCTTTTTTAAGTATTTAAATCATTATCTAAGTGATACAATCAAGAATAAAAAGTTAAAACACATACGATAAACAAGCGATTATTACGAGAAATGTTACTTTGACATGGAAATTATTGTTAAATGGGTAGTATAAAGTCATAAATTAATCATGTATGATATCATAAATATGAATATTATTATTTTATAATTTAATAACATACTATGGTAATTATACAGGAGTTTAAACTTACCCTCTATTAAAGGAAAGTTTAAGGTAATGGTTAATTCCTCAATCTCATCATTATCTGAGATTGTTTATGTGTAAGTATTTTTTGGGACATATTTATCATCTATGTCCATGTTTCATAAAAATGTTTTCAAGATAAATATTTTAAGGTTTTATGGAAGGGTATCTTTAACTGTATTATCATTTTAAATTTTTTAAAGATTTATTTTTCTAAATCTACATAATAAATGTCCATACATTCAAAATGATTTCAAGGATTTATTTATATAGTCATGATTATTTTTAAATTTTATTTCCTTTCAAAATATTCAAATTGGTATGGGGAACTTTGATTAAAAAATCTATTTTAAATGACTTCCTTTATATATTGTTTAAATTTTAAACGATTTCATGAAAATGGATATTTCTCTCAAAGTGTTTTACTGATCATTTTCAACTATGGAAACATCCATTACAGTATGTTATTCTTTATTAAGGTTGATTTATTATAATACAATATTCCATATTGTATTGAATGAGTTATGATATGTTTGACTGTTGATGTGCTATTTTTATACCATTCATGGTTTATGTTTAAGGTATTGATATTTCATATGCTAGTTTTAATACGAATGATTATGTTATGTTTCACTATTTTCATATGAGGAATGAATTGGACTTAGTAAGTGATGTGTGGGGCCCGCTATAGCCCCTCGATGCATCGGTAGGTCTCATGAGACAAACTAGTGTCTTGGCAGAAGGCCTTGACAAAATTTATTTTTAGAGTGTTGGTACGAGGCCTTGACTTTGTGGTTAAGATGTCCTACATTATGCATTACATTATTATGAGATTAGTTATGATGTTACATGTGATTATTCGACTAGTTGAATATCCATGTTAATAAGTATATGGCATTATTTGATTTATCTCTGACATATTATGCATCTTTTTATGTTTAATGGGATTGTGTTTCGATTTTATACCATTCCATAAGAGTTTATGATTTTTTATGATAGCTTTCACTATATTGTTTATCCTTACTGAGCATCTGAGCTCACCCCTTTCAAATGTTTTATTTTCCCACAATGCCAAGAAGTGAATTATGATTGATATGTAGGGTTAATCTAGGGGAATAATTTCGTCCTAAAAGGATTATCTATGATGTATTTTATGTTATAAATTGTAATGTTATGTTCTTGTATGTAATATATTTTCCAAAACTACTAAACTGATCGGTTCTTCGGGACTTGATTCCTTGTAATCATGCCAATGTATTAAAATAATGCACTGGATCCAGGCTTCTGGGGTTGGGGCATTACATATTTGATTAATACAACTGAAGTGGAAGTTCGTACAGATTTAGTGGTAGTTGATTTTATTCTAACCAAAAATTCAGATAATGAATTATTTGATAATAGATATTTCAAATTTTTTATTTCTGATTTTGCTCTATGACCATTGCATATTTCCCTAGAACCTTAAGTATGGTTTTTTTTCAATCAATTCCCCTTGTAGAAATCACATTTCAACAATGATGTGTTATTTAGTCCCCATTATGATGCATTGACATTACCTTTTTTCAAAAATGGTAATTATACCTATGGTTGAAATTGAAAAAATCATTGCTATGGATTGGATTTCAAATTACTATAGGAAAATTGTTTCTAAGAGAAAGAGATTATGACTTATGATGGAGATATGGAAATAATTCCAATACATTGAAAACTTCATCATCTATATCTTCTATGGAATGACCACAAATAGCTCTCCTTTATGAAATTTTTGTAGAGCAAGAGAGAAAACATCTTCTTTATCCATATAATTGTTGATTTACCTATTGGGATTAATACACTGATTCTTTTTCTAAATAATTTTCTTGAAATCAACTTGAGCATGACGTTTACTTTTATATTGATCTGATACCTAATGAAAAATATATATCTAAGACTCCTTATAGGATAGACATTGTGGAATTTATTTAAATGAATATAAATCTATAAGAGTTTGAGTTATAATGGTTTTATAAATTCTAGAGTTTCTTATGGTGAGACCCTATTCATTGTTTATGAATAATGTTCTATATGTGAGGTTATGCATCAATTATAGGGAAATAAATGATATTACAATAATGAATAAAAATAATATTACACACATTGATGACCTTCTCAATCAACATTATGGTGATGATTTTTTTACTGTTTTTTCCCTTTTTTATGATTCGTCATCTACAAATACAAAATAAAAATATTCCAAAAATTGAATTTTGAATGAGGTATAGAAATTATGAATTTATATAAATTCAAATTGGATTAACTAAATAATCCTATAATTTTATAGATCCTACGATCAATTTTTCATTAATTTTATTGATAATTTCTTTTTGGTTTTATTTGATGATCTCTTGATATATACTAAATTCTATGTTGAGCATAAGATCCATTTGTTAATAATTTTTTAGATGATTTGAGCAAATGAATTATCTGGAAAATTTAGTGAATTTCAATTCTATCTTTAGTATATTTCCCCTATTGGCCATATTATCTTTAGGGATTAAAAATCCATTGATCCTTCATATACAACATCTGTGATGAAATGGAAAACACAAATGAATAAATGTGATTACCTATTTTACGTGGATTAGTTGGCTACTATATATGATTTATTAAAAAAATTCTCTATTATCTGATCCATTTTCCAAGTTTATGCATAAATGTGTTAAGTTCATATTATATGAATAATATAAAAAAATGTTCTAACTAATTAATGAAATGACTGTTCAATCTAACAATTTTTAATTTAAAATCATGAGGGAGTGGATTTCTAATATATATAGATGAATCAATGATGGGACTCGGATGTGTCCTAATTTATAATGATAGTTTTTTAAGATATATCAAAGTATTTAAAGAATCAGGAAAATAATTTTCCAAACCTTGATCATGAGATAGAACCCATAATATGTTTATTAATGATAGGGATGCATTACCTTTATAGTGAGAGATTTAAAATATTTACGGATCACAAAATTATGAAAAACCTATTCTAATGGAAATATCTCAACATGAGGCAATGAAGGCGGGAATAACTAATAAAGGATTATATTAATCAATATTCAACTGCCATAATATGGAAAATAGGGTCACTGATGCATTGAGTGTGAAAGATCATTATGTTTTTCTAAAATAATGATTTGTCCCACATTAATGGATTTAGTAATATACGATATGTGAATCATTAAAAAATGGGAGCCACAAAATATATTCCAAATGATTTGAATACCATAATTTATGCTGAAAAGAAAAAAAAATCCAATCTTGACTATAAGAATATTTAAAATAAAATTGGTGGTGTGAATGATGGGAATTTGGAAAAATTTATCTATGCAGATGTAATTTTGATATTTGGAAATTGGAAATGTGTTCCATCAATGCCAAAGAAAAATGTGAATTTTCATATGAATCTCATACCTCAAATTTCAATATAATCCATGATAAAAACAATATGTATCTAGATTTGAAAGACTAATTTAAGTGGTATAATATGAATTGATAAATCTCATACAATGTATCAAGATGCTTGGTTTACCCATAGGTAAAGGCTGAGAGACAACATCCTATTAGATTCCTAAACCCCAACCAATTGTTATGTTGGAATGAGATGATATAACTATGGAATTTTTTCATCATATTTATAAGGAAACCTATATAGAATGATTCTATATTAGTTATTCTTTATCACCATACCATGTCTTCACATTTCTTTACTATAATAATAGATCTACCTCTTTGGAGCTTCATGAAACTCTATATTATTAATGTTCCAAGACATTTTAGTTAAATAAATTTGATTGTATATGCTCAGGATTTGTGGATTACATAGAAGTTTTATAATATAAAATATCAATATTGTGAAACTGAGTTACATTTTCTCACTATTGATCATCCTCAGAAAGATTGATAGTTTTAAAGGACTATTAATACATTAGAATATATGATGAGGTTATAATTAAGTTTCATCTAGGTTATCTATGAATAATATTTACCTTAGGTATAATTAATATATAATAATATCTTCCATTTAAGAATTCAAATCAAAACATCTAAAGCATTTTACTGGAAACAATGTCACATACCAACATGTTGGGATAAATATTTTTGAAAGGGAGATTTTAGACACTGAAAATATTATAGAAATAGTGGTGAATGTGAGGAATATTCAATTTTAAATTTTTAAATATCAATTTAGACAAAATATTAATGCCAATAACCAAGTATGGATTTATAATTTCATGCGTGATATCATTTTTTCTTCAAAGCATCTCAATGGAATGGTGTTATAAAACTTGGAAAGAAAAGGAAACTCAGTCCTAGGTACATTAGTCCTTTTCAAATCATGTAATTAATTTGATCATTGAAGTTACATTTATAAATTCTACCTACCCTATTTAATGTTAATGATTTTTCATATACTCATTAATGAGGAAGTACATGTTAGACATAACACATGCGCTCACTTCTGAGGAAATTTATTTGAAACATAATTTATCATATTTTGAAGAGCCTATTTAGATTCGTTACACAAGAGGATAATTTATGTTGAATAAGAAGAACAAATTCATGATGGTACTATTATATATCATAAAATAGAAGAAACGTTATGGTAACTTGAGGAGGTAATGATGATGAACTACACACATTTTTTCTGGAAGATCTGTTGAAGAATATTTCACAAAATAAATTTTTTATTATTGTAAGAAAGTAAAACCATAGATTAAACTATGTGTTTAACATCACAAGCTTCCACAGTACATTTCCGTTTGAATAATGCAACAACTTGCATTGTACGCAGCTTCAAGATTCTAACACACCGCGACCAACCCAACTAACTGTTATGAATAGTAATACCCACTTTTTGAATTCTTTTAAATTTTATTTTTTAAAATGTAATTTTATTTTGAATTCTGAATATCAAAATTAGCTTAGGGATAATTTTTGGTTTTTTTCTGAAAACTTTCAATTTTTGATGAATAGTGAAAAACACTCCATTATTGGTTAAAACCGACTGTTTATTTAAATAATTATTTATTTTATTTAAATTTATTTTATGTAAAAATAGATACATAATACCTATATAAGTTCAATGTAATTCATTGAAGTCATTTTATAATATGTTTAGATATATAAAAATTTTATTGAACTTTTTACCGTCTTTTACCCACCTCCTAGGAGCATTTGCAAATTTGCATAAAACTTAATTTTACCGATTTTGTGAGTTGAATTTAAAAAATATAAGAGACACGATTAATATCAATAAGTAAAATTTGGTTCAATAAGATGAATATAATCTTTGGTGAATAGTAACTTTTGACTTTTATTTACCAAGTTTTAAAGTAAATAGGGTAATTAAGGGTAAAAATGATATCATAATTACCCTAAAACATGTCCTAATTCTATAGGATAAGTGTAATTCGACTAAAAAAATCTTAGTAATAAAATATTATCCCCTTTGGTCCACTTGGATTATATTAGGTCATTTATTATTATTTTATTTAAAGAAAACTTAAAAGATTTAAATTCAAAGTTTAATAACTAAACCATTTTTAATATTGGGTTACACACAATATGAATTTGACTATAAATATTATTTATAAATATAAAGATATTTCCTACATAATTTTATTTTATTTATAATATTTAGACATTAAATAATTCAATTTATTTATGACACAATGATGATGCAGTAATTACCTTATTAATGAAATATTAAAGTAATTGATATTAAAAATATCCAAATAAATGTAATTTGAAATTTATGATAAATTAAACTAATTTTATAGGTTAATATGACATTTTATGGTTTGTTAAATAAATTCTATACTATGTGATAAAGTTTTAATGGCTTTCAAAAAAATCATATACTAAATAGTGTCAAAATTGACATAATAGAGTTTTTAAAACAAATACTATATTATTAATTGATATAATATTCATAAAAAGATATGGTTCGGCCAAAGGACTTATAGAAGGTTATATATATTAATAATGAACCACTTGGGGTTCTCTTGGTAGTTTATAGTAAGTTTATTAACCATATAATATAAAAATACAAAGAGACATGGTAAATGTCAAAATATTTAACTAAGAGTTAAATCTAAATGATAACGTTAATATGGTGACCTAAACCTGTCTAAAACCTATTGGATGAGTGGTTTTAGACCCATACCCACTTTAGCCTATAAATAAATTATTTTGGATCCATTAGAAACCGAAAATGACTTTATTATAAAATTATATTTCAAGCTTTTCAAAAAGTGACCATCACCTCTCTTATAAAAGGGTACTTCCACTTCTCTTAATTTCACACCTCCAAAGCCATTTGGCTCAGAAAAACCCAACCCAAATATCCTCCAAACTTTCCTCCATTAATCCTAAAGTCCTTTCTTTGGTCAGAAAGCCAACCTAAGGATCCCTTTTGATCAAATCAAAAGGAAGAACCTAAAGAAGAGGTAAATATTTCATCGCCACTTTCAAGTTCTTTTCATCTTCCGCTACCTCTTTATTTGTTGTTTCCATTATAAAATAATAACTCCAGTATCTTCTATATATTTTTATGTTATTATAAAAATGGTACAACCATATTCATTATTCTATCCATCATATTAATGACAAAGTCATCATACATGCGTACGTACGGCTTACCGTCTCCACATCATCGTGTAGTTTGTTATTCAAACACATCATTATTTGGATGGGAATAATAATGAGTATAACTAATGTAAATAATAAATATAACATGCTAATTATTCTTTATATATGATATATCATCCAATTACATACTATTTCCCCATCAATATAATGATATTGTCACTAATGCATATGTACGGATTACCGTCTCCACAAACGCAATGAGATTCATTCCCTGTCGTAATCATTCCAGAATAATTTTCATTTCATGATTAAAAATAATGTTTATGAACATAATATCATTTTGTATATGAATAAAATATATCCTATCCATAACAAACATGGTTTATGTAACCAATCATATAAAGGAAAACGAATCAGTTAACACCCGAAATGATGACACTACTGAAATATTTTTAACAAAGAAATATTAGATGATCATATAATATATCATATTTATGTATATAGTTATTGTATAATCTAATAAAAAAAATTAATATTATATAGGAGGTTAAAATACCATCGAATAAGTAAAAGTACAAGGTAAGGGTTAATTTTACAATCTCTTTGTTATCCGAGGTTGTTTTTACAAAAGTATCTACTAGGACATCTTTATCATCCACATACATGTTTTCTTAAAAATGTATTCCAAATTTTTTTACTATTTACTAGAATATGGGTTAAATTCGTTCATACCCTTATTTGACCCTTTATGTTTTGAAAGTAATCTTTCCATCATTTTCCAAACAAGGTACTTTATGACCTTTTCAACAAAATTAATGTAAGAATGTTTTTTTAACATATACGGCAGATGCATCTATTTTCTATCGTTGTAACATAATCGAAGCTTCCCTTACAAGATTATAAGAATATTTTCAAAATAAACATTTTCTTTTATAATTATGTGACTCTTAAATTGTTTCAAAATAGAAAGAGGTAGTTATTTCAAATATTTTTCATTTCATCTATGGAAAAATCCTTTGATGGATTTTAAACTTGTTTGAAGTTGATTTATTATGATACAAATCTTTCATATTATATTGAAGGTTTTGTGATATGTTTGACTTTGGATGGGTTATTTTTATACCATTCATGGTTTATGGTTAAAGTATTGATATTTCTTATTCTAGTTTTAATACGAATGTTTATGTTATGTTTCATCCTTTTCATAGGAAGAATTTATTGGACTTAGTATGTGACGGGTGGAGCCCGCTATAGCTATTCGGTGCATCGGTATGTCTCATGAGATAATTAGACATGGAATTGGCCAAGGCCTTTCCTAATTTGATATATGGTTTTGGCCGAGGCCTTAATCATTTTTAGACGTCTTGGTAGAGTCTTTGAAAAAATGTTTCATAATATACGGCATTATACATTCCATCATTATGAAAATAATAATGATGGTTCATGTGGTTATTCGACTCGTAGAATACCCATTACTATGTTTTATTATGAAATTATTTACTCATATCATATTCCTACCATTAATTGTTCATGTATATTATTTGTAAAGGCATGTGTTTTGAATTATTCATCATGCCTAATGATTATGTAATCTTCCAGTGTATTGATTACCCTTACTAAGCATTTGAGCTCACCCCGTTCTTATGTTTTATTTTCCCAGGATATGAAGAAGTTAGTTATGAGTGAATTTCAAGCATAATTTAGGAGGCTTGGATGTTTCTAATGGAATAAATTATTGTTGTGTTTTTTTTCAAGTTGTAATGTTGAACTTATGTATGTATCTTGTTTCCAATAAAAATAAACTGATGGGTCTTTCAGGACATGATTCCTTATATCATGCCAATGTTATGTAATAAAGAACTGACTCTGGGTCACTGGGGTTGGGGCATTATAGTTGGTAACAGTGGAAGTTTAGTACAAACCTTGGAAACTAGATTTAGAAAAACTCTGATTGGAGAAAATTACCCTAATATAGAATTTGAGGATTAGTATAGAATAACTTCCTAGAATATTAGTACTATAAATATTTTGTGAGTTTTACAAGCAATACATCTCTATATGGATACGAGCTGGTAGAGGTGGCCTTGGAAAAGGTGTACCTAAGGGTAAAACCCGAAAACACTACTTTGAGCTAGACTCGAACGAGAACTAGTGCACGACAACTCGCCTTGCTGCACTCTTGGTTACGAAACTCCCAGGGGATGTGATTAGGATAATTATAATTTTATTTATAAACCATTATGAAGGATTTATGAGTATATACCTCCTCAAAGAAAACATTTTTATGATTATGGATTATATCCATGAACTGTTTAGTTTATGTTAAGTGTTTTACAAGTTCGAAATTATGTATTGTGGTTCATAAAATAATCTATTGTATTCCATTGTTTAGAAATGGTTCCTAGTGGAAGGAATGGAAACTGTATCAACACATGAAATCCATGTAGGGATTTCACTCTTGATCAAGATAATTATAGAAGACCTGGTGATGAAACTGGTGCTGATCATCTTATCACCATACTGGGACAACTCACACAGGTTATGAATAATAACCTTATCCATATGGAGCACCCTGATTCACAACACGGAGGATCAATGTAAGATCGCTTCATGAGGTAACAACCACCAACATTTAATGGGTCTACAAATCCATTTGTAGCTGAACAATGGATAAGATCCTTAGAGAAAATATTTCATGCTCTGGGGAGTAACGAAAATGAAAAAGTTTTCATGGAAGTTTATCGCCTCACCGGAGCTGCATATCAATGATTTTCATTAATTCAGATCACAAAGGCAGATGAATAAGTATCAATTACTGAATTGAGGATGTTTAAAGATCTTTTCTTAGAAATATACTTTCCTCGTGACCATCGAGCAAATATGGAAAGGAAATTTCTGAGTTTGAGACAAAATGAGGATGAGAATGTTGCAAAGTATGAAGCTAAATTTACAATGTTAGAAAGGCATGTTGCAGATTATATAAGTAACCTAAGAAGTAATATTGATCGTTTCTTTGATGGGTTAAAACCATTTCTCTGTTGAGCATTAGTCTCGAAATCCTTCTCATCGTATTAAGATATTGTCTCATGTGCTATTAAGACAGAAAAGGAATTCTCTAAGTCTTACGACTTTAAAGAAAAGCAAGAGAAGAAGAGATATGTTGAACACTATGATAAAGGAAATAAGGAAACAGGGAAGAATGGAAGAGTTAAATTTCCACCCTGTGATAATTGTGGAAGGAAACACCCTGGTTCCTGTCTAAAAGAAAAAGGAGTATGCTATAAATGTGGACAGAAAGGTCATCTTTCTAGTGATTTTAAGGGGAAGAAAGAAGCTACTAATGTTCAATACTACAATTGTAGGGTGATTGGACATTATGAAAATGAATGTCCTAAGCGTCAGGGAAACTTACCTCAGAAAAGGACAAGGGATCAAGGCTAAGCTTAAACGATCACTACTGCTAAGGTTGAGGCACCAAAAGACATGGTGGCTGGTAATTTAATGGTTTCCTCATGTTTAGCAAATGATTTATTTGATTTTGGATCATTTCATTATTTCATATCTTCCCAGTATGTTAAGAAAATTAGATATTTCCAATTTGATTTAACAAGGGATTTGTGAGTCAAAACTCCTAAGGGAAGTATCATTGCAACAATGTTTTGTGAATTAGTCTCCATTACAGAATATAAACGATATTTATCTGCTGATATAATCATCATACCCATGATTGAATTTGATATAATCCTTGTTATGGATTTTATTTTGGACCATGATGTGGAAATTTATTGTAAGAAGAAGGAGGTTACAATTCTGGAAGATGATAATGTTAGGTCCACTAGGTTAGATACCCTGAGAGGGGGTGAATAAGGGTATGATAGATCAAAACAACTACCCCTATTGATCTTGTCCTACTATTAAGCAAGACTCTCTTCACTCTCTTTCCTACAACAAAGTATAAACAGAAAATAAAGCATACACAGGACATAATGATTTTAACTTGGTTCACCCTCACTGGGCTATGTCCAATGAGCATACACCGGCGATGTGCCGATGTACCAAATCCACTAAAATCACACTTCTGTTTACAAAGTTCAGGATAGATCACTTCTTTTCATAGGCTCACTGCATTTACAATTTTTAGGGTTAGCTCACTGCTTTCCCAAGGTTCACTCCCTATTTCTCTCTCTCTGGCTCATTGCCAGTGGGGAGGATCACCTTCTTCTTCTTTCTTTGCTCACTACTCTGGAAAGGATCCACTCACAATTTATAGACATTTAAATCTATTCATTATCACTAATGAATACATCCTATGTTGTATTTAGATTCTCTGTTGAAGTCTAACTTTCACCCGTAGATGAATATCACTTTGCATCGAATGTATCGGGAAATCTTCCAGCTTTCACGTAGCACTGAATCATTGTCGTGCTTCAACCATACCTTTCTCCTTTCTCCAAGCCAGCATTCAAGTCTCGGCATGCAAGTTAAAACTGGCATGCAATTTCACCTCAACCACTTGAGCGACACTAGTTTCTTCAACTCCAAACTTGGGCGACTCACACACTTTTACGCCCAAACCAATTTTGGTGTGCAACCATCAACTATTGCGCTTCTTAAAAACCTGGCGCGCAAGTGTCACCAAACCACTTGCATGACACCCCCTTCTTCAACTAAAAACTTGGGCGACTCCCTTCATTTCTTTCCCAAACCACTCTGGACGTGCAACAAACAACTGGCTTGCAACTTCTACTTGTGCGACCACACCACCACTTGTGCGACCACCACACCGGCGTGACGGGAGCTTTGATTTTCTCTAAGTGTTGAAATCACACTGAATGAGGAGGTTTAAACCTCTATTTATAGGAATTTGAACACCCTACACGACGGCGCACAAGTCTCATCTCGGCGTGTAAGTTTCGGCACACAAGTCTCTGTCGCGCAAGTCACTTGCGCGAACAACCCTAAAACTTGGGCACCACTTTTCCCTAATCCATATTTTGATGTTCTAATCTTGAAAAACATATGGCACACAAGTTTCCTCTCCTTAAAGACAATGGCGCGCAATTCCATTTTCATAAACCACTTTTCTCCATTTGTTGATTTTCAGGCCCAAAAATCTGGAAAACACTAGGAAACGGTGCCACCTTGTATCTGCACTTTTTGTACTGCCTCCAGATCATTCATTGCTTTGTCAATTTTCTTGAATCAAACATGGATCATTAACTATAGCCCTTGAAGTCTACATTCCACCATGAAATCCCCTTTGTCAACAAATTTTTACGTCATGGTTTGCTTTGTCAACAATCACAACACAGATTTCCACTTTTTCAACAAACACAATCACCTCCAAAATGCTTTAATGATACCTTGAGAAATTTTTTCCCAATAGATAAGGAGTACCTTATCTATAGAGCAGAAATGTCACCATCTGATTCTTATCTGGATCCACCCCCATTATCTCTACTAAATTAAATTATTAGGGAGGATGAGAATGAAATAATTATGGGTGAGTAAAAGAATGTTAGAATAGAGGATGTACCTATTGTTCAAGAATATGTTGATGTGTTTTCAGAGGATTTACCTGGACATCCTCTAGAATTAGAAATTGAGTTTTCCATTGATTTAATTTCTGGATGAAGGCCCATATCGAAGACCCCTTATAGAATGGCCACTTTGGAATTAGTGGAATTAAAGAAACAACAAGAGGAATTGAGTAATAAAGGATTTATTCACCCTAGTGTTTTTACATGGGGAGACCCTGTCCTTTTTGTGAAGAAGAAAGAAGGATCTATGAGGTTGTGCATTGAATACAGGAAGATCATTTATATTAAAATAAAGAACAAGTATCTCCTACCTCACATTGATGATTTATTCGACCAACTTCATGGAGCTCAATATTTTTCAAAGATTGACATTCGATCTAGATATCATCAGTTGTGTGTGAAGAAGGAAGACATTCCGAAAAAAAACATTTCGAACCAGGTATGGGAATTATGAGTTTACAATAATTCCTTTTGGATTGACTAATTCACCCTCTGTCTTCATGGATCTAATGGATAGTGTTTTCAAGGAATATCTTGATGACTTTGTAGTGGTATTTATTGATGATATCTTGGTATACTTCAAAAGCTATGAAGATCGTGAAAATAACTTGTGCATTATTCTAAAGACTCTTAGAAGAAATGAATTATGTAGGAAGTTTAGAATGTACAAATTCTATATATAGAAGATTTATATTCTTGGCCATGTTGTCTCTAAGGATGGAATCTCTATTGATCCTTCAAAGACCAAGGCAATCCAAGAATGGCCAGCACTGATGAGTATAACTGAGGTATGCAGTTTTATTGGTTTAGCAGGTTATTATCGACGTTTCGTCCAGAATTTTGCATGGTTGGCTAACCCATTAACCAAGATCAAACATAAAGGGGTTAAATTTGTTTGGAAAAAAGATTATGAATAATGTTTTGAAGAACTGAAGAGAAGATTAGTTAATTCTCCTATCTTGACTCTACCATCGGGGAATGGTGGGTTTGATATTTATAGTGATGCTTCAAAGAAAGGACTTGGTTGTGTCCTTATGAAGAATGATAGAGTTATTTCCTATGCATCATGAAAGCTAAAAATTCATAAGAAAAACTATCATACTCATGATCTTGAGTTAGCAGTTGTAATCTTTGCTCTGAATATATGGAGACACTATATCTATGGTGAAAAATGTGAGATTTATACTGATCAAAAGAGTTTGAAGTATATTTTCTCACAAATAGAACTAAACATCAGGCAAAGGAGATGGCTTGAAATAATCAAGGATTATTATTTCATAGTACACTACCACCCAGGGAAGGAAAATAAGGTGGTAGATTCTTTGATAATAAAGGATCATGGTGTTTTGAATAAGATGATAGTTGAAAGGGATCCTATTTTCATGGATCTAGTAATGATGGATATGGTAATAACCATGGAAGGTGAACATCAATACTTTTTCAAATGGTTGCTAAACCATATTTATTAGAAAGGATAAAGAGTTATCATACTAATGAGGAGGAGTTTCAAAAGAAGATTAAAGCTGTAAATGATGCGAGATTGAGTGACTTCGTATATGAAGATGGAATTTTGAAATTTGGGAAGAGACTTTGTGTTCTAGATGTACCTGATATAAAAAGGGAATTTTTGGATGATGCTCATAGCTCCAATTTCTCTATACACCCTGGGAGAACCAAGATATATAGATATTTGAAGGAACATTATTTTTGGGATAACATGAAAAGAGAGATTGATGATTTTGTGTCAAGATGTATGGTTTTCCAATAAGTAAAAGTTGTAAGACAAAATCCTGGAGGATTCATGCAACCTCTTCCCCTACCTGAGTGGAAATGGGATGATATTATGTTGGACTTTTTCATGGGGCTACCAAAGTCTCCTAGAAGGAATGATACAATATGGTTCATTGTTGATCGTCTTACCAAGTTAGCACATTTTCTTGCTATAACAGAAGATTTACCACTTGAAAATTTAGCAAGACTGTATATTAATGAAGTTGTAAGACTTCATGGAGTACCCTCTCAATTGTTTCTAATCGTGATCCCTATTTTACATCAAGATTCTGGAAAAGTATTCAGAAATCCCTGGATATTGAACTTCGTTTGAACACTGCCTACCACCCTCAAAAGGATGGACAATTATAACTGACTATTCAAACTTTAGAAGACATGTTGAGGTCTTTGTCACTTTACTTTCAAGGTTTGTAGGATCAATATTTGTCTCTGGTAGAATTTTCTTATAATAATATATCCCATTCAAGTATTCATTTGGCACCATATGAAGCATTATATGGAAAAAGATTTCACACACCAACTTGATGGGATGATGTTTGTGAAAGAAAACTTGTAGGCCCAGAACTTGTTGAAGAAACAATGGAAAAAGTGAATATTATCCAAACCCACATCAAACCATCTCAAAGTAGGTAGAAGAGCTATGCCGATAACCAAATGAAGGATTTGGAATTTCATATTGGAGATCAATTTTTCTTGAAGGTGTCTCCGTGGAAGGGAGTTATACAATTTGGTAAGAATGGTAAATTAAGTCCCAGGTACATTAGACCTTTGAAAATCTAGAATGAATTGGGGTTGTAGCTTACCATTTGGAAATACCACCAAGTCTCTCCAAAGTTCACGATGTGTTCCACGTATCACTATTGAAAAAATATATGTTTATCCCAACGCATGTACTCACCTATGAGGAAATTGAACAGGAACCTGATTTGTCTTATTGTGAAGAGCCTGTCAAGATTCTAGATACTAGAGAACAATTGTTTAGAAACCAGACGACTTGTCTGGTAAAAGTTCTATGGAGAAACCATAAGATGGAAGATGCAATGTGGGAACCAGAGGAACTTATGATGAAGAACCAACCAAATATTTTTGTGCGGTATTATTCTAGAAATTTCGAGGATGAAATTATTTGTAGGAGGGAATAATGTAACACCCCAAGCTTCCATGGTATGTTTCCCTTTGAATAATGAAATATCTTGTATTGTATGCAACTTTGAGATTCTAACACACCACGACCAATCAAACTAGTTGTTATGAATAGTAATACCCACTTTTTGAGATTTTATAAATTTTATTTTTTAAAATGAACTTAATTTTTAAATTTGGAATATCGAATTTAGCTTAGGGTGAATTTTTTTTATTTTTCTGAAAAATTTCAATTTTTGATGAATAGTGAAAACACTGCTTTATTGATTAAAACTGACTTTTTATTTAAATAATTATTTATATTATTTAAATTTATTTTAGGTAAAAATAGATTCATAATTCTGATATAAGTTCAATTTAATTCATTGGAGTCATTTTATAATAAGTTTAGATACATAAAAAATTTATTGAACTTTTTATCGTCTTTTACCCACCTCCTAGGAGCATTTTCAAATTTGCATAAAACATAATTTTACCACTTATGTGATTTGAATTTTAAAAATCTGAGAGACATGGTTAATATGAGTAAGTAAAATTTGGTTCAATAAGATGAAAATAATTTTTGGTGAATAGTAACTTTTGACTTTTATTTACCACGGTTAAAAGTTAATAGGGTAATTAAGGGTAAAAATGATATCATAATTACCATAACACATGTCTTAATTCTATTTGATAAGTTTAATTCGACAAATACAACCTTAGTAATAAAATATGATCTTCTTTGGTCCACTTGGATTAGATTAGGACATTTATTACTATTTTATTTAAAGAAGAGTTAAAAGAGTTAAATTCAATGTTTAATAACTAAACCATTTTTAATATAGGGTTACACACAATATAAATTTAACTATAAATATTATTTATAAAAATAAAAATATTCCCTATATAATGGTATTTTATTTATAATTTTCAAACATTAAATAATTTAATTTATTTATGAAACAATGATGATATAGTAATTACCTTATTAATGAAATATTAAAATAACTGATACTATAAATATCCAAATGAATGTAAATTGAGACTTATGATGATTTACACTAATTTTATAGGTTAATATGACATGTTAAGGTTGGGTAAATAATTTTTATTTTATGTGATAAATTTTTAATGGCTTTCAAAAAAAATCAAATACTAAATAGTGTCAAAATTGACATAATTGAGTTTTTAAAACAAATACTATATTATTAATTGATATAATATTCATAAAAATATAAGGTTATTATAAAGGACCTAGATAAGGTTTTATATTTTAATAATGAACCACTCAGGGTTCTCATGGTATTTTTTAGTAAGTTTATTAACCATATATTATAAAAATACAAAGCGACGTGGTAAATGTCAAACTATTTAACTAAGAGTTAAATCTAAAAGATAATGTTAATATGGTAACCTAAACCTGTCTAAAAACTATTTTTTGAGATTTTTTATACCCATACCAACCTTAGACTCTAAATAAATCATTTTGGAGCCATTATAAACCGAAAATGATTTTATTATAAAATAATATTTCAAGATTTTCCAAAAGTTACCCTCACCTCTCTTATAAAAGTGAACTTACCTTTCTCTTAATTTCACACCTCCAAAGCCATTTTTCTCGGCCAACCCCAACCCAAATATCCTCCCAAATATCCTCCCATAATCCTAGAGTCTTTCCTTTGATCAGAAATACAACCTAAGGATCCCTTTTGATCAAATAAAAAAGAAGAACCCGAAGAAGAGGTGAATACTTCATCACCTCTTTCAATTTGTTTTCTTCTTACACTTCCTCTTTATTTATTGTTTCCTTTATTAAATAATAACTCCAGTATCTTCTCTATATTGTGATGTTATTATAAAAATGTTACAACCATATTCATTATTCTATCCATCATATGAATGACAAAGTCATCATATATGCGTACGTATGGCTTACCGTCTCCATGACGTGATGTAGTTTGTTATTCAAAAATTTCATTGTTAGGATGGGTATAATAATGAGTATAACTGATGTAAATAATAAATATAAAATGTTAATTATTCTTTATATATGATATACCATCCAATTAAGTATTATTTTACCATAAATATAATGATATTGTCGCTCGTGCGTACGTATGGATTACTGTCTCCATGAACACGATGAGATTCATTCCCCATCGTAACCATTCACGAGTAATTTTAATTTTATGATTAAAAATAATGTTTATGAACATAATATAATTATTTATATGAATAAAATACATCCTATCCATAACAAACATGGCTTACTTAACCAATCATATAAAGGAAAACAAATCAGTTAGCACCCGAAATGATGATACTACTATAATATTATTAACAAAGCAATATTAGAGGATCATATATGATATCATATTTATGTATATAGTTATTTTATAATTTAATAACAATGTTTTAACTAATATATAGGTGTTTTAAATACCATAAACTAAGGAAAAGTATAGGGTAAGGGTTAATTTCACAATCTATTTATTATCCAAGGTTATTTTTACGTAAGTATCAACTGGGACCTCTTTATCATCCACATCCATGTTTTCTTAAAAATGTATTTCAAAACATATTTAATATTTACTAGAATATGGGTTAAATTCATTTATACCCTTATTTGACCTTATATGTTTTGAAAGGAATCTTTCCGTCATTTTTAAAAGAAGGTACTTTATTACCTTTTCAACAAAATTAAGGTAAGAATGTTTTTTTTAACTTATACAGCGAGTGCAGATATTTTCCGCCGTTATAACATCATTGAATCTTACATTACATGCTTATAAGAATATTTTCAAAATAAATTTTTCTCTATTATAATTATGTGACTCTTAAATGGTTTCAAATATAAATAGGTAGTTCTTTTAAATAGTTTTCATTTCATCTTTGCCAACATCCTTTGATGGATTTTAACCTTGTTTGAAGTTGATTTGTTATGATACAAATCTTTCAAATTTTATTGAAGGTTTTGTGATATGTTTGACTGTGGATGTGTTATTTGTATACCATTCATGGTTTATGGTTAAAGTATTGACATTTCGTATGCTATTTTAAATACGAATGTTTATGTTATGTTTCAACATTTTCAAACGAGGAATGTATTATACTTAGTATGTGACGGGTGGAGCCCGCTATAGCTCCCCGGTGTATCGGTTGGTCTCCTAAGACAATTAGACGTGGAATTGGCTGAGGCCTTTCCCAATTTGATATATATTTTTGGCCGAGGACTTAATAATTTTTAGATGTCCTGGATGAGGCCTTGAAAAAATGTTTCAGAATGTCCGATATTATACATTCCCTCATTATGAAAATAATAATGATGGTTCATGTGGTTATTCTACTAGTATAATACCCATGACTAGGTTTTATTATGGAATTATTTACTTAGCTCATATTCCTTCCATAAAGTCTTCATGTTTATTATTTGAAAAGGCATGTGTTTTGAATTATTCATCATGTCTAATGTTTATGTTATCTTCCACTGTATTGCTTACCCTTACTGAGCGTTTGAGCTCAACCCTTTCTTATGTTTCATTTTCACAGGATATAAAGAAGTTAGTTATGAGTGACTTGCAGGAATAATCTAGGAGTCTTGGATGTTTCTAATGGAATAAATTAGTGTTTTTTTTTTCAAGTTGTAATGTTGAACTTATGTATGTATCATGTTTCTAATAATACTAAACTGGTCGGTCTTTCGGGACATGATTCCTTGTATCATGCCAATTTTATTTAATAATGCACCAACTCTGAGTAATTGGGGTCGGGGCATTACAATGTGAGTAAAGATTTTATTCTTTATAAACTATATTAAAATTCTATTTTTTATATTTAATAAAATAAATTTACAAATCAATATGATGAATATCACTTTTTAACTAACTATATCGAAATAATCCTAGAATTAATTTTTAAAATTTTCTATCAAAATTTTTTTTTATGATTAATTGAAAATTTAGTATTTAAAATACATATTTCTATTGATAATAATTTCTTATGACTTATATAATTTATCGTAAATTTATTATCAATTAGGTGTATATAAATATTAATTCATTTCAATGTAAAAACCAAAATTATTTATTTATAAAATTGTTTTACATGTTTAATGTATTTATGAGTAAAAATAATGCATATGTATTAATAATTTCAATAAATATTTTATATTAAATATTCAATTACATAAATTTAAATTAATTAAAATGTTAATAGTTGTAATAGCTTCATTTTAAATTCACATTATTCCGGAAATATTAATTTTTATAAAAATCGTTCTCATTTATTTTTATGTATTTATTTTTTCTCTATAATTTTTACCACTTATGGGAATTGAATTTGATAAACTGGTTTTAAAATTTGATATCAATATGTAAAAAAAATTAAATTTTCCAGTTACATTTCTTTCAAATGAATTATTACTAAGTTCAAAATTCTTTAATATTTTGTTGGAAAATATTTGTTAGATGGGGTAAACTAAAAAGATAAGGGTTTAAATGACATAAAATTTTTTATAAATTATATTCATTCATTTTATACATTATTCCTCTAATATTAAAAATTTTTATAATACAAACAAAATTAAATTGATTAATATTGAGGAAAAACAAACAGTACATACATAATTATTACATACTTTTAAATGATTATTCAAAACATCCCATGAAAATATATAGTTAAGGGAAATAATAGTTTCTTGTATTTTGATAAATTATACATTATTATATTATTTCATGAATGATCATACAAATTTCCCTAAATGTTCTTCACACAGAGTACACTTCTTAGACATACTATATTTCTAACCTTTATTCATAAACTATGAAAAGAAAACATAATAAAGTGTGAGCTCATATGCTTCATAAGGGTAAAAATGGGATATATAAAGTCAATTATAATATTTTATAATAAAATTAAAATAATGGTAAGGTAATATTATCTTAACATTGGAAAATAATTCTCATAAATTCAAACATCACAATCATTTCATAAGGTCTTAAAAGTTAATAAGACTTGAATCAAAGCAGAATCAAAGATCATGAGACCGTAGAAAATATTATAAGAATTAGAATATTAATAGAGATTTATTTAACAAATTTTAAATAATAATATTCATATAAATCATCTTTCAAAGCTACCCACCAACATATTCATCACATGTTAGGCTTGGGTTAACCACTCGTGTATAGGCTTCCAGCTTCGAATAACATCTTGTGTGCCCTCTTTCAAAAATGGGATAACCTCCCATATAATCATTCAGGCCATAAAAATTAGTAATTACCCATTTCATTAAAGGAGTTTAATGTACCCACATATATTATAATCATATTCCATTCATACATATTCCAGCTATTAATGAAAATATTTATCATTTCATCAAATCTTAACACCTAGAAAAAAATGAGTTTTATTCGGATTTCATCATCTAATTGAGTAACCATCCATGGAATTAATAAATAAGGTTACATTGGATAATATCCTCATTATATCATAATTCTTATCAATAGATATTATTATACCTGAAAATACATTTAAAGCATCACTATATTGTTTCTTGAGTAAAATACATTCCATTTTTAAATCATTTAATTAAAATCAAAAATATATAAAAAAATATTAACAAAAAAAATTTCTTTTAAAATAACTATACAAAATATTATTGGATTATTCAAAATTAATATTACTAATGGTGGTATGAAAATCTGTTCGTATGGAAAATGTTAAAACAAAGATACCATTCACAACCTTGGTAAAAAGTACCTCATTCGGAAAACTAGGAAAATAATCCTTTTAAACAATTTTTTGAAGGTAAAACATAAGGAAAAATGATGTTAATAATTCATTGTATTATATTGAAATAATTATTGAAATAAATTATTTGAAAATATCTACATAGTGGAAAAAGATACCCCAGAAAATAGTGAAATAATGCTGAGTTTCCTTAAAAACATCTTTGGATATTTTGTATACAAAGAGAGTGGAAAATAAAATGGAAAGATATTAATTTGTATAAATAATAATCTTATGATATGAAAAAAATTATTTCAGAATTATATATCAAATAATTTCATCAAATTAAATTTAACTATAATTAATCCCAGAACAATGTGAGATTGTAGCATAAAACCCTTATCACATGGTCACTTTTGATTTTAACACCTATAATAGAAATGAAATCAAGTGAAAGATAAAATACCATGAATATAAAGGTATTTATGATCTAAAATATAAAATATATTTTATATATACAATAAAAAATAATCATGTGGTGAATATGGAATATGCCTCACATAAACAAAAGTGTGACGAGAAACCCTTACCTCAAGTCTGCATTGATTTGTAAGAACTCTAAAATGATATATAATAAATTAAAATACAGTATAAATACATAAAAAACCATATAAATTGTTATTATATTATAATTTGTTTAAACAAAACATCTTATCACCCATTCGTGAGCATTCTTTCACATTCATCAACACTTAGGGTGTTAAAAACTTAGTTTTTTATGAATATTTCAGTTTTCTAGTTATGATCCATGAATATGAGCCATAGATCCATCATATTAAATTTTAATAATGTAATAAACATCATACAAATTCATTATAATAAAATTTATAAATATCAATCAAATGTGGTCATGTAAAAATTAATTATACCATTCATGGAGACAATAGTGCATACGTAAGCCTAGTGTTGTTTTCATTTTCTAATAAAAAAATGGTGAACAATATTTTCTTCATTTATTAATAATTATTATGTAATAATTATAAAATATATTTATTAGATCCATTAATACTTCAATAAACATGCACTATTAATGGTAAATTATTAATATTTCTACATGGAGACGATAACGCACACGTACGTACGAGTGACTTGTTCATTTCACATTAGATGGAAAAGAGGTGTAAATGAGAGTATAATATCACAATAATATATTTTAATGTTTATGATACTAGATTCATAATATTTAGATAGATAAAACTTATTTAGAATAAGTTAATGAATGGATAAACATTGAAAGACATAGGTAATATGGATATATCTTTTGTGAGAGACCTCATTTGGATTACACCCTATTCATTCTTAGTATGGTCTTGAGGTATGTAAAGAAGTTAAATAATGAAGGTAAGGTAGTTATAAGGATTTTTGTGGTTGGTTTTTCCCGATATAAAGTTCATAGAAGTATTCAATAAGGGAGGCAATGACTTTACATTTTATAAGTGATGGGAGGGACACGTGTGGAATTAATTAAAATATTTAAATAGTAAAAAACTAATTCTTCATAAATTGGTAGAAAATATACATGAATTTGAATATAATATTATTTAAGTGAGAATTATCTGTAACCAATAATAATTATTCATGTTTTAGTTACACGTTTACCATTACATCTTAGTTTATCATCCCCACAAAAATTGTTCAAACTCTAACTGTGGAAATAAATATTTATTCTATTTACTATTGATTACGAGAAAAATTAAAAATGACTCCATTCAAAATTTGGAAATTAATTATACAAAGATTTAATTTATTTTATCAAATTTAGTTTATAAAAATTTAAAAAAATAATTTGAAAATAATTGTGTTAAATACAAAGAAAACATATTCTTTTATTAATTCATTTTTAGCATTATACTGAATTTAATTTCAGTTCATGACAAGTATAAAATAGTAGATGAATATTAGAATATTTGATTTAATATGTAATATAATTATTTTTTAACACAATTAGTCAATAATGATGTATATTTTTAATTATTATATATTCACATTGCACGTATAAAAAAAGTGTCCAGAAATGTAACAAATTTGTTCTTCAAATAGTTTTATATTATCTCTAAACAATTTGATAACTAATGCATTAATGATTAAAAATACATTATAAATGAATATTTTTGAAATATATACTTAATGGTGATCAATATATTTTTTAATATAAAAATTCATAGAATAAATAAAAATGCATCTCCTTAGAAAATTGGACTTTAAATCAATAAATTTTTTATAAAGAAAATTAATGATTATTTCTAATGAATTAATAATTATTATTGGATTAATTAAATTATTTATATATATATTTCATAATGTATTTACTCCTATTAATATCCACTAATCCAATGATAGGATTATAAATTTTATGATATATCATTATTCATTTAGAGTTGGGGTTTCATCAAAAGAAAGTTATCAGATACATAAAATTTATTTAAAATTAATACATATAAAATCACTATGTGTAACAAATATATATAATATATAATTATATTTCAATTATTTAAAATATTTCCACCCACTTAACTTATAAAATGGAACCCCCTATTTTATATTATTAAAAAAATCCACTTATCTCAACCTAACCCTTCCCAAATACCTTCCAAACACCAGTCACCACATCCTATATATACCATATTCATTAAAAGTCAAGTTAAAGAAGTCTTAATATGTAAGCCAATGGATGTTACCAAAAAAAATATGCTCTAATAAAGACTTGACATATTCCTTTCTTAGAAAAACTCATCCACATCTTCAATACCAATCTTAACATAATTACATCTGTATGTGCAGAATATTGAGATGTTTTTATGTCAATGGTGTGTCCATTTTTTGTATCCTTTTTAACCGAATGAAAAATAAAACATCAATTGTGCGAATATAAGACCTATTGTGTCCACAGAGTGGTGCAATCCATTTTTCATATTCAATTCACATGGATGGTTATAAAAATGTACCTAATATATGTGTGTGTGTGTGTGTCTGTGATACTTAATAAATAATTAAGATTCCATAAATATGAGATATCACATACCATCTAACCCTTGTATTTTTGGGAAAATGAGAACATTTTTCAAGCATACATATGGATTTCCACCTCCATTAAGTAATGTGATTCATTTTTATATTACCACCATGCTTGGATGATTTTAAATTTTTTTCTGAAGGATAAAAATTAAAAATCATGAATTTATTTAAATTACCGTGATTTTTTAAGCATTTCAATGTTAATTTAACCATGGAAAATATACCAAAAATTTTTTTTATAAATTAGCCGACAAACCTTATATAGTGGATTTAATAAAGTACTATTCAATTAATATTTTCCAAATGATTATAAATCACCCATAATAAATTTTATATAGATTAAAAATATTCATAATAATTTATTTGATATATTTAAATTCAATATACATGAGGATAAAACACATACGACTAATCGAAGACCCAATGTATGGGATTTTTGTTACAATACCGTCATATTTTATAAATGTTCTTGTTTATATTTTTTTTGAAAATTATATAATACTAATCTCTCAAACCCCATCTATTTTTTATATTCTATTAATATTTACAGTTGAATTTTTATATTTTAATTATTTTCCTTTTAGATTAAGAATGAACTTGAAAGTTACATTTTTAATAATTTCTCCTAAACATAATGATTTAATATATTTCATCCAAATAGATTTATTCCATATTGAAGTTCACATAATTTTTAATAGAATTTACTTAATTCCACTCTAATAAAATTTTAAGTTATTTTCAACCATATTTTTATTTCTATTTAGAGTTTTAATTAGAACTTTATTTCCATTTTACAAACAATTTAATTTTGGACTTTTTTCCAATTTTATGAAAGGAATCATTGTTTAAACTTTTTTTGTAGAATGGATTTTACAACCATCATAACTTATATTTGGTTTGAAGAATACATTAAAATATTCCATGGTAATTTTACATGAAAATTAATTCTAAATATTTGACGAATTTTTTAAAAAAAATATAAAAATAAAAGTTTATTATTTTATTAAACTAATGAAAATAATTTTGAAATTTATTTATAAAATCATTATTACACAAAGTTATAAGGAGGAAATTTAAAAAAAATCTATTATTTTCATTTATATTTATAAGTGGAATGGTTTACTATAAAAAAAATTTAATTAATTAAGAGTATTAATCCACCCTTTAATGATTCATGTTTGTTTGGACACTAACATTCTCATGATCACATTATATATAACTCTATATCATTCCATTAGACCTTGTTTTATTCTCTATGTCTAAATTTTACATGTCATTGACCTATAGGGTATTAATTCAATAAATTTGGGATTTCTTTCATCATTAACTATTTCATTATACATTGTTTGAAGAACAAACAATATTTCAAATTTTATCTCAATAACTAGAATAAATGTCATATTCTAGATTCAATATAGTTAAATATTTACATATAAGGAATTTTGAGAATAAATTTCTTTGGTTATAAGTGTAATTCATTCATATATTTTAGAATGTTTTAGTAAATTGATTTGTGTATTTAAACAAATATTCTTTCCAAATGTTGGATAATTTAATTAGTTTTATATTTTTTGGTAGGATACAACAGATTTGTGGGAATGGAATGAAAAGGGGTGTATAAATGAGAAAAATGACCCTTTGTACCACGAGTGATGTGAAGCGTACTGACACCAGATTTTTAAGGAAGAAAGAAACTACGAAATTATGGAAAAACAATATTACATGTCGTGTACCACAATTAGAAGTCGTGTCTTCATCAAGAAGTAAATACACCATTATAATAAGTCATGATGAGAATATATATTGTGAACTGCAAGTACACATCTAGTACCAACAATACATGATGTTATAGTGGTCAAACATCAAATTTATGAACAAGATTTGTGAAATATTCTTGTGGACATGTAGGCAAGGCGTACAAGATGTAAATAACGTGTAGGCTAAGTACATATTGTGTAGGAAGTCAAATTTTTAAAATCTCAGTCGAGATCAGTGCATGCATCACACAGATTCACAAAAAGTCGATTGCTAGTACACTACGTGACCACTAAGTGCATGGTGTGGTTTTAGTTGGCCCGAACCATTCCAACGCCAATAAATATTTCCCTTGGCTATACCATTGTAGAATTATAATTTATTTAGAGATCCGATCCTGGAGAGAATCTATTGATCCTCCCCGAGTTCTTTGTCATGACCCATCCCCCAGGGCCCATGTCGTGACTACCCCAAGCCCACCTTCTATAGGCCAGGGGCTGGTGACTAGAACCAGAAAGGCATATCCCTAATATGGGAAGGCATTGCATTTTTACTGTATAGACACACAGTTCAAGAACACAACAAGAAGCAACTACACATACTAGAACGCAACTAGATATAACCACAAAGTACACTACTATAGTAAAAAGAGTGCTGAATGTAAAGGGGCTGGAATACAAGCTTAATTGGAAAGGTACAAGTACAACTGAAAAGTAAAAATACAACTGAAAGGTACAAAACAGCTCCTGGATCGTCCACTGAGGGTCCTTCCTAAAGGGGAGGTACAGCTCACGATCTGTAGTCTCTACGTCACATCACACCAAAATGTCCAGCTCCAAGCACCGTCCAGTCCTAACTCCCTCAACCTTGATCAATGATGTACGTCATCTGCACAAGACAGAACAAGGTCTAGGAGAATACCATGTAGGGGTGAGTATAACGATACTTTGTAGGGACCCCGTGACCCTCATAGGTCTCCTAGAGTTCCACAAAGGATAAACCACAAAGCACGAAGCAATAGAAATCAACTCCACATAGCTATATTCCCGTACATATACCTAAGTTATCAAGATATACTCATCTCACACAATAGGGAACAATACCAAAAAGGTAACACCACAAAGGTAAGTACCACACAGGTAACACCACGAAGGTATGAGTACCACACAGGTAACCCCATGATGATAGAAGTACCACACAGGTAACACCACAAAGATAACACCACGAAGGTAACACCACGAAGGTAACACCACGAAGGTAGAAGTACCACACAGGTAACACCACAAAGATAGAAGTACCATACAGGTAACACTACAAAAATAAAAGTACCACACGGGTAACACCACGAAGATAACACCACAAAGTTAGAAGTACCACACAGGTAACACCACCAAGATAGAAGTACCACACAGGTAACACCACAATGATAAAAGTACCACACAAGTATCACCATGATGATAGTTGTACCACATACGTAATACCACGGAGATAGAAGTACCATATAGGTAACATCACGAAGATATCACCACAAAGGTAGAAGTGCCAAACAGGTAACACTACAAAGGTAAAAGTACCACACAGGTAACACCGTGAAAATATTTTACCACACAGGTATAGTACCACGTAGCATAACCTCAATCAAAAGCACAATGTAAAGACAGCTCACAAAGAGTCTCAGCTCAAACCAGGTTTTTAGTGAAGTATAGAAATCCAGATGATTAGTCATGAAGATAGATCATCTTATTCAGTCTAGAGGCATTGCTTCTGACCATACAGAGTTTGAACCATGCATGATCGATAGGTACCAACCCTGAAATGATCCACACAGGATCCGACCCACCCAAATTCGATAGGTAACTAACCCCTGCTGACCCACACAGGATCTGACCCACACAGGATTGGTATTCCCTAACCCACACAGGATCACTGAGTGCTGACCCACATAGGATTGGTATGCACTGACCCACATAGGATCACTGAGTGTTGACCCACATAGGATCTGACCCACACAGGATCGGTATGCACTGACCGATATAGGATTGCTGAGCGCTGAACTCCGCATGATCTGTCTCCAACCTCCGCCTCACTACCAACCATTGAATTCATCTCACCTAGTGCGCTCAAGTTCCTTAGAATCTGCCCTTGAGATATGGGACATACCTCTACTTTCACTAAGCTCCACAAAGGAGTAACCCAAAGGGTAGCCATGTTTTAAGGGTTCCAACACGACATATGGTGTGTCAATCAGACTCTCGGTCTGTGATTATAAGCATTTTAGTTCTGGGGCCCGGTTGTATTCAGGTTTGATCCTACCCGTTCTTACTCCAAATATCTCCAAAACTCAAGAGGAGTAAACAAAAAAGGTCTGTATCAATCCAAGTATCCCAACGTCGTAGACTGTTCGTCAATCGGATGTCTGGTTCTTAAGATATGGCCCTTTATATGATTCGGGTCCCAGTGGGGCCTAGGTCTGGTCCGACCCGGTCGGACTGACCTGGCCCGACACGATCTGGGCTGGGCCATGGAAAACACGGCCCACTGGGACAAGGTCTGGCCCGGCCGGCAAGGGGGGCGGGCCGGCCGGAATAGGGCAGCCCGCAAAGGGGCGGCCCGACCCATGGGGGGCGGCCAACCGCGGGGGCGGCGACCTAGTCTGAGGTCGGTGCCCCGTTTGGGGGCGGCAACCCTTTTAGGGGCGGCGGCCCATTCGGGGGTGGTGGCCCGGTCGGGGGTGGCGGCCCACTCGGGGGCGGCGGCCCACTCGGGGGCGGCGTCCCGGCGTAGGGCGGCGGCCAGGTCGAGGGCGGCGGCCCTGCCGAGGGAGGCATCCCGGTTCGATCCAACGCAGGGGGTGGGGTGTACCCCCCCCCCCCCCCCCAGTTTCCCAAACTCTTGAACGGCCCGGAGGCCATTCATTTGGCGATGTAGCGGCGCCGCTCGGTCGCTGTAGAACCCGTCGGAGCAATGTTCAGCCTCCGTCGTAGCTTCCGTTCACCGACAGCATGACGGTCATGTCAGCTCCCTTCCTGCGGCCGGCCATCACTAATCTCCACATAGGAGTAACCCAAAGGACTGCAATGTCTTAAGGGTTCCAAGTCGATAGACGGTGCGTCAATCAAACACCCAGTCTGTGACTTATAAGCGTTTTTGTTCCATGGACCCGATTGGATTCGGGTTTGATCCAACCCAGTCATAGTACAACTATCTCAAAAACTCAAGAGGAGTAAACAAAAAAGGACCATCTCGATCCAAGGATCCCAACGCCATAGACGGTTCGTTAATCGGACGTTCGGTTCTTAAGATACGACCCTTTATGTGATTCCCGGGTCCGGTCCTACCCGGTCGGACTGACCTAGACCGTCCCAGTCTGGGCTGGGCCAGGCCAGACTTGGCCCACTGGTCTGAGGTCTAGCCCGGCCTGCAAGGGTGGAACGACCATAATAGAGTGGCCCGCAAAGGGGAGACCCGACCCACGGGGGGTGGTGACCCTGTCCAGGGGCGGCGGCCCGTTCCGAGGGTGGTGACCCAGTCGAGGGCAGCGGCCTGGTCGAGGGAGGCAGCCCATCATGCCTGCCTCCTCCTCCATTCATCGTAGCTGAAGAGCCGCGACCCTCCTCTTGTGGCGCGTGTCGATGTGCATGTGATCTTACAAGGTGGCACAAGTAAAGAAAGATAGCGAAGGGTTCGGGACGGGATTGTTAGGTTCGCGCCCTCTGCATTAGCTCGTAATATGGAGGATGTTAAGAGAGTTCAATAAACAAGTGAATTGTACACAAGATTAACCCCACAAAGATACCTCGCATCAACCTCCCGCAAGGACGAATGAATCATGGGTCAACCCATTAGTCGGTTGACCCATGTTCTTCATGTAATTTCAAGAACGGGGAAGTGGGAAAAAATGTCCAAACAAAAATAACCCCTACCTTGAAACGTTAGAGAATCATTCACGCTTGTCAGCGGACCGTGTTCTTAGTTCTCACGACCGGATCCTAAATACGCCACTCACATTTCTCCCATTGGTGGTTCAGTGTCGTCTGTCACCTCCTGCTGGGTCGGCTTCATCTTCTAAGGGTCTGGCGTCGTGGCGTTCCTTCAGCAATTCGTTGCATGGTGAAGCTCTCTGATACCCCTTCCCAAGCTCCATATTTATAGGAGAGGGGGAGGGTAAATAACGACATGAGGAGTTAATGGGGCTCATTAATTCGGAAGCTTCTTAATTTACCCCAACATTTTTGTTACTCAGATTGGAGGGTCTTGCCATTTATTGGCTTGAAACATCACTGGTCCCACCTTACCGCTTGTCCGTTGGAAGAATAGAATAAAAATTAAATAATAATGTTATTTTATTTTTTCTATTAAATGTTCCAAAAACTAAATTTTTCTCCGGACCTACTGCAGTCGAAGTGAAGTCTCCCTTAAGTGAATATCAGAGTTGAGGATTCAACAGTGCCCTAAGATTTTTAATCTGAGTAATGGTTCAAAATTTAGAAAACGCTGCTCACGCGTTTACTAAACGTACCTGAAAAAAAGTTTGGAAAATTAATTATAGTCACCCTCGACCCACATCAGTCGAGGTTAGGCTCTGCATTAGTGAAAAATGCCCCCAACGAACCCAATAGTAATCTCAAAATTTTAATCCGAGTTACCATTTATAAGTTATAAATTTTTATAATAAAATAATTGTCACTTAATCATTTTATTTATGGAGAAAAACTAACTTTCACTTGTGGCCCACGCTGGCCGGGGTTAGTATATGCCTAAAGATAAAATACACTCATGAGTTCAATGGTGGTATTGGATTTTTAATCAGAGTTACCATTTGTGGGTTATAATCATTTTAAAAATAAAATAACTTTATTTAATTATTTTATTTACGGTTATTCCATTTTCGGGTTTTCTCACCGATGGCCAGCACCGACCAAACATAAGTCGCGCCTAGGGTAAACCCACCATCTTGAATGCAACGGTGCCCTCGGATTTCTGATCCTAGAAACAGTTTAAGATTTATTACACTTTTTCATGAAAATTGCTTACGTGCGCCTACTAAAGCTTAACAAAACTTCGATGGATCATTCTGGGCACTCCAGGCCTCAGAATCACGCGTCGTTAGATTTTTCGGTCTCGAAATAATTCTATATAACAAAAACATTATACAGAATTTACGAGACATTACATTATTTGTTTATTTTATTTTATTTTATTATTTTATTTTATCCTCCCCTATTATTCTATCATCATTAGGATGAGTTGGTAAACTGGACTGTTCTAGGGAATGTAACCAAAGGGGGGAAGGTAAGTTTAATTTAATTCTGATTATTATTCAAGTAGTTGGTTTTCGTAATTTCAGTCTTCAACTTACAATCCCTTTATTTTTATTTTATAGTGACCATTAATAAATTAATTAAAAAGGGAACTTTTTTATTTCACTAATGACTACCCTAAAGATGGAACGACCATTTTCAACATTAGGGTAAATCAATTTTGAAATTGGTATCGAGACAATACTGATTCGACAACACCTTAAACTACTAGAGTAATGGAAATAGAGGGTTTCTGTATTGAGGTGAAAATACCATGACTATTGGATCTCCCTCATCCCAAATCTGACAACAATAATGAATTAATCAACCTATTAAATCCTATTACACCCGAACATGGAAATTACAAACCTCATCATGCTTTCCAAATTTTTTTTGACACAACTAATCAATCTGTTGCATCGTTGTTACTTTTCCTTCTTCAAATCAATCAAAACAAATATTCTCTTCATCTTTTTCTCAAATTTAATAAAATAAATCTTTTGAAATTATAATCAAGCTAAAATAACCATCTATATGCGTTCGACCCCAAACTTTCCTTTACTACATTGTAATTAATTGAGTAGCATAGTTTGGGTTTTATATATTTGTTTTTTCATAGTAGTATAGGAAACTAAAGATGCCTTGTGGGGCTATAAATTGTTCATTAAATAGATGAGTAATGAATATAAAGTACATGTGATTTTTGGGGCCTTTTAATAAATACCCCCTTGATGCATCAATGGGAATCATGGGACAAAAAAATGTATTCCATAATAGAGTGTATCATTTTTACACCTTCCTATTTATTAAGAATGTATTGGTTGAGGAATTTATGGTAATATTCAGGGAATATTAGCCATGTACTTGATTCTAGGATCATAAATGTTGATATTTATAAATTTAAATTTTTGATTATTAGTTTCATTTATCCATGTTATTTCTATGTTGAATTATCTATGGATATGATTTAAACTTAAGTTGTTGATTGAATGAAATTTTTATATTATCTATGATATCATATTCATTATGACTTATTGAATCATCATATATTTAACCTTACATAACACTTATTATTCACCTAACCACATCCGTTATTTTTTTTCCTTTACCTATTATACATGGAAGGATTCTTAAAATAATTTTAAGAATGAACAAATTTTCCTTATTCTATTTTTTTACATATCCAATGTAATATGAGAATTGTGTATGAGTCTAATTATCCATGACTGCAAAATGGATTGAACCAAAATAGTGAGATTCGTTTTATCTTGTTCAATGTAAGAATATAAATATTGGTGTTGGGTTACTAGATTTGAGGTTGTTACAACCACTAAGGTTATTCTATGAAACTCTTATAGAACACCCTCATCCATGTCTAGTAGAACAAAAATCCACCCATGAAATAAAATATGATTCTATATATCCTCTTAACACCACACAATATAATCTATATTTCCAACATGTCCTCTCCCCGCCTTCACCTCTGAGTCACCCCTGAGACTTCTCCACCTATTACAATAAGGAATATTTCACTATCCTATTTCATACACACATTATTCCATCATCTTCCATTATTTTCAGATACATAGTTTCAAACACCTCCATTATCCTATAGAAATTCTAGGACTCTTGAAATAAATCTCATTTTGAATTCCTTCTAAACACATAAGCCATGAAAATATATTTTATTATAGTGTAGGATATCTCAAAATCATAATCCTAAAGAAACTCCATCCACCTATGATTTAGTATATTCAAATCCCATTGAGTTTGAAAATAGATTAGACACTTTTGTTAATTGAAGACGACAATGTACTCACTAATGAGAAAATATCACCACATAATTAGGTTTAACAATACTATGAAAAACTCCACATCAGGGGTGGAATAGAAAAATTTATTCAGATATATATTCCTAGACCCGTAATAGATCACTCGATTTTTCTACATCAAGATCCTTCATAATACTAGGTAGGATACACTATAATATACCTTGAATGTCACTCCCTCCTAGAGAAAATGAATCACATGGGAATTAATTTTCTTCCACTTCAAGTAGTAAAATTATTATTAACACTATTTAGTTGATATAGTGGTCTGGTAAATCCTTGTTGTTGAGTCAATAAGGTTTTCCTTATGACTTTTCCATTTCTTCTTATTTTGAAAATCACAAACACCTTATACATAAGAAAATATATATTTTACTTCTACAAGGAAAATTTCGTTCCTTAAGGTTATTTACCCTAACCTAGATTTCCTTACACATTTCAATTTTCATATCAAAACCTCAGAATCATATAACGATTAGATATTAAGCATTCTGTTTTAGGATCCGAATTTTGGATATGAACTCTAATACAGTTCCACTCCGAATTCTGGATACGAACTCTAAAAAAAGTTCCACTCCAAATTTTGGATACGAACTCTAAAAAAAGTTCCACTCCAAACTTTCACTAGTTCGACTCAAAACTTTTACTAGTTCGACTCCAAACTTTTATGAGTTCGACTCCGAAATTTTATTAGTCTGTCTCCTAAATTTTACTAGTTCGACTTAAAACTTTAATGAGTTCAAATCTGAGCTTTTATGAGTTTGACTCTGATCATTTACTAGTTAGACTATGACCTTTGACTAGTTCGACTCCAAACTTCTAAAAGTCCGACTTCGAACTCTGTAAGTTCAGATTATGAACTCTGGTGAAACCAGACTCCGAATTTCCTTAGAAATTCAGACTCTGGACTTCTAAAGAATTCAGATTCTAAATTCCTATAAAACAGAATCCGAATATCCTTTTATTATAGACTCTGAATTCCATTTTGGTTAGACTCCGAACTTTTATTTGATTACATTCCGAACATCAATTTTGCTTATGTTTACACATGTTTTGTTATAAAACGATGTCATCCATTCTGTTTCTAACTAACCATTGGTTGAGTGACATGTGTGCCGGTCCCTCCGAAATTCAAGGAAAATATGACCGTTGGAGGAGGGAGTCGACCGTTTCAATCGAGCCTATAAATAGGAGCTCATTTGAAAGAGCTCGAGACTGAAGTTGATCAATCTAGAGACCACACACTGTTAAGGTGATTTCTAGAGAGAGAATCTTTTCATGCCTTGTGTGTACTAAACTGCTCGTTCAGATTTTTTAGTGCGACTCCGAATGTGGGTGATTATATTTGAGGGCTTCCGGGGATAGGAAGACAGAGGTTCTAACACCTTGAAGTTGAGGGCTTCCTTGATGAGGAAGACATAGGAGCCGAATACCTTGAAGTTCGAGGAATTTCTTGATAAGGAAGACAGAGGTTCCAACTACCTTGAAGTTGAGGTCTTGTGAGGATAGCAAGATAGAGACTCCAATCTTCATATCAAGGGCTTACCCTGATGTGGGTAAGACAGACTTGCTTGACAGTATAAATCAAGGGACCTTTATCCAAGGTTGTTGGATACCCTTCTCTTTGGGTTAAAAGATTTATATCTTTTTACTTATTACAATTTTTCTGCTGCATTTTGTATTATATATTTTTACACTTGTACTCTGAATCTTTTAGATTCTATACGCTTTAAGGTAGAATCTCATATTGTAAACTTTCATTAAGTTTCAGTTTTCCAGAATCATATTTCCAAATCCATCTTTTCAGAATCATATTTACGGAACCTATTTTTTGGAGTCGCTTTCCAGTTTTAAGCTAGTGTATAGAACTTGAAGTTTGTAACTTCATACCTTTTTCTAATTCTTCAATTGGTGTTAGAGGTGTTGTGAATTTGCGTAGTTTAACTTTGTTAAACTTAGATAATTCCTTGTTTAAGGAAATTTTAAAGTGTACAATTCACCCCCCCCCCCTCTTGTATATTGAGTATCTACATGGTTATTTCGATCCTAAAATTGGTATCAGAGGGTTAACTCAAATTCCAACCCCAAGGGTTAGTTCAATCTGATTTAATCTCACGATTAGATTTAGAAGAAAATATTTTTCTCATTATTTCTCAAAATAGATTTTTCATATTCGATTTTTTCGGATTAATCTATTTATTACATCTACTAAATTTTTTTTTTTGTTACATATAATATCCGGAGTTAATTTTTCGGAGTCATATTATTTTTCAGATTCATATATTTTCTTTCATTACGAACTCTTGTTGCAAACAGGTTTTATGTTCCAAAGGTTATTTTAAGAATGGAAGGTTTAAATGTTGGATCCATAGACAATCTAAATCCTACCAGACCTCCTATTTTTGAAAGAAATGACTATGAATATTGGAGAGATTGAATGAATACTTTCATTATCAATACTGGAGTAGAAAATTTTGTTATGCTTACTGGAGGTTATCAAATTCCTGATAAAGAAGTTAATACCTTTACAAACCAAGAGAAGCATGATTATCAACTCAACTACAAGGTACAAAATACTCTAATTTGTTCAATGACAAGAAAAATATATAGCCAGATTTCATCTTGTGAAGCAGCTAATTCTATATGGAAGAAACTCTAAGTCACTCACTTTGGAACCTCCAAAGTAATTTAGACTAGGAGAGCTATGTTGAGAGCTGAGTATCATGGTTTCAATTTTCCTTATGGAGAACCTATAATCAAATTACAGCAAAGATTTATGACTATCGTGAATAGCTTACAATACTTGGGAGAAAAAGGTTTGGATAATGAGGCTATTGTAGACAAGATCATCAACATTATGCCAAATGAGTGGGAGTCTAAGAGGACAGACATTGATGAAAATAGGAAAGTCACTCAAATCTCCTTAGATGAGCTATTTGGAACTCTTCTTAAGCATGAAACAAGAATGAAGAGAGATGCTTCAAGAAGAAGAATGGGAATGGGGGAGTTGCTTTTTCAACCACTTATAAACACATGAAATCCAAGACCCCGGAAATAATAACTAGATCGAAGTCTAAGAAAGTTTTTTTTTAAGACAGATTCTAGTGACATAGAAAATACATAGATTGAGTTAGCTAATATTTCTCAGAGAATGAACAAGATTGTTACTCAAAATAATTATCAGAATAAGTATAAGAAGAAATAATATAGAGACAAGAAATATGGAGAAGTTACTTGTTATGAATGTAAGAGAGATGGACATATTAGACCCGATTTTCCTTTGCTCAAGAAGAAAGAAAGAAAAGAGAGGCATTCTAAATGGAACAGAAAGAAGTATTATAAAGACAAAACTAAGAATGTTCTGAAAGCCAATGACACCTGGAGTGTCAGTGGTGGTGACTCTTAAGATGAATCTCTTGATTATGAATCTTTAGGACAGAAGAATATTGGTCTTATAGACAGATTACCTATTAACAATCATTGCTTTATGGATAAGGTACACAATGTTGAATCATTGAAAAATGTTTCTTTAAATTCTAATATTAATAAATATTATAATTCTTCAGAAGAAGAATCCTCTTCTGATGAAGAAAATACTTTACCTACCTATGAAGAAGTTTCTAGGTTTGCTGAACTACTTGAGATTGAGAATTCTAAACTCAATAAAAAGCTTGATAATGAAAACTCTAGGAATACTATTCTTACTAAGGAAATATCAGATCTATCTAAAGATCTTGATAGAAAAAATTCTGATTTTATAAGTATCTCAAAAAATCTTGAAGACGTGAATTCTGAAAAGTATAATATTTCTAAAGATCTAGAAAAAATAATTTCTAAGAAAACTGTTTTTGAGTCTAGCTCTAGTTCCAAATGTAATGATTTTGAATATAAAAACATGGTTATAAAACTCAAGTCCGAAATTTTTTCCTTAAATAAGTTTATGTCAAACTGTACTCATGGTAAAGAAAATTTTAATAAAATGTACTCACAGATACGACCTTTAAGAAACAAATCTGTATTTGGATATACCCATGAAAAACCAATTTTTAGTAACAATTTTTTTGTTCCAAAAAGTGTCAAATTTTGTAATAAGTGTTAATGTGGTGTTCACTGGGCAAAGAATTGTTCTTTAAACAAAACCCAATCTTTAGGTTTTCATAAGGCTTATTTTTCTAAGAATATGTGGGTGCCAAAAATATTGTTATCTAAAAATCTCGGATCCAAACAAGTTTGGATTCCGAAAGTCTAACTCTTTTTTTTGTTTTCAGTAATATAAAGGAAGTACCAACAACAATACATGGTACATGGATAGTGGATGTTCCCGGCACATGACTGGTAACAAAAACTATTTTGAAAATATTATCAAGATGAAAGAAGTAAAAGTAACTTTCGTAGATAATGCTTAGGGAGAAATTGTTGGTATAGGTAATATTATTATTCTTGGTAAAACTTTGATTTCAAAATTTTTATTTGTTAATGGTCTTAAGCACAACCACATTAGCATAAGTCAATTATGTGATATAGGATACCTTGTGAGTTTTAGGAATGATAAATGCTTAGTACACAATTTCAAGGAAGAGTTTATTCTCTCTTCCAATAGGCAAGAGAATGTTTACACATTAAACATAGAAGACCTTAAGAGCCAAGACTTACCTTGCCATAGTGCAATAGAATATCACTCTTGGTTATGGCATAGAAGAATAGGTTATTGTAACCTTAGGAACTTATGTAAACTATCTAAGAAGAAACTAGTTAATGATATACCAGAGCTTAGATTTGATTCTTATAAAGTTTGTGATCCTTATCAATATAGAAAGCAACATAAATCTAGTTTTAAATCGATCGGTGAAGTCTCAAAAACTAATGAATTACAGTTTGTACACATGGATCTTTTTGGTCCAACACAAAATGGAAGCATTGGAGGAAAATACTATGTGTTTGTTCTAGTTGATGACTACACTATATTTACATGGGTCTATTTTCTAGTAAACAAGTCTGAAGATTTTTCTTAATTCAAAAGTTTTAGAGCCCAAGTTAAAAATGAGAAAAACCTTCCATTTAAAACTATTCATAGTGATCATGGAGGATAAATCCAAAATTATAATTTTGAAACCTTTTGTAGTAGAAAAGGTATTACTCACAACTTCTCATCACTGAGAACTACTCAACAAAATGGTGTAGTTGGAAGAAGAAATATAATTCTTCAAGAGATAACTAGAACAATGTTGAGTGAATATTCTATAGCTAGACATTTCTGGGATGAAGCTGTAAGTACTTCTTGTTATACTATAAATCATGTTTTGATTAGACCTTTTCTTAATAAAACTCATTATGAGTTGTGGAATGGTAGAAAACCAAGAATTTCCTACTTCAAGGTTTTTGTTTGCAAAGTATTCATCCTAAATACTAAAGATAATCTTCAGAAATTCACACCAAAATCGGATGAAGGAATTTTCTTAGGCTACTCCACAACTTCTAAGTCTTATAGATATTTCAATAAAAACACTTGTATTGTTGAAGAAACGGTGCATGTAAAATTTGATGAATCTGATCCTTTTGTTTTCAAACCATCCCAACCTACATCCTAGGATGTGTTTTCAAAAACTGATTATCAACATTTGATAGAAGATCCTTCTAATAAAGAAAATGTTCAAGAAGATGCTTCTGAAACATTTACCCCAGAAGACTTTCTACCCTATGTTGATGAACAGGTTTTACAAAATCCAAGTTAGATGTTTCTAAAGAATCATCCCAATGATAGTATCATTGGTGATGTGAATCAACCTGTGAGGAAAAGAAGTTACTTGAGGAATGATGTAGAAAATCTAGCATTCCTTTCCCAATTAGAACCAAAAATCACTGATGAAGCTTTAGGTCATGATGATTAGATAAAAGCAATGCAAGATGAACTAAATTAATTTGAAAGGAATAAAATCTGGACCTTGGTTGAAAGACCTAAGGAATCTTCTGTTATTGGAGTAAAGTGGTTCTTCAGAAATATGTGTGATGAAAATGGAATCATTATTAGAAATAAAGCTATACTAGTTACTAAAGGCTATAATCAGCAAGAGGGAATAGACTATGAAGAAACCTATGCTCTAGTAGCTAGACTTGAATCTATTCGTATCATACTTGACTTTGCAGCATTCTTCAATTTTAAACTTTTTCAAATGGATATGAAATTTTCTTTTCTTAAATATTATGTTCAATAGGAAGTTTTTGTTGAACAACGTCCTAGCTTTGAAGATACAAAACATCCTGATCATGTTTTTTGACTTACCAAAGCTTTGTATGGCCTTAAACAAGCCCCGCGAGCTTGGTATGATAGACTTATAGTATCTTTTCTTCAAAATAACTATATTAATGGAAATGTAAATCCAACCCTTTTTATAAGGAAAGATAATGAAAATGTTTTGATTGTTCAAATTTATGTTGATGACATTATATTTGGTTCAACTCAGCAATCTTTAACAGATTCCTTTGCAAGTATAACAAAATCTGTGTTTGAAATGAGTATGATGGGTGAGTTAACATTTTTCCTTGGTTTTCAAATTTCTAAAAAACTAGAAGGTACCTATATATCTCAACATAAGTATATTAAAGATCTTAAAAAGTATGGATATGACAACACTAAGAGTATAAGTACTCCCATTGGTACTTCAAAATCATTAGATCTTGATGAAGCTAGGAAATCAGTAGATCAAACATCATTTAAAGGTATGATAGGAAGCCTACTGTACTTGACAGCCAGTCATCCAGACTTAATGTTTTCAGTATGCTTGTGTTCCAGATATCAATCCAATCCTAAGGAATCTCATTTAAAGGCAGTGAAAATAATTTTTTGCTACTTAAAGGGAACCATGAATCTAGGATTATTTTATACTTCTAGAAATGATTTTATCTTAAAAAATTTTTTAGATGCTGACTTTGGTGTATTTAGAATGGATAGAAAAAGTACATCTAGAACTTGTCATTTCTTAGTAGATTCATTAGTTTCTTGGTCATGCAAGAAGCAACACTCAGTAGCACTCTCCACTACTGAAGCTGAATATGTAGCAGCTGGAAGTTATTGTGCTCAAGTGTTGTGGATGCAACCCACACTCACAGATTATGGCTTGAGTTTTACAAAGACTAAAATTTTATGTGATAACACAAGTGCCATTTCACTTAGTAGAAACCCCACACATCACTCTCATGCAAAGCACATAGATATTAGGTATCACTTTCTTAGGGATAACACATGAAAAGGAGATATTATTTTTCAGTTTATCGGAATGAAAGATCAACTTGCTAATATTTTCACAAAATCTTTACCCTCCGATATATTTGAATACATTAAACAGAATTTAGGAATGATAATCGTAAGGTAATACTTCTTTATTAACTTCTTGTTGAACAACTCTCCTTACAATAATAAACTCCTATTCATAGGGGGATTACATGTGCTTGCTAGTGTAATAAAAAATTTCGTAGTCAGTTTTCAAACTTGTGTAACCAATTTTTTTTCATAATGAGTCTTTAAATTTATGGAACTAAAATTTTCATCGTGAAAATTTCCGAAACTGAAATTTTCGTACTGAAAATTTCCGGAACAGAAATTTTCATAATGAAAATTTCCGGAACTTAAATTTTCGTAATGAAAATTTTTGAACTGAAATTTTCGTAAAAAAATTTCCAAAACTGAAATTTTCGTAATGAAAATTTTCCAGAATTTAAATTTTTGTAATGGATTTTCATACCAAGAGTTTTCGTAATGAAGTTTGTCATAGTGAATTTTTCTTAGTGAATTTTTTTTTCAAGAAGAACTTTACCAATCAAGAACAATCTCTCTAGCCATTCCGAAAGGTATGATTTCCTTACATAAGTTTTTGTAATCATATTTTTCTTTCTGGTATTTTCCTATGAGTTTTAAAATTTTTGGATTCTACTTTTCTTAAATCCAAATGTTTTTCTTCTAAAACCTCAAAAGATCGGATTCGGGTTTTCCTTGCGGGTATGTTTTCAATCGTCAGATCAGATCAAAGGATTTTTCAACCGTTATATGTTTTTGGAAGTTCAATGGTCAATCCCATCACCTATATAAAGGGTACCCCTGAGGGTCATCCCACATCGGTTTTTCAAAACTTTCGCATCTCGAAGCCCTGACTCTCTTCTAAAGGACCGTTCTGATCTTTGTCAAAGTCATTCTGAATCTTCCAGAACTCTCCATTCTGAATGTCTGTTGAAGCTACATCTCAAGATATGTCTACCTCAAAACCAATCTCAAAATGGTTAGTTTTCAGGGAAAGGTTAGTGAATCCGGATTTCTACAAGTTTGATTCTCTTATATCTAAGAATATCAGATTGAATGGCTAAGAAGATGTTTTCTTCTCTATGTCAGAGAAACAGGATCCGGTTTATACAGATTTACTTGTTGAGTTCTACAAGTATGTTTCCTTCCTTGAGGAAGATGGTAGAGAGTGGTTTTCTTTCATTTCTTATGAGAAGACTTACAAATTATCCTACACCAAGGCTGCAAGTTTGGTGGGCTTATCCTATGAAGGTGAATCTGAGTTTTGTTCACATAAGCTTTCGGATGACCAAAGAAGATTCAACAAAGTGAAAGCATTGAAATGCCTTGGACTTAAAGATGCCAAGACTACTAAGATTTCTCATCTCTCTCCAAATAATTGGATTCTACAGTTGTGGGTACAAGGTTTTCTCATACCAAGAAGGGGTGATAAGTATAATCTCAAGAAGTGTGAAATTTACATCCTAGATTTCTTTGTAAATCTAAAGAAGATAAATCTGATGAGGCATATTTTGATTACATTTAAGAATATAAAAGAAGAGAACTTGAGAGCTCAAATCATCATGTACCCTGCCTTAATATCAAAGATGATAGTTCGATGTTTAGATACTGTCAAGATTGCATGTAAGTCCAAAGTTCGCAATTGTAATCTTATGCTCATCAGTGATGATACATTAAAGATGATGAAGATGGATTTTCTGATGAATCCGGAGAATTCTACCCTTTACCAGAGGGAGAGGCTGATACCATTCTAGGAAATGTGTAGAAGGATGAACCAGTAAAGAATGTTTCTAAGAAGAGGAAGTTTAAGGAAGTTGTTGTTGAAGACAAAACTCCCAAAGCTAAGGAAACCCAGTCTGCACCACCCAAGACAAAGAAACAAAAATCTTATCCAGATGAAGTGGCTGCTATGTGGGATAAGACAAGGAGAAGAGGAAATAAGGGGATCCACAGTTTGGATTGGACCCTGCAGAGGCTAAGGCCCTAAAAGAGAGAGCTGCTGATGAGTTAGAAAAGCAAGATAAAGAAAAGAAGTTGAAGAAAAAGATGTCTGAAGCTGAGATTGTTCAATCTCTTTTGAAAACAACTGAAATAGACTATAAGAAGATTCCCATTCCGAAAACCTTTGATGTCCAACCATCTTTACCAGACACTACTGGAAAATAGAGCTATACCCACGGTTTTGGGAAAAACCGTGGGTATAGGGGTACCCTATACCAACGGTTTAAGAAAACCGTGGGTATATGTATAGTGTCGGAACCTATACCCACGGTTCTGGAAAACCGTGGGTATAGGTGACCTATACCCACGGTTCTTATAAAACCGTGGGGATAGAGTTTTTTTCGAAGGCCTATACCCACGGTTTGGTAAAACCGTGGGTATAGGTATTTTTTTCAAGGCCTATCCCCACGGTTTTTCAAAAACCGTGGGGATAAAAAAATTAGAAGGGCTATACCCACGGTTTTAAAAAACCGTGGGGATAGCCTATGGTGGAAAAAAAAAATAGACGCGGGAAAATAGAAACAATTTGGCGGGAAAATTTATTCCCACAATTTGAATTATTATTTATAAGCTGATATATTTTAGTTAACAAATTATATTGACAGCTTGGTTGGTTAAGTACTTAGGTTCGTATGCCCCAGATCGCCGGTTCAAACCTCCACGGGCGTATAATTTTAATATGAACCGCGTTGATAATATTAATATAAATAGGCAAATATATAATTATATAACAGTTGCCAATAACGGCTCAGTTGGTACGAAATGCGGTTCTTCCGCGATTTGTCAGTAGAGTCGCGGGTTCGAAACCCGCGGGATTTTTTTAAAAATTAAACACCCTTTATTAATATATATATATACCATGATATATATATATATAGCATAATGAATTATTGGCTCGGTTGGTCTCACAGATAGGCAAATTCGCGCGGTGGGGTGCGGGATCTGGGTTCGAAACCCACCGCCGTGGATTTTTTGGATGATTAAGTCCCCACGGTTCTCAAACCGTGGGGTAAATCCTTTGACAGCGTGGCCACGCACTTGCCACGCTGTGTCAAACTTATGCCCACGGTTTCTCCAAACTGTGGGTATAGGGTGACCCCCCTATCCCGACGCCATTGCAGCCCACGGTTCCCAAAACCGTGGGTATAGCCTATACCCACGGTTTTGGGGGCTATACCCACGGTTTTGAACCGTGGGTATAGGGCAGTTTTCCAGTAGTGAGAAACTCCATGGAAGAACTATATCACTCCGTAAATGTATAAGGGTAAAGAGGTAGATGATAAAGTAGAAAAACAAGCTGATCAAGAAATAGAAGAAGAGGTTGTTGAAGAAGAAGAAGAAGAAGAAGAAGGAAGTGATGATCTGGATGAATTGATAAAACAAGTAGAAGATTATCAAGAGAAGGTTGAGTCTGCAAAATTAGTCACTCCGGGAAAGGGAGTTGAGAAATAAAATACCAAGGATGATAATGAGAAAGAAGACGAGAAGGAAAATGTTTTATCGAATGAGGAAGAATCTTATGAGAAGAATTTCAGTGAAGAAGGGGCAGAAAAGGAGAAACCAGATGAAGACCAGATTGTGCAATTATCAGAAAGTGAGGAAGAGTCCCCAGATGATCAACCCACTCTGAAATCAGACAAAGTTAAGAAAGTGCTTATGGATACAGTAATAAAAGACATCATCAAGAAATAGAAGTTGGTGGTTCTTATAAAAGGAAGTTGGTGCGTGTTGAGGAAGAGAAATCTCCAAGCAAGTTATCTGATTCGGATTCATTAGTACATGGTCATGATTTTTTTGTTGAATCGTTAAAAAATTTGGTGGAAACCATTCCGATATTTCCAACTATAGACTCCAGATGCCAAATATTGCAACATAGTATGAATCAGAAATCGGATTCCTTATCCATAGTGATGGATAAGTGTGTAAAGATTGAATCTCATCATAAAAACTTTCTTATCAATTATGATGTGCATAGAAAATCATGCAGAAAAATCACTTTGTGGTCCAAGAAGGTAGATGATGACTTGGTTGAGTTTGAAAATTTTAAGATTGAGGTGAAAGATGCCTTTGACACCGAGGATAACAATATTAAGAATCTTCAGAATGAGCTGATCATTGAGAAAAGTTCTCGGAATCAATAGGTCAGAGATCTGAATGGGAAGCTTAACTCAGTTGGTCAGAACTGCCAAGGGGAAAGATATTTTCGGATTGAGTTTATAGAGATGCTGGAAAAGCAATAAGAGTTACTGGAGATGCAGGAAGAGGCCATGAAGGCTCAGGCAGAAACTTTGAAAGCTCAAGATGAAAGGATAAAAGCTTTGGAGAGGCAAGCTGAGGAAGATCAAAGAGATTTGAAGAAACTGAAAATCTTGTTGAAGAATCTAATCCCGAAGGAAAAAAAAGACAAATGGACAAATCTAATCATTTGTTGCATTTTTCTTTCCTTGTAAAATTCTCTCGTCTCTAATGAAATATTTGGTTGGTCGTATCTTTTGTTTTTATATACTAATGTTTTAGGTACCATATTTTTTTTCCATTCCCTTAAATTATTTTTGAAAATCACAAAGGGGGAGAAGAAAAAAGAATCACACAAAAGGGGAGAAATAAAAATTTAAAATAGAGAAGAAAAATTTCTAAGTGAAGATATCCTTAATGTAAGGGGGAGTTTCTCACTACGAAGTTTTTTCATTCCCATGGTAATGAAAACTCCACTCCATAAATTCAGAATACAATCCTTAGAGTTTTGATGCCTAAGTGGGAGTTAGTTGTATTCATCATCATTCATGAACAAAGGGAGAGAAGTTTTAATTTCAATGTCTAATGAAAATTTTTCAAAGTCCTTACATTCTTTTTCGTAAGGATGTTTGTGCTTTCCAAAAAGGGGGAGATTATTGAGTAAATAAGGTTTTCCTTATGACTTTTCCATTTCTTCTTATTTTGAATATCACAAACACCTTATAATTAAGCAAATCAATATTTTACTTCTACAAGGAAAATTTCCTTCCTTAAGGTTATTTACCCTAACCTAGATTTCCTTACACATTTCAATTTTCATATCAAAACCACTGAATCATATAATGAATAGATATAAAGCATTCTATTTTAGGATCTGAATTCTGGATACGAACTCTAATAATGTTCCACTCTGAATTCTGGATACGAACTCTAAAAACATTTTGACTCTGAACTTTTACTAGTTCGACTTCGAACTTTTACTAGTTCGACTCTGAACTTTTAGGAGTTCGACTCTGAACTTTTACTAGTTCGACTCCGATCTTTTATGAGTTCAACTCCGAAGTTTTATGAGTTCGATTCTGAACTTTTACTAGTTCGACTCTGAACTTTTACTAGTTCAAATCCGAACTTTTATGAGTTCGACTCTGAACTTTTAACTAGTTCGACTCCGAACTTATACAAGTCTGACTCCGAACTCTGTAAGTTTATATTCTAAACTCTGGTGAAACCAGACTCCAAATTTCCTTAGAAATTTAGACTCCGAACTGCTACAGAATTCAGATTCTGAATTCCTATAAAATAGAATCTGAATATCCTTTTATTATAGACTTCGAATTACATTTTGGTTAGACTCCAAACTTTTATTTTCTTACATTCCGAACTTCACTTTTGCTTATGTTTACACATGTTTTGTTATAAAACAATGTCGTCCATTATGTTTCTAACTAACCATTGGTTGAGTGACACGTGTGCAGGTCCTTCCGAAATTCAAGGAAAATATGACCGTTGGAGGAGGGAGCTGACCGTTTCAATCGATCCTATAAATAGGATCTCATTTGAAAGAGCTTGAGACTGAAGTTGATCAATCTAGAGACAACACACTGTTAAGGTGGTTTCTAGAGAGAGACTCTTTTCATGCCTTGTGTGTACTGAACTGCTCGTTCAGATTGCTTACTGTGACTCTGAATGTTGGTGATTATATTTGAGGGCTTCCAGGGATAGGAAGACAGAGGTTCCAACACCTTGAAGTTGAGGACTTACTTGCGGAGGAAGACAGAGGTGCTGACTACCTTGATGTTCGAGGACTTCTTTGCTGAGGAAGACATAGGTTCCAACTACCTTGAAGTTGGGGGCTTGCAGGGATAGCAAGACAGAGACTCTGATCTTCGTATCGAGGGATTACCCTAGTGTGGGTAAGACAGACTTGCTTGAAAGTATAAATCAAGGGACCTTTATCCAAGGTTGTTGGATACCCTTCTCTTTGGGTTAAAAGATTTATATCTTGTTACTTGTTACAATTTTTCCGCTTCATTTTTTGTTATATATTTTTACACTTGGACTCTGATTATTTTAGATTCTATACGCTTTAAGGTAGAATCTCATATTGTAAACTTTCATTAAGTTTCAGTTTTCCAGAATCATATTTCTGGATCCATATTTTCGGAATCATATTTCCAGAACCTGTTTTTCGGAGTCGCTTTCCAGTTTTAAGCTAGTGTATATAACATGAAGTTTGTAACTTCATACCTTGTTCCAATTCTCCAGTTGGTGTTAGAGGTGTTGTGAATTTTCTTAGTTTAACTTTGTTAAACATAGATCTTTCCTTGTTTAAGGAAATTTTTAAAGTGTACAATTCACCCCTCCCCCTCTTGTATATTGAACATCTACATCGTTATTTCGATCCTACACTTGTCAATGATAGTAAATGGTCAACAATATCATAGAATATGGACACAAGACTTTTATAATGTACTAAAAAACTGAGGATGTTCTAAAACTATACAACATTCTTAGGTTCTACCCAAGAAAATGTAGCCTCTATTGTTGGTCGGACCATGAAAACACGCTAATGAGAAACAACGTACCAAAAAAAGTGCACATCACACATCTTAAACAACCACTATGACAATATCCCTTAGAGTTGATGGTGTCCTATAACCTACTTGGAAACTCTTGGGTAATCATCGAGTTCCTCATCTATCTTCGATTATATATGGATTTAATTTATGAATATAACCACGAATTTTTCATGGAACTCATAGATGATGGTGTTCTTGATGTTCATGATCATATATGGAAATTTTATAGCATATAACTAAAAATATTTGAACTTGAAGTGTTTATTCCTACATAATAAAGGAGTTTCTAGGATATATACCTCATTTACCATTGTTTTGTGATATCCCAACTGAAACTTGATCATTGAAAACCATTTATAGACTATAAGATGGATGAAATGATCATATATCCATAAAACTGGGAAAGGGTTCTGGATCACCACTTTATTCAACCTCATGTATTCTATACATGGCTTCATACTACCATTCAGATTCTTGGAATACACCACTAAAGCATATAAAGGGGATAAAAAAGTCTGTTTGAAGCTTACTTATTTCACACCATCAATATATCTCTTCAACTACAATATATATAAGGGGTTTATATATTAATAACCCATTGACATAAAATGTGTTCCTTTTTATAAATATATCCCATGATCGACACCTCATTGAGCGGGTAGTGTCACACTCACTTCCAAGAATACATATTGGATCACTTAAATGTCTCTCGTGTCCTTAGTTTCCTAAGATTCCATTGAAAACAATACTAAATAAAATATAATAATATTATCTCAACTACCACCCACATCATAACCTTACACACTAGCAAACACCACTTGATGGCCTTCCACATCAAAAAATCGGACCCTCCTCTATATTTAGTAAACTATTGTGTGCATGGTATATAGGAAAAATATGATAAGGATGATATTGTATGGTTGTATAAACAAAAATAAATCATACATAAAATGATTATTGGATACAAAAATTCTATTCCCCTGGATCTCATTGAACAACCAAACAAAAACCCCAAATAGAGTGGATCCACTTGTACTAACACCTCTGTAGAATGTATCTGTTATTACCCATATCCTCTACCACATTGATGTCTTCATCTATGACTGACCGCTGCATGTTGTTGATCACAGGAGAGCAAATTAAAATTTATAGATTCCTACATACTACTTAGTATTTTGGTAGGTAATGTTCATACCACAGGGAGGTCTAAAGTTGTACTTAGTGATAAAATTAAAATAAAACTGAAGAAACACCCATAAAAGGAAAAAAAAGTGCAATCTCAAACCTGAGTGAGTGATGATTTATGTGTGGATGTTAGAGTGGGTAGACAAAGCAAGCATGAAAACAGAAATAGAAAAAAGGTAGTGAAAAAATCAATGGAAAAGCAAGGGAAAGTCCATTGGCCAGCTTTGACACTACTTACCCTTATTCATTCTCTAATGTTTAAAATTGTGGATATGACTTAAGGTAACTGGTCAGATTTGTCGTCTTTTCATCTTATGTTAGAATAATCCTTACAGTCTTTTAACTATAAAAATCATTCCATCAAGTAATGGAAGAAGTCATAAATCACTAGACTCATATTGTCTTTTGAGCTTAGTGTGTCTCTCTCATTTGAGCATGATTCATTCTTCAATGAATTCCTCAGATAGAAAACAATTTTCATTTTAATTTAATCAAGATCAGTTTCCATTAATCTTGATGGTTAGAAAAGGAAATGTTCAAAAAGTGAGAGAGAGAGAGAGAGAGAGAGAGAGACTATCTAGTAAAGAATGCAGTGTATAAACCAGAATAAGCAGATCTAACAAGCCAGCTTATTCCCCCCGAAAGAGACCATCTGGACATAATTATTGAATTCAATATGATAATAGAATTAAAATAAATGAAGTTCATGCAGAACAAGAGTCTTAGAAAAAAAAGAGCACATGGAAAATAAAATGTTTCATCTCCCTACTCAATCTCCAGATGCTACGAATATATGATCTGCCTGATGGTGGTAAAGATGTTTTATCCAGATCTCCTATCGTGGGAATCTGGAATGGTGATTGTCTACTCTGATCTTCTCGTTGGAAGTCCTGTAAGTTAGGTTTGATGGATCAATGCAGAGGAAGGATCAAAGTGAGTGAAAATATATATTGATGTTTTCTCAGATGGATGTCTGCTAGAGGATGGAAGTGGTGGGGGAAGTTTTTGTTGTGTCGTCTTCTTCTCACAACTTTAGGAATGGAATTCAATGGAATCCCATAGAAGTCTTCCCCAGCCTCCACGTAGTACATTCACCATGTTGCATGCTCCTCAACCGTCACTGATTTGGAAGATCATAATAGACTGAAAAACACGCTCCACGAACCCCATGAAGATAGAAAACAATAAAATGAAATAAAGAATTAAAACTACATGTTACTATTATTAAATATTATCTTATAATATAAATAATTAGAATAAATAAAAAGAGAAATAAATTAAATAATTGATTTATAACAAGTATAAATAAATAAATAAATAAAATATTATTACAAGTATTATATTTTGTAAATTAATATATATATATATATGCAATATTTACAATTAACGGTGAAATAATTATTCCTAATAAATCGTTTCAAAAAAATGAATGAATTAGAAATTATTACTAACGATTAAAAATTTTCAAATTAAATATATATATTATTAAATATCACATAATATTATTAACGTAAATTATTATTATTAAATATATGTATATAAATATATATATATATATATATTACTATTATATATTTACACATTATTTATTTAAATAAAAAAATCTATATAATAAATCATTATTATTAACATGTAAATAAAAGTAAATCAATTTATTATGTAAATAATTATATTATTCATAAATTCTGTTATTAATATATTTTACAATATATATATATATATATATTGTATATTATATATAATAAATATTATGTTATAAAATAAAATATAAAAGGGGGAAAAGGATTATATGCGAGGGTTCTGGTTCGATGGAGGAAAGGGGAAGGAGGGGGGAATTTTAGCTATGGCGAAGGGAGGAAGTAGGGCTGGCAGCTTCGCGTTCGATGAGACGAGGCTCGACCAATGACAGCGAGAGAGAGGCACAGTGGAGGTGAGGCAGGAGGTAGGTCGAGGCAGCGACTGTGCTGGGATTCAACGGCATTGCGGGATGCGGATAATGAAGGCGATCTAGAGATATTGGACTTGGTCTCGCTACGGCTGGTTTCAGGCAACCCAAGCAGTCAAGGGTAAGGGGTGAGCTGATTTGTGGTTTGGTGAAGCTCCAATCACTGCGGCGCGACTTCGATTGACACCGTTTCAACAAAGGAACGGTGGTACCATGGGGTTTGGGGCATGTAACAGTGGAACCATATATGAAGGAAACAGTGGCACCGTAACACCTAAAAAACAATAATCGAACAAAAATAAATCAATTAATTTAAAACAATCAAGTTAAAATTAAAAAATAAAGCATACATTAAACGATTTATTTCAAAACTGATAAAAATAATTTATTCATTAATGAATTATTTAAAACTATAAAGTGTTTATAAACAAATTAATTTAAAACAATTAAAAATATTTAAAGTAAGTTTCTTAAAATAGTTAACCCATTAATTAACTAAATAACGAATTAAATTAAAGCATTAACACGAAAGAATTAAATGAATAGAATTACATTGTTAAAACCAGTTTAATTAATTATATTCTAAAAACCAAAAAATATAGTGGGTTATTTATTTACAATTAAAACAAATAAATAAAAAATTAAATTTTTTTATTGATAAACTAATTGATTTTAAAATTAAAAGAAATGAAAAACCGAAAGAATGAAAATTTGAAATTTTAAAAATAATAAAATAAAAAACGAATTTCGAATTCAAAAGAATTATTCAATTTAAGAACTATTTAGAATGACAAAAATGAACATTAAAAAACCGGATTTACACAAAGAATTATTATTTTAGACAACAATGTAAAAAAACACAACAATTGATAATTATTTAACACAAAGAAACATTTTTAAAAAAAGTCAACAAAAAAATATAAAAAGGATTTGGAAAAGAGAGTTAAAACCGAGCAACATCAAACTTCCCCACACTTAAAACACTGTACTCAAACAAGTATATGCTTTTGAATTTAAAAAAGACAAAAGATTTGTGACATGCAGTTCAAAATGTGCATGACAAATCATTTACAACCTGACGAACAGTTCCAGGCAGTGGGTAAGGCTTTCTAGGAATGCGTTCAAAAAATGATATCTTTCCTATATAAAATAACTTACTGGAAATCTTAAGTCTCACAAACTCATGCACTATAATGTATGTCATGCCTATTATATGAATCCTTTAATTATTTTTTTTCATTTCCAACTCAAGTTCCAATTCCAAAAGTGATGACAGTTTAGAAAAAGTAGAATTTAAACCTTACCCAAGTGCACCTTCGATTCTCACCATTTCCTAGGTTCTAAAAATTAAATACCCTTAATTTCATCACTTTATTAATTCAACTCAAATGAATTTTAACCAAGTCAATTGCTCTCTTCTTCATCTGGGTTCAAAATTCCTCTCACCTAAATGAGTTCATTTTTTGACAAGGGCACTTTTTTTTACATTTTCCAAATCATATTCCATATGCAGAGCACTATGCATAGCACTTATTCAAATTGAAATTGGATTTATTTATTGACAAACCCTCCCAGTGCACCTTCTCTCCGATACTCACTATGAGATCTCATTTTCCTATTTTACTCCTGTTACAAAGGACTTAACTAATAATCATTTGAGTTGACTTACTAAAGTGATTGATTATTATTTAATAAAAGTGTGATTCCCCTAGGTTCTGGTGAAAACTCTTAGTTTTCATAATTCATGGTCCTCATTCCACAAAATCTATCATGTCACACTCTCATCCTCAGTTCCTAGATAGAAAGTCCATAGATAAGGTGAATAACTCTACTCATCAATCACTCATCCACCAACCGTTTCAAAATATGTGCAACTCTCAACATCAAGAAACCACACTACTACAAAACAGGGCAAGGGCAGCGCTGCCCTTTATCAGCGCTAAACAGAAAGCACTGATAACGGGGTATGCCTTTATCAGCGCTATATAAAAGTACTGATAAATTTTACATTTATCAGTGCTAAATTAAGCACTGATAAAGGGTACCCCTTTATCAGCGCTGATAAAAGGTAACATTTATCAGCGCGTTTTTTAGCGCTGATAAAGGTATCTCTTTATCAGCGCTAAAAAAACGCTGATAAATGAATGTTTTATCAGTGCTTTTATTTTAGCGCTGATAAAACATACCTTTAATAGGGCTTTTAACGAGCGCTGATAATGGTTCTGTCGGTTTTTATTTAATAACCCTAACAGGGCATCCTCGCTTGCACGCAGTCAAGCTCTCACGGAAGCTGAAACAGGCCCCTCGCCGCGCGACCTCATCCTCCTTGTCCTCCTCCTTCCTCCTCCTTCCTCCTCCTTCCTCCTCTTTCCTCCTCCTCGTCCTCCTCGTCCTCCTCCTTCTCCGCCGCAACCGTCGCCTCCGCCCCCGCCCCCGCTACCGCGACCGCCTCTGCCGCCTCCACCCTCGCTGCCACGACCGCCGCCGCCTCTGCCACCGCCGCCGCCGCCTCTGCCTCAGCCGCCGCCGCGGCCTCCACCCTCGCTGCCACGACCACCGCCGCCTCGTCCTCCTCCTCCTCGTGCTCTCAAGGTGGGAGGTGAGTTCCATGGATGGTATTCCCTTGGTATATTATTTATATATTGTGTGTGTGAGGACCAAATAGTGAATATAGACGTGAGATATGAATAATACCATATATTGAGCCTAATTCCAGTAAGGATTTCCATAATAGATAGTGTGGTCTTAATGTGATTGTGATTATGTCTAGGGATGTGATTGATAATTAGTGATGAGTGTTGAAATAAGAGATGTTATTGATATTTAGCAACACAAGTGGGTTGTTTGTGAATGATGTGGAATTTGATACCCTATAGGTTCTATAGGGATATCTTGACTTTAAGATGAAGTATATGGTAATTGTTTAGTTATGATGGTTCACATGTGTGAGAGGTCTACCAAGGTTATGTGTGATGACCTCTGTGGATAACCAACCCTTGTTTTTATTTTTTTTATTTTGAGTTACCATGGGCGGTAAGTTCTACCCCTTCGAGTTGAATATTTATGTATGAGATACAAAGGAAATAGTTTTTAATCTTATGGTTATATGGATTCCCAAAGATTATCCCAATGGAAATGATGATGGATCCATATTAATTTTCATCACATAGCGTAATCTCATAGTTATATGATTAGACAAAGATGAACCCATAATACAAAACATATCACCTAGTATGTCTATCACATATACGAATAAATAAATTAGAAAAAAAACATGCTACAAAGCATAAAGGTACCATTAAATACTTACATTGCTTAACTTGTTTTAGAAATTGTTTATCTTCATCTGTACCTTATACTTGCACCCATGAATTTGAAGGTGAGTATGCGTACACGATAGTTGACCTTCTTAGAGAAGAGTTTCTGGAAGAGTATAAGAGACATGATGCAATGAAGATCATTAGAGTTTTGGAGCAAATGTGGTTGCTACAAACAATGTGGCAATCGGCTTGTGAAACGCGGCCGAAGTTACAACTTGCAGGTATTGTAACTTAGGCCACGTTGTACAAGCCGATTGCCACAATGAATAACAAGATCTTCATTGCTTCATGCCTCTTATACTCTTCCAGAAACTCTTCTCTAAGAAGGTCAACTATCGTGTACGCATACTCACCTTCAAATTCATGGGTGCAAGTACAAGGCATAGATGAAGATAAACAATTTCTAAAACATGTTGACCTATGTAAGTATTTAATGGTACCTTTATTCTTTGTAGCATGTTTATTTCTAATTTATTTATTTGTATATGTGACAGACATACTAGGTGATATGTTTTGTATTATGGGTTTATCAGGGGTCTATATGATTTCCTGTTTCCACATTTCATTTTAAATAGCATGTTATAATTATATATTTACTGTACCCTAATGGCTCAAATAGTCAGGCATATTGTAGATGTTGCTAGAATGATTTAGGATTCTTTTTCCCCAATGGTAGTACATTTTTAGGATGTTTTCACTGATGAGGTATAAAATTTACTTCTTAATAAAGAGATAAACTTTATAATCTAGTTAGTTTTGGGAGAAAATTCAATTTCTATCACAATTTCTAAAATAACACCAAAAGAGCATCAGTTGTTTGAATTACAATTTGATGATATAGAATATAATGGTTTCATATGATAGTACTTTACCATGGGGTTTTATAGTTCTCTAAAATAGATGGTTGATTGGTATTTATTATTTTGTTGGACTATTGGAGATTGAACCTGATGAGAGTCATGAATATTTATCCTCATCCACGCATTGATAGTCACATTGATCATCTATGAGGTTCTATGATCTTCTCCAAGATAGATTTGACATTAGGATACCATTAGATGAGTTGGACATCGATGGACCTACCATGGACTGCTTTTAGGAGTAGTTATGGATTGTATGATTTTTTAGCGATGATTTTTGGTTTAACTAATGCATTGGTTGTATTAAGGGACTTGATGAATAGGATATTTCAACCTTTTCTGGATCCGTTTTTAGTAGTTTTTTTCAATTAAATATTAGTGTACTCCCAACCCATAGTTGATCTTGACCAACATCTTATCATCACATTGAGTACATTGAGATAACATCATTTTTATTACTGTTTTCTCCTGTTACTCATTGGTTTCCTCTTGTTCGCATGTCATGTATTTTCTAAGGCATCATTCAGTCTTTGTAAGACTAACTTGGAATAAATTTGATATATGTCAGATTAAATCAGGTATCTTATACATACACGATGTTCACCCTACTGGACACACCATGTATATGGATTTCACATGTGTTTAAAGGAATTTGTACCATGATTTGTTTTTATAAAACCCAAAAAATGCTACCTGATTAATTAAAACATAAAATTAGGCAAGTTCTGAAGATCGAACCCATAAAGACGATGAATATGAATAAAGAATGGATGAATGCCAATCGGTTGACAAAAGAGTATGAAGATGGCGTGAAAGTGTTTATCAAGTTTTCAGAAGATCATGCATGTGACCCTTCTCAAATCTTTTGTTCATGTTTACACTGTTGTTATTCAAGACAAATTAGTCCAGAGGAGTTGGAAGAACACTCAATCTGTCATGGAATAGATCGAAGTTATACATGTTGGAATAAACACGGGGAAAAAACCAATGTAGGTAGTGACTCAGAGAACATGACATTTTATAGATCATCTGATATGATTAGAAGCGTGAACAGTGAAGATGATCATATGGAGGGTGTGATTATAGATGTGAACGATGATGAAGATCGTATTGAGGAAATGACAAGGACAGTTGAAGATGAACTTCGTGATTGCCCAAAATTGTTTGAGAAGTTAAAGAGTTGTAAAAAAACGTCATTGTATGCTGGTTGCACTCAATATACAGCATTGTCAGCAGTATTGAAGCTGTATAATTTGAAAGAAGGCAACGGGTGGAGTGACACCAGTTTTACGGAACTACTTGCTCTCCTGAATGACATGCTCCCAGAAGATAATGAACTCCCAAGACGAACATATGATTCCAAACGAATGCTATGATCGATGGGTATGATCTCTGAAAGAATACATGCTTGCCCGAATGACTGTATATTGTTTCGCAAGGACCACAAATCACTTAAAGAATGCCCAAAGTGTGGTGCTTCCCGATACAAGAAAGATGATTCTAGTCCTACGAAAGTTATATGGTACTTTCCAATCATTCCTAGGTTTAGACGCCTATATGGAAGTGAGGAGACTGCAAGACAATTGACATGGAATGCAGATACAAGAATTAAATATGGAAAACTACGTCACCCTGCAGACTCTCCTTAGTGGAACAGAATTGATCACGAGTATCCTGAATTTGGGAATGAGCCGAGAAACCTTAGTCTGGCATTATCTAAAGATGGGGTGAATCCTTTTAGTTTTCAAAGCAGCAATCACAGTACATGGCCGGTTATGTTGGTAAATTATAATTTACCACTGTGGTTATGCATGAATTGAAAATAAATCATGTTATCTATGCTTATATCAGGACCAAAACAACCGGGTAATGATATTGATGTTTATTTGGACCCATTGATCGAGGATTTGAAAATATTGTGGGATTCAGGTGTTACGATGTATGATGCTTACAAAAATGAACAGTTCACTTTGAAAGCCATGTTGTACGGGACGATAAATGACTTTCCTACTTATGGAAATTTTTCAGGATATAGCATTAAAGGAACTCAAGGGTGTCCCGTTTGCGAACAAGGTACACAGTCAATTAGGTTGAAACATTCATCGAAAACCGTGCTTCTAGGACATCGCAGATTTCTACCCCGACGACATAAGTACCGATCTTGGATGACATCATTCGACGGAAGTTCAGAGGAACGTATAGCACCGTCTCCACTAACAGGTGATAAATTGTTTGAGAAAGTGAAATATTTGGACACTACTTTTGGTAAAACATTTTCAAAAAACCTTACGAAAACTGGTTGGAAAAAGAGATCAGTTTTTTTTTAATTACCATACTGGAATTGTCTGTATGTCAGACATTTTCTTGATGTTATGCATGTTGAAAAAAATGTATGTGATAGTGTCATCGACATGTTGCTAAATGCACCCGACAAAACAAAGGATGGAATTAAAGCTAGATTGGACATGGTTGAGATGGGAATACGAGAAGAGTTGGCACTAGTGAAGGGTGAAAAATGAACATTTCTTCCTCCTGCTTCTTACACTCTTTCCAGGAAGGAGAGATATCAGTTTTGAAACTTCTTGAATGACTTAAAGGTTCCAGAGGGGTATTCATCAAATATAAAGAATATCGTGTCAATGGGAGATTTAAAATTAAAGGGTCTGAAATCACATGACTGCCATGTTTTGATGCAAGATCTAATTCCTATAGCTTTACGTTGCATTTTTCCCAAGAATGTCCACCATACATTAACGAAGATATGTTTATTCTTAAAAGCTATATGCAGCAAAGTTATAGACTAGGTGAAATTTCCAACTATGGAAAGAAAAATTTCCGTCATATTATGTGAATTGGAAATGTTCTTGTAACGACCCGAAATTTTGAATAAATCTTGTTTCTTAATTTTATTTGTTATTTTATTTTATTTTTATACTCAACAAAAATGTTTCATTTGATAACATGATTATAATTAAAATGAGACCATTGGGTTTTGACTGTTATATGACCATTGGTCAATATGACCGCTGTAAACTAAGTGTTTTGATTATTGTCTCTAAATATAAGTAATCTTGGTTAATTATTATAGAAAGAAGATTCGATGGCCTCACCTAGTAGTCTTGGACCGATCGAAGCCCATCTAACAGAACTTGGGAAGGAGGTAGCACCATTGGGCTTTTCTCTGGACCAAACCCAAGCCGAACTTCATCATGTGAAGCTAGAACGGAACCGCCTTCGCGAGAAGTTCAAACTGATATAAATTACTACTCGGGCAATGTTGACCGAGCCGCCCCAAAATTCTATCACCCTAGCACACCTTACTCTTAGGTCCTATGCTGGTATTATAAGGGGCTATGTAACGAGACCGTAACTGCCTTGTATAATCCTTGTTTTAAATAAAAATTGGGATTTCTTCTTATGATGAAGTTTATGAATTTTCAAATGACCGGATAAAAATAGTATGCATATTTTTGATGAATTTTCAAAAGGATATTTTAAAAAAATGTTTATGTAAACTTTAAATAATTTAAAATGTGTAATGATTTTCAAAAAATGGTCTTCTACAATTATGTCCAGTACGAAATTTAGAGTCTAATAAGATCAACTTGATTTTTGATGAATAATAAATTGTGAATAGTGATTTTATGCTTAGGATTAGTAATGTGACCAAATGGATTAGTAATCTCACTTAAAGAAAGTTTTAAAATAATCTAGGCGCCTTGATTAAGTAATGTGATTCAATAAAATGGTTAAATAACGGTTTCATAAATTATTATTCAAGTATTATTTTTTTCAGGTGAATAGTGTTTTTTTAATTAAGAATTAAATAAAAATATTTAGAAAATTATTTTTATAAAATGGACTTTATTTTTGAACTCAGAGCATCGATATTATGTTAAGGTAAATTTTGAGGTTTTTTATGAAAAAAATGAATTTTCGGTGAATAGTGTATTTATTTAAAAATAAAATTAAAAATATTTAGAAAAATATTTTTATAAAATGGAGTTAATTTTTGAAATCATAGCATTGATATTTGGTTAATGTAAAATTTTGGGATTTTTTTGAGAAAGTTGAATTTTCAGTGAATAGTAAAAATACAGTTTTAGGGTTTTGGTATGTTTAATGACATCATAACTGTGTCATGGTGATGTCATGAGATATTTTAAGGGTTGGAAGACCTAAGGTGATGAATAATTGTATTGGGGGCCCCATGTGGCCTAAATGTATGGGAAATATCATGAGAGAGCACATGGGTTTGAGAAAAGCACATGTGAGGTGTCCCTTGGCCATTAATGCCTTGTCCCCTCACTTTCCCTATAAATACCAAGCCCTCCTCTCATCCATTCGACTCCCCACTCTTCCCCAACGAAGTTATGGTCTCATTACCTCCCAAGGAATCCTCCCAAGGTACCCCCAAGCCCTCAAGGTCCCAACCTTTGAGGTTTAAGAGTTACATTTTAAGGTAAGGGATACGACCTCTCTCTTTCTTTTCAAGTAATCTCTTTTATGTCATTCCATTTATGCTCCATGTTCTTATGTTGGAGGATGTTATTTTATATTCATTATAATGTCCTTTTTATTTTCATATGATGAGAGACCCCCTCTTACTCTCATCATTTCATTTTATGAAAGTTTAAGTGGCGCCGTTAGGCTGCCGAAATTTTTGTAACGGATTCTTTCACCCTTATCATTTTCAAGTTCTATTTTCTTGTCAAGACTTTCAAGTTCCTTTTTATTATGTTGGGGTATGATCTCTCTCTATATATAATACTGATATTTTATGATCATATGATGAGAGACCCCATTTGATCTCTTCAATTCAGTATTTTGAAGTTTTAAGTGACGCCGTTAGGCTGCCGAATTTTTAAGTGGTTCTTCACCCTTCTCATTTTGAAGTTCTACTTTCATGTCAATTATTTCAAGTTATTTTTTGTTATGTTGGGGTATGATATCTATATCTATCATACTGATCTTTTATGACCATATGATGAGAGACCCCATTTGATCTCTTCAATTCAGTATTTTGAAGTTTAAGTGGCGTCGTTAGGCTGCTAAATTTTTAAGTGGTCCTTGCACCTTTCTCCCTTTTCAAAGTTCTAATTCCATGTCAAGTCTTGAAAGTTCCTTTCTATTATGTTGGGGTATGATCTCTATATCTATCATACTAGACTCTTATGTTTATATGATTAGATACCCTATTTGACCTTGTCAATTCATTTTTTTTGAAGTTTAAGTGACACCGTTAGGCTGCCGAATTCTCATAAGAGAAATCTTATTTTTGTCTTCCTTTCATGTTCTTCATTTCATATGGTATATTTTCAAACTTCATTACCATGTTCTTAAATCCCTTATATTTTGTCCCTCTACTGTTTGATGGGTCATTTATGAATGTTTGACCCATGTCCCCTCTCTTCTCAATGTTTTCTAAAACCCCGAAACATAGCCATTATCTGCAGAATTTTCGTCTCAAAGTGCCTCTCTCTCTTTTATCAAAATTATTCTATGTTATAAAGAGAATACTCAAAGATCTTATTTCTACAGGGGTATTCACATATATATCAAAATGTTCTATTTTAAATTCTGGGATTTACATACATGAAACCCTCTTTCCCTTTTCTGTGGGTTTAAAGTGACATAAAGATCATGTCTTTAAAGCAGTTTTCAAAACGTTATGATTATGAAATGAAACCCATTTCTTTTATGATATATGGATTGTTTATGAAATTATTGATGATGATATATGTGGCTCACATGATAATAAAGACATGTCAAGGGTGCGCCCAGAGAGCGCTCCAATGCATTGGGTAAAGGTTTAATCTCTAGAGATGACTTTTTAGACTGATACCTTGGTGAATAACCTTGGTAATTTTTAATGACACATTGGGGATGGACCTTGGTGAAACGAAATGATTTTCAATATTAAATGTTTTAGCCACATCTTCAAGTTATGAAAAATTTTATTTTTATTATGATATGCCTCATGATTTCTTTCTCACGCCTTAATGTTCTTTTCATGACCTTATTGAAGTATCTCAAGTTCACATGTAAAATGTTTCTCTTGTTTCCCTTACTGGGCCTTCTGCTCACCCTTTCTTTTGATGAATGTCCCCAAGTTATGAGGTGCAGTAATGAACCTAGGATGAACATGAGGATAAGACTTTCAAGTGTTTAAGAATAATGTTTTATGTTTTCATGTTTTATGTTCCTGGTTTCCAAGACACTAAACCTTAAAGATCCTCAGTTTTGTAAAATGTAATGAATGTTTATGTGATAAAAAGGCGGGATGATATAGTTGGTATCAAAGGATGGATTAGTTATTTGTGGAAATTAGGATATGAAAACTTTAGGAAGAAGCCTATAGAAAAGTTTATATATAGGAAATCTTCCTGGTATTTTGGTGAGTATTGAGTAAGGGGTTTCCAAGAAAATACATCCCTGTCTGGATACGAGCAGGTAGAGGTGGCTCTGGCACAGATGTACATAGGGGTAAAACCTGAAAACACCACTTTGAGCTAGACTCGAACGGGAACTGGTACACGACAACGGTCCTTGCTGCACTCTTGGTTACGACACTCCTGGGGGATATGCTTTGGTAAATTCATAAGCTTAGTATGAACCATTGTTAAAGGAACAAAGATAAAATAACATAAAGATTCACATAAGAATATATGATCATGGATAACCTAGATGGAAACCTAGGGGATCACAAGTTAGGGTATACTTTTCTTCTACAAGTTATCCTTATATGCTTTCGGTTCCTTTTCATGATTATTGGCTAAGTATTTAAGCCCCTAATTATAGTTTCCTTTCTTTGTTAATGGTGGGAAATGGAAGAACATGTCCCAAAAACCAATGTGATAGGAAATGCTACAATTTTCGTATTAATACGACAGAGATGATTAGGGGATTAAAAGATGATTATTATTTTGGAATATGTTCACTATTTTGGGGACCCTATATGATCGAGGAAAATAGATTACTACTGTATTTTCATTGAGGAGTAAGGTTGACTTATATTTTGAATAATCGATGAATTTATGGTGGACTTATAGTAATTTAGGTTACTTATGAGAATGATTAACCTATCTTGGGTAAAATATGTTTAGGTTAGCTACTTTTTTTTATAAGATGTTAGGATTGGTTGATGTTGTTTGGAGATGAACAATGAAGTTTATTTTAGAGGACTATGTTACCAAATTCTTATTGTATTTGGGTTTCAATCATAGTTTGGTTTATTTTGAGGAATTTTAAGGACCGTTATTTATGGAATGGTCTATAATGAACTTTGGGTATTACCATGGAACTTTGAAGATTTAAAAGTAGTTTCCATTCCTATGGGATTCTTCCTTTTTGAAGAGTTGTTTAACCTTACCCTTTCTGTTTTTGGGATAATGTTTAAAGATTGAAGAAATAAATAGTTAATCTTTTGTGGATTATGTGATTCTCTAGAAGATGATCCTTGTGTTTTGATGAGACCAAGTAGTTTTGAATGCTCATCGTTTGGAGAAATGATTAGTTTTGGTAGAAACTTATTAAAGGATGAAACTCTACATGAAGACAGGTATATTTTCTTATGTTTCTATTAAATATAGTAGATGAATTCCTCAAAATTATGAAAAGGAACGTAAAACAAAAACGTTGTTGGTTTACGTTTCCTACTAGGTAATCAAAGACCATTTACACACATCCTAAGTTTGGGATTTTCTTATTGTTAACTTTCTCCTAATCATGTTCTCTATCACTCTCCCCCAGAACTTGGCCCTTTGTTTTTCTTCCATGTCCATGTTTTCCTACATGGAATCCTAGTGTGGGTTAACTCGGGTGACCTTTGTACTTACCTTTCTTTCTTTTAAAGTAATAATTTTACTGAATCCTTTTCCGATGTGGGGCTTTCAATGAAATTTCAAAACCCAATTTTAAAAATTGCTAGGACGCAATTTCTTAAGGGGGGAAGAATGTGACAACCTGAAATTTTGAATAAATCTTGTTTCTTAATTTTATGTGTTATTTTATTTTATTTTTATACTCAAAAAAAAGTTTCATTTGATAACATGATTATAATTAAAATGAGACCATTGGGTTTTGACTGTTATATGACCATTGGTCAATACGACCGCTGTAAACTAAACGTTTTGATTATTGTCTCTAAATATAAGTAATCTTGGTTAATTATTATAGAAAGAAGATTCGATGGCCTCACCTAGTAGTCTTGGACCGATCGAAGCCCATCTAACAGAACTTGGGAAGGAGGTAGCACCATTGGGCTTTACTCTGGACCAAACCCAAGTTGAACTTCATCATGTGAAGCTAGAATAGAATCGCCTTAGCAAGAAGTTAAAACTGATAGAAATTACTACTCAGGAAATGTTGACCAAGCCGCCCCAAGATTCTATCACCCTAGCACACCTTACTCTTAGGTCCTATACTGGTATTATAAGGGGCTATGTAACGAGACCGTAAGTGCCTTGTGTAATCCTTGTTTTAAATAAAAATTGGGATTTCTTCTTATGATGAAGTTTATGAATTTTCAAATGACCGGATAAAAATAGTATGCATATTTTTGATGAATTTTCAAAAGGATATTTTAAAAAAAATGTTTATGTAAACCTTAAATAATTTAAAATGTGTAATGATTTTTAGAAAATGGTCTTCTACAATTATGTCCAGTACGAAATTTAGAGTCTAATAAGATCAACTTGATTTTTGATGAATAATAAATTGTGAATAGTGATTTTACGCTTAGGATTAGTAATGTGACCAAATGGATTAGTAATCTCACTTAAAGAAAGTTTTAAAATAATCTAGGCACCTTGATTAAGTAATGTGATTCAATAAAATGGTTAAATACCCCTTTCATAAATTATTATTCAAGTATTATTTTTTTTTCGAGTGAATAGTGTTTTTTTAATTAAAAATTAAATAAAAATATTTAGAAAATTATTTTTATAAAATGGACTTTATTTTTGAACTCCGAGCATCGATATTATGTTAAGGTAATTTTTGAGGTTTTTTCTGAAAAAAATGAATTTTTGGTGAATAGTGTATTTATTAAAAAATAAAATTAAAAATATTTAGAAAATTATTTTTATAAAATGGAGTTCATTTTTGAAATCATAGCATTGATATTTGGTTAATGTGAAATTTTGGGATTTTTCTGAGAAAGTTGAATTTTCAGTGAATAGTAAAAATACAGTTTTAGGGTTTCGGTATGTTTAATGACATCATAACTGTTTCATGGTGATGTCATGAGATATTTTAAGGGTTGGCCGGCCTAAGGTGATGGATAATTGTATTGGGGGCCCCATGTGGCCTAACTTTATGGGAAATATCACGAGAGAGCACATGGGTTTGAGAAAAGTACATGTGAGGTGTCCCTTGGCCATTAATGCCTTGTCCCCTCACTTTCCCTATAAATACCAAGCCCTCCTCTCATACATTTGACTCCCCACTCTTACCCAACAAAGTTCTGGTCTCATTACCTCCCAAGGAGTCCTCCCAAGGTACCCCCAAGCCCTCAAGGTCCCAACCATGGAGGTTTAAGAGTTACATTTTAAGGTAAGGGATCCAACCTCTCTCTTTCTTTTCAAGTAATCTCTTTTATGTCATTCCTTTTATGATCCATGTTCTTATGTTGGAGGATGTTCTTTTATATTAATTATACTGTCCTTTATATTTTCATATGATGAGAGACCCCCTCTTGCTCTCATCATTTCATTTTATGAAAGTTTAAGTGGCGCCGTTAGGCTGCCGAAATTTTTGTAACGGATTCTTTCACCCTTCTCATTTTCAAGTTCTATTTTCTTGTCAAGACTTTCAAGTTCCTTTTTATTATGTTGGGGTATGATCTCTATATATATATCATACTGATATTTTATGATCATATGATGAGAGACCCCATTTGATCTCTTCAATTCAGTATTTTGAAGTTTTAAGTGACGCCGTTAGGCTGCCGAATTTTTAAGTGGTTCTTCACCCTTCTCGTTTTGAAGTTCTACTTTCATGTCAATTATTTCAAGTTACTTTTTGTTATGTTGGGGTATTATCTCTATATCTATCATACTGATCTTTTATGACCATATGATTAGAGACCCCATTTGGTCTCTTCAATTCAGTATTTTGAAGTTTAAGTGGCGTCGTTAGGCTGCTAAATTTTTAAGTGGTCCTTGCACCTTTCTCCCTTTTCAAAGTTCTAATTCCATGTCAAGTCTTGAAAGTTCCTTTATATTATGTTGGGGTATGATCTCTATATCTATCATACGGGAATCTTATATTTATATGATGAGAGTCCCTATTTGACCTTGTCAATTCATTTTTGTTGAAGTTTAAGTGACGCCGTTAGGCTGCCGAATTCTCATAAGAGAAATCTTATTTTTGTCTTCCTTTCATGTTCTTCATTTCATATGGTATATTTTCAAACTTCATTACCATGTTCTTAAATCCCTTATATTTTGTCCCTCTACTGTTTGATGGGTCATTTATGAATGTTTGACCCATGTCCCCTGTCTTCTCAATGTTTTCTAAAACCCCGAAACATAGCTGTTATGCTACAGAATTTTCGTCTCAAAGTGCCTCTCTCTCTTTTCTCAAAATTATTCTATGTTATAAAGTGAATACTAAAAGCTCTTATTTATACAGGGATATTCACATATATATCAACATGTTCTATTTTAAATTCTGGGATTTACATACATGAAACCCTCTTTCCCTTTTATGTGGGTTTAAAGTGACATAAAGATCATGTCTTTAAAGCAGTTTTAAAAACATTATGATTATGAAATGAAACCCATTTCTTTTATGCTATATGGGTTGTTTATGAAATTATTGATGATTATATATGTGGCTCACATTATAATAAATACATATCAAGGGTGCGCCCAGATAGCGCTCCAATGAATTGGGTAAAGACTTAATCTCTAGATATGAATTTTTAGACTGATACCTTGGTGAATAACCTTGGTAATTTTTAATGACACCTTGGGGATGGACCTTGGTGAAACGAAATGATTTTCAATATTAAATGTTGTAGCCAAATATTCAAGTTATGAAAAATGTTATTTTTATTATGATATTCCTCATGATTTCTTTCTCATGCCTTAATGTTCTTTTCATGACCTTATTGAAGTATCTCAAGTTCACATGTAAAATGTTTCTCTTGTTTCCCTTACTGGGCCTTCAGCTCACCCTTTCTTTTGATGAATGTCCCCAGGTTATGAGATGCAGTAATGAACCTAGGATGAACATGAGGATAATCCTTTCAAGTGTTTAAGAAGAATGTTTTATGTTTTCATGTTTTAAGTTCCTGGTTTCCAAGACACTAAACCTTAAAGATCCTCAGTTTTGTAAAATTTAATGAATGTTTATGTGATAAAAAGGCGGGATGCTATAGTTCTTCACACTGACATTTTTTGATATGATGGTTCATTTGATGGTTCATTTGGTGAGAGAGATTTGACTATGTGGTCCTGTACATTATTGATGGATGTACCCCATTGAACGGTATATGAAGATTTTGAAAGGGTATGTCAAAAACCGAAGTCGGCCAGAGGGTTGTATTGCAGAGCAATATATTGTTGAGGAAGCTATTTAATTTTGTACCAAATACCTGTCTGATGTGGAAATCATTGGCCTACCAAAATCTCATCACACTGAGTGGCTTGAGGGTGAAGGAATTTTTGGAAGAGAGGTTGTCACAATCAATTTTACAGATCAGGAGCAGGACCACCTTTACGTTTTTCATAACAGTTTCGACGTTGACCCATATGTTCAAACCCACAAAGAAATTATTAGGCATTTGAATCCTTCTAGGGATGAAAAATGGATATCAGATACACATAATTGACAGTTTATAGGATGGTTTCGAGACCATATTTTTAAGCAGTTAGATGAAAATCCAGAGTCAATTTCAGAACGACTTCGATGGCTGGCCGGAGGAGCAAGTGTGTACGTATTATCTTACAATACTTATGCAGTTAACAGTTATACATTCTATACTAATGAATATGATGAAGACAGTACCATGCAGAATAGTGGGGTTACACTTATGGATGAGGTGATGTATGTTTCCGGTGCTATGGAAAAAAATCCAATTTATGAGAATATGTCATACTTTGGAATCATCAAACGAATATGGGAGTTGGATTATACGAAATTCAAAGTGTCGATTTTTCAATGCAAGTGGGTTGATAACAGGACTGCTGTTAAAATAGATGAATTAGGATTCGTGAAAGTTGATTTCAGTAAGGAAGGGGAGAAAGACGAACCATTTATAATGGAATCACATGTAGTATAAGTATTTTATGTTCTAGACCCCACAAACCGAATTTGGTCAATTGTTCTGTTATCGATCAAAACAACTGAAGGGTCAGATGAAAGTTCAACAGAATTTGACCCTTTTATAGGGAATTCACAATCATTTCACAGCAGTACAAATGTAGACGACATTTTGTATGTTAGAGGAGACCACAATGAAGGAATTTACATAGTCGATAGAGGAGTCAAATCACTTCAGCCTTTAAAGAAAAAAAAGAGAGTACAATAATCAGGTTATTTGTTTATTGTAACATACATTGTGTTACGTTATGTTATTATCTCTTCGCTTCTGTTTTTATGTAATCTAAATTAAATATTAAACCACTTCTGCAGATAATGAATTCTGCACCTGCTGATGTGCCCAATCCCGAGGCACAAAAGGTCTCTCATCCAGTAGCTGGTGGTCCCACTACAGAGCAACAACATGTTTCTCAACCAAATGCTGGTGGTCCCAGTGTAGAGTAACAACAGGTTTCTCAACCTGTTGTTTTTGGTCCCAGTGCTGAGGTACAACAGGTTCTCAACCTATTGCTACTGGTCCCATTGCCAATGATAGCACTCTGGGGGAAGATATTGATGCTACTTCTGAGGAAATGGTAGGAAATGAAACCCTGAAAGCACAAAAAAAAAAACAAGAGCATCGTAGTTTGACAGTGTTGGCCAAAATCCTTAAGGAAAAAGCAAAAAGCATCAAATTTGAGGTGGGATGGAAGAAGTGAGGCCAATATGTTAACCCCAACAAAGCCATCTTTAGTAGCTACATTGGAATCGTCACTCGACAACGCGTGCCGATTGATGTACAGTCGTGGCACCATGTTGTCACTGGGATGAAGACACTAATGTGGGAAGAGATTACGGTAACATTATGATATCATTTTTTTAATTTATTAAAATAAAATATAATACCAAAACATTGACTTACACTTCATCATCCATTGCAGAGTGCATTTATAGTAGATTTCTCGCACAAGGAATATGCATTAAGAGTTGCAGGAAGGATTCATAGAGGTTTCCGCACAATTTTAACGAAATATCATCTTAAAGATGTAGAAAGGAAAATCAGGCCGCACCCACCTCATCTTTACGCACACTTGATATCCCAAGGAGCGTGGGATGCATTTTGCAACCGTCGTGGGGAGCATACTTTTCAGGTACATTGTGTGGGGTAATAAGTTGTTTGATGTTTTCTTGTATTCATCACTCTGATTGAAAGTTTTTTATTTATGAAACAGATACTGAGTGCTAAAAATAAAAAACACGCAACAGAACCAGCGTACCCTTACAGTAAAGCAAGGATGGGGTACGCTGAACTTGATAAAAAATTGGTACGTATTTTAAATCTACCCTACTACTAGTATGTGACATAAAACAACACCATAACCATGTTTCTCTGTTTATATGCAGATTGATGAATCGAAATCGAAATCCATATCCATCCCACACCATGTGCTATGGAAGGAGGCTTGTGTAAATAAAGAGGGAACATTGATAGATGAAAACACACAAAAAGTGTGGGAAACATGTGTAAGTATGACATAATATAAATTTGAGTTGCTTTAAATCTCTATTACATTACAATAACTACTTATTTTTCTATATTTTCTATCTAAAATAGTCACCAGAATCAACAACAACCGCACCAGATGCAGACATACTTTCAGCAGCCTTGAAGCAGCCAGAAAAGTATGGTCGTGTCAGAGGTGTGGGTTTTGGGGTGACACACCGAACATATTTTCAAAAACAAAAACAAGCGGAGGATCAAAATGAAAAAAAGGAAAATCTAGAAGAACAATTATCTATTTTTCAAGAAGAATTACAATACCAGAGAGAGATGATATCAAAATTGATGGGGGAGAGGCAAAGAGAAGAAACAACTCAACAACAACCTGTGCATGATGATCTCGCCCCACCCCCATCAGCTTTGAGGCGAGCCATTCCCCTAAAAAACCAGACTTAGATGAGGTAATCGATGTTTTAATAATTGTTTCTGTGAAATGTTATTTACATATACATTGATACCTTTCCTGTACTAATATTCCATAGGGTCAAAATGACTATGATTTATATTTATCAACTCCCACCTATCGCCTTGTAGCGAGGGCTACGATGTTCAATACGCAAAATGACATGCTACACAACAGACAACTTCCAAAAGATCATCTTAGAGTGTCAATTAACATAGCTAATGAGCCGAGTGCCGAGCTACCTGTTCCAAATGACGATGATGACATTCATATGGTTGAACAAGCTGTTGGAACATTCATCGCATGGCCAGCAGTTCTTGTAAAAAAACATGTTGACAAAAAGGTATTCATTTCTTATTTATTTTTCAAGTTGGACCTTTAACATTTAATGAAAAAAGGTCTGAACCGATGACTGTTATTACAGAATGACAAAGACTGTGGGGTGAAACGAAATATCAGCTCAAAACTATCTCAAGGATCAACCAACCGATTGAAACGGTCTACTGAGAGCACCTTCACCCCGCCCGTTCTATATCCACTGTTAATATCATTGCAGGCTCATGTGGATACAAAGTTGAAAGACGACAGTACTCATATAGTTGCTTTCAAAAAAGATATGTATGGAGAGGAGATATCATATTTCATTAGTGCTGAAAATGTAAATGAACTCCTCAAGTATGAATGGCTAGATGCCTCAGTTGTAAATGTATACATAAGTTAAGTTTTCATGATTTGATTTTACAAAAGATGATATACTCTGATAATTTTGACTAAATACATTTTATATTTGTTGTAGACGTATATATGAAAAACAATTTAAGGGATTTCCACATGAACAAAAATTTGGACTTGTTAGTCCTCACACCACATCTTCAAAAGACGAAATAGATTCTGTTAAAGAGGCTTCAATAATGTCCTCCCTACACAAATCGTTTGAAAACAAAATTACGGATGACAGACTCTTTTTAATACCAACGATGCAGGGGTAAAACTCTACAATTTAATCATATCAACTATATTTTCATTTCTTTATTTACTTATTCCTTTTTTTATTTTTAGGGAGTATTGGATGCTGATTGCAGTCAATTTGGATACTCCAAATATTTATTTTCTGGATTCAACGCATGGATATCCAACAAACCGACCATGCATGATGGCGTTTGTTAATTTGTAATGCACTAGATCCAACATTTTAAAACTAAACATCTAGTTATATAATTTATTTTATCTTTTAATGAGGATTCTGTTATGATAGGGCGGTGCATCAATATCGTCTAATGCATGGAATGAATCCAGGGCATAAGGATAAGCACGCCTACAAGATCTACAAATGGAAAAGTATCCAGGTATATATAATAACATTTCACTATCCAAACACATATCAAAACAAATTACTTATTGTTGTCGATGTTTTTGTAGTGTCCAAAACAAACAAACGGAAAGGACAGTGGTTATTATGTTTGTAAATTTATGAAAGAGATCATATTTCATCAACAAACTAGCATCCCTGATGAGGTATTTTTGAAAATAATTACGAGTTCATTTAAAATATTTATTAATCCTTTGTGTATTTATATTTTTTCAGTACTACCATGATTGTCGAAAAAACTCATATTCAGAAGATGATATACATGTGTTTAGAAACAAATGGGTAACATACCTGATGGAAGATTGTACACAAATAGGATGAAGGTGAATTACTACCACTTATGTTATCTATATATGATCATTGATTATCCTCCAACCTTATTTGGTGAATTGAGAATGCTCTGATGTATTGAAATATTAATTTATTACTCAATGTTTTCTATCCCCGGATTCATATTATTGATCTTTGAACAAATCAATATTGAAGTAAGGCATGATGGTGTGCAGTGTGTATGGGGTGAATGACGAAACCACCGAGGATCAACAAAATCCATTTTCTGTATCTCATTTGTTTGAACTTTTATTTGAGCACATGTGTTGTTGTTTTACTTGCACAATTATTTCTAGGTAGATGCATGAGATAATCAGTATCGTTGAGGGACTTTTTGGAACCAAAATATGTTTCCCAAGATAATTCAAGTAAGGGAAAGGCTGGTTGAGATGAAATCCAAGCTCAAACGACCAGTACATCATCAAAAGAATCAACCCTGTGATGAACCATCATGTAGAATCTGGCCCTCGTGATGTTTTGAGGTGTTTATGGAAGGTATGAGGAGTCTGATAAGCCACATGGCCACCATAAATAATGTTTACAGACTAATCCACATGTTTTTTGTGCCTCATGCCTCTTTACAAGGATCACGCCATTCACATGGTCCATCTTAGCACGTATGTCCCATTCAGCCCATTGCTACTCTTGGAAGAACCTGAGAATCTGACAATGCATAATCCCCAAAAGACCCATACTCATCCAACCAAGAGTATTCCTAGTGTGAAGGGAAGCTAACCATGGGTAATACCCACAACATACCTCTTTTAAATATATGGGTTTTGATCCTTGTATTCTAAATAGGGTACGTAGGAAGCCTCCATGAGGTTAAATCCCAACCAATGGTAAACCATGGTGACCCCCTCACTGGGGTACACCTTAGCTTATTTTCCCTATTGTATTTCCCTTAGTGGCATCCGAATAATTATTCAAAATGAGAAACCTTACCTTTATGGGATGCACTACACTTGGGTCAGACCTCATTGGGCGTTTTGATCCATCTATCAGGTAAACATTCCAGGTGCCCCCTCCTAGAGATGTACCTACCTAATCCACCTTTATAAGTGTTTTGATCCACTCAGGTCTTACATCTCTGTAAGACATTAAATCCTGACCCTCTATCCTTCTGGGATGTTAAACTCATGGAATACCACAAGTTAAACATGGGTTTCCATTAATATATTCAATATTAATGTTTAATCAATCCTTATTAAGGTATTGTGGAGGTGTGGTTTTATGTTTTCCAACATATTTCGGAAGATTACATGCGTTATGTAGGTGATTCCATGATTTTACATTATATGATGATTTTATTATCCAGTATTTTCTTGCTAAGTGTACTATATGAAATGTTTGTGTGGTTAAAAATGTGTTATCAAAGGAATTTGGGGTGTGTATAGACTTGAAAGTTATTTTTAAAATGAATGAAGTGGTATTTCTTGTGGATTTTCATCCTTAAGTCCTTTAAATGTGTTTGAAGAAATGAGAAAGTTGTGTGGTGGGTGTTTTCAAATGGATTTAATGTGTTTGTGAATTTTAAAGAGGGTTTTCTTATGAGATGTAGATATTCTATATATGTGTATTTACATTGAATGAAAGTACATGAGAATGTGTTGATATATATGATGTGTATAATGTAAATTGAGCACAATTTCCATACAAGGTGTTTTCTTTATGATGTGCAGGGGACAGGGTGAGAGGGCAGGGGTGGTTTTCTGGGGGAGGGGGAAGGGGGCAAAGTGGTAGGGGGAAGGGGTAGGGGGTGTGCTGGGTTCTTTTGAAATATATAGGGGGTGGGCTGGGGGGGTGTGCAATGAGCAGGGGGGGAAGTGCAGTGGGCAGGGGTGTGTTGGGGAAGGCGGTGTTCAGGGGGCAGGGAGTGTGCAGGGGTAGGGGGTGTGATCGGGGGTGGGCAGTGTATAGGGGGTGTGCTGGGGAAGGGGGCAGGGGTGCTTATTTTTTATGGAATGGGGGGACATAATATTTGTTTTGTGCCTCACTAGTATAATTGGTTATTTTATGTTTTGTGCCTCACTAGTATAATTTCATTTAGCAACCCCATTATTTATTTCATTATTGTAACACTAACATAATATTTGTTTTATTATGTAGGTGAAATCTTTTTCCTCAGTTCGAATGCTTTGTTCGGAAACCACCGCTATTGACGGCAATTTTTTAGAGCGGATGGATGCAAAAAGGATGGAACATCATTGTTTTTAACTATTTGTTGGATAAATGTAATTGTAACCAAATTAAAGATTGTTTGAAATGTATATAGAAGTGTGTTGTTTTGTATTCATGATTTCAAGTAAATGTATGTATCATTTTTTGTTCTTCTATGCTTTGTGTGTGGGTGTTGTGTGTGATGTGTGTAGGTTTTGTTTGGACTGTGCAGGTGCTGTAATGTGTGCAGGTGCTGGGCAGGTTCTGTGCAGGTTCTGGATTTGGATAGGATCTTTGGCCTTTATCAGCGCTAGTTAAGCGCTGATAAATGGATAATATATCAGCGCTATTTTGAGCGCTGATAAAGGTAGTTTTTATCAGTGCTCAAAATAGTGCTGATATATTATATATTTATCAGCACTGAAAATAGCGCTGATAAATACTACCTTTATCAGCACTCACTTAGCGCTGATAAAGGGGGACTTTTATCAGCGCTTTTTTTAGTGCTGATAAAAGTCCCCCTTTATCAGCACTATTTTTAGCACTGATAAAGGGGACCCCCTTTATCTTCTCCGAGATTAACAGCGCTTTTTTTAGCGCTATTAAAGGATGTTCTTAGCGCTATTATAAGCCATATTTGTAGTAGTGCCAGCAATCCACTAGAAAAAACAAAATTGAAGTTCCAGCTAAACTCAAATGACACTAAGGTGATAAAAGAAATTGAAAATTTGGAAATAATTTGAAATTTTGTTGAAAAAAATTACCATGTTTTTAACAAACATAACAAACTTGAGGTTCAATAAGGAAAAATGTGACCATTTTTAATAAGCTTAACAAACTTAAGGTTCAAGAAGGGGAAATTTGAGCAAATTTTTAACAAACATAACAAAATTCAGGTACTAGAAGGGGAAATTTGAAGTGACACACAGAATGATCCCTCTTCCCCACACTTAAAACCCAAAATTGTCCCCAATGTTGAATTCTAAGGTAGGAGAAAATATTCAATGTAAATTGAAAATTAAGAAACTAAAATAACGTTAAGGGGAAGCATGAAGGTTCAAAAAAAAAAAATTCCACATCAAAATGAAAAGAAAAGAATAAAAACCATTTGTACAAAAAGTGACTAAAGGGTGAGTTTTTTTGATTTTTTGATTTTTTCTAGTTCACAATAGCAGCATAACACATGATGTAATCAGAAGAAAAATGTGATGTAGTGAGTAAAATTAACATCACAATTTTAATAAAAGTGGGTTATAGGGTGCATGATTGTTCCACAGTTTAGTTCAAAAAGAATTTTCAACTAATTATATTAATTTTAGAAATCACTCGAGAAGGATTCCAACACTAAAAATATTCTAGGGGAACTCCCCCACACTTAAGACCATACATCAAATTGGTAAAAATTGAGTAGAAAATTAAACTAAAAAACATCAGATTAACACTTCCTTGAAAAATTGGAGCTTTGATCATTGTTTTCATCCAAAATTTCCTCTTTTTCAATAACAAGTTATTGATCCTTTTCATATCTTGCAAGTTAAGAAAAATAAGAATTAGAATCCAAAGTTTTAAGCTAAATAAGAATAAACCAAGGGATGAGTTGAAGATTTTTCATCCAAATAATGTAGTGGGATTCTCCCTTGGTTTTCCTTTACCGAGTTTCTGGATGAAATAGTTCTCTCTAAAGTATCATCAATTAATGAGACACCATCAAACAAAAAAAATTATAGACCAGAGAATCAAGTAGCATGAGTTATATTTATTGAAAATAAAAACAAAAATAAAAAAGTTAAGAAACCATGGGTTAGTTCCCCTGAAACACTAAGTTTATAGTCCTCAGTTAGAATTGATAAAACTCATTCTTCCAGTAGAGATATGGAAGCCAAGCCCTTTGGATTTCCCTTTAAATAAATTCTTAATCATTTAACCATTGTCCATAAATTCCTATTCTCTTATCTAACCAGCCCCACAAATCCATTAACCAAGACCCACACAATGGTAAAGTGTCCAGACCACTTGTTTTTTAACTTTCTAAGAAACAGTTTCAATCTATAATTGAACAGTAGAACCCTATAACCAACCATTAAATTTCTATTTTAAATTATTGAGTCATCAATGGCCTTTGTTATTTCTTTATAAATTTCATCATTCTCATAAAATTCTCTTCTTATCTCCTCAATCTCACTCAGCTCCAATAATATTCCCTCACCAACATACTTGAAATTAATGTTGAGGGCCTTCACTACCCAATCATATTTCTATTGTAACTCAATAGGCTGATGGAATGTTTTTACAAAGAGATGTCTGTATGGTGAAATCACTATTGGAGTCTTATAAGCAGTTCTATATGCCCAAAGGGCCTCATCTTGCTTCATTGACCAATCCTTCCTAGATCTAGACACTGACTTCTCTAAAAAAAGTATGCTCTCTATTTGATACTTCTTCCTGCCCATTGGATTGTGGGTGATAGGTAGTATTTTTCTAATGTGAGCATCCATACTTCTAAATCAAACTCTTGGATTTATAATTCTTTAAATGAGTCCCATTATCAGTGATAAAAGATCTAGTAACCCCAAACCAGGAAAAGAAGTTTTTCTTGATGAACTTAACGACACTTGCCATAGAATTGTTGGGAAGATCCACTACCTCAACCCACTTTAACACATATTCCACACAAAACAAAGATGTACTCATTTATATAAGAGGATGGTAATGGTCCCATGAAGTCCAATTCCCACACATCAAAGATTTTAACTTCCATAATTCTTTTTCGAGGTAGCTCCTGACTTCTTTCAACATTTCCCAGCATTTTAAATTTTTCACATCCAATGAAAAAACTCCAACCATCTTTGAACAAATTTGGACTATAGAAACCAGCCTGTAAAACCTTTTGAGTAGTCCTATCTCCTCCATAGTGGCTACCCCAAGGTGATGAGTCACATCTCTCAAGTATGGGTAACATCTCTTCCTTAGTAACGCATCTTCTAAAAAACCCGTTATCACACCTTTTAAAGAGAATAGGCTCATACCAAAAATAATATTTTAGCTCAGATATAAACCTCTTCCTTTGGTTGTGTGAGAGGTACTTGGGAATGACTCCAACTACTAGGAAGTTGGCATAGTCTGCAAACCAAGAAGACTACTGCACAAAAGTAGAAAATAATTGTTTATAAGGGAATAAAGTATTAATCTCTTTTGGTTCCTCACTTAGGGTTTTGGGCAGTCTAGACAAATGATCTGCTACTACAATATCAGCCGCTTTCATATCCTTAATGAAAAAATCCATGTCCTATAGTTACAAAGTCCACCTCATCAATTTGGGTTTTGAATCCTTCATAGCAATAAAGTACTTAAGGGCATCATGGTATATAAAAATTATAACTATGAACCCTATCAAGTACTTCCTGAATATCTCCAAAGAAAACATCATAGTAGCCAACTTGTTTTTAGGGGTGGAGTAATTATTTTGGGAATCATCCAACAGTTTGATTGAATAGTAAATAACATGCAGTTTCTTATCCTTCCTCTTCCCCAAAATAGCTTCTATAGCAAAATCACTAGCACCCAAAATTACCTAAAAAGGGATATTTGAGTCATGGTCTGTGCACATGAGCCTCAACCCGGTTGGTGAGGACTCCTTAAGTGCATCCCGAAGACCCAGGATCAAATCCAGGTGGAAGCTAATTTCCGGTACTATAGAAGTACTGTAGAAGGTATTGTGCAGAATTGTAGCAGATACCATAGCAGGCATTGTTTGTCACTATAGTAGATGGGAATATTCCCCTGTTTGGGCCGTCGGGCCACCGATTTGGTTCCCAAGTCCTTTAAGGTCTTCGGGCCACCTAGGCCTGTGGGTCACAAAGGCCTTCAGGCCATCGTAAGTGCAGATGCAAAGCAGACAACCTATAAGGAACAAGATTTAGAAGGAGGAGGAGCAAGGAGCTTTCGCCATAGTAGAATCTAAATGGATTGCAAGAAAGAGAGGATATGGAACCTGCCATCGGGACAAGCCTATGCATGCACGGGAAAGCCTAGAAGAACAACCATGTGATGGTGGAGAGCTTATTTCACGATGAAGATGCTGGGGAGGATCAATTCCAATTAGTTAGTTTGGGTTGTATGTAATGTTTGAAGCCTATGGGCAATGAATTCCTCTAAGGCCTACAGTCCATGAAATAATTATGCCTATGGGACTTGAAAGGATTCTACCTCACCCCTTGAAATGTGGATTATCAAAATCAATAAATAAATGAAGGCCTTCGGGCAAATGGAGGAGTCATGGTATGTGATCACAACAAAGGTTTTTAACTTCTTCTTGAGAAAATTAAATGACTCTAGATATTTTTCATCCAAATTTTTTTTTTCCTTAATTAATAGGGAGCATATGGGTCTAGTAATATTTAAAAAGTCTTTAATGAACCTCATGTAGAACCCAACATTACATAAAAAACTCTTAATTCCTTTGACATTGTTAGGTGGGGTAGCTTTTGAATAACCTAAAATTTGGAATTATCAACCTTTATCCACCTCTTAGATACCCTATGACCAAAACTATGCCATCCGTGGTTATGAATTAGTACTTTTTCCAGTTTAAGACTAGATGGGACTGTTGGTATATTTCCAAAACAATTCCAAATTTTCAAAATTGTTCTCAATGTCACTTCCAACTATATAAAATTCATCAATAAACACTTCATTATTCTTTCAATCATGTCAGAAAATATGTCCATCATGCATCTTTAAAAAGTTGTAGGAGCACCACATAGGCCAAGTGGAATCTTCCGGTAAGAGAATGTCCCAAATGGGAAAGTGATAATGGTTTTATCTTGGTCCTCATTTGAAATGGAAATCTGGTTGAAACCAGAATAACCATAAAGAATGTAGAAAAATTCATTGCCTGCCAACCTCTCCAACATTTGGTCTAAGAATGGCATAGGAAAGTGGTCCTTTCTTGTGGTTGCATTCAATTTCCTATAGTTTATATAAAATCTCCATTTATTCACTTACCTTGTTTGTATTTGTTCATTCTTTTTATTAGTGACCATTGTCACTCCATTTTTTTGGGAATCACTTGGACAGGATATATCCAGGGGCTGTTAGAAATGGGAAAAATTATCCCAGCATCAAGCAGCCTAATATCCTCTTCTCTAACAAATTTATTCATGTTTTTATTTAGTCTTATTTGGGTTTAAACATTAGTCTTACTCTTTGGTTCAATGGGAATTTTGTGCATGGTGAAGGCTGGACTTATCCCCTTGAAATCAGCATTCGACCCACCTATGACAGACTTGTACTTCTTCAAAACACCCAACATATGTTTCTCTTGACTTTCCTCCAACAGAGATGATATAATAACAAGAAGGGTGTAACTCTCTCCAAAAATTAATATTTGATATAGTCAGGGAGGGGTTTGAGTTCAAAAATGGATGGGGACTCACTTAAGGGGAGACCCTTGGGCCTGGGTGGCCCTAGGTCTTCATGATGCCTCTTAAAGAGAACATTAAAGAAGGCTTCCTCCTCATCACTAGAGCAGCTATAAAAAACATCCTCATAATTAGACTCATATCGTGGAGACATAATATCTTATATAGAAAACTCATCAAGGTGATCCAAAACTCTCCATCTAACTCATCTACAAGCTCTATCTCTTTACTTGAGCTAATACCCATTAAAGTGGTAGGAGGAATTACAAGTTCATAATTAGTCTCTTCTGTCATCCTAAGAAACTCCTCTTCCTCCTCATCAACACTATCCTCAGAAACTATTATCTCATATTTGGGAAATATTGGGTGGGATAGTTCTTTTATTTTAATGAAAAAATTTAATTCCTCTTTTTTTCACCCAAGTTAATTATGAACTTCCCCTTATACACATCTCTAATAGCTCCCCCTGTATCTAGGAAGGGCCTACCATGAATGATAGGAACATCCTAGTCACACTCTATATCAAGGATAATAAAGTTAGTAGGTAAAAAGTTTTTTCCTACTCCCACTAAAAAATCATCAACCCTACCCACAAGATGAGTAAAGGAACTATCCACAAGTTGTAACACAATAGTGGTGGGCTGGGGAACTCCTAATCTCAGGTGCTGGAAAAGTTAAAGATGGATCAGATTGATTCTAGAACCAAGGTCACACAAACAAAATAACTTACCACTTCTATCCCTAAAGGTGTATGGGATGACACAACTTCCTAGGTCATGAAGATTAGGAGGTATCCTATTCTTCAACATAGCACTACACTCCAAATTCAAGCTATAGGTGGAAAACTCTTCCAATGTGTTTTTATTGTAATATATTTTTTGAGTGATTTTAGATATGATGGACATTGAATTAGAGCTTTAAGAAGTGGGATATCAATGCTCATATTCTCACCCACTTTGAGAAATTTTATCAATTCAGAATCATGAGTTAGTTTCATTATTATTTCATAAAAAATTATGATAGGGTCATAATTTCTCACAATTTGATGCAACCTAAAATTTCCTTTTTCAATCTTGTTCTTCCCTTCATTTTATTCATGGTTCATGAAATTTTATTTGGGGTTTTCATTTGGTAAAACAGGAATATGGGAGTTCCCAGTGTTGATTTCTAGTTTTCTAGATTCAACATTTTCCAGATTCACATTTTCATATTCATATTATTTTTCATTTTGAGAAGATTGGGGTTATTTATTTCATTCTTGGTGGGTTTGGATATTACCTCTAGTGGCCACAACCATGGAATTTTCCCCAGTATTGGCTTCAGTGGTACTGGGTAGCCTACCCTTTTCTATATTACTAGAATCTCTAGCAAACTACCCCATTTGAATTTCCAAATTTTTCATTCTTGCATTCATTTTAACATCATCATAATTTTTTTGGCCTTTTGTTCATTAAATATCTCTATAAAATGATGGAAAATGTCTCTCACCTCATTTTCGAGTTGGATGACGCAACCTTGGGTTAGGGTTAGGTTGGGGTTGGAATTGCTGCCTAGGAGGCTGCTAAAATCCTGGAGGGGTAGTAGGTAGAAAGACTCCCTGTTCTATCCAAGATAGGTTTGGGTGGTTCTTATACTCCTGGTTTTAGGTGTTGGATAATGGATCTTCCCTAGGCTACATCCTAGGAACATAGCCAGAACAATTGGCACTCTCATGAGGTTGTGTAGGCATGTAAATGTTAGGATAATAGGTCTATGAATGACCATACATGCCACAATGGTGACGCTTCTCCCTAAGAATGTTATGTGGAATCTCATTAAAGAACCCATTAGTTTGGGCTAATGCTTGAGGAGAAGGGGTGGTCTCCTTTCTCACAATGCCTTTTCTCCTAGTGAATTTGTGATAGGATTTTTGAGCTAAGGTATTGAAGATTTTTTTGACCTCCTCAGTAGTTATATCAATAAAGTCTCCTCTAGATGACTGATCCACCAAGGTTTGGTGGTAGGGGTAAGGCTATTTTAGAAAGTATCCATATGGAATTGTGGTGTGCAATGGTGGTTTGGAAATTGTTTAAGTAAACTCCTAAACCTCTCCCAGGTTTCATAGTATTGTTCTCCCTCATCTTGATGGAATTCAACGATCTGATGTCTAATATCTAATGTCAACCTCCATGGATAAAATTACATAGTGAAAACATTGTAGACCTGATCCCAATTGACAAATATCTCCTCCTCTAATTGTTGAAACTAGGTCCTAGAATTTCCCTTTAGGCAAAAGGGGAACACTCTCAATTTCCAATCTTCCTCACTAAGGCCCCTAAGTGGTAGTAGTCGAACACTACAATAGTAGGCTATAATGAAGTCCAGAGAGTCTTTACTAGGCTTCCCATTGATAGTAGACAAATGAATAGGAATGGATTTCTTGATTTCAAAATTCTGAAACCTAGGTGAGAGCCTAATGTAGGATGGGTTGCTAGAAACCAATGGTAGAACGAATTATCTTAGACGATGCCTCTTAGATATCTCATTTATAGGTTGGTTCAGGATTCCAAGTTGGTTAAAATTCTCAAGAAGTATATTTCTTAAGTTTTCATTTATATTTTCTTCCATTGTAACTTTCTCTTTGTTCTTTCTCAAGTCTTTCTGGTGTCTCTTAATTTCATAGATTGCAGGTTCCATGGTCTCATAATTTGACCTTGTGATCATGTAGCTAGTGTTTCACAATTTTTTTTTGTTTTCTATTTTTTTTTATTTTTCTGTTTTTTATATGTGATTTTTTTAAATCGCATGTGGACTCCCTAGCAATGGTTCCAAAATTTCTCCATTGCGCGTCCTTGATCATGAGTGTGCAGATTAAAATTTGTAGATTCATACATACTACCTAGTATAGTGGTAAGGAATGGTTGTACCAAATGGAGGTCTAAAGTTGTGTTTAGTGATAAAATTAAAATAAAACATAAGAAACACACATAAAATCAAACAATAAGTGTAGTCTAATGGTGAGTGAGTGATGATTTTTATGTGGATGTGAGAGTGAGAAGACAAAGTAGGAAAATAGAAATATCATAAAGGCATTGAAAACAATAAATGGAAATGAATGGGAAAGTCCATCAGTCGGCTTCAATACTGGTTACCCATGTTCACACAGTGAAGTTTAAAAAAGTGGATATAAATTAAGGTAACTGGAAAGATTTGTCGTCTTCTTAGCTTGTGAAATAATAATCCTTATAGACTTTCAACTGTAAAAATCATTCCATCACGTAATGGAAGAAGTTAGAAATCACTGGGCTCAAATTGTCAATTGATATTAGTGTTTCCCTTCATTTGAGCATGTTTTATTCTTCAATGAAATCCCCAGATTGAATTTTTTTTTATTTTCATCCAGTCATGATCAGTTTATACTGATATTGATTGTTTGAAAAGGAATTTTTCAAAAATTGAGAGAGTGACAGTCCAGTAAAGAATACAGCACATAAACCATATTTAGCAGATCTAACCAGCCTGCTTATTCCTCCTAAAGAAGTTTATATGGGCATAATTATTGAATTCAATGTGATAATAGAATTAAAATCAATGTATTTCATGCAGAAAAAGATTCACAGAAAAACAGATCACATGGAAAATAAAATGTTTCATCTCCCAGCTCAATCTCCAGATGCTCCGAATCTACGCTCTGCCTGATGGTGGTGATTAAGTGTTCTCTAGATCTCCCACCATGGGAATCAGTAATGGGGATTTTCTAGTCTGATCTGCTCACTGGAAGTCCCGGAAGTTTGATATGATGGATCAGTGTAAAGGATGGATCGAAGTGAGTGAAAATAGATGTCAAATTCATCTCGGATGAATGTATTTTAGATGATGGAAGTGGTGGTGGAAGGTTGTGTCATGCCATTTTTTGCTCATCACCGCAACTCTAATAATGGAAGTCTTTGTATTCTCATGGAGGTCTTCCCTGGCCTCCACGTAGTATTATTACCATGTTGCATCCTCCTCAACTTTAACAAAAGTGGAACCTCATAACAGACTGAAAAACGGGTGCCACAAACCCCCCCCCCCAAAAAAAAATAGAAAACAATAAAATCCAAACTGAGAATTAAAACTACATGTTATTATTAGTAAATATTATATTATAATAAAAATAACTAGAATAAAAAAATTGAAAATAATTTAAATAATTTATTTATAACATGTATAAATAAATTAATGAAATATTATTAAAAGTATAATATTTTTAAATTAAAATACAAATATAAAAATATATACACACACAATATTTATAATAAAAAATGAAATAATTATTCATAATAAATTGTTTTAGAAAACGTGAATGAATTCGACATTATTACTAATAATAAAAAAATGTTAAATTAAATATATATTATAAAATATCACTTAATATTATTAACGTACATTATTATTATTATTAAATATATGTATATAAAAATATATCTATATTACTATTATATATATACATAATATTTATCTAAATGCAATAGATCTATATAAAAAATCATTATTATTAACATGTAAATAAAACTAAATCAAATTATTATGTAAATAATTATCTTAGTTATAAATGTTATTTTTTATATATTTTACAATATATAAATATATGTTTGATATTATATATGATAGATATTATATTATAAAACAAAATAAAAATTGAAAAAAAGGATAGTGGGAGGTTCTGGTTTGATGAAGGAAAGGGGAAGGAGGGTGTGTTTCAGTGATGGAGAATGGTGGGAGTAGGGTTGGAAATTTCAGGTTCGGCGATATGAGGCTCGACCAATGATCGCAAAGGAGAGAGGAACAACGGCTGTGAGGAAGGAGGCAGGTGGAGGTATTTCCTGGGATGGGCTTCGACGGCGGTGCGGGATGCGTACCGTGAATGTGAGCTGGTGAGACAACAATATTTGCGGTGAGACAGTCACAGAAATAGTGGGATGGTGGATTGACGCTGGAAAACTGAGTGGCAATGGTGGAATGAGTGGCAATGGTGGAAACAGAAAGAAAAAGAAGAGTTTTTTTGAACTAGTGCCACCGTAAGGAGGAGATAGTGGGATAGTAATGAAGGGAATAGTGGCACCGGTTGTGCAATGAAATGGTGGCAGGGTGTGAAATAGTGTGTGGGGAGGAAAAGCTGAAAAATTGTGAAACGGTGCCACCATAAGGAGGTGGAACTGTGGCACCGTTTTAGCAACGAAACAGTGGTATCGAGAGTAAGCCAATGATAGAACCATCTCTAAAGGAAATAGTTTCACCGTAACACCTACAAAATAATCATAGAACAACAATAATTTAATTAAGTTAAAACAATCAACATAAAATTAAAAAAATAAATAAAGCATTCGCCTAATAATTTAAAAATTGATAAAAAGAAACTATTCAAAAAGAATTATTTAAAATCCTAAAGTGTTTATAAACAAATTAATCTAAAACAAATAAATATAATTAAAATAATTTTCTTAAATTAGTTAACCCATTAACTAATTAAATAATTATTTAAATTAATGCACTAACACAAAAGAATTAAATGAATAGAATTACATTATTCAAACTAATTTAATTATTTAAAGAGTAAAAACTAAAAAATAATGAGGGTTATTTATTTATAATTAAAACAAAGATTTAATTATTTAAATTAATGAATATATAATCTACTTTTTTTGATAATTAAATGAAATTAAAAAATTAATGAATGAATAAATTTAATTTTAAAAATAAGAGAATAAAAACTGAAAGTCAAATTCACAAGAATGATTTAATTTAAGAACTATTTAAAATGGAAAAAATGAACATTATAACACATTATTTACACAAAGAGTGGTTATTTTTCACAAAAATGTACAAAAACACAACAATTGTTAATTATTTAACAAAAAAACATTTTAATATTTTAAATGTCAATAAAAAATATAAAAAGGATGTGGCAAAGAGAGTTAAAACCGATCCACATCAATTACTATGGTTATTTCCGTATCCATTGGGATGAGGACCATCATGGGGCTAACTTTTACTTGCCCCATCATCACTTGGTGGGGCATAATCCTAATGAACCGATTTCTAAAAAAGAACTAAAGGCCCCGTGTACTAATATGAAATCAAGATAATTTACTACTTATATGGATGAAAAGGGTCCTGGACATCAATGAAATATTATCCTCCTCAAGTGGTTGGGTACTAAGATTCACTTTGGAATCCTCATCTAGAAAGACATCTGGAGAGAAATGAAGGACGTATGTGGAATAGATCCTTACCTCTCGTATGACCAGTAGACCTTGCTAAAGGGATATATACCCTTTCCTAATTTATTAATTCATCATCAACAACAACAAAATTGATCAAATATCCCTCTAGAAGTTAACCCAAGAAACATCCCACTGCTTTTACTTGGTAGTATATAATATCTTCTACTACTGCACTACCCCCTACATCAAAATAATCATCCACAGAACCAATTACACAACATGAGACCAAACAAAACTAAAGTATACCCCAATATCATCCATCCATCTCTCTTTCACAACATCCAAAATGTTCCCCTCATAATTTTATTGACTCCAGTACTATAAATTATAAGATGTATTCTAGTAAAACCCATCCTATTACATTGTATTTTTATTTTAATGATCAACAAGATCATACTATTGAACCTACCCACATTTAATTTCCCAGGGATTCCAACCATTAGAAATTTTGGAAAAGAAATCATAAGAGAAACACTAATTTTGAAATCATGGGATTTATTTAAATTAATTTATTAAATTTGATTTTAATACACTAACATCATATATTTGAATTACAAGAATTAAAAAACATGATGCATTTTTCTAACCTTGATCACTACCCCATAATAAGCATCACTTCACATAGCACATTCATAAAACACAAGGGGCATGCTTCTAATAACATAGGGAATTGAAAAAATGTTTCCTAGATAGTCTCATATTCTAATGCGATGAGATACGATCAAATGACATGGTGTCCCTATAAACCCTTGTATGCCTCACAATTCCAAACCAAAAACTCCATCATATCTCACAAACAATATATTTTATACCTCTCTCTCATAAACCCACCTCCACTTCTATACCTCATAGTTCAGTAATGAAGTGAGTGTGTGGCACATGAAGCATTCGTCCAATAGGCCCTGAGTATGAGACTAAGATTGATGGAATAAATCACAAAAATGGGGGTCACTACACTCAATTAAAAAAATGTTTCTAGCTATAAGATTATATATCAACAAAAATATAATCTTTTCTAAAATAACCAGAATCTTAAAACATTAAAACCTATTATTCTTGTTAATTGTTACAAATAAGTGTCTCAAAAATAAATATTAAAAGATAATTTATATTGTAAATAATATTCAAAAAATCCAACCACTAAGCTAAAAAAATATATCTTAATCTCTAAATCCATCCTAGAAACCTATAAAATGGTTTTCATATATGTGTAGTGATAAAGACATTTATACATAGTAGGTTCATACTCAATTTCTCCCCTAAAAATTAAAGAAGATCATACCAATGAACCAATTAATAATCATCAGAACTAACATGCACTAATAAAGGTCTACTAACCATCATAGTACCACTAAGGATAACTCAAAAAAATATACATATAAGGAAGTAAAATAATATCATGAGAATATAGATAAGGGAACCATGCATCAACTTTCCAATGAGTTTCCACTTTCATTCCCTAACATCAAATGCCATTTTCTCTCATACATACCACACACACACACACAGATATATATATATATATATATATATCATGTATCATGTCCTATGGTTTGTGGAATGGGTCACAACCCTGCCTACCCTAACCTCCCATATAATCCAATCATCCTATGCTAGCATCATTCAATATATGTACATCACTTTTATCCACCATACCATCACTTTTACCACCATGCATCCAACCGTAACCTCATAACCATGGAATTTTGGTATGATGAATATAATGTACATCAACCTACTTCCTCACTATAAATATGTATGACTTACACCAAATATCATATCCTATCATCACTATGAAACCCCACCAACCACGACATCCTCAGTTGATATTTAGCAAAATCTGGGTACCACTGCCATCTAGTATTTCCGAAGTGAGAGTGGAGATATGGGGGTAAAGAGTCATCGATTCCATCAGCATTTTTGATGTTAGAGAACCCCCCCATTCGAATTTTATAACATTGTATGATACCATTAGATTGAATATAGAATTATCAAGGAAATATAAGGATAATAGATAGAATTAAATACCCAACCCAAGGCTTCACATCTAAGGGAACTATAATATAGCACATCACCTCTCAATGTTCACTACTAACTACTAACTGCCTTAAATGTAACACATCTTTTAAGAAAACCAAAACACATCCCACAATTCCCCTTTCTTCACTATTCATCCATCCTCTATATTTTTTGATTTTTTTACCAATCCTTGGAAAATAATCCATCTAACCAATTTTTTTATTACATCCATATTTCTAGAATAAGTTTAATTTATTTCTTCAATTAACCATTTCATTCTGACACATCCCCCATCACCTTTAATATCAACTCATCTAGTTCATTATCTTAATACCTCAATTATTTTTATCTAATAAATGAAAAATGAAAACATACTAAACCCAAAAATACAAATACATTTAATGTTAGATCAAGGATACAATACCTCAGACAACATATTCTGATTCACGAAAAAATGAATAAGAAATAAGAGGATAATTTTCGGGTTAGAATCACTTGAGGGAACACTAAGAATGTTTCAGAAACTTTATACATGCTATCCTAGATCATGCTTTGGCCACATCATCATCGAAACAATTCATATCTTTCAACTACAAATTCTCTATTTGAATGGGGGTGCAGAATTGTAGACGTAGTGAGATTGAATGGACAAGGATTTTTGAATACATTCTCTTAATGGCATTTTATAAAAATGATTAAGAGGGGTTGGATAACTTCCTAACACTATGACTTTATCACTCAACAGTCGAGATAGAATTCAATAATGTGATGATTTTCATAGGGGACTGGAAATTTATACCCAATACATAAATTAAAAGACAAAAACACAGTAACACTATCCCCAGTATATTCATAAATTTTTCATCCATAAATAAGGGCTAAACCAATATATTTGTAATGAAACTACCATTTCACCTACTGAACACATGAATATATGAGGTTGATCTTGTTTATACCCAATCTATATAGGGTAATGCCATAGTAAACCCAAATAAAATCTTTTGTACCCACCATAAAAAATAAGTACATTGAACACCTAAATCAAAATCATTCACTTTGAAATCGAGGGGACTACACAACAAGAGATCCATATCTAAACCCACTATGCTGTACTATAATACCATTCAAAATGCCCCCTTATATAAATAGAACCACCAAAACTTTACTCTATAGGTATCCATGCATTGTTTCATCATCATTTTATATCCATTCCATAATTTTTACAAAAAATAATACACATTACACTCACAACCCTACACCGCATGAAATAGAACACAACATTAAATTATCAAATATTATACAGCCTCTAGTTTTACGTTGAAAACATTTTTTTAATATGAAAAATCTTCCCAACTGCACATGCGTCTCTTCAAACATGACACTACAACACCAAAAAATCACTATGAATTATGTCAGGAAGGTCTGGAAAATAACATAAGAGCTTATCCCAGTCAACTATGTTTTGGAACATGATTTTACATTATATTATTATAGTATTGAAAAATCACATTGACATTTGTTAGGATTTTATATTGTTACTCTTGTTCCATATTCCTATTTTATTTCAAAAAACCTCATGTTTAAATATTTATGATTACATATTCTAACTTAATGTTATTTTTCATGATTTAGTGATCATCATTTTATGATTCTATGTTTCTATTCTATGATATATTATTATGATATCATACTTAACTATCACTACTAATGATTTCATGATCTTATTAAATTTATCATTTCAGTTATCTCATATTAATTTTTTTAATTTCATGTTAATGACCTAATTATAAATCCCATTTAATATGATATTTTATGATCCCTAACTTAGAGTTTTAGATCACTCGTTTTTTAAAATTTTACTTTCTTAAGGAAATAACAAAGAATAATATATATTATATTTCTAGAATTGAGTAATGTGTGAGGAAGGTTTAAGAAATAAAATTTTGGTGTATTGTAAAATAAGATGGTCATATAGAAACGTTAAAATTTATTTAACATTTAGGTTATGAAAAAAAATTATGAGTTATAATATTTATTTATAAAATATTATGTAAAATAAATTTCAATTACTTGTTGGATGTCTTTGTGTAAGTTATTTATATATGTGACAGAAAAGTATTAAACCCTAAGGGTAGATAGATTTTGATAACATATATAAGAGGAATGCTAACAATGAATTTTTTAGTATATACAAAATGATATGTTTGGTTTCATTGATGAAGACTCACCTCATAATAATGTTGATATTAATTCTAAATCAAGTGGGACATTATTTTGAGAAGGAAAACATGCGAGTGTTACCTATTTGGAAAAAAAATATTTGATACATTAACCACTACAAATGATGAATATGTGTTCACTACTCAAGTTTGTAATTAAATTATGTACATAATGTGAGAATGTAAAATTTTAAATGAAGATGAAATTTCTCACAGCAGTACGGATATGATAATCAAGGATAAATTAATTTAACTAAATTAGTAAGTGAATAATTTTATATCCAAAAACATTTAAATTTAATATCATTTTATCAATGAAATGGTTGTAGATAGAATTCAGAAGTGTTAAATACTGTATAAGGATGGGTTTTTCAGAAAATCATATAGTCGTAATAGTGAAAGGAACCCATATAAATGTTGTATCTACCATTATAAAATCTATATTTAAATGATCATCATAAATATAAAAATGTATACCACATGACCTATGTGATCCATCACATTAGTGTATACTTGAAAAATATCTCCATGAAATAACTATTATTCCCTTGACTCGGAGGGTCTTACATCATACAAAATAATACATATATTCTACATAAGGATCCTTTGGAATTTTAAGGTATGTTATCTCCTTTTCCTCAAATGAAAATGGAGATCCTATAAAAATATATATTTATATTAGCTTTTAAATTCACCACCAACCACAATGGGAAGGTATATATTCTTTATATAGCCTCACAATAATAAATTAAAGAGATTGGGAAGTAGCTACTAATGTTTTCAAGCCTCTATATGTTTCTCATAACATATTAACATTGTGGTACTATAATCAATTAACATTTAAATAATAATATAATAGTCATCATGTCATAAATGAACAATATTTATGATTCCTTACCAGAGTTACATCCTTTATGAAATATAAAAAAATTTATGAATCCAATATCACATATCTTAGGTCGTTACATATGTCATATCATATGAAATCGAAATCCCCATAAATTGTATTTTATTGAAATATCATTTCATATGGTGTTTATCAAAAAATTTCATGGGTTAGGACATTGGTGAATCATAAAATATGATTCATCGCATTTTAGTTCATATAAAATAATATCCCACATGACCTAAAACAATTAAGGAATTTATTTCTAAAAAATTAAAACCCAATTATGTATCCATATATACTCCTTTGGAAATGGTTTGTTAAACTAAACTTATTTTGGAATAAACCTGATATAGAAAATATATTCATTTTTATAATAATTATCTTTGTTACCCTACAAGACATTATAGTATTTAAAAAAACATGAATAACCATGCTTATAAATGAAATAAAAGTGGGGACTCTAGAAAAATGTCATCGCTACTTACCCAACAAATGATTCTAGTGTAATCCCTATCAAACATTCTCATATATCCATATGGACATATAAATTATATATTATATCATATACATCCTGTGTATACATCCATGGTACCGTTGTTCATGTCCTTGAATTACCACTATATAAGGAACATGAAAATCTAGTATTGGTATTCCCATTAGTTCTTTATCTTGGTATATTGATCGAAAAAATGATTACATCACGTGTTTCTCACTGTAAAAGATAAAAATATTACATGTCACTTCTCTAAGAACAACAATGCATTTCATAAATCACTAAATATAGGTTCCATATTTTTTTCTTATAATATTAGTTGAAAAATATTATAAGTGTTGAATCCAAATAAAAATTGATGAGCTATATACCCAAACATCCTCTAGTTTTCTCATCCTCAAGGCTGGTATAAGAAATATATTAAGGTATAATGTTGTATACACATATTATCTTTAGAATATCATATAATATGGATTAAATAATAATTTTATACCTCTATGTATATCAATGACTATCCAGCATTCCATGTGATATATTTTCTCAAGTTATCCCAGATAATAAGTCCCCATGTACAATCTCATTACTCATACTTGTATTGTATATGCTACCAATATTGATTCCAATCCTTACATATCATCATAACCCATAATACTATTTTATTAAATATGATTAGTGAAAAATAAAAGTCATACCCTATGGGGTTTTTATCATTATTATTTATTTGATAAATAAGTATAGAATAAATGAATGAATGATAAATGAACATTTCAATTATTATAAATCGAGATACATTTTACAACCACTATATACAATATATCATTATCTAATACATATAGGTTCTACATAAAAGCTAGGTTTTTAATTGATAATAGTTATATAAATATATCTATAACATTCTTATTTATAATAACCCAAAAACTCTGTTTATCATCCCTATTAATGATCACTCTTATGAGATATTTTTTCGATGGACATGTTTGCTCATTTGGTGAGATCATGGTTCTTTAGATCGAATTATAGCCCCAAATTTGTCATTGTAAATCTCCTTTTCTCAGGCTATTATTATAACTAAACCATGTTCATTAATGATGTTTATGATGCAAGAAGCTTCATACGTAACATTTATTGTCATAATGTACACTGCCTATAATGTCGAGTCAACTTTGGATGCATGTTTTGAACTCTTCCCACAATTTTTTTTTCAATTGGTGAAAAATAAGAATCAATATTGAGATTTAATATCAACTATGATAGATTGAAAACAAGAATTTTTATAACCCCTTATAGTGATCTGATACCCACCTCCAATGAAAAAGAACATTCCTTATTCTGAATTACATAATGATTTTTTCATAGATACCCAAATACATTAACATCGTTAATATTTTTATTCTTAATGAATATGAAACATCAGGTCTTGTACAACCCTTAACATAAGTCCATCATATGTATACAAATCAAATATATCACTTTGGTATTTTATCTCTTAGGGTTTTATATATATTTTTCATCTAATGGTATTAATGGGACATGATTACAAAAATATTAAAGTAAATTATATCTACTATTCATTATAATAGAAAATACTTAGGCACCCTACTTTGTAATGAAGCAATCAATTTTTTTATTGGAGTTCTTAGTTATAATGGTAATTTTATTTTAAATATACTCTATTATATATAAATCCTCTGCAGGATCTAAATACACCCCCAATGAGTTCTCTCATATCTATCATTCCCCCTTATTTGTTTAATGTGTAGACCAAAGTCACCACTTGTTCCTTTTCCACCTACGTCTCACCATATTTACTATTCTTTGACTACATGAAATTCCTAAAAAAATGTTTACCATATGAAGATAGTTCCCCAAATTACCACAAGATATCATGTTTCAAGGGTGAACTATATATAAAATCAATTCCTACTAGTAGGTGGGCCATTTTTATTTTACAGTCATCCACTATGAGAACTCACTGACCCATTATTTGTTTGTAAATTGTAGAAAGAAATCTTCAAAAACTGATTAAACTTTTAAGTATTTTGGGGTATATTATTAAATTTTCTTGATATATAAAAGAGTAAAATCCATGAATAGTAAAATCATCAATGTACTGATATGTTTTTTATTTAAAAGAAACCTCACATTTAGTATTTATAGTTTTTTTACATAAAGGAACTTCACATTTAGTTTCTCTAAAAAAGTAATATACATATATGTTAGAGAGTATGCTGGACCAATGTACTTCGACCCATGGTTCTTTAGTTGGGAGACATCCTAATTATTTTACAATTATAAGAACTAATATGTGAAAATTGTGCATTATATATAAATTTAAACTCATAACTTCATAAAAAACGACATCAGCATAATTGAAAAAAAAAATTATGTTTTTATATCGAGGATATAATTCATGGTATGATACATTTAAAAGAAACAATTTTTTAGATAAATTAGATCATAAAAAGAATTTACATCGTATAATCACTTTCTATAAGTAATTTTTTAAAATAGAAAAAATTAATAAATAAACCTTTTCTTGTTTTTTCAAACATGATAAATTAATATGAATAATTTAATTTTTTTAAGCATTAAATTTTCAAAATATAATTAATAACACTATAATTTTATAAATATATATATAATATAATCATTTAAAAAATAATAATTTATTCATTTACTTAGATTATATCATATTTAATGATAAATAATATCTATCGTAACTGGTGGTTCGATCTCTGATTTTTATATGTGCTATCAATTATACATTTTAATATTTAATGATATCACCTATACCACTATTTTCACATAAAACTGTACTTTTCAAACCCAAACTTTTTTAGTCAACGAATATGATCACATTTATTATAACTTCTTACATTTTGTAAAATCACCATATCTGATTATTCATATATTATGATTCTTCCTGGCGTTCCCTATGATAAATAAAATCACTGAATTGAACTTTATAAAATCCCATATCATAAATAATGGTTTAACAAACTAATAGACAACTGGTCTCCACATTATATCATAGTGTATTACATACCGTATAGAATTTTACAATGAAAATGTATTTCCCAAAAATGAGTATGAAGACATGTTGATTCCATAATGAAGGTTGATCTGATATCACTAATGGTTCCTATGAGAAAATAATATGATCACAATAGTGGATGAGACCTATTGAAATACTAGATGTATAATCATAGTATTAGAATGTAATTGAAGAACACAAAAATAAAAAGCTTTAAATCATGTATATTTTGTTCTATCACACTGATGTGTACTTTAATAAGATCACATTAAAAATAAAATCATGATACTAGCTCTGTAAATAATATATTATCAAATAGAATTCTTGTATGTTACATAAGGAACTATTGAACTGCAATATTATTTTAACACCTTCTCCTAAAATAAAAAAAGGAGAAAATGAAGGAAGACTACTTTGGTATGGCTTGATAATACACTATCTACCATAATTGGAAGGATCATGTCCTTTATAAATCCTAATATAAATTGTTGTAAATGACCAGGAATCATATTCCATTATTTATTAGTCAGCATACATTACACACAACATTTTCCTTTTGGAGTATTATGATCATTGGAAATTTCAGTGAGCATAATATAATCATAAATCATTAAATTAAAACAATATATATGGTTTATAATAGATGAATAACTATTTGGAAAATGTTGAAACACATATAGACCTAATAACTGATATCTTAGGCTACATTATACATCGTACTATGCAACGTAGTTATACTATTATCTTTAACTATATGATCACATTTTATGTTATGATATGAATAACATGCATGTCATTAATTAGGGTATGGGTGAATCGAATAACACGATTTGTACCATTTTAGTGTATTCCCAATATATAAATTTCACTAAATTATTATTGTATATTCCAGGATACATTTTAATGAAAAAGTTTATGAATTATAATTAAATATGAATCTTTATTCTACACCTCACAATACATAATATATTTCTCGTAATGTTTTAAAAAAAACAATAAGAAAAGGACCATTTAACAGTAGTTATTTAATAGTGATTTTCAAAAGCACCCTAAAATTATAAAATTTATTTTTTTGATGGTTGATTTTATGAAAGTTACACTGGTTCACAATGGTTTTTTAAAAAATATCACTCACATTTATCATCATTCTAAACTGTTCTCAAATAATAAATTTTAATTTTTTAGTGGTTCTTTTTAAATACTACATTCAAATGTGTTTAAAATAATGATAATGATAATAATTAATATTACATATATATTATAAATATTTAACATTTAGTAATAAATAAATCATGTTTACTAACGAATGATTAACAAAAAATAAAAATAAACACAAGTCCAATTATTATTTTAAAATTAAATGGATGACGCTATTTATTATTAAATATATCTTATTAATTATAATTACATATGATTAAATATGATTAGTAACTATTATATTCATTGGTTTTTATGAATAAATATTAATTATACGAAATATATAAAAAATTAAATAATTAAAAAATATAAAAATATGAATATAGAAATATAGAGATATATAAAAACTAATAAATATATATAAATATATAAAACATGTAAATATTTATGTGAATATAAAAATCCATAAAAATGCATGTCTCTATGCATCTATATATATATATATAAATATATAGATAAAAATAACTATATATGTGTATATTGATATATATTCATATAATACGTATAGTAATAGTTATATGAACAAGAATATGTAAATATATGAATATTAATGTATTTGAGTGTCTATGTGTGTGTATACATCTATATATATATATATAACATCACTAAGTAATTTATAAATAAATATAAATATTTTTATATATATAAATAGAAATGGATATTTAAAATTACATAATTATATACAACTATATATTTTTAATTATATATGAAACTTTTTTTAAAAGAAGGTGAGATATGAGTTGTTCCCCAACCGATATCCCTACAGAATTCATTAATAAGTAAAGAGTTACATGGAAATCTTGAGGTGTAATGGGATTACACCTACAAGAAATGAAAGTAGATACAAGCTGAAAGAAAAACACATAAAAATATGAAAAAGGAAAAGAGAGGTAAATTTAATCTTCAATAAAGTCCATCCTTCAACATTAGTGATTCAAAAAAAATGAAAAACTTCATAGGTAGATAATAAAAAGGTGAAAACCTATCTTTCAGCGGGTCAGGACCCTTCTTTCCAACAATAATTGAGGTTGAGGCATCTACTAAAGAAACTGTTAGAGTCTTCTCAAAATTGTCAGCATCAAAAGCCAAACAAATTTCACCCATTATAGAAAGAAAATTCAAAGATGAAGAAAGAGAAGAAATGGGAATTTTCCGAATAACTTTGATCCCACTCCAAATCTGAGGCATTGAATCAGAATCATGTCTTGCAGTATGAAATCACCACTATATCGTCCCAACATTCAACATGTACACAAAAACAGAAGCATAAAGAGATGAAAACCCTTCAAAAAAGCAGTCAATGCATAGAAACAAAGACTGTGCAATACAGTCATCCGTGAAAATCCTTGGAAAGAGAAGAGTGACTCCATCATGACTCATTTGAAAGCCCCAGATTCACCAGAGAAGCAACAACCATAAGAATACATCACACTGAACAAAGACTGGGGAAAAAAGCAGAGTCATTTCCATAGAATATAATTGAAATTAAAATTTGGATCTTTTTTAAACTCTTCTACAACCTTGATAAACATAATTTTTAAGAGGTCCAAATAAGTATCAATAGCCATATCTCCATTTTTTGTACTGTTGAAAGGTAGTTGTGTCATTCACTTCCATACAAGAATCATGCTATTTTGAAAAGTCCAATTTCTCTAGAATTTTGTAAGCATCTCTAAATACATGGTCATTTTCATCATCCTCACTAGATGATGTTTCTGATTTAGCTGATTCACATGAGTCATAGGATTTAGATATTTTTTCAGAAGGCATGGGATATGTTGGTATAATGTTTTTTCACTCATATTTGCAGCTAGGGATCGGGTGATAATTGTTCTTTCAGTTTTCCACACTCCCTTCTCTTACAAGTTTTCCTAACACTTTGAGTAATAAAACCATCTGAGTCAACCATTGAATTCTTTCCTTTCCTAACCCTTGATTTCAATAATTCTTTCTCAAATTGATAAGACTTGTCAATATCATCTTGAATAGGCTCTTCCAATTCAGATTGTACCACCTATTTCTCCCCATGATCACAATTGATAGTCTCTAAATTAGGGGCTCAGTTCTAGAAGTAAAAGATTCAACATCCATAGAATTTTTTTCACATTGGTCATCCCTAACTAAAGAGATAAACTAAGAGGTGGAAGCACCAAAGGGGAAAATATCATCATTATTAACCATAGATTTTCATGACTGAGTACTTTTTGAGGCTTCCTTTTCTACCCAAACTGACATGAAAAGGGGGAAAGGGTGTGGGAATGTACTTTGATCCCCATAGTCACCTATAAGGTGTCCAATTAGAGATAAGTTTTTTATAGTTGGTGGGAACATTCTAAAAATGACCTCCTATATAAATCCATCAGAACCATTTTGAAGGAAGAATTGAGAGGGAAGCTTTTGTGATATGTCAATTTCAGTGAAAACGTGAGATACTTAAGGTTAGGAAAGGTTAATAGTGGTAGAGAAAAAGCTTAATAGGATGAACAAATAAACTTGAAATGTAGAATATAGATTTATATTTTATGAGATGGAAAGGGAGTCTTGGAAAGCCTAACTGTAAAGGAAGAATAAAATGCTTTAAATTAATGAAAAAATTCGGTGACCATTTCATTAATTTCAAGAAACAGCCACTAAAGGACCAGGATCCTCTCTAAAAAAGCCTATAATAATCATTTTTTGAGGAAAATAGAAGCCGAACGTGCATAGAGTTTATCAAACCAACCTAGAAATTCCCAAACCAAATATTTTATAGGGTTTTGCGTAGAAAGACTAAGGAGGGACTTCACTTTTTGAAATTTCCAACCAAAACAAATAAAATAACCGAAGAAAGAAATTGTACCTCTTAATCCGAGAAAGCAATCACAGATATACCTCAATGTCATTACTTCTTTGGTTCAATGTGATCTGATACCTTTGATTCAGTCATGGGAATTATACCCATGACTACATCCACAAAAGATCTGGCATCAGGGTTCCCTTTCCGTTCATTCACATCGCGATTAGGGTTTACTCTCCGTTCTCCCACAGGTGGAAGCTCCAGCGCGGCCCGTGAGTCCATCCTCCCACAATTATATATGAAACTCTATATATGTAATATATAAAAATTTATGAATATATATATATATATCATCACTGATAGTGATTGAATAGAAAAATTGGGGCCAACATGTTGTGGTACCATTTTCAAGAACTCCAATGGATGATATATTTCTTGATTCTATAAGAAATATATAATGATAATAAATTATAATTCCAAGATATTATTGATCATTCAGGAAATTTAGATTGAATGGTTCGATAATTAGAAAACAAAATATGGCTTGATCTAGTCTCATCCATCATCATTCGATCTATCAATCCAATTATATCCTCTCCTTCTAAGAGTCCAATGATGACATGGGAAGAATACTTGGATTATTGTTTGAAAATTAATTTTATTGTGTATTATATTTATATAGAGGGTAATTTAATCGGTGTAAAGGCCTATGATTTCCACATATAAATATTAAATCCCATTATAAGATAATTCAATACTTTCCACAAATACACTCCCAAGGACTTTAATTGTTTAGTCTCTTTGGACACTAGATTAACAATATTTTATTCATGAGATTTATTTAATATCTCCCATAAATATCATTCAATTTAATAGTCTTCATATAAAAACCATACTTAATTGTTTCTTAATGACCAGAGGAAAGGAAATATAAGAAGTTGTGATCATAAATTCATAATAAGGGTAAACATGGGGGATATCGATCAATGATAACATAAAGGCATACAATAAGAATATGGGTATGAGATAATAACCATACCATAAAAATTTAAAACCCAACATATAGAATATAATTAACTTGATTCGTGGCATGAATCGGTATCATTTCAAAAGGAATGATTCATAAGAACAATAAGTCTTTATAAATCAATCATGAACCATATGTTGATGTTATAAAATTATGGAACCTTCATAGGTTTTGATACAATTTCATATCTCATGGTTAACTAAGAAGACTATAAAATCATAGAAAATCATTCCACAACATGTCACAAACCAGGCCGAGTCACCATCTGACCCAGCGCCCGACTCGGTCTGCGACATGGCCCGAAGTGCGTTCCCGATCCCCACAGGCTGGCACAAGTGCCCGGGTATCAAAACATTACATGGGAAGGATTTACCCAAAGTAAAATATAGAAAGAAAACTAACATGACGAATAAGATGAAACTAGAAACAGACAACTGAACACGCCTTTAAACTATAAATAGGTTTAAAGTCTACAATTCAACTAAAACCCAAAATTAACAACAACAATGATAGAGAACTAAAACTCCAATACCAACCTCCAAGAGAAGACAATCAGAAACCAGAACCACCATCACTAAGTTCAACACTTTGACCTACAAAAGAAATAGAAACTACATACACCCAAAGGTGTATGTAGGGTGTGAGCTAAAATCTCAGTAGGACGTCACCCAATAAAAGGTTCCACGCATAATTATTAAATGACAATACCTTTAAAATTTAAATTAAAGCAATAATTAAATAATTGAATATTTTTAAAGAAAATGTGATTAAGGAAAATAGTTTCAAATGGAACAACTAAAATTAAAACACACACGTACACCCTTACTTTTTAAAATAACAAATGTGTCACACTGATGAGTGTAAAGTAACCAATGAGCACTAATATGGGAGAGGCCTCATGGGTGTTAGCTAGCTTGGCCCCCTAGATATTCGTGTCTCAGTGAAACGTGTCTTAGAAGGCCACGACCCTTAGAATAGCATATGTTTAGTTAGTGTTGCAATCACCAGTCTTGCTAGTGAATCCGAGTCGAGTCACCTCCAGAACACTCACCCACTAGTCTAGTCCACCCTTCTAGCTACCCGGGCTTCTCGGTTTATACTCAAACAAGTTTCAAGATCATTTAACCTATAAAAATAATTCATAAAGGCCAAACAGGGCACTTACACACGTAAAATAACAATTTGTACACCCAAATCTGCTTTTAAAACCATAAGCACACCAAAAACTTTTCAAAACATAATCTGCATAAGTTACATGCTCAATTAAACCATATGCACAATCTAAAAGACACTCGTCCCTAAACAAACCACCACTTACACATGTAAACACCATTTTGAAATAATGGTCACACTAACTAACTTTTCAAACACATTTCACACCATTTTCATAATTAAGTAAACCATAAAAAATTATAAAGAAACTGAAAAAGGGTGTCATAGGTCTTTCCACAAACTAAAGTAACCATTTATAAATTCAGACACATTCACCCATCACACACACTCAAATAAAATTTTAAAGTGTAACCTGCTCAACCCAAATAGTTTGGTGGAAAAACCTTACACTATTTGAAAAAAACACAATTTCATAAACCACATAATTTCATAAGGAAAAAATAAAAGCTCATAAAATAATTTAAAATAAATCTCTTGGCATTAACCACTAAACCCCCACAAACCATATTTTATGACCAAACACCCATGACTCCATGAAAAAAAATACAGTTCTCACCACTTTCACAAATTAATAAGTCAATCACACAATTTAAATATCACTAATAGAGTTCTCAGTAGAAAACACATGCATTATATAAACAATCTACTAAACAGTTTCAATGCAAATAAAACATTAAAAATAATCAATTTCACACGACACAAATTAATTAAATAATATGATAAATTAATCAAACATTCAAATTAATCAATCAAATAATAATTAATCATGGAAACACCTAACTCGAGTGAAGAATTCCCCAAAATTGGTTGAATTATTTAATCGCACCTAATTCAAACTATAAACGAACCAAAGGTGAACCCTAAATCATGAAATAAAACAAAAAAAAATTTAATATTAAACCCTAAAAAGAACCCCATAGCCGCTGGACAACCAGAAACTCAAGACAAAAAAATAGAAGAAGAAGATTACTCAACCAGAGGGGGGTTTCTTGCGTGGAAGGTGGGAAGGGCGTCAGAGGTGTCACCAGCTAGCAAGGGGAGGTCGGAGGAGGGGTGAAACAATGGATTTGAGAGGAGAAAGCGTGGTACGGTGGAACTCTGAGCAGGAGGCGGGGCAATGGCATGATCGGGATGGCTGAGAAGGAGGCACTGTGCAGTCCTTCGGAGGGAGGGAGGAGGCGAGCGGGCAGGGAGGCTAGCCGAAGAGGTGTCCGACATGGGAGGAGAAGGGCAATTGAACATGGGGAATTTGTGTAGGGTGGAGAAGATGGAGGCGTAGCATGAGGAAGAGATGGCTGGGGAGCTGCAGGGTGTGATGGCGGGGAGCAGAGCACACTGGGCATAAAGGAAGGAGGTGGTGCGATCCAGGTGAGTCAATGGGGGGTTCGTGCGATGGAAATCGGGATGGGTAAGAGGGAGGTTCTCAAAACCCTAAGAATATAATAATACCAAAATAAAAAAGAAAAATAAAATAAGAAGAAAAACCAAAATAAAATCCATAAATAAAATATAATAATTTTAATCATACCACTAATAACATAATTAAAACATTAATAAAAATGTAATAATAATAATAAAAATAAAAAGTACAATAATAATAATAATAAATAAAATAACTTAATTTTCATCATTAATATAAATAATAATAATACTCAATAATAATTAATAATATCCTCAAATAATAATATTATCATTATCTATAAAACAATTCCTTAAATTTTATCACACTCTTTTTATTTTCATTTTATTTCCTTTTCATTATTCTTCATCATTTTATTATTCCATTATGTTTTAACTCATTTTTTAAAGGCGGGCAGACTGTGCGGTCTCAGAACCATGCCCTACCCATACATCCGGTGATGTAAAATCCAAAACACTAATAATAATAATAATAATAATAATAATAAGATAATAACATACCTAATAAACTAAATAATAACCTATAAAATGATCAACTTAATAAAATTCTATTAATAAAAATAATACTCTCAATTTAATTATTATCCAAGAAAATAATAATATTCTCAAGTGACATTAATATATTCATTATTATTAAAACAATTCTTAATTCGTCTTATTTTATTAGTTTTCCATTGGGAAGGACATGCGGTGAACTGGGTGGGGTCGCGCGGCGAGGCTGTGCGGCTTCGACCGCGGTGCACTAGACACAACCAAGGGAGAAACATTCATTTCAAAATAAGAGCACATAAATTTTAAGTCAGGTCTCGACCCTAATTATCCGATTCCCAATAAAAATAATAAAATAAATAATATATTAAAAACGGGTGTGACAATTCTCCCCACCATAAAGCTTTCCATCCCCAGAAAGCCACAAATAAGGCTGAGACCCAAAGTAAGAAACAAAACCCCCTTATATTTCAAAGAGGATCACAACGAAAAATAACTGGAAGAGGAAAACACACCGTGATTAGAAAAAGTTACACAAATGGAAACCTCAAGATACATGAAAAAAGATTTTAATTCTATGTTCCATCCACCCCAGAGAGTTATAACACCTCTAGTTGATTGATCAAGGATAGGAACTCTCACACTTGCGAGAACCAACTTCCCAAACCGAAACACCTCAAGTACCATAGAATGAAAACTCCACCATTTCTCTGGAATGAACAAACAAGATCAAACCAAATCGCAAGAACACTCTTATAACCTACTAACAAGTCACCTCTAGGAACAAGACCAAAAGGAAATCATGGAGAAGCCTGAAGGGGCTCCCCACTATTAAGATCCTACCAACGCCCAAGGAGAGACTAAAAAACCAACACGGGGAGGCCCAACTAGTCTCCCCCCAAATATAGAGACAACCAACACTGATTCATTCCATAAGAATTTAAGCGAGACCTGTCACGGGTCTCCTCGTCATTAGAACTGACAGAAGATACAAAAACCTTAAAATTTTCTGACGGTGACCAAGCACCCCACCATAAGGGGCGAGGAGGGAGGGGTCCAACTTCTTGGGGGTCAAAACCACGAACTAAGACCGAGCAACACCTCCTCATAGCCATGAGAAACCCCACACTCCCAAACAGGTCGTTCGGAACGGAACCACATGAAATAATTTAAACCTCCTCCATCATCAATACTGATGATAGAAATAAGGTTGGGATCACATATACTCCCAGGGTTCCTGACCACGCTCTAGCTTCACTCTGAGACCTATGGCTAGAGCCTTAATGTTTGAAGCATCTCTTGCCTTGTAGTCAGGCATGGAAGACTCCCGAACGGAGCTTCTCCTTTTGGTGTCACACACAACCACACCGTAACTGAGACAACACCAAAAAACACAACACACCACGACATACAACTACTCCCTCACGACACGTCCACCAGAACATAGGTTTAGATAATTCACATGCATAACCTCTTCACCTTAACCATGAAACATAAGAAGGAAAGATGAATGATAAACACCCCATTTGGATAGAAAAATTAGAACTCCTCAAGAGGACATACTCCTATGAAAACAGGGATTCCCAAAGGATCCTATGAAATCCACCCTCGCTCTTCAAAGAGAACTGACACTGCAAGACATCACCAAACATGGCCCTTGCAGCCAATTAAAGTACCACAAAGCCCTTCAAGAAACTGGTCAACACCGATAATTATGAACCGCCTTCACTCTTCCCCATTAGAATTCCATTCACCATTTCTGGGGTGAAACCTTCCAAGGCAACGATGTCAAACTTCATACCTGATGACTCCTAAAACTCAAAGAGACCAAAACTCCTATCAATTTCCCTCACGTTTGTCATCCCGCTATGAGAGGATCAGCTAGGCCAAAAAAGGGAGAAGACTTATCACTATCACTAAAAGGGGAGAGCGATTTATTTAATCAATTGGAGGGTTGTCCAACAACGAATTACCCGTAGTTGCACTTCAATCGCATGTTAATGCTTTATGGGGGGGGGGTGCACTAGTCAAAAAAGAAAACCATGGACTCAATCACATAGGTCCAATGGACAAGACATACTACAAGAGAACACTAAACATGCAGGGGGAAAAACTACAATGGATTCCCAAAACTCTTTTCAAAAGAACCCACTAACCGCATGCTTTCACACCAACTTACAAATGAGAAGTCAAACCCATGACTCAAATCAGTCAAAAGGATTCTCAGTTCGAAATGCCTCAAATACAACACTTCCAAAATACAATAACACACCACACGGCCACCAATTATTATTTTTACACAAAATCATTTTTACTTAAAAACCAAATTTCCACAAATCCAAAACAAAGTGACGAATAGCGATGCCAGAGGAGACTAGTGCTGGCGGGTGATTGATACATATGGTTGGCAGCCATACGCCAATCACACCACCCCCACAGAGGGTATTTTTGGACAGTTTCCCCAGCTCCACATGGCTTGAAATACTGTGCGAGCTCACTAGGAACACTTACCCTACTCCTTTTCCATTTCCCCTATACAATATTAACCATATAGACCAAAGATTTAGACAAACCTCAACTTACTATGGTAACTCGAGTCCCGCCACGAGGTGTGCTGGCCAGGCACCTTACTCGTAGCCAAAACATCAAGTTCCGACACCCTTAACTTTGGTATAACTTGACTCTATCTCAAAGGAACATGTCCCAAAAGAAAAAACCCACTCTGATACCATTTTTTCACGAACCAGGTCGGGCCACCATCAAACCCGGGTCCCGACCCGGTCCGCGACATGGCCCGAAGAAAATTTCCGATTCCCATGGTCTAGCACAAGTTCCCGGGTATCAAAACATAACATGGGAATGATTTACCCAAAATAGAAGACAAAAAGACAACTAACAAGATAAACAAGATGAAACTAGAATCATATAACCAAACACACCTTTAAACTATAAATAGGTTTAAAGTCTAAAATTCAACTAAAACCCAAAATGAACAACAAAAAAGATAGAGAACTAAAACTCCAATACCAACCTCCAAGCGAAGACCATCAGCAACCAGAACCACCATCACTAATTTTAATGCTTTGATATAGAATAAAAAAGAAACAGAAACCACATACACCCAAAGGTGTTTGTAAGGTGTGATCCAAAAGCCCAGTAGGACGTCACCCAATAAAAGGTTCCATGCGTAATTATTAAATGAAAATACATTTTCAATTTTAATTAAAGAAAGAAGTAAATTCTTGAACATTTTTAATGAAAATGAGATTAAGGAAAATAGTTTCAATTGTATCAACTTAAATTAAAACAAACATGCACACCATTACTCTTTAAAATAACCAATGTGTCACACTAAAGAGCGTAACGTAACCAATGAGCACTAATATGGGAGAGACCTCATGGGTTTTAGTAAGCTTGGGCCCCTAGATCTCCGTGTCTCGGTGAAACGTGGCTTAGAAGGCCACGGCCGTCAGAAATCATGGCTTAGAAGGACACGACCCTCAGAAAACGTGTCTTAGAAGGCCATGACCCTCAAAAAATCATATGTTTAGTTAGTGTTGCAATCATCATTCCTGCTAGTAAAGCTGAGTCGAGTCACCTCTGGAACACTCACCCACTAGTCTAGTCCACACTCTTAGCTACCCGGGCTTCCCGTTTTGTTCTCAAACAAGTTTCAAGTTCATGTCACATGTCAAAATAATGCATAAAGGCCAAACAGGGTACTTACACATGCAAAATCACAATTTTTACACAAAAATCCTCTTTTAAAACCATACACACTCCAAAAACTTTTCAAAAAATAATCTATATAAGTTACATACTCAATTAAACCATCTGCACAATCTAAAAGACACTCGTCACTAAACAAACCACCACTTACACATGTAAAAACCATTTTGAAATAAGGCTCACACTAAATCACTTTTTAAACACATTTCACACCATTGTCATAATTAATTAAACCATAAAAAAATTATAAAGCAATAAAAAAAGGGTGTCACATGTATTTGCACAAACTAATGTAACCATTTATAAATTCAAATGCATTCATAGATCACACACACTAAAATATAATTTTACAGTGTAACCTGCACCACCCAAATAGTTTGGTGGAAAAACCTTACACCATATGAAAAAAATAAAATTTCATAAAAAACATAATTTCATAAGCCAAAAATAAAAGCTCATAAATCAATTTAAAATAAATCACTTAGCGTTAACCACTAAACCCACATAAACCATCTTCTATAACCAAACACCCACGACACCATGAAAAATAATTCAATTCTCAACACTTTCACAAATTAATAAGTCAATCACACAATTTAAAAATCACCAACCGAGTTCTCAATAGGAAACACACGCATTATATAAACAATCTACTAAACAGTTTCAATGCAAATAAAACTTTAAAAAGAAACAATTTTACACTACACAAATTAATTAAATATTATGATAAATTAATCAAACTTTCAAATTAATTAATCAAATAATATTTAATCATGGAACCACCTAACTCGGGTGAATAATTTCCCCAAAATTGGTTGAATTCTTTAATCTCACCTAATGCGCACCATAAACTAACCAAAGGTGAACCCTAAATCTTGAAATCGATCCAACACAATTTAAGATTAAACCTTAAAAAGAACCCCATAGCCACTGGACAACCAAAAACTCAAGACAAAAAAAGAGTACTCAACCAGAGGGGGGGTTGCTTGCACGGAAGGTGGGAAGGGTGCCGGAGGTGTCACCAGCTAGCAATGGGTGGTCAGAGGAGGGGTGCGACAATAGATTTCTGGGGAGTAGGGGAGGCCAGTTGGAACTCCAAGCAGGAGGTGTGGAAATGGCATGACTGGGATGGCTGAGAGGGAGGCACTATGCGGACCTTCGGAGGGTGGGAGGAGGCGATCAGGCAGGCTGGCTGGCCGAAGAGAAGTCCAACATGGGAGGAGAAGGGCAATGAAACATGGGGCATTTGTGTTTGGTGGAGAGGATGGAGGCGTGGTGTGAGGAAGGGATGACCGAGGAGCTATATGGTGCGACGGCGGGGAGCACAGTGCGCTGGACAAGGAGGAAGGAGGCAGTGCGGTCCAAGTGAGTCTTGGGGGGGGGTTCGCGTGACAGAAATTGGGAGGGGTAAGGGGGAGGCCCTTAGAACCCCAAGGAAAGAATAATACAAAAAGAAAAAAGAAAAATACAATAATAAGAAAAACCAAAATAAAACCAATAAATAAAAAATAATAATTTTAATCATACCACTGATAACTTAATTAAAACATTAATAAAAAATTAATAATAATAATAATAATAATAACTAAAAAATGAATAACAATAATAAATAAAATAACTTAATTGTCATCATTAATATAAATAATAATAATACTCAATAATAATTAATAATATCCTCAAATAATAATATTATCATTATCTGTAAAACAATTCCTAAAATTTTATCACACTCTTCTTATTTTCATTTTATTTCCATTCCATTATTCATTATCATTTTATTATTCCTTTATGTTTTAACTCATTTTTGAACATCGGGCAGACCGTGCGGTCTCAGAACCGTGCCCTGCCCATAAGTCCAGTGATGCAAAACACAAAACACTAATAATAATAATAATAGTAGTAGTAATAAAAATAATTATAATTATAATAAGATAATAACATACCTAATAAACTAAATAATAACCTATAAAATGATTAACTTAATAAAATTCTATTAATAAAAATAATACTCTCAATTAAATTATCATCCAAGAAAATAGTAATATTCTCAAGTGAAATTAATATAATCATTATTATTAAAACCATTCTTAATTTTTCTTATTTCATTAGTTTACCATCGGGCAGGACATGCGGTGAACTGGGTGAGGTCATGCGTCGAGACCGTGCGGCTTCGACCACGGTGCGCTAGATGCAACCAAGGGTGAAACATTCATTTCTAAATAATAACTCAAAAATTTTAAGTCAGTCCTCGACCTGAACTATCTGATTCCCAATAAAAATAATAAAATAAATAATATAAAAAATGGGTGTGACAATTCTCCTCACCATAAAGCTTTCCATCCCTGGAAAGCCACAACTAAGGCTGAGACCCAAAGTAGGAAACAAAACACCCTTATGGTTCAAAGAGGATCGCAATTAAAAACAAATGGAAGAGGCAAACACACCATTCTTAGAGAATGTTACTCAAATGGAATCCTCAAGAAACCCGTAAAAAGAATTTACCTCTACGTGTCATCTGCCCCAAAGAGTTAGAACACCTCCAGTTGATTGATCGAGGATAGGAACTCTCGCACTCGCGAGAACCAACTTCCCAAACCAAAACACCTCAAGTACAATAGAATGAAAACCCCACCATTTGTCTGGAAGGAACAAACAAGATCAAACCACATCCCAAGAACACTCTTATAACCTACTAACAAGTCACCTCTAGGAACATGACCAAAAGGCAATCATGGGGAAACCTGAAGGGGATGCCCTCCATTATGATCCTACCAACGCCCAAGGCGAGACTGAAAAACCGACACGGGGAGGCCCGTCCACTCTCCCCCCACCCAATATAAAGACGGATAACACTGATTCATTATAGAAGCATTTAAATGAGACCTTTAATGGGTCTCCTCATCATTGGAGCTGACAGAAGATACAAAACCTTGAAAATTTTCTGACGGTGACCATGCACCCCATGACAAGGGGTGGGGAGGGAGGGGTCCAACTACTGGGGCATCAAAACCATGACCTAAAACCGACTAAAACCTCTTCATAGCCATGAGAAACACCACAAATCCAAACAGTTCATTCATAATGGAACCAAATGAAACAATTTAAACCTCCTTCATCATCAATACCGATGATATAAATAAGGTTGGGATTCCATATACTCCCAGGGTTTCTGACCACGCGCTAGCTTCACTCCGAGACCTATGGATGGAGCCCTGATGTTTGAAGCATCTCTTGCCTCACAGTCAGGCATGGAAGACTCCTGGACGGAGCTTCTCCTTTTGGAGTCACACACAACCACACCATAACCAAGACAACACTAACAAACACAACACACCACAACATACAACTACACCCTCAGGGCACATCCACCAGAACATATGTTTAGATGATGCACATGCATCACCTATTCACCGTAACAATGAAACATAATAAGTAAAGATGCACGATAAAAACTCCCCTTTGAACAAAAAAATTAGAACTCCCTGAGAGGACATAATCTTATGGAAACATGGATTCCTGAAGGATCCTAAAAAATCCATCCTTGCTCTTAAAAAATAACTGACACTGAAAGACATCACCAAACATGACCCTTACGGCCAATTAAAGTACCACAAAGCCCTTCAAGACACTGGTCAACACCGATAATTCTGAACCGCCTTCACTCTTCCCCACTAGAATTTCATTCACCATTTCTGGGGTGAAACCTTCCGAGGCAACAATGTAAAACTTCACACCCGACGACTATGAAAACTCAAAGAGACCAAAACTCCTATCAATTTCCCTCACGTTTGCTATCCTGCTATGAGAGGATCTTCTTGGATGAAAAAAGGAAAAGACTTAGCACTATCACTAAAAGGGGAGAGTGATTTCTTTAATCAACTGGAGGGTTGGACAATGATGAATTACCCATAGCCTCACTTTAATCGCATGTTAATGCTTTATGGGGAGGTGAACTAGTAAAAAAAGAAAACCATGGACCCAATCAAATTGGTCCAATGGACAAGACATACTGTAAGAGAACACTAATTGTGTAGGGGGAAACACTGCAAGGGCTTCCCAAAACACTTTTCAAAAGAAACCACTAACCACATGCTTTCACAGCAATTTACAAATGAGAAGTCAAACTCAAGACTCAAATCAGTCAAAAAGGATTCACGGCTTGAAACGCCTCAAATCCAACACTTCCAAAATACAATAACACACCACACAACCAAAAATTATTATTTTTACACAAAATAATTTTTACATAAAAACCAGATTTCTACAAATCCAAAACAAAGAGACGAAGAATGATGCAAGATGAGACTAGTGTTGACGGGTGAATGAGACATATGGTTGGAGGCCATACGCCAATCATGCCAGAACCACATAGGGTATTCTGGGAAAACGTCCATGGCTCCACATGGCTTGATGGACCCTACGAGCTCACTAGGACCACAAACCCTACTTCTTTTTCATTTCCCCTATAAAAGATTAACCACATGGACCAAAGATTTTGAGAAACCTCAACTTACTTTGGTAACTCGATTCCCGCCACGAGGTGTGCTGGCTAGACACCTTACTCGAATCCAGGACATGAAGTTCCAACACCCTTAACTTTGGTATACCTTGACTCTATCGCAAAATAAAATGACCCAAAAGAACAAACCCACTATGATACCATTTTTTCATGAACCAGGCCAGGTCGCCATCCGACCCGGCGCCCGACCCGATCTGCGACATGGCATGAAGGGATTTCCCGATCCCCACGGGCTGGCACAAGTTCCTGGGTATCAAAACATTACATGGGAATGATTTAACTGAAATTAAAGACTGAAAGGCAACTAACAAGATAAACAAGATGAAACTGGAAACAGACAACCGAACACGCCTTTAAACATTAAACAAGTTTAAAGTCTACAATTCAACTAAAACCCAAAATGAACTACAACAAAGATAGAGAACTAAAACTCCAATACCAACCTCCAAGAGAAGACCATCAGCAACCAGAACCACCATCACTAAGTTCAACGCTTCGACTTAGAATACAAAAGAAACAAAAACTACAAACACCCAAAGGTGTATGTAGGGTGTGATCCAAAAGCCCAGTTGGACATCACCCAATAAAAGGATCCACACATAATTATTAAATGACAATACATTTTCAATTTTAATTAAAGAAAGAATTAAATTCTTTAACAGTTTTGAAGAAAATGAGATTAAAGAAAAAGTTTCAAATGGAACTACTTAAATTAAAACACACACACACACACCCTTACTTTTTGAAATAACCAATGTGTCACACTGATGAGCATAAAGAACCAATGAGCACTAGTATGGGAGAGGCCTCATGGGTGTTAGCTAGATTGGTCCCCTAGATCTTTATGTCTTGGTGAAATGTGTCTTAGAAGACCACGACCCTCAGAAAATGTGGGTTAGAAGGCCACAACCCTCATAAAACATGGCATATAAGGCTAGAACCCTCAGAAAATCATATGTTTAGTTAGTGTTTCAATCATTAGTCCTTCTAGTGAAGCCAGACCGAGTCACCTCCAGAACACTCACTGAATAGTCTAGTCCACCCTCCTAGATACCCGGGCATCCCTGTTTGGGCTCAAACAAGTTTCAAGTTCATGTCACATGTCACAATAATGCATAAAGGCCAAACAAGGTACTTACACACAGAAAATCACAATTTTTAATCCCAAATATTCTTTAAAAACCATACGCACACCAAAAAATTTTCAAAACATAATCTGCATAAGTTACATACTCAATTAAACTCTCTGCACAATATAAAAGGCACTCGTCACTAAACAAGCCACCACTTACACATGTAAACACCATTTTGAAATAATTCACACACTAAATCACTTTTCAAACATGTTTCACACCATTTTCATAATTAAGTAAACCATAAAAAATTATAAATCAATATAAAAAGGGTGTCAGATGTCTTGGAACAAACTAAAGTAACCATTTATAAATTCAAACTCATTCACACATCACATGCACTCAAATAAAATTTTAAAGTTCAACCTTCTCCAACCAAATAGTTTGGTGGAAAAACCTTACACTATATGAAAAAAATAAAATTGCATAAACCACATAATTCCATAAGAAAAAAAATAAAATCTCATAAAAAAATATAAAATAAATTGATTAGAGTTAACCACTAAACCCATACAAACCATCCTTTATGACCAAACGCCCACAACTCCATGAAAAAAATACAGTTTTCACCACTTTCACAAATTAATAAGTCAATCACACAATTTAAAAATCACCAATAAGGTTATCAGCAGAAAACCCAAGCTTTATATAAACAAACTTCTAAAAAGTTTCAATGTAAATAAAACTTTAAAAAGAAACAATTTCACACTACAAAAATTAATTAAATAATATTATAAATTAATCAAACTTGAAAATTAATTAATTAAATAATAATTAATCATGGAACCACCTACCTCAGGTGAAGAATTTCCCAAAATTGGTTGAATTATTTAATCGCACCTAAAGCGCACCATAAATGAACCAAAGGTGAACCCTAAATCATGAAATCGAACAATCATAATTAATGATTAAACCCTAAAAAGAACCCCTTAGCCTCTGGACAACCAAAAGGTCATGAAAAAAGAAGAATAAGAGTACTCAACCAGAGGGGTGGGGGGGTTGATTGCGCGAAAGGTGGGAAGGGCGCTGGAGGTGTCACCGACCAGTAAGGGGAGGTCAGAGGAGGGGTTCGACAATGTATTTTAGGGGAGCAGGGGAGGTCCGGTGGAACTACGAGCATGAGGCAGAGTAATGGAATGACTGGGCTGGATGAGAGGGAGGAACTGTGTGAACCTTCAGAGGGTGGGAGGAGGCGAGTAGGCTGGCAGGCTAGCTGAATAGGGGTTCGACATGGGAGGAGAAGGGAAATGGTGCACGGGGAATTTGTGTTGGGTGGAGAGGATAGAGGCGTGGCGCGAGGAAGGGATGGCCAGGGAGCTTCAAGGTGTGATGGTGGGGAGCACAGTGCGCTGGGCATGGAGGAAGGAGGCGGCGCGATCCAGGTGAGTCCGGGGGGGGGGGGGGGTTCGTGCGATGGAAATCGGGAGGGGTAAGGGGAGGTCCTCAAAACCATAAGTAAAGAATAATACCAAAATAAAAAAATACAATAAGAGGAAAAACCAAAATAAAACCAATAAATAAAAAATAATAATTTTAATCATACCAATAATAACTTAATTAAAACATTAATAAAAAAATTAATAATAATAATAATAATAATTAAAACAAGAATAATAATAAATAAAATAACTTAATTTTCATCATTAATATAAATAATAATAATACTCAATAATAATTAATAATATCCTCAAATAATAATATTACCATTATCTGTAAAACAATTCCTTAAATTTTATCACACTCTTCTTATTTTCATTTTATTTCAATTTCCTTATTCGTCATCATTTTATTATTCCTTTATGTTTTAACTCATTTTTGAAAGCTGGGAAGACCGTGCGGTCTCTGAACCATGCCCTGCCCGTACGTCCAGTGATGCAAAACCCAAAACACTAATAATAATAATAATAATAATTATTATTATTATAATCATAATAAGATAATAACATACATAATAAACTAAATAATAACCTATATAATGATCAACTTAATAAAATGCTATTAATAAAAATAATACTCTCAATTAAATTATTATCCAGGAAAATAATAATATTCTGAAGTGAAATTAATATAATCAGTATTATTAAAACCATTATAAATTCATCTTATTTCATTAGTTGACCATCAGGTAGGATGTGCGGTGAACTGGGTGAGGGCGCGCGATGAGTCCACGTGGCTTTGACTGTGGTGCGCTAGACGTAACCAAGGGTGAAACATTCATTTCTAAATAAGATGTTATAAATTTTGAGTTAGGCCTCGACCCGAACTATCCGATTCCAAATAAAAATAATAATATAAAAAACGGGTGTGACACAACACCTGTTTTTTATAGGTGTCAAGTACATAGATATTTTTCCCATACTCGATAATATAAATTTACTTGTTTCCTATAATGGATTAAGCACCTTGACATGTTTCCCGTAATGGATCAAGAATATTGACTTGTTTCCTAAAATTATCTCAAGAGATATATTACATTTTCCTATGCATTGGAGAGACATATAATTCTAGTCCCACCAATCACACAATTAAAACCATATATATTTTCCATAAGATCATAAATCATACTTTATTACATTATATCAAAACCCATGAAAATAAAAAGGGTTTAACAATAATTTTATAATTTATTCAGAACATAAAATTTGGAAGATAAATAGGTTTTATGAACATATAATTATCATAAAAATAAACCATCCCGATAAAGAATAATGATGGTTCCATTAGATCATATCCCCATCAAGACAAAACTAACATCATAGGTTTTTGACTATAATGAATATAAATAAAAATATAAATTTTCTCAATGAAAATATACATTCAATTTTTAAATATTTTTTTCCCAAAATAGAATATCTCTAAAATTTTATAAACTAAAGTTATTTGAAAATATGTATTTAAAAATTTATAATAATATTAAAATCCATTAGGTATCATGAATAAATTATATTTCATTAATTTTTTATAAGATAAAATAAAACATTACTTTAACACTTTTGTAGAAAAAGTCAAAAAGTACCTCATTCCGAAATTGAAAAGAATATTCTTTTTAAAATATTTGTTTAAAAATAAAATCACTTGTAAAAATTACATTAAACAATTATAGTATGAGCTTAAAAAAATTATTGAAAACATTTTTAGAAAATTTAGATACTCCAATGAAAGGATTTTACAACAAAGAGAGAAAGAAAATCTATTTTCCATGAAAAAAATCCTTTAATCTTTTAAATACTTAATGTGAGAAAAAAGGAAAAAATATATTCTTAATAAATAAACACATGAGAATATAATTAAAGGTATTAATCAAATAAGGATTAAATAACGTCTTCAATGGAAATTCATGTATAAAAAATTCCAATCATAATAGGACTTAAATATAAATTCCTTACCTCAAGTCTCACACTTGTTATTAATCATCTAAACCTCATTTATAGTAAATATAATTTTATTATTTACATATTCCATAACTATATTAATATATATTATACAATGTATACTTTATTTATGAAATAACTTCACTCATTTGGTAATAATGATGTAATAAAATCAGAGTTCTGAAAGACATATATTTCTTTTTTAGAGAAATTTCTAGTTTGGTAGTCTCGTTCCATGTATATGGATAATGGTTATATAATTTGATGAATTTTTATCATGATTTATATATCATATATGTTAATAATATACACACTTATATTCATCCATAGATTTTATATATAAAAAATTGAATTACACCATTCATAGAGAATGTAGGCCATATTTACGCATTAACATTAATTTAATATTTTAGCAGATGAAGCAATATATTGAAAAATTATAATTAATCATTATATAATCATTATTATATCATATAAATCATATATATTCATCAAATTAATCATTATTAAAATCCATGTGAATTATAGATGAAAAAAGAATCATGTATGTTCACGGGGATTCTAGACCACACATATACAAGAGCGACATTATTGTTTTCCTTTGGTTTGTATGGTAAAATGTATATATTAAATTCTTATTATGTAAGATTTAATAATTCATTAATATCATAAATAAAAATTAAACACATGGTGAGGGAAAATGAATTGTATCCCTATGTGGAGACGATATGCCTTACATATACATGAACGATGCTTAGACATGCTGATTGCTGGAAAAGAATGTGAATAGTTATGGTTTCACAATAATAATAAATTTCATAATATATAATAAAGTGAATTTATTATTAAATGATTATTATGAAAAATTTATTGGATATAAAAGTAGAATAAAAAATAATGTGATCGTATAATGATATTACCTCTTCTTTGATACAACTACTTTAGATATCCTCTATAGACCTGAGGGGTTCTCATTTGGGAATACCAGAACAAATATATCTTGAATAAGGTATTTTCAAAGATAATTAAGAATTTTTTTCCAATAAATAATGATAAAAGTGGTGTGAATAAGATAAGGGATAGGTTCCCTTTTATAAGAGAGGAGAGGGGAACTCTTGGAATTTTATAACAGATTAAAAAATAATGACACCATTAACTAGCCAAAATGTCGCTAAAGAGATATTTATTTGAATGTAATATAACATATATTTCAAATAAATATATCATTAAAATTTTTAAAGGATTATGTGGTGTTATAAATCTTATATGTTGGTTTAACCATTTAGTGAATTTATTTTAAACATAATAATTGTAACATCCTTGTCAATTTAAAGGGATTTAATTTTACTAATATGGTTATATTAGGCTTGAAAATGGACAATGGGTGACATTGTGGACTATGTATTATCTACCATATCAACTATAATTTTATTTATGTTTTTGAAATATTTTAATACATTTTTTTTGATAAAATATTATTAACGTGATTTTTGAAACTTTTTTTTAGCTTCAATTAAAACACGTATAGATAAATTGTTTACTGAAGTATATTCATTTTACAAAAAATACATATATGTCACATTAATCTATAAAATTCATGGAACACCATAACTCATTTTAATAATATTACATATAATATTTTTAATTATTTTATTTCATTTTTGTATTAATTGAAAAATTAATGTATCAGAATTATATAACAATTTAAGGTAATTATATAATTACCAAAAATTATAAATGAATTTTAATAATGAAATTAATTTTATGAAGAAAAAAATAGACATTAATATTCCTTAATAACTTTTCTTTGTCCCTAATTGGACACATAATAGATATTTAAAACTAAGATAGTGCAATTTGGTAACTTTATTTGATTTAAATATTATATAAGTAATTTTAATGGAAATGTATCCCTTAAGTAATAAATTTTGAATGTGAGGTAGCTTATATTAATCTGATTTACCCATTACTAAGGTTAATATTTTACCAAGGCTACTATTCATAATTCCTAAAATAACACTGACCTATTTAAAAAAAATTCATACTAATTCCATTTATGGAATCCATTTTATGAAATCCATTTTTTATTAGTGAAATAAATTAATTTTAAAAAAATAAATCTAAACGCGATGAAAACATATTTTTAGAAAAAAATTAAGAATAAAACTTGATTTATTGATATCCCAATTCAAAAAATGTTCGATGAATGATTTAAAATTTTATTGAATATATAATATGAGTAATTCATTAAAATCATTAACCAACAAGGTAGAATTTAATTTATTAATATAAAAATAAATTGGTCATATAAAATCAATTTTTTTGTAAAAAAAATATTTTTAAAATATTTTTTTTTCAATTCTAATTAATTGATAACTAATGAACTAATTTATTTCATATGTAAAACATATGTTTTTAATAATTTACTTAGTCTTATTTATACCCACAAATACAATGATTATGTGAAAATCATCAACTTAAATAATAAATTTTTAATAGTATATCACGATTAGTTTAAACATAGGGTTGTGTGTAATCTAATCTAACAAATAAATCTCATTTATTTATTGAAAATTATTTTATAATTATCATAGATAGAAAAATTCTAATCTCATTATAATGAATTAACCCCAAAATATTCATCACTTTGATACTATCATATGATTATATCTCTATTTTATTATATCATAGGGTTCCCACAAAGGTACTTCAAATTTCTAATTTCTCCAGAAACATTTCACCAAGGGAGTTATCTTATTCCAAATATCATTATTCGCATGATAAAATATTTCTATTAGTTTTTATTTATAAGATATATCATGATCCAGTGATACGACCTCTCACTTAATTACATTTGATAGATCAAGTATGTACTTCCTATAGAGAAATACATAGAACATGTTAAGATATTTATAGTGGTTCGGTGGAAGTTCTAATGTGTATTATTGTTTCCCTAATCAATTAAGAATCTCAATTGGGATAATAAAACTATATACTGACATTAAATACTTTCTGAATATCATAAAAATCTTCCATTAAGAAATTTAAATAAAAACCTCTCATAAAAATCAAATTCCATATCACACCGATGATTTTCATCATATATTGTTTTGTCACATATAAGATGCCTTATTGTGATTTGGATTCAATTTAAAATCCACAATCATATCGTCATCTTCATTATTCCCCAATAGATTTATTTCTTTAATTCATCTAATAATACTAGAGTTATATAATTATTTCCAAAGAGGGATTCATAAGGAGCCATTTGAATTATCGAGTGAAATCTATTGTTGTATGAAATATATTCTACAGGAAGTTATTGATCCAAAACACCTTTTAAATCAATTGAATATGATCTCATCATAACCTATAGTGGTTTAGTTCTACTCAAGGAATTACTATCTTTTGTATATCAATATTCCATACTAAAAATCAAATATGTATCCAAATACTGAAAAATACATCCCAAAAACATCTAGTTAAAAATCACATCCCAATCAAATATAATGGACTGTGGTACTCCTTATAACTTTACCAATTCATAAATGTATATCATGGAAAGGAGTTCTATATAGACATCTTCTCTAATGTAATTAAGTAATATGAATTTTTAAACTAATCAAATACAAACTGAATAGAATTGTTTTCTTTAGATATCTTTTTGAGTCCAAGAAAAAAAATGGCGACGTTTTCTTATTACAATGTTGGTATAGGTAATGGATATAAAATACCCTTGGAATTACATTTCTAAACCTTAACATGATAAAATTCTGAGCACCAATATACATACTCATTAATATCTATCTTTATATAGACCCACCATAAATTCTCTTTCATATATCTATAAATATTTTTAATTAATGGATAAATATAGAATAATGTACTATGAGAATCGTCCGATAGATAATTATTAAAATTAGGTATAGGAGGAACACATACATGGTTCCTGGAACTTTTAATTCCATTATAATCTAGGTTGACCACTATAACATTTCTCAACTTATTTTGAAGCTCCACATCTTCCTTTTACAACGCTTAAAATTTCACATGGATAGATGGTTGAACATTAATTTGAGAAAGATAATATTTCTCTACTTATGTAGTTATTTCATAATCCAAACTTTTATAATATAGAAATATTTAATCGTTTTTATTCCTTTTCATGGACAATATTGAATTAGTCTTTTAACTCATAGCATCATACACCTTGCTCACTTTCTAATGGTGGTATTGTATTGAGATATTTTGATATTTAATCATCTCTAAACATATTGTATAGAATATATTAAACTCTTTAAATATGAAAGATTAATTTAATAATTTATGATAAATAAATATATAAAAACCTTTCCATAAAAATAGCTTCATATCATAAATAAAAAATTTTTATAGCTAATTTGAAACCATGAGTTGGGTAATCATTCTCAGGATCCTTGAATTGGCAAGAGGCATATGTTATATCCATATCATTCTACAAGAGAAGAAATATCATTACATTATTTGATTCATCACTATATATTACAATGCATTCTATACTATAGATTAGTGTAAGCAGAGGTGTACTAACTAGACTTCTCTTGAACCCCTTGAAACATTCCTCGAATCCATTTATCCAAAGGAAATTGGAACCATTATAAGTTAACTAGGTGATTGGATTAGAAACCTATAAGGTATTCTTAAAAATGAATTGATATTATCCTTAAAAACCAAGAGAAATATTGATCTCGCTAAATACAGTTGGTGTGGGCCACTTATTAGTAACATTTGACTTTGAAAGATCCACCAAAATACCCTCACATGAGTGTATTTGATCCAATAATGTTACTTTCAAAAGAATTTACACTTTAGAAAAAAATCTTATAAATTCTCCTTCATCATGGGTTTTATTTATATTCTTATGTATTCATAATTATCATCCATTGACATTGAATATATAATAATATCATCTATAAATACTACCAAAATTAATCAACGTAATCTATAAAGACTATATTAAAAAAATCCAGAAAGATAGAGGGGGTAACTGCATGACAAAATGGAATCACTATAAATTCATATCTACATTACATGTATAGAATTATTTCATGGGTATAGATTTTTTCTTGAAGCTCAGGTGAATTTATCTAGAATGAAGGCCAATCATAGAAATGTATGGACCTCCTTACAGTTTATCAAACAACTCATATATATAGTTTAAAAGACACTTGTTCTTGATAGTGATCTTATTATGTTTTAAATAAACAATTTAGAGTCATATTTATCCATATATTTTCATAAATAAATTAATTTTTGAAGACATAAGTGATTCATTTGGATGAATCTATCCCCTCTCAAGATTCTCCTATAGTTTCTTTTTTAATTCATTCAACTGAAGAGGGGCCATTATTTATGGAGTCTTTGAAATTGATTTGAAACCATGTATGTGTTCTCTAGAGAACTCAACATCATTGGTTGGTGGAATAATAAGATATTATTAAGAAAAGATATATATATAATTCTATATAATATTAATATCTTTGATTTTTATTTTCTTCCCAAACAACATAGACAAATGCCCCTTTGAATATAAATCAAGACCTATAAAATGGATGTGATTTCCATTGAATGTTGATATATATAATCTCACTTATAGATGATCATATATTGATTGGTAATATCAATAATGAGTTACCAACCTTAGTAATTCATGTGGAATTTATGTAAATAAATCCAATCCATTCCCAAAATAACATCAACTTTAACTAGGGGAGAATAATGAGATTTGAATGAAGAAAATTCCCAAAAACATTGACTATAGAAGAATCATATACATGATATGTGATCATCATACCATTAGTTTTTTGATATTTAATTTAATATCTAATCATTGAGAGTCATTTTGGTACACTTTTCAAATTACTCAGATAAAAAATATTGGGTAAAACTATAGTCAAATAAGACATTATAAATTCTAGAATTGATTGTAAGTGTACCTTTCATCACGTCATTCTCTTATCCCACTTGGTAATTAATGATTAGAATATATTTACCTTTTTTATTTTGGATTAAGAGTTTGTGTATTATGATCATCATAAAACAAATTCTAATTAATCCACTGGTTCTAAAAATTCCCACACTCTTTGCCTTTGAAGCATTGGAGTGTTGGTGGTTCAGTTGTCGGCATCTTTCACTCCACCATTTCATTAACTAAACAATTTAGCCTCCTTTTATATTTGGTGGCTTTATGAACCACATTTTCATATTTAATTCACCTCCAAATTATATTCATGAAATTTCACTGATGATTCTTTCAAAATTTAAGACATATAGATGGATGGAATTTCATTCCACCAAGTGATCCATTAAAGTTTTCATGGCCCTTGACCATACTTCACTTGTAAACACTATGGTAAATGTGGGAATATCCAATTTCCATTTTGACATTGATTTAAAAATGAATGATTACTTTGTAGATACTAAATTATATTATTAATAATGACATTATGAGACTTGGTTATTATAAACCAATGAATTGATAAAATTTTCTTTCTGGGAAAATGATTAACCCTAAAGAATATTGTGAATGTCTTCTAAAATATTCCACATAAGTAACAATGGATTCATCATCCTTTTCATAATATCAAGGAATTCCTTCTCTATCCTTGTACATACACTACAATTGAAGTACTTACTGAAAAATATATTCTTAAAACCATCACATTTTATATGGTTAATTTATTACTCTTGACATTTTTTCATAATAAGATTCCACTATTGATTTTATTTTTATTTAAAATAATAATTTTTTTTGGGAAAAAAATTTCTTTTTATGATAACTTTAAAATAGAAAATATTTTCTTAAGGATGATGATCTATCACTTGCCTACTATGGCATAAATAGACCCATTCAATGAAGGTGGTGTTTCCTCGTAAAATATTCAGTGGTACATTGTTCATTATAAATATAATATTGATGAATGACATGAATAATGTCCTTAGAATTTTTTATGATCATTAAAATAAGATTCTACATTCTATCCCTCGTATAATTTAGTTGATCATGTGCAAATTTACTTCATTATCCATCATTTTTTATTTTTATGTCTTCTTGTTCTAGACATTGAATAAAAAAATCAATGTGTGAAAAAATAATAATAGTGAAAAGAAAAAAAAGAGGTAAATTCATTTATAGGATGTCAAAATGATGACGCGTTATTCTAAATCAATGAAACCTAAGGTTAAACCAAGTCCATTCATGGTGATTACAAAATATTTAGGATTTTATCCTAAATGTAGACAAATCCCATGGGTTTCCACTAAACTTTTCTCATCCTAGTTTCAAATGGTTAAATAAACCATTCTATGATACCAATTGTAAATTTTGAGGATTTTCATATATAAATATTACATCTTATTATATGAATACTCAATAAATTCCAAAAATATGTACCCATGGATTGTAATGGTTTAGTGTTATTAGAGACTAGATACACATTATTCTTATTTTTTAAAGAACTTCAACATCTCCCAAAATGATCACTCAGTGTATTACTCTTCATATACATACCCAAATTAATCAATTATTCATAACCTTGTGAAAAGAAACTAAAGAAGGTGTGAGATTAGATTCTCAATAAGGGTAAACATGGGCGATATCAATCGATGATAACATAAAAGAATATGATAATAATATTTGTAATATATCATAATTGTAATATAAATAGTTCATACCTAGTGTATTAACGATCACAAAAATGAGTCATGAAAGAAATCATTATCATTTCAAAATACATGAATCATAAGAGTGACAAGACTTAATAAATCAATCATGAACTATAATTTCATTTAATAAAAGTGTGGCACTATAATAGGTATATAAATCAATCCATTTGTCAAGGTTTACTATAAAGACCATAAAATTATAATGGATACGACATGAATACATATTTCTTCTATTGAATCATGCACATCAAATTGATTCTAGTAATTGATCAAGAATATCAACATTTTTTTATAATATCTCAATAATGTTGACTTTTTTTTCCATAATGGAGCAAGCACATCAACTTTTTTCCTATAATAATGCATGATATGTATAGATTACCCAATCCATTAGAGGGACATATAATTCTAGGCTAACTAATCACATAATTACAACCATACATATGTGTTCCAAAAGATCATACAACATTTGACAAATCATCATATCATAACCTATAAAAACAACATGTGTTTCATAAATATTTTATAATCTCATCATAGTATAACACGTGGAAAATAAATGGGATTCATAAAACATAAAATTATCATAAACATAATCCATATTGAAAAATTATAATGATTGTAACACAAAATCATGTCACCAGTAAATCAAAATAAACACCAAAGGTTGTTTTCGTTGATGTATATAAATAAAATTAAAAACATTATTGAGAAAAATCTAATTTCCATTATAAAATACATTCATTCGAACATAAAAAATAGAAAAATGTATTATGAAAAAAATTTTTATTTAAAAGAAATGTGGAAAAATATAAAGTAACCATAAAATCACTAAGAGGACATGATGGAAGAAAATTCTATTCATTCCATATTAGATAAAATAATACATTCTTTTCAAACTTTTGTAGAATAAGAAAAAAAGTTCCCCATTTAAAAACAGAAAAGTAGAATAATTTAGAAAACAAATATAAAAAGTAAATAATGCATTAAAATTATTTTAAAAAATTATAATATAATCATAAATATATTCTTTAAAACATTATTAAAAAATAATGATATAGAAGAAAAAGGATTTTATAACGATGTGAGAAATAAAGACATTTTTCCATAAAACACTCTTTTGGGATATTAAATACATAATTTTATATAAAAGAAAGAAAGAAATATATTATAAATAAATAACCATAGGTGATAAAAATAAAATAGATCTAAAAGATAAGGATCTTATAGTTTCCTCAATGGAAATTTAAATATAAATAATATCGATTAAAATAGGATGGAAACATAAAACCCTTACCTTGAGCATCTTCTTCATACATTTAACCTCATGTGTAATAAATATATATCTATTATAAATGTATTATAGAACCACATTTTTTATATATCATACAATTTATTATTTATTCATGACATTATATAACCCATTTATTAATTGTTTTTAAAGAAATCACTATCCTAGGTGATATCTATTTCATTTTTGAAACATGTTTCGGTTTAGAAGTCCCAGTCCTTAAAAATTGATTATGGATCAATCATTTATATAATTTTAATCTTGATATAAATGTAATATATTTTAACTATATATATATATATTTAGTACAATCCCTTAAATTTATACATAGAGAAAATGAATTTCACCATTCATGGAGACCGTTGGTTGGATGTATGCATGTATGTTATTTTCAATTTTTGAAAGATGGAAAGATATATTTTTTACTAATAATTAATTATTCCAAAATTATTATTTTATCATATAAATTATATATATTTACAAAATTCATCCTCATTACCATCCATGTAAAATTGATAAGATAAACTAATCACATCATTTTGTGGAGGTAGTATTTTATACATATTCTCGAGTGACATTATCATTTTACACAGTTTTCCTATTTAAAGATTATTAAAGTTTTTAAATAATTTAATAAATTATTATCTTGATAAAATATCATTAATTAAAATTTTGATACTACACATTTCACTTCAACCTAAAATACATAGATAAAATAAATTATTCAAATATTATACTTTTAGAAAACAATAATATGTTTCATTAATTTTTAAATTATTGTAACATAATTAATAATTCAAACTGTTTTACTTTTAATATTTTCATTTTAATATATTTTAATTTTTAATTAATTAATTTATTACCATATTGGCATTTCATAAGCATTTAAGGTAACTATATAATTATTAAAAATCATAAAAAGATTTCCATCATGAAAAAAATACATTAAGATAAAAAATAGATATTTATATTAAATGAACTATTTTTATTGTTCCTATGTTAACATATAATAGATATTTTAAACTAAGAGAGTGAAATTTTGTAACATTATTTGATTTAAATATTATATATTCCATTTTCATGGAAAAGTTTCAATCAAATAGATAAATTTAGAGCATAATGCAATGAGGGTAAAATTACCTTTTTCCATTAAAAAATATGATGAAAAACTATTTTCTTATCACTTAGTTTTAACTTAGATTAACAGTATTTACCCTTTATTGCAGTAATAAATTTCACCACGGTCACTATTCATAATGCCAAAAATAAATAGTGTACATTTACTAAATTTGAACCACTAAATTCATAATATAGAATCCATTTAAAAAAATCCATTTCTATAACTGGAAAAAATTAATTTTATAATATGGGAGAAAAATGTGATGAAAATGACTATTTAGAAAAATAAATTTTTAAGCATTAAATATTATTTATTCATACCTTATATCTAAAAATATTAAATCAATGATAAAATATTTGATTGAATATATAATATTTCCATTTCATTAATAGAATTCGCCATGAAATATTATTTTAATTAATTAATTTGAAAATACATTTCACTTATAAACAAATATTTTTTTAGAAAAACATCTCTTTAATATTAAAATATTTTTATTATTTAATAATCAACTGAAAAATGAGGAATTCGTTTTATTTATTTGTAAACCATAATTTTTTTGAAATTTTTTTATTCTGGTTCATAAACTCCAATCCAATGTCTAGGTGATAACTATCACATTAAAAAAAATATTTTAATAATATATCATGGTTCGTTTAAAATCTGTGTATCCTATAACTCAATCTATTAAGGAAATCCAATTTATTTATATGGATTTATTTCATAAAATATTTGGGGTGTAATAATCACCGAACAATTAATAAATTTTGGGGTAGGGTCATGGGTTAATTATTTGTCTGTGATTATTCTGGAATCCATTGACAAGCTCTTATTCACCAATATTTGTAAAAATCCTACTTTTTTTAATTACATTTAGAATCCCTAGAGTTCATTCTAGGGGATCTTATTATTATTATTATATATTTATATATATTTATAAAATGTATATATGTTTGTGTGTGTAACTATAGAAATTTAAACACACAAAAATATTTAGGTGGGTGTTGCTATATGTAAACATACATATATCTCTTTGTTTATATATATTAATATATATTTATTTGAAAATATATTATTATTAATTATTAATTAATAACTAATAGTTATAAAATTGGAATATGTGTATATAAGAATTTTAATATATATATATCTGAATTTATCTTTATGTAAGTATATACATGTATAATAAATCATTTATAATCAATAGATGTCGGGCATGGCAGAGGGAAAAGAGATTTTTATAACAACCAATAGGAATGGTGTTTTAATCCTACTTCACTTTTATATGTTATTAATTTATTAGGGAGGGTTATGTTGGGCCATGTATTTGGATGAACTTGTTGAGAAGTACTCGTGGACACTAATGGATAGTAGTGCACATGGATTAGCAATAAGGATTTTATATAGATTATTAGATTCAATGAAGGGATGATCAACAAATAGGAGTATATTCAGACTTAGGATAACATTGAATATAACATTGAAGACCTCATAAAGTACAATATAGAAACACATGTAAATTTTATCGCCTGGAAAATTTTTAGGGAACTTGATTCAAGTAGGATTAAGTCATTGTTCAACAACTATGTGACTTCCTTTAGTGTTGTCTCTAGATGAACTTGTGGTTTCCTAGATTTCCATAAAATTATATTGAGAATAAAAAATAAATTTTTAGTTCTTCATGTAATAAAATAAACAAAAAATACAAAAAAATACAAAAAATATTTCCTAATTTTATTTAAATATTATAAAAATATATATAAGTTTAAAAAACTATAGAAAAATGATTAAATACTGTTTAAATAATTATGAATGAAAAATTCATGAAATGAATAAACCACCTCAAAATTATTCTCAAAACACCAATCCCTAATATTTTTTTGAATCTATTGAAAATAATTTAATGGATGTTTAACTATCCAATAAATGAAATAAAGATCATTGTAAATCCTATTTTCCTTATAGTGAAAGATAATGAGAGGGATAATTACAAAAGGAATAAAATTACATATAGAACATAAATATAAATATAAATATGATATTTAAGTGGTATCTACAACTAATGTTTTTTTAAAATAGTGGGTTAATTGGAAAACAAAATTGAAGATGAATAGGAAGTTTGAAAAGACTTTATATGAAACCAATTTTTTGTTACAAAGGATGATTACTCATAACAATATTGTTTCTGAAACTTTTGTTGGAGCGCACATCCATCTTTGGAGGATGTGCTGATTCATTTCCGCACATTCCATATTTCCAAATACGGGTGACATCTATCGCTTATTCAAGGACATTTTCTCAATGATCGAAACGAGATGATGGGATGTCAGTCTCTCCTTTAATAGATTCCTCCTCAGAATTCGTCACCTAGTATGGGTCTCCCTTAAAATGTAAGATGTTGTTCGTGATACTCTTCCCAATTCCATGTCTTCATGGACACTGGTTAACAACAATTATTCTAATAAGACATTCTAAAGGGTCAAGTCAGGGAAGAAATATTCGATAGGGGGAGTAGTCACATTAGACATCGCTGACATGTCTGTACGATAGAACACTGATGAGTCTGGGTTTTTTCTCCTTTTTATAGGGCTTCTCGAGGGCATGGAAGCTCAAGGAATCCAACTTCGACTACGGGGAATTATATTCCATTGGTATGACTCTAAGGTTTTCCTCATCTTCCCTTATTTAACACAGGGTATGCCGCTAGTTTAATGTCTAGTGGAGAAGGACCAAACTAATCTGAACTCTGATTTGAGTGGATCAGATGGGTGCATCCCCAAGAGTGATCACATAAGGGGTTTACTAGATGGGAGGATCAAAACATCCAATAAAGGCAGATATGATGATTCTTGGGTCCCTACAAATGGGATGCCAAAGTTTACCATTAACTAGGATTAAACCTTAGGAATGCCTCCTACGTACCCTATCCCAAGAGACAGGGATCAAAACATGAATAGTTTGGTGGAAAGGCTTGTAATTGGGGTGTGCATGAAGGATAATGACCCAAAAAAGACACTGGGGATTATGCATTGACAGCAGCCCAAGGGGTTGATGATGTGATCTCACCGGGATGTGGCAGCCCGGATAAGAATAAGGATGGAAGATGGATGGTTGAATGAAGTGGATGGTGAATGAAAAGAAACCATAGTGAAGGTGATGGTAGTGTTTGTCTTGAACCTCGGGGAGGTTTCCCACGTATCCTCGTGGTAGGTAATCAATGTCCACATAGTTTGGTGGGTCGATGGGGCTCCTGAGGAGCCGACCCGTGAGAATGGACGCATGGATGGGACCTGGAGGAAGTAGAACCTCCGGGCTGGGGCATGACCTTCCTGAAATAACAAGGCTCAAGGGAAAGACCAGGATGAGACATGGGTGATGGGTTGGAACCTCATTGAGGCTTCCTGCATATCCCCGTGGTAGGGAATCAACGTCCATGTAGTTCAGGATGGGGGTATAGAATCTGGGTGTATGCATTGGACAACGACCTAATGATATGTTGGGGCTTACGTGGGACTAGCAGCCTCGGTTGGTCTGGATCCCAGGGGGAGGACTGGAAATGTATGTCCTAAAATGAGGTAATACAACATCATAACATAGATTGGGAACTGTAACAACTTACCATTGGTTGGGGAATACAACGTCTTATAGCTAGACAGGCATTACAACGGCTTACCGCTGGATAGGGTTGAACCTCATGGAGGCTTCCAACATACAATTCTTGGAAAGAGAAAGGATCAAACCCACTTAGTTCATATGGGTTTCTCAATGTTTGGGGTTGAACCTTAGGGAGTCCTCCTATGTACCGTTATTAGGATACATGGATCAAAACCCACGTAGTTTGAAGGTATATAGTTTAACTTCATGATAGATGAAAAGGGGGAATACTGTTTAATGCCATGCAGGATGAGGGTGAACCACATGAAGCAGTTGGGACTGATGGGTGATAGGGTTGATCCTCAGGGAGTCTTCTTAAGTACCTTGTTTGGAAATAGAAAGGATCAAATTCTACGTAGTTCATATAGGGTTTAGGGCTTATATTCTAAGGAAACCCATAGAGGATGCCATGGTCGATGCTTACTCTAATCCCACGTGAGTCATGTTCGATGTGAGAAACAATAGGTAGCACAGACCTGATGATCCTAGAGAAAAGGTGCGGCTACGAAGGGCGGTGAATGGGGATTACACATAAAAGCAGCCGAAAGAATAAATAGAGGGGATTACACTTGGTTAGCCGCCCAAGGATATGGAGAATGGGACTTACTTAAAGGTGGATTCCCAATGACGATAAAGCCCAGAGGGAGAATGATAGGGCAACAAAGGTCCTGGTTCCCATATCTCATTTTGTATTTTGGCATAGAATAAGAGAGGAGGATAAAGGATGCTACCTCCCACAAGAAAGGCTACAGTCTTACACAAAGATGGTTACACTTCCCTAAAGAATGACGCCACTCCAGCAAAGAGGATCTCATTCCATTGGAGGAAGATCTCACTCCTTTAAAGACTAGTGGGCGTGTAGAATGTTTGAGATGGGGAACCTCATTTATATTTCACGGGTCGAGGCTACTATTTAACGCCATGTGTTGAGGATGATGGCAATTGGCATTTTAATGTTTTGCAGCTCGAACGAGCCGTGTTCACTCCACACCCATAGGACTCACATAACTGATACACACCCACCCTTGGGGAAGGGAAGGCATCAGCAATGATATGATGATATGGTGTTGTGGAGTGATCAAATGAAAGGATCACGTTAGTGTGGCTATGCAAATAAGAAATATTCATTAGCATGCCTATGTGAAGATGATTGAGGATAAGAAACACAACATGAAGTACCATCCAATGGGATTTGAAATTAACCCACACAAGCTTGGAGGGCCCAAATAATGAAGGGTTTGCAAATCAAGAAGCCTCATAGAGAGGGGATTGGGAAAGATCATGGTGTCACAAAACAAAGGATCTTGTAAAGAATAGGTCCTTATGGAGCAAAAGGATTGGTTGAGCACCGAGGACTGCAGAGCGAAGAGACTCATAGACCACCCAGAATCGCAAAGCACATGGGCTTGTGGAGTAAAACATCTCGCAAAGAACCTAGGATCACAAACCACTAGGGCTTGTAGAGTGTAGTGGCTCGTAGAGCACTCGGAATCACAAAATACTGGTGCTCATGGAGTGCAGCATCTCACAGAGCCCCTGGGATCACAAAGCACTAGGGCTCACAAAGTGCTACAGCTCGCAGAACCCCCGGGATTATAGTGTATCGGGGCTCGCAGAGTGTAGTGACTCACAAAGAACCTAGGATCATGGAGCGCTAGGGCTCGTGGATCTCATCGGATTGTAGAGCACCCAAGATGGTAGAGCATCAGGGCTCGTGTTGCACATTGGCTCACAGAGCACCCAGGATCACAGAGCTCAAAGACCCCAATTATCCATGGAGTTCATATGTTTTTGGATTGTTCTTCACAAATCTTGGATGCTTTGAGAAGTTTCGAGTACCCAAAGGTATCTCCATCCCTTTCAATGGACCATAGGATTTTCAAAGGGCATCCATTTATGAAGAGGGGAAAAATTTGGGAAAAGGGAAAGGGATTTTTCAATTTTGAAGTACCTTGCATGGTTCATGTTTTCCGGAGGTTCTCAAAGCATAAGGTTCTATGCAATTCAAGAGCTGGAAGATGAAAGGTCCGGGTTTTGGTCCTCTTTGGAATTGGGGAAGCCAAGTATTTATAGGCACCACGGGGGAGCAAAGGGAGGAGTATGCCGGTTGAAGTATATAACGCTCCAAGACTGAATGGAGAGGCGGTCATCTTTCTTGGAACTGGGATTTAGTCCATCAGCTTTTATTGTGGTGGAAATAGAGAAGTTCTCACTCTGTGGTGGGCGCTGAGAAGGTCTAGCTCCATGGCAGGCACAGAGAGGGCCTCTGCTGGTTGGCACATTGCGTTGGAGGTTCAAATTCTTATGTTAGATTCCTTCATGGCTGGTGTGGAGAAGGGCTCGCTCCCCAGCAAGTGTGCTCTGTGGCGGGCACAGAGAGGGCGTAAACTTCGTGAGGAACCTTTACAAGATCTCCCTTTTCAGATGCTTTGTGATGACCAACTCATTCTCCTTTATGAGAGGTAGATTTTGGGCCCAAAAAATGACCCCCTTAGAATGGGAGCTAAGGAGAAATGATGGTCAGATTCTAAGGGATAACATCAGTAAAATTCATTTGGGGTGCAAAGTAGAGTTGCAGTGAAGGAGCATGAAGAATGGTTTTTTATAAGTTGGTGGAGTTCGTCGTGGAACACAATGTGAGGCGCACCTCGAAGACAAGATGTGTCATGAATCTCAATGGTATTAACCTATAAATAAAGGGCAATGGCCCCTACTTTATCTTCACTTTCCTCTGTTCCGTATTGAAGTTCGTTGATTCTAGATGCTCTGTGGATCGCTCTTCACAAACCTAATTCTATGGACCAGGTCTTTGTAATGCTACTCCATGCGCTTGCCACATGACAATCCTTATTTTCTCTACGGTGTGCATTGATTACCCCTACAATCTGTCCAAGAACTCCTTGGGCCTTTAAGCTATGCATGGTGCCCTTGTGCCGATTCTTTGCACTGGAACTTTGGGATCATTCTCCGCAGCCGAGCATTGTGACCGAGCTTTGCTGCTGAGCTCCGCAACTGATCTCCATGACCAAGATACACGACCAATAATGAAATTACCAAAAATATTTTTGAACAGGACAAACAACCTGGGAGTCGCTCCTGAGGGTCTTTCAGATGATGGTTGAAGAGAAGAAATAGAAAACAATCTTGGGATTATAGAGTGTGTGCGATGCCACTCAAATCATCAATCCTTGACAAAGCTGCTGTCAGAGATCCAGGAGAACTACTCCCTCTACAAAAGGTTGCCCTTATACATCTTTGGATTAAGGGATGGAATTTTCACCCATGAGGAATGTAGGGATGAACTAGCTTATTGGTTCAGTTTCAATTCATTTTAGATCTAGTGGTTTAGGGCAGCGATCGACCACACCTGGGAGGATTACACGCCTGTAAACGCTGGTTGTTTATACAACCATGAAAACAATGTTGACATTAAATCAATGTAGAATGAGGATTCTCCCCCACAATATCAACTCATTCTAAAGGTGGATTTGGGGAACCTAGAGAAGGGGTGAGCCGATGAGTGGGACCTACACTAGGGAAGAAATTTCAATGATGATTGGGCCTAGGCCAACTGGGTCTATGCATTCAGTGAGGAGATTGGGACAGAGCTGAATTGGGTTAGTTTATATGAAGTAGTGTGAGCTTCCCAATTTCATATCTATCAGCCGAAGATCATCATTCCTGAGGTACTGAGCTGGTGGTCATCTAGGACCAACACTTTTAACTTCCATTATAGGTAGGTTGGAATTAGCCTCGGGATCTCCACCAGATTTTAGGGAACCCAATTTTGGGGAAGATGTATGATCAATTCCTCTCCACAAAAAATTTATGGGAAAATCCGGAGCAGATTTCATGGTTGGAAAAGGCGTTACTGGACCTGATGTCAGGAAAGGACAAGTAGTAGGTGTGGTATGTCAATTTCAAAAGGTTGTTAAGTAATTTCACAAATTTCCCACCATGGAACGCTGCTGAAGGGGGGGGGGACATAAGAAGCTAATGACAAGGTCTTGGAATTTTCACAAGGAGGGAACGCAAAGCAGTAAAGAAAATTCCTATTTGTGCATACTGGAGGACAACCAATGGAAATTCTGAGTGAATAGTATCGAGGCTGAGAAGAAATGGGTGGTTAGGATGGCCGGGTTTGTTTATGCACTCATCTATGGTTGGATGCTGTCGGTCCAAGATAAAAACATAGGAGTGTGGCCGAGTAAATTCATAATGGAATCCATGTTGGCGGTGGGTGTGTGTGTTAGTATCGGGATCCCAATGTAAGCCAAGATGTATAAAGTGCTAGGGCACATTAGCGAAGGGAGGATGTCATTGCGGGTGTGTGGACCATTCCACTTGTTTTATGTCTAGATAGGGGCACACATAAGTGTGCATGAGTATTCAAACCCCACCTCCCCTCCCAGGTCATAATTCTGAAGGGCCATTTTGAATGTGGTGGGGGGATTCTCAGCCAAGATGACTTCCCAGATCATACAAAACAAGTTTCTGAAGGAGGATGAATTTAACTTCTATCCATTGCTGCTGCCCATGGGCATATTTACTAACGAAGGACAGGGCATTTAGGAACATCGGTATTATATTTTGGATTTTTAGTGTGGATTTTTGGTAGTACGGGGGGACTATAAACTCGTCTTCGAGCCGTATACCCTACACCACATTGCGAGGCAATTTCATTACACACAGAGATTGACTCCGCAGGTTTATGGGGATAGGAAACGAGGTCTCCCATGTGTGATGATACAGATGTGGCTTATGTTCACATGGGAGTATGGAATATGTGGAATGAACTACCCCCACATACTACTTCTTTTGGATTGGTGAAATAATATGCTAAGAGTTGGGAGTCAACTTACCTATGGGAGATGTTGAAGCAGAAAACTATTCATGCCGAAGGAGGGGTGACTCCCCCATCTCGAAGACAGGGTTAGAAAGCGGGAAGGAAGTGTCACATCGGACAAACTGATGCACATTACAATGGAAAGATCGTGGTAGGGCTGGTGATTCTTAGGCATATGTTGAGTGGAAGGAAGGCAGCCGATGTGGACCCAGTGCCCCCATTCGAACAAAGTCAAAGTGAAAGGAGGGATGCCAGAGGGTTCTGTATGATATCCATTTAGGCCCCCGAGAAGCGGCTATTCCATATAGATATGCCTCTTGATGTTATCTTTCCCAAGTCTTGGGTCACCTGGGATGTCAATAAGAAATTATTCAGCCCATCGGAGACATGGGATCACAGCAGCCACCTAAGGATGGATCTATCGGAGATTGGTCATGCCCGGGATGGTTTTTTGGTATCTCAGGCAGAAGGGGAGTGATATGTTGTCGAGTTGGTGGAGTATGTGCACTCTTGGGGTACTCTGTGTCCAATGATGGATCAGGTGAGGGTACTTCTTAGTCAAACGGTCCCACCAAAATTATCTACTTCTAATCTAAGGGAACTATTACCCTTACTTGATGAATTAGAAGAATCCTCCTAGGGGGAAGAAGCTGGTGGAGGGAGCCCCTTGGAAGAAGGTGAGGATGAAACCTCAGATGTAGAGGAGCTTATTGATGATCTGGAGGTAAAATCTAAATAAATCCACCATAACACCTTGTTATAAAATCCAAATTTAGTCTTTCTGACATTTGTATAGTTCATGTGGGACTTTTATTGAAAACCCACCCTCACAAAATAGTGACCGTCACTTCAGGGTCTTCATTGGGGGTGATGGTGATTAAAGAGACTAGTAGGGTTGCAATACCCTAGCCGGTTCCCCTAAAGTCTTTGAAGTTTCTGATCATATATGGGGGCCAAGTCTTGGGATCCCAGAAGCAACGACTCAAGAAAATAACCCATTTTTAGAACTATGTAAGTATTTATCTTTTTCAGAATTCATAACTACTATTTATCATAACCAACCCACTGAAATTTGTGTATTCTTTGACAAGAATTTCTACAGATGGCATGGACTGCATTGACAAGGATGATAGGAGATCCTGGTGCTTCTTTTACCATATGAGTGATGATTATTATATAATCAGATGCCCCTGCTGACCGGACCACGATGATCAAGATTCCTAATAGGACTACCAGTGGCCCAGAACTTGAAATCTTCAAGGTGGAATATGATGGTGAGGATCAGCCCAATGACCTGGAGCCCATCCTTCTTGATGAAACCCCAGAGAAAGATCCTACTACCGAAATCCTTGCATTGTTTCTGGAGTACGAACGTGCTAATCCCAAAGATTAGAATGAAACTACTTCCGATTAAGAGGATAACAAGGCCGTTTTTTTCAGTCCTGGAAATTGATCACGCGCTTCATAAACAATAATCCTATATTAGAGTGGGTCATCCAGGTTGGTAGACTTCACCTGATGTTGTGAAAGCTATGAATTAGAGGGTAGATGCCCGATATCTTCACAAGATCATTCGAGATTACCTCACTGAGAGGGTCTGGGAGTACACATGTGGCCTTAGTGCGGGTTAGCAGTGGAGGAAGGCAGTCACTATCCAGAGGCTTTGAGTGGTTGAGCAGGAGATCCAGTACATTGTAGCACAGATAGATGAGTACTTCTCTTTTATTAACACCCAAAAGGTGCTTATTTCACATCAGGTAGCTCAGGTGGATAGAGCCAAGGAACGACTGTTGTAGGAAACCAGTGAAAGGTCTCTCATCCCTGATAATAGAGATAAAGCATTGATCAGGGCTAATAAGTTTCACTCTGTGGCCATTGAAGAGGAGAAAGATATTTAATGGTGGGAGAAAATTTTGGAGGCCACACACCAAAGAGTGGTGGAGCTGGGATGCTTTTTCGAGGAGGTCAATCCATCTATTGGAGGGTCAATCCATGGGTGTTGTAATGTGTGTAAACTCATAAATTTACTCTCATAATTTTTCATGTTTCTGTTGGTTGTGTGCATGAATTTTTTAATTTTTTTTGGTTTACTACATTTCCATCACATTCTTGAAATATCTAGTGATTTATATCTAAGCTCACGTGGGTCATGACCAATGTGAGAAACAATGGATGACCACTTCATTATTCTATTTGAGCATGAGAGTACCAACCAGGTTTTGGGCATACATGATCTAGAAAACTGACCCAGATTTCTGTTAAGGAATAGTGAGGCCTTAATGGAGGACGTAGTTCTCAGAACAATCTAATTTTCGTTTTCCCAATGTGCTTTAGTGCATGAGAGGGGTAACTCTGAGGGAGTTAGAATCAATCTGAACAGAGGATAATGGAAAGTGTAAATCAAAATACCCAGAATTCAGAACACTGTAGGTTTGGCATGATAATGAAGGATAACTAATGACCATGTTGGAAACATAGTATCCTTGTTGCGTTAGCCTTAAATGGAGATGACAAATGAGGGATGACTGATGAACATGTTTTAAAGATGGGTCCTGACTCGAAATGTCTTCCATTAGTCATGTAGAATGTTTTCCCAGGACAATAGGTGATCCATAGGCCGAGAATCCATACTTTTAGGGGGTTCCTTCATGAATTAAAGTGGACAAGGGTTCCAATAAGGGGAACGTAAAATGTGGAGGGTGGTGTGATGGGTTGTTCGAATGGACTCCAACACACTCTAAATTATGCCACCATGATAAAAACACATTAAGTGGGCACATTGGTCTGATCAAGGATCATACCTACCTCCATATAGGAATTCTCTAGTAGGTACATACAATTCTTTGTAGTTTTCCATCATAACAATAAAGATGATATACACGTAGTTTAATGTCGTATGGTGAGGAGGGTGCACATAGTTTTAAGGTTATACATCCTAGACCAAGGATGAGTGTTTAAAGCCTGTTTCATGGACTGTAGCCTCCTATTTTAAGGTCATAGAGATTAGACCATGATCTGGGATGATGGTCTAGAATGGTTAATCACCCTGGGATGGGCCAGAGGTGAAATTCCTGGGCATTGCTACGTATCCCACAAGGGTGAGAATCAAGACAAACATAGTTCTGGATAACCCATGTAGTTTATTGTCATACTATAAGACAGAGAATGGAAGGGGATCCCCAAAGGGGGGAGTAAGTTGTGAGAGCGTTATATACCCGACATGAATGAGGACCAAGGCAGTCCATACCACACCATATAACCTCAGGGGAAATCTTAGGTCGAGAGACCGAAGATGGAGAAATTTGGGTTGGGCCCAATACAAAGTGTCTGAGAATTCCTACATGTCCCATTATGATGGGAATCAAGCCATACATAGTTCGCATATTGCAGTTTAACATAATGTGGGGTGAGAGGCATGCGTGGTTTAGAAACACCAGTAAAACCCTACCAAAACTAGTAAGTCCACATGAATTGTTCTCGATGTGGGAAACAAAGATCAGTGGTGGGATTTTTATAGTATAGGGAGTCATGCATTAGGGGAAATGGAATGCTAGGAAAATGACATCCCAAAATTATTGACCCGACTTCTTAATGAACAAAGATGTGTAGAGGTGTAAACCCAAGTGTGCTGGAATTCCACTTGAACATAAGGGTGTGGAAAGAAGTGAATCATGGTGCCCGAGATCTAGATCAAAATGATGGTGGTTTGGCAATAAGGGATAACTATTAATCATGTTCAAAACATATAATCCATTTATCATTATCCTGGTATGGGGATAGACAAATGAGGTTCGACCGCTGACCATGTTTGAAACAAGGTACCTATCAAAAAATGTCATCAAAGGCTTTCCGGGGCATTGGTTTAAGGATGTAGGTGAGCCAATGTGGCCTGAGACCAGGCCGTAGAGGGGGACCCTTCAGATATGGAAGAGTATGGATATCCAAATAAAGGGCCCATGAAGTGAGGTCATGAAATGAGGGAATGTCCATGTGACAATTCCACACTTTGGGATTTTTATCATGACACATTTTCAAATATAGGGAGTTGAATCCCTTTCTAAGGACAAGGGAGACACATGGTGCGGTTGTTGAAAAAACCGATGTGAATGAGGGCCCAAGAGGTACTCACGAACACATGCTCCCAACGGTGTTTGGGACAAGTTGAAGGAAAGAGGACAGGATTTGAGATACCTGGGGCTAGACCTGAAGAAGAAATTTTTGGGCATTTTTACGTATCCCATGAGGATGGGAATCAATCCACATGTATTTCTGCAAAGATTCACTCAGTTTAACATCATGTGATAAGGATGAGAGAAGAACTCAGTTTATTTTCATAGATCTAGGACCATAGAAGTGAGACTCTTCCAAGTGGGTCTAAACCATGGCCAAATCCCTAAGTCCACATGATCCATGCTCGATGAGGGAAACAGGGGTGGATAAGATCTTTGCAACATGTGGAATACAGAAAAAGGGGAAACAACATGTAGCATCAAATGACACCACACCATGGATTTTTTCACTTAACATGCACACACGCACTGAGGAATAGTACCAAGAGTGTCAAAATTACCCTAGGACATGATGGAGTGGAAGAGGTGAATCATGAACCCAATATTTAGGGCTTAATGGGTGGTGGCATAATGATGGTTGATAACTGTTGACCGTTTTTGGAACACAATATCCATATCGCATGACCTACAATGGGAACAAACAATTGGGCATCGACCTCAAACCAGATTCGCAACGTGGGATTTGTTTCAAATTTTCGTTCGAAATCCTCGGGGACATTGGCCCAAGATAGTAGGAGAGAACTGAGGCCTAGAATCCATGTCTTTTGGGGGTCCATGAAAATTTGAATGATGGTGAAATCCCGAATAAAGGGAAACATGAATCCTGGAAATAAATAAAAACAAGTCTCTGTAGAATCCATCACTCTAGGTCCTAATCTAGAGTGCTCCTAGGAATGTTGGGGAATTTCCCGAGAGGGTCAGGGGGCCCCATTTGAGGGAAGATGACTCTAAAAGTTTATTAGATGATAGGGGGACACTGAGATATCAAGGGAGGGGTCTGTAGAATGGATATTTCATGCCCGACGTGAACGAGGGCATAAGCTCATACCAGACCACATACCCCCTCCCGAAGGACTAAGGCCAGGGAGATAGAAAGATGAGGAGGTTTCTAAGAAATAGGATAAGACCTGATGAAAAAATATCTAGGAACTCCTATGTATCCCATGAGGATGGGAATCAATCCATAAGTAGTACTGGAAGGATTCCATGTAGTTTATCATCATGTGACAAGGATGAATATAGAAGGGGGCGACCTCAAAGAGGAAAGTGCGTGGCATAGAGAATTAACCGACGTGAATGAGGGCACAAGACCATATACGCCACACCACTCATAATTCTCCGAGAGAACTCTGGCCAAGAGGCCAAGGGAAAGGATAGATGAACCCGGGATGAATCTGAAGAAAAAATGTCTGAGTTTTTCTATGTATCCCATGAGGATGGAAATCAATCCAAACATAGTTCTAGAGATTTTGTTCCTTTTAACACCATGCGATGAGGACATGGTAGATCTTAGTTTTGGTCATAGAGCTTTAGAGTATATGCTCAGTTTAATGTCATGAGCATGGGACAAATGGTTGAAAAGGATGATTCATCATTCCTATCATTTGGGAGACCACAAAACAAAGACAACAATTGAAAAAAAATTATTGGCCATGTTCACAACATAGTATCTATATCATGTGACAATGGATGAGAACAAATAATTGAGTGTCGATCACTTACCACATTCACAATGCGGGACATGTATAAAATTTTCATCCAAAATCTTTTGGGATGTTGGCCTGAGATGGTAGGAGAGTCCTGGGGCCTAGCATTCATGTCGTTCAGGGGTCCCTTTGGATGTGGAAGGAGATGGAAACCCAAATGATGGGATGTGTAAAGCGTGGTGGTACCCATTCAGCTTAACATCTTGTGTCAAGGAAGATAGATGGAGGAGGGATGTATCAAGGGGATATGTGTGGCCTGGTAAAAATAGCCCAATGTGATCAAGGACATAGAGTCCATACCACACCACACTATGAAAAATAATGGATAGGATATGAGATACCTGGGGCTGGACCCGAAGATGAAATGTCTTGGTGTTCCTACATATCCCATGTGTATGGGAATTAATCCATACATAATTCTGCAATGATGATATGTAGTTTAACATCATGTGGAGAGGATGTTGGGAGGAGATAATAATAGGAGGGGAACATGATGTGATCATTGTAAACCTGGAATAAATGGGGCTAAAAAGTATACACTACACTATGTGCAATCCTCTAGGAGAACTAAACCCAGGGGCAGTCATAGAGAAGATTTTAGGGTATGGACTCTAAGACGATGCATTTGAGCATTCCTACATATCCTATGATGAATGGAATCAATCCATACGTCGTTATTGAAGTTGTTGTGTAGTTTAACGTCATGCAAAGATGACACTGGTAGATCATAGTTTATGATCATATAGCTCGGACCATCTTGCAGTTTATTGTCATGCGGGATGAGTTCTGGGTAGTTTTATGTCCTTCAGCCTGGACGGATCATGCATTTTAATGTCGTACGAAGAAGATGGAATAGTTTAAGGTCATGTAGGACTATAAAAGATCAGGATGTTATAGGTCTTAGTTCATGGTTTTAGAGCTCGGACTGTAATGGTATATATGCTACTCGTAGTTTAACGTCATGAAGGATGGGTGTTGAGTAGTTTTATGTCATTTAGCTTGGATGGATAAAAAAACTTAACGTTGTGGTGAAGATGAAATAGTTTAAGGTCATGTAGGACTGAGAAATGCATTCATGAAATGTACTTTTTGAGGAATTTGATATTGGTGGGAGGAGTGATACACTAACCATCCATGGTAACAAGGATTTTGTGCCATTAGGGTAAAACTTGTGAATTATGTAAGGGCCTTTTCATTTAGCCTCCAATTTGGGTGGTTTCATACCAGGAGTCATTGGCATTCTTAGGGACAACACTATGTCACCATGTAAGAATGAGAAGAGGTGAACTTTATTGTTAAAAGATCTATCTATCTTGTTATATTGCCTCTCCAAATTGTGCCAGGCACAAATCTTGTTCTCTTCAAGCACATCTAGTTCAGCCAGATGGATTTTAGGTACCATATCTTCTATCTACTAATCGTAGAAAGCTGTTAATAATGACCGAAACTGAATCTAAATGGGAAGGACTGCCTCTATTCTGTACACCAGAGAATATGGGGTTACCTGGGTGGAATTTTGAGTCGTCATCTGATAAGCCCAGAGAGTGTTGGGGAGTGTATCCAGACAAGTCCTCTTGTTTTGACCAACCATCTTATATAGGATGTTAGAGAGGGTTTTGTTGAACACCTTGATCTGCCCATTTTATTGTGCATGATAGTGGGATGTATGGTTAGAATGGATGTTGTACATAACATACAACTACTTTAATTCAGCTTTCCGGATGGTGGTACCGTTATTGGTGATGACAGTCTGAGGGACTCCAATTCAGTATATGATATTGTAGCTCACAAATTCAATGATATAACATGACTTGACATCCTTGAGTTGAACTTCCTCTCCCACTTAGAAAAGAAATACTTAGCGGTCATGATGGACCTGGACATGCGGGTTGCCACTGGTGGATATGGTCCCATGACATAGAGTCCCTAGAACGCAATGGGACAAGAGTAATTGGTAGTGTGGAGTGTCTCTGGAGGATAATATATAAAATTACCATGGATTTGGAATGCATTACACCTCTTGGAAAACTCGATACAGTCACAGATCATGGCTGGCCAAAAATACCCCAATCTCTGGATCTAGTGAGATAATTTCATCTCGGTATGATGAGTCCCATAGGAACTGACATGAAACTCATTCATGCACTGATAAATATCACCTCTTTGGATGAAAAAGTGGAGAAACCCATCAAACTCACGTTTGTAGAGGATATTCTTAAGACTGGGACCACTCTAGTGGGTGAACTGCAATGCACATCATCATATTCTCTCACGCTCAACTCGATCAGCTGGGAGATTACCAAGCTGGAGGTACTCGATGAAGGGGGTCCTCCAATCAAGAGTCACTTCCAACACAACAGTAGGGGGGCCTAGGGGTTCTGACATGGAGGCACCGACGGTAAGGTATCTTACCCATGAGCTATCATCATCGTCCGGAGTGATGAGAGTGATGACTCTCTGATGAACCGCGTGGATAATCAGATCATCCTGATTAGGATCTACTAGAGATGCAACCAAGATGTACAAGGCATCGGCTCGACTGTTTTGAGAATGAGGGACATGAGTAACTTCTGGCCGAGATGGGAACTGGGCCATCAACTGGAGGGTATATTCCAATTGTGGTACGAGCTCTGAATTCCTGATGACATAGTAACCATTGATCTGTTTTATGACTAGTTTAGAGTCCCTATTCACATGTATCTATTTAACATAAATATTTAGGTCTAGATTGAGACCAATAATGAGATCCTAGTACCCCACCACATTTTTAGTACATCCGTTTAACAACATGAATTAATATGGTAGAAGAGCTTATGCTGGAGTAATGAAGACAATACCCAGACCCACTATATTGAGTACAAGGTAATTGAGTATTCTACTGGTATAGATTTAGGAAGAACCATCAAAGTGAATTTTCCAATACAAAATAGCTCGGTCTATCGAGAGGATTTCCTCATTTGGAAAATCCAGATCCAGAGACTAGTCCACAGGTGTTGGATTGGTGGCAAGAAAGTCTTACAATGCCAATCCCTTAATGTCTTTTTAGGGGGGAAACCTAATGTCGAACTAATGGAGGAAAATTTACCACTGATTTAGATAACCCATCAACATGGGGCAGTTCAGAATGTACTTTAATGGATCCACTTGGGACACTAGGTGTATCTCATGATGCTGCAAGTACTATCACAATTTATGAACTGTGAATACTAGTGCAAGGCAGCTTTTCTCGATAGAGGAATATCTAGTCTCTATATTGAGGAGCATGAGAATGAGATATTATAGATTGTTCTCAATTACTCATTGTTCTTCTGGGTGAGAAGGGTGACGTGAGATCATTCCAAAGCGATCACATAGAGGACCAGCAGCTTTCTAAAAACTAGTGGCATCAGGACCAGAGGCTATAAGAGGTAATACTTGATTTCCACAAAAGCAGTCAGGAAATCCTTATCCCACTAATAATTGACACCTTTCTTCATGATCCGGGAAAATGTATTACACTTTCCGGAAAAATTTGCGATGAATCAACATATATATTCTAAATGTCCTTGAAATCCTCGAATCACCAAGATGTTTCTTAGAGGAGACATCTTGCTGATGTCCATGATATTTTCTGGATCAATCTCTAGGCCTATGTATCTGAAAAAGAATCCAAGAAACTTTCCAGATGTGACCCTGATGTCACACATCAAGGGGTTCATCATGAGATGGCGAGATCAGAGGAAGCTGAACACTTTCTTGATATATTTGATATGGTTCTGGCACTGGAGAGATTTGACCACCAAATCATCCACATAGCATTCCACTAATGATATGAGGATCATCTTAAATATGTGATGCATGGTATGCTGATATATGGAACATGCATTCTTTAGACCGAAAGGAATCACCAGGTAGTAGAAAATACCTTGTGGTTCCTAGAAGGTTGTAGAATCTTCATCCTCTAAGGACATTCAAAATTGGTTATACTCAGAATACCAATCCCTGAAAAAGAGATCTTGGAACCTAGAAGTGGAGTCAATAAACAAATCTGTCATAGGAAGGGGAAAATCATCTTTCGGACAAAGATGGTTGAGATCTAGGAAGTCGATGAAGACTCTGATCTATCTTTTATTCTTCATAAAGAGCACAATATTGGATAAACATATGCAATACTGGAAATCCATAACGAAGTTGGCTCGGATGATCTTATCAACCTCGGCCAAGACAATGGCACCGTGAGAAGGGTGCATCTTTATGAGAGGTTGTTTGAACCCATGATGATTTGATGGAAGGACGATGCGGTGGACAATGACCTTAGGATATAGTAACTAGAATCTTGTCAAAACTCTAGAAAAATACATCATGATACTGCTTTAGGAAGTTCATGTATCATTGTTTCTCTTTGAAATGCATAATAGTGCTGATCAATGTGGGTTTCAGATCTGTCTCATTACCGAGGTTCACCTATACCAACTCATCGACTGTGGTGGAGACACCCTCTACAAAGGTGGGAGGCACGTCCTCCAAATCATATTCTTCATTCACGGAGGAGGTATCCTTTCTGGGAGGTAATTCCTCTAAGTCGACAAATCCTAATGGGACACTAGTGCCAGCCTCAGTGGCCATGGCCACTGCATCGGGGGGCTCTTGTGCTGCCAAAACCATATGGATGAAAGATATCAACCAAATCCCATTGGGTCTTTATCCCAAGGGGCCACTATTGATGATATCAAAGCAATAAAAACACATTTTCTTGAGCCAGTTTATCCCATATTGTTGAAACAATCAAGTATGTTGGATTTTTGTTTCCACGGGGTGGATATCATGACACCTTATGGGATTAGGGGGCTCTCGGATCACCGAAGCCTAATTTGTATAAGGATATGTGGTGATCTATCAACATCCCTTATACTTGGAAATATGATTACCCCTTTTTCCCAAAACAAAAAATTATTGCCCCATGTCAAGGCTTATGGCCTCCAATCAATGGATCATAAAAATGTAGGCATCATCCAGGTTTTCCCATGGGTCGGTTGCATCCATAGCATGTTCAACCTTTTTAGATTAGATCTTATTTTACTTTCTATTATAATAGTCAACATCCCGATAGAAGGATTCAAATGAGGTAGAGGGAGATGCATCACATTGGATTATGTCAATTTGAACATTATTTTAGTATTGAAGGCATTGGTGATATGAATAGGGGACCACCATGTATTGGTGAAGCCATGACCTACCAATCAACACGTTGTCGGTAGTGTCCTTCAAGACAACCATGAACTTGGTGCTAGATACTAGGCCCCTAAGCTGGGTCTTCAAGCAGATCTTGCCGACCAATGTCTGTTCCATCCTGTCATAGACTTGAATTTTTAGGTCTGAGGGACTCAGATCCTCCTTGAACAAACCCATATTTTGGAGTGTCTGGGTCAGGATAAGGTTGATCCCAGATCCTGTGTTGACAAGACAACAACATACCTCTACTACACTGAAGTATCCAGTAATGTATATCAGGTGGATACGCCCATGTATGGGAGAACCATCATGTTTTCCAAAGAAATAGATAATGTCCTGACATTCTACATGCTCAGATGTCTCAACATGGTAGGCTTCTACAGTTTCTACCTCTATCTCAAACTGGAGGGGGCTTCTTGATGCCTCGACATGGGATTTACAAATATACACCAATAGGTGAAGGACCTCGAGGATAGAGAGCCTCACATGAATTCTGTAAAGATGTTTAATAATATCATACTTATGTGCCAAGTGAGAACTTCTACTGAAAAGAGGTCGTTCTGTGACAGGGTTATGACATGCCCTTCTAGCTGAAATGGCTGTAGACTAGTGTTGGTAATGTCCCGCTGCTCTCTAGTCAAAACTCCTGGAGTGACTACCAGATGAGGGCCAGCTGGATGAGTCCGATAAGCGACAGAACATGGTAGATCGTAGCATGATCGGGGAAGATCTTACTAATCAAGTAGAAAAAATAGAGGTGATGGCGGACCTGGTGAAAGAATATGATAAGGTTGCATGTGTTGAGATTCATGTCCGGCCTGTTGTCTGGTTTTAGTGGAATGCATAGCCTAGCTGGAAGCACTAATTAAGGTATTCCAATTAATAAAATAATCATGAATTTGTTGATGCTGGTGATGGTTGGGGACATTGAGAGGATCTGTCTGGAATTCCTCATCATCAGGAACCATGTAGGGGTTTACCAGCTCCACGGTGTAAACCGAAGTGTACCATTGTTCTTCACTTGAAGATTCCTCCATCACTAGATGGATTATGGGAGAATTTTCCAACTATAGGGGCATGAAATTTCTAAGAGTACGGGATGATGACAACATCGGTGGGGTACATTTTCTCCCTTTCATTGTTGATGTTTTCTCTTCTGATAAGAGGAAGGCTGTAACGTTGAGTGGAATTACTTACTGTAGGTGATGTGACGACTTCTAAAGTCTTGGGATGATATATACATGCATAGATAATACCATGGGAATGGGGTATTGCCTTACGAGCCATCCAATTGTTATATTTTGAGACCCGTGGTTAGGAACCTGCTTCCACTCACCCACACTGTCACTGTCACTGTCAGGTTGTATGAATACACATGCCACCCATTCCATGGCTAGGCCTAAACTGACTATGTTGTTATCAACCTAGTCTTGAATCTAGTCGTTAAACACATAACACTACTTGAGGGTGTTCCCCAAAATCTGGTGATATGGGTAGTAATTGGGGTGATCAGTGAGCTCTACCTCTTCGGTCCTCCTATATTCTAGAAAGCACATGATTACCTAATCCAAATCACTTCAGAAATAACTGGGGAACTAAGACTCATTTAATGATTATATCTGGTTCATTCTACCTGGAAAGGGTGATCTGGGAGCTTGGCCCTGACGGGGGGCTGGAGGATCCTGTCAAGAAGGTGGAACCTGGTTATCTCGCCTAGGTGGAAGTGGTGTGTTACATGGGGGATCCTACCGATTTTGAGGTGGGCACTGCTGGGATAGAGGTTGTGCCTGAGGTGGAAGGGTTCTATGAGGTTGTGGAGGTGTCTTCATGTGTAATAACTCTAGCTGCCTGGGAGCCTCTATATCTGCTACCGTGGTGGGCTCATCCTTAGCGGCTCTTCTCACGGGAACTGTAGGAGGCAATGAACATGATTTCATGCCTACTACAAGGATTGTTCTAAACATTGGGCTTTTTCGAAGAAATCCTAAAATCCCCCTGGGTAGTTCTAGGTGATCAGAGAAGGGACCAGTTTAGTATCGACACTTCCCACACACATTGTTAGTAGTTGTACATGAGTTAGCGGAATATCCAGGGAGTAGGTGAGTCCTTTCCACTGGGAAACAAAGTCTGCGACGCACTCATTAGGCCTCTGATTGCACTTGAAGAGGTCTGAAATACTCATATTCTAAGTGGTATAGATGAAATGGTAAATAAATTACCCACAGAGATCCTTTGATCCGGCTACAGACCCAATGGGTAGCTGGATGTACCAGATAAACACATTCCCTTCCAATGTTTGTACGAAACACCAGATTTTTGTGGCCTCCTACTGCATTAGAGTTCCCAACATGGGTTTGCACCTTGGGATGAATTGGGATAGATGTTTCAGCAGATCTCTCCTCCTATTAAAGGGGTAAAATGTGGGATTTTTGAAACTAGGAGGTGCTGGCATATCATCCACCCATGTCAGATATGACTTTCCATACTACTATATTGCCACTTGCCGAGTTTCCAAAACCTTGAGGTGAGCAATGAGTTCTTCCATTGGATCATCTGGGTGGGGATACTTATCTTGGTGAGGGTCCCTGGACACTAGTGCATTGAAAAGTTCTTCAACATGATAAGCAGGACCAGCGACTCGTGGAGTGGCTGGTGGGATGACCAGCAGGACTACTAGGGGACTACCTGTGGAGTAGTTGGGGGAACCGAAGCTAGGTCCTGATGATTATCATGACACTTCAGTGGATTTGGTGATACATACCAAGCCCTCTTTCCATAAGCTCCATCCTCTATACTCTCTATATGGGTAGGATAGTCAATGTCACCTGGAAGAAACTCAATAGGGGGGAAGTTTTACCTACCCCTATGGCCCTCGTGAGGATCACTGTAGTTGGGTCGCCACTCCACAACATGATCCAAAATGTGGTCATATATCATCTTATTATGATCCGTGATCAGTTGAAACAACATGGCGTTCTCAGGAATATTTTTTTTTCTTCTTTACTAAGCCATACGAGTCAGAGGGTTTGACGGTCCCAAGTTTCACTTTGCCCTTATTGGGGTTTAGGTCGAGGGAAAATGACTCGGTAGGTACAAGAAGGCCCAATAATCTTGTTTTCTGGAAAGTAAACCTTCCCAATGGATCCAATAGTTGTTGAACTCCCCCCAATGGTAAGTTCTCTTTAAGGAGCTGTAGCTCATTCTCTCCCTCTGATAGGTCATCCTTATTAACTGTGGCTATACCTAGAGGCATATCCTTAATGTCTCCTGGAAATTCAGGATGACACTAGATAGAACTAAAATGAAGTTAAGAATACTACCCCCAACCATAGACTTGAATGTGGGGGTAATACTCCTTGATAATCATGTCGAGAACTTTAAAGCTCTGGACACACTACTGCTTGAGGGTCTCATGCAACCAGGCGACTCAGGGCGCTGGGCCATAGGGAGCGCAGCCAAGCCAACCATACGGCATTACCGAAAAATATCTTCAAAGTGTTCCTAACTCTTGGGGTAATCCACTCACTGATAATGTGTCACACCCCGACCGCAGATGTCCATATTTATTCTCCTTTCTTGGTCCCGATTTAAATTTTTCGGAGTTTAATTTCGATTGGTGGTTTTGCGCCGGTGCGCGGTCACCGCATCGCTAGCAGTTACCGTGCTTTCAGCCCGGGTGACTATGTGCTCACCCGGTGTTTTAAATACTAATGTTTTTGCATTGACATTTTATTACTCTCACTATTTAAATTGTGTTATTACTATTGTATTTATTTTTAATTTTATATGTGTTTATATATGAGTATATGTTATGTATATATATGTATATATATACATATATGTTTGTTGTATTTATGTTTATATGTTTTTATAAAGGTATATGTATATACATATGTCTATATATATATATATATTTGTGTTTATATATGTGTGTTTTCTTATTATTTTTTTTTTGTGGTTTTATTATTCTAAATACTTTGGTTATAATAATTATTATTATAATTAGCTAACTTATTATTTTATTGTTATGATTATTATTATAAAGTTTTATTATTATTATTATAAGGTTTTACTAATATTTTTGTTATAAATTTTTATTTTTATTAAGATTAGTTTTCATTATTTTTATTTATCCTTTTATTATTATTATTATCAACTATATATATATATATATATATATAAACCTACTCTAACCCTAGCCTACCTCCCCGTAGCCGCCACTTTCCCCCTCTCTCTTTTGCGCCGCACTCCCCTCCCCTGTTTCTTCCCTCACCGCGCCCAGCCTCTCCTCCCCGGCTTGCCCTTGCCCAACCCCGCCGCGCCGTCCCGAGCCCTGCACCCTTCCTCCGGTGTCTCCCTATCGCCTCTCCCTGCTCGCCTTCCCGAGCTCGCCGCGCCGGCCTCCTCCACCAGCCGACCACCGGCCTCCGCCCTAGCCTCCTTTGGCTCCCCGGCTCCTGTATCCGGCCCCCCTGCTCCGACGCTCTCTTCCCGCACCACCGACCTTGCCCTCGTCGTTGCCTCCCGAAGCAGAGCTCTGCCTCTAGCTCGCCTTGACAGCAACGCCCCAGCCTTTCTCTCGTCAGATCCGGCCATCCCCTTCAGCCTCCCTCCCCATGACCCGCTCGCCGTTCGACTTCCAACAGCCTGCCGCCTCGCCCCGCCGCGCCCTGCCCTGGCCTCCCTCCTTCAGCCTGCACCACCACCCCGCGCCGACGTCCCCAGGCCGACCTCCGCGCGACCCCGGACTTCGCCGGCCTCCTCCCGGCGTCCCGCCCGGCCTCCGGCCCTTCCCCTCTTGCCTCCTCCCTGCGCCGCCGTCCGACCCCCCCTGTCCCGGCCTTCTCTGCGCAACCCGCACCCCGTTGCCCGGCCTTCCCTGCGCAACCCGCCCAGCCGTCCCGGCTCCCGCCTCCGCCTCCCGTCGAGCCGGCCTCCCTGATCCGCCGCCTCTCCTCCCGTGAGTTTTGTTTTTTATTTTTTCTTTATTTTGTTTTATTTTATTCTTTGTTTTTATTTTGTTTTATATATATAATGTTTTAATATTTTTACCATGTTAATAATCTTATAATTATTTTATTATTATTAGGTTATTATTATTATTATATTATTATTATTTATTATTATTATGTTAATATTATCATTTATATTATTATATCATTATTAAAATTATTATTATGTTATTATTATTAATACTATATTATTATTATTATAAATATATTATTGTTTTAATTATTATTATATTATGTTGTTATTTTTATTATTATATTATGTTAATATTACTATTTTTATTATTATCATGTTATTATAATAATTATTATTATTATTGTTATTATTATAATTATCATTGCGCTATTCTATTTATTATTGTTCTTGTTAGTATTATGTCATTATAATTATTCTTATTAATATGTTAATATTATTGTTATGATATTATTGTTACTCTTATTATTATTATATTATTATTATGTCATGATAATAATAATTATTATTATTATTATGACATTATTATTACTACATTTTGGTTCTTATTACATTATTATTATTATTATTATTAATATGTTGTCATTAATGAGTCTGCTTAACGGTCTATTGTTTTAGGATTGGGTTGACGGTGCGGTACGGTGCGACCATTACGCAACGGGAGTTTTGCGCCGTGTCGTTTCGTTCCGAGCTGCGTCTTGAGGTAGGTCTCCCTATGCACTTGCCTCTAAATTAAGAATTTATTTATTCCTTGTCCTTTTATTAAATTTCAGTAAATTTAAGAAAATAATATTAAGTAGTTTTTATAGTGTGGTGATTTGCTGATAATGCAAACTGTTTAATTCTTGCATTTCATTAAAAGTGTTTTCTTGGTTTCAATTGTGGGATTTCATAGTAATGTCGCTAAATGGTTCTTCCTGAGTAACGAAAGACATGTTGAATTGGGTTTTGAAATGTTTTTGGCATGTGTAAATTAGTAAATGTACTGTTTATGGAAAATGGTGTTTCTTATAACCTTGATTAGAGAAAACGTCGTGTGACCTTTTGAAATTGTTTTTGGAAACTTTACGTGTGGTTCTTGGTTGACGAAAGATGTTTTCCCTTGTTGTGTTATTAAAAATAATGCTTTCTGGGTTGTGAAAGTTGTTTATGTTCTTGTTTGAGTGTTTCCAAAAAGGGGTTTTTTTGCGAAATGATTGGGTAATGACATTTATATTTTCAGAAAGGTATTTTTGACGTGCGTGAGTTTTGAAATATTGTTTGGGTGTGGAAGTGGTGACTTTTGTGTGCGATATCTTGTTTGGCCTGTGATATGAGGAAGAAATATACTATGTGAATGTGAAGCTTGTTTGAGCACACGGGGAAACCCTGGGTATCTAGGTGGGCGGACTAGAACTAGTGCGCTAGTGAGCCGGATGGGTGTCGTCCCTGTTTCACTTAGCTGGATTGACGATTGCAACACTAACTAAACATATGATATCTGAGGGTCGTGGCCTTCTAAGCCACGTGTTCTGAGGGTCGTGGCCTTCTAAGCCACGTTTTCTGAGGGTCGTGGCCTTCTAAGCCACGTTTCACCGAGACACGAGGTTCTAGGGTCCCACGCGAGCTAGATGAACCTTAGGGGATTTACCCATAGTGCTCTACCATCTCTGGCGTGGTGCCTTCCGTCGGCATACGGGGGACCACTTGGGTGTGAGTGTGTGCGTGTGTGAGTATGTGTGTGTGTGTGTGAGTGTGTGAGTGTGTGTGTGTGCCCATGGTTATTGCTGATAACCTCTGGTTTATTTTTACTTGCACTTGGTTTTTCCTTGCCTGTTTACTTCTACTTGCACTTGTTCTCTTTCCTGCTTGTTTACTTTCAGTTCTTCTTTACCGCTTGTACTGGTTGCTTTGCGAAAATGGTTCTTAAATAAAAATGCGTTTTTCTCTTGTGTAGTAAAACTGAAAATGTAACACTTCTTTATCGTTCAGAACGAATTTAGAATCAATGAAAATAAATTCACCTTTTAAAAAGGAATAAGGGTAATGGCTCGTGTTTAGTTTTTCAAGTGAAACATTGTAAAAGCATACTTTTATACATTGTAGTTCAAACCTGGAATAGGTAGATTCTTTATTTACTGGCAGTGCTTTGGGATTTGTTGTTGGGCTCACCTACTGAGTACTTTTGTGCTCACGCCTATCTTTTACCACTTCAGTTGCAGGTTCCTTGTGTTCAGGTTTTCCTGACTTGAGTCGCTCAGTGATGGGGCGACGTTGGTTTGTAGTTGGGTGGTGACCCGCGAGGTCACGTGGAGGTATGTCGTGGTTTAGTTTTGTTATGTCTTTAGCGTTTGCCCGTTTGTTTAGTTTACTTTCGTTCTTTTGATCCTGTTTTTAGTTTGGGCTAAAATCGTTCCCAACGATTGAAAATTTTAATGCCCGGCACTTGTTGCCATCCCGGGGGGATCGGGAACGCCCCTCGGGACTTGCCGCGGACCGGCTCGGGTGACCGGTTCAGGGTCGACCCGGGCTGGTTCGTGACAAAATGGTATCAAAGGTAGTTCTTGTTATTTGGGTTGTCCGGTAGAAGGAGATTAGGACTGTCGGAACTCGAGGGGTAGGTACGGAAAGAGCATCGCGAACTCTTGCTCGCACTGATCCTCGAGTTACCAGGGGTAGTTCGGGAATTGTGTCCTTGTCTTTTCTGGTTTGTCTTGGATTGAGAGATGACAATGGAGGCAAGCCGACGTTACGTCGTGATTTCACATGGAGTAGTGACCCATGTGGAGTCCGAGTACGTGGTTTGAATTCCTCCTAGTGGTCGACGCTGACTTGGGACATGGCCCACTACCATGTCGCTAGGTTGAGCGTGACTACTGGTCCCTCATTTCAGCGATTGATGCAAATTTGGATGTTGTTTTCGTTTTGGTCTGTGTGAGTGCGTAGTTGGAAATGAAAAAGGTTTTTTGAAAATTTGACTGGTTTCTTTTAAAGGACTTTAAATGTATAAAATGGGTTTTGAAACTGAAATCTCTTGATTTGAAAATCTGTTGTTTGCTTGGAATTGGATAAGAATGATTTGGGTTGAAACCTCGGTTCCTCTTTATGAACGTTTTCACATGTGTGAGAATGCATGGAAAGTGTGTGTTGATGCACATATGAATGGAATGTGAATAAAGACATGTGCAACGGGTCATGGGAGTACCTGGGTGTGTATTTGAAGTTAAAGGCTTGACTTTGTTTTCTAAATTGGTTTTAAATGGGAAACAGTTTTGGAAAGTTTTGGTTTGAAAGTGGGTTGGTTTTTGGAAAGTGATCTTGAAAAAGGGTGGTTTTGAAATCAAAAATGAAAAGGAAATTTTAAAGAGGAGATTTTGTTTTGGGTTGTGTTGTATTTGTTTGGTCCTTGTGCTGACTGTTTTTGATGAAGGCGCTTTTATTGATGTTGCTTCGATTTGATGTTGGTTTTGGCTTTGAGTTTTATATATCGCTCATGAAATGCCACCCAGAAAGGTCTCTAAGGATTCGGATATGTCATGTCCAGTTTTTTTGGTCCTCCTCAGACTTTGCCTATTCTCCATGGTGATCAGGGTCCGTTAGAAGCAGTGAAATGGCTCGAGGAAGTGGAACATGTCTTTAGAATATTGGGAACTCCCGATAAGGTTAAGGTCCGTGCAATTATGGAGTTGTTCGAGGGTCCAGCTCTGGACCAGTGGAAGATGGTTACCCCACCGTCAACGCAAGGTCAAATGACGTGAGATGTCTTTAAAACTGTTTTCATCCAATGGTTTGTACCTGAGGGAGTGAAGCTAGAGAAAAAGGGAGAGCTTATGCATATTCAACAAGGCCAACGGACGGTGAAGGCATATGTTGACCATTTCAAGGAACTGATTTCCTTTTCTCCAGATGTAGCGTCACATGAACTCATGAAGGCCTCTCTTTTCACTGGGGGTCTGCGTCCAGAGATCAAGGAGCGAGTCCTCCCTTCTAAAGACCCTTGTTTCGAGAAGCTCGTAGAGGAAGCATTCTTGGCTGAGTTGGTTTCCGGTGTGCAGGTGGTTAATCCTTCAGCGTCTCCTGTCGTTCGTAAGAGTTCCCCCTCTGGTGAGGAAAAGGCGTCAGAGATACCTGTTCCTAATGAGTTATTCCCTTTGGTCCCAGCTTCCAGTTCATCAGATCGTTCGATGGCATGCTTTCAGTGTGGTCGTTTCGGGCATTTAAGGCCGTCTTGTCGCAACCCTCCGAAGACATGTCATCGATGCGGTTGTCTGCGTCATCTGGAGAAGTTTTGCAAGAAGCGTCGCTTGAAGAGGAAGCTGTGATGGGAGAATGTCAGTACCTGATTGTGAGGCAGAAGATGCTTCAGCCATCAGAGCCCCAGCCACAAGTCTCGGGGTGAAGCTCGCGCACAGTCAGGAGTTCCCAGGGTTGTGAAGCCTTGGTCCAAGTTCTGTCTTCCGTGTTGACGGTGAAGCAATTAGAAACCTCTTCCATACTTGTCTTCCTGCTACTGAAGTTTCAACAGCGTTGTAAATGCGTAGTTTTTCTATAAAGTGATGGTGGACAGGTTCTATGATAATCTAAGCAGTCTTGTCGTGTGGAGGTGATGTTCTAAATCGTGTGTCCTTCTTAAAAGTGTGTTTGACTCTCGTGTGGGTTGACCTCGTTTTAGTTATGTTTAAAATGTGGTTATGTTTCGTGGACTTTGGTGGATCATGTCTCCAATTTGATTTTGGTTAAATGTTTTCTATGGGTTTTCCCTGGTGTTGAAGTTGTTGACTCTAGTCGTGGGTTCAAGGTTTCGACAGAGGTGTTGTAGTAATCGTGTTATAAGAGTTGGTTTGAATTGGTTGGGAGTTCCCGCGTCGACCCCCCCTTCCTGGGGTTTTCTATTTAAATGGTCATCTTTTCTGCACTAGTTAAGCTCTTGTGGTGGAGAGAACCCCTTCGTGTTCTCCCCTCAATCTCGGACCCCAGTTCTCTCTTGAATCGGTCGGGTGTGACCTGTGCTGAGTAAGGTCATCCCCAAGATTCTCAGTTCTCTCTGGTTCCTTTAGTTCCGTTGGGGCATGGACTTAAATCTTGATCGACTTTTGGCCTGGTGACTTTCTGGGGGCAGAAAGTGTCTGTGGTGGGGAGAATTGTCACACCCCGACCGCAGATGTCCATATTTGTTCTCCTTTCTTGGTCCCGATTTAAATTTTTCGGAGTTTAATTTCGATTGGTAGTTTTGCGCCGGTGCGCGGTCACCGCATCGCTAGCAGTTACCATGCTTTCAGCCCGGGTGACTATGTGCTCACCCGGTGTTTTAAATACTAATGTTTTTGCGTTGACATTTTATTACTCTCACTATTTAAATTGTGTTATTACTATTGTATTTATTTTTAATTTTATATGTGTTTATATATGAGTATATGTTATGTATATATATGTATATATATACATATATGTTTGTTGTATTTATGTTTATATGTTTTTATAAAGGTATATGTATATACATATGTCTATATATATATATTTGTGTTTATATATGTGTGTTTTCTGATTATTATTATTTTTTTAGTGGTTTTATTATTCTAAATACTTTGGTTATAATAATTATTATTATAATTAGCTAACTTATTATTTTATTGTTATGATTATTATTATAAAGTTTTATTATTATTATTATAAGGTTTTACTAATATTTTTGTTGTAAATTTTTATTTTTATTAAGATTAGTTTTCATTATTTTTATTTATCCTTTTATTATTATTATTATCAACTATATATATATATATATAAACCTACTCTAACCCTAGCCTACCTCCCCGTAGCCGCCACTTTCCCCCTCTCTCTTTTGCGCCGCACTCCCCTCCCCCGTTTCTTCCCTCACCGCGCCCAGCCTCTCCTCCCCGGCTTGCCCTCGCCCAACCCCGCCGCGCCGTCCCGAGCCCTGCACCCTTCCTCCGGTGTCTCCCCGTCGCCTCTCCCTGCTCGCCTTCCCGAGCTCGCCGCGCCGGCCTCCTCCACCAGCAGACCACCGGCCTCCGCCCTAGCCTCCTTTGGCTCCCCGGCTCCTGCATCCGGCCCCCCTGCTCCAACGCTCTCTTCCCGCACCACCGACCTTGCCCTCGTCGTTGCCTCCCGAAGCAGAGCTCTGCCTCTAGCTCACCTTGACAGCAACGCCCCAGCCTTTCTCTCGTCAGATCCGGCCATCCCCTTCAGCCTCCCTCCCCATGACCCGCTCGCCGTTCGACCTCCAACAGCCTGCCGCCTCGCCCCGGCGCGCCCTGCCCTGGCCTCCCTCCTTTAGCTTGCACCACCACCCCGCGCCGACGTCCCCAGGCCGACCTCCGCGCGACCCCGGCCTTCGCCGGCCTCCTCCCGGCGTCCCGCCCGGCCTCCGGCCCTTCCTCTCTTGCCTCCTCCCTGCGCCGCCGTCCGACCCCCCCTGTCCCGGCCTTCTCTGCGCAACCCGCACCCCATTGCCCGGCCTTCCCTGCGCAACCCGCCCAGCCGTCCCGGCTCCCGCCTCCGCCTCCCGTCGAGCCGGCCTCCCTGCTCCGCCGCCTCTCCTCCCGTGAGTTTTGATTTTTATTTTTTCTTTATTTTGTTTTATTTTATTCTTTGTTTTTATTTTGTTTTATATATATAATGTTTTAATATTTTTACCATGTTAATAATCTTATAATTATTTTATTATTATTAGGTTATTATTATTATTATATTATTATTATTTATTATTATTATGTTAATATTATCATTTATATTATTATATCATTATTAAAATTATTATTATGTTATTATTATTAATACTATATTATTATTATTATAAATATATTATTGTTTTAATTATTATTATATTATGTTGTTATTTTTATTATTATATTATGTTAATATTACTATTTTTATTATTATCATGTTATTATAATAATTATTATTATTATTGTTATTATTATAATTATCATTGCGCTATTCTATTTATTATTGTTCTTGTTAGTATTATGTCATTATAATTATTCTTATTAATATGTTAATATTATTGTTATGATATTATTGTTACTCTTATTATTATTATATTATTATTATGTCATGATAATAATAATAATAATTATTATTATGACATTATTATTACTACATTTTGGTTCTTATTACGTTATTATTATTATTATTAATATGTTGTCATTAATGAGCCTGCTTAACGGTCTATTGTTTTAGGATTGGGTTGACGGTGCGGTACGGTGCGACCATTACGCAATGGGAGTTTTGCGCCGTGTCGTTTCGTTCCGAGCTGTGTCTTGAGGTAGGTCTCCCTATGAACTTGCCTCTAAATTAAGAATTTATTTATTCCTTGTCCTTTTATTAAATTTCAGTAAATTTAAGAAAATAATATTAAGTAGTTTTTATAGTGTGGTGATTTGCTGATAATGCAAACTGTTTAATTATTGCATTTCATTAAAAGTGTTTTCCTGGTTTCAATTGTGGGATTTCATAGTAATGTCGCTAAATGGTTCTTCCTGAGTAACGAAAGACATGTTGAATTGGGTTTTGAAATGTTTTTGGCATGTGTAAATTAGTAAATGTACTGTTTATGGAAAATGGTGTTTCTTATAACCTTGATTAGAGAAAACGTCGTGTGACCTTTTGAAATTGTTTTTGGAAACTTTACGTGTGGTTCTTGGTTGACGAAAGATGTTTTCCCTTGTTGTGTTATTAAAAATAATGCTTTCTGCGTTGTGAAAGTTGTTTATGTTCTTGTTTGAGTGTTTCCAAAAAGGGGTTTTTTTGCGAAATGATTGGGTAATGACATTTATATTTTCAGAAAGGTATTTTTGACGTGCGTGAGTTTTGAAATATTGTTTGGGTGTGGAAGTGGTGACTTTTGTGTGCGATATCTTGTTTGGCCTATGATATGAGGAAGAAATATACTATGTGAATGTGAAGCTTGTTTGAGCACACGGGGAAACCCTGGGTATCTAGGTGGGCGGACTAGAACTAGTGCGCTAGTGAGCCGGATGGGTGTCGTCCCTGTTTCACTTAGCTGGATTGACGATTGCAACACTAACTAAACATATGATATCTGAGGGTCGTGGCCTTCTAAGCCACGTGTTCTGAGGGTCGTGGCCTTCTAAGCCACGTTTTCTGAGGGTCGTGGCCTTCTAAGCCACGTTTCACCGAGACACGAGGTTCTAGGGTCCCACGCGAGCTAGATGAACCTTAGGGGATTTACCCATAGTGATCTACCATCTCTGGCGTGGTGCCTTCTGTCGGCATACGAGGGACCACTTGGGTGTGAGTGTGTGCGTGTGTGAGTATGTGTGTGTGTGTGTGAGTGTGTGAGTGTGTGTGTGTGCCCATGGTTATTGCTGATAACCTCTGGTTTATTTTTACTTGCACTTGGTTTTTCCTTGCCTGTTTACTTCTACTTGCACTTGTTCTCTTTCCTGCTTGTTTACTTTCAGTTCTTCTTTACCGCTTGTACTGGTTGCTTTTCGAAAATGGTTCTTAAATAAAAATGCGTTTTTCTCTTGTGTAGTAAAACTGAAAATGTAACACTTCTTTATCGTTCAGAACGAATTTAGAATCAATGAAAAGAAATTCAACTTTTAAAAAGGAATAAGGGTAATGGCTCGTGTTTAGTTTTTCAAGTGAAACATTGTAAAAGCATACTTTTATACATTGTAGTTCAAACCTGGAATAGGTAGATTCTTTATTTACTGGCAGTGCTTTGGGATTTGTTGTTGGGCTCACCTACTGAGTACTTTTGTGCTCATGCCTATCTTTTACCACTTCAGTTGCAGGTTCCTTGTGTTCAGGTTTTCCTGACTTGAGTCGCTCAGTGATGGGGCGACGTTGGTTTGTAGTTGGGTGGTGACCCGCGAGGTCACGTGGAGGTATTTCGTGGTTTAGTTTTGTTATGTCTTTAGCGTTTGCCCGTTTGTTTAGTTTACTTTCTTTCTTTTGATCCTGTTTTTAGTTTGGGCTAAAATCGTTCCCAACGATTGAAACTTTTAATGCCCGGCACTTGTTGCCATCCCGGGGGGATCGGGAACGCCCCTCGGGACTTGCCGCGGACCGGCTCGGGTGACCGGTTCAGGGTCGACCCGGGCTGGTTCGTGACATAATGGATACATAAGTGCATCATACATAGGGTTTGGTGAAAACATGCTACTTCTTCCTAGGTAGGCGATTTCGACGCACTGAATTTCACAGTTGTATCTGGATAGAACATCTCTGGGAAATGGTATGCCGCACAGATGTCCCAAAAGAAACTCATCTCAAACTCAGGGTAAAAACCCTTGGATTCCGCATTCATCAACTAGGGGTGGATGCGAAACTGGTAGTTGTAATGAAGCAAACCGTTGAGATGGTAGACTGGCTAGTGGAGAATACGGAGAGTAAGCTGACAAGAAGTCGCATATTGGCCTATATTCTAATGAATGTAACGATTCTACCAACATATATTGGTAAGACGGACTAGAAAACAAAACATACTGTGCAGTGTTTATAGGTACTAATGGTAGTTCATGCTGTTGTTCGCCCTCCATTGGTCCCCATAATAACTCTCTATGATCTCCAATTGAGGTAGAAACATTCCCCGTTGATGATAGGTATGATTGTATGACCAGGCCCAATAAAGAGGCCAAATATTCATCCTCCTAGATATACCTTCAGAGGGAGGCGAAAATTTAGGGGACCTCACATTCTAGAAGGATGAGGCTTATATGCCTCATTCCTACCTGGGCCCCTGACACAGAGGATCAGGGTGATGGTTCTATTATTGAATCACACTCCGCCTCAGAGTCTGGAAAACATATGGGGTTAATTGTGGTCTGAATCCTCTCAGCCTTCTTCCATTGATGTCAGCAAACTGCCCTCCTTCAACATGATGGTTCTTTGGGACATGGTTGTTTTTTGACAGGAGGAGGGCCTTTGGCTGAACTAGTGTTGGGGAAGAGAGGACTTCCATCTTGGTGAACTGGGGTGCAAGGAGAACCTAGAAAAAGGTCAAAGGGAACATAGGTAGGACCTCTGTGTCTATTGGTTAACGCGTGGAGGGAACCTATGTGGGAAGTGATGGAGTGGGTAGGACCTCCGTTGGAACTAGTAGTGACATGGGAAACTGCTCCATGTCTATTTCCCTTAGTAGTGACGGTATGGGGGTGCCTTCATATTGGTCAAAATGAACATGGGGAATACCTCTATTCTTGGTGCCAATGATGTGAGGAAGACCTCCGCTTCTATGAAGGTCTGGACAAATAGGATCTTAGTTGATTGCTATAAGGACATGGGGATGACCCCCAGACTATTGGTTGACCGGACGATGAGGATATTTACATCGACAACCTATGACAGGGGGAAAGGCACTATACCTGAGGTCACAGGTACAAAAGATACATTCATACTGGATGTCAGTGCTGCGGGGAGGACCTTCACTCAGACTGATGGTGGAAATGGGCTGACCTCCATGCTGAGCCTGGGAGTGGGGACGACCTGTGCTCTCATTATTTGTGGCATGAGGAGGACCTCTGTACTAGATGACATCTCCACAGGTCAGCCCGCGATGAATTCCACCTATGTCAGTGACCAGGAGAGTTGTCCCAAACTTCTCACAAGGTGGTTGGGGTGTTGATTTAGGTCGAGAATATAAGTTACCCTACTTAGTATGAATGGGGAATTGATGGTACACATCGGCGGTGGAACATGTCATGGTATCCTTATATGATGATGCCCCCTAGAGGGCATCCTCCTCAGCTTGTGCCCGACGTTGGCATCAGGTTAACCGGCCAAGGGCAGTGTTGTAGGTGCATAACTCACCTACTACTCAGCCTATGAGTCTGGGTGGAAGCGTTGAGGCAGCCTAGTGGGATTCCTCCTTGGTGGCCTCTGAGACAGGATTACGGCTGGGCCGGCCTGGACATCCCTCACCACATTGGTGTTAGGGAGGGAGTTGTGAAAGCACTCCAGGGATAGACTCTTGAAACGATTGTAGGTCAGAGTTGGGAGTAATGGATCCCTACACATCCCTTGGGGGCGACGGTGATGACGAGGCATAGAAACCTCTAGGTATCATCGGGCCAAATCCTAGGTTGGGATAATCCCCTATTCCTCATATCATCAAACGAGGTCATTAATCAACCTCCTCTAGAAGAGTTCAGATGGGGAGATGGGGCATCGGTGTCCAAAAATTGTGGATATGGGGATCATCATACGAGAGATGAGGCTACATGGGATTTCTATGTTGATGTTGCGCCAACCCCTGTGTTGGTGGATGGGTTATGATTGGTTTCATGTCATAACATGGGTTTTGTAAGGTAGAGAGATTCAACCATTAGTGTTGAAAGAAGGAAAGTGACGACCAGTGCCCTAGCACCATCCCTTCTCCCATTATTGGTAAGAAGGATCCACATTGACAACATTATAGTCTGGGATATTCGACAATTACCTATCCCAATATCTGAGGAGTTTAAATCTAGGCCCTTTATTTCTTTTTGGGACATGGAACTGCATTGCTGGATCCAGAGACACACTTATACACCGATGTTTCAAATGCTACTAATCTCTACATTGAGGAGAAGAGATTCACATTGGGTTCACCATTTCTATTCTTGACACTTTCACTAGGGTTCAAATCCGTATTTGGAGGATGTATTGATCTATTTCCCCTCATTACCACTTTCCAAAGGCATGAATTATCCATTTCTTATTTAGGGATGTTTACTCCTTGATCGAAATGTGATGATGAGATGTCAGTCTCTCCTTCCGTGGATTCCTCTATAGAATTTTTTGCCTAGTACATGTCTCCCATAAATATTAAGAAATTGTTTGTGAAAATATTCCCAGTACCATATCTTCATTGATGCCGATTAATTACACTGCTTCTGTCAGGGCATTCCAATGGGTCAAGTCAGGGAATTAAACATCGATCAGGGGAGTATTCAAGTTGGACATTGCTGGTGTGTATGGACTCTAGAACACTGATGCGTCTGGGTTTATTCCCCTTATTATAGGTCTTTTTGAGGGCACGGAATCCCGAGGCATCCTACATCGAGTGTGGGGAATTATATCCCATAGGAATGCCTCTGAGGTTTTCTTTAAATTTCCATATTTAACACAGGGTATGCTACGAGTTTAACATCTAGCAGAGACAGATTGGACTAATCAGAACACTAATTGGATTGGATCAGATGGTTCATCCCCAAGGGGGATAACCTAAGGGGTTTACTATATGGGTGGATCAAAACATCTAATTAAGGTAGATCTGATGATTCTTGGGTCCCTAAAAGGGGGATTATAGAGTTTACCATTAACCAGGATTGAACCTTAGGATATCCACCTACGTACCCTGTCCTAAGAGACAGGGATCAAAACCCATGTAGTTTGGTGGGAAAGACAAGGAATTGGGGTGTGCACGAAGGAAAAAAACCCAAAGATGATGTTGGGGCTTACACATTAATACAGGCCCAAGGAGATAGTGTGATCTCACCGGGATGTGGTAGCCTAAATAAGAATCAGGATGGATGATGGATGGTTGAATGAAGTGGATGGTCAATGAGATGAAACCATCATGAAGGTGACGGTAGTGTTGGGATTGAACCTCTGGGATTTTTCCAGCATATCCCTACGGAAGGGAATCAAAATCCACATAGTTCTGTGGGGTGCCTATGTAGGTGGCCTGTGAGAATGGATGCATGGATGGGACCTATGGGAAGTAGAACCTCCGGGATGGGGCATGACCTTCATGAAACACAAAGGCTCATGGGAGAGACCATGATGAGACATGGGTGATGGGCTTGAACCTTAGAGAGGATTCATACATATCCCTATGGTAGGGAATCAAAGTCCATGTAGTTCAGGATGAGGGAATAGAATCAAGGTGTACACATAGGACAATGACCCGATGATATGTTGGGGCTTATGCCTTGACTAGCAGCCCGGGTTGGTTTGATGCCTGAGGGGAAGAACATAAATATAAGTCCTAATAAGAGGGAATACAACAACTTACAATATATTGGGAACTACAATATCTTACCATTGGTTGGGGACTACAACGGATTTTTACTGGATATGGATTACAACGACTTACTACTGGATGGGGTTGAACCTCGTGGAGGCTTCATACGTAACCTTCTTGGAAATGGAAAGGATCAAACCCACGTTGTTCTTATGGGTTTACCTATGTTTGGGGTTGAACCTTAGGGAGGCTTCCTACGTACCCTTCCTAGGAGATATAGATCAAAACCCACATAGTTCAAAGGTATACAGTTTAACACTATACTGGATGAAAAGGGGTCATATATTTTAACGTCATGCAGGATGAGGATGGACTAACATGAAGTGGTCAGGACCTATGGGTGAGGGTCTTGAACTTCAGGGAGGCTTCCTATGTACCTTTATTGGAAAGGAAAAGGGTCAAATTCCATGTAGTTCATATGGTGTTTTGGGTCTTACGTGCTATGGAAACCCATAGAGGATGCCATGGTGGGTTTTTACTCCAAGTAATCATGATTCATGCTTGGTGTGAGAAACAAGAGGCACAAAAGACCTAAAATCATAGTGAAAAGGTGTGTACATGAAGGATGGTGAATGGGGCTTATGAATGGAAGCATCCTAAATAAGAAACATGGGGACTTATTCTTTTTTAGCCACCCAGGGAGATGGAGTTTGGGACTTACTCTAGGGTGGAGGCCCGATGATGACATAACCCAGAGGGAGAGTGATGGGGAAACGATGATCATGGCACCCATACCTCCTATAGTATTTGGGCATGTAATAAGAGATGAGGAGAAAGGATTTTACTTCCCACAATGAAGGCTAGGGGCTTACACAAGGATGATTTCCCTTAGCTATAGACAGATGCTACTCCAGTAAAGAGGATCTCATTCCATGTGTGGAAGATCTCACTCTCGTGGAGACTAGTGGGCATGGAGAATGTCCGAGATAGTTCACCCTATTTATATTTCATGGGGGAGGCTACAATTTAATTTCATGTGAAAAGGATGATGGTTCTTGTCAGTTTAACGTCGTGCTGCTCGGACGAGGCGGGTTCACTCAGCACCCCTAGGACATGCATAATTGATACCCACCCTCCCTTGGGGAAGGGAAGGCATCAACAATTCCATGGTGAGACGAGGTAGTGGAGTGATCCATTGAGGGTATCACATTAGCATGAATATACAAAGAAGAAATATCCATTAGCGTTCCTATGCAAAGAGGCCCGGGGATAAGCAACACAATATGAATCACCGCCCAAGAGACTTTGAATCTACCCCACGCAAGCCAGAAGGGTCGAGTGGAAGAAGGGTTTGTGAAGAAATAATCCTCATGGAGAAGGGATTCACAAATATCATGGGGTCACAAATAAGATGCTCTTGTAGGGAAAAGGTCCTCACCGAGAAAAATGAGTGGACGAGTACTAGGGCTTACAGAGCAAAGAGACCCACAGAGCACTCGGGATCACAAATCATCGGGGCTCGCAGAGCGCAATGGCTCACAAATCACCCATGATCACAATGTACTGGGGCTAGTGGAGTACAACGGATCACAGAGCACCCGGGATCCCAAAGCACCAGGGGTCACAGAATGAAGTGATTTCCAGATCCCCTAGGATCGCAACACACTGGGGGTCACAGAGCGCAATGTCTCATAGAGCCCCTGAGAACACGAAGCATAGAGGATCACATAGCACAACACCTCGCATAGCACCTAGGATCATGGAGTGTCAGGGATTTGGTAGCGCATTAGCTCACAGAGCACCCAGGATAGTAGAGTACTAGGGATCGCAGAGCACATTGGCTTGTAGAGAAATTGGGATCGTGGAGCTCCGGGACGCCTCTTATGAAGTGAGTTCACATGTCTTTGGAGGGTGCTTTGCATGTCTTGGATGCTTTGCGAAGTCACAAGTACCCAAATGGGTCTCTCTCCTTTGTAATGGACTATAGGATTTTTTAAGGGAATACTTTTATGAATAGGGGAAAAATTTACGAAAATGGATTGGGATTTTGAAATGCTCAAGTACCTTGGATGATTCATGTTTTTTGGATGTTCATAGAGAAATAGGTGTTACATGATTCAAGAGATGGAAGATGAAAGGTCTTGGTTTTAGTCCTCTTTGGATTTGGGGAATCTAGGTTTTTCATAGGCTATAGGGGGCATAAAGGGAGGAAGAGGTTGTGGGATGTAATTCGCGCTCTCCGACTAGAGGGAGAGGCGGTCAAATTTCTCAGAACTGAGGATTGGCCTATAAACTTTTTTTTTGTGATGTACATAGAGACGGTATAGCTCTACGAATATTATGGAGAAGGTTTGGCTCTATGGAGGGCATAGAGAGGGAATCCGCTGGGTGGCACATTGTATCGGAGGTGCATCTTTGTTCGTTAACTTCCTTCACGGTGGGCGCAGAGAAGGGCTCACTCCTTGGCGGGTGCGGAGAAGGGCTCGCTCCGCAGCGGGCATGGAGAGGGCCTCTTCTCTATAAGGAACCTTTGTGATTCCACCCTTTTCATCCTCTTTGTGATGACCTTCTCTTCCATCTTTTCGAGAGGAGTATTTTGGCACCAAAAAATATTCACTCAATCTAATTATCTATTGGAAGTGTTTCTTTAGGAAAAATAGTTATTGATATTATTTCTTAAAAAGGTATAGAATTTTATAATAAATCCAAAAGAAGTTGATATGATAGGTTTTATTTAAATCATCACCAAAATTTATAACAATTATGAGGAGTTTGATAAATCATATCAACACCCAACACATAGAGGCAAAAATTATGAAAATCATAAAATATAATAAAATGCTAATTAAAAAGAAGATAATAGACCAATAAAATAAAAAATATCCTTTAAACATGTTTTGGGTATTAATAATAAAATTGAATAGATGGATTCAATATTCTTCGGTATCTATATTTAATTTTAATCACTAATTCCTTGGTGGGATTCTCTTCTGATTCATGTAATTTGACTAACTCTTCAATGAAACAAGATAGAGGAAGGAAAGAGAAAATCACTAGATGACCACCCTAATGATGAAAACAAGGGAAATATATAGAATAATGACATTAGAGAACTTTCCCTTGGTTAATGAAAACTATATAACATTAATCATCACCATTAATCTATCTTAATGGAGTGATAAATACACCCTTCCACCATTCTATGTATAAAATGAGGTTCACTCAATATTCATCAAGGAAGTCAATCCCAATGAAGATCAAAGGTGTTGAAATAAATATCCCCTAGAGGTACTTTAAAGGATTAAATTGACTCCAAAAGAGTCATAGGTCCCAAACCACCTTGGTATATTCACTAATCATCCTCCAATTGGGTAAATAGTGGGAATGAGGGAACTTAAATTGACTCTTTCAGTAAACCTGTGAATTTTTATCACTTAATGGACCCCAGATTCCCATTACTACAATCACAAGCCCACATCCCATTTAGGATTTTTCATTTATTCTTATTTATTTTGTAAAAATACATATAACTCATTATTAATATTATGATTTGAATTATTTAACAAAATCACTATTTTTTATTTAAATATTTAAAATTCAAAAAATAAAAATATTATTATTTTTAAAATAAAATTAACAATTTTTACACCAAAAAAATTATGAATTTGTTTAAAATAACTGATTATTATTACCTTAATTTTAACCTATTGATCATTTGTAATGTCATAAATAATTATGAGTCATATTCATAATATTTTATCTAAGAGTTGTATCTAGAGACACACATGAAGAACCCACTTATTCAAGGAGGATATTGAAGAGCCCAATTTGTGTATAGATTGTATTTATTGTCAAATGATTTCCATTGGTGGACAATAGTGAAAAATTAAATAGTAATATTATGTATTTTTCAATATTTTTAGGATGACTAAATGTCAGTGCATCCTGGATGATGTCTTCAAGTCTTGAAATTCCACGAAACATGTGAATGGTTTGAAAACATTGAGTTCTATGGTGATTCCTGAAGAATTTTTATAGATTCCTTTATGGTTATTTCTGGAGAATTATTATGGATTCCTTCATGGTGATGCCTGGATAAATGTTAGGCATTCAAATATTTGGATTTCACGCTTGATAAATTCTCCATGTTGTTAACTCTAATGACTGATGAACTGATCCTTAGTTAAAAATACATGTGTCGTAAGTGACACATTATTTACAAAAAATAATAAGGATCATTTGATATTTTTATGAATTTATATACCAAAAAGTATAGAATAATGGGAATTGATGTTCATGCAATATTATAATGTTTCATGAGAACAATGCAAGTCATAACATGAGGAACATTTAGATTGTAGTTTTGATGAAGGAGAGCCATTCCATATAATTAGTTCATTAAGGGTTAAAGATGATGAAATGGTTATATTAGTTTATATTTGAATAGAAAATGTGAAGGATTAAAGAAATTTATGCTGGAGTTATACAAGTGGAGGTTTCCATGCATTTCATTTTGAATCCCATTATATACTTGGTTTTCAACTAAGTATTTTTTGAGGATTTATTTAAACATTATGGCCAACCTACTAAGATGAGTAGCCAACTTCAACTAAGATAATGTGTGGGAAACTAGGTCAACCATGACCAAGGGAGTCCATCTAGGCCAGCCTATAGGTGTGCATGATGTGGGCTAGTAGCTCACAAAGAGGTAGGCAAAGAGAGCACTATAAAAACTAGTATGGGGACATACTAGGAGGGGAGAAGGAAATTATGACCCTCTCCATGCAACACTTGACTTATATAGTGTGGAAATCCCATGAGAGGATTCAATGTGGGATGGGTTTTGTGTATAATATTCACCATTTTAAAAAGAAATTGGAGTGATAACCCCCATTCATCGCATCCCAAAACCCACTGATTTGAATCTACACCATACAATCTCCTATGAAATTTGTATTCAAAATGGGATGTAGTTTTTATTTAACACTCTTTTCCACTTTCTCTTATCTCCTAAAGGTTCTACTAGATTCACCAATGATGAAGGTCAAGTTTTCATCATTCAAGGAAGAGGACTCCATTTTCTAAATGAGGTCCTAATACTGAGACAAAATAGATCAAAGGAATGATGAAACTATATTTTCAGGAATCATGTGAAGAGTACTCAAGAAAAATCTAGATCCGAATTGAAAATGCAGTCGCAGGAGGTCATTAAATTAGTTTATTTCCATCGATGAAATTTGTGAATCTAGGAATATGAGTTTCATGTGTTTACAAATATATTCACATGTTATGATCACCATAAAGAATCAAGTTGATCACAAAGGAAGAACTCCATGAAATGCACCATATCTGAAACTGCATTTAAATTATTCAAAGCTAATTACCTTAACTCTTTATTTTGGTCTTTGGCATATAATAATTTTTTGTGGATTCAAGTTAGAAGATACAAGAATTAGATGAGGTAATCCATGCCAATAATTTGAGAAGCATCAACCTTAAGAAAGTTTCTACTAATCAAAAATCACATATCTCTCATTTTCCATGTAAAAAAGAACCTCTCCAAGATTTCATTTTATGAAGGGAATGCAGGGTACCATGATCCTTCAGAAATATCAAAGTAGAGAAATCTTTTTGGCCTTAGAGAAGTGAAAATCACTCACGAATGAGCCTCATGAAGGATAGTTTTTATGAAGACAAAGTGATAGCACATGCACCACTCCCTGGGGTCTCATGGTGATCTGAATCAATGAGCTAGTGTCTGTGTCGAGTACTCCCACTATTCTTCAAGAAGAACTTGTTCTGTGAATCCCTCAGCCTATGTGAAGTATATTGGAGATAATTGTTCTCTATCTTGAATGGTAAAGAAACTCACTATTTTGAGGACTATTTTTTTGAAGAAACGGAACACATTAAGATAGTGGTTAGTGTGAACTTTCATGATGCACATTCAATCATATGTTTGATCCAATATACTTGAGCTTGTGTTTTTTAATAGAACCTAAACATAATAAATTTTTGTTCACCGTGTGTTATGAAACAGAAAGTGGATGGTGGGTTTCACTAAAAATAAATGTTGTTCTCTCATGCACAATTAGATAAACGAATGAGATATGTACTAGGACAAATAAATTTAATATCACATATAATAATAGATCATATAAGTTAATGCGCTATGTTTGGAATGACATTATACTTGTGTATGAATTTAATGTGATCTAAATGGTTTATAATTCAATAAGATATTAATTTTTTATATGAAAGATCATTATTACATGATATAACATTGTAAGTTCAGTTCAGTTCAGTTGAACAAACATTTTTTTCACCAAGAATTATAAAAGATAAATAATAAAACATTAAATGTTAATATTTTATATCAAAGAAAAAGAATTAATTTGTGATGATGCTGAGATGATCATATCTTCATTTAGTTAATAATCAAAAATTATGTTTGTGATTCAAAAATGAATAAGAAGAATAGCTCTCAGTGAAGTTGGTTTTGCATTTAATGAGAAAGATAAAATAAGAAAAAAAAATATTTGGTGAAAAAATTGATATCAGTTGATTAAAATTTTGGCCAAAAAGAATTTAGTATTCATTATTCCACAACACATTTATATTATTGTGAATGGAAGAAGAAAGAATATTGTGAAGATTTAAGTTTTCTATTGGGAAGATGTAATAATAGTTCTTTTCTTGTTTCTAAGAAAGTAAAAAATTAAAGAAAAAGGTTGTCGAATAAAAATTAAAAACTTTGACAACAAATAGGTCTCAATAGGATGAATACTCTCTTAGTGTCACAAACTGTTATCAATAAAAATGATATTGTCTTAAAAATTAGTATAAAAAATCTGGTTAGGTGTTATAAAACATAAACTATAAATTGATTATAGTATGTTTTAAAGTGAAAGGGTGTTTCATACTTGTTTCAACCACATTTAAAGTATTACTTTATATTGGTTGTGTACTCAAGATTATTTCTAGATCATTCCAAGGAATAACTACTCTTGCTGAGTAGTGAACTTTATAGAAATATCGTGTGATTATATTTAATTGTTTCATTTTATTTAATTTTATAAGAAAAGGAGAATAAGTGAACCAAAATCCTAATAGGTCAATGAGGTAAAGGGGTAAAATGAGTAATTTGATTAAGATTTTTATAACACTGATTCACTCCCCCAGTGTTAGTAATATAAAAAACTAGTCCTTTCAAGTGGTATTAGATCCATGGATCACCTCTATTGGATTCTCTATAGTGATTCTATTATCTTTTAATGATTTGAATTTATTTCATGATTCAGAAATAAAGTGGAGTATTGCAGAATATTTAGTTACCTTTAAGAATAATTCTATATCTATTAATACCATGAAGAACATGAAAAAGAAATAGAAGAAAATGTTGAAGAAGAAGTCCCTCTTATCAAAATAAGATGAAGTGTATTTTTATATTTGTCTTTCTAACAATGAATACATATTAGGCTTTTAAATTAATGTGGAGGGGTCAAGTTCTCATAAGAAGATGGATAAACTTCCTACCTCTAGTGATTAGGAATTATTTGTTAGCACATTTAAAAACACGCATCAAGATGAAAATGTTATTGCAAGTATTGATGATTAAAATATAAAAAATTATTAAGAATTATCAATTGATTGATTAATAGTTAATCTTAATTATATTATTAAAGAAGTATAATCCCTTTTATATGGTGTCTTTAAATGTATGCAGGAATTGATCACCCAGTTAGAAGAAGAATCTGATGTTTTAGAGAAGTTCTTGAAAAACAATTGAGCATCTAAAGCTATACAAACAAGTTGGAACCCTTACAGAAATGGTGAGGGAACAAGAAATAAGTTTCTCAAAATGGATCAATCATGTTGAATAGAAAGAGAGAGTAAAAATTATTTTAGAAAAAAATATCCATGAACATGAATATAAATTAAAAAATAGAACTGATTTGAAGGGACTAAAATTGGATGAAATATACAAGAAAATAAAGGAAAATGACTCTTTGATTAAAAACAAAGATAATCTATATGGAGATAAATTTTAAAGAGTGAATAAGGAATGTAATTAATAGATAATTATGATTAAAGATCAGAAAATCGTCCACAATATGAAATTTCTGGAATTTGTAGCTCAGTTGGACAATAATGAAAAGACACATATTGACACATCAAGAAAGAAGGAGACTATTTCTGCTAGCAGACAATGTTCATTTGTGGATTATAAGGTTTAAATACCTCTTAAACATTATAAGAAGATAAGGAATTCATTCAATGATCTATCATAAGCAGCTGAGAAGAGTCTAGTGCCATCTATAATATATTGTATAAATGTTTCTAAACCTGTTATCATGAGCAATAAATCTCATAAAACAAAATATGTATGTGAATGGATGAAGGAAGACGATAAGAATCCTACCATCATGAATAAGGAGGATAGGAAGGAATGTATAGAATTTGGTTCCCCATATATATAATAAAAAATCATGAAGAAAACCCAACAATATGATAAAAAAGATATTAGGAAATAATGATTTTTGGTTCAATGTGATTGCTGCAAAAAAATGGTAATTATGAATTACATTTTTCGTACAAGACTCATAATTTAAAATCACAGAGGAAACCTATCTCATGGGGGAGATAGAATGAGAAGAAGTAACTTCCAAATCTCCAAAAGCATATGTATACTACAAACTGATTTGGAATTCTTGACAACATAACTGATGAATTCAATGGTAGTTGTCACAAGGTTGGTACATGCTCATCTAAACATTTATCAAAATCTGATAAGAAAAAAATATCACAAAATCTAACATGGAATTGAGAACAAACTTGGGGAAGATATTATAATAATATTGTTAATAGAAATCCTCCAAGGATGGTATGAAATATGAATTTTGAGAAAACCATTTATTATAAATCAAATAAGTTAAAGGGTAGTGAAATTAAAGGAAACACTATGATATAAGACACTCAAAATAACCCATGTGGAAGACCCAAAATTTCACAAAAAGGTTCCTAATGACATGTTAGTTATCTGGAATGTTGATTTGGAATGAATGATAAAAAAGGAATATTCACATCCTAAAGATAGTTCAAAAGGGAAAAAATATTCCATATAATAAAGAAAAATTCTATATGTGTTTGTCAAGAAAAGAAAACTATTTTGTTAAAGAACTTCTCTATGTTAGATATAATAAATTTGGTGACATTTAAAAGGGTTGTTTAAACCTATTTCAAAAAAAAGTATCAGTCCTCAAGAGGTGTGATAATGTATCATCCATGAAGGTTGTTAAGAAAAAAACTTCTCAACATAAATCAGAATAGGTTGTGAAGAGATCCCCGTTGCCTCAAAATAAATCATGATAAATGTTTGGATGTGAAAGTATTAAGACTATAGAAAATGAATCAACATAGTTGAGAAGATCATCTCAACCTTTCTATTCATATTAATGATGTAAGGAGGATCATCCTTATTCCCTTAATCTTTGTGTATTGTATTTTTTCTTAGTGTAAGAAATTTAATGTAAAGAATGTTCTCAAGGGGTGAGCCAGAGAAGTAGTAAGTGTTTTCAATTCTTGACAGCTAAGGTAAAGAAGTTACCATCATTTGGTAATTCATCAATTGATATTTAAATACTATTATGATGGATTATAATTCTTGGTGAAGTTGAATAATGTGATGTCCTATTCTGGATATAAAAGATAAAGAAGATTTCATCTTGGTTTGATCTTATTTCATGGTATTTTGAATAACCAATGTTCTAGAAGATCATCATTGGCAAAGTTATTAATTTTTTCCTATAAGGAAATTTACAACCTGAAGACCCATTCTGGTGTATTCTGTAACTCCCCAACCCTAGATACCAATATTTAGTGCATTATTACATAACATTGGCATGATCACAAGAAAGATCAAGTCTCAAAAGACCGATTAGTTTAGTATCCTTGGAAGCACTAGATATATTCATAAAGTTTACATTACATAAATAAGTGAAAAACTAAAACAACATATTGTCTTCATATCCCCTCATAATATCCCTGTAGGTCATTCATAAAATACTTCTTCACATCCTGGAAAAAATAAAACATTGAAAGGGGTGAGCTCATATGCTCATTAAGGGTAACAATATAGCCAAAACCTTTATAAATAAACATAAAAATTTAAGGAAATGTATAACTAAAACAAAATCCTTTTAAACATGAACTTCAGCATAATATGGCGAGGATAAAATGAAATAATTCCATTTACTTATTCACATGGATATTCTACTAGTAGAATAATCACATGAAAATATTAATAACCACTTTCATAATGACGGAATTCATAATTCCAGACTATCATAACCACGCAGCCAAGGCCTCGTACCAAGACTACAAATAAGATTTTTTCAAGGACTCATGCCAAGACACTAGTTTGTCTCATGAGACCTACCGATACATTGAGGAGCTATAGCGGGCTCCACCCGTCACTTACTAAGTCCAATTCATTCCTCATATGAAAAGTTTGAAATATGACATACACATTCATATTAAACTAGCATACAAAATGTCAATACTTAATCGACAAACCATGAATGGTATAAAAATAGCACATCCACAGTCGAACATAACTCATTCGATAAAATATGGAAGATTGTATTGTATCAGATTAATCTCAATCAAGAATAATGAAGGATATTGACATAGATGAAAATAATCGTCAAAACTATTAGGGAGAAATATCCCCCTTTTTCTTGAAATCATTTAAAAGTCACACTATTTGTCAAGAAGCCATTTAAAAATAGATTTTTGAATCAAAGTGTCCCATACCAATTTTAAATTTTAAAATTAATTTTAATTTTAAAACTTTAATGTCCATATAAATAAATTCTTAAAACCATTTTTAAAACATGGACTTTAATGAGAAATATTTAGAAGAAGAAATCTTTAAAACACTTAAAAATGTACTTTAGTTAGAGTTTAAAAAAAATAGAGACAATTGAATACAAATAATTTCAGTAATGAAAACCTTATAATATCATGAGAATAAAGGGATTCATGATATACTATGTCAAAGTACATTATATACACCATATAAAAGTGATTTGGCGTATAACAACAAAGAAGTCTCAATGGAATGTAAATTGAGATGAATTCTCTTATAAAGACCATGTCCTTAGGTTAAGGATAAATCAATGACATAATTATGTGTGACAATTATAAATACACTCAATATTATTGGATATTTAGTGTAAATAAATCAGATGACATTCACACATATTCTTGTAAAAACAACACCAATGAATTGGATATTTAACTCAACAAATGGAGATTGAGTTAAAATTACTCTTATAATGTTCATACCGATGACTTGAGAATTTATTAATGGAGTGATTATGTGTATAAAAATTATATCCACAAAAAATACAGTGAAATTTATGACAAAATCAAATGAATAGTGATTCTACACATAATCTTGGATTAAAATAATCAATGAAGTATGCGTAAAGCCGAATGAGTGGAAATTGAAATTTCAAATTCCCTTATCGATTAGGTAACTTATGAAACATACACCCATGAAAAATGATCATACAATGATGATGTAAATATACATAAATTAAAGTATATTGCACAATGAATACAATCATGGTCAGTACACACACCACATGCAATAAATAAGTGGTGAACAATGGAAATCTCACGGAATTAAAAGTGAGATAAGAAACCCCTTAGCTTGTAATTTTCCTTGGTTGGGGGTAGGTTAACCTCCTATATAATGGTGAAATAATTTTTATTAAATTATACAATAATAATATTCATTAATATGATATTATATATGATATTTTAACATTGCCTTGTTAATAATATCTTAATATTATTGTCGTTTCGGGTGTTAACTTACTCTTTTCCTTTTATATGTTTTGTTATGTAAGCCATGTTTGTTATGGATAGGTTGTATCTTATTCATATCCAGAATTATATTAAGTCCTTAAACATTATTATTAATCTTCAAATGAGAAATAGACTTTAATGGATACGATGGAGAATGAATCTCATCGCGTTCGTGGAGACGGTAGTCCGTACGTACGCACGAGCGACAATATCATTATTTTGATATTAATATAATATTTAATTGGATGTTATATAATATATAAATAATAATTAACATGTTATATTTATTATTTAAATGAATTACACGTCATTATTATAACCATCCAAATAATAATGTTTTGAACAACAATTATTTCACAACGTGGAGACGGTAAGCCGTACGTACGCACGTATGGTGACATGTCATTCAAAGGATGGATACCATACTGAAATATGGTTGTACCATGTTTATAATAACATCAAAGTATATATAATATACTGAAGTTATTATTTTGGAATGGTAATAATAAAGAAAGAAGAAGTGGAAGAAGAAAGGAACTTGAAAACGGGTGGTGAAATCATTACCTCTACTTCGGGTTCTTCCTTTTGATTTGATGGAAAAGGCTCCTTAGGTTGGCTTTCTGACTAAAGGAAGGCTTCTAGGATTAAGTGAGGGAAGTTTAGAGAGTAATTGGGTAGGGGTTGGCTGAACCAAAATGCTTTTAAGGCGTGAATTAATGAGAAGGTGGAGTGCCTTTTTATAAGAGGGGTGAGGGGCACCTTTGTAAAAGCAAGAAACATTATTTTATAATAAATTAATATTAGGTTTCTAATGGATCCAAAGTGAATTATTTAAATTTTAATGTGGGGATAGGTCGAAAACCACTCAACCAATAGAATTTATACAGGTTTGGGTCATTATATTAACCTTATCTTTAAGTATTAACTCTTAGTTAATTAGTTTCACTTTTACAATGTCTCTTTGTATTTTTATATTATATGGTTAATAAACTTACTATATACATCCAAGAGACCCTCAAGTGGTCCATTAATGATAAAACTATCATGATATAAGTCTCTTTGCCAAACCTTAGATTTTTAGGAATTTAATATCAATTAATAATAAAATATTTGTTTTAAAAACTCTTTTATGTCAATTTTGACACTATTAAAAAATTGATTTTGGTAAAAATCATAACAGAATGATTACTTATAATAAAGTTAATTAATTCAATCCTAAGATGTCATAGTATCCTATAAAATTATTGGTATTTATAAAAAGTCTCAAATTACATTTATTTGGGTATTTATAATATCAATTATTCTAATTTTTCATTAATTAGGTAATTACTGCATCACCATTGTGTCATAAATAAATTAAATTATATAATTTCTAAAAATTATAAATAAAATACCATTATGTAGGAAATGGTTTTATATTTCTAATGAATATTTATATTCGAAAATCCAACATATATTACCCTATGTAAAAATTGTTTTTCTAAACGATATATTCTTATGTCATTTTTGAATTTATTTTAACTTAATTAAAATAATGTGTCCCTATCACCTACAAGTGGCTCCATGGGGTCCAAAAATCAACCCAAATATTCTCATGGTCGGAAATTTATCCACAAATAAGGTTAGGACACGTTTTAGGGTAATTTATTATTATTATAATATTATTTTTGGACCCTTATTTACCTGATTTACCATTTAACCATGGTAAATAAAATATTTACCGAAGAAATTATTCAAAATGCCTAAAAATAAAAGTTACCTATTTACAAAATTTTGATATCCTGATTCCAAATATGGAATTCATTTTTCCAAATTCAAAACACAGAAGTGGCAGAAATTAATTTAAAATTAATTCCCGATGTCAAAACAAAAAACGTGTTTTTAAGATATAATAACTATCAAAAGATTGATACTTGTTTATGTCTGGTTTAATTGTGAAATTATGTCCAATGACTAACATTTTATTAAATTGTAAAAATTTATTCTAAATATAATTTAAAACCACTCAAATTCCTAATTTATTAGTATTAATTATTTTGATTAAAAAAGTTGTTTTTAATTAAAATTTAGTAATTTTCACTATTCATCAAAATATTAAAGTTAACCGAAAAGTACCAAAATTTCAACTTAGGCTAAATTCGATATTCCAAATCCAAAATTGAAGTCCATTTTGAGAGATAAATTTTTTAAAAATTTAAAAAGTAGGTATTACTATTCATAACAGCTAGTTTGATTGGTTGTGGTGTGTTAGAATCTCGAAGTTACGTACAATGCACGCCATTGAATTATTCAAAGGGAAATGTACTGTGGAATCTTGGAGTGTTACATTCTACCCTCCTTCAATAAATTTCATCCTCACAATTTTTTTAAAATTGGGCATTAGAATATAATGGAAATTCCCACATCGGAAAAGAGTCAATAAAACTATAACTTTAAAAGAAAGGAAGAGAGGTATAAAGGTCACCCAAGATAACCCATACTAGGATTCCATGTAGGAAAACATGGATATGGATGATAAAATAAGTGTCATGTTCTGATGGAGAGGGATAGAGAACATGATCAGGAGAACATTAACAATAATAAAACCACAAACTTGTGATTGGACAAACGGTCATTAGTTTCCCAGTAGGAAAAGTAAACGGACAACATTTTTATAATTTTTTTAGACACATTACATAAAGATGAGGAATTAATTTCTGAGATTTACTGAGAACATAAAGAGATATACTTAATTTTTGTTGTAAAGTTTCATTCTTTAATAAATTCCTACTACTAACTCATTTATAAACGATGAGTATTCAAGAAGACTTGGTCACACTGGAAGAGATAGAATAAACTTCTTATAGAATCACATGATCCATGAAGGATAAACTATATATTTACCTTGACATTATAGATTAATCAAAACCAAAATGGTTGCTATAAGATCTGATGATCCCCCAAAAGGATATTCCATTAAATAAACACTAATCTTAATTTATAAAATTAATCCAACAATACTGCAAAGATAAATAAATACCATTCAATAAACAATTGTCCTTAAAATCCTTCAATATAATCCAACTAATATTGAAACCCAAAACTTAGAATAATTTGGTTATGTAGTCTTCCATGTTAAATTGTATCTCCAAATGACATCAACTACTCTTAAAGTCACATACTTAAAAGTAATTAACCTAATCACATATTCTCTATTATATGTTAATCATTTCCATAAATAACCAAAATCAGTATAAATCCACAATAAAAACATAGATAAAAATCCACCATTACTCCTCAAATGAAATACCATACTATTCAATTTTCCTTGGGCATATAGTGTTCCAAACAAAGTAAAAATCTTCTAAAATAACATTTATCACTTAATCACCAAATCATTTTCCTATACTAAGGGTATTCATTTGATAAGACATAATATCCAAAATAAAATTATTATGGATCAATAAAATCATTTTACTAAAAAAAATAGTCACACTAACCAGGGACTTCACGTAGTCCAGTGGTAGGCGATAAAACTCAATCACACTTTGGTTGTGGGTTCGAATCCTACAGCTTTGTCTGACGCGACGAGTTGTCACACGGTCTGTGTGTTGTCCTTTTTCAAAAACTATACTTTATAACATTAACAAAATGAGATAAATTACTCAAAATAACCATAACTTAATTTTAACCAGAAATGTTATCTCATATCTTGCATTTTCATCCCAAAATATAATAACATGTAATTTCCTCAAACCCAATGATCATATAAAACCAAATTGTTATTTATAACTATATCCACAAGGGAAAAAATAATAATTCCTCAAATATCATTCTCACATGGAAAACTACGGGGTTACATATATAAGAGAAAATTATTCCAAAGTAATCCCATCAATAATGAGAACTAATACTTTTAAACATTTATCTAACCATTTATTTCCACATAGCTTCTTCTTTGACCAAGAAAATATTCTATAGAATAGGGCATTCACTCGGGTAATGGTTAGGTCCCCTACATTTACGGAAAATGAATATAAATGGATTCTTGGGACCATTTTTATTTTCTTCCATATTACTCTTCATTTTTCTTTGGCAATTCTTCACTTTATGTCGTTTTTTCCCGCACGTAAAGCATTTGTTGGTTCTGTTGAGACACTTTCTTGGGTGTCTCCTTCCACATTTCTGGCATGATGGAAATTGAGGATTCCTTTATCCATGGTCTCTACTACTGGAGATCTTATCATTCATCACCTTTCTCTTATTTGTTGAGTCCGAGAATTGGTTAATATATATATTGTTGATCATATTTTTGGAAAATTGATTTGGAATGAAGACGATATCTTTTACGCCAATCAACATTCCATTTTTTTACTAATTATCACAACCGTTCCCACCTTGTACATCATTCTCAATGTCACTATGACTTCCTTGGAATCCATCCATTGACTAAAACCAGAAATCATTGTGTGAGTAATAGTAGTCATAAAATCATTTAGAGAACATCATGTCACCATATGTTCAATTTGAAACACATTAGGATTAACCAAGGTCATTTACTCTCATCTTATATATAATACTTCAAATTGGTTTGTAAAGAAAATGTAAATTATCCTAAACATATCCCCCGGGAGAGTCGTAACCAAGAGTGCAGAAATGCCCGTTGTCATGCACCAGTTCCCATTCGAGTCTAGCTCAAAGCGGTGTTTTCGGGTTTTACCCCTAGGTACATCTATGCCAGAGCCACCTATACGAGCTCGTATCCAGACAGGGATGTATTTCTTAGAAAACTCACAAAATCTCTATAATACCAAAATTCTAGGAAGTTCTTCTATACTAATCCTCAAAGTCCATCTTAGGTCTATGTGCTATAATCATAGTTTATCTAAATCTATCTTCCAAGGTTTGTACTAAACATCCTCTGATACCAACTGTAACGCCCTGAACCTAGATACCCAGAGTCGGTGAATTATTACATAACATTGGCATGATCACAAGAAAGATCAAGTCTCGAAAGAACGATTAGTTTAGTATCCTTGAAAACACTAGATATATTCATAAAGTTTACATTACATTAATAAGTGAAAAACAACTACAACATATTGTCTTCACATTCCCTCATACTATCCCTGCAGGTCATTAATAAAATACTTCTTCACATCCTGAGAAAAATAAAAAATTGAAAGGGGTGAGCTCAGATGCTCAGTAAGGGTAACAATATAGCGGAAACCTTCATAAATAAACATAAAAATTTAAGGCAATGTATAACTAAAACAAAAGCCTTTTAAACAAGAACATCAACATAATATGGAAAGGATAAAATGAAATAATTCCATTTACTTATTCACATGGATATTATACTAGTTGAATAATCACATGAAAATATTAATGACCACTTTCATAATGATGGAATGCATAATTCCAGACTATCATAACCATGTAGCCAAGGCCTCGTGCCAAGACTACAAATAAGATTTTGTCAAGGCCTCGTGCCAAGACACTAGTTTTTCTCATGAGACCTACCGATGCATCGAGGAGCTATATTGGGCTCCACCCATTACTTATTAAGTTCAATTCATTCCTCATATGAAAAGTTTGAAATATGACATAAACATTCGTATTAAGCTAACATACGAAATGTCAATACTTAATCGACAAACCATGAATGGTATAAAAATAGCACATCCACAGTAAAACATAAATCATTCGATACAATATGGAAGATTGTACTGTATCAGATTAATCTCAATCAAGAATAATGAAGGATATTGACATAGATGAAAATAATCATCAAAACTATTTAGAGAGAAATATCCCCCTTTTCTTGAATTCATTTAAAAGTCACACTATTTGTCAAGAAGCCATTTAAAAGTAGATTTTTGAATCAAAGTGTCCCATACCACTTTTAAACTTTTAAAAGTAATTTTAATTTTAAAACTTTAATGTCCATATAAATAAATTCTTAAAACCATTTTAAAAACATGGACTTTAATGAGAAATATTTAGAAGAATAAATCTTTAAAACACTTAAAAATGTATTATAGTTACAGTTTCTAACCAAAAGCGAGAAACTTGAATAAAAATAATTGAGGTAATAAAAACATTATAATATCATGAGAATAAAGGGATTCATGATATACTATGTCAAAGTACATTATATACACCATATATAAGTGATTTGGTGTATAACAACAAAGAAGTCTCAATAGAATGTAAATTGAGATGAATTCTCTTATAAAGACCACATCCTTAGGTTAAGGATAAATCAACAAAATAATTATGTGTGACAATTATAAATACACTCAATATGATTGGATATTTATTGTAAATCAATCAGATGACATTCACACATATTCTTGTAAAAACAACACCAATGAATTGGATATTTAACTCAACAAATGAAGATTGAGTTAAAATTACTCTTATCATGTTCATACCGATGACTTGAGAATTTATCAATGGAGTGATTATATGTATTAAAAGTATATCCAAAGAAAGGGGAGTGAAATTTTATGACATAGTCAAATCAATGGTGATTCTACACATAATCTTGGTGTAAAATAATCAATGAAGTATGCGTAAAGCCGAATGAGTGGAAATTGAAATTTCAAATTCCCTTATCGATTAGGTTACTTATGAAACATACACCCATGAAAGAAGGATCATACAATGATGATGTAAATATACATAAATTAATGTATATTTCACAATTAATACAATCATGGTTAGTACACATGCCACATGCAATAAATAAGTGGTGAACAATAAAAATCTCACGGAATTAAAAGTGAGATAAAAAACACCTTACCTTGTACTTTTCCTTGGTTGGGGGTAGTTTAACCTCCTTTATAATGGTAAAATAATTGTTATTAAATTATACAATAATCATATACATTAATATGATATCATATCTGATCTTTTAACATTGCTTTGTTAATAATATCTTAATATCATTTTCATTTCGGGTGTTAACTTACTCTTTTTCTTTTATATGTTTTGTTATGTAAGCCATGTTTGTTATGGATAGGTTGTATCTTATTCATATACAGAATTATATTATGTCCTTGAACATTATTATTAATCTTCAAATGAGAATTAGACTTGAATGGATACTATGGAGAATGAATCTTATCGCGTTCGTGGAAACGGTAGTCCGTACGTACACACGAGCAACAATATCATTATTTTGATATTAAAATAATATTTAATTGGATAGTATATCATATATACAGAATAATTATCATGTTATATTTATTATTTAAATTAATTACACATCATTATTATAACCATCCAAATAATAATGTTTTGAACAACAATTACACCACGACGTTGAGACGGTAAGCCGTGCACGTATGGTGACATGTCATTCAAAGGATGGATAGAATACTGAAATATGGTTGTACCATGTTTATAATAACATCAAAGTATATATAATATACTGGAGTTATTATTTTAGAATGGTAATAACAAAGAAAGAAGATGTGGAAGAAGAAAGGAACTTGAAAAAGGGTGGTGAAATCATTACCACTACTTCGGGTTCTTCCTTTCGATTTGATCAAAAATGATCCCTAGGTTGGCTTTCTGACTAAAGGAAGGACTCTATGATGAATTGAGGGAAGTTTAGAGAGTAATTGGGCATGGGTTTTCCGAACCAAAAGGCTTTGAAGGTGTGAATTAATGAGAAGCGGGAGTGCCCTTTTATAAGAGGGGTGAGGGGCACCTTTGGAAAAGCAAGAAACATTATTTTATAATAAATTCTTATTCAGTTTCTAATGGCTCCAAAGTGTATTATTTAAAGGTTAAGGTGGTTATTGGTCGAAAACCACTAAACCAACAGAATTTAGACAGGTTTGGGTCATTATATTAACCTTATCTTTAAGTATTAACTCTTAGTTAATTAGTTTCACTTTTAAAATGTCTCTTTGTATTTTTATATTATATGGTTAATAAACTTACTATATACATTCAAGAGACCTCCAAGTGGTCCATTAATGATACAAATATCATGATATAAGTATCTTGGATGAACCTTATATTTTTAGGAATTTAATATCAATTAATAATAAAATATTTGTTTTAAAAACCTTTTTATGTCAATTTTGACACTATTCAAAAATTGATTTTTTTTAAAAATCATAACAGAATGATTACTTCTAATAAAGTTAATTAATTAAATCCTAAAATGTCATATTATCCAATAAAATAATTTTTATTTATAAAAAGTCTCAAATTACATTTATTTGGGTATTTATAATATCAATTATTCTAATTTTTCATTAATTAGGTAATTACTGCATCACCATTGTGTCATAAGTAAATTAAATTATATAATGTATAAAAATTATAAATAAATTACCATTATATATGAAATAAGTTTATATTTATAATTAATATTTATAGTCTAAAATCAAACATATATAACCCTATGTAAAAATTGGTTTTCTAAAAGATATATGCTTATGTCATTTTTGTATTTATTTTAACTTAATTAAAATAAAGTGTCCCTATCACCTACAAGTTGCTCCATGGGGTCCCAAAATCGACTCAAAGATGATCATGGTCATACATGTATCCACCAATAAGGTTAGGACACATTTTAGGGTAATTTAGTATTATTATAATACTATTTTAAAACCATTATTTACCGGATTTACCTTTTAACCATGGTAAATAAAATAGTTACCGAAGTAATTATTCAAAATGTCTAAAAATAAAAGTTACCTATTTACACAATTTTGACATCCTAATTCCAAATATGGAATCCATTTTTCCAAATTCAAAACACAGAAGTTGCAGAAATTAATTTAAAATTAATTCCCGCTGTCAAAACAAAAAGCGTGTTTTTAAGATATAATAACTATCAAAAGATTGATACTTGTTTATGTCCGGTTTAATTGTGAAATTATGTCCAATGACCAAAATTTTATTAAATGGTAAAAATATATTCTAAATATACTTTAAAACCACTCAAATTTTTAATTTATCACTATTAAGTATTTTGATTAAAAAGTTGTTTTTAATTAAAATTTAGTAAATTTCACTATTCATCAAAATAGTAAAGTTATCCGAAAAGTACCAAAATTTCACCTTAGGATAAATTTGATATTACAAATCCAAAAATGAATTCCATTTTGAGAGATAAAATTTCTAAAATTTAAAAAAGTAGGTATTACTATTCATAATGGCTAGTTTGATTGGTTGTGGTGTGTTAGAATCTCGAAGTTGCGTACAATGCACACCATTGAATTATTCAAAGGGAAATGTACTGTGGAAGCTTGGGGTGTTACATATTCTCCATATTTTAATTTTTTGTAATCTATTCTTTATGAGATCAAACATTATAAAGATAAAGAGACATGTTTCTATCGATGGGTAGAAAATGAAGAAGCTTCTTGGATTATTATTTCAATTAGTATAAAATATTATTATTCAATAAATTGATTAAATATCATGTCATTTGAAAAGGTATGTCTCTTTTAATCTCACATCATTATAAATAAAAAATAACAAACTTCTTACTATGGGGGGGGGATAAATTAATCAATGCAATACGATATTTGGATATCCCCTAATGTCTCTTATCCGGCCTATTTCACTTGAATGTTTTTGATCTATTTATTGAATTGAGTGCATGATTTTTATGATGATTGTTCATAAAAAGATTCATATCACATTTATTAATTTCATCCTAGAATTAAAGTGAATAATACTTGAAGACAATTGTATGATTTCTCATTTATTAAGGAACCACGATCAGTTGGTAATGGAAAAAAATTATTGTCTAAATTAAATTCTCTTGTTTTCTACACCGAGCAAAACCAAATAGACTTAGAGTGAAATGATAAATTACACGTTGCTTATGTATGGACTAGTACCCTTTCTCCCATGAAATTTGTATTTATTTTCAATAAGGGTTGGGGAGAGTGTGAAATGAAATACTGAAAGGTAAAGGAAAGAGGGAATAAAATAGTTCCATATATGGACACATTCATTTGGGATGAAATTTGAAGGTATTTATAAAAAATAAAACGGGAGACATTATGGATCCCACTTATAGAAAGTGGGAGACTGAAGATACCTCTATTTGTATGGATTGTATATTAATATTCAAATGATTAAAATTGGTGGAAAATAATGATCAAGGTAATATGAAGGTTGCATTGATGATAATATGATGAAGAATTTTTTATGTTAATGGATATTGTATGAATTTCTCATGTCTTTAAATTTCAAGAAACAAGTGAATGGTTTGAAGACATTAAGTTTCATAGTGATTCCTGAATAATTTCTTTTGAACCCTTCATGGTGATTCTTGGATAATTGTTATGGATTCCTTCATGAGGATGCCTGGATAATTTTAATGGATCCATTGCATTGGATGTAATTCTTCAGAAATTCTCCATGTTGTTAACTATGAAGATTAAATAACTAATCCTAAGATCAAAATATATAGGTCATACACGACATATTTTCTACAATAAACAAGAAGTGTGATTTTATATTATTTGTAATTTACATTCAAAAAAGTATAGGAGAATAGGAATTCAAGGTCATATAGTGTTTTAATGATGCGTAAGAACCATGCATGTTTTAACTTGGGAAAAATTGAGATTGTAGTTTACATGAAGGAGAACTATGCCATATAATTAGTTCATAAAGGTTTAATTTCCATTCATCTCATATTGAATTTCATTATATACATTGTTTTTAAGGGGGTTCATTTAAAAATTATGTCCAGACTACTAAGCTGACCAGGTAGCCCATAAGCATGAATTATGTAGTCCAATAGGTCATAAAGAGGTGGGTGGAGATCACACATGCCAAATCCTTTTAAAAAATTCCCCATAACACTTGACGTAAATAGAAAGGAAAAAATAGGAGAGGTTCTGTTGTGGTATTGGTTTTCTGTGCATTTTTCATAGGATTGAATAAGTTAGATTGATTACCTCAATTGATCACATCCCATGACCCTATGATTTGAATCAGCGCTACCTAGTCCCCTGTGACATTTGTATTAAAAATGGACAGTTATTTTTAACCAGTGCCATCATATTCTTTCTCTTATCTATTGATAGTGCTATTGGATTCTCCAAATATGATGGCTAAGTTATCATCATCAAAGTAAGAGACCGATATGGTCAAAGTAAGGTTGAAATACTAAGACAAACTCGATCAAAGGAAACATCAAACTCCATTTTCAGTATTCATGTGAACAATTTCAAAGAACACGCCTTGGCCAAAATGAAAACGTGGTTGCAGAAGATTATTAACATAATTTATTTCCGTGGATGATCATTGTGCATATGTGAAGATGCATTTCATGTGTTTAAAAATATATGCATGTGATATAAACACCCAAAATAAGAAGGATGATCAAAAAGGAAGAATTCCATTAAATATGGCGTATCTTAAACTTCATTTTAAGTATTTGAAGTTGATATCCATGGTTCTTTATTTCAGTCTTTGGAATGGTATATTTCACAGGGGTTCATTTCAGAAGATCCATGAACCAAACGAGCTAATCCATGCTTAAAAAGGGTAATCCTCAATGTTAAGAATGGTGATGCTACTCACAAATCCCAGAACTCTCACTTTCTCTAACAAATGGATCATATCAAATCTTCCATTTCATAAATTGAAATTAGGGTAACTTGAGCATTCATAGATTAATTAATAACAGAAGTACCTCATCCCTTCAACAAGTGAAAATCTCCTTGAAGGAGAATCACGAAGAAGAGTATTTTGCGATGAAAAAGGGACAGTACAAGCATGTCACCCTTACAGAACCATTTGAGAAACACAAAGTTTATAGTTGTTTTTTTCAAGACGCAAGTTCTTGCTCCCATGCACACTTATAGAACCATTTGAGATATGTTCTTGAACAAAGAACATTAATAAAACATAAAATAATAGATCACATAAATGAATGTGCTATGTTTTGAATACATGAAACTCATCCATGAATTGCACTTGATCTAACAGGGTTATAAATCGTGAGCAGATTAATTTGTTTGTATTCAAGATCATTCTTTCATGATATAACATTGGAAGCTCAATATGATTTAGTTGAAAAACCATTTTTTATACAAATATTAATAGAAGATAACTAATAATTTATTCTCTATAGATATTTTGTACCAAAGAAGAATAATTATGATTTGGATGATGCTAAGATGGTCTAATCTTTATTGATTTGATAATCACAAAGAATGTTTTTGATTCCAACAAGAAGAAGGATAAGAGATCTTAGTAAAGTTGGTTATGCACTGATGAATAAAAATAAATTAATATAAGAACATTTGGTGACCAAATTGATATTTAATAATTATAATTTGGTTAAGAAAGAATTAGGTATTCATCATCCTGCAACACATTTATATTGTTGTGACTAGTAGAAGAAGAAGATTTTACAGGTTTTAGTTTACTACTAGGAAGAGGTAAGAATAGTAACATGAAATTTTCTAAGTAAGTAACAAAGTGAAGGAGAAGGTCGTGTAATAACAAAGAATAACTGTGGAATCCAAAAGGTCTCAATAGGTGGAAGACACTCATGGTGTTACAAACCGTTAGAAACAAATAAAAACTATCTTCAAAGGCATTATAAAGATTCAAGTATGTGATATAACACATGAACCATCAATTAACTATAGTTCATTATAAGTGATAGGGTATTTCTTAATTTCTATAACCACATTTAAATGATTGCATTCTAGTGGTTGTGTGGTTAGGTTTATTTCTAGACTATTCCAAGGACAAGATACACTTAATGAGCAGTGAACCTTGTAAAAATAACATATGCTTATATTTACATGCTTTCATAATATTGAATACGATAAGAAAAACATAATAATAGAATAGAGATCCTAATAGGTCAAAGATAAAAAATGGATATTTTTTTAAAATTTTACTAGAAAGTCTCCAACATATATTCACCCCCTCTAAATATTTTGAATATCCCAAACTGGTCCTTTGAATGTCATATTTTCCAAAATATCATAGAGGTTTGTTGTGATCTAATCCACCACATCACCATTACCAATGAACTTTTATCATTTTAATCATGATTATGAATGATACATGGATAATGATAATCCTATATATCTTTTCATCTATTCCAAATTCCTTGGCTATATAAAAGATATTTTAATTTTTTCTTATATAATTATCTCGACACGAACATGAATTTAGAAAAAGGTCAGTTGTGGTACTCTATTTCATTACCAATAATATCAGAAAAAACAAATCCAATCACGGTCAATCAAATTCATTCAATTTATTAGTGTCATACCAATTCAAAACTTGTGAAGCTAAAATTATGAAATGAATTTAGATTGTTATCTTAGTATGAATTCTCATGTGTAGGGAACTTATTTTACAAACTCAAATGTAAGGAATCACAATCAATATTAACTTATGTAACACCAATGCTACATATATAAAAATAAATGTATTTTACATTAATAGGATCAATCCAAAATAAGTTCGCCAACTTATATTCCATGAGTAATCAATTATGTCAATATACAATTTATCCTAATCATAATTATCTTAATATATCATCACAACCAAATGTAATGATAATAAATTATGGTTATCTTAGTAATAAATATATTTAATTGGGTTTTTTATCAAACAATACCATATGGTGCACCTAAAATATATAAATGAATTTGAACTATTTTCATTAATATTCATTAAAAGATACAAAATGTCCATAATAAAACAATATGTGGGTCACATTAGGGTAAAAAAATAACAATCCCTCAAAGAAAATTATGTATGGATGGCATTACAAACACCTCTATCAGTATTTTATTAAATGTAATTAAATTCATAAAGAATATTTCTGGATATCTAATGATACAAATACCCCTTAGCTTAGTAAATTTCATTGATATTATCACTTAACTGTTCAATTCGGTGCACAATTCATGTGATTTCCCCTATCTTAGTAATGAAATTGTTGGACTCACCTATTTTGATAAATCCCAATTTTGATTAATTATGTTTTGATAAATCCCAATTATGATTAATTATGTTTTGATAATCCCAAATGATGTTTATTATTTAAACATTGCATTATTTTAGTTAATGTTTAAGTACTTTAAACCTCATAATATAAATACTTTCAAATATGTCCAAAAGACAAATATTTTGTGATATATTTATGTCATTAGGTTAATTAAATGTGTATATGGTTCACTATATTATAACCTAACTGATTCTGTGAATAGAATGAATAAACAGAAACTTAGTCACTAGTACAGAACAGAGCTACCAGTATGTATAAGTCTACCGATAAGAAATAATTCTATCAATACAGAGTGACAAATACAACTATATACATCTACCATTATGAAGTCCACCGGTATAAGGAAGTCACCGCTACTCAATTATACCAATACAAGGAGCTACCGGTACAAGAACAAAGAGCCACCGAGCTATATAAGTCTACCATTTTGAAGTTCACCGGTATAAGGAAGTCACCACTGCTCAAGTATACTGATACAAGGAGCTACCGGTACAAGAAAAATGATTTACCGATAAGAGCTCACCGCTACAAAGAGACCTACCGCTACATAAAGCAACTGGTACAAGGAGATACTGTTACAAAGATAAACAACTACCGATACAAGTCGACCGTTACAAGCATTCTGCTACTTGAACTTTTATGCTTTATTTAAATTATACTAAAAGTCATATTTGGTTAATTTAATGCAACTAATATTAATTAATGATGGTTTTTGGGATGTCAGGGAACCATACCTCGTACCTTCCATAAAGTAATCATTCCCTTTTCTAGATCTCAAAGAATATAAGGAAGATCGAGCTGTAGTGGGGATAATATACAATAGATAGGACAAATCCATAGACCTTCCTACTTGAAGAACACTAGACATACACAAGGTCATTCATACAAGAAGAGAACACAAGCTGGACCTTAGTCAAGGAGTGAAGAACTACAACGATCTCGTCACACACTCAAGATGATCAAACTGAACCTGAATGTCAAGGAAGCAGGTGACTCTCTGTTTTAGAAAAAAACTAGAGAAGGACTCAGAATCATTTATGATTAATCAAAAGGAGTCTAGATCTACCCTTAAAATCACTAGATCATTCTAAACTCATATCTACTCTCTCAGTGATTTTTTTACTTACTTTTTGAGCAGTGTGTGTACTCTCTATATTCCATACACACACTGAATCCTGTGCTAAACTGGTGGATTTCAAAATACTCACACAAAACATCAATAACTCTCTTTTATCCCAGTGTGGATAGTTGTAGAGGTCAAGTAGGATCTGGACAACATGTGTGCTATTGTTTTTGTTTTCCTATGAAGAATTGTGGTAGAGGTCAGAGGACCTGGACAGTCTGAGTACTGTTGTAAAACCCAGATCTAGGTTGTGGATCAACTTTACATAAACTGTTTGAGAGGAATAAGTCTCGTCTTGAGAATGAACCTCTTGTTTTAAATTTTTGTTCATTTTAATTTTGTTAAAATTATTTGTTTTGAATATTCCACTGCTAATTACGTTGAAATATAAAATTGTTTCAAAGCAACATTGATAGTTAATCTAGCAAGTGTTTGTAAATATTGTCAATCAGTAGGTTAGTTTCAAAATCTAATTTAATCTTCTGATTAAATTAACTGAGACCAAATCAATATTTTGAGAACCTTATTCAACCTTTAGAGTTATAAAAATTCACTACAGTTTAACTTAATATTTATATTGGGGGATTTTAATAAAAAAAATTTTAACTGATATTTTTAAATTGGAACTCAATTCACCCCCCTCTTGAGTATCCACTCTGACCAACATTTGGTATCAGAGGTTCGTTTATTAATAAATGATTTCTAAATACTCTGTTTTCAACTTGGATTTTAGTAGTATCTTAAAGATCTTAAATTTTTGTTACTTCTAAATTTTATCTCTTTAAATATATTTTCTAATATCTAATTATGGATAATAGACTAGAAGGATCTGCTACCAACATGCCACCTTTCTTTAATGGTGTTAATTATTCCCAAAGGAAACTAAAAATGAAAATTCATTTAGAAAGTATGGGATTTGACATTTGGACTGCTATAGAGACTCAGTATAAGATTCCTGAAACTGAATGAACTACTTGGGATAAACCTACTAAAATATCTTGAAATAATAATTGTAAATAAATGAATGCTCAGTATTTTGCATTAGGAGATGAAGAATTTAATCAAATATCTTCTTGTAAAACTTCTTATGAAATCTAGGATACTTTGGCTATTTCCCATGAGGGAAAAACTATTGTTAAAGAAATGAGATTGAATACCAACACTATTAAGTATGATAATTTTAAAATGAAGCCTGATGAACCTATTTCTAATATGTATCTTAGGTTCAATGAGATAGTTAATACAATTAGCTCACTGGGAAAGGTTGTTCCAGCAAAAAAGAAAATCATGAGGATACTAAGATGTCTACCAGAGATATGGAGAGGCACATTAGTTTCAATAATAGAATCATGTGATATATATTCACTTCCTGTGAAAGAGCTGATTGGTAAGTTAATGATGTATGAATAAGAACTGAAAGTGAATAATGAAGAAGATGATGAACCAAGGAAGAAGTCGGTAGCCTTCAAGACATATGCTTCAAAGAGTATGGACAAAGAGGAAATTCAAACTGCAAGTGATAGTTTGAGCTGTGATGAGAGTGCATCTGACAGTGATGCAGAGATGGATCAAATAGCCAGGAGATTCAAGAAATTCTATAGGAAGAAGAAATTATTTAGAAAATCGAACTACAAAGGAAAATATGAAAACAAAGGTCATTGGAAGAAGGATTGGAAAAAGTATGATAGGAGTGATGAAATTGTATTCTATGAATGAAAAGGGAAAGGACATGTAAAAGCAGACTGTCTAAAGTGAAAATTCAAGAAAAAATATGACTACAAGGAAAATAATTACAAGAATACTATGAATGCAACTGGGAGTGCTTTAGAAGACATCTCAAGTGATTTTAATTATACTAAGGATGAAAAATATCAAAAATCTAACATGTGTTTTATGACAAACACATCTGAGGTAACATTGGATACTTTGACTTTCAATTCATATTATTCTGGAGTTGATTCTGATTCTGAATCTGAAAATATGTCTAGTGAAGAATTATTTGAATATTTTAATATTCTGGAAGAAACCTGTAATGAATTGATGGACAAGTATAATACCTTGAAGAAACATCATGCTTTGACCAGCTCTGTTAAATCTGTACTTGATATGGAAAAGGAGATGAATGATCAATTACTTAAGGAAAATATTGAACTGAAATTGTCTAATGATAAATTAAGGAAGTATTTAGAGAAATTAAAAAATAAAAAAGATACACTTACAAAAATGTTAGGAAAACAAGTGACACCAAAATATACCACTGGAATATGATATCATCCTGGACATAGATATATTACTAAAACTAGATTTATTCCTAAATCCGGACAGAATGCTGCTAGTTCTAGTTCTAGAAGTTCACATGCTTCAACTAGTTATTCACATAGTTATAGATCAAATAAAGTTTATCTTTAAAAATCTATTGATTAAGTAAATTATATAAGACCCATAAGACAAATCTGGTTACCTAAAGCTTTTCTTGCTAACCTGTCTGGACCCAAGAGAATTTGGGTACCAAAATCAATTTCTATCTAAAATTTTTTTGTAGGAAACCTGCTTAAAAAGTTTCTATAGGAAGACTTGGTATTTGGAAAGTGGATGTTCAAGGAATATGACATGAGACTTTTCCTGTTTTAAAATCTTAGTCAATGTTGATGAAGGCTATGTCACCTTTGGTGATAGCTCAAAAGGAAAATCATTGTCCTAGGACAGATTGGTAACACTGATTCAGTTTTAATTTCTAAAGTATTATTTTTTGATGGACTTAAATATAATTTTTTAAGTATTTCTCAGTTGTGTGATGATGGTTTCAATGTTAAATTTGAAAATTATTCTTGTAATGTTTTTAATTATAAAAATATTTTAGTATTTTCTACTTTGAGAAATGAAAATCTTTTGCAGTTGATTTGAATTCTTTAGTTAAACAAAACATTACATTCTTAAATTCTTTTCATAAAGAGTCTTGGTTGTGGCATAGAAGATTAGGTCATAACAGTATTCATTCACTTAGAAAACTTACTAGGAAGAACATAGTTAGAGAACTACACAAACTTTAATTCCTAAATGACAAAGTTTGTAATCCCTACAAAAAAGGAAAAACATAAAGTTTCTTTTAAATCAAAGAAAAAAGTTTCAACTTCTCATCCTCTCATGTTGGTTCACATTGATTTATTTGGACCTTTTAGAGTTTCTAGTTTAAATGGGATGCGCTTTGTCTAGGTCTTAGTAGATGAATTTTCTAGATACACTTGGGTATACTTTCTTGATCACAAAAGTGAAGCTTGTTCATATTTTATTAAGTACTCCAGTCTGTAGAGAACCTTAGTGGACTAAAAATTAAGACCTGAAGAAGTGATCATGGCCGTGAGTTTGAAAATCATTAGTTTGAATCTTACTGCTCACTCAATGGCTATAGTCACAACTTTTTTCCCCTAGGACACCTCAACAGAATGGTGTAGTAGAAAGAAGAAATAGAACCCTTCAAGAAATTGCAAGAACAATTCTTAATGAGTATACCCTACCTGTTTATTTCTGGGATGAAGCTATGAATACATCTTGTTATATTATAAATAAAGTCTTAATTAGATACGTTCTTAAGAAAAACCCTTATGAACCATTGAATAATATGAGGCCTAAAGTTAGTTACTTCAGAGTTTTTGGTTGCAAAGTCTTTATTCTTAATACTAATGATAGTGTCAAAATGTTTTCTTCTAATAGTGATGAGGGAATTTTTCTAGGATACTATATAACCTGTAAATCTTATAGAGTGTTTAAAAAAGAACCAAATGTGTGTAAGAATCTGTTCACATCAAATTTGATGAAACTGATCTACACGAACCTAAGTCTTCTCTTTAAAATCTTGAAGAAGATCTATCTATTCTAGACCTTAATGGAAAAAATAGTGAACCTGTTGTAAAGACAACCAGTTCTGGAAATTTTCCAGAATCTACTCTCGGTGAACTTGAACCTAGAGAAGAATTTGAAATTTCTAGTCCTACCTTTACTAGATCAACTAGGATTCTAAAGAATCTTCATTTAGATGTTGTTATTGGTAATCTTAATAGAGGTACATAGACTAGAGCTTCTCTAAGAAATCAGGTTTCATATAAAGCCTTTATTTCACAGTTTGAGCCTAAAAATATCAATGATGAAATCAATGATGAATTTTGGGTAATGGCTATGCAAGAAGAATTAAATATATTTGAAAGAAACAAAGTCTGGTAATTAGTTGAAAGACCTAAGGAAACTCTGACCATAGGCATTAAATGGGTTTTAGAAACAAATTTGATGAATCAATAAATTTCATTAGAAACAAATCAATGCTAGTTGCACAAGGGTATAGTCAAGAGGAAGGAATAGACAATGAGGAAACCTTTGCACATGTAGCTTTATTAGAATCCATTAGGATTCTACTTGCCTATGCTGCTCATCTGAATTTCAAGTTATATAAAATGGATGTTAAAAGTGATTTTTAAATGGTTTTATAATTGATGATGTTTTTGTTGAACAACCACCTGGATTTACTAATACTTATTTTTCAAATCATGTTTTTAAACTTTCTAAAGCTTTATATGGTTTAAAACATGATCCACGAGCTTGGTATGATAGACTTAGCAATTTTCTTATTTCAAAAGGTTTTTCTAAAGGGATTGCTGATCCAACTCTCTTTATCAAAATAATTTCAAAATATGTTTTAATAGTAAAAATCTATGTTGATGATATTATTTTTGGATCTTCTAAAAATTCTTTATGTGCTAGTTTTTAAAAAATTATGAAAAATGAATTTGAAATGAGTTTGATGGGAGAACTCAAATATTTTCTTGGTTTTAAATTTTTTTTAAAATAAAGATGGTATTATTTCAAATCAAAGTATACAAAATATCTGTTAAAACGTTTTGGTTTAGATATTAATAATGGAAGTGAAACACCCATGAGTACCACCTATAAGTTGGACATTAATGAATCTGGGAAACCAGTTAATCAAACAAATTATAGAGGTATGATTGGAAGTCTACTTTACCTTACTACTAGCCGACCAGACATTATGTTTAGTTTATGTATGTGTACAATATTTCAAGATAATCCTAAAGAATCCCATTTTCTTGCTGTTAATTTTTTTTCAAATATACCAAACATACTGCAAATTTAGGTTTGTTTTATCCAAAAGGACAATATTTTAATTTAATAAGTTATTCAGATGCTGATTTTTCTGGTTGTAAGTTGGATAGAAAAATCCCATCTGGAACATGTCATTTATTTGGAAAATCCTTAGTATCTTGGTGTAGTAAGAAACAGAATTTAGTTGCATTGTCTACTACTCAAGTATAGTATATAGTTGCTGGTAGATGATGTGCAAAAATTCTATTGATAAAACACACTTTTTTGGACTATGTATATGATTTTAAACATGTTTCAATAAATTGTGACAACACTAGTGCTATAAATATTTCCAATAACCATGTATATCACTCTAGAACTAAACACATTGATGTTAGGCACCATTTTCTAAGAGTTCATTATCAAAAGGGTGATATAACTCTTGAGTTTATAGGTACTGAACATCAATTAGCTGACATTTTCACAAAGTCTTTAAATTTAGAGAGGTTTAGTTACATTAGACACGAGTTAGGAATGATAAACCGTTAGAAATACCTCACCATTAAAACAACCTCACTGTTAGGAATACCTCACCGTTAGACAACCTCATCATAAGGAATACCTCACCTTTAGACAACCTCACCATCAGGAATACCTCACCGATAAAACAACCTCACCATTAGAAATACCTCGCCATTAGACAACCTCACCATTTGGAATACCTCACCATTAGACAACCTCACTGTTTGGAATACCTCACTGTTACCATTCTCACTGGTAGGGCTTACTGTTAAAATTCTCACTGGTATAACATATCACGTTGTTTTAATTTTTTTTGTCTTAAAGCCTAAGAGTTTTAGTATTTTATTATTTTGATTTCTAAATGATATAAAATCAAGTATAAACCATACTTAATCCACTGAAAACTCTACCCGTTCGGATTCTCACCATCTTGAAAACCCAAACCTTCAGACTTCTCATGAACCCTAAGTCTCTAGTTGTAAAAATGGCTCATGTGAAGAGACCAACGCTCAGTAAAGGAGATGCACCAAGTGCTAAGCGGCCAAAATTCAATTCAGGAACCAGTGGCAGTGGCACTGTTAAGGAAAGAATAGAGACCGTGAATCCACATCTGACAAAGAGGGAGATAGTGATTGAAAAAGTTCATTGTGCTGAATGGTTGTTATCTAGAAAATCATTAATCTTGAAGATATTGGAGGAGCAGGTCTAGATCGAGTGTTTTTCAAATAACAATAGACTATACTTCCCAGTTTTGGTGAAATAATTTTATGCGCATGTTCGTTTTGAGATGTCAGAAGAGGATAATAGGATGATTTTTTTTTGTGAATGGTAAAGTGATGTCTTTCTCATCTAGTGAATTGGATGAAAACCTTAGAGTACCTCGTGAAGGAGAGTATGGATTTTCTTCTAAGTCCATACCTATAGCCAATGATCATTTTGGATATGAAGTTTCACTACTTGAGCTAACTGGAAATGGAACTCCATGGAAAGTGATTACAGTAGATATGGAAGGTGAGAATAGATTGTTGTTCAAGTGTATCCAACATGTGATTAATCCTCGGAGAGGGGATTTTGCCACCCTAAAAGTTTCAAGACATATACCTGATGTATATTTTGAGGCATGGAGTGAAGGTCAACCTATGTAGACTGTTGATGATTCAAATAGAGGACATGACCAGACCAAAATCAAAGACCAATTCTTTGTTTTTTTTTCAAAGTTTCAATCTATCATGATAAAGGAAAAGAGAGTGGCTGATTCTCAGGATGATACAGTGGTGGTGAAGGATAATTTTCTCATTACTCGAATAGTATGCATGTTTATGAAAGTGAACTAGAATACATGGAAGAAGTAGTGGGTGAATGATGAAGGAAAGGTATATAACAAATACAGTCCTATGGACCATCCTTCTAGGCCAAAGGATGAGAGGGATCCCCGTCTAAGAACTGATGAGGCCATACCATCCTATAGTGATTCTGAAGAAGACAAGACCTCTATTGAAGAAGGAGGGGATCTTGATCTTCCTCCCAGCCCTACACATCATAGTATTTCTTATGGGAAAGCTAGTCCTCTGGATGCATTGCCCAGAAGGGAACCTATTTTGGTTGCAGATGATGTTGAAGAGGAAGAAAGACCTGTTGATGAAAGATATGTATCTGAGAGCATAGATGAGAGCTCTAATCTTAGTTTGAGTCCAGAAATTGGATTTTCTATTATGCCTGTAGAGGCTGATCTAGTTGAGCCAGCATACCCTATACCAGAACCTATTGAGCATCCTGTTGCCGAGATAGATATGGTTTTTGATGATTCTGATAAGGAAGACCATCCGTGTAATGCTATTGAGGAGGAATCTCTAGTTGAGGGGGAGCATCCCTCTAGGCTTTGTTCAGTTTTAGTAGCTCATTAGATTGAGGACTGGGTAGAAGACCTAGGTTTTGTAGTGCTTGGATTAGATTACCCTAACTCTGAGTATAAGACACTTTTCAGAAGACCTCATGTAAATTATAATATCCTCTCTAAGACCTTACCTTAATATCTTGTGAGAAAAGCTGACTTAGAGGAGTTAATGTCTAAGCTAAAGATCAGTTTTGTTGAAGAACTGAAGAGAATGAAAAATTCCTGGATATCTTCTGTTCAAAAGGTTATGAATGAATATGTGGTTAGTGTTATGGATGAACTAAAATATTTCCAATCTCAGTTTCTAGTCTCCCAGAGTCTGTTGACTCTTTGAAATTAACTGTGGCTGCTTTGAGTGTTTCTATGAGCTCAGATTCTCAAGCTTCTAATGATTTCGCATATGTCAAAAGTGTTGTGAGCCCGATGCTTTCAGTATTTGAGGAATTTAAGTTTTCAGTGGAACAACATGTCAGCACTAAGGACTCTCTTGTAAAAAATATCATAAGTGGGCTGACTAAATCTTTTAAGGAAACAATTTCCTTCACTATTTCACCTATGACTTCTACCAGTCCCTCTTTGGATATTGATCAGATTCGAGCTATGATGAGGGAAGAGATGTGACAGTCTTCTACCAGTTGATCTGTAGACACTACTACTTTGACCCAAGTGGTGACTACCACTAGGGATATAAGTAAAATTGTTCAGAATTTTATGAGAGAGGACACTTCTTCTCAGAAATTGGTAAAATATAAAGTTGATTCTTATTTTCAGAAAGTGTATACCGAGCATCAGTTGACCAACCATTTCATACTTCTTTTGGAAAATATAAAATTACCACCAGTAAATCAAGCCTTCAGAGAACATGTAAGAAAGCTCTTGGAGCTGACTCCAGCATTGGATAAGTTTTTATAAAACACGGATGACTATTTGTCTGCTAGGGAGAGGGGAGGAGGAATAGTCATGGAATTTAGGAATTTGTTGTTACTTTTCTTACATGTTGATGCTCAGCCTATAATAGTGCCTCCTGCTCTGCCTGCATCTGCTTCTGGATATTCAGATTCTGGTACTACTTTCTAAATGACCCCATCTCATGCTATTCGAAGTTTAACACCTATGATTCCTCAGAGAAATATTCATTACAGATCTGATCATGTATCTATTACTGCTCCACCTGTAATCCTTACAGGAGTTCCATAGTCTTCTTCTCAACCTTCTGAGCCTAAGTCAACCTTAGATCCTAAAGGAAAATCTAATGTGTACATTATAGAAGTGGATTGAGTGGGTCTAGCTCTGTTTGATAGGAATATTATGTATTTATTATACTAGTTTTGTATCTTGTACTCTTGATTCATTACTATATATCACTTTTTGGAAACTCTTTCTCTGTGTTTTACTTTTCTTGTATACTTCCTTTATTTCTGTTTTTATTGTTCCCCATTTTCTATGATACATTCTTTTCACCCTTATTTTTTCTAATCACAAAGGGAAAGAAATCCTCACAGTGAAAAGAGAAATTAACAAAGGGGGAGATATTTTTAATAAGGAGGAAAAATCATTGAATTTATTTTATCTCTGATATATTTGATTATCCCTGATACATTTACAGATCATTATCTCTGATATATTTGAAACTGGGTTGACACACACTGAGAAATCATAACTATTGTATTTTATGTTTGATACATTTTGGATTACAATGTCATAATTTGTGATTATCAAAAAGGGGGAGATTATTGGACTCACCAGTTTTGATAAATCCCAATTATGATTAATTATGTTTTGATATATCCCAATTATGATTAATTAAATTTTTATAATCCTAAATGATGTTTTATTATTTAAACATTTCATTTTTTAGTTAATTTTTGAGTACTTTAAACCTCAAAATATAAATACTTTCAAATATGACCGAATGATAAATATTTTGTGATTTATTTTAGTCATTCGGTTAATTAAATGTTTGTATGCTTCACTGTAATCTAACTTAACTCATTATGTGAATAGAATTAATAAACATACACTTAGTCACTGGTATAGAATAGAGCTACCGATATGTATAAGTCTACCGATATGCATGTCTACCGTTACAGAAAGGTCACCGGTACATAGAGAGCTACCGTTACACCAGAGCTACCATTAGAGTAAGTCTACCGGTAAGAAAGAATGCTATCAATACAGAGTGAATACTATAGCTATATAAGTCTACCATTATGAAGTCCACCAGTATAAGGAAGTCACCGCTACTCAAGTCTACCGATACAAGGAGCTACTGGTACAAGAACAAAGAGCCACCGAGCTATATAAGTCTACCATTACGAAGTTCACCAGTATAAGGAAGTCAACTCTACTCAAGTCTATCGATACAAGGAGATACCGGTACAAGAATAAAGAGATACCGATAGGAGCTCACAGCTACACAAATACCTACCACTACATAAAGTGACCTGTACAAGGAGCTACCGTTACAGAGACAAACAGCTACCGATACAAGTCGACCATTACAAGCATTCTGCTACTTGATCTTTTATGCTTTATTTAAATTATACTAATGGTCATATCTGGTTAGTTTAATGCAACTACTATTAATTAATGATGGTTTTTGGGATGTCAGGTAACCGTACCTCGTACCTGCTATAAGGTAATCATTCCCTTTTCTAGATCTCAAGGAATATAAGAAATATAGAGATGTAGTGAAGATAATATACAATAGAGAGGCGACATCCAAACACCTTCTTATTTGAAGAACACTGGACATACACGAGGCCATTCATACAAGAAGAGAACACAAGATGAACCTTATTCAAGGAGTAAAGAACTATAATGATCTCGTCATGCACTCAAGCAGATCAAACTGGACCTGAAAGTCAAGGAAATAGACGACTCTCTATTTTCAGACAAAAACCAGAGAAGGACTCAGAAGCATTTTTGATTAATCAAAAGGAGTCCAGAGCTGCACTTCAAATCACTAGAGCATTATAAAATCATATCTACTCTCTCTTAGTGATTCTTTTACTTACTTTTGGAGAAGTGTGTGTACTCTGTATATTCCATACACACACTGAATCCTGTGCTAAATTGGAGGATTTCTAAATCCTCACACAAAACTTCTATAACTCTCTTGTATCCCACTTTGGGTAGTGGTAGACGTCAAGTAGGACCTGGACAACCTGTGTGCTATTTTTTTGTTTTCCCACAAAGAACTATTGTAGAGGTCAGAGGACCTGGACAATCTGAGCACTGTTGTAAAACCCAGATCCAGGGTGTGGATCAAGTTTATATAAACTGTTTGAGAGTACTAAGTCTCAACTTGAGACTGAACCTATTGTTTTAAATTGTTGTGAATTTTAATTTTGTTAAAATTACTTATTTTGAATATTCCGCTACTAATTACTTTGAAATATAAAATTGTTTTAAAGTTACTTTGATAGTTCATCTAGTAAGTGTTTGTAACTATTGTAAGTAAGTAGGTTAGTTTCAAAAGATAATTTAATCTTTTAATTAAATTAACTGAGACCTAATCAATATTTTGAGAACCTAATTATACCTTTACAGTTTTACGAATTCCCTACAGTTTAACTTAGTATTTAAATTAAGGGATTTTAATAGAAATCATTTTAACAGAAATTTTTAAATTGGAACTCAATTCACCCCTTCATTAGTATCCACTCCAACCAACAAAAATTATTTTATTTAATAAAATATTTTGTTATATCATATTTTTGAAATATCAAAATTCTTTTTTACATTCAAAAATTGTTAATAGATTGGTTTAATATCACACCAATCCACCATTTAGGATGAATAAAAATCATGACTATGATTTAATGTTGTCTTTATCAGTTTTAAAACAATAATTGTTAATCATTAAAAAATTTATGGTGTACAAAATTGTAGATCTTATTAGGAATGGATAACTCAACTTATTAAAAATCTTAAAATATTTCAGTATGTACTCAATGAAAATGTATTGGCTAATAGAATTGAGTCGAGTATTAATTAATATGAATATGGTAACCAGAATAAGAGAATCATCACATATAAACTATAATTAATTTATATGAAGATCTAGAATTACTTTCACATTTAATTTTTTCCTCTTTCCTAATCTAGTTAACTTTATCTTGTTGTACCATCATTGTGTTATAGGATCTAAGTACAGAATTCCACTTGTGGTGATTCACACATGCTCCACAATCTCTGGATGTATATAACACCCCAAACATGTTATGGTATGATTCTATTAAATACTTTATATTCATAGACTATATATCCTAAATCACTATTTTACGTGGAAAAGAAACTTTTTTATTTTGGAGACAGTCAAAACCTAGCCATTAAACATAAATTTTCCACTTCTATGTTTTGAATTTTGAAAAAAGGTCATCTAGAGTTGTGACTAGTAAGTTATTTGGAGTTTGAAAGAACCAACTTGATTTTTTGATGAATAGTAACATACCATTATGAATAGTAACTTTAACATTATGAATAGTAAATAATGATAATATTTTATTTTATTAAGGTAATAAGATAACGAAATCTTAATTAAATTTTCAATGTGATATAAAACTAATTATACCTTTAAAATTGTTATTTTTCGAATTAACTATGATTTTATTTAAAATTTAAATTTGTAATATATAGAAAATTATTTTTGAAAAATAGAGTTCATTTTTGAATTCTACACATAATTAAATGTTTAGGGTGGATTTTTGGGATTTTTCTGAAATTCTAGAATTTTTGATGAATAGTGAAATACGGTAAAATACCGTATATTCAAATTATCAGTAAAATACACTATTTATGACATCATAAGTGATGTAAGACCACTTGGATTGAACTTACAAGACATAATTACTATTTTGGGTAGAATTAATTAATACTATTCACAGTCTTGAGAAAAAAATATTAAAATAATGATTAAAATAATGAAAAATACCTCCTCTCCTCCACTATAAATACCACCCTCATTCCCCTCTTCCTCCCACACCTCTCAAGCCTTGATCCTCAACTAAGTTCTAACCAATACTCCTCCCAAGACCACTTCCCCACGTCCTAGAGATTCTGGTCTCACCAAAAGGCCAAAACCATAGGCCTTAAGAAGGATCTCAAGGAGAAGAGATCAAGATGTAAATATCCTCTTTAGTTTTCTTTCTTTTCATTCATTTTATGTTATTTTTTTAAATTTACATTGGATTATGTTGGTATATGTCATTACATATCCCCATTAATTTCCATAGTATGTAAGAGGGATGAGATACCCCCTTTATCTCATTAAACTATTTTATGAAATTTTAAGTGATGCTGTTAGGCTGCCGAATGTTCGTGAGAGATTTCTAAATTTTTCTTCTATTTCGAGTTCCTTTCTTTTATACTTCTTTTCCCATATATACTCATCCAAATGATATGACTATTACATTAAATTATATGAATGGGAAATATATTATTCTAATGGAATATTTCATAATCATCTCTTTCCCCCTCCTTTTATACTAAAAATGAAATCACCGTCTGAGATGCATTGATTTATCACATTCAAGGACGACAGTTTCTCAATTTTTTTTACCATATTGAATTATGTTCATGAATACATTTTTATGGTTGAACTATACCATAATATATATATTTCATCTCATTAATGTTATGAAATCCCAAAACACTCATAATACGGAATAATAATACAAAAGAAGTTCATTGTGCACAAAACAGCCAAGCTAAATCCAAGCATTTATCAATAACTTTTTACTAATGATTCATCCTCAAGTATATAACCTAGAATCATTATCAGATCATTTATATCCATTTAATTTCACTAATAATATATATTAACAATTCTGTATGTTTAACCATATTTTAAACGAACTTACATTCATGAATACAAGTAAATGAATCATGAAAACAAAGGAAGAAAATGCTTCCAAAACAATAAAATTGAACCTCTTAAACCCATAAGAATGGACATGAATGAACATAATAAGGTTATAATAAATCAATAAAATGTATATGAGGTTCTGGGATTATTAATTAATGAAGATAAATTTTATTATTCAGGTCATTAAAACAAATGAAGAACACACTTGAGTATAAGGTAAGGGGTTTCTTATCTCACTCTTAATTCTGTGAGATATCCAGTGTTCACCACTTATTTATTTTATGTGGTGTATATGAAATTCCATTTGATATATAATATCATGATTATTTTTATGTTCATGTTATTTAATGATTCATTTGATAAATATTAATTCTTGGTCACATGAAACGATTGATTACAATGTGGTAATGGGCTTTGTGTCAATTTTCCATTTCCTTGTGACTTACTTTGTATTGTGCACCTAATAATTATTATGTGGTGTACCTACTTACCATTTGAGATCATTTTTAATTTTAAATTGTAAATATATTATATATCCATATTCCGGTTTCATGGATATGATTATTGTCTTAAGCCGTATACTCCGTTTTTACATAGAATGTTAATTTGGAATGTTATTTTGACTATGGAAATATTGATGAATCTGTATTATCTAATCTATATAGATATTGAGAAGGAATTTTGTAATTGTATTAAATCAATGTATAAATAATTATTTGGACTTGAAGTGGCAGGTGGGGCCCACTATAGCCCCTCAATCCATCGACAGGTCTCATGATACAAATCAATTGGTGACAAACCCTTCGAGTTTATTTCAAAAAACCAGACAGGTTTCTACCTATAGACTTAAACAGTTTTAATAGTATCATAGTATCATGCCCCAGATACATGAAATCCAATTAATAAAAATTTTATTTATTCATTATCAGTTATTACTATCCATGAGGTTTTCAATTTGACAAAATCTATGGACAAAGTTTCATTCTCAGTTTATTAATGGCGTAAATTTTTAATTTATTCACCATGACATATTGATTATGTCAAGTTTTTTATGATTCAATTATTATTTAATTCATTCTTCCGCTATTTTTAACTCTTACTAATCATTTGAGCTCACCCCTTTCATTTTTTTACCTTCAACATGTTATGAAGATGGGACTATTTCTTGAGTTTTGTGGATGAAGTTTTTTGTTTTTGTTATGTATTGAATTTTTTAACCTTTTTCAATGTAATTTGAGTTACATCTATGTATCTAGTTTCTCCAATACTAATAAACTGATTTTTTCTTTAGGGATTTATTTCCTTCTAACCATTCCAATATAACAATTAATTCACCAGCTATGGTCTAGAGGGGTCGGGGTGTTACATTTTAAATGTAGAGTCATCAACTTATAGAATGATCGACCATGATCACTTTCATCATTTGTGGTAGATTTTAGAATAATTATACTTCAATGAAAAAGAATTCATAGTGTTCTATCAATGGATTGAGAGTAGTGGTAGAGGGAGAGCATGCGTTGGGCGATCTGATGGGCACAACATGTGGGACAGGCGGCTATGGGCCTTGGTGGAAAGCGACAGGTGCGATGACTATGGATTCCAATGGGAGTTGTGTCGGCAGGAGGGTTCCTTCTCAGATCTGTGACCAGATCTATACGGTTTCTAGGTCCTTGAGGTGATGTGGTGGTGGAGGATAGATGTGCTGACATTCGGTGGTGGGATTTTCTAGATGACGGTCATTTCTCCAGACCTAGTCATTTCTCCAGATCTGGTTTCTTGCATCGATCTTGTCATCTCAACGACATGTAGATCCACTCTCTGTGTGGCCTTGGCCAGTGGTGACGTGGTCAATGATGGAATCTCTATGGTCTTCTCTCTGGATCTGGTCAGTTTCTTGGTGACAATAGGGGTGACAGGGCATGAATGCTTTTCCAAACGGGGTCACATGATGGTGGGGTCATGCACATTGGAAGGGGTTTGCAGTGTCACCGGCCCTCGACACATTGGTTCTTTGGATATAGCGAATCTTTGAGGAAACAACGTCTTGGTGTAGTCAGATCTGGGCATTTGGGGGTGATGGAATTTCTAGATCCAGTAGTCGGACCGACGCAATGCACATATCTGGTTGTGGCAGGGTCTTGGTGATGGACCGTTATATTGGCGAGGTTAATTGGGTTCAACTTTGTAATGGGATTTGTCCCACTGGGATTCTGAGCTACTAAAATGGTTTCCATTTTTAATGGTTTTTGTGGGCCTTCGGACTCTATTAAGCATTTTTCTTGGGTTTATAGGACTTTAGTCCATGCATTAAGATGGGTTCCCCTTTTTTCCACAAAGGTGTCTTGTGTACTTTTTCTCTTGTTAATAAAGGGGCTTTGCCCCCAACCTTTCTACTATATCACATAATAAATATATATAACAATATATATATATATATATACTATGGGTTGGTTAGGGTTTCCTATTTTATTATAGTCCCCATAATTTTTTTTAATTCTTATTGAACCTCATGTATTAATAATAATATAATTATTATTAACATGAGCAGTAAAAATACTATGTATAAATAAATATAAATTATATAATTTCCAATCATACCATTAAACTTGGTCTTTGAGACACCTTAAATTTTCCGAACCTTAAATAATGAATATTTCTTTAATAAATAAATATCACATCTTTATTGATCGATAAATAAAATAAATATAATAATTTCAAATACTTGTAAATAAATATTTATCATTGTTATCTAACACAATTATTATTTTGAATAGCATGGGATGAAATATAAATGGTTAACCAAACCATATAATTATTAAATGAAAAATAAAAAATTATATTTATTATAACATGTAAAATTCAATATTTAATTAAATTGAGATACAATATACACTTAGTGTGCGAGCCTCTAGGCCTCTTTCATGGTTTAAATAGGTCAAGATGCCTAATATCCAAAGTTTTCATCTAAAATCATGGAAAGGAACACTTAGTGAAGTAATTTATTGTCAGAATGACATAAAAACTTTTACAAACATCGAGTGTTTAATATAACCACTTTATTATTATATATATAATCTTTAGTGTTTCATACTAGTGTCATCAACCATTATTCTAATTGTATCCTTATTTGACACCCTAGAAATTTATTTTACCATAGAACACCATAGACAGTGATTTATCCAAGAAGGTCCCTTTCTATCTAGGGACCTGATATTTAAATTTACATCATGGTAATGAAAGGGTAAATCCTTTCTTCAAATACACATTAATGAAATATCAATTAAGATTCACAAAATGTATCCCACTTCACTATGAAAATATATCATCATTATTTTCATTAATACATAAATTTAAAATACTTTTGAATCCATTAATGATAATATTAATGTCTTAGGATCGATACACAATCTAATACTAGAACATCCAATGAAACATATAAATTTAAATTTTCTATTTATGGGTATCATTCTCAAAATCTTCAATACATTAAATTACTTGGGTAACACACCATGAGTTTCTCTCTTAAATTACTATTCTGTTCCACCCATGATAGCATGTATATGTTGTGTCCCATCAAGTGATATAATTTAAAGACCAAACATATATATTTAAGAATGTTATTGTGGAACCTCCATGGTATAATCATACCTTGTAACATGTATGACCTTTTAGGGTGAAATATATTATTCCTAAAATATCACATACTATTTTATATAGAGTAACAATAATGATGTGATAAGAAAAAACATTATTATCAAAGAAAATAAATACATGTAATCATCATGTACTTAGAATTTTATTCTATGGAGCCAACTCGAAACGTTTCCAAATTTAACATGATCCAACTATTAAAAACCTTCACTCCACTAGCTATAAATTCATAATCATGCCACTACCATGATATGGAATTTATAAATTGGACCACAATGTTTTAATCTAGGTATAATATATTCAATGAAACATCAAATCATTGATAAAAATACTTATAAGATGAAAAATCCAAAGTATATTCTTATTCATTTGATTTGATCATGGATCATTATAAATATATAATGATACAGTTTTATCATAGTAAATTAGTATAGATTCATTACTATTAGTAACCTTATAAAAATATTGGAAAATTAGTTGGACCCAAACCACTTCCTTGGATATATTTGAAGCCTCATTACCCCAATACATCATTATTCAAACAAAAAAAAACTAGCTACTTTAAACTCTTCCATCTCAAAGATCATTTTATGATATTGAATACATATCCTTACTCTGACGAAATATCATTAATAACCAACTAAAATATTTAATTTTTATGTCCCACAGTGAAAATATCTTCATATCCTCCATATAACATGAAAAAATCCTTTGCCTCACATACTTAATGACTATCTTAACAAAAATCCAATATTCTTCACCTATATGATCTTGTTATATTCCTATCATACTCTAATATTATTAAAAGTTAAGCCACATATATAATATGTAAACAAATTATATATCTATTCATAGAATCTTAGAGGATCTTACTCATTCTCTCTCTTTTCTATTGTGTATGATGTCACATCTTCTTATAAAATTGTATAAAATGTGTATCAATAACCAATCCACTCTTGGATTCTTCCATACTGGACCACTTTAGTATATAGTAAATTTATGTAATTTGACATAGTATATATATCCTTTTTGATCTATCACACATGATCTTCATCCCATGAATGTAGACTGTTTCACCTATGTCATTCATGGGGTAGCACATTCTCAACCAAACCTTAACCTCTTATTATGTATGTATCCCATTTCCAATTAGTATTATTTAATCAATATATACTAATATGAATAAAATAAATCTCTTAATAAACCTCTGGTAAATTCAAGTATATTATTAATTGTTAATGAAACCAAATTATATTATAGCATTATCGAATCGAATTTTCAAAGTCCATGATGCTTTCAATTGTATATAAATGGATCTCAACAACTTGATTGGATTTTTTCTTCAACCTTAGTAACATGAACTTCTAGTTGGGTCCAATAAACATCATTCTAATTTCTCTTATTATATAAGTCAATTTTTACATCTATCTTCCAAACATAATTTTTAAGAAATGTTAATATACTAAATATAATTCTAATGTATTTAAACACGAAATCTATTAAAATGTTTTCCAATACTCAATTCATTGCTTCTCTATAAACCCTTGATCCACCATCCATGTTTTTTAAACTTTTACATTACTATACATGTCAAACTTTTGTTTGAATATCCATTTACACCCAAAAGGATTGCATAAATTATAGTATTGATTAGAGCCCAAAAATAGTACATATACATGGAATTTATCCAAAAATTAATGACTTCATACTATCATTCAAATTTTGAATTCACTAATTTCTATCTATATGATATATATTAATTATTGATATTTTATATCGATTCACTATCATCTGTAACAATATAATAATATATTTCTTGTTTATTTAACCTATTTGGTTATCCTACATAGTATATGGTCTTTAAGAATAACATATTATAGGGAGAGATGAAGAATTTATTCATGTGCTAACTCTTGTGTATCTTAAACATCATCTTCATTGAATTTAATCTTGACCCCACAATCCATAATGATTATGTACTCACTCTCAATAAATATGAAAAGTATTGCTAAGGTTACAATATTTTCTACAGTTTTGTATAGATAGTATAACATTTCTTACATGGGATACTCTATAAATATACACATAATGCCTTTGGGTTTTAATTTGTCTCCTATGATGGATTTAACAAAAAACCACACAACCCCATATATGAATATATGAAAAATTGGGTTTCTTTAAACTCCATAATCTAAATGTAATACCACTTTACAATTTAGTTTCTACTCAGTTTTGTATGTATACTGTCATGTGTAATGAATGTACAGAAAAATATTATGTAAGATGTATGTGACTCATCCTAAACCTTACCATGTACAGTAATGTACGGTCCCTTAATTCGCTACATATTATAGTCGGTATCCTAGAACCAACTATTTGAACATTGACTACAAGAATATTTGATGTATGAAATATTAAATTAAATATATTATTACGTATTATTCATTACTTTTCATGAAGATAATCTAATAATGTCCTAGAGTATTCATCACATTGATAAGGTCATAGTAGTTCCCCGTTATGATGCGAACCTTGAGGTTCTATGACAATATTCTTAATATAGTTCTGTGGTTGGGTAATCTATCATTAGACACATAGTATATAGACTGGAAGGTTCAAGAACTCATAAGCATATGAGACTTCCTCTCATGATGTTCACACTTAGTAATCTCTTAGATATGAGATTATGAGAACAAATCCACCAGCATAAATTCGGCATGTTTTATTATCAACAAATATTCAAATCAATGAGAATGTGTAATGGCCCTTATACCTTTTGATTATCATTAATTCATGTCCTAAATCACGCAATTATATTTTCTAATGAAAACTGTCATGCCATATGTTGGTGTTATGTAGGGTACATTGGGTGCATCCCGGATGATAGTTTTTTAATGGATAAGTGACGAAAGGATTCGTCCGTTCCATATTTATGGAAGCTGATATCTTTGAAATTTTATTGAAATGAAACCATCGTGATAAATTCCATGGCCATGGCGTAACAAAAAGTTTATTTAAAATAGTCAAAGAATGATATATTAGGCATATTGGTCGATGAAATCATCATGAAACCTACTTGAAGAGATTATGTGAAAAGGGGATTATATTACACAGTGAGCATTTATATGTGTTTTCTTCATTGAGACCTCAAGTTGAATTTCTTGGGTTCCATAACCCATTGTTAGATAGTAATAATGGAATTTAGGCAATCTCAACGAATTCCAATGAAATTGAATCCAAGAGGATCACAAAAAATGTGTTTATAGTGGTCTCAATTAAATTATTTTTGAATTTAATTAATAAAATAAATATTATTGTTAGGATTGAGGAATTAATTTATTTAAGTTATGTTTATTGAATAAATTAAATAAATATTTATTCCTCGGATGATAAAAATTACCATAATCCCATATAATTTTCATAAACTCTTAGTTAACTAATTTACCATATCAGTTTGATTTATGTTATTTTATATTCTTACTATGTTGATTCAAAACATAATTCTTGAATTCTATGAACTTATCAAATGATTCATACTTACATCTCATCCAGTATATGTAACCATACCTATTGAAATCATCAAAATAAGTCATAGAGTATTAGAATACAACTCTATATTTAATTTATTTGGTATGCACGCATTAGTTTTTAACAATTATAGAAGAATTGTGGCCCTATCACCTTGAAGACCAAATGGTAGTTTGGATATCTTTACTTGTAATCATGAATGATATATTTCATATTTGTTAAGCTAAAAAGTGTCTGAGTAACCATATTTGTTTATAATTTTCAATTGATTCTCATTTATGTGACCAAGGTGATGATTCCAAAAATGGGTGTGAATCGAGCCCTGCTAATTTTAGTAATTATCAATTTCCAATACTATAGATTTCATAATTTAATATACAATTTGTTTTCAACTTTAAAACATTATAGAATATAATATCTTAATAATAGTAAAAAATATTATTTATAAATATGAAAATAACAACATCCATGTCTAAACAAGAACCAGATATGTTATACGTTATAACACCAGGCACATGATAATTGTTAATTAAAACAAAAATCATTCAAGCTGGTAATGTGAAGTGGTTATCTCCAATGGTTAGAATAGCTGGCCATCGCCCATTTCTTGTCCGTAGATCCACCTCACCTTTGGTAACCATCCAAAATATATTTTTTCCTATATTTCCATATGAATATGTGAACCAAAAATAATATTTAATACCCACATGTAGATTTGGAATGATTACACATGATAACTAACACACCTTAATTTTACCCTTGATTAAATGGCTAGGTGTAGTTCCACTTTTTATGTCCATTCATGCCATACAAGAAAACAAACTTCTTTTGATTTTTTTATTTCCACTGGATCTTATGATGTATTAAAAGATGGTGTTCGAGAGCCTTATACCTATAATTATTCTTTATACCCTTTTTATTGTTCTTCATATTCTTTTTCAATATAAAAACCATAGGTTTTCAAACCCTATGCCTTTATCAACATGAATAATAAGAGCAAGGAGTTATGAAAGAGTCTTATTTCTAATTTCTCATATTATAATTGAAAATTAATCAAGAGAATGATTTGTTAAAAGATGAGAAAATTATATCTATGTAAAAATAATATACATGTTAAACCCAATGATGTTTAGGAATTATATGTATCTAATCCTCTTGTCTATATGAGGCTTAGTTGACACCGACTCTCTAATCTTATAGGTGAATAGTTCATTGGATATCACATTTCTCTCTTGTATTATATTATCTATATAATGATCACAAGGTATGATAAAATGTTATTTGCATCCATATCCACATATTTACATTGATTTTCATTGGATATAAAGGATAACATGAAATAGTAGACATCCATTTCATCATCCATTTGATTCTGGTAGAAATAATATTCTTCATCAGAAGACTCTTTGGAAAGAAAGGTTGTAAGTGGGATTCCCAACATGTATAATTTATATTGATAACATTGTATACCATTTAAGAACAAATACAATTCCTTGAAAAAAAATCAGTTGGAAGGTTATTCTTCTCTAATAAGGATTGTAGTGATATGGTTAAAGTTGTATATTTTTCCATTTCAAGAAAAATATGATCATATTAATAATACTTATTTGATCACCAAAATAGATTAGTACTTTTAACTATTATGAAAATTATTTATTCTACCACAATTTTTTTGAAACCAACTATCACTCACCATTAGTTCTAAAATATCTTTTTTCGAATATATTATAGGGGAATGATTCTATATTACCCTCCTCATATCCCAAACATGATCTAATAAGTTATTTGAAGAGTTATTGGTGTGCATAAATTACCATCTACATTCTTGTGGTTCATTATCTATTAATTAGACTCCCAAAAATTGAAATACAGGATAACGATTTCCTCATCCCTTTTTCATAGTTACACTAATTCCAACAAGGGAAGTCAAAGCTTAATGTGAAAAAAGTTATGTTAATCCAATAATTCTGGCTAAATGATCCATGATAATTGAAAACACACAAACTTATTCTGGTCATGAACTATGAACTATGGGTTTAAATATAACTTTAGTAATTGAATGATATACTGACACAATGTTTTAGTTGAGGGTTTTATAATCTTATACATAAAACCCCAGTTTCATCTTTTCAGATGCCTTCTCAATGATATGTATATTATAATTGTGCAATAAAAAATGTTTGATAAAATTTATGCATATTCCTATTTAATTTTACTCCATCAATCATGCTTTATAATTTATTTATTTTGGGTTCTTATAACATCCACGAAAATTAATAATCAATCATGAAATTGATAGAAACAAAATATAAGTAGCATTATTGTGAGATTTTATATTGTCTTGTTTATCTAGAATAACATAAACTAACCCTAGACCCTAGGGGAAACACAATTAACTATATCTTGGATCATGTTACATCATTCCACCTTATCTCCAATGTTTTAGCTTGATTTGTTTCACTTTGAACCTTGGACATAGACTGCCTCCTCTTTTAGGGAAACCTATCCTTACATAATAATTTACTCACATCATTTTAAGGGGTTCTAATCAATGTATAACATAGGGGTATACATGAAATAAACCACTAAAATATTGACCCTTAAATAATAAGGAGAAAGGGATAACACGATGATAATTATTCTAATTTAAAATTAAATAGAAACCATTCGCCTACAAAGGTCTGGTTAAATCTCACGATCACCAATAAAACATATAATGAATATACATTTTCAATTTATCCATAAATACAATATTTAATTAATATAAAATGCTATGAATTAATACAATTAATTAAATTTTTATTAATTTCATATGAGAATCTTTAAAATTCCCACATTGAATTTTTTTATAAAATTAAATATATTATTTTATTCAAATTAATAAATCACACAAGTATAATTGGGGGAGAAGACATTTACTCATCAAAACCTCCAAAAATAATCCTTATTGTTATAAATTCAATTGGAATCCAACACACATTAAATTATAATTAATTAGAATGTGTGTATTATTAAACAAATGACACATATAAAACTTTTAAATTACCATACATGTGATTTTATGGATGTGTGTGGTGAAAAATATAAGCAAAGACCATAAAAAATTATATTTTTATAATTTAACACTACAATTAATTTACTATAAAATAAAAAATACATTTATATGGCATGCATATCCAAATAAATTATAAACTAAACACATTTGAATATTTTAATTATATAGTAAATTCTTACCTCCATTTTATATTATTAACAATATTTTCAATATACTAAATGATGTGTTTTTTGGTTACATGGTGTTTTATCACTTCTCCCCATGTCCACAATATGTTCGTGGGAACTGGATGTTTTCACTTGCATGGACGTTAATATGGTACATAGTGGGTATTCATCCAATATGATGTGTGGAAAAAAATAAATGGTTTCTTGAGTTCCCATGTCATGTACTATACACCCTACATTCTTTGATACTCATGTTCTACACTTTATGAAAACTAAGACTAGACTTGGTGTACATGAGTTAAATGACATATAGTTCTTGAAAATGCAATCCTTCTAGTCTAGAACTATATTGATCAATTTTTATCAGATCTTATCCAATTTCTTCATATGGATCCAATCACCATATAAGATACAGGATAGTGAAACTATTACAAAATGTGTTACACATTAAAAAAATTGTATACATGTGTTATCTAACCATCATTATTGGCTTCTTCAGATTGAATTTTAATTGTTTATTTATTTGAATAATATTAATTTATTGGTTATGTGAGAAAAAAGTAAAAAAAGGGAAGGTTAAATGATGTTAAAATTTAAAAAAATGAGTAGATGTGAAATAAAATAAAATAAAACCACATACCATTAAATTAAAAATTAATAAATTATTATAAATTAATCATGTGACCACTCTGATCACACATGAACATTCCACACATAGTGGAGTCACCTGTTCGGTGTGCACAATTCATTTTTTTCTCATAACCACTGAATAATATGATATGTAAACAATGAAAAGGTCATGAACAATGGAACTAATTCAATGATTAATTTTCATGAATGTGGGTACTAGATGAAAAGTATCATCAATTTTAATATATATTCAATTTATATTCAGATCTATAATTACAAGAACATGTAATTATTACTTAATTAATGATCCAATTGACTCAATATCATTGTACTACCATTGTTTTATAGGATCCAAGAATAGAATATCTCTAATAGTGAACCAAACATATAATAAAATACCTTAACATCATTTAAGAATCATCGAGTGCTGGTATTTTTGATCCTAATCCATTATGTCATTCCTAGTTGATCACAAAATGATTAACTATGATGAGGATGAATTCTTCGGGTTATATTTATTTCGTGAGATGGTAGGAAGAGAGAACATTCTATAACTTTATAACTCTCAATTGGGTATTAGAAATATTATCTCATTTTATAGTACAAAACTAACCTCACTAAGGAAATTTATATAAATATATGTTTTTTAATGTTTAGGGTTTCTTATTTTTATATAAGCCCCCTTACCAATTACTTAATTCTTATTGAACCGAATGTCTTAATAATAATCTAATTATTATTCACATGTAATTTTTATCACATAAGAATAAATAAATACCACTTATGTGAGTTCCAATTAGACAATTAATCTTGAAACTTTTATCCTCCTCGATATTTTATGAACCTTGTATAATTACTATTTATATAATATATAAATATCACTTTATAATTAATTGATAAATACTATAAATATTATATTTTTCAAACCATAAAAATATATATTTAATAGTTTTATTTACCTCACATAATATATTGAATAAATTGTGGAAAAATATCAGTGACTAACCAAACCTGAATAATTATTAAACCAAAAAGATGGAATAATAATTATTACGTCCTTTAAAATTTAGCATTTAATTTAAATTATATTTAATATAATATTCATGTGTGAACCTATTGCCAAATTTATTAGAAGAAATAGGTGAAGATTCCAAAAGTACAAGATTATCATCTAGGAACATTTTATGGAACCAATAGAGAAAGATGTTAATGTTTCAATGATATATAGTCTTTAATAAACAACTTCCATATAATATAATCTATTTATCATGATATAATTATCTAAAAAAGTTTCATACTTTTGTTAGCAGCCAATATTCTTGATGTAACTTTCTTTGATTTTATAGATTTATTCATTCCAACATAGAACCATGGACAAGGATTTATAAAGGAAGACCCATTCCCATTGATGGTACAAAGATATCATCTTATGTCAAAGTAAAAACGGGCTAAATCCTTTCTCGCATTATCTATTAATTCGTTATCCCTTGCGATGTACCCAACATATCCAACTTCACTGTGGGTATATTTCAAAACAGATTCCATAATACATAAGTTATAAATTAATTATAATATTATATTTTAAGTATCAATAAACATATATAAACATAAGACCATACAATGACTCATATAATTGTCAATTTCGAACCAGTGGGTCTCATTCTAAATATCTCAGTATCTACATGTTCCTAAGGGAACACACCATGATTGGGCGCCTCAAAGTCCTATTAGTCTAAACATTTTATATCATATATCCTTTTTATAAAATCAAATTATATCATTAATCTGAAGACCAAATTATTTCCATATCACTATCATGGTACCTTTAAGTTCTCATCATTATAGGGAATATCTATGACCTATCAATTTGAAAAATATTCATAAAATATTATCACATCTTATTCCAAGCATAGGAACAATAATTAAGTGGTAATATGATTCATTATTATCCAAGGAAACCTATACATGTAATAATAATGTACCATGAAGTTGATTATAGGGAACCAACTACAATATTTACAGCACTAACATCCACATAACCAATATCTAAAGATGCATCATTACGCATAAGACACATCGAGATGATTATGAAACTGAAAATATACGGTTAAACTAGAAGATAAAGAATATAGCATTTAATTCAACTATTTCTTTTATTAAACTATTAAAATAAATTAGGTCTTTAAATTTATCATCTCATGTAGCATTGGTAAAGTACCCCTTTCAGGTTATTCATGTTAATAATTTTTAATTTTTTTAATGTATTTGTTTTGAATAAGGCCAATAATTTTTTTATATCTATATCTATAGATATTTATCCCTAGTATGAACTTTAATTCCCCAATATTCTTTATTATGATGAAATATGACAATTAATTTTTCACAAATAGTGACATTGTGTTGTCATTTCCAATGACAACTGTACCATTAACATAGAACATAGAAAATAAAAAAATTTCCCTTACAAAGACATATATTGACACAATGTTCATATTTATGTTTAATAAATTCAATAACATTGATACACTTATTAAAAAATTATTCCAATATTGAGACTATATTTTTGACTCTTAAATCGACCATTTTAGTTTACAAACAATTTCAACATTTCCTCGATCTTCTAAACTATTAGAATCTATCATATATATATATATTTGAAGAAACTATCCCATAAGGTATGTGATTTTGACATCAATTTTATAAAATATTTAATCATAATAATTATTTATAGCTTAAAATATCCAATTTTATTTGATCATAAATTCTATAGAAAAGTTTTCATCACCATTAATACCATGATTATTTCTAAAACCTTTATATAAAAAGAAGTTCTAATATAAAGGCACTCAAAATTCCATGTTAGTCAAATTTGGAAATACTCAGTATAACCTGACATGTTTTATGACTTCATGTGGATCTACCAAGTTCAAAAATTCAATTTTTGTAAATGGAATCCATTTCAAAATCCACATCCTTTAATAATTTATTAGATGCAAAGCACATTGATGAACTCTTGGTAAGATATCATGTTACCTTTTTATGTCTGTTTAATAACCATTATAATAAATGATAAATAAAAATATTTTGGTTTCTTAATGATATCCAAAAAATAATTATGGTTTATTTTTATAACAAAAACTATTATCCAAAGATGAATTTGTGAAAGAATATTTTATACTAGTAACAGTTGAAAATAAATTTGAATTATCAGACCTATCATTATTTAATAGACATGAAAATAAATAATATAAATATAAACATTTATTTCTGGATTCCATTATGATATATATATATATGGAGTATTCTTGAGGGATATCACTAAAAAAATCATCTCTTGATATTTCCTCTAAAAGTAATATGTCTTCCACTTGAATATAGTTTGGTCACATGAGGACCCTTAGACATCAAATATGTTCTATCACATTATCCTCAATGTAATATGGAGAATATTTAGGAACATAGCATTTCCTGGGATTGATATTCCACCACATTCACCAATGGTAAGGGTAAAATTCTATATATTGAATCTCTATAACCAAAAAATAAGATTGGATATCCACTTCCAATGATTGACACCCACAATATACTTCACATAACAAATACATATTGGGGTATTCTGACTTTTGAATGCCTAAAAAATCATTATATATTTTTTATAACATAAATGAAAAATATATGATATCTTTCACCCAAGGAAAAACATTTAGGAAATATAGAAAAACATTTACAATTGATATCCCATATTGGAGGGTACCTCAAACATCTTACCATACAACATAGGCATACCAATTAAATGATAAATATATTTTTTTCACTACATATGGCATGAATCAGATTCTAATTATAGATTATTATATGTTTGAATCATATATTATAATTTATCCTTTTTTAGTACATATTTAATAATCAATAACTTACACAATAATATAATAAAGTCTATGTGAAAAATTTATCATAACTCTTTATTTATTAGTCCACAATCATTTAGATTCTGTTAAATATACTCTCTCAATTTTGAACAATTTTTTATTCAAAATATTGCAATAATTTTATTGTCTAATTTTGGACCATGGTTCTATTTTTTATCATTAGAAATTAAATATTAATACATGAAATTATAAATATAATAAATGGGTCATAATTGAAAAAAAAATCATTTCTACTCATATTAAAATATGTTTTTTGGGAAATCCAGAATACATAACCAAATCTCTATATAATATTCCCCTCAACATGATTTATCCTATACATTATATATATATTTATATAATCCATTTTCCTTTGGAATTGAGTCACCACTAGAAAGAAAACATTTCAATATTGCATTATCAGGTCATTAATTTTTAACCCATTAGGGACAATTATCATAAAAAGATTACAAAAAATTTAATTCATTGAAATATATAGGCACCTAACATGTCACTTATCAATTCATAGAAAATTATATCATGTCTCACTTAGTCAAATAATCATATCACATTATCATATAAGTGGTGAAATACTTTATTAGTTGAACTAAACATGTAAAACAACCATAAATATACCCAACCACCCACTAGTTTTTTCAATATCAATGTTAGACCAATTATGTCGTCAAAATATGAAGTCTTGCATGATAAATGTACTGTTAACCTCATATAATAATAATCCAATTATATGGATATAGTTATCCATATATCAATGACTCTAGGAAATTACTTGTGATATAAATTCACAAGTTAGTCTAAATAATAATCCCACACTTAATCCATGATTATTTATTATTATGGGCAAATAAATTTCATATTTATATGAGTTTTTGTAATTCCAATTTTAATTTTTAATAAGTGAACTATACGTGAATGAATCATAAAATGGAATTTTCATTATTATAAATATTAATACACTTTATAGACATTACATTCAATCACTAATGTATCTCATACCAAATTATTCAACATGACTCACATGTTTTTACTATGATAGAGGTTTTTAATGCACTACATATCCTATATATCCACCCAAAATATCATTGAATTTCCTACCTCATTGAGATATTAAATGTGTTTCTATATATGAAGTATTTTTTTGGTCCTTCGATGACACAATGATTTCTTAGCCCAAGAAATAGCCCCATTATTAACATAATAAATCTCAATTACTCCCACTATGGGGGAAACCACCTCATGTTCAGTAATTTATTTCTTAAAACAATTCTTACCTAAAATTTTATATAGTAATTTACATTTCCAATAATATCACGTCTTTCCCAATTTATTTTTTGGGAACTCATCCAACTAACTTATGCAATATTGTGGATAATTGTGAAAACATATTGAGATAACCTACCAACTTTTTTTGATTAAAAAATAGTATAATTATATCCCCTTAAATTGATCTCATCCAAAACTCCAAAGACCAAAAAAATCCCCAATTATACAAATGTAATTAGTATTTTTTCATAAATATAGTGGCTTTCTCCCAGGTTTGATATTTTTCTACTTTATATACTCATATCATAAGAATCATTTTTTTAGTTCAACCATTTTTTTAAATATATTTTATGGAAAAATATAGCTTTATTCCTCATGTGTCATGTATTTTAGGGATTCCAAGATAAGAGTCACCTTAAAATAATTGTGGGATATAGTTTCCTAACTCTAGGGTTCATAATATATCCCATTCCTAAAACTAGATAATCCTTGCGCTCTTATAATACAATAGAAATCCCTCTACCCATATTTCATTACTCATGATATATCTCAATTCCATCTTAATTATAACACATATTATGAAAAAACATATCATTTATATCATACCTCCTAACCTAATAAAATAATTGTGTAGTAAAAGAGAACTAAATCTTATGTTATTATATAAGGCATGTGATTCATGAAAATAATAATTTATATAAATAAATATATAATGTAAATTCAAAAATGCACAATATTTAAATCATATAAACACTTTATATGCATTTATAATTTAAGTAAAAAAATAAATATATAAAATTTTATATATTTTCAAATTATAAGATACTAACATGAATATTTAATATTTTATTTAGTAAAACAATATTCAATTTATACATCAAAACATTTATCTTTTATAAACAATTTATATAATATATACTTTTTAAAATAATGTTAAATTTTCATATTTTAGTTTATATTGTGCTTTATGATAGGTAAAATAAATCATACATTTTGATTCAGATATTTATTACGATAAGATCTATCAAGATATGACATTTATATTGAAAAAAATCACATATATCACCTTTATGACATGGACTTTAATTTTTAAAAACAATGAATATAAGTCATTGCCTATGATAATAAATTTTGAAGTTTATGACATAGTTTAAAATTAGTGAATTTTTTGAATCATACATTTAAATTCAAACATTAATATCCAATGGTAAATAAAAAATTAAATACATTTTATAACATCTCATATCGTAAATAATAGCTTACCGATCCAATGGATGTCGTGAACTAACCCACCAAGGGCACAAATGTACAGATAGTATGATGAGAGTGACACCCCAATCACACCTAAAATAGTCTAGGGGATGTAAATCAGCACCAAGATGGAATAAAAATTATATGTAAGTTCTTAGATTAATCATCTTTCCTCAATAGATATACTTAATAATGATATGAAAAAAGAGGCGCATCATTGTAGGATATATATACAACAAGATAAAATGTAAAATATTTATAGAAAACACAAAAAATACCTATAGTAGAGATCCAATATGTCACATTGTCTCCAATATATACCATTCAAGTTATATATTACCACTGTCTCTACCAAGATCTAGCAATATTGTACCAAGTATGAATATAAACTAATTTTTAAGCCATCTGTATAGTCTCAAAAATTGTTGGTAAAAAGAACCATGTATATTGAGTATAAAAAGAGTAAATAGTATTCTCAAAAAAATGGAAATAATATTTTTGGTCAACATTAAATTGGAAAAACAATATTACCTCCAAACATAACCCAATGTAATCTCCCTCTAAGAAGAAGACATTATATAAATCCCACCCATAGTCGACACAATATCTAAAAGATACATCCATAGAGGGATTGAATGCTCACTAATCCTCACCATAGGGAAACCATAATAACTCCCATTCCTCACAATTTCACAATTACCCACTAAATTTCTACCATATAATACTAACATGATCATTCTAGAGAACGGGGAAACCCATCAATATCATCAAAAAACCCAAGGAAAAGTGATGATTTTCACATACAATGAATGTATATCATGCCATGTAACACAAGGGTCTCAATAAAACCATATCTGATACACGTGGAGAGTGACTAAAACATTCTTCATGTCATAATTTTCTGAATGAGGCCGCATACTACACCAAATAATATAGATCATGTTGCCGAATGCACCTAGTGCTCATAATACATTACAGAGATGACCATGTTTCAAGAAACCTATACAGTTTATGGGAAATAATAAATGCCAATATCCTATAAGAACTCAATTTAGGAGTAAAAAATCATCAAAGGAGTACCACTACTTGAATAAACACCTCTCTAGAAGGAGATCTATGATAGAAAAAATGGTAGCATCCTATTCTTCATATGAATCTATGAACACAAACCATCCATAGAAATAAACCATCTTCATTAAAATTCCATGAAGTCTAAAAATATAATTGGATACCCAACACTATCCCATATATTATGATGCTATACATTTAAAAATAATATTTCATGATTTTAAGAATAATAGAAACCACAGATCGAATAGTCTAGTGTCTTTGGAAGAGAGGGTACATGATTAGAAAACATGAAACTAAAAATAAAAACTTATTTTATTTTATATCTGTAATGATATCCTAATTCATTTTGAGTTCCTAAAACTATATAGGATAACATAATAAATACATAAATAATATGGATGACCTAAAAATCTCAGTAAGGGAATAAAAATAACAATGAAACATTTCATGTGATTTAGAAAGAAATAACATGATAAAAAAATGAATGGATCATGAAGAAACATATGGAAGATTAACATATAGAAAATGGAATCATATGATCATGGATATATTATAATGTGTAAGAAACACCTAACATTACATAATAATGAATCAAAGAAAACTACTAAGACTATATCACCTTGTGGATGAGTTCCAATAATGGATTTGTATTCACCCTAATCCCATACATGAAATTTATTGATACTAAACATTACCCAATGAATTAGATATCTGTCTAGGAACACCTATCATAACATGATCATGTATATTTTTTACACATAAATAATCAAACATAATAAATAAAAATAAAGGTTAACCTTATAAAGAAATGGGGGTAATAATATTTTCATAAGGAATAACCAAAGGGCATATAACAATGGAATCCATGAGAGAAGTTATTTAAATCATACATAGAGATTCATAAAGGAACAAATAATCATATATCATGATGAGTGATTTCTAACTAAAATGGAAACATGTAAAAAGAGTGGTTAAGTAAGCTTAGAAATGTGTCACTTAGGAGGTGTTTTATGATAAGGGAAAAAGATTACTTAAAAGGGCAAATATTATAATAATTCACATAAAACCAGATAATAATTGTAATTTTCTTCCAAATAAGTAGTTTTTTATAAAAAAAATATAATTTTTAAAACATTTCCTTCAGTGTTACTTGAAAGAGACAAAAAGTTGGTATGTTCCCGTTAATGAACATTTTGAAAGGAATAAAGAATAAGACCATTAATACATATATATCCTCATCAAAGAGATCATTAATAAATATGGTATATATTTTTTATAAAAATATAAAAAATATAGAAGATGTATGTTAGAACAATATAGTGATAAATTTAAGTGGACAGAGAGACAATGTAACAAAAATGAAATATGGAGTTTCGAAAATATCCCTTACCATAAGATTAAATGTTTTCTACACATTCAATAAATGTCTTTGATAATAAAGTTAGATTATTCAATTACTTAATTTTGATGTTAATTTATATTTATTTTATTTATTATAATTTTTTAAGTTCACTAATGTCAATTTCAATAAGTTATAAAGTTCAATTTTGCCATTCCAGGATCATTTGTTTTAGGGTTTCATGATCGGTTCACTTCTGTGAAATTATGTAAGTTCATTTAAAATTTGAATAAATATCTAGAAGTGAAATTATATATTAATAATGAAATTCTAGAAGTTTAAATGGTCCCATGTATCATTTTTTATGATGTGAGGACAATTCATTTGATAAAACATCAATGATAATTGTTCAATTTATTTTTTGTGATGTTTCTATCCATCATGAACTACTTATAATATAAATATTATATTAAAATTTATCCATGATAATTGTTTTAGGAAAATCCATGATGGAGGTAATGGAAAATGAAAACACATTAACACTGATAGGGCAAACTTCCATAATTTGGTAAATGTTTTCATTTATTTGAAGAAGAACAGATGAGAAAAGGAATGAGAAGAAGATATTTCATTATAAATTTATCATTATAGTATATACATGATACTTCAGTTATTATTTTTTATGGATTAAGGATGTTAGGAGATGGTAGGAGAAGAAAAGATATTAAAAGATATTTTTTGGAAAAGTTGCCTCTTGAATATCACCTCCTTGAAGAGCCTCTTAAGGAACTTGGAATTTGTATTTTCTTGTGAAAATTAGCTGTTGGATGTGGTGAAGAGTCTTGGGAAAGTTTTCTTAATAGAATAATGACTATATTGAAGTATTATAATGTGTTAGGAGAATGAGTGGTGGGAGTTGGTATTTGTAGCGAGGGAGAGGGGTGTTTTTATTATTATATTCATTAGTTTATTATTTTAGTTAAATACTATCAATTGTGGTGATTTATATGAATAAATAAAATAAATATTTCAAGATAGTTATAACCAATAGGTGAATACATAATCCATGACTAAAAAATTCAATCATCTATCTTATAATGTTAAATACTGAAAATTCTCGTACTTCAATTTCCACTAAAAAATCAAATATTTTAGAAAATTCCCAAAAAATTTCCCTATTCATTTTTTTATGTTTTGATTTTAAAAAAGGAATCCACATTATAAAAATATATTCCTAGGTTTGAGAATGTTATTTTTTAACTAAAATCATCTTTCATTCAAAAAATACTGATTCTAACATTATAATCGATCTTTTGACCCATTAAAAATTTAATTTAGATCAAATAAATTTATATTATAATTATAAAAAACATAATATTAACTTACGAATAAATTTTATAAAAATAAATTTCATTTTAAATAATTGTATTAATTATAATGTTGTAAATAAACAATTATGTTTTAAATAAAATACCAACACCAAAATTTATCATTTTGAAAACATGTTTTTACTTATACCATGATATAAATATATCATAAATTAATTTATATGATACTTATATTTTATTTTATACTTTCATATGTCAGGATACAATTCTAAAGGATAGGTTTTTATTCCTAATGTTCGTATCAAAATTCTAATGGTCTTATTTATAATAGTCATATAGTTTCTTTAATTTATATAAGTGCATCATTTTTGAATCCTTCTTTAGTCGCTGTAATTTTCTATCCAGGTTATGTATTTTCAATTTCAAAATGAATATTATATTAATAAAATTATATTTTATAGCTTTCTTCATGAGTGTGGTCATTCTAGTGGAATGATTGTTTCCAAATTTTCCCATTATATTTATTTTATTTTCAATTACATATCCCTCATTAATATTTTGAATTATTATTGGTTTATTTTATTATTATTATATCATTATACATTTATAAGAATAATGTTTTCATTAGTTTATCTATGTGATGAATATGTTTTATGACATAAGAAGGTAAATTTAATTGATATAATTTTGGGTTGTTACATTATTACTCTAATGAAATATCACCCTCAAACATTCATTTTGCTTACTTATGTGAAAAAAGTGATGGTATTTATCCTTCGTCACTTAATTAGGTTCCCATGTCTCCTATTAATAATTATGGTTTCTCTATAGTAACTTGACCTTGTGAACTCTCTTTTTTATGTATAACCTTGTGTCTATTATCCAAAATCATAACAAGTTATTCCTCATAAGAGGGATATTTTTCTAGATGTACTACCTCAATGATTAGTAAATGCGAATTATATGATATTTAGTTACTCAAGAGGGATGGATGGAATACATCATATATTGGAGAAATGGTGTGTTGATGTGATTTCCAATATAAAACATCTCTGAAAAACATGAATCTATAATGGGATGATGTACCTTGGATATAACTTTCATTTCTTCCCAAATATCATGACCCTCTTCTGTGGAGATGTGTGAAGGAATTCCATCTCACTAACCTCAATCACTAAGTAATGTGGATGAATATTTTTAAAGCTCTTCTATCAAATTTGGGAAGCCCAAATATGATACTAGATGGTCTTATCCTTTTATACCATTCCCTAGATCATTCACATCCTAGCAGCACACGTTCAATAGCATCATCCCATCATGAAAGTGTTATACATATTTTACTATAAAGGGTTTTTTATATAGCCACATAGATACATGAGTGGAAAATATATTTGTAATAGAACTTGAACAAAGGATGATGTCAATCCCATCATGTATTGAGGTCTTTTGAACTTTCTCTCATCATGTCTTCCAATTTCTAAATAGTCTAATCATGTTTTCCATCAATTTAGAGGTGACAAGATGTAATAAAGATCAAATAATTTTTTAGAGAATATTAGATACTTTTCTTGAAAATTGAGGTAAATATTAGATCATCGTCAGATATAATTTACAATGGTAATCTATACAGACTCACCACTTCTCTGATGTATATATATGCAAGTTCATTGAGTTAGAAGTCCTATAAAATCGCAATAAATATAGCATCCTTTGTAATATTATCCAAAATGACAAATACAATATTATTTATTATTGATTACTATATAATTCATGAGAAAGAGTCCATATTGATATTTTCCGATTGTCGTGTAGGTATGTATAATGGTTGCATCAATCCCTTAGAAATGTTGTATTCTTCCTTCACTTGCTGACAAACCAGACACGTTGATGTAAATTTAGGGATATCCTTATTCATATTTTCCCACCAATAGTTCTCTCACATATCTTGATTTAACATTTTTCTTCCCAGATGAATATAGAGTTTTGATATATATGATTCATAAGAATGATCTTTCATTATATCCCGATTGGTTAGTACACATATCTATTAAACAAATAATATGAATCCTTCCTTGTCAATTTTGAAATCTGAGGATTTCCCTTTCTTATAGCTTTCACCTTTTTCAGAATTTTCACATCATCTATTTGAGAATCATTTAAATTTTTTAAAAGGTATGGTTGGTAAATTTTTTGTAAAAGGAATAAATATGTTCCTTACATTATAATTCACATTTCCATCTTATTTAAGTATTATAAGATTGAATCCTTATCAATTCTCGTTGTTGATAATGTTAAATTATCCTTTCTACTTAGAGAATCTACCACTCGATTTTCAATATCAGGATTATAGTGGATTTAGCCCTCATAATCCTTGATAAGCTCTAATCATCTTCCTTTGTTCATATTAACCTTCTTCTATGTGAATATATATTTTAGGATTTTACGATAAATATATATCACACTTATTCTCATATATATAATGATAACAATGATTAAATAAGAAGATTACCACTGAAAATTTTAGATTATGTGTGTAATAGTATTTCTAATGAACATTCATCTTCCTTGAGGATCAAGATGTCACTTTATCATTTTTCATCTATACATGGAATAAAAGATTCATTGAATCACCTTTTTATATGAAACATAGTTCCCAATTTTTGATAGTGTAAGTACTACTGTAGTGATAATCCTCTTTTCCAACTCATTAAACTAGTCTTAACATTCACTGGTCCAGAAAAACATTACTCCCTTCCGGGTCATCATGGTTAGTCAGTTTGAAAATCACAAGAATTTCCCCATAAATTTTCAGCAATACCCATCTAGCCCATATAAACTATGGATCTCCATTACAGATATTGTTCTATGCCACTCCTAAATTGTCTTTGTCTTTGAAGGGTCCATAGATATTCTGCTTCTCATGATAACATTCCACAAGAATGATGCTTCCTCTGTTTGGAACAAAAATTTACTATACTTTTCATATTTTTTCTCCCTTCAAAAATAATTTCTCATAGTATTGAAATTATCCTCATGTTCCTCCTTTACCCTGGAGTATATTTGAATATCACCCATAAAAAAATGACAAATATTTTGAGGTAATATCTAAAGACCCAATTAATTATGTTTATTAAAATTGTTGGAGCATTAGTGAACCTGAAGGGAGTCAATATGAACTCATAGTATCCATTCCTCATTAAAAAGGTTGTCATGTGAATATCTTCATTCCACACCTTTAATAAGTGATGTCATGACCAAAGGTCCACCTTAAAGAAATACTTTATCCTATATAATTGATCAATCAAGTCATTCATGCAGGGTGGAGTATACTTTTTTTATCATGATTTTTTGATCTCACAATAATCAACGTAGAGGTGAATTGATCCATCCTTATTCTTGAAGAATATAAATGCAGCACCCCATAGTGATGCATTCAGCCATATAAAACCACTCTCCAGAGTCTCTTGAAACTGCTACTTTATTTCCTCAAACTAAATGGTTTAGATCTTGAAAGGTGATTTGATATTGGCAGAGATCATGCTATAAGATCAATTGAGAAATAAAACTCTTAGTCAAGAGGAAGACCATAAAAAACATCAGGGTACACATCAGTGTAGTCCCCCATAATGTGAATGTATTCAACCATGATTCTTCCCATTTTCTAAATAATTTTTGCTAGATATTATTTCTCATAATATAATTATATCCTTACTTTATTTTATGATTCTAATGGAGATTCGTCCTCCTATTTACATTGTAACAAATTGAGGGGTGTCTTCATATGTGAAGAGTGAACTCCCTTTTCTCACAGTTGATGTGTGATTTAAATAAATATTTCCAATCCATGGACAATATATAAACAAACTTCACTGAAGGAAGTATGATGATATTTTCTAGGATGTTCTATCCACAAACTTTAACTAGGGAGTAGTTATATACTATAGGTAAAATAATTTTCCCATTCTATGTTCCCATAGATAAATCAACCTTCATATTTTGAGGTGGTGTTTTAATAGTTCAACTAAATTTGAAAGATATAAAAGAATTCATAGAAATAGAATCAATAGTATGTTAACTATTCTTGAATTAATTACCAATGTACATGTCACCACATCATTATCAGACTCCACCTCAGTAGTACTGAGACTATATGGACTTCATATTTTACTTGGAAGTTTTTGTTTTTTTATTTTCTCAAAAAATCCTTGGATTAGTAATTTTATAGGATAATTACCATTTTCCATGCAGTAGAAATACTCCATTATAGGATGATTATTGATCTAAACCTTCCTTTCTCCTTCTATATTTGTGAGGTTCTTTGAATCCCTTTCCAATAATTTTACTGATTCCCTACCATTCAACATTTAAAGCATCTCCAAGTTCCCTTTAGACATCTATCAAGATGCTTATTTCCACACTTTTGAAATGAAATATGTTGGGGTTTCTTTCCTTAATGGGATTTATCTATTGATCCTCCCATATTAAGATCTATTTTCATCTTTTTATGTCCAAGAAATCAAGACCAATAAAAGACAACAATCACAATATAAACCTTATGGAATGTCGAACAATATCCTTATTGATGCAAAAGTGTCAAGTACCTAAGGATTTTAGTATACAAAGATTTAGTAAACAAAAGAATTAGTACACCTTACTTTTAGTGTTCATGAAAAAGCGAGAGATGTATCGTGCAAGAATTGTATCATTTTCCTTGTATTATCCAATAGATTCATCTTCCTTTTTCTTTTATAAGAAGAACCCCCTCTTCATAGTATCAAAGTGAGTTTAGGGGAAATAATTATTGAAAAATATTTTCGTGAATCCTTCCTAATCCATGGACTTAATTTCCTCATGATACTTTTTTTCAATGTCCACCGCTGATAAGCTTACTAATTAAAATGATAGACTACGAGTATTGTTTTCTCTTATCATGATCACTGAAATATAGATAATATAATCTCAATGTAGTTAGTTTATTATTCCATGGTGATGGGACAAAGAGATATATTAAATATAGGATACCTTTTCCACATTAATGTTTCGACCACAACATGTACTTTCTTAGGAGGAAAAGGGTGTTCTATATGATTGAAGTTATTATTCATAACTTGATCTAGTTGGTATAGTGATTTCATGATTTTTTAATCTCCCATTACCATTAGATTTAGAATTTCATTATGGAAATCATCACATTACCTATCACGTTTTTTTTCAAAATGGGCTTTCCTATTTACCTCTATTAAATAAATAAAGAAAAAAATAATTGGGGTGATTTAATAATTATCTAATGAGCATGATTAGAGGGAATAAATTATAAATGAAAAGTATATACCTACATTTGATTCCCTACATTTAAAAATAGGTTATTCAGGGTGATATTATTATCCTAAGGGTTCATACAATTATTATATTCTTAATCCCCCAAAACAAGTAGACTATGCTCTAATACCATGTATAGCGACTCCAGAATTATACACATAATATTACATGACTTTAAGCACAATAAAATTCAAGGATAGAATATTCTACTCTCTTTTGAGGACTTTTTATTTTATTCAAAAACATGAAACTAAAAATAAGAGCATATTTTATGTAATCTCCCTAATGAGATCCTAACTCCCTTTGAGCACCTATAACTACATAGGAGAACCTGGGAAATTGATAAACACCAGGGATGAGATAAAAATCCCAATAAGGTAATTAACATGGTAATGAAACCAAAATAAATTGTTCAAGCATATATTATCTACATAAAGAATCAATCATAAGTAATAAACATTAGTGTTACCAGTGGAAAGAAATGTGTTTCATAATCATGTCATAAGGTATAACCAAAGAGTATATCAATAGTTTCAATCAAATAAGGGATTTAAATCATAATTACAAATTAATAATGGAAAAATAAGAATATATAATGATAAATTATGTCCAAATAATGTAATGGAATGTAAAAAAGAGTGGTTAAGTAACCTTGGAAATAATCAACATAAGTAGGGTTGTGAGAGAAGGGGTAATGAGTCTTTAAAAGGGGTAAGGGAATAATAATTTATATAAAACCAGACATGGAATAAAATGGTTTTCAAATAATAATGAGTTATTTTATAAATAATATATGTTTTAAATCATTTCAGGCAGTGGTACTTTAAATGTGGCAAATAAAATCAATAAGTTCCCTTTAATCAACTTTTCAAAAGGAACTAAGAATAAAAACATTAATAAATGCATATCCCTATGAAATAAACATTAAATAAAATTTTTATAGATATGTGAGACATATATACATAATATATAATATTTATATAACAATAATGAAGTTATAAATTGGGGTGGATAGGTATATAACCTAATTTAAATAAAATATGGATGTTTAGAAGGATCATTTACCTTATGCCTAAATTTATTCTGTACTTACAATTAATTTCCTGGATAAAAAATTAAGATTAATTAATTACTTAATTCATAACATATTCTATTATTATTATATTTATTATATTTAATTAAGTTCCTTTATGACACTATAATGAGTTAGAAAGTTCAATTTCATCATTCATGGAGCGTTCGTTTCATGGTTTCATGGTTGGTTCGCTTGTGTAAAATTATGGAAGTTATTTTCAAATGGATGTAATTATATAGAAGTGAAATTCTATAAAATAAATTCAGTTATATGAGTTTAAATGGTACAGTTTATCATTTTTTCTATTATGAGAAGGATTCATTTGGAATAACTAATGATAGTTGTTCAGTTTATTTTTCGGTCTTTTTCCAACAATCACGAACTATTTTCATTTTATTGAATATCATGTTTTTGTAATAGTTAAAAACATGAAAAACGTATTATATAAAAAATAATATATGGTTTACCTATAAATATTGTTTTAGGACTATAATTTTAGGACATAATGGAAACCGACATCTTATTATCCGCTGAGACGGTAAACCGCCATAATTTGGACAACAGTTTCATTTCTTTCAAAAATAGGAGATGATAAAAGTGGTGGAAAGAATATATTCCTATATAAAGACAAAATTAAATTATATAAATTATAATTGTGCGATTATTATTTAATGTATGAAGGATGGGGGGATAAGTTATAAGAAGAAAATAAATTAAAATAGGTTCACTGAGAAAGTTACCTCTTGAATATCACCTCCTTGAAGGACCCATTAAGGAACATAGAATTGGTATTTTTCATAGAATAGTAGATATTGGATGTGGGTTAGAGGATATCTAAGGTAATTTTAAGGAATTTTGACATGATATAAGGATTATAAGGTGTTAGATGAAGAGGTAGTCAACAATAGTATTTGTAGGGGGAGGAGGGGGTGTTTTTTATTATTAAATTCATTAGTCTTTATTTTGGCTCAATACTATCAATTATATTGATTCATGTGAATTAATAATGTAAATGGTTATTAATTGTTCTAACCAATGTGTTTATACATCATCCATGACTCAAAAATTCATTTATATTGCTTTTAATGTTAAGCACCATAAATTCTCGTATTTCACTATTCACCAACAAATCAACTATTTTTGAAAAATCACAAAAAATCAGCCTAATTTTTTTTCAATTTTTAGAAATAAAAAATGGAATACATTTTATGAAAATAGTTTTTTTATAAATCTTAAATTTTATTTTTTAAATAAATTCATCATTTATTAAAAAATACTAATTTTAATATTATAACAATTTTTAACCCATTGAAGAATTAACTAAGGTCGCCTAAAATTATATTATAATTATAATGAAAAATATTATTAACTTATGAATATATTTTATAAAATTTAATTTTATTTTACATTAATATTTTAATTATATATTTCTAAATAAACATTTACAATTTAAAAAACTACCAACATCTAATTTTTCATTTTTAAAACATTTATTTACATATACCACGATATAAATATATAATATTTTCATTTATAAAATACATAAATTCTTTATACTATATTTTGTGAGTTTATTATTATAAAATAAATATTTTTATTCATAATGGTCATATTACTATTCTAATGACCAAATTTATAATGGTCCTTTAGGTTCCATAGTTTCTATAATACCATTTATTTTGTTAATTATTCATTCGCTTATTATTTATCTCAAGATTATATATTTTCATATTCTAAATGAAAATTATTTTATAAACATTATGTTTTATTTCTACATATTTTTTCATGAGTGTGGATCATCTAGTGGATCAATCATATCCAAATTTTCCCATTCTTATTATCTTATAATATATTTATTATCCCGCTATAATATTTGGTATTATTTGTTGTTTTGTTTTTTTACTTGAGTATAATTATTAATTTAAGATAATAGGTGTTTTATTGGGTTCTCCATGTGATTTATATTTTTTATGACATAATAATAGACATTCCATTGAAAAAATTCAGGCACATTACTCCATAAATAAACCTTCTCTGAGTGGGTACCATCCCCAGAATCTAATCAATATTTTTAAAGAAACCACATACATCACTAAGAAAATATAAAAATTGTGTCAGGGATCACTTACCACACCAACAAGAGTATTAATTTATGGAGAGTACAATAATAGTTCATGAAAATGCAGTTAATGACTCAAGAGAGGGGGAATAAGTAACCATAGAGTAGCATGAATGAACAACCCACACCCCGCCCTATAGTGGGATGATGACTACATCAACTGAAAGGAACTACCCACTCCTCAACATAGAACATAAGCTAATGAAATGTTTTTGAAACTAGATATGAGGATAAAACCACTAAATAGGCATCAAATATAATGATTTAATGAATAGGAACATTAAAAATGCTCTGTAAAACTGAATCATCTCCTTTTGTCATTACTCAAGATGTAACATGAGGGAGAGAGAGAAGTTATCTGCCCTCAACATTTAAATTGACCCTAATGGTCACCTTGAATAGAGGGAGAACTTTGAACACCTCCATCAAACAAAACCAAGACACATGAACCAATATCAACATTAGGGAGCACAGAGTGAAGGAAATATTCCTCCATGAGTTTCATACATCTCTATGTCCTTCCAAACTAATTAGTTGAGAAAAGAGTTCAAATAACACCTTGTTGAACACTAGAGACTATGAATCACAATATTATAAGGTATCTATGTCAACCAAAAACTCTTGGAGGGAAGTTACCACTAATAAAATATATAAGCCCCATGCTAGAATCTTAAATTTTCCATAAGGATTATCTACCTCTCACACTCTTTCTTCTCTATCAACAAAATCTCTTCATCATCACCAAGGTTTTATGATCTGCAACTAATCCCAAACCATAAAAATATAAACCCATGATAGTAAAAATGACCTCACCATAATTTTATATGTGGAAATTGACCTAAAATAGTATCCTATGATATTTTAATATGGTTCCAGGCTGAGATATATCTTAAACCAAAATAATGGAAATGTATAGAGTGTGTACAATGAGTATATGGTGTGTCCACCATAAGGATTACTCAGTGTGTGTCCAAAAACCTAGTGTTTATTTATCTAATACATAATGTTTTACTATAATAAATGTGGTGTTTTGGTAAATGGGTACCACTCCATGTATCCCATCAATGGTCATATAGTTCCACCCAGTAGGACATGAATAATACACACTAATGTACTACACCGTGGTTTATGTAAGTGTACATTGACAGACCTCATGTTATGTTCCCAATGGGTATAATTAGCTTGCATGTCATACCTATACATTGTTTAGACCTCATCACTAATCTGAGATGATCAAGTAATCCACATAGAATTTTTTCTTGAGACTACATGCCATGTAATTGGATATTCTGGAAAACCTCAAATACAGTCAACATGATTTTTCCAAAACACCTATAATTTCATCTAAATTCAAAATAAAACATAAACATTGGGAAATATATAACCAAAGGAAAAATATAGGAATAGAATAAAAATAAAATTCATTTAGAATATTAATTAATGATAACTACCTTTTGGAATATTGTCAGAGCATCATTGTCATGCATTTTAGATATGTGATCAATTTTCATTGTATCAATATTCAAACATAGGCCGTCCATATATAAAGGTTTTCTTCTTGATAATTTTATCTCGTTAATTTACTTCATTAAAAGGTAAAGTGAAAGAGTCATAATTTTCATAAAATCATATGGAGTGGGAGGGGATAATGATAGTGTTTTAATAAAATAATACACTAATTAAACCATAATGTATAATCATAAATGGGATAAACCAATGATAAAAACTCAAAAGGATATTATACTTCCCCAAGGTAAAAAACCATTTCTATATTCAAAATTTATTTAGTATTCCAAAATAATTCTTTCTTTAGAATACATAAATGTATAATCCAATAGAAGTTAGTTCAATGTGGTCATTTGTAATAAATAATTCATGTTCAGTACTTGTAAATTTTTGAAACGATAGGTGACTTCCACACCCACATTAATAGACTATTTTGGAAATGTCCAGCTCATTCATTTTGAGAAATAAATTTTGATGTAAATTTTGATCAGTACCTAAACATATTTTTATTACATATACTGATATAATATTTCTATTTTAACTCTCAAAATTTATTCCATAGGGTAAATTCCACAATTCAAAGTCAATGGAACCACAAAAAATTTTACTTTGTTGTTCTCATAAGAAAATTAACCATTATACCATTCTCAAAGGCATATGTCATTGAGACTCCAAAATGTACTATGAATTCCACATAGAAAAACCTACATAATTATATTCTCCCCAAATTAAATATATTGATTAAAAATGGAATAAATACTGTGAATCATCAAGAATCCATAGAGTTACCCTCATACAAAATATAAGAACATCACTATATGATTTGATTTAGCGTTGCAAGTTCATTGTTCAAATTGATCCTACAAAGATCCCACTCATGAACATATCCCATTTTAGACTCATACCAATAATTCTATTTTAATTATTTTCATTCCTCCATCCCCAACCAATATCAACTCATCATAGTGTAAGTTTTGAACCCACAGAAATATTTAGATACATAAACTCACCAAGGCATCCCACCCAGTAGCCCTTATCTTCTCATAGTTGGAGGTTAAATAACAAACATGAATTGATTAAATGAATTATCAACATAATATAGTTATATTTAATTAATCAAGGAACATTATATGGGAGTTATACTCCCCATTATAAAAAAAGAACCCCAAATATTTTCCATTGGAGATAATCAAATAATAACAACATTTGACCTTTTCCCTCTCAAAAGGAATGACACAACACACCACAAGCCTAGTACCACTCCTACTAAATAGAATATAATCATTCGCATCACCATTTAATGTTTTAGTTCATTAGGGTCATATAAAAACTCTCCATATTTCCTCACAAAATGTTGTGGTAATGAAACATCTACACCACAAACCTCTACAAGGTCATATTGCAACACATATGTTCTGATCAAACAACTCTTGAATGATAATTCGACAACTAATACATTTCAAAATCGTACGATCAATATTATGTGTGGATCCACCAATCTCATATCATTTAAGAGGCCTATAAGGAAAATCTAATAAAGTTGAATGAAATTGTACCAAAGATAGAATGCAAAGAAGGTTACTGAAAGCTAGTTTTCATGATAATTATGACCACTGAACTCGCATAGCCCGTGGAATATATCTCTAGGTATATAGTAAGGGATCTGACTGTAGTTGAAGAAAATATTGGGATTATGTCAAAATATTCTTTTTTTATATTCAACAGATCATTCTCAATGTACATGAAATAAAAAACATGGACAAGGAAAATATTTTCCACAAATATTGGACAACATTTTTCTTTAAACTAAGAGAGACGATCCTTTATATTAATTTATAAATAATTTTAAACATTTGGAGATACATTACATTATCCTTGAAATCATCAAAAATTTATGATAATGAACATTCTAAATCATTCAATATATAATTGATGTAGAGTGAGGTTTTAAAGAAGAAATAGTTTAGTGGTGATCTTGAAAGTTAATTTTTGTGCACAAGGATTAAACTTTCTATGATTAACATAACATCATATTTATAGACATAAGTTTAGGGTTTGATATTAAATTAATTTTAAAAAGTACCCTAATAATATATTAAACCTGAAAGGTACCTCATACCACGTAATAAAACAATATTATTATTTTATTTAGTATATTTCACCAACTCACGCAATGATAAATATATATTTTACAATCTGGAAAATAAATATTCACCATAGGAAAAAATATTGTCCACTATTTCTCCTTGATATTTATTGAATTCATGAAAGATTATTTAAATAAATAGTATTCATACATTAAATAAATTAATATTATATTCCTAGTATGGAGAGTAACTATTTAATTAATATTCATCTAAAAAAATAAGTTGTGTATTAAATAAATATATAATTATTTATTTTTATGTGAATAAAAAGATATAAATAAATATTATATATTGAAATAACTGGATAATTAGCTTCCGAAAAAATATTTATATATCATTTTCAATAATTTAAGAAATATTAAGCAGATATTAATAATTATTCTAGATAATATTTTTTATTACAATCATTAAATATATGTAATATTTAACTAAGATTAAATGAAACACTTTGTGTGTCACCCTTTAGGGATATTACTCCCTGGAATTAGGTGATCTTTCTTAATGTCCTTGATTATAATCTACATATAATTCAAGGAACCCAAAAAAGAATAAGATATGTCAGAATGAAAACTAACTCATATGAACACTCGCGATTAATAAACTCCCTCTTTCATGATATCTCATTAACAAGGTTTCAAACACGTGTCATCAACCAATATCCCTGTGGTGTATTCTATTTTCAATCTAAAATTTACTCATCCAAGAACCATAGACATACAATTTAATGTGATGGTTCCATTTTAATCAATGGATCAATTCACCAACATCCATAAAAAAGTAATGTAAAAAATACCTCCACAATTTATTCATTAATAACATTACATTCATGACACACCCAACATACCCAGCTTCACTACAATCATAGGTCTTCATGGTTTATCACAATTTATCAAATTATGTGAGTCATAAAACACATTAATAATTTTATTAAACTCTAAGGATCATTACACACTAATATATAGGAAAATCTAATGACACGTTTACATATTAATTTTCTACTAGATGTTTTGTATTCATAATCTCCCATTTTGAAGATTAACTAATGACAACTTCATGGGATGGAGTCTCATCTACTTATTACTAACTAAAACTAAAATTTTACATACTATTTTTTTCCATCATATAATTCTATCTGATCGTAGAATATGGTTTAAGAATATTATTATAACATCCTAAAGTTATAATCAATGTGGGGAATTACTATCACCATTTCAATGTGACAGTTACTCTAAGAGTTCATTACATTAATTTCACATAGAACAATGGAATATTTTTAATATTATACATAATTAATTTTCACCTATTTGAATGTAAAAGCAATATAATGTACAACCATTTTGTTCTAGAACACCAATTATAATGGACTCTAACTCGGAATAGTTCCAACTACTAATGCATTTTGGTATGATAAGTCTAAAATGATTATCATAATTCTATAGAGTTAATCCCATAGTAATGGGGTCAACCATGTTCTGGTTCTTATAATATCTACTCACTATGACATCAAAAATTAGGGAAAATTCATCAAGAGAATATATTCTTGATGTATGTACTTCTTCTACTAATATGGATTTGGATCCTTTTCAATATCTATAGTATTACCACAATAGAGTGTGATAAGTTCTTTAATGTTATGCATCACATCATGATCATGGATTAATTTTCAAATCCAAACAACATATTTAACTTCAATAGAATCCTCAATTTAATTAGAATCCATTATAGAATAAAAAAACCATGGCTTTCTATTAGAACATCCAACTCACAAAACATTTATTGTGTGTGAATATGTATATAGTCTATGATTTCATATAGTATTGATGTATTTGGAAACCAAAATATGCATATACTCTGATGAATATATTTTTATTTCCTCTATAATATATAATCAAATACTTAGTATTCTTAAAATACTTTTGTATAATCTTTACTGCAATCCAAATATAGTTACCTTGGTCAGCCTGATATCATTATATTTCACATAAGGTATAGGAAATTCCTATCATAGTATATATCATATCATGTATGACTGAACGAATCAATAACCTTTTTGTTTTAATTTACATCCAATAATCATCCTCATGTGTTTGAGGGAATATTTTCTTAGAAGGATGAATTACTTGTGACACTAGAAATTAATTCTTCATTGGTTATCCCATAATGAATCTCTTCATTATCTTGTAAAACTACGTACATGTAATCAGTTCCAACATCCACTTGGATATATCATAATGGATATTTATCCCATGAATATATTTCATTAGCATATTTCCTTCATGGAGAATCAATTTTATAACTATTAATTCCCTGACTATAAGAAAAATATTTCATTTCCAATATAAAGTATTTTTTCTACATAAACTAGTTGGAAAATTACTGCACTCCCACTAAATATATTATAGAAATAGTGTTCACATTTTTTATTTATGAATCAAAATACAATAGTGGATTCATAAATATGAAAGTTCTATAACCTGCATGCTTTCTATTATTTATAAAATGATCTCTCTAACATTCATAACATTCTAGAATCCTTTAGAGACACAAAAAATTTAGGTTTTGTCAAATATTAATCTTCTGAATGCTTCCTATAAAATAATTTTTTTAAATAAATACACCAACCCTCATTGCAATGGTAAAATTCAATTAAGAGTAAAAATAATGTTTTTATCTAAGAAACAATGGTAAACGTTTCATCATAGTCGATGCATTGATATTATTTGAACCCTTTTTCAAATACTGATGACTTATAAGTACTATCTTTTCCATACATGTTCAATTTATTCTTGTATACCAATTTAAAAAAAATGAGAAATATCATCTAGAGTATCTACCATGACCCACACTTATTTGTGGTAAATGGAATCCATTTAAAAAATTATAGAATATTTATATTTGGAATCATCCATGACACATAATTTTCTATGTATATTATAAGTTCATTATTATAAACTAATAATGGGTCACCATCCTCAGTGACTAGAAACCCATATCTTTCAAGTTCCATAACCTCCATCATACCCCTAAATAGTTTTTTTCACCAAGACTTACTTTTCCCAATGGATTTCTGAAGTCTATTCCTATACTAACTATTGTGCATTTAGATATTAGACTTTATTGATGTCTATCACTCACCCTCTATCTCTTTATGATATATGATCCATATCAAGGAATGAGGGATGAATTTCTACCAAAAAAAATTTTCTCAGGTGTCATATATATAACTTCTACTAGTTTTAATAGGGTAACCTATGAAGACACACTTAGTCCCTCATGGTGATTTTTTTTCTAGAAATCGTCTTAATAAATGATTCACCATCATAAACTTTTACATGCATTAAAATGGGTTTATTTCCATATGAAGGATCATATAAGATACTTTTTTTATTTAGTTTTAACTAGGCTTAGATTGTCTGCTTCTGTCTATAATTAATACCTCTAAAAGGATAATGGAATACTCTTATGACTCATCATTGATCTCATAATTTCTAAAAGGGTGCTTTTCATACTTTTTCTTAAAAAATTCCATTGAGATTTACAAGGAGGTGTCAGTTGTTATGGAATCAAAAACACAAATAAAAATATATTAAGTCACGATTAAGATATTTTCTACTATATTATGAGCAAGGTTTCTAAATACCCTTACCTAGTTTTTTATTAATATCATTATTATATTCCTAGAAAATTTCAATGTAGTCTGACTTATACCCCATTATATAGAAGTATCCATGTCTAGTAAGTCATCATAAAAAGTAATAAATTATGAACACCCATCCCAAGATTCACCTAAAAGTCCTATACACATATAAATATGAACAAACTAAAGAATCTCAGTGACCCTTTCATCATTTCCACAAAATGTGTATTTGGTCATTTTACCAAGTAAATATGCATAAAAACACCATGTGGTTTTATTTAAAAGTAATCCAAATATGTTGGACAAAAATCCCTCAAGGTTTCATAGAAGCATTTTTGAGGTGGTTGTGTTTGTTGACAAAGTGGTCCTCTATGTTGTGTTTATTTTCAAAGCAGACCACGATGTTCAATTTGTTGAAAAGGAGGGCCTTCATGGTGAATTGTTGAGTTCTAGATATGTTTTCCACAATCTATGGTTGAAATAAGAATCTAGACAAAGGAATGGATGATATGGAGGAAGTAAAAAAAGAGCAGATATAAGGTGGCACCGTTTTCCAGTGTTTGCCAAATTTTTGGGCCTCAAAATTGACGAATGGAAAATAGTGTTTTTAGAAAAGGGACTTGTGAATTTGTGTCTTGGAGGCATGGAAACTTGTGTGCCATATGTTTTTCAAGATCAGAATATCAAAATATGGAAAAAGAAATAGAGGCACCCATGTTTTAGTTTGGGCATGCAAGGTGACTATGGAGATAGAGACTAGGGAGGCCGGAATTGCGCGTCAGGAGGAGACTTGTGCATTGGCGCTCAGGATACCCAAAATTCCTATATATAGAGGTCCACCCCTCCTCATTTTAAATGAATCTCAACACTTAGAGAAAATTAGTGCTCTAGTCATGCAGGTGGTTTGGGAACACAAGTGGTGGTGTGGGCGCACAAGTATAAGGTTATTCAAAAGTTGTGTTCCAGTTGAGAGTTGCATGCCAATATTGGATTGGGCGTAAAAGGGTGTGAGTCGCTCAAGTTATGAGTTGGAGAATAGAGTTCTACACAATTGGTTAGGTGAAACTTGTGCTCCAGGCTTGGAGAGGAGCACCGAATCATAGAAAAGCACGCTAGGTTTAGAGAAGCGTGCTTGTCATTCTAGGGCTACACAAAAGTTGTAAGATTTCCCAGTACCTACAGTGAAAAGTAAGATTCATCTTCATGAGAAAGTTGGTCATTAACAGATCATCTACATAAAGAGAAAGATATATTAATTTGTGATAATGAAGGGACCTAAAATTATTTAAACTATAAGTGGATCTTTTGAAGAATTAGTGATCAGAATTCAATTGAGAGTGCAGTGAGATTTCATATTTTTATTGGTTGTAAACCAGAAGGTACAATGAGTCTTCTTTGAAATTTTTAAACAGAAGTTCTATTATAGTGGATTTGGTACATCAACACATCGTCAGTGTGTGCTCCATGGACATAGCCTAGTGATTGTGAACCATGTAAAAATTTTTGTGCCATGTGCATGATTTAATTTATTTTTATACTTTTCTATGGAAAATAGAGAGAAGATAGTTTTTCTTAACAATAAAAAAAGATCCAGAGGGGAAGAGGTTTAAATCTGTCATACCCTGATTCACCCCCCCCCCCAACTTAGGGTATTTGGCCTTATTGGACTAACAAAACATCCATATATTGTTAATTTGGTTAAAAACTATTCATTTACATGATCTAGACCGTGATTCCATATTTGGGTGGTGTATGATTCGTGTGAAATAGATTCATTATAATTTTTTATTACTAATTTTTTTATTCCAATATATAAATACCATTATTTAAATATTCCTTACCAAATAATATAATTTATTTGTAAATGAATAAAAAATTTCTAAATTTTAAAATAAATCTATACATCATGTATGAATGATAAATAATGTTTTTCGAATTTAAATACATGTAATAACAATCCTTCCAAACCAAGATCTTTCTAGTCTAAAATGTTTGGTTGTAATCTCAAATAGCCTAAAAATAATGTCTAGATAGGTTGGATTCTCATGTATCCACCTCACCATTGGAAACATTTTTGAATCTACATGGTTCCATCATGGAATACATATATGAGCACCACATTTTTCATCCAATAACCAATTTTTATAAAAATATGCATTTCACTCAATAAAAAATGAACTTATTGAATCCTCATTCTTCTTTTTATATGTTCATTTCTTCTTCATGTTAAAATTATATTCTCATGCATAATAGATAGTGTATTATTCCCTTAATTACCCATTAATCCTATTCTTTATAGAATTGAATTATAAAGAAGCTATGGAGTTCGAGTTACTCTGGGATCACAACCCCTAGTATTTATTTTTGTTCACCATAAGGATATATGTATTTTCACACATCATATCTATATCTACATGGTGACGTAGAGTGAGAGTAACTAAGAAATATTTTACTATGTTAGTCAAATTGAATGTTAGAATAGAACTAAATAAGCTTTTAGGAATTAATGAATGAATTAATTGATTAAAATTTATTTAGTAAAAATAAATCTTTGATCCATTACAAACTCAAAATAGAAAATATGATTGACTACATGAGGCCCCACTAGTACTGCATGTCTAATGTTTCTCATGGAGAGCACCTTGGTTATCTAAAACCATTTATTTTTTCCTCCCTCTTTATAAACATCACAATGATACTAGATAATTAGGTTAGTATAAATGTTCACAAGTGACAACATGACTTTGCTAGAAATAGATTTATGAATCAAACACTACAAATATAGTTAAACATTAAAGTTTTTATTATAGATCATGAATGCCTCATCACTCACCTCCCTATCAGAGAAATCAGGGTATGAGGATTCTAGTGTGTAATTCATCTATTTAGGGTGCAATACTACCTAAGGTCATCTGAATGATTCTTGTATTTTTCTATGAGTTAGGAGACAATATTTCACTAGAATTGATCAAAGGGGTATTTTGGTTGATAGACATGTCATTATTCACCAACTAACAAGAGATAAAATTATGTGCACTTAAATTGATTACAAATTATGTGATATATAATAAATTAATTTTATTAAGTCTCAAATAATTTTATGAATTCTCAAAGGAGGTAAATGTAGATATCAAAATGTAAAATCATTTGGGCTTTACACTATATTTGATAAGTATTTACCTTATTATAATCATGAAGTAGGATGTAAAAATTTTAAATAAGTTTTTAGGTAGACATTGTTACCAACTGTGAATTGGATCTCCTTGATTTATTGAATGGAATCCCTAGTCCAGAAATCCTTACTAGTATTTAATTAACAGTCACCTCTATATTTCTATGTAATAGACATATGCTATTCAACCCAATATAAATTTTGTTAGGTTGACCAATTATCTAGGATAAGACTTACTGGTAATTAAAAGTTCCCCTAAAATATAATGAAGAATAACATTAACTATGGGATCATCCAATTTTAGATAATTTAAGGTGAAATGACTTAGTATTAACTTGATATATTTTTTTAAATATAAAAAAACATTCATTTTTTATATTCTAAATATCTTTTGTATATTATTTTGATTTTACTTATGTGTTTAAAAATGTTCCCATAACATATTTATTAATAATCTATTATTATTTTAACTCTATTTTTCATACTAACTAATTTATTTATCTTATTTTCAGTGCTTTGTATAGAAAAGTAATCATACACTAGAAATATAAAATCATGTATTGATCATTAATTTTATCTTTAAATTTTTTATAAGTATAAAGAACCTTTGATCCTAGGAGAAAATATCATTTATCTATTCTTGGATTGAGTTTTTATCATTTCTCTTTTTTCATATGTATCTTTTAGTTTGGTTTCCTATTTCATACATCTTAAACCAAAAACAAGTGCCTAGGATCTATACATTTACAAGGTTTTTACTTCATTCATAGTTTAAGAGAACAAGAAGGGATTTTAGAAAAAAGAAACAACCAACACACATGCCCATACATAATAAGTAGGGTGTGATGACTCATTGGAAAATAATTTAATTTAATAATATAATGAAAAAACCTATAATAATTAAATTAAAATAAATAATATACCTACACAGTTCATTCTAATCTTTTGATTATCTACAACTATAACTAATAAACATTTAAAATAACTCGATAGAATTCATTTTAATTCTTTATTTTATTAAGATAAAAAATTAGGAATTAATTTGTTTTTTTATTATTAAATTAATTCAATTGATCTTAATATCCATCCCTTCAGTCCTAGTGATATAAATCTTATGTTATTTTATGTAAATTAAATTAATTTTTTTTATATAAAAATTAATAAAAAATTACAGCGTATACATGGAAAAAACATCAGGGAGTTGATTTTCAATCTACTTGTATTGTATAGATATCATATATAATATAGTAAAGTTGTTTATATTATATATCATTCTTTTTGAAATTACATGATTTATATGAGTTAATAAATGAAACATGGAACACATGTTAATTAAAATTTAATATAATGAATATAATGTGCCTAGAGTATTCGACTTGTTATGACTATATGTGTTATATAGTTTAGAAACATAAATTGATATAAATTAAGAATTATATATCTATAACTTTTTTAACATCAATTATGAGCCAATAAATGAAATAAAAAAAACTTTTGTGGACTTTTAAAGGATTAGTACATTAAAATTCAATTTTCAATTTATATAGGTGGGGTACAATGTGACTATATAAAACAACACAATATATGTATTTTTAATTATATGTTTATGTTATACACCTAGGTACTCTATGGGTATTACCACATCATTTTGTGTGGGGTACATGGGGTGTATTGTTGATACACATCATTTAAGATATTTCTTACATGGCTTCCATCCCCTACACATCGTGTAAATATTATGTGATGCATATTTGAAAATTTGTTTTCCTATATGAAACTTCATTGACTACATGGTTTGTAACCCAATAACATAGTGTGTGGTCCCAAATATCATCTCCTAGCCTTCCTTGGTCACTATAAAGACCATTTAATGCGGTACATGTTCTTCATTTCATGATGTAGTGAATTGATTTTTGTTACATCCTAGTGCAACAGTCTAGGATCCATGATGTGTACACTGGATACACACTATGTAATCCTATGTCGGCTCACTAGAATCCTTTTCATATCCATATGGGTTATTTGGATTTTTTTCATTAATATTTAATTTCATTTGGAATTTTTTTGAGAAGAAGTGGTTGAAAGATGAGATCTTTACAACCAAATTATATAAATAAAATTCGTTAAAAACAATATTCAAATGTATAAAATAATCAAAAATATATCTTTAATAATAAATTATAAATGATTGTTCTACTACCACTTATGGGTTTCCAACATTGAAGAATCTCCTATTGGGCATATGGAAAATTCATATTTCTTATATTCAATATATCATTCACAATGTACATGAAGTGAATACCTTGACCACTAAAAAATATTCTGATGAATATTTGTAAGTAATGTTTTAAAAATAAACATAGAATATATTTCATGTTAATATCTATTTAATGTAGACCACTATAAGAATACTAACAATGGATATGAGATCCATCTTCATTGATGACATTGGTTGTTCTAACCTGATCAATGTATTGTCATTGTGCAGTTGGGACCGAAAGAAGATATCCTCTATCAATGATATTAAGAGGTAATTATTTGCAACAACCATTAAACATTATTCAATAGATATTTTTAGCATATTTATAGACTCAAATTTATGGCTTAATATTTAATTTATTACACAAAATCTTTTAATAATCCATTATACCCAACAGTATCCCCATGCAATATAATAAAACAACATTAATATTTGTTATGGCCTATGATAACTCATGAAATGATAAATATTAATTTTACAATATAAAAAATAAATATTAATCAAAGTAAGAAATTTGGTATACTCATCCTCCTCAGAACATATTGAATTCTAGAATAAGGATAAAAATATATTTTATACATTCAATAAATAAATAATTATTCGATTAATATTCTAGTGAATAAATATTTATTTAATATTCAAGTAACTAAATAATTTATTTATTGCAAAAATAAATAAATAATTATAGTCATGAAAATAGAAAGGGAGAAAAAAATTATATATTCACACAATCAACAAATTATCTTTTGAATGTATATTAATTTAATATTTGGGATAATTTAACAAATCTAGGATAAATATTACTACTCTTTCTAAAAAATTATATTTTTAAAAAATATTAAATATAAATAAAATTTAAATTAAATAAAGTGAAACATGTTTTGTGTGACAAAGTAGGCCTTTTATATAGTGTCATCAGGTGGTATTTCCTAAATTCCATGATTACTATATTGAAACAAGTAAATGCACCCAAAAGGGAAGAATAATTATTGCAGTAAAAATAATGGCAAAAGAAATCTCACTATAAAATATTATCCTTTTTTCATGATATCTTATCAAATAAATTTCACAACCTTATCACCGACCTATATTATTGATATTTCATTATTCTAATATTCAAAACAAACTCATTAAAACACCATGATTATAAGATCAAAGATGAATGTTCCTTTTAATTAAAATTTCTAAGACATCAACTTCAATAAATACAAAAGTGGAAATCCTTATTTGACTTATTCTTTAATATCATTTCCTTTATGATGCACCCAACATAAAAAACTTCACTAACTCATATTTCATCCATGATTACAATGATATATATAATTTCCCAAGTCAGTAAATGAATTAATAATAATTATAATGTTTAAGGATCATTACACCCCTAGGATATAGGGATATCCAATGACTCAAAATCATGTGAATTTTCATTAGGTGGGTCTTTTCTCATAATCTCTCATTATAGAGATTAAAAAGTGAATAAATAAGGAGATTAAGTATCATCTCCCTATATGTACTCTATCCTGATATTCCAAATACAATGTGTCCCATCATAGAATGGTATCCAACCATATAATAAGACTTTATAAAGTCATCATTATAATTTAAGTTTCTCGTCATTGTGGGAAACTATTGTTCTATTTTCAATGTGATTGTTTCCTAGGGACATTATAACATTAATATCATGACTAAAATTGAACAATATGTAATAATATAATTAATTAATATTAACCTTATTAAATAGAAAAACATTCCTAAGTATATGAATTTGGATGTAGGAAACCAACTCCAATACATTGGGAGTCCCAATGATATGGGATGTTCATGGTACTATGAGCATGGTATCAGTCTTTGATGGAAAAAAATTAAATCATATATAAAAAATTGATTTATTTTATCAAAATCTCAAGAGTAATTTCATAACCAAGGACTCTATAACCAGTTTCATGCTCATATAAAGAACAATTACAAGAAAAATGGACTACATCTTCCTCAAGATTTATAGGTTTCACCCCTTAAAAATCATAACATATGAAACTGGATAAAGGCTCCAATGGAAAGTTTGACTCACTATTTGGGTACCACACTCAATGAAGGAATCTATGACTTATCAACTGGATTTCTAAGAAGCTACACTAAACAAGTTAAAAATATAAACATGATCCAAGATTGATCACACATCATCAAAACCAAACCACTAGGTCCCTATCTTTCATTTTAGAATCATCCATACACTCACATAAAAAAATATCTCATGGGATTGTTAAAAACAATGATAAATAATCATCTCTAATAGATACCCAATATTCTCAATGCACTGGTCTAGAGGCCATGCAGGGATCATGGACACCCTAATCCGAATTAAAAAAAACAATGAAAGAGACATATAATAATTAAAGAAACTATTTCGTCATCAAATTTTTTTTAAATAATGAAACTCAATTTTCTCTATCCCTGCTTGGTCTTTACATTCATAACACAGTCTATTAATAATTCATCAAAATGATCGGCATCTGATATCTACAAAACTTCTACTATATATGGTATCAGTAAAAAACATTCCCCTAGAAACATTAAGGGATAACTCATATAGAAAGATATTCTGATACTGATATAGAATGAAGCATACCCATCACTAGAAGAAAAATATCCCATTATTTGACACTCACCTAACTCAAAGATCATCCATAGAAATGATCTTAGAAAGGGGATCACACTTAACATCGCACATAGTGAAACTAACATAAATTATAGATCTATAGTGAAAGACCCATATATCACCAATTGTTTCTATAATATCCATACTTATATACTAACTTTCTCCTTAGTGTATTATCACCACACCCAGAATCAATAGTTAGAGGATATGATATATATATTATAGGAATATTGAATCCTATATAGAATGGGAGAGTACCTCTCATAAGGGATGATGGGGTACTTACCCCATGCAATAATTTCAAGAGTAATCCTACCCCAAACATAGATAACTCAAGACGATTGGATCATAGTCATGGACCATGTATATTTTAGGAAGTAATGACTCCATTTGATTGAATATAAATACCTCATCTATTTAGGAATATCAGCCTCTATATATAAATAGAAGATTACACCCACAACTGAGGATATATACCCCATAACATTATGGGGAACCCACTCCCCAATAGGGTCTAGGAAGTACTGACCCCATGCTTGAGTGAATGATCTACACCCCATGAATTGTAAACACAGGCTCTATAACTAAACGGTTATACAAAACTCCATGATCAGGCATGGAAACTTGTTCTTCACTAGATGAAACATAAACCAAGGTAGTATCATCCTTGATAGACTATCATGAACCCTATTTGGGTATTATATACTAGGTAGATACTGACCCCATGGATATAGGATCCCACAAACCCTGAGAAACTGGGGTGAATACCAAAATTATCTTAATGTTTCATCAACCATCATAACATACGAGAGATATCCTAAGGCTCTCATCATCCAGAAAAAATCCAATTTTCACCACTAAAAAAATAATTTATGGAAAATAATATCCCCATTAAATATAATCAATATAAATATAACACATAAATCCAAAAAATAAAAAAATTCACAGACCTCTACATGATCCAAGAATCATTAAAATAGTACCCTACTGGAAACTCTCTGTGTACTCTCACTTGTTAATCATATTATTAAATTATTTTCAAAGGAATTCATTATCCCTCATACCCAATCTAGGTTTTTCTGATTTTAAGCTACTATAATCCTCTTAATCATTATCACAACAAATTTATTAAACCAAACTCATAAGAACATTATTTGTAAAATATAAACTATGTTAAAACCATTATATGATACCATTCTTCCATAACCTAGCCAAATAAGGGCCCACATTGGCCAGTGGTAAGTCGAGTGTGACACCCTACACCCACCTACAATAGTCCAGGGACAAGTGGATGTCACCAAGAATGAATAATAATCATATGGGAGGACATATCCTAATCATTTGGGATCAATATAAAAATATATATACCACTAAACAATAAAAGGATTCATCACCATAAAGGATTTAAATAATCTACTAAAATGTATAATATGAAATAATACCTCTCAAGATACTAGTAGAATATATTGACTACATCATGTAATGAAAAATCCAAACCTTACTAGATCTAGAATCTTAATAACTCCACTATGGTCATACTCTACATTACCATGTATGAATGGCCCCCAATTCGTACACCATATGCACTGTCACATCAATTGTGGGGAAGAAGGAAAATTATAGAGTGATTATAAATATATCCATAATTATTACCCAAAGGAATACAAGAAATAGGGCCATATATTATCCCACCATATGCAAAAATAGTATGATAATCCAACACAACCAAAGGGAAACACAACTTGGGAAGAAGACATCAACTAACTCCCACACATGGTCACCCCAATATTAGGATGGGGAAAACTAGGTGCAACCTAAATCCTTACCCACATGAAATATAGGATCACCCAAAAAATTAATATTGATAAAAAAAATACACCTTCCCATTCAACTTTATCCATATAAAATCTACATAATCAATCTTGGGAAAGGGGAACATCTCTCAATGTCATCAAGTCACCCATGGAAACTGATTATTTTCCCAATTAATAAAGGTATAATAAAACATGAACTATAACATTACCACTATAAATGTAAATAAAATGTTATGAATGTGAATATAACTACCATAATTCCATATATCCTAGAATGAGGCCTCACAATTCATCAAGCTCACCAATGCATGCTACTAATATTACCTAGTGCTCACAACCCATTGAATAAATGACCATTATTCATACAAATTTTAGTGTTTTAATGCCTCATCTAACCCAAAATGATGATAAGAGCCCGATATAATAGGAACACTCAATAAAGTATGGAAAAATTAATAATAATATGTCAATAATAGGAACCCACCCCTCTATAGAGGAAAGATGAGAGGTATAGAACTTGAGAAACCCATGCTCCACTAGCCTCTCTACACATGAAGCATTTATAGATGTCAATAAAAATCACTACCAAGACATATAAATTAAAACTATCATTGGAGACCCAAACCTCACCAGTACTAAAAACATTTTAGAGGGATAAACGACCTTGAACATTGATTTATCTAAGTATCATCAATAGTTAATAGGGTGGGATACACATTTTGACGGATTATTGGGATATGAATGATATAGGAGTAAGGTTTAAATAAAATAAATCATTAATTAATCATTAATGGATACCTGTATATTTTTTTGTACAAAGTTTATAACTTGAATAAAGATAATATTGAACCTATGTAACACCCCCCCAAGATTCAAGAGTGAAGCTGGAATTCTACTTCACTTCCATATTTTGGATATATCAATATTCATACCCATTGAATTTAATTAACATTTTTTCAATAAATACTGAATATTTTAATTTAATTTCCCATCTCATAATCTCAAAAAATTCATTCCGTAAGGTTAATGTTACAACCCGAGGTTAACAAGACCATCAATAAATATTCTTAAGGTCACTCACCTGGTGAGATATACCATTTTAACCTTCATAAAGTTTTGGATATCTATTACTGAAAAATAAACTGTGGATTTAGTATTGGAAAAACCAAACCATTACAAGAACTAAAAATTATCCATGTCATCTAGAAACTTAAGAAAAAAAATTTAATATCATATTTCACAAAATTTATTCATAAAATCAGAATCAAAATTGGATGATTTCAAGGTTATGATAGTCTTGATAAAACTTATGCGTTGTGTAAGAAAATAATATTCTCATAATAGTGAAAGAAATCCTTTTAAATTTTAGATATACTTTTGTAGAATTAAAATGTAAATAATGAGGATAATATAAAGAACCGTACCTCAAGTCTATCATGATTTTTGTCAACGATGAATGATTGAAGAATATTTCTAAGTTTTAACTATTGGTATTTCTCAACATCGGTAATATAGAAGCCACTAGAATCTATGTATGTTATATAAAGTCCCCTCATACACCAATGGTGTGATTTGACCTTTAAATCCAAGAAAAACTAGAAAACCTGGAGGATAGGAGATTCAGTAATGATTTATAATTACCCAAACACAATTAATGATTAAATTTTATCCATTTTACAATGTCACATCAATCAATTATAGGGAATAGAAATTGGTTTCCAACATTTGACAATTGTTATTCATTATTCATAACATATACCTCTTGTAATGTTATTGTTATTAAATGTTTCAACAATCATAATATAAAATTATAACCATTATTGAAAAATATTTATGATTTTTAACCTAATTTAAACCATATAATAAATAAGAAACACTTATTAACCTTATATCAGTTATAATAGGCTTTGTTATACATTATATCATATGGCATAGTCATTCCCATTACATTAATGATATTTTGTACCTTTTTCTATAATATACATCACATTCATATTTTAGGTTACTATATTGTTAAATTATACAATGTGATGCTTCCAATTTTTTGTATATTTAATATCTTATCCATCCATCCCTAGATCAATATCCCCTTAACAGTCTTAAAGTACATCAATTTCAAATTTAATCCAACACATTTCATTATAAATATATTCTTCTTCTTCACTAGTTAAAAATCAAGCATTATAAACATTGTACTATGATGGATCATAAAAAAATAACCCACACTCTCTTTAAGATAATTAATAAATAAACATTTATTCTATTTGGATTCATTTTTACATGATTTAATATGTTACACATGTGACTCACAACCCAAAATATATAGGAATTTAATTTTAGGATTTTTCCTATTCAAAATCTCATTTCATATATTTTTCAAGAAAAATTATATAACATGATTTAAATTAGATGAATAAGTCTATACAGAACAACCACAAAATGAAATAATAATATCTAAATCACACATCATTAACCAAAATATATATAGAAAATTTTTATTCCTCTAAAAAGTTAAACCATTTTATTATAGTGTACATAGTTGATTGAGTTTTCATATTGTACACTAATCCAAAATATACTTATGAAATTATTAGATCATGTATTTCCCACCTCAACCAGATTCAATTATTTCAATACCCTTATAATCATTATTTAATAAAAAATAAAAAATTAAAAGGATTCCTAATTTTATTTCATAAAATAAATATAATCATACATAATAAAGTCATTATTATTGGAACTAAATTTGTTGCATAAATTATGAGTAACTTTACTAACAGAGACATATACATCTATATATAAGGGATCTAATAAATCATTTACACTTTTCACTTAACCCATAATATATTTTTTTTCACTTTTCCTAAAAAACATGATTCACCAATATCAAATTATTCATAATTATTGAAAAATAGTATGGTAGCATTATAGTGCCAATAGATTTTATTCAGTTCTTTATGAACAAGAAAATAATCCCAAGAATAAAAGAAATTCTTATCATTATTTTGACCTTATTATTTTTCGCATTATTGATAATATTAAAAATATAATATATATATATATATATATAGAAAATTGATCATTCCCTTAGAAATATATTGTATTTCAATCATATTAATAGAACAATGGTTTTTATTTATTAATAATGAAAAGGTAACCTAATCTTGACAACATATAGAAATAAAATTTCTTTTTATCAATAGTACAAGTCATTTCCCTTCATGAAATAATTAAAAACAAGGAATAAGTAGATTAATAATCCTCATAGATAATCAAACAACTCTTTCTCCATTCTAAACACAAAGATATAAATCTCTACAAATCAATTTCATCCAATAATTAATTCTTATAACTATAAATATGTGATTTACCTAATGTATCTTATACCCATGATTCAATATTATAGAAATTAATATTTATAATAGATAATTATTAAAAAATAAATGATTGTTTGATTTCATATTAATCCATTTAATTATATTCAGTGATTCCATGTACTTATATACCATCTAATGAATGGAAACCATGGTTTACAGAGTAAAAAAATATTTCATATAAATAATTTTGATAATTTTCATCTGAATAATTTCTCAACATTTTAGGTAGAGGAAAAATTCTCATATGGTGATGGATTCTCTGGGATTTAAAATTTATCCTATTATTTAATAATAACTCTAAAATTAAGATTCAAATGATGTTATTATCATTATATTTTACATTATAAATGATTAATATCATTGGTAAAATAATTTTTATATACAATGAAATTAATTACATTAAAAAATGTGTTTCATTATTAGAATCATTTATATTATTATTAAATATGTTCATTTATTGAATATTATCCCACTAAATTAATAACATTAACTAGTATATATTTAGGTAGATAAGATCCATATTTCAATATGTCTTAACCAAACCAAGAAAGTATATTGATCCATACATGTTTAGGTAAAAAATATTATTATTTTCTAAAATTAAAATTGTAAACTATTGATTTTTAAACAGCATTCCAAATTCATATCATTAATATGATCAATGCCAAATGTATATGTTATATTATGGTTAAATTTCTTAGTCATGTGTTAAAAACAAGGTTTTCTTTAATAGTGTCTATTATATCATCTGAAGAATGATAATACGAAGGCATTTGGAGTGGTTATTTTGGGCTTCTAATTTTTATCAATTATTAATTTTTTCATTCTTGTATGGGACCAAGGGAGAGTAGTGTTATTAGGAATGAATCTAGTTCTAATTATTCTTAGAGAATACATAGAAGTGATAAAATGTTTTTTGAATTTGTTTCACCCTAAATAAGAACAATCATAGTGAAATATAATAGTCTATTCCATGAAGATTCTTGTTCAAGAGTCATATCAAAATGGTACAGAGTATTCAAACTTTAGGGAATTTTTCATTTCTATTTATAGTTAAGTCATTGCAGTGTGGATACTAATCTAATTTTAATTGTGGGTTTATTTATACTAGATAAATAAATCACTCCATAACTCACCTCTTCACAATACCATCATTTTTTTTTCAAAAATAGAAAAATGGTTTTGGGAGTAATCTATAACACAATGTATAGATATAAAAATAAGGTGTGAATGTGTTTTTTAAAGTATATTTGATTCATGATACAATATTTCTATCGCACCAAAGTAATGATGGAGTCCATATATCAAATTTTGTAATCTTCTTCTCATGCAACATTTGGCCCAGGTTTATGTTAAATTTAAAAGATTTTGAAATTATATTTTTAAAGTCTAAATAATTGATCCCACCATGATTTTAGGGATCGAGTTACATATTAGAGATCATGGCATTGTGGATAATATCATGTTGTTACCTAGTTTTTTCTAAATTGAATCATGACCCAATAATGGTAGACCATTTTCAAGGGAGGGGAATCTATAAATGTTTAAATATTTAATTTTATCACAGATTATAGGTGAATAATATTGAGATTTTAAATCTAATTTAAGGATTACTTAATGGTTTAAAGATCTAATTAGAGGATGTCATGTGGAAAATCCATGGAGAAAATATTTTTAACGTTTTACCCTTGAAACTAGTCAATGGATATTTAACCGAATGAGTCAATTAAAAAATCCATATAACTGAGATGGATTTTAATTTTGATGAATCTCATTGAATATCTATAGTTTGAAATGTTATTGGATATGAAATGATAAAAAACATGTTGTTTTAGTGCTTATTCCTTATGATAAATTTTTATAAGTGATCACCAAATTAGGAAATCCTTGTAACACTACTTCAATATAGTCAGTGGATTGAAATAAAGGGGGATTTATCCTTCAATCAAAATTTTGTTTTTACCAAACATTTAATCATCGATAATGAATATGAATTTCCTTTTGTATATTATAACACCTTCGGTGTATGCTACTTGGTGAATCCCTTACTTTTGAACCTAGTAAAATCATTGCATCATTGAATTTATTTTTCTACAAATTGATATCATGTGTGTATGATATTGATTGTTTTAAAGGGTTCATTCTAGTAATATAACAAAATTATATGAATGATGAAAAAACATTAACACCATATTCACCCCTAATATGGTGTATTTGAGTAAGATATAACTTAAAACCAATAGAAATAATGTGATTTTTTTACCAAAATACTTGTTTATATATTAATTTAAAACCCAAGAGATAAACCAAACATAATAGTCAAAAAAATAATAATGATGAAAATTATGGAGTACGGAATAAATAAAGGATCATTGAGTCAGCCCTTGAAGACTATAGACAAGGTAATAGAAGACTCCTAGAGGAGGATAAGATCTCAAAATAACATTTTGGTTTCCCATATAAATCAATATAATCATCTAGTATATTTATTTCTCCCCATGTGTGAGATGTAATATTATAATCATCTATCTTCATAGTGCAGGAATGAATAATGTTGGAGAATATCCAGTGGTCTAACTCGAGGATATCTAAAGAAATGTCAATAATAATAGATTTTTTTCAATATAATCTCGATGCATACACCTCTTGGTGGATTAATTAATAGAAAATATAAATTACCTTTAGTTATACATAAAAGAGGATCCATGCATAATATTTATAGAAAATTCAATAACCACTATGCCATAATAATCATAGACTACACCTCCCCTAGAGTATTATCTAATCATATAGAACTATAAATATTAATTTTCTAACCAATACAGTAAATATTTTACTAGACTGTGTTTCCTTTATCCACCACTAACTTCTTATTCTTCATATATAGGATCTTCTATCATAGAGAATGGCTCACACCCTCTAGAGAATCTAATTTAATATCATCTATAAAATTATGGATGATTTTAAAACATCATTATAGAATTTACCTCAAATATAATTATCAAAATTTCATTTTGGACCTCTCTCTAACCTCACAAAAATGTGTATCATAGTTCCAAAAGAAAGAATTGATGCCAGATTCCAACATGGTTATTCAATGTGTACATAAACCGAGTGCTTAAAAGAATAATTAAGAAATCAGTCCAAGGTTATAGATATGTGATACTATAGAATTTGTTCTATATACCTAATGAGAATGATCATTGGGTTAATAGTTCGTCCTTTAATTCAACCAATGGAAGAAGAACCATCATTTAGATACTAAAAAAATATATCTAATTTTGATTGCATTATCAGTAAGTCGATCATTCCTTATAATACACTGAATAAATTATTTAATTTTAATATGGATTTATTTAATCAATATATGGGACCCACATAGAACCATTACCTTTGGACTCCTATTGAAATGGAAAAAATACAGCTAACGAGAATATGTTATTTATAATAGATAAATATACTGGATAAAAAATATATGCTGATAGAAACATATATCTAACAAAGAAATTATAATCATCATGAATAACTATATGAAGTAATGATAGATAATAAAATTCCACCATGAATATAAATTTAATTGTCGGTAACTCTAAAATGTTAACTTAATCACTCAACCACTAATGTAACCAAAATGAAATATCTCTTTCTCCCATAATCCATTGACACTAAAAAATGATGGATAAAACTATTAACAACATCTTGTTCAAGATTTTATAATCATATTACCCCTCTAACTCTATTATCTAATCCCCTACAATATTGTTCTTATATATAGTGAACCACACCCAAAGCGAAGATAAAACCATAAAATCCCCGACTAAATCTTCATTAATTAATATCATAGTTTCCTCCGAACAAAACGTATGAATACTAACTTTTTTGATGTAAAAATATAGATATTTCTAACAGACTCAATGAAAATAATTTTTTATTCCTCTACCCTAACTAAAATACTGTAATATAAACACCAATTTACGAATGATTTATTTAGGCACCAATATTATGGAATATATATAGATAGGACAAGACAATTTTGTTCAATGTGATCCTACCACAAAGATATAATATATAATTCTTCTATTATAAATCCAGATAGTAAATTTTAAAACTACAAAATAAAAATGAGGTATTTCTACAAACCAATGGATTAATGGGACCCAGAGATACTCAAAAGTAAAGACTTCCCTACTAATACCTAAACACCTCTCAATGAAATATCTCCTTTTATGTGTAGTTTTATCAGTAACCAAGAAATTTATCTTACCAAATTTCATTGTCTATCCACTATATAAATAATATTTTTTGACAAGGTCTATGAAATTTTCAATTTTTTTTCCATTCATGAAAATTATCCAAATATAATAAATGGGAGGGAATTAGAGACCCAAACTAACCTAAAAAATGTCACACAGTCCCCTCATATATATAGTAATTTATATTCCTAAAAAAATTCATGAAGAATGATAAATATTGTAAAATAATGGGGATAAATGTAGAATCCCATTATTTAATAATAAAACTAATTTTGGTAGTTTATAAGACATTCCACACAGAACATAATCTAACCCTAAAATACTAATTTTAATATGTGCCTATTATAACCTCGCATTTAAATTGTAAGGGGATTAAATTTAATAAAATAATTATGATATATATATATATATATATATTATTCATCGATTTATAATATGAATAATAAACAATTTATTAATTGTAAACTTATTTGAAAAGAAGATAAGATCTTTTGAAGGTAAAAGATATATTTTTCATAAAATTATCTTCATATGCCCAATGTATTTTAATCAAAATAGGTAAAATTTATATATAATGATAATTATTTATAATGAAATTAATATATTATATATATAATTAAATGAATTATCATGAATTTATTTATGGTTATGTTGAGTGTAATTGGAATAAGGTCGATTTATGCTTTAAAAATACCCTTTGCTAATTGTTTTTATAGATTTTTTATTTTGTATAATATAGTAAATTTTCAAAACATTTAAAAATGTTATTTGATAAAAGGAATGTCATTTTTAATATCATATTATCAAAATTATTTTAGGATCAATTTTTCTTATTTTTTTAAAAATATTAGATTTTCAATGATTACTAAAAAATATAAATTTTTGTAAAAAAATCATTTCTTTTCATTAAAAAAGTCCCATTATTATTTTAATTTTATATAAAATTAACATAAGTATTATTTAATTATATATAATATAAATCGTTAAATTTTAATCATTATTATACCTAATTTTGGATTAAGTTCATTTTTGAGCTTAAAATGCATGTTTTTATAAAAATTGGGATTTTTAGTATTTTATGGGGTTATATTAAAATTGTATATTTGTATTATAATAATTATAAATATATATATGGTTATAATATTTGGAATCATTAGGATAACTTTTTTAAAATAATACATTTTTATGTTTTTCCATACTATATAGTAAAGGTGTAAAATTGTTTTCACTACTATAAGAGTAAATCAAGTAATTATGGTTATTAATAATATGAAAAGGATTAAATATAACCATAACACATGATTTTATTCTGTTGGATGAGTGTTAATTAACCATAATCATCAAAAATTCATTATCACAGAATTTTTTCCACTTTTCATTGAAAATGTATGATAAGTTAATTTATGTAAACAAAATACAAAATGTCACTCTATTTTATTTATATTTTTGTTTTAAATTCAAATTGGGATAAAATACAAATTTTTTGAAGAATAAAATATTTTATTTCATTAATTATTATATAAAATTAATAATTTAAATTTATTTTAAATTTGCAGTGATGAAATATTTACCTTAAATACTTACAAAATTCAAGTATTGTTCTTAGATAAATAGTATAAAAACTAAGTAAATTACCTTAAAAACTCTAAAATTAAATTTATTTTGGGTTCTTTATATTTTCCAATGAATTTTTATGACATATATGAACTATTATGGATGTTTTGAATATCTAAATTATATTAAAATTTCAATATTTGTGTATATAATGTAAAATTAGATTTATATTCCCAAAAAATGATATTTCCAATATTTTATAACATTAAATATTTTATTAAATGATTTAAAACTCATATAAATCCTATATCCATCCAAAATAATCATATATGGTTTCAAATATCAACCATGGTCTATTTCTTGATCTCACTTACTTATATATACATTAATGACCCCTAAATATTAAAATACATCAATATCATGGAAATCTCTGGAAGCATTAATGAGGTTAAAATAAAGAGATAAGGGTGAAAAGATTACCTAAAATAACCAAAATTTTATTATATTAGATTATTTTGACTACTAAAAACATTATATTCTTCATAGATAAATTTACTTCATCTTTAACAAGGATATTAATTTATAAAAATTAAATACTTTATGTGATTCCAATAGCTCCCCTCCCCTCACATAAAAATAGAAACCCCTCTCATTTTTCTAGACACATCTAATGCATTTTTATTTAGAAAATGCCTATCAGGATTCCTTCCAAAAATGTCTCACCATTTTTTATATTACCTAATTATATCTTAAACCCAAACTAAAAATTCATTAGGAATAAATCTAAAGAGGTTGTCTAGATAAGAAATATTGTTCTTAAAAAGAAATTTACAATTTATTTCATATTCTTCGTCTATCAAATATTATTTAAACATTGTTATATAATAACACCAAAATTTTCCATATACTTATATGTAGTTAGGTTTAGGGAATTACCTAAATTAATCTATTTTTTCTATTAAATAGAAAATAGAGGCATTGTTCATGTGTATAGTGGAAAACTGCCTCACAATGTGATGTAATTCATTTTCCATCACCACCTCTCACAACTAGTCACAATTATGGATTTAATATATATATATATATATATATATGTGTGTGTGTGTGTGTGTGTTATATTCATAACATATTTATCTTTATGTAAAGATAATACATTATATATTTTCATACATTTTTACCAATTGATAAATTATAATAGTGTTCGTTAGTACAAGTGGATTACCACCTACATGAACTGATATGATCTATTTTTCATCACTACTTCTCATGGATTGAATATATCACTATATTTAAATGAAATATGATATTAATTATATAATAATAATTTTAAAACTTAAAAAAACTTACCTTTTTTCCATCATGGTCATTAAAAAATGGAAATGTTACTCATGCATATGCATGACCTAATGTCTTCTTGATTGTAAAGTAGTTAATTTTTCCAAACCATCTTTCATGGTTAGTTTTATATGGAAAATTTTTTCAAAAAAATGAAATATATTTCCTGATTATTTTTATATAAGAGATAAAAAAATTATCTATTTTACCACAGTCTACCTACCAATGTAATTTTGGAATTAGGAGCTAAAAATCATTATAAAATATGATGTGAACTTAATTCATTCAGTAATAAAATTTAACATTAAATTAAATTAAATAATATTAATAATATAAAGGAATAAGGTTACTATAAAACTATATAATTAGTATAATTTAATTATTCAGTATGATAAAAATTGTATAGATGAGTTGAACATGATGTAATGGACATTTTTCCTTAAAACCACCATTCTAAAACTTTTAGAGACTTATTTTCTAAATCCTTTTCTTCATTTTCTATATTTTTAAAATTATTTTCTGGATGTATTTATATTGAAATAATTATATAAATAATATTTATAATTTTAATTTCATTTAATGTTTTGAAAATGAATCTTGATATATATTATAAACTGAACACTTTGAATTTCTTTAAGAAAATGTAAAAATGAATGTTCTATTTTGATGTATATGGTTTCATTTAATTTATCAACTACCATAGACACTATTTAATGTTTTTATTACCCTATAATATTCCATGTTTTATTCAAATAAAAAACCTCCATGCATTTTTTTTGATAATTTAATTTTGATAATTTGTTTTTAAATAAATATGATATATCAATATCCAAAAATGACTGATTACATGTTAAAAAGTGCATTTCTATGAGTTTGTTGATGAAAATTCAAGATTTTATATGTTTCAAGATTTTTGTGGTTCTTATAAATTATTTATGAGTTTGGGTATGACTGATATAGCTCATGATGAATGATAAGACTAATATAGATCTTCAATGCACTAGGTAATGATTATGTTCCATGGATGGTTATATTGTAATTTTAATAGATTTGTTATTACACTTGTAAGGGTTCAAAGAATATAATATCTTAATGAACCTACATGAACATTATTTTCATTCTATTGATATTTCATGGATGTTAATTTATTTCAAATGGGATAATAATGATTGTTTGTTTTAATGTAATTATTATTCCCTTTTAGGGTAGAATTTTTTTTAATAAAATTTATTTTATGGGTTCTTTTTTTTTATAATAAACCTAAATCCTTATTATTTTTCCATTATGTTTTCACATAATGTGTTTTATGAAAAAACAATTGAGGAATAGATGATTTCATTTTTAATTAAATGACAACCTTATCTCAATGTTTACTATATTGAAGAAAAACTCTCATTTGTGATAACATTTTTTAAAATTTACTAACAGGTTACTTCTTATTTTATTGTACCATACGAAGATTTATTTTCCCATCCCACTATTTAAAATTTTTCTTCAAAAGTTTTAAGAATGAGTTGAATAAGATAAGAAGTAATTAAAAAAACATAATTATTTTTCATAAAAATAAAATGTGCTTTATTTTAAAAGTATTATATTTTGGAAAATGTATACTTAGAGGACGTTTCCAACATGGGATGGATTTTTTTGTTAAGTATGTGTAATGACATAATCCTCAAAAACTCTAAATCTAAAATGATCTTTGTGAATGCAAGAAAATTAATTATTTCATTAAAAATATAATAATGTATTGTATAATATTGAGTACTTATTTATGGTAACCAAGGAGGGTTCAGATAACATTGGTGTTTTATATATCTTTTTATTAGGTTAACTTCAATGTTATGGATACCATTTTATATATATAATGTTTTGGTCTATAATAAGTTAAAAGGAATATAAAACCCTTTTTATTTTTGAAGTTATTATAATTTTAGGTAAATATATTCTATTGGATAGTGGGATATATATAATCTTCATTTCTAGAATTATGATTCATTTAAAATGTGATATATTTATATATATTTATGTTCAAACTAAGGATTACCTTTCTGGTTAGTATGTAAGTAGGATTCATGATATATTGGTAATGTTTACTACATTATAATATTATGTAGGGGTATAATAGAGTGATTAATGATATTTTGTAGATGTTTTATAGGGGTGAGGTATATTTAATCTCTAGGTTTAACATGTGATATAACCTGAATGATTATTTGGGAAGAATGTAATTAAAATATTTGGGATGTAGGCCGAAAGGTATAAGATCACCTTTAAAAATAATAAATTATTTAATTTTGAGGTTATTATTGTCAATTAAGTTATATGTTTATTTATATTTTTAATGATATTAATTTAATATTTGGTGTTATTATGAAAATTTTAGGTTTAAATATGTTATTTCTTCATATGACAGTTTATTAATTTTGATTATTATCTTATTGCTTGGTAAACAATTTAAATTTAGTAATGATAGTAAGAATATATTTTCATCCTTTTATATACAAAAGGGTTAATCAGAAGTTGATAGTGTTTATTTAGGAATTAAATATTCATACTCATCAATTAGAGTAAATGATGTAAAAATGGTGGAAACTGATTGAAACACAGAACCAAAGGATGAAATTATGCTTATGGATTTAATGAAAATAAAAAAAGTACATTTACTTATATTATTATTATATATGGAATAGGAATTCCTTGAGCCAATGAACAAGATCCTGAAATAAAAACTTTTTCCTATTACCTCCATTTATAATGAATTAGTTATATTTTTTCACACCGTAATGGTTTATTATTTTATGTTCATCATCTTTCTCATGATCAATCAAATTCTTGGGATCAATTTTCTCGGTCACTCTACATAATTATTATAATATTACATTTTTCACCATGAAAATATTTTTACCTCACAATTATTTCCTAAAATTTGAAAACCAAGTAATGATTTATTTCATATGACCTTAATATTTCCATTTCCCTCTTTTTAAGAGGAATTTTTATTAACCCTTTTTTATTGAGGGTTTTCGACAAGTGTATTTTAAAATACCATGCCCTTGATAATATTTATCAAGTTAAAATTGTGATTATAAAATTTATTAAGGGTGGTAAAATATAATATCCCAATTTTATAAAATAATATTATGTTTGATAATGCACAAGACAAACAATACTAATCAAAAACTAACTACAAAATATAATTATTTAAATGTGACTGTTCAACCTAAACATTAAATTGGAATGTTTGAATATGAAAGACCATATTATGTCAAATATATAGAATTTTTATCTATAAATATAATGAATAATAAAATATTCATTTATTATCAACTGGTTAAAAAAGAAAAAATATCATGTGAAGGTAAAAGAAATATTTTTTATAGATCTATTTTTATATGTGTAATGATTCATAATATTAATAGGTTCACTTTTCAGTATTTTTAAATGACTATAATGAAATTTCTATATGATATTTTCAATTTTATCAATTATAATTAATTTTTATGGTAATTAATAAAGGAATCATAATAAGTTCATTTTATACTTTAAAAATTATTTTTCATAAAAAATGTTTTTCAAAATTTTTCATGGTAAAAATAATTTATTTAGACCTATTTTAGAAATTTTAGTTGTTAAAATATATATAAATTTTCGAATAATACCCTAAAAATTAAATTAGGATAATATTCTCAGTTTCTAGAGGGTTTTTTAGAGAATAGTGTAAATTTCTGCTTTTTGTAAAAAAATCATTAAAAAATCCCATTATTCCTCAAATTTTATATCAATGTAATATAAGAATTATTTAATTATGTATAATAATAATTAATTCATTAGGTTAAAAATTATTCATGATTTTTTTATATTTTTGTTGTTGGGCTTAAAATACATTTATAAAAATATTTTTCATTCTTTTTTACATATTTTTATTAATTTTTTTTCAATTTTAACCTCCAGGAATGAAATTATGAAACATAGATACAATAATTGGAATCATAATATATAATTTTTTTATTTAAATCTATTTTACTTTTGTTCATAAGATTAGTTATTCTTGTAAATACTTATAACTATAGTAACGATAAATCAGGTAATTAAGGATAAAAAATATGATATGGACTATAAATAAACTAAAAAAATGAATTTTATCTATTATATGTTTGGGGTTTTGATAGGAATTAAATAATATATTTTATTTTAATTATTTTCTTTTTCATTGAAAATGGATTATATATTATTTTATGTAAACAAATATACAAAATGTCAGTCTCTTGCATTAAAATTTATATTCTATGTTCACAATGGGATTGAAATAATTATTGAATGAATAAAAAAATTTATTTTTAAAATGAATATTTTATTATGTTTTTTATGAAAAAATTACATTAATTTTGTATGAAATTATGGCATAGTGATTGTGAAAATAGTATAAAAATATAATAAATGATTTTAAAAACTATAAAAGTAATAATTTTTTTATGAGTTTTAGTATCATAATAATTTTATAGACACTTATAGTATATTATGTTTGTTTAAATATTATATATTCTAATTTAATTTTTATATTAATGACTTCAATGTCAAGTTAAAAGAATATTTCTATTAATGACATTAATGATATTTTATAATAATCAATATTTTATTAACTTATTTAAAATTCATAAAATCATATATTCAAAAATAATAATTTTATATAGTTCAAAATATTAGTCATGGATAATTTATGGGTCACATTTCCTTTTATATTAACTTTCATGACCCCAAAAAACATAAAACATTTGATATAATAGTAATCATCAAAAGAGTTAACAGGGGATAAAAACAAATACATAAGGGAGAAACATCAACTAATGTCATCCAAATGTTATTATATCATATTATATTGACTCCTAAAAATAATATATTTAAAATATATAAATTTATTTCCCTGATTCATTGAAAATTAATTTATATTAATTTATTACATTATGTAATTTAAAGGGTTCCTTCCCCTCAATTATTAATGGAATACCCCTACTCTTTTCACCAGGAATAAAAAACATTTTTGTTCATCCAATATATAGATAAATCAACTATTTTCCTCCATATCCTTTAATATAGTCCCATTTTTATCAGAAACCCATACATGGGTGGTTCTATGTGTAATCCTATTCGGCTTTCCCAAAGAATATGTATTGTTCTTAATCAAAAATTTTCATTTTATTTATTCTTATAATTCCTTAAAATATTATTCAAAAATTATGAAATAATTTCACTAATATATTCTAAGTATATAGATTTTTTATTTAAATAGAATAACCTATATATGTCTCTATCCTCCATCATGTGTGAAAAGAAACCGTCATTTATCGGTACATTGGATTGCCACCTCAAAGACGTATGTAATTTGTTTTCATTCACTAACACTCGTAGTTTTTAATAAATATGTTTTTAATTTTCATATATGATATTAATAACTTATTTATCATTTTATAAATACAATATGTTTTCTATTCTTGTTCATTTCCATCCATAAGAAAATCATAATGATGTTTGTGTGTCTCTGTGGATTACCACCTCCATGAAGAGATGTGATTCATTTTTCATCTCTGAATCACAAGGACAGAATATATAACTCTATAATAAGAAATAAAATGATATTTATGATATAATAATAATGATTAAGTAAATATAATATAACACGTACCTTCTTTCCATCGTGATCATTGAACAATGGAAATGTTACTCATGCGTACGTACGCCCTACCACATCAATGATTGTGACATAGTTCATTATTGATATCCATAATTTAAGGAAGGTTTTAAAGAATAATTTATTTATAAAAATGGTAATTTATAAATAATTATTATTTATATATTGAATTAATTTTATATTGATCTATATTTAACCTACCAAAGTCATTTAGGACATATGATCCAAATATAATCAAAACATTCGACCTGAACATAGTTGATTATGTAATTTAATATAAAATGAAAATAAATAAAGTTATATGAATAATAAAAACTAAAAAGTTTATTAAGAATAAAATAATTAATTCTTTTATTATTTATGATGCTAAATAATGTACGTGATGAATCAGACTCGAGTTAAGAGACACTTTACCTTAAAAACATCATTTTACCAGTTTTGAAGATTAATTTTCAAAATATTTTTATTCCATTTATATATTCCTTAATGTAATGGCTCGGACCTCTCTATTCCATTAATTCTCTGGAATCTAGTGTTTGAGGTGTTCGGGTAGTAAAGGTGACTTATCCCCAACACTTTTCAAAATTTTCAATTCGGTGAATAGTTACAATGGTAGCCTTGTGAACAATTCCAATGGTAGACTACTCTGAAAAGTTCCAATGGTAGCCCTGTGAACAATTCCAACGGTAGTCTGATGTGAATAGTTCCAATCGTAGCCATATGGGAATAGTGTCATCGGTAGACTTAGGTGAACAGTCCAATGGTATCCTCTTTCCTTTGTTCCAAATTGTGAGTTCATGAACAGTGTTTCCAGAACAGTGAGGTTCATGAACAGTGTTTACATAATGGTGAGGCTCCAATGATGAGGTTCATGAATAGTGTTTCTAGAATAGTGAACTTCCAATAGTGAGGTTTCAATGGTGAGGTTCATGAACAGTGTTTCCAGAATGGTGAGGTTCCAACATTGAGGATTCAATAGTGAGGTTCATGAACAGTGTTTCCAGAATTGTGATGTTTCAACGGTGAGATTCATGAACAGTGTTTCCAGAACGGTGAGGTTTGTGAATAGTGTTTTCAGAATGGTGAGGTTCCAATGATGAGGTTTCAATTGTGATGTTCATGAACAATGTTTCTAGAACAGTGAAGTTTCAATGGTGAGGTTCATGAACAATGTTTTCCTTTTCCAAATTTCGAGTTCAAAAATAGTGTTTCCAGAATGGCGAGGTTCCAACAGTGAGGTTTCAACGGTGAGGTTCATGAATAGTGTTTCTAGAATGGTGCGGCTCAAATGGTGAGGTTCTTGAACAGTGTTTTTCCTTTTCCAAATTTTGAGTTCGGGAACAATGTTTCCATATTTTCACTATTTCACCCCGTTAAAGTTTCCTTTGACGTAAAATGAATTTAAAGCCTCATTTTAAGGTCTCTAAGGCCGATTCAAAGGCCATAACTCCTATATTAATTTCCCTATGGCTCGATATGCCTTTACTTGGTCAAACCACATGGTTCAATGTGATCCAATTTTAATGGAACATCCAGCGTATCTTAAACCAATACTCTACTAAATCATCTAAAGGGATGATATATCTTCCTCCCTAGTTCTTCCTCCTTTTTCTTGGGTGTGAGCTGCTCGAACCTTTCATTTCATCCCTTAAGAGTTGCGCAGTCAGAATTTCCTCGTTAGATTGGATCCCCTTGGGTTTTGATGCAACCAAGCAGTATAGATCAATCTTCGATATAAGGTATGATCTATCGTCATTTTTTTGGGTTCATGTCCTTCTGTTTCTCCTTTCCCTTTTATGGAATTTTATCTCTATGTTCCTAATGGGATTTTCTTGGGTGTTGACAGGTTTGGTGGTGTCTCTGTATCCTCGGGTGGATACAGTTGTCATGGGGGGAGGAGACCGTAACCCATTGTGTGGATCGCTCTCATATAAAGAACATCAAGAACCATTTGAGGTGGGGAATTCATTGTTTCTCTTTTATTTTACATGCAAATGTATAGTTAGCATGTTTTATCCCACTATATCACAATGGAATTGACATAATAAATATTTGAACCAGATAAATAAATTGATATCGATCATATTTTATTGACTCTTGTTTTTATAGACAGTGTGATATCTATGCTTTCTTTGTTTAGCTTTTCTTTCTAGATGGAAATTGGTAAAGAACGTAATGATGGAATTAATTGACAATTTTTTGGCTAAAGATAAAGAGACTTGTAAATGAATCCTATTATTCTTGTTGTAATTTGATGTAAATCAAAGTGGTGTAGTAAGAATGTTTAATTATTTGTTATAGATTACTATTTAGGTTTCCCGAAGTTGGAACCTAAGAATAATAAATAACTTAATCCAAGATGTATTAAAGAACTAGTTGTTTGATAAAAGATAATTCCTTAAAGGGCTCTGAGTTAAACTCTTTCTTGTTTAAGGGTAAAGATCCTAATTGATATGTTGTTATTTTTGCTATTTCATGTGTTGTGATGTGAGCATGGTTGGTTGTAGTGATATGTGGGGGCAGGGAGGCCTACTAGTTGTGGCAGCAGTTGATGGCTAGAGTGGTGAGATGCATCAGTTTATGCTTGTGGGTGTTGAGGAGGAAACCAGAGATAATGAAATGGGTTAGATGTGAATGTTTGGATGCTTGCTAATTCTTATTGGTCATTTATCTGCTTTAAATTCCCCACTGCTCAAGGCCACTTGTTTTTCTTACCCTCCTTCAAAAAGGTTAAATGACACATAGGGTATGCCACGTTCTTTCCGTGTTTAGCTTCCGGAGGGAGGATTGGTCTATTCTATTACTATAGGCAGCAAAGACTCGATGAGTAGTTTATCTACTCACCAGGTTGAGCCCCTTATGTTTAGTAGATTAGAATTTTTTTCTAGAGTACCTAGGAATATGGAAATGTAATGATGTAAATAAATGATTAAAAAAATGATGTTAACCCATGGGGTTAGAGTTTGCTAGGGTGCAATCCTGAGGTTGCAATTAAAAGAAACAGTGAACTTTGGGTGTGATGATAATGAAATATAATGTGGAAATTATTGATGGTTAATTAACGATTAAAGAATTAATTAACATAAATTGAAACTAATAAAAATAGAATAAATTAATGTAATAAATATCTTAAAATGGTTGTTTACTTATAGGATATATAGTCTTAGAAGTGGCAGTCGGTAGTTCGAGATATGTTAACTGCAGTTGAGTCTAACACTAGGTTATTCCCATAGCGTGGTTGTGATATATAGTATATTCGGTACTTTTTGTGTTTCTATACGCTACACCACACTACCAGTTAGGGAAACTGACACCCCAGGGATTCTGAACCCTGGGGGTGTTTTCCCTAACATTCTGGTGGGAGGATGGATGGCTGGCTACCCACTTTGGCTCTTCTCTCTTCTATTGGTAGTTAATTTTTCTAGTAGGCACAATGGATAATTTTCCCCATATATGGGTGTTGAGGGATATAATGTCTTATGGTTATTCAAACACATATATTCTGGATATAATTTCTTATGAACTATTATAGGTGAAACGTGTATGGGTTGTGATGGCTTGGGGATCCTGACTCGGTGTATAGCCTGTAATGGATTGATGTATAATACTCGATGTATGGTACAAGTTATACGAGCTGTGGTTGCTCCTAAAAACTACCTAGTAACATTCTTACATGGACGCGGTGGTTTTGTTGCATGAGGTGCATGTTGTGGTGCTTTTCCCAGGTGTCTACAAGCAAGCCTTTTTGGAGAGAGATGCTTAGGACGTGCGATGTTAGGGAAAAATGGCAAACCAATGGGGAAGTAGTAGCGAGGTACCCTTGATATTATTTATTATATTATATACTCTTTTATGTGATACTTGGTGATATTAGACATAGTGAGGATGAAAAATTAGTATACCTATTTTGGGGGTGAGTTAGTTTCACTTGTTATTCACTATACTTTAGCATGCTTTCTTTACTTTTTCACAAGAGGCTCTAGGGAGGATCCTACTGAGTATACTGTTATACTCACCCTTTGTATATATAAACTATTTTTAGGTCACTTAGAGAAGGATATAGATTAGGCTGGTTTCTACGAGCTTGGGGTTATATGGGAAGTTTGGGCTTCATGGTTGCTGTTGTTTTTACTTTCTTTTGGGTACTTGCAGTTTTTCCCTTTCAGTTGTAGTAGTTTTGCATGAAATTACATATGTGTACATGGTATTTCAATTATATTTTTATCTAATTTGGAGTTGGTTTGTGTCTGTCTTACCTCTCTCTTTCACATGTGTTATCTTAGAGGGTAATGCCTACCATTTGTGTGTTTAATATACCCTCAGTGTTAGTCACCAACCTGGGGACTACTGCCTCGGGACTAGGGGGTAATTATCTCCCTTCACACATTGCCGGCCCAGGATGGGTACACCTTTTGGGGAGGGGTTCATGACAGAGTGGTATCATAGCAAGGTTGAGGGATAGGATGCAATTTGGAGTTTGGCACAGGTGAGGTTGCATGGGTTGGTAGGGCAACAGTGTTAGTCAAGTTTGGAAAGTGATGTAAACATTGGAGACCAGATAAGACATAGGTGTTTACGGCCCTCTATGATATTATGTATGAACCTTTAATTTTACAATGTATAGTAAACAAGGTGATAATAGTTGCAGGGTAGAGTCCTAGGAATGGATCTTGCATCATTCTTCTTTGAACCTTGTTTCCGACACTTTCTCTGGGGTGCATGCATCAGTCTTCTTGAGTACGAAAGGTGCAGTTTCATTGCCCCGAATTCCTACATTCCAAAGGTGGGCGACATTAGATCCTTATTTAGGGATGTTTTCTCCTTGATCGAAATGGGATGATGGGATGTTAGTTATTCCTTCTATGGATTCCTCCTCGGAACTCGTCACCTAGTCCAGGTCTCCCTTATAGATTTAAGACGTTGTTCACGAAATTTTTCCAAGTGCCATATCTTCATGCATACAAATTAATTACAAAGCTTCTATCGAGACATTCCAAAGGGTCCGGTCAGGGCAGCATCCTTTGGCCAGGGGAGTAGTCACGTTGGACATCATTGGCGTGTCAGGACACTAGGACACTAGCATGTATGGGTTTCTTCCCCGTATTATATGGCTTCTCAAGGGTACGGAAGCCTGAGGCATCCCATGTTGGATGTGGGGGATCATATGCCATGTGCATGTATCTAATGTTTTCCTCATCTTCCCCTATTCAACAAAGGGTATGCCGCGAGTTTAACGCCTAGCAGAGACGGGTCAGACTGACCAGAACACTGATTAGAATGGATCAGATGGGTTCAACCTCTGGAGGGAACACTGATGTTGGGGCTAATGTGTGGTTAGATTCATGATTGGTGTTAAGGAGAATGGGGAATGAGATGGAATGATCCCACCGGGAGGTGGTAGCCCGAGTAAGAATTAGGATGGATGATGGATTGTTGAATTAAGTGGATGGAGAATGAGGTGTAACCACCATGAGGATGGAGATGAATTTTGTCTTGAGCCTCAAAGAGGATTCCTACGTATCCTCGTGGCATGGAATCAAAGTCCTCATAGTTGGTCTGATGACGCCTTACAACCGATGGGGGATTCCATCGGCTTACCACTGGATGAGGATGCCGACGACTTACCGAAGAATGGGGTCACAACAGCTTACCGCTGGATGTAGTTCATGGCGGCTTACCGTTGAATAGCGTCTCAATGGCTTTTCGCTAGATGGGGTCAATCCTCAGCAAGGATTCATACGTACCTTATCTAGGAGAAAAGGATCAAACCGACACAGTTCCTACAGGATGGGGGTTGGTGAACCTATATAGGGGAGGACCTAGGGCCCATATAGATAGTGGGATTGATCATTGTGGAGGCTTCCTACATACCTTTCCATGGAAAGGATCCAATAATTCATAGTTCAGGTGGGTGAAACGGCTTACCGCTAACTAGGGGAAACAACAACTTACCATTGATTAGGGAAGATAATGGCTTACCGCTAATTGGGGTTCACTGTTTAATGTCATGCAGGATAGGGGTGAACTGACGTGAAGGACCTGGGGCCCAGATAGATGGTGGGATTGAACCTCATGGAGGATTATTATGTAGCCTTCCTTGGCAAGGATGAATTTAGGCTTGAGACTCAAAGAGGCTTCCTACGTATCCACGTGGCAGGGAATAGAAGTCCTCATAGTTTTTCTGATGATGGCTTACTGCCGATTAAAAATTCCAATGGCTTACCACTGGATGGGGATGTTGACACCTTACCGTGGAAAGGGGTCACAACAGCTTACTGCTAGATGCAGTTCACGGTGGCTTACTACTGAATGGCGTCACAACAGCTTACCACTGGATGGGGTAGAATCTCAGAGAGGCTTCCTACATACCTTATCTAGGAAACAAGGATAAAACCCACGTAGTTATTATGGGATGGGGGGTCAATGAACTAATGTGAAGGAGGACCCAGGGCCTAGATAGATGGTGGGATTGAACCTCGTGGAGGCTTCCTAAGTACCTTTCCTTGGCAAGGATCAAAGACCTCGTAGTTCAGGTGGTTGCATTATCTTACAACTGACTAGGGGAAACAACGACTTACTGTTGATCGTGCAAGATAACGGCTTACAAATAATTGAGGTTCACAGTTTAACGTCATGCAGGATGAGGGTGAATCGACATGAAGGAGGACCTGAGGCCCAGATAGATGGTGGGATTGAACCTCGTGGAGGCTTCCTACATATTCGGACTTGGTAAAGGATCAAAGACCTCCTAGTTCATATTGTGTGGGAACTAACGTGAAGATGGTAGGGAAAACTGGTGGATGGTGGGTTTGAACCTTAGGGAGGCTTCCTAAGTACCTTGCCTTGGCAAGGATCAAAGACCACATAGTTCAGGTTGGGGTGTGAGGATTACACTCTAGGATTCTAATAGGGGATTTCATGGTTGATTCTTACTCTAAGATCACATCAGTCATCCTCGGTGTGAGAAACAAGAGATAGAAAATATATGAGAATCACGTTGTGAAAGGTGCATCTATGGGAAATGAAGTGGGGCTTACACGTATTTAGCAGCCCAAAGGGGAAACAGGGGCTTACACATGGTTAGTAGCCCAAGGAGATGGAGATTGGGAATTACTCTAGGATGGAGGCCCGGGTGGTGACAGAGCCAGTGGGAGAGGGATTTGGCACCTAGTAAGAGAGGAGTAGTAGGGGTGATGCCTCCGGCAAGAAAAGTGAGTGTCTTACACCATGGTGGTTTCCCTTTCCCTACGGACGAACACCACTCCGATAAAGAAGATATAATTCCATGTGAGGAATGATCTCACTCTTATGGAGACCAGTGGGTGTATAGAATGTCTGAGACAGGGAACCCCGCGTGCATGTCATAGGGTGAGGTCACAGTTTAATGTCATGTGCTGAGGACGATGGTGCTTCGCAGTTTAACCTCCTGCAACTCGGAGGAGGTGGGTTTACTCTGCACCCCTAATACATACATAACTGATACCCTCTACACCTTGGTAAAGATAAGGGATAGGAAACTCCGTGGTTGGGGGTGTCATGGAGTGAACCATTGGGGGGTCCACGTTAGCGTGGATATGAGAAGAAGCAATATCCAATAGTGTGCATTTGCGAAGGATCATGAGGAAAAGAAATGAAACGGGAAGTATCATCCAAGGGACTTTGAGATTGCTCCGTGCAAACATGAGGGGCCGCACGAGAAAATTTCATATGACGCAGGTGTGTCACGCATAAGAGGGGCTCGAACACGATGTCTCAAGGTGAGGGAAAAACATAGAGCGTGTGTCAGAGAATGGGCTGGGAAAAAATAAGAAGTCTACATACAAGATTAATGATTTGCACCCAAGTTGAAGAGGTTTCATGCAATAGGTATGGGGGGCGTGTAATACGGACGAGTTGCATGAAAGACGGATGTGTTGCGCGCAAGTGGTACCGGTGGCGTGCAAGGCGTACGTGTTAAGCACAAGATGGATGGTTTGCGGGCAATTTGGATGGAATGCGCGCAAGAGCGCCAGACGGAGTGGAGACTTGCGTGAAAGAGGGGACCCCTTGCGTGTAAAAAACTTAGGGAAAACGAAATTTACAAGGATCAGAGGGTCCGTACGAAGGCTCCCCCAGGGAACATATCGTGCAAGAACCAATACCTGAAGGCAATGGGTTTTTTGCATAGTTTCGGAAGACGGGGTTTCTGCGTAGCAGAGCATCGCTTCATCTTCGGTCACCATCCCCAAAGAGTGGGGATACTTTTCATTTTATAGTTGGATCCCATAGAATGGCATGCAAGATCATGACGCGCAAACCCTGTTCAAAGTCATATTGGGCGCGCAAATGGGGTCGGGCGCACAAATGGACATTCGACATCGCCTAGGGCGTGGAAACGATGCCAAGCGTGAAAACCACCATTAGACAACGCCTTGGGCGTGGAAATAGGGTCGGGTTCAGAAATGGACGTTTGACGTCGCCTTGGGAGTGGAAACGAGGCCGGAGCGGGCCGATGTTGAGGGTGGCTGTTTGGGCATGGAAGAGAGGGTCGACACGCAAACCCCTGTTCAATGTCACCTTGGGCGTGAAAATGGGGCTAGAGTGGCCAGTCGCAAAGGGCAGTAGTTTGGGCACATAAGGGAAGGCCAGCACCCAACGGCTTGCGTGTATGACTTCATCTTGCGCGTGCCTTCTGAAACTTGCATGCACCCACCTCTCAGGCCCCAGGATCTCTTTTTTTTGCATCTTAGATTCATTTGGTGCTCTTTTACCTGCCTAATGTGGCCTTTCTCGGGATTTCGGCATCAACAAATACCCCCCTCAGAATTAGAATGGAAAGGGAACCCGAAGGTTGGATTCTGAAGGTTCGTCGAAAAATAGGAATGCTATCCTCAGTGGCATGCAAAAATGCAATTTTCACGTGCAAGAATGATACGCGAGAGAGAAATCCATGTCATCTCTTTATAAATAGGCTGAGGTACCCCCCCTTGTCCCTACTTTTAATTTTTCCGCATGACATTCTATCTTGATATCGTGCGTGAAAAACCTACTGTTCCGCGCGTAAGATTCTGTGATTGACGTCATCTTACGATGATATCTTCCCTTATTTGTGGTCTACTTGGAGAACGCTGCAACAACCCATGTCTAATGAAGAGTTATGGTAGAGGTTGATGCGTACCGGGATCAATATACCAAACATTGGGTGCATCTGGATACTGGATAATGTAAAATTTCATCGCTGGCATGCATACCTGACATCCATGGACATGTACGCAGGCCATCGGGGGTGATATGAAGAACCACATCTCTTGGTGAAAGTAATTCTTTACCAGGAGCGGGACCCATAGAGGATACCATCCGAGGTAGCGCAGTAGCTTGAGGTATGGTTTAAACCATATACCGACCTTTATCTTTTCATACTCTTGATCCATCAACCAAAGCCTGTCCTACTACGGAACACGTGGAAAGGGTCCCTAGGACGCCTCTCCCACTGGGGTTGCGGGTACGACTATGGAGACCAGGGAGAGACCTCGGGAGCCAGCCCTCAAGTCTAGGAATAATGGGGTATATATTTTAGCTGTAATAGGTGATGATGTGTCAGAACGAGAGCCCCCTGCCATCACCATTGTCCAGGAGGAGCCAACACCGGTAATTGAGTTGACAAGCGTCGAAGGCATTCTTCTGTGGCGGGGGCCCCTGCCATGACAGAGGCAGTGGACACAACTTCACATGCCTCCTGTAAGTCCTTTCTCATTGGTTTTCCCACTTTGTTGGAGAATTTAACTAATTAAGATACTGATTCCTGATGTAGTGATCACAAGGTTGGAGGCACGATGAACCGTCGAGTCTGGGACCTCTGCAGGAGCTGGATGGGCAGCAACCGCATCAGCCTTTGCAGAAGCAGCCATTCCAGACAACCATACCCTGATACTTGGTGAGACAAACATTTCAATGAGGGGTGGTAATTCCACTATGGTGGAATTCCAGCCCAATGAGAGTGAAGTCGCTGACGAGGTGGAGGTTCCCTAAGAAGACCTTACTGCTGAAATCTTCGCTACTTTCCCTGACTATCGGCCTGCGGATCCTGACAAGATAGATGATTCTGATTCAAAGGTGGCCGATGATAGTTATATGATGTGAAATAAACGGTGGAAGTGTATCATGCTCTTTCTAGGTAAACCTTAGATGGAATGGATAAAACGAATGGGATCGCTCCATGCCTAGTTGCACATTCTCTGTGCTGGAGGGGTGGATGCTCAATGCCTTCATACGACATTATGCGATTACATGGCTGAGATGCTGCGTGAGAGAAGCCAATGGTCCAATGTTGCCTGGTGTTAGGATGAGTCAGGGAGTACCCAAGAGTTACTGAATTCAGAACAAGAATTCCAATGCCTAGAAGAATAGATGAATGAGGAGTTATTAATTTCAAACTGCTGCAAGATTGTGGATCAATTGAGGTCCCATCTGGAAGATGCCCAAGAACAGCTAGTGGAAGCGGGTCACCAAATGACTGCACTCCAAACTGGACAAGCGCAAGCATAGGCTAGGGTCAGTGAACTCTGCCCTGCATCCACTAATGAATAAATGGTTCTGAGTGGACAAGAGGCAATCCTAGAGGCCACAATCCAAAAGGTATCAGCTCTAGAGTGATTTATCCCAGATGATGATCCCTAAGGGCCCTGTTTTGGTCTAACTTATAAACAAACTTCTCCTTACTGCATATTTTTCTGAACTGCATGTATGGATAGATTTTTTTACTTGTTCGTTTGGTTTAATATCTTCTAACCACAATCCTGAAATAAATAGCAATCCATTCTTAAGCTCACGTGGGTGGTACCTGATGTGAGAAACAAGGGATGCTCGCACTATTACTTCTCTTTAATGTTGGAGTGCCAACCAAGATTCGGTTTCCCGAGGTTCGAACAACCAATACGGATTCCCGAAAAGAGAATACATAGACCTGACTATAGAATGAAGCTCTCAGAATAATTGAATTACTGTTTTCTCGATGTGCTCATGTGCAAAAATGGAGTAATTCCAGGTGTGCTTGAAGAAATAATAACAGGGGGTTGGAAGGTGTGAATCACAATACCCAGGATTCATAACACTATAGTGATGGAACAACAATTAAGAATGACTATTGAACATGTTCAAAACACAGTATCCTTATTACGTTAGCCTAAAATGGGGATAAGAAATGGGGACTGACCGCTGATCATGTTCCAAATACGGGGCCAGACTCGAAATGTCATCCATTTTTCTTTAGGAATGTTATACCATGATAGTAGGCGAACCATAGACCATGAATCCATACCGTTTGAGGGTTCATGTTGATGTGGAAGAGTGCAAGGATCCGAATAAAGGGTACACAAAGCATGGAGAGTGGAGTGATGGGTTGTTTGACTGGAGTCCAACACTCTTGAAATTACCCCACCGTGGTGGAAACACATTAGGTGGGTATATTGGTCTGACCAGGGTTCAAACATACATCGAACATGACCTCTCAGATGAGGAATCTGCTACCTCTCAATGTTATTGTGGGGCATCCTGACCTTGTTCAGGTTAACGATTCTATTTCATGGTTCCCCAAAACAGCTCAAGTCAAGGGACCGAAAAAATAGGGGGGAATGATAATTATGATTCCCGGGGCTGGACCTGTAGATAGGATGTGTTGGGCTTCCTACGTATCCCATGGGGATGGGAATCAAGCCACACGCAGTTCTGAGAGTTAAGTTTAACGTCATGCGGGATGAGAGAAGATACACATGACATGGCTGCACCAGTACACGTCCTACCTGAACTACTAATCCCATGTGATTTATGCTTGATGTGGGCATCAAGCAGTAGTTATGGTAAATTCCTAGAATAGGGAGGCACAGGTTAGGGATAATGGGACACTAGGTGAATGTCATCCCACTGATGATGACCCGCCTATATAGCGCACCTAGTTGCACGGAGGAGTAAAGTCGACTATATAGGAATTCCACTTGAACATAAGGGAGTGAAAATATGTGAACCACTATTCATGAGATCTAGACCACATTGATGGTGGCGTGACGATAGGGAATAACTATTGACCATGTTCTAAACACAGTATCCATATCGCGTTATCATGAAATGGGGACAGACAAATGAGGGTCAACAATTGACCGTATTCGAAACACAGGACACGTCACAAATATCATCTGAGATCTTCAGGGATGTTGGCCCAGGGTGGTAGATAAGATAGTGTGTCATGAGACCAAGCCCCACAGGGGTCCCTTCATACATGGAAGAGGATGAGGGTCCATATGACGGGCTCACGAAGCTTTTATATGGAATGAGTGTAATGTCCCCGTGAAATTTCTATACTTCAGGCTATTTGTCAAAAAACGTCTGAATATGACTATAAGATGTATCAGATAGAGGTAGTCGAGTCCCTCCACAAGGAAAAGGGTTCTAGGGTTGCACACTTTCAACCTATGGTCCTAGGGTGGACCATTAATGGGTCTTGATTTAACGGAATGTGCGCAGGGCGGTGAAATAACCAAACGTGACTTGCAGTTCCCATATGGAAATCTTTATTTTAGGCCATAGAACTCAGACCACACTGTGAAAAGATATGGGAACCACATGGTGTGGCTATTGAAAAACCCGAAATGAATAACAACCTAAGAGGTACTCGACACACCACATGTTCCCAAATGAGTTTGGGCCAGGGGGCCGAAAAAGAAAGGATATGATTTGTAGATTTTTGGGGATGGGCCTGAAGAAAAAAATGTCTGGGCATTACTATGTATCCCATGAGGATGGGAATCAATCTATACGTAGTTCTGGATTTCGGAAAGGACATGGAGTGGTCTTATTTTATGGTCATAGATCTCAGACTGCAGATTCTAGAAAATGAGAGAAACACTGTAATGTAATTACGATACTCAGCGTGAATGAGGACTTGGTCCGGATCACCATGCACTTCTTTGGAGAGGTTTTAGGTCAAGGGAATAAAAATGGAAGTTAGGCTGATCCCAATACAAGGAAGATGAATGTTCCTACGTACCCCATGAGGATGGGGATCAATCCGCACATAGTTTATGTGAAGCGATGGACCTAGGATGGAAGGTCTAAGTATTGCCATAGGAATCAAGACATATGCAGGAACTGGCAAATGGTATGGTGTGTAACTGATACTATACATGACTTCCCCGCGGTTGAGGACATCATATTGTAGTTTCAATTTTTTTCCTATGGCCAGGACGATAATGTCACAGTTTCGGGTAATCTGATGGGACCGACCATGCATTTTTAATGTCGTGCAGGATAGAAAAAATAGTTTAAAGTCATGGGGGACTGAGCATCATAGTTTAAATTCATATGGATTAGGCATATACATGAGATATGAGGTTCCCTAGGGGATGAATACGGAATGATAAAGCATACCCGACGTGAATGAGGACAAGGTTGACACCATATCATGCACAATTTTGAAGAGGAAACCTCGGGTCGAGGGGCCGAGAAAGGTTAGAGGAAAAGGGACAGGATAAACTAGCTCCCAATTGAGCTGGACCCAAAGACGGGAGTCTGAGTGTTCCTATGTATCCCATGGGAATGGGAATAAATCTGTACATAGTTATAAAAGAGATCTTAGTTTATGTTCATAGAGCTCGCACCCTATAGGAGCGAAATCCTTCCAAGTCAGTGCAGACCTCAACCCGATCCCTAAGCCCACGTCAGTCAAACTCGGTGTGGTAAACAAGGGTGGAAGAGGTTTTTTGCAATACCTAGAATTCATTCCAAAGGGAAATTGTTGAGGAGCCCAGAATGACTACTTTACTACGGCTTTTTTCCTCTTAACATGCAAATGTGCACCGAGGGATAGTGCTAAGAGTGTCGAAATTATATTTGGACATGATGGGGTGGAAAATAATGTGAATCATGTAACCAACATTCAAGGCTCGAAGGGGTTGGCGTGATGATGGAGGATAATTGTTGACCGTGTTCAAAACACAACATCTATATCATGTGGCCTGAAATGGGAACAATAAATGAGCATCAACTGCTGAATGTATTCACAACGTGGGACTTGTAACGATTTGTTGTCTGAAACCATCAAGGAAGTTGGCTCGTAATGGTAGGTGAGCCCTTAGGCCTAGCATCCATGGAATTTTAGGGTCCCTTTGGGTGTGAAATACTATAGAATCCCAAATGAATGGGAAAACAATGCCTGAAAAAATGGGTGAAAGCATGTATAGGTAAAATCTGACATTCCAGATGCTGAACTGGAATACTCTTGGGAACATTGGTGAATCACCGAAGAGGGTCTAGGGGCTCAACTTGAGAGTAGACTATTTGAAGAGATGAGTATAGAACAATGAGATAGATAACTCTCAAGAGAAATAGGCACATGGCATGGTTAATACAAACCCGACGCAAATGAGGACATAATTCCATACCATATACCCCACTCCCTAGGAAAGTTCACGCCAAGGTGCCAAGGTGAATGGGAGATTTCTAAGAGATGGGTCTAGGACAATGGATGAAATGTCTGGGCATCCCTATGTATCCCATGAAGATGGGAATCAAGCCACACGTAGTTCTGGAAGAGGGTAAGGTGTAGTTTACCATCATGTAGTGAGGACACAAATTCTTAAGATACCCCAGAGAAGGGATTTTTAAGACGGGGTGAGTAACTCGACGTAAATGAGGAAATAAGCTAATACCACACCATACAATCCTAAGTGAAGACTTGGGTTGGGCCCCGAAAATTCCAAGTGGCAGGAGGCTGGTCCTTGGACAGAAAGTCCCGACCAGTATGCAGTTTAAAGTCTTGCAGTGAGGATGAAGGTAGGGGTTAGGTATCTTGTCCCGGGATGTGTATGGAACGACGAGAAACCCTACATGAATTAGGAAATAATCCAACACCACACCATACAAACCTAAGTGAGAACTTGTGTCAGCGTCCCAAAAAGGCTGAGGGGCCTGAGGCTGGGCCTTGGACGGAATGTCCTGGCCAGTTTGCAGTTTAACATCTTGCAGTGAGGATGAAGGTGATCTTAGTTTAAGGTCATAGAGATCGGACAATATATGCCTAGTTTAATTTTATAAGCATGGGACGGAGAGGATGAATCATTATGCTTATGGAAGACCACAAAGTGGCACCGATGATAGAGGAAAATTGTTGACCATGTTCGCAACACAGTATCCAACCTTGTGTGAGTAGAATTTAGGGAAAATAATTAAGCATCGATCATTGACCATATTCGCAACAGAGGACTTGTATAAATTTTTTGGTTGAAACCCTCGAGAACAATGGCATGTAATGGTAGCCGAGCCCTTAGGTTAAGCTTCCATACCAGTCGGGGGTCCTTTTCAATGTAGAGGGTGATGGAAACCCAAATGATGGGTTGTGTCGAGCATGGTAGGGCCTATTCTCACAGAACGGATGATAAATGAAGGAAGGTATATTTCAAGGGGATATGTGTGGCATGTCAAAATAGCTCAATGTGAATGAGGACATAATCTGCTCCACACCACAAGTCTTAACCCGAGGAGAGATTCTGGAGTTTGGGGATGGGCCTACGGATGAAATATCTAGGCGTTCCTAAATATCCCATGAGTATGGGAATCAAGCCGCATGTAGTTATTAAAGGTAATGTAGTTTAACATCATGTAATGAGGACGTGGGAGGATCTAAGAATAGGGAGGGGTCACATGGTACGACCATCAAAATCCTGACATGAGTGGGTTCCAAATATGCCTTCACTACACCTTGTAAGGATCCTCTAAGAGGTCTACCCCCAGGGGGGACAGTCAAAGAATAATTTTGTGGTTTGGGCTCAAGATGAAATGTTTGAGCATTCCTACATATCTCATGTGGATGGAAATCAAGACACACATAGTTCTAAGGGTCCAGTTTAACGTCTTGCAGAAAGCCATACAATTTAAAGTCCTGCGAGACATTTTACAATTTAAATTCATGTAGGACCAGGTAGTTTAGGGTCATGCTGGACCCAATGGATCAATAAAAGTATTGCGTGAGAAACTTGGCATTGGTGGGAGGAGTTATATGCTCACCATCCATAGTAACCAGTGATTACACACCATTACGGTAAACATTGTGAACAACGAAAGGTCCTTCCCATTTGGGCTCTAACTTGGGTGGTTTCCTGCCAAGTATCATTAGTGTCCTGAGGGCCAATAAAAGATCACCTTACTAGAATGAGCGGAGGTAGAACTTCTTGTTGAAGGCTCTGGACATCTTGTTCTGGTGTCTTTCTTGGTTGTGCAGGGCACAAAGCCTATTCTCATCAAGTGCTTCCAATTCAGCCAGATGAATTTCAGCTACCATATCAAGCATCTGTTGGTCATAGACTATTTTGCGTAACAAAGGAAACTTAATCTCAATAGGCAAAATAACTTCTATTCTATATACAGGGGAATATGGGGTCACCTATATGGAATTATGAGTCATTGTTTGATAAGCTCAGAGGGCGTTGGGGAGCCTTTTCAGCCAAATCTTCTTGTTTAAACTGACCATTTTCTGCAAAATGTTTGAGAGGGTCTTGTTGAATGCCTCGATCTTCCCATTTTCTTACACATGATAGCGGGAGGTATAGTTATAGAGGATATTGAACTTGGCGTAAAACTTATTCAACTCAGCTGAATAGAATTTGGTGTCGTTATTGGTGAGAACGACATGAGGGACTCCAAATTGGTAGATGATATTGGAGCTCATGAAGTCAAGGATAGAATGGGCCTTGAAATCCATGAGTGGAACTGCCTCTTCCCACTTGGAAAAGAAATCTATAGCAGTCAAGATGAACCAGAACTGAAGATATGTCACCGGAAGATATGGTCCCACAACATCCAATCCCCAGACCACGAAGGACCAATATTACTTGGTAGTGTGGAGAGGCTCAGGTGGACGATGCATGAAGCTGGCATGAAATTGTAATGCATGAAATCTCTTGGAGAACTTGATGCAATCATGGATCACAGAGGGCCAAAAGTACCCCAGTCTCTAGATATGGTGAGAGAGCTTCGACACAGTCTGATGAGCCCCGTAGGAACCAGCATGAACCTCCAGCATGACCTGAGAAATCTCAAATCCATGGATGCAACGGAGGAGAAAACCATCGAACATGTGCTTGTAGAGGATCTTCTCAAGACTAGGACCACTATGGAGGGTAAACTACAGCGGGCATCGTCAGATTCACACGCGCTCAACCCGACCAGTTGGGAGGTAACCATTTTGGAGATACTTGACAAAGGGGGATCTCTAGTCAGGAGTCATTTCAACCACTACACTTGAGGGACTTGAGGGTCCTAATGTGGAGGCTCCGGCGGTAAGATGGCTCACCTGCAGGTCATCATCATCACCTGGGGTGATGGGAGTAATGAATCTCTTATGTGCCATGTGGATAATTAGATCATCCTACTCGGGTTCTGGAAGTGATGCAGCCAGGCCAGCCAGGGCGTCACCTCGACTGTTCTGAGATCGGGGTACATGAGTAACTTTTGGATGAGATGGGAACCAGGCCATTAGGTGGAGAGTGTGCTCCAACAATTAAATGAGCTCCAAATTTCTGATGACGTAGTCACCATTGATCTTCTTGATGACTAGTTCAGAATCCCCTTTCACATGCAAATGGGGAACATCAATCTTGAGGGCCAGCTCGAGGCCAGTGATAAGAGCCTGATACTCTACCTCATTGTTGGTGCTGCCTTCTGACGATAGGAATGAGTATGGTAGAATGGATTGTGCTAGGGTAATAAAGACAATACCCAAGCCTATCCTATTGAGCCTGGGGTCATTGAGCCTCCTGTCGGTGGAACTCCGGGAATCCCCATCGAAATGAATTTTTCAACATGAAATGGAATGATCTACTGAGAGGATTGCCTCATCAGGAAAATCATGATCCAGGGGCTGGTCAGCATGATTCGGATGGACAACAAGGAAGTCTTCCAATGCATGCCCCTTAATAGATTTCTGAGGAAAAAAACCAGATATCGAACTGCTGAAGAATCACTACCCACTGAGCTAGATGACCTGTAAACATGGGGCAATTCAGAATGTACTTCAGTGGGTCTACCCAAGACACCAGTTGTACCTCGTGGTGCTACAAGTAATGTCGCAATTTCTGTACTGTGAATACCAGTGCAAGGCATCTCTTTTCGATGGGGGAGTATCTGGTCTTTGTATCTATGAGTATATGACTGATGTAGTAGAGGTTGTTTTCTATCCCCTCAGTGTTCTTCTGGGTGAGAAGGGCACCAAGAGATCATTCCAGGGCAGTCACATAAAGGACCAATGGTTTTCCGGAGACGGGTGTCATCAAGACCATAGGCTAAACGAGATACTTCTTGATTTCCTTGAATGCGTCCTTTCACTATTGATCCCATTCGTAAGAAGTGCCCTTATTCATGTGTCGAGAAAAGGGCTTACACTTTTCAGTCAGATTCGCAATGAATTGGCGTATGTAGGAAAAGTGGCCTTGAAAACCTCAAAGTTCCCGAATATAGCTTGGTGGAGGCATCTGGATGATGGCCTTGATCTTATTTGGGTCAATCTCGATACCTCGGTATCTGACAAGAAAGCCAAGGAACTTCCCATAGGTGACCCCGAAGGCACATTTCAATGGTTTCATCTTCAGGTGGCAGGAACAGAGGAAGCTGAACACTTTCTCAAGGTCCTTGTGATGGTCTTGGCGCTGATGTGATTTGACCACCAGATCTTCGACATAGAATTCCACCAATGTCTCGAGGATTGGCTTGAATATACGATGCATGGCCCGCTGATAGGTGGCGCCTGAATTCTTTAAGCCGAAGGGCGTGACCTGGTAACAAAATGTACCTTGTGGCGCCCTGAAGGCTGTGGACTCCTCAACCTTAGGGGCCACTCCAATCTAGTTGTACCCGGAGTACCCATCCATGAAAGAGATGGCTTGGAACCCATCCATAGCATCAATCAGAAACTCCATCACACGAAGGGGAAAATCATCCTTCAGATAGTGATGGTTGAGATCCCGGAAGTCGATGAAGACTCTGATCTGCCCGTTCTTCTTCCTGACTGGCACAATGTTGGCTAGCCATTTTCGATACTGGACCTCCTTAAGGAAATTGGATCTGATGAGCTTATCGATTTCCACCTCTACCATGGTGTCGTGAGAAGCGTGTATCTTCCTGGGAGGCTATTTGATCCCACGATGATTTGTAGGGATACTGAGGCGGTGGATGTATACCTGAGGATCTAGTCCTGGAATCTTGACGTAGCTCTAGCTGAATATATCATGATGTTGTTTTGGGAATTCTACGTACCGCTGATACTCCTCGAGGGATATGGAGACACTGATCTATATAGGTCTCAGATCTGCATCGCTACCAAGGTTTACATGTACACACTCATCAACCATGGTGGAAATTCCCTCTTCAGAGGCAGAGGAGAATCCAGAAAATCCTCTTATTCACTTGAAGAGGAGGGATCCCCAACGGGAGGAGCTTCCTCTGGGATAGAAGATTCTGACAGGAGGATGGTACCAGCCTGATCAGTAGTGGTCACTACATCAGAAGATTCTGGTACGGCCGAAACCATAGCAATGAAGGCTGTCAACCCGATCCCATGTGGTCTTTGGCCCAAGGGGCCACGCTTGATGATATCAAAGCAATAGTGGTGCTTTGTATTAATCTGGTTGATTCTAGCCTGGCGAAACAAGAAAATATGACGTAACGACTTTTCCATGGGCCGGACATCCTGATACCTTTTTGGAGTAGGAGGCTCAAGGATCACTGAGGCTTGATTCGTATAAGAATACAAAGAGATCCCCCGACATCACCCGGACCTAAGAATATGCATCCCCTTGTACCAGAGAAAAAAAATTGCCCCATATCAGGGGTTGTGGACTCTAATATATGGATCAGGAAGACGTAGGCGTCATCCAGACTTTCCCAGGGGTTAGTTGCAACCGCGGCCTGCTTGACCTCATTGGCCTGAATCTACTTGTCCTTGCTCTTGTATTAGTCATCATCCAGGTAGCGGGCTTCAAAAGAGGCAAAAGGAGACACATCACCTTGGATCACACCCACTCAACCATTGAGGGAGTACTTGAGGCACTAGTGGTACGATGAGGGAACCATCATGTGTAGGTGCTGCCATGGTCTTCCCATCAATGCATTATACACTGTGTCTTGGGAGACGACCATAAACTCGGTATTGGCATCTAGTCCACTGAACTGGGTCTTCAAATGGATCTTGTCGACCGGGGTCTGCTCTGTCCTATCGTATCCCTGGATTTTCATGTTGGAGGGTGTCAAGTTATCTTCAGATAACCCTAGCTTTCGGAGTGTCCGTGTGAGGATAAGGTTATTCTTGGAGCTGGTGTCAATAAGACAACGGAGAACCTCCACGCCATTGAATTGGCCGGTGATGTACAGTGGGAAAATGTTCCCATGTATGGGAGAACCTTCTTCTTCTCCGTAGAATGAGATAATGTCCTGTAATTTAGAACTCTCTATTGATTCCGCATTAAAGGACTCTGTAGCTGCTACCTCCATCTAAAACTGGAGGGGGATTCTTAAAGCCTTAGTGAGGGCCTCACACATATCTTCCGATAGGCGAAGGGCCTCGAGGATGGAAATCCTTGCTGGGATGATGGAAAGGTTCTTGAGAAAATTATACTTCTATTCCAGGAGTGAACTTATTTTGGCGGGAGATCTCTCTATGACAAGGGGTACGGTGGCCCCTACTGGCTAGGTCGGTGGCTGATTGGTGTTGGGCATATCTTGTTGCCCACTAGTTGAAGCCTGCAGAGTGCCTACCAGATGAGGCCCAGGTGACTGAGACCGGCCTATAGCAGGGCGTGGCTAGTCGCGACATGGTCGAGGTGGCTCTGCCTGATCTATTAGCACAAACGGTGGAGGAGGCAGGCATGCTGACACCAGATGAGGAGGCTGCACATTCTGAGATCTACGCTGAGTCTGCTGTTTGGTCTTAGTGGCGTGCACGACATGGATGGAAGAGCTAACTGATGTGCCTCGACAACCCATATGGTTGCACCACCGCGGACATTAGTGTCAGCAAGGGATGTTGGGGAAATCCATCTGGCACACCCCGTTGTCGGTATTCATGTAGAGGTTTACCAACTCTACGGTGTTAACCGAAGCGTACCCTTCATTGTCACTTGAAGAGTAATCCACTGCTATGTGGATTTTGGGAGGAATCCCCATCTCTGGGGGGATGATATCACTGAGAGTACGGGACGATGATGGAATTGGTGGGGCATGTTTCTTTCCCTTGCACCACCGATATTTTCTCTTCTAGGAAGAGGCCGATTGAGATGATGATGCAGAAGTAGTGGTTGTATCTTCTTAAGGATTTAACCGATTTAGGTATGCATGGATGATACTATGGGAACATGCGACTATTTTTCAATCCATCAAATCATCATAATTCTATGACACGTGGTTAGAAACCTGCTTCCACTCGCCCTCACTGTCGCTATTGCTATCTGGACATATGACGATGCATGCAACTTATGCTGGGGTTAGGCCCAGCCTGACTATATTGTTATCAACTTGGTCTTGGAGCCAGTATTTGAACACATAGAACTACTTGAGAGTGTGTCCCAAGATCTGGTGATAGGGGCATTAAGTGGGGTGATCAGTGAGGTTCGCCTCTTCTGGCTTTCTGCACTCAGGCAAACGCACAATTCCCTATTCCAATGAACTTTGGAAATACTTGGGAACCTGATTCTCATTAAATGAGTAGGTTATGTTTCATCTATCTGAAAAGGTGGCCCTTGGATCCTGACCTAGATGGGGGGATGGAGGAGCCTATCAAGAAGGTAGAGCCTGGTTATCCCGCCAGGGTGGTGGTTGCGCGTTGTATAGGGGCACCTACCGATTCTGAGGCGGGAGTTTCTGGCCTGGAGGTTGTACCTGTGGTGGTGGGCCTCTACGAGTTTACGTAGGCGTCTCCACTGGTAACAATTCCATCTATCATGGGGCCTCTATTTGGGCCACCGCGGTAGGCTCAGCTCTGGCATCCCTCCTTGCAGGAATTTCAGGGGGCAACGGACATGCCCGGCAGGCCTAGTGCAGGGCTTCTTTGAGGCACTGGGCCTTATCAGAGAAGTCTCGGAATCCTCTAGGGTAGTTCTGGGTGATAACAGAGGGAACAAGTTCTATTTTAACATTCCCTACACACATCTTCAGTAATTTCTCCTGAGTCAGTGGCATGTCACGGGAATTTGTAAGCCCTTTCCATTGGCCGATAAAGTTTGGGACACGCTCATTAGGCCTCTGTTTGCACTTGAAGAGGTCTGCGATGCTCTTTTTACACATGGTGGAGCTGAAATAGTAGAGGAATTGCCTATGGAGTTCCTCCTAGCTGGTTACTGATCAGATGGATAGCTGGTTGTACTAGAAAAACACAGGCCCCTCCAATGTCTGCAAAAAACATCGGAGCTTCGTAGCCTCATACTGCGTTGGAGTCCCTAAAATGGTACCACACCTTGAGGTGAAGTGGGCTAGATGCTATGGTGAATCCCCTTTCCCATTGAAGGAGGAAAATGTATGATTTTTGAAACCTGGTTGTGTCGGCATATCATCCACCCATGCTGGATATGGCTTTCCATCAGGTGGGAGTGCCACCTGTTGCGTTTCCAATGCCACAAGGCGTGCAATGAGTGCTGCAATTGGATCTTCTAGAAGAGGGTCCCTATCTTGTGGGGCGTCCCTAACCACGAGTGTGTTGGTGGGTTCTTCAAGATGGTAAGGTGGCTCGGCGGCTCTTTGAGCGGCTGGTGGAGCGACCTGCGGGGCAGCTGGGGGAACCCGAGCTGGGTTCCTTGGATTGTTGTGCCTTTTCGGAGGGTCTGGAGAGACATATTGCACCCTCTTACCATATGTTCTAGCCTTAAACCTATCTGTGGGGGGTAGGATGGTCAGGTTCACCTAGAGGTAGCTCGCCGAGGGAAAGTTATTCCTACCCCTTCTGCCCTGGCCTAGGATTGTCGTAATCTAATCGTCGTTCTGCATTGCATTTAGCGAGGAGTTCACCGACCAACTTCTTTTGTTTGGAATGTTGATGGAACAAAGCTGCCTTCTCAGGGTCCTCATCCATCTTCTGCACTGAGGCGGACGGGTCAGAGTGTTTGGCTGCTCTGAGTTGCTCTTTACCCTTACCGTGATTTCTGCTAAGGACCAATGCCTCTGTGGGCACAGGGAGACCCAGCTGATTCCTCTGATGGCGAGTTACTCATCCCGATGGATCCAGTAGAGGTGGCACTCCCTCGGGGGGTATGTCCCCGTCATGAAGCCCCAGATCATTCTCCTCATCCAATATGATGGCCTTGCTGACCGTGACCCTTCCTGGGGACATATCTTCAATATCACCTAGCGAGTCGGGCTGCCGTCAGATAGAACTAAAGAGGAGTGAAGCATACAGTCCCCAGCCATGGATTTGCCAATGAGGGGAATCCTCCTAGATAATCTTGCAGAGTAACTTGAAACACTAAACGCATTGTTGTTGGAGGGCCCTACGATGACCTAGTGACTCGGGGCATTGGGCCACAGGGAGTGCGGACAAATCAACTAGACGACATTGCTCACCAATGTCTTAAAAATGCGCTTGGATCCTGGGATAAACCACTCAATGATGATGAAGGTGAAAGTGAGTTTCACAGAGGGTTTAGCGAAAACACTCAACTTGCTATGGGGTGAGGGATTATGGCACCTAGAAATTTAGTGCTGCCACATGCCAAAACAACTCAAGGAACTGGTCCACTGCATGGATATTCCATAAGCTCCTTAGCTCAAATTCAGGGTCTTCCCCTTTAGTACCCCACTCATTAACCGGAAGTGGATGAGGAACTCAGAGTGGTACTAAGATAGACCACTGGGACAGCTGGCTAGCCAGTGAGGAACATGACGAACGAGCGGACTGGCTACCAAATCTCGGGCAGTCCTCCGAAGAGTGTAGTGACCTGGCTTCTACGTCGTGATAAGACGGGCTGACGGTCACAGTTCCTGGCGCAGGGTCTAGGGCTACTAGTGATAGGCTGCACTACTTCTCACCCTCCATTTGTCCACAGAACAGCTCTCAGTGATCTCTAGTCGAGGTAGAGAGTTCTTCTGGTGACGATGGTGGTGATTGCACGACCGTAACATGTGGGGTTGCCAAATTTTCATCCTCCTAGATATACCTACAGAGGGAGGTGGAGAATTAATGGACCTCACATTCTAGGTGTACTATGATGATGCTCCTCATTCCTGCCCCAACCCTTGACTCAGATGAGCGAGGGGAGGGTTCCCGCACTGAGTCTTATTCCGTTTTGGAGTCTGAGAAGTAGATTGGTTTGATCTCTATCCGGACCTTCCATGAATCCTTCTTATGGTGGTGACGACCCACCATCCTACCCTAGATGGCTCTTCTGGACAGAGAAGATTTCTAATAAGAGGAGGTCCTTCGGCCATACTGGTGCTAGGGCGGGGATGACTTCCACCCAAGAAAGTCAAGCTGTGAGGATCACTATGGAAGATATCAAAAGGGATGTGGAGAGGACCTATGTGAGAAGTGGTGGAGTGGGTAAGACCTCCAGTCGATCCCAAAGAAGAATAGGTGGGACCCACATGCTTGTTCCCTCTAATGACATCACTATGAGAAATGGCCTCGTACTAGTCAATCTGAACATGGGTAGGACCTCCGTGCTGGGCGCAGGGGAGACGAAGCCGACCCTCACTCCTCTGATTGTTGGGGCGAGGAGGACCTTCGCCAACTGATACGAGGACACGAGGAGGGTCCCCTTGTTGAAGAGTTATTGGATGTGCAACGTCCCCATACCAACAGTCTGGGGTGAGAGGAGTGACTCCATATCTGGTGTAGTGGGCACAGGAGAGACTTCCGTAGGGAGTGTCACTGATATGGAGAGGACCCTTATTTAGACTGAAGGTGGAACGGGGAAGACCTCCATGATGATCCTGGAAGTGAGGAAGGCTCGTATTCTCCATGGTATCAGTACGAGTAAGACCTTCGTACTGGGTGTCATTACCCCAGGTTAGTCTGTGGTGGCCACTTCCTGTGTTGATGACCAAGAGAGTTGACCAAGCCTGCCCATGGTGCAGTTAGGGACTCGATCCATGTCGGTCGTATGAATGTCCCTTTTCATCATACATAGGGAGTTGGTGGTTTGCGTTAGCAGTGGATCTAGCCACAGAAGCCACTGATGTTGACACCCCTTGGCGGGAGTCCTCTTCGGCTTGCACCCGACGCTAGAATCCGGTTAGACATACTAGAGCCGGTGGTGTAGGTATATGGCCTACCTTCTCCTCATCCAGTAAGGTCGGGAGGTGGCGTTGATGTGACCAAGTTGGATCCCTCGCTGGGAGCCCCTGAAATGGGACTCTAACCGGGCTGACACAGACATCCCCTACCTCATCAGCGTAGGGAAGGGAGTCATCGATGCATTCTAGGGACTGGCTTCTAAAACAGTTGTATATTGGGGTGGGGAGGAATGGCTCCCTGCATGGCCCTCAGAGGTGATGTTGACAATAATGCACATACGCCTCTAAATATAAGCGGGCCATATCCCAAATCAAGATAATTCTCTCCTCCTCGTACCGGAATATGAGTTCATTGATCACCATTTGTTGGATGATCTCAGATGGAGAGATGGGGTGTGGGTTCCCCATGATCATGGGCATTGAGACTGTCACAGAAGAGGCAGAACCGTACAACACTGCCACGTTGACACTGCCCCTACCCCTGCATTAGTTGGCAGGTAGTGAATGAGTTCCAGGTGTAGCTGCTTGGTTTCTGAATGCAAGGATATTAACTCATCATTGCAGAAAGAAAATGGATATCAATGACCAGTGTCTCATCTCCATTCCTTCTTCCATGGCTGGTAAGATGGATCCATGCAAACAATGTCGCAGATCAGGACATCTGACGTTCTACTGCCCCAACTTCTGGTGAGTTTCACGCAATGCCTACTATTTTTTTTGGTGGGACCCAACACCAGATATCTGGATCTGGTGACATGCTAATCCACTGATGTCTCGAACTCTACTAATCTCCATATTGAGGAGAAGATTCTACATGTTGGGTTTAGCATTTCTATTTATGACGCTTTCGCCGGGGCGTGCGCATCCATCTACTTGAGTAAGAAAGGCGCGATTTCATTTCCCTAGATTCCCACTTTCCAAAGGCTGGTGGAATCTGTTCCTTATTCAGGGATGTTTTCTCCTTGATCGAGATGGGATGATAGGATGTCGGTTCTTCCTTCTTTGGATTCCTCCTCGGAACTCGTCACCTAGTCTGGGTCTCCTTTATAGATTTAAGACATTGTTCATGAAACTCCTCCTAGTGTCATATTTTCATGGACACCAATTAATTACACTACTTATGTCAGGACATTCCAAAGGGACTGGTCAGGGCAACAACCTTTGTTTAGGGGAGTAGTCACATTAGATATCATTGGCGTGTCTAGACACTGGGACACTAGTGCATCTGGGTTTCTTCCACTTATTATAGGGTTTCTCAAGGGAGCCGAAGCTTTAGGAATCCCACGTCAGACGCGGGGGATCAAATGACATGGGCATGTATCTGAGGTTTTCCTCATCTTCCCATGTTTAACATAGGGTATACCGCAAGTTTAACATATAGAAGAGAGGGGTCGGATTGACCAGATCACTAATTTGAGTGGATCAAATGGGTTCTACCTCTGGAGAGAACACTGATGTTGGGGCCCACGAGTGGTTATCTTCCTGATTGGTGTTAAGGGGAATGGGTAATGAGATGGCATGATCCCACCAGGATGTGGTGGCCCAAGTAAGAATCAGGATAGATGATGGAGTGTTGAATGAAGTGGATGGAGAATGAGGTGGAACCGCCCTGTAGATGACGATGAATTAGGGCTTGAGACTCAAAGAGGATTTCTACGTATCCCTGTGGATGGGAATCAAAGTCATCATAGTTCATCTGATGAAGGCTTATCACTAATTGGGAATTCCAATGGCTTACCACTATATGGAAATGTTGACAACTTACTGCGGAATGGGGTCACAATGGCTTACTGCTGGATGTAGTTCATTACGGCTTACCGCTTAATGGCATCGCAATAGCTTACCGCTGGATGGGGTCAAACCTTAGGGAGGATTTCTATGTACCCTATATAAGAGACAAGGATCAACCCCACGTAGTTCCTATGTGATGGGGGTCGGTGAACCGGCGTGGAGGAGGACATGGGGCCCAGATAGATGGGGGGCTTGAATCTCATAGAGGCTTCCTACGTACCTTGACTTGTAAAGGATCAAAGACCTTGTAGTTCAGGGGGGTGTAATGGATTACCGCTGACTAGGGGAATCAACATCTTACCATTGATTGGGGGAGATAACGGCTTGCTTCTAATTGAGGTTCACAGTATAACGTCACGCAGGACGGGGGTGAATCGACATGAAGGAGGACCTGGGGACCCAATAGATGGTGGGCCTAAACCTCATGGAGGCTTCCTACGTACCCTACTTTGGCGATGATGAATTTGGGCTTGATCCTCAAAGAGGCTTCCTATGTATCCCCATTGTAGAGAATCAAAGTCCTCGTCGTTCTTTTGATGACGACTTACCACCGATTGGGGATTTCAACGGCTTACTGCTAGATGGATATGTCAACAGCTTACCGTGGAATGGGGTAACAACGACTTACTGTTGGACGTAGTTCATAGTGGCTTACCACTGAATGGAATCACAACAGCTTAGCATTGGATGGGGTCGAACCTCATGGACGTTTTCTATGTACCTTATCTAGGAGACAAGGATCAAACCCACACAGTTCCTATGGGATGGGGGTCAGTGAATCGACATGGAGGAGGACCTGGGGCCCAGATAGATGGTGGGCTTAAACCTCATGGAGGCTTCCCACGTACCTTTCCTTGGAAAGGATCAAAGACCTTGTAGTTCAGGTGGGTGCAACGGCTTACCGCTGACTTGTGGAAACAACATCTTGCTGTTGATCAAGGGAGATAACGGATTACCACTAATTGAGGTTCATAGTTTAAAGTCATGAAAGACGAGGTTGAAAAGACATGAAGGAGGACCTTGGTCCCTAATAGATGGTGGGATTGAACCTCGTGGAGGATTCCTATGTACCCTACCTTGGAATGGATCAAAGACCTCATAGTTCATATAGTGTGGGAACCAACGTGAAGATGGTCAAGACTACCGGTGGATGGTGTGCTTTAACCTCAAGAAGGCTTCCTATGTACCTTGCCTTGGAATGTATCAAAGACCACATAGTTCATGTTAGGGTGTGGGGATTACACTCTAGGCTACCCATAGAGGATGTCATGGTTGATGCTTGCTTTAAGACCACGTGAGTCATGTTCTGTGTGAGAAACAATAGAGAGTAAAGACCTAACAATCACGCCGCGAAAGGTTCGTCCATGGAAAATGGAGTGGGGCTTACACATAGTTAATGACACAAAGAGGAAACAAGGGCTTACGCATGGTTATCAGCCCAAGGAGATGGAGATTGGGACTTACTCCAAGATGGAGGCCCAGGTGGTGACAAAGCCCAGTGGGAGAGGGATTTGGCACCTAGGAAGAGAGGAGCAGCAGGGGTGCTGCCTCCTATAAGGAAAGTGAGAAGCTTATACCAGAGTGGTTTCCCTTTCCCCGCAGATGGACGTCGCCCTGATAAAGAGGATATCATTCCATGTGAGGAATAATATCACTCCCATGGAGATCAGTGGGTGTAGATAATGTCCGAGACGGGGCACCCCGTGTGCACAGTACAGGGCGAGGTCACAGTTTAACGTCATGTGTTGAGGATGATAGTTCATGGCAGTTTAACGTCCTACAGTTCGGATGAGGTGGGTTTACTCCGCACCACTAGGACATACATAACTGACACTCTCTACACCTTGGTGAAGAGAAGTGATAGGCAACTCCATGGTTGGGGGTGTTATGGAGTGAACCATTTAGGGGGTCTATATTAGCTTGGCTATCTGAAGAAGCAATAGCTGTAAGCATGCCCATGTGAAGGAGCATGAGGTGAAGAAAAGCAACGAGAAGTATCGTCCATGGAACTTTGAAATTGATCCTTGCAAACCTGAGGGGCCTCACGATAAAAGAGTGAGCGAAGCAGGTGTGTCATGCATAAGAGAGGGTCCAACACGATGCCTCAAGGTGAGGGCAGCACATGGAGCGCATGTCAGAGAATGGGCCAGGAAAAAATAGGAAGTGTGCACGCAACAGGGAAGGTTTGCATTTATGATGAAGAGTTTACGTGCAAGAGGTACATACAGCATGCAAGATGGACGTCTTGTGCTCAATACAGAGGTGTTGTGCGCAAGTGGGACTGGTGTCATGCAAGGAGGATGTGTTGTGTGCAAGATGGATGGTTTACGCGCAATTTGGATGGAATTTGAGGAAGAGCGTCGGAAGGAGAAGGGACTTTAATGCAAGTTAGGACCCCTTGTGTGAAAACAACTTAGGGAAAATCAAAATTTACAAGGATTGTAGGGTCCATCCGAAGGCTCCCCCGGGGAACCAATCATGCAAGAACCAATACCTGAAGGCCATGGGTTTTTCATGCGGTCATGGAAGACAGGGTTTTCATGTAGTATAGTGTCACATTGTCTTCCGTCACAGTCCCCGAAGAGTGGGGATACAGTTCATTTTATAGCCTGAGCCTTCAAAAAGGCGCACAAGATCATGGACGCAAACCCCGTTCGACGTCGCCTTGGGCGCGCAAACGGGGCCGGGTGCACAAATGGGCGTTCGACATCGCCTTGGGCATGGAAATGGGGTCGGGCACGCAAACCCCCATTCGACAATGCCTTGGGCGTGAAAATGGGGCTGGGTGTTGAAAAGGACGTTCGACATCACCTTGGGTGCAGAAACGAGGTTGGTTGCTGAAACCCTCATTCACTGTCGCCTTGGGCATGGAAACGAGGCTGGAGAGGCCCAGCGTGGAGGGTGGCGGTTTGGGCGCGGAAGGGAGGGTCGGCGCGCAAACCTCCGTTCGACGTCACCTTGGGCACAGAAATGGGGCCAGAGTATCCCGACACTAAGGGCGGCAGTTTTGGATCAGAAGTGAAGGCTGGTGCCTAACAGATTTTGCACTAGTCCTCCTCTTGCGCGTGCCTTCCAAATCTTTTGGGTGCCTGCCTCCTGGGCCCCAGGATCTCCATTTTTGCATCCCAAATTCATTTGGTGCTCATTTAGCTGTACGATGTTGCCATTCTCCAGATTTCGGCATCAACATGCCTATGTTTGAATGGGTAGACCTTGGGATAGGTTAACAAAAAATTAATAAAAAAAATTAATTAATTAATTCTGAGTCTTCCTTATTTCAGGTTTAAGAGCTTTAACTATTTTTTATCTTATAGGTATGACTCCAGGTCGACGTCCTCATCAGGATCACATAGAATATGTCGAGCAGGCTGTTCCAGTAGATCATCTTAGCGTAGAGGTTGACGCTGATGACACGTGGAGGTGGAAACTCTAAGAGTTTCAGTGCTAGAGTCTGCATAAGTAATAGGCCTCCATTTCAGATGTAGTCACAAAAGACTGGTTGGAGGAGGTAAAGATAGGATTTAGCTCGATCCATGCTCGAAAGGAGCACTAGGTGTCCTTGGTTGTGACGATGATGTGTGGAGCAGTGAGGCAGTGGTGGTTCTTGTTCCTTGAGGATCACGAGGATTCAGCGATCTCATGGGAGGAGTTCCGAGAAAAGTTTAAAGTCGAGTTTATTTCTTCGACTACAAAGGCCTCCAGTCGCAAGGAACTTCTTAACCATCGACAGGGGAGCTCTAGTGTGAAAGTGTTTGGAATCTAGTTTAGGAACCTTTTACGATATGCTTCAGACCTATTTACAGATGAGGAGGCTAGGGAGAGGCATTTCAAGGAGGCTAAGAATCTAGAGATCTGGCGCCAAGACATCCCATTTATGCTGAAGACATATCTTGGGGTGTTGGATCGGGCAGAGGTTATTGAGATGACTTTTTCCAGAACCATATCATCATGATAAGGGATTCATCATGAATCATCACGAAGTAGAGATGTGGTCTGAGGCTTTTGGTTTTCATGGAAGAAAAGTTTACGTTCATCCAGGGGTAGGTCTCATCCCTGCGAATCTCGTTTCTCTAGTGGCAGTGGATCTCAGGCCTATTCCAAGGGATCAAGAACTTTATTTCGTGTGGTGGTCGAGGTCATCAGCAGGAAAGAGTGTCTGATCTTTCAGAGCAATCATCATGCACCAGGTGCTCCGCTCAAGGTTCCTTCACTGAGGCAGTTCTAGCCGAGGAAGTAGTAGTAGGTTGCACCATCTTTGGATCAGTAGAGGGTAGATGGGGCAGGTAGAGGACAACCACGTGATGTTCCCCGTCCTTAGAGAGTAGAGTGAGGTTGTGGTTTTGGTCATTATTAGGGTCAGAGACACTATGGAGGAGGTCGTGGTTAGCTTCATTCTTTAGTGTTTCCAGCTATAGGAGAGCCAGACGTCATTCGAGGTACCCTTTAATTCTTCTCTACCTTGGTATATTCCTTGTTTGATTCAGGAGAGACACACTCCTTCATATCACCTACCCTTATCCATGCTTTGGGACTTGAGGAAGAAAGGTTTCCAATGCCCTTAGCATTGACTATGCTAGTTGGAGGCCGAGCTGACTTGTTTGAAGTATGTAGAGATAGTGATCCAGTGTTGGGGCATCACCACTCTTGGGGATATTTCCTATTTTTACGAATAAAACCATATGATTTCATCCTCAGCATGGATTGGTTGTATTCGGTGCAAGCTATCATGGATTACTTCAAGAGGTAGGTTTTATTCTTCGATTCGGATGGAGAGCTAGTGGTGTTCGTTGGCTAGTGAGACCCTCAGATGGTCCAGAGGTGTGTTCCATCCTTATCATCCATGATGGCTGATCTGATGCTGAGTTCTTCAGATGTTAAATAGTTGGCATTTCCTATGGTCATAGAAGAGTACCCTCATGCATTTCTATAAGAGGTTATAACATTAACCCCTCGACGAGAGATCGAGTTTGGGATCGAGCTACAACTAGGAGCGTCTCCTATATCTATGTCTCCATATAGTATGGCCCCTTATGAGTTACGAGAGTTATGTATACAGCTTGATGGTCTATTACAATGTGGTTTTGTTCAACTGAGTGTGTCACCGTGGGGTGCACCAGTTTTATTTTTGAAGAAGGCTGATGGGAAATTTGAGGTTATTTGCCAATTATCATCACTTAAACAAATCGATAGTGAAGAATCACTATCCTCTTCTGCATATTGATGATTTATTCAATAAACTGAAGGGTGAAATTTGGTTCTCAAAGATCAACATACGGTCGGGATATCATCATATGCGTGTGAAGGATGAGGATATCACAAAGAGTGATTTTTGTTATCGTCATGAACATTATGAGTTCGTTGTAATGTCGTTCGATGTGAAAAATTCTCCAGATATGTTCATGGGGTTGATGAACGCTGTGTTCCTTGAGTTCCTGGACATGTTCATGGTGGTTTTCATCAACGACATCCGTGTGTACTCCACATCTAAGGAGGAGTATGCAAAGCATCTACACGCTGTTTTGGGAGTTCTTCATCAACATCAGCTGTTTGGGAAGTTGTCAAAGTGTGAGTTTTGGGCTCAAGAAGTCAGTTTCATGGGGCATGTTGTGTCCCAGTAGGGAGTACCTATGGATCAATCGAAGATATAATCAGTTGTGTCTTAGGAAGCCCACAAGATAGTGTCATAGGTGTGAAGTTTCCTTGGTCTCGTAGGCAACCACAGGAGGTTTGTAGCTGATTTATCTCAAGTAGCGAATCCTCTGAAAACTTGGACTAAGAAATATCAGGCATTCATATAGACTGATCAGTGGTAGACATCTTTTGAGTATCTAAAGGATAAGTTTTTATGTTATCTAGTTATTTGTATTCTATCAGAGGGAGTTCATTTTGATGTTTTCTCTGCTACTTCGCATCTTGGGTTAGGCTGTGTTCTGAAGTGGTAGAGTTCATTTGTTTCTTATGGGTCTCATCAGTTGTGTCTCCAGGATTGTAACCATTCCACCCATGATCTTGATTGGGTAGCTGTGGTGTTTTCTCCAAAGTTGTGGATACATTACCTCATTGGCAAGCGTTGTGTGGTTTTCATCAATCATAAGAGTTTGAGGTATGTTTTCTCCCAGCGTGACATGAAATTATGACAGCGTCGGTGGATGGAGTTCTTATTGGAATAAAACTTTAAAATATCATATACACATGGAAAGGGGAATGTTGTAGCTGATGCGTTGATTTTAAAGTCACGTAGTGATGCATTTCTTGAATCTAGTGACTCCTGAAGAGTAATAGAAGAACTGTCAGCATTACATCTTGATATGGGAGAAGTTGGGGGCTGAGGTTGTATTTTTAAAATAATGGTGCAATAATATCTAGTGCAGCAAGTGGAAGAGTCCCAGATGGGGGATCTATATGTAAAGTTCTGGAGAGACCAAGTTGTTGGTGGAGCGGCCCCTGATGGTTGGTCTGAGGATGAACAACACCTAGTGTTGTATCATGGAAGAAAATTTGTTCCTTTGAAAATGCATGAGATGGTTCTTATAGAGTTCCATAGTTATCCTTTAGTGGGGCATCCTGGCATGACAAAGATGTATCGAGGCTTAAGGATCCAGTTTTGGTGGCCTGGGCTGAAGTGTGTGGTTGCGGTGTTTGTGTCTCGATGTTTGGTCTTCCAGAAGGTGAATTCCATACACTGTGTTCCTGGTAGTCTGCTCCATCCATTAGATGTTCCTTAGTGGAAGTGGGAGGACATCACAATGGACTTTTTTACCGGTTTACCTCGAGCTCAGGGAGTACATGATACTATTTGGGTGGTAGTGGATCATTTAACAAAATCATCCCACTTCATAGCAATCAAGGAGTCAAGATTAGTGGATGTTTTGTCGAGGCAGTATCTGGGGGAGGTGGTGAGACTTCACTGAGTCCCAAGGATGATCATTTCCGATTAAGATCCTTGTTTTACTTCTATGGTATAGAGAGGTCTCCAACATGCTTTTGTTTCTCAGCTATGCCTTAGCACTGCTTTTCATCCTCAAATGGATGATCAGATAGAGAGGACTATCCAGACTCTTGAAGACATGTTACGCTCTTGTGTCCTGGATTTTGGCGGTTCATGGATGAGGAACATTCCCTTGGTGGAGTTCAATTACAACAATAGTTTTCACTCCATCATCGATATGGTGCCATTTCAAGCCTTGTATGGCCAGCCTTGCCATTCTATGTTCTATTGGACTGGAGTCAGAAATTTAGCAATTATCAGACTGAAACTAGTGCAGAATACAATAGAGATGGTTCAGGTGATTCATGAGAGGATAAAGAGAGCATGGGATTGTCATAAATCATATGCCAATCAAAGGAGGAGACCCTTAGAGTTTGATGTTGGGGATCACGTGTTTTTGAAGGTGAGTCCCTATGGTGTCCAGTGAAGGTTTGGTCATGGGAGTAAGATTTCTCCTTGATTTTTTGCGCCTATAAAGGTGATAGATCATGATGGAGCTATGGTGTATCGACTATCATTGCCCTCGTAGACGAACCAAATACATGATGTTTTTTATGCGTCATAGCTATGTCATTATCTTCATGACGACTCACATGTCATCGATTGGGGGGAGATCTATATTGATGATGATGCGACCTTTGAGGAGCGACCTGTTGAGATCCAAGACCGTTAAGAGAAGGTGTTGCACGGGTGTTATATCCCTTTGTTTTGTGTCTTGTGGTGACACTGTGGCATGGAGTAGAGTACCTAGGAACGTGAGTCACATATATGTGGTCAATACCTCGATTTTTTTGATGTTTAACTCTTTTCATGTAATGATGTCCCCTTTTTGGTTAAAGACATTTCATGTTTATGAGATGGCTTTCCTTGGATGCTTCTTGTGGCTTTCACTCTTTTGAGATGTATCTCAATGGGTGGTTGTTTGGAATTCTTTTCGATCTCCTTTTAGGTTGGTTTTTAATTCTCGAGGACAAGAATATTTTAATAGGTATCTGATGTAATGGCATGGACCTCTCTGGTCCATTACTTTGCTGAAATATAGTGTTTGAGGTGTTCGGGTAGTCAAGGTGACTTATTCCCAACACTTTTCAAAATTTCCAATTCGGTTAACAGTTCCAATGGTAGCCTTGTGAATAGTTCCAACAGTAGACCATTGTGAATAGTTCCAATGGTAGCCTTATGAACAGTTCCAACGGTAGACTGCTGTGAACAGTTCCAACGATAGCCTTATGTGAACAGTTTCATCGGTAGACTTAGGTGAACAGTCCAGTGGTATCCTCTTTCCTTTTCAAAATTTTGAGTTCATGAACAGTGTTTCTAGAATAGTGAGATTCCAACAGTGAGGTTCATGAACAGTGTTTCCAGAATGGTGAGGTTCCAACAGTGAGGTTACAATGGTAAAGATCATGAAAAATGTTTCCAGAACGACGAGGTTCCAACAACAAGGTTTCAATAGTGATGTTCATGAACAGGGTTTCTAGAACGGTGAGGTTTCAATGGCGAGGTTCATGAACTGTGTTTCCAGAAATGTGAGGTTTCAACGATGAGGTTCTTGAACAATGTTTCTAAACCGGTGAGGTAACCACAGTGAGGTTCATGAATAGTGTTTTTCCTTTACCAGATTTCGAGTTTGTGAACAATGTTTCTAGAACGGTGAGGTACAAATGGTGAGGTTTCAATGGAGAGGTTCTTGAATAGTGTTTCCAGAATGGTGATGTTCCAACAATGTGGTTTCAACGGTGAGATTCATGAACAATGTTTTTCCTTATCCAAATTTCAAGTTTGTGACCAGTGTTTCCAGCTTCTTACGGTTCTCCCCTTTAACATTTCCTTTGACCTAAAATAAATTTGAAGCCTCATTTTAAGGACTCTAAGGCCAATTCAAAGGCCATAACTCCTATATTAATTTCCCTAAGGCTCGGGATGCTTTTAATTGGTCAAACTGTGTGGTTCAATGTGTTCCGCTTTTAATGGAAAATAAAACATATCTTAAACCAATACCCTATTAAATATTCTAAAGGGATTATATATATTCCTCCCTATTTCTTCCTCTATTTTCTTAAGTGTAACACACTCAAACCTTTCATTCCATCCCTATAGGAGTTACGTAATCAAACTTTCCTCCTTGGATTGGTTCCCCTTGGGTTTTGATACAACCAAGCAGTATCGATCAATCTTCAATATATGGTATGATCTATCGTCATTCTTTTGGGTTCATCTCCTTCTGTTTCTCTATGAACATTATTGGAAAGTTATCTCCATGTTTCTAAGGGGAATTTCTTGGGTGTTGACTGGTGTGGTGTTGTCTCTGTATCCTCAGGTGGATATAGTTGTCACGGGGGGGGGGTGGAGATCGTAACCCGTTGTGTGGCTCGTTCTTGTATGAAGAACATCAAGAACCATTTGAGGTAGGTGATTTGTTGATTCCCCTTTATTTTACATGAAACTCTATAGTTATAATGTTTTATCCCATTAGATCACAATGTAATTGACATAATAAATATTTAAACCAGATAAATAAACTGATATCAATCATATGTTATTGCCTTTTGTTTTTCTAGATAGTGGGATATGCATTCATTCTTTGTTTATATTTTCATTCTTGATTGAAATTGATAAAGAATGTAAAGTCAGAATTAATTGATAATTTTTTGTCTAAAGATAAAGAGGAATGTAAATGAATCTGGTTCTTCTTGTTGTAATTTGATGTTAATCAAAGTGGTGCAGTAAGTATGTTTAATTATTTGTGATATATTACTGTTCAAGTTTCCCAAAGTTGGAAGCTACGAATAATAAATTGGTTAATACAATATGGATTACAGAAGTTGTTGTTTGATAGAAGAAAATTTCTTGTAGGGTTCAGAGTTACCCTGTTTCTTGTTTAAGATCCAAGATCCCAGTAGATATTATGTTTGTTTTGCTACTTCTTGTGTTGTGATGTGATCCTGGATGGCTGTTGTGATATGTGGTGGTAGGGAGTCCTACTTGTTGTACCAGCATTTGACACCTAGAGTGGAGAGATACTTCAGTTTATGCGTGTGGGTGTCCGGGAGGACACCGGGGATGATGAGACAGTTTGGATGTGAATCTTTAGATGCTAGTTGATTATTATTGGTTGTCTATTTGAATTACATTTCCCACTACTCAAGCCATATAATTTTTCTTAACCTCCTTCCAAAAGGGGAGAAGATGCATGTGGTATGCCATGTGCTTTCTGTGTTTAGATTCCTGATAAAGATGGGTCTATGCTCTTACTATAGGCGGCAAAGACTCGATGGGTAGTTCATCTACTCACTGTGTTGAGACCCTTGTATTTTGTAGCATAGAATATTTTTCTAGAATGTCTGGGGATATGGGAATGTATTTCTATAAATAAATCATATAATAAATTATGTTAACCCATGGGGTTGGAGATTGCTAGTGCGTAATGCTGATGTTTCAATTTAAAGGAACAATGATCTTTGGGTGTGATGATAATGAAATATAATATAGAAATTATTAATGGTTAATTAATGCTTAAATGATTAATTAATGAAATGTTAAACTGATAAAAAGGTAATTAAGTAATGTAATAAATCTCTTTAAATGGTTGTGTGCTCATTGGATACCTAGTCTTAGAAGTAGCCGTCGGGAGTTTGAGAGACATTAGCTGCATTTGGGTCTAAGACTAGTTTATGACCATAGCGTGGTTGTGATATGTAGTGTATTCTCTACTTTATGTGTTTCTATACGCTACTCCACCCTATTAGTTAGGGAAACTGATGCCTTGGGGATTCTAAGCCCTAGGGTGGTCCAATATTCTAGTGGGAGGATTGATCGCCGACTACCCCCTTTGGCCCCTCTCTCTTCTCCTAGTAGTTACTTGTGCTGGTAGGCACAATGATTAGTTTTCCCCATATATGTATGTAGAGGGTTGTAATGGATTGTGGTTATTCACAGACATATATTATAGATATAGTTTCCTATGGACTACTATAGGTGTAACGTGTATAGGCAGTAATGGCTTGAGGATCCTTACTCGGTGTATGGGTTGTAATGCCTTGAGGTATAATACTCGACGTATGATACACATTATATGAGTTGTGGTGGATTCCAGAAACTACCTGGTTACTTGGTCACATGGACGTGGTGGTTTTGTTTCACAAGGTGAATGTTGTGGTGCTTTTCTCAGGTGTCTGTGAAAAATCCTTTTTGGAGAGAGATTCTTAGGACATGTGACGTTGGGGAAAATCAGCAAACAAGTGGGGAAGTAGTAGCAGGTTACCATTGATATTCTTTATTATATTATATACTCTTATATGTGATACTTGGTGATAGTAACCATGGTGAGGCTGGGAACATAGTATACCTATTTAGGTAATGAGTTATTTTCACTTTTTGTTCACTGTGATTTAGCATGATTTCTTTACTTTTTCACGAGAGGCTCTAGGGAGGATCCTACTGAGTATACTATTATACTCACCCTACATATATATAAACTGTTTTTAGGTAACTTGGAGCATGCAGGAGATCAGTCTGGTTTTTACTAGCTTGGGCTTGCGGGGGCTATTTGGGCTTCGTAGTTGCTGTTGTTTTTACTTTCTTTTGGGTACTTATAGTTATCCCCTTTAAGTTGTATTAGTTTTGCATGAAAATACATATGTGTGCTTGGGATTTCATTTATGTTGTTGTCTGAGTTGTATTTAGTTGGTGGTTGTCTTATCTCTCTCTTTTACATTTGTTATCTTATAGGGTAATTCCTCCCATTGGTGTGTTTACTATACCCTTAGTGCTAGTCACTAACCCTAGGCCAACAGGAGGCAGGACTCGCGGGGTCATTATCTCCCTTCTCACATTCCCGGCCCAAGAGGGGTATACTTTGTGGGGAGGGGGTCGTGCCCCTTAAATTATTTTATTAATTTTTTTTATATAGACATAAATTAATTATAAAGAAAATTTTATGTTTCTTTTCACTTTTTCAATGCTTTCTAGAGAGAATAATTTTATATATTCTGTACATAATATTTTGAAATTCCATTCAAAGGTGAAAAAAACTGTTCTATTTTATCCTATACAGTGTTAATGACCCCCCCTAAAACCCAATTTATTTATATCTCAAATAATTTATAACAATAAACTTGTTATTCAAATAGAAACCCACCCTCCCTCGGTTTAGTAAATTTTAATTTTAAAAATTTTGTTTTAATTTAAATGGGTATATCAATATTTGAAAATGTTATTCTTATAGGTTAAAAAGTAAATTTTCTAATTTTGATAATGGAATAAAATATTTTATGTGCCTCATAATTTCTATGGTGCTTCTATATTGTTTCTGATGATGCTCCATCCTTATAGTGCTCATGATGTGGGGTGATCCAAATATAGCTCTCCAATTAATTGGGTAGTGATTATGATATCTGTTTAATTATTTTGGAAGTTGACTATATTAATTATTCCACAAATAAGGGTTCTAATAAGGATTAAATGAATATAATTTCCCAATTCATCTACATGAATTTTATTAATTTCCCAATTTATCAACATGAATTTTATATGATTTCATATGTGTTTTCATGGAAATTATTTGATTTTAAAAGGTATTTTTATGCTATTCTGATTTAATGGAATTAATAACCCATTAGGGTATAAATGAATGTTTTTATGAAAATTATTTCCATGGATTCTTAAATTTTCTAAGATAGAATCATGATGGAAATTTTACATCGGAGTTTCTCAAAAAGTGGTATATAAAAATCATGGTGTTTAATATCTGATTCTGGTGTATGTAAATGATTACTCGATTATAGTGTTAATTAGAGTAATGTAAAAATTTATAATATAATATCATGGTTTTAAAATATACTAATAAGTTTATTTATTAATTTTATATACCTGATTAACCTTATTGTACTCATCCCACATTTCCAAATAATATTTAATTGGTTTTATTGATTACTATTAATAATGAAGTATTAATGTGGAAAATCATAATGTTTTTTAAGGATATAAAATGTGTTTTATTTTAAATATCTTGTATAGAGGTAAAATTAACAATAAGATTTTGATTCAAAATTTTAATGTATGGGTTTTTATGTAAGAGTTATGTAATAATTATCCAAAACTCTAAAACTAAAAATATATTTGAAAGTGAAAAAAATGTTACACATTTTTAGAAATGATATTATGGATTTAATACAAATCATGACCATATAGTCACCATTATCGAAGAATCTCATAGACTTTATGAATCTATAAAATCATCTAATGATAAAGATAAATATCTAGGGATAAAAAATGAACCAAAAATATAAATCACATTCTTATTAAGTAGACCCCATTATTATTATTAAAAAAAATTATGTCAGATTCCATATTTCAATAATATTTATCCATATAAATTTTTATCCTCACATATCCATAAAACAAATTACAATCTATCTAATACATCATTTTGTTATGTAAACTGATCAGCCAAAAAGAGCCTCTACTCGAACATCCATGTTTAGGAACCAATGATCTTGTTCTCCAAGATGTTTTTCCACAAAATCTTAAGCACTCATCCTCATACCCCAAAGGCTTCCGACTAGCAGTGGGGGTCAAAATCGATATCATGAGGGAAGTACAACCCCAAATGAGCATGTGAAATAAACATATAAATAATCAATCTCGGTACACATCAGAGTAATATGAGGAATAAATAGATGTCCACATATAAAAAATAACTAATAATATGAAAATATAAAAATTAACGTGATTGGAAAACTAATGTCATTTAGTAATGGTCTGAAAAACCATGTCTTATATAAAACAATGACTGACCACTGGGTTGATCAAAAATAAAAAATTGATTACTAAATCATAAGTACATTGTGCCCTACTATAACACCAAAATTAATCTCATCTAGTCACCTAATACCATTAGATTAAACCTCCTAGAATATAAAATAACTCAACTCAGGCCTCAACCCAACCTATGCCTATTGTAATCATGTGATAGCTACTTGAATAACCATTTTTAGTGTCATCCTGAGTATGGGTGTGTACAACTCAATTGTCCACCTCCAATAGTGGATAAGGAAAATACTAGTAAGAGAAATAGTGTATGTAGCTAACCTATGGGATAAATAAAATGTACAGGAATGATTATACATTCAAATGAGGCCATCATTTCTCTATTAACAAAATTTCTACCGAGTTATGAGTTGAAAAAAATCCAATACAGACTTGTATTGACCCATTCTAGTCACATGAGTCATAAAACATACAGTGAAACATATTTTAAATAAAGTGAGTGTCTTTTCATCCATCACATAACTCATGAAGCATAAATAATCATTTTTTCTCCTCAGTCCTTGGATGTGGAGTGCCTTTTCATACATTTGGAACCATACCTATGAAGTGTTATTTCTATCTTTCTAAACCATTAATATGAGTCATTGTGTGAGACATCTAGAACCATAAATAATTAAACTAGTACCCATATCATCACCAAGTCATTTATTTATACATCAAACAAAATATTCTTGGGCCATAATCTCATCACTTAAACCATGGATGTAGAGTATCATTACACTATCCATTCCGTCTGGTATACCATCATTCTAAAAGCATAATTCTTGAACATAATCCATAAAGAATACTATCATTTTTAGAGCCTCTATTTGAAACCTAGTCTATATATTATACTAACTATACTTGAAGATCCATTATGTGACATAACTAATATAGTTTCCTACCAGTGATTAGAGTATCATTATAAAAAATAAACTATTCCATCATTTTTCAATTATTAAGGATCAATATCTTAACATCTAGAACAAATAAAAAATAAATAAATCCCATTATTTCAAACAAACCACTAAAATAACCATCAAATAATTTAGACCCTAGGGAAACCACACACCCATTTTAAATAAACATGTGAACTTGGCCCAAAATTTCCCATTTTTAAAATCACATAGCAGTTAAAAATGCATTTCAAAATAAAATTAACTTCATACACTGCCTTCCCCATTTAAAAACCAAAACCAAGTTAAAATCCAACACACATTGTTAAAACCATTTCAAAGGCCTCTTTGTTTTTTTATTAATTCGTATTTTGTAAAATAAATTGAATACATATTTTCAAAAAATTCTAAAACATTCATTAAAAGGACCTAATAAGTGAAAATTAACCCATAAACCAAGAAAATCAGTGATCTTAACATGGTCAGGCTCATAACACACCTACTTTATACATTTAAACCACACTTTACCATTTTCAAGAAATGGAACACCCCATGGGATACAATTAGTTTGGTCATATAAAAACCAATGGATATGATGGGATCTATCTAAGATCCAATATATAAATTTAAATTCCAAAACATTAACATAAACCAAGGAAGAAAACACACCAAATATGGGCTATAATTCACTTTCCAAACATATATATAAATAAATTAAAGATACCATGGGAAACACTATTAGACCTCTTACCTCATTTAGAAATTATTATCAATCACTTAAAAGTCGTGAAGTCTTTACTAAGGCATGTACAAGAACCTTCCAAACTCTTTGGAATAAAAATGAGCTCTCTTTAACCACCCTAGATCAAACTTCATTCTACGCAACAAAAGAATATTTAATTTGATCATTTTTTAATTAGATTCACCATTTACACTAAATTGGAATAATTCTTAATAATCTCATTGGGCACTAACATCTTATCAAAACTATAAGAAACTGCCACAGTTAGACCATAATGGACACACGACACCTTTCCTAGGAAAATACATAAGATTTGATAACATTAAAAAAAACAAAAAAAATTAATTCATTAGGGGGAACCTATGAAAATTCACAATTAATGAATTCTGAAATGAATCACCATGAAATGACATGCGGAAGTAATCTTGGGGTCTCCGTTATACAATCAGACCAAAAATATCTTAATAAATGGATGACTCTAGCATTCCATAGTAAAATTATTAATAACACAAAAACTGTAGAATTATAAAATTTGCGATTATAAATATGGTAGAGAGAATATGTTGTCTTGGGGCCATTATAACATCAAAATAACGACAAATAACTGCATAAATCTACTCCCAAATCAATGGTTGGAGAAGGAGGAATGGTTTGGGAGAACCCATGGTCCACACATTCCAAATGGGGGAGGAAGAGGGGGTGTGTATAAAAATGCCAATGTTCATTTTAGTCAATTCCCCTCAATTGAAATTAAGTTTAGTTTATGGGTTCTCCAAAACATTCACTAATTGTGCAACCTTCACTTGGAATTACAAAATGACTCTCATGGTTACGTTGCATGGCTAGAAAAATAATTCCCCAACCATGATTTCATCATATGACCCTGCTGAACGGTTCATGGTTTGTAAGAAACTAGGTCTAGACTCTATGTTATGCCACAATCACTCCACCAATACCCATTATTTCCCCATTCGATCATACATTGTACTCAAAAATTTGATCTAACATTCAACTATACCATTTTTTGTTCAAAGTGAATATAAAACACCCTAAAAATTAATGTGTCACATTATTTCTCTTGAACAATACACATGAACCCTTGAACCCTACCTAGAAGACTCCAAAAAACCAGAAACATAACCCAAATACCCTAAGTCTCACCCAAATACCTAATATACCATCCAAGTCACATTCATCATAAAAAAATAATACTGAAAGGAATTCAAACTCTCATAGCATGATTTTAAGTCTCACTTCATAATTTGACCCTTTTAGTAAATGAAAATTCAAATTCCTTCTAAAATTTTCAACTCATACAAATATAAGATCTTACAACCTCCCCCACTTTAATACTTTTCATCCTCAATAAATCTCAGTAATAATTCATTTACATCACCAGACCAATATATGTCACTACATATAGTCAAAAATCTCATTCTGTTCCTAAATGTCTAAAACAAAAATATGGAAAGACCTCCAAATCAAGGTACAAAACTAGAAAAAAAACAAGGTAGTTCTTTTTCAAAACTAAATCACCAAGATGGAATTTTTTTCATCTCATCCAAATGAAACACTAATCATGTCATTTATAGAATAATAATTTGTTCTATGGTGTTCCCCAACTTAAGAATTACCTTAAAACTAGTAACTCTTAACTCTTGTAACCTCTTATTCCATAAAATTCCACTAGATTTTTAAAAATTCACTCCCACGACACGCTCATCATTGTTCTAATTATACAATTCCCAAACACCCATGAGAACACCAAAAATCATCATCATATATCTACTTTATAAAAACCCAATTCGGGATGACACATACCCTCTTTCCATAAAAAAACATAGAAAAAACTAGATTTTTCCTAAAAATTTGGATACAATTTCTAAAAATCACCCTTAGTTTCCCCAAAAAAATCTCTAGATGTGAGTTGAAACTTCATATGTCATCTTCATTCACTAACCTATATTAGAATATACTACGTAGTCTTGTCCCATAAATTCCCATATATAACAACTAATATTCCACCATATCACTTAGTCACTACATCGTTATCCCTTATGGCTTCCCATGACCACCTGAACATACCCATTAGGGTCCATACCAGACTCTAAGTGAGATTCCAAAAGTTGTTCATCCATTTAACCAAAATAGTCATCATGTCCTACCACACCACCAACAAACCTCCAAATTAAGCACTATTGATTACATTTTATAAAAACCTCACACCCAAATCATATTCTCTTCTAGATCATCCATCATTAATGATTTCCAATTTTCATTCCAAATTGAATTTAAGAAACCAATGTGTTGGTTCCTCATTGGCATCTTGGTACCTCGATGACTGATCAGTGGCCAATTCTTCAGACCAGTGACTCTTCTAGCATGAGTGTCACACCTTCTATATAGGACACATATCTCTCCTTCATAATAATTTCATTATTATTATATCACTCAAGAAACCTTAACCTATATTTCCCATGTTATATTGTTATTAGACCCATGAATTAGGAATGGTTGTCTCTCTTTCATCATAAAGACAAAATGAAACACAAAATATATCTCCCTATTATATTTCGTGAATGAAACCCATGGAAATAACTAATATATAATCAAATAGAAGGAACCTACCCATAAATTCACAATGGTTCTCTACCCACCATATGTCATCACTTACACCGCTCCATGAGCACATCCTCCATAGAGGCCCCTCATCAAACTAGAAATGAAATTTTGATAATTAGGCATACAATGGATTCTCTACTAGAATACATAGGATGAAATAATGATATTTGGATTGATCATCAATATAATAGAAGTAAAATATAATTTTATTGATGAATACAACCACAATCTAATCCATTTCTAATGTCACCTCTTACAACTGAGACATATAAAACCCATTTAAAGGCTTTAAGCCTTCCTACATACAAGAATCTTATCACACCCATATCATTTCTTATCACACTAATGGATACCTTCTTAACTCAATCACCTAAGTTCTATTCTCCCATATTTTTTATCCAAAATATGAACAAAACAGTGTGTAACCATGTTCTCAAGCCTCTATGATCCCATTAATTCTTAAATATTGCATTCTCTTATGGAACCCAACTGAATAAAATATTTATAAATATATTGTGTCACATGTCATGAAAATTCATCTCATAGTCCCTATCCACTTTTCATTTCTAACATGAATTCCCATATCATTCCAGGATGATAACTATTAGTTATTTCAAAAACCAAGGCCAAATCATAGAGCCCAAACCACTTCCACAACCACAAAATTCAATGCCGTCATTCAAAAGCTCCACTATGTTTACTCAATATTTAAATGAATTCCAGAAGATTCATCCAGATATTATCAAGATAAGTACATAACCAATCTTACCATTATAAAAATATAATTCCACTAATGAATCATCACCCAAAGATATTTTCATATCATGAAAAACAAACAACTTTGTGTTCCTCATACTAAAACCTATCTTTAATGATTTACTCATCCACAAATATCTCATTTATGTACCCCCTTGATGATGTTAGTTATAACTCACTAGTTTAGCTGCTACCCAAAGATATCCTACACACCTAAAACCACATAACCATGAGCACCACATGTTCTATAATTTTATCTCACCACTATCAAGAAAATATCACATGAACATCGATCACTTGGGATAGTACCTAAATGTGTCCCCCTCTTGAAATTATGCACAAGGATGACTCAGTGGAACACAAGTTATCCCCCACAAGAAAATTAGTCATCCAACACTTTTAAACCAATATTATGCTTCACCCTTCATACAAAATTGAAAAAAGTACCAACCATCCACTGAGGGCTCATACACCCAAGGAAATTCACCACTCAGCTAATCCCTATCATGGTTCAACCTCAATAGCCACATTCCACCAACTCCCAAAACTAGAGTAACACCAACAAGGTCACTAAGCTCTCCCACATATCAACACCATCATTTCTGATTACAAAACACTAGGTCTAACCACCTAGAACTATAATAACTCATAGAATGAAACAACTTATAGATCCCTAACACTCACATGTCCCAATATCACATAGTATAAACAAACAAAAAAATCAATCTCCAGGGTATCTCAGAACAAATATTTCGTAACAAAAACTAACCACCTACAATAAGGGATCTCATCTTCTCTATGAATCTCCACATCATACTTCTCCAAGGAGGACAAGGCCCCAAAACTGATCTTGAACAAAAGAACCAAAAAAATATGTCCAATAGTTAGGAACCTCTTCCATGTGAACCCACTAGGGTCATTGAACCTTTGGTGAATGAGGATCGCATCGACATACTCATATTTATGTATCTTAGTTTGAATCCACATAATCTTCCATAAAAAAGATCCATTTAAATGTTGGACCAACTAATTAGAATGCCCCCAAATACTTGTATTGGAAAACAACGTATTATAAATTTCTACACATTCAATAATCACGCCACTGCCTAATAATAATTACACAATAGTTGTACTATAACATGTAGATCATGTGTTACAACCGCAATGCATGAGATGCTTGGTTCTTTTATATTCCATCAATAGAAACAAAATCACTAGACTATTTTCATCCTGCCAAGATCTATAAATCTAAAATAAATAAATAAATTCAAACCAAATGTGTGTCTCTCAAGATTAATATATTATAAAACCTTAATATTGAATAACAACAATATCAATCCAAGTACCTAGAAACCTATAATTCCTACCATAATAGGTTATGATGATGGAGCAGACATATATCCATCACATGCTCTAATAAAATCATATATCACCATAATAATAGATATAAAATAGTTAATTAATATGAAATTAACTTCTTTGATACCACTTTGTAACATCTAGGACTGTGAGCCACTAAATCAGTGCTCTGAGCCAATTTTACACAAGACAGAAGTGCCCATTCTCATATGTTAGAGTCTTCCAACTAGTAGTAGGGGTCCATTGTTATATTTTAATGAGGCTATATCCTTAGATCATATTGATAAATAAAAAATTTAAGTAACTAATCAAAATACACATTACAATACATAGAATAATAAATAGATATCAAAATCTCCAAAATAACAATAAAATATATGAATATAAATAAATTATGACTGGAAATCTAATATAATGTTGTGATGGATCAAACATCCATATCAAAATTCAACATTAATCAATCACTTGGTTTATACCACTTATTAAGTGTATAAATAATAGAGAATCACACTAGGCCCAAATGTAAATTAGATATGAGTCTCATCTAGTCTCTAAATACCATATGTGGCATCCTACCGAATCACATAAAATTCAATCCAGGCCTTATCCAATGTGTGCCTCTAATAAACATGTGATAGGTGAACATGTAACAATTTATAGTGGATGTACTTGAAGGTTGCAAGTACAACCCTGTAGGCAAGAACCAATGGTGTCTAAGAAAAATAATACTTATATCAATAGTGTATGATTATAAAAATTTGGATAAATAAGTTGAATATGATTGAAGATTCACTCAAAAGAATAAAACATTAACCAAGTAAATGATTTCCCTCAGTTTCCAAGGTGATACTGAAGCTAAAAAAACCTACATCAACCCAAGATTGGAATTTGATTAATAAAACATAGGGTAAAATATACCTTAAATAAAGGTTGTTTATTTTCAACCATTACAAAACTCATGAAAGAATAATGCATCAATCCATATCTCTAAACATCATATATGGAACAAATATTTCGACATCTAGAACCATACATGTGGAGCCTCATGTCAAAATCTTTACACCTAAGCTGTAGAGTGTCAGGTTAGATATGTGGAACCATACATCATAATAATAGTTCTCAGAGTATCAGTCTATCATCTACCCATAAATCAAAACAATTGTTCATGTAGTATTATTCCAATACCTAGACCATGGATGAAGAGTTCCAATCATCTATCCATTCCATCTAGTATATGAGAGTTCCTTTAGATTCATCCCAAAACATAAACCATAGATAATACAATCATTTCATAGAGCCTCATATTGACACAAATTTTGTATTGTATAATTACTTTGTCTAGGCATTCATTCATTCACATAACTCATGCAGATTATTGCCAACTTCAAAATCCTCATTCTGACCCCTTAACTATCCCACCATTTATCAATTGTTATGTTTCAACATAATATCCTTCCCAAATAATAATAAAATGAAACATTCATTTCTAATAAAATATTTAAAATCACAATTAATCCATTTCACTATAAGGGTAATCGCACACCCTTTTCAAATCCAATATCCCTTAGCCCTTAAAAAATCAAATCAATAAGATTAATCGAGTTAAGAACATAACCCACCTAATATAACATTTATTACTACACATTACCATTTTCATGAAATGATCCACCCCATGGGAGATCATATGTCTATTCCTCTAAAACCCAACATATCTAATAGGATCAATTAAAGGTATAAGGTTTAAATTTAAAGAATAATCCTATAATTTAAAGAAAGAATTAAAACACACCACACATGGGATAAAATGAATTTACCATATACAGATGTAAATAAATTTTCAAAAATAAGGATATATCAGTCATACAACTTACCTTGTTAATAAATACACATAAAATATTTACACATCCCCACGTATTTATGATGGCCCGCCCAATGCATTTCCAAACTCTTCAGAATTCAAATGATCTCATCTAAAAAACCCAAGATCTAGCCACTTTTCAACCATTAATAAAAAATTAATCTCATCATTTATAAATTAACAAAATCATTTAAACAAACATCTCATGACGTTCACTAATCCCATTTTCTGATATAATTTTATAGACACCCCATGTAACTGCCATGGGTGTTCTACAATGTACACCAAACACCAATCCTAGGAAATTACCTAATAGGTGATACCATTACAATAATAAAATATAAAATTCATTTGGTTAAATACTAAAAATATCACCATGAATATATATTGTAATAGAACTCAATGCACAGACATGTAGATTTCATCCCAGGATCTTCTCCACACAAGCCAACAAAAATCCCCATAAGAAATAGATTATTACAACATGCCTGAATGGGATAATCATAAAAACATATATGAAGGAACTATGAAATTTTATATCTTGAGGAATGAATAGAGAATAGGTTATATAGGGGTATTCGAACATTAAAAATGACCAAAGATCACTACAAATTCACTCCCATGTCATAGGATGGAGATGTAGGAAAGGGTTGGCCAGACCCATGGTCTGTCTAGACCTAATGGGGGATGAATATGGGGTGTATCTACAAACCCATTGGGGGTATTTTGGTATTTTCCCATTTTAAAATAATAATGGATAGTCGCATGTCTTGGCCACATAGTTTTTAAAACCGCCCACCAACCATGTGCCATTCACTATCCATTTAAAAATGCCTCACCTGGTTAGGACCCATGGTTAGAAAAATAGTGCACTAACTATGTTGTCAGTATTTCCTACCCTCTTCCATATGGAACATGGTTTTTATGAAACCATTCGTAGACGGTGATACTTTCATTAGGCTCTCCACCAATCCACATAGTTTCTCCTTTGGCTTACATATTTTACACAAAAAAATTCTATAACTAAGATGAATAACCATTATCTATAAAAAATGAACAGAAAAAAACCCTTAGCATCATTGTGTCAATGTTCTATCCAATGTAGATTACCCCAAACCACAAACACTAGAATTTTTTTTAAAATACCTGACTATTAATTCAAATCTCCGGAGTCTCACCCAAACACACAAGATACCTTTTGAGCTTCATTAATCATCTAAAAGAATTTATTAGGGAATTACAAATATTAGATCATTTTTTTGAGTCATTTTTTTAAAATTTCACCCATATAGAAAATCAATGTTCAAATTTATTTTTAATTTTTCAACTCATAAGGACATGGTATCTAACAAATATAATAGAAAAAAATTACTATTCCAAAATAAATGATGTAATTAGAGTTCATAACCTAATTTTTAGAATTTTAGAGATAATATTGAATGAAAAGGTAAAAATACATAATGGTCTATAGTATTGAATGAGATAGGGAGGTTTAATTACTTTATAAGTAATCTGTTTAGTGTCTGGATATGAGGATTAGACGACCCATGGAAAGAATCATCATAGCTGTAACACCCTAGGTAAATAAAGAATATGACATTTTCATATTTATCCATATTTGTTAATAAAATATTAATATGACTTTAAAGGGGATGCTACGCTCGATGGCGTACCCAACACGCAACAATGAGTTTCTTGAGAATCTTACGTTGCACTCTAATAATAAAATAATATTATTTTAAATGGTAGTTAACATGTAGTTGTTGTATTGGTGGGAATGGATAGAAATAACTAAAATATGATTATATATTTTTTAAATGTTTTTACATTTATCCAATAAAAGATAAAGGCTTAAAATACGGAAAGAATTCAATTTTAGGCGTATATGCCCAAGCTTTCACTAAGGGTTCGCTTATCACCTTTTGATGGAGAACCGTCATTAAATATAGTTTTTTCACTCATATACATTCTATCGGACCAAATAAAACTCTTCTTAATAATCGGGACATCAAAATTTACTTTGTGTAAATTTTTGGTATCTTTCCGATAAAGTTCATTTTTGTAATGAATAGTGTAAAATGTTGTATTTTAATTCAAAACCACTTTTTAATCTAATTTATTTATATGATTATATTATCTTTTGAATTGGTTTTAAATTGAAATTAGAATATATTTTTACCAATAAATCCAATAGTGTTCATTGGAATTAATTTCACTTTGAAATCAGACTTAAACTAGTGTCAATCTTTTGATACTTATTGTTTCATAAAAACACGCTATTTGCTCTGACAGCAGGAATTGATTATTAAATTAATTAATGTGACTTATATGTTTTTAATTTTGTAAAATATACTTCATTTTTGAATTCGGAATATCAAATATATCTTAGGGTGAATTTTTGGGATTTTTCTGAAAAACTTCAATTTTGGATGAATAGTGAAACCACTAAGTGGTACTTATAAAAACTGATTTTTCTGTTTAAATGAAATTTTTCCATATTTTTGTTTTGAATTTCAAAAATCTGACATACATGGTTGTCATTAAGAAGTAAAATGTGGTTCAATGGGATAAAAATAATTTTTTGGTGAATAGTAACTTATTAAGTTTTTAATCGCGATTAGAGGTAATTAGTGTAGTTTATGGTAAGAATAATGTTTTAATAAAATGAAATGACCTAGACACATGTTTTACCCTCATTGTATGTGTCATGGACGACCAAGAAAATCCATGGGTCAACTTGGGGACCCCATGGAGCCACTTTGGTTTGAAAATGACATAAATATCTTTTTATTTAATGTTAAAGTAAAAATGACACAAACATGAGATGTTTTACTAAAACAATTTTTATATGGAGTTATAAAAGTCATAGTTTTGACTATAAATAGTCATTGGAAAGATAAAACAATTTCCTAAATCATAGTATTTTTTTATAATTTTTAGACATTAAATAATTTAAATTATTTATGACATCATGATGATGCAGTGATGACCTCATTATTTAACGATTTAAATAAAATGGAAAGATAATGTAATATCTAAGACCTACACATGTACAAAACCTATTGGATGAGTGGATTTAGAACCCTTATCACCTCATCCTAGAAATAAATCAATGTGGGACCTTTAAAATTCGAAAATCTTTTGAAAATAAAGTAACATTTTGTAACTTTACAAGAGTGCCCCTCCTCTCCTCTTATAAAAGGCCCCCACCTCTACCTCCTTATCCACATTTCCAAAGCCTTTGGCTCGGCCAACCCCTGCCCATTATGTCTCTCCACATCCCTCTATAACTCCTTTAAGCCTCACTTTGGGAATAAGCCTTCCCAAGGAAGCCTTTGAGATCAAACCAAAGGGAGTAACCCGATTTTAAGGTAATGTCTTCACTTGTGTCCTTTTGTTTTATTTTGCTTCTCCAACCCCCTAAACTCTTTTTATTCATTTATTTTGTAACAAATCCAGTATATTAAATATACTAGGATGTTTTTATAAGAATTATTCGAGCTACACTTACACAAACCTACATCTAATTGTTAAAGAACATACTGTTTCCGTGGATGGCGAATTTCTGCCTCCCAAAACGATGATTGTTAAGCATTCTTTTAACACCTTAAAAGGTGGCCATTAAGATGTCACTATATTTATATATGATATATAATATTTTTATGATTTCCTTAAGCTTATGTATTTTTCATTTATGGCATACCTTTATGGCTTCCATTATGGGTATACGCGATATCTTCATTTAAGGAAGTGCAGACTACCGCCCCCTCAAAGTGATTTGATTCGTTAATACCATATGTGGTACGTATAAAGGATATATTTAATGATATTATATATGATACAATACTATAATTAAAATACTATTATGTATCATTATGTTTTAATTCCATTAAATATGAAATAGTAATGGAAGTAGCGTTCATGCGTACGTACGGCTTACCGTCTCCATGAACGGTACATTTCATCTCTTATCTCAAAATGTTATGTAATATTATATGTACATATATATAATGGATATATATGTAATATATTACATCTAAATTATGGATATAATTCTGGATTTATAACATATATATATCTCTCTCATTTTGTTTTAATTCCATTAATATGAAAAAAAATGAAAGTAGCGTTCATGCGTACGTACGGCCTACCATCTCCATGAACGGTGCTTTTTGTTTTTTATCTCCAAATGATATGTAATAGTATAAAATGAATATTTACTAGATATATATGATATTTTAATCATTAATAATATTCTGGAAATTATTTACTTATAACTACATGGGAAATCTTTTTTCAAACAAGTTCATTTTTGACTCATGTACCAAACATCGGCAAAAATGTCTGATATGAACTAACATTATTAAACAATTATTATAACATTATAATATGTGATATGAACTGAATAATAATCTCTAAAGGAGGTACTTAGGCAATTATTAATTTACCAAAGTTTATTATTCAGGAATATAAATAAATGAACAAGACAAGTTGGACTTCAGGTAAGGGATCCTACTCCACTCTTTCTTTTTAAGTACACTCTTTTATGTCATTCCTTTTAAAGCTAATATTTATTATTATTGGGATACTCTTTTATATTAATCTTACTTTAATTTTTATGTTCATGTGATGAGAGACCCTATTCTCTCTCATCAATCCATTTTGGAAGTTTTGAGTGGTGCTATTAGGCTGCCGAATTTTCGTAAGAGATCTAACCTCTCTCTTTCTTTTTAAGTACTCTCCTTTATGTCACTTCTTTTAAGCTTCTCTTTGTTATGTTGGGGGATGTTATTTTATATTCCTATTTTTTTAAACTTTATGTTAATATTATGAGAGACCCTATTTGATCTCATCAATCCATTTTTGGAAGTTTTAAGTGGCGTCGTTAGGCTGCCGAGTTTTCGTAAGGGATTTTTCATCTCACTTTTATTCCCATGAGATTTATGCTACATTTTCCAAAATTTCCTTTGAGTGGTGTATGTACTTCACATTATTTTACTCATTGTGTAATATGCTTTCTTTTATGGGTATTTACATCAATGTTGTATTGTCCTTCTTTCACGAGGTGTATGTTTCGAAAGATACCCATGTCGGTAAGGGAACCTTTCACCCTCCTCTTTTTAAAAGACTTCTTTTGTTGGGTCTTTTAATTTACATATTGTTATGTTGGGATATTTTCTCATATATCCTTATTGATGTAAATTTTATTTCCAAGTGATGAGATACCCTTCTTTTTATCTCTCATCAACTCATTTTTATGTGACGTCGTTAGGCTGTCAAGGGAACTTCTTAACCCAATTTCTATTTCTTTGGGTTCAATATGTAGTTATTGAATATGTCATCCTTTTAATATGTGTGAATGAACTTTGATTATTTTACACTTAATATCCACTTATATTTGGTGTATTAGTTTGTCAAACATAATTATGTAATTGATTTATCCTTAAACCAAGGATACCGCCTTTGTATGGGACTTCGTCTCAATCTTCTTTCATTGAGGTATATTTTGTTTTATACACAACCTTCTGTTATATGGTGTATAAACCCCTTTGACTTTTACGTTTATCCAAAAGGAATCTTTTTTATACGAATCGTTTTACTAAACGACAAAAGGGAATGTTTTGTCGTACGTATGCGGTGACAACGACTTCTCCACCGCCGTGACCATTATTTGAGTTTCGGCTTCCTCTACAAGCCATACCTTCTTTTTAAAAGAAAAATAAATACCATGTTTTACTTTTCTTTTATTTTGGTATTGAAAATGGTTCTCATAATGTTTTTATATCAATTTTTTGTATTGATATCTTGTGATTGAAAGGTGAAAATGTTATGTTTCTTTTATGCATGTTTTATGTGATACGATTATGATGAGGTTATTGGGCATTATTATCAAGACGGGTGGTTCCGTGATAAACTAAGGGAGGGTGAGCCCGATATAGCTCTCCAATGCATTGGGTAACGCGAAGGAGTGAAACTTTAAGGTTTCTCCGAAGAGATTTAGGGAATATGCTGTGATGGGTATTCCAAACGTAACCAAGAGGGTTACTCCCTACGTAAGAATGTTATGAATACCTCAAGTTACCTTTTATGTCTTATGATTTATATTATTTATTCATGATTTTATGAGGTATGTTAAAGTGCTTATGTTTTATGGGTAAAGTATGATTTCATTCTTATGTATACATGTACTCATGTTTCCTTTCCATATTTTTATATCCCTTACTGAGCTTTTTATGCTCATCCCATGTTTTTGAAATGTTTTTCATAGGTCAAGGGAAGGGTACATGATATTATGATAGTGTCAAGGAAGTTTCAAGAAAGAATCCATGTTTTATTTTAAATATGTTTCCGTTATTGGGAAAAATGAATACTATCTTTTATGTAACCACTTTGTTTAAATGTGGAATGTAATGAAAGTTTTATGATCTAATTCTCTAAAACTCTAAACCTGAAAAGATCCTCAATGTGTAATATTTTAATAGCTCAAGATTAAGTAAGTTTTAAGGTTGGGCCCTTATAGTTGGTATCAAAGGTCGGTTTAGATAAATTTAGAGGTTAGGGTATTCTTTAAGCATAAGTGGCATTACCATATTGGCTAGGATTTTAGAAAGTGTCATAGTTTTTAGATAAAGTGAATGAGTAAGTGTATCTTAGTCTTTATCTTACTCATTAGTACATGATGGTTATGTTGATATACTCACACTAACCTTTTTGGTTTTAGTAAATGGTTGCATCTAGCAGGCACCAAAGTGACAATTGGTTTGAAGGAAACTATGGTGGTTCTCTGATTAAGAGACTGGATGAAATGAGTTATTCAATGAGGAAACTCGTGTTTGTTCTAAACCAACTATCAAGGAGTCATTATCAACCACTTTAACCTTGGTATGTTCTATAATGCATCATGCACGATATGACCAATCGATGTGGAAGTTCAGGTAATAATTATAAGGGTAACCATTAGGGTTTATATGATCCTTACTTTTGAGGTAATTATGGGTTATTATATGTTATGATGGAAAATGAAAGGCATGAGATAAAATTGAGGTTAAAATATGTTATGTTTATTTTTAAAGATTTTTATCTCGTTTTGGGAAATGTTTTGAGAATTATATAGTTTTGGAAAAAGGACAACACGTAGACCGTGTGACAACCTGTCGCGTCGGACAAAGCTGCGGGAATCGAACCCACAACCAAAGTGCGACTGGTATTTATCGCCTACTACTAGACTACGTGAAGTCCCCGGTTAGTTTGACTGATTCTTTTTAGTTATATGATTTTATTAATTAATAGTAAGTTGATTTTGGGTTATCTATGGAAATTTATTAACCTACCATGGAGGATATGTGATTAGGTTAATTACTTTTCAATATGAGACTTTAGGAGAAACTAAGGTTGTTTAGAGATAAATGTTACGATTTAACTTGGAAGACTATGTGACTAAATCCTTCAAATATTTGGGTTTCAATCTTAGATTGGTTTACTTTGAAGAATTTTATGGACAAATTGTTTATCGGATGGTCCTCGTTGAACTTTGGGTTTTGTTGGACAAATTTTGGAGATTAAGCATAGATTTTCTTTTTAAAGGGTTATCCTTTTCTGGATTATCTGACCTTGTACTAACCTTTTTGGTTTTTTTTTGGGTTAAAGCCTAAAGACATGGAAAGTATATAGTTCTCTTTGGTGGATTAGGTGATTCTCTAGAAGTTGATTATACTACTCTTAATGCGAACAAGTCTCCCTAAATACTTGTCTTTTGGAAAAAAATATGAGTTTGATTAAGGAATCTAGCAAAAGTTGAAAGTCAACATGATAAGTGATTATATTTCCTTATGAATAAATTCCTCAATAAAAAGTAACTTAAAACAAAAATGTTGTCTATTAACTTTTCCTACCGGGGAATCGAATACCGTTTAACCCATCACAAGTTTGTGATTTTCTTATGGTTAACTTTCTCCTAGACATGTTTACTATCACTCTCCCTCAAGAACATGACCCTTTACTTTTTCTTCCATGTCCATGTTTTTCTACATGTAATCCTAGTATGGGTTAACTTGGGTGACCTCTGTACTTATCTTCCTTTATTTTAAAGTGATTGTTTTACCGACTCTTGTTCCGATGTGGGACTTTCAAGGATGTTTCCAAGCTCAATTTTAAAAATTGCAAGGACGCAATTCCCAAAAGGGGGGAAGGATGTAACACCCCAGGTAAATAAAGAATATGACATTTTCATATTTATCCATATTTGTGAATAAAATATTAATATGACTTTAAAGGGGATGCTATGCTCGATGGCGTACCCAACACGCAACAACGAGTTTCTTGGGAATCTTACGTTGCACTCTAATAATAAAATAATATTATTTTAAATGGTAGTTAACATGTAGCTATTGTATTGGTGAGAATGGATAGAAATAACTAAAATATGATTATATATGTTTTTAAATGTTTTTACATTTATCCAATAAAAGATAAAGGCTTAAAATACGGAAAGAATTCAATTTTAAGCGTATATGCCCTAGTTTTCACTAAGGGTTCCCTTATCGCCTTTTGATGGCGAACCGTCGTTAAATATAGTTTTGTTCAGTCTTATACATTCTATTGGACCAAATAAAACTCTTCTTAAGAATCGGGACATCAAGATTTACTTTGTGTAAATTTTTGGTATCTTTCCGATAAAGTTCATTTTTTTTAATGAATAGTGTAAAATGTTGTTTTTTAATTCAAAACCACTTTTTAATATAATTTATTTATATGATTAGATTATATTTTGAATTGGTTTTAAAGTGAAATTAGAATATATTTTTACCATTAAATCCAATAGTGGTCATTGGAATTAATTTCACTTTGAAATCAGACTTAATCTATTGTTAATCTTTTGATACTTATTGTTTCATAAAAACACGCTATTTGCTCTGACAACGGGAATTGATTATTAAATTAATTAATGTGACTTATATGTTTTGAATTTTTTAAAATAGACTTCATTTTTGAATTCAGAATATCAAATATATCTTAGGGTGAATTTTTTGGATATTTCTAAAAAACATCAATTTTTGATGAATAGTGAAACAACTAAGTGGTACTTATAAAAACTGATTTTTCTGTTTAAATGAAATTTTGCCATCTTTGTGTTTTGAATTTCAAAAATCCGACATACATGGTTGTCATTAAGAAGTAAAATGTTGTTCAATGGGATAAAAATAATTTTTTGGTGAATAGTAACTTATTAAGTTTTTAATCCCGATTAGAGGTAATTAGTGTAGTTTATGGTAAGAATAATGTTTTAATAAAATAAAATGACCTAGACACATGTCCTACCCTCATTGAATGTGTCATGGCTGACCAAGACAATCCATGGGTCAACTTGGGGACCCCATGGAGCCACTTTGGTTGGAAAATGACATAAATATCTTTTTATTTAATGTTAAAGTAAAAATGACACAAACATGAGATGTTTTACTAAAAAAAATTTTACATGGGGTTATATAAGTCATATTTTGGACTATAAATAGTCATTGGAAAGATACAAAACTTTCCTACATCATAGTATTTGTTTTATAATTTTTCGACATTAAATAATTTAAATTATTTATGACATCATGATGATGCAGTGATGACCTCATTATTTAACGATTTAAATAAAATGGAAAGATAATGTAATATCTAAGAAATTATTTCACATGTGTCCATTTTTATTTATTTAATCCCTACAGAACCCCATTCCCTTAATTATTATAATATTATTATTTATTGACATTTTCTAAACTCATGAATTAAAATTAAATGTTATTTAATCAAATAATATAAAATATATATTCTTTCTCTCTAGACCATTAAACGTGGTCCACCATTCCTCCATAATATTTAGTGGGGATTGATTAATGACTACTTAATAAATAAATAAATAGCACAACATTATTTGAAATTATGTAATGAAATATTATTTTCCCAAAATTGAAACATAATAATTATTATCTATTCTTCTCACATAATATTATCTTAAATAAATTCAAACAGAATACTTATGATCAATAATAAATGAATAAAAATTAAACTACATGTTGCATTAATATTCATTCAACATGGTAAATTATAAATATTATTATATTATTTTAACTAAGACTTTAGATACACTTATTTTATGACCCTCCAGGACTCTTTCTCAATGGACTTTGGAAAAATAGCCTAAACTCCATGTATAACATCTACCAAAATGTCAATCAACCCATTGAGAAAGAATTTAATGTGAAAATTACATAGTTCCTCATATAGAATCTCATTATGTAATATTATCCATTTATCTAGATATCTCTAATCAAGAAAGTTCCAAGCAGGTGCGACCATCCTATGTGCTTGATATATCTTTATTTGAATTTCTAGAAATCGAACATGCATATAGAACACCATGAACATGGATTTATCTAGTCAATATCATTTACATCAATGATTCTATGATATAAACTTACATTAAGGAACATAAGGTATTAATCTATTCTTCCATTATTCATTAATGAGATAGTACTAATGACGCACATAACATATCATACCTCTCCACAAACATATGACGTCATATTTTTATCAATAAATCAAATTTTGTGACTTATAATACCCGTTAATAATAATATTAATGTCTAATGATAAATAAAATCATCTATAAATAGAAGCATATAGAAATAAATATAAATATTGATTCCCTACTGGTGGTTTAAGTTCTCAAAATATTTTACACTAGATATTACCGAGGGTGTACATGATATGAGGGTGCCTCAAAATCATAGGAAACTACACTCATCATAGTGGGGAACTAGTATGAACTTTTAGTGTGAAAACTACTCTTATGACATTATCACATACAATGTTATGTAGAAGAAAAATCATGATGTGATAAATAGTTTATTAATATTTAATATTATGATTACATATAATCAAAAAGTAAAAAAGAATTTGCTTCTAGGTCACCAACTCCAATAGACTCCCATTTTCACTAGACACAACTACTAACAACATTCAGTCCGCTAGATCTCACATGATACTCAGGCTTCTACTAAGAGAGGACTTTAGTCAAGGGTTCCACCATGTTTTTCTCACATGGGCAGGATTTTTACTATAACTTCACCCATCTATGAAAAATTACTCAAGATTTGATACTTCTAGAGTATGTGATTTTTCCTTTCATGTGACCTTTCCCCTTTTGAAAGATTCACCGCTGAATTATTATCACACTACAATGTGATATAGTCTATACTACTACATACATTGTCATGCTCCTCAAATTTTTTTATCCAAACAACTTCCCTAGCTGCATCTGAAGCTGATATATATACAAACATCAGTATAGAAATAGAAAACATTGGATTCTTTGAATCTTCCCACTAATAGCTCCACCATTAAGACAAAAAAACATATCTTTACTATGATGTAATATCATTCAGGTATATTTTAAAACAATCATCAGTATAAACCTTGGAGGCCAACTCCTCATCTACTCTATACACCATGAACATACCCTTGGTTCTTCTATGATACATGGGGATAGCCTTTATATTATATCAATTATGTTCTACTGTATTATATTGATATATGACTACCATGTTCATTGCATAGGAAATATCATGCCAGCTAAACAAAATGACAAACAAGATTGATCGTATCACTGAAGTGTATATGATCTTACTCATTCTCTCTTTCTCATATTCTATCTAAGGACATATTTTCATTGAAATATGTATACAGTGTGACACTAAAACAAATACCCTCTTGGATTGTTCCAAAATAAATCTCTTTAGTATCTGATCGATGTGTGTACCTTAACATAGTCAAAGGAGATTCTTGGATATTACACAAATGATATTGTTCCCTATAACATAGTATGCTTCATATAATTCCTTCGTGGAGAAACACTTGTTTAATCAGTCCATAATAGACTGTATGACTAGTATTCTATTTTTAGTATGTAATATTTCAACAACATATACTACTAGGATAAAGAATAAAATTACACTAAACCATATATAAACACATTTCACACATTCATTATTAATGAAACCAAATTCTATTCTGGAACCATTGAATCAAATGTCTCATGACCCAGATTCTTGTTTCAATTAACAAATGGATCTCTAGAACTTAGAAATCTCTTTGGAATCACTTGGATTCATAATCCCTTCTATTTGTGTTATTTATACATCTTGTTGAATTTTCCCATTATGAAATTCTATTTTGACATCCATATACCAAATTTCATATCCATGGTATACTGTTATTGTATGTAGAATTCTGATGAATTTAAAAATGGTGATAGGTGAAAATGTTACATCGTAGTCAATTCTGTGATACTATTTAAATACATTAGCCACTATCTTTTATTTATAGTTATTTAACTTACCTTTAATGTCCAATTGTCTCCCGAAATCCCATTTTCACCTGAAATGATTTACATCAACTGGCACATCTTCGAGAACCCAAAAAATTTTCTAATACATGGAATCCATTTTGAATTCATGGATTCTTTCCTTCTGGAAGCTTCTGAGCTCTCTATTGTTTCTTTTTCTGAGGTGGGATCATCATTCTCAATCAATAATGAGTCAACATATTCTGTGATAAGAAAATAATATCTCTTTGGTTCTCTTACCTCTCTATTTCTCCTATTCAATACTTGTGTTTCATGACCTACTTTATCCATAAGATCATGTGGAATATATTCCTCTACTTACTATTTTGTATCTTGATCATAAACTTCATAGAATCTAATCTATATTCCAGTATACTTTATTAGAATTTACTCACCCTTAATAAATATGGCTTTTTTGGAGACAATAACCTTCCTATATAACTATTTTTATAGTAAATATCCCTTTTTGTCTTATAATACACTATAAAGATACACTTTTTTCCCTAGGTTGAAGGTTTCTTTCCTATGAAGGCCTTAAGAAATGCATAAAAACCCCATACATGTTTATGTGATAAAAAAGTTTCCTTCCTCTCTATACCTCATAGGGAATTTTGTTTTCCTCTTTAGTTGGTACTCAGTTTAATGTATATTCTTCATTTGATAATGAATATCCCCAAAAGGATCATGGAATATTTTCAAGACATTTCATCGAATTTACCATGTTTAACTTGGTATGATTCAACCATTCACTAACACTATTCTTCCTTGGTGTGTAATATGAAGTTAGTTGTGATAGAATCCCAAACACCCATAAAATATTTGTAAACTAGTGGTTATGATATTCACAACCTTGATCTGATTGAACAATATTTATATTAATTCCATGTTCATTCCCTATTTTATTCATGAATTATCTGAATTTCTCAATGCACTCATACCTCATACTCATTAAACTGACATAGACTTATCTACCCAAATATTGAGTAAAATTTATAATTTAAAAATATCCACAATTATATTATACTAGAAATGGTCCACACACATCAGTATGTACTAATCCAAGAAGCACTGTGGCCATTTCACTATATCCCAAAAATTGTGGTATGGTCAATTTTCCTTATAAATAAGTAAGAAATAATCCAAGTGGTTTTAGCTCATAAGAATTTATATAACCACCTTGATAAATATTTTTCAAATGATACTCAATTTCATGACCAATAAGGTGATTTCATAGCATGGTGTTATGTTATTCATGTGATATTGATTTGTTGTCTATTTCCAATATCTATTTTTCATAATATAATACATAATGAACATTATTCAAATATGTAATACCATAACATATGTTCTTTTTATTAAATAAAAAAAATTATATCTAGACATGAAAATATTACCATCTGAATCTAGGAATGATATAGAATTTATGTTCTTGGTGTAACGCCCCAACCATAGAAGCTCTGAGCCAATGCCTTACTTTATTGCATTAGAAAGATTATGAGAAATAAAATCCCAAAGGTACAATCAGTTTAGAAATATTATAAAACTAGATTTCATACAAGATACCCATATTACAATTTGAAATATAAAATATAACATGATACATAATAAAATGAAATGAACAGTATCCTTGAAAGCATATTCAAATATTTCTTCTTCATAACTTGGGTAATGGAAAACAAATAAGGGTGGTCTCAAATGATCATTATGGGTTAAGTAAAGAGGAATCTATCATGAATTAATAATAAATAATTAATATATAAAGGTAAATAACCAAACATGCATTTAATTTAAATAACTGGATAAGGGATAATCAATGTGGAAAGGTAAATAAATGAACACACATGCCATTTTATCAATAAACTAAGAACCAATATTAACTCATTGATAATTTCAATGAAAACATGTCATGGATAATAGTAATTATAATATAATAATTTCCAAAAACTAGACTAATAATAGTTGGACATCACTTTTTCAAGGAACATGATACCATTATTGTCAAGATCAATCCTCAAGATAGTTTAAAATATATAGGGTAAAAACAAATTTGATTTGGCACACTTATTTCTTATCATTGGACTAACGATGCGTCGAGGTTATTTCATTAACAGATCCAAATCCTAGGACGTTAATGTATAATTAATTCCTTTTATATCAAATAATCAACTTAATTAATGATTAATAGTCCTTATATTTAAATATCTATATTGAGAAAAAGATACAGATTTATCAGTTTTTCCCAATTAATCAAATAACTATCAAATTGAACACAATATATAGACATGGTTTATGGTTTATCAAATAATAATATATATTTAATGATAATATGTATTTTTAAGATAAAAAAATATAAAATAAAAATGATCATAATGATGTGCATTTTTCAAGGGAAAGTTAACAATCACAAAAAAACTCATATTGGAAAAATAACTTTTACCACTCAATAATTTTCAATTCAAAACCACTTGGGTGGGATATTTCAATGTGTCACTTAAAATAACATCAATTATGACTTAATAGTGATATAAAATGAAAATGTGAAATTATATACCCCAAATTAAATTGGATTGGTTCATAATAACAAATAAGTCGCAATAGAATGTAAATTGAGATGACATCCCTTATAACTTTGGTAACATATTAATCAGAAGCCCAATTAGTAATTATAATAAAATGAAAAATTTAAATACCATGAATATAAATTTATTACTGATATAATATATCAAAATGGATAGTAGATACACCAAAAAAATAATTAGGTGGTGAATGTGACATTTATCTCACAGGTGTAAAAAGTGAGATGAAAATAACTTACCTTGCAATCCCTTTTGGTTGAACACTCTTTAAACACATGTATAATGGTTTTAATCATTTAATTAATTAATAAAAGAACCATATTAATATTTATTAAATCAAATAAAATATTTTTTTTACATCTCATTACCCTTATTCTAATAATCCTTCATTATTCTTACTATTTTGGGTGTTAATTGACTTGTTTTTCAAGCATGTTTTGATTTTTTTTCATTAATATAACATATATAATATTTTAATCATGTCCAAAATTAAAATAATTATTTAAATATCATATATATTCAGTATATATGTATTTATAGTGATCCATAAAATATGGATATAGAAAGTAAAATGCGCATTTTATGCAGACGGAGGTCATACATACGCATATACTCTACTTCCATTTATTTGTTGTATATAAAAATTAAGATATATAAATATATGTATATTATGATTAATTTATCATATTTATGTCATATATGTCACATATGTTTATTAAAACCATCCAAAACAAATTTCATGTAATGTGTGAACGAATCACGTCGCTTTGAGGAGTCGGTAGTCCAGATGTCAACTAACGAAGATATAGTATTCCCACAAATGGAAAGCATGAAGGTGTATATTATAAAAACATTTACCAAGAATAAATACAATACATATATCATATATATCAAATATAAACTATAAATCCATTATTATTCACAAATATGAAAGTGGTTTATGGAAGAACGAATGACATCAGTTTGTGATGCAGTAGTCCATCGTACAAATGAACAATGATTGTGTATCCCTTGGATGGAAGTTATTGTTAGTTTAGTATGTACCCATTAAATGAAAAAATTTAATTATATTTATTATACTGAGGTTATTATATAATAAATATATATAAATAATTTAAGGGGTGTATAATGAAATATATCAAAAAGTGTTAATTGAAGAATGTTGCCACTTTTTTGGAAAAATCCTTTTGGTTTTTGCCAAAATATTTTATTAGTTATCTTTATTCCAAAACTGATGATTATAGAATGAGTTTAAGATAATTGGGGATCTATATGGGTAGTGTTTGTATTATAAAAATTTCATTACATGTGTGAATAAGTGGGAGGGGTGACTATATTTTTATTGTGGATGAGTTGTGGCATTCTTATAAATATAATAAGGTGAACACTATTGGGGGGCTCCCTTACATAATGTTCCTCCAATAATTAATAAAATTCAATAAAATGGATTATATGGTCTATATATTTATATAAAATAGGTTGTTCTCATGTTTATAGATCATTTTGGCCCTTATGTTTAATGTTTAGTCTATTTTAAGATAGATTTTCTATTAATTGTAATAATTAATTTTAATTTATTTTAATATTTGTTTTGAAAAAAATTATTTTTACCTTAAAAAAACATAAATTATTCTTATTCCAAATATGGAATCCATTTTTTCCAATTCTAATTATATAATTTTCAAAAATTATTTTAAAATTAATCCCACCGACATGATAACAAATCCGGTATTTAAAGTGGAAATGTTCAAAAGCTTTAAATGTTTCAATATCCAATTTTAGTGTGAAATTGGATTAATTAATTTATAATTTAAAAAAGTATACCTTAAAAAATATTAAAATACAATTAAACTATGTAAATCAATTATACAAAAAATAGTATTCAATTAAAATTAAGTATTTTTAACTATTCATAAAAAAATGAAACTTATAAAGAAAAATACCCAAAATATATCCTAACATAATATTCACATTAATATTACAAAAATTAATTTATTTTTTCATATAGAATTTATAAATGTGTTATAATTTGGTTTTAATATAGGTTACCCATTAAAAGGAGGTAAAACTGCGTACATAAAAATATACGTTTTATGTGTAAAATTCAACTTTAATTATCTTATGAATATAAAATATATTGGGTGAATTTAAAAATATTTTAAATAATTTATAACATATAAATCAAAATAATATCCTTAAATAAATTTAATTAATTTAATTTATTATGACCTAATGTCTTTGGGAAATAAAAATAGTTTCTTTTGTAAAAAGAATTTCCTTTATACTCAATTGGTTTTCATTTTCATTGATAATTAATTGGTAACCAATGAATTCAAACATATATTTTAATAAGTAATTTGAAACTATTCATAATGACTAAGTTAACATCCCATAGATAATTTTCATGGTAAATAATTATATTAACAATATTTGGTAGAACTCGGTCTTGTGTGTAATGAAAGTCGTCGAAGAAAGTCGTTTCTGCGTGTAATGCCATCTATTTTTTTTGGTTTCTTGTGGAGAAAAATAATTATATAGTTTTGTGTAAAATAATATTATCCAAATGTAGTTTTTATATTATTATTTACTTGATGTTTCATTTAAATCAAGCTAGAAACAAAAGTATATTTTTTCTAAAAGAAAAATATTGTAATGTTATGGGGTGTCGCATTCTCTCCAATTTAAATAAATTTCATCCTTATAATTAAAAAATGAACATGGAAATGTATGTATTGATAATTGAAAACTATATTATTGAAAAACTAATATAATAAAGAGAGTTAATAACTCATCTTCTTTATAATATGGATAAGGAAATTTGAATTTCACCACAAAACTACGCTTTCAAATGCGATAACATTAGTGAAAATAAATACATGGATGAGAAATCTTACTATCATGTTATAAAGGAGGATTTTATAGAAATTGTTTATCTGAAATTTTATGACCACAACTCCTTAAACCAACTTTATGAAAAATAACATTTATATCATTAAAAATGAGGATAATTTGACTTTTTTTTCAAGACTGTTTTTCTTATAGTTTATAAATGATTTTATTCTCAATAAATATAAGTAAATATACTTGATACCTTTATAAAAGCAAAATTATGTCATTTATTCATTCATAGAACTACATGTAATTGTTTTCATCGAACATGTTTCATAATATGGTGAAGTAATACAATAATATCCAAAACCATTTCCAAATTTCAACTTAACTGATTTCATAAATTTTAAACCTTATTACCCTTATAAGTTTTATGATCCACAACATCAAAATCAGTTCAAAGGAAGTTAGTAGTATGAAATTTACTTTATCTATATCATTCATCTCTTTAGAAAAACATCATTGTCTCAACATTAGGAACATATTTATAGTTATCTTTCCCTTTAAAATATATTTCCAGAAAAGGATTAACTTTCTAATGAATCACTTTTCTTGGTACCTATCAAAATATTCTTTCAAATCCTTAATTAAATTGTATTGAAGTACAATAATTATATATTTCATAATTCATAGGAATAGAATATAATCAATAAAATAAATTTACAACATATTTATTAGATCTGAATATATATGTTCACTAGTCATTCCACTTCAGTTGTATTAATAGTATAATATTAACCTTGATCACTTTGTTTCTTATAATGTATTTTTTCTCATTTCATGGGGAACTCATTTGAATATTTCCCCATGTACTTATAGTTGTAACACTGAAAAATATCCTTTTTGTTTGTCCCATTGCATTATTTTTCAGGGTGACCATTATCTCCACACATATAAAAAACTTTCATTCCTTTCAAGAATTTCCCAGTGTGATTCCTACCAAAATAATCACATGTGGGAAAGTAATTATTTCCCTTCTCCCCATTATCCTTATTTTACCCATTTGTCCTATTAATCTTTTGATTCCCTCAAAATCCATAATAATTTGATAACTATTTCTCTATATCATTATCACATGATACTATGTACTCATAAGATGAAAATGTTTGGGATTCTATTTCCATTAGAAATACTATATTAAGACAATAAAATATACGATTCTTCTTACTATTTGGAACAAATATATTGGTGATTCTCACATTACTTTTTATATGCTCTATTAATAACCAAATACATAAACTATAATATAATATATCATTACGAAATATAATATATGATCCCAAAACTAGTGAAATGATTAACATAAATTGGAATATTTATTCATGTCAAACCACATCGTCTTAAACATGTTTCCTTTGAGATGTTCTTATGTACTTATTCTCTATTTATATCATTGGGTTGTGTTCTCTAATAATTTGTTTTCCTATATCTATTTTCCACAGTTTTTACTAGACTTCCTTTGACACAAACTCTAACACCCTGACCCTAGATACCTATATTTGGTGACTTACTTTTTTACATTAGCATGATTTGAGTGAATAAAATGCTAAAGCAACTGTCAGTTTTATAGTTTTTCAAAACTATATTACTTACAAGACACCCATATTATAATATGAAATAGAAAATAAAACATAATACATAATAAAATTAAATGAATAGAATCCTTGAATGAATATTCAATTATTTCTTCTTCATAACCTATGGAAAGGAATCAAAATAAGGGTGAGATCAAATTCTTAGTGTGAGTTAAGAATAATGGAAGCTATCATGAATTAGTAATAAATAATCCAATTGGTAACGTAAGTAAATGAACACATATTCCATTTAAATAACTAGATAATTCTTAATAAATATAGAAAGGTAAATAACTGAACACAGTTTCCATTTAATCAATAAACTTAGAAAAAAAGCATCCATGGATAACGTCAAAGAAAAAATCTCAAAGATAATAATAATAACTAAATTATCAATAAAGGAAATGCTTAATTATTGGAATAAATTTTTCCCAGGAACATGATACCTTTACCCTCATGAGCTATCCAAAAATAGTTTAAAACATAATTCATAAAAAACCATCTGGTTTGGAAACATGATTTTATTTCACCAGACTACCAATGTATAGAGGGACTTTTATTAACTAATCCTTTAATCATTTAGTGCATGTCCAAATAATTCCTCATATATTTAATAAACTATTTTATTAATGAACAACATTCATTATCATCAAATATATGTATTGATTAAAAGTTATGGATTTATCAATATTTCCCTAATTACTTATATAATCATCAATGTGTACACATTTTCAAAAAATGGTATATTTTTTATTCAAAAATAATATCTATTGAATGGAAAATACATTCCAAGGGCCATTATAACTTTTGGGGGATGATTTTCCCTCTAAAAGATAAGCTTCCAAACCAAATGATAGTAACAAAAAACCACTTTATAATGCATAATTAAACGAATACAACAAAAAATATAACCATTAACCAACCATATAAGAGTATAAAGTAGAAACCAAGTGACATAAACAATGTATCCAAATACCAAAAAACCCAATGTCACCAATAAATGAAACCAAAGACTCTCAAACTTCTCTAATATTCAACAAACTATGTACTTCACATGGTATAAAGAAGCATCAACAAATAATAAAGATACATTTCCTTTGACTGGGTTTGAATAGATAAAATGTGTAAGCACCCAACTATTCTCAATTAGAGGGTGAGTTTATTCGCATTAGGATTTTTCCAAGTAGTTCAAAACACATAATACTAGGACAAAACATGTTACCATATTTATGTAAAATAGTTTTAAAAAATAAAATAGTTTATATCAATTTCAAATTGTTTTAGAAACAAAAAAAAATTTCAACTAAAATGAATAAAAAACCCTTCAAAACATTTCCCCGTTTTGTTTTGGAATACTCATTCTACAATTATACAAAATCTAGAAATCCTCACATGTATGCCCAAGTTATAGTTACATACTCAAGGGAAGTATCTCATTGATCTACCAAGTTGTCTCTAGGTTACCAATCCCATGATCCATTAAAACATTGGCATTGAGAACCAAGTTATATTTCAACAAGGCTACATAAAATGAAACATGAACACATAGAAAAATATATTCCCAAACCCATTCCAAGACATTTCACTTAAAACTATTCTTCCACAAAAACATTTCAACATCTATTTTCCATGAATCAAAAAAAATCCATAACTTTTAAAATCAATATTTTCAAATTATCATCAAATATGATTTTCCATATAACCATCCAATTTCAAAAAAACAATACAATTTCCAATAATTCCAAAAATACTTCTATAATTATGTTTCCAAAAATAATCATATGAAAATTTAACAAATAAATCAAGAAAACCATTTATTTCAAAAGGATCATTCAATTTTTAATCATGTGGAGTCAAGAGAGAAGCGACTTACCTCACAAACATTGGAGAAAAGTAAAAATGGCCCAATAATCCTCTATATATGATCACAAACCACATTCCCTTCATCATAATCCATAATAATTAATTATAAAATAATTTTTAAAAAAAATATCCTAGTTTAACGGATTATATTTATGGATTTGAGAGTTTTAAGAATGATGGGTCTATGTATAAAGTCCAAGAAATATAAATTATTGATGAATTTGGGCTTCCAACATACATTGATTCACTTGTGGATCACTCTCAATCCAAAGGGAAAAACATCTTATATAGTGGTAGAAAAGGGATTTTGTATTATGAGAGGTTTTGGGAAGAAAAGAGTGCTTTAGGTGATAAATCAAATTAGATACTCAAATTTCATACTGATAACTATACGACACACGATTAGGCCGCATATTTTGGAATATCATGCTCCAAAAAAATGGTTTCTACTATCATAATCCAACACCTAGCATAGTTATATCACACGATTAAGAAAATTTATTGATAACTTTACAAAAGCTATAGTCATAATCTATCTCTCGTACAACAGGCTCACACGATTAAACAAACAATGTTCCAACTATGTGTTTCCCTATTGTTTCAAAGTGTAAAATTTCTCAAGGTAATACCTCTTGGGTTTTTCAAAAAAGTGTACCAACTACATAGCTATCAAGAGCCCACAATCTTCCTTTTCATAGTTTCTTGGAGGTGTTTCATGGTTTTTACATACCATGCTCAAATCATGCACCTCCAGAAAAGCCTCCAAATATTCCAAATCTCATTTGAACCACTAAAAAAATAATATGATCATTATATATACTTAAAATAAAAAAATAAAAGGTCAATTAAGTTAAATCGTAGGTGCTACACCATTTTAAAATTATCTTCAAAGATGATTTTCCAAAAAATGATCTAATTTAAATAATTTCACAAAAACTATAACAAAATTGGTTTCCAAAATGCCTCACATGAGAATTTCACAATCAATTTATGAAATTTATTATTCCAAAATAACACATAAAATTTAAATATATTTGGTTAGATATATAATCCACCGACCATAAAAATGTTGGAGAAGATGAAGAACGTCACAATGATTCTCTAGATTTGATCATGAATCATGTTCCCTTCATTTGATTCAACATGAATAAATCATAAAAAATCTATAACCCAAATATATAAACATTATGGAATGGATATATACTTTTTAGAGAAAGGAATGGTGGATGTAAGAAAAAAACCTCATGAATAAGCCCATACTGATGAATCCAAGACACCAACGTATTTTGATTCTCTTGTGGATCACTCCCACAACAAAGGGAAATGTCTCTCACACCATTGGAGAAAATGGGGTTAGTATTATGAAAGTTTTAATAGAGTAATGATTGATCTATAGTTTAAATAGAATAATCCTCACAAATTTAAGAGGGATTACTACAAGCTGCATAGATAAGCCACATGGTTTGGGAAACTGTGTTCTAATTGTGTGGTTTTTATTGTCTCAATCCCACACCTTACATGTAAGAATGACATAATTGTAAAAAATTGGTCATAAACCATGTAAAATATATTTTCTTAATTCATCCCTTGCACAATTAGATCAAATTTTTAGAAACAAACATGCACGAATCATGTGTTTCCCTACTATTCCAGATTTCATGGATTCCCCTTAGCATTTGTACAGATTATCCAACCCATGTTCCAACCATGTGCTTACCTAGAGCCCATTGTCTTCCTTTTCATGGATTCGTGGATGTCCTTAAAGATTTCTAGTAACCATGAAAAAATGGTGTGCCTTCATAAAAGCCTCCAATGCATTCCAAAACTCCTCTAAAACTAATCAAATATTGTATGATTATTATATATACTTAGAATACAAAAATAAATGGTAATGTACCTAAAACATGTGGTGGTATGGGCTATCATTGTGTTTTGATGTATAATGACTAATTTATCACATATGTATCTCATCAACTGAAACCCAATGATTATAATTCTCCAACAGAATAATTTCATTTAGATTCAATGGTTTCTCCTTTAAATATCAAGAGGTATCTTCTATCATGTATGTAAAGTAAAAAAGGTATCCAATGCCTTGACTCATAATGATAATACGTCATTATCTATGAAAGATTTAGAATATAACCCATTAATTATTTATTTATAATATGTAAAGATGGAAATAATGTATATATAATGTCTTTCCCTATCAGATTAGGTATCAGTGAAGTAAATTGTTTTCTAAATAGTTAAGGTGTCTTGAATGGAATATCATCATTTGAATGAAATAATATAACTGGTCAGAAAGTTAAATTTTATTGAGTTTATTATTGATGAAGAATGAATTATTAGATTTAGAAGGGGGTTATCTATTATAATGGATTACCATTTGAATAAGGAATTAGTATGGAAGCATAGATCACCATTTTTTATTCATCATGGAATCACTGAGATTTATAGAGGAATTTGGGAATATTACTTATAGAATATTCCAATAAATATATCTCTAATTTTACCATGAAATATTTAACTTCATAAATTGTTAAAGAAGAATGATCACTAAAAAATGGGATTATTCATCATTTATTAGTGCCACAATTGCAATGGGATAACATATTCATTGATTTCATGGTGGCATCACACAATACATCTCGATATAGTCATGAAATCTTGGTTATTATTTATTGTCTAAAAAATGGTAGAACCTACTTTATATTTGGGATAATATATAATTTTTTAATCGTTATAATCTTTAACTCAAGAATATATTTTGGTCATATGGAGTTCTCCCCTTTATTTTATTTTATCGTGATCTCATGTTTATATAAAATTCTTATAAATTCCATTAGAATTCGATGATTGTTAAATTAAATTAAAATACAACATTATTACTTTAATATGATGGAAATTTAGATCATATAATTTAGATGAAATAGAATATTATTCAAGATTTATCATTATATTATTAGGTAATTTTGGATCAACATCATTCTCTAGTTAAATATTATTATAATAACAGTTTTCATTTCAATATTTATATTAGAAATTTTGAGGCATTATATGGATAACGATGTAAGGATCTAACATATTTGGATAATGTTTGTGAGAGGAAATTTTTGTGTCTAAAAGTTGTAGAAGATATAGTTGATAAGTTAAAAATTATTCAACAATATATAAGGGCAGAAAAAATTTAGAAAATTTATTATATAGATAAATAAAGGAATGAAATTTCATTTGAGGTGGGCGGTCAGGAATTTTATAAATTATATCCTTGGAAAATGGAAATGTATTGTGGTAAAAATGAATTTCAAACCCATTATTCAATGAACCATAATAAATTTTAGAGAAACAAGGATCAATTATTCATTGGCTATCCTTGTCTTCAATTTTATCTCAAGATCATAATTATTTCATTATTTTTTTATAAGTAAATAACACATTCATTTAATATTTTGATCATTTTAGTGATATAATTAGAGGATAATATTTATTATGATGAAAATAAATATTATATTTTGGATCCAAAATAATATGTACTATAAAATATGGGATTCAGAAGTTAATGTTTTTATGGAATAATAACATGATTATGGAAGATACATCAGAACCATAGAAAAATTATGAATCGAAACTAAACTCACTTATTTAAGTATTGAATATTATTTTAAAGATAATAATTTATGAATGGGTTTATAAATTCTCAGGTGTTATTTATAATAAATTTCATTTGTTTATTATTAATTTTTAAAAATATTTTTTAATTTAGTCACATATAATATTAAAATTTTTTATGATTTTCATGTTAGATAGTAGATGTTTTATATATAAAAAAACGTTTTCCACGAAATATATTACATTATTTAAAAATTATATTTCTAAATATTAGTGTTGAAAATTGATAAAATAAAATTTAAATTATTTAACTCTTCTTAAAAAAATTTACTTAGGGAATTTTTTTTACTATTTTGGAAAATATTAATTTTTAAAAGAAAAGTGGAAAATATTGATTTTTATAAAAACAACAATTTAATTTAATATAATTACAAAGTACCATTTTTTTTGGATTAATTAAAAATTTACCTAATTCTATTTTCATTAAATACAACACATAAAATCAAATATGATTTTTTTTATTTTCGTAAAAAATAATTTTCTATATAAAATGAATTTTCTTCTAAGAACTAGATATCAATTTTCTTAGTGAACATATATTGAAATTAATTTCTTCCACTTCAGAAAAATTGAAACTTTAAAATTTTATTATATATTCAGAATTATGGGTTTTAATGTTTTTAACGTGGTCAATTTTATTTTTTGCTAAACGAATAGTTTTCATAGTAAGACAAATTAACAATGGTAAATTATAAATTGGTTAACTTGGGGTGGGTGGGGGTGTTAAACAAAGATATAAGGTATAAAATATCAATAAAAATTTGATTAAATATATTTTTTGATTTCAATTACGAATAACAAAACCTTGAATTCAAAATATGAAAACGTTGGACCATATTTATTTAAGAAATACATTTATGTTAATTTAAATTTTTATGTAGTTGAAAGAGTATCACAATCCTCACATATAAAATGGAACCTCTTATTCTGACAACCATGATCTTTTATTACACAATTAAACATAATTTATTACATAAACATCACATGATACAACATAGAAGATCAAGAGGTCTAGTGTCTTTGGGGATTAGGATCATTATATAATATATTAAAACATGAAATACAACATCTTTCTTGAAAACATTCTTTGCATGACTACTACATTCCCTCGTACTTAGCATTGCTTGGGATAACCTGAGGACATGCATAAGAAAAGGGTGAGATATAAAGCCCAATAAAGGAATAATCATGGAATAACATGAGGAATACAATACATGTTTGAAAATAGGCATATAAATAGAGAACAAGAGAAGAATAAACATAAAGGCATGATAAATAATGATGATCATAACATGGAAATGTGGCAACAACACTTAACATGGAATTAGCATGAGCCAAGGCTCATTGCACATGGAGCATGAGTAAATCCTAATTGCACATGAAGCACGAGTCAAACCTCATTACAATTGAATTAGCATGATTAAAAACCCATTTCACATGATTTATCATGATACTATACTTTACCCAATGCATTGGAGCGCTATAAGGGCGCACCCTTCTTAAACATTTCATTTCATGTATAAGTGTGCCACATGGATCATATAAAATGGATTCATAAAACATAATCATTTATTCCACGATAAATGAATTTTAGAAATAATACAATAAAATTTATAATCAATAATTAAATGTTCATAATGGTGAATACCCTTGATAGAGAAATGAGCATGGTATTCAATACACAATGACATTGGCTTGAAAAACGGTGCAATTTCAGAAGTCTAACGACGTGACGTAAGAATTCATAAAAATGGTTGATGAGAGAGAAAGGGGTGTCTCATAACATTTACATGAAATGGAAACAAAGGGGGTCATATAGATACATGTCCCAATAATTTTAATTGAATTTAGAGTCATGATACAAAATAATTGGTTGAATGTAAAAGAGGAGAGAGAAATTGCTTTCGGGATTTTGGTGTAGTAATAGGTGTACATGGGAGGAATTTAATGAGAGATAAAGGGGTCTCACATAATTAGAAAATAAATAGGGATGTATTGGGGAGGTTATAAATCATACCCCAACATTTATAATTGAAATTAAAATGGTATAACAATTTAAAGAATATTGGACAAAAATGCGAAAGGAAGAAAAACCCTTACTTGGAAGTGTGATTCAAAAGGTTCGAGAGAGGCTTGATAGAGGCTTATTGAGAGCTTGGAGCACCTTGGCAGGATTCTGGAGAGAGGATGGAATAGCTTGGACGAACTCCAAAGGCTTTGAGTGAGGATGAAGTGGGAGCTTGGGTGGGTTTATATAGAAAAGGTGAGGGAATTCTTTATTAATTAGGTGTGGGACACCTCACATTAATCTAATCCAAACCAAAAACCATCCCATGGGTTTTTCCCCATGGTTTTTGGAAAAGGGAAGTGGAAAACAATATTTTATAAGCCTAAAGTCCTAAATTCTTATGATAAAGGGGGTTTCTTATGTGGAGGTGAGTCACACTACCAAGGAAAACAATTTAAAAAGACAAGATGTTTAATAAGTCCTGAACGGTCCATTAATGCTTTGTAAAATAAGTCAAACAAACCCAAAATCACATTATTTTAATGGTAAAATATATATTGGCCAAACATAAAGTTTATAGTATTTTTTTACATCACTATTTGGTCATTATGATGTCATAAAACACATTATATATTTAAATGGTAATTAATTTTTACCCAAAACATTTACTAGCTCAAAAAATTATGAACAATTCACTATTGGATAATTTTGACATCCTAATTACATATATAATATTTATTTTATCTAAATAATTTTATAAAAAATGTTAATTTTCATTTTTAAATTAAAAACTGACAATTATCGAAAATTCACGGGTTTTGATAAAAATGGATTTCAAACCTTAATAAAATTTACAATTGCATTCGTAAAATTATAAAATCATTTATATTTAATAAAAATTAAATTTATAATAGTAATATTTTATTAAAATATTATTTAATTCAAAAATCCATTAATTAATCAAAATAGATTTATTTGTTGAACTTTAACCAAAATACTATTTAAGCTTTAAAAACTATTTACAAGGTAACAATAATAAAATGAAAGTATATTCATTATTATATACAAAAATAATGTACATAACCATTGTGCTAAGGTCTTGTTACATAACACCTTATAACACCCGCATAATACTGAAGATAAAGGTATGTGATGGGGACAGACTCTTGGGGTGGCTCAGATAACATTGCTCGGGTGGTAATCTCTATCAACTGCCATTTCTCTCATAGGTGGTCCCTCTCGAGCTTAAAATATTCAATATCAGATTGGGATTTGTCAAGAATGAATCCCAATGACGCCAACTCCATTTAGAGATCTGAAAAATGGGCTTCGTATGGGGCACGTCTACTGGATGAGGCCATCGCTTCCTTTGTTTGAGTAAATTGGATTTGTTAAAGCCCTATATTTATACTAATTAGGTGATCACTATTCAACAACTATATTAGAAACGATCACAATTCTTAACATAAAACTAATAATGTTGACATTTTATATAAAAATTTTATATAAAGAGACATTTAATTTGATTAAGAGGTATTTCCATTAATGAAATTTTGGGTCGTTACACCTATCCTCACAAATTTATGCCTTTTGAGCCACATAGACATACCAATACTAGTACAAAACACTTCTCAACTAAATCCCTAACATCTTAGATGTATGTTTCTTCTCAAAATACCAATCATAGAGGGTTTAATCTTTTATCCAAACAGAGATATCCGAGAATGTGGTATAAGCCCTTACAAAAATATTTCACGTATATTTATTCTTTTTTATCCATGATATATACTTATAACTACTATAAAATAATTACTTTAGTATCTAATATATACTAAAATTGTATTATGTTTATGGAACTATTGTTTTCAATCTCTTTTATATCCTATGGGAAATGAAAACTTTTCCTTTTTATATGTGTGGACAGTCTCCTCCATGAACTAATATATTTTCATTCCATCACGACCTCTCATTGTTAGTGATATAGTTAGAATTAATTTATATATAATATTTTTATAGCATTATTTTGATTCAGAAAATATATTATATTTTATATCGTCATACCATCTACATTTAAGAGATATTGATAATTTCACTAATTTTTACATGAGGAATAACACCTCCATGAAGTGATGTGATTCATTTTTCAATACCAGCTCACATGGTTAGTCACACAGATGGAAATAAAGAAAAAATATTTCATGTATAAAATAATAATTATTAAATAAAAGTAAAATATTATATACCTTATTTCTTTTCCATTTATTATAATAATGGAAACAATGCCCATGTGTTCATTTAGACTACCGCCTATATAATATGATATATTTCATATTTTACATCCACATTTCAGGGATCGTTCACCAAAATTTTATAAAGAATAAAAATATTTATATTTATACTATTAATATTATAAATTTTTTGGATTCATGATCTATTTCACCCTAGTCGACCTACTGATGTGGTTTTGGACTTATAAACCAAACATTCTCAAAATGTACAACATAAACATAACCATTTTAGTAGCTAAATAAAACATCATAAAAATGATATAAATGAAATAAACAGAATAATGATAATATATTATAAATGAAAATAGAAATTAAAAATGTATAAAATGGATATTATTTTATTATTCATGAGGTCAAATATATGAATGAAATGATTCTTGACTAGTGGTAATAAACATTACATTAAAAATATTATTTTATTGTTATCATTACAAATATTTTTTCTCATGTTAAAGAAATTTTAAATTTTTCAAGAATGTTATTTTTTATGTTTAAAGGTTTTATAAAGGTCATTTTGAATTATTTTTTAAATTTTATTAAAATTATTAAAAATCAAACATTTCATTATTTTCAATAAAGGTTTTTTTAATTATTTATAAAAGTCCCAAATGAATGTTTTTCAACTGATACATCATGACCACAAATTCCCACTACATTATCCATTGTTAATTATTAGGAATAAATATTTCCATTTTATTTTCAAAGAAAAAATTTATCTCTATATTCTTTTACTTTGAAAAAATATTTTCTATGGAAATGATAAATTTCTTCTTATTTTTATGTTATATATGAATTTTTTATTATTTATTAGAGAAATTTATAATTCAAATTTATTTTATTATTAAATTAGAAAAATATATGTTTTTTATTAAGGAAATTCTTCTTTTAAATTTTATATGAATAACTATTGAGCCCAATACAGCTCTAATGATGGGTAGTTTTGATATATCATTCTAATAAATTATGTCAAGTGATAGAGTTTGTTAGTGATATGTGACTTCTAAGAGGTGTAAATTTTCAAATTCATTTATTACATTACAAGGGTTCTTATACATGTTAATATAGTGATAATTTCTAAAGGATACTACATGTTATTCTTTTAATGGTTTATAAAGGAAATATTTTGATTTCAAAAGGTAAGAAAATGATCTTATATTTTTATGAAAAATTATGAATTATTTAATAAAAAAGTGGAAGGATTATTTATTAAGGAATTGTATTCATGAGTTTTCATTATTTATAATAAAACCTCATGGTATTTAATTTTCCTTTATTATTACACATGAAAGTTTTTTGAAGCAATTGAGAAATTATTTTTTTTCATGGAAATGTAAATGAGAATTTTATTTTCAATGTATATTATGAAAAATGAAAATTTTCATATGGATTTCTTGGTTTGAAATTTTAATAATAGTATTATTTTATTTTATGTCCCTTAATGTGACTTATTTTACACATCTTATACTTTCGAACATTTTTCACATCCATTTGTAGGAAGATTAATAATGTATGAGTTCTAGTTATGTGTGATTCCATGAATGAAGCAATTTTTACTTCATAATGTAAATGTTTTTGAGTATATCAAGGGATAAAATTTTAAAATTTATACTTTTTAATGTAAAATATTTCTTAATTATATAAAACTATAACCTAAAAATAGTCTTCATAATGTTTGCGAAGAAAAATATTCTGTATATCATATAATTTATGGGATGTAAGTGATGAAATATATTCAATTTATCTTATAATTTTTGGGGAGGTTATGTGAATTTTTTCATAATAATTATGTCCTTACTCCTATAATCAATATCTATATATATTATTATATTAAGGATTTAGAGAGACTTGTTCACCGCTTAGTCTCCAATTGTCTATTAAATTCATTCTAAAATCACTACTGATTGTTTTTATGTAATTTTTTGTAAATTATATCATGTGTTAGTTTGAGAAATTTTTACCTGATCTCCTTGATATGTCGACGTTCAAACAAAAATACATGGTAGGACCATTCTCTACTAACATTAAATTTTAAAAAAATAAAGGTCAAAATTTCTTATGTAATGTGGATAGACTGTAATGGAGAGTTAATAATTTCTTTTAGACAAATGAAAAGAGTTTTTATATAAGGAAAAGGATTCTGTTTTTTAGATTCTATTCAATGAAGAAGGAATTTTCAAACATACCTGATGAGTTTAGAGAGATTAACAAAAAATCCATATATTTTTTAAATTTCATGGAATTCAATTCTCATATTTTAATTGGTATATGATACCAACTGTACATTATATATGTGTCTCAATGTTTACATGTGTTCAAATTTGAATTATAGTTTCTGAAAATTTTAATATATTGTTATATTTAATGGAAAATGAAGTTCATACATCATTATTTTAGATGTTATGGACCACATTAATGATCTATTAGATCAAAATAATGTTTTATAGGTAAATTATCATGTTTTTTTCTTATATGTCAATATGGGATTTTTTAAATAAAATATTTTTATCAATAAAATAATATGAACATTTTTTATCTACATGGTAGTGAATTATCTAATTATATAACATGTATTGGATATTATGTGTGGGTAAAATAAATTTTCTATCTGAGAAAATATATTTTAAACTAGATATTTATTTAAGTATTAAATAAATAATTCACACAACCTATTAGTGGATTATTTCAATGTATAAAGTCATATTTTGAAAAATAATTATTTAAAAAAAGAATATCAAATTTGATATGATACAATAAGTAATTTTTAAAATATTTAAATAATAGAAAATAAAAATTACATCATGTAGAAAAATATTTGTTTTAGTATCATAGCATGATATTTTAAAGAGAATGTGAATTTTAAAGGGATTTTGGTGGTATATTTGTATAAATAAAATTTAAAGTAAAATAAATAATAAATTTTTCTAGTCGAAATAAAAATATAACGATACTTTAAAATTTAATGGAGATTATGTTTTTTTGGTAAAATAATAATATAATAATTTATATTAGTTAAATAAATTAATTTAAAATGTTTAGTGGAAACTTTTTCAAGAATGATGATGATGATGATAACATAAAAATTAAAATTATAAAAAATATTTTTTAACGTCATAACTTGTGATTATATAAACTAAAGGAGAACAAATAAAATATTGAAATTGTTAAATGTTAGGAATATGATTTCTTGGTATCATATTTTTTCATTGGAAATTCCATCATAGATTTTTTTAATAAAATATTTTAGTGGGAGGGATTTATCAGATGGTCAGATAAAGATATTCCAAGAATTACAGAAATACATAATGCATTTAAAAAACCTTACATGTATGTTGGACGTATGTAAACATTGGTGGTATTTCAGATGGGGTAATATTAGATGGATTCTAATATGTGTTTTTTTTAGAATTAATAAAACATGTTTATGAATATAAACTATATTATGATAAATAATAGAGATTCTTGATTTTTAATTTTTTCAGGTTCATTTCATATATTATGTCGACTAAAATGAAAATTGACTATGAATATGAGTTATCTAAAATTGGTTATTGTTAGGGTGTATAAAACGTTGTGATAAATTATTATGGTCATCTTGGGTAATTTTTTATATTGTCATTTGAGATATGATCAGAAGTCACTGAAAGAGTTTTGTGTGATGTATAACCCTAGGAGTATATTGTGTATAGTTATATGAAATATTTATTTATTAAAATACGTGGGTATGGTTAATATTGGGATTTACCTATACCATATAATGGAATAAATCCAAGCATGAGAACCTTCATACATGAGTACCTTTCTTATGAAAGGCTAGATTCTTAACTAATCCGGGGATTATTTGGAATGTTGTTGATCATGTTTTTATTTTAGGTTTAATCAATATGGGACATGTCCTCTCTTTGTAAATGTTTTACATTTGATCCCTTAGTTGAGAATGAATAATAGATTTTGTGGTTTTATGTAGATAATACATGGGTTGTTCTAATCAATATGAATTAGGGTTATGAAATGTACTCATTTACTTGGATGAATGATAGGATAATAATTCATCAACATGGTTGGTCTATATATAGAAAATCAAGAACATATTTTGTATATGGGATTGAAATACCCGATGTATTGTGGTTGGAATTTTTCTTAGAAAAAGGGTTCACATGAAAATTACTTCATGTATATGACATAGCTGGAATATATAGATTTATAGATACATGTGTTTGATTAAGATCATGATAGATCCCTTTGTATCTTGAGTAGCATTAATTTTATTCTACCGGTTCCTCTTGTATTATATTTGTTAATTAATATATATATATTTTCAATGATAAAAATGATCACGGGGTCAAATTGTTTTGTTTTATTAATGGTGGTCGAGTTTTATGAAACTCATAGAGTTTCTATAAAAGTGATTGAAGTTTATCTAAAAGTGGTTTTGGATGGATATTGAAAAATTATTACATATGATATCATATATTTCAAATATTATGATAGGTCTCCACAATTGATCTGTAATATAAAATGTATTTTTGATTATGTTTTAACATGTACTTTCATATGAGACAATATAAGGTGAAATAGAACAATTACTATAAGATTTTAGTTTAAATAATAAAATAATGAAGATATACTCTAAAGATGATTAAAATAATATGATATTTTGGATATATCATTTTATATGTTTTTTATATTTAAAGTTGTTTTATATAGGGGAAACTTAGAATATCTTGTTCTTTCTTAAAGGTGTATAATAAAGATGAGTGTACATATATCAAGATACTACTAATAAAATCATAATATATGATTGATTAATGTTTAATAAATTTTTTATATGAAAAATCATATAGTAAAATTAAAACAAGCACTATATCTATAGTATTTTCGTTTGAACAGTAAGTGTAATCATTATTTAATCATATACATATGGATATAATTTTTTAAACAAAAGTTTCATGTGATCTAATGTATTAATGTTTTTTGTTCATGGATGAATGATTATAAATGTTGTAAATAGATTTTATTACTTTAAAATCACAAATCACTCCAATTAATTCCAAAAAATGATTATGGTATTTAAAATAATATATAAATAGGTCATTTTTAATGATATATGGGTTCTCTTCTTTTTGGTTCAACTCATCTAATCTATTTAATTTTTTACATTCTTATCCTTGATAGATTAAATTATATCATGGTATGGTGAAGGTTTTATCTTAATAATTTCATGATATATCCCTCTGGAGTATACAAAAAATATTGAAAATCCACAGGTTTTTCCTTATCTATCTTCATCAATCATAATGATTGTAGAAGGATGATTCAAAATAGTTATTTAAATGTATATATACTAAATTATTCATATAGATTGAATTAGATATCATTACATCATGATATTGAGTTTTATGTTTTTAGTGATACCTCCACATCACAAAAGAAATTTTTGTTCTTTATAAAACGAATTTTAATTGGAAATTAGGTTTTAAGAGTATTATCAAATAAAAAAGGAAAAATCTTTTCAAATATTTCAATTCTAAAATCCAAAAATAGGGAATGTGCACAATAAAAAAGTAGTTCCTTTATTTCTAAAATAAAAATAAAAAATACGAAATAAGTGGATTATATATTATACATAATCTCTTACACTTAATTTCTACTTAGTAATTGTTTATTTAATTCCCAAATATGATGTTATATAATGTATTAATAGTTTTATTTATATTTTACTAAAAATAGGATATTATAGAAACACATGGGAAAATGAGGTGAAGTATAAAAAAATTATGGAGAATTTAATGACTAAATTGGATGTGTAGGTTATAAATTCTAAGAAAAATTCTCAAAAAAATTCCATAGATATTTTTAATCAAATATATATTAAGGTGATTAATCTTTATGTAGTCAAATTAATTTCTAATAAATTGCACAACATCTACAAAGGGGGCACCAATGTAAAGGAGGAAAACTGTGAGTATGGAATAAAAAATTGAAATAATGATAATCCCAAATGAGAATATCAATAGTTTATTTAACTATATTATTAATAAATTTCATACTCCCATAGATATAATTAAGGGATAACATAGTATAATATATAGAAATAAATTCTTAAAAAATTCAATAGTAATACAATGCAATGGTATAACTACTTAAAGAAGGAATCCATGTTGGGTAATCTCTTAATGATATTCATATGAAGTTGAAGATGAAATTCATGTGAAACTATAGACCACATAAACATAATCATTATATATACCTGATGAAATGAATTAATTATAAGATATTAGTGATTAATTTCTATCACTAGTTCCATGTAAATCCAAATGGGATAAAGGAAACTATGAAGGTGATATACATCTAAAATTATGAAATTATATATAGAAAATTATAGTGATATTAAAATGTATTTTAGATAGAGAATCTAATGATAAAATGACATGAAAAAATTAAGATATGTAGCTCTAAAAAATATCTAAATCCAAAAATACAATTAAAATGGTTCGAAGGAAAGTATTGATGAGAAAATAAGAGGATTGAGGTTAGGTATATTTTAAAGATAAAGAGGCTGAATTTATCTTAGATACTAAATATTTACATATGTAAATGGTTTAAAAGAATAAATACATGAGGTGAATGAAGAACAATACACATGAATAATTTGTCATTTTATATTAACATTTTCCTCATATCATAGTAAAACACAACCTAAAACATTTATGCTTATTTTATTTAGATATGAATTAAATAAAATCATATTTCAGTACTGTTCATAAATATCACAGAAAAAATATTCTTCAAACCTGATACATGAAATGTTCTGTCGTGGGCACCCTCAAATGATTAGTGGTTTTTTGGGGTACTTTATGTGAAACAGAGTGGCTGACCAAAGTTGTCTCTTAAAAGAGGAAGTAAATTTAACAACATAATAATTGGATTTTGAAAATGAAATAAAAGGAAATAAGTTCACTAAATAAAATTATTGGGTTTGTTTATAGTTTATAAAATTTGATGAATTTTGCTGGAAGAAGATTTTATTTGTTTTTTTGAAATTAAGTTTGATTAGAATGACACAACAAGAAGATGTTTTTTAGAAAATATTTGAAAAGTTGTAACTGATATAACTCTACCACTTCAATTAATTATTTATCATTATTATTTAAATCAAAATACACTTAATTAGTATCCCCTAACTTGTTATCCACAAAACTCTATGCGAATTAACTTTACCACAATGATGAAGTAAATTAAACCCTAGGCTATCTTCGAAACATGTAATCGCATCACCCTACCTTGATTGATATTATAAGGATATCTTATAGTAAATGGAAAATTATGGAACATGTCCATTATATAAATTTTTACTAATAGAGTTTTGGGATTATGTTTGAACTCTAAAAATTTATCTCATGTGGTTTTGAAATACCGATTAAGTTCGCGCTCTCACAATTGACACCATTCTTGACATCACTTGTTTTGTGTTTATTGTTCAATTTCTTGATTAGTTTCATTTAAATTAGAAACTCAATTAATATATCATATTATGTAAATTATAGTGTCTTATTGATTCAAAATAAATTATTGAAGAAGGATAGAGGTCGGTCGATTATTAAAAAGAACTACTCTTCCATGGGCGGTGTTGTCATCATAGAAATGTTTTGCATGTGCAAAGATTTAGAAAGGGTAAAACCCAAAATCATTTATAATATTGATTCTATCACAAATAGGAAGATTAATAGAAGAATAAATTTGAACAAAACAAAAAAAAATAGAATAAATTGAAGAAGAACAAATAAGTTTATTACAAAAATACAAATATTACAACATGAGAAGGAGAGGAAGCCTTCAGTGAAGGGATACTTTCTTAAAGAGCTCCCCATATGAGTATAAGAATTTCAATAACCTCTAATGTGGTGAGAGGAATATTATATAACTCTAAAATTGTAGCACTTCAATCCTTGTCCGATTTTCCAAAGGGGGTTCTCAAGGTGTCAATTTATAACAAAAATTGGGTGTGGTTTTGGGAACCCCATTTTTGAGACACTACATGTGTATCAGTTTTGTGCTGGTAAATGGAAATATATAGAGTTGAAAAAATATTGTAGGAAATAATACTTATTACCTCCATGTCAAATTTGGTGGCCACTAGAGGATGAAAGTGTGAGATGTGGCCGAAACACAGAACCAAATCATTGACTTCATACAGATTATTTCCCACGGACATATTGGTTTATATTGACCCATTAATGAATTAATTCGGATTTAGTTACTTTAGAGGGGTTTTATACCATGAATTTTTGGAGATACCCAAAACATTTCAACCCATTTGGATGCACGTAGTTTGAGAAATGTGAAAAATAGTGGACATATGTCCTTGGGCTTCCATGCAGTTTGGCACATTTCCCTTCAGGATCATCTCCAACCCTCCAAATCACCTCTCCCAACAACAAAATCACCAAAAAAAGAATAATTTCCCTTTTTTAACAATGATAAAAATTTATTAATTGTAGAGGTGAGTCACACTCCCAAAGAAAACAATTTAAAAAGACAAGATGTTTAATAAGTCTTGAAGGGTTCATTAATGCTCTCTAAAATAATTCAAACAAACCCAAAATCAGATTATTTTAATGTTAATAAATTTATTGGCCAATCATAAAGCATATATTATTTTATTACATCACTATTTGGTCATTATGATGTCATAAAACACATTATATATTTAAATAGTATTTAATTTTTACCCAAAAAATTGATTGTCTCAAGAAATTATGAAAAATTCACTATTGGGTAATTTTGACTTCATGATTCCTGAAATAATATTTATTTTATCTAAATAATTTTATAAATATGTTAATTTTTAATTTTAAAATAAAAACCGCCATTTATAAAAAATTCACTGGTTTTGACAATAATGGCTTTCAAGCCTTAATAAAAATTACACTTGCATTCATAAAATTATACGATAATTTATATTTAATAAAAAAAATTAATAATAATAATAATATTTTATTAAAATATTATTTAATTGAAAAATCCATTAACTCATTAAAATAGATTTCTTAGTTGAACTTTAACTAAAAATACTATTTGAGCTTTAAAAACTATTTACAAGGTAATAATAATAAAATGAAAGTATATTCATTATTATATAAAAATATAATGTATATAACCATATTTCTAATGTCTTGTTACATAACTCCTTATAACACCCTCATAAGACAGAAGAGTAAGGTGTGTAATGGTGACAGACTCTTGGGGTGGCTCAGATAACATTGCTCGGGTGGTAATCTCTATCAACTTCCATTTCTCTCGTAGGCGGTCCCTCTTGAGCTTAGCATATTCAAGCTCGGCTTGGGCTTGGTTAAGAGCAAATCCAAATGAAGCCACCTCCTTTCCGAGCTCTAAAAAATGGGCTTCGTATGGGGTACGTCTACTGGATGAGGCCATCGCTTCCTTTTTCTATGTAAATTTGATTTGTTAAGGCCCTATATTTATACTAATCAGGTGATCACTGTTCAATGGCTATATTAGCACCGATCACAATTCTTAAAATAAAACCAAATAAGTTAACATTTTTCGTAAACTTCTTACATAAAGAGACATTTAATTAAATCAAGAGGTATTTCCATCAATGAAAGTTTGGGTCGTTACAATCTTCCCCCCTTAAGAAATTTCACCATAAAAATTTCCTTTTCCCACGTAACTCTATCTCATCATTTCTTCTGATACCCATGTTGATTCTTCAAACTTCTAGTTTCACCACAACACCTTGACAAGGGGAATTATCTGATTTCATAGAACTTTTTCTCTATGATCTAAGATCTTCACTGGTTTCACCACATAAGAAATATCATCCTCTAACTATACCACCTATGAAGAGAGTAAGTCTGAAGGGTCAGGTATGTACTTCCTTAAGGGGGATACATTAAATACATCATATACTTTTTCCATGGTAGGTAGAAGTTCTAGTAAATAGGCCACAACCCTGACACGATCAAGAATCTCAAAGGGGTGATGTACCTTGGACTTAACTTCCCTTTCTTTCCAAACCTAATGAACTTATTCCATAGAGATATGTATAGAAATACCATGTCTCTGACTATAAACTCAAGGTCTCATAGACAATTATCTGCATAAATCTTCTGTCAACTCTGGTCTGCCTTGATATGCTGCTGAATGGTTTTTACCTTCTCCAACATTTCATCAACCATTTCTGGTCCAATTAGCTTATGCTCACCAACCTCATCCCAACACACCAGTATTCTTCACCTTTTCCCATAAAGGGCTTCATATGTTGCCATTTGGATGCTTGAGGGGAAACTGTTATTATAAGAGAACTCAACCAGAGGAAGATTTTGATCCCATCCTCCTTTAAAGTCCACTGAGCACGCTCTCAACATGTTTTCAAGTGTTTGGATAGTCTGCTCGGATTGGCCATCAGTCTGAGGATGATAGGCTGTACTGATGTTTGGTTTAGTATTCAGAGCATGTTAAAGACTCTTCCAAAACATAGAGGTGAATCTTGGATCTTGATCAGACACAATAGATAGTGGTAATCCATGAAACCTTACCAATTCCCTGATATATATATATATATATGTGTGCCAATTCATCCAATGAGAAATCCTCCCGAATAACAATGAAGTGTGCAACATTTGTATGATGATTTGTAGGAAACCAAGATTTCATTGTTGCCTTTGGATTTCTTCGAAAGTCCGGTGACAAATTCCATGGTGATGTTCTCTCATTTCCATTCTGGTATGGGAAATTGTTGCATCATTCCCTTAGACTTATGCCTCTCTACCTTCACTTGCTAACTCACCAGACACCTTGACATATATTCAGAGATCTCTTTCTTCATAATATCCCACCAATAATGCTCATAGAGATCTCGATACATCTTTTTGTTTCCTGGGTGAATAGATAAATTTGAACTATGTGCATCATCCAAAAGTTCCTTCTTTAGCTCTGGACTTGATGGAACACATATTCTTTTCCCAAATCTCAGAATTCCTTCTTCATTAACATTAAACTCTGAGTATTTCCCTTTTTCGATAGCTTCCACTTTTTCCTGAATTCCCACATCATCATTTTGAGCATATTTTAACATTCCCAAAAGTGACGGTTGATAATTAATCTGTGAAAGGATTGATGATGTTCCCCTCTTTATGATTCCCATGTCCATCTTCGTAAAATTTATGAAGATTGGATCCTTTTCAATTCTCTTCAATGATAGAATCGCTAGGTCCTTTCTACATAGAGCATCCACCACCTTGTTCGCTTTCCGAGGGTGGTAATGGATTGAGCAGTCATAGTCTTTGATCAGATCTAACCATCTTTGTTGGCGCATGTTCAACTCATTCTGTGTGAATATATACTTGAGGATTTTGTAGTCCTTATATATTTCACACTTCTCCCCAAAGAGATAATGCTTCCAAATTTTCAAAGTGAAGATCACTACAGCCAACTCGAGGTCATGTTTTGGATAGTTCTGTTCATGAACTTTCAACTACCTTAAAGTATAGGCAATGAATTTTTCATTTTTCCTCAACACACATCCCAGAACCTTCTTCGATGCATCACTGAATACCATAAATAGTTCTCCACTTGTGGGTATAGTGAGCACGACCACAGTGATAAGCCTCTTTTTAAACTCCTTGAAGCTTTCTTCACATTCATCACTCCAAGAAAAAATTACATCCTTTTGAGTTATCTTAGTAAGAGGTTTGGACAATCATGATAAATTTCTCCCAAGTCATCGATAATATCCAGCTAACCCTAAGAAGCTAGGGATCTCCGTTACCGATGTTGGCCTCGAACATCCCTCAATTGAATCTGTTTTGGAGGGATCCACATATATCCCATTTCTTGTGTTGATATTATAAGGGCTCGGCCTTTAACATAACATAATCTTGAATTAAATGGGTAATTCACATTGAGGATCTTTTCAGGTTTAGAGTTTAAGAGAATTAGGTCATAACATTTACATAACAACATGAAATTACATGTAGACAATTCAACTCAGTATCCATTTTTTTCCTAAAATAAAAACTCTTGAAAGAATATTCATGTCTAGTCCCATGTTTTAGACATAATGAATTTTCCTTGATCTCGTCCTTGACCCTTATTCCTCTTTAAGACCTGTGGAAAACATTTCAAAAACATGGGATGAGCCTAAAAAGCTCAGTAAGGGATATAAAATAAGGAATGAAAACATTAGCCCATCAATAAATAAAAAACAATGAAACCATAATTTTCAATCATAACACACCTCATGAAATCATAAGATTTATTTACAACACATATATATCATAAATCATAAAGGTAACTTATGGAATAAATAACACACTTATATTGTAGCTATCACAGCTGCAGAGGGAGTCACATTTGGAATACCCATCACGGTATATTCCCCAAATCTCTTAGGAGAAACATTAACATTTACATCTGTCACGTTACCTAATGCATTGGAGATCTATCTCAGGCTCACCCTCCCTAGGTTTATCACGAAACCACCCGTATACGTAAACAATTCCCAATAGACATACCATATTCATAACCCATAAAACAAAAATAATGGAAAGATTAAATTTCTACATTGAAATCACAATATATCATTTCAAAATATTGACAAAATCAAAGCTTTTATCCAACCATTTTCAAAACCATTTAAAATATTAAATAAAGATATTTTTGAATCAAAGTTTCCCATACCACATTGATTCTTTTGATAGAAATTTCAATTTCAAAACATAAATGTTCATATGAATAAATCCTTAAAACCATTTTTAAAACATGGACATTAATGTGAATGATTTAGAAGAATAAACCTTTAAATTATTTAAAACGATATTTTAGTTAAAGAGTTTTTAAGAAAATGAGAGACCCTATAATACAAATAATTGAGGAATAAATTTTAATCAGAACTTAATAATATCATGAGAATAAAGTTATTCATGACATAATATGACAAAGTACCATATATACACCATATAAGAGTGAATTGGTGCATATCAACAATAAAGACTCAATGAAAATGTAAATTGAGACGAAATCCCTTATAAAACAGTATCCTTAGATTAAGGATAAATCAATTAAATAATTATGTGTGAAAAATATAAATACACCAAATGTATGTGGATTTAGGAATAAAACAATCATTGGTCATTCACTCATATTTATAGCATGACATAATCAGGAAATAGATGTTTAACCCAAAAATTGAAATTGGGTTAAGAAGTTTTCTTAGAGAAATTCAATAGCCTAACGGCGTCACTTTAAAATTCAGAAAATAAGTATATGAGAGAGAAAAGGATATATAATCACTTGGACATACAATTTACATCAATAAGGATATATAATAACATAGCTCAACATAAAAATATGTAAATTAAAAGTCATAAAAAAGTCTTTTAAAAAGAGGAGGGTGAAAGGTTCCCTTACCGATTTGGTAACTTATGAAACAGACACCCCAATAAAAGAAAAATCAAAAAATTAATATGTAAATACCCATAAATTAAATTATATTACACAAATAATACAATCATTGGACGTACATAGACCACAAAAAATGAAATATTCTCTAATATAGCATGAATCTCACAGGAATAAAAACTGAGATGAAAAACCCTTACCATATTGTAATCAATCGAGTCGTATGAGAGAAGTTAATAATCACAAAATGAATTGTAGACAAACATTAATATAAATATAATCATGATAATATATATCAAATGACATAACACAATACACCACATGCAATAAATAAGTGGAGAACAATGGAAATATTACAGAATTAAAAGTGAGATAAGAAATCCCTTACCTCATGTCTAACATGACTCGTATGTTCCTTGTTCTTCCTGAATAATAAAATTAAGTTAATTTATACTTGATTCATAACCTTTTTAATATTTATTATTACTTTTATATCACTTAATACCTTGAAATAACAATTAGTTAATTATTTGAGTTCATATCGAACATTTTGTCGATGTTCGGAATTTGAGTTAAAAATGAACTTGTTATAATTACAATTAGTCGATGTGGTCAAAACTCCATTATCTACAAAATTATATTAATTATTTAGATATCATATATATCATATATATCTAGTGTATATATATATATTTATATATTTATAATAGTACATAACATTTGGAGATAAGAGATGAAATGCACCGTTCATGTAGACGGTAAGTCGTACGAACGCATGAACACTACTTTCATTTCTATTTTATATTTAATGGAATGAAAAATTAATAATATATAGGTATATAATAATTCCATTTCAATATCATATGATATATATGTTACATAATTTCATTAATTCCATTTTATACGTTCCATGTGTGTCAAGAATGAATCATATCAACTTGAGGGGGCGGTAGTCCCCACTTCCTCAAATGAAATTATCGTGTTTACACATATTGGAAGGCATAAAGGGATGTTTGTAAATAAAAAATTACAAAAGCATATATAAAACAAAAACAAAATATATATATCATATATAAATGTAGTTTCATCATAATGGCCACCATGAGAGTCGGTAGGAGATGATTGAACAATCATCGCTTCGTGAGGCGTTAGTTTTCCATTCATAGAAATAGTATGTTATTCACCCATTAGATAGAGGTGTGTGTAAGTGTAGTTTGAATCCTTCTCATAAAAAAATCCTAGTATATTTAGAAAACTATTTTTTATAAAATAAAGTAATAAAAAGAGTTTATGGGTTGGAGAAGTAAAATAAAACAAAAGAACTTATGAGAAGACGTTACCTTTAAATCGGAAAACTCTCTTTGGTTTGAACCAAAAGGGTTTCTTAAAGTGATATCTTCCAAAGGTAAGGCATCTAAGATGAAGAGAGGGATCTTGGGAGATTATTGGAGTAGAGGTTTTATGATCCAAAGGCTTGAAAAGTGTGAAGAATGAGTTAGAAGTGAGGGATTTTTATAAGGGAGAGGAGGGGATCTTTTGGAAAGTTTGAAAACATTATCTTATTTTAAACTCATATTCAGTTTCAAAAGGTAAACTAATCATTAAGATTAATTTTAAGATGACTCATGGTCGAAATAATATAATCTAATATTAATTAGACTGGTTTTGGATATTTTTTTAATATTTATAATCTTATTTATTTAAATAATTTATTAATGAGGTGGATATTGTATCATTATTGTTTCATAAATAATTTAATTTAATTTATGTCCAAAAATTATAAAAAAATACCATGATGTAGGAAATATTTTTTATGTTTCAAAATAATATTTATAGTCGAAAAGATAACTTATATAACCCCATGTAAAAATTTATTTACTAAAAGATATTTGTTTATGTCATTTTGTCTTTACTTTAAATTAATTAATATAAATTATCATTATTAATCCCATGTGGCTCCATGGGGTCCCAAATTCTACCCAAGGATGACCATGGTCGAATATGTATCATTGAATAGGATTAGGACACATATTAGGGTAATTTAATAATATTACAATATTATATTTTACCCTTATTTACTATTTGTACCCTTTAATCTTATTGAAGTAAATATATAAAATGTCTAAAAATAAAAGTTACCTATTTACACAATTTGTACCTACTGATTAAAAATATGGGGCCCATTTTTCAAAATTCAAAACACATAAGTGGTAGAAATTAATTTAAAATTAATTCCCGCTGTTAAAACAAATAGCGTGTTTTTAAGAAAAAATAACCATTCAAAGATTGACACTTGTTTATGTCCAATTTCAAAATTAAATTACATAAAATGACCAAAATTAGATTAAATGCTAAAAATATATTCTAATTTCACATTAAAACCTATTAAAAATATAATATAATCATATAAATAAATTATATTAAAACTCAGTTTTGAATTAAAATACAGTATTTTTTACTATTCATTAAAAAATGAACATTATCAAGAAAAAATACAAAAATTTCATCCAAAGTAAATTTCGGTGTCCCGATTATAAAGAAAAATTTTATTTTTTCAAATAGAACATATAAAAGTTACAAAAACTAGATTTAATGAGGATTATCCATTAAACGGCGGTAAATCGACCTTTTAGTTAATATTCGAGTATTTATACTTAAAATCGAATTATTTACTTATTTTAATCCTCTAACTTTTATTGGATAAATGTAAAATTATTCAATACACATGTATCATCATATTGCAGTTAGTTCTATTCATTCCTGTCAATACAATGTCTAGGCATTAACTAGCATTTAAAATAATGATATTATATTATTAGTATGCAACGTAAGATTTCAAAGAAACCCTTTGTTACGTATCGGGTATGCCATTGAACATAACATCCCCATTAAAGTAGAATTAATATTTAATTCAAAAATATTAAAAAATATGAAAAATCTCATGTTTTTTATTTACCTGGGATGTCACGTCCTTCCCCCTTTTGGGAATTGCATCCTTGAAATTTTAAAATTGGGCTTGGAAACATCATTGAAAGTCATACATCATAAAAATAGTCAATATAACTATCCCTTTAAAATAAAGGTAGAAAAGTAAAAAGGTTAACCGAGATAAAATATACTATGATTCTATGAAAACATGGATATGGAAGAGAAAATAACTCTCATAGATTAATAAAGAGTGATAGAGAACTTGATCACGGAATGTTAACCACCACAATACCATAGATTTATGGTTTGGAAAAAGTATGTTGATAAAAGAGGGAATATAACATTTTTGCTTCAAGATCATTTTCATAAAGTTGTATAATTTTATTAATAACAAGACTAATATCATAAGGAAATATACTTACTCTTCATGTAGAGTGTCATCCTCTAATAAAATTCTACCAGAAACTCATCTTTTCTCCAAACGGCAAGTATTCAAGATGACTTGTTCACATTGAAAGCACTATAATCAACTTCTAGTGAATAACATGATCCACAAAATATGAACCATATATTTTACCTATATTTATACATTATCCAAAAACAAATTGGTTAGTACGTGATCAGATAATCCCCAAAAGGGTAATCTTTTATAAAAATAAGTGCTACTCTTAATCTCCAAAATTCAACCGAAAGTACCAAAAGTTCAAGAGAGACTATTCAATATACAATTGTCCTTAAAATTATTCAAAATGATCCAAAATAAGATTGAAACCCAAAACTCAGAACAATTTTATCACATAGCCTTCCACAGTAAATCTTAACATTTATCACCAAATAAAATTGACTACTCTTAATGTCTCATATTGAAGTGTAATTAACCAAATCACATATTCTCTATGATAGGTTAATCATTTCCATAAAAAACCCAAATCACCATATGTCCATAATAAAAACATAGATTCTCCCAAAATAAAATTCCACCATTTTTCATCAGATGTAAAGATAATTATTCCTTGAATAACATTTTCATATATCAATATTCAAGGTTACACATACTATAAAAATTCTTCCAATGTAATCAAATCATCAAAAGAGCCTTCATACTTTTAATAATTTCACCATCCTAAAATCTACCATAACTCTTGAATCCATTATATGTTAACTTCTTACTCATTCAACGTTCTTCATGATCCATTAACCATTATTTAGCAGCTTATTCTGAAAAAACTTATTTCCTACAAACAAAATCATTAATCATATTCTAAGATTCAATAATGTCAAAACATATGTTAATAAATAATCCATACCTTTCATTGGTCATTGTCAGTTTCTTCATCCTCAATTGCAATGGAATTAGGTATTGGTAAACATTTATTTGTATGATCCTGGTGATCCCATTCCTAAAAATTCTTCGTAGGACAACTATATTCATAATGACCATGGACACCACATTTAAAACATTCAATTGATTCCTCAGAAAGAACTTATTTCCCTTTCCTAGAGTCAACTCGATGCTTCCTTTTTCCATGGCAGGTTCTGGCTTTATGACATTCACTTCCACATTTATAGCATCTTTTCGTCCCTTTGAAACATTTTCCTATGTGTTTATTTTCACATCCTTAATGCATTGGTTTTTGAATGTACTTACCTTTATTATTATTATTTGAACTTCCGTGGGGATTTTTTTCTCTCATATACGATTCTTTATAAAAATAACCAGAGTTCAGGTGGTCAATCATGACTCCAGATAGTTCATTGAGAATAACCAAAATAGTTCCCATTACAGCTCCCATTTCATTCAGTTGCTCATTCATAAAACCATCACAATTTTCTTCACATCCACTGTAACTTCGGTGCCTGATAGATTCATCCATTTACTAAAACCAAAAAGGTAAGTGTGGGTATATCAGTAAAATCGTCTTATAATATCTTATGAGGAGGGTAGATAAAAATACATACTTATTCATGTTATCTTAAACTCATTAACCGCATCTGAAATAACTATGACACTTTCCCAAATCCTAACCATTATGGTAATGTCACTTATGCTTAAAAAACACCCTAACCTCTAATGTTATCCAAATCGACCTCTGATACCAACTATAAGGACCCGACCTTAAACATAACATAATCTTGAATTGAATGGATAATTCACATTGAGGATGTTCTCAGGTTTAGAGTTTTAGTGAATTATATCATAACATTGATATAACAACATGAATATTACATGTATACAATTCTAGTCAGTATCCATTTTTTTCATAAAATAAAAACTCTTGAAAAAAGTGTCATGACTAGATCCATAATTTAGTCAACATGACTTTTACTTGAACTCATCCATGACCATTATTCATCTTTAAGTCCCGTGGAAAACATTTAAAAACATGGGATGAGCATAAAAAGCTCATTAAGGGATATAAAATAAGGAATGAAAAGATTAGCCCATCAATAAATTCAAAACAATAAAACTATAATTTTCAATCATAACATACCTCATGAAATCATAAGATTTATGAACAACACATAGAAATAAAAAATCATAAGGGTAACTTATGGAATAAATAACATAATTACCTTTTAGTTATCATAGATATAGAGGGAGTAACATTTTGTAATACCCATCACAATATATTCTATAAATCTCTTGTGAGAAACATTAACATTTACCTCTGTCACGTTACCCAATGCATTGGAGAGCTATATCAGGCTCACCCGCCCTAGGTTTATCACGGAACCACCCGTATATGTAAACAATTCCCAATAGCCATAACATATTCATAACCCATAAAACAAACATAATAGAAATATAAAATTTCGACATTTCAATCACAATATATCATTTCAAAATATTGACAAAATAAAAGTTTTTATCAAACCATTTTCAAAACCATTTAAAATATTATATAAAGTGATTTTTGAATCAAAGTGTCCATACAAATTTTAATACTTTGAAAGAAATTTCAATTTCAAAAAATTCATTTCCATATGAATAAATCCTTAAAACCATTTTTAAAACATTGAAATTAATGTGAATGATTTAGAAGAATAAACCTTTAAAACATTTAAAACAATATTTTAGTTAAAGAGTTTTTAACAAAATAAGAGACCCTAGAATACAAATAATTGAAGAATAACATTTTATAAAAATTTAATAATATCATGAGAATAAAGGTATTCATGATATAATATACCAAAGGATAGTATAAACACTATATAATACTGACTTGGTGCATATCAACAATGAATTCTCAATGAAAATGTAAATTGAGATGAAATCCCTTATAAAAATGGCATCCTTAGATTAAGGATAAATCAATTCAAAAATTGTGTGTGAAAAATATAAATACACCAAATATATTTGGATTTAATTGTAAAAGAATGAGAGGTTATTCACACATATTTATAGCATGACATAATTAGTAAGTAGATGTTTAACCCAAAAATTGAAATTGGGTTCAGAAGTTTTCATACAGAAATTCTACAGCCTAACAGTGTCACTTTAAAATTTAGAAAATATGTTGATGAGAGATAAAAGGATATCTCATCACTTTAATATAGAATTTAAATCAATAAGGATATATAAGTATATATCCCAACATAAAAATATGTAAATTAAAATACATAACAAAAAATAATTCTTTTAAAAAGAGAAGGGTGAAAGGTTCCCTTACCGATTTGGTAACTTACGAATCATACACCCCATGAAAGAAAGATCAGACAATGAATATGTAAATACCCATAAATTAAATTATATTACACAAATAATACAGTCATAGGACATCAATCCACCACACAAAAGGAAATAGTGGGTAATATAGCATGAATCTCACAGGAATAAAAAGTGAGATAAAAAACCCTTACGCGTTGTAATCAATCGAGTCGTATGAGAAAGGTTAATAACAACCAAATGAATCTCAGAATACCATGAATATAAATAAAATAATTATAATATATATAAAAATTCAGTACACAATACACTACATTCAATAAATAAGTAGTGAACAATGGAAATCTCATAGAATTAAAAGTGAGATAAGAAATCCCTTACCTCATCTCCAACTTGACTGGAATGTTCCTTGTTCTTCCTGAATAATAAAATTAATTTAATTTATACTTGATTAGTAACCTTTTTAATGTTTATTATTAATTTTATATCACTTATTACCTTGTAATAACTGTTAGTTAATTATTAGAATTCATATCATACATTTTTTCGATGTTTGGAATTTGAGTTAAAAATGAACTTGTTATAATTACAATTTGTCGATGTGGTAAAAACTGAATTATCTCCATAATGATATTAATGATTTAGATATAATATATATCCAGTGTATATATATATATATATATATATTTATAATAGTACATAAAATTTAGAGATAAGAAATGAAATGCACCGTTCATGGAGACGGTAAGCCGTATGTATGCATGAACGCTACTTTCATTTCTGTTTAATATTTAATGGAATGAAAACATAATAATACATAGGTATATTATAATTCTAGTAAAATATAATGTGATATATATGTTACATAATTTCATTAACTCACTCTTTATACGTTCCATGTATGTCAAGAATGAATCATATCACCTTGAGGGGGCAGTAGTCCACACTTCCTCAAATGAAATTATCATGTTTACACATATTGGAAGGCATAAAGGTATGTTTGTAAATAAAAATTAAAAAATAATATAGAAATAAACCTAATATATATCATATATAGATGAATTTTCATCATAATGGCCACCATGAGAGGTGGTAGGAGATAATTGAACAATCATCGCTTTGTGAGGCGTTAGTTTTCCATTCACAGAAACAGTATGTTCTTCACCCATTAGAAAAAAGTGTGTGTAAGTGTAGTTATAATCCTTCTCATAAAAACATCCTAGTATATTTATGATACTTTTTTTGTTATAAAAAAATTAATAAAAAGATTTTATGTGTTGGAAAGTAAAATAAAACAAAAGAACTTAAGAGAAGACATTACCCTTCAATCGGGTTACTACCTTTGGTTTGAACCAAAATGGTTTTTTAAAGTGCTTTCTGCCAATGGTAAGGCTTATAAGATGAATAGAGGGATATTGGAAGCTTATTTTAGTAGAGTTTGTATGATCCAAAAGCTGGAGAAGTGTGGGGAATGAGTTATAAGTGAGGGATTTTTATAATGGAGAGGAGGGGCTCTTTAGGAAAGTTTGAAACAATTATTTTATTTTAAACTCATCTACAGTTCCAAAAGGTCAACTAATCATTAAGATCAATGTTAAGAAGACTCATGGTCGAAATAAAATAATCCAATAAAAATTGGACAGATTTTAGATATTTTTTTAATATATATAATCTTATTTATTTAAATCATTTATTAATGAGGTGAATATTGTATCATTATTGTGTCATAAATAATTTAATTTATTTGATGTCCAGAAATTATAAAAAAATACCATGATGTAGGAAATATTTTTAGATTTCTAAAGAATATTTATTATTGAAAAGATAACTTATATAATGCTATTTAAAAATTTATTTACAAAAATATATTTGTTTATGTCATTTTTGTATTTACATAAAATTAATTAATATAAAGTGTCATTATTACTCCCATGTGGATCCATGGGGTCCTAAATTAGACCCAAGGATGCCCATGATCGGATATGTACAATCCAATAGGATTAAGACATATTTTAGGGTAATTTAATATTATTATAATTTTATATTTTACCCTTATTTACTATATTTACCCTTAAATCATGGTAAATAAAATATTTACGGAAGTAAATATTTAAAATGTCTAAAAATAAAAGTAACCTATTTACATAATTTGAACCTAATGATTCCAAAAATGGGATCCATTTTTCCAAATTCAAAACACAGAAGTTGCAGAAATTAATTTAAAATTAATTCCCACTGTTAAAACAAATAGTGTGTTTTTAAGAAATAATAACTATCAGAAGATTGACACTTTTTTATGTCCAATTTCAAAATAAAATTACATAAAATGACCAAATTTATATTAAATTATAAAAATATATTCTAATTTCACTTTAAAACCAATTAAAAAGATAATATAACCATATAAATAAATTATATTAAAATGCAGTTTTGAATTAAAATACAGTATTTTCACTGTTCATTAAAAAATGAACATTATTTAGAAAAATACCAAAATTTCATCCAATGTAAATTTTGGTGTCCTGATTCTAAAGTAGAATTTTATTTTTTCAAATAGAACATATAAAAGTGACAGAAAATAGATTTAAAGAGGGGTCTCCATTAAAAGGCGGTAAATCGACCTTTTAGTGAATATTAGAGTATTTATGATTAAAATAGAATTATTTACTTATTTTAAGCCTCTAAATTTTATTGGATAAAAGTAAAAATATTCAAAAAACATGTATCATTATATTTAATTTAGTTATATACATTCCCATCCATCCAACGGCCCAGAGGCCTTCATATTTTTTATTGAAAGAAAACCCCCCTTTTGAAGGAAGAAGGGGGAAAACCCAAAAGACATAATCGACTTAAAAATAAAAACATCTGATGGTCAGTGAGACAGACCAAACTTGCAATAAGGAACAACCCCTCCCCAATAATTAAAGGTGAAAACCTATCCACCAGTGTAAGGCTAAATGGTAAGAAATTGTCCTGTGTCAAAGCACAGGCCCGATCTGATGGCAAACACCACACCCTACAAACAACCAAATCCATAAAACTCTGAAATGATGAACAACAAGCTTTGAAACCACCATAGGGGCCTGATCCACGAGGACAAGTCTGAGTGCACCAACAAACCAGCAGACCTCTCAAACCCTTTCATCATTCTAAGAGATCATAACAAAAAAGCATCAACAAACAATCATCCTGGACCAAACTGATGACCTCCGCAGTCCTCGCCACCACAGACGCAGAAGAACATAAGACAATCAAAGGACCCGAGATCAAGCCAACGTCAGCTAGTAATGGTTGGATCAACCCCGTGCCGAGTGACTTCCACTAGGGAGGGAATCTTGGTCTTCGTGAAACAAAAACTCCTCTCTGGGCATGGATCTGCTCTGATCAGAACCACAGAAACATCCTCACCTGGTTCCAGCCAAGCCTCACGGTGACAAGAACAAGAAGGACAACAATGTTGAACCACAACAATAAAACCAAATCCAGACAGTATAAAAAATCAAAACATCTCCAAATTAGCCGCTTTAAAAGAATACAGAATATAAAATGGAAACCCCCACCCCCTCTGAGCTCGGCAGACCTGACCCTGAACTGTACCACAAATCACTGGAAGATGACCCTCACGCTAGATGAGCCAAAACTCAGATCGACAGATCGGGCCGCCCCCTACCTTTTCGCCGATGGACGATGAAGACCGTGCTGTGTCGAATGCCGAAGACCTACCGAGCCAACCTCTGAGCCTGCCGAGCTTACCACCGAGCATCTGAGATTCGCTATGTCGAACTCCACAGACCCATTGAGCCGACCTTGAGAAGACCTTCAGGACAACCTCTGAACCCACCGAGCTGACCACCGCACTCCTCCGAGATGCGACGCCACCGCACAAACTCAGCCAAAGTAAACCCAAACCTAGACGATGAAGCTCCACCAAACAACTACTCCACACAAGCATGAACACCCACGCTGAGACAGATCCACAACCGCCGTAGGAAGATCCCACCCGAAGGGGGAGGAGGAAGGAGCTGGGAGAAACGTAAGATTTCAAATAAACTCTTTGTTGCGTATCGGGTACTCCATCGAACACAGTGTCCCCATTAAAGTATTATTAATATTTAATTCACAAATATTAATAAATATGAATAATTTCATGTTCCTTATTTACCTGGGATGTTACAGATATGGCCCATGAATGAGACCTCCTTCAACCAAAACTCACACTTGTTGTACTTTGCATAGATCTTCTCCTTCTGCAAGGTCTCTAGTACAGTTCTCAAATGCTCCTCATGATCCTCCTTGGTTTTGGAGTATATCAGAATATCATCTATAAAGACTACCACAAATTTTTCGAGGTAATCTCTAAAGACTCTATTCATCAATTCCATGAATATTTTTGGAGCATTAGTGAGTCCAAAATGCATCGCTATGAATTTATAGTGCTTGTATCTTGTATGAAAAGCAGTCTTGGGGATATGTTCCTTCTTTACCATTACTTGATAACATCCCGACCGCAAATCCACCTTGGAGAAGTATTGTGCTCCACCCAGCTGATCGAAAAAGTCATCTATTCATGGGAGAGGATACTTGTTCTTTATTGTGATATTGTTAAGCTCGAGATAATAGATGAAAAGGCACATTGACCCATCTTTCTTCTTGACGAAGAGTATCGGTGCACCCCATGGTGAAGCACTTGGCCGTATAAACCCTTTATACAAATTCTACTGTAGTTTTTTCTTTAGCTCCTCAAGCTCCACAACAGCCATTCTATACCGATTATTGGATATTGGCAATGACCCAGGTATAATTTCAATTGATAATTCAACATCTCTTCTAGGAAGAAGACCTGTCAATTCCTCGGGAAACACTTCAGCGAATTACCTCATAATAGGCATGTCCCTTAGGATGGTTGCCTCCTTAGACTTTATCATCTGAGCCAGATACGCATGCACATAGGGCAGTAACATCCACACTTGAGATGATAGAGCTAAAGAAGATTCATCTTTCTCCTTGCACTTGTAAAGAATTGGGGGTCGATTCTCGACATGGAGAGTGATTTCCCTCTCGGGTTAATTTATGTTGGCTCTTTGTAAGGAAATCCAATCCATGCCATGAATTGCATCAAATTCTTACAGAGGGAGTATGATGAGGTTCTCTGGGAAGTTCCATCCATAGATTATGATAGGGTAGGAGTTATATTAATGGTATTTAATGATTTCCCAATTTTTTGTTCTCACAGACATCTTCACTTCCATGATTTGTGGTGGTTCTAGGATTGTTCTACTAAACCTTTGAGATAAAAAAGAATGCGTGGAACCTAAATAAAAAAATAATTTTCGCTATTCATAAATGAATAACTATCATACCTATCACAACTTCGTTTTTGGGGTTCACTTCAGTAGTAGTGATGGAAAAATATCTCCCTTGCTGTCTTGGAGTTTTTTGTTTGCCTCTGAAAACCCTTAGATTAGGGCACTGATTTGCAAGATTCCCTCGTTCTTTGTAGTTGTAGCAATGAAAAACACATTGAGGTTCAAACGTAGCATTCCACTACTCTGTTGCAGCTACGGGTTTTTTTTGTTGGTAGCTAACAGCTAGGTGCCCTTCTCTTCCACACCAAAAGCATTTCTTCGTCCTCTTCAGGCAATTTCTTGGGTGCTTTTTTCTACACCTTTGGAAAGTGGGGTGCTGGATCTTCTTAGCACCATTGGATTTATCCATCGGACTACCAAAATTGAAGTCCACATTATACTTCTTATCCCAATGATACCCCTGAGAATCTCTGATCACCATTTCGACCTTGAGGGCACATCAGAAAATTTCCCCATAGTTGTCAAAGTCACAGATCACCAGTGCTTTCTGCATGCAAGGTTTCCTCCCACCAAAGAAGCAGTCAACCTTGAATTCGGGGGTAACAAAAAATCTGGAAGATTATCGTGAAATCCTTGTGAAGTTTTCCTCGTAAGCTCTAATAGATTCATCATAATTTTTCCTAAGGGTAAGAAAGTCCCTTTCCATCTTATGCAGGAGGGTATGCAGAAAATATTTATAAAAAAAATCTTCCATAAATCCTTCCATTCCAACGCCTCGATCTACTCCTCAGGCTTCGTAATTTTGATCAACATCCAATATTGATCATCTTCACCCTCCATATGATAATCATCTAGGATAAGCTTATCTTTTTTAGAACATTAATTGATGGATAAGATCTTTTTAATGGAGTTGATCCATTGTTCAGCGATTGAGGGATCAGATGATCCATTAAAAGTAGGAGGCCTTTGTCTCATGAATCTCTCGATAGTGACTTGTTCTTTAGGGGGGAGGGGGGTTAACATTCCTCTTGACCCATGTTTCTATTCAAATCTTGAGTTAGCTGAGATAGAAGCTTGAAAAAGTTCATGATTCCCGCTCCCATCGGACTGGGCATCTCATTAGTACAATCATCACATTGATCTTCACATCGATTGTTAGCCCGAGTCCTCCTATTACCGACCATTGGCTGGAATAAAAGAGAAGTTAGGGGTAACACATAAAGGGTAATCCATGGACAAAACTAATTACTTATAAATAAATTTTATTTCATTAACATATGAATCTATTGGATTTATTCTTGTTATCCATGATCTACTTTCTAACATATATTCTCAGGGCATTTTTTTGTCCCTTAATAATGGTTCATACTATGCTTTTGGATTTACCAAAGCATATCCCTTGAGAGTGTCATAACCAAAAGTGTAGCAAGACCTATTTTCGTGCACCAGTTCCCGTTCAAGTCTAGCTCCAATTAGTGTTCTCAGGTTTTACCCCTAGGGTACATCTATGCTAGAGCCGCCTCTACCTGCTCGTTCCTAGACAGGGATGTATTTTCTTGATAATCCACTTAATAAATACCAATAAAAACTCAGGGATTTATTTATTATACTTATTCTTGTCTCTAAGGCTTTACTAGGGTTTTCTTATCCTAATACCAAAAATAACTAAACCTATCCTCTGATACCAATTATGACAACCGTGATCTTTTATTACAAAATTATACATAATTTATTACATAAACTTCAAATGATACAACATAGAAGATCCATAGGTCTAGTTTCTTTTGGGATTAGGATCATTACATAACAAATTAAAACATGAAATAAAACATCTTTACTGAAAAATTCCTTTACCTGACCACTACATTCCCTCGTACTTAGCATTTCATGGGATAACCTAAGGACATGCATAAGAAAAGGATGAGATATAAACCACAGTAAGGGAATAATCATGGAATAAAATGAGGAATACAATACATGTTAGACAATAGTCATATCAATAGAGCACAAGAGAGGAATAAACATAAAGGCATGATAAATCATGATCATCATAACATGGAAATTTGGCAACAACACTTAACATGGAATTAGCATGATCCAAGGCTCATTACACATGGAGCATGAGTAAATCCTTATTGCACATGAATCACGAGTCAAACCTCATTACAATTGAATTATCATGAGTAAAAACTCATTTCAAATGATGTATCATGATACAATACTTTACCCAATGCATTGGAGCGCTATAAGGGCGCACTCTTCTTAAACATTTCATTTCATGCATAAGTGTGCCACATGGATCATATAAAATGGATTCATAAAACATAATAATTTATTCCAAGATAAATGAATTGTAGAATTAATATAATAAAATTTATAATAAATAAGTAAATGTTCATAACGTTGAATACCCTTGATAGAGAAATGGGCATGGTAGTCAATACACAATGACATTGTCTTGGAAAAACGGTGCAATTTTGGCAGCGTAACGGCGTGGCGTAAGAATTCATAAAAATGGTTGATGAGAGGGAAAGGGGTGTCTCATAACATTTACATGAAATGGAAACTAAGGGGGTCATATAGATACATGTCCCAATAATTTTAATTGAATTTAGAGTCCTGATACAAAATAATTGCTTGAATGTAAAAGAGGAGAGAGAAATTGCTTTCGGGATTTTGGCATAGTAACAGGTGTACATGGGAGGAATTTAAGGAGAGATAAAGGGGTATCACATAATTAAAAAATAAATAGGGATGTATTGGGGAGGTGATAAATCATACTGCAACATTTATAATTGAAATTAAAAGGGTATAAAAATTTAAAGAATATTGGACAAAAATGCGAAAGGAAGAAAAACCTTTACTTGGAAGTGTGATTCCAAAGCCTCAAGAGAGGCTTGATAGAGGCTTATTGAGAGACTGAGGAACCTTGTAAGGATTATAGAGAGAGGATGGAATAGGTTATACGAACTCCAAAGGCTTTGAGTGGGGATGAAGTGGGAGTTTGGGTGGGTTTATATAGGAAAGGTGAGGGAATTCTTTATTATTTAGGTGTGGGACACCTCACATTAATCTAATCCAAACCATAAACCATACCATGGGTTTTTGCCCATGTTTTTTGGAAAAGGGAAGTGGAAAACAATATTTAATAAGCCTAAAGTCATAAATTCTTAAAATAATGGGGTTTCTTATGTGAAGGTGAGACACACTACCAAGGAAAACAATTTAAAAAGACAAGATGTTTAATAAGTCTTGAAGGGTCCATTAATGCTTTGTAAAATAAGTCAAACAAACCCAAAATTACATTATTTTAATGGTAAAAAATATATTGGCCAAACATAAAGTTTATAGTATTTTGTTACATCACTATTTGGTCATTATGATGTCATAAAACACATTATATATTTAAACGGTATTTAATTTTTACCCAAAACTTTTACTGGCTCAAAAAATTATGAACAATTCACCGTTGGATAATTTTGACATCCTAATTACATATATAATATTTATTTTATCTAAATAATTTTCTAAAAATGTTAATTTTCATTTATAAATTAAAAACCGACAATTATCGAAAATTCACGGGTTTTGACAAAAATGGCATTCAAACCTTAAAAAAAGTTAGAATTGCATTCGTAAAATTATAAAATCATTTATATTTAATAAAAATTAATTTAATAATAATAATATTTTATTAAAATATTATTTAATTCAAAAATCCATTAATTAATCAAAATAGATTTCTTTGTTGAACTTTAACCAAAATACTATTTAAGCTTTAAAAACTATTTAAAAGGAAAAAATAATAAAATGAAAGTATATTCATTATTATATACAAAAATAATGTACATAACCATAGTTCTAAGTTCTTGTTACATAAAACCTTATAACACTCACATAAGACTAAAGAGAAAGGTATGCGATGGGGACAAACTCTTGGGGTGGCTTAGATAACATTGATCGGGTGGTAATCTCTATAAACTGCCATTTCTCTCATAGGTGGTCACTCTCAAGCTTAAAATATTCAATATCAGATTGGGCTTCGTCAAGAGTGAATACCAATGACGCCACCTCCATTTCGAGCTCTGAAAAATGGGCTTCGTATGGGGCACGTCTACTAGATGAGGCCATCGCTTCCATTTTCTGAGTAAATTGGATTTGTTAAATCCCTATATTTATACTAATTAGGTGATCACTGTTCAACAACTATATTATAAACGTTCACAATTCTTAACATAAAACTAATGATGTTGACATTTTATATAAAAATTTTACATAAAGGGACATTTAATTTGATTAAGTGGTGTTTCTATTAATGATGTTTTGGGTCGTTACACCTATCCTCACAAATTTATGCCTTTTGAGCCACATAGACATACCAATACTAGTACCAAACACTTCTCAACTAAATCCCTAACATCTTAGATATATTTTTCTTCTGAAAATACCAATCATAGAGGGTTTAAGATTTTATCCAAACAGAGATATCCAGGAAAGTGGTATAAGCCCTTACAAAAATATTTCACGTATATTTATTCTTTTTTTATCCATGAAATATACTTATAACAACTATAAAATAATTACTTTAGTATCTAATGTATACTAAAATTGTATTATGTTTATGGAACTATTGTTTTCAATCACTTTTATATCATATGGGAAATGAAAACTTTTCCTTCTTATATGTGTGGACAGTCTCCTCCATGAACTAATATATTTTCTATCCATCACCACCTCTCATTGTTGGTGATATATTTAGAATTAATTTATATATAATATTTTTATAGCATTATTTTGATTATGAAAATATATTATATTTTATATCATCATACCATCTACATTTAAGAGATATTGATAATGTCACTAATTTTTACATGAGGAATAACACCTCCGTGAAGTGATGTGATTCATTTTTCAATACCATCTCACAAGGTTAGTCACACAGATGGAAATAAAGAAAAAATATTTCATGTATAAAATAATAATTATTAAATAAAAGTAAAATATTATATACCTTATTTCTTTTCCATTTAGTATAATAATGGAAACAACGCCGGTGTGTGCATGTAGACTACCGCCTATATAATATGATATATTTCATATTTTACATCCACATTTTAGGGATAGTTCACCAAAATTTTATAAGGAATAAAAATATTCATATTTATACTATTAATATTATACATTTTTTGGATTCATGATCTATTTCACCCTAGTCGACCTACTGATGTGACTTTGGACTTATAAACCAAACATTCTCAAAATGTACAACATAAACATAACCATTTTAGTAACTAAATAAAACATCATAAAAAATGATATAAATGAAATAAATAGAATAATGATAATACATAATAAATGAAAATAGAAATTAAAAATGTATAAAATGGATGTTATTTTATTATTCATGAGGTCAAATATATGAATGAAATAATTCTTGACTAGGGGTAATGAACATTACATTAAAAATATTATTTTATTGTTATCATTACAAATATTTTTTCTCATGTTAAGATTATTTTAAATTTTTCAAGAATGTTGTTTTTTATGTTTAAAGGTTTTATAAAGGTCATTTTGAATTATTTTTTACATTTTATTAAAATGATTAAGAAGGAAACATTTCAATATTTTCAATAAAGATTTTTTTAATTATTTATAAAAGTACAAAATGAATGTTTTTCAACTGATACATCATGACCACACATTCCCAATACATTATCTATTGTTAATTATTAGGAATAAACATTTCCATTTTATTTCAAAGAAAACATTTATCTCTATATTATTTTACTTTGAAAAAATATTTTCTATGGAAATGATAAATTTCTTCTTGTTTTTATGTTATATCTGAATTTTTTATTATTTATTAGATAAATGTATAATTCAATCTTATTTTATTATTAAATTAGAAAAATATATGTTTTTTATTAAGGAAATTATTCTTTTAAATTTTATATGAATAACTATTGAGCCCAATACAGCTCTAATGATGGGTGGTTTTGATATATCGTTCTAATAAATTATGTCAAGTGATAGAGTTTGTTAGTGATATGTGACTTCTAAGAGGTGTAAATTTTCAAATTCTTTTATTACATTACAAGGGTTCTTCTACATGTTAATATAGTGATAATTTCTAAAGGATACTGCATGTTATTCTTTTAATGGTTTTTAAAGGAAATATTTTGATTTCAAAAGGTAAGAAAATGATCTTATATTTTTATGAAAAATTATGAATTATTTAATAAAAAATTGGAAGGATTATTTATTAAGGAATTGTATTCATGAGTTTTCATTATTTATAAGAAACCCTCATGGTATTTAATTTTCCTTTATTATTTCACATGAAATTTTTTTGAAGCAATTGAGAAATTATTTTTTTTCATGGAAATGTAAATGAGAATTTTATTTTCAATGTTTATTATGAAAAATTAAAATTTTCATATGGATTTATTGGTTTGAAATTTTAATAATAGCATTATTTTATTTTATGTCCCTTAATGTGACTTATTTTACACATCTTATACTTTCGAACATTTTTCACATCCATTTGTAGGAACATTAATAATGTATGAGTTCTAGTTATGTGTGTTTCGATGAATGAAGCAATTTTTACTTCATAATGAAAATGTTTTTGAGTATATCAAGGGATAAAATTTTAAAATTTATACCTTTTAATGTAACATATTTCTTAATTCTATAAAACTATAACCTAAAAATAGTCTTTGTAATGTTTGCAAAGAAATATATTCCATATATCATGTAATTTATGGGATGTAAGTGATGAAATATATTCAATTTATCCTATAATTTGTGGGGAAGTTATGTGAATGTTGTCATAATATTTATGTCCTTACTCATGTAATCAATATATATATATATTATAATATTAAGGATTTAGAGAGACTTGTTCATCACTTAGTCTCCAATTGTCCATCTAATTCATTCTAAAATCACTACTAATTGTTTTTATGTATTTTTTTGTAAATTATATCATGTTTTAGTTTGATAAATTTTTACCTAATCTCCTTGATATGTCGATGTTCAAACAAAAATACATGGTAGGACCATTCTCTACTGACATTAAATTAAAAAAAATAAAGGTCAAAATTTCTTATGTAATGTGGATAGACTGTGATGGAGAGTTGATAATTTCTTTTAGGCAAATGAAAAGAGTTTTTATATAAGGAAAAGGATTCTGTTTTTTAGATTCTATTCAATGAAGGAGGAATTTTCAAACATACCTGATGAGTTTAGAGAGATTGACAAAAAATCTATATATTTTTTAAATTTCATAGAATTCAATTCTCATATTTTAATTGGTATATGATACCAACTGTACATTATATATGTGTCTCAATTTTTACAGGTGTTCAAATTTGAATTATAGTTTTTGTAAAATTTTAATATATTGTTATATTTAATGGAAAATGAAGTTGATACATCATTATTTTAGATGTGATGGACCACCTTAAAGATCTATTAGATCAAAATAATTTTTTATAGGTAAATTATCATGTTTTGTTCTTATATGTCAATATGGGATTTTGTAAATAAAATATTTTTATTAATAAAATAATATGAACATTTTTTATGTACATGGTAGTGAATTATCTAATTATATAACATGTATTGGATATTATGTGAGGGTAAAATGTATTTTCTATCTAAGAAAATATATTTTAAACTAGATATTTATTGAAATATTAAATAAATAATTCATACAACCTATTAGTGGATTATTTCAAAGTATAAAGTCATATTTTAAAAAATAATTCTTTAAAAAAAGAATATCAAATTTGATATGATACAATAAGTAATTTTTAAAATATTTAACTAACAGAAAATAAAATTTATATCATGAAGAAAAATATTGTTTTAGTATCATAGCATGATATTTTAAATAGAATGTGAATTTTAAGGGGATTTTGGTGGTATATTTGTATAAATAAAATTTAAAGTAAAATAAATAATAAATTTTTATAGTTGAAATAAAAATATAATGATACTTTAAAACGTAGTGGAGATTATGTTTTTTTGGTAAAATAATAATATAATAATTTATATTAGTTAAATAAATTAATGTAAAATGTTTAGTGGAAACTTTTTCAAGAACGATGATGATGATGATGATAACATAAAAATTAAAATTATTCAAAATATTTTTTAACGTCATAACTTGTGATTATTTAAACTAAAGGAGAACAAATAAAATGTTTAAATTGTTAAATGTTAGGAATATGATTTCTTGGTATCATAATTTTTCATTGGAAATTCCATCATATATTTTTTTAATAAAAGTGTTTAGTGGGTGGGATTTATCAGATGGTCAGATAAAGATATTCCAAGAATTACAGAAATACATAATGCATTTAAAAAACCTTACATGTATGTTGAAAGTATGTAAACATTGGTGGTATTTCAGATGGGGTAATATTAGATGGATTCTAATGTGTGGTTTTTTTAGAATTAATAAAACATGTTTATGAATATGAACTATATTATGATAAATAATAAAGATTCTTGATTTTTAATTTTTTCAGGTTCATTTCATATATTATGTCGACTAAAATGAAAATTGACTATGAATATCAGTTATCTAAAATTGGTTATTGTTAGGGTGTATAAAACGTTGTGATAAATTATTATGGTTATCTTGGGTAATTTTTCATATTGTCATTCGAGATATGATCAGAAGTCACCGAAAGAGTTTTGTGTGATGTATAACCCCAGGAGTATATTGTGTATAGTTATATGAAATATTTATTTACTAAAATACGTGGGTATGGTTAATATTTGGATTTCCCTATACCATATGATGGAATAAATCCAAGCATGAGAACCTTCATACATGAGTACCTTTCTTATGAAACCTTAAATTCTTAACTAATTCGTGCATTATTTGGTATATTGTTGATCATGTTTTTATTTTAGGTTTAATCAATATGGGACATGTCCTCTCTTTGTAAATGTTTTACATTTGATCCCTTAGTTGAGAATGAATAATAGATTTTATGGTTTTATATAGATAATACATGGGTTGTTCCAATAAATATGAATTCGGGTTATGCAATGTACTCATTTACTTGGATGAATGATAGGATAAGAATTCATCAGCATGATCGGTCTATATTTAGAAAATCAAGAACATATTTTTTATATGGGATTGAGATACCCGATGTATTGTGGTTGGAATTTTTCTTAGAAAAAGAGTTCACATGAAAATTACTTCATGTATATGACATAGCTGGAATATATAGGTTTATAGATACATGTGTTTCATTAAGATCATGATATATCCATTTGTATCTTGAGTAGCATTAATTTTATTCTACCGGTTTCTCCTGTATTATATTTGTTCATTAAAATATATTTATTTTCAATTATAAAAAGGATCACGGGGTCAATTTTTTTTGTTTTATTAATGGTGGTTGAGTTTTATGAAACTCATAGAGTTTCTATAAAAGTGATTGGAGTTTATCTAAAATTAGATTTGGATGGATATTAAAAAAGTATTACAAATGATATCATATATTTTAAATATTATGATAGGTCTCCACAATTGATCTGTAATATAAAATATTTTTTTGATTATGTTTTAACATGTACTTTCATATGAGACAATATAAGGTGAAATAGAACAATTACTATAAGATTTTAGTTTAAATAATAAAATAATGAAGATATACTCTAAAGATGATTAAAATAATATGATATTTTGGATATATCATTTTATATGTTTTTTATATTTAATGTTGTTTTATATAGGGGAAACTCATAATATCTTGTTCTTTCTTAAAGGTGTATAATAAATAAGAGTGTACATATATCAAGATACTACCAATAAAATAATAATATATGATTGATTAATGTCTAATAATTTTTTTGTAGGAAAAATCATATAGTAAAATTAAAACAAGCACTATATCTATAGTATTTTAGTTTGAACAGTAAGTGTAATCATTACTTAATCATATACATATAGATATAATTTTTTAAACAAAATTTTCGTGTGATCTAATGTATTAATGTTTTTTGTTCATGGGCGAATGATTATAAATGTTGTAAATAGATTTTATTACTTTAAAATCACAAAGCACTCCAATTAATTCCAAAAAATGATTATGATATTTAAAATAATATATATATAGGTCATATTTAATGATATATGGGTCTCTTCTTCTTGGTTCAACTCATAGAAGATCTTTAATTTTTTATATTCTTATCCTTGATAGATTAAATTATATCATGGTATACTGAAGGTTTTATCTTAATAATTTCATGATATATCCCTCTGGAGTATACAAAAAAGATTGAAAATCCACAGGTCTTTCCTTAGTTATCTTCATCAATCAAAATAATGGTAGAAGGATGATTCAAAATAGTTATTAAAAGGTATATATACTAAATTATCCATATAGATATAATTAAATATCATTACATCATGATATTTAGTTTTATGTTTTTAGTGATACCTCCACATCAAAAAAGAAATTTTTGTTCTTTATAAACCACATTTTAATTGGAAATTATGTTTTAAGAGTCTTATCAAAGAAAAAAGGACAAATCTTTTCAAATATTTCAATTCTAAAATCCAAACATAGGGAATGTGCACAATAAAAAAGTAGTTCCTTTATTTGTAAAATAAAAATAAAAAAATACGAAATAAGTGGATTAAATATTATACATAATCTGTTACACTTAATTTTGAATTAGAAATTGTTATTTTAATTCCCAAATATGATTTTATATAATGAATTAATAGTTTTATTTATATTTTACTAAAAATAGGATAGTATAGAAACACATGGGAAAATGAGGTGAAGTAGAAAAGAAATTATAGAGAATTTAATGACTAAATTGGATGTATAGGTTATAAATACTAAGAAAAATTCTCAAAAAAAATTCCATAGATATTTTTAATCAAATATATATTAAGGTGATTAATCTTTATATAGTGAAATTAATTTCTAGTAAATTGCACAACATCTACAAAGGGGGCACCAATGTAAAGGAGGAAAAACTGTGAGTATGGAATAAAAAAATTGAAAAAATGATAATCCCAAATGAGAATATCAATAGTTTATTTAACCATATTATTAATAAATTTCATACTCCCATAGATATAATGAAGGGATGACATAGTTTAATATATAGAAATAAATTCTTAAAAAATTCAACAGTAATACAATGCAATGGTATGACTACTTAAAGAAGGAATCCATGTTGGGTAATCTCTTAATGATATTCATATGAAGTTGAAGATGAAATTCATGTGAAACTATAGACCACATAAACATAATCATTATGTAATATCAAATTTAAATACATATATAGTATTGATATACCTTATGAAATGAATTAATAATAATATATTAGTGATTAATTTCTATCACTAGTTCCATGTAAATTCAAATGGGATAAAGGAAACTATGAAGGTGATATACATCTAAAATTATGAAATTATATATAGAAAACTATAGTGATATTAAAATGTATTTTAGATAGAGAATCTAATGAGAAAATGACATGAAAATTTTAAGATATGTAACTCTAAAAAAATATCTATATCCAAAAATACAATGAAAATGGTTCGAAGGAAAGTATTGATGAGAAAATAAGAGGATTGAGGTTTGGTACGTTTTAAAGATAATGAGGCTGAATTTATCATAGATACTAAATATTTACATATGTAAATGGTTTAAAATAATAAATACATGAGGTGAATCAAGAACAATACACGTGAATAATTTTTCATTTTATATTAACATTTTCCTCATATCATAGTAAAACACAACCTAAAACATTTAGGCTCATTTTATTTAGATATGAATTACATAAAATCATATTTCAGTACTATTCATAAATATCAAAGAAAAAATATTCTTCAAACCTGACACCTGAAATGTTCTGTCGTGGGCACCCTCAAATGATTAGTGGTTTTTTGGGGTACTTTATGTAAAACATAGTGGCTGGCCAAGGTCATCTCTTAAAAGAGGAAGTAAATTTAACAACATAATAAATGGATTTTGAAAATTAAATAAAAGGAAATAAGTACACTGAATAAAATGTCGGGGTTTGTTTATAGTTTATAAAATTTGATGAATTTTGCTGGAAGAAGATTTTATTTGTTTTTTTAATGAAGTTTGATTAGAATGACACAACAAGAAGATGTTTTTTAGAAAATATTTGAAAAGGTGTAACTGATCTAACTCTACCACTTAAATTAATTATTTATCATTATTATTTAAATCAACATCTACTTAATTATGATCCCCTAACTTGTTAACCACAAAACTCTATGCGAATTAACTTTACCACAAAGATGAAGTGAATTAAACCCTAGGCTATCTTCGAAACATGTAATCGAATCACCCTACCTTGATTGATATTATAAGGATATCTTATAGTAAATGGAAAATTATGGCACATATCCATTATATAAAGTTTTACTAATAGTGTTTTGGGATTATGTTTGAACTCTAAAAATTGATCTCATGTGGTTTTGAAATATCGATTAAGTTCGCGCTCTCACAATTGACACAATTCCTGACTTCACTCGTTTTGTGTTTATTGTTCAATTTCTTTATTAGTTTCATTTAAATTAAAAACTCAATTAATATATCATATTATGTAAATTACAGTGTCTTATTGATTCAAAATAAATTATTTAAGAAGGATAGAGGTCGGTCGATTATTAAAAAGAACTAATCTTCCATGGGCGGTGTTGTCATCATAGAAATGTTTTTCATGTGCAAAGGTTTAGAAAGGGTAAAACCAAAAATCATTTCTAATCTTGATTCTCTCCCAATTAGGAAGATTAAGAGAAGAATAAATTTGAACAAAACAAAATAGAATAGAATAAAATGAAGAATAACAAATAATTTTGTTACACAAATAAAAATATTACAACATGAGAAGGAGAGGAAGCCTTCGATGAAGGGATACTTTCTTCAAGATCTCCCCATATGAGTATAAGGATTTCCATAACCTCTAATGTGGTGAGAGGAATCTTATATAACTCTAAAATGGAAACACTTCACTCCTTGTCCGATTTTCCAAAGGGGGTTCTCAAGGTGTCAATTTATAACATAAATTGGGTGTGGTTTTGGGAACCGAATTTTTGAGACACTACATGTGTATCAGTTTTGTGTTGGTAAATGACAATATATAGAGTTAAAAAAATTGTAGGAAATAATCCTTATTACCTCTATGTCAAATTTGGTGGCCACTAGAGGATGAAAGTGTGATATGTGACCGAAACACAGAACCAAATAATTGACTTCATACAGATTATGTCCCATGGAAATATTGGTTTAGATTGACCCATTAATGAATTAATTGGGATTTAGTTACTTTAGAGGGGTTTTATACCATGAATTTTTGGAGATACCCAAAACATTTCAACCCATTTGGATGCACGTAGTTTGAGAAATGTGAAAAATAGTGGACATATGTCCTTGGGCTTCCGTGTAGTTTGGCACATTTCCCTTCAGGATCATCTCCAACCCTCCAAATCACCTCTCCCAACAACAAATCACCAAAAAAAGAATAATTTCCCTTTTTTAACAATGATAAAAATTTATTAATTGAATCAAATGGGATGTGAAATTTGAGATAATATTTTTAATTTTAAATAAAAAAATACTTTAAAATAGTGACGTAGGGGTGAAATAAAGCAGTGAGTTGTGATGTTATCACACCCCCACACTTACCCCTTTTTCACTCATGGGAAAAACCTCATATCATGTATTCCAAAAAAAATATGAAAAGTAAACATTAATATAAAAAAAAAATTAGAACACAAATCCTTGAGATCCAACAATTACACACTATGAAACAAAAGATATCATGCCTCATAAAAAACAATTATTTAAATTTCTATATTTATATCATTCAATATATTTACAATTTATTTATTCTACCATGCACAAAACACTTACCACACTTGAATTTTCTCTTATCACACAAATGTCAATTTTTCAACAATGTCTTTCTCATCCAAACTCATACAAGGGTAACCATAGGATTGAAAAATTCCTAAATCTCCACCTGATGTGAGTCAAGGACATATGTTTATAATGAGTACTTTTCAAGGTTGTTCTATGGATTTTGGTTAGTAGGATTTATATGTGGAAAATTATGAGGCCGACTATGGAGGGCTTGATTCTTTTTGAAGAAAAATTTTATTAATCTAATTTTCACTTAAATATGGCCTCCTCCTCAATCACCTTTGCATAAATTCATGTTCACCATCATGAAAAATAAAGGAATGTTCACACCATGAAGAAAAAATGTTAATCTTCTCGAACATGATTTTCTTGAAAGCTCAAGATATGAACACCTTTCTTCTTCTATTAGAAGCTCCAGAATGGGCACAACTTCACTTATCAAGAAATCTCCAGAAAAGGCATAGCTTTCAACATAATGTTTTAATTCTAGCAGCAAACACATCTCTTCAGAATTTAATTTTCCACCTAAAGTATCAGAAAATGTGGTAGCACAACACTATAAAAGTTCCCCACACTTAAGTTCAACTATATAATGAAATTTCACTTCAAGAGTTTGTTGGATAGGGAAACTTTTCTTGTAATGTGGTTATCCTAACAGGTTATTCATGGATTATAAGGGATAAATAGATTAAATGTTTAAGGTTTTCCATTATAAAAAGGATTATTATGATATAGGGGATTTAATTCCAAAGAAATTCCTCAGTTATTTAAAACCCAAGTACCTCAAACCCTAATGTTTTTATAGGAATAAATCAAATTCTGTTTAAATCAAGCATGGTTTGGTACTCTCAAGAAGTATGGTGAATGTAAAGAATATGAAAATAATGGTTCAAAAGCCACAAAATAATGTGATTTCAAAAATAAAGGCAGTGATATGTGGCATGTGATTCAAAATTCAGAGTACTTTTCATCAAATTAATAAAGATTTGATCTTGAAACAAAGTAATTTTGAACATTAATTTAAGGTCATTTTCATGAGATAAATTGTTTCACTTATTGATATGGATTTTAAAATAGTGATGAGAATAATTTCAGATTATAATCTTCAAAAAAAATTGAAAAATAAACCCGAAAAATTTGAAAAACACACAATTTATTTGAAAAATATTAAAAAAAAGTAAAAAAAACTAAAATTAATAAACTAAAAGTTTCCCACTCCCTCACTTAAAATATTTCATTTTTCTCAATGTAAACCTATGAGATGATATGTGCACATGAAATTAATAATTTTAAATAGGACAAACAATATAAAAGTGAAAGGGTAAGGAACAACCTGATATGCTCAAGTGATGATGGGGTCATGCAGTATGATAAAATCCACTACATTATTAGAAAGTAACTCAATGTATTTCTTCAAATGCTTCTTATTGTATGTAAAGATCCTTCTTATGTCCTCTTTTGTGGTATCAACTTCACCATAAGGAAAAACATTAGTCACAACATAAGGACCTAACCACATGGAACACAACTTACCATGCATCAGCTTCAGTCCTGAACTATAGAGAAAGACTTTATCTTCAACTTGAAATTCAATTTTCTAGATCATTCTACCATGATATGCTTTTGATCTTTTCTTATTGATCCTTGAGTTCTCATATGAAGGTAATCGAATCTCCTCTAGATCTTGAATTTTCATCTTCAGTTTAATTCCATCTTGGGCCAAATCCATGTTGCATTTCATTATATCCCAATATGCTCTATGCTCAACTTCCACAGGGAGATGGAACATTTTCCCAAAAACAATTCGAAATGAAGACATACAAATATTTGTCTTGTATGATGTCCTATAATCCCATAGCACATCATCAAAGAACTTTCTCCAATCCTTCATATTCGGCTGCACAGTTTTCTCCAAAATTTGTTTCAACTCACAATTTGAAACCTTAACGTGGCCATTTGTTTGGGGTGGTATGGGGTTGATGTTTTTTGTGTCACACCACACTTCAAAAGGAGGGAAGCCAAATTCAGATTGAAAAAGTGTGTCCCTTGGTCACTGATGATGGACTTTGGAACTCGAAACCTACAAAAAATATATTCTTTGACAAAGAACACTAAAACATGAGAATCGTTAGTCTTGGTGGCCTCAGAATCCACCAATTTACTGACATACTCAACTGAAACCAAAATTTACAAGAAACCAAAAGAACTAGGAAAAGGAACCATAAAATCAATGCCCCACACATGAAAAATGTCACAGAATAATATGGGTTGTCGAGGCATCTCATGTATCCTAGAAATAATTCCCATGTTTTGGAAATGTGAGCATGACTTACAAAACACATGATCTTCATGAAATAATCTAGGGCAATATAATCCAAAGTCTAAAACTTTCCTAACTGTCCATTGGGGTCCAAAAATATCCTCTATATGCAAGTGTATGACAAAAATGTAAAAAATACTCAAACTCAGGATCAGGAACACACCTCTTAATAAATTGATCACTACACATGCGCTAGAGGTATGGATCATACCAAAAATATAATCTTGACAAACTCTTTATTTTTTAGGTCTTGATATTTCTTTAAATTTGTATGTATTTCAGAGGTATTAATGTAGTTAACAAAATCATCATACCAAGGATGTGTACCTGAGATGGAATAAAGATGCTAATTAGGGAAAGTGTCCTGAAGTGGTACCTGGTCCAAGGTGTCATCCTCTAGAGTGAGAGTAAGCCTACTCATGTGGTCTGCCACCATGTTTTCTTACCCCTTCTTCTACTTTATCTTAATATCAAATTCCCGAAGAAAGAGAATCCATCAAATTATCCTAGGCTTTGCATCTGGATTCTTCAAGAGATACCTTATAGATACATGCTGAGAAAAAACAATAACTTTGGAGCCCAACAAATATGAACGGAATTTATCTAAAGAAAATATAACATAAAGAAACTCATTTTCTATGGTTGTGTAGTTTTATTGGGTTGAATCCAATATCCTCAATGCATAGGTAATCACATGTGAACATCCCTCTACCCTCTATGATAAGACAGATCCAACCACAAAGTCAGACGTGTCACAAATAATCTCAAAAGGAAGCTCCCATCATGGAGGTTGTATGATCGGTGGAGTGGCTAAACGTTGTTTTAGCTCATAAAAAGAATTCTAGTAAGAATCATCAAACAAAAAAACAGAATCCTTTTGAATTAATCATTACATAGGAAGATAAATCTTACTAAAATATTTGATAAAGCAATGATAAAATCCTTCATTCCCTAGGAATGATCTAACATCTTGCACACATGAAGGATATAGTAAGTATGAAATAATATATACCTTAGATCTATCAAACTCAATCCCATGTTTGGACACTACATGCCCTAAGACAATGCCATGCTCTACTAAAAAATAACACTTTTCAAATTTCAAGACCAGATTCTTCTCAATACAACGATTCAAAACCTTTCCCAAACTAGAGATACAATCAACAAATGAAGAACCATATACTGTAAAATCATCCATAAATTCCTCTATGAAAGACTCAATGAAATCTGAAAAAAATACTCACCATGCATCTTTGGAAGGTACCTGGTGCATTGAAAAGTCCAAATGGCATCCTTCGACAGGCTAACATATCGAATGGACAAGTGAATGTTGTACTCTATGAATCTTCTAGAGCAATAGAAACCTGAAAATATCCATAAAATCCATCCAAAAACAATAGTGAGTTTTCATAGCTAGTCTCTCAAGCATCTAATCAATAACTGGGAGGGGGAAATGGTCTGTGTGGGTGGACTGATTTAGTTTCTTATAATAAACAAACACACACCATCTATTTTGTACCCTCATTGGAACTAACTCATATTTCTTATTTTTAATAATAATAACACCACTTTTCATAGGCACAACCGGAATAGGACTCACCCACTGAGAATATAAAATGGGATAAATTATACATGCCACGATCAATTTTTCAACCTCTTTTTTTACAACCTCCACAAGTCTAACCGGTTTAGCCAAATCCTCAAAAAGAATCCTATGTATGCAAATGGACAGGCTAATACCTAATATTTCATCCAAGTTCCACCCGATTTCCCTAATGTTCTCCCTCAAAAGATTCAAAAGATTTTTCCATGCTCAAAAAGGAGATTGTTAGCAATTATAACAACTAATTTCTCACCACTTAAAAGGTATGAGTATATTAGATTTGGTGGTAATGGATTGAGTTACAATGTAGGGGGTGATGTATGGATGTAGAAATTGAAGGAACTAAAATATGTGCACAATTAACATCAGTATTAGAATATACATCATCAAAATAAGATAATAAATCATCCAATCCATCAGCATACTCCATAGCCGTGTCATAATCAGAGTTCACATGATCAAAATCAGAATATGAATCCACTTCAAAATCAAAACTAAGAGAGTATTGTGCATTAGGAACATGTGTGGAAGTACTCTTAGACATCAAACTAGAACCCATACTCATAATCTCCCTAAGAATATGTAACACCCCAAGTAAATAAAGAATATGACATTTTCATATTTATCCATATTTGTGAATAAAATATTAATATGACTTTAAATGGGACGTTATGCTCGATGGCATACCCAACACGCAACAACGAGTTTCTTGGGAATCTTACATTACACTCTAATAATAAAATAATATTATTTTAAATGGTAGTTCACATGTAGCTGTTGTATTGGCGGGAATGGATAGAAATAACTAAAATATTATTATATATGTTTTTAAATGTTTTTACATTTATGCAATAAAATATAAAGGCTTAAAATACGGAAAGAATTCAATTTTAGGCGTATATGCCCTAGTTTTCACTAAAGGTTATCTTATCGCCTTTTGATGGAGAACCGTTATTAAATATATTTTTTTTCACTCTTATACATTTTATTGGACCAAATAAAACTCTTCTTAAGAATTGGGACATCAAAATTTACTTTGTGTAAATTTTTGGTATCTTTCCGATAAAGTTCATTTTTTTAATGAATAGTGTAAAATGTTGTATTTTAATTCAAAACCTCCTTTTAATATAATTTATTTATATGATTAGATTATCTTTTGAATTGGTTTTAAAGTGAAATTAGAATATATTTTTACCATTAAATCCAATATTGGTCGTTGGAATTAATTTCACTTTGAAATCAGACTTAAACTAGTCAATCTTTTGATACTTATTGTTTCATAAAAACACGCTATTTGCTCTGACAGCGGTAATTAATTATTAAATTAATTAATGTGACTTATATGTTTTGAATTTTGTAAAATATACTTCATTTTTGAATTTGTAATATCAAATATAGCTTAGGGTTATTTTTTGGGATTTTTCTGAAAAACTTCAATTTTTGATGAATAGTGAAACCACTAAGTGGTACTTATAAAAACTGATTTTTCCATTTAAATGAAATTTTGCCATCTTTGTGTTTTGAATTTCAAAAATCCGACATAAATGGTTGTTATTAAGAAGTAAAATGTGGTTCAATGGGATAAAAATAATTTTTTGGTGAATAGTAACTTATTAAGTTTTTAATCGCGATTAGAGGTAATTAGTGTAGTTTATGGTAAGAATAATGTTTTAATAAAATGAAATGACCTATAAACATGTCCTACACTCATTTTATGTGTCATGGACGACCAATAAAATCCATGGGTCAACTTGGGGACCCCGTGGAGCCACTTTGGTTGGAAAATTACATAAATATCTTTTTATTTAATGTTAAAATAAAAATGACACAAACATGAGATGTTTTACTAAAACAATTTTTACATGGGGTTATTCAAGTCATATTTTTTACTATAAATAGTCATTGGAAACCTAAAAATATTTCCTACATCATAGTATTTGTTTTATAATTTTTATACATTAAATAAATTAAATTAGTTATGACATCATGATGATGCAGCGATGACCTCATTATTTAACGATTTAAATAAAATGGAAAGATAATGTAAACTCTACGACCTACACATGTCCAAAACCTATTGGATGGGTGGATTTAGAACCCTTATCACATTATACTAGAAACACCTCAATGTAGGACCATTAAAATCCGAAACTCATTTGAAAATAAAGTTACATTTTATACCTTTCCAAGAGTTCCCCTCCTCTCCTCTTATAAAAGGCCCCCACCTCTACCTCCTTACCCACACTTACAAAGCCTTTGGATCGGCAAAACCCTACCCATTTTGTCTCTCCACATCCCTCTATAACTCCTTGAAGCCTCACTTTTGGAAGAAGTTATCCCAAGGAAGCCTTTGAGCTCAAACCAAAGGGAGTTACCCGATTTTAAGGTAATGTCTTCACTTGTGTCCTTTTGTTTTATTTTTCTTATCGAACCCACTAAACTCTTTTTATTCATTTATTTTGTAACAAATACAGTATCTTAAATATACTAGGATGTTTTTATAATAATTATTAGAGCTACACTTACACACACATACATCTAATGGTTAAAGAACATATTGTTTCCATGGATGGCGAATTTCTGCCTCCCGAAACGATGATTGTTCAACATTCTTCTAACACCTTCAAAGGTGGCCATGAAGATGAAACTATATTTATATATGATATCTAATATGTTTATATTTTACTTAAGCTTCTGTATTTTTCATTTATGGAGTACCTTTATGGTTTCCATTATGGGTAAACTCGATATCTTCATTTAAGGAAGTGCGGACTACCGCCCCCTCAAAGTGATTTGATTCGTTAATACCATATGTGGTACATATAAAGGATATATTTAATGATATTATATATTATAACATACTTTAATTAAAATACTATTATGTATCATTATGTTTTAATTCCATTAAATATGAAATAGAAATGGAAGTAGCGTTCATGCGTACGTACGGCTTACCGTCTCTATGAACGGTACATTTCATTTCTTATCTCAAAATGTTATGTAATATTATAAGTACATATATATAATGGATATATATGTAATATATTACATCTAAATTATGGATATCATTCTGTAATTATAACATATATATATCTCTCTCATTTTGTTTTAATTCCATTAATATGACAAAAAATGAAAGTAGCGTTCATGCGTACGTACGACCTACCATCTCCATGAACGGTGCTTTTCGTTTTTTATCTCCAAATGATATGGAATAGTATAAAATGAATATTTAATGGATATATATGATATTTTAATCATTAATACTATTATGTAAATTATTTACTTATAACTACATGGGCAATCTTTTTTCAAACAAGTTCATTTTTGACTCATGTACCAAACATCAGCAAAAACGTCTGATATGAACTCACATTATTAAACAATTATTATAACATTATAATATGTGATATGAACTGAATAATAATCTCTAAAGGAGGTACATAGGAAATTATTAATTGACCAATGTTTATTATTCAGGAATATAAATAAACGAACAATACAAGTTGGACTTGAGGTAAGGGATCCTACTCCACTCTTTCTTTTTAAGTACACTCTTTTATGTCATTCCTTTTAAAGCTAATCTTTCTTGTTATTGGGATGTTCTTTTATATTAATCTTACTATAATTTTTATGTTCATGTGATGAGAGACCCTATTCTCTCTCATCAATCCATTTTGGAAGTTTTGAGTGGCGCCGTTAGGCTGCCAAATTTTCGTAAGAGATCTAACCTCTCTCTTTTTAAGTACTCTCCTTTATGTCACTTCTTTTAAGCTCCTATTTTTTATGTTGGGGGATGTTCTTTTATATTCCTCTTTCTATAAACTTTAATTTAATATGATGAGATACCCTATTTTGTCTCATTAATCCATTTTTGTAAGTTTTATGTGGCGTCGTTAGGCTGCCGAGTTTTCGTAAGGGATTTTTCATCTCACTTTTATTCCTGTGAGATTTATACTACATTTGCCATAATTTCCTTTTAGTGGTGTATGTACTTCCCATTATTTTACTCATTGTGTAATATACTTTCTTTTATTAGTATTTACTTCAATGTTGTATTGTCCTTCTTTCACGAGGTGTATGTTTCGAAAGATACCCATGTCGATAAGGGAACCTTTCACCCTCCTCTTTTTAAAAGACTTCTTTTGTTTGGTCTTTTAATTTACATATTGTTATGTTGGGATATGTTCTCATATATCCTTATTGATGTAAATTTTATGTCCAAGTGATGAGATACCCTTTTTTTATCTCTCATCAACTCATTTTGATGTGATGTCGTTAGGCTATCAAGGGAACTTCTTAACCCAATTTCGATTTCTTTGGGTTCAACATGTAGTTATTGAATATTTCATCCTTTGAATATGTGTGAATGACCTTTGATTATTTTACACTTAATATCCACTTATATTTGGTGTATTCGTTTGTCACACATAATTATGTAATTGATTTATCCTTAAACCAAGGATACCGTCTTTGTAAGGGACTTCGTCTCAATCTCCTTTCATTGAGGCATGTTCTGTTTTATACACAACCTTCTTTTATATGGTGTATAAACCCCTTTGACTTTTACGTTTATTCAAAAGGAATATTTTTTTATGAATTGTTTATTAAACTAAAAAAGGGAATGTTTTTATCGTACGTATGCGGTGACAACGACTTCTCCGCCGTCGTGACCATTATCTGAGTTTCGGCTTCCTCTAAAAGCCATACCTTCTTTTTAAAAGAAAAATAAATACCATGTTTTACTTTTCTTTTATTTTGGTATTGAAAATGGTTTTCATAATGTTTTTATATCAATGTGTTGTATTGATATATTTTGATTGAAAGGTGGAAATGTTATGTTTCCTTTATGCATGTTTTATGTGATATGAATATGTTGAGGTTCTTGGGCATTATTATGAAGACGGGTGGTTCCGTGATATACTAAGGGCGGGTGAGCCCGATATAGCTCTCCAATGCATTGGGTAACGCGAAGGAGTGAAACTTTAAGGTTACTCCGAAGAGATTTAGGGAATATACTGTGGTGGGTATTCCAAACGTAACCAAGAGGGTTACTCCCTACGTAAGAATGTTGTGAATGCCTCAAGTTACCTTTTATGTCTTATGATTTCTATGATTTATTCATGATTTGATGAGGTATGTTAAAGTGCCTATGTTTTATGGGTAAAGTATGATTTCATTATTATGTTTATATGAACTCATGTTTCCTTTCCATATTTTTATAACCCTTACTGAGCTTTTTATGCTCATCCCAAGTTTTTGAAATGTTTTTCACAGGTCAAGGGAAAGGTACATGATGTGATGATAGTGTCAATGTTGTTTCAAGAAAGAATCCATGTTTTATTTTAAATATGTTTTCGTTGATGGGAAGAATGAATATTGTCTTTTATATAACCACTTTGTTTAAATGTGGAATGTAATGCAAGTTTCATGATCTAATTCTATAAAACTCTAAACCTGAAAAGATCCACAATGTGTCATCTTGTAATAACTCAAGATTAAGTAAGGTTTAAGGCTGGGGCCTTATAGAATAGGAAAATCAAATTCCAAGGGGATTTTATTTGGTGGTTCAAAATGGGATATAATAAATACAGAATGACCCTCTAAGAGGTACTTCATGGAGCCCATAACATTAAAAATCAAAACTTCATCCACAAAATCCATGGAAATTATGCCCTAATTGAAATTTATGAAACATTTTTTAGTTTTGAGAAAGGTACCCCCAAAGATAATGGGAGCATGAGAACTCACATGATCATCCTCTATGTTAAGCACATAGAAATCTATTTTAATGATCATGTCTCTAACTCGAAAAAGTACATCCTCAAAGACTCCTACATGATATTTTGTAGCTCTATTTGTCTATGGCACCACTACTCTCATTGTCTTTAACTAACCAAAATGTAAAGAAAAAAATAAAGACTGAGGCATTACATTTATAAAATCTCCAAAATCACAAAGAGAATCAAAAAAGTGCAACTCCCCTCTGGTGAATGGGATGGTGAATGTCCCTGGATCCTTGAACTTTGTTTGTATTGCTTGATTTGGAGTAATTAGTGCTGAAATATTCCATTCAAGATTTATCCTCTCATTTCCCTTGATCCCTCTTTAATTGGAACAAAGTTCTTTTAAAAATTTGGCATTCCTTGGGATTTTCTTAATGGCTTCAGGTAAGGGGATATTGATCTCCACATGTATGAACGTATCCAAAACATCTTTTTTACATCACCTCTCTAACCATATTTTTGGATTGAACAAATATATTTGGAAATAGATGGGGTTTAGGAGGAATATCATCAATCTTTTTCTTACCTTTATCTTTTTCCTTGGGTTTCTCAACAGTTGGTGTGAAATGGGGATTTTCTAGAGTTGAGGTGAATCCCAGTGGAATGGTAGATATAGATGTATCATTAATTTTCTTCCCACATCTCAATGTAATGGCACTAACATTACCCTTAGTATTTGGAGTAGTTTGTGAAGGAATATTTATAGAGTTGTTATTTACCAGTTCATAGAGGGCTATGGAAATCTGGCTCATTTGTGTCTTCAACTCCCTCAAGTCCAAACCTTGACTCTTCAGCTCGTTCTGTTGATTAAGAAAAATTTTCTTGAAACGTTAATCAGTGTTAGAATCTACCTTTGGTGGTGGTATTCTCTTGTTGTTGTCTTGTTGATGCTTGGGCTTCAAATCATATTTATGGTTATTAGAAACCCTACTGGTAAGGTAGAGGATACTGGAAGTTTTGTTGAAAATGGTGCATTTATTGTTGTCCAGAGCCATACCTCATGTCTAAATTATCCTTCCACCCATGGTTTCATGTTGTCAAAAATGAATAAATCTTATTTTGGGGATATTATTTTGAATTCTATTGATTTGGTAACTTAGAAAACACTGCTGCACAATCATTTTTTTTTTGTAGTTGGGGGAAATAGTCAGTTGGGTGGATTGTCCTAGTGAAAATGCCACAAGGACTTGAATGAGGGGGTTGGGATGTCTTTTTTTTCAAAGTAATCTATCTCACTAGAGTTTTCAATTCTACTAACTTGGTATCAATAAAATGAATTTCAAGAGAAGATAGACTTAACTAATGTACTCCACTAACATGTGAGGTACCTCGATTGCCAAATTATTGAGAGTTTTGTGGCATATTGTCAATCAATGCACGTTCAGCTGCTAGTGTTTTTCCAACCAATGCCTCTATATCGTCGGAATCCACCATGATCTAATCCATATGTGTGAGTCCTTCATAGAAGTATTGGATGAGGATTTTCTCACTAATTTGGTGATGCTGACAGCTTACACACAACTTCTTGAATCACTACGAGTACTCATACATTGACTCCCCTGGTGCTTGCTTGATCCCTAAGATCGCTTTACAAATGGATGTGTTCCATGATGTTGGAAAAATTATTTTCAAGAAAATATGTTTCAAATCATTACAAAATGTTACATCTTTAGGTTTTAAATAATACAACAAATCCTTTCTAGCTCCATCATTTGAGAATGTTAATGCCATTAGTTTTATTTGATCTTTAATGACATTTCTTGGTTTCAGGGTTGAGAAAACCACAATAAATTCTATAAGGGGTTTTTTTGGGTCCTCATCAAATAATCCATGAAACTTTGGAAGAAGGTAAATTAACCCAGATTTCAGTTCAAATCCAATTCATGATTTGGGTATGCAAAACAATTTGGTTGATTACTTAATATCTGGTGCAACCAACTCTCGAACGGTTATATTAAGTTTATTGTTATTGTTTTTAGCTATTTGTTCTTTTTTATGTTTGAATTTTATTTTATTCCAATTTCAATGATACTAAAATGGAGTAATTCTCCTCTTGGTTGAATGTTGAAACCTATCGTAGACTGAGGATGTTTGATTTGATCCCTACCGCTGCGTTCAATATTATGGTCAAGATGTAAGAGATCATTGGGATTAGTTCATGTCATGAATCAATAAAAGATAAAAAATAAATTAATAAAATTAGACCATAATAAAAAAAAGAAGTTTGAGTTGGTCCAATAAAAATAAAAGAAGAGAGTTAGAAAACTAAACTTGAGAAAGAGGAAAAAAGAAAGAAAGGGGGGAAAAAGAATTAAATGAAAAATAAAATAAATACCTCTAATTGGTTGAATAAATTAATTGTTTCCCTGGAAATGAAGACAATTAAAAAGGCACTACTATGGGAGCCCTCAAATGATTGGTGGGTTTTTTGGGGTACTTAGGTGCAGTAGAGTGGCTAACCAATGTCGTCTCTTAAAGGAGGTAGTAAATTTAACAAAATATTTGAGGTATTTTAAAAATAAAATAAAAATAAATAAGAAAACTAATTAAAAGGATGGGGGTTGTTTATAGTTTATAAATTTAGAAGAATTTTACTGGAAGAAGATGATATTTTTTTAAATGAAGTTCAATTAAAATGACACAATAAGAAGATGTTTTTTATAAAATATTTTAAAATGAGTAATAGATATAAATCTACCTATTCATTATATTATTTCTTATTATTATTTAAATCAAAATCCACTGAATTATGATCCCCTAACTTGTTTACCCCCAAACCCTACAAGAGTTAACTTTACCTCAAAGATGAAGTGAATTAAACCCTAGGCTATATTCGGAACAAGTAATCGCAACACCCTGCTTTGATTGATGTTCTAAGGATAGATTATGGTTAGTGTTAAATTAAGGCACATATAAATTCTATAAATATGGAATAATTGAGTTTAGGTATTATGTTTTTAACTCGACAAATTGATCCTTTGTGGCTTTGAATTACTAATTAAGTTCGTGCTTTCACAATTCACACAATTCTCGACTGCAAATGTTTTGTGTTTATTGTTCAATTTCTTGTTTAGTATCATTTAAATTAAAAACTCAATTAACAGATCCTATAATATGATATTACTGTATCTTATTGATTTAGAATAAATGAATGAAGAAGGATAGAGTTTGATCGATTACAAAAAATAAATACTCTTCCATGGGTGGTGTAGTCATCCTAGAATTTTTTTGCATGTGCAATGGTTTAGAAAGGGTAAAACCCAATTTCTTTTCTAATAATAATTCTATCCCAATTACGAATATTAAAAGAAAAATAAATTTGAAAAAAACAGTATAAATAGAATAAATAAAATAATAACAAATAAGTTTATCACACAAAGACAAATATTACAAAATGAGAAGGATAGGAAGGATTCGGTAAAGGGATCCTTTCTTCAACAACTCCCCATATGAAGGAAAATTAATTTTTTTTATTTTCAAACACTTTTATGAAATGTGAGAAACTAGGAGTCACTTTGAGGGAAAGTGATAAACCAAAAAAGATCACAACAGACACCAACCATAAGCGAAGAGCACGAAATCAAACGACAAGGACATACCAGCACAGCCACTACTAATCATAATATCCATAATCATCACCACACCAGACACAGGAGTCCTCCTTTGTAGTGGATGATTCATATTCAGAAGCCAGTTTATACTACCTCCAAGGATTATTACCTTGGTTCTGACTCCTTATTTGATCTAGAGAGGGCTGCCCTAGACAAGACTACTTGGATAGACTGTATTTTTTGAAAGTAAGGATCACCCCACGATCTCGCTTAGATGAAGGTCTAGTATTCACCAGATACAGTAGGTAAGAATAATCCTCCGTGTTTTTCTTCATGGTTTAGCTGAAAAAATTCCTTTATCCTCAATCATCCTCTTTTCCCCACCTTATAAAATATCACTAAAGGATAGGGTGTCCAATCCACTCAGATTTTCTTTATCCCCCCTAGAAATATACCCCCTCTTGTCTAAGAAATTCTCTAAAATATGTTCCTTTAACCCCTTGTCATTTCCACTCTATGGGTCAGGTGTGTTACATTTGATCAAAGAAAGAAACCTAACCGAAACTCCATTGTCTTTTGAAGTTTCCTTCCCCCCACCGTCAACCACTATCCAAATTTCATCTTCTTTTCCATGCAGATTGTTGTTATCTAGGCTACGAAGCTTCTCTATAGCACTTGAGACCTCCTTGTGACCCCAAACATCATCCATGTGGTTCTCCTGGTATCCCCAATCAGCATCTATGGATTCCACAGGATCGGTGATCAATCCTGCTTCTGAGAGACCATCAAATTTGTTGTTCAGTTGAAGCGAACGCCTGGCTGGGTGGGAAGGACCCTCAAATTCCCTAGTTCTGACTGGGCTGGCCACATCCAAGGCAGAAATGACACCCTCTCCTTCTTCCAGTTTCACCCTCACCTCCGCAGCTCCATTCCTATGTTGTTCCACCTGATTCTCCACACAAGTCGAAGGACCCTCCAAGTCTTTCCTCATCCTTCTAAACACTTCAGACAACTTTTGGTTACATTTGGTCATCAAAGAATCTAATGTAATAGGACCATGAATGTTTACCTCAGGCACCATGAAAACACCCCCAAGTCTTCCTACTTCAATAGACGCGGTGACTGAACCCCACTAGAGCCATCTAAACCAAGCTTCATTTGTTCCGGACTAGTTCCCTCGTAAACAACAGGTGCTTTACCCTTTGAAACTTCCTCCCTCCTTGCTGAGACCTGAGAATCCTGACGACGAGTCTCCACCTCCTGGGTTGAGGGTCTCCTTTAGAAAACATCCAGAGAGTGACCCAAGCAGTTTCATGACGAACAAAAGTAGATCCAATTTTAATAAATCACCCATTGCTTGCATCTATATTCCTCTCCAATAGTAATCCAAACAAAATCAAAAGTTAACTGAGATGCATCTACTTCTACACAGACCTGGGGATTGACCGGAAGACTCACAACCTTAGTGTAGTTATCCGTGCATAAGAACCTCCCGATGAGGTTACCAAACATTTTGATAATAGATGGATTTTGAAAAGGTAATATATGGTTTGGGAAGCTTACCCAAACCACTGCAGAGGGAAAATCGTGGTCCGTATAAAAGTCAAAGGACCATCATATGATGAAAAATTGAATCTTGTTGCTGTTACGAGGGGCTCTAGACTAGGCATTAATGACGTCCACCTCAGATTCAAAGAAAATCATGATGTGGTGGCTATCCAATAATCCTACTGTCGCCTATTCTTGGAGGTCACATGAGGTGAAAACAAATCTTTAAAATTCATCTATGGAAGGTATTATCTACTTAAATTGAGCGATCAGGGTGAGGTTCAGAATCGCTGAGGTTTTCATGAACTCAAAGGTCAATATCTGGAGATTAGGGATTCCATAATAAAGATTTGGGACATTCGGACTGATAGAAACTTTTGAAATGTGGGTTGAAAATTAGGGTTGGGGAAGGGCTGAAAAGGAAACCCTACTCTTTTAAGGGAAGATGATGCGCCCTCCCCCACCAAGGGGGTAGGAGACGAAGCTTTGGTCATCGTCGTCACCTACTGGGAGTGGTTCTGGGCACCTAGTTTTAGAGATACCACTTGTTTATCGGTATTGAGTTAGTAAATGGAATTATCTCATGTTGGAAAAAATATCAGAGTTGTATTACAGCATCTTGACTATCTACATGTCAAATTAGGCAGCCAATTAATGATTATACCATTAGATATGGCCAAAATACAGAACCCAGTCATTAACTTCTTTCAGATTCTGTCCCCTAGATAGATTGGTGCATAAGGACCCATTAGTGAAAGAATTGTGCTTTTCTTCCTTGAGAGGAGTTGGATCTCATGATGTTATGGACCGGACCATAATATTTCAGCCCGTTTGGATGCACAGATTTTGAGAAATGTGTAAAACAGTGGACAAATGTCCCAGGGCTTCCATGTAGTTTGGCTTGTTTTTCTTCTGGATCTTCTCCAACCTTCCAAATCACCTCCTCCTACAATGAAATGACAAAAATGAGAAAATTTTCATTTTTTATAGTGATAAAAATTTAATAATTGAATCAAATGGGATGTGGAATTTGATATAATATTTCTAACTTTAAATACAAAACTAGTTTAAAATAGTGATGTAGGGGTGAAATAAAGCAGTGAATTGTGATGCGATCAATACCCTTATATACATATCAAACTTAGTAACCCTATTTATATCCTGTTCAAATGGAAACATAATGAACTATGAGATCAGAATCTTAGTAAGGGAAAATTTGAGAGAAACATTAAAGACCATAATTGAGAATAAAATAAATATGTTGATATGAGAACATAATCAATGTACATAAACATCACATGAGATAATAATACCTAATAAATCATATATCATAAATAATGGGTTATGGAATAATGTTTTTGGTATGTCATTTAACATGATTAATAGAAGTGTATATTGATAAATTCATATATCTGATCCATGAAAACATGATGTAAGAATATGAATGTGGAATTAAAATATGAATTTAAAATAATTTACAATGTTTAGGCTTACTACCAAGAACATATTCAAATAGAGAACAAAATATCATAGTTGATTTGGTTCACTCAACATTCCTATAAACATAGAGGGTCGATTCCAACAGTGGTTTGGGTTCACGACTAGGTCCAACAGTGGATTGGGTTCCATATGAACATGAAAATATTATTAATAATATTAAAGCTTAATTAAAAAATTAAAATTAATGGGACACATGAAAATATCCACGGGTAATGTTTATAATTCATCGAAAGAAATAATGTCTATGATATCAATAGATAATATTAATACTAAATAACAAGAACCATTAAATTATTTTGAAAAATATGGAAGACACTTTTAGAAGAGAATCAGAAAATTCATTTGAAAAATATAAATAAATATCCACCATGTTTAAAAAAATTTATTTAAAAAATAATGATTTCTAAAATTTTGGCAACATAAATTACTATGTAAAACCATAAAAAATTGAACTTTAAGTTTATTAAACAAAACTAATGAAGTCAGTGAGAAAATTCATTCATATGAAAATTCCAAAAATAGATATTTCATTCAAACTTTGGCAAAGAAGGTCAATATTGTAGAAATCATCCATACTGAAAATATTATAAGAAGATTAGTTCTGTAAATAAATTAGATTACATTAAATAATAAAAAAATACATTTGTATAAATAAGTTCATTCATATAAAATATATAGAATATATAAATTGAGTAGAAATATTCCCAACTAAAAATAAGAGTTTGGGTCAGCTCTACTTTTACGAACCCTTTTGGTATACTTTTGTACCAAAATCATGTGAACTTGTATGAAGACATATATACCCCATTAATAAATGGATGATAAAAAAATAATTTTATTTAGATATAAATAACATATAACTTATCTAGATGGAATTTTAATCATAAATATCCTTGATTTGAAAAAGGTATTTTTGAAGAAACCCAAACCATAATCCCAACTTCCATAAAAGAACATTAACATTCAATATAATAAACCAATAATCATAATTACTAATTTTATAACCTTATTAATATCTATTAACATTTATATTATTTAAATATAATATTCATTACACATATATTATCCACTTACTGCTTATTTATATCATCATATGCAAGTAATTTTGATTGTTTTGTACAAGTATCATAATAGCGATGATGGTCCTCATTCTTTAATAACAAGTAAATATATTTAAAATTAGTCAATGTTAAGGAAAAATTTGTTTCAAATAATTTATTCATTTCCATTTCCAATTTATGTATTTTATGGGTTTCATACATGATAATGAAATCCTTGATGAACATGTTTCAATAAATTTTCTGATAAAAACAATTTACATTAAAATGAACATTACTTTTTTAACCCAAAAATATAGACCATATTCATTATATATACTACTCATTAATATGAAACATTACTAGTATTATGTTCTTGAAAAATATTCATGATGTCAATTAGTATGTTTGTATGACATCATTCTTATAGGAGGTTAAACCAACCTAAAAAACACATTGTACAGGTGAATGGTTATGTATTTAAAGTTATATAATAGTTATAGCATTTTCATAAAAAAATAGTGATGATTATATAACATCATTAAATTGGGGAATGATATTTATAAATAAATGACATGTAAAGGTAATTTAAAAAAAATATTGGTGACGAACTACGTATTTTAATTAATTATCTCCTCCATATGGGTTCCTTTATAATGAAATATTAAGGCTTTATTCCTAGAACGTGAAGCTAGTAGAAATATGTGAATAGTTTATTAGTATAATAATGAATTGTTATTCAACGGATAATTGTATAGTTTTCATAGTTTGGGTGTTGTATAATATGGTTCCATTTATAAGTGAGTTTGGGGTTGTCATTCAACATATTCTCATTTCCTAAGGTGTATAGTTGTAATTTTAGAATTGAATTTGGATTTAATGTTGAAAATTAATTGATTTTGGGCATGAATCCCCTCATAAAACAACATTTAATGGTATGGATTCATGAAATATTATAAATTACCACTTGGTTTTCCCTATTGTGCCTTATTTTAACATCAATGCATAAACATAATTTTTACCTCATAAAATTATTTTTGTTGTACAAATTAACATAGATATTCGACCTAATTTTAAATCCTAGTTAAAAATATTAAATAAATTTTATCTAATTGAATTTCTAAATATAATAAATTTTTATTTTTATTTTAAAATATAACATATAATGAAAAAAACATTTTTATAGAAAATGACTTTTAAATACTAAGTTTACTAAATCATATATATTGTCAATTAAAAAATAATCGTTGTTGACTATTTCTATTTTCGTTACCAATTTACATTATTTTTATCACTAATAATTGAATAATTTAATTTATTAATGTAAAAATACAGAATAAAAAGAATTCTTTGAAAAGAATCATTTTTAGCGTTAAATAATTTTAACCACACCATAATAAAATTAATTATTTATCTGCTAAAAAATAAAATTTTTAAATCCAACATTTATAAAATAATTATTTGATTTTTCAAAATTTCATTAAATCATTCTTTAATAATTATAATAGTACATAACAAAAAATATATATTTTTATCATAATTTTATTAATTAAATATTAACATTTTATTTTGTTAAAAAAATATGAATTATATTATTTTCAATGTGTTATTATGAATTACACAACATCAAAATACCTGTTGGATATTTCAATATCAAATAACCATGTATCCAATGACTATACTCCCAATGACCATATATATAACAATCCAATTTTATACTAATATATTGTCTTACAAAAAATCTAAGAAAAATCATCCTATTCATTTACTACTATCTCAACATGTCTATTTTATTTATAATTATGACATAATTTCCATATTTCCAATCAGGGTTATGATATTCATGTAAAATCATGCTAAAGATATTTCACGATAGTGGACTTTTTGTTATCCTGTTCATTTATTCCACTTATAATTTTCTATATGATTTCTCATATGGTATTTTAATAATTTGTTAATTTTTATCATTCATTATATTAGTTAATCTTAAATAAGTGTATTATTATTCTTTTTTGTTCAGTGTTTCAAATAAAGTAATTTTTTGAATACAATATTTATTTAATGTAAAAATACATATTAAAATCATTGGGTTTGTAATTCTATCCCCCATATAATAATTTTACCCTTAAATCTTTTTAAAAATTTATGGAAACAAAGGAAATTTCTTCTATCACATTAAATTATAAGGTTCCCATGTTAGTTCCCCATAATTAAAATTCCCCTATATAATTTTTACCATCTCATATGTCTTATTTCAACTTACATTATCTCTATATTGTAAGATTTAAATCATCTTATCCACATAATGATAATGACCTGGACATTTATAAATGAAATTCTCTTTGGTAATGACTAAATGATTTTTGAGGAATTGAATTAATTGAAAATAAATGAACAAAAATAGTTATTTTGGAGTTTTTATCGTCCCAAAAATTTAAAATTACATTAATAAATAAAACCATTTAGAATGTAGTAATTTTACTACAACCATTAAGATTAATATATTATGGGAAATGATAAAATCTATTTGACATATACAATGGAAGTAATATCCTTGACAAGTAGGATCTTACCCTATAAATCTCATTTATTAGAGAATATGGGGGAGATAACATCACTTGGATTTTTCTTATACCTGTTAAAAGATGATATTCAAAAATTTAATCATGAGAGAAACCATTAATTGTAGAATTTCAACATCATTAATATCACAGCTCAAACCACATTCCTCGAACCACCCTGTTAAAATCTCACTATCACACTCCTTACCCATAGGGAATTCATTTGTGTACTAAAAGGATATATATCTAGACCCTACAATTATTTATGTCATTATTTTATTTTTAATTAAATTTCTTATATTTATCTTCTTTGAAAATTACATTTCAAATTATTAAATAACAAGTTTAATAAAAATTATATTTTAACATAATGAAACAGAAAATGTACTTTTTGAAAATTTATATTTTCAATCAAGACACTCTAATTTATGAATTCAATAATTCTATAAAACAAATGATATATTATTAAAATATTATTAATAAGTAATAGATATTAAATTTAAATGATGATATAATTGTTTTAAAGAAAATGTATCTTTTATATGGGTCGGATAACTGTTATTTTCTGAAAAACTAGCATTTTTCAATAAAAATGGATTTACATTTAAAAGTTAAAATTCTCATATATAGATAATTATTTTGATAATATAAATATTTTTTTTTAAATCGAGACAGGTGGAGTCTAGTGGCAAGGTTCTTTGCAGACAAACCACCTCTTCTATTCTTTCATAATTTCATTAGCTCTTATGGTTTAGGGGATCCCTCCAGATAATTTGTGTGGAATTGGAATTATTTCTATATCATCCTCTCTTACAAAGTGGATTTCATAAAGGCTTTTTCTTGGAGACCCAAAATAGATAGTGGGTGGAAATTCAACCTCTTTCAATGGTTGATGGAGTTCCACTAAGGGTGAGACTCCCCTCACATGGTGTTGTGGATTAACCTTCTTGGGACTCCTTCCTTTGGGATAATTGAGATTATATGAACTCTTTCTAATATATGGAGGACTATACCATTCAACTTTAGGAATATTTATTGGATCATATATGCATCGACGTTGACCAATATCAACCTCTAATATCACAACTACTTATCTAGGTGGATGGATCAGTGAGTTGGTGGATGGAACATATATATCCTTATCATGAAATGTTTTATACATCCAATAATCTCTATTTAAACCTTTTTTAGCCTTTAGAAACAAGAAATTAAATCTTATAGGCCCTAGCCCATCGTGTTTCTCTCAAATTATGGTGTTCCTTTGGCCCTGACGAGTGACATACATTCCAACTACACAAGCACAAATCTAGAAGTGGTAGGTTATTTTGTAATTGGTCATACTCCATTATACCCTCTTCTATATGATTTTTTCCCATGTAGTATCATTCCCACACACTGGTGTTCACTCTTATTATAGGAAGATCCCTTGTCTGGTGTTGGTGGCCAATAGGTTGAGGGTTTCCATTAAAACCCAAAACGGCTGGGTTTCAAGTCAGAATGTGAGGAAAAATATATCTCATTTCAATGGAGATGATGTTTATTTACCCCTATCTCCTCCTTGTACCCTTCATATTTGAGATATTTGTCCTTTTGGAAGCTCCCACATATCCAAATTGAATGAATGCATTGTATTGTCTCATGTTCAAGAGGATATGTACTAGATATATATTGTTCCTGAATCTCCTCTAAGTAGTGTCTACACTTGGTCACAAAAAAAATGGAATTATTAATGCCATCCTTCAATGGAAAATTTATTTGTTAAATCTAGTTCTAAACCCAAGAATCATATATTTTACTAATTTCATTCATTATCATTAATTCTCATTTTTGGGAGCCCAAGTGAAAATAGATTACCTATCCAAATATATCCTTATTAACAGGGATCCCCAACTTTTTAAGTTGGAACAAAAAATACCATTAAAATATAATTTGTGTCTCTCATAAATGGGCATGTGCGACCTCATTAATGTAGATCCCACCAACTATCAAATTTGAATCTTCTGAAAGACCCTGATATCAGTAGATAAGATAAACATATCTAAAAAACATATCTCGGTTAAGGATAGTTTTGTTTATTATGTGTCCTCTATTTAATTTCAAAATTCCAATTATGATGCTAGGGTAATATAATAATTATAGTGATACCTAATAGAAATTTGACCCAGGGTACTTGTCTAGGATCGTATGAGGATACTTCAACACTATAATAGATATGTCGGTGAAGAAGTGTAGAGCGGGTTATCTAGGGAATGATATAAAATATTTATCATCCATTATTTCATGGAAAAGACTCATATATATTGGATTATTATGTGAACAATACACATAGTTCAACATAAAAAAGGTAAGTCATCACACCTCATGTCGGTATGACCATTGCTTCACCAAACTTCTTTCCATTTATGGATTACAAAATTAAAGAGGTTCTCACCTAGTTCAATGTATCTCAAACTAATATCCCGTCCTTATTATCCTTGAGATAATAGATATAGGATATTATAGCGTTTTCTTCTCCAATCAGTGGAACTTCAACTCAGAAAATCACCTTCTAGAATTCTCATCCTTGTTAAAAACCTTGTAGGGGTGATCGTGGGTTGCATATGACAACAGGGATAGGGGTTAAAGGGGGGAATTTATACATGGATAATTAATCAACCTATTTATTTCCTTGATCATGAAAATATCAAAAAATAATTCAAACCAGTTGATTATGTACTTTCGGATTGATGGGGAAATCAACTGTTCAATGATATTTTCTGTAAGAAAATCTGGTTATCATACATGGTACACCAACAAGAGTGAGTTTAATGTGACAAATCTAAATAGATGTGGATTATGGGAAAAAATAACACATAATTTTTTAATCTTGTTTCAAATAAGAGATATGGGGAAATACTCTTAAAATCCATATAGAAGATGGATCATAAAACAATGACCTTAATGTTGTAGGAGGTATGGTCTAGGATCACATAAAATCTATTTTCAATGATGTTAACCCTTTCATAAAGGAGGGATACCCGAGGGATCACCTAGACTACTATGATTTTTCTCCTCATACTGGTTTGTATTATAAAGATCATAGTCTTAAATAATTCCATAAGAGAGTGATATTTGGTATATAGTTATATCTATCAACCTAGAGATATCTCTAGGAAAAGATGGCCTATTGGGTTATTTTTATGTGTCCTCTTGGTATCTTGTTGAGAGAGTTCTCAGGGAAGAAAATCAAGATTATTTCTAGGGATAGCATACCTCAAGTGTCTTAGGCAACGATGTTAATCACATTCTAAAAATGAAATTCTCCACCTCTTTTAATGAATTATATTCCTATGAGTATGTTTAACATTACCTACAGGATTAGTCCTAGTGTTTATAATTGGAGTCTACCAACTCATCTTTAAAAATGAATGTGTGAGGAGAAACAAATATTTAATATAGGAATATACACCCTAGATCCCACATCCTTAGTTAAAGAGATTTTTAGTGATACCAATAGGAAGACCATTGGATCCAACATATAAAGAAAGGTTGACATGCAAAATTAATACAATATAATTGAGTGGGGATTCAATCCTAAGAGTATGCCTTTAATGGGATTCTCTAGATAGGTGATTGATTTTTTCATATGCTATTTCTTCTCTCCTTTATTTTCAGTCATGAATATGGGTATGATATGCAGATTGTTTTATATATGTTTAAGTTTTAAAGAAGGGTGATCCTTTTTCTCCCAATGTGATTATTATGGCCTAAGACTCTACTAGTAGGATTATGGAAACATATATTCATAGAGTAATCATCCTTACCTTCTATTGTAGGTTTCATTTGTATGAATTCCCTCATCTCTGCTTCACATAAAAAAATATTCTATTTATTAATGGTTACAAGAGGACAAACTTTTTCATTGACAAATTGATGTAGGAATATTATAAGTGGAGTGGAAAACGTATCAATTAAAAGTAAAAAAAGATTGTAGATTTCAAAACCATGTTTAGACATATGAGACAAAAAATTGAGGAATATCAGTGAACTAAACTTTCATATATAATATCTAGGATCTCTGAACTCAGCTGGTAGGCTATGTATTCATCACTATGAATGGATAGTTGGAAATATGTATGGTTCCATCAATAATTGGAATAATCAATTATTATATTTTAATGGATGAATAACCATTTTTAATTGGGTATTCACCTCTATACTATTTAACAAAAATATAACTATAAATTGGGATAAAATAGTTGTGTGAAAAAATCTAGAAGATTATGAAATCCTTTATTTAGGATGCACATGCAAAAGGAAGATGTCATTGGGCCTCTTGGACTATCTTGGAAAAACTAGTAGATGTAGAAGGAATCAACCTATGAATCATGGTATAAAATATTAATATCTTTAATGAAAAGTTGACCAAGGATGTCCTAGAATAGATATCTCTCTTGACGTTCATTCTATCCAAATTGGATCAACATTAATTTTAATCCATCAAAAAATTGTATATATTATAATCATGATTTACTTGTTTATAATAGAGTCTCATTGGGATCCTTCGTGACTATAAATTGTTGATAAAACAAAATTGTATTGAATATTTATTGATAATAAATGATATAATTTCCTCTTATTGTGTAAAATATGTTTATTTATAAAATATCTGGGATTAGATTATTCATTTCAAAATTTGATGAAAATTCATGTTTTACCCTTTAAATTTCACTATAGTAATTTAGAAATTAATATATCTATGTGTATTATTTGAACATAAAATCTTGTAATTGTGTTCCTAAATTAATGGGATACAACGTTCATTCTAGACATGTGATCTATAGAGTGCATTTGATTGGATGGAAGGGGCCATGAATTCAAAGATGGGATAGACTCTCTATATTTGATATCAGTTATGTATTTGGGAGATAACATCTTCCTATGTGATTGGATTAAGACCAAATTTGGTGAAAATATCTTGAAGAAAAATTAATAACTAATACTTCTACAAAGATATATTGTTCACGCGTTTTTAAGGACAAACAGGCGGTGATATGTGGAATAAAATATTTGGCCGAATTTTCCGATTCAAACATGACACCACTTGTAACCTAGCCTCTCATCTAATATATAAATGTGTGTTTTTATCATTTGGAGAGGATTTTATGTGCCATAGAGGATTGTGAAAATAAAATAATTGGATCCTTTCTAATTTAATTCACCATTGGAGGGGGAAGCGATCAAGCTAGGATCTCCTCCAAAATGATCTTATCTTCCTCTTCTTTATTGTAATATTGTTATTCTTTCAGTAAACTATTAGTTTCTATTCCATTTATTATCTTATTTTTAGTTTATTTATTATTTTAATCTTAGTTATTGGGATGTAAATCAATAGTTTAAATCTAATTGGGTTACACCCTTTCCACGAGGTTTGTGATTTAAATTCGTTTCTATGATGACCACATCACCCATGGAAGAGTAGTTTTTTTAGTGATCGATCTACCTCTTACCTTGTTCATTTATTTATTTTTAAAAAATGATATACTTTAAATCACATAATATGATACATGAATTATGTTTTTAAATTAGATTAAACTAAGAAATAAATTTAACAAATAACACAAAAACATGTGAGATTGATATTTGGGTAAATTGTGAGAGCACGAACTTAATCGATAAAACAAACCCACTCGGTATTAATTTGTAGAGTTAAAATATTATTCCTAAAATCAATTAATATTCACTTATATAATGGATATGATCCCTAATTTAGCACTGACCATAATTTAGTATTAAAATGACAATCAAAGTAGCGTGTTCCAATTGCACTTTCCGAAGCTATCCTAGAGTTTTACTCTTTTGATCTTTATGGTAATATTAATTCACATAGGGTTTAAGGGTTAAAAAATAAGTGGATAATAATTATGTTTATTTTAATTTAAATGGTAATGATTAATAAGTAAATAAATAGGTATAGTTAGATCGATTATGCCTTTAAAATATTTTCTAAAAAACATCATCTCGTAGTGTTTTCTTAATCTCATTTAAAAAAAATTAATATATATATATATATATTCATCTTCCAATATAATTATTATTGTATTATAAATGATAAAAAATCCCATCCATTTAATAAGTTTATTTAAGATATTTTATTTTATTTTCAAAATACCTTTAATATGTTGTTAAATTTATATCCTTCATTGAGAGATGACCTTGGCTAGCCACTCTGTTGCACCTAATAAGTAAAAATAACACATTATTTGAAAGAACCCCTGATAAAAACTTTAAAATTATTACTTCTAATTGGGAGGAAATTAATTTATTCTACTAATTAGAGGTATTTATTTTATTTTTCATTTTATTCTTTTCTTCTCAACTTTCATTCTTCTTTCCCTTTCTAATTTTTTTTTCTCTATTTTTTTAATTTAATCAAACTAACTAAAACTTATTTTCTTTTTATTTGGTCCATTTATCTTCATTTATGTTTTATTTTTTTTATTTATGATATGAACTAATCTTGTATCTCTCTTAGATCTTGACCATGAGATTGAACATAGCCTTCAAGCTCGAATTAGACTATCCCAATCAACGAGGAGTTTCAACATTCAACTAGATAGAGGATTACTCTATTCATGGAACGATGTAATTGGAGACACTAATTAATAAAATGTAAAACAAAAACCAATGGATTAAATATATGACAACCCTGCTTTTATTACAAACTTAAACATGATTTATTACATAAAACTTCATTTGATACAAAAAATAAGATCGAGAGGTTTAGTGTCTTTGGGGATTAGGATCATTACATAAAAACTTAAAACATTAAATACAACATTTTTATTGAAAACTTCCTTTACAGTATCACTACATTCCCTCATACTTAGCATTTCATGGGATAACCTGAGGACATGCATAAGAAAAGGGTGAGCTATAAAGCCCAATAAGGGAGTACACATGGAATAACATGAGGTGTAAAATACATTTTAGACAATAGGCATATCAATAGAGCATAAAAGAAATATGAACATTAAGGCATGATAAAGCATGATAATCATAACATGGAAATGTGGCAACAACTCTTAACATGGAATTATCATGAGGCAAGGATCATTGCAAATGGAGCATGAGTAAATCCTCATTGCACATAAAGCACGAGTAAACCCTCGTTGCACTTGAATTATCATGAGTCAACAATCATTGCACATTATGTATCATGATACTATACTTTACCCAATGCATTGGAGTGCTATAAGGGTGCACCCTTCTTAAACATTTCATTTCATGCATAAGTGTTCCACAAGGATCATAAAACATGGATTCATTAAACATAATCATTTATTGCATGATAAAGTAATGTGGAATTCATACATGAAACTTTATAATAAATAAGTAAATGTGCATAAAGTTGAATACCCTTGATGGAGAAATGGGCATGGTATTCACTACACAATGGCATTGTCTTAGAAAATCGGTGCGATTTCGGCAACGTAACAGTGTGACGTAAGAATTCATAAAAAAGGTTGATGAGAGAGAAAGGGGTTCCTAATCATATTTACATGTAATGGACAGTAAGGAGGTCATATAGATAAATGTCCCAACAATTTTAATGGAATTCAGGTTCATGATACAAGAGCATTGCTTGAATGTAAAAAAAAGAGAGAAGTTTCTTTCGGAATTTCGGCATAGTAACGGGTGTACATGGGAGGCATTTAATGAGAGAGAAAGGGGTCTCCCATCATTCAAAAATAAAGAGGGCAGTATGAGGGAGGTGAGAAACCATACCACAATATTCATAATTGAAATTAAAATGGAAAAACAACTTAAAGAATATTGGACAAAAATGAGAAAGGATGAAAAAATCCTTACTTGGAAGTGTGCTTCCAAAGGCTAGAGAGAGGCTTGTGAGAGGCTTCTTGGGAGCTTGAGGTGCCTTAAAAGGATTCTAGAGAGATTAGGGCAGAGGTTAGACGAACTTCAAAGGTTTTGAGTGAGGAGGAAGTGGGAGCTTGGGTGGGTTTATATAGGAAATGTGAGGTAATTCTTTGTTATTTAGGTTTGGGACCCCTTATATTAAATTAATCCAAACCACAAACCATCCCATGGGTTTTGCCCATGGTTTTTGGCAAAGGTAAGAAAAAAACAATATTTGATAAAAAATCTGTGTCTGGAAACTTATGTCTAGAAAACATGAGTTCATAAATATTATGTCCGAAAAAACATTCTCTCCTCTTTTTGTTTGGATATAAACTTTCAGAATTATTTACAAAAACATCATTGAGATGAATATAGGTTTGATTCCTGAATAACAAAAACATTATTTCACAAAAAGATTAGTTTTTAACTAATAAAAAAAAGTTTTAGAATAATTTATCACAAAGGTTCTTCAATCTCCCACTTTGGATTTTTTGAAAACCCTCATTAACAAATTTCTTAGCTCGTAGAAATTTTCTCACAACTCAACATCTAAAATCAACTTTTTTTACCTTTTATGAAAACTTATCCATTATAAAAAGAGAATGTCTTAACACCGCAATACTGGATAATGTAATGGTTTTTAATGAATTCCATCATTTGGTGGTAAGAAAATTTTGTATCCATGTAATGAAAATCTCTCCTCACTTTTCTTTTCTCATTTTCTTATTATTTCCCCAATTATTTGTTTTTATATCCCCCATTAAATGATAAACACAAATTCAAATTCATAAAATAAAGATAAGTAAAAAATTATTATAAAGTAAAAAGTTATTAATTTATCTACCCCTTTGTTAATATAATCCAAAGCACAATGGGCGTACTTATATATGAGGTTTAGGAATACATGGGAGGAGGATGTGTAACACCCTGAGCTTCCACGATACGCTTCTCATTCAATAATGCAATAGCTTGCATTGTACGCAACTTCGAGTTCTAAAACACCGCGACTAATCAAAGTAGCCGTTATGAATAGTAATAACCACTTTTTAAAATTATAGATATTTTATATTTCAAAATGGACTTCGTTTTTGGATTCGGAATATCGAAATTAGCATATGTTGAATTTTTGGTATTTTTCTGAGAACTTCTAATTTTTTTATGAATAGTGAAAAATACTTAAAACAGCTTTTTAATCAAAATAATTTATTGTGATAAATTATACTATTTAGTGGTTTTAAGGTATAATTAGAATATATTTTTAACATTTTATCCAATGGTGTTCATTAGAATTAATTTAACATTGAAATTGGACATAAACAATTGCCAATCTTTTGATATAAATTGTTTCTTAAAAACACGCTATTTGTCGTAACAGCGGGAATTAATTATAAAATTAATTAATGCAACTTATATGTTTGGAATTTTGTAAAATAGACATCATTTTTGAATTCGGAATATCAATTATAGCTTAGGGTGAAATTTTGGCCTTGTTCTGAAAAACATCAATTTTTGATGAATAGTGAAACCACTAAGTGGTAGTTAAATAACTGATTTTTCGTTTAAATGAAATATTAACACTTCTATGATTTTATTTTCAAAAATCTGACATACATGGTTGTCATTAAGAAGTAAAATGTGGTTCAATGAGATTAAAATAATTTTTTGGTGAATAGTAACTTTTAAGTTCTTAATCGCGATTAGAGGTAATTAGTGTAGTTTAAGGTAAAAATAATGTTTTAATAATATGAGATGAGCTTGAAACTTGTCCTACTCCTATTGGATGAGTCATGGACGACCAAGAAAACCCGTGGGTCAACTTGGGGACCCCATGGAGCCACTTTGGTTGGAAAATGACATTAATATATATATATTTAATGTTAAAATTAAATTGACACAAACATGAGTTGTTTTACTAAAACAGTTTTTAAGTGGGGTTACACAAGTCCAAATTTTTATTATAAATTTTAATTAGAAAGATAAAAATATTTCCTACATCATAGTATTTTTTTTATAATTTTTAGACATTAAATAAATTAAATTAATTATGACACCATGATGATGCAGCGATGACCTCATTATTTAACGATTTAAATAAAATGGAAAGATAATGTAAAATCCAAAGCGTACACTTGTCAAAAACCTATTGGATGAGTAGATTTAGAACCATTATCATATTATCCTCGAATTATATAAGTGTGGGACCTCTAAAATCCGAAACTCATTTTATAATAAAGTGACTTTTCTTTACTTTCCAAGAGTGCCCCTCCTCCCCACTTATAAAAGGCCCCCACCTCTCCCACCTCATTTACACTTTCAAGACATTTGGCTCGGCCAAACTCTACCAAAATACTCTCCCAACTTCCCCCTCTTACTCCTAGAAGCCTCACTTTGGGCATAACGCTTCCCAAGGAAGCCTTTGGCTCAAATCAAAAAGAGTTACCCGATTTTGAGGTAATGTCTTCTCTAATGTTGTTTTGTTTTATTTTTCTTCTCCAACCCCCTAAACTCTTTTTATTAATTTATTTTGTAACAACACCAATATCCTAAATATACTAGGATGTTGTTATAAGAAGGATTCGAGCTACACTTACACACACCTACATCTAATGGTTAAAGAACATACGGTTTCTGTGGATGGCGAATTTCTGCCTCACGAAACGATGATTGTTCAACACTCATATAACACCTTCAAAGGTGGCCATTAAGATGTCACTATTTTTATATATGATATATAATATGTTTATGTTTTACTTATGCTTCTGTATTTCTCATTTATGGCATACTTTATGATTTCCATTATGGGTAAAACGCGATAATTTCATTTTAGGAAGTGCGGACTACCGCCCCCTCAAAGTGATTTGAATCATTAATGCCATATGTGGGATGTATAAAGGATGGAGTAAATGGTATTATACACTATATTATACTGGAATTATATTATACCTTTATATCATTATGATTTCGTTCCATTAAATATGAAATTGAAATGAAAGTAGCGTTCATGCGTACGTACGGCTTACCGTCTCCATGAACGGTGCATTTCATTTCTTACCTCTAAATGTTACGTAATATTATAAATGAATGTATATACTGGATATATAAGATATATATGACATCTAAATCATGAATATAATTCTGTAGATAATGGATATTCTACCACATAAACAACTTGTAATTATAAGAAGTTTATTGTTGACTCAAGAACCAAAGATCGACAAAACGACCGTTATTAAATTAAATAATTACATAATGTTCATAACGTGGTAATAAGTGATAGAAAAGGAATAATGAAAATGAAAAAGGTTCTTAAGTAAATAGAAATTAACTCTAGTTTATTATTCAGGAGTTTAAAGAACGGTCGAGTCAGGACAAGACGCAAGGTAAGGGAATTTCTTAACCCAATTTCCATTCTTTGGGTTAATCTCCTACTTTCAAATTATGTCATGATATTATTATGTCTTATTTTGTATTCTTTATGTGTACCTCTAGTGAATACACATAATAGATCTATTTTATTTTAAAAATGATCTTTTTAAGGACTTCGTCTCAATCTCCTTTCATTGATACATATTTGGTTTTATATACAACTTTCTTTTATACGGTGTATAAACCCCTTTGACTTTTACGTTTATTCAAAAGGAATCTTTTTTATACGAAGTGTTTTGCTAAAGGACAAAAGGGAATGTTTTTCTTTCCGTACTTATGCGGCGACAACGACTTCTCCGCTGCCGTGACCATTATTTGAGTTTTGGCTTCCTCTATAAGCCATCATTTTTTTAATGAAAAATAAATTCAAAGTTTCAACTTTCTTTTATTTTGGTATTGAAAATGGTTTTGAAAGCGTTTTTATTATATCAATGTGTTGTATTGATATCTTGTGATTGAAATATGGAAATGTTATGTTTCCTTTATGCATGTTTTATGTGATACGATTATGTTATGGTTTATGATATGTTTAAACCTATTCATATGAGGAATGTATTGGACTTAATAAGTGACGGGAGGAGCCCGCTATAGCTCCTCGATGCATCGGTAGGTCTCATGAGACAACTAGACGTGGAATTGGCTGAGGCCCTTTCCTAATTTGATTTATGGTTTTGGCCGAGGCCTTAATCGTTTTAGACGTCTTGGCCGAGGCCTTGACAAAATGTTTCAGAATGTCCGGAATTATACATTCCCTCATTATGAAAGTGGTTGTTGATATTTCATGTGATTATTCGACCAGTAGAATATCCATGTGAAGAAGTGAATGGAATTATCTCATTTTACTTTTACCATATTATGATGATGTTCAAGTTTAAAAGGCTTTTGTTTTAGTTATACATTGCCTTAAATTGTTATGTTTATTTATGAAAGCTTCCGCAATATTGTTATCCTTACTGAGCATCTGAGCTCACCCCTTTCAATGTTTTAATATTTTCCAGGATGTGAAGAAGTATTTTATGAATGACCTGCAGGGATTGTGAGAATAGTATATGAGTGTGGACTATGGAGACTTTGTTATTGTAGTTTTTCACTTTATGATGTAATGTAACGTTTACGAATGTATCTAGTGTTTCCAAGGCTACTAAACTAATCGGTCTTTCGACACTTGATCTTTTGTGATCATGCCAATGTTACGAAGTAATGCACCGACTCTGGGTAGATGGGGTCGGGGCGTTACAGGATGAATGTGAAGTTTCAACCTCAATTTCAAAAAACATTCTTTTGGAATTTATTTTGAAAAGATATCAACAATCTAATACTTTATTCAAATGTATTACATCAAGAAATCTACAGCATCAAATTTCTCTTTTATAAATTGAAACTTTATATCAATGTGTTCTGATCTAGAATGTGGGATAAGATTTTTAAAATTTTTAATTACACTTTTATTATCACAAAGTATCTTCATTGGTTAAGAAATTTTAACTTCAAATAGCCCTGCTAAACTTTCAACCAAAACATTTTATTATAATCTTGAGTGGCTTCAACATATTCATATTTGGATGTGCTCAAAGATAATAAATTTTTTTCATACTATTCCAACTCAAACAACATTAACCCAAAAAAATGTTCCTCCTATGGTTGAATTTCTATCATTACAATCTCCATCCCAATCGACATCAATATAACCAAGAAACTTCATCTAATAATTTATTTTTTATAAACACCCTTGTGATGTTTCCCTTTTTTATATATCAGAATTATTTTTTCTGCACACATATGATATTCCTTTGGATTACATTGATATTAGGCACACATAGTCACAACATAAAAAATATCATGCCTTGAACTGTAAGTTAAAGAAGACTTATTATCATGTTCTAAAAGTCATTCTGATTCACACATATTCTGAATTCATCATTTCTCAACATTTTACTCATTGAAATAGGATTTGAAACTTCTTTGGATTCTTCCATCCCAGACTTCTTTAACAATTCCTTGGTATACATTCCATGAGATAAGAAAATGTAATTTTATTATTATTTAACTTTAAAGCCATGGAAAAAAGTTTATTCTACCGACATTGATATTTCAAAAATTTTCTTCATTTCCTCAGAAAATGTTTGAAAAGTTTATTCTCTATCCCCACAAAAAGCAGTCATCCCCAAAAATAATTGAAATTATATTTCTAGAGTCAAAATCATTCACATATAAGTTTCTATCATATTTTCCATTAAAAAAGTATAAAATTTTAAAACAATTTTCAAGATTAGAATACTATGAACATGGTGTTAGTTTCATACAATACAACACTTTCCTAAATTAATAATCTTTGTTTTCACCCTTATCAAGTATAAATCCACAAGGTTGTTCAATGTAAACTTCTACCTCAATATCCCCATTTAATAAAGATGAACTTACATCCATATGATAAACTTTTTAATTTTGATAAGCATCCACTGTAATAAATATTTGAATAGTTTCTAGCCTTGAAATGTGGTCAAAGGTTTCATCAGAATCTACACCTTCCTCCTATACATATCCTTCACAAATAAGTAATTCTTTGTTTCTTGAAACGTTTCAATACTCATTCAATTTGTTTCTATAAACCCACTTGGTTTCAAAAATATTTTTTATTTGCTAGAATTTCAATAATTTCACATGTTCCATTCTTCTCAATCTGATCCTACTCTTCATTCATAGTATCCACCAATTATTTTTGTTTAATATTTTCTGAAACTGATTCTGGTTCAACTTTTGGGATACGTGAAATCTTATTTCCTAATCTCAACTTTCTTCTAGTCATAAACATAGCCTTCTAATTCCCAATTTTTTTGAATTAAGTATATTTTTGTAAGGTAGGAAATTTCAATGTGTCTTTAATGGTTGTAATTTTCCCATCACATGATTCTTTTGAATCTAGATAAAGATGTTTTGAATAACTTTCACTGTTTTTGTATGCCTTCAATTTATCATCCTCAGCATTATCAACAACAATTGTTAAGTAACATTAATTTTCAATTACCTTCACATCATATGAGTCCATAAACTTTTGAAAATGTTTGTTCCAACATTTGTAACTTCTCTCATTTAGTGAATAACCCAAGAAAGTTCCTTCCATAGCTTTCTCATCCAACTTTCTCAAATTCAAATTTTTTATTTTAAGGAAATAAGGGAATATAAAAACTTTTAAGTATTTCAATGAAGGGTTTTTGTTATACCACATTTCATAATGAGTCAAGTTGGTTTTAAGTCTCCAAAAGTATCTATTTTGAACATGAACAGCTATACTAACATTTTACCTCCAATAGAATTTTAAATATTCGTATTCTTCGAACACACTTATTCCTATTTCCACCATGTTTCCGTTATTTCATTTTGATACTCTATTTTTTTGTGGAGTATATAGAACACTATACTGATATTTGATACCATGTCTTCTTAGATATGCTTTAAAAGTATTTTTTGTGAATTCGGTACCATAATTTGTTCTCAACTTCTTTATGAAACCCCCATTCAATATCAACATCTTTTTTGAATAATTTGATCATTTCAATAGCCTCTGACTTGTGCTTAATAAACATTATGTTTTTTATCTGAGTGAAATTATTAATAAAATTGATAAAGTATAAGTCTCGTTTTTTTAATTTATGTCTTATCAACCCACATAAATTGGAATGAATAAGATCAAGTGGTATTCTAGATTGAATCTCAACTATTTTATGACTTTTTTTTGTTATCTTAAGTACTCAAGTAACATGAGTTATAGAATTATCCTATTTCAAAGAGTTCCCACTAGTTCTTTCTCCCTCTATAATGGTTTTTTCATCTTTCACACTTTTGATGATATAAGAATCATTTATGAATATTACTTATTTTATGTCATCAAAAAGTTTAATTACCATAGGTAAGTTATGTTTTAGACCATCAATAAATAAAACATCCTTATATTTCAATTTCTAAGCTTTAATCATTATCATTAATATTTATATAATTTTTAAGGATCTATCATTTCCAAAAGTGACTTCTCCACCATCATGATATTCAAAATGTTTCAATATTTTTATATTACCATTAATATGTGATGAATAGCCACTTTCAAGTATCCATGGTTTGTATCTTTTAATTTCTTTCAAATCGGTCTCTACAACAAAAGCACATTCATCAAATTTCATCTTTTCAGCTTCTTTTTCTTCTCTTTCATAAGGAATTTGTTCCAGAAGTAGTGTCACACATCCATTGGAATGATGACCAGACTGATCACATCATCCAAAAAATTCTTCCAAAAATTCAACTTTATTCTCTATTGGAAAGATTCTAACCTCTGGTTAATTCACCATTCTAACTTTCTATGAGTTATGAGAGTTTCCCATTATTCTTTCACTATTTCATCCTCTTTTCTCAAAACTTCTTTTGGGTAGATATAAGTTGTGATAAAAATTAAAATATCTATTCCCATATATTGTACAAAACCATCAATATCCTTAAAATATTAATTTTCTATTCAAGAAAGATCATTCTCTACATAAACATTGTTTAGGTTGGTAACTTATTTAAACTCTATTGTACTAAGGATATAGAGAATATTTTATTTTGAGTTATTTTTATAATTTTTTAGATTTGATAGGTTTCTCAAATACTTTTTCATCCAAATATTTCCAAATACTTTTTCAGGAACATGAAATGTTAAAAGAATCAGATGAAACATTATTTTTGGTAAGATAATATTTCACCTGATTTTCATTTTGAGAATTCTCTACAAATTTAGAAGTCTTGGATTTTACTTTCGTATCATTGTTGAAGTTTTTTTTTCATCTTCATCAAGGTACTTTCAAACTCATGATTTTTTGATTTCAGATTGTTAAACTCTTCTTCCATAGTCTATACCTTCTTGTAAAGATCTTCAATCACCTTTCCTAGTTCATAAATTCTATTTTTGTAACTTAAAATATCTTAATTTTACTCATTCTCTTACTCGATGATATATTTTCTTCCATCGGTAACTTCTTCATGATCCTTCTTTATAATTCTAATTTCGTTCTTGAGAGTTTTTTTTCTCAGGACATGCAACAAGTTTAGTTATGAGTTGATAATCCCTATAATATTATTCACCACCTTCTTTACTCTCTAAGGAATATTTTGTTTGCTCAAATTTTTCAATGATTATTCTGAATTTTTATGAACTTTCATCTTCAGATGAATTGAATTTTTATGAACTTTCATCCTCATATGAATTGCTTTCTATTGAGTCTGATTCAACATTCTTACTCAACATAATTATTTTTTAAAAAAATGTTTTCTTGTATCTTTTGGAATAATTTTCTTCTTTTTTATTTGTGTTCTACTTCTTCCATCAAGGGTTTTCATTGGAATCATCTCAATATTCACCAATGTTCTTGTTGGGGGAATTCATAGAAAATTTTATGATTTCACCACACTCAAAAAAATTGAGAGGATTTTTACCTCCATAATTTCCTCTTCCTCTTCTATAGTTCTTGGGTATGAACGAAATTATTTTTTTTATTCAACTCATCATATTCCTTATCATCGGACACAAAAGGATCAGTTTCAAAGAAATCATGGATTTTCATCTTTCTTATGGCTTCAAAATCCATTTTATCTTTCATCTTCTATTTAAAGATTGGAGCTTTCCCAATTTCATATTAAAAAAGAAAGTTATGAAATTAATCAAGAGATAAATATTCATTTTTTATAAAGAAGAAAATTTAGAATCAAACCTATCTGTAATGTTTATCAAAAATTTATTAACAACTGTAGAATCTTACATGACATACCTAAATCATATAATGTTGCAAAAAATTAATTTACTCTGGTGAAGTATTCATCAACTATTTCATTATCCCTCATTATTATGTCACTATAATTACAATTCCAGGTTTTTATCTTTTCTTACTTATCTTTAATATTCCCCTAAAAAAATTCTAACTTGTTCCACATGAATTTTGATGTTTTGAGAGCCATCACCTTCTATTAAACATTCTCTGATATGGACATAATAATTTCATTTATATCATTTCCATAAACTTGTATGTTTTTATTATCAATAAATCTCATTGGAGAATCTTCATTAATGGGTGGAAAACTAATAGTAACAGCATTAAAAAATTCCAAGACATGAGATAAGAGATAAGGAATAATCCTATTTTTTCATCCATAATAGTTTTTTCCATAGAATGTGGGAATTCCTCAACTATTGACAGAATTTATTTTATCAATGATAAGGACTCAGTAAGGGAACCCGAAGCTCTAATACCAATTGAATATCCAAGAATCGAATAAAAAATGAGAAGGGGTGAATCAGTTTTTCACTTTTTATAAGTTCCAAAACTTTTTGAAACATAACCCCTTCAACCTATTAAGATTTATTTCCTTATAAACATTAGGTAAATACTAATGCATGAAAAAGTAGGAATGAAATAGAAGAAAAAAAGATTTATAAAGTTCCACCTTAGTGTGAGAAACTTCATCCTTATCATATCCAATCCTATGGGTCAAAGGAAATACACTATTATGAAGAAGTGAATTCAATTACTGCCAACTCGGATTAGACATCTTCTATCTCTTGATAGGAAATATTATACTAAATACCATCATTTTATAATTTTTTCATATAAAAAAATGATCCAAATGAATGAATAAAGGAATTTTAGAAACTTCTCCACAATTTTTCAATCTGAATCCTCAGTTTGATTTGGATGGATCTGATTTTCTCAATTTGATGATGTTGGATCAGATTTTCTCAATACAAAGATATTGGATCCTGGATCCAATTTTCTGAACACAATGTTGGATCCAATTTTTTTAAAACACTAGATCTGTTTTTCTCAAAGAAATAATGTTGGATTTATTTTTTGAAGAAAATTTTGGATCCAATTTTCTCAAAATACAATATCACCTATTTTTAATACAATGTTGTATCTAATTTTTTCAAAATGATGGATTTGTTTTTCTCAAAGAAATAATGTTGGATATAATTTTTTAAATACAATGTTGGGTCTAATTTTCTTAAAATAGTGGATCTATTTTTTAGATGATAATGCTAGATTCCATTTTCTCAAAATTATGGATCAGTGATCCGATATGCTTAATATGATGATGCGGGATCCTTGATCTAATTTTCTAAAAATGATGGATCTAATTTGCTATATAAGATGATGCTAGATCCTGGATCTGATTTTCTATGAATGTTGGATCTCATTTTCTGAATACGTTGAATCTGATTTTCTTAGAACATTATTTAAAACTCAAACTCTGATATAATTATCAATATAATTCTTCTTCTTTAATCAAATGGTATCTTTCACATTGATTTATCCAGTGCTCTTCCTTTCACACGTATATAGAAAGTTAAAAATGAGAAAATGATATGAGCAAGTACTTATAGGAAACTTAGAAGACATAATATAGAAACATGAACACTTTCTGCCTTTCTAAAATATCAAAAAAAACTATAAAAAGATCCCACATTTAAGATTCAACTTTGAATTCATCAAATATCCTTATATTTTCCATGATTTATTCAAAATTTATTTTCATGACTGACCTATTAAACTTTTTCGAAATCTGTTTCCATCCTTGGTGAATCCAAATTTCTTCTTCTTTCTTAGTGAATCTGATTCTACTTCTTTTTACTGAATCTTAATTCTATTTCTTTTTAGTGAACCCGATTTATGAATCTTTTTTGTTAATCTAATTTATACTTATTTTTAGTTAATCTGATTTCTATTTTTTTTGAATCTGATTACTTCAAACAACTAAAAAATTTCTTCAAAATACTTTATCATGAATTTTTTAATGATTTGTGAGAACTTATTAATCATAGAAGAATCATCTTATTATTATTTATAAAGTTTCAAAACTTTTTAATTTATGACTCCATAGTCATTATCAACATCCTCATTCAAAAATATTCATAAAAAAGACTTCATCATTCACCAAATTATTCCAATCTCAGAAACTTCATTGCTTCATTTATTAAGGAAAAGAAAAGCTTCTATAAAAAACATCCTTTTCTTCCTGACTTATTATTTGTCTGGTAAACCTCAATACAAAAACCTTTGTTCAGAAACTTGTGTCTAGAAAACATGTGTCTGGATATCTTGTGTCTATAAAAACATCCTCCCCTCTTTCGGTTTGGATATGAACATTCATTATTCTTTACAAAAACAACATTACGATGAATTTGGGTCCCATTTATAAAAAAAACATTCTTATACAAAAAAGATAGTTGTAAAAAAATATAAATATTTTTTAAAACAATTTATCATAATGGTTCTTCACATATTAAAGTTTTTAAATCAATTATTTTTAAACATGGCTCACTTCTATATACCAAGTTTATTAATATAATGAGATACGTTATTATTTGTAAAAAATAATGAAACAAACATATATTTGTTATAACCCATGGGAAAAATAGAAGGTGTGGTTTTTTATTACTTTATCATATAGAGTCCAAAAACTATGTTTATAAATAAATAAATAAAGAATTTTCCAATAGTTTAGTATATAAACCCACCCAACCTTCAATTCATCTTCACTAAAAACTCATGGATAATTTAGTTACTCTATTCATCCCCCTCTAAATCCCTCCCAAGGTCTCTGAAATCTCTTAATAAGATCCTCCCATTCTTTAAAAAACACCCTCTAATGTTAATGGATTATATCCACCCCCTCTTTATTTAATAACCTTCTTTATGATGTTCCTTTTTATTCTCAATTATTCATGTTGGGAAATATTTTCACATGTCCATATTACATTTTGTATGATTTTCAAGTAATTATAGATAGATTTTGTTCTCATTCACTCATTTTATATACAATTAAGTTCACCCGATGTTTTTTTGAAATAATCCTATGAGTTTCCATGCCAAACATTTATGTGGTGAATACCCATATCCATTCCCACTCAAGGGTATTCACCAAGATATACCAAACATTATTTGACAATATATTTACAAGTATGTAACATGTAATCCGTAATCATGGTTATAAAATTGATGAAATTCATCTATATGTTGTATGATCATTGTTAAACACTAATACATGTACATGATATGAAAGCGACGGGTGGTCCAAGAATTAAATATCCCTTCAATGCATTGGGTAATGTTTTTACCTCATGTAATTCCATTTATGTTTCAAGGGAGGTTATTTTAATAACACAATGTTATAATGTATTGGTGGTTAAATATGTCATGTTTTTCAAGTCTTGTTTTATGTTGTCTGAACATTCTTATGTTGCCCTTATTTTATCATGTTATATAATTCTTATTTGTTCATGATTATGGTTCCCACACCTATTATGTTACCTTGATATGCCTCTTGTCTTTCATAGCTTATGATATGTTTTGTCAATTACCTTACTAGGATTTATAGATCACCCATATATTATGTATGTCCCCAAGTTAAACCATGTAGTCTTTGAATATCCAATGAATATTAGGGAATATTTCAAAGTTTTTAAATAATGATATTGTACACATGTTTCATGTTAATATTATATGTGCCTAATTTCCTTAAGAAACATGGCCACATTATATTATGGTGTAGTATTAAGTATATATTTATGTAATAAAGCATCCATTAATGTGTAATAAAATATGGGTTTTCATAATAAGATATATATATATTGTTACATTTGTACTATATTTAAAATAATTACATAAGACGGTTCAACTATGTACTTCCTCAAATGTGAAATATAGAATACATCAATCATTAGGTAGGGGTTAGGTGGAAGTTCAAGATAATTAGATATTAACCTCACATGATCTAGAATTTTAAAAGGCCCAATGAATCTATGGCTCCACATTCCCTTATTTCAATATTTCATAACACTCTTCCTTGGTGATATTTGAAAGAATGCATTCTTTCCTACTTTAAAATAAAAATGTAATATATGATTATTAGTGGATCACTTCAATCGGATCCTTGTAGTTTTAATGTGATAGTGAATAGTTTGAATATTTTCTACCATTTCATGAGAATCATCCAGTCCGATCAGTATATACTATCCAACATCATCGTAGCATGGTATTTTTCAAAACCATGTCCTATAAAGAACCACATTCTATGTCTTTTGATCTTTATTAAAGAAAAATTTTCATTCCAATTAAAGTACCATATGATTTTTTTGAATACAACCAATTTTATAATCCATTAAATTAGATATCAATATATGCACTATATCTCACATAAACCTTTTACATTTATAATAAGACTATATATGATATGTTATGGTAAAGATCAACTATTTATCAAGTGCGTATTGAAAACATATATATAATGTTATCATAAACCATGGATCTCAATCATTTGAAATTGATAGTGTAAATCTAAAAATCATTACAACTTATTTTATGTATATCATTAAATTTAACCAACAAATAAATCTTCTCAAATATAAAGAACATTTATTACCATAAAAAGGTAGTAAAAAACATCCCAAATAGAGTTTTATCCTTTATAATTCATAAGAATAACTACAATGAAATCCATGCTAAGGTCATATTATTTTGATAAAGGTATAGGTATTGGTTTCATCATTCCCATAGAAAAATCTTATTCTACCATAACATTATATAATACCATGAATAGAAATATAACCTATAAAATAATTCTCTTAGTATTTTCCAACCCAAAATGTTTCTAGGATCTCTATAAATCTATGTGATTCATTAGTGGATAGAGAATGATGAGTTATGTGAATCTTCCAACAACTCTTAATTCAATTAAGGTTTTTATTGAACACATGTTCATATATCAGATCTTAATATTTCAACATTATCAAAGTAAAACTCTAGAATATTACCAACCTTCCTTCATATCTCCATATCCACCTTTTTCATCCATTATTAAATTGATGTATATTTACATAGAAAATTTGTTATGAAAGGATTTCTATGCATCCCTTATGATAACAAGTTCCATCATTTGGAATCCAATATTATTATGTGTCGGTTAGTCCTCATTCAAGAAAAGTTAGGATGATTCTTCCTATTTAGAGCATTAAACACCTTTTTCCCTCTCATGGTGGTAATATATGATCATGTAATTATTCTTAGAAGACTTAGACCATATCTTTTATCTCATGTTAAACTCCTCCCACATGAATATAATCATTAAGATATAGTGAGTAGTGTTTATTTTAAACTATTTAACATAGGGATAATAACAAAATATATACAGTGAAAGTATTAAAACTAGTATATATACTTCATTAGTAGGGTAATATTTGTCGTGAATCATTAAGTGATGTGTGGAACAAGATACAAAAAATTAATTCTACATGAAGGCACATACAAAACTATTATTTGATGAAAAACTTTATATCTCTAACCCTTATCCATTGTAGAGTCTTGTGATTATAAGAGTAGTGACCAATAATATCTTGAGCTCATTCAAATTTTCATCCCACACACACATATATATATAGAAACTTGAATCCCTTATAAGTTAACTTGGTTGATATCATTTTCAATAGAAATTATTAAGAATGTATTGATAGTGTCCAACCAATTCAATAATACAATACATTTATCTTATAGTGGTTGGTATGGGATATTTTTCACTCACCTCTAATATTAAATTATATACATATATACTATCTAATATGATTACAAAACCCTAGAATGAAACATTTTATTTCAAGAAATCACATTTTCTAAATTTGGAAAACAATTTATCCTATATTGAGGCCTATAACACAATTGTACAATACTATAAATATTATACCTTTATCATAGAATATGTGAGAATATAATATATAAAGACTTCCATAAATTGATCAATTAAATCTCTAAATACTACATTCATCACATATATGAATATAGAAACGATATTTGTGAGTGTAAAGGGAATCACTTATAATATATAGTGCACATAGCTTCTATGAAATAAGATCCTTAGTATATACACTATTTCCTCATTAAATATTGATTTCTATATCAAAAGAAAATAATTTATAATTATTGATCAAATTAGAGTCTATTAAAAAACACATAGATATGGATATAGGATACTTGTTCTTGGTGGGGATTTTGTCAATTTCAATCTATTTAATGAAGAGAAATGTAGATTCCCCATTATTCTTAACAAAAAATATGGTAAACTTTATAATGAGATACATAGGAATATAAAAAAAATCTATTTTTTCAAAGAAAATATTCGTCAATTCCTCTAATTTAATAGGGGACATTCTATGAAGATTCCTCGATATCGTATTAGAATTTTGTATGTGTTCTATTGAAAATTCAACTTCATGATTCAGGAAAATACTGAAAAACTCTTTATAAAAAATAGTAATGTATTCACTAACAATTGACATAACAAAAATATTCATTTTCCCTTAACTATTTGATCTAAAACCCATCAAAATTAAATAATAAGACCCTTATAATGGAAATAATTTTCACAGGGACCTCATTTTATTTATTTCATTGATATGTGATTATAGTTTAATTCAAGATATGAAATATAAAACCCCTTTTTAAACAATTTATATTGGATCTATATATAGATATCTAATCTATGCCAAAAATAACATTGAATTCCATTGATGAATAATAATAATATTTAAAAAAATAATACTCCCACAAAATTATAAAAAATATGAGTTTTAGAATAAAGAAGAATTCATCCATCCACTAATAGTTTTAATCAAAAATTCAATATCCAACAACTTAAGATATGAACAAATAATATAATAGATGATTCTAAATTTCAAGGAATTCATAAAAGTAGGATCAAATGAGATTTTTTCAAAATTTATTGTAGCTATCACCAACTCAATTTCGTGATTTCTTCTTTGATCACTTAATAAAAATATAGCTTTAATTAGTATAAAAAATAATAATCAATGTCGTAAATAATATTATATGTAAAATTAATCATAATATTTATTAAATTGTTTCACCATCATTTTATCCAAAGAAATTTTAGGTTTATCCAATATTAATTTTGGTTCATCATATGTTTTTTAGGTTCGATACGATTATTATTAATATCATAAACTTAAAAACAAATTAAACTATCTGTAATAATTATTGATATAAACCAAGAAAACATATAGACATATTACATAATTTTATATGAATATCAATAACATCTCACAATAAAACACACAACAAAGACCATAGGTTTAGTGTCATTAGAGTCTTAGTATATAGTCAACATATTTAAAAAAAATCTTAAATGTATCCCATAAATATTATTCACAAAGGATAACCATATTGATATATCATATATAATGATCTTCTTCATAAAAGGGGAATAAGGAAACATAATAACTGTTGAGGAACGATGCTCAATAAGTTTAAACATGATATAAAATAATGCAATATCATCAAAGAGTATAAAAAACATGTTTTCATGAGAACATAATCAGGTTTCATATAAAAAAACATAATTTAATCATAACTAATAAAAAATATAACATATATCATTGGTCATCACATTAGGATTTTTTTATAACATAGTACATGAGTTGTATAACTGTGTAAACATGAATTAATAAACATAATATATGAAAAAATAACAAAGGCTTGAGAATGTGTACTAACATAAGCATATTAATTTAATTTACTAGGTCAAGGATCATTTCCAAGAGAATAATTTCATAGTTTAAAGTTTCCAATATTAGATTATGTCACTCCCCATTCCTACCAACATTGTGGATTTGGTTCACTCACTAGTCCTATACATGGAAAATATGGAGATATAAGTTTGTTATAGATGCATGTAAGTTATATATAACTCTAATACCGCCCATTACATGTTTATAAATAATAAATATCAATTCCATGTGAAAATTAAAATATTGTTAATTAAATAATCACTTAATATTCCCATAAAAGAAATGGGTTTCATGAAATCTTCCACGAGAAAATATCATGCACCATCAAAACAAATAATGGGTCTAGTTTCATTATAGAATATACCAAATGAATAATAAGATATATTAATGGATGATTAAATAGATGAAAACACTTTTTAAAGAGTATAAAAATTGATTTAAAAATAAGATTAAATATCCTTTAAATTTAACAAATTTTGTTTTTTAAAAATAATTTATAAAAAATTTGTAAAATAAATTTCATTATAAATACACTAAATATTAGATTATATGTTACACGAAAGAAACCAACATAGTGAGTATAATTTTTTTTCAAATGGAAATATTTTAAAATAGATATTTTTTCACATTTATATATAATTTCAAAGTTATTGGAAATTTAATGTAACAAAAATGTTAAAATTATACACCCTTCAGGTCACATGTATGTTTAATTTCGAACTTGGTATTTCTCTATTGGAGTTTGATAAATTTTATATAATAAGTGGTTGAAAGCATGGATTTTTGGAGAAACTATGTTATACTCATGGTTTAGAAATATTGTTAGTACAAACTATGTAGTAACCATGCAATATGAAACTATGATATCATGTAGAAGTTTTTACAATTTTTCAAATCAAATAGGTCATCATGAAAAACCAAGAGTTTATCAAGTATTTGGTTTGTGGTTGTTGCATAAAATGAGAAAAAAATTCATAACATGTGGAATTAAAAAATAAACAATGTGACTTGGTTTTCCATGGGTATTAGCCACATAAGTTTAATGAATGGATTATTAAACTTTATGGCCTAACTATGTTCCCATATCTGAACCACATAAAATTCAGAATTTACCCCAATTCCCTTGGTTGATTTTATATCTAATATAATCCTAATCTCTCATATGCTCAAACTAACTTCTCATGATTTCTCCTTAGATTTCTCTCATTATATCCTTAGTGAATTACCTTCATTCCTAGAGGATCCTTTCAAGGTATGTTATATTTTTTATCCAATCCCACCTTGTAATTATATATCTCTCCTTGATATGTTATTCCATTATTCTATTGAAACCCAATTTTTTTGTGGTTTCTAGATCAAGATGATTTTAATTTTAATTTATTTTGATTATTATGGATCGATTCTTGTGAGGGTCGAATATCCATGATTCTAGCTGATGTATTTAAAGGAAAATAGTTTTCCTCCAATTGTGAGGTAAGTGTCTCTATACAATGATCCTAACCCATGAATTAATTATTATTTTTTTAAATTCACTTTTTTGGCTTATGAAATGATTTATTTTCTCTCAAATATTGATTGTTTTAATAAATGATTATTTGGTGAAAATAAAAAGTTATTTTTAAAGTGTATTTTCTAAAAAATATATTGTATGCATGTTATTTGTTTAATGAAGGGCTTTAAAATATTTTTGAATCTAAAATGGATTTTTAATCATGGGAATGGTGATTAATTACTATGAATCTATTTTTTGAATTTTTATTATGGTTATTTAAATGTTTGGTAAAACGCACCCCTTTTTGATTTTGGGAATTTTGGTTTACGGACATAAGAAAATAATAGTGAGTATGGCCCCACAATGATATTTTATTTTGATTCAATATATTTTGGTTGGAATTGATATTGGTGTGTTTCATGGTTTTCATAACTTGGTGTTCCTTTAAATCTACTAGTATATGTTATCATAGTATTGTTCTAAAATTTGTATTGGTTTTATATATGACGATACTTATTCATGTTTGGTTGCTCACAGGTTTATTGTATAGTTTTTTCATAGAGAATTGTTTTTATGAACTATAGAAAATATTTCTAATACTTATAATATTACTAGTTTATGTAAATATGAAATAATTTTGAAGTAATAAAAGATTTTTTTACAAAAGGGTTTTTGTTGAAATTTATTTGAAAATAAGTTTTTTTAATGCTAGAACTAATAGTTTATGGGTGATAGACTTTGTATAGATTCATTAGTGGTATGCTACTGGGATATAGTTTTTGAACCCTACTATTTCATTTGGAATTTGTATACCTAGATTTATAAAAAAATATTTAATAGGAATGGAATCATATAGCTCTACATATTCTCTTAATTGTTTTCAAATTCATAGTAGACTATGATGGTTGTAATGGATTTCACATGGTGAATTTTGTTGATATTATCTTTTTTTATATTTGGGTTTAGCCTCATTGTCTTGAGATTTTTTTAAATATGGGTTCAAGACCCTTAAATTGAGAAAAATACCTCTTAAAATGGGAAAGAGGAACCCATTAAAAGAATGGAAAAGGCCTAAATTCACAAGTCAAAAATGATCCTACAATCCCAAAAAAGGAAACATATACGTGGGTGCAAGAAAATATCATCACCCCCTTTGTGAGAATACATTTTAATGAGATCAGTCAAAAAAACTATCACCCCGTCTCTCAAGAAGTTGCACCGTGTTGGCGATACAATGAGGTAGATCACCCCCTTTATGTAATATTTTATTCTAAATTTTAATCCAATAATTTATATCTTTTTACATACTGATGATAAATATTTTTATTTTTTTATCTCTACCAATGTGGTGGGTCATCTTAGGTTTTCATGTTGACTAGGTTTGGTTCATTAAAAATTTGTATCATTGTAAATACCCATTACAAATTTTGGTGACACTACTTAGGGATTTTTAATTGATATGTTAAACAAGAGATAGGGACATCAGAATTTAGGTAATAAGTCTAGAGGTGTTCCCCTCCAACTAACATCAATGTCTAAACTTTACATACCATAGGAGGTTCAGATTTTTATCAAGATAAATATTTATTTTTAGGGAAATAGAATGAACAAGATATTTGGTTTATTTAAACGATTTTTTTTTCTAATTTTTTTCTCTCATTCATTGAATCCGTGTTTTCATTAACTTTATTATATTTAAATTCTTTAAATTTTACCTTTCATGTTCATATTTTGATTCAGATATTTTTTTATTAAGCTAGTTTGATATTTTAATTTTTTTCTATTAGAAAATCACTCCTCGAAGGGATCTTCCAAATCAAGGAGGGTAATCTATGAGACATGTTCCTCAGTTGAATCCTTCAATATACCCTTCATTTTTTGGAAGGCATTGTCAGTACTATTCAAACTCTGGGGTTGATCAGTGTTGGAAACTAGGGATGAATGGAGAATCATGGCTCGAAATGTACTAATAATAACACACCAATATTCAATGTTTACAAGGGACGCAATTTATTCTAAGAATCACTTGATAATATTGATTGGGTCATTGAAATTTTGATATCTATAGAATACTCTAATGTGGGATTTTCCACTTATATGATTGATGAATCAAAAATAAAATGGTGGGACCCCATCATGCTTGTAATGTAACAAGTTAATCTTACATAGACTAATATCAAGAATAACATAAACAAACCATTTTATCTTAAACATTATGAGTAGAAAAGAATCCTGAATAATAACAAAAGTGTATGTGGAGTATTTGGTTATAAATCATTCCACATGTTTCCCTAAGTTGGTCAACCAATTAGTCAATCTTATTTTTACTAACAACCTCCAAGAATGGAGATTTGATATGTGTCTAGGAATCGAAACTTGGTCAATATGAATTCTCTCATTCTAACAAAACTTTTTTGATTTTTTTTTATAAAATATATATTGTCAATATAGATATAGCTAGAAAAATGGGTCAAGGATGAACATTGGTTATAGTTAGAGGTAGACAGTTGTTTCATATGTCTAGAAAAGGAAATTAAAGGGTGAACAGTTTCCATGAGGATAAATTTAAGTTAATTATATTTTAAATAAAATAGTATTTTAGTATCATTGTGTGAGTCTTGATCATACAGAGGATAATTATACAGAACCACTAATGACATTCCATTATTGTTAATAATTTTTTCACCATAAGAATTTGTCTTTAAGGATTACCCAAGGTAGTAAAGGTTGTTCCACTCTTACCAAAGGCTCTAACATTCATTATGATCTTTAAAAGGGTTTTAGAACTCATTCTCATGAAAAATTGAATGGTTTCACTATGAAAAATTATTAGGGAGGTTTTAAGGATGTATGTATCTTTATAGCGCATTATTCACTAGATGAATTTGAGGTATGGCCATCTACTATGAGATGTACAATGTTCATTTCATACAATATGGTCCTATATTTATTTGATATAGATAAAATTATATATTTTAATTTATCAATAATGACTGAGATGTAGGGATTATACGTTGACCATATTCCAATTATTTTGGAACTTTAAACTGCCTTTGAAAAGAGGTCAGAATAATGTCTTAAATGTCCTAAATATTCGATGATGATTGCGGACATCGATATGGTGATGGATTTTAGTGTTCTTAATCTTTATATATTTAACCATATCATTGGAATGGAATAGATGGTCAGTGTTAAGGACCAGATCTATAATAATCATTTTCTTTTACAATTTCATTCCCCTAATACAATCTATCATGTCATTATAGGTGAGTGGGATTGTAAATCCGGGGGAAAAATACCTTTCTTTAATTATAATTAATGATATCATGCCATTTTTGAGTGTTTTTTCTTGAAATATGTAATCAGTATTTAGGTATTCCACTTCCCATTATTTTATGTACATACCCTGAGGTTGTTCCTGATTATTTTCCCATGTTACCAACCCGTAGTGAGTTCAATTTCACAGTTTACTTAATTCTTGGTACGATTCTCATTTTTATTCTACCATATCATATAAATAATTATGCTTAATAGGATCTAAAATTTAAATATAAAAAATTGAGGCAAATATTTGTACTCATCCACACATTTCACCATTCAATTTCCATTTTCACATTTCAAATTAGGTAGACAAGATCCATAGACTTTGTGTATGTTAATGAGAACTTAGTCATGAGACTATTAAGATCAAGTGTGTCCTTACTTGGATTGGAATTCTCTTTGATCAACTCAAAGGAGCTCAATGGTTTCCTAAGATTGACATTTTTGGGGGGTATTATAAATTAATATCCCATTATTAGGATATACATAAAATAGTTTTTTGGATATGATGTGAGAATTTCATGTTTGTATTTGTTTCATTCAGTCTCATTAATGTTCATGTGGTATTTATAGCCTAGATGAACCTAATATTTCATTGATTATTGGACTCTTTTATTATTGTCTTGGGTTTGATATTTTAATGTACACTAGATCATATTAATAATAAATTGATCATTTTTATATAATCCATATAATCTTGAAAAACATCATTTGTATCTAAATATTTATTAATATTAAATTTTTTATCCCAAAAGTGATGTTTATAGGCCATGTAGTATCTGAGAGGGGAACCTTAGTGGATCCTGAAAAGGTTCAAGAATATATTTCTTTATGATTTTCTATTTGATGGGATAATTAACCCATAATGGTGTTATGTTTTAGTGGAACGATAATTGTCAGAGATCATTCAAGGAACTGAAGGTGGGGTTAACTTCATATCTTGTTCTAATTATTCAAGAACTGGGTTTTGTCTGTGATGATTTCTATGATTCCTTGGGTAAGATATCCCAGTGTTTCATGATACAAGGAAAATAATTGGTGTCCAATGGACCCCAATAAGTACTCTGTTAGGAGAATTAATATGCTACCCATGAAATTGAGTTGGAAGTTGTGATGCACACTCTCAAAACATGGTCCAACTCTCCCTTTGGGGATGGATATATTCATATAATAATAATATGAGAATATTTTTTCTCAAAGGTATTTGAATATTTTATTGAGATTATGGGCAGTGTATCTTCATACTTTAAATTGTGATATTTTTTATACACCAAGGAAATTTAATGTTCTCACTAAAAAATCTACGAGGATGTTGTAGACTTAAGGCTTGAAGGAATTAGTAGAGGAGTGGCCTCTGATGATATTGTATGTTGATATGATTTTCGGAGTGGAAAAGTATAGTGGATGAGTGTCCATAGATTCTATGAAGGATAAATTATCATTTTATTATTAAATCCATATCAAATAGGTACTAATAACATTTTCCTATCATTATAGTTAAATCCTTAATGGTTAGAAAAACTTGTGCGATTAATCTTAGTCTCCCATTGGATCATAGTGTTTCCAAGTTAGGTTGTTTGTTCAAGTAACTTTGAGGAATGAGTTGATAGACTGTGAACACAAATCTAGTTGGTATGCAAACCATATAGCTATAGAGATTTATCATGATCTGATATGTTGGTATTTATAGTTAACTATGTGAAGGAAATTCATGGATTTGTGTTATGCTTCCTTACATGAAAAGATTTTAATGCATAGAACCAAATACATTATTATTTGTTGAAACTGTTTTTAATTCTGGTGTAGAAATGGGATATAACAACAGAGAGTTCATAAATGATATTTTTTCGGGAAATAAATGTTTTTTATATAGAATTATATAATAATAGAACATAATTAAATAAGAAACACATTATTTTATTTAAAAAAATTATTACATTAGTCCCTAACAAAACCTATAAAAATTAAAAACCTTAAAATGAGAGAAAAATATAAAATACAAAATCTATAACGGGAAAATATGGATCGCATCAATGTTCCAGAATCTTCCCAATCATGAACAATGCTATAGAAATGAAAAAAATATTTTAAACCAGTTAAAATTATATAAAATGGAAATTTATAATCTTGATAGGAATTGAGGTAAATAATGAATGAAGTAATGAATTAGTATTCATAGAAGATTATATGACAATTGGAATAATGACCAGACCATTGGGAATTATAACATGACCATTAGGAATAGTAAGCCAACCATTAGAATAGTAATATGAACTCATAATAATAGAATTTAATATTAATAATATTAATCATGATTAATTTAATTAAATATAAATATTAAAATTCCATAATTTATATCTCATGATTAAGAACTCATAGAAAATACGACAAATGTTTTAATAAATTGAATCTTAATGTATTTCATAAAATTCATAATATTTTTTATTATAAATTAAAATAACCTAGGTTATAAAAATATTTTGGTAAATTAAATTTCATTTTTAAAATAACAACATAGAAATTTTCTAGGAATGTTTTCTTATATTAATTTTCATAAATTCATCATTTTTGTTGTGAGAAGTAAAAAAATATTTTTCCTCTAACTAATCTATCATGATTTACGACATTCATGATATAATAACTACCTAATCATTTCTAGAAAATGAATAAATAAAAAATATATTTAATTTGATAAATTATTCATTGAAATATAATAAAAATGATTTACAAAACAAAAATTACTTTCCAAAGTCTCTATACAAGAGTATTCCTTTAAGAACCATTTTTTTATTTTTCCACATTCCTTTTTACTAAAAATAGGAATTTAAATTATAAAGGGGTTTAAAGTCCAAAAATCATTCAATTAAATTTATATATGATTCATTATGTCAAACATATCACTATTACAATGTTTTCCTTGGATATAGTATTTTATTTATGATTTTATTCTATAAATACCTAGTCCTCATATATAAATTAATCCCCCATGGAAATGAACTCCTCCCTCAATTATCAAAGAAAAAATTTTAAAAACCAATATTCTCTGTAAGGGCCCATATAATTCATAGGTACTTCTAGTGTAATCCCAATCCAATAATCAATGGATTCTAGGGTCATGTTAGATAATAAACACTGAGAAGAGGGTATGTTATCATCGACTCTTATTTTTGTTTTCCTTTTCTCTTCTAGTCTCTATCTATCCCATTAAAAACAAAATCATATAATATTAATTATAAATTATGTTAGAACTATATTTATAATGTCAACCGACTGTAAAAATTTTAATTATGATGTATTTCATACATCTATTTCGTCCTCCTCAAACAATATTCTGTTAATGGTTTGTTAACTACCAACGTAGTCATTAAACACTCTTTCATTATCACAAACTTTATGGATGGTTATATTAAATTATTTATGGTATAAAAATTTCTGTATGTATATATATATATTATGATTTTGTAATTATTCTATGTATGTATAAATATCCTTGAATAAAATATCCAAATTGAATAAAAAATGGAATTTTTATAGAAAACATTATAGAAAACGTTTCCAGTTATCCATTGGAATTATTAAATTAATACCAATTATTATAATTGATAAATATTGAACAAAAAATAATTTTCATCTAGATAAATATTTTAATAAACCTATATTTGTTTTTTAGGAAGTGTAAAATAATGAAATAAAGAGGGATTTAAGGTAAGGAGATTCTCAAACAAAAACTCTTTCTTCTAGGTTATAACCTATTTCACATTGGATTCATTATTAATTTTCTTATAATATCCAAAATATGTTCTTTTAATATTACTTATATTTTTTTGGGGATATAAATAGTTCTACCCTTTAAATGTATTTTTTAATCCGTTTAAAATGAATTTTCAAAATTACCTCAATTTATAAATCATCTCTTGAATCATCTTAATTTATTTCTAATTTTAATGAATAAAATGTTTATTTATGCCAAATTATTAATTCCATTGTTCATTTGGGAATCATAAATTTCATTTCATGGAGTATGATATGTGAAATAGTTTTCGAAACCCATTCCTTTTTTGGTTTATTTCATGACTATGAGTGTTATCATTCAATATGGTATGCATGATTATGAGCATTTTATGACGTTATGGTGGGACTGAAATTTTATAGACCTCTAATACATTGGTTAATTCGTTAAATGTCATGGTATATTGTGTATTATTTATGAAAATTATATTATATGTATATAAAATGATGATGTTATGATTTATGTACATATATTTTTCGTGTAAATGATGCTAGATTTGTTCACATCTATATGTGGAGTTTGAATACTATGTTATAATATTACATTATTATGCATATTCCATATTTCATTCCTTTATCAAATGATTTTTTAATGATTATAATGATGATCATATACATATGATATTATTATGATGATTATGATCACTCATTTTCTATTGATTCATTTCCCTTATTCCTCCCCTTATTGGGATTTTAGCTCACCCCTTTCATTGATGTATATAAATATGTGATTACATGTACTAAGAGAATGTGATGTTTTATAAGGATACAGAATAGGTATTTAAATAATTGTTTATGTTTTATTATTTTCAGGTTTTGTATGATCTTTATTTCTACAACAAAATGAACCTTTGGATCCTATATTCTATCTCTATTATGTTTTTTATCCTAAAAATTATGTAATTATCATGCATGGAAACTTTGGGTCACTATTATTGGTATCAGAGCATGGCTTAGTAAATTTTGGAATTATCATTTAAAAATATTAGTGATAACTGTATATAAAATTATTTGTATAGGTAAACATCTTATAAGAATAATTTTATAAAAAATTAAACATAAAGATCCCATAAGATGTGTATTTAGAGTTATGTGCACAAACAAGTAAATTATTTTTTCTGATTTTTTGAATTATGTTTTGCACAAACCTTTTCTATTTTTGTAAATGTTGAGAAAAAATAGAAACCCTTATCAAAAACAAATGTTATGTAAAATACATAAATTGTCTAAATAACATCCTCAATTCCTTGGGAGGTGGAGTTATAAACATCATGGAAATGATTACCTAGTTTTCTCAGGCTATGAATAATAACCTAAACCCTGTGAAACATCTAACTTCACCTAAGAAGGATAAACAATACATTAATTATTTTATTTCACAACAACCACTGATGTTCATTGGATATTTCAGTCCAATTCTTATTGAACAATTTGTTAACTCAATGGAGAATATATTTTCTATGCTCCACTATTTTGAGAACGAAAAGGTGGATCTGGTTTTATATCATTTACATGGAGAATCTAATCAATAGTGGAAAATGATATAGAATAGAAATTTTAAGGATGAAATGGAATAAATAGAGTGGGAACTAACAACATATTTCTTATTAAGTATTTACCAATAACTCTTAGAACAAATATAGATAGAAAATTCAAATAGAAGGTGGATCTTTTGTTTTTTAGAGAATAATTCACAAGGACAAAAATATTCAACTCTAGATTTGTTATCAACATTGATAGAAAAATAATTATATTCTTAAGTGGTTTAAAACAAAAGCATTAAAAGGCCCTATCAATATAATACTTTAGTAGTTATGAAGATTACTATGAAGTTCCCTCAAAGTAAAGGTGATTTTTAGATACTATATCAATTTTTATGGATATAAGAAAAGAATAATGGACTCTCTAGGTGGTGGTTCAAATGAAAAAGAAGGAAAGGGGATCCAACCACCCACATGTCAAAAAATATGAAAGATGTATTACGGGAATTTCCTCAAAGGGAATGGGAAATGAATCAAGTATAGAAAATAAGGCCACTAAGATCATGAATATCAAATAGAAATAAATAATATACTCAACATGATTAAGGAAAGGAAGTAACCTACTAATACACCGTTTATGGTTCAATTCTTTACCTATAGAGAGTAATGGAATTATTCAATCTATTTCAATAAACCACAATTCCTTGGGGGAAATAAACATTAGAAACCACCAAATCCAAAATAGAATATGAAGGATTATTCCCGCACTATAGCTAAAGTGGAGCATGAAAATAGTTTCACACAAGGTAAACTTCATTTTCAATAAATAAGGGAAAATATTATTTTATTCTAGTTCTAATAATCACTTTATACCCTGTAAGTTTTCAATAAATGTTGAATCAAATCCATGAAACCTTGATTTAGAGAGATATGTAAAAACAAAAACTAGTGTGTATGATCCCGGCCTTTTTTGGAGTTATATCAAGTGTGATTTTAGGTAATTTTTATTTTTACATAAGTACCTTTGATGGGATTTATGGATTGGGATGAGTTTGGGTTAAGTCTAAAAATTCTTGGAGAAAAGAGGTTGTGTAGAATTGGAGCCTTGTTTATAAAAACTATGAGGCTACCTAGGAGAAATCATGCGATCTATGTCTTTGAGGTAGTAGCTTAGGAATGGTTAAAGAAAAATTTGATAGGATGTGTGAGGTGGTAGTGTTAAGTACCACCTTGAATAAGTGGATAACACACGATTGACGCATGTTTTTTCTAACCATATGACTAATCAATGCGAGGCTGACAGTGAGATCCTAAAATATTGGATCTCACTCGTTTTCAATAATTAATGACTTGTTTCACCACCTATGTGTCCCTAACTAACTATCTTACTTTCCTAAGGGTGAAGGAAGGTTCTACCATCAACCTGAAGATATGCTCTTCTCCCAGTATGTGGATTTCATCCCGATGCTTATCTGATTAATTCTTCTATCTTCATTTGATCTTTTCATGGAAGTTATAATATATTTCATTGGATCTAAAACTATGTAGTAAGATCTAGATCAAGGATTTTGGATCTAAATCTAGATTAATGGGATATTGATGTCCTTGATCTTGATTTTGGTTTTTGTATTTAGATCTGGAACTCATATCAAAGTCATTGTGCTGCTTGAATTTTGTGGATTTCCATTGACTAAATGTTTTTCAACTAACCAAGGTTGTTGGAATAAATATAATTCCAATATTATTGGATTTGATATTTAAATGAAAGATTGTACAATTTCTATCATCATTTAGAAATTGTTTTCGTTAAATTGGGTTTATTAGGTTGAGCCATTGAGTTATCAAAGCCTTGTTGAAATAGGTGATTTACTGGGGAATTAATCATGAGACTAAGGGGCTTCCATATTATATAATTAATTTGTGAAAATTTATTATTATAAGTATGGGTTATAATCTTGATAATTAATTGCGAGATTAATTATGGGATTTTGAAATGTTTATGTTGATAGAATTATTTATGGATTAATTTTGTGCCTTTGATAATATGATTTAGATAATTAATTTTGGGATTAATTATGGAAATTTGATATTAAAATGAGATAAATAATTATGGAAAATAAATCATAGAATATGAATTATGATATAGATTAATTTATTTATGAATTGACTAATGGTTTGAATAACTCAGCAAATTGGTGAGTTAATTAATGGAATGAATGTGTGTAACTAATTATAAAATTAGTAATGTGTTCGGGGTGGAAAATTATTCTGTAAAGTAATTATGTGATAAATAATGGGAACATTGTTATTCAAAATTGATAATTACATATGGTAACATGGTCATCATACTTATGAGTAAAGAAAATGGAAACATGGTCATTCTTTATTAAGAAGTATACATGGAAACATGGTCATTATACTTATGAGTAAAGATAATGGGAAAATTGTCACTAAATTGAGGATTAATAATGGTAACATGGTCATATTACTTACATTTGTGATATTGGTAACTTTTGAAATGTGGCTTTAAAACGTGAAATTAAAGAATGGAAATACTGGGACTCCAAGTTATGGCCTCACACGAGAATATTCAAACTCCAGAATGAGTTATTTCAGGTACTGGGATATCATATTACCTTGAATACTTCGATATTAGGATAAAATCATGTATTAAGATATGATATTACCTATGGAAAACTTCATTCTCTGGTACAAGATGAAGTTAGTATTGAGGTACGGGTATCCTTGGGATCCCTGGAGTTAATGTAGTTAGATAAGAAAAAATGAAAGTGTGATAAACTATTTATTATTACATTGTACATATTTTTTTATAGAACTTCATGTACTATATTTTGACTTCAATTTTTTCACACACTGTTGGTGGTGGTATATTTAGTGGTACTCATGCCCTCTTCGGGATTCCTGATCAGTACCCAAATAGACTGTATTGTTGTAGGACTGGTAAGGGAAAAGTCCCTGGGATAGGTGCCTGATTGTGGATAGATCTTCATGTAGGGAACCATGAATGGTTAGGAACCTATGTGGGGAGTCATTGTGTCTTTATTTTAAGTATTATTATAAAGACTATACATTTATACTATCTTGGCATCTTTTCCCTTTCAGTTGAGTAATGTATTTCATGTTTGGTTATCTTATGACATCAGCATGGTTCTGATTGTATATGCTTATTCTATTGTTAATTTGTTTCTACTGAAATTTTAATCTGATAAATTTGGGTATATTATACACAAGAATTTATTACTAGAACCTCTCTACTATTTGGCATCCTCTAGCATATAGGGAGGAATTCTTGAGGTCATGTGGAGAATCGTCTTGGGGCACCATCATGTGGCACCCAATATGGGACGTTACAAAGTGGTTTCAGAGGTCCGGTTTTCTTTCTTCTTATTTTGTCATATTGTTTTGGGAAAGGTTGAAAATAGAATATAAAGAGTTTCACCTTGGTAATGAGCTTATTCATGGGAGTTTCAAACCCATGTATGAGGGATAACCTAATTACTCAGGGTGGGATTGTTGTTATTGGTGTTTTTTGTTATAATTGAACGTTATTTCACTTTATGGGATGAAATTTTGGTGTGATGTGATTATTGTTTTTGAAAATTTTGATTATTTATTCATTTCCCAGAATGGTATGAGAGTTGAGTCTGCATGAATCATTCTAGTCACTTAGGGTTATTGTGATATGCATTATTTTGGCACACACCGGAAAATGGTTCAGGGGTAAGTTGTGGAACATAAAATGTTTCCCTTATTTGTGAGCATAAAAAGAAAAAAAATGTTCCCTAACATTAATTGATAATGATTGTAAAATGATAAAAAATGAGAATAATTGAGTGTCTAAATGGGAAACTTGATTATGATAGTGTTTTTCCCTTATAAAACAAAAACCTAAGAGTAGGATGGTTAACAGAAGTGATAGCACCTCAGTTTTGACCATGTGGCGAGTTTGGTGGAAGACGTGTTGTGATTATTTACTCTTACATAGATGTTTTAAGGTAGTGTTATGAGACCTAAGATGTGTGTTTTTAATTTTAGAGAGTATCCCTCCACAAAAATTATTGAGGGGATGACTGAGGGGCGTGCCTAGGAATGACTTTCTAGTTAGGGAACTTGAGGCACCGATCTTGTTAATAAAAAATGAAGGGGATAAGTTTCAAGAGAACTTCACTCGCTATATGAAATTCATGAAAGATACCCATGGTAGGTTGTGAAAGTGTGTCTGAGTTAACAAGGGAGTTTTAGTTGTAGCATCCTCGGACTTTTACTGGAGAAGGTAGACCAAAGAGAGAGGAATTCTGGGTTGAGTCCATAGAGACAATAAATGACCATTTGGAGACTCTAGATGAGAGGAGGGTCATATTGGATGATTATATTCTATAGGGATAATCTAAGCACTGGTGATTCATTTAGGTACAAACTGGATAGACTGATGGTATGTTATGGAAGAACTTCTAGGATAGGTTCTTTGGGAACTTTTATCCAGATATGTTGAGACAAGAGAAAGCTATTGAGTTCATGCATCTAATATAGGGGAGCATATCAGTAATAGAACATGATGGACACTACATAGATCTACAATATTTTATCCAAAATTATAAGGAGATAAAATATCTATGGAGAAATTTTTTTAGGATGGGCATAAATGTGATATTAAGTCTTATGTGAAAAACTCCAGGATGAAGAAGTTTCCCGATGTTGCGGATCAGGATCTCATAGTTTAAAGGAACCCAAGGGAGGCTTCTGGTGCTAGAAATGTATTTGTTACTAGACTATTAAGAGGTGTTACTTACAAGACCATGAATCATTATAATGAAAACTTTATCCAAGGTAGTGTGAAGCAATGTATGCAGAAAGGAGGGTTGGTTGGACAAGACCTTGCTGGGGTGATCATTCATCAGTGTGGTAGGCTGGGAAAATATCGTCGACACTATTCCCAAACACTGGTAGAGTTTTGATATTGCATAAAGGTTGCACATCAATAGAAATTATTCTGGTTACTAGTACTGAAGGAGAATATGGGAAGAGGAAGAGTACAGGAAGAGGATTTTCTACACCAAATTGGTATAGTAGTTGGAGTTATACTGGCTGAGGTAGTAGAGGTAGTGGATGTGGTTCTTCTGGGTATGAGCTTCCACATCAGCAGAGTGGTGCTACTTAGGGGAGTCAGATAGCATCACAAGGCAGAGGGGAAGAATAGTTACATGTTGTATAGCCTACCCTTATGGATAGCGATGATGGACCATCGATAGTGAGAGGTTTTATTCTAGTATCTTCTGCTTTATCTAGGGCCTTTTTTAATATTTCTTCTACTCGTTTCATTATATTTTCAAAACATTCTAATGTTCTGATCCTGATAATGGATTTTGTGAGTAGGGTAATGACTATAGACACAACGTTGGGAGTACGGTCTAGAGATATCAGTCTTTTCAATGGAGGTTCACTATAGATTGGGTAATATAATTTCATATGGGATCTATATGTTCTTGATATGATGGGCTTTGACATAATTATGGTTATGAACTGGCCAGTTTCATACCAATACCATATCAATTATTACCATAGGAGAGTGAACTTTTCATCTCCTAAGGGTGACCTGTATATTCATCGTGGATAGTGGCATATCTAGTTAGTCCGTGTAAGGTCAATTACTCAGCAACTAGAAGATATCATAACCCAAGTTTCTAGTCTTTTCTTGGATAAAGGAAATGTTAGGAAATATTTCTTTCCACTAGTAGTTGAACTATTGGAAGAGGTATTTCCGGAAGACTCACCAAGGCTACCATGTGAGAGAGATGTGTAATTCACTATTGAGATCATGCGGAGGTCTGAACCAGTATCTATTCCACCATACAGATTGGCACTAATTGATCTTCAAGAGATTAAAGGAATTGTGGGATAAGGGATTTATCTATCCAAGTACGTCACCTTGGGGATCACTTTTTTTATTTTCCAATAAGGATGATAGAAGTTTACACTTATGTGTTGATTACCGAAAGTTGAAAAAAATGACTATGAAAAACTAATATCATCTTCGACATATTGATGATCTCTTTGACCAATTGATGGGAGGTTGTGTGTTCTTAAAGACATATTTGATATCATGGTATCATCAGTTGAGAGTAATCACTTCTGATATACCGAGGACTACTTTCAAAATTAGGTATATCCTTTATGAGTTTTTCATAATGTTTTTTGGGTTAACAAATGAACAATAAGTGTTTATGGACTAGATTAATAGAATATTTCATCGGTATCTGGATCATTTTGTGGTGGTGTTTTTGTATGGAATATTGGTGTACACCTAGACTCATGATGATAATTACCAACATCTAGACATCATCTATAGTTTACTGATAGATCATTATCTATACGCCAAGAAATATATGTCTTTGTTTTGGGTTTATCAGGTACACTTTTTGGAGCACATCATCTCGGAGGAAGTTGTTTCATTGGACTCAAATAAGGTCCAAGCCATGGATTCTTGGGAGTAGCCCAATAATTTTTTTGATATTCAAAGCCTTATGAGATTAGCTAGATATTACAGGATATTAAACCATGACTTATCCTGTTTGGAAGTGCCATTTTGGGATTGACCAAAAAGGGAGTAATGTTTGAATGGTCAGAGGGTTTTAAGAGATCTTTTCAGGAGTTAAAGAATCATTTAACATCGAAATTTTTTTTGATCCTACCTGAGTCATGTGAGGAGTATATAGTTTGTTATGAAACTACTATGATTGGACTTGGAGATGTACTAATGGAGGCAGATCGGGTTTTGACATATAATTATTGGTAGTTGAAGCCTCATGAATAGAATTACCCTACGTATGACTATGAGTTAGCTGTAGTGGTTTATTCTCTTAATTGTTGGTGACACTATCTTTTAGGATAAAAGTTTATAGTGTATACAGATCACAAGATCCTGAGGAATATATTTTAATAGCATGATTTGAATCTTTGGCAGTAGATATGGGTTGAGTGTATGTAATTGTTCAATTTTTAACTGACGTATATTCATAGTAAGGGATATAGTGTGGATGATGCCTTGAGTAGGAAAACTCAAACTCAGATGGATCAGGAGTCAAGTGCATAATGGACGATGGTAACCCTGCTAGCTGAAATTGAAGTTATATTTTAAGAGAGTTAGAAGTATATAACTCTGGTTTCAATTGTAGTGGAGTATACAATTTTGAGATGGATCAAGGATAAAAAGTATGATGATCCAGAGTTCTTACTCTAAAGGGAAATCTTTTAAAGTGGGGAGAATTCCTCAGACTGGTTTATTGATGAATATGGGTTCATTTATGTGAATAATCAATTCATGGTTCCTACAAGAATGCGAGAGGAGCTCATGTGGTAATTTCATGCCTTGAAGTGTGAAGTGAATCGAGGAGTGACCAAAATGTTCCATGAACTACGATAATATTTTTTGTGTATAGGAATGAAAAAGGAGATAACAGGGTTTGTGACAAAATGATTCACGAGTTAGTAGGTGAAGGAAGAGGATCAATAACCTAGAGGTTTACTACAGCCTTTGCTCATCCCTGAATGGAAGTGGGATGACATGGCCATGGATTTTTTGGTGATTCTTCCAAAGATTATTAGGAAGAATGACACTATTTGTGTTGTTATAGATCGACTGAAAATGTTAGCGTGTTTATTTCTTATAATGAATGTAACACCCCAAGATTTCTTAGTGTGTTATTTTTTCAAAATAATTCAATAACTTGCACTACACGCAACACCGAGTTCAAGCGCACCATGACTTACCAAACAAGCCGTTCAAAAGAGTTTATGAATAGTATTAACTAAATTTTAAACTTTATATAATCCTTATAATTTTAGAATCCAAATTATGAGTTTCTTAGACATAATGTAAGAACAGATTCATTTTCAGTATTGCACTTTTACAAACTTTTAATAGTGAACCCTTTTTAAATCCAATATTTTAAACTTTAATATATTCAATTTGACTAAATATATTTACTTTTTAGAATGGGGAAATCAAAAAAAAATTAATGAAACATCCCAAGCTTCCACAGTACGTTTCCCTTTGAATAATGCAATAGTGTGCATTGTACACAACTTCGAGATTCTAACACACCATAACCAATCAAACTAGCCGTTATGAATAGTAATGTCTACTTTATGAAATTTCATAAATTTTATCTTTCAAAATGGACTTCATTTTTGGATTCATAATATCGAAATTATCTTAGGGTGAAATTTTGATACTTTTCAGATATCTTTCATTTTTTGATGAATAGTGAAAATTAATAAATTTTAATTAAAAACAAATTTTTAAATCGAAATAATTAATAGTGATAAATTATTTATTTTTGTGGTTTTAAAGTATATTTAGAATATATTTTTACCATTTAATACAACGTATGTCATTGGATGTAATTTCGCATTTAAACCAGACATAAACAAGTGTCAATCCTTTGATAGTTATTATCTCTTAAAAACACGCCATTTGTTTTGACGACGGGAATTAATTTTTAAATTAATTAATGAAACTGATGTGTTCTGAATTTGGTAAAACAGACATAATTTTTGAATTCATAATATCAAATTTAGCTTAGGCCTAAGTTTTGGTATTTTTCTAGAAACTTTCATTTTTTGATGAATAGTGAAACCACTAAGTGGTAGTTAAAAAAAACTGAATTTTTCATAAAACTTAATTTTACCGCTTCTGTGAGTGGAATTTCGAAAATGAAAGAGACACGGTTAATATCAAGGAGTAAAATTTGGTTCAATGAGATGAAAATAATTTTTGTGAATAGTAACTTTTTACTTTTATTTACCATGGTCAAAAGTAAATAGGGTAATTAAGAGTAAAAGTGATATTAATATTACCCTACCACATGTCCTAATTCTATTAGACAACTATATCTCTAACAAAAACAATATTAGGAGTAAAATATTATCTTTTAGGTCCACTTGTATTAGATTAGGACATTTATTATTATTTAATTCAAAGAAGAGTTAAAAGAGTTAAAATCAAAGTTTATTTACTAAAACATTTTTAATATAGAGCTATACAAAAGATAAATTATATTATAATTATTAATTATAAAGGTAAAAAGATTTCATACATAATGGTAGTTTATTTATAATTTTTAGACATTAAATAATTTAATTTATTTATGACACAATGGTGACGTAGTAATTACCTAATTAATGAAAAATTAGAATAATTGATATTAAAAATACCCACATAAATGTAATTGGAGACTTGTTATAAATACAAATAATTTTCAAGGTTAATATGACATGTTAGGATTTATTTAATTAACTTTTTTCGAAGTAATCATTCTGTTATGATTTCTACAAAAATCAATTATTGAATAGTGTCAAAATTGACATAAAATAGTTTTTAAAACAAATATTATATTATTAATTGATATTAAATTCCTAAAAATCTATGGTTTGACAAAGAGACTTATATCATGATAGGTGTATCATTAATGGACCACTTGGGGGTCTATTGGATGTATATAGTACGTTTATTAACCATATAATATAAAAATACAAAGAGACATTGTAAAAGTGAAACTAATTAACTAAGAGTTAATACTTAAAGATAAGGTTAATATAATGACCCAAACCTGTCTAAATTCTATTTGTTGAGTGGTTTTCGACCCATACCCATCTTAACAATTAAATAATCCACTTTGGAGCCATTATAAACCGAATATGAATTTATTATAAAATAATATTTTTAGCTTTTCCAAAGGTTCCCCTCACCCCTCTTATAAAAGGGCACTCCCCCTTCTCCCTAATTCACACATTCAAAGCCTTTTGGCTTGGCCAAACCCTTCCCAAATACTCTATCAACTTCCCTCACTACAACCTAGAGGACTTAGTTTGATCATAAAGCCAACCCAAGGATACCTTTTGATCAAATCAAAATAAAGAACCCGAAGAAGAGGAGGTTAACCTACCCCAACCAAGGAAAAGTACAAGGTAATGGTTATTTCACAATCTCTTCATTATTCGAGATTGTTTATACGTAATTATCTACTGGGACCTCTTTATTATCCACATCCATGTTTCTCGAAAGTGTATTTCAAAACATTCTTACTATTTTACAGAATATGAGTTAAAGTCATTTATACCCTTGTTTGACTTTTTATAAGAAGTTTATAAAGGAATATTTCCGTCATTTTCCAAACAAGGTCCTTTATAACCTTTTCGACAGAATTAAGGTAAGAATGTTTTTTTAACTTATATGGCGGGTGTGGCTATTTTCTGCCGTTATAAAATATTCAAAGCTTCCCTTACAATATTATAAGGATATTTTCAAGGTAAATGTTTTATTTTATAATTATGTGACTTTTAAATGATTTCAAAATGAATATTTTAAGAATTTCTGAAAGGTACTCTTTATCAAAATCAGAATTTTAAATGTTTTAAATATTTATATTTCTATATCTTTTTAATTAATGTCCATGTTTTCAAAATGATTTTAAGGATTTATTTATATGGACATTAATGTTTTGAAATTATATTTCTTTTCAAAATCTTCGAAGTGGTATGGGATACTTTGATTCAAGAATCTCTTTTAAATTACTTCCTTAATAAATGTGTGACTTTTAAATTATTTCAAAAAAAGAGATATTTCTCTCAAATATTTTTGATTTCATCTATCTCAACATCCTTTGATGGATTTTAAGTTTATTTGAAGTTGATTTATAATTATACAAAACTTCCATATTGTATTGATTTTTTTGTGATGTGTTTGACTGTGGATGTGTTATTCTTATACCATTCATGGTTTATGGATGAAGTATTTACATTTCGTATGCTAGTTTTAATACGAATGTTTATGTTATGTTTGAACCTTTTCATGTGGGAATGCATTGGACTTAATATGTGATGGGTGGATCCCGCTATAGCTCCTCGATGCATTGGTAGGTCTCATGAGACAAACTGGTGTCTTGGCACAAGGCCTTGGAAAAGCCTTATTTGTAGTCTTGGCACGAGGCCTTGGCTATGTGGTTATGATAGTCTAGCATTATTAATTCCATCATTATGAAAGGGGTTATTGATATTGCATGTGATTATCCGATTAGTAGAATATCCATGTGAATAAGTAAATGGCATTATTTGATTTTATTTTTGTCATACTATGGTGAAGTTCAATTTTAAAAGGATTTTATTTTAGTTATACATTGCCTTTAATGTTTATTATTATTTATGAAAGTTCCTGCTATATTGTTATCCTTACTAGGAATTTGAGCTCACCCCTTTTCTATGTTTTATTTTTCCCAGAATGTGAAGAAATAATTTATGAATGACCTGCAGGGATAGTATGAGGGGATAAGAGTGTGGACTATGGAGACTATATTGTTGTAGTTTTCATTTTATGATGTAATGTAAAACTTTATGAATATATCAAGTGTTTCCAAGGCTACTAAACTAATCTATCTTTCAAGACTTGATCTTTTGTGATCATGCCAATGTTATGTAATAATGCACTGGCTCTGGGTAGCTGGGGTCAGGGAGTTACAGTTGGTATCAGAAGAAGTTTAGTACAAACCTTGGAAGCTAGATTTAGATAAACTCTGATTATAGAATGTAGACCCAAGATGAACTTTAAGGATTAGTATATAAGAGCTTCCTAGAATTTTGGTATTGTAGATATTTTGTGAGTTTTCTGAGCAATACATCCCCGTCCGGATACGAGCAGGTAGAGGCGGCTCTGGCACAGATGTACCTAGGGTAAAACCCGAAAACACCGCTTTGAGCTAGACTCGAACGGGAACTGGTGCACGAAAATGGGCCTTGTTGCACTCTTGCTTACAACACTCCCGGGGGATATTCTTAGGATAATTCTCATTTTCCTTACAAACCATTATGAAGGGTTTATGAGTATATACTTCCTCAAAGGAGACATTTTTATGATTATGGATTATATTCATAAACTATTTAATTTATGTTATGTGTTTTACAAGTTTGTGATTAGGTATTGTTATTCATAAACTAATCTAGTGTATTCCATTGTTTAGAAATGGTGCCCAATAGAAGGAATGAGAACTCCAACAATGCACATGATCCAAAGAGAAATAAGGATCATATCTTTCATAGTCTTAATCCAGAATTTATAAGAGAAATATTCTCCCATGTATTATCATCATATGAAGAAATAATATCATGTGTTGATAATATATGTAAAGAGTTTGTGGAGTCCTATGGCTTTGAAGGGAAGCAAGAGAAGAAAATGATGGAAGAGAGAAAGATGGATAAAGGGAAGAGGGAAAAGAAAAATTTTCCTATATGTGATAACTATGGGAAGAAACACCCTGGAACTTGCCTGAATGGAATGAGAGTTTGTTATAAGTGTGGAGGAAAAGGGCACAAAGTACGTGAATTCAAGGGTAAGAAAATGGTTTCAAATGTACAATTCTTCATTTTCAAGGAGTTTGGACACTGTGCGAACCTATGTCCCAGTCACTAGACTATGCTGAAAATGATGCTAGTGGATAATAATCATGTTATGATACTACCACAGATGAAGAGGAATGATTAGAGTTCTTATGTTGATTATGTCATTTGAGTGTTGTATCAACAATGTACTTGTTATTATGGAGTATATAAGGATTTTACTACAGTACTATTTCATTAAGGACTTGAGATTGTGTGGAACAAAGAAAAGTGAATCAATAGCAGGTTAAATTATTTGAAAATATATGTTTGAGAGAAAAATAAACCATAATATGGTTCTGATACCGAGGTAGTGATTTTAGAATAATACAAGATTTATTTGGATAAATTATATTGGATATTCTTGACTTCCTTGAAATTGATTAATGATTTGTATATTCCATCATTGTTGGGGTTTACAACATTTTTGGATTGAAGGAGTATATCTATTATTCTTTAATGAATAAGGGATCATGAATGTAATCAATAAGGTTTTATGGTAATTCAGGATGTTGCAGTGTTTTAAAAGAATACATGATGAAGGTGTTCACATGTTATTACATGGAAAAAAGTATCTTCATTGTGTTTACCTTCCTTATAAATTTTGGACTAAAGTATTTTGGATAGTTCTAGTTTTGATTATTTTGGATTGCCATAAAAGGACAACCTGGAGGTCGGGCGGCAACTCGTCACGTCCGGAAAGGCCGTGAGACTTGAACCCACAACCGAAGGGCGACAAGGGTGTATCCAGAAACCAAACTAGACCTCTCAATTATCTGCCACATACAAATAAACACTAAAGAAAACATGGGTCGAACCTAGGAGCTCGTGAACAATCCAGAATGTACTATACATGTGACTCATCCTGAAGGCATGCCTACTCTCGATGACGTCATAACACCCTAATGCCCGGTGTTTCCCTATATGGAATAACTAAGGGGCCTAATCCCCTAGTAGAGTATAATCTATACTAAGGACCACTAGCCAGTGCGTAATCTAAACTAGTGCAGCAATCGTTCTCAGAAGATTCACTTACTATGCCAGGTTCCCATGTCAACACGTGTAATAAAAAGGAAATTGATGAGTCAACAAAGTGAATCAAGTAGCACAACATCACACACAACTCATGTAGTTGACGTACACCAAATATCACCCCTAATTCACCCAAAGAGATTTTTCCAAAATAATTTATTTTATTAAAGTGTCTAACAGGCCTTGACCAATTTTAAAGAAAATACTCATTTCTCAAGAGAACCAAAACACTTGCTCACAGTTCAAAATAAATCATTTATCAATAAACCAGAACTACATTTGAAATTCCATGAATTATGTTTAAAGGACAAATAGACATTCATTCACTACTGGGTGTCCATTCATCAGGAAAATATTTCAAGTGTCGTGTATAAAATAAAAGGCTTTTTTACACCAAATAATCATTTAAAAATTAATTAACATATATTATTTCTCATTTATTAAAATTAATAAAATATAAAGTAATTAATAAATTCTGAATTTAAAGGAAAGTGCAGTGGGGGACCTACCTCGGCTCACAGTCCAAACACCATGGTGCGTCACGCCTCGCATAGGTACACAAGCACGCATAAGCTGACGACCGCTATATCGCGGGTTTTCCTCGCCAATGCACTACGTCCAATAAAAAACAATTGAAAACCCATAACCACTGACTTAGACCAATCCCAAACAAACAAACAATGCAAAAAAAACCACCTTGACATACTTTCAAAACATAATTCGCATCATCTGTACTATTTAATAAACCACTTTAAAATTTCTAAATCAAATTCCAAATAGTAACCACAACTTTAGACCCCCAAAACATTTTCAAAACCACTTTTTACAACTAAACGTGCACTCACAACACACCGTATCAGAACGTTCACCACTTGTTCAGATGAAAACCAAACATCACAATTTATTAAAACACTAATGATTTACTAAATATAAGTTTTCAGAAGAAACAAATGCACCCATGACATATGAACATGCTACAAAAAAAATCCAACACATGATAAACCTTAAGAATTCAAAATTCACACTACAAAAATTAATTAAAGAACATGATAAAATAATTAAACAAGCAGATTAATTCATCAAATGTTTTTTAAACACAGAACCACCTACCTTAAACCAAGAAGCTTTCAGAAGATGGTGTGAAATCCCTACCACACTAAAATCATGCCACAAGAAAGATAAATTGAACCCTAATAAGGAAAAGTTTACCTAAAAATAAGATTAAACCCTAACCAAAACCAATGGAATTTTAAGAAAACCCCTAGAACAAGGGGGGTTTACCCAGAGGAGAGCTGGACACATGGAAGTGTTGATCTAGTGGGGGGGTCGCGATCTTTAGAGATGTTTCGGTGGAGAAGTGGGGGTGTGACGAATAGGACTGGCCAGCAGGTGGTGCACTGAGAATATGCAGGCAAACAAGCTATGTTCTAGGAGTCCGTAGGCCAGCAGGCAGTGTGCCGGTAATCTATTAGCAAACAAGATGTGTGCTGGGAATCTGTAGGCCAGTAGGCGGTGTGTCGGTAATCCGCAGGCCAGCAGGCATTGCACCAACGATTTTTCTAGATGACTATCGCACCGAAGAGGGATCAACCAACGTAGATTTGTCAGAAGTGTTCTTTGATATGGGGGGGGGGGGGGATCGCACCGAAGGGCAGTTCCAAGGTGAGCGGGGTAGCGCGATGTAGGATGGGGCAGCTATTGCGTGTGCTGTAAGGAGCCAACAGGAGGCGTGGTTGGAGGGGAGCACTGCAAGGGGCATCAGGCTAGGTGCAGGTGAGCCAGGGCACGGGGCAGCAGCAGGTGGTCGGTTGGCCGACTATGCGTAGGAGTAGGGTGCACTGTACAACAAGGGATAAGAAGGGAGGTGGTGCGGACCGTTGACTAGAGTGGGAGGGGCGTTGCACGACGATGTGAGGGAGGAGTGAACCGGCGGCAAGGGTAGGGGAGAAGAAAAAAAGAAAACAGTGCAGTAGGGTTTGAGGGGGGGTGGTCTGCGCATGACCGGGGATAGAATGTGAGGGAGAGGAAAAAAACAAAGGAAAATATAAGAAAAAAAATGGAAGGAAAATAAAATAATATAAAATAAATAAATAAAAATTTGTATCTCATAATAAACATAATAATAATCTAAATAGATCCAAAGAAAAAGATAATTAAATTATTGTATTATTTCTAATAATGATAATAATGGTAATAATAATAATACTTACTACAATATTAATAATACTTAATAAATTTTATATTCGTTATACTATTAATAATAATAACAATATTATCAAATGATATTATTATTATTGTCATTAAAAAAATTTATTAATTTTTATGAAAATACTTATTTTCATTTTTTTCCATTCTATTACTCAACGCAATTTTATTATTCCCATAAGTTTTAATTTATTTTGAAAATCGGGCAGGTCGCGGGGTCTCAGAACCATGTTCTGCTCGTGCGCCCGATGATGCTAAACCCAAAACGTGCATTTTTCTCAACAAGACTAAAAAAATTTAAACATTAGCTCACCCAAAACCCACGAAAAATTGTCGGGCTAGAAAATAATGAAATAAAATAAATTCAAAAAATTATTGTGTGACAATTCTCCCCACCATAGCACTTTCCGTCCCCAGAAATCCACAACTAAGGCAGAACCCCTAAGTAGCAACTGATACATCCTTGGGGTTTAAAAGGAATCCATATGAAAAGTAAGTGAAAAGAGGCAAACACATCGTGCTTAAAGAAAGTGACTTACATGACCACCTCAAGAAACTCGTAAAAAGCCTTTCTGATATGTGTCACCCACCCCAAAGAGCTAGAACACCTCCAGTGGACTGGTCAAGGAAAGGAATTCTCACACTAACGAAAACCAACTTCACATGCCGAAACATCTTGAGCACTATTAAATGAAAATCATACTATTTGGATAGAATGAACAAACAAGGTCAAACCACGTCTAGGGAACACTCATATCACTTATCACCAAGCCACCTTTAGAAATAAAACCAAAATGTCAAAATGGGGAAAACCCGAAGGGATCCCCACCATTAGAAACCTACCAACACCCGAGACAAGACTAGAGAGCCGACACGAGAAGGCCCAAGCGGAATCCCCACCATTAGATCTTATGTAAGATATAATAACTTCAAAAATTTTATGACGGTGACCAAACACCACACCGCAAGGGGCGGGGAGGGAGGGCCCCAACTACTGGGGCGTCAAAACCACGACCCAAGACAAACCATCATCTCCACATCCCTGGATGAGCACTATTCCAATTTGAGACCAATTTACTCACCAGACCCCATAAGGACCACTGAAGTGATTACATTCGATGGGATACAACCCCCAAGATTTCTAGGTGACAAAAAAACCACACCTCCTCATGGACACGGGAAATCCCACGCACCCAAACGAGTCGTTCGGAACAGAACCACAGGAAACAATTTAAACCTCCTTCAGCTTCAATACCGATGATAGAAATGAGGTTGGGGGTCCCGGTCATGACCCATCCTCAGGGCCCTTGCCGTGACTACCCCAATCCCACCTTCCATAGGACAGGGGTTGGCGACTAGCACCAAAGGCATAAATCCATATAACTGGGAATACACTACCTTTATAAAACGTAAACACACACAACCAGAGTACAAGCGGAAGAAAAAACTAAGTGAAAACTATATAATAAAACATGTGCTGAAAAGTAAAAGGGGCCGGAAATACAAGACCAACTGTAAAGTACAAGGAAAGGACAAAACAGGTACAGCTAAAAATACACATAGATGGAAGGTGTCAAGCAGCTCCTGGATCTTCCTCCACGGATCCTACCTGAATGGTAGGTACAAATAGCCTCCTCAGCACTCCACGTCCATCCGTATCCTTCGGGTACCGGCTCGTCATGATATTCACCTCTGGGTACCGTCCAGTCCTCATACACTCGACCTCTATCAGCGCTCTCCATTGTCTGCATCCAACACAACGAGGTGCGGGCATATCCCGTGTAGGGGTGAGTATAACGATACTCAGTAGGGTCCCTGAGACCCACAAGGTCTCACTAAATCCCACAAGGATAAACCACAATGAATGGAATCAATGGATAACCCTTACATAGTTAAATGTCCATACATTTACCTAAGTTATCAAGTAACTCATCTCATTAATGAGGAAAACACAAAGGTCATTGACTCAGCTCAAACCATGATTTTGTTCCAAGGGGTAGTATCAGGTAAAAACCCCAGAATACACTAAGGATAAACCAAAATAGTAAGATATGACCACGAATTATCAACCAACCCAACTTAGGTATATGCCCATACATATACCTAAGTTATCAATCACAATCCGGCTCCAACCCTCGAACCCAAGCTCAAACAATTCCTCAAAGGAAGTACAGTCAATCACCATGATGATAATGGTTTAAAGACATGACTCAACTCACACAGGTATGCCACAATAGTAGAGAGATATAGATGATTGGATGTAGACACTGGATCATCTAAGCTGTAGGACCCACACAAGATACAGAACCAGCTAAGCTGTCAGACCCACATAGGATACAAGACAAACTATTCTAGAGTAATAGAGATGACCAGATGTAGTCACTGATTCATCTAAGCTGTCATTCCCACACAGGATACAAGACCAACTAAGTTGTCAAACCCACACAGGATACAGGACTAGATACTCTAGAGCAATAGAGATGATCAGTTGTAGTTACTGATTCATCTAAGCTATCAGACCCACACAGGATACAAGACCAGATATTCTGTCGAACCCACATAGGATACAAGAACAGAAGTCAGAACTGTCAGACCCACAGAGGATCCCGGTAAAGTCGTTATTATTATCGAACCCATGGAAGATCCCAGTATTGTAGTCATAATTGTCAAACCCACGGAGGATCCTGGTACATTAGTCATCACAGTCGCAGCCAGCGCTAGGGTTTCCGCACACAACACGCTCGATTCTGGGAGGGTTCGCTCCTCGAGCCAATAGTCGATACATCAGACTCCACGAAGTGTTGATTTGATGTGTCCCATAGTTCCGTCTCATCTTAAGGAACCCAACGCAATAGACGACATGTCAATCGGGCGCCTGGTTTGAGAGTTATTGGTATTTCCGTTCCAGGGGCCCAGTTGGATTTATGCTCATTCCAAACTCGGCTGTTTTCCAAAGTTTCCAAAACTCACTTAGAGTATTTCAAAATGACCGCCTCGTCATGAGGGTCTCAATTCCACATACGGTGCATCGATCGAATGTGCGATCTAGAAGTTATCAGTGTTTAAGAGAAGTCAGGCCCGACCCGAAAAGCCCAGTGGGCTGGCGGGTCTGCCTGACCTGGTTCGGTGGGTCCGACCCGGCTGGGGGTTGGCCCGGCATGGTGGAGCATGGCCCACCCAGGGCCCGGCCCAACGGGTTCGACCCAGTTGGTGGGTCGGCCCGACCCGGTGGGCTGCGGCCCACCCGCGGACCCAGTCCGCATTGTAGGCCGGCTCGGTTACCCCGATGGCGCCAAGCCGTGCCGCCCCTCCTTTGCCCGACCGGTCGTAGCTGGCTGGTTCTGTCCAGTGCAAGAGGCTTGCACAACGGGCCACGGTTCTCCAAACGTGCTGCCATGCTGCGCCGCGGTCTTCCAGGCCGTCCGGCAAGCGACCGGCCGGTTCGCCCAGTAGAGCAGGCCGCAGTCATCTCTGCTGCGTGGTGCCTGCGGGCTGCGGTTTTTTTTCCACGTAGCTGGTGCGCGGCCGGCGCGCGGCCGCTGCCGCCTCCGGTCACCGATGTTGCCGCCCCCTCCGTCCCATGGTTCTCCTCTGGTACGGTGCGATGGCACCGCACCCTTTTGGCTCCACCTCCGTCGTCAATCAAAAATAATCAACAAGGGGACTTTGGTCTGTGTTGGTTCGGCCAACGCCCTCCGTATTAGATGATATCGTTTGGCCAAAGATGAACCAAGGCATACATCAATGAACGAGGGTATACTTTTATTCATTTAAAAAATAATCAAATCCCCCTACCTCGTAAACGATGCTCGCTCTATGGAGTCGCAGGAAGATGGCGTCATTCCATTGACATTGGGAAGAGATGATGTCTTCATTGGCGATGTTCTTCACGGGCGGCGTCTATTCCTCTATCGCGGATGGTGGATGTTGAAGATGTTCTTAGTGTTCTTCGTGGGAAGAACACTTTCTCCCTAATTCTCCAAAGCTTCCCTAAGGTAATATGTCCAACCAACATAAAATAAAAACACACCCCTTATTAAAAGGATGGCTTAATAAATTCAAAGGGATTCAAATTCATAATGCCACATCCATTAATTAATTAAAAGTTGAGTTGGCTCATTAAAAGGGAGGGAGGAGATGAAGAGGCTCCAAATTAATAAAGGAAGTTTCATCCTCCTTAATTAGGAGTTCGAGGAGTTTAAGGAGTTTTAATGGGAAGTTGAAGAGTTTGAAATAATGTGGGCCCCACCACACAATATCCTCCCAAGGGAGGTTATGTGGGGGGTGGGCCCCACATCCAACTTCCCTTTGGAGGTTGTAACTTCCACTCAAATAAAATTATGTCACACATAATTTAATTTAATTTATTTAGAATCCCAAAAAAATTAAATTCCACTCCCGATAAAAAAAAACTGCAGTAAAGGAGTCCTTAAGCGAATATCGGTACTGCGAGTTCATCGGTTTCCTCAGATTTCAATTCCGAGCACCAGTTCAAAAGATATAAAATCCCAAACGTATGTTTACTAAACGTACCCGAAAAAAAGTTTAGAAAATTATGAACAGATACCCTCGACCCACTGCAGTCAAGATTAGGCTATACCTAGGTGAAAAACGCCCCCAACGAATTCAACGACACCCTGGAATTTTCAATCTGAGTTACCATTAAAAAGTTATGAATTTTACAATAAAATAATTATCACTTAATTATTTTATTTGCGGCCAGAAACTAACATTCTATGGTGGCACTCACTGACCCAAATTAGTATCTTCTTAAAGAAAACATACCCTCATGAGTTCAGCAGTGGTCTCATATTTTTAATCAGAGTTACCGTTTGTGAGTTATAAGCTTTTGAAAAATCAAATAACTGTATTTAATTATTTTATTTACAGTTATACCATTTTCTGTTTTTCTCAAAGGAGGCCCAGCCCGACTAAACATAAGTCACCCATGGGGTAAACCCGCCATCCTGACTGGAATGGTGGCCTTATAATTCTGATCCGAGTAACCGTTTAATAATTATTCCACTTTTTCAGAAAAACTGCATACGTGCGTTAATTTATGCTTAACAAAACTTCAACAGATCATTCCGGGCACTCTGGGCCTCAGAATCACATGCTGTCAAAAACTGCGGACTCGTAAAATATCCAAGTATTTAATAAAAAAATTTCCTCATAAATTTCAAGTCTTTAAATTCTCCTCACCTCAGGGCTTTACATCCCCATAAGCTACATCTCGAACTAAGGGAAAAAATGGGGGTACTGAGCACGCATCTGAGTCTCCCACTCCCATGTACTCTCCTAGAGGTTTTTGTGCGGCCATCCAATGCGTACCAGAGGTATCAACCGTCCATGTAGGATCTTATCCTATTGATTCTCAGTATCCACTAGAACCTCCGTGAAATTCTCCCCATCATCGATGTCCAGCTCTCCATGGTCAATGATGTGGGAAGGTTCGTGCACGTATCTCCTCAGCTGAGATACGTGGAAGATGTCGTGCACCCGATGCAACTAAGGTGTAAGGGCCAAGTGGTACGCCACCTCGCCTACCATCTGAGGACCTGGAAAGGTCAGATGAATCACGATGATATCTTGTCATCTCAGAGAAATCTTCGTAGACCACATCGAGGTGAGACCCGTAGAAAGACGTGGTGGCCATCCTCGAACTCCAGAGGTCTCTGTCTCCTCGATGTACATGGAAGACTCATCATGAAGTCCATGGATATTTGATCCTACTTCCACTTTGGGTCCTCCAAAGGCTGAACCAAGCCTGCTGGTAACCATTTTTCCGCATTCACCTGCTGACAAGTGAGACATTGTGAGAGAAACTCTTCCACTTCTTTCTTCATTCCCGGACACCAGTGCTGTTGTCGGAGGTTCTGATACATCTTCGCCACTCTATGATGTACCTCTAAAAGTAGATGTGTAAAACTCCCCCCAACACTTCCTCATGAAGTGCAACTGGTACCATGGTACGTCCTATGAGGAGAATGACGTGCTCCCCACCATCAGAAAATCCATCTAGTGCCTTCCCTGTAGATATCTGATCACGTCACGTCTCACCGTCAACATCCCCACACTATTCCTCTCTGACTCACTAAAGAAGTGGAGGAGTGACTGTGAGAGACTATAGAACGGTTTCTCCATCTCTGGGGAAGTATGGAACGAATATCCGATAGTATCCAACCAAACCCAGGAAACTTTGTACCTCCGTCACACTCCTGGGTGGCTCCCAAGTAAGTACAGCTTCAATCTTCTCTGGATCTGCTGCAACTCTAACTAAAGCAGAAGTCCCTCCCCCTGGGGGGGGGGTTATTCTGGAAATATCTTTTGAAAAGATTTCTCCATGTTCTGACACTCCTGATTGGAACTGTAAACTCAATGTTCCTGCTGCAACGAGGGTAAAGATGGAACATTCAAGAGTGATCGGTTGTACCCTCCTATGCATGAGTTTAACTTGTGCTGCCTGGGTTTCCTTTTTTGCTGACTAAGGAAAACCTCATCCCAATGTTGTAGATAAACAACAACCTTTTTTCCTAATATAGTCAATCTGTGTATGAATTGTGGTTGCCCATTCCATACCGAAACTAACGTCGTAAGGCCTCGACGTTGCCGCCAAGAGGTTCCAACTGAAACAATCACCTCAAGGGTCAGATCACACCATCGGCGTATGTGTGATTATCGAGTCTCCTCCCAAAGGTATCTCAAGACGTAAGGTTAAATTCAACGGATTAACTAGAAACTCTAGGTCTGGGACAAGATTCGCAGAAGAAACGAATGGTTCATATCTATGTCAATTGATACGACAGCTAGTAGTAGATACAGATCATACCTCGAATCATTCATAGAGCCCTTGGGTCATGCTCCTTGACAGCATGCATCTACTCTCTTCCCCTTCCCTCTATCTCCCTGAGCCTGACGGGGACTACAAGGTGGGTGGTTCTAACATGTCGAAATGTACACCACCTCATGCTGCTCTCCTAGCTCCGCTTCCATATCTGCTGCCCGGTGGATTCATCTGTCCTTAACACTTCCTCTTCCTGAAACATTTCACACACCCAAGTCTCTAAGACTGGCACCAGTTCAGAGCTTCCCACTGCTAACATTCACTGCTTGTATCCGCTCAGCCAATGAACATTCAACCACAAAGGTTCTCTCTATCACCCTAAGATAAGTAGGAATGAATAGAGGAAAAATTGCTGGCTCAAATATCCTTAAACATACCTCGCTCAGAGGTCCGAGCTCTAAAGCACTGATCGTATCATATTCATCAAGTACCAGGAAAGATCAGTATGCCTCGATGAATACTCACCTACCGACACGTCGTCCTACCGAAGCTGTATAAGCTCTAGAAAACTCTCATCCACCTCCTCAAGCCAGTCCGCAGCTACCTGTGGGTCGGGCTCACCTCAGAACTTGAGGGATATATAGTGTTGAAACCCATGTAGGGAACCAAGCCTACCAGTGTCCTCTACTGGTACTGACAGTAGTGTCTGTTGACCAGTGGGAAATGATATAGTTGGCACACTGCCTGAAGGTACCATCTCGGAAAACGGTCCAAGTAACGAAACATCATCACTATGCGGACCATCCTCATGGTCACTCACTATAAAAGATTATTAGCTAAGATAAACATCTTCTCTACTAGTGTCTCAACTAGGCGGAAGAATCTAGTAATCGCTTCCATCCATTTCTCTACTGCCTTGGAATCTGTCTCGCCTCGAAACCTTGGAGGCCTACACTTCTGGAACTCGTTAAATGTGCTCTGTCAGCATACATCATCCACTAGTATGGCTTGTGGAATCTGCTGCCCAATGGGTGGTGCTGCTGATGGTACACCACCTGAAGGTGCCAACATAGTAAAAGGGCCTTGCACTAGAGCCTCATCGCACGATGGGCCGTCATTGTGTACTCTCTCAGAAACCCTAGCTAGGTGTCTATGTAGCATCATCCTGATAAGGAACAGGTGCGCCACGGTTAATAAGTTATACGTAGTGAGATGACTCAAAGAGTTCATAAAGAAGACTCTTGAAACCACACTTGCAATCAGTGTTTTTGTGCACTAAGTCAAAAATCAGAAGTCAGGGTCCTAGTGTATGGATACGGCGGCCACCGCACTAACAATGGACTCCCTGGACTAAAAACCACACTCAATACTCTTAACACTATTACTTCATTGTAAGACAGATTAGAGTCCCAAGTTCTACGGTAGAACCAACTCCTCTGATACCAATTTGCAACGACCAAGACCCAACTCATACCAATTTTCCATGACCGGCACAAAATTCTCATTTAACAAAACTTTTTTAAAATAAGCAAATATAGTGGGTTGAACAAACACCAATGGTGTCCCATGGGCCTCACACATGCATGTTCCTGTGCCACACCGACAGCCACCTCATGTCCATCCAGGCACTCATCTACTTATGCCATTAACCATTTCTCTTTTCGTATACACCCATACAAGCAGTTTCCCATGAGAGCACCGAGGATCGAAACCAAAACTTTCCAGTTTTCAAAACCAAACATTTTACCCACACTTTTCAAAAAATACATGTCATTTTTTTAAAAGCGCTAATTTTGAAAACATTTTCTATGACCAAATCATCTTTACCTAGAAACCAGATTTCCAAGAATCCAAAACAAAGAGACAAGGAACGATGCAAGAAGAGACTAGTGTTGGCGGGTGACTAAGACATATGGTTGGAGGCCATACACAAATCACACCACCAGCACAGAGAGTATTCTAGGTTTGCGTCCCTGACTCCACATGGCTTGCCAGACCCTGTGATCTCACTGGGACCAATGACCCTACTCTCTTTTCATTTCCCCTAAACAAGATTATCTTCAAGGAACAAAGACTCAGACAAACCTCAACTTACTTTGGTAACACGAGTCCCGCCATGAGGTGTGCTGGCTAGGCACCTTACTTGTAGCCAGGACGTCGAGTCCCGAAAACCTTAACTTCAGTCAATGATAACTCTATCCCAAAATAACACGACCTAAAAGAGAAAACCTGGCACTCATACCATTTTTTCATGAACCAACCCAGGTTGACCCTAAACTGGTCACCCTATCCGGTCTGCGACATGGCCCGAGAGGTGTTCTTGATCCTCCCAGGATGGCGACCAGTGCCAGGGAATCAATAGACAACATTTGGGAATGATTTCACCCAGTGAAAATAAATAAAGCAGTGGAAAAGTAGAATATCGTAAAGTAAATAAACAGCACGAAAAGAAAGAACGATCAAACACAACCAACTAACCTGACCATGACCAAAACTCCTTGCAAATCCAAGAGTCTCTCACCAGTCCACAACCAACTCTCTCCCATGGGAAGAAAGCTCGAGTCAAACCTGGAACAGAAACTAAAAACTAGAAAACACTATAGGTGTGATTATTAAAACTCAGTCGGCTCGCCCAATAAACTATTCCCAATGCACTACCTTTAAATAAAGAATTTACTAATTCTAGGTTTGAACTAAATTATATAAAATATGGCTTTCCACACACACACTTTCATTTCTAAAACAAGTAATGGTCTATTGCCATCTTTAATTTAAAAACAAGATTAGTGTTTAAAAGGAACAGGTGCATTACATTATAAAACATTTTTTGTGAACAATTTAGAAATCCAAATTTTTGTTGTTTGTAAAAAGGAAAACCATACACAATGCACAACACACACTAAGGGAAATGAAAAACATGGCACACAGGGGCCAGAAACTGAACTAGACCTCTCAATTGTCTGCCAAATACAAATAAAGACTAAAGAAAACATGTGTCGAACCTAAGAGCTTATGAACAATACAGAACATACCATACATGTGACTCATCCTGAAAGCATGTCTACTCTCGATGGCGTCATAACTCCCTAACGCCCGCTGTTTCCCTACATGGCCTAACTGAGGGGCCCAATCTCATAGCATAGTATAATCCGTACTAAGGTCCACTAGCTAGTGCGTAATCTAAACTAGTGAAACAATTGTTCTCAGAAAATTCACTTACTATGTCAGGTTCTCGTGTCAACACGTGTAATAAAAAGGAAAGGGGTGAGTCAAAAAAGTCAATCAAGTATCACAACATCACACACAACTCATGCAGTCAACGTACACCAAATATCACCCCTGAGTCACCCAAAGAGATTTTTAAAAAATAATTTATTTTATTAAAGTGTCAAACGGGCCTTCACCAATTTTAAAAAAAATCCTAATTTCTCAAGAGAACCAAAAAACTTTCTCACACTTCAAAAGAAATCATTTATCAATAAACCAGAACTACATTTAAAATTACATGAATTATGTTTAAAGGAAAAACATGCATTCTTTCACTATTGGGTGTCCGTTCATTAGGAACATATTTCAAGTGTCGTATATAAAATAAACGGATCTTCTTACACCAAATAATCATTTAAAAATTAATTATCTTATATTATTTCTCATTTATTAAAATTAATAAAATATCAAGAAATTAATACAATAAGAATTTAAAGGCAAGTGCAGTGGGGGACCTACCTCGGCTCGTAGTCCAAACACCATGACACATCACGCCTCACACAAGCGCACAAGCACGCGTAAGCTGACGACCGCAGTATCGCAGATCTTCCTCACCAATGCACTAAAACCAATGAAAAACAATTGAAAACTCATAACCACTGATTTAGAGAAATCCCAAACGAACAAAAAATGCAAAAAAAAAAAACTAATCGACATACTTTCAAAACACAATTCAAATCGTCTGTACAATATAATAAACCACTTTAAAATTTATAAAACAAAGTCCAAAGAGTAACCACAGCTTTACACCCCCAAAACCTTTTCAAAACCACTGTTTATAGTTAAACACGCACTCACAACACACCGTATTAGAATGTGAACCACTTGCACAGATGAAAAACTAACATCACAATTTATTAAAACAGTAACGATTGACTAAATATAAATTTTCAGAAGAAAAAAATGCACCCATGCCATATGAACATGCTACCAAAAAAATCCAACACCTGATAAACCTTAATAAATAAAAATTCACACTAAAAAAATTAATTAAAGAACATTATAAAATAATTAGACAAGTAAATTAAATCATCAAATTATTTTTAAACGTAGAACCACCAACCTCAAACCAAGAATCTCTTAGAAGATGGTGTGAAATCCCAATGGCACCTTAATCGTGCCACAAGAAGTATAAATTGACCCTAATAATGAAAACTTTACAAGAAAATAAAATTAAACCCTAACCACAACCAATGGAATTTAAATAAAACCCCTAGAACAAGGGGGATTTACCTAGAAAAGAGCTGCGCACATGGAAGTGTGGAACTAGTGGGGGGGTCACGGTCTTCAGAGTGGCGTCGGCGGCAAAGTTGGGGTGTGACGAATAGGACTGGCTAGTATGTGGTGCGCCCTAAATCTGCAGGTAAACAAGCTGTGCGCTGGGAATCCGTAGGCCAACAGGCGGTGTGCTGGTAATCTGCTAGGAAACAAGCTGTGCGCTCGGAATCCGTAGGCCAGCAGGCGGTGTGCCTGGAATCTGTAGAGCAGCAGGTGGTGCGACAAAGATATTTCTAGAGGATTGTCGCACCGGAGAGACACCGACCATGGTTGGTTCATCGGAATTGTTCGCCGACAGGGGGAATCGCGCCCGAGGGCAGTGCCTAGGTGAGCGGGGCAACACGATGTAGGCTAGGGTGGCTGGTGCGTACGTTGTAAGGAGCCGACATGAGGCGTGGCTGCATGGGAGCGCTGCAAGGGGCATCGGGCTAGGTGCGGGTGAGCTGGGGCACGGGGCAGCAGCTGCTGGTCTGTCGGCCGACTGTGCGTAGGAGGAGGGTGCGCTGCACGAAAAGGGAGAAGAAGGGATGTGGCACGGACCGTCGGCCAGAGTGGGAGGGGTGCGGCACGACGACGTGAGGGAGGAGTGAACCGGTGGCAAGGGTAGGAGATAAGAAAAAAAGAAAACGGCACAGGGGTTTGAGGGGGGTGTCCACACGTGACGGGGGAGAGAATGTGAGGGAGAGGAAAAAAACAAAGGAAAAGATAATAAAAAATGGAAGGAAATTAAAATAAATTAAAATAAATAAATAAAAATGTGTATCTCAAATTAAACATAAAAATAATCTAAATAGATCCAATGAAAAAGATAATTAAATTAATGTATTAATTTTAATAATGATAATAATGATAATAATAATAATACATACTACAATATTAATAATACTTAATAAATTTTATATTCTTAATACTATTAACAATAATAATAATATTCTCAAATGATATTTTTATTATGATCATAAAAAAATTTCTTAAATTTTATTAAACATCTTATTTTAATTTTATTTCTATTCTATTACTCATCATAATTTTATTATTCCCATAAGTTTTAATTTATTTTTAAAATCAGGCGGGCCACGGGGTCTCAGAACCATGCTCTGCCTGTGTGCCCGATGATGCTAAACCCAAAATGTGCATTTTTTCTCAAAAAGACTAAAAATATATAAACATTGGCTCACCCAAAACCCACGAAACATTTTCGGACAAGAAAATAATGAAATAAAATAAATTGAAAAGTTAGGTTGTGACACTCACAATAATAAATCCTGTAAACTAAGTTAACACAAAAAGGGTTAAAGTAGTACAAAAATAAAAATGTGATCAAAGCATTAAGGAGCTCAATATGAGGCTGATCACTTAACATGTACTCAAATGAAATCATGTGGAGAAGGTTTTGTGATATAAAAATATTCTTCAAAGAAGGTTTCGGTTGTTTACTCATGAAGAATGACGTAGTTATATCATGTGCCACGTGAAAACTAAAGAACCATGACAAAAACTACCCAATGCATGATTTGGTCGTATTATTAATGATCTTTTCCTTAATGATTTTGTGGAACTACCTCTATGCTGAGATCTTTGACATATATATACATCAAAAGATTCTAAATTATGAATTCATGTAGAAGGAATTCAACATCTTCCAAATTAGTTTTCTAGTGCTAATAAAGGAATATGATTCCTCTATTCACTACCATCCAGGAAAGGAAAACATGGAAGTTGATACTATTGTCACTAATGAACCTAATAATCTATACATGATGTAGATTTTTAAGGACTATATCTTCATTGATATAAAAGTGGTTGATCATGAAATCAAAACCATAGGGAAGAAATCATACATCTCACAAATTATTTCCAAGACATCTATTAAGAAAAGACCAAGGATACACAAAGGGTTTATCTGGAAAATCAAAATATGGTGAAATCTATAAAAAAAGGGATTATTTGTGAATTTCATATCAATGAAAATGTTTTCATTCAATTTTTAACAAGACTTTGGGTTCCTTAATCACTTAAGATAAATAATGAAATATTTCTTATTACTCATATATCATATTTATCTATCCATCCTAGATGATCCCTGATGTACCTTGATCTCCGAGAGTACTTCCAGTGAGACAACCTGAATAGGGATATTGATGAGTAAACATCAATCTTCTTGGTATGTCAATAAGTTAATGCAGAAAAAAAAATCCAATGATATGATTCGACCATTGGGTTTACACATATGGAAGTGGGAGAACATCACCATGGACTTTTTCACTGGTCTCTCTAAGACATCCAAAGCAAATAATGTAATATGTGTTTTGGTAGATCAAATCACCAAGAATTACAACTTCATTAACATTCAAGAAGATTTATTAGCTAAATAACATGCTAATATTTACAAAATGTAATTGGTGAGGATGAAAGGGGTACAACTTTAGATTGTTTATAATCATGATCGAAGGTCCACATCTAAATTATGAAGAATTATTTAATATGTTCTAAATACTATATTGAATTTAATCATGTCCAATCACCCCTAAAATAATGTCCCAATAGAAATGAACATTTAGACACTCGATTATAGGTTGAGATCATTTTCAATGGAATTTAATGGTGTATGGGATCAACATCTTCCATTAACTGAGTTCTCTTACAAAAATAGCATTCACTTGAGTATTCAAATGGATCCATATGAAGATATGTATGGGATGAGACATAGAAAACCTACATTCTGGGTTGCATTTGGGGAACCGAATCTACTTGAACCCAACAAAGAAAATACATAAAGGAGAAGGTTAAATCCATCCAATAACATATAAAATATTCTCAAAGTTGTAATAAGAGATCTACTAACAACTGTAGAGGGGACTTGTAGTTTGAATTAAGAGACAAAGTATTCCTTAAAATTTCATCATGGAAGAGATTCATGTAGTTTGGACAAAAGGGGAATCATAGCCCTAGGTACATTCATCCCTTTGAGATCCTAGATTACATAGTAGCACTGTCCTATCAGCATGACCTTCCACCAATATGGAACATGTTCATTATTTCTTCCATGTATCTCTCCTTAGGAAGTACATATCTAGTCTCTCACATTTATAAACTTTCTTGGTGGTACAACTGGAGAATGACCTCTCATATGAGGAGCATCCAATGAATATTTTTTACAATTGTGTCAAAGTTGTAAGCAATAAGAAAACTCACCTTATCAATGTATTATGGAGGAACCATAAATATAAAGAGGAAACATATGAAATAGGGGAAACAAGGAAAGAAAAGTTCCCACATATATTCTCAACTGAGTATATGAGTATTAATTTCAAGGGAATTTCTAAATAAGGGAATAATGTAACAACAATTATTTTATAAAGGATATTTATTTCTTGAAATGAATGTTGTTTATATAGTATTATATAATAAAAAATGTAGTGAAATCAACAACACTTTATTTCATTAATAAAAATAATTAAATTAGTCTCAAACTAAACCTACAGAAATTAAAAACATCAAAGTGGGAAAAATATAAAATATAAAATTTAAAAACTATAATGGGAAAAAATGGATCTACCAAAACTACCAAAATTATCCCACCCCCAAAGAACACTATAGAAATAAAACAAGATCTATGTAAAATAATTGAAATTATGGAAAATGGATATGTAAAACATTAAGAGGAATTTTAAATAATTATGGATGGAGGAATGAAGTTTTATTTATAACAGGTAATGTGACTATTAGAATAATAACTTGAACATTATAAATAGTAACCTGACTATTGTGAATAGTAACATGAACCTCGGAATAGTAACATGACTTCAAAATAATTACAAGTAATATTAATAATTTTTATCAGGGTAATTTAATTTAATATAAATATTATAATTCCATAAATAAATATAATGATTAAAAACTAAATGAAAATTACACCATTCTTGCAATAAGATGTATATTAGTTTATTTCATAAAAATAAAAGTTTTTATATTAAATATTAAAATTAACTATGATAGAAAATTATTTTTATAAATATAATTTAAATTTTTAAATAATAATTTAGAAATTTTCGAAGGTTTATTTTTTTAATTTTATGAAATACATCAATTTTCATCTAAATAGTAAAAATATAGTTTTTCCTATTACTGAGGTATCTTGAATTAAATAATACATAATGTACAAATGAAATAATAATTTATATAAATTTTAGATATAAAAAATTAACTAATTTCATGAATGAGTTATCAAAATACAATAAAGTAGATTTTCAAACATAAAAATTAATTTATAAAGTATAAAGTTAAAAGTATTCATTTAAAAAAAATTTAATTTTTCTGCATTCATTTTTAATAAAATAGTAAATTATAATTATAAAGTGATTTGAAGTTTTATAACCACTATATTATATTTATATGTGCTTATTTATGTCAAAGATGTCAAAATTACAAGGTTTACTTTTGATATATTATTTTATTAAATATTTTATTCTAAAAATATCCTTATTCTCTTTTATAATTACCCTTATCCCTCTCCTTGTAAAACCACTCCTCTATCACATAAAAAATAAATTAAACATCCAAAAACCTCCCTCTTAATATTCTTATATCACATAGTGACATTTTTGAGTAACATAAATTAATTCATCAAGGGAATCGAATGTCATACAAGGGAAGGAACATTAAAGAGAGGGTATGTTTCCATTAACTCTTCTTTGTGTTTTCTCATTCTCTTACTATATTTATCTATCACATTCAAAAGAAAATATTATAAGATTAATTAGTTATTATTTTAACATTATATTAATAATTATATCTAACTATAAAAAAATTATATTTAACAAATTTTATAAATCTGTTTCATCTTGTTCGCACAATGTATCGTTAACAGACGGTTAACCACCAAAGATGATGTTTCCAATTATTTTCTTATCACCAACCTTACGACTTGTTATAATTAATCATTTATCTAAAATAAATTTATTAATTGATATATTTTATGCATCCTGAATTAATTCTACTCATGTATAAATGGCCTTGAACAAAATAGTTAAATCGAAGGAAGATAAGAAATTATTAAGGAAAACATGATATCAATTTTTTTTTCATTTAATAGAGGAAACAAACACTTATATTCCATTTATTAAAATAAATAAATAGTGAAAAAATAAAAATAATTCAATTCTGCTTAAATTTTTAAAAAATATATATGTTTTTTATTCATTTGTTGGAATAATGATGAAATAAAGAGGTATTTAAAGTAATGGGATTTTTAAATGAAAAATATTTATTTTCGGTCATTTCCTATTTCACATTTAACTTATTATGAATATTAGTCTTATATCGAAAATATTTCTTTCAAATAATCTTTATTTTTTCTTTTTTGAATATACATTTTTCTACCCTTAAAAATAATATTCTGAGTTATTTACAATGTCTTTTAAAAAATACATCAATTTCCAAAACATCTCTTGAATCCTCCTGAGTTTGTTTCTCTATTTGAAGAAAACAAATGATATTTTATTTTGATTTAGGATCTCGATTATTCCTTTGGGAATCATATTTTTCATTTCATTAAGTATAATTTGTGAAATATTTTTGGATACCCATTCCTTTCCGGGGGTTATTTCATGACAATGATTTTTATCCTTCCATGTCTCATGCATGACTATGAGCATTTCAAAATATAATGGGTGCTACTGAAATTATATATCCCTCCAATTCAATTTTTAATATGATATATATCATGAGAAAATGCGTATTTTTCATGAAAAATATTCTATATTACTTCATAATGATGGTGTTACTATTTATGGATATATGTTATCCATGGACATGTTCCTAGCTTTGAAAGAAACTTTGTGTGGCATTTTACAACTATGTTATGATGTTTAATTATTAGTAATATGAAACATTACATTCCATTGTAAAATGTTTAACTCATGATTATGATGATGATACAATATTTATGATGTTATGATGATGATTATTCTCACCCATGATATCTTGATTGAAGTTCATTATTCCTCCCCAAACTAGGCTTCAAACTCACCCATTTCATTGATGTATATCCTCATAGAATTAAATGAACTAGGGAGAACATGATATTTTAGAATAGTAAACAAGAAGGATTCAATTAAATATTTATGTTTTATTCTGATAAATTATTTTGGGAGCCTAGTTCTCCAAAAATAATAAACGTTTGGGTCTTGGATTATATCACTATTATGATGACATTTTAAAAATGATGTAATAGTCATGTAACAATAAATTTTGTTTTTCTATTGGATCAAATATCTACATAATTGATGATCTGGTTACCATCAAATCCTACAGAGATGTATGAAATTTTAGAGACCATTTACTAACATACAAAATCAGCTCATTTCCTTCATATTAGGGTTGTAGAGAAGGTGAAATATCTCTAGAAACTTTTTATAGAGATAGTGTATATTTACAGAGTTCCCACTACGGTTGTAACTAATAAGGACCCAAAATATACATCCAGGTTTTGGAAAGGAATATAAGAGGTGATAAGTACACAATCGAAAATAAACATGGTGTATAAACCTCTTATAGAAGGGAAGACTAAGAGATCCTTTCATAGCCTTACTGATATGCTTCGGGCCATTATACTTGATTTGTTGGTTCATGGGAAAATAATATTCAATTTCTTGAATTTTCCTTTAAAAATGGTTATCGTGATTAGATAAAAATGTTTCCTTTTGATGCATTTTATGACTATCCATATAGATCTCGGTTGTGTTGGGAAGAGTTGGGGAATGGTTTTTATTTGTGTTTAGTCTTGTTCGAGAGATGAAAAAATGTATAGTTCTTTTGTAATAGTTTACTAACTATACATAGTCATATGAAATATTATTGAAACCATTATCATCACCCGTTAGAGTACTATATTGGAAATTGGGCCATTCTCATATTTCTAACCTTGCTTGGGACATTGTCGATTGGGTAAGCATGGAAAGTTAGCACCTTGGTTTATTACCCCACATGATATCATTTAATGTCGAGGACTAGTGGTATATAAAATGGACTTCTCATCTCCCTTTTGTTTGATTCACAATGTGTTTCATGTTTCCCAACTAAGTAGGTATCAACTGGAACATTCTCATGTGATTGAATGGGAGGAAAATAGTCATAAACTGGACACCACTATGATTGATAAACCAATTTAGATTATGGATATCCAAGATAAAGTATTCTGAGTTTAATCAATTACCTTGGTTAGTGTGTTGTGGAAGTGAATATAAGATAACAACAAGTTGTGGTATCAGGAATCATTGATGAGGTAGTTGGGGCCTTCACCTTTTTTGAGTCTAGAGTATTGATTAATTTCTACAAATATAATGATTCATGGTGGTTAGAATTTCGACACCCCCTAGGTCACAAGTTTATTTGATTTTGATTGTGGCCTTTCTATTTTAATGTTTGATAGGTTTTTGGAATTCATGGTATAAAAAAAGAGTCTGGGAAAAATAGGATAGGAATGTGGTTTTGGAACATGGTTAGTAATAACCATGTGATATAGAAATGTGATCTTCAATGGTGTTTTTATGGTTTGAGCATAGTTTATCAAACCATTTGAGTCTTAAAGGAAAATTATGTTCCGGTTTGGGATTTGGTCCTATGGTTTTCAAATGACGTGAGGTTGGTTATTCAAAGCATGATGTATTATTTAGAAAATTGTACAACATGTTTGTCTATGGACAGTGTCCAAGTACAATTGGAGCATGCATTGTTAAACTATGATTCATAACCTTATTCCCTTATCTAAACAAAAAAATGATGGAATTTACCATGATTCCATGGATGATAATATATTTAACCTCCTCCTAATCTCTTTTAGGCCAAACTAACCTCTCTGTAAAACTCTATATAGTTATCTATTTGGATCATTGGTGATTTTCATTAATTGTTAGTGGATCTATTCAAGGTATGTTTCATTTTTTATACAATCCCCCCTTACCTTTCTAGATCACTCCTTTATCTCTACTACCCTTATTCTATTGGAACCCAATTGGTTAATTATTATAGCATCTAGAGGGTTTGATGTGGAATTTACGATACTCTATATAGATATTGGATCATGATAACTATATCTCCTTGATTATAATCTATAAATTTTAAATTAACTAGTTTTCTTCTATTTGTTAGGTAGGTTTCTATTTGAAATGTTTCTAAACCACAGATATCATAATATTCATAAAAATTACATTTGATTGGTTTGTGAAATTTATTTATCTAATATCAATGATGGATTATTTTATGAAATTTATCTAGGGTGTCATGGAAAAGAGGTTATAAGGGGGTTTACTTTAAAATGGTTTATGAAAATTACGTTTTCAATGAAATGTCTCTAAAATTATTTTTACTCTAAAATATTTCTTTAAGAATGAAAGGGATGATGATTTACTATGAATTTTTTTTATAAATTTTGTGAATTTTTATTTAAATATTTTTTAAAACATAGCTCATTGGGATCCATAGGTGCATTAGGTTATGGACATAAAAAAATTAGTGAGTGTTGCCAATAAGGGATTATTCTTGTGATATCGATAGACTATGTTGGGACTCTATATGGGTCTGATTCATGTTATTTCAAGCTTATAATTCCTTCTCATATTCTAATATGTATTCTGATAGGTGAGATGCCAACTAGTTGTTTTATATACGATGGTATTTATTTATTAATGGTTTCTTACATGTTTTTTCTATGGTATTTTCTTGGATTATTACATTAATTTCATTTAAATTATCTTTTAAGTGTATGTCATACTCCAGGTTTATGATAATATGAAATTCTTTAAAGGAAACTAAAATATGTTTTGAAAAATGGTTTTTATTGAAATTTATTTATAATTATTTTCAATGCTAGAAATAATGGCCTCATGGAGATATTTTTTTAGATTATCTAGTTGTATCACACTAGGATTTTTTGATCCAAAATTATTTTTTTACTTTGGTAATTTATAGACCCAATTTTGTATGGAACTATAAAGATAAGGTCATTATGTATCTCTTCAGATTTTATTAGTTGATGTCATCCTTATAGTGGACTGGGATGTTTCTTGATGGATTGTCACATGAGGAAATGTGTTGATATTTTACTATTTATTATTTGGATTTCACCTTCTTTTTATATTTCTTGTATCATGGTTAACTACTTCAAAATAGGTCTTTAATAGCACTAAAAATGACATTTATAAATGCTAGAGAAGTGTTGACTAATGGGGTGAGATTAAAAGACCTAGTCAATTATCAATGTAAAAATGGTTCTGATAATGGGTTTCTTTATTATTACTTCTATAAGTGATGATAATGTTTTCCTTTGTCAAATTTTTTTAAAAACTGATAAAGAGACATAATACAATGTGATGTAACAACACACTATATCACCATTGTAGTGTTCCATAACAGCACACTGAAGCACAAAAAACACCACCAAATCAGAAATAAAATTTAGAATGAATACAAAGTATAAATGATATAAACATTACAACGAAAATACAAGAAAAAATAAATTTATTATATAAATTTTTAACATTGGTTTATACAATTACATAAGTACAAATTATTACATACATTCAAAAAAAATAGTCTTCCCCTCTCTTTTGATCCTAAACCCTACTCAATAAAAAAATATTTTTATAAGAAAACAACTATTATGTTGGTAATTATATAATGAAATAAATCAATATAAAGTTTTAATTTTATTCTAAACTTTGATTCATACAATAAACTATGTGTACTACATTGAGTTTTGGTTTATTCTTTCACATCACACCATTTCATGTTCATCTTCAAGCATTATCTCTGTAAAAATTAACTAAATATGTATAAGATAAAATTGATTAAAAAATTAATTATGTAATAGGAGATATAATTACTAGAAAACAACATAGTCATGTTTTCTGAATTTTGGTGAAGTGTTGCACGTTCTATACAAAAATGATACTTATATATTGAAATGATGCACTTGGAGTCATACTTTTAACATCGTGCACCAGATTGTGGTGTGGGTAATTCTTACACATCTCAAATTATTTATGGATCATTTTCCAAAAGTATCAAAACAATCCAAATATGTATTCACGATTTTGAGTTCATCACTTTTTTTTTACTAAAATGTCATTTCAAATTGTAGACATAAAAATTGAATCATTTCGGTTTCATCATTTGTCAGTTTGAAATAATAACAATTCCTATACAACAAAAATGACTTATGAATCATTATAATACAATCTAAGCATGTTTTATCAGTTTTCAGTGAGTGGCACTTTTTGAACTAAATTGTCGATTTTAAACTGATAATAGATACATTGGGTCATATCGGTCACACCGTGCATCAGATTGAGGTGAGGATGATTCATACACATATAAAATGACTTATGAATCGTTTTCATAATTTATCAACACAATTTGAATTCATTTTCTTGGTTATGAGAATGTTAGTTGTCCTTTTTACTAAAATTGATGTCAGTTTTAAATAAAAAGATGCACTTAGAGTCATATTAGTTACATCGTACCTATGATTGAGGTATGGATAATTTTTACACATCCAAAATGGGTTATAGATCATTTTTTAAAATTATCAAAATAATCCTAACGTGTTTACTCCATTTTGAGTACATCACTTGTCTTTTTTACTAAAATGTTGTTTTAAACTAGAATCATGCACTATGAATCTTACTGATCACATAATGTATGGTTTAACATGAGACTGATTTTTATACAAAAAAATTACTTATGAATCAATTTCTTAAATTATAGAGAAATATGATCACGTTTGTTTTATTTTCAATTAGTGACATTTTATGAACTCAACTATCGATTTTAAATTGATCACGAACACATTGAGTCATACTGGGCACATCCTATATTGGATTGAGGTGAGGCTGACTCCTATACATCTTAAATCATGTATGGGTCATTTCCCTAAAGTAACAAAATAATATCAATGTTTTTTCCTTTTTTTAGTAGGCCAGTTGTCATTTTTACTATAATTGATGTAATATTTTTTTTAAAGATGCACATGGAGTCATACCGGTCACATCATATATCATATTAAGGTACAGATGATTCATTCATTTACCAACTGATATATGGATCATTTTTATAAATAATTAACATAATATAAATGTCTTTGATCAGTTTTGAGTATGTCATTTATTTTTTTACTAAAATATCTTTTTAAACTAGAAACAAACACTTTGACCCATACCAATAAAATCATGTATCGTTTTGAAATGATACCAATTTCTACATGTCACAAATTATGTATGAATAAATATTCTAAATTATCATAAAAATTAGAGTGTGTTGTTTTTAGTGAATGACATTTTTTGAACTAAATTATCAATTTTAAACTGGTAAAAGACACATAAATTCAATGTTTTCACACCAAGTATAGAATAAGTGTGTGGATGATTAATACATGTCTCAAATGATTTGTCCTTTCTACTAAAATTGATGTCAGTTTTAAATAAAAAGAAGTACATGAAGTGATACCAATCACACTATTTGTTGGATTTAGGTGCAGTTGATTCTTACACTTACCAAAGGATCAAATAAAATTATAACTTCTGATGTAACATTGTTTCCATTGTCTTTATATATAGAACTTATAACATTGCATTTTGAATTGATGTTATCAGCTGAAAAAACTTTCTCTTTATTGAAATTAATAAGAGTATAGGATGCTCATGTGACCATTATATCATGACAATTCACAATAATAGGAACATGAGGTTCCTCTAATATTCCATCCTTAAAAAAAGAAAATGTTTTTCAGAAAAAACCTTCAAATCAATATGCAGAGTTGGAAGCTCGACAATGAAAGTCAATGAAAATTTAAAATGTTGGTGCACTAGTAAAAAGAATCATTTTTTCAATTTTTTTCTTATTACAGATATTATAAAGAAGAATTTTACTTCAAAAAAGATCGATGACAAAAACATAATAATTATTAAAGAAAAATTGTAAGGAAACTAACTTAAAAATAGTAGATAAAATGATTAAAAATTAATTAAATAATTTTTAGAAATTCACATTTTTCAGATAGTTGTATGAATTCTTGATGCATTTACTTGTTTTCACTATCTCTATTATATTATCGTAGTCCAATACTTCCTAAGCATGAGAAGCTTCGACCAAACCGCCCCAGATCGAACAAAAGAATCCACTTGTACAAGGAAAAAATTATTATATGAGTAATACTAAAAATAAATAAATTGAACATACATATGAGATAATACATTAATTCTATGCATAATTATTTTATTGTTCAATCATTGCTAACTACAGGTATATGCCAATGGTAAAACAAGAATGATGATAAAAAATGAAAACAGATCTTTCCCAATTATCAATCAACAAGTGAGGAGGATGAGGAGATAATAAGATACATTAGACTAAAGTTTTCAGTCATCTGATATAAAGTAAAGATATCCTATTGGGTTCATAAAATATTATTATTTTTATAATAAATAAACAAATACACATAAAATATTCATTTTCAATGGTGAAAATTATAGATAATTTTAATAAGGGAAACTCAACATGTTATTATTTTAAATAATTTCAGTATTAATTGAAGAATATGGGTAATTTAATTTTAGAAAATAATTACTCCACTATAGTAGGTGTTATCCTCTAAATTCATCCAAAGGTGAATGTTATAGAAATTTTTCATCCTTATCAGTATATCTTCTGAACTATTTTTCAATCATACTTCATCTCTTATGGGCCTGCACCTGTGTTTCTTAAAATACTCAAAGAATTAGTGATACTTATGATGACCAATGCTCAGAGTAGTTCAAGAAATAGAAAAGATTTGGGGGATGAGTCCCAAGAAACAAATTCGAATAATAACAGTTTTGGAGATGAAATTGATGAGGATGAAAGTTGTTCTCCATTGTGTTCCCTAAAAGGCACAATGCCTCCCATTTGTGAGAATTACATGGATGGTAATGAGAGATTCCTATGGGTGGAACCAAAAGTCAATGTTAAAGAGAAATCTATTTCTAGATGGATTAAATTAAGACATACATAGTTTTTATTAGATGTGTGGTGAAGGAAATGAAGTGATTTTAAAAAATTATTAATGAGTGTGTTATCATTTCAAAGATGGTTATATTTTTATCAACTTAATGAAATACAAGAAAGGATGAAATTAATGAATAAAATTTCCTTGGTAATCAAAATGTTTTGGTGAAAACTCGGAGTATGACCCTACAAAAAACCCTCATTTTTTCCTAAGTATAACTAAAATAACTTGGAGAGGCTAAAAGTGATTATAATTGGATCAATTCTATGTTTGAGGATCTTAATCTACATAAGAAAAATGTAACATGGGATATTTTTCCAAGGTTGGAAGACAGAAATTTTATCAGAACCAAGTGGGTGTTAAGTAATAAACTTGTTGACTATGGAGAATTGGCTCAAAATAATGAATTTATAGTGTGCAAGGAGAAATCCTAGATCAAATGAATTTTTATTTATGATATATTTACTCCCATAGATCAGTTAGAAACTATTTAATTTTTTTGGATATTTAACTTCAAATTTAGTTAGAAGTATACCAAATAGATGTCAAATCTATGTTCCATAATAGATTTCTTCAGGGGGGAGTATACATTGAGAAACCAGATGGGTTTATTATGGATGAAAATGACAGAATAGTGTTTCAGTTAAAGAATTAATTATATAGGATAAAGAAATTACTAAGGACCTGGTAGTTATGATTGGATCAATACCAAAGAAACATTGGTATTTAGAGATGCATAGTTGATCACACCATCTACATCAATAAGTATAATGATTAATGGACATTGGTTCTCATATATATTGAAGACATAACATTTAAGGATTTGAAAAGCAAAATATAAATTTTTGTGTGGATCATATGAGGTTTGATATTGAGATTTCTATGATTGGTGAAACATTTTCCTTAGTTCATAGGTGAAATAAAGGAAGTCATAGAACATTAATTTATTAATCATAATAGGAAAACGAGGTTACTATGTGATTTTCAATAGAATATTCCTAACTAATGACTACACTGACCGCTACATGGATTAATTTTTTTAAATTTAGAAATTGTAAAGAGGTAGATTTCATGGAATACAAGAATTAAGAGCCTATTATACCTCACAACAACATTAACAAGCATTGGGATTGATATATTTCAAGTTGTATAGTACTAATGTTGTCTTAAGGAGAGTTCCATGCTATCGGGGAAGACAATACTTCAATATATCTAAAAAATAACGAATTTTGGGTTTTTTCATTTTAGGATGGTGAATCTAGACTTTTTGGGATACACATATGTGGGATGATAAGGTTTAGGGGATAACTGAAGGATATTAGAGATATTGAAAAACCAAGATTTCGTTTCAGCCTTGGTTTTCTTTCAACCCTTGAATCGCTTAAACCTTGGATTTGATCATTGGAATAGTTTGAGCCTTGATTCTAGCCTGGATTTGAGCTTGAATTTAATAATAAAGAGCATCGGTAGTAACTCACCTATGCAGAGAGCTTCGGATATCGCGAACAAGTTCCCAATGGTCATGGTTCTTAAAATAGATCATAACAATTTTATCAGTGCTTCCAAAACAGCACGGATAAAGATACCTTTTATCAGCACTAATCTAATATGAACTGACAAAATGAATCTTTATCAGCACTTTTTTAGCACTGATAAAAGATTATAATACTTTTATTAAAAAATCTTTTAAACAAATATGTAATTATTATTTATAATTATAATACATATGATAATACTTTTCATAAAATATTAATTTTATAATTCTTTGAATATATAATTATTTGTTTATAATTATATAAATACTTTAAAAAAATAATATTCTTATCATTATATGTATTTATATAGTTATATATATATAGTAAATATATTCATTATTTAAATAATAATATTATAATTATATAATTATTTATTTTTAATTATTTATTTTTAATTATATAAATAATTTTAAAACAAATATTATTTATTTACTTATAATTATAAATGTATAAAAAATAGTAAATATACATTTATAAATATATTTATTTATAATTTGTTTAATGTATTTTTATCATTTTAATGAATTTTTAATCTTAAGTGCATGAATATTAAAAATGAGTAAAATTGATTACTTAAAAATGAGTACAATATTGAAAACATATATAAGTTATATTAATATAAATGATTAAAAATTGATATATACTGAAATAAAGAAGAATAAGTATTAAAAATATTAAAACATAGTAAATATAGATATATATATTTATAATAATAACATAAATTCATTAAATTCCCGAAAAAAAAATTCTTTGTGCACATATGTATATAAAAATGCATTTATTTTGTATATGTAAAATCAATATAATAAGTTTGATCTATGTTAAATTGAAAAATAAAATGACATTCAATTATGTCCATTACACGATGTAGTCAGTTAGTAATTTAAATTCACATTAATTTTTAATTATAAACCATTATTCACTAAATATATTATAGTGTAATGTAAATAAAAAATAATATTTTATATTATATAAATCATATTTATATACATTCATTTATATCTATATATTTAAAATATTCCGTTTATTAACATTATTGATAATTAATTAATTAAAAAAATTAGTATTTTTATCAATTTACTTTATTTATATTTGTTTAATTTTTATTTTACATATATCTATATATTAAATATATGTTATTTATAATTTATATATTGTACAATTAATTTATTCATTTTTATTATTAATTATTTAATTGATAAAAAAATTATTTTATTTTAATAAAATTACTTTTATTTTTCATTTATAAAATTATATAATTTTATTCATACATTTATCATGACTTAAAAAGTGATGATAAATTATTACATTATGGGTGAAAGAAATAAAGCATTGATAAAGGGTGTCCTTTATCAGCACTAACCATAAAGGGCTAATAAAAGAAAACCCTTTATTAAAATATAAAATAAATACGTTGATAATGGATTTCTTTTACCAGTGCTATGCATTGATAAAAGTTTTCTTTTATTAGCACTATAAAAAAGCACTAATAAAATGTATTCTTTATCAGACGCTGTTTTAGCGCTCATAAAGGGTATCTTTATCACCGCTTCTTTCTAGCGCATATAAAGGCTAGCATTGTTAAAGGATTATTTTGTAGTAGTGGTTGTGTAATCATTTATTCTTCATCATAATCTATGTATTTATAACCTTTTTGTTACTCATTAGACTTGTTTTTCTTTTGTGTTGATCTCTACTAATGTGGTGAATCATCATGGGTCACATGTAATGTTGAAACTAGTTGGTTCATTACTTAAAATATTTTTACATTTTAAAGAATATAATGTTTATTGAAAAATTCCATGATCAATAATATAATTATAGATATGTATATTCATATAATTTTAACATGGATGAGAAATATTTCTGACCAAAAAAAAGAGATAAGGTTGGCTACATATATAAACATCTATTCAAGGGTATTTTAAACAAAAAGGATGTGAAATTGTATAAAGAATTGTAAAACCAATGAAGTAATAGATTAGAAAATAATATACAGGTTTTAGATTTATAGAACATATAATTTTGCCATATTTATATTCAAAAATAATGATTCTTGATTTTAAAATAAGATTATAAAAGAAATCCTTACATTTACTTATGAATACCATGAAAGGAACTTAAGCTCCTATATAAATAACATGTTCATATTAATAGATTATTAAATAACCTTTTAATATATATTAAAATCAATTCTATTTATTTTTAATCATTCATTATACATATATTAGTTATTTTGTTGTTTTTTTCCATCATCAGTTGCTAGTGATTTTAATTATATAATACAACTTTCACAATGGTGATATTGATCCTCATAATTTGACAACAAGATAGACATTTAAATATTTTTCAAGGTAGTCAAACCCCTGTGTTTTAGTGATTTATTCATTCTTATTTTCATTTTATTGAATTTATGGTTAATTATTACTAAAATTCAATCAATGATACGCTTATATCAGGTAACTAAAAGATAATAATGGGTCAATTTTTAATTACCATTTACTTTTTTCTGTGTGCTTGTAAAACTATATTCAGGACATAAATTGGATACTAATATCATATATTACTGTTATTAATGTCTTTATATTTATTCATCATTAAAATTATGATGTCGTCATAGTTTCATTTATGTGGCTAGTTAGAGTGACCAAAATAAGAACACTTTATACTATTGTATGAGTAAGAGCCTCGATTTTTAAAATAGTAATATCATTTTAACATAAGTATAATGAAATTAATATATCATCATTAAAGTGGATAATAATACATATAAAGGGTTCAAATGAGATAATATTTTAAATAAAATATTATGGAAAACTAGATAATTACTTTGATTAATTCTCTCAATTATGATACAGGTTTTATCGAAATAAAGGATTCTGAATTTTATTCATAAAACCATAAGGCTCAATACATTTAATACTTGTTTAAAATAAGAAAAATGGGAAGTTATTAAAGATATAACTGAATATAATGAATGGTTTAAAAGTTTTATGGGAGGGGCAATTTTATAGGTGTATTTTGAGTGATATTTCTATAAACACACTTTTCATAATGTGTAAGGATTAAATATTCCTTGGAAACTAGATACAAAGTGGAAAAATAATAGATGTGATTCATTAATACCTTCATCAAAAAAATTTACTCATAATATATAAGGATATTTTATCTCCATACCACATATTTGAAGACTTTTTACCTCATTTTACCAGTATGATAGTGAATCAACCTTTATATCAATAATTATTATTTTTTCTTAGCAATGAAATAGATCTCATAATAATATTTTAGCGTTATGGTTAAAAAATTTAAGTCAATTTCATTTAATAATGGTTTTAAATATGATAATTTTAAATTTTAATTGAATACATAATACATATAAAAAACAATTATTGAAACATTTTATTTAACAGACTAACTGTTCTTAATTATATTGTATATCAATTACTAAATAAGTTATTATTAACCTATTTATTATAAATTCAAACATTACATTAGTTTTATCATTTAAATGTTCTCAATTTAATTTATTGTGATTAAATTGTATATTAACAAAAAATCACATTCTTTGAGAAATATAAATTTTTAACTCAAAATAATTTTTACCGCATCTTATCAAAAGTCATTATATATCTTCTAAAAATTTTGTTTTATCAATAAATTAGTATCAAAATATTTATTTTTAATTTATAAATATCTGAAAGCATTATTTAATAATAATAATAATAACAATAATATAACCCATAAAATTTAAAATAAAATATCTAATTATATATTACCTTGTTATTTCAATCTAGAATTATGAAATATACTATTTTAAATTTGTTATAAAGAAATATAAAACTTCAATATTCTTATTGGATTTATCCATACACAATTACTATATATCAAATGGAAATATTTCTACAGTATATATCCATTAACTATATATATAATGGTTAAATTTCATTCCTATATTTAGTTTTACATATATTTTAAAATCATTCATCTGATTCATTTAATTATCTCTCAAAATGTATATTATATGACTAATTATTTATAATATTTACATACTAAAAATTCAGGCTATGATATTCCAAGAAAATAAAACAATAAATATTTCATGTTCATCATTTTTTTTATATATAAATAAGTTTTAATTTTCATAATGATGTTACATATTATATTCTCATAATGTTTTAATGCTTATATCTCATTGAAATATATTATCTAAATAAAATTTAATATAGATCATTTTATATTGGAGTTACATGTGAAAAAACATATTGAAAAACAAATTAATTTAAAGGAAAAATACATAGCAAAATCATATGGTCTAACTCTCTAAAACAAAGGAAGAAGAATAATAAAAATATGTTGTCAGTATTAGGATAAAATTTAAATATTATCTTTAATACCTTGATCTACAATTAAAGTTAATGGGATTATAAAGGAATCATCATATTGTGTTGAACAAATCAAAACCAAAAATACCCAGCAATAGAAGATAATGGAAGATCATGGATCCTCTTAATATAAATCCATAAAAATAGAATATTTCATTGTAACAACTGACAAATAGTTAAATTTAATCAGTAACCATAATTATTTTGCCAAATATTGAATGAAAATTGTAAAATCCTTCGAATAAGAGCTTGTTATTTAAAAATAAAACATTAATTTTTATAAAATTATGGTGGTGGTAAAAAAGATATAATTTGTAAATCTCTATAATAATTAATTTATCTAATTTTTTAGATGAGGTATAAGTACTGTTGATAAAATTCTATGTGTATAGAGTCTAAATAATTTGGGTCACATTGATCTTTTCTTGAAGGTGATACATCCAAAATTAGAGGATTAATTCTGAAATAAAAATGGATAAATACTATTTGTGATAACACTTAAACATCAAAAAATAATCCAAGACCATGAAGGTACTCAGAGGAGGTATTTAAGTTGAGAGATAATAGAATTATATTTCCCTCGATAAATTTCAAATTTTTTGGATATTGTGGCTATATAATGAAATATTCTTTTGAGGTAAAAAACTACATAAAAAGAGTATCAACCTTGATTCCATAAAGGAAGAATATAATATATCATATACCTTATTAAAGTGAAACATTTTGTGAAAAAAATCATTATTCTATCATTTTCTATGTCTATCAGTTATAAAAAATAAAGGATTCAAAATTTATCGGATGGAAATGAAAAATAAAATAGATATAATTCAAGTTAACTTTCTTCCTCTGGAATATGATTTTTATGTATTGTAATAATAGGAATATGAAATAATTCCCTATGCTAATGAAGATAGATAAAATCTTTTTTAACCAAACTAAGTGTTTATTGAAAAGAAAATAAGAATAATCATATGGAAATGTTGGCCTCAATTACTCTAAAATATATGAATATCATCCAAGCCTTGTTCTATAATAGTGGGGGTTACATCCACATTATCTAAAAAATACATCTTCTAAACAAATATAAATTTCATTTTTAAAGGATCGTTTTTTTGGAAATGAAAGAGTATTAGAAATAAATGTATTTGATAATAAAAGACTATCTTTAACTGAACTAAATAATAGAGAAGTTAATGTGACATAATCATATAAAAACATAAATATCACACCATTTTACATGATTATTCTTTATATCTTATAATAAAACATATCCTAGGACCTATAGGTTTAGTACCATTTTATATTAGATATATAAACTTATAATTTTACAAAATTCTCAATATCTCCCACAAATATTCATCTCATATTATACCCTTTTATCCATATCATAAAAATTAATATTCACTAAATACTAGGTAATTAAAACATAATAAAGGGTTAGTTCATATGCTGAATGAGTGTAAGAAAAGAGATAGAAATTGAATATCATAAGTGAGAATAATCTGATCATGTGGGTATTATGTCAAAATTAGGTTACATGTTCAAAATATTGGAGAATCATACATAGTAAAACATAGATCACAAATCATGATCCATGGTATAATCATTTTTTTCATAATATCTAAAATGATATGTATAATAGTGGAAATAATATCCTTGAAAAGAAACATATGAATAATAAAATATCATATACATAAATAAAAACAATAATATCTTCTATCAAGATCCACTTCAATTGTTGTCACCACATTGTGGACAAAGACCCTTAAAAGATTATGTTCACTTCAAAATCAATGAAATTTTAGAACAAGAGATTTATGGCTTTAATTAATGGATTGGATGACCAAAAGGGTACAACTTCTCTCTTAGTGGACATATCCCTTTAGGGTTTGGGGTTCACTATTGATCCCAAGTGTTGCATTTATTTTTAATGAGTCAATATGTGAGATGATTGATCTTCATTAATTTTTATGGATTTATTTACTTGAATTAGATACTATTCTTGAGTATTTATCCTTAATAATACAATTATTGGTTAGTTGGTATTAAATTCACATACATGTTTCAATTATATTATAAAAATGACACAATATTTAAAAAATCTAGAGACCATGCTCATCTTTATTTTCATAAAGAATTAATTCAAGGCCATGTGAAATTTTATTTATTTTTCATGATTATTAATTGATAATAACACTATGATTTATTTTATAATTTCATGATGAAATCATTAGATTGAATTCAATGAAAATATATGCATGTTCTTTCATTAAGAATATTTTATGGAAGATGGAAAGCCTCATGATTGATTTTGAGAAGGTCTTGGATGTTTATAAGTTATATAGGCTACCTATATAAAGGTAAATTGTAAATTGTGTTACATACATAATGGTGTGTCTCCATTATTATATGATATGTAAAGGAAAGTGGAATATGTGTAAGGGTACACTAAGGATATATAAGAGTACACTAAATTGGTGTTTCATTTTGTAAGGATACTTGAAGGATACATGGAGTTACATGTAAGATCATGTAAGGGTATATAAAGATTGTTTCATGTTATCAAATATCTATATAATGTAGTAATGTGAGTATTGAAGGCAATATAATGGTATTTCATTATCTATGTAAGGTTACTTCAGTGAGTAAGGGGACCTATGTAAGGGAAACTAATGGATTCCATAGCCCACATAAGGGTATATGAGGTGTTACATAAGGGTTATGTGTAACTTACACTACTTAAATAATGGTAAGGAGTCTATCAGATCAGTTTATCTACTATTAATGTGTGGGTGATGAGCAAGTGAAAGAATAATATTGATTCCATGATCAAATTGATCGACCTCCGGAGATCAAGTCAAGTCCAAAGCACACATAGCATTGGATATTCATTGAAATTACATTTAGGAGCCAAGGAACCATATATGTGAAAATTACTATAATAAATCTAAACAACAATGAAATATGATAAGTTCATGATTATTCTTGAGATAATTTCCTAGGATAATGGCAGTGGCATCATCTAGGAGTGAGGATTCAAAATGAATTGAGAATCCTGAGTTGTATAGGAATTTTACATGAGAGTTACAACATTCAAATTCTGCCACGTAAGGTTTCTTGAACTAAACTGCACTATGATATAGGTATTTTAATGAGTTTCTAATGTAGGTTTTTATACTTTATTAATGGGAGATGATCCAAAAAAATTATTTATCTGTTTAGAGAATAAATAGAACCTAAAACCTTTTAGTATTCGAAATGTTATTTATGAAGAGTTGGAATACATAAAGAATGATTAGGTATTAAATATGATGAAATATAACACCCAACACCTTGTGGGTATTCATGTTTAATTGATAAAAAATAAATATTTTATTAAAAAAAATAAATCATGGAATAAATGAGATACCACATGAAAAATAATTTTTTCCTAATTGATAAATTTGTGCATATATGTGATGATGAATTACTATAGAAATATTATTAGAGATTATGGATCCATTTTGTAAGTGAATTTTGAGAAGCCTGATACATATTTTTATCAATGAAACATATCCAAATATATGAGTTCTTGAATGAGACAACCCTATATATTTTATGGTTGAGATTATCATATCATTCAAGATATATAGAATCCCTATTTGGGGTATAACCAACAAGAAAAACGAGTTTCACTTTTAGTCAACCCAAAGGAACTATGTGTGACAATCTATCTGTTATTAAAACTAAAAATGATCTGAGATTAAGAGATAATATTTATTTTATCATGAACCATAAAAAGGTATTATTTATTAGGTTCCCTTTAAATATTGTTTAATGCTCTCTTAGTTGACCATAATGTGTCCATTGACTCTATATTTTGTAATATGTCTTTGGTTCCCTCTAAATATCCATGAATATTTGAACATGTAATATGGTAATGATTTGAATTAGATCATTTCCCATATTTCCTGGATGTTTAATATGGTTAAATATCATAAGTAAGTAATTAGTAATAACATAAATCTCCTTTATTTTTTGAGAAGAATAAAATGATGATGTCATTATAGAATTTGTGTTATACAGCTCAGGTAAAATATGAACATAATTTTATCTTTGATTCTAACTCTCATATAAAGAAAGGATGTGAAATTCCATCTACCCTCTTGTAGTTAAAAAAGAGATATGATTCTGTTGATGAAGTATCATATTATTAATCTATTTAATTCACATTCAATGAAAAATAAGACCAATAGAGAATCATTCACGATGTTTGGTATTTTATAGTAAATGATATGAACTTGTAAAATAAAATATTGATAATAAAATAAGTGGTCTTGAATCTCAACACAAATAAAGTGATAACCAATATGAAGGATGAAGGTAATATGACTAGAGGTCTTTTCCATGATATTTTAATGTAAACCTTCATGGAGAAATAGTTCAAGGCTAGCTTCATATGTATCAAGACCCAACGTCAAAATAGGATTAAATCATGAATGGGTGTTTCTTTATATAAGAAAGTAATGGATACTTGGTTGAAAGATAAATATATGAAAATAGAGGCCTTGAATAGAGGATGAACATCTCTAATTGAGAAGATTAAGATAACTTCAAATGTTATCTCAACTTTTTCAGAAAATAATAATAATATATATATAATTTAAAAGAAAATTATTTTTCCATGAAAAATTTGGGATTGTGGTTACAAAAAATATGAAAGCACCAAATTTAAAATATTATGGAACATTTGGGAACAATAGGTGTAGTTGTTTTGAAGACAATAAGAAAAGATATGTTATTGTAACTGTAATAGTTATAATATCTCAATCAATTATAGACCAAATGTAGTGTAACTATTAGGGTAAATGTTAAATTTTCTCTCCTCGATCATATTCCATGGTATTGAATTAGATGAATGCTTGGAGTTGTAAAAAATAAATACATAGACACTCCAATCCTATGATTTATAATTAGATTGTTATCCAAGAAATATAATATTAATATTGAAAATTTGATCAATAGTTTATAGGATAAAAATAGGCCTCAATAATGGGACTATCAATCACAAAAATATTAGAACTAATCATAACTCTTTTTGAGGAAAAGATGAAAAATATGGGATAAAAAAAGGTATTTTTCTAAAAGTGAAGGTTCTGGAAAAATGTATTCTATATAAATAATTAGTTCATTGGAATAAAATACGTTTCTAATCCATGAATCCTATCAATGAGAAATAAATAAAATACCTTGACGAGGATGGATAAAAAGAAGAATGAAATTATGAGGGGAAAATATCACCTGATTATTTCTTCAAAAGGACTGATATATTCCTCTTTATTATAATTATTTGATGTTATTTTCAGATAAGATATAGGTAATTGAAGGATATGACTGATAATTTCAATTCTAAATAGAAAAGATACTGAGTAATTTCATATTACATCATGCCTCTAAACATTAAATGGTGAAGAAGTTGAGCGTGTCCCTTTAGGGGATCTTAATTGAGAAATAAGGTATAACAATAACACATTAAACCCCTTCTCCAGTTATTTCATTCTAAAAATTTTTGTGGACTCTTGTTTTATGAAATGATGAGATACATGGGGGTATTCTTTTGAACCTAAACATTCTGATGTTTTTTTAAAGTGTGAGAAAGATCATATATTTTTTTCCTTAATAACCCCTATCCATAGAATTTTAGGCTTGATGTCACATTTTGTTTTTTTTCATGGATATCATAGACATCCTTTTTTATATCACTCATGTTTTCTACACTGGGTTAGACAAAGTTGACTTATAATTGATTAATTAAAATTTAGTTTCTTTTTATCAAGTTATATCATCCCTTAAATTAAAAAAATAAGTGAATGTGTTTTGATGATAATGATGAGGTTAGAAGACCCCCACCTATCCTTTTAATTTGGTTTTCAATAAGGGGATAATGTTTTTGTAATTACCTATACTTTTTAAATGACATTTTTTCCTAAATAAATTCGTGTTCTGTATAATGTTACACATAAAAAATATATAGAAACTGAAAAAAAAATATCATTAAAAAATATCATTAAATTAGTTATCTATCAAACTAATTGAAATGGTAAAAATTAAAAATGGGAATAAAATATAAAATAGAAAATCTAAAATGGGAAAATAAGTATTGCCTGATTATTTTAGAATCATATCTCATATAGAAAACACTATATTAATAAAACAAAATAATATTAATTCAATAAACGTCTTGGGGATGTGAAAATATAACCATAAGTGGAATTCGAATGAATTTTTAGTTAAAGAATGAAGTTGTATTTATAGGGTATAAAGGGATATGTGGCCATTAGGATTCAAACATTATATGATCATTGGTCAACATGAATGTTGGAAAATATACACATGGTTGATAATTTTACCATTATAAATAGTGTTTATATGTAGTAATGGAAAATGATATTTTATATATAAAGAAGAATCGATTTCCTCAACAAGTAGATCTAAGCCATTTGAATCCAATTTCTCTGAACATGGGAGGGAGGTAGCATCATTGTGGTTTTACCTAGACCAATCCCATGTCGATCTTCATAATGTGGGTCTTTAATGAAATATCATATGGTATAAGTTCATGTTAGAGGAGATTACCACTCGATGAATGTTAACCAAGCCACCCCATGGAACTACAACCATCACACACCTTACTATTAAGGCGTATATGGGTATAATAAGGAGTTACATGTCAAAAACCTTTTTATTTAAAGTTTAAATTCCCTTATATATATAAAATTAGTATTCCATAAATACTTATTAAGAATAGCTTTTATAAATAAAACATATGTTTAAATGATATGAAGTTGATAATTTTTTTGGACATAAATAAAGTATAATTTTTATCTCTAGAAATTATATACACTTTTATAATAAACATAAGAATTATGAATAATATGTTTTCATAAAATAACATTTGAAAAAACATGTATCAAAATATAAATGATAAAATAATTTTATAATTTCCTAGGAATATTTTTATAAGTGTCAAAAATTTGACTCTCCCTATCAAAAAGTTATTTTTAAATAACTAAGGATATTTATATTAAAAATTAAAAATTATCATATTTATATAATTAATCTATAAAAACAAATTTTATATTTTAAATAATCATGTCAAATTTTGGTTTGGTTGAATTTATGATAATTTTCTAAAATACATTATTTTTTCATGAATAGTAAACAGTAAACATTTAGGTTTCTAGTATATTTTATTACTTAATAATTATACCATAATTATGTAATAATTAATTAAACACAATCCAAATACTAAATAATTTTATTTAATTAATATTATTTATTTTTATAGATTTTATTTAATTACGACAACTATATGTGTCTTTCCAATGTCTAAATAGAGAGATACATATTTAAAACAGAACATTGCTTTGTAGAATCTTTACATTTACACGAAAAAATAAGTATTAAAATAGTTTTTTGTTCTAGTGGATAAAAATATCAAAATAGTTGACCCAAATTTCTTGAACCTTGATCCAAAATAATATATTATCCAATGGTTTTTCATTTCCCACAACTGATATTTCTAAGACCTATATTAGGAAATTATTAAACAATTCCTCCACTTTTTCAATAAATACCAAACCATATCACTATTTCCCTTCTCTAAAAATTCATAATACATGTATTTAAGGTGGGTTTTACTCCCAATTATTCTCACAAAGGTGTCCTCAAGCCCCCAAGGGTCCATACACATGTTTTAAAAACAACACTTCAAGGTAAGGGAAATCTGAACATCTCTTTCCATTCAAGTTCATTGTTTTGTGGTATGTTTTCTAATTGAAAAAAAGATATTTTCTACAATTTATATTGCCTCATTACTATAATAATAGTATTTTATCAATGTTTTAACTTTTTTCTTCCCATTTTTCCATTTCCCAAAATCATATTTTATACCTGTCATGACACCAAATTTCTTTCTCAAATTTTAATATTTTACATAATAGATTCTCCATTTCTTTTTTATTTAAGTTCCTAAATATATTTTATCTCAAATGGTTATTCAAATAGATTTAAAAATTACTAATTGATTCTGCAATTTTTATATATGACACATTCATTCCATTTCTATAGGTTAAAAATTATGTAATGATCGTTTATTTATGGGCTTTTATATGTTATGACTTTGATAGAGAAAAATACATTATTTATTCCCTATGGGTTATTAATGAAATTATTTATTATGATAAATGTTTCTGAAATTAATTAATTCATATGAAGTGTTCTCCTTTATAACACTCCATTGCATTGGGTAATGTATTTAATCTCTAGATATGACATGTTATACGATACCATAGTGAATAACCTTGGTAATATTCATTTATGATACCTTGGTGATAAACCTTGGTTACATGCTTATAAATATATAATTTAAATGTTTTATCCACATTCACTTGTTATTATTCATGTTATTATTATTATGATATGCCTCTTGCTCTTGACTTATCACTATGCCTTATGTTTTTGTCGATATGTCTCAAGATCACTTGTTATATGTCTCCCTTACTTATTCTTGTACTAGGATTCATGCTCACCCCTTTCCTTTGATGCATGTCTCCAGGATATGAGATGCAATAAAAGTAAAACATGTTTAACCAATTAATTTTTTTACTTAGGTGGTTTAATAAGAATGTTTTATGTTTTCATGTATTATATACCTTATTTCCATGAAACCTAACTTTAAAATAACCTTAGTTTTTATAATGTAATGAAAAGTTTTGAAATAAAAAGGCAAGATTCCATGGTAGGTATCAAAGGTTTAGTTACTTATATAAATTTGGATTTTAAAACGTTATAAATAACCTTAGGGGAATGTCTAAATATGGAAAAATGGCATGGAATTTGTTTATTATTATAAAAGTAATTTATAATCAAATAAATCCTTGTATGGATACTACAAGTGGATATGGATTTGGCATATATGTACCTATGGTAACAACAAAAAACACTTCATTGAGATACACTCAATTAGTAACTCATGAATGATAACAGGCCTTTCTACACACATGGTTTTCACTCCTAGGAGATATGTTCGGTTAATCACATGATTTAATGAATCATTGTGAAGGATTTATAGAAAATTAAATTTTTATTAAATTAAATCAGTAACATATTTATGAATGATTTTTTAAGTGTTAAGAACCCTTTAGATACATATTATTTTTAAAAGTAACATGTTTCTCAATATGTTTTTCTTCTTTTAGAGAAATAGTGGGAGAAAGGAGGAACAATATAAATGATTGGTGCAACAAACGATTCACTGATTGAGTTTCAATGGATGATGGATTGGAAAACTTTATGATGATGATGAATCAACTATCTTGAGTTACAAACAATAACTTGAATCAAGTTGATAGAGATTATTCAGATTGAAGGGAACAACAATATTTTGATTCCTTTATATGTCAATGGTATCCTTCTTTTAGTGGATCTATCATCCAATTGATTTTTGAAAAATAGATAATCTCTATAGAAATGATCACTTATGTACTCCATTTTTTAGAGAATGAGAAATTCTCACTCGTAGTATGACACATAGAAGTATAATTTGATTAGCAGTGAACAATAATTAAAAACACAAAGCTAATAAAGTGTATTGATTCAATAGAGTTGGAAGAGTTAAGGAGATTACTTTTCAATAAATATTTCCACCATTCTATGTGAATGAAAATGTAGAAGGAATCATAAAGATAAAGTAGAAGGAATATGAATCGGTAGGGAGCTATGAGATTAACTTTAACGGACTTGATCGACACACCTCTAGCTTCGTTCTGGATCCTAAGGGAAAGTTTGATTGATTATTCATGAGACTAAGACCCCATCTACTGAAAAATATAGAAAATTGAGACTATAAAAGATATGAGTAGATAGTGAAGATTTATATGATGGTTGAATTATATTTTTGAGAGACACAATGGTTATATATATTGAATGAAAAGAAGAAAAAAATCGTTCTAAACATAGGGAACAAATTTGATATTAGAATAGGAAGAAAAAGGTGTAACTTCCCACATGAAAAAAATGTGGGAAGAAGCATTCAGAGAATTTATTTCTTGGTAGTGGAAAGTTATATAAGTAAGGAAAATATGGGAATATATCAAGTAAATGTGTTGGTGAGGTGAATCCTTAAAATTATAACACTAATGAGAAAGGGAATATGGTTCAGTCCTAGATGGAAGATCAATTCTTCATGTGTGGAAAGATGGGTAAATTTTATAATCAATTTCCAAATTACAATATAATTGAGGGGAATACACATAAACTTCATCATAGTCTAAGGGAGAAATGTTGGGAACTTTATATCATAACAACTGAAGAAAAAACTCCTAATGATGTGATGTTAGGTACACTCTTCATGCTCTCAAATCTAGAAAGTAATTTGTTTGATTCCAGTTTTACACATTCCTTTATTTTATCTATGTTTGTAAGGAAAATAGAATCAATTTGTAAAATTCTTGAATCATAGTTATCAGTAAAGTCTCTTATAGGGATTATCCTTGAATCAATAGTGTATTGAAAATATGGTATTAACATTGTATATTACAATCTCATAGAAAATTTAGTAGTCATTCTAGTGGTGGAATTCAACTCTATACTGGGGATAGATTGGGTCTCAAACTATAAATCTTGGATCAACTGCATAATTAAGGGAATTTTATTAGTATTGAATGGAGATCCTACTTTCATTTTCTAAGGAGAGATATCCAATCTAGTTTTTTTTTCTAGAAGCACCTCCCATGTACTTTTCTATGCGTATAATTAGTAAAGAGTGATAAGGAAATGAATGTATAAATACATAGAATATCCCCATCATTCATGAAAAAATTGAAATATTTTTTGAAGAGTAATCTGGACCTCCCCTAGAAGGAGAGATAAATTTATCCACTCGTATCACACCTGGATCCAATCTGATATCTTATACCACATATAAAATGTAGTGTATGGAGTTAAAGGAATTAAAGAAAAAACCTCATGATCTTTTGGAGAATGGATTTATCTGACCAAATGTGTATCCTTGGAAGAACCTATTATCTTTGTGAAGAAGAATGATAGATCAATGATGTTATTCATTGATTATAGAAAACTTAATAGTTTCACAATGAAGAATAATTAACCTCTCCCAAGGATTGATGATTTATTTTATCAGCTTCATGGGGATTAATTATTCTCTAAGATTGACCTTTGATATGGGTATCATCAATTGATGGTGAATAAATATGGTATTCCAATGACTGTCTTTTGAATAGGATATGGGCATTATGACTTTGTTGTTATTCCCTTAATCTTTGAACAATGCTCCTGGTATATTTATGCATTTTATTAATATAATCTCTAAGTAATACCTTGATAAATATGTTTTAGCTGTTATGGATCATATTCAAATATATTTAAAAAGTTGTGAGTGGCATGAAGATAATCTAACTGTTATATTAGGAACTTTGAGTAAGGATAAAATATTTGGAAAATTCATCGAATGTGAGGTCTAGTTATAAAACACTGCATTCGTGGGGAACATTGTAACCAATAAAGGAATATCACATAACCTTGAAAAGAAAAACCAACATACGAGTGGCCTTATCCTAAAATGGTAGCTGAGATTCATAGTTTTCTTGTTTTATGAATATATTATAGGTTTTTTATGAAAACTCTTTCCTGACTTTATAATCTAATAACAAACTTAACTCGAAAATGGGAAAAGTTTATCTAGACAAAGGAGTGGGAATAATGTTTCCCAGAACTGGAGAAGAGATTAGTTACTAAACCTATGCTAACTCTATACTTTGTAGAGAATAATTTTTTAATTATAGAGATTCATCTCTAAAAGGCATTGGGTTCAACCTCATGAAAAAATACTAAGTGATTCCTTTTGAATATCTATAGTTAAATATTCATAAGTAAAATTATACTATGCATGATCTAGAGAGAGATGTGGTTAGTTTTTATATATTTAAAAATGGAGGTAATATATTTGTGGGGATAAAGGTAATATATACACAGACCTCCAAAGATTGAATTATATTTTTACACAAAATGAATTGATCATGAGAAAAAGGATATTTCTAGAAATTCTTAAATAAAATGATTGTTAAATTAATTATCACCATTGAAGAGAAAACAATGTTGATTATGCATTAATTAGGAAAGAACCTATTGTTCTAGAAATGATGAGGATTCATGGAGATCCTTTGATTATAAACCTAGTAAAATTGGCCAAGGGAATCCTAAGGTATAAGAAATCATCAAACCTTTACCAAAAGATTTCTTAGCCATCATTATTTGAAAATAAAAAAATATATCAAATAGATAATCCTTTGGTACCATAGAAGATATAGGTTATGAAGAATGGGATGTTTTCTGAGCTTAATATTGATCAAGAAGGTATATTTAAATTTCGTACATAGTTATATGATCGATGCACACCATAGATAAAGAAGGAACTGATGGATAAATATCATATCTCTAAATTACCTATATATATTTGATGCACTAATATTTATTGAGAACTTCATGATCATTATTGGTGGGATAATATGAAAAGGTAGATTTTTTAATACACTGCATGGTTCTTGGTAATTCATCAAGTGAAAGTAGAGTGATAAATTCCTAAGGTGGAATTCCAAACACTACTTATACTAACTTGGATGCGGGACAATATCACTCAATAATTCAACACTTGTGTCCTAAGAACATCCCGTGGAAACAATCTGATATGGATTATAGTGGATCGACTAACCTAAACTACTCATTTAATCACTATTTTGTAAGATATCACTGTTGGTCATTTTTCAAGGATTTACATAGAGGAAGTGGTAATATTGTATGTAGATCCACTCTCAATCATTTTTTATCATTATCCAAGGTTCTCATTTTAACATCCAAGGTAAATAAAGAATATGAAATTTTCATATTTATTAATATTTGTGAATTAAATATTAATTTTACTTGAAAGGAGATTCAATGTTCGTTGGCGCACTAGAAATGCAACAATGGGTTTCTTTTAAATCTTATGTTGCACACAAGGCTGAGTCATAATGTGAAAAATAATAATAATATAATATTATTATTTTCAATGGTAGTTAATGCCTAGATGTTGTATTGTCATAAATGAATAGAACTAACAATATTGTGATTAAAAATTTTATTAAAATTTATTTACATTTATCCTCTTATATTTAGAGGATTAAAATGAGAATGAATCCAATTTTAAGAATAAATACTCTAATATTTTTAAATGGTAGTCTTACCACCTTTTGATGGAAAACCATTTTTAAATATAGTTTTTTCACTTTTATATGTTCTATTTGAAAAAATAAAATTCTAATTTAGAATTTTTACATAAACATTTAATTTGGGAATTTGTTTTGGTATTTTTCTGATAAAGTTCATTTTTTTAATTAATAGTGAAAAATATTTCATTTAAAGTCAAAATTGTCTTTTCATCTAATTTATTTATATGATTTTATTTTTCTTTTAATTGGTTTTAAAGAGTGATTATATTATATTTTTATCATTTAATACAATTTTGGTCATTGGAAGTAATTTCACTTTTAAATTGGACATAAACACATGTTAATCTTATCGTAGTTTTTAGTTCTTAAAAACACCTTTTCGGTTTTGACCACGGAAATTAATTTTTAAATTAATTTATTCAACTTATATATTTTGAATTTGGAAAAAATGGATTTCATATTTAAAATCATGAGGTTCAAATTGTTTAAATAGGTAACTTTTAGTTTTAGACATTATGAATAGTAACTTCAGTAAATATTTTATTTACCATGGCTAAAGGGTAAATCTAGTAAATAAGGGTAAAAAAATAATATTATAATAATATTAAATTATCCTAACAAATGTATTATCCCTATTCTATGAGATATATCCAACCATGTTCATCCTTGGGTCTATTTATGGACCCCATGGAGCCACTTGTGTGTAAAAATGACATTTAATTACTTTTAATTTAAAGTTAAGGAAAATATAACATAAACATATATCTTTACTAAAACATTTATATTGAATTATATAAGTGATATATTCTACTATAAATAGTAATTATAAATCTAAAACTATTTCATACATCATGGTATTTTATTTATAATTTTTATTCATCAGATAAATAAATTTATTTATGTCACAATGGTGATATAGTGATTACCTTATTAATGAAAGATTTAAATAAATGAGATTATAAATATTAAAGTAAATGTATTTTGTAACTTTTTATGCCATACACGAATTTTATAGATGATTGTGACATGTTATTTTTGAATTAATCAAGTTTTTTCTAAATAATATAGTTGTTTTGGGTTTTTAAAAAGTCATAATATGAATAGTATAAAAATGACATAAATGTGTTTTTAAATAAATTAATATTTTATTAAATGATATAATAGTCCTCAAAATATAGTATTTGAAACATTGAAATATATATTGTTAAATATTTCATTAATGTTCCATTTTTGGGTTTCTTGTAATTTTATAGTAACTATGGTAACCATATATTATCAATATACAAGAAGACGTTGTAAAATTAAATTAGTTTACTAATGGTTAAAGCTAAAATATAAGGATAATTTTACGACCTAAACTTGTCTAAAACCCATTTTATGAGAGTATTATGACCCATAATCATATTAACTTCGAGATATATTACTTTTTTGTTATTATAATTTAAAAATAAACTAATAAAAAAATAATACTTTCAAGCTTTCCTAAAGTGCCTCTCCTCTTTCTTATAAAAGGACACCACCTCTAGCCCATTACTCACATATATCAAGCCTATTAGCTCATCAAGAAGCTTCTACAATATTCTCCCTACATTCCTCCCTTCCTCCTATAATCCTTCCCCTGGGTAGAAGTAAATTTAAGAGATCCCTTTGGCTCAAATCAAAATAAGTTACCAAATTTGAGGTAATGTCTTCTCTCAAGTTACATTCCATTATTTTTTCATATCCACTCGCTATGTTATTATTATTATTATTTTATATAACAAAAATATTATACTAATTATACTAGGTTGTTTTTATTAGAATTATTTGAACTAAACTTATACACACCTTTATCTAATGGGTATAGAACATACTGTTTATGTGAACAACGGACTACTACCTAACGAAATGATGATTGTTTAATCTTCTCCTAACAGCTCTTATGGTGGCCATTATGATGTCACTATAATTATATATGATATTAATGATATTTATTTTATCTATATTCTTATTTAATTATCATTTAGTACATAACTTTATGCCTTTCATGTTGTATAAATACTATAATTTCATTTGAGGAAGTGCGGACTACCACCCCCTCAAAGTGATATGACTCGTTCATGCTATTCATGGAATGTATAAAGGATAGAATTAATGAACTTATGTAACATATATAACATATATATTATATTTTAATTATAATATATCTACTTACCATTTAGTTTTCATTCATTTAAATGTGAAAAAGAAATTAAAGTAGCATTTATGCGTACGAACGGCTTAATGTCACCATGAACGGTGCATTTAATTTATTATATCCAAATGCTATGGAATATTATAAATAAATATATACAAGATACATATGATATATATTATATATAAATCATGAATATCATTATGGATATCATGTAATTTTGACCACATGGACAACTTGTAATTATTACAAGTTCTTTTTTGACTCAAGTACCGAACATCGACAAAATGACCGATATGAACTTGAATAATTATATGATTGTTATAGCAAGGTGATAAGTGATATAAAAGGAATAATAAACATGAAAAAGGTTCTTAAGCATGTATAAATTAACTTAAGTTTATTATTCAGGAAAATACAAAACGATCGAGTCAAGTCGGACACGAGGTAAGGGACTTCGTCTCAATCTCCTTTCATTAGGGCATGTTTTGATAATATACACCTTATTCTTTTACACAGTGCATAACAAACCCATTTAAATTTTACTTTCATTCAAAGGGAATATTTTTTCTATGAAGTGTTTTACTAAATGACATAAGGAATGTTTTTTAAGGTATGTTGCGATAACCACCTTTCTGTCGCCGTGAGCATTATTTGATATTTGGATTTCTTAACAAGTTGTGATGTTTTTAAATAGAAAATAAATACCATATACCCATTTTACATATTTTAGTATTTAAAATGGTTTTGAAAGTTGATTTACTATTTCAATATTCTGAAATTATTTAATTTTATTACAAATGAAATTTTATTATTGATATATAGATATTTGAAATCATCAATGATTATATAATGGTACTTGAACATTTGATAGGTGGTTATGTGATAAACCAAATGACGGGTGGTTAGAAGATAAAACAAGGATGGGTGGTTACGTTATAACCTCCAATGCACTAGTCATGGAAATCGTCCGTATGACTATTCCATTTGAAAGAATGATTTGTCGAAGTTGACCATAAGGTTATTCTATTTATGTATGATTATTTCCCAAGTTTACCTTTTATATGTTATGTGTCCATTCTATGCGTTTTAAGGTAATATTTTGGTTACAAAAGGGTAAGCAATGAGATTTTATTAATTAAAGAGTATTTACTACTTCATAAAGGTGAAAAGTGTTACAAATGATAAATTATTTATGGTTTACTTATTGTTTTGAAAAACTAACAGTGTTCCTTCTTTGTGTATCCCTTACTGATCTTTTTATGCTCATCCCATGTTTTGAAATGTTTTTCATAGGAGTTAGAGGTTAATAGATTCAATGATGGGATCAAGGAAAATTTTGGATGTTTAAACATGAAATGAAACCATGTTATTGTTTTAAAAGTTTTTGTTTTATGAATGAAAATGGATAGTGAGTATAAGTGTATACTTTGTAATAATAAAGTTATTATGTATAAGTTATGGAATAATTCTCTAAATAAATAAACATAAAAAGATCCTCAATGTGAATTATTAACTTAATTCAAGATTATATAATGTTTATAGTTGGGTCTTTATATGCATTTAATTTTTGGAGATGAATTCCGCATTATTTGAGTACAGAATTGAATTTCAGTATGGCCTATCACCCCCAAACAGATGGTCAATTTGAAAGGACTATTCATAAACTTGAGGATATACTGAGAACATACAAAAATAAATTTTAAGGTGGATGGGAATCAAGACCTCACAGTAGTTGATTTCTCTTAAAATGACTCCAGAGACAAAGGATTAACATAAAATGATATTAAATCATTTTAGATAAATAATAAGCACATTACCAAAATACATTCAAAGGATAGTAATAGTTTATTGTCTTTAGAAACATAGAAAAAAATAATCTAACTTAGTGAAAGATCTTCAATGTCTTCCAAAAACATCATCCCCTTTATAAATTATTCTTAAAAACTTTCTCTATAAATAGAAGAAAATAAACACAATAATGGGCTGATATTAGATGCTCGATAAGGTTAAAAAATAGAGTTATGTGAGAATAACATGAGGATAAGGGTATGAAAATATGATCTTAACATTAGAAGATCATACTCTACATATCAAGATCCTAATCAAGAGTCATGTAATATAGATTAGAAATTTAAAAGACATAAATCATAAACGTTATAAATCAATATAAATAAACTATGAACCATAAGATCAGGTCATATAGGTTTGGATTAATTATAACAATAGAAAAATCATTAATGTGTCAAGATTAACTACAAATAGCTTCAACATAATGGGTCTGGACACACTAATCTCCTTCTAGGATCAAGACACACCAGTTTCCCATAGTGTATCAGGACACACATGTTTCTCATTTTGGATCACATCACACCTATTTCCTATAGTGGGTCAGTACACACTTGTGTCCCATTTTGGATCAGGACACACTTATTTCCCATTTTTGGGTCAAGACACACCTTTTTTCCCTTGTGGATCAAGCTTGTCAACTTATTAGAAAATATTATCTAATGAGATATAAATATTTACCCAATGATTTGTTGGGAGATATAGGTCTCAACCATTACATAATAAAATCATACATATAAGGGCCACAAGATAACCAATGTTGCATCATATAGCGACCCATAAAAATTGATAGCTTTCATAAACATCATATCATCACCCATGAAAGTAAAAGGGTATCACAAAAATTTAATCATATCAAACCCTATAGAAAATAGTTAGGTTTCTTAATCATTTGATCCTATAATAACACGAGAAAATAAGTGGGTTTTATAAGAATTTTTCATGGTAAAACTCATTGAAGAGACACAGGTTTTAGGAATATCAATCCAATAAAATATAAACCATTCGGGTAAATAATTTGAATGGTTTTCTTGGATCACATCCCTGGTAAATCATAAACTATAACACATAGTTTCATCTTATTTGGAAATGTATTCTTAAATATCACTTGGTACATCACTTTTTAAAACTAATATCATTTTTCATATCCTTTTCACTGAAACCACTTCAAAACATATATAGGAATGAAGAAAAAATAATTTAAAACTTTTCTTGAGGAAAATATATTTTCCAATTTGAAAAATTCTCTTTAAAATATAAATAATTTTGAAATTTTTTTTCTTTGAAAAAAGCTTCAAAAAAATATAAAGATAGATTGAAAAGAACTTCAAAACCATGTTCCTTGAAAACATATAAAAAGGTTTGAAAACCTTTTGAAAACAGTTTTATTTAACTCATATAGAATAATATTTTAAACTTTTTGAAAACTTATTTCCTTTAAAACATACAAAGGGATCATTTAAAATAATTTAAAACAATTTTTTTAATCATTAAACTTTTTTTGAAAAAAAAAACTTCCAAAAACCATTAAAAATAATGAATGCCCGAAATATATGAAAAAACTTTTTTCTTAAAACTAAAAAATTTAAATAGGAAATTTATGCTTCAATTGAATGATAGTCATGATGGTGGAAAACTCTATACATATAGAACATCCCTTTTGTGCTTTAAAATGTTTAAAAAAGTGCCTTGATTGGAAAATGAAAAGAAGAATAATTTAACTAAAAAAATTATTTAAAAACTAAAACATGTGTATAATGTATTTTAAATATCATATGAAAAATATCAGATAATTTTATAAATGTTTTTTATAAAACATGATTTTGAAGAAACACACCCTTCCAACTATAGAGGGAGATAAAGTCAGATTTTCTCAAAAGCACTTTCATAATTATCTTAAATGAAAATGAGAAAGAATATTGTAACAAAACCTAATGATAGAATTAATAAGCATTGGGGAATAAAATTATTTTATTTTATTAAAACATGTATCATGAGGTTTAATCAATGAAATCATAATCATAAACAATCCTATAAAATGATAAGATTTTTGTAATAAACTCTTACCACATGGTAACTATGATTAATACTTACAATGTTAGAAAATGAAATTAAATTATGGTAAAAATATCATGTAAATAAATAAATTTATGATATAATATATCAAATGTCAGCTTATAAATCTAATAGAAGAATATTGGTGTATAACATGGCATGTATCTTGAAGAAGGAGAATTGAGACAAAATTACATTACCAATTTGGTAACTTTTGAAACCTGAACCCCATAAAAGAAATATCATAAAATTGATATTTAAATTCTAATAAATTTAATTATAATAATCATATAATTCTCTCAATTAAATTATATTCACCACACAATAAAAATATGTGGTGAATAAAGTGTAAGTCACACATAAATAAAAGAGAGATGAGAAAAAACCTTCCATAAGTCTTGATTCAAGTCATACTCATAAAACCTTCTTGTATAATAAATATAATTTAATTATAAATCTATTAAAGAAAAATATTATTATATTTAATACCATATATTATTTTTTATGGAATTTTGTTACTAATTTATTAAACACTTCATGTTATTGTTACGTTTTGGGTTATATCTGTTTTGTTTTTCGTAAATGTTTTGACATGTAATTCTTGGTCTATGTACATAGACCACAGTTAACATATTTAATAAATGAAAAACATGATATATATAAAATATATATTCAATAAATTTTAATTTATAATAATATATAAAATATAGAAATATGAAAGGCAATACACCTTTTATTGAGACGGTAGGCCATACATACACATGAATGTAGTTTCTGTTATATTATCGTATTGAAAGAAACAAAGTAAATGATATATATATATATATATATATATATATATTTCATTACAGTTTCATTACTAAATCATATATATAATATAATTTCATGAAAATCATCCTTAATACATTCTAAGTAAAGTGTGAACGAATTACATCCCTTTAAGGAGGCAGTAGTCCATACGTCCCCTAACAAAGTTATCGAATTTACCAAAAATGGAAATAATGGATTTAAGTCGTATATAATAATTAAATAAATATAAATACATTAATACATCATAAATATCATATATTATATATAATAATATAGGTTTTATAATAATTCCCAACAATGATAGGTGGTAAACGAAAAACAAACAACATTATTTTTTGAGACAATAGTTCTACGTACACAAAAACAATAATTTTGTTACCCATTAGATTGGAGTGTGTGTAATTACAGGTCTAAAAATTAGAATAAAAACATATCAGTATATTTATGATAATTAGTTTGTTATATAATCATTTAATAGTAACATTTTAGGTTGTGGATAATGAAAATAAAACTAAAGAGATTGAGGAAGGATGTTACTTATTGTTTAGGTAACTCCTCTTGGATTGCATAGAAGGGAATCCTTGATTCTCTTTATGAAGAAATGGAGGCTTCTAGGATGAAGGTAGATATTTTCAGATGATATTTGGATAATATTTTTCTAAGCTAAATTGGATTGATAGGTGTGAGAAGGTGTGGGGGTGAGTACCCTTTTATAATAGAGGAGTAGAATTATTGTAAATATAAAAAGTTAAACACTATTAAGAGGTCTCTCTTACATCATTGAAATATATTAATTGATAAAACTACATAAAAGAGGGTAATTGGTCTAAATATGTCTATAAAATGGATTTTTGACATGTTTTTAGGGTATTTGGGGCCTTTATTTTAAGGTTCAGTCACTAAGTAAATTAATTTTTACCTCAATCGCTGTAATTAATCTTAATTAATTTCACTGATATTTTTTGTTAAAAACTATGTTTACCATATAATACATTATAAATTATTTTTATTCCAAAAATAGAATCTATTTTTTCCAAATTATAATCATAAGTGATGAAATTAGTTTATTTTAATCTCACTGATAGGACAATATGATGAGTTTTTTTAGATAATGTCTAAACGGTTAAAATTATTTTATCCAATATCAAGGTAAAATTTCTTCTAGTGACATATATTTAATTAATTTATATATAATTGATCTAATTAAATTTTAAAAAACTTAAAATATTATTTAACTATAAAAATAAATTATACAGAAATGCAGTTTTCAATTAAAATTCAATGTCTTCTCACTATTCATCAAAAAATAAAACTTCTCAAAAAAATTCTGAAAAGTCAACGAAAGTAAATTTTGATATTAATATTTCAAAAATGAATTTTATTTTTTATGTAAAAATTATAAAAGTGACAAAATATTATTTAAAATGGGTTCTCCAGTAAAATTTAGTAGAATTACCTTTTAGAAAAATTCATTTTTTTATTCATAATATTTGATTTATACTTATGTTATAACTATAAAATCTATTAGATGTGTATCAAAAATATTGGTTGAAAATATAACATATTAATTTAATTAAAAAAATTATTCAAAAGATATTTTTTAAATTTATTGAGATAAAATTTTGTTTGTACATAGAAAAATAGTTTTCTTAGAAAAGTAATTTATTTATTTTCAAATAGTTATTCCATTCACTTATACTAATTTATCACTGATGGATCATTTTTATATAAATTTTTAAATCATATTTTGATCATTTATTTAATCTCATTAACAACATGGAATCCAATTTATAGGTGGTAGCTATAAAAATATTTAATAATAATATTAATAATATATTTTAGTTTGGTAAAACATTGCCTTAAGTGTTATGAAAACTGTCAATGGAACTAATCATTGTGTGTAACACAAGACAAACATAGTGTTTTGGGTATTTAAATTCAATATAAGTGTTTTTTGTATCACAAAATCAACTTGGGGTTGTGTATAATATAAGCCAAACATTTTTCCTTCATATAGTAAAACCTATATTCTATGTTGCATGAAATAAAAAATATCATAAAGATTAAATTAATTCAGAAAAAATAATTCAAAAAATCACATGGTGTTACATTCTTCTCCACATAAAAAAAATTCCCTAAAATTCGTATGGGTTGTCAATGGTCTAATACTTTAACTTTCATTTCTTAGAAACCAACATCGTAAAAATGTATACTAAACATCCTTTAAAAAGGGAAAATTGGAAATATAATGGTTACCCAATGTAACTCATAACTAGGTTTCCACATTAGATAAGATAAATGGGATGTGGAAACATATACCCTGTGGAACATTGAAAATTATCTAAGATATAGATAAAGATCGCTGCTCATAAGAAAGTGTTTGATCTAGAGAAAGTTAAAAATCTCAAAACCATAAAATGAATAGGCATGAAAGTGGTCATTGATATCATCAAAAATGGTGATAATATGACAAAATATTATTTCAACACACTTTATATAAAGTTAAATCATTTTTTACAAGAATATGTACTTGCTTTATATCATTCTCGTTCATAAGAAATATCTCATCCTTTAGTTCTAGCTTGACCAATTTTCACTTCACCACTTACTCCAAAAATGGTGGGTAAAATTTTCATTCCATGAAAACTAATTGATCATGAGTTCCATGATAATTCATACCATATATATTCAGTTACTATCTATAAAAAGGGGATAGAGCATGTTATATAACATTCATAAATCCTCATACGATGAGATAATACATTAATGTCAAAAACGTCAACTGAATTTTAACTTAAACACTTCATAAATGGTTAAACTTATAACCCTTCTGAACAATAAATATCCAAAACAATAGAAATAAGGTAACTAAATTTCTAAAAAATATCTTAGAATTAATCCCCTAAATATCATAATGTGTCTCTTGGTTATCACATACCAAACATGTGAATACCTTCATCATGTTTTCTATTGAAATGTAGAAATAAATTTAATTACCATAAAACCATATTGAAAACATGAATTCATTATAATACCAATGATTATTGAATATATTACTTAAATAAATATATATATAAAAAATTAATCCATGATAAAATAGAACACTTTTTCATCAAATCCTTTATCAGTTCAAAGGTCATTGATATAACCCAATTTAATTTCTATAAATCAATTATCTCTTTATCCAAGCCAAACACAATTTACCTAATATCTATTACACATTTAAGGTTACCTTCCCTAAATCAAAATATAAACTTTATATTAAATTACATTTCTATGAATTTAACACCATTAAACATATTTTTTTAAATCCTTAATAAAAATATTATACTACAAATTCTTATATATTTACTTATTTATGTAACATAATATTTGAATTACAAGGTATATACACTCTAATAATCCAACATTATATTAAACCATTACTCAGAATTAATTATATTATTCTATAATACCCCTTTTATTAAAATATGAAATATTCATCATGTCTTAAGGTTTCTCATCCTCTATCTAATCATGGTTCTTACGTTGAATATAGAAAATACTATTATAAGATAACATACCTTTCACAAGTCATTTTTAGTGCTATTATCTTTAATAGTATAGTCAATACTCAAATCAACTTCCTAGCTATCTTTATGATATTTCCACATAAGAAATCATTTTTTCATAATTCCTATACATTCCACATGTTAAAAATTTATTGATAGCCATGTTCCTTCTACTTCCATTTGTTGACTAAAACCATAAAGAATATGGAGAGAAACACTTATCATAAACAAAAACACATAATCATGAAAATTTACTTATTGGATGCCTATATAATTACACCTAATTTTAAATTTATAAAACCATAGGATTAACCTTAGATATATCATGATGTGTATCCTTATAAATATCCCTAGGGGTATCACTAAATGTTTCTCATCCTTGTTTCCAAATATTGACCAAACCATTCCTCTGATACCAACTATAATCACATAGGACTAACATACATGTTTATTACATCATTTTAGATGAATATTCATTACATTAGAAAAATAAATGCATGGGGATCATGTTATATTAGTGTGTTTGTAATCAAGGAACAAAATATTCTAACATAGTGAAAAATCATTAATTTTTTGCACAAAGATCTTCCCCTTGAGTATTTCTACTTCAAACTTGTCTTCATAACTAGGGGAAAAGAAATATAAGAAATGGGTGATCTCATATTATCATTAATGGTAAACAATGGATGTATATAAGAATAAAATGACAATAAGTGTATGAAAACATTATCTTAACATTAGAAAATCATACCCTACATATCAAGATCGTAGTCTAGAGTCATGACCTAAATATTAGAAGTTCATAAGACATGAATCATATTGGTGAGGAATTATTATAATTCAATCATGAACAATAATATCATGTTGTATAATTTTGTGACCATTATAACTATAGAAATCCATTTAATGTGTCTAGGTCAACTAGAAATACCATCAAAATAGTGGATCAAGACATACATGTTTCCCATTTTTGGATCAGGAAACACCTGTTTCCCATAGTGGATCAGGAGACACCTATTTCCCATAGTAGATCAGGATACACCAATTTTCCATAGTTCATCAAGACACATCTATTTTCCATTTTGGATTAGGTAACACATGATTCCCCTTGTAGATCAATCTTGTCATCCTTTCTCACATCATTATCTCATAATATATAAATCTTTACCCAATTAATTAAAGGGAGATAAAGGTCTTACCCCTCACAAAAAAAATCATACATACATGGGATAAAATATAATAAAACATTCATCATATCATGACCCATAAAAATGTGATGGGTTTCATAAACATCATACCATAAACCATTAAATGAAATGGGTATCATAAACATTTAATAATATTATAACCTATGGACAACACATAGGATTCATAATCATTTAATCCCAGAATAAACCATGAACGGAATAATATTTCATAAGAATTTATCATGGTATAACACATTGAATATAATTTTTTTTTTCATAAATATCAATCCATAAAGACAAAAAACATTTATAAAATAATATTAATGATTTCCTTGGATCATAAACCATGTGATTTATAAACTATAACCAATATTGTTTTCATATATGGATAAGGATTATGAAATATCACTTATAACATCAAATTTTAAAACATATAACCTTTTATTAATCTATTTTGTTAAAATAAAATTCAAAATATATAAATAAATCTTTAAAAAGTAATTTAAAAAATTTCTTGAGGAAAATATAATTTACTCTTTGAAAAAACGCTTTAAAAAAGAAATCAATTTAAAAACCTTTTTTTGGAAAATTGCTTTGAAAACTTATAAATTAAGCTTGGAAACATCTTGAAATATCTATCCTTGAAAACTTATAAAATATGCTTGAAAATTATTTGACATTTTATTCATAAAAATATATAAAATAATAATTAAATCATTTTAAAACCTTTTTACTTGAAAATATATAAAGTGAGCTATGAAAATTATTTAAAAAACTTTTTTTAAAACATAAAACATTTGTTTAAAAACAATTTTCTTTGAAATATCTTTAAAAATCATGAACTTCCCAAATAGTAGAAATTTTTTTTCTTAAATGAAATATTTTAAACATTAAAAGTAACCTTCAAAGGATGTATAGTCATTATGGAAGATAAATCCATATATTCCAAACATTCCTTTTGTGTCGTAAATTTTTTTAAAAAGTTCATCGATTGGAAAAAACCAAGAATAATACTTTTAAAAAATAATTTTTTATTAAAAGTTAAACCATAGTTGAAAAATTATTTCAAATATAATAGAAAAATATTAAAAAAAATCAAAAATCATTTTTACAAAACATGCTTTTGAAGAAACACAATCTTCCGACCGAAGAGGGAGATAAATTCAGATTTAATGAAAACATTTTTTTAATTATATTAAGTACCAAAGAGTAGAAAAATTATAATAAAACATGAATATATAATGATTAAACATATGGGAATAAAATTCATGAGTATTCTTTAAATATGGATTATAAACATTCATCAATGAAATCTTAATCATAAACAATCCTGATAAACGATGAGATTGTTGCAATAAACTCTTGTCGCTTGGAAAATCTGAATCACACTTCCCATGTAAGATAATGTAATCACATGAAGAATAAAAATAATGGAAATAATTATATTCATAAGATAACATTTCCAAGGCTAGTGTATACACCTCATAGATGAATATAGTTTCATAACATGGCATGTGTCGTACAGAATGTGAATTGAGATAAAATTACTTAACAGATTTGGAAACTTTGGAAGTATAAACCCCATGAATGAATTATCATAAAATAGATATGTAAATACCCACATATTTAATTATAATAATCATATAATACACTCATTTTCATTATATACACCAAAAAATAAAAATAAGTGTTGAATAAATCATAAGTCTCACGGAAATAAAAGTGAGATAAGAAAAAACATACATTTTGTCATTATTCTCATAATACTAATTCAAACATCATATATAATAAATATAAGTTTATTATAATTATATTAAATAAAAATATTATTATATATAATACAATATATAATTTTTATACATCATTATATTACCCGTTTATTAAAAAATATATGTTAATGTTACGTTTCGGGTAATATCCATTTTGTTTTTTTACATGTTTTGACTTGTTATTCTTGGTCCTATTACATATATCATGATTTAATTATTTAAATAATGTAAAACATTATATACATATATTATATATTCAGTATATTTTTATTTATAATAATATTTTAAATATAGAAATAAGAAATGGAATACACCGTTCTTGGAGACGGTAGGTTGTATGTACACATGAATAATGTTTTTGTTATATTGACGTATTAAAACAAGGAATTTAAATGACATATATGTATATATATAATATATAATTAAATTTCCATTAATATTATATATATATAATATAATTTCACTAAAATAATTCTTAATACATTCCATTTTAAGTGTGAATGAATCACATCGCTTTGAGGATGTGGTAGTCCACTCGTTCACAAACGGAGTTATCATATTTAAACTAAATGGAAACCATTGAGGTATGTTTTATATAATAATTATAGATGTTAAAATAAATCATTAATATCAAATATCACATATAATAATAGGATGTCTATGATAATTCTCATCTATGAGAGGTGGTAAAGGAAAAGCGAACATCATTTTGTGAGATTGTAGTTTGCCTTACACAAAAATGGAATGTTTGTTACCAATTATTTATAATTTAGTGTAAGTGTAGTTCAATACCTTAAAATAAAATATACCAATATATTTAGGATACATATTTTATTATATAATAATCACATAATAATATTTGATGTGGTGGAGAATGAAAATTAAACTAAGGAGCTTGGAGAAGGATGTTACCTCTTCTTTGGGTAACTCCTCTTGGTTTTCACAAAAGGGCCTCCTTGGTTTGATTTATTCTAAAAGGGATGATTCTAAGATGAAGATAAATATTTTTGGAGGTTATTTGGGAAGTTTTGTTCTGATAAAAAGTGGATATATATGTGTGAGGAAGTGAGGAGGTGAGTTCTCTTTTAAAATGGAGGATGAGTGGAAATCTTGTAAATATAAAAAGGTAAACACTATTGAGAGGTATCTCTTATATCATGGGGATAAAATAACTGATTAAATTAGAGATAATAGGTTAATTGGTCTAAATATTTCAATACAATAGATTTTTTACATGTTTCTAGGGTATTTAAGGCCTTATGTTTAATCATTAATCATTAAGAAAACTAATTTTTACATTAATCATTGTAATTATTTTTAATCACATTCACTAATATTTTTTGTCAAAAATATGTTTACCTTATTGTACATTATAAACTATTTTGATCCAAAATATTAAATCCATTCTTCCAAATTCTAATCATATAAGTTTCATAAATTAATTTTATGTTAATCCCGCGTATAGGATGAGACAACTGTTTTTTAAAGTGAAAGGGTCCAAAACATTGAAATGTTTGTACATCAAATCTCAATGTGAAATTAGATAAAATAAAATAAATTTGATTAAAAAATTTATAACTTTTATATATATAATTTAAAACCAAATTATAATATAATTCAAATATATAAATAAATTATAAGAAGAAATAGATTTGTCATAAAATTAAATTTTTTTCAACTATTCATCAAAAAAATGAAACTTCTCAAAAAATACTAAAAACTAACCTGACGAAATTTTTTATATTTCAATTTAAATAGTGATGTTTATTTTTTCATATAAAAATCATAAAAGTTTCCAAAATCACATTTAAAATGGATTCTCCATTAAAAGGTGATAAAAATGCCTTTTAGAAAAAATACATAATTTTCTTCATAAAATTTGATTCATTCTTATATTATACCTATAAAATTATTTGTATGAGTATAAAAAATAGTTATTGAATATATTATATATATTTTTTATTTATAAAACTAATAAATTTTTTTGGTTTAATTTATTGAGATAAAATTATGTTTGTATATAGAAAAATAGTTTTCTTAGAAAAGTAATTTATATATTTTTAAACTGTTCTTTAATTCACTTTTACTAATTGATAACCAAAAAAATCATTATATATACATGATTACATTATATTTTAAAATTTTAGTTGATATTACTCATAACATTGTTTCTAATTTCTATGTGGTATAAATAATAATATTTTAATAATAATATTAATAGAATATTATAGTTCAATAAAACTCTATCATGCATGTTATGAAAAGTATCCAAGGAACTCGACATTGTGTGTAAAACAAGCCAAATATTGTATTGAATGTACTAAAATTCAATCCAAGTGTTGCGATTAGAAGAAGATAAACTTTTTTCATATATTAAATTCTCAAATTAGTGATTTCATATAGAAAAACAATATTTAGTGTTACATGAAATGAAAAATATAAAAAATATTAAATTAATTGAAAAATATATAATTTTGAAAATCATAAGGTGTTACAAAAACATCATCCACCATAGTATTCAAATGGAACCATATTAAGCTCTATTTGTTAAGATATTTAGAACTCCTATATGTTTGGATAAAGTTGAATAGAGAAAACTACTTGGAACATTCTTATGAAAGAAATAACAAAAAAGGTTCATTTCATCCAACAACATATAAAGGCTGCTCAAATTTAGCAGAACATAAATGTTGAAAATTGTAGAAGGGATTTGGAGTCTGATTTTTTGGATAAATTTTTCTTTGGATATGACCATGTAATAGAGTCATGTGATTTTGAAATAAATGGGTAGCTTATCCCAAGGTACATGAGCCCCTTTGGAATACTAGATCCCATAAGAGTAGTGGCCTATAAACTAGAACTTCCAACAAGCATTGCTTAGTTTCATGACGTATTCTGGGTATCACTATTATGGAAGTACATACCTTATCCCCAACATGTACTAAATCAATAGTTGATAAAACTTGAACATGACCTCTCTTATGAGTAGTAGCCGGTGGATATCTTGGACTATAGAGACAAGGTTATATGCAATAAGACTACCCACATTATCAAATTATTGTTCAGGATCCATAAATATAAATAAGTAATGTGGGAACCTGAGGATACAATGAGATAAGATTACTGTCACCTTTTCTCAACTAAGAGAGTGAGTTTAAATTTTGAGGATGAAATTTCTTAATGGGAAAGAATGTAACAACCCAGACTTTTTAACTTATATTTTTTACCTAAATAACATTTCTTATATATAATTTTATACGTATAAAAAATAATGATACAAAAAAAGTTTAATATTATTAATAAGTATCGTTATATTATTCATCTATGAAACCAATTAAAATTCTAAACATTTCAAATGGACAAAAAATATAAAATAGAAAAGATAAATCGAGAAAATAAGGGTCTCCCAAATCTTATAGACTTATCACTCCCATAGAATATGTTATAAAAATAAAATAAAAATTTATCAAATGAATCAATATATTATGAAAATTAAAATATAACAATTAGTGGAATTTTAGAGAATTTACAATGAAATAATGATGTGGTATTTATAGGGTATAAAGGGATATGTGACCTTTGGGATTTAACTATTATATGCTCGTTGGTCAGCAAGATCTTTGGTCAATGCAACTTTTGGTAACTATAAACTTGGTGGAAAATTTTACCATTATATTTATTTATTAAACATAGTAATGAATAAGTATAATTGATAAAAAAAAATTAGAATTGATGGCCTCAACCAGTAGAGTTGTGTTGTTTGAATCCCATTTGTCCGAAAATGGGAGGGAGGTAGCTTGACTAGGGGTTTTTCCTAGACCAATATCAAGATAAGAATAAAAAAAGTTAAGATTGAATTAAATTAAATATGGTAGAAGATAATTTTATTGGATATTACCACTCGTTCGATCCTAGCCAAGCCACCCAATTAAACTACAACCATTTCACACCTTACTCTTAGGGTGTATGCTAGTGTAATGAGGGGTTGTGTTTAAAACCCAAATATTTTGTGAATTATTATTTTTAATTAATTTATCCTTTGTGATATTTTTTTCATTTCACATAAAACTTATAATATTTTATTTTATATTAAATAACTATGTTTTGGTGACATTATAAACAACACCGAGTTAATCATGAAATAAACTAAAAGATAAATTGTGGCTCACTCTACAAAGAATATAGAGGTTAGCTTACATTACACACACCAATGAATTTACATGATGGATTTCATAGCATGGAATAATGAGTTTTATGAAACAATAATATGTTATTAAATTATTATTCATTAATATAATAATATATAAACTAACAACTAAATTAGATGTTATTAATAGTATTAACTAATTTATAAAAATATATAGTTTACAAAAACATAATGGAAAATATAATTATATTTATTATAAATTATATTTATTATGTCTTTAAGATTCTACATTTCTTTTACTACACATATATTTTTAAATTTCATTTGGTGTAAATATAATAATTTCATTTGAGGCAGTGTGGACTACAACGGCCTCAAAGCGATGTGATCTGTTCACGCGCGGCATGGAATGTATTAAAGATGGGTTTAGTGAACTTATTTCACATACATATAATTATAATGACACAATAATTATATTATATAAATATATATATATATTTCATTTTCTTTCTTTCTTTCAATACAACAATAAAAATGGAAACAACGTTTATTGGTACGTACGACTTACAGTTTCCATGAATAGTGTATTCCATTTCATAAGTATATATTTTATATATTATTATAATAAAAATATAAATGATATAAATGATATTTAACTCATGTTTTACATTCTAGAATCATGATATAATTATAAGGACCAATGATATAACAAATTAATACACATTCAAAAAACAGAGCGAATATTGTCTAAAGTGAACCCTTAACATAGGATGGTTAAGAAGCGAATAATATAATGTCATAATAAAATAATATATGGTATTATATATAATAATATTATTATTTAAAATATGATTAATAAATTTTATCTATTATATAGGTGGTTTTAATGAGTACTATGAGAGTCATGATACAAGTTAAGGGGATTTCGTCTCGCATTTTATTTCTTTGAGATACATGCCTTATTCACCACCCATTCCTTTCATGTGGTGTGTATACTACACATGGATGTATTAAATTATTTATATACTTATATTTATAGTTATTTACAAATCCATTCTATGATATTTATTTCAGGGGGTTAATGTTTCAAAATCTACCAAATCGGTAAGACTTATTTGTCTCTATTTTCCTTATTTGAGACACAAGTTTGATTATGAACCTACAGTATTTTTTGAGGTGTATATACTTACATTTGAAATTTAATATCCTGAATATACTTATTTTCACTATATTTTATTCTTTGTTTAATTTCCTTTTCTTACATGGATATTATAATCCCAAGTTACCAAGTTATGATTTTTTATTGAAAAACATTCATCACTTTTAGAGATTTTTAGCTTTTTGATTTTTGATGAAATGTTATGATCTATCTCTAATAAAAATTAATGAATTTTATTATCATATATATATATTCATAATATAACCATTTATTTGTACCATTTTTCTACTCTTTGGTAGATAAGATAGTTAAGAATGTGTTTTTTAAAAATCCCAACATTACCCTCTCTTTAGTGGGGAATATATTTTCTTTTGAAACCATGTTTTCTAAAATGGGTTTCCAAGAATATTCTAATAATATCCTATAATCATTAAAATACATTTTTCCCCTTTTCTTATTTTACCAAATTTCAATGGAATCTTCTTATCACTTTCTTGTCAAGAAATTTTTCTAACCTTTTTTCCATGCGAAAAGAATATTTGTTTTACCTTGTACGATATGTACAGATTGACCTACCATCATTTCTGTAAAGCATCCATTTCATGTTTAGAGGGTTAATTTTTATGAATAGTTTCTTAATAAATATTTTTAAAAAATAGTTTTCCAAAAGGTTCCAGTCTTCTTTTATATGTTTTCAAGAAAAGGTTTTTTTAAAACACTTTTAATCTTCTATTATAATTTTTCAATAAGAAACGTGTTTCAAATCATTTTCAAGATTTATTTATAAGTTTTCAAATTATTTTAAAGGAAAATGGTTTTCCTAAAATTTTCATTATTTATATATAAGTTTACAAAGTATATTCAAATAAATCTTTATCAAAATGTTTTCAATCTATATTTTTTTTGTTTTCTAGTTATTTTCAAAGAAAAAGGTTTCTAAAATGTTTTAAAGCTTATTTTATAAGTTTTTAAAGAATTTTTTTTCATCTGATTTAATTTATTCATTATAATTTTTAAAGTTATTTTCTATAAATATTATTTTCATATGGTTTTATGTATTAAAAATATATTTTCATTAAACAAATGATATTTTCCTCAATAAAAATTTTTGACATATATTTTAAAATTATTATCCATCTAAGAGAAAATACATTAATGTTACTAAGTCAATTTTAGGAAATTATCTCAATGTTCCATTAATATTATTTCTATGAATTAGTAACAATTAATATCATTTTATTTAGGAAACATGTTTCTCTTTCATAGGTTATATTATATTGAAAACTACTTCTTTTCATGGGTTACGTTTTTGATGAAATGATTATGAAACCTACCTTTTTTCAAAGGTTATGGTATGATTACATGTTTATAATACCCATTTCATTTCATGGGTTATGAGATGATTATTTATGATCATGTGGAACATTTATGTCTGATTTCTTTATGAGATGGTTGGGACCTATATCTCCCCCAATGCATTAGGTAAATATTTATATCTCATTAGATAGACAAAGATAGTCTTGGGAATGATCCTTGACTACTAAGATGGCCATGAGAGTAGCAATTACTACCAATATCATATTATGAGTGAAATCATGCTCCTAATATGGACATGGGAGTGAACCATGACTAAAAAGGTGGTATGGGGAATGAAAATATACTACCAAGATGGTCTTGGAAGTGATGCATTGAATACAATGGAAATGATTTTATATACTTATGTGTCTTCCACAATTCCTTATTTTATTCCTATGTTATGCTTTAATGACTTCTGTTCTTTATTTCCTTAGGATTCATGCCTTATGAAATTCCATGATTTGTGCCATGATTCATGTACATGATCTTTGATATACAAGGTATGATATTCTTTTATCATTGTCATATTCTCATACCCTTATAATCATAATTATGCATAAAAATATCCCTTATTTACCATTACTAAGAATTTGAGCTCACCCCTTTCTAATGTTTATATTCCCCCAGTTATGAAGAAATGTTTTAGGTAGAATTACAAAAGGTGGACATCCATATTTGAGATGTTGAAGATCTTTCTCCTGTTTAGAAGGTTTTATTTCAAAGATTTCAAAGACACTAAATTATTACAGTCCTAAGGAAAGTATTTTCTGTAATATAGTAAATTTTCATCTTAAATGATCTAATATCCATGTATATTAAGTATGGGTTGTTATTATTAGTATCAATGTAAAGGATTAGTCTGGATTTGGATACTGGGATGAGAAAACTTTAGTCAGATCCCTGGGTATATTTCTATGAATATTTCTAGTTATGGATCTATCGATAAGTATAAAGAAGAGTTAGCAGTTAGGAAAATGTCCTGAAATTTTGGTAAAGGATGCAGTGATTGATTTCCTAGAAATACATCCCTATCTGAAACCTACAAGTGGATGTCGCTCTGGCACAGATTTACCTAAGAGTAACAACTCTAACAAGATGTTCTTGCTCAGACTCAGGGTAATCTGGTATACAAAAATGGTCCTTTCTACACACCACATTTGACACTCCAAGGGAATATGCATTATAAATTCACAAACTCTTCATGAACCATAATGAAGTACTTAAATATAATTTGGATATGAATAACCCAGTATAAACCATGGGTGTCATATATTAAGGAATGTTTCATCATTTAGAGAACCTATAAGTAAATATTTTAATGACTATGTTGTTTTCTACTATGATATTTAATGTTCACACTATGATTTTGGTTTTATTAAATGGATATAACTACATTAATATTGAATGTGATGGATGATTTTTTTTATGATTAGTCAAGTGGGATGATTAATGGAGTGAAATATGTTATGACAATGCATAATCAGTTTTCATGGAACATGATTAAAAACATGCACCTTAACCAACTCTCAGACTCACTAAGGAAGAGAAATAAAGAGTTTTCTAAGATTTCGGGTAATATATACCACAGTGGAAAGAATATTTGGTTTCCTTTGTGTTAATAAATTTTTAAATAATCACCAAAGTTATTATCTTATAGGAATAAGAATATGTTTAGATTATTGAAAATAATGACACACATAAAGTGAAAACAAGTGAAAAACAAAGAGTTTGGTTAATGAAATGGATGAGAATATTTGGCTCTCAAATACATAATCATGGGTTAAGTGTTTTAATTGTGGATAAAAAAGTAAATATGAAACTCAATGCCCCAAGATGAAAGCTCGTGATCGGATCTAGCAAGGTGGTGTGAGTAATGGTTACATTGCTGATGATGATGACACTATAGATGAAATGTGAAAGTAAAAAAGGTATTATATAATAGGATGATGTATCTTTGTTAATGGAACAAAGGTAAAGTGGAATAATAAATAAATTTATGTGTTTTTATTCAAGTATTAAGTTAAATGAAAGGTGAAATATATAAGGATTGTTCGGTTTTTGTTTCTTCACTATGGATTTACAAGAACACATTGAATGGTTCTAATGAAATAGGAATTTGATATAATGGAAAGGTGATGTACATATATTACAAATGATTAAGAGATAGATAAACCTGAAAATGTTCTGTGTGTTATGATAACGTTTTTTAGATAAAGATATGTGGGATATGAATAATTAAATAGGTTGGTACTGATTACCTTGGAACTAATTAAGGACCTGTTGAAAAGTAGTTTATGTTATCATGTATGATGTTTGAAACATCTTGGATTTATGGAATATATCATATAATATATGGAATAAAGAAACATTCATGTTATCTAGAATTAATAATTGTAATTTATGTTGTTACCATGTTCCAAGACAATTTACCTTGAGGGTATTCACGTTTTTGGAATGTGACAACCAGGAGCTACATTGTGATATATGGGGGATCATTGTTAAGAAGATTTTGTGAATATCATTCTAATGTTTTGTATTTTAAAATTTTAGAAGAGTTATATGGTTAACCATTAATGTAATGTTTAAGTAAAACTTTGGCAAAATTTTATATGCATGGAGATTGCATTAAAACGTTGGTTAAAAGACTATTTAGTGATTATCCTTAATTCAAGATTGTCCATCATATTTTTGAAATTATATTGTTTTGGTTATAGAAATGGATATCATGTATGTCGGGGGACAATGAATCAAGTCCATAAAGGACACATTTCTTGAACTAATAACTGGAGGATGATAAGGGTTTTACCCTACCACCAACCAACATGATGTCCTGGTTAATGTATAATTATTTTTGGTTAATAACTATTTCTGGTGAAATAGTATGTTTACATTTATGTTTATAGATTAATTTATTAACCATATTGAATTTTAAAATAAAATTATTGATAAATAGTTATATTATTCATTTCTTTTATGGGCCTTAAGATGTGCTAAAAGTGTATTTTAACACTTCAGAAATCAATGATAATTTTTGGATTTCCATTATATGAAGTAATGGGTGAATTCAAAATAGATAAAAAAACTATAGAATGAAATTTTATTTGTATGAAATATATCAAGTAAGTATATTTCCTTATATTCTTGGTCAATAAGACAATTACTCAACATTAGGATAATGATAAAACAATTTCCTAATACCTTAACTTTCGTTGAACATGTGGCTTTTAAATAATCATAGATTTATCAATTTGAGGCCCTCAACTTTTCTTAATCATTGATTTTTTTATGATTTATGGCCTTAATAACTCCCAATAAATATTTAAACTTTTCCTCCATGCCTAATATTCACTCCCAACCTATGTTCTCTTATGTGTACAAAATGTTTTATATTGCTTTTTTGTAACCATTATATTAGAAAATTTTGATTTTTGAGGGGGGGTTTAGTATCCATTTTTTGGAAATGGGTTTCAATGAATGAAACTTACAAGTATTAAACCTTTTATAACCCAGAAAAATTTCAGGGGAGATATTCTTTTAGGGGGGTTAGAATGTAATACCTCTAGATTTTTTTAATTATTATTTTTTGAATTGATCTAACCTTTTTGATATCTAGTTCATTTCACATAACACTAAAAACAGTTTCTTTTATATTAAATCACTATGTTTGGATTGAATTATACACAAAACCAAGTTAATCATGCACTAAAAAAACATAGATTTTATATTTCTCTACATAGATCATCAAGGATAGCTTGTGTTACACACAACAATGACTTTCTGTGATGGCTTATGTCACACGCATGCCCGAGTTTTACAAAACAATAATATATTATTTAAATATTATTATTTAATATAAAACGATATAACATAGACATGACATTAGCTATTATGAATAGTATTAACTACTTTATGAAAATATGTGGTTTAAAAATTATAAGATGAATTCATTAATTATCAATTAATTAGAAATGAATATGAAAACCAATTCAATATAAAGGAAGAAATTGATATTTTTATGGCTAAAAAGATGTTTTACCCTATTAAATTACATTAATTGAAATTAGTGAATGATATTAATTTAATATATATTTTATATATTTAATAAAATATTTTTTGTATTGATCCAATAGATTGGATAGACATAAGATAACAAAAAACCCAATTTTATGCATAAATACCAATATTTTTATAAAGTTTGATTTAACACCATTTAAAGGAGAAACCATATTAAATAAAAATTTTCCAAAAGTTATAGATTTTATATTTCAAAATAAACATTATATTTGGAAGTGAAACATAAAAATTATGATAGGATAATTGTTTGGTATTTTTCTATAGGGTTTCTTTTTTAAAGAATACTTAAAAATACTAGATTTTAATTCAGTACTATTTTTCACCTAATTTACTTATAAGGATAAATAATATTTTAAATTGGTTTAAAAGATTAATTAGATAATAATGTTATAAAATAATCCAATTTTTTTCATTGGAACCCATTTCACATTGAAGTTTGATATAAAAACATTGCAAACTTTTGATCATTTTTACTTTAAAACCTCGCAGTGTCCTCCCATCAGCGTGATTAGTTTTGAATCAATTTCATACAAATCTATGATTGGAATTTGGAAAAATAGATTCCATACTTTTAATAATAATAATTTATAATTTATAATAAGGTCAACTTAGTTTTTTACCATAATTATTAGTGCAAGTAACTAAAATTAATTGCATCGATTAAGGTAAAATTAAGCTTAACTAAGGACAAAACCTTAAATTTATGACCTAAAACGACATAGAAACTTGTACAAAACCCATTATATGTCCATATCTAATCCTTATAATCACTATTATTTACATTAGATAATTATTTTATCCACTTGAAACATGAAAAATGTTGGTGGAATTGTCTCTTCAAATATTTAAAAAAGTAACACTCCTCCTCTATTATAAAAAGGAATTATTTCCTACCAGTTCCTCACACATATATATCTATTTTTATCATCAAATATCTTCCCAAATAACTTCCCAAAATCCCTCCCTAACTCCTATAATTCTTACCTTGTGAAGAAGGGAATACAGGTAATCCTTTTGGCCCAAACTAAAAGGATTTACCCGATTAAGAGGTAACATCTTCTCTCAAGTCCTTTCTTTTATTTTCCTTCTCCACCCCTCCACTATTTATTCCATGAATGTATAAAAAAACCAGTATCCTAAATATAATTAGATTTTTTATGTGAATTTTTTCCCACACTTACACACACCTCCATATAATTGGTAATGAATATATTGTTTATGTGTGTGACGAACTTCCTCCTCAAGAAACGATGATTGTTCAATTTTCCTTACCACCTCTCATTGGGAAAATTATGATGGGAACCTTATTTATATATATTATTTATTTAATATTTATTATTAAATTTAAAAAATTTATCTTTTATCTTTATATTTGGTTTAAATACGATAATTTTGTTTGAGGAAGTGTGGACTACCACCCCCTCAAAGTGATGTGATTCGTTCACACACAACATATAATGTATTAAGTAATGGTTTAGTAAAATTATATGACGTATATAACATTATAATTATAATTTAATGATATTATATAAATATATAAATAAATATATATATAATTTTCTTTCTTTCTTTTAATATAACAATAAAAATGGAAACAACGTTCATGAGAACGTACAGCTCACTGTCTCCATGAACGGTGTCTTCCATTTAAAAATTAAATATTAAATATATTATTATAATAAAAATACACTGGTATAGATTATATTTATATTATGACTTAAATTATGGAATTATTAAATAATTATAAGTACTAATGATATAACAAATTAAGACACATGCGAAGAACAAAGTGAATATTATCAGAAGTGAAAACTTAACATAAGATGGTTAACAAGGTAGTAACATAAGGTCATAATAAAAGGAGATATGGTATTGGATATAATAATATGGTTCATAAAATGATTTATAAAAAAATATATTTATTATACATGTGGTTCGAATGAGTATGAAAAGATTCAAGACACAATGTAAGGGGATTTCATCTCACTTTTTATTTCCGTGAGATACATGGTTTATTCACCACCCATTCATTTTGTGTGGTGTGTATACTTCCCCTAGATTTATTAAATTAATCTTATAATTAAATTTATTTGTATTTAAATATATATTCTATCATCTTTATTTCAGGGGGTTATTGTTTCAAAAGCTTCCAAATCGGTAAAACAGTTTTGTGTCAATAAGCCTTCTTGGAGACACATGTTTCGTTATGCACCTAAATTATTTTTCAAGGTGTATATACATACATTTGAAATGTTATAACTTGATTATACCTATTTTAAAAACATTTTAATCTTTATTTAATTTCCTTTTCTTACATGGAGAGTTTGACCCCATGTTTCCATGATATAAGTGTTTATTGAAACAATATCATCACTTTTCGAGATTGTTTATGTTTATGATTTATTTGAAGAAATATTGTGATCCATCTCTCAATAAATTCATGACATTTATTATCCTCTGGATATTTATAATATAACCCTGCATTGGTTCTATTTTTTGACTCTTTGGTACATAAGATATTTAAGAAATCATTTTAGGAAATTACGACTTTACCCTCTCTTCGGTCGAAAATATGCGTTCTTTAAAAACCATGTTTTATAAAAAGCTTTTCCAATAATATTCTACAAATATCATATGGTAATAAAAGGAAAATTTTACGTTTTTTATTTTACCAATTTTCAATGGAAGCTTCTTGTCACATTCTAATCAAGGAATCCTTCTAACCTTTTTCCTGTGAAAAAGTAATATTTATTTTACCTCATACGACATGTACCGATTTACCCACCGTCATTTCTATGAAGAGTCCTCTTCATTTTTAAGGTGTTAATTTGTAATAAAGTATGTTTTTTAAATTATTTTCAAAAATAATAATTTTCAAAACGTTTTCAAGCTAATTTTCCATGTTTTCAAGAAAAAATGGTTTTCAAAATGTTTTCAAGATTCTTTTATATGTTTTTAAGGAAAATGGTTTTCAAAAAATATTCAAGATTCATTTATAAGTTTTCAAATTATGTTCAATTAAAATGGTTTTCAAATTGTTTTTAATATTTATTTATATATTTTAAAAATATTATCAATGAAATTATTTTCAATACTTTTTGAAGCTTTCGTTATATGTTTTCAATCTGTTTTCAAAGAAAAAGATTTTAAAATATTTTGTAGCTAATTTTATATGTTTTCAAGGAAAAATATTTCCAAATGATTTAAAGCCTTATTTAAATTTTTTTAAAGTATTTTCTAAGAAAATAATTTTTAAATGGTTTTATGTATTAAAAATCCTTTTCTAATGATGAAGTATATTATCATCAACAAATGTTTTTGAAATATATTTCAAATTTATTATCAATCAAAGATGAAATCCATTAATGTTACACACTACCTTTTAGTAAATGAACTAAAGGATACATCCATGTTATTTATATGAATGGGTTACACATAATGTAATGGCCTTTATGAATCTCATTTCACATTCATGCGTTATATGCTTTTGAAACCCACTTCTTTTCACGAATTATGTTTTTGATGAAATGATTATGAAACATATCTTTTTACAAAGGTAGTGATATGATTACAAGTTTATATTACCCATTTTATTTAATGGATTATAATATGATTATTTATGATCTTTTGGAACATGTTTGTATGATTCCATTATGAGACGGGTGAGACCTATATCTCCCTCCAATGAATTGGGTAATGATTTATATCTCATGAGATAGATTAAGATGGTATTGGGAGTAAACTTTGACTACTAAGATGGCCATGGGAGTGAACCATGACTACCAAGATGGTATGATGAGTGAATTAATTAAACTAATATGGCCATGGGAGTGATCAATTACCACCAAGATGGTATGGGGAGTGAACCCATATACCAATATGGTTTTGGAAGTGGTGCCTTAGATATTATTGAAATAATATTATATACATATGTGTATACCACAATTCAATGTTTAATTCCTATGTTATGATTCCATGGATTATGTTCTTTACTTCCTTATGATTCATGTCTTATTAAATGCCATAATTTGTGACATGATTCATGTTTATGATCTTTGATATGCAGGGTATAATCATCTATTTTTGAGATAATGTTCTCATACCCTTATGATCATAATTAAGCTTGAATATCTCCCTTATTTACCATTTCTAAGCATTTGAGCTCACCCATTCCTTATATTTCCTTTTCCTAGGTTACTAAGAATGGTTTTTTTATAATTACTAAAGGTTGAGATATTTATAGGATATTTTTAAGATCTTTAACTATGATAAAAGGTTTTGTTTCCAAGTTTCCAAAGACACTAAACAATTACGGTCCCCGAGCATGTATTTTTATAATGTACTAAATATTCATTTAAATTGATGTAATATCTATATATGTTAAGACTAGGTCTCTATATTTTGTGTCCAAACCATAGTTAATTAATTTTGAAATTACTCTTTATAAATAAATTTTTTATTCCCTCAATTCCTCTTAAGAATATTTTTCATAAATAAATATATGCTTAATTGAGATGAATTTGATAATTTTTTGTCACAAATAAGGAAAAATTTTATTTTTCTTGAAAATATATACACTTATAATAAACACATGCATTCTAAATAATATTTTTTACAAACAAATAGTATTTTAAAAGACACTTATCAAAATAAAAATGTTAAAAAAATTATAATGGCATGGGAATGTTTTTATAACTGTAAAAAAATTATTTTTTTCGTAGAAACTATTATTTTAAAATAAATAATGTTTTTTATTTAAAATAAAAAATTATCATATTTACTAAATTATTATATAAAAATAACATTATATTTTGAAAAATATTTTCAAAATTAGGTTCGGGTGAATTTATAAGAATTTTCAAAAATACATTATTCTTTTCATGAATAGTAATAAATATAGTTTTGGGTTTCCTATATATTTTATAACTTTATAATTATTTCATAATGATGTAATAATTAATTAAATACAATCCATGAACTAAAACATGTTATTTTATTAATAATAACTATTTTAATATATTATAATCAATTTATAAAACTATATGTGACTTTCCAATGTCTAAAAAGGGAAATTTGGTTTTAAAAAACATTACATTATTGAATAATTACATTTCCATGACAAAGTATTAAAAATGGTGTACGGATCTGGGGGACTAAAATAACATGAAATTTTAATCAAATAACCAAAACCATGAGAAAAAACAATGGGTAGGCCAATGGTATTATATTTTCCAATACCTAGTCTTCAAAGACCTATATTTCTAATTTATTAAATAATTTCTTTCACTTTTACTATAAATCCCCACCAATTTTACCATTCCCCTTCATACTAATCCATCTTCTGCATGTTTTTGGAGATTTATCCTCAAAATTTTTTGGGTGATTTATCCTCCCAAAGAGTCCCCCTAGGTTGTCCTCAACACCCAATGGTTCATCCACAGGTATTAGGAATAACTCTTCCAGGAAAGTAAAACCTCCACTTATCTTTCCATTTGAGTTTATTTTTAATGTGGTATGTCTTCTAATTTACAAAATAATTTCTTTTTTTCCACTTTATATTACCCCATTACTATAATAATAGTCTTTTTTTCTTTGGGTGTTCTTCATTCTCCCACATTTTACCCTTTCCCAAAACCATGTTTTATACCTACCATGTTGCCGAATTTATTTCATGATTTTCTCTCTTTTTCATGAGAAATTCACTTTTACTTTTTATTTGAACTACCAAACCTCTTTTCAATAAATTGGGTTTTCAACTAGATGTAAAAATCAATAATTGATTCTGGGATTTGCATACAGTAAACCCATATTCCTTTTCAATGGAATGAAAATGACATAATGATCATGTCTGTATACACAAGTATATGTCATTATTTTGATAATAAAAAACATTATTTATTCTCCTTGGGTTATTTATGAGATGATTTATTATGACCAATGTGTGTAACATTAATTAATAAATATGAAGTGTTCACCCTGATAGCGCTCCAATGTATTGGGTAAGGAATTTAATCCATAGAGATGATATGTTTAACGATACCTTGGAAAATAACCTTAGTAATTTTCATTTATGAAACGTAGATGATAAACCATGGTTAAATGATTATGAATTCCCTATATAAATGTTTTAGACACACTTCCATTTTAGGATTCATGATTTTATTATTGTGATGTGCCTCCTTCTCATGCCTTATAATTATTCCTTTTGTTATTGTTAATATGTCTCAAGATCACATGTTAAATGTATCTCTAGTTTATTCACTTACAAGGATTCATTCTAACCCATTTATTTTGATTAATGTCACCAATATATGAGATATAGTAAAAGTATCCTGGATTGAACCCTTGAATATTTATTTCATGTGGTTTTAGAATATTTTTTTTGTTTTCATGTATTATTTAGCTTCTTTTCAAGAAAATAAACTTTAAAAGAACTCTATTTGAACCACCTAATGAAAAGTTATATAACAAAAAGGTGGTATTCAATATTTTGATCACCCTTATTGACTTTAAATTGTGAAAAAAGTTTCAAAGTTAATTAAAAATGAATGGAATATTTAGCCAAGTGGTTCATTTATTTTCAATGAGTCAACATATGTCGTATAGTTTCTAGGATAATTATTGTGGAATAATTTAATGGATTTGGATGTCATGATTTAGAAATTATCCTTTTAAATTTCATTATTTTAGAATGGGTACTACGTTCAAATCCATGTGCCAATTGGTTAATAAAAGTCACAAAGTATTTACAGAATATGGAAGGCCTTAGGATAGATTTTGAGAATTTACTATATGTTTATAAGTTATATTGGCTACCAACATAAAGGTAAATTGTGAATTATGTTACCTTTGTAAGGGTAAGTCTCAATTGCTAAAGGTTGTGCAATAGTGTGTGGCAGTTATTTAATGATATATTGAGGATACATAAAGTTTCATTGAATTAATGATGTGTTTCATAAAGGTAGTTTATTATTGTGTAAATGTATATTCAATATTACCTAGGGGTACATGAATCTTGTGTCAGGATATCTAAAAGCCACATTAGGGTGCGGAAAGAATTTTGAAGGCTATATAAAGGTATTTACATACATGTGAAAGTGATATATTCTACATAAGGTTATCTATGTAAGGGTAACTAGTGAGTTACATAACCAATTTAGGGGAATACAATGTGTTACATGTGGATAATGTGTAACTTCAACATCCAATTCATGGTTGGATTTTCTTTCGTATAAGGGTTTCCACCGCTCATGTAAGGTTAGTCACCGATCATGTAAGGCTTATATGATACTGAATGAATAAAATTTCATCCTTGATGAAATCCATATACCTCATGTGATCAATATGAGTCTTTATCACATGTTATATTCGATATTCATGCATCAAGAGACAAAACCAAGTTGTGAAAATTCCTTTAATGAAGCCAAACAAAAAAACACAAGATAAATTGATGAGTAATATCAATATAAATCATAGGAAAAGGTTCATGTGATCATCCAATAATGAGGGAGCATGATGAAATGAAAATCCATGGGTATTTAATAATGAATATATTGAGTGAAGAAATAAGTTGGCTTGAATTATTTGATCATTGTAAATGAAATGTATTGAAATGTAAAATCCCATGTTTTATGTGAATTTTACTATAATACTCAATTCACTATCATTATTTCACTTATGAATAAAATATATAGATCCCATAATGATTCTGGTAAAATTAGGGTTTTTTATACTCCGTTAATAGAAGATAAGAATAAGTATTTATTTATATCCATGATGAATAAAGAGAACCTGAATCCTTCAGGTATTCAAAATGAATTGTATGAAGATTCAAACTACCCATATAATAATCAATTATTTTATATGAGAAAACATAATACCAATCACCTTAAAGGTATTATAATTGAAAATGAGGATATATAATACCTAACACCTTTTGGGTATTCATATTTAATTAAGAAAGAAAAATTCATTATTTATAACAAGTTTCAGTCACAAAAAAATGAGATATCAAATGAAAAGTAATTATTTTTTATTATGTATAAATTTTTACATTCATGTGATGAAAAATTATTGAAAAATAATTTTGAGAGATCTTGCAACCATTATGTAAGAGAATTTTGAGAAGCCTGGTATATCTTTATATCAATGAAATAGAGAAGAAGTGTAATGGACTAGGCAATGACTCATTAAAGAGTTTTCCAAAAACTTGGTTCCATCAAACGGTTCCACAGAAACGGTGGCACTAGTCACGGTCGCACATCGAAACGGTGGCACCACTAAATGGTGGCACTGTGATGGTGGCACCCTGACGGTGGCACCATGGTGGTGGCACCCTGAAGGTGGCACCGTAACAGTATCACCGTCACGGTTGCACACCGAAAATGGTGGCACCGCTGACAGTGGCACCGTGATGATGGCACAGTGACCATGTCACCACTTACGGTGTCTCACCGAACCATGCCTCACCCTTGTTTCTTTTTCTAGTTCCGCTCCCAAAACCTATCTTTTGACATAAGAGTGTTCTAAATACCCCTTTAAAATACATTAAAAGACCATAAATGATATATAAAATCCCCCAAGATCATAGTGAACCTTGACTTACCAAAACGTGTGTCTTTTTCCTCAGTGTCGCACCCTTTCCCGTACATTCCAATTCTGCCCATGTTACACGTTTACCTCTGATTAAAGAAAACCTTTTAACACACAGCTGTTATAGCCACCTATCCATTGAGAATTATTAAAAAAACAATTAATTCCATCATGTGTAACTGTCCAACCGCATGGTGAAACCATGATCCGCCTTTTTAGCTGTTCAAAATTCATATCTCGTTACTCCAGGATCTCACCTTTTATCGCATAGGAATTCTTTCTTCTTCTGGGTGGCTCTTTTATCCTTTCCTTGGTGTGTTTGTATCCCCCCTTCCAAAGGCTAGTGGGGTGCCTATGCTGGAGCCCTTCATGCTCACTCTTGGAGTCCCCAAAGTTCCTCCCCAACAAGTCGTGCATCCCCAGTTCTCCGCAAGTGGAGAAAAACTCCAATCATTGATCATCCAAGTAGGTTTCTTCCTTAGTCTCTCTTTACTATGTATCATGCGGGGTGGGTATTATAATGTTTCTACAGGGATGGATAAAACCAAACCTTAACGAAGAAAATAACCATATTTTTTAAAAATGAAGGGGTGTGTTTGATGATGATGTTGTACTCTTTTACCCCTTCCTTTAGGTTGTGAATTGTATGGGCTTATGTCCACTGAAAATCATAGTCGTTGGTGGTCTTTCCATGTGAACTATTAGACCCATGTCTTCTGTGATGATTAAATAGATGTAACATGGGAATTATCTAATCATGTAAAATTAGTTGATTAAATGAATGTCCAGGGAACAAGAATCCTTGTGTGATCACCCCAGTTAACCAAACGGAAATAAGGAACTCAATGGATTGTGTGATAGAATCTTGAAACTCCCTTGCCCTGTCTTGGTAATATGTGTGGTTGTTTTGCTTGTTTCTTGTGGGGTGGCATGGATGGGGATGGGATCCCTTGTTGTGGTGTGGTTATTGGTTATGGATCTCAGGCCATGTGGGGCCTTATAGTGGGTCTTAGTTTGGTTCCAGTACATTGAGGGATCTCACATATCCCTTTTGTTATTGTAACGTTACAAGAGAATCGGGTGTGAATGATTAATTTGCTGCTTGGTTGTTTTTCCTTCCTTTTCTTGTGGCTATGCATGTTAGTTGCTTGGTAGTGAATAATTACTTAAATGGAATCACGTGAATATGAAAACAAGAATATATTCAATGGGGAATTGTTTTCTAGGAATGAGTTGTGACTCAACTGTGAGTATTGTGCTTTTTTTTGAATGAATAGTAATGAGGGTGTCTGTGCATAGTCTAGTTTTGGAACCCCTAGGCTAGGATGTGTGGTTTCTTACCTATATTTATAATTTTTTTCTTATTTTTCTTATTTTCACCCCACCCATGTTAATCACCTCGTGTCAAACACCCCCATTTCATGGGGTAGGGTGTTTTTCCCAACACTCCTATGAGTGTCTGGTTATTAGCTCCTTTCTTATCCCTTTCTCGAGTAGACCAAGTATCTTTTGGCGGGCTGTGATGGTTTGAGGTCCATTATAGCCTAGGTGTCTTCGGGCATGGTGGTAGTTGTTCTTGACCAGGTGTCTACGTGCATGGTTGTTTACCTAGTGTCTTCGGGATGAGGCCCAGGTGTCTTCGGGAGTGGCGGTAGTTGTTCGGGCCCAGGTGTCTTCAGGTATGGCAATAGTTATTTGGGCCTAGGTGTCTTAGGGTGTGGTAGTAGTTGTTATGGACCAGGTTTCTATGGGTGTGGTTACTTGTGGTTGTGGCCTAAGTGTTTGCGGTTGGGACGTCTGGTTGTGGTAGCCCAGGTGTGTGTAGGCGGGGTATGGAAGTGGGACTGCTGTGAAAATGGTGGGGAAGGTCTGACGCATAGGATGTCTTCAATAACTAGTGGGAAAGTGGTTCGAGGTACCCAAACATCGATGTGTTGTTACTATTACTTTACTTTACTTGTGTACTTTTGGGAGTTTGCTTTGGTGAGGTTTGGGTGGATAGTTTCCTTACTAGGTGCTTTGGTTATCTCCTTTTATCACGGGGCATTAGAATGCCACCCCACTTGTGCGTGAGAGCTTTTGGTTTTTCCTACTGAGTATACCTGTATAGTCACCCTATGTATATAAAAATTCTCTCAGGTTTCCAAGAGGACTTTTAGGACCATGTCGGACCCTATTAGCTTGGACGCCAGGACTGTTGACGTTTCTGTTTTTATTTTCTTTTGGTAATCCCCCTTTGGATTTTTGTTTTACTTATAGCTCTTTATTATTGGAACGTACATATGTGAATAGATTGTTTTGGCTTTACTTTTACTTATACTTTTTGTGTTGTTGTGATTTAATATCTTATCTCCCAATCCTACTAAATAAAAGGGTAGTGCCTTCTATTTTACGTGTGATTCTATACCCTTGGTTCTAGTAACCACTTCGGGACCTATTGAAGGCAGGTATAGGGGGTCATTATCTCTCCTTCATATTGAGGAAGGAAGGGTTTGGAAATTTGTTGTCCCTTCCCTCGTCTTGGGGAAGGCAGGTCATGACAGAATGGTATTAGAGGTGGTTGGTTAATGATAGGATAGATCTCGTGGTTAGGCATAGTGAGAATTTCTTGGGATAATAGGGAAACAACGTTAGGAAATCTTGGCACGTGAAATAGGCCAGTGATGAACGGCTAGGATTTGGGATTTTAGGGCCCTCCGTGATCTAATGCAAGGACTTTGGACCTACCGAGCAACCAAGTGAGGATACCCTGATTACATGGTAGAGACCCTAAGATAGGTACATGCATCATAATGACTTGTGTTATTGTGTGTCTTGGGTACATTAAGGATCTAAAATAAATGAAATGTTAAAAAAAATAAGCAATCTTTTACACTACTCGGGCTTAGGCATTCCGTATTTACCTTGCAGTTATGGCACCCGGACGACGAACATGGGTAGTGCGGGTGATAAAGGCCTAGGGGGGATGATTTAGCTGATCAGTAGAGGACTGACCGAGAGGAGGACAACCATTGGTAGAGGAAACTTCGTGCCTTTCAGTGGAAGACCCTCAGGAAGTACAAGGCAACGTCTTGGACATGGAGACAGAGTGTTGGCTTGAGAAGCTGGTGATAGATTTCAGCTTGATTCGAGCTCCAAAAGAGTATTGAGTTCATCTAGTTTTAAGCTAGATGTGGGGACCAACACGTCGGTGGTGGACGATCTATCTTGGGGAGAAGATGAAAGCTGAGGTTTCATGGACTGACTTCGAGAGGGGGTTCCAGGCGGAATTCCTCTCTTCCACGATGAAGGATGAGAAGAGGCAGTAGCTAATCTCCCTTCAGCAAGAGGGTATGTTAGTGAGAGAGTTGGGGATCAAGTTCAAGGATCTCCTTTTCTTTACTCTGAACCTCTTTCCGGAGGAGGAGTCTTGGGTGAGACGTTTAGAGGAGGCACTCTGACCTTCTCTCCAGTAGGTTTTTACTCCCTTTACTCTACTAATGTACATGGAAGTCTAAAAGAAGGATGAAGTAGTGGAGAGGATGCACACATTGGGAGGTTTTCTATGAGAGGGGAGACAGTTGGGCTCATAAAAGGGAAATACCATCAGTAGTAGGCCTCGAGTGTTAGGTCCTTCCAGGTTTCGGCCAGTGGGGAGCAGGCCCCAATAGTTCCATTTTCGATCTCCTAGTCCTTTCCATTTCTTTTCAGGCGTAGGACTGAGATTCTTCATCTTTGGTAGCCATGGGAATATTTGGAATCAGTGCTTGGACCAAGTGTAGTACAGTGGGGGTGGGCTATTTCAGCGCCCACCTCAGCAGCAGCAGTTTATAGCCAGGCCCTTTCAGTAGCAGCAGCAGAGATAGTGAGCTTCCACTCTATCAAGAGAAGACATTGGAGGATGAGGCCTAACTCAGGGTGCCCCTTAGGGACCTTGACCAGGGCGTGGTTGGGGAGGCGACAGACAACCAAGGGGTAGAGAAGCCTGGCGTGGGCAGTTACACGCAGTAGAGGCAGCAGTTCCAGTAGGGCCTAAAGTCGTTTGAGGTATGATCATCTCATTTAGTACTCTTACCTATGCCTTGTTTGATTCAGGAGCTTCACACTCCTTTATTTCACCTAGTCTATCCCATGCTTTGGGTCTAGACAGAAAGAGACTTTCCATACCCCTATTTTTGAGTATTCCAGTCAGATGTCATAATGGCATGTCTCGTGTTTTCCAAGGATGTAGACTGATGTTTGGACCACATCAGTTAAGTGGGGACCTTATTTTGCTGCAGATGTAGCAGTATGATGTCATTCTAGGCATCGACTGGCTATTCTCTATGTATGTCATTATCAAATGCTTCTGGAGAAGGGTTGTGTTTTCAGATATGGGTGGCTGATGTGTGACTTTTGTTATCAAGCAGGGTTGCCAGGGAGGTAGCCGACAAGTGGAGCCCCTTATTTCCTTGTTAGCTGATCTCTCAGTGGAGTCAGCAGATATAGAGATGGTGGAAGTCCCAATAATCTTCAGTGAATTCATGGATGTCTTCCCTAAAGAGGTGGTGACGGTACCCCCTCGACGTGATGTTGAGTTTGGGATAGACATGCAACCTGGTGCCTCTCCGATTTCGATGGCTCCCTATCATATGGCACCTTCTGAGCTGCGGGAGTTACAGATTCAGATTGATGATCTAATGAAGAAGGGTTTTGTCCGACCAAGAGCGTCAGCATGGGGTGCTTCGATCTTGTTTTTGAAGAAGGAAGATGGTGGTCTTAGGCTATGCATAGACTACCAGAGACTGAATTAAGTAACAATTAAGAACCATTACCCTCTCCAAGGATAGATGACCTTTTTGATTAGTTGAAGGGGGAAGGATGGTTCTCCAAGATTGACATGTGATTAGAATATCACCAGTTGGGGGTGAAGGAGGGTGACATCTTGAAGACTGCCTTCAGGTGCATATATGGGCACTTTGAGTTCATGGTCATACCATTCAGCGTTATGAATTCAACAACTAGGTTCATGGGGCTCATTAACTCTATCTTATGGGAATATCTAGACCTGTTTGTCGTCATTTTTATTGACGACATCCTGATCTACTCAAGATCATAGGAGGACCATGTTGAGCATCTGAGGATGGTTTTAGAGGTCCTCTGACAGCACTAGCTCTATGGGAAATTGTTCAAGTGAATGTTCTGGCTACAAAAAGTACACTTCCTTGGAAACATGGTGTCCAAGTAGGGAATAGTGGTGTAACTGTCAAAGGTCTAGTAAATTTTTTCTTGGGTGGAACCAAAGAATATGATGGAGGTTTGTAGTTTCCTGGGCCTAGCAGGTTACTACCAAAGATTCATTTCCAACTTCTCCCAAGTTGCAGCACCTTTTACAGCCTTGACCAAGAAAGACCAGGCTTTCATGAGGAGTGGGAAGGCTATGCAACCTTCAGTTATCTGAAATGGAAGTTGCTTAGTTCCCCAGTGCTAAGGTTTCCAGAATAAGGGGTGATGTTTTAGGTGTTCTGTGATGCTTCAGGCCAAGGAATGAGGTGTGTGATGATGCAATAGTAGGGGTGATCTCTTATGGGTCTAGGTAGTTATGTTCCCATGATAGTAACTATTCCACCCATGATCTATAGCTTGTAGAGGACATGCTCGTGCAAAAGTTATGGTTACATTAACTCATTGGGGAGTGCTTTGTGGCCTTCATGGATCACAAGAGCTTGAGGTATATCTTCTATCAGCGGGACCTGAACTCGCGACATCGGAGGTGGATGGAGTTTCTCCCGGTCTATGACTTCGAAATTTTCTACACCTCAGGAAATGGGAATGTGGTGGCTGATGCCTTGAGCTAGAAGTCACAAAATGATGTGGTCCGAGAGTCAGCAGATTCTTGGAAGGTGATGGAGGAGTCGGATGCCCTATACCTAGATGAAAGGGTAGATAGTGGTAGAGGTTGTCTATTTTAGATGATAGTGCATTCCTCTATGTAACAGAAAGGGGAGGAGTCTTAGTGGGGAGACTCAGAGAGTGAAGAGATGCACAATCAGGTTAACTAAGGCAATGCTCCAGAAGGGTGGTCGAAGGATGGTTAGAATCAGATTCCTTTTTGAGGGAAGTTGTTTTTCCTAGAGACGATGCATGATAGAGTTCTTAGTGAGTTCCAAAACTCACCCCTGGTGGTACAACCATAAGTTTCCAAGATGTAACAAGGATTGAAGGGTCAATTTTGGTGGCATGGGTCAAAGTGGGTAGTGGCAGAGTTTGTGGTGTAGTTCCTAATGTGTCTGTAGGTGAAGGCTAAACACTACGTCTCAAGGGGTCTGTTACAAACTTTAGATGTCCCCGAGTGGAAGTGGGACGACATCTCGATGGATTTCGTCACGGGACTACTCAGAGTTCAGGGGGTTGTGAATCTATTTGGGTAGTGGTGGACCAGCTGGCGAAATCATCTCACATCCTGGAAATCAAGGAGTTGAGTGAGGTGGATGCCCTAGCACAGTGGTACATAGACGAGGTGGTGTGGTTGCATGGAGTTAGAAGGTCCATAGTCTTCGATCGGGATACACGGTTTACCTCATGGGTCTAGAAAGGATTACAACGTGCTTTTGGCACCCAACTATGCCTCATCACTACTTTCCACCCCCAGATATATGGGCAGTTATTGCGCACTATCCAGACATTGGAGGATATGCTACGGGTATGTGTTTTGGACTTTGGGGGATTGTGGGTGCGATAGTTTCCACTGGTAGAGTTTTCGTACAATAATATATATCACTTTACCATTGTCATGGATCTTTTCTAAGCTTTGTAAGGGAGGACATTTCGCTTACTTGTGTGCTAGACAGAGGTCAGGGAAGCAGGTGTTCTTGGCCCGGAGGTAGTATAGAACTTGACAGAGACGATTTAGCTTATACAGGAGAGGATGAAGGTGGCCCAGGACCGGCAGAAATCATATGCTAATAATAAGAGGAGTCTCTTGGAGTTTGAGGTTGGGGACCATGTGTTCTTGAAGGTCTCCCTTGGCATGGACAATGGGGGCTTGGTAGTAGGAGTAAGCTTTCTCCCAGGTTCGTTGGACCCTTCGAGGTGTTGTGGAGGGTCGGCAAAGTGACTTATCAGCTGGCACTGCCACCATAGATACTCAAAGTGCACAATGTCTTCCATGTGTCTCATCTCCATTACTATCTAAATGATGATTCACACGTCCTCGACTAGGGAAATATGGATATCGAGGAAGAGGTGACATTTGTAGAGCGACCGGTGATGATCGAAGGTCATGAGGAGAAGTTTCTTCATGGACAAACCATTCCCTTGGTTCGTGTGTTATGGTGGCATGGTGGCCTCGAGGAGAGTTCCTGGGAATATGAGACACAGATGCGCGCTTAGTACCCAGAGTTGTTTTGAGTTTTGTTCTGTTATGTTTTGTTTTTTACTTCTCTGTTATGTAGTATTTGACCTTGTTAACTATGAAATGGTATGTTTTCCTTGCTCCCAAGAAGTGTGTAGAGAGTCCTAACTGTGGGGTGGGGAAGAACTGATTCATAATCAAGACACATTAAAATGGATGTGGTTAAAACCATGCGGGTGAGTAAGTGCCTCCAAAAGAGGACAGTATCTTGACATGGAGAAGGGGACTCCCTAATCCATATGACTAGATAGTATGGCATTTATATGTTTGTGTGGTTACATGAGGGATAGGTGTTCCTCGATGCCGATGAGGTTTTCTCCTGAGATGTATCTTTCGTGGTGGTTGTTCAGACCCCTCTCTTTTCTTCGGGTCTAGTATTATTTCTCGAGGGCGAGAATAGTTTGAGAGGTATCTGATGTAATGGGTCGGGAAATGACTCATTAAAGAGTTTGCCAAAAACTTGGTTTCATCAAACTGTTCCACTGAAACGGTGGAACCAATCACAGTCACCCACCAAAACAGTGGCACCGCTAACCAGTGGCAGCACTGACGATGGCACTGTGATTATGGCACGATCAAGGTTGCACGCCGAAACAGTGGCACTGCTAACGGTGGCACTGATTACGGTGGCACCGTGACAGTGGCACCGTGACGATGGCACCATGACTATGGAACCTTGAGGGTGCCACTGTGATGGTGGCACCGTAACAGTTGCACCAGCATGGTTGCACACCAAAAAAATGGCACCGTGATTGTGGCACCGCTTACGATGTCGCACCTAACGGTGTCCCACCCTTGTTTCTTTTTCCAGTTCCGCTCCCGCAATGTATCTTTTGACATAAGAGTGTTTTAAATACCCCTTTCAAAGCCATTAAAATCACATAAATGATATCTAAAATCCCCCAAGAGCTGGGATAACCTTGAATTACCAAAATGTGTTTATTTTTCCTCAGTGTTTCACCCTTTTCCCATACTTTCCAGTTCCACCCATGTTACGCATTTTCCTCTCATTAAAGGAAACTGTTTAATGCGCAACTGTTATGGCCACCTCTCTAATGAGAATTATTAAATAAAAATTAATTCCATTATCTGTAATCGTCCAACCATGAGGTGAAACCATGATCCTCCTTTTTAGACATTCAAAATTCATATCTCGTAACTCCAGGATCTCACCTTTTATCGCACGAGAATTCATTCTTCTTCTGGGTGGCTCTATTTTCCTTTCCATAGTGTGTTTGGAGCCCCCCTTCGCAAGGCTAGTGGTGCGCCTATGCTGGGGTCCTTCCTGCTCAGTCTTGGAATCCCTGAAGTTCCTCCCCAGCAAGTCGTGCATCCCCAGTTCTCTGCATGTGGAGAAAAACTTCGATCGTTGATCATCCAGGTAGGGTTCTTCCATCGTCTCTCTTTATTGTGTATCATTCGGGGTGGGTATTCTAATGTATCTATTTGGATGGATAAAACCAGACCTTAACGAAGAAAATAACCAGAAATTTTAAGAATGAAGCAGTGTGATTGATGATATTGTTGTACCCTTTTACCTCTGCCTTTATATTGCGAATTGTATATGCTTTTGTCCACTGAAAATCAAGGTCATTAGTGGTCTTTACTTATGCACTATTAGACCCCTATATTTTGTGATGATTTAATGGTTTTAACATGGAAATTTTTTAATCAGATAAACTTGATTGATTAAATGAATGTCCAGTTAACAAGAATCCTTGTGTGATCACCATAGTTAACTAAACGGAAAGAAGGAACTCAATTGATAGTGTGATAGAATCTGGAAACTCCATTTCCCTGTCATGACAATATGTCTGGTTCTTCTGCTCATTTCTTTTGGGGTGACATGGATGGGAATGGGATCCCCTGTTGTGGTGCGGTTGTTGATTGTGGATCTCAGGCTGCGTGGGGCCATATGATGGGGCTTGGTTTGGTTCCAGAACATTGAGGGATCTCACGGATCCCTTTTGTTGTTGTAACTTTACAAGAGAACCAGGTGTGAATGCATCATCTACTTCTTGTTTTTTTTCCATCCTTGGCTTGTGTATATGCATGTTAGTTTCCCAGTAGTGAATAATTACTTAAATGGAATCACGTGAATATGAAAACAAGAACGGGTTCAATGGGGAATTGTTTTCCGAGAATGAGTTGTGACTCTACTGTGGGTGTTGTGCTTTTTATGAATGAATAGTAACAAGGGTGTTTGTTTATAGGCTGGTTTTGGAACCACTAGGATGGGTTGAGTTCTTGTTTACCTATATGTATAATTTAGTTTCTATGTTTCTTATTCATGCCCCACCCAAGTTAATCACCTCATGTCGAACACCCCCATTCCATGGGGGAGGGTTTTTTCCCCAACACTCCTATGAGTGGCTAGTTATTAGATCCTTTCTGATCCATTTCCCGTGTAGCCCAAGACTCTTCGGGCATGCTGTGATGGCTTGAGGTCCATTATAGCTCAGGTTTCTTCAGGCATGGCAGTAGTTGTTCTGGCCTAGGTGACTTCATGTGTGGTTGTTTCCCTAGTGTCTTCGGGATGAGGCTCAGGTGTCTTCAAGTGTGGTGGTAGTTGTTCGGGCCCAGGTGTCTTCGGGCGTGGCGACAATTGTTTTGGCCCAGCTATTTGCGGACGTGGTTACGTGTAGTTGTGGACCAGGTGTTTGCTGGCGGGATGTGTGGTTGTGGTAGCCCAGGTGTCTGTGAACGGGGGTATGGCAGTGGGACTATGGTGAAAATGGCGGGGAAGGTCTGACGCGTATGATGTCTTCAATAACCAGTGGGAAAGTGGTGTGGGGTACCCAAACATCGATGTGTTGTTACTATTACTTTACATGCCTTGTGTTATTTGGGGAGTGTGCCTTGGTGAGGTTTGGGTGGATAGTTTCCTTCCTAGGTGCTTTAGTTATCTCTTTTTTTTCCACAGGGCTTTAGAATGTATCCCCACTTGTGCATGAGATCTTTTGGTTTTCCCTACTGAGTATACCTGTATACTCACCCTACGTATATAAAACTACTTTCAGGTTTCCTGGTGGACTTCGAGTACCGTGTCGTACCCTATTAGCTCGGACGCCGGGACCGTTGACGTTGCTGTTTTTCTTTTCTTTTGGTACCCCCCTTTGGAGTTTTCTTGTACTTTTAGAACTTTATTATTGGAACATATATATGGGAATAGAATGTTTTGGCTTTACTTTTACTTATACTTTTGATGTTTTTGGGATTTACTACCTTATTTCTCGATCATACTAAATAAAAAGGGTAATGCCTACCATTTTACATGTGATTTTATACTCTTGGTGCTAGTCACCACTCCAAGGCCTATTTAAGGAGAGCCTTGGGGGTCATTATCTCTCCTTCAACTTTAGGAAGGATGATTTTGACAATATGTTGTCTCTTCCCTCATCTTGGTAAAGGCGGGTCATGACAAGAAGCTAGGATTTTTTGAAGGAGACACAACTTAATATCTAAAGATTGATACAATCATGTCATCCAAGACCTGATAATATTTTCAACGTCAAAAGTCCATCTACATATAGCTATTGATGATATTTAATAATTTTACATGAGAAAAACTGATTTTTTACGCTTGTGGAGGAAAGATATCATACATAAGGATAAAGACCTTTCTTGTGTTGGATAATCTTGAGGTTTTGAAGTTTATTCTAGTGGAATCTAGAATTTGAGAGAGAATAGTGGATTTTTTTTCATAGGGAATAGTGGATTCAGTGCTGTGGAAGGTGTATTGAAAAGAGTAGATAATCCATGTTGGGGGTATAGATAACATGGATGGAGAATACATTTCATCTGAACCATGTAAATACTACGTACTTATCTCACCATTATTACAACTACACATGAGGTGATATTGATAGAGACTGTTTATTTGATTTAGAAACATAGAATATTTAATAATTTGATTTAAAAAATAATTTTTAAAATGAGTGTACATCTGATTTACCCCCCCCCCCCACTGGCACAAAACCAGTTCATGGACTCTACACTCACACACCATTCCTAATCATCACATAAGATATAATCATTACCGTATACATTTGAGGTATATAAAAGACCCTCCCATAACATAAGTATATACCATATATATGTATTCCATATGAACTTGGAAACATTCATAATCCCAACATAGATAAATTAACCCATGGAAAACAAAAGGGTTCTATGAAAACTTCTACAATATATTAACATAAGTCATATCGGGGAAGAAGGCGGATTGTATCATTAGATCATATCCCTATAGAAGCAGAAGAAACATTATAACACATTTAAATATATAAAAACTAATTTTACAATATCATTTGACAATTGAATAGAAAATAAGAATAAATGACCTATACTTTTTATAATATTTACTTGAAAATAAAATAATTTTGAAAAAAATAGTAATAGATTTCCCATTAAAAATCATAGAAACGTGGGGATTATGATTTATAAATAAAGAGATATATAATGGCGGGAAATGATTTAATGTTTAAATAACTTAAAAATCACACTTTAAAAAATCATATAAAAACGACTCATATAGAAACTAATAAAAATATTACATCAAACCATGTGTAAGGAAATTCAAATAAATTAGAAAATGATCTTGTGAAATAATTTTAGTATATATATAAATTAGTAAAATAATATAACAAATATAGATATAGAATAGTGATTCTTGACAGAATAGAATACATAAGGGAAGTCCCATTTATGAACATTATTTTAGTTGAATTGCGATTCAATGAGATGCGAAATGGTGGGAATACATGTAAACCTTAAGAATATCTAGAGGAAAATAAATTAAACATGTTTTTAGATATAAAGAACAAATAGTTTCTCTTAATGGAAATTTATCCATATAAATTTTGATTTAAAGGTGATATTTTTAATGAAAACATAACGGATTAGAAAACATGTACTTAAAAATCCATTAAAGTGAAACGATTATATGGATTTTTAAATACCTTGAATTTCATTAATGTTACGATAAAAGAAATAAATTTGATAGTATATGAACGACGAAAAATAGGATAATGGTTGAAAATGAAATGTATTTTAAGGAAATGAAAATTGAGACAACATACACTTACCTTTACCCCAGACTTCAATAACAATTTTATAACCTCCTATATAATATGCTCAATAATCTAATTTAATTTTTTTGTATAAGTTTCCTAAGGGGTTTTAACCTTGTTCTTAGATTGCAATTTTATCATCCCCAAATTATTCAAGGTATTGGAATAAAGACCATTTTTTAAGCAATTTTCTGTCCGAACATGTAAAATAATATGGAGAATTATTTTTTATGTCACCCTTTCCGAACCATATTGATAAAATAAAATAAATTTCAAAATTATATATTACCACTATTAATGTCATGATACTCACTAATAGTGTAAATGGTGAACATAGTACGGAATCATTCATATTAGATAAAATCACATAAAATTATTTATTTGTCTTCTTTCCGTGAAATTATAAATCATTGGTATTGAATTATTTCATTGACTGAAATTTCATTTTTTGATTTTTAAAACACATTTTGGTTAAGTGATAACCCACCAAACAAAATCACTTTGAGGCTAAATGAGAACTAGCATGGCATCACAAGAAACCATTAACAGGTGGGGAAAAAAACCATGTCAATAACCAAACCCACCCCACAAAAACACTACAAAAACACTACAAAAACATGAAAAACCATCAATTTGTGGCTAAGTGATATCCTAACTCAAGATCCTCAACGTTCTGAAAATCTATCATCAGATCCCTCAACACCATCCCAAATTGAAAAAGAAACCTTCGAACCAACCCAAGATGCGGGTGTGTGCAAAGGGCAAGGCCAAAAGGGAAGAGAAGAATCTTGACTTTATTAGACCCTGGAACACAGAAACAGAACTCCAAAGTGGAAAACATAAAAACAGGGGAGAACAGGTGAGGAAATTTACCGAGCGTTCATGAGGACACCCTCTGCGACCCAATATTGACCTGAGAGAAAATGTTCACCCCAAACAAAACTAGAAATGAACTGATGAGGAGAGGACATCATCGGTGCCAGCATTCCTACATCTGACATCTTCATATTCATATGAACTGTGGAAATCAAACAATGCCCCTTCCTCCAAGACACCAGTGACCCGAGCATTCCTGCGACATTAATCTGTGTCCGTGTATAGGCCTAGGTTTTCAATGATGCCCTTACCACAATATGAATCTAACGAAACCAAACCAGTCACACTGTAAAAAATCCACAACAAAGGAAAGAATAGTAGCAACACCCATTCTGCTGGTCGTGCTAAGATTATGCAAGGCAACACTGGATTTGATCGGCAATTCATGGCGGTTTTCGGGCAAGAGAACACTATATCTGAAGCCGTAACCTCTCTTATCTACGCAGTGCGGTCCGTCAAAGCTTTTTGAAATACAGAAGCCAGAGTGGGAGCATCAGGGTCTAACTGAGGCGGGACAAAGGCCAACAGAGACTTGCCTCATGCCGACAGATCAAGCAGAAGAAGAAATACGATGAGTGAAGAATACGTGGATCAGAATCCGGGAGGACGACTCGCACAGTGGGGTCCAGGAGGGCGACACAGCGTCGGATCAGAAGAGCACAGGGGGACCTGGTAAGGCGACTCGGAGACATTCTTGGAAACCTGGTGGGAGAGATTGTATGTGATGATGGGGCAGAAGGCAATGATAGGGTAGAGGGGTCATTGGGGCGGGAGGAAGAACCCTAGGCCCCGGCTCGTGAGAGCGAATTATTTCATTGAATTTTAAAAATACCTCAAAACAATATTAGATAATAATAATATGAAAAACATAAAAACAGGGGAGAACAGGTGAGGAAATTTACCGAGCGTTCATGAGGACACCCTCTGCGACCCAATATTGACCTGAGAGAAAATGTTCACCCCAAACAAAACTAGAAATGAACTGATGAGGAGAGGACATCATCGGTGCCAGCATTCCTACATCTGACATCTTCATATTCATATGAACTGTGGAAATCAAACAATGCCCCTTCCTCCAAGACACCAGTGACCCGAGCATTCCTGCGACATTAATCTGTGTCCGTGTATAGGCCTAGGTTTTCAATGATGCCCTTACCACAATATGAATCTAACGAAACCAAACCAGTCACACTGTAAAAAATCCACAACAAAGGAAAGAATAGTAGCAACACCCATTCTGCTGGTCGTGCTAAGATTATGCAAGGCAACACTGGATTTGATCGGCAATTCATGGCGGTTTTCGGGCAAGAGAACACTATATCTGAAGCCGTAACCTCTCTTATCTACGCAGTGCGGTCCGTCAAAGCTTTTTGAAATACAGAAGCCAGAGTGGGAGCATCAGGGTCTAACTGAGGCGGGACAAAGGCCAACAGAGACTTGCCTCATGCCGACAGATCAAGCAGAAGAAGAAATACGATGAGTGAAGAATACGTGGATCAGAATCCGGGAGGACGACTCGCACAGTGGGGTCCAGGAGGGCGACACAGCGTCGGATCAGAAGAGCACAGGGGGACCTGGTAAGGCGACTCGGAGACATTCTTGGAAACCTGGTGGGAGAGATTGTATGTGATGATGGGGCAGAAGGCAATGATAGGGTAGAGGGGTCATTGGGGCGGGAGGAAGAACCCTAGGCCCCGGCTCGTGAGAGCGAATTATTTCATTGAATTTTAAAAATACCTCAAAACAATATTAGATAATAATAATATGAAAAACATAAAAACAGGGGAGAACAGGTGAGGAAATTTACCGAGCGTTCATGAGGACACCCTCTGCGACCCAATATTGACCTGAGAGAAAATGTTCACCCCAAACAAAACTAGAAATGAACTGATGAGGAGAGGACATCATCGGTGCCAGCATTCCTACATCTGACATCTTCATATTCATATGAACTGTGGAAATCAAACAATGCCCCTTCCTCCAAGACACCAGTGACCCGAGCATTCCTGCGACATTAATCTGTGTCCGTGTATAGGCCTAGGTTTTCAATGATGCCCTTACCACAATATGAATCTAACGAAACCAAACCAGTCACACTGTAAAAAATCCACAACAAAGGAAAGAATAGTAGCAACACCCATTCTGCTGGTCGTGCTAAGATTATGCAAGGCAACACTGGATTTGATCGGCAATTCATGGCGGTTTTCGGGCAAGAGAACACTATATCTGAAGCCGTAACCTCTCTTATCTACGCAGTGCGGTCCGTCAAAGCTTTTTGAAATACAGAAGCCAGAGTGGGAGCATCAGGGTCTAACTGAGGCGGGACAAAGGCCAACAGAGACTTGCCTCATGCCGACAGATCAAGCAGAAGAAGAAATACGATGAGTGAAGAATACGTGGATCAGAATCCGGGAGGACGACTCGCACAGTGGGGTCCAGGAGGGCGACACAGCGTCGGATCAGAAGAGCACAGGGGGACCTGGTAAGGCGACTCGGAGACATTCTTGGAAACCTGGTGGGAGAGATTGTATGTGATGATGGGGCAGAAGGCAATGATAGGGTAGAGGGGTCATTGGGGCGGGAGGAAGAACCCTAGGCCCCGGCTCGTGAGAGCGAATTATTTCATTGAATTTTAAAAATACCTCAAAACAATATTAGATAATAATAATATGAAAAACATAAAAATATATAATAAAATATTTTAATGAAATATAATATTTTTCTTCCATTACTTATTCTTTTTTCATTTTATTAATTGAGATTTTTTATAAACAATTCTAAAATTTTAATATACCTATTGTTTACAGGCATACCCAAGAACCATATTTTCAATGACCTAACTTACACTAACCCTATATCCAACAACCACATATATATATATATATATATATATATATATATATATTTATTTAATATTTAATTCCTACATATAACCATACATATATTACTAAAATCATTCATCATGTTAATTCTAATATTTCTCAACTTTTTTACAATATTTCTAATGTCCTTCCTTCTTTAAATTGTTAAAATTGGGGTTATTTCCTATATTTCTAATCATGAGAAAATTTATTTCATAATTACACTATTTTTTTTATAATTTTGATTCTATTTCACTTATTTTTCTAAATGATGTTTGAAAATTCATTTTCATAATATATTAATTTTTATTATTTATTGTAATATTTTATTTCAAAACACCTTATCACCATTATTTTTTGTCCGGTGTTGTGTGTACAAAACTATATTTAACATAATATTTATTTAACGTGAAAGATATAGTAAAATCATTGGGTGTTACATTCTACCTCCCATAAAAGTATATGACTGTCAAAATTTTGTTACTCTGATGAAAAGAAAATGAGGTTAGTTTTCCCTCATTATAACTTGGGGTTCCCATATTACTTCTTCAGACATTTTATTTATCTAGAGAACTTTAACTAGGTTAGTTTTTTGGTTTCATTTTACATTATCTCTATGATAATTGATTTCTATGGGTTATTCATCATATTAGAGTTCATGAAATAATGTTACAACCTATTAATTTTAGTAAACGAGAATGTTCTTGTATGTGATTCCTTAAATTTTGTATGTGGAACACAAAAGGAACTACCCCTAATTAAGTGGAAGTATAAGATGAAAAGTTACCACTATCAAATGATCATGTATTTCAAAGGGGTCAATGCATATAGGTACTAACTTTACCATATTCTTAAATATCATAACCTCTTTATATGGTGTTATTTAAAGTAATTTCATTTCTTGAATATCAAACTCTAAATCTCATTAATAATTATGAGCATAGATATTGTAACAAACCTTATTGAGATACTATTGAGCTGATACTCAAAATGATCTTCCATGAAACACAACTGGAATTATAAATCCCCATATAATGGTATCAAGTGATTGATTATCATGAATGATCACTTTAGAATGATTTCAAACATAATACAAAAATATAAATAGGCAACATAAGAAAACATGTATCTAGTATGACCCATCCATATGTTAGATGCCATTTGGATAAATAAACTAAAACCAAGTAATAAGAGAAACTAGAAAACATATTAACCAATTAAACCTATATATCTTGTAAAATAATCTTGTTCAATATAGGGGAATAAGGTGGAAGAATATTATAAAACAAGTTCTCTGATTAATTAAGTGATACACTATAATTCCAAAAATAAAATAAAAATTAAACAGCTGCAACATCATCACCGAGTGGCCCACAATATGATGATGGATAAAATGATCAAAACCAAAAATGCAATCAGAACTTGAGCATCTGAAATAAAAACAAAATATAGTATATACCAATTTCATTATGGAATATGTGAGGGAAATTTTCCCATTTGGATTCAACAAAATTTTCCATGCATTTCTTTCCACAAATGCTAGTTGTATCATTGTTTGTAAAATAGGGTTTCATACATGTATTATAAAGGAAAGAATATTACATTTACCTCTTTTATTATAAAAACAAAGATGATTTTTTTTAAAAAATATAGGATTATCCATCTTGAAAACAAATATTTAGACTATGAGATAAAATAAAAAAAATTATTTTAAATTTTCTTTTAATTCAAAAAATAACTTTTTAAATAACATCAACACCAATAGAATTTTAGTTATCTTTTCATAACTATTTTATAAAATTCTATTTATAAAATGATTATCATTTTCTATTTAAAATCATCGACCTAAATAATTTTTAAAATTGTTCTAAAATAAACAAGTCTTCTAACTGATATATAATAAAAATAAAATAAGGAACAAAGATATACAATGAGAGAAATAAAAAAATACATTGATGGTTACTCACAGTCAATAAATAATCAGGGAATATAAAAAGAAAAGGAAGGAATCCTTTAAATAACTCCCAAAATGAACTATTTATCATGGGAAACTCACTATGATTCAAGTAACATGAACCTGAACATAGCGACTAAAACCATAGATTGACATGAAAGAACCAGTCTAAAATCCTTGTAGTCTAATTAGACTATTAGAGACACATATTCTATCCTATTATCACTCATCCATAATAGGCCACAATCCATTAAAGTCATTCTCAGAATCTATAGTCCATAATCCCCTAACAAGAGCATAATATAAATTGGGACACTGACCTTCAAAAAAACTATACTATTAGTGCACTCATTCATTGAATATACAATTTTTCATGGATTACTATGACATAATTCATTGTAGTTTTTTAATTTTTAAACAACCTGATCAATACATAAATTCATTTAGAACAATTTAAATAAACCATATCTCACCTCCAAGACCCTCATAAGGAGAAACTATTTTGTGTAACATTCATAAAGATAAATAAAAGGGGATCAGTTGTGGGTTTCACTTTATTCAAATTAACTTATCAATAAAGATTCAAAAAGGCCCTTGAAACATGATTTAGATTCCAAACAATTTTACAACAAATGATACACTGTTATAAAACACCCTTTTAAAACTAATCTTTAGAAATTACTTTAAAATCATTTTTAAAATTTACCATGTGATTAATTCTAATTTTAAAATTATCCAACAGCCAAAAAGTATTAAATTAAATTAATAATTTCCCATCAAAACATTTTGTATAAAATAACCCATTTATAAACATGGAAATGTTTACATGAAATCAAACTAGTTCCAAGAAGATCTTTGAAATCCCAACCAACATCAAACAATCCTTTAAAATACTATATTACTATGAAAAATTCAATTAGTAATTTTCAAAAATAACTGAAAAGTGAAAAATTCTATGCCAGGGGAAGAATCCTTTTGAAAACCATTTACAGAACCCTCATGCAAAAAACTTATAGGTGTACCATGCATGGAAATTCTTCTAAATATTCAGGAGGACCATGATATTTAATATAATAGAAATATATAAAAACATAAACTTTATTCAATTTGAAAAAAATTATACCATGTATCCTTTTATGGATATAGATTAATCTAGAAATGATGTATCCTCTTCAACCACTAATCACCTAAAACACCATGTTATAACCACCTCACACCCTAATCACATCCAAGACAGGACCTTGGGTTTGTTACAGAATACAAAATTATAAAATATTATTATAATGGATTCAATGGAAGAGTAATAAGGGGAAAACTTGAATATTACCATGAATATCAACATGACATAAAAGGATGATGCCACAAAAATAAACAATAAGGTAGGTGAAGATATTATATGAACACCCCATAGTTGTCCAAAAGAAAGGGGAAAGGAATGTGGAAAAAAATTATATTGGAGGAGGGGGAACTTGGAATTACATGTTTTTATGGAAATGGGAAAGTCAAATGGTTAGTATGAATGATTAGTATAATGGAATGTGAACCATATGGGAGCCACCAGAAATAACCGCCACACTCCCCACATCGTTTGGCCAGAAAGATTCCCCTAATTGTGTGCTAATAGTAAGATTCACCCATGAAAACTAAACTAATCTACATGGTCAACATGATACTTCACTCAATTTGATGAACCATGATCCAATCATGTGAAAAAAAACTAGAATACCTTTTATGGTTTCTATTAAAACCTTCATGGTTTGAGGGACCATGCATTAACTCTTCAAAAACTCTCTAATAAAATGTCATATTATAAAAATTTTAATCTCATAGTTTCCTTACTCTTTTGAAAATAATGTGTCATAATAAAAAAGTTAAATGAAAAAAAATTATTCCTGAAACTTATAAAAATTTAAATTACGCAAAAATAATATAAAATATACCACAAAATGACACGAGGATGTGACAGTTCACCCCACCATACAACATTATTCCCCTAGAAAGTCATGTTCAATACAGAAGGAACCTTGAATATTACTCTCAATGAAGACTATGATAGATTTCGATAATGACACAATAAAAAATAATATTCAAAGATTAAAAAAAATCCTAAAAAAGGGATGAACCCTAAAAAAATAAAACAATATTAAGTGAGATCCATCCCGGAAACATTAAAAATGAATCTCTAGGAATACAAAGACCAACCTAGGAATATGAATGATTTAGAATAAATATAAAATGGTGGGTCAATGGATAACCTCTTATTTTATTTTAGGTTCATAAAAATTGAGATGATTCCACATATAATAATAGGAAACCATGAACCTCTATCAACTATAATTGACCACAAAGTGAACAACTTATATCTATAAGGGAATCAAAAACACATAAACATCAAAATGTCATATGATTAGGTCAAGAAATTCATCACTGAGTCCATCATCACCTCTAGACCATAATAAAAGGTAGAGAAAATCTAAAATCTCATCTTAAATACTATTAAACCATGTCATCAAAACCATCACAGCCCATGATAACCAAAACATGCAACAATCAAGGAAATTCCTCTATAATAAATGACGTGGTTCTAACCTCGACTAACAAAATTATATCAACGGGTAACTGGGGTTCAAACTCATGGAATAATGACTCACTATCATCCCAATAGAATAAATATCAAACTGGTTTCACCTATGATCAACCTGGAATCAACCCAAAAACCATAGTTACTAGTGGACACACCAAAGGTTTCATATTTCTAATAATTCGACCAAGCCTGATCCCATGACCGACACCATGTAACAACTATGAAGTAGAAAAAATAGGGAGGCATGAACAATAAAAAATAACCATTGGTTTATAATAAAAAATCACAAATGTATCAACAAATCCCATCAATAAATCCACTAAAAACCATTACTTTACTAAAATAATCAAGAATGGATCCCAAAATAGATCATCACCCAAATATGGACTCACACCCAAGACTCACCTTCTCTTGAGAGAATCTTAATCTGAAAGAATACTTGTCCTTTTTTATTTATCCATCGAAATGTGGATCACTTTTATAGACTACTCAATTCAACCAATAATTTTCCAAAATAAAGCTTATAGATGAGGTACACATTAAATATTTCCTAGATGTTCCACAATATAATCATTGAAAAAAGTTACATCTTCCAATCCATTTAGATTCCATGCATAATCAATATAGGAAGGTAAGTACATAAAAAATATGAAAACCATACCTTTACTCAAGGATTTTTTAAGACGCTTACTTTAAATAAAAATATACATGAAGCCATACTAACCTCGTCACCAAAATCAAATCAAATAGCCCCAATATAATTCAATGGACTAATTCAAAATCACAATTCACCAAAAAAAGGAATTCACATTAAAAAACGTCACTTTTTAAAATCATCCACACATTTTAAAATTAAAAAAATATTTCTAAAGATCCTTATTATTTTAGAAAAGCAAAAGAAATAAATTTTATAATTTCAAACACAATTTTAAATTTATACATTCCTAATCCAAATAATTATTATAAAATTCACTCTTCATCTCAAAACATTTAACCCTTTAAAAAAACATAAAAATTCCCACCATTTAAACACTATATAAGGGTAATCATTTACACAACACCCCAAATATGATTCTAATCCAAATTATTGTAAAAAACCATTCCATGAATATCATTTTTACATTAAATTTTTTCTATATTTCAATTGAAAATTAACCTTTCTTGAAAGAAACTACCAAGAGAATTTGAATCATTTTCAAATGAATCACCAAAAAAAATTTTAAAACCAAAACCCATTTTAATTTTCATTAAAAAATGAACCACATCAAAAAATAATAAAGAAAAAATATTCATTTTCAAATAGTCTCCATGGTTTGTTCTAATATAAAAACATTTTTTATGAAATCAATTTTTTAACACAAAAATCAGTTTTATCTGATGTGTATACCGAAAGTACGACACAAACATAAACCAAAATGTAATTCATCATCATAAATATGTCACAATCCCATTCTTGATTCATCTCCCATTACCAAAACCACGTGATTAAATCAATTAATCATGAGTTCTAAATAGAAAAACTGAACCGTATGTCGAACAATACATGGCATGGATTCATGGTTTTATAAGCCGTGTTACAATCCAGAAACAGTGACTAAAATGTGTCAAAAATCAAATTCCTGGTCACTAGGTTATTTTTTACATAAAAAAGTCTTTTAAAACCAATTATTTTGTTTTAAAAGGAATATTAAACTCTATTTATTTTACCACATGTAATACTAAGCATAAAATTAATTAGGATATATTATTTAAATATTATTGTTTAAATTTAACATGCATAACATAGTAATTTGTTTGGTAGGTATAAATATGATTAACTACACTCTAAAATATATATAGGAATGATTTCATTAATACAATTTTATTGATTAATTCCATGTAAAATAGAACTCCATATTAAATAAGATCATAGATAATTAAAAGTGATATCTTTAGATAACTAGTTTCTATGCGTGATGTATTTTTAGGAATGTAAATTAACTTAGTCACTATAGTTGACCGAATCTAATAAACTTCATAGATTTCAAGTTTGATAAAATAATATCCATCTAATGGTGGGAATTGGATTTATAATGAGTATAAATTACTTTTATTCTTTAAAAATAGTTTTCATTGCATTGTGTGTATTGATATTATGATTAACTTAAGAAACATTTAGAACCATTATTTTAGAAAATGGAAATAATTTTTGAAATATTAATTTCAAAATAATAGTATGATAATGTTTAAGGATTTTTTTTAAAAATTTTGATTTTGGTTGAATAGTGAACAATTACAATATTCTAAAAACATTCATTTATTTACTTATAATCAAGGTAATATCAATGTTTCAAAAGTTTTTTTATTTTTATAAAAGTAAGATAAGTTTTATTTTATTAAACATAACCTAATTAATTCCTTAGTAATCAACAATATACATGATTTTTCTGTAAATTATTTTTTATGCTTAAAGTGGATATTTTTCAAAAAAACTATTTTTCATAATGTTTCGAACACTTATATTAAAATTCATTTTGACAACTTATAAAAATTAAATAATTAAAAATTAATACCATATATGTAATAGATATAATAAATTTATTTAATAAATTCAATTTATTTTTTCCTAATGAATAATACTCTTTGTAAACGTTTTATCAGAAAAATAAATGGTAAAATGTGTTAAACTATGTTAATCCTCTCGGATAAGCTTGTTAAGTTAATAAAGAACTTTATTTCATTTTATTGGATGTTTTTATTTCATCTATACCCATTATGAATTTGAATATATGTAATTTAGGTGTCAAATACCTTCAATTAATGTTTTTATATTATTTTATGTTGACATTGGATGATGACAGGTGCTCGGGACTCTCCCTCTCATGGAGTCTATGTTATTATGCAAATCTAGGGATTCCCAATGATTCTCCCTCATTATTTTGGCTCAATACTTTTTTTGGGTGGTTTGACCCCTACTCACGTGATTCCTTCTGGAGAAAAGGATGGACAATGGTGTTCTAGTCTTTAGGTGGCTTCGGCCGCCGTGGTTGCTTTCTACAGATCTGAACTAGATTTTAATATATTGGATGTGGGTGCTGTCAGTGATTCTCATCGAGCCTCGGTGGATGCTGCACTGAATTATTAGCGATACGAGGTTGGGGTTCACGTGGATTCAGTGGGGACAGCCGCCGTTGTTGGTGTTTCTTGCAGATCTGAACTTTATCTGAATCCAACAGCTGTGGGTGCTGTAGGTGATGCTCGTCAAGCCACGGTGGGTGCCGCAATGAAGGATCAACAATAGGAGGTTGGGGTTCACATGACTTTGGTGGTTACAACCGTCGTTTTTTATTCTTTCCATAGATCTGAACTGGATCCTTCGGTAGTTTCAAGTGCAGGTGAGGAAAAATGAGCTCTGGTTGGTGATGCGGTGAAGGGTTGACGACTGGACAATGTGACTGATGTGGGAGGTCACGAATCTTCAAGGGGGATGATGAAGATTTTCGAACCTCAGTGATTCTATCTTCTCTAACTTGGAGACAACCAATAGTAGTCAGGATGGGTGACCTTGTGATGGTGATACCAGATTTGCACAAGGCCGATCAAGTTGTGGACAAGGTGACATGTCTCATAGACGAGAAGCCTCGACCCACAGTGGAGAGGGAATCCGAGAATCATCCCTTAGATAGGGAGAGGATGAGTCACTCATCTGGTAAATTGACAGCTGTAGGGAATTCCAATAGAGGTATTATAGGTGGTGAAATGGATTTTCATAGATGACATTTCACATCTGTGTGTGATTGTGTTTCTGAGCACATTGTTTGAAAGGGTGACACTGCTATAGTTATTGCTAATAAAAAATATATTCTTAATTGACTTTAGATTTGTGAGCATTCAATCATTGCCAGATTTGTTCTTCTTGGGTGATGAAAGGTTTGGAATATTGATGACTTGGTTTGAAAGCTAACCTCTATATGGGGGTTTTTTGATTGGAGATGCATATCGATGGGACAAGGATTTTTCCACATAATATTTTCATTATAGGATCTCAAATGAAGAGCTTGGGGGATCATATAAATTTCTCTAAATCCAGGTATTATTTTCTTTCAAGAATGGTATTTTAATTTCAATCATTTCTCCATAAAAAATTCCAGAGTTCAAGTTCGGATCAAAATTGTGGGGCTTCATTAGATCCTATGGCATCCAAAAATCCTTTTTGAAATTACTTCTATTATGGGCATTCCAATTAAAATGGATAAGACCACTGAAGCTGTGATGGTTGGTCATCATGCTAGTATTCTAGTGGAGGTTTATCTAAGGTCTTATCTTATTCATAATATTTTTCTATCTTCTTTGGATGATGATATCCCTCTCAAGGTGGAATACGGGCGATTTCCTGACATCTATCCTGACTATCAGGCTATCGGCCATTCCAAAGATAAGTGTTGAAAAAATGGTGTATATTCCTTTTGTTCATTAAAAGGGTATCATGAGACTTCGTGTAGGAAGAAGATGAAGAGGAAAACAACCCATAATGATGAGTTTTCTCTTGGTGGAAAACAATCCCCCATGGATAGAGGTAATGCCTACATTTCACAAGTGGGGGAATACACCTCTAAGTATATTGCACAAGAGCCTCAAGTGGCCAAGGATACTGAATAGAGTTTTATGGTGAATCAAATAGAGGAAGGAATGACTTTTGATAAAGAGCAGGAAATCCTTAATCTTGTACTTTAAGAGAAACAAACTCTAAGGGATGGTGCAGATCTCTTAAGGTTTCAAGAAAAAAATTATTAAATTAAAGGAAACACAGGGCATTCAGGGAAGATGGGATAATTTCAAGGATGATTCTCTAAAAAAACAACCTATTGTCAGGCTCATTCCAATGGTAAGAGTGCTATTGTGGATAATGAAGGATTTCAACATGTTCGTCTTAGTAAAGCAAGGCATAAGAAAGAATACTCATATTTAAATCCAACTATGGTTACCAGGTCACATGGCCCTTTAGATTATGATTCTGACTAGTATGATTATTAAAACTCTTCTTACCAGTGTGAATTTGATATTTTAATTCATTTTCATTGGTTGTTTTTTCATGAGGGCATGATTTCATGTACGACCACCCTAATCTCATTTCTATTGTATCTTTTTCTTTCTATTAATACAAAGGGTTTAGCCCTAAACTTTCTGATAAGTTGACATTAATTACAAAATTCCACTCTCTATATCACTTATTATGTTTTCTTAATATGTAAATAGATAAAAAACGAAATATGATTGAATATTTATGGTAAAATTTAATATTAATAAACTTTTTTATTATTTCAATTTTTTTATTTTTTATTTTTTCTATAATTACCTTGAACGCTTACACAATATTGGCCTTGATTTTGTGAAAGTTATTGAAAAAGCATGTAAATTATTTCAAAATTATAAATGGAATATTTTTTTGGATTAATTTTACTATTCGTTAAACTTTTTATATAATTCTAATATATAATTACGTCTAAAGGGTTTATATGTTAATTACATTGTCATCGTTATGTATTTAATGTCAAATATTGTGACTAGTCCTGAAAAATACTTTTTTTTGTATTTAATGTTTAAAAATTATTCTTAAATGATTTGAGAGTCTTAAAAATTCTATAGTAAATTAATTTTATATGAAATTCGATATGATATCATTAATGGTTTATGTTTGTGACATTTTGAGTTCTTAAAATTACTTCCATGGCCATTATTGATTGAAAAACTTTATTACTCTGGTAATGGTTAAAAGTGTTAATTAGGCGTTTAAACCAATATATATAGTTTAAAATAATACATAAACCTCACTATAGTGTATTTTTTGATTTTTTTCAGCCTACACCTCATTATTGTACAATAAATGTGACCTTAAATATTTTTTATAAGAGTTATAAACATATTATATGTTAATATTTCATGAAAGTAAAAGATTTCCACCAACATCATTTATAAAAGGGAACCGCCTCTTCTATTCTCCTCACACATATTGAGTATTTAATCATGACTATAATATTTCCAAATTATTTCCCAAACATTCTAAACAAGTGATATATATATTATTCTACCACCAAAATACCAACCTATAAGGCTAATGGTTTAATATAAATGTTGTTTTCCAATGAAGAGGTATAACTCTTAACCAGGTGTTTCATGTTTATTACTTATTAAACCCCATTAAGGTCATTTATAACAATGGTGATATGATTCCATCAATATCTTAAATTTAATAAAAAGTTATTATTTTGATATGACAACCTTTTCTCTTCAATATATCAATTCTATGGGAAATTAAAACATTACTCATTTTTATGTGTGGACTACCACCTTCACAAAGTGATGTGTTTTGTTTTTATCACCACCGCATAAGTATTGTTAATATAATTTATTTATGGAATTCATGTAATATTAATTACATAATTGTGATTTTCTAATGATTTTAAATTAATACATTATTTTTCATACATCCATTAGAAAATGATAATGTCACTTATCTGTATGTGTGGTCTACCACCTCCACAAAGTGATGTCATTATTTTTTCATTTCTTTCATTCATGATAGGCTATAAATTAATATTTAACATATAAATGTTAACTATGTAATTATCAATATTCTATATATGATGGAACAATGTCCATTTAAATTTTTTAAACCTACCTATGTTTTTTTGGGTTATGAATTGAATGTCCTCAAAACATCTGATATGAACATAATCGATTTAGTAACTATAACGACCTTCTCTTTTTCAAAAATTACCATTACTTAATTTTTTTATAGAATACATAAAACATTACCCAAATGGATTCCCAAAGATTATATTAGTCTATTTCCTTTGGAAACATGGAAACATAAACACTGTGGAATGAAAATATGAAAAGGGGTGATCACATATGCTCAGTAAGGGTAAACAAGGGAGATATGTAAGCATAAATATGAGTATAAAGGTATCAGAGTTAGATCATGACATTATAATATAACACCATTGTTATCAAAGATCATAACCATGAATCATAAGGGATCAAGAGAATAATCCATGAAAGAAAAATTGCAGAATATGACATATAATTTGTTACATACACATAAGCATATAAACTATTATGTCAAGGCTACCTACCAAGACCATTGTAACAAGTTAGGATTGGGATAAAACCCAGGCACCTTATTCATTATTGGGATCACAACCTATATACCCTATTATTTTTGGGCTTCGGAGAGAACCCATGTGCCCTCCTATTTTCAGACTTGGGCAAACAACATGTATACCCTCTTATTTTTTGGATTGGGCAATAACACATGTACCCATTTTTCGGGCTTGGATTAACAACATGTGTACCCTTTGAGCTCATATACCAATTATCATTACCCAATGAATCAGAGGAAGATAAAGGTACCACCCATCTCATAATGAGATCATACATACATGTTTTACAAAAGAAGTAGGTTTCATAAGCATATAACCTATGAAAGATGATGAGGTTTCATAGAAAATCATGCCATCAAAACATAATCCCTTTATAGAAATATTATTAATGGAACCTTTTCATCATTACATATACATTCATCAATAACACCAAGTAATTTCATCTTAGATGGGATGTAAGTTGGAAAGATCCTTTAAAAAAAATCGTGAGGAAAACATCCTTTTTTTTATTTAAAAAAATTCATTAAGAACATAAACCCTTTTGAAACAAATCATCTTTGAAAACCCAAAATGGGATCTTGAAATTATTTTGAAAACCATTTTCTTTGAAAACATATACAAGAATCATGTGTAGTTCAGGTTTGGATTAGTGGTCTGCACCCTATAATCCTATATGAAATATGGGGGATGAAAACCCATTGGGCATAGGAAGTGTAGTAGTACCGTAGTGTACTGTAGCAGCAGCGACACTGTAGAAACGATGGGTACTGTTGTGGCGGAATGTTACTGTAGCAGCAGCAGGGCACTGTAGTAGTGGCAGGTACTATGTTGGACTATATCAGGCGGGTACTATAGTAGTACTATTCACAGAATGGGCCTTGGGCCAAAATATTTGGGCCTACGGGCCATGTAATGGGCTAAATGCCCATTGGGACTTTGGACTATGTAATGGGTCTCCCTCTACCCAGTTAAAGATATCTTTTATTTGATTTAATATTAAATAAGGCTTTGGCCCAAAACTTTTAAAAAAATATACTAGTAGCATGGAAAAAATTGAAAAACATTTCTTTGGATAGTAAGTATTAAAACATTTTTTGAAACTATTTATTTGAAAATAAATTGGAAACATAAAAATAAAACTTGAACACCATAAACAAATTAAAATATTTTTTTAATAAGATTAATAGATCATTTTCTAAAAAAATTTAAAACATGATTTCTTAAGTTCATGGCATGGGTCAAAAAGAAAGAAAATTGAGGCAAAACAACTTCACCGATTTGGTAACTCTTGAAATAAATACCCAAAGAAAGAGAGATCATAAATGAATATTTAAATAACTATAAATATAGGGATAATAATATTAGAATATATTCTTGGGCAGTATATACACCATGTAAAGTAAATGAGTGGGGAATAACATGTACATCTCACAGAAATACTAGTGAGATTAGAAATCCACTTACCTTATGTCTTGAATATATTCATAATAATTCAAACATCATGTATAATAAATATAATTTTATTTTAAATCTAATAAAAAAATATATTTTTATATTTAATACCATATATATTTTTATATCACCCTCTTATTAACACTTCCATGTTAAGGTTAGGTTTAGGGTAATATATACTTTCTCTTTGGTATGTGTCTTAATTTGTAATATTTTTTTCATCATACTTACATCCCGATTTCCATAAGGTAAACCATGATATAAATATAATTTATATTAAGTGTATATATATCAATAATAATCTATGAAACATATAAATATGAAATGGAATACACCATTCATGGATATGATAGGTCGTACACACGCATGAACGTTGTTTCTTTTTAATTATCATATAAAAATAAAGAAAGTAAATGCCATATATTTATCTAGGTATATGTACTAATTAAAGTATAATTATTATTTTGTGTATATAATATATTTTCACTGATCTCATCCTTAATTCATTCCATATAGAGTATAAACGAATCACATCCCTTTGAGGAGGCGATAGTCCACACCTCCCCAATCAAAAACATTTTATTTAAAAAAATGGAAAGAATTATGGTATACATTATATAACAATTAAGAAAGAATAAATATATCATAAATATAATATATATCACATAAAAATATAATTTCCATCCTAATTATCAACTATGAGAGGTGGTAAAGGAAAAAACAAACAATATTATTTCGTGTGGCTGTAGTTCGCCTTACACAAGAACAATAAGTTCATTACCGATTAGATGGATGTATGTATAAGTTTAGTTAGAACCACTAGAATAAAAAAAATTAATAGTATATTGATTATAATTATTCTATTATATAATAATTTAGTACTAAAAATTTTGGGGGTAGAGAATGAAAATAAAAAAGAGGTGTTTGAGGAAGGATGTAACATCTTCATTGGGTTAATCCTTTTGGTTTTCACCAAAAAGATACCATGGATGGATTTCCGAAAAAAGGTAGGATTCTAAGAGGAAGGTAACTATGTTGGTAGATTATTTGATTAGATACTTTTGGATACAAAGATATTGAGGTATGTGAGTAATTGGGAGGGGTGAGTTACCTTTTATATTGGAGGAGTGACATTCTTGTAAATTTTTTAAAAGGGAATTACACCCATGTTTTCCCCATGTCAAGTGGATCCAATAATAAATCCAATTATATAAAATGGAATATTTGGTAGAAATATGGCCATAAATTAGATTTTGGACTCGTTTCAAGGCCATTGTGTCCCTTAAGTTTATAGTTTAGTCCTTTGTTAAGCTAATTTTTCTCTTAATCCCTATAATTAGTTTTAATCACTTTCACTAATATTTTTTATAGAAAACTAAGATGAACTTATTAGAAATTATAAATTATTATGATTTTAAATATAGAATCAAATATTCCAAATTCCAATCACTGAAGTGGAAGAAATTAATTTCAAAATAATCCCACATATGTCTCATGATAGCAGGATTTTTTTAGAAAAAATGATTAAAAGGATGGAGTATTTTAATATCAAATTTCAATGTGAAATTGTTTATAGTGAACATAATTGGATTAATTTGAGTAAAATAAATCTCATTACACTTTAAAACAAAATTAAAATATAATTTTTCTATATAAATAAATTATATGAAAATGCAGTCTTGAATTAAAATTATTTATTTATCACTAGACATTCATCAATCCTAAAGGAAGAGTAGGAGGACCACTGACTCTAATTGAAGGAATGTGGTCCACATGAAACACTAGTTTCATAATTATTTTACTATTTTGGATGGATCACATGCTTATCTGATGATGGTGAGAGTTCAAATTACTGCTTTGCATGTCCGTAGGCCTCCTCCGCTAGGCAGGGTAAGGGGTGAGGGACCTAGCTCATGACTTTGATCTTCCCTCAAGGATGTTCTCTACCATCCTTCATTGGCCTATGGGGTATCTCCATTCCCAATTGTTCATATAGAATTAGTTTCTTCTTTGGATGATGATAGCCCTATTCTTTCAGCACCCATATCATCTTTTGAAGAAGCTCTGAAGCATCTCAAATTGACTTTAGTACCAACATTTAGTTTTTAAAAATCTCCAATTTTCTTGTTTTGAGAACATGTAACTTCTTGGGATCATGAATTCCTAGCCAAGGTGTCATTACTGAACCAAAAAACCTTCTGCATTGTATTAGATTCATAGGATGGCTATGTCAAGGCCCTATCCTCAATCTCTTGATCATTTGGTTGTTAGAGATTCTTCTTGTTTAGATGGTCAATTGAGGTGCATCTTGGTCACAAATCTTCAATAGATGATGTTTGGATCTCTCTTTCGAACCCCCCATTACCATTCTAAAATATATCATTCCTTTATTGGATTCATGGGTCAATTTTAATTTTTCCTTGTGTAGATGATCAAACCCTTCAACTTGAGTAAGCTATGGAGGCTCATATCTGCATTTAAATGGACCCCGCTCTTCCACTTCTTCCTCACATCATTCTTCATGTTATTGGTTTAAAGGAGTGGTCTTAGGTTTTGATCAATCCGACACCACCCTGTTTTTTCTTGTATTATAATATTTAAAGACACTCACTACTGATCTGTCATAAAATTCATAAAAACCATTTGGATTAGCCTCAGGAGAACTTGAGGAGTGAAGCAATTCCAACTCCTCTGAAGGGAGGCATTTTATTATTGGTTTATAGTGACCCGGAGGAGTGGTCTCAGGGTAGGTTGGTGATCGCTCCACCCTCACCTCTATCGAGGTTGGGTATAATGGCCATGGAGGTTAGGTAACCTGTGACGGTGGCTTCGACTTGCACAACCATATTTCATTATCTTCCAACTCATGTTATCACTTCTTGTTATATAGCTCTAAATCACTAAGTGCATTCTCTCTTAGTCTCCCCTCCAAGAAGCAGTCATCAATAACATGTCAAGATAGATATACCTAATTTTTTGGATAAGGAAGTGAATGAATAGGTAGTTTCTTCTCTATATAAAAATGGTTTTATGGTTAACTAAGCTTAGGTTGAAGAAGTGCAAGGACTACCTAGCTCGACATTCCACTCTCCTCCCCAAACAGAAATATTTTTTGGGTTAATAGAGATTGGGATGAAGAAGTTTCAGTGCTATTATGCTTGGCGTGCCCCTCCCCTTATCAATCACCTAGTATATCTCTAGATATTTTTATCCCAACTGATTTTACTTCACCAGTAGCGACAACATCATTGTTTCAGAAGGGTGTATACACTAGATCACAATATAAACTCAAAGCTATTGTATTGGTGTCGTTGTTCCATCACAGCCATTTTTTTGGGGAAAAATATGAACATATATCATGTGAATGATTTCAATCCATTTATGTATCTCGTATGGTCTTAGTGCCAGGGTAAAGATATACTATATACCCAACAAAAATAGTAACAATTCGGTCTCTCTAGTGGAAACCATGGAACTAAATCAAATCTATAATAAAATTGAATACTTTACTCATAGAATGAGGTTGCATCATTTTATTCATTACAACCCAAAGAACATCCATATATGGATATTCTGAAAGAAAAACATCACTTTCTATCTAATGTAATCTTTAAACCAGTTTATTACTATAATGGTTACCTAAGGGTCGAACTGCTTATTTTTCTCGTTCATATATGATAAATGTGACATGCAGGATCACAAATCTCTTTGGATTGATCTAGGTTCATTTGGCCCGAGGTCCTGTCCATGCTTTTGGGGGGTGAAAATAGTTGAATAAGGTATTTACATACCGTTTTTTTACATTTTGACATCAGTTTTTAACCGATGTCATAAAGGTGACATAAAAAATGGAAGCTACAACATCGGTTTTTTTAATCTTGACATCTAAAAATAAATTATGAATCTATTTATAGGCATTTTAAGAATTATTTTTTAAATAAAGAGACACCTAAACTCGTCTTAGGTGGTCTTTGGCATTTGTTTTTTTAACTGTCATCAGAACTCATCCCCTGAGAGTCTTTGGTACTGATTTCATAGAAATCGACATTGAATGTTGGTCCAAATGGGTTTTTCGTATTGGTTTTCATAAAAATTGATGCCAAAGCCAGTCCTCTATGGTCTTCAACATAGTTTTTACAAAAAAACAACATCAAATAGGGAAAATACATTTTTCATGTCGGTTTTAATAAAAACAAACATTAAAACCAAGAAACTTTTAATACTGGAATGTAGTTTGTTTCCCAAGATTTTATTTTACTCATCATGGAGCTAAAATAAACTTGCAGATTAAAATTTAACATTGTTATAAGTTTTACTTGTTTATTTTTTGATAAATACAACTCACATAAAAAAACATGAGAAACAAGGACTATACACAGAAAACGATAAAAATAATGAAAAAACATAAATACTCAACCTAATTTCAATTCTTTTTTTTCATTTATTTTCAATAAATATATATCTTTTCAATAATTATCATATTTTTTAGGATAAATTCACATGGTAATGTAAATGATGATCGATGAAATGATGATTTTTAAATAATTTTTCACCTCAATTGGTGAATCTCATGCAAGATATTTATCTTTGTATCTCAATCAGAAGAAATATTCATCATCAAAAGAAAAATTATCAATAATTTAACTATAATAAATTAAAATTAAAATAATTTATTATAATAAATTCAATTTATAAATCATAAATTGAGAAAGTGTTGAAATTTTTATTGGATCGAAGATATCGATAATGTTGAAAGAAAGGGTATGAGGATTTACATATTGAAAATGAAAATATATATGGTGGTGATGTCTTAAAATATTAGTGGGATTTTGATAATTAATATGTGTGTTGTGAAAAAATTGAAATACATAACTTGTGTTTTCTATTTTTTTACTTTTAACGTCAGTTCCAGAAAAACTGTTGTAAAATATTCTCTTCAAAAACATTTAACGTCATTTTTTTCTAGAACCAATGTTACAAGATTTTATTCGGTGTCATTTTCTAAAATAACCAATAATATAAATAATTTCATGGTGTTATTTCATATCACAAGATTTGATTTTACTGGCCGTGGTGCTTAAATGAAGTTACAGTTCAAAAGTTATGGATGTCAAAAGTTATACATCTCTAAGAATTTTCTTAGAGAAGTTCAACTTCCGAGATCCATAAATTTTGATCGGTAAGTCCGTTTTTTCTCCATGGATAGTAAAATAGAACATTGAGAAATTATCTACAACTTGGTATTGACTTTTTATATTGGTTATTTGAGAAATATCTATCAAAAAGTGACTTTTAACATCAGTTTTAAAAAATTGATGTTAAAGTCTTGTCTAATAATGTTCAGCATTTAATGTCCATAACTTTTGATCCATAAGTCCATTTTTACTACACATCCTATCAAATAAAATATTAAAAAATAAAAACAACTTGGTAATGAATTTTAATGTCATATATTTGAAAAAACAGTTCTAAAAAGTGTCATTTAACCTCAGTTCCTAAAAAAAACCAATGTTAACAGTCTTCGATGAGGACATTTAACGTCAGTTTTTCTAGAACTCGCGTTAAAAGTAAATTTTTTGAATCATTTTTTCAAATAACCAAATTCAAAATTCTTTCTGGAATACTATTATCATTGGTCTCAAAGAACCAAAATTAAAATGAAAATGTTAATGATCATTTTTTTACTAGTGTGATTTCAATATTGTGGTAGAACCACTAGAGAAGAAGGGGTAGGGATTGTTTCCTCACATGGATAGACAAGACATCATGATTTTCCTGACTAGAAATGGTCTTAAGGATTTTGGTTATGAAGAAGAATTATTCACTTAGTGCAATAACCAGTGTGGTAGGAAATGGTCCCGGTGAAGACTTGACCACTGCTTGGAAAACTATGCAGCCATTTCTTCTTATCCTAATGTGAATGTAGTGCATTTTCATCGTAATATAACTGATCACCCTCTGTTTTAGGTACATGTGTGGATGCGACTTCACAGTAAACTCAGAAGGCTCATGGGGGACCTCTAAAAGTTGTTAAGGAATAAGAATCCTCGAAGTTAGGACATGGATATGATATGTGCTGAAATCGGGAGGTTTGAATCAAACACTAAGAATAATTTGGAGGAGGCTATTTTTTCTAAACTTACCAGTTGGAAGAACTCCTTTTCCAACCTGCTAATTTTCCAGGAAAAACAGTTTGGAGTATACCATTCCGAGAATGCAAATATATTTTATGGAATTTATAACATCGTTACTAATACTATCAATAAAGGATAGGAATCCATTCTTGAGGAGATAGTGGTTTGGGAATTAGTATGTTCTCTTCTCCCAGAGAATTCCTTAGGACCCTATGGATTCTCTAGGTCTTTCTAAATGGCCTCTTGGGATTTGATTAAGATAGAGATCGGGCAAGTAGTACATGACTTCTTTAAAGGTGTAAATATCCCTCATGATTCCTGTTCCACTAAAATGGTGATAATTTCCAATATTAATAACCCACACTCCCTTAAACACTATAGACCAATATGCATGTATAATTTTCCTTCCATGTTTTGGATTGTATTATCAATAGAATATTGGTTATATATCTACCCAACTGGATCTTCTGAGAGGAACATGGTTCTATCAAAAGGATATCTATCCATGATGTCATAGGGCTAGCTCAAGAGGTAATCGGAGACATCATCATTTAATTCTTTAGCTCCCATTTTGTCATCAAATTAGACATGAATAAGACATATGGTAGGTTGGAGTGGAACATTATTCTTAGGGTTTTCTCTAGGATGGGATTTTCCACTTGGTTGATAGACCTTTTGTTCTGATGCTTTAGTTCCACCTGGATTTAGATATCCCTCATGGGAAAACAATATTGGTTTTTCAAGATGGTTCAAGGATTGAGGAAAGGTGATCCAATCTCTCCTATCCTTTTTATAATGGAACAAGATTCACTAAGTAGGTATATCAGTAAAATCATTATGGAGTGTTGTATTATTCCTTAATGATCCACATATCAATCCAATGGTATATCTCACCTTATGATTACAGATGATACAATTGTGTTTGTGAATGGTAATAACTGTTCCATTAAGGGAATTAATTCCATCCTCAAAGAGTAAAACAAATGGAGTAGGAAAGTGGATTACAAGAATAAAAGAAACCTTTTCATATCATGTTTATGCTTGGAAAGAAGGGTGGGTATACCTAAAATAAAATCGGTTATAAAGAAAGGATCCTTTCCAATGAAGTATTTGGGTTCCCCGAACCCACATAAAAATACATGTATTCAATATTTCCACAAGGTGATGGAGAACATTAAAACCATAATTAATAACTGTAAAAACTAGTTATTGTCATTCATAGAAAGAATTAATCTAATCAATAATGTGTTTTACTCTATACCAATGCAATTCCTTTCCACACTCAAGGTACCAAGGGGTGTTACCTCACAAATGAATAAGATGATGGCATATTTCTTATGGGATGCATAGTTAGATAGAAAATATCATTGGGTAACATTTGAAAGGCTAGAAAATTCCTTTAATGAGGGTGGGATAAATGTCAAGAGTGTTTCAGGGACAATGGAGGGTATTCATGAAAAGCTTTCTTGGGAGTTGGTATAAGGGAATCCATTCTGTGGGGGAACTATGTAGGTTAGATATGGGGGTGAGATGGGAAACCAAAGGGGAAGACCTTTATCCATCGGGAACATTGTTCAACCTCATTTTGTGGCACTAAAACATCACTCACATTGGATCTTGGGTAGAGTAGAAATCAACCTATAGAATTACAACTGGGTTGGTACAAATATTGGGTTCCCCAAATGTCTTATATATTGAATCACTTTCAAATAGGCAAGGAGAAACCACAACTTCATGAATGCCATTCTGTACATAGACTAAGAGATAGTTTTTGACACCATAGTCATGAACACTGATTTAGATCAATGTGTCTTTACAGGATCACTCTTGGATAACATCTCAACCAAGGGATACCATGAGATTCAAATGGCAGATCATAACAAGGTTGATTTTAGTGATTTTCTACGGATCAATGAAATCCCTTCAAAGATTACCATTCTGATTTTGATGGTGTGATATAATGTGTTTCGAACTAAATAAAATATTATGTGTCTAAGAGTGACTCTTGTATCCAAGTGTATCTATTACTAGGAGACAAGAAATGAATACACCAAGAACCTCTTCTTCAAAAACCCCTAGGAAAAAATGTTGTGGTGGTTGTTTGGTAGTTTCACAGGATGATCTCTGAAATGGGACTCTGGTGTTGACTTCATCAGTCAATGGTTTCAGGGAGTAGAAAATAGTGGCCTGAAGACAATGGTGTATTCTCTCATATTTGAAGCTGGATGTTGGTTTATTTGGAGAGAAGGTAATGGGGTTCATCATCAGGGATATGAAAGTATTGGAAATAGTTTTGTGATCACAACCAGAATCACTCTAAATGATTTATCCTGACTCTGCAAGAAATGTGTGAAAAACCCATCCATCAGCCACCTTATCAATGGAACATAAGCACCAAATGATTCCAACAATATACTGGGAAGGTGGGTATGGTTGTATCCTCATCAATATGGGCTTGAAATAAACATAGATGGCTCATAAAAACTCATTCCATATGAGGGGCGGGTGGGTGATTTGGGATGCCAGAGGATCTGTGGTTATAGATTTTTTTTCTTATTTTTTCTATGAAAATCCTCTTCTAGTAGAGGCTCAAGTCATTCTCACAGATCTTCTTCTGTGTACTCATAACACTAATCATCTTGTGGTGGTAGAAGCTGATTTGATGGCCATTTTTAATGCACTTAATGGTCAGGGGTCCACAATATAGTCCATTGAGTATACAATTTAGAAATGGAAAGAGATGACGAACAACCACATGGATATTTTTCATACATGGTTCTAAGGTATGATTTTGTGGACTTCTTGGCTTCTTTTTCAATCCCAGGTGAACATATATCATGATTCTCAAGAATTGGGTCCCTTCCCATGGTGGCAGAGAATTTAGTGCATGCAGATTCTCTTGTCCTTCACTATTTTAGACCCCCACGATTCTTGGACTCACCCTTCCCTTTCCACAGTCTCTCCTTTTCTTGTTCTCCTCTATTTTGAGAAATTAATTAAAAAGTTTTTTTCGGTCAGTATTCATCCCTATTAATATTAAAATGAAGGTTTTCATAAAAATTACTAAAATTAACCTTAATATTATTATGAATTTAAGAATTCGAAAATGATATTTATTTTTATCAAATTCAATTTCTAATATTTTCTAAAATAAATTTTATTTTTGTTCACATGGGAACATACAATGTAGTTAATTTGAGAAAACAATATTTTTGAACATATAAAGACATTACAAATATTGCAAGTTTTACTATAAAAATGTTTTATTTATAAAAAACCATTATAAAAAATTTTATAACTATTTTTTATTATTTACATTTCTAATTTTAATGGCTATGTTACAACTATCTCATTTAAATAATTATAACAATAAAATAATATTTTGTAAAAATTTATTTTTTTCATGTAACACAAGCCATGTTACTACTGCATGTAGTGAAAGATTATCTTGGTGTAGAGCATAATTATTCTTTGACTTAGTGTATTTTGTAATGTATGAAATGAAATAAAATTAATTTATTCAATAAAAACATTCACAAAAAACTTAGGGTGTCACATTCTACCCCCCATAAAATGAAATTTCTCTCAAACATCATCATTATGGTACAATAAAATGAGGATATTTCTACCACAACATATTCTCAAGTTCCCACATAACATCTTATAACTGGTTATTTCTCCAAAAAATATTGACCATGGGAGTGGCCTTATTTTGTATAACCTTCTCTATACGATCCATAATTTTAACTCGTTGTTCCTCATAAGAAATATCATGATCTAGAGGTTGGAACTATGATTTTAGTACATGTGAATGGTCATGTATATACATCCCCAGGAGAGATAAATGGAATACATCATGGACTTAATAGGTATTTTAAGGAAGTTCCAACAGATACGCTACCATTCCGATATGATCAAGAATATCAATGGGGCCAACATACATATGGTTTAGTTTCACTTTCTTCTTTAAACTCACATCCTTATTCCATATATGAATTCATAGAAAAACCTACTATCCAACTTCAAATTATACATTACACCAATGGTTATCAACATAACAATTATATCGACTTTGTTCTTCCTTGATATGTTGTTGAATGGTTCAAACTTTCTCCTCCATTTCCCATGAAATCTCAAGTGACAATGGAATTATTTCTTTAACATCATCACAACATGTTAGAGATCTAAATTAATTCCTATATAGTGCTTCAAAAGGATCTATATGAATGTTTTAGTGAATTATATTTTTGTAATAAAACCCAACTAAAGGAAGTTTTTTATCCTAATCACTATAAAAATCCAATGAACAATATCTCAACATATCCCCTGGGTTTTAATTGTTATTTTAGTCTAACCATCTATATGATCAAGATAAGAATTTTTAAAACTCAATTCTATATCAGGTTATTTCTAAAGATTTCGCAAAAAAAATGAGGTAAACCTCAAATCCTGATCAAATACAATTGAAAGTGGTTCTCCATTAAACATTACCACTTCCTTAATGTATATCATGGAAATTCGAACCATAAAAAGTGTTATTTTGATATTAATGAAGGATACTAACTTACGAAGGTGATTGATTATCACCCATATATTATTAAACCATTTAGAGGTTTCGGGGAGTCCAACAAAAAATCCTTAGTGGTGTTCTCCAATTTCCATTATGGTATTGTTAATGGATGCAACATCCCCTTAGACTTTTTTCTTTTATCTATAAATTGATGGAATACTAGGCAGTAAGATACAAACATAGTGATATCCCTCTTCATTCCATAGTTATGTTCTCCAATTTCTCCCATTCTTTCAGGATTTCTAGATCCATCCTTTTAATATATAGAAATATCAGATCTTTTGTGATCCTCATCGTGGATAAGATAGCGTGATCCTTTCAGCTCAAAGCAATGGCCTCATTGTTCACATTCCTAGGGTGGTAATGTATTGACTAGTCATAATCCTTTATCATCTCTAAACATATTTTCAAGTTCATGTTCAAAATCTTTTATGTGAATAAATATTTTATAATTTTATGACAAGTACATATGTAACACTATTCACAACAATGATAATGTATCCACATATTTAATGAAAAATTTACTGATTCTAACTCTAAATCATGAGTTGGGTAATTTTTCATGTGAGTCTTCTACTTTCATAAGGACTAAAAGGTAACCATGTTATTCTATATAAGAAAACATCGCAATCCCTTCTTGTATGCATCACTATAGATTACAAACCATTCTCAACTACAGGGTAATGTAAGCAAAGGTGCGCTAACCTACCGTCTCTTTAGATCCTTGAAATTTCCCTCACATTCATCTATCAAAAATAAATTGGCTCCCTTATGAGTTAACTTGGTCAGAAGATTTAATAATCAGGATAAATTCTCAAAAAACCGTCAATAATATCCAGCTAATCCAAGAAAACTAAGGATATCAGTCATTGTGGATGGTCTAGGACAACATCCAATACCCTACATATTTGATAGATCCACTGGTATTCCATATATTGAGATTATGTGACCCAAAAAATGAATCCTTTTGTAGCCAAAATTCACAATGTGTAAATGTTACATTCACTTTCTCCATCCTCAAGGTCTTTAGTACAATTGCCTTGGGGTCTGAATTCTCTTCCTTGCTCTTTTGAATATATAATAATTCCATCTATAAATACTACCACAAATTGATTGATTTCATCTCTAAAGACACTATTCATAAAATCCTTGAAGATATAAGGGTAATTAGTAAGACCAAAAGGAATCACTATATATTCACTGTGTTCATACCAAGTACGGAATTATTTCTTAGGTATATCCACTTTCTTGACCATCAATTGATAATATCCAGAATTAATTTCAATCATAGAAAAGTATTTAGAAATATTTAGTTGATCAAAAATGACATCAATATAGGGAAGAGGATACTTTTTCTTGATTGTGATCTTGTTTAACTCCTGATAATCAATGCAGAGTCACATTGATCCATCTTACTTTTTCACAAAAATAACAGGTGCACACCAAGTTGACACACTTGACTGAATTAATCCCTTATCAAGTTTTTCTTGGATTTTCTACTTCAATTCATAAAACTCAATGGTCCCATTGTATATGGAGACTGTGAAATTGGGGTGGAACTAGATATGAGATCTATAGAGAAATCAACATCAAGTTTTGGTGGAAGTCTATGAAACTCTTTTATAAATATATCCACAAATTCCCAAACTATAGGCATATCAATGGTGTCGAGTATCTCCCCAACCATTTTGGAAAAAAAACACCTTAATAAAAATTAAGTCCCATATACTAGATGTAATATCTCTAAGAATTTTATACATATCACCACATTGATATACGATCATATGTTGGTTTGAAATATCAAATGTAACTTCCTCTACAAGACAATTGATGTTTTATTTATGAAGAGAAAGCCAATACAAGACTAATATGATCTCAAATTAAACTAAGGGATTAATGAAAAGAATTTTTGAAAGTACATTCCCCAAAATATCAACCATAGAGGAATCAAAGACTTGAGATGAAATAATCGTACCATTAAGGGTCTAAACAGCTAATTCCGCATCTCATAGTATGGGTGGAATCTTAACACCCTCATTAAATTATTTATATATTAATGAGTGGGTAGATCTAGAATCAAATAATTCATTACTAGATCCTGAGTGGATGGTAAGTGTACCTTTCACTGCACAGTTATTGCACCACTTGTCAGAAATAGTGATCACATGAGATTTTACCTTGTCCCTTAGTATAAGAGGTTTCTGACATCGATCATCATCACCAACCATTGGGTTTGTGTACTAGTTAGCATAACACCCATCTTCTATAAACATATATTATTGAAGTTTAGGATGTACATTCAGTGTAGCTTTTCCACTATTTGAACCACTATCCAACTTATTCCCATCATTACGGCATTCAATTACCATATGTCCTTCCCTTCCACACTTAAAACACTTATTTGACCCCATAAGAAAACCCCCTCCATGCTTCTTTCCACACATAGAGCATAAATGAAGGATAATATTCTTCTCTCCATGGTTTTTATATTTTTTTAAAAACATAATCCTTTTCTTGTTAAAACCAAGATATTGATACATTACTCTATCCTTTATTTCATCACTGATTTCCCAATGCACAATATCTTTATAGATACTAAAGCCTCTTATGGAAAATTCCCTTCTAAGACTCAGCTTTAAGACATTGAATAACCTATCAACTTTATTTTTGGGTTGGATGATAATTCCTTAAGCGTACCTCACAAGTCTTATGAAATTAGCCTCCTAGGAAACGATGGATTCATCATCATTTTATATCAAGCTAAGGAACTCATTATCCATCTTCATACAAATAATAAGAGGAAATTGCTTATGAATAATAAGTTCTTGAACTCTTCCCAAACCATGGATTCAATTACATCTTGCATTTTTGTATTCTTAATTAGAGTCGTCCACCGGTTTTCTTCACCATCTAAACTGATAAAAATCTATAATGACATTATTTAGATCACAACACTAGATATTGGTGAATATTTTTTCATTTGTACTGATATAGTGTTCTGTAACAATTGGATCAGAATACCCTCTGAAATAAGGTGGATGTTTCCTACTGAAGGGCTCAATTTTTTTTTCTTCCCTCTTTTTATTTCTTAGAATCTCAACATTATTTATATCTTGAGAATATTGTATGATAATAGAAATTAGGTTTTTATTCTAACTCCTATATAATTTGAATGATCTGGAGAAAAATCATTGCATTTTCTATCACAGTCCCCATTAATGTGGTTTCCTTAGATTCCAAGCATTTAATAAAACCAAAAATCATAGAGTTATAAAAATTTTTCATAGTGAGGAACCAAATAATCATGAAAAAACACTTACAAAATTTATGAATTATGAATCATTACTTAATCTATGACACCTTAGATTTATCCTAGGTTATTAATAGCCAACTTATCTTCAAATCCATTATCATGTTTAATGAATATTTGTTTGATTACCAAAGAATATTCCCTAGGAGTTCAAAACCAAGTTCACAGTAACACTTGTTGTTATGTACCAAGTTATGCTTGATTTCGGCCCAACGCACCTTGTCGAAGTTGTTACTCCTTCGTACATCTATGTCAAAACCATGTCCACTTGAGGTATCCAAATAGGGATATTTTTCTAGGAAAACACTTGCTTTATCCTTTACCAAAATTACTGTACATGTTTCTACACTTTTACATATCCTTATACTTATCCTTAGACATGTCCTTAGAGTTCCCAATATAGATTTCTCATCCGAGTTTCCAAAGTTTAACTAAAATTTTTCTATAATACCAGTTATAACGACCCTCAATTTTCATACATAAACATTAAATATTTTTTTTTAAAATTCATAAAACATTACACAAACGAATTCCCAAAGAACTTATTAGTCTAGTGACTTGAGAAACATGATAGCATAAACATTGGTACATAAGTGAGAAACATTATCTCTCCCTAGGTTCTTCATGACTAGCCACCATATAAGAAACATTATACATAATACATTTCTTTATAACATGGGGAATAGAATCCTAAAAATTGGTGATATCATATTCTCAGTTATGGTAAACATGAGATATATTTAAGAATAAACATGAAAATATGGGTATTAGAACGTGATAATGATATTAGAATATCATACCCTTAATATAAAATATCATAAACATGAATCATTTCATAAATATTTGTAGTTCATAAGATATGAATGATAAGGTAATTAAGAGCACAACCCAAGAAATCATAACTAAGTAAGATGGAATAGAATTTGTGGCATACACATAATCAAAGAAACTCTTATGACAAGGATACCTACCAAGACCTCTATATCATGTTATTCTTTGGCAACAACCTGTGTACCTTCATTGGTCTTATGCTAACAGCCTATGTACCTTCTTATTTTTGGGATTGGGATATATCCCATGTACCCCCTTGTTTTTAGGATTGGTCTGACAACATGTGTACCCATTTATTTTTGAGTTTGGGATACAACCTGTGTACCCTATTATTTTTCGGCTTGGGCTAACAACATGTGTACCCTTTGAGCTCATATTCCACTTATCGTTACCCAATTAATTTGAGGGATGTATAGGTCCCACCCATATAATAATAAAATCATACATACATGTTCCATACAATCATAAATAATTATATCATAACCCATGAAAAGAAAGGGGTTTCATAAACATGTAATCATATCTTAACATGTGAAAATATTTAGGTTTATTAATCATTTAATCAAATAATAACCCTTGAAAATAAGTAGGTTGCATAAGCAAATAACCGAAGAAAGATAAAAGGTTTCATAAAAATCATTCCATCAAAACATACTCTGTTCTGAGAAAAATATAAATTGAACCATTATATCATTTCTAATAAGGGCATGAGTAACACCAATAGAGGTCATCCTAATAGATGGAAAATAATTTGTAACTATCCTTTTGGAAACATTTCTTAAGAAGAATATCCTTTCTTATCTAAAAAAATATTTCAAAAAATAAATCATTTTGAAATCCTTTTTCTTTAAAAACATAAAATTGGATTTTGAAAACATTTTTAAAACCATTTTCCTTGAATTCATATAAAATAATATTGAAAACATTTTGAAAATTATTTCCTTGAAATGGAATATTAAAAATATTTTTGAAAATTATTTATTTCAAAATAATTTGAAAACATATAATTTAAGCTTGAAAAAAAATCATTTTTTCTTTGAAAATGATCTTTAAAGATCATTTTTTAAAATATTTTTGAAAACATGGTTTTTGAGGTTCATTTGATATGTCTAAAAGAAGGAAAATTATGACAAAACTACTTTACCAATTTGGTACCTCTTGAAACATAAACCCCATGAAAGATAGATCAAAAAATGGTTATGTAAATACTAATAAATTTTATTTTGACAATCATAGAATATATTAATAGGAAATATATACTCCAGAGTAAATAAATAAGTGGTGAATAAGGCATAAATCTCATAAAAATAAATTTAAGATTAGAAATTCTCTTACATTATGTATTAAATCTCATCATACTCATTAAAATATCATGTCTACTAAATAAAATATTATTACAAATCTTACATAGAACCATATTATTATATATAATACCATATATGTGTTTATATTATGTTACAGAAATATCATCTGTGTTTTTAACATGTGTATTACTTTGTTATATTTTTCCCTCATACTTATACGTTGATTTACATAATATAAAACATTATAGAAATATCATTCATATTTAGTATATTTGTATTTATAATAATCTATGAAAGATAGAAATATGAAATGGAATACACTGATCTTAGTGACGGTAGGCCGTACGTACGCCTGAAAATTGTTTCCATTTTATTATTATATTAAAGGAAATACAGTAAACTAAATATATGTATATATACTAATTATTATATAATTATTATTTCACATATATCATATACGTTTACAAAACCCATCCTTAATACATTCCATGTATGTAATGACCCAGATTTCCTCAGGCCATTCCCTTATGAAAATATTATGTTTAGGGTTTTCTAAGAAGCAATCGTATATCGTTTCAAGAGTTTTCTAGTTTTCCAGTTTTTCCTTCAGCGATTTAGGGGTGTCGACATCAGTGAGTCAGGGGTGTCAGCATCGGTGAGTTAGGGGCGTCAGAATCGGTGAGTCGAGGGCATTAGTGTGGGTGAGTCAGGGTATCAGTGTCAGGGTGTCGATGTCAGGGCGTCAGTGAGTTGTGGAATCAGTGAGTCATTGCATCAGTAGCTCAGAATCTCTAGCTCATAATTTGTAGGTAACATAGTTAGCTCAGCATCGAAGACTCACCCATTGGTGACTCATTTCTAGTTTTTTAGGTTTTTCCTAGTTTTCTTGTTTCTCCCCTCTTACATTTTATTTGGCATAAACTGAGTTTAAAGCCTTATTTGGTCATTTTTAAGGTCATTTCAAAGGATATTAAGTATATATTTAATATCATAACGTTATGGGGGCTTTGAGATACTCAAGGCGTGTAAATCTTAACCACGATCCGACTATAATTTCCCTTGAAATTGATTCTCATTCCATTGATATAGGATTTGGCTCTTCAAAGATGAGATCCTAACTTCCTTAGAGCCATTTAGTTTTTCCATGGTGTGCCTAGAGATATTTCCTTCCCTAGAGTCTTGAATCTGTATGGAAGTTGTCGTTGGGTTTTATTGGAGTTCATTCCTACTGCTCATGAGATCCGATGTTCTTGGCACAAAGGGGACCTTTAGTCGCATGTTGCTCCAAGTAGGGATTCTTCTGCCTCTCTTTTTAGTGTATCATGAGGGGTCAGTGTACTAATATTTCTTCATGATGGACGATTAAATCATTTTCTTAAAATAATAATAAATAACAGCTGGTAATATGATCAAAATATAATGGGGTCAATGAAATAATGGTTTGGGAGTGGATTGATTTTGATCGCCTATTTTGATTGTTATCTTTGATTCTTTTTATGGTTTGTTGTAGTTATATTCATTATGAAAAGCATAGTAATTGGTGGTCTTTTCTTTCACCCTGATGATGTTCTATTTTTTTCATGATGCTTGATATATAGTTGTAACATGAAATCTTATTAATCATGTATACATGGATAATTGAAATGGATTTCACATGATGAAAAACCTTGTGTGTTCACCCCTATTTAACAATGTAAACATAAAGAAATTTTTTTATCAAATTTCAATCGATATTATTTTATAGGTGTTGTTTTTTACTGTGTTCTATTGAGTTTTGTGACTTTGTGTGGGTTGTGTTGTGCTGTTGTTGGGAGCACAGTTATGGGTACAAGGGTAGGAAGGGGAGGGGTTTATGTAAGAAGGGTGTGGTATGTGTGTGAAGTGGGATTTGGTTTAGTAGTACTTTTTGGGGTCTTGGAGTGTGGGGTGGTACAGGTAGTGGGTTGGAGTCTCAGTTTGAGAGACTGATTGATTTTGGATTAGATAGACTTGTAGGTTGTGGAAATTCTTTTTTTTGTTGTGGACATCAATCGACGTAGGAAAATGGGACAGTAATGTGGAAATGGACTTTATATGTAGTGGGACAACATCTGGGGATTATTGGGTTATGGGGCTATGTGTTTGGTTTGAGGGCTTCTTTGTATTGAATAACTTTGAATAATGACAGTTGGTAGTGGTTAAACAGGTGTCTAGGGGAAAAGGGAGTGTGCAGTGGGACTCTGGGTTGGTTTTTATTGGTTGTTTTATTAATGGGTTTTAAAATGGAAATGCTTTACCGTGGTCCCTCTTACCTTGTTCAATGTTGGTAGTACTGAAGAATAGAGTGAGTTAGTTGTTGTGTTTTTGGTTATGAGGATCTTTTCCTTATGAATGGTCACAAATGTTGTGCTTGGTAGTAGTCCCGGGTAGTGTTGGAATAAATTGAAGTGAACCCCTTAATATATAAATTTCAAATGGTTGAATGAAAAATGTGGTGGTTTTACACTTTAGAAGTGGTTGTTTGTGTTATTATGCATATAGTGGTTTCAAAAAAAAATGGTTATGGTGTGCTAGTTATTTGTTTGGGGACCCTTAGGTTGGGTTGATTGTTTTCTACCAACCTATATAAATTGTACTTCCTTATGATTCCTATAGGCACTACACCCTTGTTGAGAACCGTGTGTTGAACACTACCATTAATGGGAGTGGGTGTATTTCTCAACATCTCGGTGGGAGGATGAATGGATGGTTACTGAATTTCATCGTCACATCATCTTTACCACTCGAGCATATCCAGGAAGGCTATAATGGATTGAGGCTCACCATTGTCCCAAGTCCTTTGGGAAGGTTTGTTTGGACATAGGGATACGGTATTTTCATGCAATGTTTTTTTACAAGTGTCTTCAAAAAGACACCCTGGTTTCTTCGGGTGAGATGTTTGGTTGTGGCCTAGGAGTCTCTCGGTGGGATTCGTGCGTTGTTTGATGCCCTGGTGTGTGCGGGCAGGTTGTGGCAGTGGACCTAATTTTTGAAAGAGTGGTTTCATCAAGACGTAATCCATTCGGAATGAGTAGTTAACAGGTGGGAAAGTGGTGCGGGGTACCCAAATCTCGATGGGATTATACTACTAATTTACTTGAATTGTGTTATTTATTGAGTGTGCCTTGATGAGGCTGGGCTAGTTATAACTCCTTGGTAGGTTCTATGAGGTTATACTATTTTATCATAGGGGAATTTCTTTATTTCCCCCACTTGTACAAATGTGGTTTTAGTTTTCCTATTGTCTATACTTGTATAATACCCCTACATCTGTAAAACAATTTTCTGGTTTCTAGGAGGACTTTGAAGACCGTTCTGGACATTACTAGCTTAGGCATTGAGATAGTTGTTGTTCTACTGCTTAGTCTCATTCTTTTGGTACATGCTTTAGTACTCTGGTTGTACTTTTTTCGCAGTATACATTTAAATCATGCATGGTTTGGATCTTGGTTTTCTTTGTATAAATGTTTCGTGTTGTTTTGATTTTTTTACTATCTTATCTCCTAACTTGAATTTCATTAAAAAGAGTAATACCTTCCATTTTTTGTGAGATTCAATGACCTTGGTGCAATTTTCCACTCTAGGGCCCATTGAAGGTGGGACTCGGGGTTCATTATCTCTCCTTCATCTTGAAGAAGGAAGGGTGTGGAACTTTGTTGTCCCTTCCCTCATCATGAGGATAGTGGGTAGTGACATAAGGGTATCCGAGTAGTGGTTAAAGGGTAGGATGGACTTTGGAGTTAGGCTCAGTGAGGATTGCATGGGTTGTTAGAGAAACTGTGTTAGGAAATTTTGGTGCATGAAATAGGCTAGAGAATATTGGCTATGGCAAGGGATTTTAGGGACCCCTACGATCCAATGCAAGGACTCTAAGCCTACCTAACAACCATGGGAGACTACACTAATTGTAGGGTAAAAACCCTAGGAAAGGTACATCCATCATAATGACTTGTGTTCTCATGTGGCTAGGGATATTTAGGAATTTAATTTAAATATAGTGTTAAAGAAAATTTTAAAATAAAATTTCCACACTACTCAAGAGTTGGAGTTCCATGTTTACATTTTTTAGCTCCAAAACCTAGATGTCACCCACGTGTGGTATTAGCGGTTGGGGCCCAATAGACTGACTTGGCTGATCAGTGGAGGGTTGATAGAGAGGAGAAAGATGACTTTTGGAAAAATTGCCTTTGTCCTTTCCAGCAAAAGACCCTAGAGAAGTACGAAGGAAGTGTTTCAGAATCATAAATGGAGGGATAACTTGAGGAGATAACAATCACCTTTAACTTGATCCATTCTATGAGGTAGTATTGGGTTACTCTGGCTGTGAGACAAATGCAAGGTGTGGTGCGTCATTGGTGGATTCTTTACCTTAGAGAGAGGAATGAGAAAGATGTCTCATGGGCTGACTTTGAGAAAGATTATCGAGCGAAATTACATTACTTGATGATTAAGGACAACAAGAGGGAAGAGATTTTGTCCCCCTAGAATGGGATTATGTTAGTGAGGGAACTAGGGATCAAGTTCAAGGATCTTCTACACTTCGAACAAGATCTCTTTCCAGATGAGGAGTCATGGGTGAGACGCTTGGACGAGGCACTCGAACATTTTCTTTAGTATTCCATCACTTAATTTACTCTACCAATATATACAAGTTCATAAGAAGTCTAAATTTGTGGAGATTATTCACTCATAGGTAGGGGTACATGTGTGGGGAGCCATATGAGTTTGTTGAAGGGGAAGACAGTCAGCAACAGGTCTCCAACATCAGGGCCATCCAGGTTTCGACCAGTAGGGAGTAGGCCTCAACTATTCCAGTTCCGATCTCATGGCCCTCACCCTTATTCCATGGTCCCGGGACTGAGGTGATTTTTCTATGGAGGTCTTGGAAATATTTGGAACCAGTTACCAGTTCGATCTTAATACGGTGGGGTGGGTAGGTCCAGCACCAACCCCATTAGTAGCATCTTCTTGTCAGGTGTTTCTAGCAGTAGGGGCAGTGACATCCCGCTCAACCAAAGGTAGACGGTGATGGAGGAGTCTGACCATAGGGTGCTCCTCAGGGACCTCTACCAGGGTTTGTTCGAGGAGGTGGTCGAGATTATAGGGGTATAGGTGTTGGGTGTGGGAAGTTACAGGCTGTTGATGCAGTATTTCCAGCAAGGCCAGAGGTTGTTCAAGATACCATCAATCTGTTTATCACTATTGATTGTATTTTTTTTTATTCAAGAGTTTCAAAATCTTTTTTTGAACCTAGTTTATCACATGATTTGCAACTAGACATCGAAACTCTTTCTATGCCCCTGGTGTTGAGTATTCCAGTTGAAGGTCATACCAGTTTTTTTATGTTTTTAGGGGATGTAGATAGATATTGGTCCCAAATTAGACTAGTGGGGATATTCGTATGCTATAAGTTCCACCATACGATGTCATAATAGTAATCTAATTGTTGTTTTATGTGCACACTGTTATCGACTACTTCTAGAGAACAATTGTGTTCTCTGATATGGATGACTGACGCATAGCTTTCATTGGCGAGCAGATTTGCCAGGTGGGCAGATGGTGTGTGGAGCGTATTTTATCCTTATTGGATGAGATGTTAGTGGGATAAATAGACATGAAGATGGTGGGGGTTTTAGGTGTTTTTGGGGAGTTCATGGATTCTTTCCCTGAATAAGTTATGACCTTACACCCTGGACGTGTTGTTGAGTTCGGAATAAACTTGCATCCTAGTGCCTATTTGATTTCGATGGCTCCCTATTGGATGGTTTTTTCTGAGTTATGAGAGTTGAGAGTTGAGGTTTTTGACCTAATTAATATGGGTTTATCTATCCATGTGTCTCTTTGGGGTGCTTCTGGCTTGTTTTCAAATAAGGAAGATGGTGGTCCGAGGCTGTGCATAGACTACTGGAGATTGAACTGGGTAACGATCAAGAACTGTTACCCTATTTTGAGAATAAATGATCTTTTATAATAATTTAGGGGAGATGGTTGGTCTTATAAGATAGATCTATAGTCTGGATGTCACCAGTTGAGGCTGAAGGAGGGTTAAATCCTAAAGGCTACTTTCAGGTACATGTATGGGCACTTTGAGTTAGTGGTCATGTCGTTCGGTGTTAATAACATGCCATCTATGTTCATGGGACACATGAACTATATTTTCCATGAGATATGGGACTAGTTATTCATCGTGTTCATCTAAGATATTCTAGTTTACTCAATGTATGAGGGGGAACATGTAGAGCACCTTAAGATAGTCTTGGAGGTCCTCTGACACCACCAACACTATGGGATGTTCTCTAAGTGTAATTTCTAGAAGCGAGAGGTGAACTTCCTTGGATTTGTGATTTCTCAGAAAGGGATAGAAGTGGACCCATCAAAGGTCAAATTATTTGTTTCATGGTATGTACTAAATAATGTGGTAGAGGTTTGCAGCTTCCCAGTACTAGCATGCTATTACCGGAGGTTCGTACCCAACTTCTCTCAGGTTTGTATCTCCATTGACAGATTTGACTAGAAAAGAATAGGCCTTATTTTGGTGTAATAAGTGTCATGTAGAATTCAGATACTAGATGGGGATACTATTTAGTGACATAGTGCTTAGGTTTCCAGAGGAAGGGGTGATGTTCGAGGTGTTCTGTGACGCCTCTAGCTTAGGTTTGGGGTGTGTGCTATTGCAACAATAATGAGTGATCTCTTATGGGTTTGGGAAGTTACATCTCCACGAACATAACTATGCCACACATGATCTAGATAATGTAGCGGTCATATTCGCATTGATGTTTTAGCAACATTACCTCATCAGGGAGTTGTTTTTTTACTTCACAGATCACTAGAGATTGAGGTATATCTTCTCCTAGAGAGACATAAACTTATGGAAGTGATAGTGGATGGAGTTTCTCTATGAATATTACTTAGAGATATCTTACACATTGGGAAAGGTAAATGTGGAGGCTGATGCGTTAATCATAAAATCACAGAAGGAAGTATTTCATGAATCCATAGATGCTTGGAATGCAATGGGGGATTTGTCCTCTTTACATATGGATGTGAGAGTGGATGACGACAGAGGCTTTTTGTTTGATATGATAGTACAAAATTATTTAATGTGGTAGGTGTAGGAGTCTTAGTGTAGAGAATCAGTGACTAATGTGATGTGTGATCCCACTGTCTAGGGTGATGCTTCGAAGGTATGGTTGGAGGATATTCAAAATCAAATATTGTTCCATGGGAAACTCTTTATACGAGTGGCAATGCATAGGGTAGTTCTTTGTGATTTTGATATCTCACCACTGGAGTTGCATCCAGGAGTCCCTATGATGTACTGAGTCTTGAGGGAATGTATTTAGTAGGCCAGGGTGAAGCGGGCAGTGGCAGAGTTTGTGGAAAGAAGCCTAGTGTGTTAGTAGGTGAAGATTGAGCATCATGTTCTCGGTGGTCTGTTGCACCCCTTAGACATTATTGAGTGAAAATGGGATGAAATCTCGATGGATTTATTCATAGGATTACCTTGGACTCTGGGAGGATAATATTCTATTTGGGTAGTAGTGGACTGGTTGACGAAGTTAGATCACTTCTTGGTGATCAAGGAGTCGAGGGCATTGGATGCCTTAGTAGAGATGTATGTGGACGAGGTGGTGCAACTGCATGGATTTAAATTATCAATCATCTCAGATCTAGATACACATTTTAAGTCAAGAGTTTGGAGGGGACTGTAGCCTACCTTTTTCACCCAGTTATGCCTCAGAATTTCTTTCCACCCTCAGATAGTTGGGCAGACAAATAAGACCATCCAGACGTTGGAGGACATGTTATAAGCATGTGTTCTTGATTTTAGTAGGTCTTGGGTCTGACATTTTACCTTGGAATAGTTTTATTAAAATAATAGATATCACTATTCCATTTTTATGGTTCTGTTTGAATCCCTATATGGGAGGTTTTGTCATTCACACTTGTGATCGATAGAAGTTGGGGAGGCATCCATTCCTGGTTCGGATGTGGTGCAAAGTAAAACAAAGAAGCTGCAACTTGTCCGTGAGAGGATGTAGGCTATGCATGAGTGATATAAGTCATATGTCGATCAAAGGAGGATTCATATGGAGTTAGAGGTTTGGAACCATGTATTCTTGATGTTTTCTCCTCTATGTGGGAGGTAGAGGTTTGGAAGATGGAGAAAGATTTCTCCTAGGTTTATCTGACCTTTCAAGGTGTTCAGATCAATCAACAACATGGAATATCAGCTGGCATTTCCACCGCGGTTGGAGAGTATCCATGAAGTCTTCCATATCTCTCATCTTCTTCAGTATCTACACAATGACTCCCGATTCATTCACTAGGAAGAGTTGGATATCAAGGACGATGCAACATTCGTGGAGAGACCTATAAGAGTCGATAACCATGTAGAGAAGGTTCTTTATGGATGGACCATTCCTTTTCTTCACGTTTTATGGATGCATGGTGTACTCGAGGAGAGTCCTTAAGAGTGAGAGGAAAAGATGAATGCCCAATACCCAGAGTTGTTATGAGTTTTGATTCTGTTTTTTACATTTGTTCTTTTCTCATCATGAAATTTTTGACCTCATTTATTATAAGATGATATTTTTTCATGTTCTATGAATGTGTGTGAAAAACACCAGAATGTAGAGATGGGAGGACCTAATCCCTAATCGAGATGCAATAATTTGGATGTGATTAAACTCATGTGTGCAAGTTAGTGCCACCCAAAGAGGAAAGTATCTTGACATGGAGGATGGAGCTCCCTAATCCATGTGTCTGGATAGTGTAACATGTCACGACCCGCCTTCACCAAGATGAGAGAAGGGACAACAGATTGCCAGAACCTTCCTTCTTCTAGTTGAAAGAGAGATAATAACCCCTGAAACCCACCTTCAATAGGTCCCAGAGTGGTGACTAGCACTGAGGGTAAAGAATCGGACACAAAATGGTAGGCATTACCTATTTTATTTAGTAGAATCGGGAGATAAGATGGTACATCCCTAATCAACACCAAAAATGGAAGTAAAAGTAAGTAAAAAAAGAAACCATTCCCATATGCATGTTCCAAAAGTAAGTTCTACAAAATTACAAGAAAACTCCAAGGAAAGTACCAATGAAAAGAAAATCAACAATAACAACTGTCCCAACGTCTGAGCTAGTAAGGTCCCACATGATCCCTGATGTCCTCCTAGAAACCTGAAAGCAGTTTATATACGTAGGGTGAGTATACAGGTATACTCAGTAGAGAAAACCAAAGGCTCTTTTGCACAAGTGGGGAGGCATTATAATTCCCCATGAGAAAAGGAGACAACCTGAGCACCTAGCAAGGAAATATACACCCAAACATTACCAAGGCACACTCCCCAAATAACACAAGTCAAGTAAAGTAATAGTAATAGCACATTAATATTTGGGTACCCCACGCCACTTTCCAACTAGTTATAGAGGACATCCTACGCGTCAAACCTCTCCCACCATCCTCACTGTAGTCCCACTACCATCCCCCCGCCAGCACACACCTAGGCTACCACAATAATAAATCCCAGCCACAAACACCTGGGCAATCACTACCACACATCCTGCACACACCTAGGTCAGAACAACTACAGCCATGCCCGAAGACACCTGGGCCTCATCCCGAAGACACTTGGGAAACAACCTGCCAACACACACCTAGGCCAACCACCACCACGTACCCTCCCCAAAGAATCTGGGATATAATGGACCTCAAGACATCACAGTCTGCCCGAAGAGTCTTGGGCTATTCGAGAAAGGGTGCAGAAAAGGAGCTAATAACTAGCCACTCATAGGAGTGTTGGGAAACACACCCTCCCCCATGAAATGTGGGTGTTCGTCACAAAGTTCTTAACATGGGTAGGGAGCGAATAAGAAACATAAGAACTATAATTATATATATAGGTAACAAGAACTCATCCTATCCTAGGGTTTCCAAAACCATCCAATACACAAGCACCCTCATTACTATTCATTCATAAGAAGAATAACAGCCACAACCTTGTCATAACTCATTCCTAAAAAACAATTCCCCATTGAACCCATTAATGTTTTCATATTCAAGTAATTCCATTTGAGTAAATTATGCACTACTAGTCAACTCAAAGGTATAACCACAAAATAAGGAAAGAAAAACATCCAAACAATAAATTAAGCATTCACACCTGGTTCTCTTGTAAAGTCACAACAACAAAAGGGATCTGTGAGATCCATCGAAGTATTGGAACCAAACCAAGCCCCACCATACATCCCCAAATGGCCTTATATCCAAAATCCAACAACTACACCACAAAAAAGGATCCCATCCCCAGCCACATTTCTTCCCAAGAATCAACTGCCAAAATCACGAGAACAGATCAAGGGAGTTTTCCAACTTGAATATGCCATTAATTCAGTTCCGTCTTTCTGTTTGGTTAACCGGGGTGATCACACAATGCTTTTTATTCACTGGGCATCCATTTAATCAACCGAGTTTACATGATTAACTTGTTTCCATGTCACACCCATTTAATCACATAAATATCCAAAAAAACATAGGTTCATTAGTGCACAAGAAAATACCACCAATGGCCATGATTTTCATTGGGAATCCACTCGCACAATTCAAAACACATAATAAAGGATAAGGAGTACATCAGAAACCTCAAGCACACCACCTTCATTATTTAAAAATCCTTTTATTATCTTCATTAAGGATTGGTTTCATCCATCACCATAGAAACAATATCATACCAACCCTCCATGATACATAATAAGGAGAGATGATGGAAAAAACATACTTGAATGATCAAAGATAGACGTTTTTTCCTGGTGCCAACAACTGGGGATATATGACTTGGAGGGGAGGAAATCAGAAGACTCTAAGAATGAGCAGGGAAGCCTCCAGCACAGGTGCACCACTCACCTCATAATGGGGGACTCCAAACGCACCATAACGAAAAGAGACCAGCCAGGAAGAAAGAATTCCCATTTGATATAAAGGTGAGATCCTGGCATTACAATATATGAGTATCTTGAGAGGGTTTAATGGTGGATTGTGGTTTCAACTTTTAGTTAGACGGTTACAAACGATGGAATTAATTGTTTATTTGATGATTCACATTGTAGGGGTGGCCAAAACAGTTTTTCATTAAAGTTTTTCATTCAAGAGAGGAAAACTGGTCAATTGAGGGTCTCCCCACTCCTCGGGGATTTGAAACATTTTTTATGGTGCTAAAAATAGCTTTGAACCACATTAAAAAGGTTAAAAGGCTTAAAAGTAGCGTTATAGGAAACATTTGGGAAGGAAAATCCCAAAACCCCTCTGTGGACGATGGGTGAGACTAATAGTTGAAACCGATCAGTGGAGCTGATCGAGTGAAGTTGATCCCCTGAAGCTGATAGGGAGAAGTTGGTCCTATGAAGCAGATCCTTTTAAGCTGATCCAATGAAGCTAATCCTGTGAAGCTGGTCCTGTGAAGCTGATCAGTGAAACTGATCTATGAAATAGATTTGGTGAAACCGATCTATGAAACGAATTTGGTGAAACTGATTTGGTGAAACTGATCAGTGAAACCGATTTGGTGAAACTGATCTCTGAAACCATTTTTTTGAAACCGATCTGTGAAACAGGTTTGGTGAAACCGATCTATGGAACCGATTTGGTGAAACTGATCTATGAAACCGATTTGGTGAAACGGATCTGTGAAACCTATTTGGTGAAACCGATCTGTGAAACCGATTTGGTGAAATAGATATGTGAAACGGATTTGGTGAAACCGATCTGTGAAACCGATTTGGTGAAGCCGATCTATGAAACCAATTTTGTGAAACCGATATGTGAAATTGATTTTGTGAAACGGATCTGTGAAACTGATTTGGTGAAACTGATATGTGAAACTGATTTGGTGAAACCGATTTGGTGAAACTAATTTGTGAAAACGATTCGGTGAAACTGATCTCTGAAACGGATTTTTTGAAACAAATCTATGAAACCAATTTGGTGAAATCGATCTGTGAAACCGATTTCGTGAAACCGATCTGTGAAAGCGATTTGGTGAAACCGATCTGTGAAACCGATTTGGTGAAACAGATCTGTGAAACCAATTTGGTTAAACGGATATCTGAAACCGATTTGGTGAAACTAATCTATGAAACCATTCTGTGAAGTTGATCTATGAATTAGATTAGTGGAGCAGATCAGTGAAGCTGATCTGTAGAGCTGATCAGTGAAGATGATCTGTGGAGCTGATCAGTGGAGCTGATCAGTGAATCTCATCAGTGGAGTTGATCAGTGCAGCTGATCTCTGGAGCTGATCAGTGAAGCTGATGTGTGGAGCTGATCAGTGAAGCTGATCAGTGAAGGTGATCAGTGAAGCTGGTGTGTGAAGCTGATCAGTGAAGCTGATCAGTGGAGCTGATCTGTAGAGCTGATGGTTGGGACTAATCGATGAGTCTAGGACACCCCAACACTTAGAATTTTAGAAAAGTAGTTGACTAGGATGGTCTGGGCCATTACATCAGATACCTCTCAAAATTATTCTCGCCCTTGAGAATAGAAGAGTAACCCAAAAAACCCCTCCAGAAGATACCTCTTTGGGAAAAACCACCCCAAACAGCCATACGAATCCCAAGGATCGCATTGTCCTGACACACGAATCAGGGAGTTCTTTCCTCCATGTCAAGATACTATCCGCTTTGGGCCGCATTGACTCACCTGCACGGGTTTAATCACATCCACCTTAATGCATCTTGATTAGGGATTAGGTCCTCTCTTACCCACATATCAGGAATTTTCATAACCATTCACAAGGTAAGAAAACAAAACTTCTCATAAACCGACAAGGTTAGCATTACATCACATCAGGTCACAAAAACAAGAACAACAAGGAAGGCTTGGAACAGAAACTCAAAACAGCTTTGGGTACTGGACATGCATATGAGCTTCTCGCTCCCATGTACTCTCCTTGAAGCAACCATTCCTCCACAAAAAATGAACCAATGGGATGGTTTGTAGACAAAGAACTTTCTCCTTTTGATCCTCGATCCCCACTGGTCGCTCCACGACCGTAGCATCATCCCCTATATCCAATTCTCCCCAATCAATGACATGGGAATCATCATGTAGATATCAACAAAGCTGGGAGATGTGGAAAATATTGTGGATCCTTTCCAACTGAGGTGGTAATGCAAGCTGATATGCCACCTCACCGACTTTCCCCAACACATCAAAGGGCCCAATGAACCTAGGAGAGAGATTTCTCCCCTTACCGAACCTTCGCTTCCCACGTTAAGGGGAAACCTTTAAGAACACATGGTCTCCAACTTCGAACTCCAAGGGCCTCCTCCTATGATTGGCATATGACTTCTTTAGGTCTTGGGATGCCTTCATCCTCTGACGCATAAGATGAACCTTCTCCATTGTGCTCTGCACCACCTCTGGGCAAAAAACACTTACCTCCCCAACCACGGTCTTGCATATGGGTGAATGACATGGCCTCCCATACACAGCTTTAAATGGTTCTATGCCAATAGTAGAGTGATACCTGTTATTGTGGGAAAATTCTACTAAGGGAAAATGTTGTTCCCATGATCCCCCAATGTCCAAAACACATGCTCGTAGCATGTCCTCCAATGTCTGGATGGTCCGCTCTGTCTGCCCATCTGTGTGGGAAGCAGTGATAAGACGTAGCTAGGTGACAAAAGCATGTTGCAATCCCCTCCAAACTTATGAGGTAAACCGTCCATCCCTATTCGAGACTATGGACCTCGGAACACCATGAAACCGCACCAAATCATCCACATATCTCTGTGATAAGGCATCCACCGCACTCGACTCCTTGATCGCCAGAATGTGAGCTGATTTCGTTAGCTGGTCTACCACTACCCAGATAGAATCACAACCTCCTTAAACCCTCAGTAGTCCTGTGATGAAATACACCAATATGTCATCCCACTTCCACTTGGAGACATATAAAGGTTGCAACAAACCTCCTAGGACACTGTGTTCAGCCTTCACTTGTTGACATACCAAACACATTGCCACAGACTCCTCCACTTCCGGTTTCATCTCGGCCCACCAAAACTATTCCCTCATTCCTCAATACATCTTGGAAACTCATGGGTGTACCCCTACGACTGAGTTATGTAACTCACAGATAACACCCTCACGCATCATCTCTAGGACAAACAACTTCCCTCAGAAAAGCATCTAATTCTGACCAACCCCCAACACCCTTCCGGAGCATTGCCTTGGTTAACCCAACCGCACATCACTTCACTCTCTATGTCTCCCCACTTAGACTCCTCCACCTTCCACAGTAGATAGGACTTCACTATCATATAAAACATACAACATCTACCACCATCCTCTCTTACATCCAGGTGTAGGGAAGACAACTCCTCCATTTCCTTCCAAGCACCGACAGATTCCTGAACAGCTTCCCTCTGTGACTTCCTGCTCAAGGCATCAGCCATAACGTTCCCCTTACATTAAGTGTAAGAGATATCGAAGTGGTAGTCCTGGAGAAACTCCACCCACCTTTGTTGTCGTAGGTTCAAGTCCCGCTGGGTAAAGTTATGCCTCAAACACTTGTTATCCATGAATACCACAAAGTGCTCATTGATGAGGTAATGCCACTACAAATTCAATGTGAACACTACTACTGCAATCTCTAGGTCATGGGTAGAATAGTTACGCTCATGATGACGTAAATACCTAGACCCATAAGATATTACTCCCAATTGCTGCATCAGTACACACCCTAAGCCAAGTCCAGAGGCATCACATAAAAAATCAAACAATATACCTTCCTCTAGTAACCTAAACATTGGGGCACTAACCCACTTCCCTTTTAGATAAATGAAGGCTTCCTGGAACTGCTCACTCCACAAGAAGGCCTGGTCCTTTCTGGTCAACACTATCAAGAGAGCTATAACTCAAGAGAATTTGGGTACAAACCTCTGATAATAGCCTGCTAGAACTAGAAAACTGTGAACCTATGTCACATTCATGTGTTCTTCCCAAGAAACTACTGCTTACAACTTTTATGGATCAACATCTACCCCTTGTTGAGACACCACGTTTCGAAGGTAATGCACATCTTTTGTCATGAACTTACACTTGGACAATTTACCATAGAACTGGTGATGTCAAAGGACTTCCAAGACCATCCTAAGGTGCTTAGTATGTTCGTCCTCTGATCTTGAGTAGATCAAAATTTCATCAATGAACACAATGACGAACCGGTCTAGAAAATCAAGAAAAATAGAGTTTATGAGGCCCATGAACATAGTAGGTGCATTCGTAACACCGAACGACATGACTATGAACTCAAAGTGCCCATACCTGCACCTGAAAGCAGTCTTTGGAATATCACTATCCTTCACCCTAACCTGGTGATACCCAGACTGTAGATCAATCTTAGAGATACAACCTGCTCCCCTTAACTAGTCAAAGAGATCATCTACCCTTGGAAGAGGGTAACAGTTCCTGACCATTACTTGATTCAGTCTCCGATAGTATATGCACATCCTGAGGCCACCATCTGCCTTCTTTGAAAACAAGACTGGAGCACCCCATGGTGAAACGTTGGGTCGGACAGAACCCTTCTTCACCAGATCGTCAATCTGGATCCACAACTCCCACAGCTCAGAAGGAGCCATCCGATAAGGAGCCATGGAAATCGGACGGGCACCAGGTTGTAAGTCTATTTCGAACTCAAATTCACGTCGTGGGGGTAGATTCACAACCTCCTTGGGAAAAACATATAGGAGCTCTCTAAAAACTCTTAGAAAATCCATCATCTCAGCATCCACTGATTCTTAAGAAATCTTGTCCAACATAGAAAGAAGAGGCTCCACATGTCGTCTCCCCACCTGACAACTCCGCTCACCAACAAAATCCACATGCTGGCCATCCCCATTGGAGAACATGACTATTCTCTAGAAGTAGTTGATAACAGTGTGCACAGAAAAGAGCCATTCGATGCCTAGGATGACATCATATGGCTGAATTTATAGTAGAAGAAGGTCCCCACTAGACTGATGCATCCCCAACAACAATTTATATCCTGGACAAACATCAAACGGACTGGTATGACCCCCAACTAGCGTACTCAACACCTAGGGCATGGAGAGTCTCTCTATGTCTAGGCTCAAGGAATGGGCTAGACTGGGTGTAATGAAGAAGTGTGATGCTCCTGAATCAAATAAGGCATAATCAAGAGTGCTAAACAAGATGATCATGCCTCAAACAACTTTCGACCCTACTAGAACTACCGCCACTACGGCATGCAACTGCCCACGCCCAGCTCCTCTACCTCATGGTTTTTGGCCTCCACCCAGATCATGCCCTAGTTGAGGTCCTTGAGGATCACCATGGGGTCAGCCTCATCCTACCACATCTACTCTAGGAGGAGCGAGTGCTCTTTGTTCCTGCTGCTGCTGCTGAAATGGTTTGGCAGGAAACTGCTACTACTGAGGTGGGTATTGAACATGCTCTCCCCCACTGTACTGTACTCTGTCCGAGCACTGATTCCGAAGTTTCCCAGGGTTTCCACAGATGAATCACCTTGGTCCTGGTCTCGTGAGGAAAGTGAGATGACCGGAAGATCGACACTGGAACTACTGGGGCCTGCTCCCCACTAGTCGAAACCTAGAAGGCCCTGATGCTGGAGGCCTACTGCAGAAAGTATTCCCCTTTGAGGAACTCCACTGGATCCCCTCTCGTGACACACCTCCCAGTGTTTGCATCCTTTCTACTAATTCATCCTTCTTCTAGACCTCCAAGTAAGTCGGTAGGGTGAAGGGAGTAACAACATACTGAAGAGAAGGTCGGAGTGCCTCCCCTAAATGTCTCGCCCAAGACTCCTCTTCTCGAAAAAGGTCTGGAGAAAAACGAATTAGATCATTGAAATTGATCCCCAACTCCCTCACTAACATGCTCCCATTCTGAAGGGAGAGTAGCTTCTTCCTCTTCTCTACCTTCATCGTGGAAGAGTGGAAATCCACCTGGAATTCCCTCTCGCTATCAATCTACGAAACTTCAGCCTCCCTATTCTCTCTAAGATACAGAGTCCCCCATTGTCGGGCGACTCCCCACATATGTCTTATAGCCAGAAGAACCTCGTACTCTGTCGGAGCCCAGATCAAGCTGAAAGCTATCACCAGCTCTTCTAGCCAGCTCTCTATCTCCATGTCCGAGGTACTATCCTCATATTTCCGGAGGGTCTACCGCTGAAAGGCATGAGGCATCCTCTGCCACTGACTGTCCTCCTCCTGTTAGTCATCCCTCTGATAATTAGCCAATTAATCCTCCTGGGCCCTGATCACCCACACTATTCATGGTCATCATCCAGGTGCCACTACTATAAGGTAAACAAGCAATTCTTAAGCCTGAGTAGTGTAGAATATTGTTTTTAAATTTTTCATAGACTTATTATTCATTTCAAATCACCAAAATACCTAAGACACACAAGGAAATAAGTCATTATGATGCATGTACCTTTCCTAGGGTATCTACCCTACAATCATTGTAGCATCACTTGGTCATTCGGTTGGCCCAGAGTCCTTGAATCGGATCACAGGGGGCCTAAAATCCTGTGTCCTAGCTGGTCTTCCCTGGCCTATTTCACGCACCAAGATTGCCTAGCACTGTTTCTCTACCATCCCATGAAATCATCATTGTGCCTAACCTAGAGATCTATTCTATCTCTCAACCTCCCTTTGGTACCATTCTGTCATGATCCGCCTTCACCAAGATGAGTGAAGGGACAACAGATTGCCAGAACCTTCCTTCTTCCAATTGAAGGAGAGATAATGACCCCTGAAACCCACCTTCAATAGGTCTTGGAGTGGAGACTAGCACCAAGGGTATAAAATCACACACAAAATGGAATGCATTACCCTTTTTATTTAGTATAATTGGAAGATAAGATGGTACATCCCTAATCAACACCGAAAATAGAAGTAAAACTAAGGAAAAAACAAACCATTCCCATATGCATGTTTCAAAAGTAAGTGCTACAAAAGTAAAAGAAAACTCCAAGGAAAGTTCCAAAGAAAAGAAAAACAACAACAAAAATTGTCCCAACGTCCGAGCTAGTAAGGTCCCGCAAGATCCCTGATGTCATCCCATAAACCTGAAGGAAGTTTATATACGTAGGGCGAGTATACAGGTATACTCAGTAGTGAAAACCAAAGGCTATCATGCACAAGTGGGGAGGCACTCTAATGCCCCGTGAGAAATGGAGACAACCAGAGCACATAGCAAGGAAACTATCTTCCCAAACATTAACAAGGAACACTCCCCAAATAACATAATCCATGTAATGTAATTGTAATAGAACGTCAATATTTGGGCACCCCACACCACTTTACCACTGGTTATTGAGGACATCCTATGCGTTAATCCTCTCCCGCCATCCTCACTGTAGTCCCACTGCCATCCCCCCCACCCACACACACCCGGGCTACCACAATCACACATCCTGCCCACAAACACCTGGGCAATCACTACCACACATCCCACAACCAAATAGGTCCGAAAAACTACTACCACACCCAAAGACACCTGGGCCTCATCCCGAAGACACTTGGGAAACAACCTGCCCGCACACACCTGGGCCAACCACCACCACATACCCTGTCTGAAGAATCTAGGGCTATAATGGACCTCAGACCATCACATCCTACCCGAAGAGCCTTGGACTATTCGGGAAAGGGATAAAAAAGGAGCTAATAACCAACCACTCATAAGAGTGTTGGAAAAAACACCCTCCCCCATGAAATGTGGGTGTTTGGCCTGAAGTGATTAACATGGGTGGGGTGAAAATAAGAAACATAAGAACTACAATTATATACATAGGTAACAAGCACTCATCCCAGCCTAGGGTTTCCAAAACCATCCCATACACAAGCACCATCATTACTATTCATTCATAATAAGTATAACAGCCACAACCCTGTCATAACTCACTCCCAAAAAACAATTCCCATTAAACCCATTCATGTTTTCATATTCATGTAATTCCATTTAAGTAAATTCTGCACTACTGGGAAACTAATAGGCATAACCACAAGCCAAGGAATAGAAAACAACCAAACAGGAAATTAAGCATTCACACCCGGTTCTCTTGTAATGTCACAACAAAAAAAGGGATCTGTGAGATCCGTCAAAGTATTGGAACCAAACCAAGACCCACCATACAACCCCACAAGGCCTCAGATCCAAAATCCAACAACTGAACCACAATAGATGATCACATCCCCATCTGCGTCGCTTCCCAATCATCAACCGTCAACATCACCAGAACAGAGAAAGGGAGTTTTCAAATTTGAATATTCCATTCATTCAGTTCTGTCTTTCTGTTTGGTTAACCAGGGTGATCACACAAGGATTTTTATTCACTAGGAATCCATTTAATCAACCAAGTTTATGGTATTAACCAGTTTCCATGTTACACCCATTCAATCACATAAATATACAGAAAAACAGAGGTTCACTAGTGCATAAGAAAATACCACCAATGGAAATGATTTTCCGTGGGCATAAGCTCGTATAATTCACAACACATAATCAAGGATAAGGAGAACAACAAAAACATCAAGCAGACACCCTTAATTATTTAAAATTATATTTATTATCTTCATTAAGGTTTGGTTTCCTCCATCCCCACATAAACAATAACATACCCACCCCGCATGATACATAATAAGGAGAGACAAAGGAAAACCCCTACTTGAATGATCAAAGATCGAAATTTTTCTCCCGACGCCAACAACTGGGGATGTACGACTTGTATGGGAGGAACTCTGAAGACTCTAAGAATGAGTATGAAAGGCTCCAGCACAGGCGCACCACTCGCCTTGGGATGGTGGACTCCAAAAGCACCCAGAAGATGAAGGAAAAGAATCCAGCCGGGAAGAATGAATTCCCATACGATAAAAAGGTGAGATCCTAGAATTACAGGATATGAGGATCTTGAGCAGGTTTAAAGGTGGATCATGGTTTCACCTCATAGTAATACGATTACACACGATGGAATTAATTTTTTATTTAATAATTCACATCAGAGGGGTGGCCAAAACAGTTGTGTGTTAAAGGATTTCATTTAAGAGAAGAAATCGGGTCAATTGAAGGTCTCCCCACTCCTAGGGAATTTAAAACGTTGATTATGGCGCTAAAAACGGCTTTGAACCACATTAAAAATGTTAAAAGATTTAAAAGTAGCGTTGCGGGAAAAACTGGGGAAGGAGAATCCCAACACCCCTCTGTGGCCGATGGGTGAGTCTGATAGTTGAAACTGATCGGTGGAGCAGATCAGGTGAAGCTTATCCCATGAAGATGATCGGGAGAAGCTGATCCTATGATGCTGATCCTATGAAGCTGATCATGTGAAGCTGATCCTGTGAAGGTGATCCTATGAGGCCAGTCCTGTGAAGATGATCAGTGAAACCGATCTGTGAAAATGATTTGGTGAAACCAATCTGTGAAACCGATTTGGTGAAACAGATATGTGAAACCGATTTGGTGAAACCGATCTGTGAAACCAATATGGTGTAACCGATCTGTGAAACTAATATGGTGAAACCGATCTGTGAAACTGATCTGGTGAAACCGATATGTGAAACTGATTTGGTGACACTGATCTATGAAACCGATTTGGTGAAACCAATCTGTGAAACCGATTTGGTGAAACTGATCTGTGAAACTGATTTGGTGAAACCAATATGTGAAACTGATTTGGTGAAACCGATCTGTGAAACCTATTTGGTGAAACAGATCTGCAAAACCGATTTGGTGAAACTGATCTGTGAAACAGATATGGTGAAACCGATCTGTGAAACCGATTTTTTGAAACAGGTATGTGAAACCGATTTGGTGAAACCGATCTGTGAAACCGATTTGGTGAAACCGATCTGTGAAACCGATTTGGTGAAACCGATCTGTGAAACCGATTTGGTGAAACCGAACTGTGAAACCGATTTGGAGAAACTGATATGTGAAACAGATTTGGTGAAACCGATCTCTGAAACTGATTTGTGAAACCGATTTGGTGAAACCGATCTGTGAAACCGATTTGGTGAAACCGATCTATGAAACCGATTTGGTGGAACCGATCTGTGAAACCGATGTGGTGAACCGATCTGTGAAACCGATCTGGTGAAACTGATCTGTGAAACCGATCTGTGAAGCTGATCTGTGAAACCGATCAGTGGAACTGATTAGTGAAGTTGATCAGTGGAGCTAATCACTGAAGCTGATCTGTGGAGCTGATCAGTGAAGCTGATCAGTGCAGCTGATCAGTGAAGCTGATCAGTGAAGCTAATGTGTGAAGCTGATCAGTGAAGCTGATCAGTGGAGTTGATCTATGGAGCTGATGGATGGGACTGATCGATGAGTCCAGGACACACCAATACTTAGAATTTTGGCAAAGTAATTGACCAGGAGTGTCTGGGCCATTACATAACCATTGGTGGTTGTGTCATTTTTTGGAGTAGTGGGGCCTTAGTGTTGGTATAATTTTTCAGAAGATATATTTAAAGGATCTATCCTTGGATATCGAGGTTTTCTCTCTATTTTTTAAACAATGAAGGGTGGTTTGTCCCTGGGAGGTATCTTACGAGGTGGTTGTTCGAACCACTCTTTCCTTGGTTGGATTTAAAATCTAAGGGATGAGAATAGTTTGAGAGGTATCTAATATAGTGACATGAATTTACCTGTGCCATTATATTGTGAAAATCATGTGTTTAGGGTGTTTTGGGAGGCAACAGTAACACATTTCAAGAGTTTACCAGTTTTCCAATTTTTCAATCAGTGACTCAGGGGCATCGACATCGGTGAGTCAAGGGAATCGACATCGGTGAGTCAGCAGTGTCGGCATCCCTGAGTTAGGGTCGTCAGCATCCGTGAGTCAGTGGCTTCGACATCCGTGAGTCAGGGGCATCAGCATCAGTGAGATAGTAGCATTGACATCAGTGAGTCGAGGGCGTTAGCATATGTGAGTTGAGGGCATCTGTGTTAGTGGGTTAGGGTGTCAGTATCAGGGCGTCGGTGAGTCGTGGCATCTTTGAGTCATTTCTTCGGAAGATCAGTGTCGGTGGATCAATGTAAGTAGATCATGTTGGTAGATCCCCCATAGGTGGCTCAACATTGGTAAATAACCAACCAGTGAGCCTTTTCCAGTTTTTCATAGTTTTCCAATTTCTCCTCTCTTATGTTTTATTTGACGTAAAGTAAGTTTAAAGCCTTATTTGGGTGTTTAAGGGTGTTTCAACTCACATTATGTATATCATTAATACCCTAATTCTATAGGGGATTTGTGATCCTCACAGTACATAAATGTTAACCACAATCTGACATTTATAACCCTTGAAACCGGATCACGTTCGATTGATATAGGATCCAGATCATCGAATTTGAGATACTCTCTTTTGTACACCCATTCAGTTTTCCCTTGGTATGTACAAATCATCTCCCCTCCCTAGATTTGTGCATATATGCAGAAGTCGTCATTGGGTTTTCATAGAGTTCTTTAATGTTACTCGTGTGATCCCCTGTTCTTGGTGCATAGAGGATCTTTAGTCGCCTGATGTTCCAAGTAGGGATTCTTGTACCTCTCTTTTTGTGTATCATGCGGGGTGGGTGTACTAATTTTTCTTCATGAATAAAATAAAAATCCTTTTTTGAAACAACTAATAAATAAATGCAAGTAATATAATCAAAAGATAAAGGGGTCAATGAAATAATGGGTTGGGAGTGGTTTTATGTAGATCACATTTTTTTATTTTTATCTTTGATTATTTTTTAGGGGTGTTTGTGGGCGTATTCCTTTTTAAAATGATGGTCTTTGGTGGTATTTTCTTATACACTAATGATGTTTGGTTTTTTTCATGATGCTGGATAAATGGATGTAAAATGAAATCTAATTAATCTTGTATACTTGGAAAATTGCAATGGATGACCAAAGATGAAAACCCTTGTGTGTTCTCCCCTATTTATCAAAGAGAACTTAAATAATAGTGTTTACCAAATATGAATTGATCCTATTTGATATGGCTAGTTGTCTGTTGTATTCTGTTGGGATTTGTTACTTTGTGTGGGTTGTGTAGTGCGGCTATTGGGAGCATAGTTATGGGTACATGTTTGGGAAGGGATGTTGGTTCTTTGATGAGGGTGTTGAATGTTTTTGTAGCGGGCTATGGATTAGTGGTAGTTTCTATGGGCTTGGTTTGTTGGGTGGTATGGGTGGTGTGTTGGATTCTTAGGTTTGGAGACTGATTGATTGTGGAATGGATGGACTTGTAGTGAGTGGGACTGCCTTTGTTTTTGTTGTGTCCATCAAGCGATATAGGTAAATGTGAATACAATGTGGTTATGTACTTGTTATGCAGTGGGACTACATCTGGGTATTCTTGGGTAATGGGGCTATGGGTTTCATTAAGAGGGAATGTTTGTGCTGTATAACTTCAAATAATTATATTTGGAAGTGGTTTAATGAGTGTCGTTGAAAAAAGGTTGTGTGTAGTGGGACTGTGGGTTGGTTATTCTTGGCTGTTTTATGAATGTGTGTTGAAATGGAAATGATTTACCTTAGCCACTCTTCCCTTTTTCAATGTTGGAAGTATTGAAAAAGTGGGTTGGTTAATTGTTGGGTGTTTGGTTATTAGGATCTTCGCCTTCTAAATGGTCATAGATGTTGTGCTTGGTAGTATTCCCGGGTAGTGCTAGAATGAATTAAAGTGATCCCTTTAATAAATAAATTCAAAATGGTTGAATGAAAACAGTGATAGGTTTACACTTTGGCAGTGGTTGTGTGTGTTATTGTGCATATAGGGGTAGCATAAAAAGTGGTTATGGAGGGATGGTTGTTTGTATGTGGACCCATAGGTTGGGATGAGTGTTTCCTTATATAGATGTATAAATTGTAGTTCCTTGTGATTTCTATACGCACCCCACCCTTTATGATCACATTGTGCCGAACACCCCCATTCATGGCGGAGGGTTTCTTTCCCAAAATCTTGTTGGGAGGATGGATGGCTAGTTACTGATTTTCTTCCTCACACCCTCTTCCCTTTATTACCATTCAAGTGTATTTGGGCAAGTTGTAATTGCTTGAGTCTTACCATAGACGTAGATCATTCGGGCAGGTTTGTTGTGGATGTTGGTATTGGGTGTTTGTGGACCAAGTTTGTTTTCCCAAGTGTCTTTGGGATGATACCCAGATGTCTTTAGGTGATATGTGTGGTTATGTCCCAGGTGTCTGCGGGTGGGGATCTTGTGTGGTTTGAGACCCAGGTGTGTGCGGGCAGGTTGGGACAGTGGGACTGTGTTTTGGACGAGTGGTAGTATCATGATGTTATCCATTAGGAATGACTAGTAAACTATTGGGAAAGTGGGGAAGGGTACCCAAATATCGATATGATTATACTACTAATTTTTTTACTTGCATTATTTGGTGAGTGTTCCTTGGTGAGGCTAGGCGGGTTAGTACTCCTTGGTAGGTGCTTTGAGGTACTACTATTTTCTCACAGGGGAATTAGTATGTTTTCCCCACTTTTTTATGGGTGGAAATGGTTTTCCAATTGGGTACACTTTCATACGCACCCTACTGAGTAAAACTATTTCCAAGTTTCTCGATGGACTTTGAGAACTATGAAGGACTTTACTAGCTTGGGCGCCGGGATAATTGTTGTGATGCTGCTTAGTATCATTATTTTGGTACTTTATTTAATAATTTGGTTGTAATTTTATCATAATTTACATTTAAATCATATATGGGTTGTATATTGGTTTCCATTATATAAATTTTTGGGTTTTTGGGATATTTTTACAATCTTATCTCTATATCCCGATATCATTAAAAAGGGAAAGGCCTTCTATTTTGTGTGAGATTATATAGCCTTGGTGTTAGTCGCCACTCTGGCACCTATTGAAGGAGATAATTAGGGGGGGTTCAATATATGTCCTCAATCATGAATACGAAAGGGCATGGGACTTTTTTGGACCTTCTCTCATCTTGAGGAAGGTGGGTCATGACAATATAGTGTGTGAACAAATCACATCTCTTGGAGGAAGTGGCAGTAGACACATCCCCAAGAAAAATTATCGTATTTTCTAAAAAAGGAAAGAATGATGGTATATGCAATATAATATTTACCAAATCATAAATATATCAAATTTATAATATCAAAATAGATTTTATATTATTATCCCCACCCATTAGAGGTTGTAAATGGAAAACTAACAACATTGTTTCATGACGCGATACTTCATCGTAACAAGAATGGTATGTTCGTTAATCATTAAATGGAGGTTTCTGTAAGTGTAGGTATAAAACATAGAATAAAAAAATATCATTATATTTAGGATAATAAGATTATTATATAATCATATAATAATATTAGTTTATGTGGGGGATAATGAAAACAAAACAAATTATCTTGAGGAAGAATGTTACCACTTCTTTCGTTAACTTCTTTTGGTTTGTACCAAATGGATTCCTTCGATAGATTTATTTAAAAAGTGAGTCTAATAGGAATAATTTAGGGATTTTGGTAACCTATTTGAGAATATTTTTTACTTCCCAAATGGATTGATAGGTGTGAGTTTGTGACAGGGGTGAATTCCTTTTTATAGTGGAGGAGTGGCATTCATGTAGATTTTTGAAAAGGAAATTACACCCATGTTTTATCCACGTAAAGTGGATCTGATAATAGACCAAATAAGAGGAAAGGTATTATAGGTTCTAAATATGGTCATCAATTGGATTTTTGAAATCTTTCTAAGTAATTTTTTCTCTTAAGTTTAGGTTTTATTCCTTTGCTATGCAAATTTTTTTGTTAATCACTAAAATTAATTTTAATCACTTTCACTAATATTATTTATAAAAAACTATGTTTACCTTAGTAGAATTTATAAATTATTCTAATTCCTAATATGTAATCCATTTTTTCTAAATTACTATCACATAGTTGGTATAGGTTAATTTAAAATTAATATCATAGACATGTAGTGAGAGTGGTATTTTTCATCAAAAAAGTTTAAAAATATGGAATGTTTTGATATCCAATTTCAAGATGAAATTTGATCAAATATACTAAATATTATTAATTGATATAAAATTAATCTCCTTAAACGTTAGAAAGATATATAATTTCTCTATATAAATTAATTAGATGAAAAATTAGTTTTGAAATAAAATTCAGTATTTTCACTATTCATAAAAAAATGAAGTTTTTCTGAAAAATCCTTAAATTTTAAACAAATCTAATTTTTAAATTATTAATTAAAAATAATTTTTATTTTATAAAATTCAATTTATTAAAATGTATAAAATTAATTTTATTATTGTTAACATAAGGACATAAAAAATCAATTCGTTGGAGAAAATAGTACTTCCAAACATATAAAGACTTTATCAATATTACATTTTCATTATCAATAAGTTTTATCTATATAAAACCATTATAAATTATAGTAAAATTTTATTTATTACTATTCATATTACTATGTTTAACATCTAGGTTATAACTATCTCGTTTAAATAATTAGAATAATAAAATGATGTTTCGTAGAAGTGTCATGTTGCGTGTAACGTAAGACAATTCATTATTACGTTTAATGAAATATTATATTTATATATCATATAATGACAGTTTGAAGTAGTGCAGCATGAAATGCATTAACTGAATGAAAATTAATTTATTCAAGAAAAATGGTTCATACAAAATTGTGGTGTTACAATAACTATATAAGAAATAGTAATAAATGAAAAAAAATCATAATAGAGTAATAAACCTAAAAGTGATTCATACTAAAGTATATAATTAAAAAATGTTTATGATATTGGAGATAAAGTTCATATTTGGTGAGTCTTACTCAATGTAAAGGATTTCCCATCTCAATTTCTTTTCATTTAGAATTATTCCATGTTCAAAACATGTATTATTATTCATTGTTGTATGTATACTCCCATATAGTTGTGTTTTATCATCAATTAACTCAAATTCATGCTGATTAAAAGTATTTTTTCCGTTATCCCCTTAAATGGTATTTTTATTCAAAAGTTATGAATTTTGTGAGGGATTTTTCTTTAAAACCATGTTTTAAGGTATTCCTTTCAAATATTTTCTTTATATGTCCATGTTCTTCTAAATGTTTTCAATAATGTTAGTATTTATGCTTCATAGGTTGTTAAATTTCACTTTCAAAATCTTTTAATGGATCAGACCTGAACCGAGCACCTCAATTCCAGTGTATTCTTTATTATATTGTCATAAGAAATATGTAATCATGTCGCAAAGGACTGAATATTTTAGTTGTATTGGTAAACTATATACATACATGAGTCATACATTAAATTTGAATACAGAGACTGCAACAAATTTTTTAAGAATAAAATTATTCCCTCAAGAATATCCTTACATATCAATCATATTACACTTTAGGGATTACTAGGAAATAAAAAAAATAAGTTTGATATCAACTTCTTAGTAAGGGTTATGTATAATAAAATATTTCATGAATCAATAAAGAATAAAAAATATAGAAAGGTAAATAACAAAAAACAAAATCCATTTAATCATTAATTTCTCTATCATAATTTGATAATACATAATCAATATGAAAAGATAAATAACTAACACACATTTTATTTAAATAACATGACAAGATTTGTCATAAACAATATAGAAAGTTAAATTTCTAAGAACATGTTCCATTTAAACAATAACTATGAATTATTTTCCTCTATAGATAATATCGTAGTTAGAATTTCATGGATAGTAATAATAAATGAATTCTCAGTAAAAGAAATTCTTAATTATTGGATTTCAATAACTCAAGATTCTGATGACACTTCTTTAAAAACCTTTAACAAGAATGTTTAAAAGTACTGGGTACATTTCAATCCTATTTGGACAACTAATTTTATACTAACTTACTGATTCTCCTCATGGGAATATTGATGCATCGAGAAAATATCTATAACCCAAACCCACCCATGTCTACATGTAGAAACCATGGTTCCAAGTAAGAAACCATTTCTTAATGATTTTTATATATTTAAACTATTTGGGTGAAGTTTGGTAGGGTTTAGAAGACTTTTGGAATGTTTTTTAAACTTTTATAGAGGATCACAGATTGTTCATGATTAGTGGAAACTGTGAAACTCCATTTTGAAACATTGCACAGTGAGACAGGGTCTAAATGAGAGGCACACTATTCGGAGCATAGTTTTGTCAAACTATGAAAATACCTTGGAGAAAGCATGAAAATTTGGATAGTGGGATTTTTAACTACTGGTGCAAGGGTTGTATAAACATTTGGTACAACCATGAGAGGTTCTCTTTTAGGCAGAGGCCGGCGCACATTTTTCCCAACAGTGAAACTACCAGTCCTTGGTTTAAAAAAAGATCCTAAAAAATTGGATCTCGGTCATGATAAACCCTTAACACCTATTTTTACCTCCATTTTAGACCTTACTCAAAATTTATTCCTCCCAAAGTATATGTAACTTTTCCCCATTGATTTTGAAGTGATCTGAATGCTTTTATAGGTGCGTTGAAGCCCAGTTCCCTCAGTAAGTCTTCTTTTTATAGTAGGTTCTCATCTTTATTCTTAGATATACTTTATTTCCTCTCTCTATTTCAAAGATATAGTCCACTAAGAATAGATCTATGGTTCTTTATGTCAATCATGGTCAGATTTGGCCTTTTTGATGTTAGGGGAAGAGATCTAAGGTGTTTTTTTTGAGATTTAACTCGGTTTTTTGCGCATTCTAATGGTGTTCTTCATTTTAACCATATTTTTTGAGGTATGTGGCTTTACTCTCGACATATATTATTAGAAATTTAAGGCTTGGTTTCAAATTGTTTGAAATGATTGAAATTATTTTTGAAATTAATGTCCAAATCATGATAGAAACATTCTTTAGTGATGTTTTACAGTTTTATAGATTTGTAGAAATTAGTTATTCAAAGTTCTGAGTTTTCTTGATTTTAAAATATTGATTTTAAAGTATGGATTTGTTGTATTTTTTTAATTTTTTTAAATATTTCCATAAAATAATGTTTTTATTAAAGGGTTGATTTGAAATGTTTTTTGGTATCCAGATATTTTGTGAGTTCATGGTTTTGACATGACCCTGAATTAGTGGTGTGTATTGTTCAGGTACAAAAGGGACACAACCCAAGACAAGGGGTGTGTGTCTTTGGGTCATAAATATGTTGTTCACCTGGTGACAACATAGTGTATGGATGAGAAACCACTCATGAGTATGGAACTATCAATGAAGAATGCATGCGTGGGTGTCTGTGAATCATAGAATTGTATACCAAAACGGAATGTGAAATGCTTTAAATAAATTTTTTTCTTTCTTCAGAATCTATTTTTGTATGATTTTTTTTCTTATTGTATATTTCTATACTATATAAATTTGTTTTTACATAAATGTGATAAATTTTTATTTCCAAGTGGTGTGAGTAGTGAAGTAAATTGGTGAAAGACTAATTACTCAACCCTAGTTTGAAATTTTTTTTATTTGTAGATTTTGTTTATTGGGACATGGGAAAATGTAAACTATCCTAATTATTTTATAGTGCATCAGGACACTTGGGTTGTATTTTGGATTGTTTAGTATGTTTGGAGTTGTGGAGTTATTTCATTAGAGCTGTTGAGATTTGATGGTTTTTTCTTCTACATCGTACTTTGATGTTAGTTTTCTTACACTATGGTACTCTATTGTAGTTTGGTTTTGATATTAATGGTATTAATTCATCTTGAATTAGAATGTTATTATGCATCATTTAGTGGTTTTGGTTATGGTATGTTTAGTTGTGGTTGTCTTATTTACAAAGGGAAATCATCCCCCAAGTACTTTGAAGCCCTTTTCATTTATTTCCAGCCTTTGGAACCTTGGAAGTGTCGCTTAAGGACAAGTAACATTCCTCCACCTTCATAATATAATGAGGAAGGGTGGGATGTAGAAAGTGGTATCATCTTGTTCAGTCTGTAACATCAAAGTGGTATTAGTCTTGTTTGATCTTTGCCTCAGCTATCTTTTCTTAGTCATTGAGTCTTGAACTGGGATGTTAGAAAGGAGTAGGATTATCAAGACTTGAAATGTAGAACATAAAAAGACGTAGCTATCCTTTTATGATAAAATTCATGTTACCATGGATTTAAGTGAAAATGTTTTTAGAGACATTTATAGGATTTAAAATCTCATTGTCATGGGTTTAGCTAGGGATATGAGAAAGTGATTCATTTTAGAAATGAAATCCCACTAGGAGTGAATATTTCATTTTAAGTAATGATTTATTATTTTGTGGAAAAATATTCATTTTGGAAATGTGTTGATTTTTTTTTCAAATTTCATATTTTTAAAAAGGTATGATGGTATTATTTTAAAAATGGTTTGATTTTTTCGAATTTTAAAAAATGGTTGAATGTGGAAAATGTTGAATTTCGGAAATCACTGTTGTGATATTATGATGTGGTAGAATTTGAAATTGTTAATAATTAAATTTCTAAGGAGTGATAATTAGGTTGTCTGTTGACTGTATAAATTATGGAACCTCGTAAGTGTCTTAGAAACTAACCAGAGGAAGCCTTTGAGAATGTGGTTTCACATGTGCCAAAAGTGAACCAACAACTAGTTCATTGTACAGTCCATGATTGTTAGGTTCTGGATAGAGGGAATATGTTGGATGAACCAAGGAAAGTGGATCATTCCATCCATTTCCATAAGCAAAATCCACAAATATTTCGAGGTGATTTAGAACTAGAGAACACATAAGTGTGGCTGAATAGGAATAATTGTATATTAGATTTCCTTGTCACACCAGTATATCTGAAAGTCATATTGGTTATGTATATTCTATATAATATTTCATTAAAATGGCGAGATTTAGCAGTTCAGGATAATTAGACCAAGGACATGCATAAGAGGATTTTGATGAATTCTTCAACAAAAAATTCTATCCTCATATGTTCAGGATTGTAAGAATGGAATATCTTTTTCAGATTTGAATAATAGATCCTCATAGTGATAGAGTACATGGATAAATTTATGAATTTACTCCAATTTTCACTTAAAGATTCTAATAGTGAACCATTGAAGGAAAACATCTTTGAAATGTGGATGCGGTGGGAGATTCGACCAAATATTGATCTGCTATGTATAAAAGATTATACAAATATGGTCAATAGAGAAACAATGGTATAAATGGATATCATAGGAACTATGGATAGAGAGAGTATGTTTATTCCTATAATAAATGGTGGGAACTCTATTTTAGGAACAATTATAAGAGGGAAAACTATTTATAATGTTTAGATAGAAGGATCTATAAATCATCCTCCAAGACCCAATACAAAATAGGAAGGTTTTCAATTTGGTCTGCTCGACCACATGAAGAATGAGTGTGAAGAACCACCTAGATCATGCCACAATTACAATAATAAGGGACATCTTCAGTGCTATTGTCGCAGTACTCCAAGGTCATGTGTTTGGGAAACTTCTCTATTGTCACATATTTTATATGCTTCAATGGTATGTGGGAAGTAGAATACCTCTTATCATCAAAAAAAATCTATCCATGTAGATTCCAAGAATATCATGACTTCTTAATAGGAGAAATATCAATAAGGCAATAAAGTACAATGTTTTGAGAGAAAGAATTTATATAAATCTTAGTAAGTTATTGTGGATGATCAATCAGGACCATCAATGGTGTGAGGTATGATTCTTTTTAATTATACCATTATGAATATATTTTTTGGTATGGATGAATCTCATTTATTTATTTCTTCTTGTGTTGTTGATTTGTTGGGTTGGCATATTGAGATGATGTCTTCAATGTCGAAAGATCAAACTCATCTTGGTCAAAGAGAATGTCGAGCCATTATGTGTAAAGCATGTTCTATAACTGTGTATGAAGTTGAGATAATATGGGACTTCTCTATGCTTGATTTTGATGTCTATAATATAATCTCAGGTATGTATTTTTTAAAAAATCTCATGGATCACATCGACAGTTATACCTAATGTGATAGTTTTACTATTGATAATGGCATGGAGCATATATTTACAGGGGACTAGAATATAAAGGAAGATATAATGGACATGTTTTGACCCGTAGTTAGAATGATTTTGTACTAGTTGGTGGCATTTAATTTGACATCGATGGTAGAGATAGAGAATACTTGTTTTCAATGGTATTTGATCAGTTTCTCGATTTCATTCCATATAATTTCTTTGTGTTAGCACCCACAATATAAGGGGAGTTTATGATTGATCTCATTTTAGGGACTAGTTCTATTTCTATTCCATCTAAGCTGGTGGAACCAAAAGAATTAAAATAATTTAATGTGGAGTTAGAAGATATGGAAAGAAAATGGTTCATTTGTTTGAGTATGTCTTTATGGGTAGCACCAGTCTTATATATCAAAAAGGAGGATGTAAATCATTAGCTGTTTGTATATTATCGTAATCTTAACCATGTTACAATAAAGAATAAGTATCCAATTCCATGAATTTATGATCTATTAGACCAATTTAGGGTGATTAGTGGTTCTCTAAGATTGACTTTTGGTCTGGATATCACCAATTTCGGTTTGGAAAGGAGTATATTACAATGATTTCTTTTAGGAGTATATATAACCATTATGAGTTTGTGGTAACACCTTTCAGTCTTACGAATTCCCCAGCGGTATCTATAGAATTCATGAATAAGATATTTCATAGGTATATGGTTTCTTTTGGGGTGGTACTTATATATGATATATTGGTGTATTAAAGGATAGGGTATGAGCATCAACAACACTTGGAAACAGTTTTGGGAATCATAGAGATCATCATATGTATTCCAGAATATAAAAGTGTTATTTTTAAATTAAATAGGTACATTTTCTAGTCCATTAAATCATGGAAAAGTTATTTATATTGATCCAGAAAATATAGAAGTTTTTATCTCTTGGAAACATCCAAATAATGTCTTTGAGATACGTAGTTTCCTTGGTCTAACTGGATATTATCGATGCATTGTTTATGATATTTCATGAATGGACTCACCTATGACATCTTTGAAAAGAAATAATGTTCCATTCCAATGGAATGGAAAATGTTATAAGTATTTTTAAGATCATAAATTTCACCTTAGATCATCAAAAATCATGATTTTCCAAAAATAGTAAAAGGGTACATGGTGTATAGTGATGATTCAGGATCTGTGTTGGGATGTATTCACATACTAGGAGACCATGTTGATTCTTATGTCACAATAAAGTAATAGTTTGATGAGAATAATTATCCAACAATGGATTTAGAGTTAACTACCATAGTCTATGCTTTGAACACATGGAATCATTACCTATTTGGTTATGTGATGTTCTTGGTTTTATTTATTTTAACATATTGATTTCTAAATATGCCTTTGTTGGATTTCTGAAAAGGGTTATTCTGAAAGTTTTTAATAAAAAAACGTTTTTATTGAAATAATTTGGAATGGTTGATTTGAAATGGTTTCGACATACATGGGTTGTGTGAGCTAGTGATTTTGACATGACCCTAACTAAGGGGTGAGAACCATTGGGGTAAAAAGGGACATGGCCCTAGATAAAGGGCATGTGTCATTAGGGAATAATAATATTGGAAACTTTATGATGACTTAGTGGATAGATGAGAAACCTATCATGAGTATAGAACTTTCATTAAAGCATGCATGTGTTGGTGTGTGTATGTGTGTGATTCATGGAATAGTATGAAAAAAGGAATTTTAAATGGTTTAAAGATTTTTTTTCTTTCTAGGGAAACTATTTTGGTATCAATCTACTTTTTATATTATATATTTTTAAACTATTTAAAATGGAGCATGTTTGGAGTTGTGGAGTTATGTCTTTGGAGACTTTTAGTTTTGTTTGTTTTTTCTTTCACTTCTTACTTTGATGTTTTTTGTCTTCCAATATGGTATTATGTTGTAGTTGGGTTTGATATCAACAATATTACTCTGAGTTATCTTACATAGTTATCATGAATCATAAAATGGTTTTTGTTTTGGTATTTCTAGTTGTGGTTGTTTTATTTAAAAATGGAAGATTGTCCACCAAATTATCTGAAACCCTTATCCTTTACTCCCAACCATTGACACCTTTGGGATGTCGCTTAAGGCCAAGTAATGTTCCATTACCTTCTCAAGCCAATGAGTAGGTAAGGGATGTTGCACTACATGTCCAAATAATTCCTCAAGTATCCAATAATGTATTTGATTCATGAATAATGTTCCTTATCATCAATAATTTATATTGAGTAAAGAATATGAAATTATTACTATTTCTATAGATAAAAAACAACATTCAATATACAAAAATATATGTTTAAATGATATATGTTTTAAAAAATAAACATATCCATGATAAATAATATGAATATTTATTAGAAATTTAATGTCCAAATTAAAGATAATAATTCAATGGAAAGTTATTGACTACAAAAATGAATCAAGGATGTGAATTTAAATACTTAGTCAAAATGATCATAAAAAATCCATATAAAGAATAAGGATGATATTAATACGACATATACCCTTTATAGTAATAATAAAGGTCTTTTTTCATTGATTAATAAAATTTCCATAAAAATATTTTTAAAAAACATGTTCAGTAAAGTATCCCTTTAATTTTGAAAATCACTTATCAAAAGAATATCACAAAAAACATTGAAAATAATTTTCATTGAAAGTAATATTTTATACATATAAATTAATCTTTAAAAGTTTAACTAGTCAAAAGGTCCTGAAATTATCATACATGTTAAAATAAAAATTCCTTTCACTTTTTTAGTAAAACCAAAGGATGAATTATTCAGATAAAAAAAATTAATATTCCATTAAAAAAAATTATAAAGAGTAAAAAAATGATAAAAATTTATTTAATGAATCGTTTTAAAAGTTTAAAAAAATTGACAATTTTTTTTTGAAAATAAGGGTTTGGATGAAAATAGATTTTTGAATTAAGATAGAAATGAAGTTGTATTTTCATAAAAACTTTTTCTCAATTATATAAAGTACCCAAAAGTGGAAAATGAACCTATTACTTGAAAATATTATTAATAACCAAGGTATGAGAAAATTATATGGGGTTTTTATACATTTATCAATCAATTTCCTTTAACTAAAATTCAAGAATTAATAATCTCGATAAGAATGAGATTGTGAAATAAACCCTTAAAATGACCATAAGGTTGAAATAAGAATTAGTCGATGGATTGATTATGTGAATAAAATTTCAATCAACATAGAACAATTGGAAATAAAATATAAGATAATTACATCTCATTAAACACTTAATCTTATAATATAAAAGATGACGATAAAGTAATATAACCCAATGAAATATAAATAATGTTACGAAATCCTTTATCACTTGGTAACTCTTAAGTCAAATAAATTTGAATAAAAAAGTTATAATAGAAACATAAAACACCATTAATTGTTAATTAATCCATGAATTAAATTTCAAGGGGTGTTATATATACTAAATAAAATAAATTATGTACATGACATTATAAAATACCATTAATAAAAGGAAATTGAGCAGAAGTCCCTTATGAAGATCATATCATTGATTTTGAGATTAATCAAAGAATTGATCAAGAATATCTAATTTAATTACAAATAGGGAAATAACAAATAAAAATAATATAATAAAAGGTCATTACACATATAAACTTAGCAGTACATAATCAATTAAGTGGAAGTTTCATGCAGTGAATGGAAGTTGAGATAAGAAATACCTTACCACAAGCTTCCTTTTAGGTAAACATTCTTTAACCTCATGTATAGTGGTTTTAAAAATGTTATAAACTTATAACATAACCATATTGAAACTTATAATATCATATAAGATCATTTTATAACATCTTATCTTGTATTTCATGATTATCTTCCATTATTATCATTGTTTTAGGTGTTAATTGCTTTATTTTCTCGTGTGTGTTTCATTATGAAGATATGGTTATTGAAAATTTTATATAGATATTTAATCAATAGAGTAATTATCATGACATAATTATTTTATTTATATATCAAATATACTTTTAATACCATCCAGAAATATGGTTTTGATAAATTAATTCTGTTGTGGTCATAGAGACTGTAGGTCGTACGTACGCTTGGGTAACATTTCCATTTTTATCGATCAATATAGAAATGAGAAAAGTTACTTTTTACCTTTATATAATTATTATAATATTATATAAATTCTATAAATATACCTATATGCATCATCCACGTTTTATGGTGATGAAAATAGAGTCACATCACTTCTTGAATGCGATAGTCCGCATGTACAAGAATTATGTAATCATTTTTTAGTGAGTGGAAAGGTATGAAGTAAAATGATATATTATTTTTATAGAATGATAAATGTTTCATTAATATCATTTTTATTTCATTTGTAATAAATATATTCATTAAATTCATCCTTATCATGTTTTATATAATGTGTTAGTGAAAGATGAATCAGGTCGCTTCATGAAGCGGTAGCCTGCTGTACACATGAGGGACATTGTTGTACCACTTATAGAATAGAAATTAAAATCATTATATGTGATATAATTACTCCATATATATAGTTATTTTATATATATCATATATATACTGTATATCCATCATCATACCCAACCATGATAGTGGTAATTGAAAAATGAAAGAGATCGGTTCGGGAGGTGGTAGTCTGTGGTACACACTAATAATGATTCTGTATCACATTTTACAGAAGTTTGGATGGTTTTAGGTCATGAATATATATATAAAAAAAATTATATGTAACAAACTTAGGCTACTATTTAATCACGTTTTAATAATAATTTATTGATTTTTTTTTGAAATAAAATAAAAACACTTGTTGAATAAGGTTTCATATTATTCATGTATCATTATTAAGTTTGCACGAAAATCCTTCCTAGTTTGTATTTTATCTAAAATAACACTTCTAGGATGATGGTATTGAATTTTTTAAGTGAATTGGAATGTTATTTGGGGAATAAAAAGGGTTTAATTCTTTAAAAAGAGAGGATAGTGAAATAATTTTATGAGTGAGGTAAGTGGCACACTTATAATTTTAAAAATAATAAGTTTTACCCAATTTTTTCACAAGAAAAATGAGTCCAAAAGGGATTATTCTATGTATTAAGACATTATAGGGTCGAACTATGGCCATAAAATTTATTTTATAAACATTTTTGTGTCATTTTAACCCTTCTAAATTTAGTTCCACCATGAATAAATAAACTTTTATCTTTATCACAATAAATAATTTTTACTGATTTCAGTATTAATTTTTTTAAAGGTTTTGTTGAACTTAACATGTATATTTTATTTTTTATTTTTTTTCAAAAAAATCCCATTTTTCGAAAATCGATTTTAATTAGTGTAAAAAATTAAATTTAAAATTAATACCAAAAATACGATGAGAATTCATATTTTCAAAATAATTTTTGCTCAAGATTAAAAAGTTTTGATACAAAATATCAATATGAAAATGATTCAAATGAGATAAATAGTATTAATTTATATAAAATTTTTTTCATTTAAATCTTAAACCAATTTAAAAAATAATTCAGTATTATAAATAATTTATACAAGAAGATATTTATCAATTAAAATTTAGTATTTATTACTATTCATAAAAAATGAAACTTTTTAAGACTAGTGTTATATATAAATTATGCTCTCAAGAAAAAATTTATTCTTTAAAATTATTAGGTTGTTAAATTTTAATATCTTTACCATGGTTTAAAAAGTAATAATTTTTTTATTTTCTATATAGGACACTTTTGACTCTTTTTAATGAAGTGTGCTAAGAATGTTTTAAATATATACATAATGAATTTAATATATTGATATTGTTACATTTATTAATTATAAGAATTAATCTATAATTTTAATTGGGGTTTTAAAGAATATAGATTTCCCATTATTATAGGATTGTTTAGTTTTTATTTGTTATCAAAAGAAAATGATACTTCACCTTATTTTTATGTGATAACTAAAATGGAATTCTATAATTATTCATATAAATATTTTTGATGATTAAAATTGAATGTTATTAAATGTTTTAACTTCAAAAAATAAACATGGTCATTATTAAAAAAAATTATAATGAACTATTATGGGACTATGTGCATTATGTGAATGGTGGTTCTATTAAATCCCTCCAATTCATTACGAATTTGATAGGGTTAAATGAAGTATGATACACCATAAAGAATTTTTAGGGTTTTGATTACTCCTTTTAAATGATGAATCTAACTTTTTTAAGTTTCTCTTAAATGAATATGTATGGGGTAAATTACTCTAATGAAGTGATGAAGTTAACTAATTTAAGGTGGTCCTAATAGAATGGTGGAATTATCCTATTTCCCAATACCATGATGAAATTATGATGCCCCAAGTTTGATACATGTTTTATAAATGCTTGAAAAAATTTCTCTGTGGAAATATTTTTATTCTAGAAGTTAGAAAACGAGTTTATGATTTAAATAAATATTTATGATCTTTTAAATGTGGTAGGTTTGTTTTTATGGTAAATAATTAATGAATCAATACTCTTCCATCATTCATTCTTACAAAATGTTTTGGAAGGCTTTAGGAATAGATGTTTATTTAATAAGTTCTAAAATGATTGTTTTGAGATCATGGGTCTTTAAAAAAAGAAAACTTCCCTTTGGGTTTTCAATTTTTTAAGAAAGATTAACATGTTTCATTTAAATTCATATACATTATAGATCTTTTTATGCCCATCCCATATTTTCATATATTTTTTACATGTTTTAATGATGGGTATGAACTATTATAAATTAAATCTCCAAATAAATGAATTTTTCCATGAATGAATAAAGTGTTTACTGGATAAAATTTGATAGTGAATTTAAGAATATTGTTTTTTGGAAAAAATAAATATTTAGTAGAATTTACCACTTTGATTTATAATAGTTTTATATGTAATAATTGATTCTAAAATTCTATAAAGCTAAACAAAAAAAATATTCTCCAAAATTAATAAATATAAACCATTTTAATAAATCCAATATATATGTGTTGTTTATGCTATAAGGAATTATAGTTGGTATCAATTGAAATTTTTAGATAACATAAGAGTTTTGTATAATTTAGATGAAGATATTTTAATAATTTAAAATACCATCATTACTTAATATATTTAAGGCTGATCATATGAGTATGGTAATAGAAACCCCTTTTTAGATATTATATGATGATAGTACATTTGGAGATATTTACTTTTTTTTACAAAATTTTGGATTAATATATTACACTTATGTTCAACTTTTTCTATAGTAAAGTGGTAATTTAATGAAGAATATTTGTTTTATTTCATGAAAAAAAATTAAAAGGTCTTGAAAACCTTTAGGTTTAAGATGATCATTGATGTTGAGTACATTTTTTTAATTAGGATAAAATGGTTATTAAATTTTTGGAGTATATGATTTAACGTATAGATAACCATGGTATTGAAAATTGGTTTGGTGAATAAGCAATAAAGGTTATTTTTAAATTATATAAATATATTAAGAACAATATATTAATAATGTAAATGGAAGTATTTTCTTATAATATGGGATTTTATTTATGAAATAATGAATGTATTTTATCTTGGAAGATTATATGATTTTATTATGTCTTTATGGTGATTCTGTTTATTTATGAAAAATATTAGAATATTTTTGAGACTATATGATTAGTGTATAAACATTTTTGGTATATTACTTGATGTGTTATTAATATTATTTGGATATAAATATTTTTTATATCAAGGAATAATATATGATCAAATCATTATAATATTTGGGATTTATTTTCAATCCAACATATTTTAAAGAGTTTTTAGGTTGTTAATTATTGGTTTATTTAAGTTTATATTTGGGTGTTATTGTTGAGGTTTTGGATGTTAGAGTAGAATATATTCATATTGGATATTATCTTAACATATATTAACCACTTTTCTTTTTGGTCAATGGAACAAAATAGGAGCGATAACTTCTCATCCTTTTTCGAATCTTATGATCCATTTATTGTTAATTTTAGTGCTTCTGGTATGTCAAATTCATCTTGATTATTCATCACTTAGAATAAGAGATGATATACGAGTGGAAACTAATTGAAGAAGATATGAAAGATTTAATTTAACTAATGAAGTAGTTATATTCTGTAAAATTATCTATCTCAATGGTAAAATAATTTCTCAAGTATTTTGTGTCTTACGTTTAATGTAACACTAGATTATCAAGGAATGATTTCAGAAAATCATATAAAAGTATGAGTCAGAAAGAGGTACATTAAATTATGAAATAATAGGTTTATTGATGATGACATTAAAATTAAGTTTCATGACAAAATATATATTTGATTTAATGAATAGTTTATAATAAACTTGTTGGTTGGAGTAGGGTAAAATTTAATGTGGGGTTAGAATTACCTTATAAATTCTAAGGAAATATACAATGTCTTAAAAAAAAACACATTTTAGAAGTATTTAAGGTAATTAAATCATTTTTAATAGATACACAATATAATAAAAGTTAAAAGTATAATTATATAATAATAAAAATAATTTTTTTTAAAAAAAATAAGAAAACAAGAATGATCAATTCGTAAAATATATGATTATAAATATCAATGGATTAAATAATTAATTAATTATAATCTTTAAAATTGATATATATATATATATATATATATATATATGGAAATGAATTATTTAGTACAAGTTGGTACAAAATATGTGCAGTAAAAAATTGACCCCAATGTATACCAGATCAACTAATTCAGGATTTTATGTATTAATCCATTATTTTTAACAGTATCCAATATACAAAAACTCTATTAATTTTTATATACTTTTAAGTAAATAGAATTACAATATACACTATATTTATGATTTATATATCTAGAAATCTTAAAGATAATAGTTCCTCACATTTTAATGACTATGGAAATTTAACCAAAATACCTCACTTGAAAAGTAGATATCGATAATAATAGTAGAAGAAGAGAATATTATTCTTATAAAGAAATCACATTTTAGTAAAGTCTTGATTCTATAAAGATAATATAAAAGACAACTATGAGATAATGGAAAAAATATGAGAGTGATAGGATATTAAAATAATAATAAATTCTAAATTAGAGAGGACGTGAATTATAAAATTAGATCACTTAAGAGGAAATTGGTGATCATAGAAAGTTGTGGTTGAAGAATGGATCAGAATGTGTATTTTCAAGGATCCCAAGTGATCTATTTATATACTAAAAAAATTACAAGCCATATAAATTTTGATAGATATAATTAATATATATATGTCAATATTAAATGAATTTTAACCACATGGTAGCCATTACTAGGTAACAGATGGACCACTAAGAATCCCATGCACACTTTCTATTTCCTCGAGTAGTCAGTGCTCCTACATAGAATAACCACTGGACATAAGAATCTTACATTAATATTGGCCAAACGCATCATCATGAAAATGATAGTATATTGGTTAGAACATGGATATATACTGTTTGGGGAAGCCTCTGAAAGTTACCCTATATAAAAAACTAAAAAAGGGCAACCCGACCTAGCACCCAATTCATCTTGTCAACCAAACCATAGCGTGTTATTAATTTCCATGATCTGGCGATAAGCACGAAACATAAACAATAATAACATGTGAATATTTTCTCCAATAGTATACTATCATGACCCATCTAAAATATGGGGGTGACCACACCAATATCATCTGAGTCAACAATATACTAAATTGACATCCAAATTAATGTATGAAATACTAAAAATATATCATAAAAATTATATAAAATAATTCCAAAATGGAAATACATAAATGGTGTCTCAATTCAAGTAAAAAAACTCAAAATAATGAGAATAATTCTAAAAAAATCCTATTAATAAATCATAATGGGTAAAAAATCCCAAAATGAGTCCACAATACCCAACTATGTGAGACCACATCTCTTCCCCAAAACACATGATGGAACCAATCATGAAGATCCTCTAAGGCACATGAATCCCTTGAATTTACTACCATCCTAAAGAATGAAATCTAAATATATCAAAATGTATATGTACTCTATGAGGAAAAAAGTAAAGTGGGATACCACCATGAATCTATTTAAGTTGTTTCCCAATACAAACAAAAAAAAAGTTTGAAAACCCATTTTCAAAACCAAACCACTATGGAAAAAAATTTACTTTCATACTAACCTATATAAAATCTTTTTTTGATTTAATTTATAAATAAAATATGATTTCTAAAACATTTCTCAACATAGATAAAATAAATAAACATGCCTATACTTCATAATTTGATCAATATACCCAATAAATCATAGAAATGGAAAGAATAAAATTATTATTATCATATAATAAGTAAATGAAAATGGGCATAACATATCACATAAACATGGAAGTAGAGAAAACCATAAAGAAAATAAACAAAATAGGTATGATTTAGTGAACCTAGGGCTCTAACAGTAAGGGTATAATATAATTTAGTTAAAACAAAGTATGATAGTTGGATAAAAAAATTGTATTCTTTTACGGTCTTCACCTAGGCCTAACTCTATGATCTCTCATGGACTCTTTTAAAACAAGTTATTTCTCATTATTTATTCCTAAAAAAGTCATTCATAGACCCTTGGAACACATATGGAATCTCTCAAAATACCCCCACTAAAGCCACTCATAGTTCATCAGACAACCCCTCACTCACACCTTGGGTAACCCATGTACTACTACATACCAACATAAAATTTAATGTACTCCCTAAAGTGGTAAGGTATCTATATATTCTATGAATTCATCTTAGAATACAATTATTGGATGTGGGTGGGGTTATTAAAATATTATGGGAAAAGATTATGATATTCATATTCTATAACATGATCAAACTACAACATCACACACCTTAAACCAACACCATTAGAATAAAAAACATAGCATAATATTTACAAAGATCAAGAATAATTAGAATGTGTTTGGATGTCATAAATTCCTATAAATACTCAAAATAACACTTTAAATTATCATCCCACTCAACCCATGTGCTTTTCGTAGTTTATACTTTAAAGGAAGAAGAAAGTTTAGAGATGTTATAAACAAAACTTCAATAAAAATAAGAAATAGCCAAACATCTACAAATCATGAACTCATTATTTGGATTATCCCAAGACAATATTTCTCAAACATTTTTTGGATATACAAAAACTTATTCCATGTAAATAACATGGCCTAATAATTTCACTTCCATGTTCCAAAACTAGCACTTTGATAGCTTGGTATATAGAAACGTTTCCCTAAAAATACCCAAAAAAAACATCTATTGGGTCGGTGTATTCACCCTCTATCACTGAGTACAATATGACTATAGATAAAAAAATTACCATAAAGGAGTAAAAAGAGTAATATAATATTTTTTTCATAAATTACACAAATAATATAGGATTAATTCATATCCAAAACTACATAACCAAATACTAAAAAAAATCCCATACTAAATTTGAAAGGTCTTCTTTGATACATCCTTTTCTTGGACCCTCAACTGGTGGTACCTATATCTCAAGTCACTCTTTGAAAACCAATAGGCTTCCCTGAGATGATCAAAGAGATCATAAATTATAGGAAATAGGTATATATTCATTATGGTCCACCTTTCATGAAACAACTTAGGATGATCCAAAACCAGTCACCTAGTCTATCCTATAAAAAATTCCAAGAGGCATTCTTGATCCTTTTGGGATTGAAACTAGTTTAGAGCATCAAATAAAACTCTATTGGGAAAGATTTTTCTCGTAAATGATATATTAATAAACAATATTGAAATAAAATAAAAAATATCTATGGAAGGAAAAAATCTAAATGGATAAAAATAGCCCCATGTGACATCACGATCAACCTCCATTTATAGAACCACGCTCACTCCATGAGAGATCTAGATCTTAAAGAACCTAAATCTAAAAAAATGATAAAGATATTTGGTTGAATCACCAAGATTCTCAATAGGTATTTCATGAGAAGATAAATTCTCCATTACTTACCATTAAAATGAAAATTGTGTCATTTATTATGAAGTATTAATATTTAAAATAATTTTTTTATTTCCTTTAAAAATAAGTAATATGATAATAATTTCAAAATTAAAATTTTACTATAAATTTTTGAAAATGGTTTATAAATAAAAAAATATTTTCTAATAAACAATTTCTTAATGAATAAATATATGGTGAAGAAATATCTGAGTTAAGAAAAAATAGTAGAAAATAGAGTACAAGTAAATAAGTACTAATATAAGAATTACCAATTTAAACATAATAATTAAAATGTTTTTATTAAAACATCACAAAACAAGGGAAATTATAATACATGATAAAATTTTATCATGGGATATACATATGTATAATGTCAAATGACTACCGATTTACTTGGTTTACAATAATTTTTTCATCCTATCATTGAGATCTAAATTCAATAACCAACCTAGATGCTCTTAACTAGTCTCACCAATGTTATACCCCCCATGGAAACTCTAGGGTGATATAGTCAATCTAAAAAAGACTAAATAAATATTTTCTCTAAACTCCCACTATGATGCATAGGGTCCCATGGATTTATAAAAAGTGGTATATACAGAAGAAAACACAATTACAACATCTCTATCATGGAAATCCATTATACATTTTTATCTTATCCCTATACACCATCCAAGATAATTTCCCATATAATGGATATTATCCATCTATTTTCCCCCTTTCATGAAAAAACCAAATCTTCCAAACATGCTATATAATTTTAAAATCAACCTTCAACATTTTAAACCTATTTTTGAAACTCTATAGAAAATTAACATTAAATTAAAATTTTAAAGAAAAATATTGGAAAAGGGAAAAACATATTTGATATTTTACAACTTAGATAAATAAAAAAATTTACATGTTAAATCAATAATGTATGTGCTTAACATTTTAAAAAATATTTTTAAAATGTGATTCATTAGAGAAAACTCATGGACAAAGAAAAAAAATGAAAACACAAAAGTGGCCAATCTCATCCATCAAAAAAATTCATATTAAAATTACTTCATAATATAATAAAAACACTCAAAAAACTAAGACAACAAAAATAGTTTCCAACTTTATGGGTTATATGTAACAACCCTGATCACCGTAGCCTGTAGATGGGTTCTTATTATAACACATTGGCATGAGATATAAAGAATCACATCATGAAATACAAAATAGTTTTATAGTTTTAAGAAATAGATTCATAATTAGGTCTCATATTAAATATTAATACAAATAAAGAAAAAATAATTTTTTTTGAGAATAACACTATTCCTTCTATAATATTCTTGCATATAAAACATTTTAAACTTCCTGTATTCCTATGAAAGGAAATAATATAAGGATGAGCACAAATTATTAGTAAGGTTTTAGTACAGTGGAATCTATCTATGAAACAATAAAAATATTCAATATATAGAGATACATAACTGGATAATATTTCATTTAATCAATAACTTTATCATAATATGAAAGTAATAAATTATGGTCCTGTAATTACATATAAATGAAAACATAAGCTTGAAAACATAACAATAGATATTCTTACTAATCAAATAATCACATGGAATATCAATAACTAATATAACAATGATGGAATGAATAATTATAGATATATGGACAAAGATAATATATCCTCAATATTGTTACTCTCAAGATATATTTATAAGATAGTTACTTTTATGATCTATCCTCAAGAAAGATTAAATCTATGAGTAGAAACCAGTGTCATTTGGCTGAGTAATCTTTCTTATAAGAACTATCAATGCATCAAGGGGATTTAATTAACCTAATCACAAACCATTTCATTAATTTCTCAATTATTCCCCATGTAATTAATAATATACCAAATTCAGTAACAACGTTCCTTATCCTTGAATACCCATATTATGTAAATGACACAAATTTATAAATAATTCCCCAGTTAATCAAATAACATTTTATTTAAACACTATATTTCAATATGGTATCCAGTTTATGAAATAATCAAATACATCACACAAGAATATGGATATATAAGAAAAATTTCATGGCTAATAAAAAATTATTACAATGAAGTGTTTTTAATAGAAAGATAACAATCAAAAACGAAATTGTGATTTCACAATAACGTTTACGCCATGGTAATTTTCAAGTCAAAACCCCTTGGGTTAAATAATTCTAATTAAAATATAATATACCCTAAAAAATGAATTATTAAGGATATTACATGTCAAATGGGAAGTATATACACCATGTAAAATAAGCTAGGTGGAAAACACTGTCATGTGCCTCAATAAATTTAAATTGATACACAATCCCATACCTCATAGTAAATTTTGATTATAAGTTCCTTAAAATAATATATATTGGTTTTAAACAAGATAATAACTAATAACGGAACCATATTACTATTAATAATATCATATATGTTCATTTTCTAATATCTTATCAGCCATTCATTAATATTTATTAAATATTTTCATTCTTTCGGGTGCTAATTGTCTTGTTTTCTTATGCTTGTTTTGTAATTAAATATTTCATTACTTCATATATTATCATGTCTATAAATCTTGATAATAATAATCATTACATAATTATAATATTTATTTATTAATTATACTTAAAAAATCCATGAATTACGATTATGAAATAATAAGTACGTTGTGATCCTGGAGATGGTAGGTCGCCTCTAGGAAAGAGTAACGATTCCATTTTTCATCGATAAATATGGAAACAATGTTAGTAATATTTTTACTTTAAATACTTGTAATAATATAATTAATATAATATTATATACTTATATATTTTATCCATGAGTTTCAGTAATGAAAATAGAGTCACATCGATCACATCATGAATGCAGTAGTCCCACATACATGAACGATGTTATCAAATTTACATGAGTGAAATGGAATGAAAGGGAATGATATATATTATTGTTAAAAAAGTAAAAATATTTCATGAATATAATAATAATTTTATTTATGTCACATTAAATCATTAACTTTATCTTTATCACCATCCATGTAAATCATCAGTGAAAGATGAATTACATCGCTTTGCGAGGCGGTAGTTAGCCATACACAAGAGCGACCTTATTGTATCTATAATGGATTGGAAGGTAAAAATATATGTATAATATCATTACTCTATTCCTATAAATATGTCATATATTTCATATATATAAATTATATTCATCATCATACCCGACCATGATAGGTGTAAATAGAAAAAAGAATGACATTGGTTTGCGAGGCGGTATTTCACCGTACAAATAATGGATGATTTCATGACCCATTTAATATAAGTGGAGATGGTTTTAGGTCATTAAATTATTATAAAATTATCCCAGTATATGGAATATATAGAATTTATTGTATGAAATTTATTTAATAAAAATTTAAGGATGTAGAGAAAGAAGTAAAATAATGACACTCGTTGAAGAACATTACCTCTTCTTCTGTTATCCTCCATAAGATTGCACTATAGACTTAGTTGGATGGATTTATTCAAAAAATAATTATTCAAGTATTATGGGAGGTAATTTTTTAATTCACATAATAAGGTCTTGTATTAACCAAATATCTTTGAGGATGTGATGTAGTGAGGGGAGTGAGTTCCCTTTTATATTTGAGGAGGAGTGGTATTCTTGTAACTAATCAAAAGTATTCAGTATTGGGAGGTTATTATTAACTAAAGAGACTAATTTTTTTATAATAAAATGTTTTTAGGGATTATATGGTCTATCCATGCCTCCAACACACTATTATCACATATTTTAAACATTTTTTAATTAACTTCTATGTTTCCTTATTTTTAACCATTTTGGGGTTTCACTACAGTAACTAGTGTTTTTAACATAGTTAACTTATATATTAAACCTAAAAATGACCCTTATAAGATAAAATAGAGCCAATTACTATAAATATAATTTCTAAATAAAAAATATTAATCAATGTGTGTGATAAATTGTTTTTTACATAAGTGCATATAACATGAAAAGACACTACTTTAACCTTAACCACGCAAATAGAGTTTTTACTATCTAGAGGTAAATATATTCATTATAAAAAATAAATTGGTCCATTAATATATCATATTTGATATTTATTATCATTTTTAAATCACTTTATAAGATATATATTTTTTAAAATTTTAAATTATTTAAAATAATATAATTTATCATAAAATAATATTAATGTCATTTATGACATTATTCACTTAAATTAAATTTAGAAATAATAATACAGTTATTTAATTAGAATATATTATGTTAAAACATTAATAACTTGATATATTCATCTAAAAAAATAATGTAACATAATAATTCATTCAATTTACTTCACTTTTATTATTTTTTGTATCAATTATTTTATTTTTATATTAACTAAATAATTACTATATTGGTATTTCTTAAGAATTTTATGTAACTAATTCATCTCAAAAAAATTAAGGATAAAATATTACGGAAACAAAAACTCATTAATAATTCAAAGTAATATGTATAAGTGAACAAATTTGTTTTTTCCTTTTCCCATATCATTATATATATTAAAAGGAAGGGAAGTATTTTTTTTATTTACTCATATTTTTATATGTGTCATGTTCATTTAAAATTGTTCCAACAACTCATAATAAAAAAATTATAATGTAATAATGGTCTAAATATGAAAATAAAAGGGGTTTTGAAAAAAACAAATTAGGTCATTTTAACCCTTTTTCTCTTAGTTCAACCCTTGGTAAACCAATTTTTACCTTAATATTTGTAATTAAATTATTCTATATTAAATATTAACTTTGGTATAAAATATAAGTTTATAAAATTAGAAATTATAAATTATGATGATTAAAAATACAGAGTCCATTTTTCCAAATTCAATTTAAGGAAGTGGGAAATTATGATTTAAAATTAATCACATAGACGTGATGAATAAGTGGGTTTTTAACGTAAAAATGTTCACAAGTTTAGAAAGTTTTTATATCAAAATTAAATATTAAAAATGATTCTAATGACCTAAATTGGGTTAATTGATATGAAATAGAAATAATTTTACTTTAAAATAATTCATAATAAAATTCAAGGTTATAAGTTATTCAAAGAAAAAGGAAATTTTCAATTAATATTTAGTATTTTAATTATTAATTAAAAAATGAAACTTATTATAAAAATTCATAAAATAAACCTCAGATAATATTTTTATGCTGATTTCAAAATAAAAATTATTTTTACAAATAAAATTTCTATAAGTGTTAAAAATTAATTATAAATTATGTTTGAAAATTATAACTAAACTGTGTTTTGTTTAAAAATGATGTTGTGTGAATTACAAGAAATCAATGAAATTAAATATATTCTAAAATAAATATGTTTTAATGTATTGGGGATTTTCATTATTTGTACCTTAAATTAACATAATTCTAAAAATTTAAACAGTATCTTAGTAATTTGAAAACACCATTGTTGAAAAAAAAACATAGCGTAAGAGGGTTAATAAAATATCCTCTTAATAAAAGATAAAGGGAAGTATAAAGGTCATATCAAATAATCACAAAAGCTATGTTTCGGATTATGGGAACATATGTGTGAAATAAAACTATAGACATGGAATAGAACACTAATACTCATGTATTAATGTAGATTGATATATTTCATTGATCACAAGAAAGTGGGTGGTCTAAATAAGGTTAAAAACCTCAAAAGCATAAACCAAATAGGCCTGAAAATTTCCATTGATATCATCAAAAATGATATTAATTGAATAAAATTTTATTTCAAGATATTTTCCCTAAATTTGATGAATTTATTGATAATATATACTTACGTTAATTTATTCCATTTCATCAATAAAATCTCAACCATTGGTTGCACCATCAATAATTTCCAATTCACCCCTTACTATAAGAATGGAATATCAAAAAATTAATTTTGTATTTTGGAAGTGATAAAATTCTCTTTTTAAGGATCGTAAGGTCCATAAAAGAGTGAAAATTCATTTTTCTAGTCTCAAAATATTTTCTTAAACCAATATGGTTAGAAAAAGTTATCAAATATGTTTAAATAATCATATGGGGAAGTAATACGTTAACATCTAAAACATTGTCCAATGTTCATCTTAATAATTTTCAGAAATGGTTAACCTCATTACCATTCAAAAATATAAATATCCAGAACATTATAAAAAAGGTATTTGGATTTTCACAATTAACTTATAGTTAATCCCTTAAACAATATGATGTATCTCTTAATCCTCACATACCAAACAAGAGAATACCTTAATCATGAATTCTATTCAACATGGTGATAAACTGAATTACCTTAAAATATTATTGAAAACATTCAATCTTAATTATTCTATAAGAAAAACAAATATTATTGGATTTATTCCTTAAATCCAAAAATATTATTAACTACTTCAATGATATCGTAATCCATTTTTTAACCAAATCATTAATCAGTAACAATGTTGTTAGTACTATCCAATTTACATTATCCATATCATTCATATTTTTATCCTAACGTTATTTTATAAACATCATAAACAATTATAGGGGTATATTTCCATTAATAATTTATTTTCCATTATGTTTACTTTTCAACTGAATCACTTTTCATGGTACCATTCAAAATACGATTTCAAATCCTCAGAGAAATAGTACTGCAATACTGTCCTTATACATTTTATAAATATTTTTACCAATATATCATTGAAACAAATACTAAAATGACATAATTATTGAATCCAAATATAATCACAATAATCATTCCTCTTCATATATGGAATTAGCATAATCATAAACATGATCCATTATATTTTTGAGTTATATTCCATTTATGCTTTAAACATTGATTTGTGTAGTACCAAATATCATTTTAGTTGAATCATTTTACATTGGAAACATTTTTCATAACATTTAAATCACAAGAATTGTGAAAAATCTCATTCCTTTTATGTGGGTACCAGGTTGTTTCTTTCCATAGTTATCGAATGTGGGAAAATCATTATTTCCCTACATCTCTTTATATGTATTTTGAGTGTCTTCCTCTTCTTCTATTTTTTCCTTTCTAATTACTAATACTTATATAATTCTTTCTATATCTTTTTATACTAGGATATTTTGTTCTCATATTATGAGAATGTTTGGTAGACTATTTATCTTCTGAATATTTACTTAAAACTTTCATTGAAACGATCATTCATACCCTTTGGATTGCATGAATTGATTAAGTTCCCATTCCTTCAGATAAGTTCCATTTATAAATGATGGTATATAGTAGATTAGATCATATAATTATGAAGCATAATTTAGAATAAAAAATTATATGAAATATTTAACATAAATTGAAAAAAATATGCATAGTTAATATCATAATCATAAATAAGGTTACTTTGGAATATCAATTTTTTCAAATCCTACATAATGGTCTACAAAAAATGGTTATTATCTTAAGCATATCACCTAGGAGTGTCAAACCACATGCATTTTAAGGCATTTTTTCATGCACTAGATGACAACAGGGTCAAGGCCAATGCCACATTTTTGGAGTTTTTGTCTCTATCTATATAAGTTCCAAAAACCAAATTCACTTATTTTATCCAAAGAGGGATTTATTTTCTGAAACACCACATAATATATATATTAAAAATACTTTTCTATACATATACTGAAAGTCTATAATAGGGTTATATTCCATAATCTATGTTATCTTATATTTTGTTCCCATAGTTTCAACTAAACTTCCACTAATACCAATTGTAATGACCGTGACCTCAGTAGCCTGGAGATAGTTTCATACTATAATAAATTAGTATGAGATAAGAGCAATCACGTCATGATGGACCGAATAGCTTAGTAGTCTTGGTAAACTATATAAACTCTAACATCCCACATTGAATTTGAATACAAAAATTATAAAATAATATTTTATTTTGGAAATAGCATTATTCCATCTAGAATATCCTTACATATCAAATATATTAAACATCATGGATTCCTGTGAAATGAAACAAAATAAAGGTGATCTTAAATGCTCAATAAGTGTTAAGTACATCATACGATATCATAAAAAATAATAATCAACATGTAAAAAAATGTAACTGAATCTCATTCGATTTAATAAATAACATGATAATAATATGGAAGGAGTAAATGATGATCAAGTGATTCCATATAAATATTAACATGATATTGAAAACATAACCATGGATATTATAACTAATTGAATAATCACATAAAATATAAATAACAGAATTTATACTAATGTAATGCATAATATATGACATATATGGTATGAATATATATCCTCAAGCTAGTCACCATCATGATATATCCTCATTATAGTTACTATCATGATCTATTCTCAAGAGTGTTTAATTATTTGGGTAAAAACCTATTTGATTTGGCTAATAGATTTGTCACATGAGACCTATAAATTCATCAAGGGTATTTATTCAACTAGTTACCAACCCTTTTATTATATTCCCAAATAATTTCTTATATATAAAATAATATATTTAATTCATGTGCCTTATCATTAAATATAATTACTTGATAAAGGATATTGATTTATCTATAATTATGTTGTTACTAAAATATCATTAATTGTAAAAAATGTATCTAAAAATGGTATATGGTTTATAAAATAATTATATCAATTACACAAGAATGTTTATATTAAATATAAATGTAATTTATAGTGAAAAAGGATTACAATAAAAAAAAATTTCATGAGAAAGACAACAATCAAAAAAGATATATTTCAAAATAAATTATATAAATTAGTAATTTTCAAGTCAAATACCCTTTGATAAAATAATTCAACTAAAAATAAATATACCATGAATAATTAATTATTCATGATATTACATGTCAAATTGTAAGTATATACACCATATAAAAGAAACTAGGTTCATAACATTACAATATGCCTTAATAAAAAGAAATTGAAGTGAAATCTATTACCTCAAGATTCATTTTGATTTTAAAATATTTATAATCCTTCATAGAGTATTTTAAAATGTTATTAACTTATACTAGAACCATATTAATATTTATAATATCAAATTTTATCTATTTGTATTATCTTATCACATGTTCATTAATAATCATTCATTATTTTCATTGTTTTGAGGTTTAATTTCCTTGTTTTCTTATACATGTATTTTCATTAATGATATGGTTATTGAAAATATTATAGATTTTCATCATATCTATAATAATAATAATGATATAATTATCTTATTTTTAAATAAATTATACTTTTTAATCTAATCAGGAATGATTCTTAAGAAAAATGAAATACGTTATAATCGTAGAGATGTAGGTCGTACGTACACATGAGCCATGTTTCCATTTTCATAGATCATTATGGGAAGGAGGTAAATAATATTTTACCATTCCAAAATTATTATAATATCATTAATATGATGAATAGAGAGTCTCATCACGTTATGAATGTGGTAGTCCATACATATAAAAACGATGTAATCATCTTTACATGCGTGAAAAGGAAAGAAATAAAATGATAAATATTATCTATATAAAAGAGAAATATGTCATAAATATAATATTTATGCCATTTAAATCATATATAATCATTATATTTATCTTAATCACCTTCCATGTGCATCATTATTGAAATATGAATCACATCACTTCATGAGACGGTAGTCCACCGTACACATGAGAAACGTTATTGTATCACCTACAAAATGGAAGGTAAAAAGATATTTGTGATATTGTGAATAAATATGTATAAATATTTTATAAATATAATATATACACTTTTGATACAACATCATATCCATCATTGAGAGGTGGAAATGGAAAAGGAACAATAATTTTTCATGAGGTGGTAGTCCGCCATACACATGACTAATGATTTTATAACCCATTTTATGAAAGTAGAGATGGTTTTAGGTCATGAAATTAATATGAAAAAAATACTAGTATATGTAATATAATGATTTTATTATATAATAATGGTTTAATTAAACTTTAAGTAGCTGGATAAAGAAGTAAAATAAAGATTCTTGTTGAAGAACATTACCTCATCTTCGGGTATCCACCTTAGGTTTGCACCAATGACTTCTTAGGATGTATCTCTGCCAAATATTTGGATTTTATGGTGGTAAAGTGAGTTTGGTAAGTCATTTTGGAATGTATTGGGTGAAACAATGTGGTTTTCGTGACTAAATAAGTTAGGGGAGTGAGTTCCCTTTTATAGTTGTGGAGGAGTGTAATTCTTGTAAATACGTATTCACTATTAATAGGTAAATATTACCTAAAGTGGGTCCCAATTTGATAAATAAGTGAGTGTATGGATGATATGGTTAATAAAAATCTCTCACACATAACTAAACACATTTTTAAACATTTTTTCTGCTAAATTCTATATTTCTTTATTATTAGCATTTTAGTTAGCCAGTACAATAAGAAAATTTTAAGCTATGTAATTTATACATTAAATATAAAATAAAATTATAAGTATTAGATAATATAGACCCATTGATTTTAAATATAATATATAATTTAAATAAATATAAATACCATGTGTATTGGAAATTATTCATAACACAAGCACAAATAACGTACAAAAACACCGCTTTAACCTTAGCAATGCTAATAGAGTTTTTACTATATAGGGGTCAATATATTCCATATAAAATATAAATAGGTTAATTAATGGAATATAGTTGATATTTATTATCATTTTAAAATAACTTTGGGGGATATTTTATTTTTATTAATTTTAAATCACTTAATAAAATATAATTTATCATAAAATAAGATTAAGGTCAATTTTAACATTATTAATTAAAATTGAATTTAAAATTTCAATACAGTGATGGAATTCAAATGTATTGTTCTTAAACCTATTTAACATGATATTTTAATAGATAAAAAATAATTTAAAATAATAATTCATTCAATTTACTCTATATTTGTTTTATTTTTTATGAAAAAAATAATTACTATATTGGCATTTCTTAAGAATTTTAAGTTACTAATAATTTTATAAATACTAAAAATAAATTATTATGATAAAAAATTCATTTATATTTCATAAAAATAAGTATAACGAAGGAAATTTTTTTTATCCCTATCACAAATCAATATAGATATTAAATGTAAGAAAAGTAACTTTTTTTCTTTCTCTTTACTTAACTTATTATATTGTACACATTCATGAAAATGTTTTCCAAAAACTCATATAAATGGATCATAAAATAATAAGGGTCTAATTATGTTTATAAAATGGGTTTGGGAAATTTACAGGTCATTTTGACTTTTTCTTCTTATTTAAATCCCTAGGTAAACTCATTTTTACCTTAACAACTATAATTTTTTTTACTGCATTCACTATTAATTTTTGTAAAAAATTAATTAGAAATTATTATATATTATAAATTATTATTATTAAAAATATAGAATCCATTTTCCAAATTCAATTATTATAAGTGTAAAAAAATAATTTAAAATTAATCTCGTAGATGTGACTAGAAAGTGGGATTTTAAATTGAATTTTTTTAAAAGTTTATGATGTTCTTATATCAAAATTCAATATGTAAAATGATTCCAATGATGTTAATTAAATTAACTGACATAAAATTGAAAAAAATTGTTTTAAACCCAGTTAAAAATAAAATTTAATATAATGAATTATTTAAATGAAAAGGATGTTCTAACCCTAAGGGAATACATACATACATACATACATACATACATACATACATACATACATACATACATACATACATACATACATACATACATACATACATACATACATACATACATACATACATACATACATACATACATACATACATACATACATACATACATACATACATACACACATACATAGATACATACAGACATACATACATACATACATACATACATACAGACATACATACATACATACATACATACATACATACATACATACATACATACATACATACATACATACATACATACATACATACATACATACATACATACATACATACATACATACATACATACATACATACATACATACATACATACATACATACATACATACATACATACATACATACATACATACATACATACATACATACATACATACATACATACATACATACATACATACATACATACATACATACATACATACATACATACATACATACATACATACATACATACATACATACATACATACATACATACACAGACATACTTACATACATACATACATACATACATACATACATACATACATACATACATACATACATACATACATACATACATACATACATACATACATACATACATACATACATACATACATACATACATACATACATACATACATACATACATACATACATACATACATACATACATACATACATACACAGACATACATACATACATACATACATACATACATACAGACATACATACATACAGACAGACATACATACACATACAGACATACATACATACATACAGACATACATACATACATACATACATACATACATACATACATACATACATACATACATACACATACAGACATACATACATACATACAGACATACATACACATACAGACATACATACACATACAGACATACATACATACATACATACATACATACACATACATACATACATACATACATACATACATACATACATACATACATAGATACATACATAGATACATACATACATACATACATACATACATACATACATACATACATACATACATACATACATACATACATACATACATACATACATACATACATACATACATACATACATACATACAAACATACAAACAAACAAACATACATACATACATACATACATACATACATACATACATACATACATACATACATACAGACATACATACACATACATACATACATACAGACATACATACATACATACATACACACATACATACACAGACATACATACATACACATACATACATACATACACATACATACATACATACATACATACATACATACATACATACATACATACATACATACATACATACATACATACATACATACATACATACATACATACATACATACATACATACATACATACATACATACATACATACATACATACATACATACATACATACATACATACATACATACATACATACATACATACATACATACATACATACATACATACATACATACATACATACATACATACATACATACATACATACATACATACATACATACATACATACATACATACATACATACATACATACATACATACATACATTCCCCTGGATGAAATTAAGATATTCCTCTAACCCTAAGGGAATATATACAAAGAAGGTATATATATATGTTTATGTCTTATCCATTTATATGTGTATATGTCCCCTTTTGTGACACATAAATTGTTGCCTTATTGAATGCCAGTCTAAATCTACTCCAAGAAGGTCCAATGTATATTTAAAAAATATAGGAAAACTAAATACTAAAAAATCCCTAATTAAAATTTGAAAAAAAAAAGAAAAGGATTGAGGTAATACTTCTTAAAACTAATTGATAACTCACAAAATTTAATGGCCGCAAAAATAACTATACATAATAAGGTCCTCACAAACCATAGAAACTAAGAGACACAAAATCCAAGCACCCAAAGTCTGACTAGGGTTCAACAAAATGTGGGGTGTGGTTTGGGGGAAGAAAAATAAGATAGAACAAAATGAGATTTCGAAAGGTAAAAATTATTAAAAATTAAACAGAACATCATAAAAATAATGTCAAAACTGAGGTTGAAGTAAGAGAAGAGGCATGCGTCGTGGAAGGGATTCTGTCTTGGGTGTCGCAATACTCTAACATGAAAGGGGGGTTGTTGGGTCACGCAAGAGGAAGGGGAGATGGGTATATATTTTTTATTAATTTAATTTATTTTATTATTTCTATTATTTTATTTTTTATTTTATTTATTCCTAGAATTTTCAAACAGTTTGGTCGCAAAGTTGACTAAATTGTTCACCAATCATGAACCTCTACATTAGTTACTAGACACCCCATATTGGATGTATTCATGCATATTAAAACCATGTGTTGGTTATGTAGTTAGATCAACTGAAAATAGTAGATTCACCAACATAGTTTTTGCATGGTTTCTACAAACCATGCGCCAACCGTGATACCATGCTGAAAAAAATTAAAATTTACAACCATGTCAATCATGAAACTTTAAAATAGTTATAAATATAGTTTTATAATTTAAAAAATAAAAAATAATTAAAGATCCAAGGATATGAAGTGACATTTTTACCCTCCATTAAAACATTCTACCCCTATAATATTTCGAAAGACTTCACTAACTAAAACATGAAGCCACATAGAAATATCAAAAAATGAAACCTCAACCACCAGAAGGTTGAATACTCAATTGCCATATTGAACATGAAATAAAAAGATCCACTGAATTTGGTAAGACTATTCTCATGAAATGATCTCTTCATCTAATAAACAATGGATGTGGCTAACTGATTTGAACTAGAAAATATAGGGACAAAGATCATGAAACTAAAATCTCTAAACATAACCTCAAAAAAAGGAACACCCTGACCCCTAAAATAGAAATAACCAACATAAACCCATTATGGTCTGTTTAGGATCTACAAAAGAATCTATCAAATGACCCACTATATAAGATAAATGAAACACTATTATTGGGGTTGATCATGGTAGAAATACGAATGTGCCTCGTCAAGAACCCTTGGAAATAATTCCCACCATTGGATCCTTCTATAGTGTGCACCACAACCATTTTAGAATTCTTGATGTTACATGGTTTACCAAGATGAAACAAACCAATAATTGATAAAAGATAAACCCCAAATGAGGTGATACATAAAATAACAAGTTTCACCATCTATATCGAAAAGATTCAGAACCTCCCTAAAAGTAACTTCCTTTTCAATGGATTTCCACATAGATTTAACAGAAAATGAAGTCCACAAAATTGGAAATGAATTCCACTAAGAGAGAGGTTTAGATAGATATATTTGGAAAAATCCAAATTAATACAAATAGAAAACGAAAAAAGGGGTCTTAAGAGACACCATGAGTACTAATACAAGAACCCTAAATAGTTACTAAGTAATTAACATGATGGGCCACATCCATATTGATGACAACTAGAACAAAAAAAACCATATTATGAAGATAATAAATGGCTAAATACTCCCAGAAAAACCATTCCTAAACAAGATAGATAATAAATAAAATAGTTGTCCCTTTATAAGGAGTTATAAAAGAAAAAATCTAGAGTAATAGTTATTTAAAACATTACTCAATGATTCATGACACCTTAGGCTTTACAAGATCAATTGTCTAAATAGTAACCACTAAGTTCACTAAAACAAGGTTTCAAAAAAACAAAAGAAAGGTAAATGATTATGTGTTTACCAATCCAACATTGGAATCACAAAATAAGATATACATCCACCCCACCAATAAGCTCCTCCACTATGTGAAAATATTGAATCATGGGCCTATGGCTAGATCCCTGATGTCTTAAATCATATAATAACACGTAGTTAGGTTCTATTAATCCTCAACTGAAAGATATTTGTTTTGAAGTTCCACTTATAGAACCTCTTTGGGAGACCCAAGTCTTCCCAAAATATAGACCAAGAAGATATCCTCCAGATTGAATACCCACTACTCACCAAAACTTTTCTAGGGTATTGAATAAGAATAATTAACACAAGACCAAATCAAAAGACATCAAAATCAAAAAATCCATTTCTCAATCAAAAATAAAAAACCAAAATAAAAAAACCATTAAAACTACATTTCCAACACGTAGAAACAAAAACCCATGTAATAAGACTCCAAAAATAAAAATAATTCCAAATAACTTCCCACTCAGTTTTTAAAAAATTGAAATAATACTTTTTGAAAACCATTTTTAGAGAACACAACAAGACTTTCAAACTGGAAACTTGCAATTGGTATTCCATGAAACCCCAGGTATATATTTATACTTCTCTATGTTATTCTAGTTTGAAATAAATATAAATAAAATATTTTTTTCTTTTCCTTTAAAAACATATAATAAGAAAATAATTTCAATAGAACCATTTTCCCATTAATTTTAAAAATCAATTTTCAAATAATGAATTATTTAAAAAATAGTGAGAAATAGATTATAAGTAAATAAGTGATGCTATAAGAATTTCTAGTAGAAGTAGATCTATTGAAATGATTTCATTAAAATATAAAAAAAATTGAAAAGTATATTATATGTAAAACTGTTATCATGGGATATACCCATACACTTGGTGATGAGACCCTGGATGTACTCAGTTCAAAATCCATCTATCATCCTATCGATGTGATCCAAATTCAATAACCAGCTAGGATTATCTAAAATAACCTCACCAGTGGAACAATACACATGGACACTCCATGGGGATCTAGGCTATCAAATCAAGACTAAATAGAAACCTTTTTACTCTCACTACGATGAATAGAATACCATGGACTTAAAACAGTTAGAGTTGAGGAAGGAAACACAATTACGTCATCTCATCCAAAAAAATCCACCATACATGATTATACCACCCCCACCCCCCCAAAAAAATCCATTAAATCTTCCCATAGAATGGACTATATCTATGGAAGTTCCATCTTTCAAGAAAACATTAAAAGGTACCAACCTAGTCTTATCAAATGAAAACTAACCTTCACCATTTTGGAACCACTTTTCAAAATCTTTTGGAAAATATTACAAGCCATTGAACTTTTAAATAATACACTAATGAAGGTTCAGAATAACTTTCATATTTTACAAGATGCATATTTAAAATATTATAGAAGCTAAATCATGAAATTGTTTCCTTCACCATTCAAAACATAATTTTGAAACTTGTTTCCTTAGAGAAACCCAATGAAAAAATCATAAAAAAACATCAAACAAAATAGAGGAAAGTGTAATCTATCACAATTAATTTTCATATTATACTTACTTCATAAAAAAATTAAAATACATAATAAAACAAGGATTCATTAATAGTTTCCAAATAAAAGGTTTTAATATAGGTAACCTACCTAAATAAATTATTTATCTAATTATGGAAACCATAATAAATTTCATAGGGATCCATGGAAGAAAGAGAGACCATAGATGACTCTTATGAAGAAAAATACTAATTTATGCTTGCACACATATGCACCTATACAAATATATTTACTCCTAGATGAAATGTATATATTTCCATCACCAAGAGGGAATAAGTACAATGTGGGTATATATATATATTACTTACACATGTATATTTGTGTTAGTCACCTTCAGAGAGATGATAATTTTCACCTTTAAGAACGACAATCCAAAGCTACTCCAAGGAGGTCTAAGGTATATTAGAAATATACGGGATACCAAAAAATTAGAAATCCCCTTATTAAAATTGGTCCAAAAGAAAATAGTGGAAGATAAAATACCCTAAAACTATAGATAAATCACTACCTTTAATGAACACATTAAGAACCTACCTCAATAGAGCCCTTACAAACCCTAGGATCAAAATGATAAAAAAACACCCCAAATCCAATTAGGGTTCAACTGAAATTAGCGTGCGGGAGGGGGGTAAATTTTGTTTGACCAAAAAGATAGGGGAATAATGGGCTATAAAAGAATATTCCAACCCAACATCATAAAAAGGAGTATATTATAATTGAGGTGGATCGGGGGTAGAGGCATATTCCATAGAGGTGCTTTGGCCAATGGGTGTCATGTGACACTATGAGGAGAGGGGGAGGTGGTTGGGTCGCATGAGAGGAAGGGGGAGGGGTATATTTAGGTTTTATTATAATTATCATTATATATATATATATATATATTATTTTTTAATTTTAATTTTAATTTTTTTATTTTAAGCATAGAAACTACGCATGGTTAGGCCACACGATTTGTAAAACTATTCACCAGCTGTGTTCTTATTTTGGAGGCCCTAGAAAACCTTCATGGGAAGGGAAAACACTTAAGTGAACCATGAAAAATTAGTTGTTTGATGCTTATTAAAACTAAATATTCAGCTTCATCGTTTGTTCATGGTTTCTACTAACATTGCGCTAAATGTGTCCCCATGATGAAAAAACTAAAACCTAAAATTTAAAACCCTTCCCAACATGAAACTAAAATATGAGGATAAATATTATTTAATAATTTAGAATAATTAAGAATAATTTAAAATTAATGTTTGGGGTATGACACACCTTTTTATGTTTTTTGTGGTCTATGCAATATTGGAGGCTCCCATTCGTCTTCTTTGGAAATAGAATTAGTGAAACCCATGGTGAGAATATGGGGTCGATATATCCATTTCCTTTAAGACCCTATAGCTTAATTTTCAATGCTTTCAAATTGGAAGGATCCATATGGTAAGATTGTAAGGATATCGAACTCATTTTAGGCAGTAGATTGACAGTAATTATGACCTCCCATTGGGGAGGAAGTCCTGATTAATCATCTTAAAAAAAATCAGGGTACATGTCCACGACAAATGGAAGTTACCCCTCTAAACCCTAATCTGAAGTGTTTATTAAACATATAGACAACTTTAATTAAATTAAAACAAAATATAATTTAATAGGTCATACCCACCCTAATTTAGGATCCCACACAACTTTTTAGATGTGAGTTCTCTTACCAGGAAAATGATACTCAACCCTACAATGATCACAGTCAAGATGTTTCTTGAAGATGATAAACCAATTAATGCTAATGATTAAGTTGAAAGTTTCTTTTCAAACACGAGGAACTACCAAATGACTTCCATATCATCAATTAAATTAGGTTACTTCAGAAAATCAAAACCCCATTCAATCTTCTTACCCAGTAAGGTCTAAAAATATTTCTCAAATTCCATCAGATAAAATCTAAAAACAAAATCATAAAATATATTGAGAGAGATAAAATAATGGGACATGATTGTAACAAATAAAATAGAGTCTTTTTAATAATTAACACAAAACATACATCTCATGGTGTCCATCCCGAGATATGAGTCCTCTAGAAGAACATTTTCTACAAGAAGAAGACCTAACCCAGGCCTGCTTTGAACCTTATTCCCCTAGTGATATTCCCCTTTTATTCAAGGGAGAAAATACAGACCCTTTAAATCATCATATTATAAATTTTATCATGTTAAAAACATTGATCCTCCATTGCACCCCCATGAAACAAACTTAAATAATTGTTGATAATGCCTAAAACGCTCACATTGGTGGCATGACGTCGAAGTCTCTCATAAATTCAGACAAGTGTGTTCACCCTTCGCACGCTAATAATAATAAATGGGCTTACACCTAGATGAAGGAACTATAGTTTCAATCAATTATTTCTAAACACTTTTTCTACTTTCTAGGGGAGACTCATCTATCTTTGACTTCTTTCTAGATGAAAAACTCTAACTTCTACCCACTGAAAGATCACCATTGAGACCTATCATTCAATTGAAATATGAAACTTCCATAGTCACCTTTTTATATACCTATGAATAAATTTTTAGATAGATAATAATAAGTATGGACTTCAACTCTATCCTCAAGCCCATATCAATTTGTCTATGATTTAAGTTTTCCTTTATGAATAGATCCAGAAAAACATTTACCAACTCAACAAATATTGTAACATCCCAGGTAAATAAAGAATATGAAATTTTAATATTTATTAATATTTTTAAATTAAATATTAATTTTACTTTAAAGGTTATTCTATATTTGATGGCATGCCTGACATGCAACAATGGGTTTCTCAGAAAATCTCATGTCGCACATAAGGTAGAGTCATACTGAAAAATAATAATATATTATTATTTTAAATGATAGTTAATGACTAGATGTTGTATTTTTGGGAATGAATAAAACTAACTAAAATATGATTATATATGTTTTTTAAATGTTTTTACATTTATCTAATAAAATTCTGTGGCTTAAAATTTGAATGAATCCAATTATAATCATAAATACTCTAATATTCTTTAAAAGGTGGAATTGCCACCTTTTGATGGACAAACCATTTTAAATATAGTTTTTGTCACTTTTTTATTTTCTATTTGAAAAAATAAAATTATTATTTATAATTGGTACTTCAAAATTTACTTTGGGAAAAATTTTGGTATTTTTCTAATAATGTTCATTTTTAATGAATAGTGAAAATACTGCATTTTAATTCAAAAATGCCTTTTAATATAATTTATTTATATGGTTACATTAAACTTTTAATTCGTTTCAAAGTGTAATTGTATTATATTTTTATCATTTAATACAATTATGGTCATTGGAAGTAATTAAACATTAAAATTGGACATAAACAAGTTTTAATTTTTTGATATTTATTATTTCATAAAAACATGCTTTTTATTTTGACAATGCGAATTATTTTCAATTTAATTTATGCCACTTATGTGTTTTGAATTTGGAAAAATGGATTCCATATTTGGAATTAGGAGGTCCAAATTGTGTAAACTGGAAACTGTTATTTTTAATCATTATAAATATTTACTTTAGAAAATATTTTATTTACCGTGGTTAAAGGGTAAATATGGTAAAGGAGGGTAAAAAATAATATTATAATAATATTAAATTACCCTTAAACTTATCCTAAAACTATTTTATGATATATTTCCGACCAAAGGAATCCTTGTGTCGATTTTGGGACCCCATAGAGCCACTTGGGAGTGATAATGACACTTTATGTTAATTAATTTAAAGTAAAGACAAAAGTAACATAAACATATATATTTTAGTAAAAAAGTTTTTATATGGGGTTATATAAGAGATATCTTAGACAAAAAAAATTAATTTTAAAACTAAAAATATTTCCCACATCATTTTATTTTATTTATAATTTTTAGACATTAAATAAATAAACTTAATAATTACACAATGGTGATGTAGTAATTTCTTCCCTAATAAAGGATTCAAATAAATGATATTATAAATATTAAAATAAATTTATTTTGAAACTTTTATTCTATACATGATTTTTAGGGATAATAATGACTTGTTATATTTAAATTAATTAAGGTTTTTTAAAAGAATAGTGTTTTTATAGAATTTTGTAAAAGTCTTGATATGAATAAATTAGAAATTGACATAAGTGAGTTTTTTAAAAAATTAATATTTTATTAAATTATAAATTAATACTAAAAATCTAATATTCAACAAAATGAGTTAAATAATGTTAAAAATTTCATAAATGACCCATTTTGGGTCTCTCAACATTTTATAGTAAATATACTAACCTATAGTATGAATATATAAGAGGATAAGGTAAAAGTTAAATAAGTTAACAAAGGGTTAAATAAAAAATATAAGGATTAAAAAATATCCAAAAACTATCCAATTATTATTGGATGATTTTATTTCGACTTATATGCACCTTATCTTTGAATTAAATAAATTTTTGACCTTTTGAAACCAAAAATATTTTTATAATAAAATAATACTTTCAAACTTTCCTAAAGAGCCCCCCCTATAAAAGGCTATCACCTCTAACCCATTACACACACCTATCAAGACCCTTGTATTGTCAAAAATCTACTCCAAGAAGCTCCCAAAATCACTATATTCCTTCTAGAAGCTGTATCTTAGGCATAAATAACTTCAAGAAATCATTTTGGTTCAAACCAAAGGGAGTTACCCGAATTAAAGGTAACATCTTCCCTCAAGTTCTCTTCTTTTATTTTACTTCTTTACTCCATAATCAGTTATTATTATTATTTTTATATAAATAAACCATTATAATCAATATACAAGGTTTTTGTTATGATAATAACTCATAATTCACTTCCAAACACCTCTATTTAATTGATACGAACATACTGTTTCTGTGGACGACGAACTATTGCCTCACGAAACAATGATTGTTCAATCTTCTCCAACCACCTATTATGGTGGCCATTATGATGGAAATGTATATATATATATATATATATATAATATTTATATTGTATATATACTTCATTATTTTTCATATATATCATACCTTTATGGTTTCCATAATGGGTAAATGAGATCATTTCATTTGAGGAAGGAGGACTACTGTCCCCTCAAAGTGATATGACTTGTTCATAAAATATGTGGAACGTATAAAGTACCGAGTTAATGAAATTATATATGATATTATACTTTAATTATAATATACATATTTATCATTAAGTTTTAATTCTATTAAATATGAAATATAAATGAAAGCAGCCTTCATGCGTACGTAGAACTTAGCGTCTCTATGAATGGTACATTTCATTTCTTATCTCAAAATGTTATGTAATATTAGAAATACATATATATAATGAATATATATGATATATATGATATCTAAATCATGAATATAATTTTTATATCATGGGATTTTGACCACTTGGACAACTTGTAATTATAAGAATTTCATTTTTGACTCAAGTACCAAATATAAAAAAAATCGACTGTTATTAACTTAACTGATTATGTATTTTTTATAACATAGTAATAAGTGATATAAAAGAATTAATAAACTTGAAAAATTTTATCAAGAAAGTATAAATTAGCTTTAGTTTGTTATTCTGGAGATTAAAGAACGAAAGAGTCATGTTAGACACAAGGTAAAAGGTTTTCATCTCAGTTTTTATTCCCGTGAGATTCATGTTATATTTTCTACTATTTTCATTTTTTTTGTGTATGTACAGCCCATGATTGTATTATTTGTGTAATATATTCTAATTTATGGGTATTTACATATTAATTTTATGATCCTTCCTTCAAAGGTTGTATGTTTTTAAAGTTACCAAATCAGTAATGGAACCTTGCACCGTACTCTTTTAGTCAAAGACTTCATTTATGTAATGCCTTTTGATTTCCTTATTGTTATGTTGGGATATGTTCTTATATATACTTATTGCTGTAAATTTTATTTCCATGTGATGAGAGTCCTTTTCACTCTCATTAACAAATTTTCTGAATTTTAAAGGGATGTCGTTAGGCGGTCAGATTTCTGTAAGAGAACTTCTTAACCCAATTTCATTTATTTGTGTTAAACATATAATTCTTGATTATGTCGTGATATGAATATGTGTGAATTACCTATGATTATTTTACAATTAATATCCACTTATATTTTGTGTATTCTTATTTTTCACACATAATTATGTCATTGATTTGTCCTTAATCTAAGGATATGATCTTCGCATGGGACTTTGTCTCAATTTACATTCCATTGAGACTTATTTGTCGTTATACACCAATTAAATTTTATATGGTGTATATACTACCCTTTGACATATAATATCATTAATATAATTATTCTCATGATATTATAAGCATTTATTAATGTTATTCCATAATTATTTGTATTCAAGCGTCTCTCATTTGTTTAGAAACTCTTTTATTAAAATATCATTTTAAATGTTTTACAGATTTATTCTTCTAAATATTTATCATTAATGACCATCCTTTCAAAATGGTTTTAAGGATTTATTTATATGAACATTAATGTTTTAAAATGTCAATTACATTAAAATCTTCAAAGTGGTATGAGACACTTTGATTAAACAATCTCTTTATTAAATGATTTAAATGGTTTTTAAAATGGTTTAATGAAGCATTGATTATGTAAATATATTAAAATGATATATTTTGATTGCAATTTGGAGATGTTATCTTTAATTTTTTCTTGTTTTATTTGTAATGAATATGTTATGTTTATTAGGAATTGTTTACGAATATGGGTGGTTCCGTGATAAAACTAGCGTGGGTGAGCCTACAATAGCTCCCCAATGCATTGGGTAACATGAAAAAGGTAAACGTTAATTTTTATCCTAAGAGATTTAGGGAATATACTGTGATGGGTATTCCAAACATAAATCCCTACGTATTTATGAAAGATGTAATGTAAGAATGTTCTGGATTAGACAAGTTACCTTTATGATTTATGATTTATAAGTGTAATTCATAAATCTTATGATTTAATGAGGTATGTTAAAGAGCTTATGTTTTGTATGTATTGATGAACTAATGTTTTTATTCTTTATTTTATAACCCTTACTGATATTTTTATGCTCATCCCATGTTTTGAAATGTTTTTTCACAGGACTTAAAGATGAATAGGGTTAAGTATGGGATCAAGGAAAAGTCATAATATCTAAAACATGGAACTAGACATATTTTTAAAGTGTTTTTATTTTATGAAAAAATGGAAACTGAGTAAAAGTGTCTACTTTGTAATTTTTGAAATGTAATGTAATAGTTATGGACTAATTCTCTAAAACTGTAAACCTAAAAATATACTCAATGTGAATTCTTGACTTAACTCAAGATTATGTAATGTTTATGGTTTGAGCCTTATATTTAGTATGAGAGGTCGATTTATATAAATTTATAGGTTAGGGTGTTATTTAAGAAAAAGTGACATAACCATAATGGTTAGCATATTATAAAGAGTCGTAGTTATTTTAGACAAGTTTATTGGGATTAATATAACATGAATAAGTACATCTTAGTGTTTACATTACTTGTAAGATATTATATGATGATTTTACTAATATAATCACACTGATCTTTTTGGTTTTAGTAAATGGATGGATCTAGAAGGCACCAAAGTAACAATGGATGTGAAGAAAATTGTGATGGTATTCTAAAAATATAATATTCTAAAAAATGACTTAAATAATGTTAAAAATGTTATAAATGACACATTTTTGGTATCTTGGAATTTTATAGTAAATATATTAATCATATAGTATGAATATATAAGAGGACATGGTAAAAGTTAAATAAGTTAACAAAGGGATAAATAAAAAAGATAAGGATTCAAAAATATCCAAAACCTATCGAATTCTTATCAGATGATTTTATTTAGACTTATATTCACCTTATATTTTAATTAAATAATTTTTGGATCTTTTGAAACCAAAAGTAATTTTATAATAAAATAATACTTTCAAACTTTCCTAAATGGCCCCTCATCCCCTTTATAAAAGTCCATCACCTCTAACCCATTACTCACACCTCTCAATCCCCTTGTATCATCCAAGATATACTCCAAGAAGCTTCCAATATCACCTATTCTTACTATAAGACTTACCTTAGGTATAAGTCACTTCAATAAAGCCTTTTGGTTCAAACCAAAGGGAGTTACCCGAATTAAAGGTAACATCTTCCCTCAAGTTCCCTTCTTTTATTTTACTTCTCCACTCCCTATGCACTTATTATTATTTATTTAGATAAAAACGCCAGTATTATCAATATACTAGGTATTTTTTATGATAATTATTCAAAATACACTTCCACACACCTCCATTTAATGGATACGAACATACTCTTTCAGTGGACGATAAACTATTGCCTCACGAAATGACGATTGTTCAATATTCTACTACCACCTATTACATTGGCCATTATGATGGAACTATATTTATATATGATATATATTATATTTATATTGTCTCTATACTTCTTTATTTTTCATTTATAGCATATATATATGGTTTCCATAATGGGTAAATGTGATAATTTCATTTGAGGAAGTGCAGACTACGACCCCCTCAAAGTGATATGACTCGTTTATACCATACGTGGAATGTATATAGGATAGAGTTAATGAAATTATATATAGTGTTATACTGAAATTATAATATTCATTTGTATCATTAAGTTTTCATTCCATTAAATATGACATATAAATGAAAGTAACGTTCATGTGTACGTATGACTTACCGTCTCCATGAATAGTGCATTTCATTTCTTATCGCCAAATGTTATGTACTATTATAAATAAATATATATACTGGATATATATGACATATATGATATCTAAATCATGAATATCATATTATATATAATTTAATTTTGACCACATGGATAACTTGTAATTATAAGAAGTTCGTTTTTGACTCAAGTACCAATTATAAAAAAATGAATGTTATTAACTTAAATGATTATGTAATTTTTATAACATGGTAATAAGTGATATAAAAAGAATAATAAAATTTTAAAACAGTTATTAAGAAATTATAAATTAAATTTCATTTATTATTCAAAATATTAAAGAATGAACAAGTCATGTCAGCCACGAGGTAAGGGGTTTTCATCTCACTTTTTATTCTCGTGAGATTCATGCTATATTTGCCACTATTTTCTTTTGTGTTGTGTATGTACTATCCGTGATTGTATTGTTTGTGTAATATAATTTAATTTATGGCTATTTATATCTTAATTGTATGATCCTTCATGGGTTGTATGTTTTGTAAGTTAACAAATCGGTAAGGGAACCTTTCAATGTACTCTTTTAGTCAAAGACTTCATTTATGTCATGTCTTTTAATTTTTTTTCTTCTTATGTTGGGATATGTTATTCTATATCCTTATTGCTGTAAATTTTATGTCCATGTGATGATAGACCCTTTTCACTCTCATCAACTCATTTTCTAAATTTTAATGTGATGTAATCAGGCTGTCAAATTTCTATAAGAGAACTTCTTAACACAATTTCAATTCTTTGGGTTAAACTTATAATTCTTGATTATGTTGTGATATGAATATGTGTGAATGACATATGATTTTTTTACACTTAATATCCAATTATATTGGGTGTATTTGTATTTCTCACACATAATTATTTCATTGGTTTGCCCTTAATCTAAGGATATGATCTTTTCTAGGGATTTTGTCTCAATTTACATTACATTGAGACTTATTTTTCGTTATAAACCAATTCAATTTTATGGTGTATATACCACCCTTTTAAATATAATATCATGAATCTCATTATTCTCATGATATTATAAGCTTTGACGAATGTTATTCCTTAATTATTTTTATTCAAGCGTCTCTCATTTGGTTAGGAACACTTTTAATAAAATATCAATTTAAATGTTTTAAAAGATTTATTCTTCTAAATATTTCTCATTAATGACCATGTTTTCAAAATGGTTGTAATGATTTATTTATATAGACATTAATGTTTTAAAATTTTAATTTCTTTAAAATCCTCAAAGTGGTATGTGACACTTTGATTCAAAAATCACTTTATTTAATGTTTTAAATTGTTTTGAAAATGGTTTAATAAAGCATTAATTATGTAAATATCTTGAAATGATAAATTGTGATTGCAATGTGTAAGTGTTTGTTTCCCTCGGAATTCGGGGATGATCTCCTGGATGGGAGATTCAAACGTTCGGATCGGTTTCTAACAGGTTTGTTCGTAGAACCGGAAACATCCAATGATTCCACATCCATTTAGACCTACTTTCCAAAGGTAGGCGCTCATTAGCTTGTGGACTGATGAGACTTAGGAATTTTCATTGGTCGAGAGGATGGGAGGTCGGACTCATCACACCTTTTTTAGGGGAATTATTGTCTATTCTGGGACTCTCTTTAAAGATTTAAGTTATGTTCATGAATCCTTATTACATTACCAAGTATAAAATGAGATTTCCTTCATTTTTGACAATCAATGATTAAATATATAAGAAATTTAGAGAATCTTTTATATGTATTTGATGTTATTCATCAATAGAGAATCATCTATATCTATTTAGAGATTCTTGGTCAATGGTATCCTTCAAAACATTTATATAAAAGTCTCTTGGTCATTATGATGACCAGGCTGGTTTTAAAGCCACTCAGTGGGGAACTTGAAGTTTATTATCATTCAGAAGGACATGAATTATTTCAGAGTTGGGATGGAACCCGTAGATGGGCTACCTACGTATCCTTTGTTTTGTAAAAAGAATCAGAACCCATGTAGTTTGAATAAGGGAGTATGATGTTTATGATTGATGGCTCAAAGCAGGATGTCATAATTACTTTTACACTCTAAGCTCACGTGAGTCATGCTCGGTGTGAGAAACAAGAGGTATTGGTAATAAAATAGACAATTGGGCCATGAAAGATGTAATCATAAGAAATGGTTTGGGGCTTACGTATGTATGACTGCCCAGATAAATGAAGGTTAGGATTTACTTTAGGGAGAAAATCCAGGAACAGGGTCCACAAAAGGAATATGTATTTCATAGAGATTTGAATACTATAACTTGGGACTTATTCCTGAAAAGGAAACCCAAATTAGGAGAGGATTGATAACTGGGTTTTACTTCTGGGAAGGAATCCCAGATCAAACGTAAATTAGGACTGGTTAAAGAGAAATTAAAGGACTTGGGGATTACTCCTGAAAAGGAAGCCCAAAATTTATGACTGGGACTTATTCCTGAAAAGGAGGCCCAGGTTAGGGGACTTTGGGTTTACTCCTAAAAAGGAAGCCCAAAATTATGACTGGGACTTATTCCTGAAAAGGAGACCCAGGTTAAGGGATTATGACTAGGAATTATTCCTGAAAAGGAAGCCCATGTTAAGGATTAAGGTTTGGGGATTACTCTTGAGGAGGATGCCCAAATTTGGGGATCTGGGGCTTACTCCAAAGAAGGATGCCCAAAATTAGAGGACTTATGACTGGGGATTATTCCTGAAAAGGAGACCCATGTTAAGGATTCTCTCATCTTAAAGGATGAGGTTGAATGAATGAACTCTCCATATTTAGTGACATAAAGATATTTAAATCACTAGGTTTTGAGAGATATTCCACAGAATTACTTTCAGATAAGGAAGTCAAATCAAGAAATCATGCCATAAATGGCTTTGAAGAGTGTCTTGAAGACTGAATCTTAAATAGGAAAGGAGTAATGGCTTAAGAGGGGTAAAATGGGCAAGACGGGCACCCAAAAAAAGAAGGGGCGTGCAAGTCTTGGAAGACGCGCAAGTACTGCGTGGGTGCACAAGTATTGGTCGCGCATGTATACCTGCGCGACACATGGTGTACTTGCGCGATGGTCAAGCAGCATTGAAACACTTGAGAGACTCTTTATTAAAGTCTTTAGAATCCTATTGAGGTTCTTCCAGAAAAGGGATGCGCAAGTTCTATCGAAGGAGTAAGGCGGCGCGCAAGTGTGACCACTTCCTTTAAAGGCTGGCCACTCAGGTGTGCAAGTGTTGATGAGTTTCAACACTTAGGCCTTCCTCCCTCTCTTTAGATCTTCCGTTCTAGGTAAGAAATTACCTTATAAGTGTTCCGGAATCTTTGAGAAGAGACTTGGGCGTCGGGAGCTTCAATCCGAGTTTCTGAAAAAAAATATCCCCTCGAATGTGGGGCCCACAGGGTCTATTTATAGGCAGGAGAAGACCCCAGGCGGTTACCGGGAAGTTATCAATTAGGTCGCGCAAGTCACGTACGCGCCAAGGTGCGTCACGCAAGTCCATTTGTGCGACCATGAGGAAACTTGCGCGGCCTATGGGCAAAGTTTTTCTTGTTCATCCCTTTGTCGATTATTGATATTTTCTTCAATGGTTGAATCATTTTGAGTTCAGATATTCCCCTTTTTCAATCTTTATATTCTATGAAGAAAGGAGCGTCAACAATGTTATCTTTACTTTATTCCTATTTTATGTGTTATGAATATTTTATGGTTATTGGGAATTGTTTATGTATATGGGTGGTTCCATGATAAACTTAGGGCGGGTGAGCCCGAGATAGCTCTCCAATGCATTGGGTAACATGAAAGAGGTAAATGTTAATGTTTCCCTAAAGATATTTAGGGAATATACTCTGATGCATATTGCAAATATAACTCCCTACGTATCTGCAAAAGTTACATTGTATGTATGTTATGGATTCCACAAGTTACCTTTATGATTTATGATTTCTATGTGTTATTAATAAATCTTATGATTTCATGAAGTATGTTAAAGGGATTATGTTTTGTATATATTGATGGACTAATGTTTTATTTCTTTATTTTATAATCCTTAGACAGATTTTTATGCTCATCCCATTTTTTGAAATTTTTTTAGAGGACTTAAATATTAATAGGGTCAAGGATGGGATCAAGGAAAATTCATGTTGTCTAAAACATGGAACTATACATGTTTTTTAAGAGTTTTTATTTTATTAAAAAATGGAAACTGAGTAGAAGTGTCTACTTTGTAATTTTTGAAATGTAATGTAATAGTTAGGATTTAATTCTAAAAAAATATAAACCTAAAAAGATCCTCAATGTGAACTCTTGAATTAACTCAATATTATGTAATGTTTAAGGTTGGGGCCTTATAAATCAGGTGGTCTACTACATCACTAAAAGATCTATTTTCCCCAACTTAATGAAGCCATGGGCCTTTTATACCAACAAAATATTCCATTAGAACTATATATTGGAATCCAACTTGAATGTGGTACCAGTGAGATCCCCATTCAAACTTACACGAACCATAAACTCCCACCACTTTTTCCATGGTCCCTCAGGAACATACGCCATGGGGCCCACCATAGATTTCTCAAGGATCTTCATAAACCCAAATATCCAGTCAATATATTACAATAACTCCTTGAACTCATTATGTTACATATCTCTAAGGAACATCGATATTTTCTTTCTTTCAAACTCCTAAACATGTTCTACTATGTGTTCTTACTCTGAACTTGCAACTTGACACAAGGATTGGATTATAAAAATCAATAAATATACCAAATTTGATCAATCCATGGGTTCACATTTGGGGTATTCTCTATATCACCCTCTCTACACATGGATGAGGTTCTTCTAGGAGGAATCATAAACAAGACCCAAAACATACGATTTATCAAGAATAAATTTACCTAAAACCACATCAAAAATACCAAAACAATCCAATTTCATGGGTTTAAACAAAAAACACTTGTTGTGAGAACAGAATGAATAACTACTCATGAGGGGGTAAATTGAGTACTTGAAATTTTCTTCACTATAAATATCACCCTCTTTAGACGAGACTCACTTTTTTTTTCTTCAACACACACCTAAGTAGAAAATAAAATCCAAAACAAAATAATTATACATCAATAATTACAGTTTTCTATGGAATATATGTCCCCTAGTAAACTCCACCAACCCCATTTTCTACAATTTTGATGATTTTACTAGGCCAACCCATTTTTTGAGGAATACTTTATTTTTATCAAGAATAACACAAATGGGTGCAAGTAATTAATATTTGTTACAAAATCATGTGAGCTTTTAACTAGTATACATAAATATATTACAAATAATATTCTTTATCTAATTTTACCAAGAACCATTACAACAACAGATACAAAAATTGAGAGATTACATGTTCAACACCTATTTGTAAGATACAATTTATGGAAGGAAGAAATATCAATGAGAAATGAAGAGAAAGGAATATATATCAAGGAGATTAATTTGAATGGTAGTAAGGATGAATAATAATACATAGAAATAGATTTTGATTCTTCTTCTTCTTCTCGAGTAAAGAAGATAGTCATAAAAGAGATTTTACAGAAAATAATTCTTGTTAATCTTTATCAGATAATTCTCTTCATCTCTATATAAATACATTTACAATTGAGAGATCATGCAATACATATTTCTAATAATTCATGAAAAATCTTATCACTTAAATTTACATCACACAAACTAAAAAATATAAGGTCAAAGTTAAATATTTTCTTGTAAATACACCAGTAATAGTACAAATAAATTTATTATTTCTGTACTTTCATTATTTATCGGTACTCACCTTTTATTGTAATCATTTTTACAATAAAGACGAAATATATAATTTAAATATTAAAATGAGGAATTAAAATATCAATCAAGTTCTTCAAGGATAATAAATATAGATTTTAACATGATGTAGAAGATTTCAGATCATCATATAGCTAATTGCTACATTTGAATTCAAGTTACTGAATTTGCATAAGAATTCCTCAAATAGCTTATTTTCATCACAGAGCCAATTTTTTCACATAGAAAAATTTATCAAAGAATTTTTTTTCATAGACTTTTACATCATGTATCCAAATTTAACAAAACTTTTTATAACCACATAGTCAATTTAACCATGTATCTTTTTTCACATAGTCAATTGATCTACATTGCTAATTTTTCACATTTTTGATGGATCGATATTAGAGAATTCCATGTCACTAATTTCTTGATGTAGCAAAATTACCAAGTCTAATCCTTTATGTACTGATTTACATAGTTGAATACTCAAATATATGTTTTTTCTATAATTAGATAAAATTATTTAGAAGTTTTCTGAATTATAGATATAACAATGTTAATAGTTGAAACCCATAATATAGAGATAAAACCTAATCAAAACAGATAAACATAATAAAAAATATATGAACAATTATTTGAGATAATAAAAATCTAAATTTAATGTTATATGTTTAAATAACATTAATTTTCCAATAATCTCTCAATTTTAATGATCAATATACTAATAAGATATTAAAAAAGATTTTTTGAAAAGTTTTATCATAATTTTCCCAAAACTCTAAATAATATATATTTATTTTAGAATTTAGTGTTTCTATCCCTTACTAAAATACTAATCCCCTTATTATTACTTGAGATACACTTTAGGAATCCCCTTATTAATATTAAATTGATAATATTCTATTTCTCATACTTTTAAAACTTCTCAAACTACTCCACCTTTAGTAAAATTAAAACATAAGTGTATATAAATGATAAAAAATGTTAATGTAAAAGTTAGAATAATTAACTATTCACCAATAGTTCTAAATAAAAATGTTTAATTATGGATAGAATGAAAATTAGTTAAAAATAATGAGATTAAGAAAATTAAACAAAAATGATCATTAATAAAAGATGAAAAATTAATAATGATAAATGTAATCATTCAAAAAAAATCCCTATAAGTGATAATTGAAACGAATGAAGAGATTTTTCATTGATTGGAGATTTTATACAATCATTCATCCATTAAACACCTAAAAAATCAAAAATACAATATATTAGTCAATAGACTCAAGCATATGGATGGGTTCAAACCGAGACATAATTTGAGTGGAGAAATTTTAAAGGTAGGTTTGGTTCTGGTGGTAGTTGGAGTCTCCATTTTTTATTTCAAACACTTCCTTTCATAGCATTATAGAATCTACACTTTATAATCCTGTAATATATTAGACATGTGAGTGTTATGAAGGACCACTAATAATGTTTTTAGGATGACAATGAGAAATATCAAAATCTTAAGAGAAACTAGCCACAAAAGGGAATTTCATGAGAGGTTTATAGGATGAGGGTCCCTCCATGGAATGGACAATAGTTAATATTAAATCAGTTATGTCTTGTTAATTCTAATAGTTTGTGGATAGATCATAAGATTCGTTGATTTTCTATATAGTGCCTCTAAAAATGTCAGGATAATCAAAACTGAGAGGGATTCTTCTACTCATATTAAATAAGTCTTTAACAAACATTTCAATCCTAGTTATAATGCCTAAAATAGAAAATTAAGTAAGAATACAAGAGTCATGTTTATGTATTTGAGAAATAAAAGATAAACCAATTTAGATTATTCTTTTGAGGGATTCAATCAATCCGAAAGAAAACCTTGAATGAAAACTGAATGTTGGAAGACTGAGAAAATAAAAAATGTAAATTTAATATATAACTCATAGAATTTAATTGGAATCTTACTCAAAATCTTATCCATTAAAATATTTATTCCGATCTTTCATCCATTCATAGATTTCATCATTCTATCTATATTTATCCACTTTCTCTAAAAATATTTTAAAAACTTATTTAACAAAAAATATAGAAAATTAGGGAGTTTGAGAACTCATAAAATCATTATATAGTTCAACCAGAATAGATATAGTAGGAGAAGGTGTAACTGATTCCACATAAAGAGAAAATGCTTTAATTCTATAGGTAACGAACTCTTAACCAGTATGATACACTAGAATTTCTAGAGATCCTTTTGATTTTGATCTTGATTCCTATTTTGAATATTCAAAATATAGATCCATAATTTCTATATAGATATCATTTGGTCTCTTGAAAATAATTTTATTGTTTTAATTGATTGGTCTAATGGAGCATGAGACTCTATCCCTAGTTTTCTTAGATAATCCCAAGTTTTCTTCAATTGTTATACCAAGATATATTATAATATGAACAATATGGTAGTTGAAAGACATGTCTTTTACAATAATAAGCTCTATTATAGCTTCTTTGGTGTCTTATAACACACCCATAACTCTTATAACTAAACTACTATAAAAAATACCAATAAATACACTGAATCTAAGAATAAATGGAATCCAATTCTAATAACACCTGATCAACACCACTCTAAAAATCTAAAACAACTAGAGGTTATGATATTGATGATGTGGTGGGAAAAACCATTTTTAGGAAGTAAAATTGACTTAAAATAGGATTTTAGAATGTTCTCAAGCTTTCCATCATTTATATAATAAGATTATTAATCTCATTAATGAAATATTGAGATATATATAATTTTACCATTGAAAGATTCTAGAGGGGATATATTTGAGATTAAATCATAAATACATGTTCATTAAACTCTGATTTAGAATTAATAATATCTTTCCATCCATTTACTAGATATTGTTTTCTTCAAGCTCCTAAGAACATACCTCTAAAATAGCTTGCCTGACTGGATAGACTAATTAAATACTATTTATTGTATTTTCTGGGTAACCAACAACCCAAAATACTTATCAAAATCTATCAAGGAAATAGAGGAATCATTGAGTGCAACCGTATCATATTTACAAGAAAAAATATCAACTATAAAATCATAGTAATATACACTGAGTTTATCAAATTTCATAATTACTTCTAAGGAAAAGGAATTATTTTATGATCTATTTGATCTTTCACTAACTAAGGAAGTTACCTCATGAATAACTAGTTGTGGTGATGGAATAGGTGGTGTGTGAGAATGATAAATAGCCTCTATAGAAATATAAAACCTCTATCTCTATCAATAAGTAATAAAAGAAGAATTTTATTAGTTTTATGATCCTCCATTGAAGTTTCTAGTCCATAATTAGCAACCATTTCATTCAACACAACCTTAACTAGCCTTTCTTTAGGATCTAAGACTATTGTTTCACTAACTGGTTCCATGTGATGACCAACTTCATCACATTAAAAAACATGACTTTGAACATCCTCATCTTCCTGAATCTAATAAAGATCAATTAATGTCGGACTTTCAACAAGAAAATGAGGTTGTATTTTAATATACATTATCTTCTACACCTCACTAGTAGACACTACATCAGCAAGTGTTATATCCCTAGGAGGTGAGTTCTGGGATCACTACCCCTAATTTAAACCATTCAATATAATAGGTTTCAATTAATTTTAAATATATTCCTATAATACCCAATGGTGTTCAACAACATGGTGGAAAAGGTGTTACTTTTGTGAAACTTCACTACATCACCCTCATTACAATCCACTTATTTTATATTTAGAACTAAGTAGATTGGTATACCATAATGATAGTATTTTATCATTCCTTTTCCTTGAGGGAAATGATGCATAAAATTCATAATATTTCTATAAAGTTTGAGATTTAGTTTATTATTCAAAACATATATTAAGTAAATGTATTGAAATTAAACCTCCTACATCTAACTTTCAATTTCAGCTATCCCTTTTTTTAAAAACTTACACAAAACATTACAAACTGCTAGTAAATCCTTTATAGGTTTCTTCTCAAATTAATAGGTACCAAAGAAGAACTTGAATACATTTTTCAGTCTACATTATCCTTTTTATGTTAATATTCTATATGAAATTGATCTCTGAAGAAACTCATCCAACTCAAAACATAAAAACAATAATTCTTTACCATTGACATTCAAATAGATAACATCCTTTGTTTGATTGAAATATAGCATGGAATTCTAGATAAATTATTTTACCAATAACTTGAATAAGAAACCATATATCTACTCATCAAGGATAATATCAAAATCTCTAAACTAAATCAATAACTTTAGCAACATCTTAGTAAACTTAAAAAACAAAATGTCGATGTTCTTTACTGCAATAACTCTTAATGACACGTTTCCATTTGATTTATTACAAGAACCAAGACATTAATCTTCACTTATATTTGAAATCCCATTCCAAATAGGGTATATTAATGTCAAGAAAATATGTAAAGGTTAGAGGTGACAGTTTTTATTTTGGGGGAATATTAATATGTGAATGGAAAATGGGTCATGGTTTTATTGGATTTTAGGTCATAGACAGAAATATCAAAATAAATATGTACCTAAATGGATTTTGGGTTTATTCAAATTGTAAATATATTTAATAAACATAAAATTAAAGAAAATAATTCAATTCTCTAAAATTATAATATTTAAAATATAAATAAATTATAAAATATATTAATTTTCATTAAACAATATAAACAAATCATTAATAAAATTAAAATTAAAATTTATCCAAAATAAGATAAATTAAATTTACTTAAAATTGAATAACCCAATTATCTTTTGATAAACTCAAAATTTTTATAAGCAATGGTCTTAGTAAAAATATCTATTAATAGACTCTTAGTATGGATAAACTCAAGAGTAATATAAACTTTTTTGAACATTATCTTTCAGGAAAAGATGACTTAGGTCTATATGCTTTGTTATTGAATGAATTATTGGATTATTATAAATATTGATAGCACATCGATTACCACAATTAATTGAAACTTGATTATAATTGAAAACAAAATCAAAAAAGGTTTGTTTTATCCATAATACATGTGACCAAAAACTACCAATACTAATATATTCTATTTCGGAAGTATACAATGCAATAGAGTGTTTTTTCTTACTAGACGAGGATTACATAGATTCACCTAGAAAAAGGAAATTTCCTGAATTACTCTTCATATATATTCTATAACTACCAATTAAATAATTTTAAAATGATGTTAATGTCAAAAAAATTCAAAAATACAAAGAAAGATAAAATTTCCCTTTTAAAACCTTTAAATTATTTTTTGAATCTATTAAATGGGATTCCTTATAATATTATTGAAATAAATTAAAATGATATACTGAAACAATAATATATATTCTACTAGTATTTAAATATATTTAACTTCCAATTATTCCTCCATAAATTTTATTTTTATACACTTTCATAGCTTCATCCAAGGTAAGGATTTCATTTGAACTCATACGGTATCCTTAGAAATCATTGTAATTATATCTATTTTACCTCTTTCAAGACTAAATCTTTTAAGTAAGAAAATAATTTATTTTCATTGATTTATCAATTCCCAAATTATTTATGATAAATAAAAATTCATATAAAATAGATTAACTCACCCATCATTCTCATTTAATGTTACTTTTTCAAGAATTTTGAAAAATCAATAAAAATCAATTTATTTTCAGATCCAAAAATCACATCATTAATATAAATTTGAACTAATATCATATCTAAGGATGAATTTTTCAAAAGAAATGTCAGATCTTCCACTCCTAGTGAAAACCCAATTGACAAAAGAAAAGAATTTAACCATTTATACCAAGATCTAGGTAAAATTTTAAGACCATAATAACTTTGGTATGTTTGAAATTCGAATTTGGAAGATGGTGTTTATAAAAATGAGATGGTTGAACAAAATAAAATTCCTCCATAACAAAAATCATTAAGAAAATTATACTTTATATCCATCTTATATAGCATAAAATTGATATGTGAGGAAAAGGATAATACAATTATAATGGATTCTAATATAGTTCTAGGTGTGAAGTTATTTTCAAAATCATTAATTTAAACTTAATTATAATTTTTTTCACTAATTGATAACTATTCATAGTGATCACTCCAATTTCATTATATTTTTTTCCTAAAAAATAATTTTTTCCCTATAACAGGATAGCCAGATGGATTATCAAATAATCCTCAAACCTTATTCTCCAAGAACCATTTTAATTTCTCTTACATTTCTCTACCCCAAATATAAAATTCTAAGAATTATTTTATAGTCTTAGGTTCTAGTTAATAAATAAATATATAAAACTCTACATGGTTTCCTACCCTTCTTATAATTCTAATCCCTCCATATTGGTTTTCTAAACCCATTTCTAAGGGATAGTTACTTAGGGTTCTAGGTTGTCATGATGGAACACATTATAGTGAACTTGTATCCATCCTTTATAGATTTAGTTTTTCAAAATCATTTTCCAATCCTTCATCCTTTTTAAATTCAAATTGTGGTTTATATATTGTTTCGTCTAAGGAATCACTTTGTTCATTAGCTTGAGTGTGTCTTAATGGATTTCCTTCATTAAATTTCACATTAAATGATTCCTCAACAATATTTGAGATTTTTTTAAAACTATATATGCCTTTTATGTTTTACAATAACTAATTAATAGTCCTTAATCATAATTTGGATCAAATTTACCAAGATTATCCTTGGTTTTTAGAATATAAACCTTGCTTCCAAACACATTAAAGTAACAAAATTTTGGAATTTTTTATTCCATAGATCATAGGTTGATTTCATTTAAATGGCTCATCTTATAAGTATATTAATGACATAAAATATTTTATTAATAACTTTATCCCATAAATAACTAGGAATATTATATTCACTTGACATTGTTCTAGAAATTTCTTCCAAATTCTTATTCATCCTTTCAATAAAAAAATTCTATTGAGGTGTTATAGGAGATGAAAAAGGGTGTTTCATTCAATTTTTAGAAAAAAAAAGTAATTAAACTCATGTATTTAAAATTTTCCTCCTTAGTCACTTATCAAGGAAATAATTTTATCATTTTTCTCTTCATTAACAAATTAGAAAAAAATTAGAGAACATGATAGGATTCACTTTTGAGACTTAAAAAACCCTATAAAATATATATAATTCTTCAACTAATTGATGAAATAAATATTTATATATTAGAAATAAAACTCTATAGAGCCTAAAAAAATCTATATGTACAAGTTGTAGGGGCATATAAGTAGAAACCTCATTAATCGGATTAAAAGATGATATATGTTTCTGTCCCATCTGGCATGCATCACAATGCTTCTTTTTATTCAATTAAATTTGAGGAAAATATGAAACTAAACTATTTTTTGATAAATTTACCAAGCAATATAAATTAAAATGTCTTAATATTCTATTCCATATCAAATATCATTTGTTTCAACACTTCAAAATTTCACATTTTCTCTACTTAAAGAATTATGTTCTAGAGTATACACATTCTCAATTCTAGGTGCCTTAAATGTATGTATTTTCTCTTTAAACACTGAATAAGAATTATTAAAAACACATTAAAATATCCAGGATCACAAAGGTGATAAATAAGTAAAAAATTATGATTTAATTTGTCAATATAAATAACTTTGTTAATGTAAACTATTCTTGGATGACCAAACGATCCAACTCCAATGATTTTTCCTCCGGAATTTCCACCAAAAGTGATATAGCCTCCATAATTTTTTTTATAGTGAGTGGAAATTATAAAAATCTCCCCTCATATTCCTTGAGAGTCCAATTTCCATATACAAATTTTTATTCATTCCCTTAGACCTATTTTCTTTATAAAGATAAAACAAAAAATAATTTTTTTGGTAAAAATATATTTTTGGGTCTAGGAAAATATAGTTTTAAGAAATTTTCACACCTCACATCGTAATTCTATTATAAATTTATTTTTATGATCCTTATTGTTTCTAATAATCTAACATAAAACATTTATCACCAATTATGAAGAAAATTGAGATGTCTTTTAAAAAAGGGTATTTTTTTATGTTTTTTAATCTTATTTCCATGTTCAATACAAGATATATAATATTTTTCCATATTGGTTACTAAATATGATATTTTTATATTTAAGTCCTCTTTTTAATTAGAAATAAACCATAGGTAATTTTAAGAGATTTTTTTTAAAATTTCTTAATTCCTAGTTTCTACAATAGTAAAATATAAATTTAATTCTTTATAGGAAAAAGTTTCATATTAATATTTATAACCATGATCAAAATTATAATATCAATGTACCTCATTTTATTTTTCCAAAAAAAACATTTTATCATTATGATTATAATGTTAAACTTTGGATTCTAAACATTTGAACTCACTAAAACCTTTTAAATCACTCCATTTGTATTTTATGGATTTCATTTCTTTTTCTTATATCTCACATTCTTTAAATACAGTTACTCTGACTTTTTATGTCTTATAACTATAGAAAAGCTGGCTTTATATTTTTAAGATTTTTTCATTCATAAAATCAAACATCTATATAATTTCAATCAAACATATTATACATATTGAAGGGATTCTACAAACCTCTTCTATTATTATAAAACCTTTTGAATTTACTAGAAAAGTGATAAATCTCACTAATGAAAACAATACTCGATTTATCTTCATTAGATGACAAAACTATTGGAATTTATTTTCACTTATTTTCATCTTTAGAAGTTTAGACTTATAAACTAACATTCTCATTATTAACTAGTTTATGTTCTCTGCTATCATCATACATATCTACCTCATACATACTTAAAGTTCCAATGAAACATCTTATCTTAAAATTATTGAATAATTTATGTTTTTAATAGTAATTGAGATCCCACTCCACATCAGTGGAAGAATTATTAAAACAAATTACACCTTGATCCAGTTTAGTAACGAGTTTAGCTAAAGAAACAATATTACTTAACACTTAGTAAGTCTTCCATTTAACTGAGTGATGTTATCACCTTCAAATATTCTACATGTGTAAAACTTATACACATTACTATTATATATTTGGGATAATGAATTATCATTTATAGCATCCCTCCTTTTTATAACATAAACTTTCATTACATTTTACAAAACTGAGGATCTTTAAGGTTTAGTGTCTTGGAAACCAGGAACTTAAAACATGAAAACATAAAACATTATTCTTAAACACTTGAAAGGATTATCCTCATGTTCATCCTAGGTTCATTACTGCATCTCATAACCTGGGGACATACATCAAAAGAAAGGCTGAGCAGAAGGCCTAGTAAGGGAAACAAGAGAAACATTTTACATGTGAACTTGAGATACTTCAATAAGGTCATGAAAAGAACTTTAAGGCATGAGAAAGAAATCATGAGATATCTCATAATAAAAATAAAATTTTTCATAACATGAAGATGTGGCTAAATCATTTAACATAGACAATAATGAACATATCACCAAGGTCCATCCCCAAGGTGTCATTTGAAAATTACCACGGTTATTCACCAAGATATCGTGAAAATTGTAATCTCTAGTTGTTACAGCATTACCCAATGAATAAGAGCGCTATCAGGGCGCATTCTTAAATTTGCCTTTATTATCATGTGTGACACATATATCATCATCAAAAATTTCATAAATAACCCATATAGAATAAAATAAATGGGTTTCATTTCATAATCATAATGTTTTAAAAAACTGCTTTAAAGACATGATCTTTACGTCACTTTAAACCCACAGATGGGGAGAGCGGGTCTCATGTATGTAAATCCCAGAATTTAAAATATAAAATTTTGATATATATATGAATAACCTTGTATAAATAAGTGCTTTGAGTATTCACGTAATAAAATAAAAGAACTTTTAGAAAAATAGAGAGACATTTTGAGACGGAAATTCTGCAGCATAACGGCTATGTTACGAGGTTTTAGAAAACATTGAAAAGAGAGGGGACATGGGTAAAACAATCATAAATGACCCATAAAATAGTAGAGGGAACTAATAAGAAGAATATATGAACATGGTAATGAAATTTTAAGGACATACCATTTGAAATGAAAAACATGGAAGGAAGAAAAAAATTGGATTTCTCTTATGAAAATTTGGCAGCCTAACGGCATCAGTTAAACTTCAACAAAAATGAATTTAAAAGATCAAATAGGGTCCCTAATCATATGAACATAAGAGTTTAGTATGATAGATATAGAGATCATACCCCAAAATAATTAAAAAGGAACTTGAATGACTTGACCTGAATGTAGAAATTTGAAAAATGAGAAGGGTGAAAGAATCCGTTAAAAGTCGGTAGCCTAACGGCGCCACTTAAACGTTCTTAAAAAGAATTGAAGAGAGAAAGAGGGGGTATGTCATCATATGAACATGAAAAGGGAAGAAATATGAATATAGAAGAACATATTCCAACATAAGAACATGGATCATAAAAGAAATGACATAAAAGAGATTACTTGAAAAGAAAGAGAGAGGTCGGATCCCTTATCTTAAACGTAACTCTTAAAACCCAATTGTTGGGACCTTGAGGCATTGGGGGCACCTTGGTAGGACTACTTGGGAGGTAAGGAGACCATAACTTCGTTGGGGGAGAGTAGGGAGTCGAATGGATGAGAGGATTGCTTGGTATTTATAGGGAAAGTGAGGGGAAAAGGCATTAATGGCCAAGGGACACCTCATTAGTGGTTTTGGAAAACCCATGGGCCTGCCCACAGTATTTTCCCATGGTATTGGCCACTTGGGAAACCTCATACCTTATCTTACTATTCATAATTCTACCATATTTATTACATACTTAATACATCATTTAATGATGTCATTAAACACCCGTAACTTAAAAACTGTATTTTTACTATTCACTAAAAATTCAACTTTCTCAGAAAAATCCCAAAATTTCACATTAACCAAATATCAATGCTCTGATTTCATAAATGAACTCAATTTTATAAAAATATTTCTCTAAATATTTTTAATTTAATTATTAAATAAATACACTATTCACCGAAAATTCATCTTTCAGAAAAAAAAACCCCAAAAATTACCTTAACATATTATCGATGCTCTGAGTTCAAAAATGAAATCCATTTTATAAAAATATTTTTATAAATATTTTTAATTTAATTTTTAATTAAAAAACCAATTCACTCGAAAAAACTAATACTTGAATAATAATTTATGAAACCGGTATTTACCTGTTTTATTGAATCACATTACTTAATCTAGGTGTCTAAATTATATTAAAACATTCTTTGAGCGAAATTACTAATCCATTTGGTCATATTACTAATCCTAAGCATAAAATCACTATTCATAATTTACTATTCATCAAAAATCAATTTGATCTTATTAGACTCTAAATTTTGTACTGGACATAATTATAGAAGACCATTTTTTGAATATCATTACACGTTTTTAATTATTTAAGGTTTACATAAACATTTTTAAAATATATTTTTTTATAAAATTCATCAATAATATGAATACTCTATTTATCCGGTCATTTGAAAATTCATAAACTTCATCATAAGAAGAAATCACAATTTTTTATTTAAAACAAAGGATTACACATGGCAGTTACAGTCTCCTTGCATAGCCCCTTATCACACCAGCATAGGACCTAAGTGTAAGGTGTGCTAAGGTGAGAGAATCCGAGGGAGGCTCGGCCAACATCGCACGAGTAGTAATTTTTATCAGTTTGAACTTCTCGCGAAGGTGATTCTGTTCTAGCTTTACACGATGAAGTTCAGCTTGGGTTTGGTCCAGAGCAAAGCCTAGTGGTGCTACTTCCTTCCCAAGTTCTGTTAGACGGGCTTCGATTAGTCCAAGACTACTCGGTGAGGCCATCAAATCTTCTTTCTATATTAATTAACCAAGATAACTTGTATTTAGAGACAAATATCGAAATGTTTAGTTTCTAGCAGTCATATTGACCAATGGCCATATGACAGTAAAAAACCAACAGTCTCATTTTAATTATACTTATGTTATCAAATGAAACAGTTTTGTTGAGTATAAAAAATAAAATAACATAACACACAAAATTCGGAAACAAGATTTATTCAAAATTTCAGGTCGTTACAATCTTCCTCCCTTAAGAAATTGTGTCCTCGCAATTTTTAAAACTGGGTTTTGAAATTTTATTTAAGGTCCCACAATGGAAAAGGAGTCATTAAAAATATTACTTTAAAAGAAATAAAGGGAAGTTAAAAGGTCACCCGAGTTAACCCATACTAGGATCCCATGTAGGAAAACATGGACATGGAGGAAAAAACAAAGGGTCACGTTCTAAGGGAGAGTGATAGAAAATATGATTAGGAGAAAGTTAACCACGAGAAAATCCCAAACTTATGATGTGTGTAAATGGCCTTTAATTACCTAGTAGGAAACGTAAACCAATAACGTTTTTGTTTTACGTTCCTTTTCATTATTTTGAGGAATTCATTTACTACATCGAACAAAAACATAAGAAAATATACCTACGTTAAAGTAGAGTTTCATTCTTTAATAAGTCTCTACTAAAACTAATCTTTTCTCCAAATGATGAGAATTCAAAAACACTTAGTCTCATCAAAAGCACAAGAATTATCTTCTAGAGAATAACATAATCCACAAAAGATTAACTATTTATTTCTTCTATCTTTTAACATTATCCCAAAAAAAGAAAGGCTAAGGTAAAACAACTCTTCAAAAAGAAAGAATCCCATAGGAATGGAAACTACTTTTAAATCTTCAAATTTCCATGGTACTACCCAAAGTTCATCATAGACCATTCCATAAATAACGGTCCATAAAATTCCTCAAAATAAACCAAACTAATATTGAAACCCAAATACAAGAAGGATTTGATAACATAGTCTTCCAAAATAAACTTCATTGTTCATCTCCAAACAATATCAACGACTCCTAACATCTTATAAAAAAAGTAGCTAACCTAAACATATTTTAACCAAGATTGGTTAATCATTCCCATAAGTAACCTAAATTACTATAACTCCACCTTAAATTCATATATTCATCAAAATATAAGTCAACCTTACTCCTCAATGAAAATACCGTAGTAATCTATTTACCTCGATCATATAGGGTCCCCAAAATAGTTAACGTCTTCCAAAATAATAATCATCTTTTAATCCCCTAATCATCTCTGTCATATTAATACGACAATCATCACATTTCTTATCACATTGGTTTTTGGGACATGTTCTTCCATTTTCCTCCATTAACTAAGAAAAGAAAGTACAATTAGGGGCTTAAATACTTAGCCAATAATCATGAAAAGAAACTTAAAGCATAGAAGGATAACTTGTAGAACAAAAGTATAGCCTAACTTGTGATCCCCTAGGTTCTGATCTAGGTTATCCATGATCATATATTATTATGTGAATCTTTATTTTATTTTATCTTTGTCCCTTTAATAATGGTTCATACTAAGTTTATGAATTTACCAAAGCATATCCCCCGGGAGTGTCGTAACCAAGAGTGCAGCAAGGCCCGTTGTCATGTACCAGTTCCTGTTTGAGTCTATCTCAAAGCGGTATTTTCGAGTTTTACCCCTATGTACATCTGTGCCAGAGCCACCTCTACCTGCTCATATCCAGGTAGGGATGTATTTTCTTGGCAACCCATTACTCAATACTCACCAAAATACCAGGAAGATTCCCTATATATAAACTTGTCTATAATCTTCTTCCTAAAGTTTTCATATCCTAATTTCCACAAATAACTAAACCATCCTTTGATACCAACTATAGCATCCTGACTTTTTATAACATAAACTTTCATTACATTTTACAAAACCGAGGATCTTTAAGGTTTAGTGTCTTGGAAACGAGGAAATGAAAACATGAAAACATAAAATATTCTTCTTAAACACTTGAAAGGCTTCTCCTCATGTTCATCCTAGGTTCATTACTGCATCTCATAACCTGGGGACATACATCAAACGATAGGGTGACCAGAAGGCCCAGTAAGGGAAATAAGAGAAACGTTTTACATGTGAAATTGAGATACTTCAATAAGGTCATGAAAAGAACTTTAAGGCATGGGAAATAAATCATCAGATATATCATAATAAAAGTAAAATTTTTCATAACATGAAGATGTGGCTACATCATATAATATAGAAAATCATGAACATATCACCAAGGTCCATCTCCAAGGTGTCATTTGAAAATTACCAAGGTTATTCACCAAGATATCGTGAAAATTGTAATCTCTAGTGGTTACGTCATTACCCAATGAATTGGAGTGCTATCAGGGCACACCATTCAATATGAATTTATTATCATGTGATCTACATATATCATCATAAAAAATTTCATAAATAACCCATATAGAATAAAATAAATGGGTTTCATTTTATAATCATAACATTTAAAAAAACTACTTTAAAGACATGATCTTTACGTTACTTTAAACCCACGGAAGGGGAGAGAGGTCTCATGTATGTAAATACGAGAATTTAAAATAGAAAATTTTGATATATATGTGAATACCTCTGTATAAATAAGATCTTTGAGTATTCACTTAATAAAATAAAAGAACTTTTATAAAAATAGAGAGACATTTTGAGATGGAAATTCTGCAGCATAACAGCTATGTTACGAGGTTTTAGAAAACATTTAAAATAGAGGGGAAATGGGTCAAACAATCATAAATGACTCATAAAACAGTAGAGGGACCGAATAAGAATAATATATGAACATGCTAATGAAATTTTAAGGGCATACCATTTGAAATGAAAAACATGGAAGGAAGACAAAAATTGGATTTCTCTTATGAAAATTTGGCAGCCTAACGGCATCACTTAAACTTCAACAAAAATGAATTGAAAAGATCAAATAGGGTCCCTCATAATAAGAAAATAATAGTTCAGTATGATAGATATAGAGATCATATCCCAACATAATTAAAAAGGAACTTGAAATACTTGACATGAAAGTAGAACTTTGAAAATTGAGAAGGGTGAAAGAATCCCTTAAAAGTCGGCAGCCTAACGACGCCACTTAAACTTTCTTAAAACAAATTGAAGAGAGTAAGAGGGGGTCTCTCATCATATGAACATGAAAATGGCAGTAATATGAATATAGAAGAATATCCTTCAAAATAATAACATGGAGCATAAAAGAAATGACATAAAAGAGATTACTTGAAAAGAAAGAGAGAGGTCGGATCCCTTACCTTAAACGTAACTTTTAAAACCCAAAGGTTGGGACCTTGAGGGCTTGGGGGAACCTTGGGAGGACTTCTTGGGAGGTAATGAGACTAGAACTTCGTTGGGGGAGAGTAGGGAGTTTAATGTATGAGAGGATTTCTTGGTATTTATAGGGAAATTGAGGGGACAAGGCATTAATGGCCAAGGGACACCTTATTAGTGGTTTTGGCAAAACCATGGGCTTGACCATGGTATTTTCCCATGGTATTGGACACTTGGGACACCTCATACCTTATCTTACTATTCATAAGTCGACCATATTGACTAAATACTTAATACATCATTTAATGATGTCATTAAACACTCGTAACTTAAAAACTGTATTTTTACTATTCACTAAAAATTCAACTTTCTCAGAAAAATCCCAAAATTTCACATTAACCAAATATCAATGATCTGATTTCAAAAATGAACTTTATTTTATAAAAATATATTTCTAAATATTTTTAATTTAATTTTTAAATAAATACACTATTCACTAAAAATTCATTTTTTCAGAAAAAACCCCAAAAATTACCTTAACATAATATCGATGCTTTGAGTTCAAAAATGAAATCCATTTTATAAAAATAATTTCTAAATATTTTTAATTAAAAAACACTATTCACTCGAAAAAACTAATACTCGAATAATAATTTATGAAACTGTTATTTACCCATTTTATTGAATCACATTACTTAATCTAGGTGTCTAAATTATATTAAAACTTTATTTGAGAGAAATTACTAATCCATTTGGTCACATTACTAATCCTAAGCATAAAATCACTATTCATAATTTACTATGCATCAAAAATCAAATTGATCTTATTAGACTCTAAATTTCATACTAGACATAATTGTAGAAGAATATTTTTGAATATCATTACACGTTTTTAATTATTTAAGGTTTACATAAACATTTTTAAAATATCTTTTTTCTAAAATTCATCAAAAATATGCATACTCTATTTATCCTATCATTTGAAAATTCATAAACTTCATCATAAGAAGAAATCCTAATTTTTTATTTAAAACAAAGGATTGCACAAAGCAGTTACGGTCTCCTTACATAGCCCCTTATCACACCAGCATAAGACCTAAGTGTAAGGTGTTCTAAGGTGAGAGAATCCGAGGGAGGATCGGCCAACATCGCACGAGTGTTAATTTCTATCAGTTTAAACTTCTCGCGAAGGTGATTCCGTTCTAGCTTCACACGATGAATTTCGGCTTGGGTTTGGTCCAGAGCAAAGCCCAGTGGTGCTACCTCCTTCCCAAGTTCTGTTAGATGGGCTTCGATCGGTCCAAGACTACTGGGTGAGGCCATCAAATCTTCTTTCTATATTAATTAACCAAGATAACTTGTATTTAGAGACAAATATCGAAATGTTTAGTTTGTAGCGGTCATATTGACCAATGGTCATATGATAGTCAAAAACCCAACAGTATCATTTTAATTATACTCATGTTATCCAATGAAACAGTTTTGTTGAGTATAAAAAATAAAATAAAATAACACACAAAATTCAGAAACAAGATTTATTCAAAATTTCGGGTCGTTACATCATTACCTATATAAACAACCACGACAGTATTCCACATATCATGGGTTGTTTAGCATTGAGAAACTTGGTTAAACTTATATAGATATAGTACACAAATAATAGAATCATTTTTTTAATTTAAATCCAAACTAGATTTTGTTCCATCACCACAAGTTTATATTTTCATTCATAAAAATGCATAAGTCTTCAATAACTAGAGATAAACATCAGAACAAGGTTTGTTAAATATATAATTATCTCTTCTTTCTAAAGAAAATAATATTCACCAATAAAATAGGGACATATAACCACTATCAAATCATAACTATTATCTATTTTAGTATCCATATTAAAAAATATCTTTACACTAGAACTATTAATATTTGTGAACTTAAGAGTCATTTCTTTTTATACCAATTTCTTCCAGATATAAACTTCCCAAATTCTTAAGAGGGGGTGAATTGAGTTCCTGAAATTTTCTTTACTTTGGAGACAAAAAATCATTAGATAAAGATTAATATTGTTCACTTCCTTAATGCATATAGTTTTATAAAATAAAATCACAAATAAAATAATCATATTTATAAAATGATATTTTTTAGTGGACTAGAATCACCCTAGTCCACTACATCGACCCTCTTCTCCATGATTTTGATAATTTTTTCTATACCGATAATTTTTCATCAGAATTCCAGAAATATTAATAGGTAAATTAGGACTAAGTAAAATAAGATAATATTTTTTACAATAGAACATGTTTCTTTAACAATGATCTACCAAGTCTTTACAAACAATAACGTTTAGGTTATTTTACTAAGAACCATTACAAAAAAAGATGAGAAAACAAGGATCTTATAGGCATAGAAACTATATGTAAAATTAAACTGAATGAAGGAAGATATTTCTAATAGATATTATAATAAAGGAATAAATATCAAAGATAGTATTTTGAATGATATCAAGGATTATCAATAATTCATAGTTATAGATTTTGAATCTTATTCTTCTACTTCTCGAGTAAAATAGAGCAGTGTATAGAAGATTCAAGAAATAAATAACTCTTGTAAATATTTAGAAAAAAATTCTCTTATTATTTTTATATATATTCATAAAATTGGGATATAATTATGTATATATTTTTTAAAATTCATGAGAAATATTCTATCTTAAGAAATAGAACATGATTCGTAAAAGATGAGATTAGAGACACGTACTTTTCTTAGAAATACCTTAGCAACAGTATAGATAAATAAACTGTCTTTATACTTGATTAATTTCATGAAACATACATCTTATTATAATAAATATAATTAGGTAAAAAAATATTTAATTATTTTAAAAAAATATTAAAATTTTACTTAAGTTATTTAATAGTAAAAAATTCAGATTATTGAACAATGTACCTGATTACATATTATCATGTAGCATATATTTACAATTAGATTCAATGAGCTGGATTATATATATAGTCAAATTAATGCCGAAAATCTTTAAATTGATTATACCTCTCACATATCCAACTTATCCATGTTTCCAAATTTCATGTAGAAAAATTGATGCAAGTAGGTTTTAGTTCATGTTGGAAAATTTTACATAGTGATTTGGAACCCCATACCTGATTTCACCAAGTATCTGATTCAGGTAGTTAATTGATCTATGTAGTTTATTTCTCATGTAGAAGATTTATTTATTTAGCTGTTTTACATGAAATTTACCATGATTTATCCAATTTACATAGGTGAATCCTTCTCATTAGATATTTACATAGATGAATGCTCACATGGAATGTTTTTTTCAGAATTTTGAAATTTTCTAACAATGTGTCCAAGATTACAAGATTAATGATTTTAACTACCAAAAAAATAAAAGAGAGATAAAAACATCTAAAATCACTTAAAATTAATATATTTATATTTAATGGGATTTGAGATCATCAAATCCCAATGTACTTGGGATTTGTTGGAACAATATTAGTAGTCCAACAACTCTAGCTTAAAAATAAACTTCAAATGGAAAAAGAGAATAAAAAAAACATTTTCATATATTTTCTACTTTGATTGGTTTGGATTCAGGTTTAGATTAATTGTTACCTAATTTTATTGATGTTAATGTATTTTAAAATCAAGGATGTATTGGTTTTGAGTGGTTATTATAATCTATGTCCCTTAACTGTGTTCCTCCTCTAGACCTCCCTATTTTCACCACAAATCTTTGAGAATCCCTTAGACTGGCCTAGATAGCAAACAAAATCTTGTAAATAGCTCAAAATATCATCAAAAAAACCATTACTGGGACCAAAATATAAAAAAAATTATCAACCACCCATGGAAACTTGAGTTTCTCCATGAAGAATATCTAGTTAAGCACCAACCCACTCATTCCTATTGAGTCTAAATTGTACTAACTCTGGACTACCACTAAAACCAATATGAAATCATGTGTGATACCATTATGTAATGAACTATTAGTTCTAAACCTGACTGGTCACTCGATAGGGCCAATCACATGACCCAAAGTGTGTTCAATGTTTCTATTGGTAGGCGAAAAGAACTGGGAAAAACTAATAATCCATTCAGAATGGTTTTACCCATGGTAAACTAGAATAACTCTTCCATGAGAGGGGATGAACACAATAATATCATTAGATTAAATAGTACGATTAATATACATCAATATAAATTTGGAACATTATAGATAGATAACATAAAACCCATATATAAACTTACAAAAAATGACATATATACATGGTATCTACAGTAAAATCTCAAAAAACAAAATAATGGGATAAAGACCAACTGTGTCATATACATACTATCCAAATCGGTAAAAAATCCGATAATGATTCAACATGATCCAAATTCATTACACTATATCTCCTCTATAAAAAATTTAATGGCACAAATCAAGAAGATCCACCTAGGTATATGGTGCCCTTACATTTACCTGCATCCAAAAAAATAATATTCACATATCCCCAAGGGAATGTTTATGGTATGAAGAAAAGATCCCAATACCATACCACTATAAATAATTTTAATTCCATTACCCATATAAACCATACTACTAATTTGAAACCCCAATTTAAAAACTAGACCATATGAAAACAATTCACTTTCAAACAAAACGTTAAAAAATCACATTAGTTTTCCATTTCAAATAAAACAAGTTTCCTAAAACATTTACCAACATGGCTCAAAAACAACAAGTCAAAACTACAAGATATGATCAATATAAAAAATAAATCATAGAAATGGAAAGCATAGAATCATAATCATCATATAATCATTGAAAAAAATGGCAATAACATATCTATATACATCAAACATATAACAAAATAAATGTATCAAGAATATAAACTATCGCTGAATGATTACATACACATAGGTATGTGACCAAAAACGTGTAATATAAGGGATTATAAACAATATATATTAGTTATATAAACATAGTAGAAGCTCTAACTGTCTTACCATGGGCCAAACTTCAACATCTCTCATGGTCCATTAGAAAACCCTTTGATCACACCCGATGTAACCCATGTGATACTCCATAACAACTTAATAAAAAATATATTATTTGAATTAAAAATAAATTCACAAGGAAATTTCACAAACCATCATTCCCATTTTATAAAAAACCATCTCATATGGTAAACCAACTTCTAAAACCATTTTCAAAATCCATTTAAATCCATAAAAAACATTTTGATTAATTTTAAAAAATCCTTAGAGTATATGCATACCACTCTCATTTGAAATAATTTGTTTAAACACACAAATATTCAGACCAAGTAATAAATATTATCAATCAGGAGATAATTATAAACCAGAAATAAAAAAATGTAAATTTTATTAACATAAACCAATGGCGGTTACTAATTTAATGGCAATCCATAGAAAACACCCTCAAATATAGACACCTCCCTCGGAGTGAGTCCAAACTTAATCTCCTTTGATGAAAACCAACTATAACATGTAGGAAAATTCTTTACACACCTACTAAATAATAAATCAATTCAAATACTCCATTAAACCCATATTTTTTTACCCCCACCATCTATGGTTACACACTTCCCTAAAAATGAATGAAAAAGCACGAGAATGTGTAAAGGAAAAAAGACAACTCAATGAAAATGAATTAACTCAAGTCAAACCACCAAGATATTGAGGATAATCCACAAAAATTGAAGGAAGGAAGCTTCTACACCCACAAGATAAATTTTTCATGATCGGAAGTGAAAATAAGGGCCAAAAGTCTTAAAAATAGAGAGGAAAATTGGTAAAAGATCACTTTCTAATTAGATAGACAGGTCTCACGGTTTTCTGAATGATTAATAAAATTGTGAGACAACTATGTGGGATATAATATCTCCCCAAAAATAGTCACAAGGTTACCTGTTGGGTCTTGAAAGGTTTGTAAATCCATTCCCAAAATATAAAAATGCACATTATTCCCCCCTCAACCTCTCTAGTACAGTCAGCTGCACGGTTGAAAGACTTTGCATATTTTTATGTCTTCCCCAAAAATGGTTTTTTTACATCAGGATCCCAAAACATCCAAAAGAAAAAATGGTAAATTAAAATAAATGTTATAAATACTAGTGACCCATTGGGTAATATACATCAGTTGGATGGTGATTTATATTGGTGTCCAAGATTCAAAATGATATCATACCTACCTTCAGTTGCTTTGAAATATCAAAGAACACTAGTAAATGAGTTTTACAAGACTATTATGATATGAAAAAGTATCATTTATAGTTTTTAAATTATTCCCACATGATTTAACTAAGTATATCTTCTAAACACTTAGTGATATAATTAATCAGTTTAAAAACTTTTTATGAGCATTAAAATTTAATTACAATGAAAATCACAATAATATCCCCTATTTTATGATAAAAACAATTGAATAATAACTAAATAAAAATATAAATATAAATTTTTTAGGAATATAATATTAAAAATACAATAAATATTTTAATTTACTGAGATACTGATAATTACTCTCACTTTAAAGATTCAATAATATATTATTTCCAAAAAAACATCTCTTTATAACATAAAACTTGTCCCCTAAAACCTAATAACATAACACTTCTTCCCCATTGATATTATAAAAAATTAATCAGATAATGATTTAAAGATTAAAATAAATTTTAAACCTATATTTATCACTATCAGTGCTCTTTAAGGGAGAAAATTAATGTTAAAGAAAAAATTAAAAAACTAAAATAAAATTTTAGAAATTTATAATTTTAGTAAGTATCAATATAAAATAAAATAATTATTTTCACAAAAAAAATCCCAAGTTAAAAATCATTTTTTAATTAAAATAAAAGTTAAAAAATATCAATAGTTAAATAAATAATCAAAAAACGTTTTAAAAAAGTTTGTTTCTTCAAAGATTATTTGAGGGATAATAAGATTATTTTCCACTATAATAATGTGTTAGGTGAGATAGATGGGTCAAATCCATTAAAAATTGATTTAAAATGGATCATTTTTTGATTAATTGAATTAATAAATTTTATGAATGTTTATGTTTATAAAACATATAAAATTCACGAGGAGTTTAAAATCAAGTGTCTAGTAAAGGCCCATTAACCATGCCCTATATGAATATTGGACTAAAGAAAAAACTATCTATTTTTGGTATAGAATACCTAAAGGAATATATTCCATTGAATCGTCCGCTTATTTTTATCTTGACTAGAATATTTCCCTTGAAGTATCACAAATAATATACATTACAGAATTTAAGAAATCGTTGGAAACATTTTTTAAAAAACAATTGAAAAAAATTAAAAGAATAAATTTCTAAAAAATAAAATTCTTTAAAAGGTTAATATATAAGTTTCACAATCTAATTATTCATATTTCACCTTTAATGATGAAAAATTGATTAATAGGAAGGGGTTTAGTAAACATATTGGCTAGTTAAAAGTTGTTGAAAATAATTAAAAGAACAATATCACCCATTTGAAATTTATCTTAAATAAAAGTGTCTCAAAAAAATGTTATTATTTTGAGAGTGTTGGATAATATTTTTAAATATACTATGTAACAACCCAAAATTTTAAATAATAATTGTTTCATGAATTTATGTTTAATATTTTTCACAAAAAAACCATGTTTTTTTATAAAGTGAATATAAAGGGAAATGTGGCTATATGGATTCAACTGTTATATGAAATTTCATCAATGATGACTATTTAACAATAAAAATATGGAAATCAAACTCTTGATAATAATTTTAATGTTATTATTAGATTTTATAAGTAAAATTTCAACCAAGGGTAATTGATATAGAAAGAAGTGTCGATGGCCTCAACCAATAGATCATGTTGTTTGAAGCCCTTTTTTTGAAACTTTTGAGGGAGGTATCATCACTTGGGTTCAACCATGATCAATCCCAAGACGATCTTCAACGTGTCAAATTGGGATGAAATCTCCTACGAGAGAAGTTCAAGTTAGTACATATTTCCACTCAATTGATGTTAGCTGATCCACCCTAAAAAACTACCACCATCACACACCTTACTCTTAGGAAATATTTAGGTGTAATAATTGGTTATATGACCCAGTGTTAGCGTATAATTCCTTTTTTAATATAATTTTTTTCTTGAATCATTTTCATTTTAAGAATATATTTTACTAATAAAATTGATTTAGAATTTGATAAATTAATTTTTTGGATATAAATTTTACTTTATAAAAAAGATATAAATAATTTTTAAAAAATAATATACTCTGAATAATTTTTATTTTAATAAAATAGTGTGATAAAAACACTCTCATTTAAATACAAATGTTAAAATAATTCAATATGGTTTCAGGTGTCAGAAATTTTACTATGCATTTTCAATTCACTATTGTTTTAAAAAAAGATTTTTATATTTAAATGTTAAAATTATAATAATTAAATAATTAATATGAAAAAATAAATATCATTTTGAAATAATCACTTTTAAATTATCCAAAATCGCTGACATAAGATATCTTTTTATTAATATCAAATATTTTAATATATTTTAATCAATTTCAAAATACATAATTTATTTTCCAAATTCTAAAATTGAAACTTTATCTTTAAAAATGTTATTCTGTGAAAAAATTATGTTTTCATTCCAAAATAATTAATATAAAATTATAGTCGACTCTTAGGGATTAAAATAACATAATAGGTTTCCCACGTGTCCAATACCATGGGAAAATATGATAGGCAAACCATTGTTTTGTGTTTACCTCTACACAATTATCCAAGGCCTAAATTAAGAAATTAATAAACAAATCTCCAAATGTTTCTATAAATTCCAACCCATTTTTCCATTTCTATTCACTCTCATCTCATCTACCATGAGGATATGATATTTTTACCTCACAAGGATTCCTCTTGTGGTTTCCTCAAGCCCCTAGGGTCATGATCCTCACGTTTTAGGAACTAATTTTCATAGTAAGGGAAACCTCCACCCCTCTTTTCCATTCATGTTTTCCCTTTGTATGGTATGTATTTATAATTTCTATACTAAGTTACTATTTCAATTTTATTTTATCTATTTACCATATAAATAATATTTTATTAATGGGAGGCTCATTTCCCTTCTCTTTTTACCCTTTTCTAAAACCATGTTTCATAGTCGTTTTTCTGCCGATTTTACTTCTCTAATTTCTCTCTTCTCCACAATAAAGTCACTTTTATTTTCATTATGTAAATACCCAAACCACTTAATTTGATAAGGGTATTTACCAAGATGTAAAAATTATTTATTTGATTGTGTAATTTAAATACATAGAAACCTCATTCCTTTTTTTTGGGTTATAGATGACAAAAATATCTTGTCTTTAACCACTCGTTAAAATGCAATGATTTTTTTTTCAAAAAAGTTTCTTTTATTTATCCATAGGTAATTTATAAAATTCTTTATTATGATAGATATATATCACATTACTTAATACATATAAAGGGTGTTCCCTAATAGTGATCCAATACATTTCATTAAGAATTTAATCTCTAGAGATGACATGTTTTATGATACCTCAATGAATAACCATGATAATTTTTATGAAACCTTAGTGAAAAACCATAGAGATATGCTTAATAATGTATCATTGAAATGTTTTATCCATATTTATAGGAAATTATTAAAGTTATTTTAATAATTATAATCAACCTTTTCATTTTTGCATGCCTTTATTATATTTGTCATCTTCTTATATATTTTCCCTCAATACCACATGTAAATTGTTTCTCTTTCTTTCCCTTAATAGGCATTATGCTCACCCTTTCCATTGATACATTTCCCCAGGTTATTATATTTATTAAATGTACTTATTATGACCCATAAATAATCCTTCATGTTTTTAAAAAAAAATTAAATTTTAATTTATTATGTACCTTTTTTAGAAGAAACTTAACCTTAAAATAACCTTTGTTTTTACCATGTAAATGAAAAGTTATGTAATAAAAAAGTGAAATTCCATTGTTGGTATCAAAGTTTGGATTAGTTATTTTTTGAAATAAGGATACGAAAAGTTTATCAAAAACCATATAGAATAGTTAAAAAATAAATAAGTATCTTGTTATTTGGGTAAAGTGTTAAGTAAGTGGTTTTTGAGAAAATAATACCATGTAAGGGTATGAACAAGTGGATGTGGTTTTGGAATATATGTACCTAGGGTAACAACATTAATATGGTGCTTCATGCCTGACTTGGTGTAACATGTTACATGACAATGGGTCTAACTATACACATGGTTTCACACTCCTGAGAGATATATATAGTTAATCAAAAGCTTTTTATGAACCATTAAGAATGATTAATAGAAAATGTAATTGTTTTTAATGAATAAAATGTTTAAGCATGATGTTTTAAGACATAAAATTCATTTAGAGTTATAAAATTCATAAAATAAACATTTTTCTCACTAAGTTTTTCTTATTTTAGAAAATGGTGGGATATAGGGGGGACTGTGTAAATGGTAAGCACAATGGGCCACACACTAATGGTCCTCTGATGTAATTTGGAGTTTAAAACATTATTATAATGATGAATCAACTTACTTGAGTTATGGACAATAACTTGAATCAAGTAAAGAGACCAAATTCACCTCGATGGGAATAACTTTCTATTGATTCATTTTTGCGTCATGACCAACTTATTTTGGTGGATATACCAGAAAATTTATTGTTGAACAATGTGTAATATCTATAGAAAATATGTTTTCTATAGAAAGTATCTTTTCTATACTATATTGTTCAAAACAAGAGAATTCCACCCTTGTTATGTACCTCTTATAGGGAGAAGCAGATTAGTGGTGAACACTGGTTGAAAACATGATGCCTATAAGGGTTATTGATGCCACAGAGTGGGACGAATTAAGGGGATCATATTCAAAAAATATTTTCCTCGTTCGATGAGAACAAAAATAAAGAAGTAATTTCTAGAAATGAAGAAGAAGGAGAATGAATATGTGGGAATATATGAGATGAGATTTACAAGGATTTCTCGCTACACCTCTAGCTTTATCATAGAGCCTAATAGAAAGGTTGATAGATTATTCAGCAGATTAAGATCACATCAATATAATAATCTAGCCAATAAAGACTATAATAGCTATGATGAGATAGTGAGAAGTGTTATCCAATTTGAACTGGAGATCAGAGAGACACAGTATTCCAATAGATCAAATAAAAATAAGAGATCCTGGGAGCCAAACTTGCTGAGGATCTTTGATCATGGAGGAGAAGGAAAACAAATGAAACATTCCACATGAATAAAATGTGTAAATAACTATCTAGGAAACTGATTTCTTAGGAGTGTGAAATGTTAAAAGTGTGGAAGATATTCCATATTGCTCGGAACTATCATATTGTGGTCAAGCCTCAAATTCTATACCATAATGACCAAGGAAAGATGTTTCTTGACCAGTATGATGTTCCGTAATTCTAGTGTTGAAATTTTGGGAACTTGTCCAATAATTTTTGAAATATAAAGATATTAGAGGGGAATCACCATCAACATCAACATAGACTAAGGGAGAAATTGTTTTCTTTTTTTATAATGATGGCTGAAGTTGAAGCACCAAATGATATGGTGGTAGGTACTCTTATTTTTCTCTTAATGCTGGATAATACATTGTTTGATTCTAGTTATACAGATTCCTTTATTTCATCCATGTCTGCAATGAATATATAATCAATATTTAAAATTATAGAAGTAATGTTATCATTCAAGACTCCTAAAGGGATTATCCAAGAATCATCACCACATAAAAACTCTATTATTCGCTTTGGTGAGTGTGGTCTCATTGAAAATATAACAGTCATTCCCATTCTAAAATTCAACACTATAAGAGGGATAAAATGCCAATAGAATTATAGTGCTAATATTAACTACAAAAGAAAGTTAATCACTATAGTCTTGAATGGAAATCCTATAGTTATCATAAAATGAGATATATCTCGACCTGATATTTTTCTAAAAACACCTCTAGTGGCCTTCTTTAGGAAAATGATCAATAAAGATGAATAAGGAAATGAAGGTATATAAATAGGGAATTTCCACTTCATTCAGCAATACATCGACGTATTTTTTTACGATTTACCTGGAACTCCCCCAAAAATAGAGGTAGTGTTATCTATTTAACTTATGCTAGGATCCAAGATTGTATCAAAGACCCCATATAGAATTGAAAATATGGAGTTGTATGAGCTAAAAAAACAACTCCATGATCTTTTGGAGATTGGTTTTATATAAACATGTGTATCTACTTGGGTAGAATTTGTTCTCTTTGAGAAAAATATGGATGGATCAATGCAACTTTGCATTTATTATATAGAACATAACAGGATCACCGTGAATAAAAAATACACTCTTCAACTGATTGATGGTTGATTTGACTAGCTTCATGGGGTTTAATTATTCTCTAAGATTGATATTCAATCTAGTTATCATAAATTGATGGTGTAGAAATAATATATTCCAAAGACTTACTTCTGATCACTATATGGGAATTATAAGTTGTTTGTAACTCCATTCAGATTTACTATTGCGCATTCTATATTTATCGATTTTATGAATAATGTATTTAAGGATTACCTTGAAATCATTTTGGTCATTGTTATTGCTTATATTATAATATATTCTAAATTTCATGAGGAGTATTAGGATTATCTAAGGGAAATACAACAAAATATGAGGAAGTATGTGTTATTTGGAAAGTTCAGTAAAGGTGAATTTTGGTAAAAGTAAGTTTCTTTCTTGGGGAATATTGTAACAAATGAAGGAATCTCAGTTGACCCTATAAAGAAAAAGGCTCTTGGTGAGTGTCTTATTCCTAAAAAATTAACTAAGATTCATAGTTTTCTTGGTTTAATAGTATATTATTGAAGGTTTTTTAAAACACTTTTCACTACTTACTAATCCACAAACCAAGTAAACTCAAAAAGGGGCCAAGTTAATTTGGAAAAAGAAGTGTGAAAAAAGTTTCCCACAACTGAAGAGGAGATTGATTACTTCACTCATGTTAACTCTACACTTTATCAGAGAAAGATTTCTTATTTTTAGTTATGCGTCTATGGAAGGGCTTGGGTGAATCCTCATGAAAAATGAAAAGGTGATTGATTATGCATCTTGATAGTTGAAGCATCGTGAAAAGAATCGTCATACACATGACCTGAATTTGGTTGTGGTTGTTTTTTCTCTAATGATATGGAGACTCTATCTTTATAGGGAGAAATGTTATATATATATAAATATAGAACAAAAAAATTTGAACTATATTTTCATGAAAAAGGAATTGAACATGAGATAGAGGATATTTTTGGATATTCTTAAAGACTACAATTGTTCAATTCATTATCATCCTAGAAGTTTAAACAAATTCACTAATTCATTAAGTTGAAAATATCCTAATGTTCTAGAAATGATGAGGATTCAAAGAGATCCATTGATAAAAGGCCTAGTAAAATTGGACATGGTAATTTTAAAAGAAGGGACATCATCAAACTTATTGAAAATGATTTCCAAACCATCAGTACTAGAGACCATCATGAAATATCAAAGAGAAGACCCTTTTTTTTAAAGAATAAGATAAAGGATGTGAATAATTGGATGTTTTTTTAGTTTAAAAATGATTAATAAGGTCTACTGATATTTTTTACAGGTATTTGATTTTCATATATTCTAGATATAAAAAAGGAGATGATGGATGAAGCTCATAGCTCTGCCTTCCCTATACACCCTAAAAGTTCTAAAATGTATTGGGACCTTCGTGATCATTATTGGTGGGATAACATGAAAATAGTGATTTCTGACTACACATCAAGGTTCTTGGTGTGTCAAAAAGTGAAGATAGATTAAAAAATTCCTAAATCATTATTAAAACCACTACCCATAACAACATAGAAGTGAGATAATATCACAGTGGATTTTTTCACTGGTCTCGTAAAAACATTTAAAGGAAATAATGTGATATGGGTTATAGTGGAACATGTCACTAATATTTCCCATTTTATCTCTTTCTAGTAAGACTTATCTCTTGATCCACTATCCACGATTTATGTGAAGGAAGTGGTGAGGTTGCATGGAGTTCAACTTTCTATCATATTTGTTTGTTTTCCAAGGTTTACATAAAAATTCAATAGAAGTATTAAATATGTTCTATGTACTAAATTTAATTTTAGTATGGCATATCACCCCCAAACCAATGGATAATATAAAATAATTATTCGAGCACTCTAGGACATGCCTACCTTAATGGCCAAAGGGGATTCATTTTTATTTATTTTGGATAACCCCCATTTCAAGGGATAAGGGGGAACCCTTACAAGACCCATAGGCTTGGAGATTACATGGCCCGTAGTCTTTAAGAGATTACATGAGCTGAAAGTCTTTAAAGAATTTAACCAGACTATCTACAAGGAACTGCCCCTCCCCAGAATCTGCATACTGATAGTATCTATTCACCTTTGCATGACCTTCTGGCTAGGCTTCCCATGTAGGAACAGGGTGGTACCGATGACATAGCCATACCCTCTCATTCTAACAATCCATTTGGCTCTACTCTGGTGAGTGCACCTGCTCTAAATCCTCTTCTAGGGCTGCTCCTTTTTTATAGTGTGTCTGGGGCCTGCATTCATGTGGCCCGAAGGCCTTGGGGTGGCCCTAACGCATTAAGATGGCCCGATGGCCTTGAGAATAAACTGGCTCAAAGGCCTTGGGTGGCCCGAAATCCTTGCAGGTCCCGACGATCAAACCACTGGCCCGAACGCCCAGATGGATGAATAGTTCCAACTGCTATAGTACCCAACAGTGCCTACTACATTACTACTATAGTACTGCTACAGTACAACTACAGTAACCCGGAAATATGTCTCCACCCGGATTTGATCTTAGGTCTCTTGGATGCACCTAGAGAGTCCTCACCAACTACTACAAAAGTTCTACAATACTGCTACAGTGCTCTAGGCCATGCTGAGAACATGCTCAATGGAATTTATAGGTGGATGGGATCAAAATCTTCTATTAGTTGAGTCATAGGCAATAAATGTTTGAATTAAGGTATTCAAATGGAAACCTATGATAATATATATGGTAAGTGATACAGAACTCTTACTTGTTGGGATGAAGTTGTTGAGAGAAAGTTGTTTGGGCTAGATCTTGTTCAAGAGATGATAGAGAATGTTCATATCATCCAACAACACATTAAGAATACTCAGAGTCAGCAGAATTGCTATGATGACAACTATTGAAGGGACATTGTGTTTAGTGTTTCTGAAAATGTTTTCCCTTGAATATCACCTTGGATAAGAGTCATATAGTTTGGGAAGAATGAAAATCTTATCCCTAGGAACATTCTCTGCTATAAAATTCTTGATCACATACAAGTGGTGGATTATCGGATTTCACTTCCTCTAAATATATCTCAAGTTTGGGATGTACTCCATGCATCTCTCTTGATAATGTACATACCTAACCCTTCATGTGTACTATATCCTTATGTTGTATAAATGGAACATGAACTCTATTATGAGGTGAAGCCGGTGAAGATCTTGGACTATAGAGACAAGGTTATATGAAACAATACTACCCACCTCATCTAAATATTGTGGAGGAACCATATATATAAAGAAGAAACATGGGAACCAAAGGAGAAAATGAGATATAGGTACACACATCTCTCTTCAATTGAGAGAAGAAGTCAAAATTTTAGGGACAAAATATATTAATGGCGGAAGACACTCACACCTTGAACATTTTTAATGATAATTGTATCCCAAATTTGTGTGTTATATTTTTCACAACAAACCATTATTTTTTATGAAGTGAATATAAAGGTAAATGTGACCATTTGGATACAAATTTTATATGACGTTTGGTCAATTATGACCATTTGACAATATGACCATTGGGAACTTTATTCTTGATAATAATTTTATCGTTTTCATTAGAGTTTATAATTAAAATTTAAAAAGTGGATAATTAATAAAGAAACAAGATTTATGGCCTCAATTAATAATTCAATAAGTTTGAAACCAATTTTAAGAACTTGGGAGGGTGGAATCATCACTGAGCTTCTCTATTGACCACAAAAAATCTAATCTTCAACAATTAAATCTTGAACAAAATCACCTATGGGAGAAGTTCAAGTTAGTGAAGATTACCACTCAACCAATGTCATATTTGGAACCCTATAAAACTACCTCTATCACACACCATAATATTAAGGTGTACATGGGTTTAATAATTGGTTGTGTTTCCCAAACTTAGTGTTTAGTTTCTTTGTTTAAATAAAATTTTCATTCTATCATTTCTGTTTTAATAATATTTTGGCTTAACAAAATTGAGGTAGAATTTGATAAATCGATTTTTTAGAAATAAAGTGTACTTTATAAAAAACATATAAATAATTTAAATAAACTAATATATTATGAATAATATTTATTATAATAATATATTGTGATAAAAACACTCTTATTTAAATATAAAGCATAAAAAATTTCATTTTTTTCAAGTATAAAAAATTTACTATACATTTTCAGTCCGCTATAATTTTTAGTAAGATTTTATATTTCTAAAGGTTAAAATTATCATATTTGGATAATTATTCTGATAAAATAAATATAAATTTTTAAATCATAAAATTTAAATTAGGTCAGAGTGAATTTACCAGAATTTTCTAAAAAACAATATTTTTGGTGAATTGTAAAAATACGGTTTGAGTTTTTCAGCATGTTCATGACATCATAATTATGTATGATGAAGTAAAAAATAATTAAACACAATAAAATATTTAAAATATTTTATTTTCTTGACATAAAATATTTTAAAAATTTTCAATCCATTTCCAAATATATATTCTACTTTTGAAATTCTATAATGGAAACTTTAACATTAAAATAGGTCTTTTGTAAAAACATTAACATTACTTGCCAAAATAAGTAATATAAAATGATGGTAAAATATTGTGAATTAAAATAACATAATATTTGTTACAAGTTTCCAATACCAAATTAAAATACCATAGGGAAGCCCATGGTTTTTCATTTACCAATACCTAGGTTTCCAAGCCCTTTATTTAGAAATTAATAAACAAATCCACCACTTTTGCTTTTAAATATCCACAGATTTTTCCATTTACATTGACAAGAATTTCATCCTACACGAATCCATTATTTTTTACATCCTACGGAGTCCTACCAAGGTGTCTTAAAGCCACCAAGATCCTTATCCTCATGTTTTAGGAACTAATCTTCAAGGTAAGGGAAACCATGACTTCTCTTTTTTCATCCAAGTTTCCTCTTTGGGTGGTATGTCATTCAAATGTACAATCTAAGATCGCCTCTCCATTATTTTATCCATATAATATATTAATATTTTTTTTTATAACTGGGATACCCCTGACCTCCCTCTTTTTACCCATTTCTAAAACCATGTTTTATACCCTTTATACTGCCAATTTTACTTCTCAAATTTCCATCTTATCTTCTATAAATTACCTTTTATTTTATTTATGTAAATTACCAAACCCCCTTTTCCCTGGTTATTCAAAAAAATTTAAAAATTATTTAATTTATTATATAATTAACAAACATAAAACCCTTATTCTAATTTGTTTGGTTATAAATGACATAAAGATCTTATCTTTAAGCACTTTTTAAAATGCCAAGATTTTTATATGAAACTTGTTTCTTCTATTTCTCAATGGGATATTTATGAAGTATTTTAAAATGATATATGTGGTTCACATTAATTTATACAAATAATTTTTTAACTTTGATATCACTCCAATGCATTGGTTAAATAATTTAATCTTTGGAGATCATATGTTTTATGATACCTCGGTAAATAAATTTGGTAATTTTTATGACAACTCGATGAAAAACAATAATTATATGCTTAAGAATGTCTCATTTAAATTTTTTGATGAATTTAAATGTTATTATTAATGTTATATTTATTATTATATTCATATTATTCCTCTTCTCATTCCTTTATGATATTCCTCATGTTATTATTTATTTTTCCAAAAAGATCGCATATAAATTATTTCTCTTATTTCCCCTTAATAGGCCTTATTCTCACCCTTTCCTTTATTGTATGTCCCTGGATTTTTAGTTGAAGTAAAATTACATAGGATTAACCATGAAGAATACTTTCACACTGTTTAGAATAATTTTTTATGTTTTCATGTATTATGTACATTTTTTCTATGAAACAAAACCTTAAAATATCCTCTATTTGTACCATACAAATGACAAGTTATATAATAAAAATAGGGGGCTCCATATATTAATTACACTAATGTTTTCACACTTGATAGGTAAAATAGAATACGAAAGTTAAAATTCTAAGATATCTTGTTTTATCCACATAACATGCGTTTAATAACAACTAGTGTCTATGTATTCATTTTCTACTGTTAATATATCAGCAATGTTTTTCTTCTTACAACACCATGAGATGAAATATTTTTCTAGTAGATTAAAAGTCCCACTACTAATTTTATAATCTTTTTTTTTCATACTTTAAAATCCTCAATGGAAAACTAGAATATTTTAAATAGGTCTCTTTAAGATAATATAATCCATGGTTTTTAGTTCCATTAAAATATCAATATATTATTTGGAGATATTTTAAATAATATTACTTTGGATTTTATTAAAAATGAGAACAAATTTATATGTTAAGAATTTTGTTCCATCAGGTCACAATAAGGTAAAGTAAATTTCAAATCAATGTTTTTTAATTATTATTATTGATTGATTAAACAGATTCATCAAACATTATATTACAAGTTTTACATAGGGGTGTTCTAATATACTTATCAAGATTCATGCCAAACTTATTTAGAAGTTCATTAGAGTATTTACTTTGGTTTAAAAAATATCCCGTAGAATTTTGATAAATTTCAAAACCAAGGAATAGTTTGATTTATCCCATAAATATAATTTCAAATATTTTATTCCTTAAATTGAAAAATTTAATGAAAATATTTTCTTATTTGAAACAAAAAGAGGATTATCAACATAAATTTTATTTATTAATAAATCATTTTATTTTTTTCGAGAAAAAGGGTGGAATTGTGTTTTTTCATTTTTAAATAATTTCATAAAAGATACTTAGTAAACCACTCATACCAATAATGAGGGTCTTGTTTTAAACTATAAGGATCATTGGTTAACATGAAAAAAAAATGATATTTAAATTTATGTTTTTCAAAATGTTTTGGTTTATCTATTAAGAAAATTATAAATAAAACAATTTTAAAATAAAGATTTAAAATTCATTAGTAAATGTTTAAAATTAAAACAAAAAAAAACTATTCCAACATGATTATAATGGATTATAACCAAGAAACAATTGAAATATTTTCACAATAATCAATACCTTGTTCACTATTATATCAATTTGAAATATTTAGAGTATTGTTATTGATTATAATTCTTTGTTAGACATTTTTGTTTCAAAAGAAAACCAGGTTCAAATAATTGTGTAATAATATTATCATTCCACAAGTGTCCCAATGTTGTTCCTTATAATTAGGTTAAACCCTTATAACCTAGAAAGTATCCAATTATCATCATTAATAGAATAATTAAGTTAATTAGGTTCAAAGTGATATATAAAAGATTAATGTTCATCCTCATATATAAATTATATTCTTGTATGACATCTAAATTATAATTCACCCATAATATTATCGAGGGAGTGGTATTTAAATTCTACATATACCGTGGGTAAGGGATTATACGGGGGTTTTATTGAATCTTCAAATTCATTAGATGGTTGATTTATTTTGGTAGATTGTGCTAGTTCAGTTAAAATAATAATCAATTATAGTGTGATTTATGAAGATTATCATAAAAATCAATTTGAGTTGACTCTTTTAGGGTCATGGACCCCATAGTGATGTCTCCTTAAGAATTAATTGAATTTTAATACTTAATAAATATACCATAATTGGATTTAGGGTAATAATTTCCTAGATTATCCTTTTTATTAAGGATAAATCATTTACAACCAAAGACTTTAAAGAAGCTAACAATCTAAATGTTTGCATTAAAAATTTCACTAGGGAATTTTCCTAAGATAGGTCAAATGAGAACATGGTTAAGAATAAAGAAAAATGTATCGATCACCTTAGGCCAAAGTTATTGAATAAGGATAAAATCATTCAAGAGTGTCTTAATCATTTCTTGAAGGATATTATTTTATCATTAAAAACCCCATTTTTTGAGGTGTTATGGGATCAAATATTGACTAATGATAATATTGAGAAGCACAAAACTCATTAAAAACACTATTATAAAATTTACAAAAAGGTATAATCTAAGTGAATATATTTTTTTACTTTTAAACATATCCAATTTCCTTTAAATGTAGATAATGAAATTATAATTAGTACACACTCTAGATTTTAGAAGATAAAGTTTTGACAACACTCAAAAAGAGAATTAGTGTTTGTATCGCAATGGTATTTGAGAATGAATGAGAACATGAGATTTTAAGGCACCAATGAGTTCTACTTATAGCCTCAAAATGCTACCGAAACCTTCTAGAATTTCCTATGGTTTAATAATTTAAAGAATATAGTATTAAATGAATTTTGACTATCTTTTAATGTTTCCTTAGAAGGTCTCTGTCGACACCATCCAGCAACCCATAACCTTCACTAGGTAATAGGTAGGCCCCTTTAAATTTCATATACAATATTTATTACCACCAAGATATGGTTCTCATCCATAGGATAGTAGATGGACATCTGAATAAAACACTACCTCTTCTTAATAGAATAATATGGATGGTTTTTATCCACCATTTATTCAGTGGGTATCAACTATTAGGTGAGGCTACTCAGCATGCCGTTGGCTAGTTGGTTTCACTCCACTGGTTTTCCAGTGCATGCGTCTAGTGTATAATCTTCTTAATAACCCTTTTGAATCCTTCATTTATTTCAAACTTTTAGGGAACTTAACTCCCTGACATTAAAAAGTCTATTATAAAAGGAACAAAGACACTTCAAGTTTCTTAAAATATTCTCATGCGGTGTCATCTTTTCTATCTTGAAAAAATAATAATGAAATAATTAGACCCTTTAGATAGTGTTTCTAATCATTACAATTAAGAGGTAGTGAGAATAACAAGAAAATAATTTTTAGAGAAAAGTATTAAAATTATGATGAAGAAAAATTTTAAGATATGGAGAATGTAAAAGCCCCAGGTATTAGTTTAAGATGAATAATATGAAAAATTCTTTGAATCACATGAAATAGAGAGCTAAAAAAAAATAAAGTTCTACCATTAAAACCCTATTATTTAAATATGATGGTTATAAACTATATTTTGTTTTTGAAGGAACGAACTGCAGTGATCAAATTATTAAATATATTTAGGTAATTTTAATTTAATACAATTTTAAAAATAAAATAATAATAAGTAAGAACACAATTTTAATTAAGATCATTTATGATTAAAAAAGATATTTTTCATTAAAAATATTTCGTTGAACAATATATTTTTATTTAATTAAATTATTTTAATCACTATAGATGAAAAATTATAATTGAATTTATAGATCATATATTTAATAATATTACATTCATCTGATGAAATTTATTATATGAAAAATGCGTATAAATTAATTTTATACTTCAAAATTGGTTTTATTGAATATTTTTTGTAGATGTTATGCTTAGTTGTTGTCACTTGAATAAATTTTATTTTATCAAAAAGAATTTTTTTTTTGAAATTATCCTTTAAAAAAAATCTTAAGAAAAAAATTATATTATTCTCAAAATGCACATATTTGGGTGCATAGTTAAAAATATCAATTTTTCAAAAACTATATTTTTTAAAATTAAATTAAACAAATTTTAATGCTCTATTTGGTTTTGGATTTAGTTTTAAGAAAATTAAATTTCATATGATTAAGAATAATACAATTAATTTCACTAGATTCACCATTATACATGATTATGGAATAAAACCATTTTTATTCTTAAAATGATTAGTTTTCAAAAAACGGTTTTTCATTACATTTAATGCACTTATATTAAAATTAATATTTACCAATTATGTTAATTAAATAATTTAAAATTGATTCCATATTTTTAGTTAGTGCTTTAAAATTATTGAATAAGTTAAATTTCATTATTAATCACAATTAATAGTAATAATGGTAAATTTTTATCTCCATTGAAAATGAAAAATTGGTTAAACAGGGTTAATACTATTGGATAAAAACTAATAGTCAGTATGAAACATGATTTATTTTCATTAGATGAGTTTATTTTAACCCAAACCATCCTAATTTCTAATATATGGTATTTTTTCGACTTTACATTGATTACATGATTTATATTATTTTATGTTAAGAGTAATTATAAACTATAACTCTCTTTCACTTATTATGTTATCATAATATAAATATTTTTAAAAAATTATATATGAAAAGGCATAGAATATAAAATAATATTGTAATATATATATTTTTATTAAATTAATTGATTTTTAACTTTTTCTAATTTTATGATTAATTTGACTTATTACGCAATCTGACATATTTCTTGTACAAGCAATAGAAAAAGATAGTAAATTATTTTAAAAAAATTAAAATTTATATGTTTGGAATGAATTTTAGTGTTCATTTAATTTATTGGATAACTCTAATTTATGATGTATTTTTAATGATTTATTATTCAAATTACATTACTGTCTTGATGTATTTAAAATTAAATTATGTTAATATTTCTGAAAATGATTTTATATGTAATTTACTATTTATAAAATATTTTAAAAAAAAATTAAAATAATAAAAAAATTATAATAGAATTGGATTTAATATTTATAATAATATCATGAATGTTTCATTTATATTCCAATTTACATTATTAAAATTAAATTCCAAACCCTTATTTATTGAAATATTTGTCACCATTATTAAGGCTAAAAGGGTTAACTAGGGGGTTAAATGAAAGATTGTGTCTAAATGGAAAAAAATTAGTCTAAATTTTAGTGGTTGATTTTATATTTGTATATTTTCTCATATATTTTAATATATGGAACTTTGAATCCATTTTACATGATCTAGAAATATATTATACATTATTATTTCATGTATTATCATGATTTCCACTCCCCTTGCCTATAAAAGAGAACCTCCTATTTTACACTCCTCACACTTATCGATCTTTTCATTTAAAAAATTATCTATCTAAATCCGTTACCAACTTTCATCTCCATGTACTATAGGTTATGGTCTCAAGAAATGACAATCCTAGAAGTCTTATGGTGTAATCCGAATGAGGTTTTCAATTAGGAGGTATAACTTTTGACAAGTGGATTTTTTTTATTTTTTCTTACAACTACATAAGATATTATATAACCATGATGATATTAATAAAAAATAATCCTAAAAAATTAAATATATTTAGGTTTATAGAAAATCCCTTTCCTACCTTATTTTCCATCTTATGGGGAATGTAGACATCCCCCCTGCATATGTGTGGAATACCACCTTCACAAAGCGATGTATGTCATTTTTAAAAACTTTATAAATATGATGGTTATTATTACCTATTTAAGTAATATATTTTATACTTATTAATTATTATTATGCTTAAATGTTAATATATTTTTGTCTACTTACCTTCCAATATATTAAAAAGTGAAAACATATTTCATGCGTACGTGTTGACTACCACCACCACTAGGAAATGTGATTCATTTTTCATGTCTTACATTCACGGCTTGTCCTAGAATTATATATAATGTCAAAAAATTATAATTATATAATTATTAATATTTTTTAAATCATGTAATAATGATCCCTATGACCATGGTGAACCTAATAAAGTCATCTTGAAATTATGAACCAATCAACCATAAAACATCCAAGGTGAATGTAATTGATTTTTTAATAATATAAGAAATTATAATATATAAAATAAAATGGATTATGATAAGTTAAAAAATATTATAAATTATCATTGTCTTTTAATAAATTAATGTATGTTTATTATACATTATTTAAAGAATTTACCTGGTGATTCGGGCTTGAGGTAAGGAATTTCCCATCTCAATTTTATTTAATTAAGACTCATTAAATAATTATCCCATGTTTTATTTTATGTGTTGTATATACATACATATAGATTTACTTTATTATTAATGAACTGAAATAAAACTTCCATGAGATGGGAGAACCACAATAATATCATCAGATTCAATAGTATAATAAATTTACATTAAGAGAAATGTTGAAAATTCTAGAGAGGTAACATAAACACCCTATATAAACTTGCAAAAAAGGGCCTATATACACGGTATCTAAATTAAAATCCCAAAAAAATAAAAATAATGGGATAAAGACCAACCATATTATATACATACAATATTAATGGGTAACAAATCCCCAAATGATTCAACTTGATCTAACTTCATTAGAATACATCTCCTCTATTAAAATTTAACAGTTCAAATCAAGAATATCTACCTAGGTATACAGTTCCCTTACATTTACCTACATCCTACAAAATAATGTTTACATATCCCCAAGGTAATTTTTATGGTGTGAAGAAAAAACACCAATACCATACCACCGAAAATCATTTTAATTCCTTTACCCATATAAACCAAACTACTAATTTGAAACCAATATTTAAAAACTAGACCATATTAAAACAATAAACTTTCAAACAAAACGTTAAAAATTCCCTTTAGTTTTCCATTTCAAATAAATCATGTTTTCCAAAACATTTACCCACATAAAACAAAAACAAGTCAAAACTACACAATAAGATCAATATACCCAATAAATATTAGAAGTGGAAAGCATAGAATCATAATCATCGTATAATTGTTGAACAAAATGGAAATAAAATATCTCTATATATCAAACATGGAACTAAATAAATGTATCAAGAACATAAAATATCAATGAATGAGTAATTACACATTGTTATGTGACAAAAAATTTTTAATATAAGGGAGTATAAACAATGTATGTTATCCATATAAAAAAAGTAGAAGCTCTCACTGTCTTCCTATGGGCGCAACTCCAACATCTCTCATGGTCCCTTGAAAAACCCCTTTATCACGCCCTATGTAACCCATGGGATACTCCATAACTGCATAATAAAAAATATATTCTATATATTAAAAACCATTTCACAAAAAAATTCTCAAACCATCATTCCAATTTTATAAAAAACCTTCTCGTATGGTAAACATAGATCTAAAAACTTTTTTGAAATCCATTTAAATTCATAAAAAACATTTTTATTAATTTTAAAAAACACTTAGAGTGCATACACACCACTCTCATTTGGAAAACATTGTTAAAACACAGGGATTTTTAAACCATGTTATAAATATTGTCAATCAAGAGATAATCATCGACCAGAAATCAAAAAAAAAGAAAATTTTATAAACACATACAAATGGTGGTTACTAATTTTATGGCAATCCATAGAAAACACCCTCAAATGTAGACACCTCCCTCGGAGTCAATCTTAACTTAATCTCCTTTTATGAAAACCACCTATAATAACTAGGAAAAGTCCTTACACACATATGCAATAAGAAATCAATCCAAATCCACCAATTAAAACCATATTTTTTCCACCCCAACCATCTATGGTTACACACATTCCTAAAAATGATGGAAAATCATGAGAATGTGAAAAGGAAAAAAGTTAACCCAATAAAAATGAATTAACTCAAGTAAAACCACCAAGATACTGAGGATAATCCACAAAAATGGAAGGAATGATGCTTTTACACCAACAAGATATATTTTTCATGAGAAAAAGGGAAAATAAGGGCCAAAAGTCTTAAAACATACAGAGTAAAATTGGTAAAATATCACTTTTTAATTAGATAGTCAGGTCTCATGGTTTTCTGAATGATTAAGAAAATTGTGTAACAATTATATGGGAGATAATGTCTCCCCAAAACTATTCACAAGGTTACCCATTGGGTCTTTAATGGTTTTTAAATCCATTACCAAAACATAAAAATGCACACTATTCTCCCCTCAACATCGCTAGCACAGTCAACTACACGGTTGGAAGACTGTACATATTTTATGTCTTCCCCAAAAATGGGTTTTTTTTTACCTCAGGATACCATAACCTCCAATGGAAAAAATGGTAAATAAAACTCAAAGTTAGAAATACTAGTGACCCATTGGGTAATATACATCGGCTGGATGTTGATTTATGTTGGTGTCCAAGATTCAAAATGATATCTTAGCATCCTTAAGTTCCTATGAAATGTCAAAGAACATTAGTAAATGAGTTTAACAAGACTATTATGATTTGAAAAAGTATCATTTAACGTTTTTAAATTATTCTCACATGATTTCATTATGTATATCTTCTAAACACTTAATGATATAATTAATTAGTTTGAAAAGTGTTTATGAGAATTAAAATTTAATGACAATGAGAATCAAAAAAATTTAAACTTTTTATGATAAAAAACTCTTGAATAATAACTAAATAAAAACAAAAACATATTTTTTTTTGGAATATAACATTAAAAATTCAATAAAGTTTTTAATTTACAGAGATACTGATAATTACTCTCACTTTAAAGAATCAATAATATATTATTTATAAAAAAACATCTCTTGATAACATAAAACTTGTCCCCTAAAAACTAATAACATAAAACTTCTTCCCCATTGAGATTATAAAAAATTAATCATATAAGGAGGTTGAGATTAAAATAAAATTTAAACCTATATTTATCATTATTATTTCTTTTTTAGAGAGAAAATTAATGTTTCGGAAAATATTAAAAAACTATAATAAAATTTTAGAAAATGATAATTTTGTAAAATATCGATATAAAATAAAAAAAAATTATTTTCACAAAAAATTTCCCAAGTGAAAAATAATTTTTGTAAAAGAAATACATGTTAAAAAATATCAATAGTTAAATAAATATTCAAAAAACGTTTTAGAAAATGTTATTTCTTCAAGGATTATTTGATTTATATTTAGATTATTTTATATTAAAATAACACATTAGGTGAGATAGATGGGTCATATCCATTTAAAAATGGATTAAAAATAGATAATTTTATGATTCATTAAATAAATAAATTTTATTAATGTTTATGTTTATAAAACATATAAAATTCAGCAGGAGTTTCAAATCCGGTGTCTAGAAAAGTCCCATTACATTTGCCCAATATGCATATTGGACTGAAGATACAACTATCTATTTTTGGTATAGAATACCTAAAAAAATATAATCTAGAGACACATCCACTTATTTTTATCTTGACCGGAATATTTACCTTGAAATATCACAAATAATTTACTTTATCGAAATTATGAAATCATTGGAAACATTTTTTTAAAAAAATTGAAAAAAATAAATTTAAAGAATAAAGTTTTATAAAATATAATTATTTAAAAGGTTAATATATAAGTTTCAAAATCCAATAATTCCTAATTCACCTTTAATAATGAAAACTTGATCAATAGGAAGGGCTTTGGTAAAGATATTAGCAAGTTAAAAGTTGTTGAAAATAATTAAAAGAACCATATCACCCATTTGAAAGGTATCTTAACTAAAATAGTGTCTCAAATAAATGTTCTTATTTTCAGAGTGTTGGCTAATATTTTAAAATATAATATGTAAGAAACTGAAAATTTTAAATGATAACTGTTTCTAGAATTTTTTATTAATATTTTTCACAAAAAACCATGTTTTTTATAAAGTGAATATAAATGGAAATGTGACCATATGGATTCAACTATTATATGAAATTTCATCAATTCTGAAATTTTAACAATAAAAAATGGCAACTACACTCTTGATAATAATTTTAATGTCATTATTAGATTTTATAAGTAAAATTTTAACAATGGGTAATTAATATAGAAAGAAGTGTTGATGGCCTCAACCAATAGAGTCATGTCGTTTGAAGCCCTTTTTTCAAAACCTTGGAGGGAGGAATCATCACTATGGTTCAACCATGATCAATCCCAAGACGATCTTCAATAAGTGAAGTTGGAACAAAATTTCTGACAGGAGAAGTTCAAGTTAGTAGAGATTTCCACTCAGTCGATGTTAGCCGAGGCACCCCACGAAACTACCACCATCGCACACCTTACTATTAGGAAAAATCTAGGTGTAATAATGGGTTAGATGACCTGATAGTATTGTGTAATAACTTTTTTTATATAAAAGTTTTCTTGCATCATTTTCATTTTAAGAATTATTTTTACTAATAAAATTGAGGTAGAATTTGATAAATTGATTTTTCGGAAAGAAATTTTACATTATAGAAATGATATATATAATTTTTATAAAATAATATAATATGAATAAATTTGAGTTTAATAAAATAGTGTGATTAAAACACTCAAATTTAAATAAAAATGTTAAAATAATTCAATCTCTATTCTGGTGTGAGAAATTTTACTATGCATTTTCAATTCACTATTGTTTTTAATAAAAATGGATTTTTATATTTAAATGTTAAAATTATAATATTTAGAGAATTAATATGAAAAAATAAATATCATTTTGAAATAATCACTTTTAAATTAGCCAAAATCCATGAATTAAGATATCTTATTTGATTAATATCATATATTTTAATATATTTTAATCAATTTCAAAATATATAATCTACTTTCCAAATTCTAAAATTGAAACTTTATCTTTAAAAATGTTATTCTGTGAAAAAATTCTATTCCCATTACAAAATAATTAATATAAAATTATGGTCAACTCTTAGGGATCAAAATAACATAATAGGTTTCCCAAGTGTCCAATAACATGGGAAAATACTATAGTCAATTCATTGTTTTGTGTTTACCTCTACACAGTTATCCAAGGCCTACATTTAGAAATTAATAAACAAATCCACCACTTTTTCTATAAATTACTACCCATTTCTCCATTTCCATTCACTCTCATCTCATCCACCATGAGGATATAATTATTTTTACCTCACAAGGAGTCCTCTCAAGGTTTCCTCAATCCCCTAGGGTTTGGATCCTCACGTTTTAGGAACTAATATTCAAGTTAAGGGAAACCTACACTCTTCTTTTCCATTTAAGTTTTCTCTTTGTGTGGTATGTATTTATAATTTCAAAACTAAGTTCCTATTTCCATTTTATTTTATCCCCTTACTATATAAATAATATTTTATTAATGGGAGACTCATTTCCCTCCTCTTTTTACCGTTTTTTAAAACCATGTTTCATTCTCATTTTTCTTCTGATTTTACTTCTCTAATTTCTCTCTTCTCCTCAAGAAAGTCACTTTTATTATCTTTATGTAAATGCCCAAACCACTGAATTTTATATGGGTATTTTCCAAGATGTCAAAATTATTTTTTTGATTCTATAATTTAAATACATAAAACCCTCATTCCCTTTTTGTGGGTTATAGATGAAATAAAGATCATGTCTTTAAGAACTAATTAAAATGCCATGAATTTTCTGTCAAAAAAGTTTCTTCTATTTATCAACATGTAATTTCTAAAATGTTTTATTATGATACATATATATCACATTAATTAATACATATAAATGGTGTTCTCTGATAGTGCTCCAATACAATGCGTTAAGAATCTAATCTCTAGAGATGACACGTCTTATGACACCTCAATGAATAACCATGATAATTTTAATGACACCTCACTGACAAACCATAGTGATATGCTTAAGAATGTATCATTGAAATGTTTTATCCCTATTTCCATGTAATTATTCAAGTTATTTTTATTATTATAATCAATGTTTTACTTTTCTTATACCTTTACGATATTCCTCATATTCTTATTGATTTTAGCTCAACACCACATGTAAATTGTTTCTCTTTCATTCCCTTAACAAGCCATATGCTAACCCTTTCCACTGATGTATTTCCCCAGGTTATGAGATTTAGTAAATGTACTTAGTATAAACCATAAATAATCCTTTATGTTTTTTAAAAAAATATTTTAAATTTTAATGTATTATGTACCTTTTTTAAAAGAAACTAAACCTTAAAAGAACCTTGGTTTACCCCATGTAAATGAAAAGATATATAATAAAAAAATTAAATTCCATTGTTAGTATCAAAGTATGGTTTATTTATTTTTGGAAAAAATGATATGAAAAGTTTAGAAAAAACCGTATAAAAGAGTTAAAATATAGAGAAGTATCTCATTATTTGGGAAAAGTGTTAAGTAAGTGGTTTCGAGAAAAGAATAGCATGTAAGGATACAAACAAGTGGATGTGGTTTTGGAATATATGTACCTAGGGTAACAACATCAATAAGGTGTGTCGGGCCTGACTTGGTGTAACATGTTACATGACAATGGGTCTAACTATACACATGGTTTCACACTCCCGAGAGATATGTATAGTTAATTACAAGATTTTTATGAACCATTATGAAGGATTAGTAGAGAATGTAATTTCTTTTAATGAATAAAATGTTTAAGAATGAAGTTTTAAGACATAAAATTCATATAGAGTTATAAAATTCATAGAATAAAAATTTTTCTCACTAAGTTTTTCTTATTTTAGAAAATGGTGGGATATAGGAAGGACCATGTAAATGGTAAGAACAACGGGCCACATGCTAATGACCCTATGATGTAATTTTTAATTGAAAACATTATTATAATAATGAATCAACTTACTCGAGTTATAGACAATAACTTGAATCAAGCTAGGAGACCAAATTCACCTCGACGTGAAAAACTTTCTATTGAGTCCTTTTTTCATCATGACCAACTTATTTTGGTGGATATACCTTCAAATTTATTATTAAATAATGGATAATATCTATTAAAAATATCTTTTCTATACTATATTGTTTAGAACAAGAGAATTCCACCCTTGTTGTGTACCTCTTAGAGGGAGAAGCTGATCAGTGGTGAACACTGGTTGACAACATGAAGCCTATAATGAAAATTAAAGCCATAGAGTGGGATGAATTGAGGGGATCATATTAAAAAAATATTTCCCCCATTCTTTGAGAAAAAAATAGATAAGGAATTTCTAGAAATGAATATGAAGGAGAATAAATCTGTGGGAATCTATGAGACGAGATTTACTAGGATTTCTCACAACACCACTAGATTTTTCATAGAGCCTAATGGAAAGGTTGATAGATTATTTGGTGGATTAAGATCACATCAATAAAATAATCTAGCCAATAAAGACTATTATAACTATGATGAGATAGTGAGAAGTGTTATGAAGTTTTAACTGGAAATCAGAGAGACGCAGTAGTCCAATAGATCAAATAAAAATAAGATATCCTAGGAGCCAAACATGGGGTGGATCTTTGATCATGGAGTAGAAGGAATACAAATGAAACTTACCACATTAATAAAATGTGTAAAGAACCATTTAGGGAACATATTTCTTTGAAGTGGGAAATGTTAGAATTCTGGAAGATATTCCATATTGCTCGAAACTATCATATTGTGTTCAATACTCAAATTCTATACCATAACGACCAATGGAAGATGTTTCTATACTAGGATGAAGTTCAATGATTCCAGTGTTGAAATATTAGGAACTTTTCCAATAATTTTTGAAATATAAAGATATTATAGGGGAATCACCATCAACATCAGGATAGGCCAAGGGAGCAATTTCTATCCTTTTCTATAAAGATGGATGAAGTTAAAGCACCCAATAATATGATGGTAGGTACTCTTATTGTTCTCTTAATGCTAGATAATACATTATTTGATTCTGGTTATACACATTATTTTATTTCATCGATGTTTTCAAAGATTATAGAATCAATATTTGAAATTATATAAGTAATTTAATCATTCCGGACTCCTAAAGGGATTATCCAAGCATCATCACCACATAGAAACTATATTATTCGCTTTGGCGAGCACAATCTCATTGTAAGAATAGTAGTCATTCCCATCCTGAAATTCAACACTATAAGAGGGATGGTAAACCAATAAAAGTATAATGCTAATATTAATTATAATAGAAAGTAAATCACAATAGTTTTTAATGGAAATCTTATAGTTATTTTAAAATAAGATATATCTCGACCTGATATTTTTATAAAAACACCTATAGTGGCCTTCTTTATGAAAATTATAAATGAGGATGAAAAAGGAAATGAAGGTATATAAATATAGAATGTCCACATCATTCATCAATACATTGACATATTTTTTGAGGATTTACCTGGACCTCCCCCAAAAATAGAGGTAGTGTTCTCTATTTAACTTATGCCAGGATTCGAGATGATATCAAAGACCCAGTATAGAATTGAAAATGTGGTGTAGGATAAATTAAACAAACAACTCCAAGATATTTTGTATAATGGGTTTATTTGACCAAGTGCATCTACTTGGGTAGAATTTGTTCTATTTGAGAAAAATATGGATAGATCAGCGTGAATTTTCATTGTTTATAGAGAACTTAACAGGATCACAGTGAAGAAAAAATACCCTATTCAAAGGATTAATGCTTGATTTTACTAGCTTCATCGGTTTAATTACTCTCCAAGATTGATCATAAATATGGTTATCATAAATTTATTTTGTAGAAAGAGTATATTCTAAAGAATTACTTCTGATCACAATGTGGGCATTATGAGTTTTTTGTAACTCCATTCATCTTTTATAATGCTCCTATATTTATTGATTTTATGAATAATGTATTTAAGGACTACCTTTAAATTATTTTTTTCATTGTTATTGATGATATTATAATATATTTTAAATTTTATGATAAGTATTAGGATTATCTAACGGCCATACAACAAAATATGAAGAAAGATATGTTATTTGGAAAGTTCATTAAAAGTGAATTTTAGTTACAGAAAGTTTCTTTCTTGGGGAACATTGTAACGAATGAAGGAATATCAGTTGAACCTATAAAGAAAAAGTTTGATGATGAGTGTCTTAGTCCTAGAAAAGTAACTAATATTCGTAGTTTTCTTGGTTTAACATTATATTATAGAAGGTTTTTGAGAATAATTTTCACTACTAACTAATTCACTAGCCAAGTTAACTCAAAAATGGGCCAAGTTCATTTGGTAAAAGGAGTGTGAAGAAATTTTCCCAGACCTAAAGAGGATATTGATTACTTCACTCATGTTAACTCTACACTTTATCAGATAAATATTCATTATTTTTAGTGATGCGTCTATGGAAGGGCTTGTGTGAATCCTCATGAAAAATGGAAAGATGATTGATTATGCATCTTGATAGTTGAAACCTCATGAAAAGAATTTTCCTACACATGACCTGAATCTGGTTGTGTTTTTTTCCTCTAGTGATATATAGACACTATCTTTATAGGGATAAATGTTATATATATACGGAACAAAAATGTTTGAACTATATTTTCATGAAAAAGCAATTGAACATGAGATAGAGGAGATTGTTGGATCTTCTTAAAGACTACGATTGTTCAATTTTTTATCATCCTGGAAGAGTAAACATATTCACTAATGTATTAAGTCAAAAAAAACCTAATGTTCTAAAAATTATGAGGATTCAAAGAGACACTACTGGAAAAACAACCTATTCCCATAGTTCAAAACTATGGGTATAGCCCCCAAAACCGTGGGTATAGGCTATACCCATGGTTTTGGGAACCGTGGGCTAGAACGGTGTCGGGATAGGGGTCTTGACCTATACCCACGGTTTGGTAGAACCGTGGATATAGGTGTCTCACACACAAATATCCTGATGTACAGTGTGGCAAGGCATTTCACCCATAGTTTTCAAACCGTGTGAGAATTAAATTTTTCAAAAAATGAGGACAGTAGGTTTCGAACCCGCGCCACAAGAAGCGACTCAATGCTGCAACCCAATAACAGACCAACCGACCTGACGAAATTATATGTATATACAGATAATTTTATTATAATATATTAATAATAATCCTGTTATCTAAAAAAACCGTGACCAGAAGGTTTCAAACACGCGACCTGGAGGGAATGAGTAGAATGACGAACCAACTAAGCTACGAGGATTATGTTCAAGTAGTTATATGATTTTATACTTATATTAATATTGTCGGTATATTTTAAAATTGCAATGACCGAGATTTGAACACCGCACTTCCCAAAAGTGAACGAAGATCTAAACCAACCAAGCTACTGAATTTATGTTTATAAAAATTGGCATCCGTATATTAATATTATTTAAGGCATTGTTCCTGCGTAAAATTTATTTTTTCCCGCACAATTTTTTTCCCATTTTCCCCCACCATAACGCAGGAAACCTATACACACGGTTTTGAAAAACCATGGGTATAGGTATTTGAAAAAAATACCCCCTATATCCACGGTTTTTAAAAACCGTGGGAATAAGTCTTCACAAAAAATTCTATGCCCACAGTTTTTGTAAAACCGTGGGTATAGGTCTTCCAAAAACACCTATGCTCACGGTTTTGTCGAAAACCCTGGGTATAGGGTACCTATACCCATGGTTTTGGAAAACCGTGGGGATAGGTTCCCATACTATCTTATACCCACGGTTTTGTGGAAAACCGTGGGTATAGACCCAATTTCCATTAGTGAGATCCATTGATCGAAGGCCTAGTAAAACTGGACATGGTAATTGTAAGAGAATATACATCATCAACCTTATTGAAAATTATTTCCAAACTAGCAGTACTAGAGAACATCAATAAATATGAGAGAGATGATCCTTTTTTACATTATAGGATAAAGGATGTGAATAATGTGTTGTTTCTGGAGTTTAATATGGATTAATAAGGTTTACAGATATTTTTTTACAGGGACATGATTTCCATCTATTGTGGAAATAAAGAAGGAGCTGAGGTATGAAGCTCATAGTTCTGTATTCTCTATACACCATCAAAGTACTCAAATGTATAGGGACCTTCGTGATCATTATTGGTGGGATAACAAGAAAAGGGTGATTTCTAACTACACATCAAGGTTCCTGGTGTGTCAAAACGTGATGACAGATCAAAAATTTCCCAAGGTCATTATTACAACCACTACTCATAACAACCTAGAAGTTAGATAATATCACATTGGACTTTTTCACTCGTCTCTCAAACAAACCCAAAGGAAATAATGTAACGTGGGTTATATTGGACAATCCCACTAATAATTCCAATTTTATATCTTTCTAGTATGATTTATCTCTTGATCAACTATCCACGATTTATGTGAAATAAGTGGTGTGGTTTCATGGAGTACAAATTTCTATCATATCTGATTGTGATCCAAGGTTTACATCAAAATTAAATAGACATATTCAAAATGTTCTGTGTACTGAATTTAATTTTTGTATGACATTTCACCCCCCAAGTGATAGATAATATAAAATAATTATTCGAACACTCTAGGACATGCTGAGAACATGATAAATGGAATTTAAAGGTGGATGGGAACAAAATCTTCCATTAGTTGAGTCATAGGAAATAGAATTTTGATTTAAGGTATTCAAATAGAAACCTATGAAGATCTATATTGGAAGCGATATAGAAATCCTTCTTGTTGGGATGAAGTTGTTGAGAGAAATTTGTTTGGTAAAGATCTTGTTCGAGAGATGATAGAAAATGTTCATAACATCCAACAACACATTATGAATACTCAATGCCAGCAGACTTGCTATGCTAACAACTATTGAAGGGAAATTGTCTGTAGTGTTACTAACAATGTTTTCCCTTTAATATCACCTTGTATAAGATTCATATAGTTTGGGAAGATTGAAAATATTATCCCTAGGTATATTATCTACTATAAAATTCTTGATCGCATACGAGTAGTGGATTATCATCTTTCACTTCCTCTAAATATAGCTCAAGTTTATAATGTACTCCATGAATTTCTCTTGAGAAATTAAATACCAAATCCTTCACATGTACTAAATATTTTGGAGGTATAAATGGAACATGAACTCTATTATGAGGTGTAGCCGGTGAAGATCTTAGACCATAGAGACAAGGTTCTATGAAACAATACTACCCACCTCATCAAAATGTTGTGGAGGAACCATATATATAAAGAAGACACATGGGAACCAATGGAGACAATGAGAAATAAGTACATACATATCTCCTCAATTGAGAGAAGAAGTCAAAATTTTAGGGACAAAATATCTTAAGGGGGAATACTGTCACGACCTGAACATTTTTAATGATAATTGTATCCAAAATTTGTGTGTTATATTTTTCATAACAAACCATTATTTTTTATGAAGTGAATAGAAAGGTAAATGTGACCATCTAGATACAAATGTTATATGAAGGTTGCTCAATTATGACAATTTGAAAATATGATAATTGGGAACATTATTATTGATAATAATTTTATGGTTTCCGTTAGAGTTTATAATTAAAATTACAAAAATGGATAATTAATAAAGAAAGAATATTTATGGCCTAAATCAATAATTAAAAATGTTTGAAACCAATTTTAAGAGCTTGGGAGGGTGGTATCATCACTGAGGTTCTCTATTGACCAACAAAAATCAAATCTTCAACAATTAAAGCTTGAACAAAATTATCAATGGGAGAAGTTAAGTTAGTGAAGATTACCACTCAGCCAATGTCAAATGAGGCACCCCATGAAACTACCACAATCACAAACCATAATCTTAGGGTGTACATGGTTTTAATAATTGTTTGTGTTTCCCAAACATAGTGTTTAGATTCTTTGTTTAAATAAAATTTTCATTCCATCATTTTCATTTTAAGAATATTTTTTCTTCATAAAATTGAGGTAGAATTTGATAAATTGAGTTTTTAGAAATAAATTGTACTTTATAAGAAAGATATCAATAATTTAAATAAAATAATATATTATAAAAAATACTTATTAGAAAAATATATTGTGATAAAAATGCTCTTATTTAAATATAAATCATAAAAAGGTTCATTTTTTTCAAGTATAAAAAATTTTACTATACATTTTCAATCTGCTATAATTTTTAATAAGAATTTTTATATTTAAAGGTTAAAATTATCATATTTAGATAATTATTCTGATAAAATAAATATAATTTTTGAAATCATAATGTTTAAATTAGGTCAGATTTAATTTACGATAATTTTAAAAAAAACAATATTTTTTAGTGAATAGTAAAAATACGGTTTGAATTTTTCAGTATGTTCATGAAATCATAATTATGTAAAATGAAGTAAAAAAAATTAACCACAATTGAAGATTGAAAATTTTTTATTTTCTTGAGATAAAATATTTTAATCCATTTCCAAATATACATTCTACTTTTCAAATTCTTTAACGGAAACTTTAACAATAAAATTGGAATTTTGTGAAAACATTAACTTTACTTGCCAAAATAAGTAATATAAAATTATGGTAAAATATTTTTAATTAAAATAACATAATATGTGTAAAAAGTGTCCAATACCAAAGGAAAATACCATAAGTAAGCCCATGGTTATTCGTTAACCAATACCTAGGTTTCCAAGCCCTTTATTTAGGAATTAATAATCAAATCCACCACTTTTTCTTTAAATAACCACACATTTCTCCATTTTCATTCACAAAAATTTAATCCTACATGAATTCATTATATGTTTACATACTTAGGAGTCCTACCAAGGTGTCCTAAAGCCACCAAGATCTTTATCCTCATATTTTATGAACTAATCTTCAAGGTAAAGGAAACTGCTACTTCTCTTTTCCATTCAAGTTTCCTCTTTGTGTGGTATGTCAATAAAATTTACAATAAAATTTACCTTATCCATTTTTTTATCCCTATAATATATTAATATTTTTTTATAATTATGATACCCTTGACCTCCATCTTTTAACCCATTTCTAAAAAAAATTTATACACTTTAGGCTGTCGATTTTACTTCTCAAATTTATCTCTTCTCCTCAAGAAATTCCCTTTTATTTTATTTATGTAAATTAACAAACCCCCTTTTACCCTGGTTATTTAAATAACTTTAATAATTATTTATTTTATTCTATAATATATATAAATAAAACCCTTGTTTTATTTTTTTTGGTTATAAATGAGATAAAGATATTGTCTTTAATCACTTTTTAAAACACCATGATTTTTATATGAAACTCATTTTTCTATTTCTGAATGGGTTGTTTATGGAGTATTTTAAAATGATATATGTGGTTTAAATTAATTTATTCAAATAATTTTTTAATCATTATATCATTCCAATGCATTGGTTAAATAATTTAATCTCTGGAGATCACAGGTTTTATGATACCTCGGTGAATAACTTTGGTAAATTTTATGACACCTCGATGAAAAACCATAGTTATATGCTCAATAATGTCTAATTTAATGTTATTGAGGAATTTAAATTTTCTTATTAAAGTTATATTTATTATGATATTCATATTCTTCCTTTTCTCATGGCTTTATGATATTACTCCTCTTATTATTTATTTTTTCAAAAAGATCACATCTAAATTATTTCTCTTATTTCCCCTTAATGGGCCTTATGCTCGCCCTATTCTTTATTGTATGTACCTAGATTATTAGATAAAGTAAAATTACTTAGAATTAACCATGAAGAATCCTTTCACATTGTTTATTATAATTTTTCATGTTTTCTTATATTTTGTATATTTTTTCTAAGAAACAAAACCATAAAATATCCTCTATTTATACGATGTAAATGAAAAGTTATATAATAAAAATGGGGGATCCATATACTAATTGCACTAAATTTTTCACACTTGATAGGTAAAAGAGAATATGAAAGTGAAAATTATTAGATAGCTTGTTTTATCCACATAACATGGGTTTGATAATAACTAGTGGCTAAGTATTCATTTTCTACCATTGATAGATAAACAAAGTTTTTATTCTTACTACACCATGAGATGAAATATTTTTCTAGTAGATTAAAAGTCCCACTACTAATTTTACTAAATTTTTTTCACACTCTAAAAACCTCAATGGAAAACAAGAATATTTAAAATAGGTTTCTTTAAGATAAAATAATCCATGGTTTTTAGTTCCATTAAAATATCAAAAAAATTATTTGGAGATATTTTAAATGATATTACTTTGTATTTTATTAAAAATGAGGAAACATTTATACGTTAAGAATTTTGTTCCATCATGACACAGTAAAATAAATTAAATGTTAAATCAAAGTTTGGTAATTATTATTTTTGAGAAAACATTACATTACAAGTTATACATAGTGGTGTTCTAATATACTAATCATGAATCATGCCAAACTTATTTAGAAGTTCATTAGAGTATTTAACTTGGTTTAAAAAATATCCATTAGAATTTTGATAAATTTGAAAACCAAGGAATAGTTTGATTTATCCCATAAATATAATTTCAAATATTTTATTCCTTAAATTGAAAATTTCAATGAAAATAGTTTCTTATTTGAGACAAAAATAGCATTATCAAAGTAAATTTGATTGATTAATAAATCATTTGATTTTTCTCCGAGAAAAAAGGTGGAATTGAGTTTTTTCATTTTTAAATAATTTCATAAAAGGAACTTAGTTAACCACTCATACCAATTATGTGGGTCTTGTTTTAAAATATAAGGATAACTGGTTAACGTGAAAAATGATATTTAAATTTATGTTTTTTAAAACTTTTTGGTTGATCTATTAAGAAAATTATAAATAAGACCATTTTAAAATGAGTATTTGAAATCCATTAGTAAAATTTTAAAATTAAAACAAATAAACAACTATAACAAGATTATAATTGATTATAGCCAAGAAACATTTGAAATTTTTTCACAATAATCAATAATTTGTTCAGTATTATATCATTTTGAAAAATTTCGAGTCTTGTTATGGATTATAATTCTTTTTTAAACATTTTTATTTTGAAAAAACACCGAGGTTTTAATAATTGTGTAATAATATTATCATTCTATAAGTATACCAATGTTATTTATTATAATTAGGATAAACCCTTATAACCTAGAAAGTATCCAATTATCATCATTAATAGAATTATTAAGGTAATTAGTTTCAAAGTGATATATAAAAGATTAATTTTCATCCTCATATATAAATTTGTCTTTTATAACTTCCAAATTATAATTCACCCATAAAATTATCAAGGGGTGGTATTTAAATTATACCCAAACCTTGGGTAAAAGAGTATAAGGGTGTTTTATAGAATCTTAAAATGCATTAGATGGTTGATTTTTTGGGTAGATAATTCTAGTTTAGTGAAAATAATAATCAATTAGAATTTGATTTATGAATATTATCATCACAATTGATGTGAGTTGACTCTTTTTGGGTCATGGCCCCCATAGTGAGGAATCCTTAATAATTAATTTAATTTTAATACTTAAGATATATACCATAATTGGATTTAGGGTAATAATATCATATATATTTTTTATTAACGATAAAGCATTTATAACCCACTACATTAAAGGAGATAACAATCTGAATGTTTTCATTAAAAATTTCATTATGGGATTTTCCTAACATAGCTCAAATGAAAACATAGTTAAGAATAAAGAAAAATGTATCGATCAGATTATGCCAATGTAATAGAATAAGGATAAACTCATTCAAGAGTGTCTTAATCATTTTTTAGAGGATCTTATTTTATCATTAAAAAATCACATTTTTATGTGTTCTAAGATCAAGGATGGACTAAAGATAATCTTGAGAAGCACAAAACTCATCCAAAACATTTTTATAAAATTTGCAACAAGGTCTAATCCAAGTGAATATAGTTTTTTACTTTATAAAATATCTAATTTCCTTGAAAAGTTGATAATGAAATGAAAAACCTTATTTTTATGAGAAAACATGAATATCCCTGTAAATATCATATAGTTAGACAATTAAAAATATGTAATTATAACCTCCAATACTAGAAAAGAGTGTTGGTCCAGAAATGTCAATGCAGACTAGTTATTTGGATTTCAAATAGTAATAAATTTTTTTCTATTTGTAAGAAGATATTTATTTTTTTATAAGATGAAATGGATCATAAAATAGGTTGATGTTAAAATTAAATTTTAGTAAATATCATACTGGTAGTTTAAGGTTGATCATGAAAATAGATTAAATATCATAATGAATTAGGTGGTAATTCCCAAACAAAGATTCATTATATTGGTTACATAAAAACTTAACATTTTGACTTTCAATATATTTTTAATATATAATATATAAATTTAAGAAGTGAGATGTTGTAAATAAAAGTTTTCCTTTAGAATTAAAAAAATACAAAAAACATTTTTAAAGTAATTTTGAAACTGGTATCACATATTCTATTACAACATAATAAATTATGATTCAACCCATTAACTAACAATACATATTTAATTGTATTAATATGGGAGAAAATAATAATATATATATAGGTAATTTTACCTTTTCATTCATATCTAATTGTTATATTTCCTCTATGAAAGTCTTTCAAATGATTGAATTTGAATGGATCATCACATACATGAACTTATAATCATCTATCTACATAGCATTCTTTTTCGTGATATTTTTTAATGATAAAATATTTTTATAAAATACTATGATAATAATTCTTCTAGTACACATATCTTGGATCTAATTAAGTTATCTAATAAAGACATTGGAATGTAAACTTGTTTAGAACATGTTTTTACCTTAAAAACATGAGAAGTGAGGTAAATAATTTTATTTCTACTATAACTATAATTTTTACAATTTAATTCATAATAAAAAAATTCATTTTGTGATATTCCTTTTATAAAATTGTTAATTTTATAATATTTTTGGATTGTTTTGACAAACCATTCCAGGAATTTATTTTAATTACTAATTGTGATCCCAAATTCATATCTAATGTTTGTTCACCTACAAAAAAATGAGGTAGATTATTTTTATGATATTTTATTTAAAGTTATAAACTATGAACATTTGGTAGTTCATTTAGTTTTAAAACCAAATAAGGATTTTCCTTTAAATGTTTATCTATTTCAACAATGAAAACATTTACGTTTTTTTAATGGTCTTCAAAATTAAGAAAAATATCAGAAACCATCTTGATATTGATCACTAGAATAAATTATATCATCATCAATTAAAGGAGTGGTTGATTATATAAAAGATTAAGAACTAAAATAAGAATAATTAACTTTTTTACATTCCTTGTCATTGGCTATGAGTCACTTAGAAAATTCATTTCTTGAACAATATGATTATATTGAATCCTCACTTTCACATCATCTTGAGATAATTAGAGATTTCATGCCATAATTCTTTCTTTAATTTTTTTTGTCTGTGGGTAGTCTATTTTGATGTGGTGCTTATTTTGTGAATTAACTTATGTAACTTATTTTCATAATTTTATGTTATCAAAAATTGGGTATATATTGTATTATTCATGTACTTTTTCTCCCTTTTATAAATATTTGCAGTGTCGACTTCTCTTTTAGATGATTCATTGTGGATATCTTTGAAATAAATTTTCCTTTTATTTTAATCGACCTCTATATCAACATTTTTTTGCTATTATTTTCATTATTATATAATATTTCAATGGGGAACCAATGTGCTCCTCAATTGTCATAATCTTTGTGCCTTTATATTCATAGATCTTGGTGACTTTGGGATACCAATTTCATGATAAAAAAGGATTTTATTGAATAAATTGTTTATACCAATATAATCACTTTGATCCATTATCTCATTTTAAATATTAGTAAATTGAGTGGAAAGATAAGAATTAAATTTTATAGGATGTATAGAGAAATTTTTACGGTCTGGTCTAAACATATCTAATCAATTATCTTTGACAATGATATTACCTTTATGAGTTACATCTAATAGTTTTAAAATTTCATAATTCTGTTTTAATGTAAATTTTTATTAAATTAATTTCATTGTAATCCACATTTTGTGTCATTAAATACTTTATCATCTATTTAAAAATTATAATTATCATCAGGGGTCCATTTATCTTCTTTTTCAATATATGGAGTATAAACATGAATGAAAATATTATTTTCAGGATAACAAATGGATATAATAAAAGTATATAGATGAGTTTCCTAATAACCATAATCCTTACCATCAAAACAAAGAGAATGACCCATAAAGTGTCATTCTATAGAATCAGGAGTGGTTAAAAATCAATTTATAATATGTATGTTTCTTAAAATATAAGTTCTAGAGTTTTAAAAACAAAACAAATTTTTAATAAATGTTTAAAAATAAATAAAAAAATTCTGGAACACTTTGATACTAAATATATGTCAATGTAGGGTAAAATGGTAAGAGGGGTAAATTTGCATTTATAAAACAATGTAAATAACCAAATTATTAAGTAATAAAAACTTATTTTAGAATGATATAATATAATTAAAAACTTTTTAAGTGATAAGTAAAATAATTAATATTCAAATCTCAATGATATGATAATAATATTTTATAATATCTAAAGAATTAATGGATTATTAATTTTTAAAATAAATAATTAAGGAGATTCATCGATTAAATAATTTATTAATTTGATGAATGAAAATTGATAAATAAATAAAGATGTTAATTTAAACAAGGAACATGATTTGGTAAGGAAGTTCACTAATAACATAGGAAGAACCCCTTTGTATTCCACCTCAATGATGTGAGGACTTAATATATCATTCCCCTAGATTTCATGATAGATAGGATACTAAAAATATACTTCTTTTTTGGATATAGTAAGTGAACATAGTTACAATAGATAGTTTCTTGTTAACAGGTATATAGAAAATCATAAAGGTGAATTGTACAATTCCTTTTATTGGTTTAATTAAGTAAACATGAATCTATCACTTTAGAGGCAGTAACAACCAATAATATAATGAGGAATAAGAGGATAGAATTTCTAGAAAGAAATCAAATTTTCGTATAATAAAAATTCTATTAAAATAATATGAAAAATAACTATGAGATAATGAGAAAAAATCGAGAGCGAGAAGATATTACAATTAGTACACAATCCAGATTTTAGAAGATAAAGTTTTGAAAACTCTGAAAAGAGAATTAGAATTTTTAGAACATTGGTATTATAGAATGAATGAGAAAATGAGATTCCAAGGCACTAATGAGTTCTATTTATAGCCTCAGAAATCCCCAAGAACCTTCTAGAATTTCCTATGGGTAACTATTTCAAAGAATACAGTATTAAATGAATTTTGACTTTCTTTTAATGTTGTCTTAGAAGGTCTATGTCGAAACCATCCAGAACCCCATAGCCTTCACTAGGTAACAGGTGGGCCCCATTAAATTCCATGAACACTATTTATTACCCCCAAGAGATCATTCTACTCCATAGGATAGTCAGTGGACATCTGAATCAAACGCTACCTCTTCTTAATAAAACAAGATGGATGGTTTTCCTCCACCAGTTATTCGATGGGTATCTTCCATTAGGTGAGCCTACTCAGCATTCCGATGGCCGGTTGGTTTCACTCCACTAATTGGTCGGTGCGTGTGTCTAGTGTATAATCTTCTTAATATCCCTATGACATCCTTTATTTATTTCGAAATTTTACGGAACTTCACTCCCTGACATTAAAAAGACTATTATAAAATGAACAAAGACACTTTAAGTTTCTTACAATATTCTCATGTGGTGTCATCATGTCTATCTTGATAACATAATAATGAAATAATTAAACCCTTTAGATAGTGTTTCTGATCATTACAATCAAGAGATAGTGAGAATAACAAGAAAATAATTTTTAGAGAAAAATATTAAATTTATGAAGATAAAAAATTTTAAGATATGGAAAATGTAAAAACCCAAGGTATTTGTTTAAGAAGAATACTATGACAAATTGTGTGTATTACATGAAATATCAAGCTAAAAACAAATAAAGTTATACTATAAGAACCCTATTATTTAAATATGATGGTTATAACCAAGATGTTTTTTTCAAAGCAATGAACCGAAGTAATAAAATTATTAAATATATTTAGGTAATATTAATTTAATACAATTTTGCAAATAAAATAATCATAATCATGAACACAATTTTAATTAAAATCATATATGATTAAAAGAGATATTTTTCCTAAAACGTATTTAATTGCACAATTTATTTATATCAAATTAAATTATTTTAATCACTATAGATGAATGATTTTAATTAAAGTTATAGATCATATATTTAAAAACATAACATTCATCTAGTGAGATTTATAAGATAAGAAATGCATAAAAATTAATTTTATACTTCAAAAATGGTTTTATTGCATATTTTTTATAGATGCTACGCTTAATTTTTGTCACCTTAATAAATTTTACTTTATAAAAAAGAAATAATTTTTTAAATTATCATTTCAAAACAATCTATATAAAAAAATTACATTATTCTCAAAATGCACATATTTGGGTTCATAGTTAAAAATATCGATTTTTCAAAAAATATCTTTTCTAACATTAAATAAAACTAGGTTTAATACTCTATTTGGTTTTGGATTTAGTTTTAAGAAAAATAAATTTCATATTATTAAGAGTAATATAATTAATTTCATAAGATTCACTATTATACATGATTTTGGAAGAAAATCATTTTTATTCTTAAAATGATTATTTTTCAAAAAAATGGGTTTTCATTACATTTATTGCACTTGTATTAAAATTAATTTTTACCAAATATGTAAATTAAATGATTTGAAATTTATTCCATATTTTTAGTTAGTGTCTTAAAATTATTTAATAAGTTCCATTTAATTATTAATCATAATGAATGGTAATCATGGTAGATTTTTATCCCCACTAAAAATGAAAAATTTGTTAAACAGGGTTAATACTATTGGATAAAAACTAAAATTCTGTCTGAAACATGATTTAATTTCATTAGATGAGTTTATTTCAACCCAAAATGTCCTAATTTCTAATATATGGGATTTTTTCCACTATACATTTATTACATCATTTATATTATTTTACATTAAGTGTACTTATAATCTATAACTCTCTACAAGTTATTATGTTATCATAATATAAATATTTTTAAAAAATTATATAGGAAAAGACATAGAATATAAAATAATATTATAATATATATTTTTATTAAATTAATTTATTTTTAATTTTCACTAATTTTATGATTAATTTGAATGATTACATAATCTGTCACAGTTCTTGTGCAAGCAATAGAAAAAGAAATTAAATTATTTTAAAAACATTAAAATTAATATGTTTGGAATAATTTTTTTTCTTAATTTAGTTTATTGGACACTTATAATTTATAACATATTTTTAATGATTTTTTATTCAAATTACATTACTCTTTTTATGTATTTAAAATTAAATTAAGTGAATATTTCTGAAATTGATTTTATATATAATTAAATATTTATAAAATATTTCCAAAAAATTAGAAAATAATAAAAAACAAATCGTAATAGAATTGGATTTAATATTTACAATAATATCATGAATTTTTCATTTATATTCCACTTTAAATTATTAAAATTAAATTCAGAACCTTTATTTATTGAAATATTTGTCACTATTATTAAGACTAAAAGGGTTAACTAGGGGGTTAAATGAAAGATAGTGTCAAAAAGGGAAAAAAGTAGTCTAAATTTTAGTTGTAGATTTTATATTTGAATATTTTTCCACATATTTTAATATATAGAACTTTGAATCCATTTTACCTAATCTAGAAACATATTATACATTATTATTTCATGTATTTTCATGATTTCCACTCACCTCACCTATAAAAGAGAACCTCCAATATTCCACTCCTCACACTTTTCGATATTTTTATCTCAAAAATCATCTATCTAAATCCATTACCAACCTTCATCCCCATGTCCTAGAGGTTATGATCTCATGAAAAGACCATCCTAGATGGCTTATGGTGTAATAAAAATGAGGTTTTCAATGAGAAGGTATAACTTTTGACAAAGTGGATTTTTTTTATTTTTTTTACAACTAAATAAGATATCATATAACCATGATGATATTAATAAAAAAGTGTCCTCAATATAATTAAATATATTTAGGTTTATAGAGAATACATTTCCTACCTTATTTTCTATCCTATGGGAAATGTAGACATCACCCTTGCATATGTGTGGAATACCACCTCCACAAAGCGATGTGTGTCATTTTTAAAAACCGCATAAATATGATGGTTATTATTACATATATTAGTAATATATTTTATATTTATTAAATAATTATTATTCTTAAATGTTAATATATTTCTTACCTACTTACCTTCACATATAATAGAAAGTGAAAATGTATTTCATGTGTACATGTTGACTACCACCACCACTAGGAGATGTGGTTCATTTTTCATGTCTTACTTTCATGGATTGTCCTAGAATTATATATAATATAAAAAAATTATAATTATATAATTATTAGTATTTCTGATATCATGTAATAATGATCCCTCTGACTATGGTAAACCTACCAAAGTTATCTTTAAATTAGGAACCAATCAACCATAAAACATCTAAGGTCAATGTAATTGATTTATTAATAATATAAGAAATTATAATATATAAAATAAAATAGTTTAATATAAGTTAATAAACCTTATAGATTATTATTGTCTTATAATAAATTAAAATATGTTTATTATACATAATTTAAAGAATTTACATGGTGAGCCGGGCTTGAGGTAAGGAATTTCACATCTCAATTTTATTTAATTAAGAGTCATTAAATAATTATCCCATATTTTATTTTATGTGGTGTATATACATACATATAGACTTATTTTATCATTAATGAACTGAAATAACACTTCCATGAGATGGTATGACCACAATAATATCACCAAATTCAATAGTATAATAAATACACATCAATAGAAATGTGAAATATTCTAGAGAGATAAAAAAACAATTTATAAACTTACAAAAAAGGACATATATACATGGTATCTAAAGTAAAATCCAAAAAAAAAATAATGGGATAAATACCAACCGTGTTATATATATATATATAATCCAAATGGGTAACAAATCCTCAATTGATTCAAGATTATCCAACTTCATTAGGCTACATCTCCTATATAAAAATTTCATAGTGAAAATAAAAAGGATCTACCTATGTATATGGTGCCCTTACATTTACCTACATCCTACCAAATAATTTTTACATATCCCCAAGGTAATGTATATGGTGTAATGAGAAAATCATAATACCATACCACTATAAATCATTTTAATTATTTTACCTATATAAACCAAACTACTAATTTGAAACCCAAATTTAAAAACTAGACCATATGAAAACAATCCACTTTCAAAAAAAATGTTAAAAAATCCCTTTACTTTTCCATTTCAAATAAAACATGTTTTCCAAAACATTTACCAACATGGATCAAAAAACATCAGTCAAAACTACACAATATGATCAATATACCCAATAAATCTTAGAAATAGAAAGTATAGAATCATAATAATTATATAATAATCGGAAAAAGTGGAAATAACATATCTCTATACATAAAACATGGAACTAAATAAATGTATCAAGAATATAAACTACCGTTGAATGTGTAAGTACACATAGGTATGTCAAAAAAATGTGTAATATAAGGGAGTATGAGCAATGTATGTTAGCCATATACATAAAGTAGAAACTCTCACTATCTTTTTGTGGGCCCAACTCCAACATCTATGATGGTCCCTTGGAATACCCCTTTATCACACCCTAAGTAACCCATGTGATACTCCATAACAACTTAATAAAAAATATATTCTATAAATTAAAAACCATTTCACAAAAATATTTCACAAACCATCATTCCAATTTTATAAAAAACATTCTCATATGGTAAACCAACTTCTAAAAACATTTTTGAAATCCATTTAAATAAATAAAAAACATTTTTATAAATTTTAAAAAACACCTAGAGTGCATACATACCACTCTCCTTTGGAAAACATAGTTTATACACAAAAATTTTCAAACCAAGCAATAAATATGGTCTATCAGGAGATAATAATCATCCAGAAATAAAAAAAATGAAAATTTTATAAACACAGACTAATGGTGGATACCAATTTAATGGAAATCCATAGAAAACACCCTCAAATATAGACACCTCCCTTGGAGTTAGAACCAGCTTAATCTCCTTTTATGAAAACCACCTATAATAAGTATGAAAAGTCCTTACACACCTACTCAATAAGAAATCAATCCAAATCCACCATTAAAACCATATTTTTTCCTGCCCCCACTATCTTTGGTTACACACTTCCCTAAAAATGGAATAAAAGGCATGAGAATATGTAAATGAAAAAACATAACAAAATGAAAATGAATTAACTCAAGTCAAACCACACAAATACTGAGGATAATCCAAAAAAATGGAAGGAAGGAAGCTTATACACCAATATTATGTATTTTTCATGATCGTAAGGGAAAATAAGGGCCAAAAGTCATAAAAAATACAAAGTAAAATTGGTAAAATATCACTTTATAATTAGATAGATAGGTCTTACGGTTTTCTGAATGATTAAGAAAATTGTGCGACAAATATGTGGGAGATAATGTCTCCCCAAAACTGGTCACACGATTGCCAATTAGGTCTTGAATGGTTTGTAAATCCATTACCAAATCTTAAAAATGCACACTATTCTCCCCTCTACATCGTTGGCAGAGTCAGATGCAGGGTAGGAAGAATGCGCACATTTTATGTCTTCCCCAAAAATGGGCTTTTTATATCAGTATCCCATAACCTCCAAAGGAAAAAATGGTAAATAAAACTAAAAGTTAGAAATAATAGTGACCCATTGGGTAACATACATCAGCTGGACGGTGATTTATATTGGTGTCCAAGATTGAAAATGATATCTTACCTACCTTCAGTTCCTTCGAAATGTCAAAGAACACTATTAAATGAGTTTAACAGGACTATTATGATATGAACAGGTGTCATTTAAGGTTTCTAAATTATTCTCAAATTATTTCATTACGTATATCTTCTAAACACTTAATGATATAATTAATCAGTTTAAAAAGTGTTTATGAGAATTAAAATTTAATGATAATGAAAGTCACAACAATCTCCTTTTTTTATGATAAAAAACACTTGAATAATAACAAAATAAAGAAAAAAATATAAAATGTTTAGGAATATAACATTAAAAATAAAAAAAAAATAATTTACAGAGATTCTAAGAATTATTCTCACTTTATAGAATCAATAATATATTATTTCCAAAAAAACATCTCTTTATAAGATAAAACTTGTCCCCTAAAATCTAATAACATAAAACTTCTTCCACATTGAGATTATAAAAAATTAATCATATATGGAGGTAAAGATTAAAATAAAATTTAAACCTATATTAATCATTATTAGTGATTTTTGAGAGAGAAAATTAATGTTTTAGAAAATACTAAAAACCTAGAATAAAATTTTATAAAATGATAATTTTAGTTAATATCAATATAAAATACAAAAATTACTTTCACAAAAAATTTCCCAATTGAAAAATAATTTTTTTAATAAAAACACACGTTAAAAAATATCAATAGTTAAATAAATAATCAAAAAAAGTTTTAAAAAAGGTTGTTTCTTCAAGGATTATTTGAGTGATAATATGATTATTTTCCACTAAAATAACGCATTAGGTTATATATATGGGTCATATCCATTAAAAAATGGATTATAAATAGATAATTTTTTGATGAATTCAATCAATAAATTTTATTAATGTTTATGTTTATAAAACATACAAAATTCATGAGGAGTTTCAAATCAGGTGTCTAGTAAAGGCCCTTTACACATGACCTATATAAATATTGGACTAAAGAAACAACTATATATTTTTGGTATAGAATAACTAAATAAATATATTCTATAGACACATCCACTTATTTTTATCTTGACCAGAATATTTCCCTTGAAGTATCACAAATAATTTACATTATCGAAATTATGAAATCGCTGGAAACATTTTTTAAAAAATTAAAAAATATAAATTAAAAGAATAAATTTTTTAAAAATATAATTATTTAAAACGTTAGTATATATGTTTCACAATCTAATCATTCCTAATTCACCTTTATTAATGAAAAATTGATCAATAGAAAGGGGTTTGGTAAAGATATTGGCCAGTTAAAAGTTGTTGAAAATAATTAAAATAAAAATATCACCCATTTGAAATTTATCTTAAATAAAATAATATCTGAAATAAATGTTATTAGTGTGAGAGTGTTGGATAATATTTTAAAATATACTATGTAACAACACCGAAATTTTAAATAATCATTGTTTCTTGAATTTATGTTTGATATTTTTCACAAAAAACCATGTTTTTTATAAAGTGTATATAAAGGGAAATGTGACCATATGGATTAAAATGTTATATGAAATTTCTTCAATTATGATTATTTAACAATAAAAAAATGGGAACTATACTTTTGATGATAATTTTAATGTTATTATTGGATTTTATAATTAAAATTTTAACAAAGGATAATTGATATAGAAAGAAGTGTCGATGGCCTCAACCAATAGAGTCATGCCATTTTAAGACCTTTTTTAAAAAATTTAGAGGGAGGTATCATCAGTAGGGTTCAACTATAATCAATCCCATGATGATATTCAACAATTGAAGATGGAACAAAATATAAAATAGGAGAATTTCAATTTATTAGAGATTTCAACTCAATAGATGTTAGCCGAGGCACCCCACGAAACTACCATCATCCCGCACCTTACTCTTAGGGAATATTAAGGTGTAATAATGGGTTAGATGACCTAATGGTAGTGTGTGATTCCTTTGTTTATATAAAATTTTTCTTACACCATTTTTATTTTAAGAATGGGTTTTTACTAATAAAATTGAGGTAGAATTTGATAAATGGATTTTTTGGATAGAAATTTTACTTTATAGAAAATATATAAACAATTTTTATAAAATAATATACTATGAATAATATTTATTTTAATTAAATAGTGTGATATAAACACTCTCATTTAAATAAAAATGTAAAAATAATTTAATCTCTTTTCAGGTGTCATAAATTTTACTATGCATTTTCAATTCATTAATGTTTTTAATAAAAAAAGTTTTTTATATTTAAATGTTAAAATTATAATATTTACAGAATTAATAAGAAAAAATAAATATCATTTTGAAGTAATAACTTTTAAATTATCCAAAATCCATTAATTAAGATATCTTATTTTATTAGTAGTAAATATTTTAATATATTTTAATCAATTTGGAAATATATAATCAACTTTCCAAATTCTAAAATTGAAACTTTATCGTTAAAAATTTTATTCTATGAAAACATTATGTTTCCATTCCAAAATAAGTAATATAAATTATGGTCTACTCTTATGGATTAAAATAACCTAATAGGTTTCCCAAGTGTCCAATACCATTGTCAAATACTATAGGAAAACCATTATTTTGTGTTTACCTCTACATAGTTGTCCAGAGCCTTAATTTAGAAACTAATAAAAAATCCCCAAATTTTCTAGAAATTCCAACCCATTTCTCCATTTCCATTCACTCCCATATTATACACCATGAGGATATTATAAGTCCCCAGACTTAAACCTTACTTAATCTTGAGTTATTACAAGATTACACATTGAGGATCTTTTCAGGTTTAGAGTTTTAGAGAATTAGATCATGAAACTTGAATTACATTCCACATTTAAACAAAGTGGTTACATAAAAGACTGTATTCATTCTTCCCATGAACGGAAACATATTTAAAATAAAACATGGATTCTTTCTTGACACATCCTTGACACTATCATCACATCATGTACCTTTCCCTTGACCTGGGAAAAACATTTCAAAAACTTGGGATGAGCATAAAAAGCTCAGTAAGGGTTATAAAAATATGGAAAGGAAACATGAGTTCATATATACATAAGAATGAAATCATACATTACCCATAAAACATAGGCACTTTAACATACCTCATCAAATCATGAATAAATCATAGAAATCATAAGACATAAAAGGTAACTTGAGGCATTCATAACATTCTTACATAGGGAGTAACCCTCTTGGTTATGTTTGGAATACCCACCACAGTATATTCCCTAAATATCTTCAGAGAAACCTTAACATTTCACTCCTTCGCGTTACCCAATAAATTGGAGATCTATATCGGGCTCACCCGCCCTTAGTTTATCATGGAACCACCCGTTTTCATAATAATTCACAAGAACCTCAACATATTTGTATCACATAAAACATGCATAAAGGAAACATAAAATTTCCACCTTTCAATCACAAGATATCAATACAACACATTGATATAAAAACATTATGAAAACCATTTTCAATACCAAGATAAAAGAAAAGTAAAACATGGTATTTATTTTTCTTTTAAAAAAAAGGTATGGCTTGTAGAGGAAGCCGAAACTCAGATAATGGTCACGACGGCGGAGAAGTCATTGTCGCCACATACGTATGACAAAAACATTCCCTTTTGTCATTTAATAAACACTTCGTATAAAAAAATTCCTTTTGAATAAAGGTAAATGTCAAAGGGGTTTATACACCGTATAAAAGAAGGTTGTGTATAAAACAGAATATGCCTCAATGAAAGGATATTGAGAAGAAGTCCCTTACAAAGACGATATCCTTGGTTTAAGGATAAATCAACTACATAATTATTTGTGACAAATGAATACACCAAATATAAGTGTATATTAAGTGTAAAATAATCAAAGGTCATTCACACATATTCAAAGGATGACATATTCAATAACTACATGTTGAACCCAAAGAAATTGAAATTGGGTTAAGAAGTTCCCTTGACAGCCTAATGGCGTCACATCAAAATGAGTTGATGAGAGATAAAAAAAGGGTATCTCATCACTTGGACATAAAATTTACGTCAATAAGGATATATGAGAACATATCCCAACATAAAAATATGTAAATTAAAAGACCCAACAAAAGAAGTATTTTAAAAAGAGGAGGGTGAAAGGTTCCCTTATCGACACAGGTATCATTCGAAACATACACCTCGTGAAAGAAGGAAAATACAACATTGAAGTAAATACTCATAAAATAAAGTATATTACACAATGAGTAAAATAATGGGAAGTACATACACCACTCAAAGGAAATTATGGAAAATGTAGCATAAATCTCATGGGATTAAAAGTGAGATGAAAAATCCCTTACGAAAACTCGGCACCCTAACAACGCCACATAAAACTTACAAAAATGGATTGATGAGATAAAATAGGGTATATAATAATATTAAATTAAAGTTTATAGAAATAGGAATATAAAATAACATCCCCCAACATAAAAAATAGGATCTTAAAAGAAGTGACATAAAGGAGAGTACTTAAAAAGAAAGAGAGAGGTTAGATCTCTTACGAAAATTTGGCAGCCTAACAGCGCCACTCAAAACTTCCAAAATGGATTGATGAGAGAGATCAGGGTCTCTCATCACATGAACATAAAAATTACAGTAATATTAATATAAAAGAACATCCCAATAACAATAAAGATGAGATTTAAAAGGAATGACATAAAAGAGTGTACTTAAAAAGAAAGAGTGGAGTAGGATCCCTTACCTCAAGTCCAACTTGTCTTGTTCGTTTCTTTATATTACTGAATAATAAACTTTGGTCAATTAATAATTTTCTAAGTACCTCCTTTAGATATTATTATTCAGTTCATATCACATATTATAATGTTATAAAAATTGTTTTATAATGTTAGTTCATATCAGACGTTTTTTTCGATGTTTGGTACATGAGTCAAAAATGAACTTGTTTGAAAAAAGATTGCCCATGTGGTTATAAGTAAATAATTTCCAGAATATTATTAATGATTAAAATATCATATATATCCAGTGAATATTAATTTTATACTATTCCATATCATTTGGATATAAAAAACAAAAAGCACCGTTCATGGAGACGGTAGGCCGTACGTACGCATGAACACTACTTTCATTTTTTGTCATATTAATGGAATTAAAACAAAATGATAGAGATATATATATGTTATAATTCCAGAATTATATCCATAATTTAGATGTAATATATTACATATATATCTATTATATATATGTACTTATAATATTACATAACATTTTGAGATAAGAAATGAAATGTACCGTTCATGGAGACGGTAAGTCGTACGTACGCATGACGCTACTTCCATTTATATTTCATATTTAATGGAATTAAAACATAATGATACATAATAGTATTTTAATTCCAGTATGGTATCATATATAATATCATTAAATATATCCTTTATACGTACCACATATGGTATTAACGAATCAAATCACTTTGAGGGGGCGGTAGTCCGCACTTCCTTAAATAAAGATATAGCATTTACCCATAATGGAAACCATAAAGGTACGCCATAAATGAAAAATACAGAAGCTTAAGTAAAACATAAACATATTTGATATCATATATAAATATATTTTCATCTTAATGGCCACCTTTGAAGGTATTAGAAGAATGTTGAACAATCATCGTTTCGGGAGGCAGAAATTCGCCATCCACGGAAACAGTATGTTCTTTAACCATTACATATAGGTGTGTGTAAGTGTAGCTCCAATAATTCTTATAAAAACATACTAGTATATTTAAGATACTGGATTTTTTACAAAATACCTGAATAAAAATATTTTAGGGGGTTGGAGAAGCAAAATAAAACAAAAGGACACAAGTGAAGACATTACCTTAAAATCGGGTAACTCCCTTTGGTTTGAGCTCAAAGGATTCTTAGGAAAGACTTCTACCCAAAGTGAGGCTTCAAGGAGTTAGAGAGGGATGTGGAGAGACAAAATGGGCAGGGGTTGTCCGAGCCAAAGGCTTTGGATGTGTGGGTAAGGAGGTAGAGGTGGGGGCCTTTTATAAGAGGAGAGGAGGGGCACTCTTGGAAAGGTATAAAATGTAACTTTATTTTCAAATGAGTTTCGGATTTTAATGGTCCCACATTGATGTGGTTCGAGTATAAGGTGGTAAGGGTTCTAAATACACCCATCCAATAGGTTTTGGACAAGTTTAGGTCTTAGAGTTTACATTATCTTTCCATTTTATTTAAATCATTAAATAATGAGGTCATCACTGCATCATCATGATGTCATAAATAATTTAATTTATTTAATATCTAAGAACTATAAAAAAATACTATGATGTAGAAAATCCTTTTATCTTTCCAATGACTATTTATAGTCAAAAATATGACTTGTATAACCCCATGTAAAAAGTGTTTTAGTAAAACATCTCATGTTTGTGTCATTTTTACTTTAACATTAAATAAAAAGATATTTATGTCATTTTACAACCAAAGTGGCTCCATGGGGTCCCCAAGTTGAATAATGGATTTTCTTGGTCGGCCATGACACATCCAAGAGGGTAGGACATGTGTCTAGGTTATTTCATTTTATTAAAACATTATTCTTACCATAAACTACACTAATTACCTCTAATCGCGATTAAAAACTTAATAAGTTACTATTCACCAAAAAAATTATTTTTATCCCATTGAACCACATTTTACTTCTTAATGACAACCATTTATGCCAGATTTTTGAAATTAAAAACACAAAGATGGCAAAATTTCATTTAAATGGAAAAATCAGTTTTTATAAGTACCACTTAGTGGTTTCACTATTCATCAAAAATTGATGTTTTTCTGAAAAATCCCCAAAATTCACCCTAAGATATATTTGATATTCCGAATTCAAAAATGAAGTCTATTTTACAAAATTCAAAACATATAAGTCACATTAATAAATTTAATAATTAATTTCCACTGTCAGAGCAAATAGCGTGTTTTTATGAAATAATAAGTATCAAAAGATTGACACTAGTTTAAGTCTGATTTCAAAGTGAAATTAATTCCAACGACCACTGTTGGATTTAATGGTAAAAATATATTCTAATTTCACTTTAAAACCAATTAAAAAGATAATCTAATAATATAAATAAATTATATTAAAAAGAGGTTTTGAATTAAAATACAACATTTTACACTATTCATTATAAAAAATGAACTTTATCGTAAAGATACCAAAAATTTACACAAAGTAAATTTTGATGTCCCAATTCTTAAAAAGAGTTTTATTTGGTCTAATAGAATGTATAAGAGTTAACAAAACTATATTTAATGACGGTTCGCCATCAAAAGGCCATAAGTGAACCTTTAGTGAAAACTAGGGCATATACGCCTAAAATTGAATTCTTTCCATATTTTAAGCCTTTATCTTTTATTAGATAAATGTAAAAACATTTAAAAACATATATAATCATATTTTATTTATTTATATCCATTCCCACCAATACAACGACTACATGTTAACTACCATTTAAAATAATAATATTTTATTATTAGAGTGCAACGTAAGATTCCCAAGAAACTCGTTGTTGCGTGTTGGGTACGCCATCGAGCATAGCGTCTCCTTTAAAGTCATATTAATATTTTATTCACAAATATGGATAAATATGAAATTTTCATATTCTTTATTTACCTAGGGTGTTACATCCTTCCCCCCTTTTGGGAATTGTGTCCTCGCAATTTTTAAAATTGAGCTTGGAAACATCCTTGAAAGTCCCACATCAGAACAAGAGTCGGTAATACAATCACTTTAAAATAAAGGAAGATAAGTACAGAGGTCACCCGAGTTAACCCATACTATGATTCCATGTAGAAAAACATGAACATGGAAGAAAAATAAAAGGGTCATGTTCTAGAGGGATAGTGATAGTAAACATGTCTAGGAGAAAGTTAACCATAAGAAAATCACAAACTTGTGATGGGTTAAACGGTATTCGATTCCCCAGTAGGAAAAGTTAATAGACAAAATTTTTGTTTTAAGTTACTTTTTATTGAGGAATTTATTCATAAGGAAACATAATCTCTTATCATGTTGACTTTCAACTTTTACTAGATTCCTTAATCAAACTCATATTTCTTTCCAAAAGACGAGTATTTAGGGAGACTTGTTCGCATTAAGAGTATTATAATCAACTTCTAGAGAATCACCTAATCCACCAAAGAGAACTATATACTTCCCATGTCTTTAGGCTTTAATCAAAACCAAAACCAAAAAGGTTAGTACAAGGTCAGATAATCCAGAAAAGGATAACCCTTTAAAAAGAAAATCTATGCTTAATCTCCAAAATTTGTCCAACAAAACCCAAAGTTCAACGAGGACCATCCGATAAAAAATTTGTCCATAAAATTCTTCAAAGTAAACCAATTTAAGATTGAAACCCAAATATTTGAAGGATTTATTCACATAGTCTTCCAAGTTAAATAGTAACATTTATCTCCAAACAACATCAGTTGCTCCTAAAGTCTCATATTGAAAAGTAATTAACCTAATCACATATCCTCCATGACAGGTTAATCATTTTCATAAATAACCCAAAATCAACTTACTCTTAATTCATAAAATCATATAACTAAAAAGAATCAGTCAAACTAACCAGGGTCTTCACGTAGTCCAGTGGAAGGCGATAAATACTAGTCGCACTTTGGTTGTGGGTTCGATTCCCGCAGCTTTGTCCGAAGTGATGGGTAGTCACACAGTCTGCGTGTCGTCCTTTTTCCAAAACTATATAATTCTCAAATTATTCCCAAAAAGGGATAAAATCATCCTAAATAACCATAACATAATTTAACCTCAATTTTATCTCATGCCTTTCACTTCAATCATAACATATAGTAACCCATAATTACCTCAAAAGTAAGGATCATATAAACCCAAATGGTTTTTTATAACTATGTCCACAAAAGAAAACATAACTATTCCTTGAATAAAATTTTCATATATTAAACATCAGGGTTATACATAATATAAAAAGTCTTCTAATGTAACCCCAACATCAAAAGAGACTTAATACTCTTAATAATTTCACCATAACTCTTGAAGCCCTTATATGTTGACATCTTACTCATTCAACATTCTTCATGATCCATTAACCATTCCTTTCCAACTTATTCCGAAATACCTCTTTCTTACAAAGAAAATCATGAATAATATCCTAAGATTCCAAAATAGGAAAACAATAGTCATGAAATAATACATAACTTTGATTGGCCATTGTCAGTTTCTTCATCCTCAATCGGAATGGCATTAGGTATTGGTAAATGAACATTTGTACGCTCTTGGTGATCCCATTCACGAAACTTCTTCATAGGACATGTGTTTGCATAATGACCATGCACACCACATTTAAAACATTCAATTGATCCCTCAGAAAGAACTTCTTTCCCTTTCCTCGAGTCACCTGGATGCTTCCTTTTTCCATGGCAGGTTCTTGCTTTATGACCTTCATTTCCACATCTATAGCATATTTCTGTCCCTTTGAAACATTTTCCTAGGTGTTTCTTTCCACATCTTTGACACATAGGTTTTTGAACACACTTACCTTTATGATTATTACCTGTACTTATATAGGGATTTGTTTCTCTCATATATGATGCCTTAGAGAAATCACCAAGGTTTAGGTGGTCAATCATGACTCCAGATAGTTGGTTGAGGATAATCACAAGAGTTCTCATTTCAGCTCCCATATCATTCAGTTTCTTTCTCAAAAAACTGTCACAGTTTCCTTCACATCCACTGTTACTTTGGTGCCGGCTAGATCCAACCATTTACTAAAAATAAAAAGGTTAGTGTGAGTATATCAACAAAACCATCATGTACTAATGAGAAAGATAAACACTAAGATATACTTACTCATTCACTTTATCTAAAACTAGGACTCTTTCTGAAATATTAACCATTATGGTAATGTCACATATGCTTAAAGAATACCCTAACCTCTAAAGTTATATAAACCAACCTCTAATACCAACTATAAGGCCCCATCCTTAAACCTTACTTAATCTTGAGTTATTACAAGATTACACATTGAGGATCTTTTTAGGTTTAGAGTTTTAGAGAATTAGATCATGAAACTTGCATTACATTCCACATTTAAACAAAGTGGTTACATAAAAGATAGTATTCATTATTCCCATCAATGGAAACATATTTAAAATAAAACATGGATTCTTTCTTGACACATCCTTGACACTATCATCACATCATGTACCTTTCCCTTGACCTATGAAAAACATTTCAAAAACTTGGGATGAGCATAAAAAGCTCAGTAAGGGTTATAAAAATATGGAAAGGAAATATGAGTTAATATATACATAAGAATGAAATCATACTTTACCCATAAAACATAGGCACTTTAACATGCCTCATCAAATCATGAATAAATAATAGAAATCATAAGACATAAAAGGTAACTTGAGGCATTCATAACATTCTTACTTAGGGAGTAACCCTCTTGATTACGTTTGGAATACCCACCACAGTATATTCCCTAAATCTATTTGGAAAAACCTTATCATTTCACTCCTTCGTGTTACCCAATGCATTGGAGAGCTATATCGGGCTCACCCGCCCTTAGTTTATCACGGATCCACCCGTCTTCATAATAATGCCCAAGAACCTCAACATATTCGTATCATATCAAACATGCATAAAGGAAACATAACATTTCCACCTTTAAATCCCAAGATATCAATACAACACATTGATATAAAAACATTATGAAAACCATTTTCAATACCGAAATAAAAGAAAAGTAAAACATGGTATTTATTTTTCTTTTAAAAAGAAGGTATGGCTTGTAGAGGAAGCCAAAACTCAAATAATGGTCATGACGGCGGAGAAGTCGTTGTCGCTGCATACGTACGACAAAAACATTCCCTTTTGTCGTTTACTAAACACTTCGTATAAAAAATATTCCTTTTGAATAAATGTAAAATTCAAATGGGTTTATACACCATATAAAAGAAGGGTTTGTATAAAACAGAATATGCCTCAATGAAAGGAGATTGAGACGAAGTCCCTTACAAAGACGGTATCCTTGGTTTAAGGATAAATCAATTACATAATTATGTGTGACAAACGAATACACCAAATATAAGTGGATATTAAGTGTAAAATAATCAAAGGTCATTCACACATATTCAAAGGATAACATATTCAATAACTACATGTTGAACCCAAAGAAATCGAAATTGGGTTAAGAAGTTCCCTTGACAGCCTAACAACGTCACATCAAAATGAGTTAATGAGAGATAAAAAAAATGGTGTCTCATCACTTGGACATAAAATTTAATTCAATAAGGATATATGAGAACATATCCCAATAGAACAATATGTAAATTAAAATACCCAACAAAATAAGTCTTTTAAAAAGAGTAGGGTGAATGGTTCCCTTACCGACATGGGTATCTTTCAAAACATACACCTCGTGAAAGAATGACAATACAACATTGAAGTAAATACTCATAAAAGAAAGTATATTACAAAGTGAGTAAAATAATGGGAATTAAATACACCACTCAAGGGAAATTATGGCAAATTTAGCATAAATCTCACGAGAATAAAAGAGAGATGAAAAATCCCTTTCGAAAACTCAGCAGCTTAACGACGCCACATAAAACTTACAAAAATGGATTGATTAGATAAAATAGGGTATCTAATCATATTAACTTAAAGTTTATAGAAAGAGGAATATAAAATAACATCCCCCAACATAAAAAAGAGGAGCTTAAAAGAGGTGACATAAAGGAGAGTACTTAAAAAGAAAGAGAGAGGTTAGATCTCTTACGAAAATTTGGCATCCTCACGGCGCCACTCAAAACTTCCAAAATGGATTGATGAGAGAGAATAGGGTCTCTCATCACATGATCATAAAAATTACAGTAAGATTAATATAAAAAAACATCCCAATAACAATAAATATGAGCTTTAAAAGGAATGACATAAAAGAGTGTACTTAAAAAGAAAGAGTGGAGTAGGATCCTTTACCTCAAGTCCAACTTGTCCTGTTCTTTTCATTGTATTCCTGAATAATAAACATTGGTCAATTAATAATTGCATAAGTACCTCCTTTAGAGATTATTATTCAGTTCATATCACATATTATAATTTTATAATAATTGTTTAATAATGTTAGTTCATATCAGACGTTTTTGCTGATGTTTGGTACATGAGTCAAAAATGAACTTGTTTGAAAAAAGATTGCACATGTAGTTATAACTAAATAATTTCCAGAATAGTATTAATGATTAAAATATCATATATATCCAGTAAATATTCATTTTTTACTATTCCATATCATTTGGAGATAAAAAACGAAAAGCATCGTTCATGGAGACGGTAGGCCGTACGTACGCATGAACGCTACTTTCATTTTTTGTCATATTATTGGAATTAAAACAAAATGAGATATATATATATATATATATGTTATAATTACAGAATGATATCCATAATTTAGATGTAATATATTACATATATATCCATTATATATATGTACTTATAATATTACATAACATTTTGAGATAAGAAATGAAATGTACCGTTCATGGAGACGATAAGCCGTACGTACGCATGAACACTACTTCCTTTTCTATTTCATATTTAATGGAATTAAAACATAATGATAAATAATAGTAATTTAATTCCATTATGGTATCATATATAATATAATTAAATATATCCTTTATACGTACCACATATGGTATTAACGAATCAAATCATTTTGAGGGGGCGGTAGTCCGCACTTCCTTAAATGAAGATTTCGCGATTACCCATAATGGAAACCATAATGGTACGACATAAATGAAAAATACAGAAGCTTAAGTAAAAGATAAGCATATTAGATATCATATATAAATATAGTGTCATATTAATGGCCACCTTTGAAGGTGTTAGAAGAATGTTGAACAATCATCGTTTCGGGAGGCAGAAATTCGCCATCCACGGAAACAGTATGTTCTTTAACCATTAGATGTAGGTGTGTGTAAGTGTAGCTCGAATAATTCTTATAAAAAAATACTATTTTATTTAATATACTGGATTGGTTACAAAATAAATGAATTAAAAGAGTTTAGGGGGTTGGAGAAGCAAAATAAAACAAAAGGACACAAGTGAAGACATTACCTTAAAATCGGGTAACTCCCTTTGGTTTGAGCTCAAAGGCTTCCTTGGGAAGACTTCTGCCAAAAGTGAGGCTTCAAGGAGTTAGAGAGGTATGTGGAGAGACAAAATGGGTAGGGTGTGTCCTATCCAAAGGCTTTTGAAGTATGGGTAAAGATGTAGAGGTGGGGGCCTTTTATAAGAGGAGAGGAGGGGCACTCTTGGAAAGGTATAAAGTGTAACTTTATTTTCGAATGAGTTTCAAATTTTAATGGTCCCAAATTGATGTGTTTCAAGGATAAGGTGATACAGGTTCTCAATCCACCCATCCAATAGGTTTTGGACATGTGTAGGTCTTAGATTTTACATTATCTTTCCATTTTATTTAAATCGTTAAATAATGAGGTCATCACTGCATCATCATGATGTCATAAATAATTTGATTTATTTAATGTCTAAAAATTATAAAAAAATACTATGATGTAGGAAGTCTTTTTATATTTCCAATGACTATTTATAGTCAAAAATATAACTTGTATAACCCCATGTAAAAATTGTTTTAGTAAAACATTTCATGTTTGTGTCATTTTTACTTTAACATTAAATAAAAAGATATTTATGTCATTTTCCAACCAAAGTAGCTCCATGGGGTCCCCAAGTTGACTAATGGATTTTCATGGTCGGCCATGAAACATACAATGAGGGTAGGACATGTGTCTAGGTCATTTAATTTTATTAAAACATTATTCTTACCATAAATTACACTAATTACCTCTAATCGTGATTAAAAACTTAATAAGTTACTATTCACCAAAAAATTATTTTTATCCCATTGAACCACATTTTAATTCTTAATTACAACCATTTATGTCGGATTTTTGAAATTCAAAACACAAAGATGAAAAAATTTCACTTCAACAGAAAAATCAATTTTTATAAGTAACACTTAGTGGTTTCACTATTCATCAAAAATTGAAGTTTTTCAGAAAAATCCCCAAAATTCACCCTAAGATATATTTGATATTCTGAATTCAAAAATGAAGTCTATTTTAAAAAATTCAAAACATATAAGTCACTTTAATTAATTTAATAATTAATTCCCACTGTCAGAGCAAATAGCGTGTTTTTATGAAACAATAAGTATCAAAAGATTGACACTAGTTTAAGTCTGATTTCAAACTGAAATTAATTCCAATGACCACTATTGGATTTAATGGTAAAAATATATTCTAATTTCACTTTAAAACCAATTAAAAAGATAATCTAATCATATAAATAAATTAGATTAAAAAGTGGTTTTGAATTAAAACACAACATTTTACACTATTCATTAAAAAAATGAACTTTATTGGAAAGATACCAAAAATTTACACAAAGTAAATTTTGATGTCCCAATTCTTAAGAAGAGTTTTATTTGGTCCAATATAATGTATAAGAGTGAACAAAACTATATTTAATGACGGTTCTCCATCAAAAGGCAATAAGTGAACCTTTAGTGAAAACTAGGGCATATACGCCTAAAATTGAATTCTTTCCATATTTTAAGCCTTTATCATTTATTGGATAAATGTAAAAACATTTAAAAACATATATAATCATATTTTAGTTATTTCTATCCATTCCCACCAATACAACGACTACATGTTAACTACCATTTAAAATAATATTATTTTATTATTAGAGTGCAACGTAAGATTCCCAAGAAACTCGTTGTTGCGTGTTGGGTACGCCATCGAACATAGCGTCCCCTATAAAGTCATATTAATATTTTATTCACAAATATGGATAAATATAAAAATTTCATATTCTTTATTTACCTAGGGTGTTACAGATATGATTTTTTTACCTCCTAAGGAGTCCTCTCAAGGTTTCCACAAGCCCCTAGGGTCCTGATTCTCACGTTTTAGGAACTTATCTTCTAGGTAAGGGAAACCTCCATTCCTCATTTCCATTTGAGTTTTCTCTTTGTGTGGTATGTATATATAATTTCCAAACGAAGTTCTTATTTCAATTTTTTTATCCTTTTACGGTATTAATAATATTTTATTAATGGGAGGCTCATTTCCCTCCTCTTTTTACACTTTTCTAAAACCATGTTTCATACTCGTTTTGCTATCAATATTACTTCTCTAATTTCTCCTTTCTCCTCAAGAAAGTCACTTTTATTTTCTTTATGTAAATTCCTAAACCACTTAATTTTATAGGGTTATTTACCCAGATGTAAAAATTATTCATTTTATTCTCTAATTTAAATACATAGAACCGTCATTCCCTTTTGTGGGTTATAAATGACATAAAGATATTGTCTTTAACCACATGTTAAAATGCCATGATTTTTTTTGTCAAAAAAGTTTCTTCTATTTATCTGTAGGTAATTTCTAAAATGTTGTATTATAATATATATAGATCACTTTACTTAATACATATAAATGGTGTTCCCTAATGGCGCTCCAATACATTGAATTGAGAATTTAATCTCTAGAGATGACTTGTTTTATGATACCTCAATGAATAACCATGATAAATTTTATGACACATCTGTGAAAAAACTTGGATGTATGATTAAGAATGTATCATTGAAATGTTTTATCAATATTTATATGTAATTATTTAAGTTATTTTAATTATTATAATCAATTTTTTTCTTTTCTCATACCATTATGATATTCCTCATGTTCTAATTGATTTACCCTCAAGACCACATGTAAATTGTTTCTCTTTCTTTCCCTTACTAGGAATTATGCTCACCCTTTCCATTGATGTATTTCCCCAGGTTATGTGATACAGTAAATGTACTTAGTATCAACCATAAATAATTATTCATGTTTTTTCAAAAATTGTTTTATGTTTTCATGTATTATGTAAATTGTAAGAAGAAACTAAACCTTTAAAGAAACTTTGTTTATACCATGTAAATAAAAAGTTATATAATAAAAAGGTGAAATTCCATAGTTGGTATCAAAGGATGGTTTAGTTTTTTTTGGAAATAAGGATTTGAAAATTTTAGGAAAAACCTTATAGAATAGTTAAAATATATGGAAGCATCTTGTAATTTTGGTAAAGTGTTAAGTAAGTGGTTTCTAAGAAAATAATACAATGTAAGGATATGAATAAGTGTATGTGGTTTTGGAATGGGTAACAATATCAACAAGGTGCATTGGGTCTGACTTGGCATAACATGTTACCTGACAACAGGTCTAACTATACACAAGGTTTAGCACTCCCAAGAGATATCTTTAGTTAATCACAAGATTTTTATGAACCATTATGAAGGATTAATAGAGAATGTAATTGTTTTTAAGGAATAAAGTAGTTAATCATGATGTTTTAAGACATAAAATTTATTAGAGTTATAAAATTCATAAAATAACATTTTTCTCACTAAGGTTTTCTTGTTTTAGAAAATGGTGGGATATATGAGAGACAATGTAAATGGTAAGAACAATGGGACACAAGCTAATTACCCTCCATTATAAGTTGGAATTGAAAACATTTTTACAATGTTGATTCAACTTACTCGAGTTATTGAAAATAACTTAAATCAAACCAAGATACCAAATTCACCTTAATGGGAACAACTTTCAATTGAGTCCTTTTTGCGTCATGACTAACTTTTTTTGTGGATATACCATCCCATTTATTGTTAAACAATGTATAATATATATATAAAAGATATTTTCTATACTATATTGTTCAGAATAAGAGAATTCCAACCCTATTTTGTACCTCTTAGAGGGGGAAGCCGATCAGTGGTGAAAACTAGTTAAAAACATGATGCCTATAAGGGAAATTGAAGCAACATAGTGGGACGAATTAAGCGGATCATATTCAAAATATATTTCTTCCGTTTCATGATTACAAAAATAGAGAATGAATTTCTATAAATGAAGAAGAAGGAGAATGAATCTGTGGGAATCTATGAGATGATATTTATAAGGATTTCTCACTATACCTATAGCTTTTTCATAGAGCCTAAGAAAAGGGTTGATAGATTATTTGGTTGATTAAGACCAAATCAATTGAGTAATATAGCCAATAAAGACTATAATAGCTATGATGTGATCGTGAGAAGTGTTATGAAATTTGAACTGGAGTTCAGAGAGACGTAGTAGTCCCATAGATCATAAGAAAATAAGAGATCCTAGGATCCAAACTTAGGGAGGATCTTTGATCATGGTGGATAAGTAAAACTAATGAAACTTCCCACATGAATCAAATGTGTAATGAACTATTTAGGGAACTGATTTATTAGGAGGGGGAAATATTAAAATTGTGGAAGAGGTTTATATATTCCTTGGGACTATCATATTGTGGTCAAGCCTCAAATTCTATACCATAACGACCATGGGAAGATGTTATAAGACCAGGATAAAGTTCAATGATTCCAGTGTTGATATCTTGGGAACTTTTACAATAATTGTTGAAATATAAATATATTAGAGGGGAATCACGATCAACATCAACATATTCAAATGGAGAAATTTCTTGCTTTTTCTATAAAGATGGATGTAGTTAAATCTCTAAATGATGTGGTGGTATGTACTCTTGTTGTTCTCTTAATGCTGGATAATACTTTGTTTGATTCTGGTTATACACATTATTTTATTTACTCTATGTTTGAAAAGAATATAGAATCAATTTTTGAAATTCAAGAAGTAATGTTATCATTCAAGACTCCTAAAGGGATTATCCAAGCATCATCACTACATAGAAACTCTATTATTTTCTTTCGAGAGCACAATCTCATCGCAAATACAGTAGTCATTCCCTTGAAAAAATTCAACACTATGAGAGGTATGGGATACCAATAAAAGTATAGTACTAATATTAACAGTAAAAAAAGTGAATCAAAATAGTCTTGAATGGAAGACCTCTAAATATCTTAAAATGAGATATATCTCAACTTGATATTTGTCTAAAAACGCCTCTAGTGTCCTTGTTTCTAAAAATGATCAATAAAGATGAATAAGTAAATGAATGTATATAAATAGAGAATGTCCACATCATTCAAAAATACATCGATGTATTTTTTTTAGAATTTACCTAAACCTCCTGCAAAATAGAGGTAGAGTTCTCTATTGAACTTATGTTAGGATCCAAGATGATATCAAAGACCCCATATAGAATTGAAAATGTTATGTTGGATGAAATAAACACACAACTCCAAGATCTTTCGGAGAATACGTTTATTTTACCAACTGTATCTACTTGGGTAGCATTTGTTCTCTTTGAGAAAACTATGGATGGATTAGGGTGACTTTTAATTGATTATAGAGAACTTAACGGGATCACAGTGAAGAAAAAATACCCTCTTCAAAGGATTGATGATTGATTTGACTAGCTTTGTGGGGTTTAATTATTCTCCAAGATTGATCTTCAATATGGTTATCATAAATTGATGGTGTAGAAAGAATATATTCCAAAGAATTTATTCTGATCAATATACGGGCATTATGAGTTTTTTGTAACTCTCTTCAGCTTTACTAATGCTCCTATTGTATTTATAAATTTTATTAATAGTGTTTTTAAGAAATACCTTGAAATAATTTTGGTCATTGTTATTTCTGATATTATAATATATTATAAATTTCATGAGGAGTATAAGGATGTTCTAAGGTCCATCCAACAAAATACGAGGAAGGATATGTTATTTGGAAAGTTTAGTAAAGGTGAATTTTGGTTACAGTAAGTTTATTTCTTGGGGAACATTGTAACCAATGAAGGAATCACAGTTGACCCTATAAAGACAAAGGATGTTGATGACAATCTTGTTCCTATAAAATTAACTATGATTCTTAGTTTTCTTGGTTTTGAAGTATATTATAAGAGGTTTTTGAAAAAAACATTTAACTACTTACTAATCCAATAACCAAGTTAATTCAAAAATGGGCCAAGTTCATTTGAAAAAAAAAGTGTAAAGAAAGATTCCCAAACCTGAAGAGGGGATTGATTTTTTCACCCATGCTAACTCTACACTTTATCAGAGAAATATCCGTTATTTTTAGTGATGCGTATATGGAAGGTCTTACGTGAATCCTCATCAAAAATGAAAAGGAGATTGATTATTCATCTTGATAGTTAAAGCCTCATGAAAAGAATCTTCCTACACATAACCTGAATTTGGTTGTGATTGTTTTTTCTCGGATGATATGGAGTAACTATATTTATAGGGAGAAATGTGATATATATATGGAACAAAAAATTTTGAACTATATTTTTATGAAAAAGGAATTGAAGATGAGATAGAGGAGATTGTTGGACATTCTTAAAGACTATGATTGTTCAATTCATTATCATCCCGGATGAGTAAACAAATTCACTAATGAATTAATCCAAAAATACCCTAATGTTCTAGAAATGATAAGGATTCAAGGATATCTATTGATCAAAGGCCTAGTAAAACTAGAAATGGTAATTTTAAGAGAAGGGACATCATCAACCTTATTGTAAATGATTTCCAAACCATCAGTACTATAGAACATCAACAAATATCAAAGAGAATATTTTATTTATAGAATAAGATAAAGGATGTGAAGAATGGTAAGTTTTTTGAGTTTAATAATTATTAATAAGGTGTACTAATATTTTTTACAGGGATATGATTTCCATCTATTCTATAAATAAATAAGGAGCTGATGGATAAATCTCATTGCTCTGCATTCACTACACACCCTCAAAGTACTAAAATGTATAGGGACCTTCGTGATCATTATTTGTGGGATAAAATGAAAAGGGTGATTTTTGAATACACATTAAAGTTCCTGGTGTTTCAAAAAGTGAAGATAGATCAACAAATTACAAAATCGTTATTACAACCACTACCCAAAACAACATGGAAGCGATATAATATCATAGTGGACTTTTTTACTGGTCTCCTAAAAAAATCCAAAGTAAATAATGTGATATGGGTTATAGTGGACTATCTCACTAATAATTCCCATTTTATCTCTTTCTAGTAAGACTTATCTCTTGATAAACTATCTATGATTTATGTGAAGGAAGTGTTGAGGATGCATGGAGGTCCACTTTTTATCATATCTGATCATGATCCAAGGAGTAAATCAAAATTCAATAGACGTATTCAATATGTTCTGTGTACCAAATTTAATTTTAGTATGGAATATCACCCCCAAACTAATGGATGATATAAAAGAATCATTAAAACCCATTAGGATATGCTGAGAACATGTTCAATGGAATTTAAAGGTGGATGTTATCAAAATCTTCCATTATTTGAGTCATAAGAAAGAAAATTTTCAATTAAGATATTCAAATGGAAACCTATAAAGATCTATATGGGAAGTGATATGGAACTCCTACTTGATGGGATGAAGTTTTTGAGGGAAAGTAGTTTGGGCTAGATATTGTTCAAGATATGATAGAAAATGTTTATTTTATCTAACAAAACATTAAAAATACTCAAAGTCACCAGAATAGCTATGCTGATAACTATTGAAGGGAAATTTTTTTTAGTGTTACCGAAAATGTTTTACCATGAATATCACCTTTTATGAGAGTCATATAGTTTGGGAAGAATTGGAATCTTATCACTGGGTACATTCCCCACTATAAAATTATTGATTGCATAGAAGTAGTGGATTATCAGCTTTTACTTCCTCTAAATATAGCTCAAGTTTATGATGTACTCCATGAATCTCTCTTGATAAATTACATACCTAACCCTTCACATGTACTAAATCATTAGGTGGTATATATGGAACATGAACTCTATTATGAGGTGAAGCCGGTGAAGATCTTAGACCATAGAGACAAGGTTCTATGAAACAATACAACCCACCTCATCAAAATGTTGTGGAGGAACCATATATATAAAGAAGAAACATGGGAACAAAAGGATACAATGAGATATAGGTACCCACATCCCTATAAAATTGAGAGAAGAAGTCAAAATTTTAGGGACAAAATATCTTAATGGGGGAAGAATGTGACGACCTGAACATTTTTAATGATAATTGTATCCAGAATTTGTGTGTTATTTTTTTCACAACCAACCATTAGTTTTTATGAAGTGAATATAAAGGTAAATGTGACCATCTGGATACAAATGTTATATCAATTTTGGTAAATTATTACCATTTGACAATATGACCATTGGGAACATTATTCTTGATAATAATTTTAATGTCACCATTAGAGTTTATAATTAAAATTTAAAAAATGGATAATTAATAAAGAAAAAATATTTTATGGCCTCAATCAATAAGTCATGAATTTTGGAACCAATTTTAAGATCTTGGGAGGGTGGTATCATCACTAAGGTTCTTTATTGACCAATAAAATGCTAATATTCAACAATTGAAGCTTGAACAAAATCACATATGGGAGAAGTTCAAGTCAGTGACGACTAACACTCATACGACGTCAAATTAGGCACCCAAAAAAACTTCCACTATCGTACACCTTAATCATAAGGTGTACATGGGTTTAATAATTTTTCATGTTTCCCAAACTTAGTGTTTAGTTTATTTATTTAAATAATATTTCCATTCTATCATTTTCGTATTAAGAATATTTTTTCTTAAAAAAAATTGAGGTCAAATTTGATAAATAGATTTTTAAGAAATAAATTTTACTTTATAGGAAAGATATAAAGAATTTAAATAAAATAATATATTATGAAACATACAAAATTCATGAGGAGTTTCAAATCAGGAGTCTAGTAAATGCCCATTACACATGACCTTTATAAATATTGGACTAAAGATACATCTATCTATTTTTGGTATAGAATACCTAAAGGAATATATTCTAGAGACACATCCACTTATTTTTATATTGACTGGAATATTTCCCTTGAAGTATCAAAAATAATTTACATTACTAAAATTATGAAATTCCTATAAACAATTTTTTAAAAAAAAACTGAAAAAAATAATTTTAAAGAATAATTTTTTTTAAAAATATAATTATTTAAAAGGTTAATATATAAATTTCACAATCTAATAATTCCTAATTCACCTTTAATAATGAAAAATTGATCAATAGTAAGGGGATTGGTAAATATATTGGCCAGTTAAAAGTTGTTGAAAATAATTAAAAGAACAATATTTCCCATTTGAAAAGTTATCTAAAATAAAATAATGTCTCAAATAAATGTTATTAGTGTGAGTGTTTCGGATAATATTTTAAAATATACTACGAAAGAACCCAAAAATTTTAATTGATAATTGTTTCATGAATTTATTATTATTAATTTTCACAAAAAAACTATGATTTTTTTAAAGTGAATATAAAGGAAAATGTGACCATATAGATTCATTTGTTATATGAAATTTCATCAATTATGAATATTTAACAATAAAAATATGGGAATTATACTCTTGATAATAATTTTAATTTCATTACTAGATTTTATAAGTAAAATTTTAACAAAGGGTAATTAATATAGAAAGAAGTGTTGATGGCCTCAACCAATAGAGTCATGTCGTTTCAAGCCCTTTTTCAAAACATTTGAGGGAGGTATCATCACTAAGGTTCAACCATGATCAATCCCAAGTTGAGCTTCAACAAGTGAATTTGGAATGAAATTTCCTATGGGAGAAGTTCAAGTTAGTAGAGATTTCCACTCAGTCGATGTTAGCCGAGGTACGCCATGAAACTACCACCATCGCACACCTTACTCTTAAGAAATAATTTGTTGTAATAATGGGTTAGATGACCTGACATTATTGTGTAATTCCATTTTTTATATAAATTCTTTCTTTTATCATATTCATTTTAATAATATCTTTTACTAATAAAATTGAGGTAGAATTTGATAAATTGATTTTTCAGATAGAAATTTTACATTATAGAAAAGATATATATATTTTTTTATAAAATAATATAATATGAATAAATTTTATTTTAATAAAATAATTTGCTAAAAACACTCTCATTTAAATAAAAATATAAAAATAATTCAATCTCTTTTCTGGTGTGAGAAATTTTACTATGCATTTTGAATTCACTATTGTTTTTAATAAAAAAGGATTTTAATATTTAAATGTTAATATTATAATATTTAGATAATTAATAAGAAAAAATAAATATCAATTTGAAATAATAACTTTTAAATTAGCAAAAATCCATGACTTATGATATCTTTTTTTTTTATTAATATCAAATATTTTAATATATTTTAATCAATTTCAAAATATATAATATACTTTCCAAATTCTAAAATTGAAACTTTATCTTTAAAAATGTTATTCTGTAAAAACATTTTGTTCCCATTCCAAAATAAGTAATATAAAATTATGGCTTACTCTTATGGATTAAATAGGTTTCCCAAGTGTCGAATACCATGGGAAAATACTATATTCAAGCCATTGTTTTGTGTTTACCTCTACACAGTTATCCCGGGCCTAAATTTAGAAATTAATAAAAAAATCCCAAACTTTTTCTATAAATTCCAACCCATTTATCCATTTCTATTCACTATCAACTCATAAACCATGAGGATATTATATTTTAGCCTCACAAGGATTCCTATCAAGGTTTGCTCAATCCCCTAGGGTCCTAATCCTCACATTTTAGGAACTAATCTTCAAGTTATGGGAAACCTACACTCCTCTTTTCCAATCAAGTTTTCTCTTTTTGTGGTATGTATTTATAATTTCCAAACTAAGTTTAGATTTACATTTTATTTTATCCCTTTACAATATAAATAATATTTTATTAATGGGAGACTCATTTCCCTCCTCTTTTTAACCTTTTCTACAACCATGTTTCATACTCATTTACTTCCCTAATGTCTCTCTTCTCCTCAAGAAAGTCATTTTTTTAATTATGTAAATACCCAAACAACTTAATTTTATAGGGGTATTTACCAAGATGTAAAAATGATTTATTTTATTCTGTAATTTAAATACATAAAACCCTCATTCCCTTTTTGTGGGTTATAGACGACATAAAGATCTTTTCTTTAAGAACTCGTTAAAATGACATGATTTTTTTCACAAAAATGTTTCTTCTATTTATCCATAGGTAATTTCTAAAATGTTTTATTATAATGCATATAGATCACATTACTTAATACATATAAAAGGTGTTCCCTGATAGCGCTCCAATATAATTCATTAAGAATTTAATCTCTAGAGATAACATGTCTTATGATACCTCGATGAATAACCATGATAATTTTTATGACACCTCACTGAAAACCTTAGTGATATGCTTAAGAATGTATCATTGAAATTTTTTATCCATATTTCCATGTAATTATTCAAGTAATTTTTATTATTATAATCAATGTTTTCCTTTTCTCATGCCTTTATGATATTCCTCATGTTCTTATTGATTTTACCTCAAAACCACATGTAAATTGTTTCTCCTTCTTTCCCATAACAGGACTTATTCTCAACCCTTCCATTGATGTATTTCCCCAGGTTATGCGATGTAGTAAATGTACATAGTATGAACTATAAATAATCCTTTTGGTTTTTTAAAAAATTATTTTAAATTTTCATTTATTATGTACCTTTTTCATCGGTAGCGATTGGGAAAAAGAGGTTTGGGAGGCTCTGGGGGAATTCACGGAAACCAACCCTCCATACGAGGATATTGGTGGCTTCCTGGATCAATGGTAATGTTGTACTAAAGGAGGAGTACTAGAGAGGATGGCCCGTTCGGTTCTTTTCCAGGTGGGGTGCTGGAGCATTTGGAGGGCTCAGAACTCATCCATCCATGAGGGTGCAGTGGTTTCGGCCCGCCTTATTATCACCCAGGATATGAACTTGCTTGCGGATCTCAACAAAGTAGTGAAGTCTCTGAAAGAAGCCCCTTCATTGCACCAATTCCAGGGTGCAACTAGGGATCATGATCTGCATGCGGACAGGAGAGGCTCCTGGGTAAAGTGGAGGCTCCTGGGTAAAGTGGAGGCCTCCCCTCATGGTCCTGAAGATTAATACCGATGGATCTTGTCTACAAGGGACTATGAAGGGGGGAGGAGTGGTGCAGGATCATCACGGCTCTACCTTTCTATCCTTCTCTTCCAGATTAGGAAGTGGTACCACTATTCAGGTGGAGGAAAAAGCCTTCCTGACCGGCATGACCATCTTCCACCAGAAAGGGATCACAACCTCAGAGGTAGAAACTGACTCCCTCATTGTTTACAATTCCCTTGTAGATTACGAGGCTCCCCCATGGTCGATCTGCTATGAGATTAGGAGGTGCAAAAATCTGATTGGAAAACAGACTCGAGTGCTGCATACCTAGAGGGAGGAGAACAAAGTGGTTGACCACCTAGCTACCCTGGAAATGCCCATGGAGGAGGCAGTTCTCATTCACACGTCGCATACCATTCAGCCTAAAGGACTGCAGTACATCAAAGGGGATGCGATGGGGTTACATTACTTTAGGCCACCTTGAACTCACCCTTCGGTGGAGGGGTGTTCTCCATTCTTGGGTCCTTTTTTTGCTTTTTTCTTTGGTCCTTGCATTTTTTACAAGGCAATAATAATGATAATGATGATGATGTACATACGGTAACAACATCAATATGGTCCGTCAGGCCTGAATTGTTGTAACATGTTACATGATAATGGGTCTAACTATACACATGGTTTCACACTCCCAAGAAATATGTATATTTAATCACAATATTTTTATGAACCATTATGAAGGATTAATATAGAATGTAATTGTTTTTAATAAATAAAATGTTTAATCATGATGTTTTAAGACAAAAAATTCATTTAGAGTTATAAAATTCATAAAATAAACATTTTTCTCACTAAGTTTTTCTTATTTTAGAAAATAGTGGGATATAGGAGATACCATGTACATGGTAAGCACAAAGGGCCACACTCTAATGACCCCATGATGTAAGTTGGAATTGAAAAAATTATTATAATAGTGAATCAACTTAATCGAGTTACGGACAATAACTTGAATCAAGCTAAGAGACCAAATTCACCTCAATGTGAACAACTTTATATTGAGTCCTTTTTGCGTCATGAAAAACTTATTTTGGTGGATATACTAGAGAATTTATTGTTTAATAATGGATAATATCTATAAAAAATATCTTCTCTATACTATATTGTTCAGAATAAGAGAATTCCACACCTGTTGTGTACCTCTTAGAGGGAGAAGATGATCAGTGGTGAACACTGGTTGAAAACATGATGCATATAAAGAAAATTGAATCCATAGAGTGGGATGAATTAAAGGTATCATATTCAAAAAATATTTCCCTCGTTCGATGAGGAAAAAAAAGAAGGAATTTCTAGAAATGAAGAAGAATGGGAATGAATCTGTGGGAATCTATGAGATGAGATTTACTAGGATTTCTCACTACACCACTATCTTTTTCATAGAGCCTAATGGAAAGGTTGATAGATTATTTGGTGTATTAAGATCAAATCAATAGAATAATCTAGCCAATAAATACTACAATAGCTATGATGAGATAGTTAGAAGTGTTATGTAGTTTTAACTGGAGATCAGAGAGACGCAGTAGTCCCATAGATCAAATGAAAATAAGATATCCTGGGAGCCAAACTTGGGGTGTATCTTTGATCATTGATGATAAGGAATACAAATGAAACTTACCATGTGAATAAAATGGGTAAAGAACCATTTAGGGAACATATTTCTTATGAGTGGGAAATGTTAAATGTTTGGTAGATATGCCATATTTCTCGAAACTATCATATTGTGGTCAATCCTCAAATTCTATACCATAACGACCAAGGGAAGATGTTTTAGAGTAGGATGAAGTTCAATGATTCCAGTGTTGACATCATGGGAACATTTCCAATCATTGTTGAAATATAAAGATATTATAGGGGAATCACCATCAACATCAACATAGGATAAGGGATAAATTTCTTTCCTTTTCAATAAATATGGATGAAGTTGAAGCACCAAATAATATGGTGGTACGAACTCTTGTGGTTCTATTAATACTGGATAATACTTTATTTGATTCTGGTTATACACATTCCTTTATTTCCTCCATGTTTGCACAGAATATAGAATCAATATTTGAAATTATAGAAGTAATGTTATCATTCAAGACTCCTAAAGGGATTATCCAAGCATCATCATCACATAGAAACTCTATTATTCACTTTTGTGAGCATATTCTCATCGCAAGTATAGTAGTCATTCCAATGCTAAAATTCAACACTATATGAGGGATAGAATACCAATAAAATTATACTGCTAATATTAATTATAAAAGAAATTAAATCACAATAGTTTTGAATGGAATGCCTATAGTTATCTTAAAATGAGATATATCTCAACCTGATATTTGACTAAAAACACCTCTAGTGGCCTTCTTTATGAAAATGATCAATGATGATGAAAAAGGAAATGAAGGTATATAAATAGAGAATGTCCCCATTATTCATCAATACATTGAAATATTTTTTGAGGATTTACCTGGCCCTCCCCCAAAAATAGAGGTTGTGTTCTCTATTTAACTTATTCCAGGATCCAAGATGATATCAAAGACCTCGTATAGAATTGAAAATGTGGTGTTGGATGAACTAATAAAAAAACTCCAAGATCTTTTGTATAATGGCTTTATTTGACCAAGTGTATCAACTTGGTAGAATTTGTTCTCTTTTAAAAAAATGTGGATTGATCCGCGTGAATTTTCATTGATTATAGAGAACTTAACGAGATCACAGTGAAGAAAAAAATACCCTATTCAAAGGATTAATGATTGATTTTACTAGCTTCATGGGGTTTAATTATTCTCTAATATTGATCATAAATCTGGTTATCATCAATTGATAGTGTAGAAAGAGTATATTCGAAAGAATTACTTCTGATCACTATATGGGCGTTGTGAGTTTTTTGTAACTACCTTCAGCTTTACTAATGCTCCTATATTTATCGATTTTATGAATAGTGTATTGAAGGACTACCTTAAAATCATTATGGTCATTGCTATTGATGATATTATAATATATTATAAATTTCATGATGAGTATTAGGATTATCTAAGGGCCATAAAACAAAATATGAGGAAGGATATTTTATTTGGAAAGTTCAGTAAAAGTGAATTTTAGTTACAGAAAGTTTCCGTCTTGGGGAATGTGGTAACCAATGAAGGAATCTCAGTTGACCCTATAAAGACAATGGTTGTTGATGAGTGTCTTAGTCCTACAAAAGTAACTAATATTCATAGATTTCATGGTTTAAAATTATATTATAGAAGGTTTTTGAAAAAACTTTTGACTACTTACTAATCCACTAACCAAGTTAACTCAAAAAGGGGCCAAGTTCATTTGGAAAAAGGAGTGTGAAGAAGTTTTCCCAGACCTGAAGAGGAGATTGATTACTTCACTCATGTTAACTCTACACTTTATTAGAGAAAGATTTTTTATTTTTAGTGATGCGTCTATGGAAGGTCTTGTGTAAATCCACTTGAAAAATGGAAAGGTGATTGATTATGTATCATGATATTTGAAGCCTCGTGAAAAGAATTGTCTTACACATGACCTGAATCTGGTTGTGGTTGTTTTTCTCTCATGATATGGAGACACTGTCTTTATAGGGAGAAATTTTATATATATATGGAACAAAAATGTTTGAACTATATTTTAATGAAAAAACAATTGATCATGAGATAGAGGAGATTGTTGGATCTTCTTAAAGACTACAATGGTTAAATTCGTTATCATCCTGGAAGAGTAAAAAAATACACTAATGTAGTAAGTCGAAAAAACCCTACTGTTTTAACAATGATGAGTATTCAAAGAGATCCATTGATCAAAGGCCTAGTAAAACTGGACATCGTAATTTCAAGATAAGGGACATCATCAACCTTATTGAAAATGATTTCCAAACCATCAGTACAAAATAACATCAATAAATATCAAAGAGAACATCCGTATTTATAGAATAAGATAAAGGATGTGAATAATGGGAACTTTATGAAGTTTAATAATGATTAATAAGGTGTACTAATATTTTTTACATGGATATGATTTCCATATATTGTAGAAATAAAGAAGGAGCTGATGGATGAAGCTCATAACTCTGCATTCTCAATACACCCTCAAAGTACTAAAATGTATAGGGACCTTCATGATCATTATTGGAGGGATAACATGAAAAGGATGATTTCTAACTACACATCAAGGTTCCTGGTCTGTCAAAAAGTGATGATAGAACAAAAAATTCCCAAAATCGTTATTACAACCACTACCCATAACAACATAGAAGTTAGATAATATCACAGTGGACTTTTTCACTGGTCTCCTAAAAACATCCAAAGGAAATAATGTGACATGGGTTATAGTGGAAAATATCCTTAATAATTCCCATTTTATATCTTTCCAGTATGACTTATCTCTTGATCAACTATCCACGATTTATGTGACGGAAGTGGTGTGGTTTCATGGAGTACAAATTTCTATCATATCTTAATCATGATCCAATGTTTACATCTAAATTCAATAAACATATTCAATATGTTATGTGTACTAAATTTAATTTTGGTATGACAAATCACTCCCAAACTGATGGATAATATAAAATAATTATTCGAACACTCTAAGACATTTTGAGAACATGCTAAATAGAATTTAAAGGTGGATGGGATCAAAATCTTCCATTAGTTGAGTCATAAGAAATAAAATTTTGATTTAAGTTATTCAAATGGAAACCTATGAAGATCTATATGGGAAGAAATATAGAACAGCTGCTTTTTCGGATGAAGTTGTTGAGAGAAAGTTGTTTGGTAAAGATCTTGTTCAAGAGATGATAGAAAATGTTCATAACATCCAACAACACTTAAAGAATACTCAAAGTTAGCAGAATTTCTATGATAAAAACAATTGAAGGGACATTGTGTTTAGTGTTACTAACAAAATTTTCCCTTGAATATAACCTTGTATAAGATTCACATAGTTTGGGAAGAATGAAAATCTTATCCCAAGGTATATTCTCCACTATAAAATTCTTGATCGCATACAAATAGTGGATTATCAACTTTCACTTCCACTAAATATAGCTCAAGTTTATAATGTAATCCATTAATCTCTCTTGATAAAGTAAATACCTAACCCTTCACGTGTACTAAATTCTTAGGTGGTATAAATGGAACAGTAACTCTATTATGAGGTGTAGCTAGTGAATATCTTGGACCATAGAGACAAGGTTCTATGAAACAATACTACCCAGCTCATCAAAATGTTGTGGAGGAACCATATATATAAAGAAGACACATGAGAACCAATGGAGACAATGAGATATAGGTACCCACATGTCTCTTCAATTGAGAGAAGAAGTCAAAATTTTAGGGACAAAATATCTTAAGGGGGGAAGACTATCACGACCTGAACTTTTTTAATAACAATTGTATCCAAAATTTGTGTGTTAAATTTTTCAAAACAAACCATTTTTTTTATGAAGTGAATATAAAGGTAAATGTGACCATCTAGATACAAATTTTATATGAAGTTTGGAAAATTATGACAATTTGAAAACATGATAATTGGGAACCTTATTCGTGATAATAATTTTAAGGTTTCCATTAGAGTTTATAATTAAAATTTCAAAATGGATAATTATTAAAGAAAGAAGATTTATGGCCTCAATCAATAATTCAAGAAGTTTGAAACCAATTTTTAGATCTTGGGAGGGTGGTATCATCACTGAGGTTATCTATTGACCAAGAAAAATCTAATCTTCAACAATTGAAGCTTGAACAAAGTAATCAATGGGAGAAGTTCAAGTTAGTGAAGATTACCACTCAGCCAATGTCAAATGAGGCACCCCATGAAACTACCACTATCTCACACCTTAATCTTAGGGTGTACATGGGTTTAATAACTATTCGTGTTTCCCAAAAATAGTGTTTAGTTTCTTTGTTTAAATAAAAAATTTATTCCATCATTTTTTTTAAGAATATTTTTTCATAACAAAATTGAGGTAGAATTTGATAGATTTATTTTTTAGAAATAAATTGTACTTTATAAGAAAGATATAAATAATTTAAATAAACTAATATATTATGAAAAATACTTATTAAAAAAATATATTGTGATAAAAATTCTCTTATTTAAATAAAAACCATAAAAAAATTCATTTTTTTCAAGTATAAAAATTTTAACTATAAATTTTCAATCCGCTATAATTTTTAATAGGATTTTTTTTATTTAAAGGATAAAATAATCATATTTAGATAATTATTATAATAAAATAAATATAATTGTTGAAATCAAAAAGTTTAAATTAGGTCATATTGAATTTATGAGAGTTTTCTAAAAAACAATATTTTTTTGTGAATAGTAAAAATACGGTTTGAGTTTTTCAGTATGTTCGTGAAATCATAATTATGTAAAATGAAGTAAAAAATAATTAACCATAATACAAGAATGAAAATATTTTATTTTCTTGAGATAAAATATTTTAAAATATTTTCATCCATTTTCAAATATACATTCGACTTTTCAAATTCTTAAACAGAAAATTTAACATTAAAATTGGTATTTTGTGACTACATTAACTTTACTTGCCAAAATAAGTAATATCAAATTATAGTAAAATATTTTGAATTAAAATAACATAATATATGTTAAAAGTGTCCAATACCAAAGCTAAATACCATAGGTAAGCGCATGGTTATTCATTAACCAATACCTTGGTTTCAAAGCCCTTTATTTGGACATTAATAAACAAATCGACCACTTTTTCTTTAAATACCCACATATTTCTCCATTTTCATTCACAAAAATTTAATCCTACATGAATCCATTATATTTTTTCATCCTAAGGAGTCATACCAAGGTGTCATAAAGTCACTAATGTCTTTATCCTCTTGTTATAGGAACTAATATTCAATGTAAGGGAAACTGCTACTTCTCTTTTCCATTCAAGTTTCCTCTTTGTGTGGTATGTCATTCAAATTTACAATCTAAGTTCCCCTATCCATTTTTTATTACTATTATATATTAATATTTTTTTTATAAATAGGATACCCATAACCTCCTCTTTTCTCCCATTTCAAAAACCATGTTTTATACCCTTTATGTTGTCAATTTTACTTCTCAAATTTATCTCTTCTCCTCAAGAAATTACCTTTTATTTTATTTAGGTAAATTAAAAAACCCCTTTTTCCCTGGTTATTTTAAAAAATTAATAATTATTTATTTTATTAAATAATTTACATACATAAAACCCTTATTCCATTTTTGTTGGTTATAAATTACATAAAGATATTGTCTTTAAAGACTTTAAAACACCATGATTTTTATATGAAACTCATTTCTTCTATTTCTCAATGGGTTATTTATAAAGTATTTTAAAATGATATATGTGTTCCACATTAATTTATTCATGTAATTTTTCAACCATGATATCAATCCAATGCATTGGTTAAATAATTTAATCTATAGAGATCACATGTTTTACGATACCTCGGTGAATAACTTTGGAATATTTTATAACACCTCAATGAAGAACCATAGTTATATGCTCAAGAATGTCTAATTTAAAGTTGTTGATGAATTTAAATTTTATTATTAAAGTTATATCTAATATGATATTCATAATCTTCATTTTCTCATGGCTTTATATATTCCTCCTGTTATTATTTATTTTTCCAAAAGGATCACATCTAAATTATTTCTCTTATTTCCCCTTAATGGGCCTTATGTTAACCCTTTCCTTTATTGTATATGCCTAGATTATTAGATGAAGTAAAATTAATTAGAATTAACCATGAAGAATCCTTTCACATTTTTTATAATAATTATTCATGTTTTCTTATATTATGTACATTTTTTCTAAAAAACAAAACCTTAAAATATCCTCTATTTGTAATATGTAAATGACAAGTTATATAATAAAAATGGGGGGATCCATATACTAATTGCACTAAATTTTTCACACTTGATAGGTAAAAGAGAATATGGAAGTTAACATTCTAAGATGTCTTGTTTTATCCACATAACATGGGTTTAATAATAACTAGTGTCTAAGTATTCATTTTCTACTATTGATATATAAACAAAGTTTTTATTCTTACTACACCATGAGATGAAATATTTTTCTAGTAGATTAAAAGCCCCACTACTAATTTTAGAATCTCTTTTTCGTACTCTAAAACCCTCAATGGAAAACTGGAATATTTAAAATTGGTTTCCTTAAAATAAAATAATCCATGGTTTTTAGTTCCTTTAAATATCAAAAAATTATTTGGAGATATTTTAAATAATATTACTTTGGATTTTATTAAAAATTAGAACTAATTTATATGTTAAGAATTATGTTCCATCAGGTCACAGTAAGGTAAAGTAAACATTAAATCAATGTTTGGTAATTATTATTGTTTAGAAAACATTACATTACATGGTTTACATAGTGGTGTTCTGATATACTTGTCATGATTCATGCCAAACGTATTTATAAGTTCATTAGAGTATTTACTTTGGGGTTTTTAATTTTTAAATAATTTCATAAATGGAAATTAGTTAACCACTCATACCAATTATAAGGGTCTTATTTTAAACTATAATGATCATTGGTTAACATGAAAAAAATGATATTTAAATTTATGTTTTTCAAAACTTTTTGGTTGATCTATTAAGAAAATTTTAAATAAAACCATTTTAAATTCAGCATTTGAAATTTTTTAGTAAAAGTTTAAAATTAATACAAATATACAATTACAACAAGATTCTAATGGATTATAGACAAGAAACAATTGAAATGTTTTCAAAATAATCAATACCTTGTTCAATATTATATCATTTTGAAATATGTCGAGTCTTGTTGTGGATTATAATTCTTTTTTATAAATTTTTGTTTGAAAAAAACATCGTGGTTCTAATAATTGTGTAATAATCTTATCATTCCATAAGTGTCCCAATGTTGTTCCTTATAATTAGGATAAACCCTTATAACCTATAAAGTATCCAATTATCATCATTAATAGAATAATTAAGGTAATTAGGTTCAAAGTGATATATAAAAGATTAATTTTCATCCTCATATATAAATTAGTCTTTTATGACTTCCAAATTATAATTCACCCCTAAAATTATCAAGGGGGTGGTATTTAAATTGTACCATAACCATGGGTAAATGAGTATAATGGGATTTTATAGAATATTAAAATGCATTATATGGTTGATTTGTTTTGGGTAGATCATGCTAATTTAATGAAAATAATAATCAATTAGAGTGTGATTTATGATGATTATCATAAAAATTGATTTGAGTTGACTCTTTTAGGGTCATGGCACAAATAGTGAAGACTACTTAAGAATTAATTGAATTTTAATACTTAAAATTTATATAATAATTAGATTTAGGTTAATAATTTCATAGATTATGTTTTTATTAAGAACAAAGCATTTATAACCCAATACTTTAAAGAAGCTAACAATTGAATGTTTCCATTAAAAAGTTCATTATGGGATTTTCCTAAGATAGGTCAAATGAGAACATAGTAAAGAATAAAGACTAAGGTGTCGATCATCTTATGCCAAATTAATTGAATAAGGATAAACTCATTCAAGAGTGTCTTAATAATTTCATAGAGGATCTTATTTTATCATTAAAACCCCCCATTTTTTGATGTGTTCTAAGATCAAAGATAGACTAAAGATAATCTCGAGAAGCAAAAAACTCATTAAAAACATTATTATAAAATTTACCACAAGGTCTAATCTAAGTGAATATAGTTTTTTACTTTTTAAAATATCTAATTTCCTTGATTTGTTGAAACAAAATTACAAAACTTATTTTTATGAGAAATATTAATATCCCTGTAAATCTCATATTGTTAGATAATTAAAAATGTGTAATTATAACCTCCAATACTAGAAAATAGTGTTAGTCCAGAAAGGTCAATGCAGACTAGTTATTTGGATTTGAAATAGTAAAAAAAATTACTATTTGTAAGAATATTTGTGTTTCTTTATAAGATGAAAAGGATCATAAAATAGGTTAATGCTAAAGTTAAATTTTATTAAATATCATACCGGTAGTTTAAGGTTGATCATGAAAATATATTAAATATCATAATGAATTAGGTGGTAATTCCCAAACTAAGATTCATTATATTGGTTACATAAAAACTTAACATTTTGACTTTCTATATATTTTAAATATATTATATATAAATTTAAGAAGTGAGATGTCGTAAATAAAAGTTTTCCTTTACAATTAAAAAAATTCAAAATACATTTTTAAAAGAAAATTTGAAACTGATATCAAATATTTGTTTACAATATAATAAATTATGCTTCAACCCATTGACTAACAATACTTATTTATTTGTATTAATATTGGAGAAAATAATAATATAGATAAAAGTAATTTTACCTTTTCATTCATCTCTAATTGTTATATTTCCTCCATGAAATCCTTTGAAATGATTTAATTTGAATGGGTCGTCACATACATGTACTTATAATCATCAATCTATATAGCATACATTTTCTTGATATTTTTAATGATAAAATTTTGTTATAAAATATTAAGATACTAATTCTTCTATTACACATATCTTGGATCTAATTAGGTTATCTAATGAAGACATTGGAATATAAACTTGTTTAGAACATTTTTACCCTAAAAACATGATAAGTGAGGTAAATAATTTTATTTATATTATAACTATAATTTTTACAATTTAATTCATAATAAAAACATTTATTTTGTGATATTCCTTTCATAAAATTATTTCTTTTATAAGATTTATGGATTGTTTTGAAAAACAATTCCAGGAATTTATTTTAATAGCTAATTGTGATCCCAAATTCATATCTAATGTTTGTTCACCTTCAAAAAATTGAGGTGTATTATTTTTATGGTATTTAATTTAAAATTATAAACTATGAACATTTGGTAGTTCTATTAGTTTTAAAACCAAATAAATATTTTCTTTTAAAATATTATCTAATTATAAAATGACAATATTTTAGTTTTTTTTAATGGTCTTTAAAATTAAAAAAAATAACAAAAACCATCTTGATATTGATCACTAGAATAAAGTATATCATCATAGATTAAAAATTGGTTGATTATATAGAAGAGTAAGTAGTAGAACAAGAATAATTAAATTTTTTACATACCTTGTCATTGGCTATGAGTCACTTAGAAAATTCATTTCATGAATAATATGATTATATTGAATCCTCACTTTCACTTAATCTTGAGATATTTAGAGATTTCATTCCATAATTATTTCTTTAATTTTTTTCCAATGGGTAGTCTATTTTGATGTGGTACTTATTTTTTGAACTAAATTATGTAACTTTTATTTCTTAATTTTACTATTTCAAAAATTGGGTATATATTGTATTATTCATGTACTTTTTTACCCTTTTATAAATATTAGCAGTGTCACCTTCTCTTTTAGATTATTCATTGTGGATATCTTTGAAATAAATTTTCCTTTTATTTTAATCGACCTCTATATCCCCATTTTTTTGCTATTATTTTCGTTATTATATCATATTTCAAGGGGGAACCAATGTGATCCTCAACCGTCATACCCTTTGTGTATTTATATTTATAGATCTTGGTGACTTTGGGATCCCAATTTCATGTTAAAAAATGATTTTATTGAATAAATGTTTTATACTGATAGAATCACTATATTCCATTATCTCATTTTAAATATTAGTAAATTGAGTGGAAACATAAGAAATAAATTTTATAGGATGAATAGAGGAACTTTAAATGTCTGGTCTAAACATATCTAGTCAAGTATCATTGACATTGATAGTACATTTATGATTTACATCTAATAGTTTTAAAATTCCATAATTCTATTTTAATGTAAATTTTTATTAAATAAATTTAATTGTAATCCACATTTTATGTCATTCAATACTTTATCATCTATTTAAAAATTATAATTATCATTAGGGGTATATTTAACTTCTTTTTCAATATATGGAGTATAAACATGATTAAAAATATTATTTTCAGGATAACAAATGGATCTAATAAAAGTAGATATATGAGTTTTCTAATAACCATAATCACTACCATAAAAACAAAGATAATGACCCATAAAGTTTCCTTCTATAGAATCTTGGGTGATTAAAAATCAATTTATAATAATTATTTTTCTTGAAAGATAATTTCAAGAGTTTTGAAAACAAAACACATTTTTAATAAATTTTTAAAAATAAATAAATAAATTTTGGAACACTTTGATACTAAATATATGTCAAATTAGGGTAAATGGTAAGAGGGGGTAAATTTTAATTTATAAAACAATGTAAATAAACAAATTATTAAATAATAAAAACTTTTTTTATAATGATATAAGATAATTAAAAACATTTTAAGTGATAAGAAAAATAATAAATATTAAAATCTCAATGATATAATAATAATATATTATAATATCTAAAGAATTAATGGTTGATCAATTTGTAAAATAAATAATTAAAGAGATTGATTGATTAAATAATTTATTAATTTGATGAATGAAAATTGATAAATAAATAAAGATGTTAATTTAAATAGGGAACATGATTTGGTTAGGAAGTTCACTAATAACATAGGAAGAGACCCTTTGTCTTCCACCTCAACGATGTGAGGACTTAATATATCATTGCCCTAGATTTCACGACAGAGTGGATACTAAAGATATACTTCTTTTTTGGATATAGTAAGTGAATGGAGTTATAATATATAGTTTCTTCTTAATAGGTATATATAAAATCCTAAAGGTGAATTGTACAATTCCTTTTATTGGTTTTATTAAATAAACATGAATCTATCACTTTAGAGGCAGTAAGAACCAATAATATTAGGAGGAAGAGGAAAGAATTTCTAGGAAGAAATCAAAATTTCGTATAATATAAATTCTATTAAATTAATATGAAAAATAACTATGAGAGAATCAGAAATAATTAAGAGTGAGAAGATATTAAAATTAGTACACACTCCAGATTTTAGAAGATAAAGTTTTGACAACACTCAAAAGATAATTATTATTTGTAACACATTGGTATTATAGAATGAATGAGAAAATGAGATTCTAAGGCACCAATGAGTTCTATTTATAGCCTAAAAAGATTCAAGAACCTTCTAGAATTTCTTACGGGTATCTAATTCAAAGAATATAGTATTAAATGAATTTTTACTATATTTTAATGTTGTCTTAGATGGTCTATGTCGACACTATCCAGTACCCTATAGCCTTTACTAGGTAACATGTGGGCCCCTTTAAATCCCATGAACACTATTTATTACCACCAATAGATCGTTCTCTTCCATAGAATAGTCGGTAGACATCTAAATCAAATACTACCTCTTCTTAATAGAACTAGATGGACGGTTTTCCTGTACCAGTTATTCGGTGGGTATCAACTATTAGGTGAGGCTACTCAGCATGCCACTGGCTGGTTACTTTTACTCCACTAGTAGGCTGGTGCTTGTGTCTAGTGTATAATATTCTTAATAGCCCTATGACATCCTTCATTTATTTCGAAATTTTAGGGAACTTCACTCCATGAAATTAAAAATTCCATTATAAAACGAACAAATACACCTCAAGTTTCATACAATATTCTCATGTGGTGTCATCATGTCTATCTGGAAAACATAATAGTGAAATAATTAAACCCTTTATATAGTGTTTCTGATCATTACAATCAAGAGATAGTGAGAATAACAAGAAAGTAATTTTTAGTGAAAAATATTAAAATATTGAAGATGAAAAATTTTATGATATGGAGAATGTAAAAACCCAAGTTATTAGTTTAAGAAGAATACAATAACAAATTGTGTGTATCACATGAAATATCAAGCTAAAAACAAATAATGTTCTACTATTAAAACCCTTTTATTTAAATGTGATGGTTATAACCTAGCTGTTGTTTTCAAAGAAACAAACCAATGTAATAGAACTATTAAATATATTAAGGTAATTATAATTTAATACAATTTTACAAATAAAATAATAGTAAGTAAGAACACAATTTTAATTAAAATCATATATGATTAGAAGAGATATTTTTCATCAAAGTTATTTAATTGCACAAAATATTTCTATAAAATTAAATTATTTTAATCACAATAGATGACTGATTTTAATTGAATTTATAGATCATATATTTAATAATTTAACATTCATTTAGTGAAATTTATTATATAACAAATGCTTATAAATTAATTTTATACTTCAAAAATGGTTTTATTGCATATTATTTATAGATGATATGCTTAATTTTTTTCACTTTAATAAATTTTATTTTATAAAAAAGAAATAATTTTTGAAATTATCATATCAAAAAAATCTTAATAAAAAAATTATATTATTCTCAAAAATGCATATATTTGGGTGCATAGTTAAAAATATTGATTTTTCAAAAACAATTTTTTTGTAACATTAAATAAAACTAATTTTAATGCTCTATTTTGTTTTTGATTTAGTTTTAAGAAAAATAAATTTCATATTATTAAGAGTAATGCAATTAATTTCACAAGATTCACCATTATACATGATTTTGGAAGAAAATAATTTTTGTTATTAAAACGATTATTTTTTGAAAAATGGGTTTTCATTACATTTAATGCACTTATATTAAAATTAATTTTAACAAAATATGTAAATTAAATAATTTAAAATTGATTCCATATTTTTAGTTAGTATCTTAAAATTATTGAATATGTTCCATTTCATTAATAATTATAATGAAGAGTAATCATGGTAGATTTTTATCCCTTCTAAAAATGAAAAATTGTTTAAATAGGGTTAATACAATTGGATAAAAACTAAAATTCCATCTGAAACATGATTTAATTTCATTAGATGAGTTTATTTTAACCCAAACCATCCTAATATCTAATATATGGGATTTTTACACTATAAATTCATTACATTATTTATATTATTTTAAGTTAAGAGAAATTATAAACTATAACTCTCTACCACGTACTATGTTATCATAATATAAATATTTTCGAAAATTTATATATGAAAAAAATAGAATATAAAATAATATTATAATATATATTTTTTATTAAATTAATTTATTTTTAATTTTTACTAATTTTATGATTAATTTGAATGATTACGTAATCTGACACAGTTCTTGTGCAATCAATATAAAAAGAAAGTAAATTATTTTAAAAACTTTAAAATTAATATGTTTGGTACCATTTTTGGGGTTAATTTAATTTATTGGATAACTATAATTTATAAGGTATTTTTATTGATTTATTATTCAAATAATATTACTGTCTTGATGTATTTAAAATTATATTATGTGAATATTTCTGAAAATGATTTTATATATAATTTACAACTTATAAAATATTTTCAAAAAATTATAAAATAATAAAAAACAAATCGTAATAGAATTGGATTTAATATTTACAAGAATATCATGAATTTTTCATTTATATTCCTCTTTACATTATTAAAATTAAATTCAAAACCTTTATTTATTGAAATATGTGTCACCATTATTAAGGCTAAAAGGGTTAACTAGGGGGTTAAATGAAAGATAGTGTCCAAAAGGGAAAAAAGTTGTCTAAATTTTTTTGGTAGATTTTATATTTGAATATTTTTCCACATATTTTAATATATATAACTTTGAATCCATTTTACCTGATCTATAAACATATAATACATTATTCTTTCATGTGTTTTAATGATTTCCACTCACCTCACCTATAAAAGAGAACCTCCAATATTCCACTCCTCACACTTATCGATATTTTTATCTCGAAAATCATTTATCTAAATCCATTACCAACCTTAATCCTAATGTTCTAGAGGTTATGATCTAACAAAAAGACCATCCTAGAAGGATTATGGTGTAATCAAAATGAGTTTTTCAATGAGGAGGTATAACTTTTGACAAAGTGGATTTTTTTTATTTTTTCTTACAACTAAATAAGATATTATATAACGATGATGATATTAATAAAAAAATTATCCTCAATATAATTAAATATATTTAGGTTTATATAAAATCCCTTTCCTACCTTCTTTTCCATCCTATGGGAAATGTAGACATCACCCCTGCATATATGTGGAATACCACCTCCACAAAGCGATGTGTGTAATTTTTAAAAACCGCACAAATATGATGGTTATTATTACATATATAAGTAATATATTTTATATTTATTAAATAATTATTATTCTTAAATGTTTATATATTTCCTACCTACTCACCTTCCGATATATTAGAAAGTGAAAATGTATTTCAGGCATACGTGTTGACTACCACCACCACTAGGAAATGTGGTTCATTTTTCATGTCTTACTTTCATGGCTTGTCCTAGAATTATATATAATATATAAAATTATAATTATATAATTATTAATATTTTTTAGATCATGTAATAATGATCCCTCTGACTATGGTAAACCTACCAAAGTTATCTTGAAATTATGAACCAATCAACCATAAAACATCTAAAGTGAATGTAATTGATTTATTAATAATATAATAAATTATAATATATAAAATAAAATTTATTATTATAAGTTAAGAAACCTTATAAATTATTATTGTCTTTTAATAAAGTAAAATATGTTTATTTTACATAATTTAAAGAATTTACATGATGAGTCGGGCTTGAGGAAAGGAATTTCGAATCTCAATTTTATTTAATTAAGAATCCTTAAATAATTATCCCATTTTTTATTTTATGTGGTGTATATACAAACATATAGATTTATTTTATCATTAATAAACTGAAATAACACTTCCATGAGATGGTATGACCACAATAATATCACCAATTTCAATAGTATAATAAATACACATCAAGAGAATTGTGAAAAATTCTAGAGAGATAACATAAACACCATTTATAAAATTACAAAAAAGATATATATACATGGTATCTAAAGTAAAATCCCAAAAAACCCAAATAATGGGATAAAGACCAACCATGTCATATACATATAATCCAAATGGGTAACAAATCCCCAAATTATTCAACATGATCCAGCTTCATTAGACTACATCTCCTCTATAAAAGTTTAACATTGAAAATCAAGAAGATCTACCTAGGTATATGGTGCCCTTACATTTACCTACATCCTCCAAAATAATATTTACATATCCCCAAGGTAATGTGTATGGTGTAAAGAAAAAATCCCAATACCATACCACCATAAATAATTTTAATTTATTTACCCATATAAACCAAACTACTAATTTGAATCCCAAATTTAAAAACAATACCATATGAAAACAATCCAATTTCAAAAAAAATGTTAAAAAATCTCTTTTGTTTTCTATTTCAAATATAACATGTTTTCCAAAACATTTACCAAAATGGCTCAAAAATTACGGGTCAAAACTACACAATATGATCAATATACCCAATAAATCTTAGAAATAGAAAGCATATAATCATAATCATTATATAATTGTTGAAAAAAATGGAAATAACATATCTCTATACATCAAACATGGCACTAAATAAATTTATCAAGAATATAAACTATTCCTGAATGAGTAAGTACACATAGGTATGTGACAAAAAATGTGTAATATAAGGGAGTATGAATAATGTATGTTAACCATATAAATAAATTAGAAGCTCTCACTCTCTTCCCGTGGGCCCAACTCCAACATCTCTGATGGTCCCATGGAAAACCCCTTGATGACACCCTATGTAACCCATGTGATACTCCATAACAACATAATAAAAAATATATTCTATTAATTAAAAACCATTTCACAAAAACAAATTCACAAACCATCATTACAATTTTATGAAAAATCTTCTCATATGGTAAACCAACTTCTAAAAACATTTTTGAAATCCATTTAAATCCTTAAAAAACATTTTTATTAATTTTAAAAAACACTTAGAGTGCATATATACCACTTTCATTTGGAAAACTTTGTTTATACAAAAAGGTTTTTGAACCAAGCAATAAATATTTTCAATCAGAAGATAATCATTGACCAGAAATCAAAAAAATGAAAATTTTATACACACAGACCAATGGTGGTTGCTAATTTAATAGAAATCCATAGAGAACACCCTAAAATATAGACACCTCCCCTAGAGTTAGTCCCAACTTAATATCCTTTTATGAAAACCGCCTATAATAAGTATGAAAGGTCCTTACACACTTACTCAATAATAAATCATTCCAAATCCACCATTAAAACCATATTTGTTCCCACCCCCACCGTCTATGGTTACACACTTCCCTAAAAATGGATGAAAAAGCATGAGAATGTGTAAATGAAAAAAGATAACAAAATGAAAATGAATTAACTCAAGTAAAACCACACAAATACTGAGGATAATCTACAAAAATGGAAGGAAGGAAGCTTGTACACTAATAAGATGTATTTTTCATGATTGTAAGGGAAAATAAGGGCCAAAAGTCTTAAAAATATATACAAGAAAATTGGTAAAAGATCACTTTCTAATTAGATAGACAGGTCTTACGGTTTTCGGAATGATTAAGAAAATTGTGCTACAAATATGTGGGAGATAATGTCTCCCCAAAACTAGTCACACGGTTACCCATTAATTCTTTAAAGGTTTGTAAATCCATTCCCAAATAATAAAAATTCACACTATTCTCCCCTCAACATCGTTGGCACAGTCAGCTACACGGTTTAAAGATTGTGCACATTTTATGTCTTCCCCAAAAATGGGATTTTTACATCCGGATCCCATAACCTCCAAAGGAAAAAATGGTAAATAAAACTCAATTTTTTAAATACTAGTGACCCATTGGTAGACATACATATGCTGGATGGTGGTTTATGTTGGTGTACAAGATTCAAAATGATATCTTAGCTACCATCAGTTCCTTAAAAATTTCAAAGAACATTATTAAATGAGTTTAACAAGACTATTTTTATATGAAAAAGTATCATTTAAGGTTTTTAAATTATTCTCACATGATTTCACCAAGTATATCTTCTAAACACTTAATGATATAATTAATCAGTTTAAAAAGTGTTTATGAGCATTAAAATTTAATGAAAATGATAATCACATCAATCTCATCCTTTTTATAAAAAAAACACTTGAATAATAACAAAATAAAGAAAAAAATATAAAATTTTTAGGAATACAACATTAAAAATAAAATAATTTTTTTAATTTATCGAGAGACTAAGAATTAATCCCACATTATATAATCAATAACAGTTTATTTCCAAAAAAACATCTCTTTATAACATAAAACTCTTGCCCTAAAACCTAATAAAATAAAACTTCTTCCCCATCGAGATTATAAAAAATTAATCATAGATGGATGTAGAGATTAAAATAAAATTTAAACCTATATTTATCATTATTAGTTCTTTTTGAGAGAGAAAATTAATTTTTTAGAAAATATTAAAAAACTAGAATAAAATTTTAGAAAATGATAATTTTAGTAAATATCAATATAAAATAAAAAAACTATTTTCACAAAAAATTTCCCAAGTGAAAAATAATTTTTTTTAATAAAAACACACGTTAGAAAATTGTCAATAGTTAAATAAATATTCAAAAAACGTTTTAAAAAAGGTTGTTTCTTCAAGGATTATTTGAGTGATAATATGATTATTTTCCACTAAAATAAGGCATTTGGTGATATATATGGGTCATATCCATTAAACATGGATTAAAAATAGATAATTTTATGACTCATTCAATGAATAAATTTTATTAATGTTTATGTTTATAAAACATACAAAATTCATGAGGAGTTTCAAATCAGGTGTCTAGTAAAGGCCCATTACACAAGACCTATATAAATATAGGAATAAAGATACAACTATTTATTTTTGGTATAGAATACCTAAAGTAATATATTCTAGAGACACATCCACTTATTTTTATCTTGACCAGAATATTTCCCTTTAAGTATAACAAAAAATTTACATTACTGAAATTATGAAATCGCTGGAAACATTTTTTTACAAAAATTAAGAAAATTAAATGAAAAGAATAATTTTTTTAAAAATATAATTATTTAAGAGGTTAATATATAAGTTTCAAAATCTAATCATTCCTAATTCACCTTTATTAATTAAAAATTGATCAATAGGAAGGGGTTTGGTAAAGATATTGGCCAGTTGAAAGTTGTTGAAAATAATTAAAAGAACGATATCACCCATTTGAAAGTTATTTTAAATAAAATAATGTCTCAAATAAATGTTATTATTGTGAGAGTTTTGGATAATATTTTAAAATATACTATGTAACAACCTGAAATTTTTAAATAATAATTGTTTCTTGAATTTATTTTTAATATTTTTCACAAAAAACAATGTTTTTTATAAAGTGAATATAAAGGGAAATGTGACCATATGGATTCAAATTTTATATGAAATTTATTTAATTATGATTATTTAACAATAAATAATATGTGGAATATACTCTAGATAATAATTTTAATGTTATTAGTATATTTTATAAGTAAAATTTTAACAAAGGATAATTGATATAGAAAGAAGTGTCGATGGCCTCAACCAATAGAGTCATGCCGTGTGAATCCTTTTTTTCTGAAAATTTAGTGGTAGGTATCATCACTAGGGTTTAACCCTGATCAATCCCAAGACAAGATTCAACAAGTGAAGATGGAACAAAATCCCATATCGGAGAAGTTCAAGTTAGTAGAGATTTCCACTCAGTCGATGTTAACTGAGGAACCCCACGAAACTACCATCATCACACAGCTTACTCTTAGGGAATATTCATGTGTAATAATGGGTTAGATGACCCAACGGTAGTGTGTAATTCCTTTTTTTATATAAAATTTTTCTTGCACCATTTTTATTTTAAGAATCATTTTTTACTAATAAAAATCAGGTAGAATTTGATAAATTGATTTTTCAGATAGAAATTTTAATTTGTAGAAAATATATAAATATTTTTTATAAAATAATATTATATGAATAAAATTTATTTTAATAAAATATTATGATAAAAAAACTCTCATTTAAATAAAAATGTTAAAATAATTCAATCTCTTTTCAAGTGTTAGAAATTTTACTATGTATTTTTAATTCATTAATGTTTTTAATAAAAAAAGTTTTTTATATTTAATTGTTAAAATTATAATATTTAGAGAATTAATAAGAAAAAATAAATATCATATTGAGATAATAACTTTTAAATTATCCATAATCCATTACTTAAGATATATTTTTTTAGTAGCAAATATTTTAATATATTTTAATCAATTTTGAAATATATAATCAACTTTCCAAATTCTAAATTGATACTTTATCTTTAAAAATGTTATTCCATGAAAACATTATATTTCCATTCCAAATTATATAATTTAAATTATGGTCAACTCTTATAGGTTAAAATAACATAATAGTTTTCCCAAGTGTCCAATACGATTGGAAAATACTATAGGCAAGCCATTATTTTGTGTTCACCACTACAGAGTTTTCCAAGGCCTAAATTTAGAAACTATTAAACAAATCCCCAACTTTTTCTATAAATTCCAACCCATTTCTCCATTTCCATTCACTCCCATCTCATACACCATGAGGATATGATATTTTTACCTCCCATAGAGTCCTCTCAAGGTTTTCTCAAGCCCCCAGGGTCCTGATCCTCACGTTTTAGGAACTTATCTTCTAGGTAAGAGAAACCACCATTCCTCTTTTCCATTGGAGTTTTCTCTTTGTATGGTATGTATTTATAATTTCCAAAGTATGTTTTTATTTCCATTTTATTTTATCCCTTTACCATATTAATAATATTTTTTTAATGGGAGGCTCATTTCCCTACTCTTCTTACCCTTTTCTAAAACCATGTTTCATACTCATTTTGCTACCGATTTTACTTTTCTAATTTCTCTCTTCTCCTCAAGAAAGTCACTTTTATTTTCATTACATAAATACCAAAATTGCTCAATTTTATAGGGGTATTTACCAAGATGTAGAAATTATTCATTTGATTCTCTAATTTAAATACATAGAACCCTAATTACCTTTTGCGGGTTATAAATGACATAAAGATGTTGTCTTTAAGCACATGTTAAAATGCCATGATTTTTTTGTAAAAAAAGTTTCTTCTATTTATCCATAGGTAATTTCTAAAATGTTTTATTATAATATATATATATCACTTTACTTAATACATATAAATGGTGTTCCCTAATGGTGCTCCAATAAATTGCGTTGAGAATTTAATCTCTAGAGATGACATGTTTGATGATAACTCAATGAATAACCATAATAAATTTTATGAAACCTCAGTGACAAACATTGGAAGTATGCTTAAGAATGTATCAATGAAATTTTTTATCCATATTTCTATATAATTATTTAAGTTTTTTTAATTATTATAATCAAACATTTCCTTTTCTCATACCTTTATGATATTCCTCATGTTCTTATTGATTTTACCTCAAGACCACATGTAAATTGTTCCTATTGCTTTTTATTACCATTCCTTATCCTCTCTTTTTCCATTGATGTATTTCCCCAGGTTATGAGATGCAGTAAATGTACTTAGTATGAACCATAAATAATCCTTCATGTTTTTTCCAAAATTATATTAAGTTTTTATGTATTATGTACATTTTTTAGAAGAAAATAATCCTTAAAAGAACAGTTTTTATATAATGTAAATGAAAAGTTATGTAATAAAAAGGTGAAATTCTATAATTGGTATCAAAGGATGATTTAGTTATTTTTTGAAATAAGGATTTTCAAAGCATAGGAAAAACCTTATAGAATAGTTAAAATATATGGAAGCATCTTGTAATTTTGGTAAAGTGTTAAGTAAGTGGTTTCTAAGAAAATAATACCATGTAAAGATATTAACAAGTGGATGTGGTTTTGGAATATATGTACCTAGGGTAACAACATCTACTAGGTGCACTGGGTCTGACTTGGCATAACATGTTACATGACAAGGGGTCTAACTATACACATGGTTTCGCACTCTCAAGAGGTATGTTTTGTTAATCACAAGATTTTTATGAACTATTATGAAGGATTAATAGAGAATGTAATTATTTTTAATGAATAAAATATTTAATCGTGAATTTTTAAGACATAAAATTAATTTAGAGTTATAAAATTCATAAAATAAACATATTTCTCAATAAGTTTTTCTTATTTCAGAAAATGGTGGGATATAAGAGAGACAATGTAAATGGTAAGAACAACGGGCCACACGCTAATGACCCTCCATTGAAAGTTGGAATTGAAACATTTTTACAATATTGAATCAACTTACTCGAGTTATTGGAAATAACTTGAATCAAACCAAGAGACCAAATTCACCACAATGGGAACAACTTTCTATTGAGTCCTTTTTGCGTCATTCCAAACTTCTTTTGGTGAATATACCATCCCATTTATTTTTGAACAATGGATAATATATATATATATATATAAGATCTTTTCTAAACAATATTGTTCAGAACAAGAGAATGCCACCCCTATTGTGTACCTCTAAGAGGGGGAAGCCGATCAGTGGTGAACACTTGTTAAAAACAAGATACCTATAAGGGAAATTGAAGCAACAGACTGGGGCGAATTAAGGGGATCATATTCAAAATATATTTCCCCCGTTCCATGAGAACAAAAATAGAGAAGGAATTTATATAAATGAAGAATAAGGAAAATGAATCTATGGGAATCTATGAGATGATATTTACAAGGATTTCTCACTACACCTATAGCTTTATCATAGATCCTAACGGAAAGTTTGATAGATTATTTGGTTGATTCAGACCACATAAAAATAATAATATATCCAATAAATACTATAATAGCTATGATGAGATAGTGAGAAGTGTTATTAAGTTTGAACTGGAGTTCATAGAGACGCAGTAGTTCCATAGATCAAATGAAAATAAGAGATCCTAGGAGCCAAATTTGGGGAGGATCTTTGATCATGGTGGATAAGTAAAACAAATGAAACTTTCCACATGAATCAAATATGTAATGAACTTTTTAGGGAACTGATTTATTAGGAGTGGGAATTGTTAAAAGTGTGAAAGAGATGTCCATATTTCTCCGAACTATAATATTGTGGTCAAACCTCAAATTTTATACCATAACGACCAAGGGAAGTTGTTACAATACCAGGATGAAGTTCAATGATTCCAGTGTTGACATCTAGGGAACTTTTCTAATAATTGTTTAAATATAAAGATATTGGATGGGAATCACTATCAACATAATCATAGACCAAGGGAGCAATTTCTTGCTTTTTCTATATAGATGGTAGTAGTTAAAGCTTCAAATGATGTGGTGGTAGGTACTCCTATTGTTCTCTTACTGTTGGATAATAATTTGTTTGATTTTGGTTATACCCATTACTTTATTTCTTCTATGTTTGAAAAGAATATAGAATCAATATTTTAAATTAAAGAATTAATGTTATCATTCAAGACTCCTAAATGTATTATCCAAGCATCATCACTACATAGAAACTCTATTATTCGCTTTAGAGAGCACAATCTCATCACAAATATAGTAGTCATTCCCATGATGAAATTCAACACTATGGGAGGGATAGGATACCAATAAAAGTATAGTACTAATATTAACTATAAAAGAAAGTGAATCAAAATAGTCTTTAATGTAAGGCCTTTAGATATCTAATAATGAGACATATCTCAACCTGATATTTGTCTAATAACACATCTAGTGTCCCTCTATATGAAAATGATCAATAAAGATGAATAAGTAAATAAAGGTATATAAATAGAGAATGTCCACATCATTCAAAAATACATCGATGTATTTTTTGAGTATTTACTTGGACCTCCCCCAAAATAGAGGTAGATTTCTCTACTGAACGTATTCCAAGATCCAATATGATTTCACAGTCCCCGTATAGAATTGAAAATGTTGTGTTGGATGAAATAAAAACACAACTCCAAGATCTTTTATAGAATAGGTTTATTTGACCAAGTGTATCTACTTGGTTAGCATTTTTTATATTTGAGAAAAATATGGATAGATTAGGGTGACTTTTAATTGATTATAGAGAACATAATGGGATCACAATGAAGAAAAAATACCCTCTTACAGGGATTGATTATTGATTTGACTAGCTTAATGTGGTTTAATTATTCTCCAAGATTGATCTTCAATTTGGTTATCATAAATTTATGGTGTAGAAAAAATCTATTCCAATGAATTACTTCTGATCAATATATGGGCATTATGAGATTTTTGTAACTCCCTTCAGCTTTACTAATGCTCCTGTTGTATTTATAAATTTTACGAATAGTTTATTTAAGAACTACCTTGAAATCATTTTGGTCATTGTTTTTGCTGATATTATAATATATTCTAGATTTCATGAGGAGTATAAGGATTATATAAGGTCCATACAACAAAATATTTGGAAGGATATGTTATTTGGAAAGTTTAGTAAAGGTAAATTTTGGTTATTGTAAGTTTCTTTCTTTGCGAACATTGTAACCAATGAAGGAATCTCGGTTGACCCTATAAAGACAAAGGTTGTTGATGACTATCTTATTCTTACAAAATTTAATAAGATTCATAGTTTTCTTGGTTTATCAGTATATTATAAGTGGTTTTTGAAAAAACATTTCACTACTTAGTAATACAATAACCAAGTTAACTCAAAAATGGGCCATGTTCATTTGGAAAATAAAGTGTGAATAAATATTCTGAAACTTGAAGAGGAGATTGATTACTTCACCCATGTTAACTCTACACTTTATCAGAAAAAGATTCGTTATTTTTAGTGATGCCTCTATGGAAGGTCTTAGGTGATTCCTCCACAAAAATGAAAAGGATATTGATTATTCATCTTGATAATTGAAGCCTCGTGAAAAGAATTATCCTAGAAATAACCTGAATTTGGTTGTGATTGTTGTTTCTTTGATGATATGGAGTCACTATATTTATAGGTAGAAATGTGATATATATATGGAACAAAAAATTTTGAACTATATTTTCCTGAAAAATGAATTGAACATGAGATAGAGAAGATTGTTGGACCTTCTTAAAGACTATGATTGTTCAATTCATTATCATCCTAGATGAGTAAACTAATACACTAATTAATTAAGCCGAAAATAACCTAATGTTCTACAAATGATGAGGATTTAAGGATATCCATTATTCAAAGGCCTAGTAAAACTAGACATGGTAATTTTAAGATAAGGGACATCATGAACCTTGTTGAAAATGATTTCCAAACCATCAGTGCTAGAGAACATCAAGAAATATCAAAGAGAATATTTTATTTACATATTAAGATAAAGGATGTGAAGAATGGGATGTTTTTTGAGTTTAATAATTGTTAAGATGGTGTACTGATATTTTTTACAGCGATATGATTTCCATCTATTCTATAAATAAATAAGGAGCGGATTGATAAAGCTCATAGCTCTGCATTATCTATACACCCTCAAAGTACTAAAATTTACAGGGACCTTTGTGATCATTATTGGTGGGATAAAATGAAAAGGGTAATTTTTGACTACACATAAAGGTTCTTGGTGTGTCAAAAAGTGAAGATAGATCAAAAAATTCCAAAATCGTTATTACAACCACTACCAAAAACAACATGGTAGTGAGATAATATCATAATGGACTTTTTCTCTAGTCTCCTAAAAACATCCAAAGGAAATAATGTGATATGGTTTATAGTGGACCATCTCACTAATAATTCCAATTTTATCTCTTCCTAGTAAGACTTATCTCTTGATCAACAATCCATGTTTTATGTGAAGGAAGTGGCGAGGTTGCATGGAGTTCCACTTTCTATCATATCTGATCATGATCCAAGGTTTACATCAAAATTAAATAGACATATTCAATATGTTCTGTGTACCAAATTGAATTTTAGTATGTTATATCACCCCCAAATCGATGGATAATATAAAATAATTATTGAAACACTTTAGGACATGCTGAGAACATGTTCAATGGAATTTAAAGTTGGATGGGATCAAAATCTTCCATTAGTTGAGTCATAGGGAAGAAAATTTTGAATTAAGATATTCAAATGGAAACTGATAAAGATATATATATATGGGAAGCAATATAGAACTCCTACTTTCTAGGATAAAGTTGTTGAGGGAAATGTTTTGTCTAGATCTTGTTCAAGAGATGAAAGAAAATGTTCATTTCATCCAACAAAACATTAAGAATACTCAGAGTCAGCAGAATAGCTATACTAAAAACAATATAACGGGAATTTTTGTTTAGTGTTACCGACAATGTTTCCCATTAATATCACCTTGGATGAGAGTCATATAGTTTAGGAAGAATTGGAATCTTACCACAAGGTACGTCCTCCACTATAAAATTATTGATTGCATAGAAGTAGTGGATTATCGCCTTTTACTTCCTCTAAATATAGCTCAAGTTTATGATGTACTCCATGTATATCTCTTAAGAAAGTACATACCTATCCCTTCACATGTACTAAATCCTTTGGTGGTATAAATGGAACATGACCCCATTATGAGGTGTATCCGGTGAAGATCTAGGACCATAGAGGCCAGGTTCTATGAAACAATACAACCCACTTCATAAAAATGTTGTGGAGGAACTATATATATAAAGAAGAAACATGGGAACCAAAGGAGAAAATGATATATAGCTACCCAAATTTGTCTACAATTAAGATAAGTAGTCAAAATTTTAGGGAAAAAATATCTTAAGGGGGGAAGACCATCAGGACCTGATCTTTTTTAATGATAATTGTATCCAGAATTTGTGTGTTATTTTTTTCACAACAAACCATTAGTTTTTATGAACTGAATATAAAGGTAAATGGGACCATCTGGATACAAATTTTATATGAAGTTCAGTAAATTATTACCATTTGACAATATGTCCATTGGGAACTTTATTCTTGAAAATAATTTTAATTTTACCATTAGAGTTTATAATTAAAATTTAAAAAATTGATAATAAATAAAGAAAGAATATATTATGGCCTCAATCAATAATTTAAGAATTTTGGAACCAATTTTAAGAGCATAAGAGGGTAGTATCATCACTGAGGTTCTGTATTGGCCAATAAAAAGCTAATCTTCAACAATTGAAGCTTGAACAAAATCACATATGGGAGAAGTTCATGTTAGTGAAGATTACCACTCGTCCGATGTCAAATTAGACACCCCACAAAACTACCACTATCGTACACCATAATCTTAGGGTGTACAAGGGTTTAATAATTGGTCTTGTTTCCCAAACATAGTGTTTAGTGTCTTTATTTAAATAAAATTTTCATTCTATCATTTCAGTTTTAAGAATATTTTTTCTTAAAAAAATTGAGGTAGCATTTGATAAATTGATTTTTCCGAAATAAATTGTACTTTATAGGAAAGATATAAATAATTTCAATAAACTAATATTATATAATAAATAATTTTTATAATAATATATTGTGATAAAAAACTCTTATTTAAATATAAATCATAAAAAAATTCATTTTATTCAAGTATAAAAAATTTACTATACATTTTCAATCCGCTATAATTTTTAATAATAATTTTTATATTAAAAGGTTAAAATTATCATATTTAGATAATTATTCTGATAAGATAAATATAATTTTTGAAATTATAAAATTTAAATTAGGTCAGAGTGAATTTACGATAATTTTCTAAAAAATAATATTTTTTGTTGATTAGTAAAAATACAGTTTGAGTTTTTCAGTATGTTCATGACATCATAATTATGTAAAATGAAGTAACAATTAATTAACCAAAATCTAAGATTGAAAATATTTTATTTTCTTGATATAAAATATTTTAAAATATTTTAATCAATTTCCAAATATATATTTTACTTTTCAAATTCTAAAATGGAAACATTAACATTAAAATTGGTATTTTGTGAAAAATTTAACTTTACTTCCCAAAATAAGTAATATAAAATTATGGAAAAATCTTATGAATTAAAACAACATAATATGTGTTACTGGTGTTCAATAAAAAAGTAAACTACCATAGGCAAGCCCATGGTTTTTTTTACCAACACCTCGGTTTCCAATCCCTTTATTTAGAAATTAATAAACAAATCCCCCACCTTTTCTTTAAATACCCACACATTTCTCCATTTACATTAAAAAAAATTTAATCATATATGAATAAATTATATTTTTACATCCTAAGGAGTTTTACTAGGGTGCCCTAAATCCACCAAGGTCCTTATCCTGATGTTTTAGAAACTAATCTTCAAGGTAAAGAAAACTACCACTTCTCTTTTCTATCCATGTTTCCTCTTTGTGTGGTTCACCATTTAAATTTACAATCTAAGTTCCCCTATCCATTTTTTTATCCACATACTATATTAATTGTTTTTATAAAAGGGATACCCCAGACCTCCCTCTTTTTACCCATTTCTAAAACCATGTTTTATACCCTTTATGCTGTCTATTTTACTTCTCAAATTTCTCTCTTCTTCTCAAGAAATTCCCTTTTATTTTATTTGTGTAAATTCCCAAACCCCATTTTTCCCTGGTTATTAAAAAAAATTAAAAATTATTTATTTTATTCTTCTATTCACATACATAAAACCCTTGATCTAATTTTTTTTATAAATGGCATAAAGATATTGTCTTTAAGCACTTTCTAAAACCCCAGGATTTTTATATGAAACTCATTTCTTCTATTTATCAATGGGTTATTTATGAAGTATTTTAAAATGATATATTAGGTTCACATTAATTTTTAAAAAATTAATTTTAACCCTGATATCCCACCAATGCATTCGTTAAATAATTTAATCTCTGGGGATCACATGTTTTACGATACCTCAATGAATAACATTGGTAATTTTTATGACACCTCGATGAAAAACCATAGTTCGATGCTTAACAACGTCTTAATTAAAGTTATCGATGAATTTATATTTTATTATTAAATTTATCTTTGTTATGATATTCATATTCTTTATTTTCTCGTGACTTTATGATATTCCCCATGTTATTATTTATTTTACCATAAAGATCACATCTAAATTATTTCTCTTATTTCTCATTAATGGGCCTTATGCTCACCCTTTATTTTATTATATGTCCTTGGATTATTAGATGAAGTAAAAGTACTTAGGGTTAACTATGAAGAATCCTTTCACATTTTTTAGAATAAATTTGAATGTTTTCATGTATTATGTACCTTTTTTATAATAAACAAAACCTTAAATTATCCTCTATTTGTAACATGTAAATGAAAACTCATATAATAAAAATGGGGGCTTCATATACTAAATGCACTATTTTTTCACAATTGATATCTAACAGAGAATATGGAAGTGAAAATTCTAATATAGCTTGTTTTATCCACATAATATAAGTTTAATAAGAACTAGTGGATATGTATTCATTTTCTACTATTGAAAGATAAAAAAAGTTTTTCTTTTTACTACACCATAAGATGAAATATTTTTTAGTAGATTAAAAATTACACTACTAATTTTACAATCATTTTTTCAGACTCTAAAATCATCAATGAAAAACTAGAATATTTAAAATAGGTTTCTTTAAGATAAAATAATACGTGATTTTTATTTCCTTTAAAATATCAAAAAATTATTTGGATATATTTTAAATTATATTATATTAGATTTGTTTAAAAATGGGAACAAATTTATAGGTTAAGAATTTTGTTCTACTAGGTTACAGTAAGGTAAAGTAAACATCAAATCAAAGTTCGGTAATTATTATTGTTGATAGATTAATCAGATTCATAAAATATTATATTACAAGTTGTACATAGGGGTTTTCTAGTATGCATGTCATGATTCATGACAAACTTCTTTAGAAGCTCATTAGAGTATTTAGTTTGGTTTAAAAAAGATCCATTATAATTTTGAAAAAATTGAAAACCAAGAAATAGTTTGATTTATTTGAAATTATATTTATGGGATAAATCAAACTATTTCTTGGTTTTCAATTTTTTAAAATTTCTAATGGATCTTTTTTAATCTAAACTAAATACACAAATGATCTTCAAAAGAAGTTTGTCATGAATCATGATAAGTATATTAGAACACCCCTATGTACAACTTGTAATATAATATTTATTGAATCTGATTAATCTATCAATAGTAATAATTACCGAACATTGATTTGATGTTTACTTTACCTTACTGTAACCTAGTAGAACAAAATTATTAACCTATAAATTTGTTCCCATTTTTAGAAAAATATAATATAATATAATTTAAAATATCTAAAAATAATTTTTTGATATTTTAAAGGAACTAAAAATCACGAATTATTTTATCTTAAAGAAACCTATTTTAAATATTCTAGTTTTTCATTGAGGATTTTAGAGTCTGAAAAAATGATTGTAAAATTAGTAGTGGAATTTTTAATCTACTAGAAAAATATTTCATCTTATGGTGTAGTAAAAAGAAAAACTTTTTTTTATCAATCAATAGTAGAAAATGAATATTTATCCACTAGTTGTTAGTAAACCCATATTATGTGGATAAAAAAAGCTATCTTAGAATTTTCACTTTCATATTCTCTTTTAGATATCAATTGTGAAAAAAACAGTGCAGTTAGAATATAGAGCCCCCCATTTTTATTATATAAGTTTTCAATTGCATGGTACAAATAGAGGATAATTTAAGGTTTTGTTTCTTAGAAAAAAGGTACATAATACATGAAAAAATTAAAAATTATTCTAAACAATGTGAAAGGATTCTTCATGGTTAACCCTAAGTAATTTTAGTTCATCTAATAATCCAAGGACACATAATAAAAGAAAGGGTGAGCATAAGGACCATTAACGTGAAATAAGAGAAATAATTTAGATGTGATCTTTTGGAAAAATAAATAATAACATGGGGAATATCATAATGGAATGAGAAAAGAAGGAATATGAATATCATAATAAAGATAAATTTAATAATAAAATATAAATTCATCAAAAACTTTAATTAAGACATTGTTAAGCATCTGACTATTGTTTTTCATTGAGGTGTCATAAAAATTACCAATGTTGTTCACTGAGGTATCGTAAAACATGTGATCCCTAGAGATTAAATTATTTAACCAATGCATTGGTGTGATATCAGGTTTAAAATTTATTTTTTATAAATTAATGTGAACCAAATATATCATTTTAAAATACTTCATAAATAACCCATTGATAAATAGAAGAAATGAGTTTCGTATAAAAATCATGTTGTTTTAAAAGGTGCTTAAAGACAATATCTTTATGTCATTTATAAATAAAATTAGAACAAGGGTTTTATGTATGTAAATAGTAGAATAAAATAAATAATTGTTAATTTTTTTTTGAATAACCAGGGAAAAATGGGGTTTGGGAATTTACATAAATAAAATAAAAGTGAATTTCTTGAGGAGAAGAGAGAAATTTGAGAAGTAAAATAGAAAGCATAAAGGGTATAAAACATGGTTTTAGAAATGGGTAAAAAGAGGGAGGTCAGGGGTATCCCTTTTATAAAAACAATTAATATAGTATGTGGATAAAAAAATGGATAGGGGAACTTAGATTGTAAATTTAAATGGTGAACCACACAAAGAGGAAACATGGATGGAAAAGAGAAGTGGCAGTTTTCCTTACCTTAAAGATTAGTTCCTAAAACTTCAGGATAAGGACCTTGGTGGATTTAGGGCACCCTGGTAAAACTCTCTAGGATGTAAAAATATAATTTATTCGTATATGATTAAATTTTTTTGAATGTTAATGGAGAAATGTGTGGGTATTTAAAGAAAAAGTGGAGGATTTGTTTATTAATTTCTAAATAAAGGTCTTGGAAACCGAGGTCTTAGTAAATAAATAATCATGGGCTTGCCTATGGTATTTTCCTTTGGTATTGGACACTAGTAACACATATTATGTTGTTTTAATTCATAAGAGTTTTCCATAATTTTATATTACTTATTCTGGCAAGTAAAGTTAATTTTTTCACAAAATACCTATTTTAATGTTAAAGTTTCCATTTTAGAATTTGAAAAGTAAAATATATATTTGGAAATGGATTAAAATATTTTAAAATATTTTATATCAAGAAAATAAAATATTTTCAATATTAGATTGTGTTTAATTAGTTGTTACTACATTTTACATAATTATGATTTCATGAACATACTGAAAAACTCAAACTGTATTTTTACTAATAAAAAAAAATATTATTTTTTAGAAAATTATCGTAAATTCACTCTTACCTAATTTATATTTTATAATTTCAAAAATTATATTTATCTTATCAGAATAATTATATAAATATGATAATTTTAACCTTTTAATATAAAAATTATTATTAAAAATTATAGCGGATTGAAAATATATAGTAAATTTTTTATACTTGAATAAAATGAAAATTTTTTATGATTTATATTTAAATAAGAGTGTTTTTATCACAATATATTATTATAATAAGTATTTCTCATAATATATTATTTTATTTAAATAATTTATTTCTTTCCTATAAGGTACAATTTATTTCGAAAAAATCAATTTATCAAAAGCTACCTCAATTTTTTTAAGAAAAAATATTCTTAAAACTAAAATGATAGAATGAAAATTTTATTTAAATAAAGAGAATAAACACTAAGTTTGGGAAACAAGCCCAATTATTAAACCCATGTACACCCTAAGATTAAGGTGTACGATAGTGGTAGTTTTGTGGGGTGTCTAATTTGACATCGTACGAGTGGTAATATTCACTAACTTGAACTTCTCCCATATGTGATTTGGTTCAAGCTTCAATTGTTAAAGATTAGCTTTTTATTGGCCAATAGAAAACCTCGGTGATGATACAACCCTCCTATGCTCTTAAAATTGGTTCCAAAATTCTAGAATTATTGATTGAGGAGATAAAATATTCTTTCTTTATTTATTATCCATTTTTAAATTTTAATTATAAAATATAATGGTAACATTAAAATTATTTTCAAGAATAAAGTTCACAATGGTCATATTGTCAAATGGTCATAATTTACCGAAATTCATATAACATTTGTATCCAGATGGTAACATTTACCTTTATATTCATTTTATAAAAACTAATGGTTTTTTGTGAAAAAAATAACATACAAATTCTAGATACAATTATCATTTAAAAAGATCAGGTCCTGACGGTCTTCCCCCCTTAAGATATTTTTCCCTAAAATTTTGACTACTTATCTCAATTGTAGACAAATTTGTGTACCTATATCTCATTGTCTCCTTTGGTTCCCATGTTTCTTCTTTATATATATGGTTCCTCCACAACATTTTGATGAAGTGGGTTGTATTGTTTCATAGAACCTGGCCTTTATGGTCCTAGATCTTCACCGGCTGCACCTCATAATAGGGTTCATGTTCCATTTATACCACCAACTAATTTAGTACATGTGAAGGGTTAGGTATGTACTTTCTCAAGAGAGATACATGGAGTACATCATAAACTTGAGCTATATTTAGAGGAAGTAAAAGCCGATAATCCACTACTTTTATGCAATCAAGAATTTTATAGTGGAGAATGTACCCAGTAGTAAGATTTCCATTATTCCCAAACTATATGACTCTCATCAATGGGGATATTGATGGGAAAACATTGTCGGTAACGCTAAAAAAAATCCCCTTAAATTGTTGTCAGCATAGGTATTCTGCTTACTCTAAGTATTCTTAATGTGTTGTTGGATGAAATGAACATTTTCTTTCATCTCTTGAACAAGATCTAGCCAAAACATTTCCCTCAACAACTTCTCCCATCAAGTAGGAGTTCTATATTTCTTCCCATATATATCTTTATAGGTTTCCATTTGAATATCTTAATTCAAAATTTTCTTTCCTATGACTCAAATATTGGAATATTTTGATCCCATCCACCTTTAAATTCCATTTAACATGTTCTCAGCATGTCCTAAAGTGTTTCAATAATTCTTTTTTATTATCCATAGATTTGGGGGTGATATGCCATACTAAAATTCAATTTAGTACACAGAACATATTGAATATGTCTATTTAATTTTGATGTAAACCTTGGATCATGATCAGATATGATAGAAAGTGGAACTCCATGCAACCTCACCACTTCCTTCACATAAAACTTGGATTGTTGATCAAGAGATAAGTCTTAATAGGAAGAGATAAAATTGGAATTATTATTGAGATGGTCCACTATAAACCATATCACAAAATTTCCTTTGGATGTTTTTAGGAGACCAGGGAAAAAGTCTATTATGATATTATCTCACTTCCATGTTTTTTTGGGAAGTGGTTGTAATAACGATTTTGGAATTTATTGATCTAAATTCACTTTTTGACACACCAAGAACCTTGATGCGTGTCAAAAATCACCCTTTTCATTTTATCCCACCAATAATGATCACGAAGGTCCATGTAAATTTTAGTACTTTCAGGGTGTATAGAGAATGCAGAGCTATGAGATTTATCAATCATCTCCTTCTTTATTTATAGAATAGATGGAAATCATATCGCTGTAAAAAAATATCAGTACACCTTCTTAATAATTATTAAACTCAAAAAACATCCCATTATTCACATTGTTTGTCTTAACATGTAAATAAAATCTTCTCTTTGATATTTCTTGATGTTACCTAGTACTGATGGTTTGGAAATCATTTTCAATAAGGTTGATGATGTCCCTTATCTTAAAATTACCATATCTAGTTTTACTAGGACTTTGAATAATGGATATCCTTGAATCCTCATCAATTGTAGATCATTAGGGTATTTTCGGCTTAATTAATTAGTGAAATTGTTTACTCATCTAGGATGATAATGAATTGAACAATCACAGTCTTTAAGAAGGTCCAACAATCTCCTCTATCTCATGTTCAATTCCTTTTTCAAGAAAATATAGTTCAAAATTTTTTGTTCCATATATATATCACATTTCTCCCTATAAATATAGTGACTTCATATCATTAAAGAAACAAAAATCACAACAAAATTCAGGTTATGTCTAGGACAATTCTTTTCATGAGGCTTCAACTATCAAGATGCATAATCAATATCCTTTTTATTTTTGTGGAGGACTCACCTAAGACCTTCCATAGAGGCATCACTAAAAATAACAAATCATTATCTAATAAAGTGTAGAGTTAACATGGGTGAAGTAATCAATCTCCTCTTCAGGTTTGAGAATCTTTATTCATACTCCTTTTTCTAAATGAACATGGCCCATTTTTTAGTTAACTTGGTTATTGTATTAGTAAGTAGTGAAATTTTTTTCAAAAACCTTTTATTATATACTGATAAACCAAAAAAACTATGTATCTTAGTAAATTTTGTACGAATAAGACAGTCATCAACAACCTTTGTCTTTATAGGCTCAACCGAGAGATGGTAGATCTTGTTAGTTCAGTGAAAATAATAAACAACTAGAGTGTGATTTATAAATATTATCATCAAAATTTATGTGAGTTAACTCTTTTAGGTTCATGGCCCTCGTAGTGAAGTCTCCTAAAGAATTAATTGAATTTTAATACTTAATAAATATACCATCATTGGATTTAGGGTTAAAATTTCCTAGATTATCCTTTTTATTACGGATAAAGAATTCACAACCAAGATTTTAAAGAAGCTAACAATCTGAATGTTTCCATTAAAAATTTCATAAGGGTATTTTCTTAAGATAGTTCAAATAAAAACATGGTTAAGTATAAAGAAAAAGGTATCCATCACCTTAGGCCAAAGTAATTGAATAAGGATAAACTCATTCAAGAGAGTCTTAATAATTTATTAGATAATCTTATTTTATCATTAAAAACCCCATTTTGTTGAGGTGTTCTTAGATCAAAGACGGGATAATTAAAATCTCGAGAAGAAAAAAAGTCAACAAAAACATTATTATAAAATTTACAACAAGGTATATTATATGTGAATATAGTTTTTTCCGTTTGAACATATCCAATTTCCTTGAAAAGTAGATAAATAAATTACAGACCTTATTTTTGTGGGAACCCATTTCTTATTTTCAACTGTGTTTTTCTTTATCTAGTGTTTTTGAGAAAAATAGGAGTTTCTAGAAATTTATGAAGTGCACACCGTGTACTTTATGAGTACACGTCGTGTACTCAGTTACTGCAGGTAGCCGGGTGCTGGTCGTGTAACGGCCATGCACACAACCGTGTGTGGTGACCTGGAGACTGCCTAATGCAGGGGCCGATGAAGCCAAGTACACACTGTGTACTTTTTTTCTCAATTAAACGCACTGGGGTCATGTCTAATTGGAATAAATCCCTCCTTCTAGGTCTGGTTCGTCCGAGAGTGAGGGTATGACCACGATCCTTCTCCGAGCCCCCGATCAAGCATCTGTTCTCCGAATCAACTAATGTCGATTGCATTAGGATTACCTCAGTAATCTCTTCCTTTTTCTAAAGCTTCATTTCCTTATTCCTTTTCTTTCAAGAGTTAGCTATTATTGATAATTTTTAGTATTTTTGTAGATCTACGGTGTTCTGGAGCGATTCATGGATTGAGGTTCATGTTTAATGATCCTGCGACACTGAGGTAGGTGGTTTGTGCCTTCCTATTGAAAGTAATTGAGTTATATGTGTAAAAGTGCCCAATACCCTTGAATGGGGTATTGCGTGTTTATTTTTTTATCCCTGTTAATTACCTGCTATGATTGTATGCTTGAATAGAGGTTAATTGAATGAGAATAGGATTAATTGATATGCTTTGGAAGTGCATGTTTGTTTATGACATTTTGGTCTTGCTTAGCCTGTTAGGATTCCTTATTTGTTTCCCATGCCTAGTATTATAGAATGGAGTGTTTTATCTATCATGTTATTATGTTTTAGATCGTCATCCAAGTAGTTATTGAGGTTTACTTTGGCCGTTACGCATTTCCATGCTTGTTTGACTTACAGAGGGCTGTGAGAACCTGGTGTAGTAGACCATAGAAAGAATGGACATAAGGGCTTATCTAGAGTGTTTGTTTTTACTGTTACGTTGTGAGACCATAGGGGGAATTAACGTAAGTTCCTCCTCAGAGTGTATGTAGTTCCTCGACGCAGGCCATAGGGGGAATGTGACGTATGTTCTTCCCTAGAGAGCCTTTTAGTTACTGGTACAAGACTATAGGGGGGATTGACGGTGAGTGCTTCCCCAGAGAGTGTATTCTAAAGCTGAACAAGAGGGGTTAGACTGTGTGTACTTCGTAGAGGGTTGCTTGTATTTTCTAAGTAGGACCAGAGGGGATTAGGCTGTGCGAACATCCCAGAGGGTTACCTGTTTGTAATTACCTATTTACTTGCTATGTAGAACTGAATGCTTTGAAATTGTGGAATTGTTTACTGCTGAGTACTTCCATTTTTACTACTTATTTTTTAATTATTTCTTGCCATATATATTCACTGACTATTAGGAATAGATCTCTTTGTGGTGTCCTACTAGAATTTAGTCCCACACGTGGTTTGGGTCAAGATTTTGGGCCCAAACAGATTATATTGTTTCAAGTATAGATAAGGTTAAGAACCCTTCGAAATCAGGTACTTGACTGCTTTGGAGTTGTAGAGCATGGGACCAAGATTTTTATTTCGATGTTGTGGAGCTATTTAATATTTTTCTTGTACCTTGGTTTAGTACTTTATTTTCATAATTATGACATGTTCGGCTGCTTCCCAAGAAATTTGTATCATGCATCATTATATATATGCTCTAGCAGTTTCTTTCTTCAGTCTCCCACTATTTCTTGTTGTTTGATATAATTACTAATTCCTTTATTGTATATCTATTTCTCTTCAACTGTGTTACACTGGAAATGGGGGGAATAGTTTCCCCACTATCACACCCAAGGCCCTCACTACTAGTCGGCAGCCTTTGGTGTTAGGGGAAATGTGCTTGAGGCCATGTGACCAACCGGGTACGTGGTGCCTTTGGGCGGCTTCCGGAACTAGGACGTTAAAAAGTGGAATTAGAGGAGTTTTTTTTCTTGACTTAATGTTTGTAGCCTATAGTAAAGGATAGGACAGACTAGGTACTTGGTGATAAGCTATGTTTGGGAGTATCTAACCCGTGTGTAGGGAAAATCAAATCTACCTTGATTAAATGAAAATTTTCTAGTTTTTCAATTTTACGGTAGATCTGATTTTCAACGTTTTGTGACTCACATGTTTTGGGCTATTATTGTTGATTTTATTGAGGTTCTATTTCAGTTGTAACCCAATGAGATGATTGTATGACATCTAATGCATCATATAGGCACTTTCTAGAAATAATAAGTCATGCATACTTTCCATGCCATATATGGTGCATTAGCGATTTCATGTTGTTGTGATAGGTGTTGTGCTATATATGCATACTATTGTGAAAGATGTCGTTATAAAAATATATACTGTTTAATGGGGTATTGTTGGTGTAAGGTTTCATTTGAATTAACAAAAAAGTTTGTTTATTGAGGTTTTATGGGCCCTAATAGACCAGAATTTGGTGGTTCAATTCCATGTTATCATTGTTTATAACATGTATAATATGCCAAGATTTGATTCTCGGGGAGTATGGGCCCTCAAAGATCAGAATTTGTCACTTTGATGTTTGTTTCAGTGTTTTTTCTGGGCTTCAGAATAGTTTCTAAGGCTTACTGCCTAGAAAAACTCAGAAAACACGTCGTGTAGTCTTGAATACACGCCATGTGTTCTTCTGTTCGGGAAGAAACTGTTTTTCTTAAGTACACACCGTGTACCTTATGTACATGCACTATAGTCTCTAACTGTGTCATAGGCCATGTGGGAAGAGACATGGGATAGGGACGTTTTTGTGGGAACATGCCATGTACTGGTTGTACACTCCGTGTTGTGTTGACCTTGTGTCTGCCCGTGTGACAAACAACACGAATGGAGAAATCATAGGTTATACACGCCATGTCAGTTCTAAACATGTTGTTTAGTGTAATCTTAGAATCCGACCATTTAACTAACAACAAAGGTCGGTGTTATCTTTCCTAGTACATGTTGTTCAGTGTTAGCCGAGCATCCGGTCGTGTCATGAACAACACATGTCGGTGAAGCTCGTCTAGTACACGCCATTTCTGGCATTATCATGCCATGTATAATCATCAGTGTGTTCACATGTGTGACTAACAACACGGGCAGTTGAAACCTAAGCCGTACACACTGTGTCCACCTGGAACATGCTGTGTAGGGTGAGCTGTGTAACTGGCCATGTGATGAACAACACGGGTCGGTGAAGCTCGTCTAGTACACGCCATGTCTAGGACAAAAATGCCATGTAATCTCATTCTAAGGATAACCATGTCGCATATCCGTATAGAAGGACTTGGGTTAGGGAAGAGAATTCAAGTACACGCCTTGTGTAAGGATAACACGTCATGTGTTTAGGGTGTTACATAACCAATTCTGGTAGAAGAACACACCCATGTGAAATGATTAAGGGAACAAGCCCTGTAGTAATTATACACACTGTTTAGTCTTGTTTTGTAAAACTTGAATTTTTTCTTTCCCTTGTTCCCTTCTTACGCTTACAATTTTTAGTCCTTGATGATATTGATCTAAGGTGTGTGTATGACTTCACAGTTTCATTCCACCGAGGCATCCTCTGGTTGTATGATAGTTGCAAGGCAGTGATCAGACACCAAACATGACTGGTCATGGAATACCTATAGATCATCCTGTTGTGCCAGTCATGGCACCAGCTATCATTCCGGACACAGGTACTAATGCACAGTTTCGAGAGAATTTTATGAGGTTCATGCAGAACTTCCAAGGAGCCGAGAGATATTTTCTGGTAGCCATGTGGTATGTTACTAGTGTGGGAGGAGTGGGCATAAGAGGCCACATTTCACGAGAGACCCGGTGGAGTTCCGATCTTGTAGAAAGACGGGTCATCTTTAGTGTGTCGATGAGTTCTTTTCAGCAGAAACTGGTGACAGGAGTTCTTCTATGATTCGTCATTCAAGAAAAAGTACCACTAGTTTCCCACCATTCAGGGAACTGGAGTTCTTCCAGCTGTTCCGGCCGAGGTGGAGGTCATGACCATGGTATCCAGTCACTAGGCTTTCAACTATAATAGGGTGGATCATCTTAGTGTGGTCAGGCAGGGTCGCGGTGTAGTTCAGACTTTTGCAGTGGATAAGTCCCATCATGAGCAGGGTCCTGGATCCTCTACTGTGCGAGGTACGATCTTAGTATCCTCAGTTTTGTCTTCTTCACTTTTCAATACATGAGCTTACCATAACTTTATATCTATTGTTGTTGTAGAGAACCTTGGGATCTGCATCTTTTATTCTGCTGATATCTTGACACTAGACACTCTATTGGGGATTATAAAAGATAGTGTGCGTTAGTGAAAGGATTTCCCTCTAGAGGTTGGTGGGTTTCACTTTTTAGGGGACCTCTATATCCTATAGAATATGGGCTATAATTTCATTCTCGGAACAGACTGGTTAGTTCCCTTCTAGGCAGTCATCGATTGCTATCACCGTAGGGTGAGTTTCACATCACCAGAAGGCAGATCTTTTCTTCATAAGGGCAAGTGGGATGTTCAAGAAAGCATAGTAGGACCCGAGCATCATGGGTTAGGAGGAGTAACAGCCCAGATTTCTAGTATATATCTAGATGACCGAGGGATTTCACAGATGGACATTCCTCCATTGGTTGATCATTTCAGATATGTCCTTCCAGAAGAATTGTCAGGTTTGCCTCCAGAGCATGAGGTATACATTTATATTGAGCTAGTGCCAGGGGAATCCCCAGTGTCCTTTCCTCCATATAATATTGCTACACCCGAGTTATAGGAGCTTAAGAAGAAGTTTGAGGAGTTGCAATAAATGGGTTTCATCTGACCCAGTACTTCTCTTTGGGGTTCCCTTGTCCTGTTTGCAAAGAAGGCGGATGGTACCCTCAGACTTTGTGTGGATTATCGGAAGCTAAACCAGTTGACTGTCAATAACTGATATCCCTTACTGAGTATTAATGATCTATTTGATCAGCTTCGAGTAGCACGAGTTTTCTTGAAGATCGACATGAGGCCTGGTTACCATCAGTTGCGTGTTAGAACATTAGATATACCTCTCACAGCCTTCCGGAGCAGGTATGGTCTATAAAAGTATATGGTTATGCCATTAGGTCTCACAAACACACCTGCATTTTTCATGGAACTTATGAACATAGTGTTCCATCCATGAATTTTTTCATGGTGAATTTCATGGACGATATCTTGGTGTACTCTCACACATGACATGACCATGCTACCCATCTTGATATTGTTTTGAGTATACTGAGAGACCACCAGTTATATGCAAAGATATCAAAAGTCCACTTTTGGATGGATGAGATTCACTTATTAGGTCATGTTATCTCATAGACAGGAGTATCATTAGACCCATAGAAAGTGAGAGCTGTAGTTTTATGCCATCCCGCCTTTTTGTAACCTAACTTTTCATTACATTTTACAAAACCAAGGATCTTTAAGGTTCAGTGTCATGGAAACCAGGAACTTAAAACATGAAAACATAAAACATCCTTTTCAAACACTTGAAATGATTCTCTCTATATTCATCCTACGTTCATTACTGCATCTCATAACCTGGGGACATACATCCAAAGAAAGGGTGAGCAGAAGGCCCATTAAGGGAAACAAGGGAAACATTTAACATTTGAACTTGAGATACATCAACAATTTCATGAAAAAGAAATTTAAGGCATGACAAAGAAATCATGAGGCATATCATAATAAAAATAACATATTTCATAACTTGAAGATGTGGCTACAACATTTAACATTGACAATCATTTCCATTCCACCAAGTTCCATCCTCAAGGTGTCATTAAAAATTACCAAGGGTATTCACCAAGGCGTCGTTAAAAATGGTCATCTCTAGAGATTAAGTCCTTACCCAATACATTGGAGCGCTATCTGAGCGCACCCTTATATTTGTCTTTATTATCATGTGATCCACATATATCATCTTCAAAAATTTCATAAACAACCCATATAGTATAAAAGAAATGGGTTTCCTTTCATAATCATAATTTTTTAAAAACTACTTTAAAGACATGATCTTTATGTCACTTTAAAACAACAAAAAAGGAAAGCGGGTTTCATGTATGTAAATCCCAGAATTAAAATAAAACATTTTGATATATATGTGAATACCCCTGTTGAAAAAGGGCTTTGAGTATTCACTTAATAAATAAAAATAATTTGAGAAAAAGAGAGAGGCATTATGAGACCAAAATTCTGCAGCATAACAGCTATGTTACAGGGTTTTAGAAAACATTGAAAACAGAGGGGACATGATTCACCAACTCATAAATTATACATAACACAGTATAGGGACATAATGAAATGGATATAATAACATGGTAATGAAATTTGAAATACATAACGTATTAATTGAAAAAACAAAGAAGGAGGAAAAAATAAGATTTCTCTAATGAAAATTCGGCAGCCTAACGGTGTCACTTAAAACTTCAAAAAAATGAATTGATGAGGTCAAATAGGGTCTCTCATCATATGAACATAAAATATCAGTATGATATATATATATATAATACCCCAACATAATAAAAACGAACATGAAAGACTTGACATTAAAATAGATCTTGAAAATGAGAAGGGTGAAAGAATCCCTTAAAAATTCGGCAGCATAACGGCGTCACTTAAACATTCTTAAAACGAATTGATGAGATCAAGAGGGGGTATCTCATCATATGAAAATGAAAAGGGAAGTAAGAGGAATAAAAAATATCATCCTCCAACATAAGGTCCTGGAGCATAAAAGAAATGACATAAAAGTGATTACTTGAAAAGAAAGAGAGAGGTATGATCCCTTACCTAAAACGTAACTCTTAAAACTCAAAGGTTCGGACCTTGAGGGCTTGGGGGCACCTTGGGAGGACTCCTTGGGAGGTAATGAGATCGGAGCTTCATTGGATGAGAGTTGGGAGTAAAAACTAAAGGAAGGAAGGGTGGGTATTTATAGGGAAAGTGAGGGGACAAGGCATTAATGGCCAAGGGACACCTCATTGGTGGTTTTGGAAAAACAATGGCCTTTCCTATGGTATTGGCCACTTGGGACACCTCATACCTTATCTTACTATTCATAAGTTGACCATATTTATTACATACTTAATACATCATTTAATGATGTCAATAAACACCCTTAACTTAAAAACTGTATTTTCACTATTCATCGAAAATTCAACTTTCTCATAGAAATCCCAAAATTTCACCTTAACCAAATATAGATGCTCTAATTTCAAAAATGAACTCCATTTTATAAAAATAATTTTCTAAATATTTTTAATTTAATTTTTAAAAAAAATACAGTATTCACTGAAAATTCAATTTTTTCAGAAAAAACCCCAAAAAATACCATAACCTAATATCGATGCTCTGAGTTCAAAAATAAATTCCATTTTATAAAAATAATTTTTTAAATATTTTTAATTTATTTTTTAATTAAAAAACACTATTCACTTGAAAAAACTAATACTTGATTAATAATTTATGAAACCGTTATTTAACCATTTTATTGAATCACATTACTTAATCAAGGTGCCTAGATTATATTAATAATTTCTTTAAATGATATTACTAATTCATTTGGTCACATTACTAATCCTAAGCATAAAATCACTATTCATAATTTACTATTCATCAAAAATTAAGTTGATCTTATTAGACTCTAAATTTCATACTGAACATAATTGTAGAAGACCTTTTTTTTAAATCATTACATATTTTAAATTATTTAAGGTTTACATAAACATTTTTAAAATATCCATTCTCTAAAATTCATCAAAAATTTTCATACTATATTTATCCAGACAATTGAAAATTCATAAACTTCATCATAAGAAGAAATAATTTTTTTTATTTAAAATAAAGGATTACACAAGGCAGTTACAGTCTCCTTACATAGCCCCTTATAACCCCATCATAGGACCTAAGTTTAAGGTGTGCTAAGGTGAGAGAATATGAGGGCGGCTCAGCTAACATTGCACGAGTAGTAATTTCTATATGTTTGAACTTCTCATGAAGGCGATTCTGTTCTAGCTTCACACGAAGAAGTTCGGCTTGGGTTTGGTTAAGATAAAAGCCTAGTGGTTCTACCTCCTTCCCAATATCCATTATATGGGCTTCGATTGGCCCGAGACTAGTAGATGAGGCCATCGAATCTTCTTTCTATATTAATTAACCAAGATAACTTGTATTTAGAGAAAATAATCGAAACGTTTAGTTCCAGAGGTCATATTGACCAATGGTCATATAACATTCAAAACCCAACGATCTCATTTTAATTATACTCATGTTATCAAATGAAACATTTTTGTTGAGTATAAAAATAAAATAACACACAAAGTTAGGAAACAAGATTTATTCAAAATTTTTGGTTGTTACAATCTTCCCCCCTTAAGAAATTACGCCCTCACAATTTTTAAAATTGGGTTTTGAAATTTCATTGAACGTCCTAGATCAGAAAAAGAGTCAGTAAAATTATTACTTTAAAAGAAAGAAAAGGAAGTACAAAGGTCACCCTAGTTAACCCACACTAGGACTCCATGAAGGAAAACATGGATATCGAGGAGAAACCCTAGGGTCAAGTTCTGAGGGAGAGTGATAGAAAACATGATTAGGAGAAAGTTAACCTCAAGAAAATCACAAACTTATAATGTGTGCAAACGGTCTTTAATTACCTAGTAGGAAATGTAAACCAACAATGTTTTTGTTTTACGTTCCTTTTCATAATTTTAAGTAATTCATTTACTACATAGAACAAAAAAATAAGGAAATATACCTACCTTCAAGCATATTTTCATCCTTTAATAATTTTCTACCAAAACTAATCTTTTCTCCAAACGATGAGCATTTAAAGCACTTAGTCTCGTCAAAACACAAGAATAATATTCTTGAGAGTCACGTAATCCATAAAAGATTAACTATCAATTTCTTCTATCTTTAAACATTATCTCAAAAACAGAAAGGGTAAGATAAAACAACTCTTCAAAAAAAATCACATAGGAAGGGAAACTACTTTTAAATCTTCATAGTTCCACGGTTCTACACAAAGTTCATCATAGACCATTCTATAAATAAATTTCCTTAAAATTCCTCAAAATAAACCAAAATAAGATTAAAACCCAATTTTAAGGATGATCACATAACATAGTCTTCCATGGTAGACTTTATCGTTCATCTCCAAACAACATCAACCACTCTTATCATATTATAACAAAAGTAACTAACCTAATCACATTTTCCCCAAGATAGGTTAATCATTTCCATATGTAGCATAAATTACTATAAGTTCGCCTTAAATTCATCGATTCTTCAAAATATAAGTCAACCTTTACTCTTTAAAGAAAATATCGTAGTAATCTATTTAACTCGATCAAATATGGTTCCCAAAATAGTAAACGTCTTCGAAAATAATAATCATCTTTTAATCCCCTAATCACCCTTTTTTAAGAAGAACTGCTTCACTACATCAACATGTGGTACATAATAATAGATTTTTTCCTTAATGATATAAAATCATCTTAGGTAGTGACTCGATGATCTTATAAAACATAAAATATATGCTCATAGAGCACGAACTAAAATATAACATGACATAGACAATTATTGCGAAGAAGTTACATGTACTTCAGTCATCATGATCCATCGTAGTATAGGACTTGCATTGTTGCCTTGTCCTCGAAGATTGTTGATGGTCATCATGCTTCCCATCCATTCCAAGAGATCATTGCCTTGGATAATATCTAACTTATCTACATTTACAACATCGAAATGCATAAGGTACATTATATCGAACCATATCTCCATTCATCACATTATCCATTTTTTAAAGCAATTGGCTACTTCATGCCCTATATTCCCACACTTAAAACATCTCCCAGTTCCTTTGTGACATTCTCCATGGTACCTCTACCCACACTTTTTGCAAAAAAAGAAATTGGGTCTTCTTTCCCTTATCAACTTTATCAGATGAACATCCTTGAGACGTTGTCTTCTTCTTCCTTGGTGAATTTGGGCATTCAACTAGGTAACAATTATTAATTGGGATTTTTGATAGCTGGTTTGGCATAATCACAATATTTTCAACTTGATATTTCGTCATCTCTATCACATTAATTGGTCAATCATCACATTTCCTATCACATTGGTTGTTGGGACATGCTCTTCCATTTCCCGCCATTAACTAAGAAAAGAACGTATAATTAGGGGCTTAAATACATAGCCAATAATCATTAAAAGGAAACTTTAAGCATAGAAGGATAAAATTGTAGAAAGAAATTATACCCTAACTTTTGATCCCCTAGGTTCTAACCTAGGTTATCCATGATCATATATTCTTATTTGAATCTTTATTTTATTTTATCTTTGTTCCTTTAATAATGGTTCATACTAAGGTTATGAATTTACCAAATCATATCCCTCAGGAGTGTCGTAACCCAGAGTACAGCAATGCCTATTGTTGTGTACCATTTCCCGTTCGAGTCTCGCTCAAAACATTGTTTTTGGGTTTTACCCCTATGTACATCTGTGCCAGAGCCACCTCTACCTACTCATATCCAGACAGGGATGTATTTTCTTGGCAATCCCTTTCCAAAATACCAGGAAGATTTCCTATATTTAAAATTTTCTTTAGGGTTATTCCTAGACTTTTCATATCCTAATTTCCTCAAACAACTAAACCATACTTTGATACCAACTATGGAATCCTGAATTTTTATAACATAACTTTTCATTACATTTTACAAAACCGAGAATCCTTAAGGTTTAGTGTCTTGGAAACCAGGACCTTAAAATAGGAAAACATAAAACATAAATCTTAAACACTTGAAAGGCTTATCCTTATGTCCATCCTTGGTTCATTACTGCATCTCATAACCTAGGGACAAACAACAAAAGAAAGGGTGAACAGAAGTCCCAGTAAGGGAAACAAGGAAAACATTTAACATATGAACTTGAGATACATCAACAATGGCATGAAAAAAAACATTAAGGCATGAGAAGGAAATAATGAGGCATATCATAATAAAAATAACGTATTTCATAACTTTAGGATGTTTCTAAAACATTTAACGTTGAAAATCATTTCTGTCTCACTAAGGTCCATCCCCAAGGTGTCATTAAAATTTACCAAGGTTATTCACCAAGGCGTCGTTAAAAATGGTCATCTCTAGAGATTAAGTATTTACCCAATGAATTGGAGCTCTATCAGGGAACAAACTTAAATTTGTCTTTATTATAATGTGAGCCACATATATCATCATCAAAAATTTCATAAACAACCCATATAGTATAAAATAAATGGGTTTCCTTTCATAATCATAACATTTTAAAAACTGGTTTAAAGACATGATCTTTATGTCACTTTAAACCCACAAAAAAGGAAAGCGGGATTCGTGTATGTAAATCCCAGAATTAAAAGAGAAAATTTTGATATATATGTGAATAACCCTGTATAAAAATATCTTTGAGTATTCACTTAATAAATTAGATGAATTTGAGAAAAAGAGAGAGACATTTTGAGACGAAAATTCTACAGCATAACGGCTATGTTACAGGGTTTTAGAAAACATTGAAAAGAGAGGGGAAATGAGTCACTAACTCATAAATGATTCATAACATAGTAGAGGGACAGAATATAATGGATATAATAACATGGTAATGAAATTTGAAAGACATACCATATGAATTAAAAAAACAAGGAAGGAGGACAAAAATAAGATTTCTCTTATTAAAATTCGACAGCCTAACGACGTCACTTAATACTTCAAAAAAATGAATTGATGAGGTAAAATAGGGTCTCTCATCATATGAACATAAAAGATAAGTATGATATATATAGATATAATACCCCAAAATAATAAAAAAGAACATGAAAGACTTGACATGAAAATATATCTTGAAAACGAGAAGGGTGAAAGAATCCCTTAAAAATTCGGCAGCCTAACGGTGTCACTTAAACATTATTAAAACAAATTTATGAGAGAAAGAGGGGTTCTATCATCATAAGAACATTAAAAGGTAATTTAGAGGAATATAAAAGATCATCCTCCAACATAAGACCATGGAGCATAAAATAAATGACATAAAATAGATTACTTGAAAAGAAAGAGAGAGGTAGGATCTCTTACCTTAAACGTAACTCTTAAAACTCAATGGTTGGGACCTTGAGGGCTTGGGGGAACCTTGAGAGGACTCTTTGGGAGGTAAAGAGACCATATAATAGTTTGGGGAGAGTTGGGAGTGAAATATAAAGGAGGTAAGGGTGGGTATTTATAGGGAAAGTGAGGGGACAAGGCATTAATGGCAAAGGGACACCTCATTGGTGGTTTTGGCAAAACCATGGGCTTGCCCATGGTATTTTCCCATTGTATTGGCCACTTGGGACACCTCATACCTTATAATACTATTTATAAGTCGAACATATTGATTACATACTTAATACGTCATTTAATGATGTCATTAAACACCCGTAACTTAAAAACTATATTTTCACTATTCATCGAAAATTCAACTTTTTCAGAAAAATCCCAAAATTTCACCTTAACCAAATATCGATGCTCTGATTTCAAAAATGAACCCCATTTTATAAAAATAATTTTCTAAATATTTATAATTTAAATTTTAAATAAATACACTATTCACCGAAAAATTCATTTTTTTAAGAAAAAACCCCAAAAATTACCATAACATAATATCGATGCTCTGTGTTCAAAAATAAATTCCATTTTATAAAAATAATTTTCTAACTATTTTTAATTTAATTTTTAATTAAAAAACACTATTCACCCGAAAAAACTAATACTTGACTAATAATTTATGAAACAATTATTTAACCATTTTATTAAATCACATTACTTAATAAAGGTGCCTAGATTATATTAATAATTTCTTTAAGTGAGATTACTAATCCATTTGGTCACATTACCAATCCTAAGCCTAAATCACTATTCAAAATTTATTATTCACCAAAAACTAAGTTGATCTTATTAGACTCTAAATATTGTACTGAACATAATTGTAGAAGACCTTTTTTTAAATCATTACACATTTTTAATTATTTATGGTTTACATAAACATTTTTAAAATATCCTTTCTCTAAAATTCATCAAAATTATGCATACTATATTTATCCGGACATTTGAAAATTCATACACTTCATCATAAGAAGAAATCAAAATTTTTATTTAAAACAAAGGATTACACAAGGCAGTTACGGTCTCCTTACATAGCCCCATATAACCCCAGCATATGACCTAAGTGTAAGGTGTGCTAAGGTGAGAGAATCTGAGGGCGGCTCAGCCAACATTGCACGAGTAGTAATTTCTATCAGTTTGAACTTCTCGTGAAGGCGATTTCGTTCTAGCTTCACACGAAAAAGTTCGACTTGGGTTTGGTCCAGAGCAAAGACCAGTGGTGCTACCTCCTTCCCAAGTTCTATTAGATGGGCTTCGATTGGCCCGAGACTACTGGATGAGGCCATCGAATCTTTTTTCTATATTAATTAACCAAGATCACTTGTATTTAGAGACAATAATCGAAATGTTTATTTCCAGTGGTCATATTGACAAATGGTCATATAAGAGTCAAAACCTAACTGTCTCATTTTAATTATACTCATGTTATCAAATGAAACAGTTTTGTTGAGTATAAAAATAAAATCACACACAAACTTAGGAAAAAAGATTTATTCAAAATTTCAGGTCGTTACAAGTTTCCTGGGAGCATTCGAAGAACATCTTTGAGGTTTGGAGTTTTCTAGGGACGACTGGATACTACATGCATTTCATACAGGACTTCTCATGCTTAGCAGCGCCACTGACAGACCTAACTAGGAATGGTGAAAAGTTCTTGTGGCCATATTCTTGTGAGTCAGCCTTTCAATAGCTGAAAGGGAGGTAGACTTCAGCACCGATACTAGTTTATCTAGAGATAGGAAAGAGATATATTGTATACTATGATGCATCAGGTATCGGGCTTGGAGCAGTGCTTATGTAGGGGGGGGAGTCTTTGCGTATGGGTCTCGACATTTGAGGCCACATGAGAGGAATTACCTGACGCATGATCTTGATTTGGCTGCAGTTGTTCATGCCTTACTTTGTTGGAGACATTATCTTTTGGGAGAACATTTTGTGGTTTTTATAGACCACAAAGGTCTCATGTATATTTCACTCAGTGTGGCCTGAATTTGAGACAATGAAGGTGGGTTGAGTAACTTCAGTCTTTTGACATTGAGCTTGCCTACATGCCTTGGAAAGGCAATGAAGTGGCTGATGCACCGAGCCAGAGTAATTAGATACAAGAAGTTCATGAGGCCAGTAGTGAGTGATAGCTTATGGCTCTATTCTCTGAGATGCATTTGGAGGTGCACGACAGGCTGGGGAAGACGTTTCTTTCTTCTATAGTTGTTACCTATACTCTTCATAATCGAGTGTGAATGAGGAAACTATCAGATTTTGAAGGGCTATTCCTACAGGAAATAATTTTAAGAAAGGACCCTATTCCTGGATGGACCATAGGCGAGGATGAGATCTTGCATTTCCCTGGGCGCGTATGGGTGTCAACAGACATACGCGAGGAGCTGATGCGGGACTTTCACTTCTCAGTTTGGTCAGTTCATCTTGGAATCACTAAGATGTATCATGATCGACAAAAATAGTATTGGTGGATAGGTATGAAGAGAAATGTGGATGGTGTCATTATGAGGTGTTCCACCTGTCAGTAGGTGAAGGCGGAGAATCAGTGACCAACATGGATTTTGCAGCAGTTACCCATTCCTGAGTAGAAGTGGAATGATGTCACGTTTGATTTCGCGATAGGTTTGATAAGCTCACCTCGAGGGAATGATGTTGTATGGGTTTTCATTGACAGACTCATGAATGTTTCACACTTTTTCTGATCAAGGAGACTTTTAGTGTTGATGAGCTAGGACAGTTTTACATCCGCGAGACTGTACATCTACATGGGGATCCAAACTCCATTTTTTCTGACAGGGATGCATGCTTTACTTCTCGGGCCTGAAAGTGATTACAGAAGGCCTTGGGTACACAGGTGCTTCTGAGTACAACTTACCACCCCCAGATAGGTGGCCAGTCCGAGCGTACGATTCAAGTGTTCAAGGACATGCTTTGAGCATGCATCCTGGATTTTAGAGGTTCATGGGCGAAGCACATACCTATTGGGGAGTTTTACTACAATAATAGTTTTCAAGTAACTATTCATATGACACCTTATGAGGCTCTATATGGTATTCCAAGCTGATCACCCTAATTTTTAATGGAGGAAGGAGAGGCAGCTATGCTGGGACCTCGTCTTGTCCAGGAGACCACAGAGCAGATAGAGTTGATTTGGAAGAGGATAACATCGACACAGTCTCAATATAAGTCATATGCTGATCAATGAAGAAGAACTCTAGAGTTTGAGGTCAAGGATCAGGTTTTCTTTCCTGTCACACTGAGGTTGGGGCCCAAGAGGATTAGGAGACTAGGTAAGCTTTCGTCAAGGTATGTTGGGTCGTTTGAGGTTTTGGAGACAGTTGTGCTGGTTGCCTATCGGTTGCAGTTACCTCAGATCTACCAAGCTATACACAATGGATTCCAAGTTTCTCAGCTCCAACATTACATCTCAGACGCGTCTCATGCTTTTCAACACAAGGAGGTTGAGTTAGAGGTAGACGCCTCATTCGAGGAGCATCCTATTTCGATTGTTGATCACAGACCGAAGGTTCTCAGTGGTCGGTCTATTCCTATGGTATGAGTGTTATGGCAGCACGGGTGAGTAAAGGATGAGACCTAAGAGAGGGAGACTGATGTATAATCACAGTGGCTAGAGATATTTGAGGATTCTTCTTCTATGCCACCTTGCTAGGGAAATTCAGGTACAAATTTCTATAAGGGGGGAATTTTGTAAGAACCTAGATCTTTTTTTCAGGTGTGTTTTCCTTTTTCAGGTGTTTTTTAGGAAAAGAGGAGTTCTTTGGAAATTTCATAAGTACACACCATGTACTTTATGAGTGCACGATGTGTTCTCAGTTACCGTGGGTAGCCGGGTGCTGGCCGTGAAATGGTCGTGCACACGGCCGTCTGTGGTATCCTAGAGACTGCTTAATGTGGGGGCCGGTGAAGGTGAGTACGCGTCGTGCACTTATAAAGTACACACCATGTACTTTATATTTTTCATTAAATGCACCGTGGTCACGTATAATTGGATGGAAGCACTCCTTCTAGGTCTGGTTTTTCCAAGAGTGAGGGTATGGTTGCGATCCTTCTCCAAGCCCTTGATCGAGCGTCTGTTCTCTGAATCGACCGCTGTCGATTACATTGGGATGACCTCAGTAAGCTCTTCCTTCTGCTAGAGATTCTTTTCCTGATTCCTCCTCTTTCAAGAATTATCTTCAATTGATCATTTTTAGAGTTTTTGTAGATCTACATTGTTCTTGCTCAATTCAAGGTTTGACATTCACATATAATGATCCTACAACATAGAGGTAGGTGGTTTGTGACTTTCTATTGAATGTTTTTGAGTTATATGTGAAAAAGTTCCCAATAACCATGAACGGGGTATTGTGTGTTTACTGTTTTAGCTCTGTTAATTTTCTTCTATGCTTTTATGTTTTAATAGAGGTTAATTGAATGATAATGGGTATAATTTCTATTCTTTGGATGTTCATGTTTGTTTATGACTGTTTGGTCTTGCTTAGCCTATTAGGCTACCTTGTTTGTTTCCCATGCCTTGTATTGTAGGACGGAGTGTTTTATCTATCATGTTATTATGCGGTATACCATTATCCACATAGTTATTGAGTTTTACTTTGTTTTTTGGGCGTTTCCATTCTTTTTTGACTTACAGAGGGCTTTGACAACTTGGTATAGTAGACCATAGGGAGAATAGACATAAGGGCTTCTCCAGAGTGTCTGTTTTTTCTATTATATTGTGAGACCATAGGGGGAATTGATGTAAGTGCTTCCTCAAAGTGTATATAGTTCTTCGATGTGGGCCAGAGGGGGAATGTGATGTAAGTGATTCCCCAGAGCGCCTTTTAGTTACCGGTACGAGACTATAGGGGGAATTGATGGAGAGTGCTTCCCTAGAGAGTCTATTTTAAAGTTGAACCAGAGGGGTTAGACTGTGTATACTTCCCATAGGGTTGCTTGTGTTTTCTAGGTAGGACTATAGGGGATTATGCTATGATAACGTCCTAGAGGGTAACCTGTTTGTGATTACTTGTTTACTTACTATGTGGAACTAAATTCCTCGAAACCAAGGAATTGTTTACTACTGAGTACTTCTTTGTTTACTACTTATTTCTTACTTATTTCATGCCATATATATTCAATGACTATTAGGAACAGATCTCTTGGTGGTTTCTTACTGGGATATAGTCTCACACGCTGTTTGGGTCATGCTTTTGGGCCCAAATAGATTATATTGTCGCTGGTATAGATAAGGCCAAGCTCCCTTATGCTTCAGGCACTTGACTACTTTGGAGCTAGAGAGAATGGGTCCATCTTTGGCTTGCGATGCTGTGGATTTGTTTACTTTGTTTCTTGTACCTTGGTTTAGTACAGTATTTTCAACATTGTGACATGTTTGGATTCTTCCCTAGACATTTGTATCATGCATCATTATATATATATATATATATGCTCCAGCTGTTTATTTCTTCAGTCTCCCACTATTTCTTGTTGTTTGATAATATTAATACTTCCGCTATTGTATATCTATTTATCTTTTGATATGTTACTCTACCAATGAGGGCATATTTTCCCCACTATCACACCCAAGGCCCTCGCTGCTAGTCGATAGCCTCTGGCATTAAGGGAAATGCGCTTGAGGCCATGTGACCAACCTGGTATGAGCCGCCTCTGGGAGGCTTCTGGAATCGGGACGTGATAATTTTTATGAGAAAAGATGAAAATAGATGTAAATATCATATTGTCATAGATGATTAAAAATGTGTAATTCTAACCTCAAATACTAGAAAATAGTATTGGTCTTGAAAGTTCAATGTCAACTAGTTCTTTGGATTTGAAATAGTAAACAACATTTTTCTATTTGTAAGAAGATTTGTGTTTCTTTATAGGATGAAAATGATCATAAAATAGGTTAATGTTAGAAGTAAATTTTAGTAAATATCATATGAGTATTTTAAGTCTGATCATGAAAATTGATTAAATATCACAATGACTTAGGTGGTAATTCCCAATCTAAGATTCATTATATTGGTCACATAAAAACATAACATTTTTACTTTCAATATATTTTTAATATATAATATATAAATTTAAGAAGTGAGATTTGGTAAATAAAAGTTTTCCTTTATAATTAAAAAAATACTATTTTTTTAAAAGTATTTTTGAAACGGATATGACATATTCAATTAGAACATAATAAATTATGCTTCAACCCATTAATTATCAATACATATTTAATTGAATTAATATTGGAGAAACTAATAATATAGATAATAGTAATTTTATATTTTCATTCATATCTAATTGTTACATTTCTTCCATCAAAGTCTTTCAAATGATTTAATTTGAATGGATCATCACATACATGTACTTATAATTATCTATCTATATAGCATGTTTTTTTTTGATATTTTTTAATTATAAAATTTTGTTATAAAATATTACGATTTTAATGTTTCTAGTACACATATCTTGGAACAAATTAATTTATCCAATAAATACATTGGAATATAAACTTGTTTAGAACTTTTTTACATTAAAAACATGAGAAGTGAGGTAAATAATTTTATTTCTATTATAACTATAATTTTTACAATTTAATTCATAATTAAAACATTCATTTTGTGATATTCCTTTCAAAAAATTATTACTTTTATAATATTTTTGGATTGTTTTGAAAAACCATTCCAAGAATTAAATTTAATAACTAATTAAGATCCTAAATTTATATTTAATGTTTGTTCGCCTTCAAAATAATGAGGTAGATTATTTTTATGATATTTGATTTGAAATTATAAACTACGAACATTTGGTAGTTCTTTTAGTTTTAAAACCAAATCAACTTTTTCTTTTAAAAGTTGATCTATGTCAAAAAATGACAAGATTTTAGTTTTTTTAATGGTCTTTAAAATTAAAAAAAACACAAAAAACCATATTGATATTGATCACTAAAATAAATTTTATCACCATAGATAAGAGCAGTGGTTGATTATAAAGAAGAGTAAGTACTAGAACAAGCATAATTAACTTAGTTAAATACCTAGGAATTGTCTATGAGTCACTTAGGAAATTAATTTCTTGAATAATATGATGATATTGAATCCTCACTTTCACATAATCTTGAGACATTTTGAGATATTATGCCATAATTCATTCTTTGATTTTTTTACAATGGGTAGTCTATTTTGATTTGGTACTCATTTTTTAAACTAAATTATGTAACTTCTATATATTAATTTTACTTTTTCAACAATTGGGTATACATTGTATTATTCATGTACTTTTTCACCATTTTATAAATATTAGCAGTGTCACCTTCTCTTTCAGATGATTGATTATGGATATCTTTGAAATAAATTTTATTTTTATTTTAATCAACCTCTATATCCCCATTTTTTGGATATTATTTTCATTATTATATCGTATTTCAAGGGAGAACCAATGTTCTCCATAACCCTCATACTCTTTGTGTCATTATATTCGTAGATCTTGGTGACTTTGGGATCCCAATTTCATGCTAAATTTTTTTTATTGAATAAATGTTTTATACCAATAGAACACTATGATCCATTATCTCATTTAAAATATTAGTAAATTGAGTGGAAATATAATAAATTAGTTTTCTAGGATGCATAGAGAAACATTTAATGTCTGTTCTAAACATATCTTGTCAAGTATCTTTGACATTGATAATACCTTTATGAGTTACATCTAACAGTTTTTAAATTTCATAATTCTGTTTTAATGTAAAATTCTATTAAATTAATTTCAGTGTAATCCACATTTCATATCATTAAGTACTTTACCATCTATTTAAAAAGTAGAAATATCACCAGGGGTCCATTTATCTTATTTTTTCAATATATGGAGTATAAACATGAATGAAAATATTATTTTCATGATAACCAATGGATCTAATAAATGTAGATAGATGTGCTTTCTAATAACCATAATAACTACCATAAAAATTGAGATAATGACCCATAAAGTGTCTTATAGAATCATGGGTGATTAAAAATCTATTTTTAATAAGTATATCTCTTCAAAAATAAGTTCAAGAGTTTTGAAAAAAACATTTTAAATAATTTTTCAAAAATAAATAAATAAATTATGGAACACATTGATACTAAATATAGGTCAAAGAAGGGTAAAATGGTAAGAGGGGGTAAATTTAAATTTAGAAAACATTATAAATACACAAATTATTAAATAATAAAAACTTATTTTAGAATGATAGAAGATAATTAAAAACTTTCTAAGTGATAAGTAAAATAATCAACATTCACATCTCAATGATATAATAATAATATAATATAATATCTAAATAATTAATGAATGATCAATTTGTAAAATAAACCATTAAGAAAATCGATCTATTAAATGATTTATTAATTATATTAATGAAAATTGATAAATAAATAAAGATGTTAATTTAAGCAAGGAAAATGATTTGGTAAGGAATTTTACTAATAACACAGGAAGAGCCCCTTTGTCTTCCACCTAAATGATATAAGGACTTAATATATTATTCTCCTATATTTCATGATAGAGAGGATACTAAAAATTTATTTATTTTTAGGATATAGTTAGTGAATAGAGTTACCATAGATAGTTGCTTCTTAAAAGGTATATAGAAAATCTTGAAGGTGAATTATACCATTCCTTTTATTGGTTTTATAATGTAAACATGAATCTATCACTTTAGAGGTACTAAGAAACAATAATATAAGGAAGAGGAAGAGGATATGATTTCTAGGAATAAATCACATTTTTTGTATAGTTTAAATTCTATTAAAATAATATGAAAAACAAATATGACAGAATGAGAAAAATATGAGAGCGATAAGATATTAGAATTAGTATACAATCCACATTTTAGAAGATAATTTTTTGATGGTAATCAAAAGAGAATTAGTGTTTGTAACACATTGGTATTGGAGAATGAATGAGAACATGAGATTCCTAAGAACCAATGAGTTCAATTTATAGACTCAAAAATCTTCCAGAACCTTCTGAAATTTCTTATGGGTAACTAATTCAAAGAATACAGTATTAAATGAATTTTCAATATCATTTAATGTTGTCTTAGAAGGTCTATGTCGACACCATCCAGTACCCCATAGCCTTTACTAGGTAACAGGTGGGCCCCTTTAAATCCCATGAACACTAATTATTACCACCAAGAGACGGCTCTCCTCCATATGATAGTTGGTGGACATTTGAATCAAACATTACCTCTTCTTAATAGAAAAATATGGATGGTTTTCCTCCACCAGTTATTCGGTGGGTATCTACTATTAGGTGAGGCTACTCAGCGTACCGCTGGTTGGCTGGTTTCACTCCACTGGCTGTCCGGTGCCAGCGTCTAGTGTATAAGCTTCTTAATAGCCCTATGACATCCTTAATTTATTTTGAAATTTTAGGGAACATCACTCATTGATATTAAATAGTCTATTATAAAATGAACAAAGACACTTCAAGTTTCTTACAACATTCTTATGCGGTGTCATTATGTCTATCTTGAAAACCTAATAATGAAATAATTAAACCCTTTAGATAGTGTTTCTGATAATTGCAGTCAAGAGATAGTGAGAATAACAATAAAATAATTTTTAGAGAAAAATATTAAAATTGTGAAGATGAAAAATTCTAAGAATGAGAGAATGTAAAAACACAAGGTATTAGTTTAAGAAGAATACTATGAAAAAAAATTATCACAAGAAATATCAAGCAAAAAACAAATAAAGTTATACTTTTAAAACCATATTATTTAAATATGATGGTTATAACCCAGCTAATGTTTCCAAGGTAATGAACAAGAGTAATATAATTATTAAATATATTTAGGTAATTTTAATCTAATACAATTTTACAAATTAAAAATAGTAAGTAAGTACTCAAATTTAATTAAGATCACATATGATTAAAAGAGATATCTTTCATAAAACTTATTTAATTACACAATATATCATTATAAAATTAAATTATTTTAATCACTATAGATGACTAATTTTAATTAAATTTATAGATAATATATTGAAAAATATAACATTCATCTAATGAAATTTAATAAATAACAAATGTGTATAAATTAATTTTATACTTTAAAAATGCTTTAATTGCATATTTTGTGTAGATGTTAGGCTTAATTTTTGTCACTTTAATAAATGTTATTTTATAAAAAGAAATAAGTTTTGAAATTATCATGTCAAAATAGTATTAATAAAAAAAATTATATTATTCTCAAAATGCTCATATTTGGGTGCATAGTTAATAATATCAATTTTTCAAAAACTACCTTTTCTAACATTAAATAAAACTAAAATTAATGATCTATTTGGTTCTTGATTAATTTCTAAGAAAATTAAATTTCATATTATTAAGAATAATATAATTAATCTCACCAGATTCACCATTATACATGATTTTGGAATAAAATCATTTTTATTCTTAAAATGAGTATTTTTCAAAAAAACGAGTTTTTATTACATTTCATGCACTTATATTAAAATTTATTTTTACCAATTATGTAAATTAAATAATTTAAAATTGATTTTATATTTTTATTTAGCGTCTTAAAATTATTGAATAAGTTCCATTTCATTATTAATGATAATGAATAGTAATCGTGGTATATTTTTATCCCCGCTGAAAATGAAAAATTGGTTAAACACGGTTAATACTATTGGATAAAAACTAAAATTTTGTCTGGAACATGATTTAATTTCATTAGATCAGTTTATTTTAAACCAAACCATCCTAATTTCTAATATATGATATTTTTTCCACTTTACATTGATTACATCATTTATATTATTTCAAGTTAAGAGTAATTATAAACTATAACTCTCTATCACTTATTATTTTATCATAATATGAATATTTTTAAAAATTTATATATGAAAATACATAGAATATAAAATAATATTGCAATATATATTTTTTTATTAAATTAATTTATTTTTAATTTATAATAATTTTATGATTAACATGATTGATTACATAATCAGACACAGTGCTTGTGCAATCAATAGAAAAATAAATAAAATTATTTTAAAAACATTAAAATTAATATGTTTGGAATGAATTCTGTTGTTCATTTAATTTATTGGATAAATGTAATTTATAATGTATTTTTAATGATATATTATTCAAATTACATTATAATCTTGATGTATTTAAAATTAAATGAAGTGAATATTTCTAAAAATGATTTAAAATGTAATTTACTATTAATAACATATTTTCAAAGAAATTATAAAATAATAAAAAAACAAATAGTTATAGAATTGGATTTAATATTTAAAATAATATCATTAATGTTTCATATATATTCCACTTTACATTATTAAAATTAAATTCAAAACTAGTATTTATTGAAATATTTGTCACCATTATCCAGGCTAAAAGGGTTAACTAGGGGTTAAACGAAAGATTGTGTCTAAAAAGAATAAAATGAGCCTATATTTTAGTGGTTGATTTTATTATTGAATATTTTTTCAGATATTTTAATATATAGAACTTTGAATCCATTTTACCTGATCTAGAAACATATTATACATTATTATATCATGTATTTTCACGATTTCCACTCACCTCACCTATAAAAGAGCACCTTCAATATTCCACTTCTCACAGTTATTGATTTTCTTATCTAAAAAATTATTTATCTACATCCATTACCAACCTTCATCCCCATTTCCTAAAATTTATGGTCTCAAGAAAAGGCTATCCTAGAGGGATTATGGTGTAATCCAAATGAGCTTTTCAATAAAGAGGTATAACTTTTGACAAAGTGGATTTATGTTAATTTTTTCTTACACCTACTAAAGATATTATATAACCATGATGATATTATTAAATAAGTATCCTCAATATACTTAAATATATATAGGTTTATGGAAAATCTCTTTCCTACCTTCTTTTCTATCCCATGCAAAATGTAGACATCACCCCTGCATATGTGTGGAATACCACCTCCACAAAGCAATGTGTGTCATTTTAAATAACCGCATAAACAAGATAGTTATTATTACATATTTAAGTAATATATTTTATATTTATTAAATTATTATTATTCTTAAATGTTAATATATTACTTACCTACTTACATTCCCATATATTAGAAAGTGAAAACGTATTTCATGCGTACGTGTTGACCACCACCACCACTAGGAAATGTGATTCATTTTTCATGTCTTACTTTCATGGCTTGTCCTAGAATAAAATATAGTGTAAAAAAATTATAATTATATAATTATTAATATTTTTGAGATCATGTAATAATGATCCCTCTCACTATGGTAAACCTACCAAGGTTATCTTGAAATTATGAACCGATCAACCATAAAACATCCAAGGTGAATGTAATTAATTTATTAATAATATAAGAAATTGTATTATTTGAAATAAAATGCATTATGAAAAGTTAAGAAACCTTATAAATTATAATTATCTTTCAATAAATTAAAATATGTTTTTTATTCATATTTTAAATAATTTACTTGGTAAATCGAGCTTAAGGTAAGGAATTTCACATCTCAATTTTATTTAATTAAGACACATTAAATTATTATACAATTTTTTATTTTATGTGGTGTATATACATACGTATAGATTTATTTTATCATTAATGAACTGAAATAAAACTATTTTACAAATCCTTCTGATGTTCCACATTAAATGATATTTTCATTCTGAAGTTACGAAAGCTGTTATATATTTTTCTAAAAACCGTTATTTAAAATTACTATTTTTAAATAATTTTCCTATAAATCCATGTTCATCTAATTTTTTTAAATAATTTTATTTTTAATTCCTCAAATATTTTTAATTTTCACTTTATAACACTTTTTAAATTAATTACAAATGTTTTAAAAAATAAATTTTTAACATTTTCTATATGTGATACTTAAGTCTCTTTTTAGTAAAGTTTTGAAAGAATGTTTCCTAATGTATATAAAATGAAACAATTTTTTTACCATAATTTCTTTTATTAGTGATCAATATTCCTCTATAAATTTAAATGTTTTTTAAAATATTATATTTTCACCATTTTTCTTCTAATTGTTTGTTTTTAAATTCATTCAAAAGAAAAGAATTTTTATTTTTTTTATGAGATATTTGAAAATGGATTTGTTAATGGGATAAAATGAAAATTTTATTGTTTTTATGATGAAGAGTAAAAGTAATTATATTTTTTCATTTTAAAGTAATAATCTTAGGAATTATTAATTAATGTGTAAATATGGGTAATCTGAAACCCTTGTGAGACAATATCCCTTATGTGATGATTATGTCTATTGAAGACCTCTCGTGTATTGGGTAAAGAGATTGAGTTAAATAATGTAATTTATTACTAATATAATGCTAATATATTTTACTAATCTTATTATTTGATAGATTTTACAAATGTATATTACTCCTATGATAATATGTATGATGTTAATTACTTTTATCCAGCATTGGACTTAACGTATGTAATTCACTCCTAAGAAAATATTGTAATTTTTTTGTTAAGAGATTCCATAATGAAAGAATGATGCTTAATGTTTTCTATATATTTAATGTATGATTTTAATTGGGTTTTTATAAAAATATTAACATAAACTTTTTTAAAATGAGTTATTTAAAGTAATTTTTATCTACTTATAAAGGTTAAAGGTTTATTTTTATGAATTTTTATATTTGATTTATGATTCCTTATAATTTTTTTTAGAAAAATTTGGGCTTTGAATTCTATTTCAGGAGTAGGTAAATGATTATTTTGAGTTCAAAAGCTTATTTTGAACATGGAATGATTCATTATTGGTATTAATGAAATTAAAGTGGATTAATGAGTTTCCTTTATCATTATATCCCTTACTAATCATTCTTAATCTCATTCCACATTTTCAAATGTTTTTCACAGGACCTAAGGATGTGTAATATTATTATTAATTATATCTCAAATAAAGTAAATTTTAATTGAATAAGGAAAATATATTTTGAATGGAATAAGACTGTGAATTTAGTATTCTTGTTTTTTGTGAAAAAATCGTCATTTAGAAGAAACATCAACATTAAATTTCTAAAGATTTATATATAATAATTTTCTTCTTAATTATCAAAAACTCTAAAAAATGATCCTTTAAATGTAAGAAAGTGAAAAAATGTTATAAATCATGTAATTATGGGTTGTTTAATTAATAGCGAATTGAATTCATAATCATATTAAAGTTTTAGATAAATTTACTAGTTATGATGATTTATATGATGATATTATAAGGGTTTTAGTTACAATAATTAGTAATAAGTCCAACATTTGTCATATTTTTAAAGGAATAGATATATATTTTTATTTTTTATTTGATGGAAATACATTGGAAGACATTATTTGAGTTTTAATAATTTTTTAAAATATATGTAATCCATGATTTTAAATTATATTTTATTAAAAATATTTTTTAAAGAAGAATGATTTTATATTGTTGAGACTTGACTTGAATTTTATTGATAACCACTAGGATTTAGATGGTCTTAAATATTTGAGTAATTATTGTTAATCAAGATAATAGGTTTATTACATTCTAGGAACATTTGTTTTATCATATAGATAAAAATGGGATTCAAAATTGGTTCAGTGACTATGTGAGTAAAGTTGTTTTTTAAGAAGGTCACTATATTGAGGACATTATATACCTACATTAAATGGAAATATATTTATCTAGGGTGGGATTTTCCATATAATTAAAGGCCAATTTGTTTGTTAGCATATATAATTTGGTTTTATATTTATATTGATTTCTATTTTATATAGAAAATATTCTCATATTTTGAAGATTATAGGACTATGCCATATAAATTTTGTGTATGTTACTTTAGGAGTGATTGATTTAATTTGGAGATAAATTCTATGTTTATCTTGAAAAGTATGTGTCAAATAATTTCAATCCTTGGGATTCAATTTTTGTCTAACATATTTAGAATTTTTTATGGTTAGTTATTTATAAAATGATTTAAGTTGATATTTGGGTGTTATTATAGAGGATTTGGAGAATAAATTAGTATTTATTTATATTTTATCTTATCTTAACTTGTGAAAATAATTTCTTGTTGTATTTAATGGATAGAAACTGAAGAAATAAATTTTACACCTTTTATGGGCCATGAAATCACTGCAAAGTTAATTTTAATTCGTTGAACCTGAAATATTAAACTCATATATTCATGTCTTTGAATAAGAGATGATATATATATATGTGGATACTGATTGGAGTAAAAAAATGATGAAATTTCACTTATGAAGTGGAATGAAATCAAGTATTTATATTCTCTTAAAATCACTATCTAAAAGATAAAATAATTTCTCAAATCTATTTAGTCTTATATGGAAAGTGACAGTCATCTATCATAGTGCATTTTAGAAACTCATCGGCATGTATAAATCTTAAATAGGTACATTCATTTAGAAAATAATAATTTTACTAAAATTTTTATATAAATTAAATATAATAATAACATCTATATCTTATTTTATTACTACATTATGGTAATTTCATTTGGAGAAAATAAAATGAGAATTCTTACACTGAAATTTCTTTATGGAGGGTACAATGTAACACACCAAAATTTTTGTTTAGTACAAATACTATGATTGATTAAATTTACCACATGTAATACCACATTTAAAGTGAACTATAATGTACTATTAATATTCTATTATTTAAATATGAATTTTATAACCAAATAATTTGTTTTGTGGATATGATAAAGAGTAAACTCATTATGAAATATATATTTGGAGGTTTTATTTAATATAAATGTTCTAATTAATTTGGTGGAAAAAAGAAAACAATTTTAAATAGGATCATATATGGTTAAAATATATAATTTTCAGAGAAATATTTTTTGTACGGAATATATTTTTATCATAGTAAGTAAAGTTAATCAATGTATATGAATGAATTTAACTAAATTTATATATCATATATTTAAAATAAATCCTTCTAGTTCTGGTCAATAGACAAAGAACGAGAATAAATTCATTTTATACATAAAAAATTGGTTTATTAGATTTTTTTGTAGTTATTTAATTTATTTATACAAAACATTAAATTTTTATTTTATAAAATGGTCATAGTTTTTTAATCAATCAGTCTAAAAATCAAGTTAAATATATTACAATTTTCTAAAAATGCTGATTTTTTGTGAATATTATAAATTACATTTTTGTGAAAAAAATATCATTTCATTACATTTAGTCAATCTAATTTCAAAATTAATTTTATTTTTTGTATTTTTATGAAGGAAACATAAGTTAAATATTATTAAAAACAGTCCAATTAATTTTAAGGGAATCAATATTATAATGAGTTTGGTATAAAATCATTTTATTGATAAATTGGGTATTTTTATAAAAAGTGTGTTTAATTGTGTTTCATGGAATTATATCAAAATTAATTTTTACCACATATATAAATTAAAGCATAAACAAATTGATTCTATATTTTTAAACACTACAATCAAATTATGTATTAAGTTCAATTTCATTTTTTGTGATAATTAATTGTAATCTTGGAAAAATTATATCACTACATTATAGGGTGAAATGGGTTAAACTGGGTTAAAAATATCAGATAAGATCCAAAAATAAATCCAACACCTCACTTATTTTCAATGTATGAGTTCCTCTCAACTAGAACCATAATTTATTCAATGTTTTTCATTTTTTGGATTCATGAATTTGAGAATAATCTTTAAAATATTTTATGTTAAGAGTAATTCTAAAATTTCAATCTCTCTCACTTATTATGTTGTCAAAATATAGATACAGAAAAAAAAATATATGAATAAATCTATATTATAAAATTATATATATTGTTTATTATCATAATTTATTATAAATTTTAAGAAATGTTATCATTGCAATGATCACTTACACAAGGTTGATTCAGCGTTAATAAAAGAAGTAGAACAAAAAAATAGTTTAATAAACATAAAAGTAATTGATTTAGAATTTATTTTGTGTTTGAGTAATTTATAGGATAATTATAATTTAACTATGATGGTAAAAGTGTTTTTTATTCTAATTATTTTTTTCCCTGATGTCATTAATGTCAAATTATGTTAATAGTTCCAACATGACATTAAGAAGTATTTAATATTTAAAAATTTGTTTCAAATCAATATAAAATACTAAAAATCCTATAATAAGTTAGTTTGATGTAAACTTTTATTTGTTATAAAAACATTTCTTTTATGTGCCCCTATTTATTATGAATATTTATTTCATTCCCCTTTTTGATTTAATTTGTTTACCATAATTATTGTTAAAATGGTTTACGAGGGGTTAATCTAGAAGATAAAGTTTAAAAAACACATAAACTTGTATATATTTTCTTGGTTGAATTAATTTAGTACTAATATTATATATATTTTAATTTATATAAATTTTCATATTTTTTAATATTTTTATAAAAATATGATATATATAAATATTTTATATGTTTAAAATATTGGCAGTCTACTCACTTATAAAAGTGAACATCCTCCCACATTATCCACACACATAATGATCCTTTTATTTAGAAACATATCTTTGAAAATCCCTTAAAAACATTCATACCCATATCCTAGATGTTATGGTTTGACCAAAATACCATTATAGAAGGTTTAAGATGAAAACCAAAGTAATAACTCTAACGAAGCGTTATAACATTCATCCAAGTATTTTTATGTTAATTTCATCTTAAAAAAATCTTAATATTCTTTAACTATGATTATATAATGTAATTTGTATCATACATATAATTAAATTTTATGTTGATGATGTAAGATCCCTATTATGTCTCTATTTTCATCTTATGGGAGATGAAAACATAGCTCATGCATACTTATGGATGACCACCTCCATGAAATGATGTGTTTTCTTATTCATCACACCATAAAAGCATGGTTATGAGGATTTATTAAGTAATATATAAAATATTCATGAAGTAATTTCTTTTTAGGAAATAAAATATATTACTTACTTTCGTACCCTTTATCCATTAAAAAACAATAACATCACTCATGTTTACGTGTTGACTACCACATCCATGAAGTGATTTGTTTTGTTTTTCATATCTTCCATTAATAAAAGTTTATAAAATTATATTTAATGTAATAAAATTATAATTATGACAATATTAATATTCTATATATTATGTAATAATCAAACCTTTTACACTACTCATCCTACTGAAGTAGTTTTTGGACTTTGAAGCGAACAACCTCTAAACATCTAACATAAACATAACAGATTTGGTAACTATATAAGGATTTGTGAAAAAAGAAATAAAATTTATTTTGATAATTCAATAAAACTGAAATAAATTTATAAATAAATAATTAATTCATATAAGTTTTTTATAGGATTTAATAAATGTATGTGGTTATTCAAATTCAAGGTAAGATATTTCCCATCCTAATTTCCATTCATTGAGACTCATTATATATTAACCCATGTATTCTTTTACATATTCTATCTAATACATAAAATATTTATTTTATGATTCTTTTAATACAATTAAATTTTCTTACAAATCAATTTCATTTTCTCTCCTTAAAATATCTTTTGATTCAAAATTTAACAAATTGTTTAAGGTATTTTAATTTAAAACCATGTTTTAAAGTATTCCTTTCAAATACTTGTCCTTTATGTTTATGTTCTTCGAATTTTTTTCATGATTCCTCTTATTTATCAATAAATTATTATCAAATTTCACTTTCAATTAATTTTTTAATTATTTATGGTGGATTGAAAAAAAACTACAATATTTTTTCCTTATGGGTCTATTTAAAACTTTTTACCAATGTGTGAAAGAATTTTTTTTAATGTATATGACATGAAAATATTTTCCTATTGTCATGTCATTCATTAATTATCGTGATTCCTATAAAATAATCCATCAATTCTCAAATAAAATAATTTTCCCAATATTTTGGGAATTTTTAGTTTCTAGATATTTTCAAAGGAAAATGATATTTATTCTCATTTTTATGAGATTACTGAAATTGGATTTGTCCATGGGTTGAAATTAAAATTTTAACGTTTTTATGATGAAAACTACAATTAAATAATTTTTTTATTTTAATACATAACAATTATGAATTATTGTAGAGATTTTAAATGTGTAGTGAGCCAAAACCTTAATGGGATTGTGTCCATTATGTGATTGGGGGTTCTATTAAATCCATTCATTGCATTGGGTAAAGAAGTGGGGTTAACTGATGTAAGTAACTCATAAGGGAATTTAGATGGATTTGATTACTATTATTAAGTGACATATATAACTAATTTATGCTACTCCTTTGAGAATATGGATAGGTTTAACTACACTTACTAAGTTATAGTCTTATGTGATGTAAGATAATCATAAAAATGATGTAATTAACATGTTAGGTGATTTCATGATTAAGGTATGAAACCCCAAGTTTTATATATGAATTATTTATTCTAGGAAATTGGTTTTAATGGAAATATTTTTATTTCCAAAGGTAAAATGTGACTTTATAATTTAAAGTAATTTTTATTATATTCAAAAGGTAAAATGTTGGTTTTCATAAAAATATTTCAAGAATAATTTTTTTTACTTATTACAAAATATTTCAATTTAAATTTAGGATTTAAAATCATTTATTGAGTAGGTATATGATTTTTTTGAGTTAATATTTTTACTTAAAAAGGGAAAAATTATTTATGTGTTTTAAAAAAATTCAAATGGATTAATGGGTTTACTTTCATTTTATATCCCCTACTGAGATTTTATTAATCATTCCTCGTTTTCAATTTTTTTCACATGAACTATATATGACTAGGGATTATAATAAAATCTATCTCTAAATAATGTAAATTACACTTAAATTAAGTAAGTTTGTAATGAATTACATAAGAATCTAAATTAAGGAATAACATGTTTGTGGAAAAGTGGTCATTTACTTGAAGTTTCCAAATTAATTTCTAAGATTTTGATATATAATATTTTTCCCAAATTCCTTGAAACTATAAACCAAAAATATCTTCAAAATGAAATCTTGTGAAAACTTTGTAATAAATAACATATTAATGGGATTTTTATATTATAGGGAATTATAATTTGTATCAGAGTACAGTTTTAGATAACTTTAGTGGTTATGAATATTTATATGATGGTATTTATGAGTTTTAAATACCATCATGGGATAATAATTATTAGTAAATGTTTTATATATATATATAGCCCCTAAGTTTAACATGTTATGTAGTAAAGATTTTATTTGATGGAAAATTATTTTATATTTATTTGACATAATTTGAAAGGTATTGATATCTATTAAGAGTAATATTCACATTGATGTTGATGTAATTATTTATAATTTTCGTAGAATCATTATTATATTATAAAAACATATGATTTAACATATATAAAATAATGAGATTGAAAATTAATTTGGTGACTAAGTGAATAAAGTTATTTTTTATGATGATTTATGTATTAAAGACATTCCATGATTAATGTAATTAGATTTGTTTGGAGAATATTGAATTTTAAACAAAAATTAAAGGTAAAATTGACTTATAGAGGAATATATGTTTTATAATTGGATTATGGTGATTCTGGTAATTTATGAAATAGTTTTAAATATTTCAAAGAATATGTAATCAATACATATTCATTTTTTATGAGACTCTAGAATAAATTGATGTTATTTAGGGATAAATGTTTTGTTTATTTATGGTGAATATCTGACTAAATCCTTCTAATCTTTGAGATTCAGATTAAGTCTAGAAGACTATGAGGTGTTTTGAGTTTAATTATTTATGGAATTATTTAGTTTGGTCTTTGGGTTTTATTGTTGAGGTTTTCTAGATTAAATTTGTATTTCCTTATATTTTATGTTATCCTAATTTATAAAAATCATTTTTCTATTAGGTTAATCGATAAAAAAGGTAAATATCGTGTCATCAATTTATGGATCTTATGTTCCATTGAAAGTTGATTTTACTTCATAAATCTTAAAAAATTGTTATTTAATATTCCTCATATGGAATAATAGATGAGCTAGAATTCGAAAATAATTGATGCACAAATTAAGGATAGATTTTCACAGATGATGTAGAAATAAATAATGTACATATATTCTCTTAAAATATTCATCTCTATTGTGAAATAACTTCTAAAATCTATCACATATTATGTTTAAAATAACACTCAACCATCAAGTATATATTTTAGAAAAACATCAAGAAATATGAGTCTTGTAGAGGTACATTATTTTATGAAATAATATGTTTTTGGATCTTAATATAGCAAATAGACTTATTGGTAAAATTGTTGCCTGATGTTTTTACAATTCTATGATAAATTCATTTTTTATAGAATAAAATTAAAATTTAGAGGATATAATTTCATTAAGGATGGGATAATGTAACACCCCATTATTTGAGTTTAAAAATAATACTATTTATAATTGGTTACACCAAACACAATACTAATCTTGTAACAAATGATGTTATACCATCAAAATATTATTATTTAAATATAAATGTTACAACATAGTCATTGGTTTTGAGGTTATGAATTGGGATAATGTCATTAAGAAATATACATATGGGTCCTTCATTTATTACAAATCTATGGATTAACTCATAGGAAATAATATCATATATGATTAAAAGATATATTTTTAAGAAAAATTATTTTTGTACAAAATGTATTTTTATCAAAGTAAATTAAGTTAATTGCAATATATTAATGATTTTAGTGAAATTTAAAAATAATATAATGTTTTTATTAAATAATGAATGAGTATAAATTCATTTTATACATCAAAAATATATTTTATTCAAAAATGGTATTTTTGAATTTTGTGTGTGGATATTATGATTAATTTCTATCACTTTTATACATTATATATTCTAAAATGGTAATAATATTTGAATTCATAATTTCAGAATATTCTAATGATTTTGTTTGTGATTTTTATAAAAACTATATTTGTTTGGGTGAATAGTGAAAAAGATCGATTTTGAAAAAAATCTCATTTTTTATTATCAATCAATGTAATTTCAATGATCCATTTTTTAGATTTTGTTTAACATCACATTAATTTCACTTTATTAAAAATAATAAAATTAATTCCATGGGAATCAACATTATACATGATTTTGGTATAAAATCATTTTTTAGGATTAAATCAGGTATTTTTCAAAATATATTTTTCCATTTCAGTTCATATACTTATATTAAAATAAATTATTATTAATTTGTTAAATTATGTATTAAAATATATATTTATTATTTTTAATCATCATATTCAAATTATTTATTATTGTTCACATTCATTTTTATATAAAATGAATGTTAATCATTGTGAAAGTATATCATTCCAATGATTGGTAAAATGGGTTAAATAGGGTCAAAACGATTTGATATGTTCTAAAAATATATTTATAACTTACAATTTTTTCATTTAATGGATTACAATCAACAAAAAAAAATCACTATTTTTAAAATATGGATTTTTATGCCACTTTACCCTAGTTAAACCTATGATATTAGTTTAATATAGGATTAATTTAAAAAATACACTCTCTCTCACTTATTATTTTTTCATAATATGGATTCAGATAAAAACTATATTTTAACTAATATAGATGATAAAATTGGTTATTTTTTTATAGTAATTAATTTTTAGTAATGGTATAATTACCTTAAAGGCTTATGCAATGTTGACGTAGCACTAGTGAGAGTATTAGAAAAAGAAAGTGATTTATTCTAAAAACTATAAAAGTAATATTTTTTTGTATAATTTTTATGTTCCCATGATTTTTTTATAATTATAATGTATATTTTGATTTAAAATAGTTGAAATTATAATTTTTTTATTTTATTTAGGACTTTAATGTCAAGTTTTGTGAATAGTTCAAAAATTATGATAAATGGATTTAAAATTAAAAAAATATTTTTAGACAAATATAAAATCACAAAAATCTTATAATTACTCAATTTTATGGTAAAGTTTCAATTATATATTTAATTTTCAATTTATGTACCACTTATAATTTTTATAATTACATTCATGATGAAATATTTTAGTGTGGTTAAGGCTAAAAAGGTTAATGATGGTGTTAAAAAAATTCTAAAAATAAATTTAAACATTTATATATTTTTTTATTTTCTTTATTTTAACACAAGTCTCTTTATCTTAAAATATATATACTTCTGGATGTATTTTATTTGAGTTATACATATATTATATATTAATATTTCCAGAATTTATAAGAATTTCACCGACCTCCCTTATATAGGGGAACTACTTCTCCTCCTATACTCTCAAATATTTATCCTTTTATCACAAATAATATCTTCTTAAATACATTCCCAAAAAAACTCCCCTTTTCTTGTTGGTTATGGTCTCTTAAAAATAATAACCACGATGTCTTAAAATGTAATCTAAATAAGGTTTTCCAAACAATATTAATAACTCTAAACTAATTGTTTTCAAATTAATTTCTTATTCCACCTCCATAAAATCTTTTATATTCTTTTTTATATGATAGAATAAGTATATTAATGTACTAAATTTATATTATTATGATTTCACAACTATTTTCCATATGTTTTTCAATTATATGGTAATTATAAATATTGCACATGTGTACCTATAGACACCACCTCCATGTTGTGATGTGTTTCATTTTTCATCAAAAACTCACAAGGATATATATTATAATATATTTAAGGAATATAAATGATATTAATAACATAATTATGATTTTTATATATAATATATTACATACATTCTTACCCTTTCATCTATGGTAAAATGATAATGTCGCTCATGTGTGTGTGTGTGTGTTACCAATTCAATGAAGTGATGTGATTTTATTTTCATTCTTATATTTAATATAAAGACATGATTATTATTATATGATTAAAATTATGTAAATGATGGAGCAATGTACCCTTTTAACTTATTCAACCTTCTAAAGTAGTTTTGGGATTATGAACCATGGGTCCTCAAAATATCCAAAATGAAAATTATCAATTTAGTAACTATATAAGACAACGTATTGAATGAAATAAAATTGATTATGATAAGTAATAAACTATAAAAAGATCCATAACCATGTAAAAAATAGCTTATTTTTATTATATAAAAAGTAAATAATGTATATGGTGAGTCAATCCCAAGATAAGGGATTTCTCATCTAAATTTCATTTCATTGGGACTCACTTCTAATCCACACCATGTTTTATTTTTTCATGGTGTATATACTTCCATATGGATTTATTTTATTATTAATGTTATAAAATTAAATTTTTTAAGAAAATTTTTTAGGTTTTCCTCTTCAATGATCTTTTGATTCAAATTTAACCAATGTGGTAAGTGGTTTTTCTTTAAAAAAATATTTTAAAGTATTCTTATAAAATATATTTCATCTATGTTTGTCTTCTTATAAATTTATTCAAAAATGTTCTTATTATTTTTATTCAAATATTTGTAAATGTAAAATTTTAATAATTTTTAATTTTAATATAGTGTTTTACAAACCAATCATTTTTTCTTTTTCTTTACAAGTCCCTTTTGAATATTTTAACAAATCATTGAAAACAATGTTTTTTCAAGTATGTGGAATGAAATTATTTTATCACCATTAATTAATTTCTTAATTATCCAAATTATTATTCAATATTCAATGGGTTTTCAAATAAAATATAATTCGTTTTGTTTTGATACTTTTTTTTAATATTTTTGAAAAGAAAATGATATTTCTTGACATTTTTATGAGATAATTGAAAATGGTTTTGTTAATGGGATGAAATAAAAATTTTATAGGTTTTATGATGAAAAGTTAAAGATATAAAATTATTTTATTTGAAAAAAATGAAATTTTACATTATTGAATGTGTAAAAGGATAGTGAGCACAAAACCTTGTTGGACTATGTTCATTATGTGAGAGTTAGGTCTATTAAACACATCCACTACCATAGCTAAATCGAAAATGTTAATTTATGTAAGCTAATCCTAAGATAACTTCTATAGAGTTCATTAATCTTATGAACTGATGAATTTTACTGACATATCTTACTCCAAATTGAATATATGTATGAGGTTAATTATTCCTTTTAATTTATGGAGTTGACTATTGTAAGCTACTCCATAGATAATTTTTTAATTGTTATGTTATGAGAGTCCATGATGAAAGTAAAATTCCCCAAGTTTCTAACAGGTTTTCTCTATGATTGAAAAATGGTTTTCATAATTTTTTTTGATTTGAAAATGTAATAATTGTTTTTATGATTTTAGGGATTGTTTATGTTATTCTAAAGGTGAAAGGATTGCTTTCATGGTAAATATTTATTGAATTTTTCATTTTCTTAAATGCATGGTTTCAAAATATTTTTAAAAAAAATTGGGATTTGAAGATTATTTCATATGTAAAAAAATGGTTTTTTTATCTCAAAATAATATTATGTAAATGGAAAATTTTCTTAGGGATGTTGATGAATTTTAATTTTATTAAAGGTTCCCGTTTCTTTTTTATATCCCTTACTGATATTTTTTTTTCTCTAACATCATTTTCAAATGTTTTTCATAGGTCTTAATGATGAGTGTTAACTTTTATGAAATATAGATCCAAATACAAAAAAAAACTTGAATGAATCAATTGTTTCATGATTAAAAAAGACCATGAATTTAATAATGTTATTTTTGTGGGACAATGGAAAATAAGTGAATGTGTCCAATTTTAATTATAATAGGTTTAAATATAATATTTTCCCTAATTCCCTAGAAATATAAAATCAAAATTCACTTGAAATATAAAAAAATAGAATACCAAGTTATGAATAATGTAATTATATATTTTTCACATTATCGGGTGTTATACAACCTCACTTTTTTGATTTTATGTTCATCCCAAAATTCTAGGAATAACCCCAAAATAAAGTCATATAATGTCAATATGATAAAAATATGACCATATAAAACATCATTCCAACATGGTAAATAATAGAAAAACCAAACCCCATATAATAGTCGAAACTTAAGGATTAAGGTGATAAAGGGATATCTTGAATCTCCATGCACCTATATCTCATTTTTTTTAAAGTCCAATATCTATCCTACCATAGAATGTGTACTTGAACCAGTCATATACTAGACCTGAAGTTTATTTCCAATCCCCGTGGGTTGGAAACTAGTGTCTGTATATTGTGAAGATCCACTTATGAATGATTTCACCCTAATTATAATAATATAAACATGAAATGGAAACTATCAATAATCCAACATGGCCCATCCATTCATTTTTCCCTCATTCACATAAATAAAATGATACAGAATAATAAAAAGAACTCATAATGAAATAAACCAAATAAACATCCATAAAAAGAGTCAATAATCTTTTTCAATGTTTATGAATATATTACATATAGAGTATAAAAACAACACATGCATAAATTTCATGATATACAAGAATACTAAAAATAAAACTCAAACTAAACAGGTACGACATCATCAAAAAGTGAAACCTAAACACTTAATAATTCAAAATCCAAATATAATTAAACTAATAAAAACCAAACTAGATATCTTAAAATAATCACCTAAAAGAAAACATGAACTTTATATACACCCATTTATATACACAATGTGTGAGTGAAATGTTCCCAGTTGGATTCCACTAATGTTTCTATGAATTTCAATTTATAATTCCTTAAATAATCAATAGTACAAGCATTTTTTTATAAAATATTACTTCTTATATATATATATATATATTAAAAACAATATCAAATTATATCTATTTTCTTTCAAAAACCAAGCTAATACTTTTTATAGAATCATTTCATTTATAATTTTAAACCCAGGATTCAAAATAATAATTAAAACCAAAATATTCATTAAAATTTCCATTAAATTTAAATATAGAAATTTTTAATTAAAATAAACTCCAAACCCATTTTGCTTTTCCTTTTATAAATCCTTGATTAAAATTAATCTACAAAATAATCATCAGTTTTCCTTCAAAATAATTTACCCAATCCATTTTTAAAACTATTTTAAATTTTTTTGTATACCATAACTAATATATAATAAAAATATATGTAGAGACCAAGATATAAATAGAGGGAAATAAATCTAATAAAGTGATGATACCACATAATCAATCAAAAAATAGTGTAGACAAAAAAAGGAATAAATATTATACAAAACTCCCAATATAGAAAAATAATTATAGAAAACTCATTAGGATTCATATAACATGTACCTAAACATGGGGAAACAATATTCCCATGACATCAATAAACATAGATAAATATTCCCATGACATCAATAAACATAGATAAATATTCAAAGAAACACATGATCAATTCATGAATTTGTTTAAAAAATTATAAATAGACCTCATCCCAACTCTAAAACCCTAATATGAAACAATCCCTTTTATATAATTCAAAATTATATATACTAGGGGTTTATTTAGGGGTCTCATTTTATTTTAAAGAACACATTTATAAACTTATAAACATTCCTTTTGAAAATGATTGGTTTACCAATCCTTTTTACACCATTTAAAAAAACATTTTAAAATACCCTTAAAAACTAATCATGAAAATGTGATTTTAAATCCATTTATAAGTTATCCTATAATTTACAACCAACTTTTAAATTTATAACAGGCTAAAAAGATTCAAAATTGTTTAACATGTTCCAGCCATCACACTTGTTATAAAACAATCAATTTTAAAAAAATGAAAATCATTACATGAAACCATTCAAGTTATAATAAGCACAGTAATAATCCAAGTTGTGTTGAATAATCATTTAAAAAACATTTAGTTAATTAAAAGATCCACTTGTTAATTTTCATAAACACTCGCTTTTAAATAATTTCTTTTTGAGGAAACTATTTGAAACCCATCTTTAACCCATCATTTGTAGCACAAATAGGTATAATTTGGAAAGTAACTCTCTTTAAAACAACTGAATATCTCATTAAATTTAATATAATAGAATGAACTAGAACACCAACCTTACCAAAGAAAAAATTAAATCACAAAATGTCAATTTTGATGGAGAACACACAATAAAGAAACGAAAAATCCTCTTTAAGAACTCTCCACACAAAACCCTTTATTGGAAGCACCCCACACGTAACTCTCAGCCAAGAAATCCCCTAGGGTTTGAGGAAGAACACTTGACTAAAGAAAATAGTTTTCGAGGAGATGTGGGAAGATGAATAAGGAGAACAGGGGATGAATACCTTGATGATGTGCCTAAAATCAAAAGAGTATGTAACAAAGAATAAGAATAAGAAAAGATGTGAAGAACTCTATATGTGCACCCCATGATTAATTAAAGAATATGGGAAAATAAAGAGGCTAAAAAACATAAATTCAAGGAAAGAGCAAACTATATTCTTATCTGTGTACGTAACAGGGAAAAGAATAAGGTTAAAAAAATATTTAACCTACCATGTCAGATCCATTAGAATGAACCCCAAATACTCACAAAATATGGCCATATGATTTCCACTAACTGTGATACAACCATTCAAGTCACCCCTGATCACCCAACTATTCTACACAATATATTAGAGACACCACATGGTCTGATAGACCATGATCCATCCGTTTGAATCCCCACTATAAGTTCTTTCATGTTTTCAACTCTAACTCACATTGTTTGAGCCATTTTCCATTGAGTATGTAACACCCATGTAATAAGGTATAACAAAGTTCATGGTTTTATGGTTTCCCTAGTCGAGTTCTATAAATTCACCATAGGAAAAATCTTCAAAATTTAAAATTTAAAGGAAGAAACTTCAAAAAAAATTAACATAAAATAATATAAAATATACCGCAACTATAACTTGAGAGTTTCATAGATCTTTTATATACATTGTATAGTTTTATTATTCCATTGAATGGTTTGAATCATCTATGAAGATTCCTGGGAATGATATAATCCCAACAATTTATGATCTTCATCTTCATCACAAAATTTTGTAATCCTACAAATCACCCACGTAGGACTACATATGGTTCCATTTGAATTAAAAAAATATAAACTATTGTTGTATAATTAATTTACTAGGGGAAGGTATTTATACCAACTTCCATTTAAATCCATCAAGTATGAACTCAATATATTCTCTAGATTGGCATTGGTTCATTCATACTTACCATAAATTAGAAGATAATAAGTGTTTTTGAAGCTTATATAATAATCAAAATAAATCTAAAGACTCTTAAAGGACATTAAGGTAAACATAAAATCCAGATTATATAAAATGTAAAAAGGTACTCTAATAATACTTACATAGTCCTTTATATATATCTAAGAAATTTGATCAAGTAATGAATCTTATCAAATAGAAATGAAATGCATTGAATTAATAAGAAGACTAACTATTACCCAATTGGTATTGTGGATATTATAATTCTAAGGAATACCCATAATGAAATAAATTAATATTTTATCTCATTTATAAATAGGTTTGGTTTATGTTTTCATTATATCTTTTGAATTATATCATCAAGACATCACCTGGTTTTATACCAATCATCAAGATATTTACTTTTTAATCTCCCACATAATGTGTTTCCAAAATAAATTATACTTTATGTCCCTATAAATAAGTATCCTTCAGGGATGGATAGATAATGTTGCGCTATGTGTATCATCCATTAGATTATTTTTCAACTATAGTATAAATTAAACACATATTTACTTCTAGAACCTTATAATATTATTGACAATTTTCAACTCTACCATATTCCAAACCTTCTCTTGTATATCCATATCCTTCATTTTCACCTCTTAGATCAACACATAGATTTATGGTTTTGTAAAAAAAGGTTTTTTCATTTTATTTTTTTAAAATTTAAATACAGGTTTGTAACTGATGTTTTTTCCTCCTATGTTAAAAGTGAGACTTTCGACGAATTTTTTTTTGAAACCCAACGTAGAAATTCTAATTACATAAGGTTTGAACAATATATTTTTGATGAAAATCCATGTTAAAAGTTTTCATAGAAGTATTTTATTATCATTTTTTCAACAACGGATGCTAAAATCCTTATTTTAACATTAGTTCATGAAAAAACGGTGGTAAAATTCATAATAAAATAATTTTAACATCGGTTTTCTTTAGTAGCTAAAATTAGAAGTAAATTTTCACATTATTTTTTAAAGAAAACAAAACTAAAAATGTTTATAATGTTTTATTTCCTTTTTTAAGCTTTGATTTGACTAGTCGTGTATCTAATAGGGAGCTATGAATTAATATTTATGGCCATTAGAAGTCAAACACCTCTAAGTTTTGATAAATACAAATCTTTGTAATGAAAAAATGAGAAATAGTAATGAAAATTAGATACCCCAAATGAATAAAGAATTAAACTTAGGTAATCAATCATATTTCAATTATTTTAAATGTTTACATTGAATATATATTATTTATTATCATTTCTCTTCATTTTCGGGTAGAACTCATGCATCAATGAAAATAACAATCGATATTGAATTTTTCACCATAAATTGGTAAATCTAATATGGAAGTTTTATCTTTATAACTCAATTAGAAGAATAATTCATCATTATAAGGAAAATCATTACATGTTTATAAATGAAGGAAAATAATAATAAATAATTTACATGACTATAATATATATCATTTTTAAATTATCAGTCAAATATGTGTTGAAAAATTAAATTGAATCAAAGAGGTTGAAAATTTTGAAAGAAAGGGAATATGGATTTAGATATAGTAAAAAAATATTTTCAATAGTGTTATATTAAAATTTAGGTGGTATTATAAAAACTGAAAAATTCATTGTGAAAAAATTGGAATATCGATCCCATGCATTTCAAATTTTAATTTTAACATCCAGTAAATATATAAAAAAAAGTTAAAAAAATTCATATATTGGGGTTTTCAAATCAGTTTTATATGAAACCAATGTTAAAGGACCTAAACATCACTTTTAGTTTTATTTATTTACTAAAAAAATTTAAATTTTTTTGTTAAACCTTGGTTTATGAAAAAACAGACAGTAAAAATCCTCATTTAAGACTTTTAACATCATTTATTTGTGGAAACCGATGTTAAAAGTCATATTTGATGTCATATTTTCAAAATAATGACACTGAAAATAACTACAAATATTTAGATCATTTACTAACCTTCTATTTTACTAGTCAAGGAGCTAAAATGGACTTACAAATCAAACATTATGGACATCGTAAGTTAAAAAACTCTAAGAGAAGTCTTAGAGATGTCCAACATTAGATGGAAATATCTTTTGATACATAAACATATTTGAGCTCCATGACTATTAAAACCAAATATTATGAAATTATATAAACTTATTAAACATTTTTAATATCCATTTTTTATAAACTAATTTCAAAAGGGACTGTTAATGTTGTTTCTTCAAAAAACTTTTGTTAAAAGTATTCTAATGTTCAACTTATGATACCGGTGACTTTTGATATTTTGGTCAGTTTTAGCTTCAATATAAGTAAAATAGAATCTTGTGAAATTAGATACAACTTTTCCATCATTTATAACATTGGTTCTTTGAAGAACTAAAATAAAAAGTCACTTTAAACATTGGTTCCTGAAAAACAAAATGATGTTAAATTTCTTCTTTGAGGACTTTTAATGTATTTTTTCATGAAGTAATGTTAAAAGTGGGATTTTGACATCAGTTAATGAATAAATTACTTTAAAATTATTCTATAATTACTTTTAGAAACATTATTTCTAGAAATGATCGTTAAAGTGTGATTTTAATGTTGTTTATTGAATAATAGACACTAAAAGTCATCATGGGAGACTTTTAACATTGGTCTTGAAGAACCAACGTTAAAGTCTATTTTTATACATGTGGTTGAGGAGTTGTTTTGGAATGATATGATTTAACTTTTAACATATTATTTCAAGGAATATTTTATATAAATATACAAAAGTTGAGTCTCGTTAAATTCTCATCATAGAGAAGGTATCATCATTCTTCCCACATAGAGAATCAACAAACTTGTTTACCTTATGATGGTTATAATGTATTGAATTGTCATAGTCTTTGATCATTTCAATCCATATTATTTAGTGCTTATTCGAATCCTTCTATGTTTATATATTAATTAAGTGCTTATGATTAGTATATATTTTATACTCATCAAAAATACATCAATCCTTTATATCCATAATGTAAATATCCTTACACTTAGCTCAAAATAATGTGATGGATGATTTTTATTAGGTAATTTCAATTGATGTGAGGGATAAGCTATCAACATTCCATTTTTCATGAGAACACATATCAATCCATTCTATAATTCATCACTATATACAATATATGAATTATTCCATATAGTAATAGTTTTAAGTCATTGGTATAAGCCTAAAAACCATTGGTATATCCTATACCATTAGTTTCTAGAATTATTGGAAAGTGATTCTTTGTTATAACATTATAAATTTTTTTTATTAGAACCAATTTTTAGGGTACTAGAATGTGAATATAAAAACAATTTTTAAAACTATATGTATAGCATCTTGTACTAATGGTTTCAAAACCATAGGTATAGGCTCCCACACCAGCTGACAACCAAGTATGTCTCCACCCTATCTAAAAGATATTTACACCAACCTGTAAATAAAATTATTTATTCAAACAGCCAAAATACTAGTATAAAATAATATATATATATATATATATATATTATTTTCTTTTCTTTTAATCTATTGATTATTTATAAAAAAATCATAACTTTTATATATAATCTGTTTTAGTAATCAAACACCATGTGAACAATTGTCTTATAAATAACATGTAAAAATGTAGGGGATCAATATATGCCCCCTCAACACTACTACTATTAGTATCATTACTCTCATTATAGAAATACTCACTAGCATCATCTTTTATTCTTCATCATCACAACCAAGAATTTTATCACTCCAACCACCATTGATACCTATATTTCCATCACTCAGTGTAACATATAAAGAACCCATTATTGAAATAAATGTATCAATAACTACAACATACTCTTATGTATGCGACGTATAAAAATAATTAAGTTATTTAAGGATGTGATTAGTACCTATTTTACCACTTCTTTACTCATGGATGGATATTTTTTCCCCATCTTCTTCAGAATGATCTTTTTCTAAAATGGTGTTACAGGAGCTATTAACGGCGTCTAAAGAGGGCCAAAACCAAGTGAAGTCAATGAACTTCTCAGGTTGACATTGGATACTCCCTTAGTTCTTATCACCAAGTATCTGTATCAAATGAATATTTTGCATGATTTTTTCATCGTCATAATAATCATGGGCCTCCAAAGAATTATATTGAGAATATACATGATATATTTCAATAAAAATTATGAATAAAAATTTAAAATTACGTTAATGAGGATTTCCATATTTTCATTTGTCTATTCGTTTATATCACTAACATATTTATTCTTCTTACTCGATAAAAAAATTCTCTTTGACTCACATGGCCTTTAATGTTCAATTACACTAGTTATAAATGAAATTTAATGTTATAGAATAATATTAAATAATATTATATTACATTAAAAAAATCATCTCAATCTTATAATTTTTTAACTAATAAAAACCAAAACAAATGGATAAAAATTTCCCCAAAATGAATCAAGTTATCCCTATCAGAGTGAAATTAGAAGAAATTTAAACAAAATAAAAAAATGATTATTTTGGTCAAGGTATATTCCTATTAGTTTTTTTTTTTATTTTCGTTAGTTGAGTTTTGATTGTATCTATTCAATATTATTCTAAAATTTTTTTTCCATTTTGTACTAGTTTGACTAGGTTTGGGTGTGCTTATCTTGATTGATTATTTTTTAAGATAATTTAACACTTTAATAACATGAATATATCTTTTTTGTTTAGTTATGAGTAAAACATATCAGTTTAGTATAGTAAAGTCAATATAGTTTACTTTGGATCGGTATAATTTGGTTCAGATCAATTTGGAATGGTTTGTTTTGGTTTTTTTCAAATTAATTTTATTTGTTTTGGTTTATTTCAAGTATTATTTTGAAGGAAATATTAAATTTATTCAAGTTTATTTAGTTCAATTTTATCCATTTTTTTCATTCTTTGCGGTTACAATTTTTGTAGTTCAATTTAATTCAATAACATTTATATTATTTTCAAAATTGTATCAATTTAGTTCAGTTAAATTTTGATTATATTTAGTTTGATTAAATTTAATTTTATTCAGGTATGGTCAGTTTAGGTATGTTAAAGTAAGATTTTTCCAATTTACATTAATTTGGATAAAAGTTGATTTTATTGAAATAAGTGTTTTTAGTTGTTTTTTTAAGAAATTTGATCAGAGTATAGATAGGATTTAAATAAGTTTTTTTTAGTATTGTAAAACTATCAAAATTTAAAATTAAGCACTTCATATCTAATTATTTTGAAAAAAATAATCCATTTAATTTATTTTGATATAAGTTTTTTTTGAAAATTTTAATTATTTTTAGAATTTCTTTATGAAATAAGTCTATTTGAGTGAAGATTTCATGGTGTTAAAATTGGTTGTTTTAGTGAATACTCATGTAATTGTTTGTTTAAAACCTTAATGGGTCTTACAATTTTATAGTATCCCAATTTTGGGTTCAAAAAGATTCGTAAATAATATGGGCATTTAATAATTAGTAATTTGGTAAATTATGAAAATATTTGGGATGGGTTTTTTTTCAATGTTATTTGGAAGAATTCATTATTAATATTTCAAAAAATAATAATTTTTATAATTCCATTTTATATTAGGTTGGTTTGGATCTATTCTATTTGTTTTTTATATTTAATTTCATTGTTTTTAATTAATATTTTTTCATCCCGTGTAACATCATATATAGATTTTATGGTCTACATAAGGTATATTTTTATTAAAAAAATACTATTTTATTCTATCGTGTTCAATTCATCTTAGTGTGGTAAAGTTAGGGTTTATTAAGTTCTATTTAAGTATGGTACTACTCATCTCATTTCAAAATAGTTCTTATTATTTTGAATTTGTTAGGATGTGTGTCTATTTGATTTTAGTTCAAATATATTCACTATTTTTCAATATAGGCCACTTTAGTTATTTTGTTTCATCTCAATTAAATTTATTTTTATTTTTTATTGTTCTATTTTATATTTGTTTGTCATTGTTTTCCATTAGATTAGATTTTATTTTATTTTATTCAATTTCATTTTTTCCAACACAAATTGAGTCTGATTTTTATAGTAAGATTTAGATTATTCTAGTTCCTTTTTATCTAGTTCCACTTAGTTTAGTTTTTTCATATCTATTCAAATATTTTTTTATTCCTTCCATTAAACATGACTTTATTCATGTAATTTCAATAAGTTTTCTTTATTTTAGATCAACAATTTTTTTGTTTTTTGTATTGGATGGATCTAATTCATGTTTGTGTGGGTTTTTCTGAATAGGATTGGTTTAGTTTTGGTTATATAAGGTTTATTTGCTCTAATTGGGATTTTTTAAAATTAAAAAAAACTAAATCTTACTAAATTTATTTAAATCAAATAGAACTAACAAATATTAACCATGATTTAATGAAGAAAATCCTACTTGAAGAAACACATACCATAGAAAACAAATTAAATGAAACCAATTTTAATTGAATAAAAAAACCAATATATATTGAACCAATCGTAATAAAATGGAAACAAACCAATCCAATCTGAATTATGGTTAATCAAAACAAATAAAATTTATCACTCTTATCTAAACATGAAATGAACCATTAAAACTGTACTAAAAAAATAAATGACCTAACTAAATTGAATCAAACACAATAAAACAAAATTGATCTTTCACATAACTATATGTAATTTCATAAAATATAAAAAAATAAGTCAAAACAAAAAAAAAATATTTCAATATTAATATAATTTTTCATGGTATTATATTTATTTTATTTGATTCATCTCCATTAAGTTCTTGTGTGATGGGTTTTCTTCAGTTCAATTGCAATGTGTTTGTATCTAATAAAACCTAGTTAGTCATAAAAATGCCTAGTTATTCTTATACTCCAGTATATAGTGTGGCTAGTAAATTGTGTGTACTTCATAGAAAAATATTTTTTATATATTTATCACGAATCACAAAATTTTAAATTCAAATAAATAATAATAATTACATTTAGAATAAATAACTGTTTAAGTTGTACAGTATCCTAAACTCATTACTCTTCCAATAAGAGCTGATTTCCCAGTATTTTTCAACTAGAAAGTTTCATCAATCGTGTCTCATAAATCATAATTAGGTTTACTCATCCAACAAGTATATATCTCAGTCTAGTATGATCACCAAAATTATGCTACTTCTATCAATTGTTTCTCCTTCATAGCTAGACCATCTAGAGTGTTAAATTGAAGTTGAGACCAATATTTTAATTTATATAGAGAAAATAATGGTAAAGATTTCAATTTGAAAAATTTCTTACCCAAATCCCATCCCATTTTTCCTCAATTATTTAACTATTGACTTGACTCCATGATATTGGTTGAACCGAAATGATTTCATTATACTTGAATAACACTATAGTGAAACTTTTACATTTTCTAAAATTTTAACTATCAATTCCTTATCATAATTATACTCTACTGTGATTTTTTTAGATAGTTCATGACCTCATGGAAATAAGTGTCCCCATAAAACCTTTAATAAGTTCATACAGAAAATTATAATAGGTAAAATAAAATTAATACACATTATTACTGAAAAAAAATATTATTGTGATTGATGTTAATCCAATTGAGAAAATATACCCAATGAAGCATCTCATTGTGCTATTATAGAATTATGGGTTATGCTAGATTGGTAACTTATAAAGGATATGAATTCTCTAATGTATGTTAATGTTCATTTGATAGTTGTGGAGTAGAATCCAAGGGAGCACAATCATCAAATCCTGGATAGATATGAGTCAGAAATGGTGGTGGCATATAAATGGTATGAAAATGATATAAGGTACGAGGAACCATAAAAACATATAGAAATGATATATGATATTTCTAACTTAACTAAAATAATTATGAAGAAATAGGTGTGAACATCCTTGAAGCCACAAGTGGAGGAAGAGGGGGGAAAGTTGTGGTATATGGGATATATTTAAGTGGGTATGGGTGTGAATTAGTACAAAGGGTACTCCAAGTATCTATAGTCTTACTAGAGATATTTTTTTCCCTGGAAGAATACCCCAAAAAAATTATAAAGAATTATAATATAACATTTAATGTATTAAAATTGATAAATATTTCCATTACTCTAATTACTAAGGAAACCAGGGCAGGCTTCCCTAGTTCTCATGTTCTTCAATCATTGTCAAAAAATCTATTCAATTATACTTATATCGTATCTTTAATATTTTTCCTAGGAAATAAATTAATATTTTTTTGGATTTTAAATGTTATAGAAAAAAAGAAAATAAGTTATGAAAGGAGGAAGGGAATAATTATGTCATACTAATTGGAAATGAAAACGAGAAAACTTACGTGACATGTTAAAAACAAAACATAAAAATTGGAAGACAAATAAGGAAAAAAAACATGTCATAACATAATAAAAGCATATGAATTAAATATACTTTTGATGATAATATTACTAGTTTAAGATTTTTTAATAGTTAAGCTACACAATTAAATCTATTTAAATATTTTTTAAGAAACTATATACATTTAAATCTATTTTAACTATTTTTAGAAACTATTTTCAACCACTTTTTAAAATATCTTTTGAAAAAAATTGAATATGTTTTCTTAATAAAGTTTCCAAAAATATTTATTGAAAACTATTTGTGTCCTATTTTAAATAATTGTGTTAAAATGATTTTTAAAATTTATTTAGAACCTATATTTTTAAAATATATTTAATTTTTTTAAAAAAATAGTATAATCATTTTTTTGAAAATATTTTAATGCTTTTGTAAAAAAATCTTTTTTAAATAGTTTCACAAAGTTGTCATAACTTGTTTTTTAAAAAGTGTTAAATTTTTTTAAACCAAATTTAAATATGTGATTAAAAAATATTTCAAACCAATTTTTAAACACTTTTTAAAAATTGTTTTTAAAAATAAATTTTTTATGATATATTTTATAAAACTACTTTAAAACATTTTTTATAAATGATTTTAAACGTATTTTTAAAAACAATTTTAAAATATATCAAAATAAATGATTGGTTTCCCAAGGGTTGTGATTGGTTGTAATTTACTGAAAAGTTTAATATACTTAATCCCATTTTAATATTGTTCCTAGACATATTCTCTAAGAATTCAATTTATTAAGACATGATTCGACTCAAACTATCATTTTAGTGTTGTTATTTATATGAATCATTCTTTATCTTAAATAAATATAATTAAATGAAATTAAAAAACTAAAATAAACTAAAAATAACCTTCCAAAATAAAACCAAAATAAATAAATTATAATATCACTAACTTGAATGACCCATAACGATCTAAAGTGAACAAAATAATATTACATGTGGTTTCTTCTATATATTACGAGCACAAATTCACATTCACTATCAACTTTGATAATTACACTTTTTGAGTCATCATATGAAATATATTCATCAAAACTAATGGAGTCAGTGATGGTGTCAATTTTTTCCCTTCCATCACCAAATATATGTCTTGGTATTTCTTCAAAATTGACACCAAATTTGATTATCAGAGGATATTTTACATAAAACACTAATTTTTTCATTAATTCCAATGTATAGGGCCCATTAGTAGCAAATAATAGAATAATGTTAAAAAGTCTATATAATGTAATCAATAAATGTTCCACATTATATCAATTAATCAAACCAATTTTTTTTGGTCATAGATACTTTACCATGGGAGTAATAAACCAATAAAAATATTTTCTAAAAAAAACTCTATAATACGATTCATTTTTATATTGATCTATATTATCTAATTCACTGGTACACTAGGTTAATGTTGCATTCAATATAAATCCATAAAGTTGTGTTGTCATGTTCATTGCATGACTAGTTATCATAAATATTTAATAATGAATAACCAATGATTTATATTAATATAAAAAAGAATTAGGATAAAAATAACATTGAGGAGAAATTTTATTTAACTCACTCAACATTATTAATTCACCAACCAAAATTTTTATGAAGAGCGACTTGGTAAAACTTTTACCAAAAATTTATCTATAAAAATGGTATAATAGAATCACTTTCACCCTTAAGTTTTTTGAATATTAAGTATCTATCGTTATTATAATAAATTCAAGAAGAAGGATATGATAGCCATGAGTTTTTATCGATTTTTGTTTCAACTTTATTTTATTGACTTGTTTTGCTATGTTTCTTGAATAGTGATCAACAACCTTAATACTCTATAATAATTTACTAAATATATTTTTATTTAATGGTTTTATCACATAAGAAGCATGTGGAACATTCTATATGTTTTCGCAAATACAAACAGAATTTAATTATTGACTAATACTTCAATCCACCATGTTAACCCAAGATCTTAAGTCATATTTGGTCTTCTCATTGACATTTAAAATAATTAAAAGAATTATTTACTATATATTCTTATCAATGTTCAATTCATATAAAAATATAAATAAAAAAGATGATTAATACGTCAATAAAAAGTAGATAAACATCTTTTTCCAATTTCAGTTTGACTCTGTGGAAATATTCTTCCCCTTTTTATATTTCATATAACCTTTACATAATTAAAAACAGACATCCATAAAATCATTAAACACATCATTTCTAGACATACACTGATGTGAATTCTTAGTCAAAATGGTATTGTTAAATCTATGGATACTATTAATTTATGAATAAATCCTATTCCAAAAATCATTGAGGTCCCATGAATTTAAATTCTCGCTTTTTTTAAATACAAAACCATGTTTGACATCGTATACTACACGCAACATCGAGCCAAAACAAACCATGAAATAATATTATTCAATTATGATAATTATAACCTCGAAATTAAATTAGAAGTTGTGAATAATACTAAATAATTTATGGAATATATATAGAATTTCTATTCAATATAAATTTATTGAATAGTTTTTATTAACCAATTACTCAAATTTTAGTAGTCATTTTATTCTTCAAAAACACATTTTCATCAAACAAAGTTCTTGATTTATGTGATAATATATTATAATTAATTTATGGAACTTTTATAACTGTATTTTTATAAAATTAATATCCATTTCTGAAATTATCATATCAAAATTAACTTAGGGTAATTTTTTATTTTTCAAAAATGATTGATTTTCCAATGAATGGTAAAAATTACCAATTTCTCAAATCCTGACATTTATTTTGATTAAATAAATTCCCAATATATTTTTGGATTGAGTCTTAAAGTGAAATATTAATCATTATTTCAAAATAATATAGTCAATTTCATTATAATTAGTGATTTTATTTATTTTTTTCATTAGTTTTTTAGCTTAAAAATATAGTTTTCTGAAAAATATTTTTAAGTGCATAATGTTTAACCATTTACATTAATCAAAATAACCCCAAATAAGGAATGATTTCAATCAAATTTTTATATTATATATGTATCTATATATATTTCAATCCATAAAATTAATATTATTTGTTATAGGGTTAAAGTAAACACATCTTATACTTAAAAAATAAAAATTTTAAAAAATAGTTTTTCATCCCGCTTATGGGTTTAATTTTAAATTAAATTATAAAAATGATTTAAATTGAATTTTCTAAAATGAATTATTTATTTTCAATAATCATAATTAATAGAAGTTAATAATTTCAACTGATTTTTTTTCACGATGAATAGTAAAAAATATAAAAATATGTTACCACAATTAAGGGTAAAACATGTTTACCATGGTTTAAAATAATGAGATAAGGGTTATAATGACCTTAAAAATTTCAAATTTCTATTATATATCCCTATATAAACCCTATCTCATCTATGTACTTTAAATTTTCCATTTTGGAGCCATATGTCTGTGACAGTGACCTTTATAATAATCAAAGTAAAGAAAAGGAAAAAATGTCAATCTCTTACTTTTAGAAATATCTTATAAGTTCACATAGGGGGAAAATGTGGTCTGTTCATTTATAAATATTTATTCTAAGGGTAATTAAATTTAATTTATCATGGTATCATGTTTATAATAATTGGTGATGAATTGATAACCTTAAATACTTACCCAACATTCACTTAGTATTTATTTAATTAAAATATAAAAATAGCCTTAAAAATATAAAAATTAATATAATTTAAATAATTTATTGTATTCCAAAACAAAATTAAAAAATTAAAACATTTTAAATAATTTTTAAGGGTTTATATTCAAATTCCATATTTTTAATTATGTCTTTAAAGTAAAATTAAATAAATAGTTTGAAAATTAACATTAATAATATTTTATGAAAGTAATATATAATCAAATTATTTAAAAATCATAGAAATATTTAAATTGGACATAGTGAATAATATATGATGTAAATTTTTATATCGTATCCATATACAGTCCAATTGTCACCATATCTGTAAACTTTGTACCCTTTATATTAAAAATAATTTTTCATGATTAAGGTTATGATTGAGTTTTTTTTACACGCGCATGTGTTGAAAGTAATTTTCCACACACATAAAATTTTTGTTAGATAAATTTGATTTATTATTTATAATTTAATTTAATAATTTATCTAATAACTCTAATTATATTTGTTTACTTAAAAAATAAATGACCTTGGTAGAATAAAAAAAACAAGTTACCATGGTGAAAACTAAAATAGTAAATATAAGTAAACAAAAATGTTAAGGTATTGACATGTTTAAATCAAGTATTTTTTCTATGGCTAAGGTTTGGATAGAACATATATTCCCTAAAAAATATTTATAAAATTTTTAGGCACATTTAATCATATTGACTTCCCATTATTGAATATTTTTGGTATTTACAAAAAAGTCACCCTTTTCACTTATAAAGAGAACCCCCTCTCCTCTCCACTCCAAAATTCAGAAAACATTTGGTTTAGATAATAAATTCAAAAATAAATTCCATAAATCCTTTATTATTTCATATAATTAGTTTTAATTATAAATCCCTCCAATTAATTCTTTTAGTGGAAACCTATAGATGTTGTCTAAATAATTGATATCATTCTTAACCTAGTTTTTTTGTTTTACTTATTCTTCTACCTGATTACAATATTCTCCAATTATTATTAAATTATAACAATATTATATTACATAAAAAATATGTTATTATGTTTAAATAATAATATATATCCATCTACATTTCTATCAAATAGAAAATGAAACCTTCAATTGTGTGTATTAAAGACCATTGCCTCGCAAGCCAATGAAATTAATTTTCCATAACAATATTTAACATATGTATATAATGATTTATTTAATTTATAAAATTTTATTTATGACATAATTATAATTATATAATTAAATTATCAAATCTACCATCTTAACTTCCAATCCTCAAAAATGATAATATTGCTCGTGCGTACGTGTGGATTACCGCCTCCAAGAAGCGATGTGATATGTTCTCATTTTATTTTGACATGGATAGTAATAATTAATGATTTAATGAATATTTAAAAAATATATTATATAATAATTATTCTATAATGTTAAATTAATATTTATCTTTCTTTTATTTCATCCATTGAGAAAATGTAAATAATGTTCTTACGTACGTATAGCCTACTATTTCCAAGAATGATGTAATTCATTTTTTATATCTCTAAATTTTATGGATGACTCTAAATATATATATATATATATATATATATATAATTAATATATATGATATTTATATCATGATTAAAATTATTTATAAAATTAATTTAAAATCAATTTACAAGGACTAAAACTACCAAAACAAATAATACATGAAAAATAATGAAATTAATAGGTGAAAAGATGATATTCAAAAGAATTGGTAAATAAATTGGTGATAAAAAGTTATAAGAAAATAATATATGGTATTGTATATTTTTTTTGTTCAATAATATATTTATATTAAACCTATATTTATTAAACATGATCTTTGAGAACAACCAATGAATTTAAGACTTGAGGTGAGGGATTTTTGTATCACATTTAGTGTTATAGGACACATGGAATATTCAAAAATTGTTTCTTTTGTGTTGTGTATATACTCAACATGAATTTGTTTTATGATTATTATCATAAAAATTATAGGATATAAATATACATCTATTTTTTTCTCCATAGGTATTTTGATTCAAAATTTACCAAAGTTATCATGGTTTAATGATACAATCTTATTGTTTATCAAGATTGTTAATGATTATGTATCCGATTATGAAATAATATGATATATTTATATATATCAAAAAAATAATGAAATATATTTTAATAATTTTAATTATTAATATTAAATGTTTTGTTTTTGTTTTATTTTCTTTATGTACTCATGTTTCTAAAATAATTGTTTTATGTAAAATCGTCTTTATTTCTCTCTTCGGTAAAATATTTATTCTCTTTTTTGTCAATTTTTTCTAAAAATATTTCCAATAATGTTTATAATAATATACAATGATTTATTAGATAAATTTTCACTCATTTATTAAATTTTAAAAATTATTTTAAAAGTAATATTATTATCCTTTACTAAATGAGGTACTTTTGACTTTTCCCAACAATATGAAAGGAATATTTATATTGACATATACAATATGAACTTAATTTTTAACCATCAATAATACCCAATTATTTGAATATTAATTTTATTTTTTTATGTTCCATTTCAAATAAAATTTTTCTTTTAATATTAAAAAAAACAGATTATAAATATGTTATTTTTAAGTGAAAAGGAATTTTTTCCTTAATAAATATTCCAAGTGATATTTTAAAATAATTTTCCATCTTATGAGACATATGTTGATTTTTCTTAATATTTAATATGGATATGATCCAATCATACAATACTTATTCATTATTTGGAAATTTTATTGCTATTATGGTAATATATTTATGAATATGTGTATGCCACAACTCTATGCCTTATAACGATGTTATGATACCATATATTTTTTTTGTTTTATTACTTTATGATTAATATCTTATGAACTGACAAAAATTATTCCATGACTCATTTTTATGATCTAATATATGTTTCATATTGTTTTCAAAGGTTATTCTCATGTTATAATACCCTAGTTCTCATGTTATGTTCATATCTCCCTTGTTTACCCTTATTTGGAATCTGATATCACCATTTCATATAATTCTAATTCTTATGTTATAAATAATGGTATTAAGTTTTATATGTCTACTTGGTTTGTTATTTATGAAAAACTAGTGGGAAATGGGGAATATATCTTTAGAAAAAATTTCAAATATGCCTATGTTTTAAAAGGCACTACACTTATACAATTATGATGTGGTTTGTTAGGTTATTTAATTAATACTCATCTAAGAAGATGTAATATATATTTATGAGAAGTGTTGGTTTTTTATTTTGGTATCAAATTAGGTGTCAATAAATATTGGAATCTATGATGAGAAAACACTATTAATAACCAAAGGGTTAATTCAAAGTATAAGAAAATGTCCTAGAACTTTTATGAAGGATAGAGTGAGTGGTTTCTAAGAAATTACATTCATATCTGGATACAACAAATGGATTTGGATTTGGTATAGTTGTACATAGGTATAATAACTTCAAAAGGGTTTATTATGATTCTACTCGAATATTACCTGTTGTAGGACAACAGGCCTTGCTTCACACCTAGTTTCAAACCCCTGGGAGATATGCTTTGAACATTCAAAAACTCTTTACAAATTATCGGGAATGATTTGAATAGTTGATGACAATGAATGGCCTTGGAAAAACCTAAGGCTTCATAGATTAAAAATAAGGGTTCCTGATTGGGACATCCAATAAATGGTTTTCTATGATTTTTTGGTTTACCACTATGATTATTTTCTCATATTAACCTATTTGGTTATATTCAACATCTAGAACCCATAAGAATTATGTTAATATTGAATATGATTGAAAATACGATAATTATGAGAAACCATATTGGATTATAACTTGAGGTAAAGATAATATTATTAAGCCTAATTATTTATCACGATATATGATTAACATCTTTTACCTTAAGAAATTTTCAAACTCACAAAAAAGGAAGAGGATAATTTTTTGAGAGATTAGATAGTATATACCCTAGAGGAAAGATGACTCAATTTCATCCATATTATAAATGTTGAAAGTGACACCTAAGAGAATATCTCAACAGAAGGGGAAAAAGTTTTGTGAATACAGAGATAGAGAAACAAATTTCTAAGGACCTAGATATCTTAGTGGAACATGGATATTATCTGAGTGAATTGTCTATTTTAAATGATAAATCCTACACCCAAAAAATATCTTTTTATATGAATTATTGAATTAAATGGGATGAATTATTTATGTATTCAAATTTAAGAATAATATTGTGGAATTATTTTTACTAATAGTGTTTTTTATAAAAAATCATGAAACATATAATGATTATATGGATGTTGGAATAATATATATCTTTATGTAAGATTAACATAAGAGTTATGGATTCCATCATGATTTTATGAGTTTAAGGGTGATCATAAGTTTAATGTCTTAAAAACCCCTTTGTGGTTTTATGTGATGATATTTAAAGAATATTAATGACATTTTGGGAGAATTTATGTTAAGATATGGTATATGTAAACCTTAGGTTAAAAATTATTTATTATTTAATAAATAACTCTATTTTTTTATTTTAAAGGTACTTCCAACTTTCAAGTTTATCTGATGTTTGATTATTAAGGTTATTTTTAAGTATTTTTAGTTTATTTATAGGGAAATTTTAATATTTATATTAACATAGTTTTGGAAAAAAGGAAAACCTAACATATTTGGAAAAGCCGCGAGGCTTGAACCTACAACTAAAGAGAGAAAAGGGTGAAATTATTAACATTTTCATATGAGATGTCTTTGTTAGTATGAAATTTCATTTTTTTTATAATGTGACAAATAAATATTAAATTGATTTGGGGGAATATTATATGATGAAATTTTGATTTAGTAAAAAAGGTTGAAATATTTTTTTGAATCATATAAGAATTTAATGTGTCTTTATGGTGATTCAGGTTATTTATAGAAATTATTATCCTATTTTTAAAATTATATGATTAAGGAATATTCATTTTTAGGTATATGACTTTATGAGTGACTAATGTTGACAAGAGATAAATGTTAAATTAATCTTGGATGAATTTGTGATCAAATACTTATGATTATTGGGTTTCAAACTTGGTTTTGAATATTTTCATCAATTACGAGGTTATTTATTAATCAAATTATCTATATTGAATTTCAAGTGTTAACACTGTGGCTTTGAAGATTAATGTTATTGTTATTCATAGGAATGTTTATTCATTTCAAGGGTAGAATTACCTTTTTATAACCATTTTAGTTTTGTTTAATGTATAAATACATGATTAATAGCCTTTTATCATTTTATGGGTCTTATGATCTATTAAAAGTTAATTTTAGTCATTCGATCACAAATAAAAAACTTTTTGGATATTTGTTTCTAGGATTAATAAATGAAGTGGAAATTATGAAATACACAAACAAAGGATGAAATTATTCTATGGTATAGAAATAAATCAAGTAACTATAATTTTCATGTTCACAATAATGAAATTAAAATAATCCATCAACATTAAGAATATGATCTTGAAATACAATTTTTTCATTTTACATTTATTTCAATTGAATCAATAGTCTTTTGACCCGTCATAGATTTAAGGATTTTTTTTCATTAAAATTATTCTAGCCCTATTTTTATCACTCCCTATATGTATTTGGGAAATACTTTTCTCTTCCATGTCCATATTTTCAATTCTTACAAATGTTTTCCTACTTGGAAACCTAGTTATGTGTTATTCAATATGACCATCATACTTCTCTTTCTCAATTATCAATAGAATGTATTATTAAAAATTTGTATGATATGGGATGTCAACAACAATATTTTGAGATAGAAAACATTTTATTTATGATATCAAATTCGAATTGTGAGGAATGATTTATTAAAAGTTTTATAATGTAAAATCCAAAGGATTTTTAAAAACAAAATAAAATTTGATAACATATACGACATCCAAAACTGAGCCTAAGTGAATAATGGAATATAATTATTTACGTATCATTTTAATAAAAAAATATTTGAATTTAGAGGGTATAAATAGTATTAACAGCTTTTGGAAAAATATATAAAGGTTCTACCCAATAAAAATGTATCGATACATTATTTATAAATAATTGCTCAAATTTTGTTAAAGTCATTTTATTCTTCAAAAATGGTTTGTATTTATTTTTGTGAGAAAATATTTTAATTAATTTTAGTGAACTTTTGGATTTGATGTTTTATTAAATTAACACCTTTTTTTAAATCAACATATCAAAATTAACGTAAAGTGGTATTTTAGGAATTTTCTAAAATGAATGATTTTCCATTAAATAGTGAAAAAATAATATTTCTAAGTACTATCATTTATTTTCATTAAATAATGTACCAACATATTTCATATTTGGTTTTAAAGTGAAATATGAAATATTTTGATTACAATTATCTATTTAATTTCATTCGAATAAAAAGTTTCCATGATTTTGTTATAGGTTTATTTTAATTCTTAAAATGAGATTTTCTACAAATTGTTTTAAAGTTCATAATGTATATCAATTTTAATTAATTAAAATAAATCATAATGAGAAATAATTTATATGAATAATAATGATTATATATGACTGTAAATGAATTTTAAATCACATAAGGAATATTACTAGTCATAGATTTAATGTAAAATAATTTTTCCTTGAAATATGTATTTTCCAAAAAACTGCGTTTTATCATGCTTCTAGGTTTTATTTTATATCGAACTCTTACACTTATGTGAATTAAATTTGAAAAAATTGATTCAAAATTTTGAATCAGAATAATTAACATTATTTAATAATTTTAACTAAATATTTAATAAAAATTAATCATAAAAATTTAAAAATATGTCACTAGGGTTAAGGGGAAAACTGGTTTATTGGATGTTAAACTAAAGAGATAAGTGTTATAATGACTTGAAAACTTTCCTAATTTAAATTTCACGTCCATATATCAAATCTATATTTATCTATGTCCTTTAATTTTTTCATTTTGGATCCACATGGCAATGATTATGAGATTTTTAAGAATTTATGTAATGAAAAGGAAAAAATGACACTCTCTTAATTCTAAAAATATATTATGTGTTCACATAAGGATAAAAAGGTTGTATAATCATATTAAAATATTAAATTTAATGATAAATAATATTATTTTATCACGGTAACTTATTTATGATTTTATGTAATTAAATAATTACATTAAATTCTTAGACAACGTCGACACTGTATTAAATTCATTTTAAGGAAAATAAAATAATTTTTTTAAAAAATAGTAAAACTAATATAATTTGATTATTTTAGTGTTTTCCAAAAAATTACATTTATAAAATTTTATTTAAGTATGAATGGTCTAGATTATAATTCCCAATTTTTCATGGTGTATTAAAAGTTGAATTAAATTAATATTCTAAAAAATGACATTAATAATATTTTATAGAAGATATATTTTATTACTACATTTTAAAAAACATATAAATATTTAAATAAGATAATTTAAATAATATATGCTCCAAAATTTCATCCTCTGTCCATTTAAGATCCAATATTCAATGTATGAGTAAAATTATAACCCTTTAATAGTAAAAATTAAGTATTGCAATTAAGGTTAAAATGGGGTTTTCACGTTACATATTCATGTGTTAAAATTAATTTTCCACAAATTATAAATATAAATTTGATAAATTTTATTTAGTATTTTTAATAATTGGGTCCAAATTATTTAATAAGAATCATTTTATTTTTTTTCTTAAAGGAAAAATATCTAACATAAAATAAATTAATGATTACCATGGTGAAAACTAAAATGTTAAAAGTAAGTAAATAAAGAGGTTAAAGTAATAAAATGTTTGAAATATGTTTTTTTTTGTGTTGAGAAGAAATCAACCATACCATTCCTCCAATATATTATTTATCAATTTTTGGATTCACGTGGCTTGACAAAGACTTCACATTTTTTAGATTTTTTTGTATTTAAAAACATTTCACTCCATCTCACTTATAAATGGGTGCCCACTTTTCTCTTCTATACACAATTTAAAAAAAATATTCCTCAATACCTGAATAATACCTTCCATAATACACTTCCAATAATCTATAAGCCTAGTTTAATTTAAAAACACTACTATAGAGACTTATGGTGAAAACCCTAAGAGTCTTTTCAAATAAGAGTTTTCATTTTTAGCTGATAATTTTTTGTTTTATTTATTCTTCCACCACCTAAAATAATCTTGAATTATGACATAATAATATCACCAATATCTTCCATATTGTGAGATTTTATTAGGTTAATATCATAATGAATATCCATATCATCTTCTATAAAATGGGAAACAATACCATTAATCAGGCGTATGGCATAATTCCGCCTCATGAATTGATGTAATTAATTTTCCATAACCTAATTATAGAATTATTAAATCATATCTACCATATCTTCTAGTCTATTTGAAAACAACAATGTCACTCATGTGTACATGTCTACTACGACCTCTACAAATCGATGTGATATGTAGTTTATTTTATTTTGACATGGATGATAATAAGGATAGATTTAATGAATATATATGATATATATGATATAATAATTAATTTGAAAATTTGAGTTAATATTTACTATTCTTTCATTCTATCCATCAAGATAGTGGAAACGGCTTCATTGCGTATGTATGGCCTCCCATCTCCACAAATGGTGTAATTCATTTTTCTTTCTATAACATTTACATATGACTATAAATATGTATAAAATAAATATTTATGATATTTAAATCAGAATTAAAATTATATAGACGATTAAACACTAAAAAAAGTAATGGACCAAAACTATAGAACCAAAACATACATGAAAATGATGCAATTATTATCAGAAATAGTAAATTAAACATAAAAGATTTAATAAATGGGGGATAAAAGGTTATAATTAAATCATGTATTATAGGATATATATTATTTTGGTCCTATAATATATTTATAATAGATATATATTTATTATATAGGAGGTTTAAACACATTTAAATGAAGTCAAGACATTAGGTAAGGGTTGTTCATCTCACTTTTATTTTCATGCGACACATTCTATATTCACCACTAATTTATTTTTAATGATGTATATACTTCCCTTGAATTTATTTTATGATTATTAAAATGAAAATAATTGGATATAAAAATTAATATAAGGTAATTTCTTCCATGGTTCTTCCAATTTAAAATTTATCTAAGTTGTATGGGTTTTATGATATAATTTCATTATTTATCAAGATTTTTTACGATTATACTTATGATGAAAAAATATTATGATATCTCTTTCAAAAAAATCATTAATTTTATAATCCTATATTATTTTTTGAAATTTTATGTTTTAATTTTATTTTCCTCTCTTTATGTACTCAAGAGTCCAAAAGAAATGTTTTAATGAAAATCGACTTTATTTCTCTCTTCGATAAAAAAAATTGTTCTCTAACATGTCTTTGTCTTATAAAAAAGTTATTAATGATTTTATTACTATTATTTGAAGGATTAATAAAGATAATTTCACCCATCTTTTAATTTTTCCAAAATGGTTTAAAAAGAATTATCTTTTCATTTTTCAAACGAGGTACTTTTCACTTTTTACTGATAATATGAATGGAATATTTCTTTTCATGTATATTAATGGATGGAAATATTTGTCATCATTAACACACAATTATTCGAAGATTACATTAAATTTTTTTAGACCCTTTTAAATGAAAATGTTTTCAGTAATATTTGGAAAATTTTAGACTTTAAATATGTGATTTCAAAGTAAAAAAGGTATGTTCCTCAAGAAATATTCCAAGGGATATCTTAAAAAAAAATTACATTTAAGATGACATCCTTTGATGTTTTATAATATTTAATAAGGATACCATCCAATTATTCCATCATTATTATTTCTCTAGAAATTTTTTCATTATGATGAAAAGATGTTTGTGAGACTTATGACTTTTCTACATGTTATGAATATGAAACCCATTTCTTTTATGTGGGTTATTCTATGGTGATATTATTATGAAACACATTTACATTTTATAGTTTATAATATGATCATAAAATTAATAATTTTTATTAATTAGAGAGAGAATAAAAAATTGAACATTCAAGGAGGCATGTTGTAATGTATGCTAATATAGTCTTTCTGTACAATTCATTTAGGACGTATTAATTTTTTTTGTGAAGAAAGGGTGCATATAATATTATCCCAAGAACAAAAAAACATACATGGGAGGTCATATGATGCCCAAAAAAGGGTATATATGAGGTTATCCCAATCCCAAAAGAGGGTTCCCTAGAGTTTATCATAAGCATGATGTAGGTAAACGGGTGGTTTCTTCAATCCTTACATATTATGAATGTCTTGGTAGGTGTATATGACATAATATCTCTTTGATTATGTGCATGACACAAATTTAATTCTTATGCTTATGTTATTATATCTTTGGGTATATTAAATGATTTCATTATTATTCATCTCTTATGAATTATCATATTTTATTCCATGACTTATTTTTATGATCTATAATATGCAATGCATGGTTTTAAAATGTTATTCTCATGTTATAACACTCTTATGATCATGTTATGTTAATATCTCCCATTTTTACCCTTACTATGAATATGAGATCACCCTCTGTTATGTTTCCTTCCCCCGATTATGAATAAAGGAATTACGTATGTTATGTAAAATAATAGATCTAGTTATGAAGAGACTAGTGGGAGATAGAGTAGATATCTTGTGAATAAGTTTCTTATGTGTCTAATTTTTCAAAGGCACCATACATATATGATTCTAAAGGGGATCATTATGTTATGTAATAAAATTTCATCTAATAAGATGTAATGTCTATATATAGAATGTGTGGGTTGTTAAAATGAACTCAATATATGATGATATTTCAGTATTTTAGATCATGTATTCTATATAAAAATTGGATAGGATTATTTTCCTTCATTATTATACCATAAAATCATTGAATAATATAGAAAATCATTTATTTTCCACATAAGCACAATATGCATCTGAAATATATTTTTTAAAGAATAATTGTTTATATGTGCACCCATATCCCAAATATGCTTCAACTATTTTATTAAAGGTTGTAAGTACACATCTATATCACTACTAGGATCATAATGTCTATATATGAGTACAGTAAATAATGTGAATATTTTATTATGCACATCCATGAAGTAATGTTTAATTGTGAACTAAAACTAACACTTGTGGTGAGAATTAAGTATCTGGAGAAATGGAGTAAAATTATCACGTGATAGACCCATCCAAACATTATTCACATGAGCTAAAAAAATTAGGAAGTCATATATCAAATTTCAACCATATTAATTCATATATAGGGTAAACTGCCTCAATATTTTGTTAGTTCTCTTAGTATCATGTCATTGTATATTTATTGAGATATTATTAGAACTAAAAATATTTTGGATCTTTGGAATAAGTGGAAAGTTATAAATTAGATTCTATGGCACATGATATAGCATTCCATGAGCATTTGGATTCCTTTATGATATTAATAATTATTCAAAAACATTTAGACTTGTGGTTTCCACTCTGAAAAAGATATAAAATTTTAGGAAATCATGAATTTTATTAGAATAATGTCTAAGTTGTGAAGAAAAAATTCACACTATATATTGATTTTATGGAATATCAGCATAATCAAGAAGTGTGTATTTCAGAAAAGTAATAATAAAGATGATGCAAGTATTATAAATTCCATACATGGTTTTTTCAAGATATATTTTCATTAAAAATTCCATCATTGTCATTTTATTACATCCCTAATATACAACTCAACCAAAAAGAGGATTTCAAAAATAAAATAAAAAATAGAATTTTTATTCAATTAATTTTGGTTTTGATTGATTAGGATAGAGGAAAATTTAAATAAATATATATGTCGTTATGAAGAAACTGTTTTCAAAAAAACTTCCTTGTTCGAAATATGAAATAAATACTATTAATTATATATAACTTAGTCATTAAAAAAACTTATTCAATAAAAAAATCCCAAAAAAAACCTTAAAAATAATGTCTATGATATATATGTTTCAATAATAATACAATAAATACATAATTTAGTATCATAATTCCATAGAAATTTTCTAATAAGATAATACAAATACTAATTTTATTGTGAAAGTAACCAAAGCATACTAGTAGCTAGCCAAAAAAATAGTAAGAGATAGAATATTCTATAATGGATTCATACTAGAAACAACCCAAAAATATATAATAAATTGAATTGGAAAACAACTAAGGTAAACTATTATATTTGGTAGAGGAATCGAGTGACTATTAAATAAATATTACTTATTTACCAACATTTTTATTCAAATATATTACACCACATAAAATTAATTATAAAAATAAATCAATTTTGATTATTCAATTATTAAAATGAAATAATTTGATGAATAATTTCAAAACACCTAATATATTAAAAGGAAAATAAATTACAATCATAATTAATTACATAATCATTTAACATATATTAATCAAAAAAATTACTTTATATTGGATTTATGTAGAATAAAAGAGTAAACAATTAAAAACAAGGATTCAAATATGACTGAATTTACTAATAAATACTATAAAAATATATTCTAAATGAACACTAATTAAATATATCATGAAGAATCATGGCCTAATCGGATTTTGGTTACAGTTTTTTACTATTATATAAATAGAAATAATAATCAGTAGTAAGGGTGATTGATTTAGAACCCACTAATTTAATTCTAAATAAGAATAGAATCAAAAAACCAATAAGTGAGGGGGTCTTTATAGAGAAGATATGGGAGGCTTACATTTGTGGTAGGGAATAATTAATGATTTTGTTAAGGGGATGCCTCACCTCATATGATTAAACCCTATACCAAGGGTTTTTAAAAACTGTTGGTGTGGCTTATTATAAGTTAATTTATTCAAATGATTAATATAAATTATTGGTATAGAGACATGGGTATAGCCTGAAATTCCATTACTAATAACATGAATATTTCTCCTTTATAGGGTAATGTGACAATAGTTATTATGAGAAACCATATAACAAACTTATGAATAAAAATTCTACTTTTTAAATAAATTTAACTATATTCCATGTTCACTTGGTTAGTGGATTTTATAGTCATGGAAACAATCTAATACAGTGTAAGAGTATCTATCCAATATTAGAAAACTATATATCTCTATTATAGTTGTTGGTCAATTCCATTCTTTAATTACATTTTTCTTTAAAGGATCTATACACATACCTTCTCTTATAATTGTGTAGACCAAGAATGAGATTTTCTATATGCCAAATTCATACTTTCAGATTTTGGTTTACACTTCCTCCTTTACCATTGTATTTAGCACAATCCTCAAATAGACTTCATGGTTTTTCTTTTCTTGGAATATATGATAATAACATCTATAATTAATACAAAAAATTGGTCAAGTTCATCTCTAAATATTTTTTAACCAAATCCATGGAATCGAAATGAATTCATAGGGTATATGTCTAGTAAGAATGGTTTTCTTGAGTTTATCATCACAATTCACCATTAATTAATGATATTTAGAGTAAAGGTAAATTTTGATAAGTATTTATCTATTCTATTTTGATTATAAAAATCATCACTATGGGGTGTTGGATAATTATTCTTGAAAAATATTTTTTAATTCTCATGAAAATTAATACAAAGTCACATTGATCCACCATTATTCTGGAAATATAAAATGGGTGCATTTCATATTGATGAAATTTGGAATGTGAATCCCATTTCATGTCTGTATTAGAGTATCTTCTATAATTCCACCAATTTAATTGATTACATTCTCTGAATGATCGTGATATTGTCATTTCATCATGTATGGGTTTGGATTAAAAATAAAACTCATTGTCTAGGGTATAACCTAGGAAATATTCAAAAAATACAATTTTATATTTCAATTAAATAATAAAATCTTCAATTTCATGTTTTCTACCAATCATTCGAGAAAAATGACCCTCAAGACTAGGTACTAAGACTAATATAATCAAATAAATTTCTATAAGGTTTTCATATCTAACCTTACACAAATTATAGATGAGGAGATAATTTTGGGGTATTAAATTTTATTTATCAGTCCCAAAAATGATATATAATCTATGTAAATAGAACTAATCCATTCTATAAGTCACATAATAATTTACTAAATAGAGAATAATAAGATTTACAGAAACAAATTCCCAAAAACTTCTGTTGGATAATATTCATAAGCCTTGCATACAATCATCACGCTGCCATATATCTTTATAAATAATTTAATATCCATTATTTAAGTTGTAAAATAAAAAATTCTTAATAAACATGTATTATATAAATTAATATAAATTACCAGAATCAAATAATACATTTTTAGTTCTTGATTGGATTATAAAGGTAGCTTTCACAACACTGTTTTTTGAACTATCTTATTAATTCTGATTACATAGGATACACCATTTTTCCTTGGATTTGGGGGTTAATGACATAGATTTCCCTCATTAACCCTTTCTATGGAGCATGTTTTGGTTAAATTTTAATAATTATTATAATTAAATCCTTAGAGTGTGGGTGGTGTATTATGAGGAGTTGGTGTTTAATATATTCTATTGGATGTCCTCTTTAGATATTCTTTAGTGTTCATGTTCTTGATCGCCTTCTCTTCCACACTTAAATCATTCACCTTACCACTTAAGTTAATATACATAATGTTTATTCCCACATTTTATCATATAGAAAGATTATTTTTTTTCATGGGTATTATCATTGTTGTTTCATCCATACTCCATTTTTCACTTTTTTTCCTAAAGAAAATGAGAATAATATTCCTATATAATTTTTATCTCCACCATTAAAGTGCATCATAAAATCTATTAAAAGCTACCAAATACCATTATATCAAAATATTTTCAAAGAATTTGTTTCAAGAAAACTGTATAATGATCGATTTTTCAGTCATGGTCAATGAAAAAATCATAATCATATACTAACAGCCTTGTGGATTCTACTTCATAGGTAACAACAGATTCAACCAATTATTGTTTCATCTATATTAGTTCTCTCCTCAAGTTAATGTGAAGAGTTCAAGGAAAATAACTATTAAAAATATCTTCTTTAAATCATCCCTTTCAATGGATTTGATTTCTTCCTCTTGCCAAATATTCTTTATGAGGGTATATTGTTGACCAGCTTCACCTTCAAAATCATAAATAGCTAAAGAAAAATATCAATTATTTGAACATTTTAGAATTGAAAATAACATTTATATTGTCTTGAAACTATGAAAATGATTTAATAGACTAAACAACCCCATAAATGGGAGTTTATGTTTTCCATATAAGGGAAAAAATAGTGATTTTTCACCTCCTTGGTCTATATTGGATTATAGAACAATTAATGTTATTATTCACAGCATGGGAGAGTTAGATGAGCATAACATCTAGTTTTTTTAAAATAGATCTTATATCATTTGTATTATCATGAGTAAATTTATTTCAGTATACATTACATATATTTTTAATTCGATTATTTTATGTTTCATTCATTGAATAAAATTTTAAAAGGTTAGTGTGAGAATTAATAATAAAATTATGTAATCATATATTAAAGGAAATAATTATTAATATTTCCTTCATTGTGACACCTTCATTTAAACATATAGGGTTTTATATTATTCCTATATCAATTTTTGTCTAAAATAAATTTTTTTGTATATTATTATCTTATTCTTTATTACCTAATTCATAAAAATAACCAAACCTTGATCAGATACTAGATGACATTCCTTAAACCCTTACTCCAAGATCTTATGCTAAAAATACATAATTCGCAAAAACACTGATACTAACTGATGTAATAAAGAATAAAAAAATATTACATAATTATATATGATTATTCTCTACAAGTCATAAAAAAGAACACCTCAAAACCTATGTTTTAGTTACTTTGGAGATTAGATACATATACAACTTATTATTAAATATGTTCTATATCTCCCAAAATATCCTTTTATCATGATATTATTTTAGACACATCACATATAATACTCATCATCATAACATGGGGAATGGAAACATTATAAATTTTTATCTCAGATACATATTAAGGGTAAACATTAGAGATATCAATTATATATAATATGTTAGTGTAAGATAATCATGTGTCTATGAGTTCATAATCAAGGAACATGGACCTAAGAAAATATAATCATGCCCAATAAAACATAGATCAGAAAACATGATTCATAGCATATGTATTTTTGAATAAATTGATAAATTCTTATTATGAAATTGGAAACATGATTCAATAATCATGGGCTATTAAAACATGCCACAGGTAAAACAACATGACATAAATATAATCATATACAATCTTCCCTTATCTTAAGGATCACCATCAAGGTCATGGTCACATAGTAGACATATTACCTTAATTAATTATGTTTACTACATAATATTTAACATGATAAATCAAGAGATATAATTCTTTACCCAATGCAATAGACGGTTATAAAAGACCCACTCATTAATTAGTGGACAAATTCCATTAGTGGATTGGAAAGAAATGTGTTTTATTAAAACTCTTATAACACATTTTTATAATACATATAGATGAATAATTTGGATTTTATCATTATAGAATATCCTCATTGAATAATAAGACACATTAAAGTATTATTTCATAGATGAAAATTTATTTTATAAGATCATTATAAAATTTATTTCAAAAATAATTATAAATAACCATTAATTTTAGTAAAATTTATTTAAAATTAAATCATTGGAATAGAATTCAGAATAAAAAACCAAGAAACTATCTGGATTAATATTTATATTTAAGAACATATATAACTTTCACAAAATTCATTCATTTAGAAACAATTAAAAATAATATTTTCATAAAACATTTGTAAAGAAATTCAAATCACCTGAAAATGTATTTTATAGAAAATTTTAAAAGGATTTATTCCAAAAAAGTGTAATTAAAGTAAAATAAAATAAAAAATACCTTATTAAACTATCTGAGTATATTTAATGACATTTATGGAATAAAATAATAAATATTGATATGGAGGAAAATGATTCCCGATAAAAAAATATACAATGTCGATCACATTGATGAAAATTATTTTGGTTGAATTCAAATTAAAATGAAGATGAAATGGTAAAAATACATGTAAAAACCAAGAATAACCAAAATATAAGAAATATATATTGTTTTAGTGAGAAATAACACATAATTTCCCCTAATGGAAATTTAGTCATAAATTATATTGATTTCAATTGGAGCCAGGGAAGAAAGACTAACGACTTTGGTAAATATTGAATTGAAAACCCTTGAAAGTGAAACCCTAAAATATTTTTTTAAATCCATTTTATATAATAAAAAATATAATAAAAATTTTCATCATTTAGTATATAAACCATTAAAAAAAATATGGGAGGGTAATATGGAATATTTCATAATGAAAAGAACATTTAGATGAGAAACTCTTAAATTTACTCCAAATTTCCATGAAAAAATTATCCTTATATGTAATAAAGATAATAATCCTAGCCATTTATTTATTAACCTTATATATATATATATATATATTAAATTTTATAATATTATCTTATATTCATTCATTACACATATATTAGTTAGTTATTTTGTATTTACATCAATAAATGTTTGAAATTTTAATTATTTAATATAATTTTTAGAATGGATTGTTTAGTCCTCATTCTGTGATACCAAGTTCATAATTACCCATTTATTTATGTATTTGGAATAATTTTTTTCAATTATTTATATATTACTATTTTCAGTTAATGTTGTGTATGGATATGGTTCATGAGAGTGGAATCCATGAAATGGTTATTTCATATAGTTTACTTATACTAACATGTTAATTTATAATGATCGTTCATTTTTTAATCCTTTTAGAACATTTTTTATGAAATAAATTACTATTAATTATCATATATTAAAAGTAATAATTTTATAAAACTCGTTATTTTTCTAAACTGTGAAAAAATGTATTGTATCGTACATATAGGTGGTCGAATTAACCCAAAAAAGAACATGTTATACTAACAATTGAGTAATAGTAAAGAGTTATATAATAGTTATATCATTTTGATAAAATCAAAATGATTTTATAATAACAACATTATAGCGTAGAATTAATCTATAAAGTGTAAATATGATAATTTAATTTAGAAAATGGTGAAGAACTACATACTTACTTTAATGAATTCACTCCTCGATATGAGTGCCTTTGAAATAAAGAATCTAGGACTCTTTATTGGAACTAGAGGATACAAAATGTATAATAAGTACTTAGAAGAATAATTATTGATATGTATTAAATAAATTTTTGAAGGAATATATTCTTTTGTATGGATATACGAGGTTTTCATTTATAGGTTATTTTTGTGTTTCATTTCCACAAATACTAATATATTAACATGTAGTGTTGTCTTTTTATCATTAAATGTGGATAAAAAGTAGAAAATAATGGATATGGATCACGAATACCATCATAAACCAAATTTAAAGATATTTTTGTGAATTTTTTAATTCATTAGCACATAATTGAACCCCTTTCATTTCATTTCACTTTTATGGGGAAGTCAAATTTTACTACGATAATTTATTTTCAGGAAAAAATAAAATTAATCTAATTACATAATTTATTTTATCTAATTTAAATGTTAGAATCTATTTAATATAGTTCAATTTATAAATGTGATAAATTTATATTTTTAAATAAAAAATATAAATAAGAAGCTATTTTTATAGGAAAAAATTATATTTTAAACATTACATGTTTCTAGACTTATTTCATATCAATTACAAGTTTAATGAATGTTAAAATATTTTTATTAATTGAAACCTTATATTTAATTCATCTATAAATATAATAAATTTATTTTTTCAGGATAAAAATACACAACACAGAAAAATTTTCATTGAAAATACCACCTTTTCAACATTAAATGACTTTAACCATAACACATTAAAATTAATTATTTATTTTCAAAACTTATAATTTTGAATTTAAGTAATCGTTTTAACTAAATAATTGAAGTCAAATTCAATAAAAATGTATGTCTAACCAAATTTGGAGTTTCAAATCCATTTATGAATGGTTGAAGAATATAAAAAACATATATCAAATAGATAATAAAGAGAACACTTTTATCATTATGTTGGAAGAAGAAAATATCATATGAAATTATATGATTGGATATATTTATCCACATGTCGTGGAGGATTTATTAAAAATTAAAGATGAAATTGATGTTCCAAAAATGATACATGATCTACAGAAGACTTTTAATGCATGTGTAAGATATAAATTTGTAATAAATCCATAGCATTAACCAGAAATCTTGAAAGCATTACATTTTTATTTATTTTTGAACTATCCCATTTATTATTGGTTTTATTGGGAAGCCTAGAATGGTTTCTAGGTTCAATAGAAACATGAACTATGTACATGAACCTAAAGCTCCCAAAGAATCAACACCACTAAAAACAGCCCCTCCCTAGCATGTTTAATACATTTAACCTCACACCTAACCTTTCATGATTGCACTACTATCATAGCCACATGAAGAGATGCATAGTTATTGGTATGAATAAAATATGACATACCCTCTCATCCTTCTAAATATGGTATCACTATAACATTGGGTATTATTTCACTGAAGCCCTATCTGGGTCAGAACATTTTTTGGTATTAAGGCCTTTATATTTTTTCCTCAAAGCCATCATGAAAAACCACTCCGACCACTGTAAAATCCCGAAATCAATATCATCACCACCAATGACCTCACATATTCCACTTGATATCCAATATCTACCCTACCTTCACACTAAGTCACAATTGTTGGACTCATCGATTGGCCACCTCACCATCCCAACCCCTCTTGTTGTGTCCATCAAAGTCACCAGCCCCAGGTCACTACAAAGATCAAATATGTATCCCCATACCCCTATGTTTTCCACAAAACAATATAAACCATTCCAAGTTCAACCATACATAGAGGGCCACAAAATCTCTTAATATATTTCTACTAGGACTCAATATTTTGCTTTCGCATGTAGGATTACGAGGGTTTTTTACCACTCGACTACAACCCCAACCATGATAAATCAATACCATTATAAGAAAAAAATAGATTCAAATATATATGAATTAATTCACAGTAGATTGAATAGTATTATGAAGGTTTTGAGAACATATAGTGATATATAATTTATCCATTTTTTGTTAAATATAATATAGTGTATTGTATAGTGCTCATATAGGAAGATGTTGAGATAATTGATTGAATAAAACAGACTTGGACTAGATATTAAAATAAAACCATAAAAATGATAAAAGGACATTGAATAGAGAATTAATTTTAATACACATATGATGTTAATCGTATCCTATAGAATAATTACATCAAATAGTAAATCTTATTAATTATAACATTGCAACAAAATGGTTTTATTGAATGATGGAATATAATAATGAATAATACTGTAAAAACATTTCTTATAAATAGTGGAGAATTATAAAAATATTAGAATAAATCTATTCAATTATATTTTATAAGAAGGAAAAAGACTTATTAATTCTCAATAAAAAAATCACAACATTAAATGTGGAATAAAAGAAATATTAAACTAAAATGTTTTAAATTATTTCATAAAAAGTAGCATTTTTTGAGAAAAAAAGTGAAAATTAACAAAACTAAATAGATATAGTGGATATAGGTATATTATGGTGTTACTAATTCATGTTTAAAGACTAAATGTTAATCAACAAGTGGTTAAAAAAGATATTATAAATAAACAATGTCAATGGTGTCCAATAAAATCATGGAAATATGTGTCAAATTATAGATTGCATAAAAACCTATAAAAAAGAAGTGATGTTGATATGAATTTCAGTTGAACACATAATTTGATGTGTTAAGGGGATTATGAAATTAGATTTGTTGATGAAGAATGTGTGGAATGGAGTTTATTATCAATGAAATAAAGGAATATATGGGATGAGGATAACAAATGAATCATAATTATTGATAATCCTACTCTAACACAAATAAGTAAGTTTATGAATCTTGAGGAAACTACACAATTACAAAAAATCCAGTTGTTTTTATGGTAATAAGTATAAATATATTAATCATTGGTTAAATCAATGAATGAGGTGTTGGATCAAATAGAAAAGAATCATACTTGGGAACTAGTTAAGAAGCTAATTGGACATGACTTCATTGGATTGAAATGGGTGTTTTAGAAAAGAATTGATAAATAAGGAATATCAGTTTTTAATAAATAAATATTAGTGTATGAAGTATATATACAATCCAAGGTTTTCATATATAATAAATAGTCACACATATGGTGAGACTTGACTCAATATGTATCTCCCTATGTTTGTAAATTCAATGAAATCTTAGAGTTTGCACAATGTATTTCAAGATTTAATTTATAAATGGAGTTCTTTAAGAGTAGTTATATCTAGAATAGTTAATAGTTTTCTGAATTGGTGGGGGTGAATAAAAATTATAAATGTTCATAATGGCTTTTATGTCACCAAAAAATAACCATGTTATTAGTATAATTGATTTCATAACTTCTGGAAGAAACTGTAATTTTGGATAGGTGATATAGATCTTAATATTTATGTGAAATCAACCATAGATGGGTAGTTTATGGTTTCAATTTACATTAATGAAATCATATTTGGTTATAATAAACTGAAATTGGTTGTTTATTTTACATGATTAATGAGATTGGATTTTAAATTAACTTTAATCAAATAGCTCACTTATTTTCTTATACATTAAGTAAATCAAAAAGAGGGACTCATGTTTTTTCCAAGATAAATATTTAAGTAAAATTTTGAGGAAATTTTAAATGCATTATATCAAATTAGTTTCAATACTAATAGAAATTTCAACCATTATTTGGAAACACGTAGATTGAAAATGAATTTATCTCACACTTTACTTAAAGATGACTAGTATTTAATTATATATCATTGTAATGAGACTATATATTGAAAATACTATCATCTTGGTGGATCAATTTCACTATTTTACAAAGGTAGAACATCTACCTATGGGGAAAAAATCACAAGGTATATTCAAGGTATTGTTGATTATGGTTTATTATAATGTCTTCAGAATGATAGACAGATATAAATATATATATATATATATCTGTGTGTGTGTGTGTGTGAGTATTAAAAATATTTCATGGGAAATAGTTTTTATAGACAGAAAATTAGAAATTGGATGATTGTTCATTATAAATAAAATGTGAAATGGTTGTCTTAGAAATAAGTGGGAAATTACTTCATTGATCATAGCTGCAGCATAAATAATTTCATCCATAATAGAATGTAACCAACTGTTGTGGATTAAATAACTATAGTATTATCTCAAATAATATTTTAAGATTACCATTATAGTTTAGTGTGAAAATAAGAGTAAAATAAAGTATAAAAACTATAATATATAATTCACAAATGAATCATATTGAGATATGGTATCATTTTATTAAAGAGTAAGTGGATAATGAAATCATTGATATAGAGAATTTTGGCATGAGTTAACGAGTGGTAGTCATATTCACAAACCCATTGGACACACTGAAATTTGAAAAGCATCAACATTTTTGTTCAATAATCTCCCTTAACATTAGCATATTCAAAAATACCCTCTCCCCATTTTCACATATTTTATAACATAGTTTCCTGTGTTTTTAAGGATATTGGATGATGGGTTTATATTGAAAGGGGAAATTATAAGAACCAAAAATCCAATTGAATCAGAGTTAAGTTTTCATATCATAGATTATTTGATATAAATAAAGTAGATATAATATGTGGTGATGGGAGATATAATCCATGGGGATGTTCCTAAAGGTGGATTTTTTATTACGCATAAGTGAAAATTATTGTTTCATAATTTATTAACTAGTTGTATTAAGCTTTAAGAACATAGAATGAGTTGATGTTCATAGGTAAGAATATAATTATCTCATACTCTCTATTTTTCTACATTAATCATAGATTTCATTGACTTTATCTGATGAATGGTCTATTTTATAGTGTCATTGTTCTTACTAGAGTTGAAGTTCGTTTTAGGAACTATGGATTTTCCAAAAACCCAAAGTGGGGAATGTTGGATCTAGTGGTTGCATTAGTTTTATGTGTTGGTATAGGGTGAGAAAGATGAAACTCTAGAATTTGGAGTTGTCAATTGGAGTTCATGTTTGTTAGTCATTATGTTGTTTTATCATGGCTGAACTAAGGGGTATTCATGTTATTGGGTTTGATACAATATCCATAGAAACATGGAAAAGACCTTGGGGAGTTCAGAGATTGTTTGGATCATTTTTCTAAAAGGATGTGAATCATGTGATAATTGACATTTCATACCCTATAAGTATTTTTTAAAAGACATATTCAAATGTAGTTGAGAAATCACTATTATAGTTGGTTCTATATAATCAACCTAAACTTTCCTTTCGATTAAAAAAATATAAATTTTATTCTTATCATATAAATATTAGTATTATATCTGATATAAATGGGATAATGTTCCTATAATATTTTTTTCACATAAAATTTTAATATGAGGTTTTATACTTTACTGGGATCCTAGAGATATTATAACAATATTTTTTAATCTTTATGTCATATCATTTAGAAAAAATTGAATAGAGATACATGGATGATGTCTAAATATAATGTGTTGGGGAATAATAAAAAGTAATACTTCTTCTGATGAAATTCTCACTTCATGATCTCTATGAAAGTAGTTCATGAGTATAGTCCTGCAATTTGGAAATAAACATATTTTATGTATCATTAAATATTTATATTTAAAATGTTTTAATTAGTCCTTACACATGATACAACTATTAATGTGTATCATGAATCATGTACTTATATGAATTGATGAACATCGTGATGAAATAGGCTTAGGGTGAAGTTGTATGTATCTGGTAAATCATAATTGATATGGATTAAATGATTGAACAAGAAATGAGTTATCAATTACATGGTAATATAAGAATATATCTATATACCTTTGATTGAAATGGAACTATTTAATGAAATATATGACCACGTATCTTTAAAAATAATGTAATTTTAAATTATTAAATAAAAAAATAAATCAAGAAAATATGTTTATGACACAAGTATGCACGCTATATGATGGTATATCAGTTGATAAATATATTATATTAGACAATAGTGTCCTCAATTGGTTTATAATAGTTTCTATATTAACCACTATAATTTTTGGTTCCTTGATGTGTTTCTAGATGTCCATTATCAAATTTTAGTATATTCACCTAGTTTCATTGAGAAAAGGGACTATATGCTCAAACATTAAGTGTATCAAGAATATCATTAAATTTTTTTGAATTAAAACTTGATAATAAATTTAATTTATAATTTTTAAAATAATATATATTAAATTAAAATTTTGTCCTAGAAATTAAATCATGAGATATTAGATTTTAGAATATATGAGATGAATTTTATTACATTTTTAATCATAAATTAATAAGTAAACCATTATTTATACAAGATTTTAAAGAAAAAATATATTTATCAATATACATAATGTGAATATTAAAATAAATATTTATTAACATTTTTAGTGAGTATAATATTTTATGGGAGGATATGGATCGATTTTGAGGACCCAATCAAAATAAAAAATTTAATATCACATTATTTAAATAAAAAATAATTTATTTAGTAAAGAAGTGATATTTTAGTTAACACCTCAAATTTGATATATTATTATTATTATTATATTTTTTTATCACTAAATAACCTAGTGTGAATAATATTAAATTACCTAAATGAAATTATCATAATTTAATAATATTTAAGTATTATAAAATATATTTTTTGTGATATTTTTTGACACAATATATATGTAACACCCCGACCCCAAAAGCAAAGAGTTAGTTCCTTACTTTTATTAAATTGGTATGATTATAAAGATTCAATTCTTGAAGGACTGATTAGTTTAGAAGTTTTTTTAAAACCATATTATATACATGATACCCATTATACATTGGTAAATACATAATAAAGACAAATAAATATAATCCTTGAAAATCCATCCAAGAATTCATCTTCATATCATGGGGAAAGGAAACAAAATAAGGGTGATCTCAAATGAATAGTAAGGGTATGTATAATGTATGAAAAAAAGAATCAATGGGTATAATAATCATCGTAAGAATAATAATATAGCACACATGCCATATAAATATATGGATTAGTCATAATCAATATGGCATGTTAGATAACTAATACATATTTCATTTAATCAACAAACTGAGAATGAATTGAATTCATAGTTAATGTCAAATAAAAAAATCTAATGTATAATAAACATAATAACTAAAATATCAATAAATGAAATTCTTAATTACCATATGTTATCATTTTAAAGAACATTATACATTTACCATCAAGATATATCCCCAAGATAGTTTAAACTACTCTAATTTGGCCAACTAATTCATCTCATGAGAATATATTGATATATAAAGGGGATATATATAACAGAGACCCTCCCATTTTATACTAGTCCAAAACATTACCCATTTATTGAATTATCTATTTAATTAATAGACAATTTTCTTTATCATTAAATATCTATTTTGAAAAAATAATATGGATTTATCAATAATTCTCCACTTGATAAAATAACATTTAAAGTAAACATCATATATAAAAATGGAATATAGAATAAGAAATAATAAAATACATCATAAAATAATATTAATATTTAATATATCATTAAACTCCAAGGAAAAATTATTATAATAAATTGATGGTTTCAAGAGAAAATTAACAATCAAAAAAGAAAGTGACATTTCAAAATAACTTTTACAACTTTTTAATTTTCAAATTAAAACACCACGAATGAGATAATTCAAAGTAAAAACATAAATATAATTAATATAAATGTATTCATAATATAATATATCAAAAATTTTCATAGATAAGCAACACAAAAGAAGCATGTGGTGAATATGACATTTATATCACAGATGTAAAAAATGAGAAGAAAAACCCTTAGCTTAAACTCTAATTTGGTTGACCAATATTTAAACTCATGGATAATGATTTTAATAATTTTATTAACTTAGAAAAGAAACATATTAATATTTCTCACATCATATATGACCCCATTATAAAATATTATTACCCTTTTTTAGTAGTCTTTAGTTATTTTCAATATTTTTTGTGTTAATTGCCTTGTTTTTTTAGAATTTCTCAATTTATTATTTTTCATTATTATTAGATATATCATGATTTAAAGAAATAATTTAATGGACCGGAACCTCCTGGTCTATTAATTTGTCAAATTATGGTGTTTGGGGTATCTTGGGAACCATTGGTAACTCATTAAGGAATTTTCCAAATTTTAGGTCAAACGACCGGTGGCGCCGATTTTCATCGGTGGCACTGATCCGCATCGATAACATTGATCAACATCGGTGGCACTAATTCGTATTTGTGGCACTGATGGGATGTCAATGGCATTGATCAACACTAGTTCCAAGGCGATAGTGACTTGACCATCACTGATTCATTTCCAGTTACTCCAGGACTTTCCAGTTTCTCTCCAGTAACATATATTTTGACGTAAGAGGGTTTTAATGCCCCTTTCAAAGTTATTTATGGCCCATAAAGGATGTTTTAAACCACCAATAATCAGGTGACCCTTTATTTACCAAAAAATTTGGCCTATCTCACCCTTGGTCACGTTTTCTAGATTTATTTGTTTCCAGTTTCACCCATGTTACATGTTTTCTCTGTTTAAAGAAAATCTATTAACTCACAGTAATTTTATCCACTATCTCCAGGAATAATTATTAAATCTCAATTAATTCCAATGTTTAAAACCGTTGATCTGGGTGGTTGATCCACGATCCAACTTTCAAGTACTTTGAAATCATCTCCCTCATTTTAGTATACGGCCTCTTCTTAAACCAAAATTCTCTCTTCCTTATTCCTTTTTATTTCCCTCTATCACCCTCAAGACTTCCTCAGGAGATGAGTCATGCGATTGTACTGGGGACCTTCCCAATATTCCTTAGAGTCTTGTTTTCATGCAAGTCACACCATCCCCTATTCTTGCAATAGGGAGAAAACTTTGATCTCTGATCATCCATGTAGGGTTTTTTACTTCATCTCCCTTTGTTGTGGATCATGCGGGGTGGGTGTGATGATGTTCCCTTGGGACACAGATGAAAAAAACATTAACAAAGATAATAAAAGTACTGGTAAATAATAATGGGATGGGAAAGTAGCTGATGTTGATTTTTTATATTTTTGTTCTTTTTATGTTGTGAATTGTATGGGATTATCTCCACTGAAAATCATTATCGTTAGGGGTCCTTTCTTGCACACTAATGAAGCTATTTTTTGGATAATATTGTGATTGAATGACTGTAACATGGACAATGGTTAATCATGTAATCATGGTTGATTAAATGGATTCTCGATGAATGAGAATCCTTTTGTGATCACACTGGTTAACCAAATGGAAGGAAGTAACTTAATGAATGATGTTGGATAAATCTAAAAACTTCTTTGTTTTGTTTCTAGTGATATGTATGGTTTATATGTTTGATGAATTTTGGGTGATGTAGAGGGGAATGGAATCTCTGGTCGAGAATTTGTTGGTTTGTGAATTTTAGGCCATGCGGAGCTGGTATGTTGGAGCTTTCATTGGTTCTAGTATATCAAGGGATCTCACAGATCCCTATTGATGTTGTTACTTAATAAGAGAACTGGGTGTGAATGCTTAAAGAAATGCTAGCCCATTTTCCTTCAGTTGTTGTTTTGGCTTGTGGTTGTTACTGTTAATTTCCTGGTAGTGGAGGATTTTTTTAAATAGAATCAGTTGAACATGATAAGAAGAAAGGGTAAAATGGAAGAATTGTTTTATATAAATGGGTTGTTCTCTGGTTGTGGTTGTTGTGTACTTGTTTATATAGGGATATAATCAAGAGTGGTTGTGTATGGATGGTTGTTGGTTTTGGAACCCACAGGTTGGTATGAGTTATTGATTACCTATATGTTCGAAGTTTAGTTCTTTTGTTTCTTATGTGCACCCCACCTCTGTTGAGCACTTCATGATGAACACCCCCATTTCATGGGCGAGGGTGTTTTTTCAAACATTCTTATGAGTGGCTGATTATTGACTCCTTTATGCTCCCCCTCCCAGGTAGCTTAAAGATTTTTCAGGCATGTTGTGTTGGTCTAAGTTTCATTATGGACCAAGACTCTTCAGGCAAGGTGTGTTGTGGTGGTTGTCTTAGGTGTGTGCAGGTAGGTTTGTCTCCCAAGTGCCTTCGGGATAAAGCCCAAGTGTCTTTGGGTGTGGTAGTGGATGTTCTGGCCCAGGTTTCTATGGGTGTGGTTATGTGTGGTTGTTGTGGCCCAAATGTTTCTAGAAATGGTTATGTGTGGTTTTTGTGGCCTAGGTATCTATTGTCATGGTTATGTGTGGTTGTGGTGGCACAGGTGTGTGTGAGTGGTATTCGTGGTTGTGATGGCCCATAAGGTTGTTGTTGGGGTGGAAGTGGGACTACAGTGGAACTTGTGGGGTATGTATGATGCATAGTATGTCTTAAATAACTAGTGGGAAAGTGGTGTAGGGTACCCAAATAATGATGTGTTATTACTATTACATTACCTGACTTTCGTTATTTAGGGAGTGTACCTTGGTGAGGCTGGGGGGATAGTTTCCATGCTAGGTGTTTTGGTTACAAATTTTCTCACAGGGCATTATATTTCCTCCCCCTTTTTATGAGAGCTTTTTGTTTTCCCGACTGAGTATACCTATATAATCACCCTAAATATATAAAACTACCTTCCGGTCTCCAGTAGGACTTTGAGGACTATGTTAGACCTTACTAGCTTGGGATTCGAGAGTTTTTTTTCTGTTTTTATTTATTTTTGTACTTACTACATAGTTTTCTTGTACTTTGTATCAATTTATTATTGAACTTGAATATGGGAATGGATTTTTGGATTTACTTTTACATTCAGTTTTTTTGGAGTTTTTTGGGATTAACCATCTTGTCTCCCATTCTTGTTCTATGAAAGGGTAATTCCTTCCATATTACTTGAGATAATAAACCATTGGTTAAATTCACCACTCTAGAGCTTATTGAAGGTGGGACCCAGGGGTCACTATCTCTCATTCAACTAGAATAAGGATAGGTCGGGCAGTTTGTTGTCCCTTCCCTCATCTTGGTGAAGACGGGAAATGACATAATGGTATCAGAGGTGATGGTTAAGAGATATGAAGGAGTTTCGGGTTAGGCTTAGTGGTGATTTCATGGTATGATAGGGAAATAGTGTTATACAATCTTGGTGTGTGAAATAGTCTAGGGAAGACCGGGCAGGACATGGGATTCTAGGGCCCCATGTGATCCGATGCAAGGAATCTGGATCTACTGAATGACGAGGTGAGGCTACACTGATTTTAGGGTACAGACCCTAGGAAAGGTACATGAATCATAATGAATTGTTTTATTGTGTGTCTTGGATATTTTTGGAATTTAAAATAAATAAAAAGTTTAAACAAAATGAAATATTTTTACACTACTCGGTCTTAATAATTACTTGTTTACCTTTCAGTAATGGAACTCGGACGACATCCATGAGTAGTGTGGGAGATATAGGCCCAATTGGGGTATTTGGTTGAATAGTAGATGGATGATCGAGAGGAAGAGGATGAAAATTACTAGAAGAATCTTCATTCCTTTCAGCAATAGACCCTCGGGAAGTACTTGGGTAGCATCTCAGACATGGAGACGGAGAGATGGCTCGAGGAGCTGGTGATTTCTTTCAGCTTGATCCAGGATTTAGAAGAGTACTGGGTTTCTCTAGCTATGATCTAGATGTAGGGAGAGGCACATCAGTGGTGTACACTTTATCTTGGGGTAAAGAAGGATACTGAGGTTTCATGGGCCAACTTTGGGGAGGAGTTCTGTGCGGAATTCCTTTCATCCACGATGAAGTCTAAAAAGAGGCAAGAGGTGATATCCCTTCAACAAAGGATTATGTAAGAAAGGGATTTGGGAATCAATTTCAAGTGTCTCATTATTTTCTCTCCATACCTCTTCCCAAATGAGTTGTTGTGGGAAATACGCTTAGAGGAGGCGCTTCGACCTTCTCTCCGATATGTTGTTACTCCCTTCACTCTATCGACGTACATGAAGGTTCAGAAGAAGGATGAAGTGGTGGAGATGATGCAAACATAGGGAGGTGTTCCATGAGAGGGGGTCTAGTTAATATCATCATAGGGGGAGGTTGTTAGCAGTAGGCCTACAACATTAGGACCTTCCAAGTTTTGGCCAGCGAGGAGTAGTCCTCAGTAGTTCTAGTTCTGATTTCCCTATACTCACCTTATCTCCACAAGCCTAGGACCAAGGTGATTTACCTGTGGAATCCTTGGGAACATTTTGAATTAGTTCCTGGACCGATTTTAGTACAATGACGGTGGTCCGGTTCAGCACCAACCTCAGTAGCACCTGTTACCAGCCAGACTATTTCAGCAGCAGCAGAAGCATTAAGGGCAGCGAGTTCCCGCTCCACCGAAGGAGGACGGTGCTGGACAAGGTCGACCTCTAGACTCTCCTCAAGGACCATGAACATGGCAGGATTGGGGAGGTGGTAGATATTCCAGGGGGAGAGGAGCTAGGCATTGGCAGTTTCACTCCATAGAGGAATAAAATCCAGCAGGGCTAGAGGTCATATGAGGTATGATCAGCTTGTATATAACTATTTAATGTTCCTTATTTTATTCAAGAGATTATCAATCCTTTTTTTCTGCTAGTCTAGCCCATGCCTTGGGTCCAGAAGTAAAGAGACTTTACATGCCCCTGGTGTTGAGCATGCTAGTTGGAGGTTAGAACATCCTATTTGATGTTTGTTGAGAATGTAGGCTGGTGTTGGGGTTTCATAAGTCAAGTGGGGATCTCTTTATACTGCAAATGAATCCATACATTTTCACTAGGGGGATCGACTGGATATTTTTTATGCACATTGTAATCGACTTCTTCTGGAGAAGGGTCTTGTACCCAGATATGGATGTCCAGCATGTAGATTTATTTCGCGAGTATGGACTCCATGATGGAAGCCGGTATGAGGAGCCCCATATTTCCTTTTTAGCTAAGATGTTAGTGGGATCAGTAGATGTAGAGATGGTGGAAGTTCTTGGGATTTTTACTGAGTTCTTAGACATATTCCCCCGAAGAGGTTGTGACTCTACCCCCTTAATTTAATGTTGAGTTTGGGATAAACTTACAACCCGGTGCTCGTCCGATTTCTATGGATCCCTGTAAGATCGAACCATCAAATTTGTTGGAGTTTTTGATTCAGGATGATGACCTGATAAAGAAGGTTTTTAACCAAACAAGCATGTTTCCATGGGGTTCTCTAGTATTGTTCGCAAAGAAGGGAGATGTTGGTCTCAGGCTACACATAGACTACTAAAGACTGAATCAAGTGATGGTCAAGAACCTTTACCCCATCTCGAGGATTGATGACCTTTTGGAACAGATGAAGGGGGAAGGTTGGTTCTCTAAGATCGACATGTAATCTGGATATCACTAGTTAAGGGTGAAGGAGGGTGACATCTCGAAGATTAATTTTAGGAGAAGATATGGACAATTTGATTTTTTGGTCATGTCATTTGTCGTTACAAATGCACCAGATGTGTTCATGGGTCTCATGGACTCCATTTTCTGTGAGTACCTAGATCGGTTCGTGGTTTTTTTTCATCGATTACATCCTGATGTACTCAAAATAAGAGGAGGATCACACCAAACATTTGAGGATAGTTTTGGAGGTCCTCCGACACCACCAGCTCTATGGGAAGTTTTCCATGTTCATGTTCTAGAAATTATAGGTGAACTTCCTTGGACACATGGTTCCCCATCAGGGTATAGCAGTGCACCCATTAAATATCAAGGCAGTTGTTTCTTGGGAAGAACCAAAGAACATGCCAATGGTTCATAGTTTCCTAGGACTGGTAGGTCACTATCGAAGTTTTGTTCTATACTTCTCTCATGTTGCAACGCTTTGGACGGCCTTGACCAAGAAAGACTAGGCTTTCATATAGATTTAATAGTGCCAAGAATATTTTAGTTTTCTTAAGGGGAAGCTACTTAGTGCCCCGGTGCTAAGTTTTCTATAGGAAGGTGTAACGTATGAAGTGTTTTGTGGTGATTTAGGTTTAGACTTGGGGTGTGTACTGATGCAGTAGAGTGGAGTGATCACTTATGGGTCTTGGAAGTTACGTCCTCATGAACGTAACTATTCCACCCACAACCTGGAACTTGTAGCAGGGGTGTTCACACTAAAGTTGTGGGACATTACCTCATCAAGGATCACTTTGTATTCTTCAAAGATCACAAAATCTTGAGGTATGTCTTCTCCCAGCGAGACATAAACTTGCGATAGTGGAGGTGGGTGGAGTTTCTTCAGGACTATGAATTCGAGATATCATACACCTCAGAAAATTAGAATGTGGTGTTTGACTCCTTGAGTATGAAGACATAGAAAGATGTGGTTCTAGAGTCAGTAGATGCTTAGAAATAAATGGAGGAGTTAGATGCCTCACATCTGGGCATGAGAATGCAAGATGGTACAGGCTGTCTATTTCAGATCACATTACAATCTTCATTAATATGGAAAGTGGTGGAGTCTTAATGTGGAGACATAGAGGCTGATGTAATGTTTGATCATGTTAACCGGGGTGATTCTCTAGATGGATGTCCAGAGGATGGTCAGAATCATATGTTGTTCTCTAGGAAGTTATTCGTCCCGGTGGAAGTTCATGGGAGAGTTCTAAGTGACTTCTATAACTCACCCCTAGCGGTACACCTAGTAGTTTCCAAAATTTATTGGGACATGAGAGGTTAGTTTTGGTATCCCAGAGTGAAGTGGGTAGTGGCAGAGTTTGGGGAAAAGTGCCTCTTGTATTAGTAGTTGAAGGCAGAACACCATGTTCCCAGTGGTCTGTTTCAGCACTTAGATGTTCACAAGTGGAAGTGCGATGACGTCTCAATGAATTTAATGACAAGACTACACAGAGATAAGGGAGGCTATGATTCCATCTGGGTAGTGGTGGACCATTTGAAAATATAGGCTCACTTCTTAGCAATTAAGGAGTTGAGCGCAGTGAATTCCTTGGTACAGAAGTACATGGGTGAAGTTGTGCGACTACATAGAGTTCCTAGAACCATATTTTTGGATCGGGATACACTCATTACTTAACAAGTCTATAAGGGATTATAGCAAGATTTCGGCACCCATATACTCCTTAGCACTGCTTTCCACCCTCAGACGGATGGGCAGATAGAGATGATCATCCAAACATTAGAGGATATACTACGAGCATGTGTTATGAACTTCATAGGATCATGAGTATGACATTTACCTCTGGTATATATTACCTACAAAAATAGCTATCACTCTACCACTGTCATGGCTTTGTTTGAATCATTGTATGAGAGATATTTTCGTTCACCCTTGTGTTTTATAGAGGTATGGGAGGTAGGTGTTCTTGGCCTGAAGGTGGTGCGAGCACGATGAAGATGGCTTATCTTGTGCGTGAGAGGATGAAGGAGGCTCAGAACTAGAAGAAGATGTATGCTAATCATAGGAGGAGACCCTTGGAGTTCAAGGTTGGGGAACACACGTTCTTAAATGTCTCACCTTACTGTGGACAATAGAGGTTTGGCATGGGGAGTAAACTTTCTCCCTGGTTTATCAGACACTTGGAGGTGTTGAGGCGAGTCGGCAAGGTGGAGTATCAGCTAGAGTTACAACTGCTACTGAAGAGGATCCACAATTTCATCCGTGTATCTCAGCTCCATCGGTATATACACGATTACTCCCACATCCTCGACTAGGGAGATTTGGATGTGGAGGACGATGTGATGTTCATAGAGCGACCAGTGAGAATTGAGGGTCGTAAGAAGAAGGCACTGCATGGACAGACCATTCCATTGGTTCGTGTATTGTGGAGGCATGGGGGCCTCAAATATATTACCTAGGAATGGGATTCATAGATTCATTCCCATTACCCAAAAATGTTTTGAGTTTTGATCTCGTGTTTTCTTTGTGCCTTACTTATGATGAACTGTTAAAACTGCTTACTGTATGATAAGTTATTTTTTTATTCTCTGTTTTGTGTGAGAAGTAATTACTATGCAGAGGGGGAACCTAATACCTAATCAAGACACATTAATGTGGATATAGTTAAACTCATGAGGGTGATTCGGTGCTACCCAAATCGTATAGTATCTTGACATGAAGAAAGGGACTCTCTAATCCATATGACTAGGAGGTGTGGCTTCTTAGTTTTGTATGGTTGCTCAGGTGTTTCCGTAGTTGTTCATGAGAAATATGTGAGAAATATGTCCCTAGATGTTAAGGTTAGTATGATTGTTGAACAAATATAGGGTGGTTTGTCCCTAAGAGGTATCTTACGAGGTGGTTGTTCATACCACTATCTTTCATTTGGGTTTGATCTTGAATTCTCGATGATGAGAATAGTTAGATAGGTATTTGATGTAATGTCCCAAACCCTCCTAGTCCATTAATTTATCAAATTATAGTGTTTGGGGTATCCTGCGGACCATCGATGACTCATTAAAGTGTTTTCCAAATTTCAGGTTGAACGAACGGTGGCACCGATGGGCCATCAGTGGAACTGCTCGGCACCAGTGCCAAGGAAATTGTTCTAGGGAGATGGTGCTAGGGCGATGGTTCCATGGTGATGGTGTCAAGGCGGCAGTTCCAGGGCGACGGTGCTAGGGCGACGATGACTCACCCATCGGGGATTCATTTCCAGTTCCTCCCGGACATTCGAGTTTCTCCCCAGTAACATATCTTTTAACGTAAAAGTAATTTAACGCCCCTTTCAAAGATATTTAGGGTCCCTAAATGATTTTTTAAACCACCAGGATTCGGGCGACCCTTGATTTACCAAAACATGTGGCATGTCACACCCTTTTTTTGTTTTCTAACTATCCGTGTTTCCCATTTTTTTCCCAGTGAAATTTTTCTCTATTTAAAGGAAATCTATTAACTCACAATAGTTTTATCCACCATCTATGATGATAATTAATAAATATATATTAATCCCAACATTTGAAAACACTGAGCAGTGTGGTGGATCCATGATCCTAATTTTATGTACTTCCAAATCAACTCCCCGATTTTAGGATCTGGCCTCTTCTTAAATTGAGTCCTCTCTTGCTTCTTCCATTTCATTTACCTTAGTGTTCCTCAAGACTTCCTCTGGAGAAGAGTCATGCACCTGTACTGGATCCTTTCCCGCTCATCCTTGGAGTATTCTTCTCCTACAAGTCATACCATCCCTGGTTCTTGGGTCAAGGAGAAAACTTCAATCCTGGATCATCTAGTTAGGGTTTTTTCCTTTCTCTATCTTTACTAGGAATCATGTGGGGTGGGTGTGATGATGTTCCACAAGGTCATAGAATAAACCAACATTAACTAAGATAATAAATAAACTAGTAAAGAATAAAGGGATGGGAAGTTGATGGTGTTGTTGTGTTATAGTTTTGTTCATTTTATGTTGTGAATTGTATTTTCTTATGTCCACTGAAAATCATGGTTGTTGGTGGTCCTTTCTTGTGCACTAATAATGCTCTATTTTTCTGAATAATCATGTGATTGAATGACTGTAACACAGAAACTGGTTAATCATGTAAACATGGTTGGTTAAAAGGATTCATGATGAATGAGAATCCTTGTGTGATCACCCCTTTTAACCAAATGGAATGAAGGAACTTAATGAATTGTGTTGGCTATATCTGAATACTTATTTTCAATGTTTCTGGTGATATGTATGGTTACTCTATTTGATTCCTTGTGGGGTGACATAGAGGGGAATGGAATCTATGGTTGAAAATTTATTGGTTTTTGAATATGAGGCTGTGTGGAGTCTGAATGTTAGTTCTTGGTTTGGTTCCAGTACTTTGAGGGATCTCATAGATTCCTTTTAATGTTTATACATACAAAGATAACCTATTTTGAATTCTTAAATTCATGCTTGGACATTTTAATTCAGTTGATGTTTGGGATTGTGGTTATACATGTTAATTTTCCAGTAGTGGAGGAGTGTTTTGAATGGAATCACTTAAACATGATAATGAGAACGACTACAATGGGGGAATTGTTTTCCAGAAATGGGTTGTGCTCTGGTTGTGGTTGTTGTGCACTTGTGCATGTGGGGATATCAACAAGAGTGGTTGTCTACGGCTGGTTTTTTGTTTTGAAACCCTTAGGATGGGATGAGTGGTTGATTACCTATATGAATAAAGTTTAGTTCTTTTGTTTCTTATGCACACCCCACATATGTTGATCACTTTGGGCTGAACACCCCCTTTTCATGGGGAAGGGTGTTTTTTCCAATAGTCTTATGAGTGGATTGTTATTAGATCCTTTCTTCTCCCTCTCCCTGGTATCCCAAGATTCTTCAGGAAGGCTATGAGATTCTATTGTTCATTTTGGTGTAAGACTCTTTGGGAAGGGTGTGTTGTGGTGGTTGGCCCAAGTGTGTGCGAGCTGGTTTGTTTCCCAAGTTTCTTCAGGATGGGGATCAGGTGTCTTCTAGTATGGTGTTGGTTACTCTGGACAATGTAATGCCCCAACCCTAGTTACCCAAAATTGGTGCATTATTACATAACATTGGCATGATACAAGGAACCATGTCCCAAAAAACTGATCAGTTTTGTATCCTTGGAAGTAATAGATATATACATAACTTTTACATTACATTATGAAATAAAAAAATAACATCATGTCCCCTTTGAACACTCTTATATCCCTTAGAATATTCCTGTACATTAATAGTAATATACTTCTTTGCATCCTGGAAAAAATAAAACATAAGAAAGAGGTGATCTCAGATGCCCAATAAGGATAAAAATATAGTGTAAACTTTCATAAATAAGAACAAACATATAAAGCAGTGTATAATACTAAAACAAAAGCCTTTTAAACTTAAAATTCAACATAATATGAAAAATATAAATAAAATAATCCCACTTAATTATTCACATGGAAATTATAAAATTCAAATAATCACATTTAATATCAATACGTAATTTCATAATGATGGAATGCCTAATTCTAAACTTCATAACCATAGAGTCAAGGAATTGTTCCAAGACTAAAAATAAGATTTCTGTCAAGGCCTTGTGCCAAGACACTAGTTTGTCTATTGAGACCTACCGATTCATCGAGGAGCTAGAGCGGGCTACACCAATCACTTACTAATTCCAATGCATTCCTCATAGGAAAATGTGGAAACATAACATAAACATTCGTATTAAACTAGCATACGACATGTCAATACTTTAAACATAAACCATGAATGGTATAAAAATAGCACATCCACAGTCAAACATAACTCATTAAATACAATATGGAAGATTTTGTTATAATAAATTAACCTCAGTTGAGAATAATGAAGGATATTGACATAGATGAAAATAATCATCAAAACTATTTGAGAGAAATATCCCCCTTTTTCTCGAAAACGTTTAAAAAGTATCACTATTTATCAAGAAGCTATATAAAATATATTTTTGAATCAAAGTGTCCCATACCAATTTGAAACTTTTAAAAGGAATTTTAATTTTAAAACATTAATGTCTATATAAATAAATCCTTAGAACCATTTTTAATACATGGACATTAATGAGAATGATTTAGAAGAATACATTTTCAAAACATTTAAAATGATATTTTAGTTAGAGTTCCTAACCAAATGAGAGACACTTGAATTAAAATACTTAAGGTAATAAATACTTAATAATATCATGAGAATAAAGGGAATCATGATATATTATGTCAAAGTGTAGTATATACACAAAACAAAAGTGAATTGGTGCATAACAACAAATAAGTCTCAATGGAATGCAAGTTGAGAAGAAATCTCTTATAAAGATCATATTCTTAGGTTAAGGATAAATCAATGACATAATTATGTGATAAAAATATAAATACACTAAATATGATTGGATATTCAGTGTAAAACAATTAGAGGACATTCACACATATTCTTGTCACAACAACACCAATGACTTGGATGTTTAACTCAATGAATGAAAATTGAGTCAACATTACACGTATCAAGTTCATATCGATGACTTGATAATTTATCAATGGATTTATTATGTGTATCAAAATAATATCCACAAAAATGGTAGTGGAAATTTATAAATATATAAATAAATATTTATTTCACACATAATCTTGGAGTAAAATAATCAATGATGTTTACGTAAAACCCAATGAGTGGAAATCAAAATTTGAAATTCCCTTATCGATTTGGTGACTTACCAAACATACAACCCATGATAGAAGGATCATACAATGAAGATGAAAATACCCAAAAATAAAATTATATTACATAAGGAAGAAATTCTTGGTCAGCACATACACCACACAAATAGAAATAGTGGCAATATAGCATGAATCTTACAGAAATAAGAAGTGAGATAAAAACCCCTTACCATCTGGTAATCAATCGAGTCATATGAACAAAAGTTAATAACAACCAAATAAATAATGGAATAACATGAATATAAATATAATTTTGATAACATATATCAAATGGCAGAACACAATACACCACATGCAATAAATAAGTGGCAAACAATAGAAATCTCACAGAATTAAAAGTGAGATAAGAAACCCCTAACCTTGTAATTTTCATTAGTAAAGGGTACATTAACCTTATGTATAATATTAAACTCATTGTTATTAAATTATAAAAGAATCATATACATAAATATGATATCATATATGATCTTATAATATTTCTTTGTTAATAATATTTTAGAAGTATCATCATTTCAGATGTTAACTAATTCGTTTTCCTTTATATTCTTGGTTATGTAAGCCATGTTTGTTATGGATATGATGTATTTAATTAATATACAAAATTATATTATTTTCATAAACAATATTTTTAATCATAAAATGAAAATTATTCTCGAATGATTATGATGGGGAATGAATCTCTTCGCATTCGTCGAGATGGTAATTCATACATACGCACGAGTGATAATATCATTATATTGATGGTGAAATTGTTTTTAATTGGATGGTATGTCATATATAACGAATCATTATCTCGTTATATTTATTATTTTACATCATTTATACTCATTATTATACCCATCCAAATAATGAAGTGTTTAAATAACAAACTACACCACAACTTGGAGATGGTAAGTCGTACATACGCTCGTATGGTGACTTTGTCATTTATACAAGGGATAGAATAATTAATATGGTTGTACCATATTTATAATAACATAAAATTATGTATAAGGTATTGTATTTATTATTTTGTTATGGAAACAACAATGAAAGATGTGGTGGAAGAAGAAAATAACTTGAAAGAGGGTGGTGAAATTATTACCTCTTATTTGGGTGTTTCCTTTTGAGTTCATCAAAAGGGATACTTAGGTTGGATTTATGATAAATTTAATGCCTATAGGTTGAAGGTAAGATAGTTTATAGGATATTTGTTTAGGGTTTGGATGAACCAAATGTCTATGGAGGTGTGAAATTAAGAGAAGGGGGTGTACCATTTTATAATAGAGGTGAGAGATACTTTTGGAAAAGCTTGACATATTATTTTATAATAAAATAATATTCATTTGATAATGGATCTAAAATGATTTATTTATTGTATAAGGTGGGTATGGGTCGAAAACCTCTCAAACAATAGTTTTTAGATAGGTTTAGGTCAACATATTAACCTTATCTTTTAGATTTAACTCTTTGTTAAATGGTTTGACATTTTCCATGTCTCTTTGTAGTTTTATATAATATGGTTAATAAACTGACTATAACAAGACAAGAGAACCACATGTGGTCAGTTATTAATATAAATATCATTATATAATTTTTTTGGCATAACCTTATATTTTTTAGGACTATAATATAATTTAAAAATATAATATTGTTTTTAAAAACTCCTTTCTGTCAATTTGGACACTATTTGGTATTTGGTTTTTTTGAAAGTCATCCCAAATTTATTACTTAAAAAAATACATTGAATCAATCCTAACATGTCATATTCACATATAAAATTCTTGTATGGCATCAATACTTTAAAATTATATTTATTTTAATATTTACAATACCATTTATTTGATTCATTCATTAATAAGGTAATTATGACACCATCATTATGTCATTTATAAATTTAAATATTTAATGTCTAAAAAATATAAATAAAATATCATTATTTATGAAATATTTCTATATTTCTAATGATTATTTATAGTATAATAGATAACTTATATAACCCCATGTGAAATTTGTTTTATTAAATATATATGTTTCTTTCATTTGTGTCTTTACTTTAAATTAATTAATATAAAGTGTCATTATCACTCTCATGTGGATCCATGGGGCCCCAAAATCTACAAAAGGATTCCCATGGTCGGAAATTTATCAAACATTAGTAATAAGACACATTTTAGGGAGATTTTATATTATTATAATAATATTTTATTATCCCAATTTACCGGATTTACCTTTTAACCATGGTAAATAAAATATTTACTGAAGTAAATATTCATAATGTCTAAAAATAAAATTTACCTATTTCCACAATTTTTACCTCCTGACTCCAAATAGGGAATTAATTTTTACAAATTCAAAATATTTAAGTGGCAGAAATTAATTTAAAATTAATTCATGTTGTTAAAACACAAAGCGTGTTTTTAAGAAATAATGACTATCAAAAATTTGACACTTGTTTATGCCTAGTTTAAATGTGAAATTACATCTAATGACCTCAATTATATAAAATTTTAAAAATATATTCAAATTATACTTTAAAATCACTCAAATATATAATTTAACACTATAATTTTTTTCTATTAAAAAATATGTTTTTAATTAAAATTATTATTTTTCACTATTCGTCAAAATATGAAAGTTATCAGAAAAGTACCAAAAATTTATCAAAAATAAATTTTTATGTACCTATTCTAAAGATGAATTTAATTTCACTAAATTGAATATATAAAATTTTCAAATATTGTATTTAAATAGGGTTTTCAATTAAAAGGTGGGAAAACTGCATTTTAGGAAAAATACCTCTTTTATCATAAAATTAAATTTTTCTTATATTATGTATAAGAAACAAAAAATATGAATATTAAAATTATATAGGATATATTAAATTTAATATGTGGTTAATACTATTCATAACCTCTTTTTTGAACGGCTAGTTTGGTAAGTCGTGGTGTGCTCGAACACGGTGTTGTGTGTAGCACAAGTTATTTGAATACTTTGAAGAGATAACATACTATAAAATCTTAGGGTGTTACATTCTACCCTCTTTTAAAATATTGTGTCCTCACACTTTGAAATTTTTCTTTGAAAATAAAATGTTAAAAATAGCAAAATACCTTTGTCGAAAACCCACATCAGAAATTGGGTAAATAAAATATATTCATAATAAGATGGAAAGGGAAATAAAAAAGTCACCACCTAATTATGATCTCGATTAGGAGAACATTTTTGGAAATTAGAGACACATAATTGGAAGTAAAAAAGCAAATATTTATAGGGTTTGTTTGAGGTCATCAATCACAAACAAGTGTCAAATTGAGGACCTCAAAACCATCAATATAAGATGATTTAAAATATCATCTGTTCAATAAAACACAAGGTATTAGGATCACACATTTTTTGTTTTAAGATCCCTTAACAAAAGTTTAAGAATTAATTTCCCCAAATAATGAGAGAGAGAAATATACTTGACATGTATAGTTCCATCCTTTAGCTAATTTCTACCACAAACTCATCTTTCACTCTAAAAGATAATAAAACTTAAAAATATTCTATTTATCGTAATTGTATAGGGTTCCAAAAATGAATTTATAATTTTTCTATCAGAAATTTTATAAAAAACTACACTATACAATCCAAGAAATAATGTGGGTCAGTGGTAGGCGATGCACCCTTGTCGCCCTTCGGTTGTGGGTTCGTGTCTCGCGGACTTTCCAGACGTGACAGGTTGTCACCCGACCTCCAGGTTTTCCTTTTTATGACAATCCAAAAATAATCTCAAGAAATTATTTAACCTTAAAAATAGTATCCAATGTCAAACTTAATCCATTCGAACCAATAGAATTATCCAAAATACTTTTTTCCAAACTCACAATCCAAAATTTAAAAGGAATGTAAACACATTGAAGATCCTTTTTTCCACATAATACATGTGAAAACCTTTATCATGTATTCTTTTAAAACATTGTAACACCCTAAATTACAATAAAACCTTATTGATTACATTCAAGCTCCATTATTCCTTACAGTATACTGGACATACTCCTTCTATCCAAAAATGTTTTAAACTCCAACAATGATGGAATATATAAATCATTAATCAGTTTCAAGGTAGTCAAGAATATCCAATATAATTAATCCAAATCAAATATATATTATTCCAAATTCACTACCTCAGTATCAGAACCATTTTATGGTTTATCTTTCTCTCAACCATATATTTTCCAAAAAACATTAACCTACTATAGAGTCACTTTTCTTAGTTCCACACAGTCTCAAGTCCTTAATGAAATAGTACTGTTGTACAATCCTTATATACTCTATAATTCTTATAACATGTACATCATTTATAAAATAATCAAATGACACAATACTTTAATAAAAACATAATAACTCTAATCATTCCTCTGTATCTTTGGTAGTATCATAACATGATTATTATCCAATAGCATCATTTTGGGTATATTCTGATGATTTGGACATTGATTCTCATAGTGTCCCAAATCCTTGCAGATGAAGCATTATACATTTGAAACTTTTTTCTTACCCTTTTAATCACGTACATGGTGTCATTTTTTCCACACTTATAACAAACTCCCATTACCTTCGAGTATTTACCAAGGTTATTCTTTCTATAGTTATCACATGTGTGAAAATCCTTATTTCCCCTCTTCCCTTTATCAATCTTTCTCTCTTCCACCTTTTTCTTCTATTTCTTCCCTTCAAAGCCATAGGGCTCATAGAATTTTTTACTTATCTTATAAACACGTGATATTATTTATTCATATGATGAGAATACGTGGAATACTATTTCCCCTTTTAAATGTTCGCTTAATACCATGCAAGATAGGATCCTTCTTAATCTTTCAATCATGCGTATTGCTGGAATTATCATTCCTTCTACTGTGCTCCATTTCTAAAAATGGCATACACTAGGTTAGTTTATGAATCACAATTCATAATTCCAAACATGTAAAATACCTAACGTAAATGTAAATTTTTATTCATATAATGCATATTATTAAAAATGTTTTCTTTGAGGAATTATTTACTGATAAATCCTTTAAAATGGCTTGTAAAGAAAAAGTGAATTTTCCTAAGAATATCCCATGGGAGTGTTGTAACCAAGAGTGAAACAAGGCCCATAGTTGTGTACTAGGATACCCCGAGTCAATCCCGAAACTCCTTGTTAGAGTTTTCACTCCTAGGTACAACTGTGTCAAAGTTACCTCTACCTTCTAGTATCCAGACAGGGATGTATTGCTAGGGAAATTCATAAAATCTCAACATTACCACAATTCTAGGAAGTTATTCTATACTAATCCTTAAAGTTTGTCTTAGGGTAATGTTCTCTAATCAAAGTTTTTCTAAATATAGTTTCCATGATTTGTAATAAACTTCCTCTAATACCAACTGAAACTCCCTAACCTCAGTTACCCATAATTGATGCATTATTACATAACATTGGCATGATATGAGGAATCATGTCCCAAAAGTCTGATCGGTTTAGTATCCTTGGATATACTATATATATATATATATATATATATATATAAGTTTTAAATTATATCATGAAACAAAAAAATAACATTTCATCCCCTTTTAACACTATTATATCCCTTAGCATATTCATATAGGTTAATTATAATATACTTCTTTGCATCCTAGAAAAAATAAAACATAAGAAATGGGTGATCTCAGATGCTCAGTAAGGATAACAATATAGAGGAAAATGTCATAAATATGAACAAACTTTTAAAACAATGTATAAGACTAGAACACAAGCCTATTAAACATAAAATTCAACATAATATGGAAAATATAAATCAAAAAATTCCATTTACTTATTAACATGTATATTCTACTAGTATAATAATCACAAGTAATATCAATAGCCAATTTCATAATGATGGAATGCATAATTCTAGACTTCATAACCACATAGTCAAGGCCTTGTGCCAAGACTACAAATAAGATTTTATCAAGGCCTTATGTCAAGACCGTAGTTTGTCTCATGAGACCTACCGATGCATCGAGCAGCTATATCGGGCTCCACCCATCACATACTATGTCCAATGCATTCCTCATACTAAAATGTTGAAACATAGCATAAACATTTCTATTAAACTAGAATACAAAATGTCAATACTTATACCATAAACCATGATTAGTATAAAAATATCACATCTGCAGTCAAACATAACTCATTCAATACTATATGGAATATTTTATTATAATAAATTTAACTCAATCGACAATAATTAGGTATATTGACATTGATGAAAATAATCATCAAAACTATTTGAGAGAAATATCCCCCTTTTTCTTGAAAACATTTAAAAGTATCACTATTTATCAGGAAGATGTTTAGAATAGATTTTTGAATCAATGTGTTCCATACCACTTTGAATCTTTTAGTAGGAATTTTAATTTTAAAACCTTAATTTTAATATAAATAAATCCTTAAATCCATCTTTAAAACATGGACATTTTTTATAAGGATTTAGAAGAATAAAAATTTAAAATATTTAAAATGATATTTTAGTTAGAGTACCTAACCTAATGAGAGACGCTTGAATAAAAATGATTGAGGAAATTAAAACTTAATAATATCATTAAAATAAAGGTATTCATGATATATTATGTCAAAGTACAGTATATACACCAAATAAAAGTGAATTGATGCATAACAACAAAGAAGTCTCAATGTAATGTAAGTTGAGACGAAATATCTTATAAAGACCATATCCTTAGGATAAAAATAAATAAATGACATAATTATGTGTAAAAAATATAAATACAAGAAATATGATTGGATATTTAGTGTAAAACAATCATATGACATTCACCCATATTCTTGTGACAACAACACCAATGACTTGGATGTTAAACTCAATAATGAAAATTGAGTTAAGATTACTCTTATCAAGTTCATATCGATGAATTAAAAATTTATCAATGGAATAATTATGTGTATCAAAAGAATATAAACACAAATATTAGTGTAAATTACTACATAAATAAATAAATAGTGATTTCACACATAATCTTGGAGTAAAATAATCAATAAAGTTTGCGTAAAACCCAATGAGTGGAAATTGAAATTTGAAATTCCATTATTGATTTGGTGACTTATGAAACATACATCCCATGAAAGCAGTATCATACAATTAGTATTTAAATACACATAAATTATATTATATTACATAAGTAATACAATCATGGTCATCACATATAACACATAAAAGGAAATAGTGGCAATATGGCGTGAATCTCACAGAAATAAGAAGTGAGATGAAAAACCCTTACCATGTTGTAATAAATCAAGTTGTATGACAAAAAGTTAATAACCACCAAATTAATCACATAATTCCATGAATATAAAAATAATAATGATAATATATATCATATTTCAATACAAAATACACCACATGCAACAAATAAGTGGCATACAACGGAAATCTCACAGAATTAAAAGTGAGATAAGAAACCCCTTACCTTGTAATTTTCCTTAGTATAGGATATGTTAACCACCAATATAATAGTTAAATAATTGTTATTAAATCATACAATAATCATATACAAAAATATGATATCATATATGATCTTATAATATTTATTAGTTAATAACATTTTATTAGTATCATCATTTGGGATGTTAACTGATTCGTTTTCCTTCATATTCTTGGTTACGTAAGCCATATTTGTTATGGATATGATGTAATTTATTAATAAAAATAATTATATTATGTTAATAAACATTATTTTTAATCATAAAATGAAAATTATTCTTTAATGATTATGATGGAAAATGAATCTCATCGCCTTCATGGAGACGGTAATCCGTACATACGCATGAGTGACAATATCATTATATTGATGGGGAAATAATATGTAATTGGATGTTATATCATATATAAATAATAATTATAATGTTATATGTATTATTTACATTAGTTATAATCATTATTATACCCATAAAAATAATTATGTGTTTGAATAACAAACTACACCACGACGTGGAGACGGTAAGTCGTACGTAGGCACGTATGGTGACTTTGTCATTTATAGGATGGATAGTATAAATAATATGGTTGTAAAATATTTATAATAACATCACAGTATATATAAGGTACTATAGTTATTATTTTGGTACGGAAACAACAAATAAAGATGAGTTGGAAGAAGAAAAGAACATGAAAGAGGGTGGTGAAATTATTTCCTCTTCTTCAGGTTCTTTATTTTTGAGTTGATCAAAAGGGATCCTTAGGTTGGATTTCTGATCAAAGTAAGACCTCTAGGTTTAAGTTAGGATAGTTGAGAAAATATTTTGGTAGCTGTTGGTTGAACCAAATGGCTTTGGAGGTGTGAAATTAAAAGAAGTTTAAGTAACCTTTTATAAGAGAGGTGAGGGTCACTTTCAGAAAATATTGAAATATTATTTTATAATAAAATCGTTTTTCATTTCTAATTGATCAAAAATGATTTATTTAGCAGATAAGGTGGTTAGGGGTTGAAAACCTCTCATAAAATAGGTTTTATAGAGGTTTAGGTCACCATATTAACCTCATATTATAGATTTAACTATTTGTTAAATATTTTGAAATTTACCATGTCTCTTTGTATTTGTATATTATATGGTTACTAAACTTAATATAACAAACCATGAGAACCCCATGTGGTTCATTACTAACATAATTTTCATTATATATTTTCTTTGGAAGATCCTTATATTTTTAGGACTATTATATAATTTAATAATATAATATTTGTTTTAAAAACTCATTTATGTAAATTTTGATACTATTTAGTATTTGGTTTTTTTGAAAGTCATAACAACATGATTACTTCTAAAAAATACATTTAATTAATCCTTACATGTAATATTAACCTAGAAAATTATTTTATGTCATCAAAACGTTCAAATTATATTTATTTTAATATTTACAATACCATTTATTTGATTCATTCATTAAAAGGGTAATTACTTCATCATCATTGTTCCATTTATAAATTTAATTATTTAATGTAAAAAAATTATAAATAAAATTTCATTATGTATGAAATACTTTCATATTTATAATTAGTATTTATAGTCGAAAATATAACTTATATAACCCCATGTAAATTTTTTTTTACTAAAACAAATATGTTTATTTCATTTTTTTTCTTTACTTTAAATTAATTAATATAAAGTGTCATTATCACTCTAAAGTGGATCCATTGGGTCCCAAAATAGAACTAAATATTCCCATGGTCTAACATGTATCACCCAATAGTAATATGACAAATTTTATGGTAATTTAATAATATTATAATATTATTGTTTTCCTAATTTACCATATTTACCCTTTAACCATGGTAAATAAAATATTTGCTGAAGTAACTATTCAGAATATATAAAAATAAAATTTAATTATTTACACAATTTAGACATCCTGATTCCAAATATGTAATCCATTTATCCAAATTAAAAACACAGAAGTGGAAAAAATGAATTTAAAATTAATTCTTGTTGTTAAAACAGAAAGCGTGTTTTTAAGAAATAATAACTATCAAAAGATTGACACTTTTTTATGTCAAGTTTAAATGTGAAATTACATGAAATGATAAAAATTATATTAAATGATAAAAATATAGTATAATGATACTTCCAAACCACTCCAATTTATAATTTAACATAATAAATTATTTCTATTAAAAAAGTGGTTTTTAATTAAAATTTAGTATTTTTTCACCATTCATCAAAATTTAAAAGTTATCAGAAAAGTACCAAATATTTATCCAAACAAATTTTTTATTTACCTCTTCTAAATAAGAAGTTAATTTCAATGAATTGAATATATATATGTTTCAAATATTTTATTTAAAAGTGTTTTCCATTAAAAGGAGGAAAACTGCATTTTTTGAAAAATACTTCTTTTATCTTAAAAACTGAATTTTTCATATGTTATGTATAAGAAACACAAAATATAAATGTTTAAATTATATAGGATATATAAAATTTAATAGTTGGCTGATACTATTAATAATCTCTTTTTTTAACAACAAGTTTGGTAAGTCGTGGTTCACTCGAACACAGTGTTGTGTGTAGCGAAAGTTATTGAAATACTTTGAAGAGATAACATACTATAAAATCTTAGGGTGTTACAGACCATGTGTCTATGGGTGTGGTTATGTGTGGTTTTTGTGACCGAAGTGTTTTAAGGCATGGTTATGTGTGTTGTTGGTGGCCTAGGTGTATGTGGGTGGGATGCATGGTTTTGATGGCCCATAAGTTTGTTATTGGGTGATAGTGGGGCTATAGTGGAACTTGTGGGGGAGATATAATGCAGAGGATGTCCTAAATAACCAGTGGGAAAGCGGTGCGGGGTACCCCCAATATCTATGTGTGATTACTATTACTTTACCCGACTTGCATTATTTGGGGAGTGTGCCTTGGTGAGGCTGGGTGGATAGTTTCCTTGCTATGTGTTTTGGTTACCTCTTTTCTCGTGGGGCATTAGACTGCCTCCCAACTTGTGCATGACAGCTTTTGGTTTTCCCTACTAGGTATTACTATTTACTCACCTTGTGTATATAAAACTACTTTCAGGTTTCCAAAAGGACTTTGAGGACTCTGTCAAACCTTACTAGCTTTAGCTTCGGGAGTTGTCATGGCTATTTTACTTTCTTTTGGTACTACCTCTACAGTTTTCTTGTACTCTGTATAAGATTATTCTTGAACATGCAAATGGGAATTTGTTTTTGGATTTACGTTTACTTTCAGTTTTTTTGGAGTTGTTTGGGATTTACCATCTTATCTCCACATCTTGTTATATAAAATTGGTAATTCCTTCCATATTACATGAGATAATGTACCCTTAGTGCTACTTTCCACTCTAGGGCCTATTGAAGGCGGGACTCAGGCTACACTATCTCTCATTCAACTTGAAGAAGGAAAGGTCTTGCAGTTTGTTGTCCCTTCCCTCATCTTGGTGTAGGCAGGTCCTGAAAAATATATAATGTAAACCATGATTAAAATATTATATATATTCAGTATATATGTATTTATAGTAATCAAAAAAGTTTTATAGATAGTAAATCAATTACATCGTTCATGGATACGGTAGGTCATACATACTCATGAACTCAGCTTCCATTTTCATGACATTTTAAAAGTAAAAAAATAAAATTACATATACCTATATTATAATTTCTTTATCATATTAATTTCATATTTATCTCATATTTTAACTAAAATAATTTGTAATACATTCCATTTAATGTGTGAAAAAATCACATCACTTTGAGGAGGTAGTTTTCCAGAAGTCTGAAAATGATTTTATCGTATTCCCAAAAAATGGATAGCATGAAGGTATGTGTTATATAAAAAATTATATAGAAAAAATTATATATAAATAAAATATTTATATTAAATGAACTATAATCTCTTCATTATTTCAAACCTTGAAATTTGTAATGGAAGAAAGAATGGATGAATGATGGTTGTGTATCACATTTTAAGGAAGTGTGTAAAAGTGTAGGTCTTAAACTTAAAATAAAAATATATAAATATATTTAGGATGTTTAGGTTATTATATAATCAATATATAAGTATAATTGAAGTGGTGTTGAATTAAATAAAACAAAAGATCACATTAAAAAATGTTACATCTTCTTCACGTAACTCCTTTGGTTTATGAAAAAATTATTCCTCAGTATGATTTATGACCTTTTTAGGCCAGTATTATGAGTTTATAGATGTTATTAGACTATTTGGGTTGGTATTTGATGATCAATGTGGCTTCAGATGTGTGAGGAATAGGAAGAGTGAATGCAATTTTATATTAGAGGAGGAGTGGCATTCCTGTAAATACCAAAAGGTAAACACTATTGGGTGACCCCCCTTACCTCATGTCCTTACAAAAAGGTAAAATAATGGGATAAATGGAAATTATGGTCTATAAAAACTCATTCCAAAAAAAAATAAAATCTTTTTTATCATTTTTTCCCTTAGTCTTTAATTTTCCTTATTTTTTCCATTTTAGTTTTCATTACGTGACTAGTTTTCAAACCTATGTAATTTATCCATTAAGACTAAATTAAAAAAATAATTATGATAAAATGTATACTCATTTATTTATAAATATTATACATAATTTACAAAATATAACTCTCATGTGTGTTTGAGATTGATTTTAATTTAAGTGCATGTAATGCAAAAAAATACTATTTTAACCAGAACACTGAAAATAATGATTTTAGTATTTATGGGTCAATATGCTCATTATAAAAGATAAATTAGAAAATAAATAGACCATATTATATATTTATTTACATTTAAAAATCAATTTTAATAAAATAACATTTTTAGTAATTTTAATTCTTTTAATAAAATATCATCTATTATAAAATAACATTAATGTCAAGTTTGAAATTATTTACTAAATTTGAATTTAAAAATATAAGAATAATGATGTAATTACAATATATTAAGGTAAAATCTGTAAAACCAGATATATTCATCTTAAAAATAAGGTAACCCACTAATTCTTTCAATTTCTTTTAGTTTTAATATTTTTATTATCAGTTATTTTATTTTATTATTAAGTAAGTAATAATTATGTTGGTGTTTCATAAGAATTTTACATAACTAAATCATCCCAAAAAATTAATGATAAAATATTATTATTAAAATAACTTATTTATCTTTCAGAATGATATATATAACTAAAAATATGATTTTTATTATATCTCAAGGAATTATAAATGTTAAATGTAAGGAAGGTTCCTTTTCATTATTTTTCCTTACTTAACTTATTATATAGGTTACATTCATGGAACATTATCCCACTAAATAATAAAATTATTACCCAAAGGGGATATAATTTAAATATGGTAATATAATGGTTTTTTTTACATGTTTCTAATTCATTTTTTCACTTTAGTTTAAGATTTTGTCTCTTTTTAGGCTTACTTTTCTCTTAATCACTATAATTAATTTTAATTATTATCAATACTTTTTTATTCAAAAAATAAGTTAACCAAATTAAAAACTACAAATGATTATTATTAAAAATATTTAATCTTTTTTCCAACTTTTAATCACATAAGGGGTAGAAATTAATTTATAATTAATCATGCAGATGGGATGAGAAAATGGGGTTTTAAGGTAAAAATGTTCAAAATTTTGGGATGTGTTTATATCCAATTTCAATTTGAAATTCATTATAATGACCTAAAATGGATTAATTGAGGTAAATTTGATGTGATTTTCCTTTAAAATAAATTTCAAATATAATTTATCCTTATAAATAAATTAGGTAAAAATGCACTTTTAAATTAAAATTTGGTATTTTTTCACTATTCATCAAAACCTGAAACATCATGGAAATATACCAAAAATTTAACGTAAGATAATTTTAATTATTTGATTATAAAAATAATGTTTATTTTGAAATATAAATTTATAAAAGGGTCAAAATTAAATTTTAAAATAGGTTTTCCATTAAAAGGTGGAAAAACTCAGTCTTGTCTGTAATGCAAGCTAATCCATTATTGTGTGTGGCGTAGTCTTAACATGGTGTTGTGTATAAATTAACCTAAAAAATAATAATGTTATTCTAAAATGAAAATATTTTAAGGTATTATGGTGTTACATTCTATCCATCTTAATTAAATTATGGCATTTCTATTAAAAATTGATCTCGATAATCAAGGGTTTGATATTTCAAAATAAAATTGTTGAAAAACCCATGTCATAAATAGGGTTGACAACAAAATTTATAAATAAAAAGGAAAGGTAAATTTGATGGTTACAAAAAAATATAGGCTTTCAAATAGAAGAACATAATTGAAAACATAGACCTAAAAGGGAAATCTGAATACCGAGTTCTGATGGAGAGTGATAGAGAACACGTTCGTGAGAATTTTTTTACCACAAAGTGATAAACCATAGGTGTGAATAAAGTTCATGGATATCATATAAAATGAGGATGATAGGATAATTTTTTAAACCCTATACCTAAATTTGAGGAATTATTTTGGTAATGATCCAAAATTTTACCAATATAAATTAACATTTTATAATTATTTCATATAGTATACAAGACATAAAATCACTTTCAAAATACATTACAAAATGTATAAATGATGAATGAATGAAAAAAAGGTATTTCTTGAAATTAAAGAACCTTTTTTGGTGGAATATTAACTTGGCCCTTAGAGCACTAACATACCCATTATGAATATTAATTCATCCAAAAGAATAAAAACCACATATATATTAAATTATAAATAAAATTTAGGCATCCTATAAATTATAGTATCATATATTTATATCATTGTACTAGTAAATTAATATTCAAAAAATTATTAATTATGTGCTAGAATTTTTTGAAAAGATAAATATTCATTTGTAATTTTATAATTAATATAATTATGAAAAATAAAATTAATTTTCACAAAACAGATCCATAAACTAATATTTTTCTTCCTTAGGATTATAATATTGTTTTGTGAAAAAATAAATATTTTTTCAAAGTGTTATAAAATCAGTTATAATTTTAAAATCATTATTTTCAAAGTAAATTATGATTTTCATTAAAAATTAAATTTAAAATATTTAAAGAATTATTTTCAAAAAATTCATTTCAATTTTGGATTACACCTGTCAAAAAAAATTTAGGGTGATTTTTTTGGGATTTTTCTAGAATACTTTTTTTTTGTGAATTGTAAAATACGAAAATTTACGATAAAAGAAAAATACTATAATTTTTTAGTCATTGTTGATGTAACGATGGGTTAAGCCCAAAATCTCAAACTCTAAATCATTATTTAAATATATTTAGTGATGAGGTTCAAAATATTCATAGTCTTAATTCAAAATAATAAACAATTGAATGAAATAATGAAAAAACGCCCCTATCATCCCCTATAAATACAACCCCTCACCACCTCGTCTCCTCAAACCTTCAAAGCCTTGAATATTGTACATGTTCTTCAAAATAATATTCCCAATACAATCCCCCATTTCCATGATATCATTGTCTCATAAAAATACCGAACCTTTTTCGCTAAGGAGGTTCTCATGGAGGATAAAATCAAGAGGCAAAATCCTCTTTCTTTTTCTTTTAATTTCTTTTCAATTTCAATTTTTTCTTATCCTATCCACACATCCAATTATCAAAGTGGCATGATAAATCCATTAAATTTTATATAATGTAATTTTATTATGTCAATGTAATAATTCATCTTCAAATATCTTCCCCATTCCTTTTATTTTAAAAATGAAAATATAGTCAATGGTGTTTCGATTTACCACCACTGTGGATTATGAATTTATTTTTTCACTACTACCATCATGTCTTGTTATAAAACCAATATAATGGTTTGAAAAGATATTAAAATGTATGTTATTATTTTTTTATGTTTTCTAACTAACTTATATAAACAATATTTAATAATAATAAAAAATTAGTTTTTTTATCGAAAACCCACCAAATTTATCTAAATGATTACCATTAACATTTTATTTAATTATTTATCCTCATAACATATGAAAAAATGATATATAATACCAATTAAACCTAATTAATTTCATTAATAACATATAATATCAATTTCGGTATATTATCCCTATTTTACTCGAACTTACATTCATGCATACAAGTGAAAAGATCATGAAAACCAAGAAAACAAAGACATAGGAATTATGAAATTGAACACAGTAACTCATCAAAATAGACATAAATTAACTAAATAAAATTATAATGAATCAAATACTTGTAAAAAGATTCTATATTTTTTATTAATGAATTTGATTTTATTATCTAGGATATTAAAGTTAAGAAAGCATTACGGACATAAGGTAAGGGGATTCCCGAACCGAACTTTATTTATTTGGGTTTTCCTTTTTCAATCCATTTTTTAGTATGGATGTTCAATTATTTTTCCTTAAATATCATTTATTTTTTACATTAATTTCTTTTCTAGGATATAAATTCTTCCAAACTTGATTTATTACAAATAGAAATATTTTTCCGAAAGAACTCTTCTATCTAAAAACACATGTTTTTATTCTATTGAGATTGATTTTTCTTCACTCAAGATTAATGATTATTATTCTAAGTATTATATTCAATTTTAATTTTGGGAACTTCAATTTTTATCCATGAAAGTATGATTTATGAAATTATCATGAAACCTGTTACTTTTTCATGGGTTATTATAAGTAAAATATTATTATATATGTTATGTGGCATGTGTGATTATATAAATGTTATGATGTGATAGGTGTGCCAGGATTATTATATAGTGCTTCAATGCATTTTTTAATATGATGTATCTCATGAGATAATTTTCATGATGTGTGAACATGATTCTATCTTTTTTTAAAATTATGATTCTATGATGATGCACATATATTATGCATTAATATGAAGCTATATTTGTTCAAAACTTTGTGTGGTCATTCACCACTAAAAAACAATGCTTCATTTTTATGTATTTCTATATTCCCTTCCTTTATCTAATTATTCCTCTCATGATTATGATTATGATACATTTAATATGTTTTGATGATGATGTTCATTCCCACCCATGTTTCATATCTCTAAATCATCCTCTTTTAGGGATTTTATCTCACCCCTTCCTTTTATGTAAATCCTCACATGAATTCTTGAACTAAGGATAACATAATCGAAGATAATAATCTCAAGAATAATTAATTAAACAATGTTTACTCTTTATTTTGTATAAGTTTTTAATGGTTTTAATTTTCCCAATACACTAAAAATTTTGATCCTGGTTGTGAAACTCTTTTATATTTTTTATCATTAAAATGAATTAATAAAAAATATAAGAAAAGTATGGTCTTTATAACTTCACACTATAATAATTCAATGAAATTTAATTACTTGATACATTTCTATTTCATATGAATAATCTTATTCTATAGGGGTTCCTTGAACTATTTCTACTTCATCTCATAGCATAATTCCCACCATTGGGTAAAGTAATACATAAATCTCTAAAACCTTGTCCAAATTTCAACATAACCAATTATATAACTTGTTAAAAATTTTAAAAAATTATGATCCAACACTTTAGAAGGAAGTTCACTGAATTTCCAAAATTAAAAAAACATGAAGTGTCACTTAATCATCACATCCTAAACATGTCAATATCTTCATCATAGATTCACTTTTAATTTGGTAAAAACATTAATTTCCATTAAACCTTATTGAAAACATGCATGATTCCTTCTTCCATAAAGAAAAATTAGATTATTAGATATATTACTTAAATTCAAGATTTTTTTAAACTCTATCTATGATGGAATTAACCACATTGTCAACAAATCATTACTCAGAGAGGCGGGATGAGAGACAAGACTCCCTCCCTCTCTCTCTCTCTCTAACCCAGTAGTGAACTATGGTTTTATGAAATTGAGGCTTACAATATTTTTGATGGAGTTCGAGTTTATTTGTTGTGATGCTGGCGGCGTTGCTATGAAGATCAGTTGAGTGTGGGCGTCATAGGTTACAGGACATCTTGTTGTGGTGACTGAAGCGGTGGTCGTCAATGTTGTTACTAAGATGGATGGTGGAAAGGTAACCTCCCAGGCAGTCAATGAGATGATTTCTACCTCTATGGTGGCATCCATGGTTGGTGACTTTGATGATGTCATTGTGAGAATAGGTGGGGTTTTGGTGCCACATATTGAGAAGAGTACTGCGGCGGTGTCTAATGCGACAGTATTCATTGAAACAGTCGGTGGAAATCCAGTGACATTTCAGGAGACCGTTGATTTTTTGAATTCTACTAAAAATTCTCATAAAAAAATACTTCCATTGATCCGGATATGGATGTGCTTCCACACGGTGATCAAAATGAAGGATCCTCTTCCAATCGCTCATTTGCATGAATTAAAGGTATAAGGATCCAGCCTTAAAACATTACATAATTTTGAATTAAATGAATAATTCACATTGAGTATCTTTTCAGGTTTAGAGTTTTAGAGAATTATGACATAACTATTATATATCACAAGATTACAAAGTAGACACTTCTAATCAGTTTCCATTTTTTTCATAAAATAAAAACTCTTAAAAAGAAACATGTCTAGTTTCAAGTTTTAGATAGCATGTCTTTCCTTGATCCCATCCTTTACCCTATTCACCTTTAAGTCCTCTGGAAAACATTACAAAAACTTGGGATGATCATAAAAATTTCAATAAGGGATATAAAAATACGGAATGAAAACATTATTCCATGTATACATAAGAATCAATGAAATCATACTTTACTCATAAAACATAAGCACTTTAACATACATCATGAAATCATAAGATTCATGAATAACTCATAGAAATTATAAGACATAAATGTAACTTGAGGAATTCATAACATTATTACATAGGGAGTAAGCCTCATGGTTATGTTTAGAATACCCATCACAGTATATTCCCTAAATCTCTTCGGAGAAACCTTAGCGTTTAACTCCTTTGCATTACCCAATGCATTGGAGAGCTATATTGGGCTCACCCGCCCAAAGTTTATCACGGAACCACCCATCTTCATAAACATTTACCAAGAACCATAAAATAATCATAACACTTAAAACAAGCATAAAGAAAACATAAAATTTCCACATTTCAATAACAAGATATCACATCATGATATTAACATAAATAAAAACATCAAATAAATTCATCAAAACTCTATGAGAGAAATATCCCTTTATACTTTGAAAATATTAAAAGAAGACATTTAAAAGAGATTTTAGAATCAAAGTGTCCCATAACACTTCGAAACTTTTGAAAGGGTTTTAAAACATTCATTTCCATATAAATAAATCCTTAAAACCATTTTTAAAACATGGACATGGATGATAAATGTTTAAAAGAATAAATCTTTAAAACCATTTAAAACAATGTTTTAATAAAAGAGTCCTTTTCCATTTTGAACATTTAAATTATAAGCCACATGAAAGTAGACCACTTTCAAAACATTTAAATGACTTGAGTATATACATAATATGGATATGGAATGTAAAAGTGGTTGTATACACACTTTAAATAGAATAAAAGTGCATATCATCAAGAAGTGTCTCAAGGAAGAGAAATTGAGACGTGATCCCATTCCAAGATCGTGTCATTAGTGCAAGGATAAAGCAATGACATAATTATGTGTGACAAGTATAAATACACCCAATATAAGTGGATATCAAGTGTAAAACAATCAGAGTTCATTCACACATACATTTGGAAAAACAAAACCAATGACATAGACATTTAACTCAATGAAATGAGATTGAGTTATACAAATTTGTAAAAATTACGTAAGAATTTATCAATGAGATGATTGTGTGTAGAAATAGTATATCTACACAAAGTTGTGTGGAAGTTACAACATAGAGATTCCACATATAATCTTGTCCTAATAAAATCAAGATGTAGAGGTTTAACCCAAACAATTGAAAGTGGGTTAAGAACTTCCCTTACAGAAATTCGACAGCCTAACGGCGTCACTTTAGATTTCATAAAATGAGCTGATGAGTGACAAAAAGGGTTATATCATCACTTGGACATAACATCTACAGAAATAAGGATATATAAGAACATATAAAATCATAATAATATGTAAATTAAAAGACATAACAAGAATAAGTCTTTTTAAAAAAAATAGGGTGAAAGAATCCCTTACCGATTTGGGTAACTTTCGAAACGTACACCCCATGAAAGAAGGTCCAAACAGTTATGATGTAAATACCCATAAATGAGAGTATATTGGACAGATATTATAATCATGGTCAGTACATACACCACTTAATAGAGATAGTGACAAGTATAGCATGAATCTCACAAAAATAAAAAGTGAGATAACATATCCCCTTACGAAAATTCGACAGCCTAACGGCACCACTTAAAACATCCAAAAATGGATTGAAGATATCAATTATGGTATCTCCTCATATAACCATAAAAATTACAGTAATAGGAATATATAAGAACATCCCCCAACATAATAAAGAGGAGCTTAAAAGAAGTGACATAAAATAGAGTACTTAAAAAGAAAGAGAGAGGTTGGATCCCTTACCTCGTGTCTGACTTGACTCGATCATTCATTAATTTCCTTAATAATAAACTAGAGTTAATTTCTACTTTCTTAAGAACATTTTTTAAGTTAATTATTCCTTTTATATCATTTATTACCATTTTGTGAACATCATGTAATTATTTAAGTTAATAACGGTCGTTTTGTCGATCATTGGTACATGAGTCAAAAATAAACTTCTTATAATTACAAGTTTCTCATGTGGTAAAATATCCATTATATCCAAAAATATATTCATAATTTAAATATCAAATATATCATATATATCCAGTATATAAATTCATTTGTAATATTATATAACATTTAGAGGTAATAAATTAAATGCACTGTTCATGGAGATGGTAAGTTGTATGTACGCATGAACGATACATTCATTTCTATTTCATATTTAATGGAATGAAATAATAATGATATAAAGGTATATTATAATTCCATTATAATATAATATATATAATATCATTAACCCCATACTTTATACATCCCACATATGGCATTAACGAATCAAACCACTTTGAGGTGGCGGTAGTCCGCACTTCTTAAAATCAAGATATCTCGTTTACCCATAATGGAAACCATAAAGGTATGCCATAAATAAAAAATATAGAAGAATATTGGAAACATAAACATAATATATATCATATATAAAAATAGTGACATCTTAATGGCCACCATTAAAGGTGTTAGAAAAATATTGAACAATCATCATTTCGTGAGACAGAAATTCACCATCCACAGAAACAGTATGTTCTTTAACCATTAGACGGAGGTGTGTGTAAGTTTAGATGAAATACTTCACATTAAAACATCCTATTATATTAAATATACTTTTTTTGTTACAAAATAAAGTAATAAAAATAGTTTAGTGGGTTGGAGAAGCAAAATAAAACAAAATAACATAAGAGACGACATTACCTTTAAATCGGGTAACTCCTCTTGGTTTGAACCAAAAGGGTTTCTTGAAGAGATTTATACCTAAGGTAAGGCTTATATGATGAATAGAGGGATGTGTAGAGATGAAATGAGCATAGTTTTTCTGATCCAATGTCATGAGAGGTGTGGGTAAGGGGGAAGATGTGGGGGAATTTTATAAGAGGGAGGAGTGGTATTCTTGGAAAGTGATGAAAAAATACTTTATTATAAAATGATTTTCGGATATTAAAGGTCCCAAAATTATATATTTCTAGTATAAGTTGATGAGGGTTCGAAATCCACCCATACAATAGGTTTTGGATAAGTGTGAGCCTTATATTTTACTATATCTTCTTATTTTATTTAAATCGTTCTTTAATGAGATAATCACTACATCATCATGGTGTCATAAACAATTTATTTATTTAATGTCCAAAAATTATAAAAAAAATACTGATATTTATGAAATAGTTTTATCTTTATAATGAATATTTATAGTCAAAATATGGCTTGTATAACCCCATGTAAAAATTGTTTGAGTAAACCAATACATGTTTGTCACATTTTTATTTTAACTTTAAATAAAAAGTTATTAATGTCATTTTCTTACCCATGTGGCTCCATGGGGTCCCCAAGTTGACCCATGGATTTTATTGGTCGTCCATGACACATCAAATAAGGTTATGACATGTGTCAAAGTAATTTCATATTATTATAACATTATTTTTACCTTAAATTACACCAATTACCTTTAATCGCGATTAATAAAACATAAAAGTTACTATTCACCAAAAAAATATTTTAATCCCATTGAACCAAATTTTACTTCCTAATGAAAACCATGTATATTGGATTTTTAAAAATCAAATCACAGAAGTGGTAATGTTTCATTTAAATGAAAAATTGGTTTTTTAACTACCACTTAGTGGTTTCACTATTCATCAAGAATTGACATTTTTCAGAAAAATACCAAAAATTCACCCAAATCTATATTTGATATTCCAAATTCAAAAATGATCTCTATTTTACAAAATTCAAAACATATAAGTTTCACTAATTATTTTAATAATTAATTCCCGTTGTCAAAACAAATAGCGTGTTTTTAAGAAACAATATCTATTAAAAGATTGACACTTGTTTATATCCAATTTCAAAGTAAAATTAATTCAAATGACCACCATTGGATTAAATGGTAAAAATATTTTTTAATTAAACTCTAAACCCAATTAAAAAGATAATCTATCCATATAAATAAATTATATTAAAAGGAGGATTTGAATTAAAATACAACATTTTCACTAAAAATGAACTTTATCGGAAAAAAATAACAAAAATTTACACAAAGTAAATTTTGATGTCCAGATTCTAAAGAAGGATTTTATTTTGTCAAATACAACATATAAAATTTTCAAAAGTATATTTAAAAAGGTTTCTCCATCAAAATGCGGTTAATCGACCTTTTAAAGAATATTAGAAGATTTATGCTTAAAATTGGATTCATTTGTGTTTTAAGCCTCTAACATTAATTGGATAAAAGTAAAAATATTTGACAAACATATATAATAATTTTGTATTTAGTTCTATTCATTCCTGCCATTGCAATTGCTAGGCATTAACTACTATTTAAAATAATATTATTATATTATTAGTGTGAAACATAATATTTCAAAGAAACTCGTTGTTGCGTGTTGGGTATGCCATCGAACATAGCATCCCCTTTAAAGTAATATTGATATTTTATTAATAAATATTAATAAATATGAAAATTTCATATCCATTATTTACCTGGGATGTTACATCCTTCCCCCCTTTTGGGAATTACATCCTCACAATTTTAAAATTGGGCTCGGAAACTTCATTGAAAGTCCCACATCGGAACAAGAGTCAGTAAAACTATCACTTTAAAATAAAGAGAGATAAGTACAAAGGTCATCCAAGTTAACCCATACTATGATTCCATGTAGGAAAACATTGACATTGAAGATAAAACAAAGGTTAATGTTCTGATGGAGAGTGATAGAAAACATTTTTAGGAGAAAGTTAACCACCAAGAAATCACAAACTTATGATGGGTTATACGGTATTTGATTCCCCAGTAGGAAAAATTAACAAACAACATTTTTGTTTTAAGTTACTTTTCATTGAGGAATTTATTTATGAGCTTAACTAAAACATAAGGAAACATACTTACTTGTAATATTGACTTTCAACTTTTACTATATTTCTTACACAAACTCATATTTTCTCCAAAAGACGAGTATTTAGGAAGACTTGCTCACATTAAGAGTACTATAATCAACATCTTGAGAATCACCAAATAAAAAAAAGAGAACTATATATTTCCCATTTCATTATACCTCAACCAAAACCAAAACCAAAAAGGTTATTAAAAGATCAGATAATCCCAAAAATGGATAATCCTTTATAAAAAAATCTATTCTTAAACTCCAAAATTTGTCCAACAAAACCCAAAGTTAAACAAAGACCATTCGATAAACAAATGTCCATAAAATTATTCAAAGTAGACCACACTAATATTGAAACCCAAATCTTTGAAGTATTTAATCACATAGTATTGCAAGGTATTTATCTCCGAATAACATCAGTTTCTCTTAAAGTCTCATATTGAAAAGTAATTAACCTAATCACATGTCATCCATGATAGGTTAATAATTTCCATAGATAACCCAAAATCAACTTACTCCTGATTCATAAAATCATCTGACTAAAAAAAATTAGTCAAACTAACCAGGGACTTCATGTAGTCCATTGGTAGGAAATAAATACCAGTCACACTTTGGTTGTGTGTTCAATTCCCGTAGCTTCTTCTGATGCGATGGGTTGTCACACGGTCTACATGTTGTCCTTTGTCCAGAACTAAATAATTCTTATAACATTCCCTAAAAAGAGATAAAATCTTCAAAAAAACCATAAGATAATTTAACCTCAATTTTATCTCAATACTTTCATTTTCCATCATATAGTAACCCATAATTACCTCAAAAGTAAGGATCACATAAACCATAATGGTTACCATTATAATTATTACCTGAACTTCCACATCAAGTTGGTTCCCTCGTTCATGATGCATCAGAGAACTCACCAAGGTTCAAGTGGTTAATCATGGCTCCTTTATAGTTGGTTTAGGATAACCAAGAGTTTCCTCATTGAATCCCCTATTTCATTCAGTCTCTTAATCAGAGAACCACCACAGTTTCCTTCAAAATCATTATCACTTTGGTGCCTGCTAGATCCATCCATTTACTAAAACCAAAAATATCAATGTGAGTATATCAACAAAATCATCATGTACTAATGAGGAATATAAACACTAATATATACTTACTCATTCACTTTATCTAAAAACTATGACTCTTTATAAAATCCTATCCATTATGGTAATGTCACTTATGCTTAAAGAATACCCTAACCTCTAAAGTTATCTAAACGGACCTTTGATACCAACTATAAGGACGCAGCCTTAAAACATTACATAATCTTGAATTAAATGAATTATTCACATTGAGGATCTTTTCAGGTTTAGAGTTTTATAGAATTAGGACATAACTATTACATCTCACAAGATTACAAAGTAGACACTTCTACTCAGTTTCCATTTTTTTCATAAAATAAAAACTCTTAAAAAGAAACATGTCTAGTTCCATGTTTTAGGTAGCATGTCTTTCCTTGATCACATCCTTGACCATATTCACCTTTAAGTCATGTGGAAAACATTTCACAAACATGGTATGAGCAAAAAAAGATCAATAAGGGATATAAAAATATGGAATAAAAAAATTAGACCATGTATACATAAGAATAAATGAAATCATACTTTACTCATAAAACATAAGCACTTTAACATACCTCAGGAAATCATAAGATTCATGAATAACTCATAGAAATAATAAGATATAAAGGTAACTTGAGGCATTCATAACATTATTACGTAGGGAGTAACCCTCCTGGTTACGTTTGGAATACCCATCACAATATATTCCCTAAATATCTTCAGAGAATCCTTAGCGTTTAACTCCTTCACGTTACCCAATGCATTAGAGAGCTATATCGGGCTCACCCGCCCTTATTTTATCATAGAACCACCCGTCTTCATAAACATTGACCAAGAACCATAACATAATCATAACACTTAAAACATGCATAAAAGAAACATTAAATTTCCACATTTCAATCACAAGAGATCGCATCATGATATTAACATAAATAAAAGCATCAAATAAAATCATCAAAACTCTATGAGGGAAATATCCCTTTATACTTTGAAAATATTAAAAGAATACATTTAAAAGAGATTTTAGAATCAAAGTGTCCCATACCAATTTGAAACTTTTGAAAGGGTTTTAAAACATTGTTGTCCATATAATTAAATCCTTAATACCATTTTTAAAACATCAAAATGGATGATAAATGTTTAGAAGAATATTTCTTTAAAACCATTTAAAACAATGTTTTAATAAAAGAGTACTTTTCCATTTTGAACATTTAAATTATAATCCACATGAAAGTAGACCATTTTCAAAACATTTAAATGAATTGAGTAAAGACATAATATGGATATGGAATTTAAAAGGTTCTGTATATACACTTTAAATAGAATAAAAATGCATATCATCAAGAAGTGTCTCAAGGAAAAGAAATTGAGACATAATCCCATTCAAAGATCATGTATTTGGTGCAAGGATAAATCAATGAAATAATTATGTGTGACAAATATAAATACTCCCAATATAAGTGGATATCAAGTTTACAAAAATCAGAAGTCATTCACACATACTCTTGGAAAAACAAAACTAATTACATAGATATTTAACTCAATGAAATGATATTGAGTTATACAAGTTTGTATAAATGACGTAAGAATTTATCAATGAGATGATTGTGTAGTATATCCACACAAATGTTTGTGGAAGTTATGATATATATATTCCACGCTTAATCTTGGCCTAATAAAATCAATAATGATAGGTTTAACCCAAACAATTGAATGTGGGTTAAGAAGTTCCCTTACAGAATTTTGACAGCCTAACAGCGTCACTTTAGAATTCATAAAATGAGATGATGAGATATAAAAAGGTGTATCTCATCACTTGGAAATAACATTTACAAAAATAAGGATATATAAGAACATATCCCATCATAATGATATGTAAATTAAAAGACATAATAAGAATAAGTCTTTTTAAAAAAAGAGGGTGAAAGAATCCCTTACCGATTTGGGTAACTTTCGAAACGTACACCCAATGAAAGAAGGGCCAAATAATGATGATGTAAATACCCAAAAATTATATTATATTAAACAAAGAGTAGAATAATGGTCAATAAATAAACCACTTAACGGAGATAGTGACAAGTATAGCATGAATCTCATGGAAATAAAAAGTTTGATAACATATCCCCTTACGAAAATTCGGCAGCCTAACAGTTCCACTTAAAACTTCCAAAAATGGATTGAAGATATCAATTAGGGTCTCTCCTCATATGAACATAAAAATTAAAGTAATATGAATATATAATAACATCTCCCAACATAAGAAATAGGATCTTAAAATAAGTGACATAAAATAGAGTACTTAAAAATAAAGAGAGAGGTTGGATCCCTTACAATGTGTCCGACTTGACTCGATCATTCTTTAATCTCCTAAATAATAAAATAGAGTTAATTTCTACTTTCTTAAGAACCTTTTTTAATTTAATTATTCCTTTTATATCATTTATTACCATTTTATGAACATCATGTAATTATTTAAGTTAATAATGGTCGTTTTTTCGATAATTGGTACTTGAGTCAAAAATAAACTTCTTATAATTACAAGTTGTTCATGAGGTAAAATATCAATTATATACAGAAATATATTCATGATGTAGATATAATATATATAATATATATCCAGTATATAAATTCATTTATAATATTTCATAACATTTAGATTTAATAAATGAAATGCACCGTTCATGGACACGGTAAGCCGTATGTACGCATGAATGCTACTTTCATTTCTATTTCATATTTAATGGAATGAAATCATAATGATATAAAGGTATATTATAATTCCATTATAATATCATATATATAATATCATTAACCCCATCCTTTATACATCCCACATATGGAATTAACGAATCAAAGCACTTTGAGGGGGCGGTAGTCTGCACTTCCTAAAATAAAGATATTGTGTTTACCCGTAATGGAAACCATAAAGGTACACCATAAATGAAAAATACAGAAGCATATTGGAAACATAAACAAAATATATATCATATATAGAAATAGTGACATCTTAATGGCCACTATGAAAGGTGTTATAATAATATTGAACAATCATCATTTCGTGAGGCAAATATTCACCATCCATAGAAACAGTATGTTATTTAACCATTAGACGGAGGTGTGTGTAAGTGTAGCTCGAATAATTCTCATAAAAACATCCTAGTATATTTAAGATACTGGTTTTGTTACAAAAGAAAGGAATAAAAAGATTTTAGGGGGCTGGAGAAGAAAAATAAAACAAAAGAACATAAGAGAAGAGATTACCTTTAAATCGGGTAACTCCTCTTGGTTTGAACCAAAAGGGTTTCTTGAAGAGATTTATGCCTAAGTTAAGGATTATATGATGAAAAGAGGGATTTGAATAGATTTAATAAGAATATTTTGGCTGATCCAATGTCTTGAGAGGTTTGGGTAAGGTGGTAGAGGTGGGGGCCTTTTATAAGAGGGAGGAGGGGTATTCTTGGAAAGTCATGAAAAGATAATTTATTATAAAATGATTTTCGGATATTAAGGGTCCCACAATTATATATTTCTAGTATTAGGTGATAATGGTTCTAAATCCATCCATACAATAGGTTTTGGACAAATTTATGTCTTAGATTTTACCTTATCTTCTCATTTTATTTAAATCGTTTATTAATGAGATAATCGATGCATCATCATGGTGTCGTAACTAAATTTATTTATTTAAAGTCAGAAAATTATAAAACAAATACTATGATGTAGAAAATCTTTTAATCTTTCGAATGAATATTTATTGTCGAAAATATGACTTGTATAACCCCATTTAAAAATTGTTTTAGTAATACAATACATGTTTGTTACATTTTTATTTTAACTTTAAATAAAACTTTATTAATGTAATTTTCTTACCCATGTGGCTCCATGGGGTCCCCAAGTTGACTCATGGATTGTCTTTGTCAGTCATGACACATCCAATAAGGGTAGGACATGTGTCAAGTTAATTTCATATTATTATAACATTATTTTTACCTTAAATTACACTAATTACCATTAATCACGATTAATAAAACTTAAAAGTTACTATTCACCAGAAAATTATTTTAATCCCATTGAACAAAATTTTAATTCCTAATTACAACCATGTATGTCGGATTTTTGAAAATCAAATCTCAGGAGTGGTAACAAAAAATCAGTTTTTTAACTACCACTTAGTGGTTTCACTATTCATCAAAAATTGATGTTTTTTAGAAAAATACCAAAAATTTACTCTAAGATATATTTGATATTCTGAATTAAATAATGATATATATTTTATAAAACTGAGAAAATATAAGTTGCATTAATTAATTTAATAATTAATTCATGTTGTCAAAACAAAGAGCGTGTTTTTAAGAAACAATATCTATTAAAAGATTGACACTTGTTTATATCCAATTTCAAAGTGAAATTAATTCAAATGACCACCATTGTACTAAATGGTAAAAATATATTTTAATTACACTTTAAACCTAATTAAAATGATAATCTATCCATATAAATAAATTAGATTAAAAGGGGGTTTGGAATTAAAATACAAGATTTTCACTAAAAATGAACTTTATCGGAAAAAATAACAAAAATGTACACAAAGTAAATTTTTATGTCCAGATTTTAAAGAAGGATTTTATTTTGTCAAATACAAAATATAAAATTGTCAAATGTATATTTAAAAAGGGTTCTCCATCAAAAGGCGGTTAATCGACCTTTTAATGAATATTTGAAGATTTATGCTTAAAATTGAATTCATTTGCGTTTTAAGCCTCTAACATTTATTGGATAAATGTAAAAATATCTGAAAAACATATATAATCAATTTTTATTTTGGTCTATTCATTCCTACCATTACATTGGCTAGGCATTAACTACCATTTAAAATAATATTATTATATTATTAGTGTGCAACATAAGATTTCAAAGAAACTCGTTGTTGCGTGTTGGGTACGTCATCGAACATAGCATCCCCTTTAAAGTAATATTGATATTTTATTCAAAAATATTAATAAATATGAAATTTTCATATCCTTTATTTACCTGGGATGTTACAAAAGTAACATCTAATTCTTTCATTAAAAGGAAAGGGAACATTGATCACATAAAAGCGGGCTTTTATGTTGTTTTAGAATGTCTCAATATGGGTGAATTTTCAATCATAGCTAGGTTATATTTACCCAAAGGCCCTTGGCCTCTAAAAATTGAGGATCTCATGGACCAAATTTCATATTTTTTGGGATTCTCCTCCTAGAAATGTGTCTCGTTGGGAAAAGGATACTTTCACATGTTTTCCAATAGAAAAACTAAACATTAGAGATTGGGGGTTTAGTTCCATTGTGCTGAAAACTGGAATTGTTCACCTTCATGAATGGAATAAGAAGTTAAATCCATTTGAAGTGTGAAAATCTACACCACAATTTTGGGTTAGAGTTTATGGATTAAATTTGATTTTGTGGCATCCCAAAATTTTATATGATATTGAAATGTCTATTGGAATACCAATAAAAATGAAAAGGAAATGGTAGTAGCTTTCTTTGGAAACTTTTCCAGATTCTTGGTGGAATTTGAATTGGGTTATACTCTAGTGGATAATGTAATGCTTGAAATGGAGGATGTCATTATTAAGTTAAAGATAACTTCTGAGAAAATGCCAAAAATTTTCAAGTATTGTATTGTCATTTGTCATGACCAATCTACATGAAGGTTATCCATTGTTTGAAGCTTCTTCTCTTTGTGGGGACATGATGAAAATAAATTTTTTTAGAAACAGAAAACCACATAGTCTCAAAAGGTGACTGAGAACAGCAAGTGGCTAAAAGGAGTGAATGTTTATGTACCTAAGGAAGTGAACAAATCCACAGGTGACGAGAAGGGGGTATCTCATGCAAAAAATCAGGGGATGACATATTTTCCACTCCAGGACCAAAATTTCAATGGTGTTAATAAGTCGCATGCCTCCCTCCTGGGAACAACTATAGAGTTGATACATCAAAATATTATTGCTCCATCTTAATAAATTTATGATAAAGTGTAGATTAATCTAGTTGCACGTGGAGTATCTCCTTAGAATAGTAAATAAGAAAGCTCTGACGATAGTAGTGATGCTGAACCATTACTGGAAAGGCTTCAGTCTCTGCCCTAGAAAAGGGGGAGAGAAAGAGGTTAGGGTTGCGACTGAGGGAGAGCGGGATGTCTTGTTCTTCAAGAGGAAGAAATAAAAATCACTGAAATAGTGATGAAAAAGATATGAAAGTAGTTGGTGGTCATGTAATTTGTTCACTTTGATTATTTTACTCTCTTGGACTCATTTCCTTTACTTGATTTTAATAAAAGAGGTGCAACCTATAACAATTTAAAAAAATCATTAATCATTTCCAAGGTAGTTAGTAATATCCAATTTACTACATCCATACCAATCATATATTTTTCCAAAAATCATTATCTCATCCTTCAAAAAATATTAATAATTTTATTTACCTCCATAATGTTTTTTCCAAAAAGTTCGACTTATCATATAATCATTTTTCTTATTTATTAGGGCCATCCAACACATGCTTTGAAATACATTTCAAAAAAGTACTATAGTACAATCCTTTTATATTTCATCCTTATTATAACTAGTAAATTACTCAATTGAAATAATTATTATCCAAAAATAAGAGAAATAATCCTTCATCTTTATCTGTGGTAGTATCATAATCCTGATCATGATTCATTAGAATATTTTGATGTATGTTCCTTTGATGCTTTGAACATTTATTTTCATAGTGTCACATATCCTTGAAGGTCAATCATTTTACATTGGAAAACAATTTATTTCCCTTGAAATTACAATAATTGTCGAATTTATATTCTCACTTGTAGCGATCTACTATTCCTTTTAAGAAACTACCAAGGAGTTTTTTTCTACAATTATCACTTGTGGGAAAACCATTCTTTCTCTTATTCCCTTTATCCATATTTTCCTCCATCATAATATTCTTATCTTACATCCATTTGAATACATAATACTTAAATAATTATTTATCTATCTCTTTAACACATGATATTATGTCCTCATCTAATGAGAATGTTTGGACGACTAGTTCCCTTCAAAATATTGTCTTAAAACCATGAAGGAAATGATCATTCTTAATCTTTGGTTAATGTGCATTACAGTGGTTCACATGACTTCTACTAGGAACCATTTATAAATTAATAAATATACTAGATTTTATTTTATCACGTGTAATATCAAAACCAGTGAAATGCATAACATAAATTGAAGTATTTATGTCTTGTTATTCTCATAATCTGAAACATGGTTTCTATGTGATATTCTTCTATAATTATCCTCAAAGTCTATCAAAAAATTCTATTCTATACTATATGTTTTCCTAAATACATTTTACAATGTTTCTTATAAACTTCATCTCCAAAAATATTAATATTTTGTATTTTCCATAAACCAGATTATGGTTCAGTGAGAACTGTACAATTTCTAGATACCAATTACTAGACATCAGAAACCAACTTCAAAAAAAAGTAGAAAATGTCACATGCCAACCGTCAGGAAATCACTAAATTTAAATTTCAAAAAAAAGGATGCCACACCACCACCTTTGTCTGAAAATCAGGAACTAACTTTCCTTGATCTACGAACCATGACACACCAAAACACCCTTTTTCATCCACCACACTTCCGAGATCCACCCACTGGAAACGTAAACATCTTTTTCACTAGAACCCCTATAGCCATGCTCAAAAAACACATCACGGGAGAACCAAACTAAATCCTAACATTATCGGAACCCATCAAAGATACTGAGTAGACCAATCAATGGTTAAGAAAACATCCAAAAGATGATGAACTATAAAAAATAAAAACTTTGTTACACACTATAAATCCATTGACATAGCCACCATCTTTACAGTCACCTAAAAACAACTTCAACCCTCAATACCAGAACTATAAAAACCAAAACAACATTGTAATCAAACAAAAAAACATTTATTGAACATTTCTGACGTTGTAGGGATAAAAACCAAAAAAATTGAATCCAAAAAAATATAAAAACTGATGTATGAGAAAATTGTCTGAGGATCCACCATAATCTTATCTGAAATATCACTAGGAAAAACATATTTTAAGACCGAACTACGCCACCATTATTGATGGAAAACTAGTAAACTAAGAAGGATAAAATCACAAACATCAAATAATTTAAAACCTAATAACACAAGACAACCAACACGAGTCATGACAGTTGATACCAAGAACTAGAGCCACGCTGCTGAGACACGCCCTATAAGCTGAATTTTAACACCAACACTATCCAAAACCACCATAAACCCCTTCATACCAGATCAATATGGAGTCTAGTACAATGGTAAAGGTTTTAATATCAGAGTTTAGTGTACTTACTAATAGTATATCCATCGAGCATCGACACCAAAGGAACCCAAATAACCATATCACCTTTGGGTAAAACCAAATTAGGGTTTTTTCATGAAGATTTAGGCGATAAGATCATGGAAGCGACATTCGAGGAACAAAAATGGATATAAAACATCCCAGAATCATAGAACAACAATGTAAATGCGAACCAAAAGTGAGGAGAAAAAATAACCAAAAAATTAAAAGAAAACCACAAAAGATATTGACAAAATGAAGAGCCACCCATCGTGATGATCGATTCAAGGGGCATCACTGATAGCGAATAGGGAAACCATAATTAGAAAGTAAGATGGAATTATATGGGGTGATAAATAATAGATCCCAAGAGAGATATCTCCACCTATAGATAATGAAATTATCCATGATCTCATTATTAACTGAATTTCTAAACATCCTCTCATACCAACTATAGTGCCCCAACCCAAGAATCCCAGAGTCAGTTCCATTATTAAACTATCTTGATTCAATGGAATAAAATACCAATGGTCTAGTTAGTTTACTAGTTAGTCAAAAACATATTTCATTCATGATACCCATTTTACATTGGGAAATGAAATTAAAATATAACATATAATAATGAAAAATAAACTACATCCTTGAAACTCATTCCAATAATTTATTATCATATCCTGGGGAAATAAAAAAAATAAGGGTGATATCAAAAGAATCATATGGGTATGTAAAATGGAATAAATACTGAATAAATAAGAAAAAACATCATTTAATGGGAAATAATTAATCACACATTCCAAATAAATATCTATATGAGGAATAATCAATATGGTATGGTATATAACTGAAACACATGACATTTAATCAATAAACTAAGAATGAAAATAATCTATAGAAAATGTCGATGAAAAAATATAATGGATAATAATAATAATTAAATTATCAATAATTAAAATGCTTAATTATTGGATGTCATGTTTTTCTACCACATGATATTTTTACCATCAAGATCAATTCTCAAGATTTTCTTAACTACTCTCATTTGAGCAAGTAATTCGTCTAATGAGAACCAATCGATGAATCAAGGAGTTATCAATAATCAGGCTCCAAACATATCATACCATTCCAAATCATTCCTCATTTATCTTATAATTTATTTAATTAATAAAAAATGTGTGTTCTCACCAAAAATATATATCAAATAAATAATACTAATTTATCAATAATTTCTCAATTAATCAAATAACTTTGAAATAAAAAACCATATGTAAAAATGGATGAAATTTCAAGAAATAATCATATCCATAATTCAATAAGATTTATTTTTAATATGAATTTTATTTTCGATAAAAATTCATTGCAATAAAGTGATTCATTTAATAGAAAGTTAATAATCACCAAATAAAGTGAGATTTCAAAATAACTTTTACCACTTTGTAATTTTAAAATTAAAACCCCCTAGATGAGATAATTTAAATTAAAAACATAAAATACATGAATACAAAAGGATTCATGATATAATAGATAAAAATTTGTATAAGATATACCACACAAAATAATTAAGTGGTGAATATGAAATATATCTCACATATGTAAAAAGTGAGTTGAAAAACCCTTACCTTAAGCTATCTTTTGGTTGAATGTTATTTAACCTACTTTATAATGGTTTTAATCAATTTATTAACTTAAAAAATCCATATAAATATTTATTATATCATATATGATCCACTTATAACATACTATTTCATGTTTGTTAATGTTCTTTCATTATTTTCATTGTTTTGGGTATTAATTGTCTTATTTTCGGAGTATGTCTCGATTTGTTATTATTTATTCATATTACTTATTTCATGATTTAATAATACCCATAATGTAAAACTTGATTTAAATATTATTTTTATTCTTAATATATGTATTTATACTAATCTATAAATTTTTTAAATAGGAAATAAAATACATTGTTCATGGAGACCGTTGGTCGTATGTACGCATGAACACTGCTTCCATTTTCTAGTCATATTAGAATAAATAAAATTAAATGATATATATGTATATTATAATTACATTATAATGTTAATTTCTTATTTATCATATATTTTAATTAAAACCATCTTTAATAAATTCCATTTAATGGGTAAACAAATCACATCGCTTTGAAGAGACAGTAGTCCACATGTCTGAAAATGATGTTATTGTATTCCCATAAAATGGAATGAATAAAGGTATCTGTTATATAAAAAAAATCAAGATGCATAAAGACTTTATAAATTACATATATTTCATACATAAACAATAGTTCTATCATTATTCCTAACCATGAAAGGTGGTAATGGAAAAACAAATGCTATCGGTTCGTGAGGTTGTAGTCTGTCGTACAAACGAATGATGACTATATATCTCATTCGATGGAAATGTATGAAATTGTAGTATGTAACCATAAGATAAAAAAATCTCATTATATTAAGTTACTTATGTAATTATATAACAATTATATAAGAATAATTTATTTTGTGGATAATGAAATAAAACAAAACATCTCATCGAAGAATGTAACCTCTTCTTCGTGTAACTCCTTTTGGTATATACCAAAATTACTCCTTGGTTTTCTTCGTTCCCAATGATAGGATTCTAGGAAGAGTGTATGGATACTGGGATATTATTTTTTAAGGGGTTGTAAGATCCAAAGTTTCATGATAAGTGTCATAAATGGGAAGAGTGAATTTCTTTTTATTGTGGAGGAGGAGTGACATTCTTGTAAAAACAAAGAGATAAACACTATTAAGAGGTCTCCCTTACATAATGTGCTTAAAAATTGGAAAAAATGGATTAAAGGGGAATTATATTATATCAAAACTCACAACACACAAAAATAAAATCAATTTCATCATTTTGTTCCCTAGTCTTTAAGTTTCCTTATGTTTTCCATTTTGGTTTTTTATTTAGGTAACTAGTTTTCTAAACTATGTGATTCGTACATTAAGACTAAATTAATGTTCAAATTATTATTAAATATAAAAAAAATTAATTCTAAATATTATATATAATTTGAAAAATATCAGTTTATTGTGTATTGGAAATTAATTTTAAAACAAGCACTTGTAACGCGCAAATACACTACTTTTACCATAAATATGCTAACAATGTTTTTACCATTTAAAAATCAATAAGTTCATTAAAAAATATAAATTGGTCCAAAAATAGACTATATTTTATATTTATTTACCTTTAAAATTTAATTAAAGAAAATATTGTTTTTAGTAATTTTAATTCTTATAATAAAATATCATTTATTAAAAAAATAACATTAATATCAATTTTTACATTATTTAAATAATTTAAATTTAAAAATATCTATACAAGGATGGAATTAAAATATATTATATAAAAATATAATTAAAATGACTTATTATTCTAAACAATAAGGTAACATAATAATTCCTTCTATTTTATTCACTTTTAATATTTCAATTATCATTTATTTTAGTTTATTATTAAACAAATAGTCATTGCATTGGTGTTCCTTATGAATTTTAAATTACCAATTCATCCCTAAAAATAAATGAAATTTAATAAGATAAAAATAACTAATTTATCTTTTAAAAGGATATTTATACCTGAAATTTTGATTTTTTTTCCCACATCTCAATGCTTTATAAGTATTAAATGTAATGAAGGTTTGTTTTTAGTATTTTTCATTACATAACTTATTATATAGGTCACATTCATAGAATATTATACCACTAATAAATAAAATTATAACCAGGATAGTATATGGTCAATATATGGGTATAAAATTGATTTTTTAAAAGTGTATAGGTCATTTTAACCTTTATGTTTTAGATTTAGTCCCTTGTTAATCAAATTTTTCTCTTGATCCTTGTAATTAATTTTAGTTGTTTTCACTGATATTTTTGTTACAAAACTAAGTTTACATTACTATAAATTATAAATTATGATGATCTAAATATGGAATCCACTTTTCCAAATTCAAATTATAAAAGTGGTAGAAATTAATTTAAAATTAATCCGGCAAAATTGATGAGAAATGGGTTTTTAAAGTAAAAATGTTTAAATGTTTGAGATGTGTTTATATTCAATTTCAGTGTGAATTTTATTCCAATGACAAAAAATGCGTTAATCTATGTAAAATTGATCCGATGTGACTTTAAATCCTATTTAAAATATAATTCATCTTTATAAATAAATTAGATAAAATGGTAGTTTTCAATTGAAATTCATCATTTTTTCACTAATCATCAAAAATGAAACTTGAAAAAAATACCAAATATTAATACTAAGATAATTTTGAAATTAATCTCCAAAAAATGAATTTTATTTTGTTATATAAAATTTATAAAAGTTTCAAAATTTATTTTCAAAATAAGTGTATCATTAAAAGGTGACAAAAATCGGTCTTTCGTGTAACATAATCTAATTAAGTATTATTTGTAAAGAAACCTAAAAATGGTGTTGCATATAAAGAAATATAAAAAAATATTAATTTTATTCTAAAATTAAAAATATTGTATATTCTTTGGGTGATACAAAATACACATCCTCTATAATTCTATCAGGCCCTAGAAAAAAACATTTACTCCTTATATCAAGGATCTATATAGAGAACAAGATATCACTCTTATGATCAATAAATAATAGTATTAAGAAATTTATTCTTCTTTACAAGCACCTTGAGTTTCTATAATATTGTTTTAAGAATTATAGAGGATGTATGGATACATCTAGATAAATCCACTCTTGGTTTCTCCAAAATAATAGAGTCCATTGAGAAAGGTGGTGGAAATTTGATCAAATAGGTTTCCATGGATGAATTAATTGTTTATTTAAATTAATTATAAATTATATTTTTGTGATACATATATGATATTACCAGAATAATTTATCTAGTTAATTATATTTATCAATTAATTTTATAAAAAAAATAAAACAATTTCACTGCTAAAATGCATTCTCTTCTCCACGAAACAATTAAGTGGCATTAGAGTGGTCATATTAAAATTTATAATTATTTATAAAATATGTGATCATTTTAAAGAATTTTTTTTCAATTTATGATTATCATATTTTCATTTTCAGTTAAATGTTATAGACATAACTTTAATATCATTTAAAATAGACAAGGAATACCAATAATGTAAAAATAATTCTCAAATAAGTTATTTAGTGGTGCCAAGTTTTCTAGATACATTACAGGATAACACGTAATGTATCGCAAAAATTAAAAACAATATAAACATATATAATCCATATATGTTTCATAACATATAAATAATTGTATTTCATATGGATCAATATTAGATATGTGCAATGCGTATTGACCACTTGATGATAGGGACTACATGGTGTATAGCTGGAATATAGACACCATGTAACCCCACATAAATTAAAAGTTATTTAATTTCTGACGAGATCATTGGGTTGATATGTGGTGTCATTATATATTTTTTCTTGATGAACAACCCATAAAATCTTGATATATAGACTACATGGAATGTATCTTTCTATAAACATCATGGTTTATAAGTTACACCCCACCAGGTACACGCTAAGTGATTTTTGACAGATCATATGGGTCAAAAAAAGAACTAGTAAATTATGTGTAATAAATACTTTGACCTAAAATTTAACCATCAATTACAATCCATGTACCATAAAATCATTCAATAATTAAAAAATATGTAAATTTATGAAATTATATCTGGTCATAGAGAAAATAAAATCAACATGGTTTGGAAATGTTAAACAAGGCACCATATATGTCATGGAATATTGTTTGGAGATATATGTTATGTATTATGTAGTCAAAAACACAAACATAAGTTTATACATTTGATTCCAAAAAGTGATTTAATTTTACATTTACATTGCATGCCCTATATCCTCCAAGTAAATGTCATGTACATAATTATTTAAAAGTTAGAATTTAATTTATTTAATTTTAATAAATATAATTGATGGGATTCTTAAAAAATATCATATAAGTTAATTTCTATAGAATTTAAGATAATGAATCAATTTATTATTATTTTTTATTAATTTATTAATTCATGTAAATTTACAATAGTTTTTTACTTATATTCTATAAAAACTCATAATCATTTTTTAACTTTTTTTATTTTATGAGTGTATTATTATTTATTTATTTATATGATATACTATATATATGGATTATTAAATTTGATCAAAAATTATAAATAAATTAGTATGTATGATTTAATAAAATAACATTAATTATATAATTTTATTTTTATGGGTACAATTGATTATATATTTAAGTTCTACATAATAATTGTAACAATGAATAAAATGAGATAAGTTATTCAAATAAAATATATATTCAGAAATTAGATAATATGGTGTGGTAAAATAATATGTAATTATTTATAAAAAATTAGTTGTCATTTAAAGAATAAAATATAGAATGTTTACATATAAGATAACAAAAACCCTCAACATACAATATTAGCGATAAAAATTCATTCCATTCACTATGTTCGGATTCCAATATAGTTGAAAGTGTCTTTTTTCCATAGTCAAGTTAACATTCAATTATCAATTTGTATCAGTTATTATAATGGTTTGATATAACTATATTGACATTACAGGTCATAGCCATATACTACATTATTGAATTTAGAGGCAAGTGATGAGGAAAAACTGAGTATAGGATTTCCATATTAGGGACTTCACTCTATAGATTAAGGAATAAGTTGTCTATGGGGTTGGTAATGGAATCCTAACTAAAATCCTTCATGTGATTTTTATGATGACATTTTGGGTTATGAGAAGGGAGATTATGATCTTTCCACAAGAATATTTAAGTTATGTGATGTTTATAATCTATTATAGAAGGATGTTAGGGTTGGAAAAAAGTAGTGGGATAATTAATTAAATTATTATTAATGTTATAATTTATAATCAAAATAAACTAGTAAATATTCTTTTTTATTTTTTGTATGCAATTCCAAGAAAAACTACATTATCAAATCATTTAATTTTGGAAAATAGGGTCTCATTTCGAATGATATATTATAAGAATGGTATAGAAACTCACACACTTTTTTAAGCTAAGAATATAAATTTTTATGTATTGGAGTCACATATTTATACTAATCCTTATAATTAGACATGTAAGGTGGAGAAATATTTATTCTAAAAACACGTGGATGAAACATTTCATGTCTCATTCCTTACGTTGTCATCCATGAACCATGATATTAAAAAGATTCATTATTATATGGATGCTTAAACAAGGTTATCATATTTTTATGGTCTTTATTTCAATAAAACAACACATGAGTGGAATGAAATATCTACGAAACTTAATACATTTATGTTAATATATAGAGTTCATGTCAGACCAAAAGTGGTCAAAATAATTGTTTATAACGAGAATTATGATATTTTTTTTATTTTAACTACTTAGGGAATTTAACATGAACCCCATCCTCTCCACATTTCTTCCTAGTTTCTAGCGAATAATTATTAACTTATACCTAACTCATATTGGCAAGTTATCCCTATATAATTAAACATTTATTATCTATACAGAAAATAATATTAATCCAAATAATTATTTTTTTATTATAGTGAACAAAAAAAGTGAAAATGAAAAAAATGTCTAAAGTAGATTTTAGGATAATGAAATATTTGAAATTACAATCCAGGAAGTGAAAAATCCAAATGGAAGATAAAGAGAAGGATGATTTATATAGATCTTTTTTGGTGAGATAGGCCACTAAATGAAAAAAAAATACCTCAATTAATAAGCAAGGGAAAGATTCATGTATATTAATTATCATGCGAAATCATTACAATTATGTTAATTTGGTATTAGATACAGATTTGGGTTCTTGAATTTGTATCTAAATATAGGAACCAAGTAGATTCTATAATATCACTAATGGATAGATAGATCTTCAAGCTACCAATGTAGTGGGACTCCATATACTAGCTATATGAGACTATTATATAACATTTATAACAATAATGGTTTTAGTTTTAATATACTTTTATTATGTGTATAGTATGACCAAGAACATATTTTATGTGTCCCGTCTATATGTGGATGGTTTTATTTTCATGTCTATAAATAATGTATGATACTTGTAAAAATATATAACATTTTATGGATTGTCACATTTGAATAATTGTCTTTATATACTAGAATATCAACCATCAATATTTGAAATTGATAAAAACAAGATCACATGAATCATATCATTATTAGTTGTGGAATCATCAACTTGGTCAAGTAAACCATAAGTATTTGAAAAAATATACCAAGAAGGGTATTTATTTTTTTTACTGATGAAATTATTAGATATATATAATCCTTCTTTATAATAAAAAACTACCAAGGATCCTTTTTAAATAAAGGTGATGAATCCGTAAAGATTCTATAATTAGTTCACAAAAATGTGTGTGGACTTTTTACAGTGGAATATAGAGGACAATACTCATGATTCATTATTAGTAATGGTGATTTTAGTAGATATGGATATATTTTCATGACAAGGTATAAGTATAATTTCATTAGGAGACTTAAATAATACATTTGTGTAATAGAGAATCAACTAGGAAATAAAATAAAGTAACACCACTCTGAAGGAGGTTGGGAGTATTTTAAATAAAAAAATAATTAAATTATCTAAATGTATTTAGGAAATTGTGCAAACCCACTACTCTTTATACAAAATAATAAAATGGGTTCTATGAATATAGGAATTTTACTATTTCTAACATGGTGAGATTGATTATTTTCCTTCTATATCTTCAATTTTCATTATGGGTGTATATACTAAAAATTGTCACAAACCTACAAAAAATGAGTACGAATCAAAGAAAAAAATATAATTCAATATGGGTTAGGGTATAAAAATGAAATAATATTTGTTTCAAATTTATGTATATTGATGGGTGATGTTTGTTAATGTTAATTTTAAAAATGAACTAGAATCTTGAGGCACAAATGGAAACTTTATAGAATATCCTAAGGAAAAAAAACCATATTACCAATACATCAACTTATATAATAAGTTCATATATTCTAACTGTTTTTTATTTATTAAAATTGTACACATGTCCAAAATAGAAATTTTTATAAATTAAGAGTTCGATGAAGTTGCATCATAAGATTCATAAGAGTATGTACAATAAAAAATTCAAAAACAACCAATAAATGGGGTTCCTATAGAAACACAAGTACTATATAAGAGTGTTGTAGTGGTAAGAAAACAATAAGAATATAATGTTCTTATCACTAAATAAGGTAACACATTATTAGATGAAAATAATTATCTTTCCTTAATAAGAAAATAATAAATGACTCAAGAAATATAATTAGTAAAAAAGATATGAATTTTAAAATTTATTCCATGTATAAAAATCAAGTATGAATTTCTATATATCCTTTAACTGATGTAAATTCTATTAGGTGAAAATGGTTATTCAAGAATAAACAAGATATTGATAGTAAATTTATTATCTATAAGTAAGTATTAGTTGCTAAATTTTTTATAAAATTTCATGGAATAGACTATGAAGAAAAATTTCTATGAGTCTCTATGAAACAATCAATTATAATTGTACTTTCCAAAGAAGCTTCAAATTATTATTAAATTTGGTAAATGGATTTCAAGACCACTTTACTTAATGAAAGTTTTTGGGAAGAAAATTGTATGTCATAACTAGAATGATTTTTCTTCACTAATGGTTTCTAATAAGGTAATAAAGTTAAAAGATCAATTTATGAGTTAATATAAGCATAAAGTTCATATATTAATAATTTTAGTGAATAAATAATAGGGTTTTCTTTTTCTAAGAATGAATTTCATACCTCTATCTATAAGAGGTTTAGTGGGAATGATATTTTTTTCCTAATGATTTGTGTATCTAATATATTACTAATGGGTAATTTTATAATATTCATATAGTTATATAGGGAGTGGTTAAATTAATTATTCTCTATAAAAGACTTACGTAAATTATCTTATATTATAGGGATAAATATCTATATGGATAGATTTGCGAATTTTTTTGTACTATGTTGCGTTATATATTGGACATGTACTTTTTTATAAGGGTGACAAGGATTGGTTTCCCAATCCCTTCCAAAAGAAGATTAAATAAATAAATAAATATTAAAAGAGTTCATGAGTTGCTATAAAACATCACACGTTTCGGATTCCAGAATTTTGACCAGAAAAAGTCTGGTTGTCTCCTTTAAGTCTGATACATTTTCCTCTAAACTGAACCATCAAGTTGCACCTTTTCTGCTCTTGAGGGTAAGCTCATCAGATCGTGCTATTATCATCAAAGATTTTATCCATCCATGCATGCCTCACCAGGGTCCTCAAAAGGAAACCAGATAAGGATACAAATGAATTAGAAAGATAGTAGGAGAGAAATATAGATAACAGAACATCACTGGTCAGATAATGAAGAATCAAGATGAGATCTAAAAGACAGGCCAAGAAGAATAGAAATTCCCAAATCTGACATTCAGTATCAAGAAACTCAAATATAAAACCAAACCGTAAAGTGCATAGCTTGAGAATTCTGATAAACCGCATTCCAAAAATCACCATTTCAAGAAATGATCCTAAAAATAGGAGATCTGTCCAAATCCCTTTTCAAAAGGGGTAAAAAAACATCAGGAAGCTTTTCATTCCAAATGAAGACAGCACCTTCAGCTCCTTTGTTAGCCAATCCATCTGCAACAGAATTAGCTTCCATGTAGACATGAGTAATAATATGATTCATATAGTAAAGGGAATCTAAATAATTAATCCATCGACTTTGAAGCTTACAGGAGAGGTGACATGAACCATCCCTAATAGCAGAGAGAATCATAGTCGAATCACTCTCTAGACAGATATTATTCCAGCCATATTTTTTGGCCTGCTCCACTAAAATGATGATTCCCATCATCTCATCTTCAATTGAAGAAACAATACCACAAGAACCATGAAAGAAACCAACCACCATTCCCTTATGATCACTGAAAACGGCACCATATCCAGAAGGACCAGGATTCCCTTTTGATGCACCATCTGAATTAACTTTCAACCAACCAACAATAGGCTGTTTCCATAGAACTTCAAAAGTGCCAACTGGAGGTTTGAAATTTCCTTTAATACCAATTCGGTCAAGAACAGTTAAATCATGAATGGAATTAGCACAATAATGCTTCTTAGGTAGGCCAGCCGCATGTATCTCAGCAAGTACACGTGAGATAGTAGAGGTTACCAGGAAGGATTTATTCTCATGGAGAATCTGATTACTAGAGAACCAGAAAAAATGCAACAATTCAGAAGCAGCAACTTGAAATAAATCCAGTAGTTGTGAGGAGAGACCAAGATAGTTCCATCTTTGAATAAAGTCCACAATAGAGGACATCCTAGGAAGAGAAATCTCAAAGATATCTGCTAAAGCCTTCTATATTGAGGTTGTAGTTGCGCAACAGAGGAATAAATGATCAGCATCCTCTCTGTGTTGGTGACAGAAAACACAAGAAGAACATAAAGATATACCACAATGTTGAAGATAATAATCAGTTGGAATCTTTCAATGAGCAATTCTCCAAACCAAATTGGAGTGAGATGGTCTAATAAAATTTTTATGCAAGTACCTCATCCATTTATTGTCAAAGTTTGGGTTCAAGGAGAACTCATAAAAAAACTTTGAAGTGAGAATTCCATTAACCGCAGGCTCCCAAGCCCAAAAATCCTTCTTGTTTGAGAAACAATAATTGTTGAAAATTTCGATAATGTTACTTGGAAGTCCTTCCAAGTCTTGAAGCTGATCCTTGATGGTAATATCTATATCAATGTTTGTATCATCCATCACCAACTCTATAAGGGGATCATCATTCCATTTGGTTTTCCAGAAATTAAGAGATGAGTACTTCGAGACTAACCATCTAGAATGAGCATCAATTGAGGAAAATATGTATTTGAAATCAGGATAGACAGAGGAATCAATATGATTAAAAAACCCCATCTTTAGCCTGTTAACAAATTTTCCCCGAAGGAAGTGTGAACTATCAAAACTACTGTTAAAAAGCCTCCACAGGAATGAAGCCGTCAAAGAATCATTAAAGAGCACCAGATTCTTTATACATAAACCCCCAGCATCATATGGCTTTCAACAATATGACCAAGGAACTGTGGCCAGTTTTTTTTTAAGATACTGCCACTCCAAATAAAGTTCCTAAGAGAGGTATTGACACTTTTTATAAGCGAAATAGGCCATTTGTAAACCATAAATGAGTATACCAACTTGGAAATAATGACTGATTTCACTAAACAAACCCTACCAGCCATGGAGAGGGACTTTCCTTTCCAGGTAGAGAGACTCCTTCTAATCTTACTAAAAATCTCTGTGAAATAACAAGTTTTCGGCTTCCCCAAAAACAAGGGAACCCCCAGATAATTGAAGGGAAGATCTCCTTCCTTAACATTAATCTCATTGACAATAAAATTTTTCCTTTTCTCACTTATGTTCTTACCAAAGTAAACAAAATATTTCTCCCTGCAGATATCTTGACCTGAGATAGAAGTATAGTGTAAAAGAGCTCTTTTGGTATTCTTTATATTTCTCTTATCACCCAAAGTGAACATGATGATATCATCTTCATATAAATGGTGAGTGGGAGCAATGATACCTCTACCAGCATTAATAGACTTCATCTTTGCATTCCCATCCATGATATAAAGTAGTCTACTCAAATAATCCTATACTGTATAGAAAATAATTTCAGAAAGGGGATCACCTTGTCTAACCCCTCTAGAGCAATCAAATAAACCATGAGGGGATCCATTAATAAGAATTGAAATCCGAGCAGAGAAAAATATGGTCTTGATCCAAGCAATGAAAATTTCAATAAACCCAAACATAAGAAGAACTTTTCAAATAGAACCCCAATTCATAGTATCAAAGGCCTTTCTGACATCATGCTTGAGGGCAATATTACCACCTCGCATAGGTTTCTTAAGAAAATTAACACATTCAGAGGCAGTAATGAGAAAATCTTGAATAGATCTTCTCTTAATAAAACCAAATTGATTATGGGAAAAAATCCTACTAGCAATTGTTGTGAGTCTTGTGGAAAGGATTTTACAGATGATTTTATAAATGGTGTTGACTAAAGCCACAGGTCAGAACAAATGCATTTCATTAGCATTATCAATTTTTAGGATAAGAGCAAGGAACTGAGCATTTATTCCATAAGGGAGGTCCCCACTTTTGAAGAAATGAATTACAAAATTACAGGCATCATATTGAATGATGTTCCAGTATGTTTGGAAAAAGAAGTTACTAAAACCATCTGGACCTAGGGAGCTTTCATATTTGAGACTAAAAACAGCCTCTTTAATTTCAATGCTCAAAGGAATAGAAGTGAGATTAGTATTATCCTGATAAGTGACCAATTTGGGGATAATACCCTCCACCGGCTCATTCATTGAAGTAGGTCCATTGAAGAGATCCTTGAAATAAGAAAAGACATGTTTTGAGAGATCCCTATCATTATCAATAACTTGGTCCCCATTATTGATCATCAATAGAGGTTTAGAAATCTTCCTGATTCATTGTAGGGAATTAAAGAATTTTGTGTTCCTGTCACCATCCTTTAACCATTTAGCCTTAAAAATGTCCCTTTTCATAGAATCTTTCATATTCAAGAGGTTATTAAGCTTTGAAACAATCTTAGAATCCTCCTGGAGCCCATTAGAAGAGTTCTTCAATGTATTCTGAACTTTCAAATACCGAAGAGAATCCTCAAGAGATGAGATATCCTGATCAATAAGGATAAATTTCTCTTTGATCCATGATCTCAGAGATCTTTTAAGGGATTTTAGTTTGTCAATGAAAAAAAACACATTATGACTTGAGATGATATAATTCTAGGTGTTTTGAACTATATAAGCACATCCAGGATGATTAACCCAGGCTTTGTTGAATCTGAAGGGCAAAGGATGTCTAGATTCCTTGCCACACATATTTACAAGTATTGGATGATGATCAGAATTAATCTTAGGAATATTTATACCGGAGATGGATCCCTAATAATCAAGGGAATCTTCATTAATAAATGCTCTGTCAAATCTGCTAGCAACAACTCTATTTAAAAAACTACTGTACCAGGTGAATTTTTCCCCAACAAAATTAATTTCATGCAAATCATTGGAATCTATGGAATTCTTAAAATCCCTTGAGGAGATGGCATTAAACACTGCACCCATCTTTTCATCCAGATAAGCAATTTAATTAAAGTCCCCAAAAATAATCCAAGGGTCAGAAATGATATAAGTAAGTACACCAATATCCATCCATTGTCTCCTCCGATCCTGATAACTGGTATTGGCATAAACAAAAGAGAAATAATGCTGAGGACCAGAGATTTTGAAGGAACAAGTCACATGTTGTCCACCATTATTAATTAAAGACATGTCAGACAAAGATGAGTGAGCCAAGAACCAGAGACTTTTGACATCATAGAAACAAATATTATAGTCCACTAAGTAAAAAGAAAGAGAGTTCAATCTTTCAATGTTTTGGGAGAAAATCCTCTTGGGTTCAGAAATCCCAATAAGAAGAGGTCTGCGTTGTATAACAACGGATTTCATGGATATCATAGTGTTTGAATTGACCAATCCTTGACATTTCTAGTACAATATCTTCATAAAAACTTAATTCCAGGTTTGTAACCCCCTTTTTGGGACATTCTCTTTGATTTTTTTTGCCTTAGAGGGTCTTCCTACTTTCCTTTTGGGAATTTCTGAACCTTTAACAACTTGAAGAAGATCATCAACATTTGAAACCTTGAGATTATCTTTCTCTGGAGATTCAGGGGATATTATATCGCTAAAAATTTTATTCTTCCCACTTTGATTACTAGCAGAAGTCAAATTTGAAACAGAATCTTTTTCATTACCCGAAGTAGATAAGGAGATAACAGATTCATGTAATAACTGACTAGAAGTAACTTTGACATCCATTGTATTAGAAGGAATCAAATTATTAAAATAAGGATCTGAGCATGACTGAATAGCAACATGCTGATCAACAGAGTGTGCCTCCAAACATGCAGTGGTTTCCAAAAGATTCTCAGCTAATGTAAGAGCTGTAAAAAAAATCCAAAGCATTGCATTCCATGGGAGACATGACTGTCATGTCTGAGATAGGTATGCAAGCATTAGGTTTAAATTGAGTGGTTCCTAATGCACTTAGAAAAGAATCTGGATCAGTAGTGCAATCCTTCTTACCAGAGTTAAGGTTTTCAGTCTCCTTACTATTCTGTAAGGATTCCACAAGATCAAAAATGTCTTTATAATAGTCTAGAAATATTTGATTCTCCTCCTCTTCCTTATGTGAGGCCGCAAGAAGTTTATGAACCTCATTAAACAGTTCAGTAAAAAGTTCCATATCATCCTCGTAGACCCATTCTAAATTCTTCTCTTCCTCCTCAACCATGTCAGACCAAGAGACCTTGTGTGAAGGGGAAGAAACAGATTGATTTGCAATAGAAACATTGGAAGTATTTGTAGAAGGTAGGTTTTGAACATGAGGGACCAGTGGGTTTTTTAGAATCCCTTTTTTCTCTACAAAGACTGACTTGTTCTTTTTGTTCCTATTAACCTCAGTCCAATATGAGTTTTTGACTGGAGTTCTATGATACCTCTGGATCATCTTACAATTAGAGACTATGTGCCCTACAATTTTTCATACATTACAAAAATAGGGAACATTTTCATATTCCAATCTGATATCAGTTTTGAAACCATTAGCATTAAAAATAATACTACTAGGTCTTTTAGCATCCAGATTTATGTCTACAAGAATTATTGCAAAGAATATAATTTCACCATCTAATGTACGTTGATCCAACCTAATTGGGGTGACTAGACATGATGCAATGTCATTAAGAATTCTCTGATTCCAATAAACCCAATTTAAACCATGCAATATCAATAGAGTATTGTGGTTTGTGTCACATGGCATACTTATTTATGAGAATATAAATCCTTGAAAACATGAAGAGAGAGAATAATTCATAGAATCCCTTATGAATTAGTGATTAGATCAATAATTTTCATCATGTTATAGACCAGGATTGATATTACCTATGTCATTAGTACGGTGGTAAGATATCAATAAAATTTATGAGATCCACACTGGCCGATAGTAAGGATTGTCCTAAATTACCTTAAGAATATAAATTATAAGTTCCTTGTTTTTATAGGAGATTAGTAACATAAAGTTAGGGGATACACATATCATTGTTTATAAAATGATTAGAATGATCTGAAATTGGAATCAAGATATATCTTTTCCCTCAATGGATGAGCTGTTAGATGGAATTTTTCTATAAATCTAGTGGTTGAGGATTCTATCATAGAATCCATAAATATTATGACTTCTTATGTAGCTAAAAAATAAATATGGAAAGAAAATATCACATGGGATCTTCTTGTTGTATCTAAAAGTGTAGATGTTATTAATTTTTTCATGATGACACTACAGTACTAGTTCTAGCTAGGGAACCAATGTCACATAAATTAATGAAACATATACTTCATAATATTTATATTATAATATATGTTACTCAAATTAGAAAATTTGAACTACTAATAGCATCCAAAAATGAAAATATTTAAAAACTATTAACTAAAGGAATAAATCGGTAAAATCAATAATATCTTGTGAGAGATAGGGGATAAATTGTTTTAGTGATTGGATTTGGTAAAATTGGGAATTGGTTGGATTTGGTTCCCCATAACTAAAATAATTTTTACTTTGGAATACCAAAATATAAATAAATTTTTTCTTATCATGTAATGATTCTTCAAAATCATGAAGAACTATGTTAATGTCCATATAATATTTATCTAATTTAATTATTATAGTCATTTATCTAATGTAATGATAACACATAGATGTTATGATAATATTCTATAAAATTTACATCATATGGTCAATATATATATGATTGATGAGACAGAAATTATACATTACTATTGAGGATTATTCTCTCCAAGTTCACACCTATTGATCTCTAAGAAAATTTGTTCATGTGAAAAGACCCACTAACTATAATTCCACATGTTATATGTGTGATTGGATATTCTTATCAATATACATGGGTATTTTTCCTTATATATTAGGCTATTAATAGTGTGTATCTTGAATTTAACACTTAGATGAATTGATGAAAATAATGATAACATATTCTCATAATGACCAAGTATGCCTTAGGGGAATCATAAGTGATTAGGAAATAATTTAATTGTCAATATATGATTTTTATATTCTATATAAATGTAACTCTAACACTTTGATTCAAATAGAACTGTCAGATTAAATACATGGAAAATGTATTTTATGGATGAATAGGATGTGACAATTCAAATAAATATTAAATCATGCCTATAGGGTTATGAAGAATGTATGCATATTTCTTGACGACATATTGACTGAAAATGTGATTATATTATATAGTATCATTCATATTAAAGTTATTTTTGTTACTATGTTAACCACTTTCTCAATGGGTGTCTTAACATGTTGTTAGAAACTGATCATGGTCTTTAGGTATGTTCACCTATTTCCATAAAGATGGCGTCAATGGGGTCAAAAATTAACTATAACCATAATATCATTAAATTATATTGAATTAAAATATAAGATTATATATATTCATTTGTTTATGGTATAGTATTATTCTATTAAATGTCAATTAAGTAAGTTTAATCAAAAACTATCAAAGTTTAGAATATGTGATATGAATATTATCTCTTTTTTATTCATAATGAAATAAATAAATATTTATTAATTCATAACATTAATGAATAAAATAAAATAAATAAATATATAATTTACATAAATATTAAGGTTAATATTTATTCACATGTTTAGTGAATATAATATATTATATGATGATATGGGTCGATACCAATTGAAATGATATATTTTATATATTATCATTTATATAATTATAAATTTATTTATAAAATAAGTAATATTATAATAAACACATGTCATGGGATATAATAATAAAATATTTATTAATATATTTATGACATAGGAATAAACATTTATTAAATAATAGATATAACATTTCATGAAATTGTCTTTATTTAACACTAATGGTATATTCTAAAATATATAATTTTTCTTTGATATGTGTTAAAATATTAGAGACACAACATCTAGAATTATCTCAATCTGTAGAGAGAAATCCTCCCTTCCTTATATCAAGAATCATGAGAAAGATAACAGTTTCTTAATAAACAATGAATAGTGTAAATTAATTTCTTTATTCATTCTATCACTCAAATTTTCCACAACATTATTCATAGATTAATAAAAAACATGTAGATACATTAATAAGAAACCTAAATTTGTTTCTTCAATAAAATGAAAACACAACAAGAGTGGTAATGAAATTTTATCATGGATTTTATTGTGGATGATGGGAATCTAAAGTTAATATAATTATAAATTAACTTTGTAAGAGTCATGTTTGATATTATGGGTATCATTCATCTTTTTATCAAATTTTAACTATTTATTATGATTGAAAACAAAAATTTCCCACTAGCTCAGTTCTTATATTTTTCTACATAAAATGAAACCATGCCAAAGGGAATAGGTTCACTAAAAATGTAGAAATTCATAGCACTGTGAACATATCATAAATGTTAGGTGTTTATCTATTTAGGATAGATAAGGAAACCATAGTGAAACTCACCTTATCAATATGAAATTAGTTATGTGAATGAATAGATAATGGGGTATATGAGTGAGACATAGCACAATGCATTTCCATTAATATTGGTGATGCTCAATTTTTTAATGGATGATTAATTCATATCACAGTGTGTCTTTATCATGCAATAGAAGATCTAGATAAAATAATTCATATTCAATAGCATGTCTAATATATAATGTAATTCTAGAAGATCGTGGAAATATATTTTAGAGGTTTAAATATTATATCCCACTAATATTTTTTAAATATAGTTATTAATGGAATATTATCCAGTGTTGAGAAAATCATGCCATAACCAAAGAGTTTTTTATAAAGTTCATTCCATAATAAAGGCAATCAAACTGGGAATCAAATAAATCCTTGAATTTTTATAAATTTTAATCCATCCAAGACTTTAGTTGATTGGTCTTGACATTATAAATTTTAATTAAATATTAATTGATGATTTTAAAGACTAATTAGTGGATGCGGTGTGGAAAATTCATAGAGAATATAATTAAAAGATTTGATCCTATAAATTTAAGTATTTAACTTAGTGTTGAGAGATATAATATATTAGAACATCAATAGAATATATATAACTTTCTGTTATGATGATTTAGTAGGGATAAATATTTGTAAAGAAGAAAAAAAGTGAAACAAAAACACCCATGATGTTTTGATGATTATTATTTTTGAGTAATTATTCAAATTAATCATCATGTATTGAAATCCTTATAACTCTAAATTGAAGTATTAGGTGGATTGGTTGAAAGAGAGTGTGGACATCTAGAATATTTTTTTTCTTTCTCAAAACATTAAATCATCTATAATGAGTAGTGACATCTCGTAGTAAATAAACACACCATAAATGTATTCTCATTCAAGTAGACCATAATGTTGAATGAAGAATAATATTGGTCTTAGTAAAATTATTTTTCCATTTCTAGATATTTTATTTTACAAGGGATTATAGGTTCAAAGGGTTCCTTCTAATGAGAGAACAAGATACAGTAAAAGATAAAAAAAACTTCATTCCCTCATACACCCCCACCCCTAATCCTCTAACCTCTCATGGTGTATTTATTCTAATGGTTACAACATTAAGTTTCATAAAACATTAAAATTAAGAAAAATATGAACCATTTATCCTAACACAATATAGATTATTTATTATCATTTGAGAATGAACCATGTAATTAATCAATCATGGTCTTGATGGATGTTTATCTTAACGGAAACAATCTAATACATTTATATTTTATAATTTATTTTATATTTAATCAAGATATTATCATTTTATATATCACATATATACCCAATATAATTATACTCAAAATAATTCCATAATGAGTTTCTTATACATACTCAATACATTTCATTCACATTAAATTACATATTTAAATAATTTATTTACTTTCATATCAAATATGACAATAAATATTTTTCATCATAATACATTAAAAAAATCACCACATATATTTTTGTAAGTTTCAATGATATATAATTAAAATGGGGTTTGGTCTTATAGGTCACATGGAACATGATATTTCATTTAGGTCATGAGTGGAACCCCAATACCCTTATTATTTAGTGAATAGATTGCATCATCGATTTTTATAATGATTCTTAATGTGAGTCTACAATAAAATTTTAAATAATGTTAATACATCATTTGTATATAAAGTATTATAACATTTAATTTTTTCATTATTCATATATAAACTATGGGTTTAATACCACTACAGGGTTATAATTATGATACCAATACAGATTATGAAATAGAATGCACTATAATACCCATAAATGATCGAAACATATAAATGAAGAAAACATTAATAAGATAATAAAATAAATATTCCTTGCAAATAATTTTATAATAATTAGATCCCACTTGAATTGATGAATTCAAGTCTCTTTCGGTACTCATGGACAATGTTAATTACCAACACTTCAGTGGTATTATCTTCTTATCATAGTGAATGATGTGAATCCTTAATGGAAAATTCTAATACAATGAAAGATAAAAACATTATGAAACCTCTTATATGATAAAAACTAATATAATATCTCATAAAATTAAACTAGATAACTATTTATTAGATAAGGAAAACTAGAGACCAATGAGAACTATCTTTTCAATAAATGTTTAAGGTGAAAACTACATCTCTATTCATTATAATTAATATATATAAGGGAATTAAATATTATCTTATGCAGATAATCATAACATACTCTAAATGGGATAAAAGTGGAAATGAATTTTATTAAAGGTCCTTTTTAGGTATTTCTACGCATTTTCCTCCTATAATGATCCTTAGAAGAAAATTACTCCTAGCCTAATCCCCAATACCATTTGGGATTTAACATTTTCTCATTTTAATGTACTAAAAATATAAATTAATCATTATTTATATTATAATTCCACATTATTTTTAAAATTTTAAATTATAATTAATTAGTTAAATTTATAAAATGTGTAAAAAAGTAAATAATAATTTTAAAAATTAAAATAAACATTTTTAAAAATTAACTAATGGAATTTCTTTAAAAATAATAATTAGGATTAAATTATTTGTAAACCTAGGGTCCTTATTATTATTATTAATTATAAATTTCATTCACAATCTTAAAATGAGTTTGGTATATTGAAATATGTTATAACTAAAAAATTAAAATGGGGTTTTGTGTGATTTAATCCCCCACATGTCCATTAACAAAGTTGTATTTTCTTTAACACCAAGAGTAATCATGAGAAATTGATAAAGTTGATCTTTGTAAAGACCCAGTCCTTTTAAATGAAATTTATTTCTTGAAAAGGTGTGTTATATTATTTTACACCAAAAACCCATGTCAATTTAATAATGAAGTTGTATTTATGTGGTATAAATGAAAATGTGATGGTTGGGATTTGACCATTATATGACCATTGGTCAATATGAACTTTAGTAAATAAACCATTGGTTGATAATTTTACAACATAATTAGTGTTTATAAACAGTAATGACATAATATAATTGACATAAAAAGAAGAATTGATTGCCCCAAATAGTAGATTTATTCTTTTTGAATCCCATTTTCAGAACCTGTGGGGAGGTATTGTTACTGGGGTTATCACTTGAACAATCCAAATTGAAGCTTCAAAAATTAATGATTTAATGAAATATCCTATTGTAGATGTTAAAATTATTTGATATTACCACTCGGTGGATGTTAGCCGAGGAACCCCATGAAACTATGACCATCTCACACATTACCCATAGGGCGTATGCGGTTGTAATAAGGGGTTATGTGTCTAGGTCTTAGTTTTAGGGGGTTTCAATTCCTTTGTATAAATAAAATTTGTATTCCATCAATTCCTCTTAAAAATGGTTTACTTATAAAAATACATGTTTAATTGAGATCAATTTGATAATTTAATTTTTTGAATACAAATAAAACATAATTTTATGTTTCTAAATAATATATACAATTTTAATAATAAACCATGGTATTATTAACAGTATTAATTTAAAAAAATATCATCTTAAAACAATTTTATTAAACAAAAATGAATAAATATATTTATAAAGGGATACGAAAATTATTATAAATGTGAGAAATGTGATTATTCTTTACAATATTAAATTTTTAATAAAAAGGATTTTTATATTTAAAAATTAAAATTTTCTTATTTAGATATATTTTCTCAAAAACAATATCAGTTTCAAGGTAAATATTTCAAAATTATGTTAGGTTGAATTTATGATACTTTTCTAAAATACTTTATTTTTTCATGATTAGTAAAAAAATATCGTTTTTGTTTTTTGTTATATTTTTTGACTACATGTTTATGTTATAGTGTTGTAATAGTTAAATTAAACACAATTAATGAAAAAATATATGTTATTTTATTAATATTATTTATTTAAATATATTTTATTAAATTTTTATAACTATAAGTTACTTTCTAAAATTCTAAAATAAAAAATTTAATTTTTTTTTAACATTACATTGTAGAATCTTTAATTTTACAGGCTAAAATAAGTATTTAAAAATTAATTTCGGTTCTAGTGGATTAAAATAAGTTAAAATTAGACCTAAATTTCCAATACCATGAGAAAAAACAATGGTTAAGCGTATGGTTTTTCATTTTCCACAACTTAGTTTACCAAGAACTATATTTGGAAATTATTAAACAATTCTGCCACTTCTTCTATAAATACACACACATTTATCCAATTCCATTCACTTCCAATCCATCCTCAATGAATTTATGGTTATTTTTTCTCTCAAGTAGTCCCCCATGGTTTCATCAATCCCCAAAAGTTTCATCCTAAATTTTTAGGAACATCTCTTCATGTTATGGGAAATCATCACTTCTCTTTTCTAATAAATAGTATTTTTGTATTATGTCTTAAAATTGCAAATATAATTTATTTTTTACACTTTAAATTATCTCAATATTGTATTAATAGTATTTTATGAATGTAATACCCTTGTACCATTTAATTTTACCATTTTATACAACCATGTTTTATGCCCGTCATGCTGTGGAATTTTCTTTTCAAATTTTTTTCTTTAACATGAAAAAAACACATTTCTATTTTTCTTTGAATACCTAAACCTATTTTATTTTAATTTTTTATTCAAATATATTTTAAAAAATCATTTTTAATTCGTTTATTTACATATATGAACTCACATATCCTTTCATGGGTTTAAAATGATGTAATAATCATGTCTTTAAACTATTTTGTATGCCATGATTTTTTATAAGTAACTCATTCCTTATTCACCACAGGTTATTAATAAAATGATTTATTAATTTCAATGTGGCTCACAAAAAATTAATAAATATGAAGGGTGTTTCTCGATATTTCTCCAACTCATTGGTTAAGTAATTTAATCTCTAAAGATGACATGTTATACAATACCTTGGTGAATAACCTTGGTAATTTTTATTTACAATACCTTAGTGATAAATTTTTTTGATATTGTTATTAATGTCTTATTTAATTGTTTTATACACATTTATATGTTATGAATCATTTTATTTTTGTAATTATATTCATCATTCTCATTAATTATCATTATTTCATATTTTCTTGTTGATATGTCTCAAGATCGCATGTTATGTGTCTCTCTTGTTTACTCCCTTACTGGGCTTCATGCTCACCCCTTTCCTTTGATGTATGTCCCCAGGTTATAAGATTAGGTAAATATAACTTAGGGATTATGATATATTTCCAGTGTATTAGCAATAATGTTTTATTTTTTCTTGAATTATATACCTTTTTTCAAAAAAACTAATCATGAGAAGATCTTCTATTTTTTACTATGTACTGAAATGTTATTTAATAAAAGGTGGGATTCCATAATATTTCATTGTTTGTCTCACTTTATCAATTCTTAGTTTGAATAAATATTATATAATTACATCATAAGTAATTATATTACCATTTCCTTTCACTTAAAAATCCAAAATATAGCCAAGTAAATAATGTCATAATACATCATACGAGGTATCACAATATATATTGGGTAATCAATTCCCTCCATAGGATTAATTTCATACCCAATTTTCTAAAATTATGTGAAATACTCACATGGATTTATATATGTATCAAATTTTAGACCTCACGTGTATGAAATCTAATTAAAAACCTCAATTTATCATATCCATATCCAATGTTCACATATATTATGCCAATTTCACATATATGAAAATCAATGTGATATACTTCAAGTGGGTCACTCTAAATACAATATCACAATTAGTTTTTATTTATATCTCTATATAAGTGATCATGCTCATATTATTCATAACATAAAATTAATACTCAATATTATGATCATCAATCAAGGGTAAGATTTTAATATATATATATATATATATATATATATATATATTACAGAGGGTTTTATCATAAAATCTTAAATGTACTTCATAACATAATTATTTAAATTATAAATACTTCCATTTATATACAATATGTGATCCAAAATATTTCTAAGTCATAAATACATGAGTGAATTTAAGGCATAGACTTTATAAATTGGAATCAAATTCAAAGGGTGGATAGAAGAACTAATGCCTAATGTAGTGATTACATAACCCATGATTGGGGTTACTAAGAAACCCAAAGCTTTGTAATGATTTTTTTTATTTAAATAAGGTTCTCAATGTTGATAAACTATTATATCTTGAATTATGACTAACAAAATGAAAAATATATTATAATATTGAAAATTGAATGTGATAAAAATAATCAAAGTGACTGTTAATGATTATAATATAAAATAAAAAATATCAAAAAATGAAGTAAGTGTTTTATTAATATATTATTTTTCAGATCCCATCACAATTATAATCTCTTTTGGGTCAGCAGTAAAAGCAGGAGTGACCCCTCGAAGACTATCTTTAATATTTAATGTTTTGGAAACTAGTATTGAGGGTATATAATAAACACAAATATAGGATGTATCGCCATCATAATTTCAAGGAAATATAATTAATCCACTTATAAACTCAATTTTATAAATAAAACATTCATAATTAATTTAATTTCATATTTGGAAAGACTAATAATGAATAATTCAGCAAATAACATCTAAGAAAGAAACCCATGATCAACAACTAACCATGAACAATCTCTACGATCTAGTAAGGCCCTACTAAGCCACTAAATCACTCCAAAGTAATTGAAATATACACACACATAGAAATATATATATATATATGTACTTATTTATATAGAATAAAATAATTCTGAGTAGAAACCACCCCAAATAATCTTATTAAAATTTAGAAGAACATTATAAACCTAGAGAATAAACAAAGAAATAAACTTATTAACTACATAAGGTCAACTATATTATTATCCCCACTAATTCATAGTCAACAATTACCATATATAAGTTGGTAAAACAGAATAATAAAACATATATAGAATATAAGTACCTCGCTCCAACATTCCAACTAAACCATTCACCCTAACCCTAATGTATTTTCGTGGTGTTGTCAACCCCTCCCGTAATAATATTTCATATCTATGTAAATATTCATGTAATCACATCCACAACTTTATATCACTTCCACATAACTACCTCATCCCTATAATCATATAATACATCAAAGATCTTTTAGAGAACATATATGTATACATTATACCTTAAGCAATAACATCGCATGTATGAATATGTATGTAATAACTATAAGCTGTTACAAACTAGATACATGAAGGAACTATACCTTGACACCTCATTTTCTACATATACTTTTATATCAAAATTTTGAGTCACTTATACTCATATTATTAAACATCCTATAATGGAAATACATCATATCCCATATATTCCCACATACCATATAATGTAAAGGAGAGAGAGTGTAGTTGGGGGAGTTATTATTCATCTCAATATTTGAAAAACTAGATATTTGGATGACACACCAAATCAAAGTCCATGTATGAGAATTGGTCACATTATATAACTTGGGTGGTTTAATGTAATGAATAAAAAACTATATGAGAGGTATTCTAAGGAAAACATTTCGGTTAGACTTCTTAGGCTCCCTTGGGTGTTCTAGCCTCTGAAAGTTCTCAAAAACATGGATTCATAAATTTCTAATCCTTTAAAATTGATCCATTCAATATTAATGAAGATATAGATATTTAATCAACAATTTTTATTGATGTTGACTTGTATTCCAAACCTCCAGGTGTGGAAAATCTGATTATCAATAATAAGAAATCTGAGGTTCAGGTTGAACCTATAATTTTGCTACCATTATGTGAGGTTTGTAAAATTTTTGGATACATTGTTTCACAATTTTTAATGGTTAATATGTAAATACATCTTGATAATGATCCAAAATAAGGATAATAATCAAGAATAAAAAGTAGAATATAGATCTTATGCTAGAAAAGAGAAAGTGTGTAAGGAAAAATGAATACAAAAAATGGGTGGCGGTCAAGTAACAAACAATAATCTTGGACTCCCCTATAGATAAATCATGGAATGGGAAGAGAAATAAAACCATCAATCCAGAAATAATAAGGTTCTTCATGAAGTAAGAAATATTGAAATCTCACATACTGATGATAATTACATGTTTCTAATGCTGAATTTATCTAAGTAAATATGTAATTTGGTAACCCTTAAAAATAAATAGGAGTAGAAGAATGATTATTCACATGTCAAAAATTATGAGGTGGTTATATTAATTGAAACATAAATGATACAGTCACCCGTGATGGAAATTCAATAAAGTAAATGGTTTTTGAAAATTCAAGATTAGATATTCAATATCATGCAACTAATACAGCTACAAAGGGCATCAACATTACAATTGTTGAAGGAATATTTATTACAATTGTAAAGGTGATAGAGCCTACTAGAAATCTAGATGAAATTCATGTATATTAGGAGGATAAATTTTATGCCTCTATTGATATGATAATGGAAGTTACCAAGAACTCATAATGACTTAAATATATATATGATAAAAATAGGGAGAACTTCACAACCAAGTACATATCAAATGAATGTTATTTTTTGGAACTCTTGGGGTATGGCCAATCCTCAGACAATAAGTTCATTAAGGATTTTTATTTAACATCATAAATAAGATTTTCTTGGTCTCTTGGAACCAAAAAGATCATTTACCAAAAAAAATTCTTCTTTGAAAAGATGGGTTTATCACCTACTTGGTATGAATAAGACTCCTGAGGATATTAAAATAGTGTGGATTTTGGATCATGAGAGGATTTATGAACCATTTATGCTCATTTCCAATAAGAATATTGTCATGTGTTCCTATAAAAAGGCTGGCAAGAAAAAAAATCTCAGTAATCTATACCTTTTAAAATTACAAGAATAAAAGATCCCTATGGCTGGAAATATATTCCCTCTCCAAATATATTGATTCCGCATATTCCTTTAAAGTTGATTTCAACTCGATTCTCATCGTGAATGCAAATCTATGAAACCTATATTATTTTATTTCAACAAGGGAGTTTAGATATTTAATTTAAAATATCAATCTTTTGAAAGTTAATTTTCAAGGATCTAAGTATACGTGTAATAGGAAAGTTATAAAGAGAATAGTGGCAATTAAAATCGAAATAGATTTTGTCAATAACACCTCCTTAAATTATTATAGATCTATATCATGTGACTCATTAGAGAAAAATCAACACTGGATAACATCATATCCTAATGATGTTCACTTAAAAAGAATTGAGGTTATCCCTATATTTTGATATTCTAAAATGGGAGGGCTCTTCACCCTGACTGCAAGAATCTTATTCAAGATTTTTTTCACTCATTCAAATCTGTAGGAAATATAGTTTCTTTCATATTAAATATAAAATTTCTCTAAATAAAGATGAATGAAAAATAAGGTTCTAGTTTTTTTATTTATACTTGAAGAATGCCTATCTTGAATCAAAGTTGCAACTTATACGGGATGGATACACTAGAATGGACTTCTATATAAATCATCCTAGTGAAGTTGAGGAATCAATAAGGTTTAGTAGTCATCTAAATCTAAAGGAAATTATTCAACAAGATATTTATAAAACAAAGTCATTGAATGATGGTGATAAGAACAATTTTTTTATTCAATTCCCATCAAAGGGATAGGAATTCTAATGGGAAATTTTGTCTTTTAAAAAATTAGGTTCACATACAAGAGGATAGAAAATATTTTACTAATCATGTGGTCTCCATCATCACGTCTCTTTTTAATGGTCCAACTATGAACTCTGATATTATGGAGTGAATCGTTCCTAGGTTAATATATTCTAATGACAAAAGCATATATCCTTCTATTCCTTTGGATTTTGGGATCAAGATGGTTTCACAAAATTTTTTTAATATTCATTTTCTAATATTATTCAAAAATATTTCTGTAAATTAGTCGTTCATTTTTTTAGCGGTGTCTCTCTTACAAATAGTTCCAACGCCCAATTTTGTGTTCCAATTCCAAAAATATAGAATGCCAATGATATTAGTGATTTTAGGTCAGTTTCTCTTTTCAAAACCATATATAAAATTATAATTGGAATCATTTCGAATAGGCTTTCCATGGTTTCTAGAAAAATCATGTCCTGGAATCAGTTTGGATTTGTTAAAGTAACAAAAATATAATATTTCTTTATCACATCCTATAATTTTGTTAACATTATAAGAAAACATAGCAGGGGTGGAAACATTTCATTGAATATTGATGTTAATAAATAATTTAAAACAATGGATTGGGGATTTATATGTAAGTTTCTATCGAGTTTTAGCTTTGATCAAGTCTTTGTGAGATGGGTTAAAATATTACTAATCCATTATAAAATATCTTCTCATATGTATGGAAATAATAAGGGTTATTGCACTTTCTCTAGAGTTGTTAGGTAAGTCTACCCTGTTTCTTCCATTAACTTTTCTATCACAGAATATTATCTCAGCATAATTTTTCTATATACAGTTTATAATGGGAACATAAAAATAATTTGTGCTTCTAGAGGCCATTTTCCCCCTATTATTTTTTTTAATGTCATTATCCTCTTTAATAAATGATATAAAATGAACATTCAAAACATAAAAAATTACCATATTCATTATGAAAATATTTTGGGACAAAAGATCACCTAGAACAAATAATTGTATTACATTGGAGTTAATATTTTATTATCCTAAAAAATGGGAATCATAAATGAACTCAGAATCAAATAGGGGTATTTCCCCTTAAATTATCTCAGAGTTCATTTATTATAGGGAAACTAAGAGTGTTTCACTTAATTCTTATCTTGGGTCAGGTTAAGAGGCTTATCACAACTTTGAAAGAAAGTCTCTATCAATGGATGAGATATTTTTTTCTTCTTAAACACATCATTATAGATAATGTTTTTATTATTTAATGGAGTATGAATGGAAAATTTGTATGATTAAAAATATTAACACCCTTGTTACAATTTTTATATGGAGTGGTTCTATTTTAAAAATGAAAAACATTGATATGTCTGGGAAATATTATAGTAAGTCTTAAGCTATTGGTTGTCTCAGAATCAAGAATATGAGAAAATTCAATCAATCTCTACGAGCCCATTTTAATTGTAGACTTATAAATGAAAAATATAACTCTCTTTCATTTCTAATATCGAAATTTCTATGAAAATTTAAATTTGGAAACATGAATTATGTGGGATATTCATGAATTCTAGACTTTACGAAGTTGTTTTTTATCAATTCCTTGAATACTCACTGAATTGTCAACATGGATTCTTCTTTGAACTTTTTTCTTAAAAATTCAATACGTATGCCTCTCATTAATAAGTTTTCTTTTATTGAAAATATTTTTTACAACAATATTGATATAAAAAAGAAGATTAATAACCTATATAGTCTCCCTAATGCAATTAAAAATGTTGTTGTGAACTTCAATTTCATAAATCAGGAAGACATGTTGATTTAGAAACCCTCTTTAAATGGAATTTTTACCTCAACATTTTTATAAATAAACAGTATTCAATGATTATAATATATCTGGTTAAATAATAAGAACAAAAATTGGGCTTATCCTTCCACATTCACGCTTCTATCGAGACTAGATCACTTGAAACTCCCTATTGATGCTTGAATTCAATCAGTTGGAATTTATTTATACTCAAAATAAATTTTTTGAAATTAGTAAAATAAATATGTCAATAATTAATTATTAATATATAAAATATCATAAAATCTATAGAAGTTAGTGTTAAACATTTTTGAGTCCCCCTTTTCATGTGATGAGTTCGTTCTGGATTTGTTATTGCTTGTTGTAACCTCAACTTCTAATAGTGGATGAGGAACCTCTTTATGGTAGAAAGTGTGAAACTGATTTATGTTAATTGTCATAGCTTAAATAGTGCATGTAATGATGAAAAGAAATTCAATATTCGTTCATCCATCACTCAAATTTATGTAGTAGTCAAGGATGAAAACAAAATTCAAATCGAGTACAGTGACAACTCCATTCAAGATTTTTAGATCTTAAAAAGATTTGATATCCTATTTATATTTCCCTCTTAAGGAACTATGGAATTATTTGGGACCTCTCCACCTATTGGATTAATCAAATGAAATAATTATGGTTCCTTATTAGTGAACCCAGGTCCTTCCTTTTTTGGTGTGGTTTTTACAGTCTATAATGGTATTTTCATGAACAATGTTTATGAACCATGGTTACTTCTATTAAACAAATTAATGTTCCTTCACATACATATTTAATTGATTTTTTCTCCTAATAAATATATCAGAACCATATTTCCAATAAAACACAATAAACCATTCTAATTTTTTGATACATTCATTATTTACCATTCCATAATTCCAAATGGGAAATAATAATTCCTACCCAATGAAATTAATTCCAAAAAATAAACTTAGTGGACAATAGAAAAAAATAATCTAACCACATCAAATAAAATTTTCTTACTTGACTCAACCATCATAATATTAAATCAAACACCTTACAAACTATCCCAACATCAAACTAATCAAATAACTTTTGAAACATTAATAGTATTGCTAAATACTCTCTATATCGATCGCCTATACCATATTTAAAAAAATATCAAGGGAAATAAGATAATAAATATTATAACTAAAGCTAATACTTCTAGTAACTATAAAAATCAATAAATTTCAATCATGGCTATAACCATACAAAACAACCTAAAATAGGTTAGGATAGAACATTATTGATTTCCAGTAATAATTCCAATAAAAAACACCTTTTTATTAATATAACAAAAGCTATCCATTGATTATTAGTAAGATTATTTTCTATCAAAAAATATATTTTCTTCCTTCACATATGGAATTTATTATAAATAATTTTTCTCAAGAAAATCTTGGTCATATTAATTAGTTTTCATATTAATTAATCAATTTTCAATTACATGTTCAATATCTGTTCATATTACCATGGTTATATTGATAAAAAGTTTATAAAAATATTAAATATTAAATAATAATAATAATAATTAGGAAAACCTTGTAATAATATGCATCACAATATAAGAAATATCATAATCTTATGACATTATAATAATAATATGATCTGAAAAACTAATTACCTTCCAATTCCTTAATTTTTTGTTTATTATCCTTATTAGGTTTATTCACACTCATCACCCATTAACAAAAAATCCTAATAATTAAAAACCTGCAAAAACATAAAATAGAAGAAGTCTATAATCCCTTACCTTAATATGAAATTTCAATGATTAACAAATATGGTTGTATGAAGGATGATGAACACTGAAACGAAACCTCATGATGAACCAAATAACCCTAAGGAAATATTTCACTATGAAACCTCCATTATCATTGTTAAAGAATCTAAATAATAGAGAGAATAAAACATTCACTAATATAAAATAATAAATGGTAGAATAAAAAGTAAATTAATAGGGAAATAAATACCATGGATTGAAGTTAGTCATTTCATAAAGAAAAGGCCTACGGATAAATCATTGGGATATAGTTTTTTCAAAAACACTCCCACAACTAGATAGGGTTTTAGAGAAGAAGGAATAAATATAATGAAATCATGATATAATATGAATTAATATTTAAATCTAGAAAACATAGTATCATGAAATTATAGGTATTTATCATTCAACAACAATCTTGGATATAAAGATCATGTCATAATCACCCCATGGGTCTCTCTCATTTCCCCATAGAATGAAATCATATCCTAAATGAGAATAATAAATTTCATTATGTACAAAGGTTAACATACCATATTACTCATACCCCATAAATAATATATCAATTTATATACTTCTCCTTCAACCTGATCACCCTATACTAAGCTCATAGCACATCTTATGCACTATAGGGAAATGCTCCAAGAATAACCAAAGTAGGGAACCCAAAAACCAAGGATTCATAGTATAATTCCTATAATCATAGTTAAATGGATCCCTATGTGAGATTAAATGAAACCCATATAATATTAAATAATAATCAATCAAACATTCACTTTATAGAAACACTCACCATTCCACAATGGACCCCACATAAGATTAACTTTGTAGGCTTTATGTGATATTTTTTCAAAAAATACCCGTATATAAGAATAACCCAAGATCTCATAAAATTATTAACATCCACACAAAAAACCCAACACTCGATAACTAATAATTACCCCCCCCCCCCCCTAAATAGGAAAAATCCTAACTCTCAGAAAATTAACCTCACACTACAATACAAATATCTTGCCGCAATCCAATATTAATGGCATGATATTTTAGAAAAACATATTCCCCAACACTCAATATTTACACCAAACATACTTGGACTCCCTCAACACCTAATAAATGGAATGGAAAAGATTAAAAAATATTTTGGCCTTATATTATGTACTAACGAAATGATTCTGAACCAAGAGAATTAAAAAAATCCCAAAAAGAAAAAAAAAGGTCACAAAACAAAAACGCAGCAAGAAACCTCTCAAATAGGGACTTTACTATAATATAATCACAACCAGTACATCAATATAATAAATTAAAAAAACATATTTCATTATTAACACAACATAAATATACTCAATCTATTCAACTTCATCTCACCAAGATTGATCATTAAAAATATAAAATGTTGAGCATTAATCTATGACTCGCCTTCCCAAGTAAAGACTTATTTGTCACCATCTTTTCATAGGACAAGAACCAAGGAAATAACAAGCCCAAAAACACCTTCTATTAATGGTCCTGAATCTTATTGGTCTGATCCATAACATCACATCATCTTTAACAAATAACTAAACCTAATCATTGACATGGGATTCATCATGTTGATAAGATTGAATCAATTAAATTTGGAAAATGTTATAGATCTAATTCATCATTAGAGGAAACACATATCAATATAAAACTTTAATAATACACTATAATACCAAGAAATTCCCCATGAATTAGGGAGGAATATTAATCTTTTGATCAAGAATTCACTACCAATGACTAGAAGATACCTTTAAGAGTACATGATCTATAATTTTGAACTCAAAGGGACTCTTCCTAGGATCAAAATAGGACTTATATTGACCATTTCCATCTTCTATCGACTTATGAATCATATACACCTTCCATATACTTCTTTGAGAAAACACAATATTTTTAGACTCTCTAACCTAAGTCCAACAAAATATATATATATATATATATATATATATATATATATATATATATCTTCAATTACAAACACATAGTTCTTAGAATGGGACCACAAAAATGAATGAGTGATAGATATTATTATACAAAAACTCATCTATGAGTATTAAATTCACACACATATCTACAAAATATAGAACGCATACAAGAAACTTGTGTTCAAAGGTCTATATAGACCACTCAATTTGGTTATCCATCTACAAATGAAAATCTATACAGAGGCATTGTTGAGATCCAAAAGAACAAGGGAGACCCTTCATTACTAAGGAGGTGAAACAAGGATTGTGATAAGATATGATATCCCTCATACCCCATAAGGAATCAAAATATCCTTTATATCACTCCTCACCAAAACATCAACTGGGATCGATTCCTCATTTACAAAAATATGATTTAGCTCTATTAAATTATCCCAAATCACACTAATAGCATCATATACACATTTATTTCAGGGGAAAAAAGACAATAAATTTAACTATAGGTCCTCCCAATTGCACTAATTTATATATAACTACTGAATAATCCCCTAGAACATGATATTCAGTCTTTACCTTTTATTAGACTGATTACTAGAACATAAACTCTATGATAGGCCTCTTCATCCTATCCTGCCAAAGCTGACTATACAGAGTAGGAGACATCTTAGCTACACTAGGATTTAATACTAAGATTGATCTATAAATATCGTAGAGTATCACTTAACACACTAAGTATATATTGAAGATCCAACCCAAAAACATCACTTCATTTCAATCATCCATGAACCATACCTCAAGGGAATCACCACAAATAAATAAATCCCACAACACAATCCCCCAATGAATACCTTAACTAATATTCTTCTACATGGTACAAAAATGATGAATCCATGGTCATCTAGTAAATATTTCCTCTATAATTGACTTCCATCGCATTAAGATGAAACCTTTAAATCTCTTTTATATCTCACCATGAATTTACAAACTCACAGATAACATATCCACATTAATTTCTACTCTGATCATTATAAAAAATATTCCACTTCACTTGTATATTTTAGATCTCAATTTCATAGTCATATAAGAACTCTATCCACTAATATTATCACAAATTAAAAACATATTGAGAGAAGATATATATCAAACACTTGTGATTTTAAAATAATACAAAGATCACATTAATAAGATATGTCTAAAATACTTCTTATTAAGAAACCCAAGGAATGAATTAGATCATTGGAAGAATTATTATAATCATGGGGTTATAATTTTAAATTCCCATAGGGTATTATTTATATATTCTAAATCATAAAAAAACCAAATCCAATTCATAAATAATTATAGAAAATCATAAATTTGTCTCATTATTCTAACAACCGAAGAAAATTTTCAATGAATACATTCTCATTCAAATTTTCTAAAGTAGGTTGATATCGGTTGGTCAACATGATGTCCAAATCATTTATAATAAAAGTTCTAGAGGAGTTTTAATATATTAAAATGGTCATAAAACTCTTATAATAGGCTAATAGATTAATAGAACCCCACAACATTCCTTAGAGTTACCCAATAAGTATGTTCCCTGATTTTCAAATAATATATAACTTCTCCTTGATGGGAAAAAACACTCCCAATTAACTAAACCTTAGGGATCCAAAAGTTACACATAGTCAGATTCCCAAATAGCTGATGACACTAAAGAACCAAATGAAATGGATTTTAAGTTATCTGCATGCTCATTCAGAGACAAGTAATACACTAGGATGTCCTTAAGGAAAACTACATGAAACTGTTCTCGGAATTCAGGAAAGATAGAGTTCATCCTCAATTGGATATAGTGGGTGAATTAATGATAATGAAAGGAATTGCCTTGAACTTGTAGTGTCCACAATAATATATAATGGTATTCATTAAAATATATTATTTTTTAAGAATCGTTTTGATGATACCTTAACTGTGCATTGATCATCAATAACCATCAATATCCCAAAAACTATATAATTAATCATCAATACTTTGGAGTATATAGTGTTTATTCACCATAAATTGATTAATGTAAATATTATTAACACATAGTCACGCACATTCATCCTACTTCTTTGAAAATAGAACCAGATCACCTCATGGATACACACTGGGTCAAATAAAACCCCTTTACAAAATATCATCAATATAAATCCGCATGAACCATAACTCAGAAGGAATCATCCTATATAGACACATCAAAACCAATGAGACGCTTGTCTAAAATTGTATAATAAACCCGATTTTATGTCTAGTGGTAGAATTACAACTTATTTAGGAAAAAAACATTAGTTTTCTCTTCCATGAAACTCAAAAACTCCACCAGTTGAACCTCAATTGAAATCTACATCATCTGAGTCATCATTGACAATAATTTATTAACCCATATGATTCTCCTTCTCATTATTGAACATATCATGCAAACTATAAGATTCAATGAAAATAACTTTGCTCCTAACTTAATCAATGATATCCTTCAAAAAATAAATTAATTCCATTAAATAGGTGAAATTGTATGTCTATATACAAAAATAAATTATATCTCCAGAAGATTAATTCTACCCAAAAAACTCATAATATCAATATAAAACAAACAATATAACATGACCTTCAACATGTGTAGTCAAAAATATGGTAATTAGAATTTTCTAAACCTTAATTCAAATAGATTGAATGAAGTATGGTTCAACAAATAAACATTTATATACTAATTTGAATGAATCATACACCCAACTAAAAATTGATAGACCAAACTTCACTCAATATCTAGATCAAATGTTGTTGGAAACATTATCACATTCATCTAAATTCATCCTATTATATAACCTTATTTTAATTGTTTTAAACGACCTCTATATCAACACTCATCTCTATATCCCTATGGGAAAAGGGGTTTCATGGGGCTCTCCCATACCCACCCCTTCTCTTATTTTTTATCTAAAATGTAGAGAACTATGCTGATTCTACCATATATGAGGATACTAATACAAAATAATAAATAAAAGTTTTCTTCCAACTCTATGTTGACTATAAAGGAGGGCTATACACTAATGCATATAAGTTCCATAAGCTCCACAATTGAAATAACCTATGTCCACTAAAATTTTAATAAATTTTTATTTAAAAGGGGGTTGAGGCCCAAACATGTCAAGGGGGTACGAAATAATGTATCCTCAAGGAATCATATCTAACAAGAGTAACACAACCCGGAGGTAAGGGATATAATGATATCAAAGATGTTATAAGGCTTATTAAGAGTATCCCAAGATTTAAAAAAGTCAAAAACCATATTCCCCTCCCTCCATGTGTGATAAATATCCATGCAGATACTAAAAAAATACTACATCTATGAACAAGATAACTTATATACTAAGGGGTTTGGATATCTTCCTAGATAGACCTGGGGATAATAAAAGAATCTATTTCAACCCAATCCTGAGAAATACCATGGGAGTGTCACAAATCCAACCACTTGATCATGGAATAGCCTTATATTGTAAGGGAATCAATTTGGATAAGGAAATATCTGAATGAAAATGTATTTCAACCATCCTGATTACAAATAAATCCTCTTCCTCACATAAGTACATTAATTCATAAACCGTCAACATTTATTTTGGGAGCCCATGTGGGGGGGTCGAATATACCTAATTTTCATAATGGGATGATCTATGAACCATGGAAACTAAGATCCTACAATCCATGAGAAATTGAAAGTATAGAGATAGCTCCCCTGACTTAAGAAGAGGGAACATCTCAACCACCAAGGCCTGAGTCCCAATCATCACTGCCAATCCTGAGCATAGAAACCCCTAGTGTCTAACCATGTTACAAGATTTCAAAATACTCCAACATCCATCTTTCATTGACATTATACTCAACTTATTCTCGTGCATATTATCCTATGTGACATAGAACCAAGAGTGAATAAATTGTTCACTGTAAATCCCCAACATATCCTTACCAATAAAAAATCCATGTACATTCCAAAATAAGGATTCCCACTCTCCTTTCAATATTATATACGAAGTCTACTTCTACATGGGTATACAACAAAATTTTCACTTATAAACTAGGGGTGTTCCCTTGTGTATGACCCCATCATCAGTGGATACAGCCTGGTTTTAGATTCTATAAACAAGAAAATTAATCAATGTGGAAACATAATTATACTAGAGTGAACTACCCAATTAATTATGATCTCCATTTTCTTACACGATACATCAATATACCTTTGATGAGAAGAACCAAGTATGTGAATTCATGAAATTTTTGATTGTTTATCATTTATCAAAATACTATTATATACCTCATATTGATGTCTATCAATAATGGTTCAGATGAAGGTGGGGAAACTATCATCTTACATTAAGGTGATATCTGATACCGGACAACTCGAAAAATCTATCACACTCCCCGCCTAGTTTTACTTTAATAATTTGATTTTTCCACCCCATAAAATTCATCATGATTTTTTATAAATATATGGGATGATATTAAAGATATAGTCCCATATATTGAATCTCTACACCCCCAAGTCAATCATCCATGCCCCATACTTCTTTTTACTGATCCTTGAACATTGTTACCTTCCTTATATTAAGTCCTATGATAGACTATTCTGTGGAAGTTAATGGTTTTTATAACACTTCTCAGCTCAATACCACTGACCTCAGCCTCCCAATTCATCTAATTCAATTAATCACCATGGTTTATTCCCTCTTCTTTCTCATTCAAGATTAAACTGGTCAATATTATTTTAATATAACATGGGACCATATTGGACACATTAATCAACAATAATACATGGATGGGGAGAGACTTGAGCATGATATAAACAAGATTGACATATACCCTAATGGATAAGAAATGGTTTTTCCAATTGAAAATCTGGTTCGAGTTTTTTCAAAAAACCATCAAAGTGTTGGATACAGATTTTGACTTGGGATATTGGGGACCCTAATTAATCCACGGGAAAATTCCCTATAAGGACTCCCAATAGATTTTCAATTTTCATCCTCCTTCCATCTAAACATGCCGTTTCTATATAAACATGGCTTTTACCTAGGTTTATAACTTGTCCTCCCTACTTTTTTTTTAAATTTCAAGAATGTTGTTAAGCTCTTTGATAGACCTGAAATTACCATTGATGAAAAGAAGAAGATCAACTACAAAGAATACATGATAAACCTCTATTGTATTGGAAGTCCATAAAAATTTCATTCATTTAAAACTTGGTCTAAACTTATGTCTTATTAATAACATCTATCTCTATCAACATACCAAGTAATTACAAAAACATGAATACTTTCACCTAGAGTTGGATCTCTAAAAATAATTCCTCTTCAAAATTCCACATACTAGGACCTTCATCTAGAAAGAAGTCTAAAGAATAGTGAAGGAAATTCTAGAACTATATTTAAAACCCCCACATACTGGAACTAATATATATAAAATAAACCATGTTATATTAATTGTATTCCTTCGTTTTCAATTAAGGTAACTAGTCCTAGAATATTTCATGGAACATATCCAATAAAAATTCATAAATTACACAATCTTTGGAAAATAAACCTCACCACAATGGAGTATCTCCTTAAAATATAATGATTGCCAAAAAATAAAATGATTATTTTTTTAAAAAATAAAACTAAAATAAAAAATCATCTTATCAAATAATTCCTCTATATATAAATATAATATGGGGCATCGTACTTCAACAGGACCTCGCACCAAAATTTAAAACGAATCTTCCACGGTGTATCATTATCGTAAACCTCAAATCTCTAGTGACCATCTTGTTAATCTTGTTGCAAGTGAATTGCATAAACATAATGTTGTTATAAATCAAGATCCATGTAATGACTCTATTTTTTATTCTAACTCCATGTGATATTTTAAAGGATATTTTTATTGTTATGTGTGGTATCAGCACAAGATTCTCTAGACAAAGGAGCCTCTATGTTGATATAAAAAAATATTAAATATATTACATCATGTGAGTACAGTTTTTTATGAAGTAATGGGGTATATTCTATATGGTTTATCAGATTGTAAAACAAATACCTCCATTAAATGAAAAATATCATTTTTACCCTAGGCGTGACATAATTTTTGTGTTCATTAGTTGTTTTTTAAAAGAATTCACAAGCAGAATAATATCCAAATAAAATAACTAAATAATTTATTTTGTATTTATTGGATATAAACCAATTATATTATATTTAAAAATGTTCATATGAAAATACAATAGTAATCCACCTAACCATATAGATTTCAGCAGACCTTGGAAGATATATTTGGTAGATGATAATGGGATTGTGGATCTTTGATCTATTTTCCATGTATGGATGCATCATCAATGGAGTTTACAAATCTCACTAATGAAAATGATGTGGAAATAAATTTTCAACATTGATTAGTCCATTTTTTAAGTAGAAATTATTTTTTGTATGGGATAATACTCATTTTTAATTCTCCCATAACAAACATTAATTAATTCTGTTAGATAATTAATTTATGGATCATATATCGATTAGTTGTTGAAAATTTTATTCGTATAATTCAAAAATTGAGAAAAAAAATATCCTTCACTATTATTTTTTGTACATAGTTTTCTCTATTAATAGATAGAGTCCAACCAAAACAATTTATGAAACTTATTTCCTCGTTTCTTTATTAACTCTCCTCGATCTCCATTAATTCAGCATCGATGTTTTGTTTCACCAATGGTCAAACTATAACTAGGAAGTGATCATTGTATGATCGACCTTGGTTATAATGGATCATCATCATGGTTTAAAACATAGGATGGAAGTCATGATTTATTCATGATGAAAATTATGGCGATCTAATGGAATTTCATATAATAGGGGTTTCATGGACCAGATCAAGAGGGTATCTCAATTGGTATGACGGTGATCAATTTCATAACAAAAAACGAATGGAATATTTATTCTAGATTGTCAATTATGGAATTAAACTCTATTACGGAATTATATTGGTGAGATTTATGATAGATATAAAGGTTTCATGTTCATCAGTGAATAATATCACATGCCATGTGTCCAATCCACATTCCATGTGACCCAAAGCCAAAGACCTAGTGTTTACCACTCTGTATTCGAGCACAAATAGAGTACACATGAACTTATAGTTTACATGAGAATGGAAAATTAAAATAGAAATGGTCTATAGTACATGAAAATTTACTCAGGAATGGGTGGGATAAGAATAAAACACCTGGTATTTTGTATACACATCATGTACCCCTTCCATGGAAGGTTAGAGACCTCATTCTCTTTAGTCTATTTTTGTTTTAATAACTTAAATTACCTTTTTCAATACCCATGAAGGTATAGAGAGGCATATCAACTTGAGGATATGATTAGTGATCCCCACTATGGGTTAGTTTTGAATAGAGTTAGGTATCCCACCATGTGTCCTGGGGTGTGATCCATAATAATTATTCCTTAGGTTGGGTCTGACATATCCCTTTATCGACATTCATGGAATGTAATCCCAATCCTAGTGTTTTATCCTAAATTGGGTTATGTATCCCCCATGGTCCTTATTGGCAGGGTCGATGAGTATGACTTCTAGGATGAGCACCATTTGTGTTAGAGAGAATCAGGGAATGATTTATCTCAAATGGGGGTTAACTTAGAGCCTCGAGTGGAATCCTAGGATGGGTGTGTGGATGTGTCTTTTTTGAATCTTTGTGTCTATCCTTCAATATATCTAGGATGTTACCATCTTTTCTTATTATATGAGTCTATTAATGCTTTATGTTTTGTGATTTCAGGGAGTCCTAATGGGTATGATTATACTCGCTCAAGCATTGGCTCTACCAATACATGTCATCTCTTATGAAGATTAATGGCCTTTCAATAGAGACCTAGGAGAACCATAAGATGTAGAATCTTAGTTTCACTATATATACCATAGATGGTTCAAGGATTTATATCATTATAACAGTCCTCTATTTACTATCAGGATGGGCTCTTTTCATATTTTGGGGGGCTTTTATTTGGCATATTTTTTTCTCATACTCTTTTTATACTTTGATGTGGTATAAGTTGTATTCATGAATATTTGGTATCATTTTCCTTCTCATTGTACATTATATTGGTGTTTAGAGATGTTTTTTTAGGTGTATAGGTACTCTTAGGCGAAGGCCTCCCATGTGTGTGATATACCTACTCAGTTCTAGTCTCTAGTCCCCAGCCTATTTGAGGTGGTCTTTAGGTGTCACACTTAGATTGTCTTCAAATAGGTAAGACCAAGTTATTTGGGTCATGAAAGTGTTTTATCAGATATATTTATATTAGAAATATAGTTTAGAGATAGTCAAGATGTGAGGATTTTGATGGGGAACTAGAGCAGTAGTGATAAAGTGTCTTGAGTTTTGATCTTAGGACAGGGGAGCCAGTGACGGTGTGGTGGGTGATGTATCCATTACCCAGGACTCTAATAACCATATTTTTTACTTGGTACATATATACATTCGTTGTGAGAAAAAATATTTCTACATGCATCATATAGGAATTGGTTGTGATTTATAAGTTTTCTTTGAGTTAGATCCTCAGATATTCTCTTTTACTATAGTGTATCTTGAATTTTTATAGGATGGATCTATAATAACATCTATCTAAGAATATATAGTGATACTAGGATGATGATCCATGTATAAATGAGGTTTCGGTCTAATAGCATGTGCAGGATGTGGTACCTTTGGGAGCTTTATCGGATTTACCTCCACCCATTGAGAAGTTGGTTCTCCCAGAAGTACCAGTATATGATATTCATAGGATGAGAACACATCATGAGTTCTATAGGTATATTCCCATATGTATTCATGGGGATCCAAGCCTCTAAGTAGTATAAGAGTATCTTGAAGAAGATGGTTCAGTCTTCTACCTTATTAAGATTCATCCCAAATAAATGATGGTCTTGGGGGAGAGCTTTCTCCATGGGTCTGTAGAGTGAATGTGGATCTTGGTGATGAATATTCATGAAGAGGTGACTCTCACTTGTAGAGACTTTGAATTTCACTTTAGACAGGATATTTACCTTGGAACATTGTGGTAAGTATGTATCCTTGAGATTTTGGAGCTCTAGTGGTGTAGCATGTCATTCATAGTGTATGAAATGAGGTTCACTAAACTCTCAAGGTACTCTATGTACATGGTTATTGATGTGTAATTTCAATAATTTACCTTTGAGTATGGTCTTTTTATAGATATTTGGGATTTCCAGGTATTTCTGAGCATTAAATCCTATTCTAGATTGCTAGAGTGTTACTTGGTGGTGGAAGGATTTCTAGATGAGAAGTTCTTAATTGTTGGATATAGAAGTGGGAACCCAGGATCTAAGACTTAAAAAACAATTATTATATAAAAATACGATGCATCCAGGACTATGATTTTTTTTAACATAGTCTTAGGATAGAGCATATTCCATTAAGGTGTCTTAGGATGCTTACAGTCATTCAATGGAGTGGTGATGCTACTCATGTTATGGGCTACTGAATATCATGTGGGATTTCCATCTTTGTTGTGTTGTAGATAGTGAGATGGTATATATACATTGAAATTAGTTTTTGAATCTAGATTAAGAAGGTATTCAGGGAGTAATACATCGAATAGAATCTATGAGAATAGTTGGAGGTTCCCAGTGTTTTGATATGTCCCCACCACCACCCCTAGCTAGTCCATGCCAGGTTTAGAAGCTAGTGTTCATGGATGTGGGAAGCTACAAGTAGTGGAGGCTTATGAAAAAGTGTCTCCATGAATGATTAGTGGTATGATCTATATCTTCTATACACTAGATACACTATTGATATACATTATCATGAGGCATTATTTCCTTACAGCATTCCATGTTTAGGTTCTAGATATTCCAGTGGAGCATTTATCTCGACCCATGAATTTGGAGATTCCTGCTACAGGAGATTTAGTGATCACACACTTATTTTGGTAGTGTGGACTAACTCTTGGATGAGAGTGATTTTTAAGGGGTCTTTTTGTGGTTGTGATAAGGCCTTATAATATCATTATATGTATGGAATGGATATCTATGGTATATGCATATACTGACCGTTTTAGGTGGAGGATGTGGTTACTTTGAGTTGATGGGTGATATTTTAATTCATTGGAGATAAGGAAGTCTAGAAATATAATTATAGGCTCATGCATAATGGTATTTAGCTGAATTTTTATAAATTTTCTAGCATTACACTTAGAGTATAAAATTTTGTGAGCTTTAAGTTTCCTACAATAGTATAATATTTTGAGAATTTCTTCACAAAGGACATGTTAGGTTTATATCCCGACTAATAGATCAATTTATAAATAGACATATAACCAGTTACTTCCTCAATATATTTTCCATCATATCAAATGTCCCATAAAGAGATTGGAGATATGAAGGTGTACTTAATAGATTTACATAGGAAGTTATTTTTTAGACCCAATGTATCTTCCAAGGAATCTATAATATTTCTTTCCAATAAAATGGATGAGATATTGAGGTTTTGGGTGTATTAGAATCTCATAAATTAAGTGAACATCAACAATAATTATCCAATTCTGATAATTTTTGTTTTCTTTGACAAGTATAAATGGGTGTAGTTGTTATCGAAGATCGATCTCCAGTCAGGCTACCACCATCTCTGAGTTTAATTGTAGGATATAACAAGATGGAATTTTGATGTCTATATAGTCACTATGAGTTCTTATTGACTCTCTTTTATGTAATGAACACCCCCAGAGTGTTCATGAGACTCATAAAATAGATCTTTCATCCCTTCATGGATTATTTCATGGTACTCTTCATCGATGAAATAATTTTGAACTCTTAATTAAAGGAGGAGTCCCGAGACATTAGACATACTGTGAGATCACCAACTTTATTGGAAGATCTCAAAGTACCATTTTAGTATTTGAGAGGTTAAATTTCTAGGAAATGTCATCTTAGAAGATGGATTAAGGGTAAAACAAGTAAAGGTTGATGCAGTTCTTTCTTAGGGGCTACCAAAGAGTGTGATTGGTGAGTGGGGGATTCATTGGGTTGGGAAGATACTATCGAATATTTTTTCCTGTCATCTCTAGTATTTTGGAAGCTATGAACACATCGACTAAAAATGGGAAGCTTTTGTGTAGAAATAGAGATTACAATAGTCCTTTGAAGTGTTTTGGGAGAGGTTGTCAAGAATCCCCATCTTGAGACTGCTAGTGGAGGATGTTGATTATGTGGTGATTTGTAAAGACTCTCCAAATGGGCTTAGATGTATTCTAATGAAGATATAGGTTCTGATTTCTTATGGGTCCTAGCAGCTGATACCCCATGAGTAAAGCTAAGAAACCCATGAAATAGATCAATAAGTACTGGTTTTAACTGTAAATATGTGGATACACTCCCTTATGGGAGAATGATTTATTATATATTCGGACCAAAATAGCATTAGGTGTTTCTTTTAAAAAAATCATAACCTGGAAAAGAGGTGATGGATGGAGTTCCTAAATTTTGATGATGATGACATAATACATACCCTCATAATGGGGAATGTGGCATAATATTCTATCAACATGAGATCATGTTCATAATTTTGGAGTGATGCATGGGATAATTTGGCCTCATTTTAGTTTTCCTTAGTGGATGAGGATGGTAGAGCATACCTACAGTCATGGGTTGTTACCCTTATTCTTCTTCAGTGTGTTAGGGAGGATCATCTTCGTGATATTAATTAAAGGTCTTATCCTAGACTTATATCCTTAGGATGTGATCCTTATATGTTTTTGGAAGTCGGGGAGAATGTTATCCTTTTCTGAGGATCGTTAAAGGTTCCATCCATGCTATGAGAGGTAGAACTAAGGGTGTTTTTATATCCATATTATCAGTATACCTAGGATGAAAAAAAATTACTAGGACCTTAGTTGTTAGTTCTTTTGTCTAGGTATGAATATTTTTATAGTTGATCTTATATCTTGATTACTCACTTTCTAAATGGTGAAATCTAGGTTTCATGTTCTGGAGGGTTTGGATTAACCTTCTTGAGGTTCCTTGGTGAAAGTGGGTCGGTATCTCTATATACTTTATAACGTAGATTCCATTATCATATAGATTCCATGACTCCATATGGGTGATTGTAGACCAACCCACCAAGTCATTCCACTTCTTAACCATCTCAAAACAAAAGTTCAGTGGAAAGATTCGAACTCCTCTATGGGGAGGGGATAGTTCATATTCATTGAGTACCCTCTATGATCATCTATGAACTTAATGATCACTTCATGTAATGGTTCAATAGGGGTTTATAGGAGGCCTTTAGGACTCAGTTATGATTAATTATGGTGTTTTACCCCCACATGGATGTCTAAATAGAGCAGAAAATTCTGATTTTGGAGGACATTCTTTGGAATTCCATGATAGACTCTAGTCATAGCCGGAAGGATCACCTACCCTTGGTTGAGTAATAGTATAAAAATATATACCACTCCAACATTCGTATGACACTAATCAAGTCCTTGTACGGGAGACCCTAGAAGCCAATGTTGTGCTGGACGGAGCTAATGAGATAGGTCTTATAGGCCCCAAGTTGGTATGGGAAACATAAGCGAAGTTGGTGCTCATCCAAGAGTATATGAGTACTAACCTCTAACAACCCAATCTTTTATAAAATATTTTTTTCAAATAGATTTAATTTCTTTAATATGTTGTATTACATGCAACACCGATTTTTGACGAACCATGATATACTATAAATATTATTATTTAAACGAGGCCTTTATAACATAGTCGTTAAACTGGGGGGTGTAAATAGGGATAACCAATTTTTTTAATTAATTATAATATTTATATATTTGGAAATCATATTAATAAAAAATTAATAAATATTTGGTTGTTTTAATTTGATTTTAAATTACCTTTTTCTCAAAAAAAGTGACTCTCTTGGTTTTTTTGAACAAATAATAAAATTAATTTTTTCCACTTTTAGAAACTTTACATGAAAATTTTAAATTAATTTTTTGAATCAATATGTCAAAATTATTCTTAGGTGAATTGTTTTTATTTTTCTAAACATATTAATTTTTTGTTGAATATTGAAAATATTGGTTTTTATTCAAAAATGAATTTTTGTTTAAAGAATTCATAAGGTTGCATTTAATTATAAATTTAGTTTAAAATTAAAATTAACTGAATTATATTTTAATTAATCCCATTTTTATTTTTTAATCATCTTCATATCGAATAATTAAATAAAATATTTTCAAACTTTTGAACATTTTCTATTAGGAAAACAACTTTTCCGTCACATCTACGAGTTTAATTTTAAAATGAAAATTTTCCAAATATGTGAATGGAATTTAGAAAATTGGATTCCATATTTATAATTATAATTATTAATATTATATATTGAGTTCAATTTTTTGATCATAAATTTTAATATATATTATAAAAACCTATTAACATTCTTAAGGTTAAAATGAGGTTTTTTGCATTTCATGCACTTATGTTAAAATTAATTTTTCACACACATAGGATTTCTATATAATAAATTATATTTCATATTTATAATTATTGGTTCCAAAGTATTTAATATTTATCATTTTAAATTTATTTTATTAGATAAATTACCTTGGTAAATAAAAAGATAAAAGTTATTGGGGTGAAAACTAAAATGGTAAAATTAATTAAACTAAAAGGATTAGGAATATTATTATTAAAACATTCTTCTATGGGGAAGGATTTTATTGACTATATAATCAATCCAATTCATCATTTGTCAATTTTTTATGCACTTTTAATGAGAGTGACTTCAAATTATAGAATAGTTTTTTTGTATTTATGAAATTCCACTCATCCTCAATTATAAAAGGCCACTTCCTCCCCTCGCTTATTAAAACCTAATAAGCCCTTTGTGTTTCCAAATATATACCAAAATCCCTCAAAAAATCCTTATAAATTTTCTAGAGAAATTATTCATCCCAAAATACCAACCCTAGTGTCTTTAATAAGATATCCAAATGGGGTTTTTCTAAGTTTATGTAATTGTCTTCAAAAAACTCATTCATTTTACATATTCACTTACTAAACTCATACTTGTTATATTAATTTAAATATAAATTAACTACTATATAAAATATATTTATATATTATTAGGTTTATGGAATAACATTCATCTATCTCATATTTCATCAAATTATAAAAAAACTATTGATTGTGTGTACAGCAAACTATAGTCTCACGAACAGATTTTATTCATTTTCAATAAACATATCACACAACTGCTTGTAATGATTTATATAATTTCTATATATAATATTCATGACATTATTATAGTTCTATAATTATAATTTAACATCAAACTTCTTACCATCAAACCCTTTGTAAAATAATAATGTCACTAATGTTTACGAAGGACAACTAACTCACGAACCAAGGTGATTGTTTTTCATTTATGTTTTACTTGGATGGAGAAAGATATATAATATAAAAATATATGATATTAATAAAATAATTATAATTTTTAAATTATAATATCACATATACCTTCTTACTTTCTATTCTACGGTGGATATAATAATGTCGCTCGTGTGTACGATGAACCACCGCCTCGTGAAACGATGTAATTCATTTTTCACTAACACTTTTCATAGTAGGTAATAAGGATAAATTTAATAAATATATGTGATATATATGAAATAATAATTATTCTATAATTTTTAAAACATATTTAACCTTATTTTCATCCATCCGTTAAAAAATATAAAAAATGTGCACGCGTACATATGGTCTACAGACTCCACGAACATTGTGTTTCATTTTATATCTCTTTAATTTAAGGATTACTCTAAAAATATATATACTGAATATATATTATATTTAAATTATTTTTAAAATAATATATAATTTATATTCATAATCAATTTAAATTATCATAAAAACCAAATAAAAACACACATGAAAAATAATACTGTTATTACCGGAATGAGGATTTTAACAAAAATTATTAATAAATAGGTAATAAATGTCCATAAGAAAATTATATGTGGTATGATATATATAATTATTGTTAATTAATATGTTTTTATTAATGTTATATTTATTATATATTAGTTTTTAATTTGTAAGAGGTATTTTGAGACTTAAATTATGGGATTTTTGTCTCATGTTGTGTTTTTGGGGACATATGTTATGTTATTAACCTATTGTCTTGTTTGATATATATTTATACCCTTTTAAAAGTAATCCAATGAATTAAATTATTATAATTATATTTTTAGATTAATTTCATGTTATTCTTTCATGGGTCTTACAATTCAATGTTACCAAATTGGTAAAAGTTTTATTTTATAATTTCATCATTTATCAGAATTATTTATGATTATCCTTCCAATGATGAAATATTATGATATATAACTCTAGAAACTCATTAATTTTCTTATCAATTATTTATTTTTTAGGGATATACTTTTTAAATTTTATTCACATAACATATTATATATGTCAAAATATTTTAGAAAATAATAGTCTTTATTTCTCTCTTTAATCAAAAATTAGTTTTCTTACATTTACATGTTTTCTAAATAAAATTTTAATAATTATTAAACATTATCCAAATTATTTATTAACGAAAATTTTTCACATTTTTTTACTTTATTAAAATCTTTTTAAAATTAATATTCATGTCATTTTCTAAATAAATTTTGTTTGGATTTTACTAAAAGTGTGAAAGGTGTCTTTATTTTAACGTGTACAACACAAATTTTATTTTAAACCTTCCTAACCATTAAATGTTTTATATATTATTTTATATTTTTTCAAGGTTATTTTAAAATAAAATTATTTTTAAAAAATTTTATGATTTAAGATAATTAAATTTTTAAGGATATTTGCCGCACATAATGTTTTAAATTATTTAAAATATTTCTTTATAATTTTTTAGGTTATTTTTAAATAAAATGATATGTTAAATGTTTTATATTTTTCAATTTTTTTTTAAAAATGGAAGAATTATTTTCCTCCTAAAAACATTATAAAATATTTTTGAATCTTCCTTTATATGTTTTCGTGGATATTTTTAAAAAATTGTATTTTTTAAATGTTTTGAATTTTAAAATTTTTTTTAAAAGTGGAAAGGATATTTTCCTCAAGAAATATTCCAAGTGATATTTAAAAATCATTTTCCATATAACATGACATCCTTTGATGAAACATAAGCTTTACATGGGATATTAACTAATGATACAATCTTTATTCATTCTTTGGATCGTTTATATTTTTGATGAAATTTTTTTATGAAACTCATATCTTTCCATGGGTTATGATATGAAGAAATGTTTCACAAAACCCATTTATATTCCTGGATTATGATATTATGTATGTTTTATAAATCCCATTTATTTTGATGAGTTATCTTATAGTGAATATTTTATGATCTCGTGACACACATATGTATGATTTTAATTATGTGATGGGTGTGACTTCTCTCCCTCTAATGAATTGGGTAAATAATTATATCTTATGAAATAAATTTGACTAGAATGGGGAGTGAACCCGTTTATTAACGAAATTGTTTCCACTAAAATAGTTTTGGGAGTGAACCATGACTACTAAAATGGTTTATGGAGTGAACTCATTTCACTATGATAGATATGGAAACGATCCTTGACTACTATGGTAATTATTTTATATGCTTATGGGTATTCCAAAATTATATGTCTTTTATCAATGTTATTCTTTCATGGATCATGTTCTATAATTTCCTTATGATTTATTTCTTATGAACATCTAATATTCATTCCATGACTCAATATGTCGATCTTTGATATGTAGGGTATAATTTAAAATATATTATTCTCATGCTCTCATACCCTTATGATAATAAGATATTTATGTATTTCCATTTTTACCCTTACTAAGCTTCTAATCTCACCCTTTAATATATTTCTTTACCCTAGGTTATGGTGATAGGTATTATTTGAGATATTTCTATTAAGGTTTCAAGTTATGTGGAACTAAGTGGGAGAATATGTATTAATCTTATAAACTAGGTTTATATTATTCCAAGTTTCTAAAGGTGATATACCTTTATAATCCTCGAGTGTGTGATTGTATAATACAATGAATTTTCATCTAAAAATATAAAAAATTTATGTATGAAAATCATGGGTCGCTATAATTGGTATCAAAGGATATGTCCAATTAAACTTTCAAAACCAGGATGAGAAATACATATTGAGATACCTAGGGATATGTATAAGTATATGTCAAAGGATAATTATATTTATAGGAAAATAAAATAGAATATTGGTGAAGGATAGAGTGAATGGTTTCCTAGAAATATATCCATGTTTAGATACTAAAATTTGACGAGGTATTAGAATATATGTTCTAAGGGGTAACAACTCTGAAAAAGGTGTCATAGGCTTGACTCAAGAATTATCTCATACATAAAAATAGGTCTTATTGTGCACCTAGTGTGACACTCCAAGGGTATATTCATAATAATTAAAAACCCCTTATGGTCCATTGTAAATAATTTCTATAATTTCCTTGTATGACATAGGTTAAGACTATGTTTCTATAGATTATAAATATTGTGTCATAATTTAGACATCTTATAAATGATTCTTCAGGATTATGTGGTTTCACACTATGAGTATTTTTACAAACATTTTTCTTTTTATTTTAGTCAATGTATGGAACCAAAATGAGCCATATTAATGTTGAATGCAATGGATAGTGTAATGAATTTCATTCTAAGAAACTAAATTGTATGGGAGATGGATTGAAAAATAACATTTCTTTGCTTACTTAACTTTCTCCATATATGAATATTGTTGAATTTACAAAAAAGAAAAGGTGTGAACCATATTATGTTCAGTCCTTCATCGGGTAGAATCCACCATCTTTTGATGTTTTTACTAATGTTTTAGTTGCTAAAAAATTTATTAGTACCCCAAAAAAAATATTATCCATTATCTAGTGTTGAGAATTTGAAAAATTAATTTTGGATTTCTATAATTTGGAAGGATAAGTAGATCAGTGGTGTACTCTAATCAATAATATAAGGCAATATGATGAAAATGAATCCATAGAGTGGTGAGAGTTTAAGATATTATTTTTTAATTAGTACTTTTCTTATGTTCTTCATATGAAAATGGATAAGTAATTTCTTGAGATAAATAAGAAGGATGATGAATATGTTGTTAACTATGAGAAAAATTTCACATGACATTCAAGGAGTGCTTCTAGATCTATCATATAACTTGAAACTAAGTTTGATGGATTCTTCAGTGAATTAAAACCAATTCTATTAAGGTTGTCAGTAGTAATAGACATCAGTAGCTATGAAGAAATTTTTCGATGTTCACCCAAGGTGGAAATTGAGATTAGATTTACCCATCAATACCATTTCTTTGAGAAGAAATTAAAGATCTAGTTTAAGGGAAACAATAAAACCACATAGATAAGCAGATGATATTTCCTTCATCATCAAACTGTTGTAAAAAACATTGAAGAAAATTTATTAAGGGGACTGGTAAATATTTTAATTTTGGAAAGGAAGTTCATCAGGCACTCGAATGTTGAAATGATAGGAAGAAGTTACATAATAATGAAAATATATAGAAATATCCATAGAATGTACCATCCACACTCTAATGATTCAATTATAAGGACTTTGGACATTATGAGAAAGAATCCCCTCGTCAATGGGATAATAAGTATAATAATCCATAATAACATCTAAAGACAAAGAAAAAATGGAATGCTTATATAATCAAAATATCTGAAGCAAATCATGAAAATTAGGGAACACTTATCCTCCACTATATATTTGGTAATTTCATAATGAAGTTTGTATGAATTATCCCAATGGAAATATTTTTGATCATCCTTTAGTGAAATTCGCTGTGATTATAGTCATTGATTCTCTCCTTAAACATGGATTCTAGAATAATGAAATAAAATTTAATATTATAGAGTTCAATAATGAACCCAATATTCTAATGGAACTATTTATATTTATGATAAGATCATATTTAAGGAATACATGGTGAATTTTATTTTGGAAGTATATATGTCTCCACGTAATATTTTCATAAATTAGATTGATACCATCTGGGGATTATGAGTTTAATGTTGATAATATGTTCAAAGTCATAGAAATACCTTTTTATGTTTTATGTGAATGTATTTTATGAATATTGACGATATTTTGAGAGACATTTATGGAATTAAAAGCCTTTGGTTTTGCGTATGTTTTAGTAAAGAAGTATTTTAGAGGGAATGCATTTATATTTTGTGCACACAGATTAAAGGTATTTGTATCATTTAATGTTTATCTTATCTTTGATGTTTATTTTATTAGGTGTTATTAAAATTTGGTAATATTTTATGAATTATTTTAATTAGTTTTAAAAAAATGATAACACATGGGCCAGGAGAAAACCTATCACAATGGGAAGGGTCATGAGGAATGGACCCACAACTAAAGGATAGAAAGGGTATATAGCTTACAACTGGAAAAAGTGAAAGAGTATTTTCAGTGGTAAAAAATGATGATTCATATTTTTTAGAATGTATATAAATACTTTCTATGTTGGAATGTTAAGTCTGAGAGACAAAAGTCTAAGGGGATGGTCCAACCATAGACCATACATGAATAGAAATGTTAAATATCACTATAGATTTTTGTCATTAGACATAAAAAAAATATCTAATGGGGAAATTTTTATATGTATATTATTCTATCACATAATAATTTTAGAAAAATTAATCATTTTAAAATAATAATTATCTCTTTATCATCTTTCCATAATATACATTAAGGGTTAAGGTTGTATAGAGTAGCACATTCCATTGTTTCTGACTCAAACCTGAGGTTTTCCTTGAAATTTTGGATAAGTATTTTGAAATATCTTGATACTAAATTGAGTTTAATCATTTTATATCATATTTTGACATATGTTAAAATGTTTTTGGGATCAAAACATTCCACAAGTTGAGTTTTCTTAAAATAATATATTTCACTCAAGAATTCAGATGGACCATTGTGGATCCCCCTATGGATATAAGTTTAAAAATAAAATGTACTATAATGAAGATATATAAAGAAATTAAATATAATTTAACCTTGTTGGATAATTTTAATAGAATTTTGGGGCCATTCAGTTTCACATGGTAAGGGGAATTCGGTATAAAATTTAAGCTAACAATAGTGTATGTGATCTAGAAATTGAAGTTGGAGGGAAGGTTTTTCTTTGAATTTCTCCATGATATATGGTAATAATATTCAAAAATAGGGGAAATCTTAATTATTATCAATCTATTTGAAATTATTGATCATGTCGGGATGATATAATATCATTTGGTGATTCCATAAAACCACTCTCAAGTTCACAATGTGCTCCATGTATCTCTCCAAAGGAAGCATCACATGTATAGAACTGAGAGGTCATACAACTGTAGAATGGTATTTCATATGTGGATAAAATAGTGCATATTATTAATCTTATATAGAAATTTATAAAAAACAATAACACTCACCAAGTCAATATGTTTTGGTGAAACCACCAGATTAAGGAAGCTACATACGAACTTGGGGATGTTATGATGTAGAAGTATCCTCATTATTTCATATAAGAGTAAAGAATTTTTAGGGTGATATTCATTTTAAGGGGGGGTATAATGTTACACCCAAATTTATTTATGGATTATTTCATTTCAAATAAATTTAATTTATTCGATAACTTGGGTTATAGGTAACACTGAGTTCTAACAAACCAGAATATAATATTAATATTATTGTTAAAACACGATTGTTATAACATAGTCATTGAACATAGTAGTATGAACTAGAATAAATGATTATTTAAAATTATGTATAATGATTAAATATAAATAAAAAATATTAAGAAAAATTAATAATTTTTTGGCAAAGTCTTTATATGCTTCAAAATTACATTTTCCACAAAAATGATTTTTATTTCTTTTTGTAAGGAAATGATAAAATTAAATTATGTAACATTTAAAAAAATTATTTCCAAAAATTAACTTCATTTTTTTAATCAAAATTCTAGAAATATATTAGGGTAAATGTTTGGTATTTTTTTTTTAATATTAAATTTTCACTAAAAAGTGAAAATATGGGTTTTATTTAAAAATTACTTTCAGTTAAAAACTTTTATAAGGATCCATTTTGTTTTAAAATGGTTTTAAAATTAATATTAACTCAAATATATTTTAATTAATACAAATTTTTTCATTATAATTAATTTTATATTGAATCTTGATATAAAAACTTTTTAAAATTTTGATAATTTTCACTTTGGAAAATCATTTTTTCATCTCGTATACGGGATTAATTTTTATATTAAAATTTACCATTTTTGTGAATCTAATTAATAAAAATGGTTTCCATGTTTGAAATTATAAAAATTAATATTATAAAATTATTCTAAATTAAATTTTTACCCATACAGATTAATAAATTCAATAAAAAATAATTACTATGATTAAGGTTAAAAGGTTATTTTACGTATTAAATGCACTTATGTTAAGGTTAGTTTTTCACACACATGAGATTTTTATTTAATAAATTATCTTTTATGTTTAAAATTACTGGGTAAAAATTAACTAATATTTTCGTTTTTAATTTTATTCTTAAGTGATAAAATACCTAGGTAAATAAAAAGATACAAGCTACCGTGGTAAAACTAAAATTGTAAATATAAGTAAACTAAAATTATAAATAATATCATGTTTAAAACATGTGTTTTTTGGGATTTTGATCTAACATTTCATCACTTTTCTAAAAAATCCATCCCCCACAACCTTTTTTACTTCTTAGAGCTTATTCTCATCCCAAATTACCATTCCCTTAGTCCTTAATAAGATATCAAAAGGGTGTTGTTCTATGCGAAGGTAATTATCTTCACAAAACTCTTTTTTTACTTATTTTATTACAACCATCATTCATGTTCAATTGATTTAAATATAATAAATAAATCATATAAAATATACTAATATTTTATCATGTTTATTTAATTTCCACCATATATCTCCTCTTCCATAAAATGGTAAACAAAGCTGTCAATTGTGTGTACAATGGACAACTGCCTCATGAAACAATGTTATTAGTTTTCTATTACCGTATATCACATTTGGTAATAATGATGGAATTAATGTTTATATATAATATTTATAATATTATGATAATTTAATAAATATTATATCATATCTACCTTCTTAACTTACAACCTTTTGGAAAATAGTAATAGCGCTCAGGTTTACAGAGGGCTACCGCCTCATGAACTGATGTGGTGTGTCTTTTATTTCGATTTTAGAAGACTGATAATAAGGATATTTTAAATAAATATATATATATCATATTTTCAACATAATTATAATTAGTTAATTAACTTATTACATATACTTTCTTAGTTTTTATTCCATGGGGGAAACGCTAACATCTCCCATATGTACGGCGAACTACCGCCTAGCGAACCGATGTGATTCATTTTTTATTAACTCTTTACAAGGAAGGAAATATGGATAAAGTTTGTAAATATATGTAATATATATGAAATAATATTTATTATAAAAATATTAATTTTAATTTACCTTTATTTTTTCCCATCCATTAAAAAATTAAACAATATTCATGTGTCTGTACGACCTACCATCTCCATGAACAGTGTATTCCATTTTATATCTCAAACTTTTATGGATTACTCAAAATAAATATATAATTAATATATATTATATTTATATATATATTATTATTATTGAGATTATTGAACCATAATCAAAGTAAAGTTATAGAAAAAATTAAAACAAAACATACATGATAAGCAAGGCAGTTCTTACCTAAAACGTGATTTTAACAAGGAAGTGTTAATAAACATGTAATAAAAGGGAATAATTAAATAATATATGGAAATATATATATAATTAGGATTATTTAAGATATTTATAATAAAAACATATTTTTTATACATGAGTTTCAAATGTGTACAAATGAATTTGAGACTTAAGGAATGAGATTTTTGTCTCAATTTCTCTTCTTTGGGACATATGTTAGGATATGAATTTTTCTTCTTTTATGATGTGTATATAGAGACAATTAGACATGTACTATCATGAATTTATTAATTCTCATGATATTTTAATTTCCATTTAATTTTATTTTTTCATGGTTCTTTCGATTTAATGCTACCAAAGTGGAAATGGTTTTTTGTTACAATCTCATCACTTATCGGGTTTTTTATTATGATTTCAATAAGGAAATATTATGACCTATGTCTTAAGAAAATAATTTAATTTCTCATAATATGGTTATATATATAGAATATAAATTTTATTTTCATTTTACTTTCATAAATTAATAAATTGGCCAACATATTATTTTTAAGAAAAATCATCTTTATTTCTCACTTCGGTCAAAAACACTTCTTCTTACATATACATGTTTTCTAAAAATGTTCTCATTAATGTTTTCACATTGTTAAAGTGTATTTATTTAATAAATTTTTACCCATGTTAAACTTTTAAAAAATTGAAATAAATATTCATGATGTTTTCCAAACAAGTCTTATTTGTATTTTACTAAAAATGTGAAAGGAGTATATATTTAATAATTGTTTTAAATTATTTTTAAGGATTCCTTTATAATATTATATGTTTATTTTCAATGAAAATGATTTTGAAAAACTTATATGTATTAAAAAAAATCAAAGTGGAATGGTTATTTTCCTCAATTAACATTATATGTGATCTTTTAAAATTATCTTAAATCTAAGACGAAATCCTTTTATTTAACTTATTCTTTACTAGGGATATGATCCAATGATTCATTCTTTCTTTTTCTCGAGTTGGTTTATATTAATGATGAAAAAGTATTTTGTTAAATATTTTTCATTTCCATGGGTATAATATAATGAAATTTTTCATGAAACCCATTTATTTTTTTTGTATTTTGATATGATGAATTTTTTATGAAGCCCATTTATTTTCATGGGTTCTGATATGATGATTTTTTTTATTTATTCAAGTATATATGTATTATTTTCATTCTGTGATGAGTGGGACCTATATCTTCCTCTAATTCATTGGGTAAATATTGATATCTATTTAGATAAATAGGATTGGAATGGGGAGTTAACTAAGATAAGTAAGGTTATTTGTCCACTGTGATAGTATTGGGATTGTTCCATGACTACTATAATTGTTTGGGGAGTGAACCCATTCCACTATGATGGATATGGAAATGATTTTTAACTACTATGGAAATGATTTTCTATGCTTATGTATATACCACAATTCCATGTCTTATGTCACTATTATGTGCATATGGATCATGGTATTTTATTTCATTATGATTCATGTCTTAGTGACAACCAATATTTACTCCAAGAATAAATATTATGATATTTGTTATACATTTTAGGGTTTTCATATGTTATTCTAATGTTCTCATACTCTTATGCTGACATTATGATTATGTATTACCATTATTTACCCGTACTGAGCATCTAATATAACCCTTTATTATATTTTTATTCACTGGGTTTTGATGGAAGGTATTACATGTGATATTTGTAATAAGTGTTCTAGTTATTAGTAACTAAGTGGGAGATGATGTATAACTCTTATGAACTAGTTTTATATGTGTCCAAGTTTCACACAACACTATAAATTTATTATCCTCATCTGTATATTTGTTTAATGTAATGAATAATCATCTGAAAAGATGTAATAAATATGTATGAATAACATGGGTCACTATATAAACAAATTTATCATAAACCATACAAAGACTAGTGTAGGAGGCCATTGAGTTTGGAAAAGTATATCAAGTGTTCCTAAAAGTCTCACCTTAGGGAGTATTTCTGGGTTTCAGTTTGGGGAAAAAGTTGTAAATGACATTAATTATCTCTTACTAAATACTATATATGGTTGTAGATGTGGCATATGATTCTTACCTACCACTATAGTTAGACTAGGTACACAATGTATTTTATGCGTTGTGGTTGTGAACATATGTGAACAATCTGTCACAAATTATTGAATGGGGTGAACTAAACATCGAGGATGGATCCAACTTTGTAGAGTACCATGTAGAGATTGAGAATCAGTAGGGATAATTCATTTCTAGGTGAAATATTTCCTTGGGGAGTGTATGACGGAAGAATGGGAATCTTACAGTGATCACCTAACAGTTAGGAAACTAGATGCAATATCATCACCCTCATCTTTCTTGGTATGATTTTCAGTTTTGGAAGTGATAATCCCTAAGGTGGTGAGAATTTAATGACTATTTTTTTCATTTACAAATTTTGAAAATTTTATAGAATATTTTTTTTGTAAGGCGCAGAGTCAACATTGGATTACTGGGCCTGTGGATCCTCACTGTAGATATAATAAAAATATTAAATATAATATTCATGCACATACATTTTTTTACTGAAACAATGAAATATCCCCTTGACTTTATTTCAAATTGATAAAATGATACATCAATTAAATCTATTATACTTGTTTTACCCTAGGTGTGACATGATCATTGTGGGTGTCAGGTTTTTTGTTTAAGATCATTCATAGGTGGGACAATAAAAAATAAATTGATTAAATTATTTAGTTCGAATTAATTGATCATGACCTGATAATGTCTTCTTTAAAAACATATATGAACAAATCAATGGTTTATATAAATATCATTAGAGATTAGAGAAGACCATGGAGGGGATATATGGAATATGTCAATATGATTATGGATCGATGATCAGTTTTCCAAAGTGTTTTTCATTATCAATGGATTTCTTCAATCTCACTAATGAAAATGACATGGAATTTTTTATTTATTAGTGATAAAAAAAATTCAAGGTAGGACTTATTTTTTTGTATTAATCATATTTTTGTTATTGTCCCATTTATAATGTGAATTAATTCCATTAGATAATTAATTCTTGGAATGAATGTTGATTTAAAGTTGACAATTTTCTTCCTAGAATTAGGAAATTTATAAATGGTTTTATGATCCCTGACTATTACTCAATGTTCATTTTTTCTTTCAATAGATGAAGGCTTACACAAGAAATGTCTACCATTAATTTCCTCACCTTTTTTTCATTATTATCTCCCCTAATTCCTTGAACATTCATCATTAGTATTTGATTTGACCAGCAGTTCAACTATACCTGGGAACTGATTGATGTGTGATCAATATTACGCACAATATATTATCATTGCAGGTTTGGATTATGGGTTGAATGAATTATTGGGTTTTTATGATAATGATGCTGATCTTATGGAGGTTTCAGTGATGGGGTTATTATACCAGATCAATTGGGTATCTCTAATGGTATGATGATATTCGATTTCAAAAGGAGGAATGACTGAAATCACACTTACAACAGACCATTTATGGAAGTTAACCTTGTTATGATAGTTATGGTTGGGATTTCTAGTAGATCAAAATGAAGTGGAAGCACTAGATGAGATGTGTAAACATGTTTAACATTGTGAAAAAATCTAACATGAACAGATTATAGTTCATAGAAACACACCCCATGTGACCCCCCTTCAGCATAATCCAAGGATACACATAAAAAATAGATATCACATTCTATACGAAATTTCCACATACCATGTGACCCAATGATAGAGACCTGGCATGTTCCCATGGGTACTCAAGAATGAGGATGGCCCGTGAACATGGGCACATCCAGTGTACATGGGCATGACCAATGTACACAGTCACATTGAGAGTATATGTTCATAGGATGTAGTACCCAAACATAGATTTGGGAAAGTTTAGGAGAAGTAGTAAAAATCATATATTCCATATACATGTCATTTACTATTTCCAAAGAAGTTTGGTAACCCCATTCTCTTCAGTCTAGTTGAATATTAATGTGGGATATTCCCTTGGACCAACCTCATGTGGGTATAGTGAGGAATCTATTATAGAACATAGGATGAGTGGTCCCTTATATGGGTTTGTTCTTGACAAATTCATGTATTCCTCTATGTGGACCGGGGTTTGATCCACTATAATTCATCATTAGGTTATTTTAGGTGTAAATTTACTAACTTTCAGGGTTTATGGTCCAAATTATATTGCGTAATTCCTATTAGGGTTAGGTTTCCCCCATGGGCCCTGGGAGTATCCCAATACATATGTATATACAACTTCTACATTTCATATTATACCTCTAAATTATAGGGTTTGATGATAATAACCTCTTGGATAATAACATTTAGTGTTATAAAGACTCAAGTAGTGATTTCTATAGGATGGACATTACCATGGATCCTTGAGAGGAATCATAGGTTGGTAGTGTGGAAATGACCTTAATTTGAGACTTGGTGTCTATCTTTGAGAGTATCTTGGTTTTTATCAACTATTACTATGATCTAAAAATCTTGATGCTTTGTGTTTGTTACTTTCAGCATTTTCTACTAAGTATGTTTACACACACCCATGCATGGTCTCCTCTCGCACATGTCATGTCTTCTGTAAATGATACTCCTTTTGACGGGGTCTTATGAGGATAAGGTGCGGGGGTATCTTAATTATGCTATATAGACCATAGATATTTATAGGAGTTATATCTTGATAGTGATCCCATTATTACTAGCAGGTGGTAATCTAATATAGTAAAGGGGGCTTGTATTTGGACCCTCTTTTTTCTCATAATCATATCACACTCTAATGTGGTATTAGTTATATGCATGAATATTTGGTATTAGTTGATCTTTTCTATAAAAATTATATTGGTATTTTTAGATGTGTGTGTGTGTGTTAAGGTACATTAGGATATGGTCTCTCATGTGTGTGATATTATTACTCAGTAGTAGCTTCTTTCCCCTGGAAAATTAAAGGTGGGCTTGGGGTTTCACATTCAGCATACCGAAAACTAGGTGGAACCCACTGAGTTGGTTCATGAAAATCCATCCCTATAAAATAGATAAATTTTATGTATAATCTATACTTAGAAAATGGAAAACTTAATACTATTTATTTATGATTCATTATTATTCATACCATTTACCAAATTCAATCCCATGTGTAAACATTTATGATGTAAAATCTCTATCAAGGTCTCAAAATGACCTATAAAATCAATTTTCCTAGAATGATTAGTAAACTTTAGGTCCTTTTATCAAAACAATATGGGGCCCTTGTCTATTTTTTATTACCATTCTCCATTAAATACATCATATATTAAGTTCAACTAATACTTTTTCACTACAAACCCATGAAATCCACACAAATTCATATCCCCAAACACCACCCCATCTCCAGAAAAATAGCTTCGAGACTAATTTTTCATAAACTTACCCTAATGAAATCAATTTTAGGTCGGCATTAAAGATATTATTTCCCCCAGGATACTACCTTTACTGGCCATGGGCTAGATACCAGAATCGAGGGGATAAAACACACAAATATGGGAGATATTACCCCAATAATGAAAATCAAAGATAAATAACCCTATAATATACTCCAAAATACTAATAAGACACTAACAATGCATGTAATTTTGTAGAGGAAAATAAATGAAATAAAAACCCGAAGGGGGATATCATAATCACTAGTTAACCTTAAAAAATCACCATGAGCAATTATAGCCCAGTTCTTAGAGACCAAAAAAACAATTTGTTTTTGTGTGTGTCATTCTATGTGTGGGGGGGGATTTATGTATATTAAATAAATCCTCCCAAAAATGTCTCATGAAAATGTCCAAAAAGAAAAACAAATCCCTAATTAAAATAATGAAAAAAAAATTATTACCTAAAACAAGCCAATTATATTCTCATACAAACCAAGGCTCACTCCAAAAACATTTCAAAAAACTTGGTGCCAAGTATAATAAAACATATAGAATAAAGGCCTGACACTTCCACTTACCTAATTAACTAGTCTCCCTTACTCCAATGTCACACATCACTGTGAAATCATCACCTCTATATGTTAGATCTCGCATCCATATAAACATATTCATATTCACATCCCCATAAATATATAAAAACAATATCTCCATCACACCCCCATCATCATTTAATACAAACCAAATCCATTAAAAAGCATATATATCTAGATTATACATTAAAAATTATAGTATATGTATGAATACCCATGTAAAAACCATAATCCAATAAAATATAGATACATATATAAACTATATCTTTATCCACCACATCCAATATAAACCTATTTTTAAAAATTGTTAGTGACAACACCCCATATGAGTACATAACATATAACTAAAAAACATCATATCCGGGACAAGAACACATACCATACCACATCTAGAAGATAGAGCTGGGTATAGAGAGCATTCTACCACATATATCCTCAACATCTAAGATATTGGGAAGGAAACTAGAATATTAGGCCATGTATGTGAATCATTCACATTATCCAACATAAGTGGTGGAATGTAATGAATAAAAACTATAATGGATAATTAATAGCTCACAATACATCCTAATCCAAGTAACAAAAGATAATATGTTACCATACACTAACACTAATCATGATAACCCATCTTCCAACACCAAAAACTAATAAGAACTAATGTGAAAGCAATAATAATCAAGATTAACTCTAAAAAATTCTTATTAACCCATTACCAAGTGTAATATAATATTTTATAATCAATCATGAGTCTGTATTTACAATACTAATATAATTCCTAAATGTAATTATTATTCATTATAAGCTTAGTTACCATAAAATGGATTCATTAAGAAATAATGTCATTAATTTTAAACTCATGTCTATTAAAAAACATGGCGACTTCAAACCAACATAGTGATATTATTTCACATATTTATTTCATAAATTTCTTCCTTTTAACCATTATAACATTATAATATTTCCATTAAATCATCCTAAAACATTCCAATTAATGTTTCCATGGGTTATTTACATTTCCATAATTCCAGGGAACTAAGTCATAACTATTCCTACCTAAGAAAGGCAATTATATTAAAGTAATTTACCAAAGAATAAAAAATTAAGTTAATGACATCATAGAAAAGTTTCCAACTAGATCCAACAATCATAAAATTATCCACAACACCATCCTTACCAACCACACCATCTCATCATAAACCTCATCAAACTATTATCAAAACATCATCCATATAGGCCAACCCTTTAACTATAAACCAACCATACCGATTTGAAAATTAAAATTACAGTATGGGAAATAAGATAAAAAAACTATAATTGAAACTAATAATTCTAGAAATTATGAAGATAAATAAATTTTAAACAGAACTAGACCAAAATTAAATAATGATAAAATAAGAAAGTACTAAACACACATCATTTTTTTGTTTCCGTCATAAATATTATCCATTTATAATTAAAGGGTTTAACAGCTATTAAAATATACCAAATAATCCACAAAAAAAGGAAAAATTAATGATATATATACTCAATAAAACCCTTAAAATATTAAGAAATTTCAGAAAGTATGAAAATAATTACTCTTTCTATGTTTGATATCATTTAATCTTACCATATTTATAATGATAGAAAATTTATATACAATATTCAATAATAATTCATAATAATGAGTTCACAGTAATAAACCACTATAAAATATATAGACTATTATAATACCTTGACATGATCATAATCATAATCTCAGGTGAAACATAACTCCCAAATAAATTACTTAATTTTTGGTTCATTTTCCTCAATTGGAAGATTCCAACTATTCACTCATTGAATACCAAAGAATGATAATTCCAAACCAACAGAAATATAAAATAAGATAAGTCTAAAATACCCTACCTCGATATAAAATATCAATGTTTAATAAACAAGATAAGAAGAAGGATAATGAACTCTAATATGAAACATAATGATGAACCCATGAAACCTAAATACATCATTGATCATGAAATATCTATAAATCATTGATGATGAGTCCATAATATCAATAAAATATAATATATATGTATTGATAATAATAAATAAGAGAAAAACATATAGGTAAAGGGTAAAAGATATACCTTGGAACGACGGTTTCTATTGTACAAAGAAAATTCCAAAGGATTAATCACATGGGAATAGGTTCATCAAAAATACTCTCACATTCGATTGGGTTTGAGAGAATAAGGATGAAATATAATGAATTTGAGATAATATATGAATTTAAAAATAAATATAGATTAAACTATACTACTTCATGAAAATGACTTTTCACACATTAACAAGCTCATATAAAACTATCATGGTGAAATATCCCCTTGAGGTTTCCATTTTCATCATAGTCAAAAACCATTTCTTATATGAGAATATGTAGGTTGAAAATAGAAAAATGGTATCAAATAATAGAACTCAAACCTGGAAGTATTGATACAATTATCAACCTTCTCCTTCAACCTGATAAACCCCAAATTAATATCATGTTTCAGTCAATGCATTATGAAGCAATTTTTCTTAAAGTATATAACCAAGGATTTATAGTGAAATACTTATAATAATAGTGTTATCAATCCTGATGTGAGACTAAACCAACCCCCATGTATGATTAAACCAAAACAAATCATACCTCTATTCCATGATAAGACTTTCCACACTACAGTGTTTCCCGAATTACATTATAATCAAAAAATTCTTGTAATATTTTACCCTAAAAATAATATTATATAAAAAGGATCCAATATCCCTTAAAACTGTCCTTTCTATATTAAAAAATATCACTTTGTGACCAACGAAGACACATTAAACAAGAAAACTCCAAAGTACTATGAAATTAAACCCACATCATAAAAAACCTAATATAATAATCTAATCTTCATAGTGTTTTATGTAAATAAAACCATCCAAACCTATCTAATAAATCTCAAAACTAGCACAAAAAATAAAAAAAAATCTCTCACCACCAAAGAAAAAGAATGTATGGGTTTAAAAAAATCTAGAACCAAAAATTATTCACTATTTAAACTCTATGTATGACCAAATAAGGTTAACTAATGTAGATTTAAAACTATCTTAGGATTAATTATTTTTATTATAAATTCCAATGGAAATAGAATTCAATGCTTGGTAAAATCGATAATATTATTCACATGAAGTGAAAATTTATTATATTACAAGAATACCGGAATTAATATTAGATAAGTATATTTATATTTGAAACATGATTCTTTAATTTATAACATAAAATTAATGTTCTAATTAGCATTATTTAACTCTATTAAATGAAAATAAAAAATGCAGGGATTATAACTAAATTATGTTGAACATATTTTGAATATGTTACTTTACATAGCATAAAAGTGTTAAATGAAATATATATAATATATTTTGTTAACTCTAATATTTATAAAGAAAATATTTAAGGTATCAATTTTTTATATTCTATAGAACATCAATTTTTAAAATAATTTTATGTTTCATGGGGAAAAATTGGGTTACCTAAGTTAAGAATAAACATAATAAATTTTGGAAACTTTTACTAATCATATATTTAAATTGCACATTATCTCATAAAATAAATTTTAATACATATTTCTATATGAACATATTATGAAGCAGAAAAATTAAATATTTTTTAAAATTTATATGGTTGAATCAAAAGAGGAATCACAATATATTTTATGATATTTCTTAAGGATCAAACACATATTAGAAAATTTATTTGCATTAAGATTATTTAAATACAAAACCAAAGATAATATTTTTCTATAAAGAAACAAAACATTATGAAGATATCTATATGGAGAAGATTGAAATATTTTTAGATGTATGGAATTAAAGTGATGTATAATTATACTTGTGGTATTAATTAAATATAGATTATATAAAATATTGATTAGACTATCCACAATATTTGAGACTGATAAGTTTTCAATGAAGAGATAATTTTTTTATTAAATTTATTAAATTATTTTTTAAAAATATTAATTTATTCTTCATACTAAATATTAAATAATATTTTGGATTCATATATTATCATAAATTTTATAAATAATCACATTTTTTCTATCATTTTTATTCATGTTGTAGACAATAAAGAGATTATGAATTTCTGTGATATACCATTGGTGTGGGTAATTAATGTTAATTTTTTATAAAATCATGTAATTATATTATGATGTCATTTTATTGATCTATGACATGGATTATATTAATCATAGTAATAATTTAGTGACCCGTGCCTGGAGAGAACCTAGTAAACCTAATTTTCTCAGACTTTCTATTTAATTACATGAATACTAGTGGGGGAATTATTAAATATAAGAAAAGATAAATTTATTATAATTAATAAATATATGTTTTAAAGTAACTATTAAATAAATATAATACTTATTCATAGAATCCTACTATAAGAAAAAATAAATTATCCCCATTATTAATGTTGTCTAAAAATTGAGGATAGAAGTGACCATTCATCATCTATTTTTAAAACAATCTAATAAAGGAAAAAAAGGTTATCATTTCCAAAAAAATTCCAAATCCCCACTAGTAACCCTAAACATTATTTATATCTAGGACCCATAACAAAAAAACATTTTATTGTTATAAATGTGAAGAATGACTTCTATATATGAAGAGTAGCATCAATTTTTTGTAAGAAAAATGAAAAATTACAAAATGATTTTCATAAACTTATTTAAATATTAGGTATTCATAACTTTTTATACAAGTATATTTTTTAGAAATATAAATTGAAACATAATTTTTTTATAATTATTTTAGAAGGTTGTAAACATAATGTTATATACTTACATCAAGAGTTATTCATCTACACATATGGTGTTCTTCTTCAAAGACATCCTGTTATTAGTATAGTTCATGTTTTTTATTTTATTTTTGCATTATCTATTGTATGGGAAAAAAATTTTAATAAATAATAATATATCAACTCAAAACAAGAGTTGATACAGGTCTAATTTTCGAATCACAAGTTTCTATCAACGATAAAACTTGACTAGCTTTATCAACACCTTTAAAATTAATAATAAATGATATAATTAAATGGTGATAAAAAATCATGTCGTGAAGTATTTCACACTTATTGTTTCATCCAAATAATACTTAGGAACATAACATTCCAAAATCTTAAATTCCTTATTACATATTGAAATGTTCTACAACTGAACCATTACCTAAACTGATCTATTAAAAGGCCTGAAGTGCATTCTTGATATTAACATGATATAAACTAGCCCTTTTGCATAAAAATAAATTACCACCATGTTTTATTTTTCCCTTAAATAACATTATTTAAGTAGATAAAGCAACCAATAATCGGGGAAAACTTATCCATACATTGTTCATCGACACACATTAAATACACAATCCCAAATAAATAACCAAAACCAAATAACACATAATTCAAAGAAGTATTTTAGAAGATTAATCCCCAATAAAAATAATCTAAATCATTCTCAAATATATAGTGTAGTAAATATCCAAATACATGTTAAGAATCAAAATAAAAAATAATTAAAATTAAATACACTAGGTTGAATTTGATGATACAAACTCATTTAAAAAAATAAACTCGATCCACTACTTGATGATATCTATATAATCCATGGTAACTCACCACATTCACAACATATATTAATAGAATACTGGAAATATATCCCAAAATTATAAAAACATAGGCCACTATATAAAACATAACTGTTGTATGCACATGTTGGGGTGTATGATAGTTGTTAGTTAAATAGTCCAATCAGGATTTCACCAAAGAGTCGATGAAATTGCATTAACAAAAAACAAAACATAATTTATAAAATATGTTTTATAATATAAAAAATATAGAAAAAAATAACATATTTGATCTCATTTTCTAATAACATGTAGTGAAACCTCTTTTTAATAAAATATTTCATATTATTCTAAAAACCATAATTACAAACCTGGTCAAATAAACTAAAATTTCCATTAAAAATCCCTTTCGAAATACCCCTTCTAACCAAGATTTAAAATATATATATTAAGAGAGAATAAATATTAACGAATTTAAAGAGGTAGATACACCCCCCCCCCCCCCGCACTTATGAAAAATAGATCAAACCATTTTCTTCTTTTAAAACACTTCACAAAATGAATCTTTTCAAAGAAAAACTAAAAATTAAACAATTTCATATAAGAAGAGAGGTGAACACATATGTGAAACTTGAATCATCTCAAAGATAAGGTATAATAAAATTAATAAATGGTGTAAATTTGTTCCAAAAAGACAATATGAATACAAGGTGAAAAACAAATCAAGGAGAAAAAATCCCCAAGGTCATTCCATAAGTTAAAGAATAAGTGTAATGGGAAACTCCCTAGGTCCAAATGTGAGGTAGTTCTTAACATAACCAAGATAATAAATCAATTAGTTAATTGAATTGGACATATTGTGTCTTATAAATCGTTGTCCACATTTTTAATGGATCATAACAATAATCTTTCACACAATAAAAAATTCAAAAAAGTTAGTATGGAATAAACTAATTCCATCACTCAGCAACCTATGGTCCCATGACATTAAAAATGGATAGTGATCGAAAAACAAAAATATTTTACAAATACATCAATATGAGAAACAAAATTAAAACTCATCTCACTTACAACACCCCCAGATGAAATATACTCTTTTAAATCAATCAAACATCACACAATAACTATAATAAATCCACATCCCATAAAGGGGGGAAATCCTGACAATATATAACAACATGGTCCTAAAAAAGGTGTATGATAATCAAAACAAATAATTTAACACAATCCAAAATGGTCTGATAAATACCATGTTTAAAATAAATTTATAAAATCCATAATTTAAAGATCAAATATTATAGTTACTTTGAAAATGTCACTTTCCTCCCTTATGATAAATTTCAAAAGAGGCACCTCTTTAATTGAACATACACCATTTAGCCTGGGATATTCCCTTTTGATATTGAAATAGGATAAAAAATTTACTTTAGCATCAAATTAATTTTCTATAGGTATCATAGGAATTTTTATAGCCACTTGGCATGAACATTCATTTTATTTTAAAATAAACATAATAAATGTCATGTTTTTTTACGAAATAGAAGAATTGTTTTTAACCGATAGAAGAAATTAGAAACCAAACCAAAGATCATAATGAATAGAATATATTGAAATTTTTTAATAATAAAGTTAGTCACATTGTAACTACGTATATCTTTTAATAAATAAGTTACTACAATATCATCATTTCCATTGAGTTAGTTATATGAAGATTGATAAAGTGGTGTATGAGAACCTCCCATATCCAGAGATATCCATGGGTTGGGTAGGAAAATTTGACATAAAAAATGTAACCACTATTTATATAAGACATTATGGGACCTCATCACTATATGGAGGTAAAAGAAAAGGAGATTTGGTTCCTTGGGAGACTACGTCAAGCATCGTATGAGCATGATGCACCACTATTATCCCATGTAAATTGCATTTATAGATCCATGAGAATAATCCTTGGTGATGAAAACATAAGATGATGAATTATAAGGAATTATTTAATGTTTAAAATATTAAACACATGACACCCATGAATTCAACTCCTTTTTTTCATTGCATCTCACCTAATGCTTCAATTAATGATAGCTAATGTGGGAATATCACTCAAACATTAACCCTAAACTTTCAACCATATAATTGATGGAAAAATTATTATCTCATGAATATCGATGATCTCAATCTACGTTTTAACAATGTATACTTAAAAAATATATAACACCCTGATATTTTTTGAAATAATTTTTTCAAATAAATTTAATTTCTTTAATATCTAGTGTTATACACAACACCGAGTTTTTGTGAACCATAATAAACTATTAATATCATTATTTAAATATGACCATAATAACCTATACATTAAAATTGGTGGTATGAATAGTAATACCCACATTTTAAAAAGTAGTATTATGGTTTCATAAAAATAAAATATATTGACAAATAATAACTAAGGTTTTGGTAAAGTCTTTATATGATTCAAAAATACATTTTTTCAAAAAATGATTTCAATTTATTTTTGTGATAATAATAATAATAATAATAATAATAATTTATGACACATTTAAGAAAGATTATTTGATAAAATTATATTCATTTTTTTGAATTTACGTGTCAAAATTAATATACAGAGAATTTTAGGAATTTTTCTAAAATGTTTTATTTTTTAATGAATAGTGAAAAATGCTAATATTTACTAAAAAATAGTTTTTTATTAAATAATTTAAAATATCCATTATTCTTAAATATGGTATTAAATTTTAAATTGGTTCAATTATACCATAATTATTCTAATTTATATCATTTTAATCATTTCTATATTGAATTTTAATATTAAATATTTTTTTACATTTGAAAAGTTTCTCTTCAGAACACAGATTTTTCATTACATCTATGGGTATAATTTTAAATTAAAATTTTCCACTTATATGATTTATATTTTATAAAATGGATTCCATTTTCGGAATACTAATAATTAATATTTTATAATAATATGAACTTAATTTTTTGTTCAATGTTAATAGTAGAAACATTAAAAATTCATTACTGTAGTTAAGGTTAAAATTGGTTTATTGAGGGTTAAACTAAAAATATAAGTGTGAAAATAACATAAAAACATGTAAAATTACTATTTTATGGCCATATTATACCTTATATCAAATAAGTTTCTAGAATTATAAATTTTGGAACTCTTTATCATTTTTTAACTATGGGTATAGCTTTTTCTTTCTAAATATTTCTAGTGTATCCTCTAACCCACTTGTAAAAGGGCACACCCTCCACTCATCTATTAACACATACAATAATTTTTGTTTGGAAAGTAATAATATTAATATTTTATTAATCGCTTACCAACTTCATAGTGTCATCAATTTTATTATGAATCTCTCATATGAAGTCTTTTTTTCCTAACCTTAGGAGGTTGTACGAAGATGTGGTATCATTGTTAATCAAGTGATTACAATTTATTACTTCTTACACATCATTCAAATATACACAAAATATGATGATATATTAATATAATTATATTAATAATACTTTTATTATATTATTTTAATTTTATAAAATTTATCCATCTCCACCTCCAACAAATAGGAAATGAAACTGTTGATCTTGTATACGGAGGATTACCGTCTCGCAAACCGATGTAATTCAATTTCCATAACTACTTCTCAGGCATGGATATAATGATGGATTTAAGGTATATATATATATATATATATGATATTTATGATATAATTATACTTATATGATTAAAATATCAAATCTTCCTTCTTACTTTCCCATCCATTAAAAATGATAATGACACTTATGTGTATGTGTGGACTAACGCCTCCACAAAGGGATATGATATGTTTTTTATTTTATTTTTTCATGGATGGTAATAAAGATATATTTAATAAATATATATGATATATATTAATTATTAATTATTATTTAATTTGGAAATATTATTTAACTTTATTTCGATGCATTCTTTGAGAAAATGGACACAACAATCTTGCATACGTATGGCTAATAGTCTCCATGAACGGTGTAATTCATTTTCTATATTTATGTTTAATGGGTTATAATAAATATATAAATATGAATATATATGATATTAATATATTTTTTATCCTTATGGAGATAATTTAACATTTATCAAAATAAAAGGATCTAAACTTCTAAACCAAAACATGCAAGAAAAACGATGTAGTTATCACCCAAAACGTGATATTAACAAGGAGTTACTAACAAATGGGTGATACATGGTTATAATTAAATAATATGTGGTATGAAATATATGAGGATTTTTTTATAATGGATTTATTATAAAACTATTTTTATTAAATTTATGTGTTAACATGTAAAAAGAAATTTAGGGCTTGTGTTAAGAAATTTTCTTCTCACTTCTATTTCAATGAGACATTCAACATATTCACCACTTGTTTCTTTTTTATGGTATATATAGTACTCCTGAATATATTTTATGATTATTATTATTAATTCTATTGTTATTTAAATTTCAATATATGTTTCTTTACTTTATAGTGATTTCATTTCAAAATTTTCCAAAGTGGTAAAGGTTTTATATAACAATACCACTGTTTATCTGGATTATTTATGATTTTTATTCTGATGATGGAATGTTATATTCTATATCTCATGAAACTCATTAATATTATTATACTATATTTATTTATATAAACTACCTATTTTAATTTAATTTTCATCCCTTTATGTAATAATGAATCCAAAATAATTTTTTAAGTAAAATTTGACTTCATTTATGTTTTTGGTCAAAACCCATTTCTCTTTCATGTCTATGTTTTCTAAAAAAATTTGGCAGAAATTTTTTAATATTATCCAATGATTTTTTCATGAAATTTTTCCCCATTTTTTTAATCATTAATTTTTTTTAAAATAATATTATTTTCATTTTCTATATGGGAAACTTTTTACTTTTTACTGAGAATTTGAAAGGAATCTTCATTTTAACACATATGGAATGAACATAAATATACACCATCATGAACACTCAATGATATAAATCGAAATTTACAGTTTTACAAGGTTATTTTGAAAGAAAAAATTCCTTTATTATTTAATTAATATTTTGATTTTAAGTAATTTTTTTCAAAGTGTTAAATATATTTTTCCCAATAAATATTCCAAATGATCTTTAAAAACCATTTTCCATCCAAGATGATATCCTTTGATGTTTCTTAATATTTTTTGGGGATATAAAAGAATGATAACATCATTATTATTTCTCTAGATTTTTTATGTGTATGATAACAATATATTTATGAAACCCATTCTTTTTCCATTGGTTACTGTAGGTTGAAATGATAAAATTTTTATAAGACCCATTTCTATTCTGTAGGTTGTGCTATAATGAAATTTATTTGAAACCCATTTATTTTCATGGGTTCTGATATTATGAATGTTTTGTGATCTTATTCCATGCATATATAATATTTTCATTATGTTATGGATAGAACCTATATCTAACTCTAATTCATTGGGTAATGATTGATATCTTATGAGTTAAATAGAACTAGAATGGGGATTTTACCTTATTAGATTAGAAAATTTGTCCACAATGAAGGTATTAGGAGTGAACCCTGACTACATAGATGTTCTTGGGACTGAACCCATTCTACCATTATATACTTTTCAATGAGCCTGAATACTAAGGAACTGATTTTATATGCTTATTTTTATTCCACAAATATATGTCTTATGCCAATATTATATTCTCATTATGCATGTTCTTTGATTAATTTATGGTTCATGTATTATGAACTACTAAAATTTATTCCATAAATCAAGGTTTTGATCTCTGATATGTAGAGAATACTTTTGAAAAAATTATTTAGTTCTCATACTCTTGTTCTCATGTTATTCTTATATATTTATTGATATATACTTTATTTACCCCTACTGTGAATAAAAACTCCCCCAAACATATATTTCCTTTTCCCAAGGTATGAAGAAAGGTTTCATGTATGATATGTCTATGAAGGGTGTTATTTAACAATAATTAATTGGGAGATTGTGTGGCTCATCTATGAACTAGTTTTTTATGTATTCATGCTTCAAAATACACTAAACCATTCATGGTCCTTACACATGTTTATGTAAAATTAAATTAAGATTCGTCTATTAATATATAGTAGCTACATATGATATGTTGGGTTATTTACAAAATTCAACTCATGAATTTTAGAATATGTTGGGGTCAACATATTTTTAAGTCTTTTCATAAGAATATGATGGAAAAAATCCTTTTTAATCTCTTTATTAAGTCTATATTCTATATAAAGGTAACCTAAAATCCATAATTAAAAACTGAATTATAATAATCTTACTCATGATAACCATAACATTTGTTCATATCCCATAATACTCCATGATGAACATTGATTACAGATAGCCTAAATTCAAATTTTGATACGCCATTTTTCTTTATATTTCATGAAACTTAAATTAATATATACATATTTGTAGCCAACAGGAAGGAAAAATAAAGTGTAGATTTATTTTTATACGATAAAATTTATATTCTTAAAAATAATCTAAGAATATTTAACCGAACCAAACATAAGAAATGGTCTATCAAAAACTATATTTTAAACTAATAGACCAGCATTAAGTATTCAACACTTTATTGATTAATGTTATCCTATTAAAAATATAAGTAATTCCCCCCAAATATCTATATAACCATCTGATAAAAATAACCTGCTATATTTTTTAGTACGCAACAACTATGAATAAAGTTATTTTGAAAAACTTTTAGGTTTATGAATCACATTCCTAATGTTAAGCCACTGGAACATATTCAAACTCCATAACTTCACAACATAAAATTATAAAATATCAACTTATATTATTTACTTAAATATCTTTCTAATTTTGACATCATCATCCTCAAAACCCTACTTAATAAAATGTTTCATTTAATTATTATGATTCTTTTTATTATTATTTACCAACACCAACACTCCTTGAGGACAAATTTACATTCATTCTCACTAGAAAAGTCCTTTCAAAAATATTTGTATTCACTTTTTATAGTAACTAAATGTAACTCTTAAATTTTTTTCCTAATTAAAAATAATAATATACCCTTAAGGATATTAAATCGCAATAACATCGACTATTATTAACTTTTTTTGGGTAACCATTAAAATCTCAAAGTAAAAAATATACTCCCACTAGTGTCCAAGATGTCATATTCTTATTAAAATATCATACTATGAAATACAAAGTATTTTATGTTTAGAAGACTACACTTATTTATTTTTTGTATAAATATTTAACAAATAAACATTTTTTCCATATGATATATAGTATTCTTTGTGTTTGGAAAACTTCTCCCTTAAAATAAGGCTATTGATTAAACAATTCCAATGATGGATGGTAGGAATATCATCCCTTATATTTTAATTAATAGTTAGATGAACACTTCATCCTGAATAAAAATATATATATTTATCTTCTTCTAAAACATGTTATAGAATCTGGTGAATCATAAAACTTGTGTATTGAATGAATCATATCATTTTTTATAATAACTCTTTTATAACAAAAATTATATCTTATAACTTAAGATATATGAGATAAAGATGCATATTTTTTTAAGATCTATATGAGGTAGATATATACCTATATATTCAAATCCATGATATGGAAGCTCCTTTCATTATCACTTAAATAAAAATTCTAAGATATATCCATTATTCCCTTGTTTTTAACCTCATGTATACTTACCACACTTGTAAATTATAAATTTTTTATATATAACATTCAAAACTAGATAATAAATAACAATAATTTGGATACCTAATATGGAAATTCTATAAAGTTTATAAAACTTATTTTGGTATTCTGGGAAATTTCATCATATGGAATCATTACTCCTCTTAAACAACACCTTTAGGATTAAATGGCCTTAACTGGATACTTTAACAAATATCATTGGACACTACAACTAAATTTTCTTCTCCTTGTTTGATATTTGACGCACTTATACTTTCTCTATACCACTAGTGCATATTTATCAAATTTCTATTTCAACTATTCTGAAAACATTACATTATCAGGTAAAATTTACATAAACTCAATAATATTGTTGAAAATTTTCCATTGATGAAAATTGAATAAATTAATTAACCATAACAACCCTTATAGAAAACCTCTAGTCTCACCAAGTCATAATAATACACCATCATATTTAGCATATGATTGAAAACTAAAATTCTTTTTCCCATTTTGAATAAAATACCATTAAACCCCTATGGTGTTTCTTTAAACCATATAATTTATCTTACATAATAAATTTTTCAAAGTTTCAATTTTTTATGATATTCTTATATTAATATTATCCTTCATAAGGATTACTCTCATACATTTGTTTGATGTTGTTGATGTTATTTATCTAAAAATATTTGTTATCATATAAATATAATGTTTTATCATCACTCAACAAGAACCTTTATTAAAATGGGTTCCCGCTAAAATTATGATCCCTTTATAAATTATTATAATCATTAGTAGTATGATATCTATATTCTTTTATATAAGGAGTCTATATTGGCATTTTTCTAACCAAATATCTATTTAGGTAGAGGATCTCCTAATAATATCATATATGTTTCTTGGATAGTTATGAGGGTAACTCTTTACCCAGTCTATCATAAAGATAATCCTAACTATATTCATATGGTATCATAACTCTTTGGGCTTCCAAGGTAACTATAATGAAAATAAAATTCCAAGAATAGGTTAAGATTAGATAGTCCAGGTGGAACCTTCTTTTCTAGAACCTACCCAAGGATGATCCAGTGTCACTTATTACTCACGTCTCTTATGAATCACAATATAGAGGAACCCTTATTTATAAGAACTTATATACCAACTAATAATTCTAAAACATAAATATTACATATTACTAGATAAATATTAAATACATAATCTTATTAATCCATATCACAATCATATAGGTTTAGTGTATTTGGAATCTTAGATACAATAACAACTTGTTCATAAGAGATAAAAATCATCAATCACTAATTTTTTCATTGCTATCACCCTTCTTATGTATATTATACTTAAAACCACTCTTCATAACTTAGTGAAAGGAAATATAAGAAAGGGTGAGCTCATATTCTCAATAATGGTAAAAAAGGGATATGTTAATGATCACATAAATGTAAAATTATCACAATTGTATGAGAACATGAGATTAATATTTTACATCTATACTTGGTATATTATAGATCAAAATCCTTGTGATGAACAAAAACAAGGCAGTTCATAAGACAAGAATCACAAATGAATCAAAGAACATTATCCTTGATATCATAACATTGGATAAAGATATAATTTTTTTATCATGCACATAACCATAGAAAATCATTTCCTTAGTCAAATATAATTACCAAGACTATCATAGTGGATTGGGTTCACTTGGTATTCCATCATATCATTAGTCACATTTCACTCCTAAGACCATTATAGTGGACAATGTACTATAATCAATAGGGTTCATTCCTGATTTCAGTCCTTATTATCTCATGAGATATTCATCTTTACCTAATGAATTTGACTGTTATAAAATTTTAGGAACTCCCTTAACAAAATCATAATCCATTCATATGCGTGCCATAAGATCATAAATTATTCATCATTTAATATAACCCATGGAAAATAAATGGGTTTCATAAACATCTCATCATAATAATCATAAACCATCTTGAAAAATAACAAGGATGGTACCATTTGAACATATCCACAGTAAATAAGTAACAACAAAGGATGTCATATTAGGTTAAAATGACTTTAAAATATCACTTGGATTATTTATTGATGGAGATACCCTTTTTACATTGAAGTCACTTATTTAAAATAAAAAAACATAAAAAATATTAAAGATAAATTTTGATTAAAGAAGAACATTGTAAACTTTTAAATTAATATTAAAATAATTTAGTGGTCACGATGGTAGGATATTCCCTTCCTGTCGAGTAGGATAAAATAATTATTCCTTTCAAATTTTCAGTAAAAAGACAAAAATTACCTCATTCATAAAACAATAATGATGTTCATTTTAAACCATTTTCTAAAAATTTAAACATAAGTAAAAATATATTTAAAATCATAGGATATTATTAAAATCATTATTTAAAACATTATATTAAACATGTATCTAAAAAAATATTTCCGACCAAAGAGGGAAATTCAGTCATTTTTACTTAAAACTTTATTTGGGTCTCTGGAGTACTTAAAGTTAGGAAAACACAATGGAGAAATTTATTCAAAAGTAATAACTATGGTAGAATAAAATTAATGTTATTACTAAGACATATGTTCTAAAATTTCATTATCAAAAACATTATCTTAAACAATCCTGATAAACCCTGAGACTATAATATAAATACCTTACCACTTTAATAGCTTTGGAATCCTAAGCCCCCTGTAAGAATAAATACAAAATAAACTTAAAATATAATTATATTAAGTATAATAATGTTATAATATGTTAAATGGATATTATATTCACCTCAGAAAGGAAATAAGAGGTTAATATGGGATATGTATGACAGAAATAAAAGTGAGATGAGAAACCCCTTACCTCAAGTCTCTTCTTGATTCATGCATGTTCAAGAATCCTTTTTAATAGATATAGATTTATTGTGAATCTATTATACAAGCATAATAATATTTATCCTCACATATATGATTTACTCATATAATCTTATCACCTACTTATTAAAAATTCTTTAATAAAATCAGGGTTTCTTGTGATAATTGCATCATTTTTCATTCATGTTTGAGTTCATCAGTCATAATCCCTGTACATTGATCATAGATACATAATATATAAAATTTTAATAATTATATAAATATATTATATATTAATTATATATTTTTTTATATTTATTCATAAATGGTAAATATCGAAAAATGATTCACAACTTGAATAGAGACTATAGGTCGTACGTATGCATAAACATGGTTTTTATGTTTTAAAAAAAATAATGAAAGAATGATAAAAAATATTTTATCTTTATATAAACATAATAATATCATAAATATAATATATAAAAACTACTTCTATATTTAATAACATCTAATTCAAATGGTGATGAAAAGAATTATTACACCGCTACATGGAGACGATAAGATGTGCATACGGACGGGAAATGTTTCCATTTTTTTGTAGGATAGAAAGGTGGTATATTTAAGATACTAAATTAATTATATTTAATATAATAAATTCATTATTTTATATTTGATGAAATATATTTATAAATAACAGTTGAAGAAATAAAATTTAAAGTATTTTCTTAAGAGTAATACCTATTTTTTTAGAAAACTATTTTGGCCTACACATAACCCTTGAAAGGATGATCATTTGGAAGACCAAAACTTCTAGGATGTTATAAAAAATATATGAAAGTATTATATAATGTATTTACCAATTTATAAGGATCATAAAGTGTGAAGAAGATAGGAGATGTGGTGTCCTTTTATAAGAGAGGGAATGGACACAATTGGAATTACTTGAAGGATTAAATAACACACACACACAGAGAGAGATATATATATATATAAATTCACATAGTACCAAGGCACCCTAAATTTTATGATAATATATTAAAGGGTATACATTAACTCAATCAATTAAATTTGGGAAGTTATTGGATACAACTTATGTTATATCTTCTTGTTAAACCACTTTTAACCAATTTTAACCTTAACTCTGATAACTTAAATTTGTTACTATGATAACTTAATTAGAAGAAAAAAAATATAAGGGGAATTATAAATAAATTTGGAAATTATGATTTCAAATTTGGAATCCATTTTATTAGATTTAATTTATATTGGTTGTACAAATTACTTTTAATATAATATCAAAAAACACATGAATATATCATAAATTATCATGGTGTTACAATTAATTATAACAGTTTTTAATATACTTTTTTATATTTGGTATCAATTAATTATAATATTCTCGAAAAAAATCCATAAAAATAATTTTAAAAAAACATATTTTTGAATCATAAAATAAATTTACTAAAAAATTGAGTACTTTTTTATTTTTCATTAATCACGATTTTTTAATTAAATAAAACCTTTATAAATATATTTCATAATTTTTTTACTCTAATTCCTACCATAAATTTAAATAGATATATTATAATTGCCATAATTATAAAATAACATTTAAATATTATATTGTACATTTTTTAAACTCTATGTTGCATGTTATCGAGGGTAGAAAAATATTGATTTTATTTTAAACATATATATCATAAATTATCATGGTGTTACATTATACCCCCTTAAAAATTAATTTCATCATTGAAATTTTGTCACACTAATACAATCAAATGAGGATGTCTCTACATCATCACATCCTAGGATTCCCAAGTAGCTACTTCGAATTTTGTATACCTCCATAGAATTTTATCCTTGTGAGCAGTCATGTTCTATATAAATATATATCTATGATACAAGATTCCATTCTATTTTTCTTCTTAGGAAATATTACTATCAAGTAGTAAGACATATGATTTCTATATAAATTAATGATTGGGTATGTACTTCCTCAGGAGAGATACATGGAACACATAGTGAAATTGAGAGATGTTCAGTGGAACCATCGAGTGATAATCCACCATCACAATTCAATTGAGAATTTTAAAGGAGCCAATAAACCAATGGCCTTACTTTATTTTATTTTAAAATCAAGTAAACTTATTCCATAGAGAAATTCATAGAAATAACTTATCACTAAATTCTAATTCTATATTTCATTGATGAATAATATCATAACTTGGCTATCAAAAATAAACTATCATGATCTATTTATAAATGGTTTTCACATTATCTACCATTTCCTCTACTAGATAAATTACCTTTATCTTTGTTTCTCTGACTTCATCCTAGCACGTTGGGGTTCTATGCTTACTTTCATTGAGGGATTCATAAAGATTCATCTGAATTCTTGAGTGAAATCTATTGATACCAACCACCTTTGAAATCCATAGAAACAATTCCATCATATCATATAGATTTTTAATTTTTCTCTTAGTCTGATCATCTATATAAGGATTATAAGTATTACTAAAACACATTTATGAATCTAGATATTATTGAAGAGTTTTCTAGAACATCAAGGTAAACCTCATAACCTGATCATATAAAATAGAATATTCTACTCCTTGAAACCATACCACATACTTAATGTATATTTTGGTAATATGATCTAGGGATAAATCTTTTATAATAGAAATGAATTGTGGTGAATCTGTAAAATGATCAACTAAAACCCAAGTAGAAAATTTTCATTATATGTTTTTGGGAGTCTAGTAATGAAATAAATTGTGATTTTTCCCATTTTTATTCTAGTTTGGGTAATGTTTATAAAATACAGTTAAAAATTTGTATCTTATACCTAACTTACTGAGATACCATGTGTTGAGATACATGCTCTATAATATCTCACTTCATCATATCTGACCATAAATACTATTTCATATCTCTATACAGCTTTATACTTTCAAGATGCATAGAGAATTATGAACTATTAGATTCATCCAACATATCCTTGTTAAAATCTGGTATGTAATTAAAACATAAATAGTTCCAATACCTAATCATTCCATCATAATCAAGGATGAACACAAGAACATTTATGACATTATTATTTTTTTAAACATCATCCTTCTACACCTCATTAATCCTTACAAGGATAGATAATTTTACAATCATCTAAGAAAGATAAGACCCCCCCCCCTCCATCTTGATTTCCATATCCATCCATTATAAATCCAAAAATATTTGATCCTTTATGATCATCTTCAATGTAATATGGCACAATTATTTCGACTCAAAGTATCGGCCACCTTGTTCATATTCCAAGGGTTGAAATGTATTGGTCAGTCATAATCCTTAATCAACTCCAACCATCTTCTCATTTTCATATTAAACTATGTATGAGTGAATATATATATATATATATATATATATATATATGTTAAAATTTTATGATCGTTATATATTTCATGCATATACACATAAAGAAAATTCCTCCATATCTTTAAATAGAAAATTACATTTGTTAATTCCAAATAATGAGTTGGGTGATTTTTCTCATGAACCATTAATAATTATTTGGCATAAGCTATCACTATATAATTCTTCATTAGGATTCATCCCAATATCTTCTCTAAAGTATCACTAAATATAACAAACTATTATCTACGACATGGTAGATTAAGAATAGGTTCACTAACTAAACATCTCTTTAGTTCTTTGAAATTTTCACGATATTCAATAGTCCAAAAGAACATGGCTCCCTTTTAAGTTAACTTGGTGAGTATATTAGATATACATTAGAGATTCAACAAAAATCATTAATAATATTCATCTAAACTAATAAATAAACATACTTCAATCACTGTGATTGTTCTGGACCAACATTCAATAATTATATTCTTTGATGGATCCTCTAATATAACCCCTCTTGAGATTATATATACCAAAAATGAAACTTTTTGTATCCAAACTTTACACTTGGTAAATATTTTATACATGTTACCCTTCCTTAGAGTATTCAGTAAAATCCTCATGTAATATTTATTCATTACTTACTCTTTAAATATATAACAATATCATTTATAAATTTTACAACAAACAGATTGAGTTAATCTATAAAGGCTATATTAATTAAATTCATCAATATTTTTAGGGAATTGGTAAGACCAAATGGAATCACTATAAATTAATAGTTTCCATACCTTTTACTGAATTTTTTCTTAGTTGTATTATCTTTATTGACCCTTCATTGATGATATCTAAAATGAAGGTTAATCTGAGAAAAGTATTGGGATCCATATAGTTTATGAACAAGTCATCAATGGGTATATGATAACTGTTCTTGATATTGATCTTGTTAGGTTCCCAATAATCTATGAAAATTTAAATAGATTCATCATTATCCTCAAAAATATAATAGGTGATCCCTAAGGTGATACACTTGTCCAAATGAATCACTTTTCAAGAATATTCTAGATTATCTTCTTCAATTTTGGAAACTAAATTAGGGAAATTATATATAGAGTCTTAAAAATAGTTTTTCCATCAGATATGAGTTCTATTGAAAACTTAGCTTCATTATAGAGTGGAATACTATGAAAATATTCCACAAATACTTTAACAATCACCCATACAAAAAGAATATATTCGATGTTTTATTTATCCCCAACCATCTAAGATGAACATCCCTTTTGAATAGGAATCAAGACCCATATATTGGATTTTATTTCCATTAGAGGTTTATATCTATCATTACTTTGGTATAAAATTATAGTATGTTTCGGAATATTAAATGTGACTTCCCTTCATTGAAAATTGATGTGGTATTTATATAAATAAATCCAATATATGCACAAAATAACATAGAACTACAATAGAGAGAGAGTAAAAATATTTGTAAGAAGTACATCCCACAAACATCAATTAGTTAAGAACTATTGAATTGATATTTCACAAGCATACCCCTTGGAGTTTTTAGTGCTAATTTATCATCAAATATATAATGTCCTAGAAATTCCGTATAATTTTTTTTAATTATATGGAATTATTTTGAGACCGTGAAATCTGACGGCACATGATTCTAAGGCCCAGAGTGCCCAAAATGGAAAGTCGATTTTTTGTTAAACTTTAAATACCACACGTAAGCAGTTTTCCTGAAAAGGTAGAATAAATCTTAAATGATTACTCGAATCATAAATCTAAGGGCACAGTTGAATTCCTAATGGTGGGTTTACCCTAAGTGTGACTTAAGTTTAGTCGGCGCAGGCCTCCTGTGAGAAAACCCAAAAGTGGCATAACTGTAAATAATATAATTAAATAAATTATTTTGTTTTTCAAATGCTTATAACTGACAAATGGTAGCTCGGATTGAAAATCTGAGACCACCGATTAACTTGTGAGGGCATTCTCTATTTAATATGATACTAACTTTGGCCAGTGTGGGCCACCAGTGAAAGCTAGTTTTTGGCCGTAAATAAAATAATTAAGTGACAATTATTTTATGGTAAAATCCATAACTTTTAAATGGTAACTCAGATTGGAAATACAAGAGTTTCATTGGGTTCATTAGGTTGTGTTTCACTTAGGTAGAGCCTAACCTTGACTGGTTCGGGTCGAGGGTGACTGTTAGTAATTTTCCGAACTCTTTTTTAGGTACTTTCAGTAAACGTGCATGCAGTGTTTTGTAACTTTTGACCCGGTGCTCGGAATTGAAATCTGAGGACATTGTTGAACTCACAGCGTCAATATTCACTTAAAGATACTTTCACCTTGATCGCAGTTGGTTGAGGGTGAAAGTTAGTTTTTTGCTTTTTTGTGGGAATAAAAATAAAATAAAATTTATTTTTATCCTCCCAACTGAATGTTAAAGATGTGGGGACCACCTGAACTAAAACCTCCCACTTGTTGTTAAAGTGGTGGGGACCACCTAAACTAAAACCCCTTTTTTGTGAATTCATGGTGATGGGGATCATCTGAACCCCTCTTAAATGTGGGGAAGTCCCTTGGAATCCTCCCAATTAATTGCACCAACGTAAATTAATTGAATTAACCCTTTTTAAATATTAAGTAACAGAATCGTTGGAATTTAGGAAGGTTCCTAATAAATGAATCATCATAAATTCCATGATCGTTACTTACCCCCCCCCCCCTCCTCTTTATATGGATCTTGGGAGGAGGATTTGGGATGACTTCACCAAGCGATGAAGCACTAGTAAAGTTCCGTGACTCCCAACACTTGGAGAAACATTACACTTCTCCAATGAAGAACTTCTTCAACAAAGAACACACTCCGGAATTGAGGAATGAGGACGACGTTCGAACCGACTTTGGAAGCGTGATTGTGGAAAAGATGATCATGGGAATCCTCTTCACCTTCGTTGCTTCCATCTCATGACCTCCGTTAAAAAACCTTCAAGGTAGGGGTTTAATTATATGTGATTAATATTTCCCATTTTCTTCCCCTCTAAACAAAGAATGTGGATCAACTCTCTCTAACTAGTTGATCCACAGATGTTTTCTTTTTCAGTTTTGGGAATTTTTATTTATGGAGGTTGTGGGGTTTGAGGTTTTAAATATCTTCCATACACATTCTTGATTCAAAATTTCTGAACCACTGGCTACCGCACTAATGCGGAGAGTGAGGGCCAAAAAAACATGGCCCGACCTCTCTGTATTTTCATGTGATTATTTGTTGTGTTCTTCACAATGAAGGCGATGGCGCGACCACACTGCCTGACGGAAGAGAACCACGGCTTGTTGTCATAGCGGTGAAGGATGGATGGTCGGCCGAACCGTCCACCGGTGAAGCCACGGTGCACAACTGCATTGCGCGGAGAGGAAGGATGGCCAATCGAGCGTCCATTTGACGAACCCTCTACGGTTCCAAAAACCTTGGAGTGAGATATTCTATTTGGTATACCCCATTGGAGATTAAGATAAATTTGAGGAATGGTCGGGTTGGATCGAGCATGAATCCCACCAGGCCCTCGAGACTAAAAGGATAATAACTCACAGACCGGGCATCCATTTGACACACCGTCTGTTGCGTTGAGACCCATACGACTTGAAAGACCTTTGAGATACTTATTTGTGGGACTTCATGGAAGTTGTAGTATCAAATATTGTCTTTAGGAATGAACCCTCCCGAAGACAAACGAGCTTAGTGCAGGAACCCTGTATCAAGCTATGGGGATGTACTAGGATCCTGTGTTTGTCTGATGACGTACTGTAGATATACTAGGATCATGTGTTGGTCTGATGACATACTGGATATGTACTTGGATACTGTGTGGGTCTGAAGACATACTAGACATGTACTAAAATCCTATGTGGGTCTGAGGACATACTGGAGATGTATTAGGATCCTGTGTGGGTCTGAGGACGTACTAGAGATGTACTAGGATCCTTTGAGGGTCTAACGACGTACTGGAGATGTACTAGGATCTTGTGTGGGTATGATGACATAATGGAGATGTACTAAGATCATGTGTGGGTCTGACGACATATTAGAGATGTACTAGGATCTTGTGTGGGTATGACAATGTACTGGAGATGTAATAGGATCTTGTGTGGGTCTGACGACGTACTGGAGATGTACTAGGATCCTGTGTGGGTATGAAGACGTACTAGAGATGTACTAGGATCTTGTGTGGCTCTAACAACGTACTGGAGATGTACTAGGTTCATCTATGGGTCAAACGATGTACTAGAGATGTACTAGGATCCTATGTGGGTCTAACAGCGTACTGGAGATGTACTAGGATCCTGTGTGGGTTTGACGATATACCGACAATGTACTAGGATCCTGTGTTGGTCTGACGATGTATTACGATCCTTTGTGGGTCTGATGTGATTTAGGATCTTTCGTGGTTCTGCCTATTAATAGAGTAAGATGAATTAGTAGTTACATCTAATCATCTCTACTACTATACCTTAGTTAAACCTGGTGTGAGCTGAGTTTGTACCTTTTGGTTCCTACCTTCATGGTAATCCTTCCTTTGTGTAACAGTTGATCATGGAGATTTTGAGTTGGAACCTGGGTTCCTTCATGATAGAGATTGGTATACTTGATAACCTAGGTATATGTAATGGAATATGCCTAAGTAGGGTTGACAGTTGTTTTCTTGCTTTGTGGTTTATCCTTTGTGGATCTTGTGAGACCTTGAGGGTGTCGGGTCCCTATTGAGTATCATTATACTCACCCCTACATGGGTTATGCCTGCACCTTGTTCTGTTTGGTGTAGATGATGTACAACGCTGATCAAGGCTGAGGGTACTAGGACTAGACGGTGCCCCGAGGTAAACCATACGGCGTATCAGAACGTAGAGAAGATGGGTGGACGTGGAGTGCTGAGGTGGGTATATGTAACTACCCTTTAGGTAGGAATCCTGGAGAATGACCTAGTAGTTGTATTTATTTTTCTTTAGTTGTAATGTATTTCAGTTGTTCTTGTACCTTTGTAGTTGGGCTTGTATCCCTGCCCCTTTTTCTTTCAGCACTATTGTTTCTATACAGTTGACTTGTGTTCGTATATTAATGTGCACTTGGTTGTGTGCATTTACAGGGTATAAAGGCAATGTCTTCCTAGTTTTAGGGAATATGCCTTCGGTGCTAGTCGTGAGCCCCTGGAATATGGAAGGATGGCTTGGATTTGTCATGTAACGGGCCCCAGGGGATGAGTCATGACAAATTGGTATCAGAGGAGTTGGTTCTACCATAGAACATTGGACTCTAATCTTTTTAATGGAAATAGTGTTAAGTGTAGTGAGTGTGGTTATCAGTTTATGGAATCCAGTGTTGGTGTGGGGGCAGATATATCCATACACCAGGACTCTGACATCTGATTTCTGACTCAGTGCGTGAAAACACTGATTGCAAGTTTGCTTAAAAAAGTTTTCTTTTTGATTTCTTTGAGTTAGATCACCGAGTATAACTTAATGACCATGGCGCACCTATTCTTTATCAGGATGCCACTACGTGGACAGCCATCTATGATTCCTAAGAGAGTACACGATGACGGTCACCGAGCGATGAGGCTCCGGTGTAGGGACCTATTACTATGTTGGCACCTTTGGGTGGTGTACCAGTAGCAGCACCACCCATTGGCCAGAAGTTTCAACTAGCCACACTGGCGGATGGTGCACGCCAAATGAGAATGTTGCACGAGTTCCAGCAGAAGAGGCCTCTGAATTTTTGAGGTGACAAAGATTCCCACACAGTGGAGGGCTGACTGGAGGCGGTTGCTAGAGTTTTTCTCCTAGTTGAGACACCAGTAGAGCAGATGGTGATCTTAGATACTAGTCTTTTTTCGTGAGTGACCATGAGGATGATCTGAATAGTGATGAGGCTCTGTTATATAGATCATTACCCGAGATAGTACATTCAGGTAGTGTGTCAGCTATATCATTTCCTATTGGTCAGCAGTTACAACGGCTGGTACCATTAGAGGACACTTATAGGCTTAGTGCCTTATGCAGGATTTAGCATCAGATACCCCTCATGTTTTGAGGTGATCCTGACTCACAGATGGCTGAGGACTGGCTTAAAGAGGTGGTTGAGAGTTCTCTAGAGCTTCTACATCTTTGGCAGGATGACATATCGGTAGCTGAGTATTCATTGAGGCATACAGATGATTCTTGGTACTCGATGAATACTATATAATCAGTGCTTTGGGGATTGGACTTTCAAATGCAGTGTTTTTAAGGACGTCTAAGCTAGCACTATTCCTTTATGCATTCCTACTTATGATAGGGTGCTAGAGAGTACCCTTGTGCTTGAATGTTCTTTGGCTGAGCGGATACCGCCAGTGAATGTTAGTAGTGGGAAAGAAGGAAACTGGCATCAATCTCAGAGACTTCGGCGTGTAAAATGTTTCGGGAAGAAGAAGTGTTAGGGATAGATGAATCTGCATCGCAAGAGACATGGAATCAGAACTAGGAGAGCAGCATGAGGTGGTGTACTTTTCAACAAGTCACAACCACCCCCTTTTTGTGGACCCCACTAGGCTCAGGGAGCTGGAGGACAGTTGAAGAGAGTAGTTTCATGCGGTCAAGGAGTGAGAGAAAAGGACTCTAGGAATGATTCGGGGTAAATTCTATGTCTACTACTAGCTTCTGTATCAATATACATAGGTACCAATAATTCCTTACTTCCAAGAATCTTTTTCAAGACCTAGAGTTTCTGGTTAAACCATTGACATGACCCTCACGTCTGGAGATACCTTTGGGAAGAGACTTTATAATCACGCTTATGTTGATGGTGTGATCTAACCCTTGAGGCGAGAGTTTCGGTTGGAACCTCTTAGTGGTAGCGTCGAGGCCTTATGACGTCAATTTGGGTATATACTAGACATCCAAAGATCATTCTCAGATTGAATGAATTAGGAAAAAAGGTTTTGGTTTACCTACAGCATTGGAATGGGGTTTTTCTTGGTTAGTGAAAAGGGAAACCCGTGAAGCATGGGATAAACTCATGCATAGTAGTTTTGAGTTTTCAGTTCCAAACAGGAGTTGAAGAGCATGGGGACATATTTTCAAAAGATGTTTCCAAAAATACCTCCATGAAGGGAGAGGGACGTCTACTTTGGCTAGGTAATACCGGATATTTGTACCATACTTCTCTAGGGTAGCGACACCTTTATTAGCATTGAAGAAGAAGGGAAAACCCTTCGTTTGGTCGGAGAGATGCCAGCAGAGTTTTCAGGAGCTGAGGTAGAGGCTGACTGGTGCACTCATCTTGAGGCTACTGAAGTAGGGTGTAGGGTATGTAGTCTACTACAACGCATCAGGGACTGGGCTCAGACGTTTCCTGATGCAGGAGTGGGCAGTGATCGCATATGGTTCTCGATATCTAAGACAGCACTTTCATAACTATGCTACCCATGACCAGGAATTAATAGTAGTGATCTCCGACTTTTAGATGTGGTGACATTACTTGATGGGAGAGAATTTTATAATCTAATCAGATCAAAAGAGACTCAGGTATATATTCTCTCAGAAGGACCAGAACCTGTGACAGCAACATTGGCTTGAGTTCCTCCAGGACTATGACATTGAGATAGTCTATACTCCTGTGAAGAGGAACATTGTATCATATGCACTCCTCAAGAGATTTGGTATATTGATTCTAGGTGAGGCGATGGAGGAGCTGGCCGCTTTAGAGGTATCCTTTGTGGATCATGATGGATCAGCTTTTATTCAGTCTCTTACAGTCACTCCCCCACTTCTTCAGCGAGTCAGGGAGGCATAGTGTGGGGATGCTGACTGCGAGACTCGATGTGCTTAGATATCCACATGATAGGCACCTGATGGATTTTCTGAAGGTCGGGAGCACATCATTCTATTTAGAGGACGTACCATGGTACCAATGTCGCTTTGGGAGGAAGTGTTTATGGAGTTTCACACATCCCCTCTAAGGGTACATCCTGTTATGGTGAAGATGTACCAGGACATTCAGCGTCAGTACAGGTGGCCAGGGATAAAGAAAGTAGTGGATGATTTTATATCATGATGACTCACTTGTTAGCAAGTAAAAACTACTCAGATCCAGCAGAGGTATTTTTCCGATAGGAGGAGGGAGACCATGTCCTCCTACGGTTCTCACCTCGACAAGGTTTATAGAGTTTTGGCTGAAGGGGAAAGTTATCACTGAGTTTTATCGGTCTTTTTCTGGTCCTTCAGAGGATAGGTGAGGTAGCATACTGCTTGGTTCTTCCACCACAGTTGGAGAAGGTGCGTGATGTCTTCCACGTATCCCAGATGAGGGGAAACGTACATGACCCATCTCACATCATCGACCACATCGAGCTGGACTTAGACGATGGTGCATCATTTACAAAGGTCCCAGTGGAGATTAAGGATCAACAAGAGTGGGTCCTTTGTGGGTGGTCGATACCTCTAGTTCACATATTCTAGTAGCACAAGAACCTCCAGGAGAGAACATGGGAGAAAGAGGCCTAGATTTGTGTTTAGTACCCTCTTTTGGTTGTTTTTCTTTTGTTTTGGCTTTTGAGGAAGTAAATCCCTAAGGTGGGGAGAATGTATTGTCCCAGAAATTCCGTACAATTTTTTTAAAATTATATGGAATTATTTCGAGACCAAAAAATCTAACGACGCATGATTCTGTGGTCCGGAGTGCCCGGAATGGTCCGTTGAAGTTTTTTTAAACTTTAAATAGTGCGCGTAAGCAGTTTACCTGAAAAAGTAGAATAAATCTTAAATAGTTACTCGGATCATAAATACGAGGGCATCATTGCATTTAGAATGGCAGGTTTACCCTAAGAGTGACTTAAGTTTAGTTGGCGTGGGCCTCCTGGGAGAAAACCCAAAATTGTCATAACTATAAATAAAACAATTAAATAAATTATTTTATTTTTAAAATGTTTATAACTCACAAACAGTAGCTCAGATTGAAAATCTGAGACCACCGCAGAACTCATGAGTGCATTATCTATTTAATCAGATACTAACTTTGGCAGGCGCGGGCCACTAGTAAAAGCTAGTTTTTCACCATAAATAAAATAATTAAGTGACAATTATTTTATTGTAAAATCCATAACATTTAAACAGTAACTCGGATTGGAAATCTGAGAGTACTAATCCATTCGTTGGGGCGTGTTTCACTTGGGAAGAGTCTAACCTCAACCTGCACGGGTCGAGGGTGACTGTTAATAAATTTCCAAACATTTTTTTGGGTGCATTCGGTAAACGTGCAAGCGGCGTTTTGTAACGTTTGACCTGCTACTTGGAATTGAAATCTTAGGACACCATTGAACACACAGCACTGATATTCGCTTAAAGAGACTTTCACCTCGACGACAATTGGTTGAGGGTGAAAGTTAGTTTTGTGATTTTTCGTGGGAATAAAAATAAAATAATCTTTTGTTTTTATCCTCCCAACTAAATATTAAATAAGTGGGGACCACCTGAACTAAAACCGCCCACCTCTTGTTAAAGACGTGGGGACCACCTGAACTAAAACCCCTTTTTTGTAATTTCATAGTGGTGGGGACCACCCGAACCCTGCTTAAATGTGGGTAAGTCCCTTTGAATCCTCCCAATTAATTGCACCAACATAAATTAATTGGCATGACCCTTTTTAAATACTAAGTAACAGCGTCGTTGTAATTCAGGAAGGTTTTTAATAAATGAATCGTCATAAATTCTACTTTCTTTACTTACCTCCCCCTCTCCTCTCTATATGGAGCTTGGGAGGAGGATTTGGGATGGCTTCACCAAGCGACGAAGCGTTGGTAATGTGCTGTGATGCCCAACACTTGAAGAAACATTACACTTCTCCAACGAAGAACTTCTTCAAAAAAGAATGCACTCCGAAATTGAGAAATGAGGACGATGTTCAAACCGACTTCGGAAGCATGATTGCGGAAGCGACAATCGTGGGAATCCTCTTCGCCTTCGCAGTTTCCATCTCATGACCTCCATCATCAAACCTTCGAGGTTGGGGTTTAATTCTATGTGATTAATATTTCCCATGTCCATCACTTATAAACAAAGAATGCGGATCAACTCTCTCTAACTAGTTGATCCACGAATGTTTTATTTTGTGGGTTTGGGAATAGAGATTGATAGAGGTTGTGGGTTTTTTTGTTTTAAATATCTTCCATACATGTTCTTGATTCAAAATTTGTGAACCACTTTCTACCACTCTAACGTGGAGAGTGTGGGCCAAAAAACATGGCCCGACCTCTTTGCATTTTCTGGGGATTATTTGTTGTGTTCTTTGCGATGAAGGAGACAGGGCAACCATGCTACCCAATGGAAGAAATCCATGGCTTGTTACTACAGCGGTGAAGGATGTACGACGAGTAGAACTGGCCTCCGGTGAAGGCGCGGTGCATGACTGCGCCACTCGGAGAGGAAGGCTGGCCAACCGGCCAGCTGCGGAGGACTGCCGCACTACGGCCGCCCCACGCCACCTTGCAGCCCTCGCATTTCCCCATGATAGACCCCCGCCCCGCGGCCCGTGGCCCCCGCGCTGCACCGCAAAAGCACCTCAACCAGGCCGGAATGCCAGTCCGGGTCGGACCCAGTAGGCCAAGTCAGACCCAGTGGGCCGGGTCGACCCCAACCGGGTCAGCCTAGGGTGGGTTGACCCGAACTAGGTCAGCCCAGTCTGGGTCGGTCTGACCGGGTCGGATGGGACCCAGACCAGTTCCGACCCATATGCTCTTTTGGCCATAACATTGGCACTGAGCTTCCATTTGACAAACCGTATATTGTGCCAAAAAACTTGGTGTGAGATTTTCCCTTTGGTATACCCCACTAGAGATTTGGATAAAGATGAGGAATGGTTGGGTTGAATAGATAATGAATCCAACTAGATCCTCGGGACTCATAGGATAATAACTCATAGATCGGGTGTCCGTTTGAGGCATCATCTGTTGAGTTGATACCCCTACAACGTGGTGGACCTTTGAGATACTTATTTGTGGGACTTCGTGGAAGTTGGAGTATCGACCATTAGCTTAAGGAGTAGACCCTCCCGAAGACAAGAGAGCTTAGTGCGAGAACCCTGTAGCTGGCTATAGAGATGTACTAGGATCCTGTGTGGGTCTCACGATGTACTGGAGATATACTAGGATCTTGTGTGGGTCTGACGACGTACTGGAGATATACTAGGATCATGTGTGGGTCTGAAGACATACTGGAGATGTACTAGGATCCTATGTGGGTCTGAAGACATACTGGAGATGTACAAGGATCATGTGTGGGTCTGACGATGTACTGGAGATGTATTAGGATCCTGTGTGGGTCTGACGACGTACTAGAGATGTACTAGGATCATGTGTGGGTCTGATGACGTACTAGAGATGTACTAGTATCATGTGTGGGGATGACAACATACTAGAGATGTACTTAGATCCTGTGTGGGTCTGATGACGTACTGAAGATGTACTAGGATCCGGTGTGGGTCTGACGACGTACTGGAGATGTACTAGCATCCTGTGTGGGTCTTCCGACGCCCTGGAGATGTACTAGGATCATGTGTGGGTCTAACGACGTACTGGAGATGTACTAGGATCCATTGTGGGTCTGACAACGTACTGGTGATGTACTAGGATCTTGTGTGGGTGTGAAGACGTACTAGAGATGTACTAGGATACTGTGGGGGTCTGACGACGTAATGGAGATGTACTAGGATTCGGTGTGGGTCTGATGACGTACCGACGATGTACTAGGATCCTATTTGGGTCTAATGATGTACTACAATCCTTTGTGGGTCTGATGTGATTTAGGATCCTTTGTGGGTTTGCCTCTTAATAGAGTATGATGAATTAGTAGTTACATCTAATCATCTCTACTATTGTACCTTAGTTATACCTGGTGTGAGCTGAGTCAGTACATTTTGGTATCTACCTTCATGGTAATCCTTCCATTTTGGATCATTTGAGCTAGGATATTCTGAGTTAGAACATTTTTTCCTTCATTATTGAGATGGGTATACTTGATAACTTAGGTATATGTATGGAAATATACTTATGTAGGGTTGAAAATTGTATTTCTGCTTTGTGGTTTATCATTTGTGGATTTTTTGAGACCATGAGGGTCTCAGGTTCCCTACTTAGTATCATTACACTCACCCCTACACGGGCTATGCCGGCACCTTATTGTGTTTGGTGCAGACGACGGACAATGCAGATCGAGGCTGAGGTTACCAGGACTAGACGGTGCCCAGAGGTGGACCATACGGTGTATCCGAACGTAGAGGAGATGGGCGGATGTGGAATGCGGAGGAGGCGATCTGTACCTACCCTTCAGGTAGGAATCCCAGAGGAGGACCTAGTAGCTGACTTTATTTTTCTTTAGTTGTACTTCTACCTTTACAGTTGGGCTTGTATCCCGAACCCTTTAACCTTCAACACTCTTTTTGCTATACAGTTGACTTGTGTTCGTATCTTGCTGCGTACTTGGTTGTGTGTGTTTATAGGTTATAAAGGCAATGCCTTCCCAGTTTCAGGGAATACGCCTTCGGTGCTAGTCACTATCCCTAGGCCTATGGAAGGCGGGCTTGGGGTATTCACAGCACGGGCCCCGGGGGACGGGTCGTGACAAACTCATTGGGGTTTTATTATGATACCCATTGAAATTTATTCATATATTAATGAATGGGGGGATCAAAAATTAAAAAAAGGCACTAGAAGTTCTATATTGTATCGTAAGTATACCTTTAACAACTTTTTTATCCAAGTCATAAATAATGATCTCAGGATAATTATATTTTTCCTTGGGATTAAGAGGTTTCTTTCATTGATCATTATCATTTACCATCATATTTGAGAGGTGGTCAGTATAATTCCTTTAATCCCTACATTTGAAAAAATATATTCTTGGATGGGAATTATTTGGTTCTATTTCTCCATTCTTATATAACTTATTCTTCCCATTACAATGTAATTTAATAACCAGATTACCTTTCATTCCACACTTAAAACATTTACTAGTTCACTTTAGACAATTCTCTCCATATTTCCTTCCACAATTTGATCATATAAGAAAGATCATCTTCTTCTCACGATGGTTTTTAGAATTTCATTTGAATTAAATATTTATTTTCTTACCAAAAACATGTGATTAACGGGAAAATAAAATCTATATTTCCACCTAGATACCACATCAAACAATTTTATCATATCTATTAACATCCCTTATGGCTATTTCCCTTCTGAATCTTGGTTTTAATCCACTAAAGAATTGATCAACCTTACATTCATGTTGGATGATAATTTCATAAGTGTACCTTTTAAAAGTTTTAAAATTTATTTATTAGGTATTGATGGATTTATCATGCTTCTATTTTATCTAAAGTCATTACTTTTCCATTTTTCTATGAAGAATATGAGGAAAGTTAGGATTAAAAAATTATCTCTTAAACTCATCCCACATTATGGAGTCAATTTCAAAATTTTACCTTCTTTTTATAATAATATTGAGCCTTTGTTCTTCTTATCCATCCAAATAATAACAAACTAACTTAACTTTTTCATGCTCTGAACACTGGATAACATAAAATATCTTTTTAGAGGAAGTAATCAATTGGTTGAAAAATAGTGGATTAGCAGACCCACTAAAAGAATGTTGATTTCACCTCATGAAGTACTCAATAGAAATTTTTTCCCCATTCCTTATTTGGATGATCAGTGTAATTCATAGATTGACAAAGATGAATAATCATAGAGACAATATTTCTCATTCCCACTCCCATAACATTTGGCTCCTTGGAAGACCAATCATTTCATTTTCCCTTCACATTCTGCATTAACACAGTTCCTTCGAGTTCCAACCATTGACTAAAACCCAAAATAATCGTGTGTGAAAAAATAATATGGTGGAAAACTATATAATCATGAAAATCATCTATGTAATGTATAAATCATGACACATTCATTTCAATCTATAAAATAGTAGGTTTATCCTACTCCATCCTTGATCATCATCGATTTGAATCCTTAATAATTTTTCATAATGAAAATTTGAATCAACCCACACATATCACCCAAGTGTGTCAAACCATGTGTTTAGAAATGAAATAATAACCATGAACCAAAATGATTCTCAATATATAATTGACCAACTCTTTTCAGTATTATTACCCCTATATAAATCTGTGTAAAAACTAAGTCCACATGTAGTATCCAACCAGGAATTTTTTTCTAGGAAAATGACACTACTTTCATTACTATAACTTATGAAATTCTCCTATGAATAGGATTATCCTAAGTGTTCTCACTATATTTTTATCATCCTAGTTTCTAAAGGTAACTAAACATTCCTTTGGTACCAGCTTTAGTGACCCATACTTTTCATACATATATATTACATCTTATTAGATGAATATACAATACATAACATTACGAGTACACACCAAAATTATATTTTTTTATGGTTTTTAGAAATATAGATAAAAAAATTACATAAGGGATGTACATGATCTCCCACTAATTTTTTTGTAACTAGAACCCTTCTTGTACATATCAACCATTTTTCAAAAATAGGGGAAAGGAAAAAAAAGTAAGGGTGAGCTCAAGTGTTCGGTAAGGGGGGGAAGGGATATGTTAAAGATCAACTAAACATGACATGATAATAGAGGTATGATAACATTAGATTGAAATTTGAAAACCATAACCAACATATCATAGATCTTAATCTTTATTAATGAAAAAAAACATGGTAGTTAATAAGACATGGATTATAAAGAAATAAAATATCATGAGATATCAGATCGTAACATTGGAATAAGAAATAAGATTATAGAAGAGACATAATTGAAGAAAATAATTTCCATAGTTAATGTTTTATATCATTAATATCATAGTGGATTGGGTTCACTTCCCATTATATCATATTATCAATCAAGGTTTAATCCCAAGGATATCATACTGGAAAGAGTCCCATAATGAATTAGGTTCACTCCCCATTCAATTCCTTATAATATCATGAGATGTCCATATTTACACAATTAATTATTGGTATATATATAGCCACATTTTAAATAATCATTATCCATTCGTATATACTCCATAAGAAAATAAATCTTTGATCATATATCATAACCCATGTAAAGGAAATGGGTTTCATAAACATGTCAGCATTTCATCATAACATAACCTATAGAATATAAATAGCTTTCATAAAAATCTCATCATCATAATAATAAATGTTATAGATAAATAATTAGTATGGTATCATCATATCATATCGCCATTAAATCATAAGTAACATTAAAGTATTTCATCATGGATGAAAATTCCTTTAAAAGATCACTTGGAGTATTTTTTAAGGAAAATAAACTTTTTTATTTGGAAATTAAATATTTAAAATAATAAAAATTATAAAATAATATGGAAAACATATTATTTAAAAATATCCTTGCAAAAATTTTAAGTAATCTTTAAATCCTTTATTTAGTTATAATGGTGGAAAATTTTGTTTTTGTCATATATTATAAAACAAATATTCCTTTCACATTTTTAGTAAAAGGTCAAATGTACCTCATTTTGAAAATGAAAAGAAGAGTTATTTTAACACATTATATAAAAAATAAAATAAGGGTAAATATTTCTTGAAAAAAATCAACCGATATTAGCAAATTCATTCTTGAAAACATTTTATAAAACATGCATATTGAATAAATATTATTTTCAACCAAAGGGATAAATAAAGTCAATTTTCCTTAAAACATTATTTTAGTATGTTGAGAAATTAAAGTGAGTAAAATGAAATAAAAACATATATTATCAATAAATATCATTTGTAGAATATAAATAATTTGATTCTTAAGATATATCTCATGAAATTTCACCATCAAAACTTAATCATAAATAATCCTGAAAAATAATGAGATTATAACATAAACCCCTTAAAACTTTGATAACTTATGAATCATAATCCCTATGTAATAATATCATATAATGAATATTTAAATATAATTAAACTAATGATAATAATGTTATTGAATTTAAAAAAATTATATAAAAATCAAAAATGATACAATAGGTGAATATGGAATATGTTCCATGAAAATAAAAGTGATATTATAAATCCATTACATCAAGTCTCATCTTAATTCGTGCATATTCAGACATCTGGCATAAAAATTTTAAATTTATTTTATATATATTGAATAATCATACTCATATATATAATAACATATATGATTTATATATATCATATTATCTCCCACTTATTAACAATTCTATATTAAAGCCACAGTTTCGAGTGATAACTGGTTCATTTTTCATTCATTTTTCAATTCAGTAATCCTAGTCCTTGTAAATGGATCGGGGTTTCATAATATATAAGATTTTTATCTGGATATATACATAATATATATTCATAATATATATATTTAAGTTATCCATTATATTTAAATATAGAAAATTATTTACATTGGTCATGGGGATGGTGGGTTGTACGTACACATGAGTGTAGTTTTCATTTTCTAATTAAAAGAATGGAAGAACGATAAATAATAATTTTTCAGTAAAAACCATAATATTATAAGAAATATAATATATAAACATTATTTTTAAATTTATAACAATTAAAATAAAATGTTGATTAAGAACGAATTACACTTCTACGTAGAGATGGAAAGTCTTACATACACACAAGCGATATTTTCATTTTCAATATGATTGAAACGTGGTAGAAAATAGTTCATAAATAATCATCATAATAATTCAGTATATTTAATATTTTGAAGAAATTATTTTATTATAGATACGATATATTTATAGAAGGAAGTAGAAGAAATAAAATTTAAAGAACCTAGTTAAGAGTTTCACCTCTTTGTTGGGAAACCTCTTTTAGTTTGTAACTTAATCCATGAAAGGATAGTATTTTGGGAAGAAATAGTCTCTATGATGTGGTGAAGAAATATATAAAGGTATTATTTCTGGTATTGGGTGAGATAGAAGGCTCATGAAGTGTGTAGAATAGAGGAGATGTGATATCTATTTATAATGGAGGGAAAGGACACACTTGGATTACTTAAATGATTATATTATAAATATATATATATATATCATAATCATGTCAAGTAGAACCAAGTAACTGAAAATTATAATATAAGGTGTGATAGGGTCCAAATATACTCAACCAATTCCATTTAGGAATGTTTTGAAGAAAAAAAATCATACTTATCTTCTTTTCAAACTAATGTAAACCCATTTTATCCTTAATCTTGATTACTTAAATTTTTACCAAGATAACTAAAATTTTACCATGATAACTTATTTATCTAACCAAAAATAAAAGGGAAAACTAGCTAAATTTTTATATGATTATTAAAAATTTATAATCAATTTTATCAAATTTAATTTCTATAGGTGGAAGACAATACTTCTAATATAAGAACACAAAATGCATGAAAACACGTTTATAGGAAAATACCTAATTTGAGTATAAAAATAATTTAACCTTTAAATAAATTAATAAATTAGTTTCCATGGATTTTTATGGTTAAAAATTTTCAAAAAAATTAATGTTTTTTAGAATTTTTGGGAAATACAAACCCAATTGGAATCTTCCACAAAGGAATTAAATGAAAAGACATAAGAATAGTTTTTAATTTGATGAAAATATTAATTATATTCACAAAAATAAATATTGGGTACCAATTTCAAAAAAATGTTCTAAAATAAATTATTTAGCTCTTTAATAATAAATTATGTCTTTAAAAAAGTCATAAAATATGATAAAGGCAACTCTTAAAGAGTTTTTTAAGTTTCTCTAAAAGGTTTATCTTAATTTTACCTCTTTTACAAAGGTGAAAAATATTTTTCATGGTCACTATCCGTAAGGACCAAAAAATAAGTTTATCCTATTAAATTAAATTAATTATGATGATTAAAAATATGTGATCAATTTTATCAAATTCAATACATATAAGTTATTGAAATTTAATTTAAAATTAAACCTTTAAAACGTGATGACAACAGGTTTATTATAAGAAAATTTCTTCTTAAGTTTAAAAAATTTTAATATCAATATCAACAAAAAAATTGATTCCAAGGATTATAATATGATTATTAATAATATAAATGAATTATTGTAACATTAAAACCATTTTAAATAAAAATGTAACTTTGTAAATTCTTGAAACAAAAAAAATCGTTTTCAATAAAACTGAGTATTGTATACTATTCACTAAAAAATTAATCTTTTCATAAAAATACCAAAATTCAATCTATGTTAATTTTTATATTCTGAATCAAAAATTGATATAAATTTTTCAAGTAATATTTTTAAATGTGTTATAAATTAGTTATAATATTCACACACAAAACTATATAAAAACCATTTTTAATTGAACCATATTTTTGAAAGAAAAAATAATATTACTAACCGATTGAGTAAATATTTATTATATATTAACCAATTTATTTACATTATATAAAACATTAATATATATATATATATTATAATGTTTTTATACCTATTCATACTTCTAATTTTAATGGTTATGTTATAGCAGACACGTTTAAATAATAGTATTTTAATAGTATATCGTGGTTCGTATAAACTTAGTGTCATGTGTAATGAAAGATATCATAGAAATTAAATTTATTTGAAGATAAATATACATGAAATATTAGGTTATTAAAATTTTCCAAATCAAATAATCGAGGTCTGAATAATTTCTTCTTTAAGAAGAATCTAACATAATATATTTTTGAAGGGGATTAAATATCAACATCTAAACTCATGTTATTCCCTTTATATATATATATTATTGTAATGATTTAGTAAGGAAATATTATTCAATCCCATAATTAATATGTTGACACCATTTTAACTTGTAACTATTTACATAATCTATATTTTTGTTACTCACTAAAAAATAGAATCCAAGCATATGTGCACATATCCAAATTCATCTCATGTATAAGGTACATGAAATATTTGTGTAAATGTATTGAATTATAAGAAATTTACAATATCTACATGTCTAATCTTGGAACCACATATATCCCACCCACACCATTCTAGAGAAAGGAATAAGACTCTAGGGTAATGGGAAGTCTTATCAAAAGTCCCTCGACCGAAAGATACTTTACTCAAAGTAGAATCTATTTCTTTGTAACTCTAAAACAAAATATTTATAATATATGTTCAACAAAACAATTCAGGCTAATAATTTTAACTACAAGTTTATGTCAACTTACATGAAAACCTTATCTTATGTTATCATCCATAGCATGTAATTAATGTAAAAAATTATATTAATGAGTTTAATATTTTTAAGTAATATCATACACTTATTCACAGTTTATAATCAAGAATAACAAGAAAGGCAATAATATTTAAATAAATGATTGTTTCAAAAATATAAACATGTGATAAATATCTTTGAACAATCCATAAACCAACATACATCCTAATTTTATCTTTATTTATTATGTACATTCCATAATTTCTAATATAAAATCTTTATACTCATTTCATAATATGAATTCCATAATATTATATATTATATGGAATTGAATTTAAATATATGAAATTTTGGGAATTATATAGAGTTTTTACAAGAATTTTAAATCTATAAAAAATTACATAAGTTTTAAATAATATACATAAAATTAGTTAAATCATTCAATAACCAAAACCCATCTAATTAGGTTTAAATAATATCCTAACTAAGTCGGTTAATTTGTACATTTAATATTAAGTATTATGAATAATTCATAATCTTAAAATATAAACACTTTATATTTTGTCCTTATTTTATAATTTTTGAACAATTTATAAATCAAACTTATAATTTTTTAAGAAAATTTATATCTATATTATAAGTATTGTACATAATATAAGAGAAATTTATTTAATATAAACTCTTAATATTAAGGGATATTTGTTAATAAAAGTTTCCAAAATAATTGATTACATATAAAAACATTATAATGGATTAATTTATAAACCTTTTATTTTTAATAAACACCTAAAATACCTTTTAAGTATAATTTATAATTCAACAATTTTCATTTATAAATAATTTATAATATATAATCCTAATTAATTAAATATAAATTTTTTTTGAATGATCACTCAATATTATATCGACCCCTCAAAGAAGTGTTATAATGAAGATATAATGTGTGGGTTAATACTAGTGGGAAGACTAAGTTGTGGTGCTACACTGGATGATCATTGGGAGATGTTTATAGAAAGCACCACCATGGAGGGTTTCATGACGGTTGTGGTCACGTAGTTAGGCAGGTAAATACAAACGACAAACCGTAGCAAAAACTGGAAGATAAACTTGAACCCCCTGAAAAAAGTATGATGTGGGGCTTATATTTAAAAGAACTTATTCATCCTTTTTATGTATATTTCATACCATGCTTGAAATTATGTTTTCTCACAAAATAATTTCAGGACAACTCCCAATATTATGTTTATACTCAATGAAATATTATGAATCCAAAAAAGGGTGCTCTATTTTACCAAAGTAAGGATGCAAATTGAATTATCCCAATAATTCATGTTGCACTTCTCTCTTAATATTACATTAATAGCTTAATGTAATGTTGAGTTCCCAACATAGATTACATTGTTCGATTAATGTAATGTTAAGGTAGAGCAACCAATAGTATGTTTCCACTTCGGTGGTGGAGCTGTGTTGAAGGTGAGTGGTATAAACACATTGTTACTTGATAGGTTCAGGGTTCAAATACTAGGACTCTACTTTTGGGACGATCCTCTCCCCTATGATCCACCCATCTTTATGGGTCACCCGTTCTCAGCTGGGTGGGAAATATGAGGCATGACCCACTGTTCTAAAGGCTTTGTTTGATGAAGAATCATTGATCAGGTTGTTTCCCTCTAGTACACTCTACTATCTAGACTGGAAACAACTCCTTCCCTAGTTGGGGCTCTACCTTAGGGTAGTGAACTCTTTGTGGGGGAGGGGGTTTCCATGTGTGGGGGGGTTTCAAAATACCACACATAGGAATTCCCTTTTTAAGGTAAAGAGACCTGAAATTATGTTAACTTATAATGTAATATTAATCAAGGAAAAATATTATATAACACCCAATAAAAAATCCCATCCCAGTATAACTATTGAACTGAAAGATAGAAATATGACCATACAAACTATCAAAGAATACTCCCAAGTTTTCCCATGAATAATTCCTTAAAATATCAACCCAGTCTAAACTCTTCAAGAATAAATCCCCAAAAATATAATATCCCCTGAATCAAGATTCCTACCTAAAGGAAACATCCTAGACAATCACTCTGATAAAATTCTCTATCTTCAAATAAAATAAGGGGAATCAAGCCACCATCCATCTCATGTTACTTTATCAGAAACAATTTCTCCAACCAAGACCTGTGGAAACTAACCCTCATCAATCTTGGATTTCCACTCAAGATCAACCCACTTATGAAGTAATTTCACCATTTAATCCCATTGTAATCACTTCCTAAAAATAAGTTTCCTAATCTATTACCACTATCTCACCCTTATAAATTCCCAAACCCCAATTTATTTTAAAATAGACAGTAAACCAAAAAAGATTTAATCAATTTAAGAACAGGTTGGAACTAGGCTCCACCACTCCCTTCAAAATCTAATAAAAGTCATAAACCGGAAAAATTCACACTAAAATGATGAGAAATCATCCTAGAGAAAGACTTTCTAATTTATATTAAACCCTTTCTCTTAGAAACATCTAAATAACCTGAAGTCACAATCAAACCCATATATCAACTAAATCCTCAAAACAATAATACCATAAAAATCAAGGGATTAAATTTAAAACACCAACTCACAAAAGCATATAAAAATTAAAAATTGATTTCATTAAAAAACACCATATATTAAATGTCTGAAAACATGTTTTTTAAAATAAATATTCACAATAAAAAATTTCACTTCATTCTGATAACTCCAGAAGTCCATTTCATAACCTAAAATCTCAACATCCTTAATAGATAAATTTCAACACACATACACCATCATTGAAAACCATCCACTTCTTTAAAAAAAGATTACCACTTCAACTTCATGAAATTTACCTTTATTATCCAAATAATCCATAATTTTAATTATAAAACCAAATTATTTCATGAAACTCTCTTCTATTTCAAAAAATTCCTATAAAAATAAACTTTCAAAACATCTCATGATATTAAAAATCATTCACAATAAACCATAACAGTAGGTTATAAATAACCAAAATTTTCCACTATTTTATTTTAAAACTAACTTATTTTGAAAGAATACTCCAAGTGATTAAAAATACATTAAAAATAAACCACCTAAAACCAAATTTTCAAATAAAATTGTTTTATGAAATTCTATTCACATATAAAATAGATTTTAAATCATTAGTCGTAACCATAAAAAACACTATATCAAACATATATTTTCAAATATCAAAAAACATATTATTAAAACCCAATTTGACCCATATCCAAAAGTAAAAACCACTTTTGGTGACAACAAAAATAAAAAATGTATAAATAATAAATTTTTGAGGGATAAGGTTTTTTAAAATACGTGGATATATGGTTTGGAATACCTTGAACCAATTGGGTGGAATGTACAGAGAATATTCTAGGATAATGTCCATGGGAACCACATGGCTTTCAAAACTATGTGATATAAATTATGAAACTCTAGATTTCTTTTAATTTCATCCCAAACCCTAATGGTAAACCATTAAGTATCTAATACAACTCAATGGGTATCTAAATAAATTAAAATAATTAAAACCAAAATATAAATTCAAAACCCAAATCATGACTACCCATGGAACCTCAATTCTAATCATGAAAGGTGGTGATTAGTCAACTACTCACAACCTAACATCTATGTTCGACCAATTATAGTTTCCATACATCCAAGAAGAACCCAAATAACAAGAGGATTGTTTGGTATAATTATGTATCATATCAAACTAGACTACAACTGAATCGGTACCTCAACCAATCTTCCACAAATCTCAAATCAAGTTCTCAATAACCATGAGTTGGAAACTAGTTCCAGGGCATAAAAATCAATATCTAGGGGGAAATATTTCATACCAAAATAAAAAATATAATAAAGTCAAAGATATATATAATATTTATTAATATATCCATGAATTATACATCCATCCAAAATAAATAAATAGTTCAAAATAAATAACCAAAACCAAATGATGCATAAGTGAAATAAACATTTAGATCAAACATAACCAAAAAAATGATCCATCTCATTCTCAAATATATAGAGAATGAAATATTAAAATACAAGACAGAACTCAATCTACAAAAGAAGAAAATAAAATATATCATTCTGAATTGGACAATACAAACTCATCCCAAAAACAAATAAACTCAATCCACCACTCGATGATATCCATCTGGCCCACATTCACTCACCACATCCATAATTTCCTTTAATTGAATACCTGAATGATATACAAACCAAGATCACAAGTTACACCCCCTTATAAATAATTAGAGTTTCATACATGAACATGGTTATGTGTGAAGGGATTGATTGTAATAGGTTTAATATTTTTACTCCCTTATGAAATATTTCAAAACAAAAAACTCATTAATTGAACCCAAACCCTTCTGAAGGGGTTAATAATTTACTAAATGAAAATACAAATAAAAAATTACTTTTTATAACATTTATTTCAAATATGTTTCAAATTATTTTTACAAATTCTTGTAATGTAATACCATTCTAATTTGTAATGAACAGGATAAATAAATTGAAAACACACCATCATAAGTATTGATAATCATTAAAAATATTCAAACCCCATCATTGGTGTTAGATATTATAACAACTTGATAAGTAAAGTTTTATAAAAACCCTATAATTTAATGACATGTGGTATAAAAAAATTTATAGAAACACCTTCCTCAATCGAGTGGAAACTAGTCACCTTTAATGGGGAAATATGAACCCAAAAGGGAAATAGCCCCTATATACCCTAAATAAACAAATCCCCCTAATTAAACCAATGTGAAACCCAAAAATCATCTTGAATAGTGATTAGGGTTCTGTAAAGATAGGAAATCCTAGGGGAATCCAAATATGGGAATATAAGAAGAAGAGAAGGATTACCTTGAAGAACCACTTGAAATCCATGATGATGGGACCAAAATAAAAGTATATGGGAGGAGAAGAATTCAAGGGCCCTCCTTTAAATCAGATGAATGAGAGAAAGGGAAAGATATGTCTCAACTCCTTTAAAATAAAATTGGGGAAGAATCCTAAAACCATCAATATCAAAACTAGGTAAACTGCCTCCAAGGTGTGGCCCCATCCACTATGGTGTATCTCCCCACTCGTAGAACCTCTATGGTATAGAATATAGGGCTATAAATAAGAGGGCCTCCCTAAGGTAGAGAAATATCTCTCATTACCCATGTGGTGTGGCCTACCTTCTCTATGTTATAGATTCTGACACAACATCCTCTCCACGTCATTGTTGGGGTTAGTTCCTTATAAACAACATATAAGTGAATTATGAGTACCAATATTCATTATTTTTAATATTAAAAAAAACGTTTTATCACATCATGATTATTCTTATACATTACTATGTATTTTATAATGTTCTAAGAGTAATTAACATACTGAAAGGTCATAGTAGTTCCCCATTATGATGAGAACCTATAAGTTTAGCGATAATAATCTTAAATATATTTTTAATAGCTAGATGATACTATTTGATGAGAAACAAATGAAATATGATCTTTGGGATGGAGACACATATAAAATTGTGGAAAATTCAATTTTTTAATAACCTTGGTAATTTCTAATGTGGGATATTATGAGAATATGACCTACCAGTTGGAAATCTACATTAATATGTTTCATTGGAAGAAATTATCTATGGACATGTGTATTAATTAAGGTAATTTAATATTATTATTATTATTATTAATGGGTATCATTAGTAAAGAAAATAGATAGATTGATAAAAACTATGATGGCATGTTTCTGGGGAAAGTATGATACATTTAGTGTGTCATGATTGATATTTCATAAATGAATAATGTGAGAAAGGATTCTTCCTTTTTTTCGTTAATAGATGTTAATGTCATATTCGCTTTTCATATGAATAGGATAGTCTATTTAAATCTGTTTCCATAGAGTTTTGGGGAAAGTTTTAATTATGTAATGTCAAATAAAAAGACCCCAAGCACATAGGTTGATGATTTCATCATACAACCTGCTTCATTAAAGACATCCCGTTGAAGGGATTATATTTCTTAGTGGTAATTTGTAAGAGGTTTTATATCATTATAGAAATTACTCCTTTATTTATAGATTCGATCCTTATACTTTAATCATTTATAACTAATTCTATTGAGAAAGGTGAATAGACAGTCACATATTAAGTGTATCTAGAATCTTAGTTAAATTCTATTTTAAATTTAATAAGTTACAATAAATATTATTCCCACTTTTTTCTAATAATTTTTAATGATTTTTTGATCTCCAAGATGTAATCGTGAGTTATTCATAAGAATAAATATATGAGTTAAATAGTGATATTAAAAAATTATTCACAATATTTATTGAATATATTATTTATTATATTTTTCATTGAATAATATAGTAATATTTATTAATTAAATAAATAGTCATTAGTCATGGATTAGTAAGTTCTATGTAAGATAGATGGTCTAGGTTTAATTTCCTTACTGAAAAATGATATAATAAATATAATTTAAATATATATATATATATATATACATTTATAAAACATGTGATATTTATTTGTCTTCAGGTATTGTGCACATAAAGAAAAATAATAATATTATTTGTCTGATTATTAAACATTTGGATTCCTAAGGAATAAGGACTTTTTTAAGGGATTATGTGAAATTACTAACCCATGACTTGAATTATAAATACCCAATTATATCACTTTTCAGGATTACCATCTTATTGTTTACAACAAACCTAGAGAGAATTCACTCAATCCCTAGAATGAATCCTCTCAAGAAGGATCTCAAGAACACGAGTGTCAATCCTCCTCCAACTTATCAATACTATGATGGATCATTAATAATACTTAATCTATAAATACGTTCTTCCTACAATCGATGAAAAATAACACATTTGGTCATGAAAAATTATGCAAGCTCCAGATGATTCTATAGTGGTGTTTTAATATTTTAGATCACATTTAGATCACCACTAGAGGAATTATTCCATTAGGCCCTATAATGAAATGAAGTTACATTGAGATCATTCAACCAAATTATCAGTGAAGAAATAATTATGATAAAATTTAATTCAAAATCTATTTATAAATTAATTATAAATTATACATGATGATCCAATCATTGATTTCTGGTGTTTACAAGTAAATTAATAATTAGTTTAATTTCATTGGTCATGAAATTATCCATCATTTACATCAATAATTATTGTTGATTACAAAAACAATATCTATGTTATTTAGGCCCAATAGGTACTTCCAATGAACCTAGAACCTTTAAATGGTATCATATTAGTAAAAAATTAAATTAATAATTATTTAATAATTATTGATTTATAATATTAATTTTTTGTTACTTTTACTTCTGGGTTATTCATTATTTAAATATAAATATTTAATTATTCTCATACAACCTTTTATATTTTTAATATTTGAAAGAAAATGTTATGTTAACATGAAGATAATATGAAAAATCGATTAGGTGATACCTGGGGAATTGTCCAGTTAACATAAGAGTACACAAAATGAATCCCGATGGTAAAAAATATGTACCTATGTTTAATGCACCAGGATGACTCACATTAAAATATGATAAACATGAATTAACTACATATGAAATGTATTCAATTCACACTTCATGTTGATCATGTTAGGGTGGCATATGGTTTGATAGGACTACACATTATGTAACTTTTTTACATGTTTAATAGTCCATGTATTTTTATGACATGAAAAATGAGGGTGAAAGTCTTGTCGTGTATTTACTACACTGCACTGGGACTAACAAACCATGCATATTTTAAATCACATACTTTTATCTAGTGTAACCATTGTGTATGTCATACACATACATGGATTAGAAAACATGACTTGTCTCTAGGAGTGTCTCATCGACACGATAAGAAGAGATTACACATTATGTTTCCTAGGTACACATCATGTAATCAATTTTACCTAGTGTAAATAATTTATTGTGGAGAGAAAAATTAATTATATAATTAAACTTATTTACATGTGTTTCATGTGTGATTTAATTTATAGTATAATCTGTGTCATGGGATTATTAATTATATATTAATTTATTTCCATATCAAATTATGAACTATATGTTGTGTATGGTCTTTACTTGTACTATTTTCTAGGATCTTTAAAAGAATCAAATTCCACATAATTTACATATAATCATGCATTATTTATTTAAAAATTTATTCATTATAATTAAAAGTTACTCAATGTATTTTGGTTTCTATGTCACTCCATATTATAATGACCATATCGAATATTTTGGGCAGTTGTATGACAATTCCACCAATTCCACTTGTGTACATTACTAATTTAAAATAAAAATAACTTTTTATATTTATTTAAATTTATGGATGTTGAAAATTTGTGGATGGTTTAAACGTAAGTTATATAAATTAATTTAATTTAATTTTAAATAATTAATTAAATTATCTTTGGGTTTTTTTTCTTAATTAAAGAATAAATTAAAGTGGATGCTACTGAGATTTCTAATCTATATTATTTTATTGTGTATGGATGATCATGAGGATTGGCCAATATTTTGTATGTAATTAGTTTGATTTGATTTATTATTACTATTAAGTTAAATAGATGGCAAATGTGTCATCCCATGCCATTATTTATGGGAATGCATTCCTATAGTTGTTTTATATAAAATCCTTAAACAAATAATTTGGTTCCCTCACCAGTTTATGAAGAAACTTAATTTAATAGATTGAGATAGAAGTCGGGAGGAGATAGATAATGTTTGGAGATGAGGTGAAACCAATCCATTAAATACATTAGAGTAAAGGTTTATTGTTCCAACACAAGCCAATTCAATGTTCAATGCACCTTTCCACTAGGGTTGAGGGTTAGTTTATCATTCTCTGTATACACTTACCATTAGAAAATCTCATGATCATAACACTTTTGTTATTATCTTCTATCATGTTTCATGGTTAATTTATTTATGGATTATTTATCATGATCACATCAATTAATGAATTATAAATCATATAAGATGTTATTAAAATAAATTGGATTATGAATAATTTTATCATGGTGTGGTTAATCACTTATGTAAATCCACATAATATTAACAACAATTTTGAAAACATAAATTTTATAAATTGGACCATAAAGAAAAAAGCTATCAAATCAATATATTATATTGGTGTATCCTTCCACTACTTTGGTTCGAATCAAAATCATCGTTAAAATCTTTTGACCTACTCTTGTCGGGGTGCCTTCAACCATTGAGGAATTTTAAATTGAGTTTTGGGTTGAGTTAAACATAGTTATTATCATGGTTTGACTACCCAAAAAGGACTTTGTGTAACTATGAGGCAAGAGTTGAGGAAATTTTAACTGATAATTCCAATATAAGATAGTCCACTCAACAAAATAAGGAACTATGATTGAATGTTTTCTAGAAGTTATGAAAACATAAAACCCTTTAAAAAACCCATCAAGATCATGTCTCGGTTATGATAATGGGGATATGGGTCATTTCCACTAGAATCTTCTTCCAAAATGAGATTCTAAAACCAAATGTGATGTCTATTGGGTTTTCAAAAAATAGTAGGAGATTAATAATGTTTAATATTTTATTATCTTATTTTCTAAACTGGAAAATGTGCTTTATTTTTTTGTTCTGATAGAAATGTATTATGACAACACATTGGCTATATAAATAATATCCATCATAGAGAATGATAACATTCTCACCAGATCAAATATTCAAGAATAATATTATCCCTTATGACTCATATTATGCCATGAACGGAAATTATTGGCTTTGGAAACCCCAATTCTATAGTCACTTGAAAAAAAATGTTGGTGTGGATAAAAAATCTTTCAACCAGAAACATGTGGATAATTACCTGGATGTCCAATGTTTCATATAATATTCCATGTCCAGTAATATTTTAATAAATCGCAAAGATATGGATGAATATAGAATCATGTCTCACCATTATGATCTTTATCAATATATGAGGAGATAAGATATGTATGATGCCTCCAATGTATTATTCACATGCAATCATAGAGAGTTAAAATTGGATATGAATATTTTATTCAACATGATTGGCTATATAGAGTGCTTATAAATCTTAGGGTTTAAGATCCCTAATGTTTTTTCATAGACCTCAGTATCTCCTCACTACCTTAAGGCTTCTCTAATTTCAATGTGAACTATAATATGAGTAACAGTGAAAAAACACTTTTATAACTTATTACTTTGATTCACAAAGATAACAAGGACACGGGGTGTAAAAACCCTATGGTCCTTATGGTGAATAAAAAGAGGAACAATAAAAGGGGACACAATACTCATTAAATTATAATACTCCAAATCAATGAATTTCTAATAAGAAGAAGATCCAATAGAAAAAAGAGGAATAAAATGAAATTTTTTTTCCTTTGGAAGTTAATCCACAAGAAGAAGAACTTCACTAAGCTAAACAAGAAAGTGGAATCTCAAGATTATTTAGATGTTGAGTAAAATATTTTTATAAATAAACATTGGGTATTAGATAAATTTTTTGGTGCTCACATTTCTATCCAAATTCCACAACCATGTATATTATGAAAAGTTTCCATAGGAGAGGTGGATATTAAAGCATCCAATTGAGTGAGTCTTTCTTCTTTTGTTATATGAGACTAAAAACTCCCATTACCAACAAATATGATTTTGGTTTAAAAAATTAGATATTTTGTGCCCATTGTTACTAGGAACATTGTCTCTATTTATTTATTTGACAATATTGAATTTATTTTTAAATTTGGAAGTAAAAAATATTCACCTTTACAATAATGAATATTTAATGTTTTGGAAAATCTAAATAACATTCATTGATGGTTAAATTAAAAAAAACAAAATATTTTCAATTGATAAAAAATAAAATTCCCATGATTCATTTAAACACCTAGTTGTTTCATTACCATCTTGTTCAAATAAATGAGAAATGTATGACAATTATCTTCCAATATGGTTATTTATATTCTTTTGAGGTAAAAGAAAATGAAATATATCATGATTGTTAATAAATAAATATGAAAAACCTAACATTTTTTGACATGTTGAAAGATTAAAAATGATTCTAGAATTGGTACGAACTAATGTATCTGGACCTTTTCTAGTAGAATCTACTGATGGATACTCTTATTAAATAACATTAACTAATGACTTTGGTAGATAATGTAATTTTTACTTGATGTGGTATAAGTCTGATTCCTTTGATAAATTCAATGAAGTCAATAATTAAGTAAATAATTAAATTATAAACAATATAAAGAAGTTTTTATTTGTTTGAGGTGTTGAATATCTTAACCAAGAGTTTATTGGGTTTATAAGAGCATATATGATTTTATCTCCACTCACCCCACCTTATACATCATAATGGTGTAGATTTAACTTTATGTGTGATTTGTATTTTTTTCAATGGATTTCAATAGATTTCATTAGTTTTCAATAAAATAGAAATATTTCATTGATGTCAACATGTTGAAAAAGTTATAAAGAAGAAGCTTCTAGAATGTTCGATTGAAGTATCCTTTATTAGTAAAAATATTAATAAATAGTGTATTAATGGTTGAATTAAGAATAAAAAATCCCCCAAGTATTATTATATTAAAAAGGAAAAGAGTTTTTTTAATGTAACAGAGTCTATTTATGATGATTGATGGGTTGTTTCTAATGTCTCAAACATATAATTGACTGTTGGAGAAATAATTTTTTAATTAACATTGCGATAGTTTCCTTAAGGATTTTTCTTAAGATGATTAGATTGATATAGTGAAAAATGGATGGACGCCAGTGTACCATGTTGATCTGGAAAAACCATCTGGAACTAGGCCATTAGCAGAAGGTTTCTAAGTATCACCATTAGAGGAGATTTATTAATTATTCTATCTAATGGAGTATCCAATGAACTGACTGAAAAGTACTTTTTAATGATCTTCAAGGAAAGGACTTGTACCTTTGTTAAAAAGGGCCCTCAAGGGGGGAGTAAATAATGTAAGCCAAGTGAATCTTTCAGCGCAAAAACCTGACACTCCCACGGAAGAGAACCCAAACCTTCAAAGACGATAACTCCCTCACCAGGGAGGCTGTGTCTTGAAAGAGAGTCTGAAACAAAATTGGTCTCCCTCCAGCTATGGTGGATGATGTTTCTAGAAGAAATTTATTGGAAACACCTTATGATAATGTAAATCAGGTCCCATGGCACATCATACCTTCCTTGAACCATCTTCACCAGAGTTTTAGAGTCTGAATCAATTTCAGCCACCACGAGACCCCGCTCCCTACAAACTTGGAGACCTGTAAGCAAATACTGAGACTCCACCCCCAGAGAGGAACCTGGGCCAAAGAAGGAGTTTAAATCCACAATAATAGAACCGCGTGCATCGCGTAGGACCCTCCACTATTCATGGCTCTGTTTTTAAAAGAACCATCCATGATGAGCTTCATCCCGCTAGAAGGTGGGTGCCAACCAACCCATCTTCCTCCCATATCTCCAAGCAAAACAGATCTGTTGAGGATGTTTCAAATCATAGCCGATTGATGTTCTCTGTTGAACAGTGAGAGCATATCATTTATAAGGAACCTTGCCCTCATAAAAAGTAAATAAGTCGGAACACAAGCACCCAATCGTGACTGATTCCTAACCTCCCAAATTTTCCAACATATGGAAGCAATGATGATGGCTCGGGCTTTACATTCCATTATCTTCTCCTCCACACCCTGAAACCAAGAGTTCATAAGACTTTGGAAGACTGGTGTGTATTAACCCTTTCTTGTGGGAAACATTTCAGCCAAACTTTGACTGCCCAGTCACTCTGAACAAAAAGGTGATCAATGGATTCCCTCCTCGGGGTCGCACAACAGAAGCACTATGATGCTAAGTGAATTCCCTTCCTTTGTACGTTATCATCCGTAGGTAAATCTTTATTCTTTATGCGCTAAACCAGAAAGGTAATTTTTATGGGTATCTCTTTACACCAATATTTTCCAGCCCCCTCCTCTGAACTGCCCCTTGCATGTCTACCTATTAGAAAATCCCAGGAGGAGAATCTGCCCAGACTCAAATCCGTATAATAGCAGTGATTCTCTTCCTCAACCCAGAAGATGCTATCAAATACCGCCTTTTGTTCCTCATTGAGTACCGCATCAATAAACGAAGTATGATTGCTTGCTTCTTTGAAGGAGATATTGGTTGTAGGGAAATGTAGAAATCTGAGAATTATCCCTGCCCAGTTATCTTCCCAAAAGCTAACATCACCTCTTCCAATAATCCACCGAATTTATCCAGATAACTAGACCATGTAGTCGAACATGCACTGTGCCAATCGAGTTTGACCTCCTCTTTGTGTTCCTCCATCACTCTGGTGATCACTGTATCTGCCGCTAAAGAAAGAATCCCACAGTTATTTCCCAGTTATGATGTCCCATGCAAGTCTAGCTTGCATTCCATGCATGCTTTCTGAAATATCATGTAAACCAACACCCCCCTCCTCCACTGGTTGTGCCATACAATCCCAAGATGCCCGGTGACATCAACTGTTCTGGTTGGCATCCCACAAGAATGAAGACATCACCTTCTCCATCCTTGCAATAGTTCTCTTTGGTGGTTTGATAATTTCCAGTATATGCAATGGTATGGAAGTGAGGACGGTATTAATAAGCATGACGTGCCCTCCGAAGGAAAGGAATTTGTTTTTCCAGTTCAAGATTCTTCTGAGAATCCAGTACGTTATGTCCTCAAAAAACATTTCATTAACACATCCAGTGGAGAGTGGGACACCAAGATAGATCAAAGGGAGTTGTCTTCTTTGGCATCCCACCATCTCCTGAATAGTTCTGCAGCGACTACTCGGGCACCCGTTGGATATGAAGACCCGAATCTTCCCTCCATTAATACTCTTCCCACTCTGATAACATTAAACTAAGAGAATACTCATGAGTTCAATCAAGTAAATTCTTCTACCATTCATAAAAATCAGAATGTTGTCAGCAAACATCAAATGGGAGATTGACTCCCTTCCTTTCCTTCCGAAAAATAGTTCAAGTTTCCCATTTTTTATGCTCTTGTGGAGGTTTTGAGAGAGAGAGTCTTGTGCTAAAATAAATAGAGAAGGAGACAAAGGGTCACATTGGCGAACACCCCGCACTGATTTGAAGAAGCTAAAGCACTTTCCTTTAAGGGAGATGGAGATCCATGGGGATGCATAGCACTGGAAACAAAGGTCACAAACCCACTCCTGAAATCCAAATTTATGAATCACTCGGATGATAAAACTTAATTCCAACTTGTCATATGCTTTATCCATGTCCACTTGAAAGATGACATTAGACCCAATCAATTTCTTATTAATATCATTCACAAGTTCTCTAGCAATTACGACCACCCCTGGATGCTCCTCCCTCTTATAAACCCATTTTTCTCGCTTGGAACAAGCCTCGGAATAATCCAACCCATCCTTCTTGCAATCAAGCTAGCCAGGATTTTGTAGGACACATTACAAATGTATATTGGCCTCAACTGCCCAATGGAAGTGGGGTCTTTCACCTTCAGAATGAGTACCACCCAGGAATTACTCACTGATCTGATTAATTTGCCACCTCGAAAGAAGTCATGTATGGCCTCCACCACCTGAAGAAACTTAAACACTCATAATATAATGATGTGGACAGACTGGGTCAATCAAACTAATAAATGTATAACTGATTACATTCATGGTTTCATAAAACATATAAATTATTGTAAAAATAAACTGTATGTTTCTATGTGATATGTTCATCATTGATAAAACATCATAACAACTTTTGACTTTGATTTATTTTGGTATTTTGGAATTTGGATATTAGATAGAAGAATGGTTTTAAATATAGTACAAAAAGGTTTTTTAATAATTAGAAAAATATTTCCTTAAAAAGTTATAAGAAACATATGATGGTCATTAGATAGAGGTGGATATAGGTTTCCGATCTAAGGTGATTGATTGAGGTAAATAAGGGACATTCATAGGATTAATGTTTCTGAGAAGTGGATTCATATAGATTATTAAAAGTTAATGTATCAGATATAAGTTTCATTATAATGTTAACAAAAATAGTTTTTGAGAGATGTTTATTAGAATAAATATTCCATAAAAGATATTCAAATAATGGTTGTCGAATAGGTTCATCGGATGGAAGTCTCTGAGTTATCTAAAATACTTTTTTGGTTGAATTCATTAAATAGATTTTTCTACATGCAAATCATTCATAAGATGTTTTCATAAAAAGGAAATAGTTTATGTGTTCTAATAAAAGATATTGAACGGTGAGAGTTCAAAGAAAAATACTTCTCATATGTCTATATAATGTTATAAATGGAAAATTAGATAGTTTTTTATTGATAAAATGTTTTTCTATGAAGTTTTACCGGATTAATTAGTGGTATAAATTTATACTGGTTTGAAATACTTAAGAAAACTTTTGTAAAGGTATATAAAATGATAATGTGATGATGATATTCAATTTTTATTTATATAAAAAAAATTAGTAAGATTGAATAATTTACTTGAAACAATGTTTGATGAAGTTCATTAAAGGTTGTGGAAACTAGATTTTACATGAACCGTCAAGAATATTCAAGAAGATATGAGAAGAATCGATCAAATACAGATGAGTAGTAAGTTTAAAATCTATTATGAACCACACCCTAAAATTTAAAATAACCCATAACTATATAAATAGGTGTTTATTCTTAGTGAATAAAGTGTGATGAATTAAATCATGGTTGAAATTTATGCTAAAGAATTTAAGAGTTGTAATAAAGTTTTTCCCATCAAGTTTGAGAGAAATTATCATTTGGGTTAAAGTGTTGGTAGAAGAGATACCAGATGGATCTAGGGGTACTAGATGGAGTTGATGCACCATAAATATGAATTATACTCCAAATAAATAATTGATCATCCATCTAACACATGGAGTTTTCTTATCAAGTGGCGATTTGAATAATATGTATATTTTTTTATTAGATTAACAGGTACCAGATGTCTGATAAGAATAAGTAATGTTTGGATAAATCCCAAAAATATATTTTGTTATAATTTAGTCTTGGATAAATAGGGTGAGGAATAATGGAATGAATTAAATTTCACTCGGCATATCATAATGGGATGAACATCATCATATGCACAGATTGTGTAGATATATCGACAAAGGATTGGAAAAACAGATTTTGGAAAAAGGAAGAAAAAAAATGTTAGAGAAGAACAAGGAACCACTATGTAATACAAAATAAGTATCATCTAGTGGGATGCTTTCTTAATGTTATAAAGTACCTTAATAATAATATGAAGACAATATACACATTCAATTCATATAACTAGTAGGGAGCTGCAAGTTGGACATGGTTACCACCAGTCTAGGTAGTCGAGATTATTTACATCCCCATCTTAAAGTTTATGGACTCACTCAAAGTATAGGGATATTTTTACATCGAACCCACTGTACTTGGTGTTACATTAGAGTGTTCAATCTCTATACTATTCATCATTATACACAACGAGGACTAGATAAACTTATTAAGTGGTGAACCTTGTAAAAATATTATGGGATTTCATTTACCTTATTTCATATATAGGAATATGATAAGGAAAATATAATATGAGAGTCTATATCATAATAGGTATAGGAGGTAAAGGGATAATAATTTATAATTGGTTAAAATTTACCCAACATCGGTTCACCCCCCCCCCCCCCCCCACCCTTAGTTTTGAGTGTATCCCAATGTGGTCCTCATAATTGGTATCAAAGGTAAGCTTCACTTATATTGTATTCTCTACATTGATGTGATTCTTATTTCAATATTTTATTTCATTTCCCATATTACCATAAAATATAGTTTTTATGGAGATTTTTTTATCTCTGAGAAGAATTATATTTATTCCAATACCATGTTGAGTAAGATAAATAAATTAAAACTAAATCTGAATAACATATCCCTATTTCCAAAAGAATATGAAGTTTAATTTTCTCCATTCCATGGTAAGAAAGAAGAAAAATATGGATTGGAATTTAAAGAGAAGGTGTCACATGTTTCCACCATGGAGAAGGAAATAATCCATACCTCATGTGAATCACGGATGTTAAGCGATCAAGTGGAATGTGAAAATTATTATATAAATTGTTCTAAATAATGAGAACCAATCATAAGTGGTGATGATGATAAATCTATAAATTCTTAAGATATATCAATTTATATATTAGAATATATTATATATTGCGTTACTAAGTAAATAGTATCTCTTAATTTTGGAACCTTTCAAGGTATGCAGGATAAGATCCCACAACTAGAAGAAGAAGCGGACAACATAGAGAATTATTTTCAAGGAAATGTTCTAGAGTATATAAATCTCTACAAATAGGGTGGTTTAATTATGGAAATAAATTTGGAACATGAAATAATTTCCTTACATTTTTAATAAAAATAGCTCAAATAAGTTGAATATAAATATTGAGTTTAGAAAACTATAGAATAAAATATCCATTAAATTGAATACGAGTTGAAAACATCACTGAGTTAAAGGATCTTCAGTTATAAATAAAATTCAATAAAAATAAGGAACGTTAATTTTTTTTAAAAAAATTATACTATATGAAGTGGAAGTAGAAACAATGACAAAGGTTTTTAAAGAGATGGTGAAAATGATTGATGAACATAAAAATGATCTTAATATAAGATTTATAGGGTTGGAGTTTTAGTTGGAAATTTTTGAGAAGAAATATATTGAGACTTCATCAAAGAATGAGAGAGTTTTTGCTGATACATTATGTTCACTGGAGGATTTAAAAGTTTAAAGACCTCCAAAAAGTAATAATAAAATCATGGTAGCACTCAATGATCTGTCTCAAGAAACCATGATGAAAAATGTTCCACCCATACCTTCTTGTAAAGTTGTTTATAAATCTAATTTCATAAACATGTAAATTTGAAAACAAAATTTGTATAATTATGGCTGAATAAATAAGAAAATAAACCTACCACCATTAAAATGGTGGATAGTAAATATAGTGAAAAATCTCTTTTTCCATGAATATATTAACAAATATTTTATGAAACCTAATACCATCATACAAAAATAATAAGAATATAAAGTTTTTTGGGTAATTATTGGTATTTCACTCCTTTTTTTGTGTCGATGTGGTTGTTTCACACCCATTTTTTGGTAAATTTCCAAATAATATAATTCATAGAACTTTAGAAACCTAAGGATTTTCTCATCCATTGTATGGACATGATTTCTAAATGTAGGAAATCTCTAGTCATTTTCCAATGATTCTTAGGGACTCACATTGGTCAAAATGATGGGAGGCCGAGCTCAACATACCCATTTTTTGTTAATTTTTTCCAAATCCATGAATATTTTAAATATCTAATTCATATTCATGAATACTTTATAAAACCAAATATAAGGATGCTCACCCTTTATATCTACAATCAATCACATTTAAATAAAGAAGTAACCATCAATATGTATAAGATATTCTCTATCAATGGAACCATCTGTATGTTTCAGAGGTTCTCCATTAATGAAAAGATCTAGATATGTGTGTGTGTGAGAGAGAGAGATAGAGAGAGTTTCTCTATTAATGGAACCATATATATATATATATATATGTCAAAGTTTATACATCTCATCTTTTAATTTACTTAATAATGATTTATTTTAAAATATAGTGATTTGAATCCTCATAATTAGGAACATTATAATTTATTACCATCCAGGGAGCTAATTGGATCTTTGATATTGGGATTGGGCCCATGAGAAGGAGTTCTTATATATTATGATGAAATGAATCAAAACCCTTGTATTTAAATTCCACTTAACAGTATCCATGGTTATTTTTAGGGTTATGTGACAATGATTAAAGCATGTAACATAATGTTAGGAGGAAAGTATGTTAAGGTGTAAGGTTCCTAGAAAAATATGGTTTGGGACTTACTCATGATCAACCCATTTTTTATTGATCCTACCATGAATATGGCCTAAATAGATCAATTTAACCCTACAAGTAATATAGACCTATGAAGATAGCCCCTCTATAAATATGGACTAATTAGGATAAGATAATGGGAACTGGAAGGAATATGGAAATCCAGTTAGAGATTATCATATTGAGAATATGTCCAAGTGAGGATGATTCTAGACTGTATGTGATGGTTTTGAACCTCATGGAGGCTGATTTGGGATATTTTACTATGTTGGTTACATGATCATCACTTATCTCTTATCCCATGTGATTCATTCTTGGTTTGAGAGATATTATAATTTAACCATATTGCATAATCATGTTTTTGAAGGGACTTACACCTAGATTGGAAACCCAAATGAAATATTCCTTTGCATCTTCCAATGTATGAGGGATGGGATATGGATGGAAGGGTAAGTATAATTTCATAAAATAAAGGCTATGGTATTACTCAAGGAGTAATTCCTAGGCTGAAAGATTTCATATCATATTCTTGTGGTTGAGGGAGGAGATATGGTGGGGTAATTAGGAGGAAATATGGGGATTCACCTTTCTATTCTTCCTCACTCAATCAAAACCCTGGATTGGGGCTTACACATCCACTGAAATGTGAAGATTCTACCTAATTTTCTTAACATTTTAGGCCACTAATTTTGATGACTGATATAAGAGATTATCCACCACCACCCTTGAAGATGGTATCCTAATTGTGGTAAGAATGTATGATTTTAGAAATTAATTGGATCAAATATATTTTTGGTATTAAATGTAATAATTTCTTTAAAATGGGAATTCATGGTCCAGAAGACATGTTGGTGTGTCCTATATTCAGATCATACAGGTCTAGAGGCCTTTGAGGGAGTCTTGAATTGGTATCCCTTGGATAGGAGGCATGGGTAAAGGGGTTCCCTATCAAATTTGGTGTGAGAACGACTTGGGAATTAGGTGATGCTTTTCCTTGGTGATACTTGGGAGAACTAGGTACCTCTCTCACATGATACTTTGGAAATTTGTGAGGTACCTCCCCTAAGTGATACATAAGTGAGCTGAGAGGTACCTAAAACAAGTTATACTTGGAAGAACTAGGAGGTACCTCTCCCAAGTGATACATGGGTAAATTGGGAAGTACCTCATCCAAGTGATACTTTAGATAACTAGGACATACCTAAGCCAAGTGATACTAGGGAAAACTAGTAGGTACCTCTTGGGAAAAAAGTAACCCAGGTGACAACATTTGGGTGCAACTATGTCCTAGTGATCATAGGTATCCTCTACTTATAAAGAAATCATATTGTGTAAGTTATGAGTTAGGGGTACTTAACCATGGTTATTTTTTTGAAAAAGGGGGATTGTTTCCTCTCACAGTTCCTTACTGTTTAAACCTCAGAGGAACTATGGTAACTTGACTCTTGTTAATTTCCTCTTATTTTTTAAGTATGCAAATCCATCTGAGGGTTTTAAAGACATGGATGAGATACTAAGTCTAGAAAATATTCAATCTATCTCTATATATTCAAATATATTCAAATTGGAAACTAAAGGGACTTTTTTATAGGGAAACATGAGACTCTGGGTGAAGTAGTAAACACATGCAAGTGTCTCATGCAACTCAATCATACATATTGTTCCCTCGTGATACAGATGTCTGCGTAAGTGGATCACAAAAGTGCCCCTTGTTCATGCCTCAAAAGTGTTATGAGGTTTTTTATTACCTTTTTATTCTTATTATTCTTCTCCCATATATTTTAAATGTATTATTTTTGAATGTAATGTTTTTTTTTTAAATAGAGTTTCACAAAATGCCCCCCCCCCCCAGGATTGGAACAAGAGGGCTTAATCCTAAGGTAGATAGGAACTCGTGTGTGGATTGATTCATTGGAAAACATGTGTTATCATACATACATCATTAATATTATATATTTGTAATAACATTTCCACACTTCCTAGTCATGCAAGGATAGTGCACTCGTATATCACACATATTGGTCTTGAAAGTATACCATGCAGGTTTCAGTTTTAGGTCGGTTTGCATAGGATTTTCATGCAAGGTTTCTACGCCTATATATAGTTGTATCCTACCCCCTACCATATCTTTGAACTATTCCACTTTTGTGTGATCCTATCATTAAAGTACACCATATAAATCTTCTGTGATTACCCTAAGTAATAATTAAATTTTGTGAGAATTTTTTTGAAGTGTCTTCTGTGAGGTCACCCCTATGAGGAACCTACTTGAAGCTACCTAGTTGAGAGGTCTAAGTTAGGGTACCTAGATGAGATTATAATGTTAGGATGCCTTGGTGAGAGGTATGTGTGAGTCTGACTAGGCAAGAGGCCTATATGAGGATACTTGGTAAAGTGGATTAAAATATGGTATACATCATAATAATATTTTAGTGATAATGAAAACATATGTGTTTCTCCTAAAATATGTAGTGGTAGGCAAAAGAGTTCATGTTTTTTATGAACAAGTTGTTTTTTGTATCAAGGAGATATTGTTAATAATTTTCCTATAATATTACTGAGTGTGTGACACCACCATTCTCGATCACATGAAGCATCTAAAGAAGTATCATCTCGAGTGTTGTGAGATTGAAAAATTACCACTCAATGACCATAGGATATTGAAGGACATACTTATCGTGACTCTCCTAAATTACATGTAATAATCCTAGATCAAGTAATACATGAACAACACTACCACCAACATATCCTCTAAGTGTTCATTCATTAATAAGGGAATGACACCCTATGTGTGTCTCATGAACCACAATAAAAATGCCCAAGATTTGAAACCCCATACTCCTGATCCAAAACAACTCAATTACTCTTCGATCTTTTGTTCTTACAAAATGGATCAATCAAAGGGTTAGAAAGAATATTTGGACATATATGCTAAAGGGGGCGTTAAACTAGAGTGGATGAGGGCCTATTCGGTGTGCAATACTTGTGTGGAGTTTAAAGGTGATATGAAATCAGATGGTATTTATGAAGTTGTTTGGGTTTCACAAACATATGTATATTAATATTCTGATATATTCTCAGAGCTACTTAGTCGATGGGTCCAGCAAACTAATACTTTAAACTAGATACCTGAATAAGTGATTGTTAGTTTATGGGATGTTTACAAGATCTCGGGAGATACTATTCTCAAGGATATGTATGATGAGTACATTCCACCGAACACGCCATGGAGGATAGTGACAAAATACCCACCTTGGATCAAAAGTTATTAAAAATAACCTAATAGGTAATGGGGAAAGACCCTCACCCAATATTTTATGTTCATACTAAAGCATATATGGATGTTTTATAGAATCCCTAATGGTATGGGCCTAGATAGAAGCATTAAATAGGGTTTCCTTCATTGGAAAATTGGGGAATCCCTAGTTAATATTGGCCTATTTTGGATAAAGTCAAATATAACAATTGTGGGTATACAATAAAGTTCATTATATATTATAAATTTTGTGTTTCCATCATTTTATGGATGTGATTGAGTACCTAAATATTGCCGGATTGAAAATCCAATGGTTGGGTATTGTCGAGGAGATTCATCATGATAGCCAAATTAGCAGAATGGGGTATGTATGGTTGAAATCCCCTACCTTAGTAAAGATCCCTTGATTCCTTCAATATTTTTGCAAGTAAAAGTCCAACTTCTAAATTTTAGGGTCATTCCAAGTGATATAGGGATAGATATCAGTACATTTTAACTTTAATTTCATGTTTAGAAAGATTATCTTTCTTAGATGTTGATTCGGAAAGTTGTTTTTAAGTTTTCTCTTATATCTATCCTTTTTCAATGAAATATGGGGAAACTCTGAAGAATCTAAACCTATTTGTATAATTTATCTTCATCCCATATATAGATTTGGTCACCAGATCATTCACTGATAATGACCTTGGTGATATTGAATCAAGGTCATATATAATGGATTTTAGGGATTGTGTGTTGGAAACACATATCTATAGTGATATTATCAATGAATTCTAAAAACAATATATATGTTTTCATTAATTAAAATTCCTACAACAACCAACAGTATCCACTCATATAGAGGTTTAATTATAGATGTACTCGATGGTATCATAAAATATCGTGGTCTTCATGGATCATGAGGTATCTTAGGGGGAATCAATCTTCCTCTATTAGATAAATTCATTTGGTTGAATTCCAAATATTCTAATACCTGGATCTCTTCATATCCTCCAGGTTTATCAGTGAACATCATCCCCTAAGTTGAATTTCTTACAACTATTAGATGAGGAATGTTCAGTAAGAAGGTTCATACCAAAAATGATAGTTATGAAGATTCAAGATAATCCAAAGGGTCTCAACCAAGGGACACACGGTAAGATATAATTAAAAATATTTCACTAGTTGGGGAAGATCCAATATGATATAGCCACCATCATTAAGAGGAAATTTGGGTTCCAGTTACCTAGACTCATATCAGGGAGGAGGGACCTGGAAAGCATGTGAAGTTGAGAGATGTTGGGTTTTCTTCACAGTTATCCATGGAAACATCAGATCACATGAAGCCTAATTTGGTTCCATTTTGGAAAGAAAAACCTTCTAACATCAATTATTTGTGGGTTTTCCTTCAATATAGCATGTATATTCCATAGATTGGACATATTTGAGCAAACTCCAATTTTCATTTCGATAAAAACCCTAACTAGGAGGAAAATTATATTAGGGAACTGTAAGTTCTCATATATTTAATCAATGACTAGATTCCCACAAAAAATATAAGTAACTTTTATGATATATTGGGGAATTTCCTAGGGGGTGGGTGATTAATCCATCAATGAATGAGATTATTTCATTGAGTTTGATTATTTACAAAAAAATTTGTCTCCACCCCCACCCATTTATTTGTGATTAAGGGGATGTAATTGAGGGAATATGTAAGTTTTAATTATATATAGAAGAGGAAGAGTCATCAGAAATATCATCTCCAATATATACTTCAGTTGGAATCCCAATATGGGTTGAGGGATCAACTCCTTCTGATTCTGAGTAATTATCCCCATTGAAAAGGCTAATGGAGGAGGAGATGGTTATGGTAACTTCGCATATACCCCTCCCCCAATACTTGTGTTTGAGAAGATAACAAAGGGTCTTCCACCATCTAAATTGAAACAATGGTGGAGATAAAAGACATTATCCAATTGTATCATAATATTATATGAGTTTTTTTCAAAACCATTTGTCTTTGATATAATTTATATATATGAATTTGAACAATCTTGTGTATTATAGAATATGTTTCTTGGTCCTTCCTTAAAGGTTCTGTCATTAATCCCTCAGGAATTGTGGGAGACACTCTAGATGAATCATGAACTCTTGTAGGATAGTTTTTCCCTTAATGGTGTAAGTTTCAAGTGATGAATCCCCATATATTATTATTAATGTGGAATGGGTATATAATCCTGGTAATTTCAATTATGAAAAATAGGATATCATTTATAAATATGTGAATCTCCTCTTCATGACATTTTAGTTCCTCTTCATGCATTGTAGGACCCTAAAAACTTCTAGTAGTTCTTTAAACCTTTATAAAAGGGATGGATGAGATCTTGGACCACCTAATGAGGGTGTCCATGGTGGTACTATTTTAATGGATCCTGAATAGGGGGTAGAAGATGAATCCATGGTGGGAAGAATTGACGAAGGAGAAAATTAGGTTCCTGAGTTAGGTATCTCCAATATCCTTTCTGGTGAGGATGTTGTGGGATTTGGGGAGATATTTTATCAAATAATGGTAATGGAAGATATTATAAAACACATTGATATCCTTAACTCTCTATAAGAGTTTGGGTACATCAATAGGGAGTAGGATAGATGTGACATTATTTATTCATGCACGTGTGAGAATCTTAAGTATAATATGTTAATCTAGACACTTGACTTGAGTATGTTTATCTTCAACATATATTTCCAATGAGATCCATGAAAATATCATTGAGTCACTCCGTGGACTTATAATAGAGGAAACATCAATTGTGAATATTAGAGTGGGATATTCACATAATCCTTCAACCCAGAGTATTGGGAAAACTCATGGAGGTTCTCCCCCTAAGGAAGTCCTTGCCCAAGATGATGAGGATGGAGACACTAGGGGAGGCTCAAACCAAGAATTTGATCTCTCAACAGGTGGTTATTGTCAAATGATTCAATTGCTTTTCTACCTTTTCTTTCACCATCTTCAAATTTCAATGAAAAATTCTATTTTTTAAATTATAATAGCTTTAATAGTCGATCCTAAAAAGTACTTCTCCACTCTGATTCAACCCATGGTGCAAGGAAAGGATGAATTTACCTCTGAAAAAATGAAATTGGTTTCTTACTTTAGTTATTCAATTTTAGGGTATGTTTTTCCTCCTAAGAGTAGTTCTGAGGCTAATAAGGAGGCCCATAAACACTTCTCTAAGACATTCCCTCGTAACCCTACTGACTCCCAAGGATTTTCACCACTTTAGAGTATGAAGTATTTTATTACCTAAGAATCCATTATGTCATGAAGGAGTATATTCAGTTGTGGAAGCAAAAGAAGATGCCACAATGGCTTTTAGTTGAGGCTTGATTGTTTGTAAAATATGATGTCCTTTGAGATATGTTATCTTAATTAGAGACTCATAATACCAAAGAAATGGAGGAAGGAGAAAGATGAGTTGATGATAAGGTTCTCCAAATGATACTTCTCCAGTAAGAGAATGAAACTATCAAGCCAGAACCTATTCAACTTCGAAAATCTCTAGAGGATGTTCAGGATCGGGGAAAAAATTATTTTTGCCTTACAGAAAAGGACCTTTGTGGTGTTTATAAAGCTAAAGTAAGATAGTTAATTAATCTTCTAAATAATGTTGATGAAGATCAGGTATTTATCCAATAGATTAAGACTTATGAAAAAGGCATCTTTTAACACATGATTGAGATAATACAACTTGTGGATCCCCCTATGGATTTTTTATCATATAAATGAAATTAAACTTGTTCTTTATCACCTATTTATTTATTCTTTCTTTAACTTATGAGAATAAAATTAATAAGAGAATGATCTAATTTTTTCCTAGGCCATGGAACATAGAGATAATAGTTTTACTATTCTTAGATTCACATGAAAAACCCTAAAAACATTGTATCATTTTCATCACTACCCTAATTTTTTTAAAATACTAATGTAAATAATACTTAGTTTTAAAGATTTGAATTTTTATTAGGCCACTCATTATGGTATTTCGTTCCAAATAGTTTTGTACCTTTTCAATCTCAACTCCTCGGATTATCCTATATCACATGGATTCCATGTCTATTGAGCTAAGATGTGACTTTTAATCAGGGTACCCTTTTTTGGGTTTTCAACCTGGAATGTATCAAATCTCTTTTCATAGGAAATTTATGGTCTTCCAATCCATACCAATATATCCCATGTTCTAGGTTGAACATATTTAACCATGATTTAGGGAATAATTACCCATGTAGGGTTTATAGTCCAAGAATGCTCCTACATCTTTTGGATATAAGTAGAAAAACTTTTAAGCTAGAATATTGGGGTCCTCGAATCAAATTTAATGTCGTGGAACTGGTGTGTAAGGATTGGTTATAGACATTTTTTCAAAAGTTTCTTATATTATGATGTTGTCAAGGATTATAGAAAAAAATCACTTTCTCCTAAGGAAAAATATGCCTCCTGTTGATAGGCCCTTAATTGGAGGCATATTATAAAGATCTATATTTCGGTGTAGAAGGCATAGTCAACAAAGGTGTCCTTAAAAATTCGATTCTTCTATCATTGGTTGCTGAAAAAGGTTTATCAGGATCTAACTTTATCAAGAAAATCAAGTGCGGCTTAGGGAAAAGTGTATTACCCAAGAAGTATGATGTAGAGAATTTTAGATCATAATTGTCCATAGTTTGATAGAAAATACCTCACAAAACATTGTCTCATATGTAGGTAAGGAGTCATTTTTCTATAATCACGAATTTCTAAATGTGGGAACCCATGTTGTAATTTCTTTGATGGATCGAGGCTATATACAGCAGATAAGGGACACACACATTTTTTGTTACATTATGGTTGGACCTGGGATAAGGGACCCATGAATCACTATATATCCCATAAAAAATAATAATCATGTGACAAGTATTTTTGTAATAGATTCCTTACATGAATATGAATCGTATATAAGGAGAGACAACCCATATAGGGAAAGCTACTCTGAACAGTTTAAGGTCATTCGGGATGGATCAATGATTCTGTAAATTTTATTGCAGCATATTTTGATCACGTAAACTAGAACAATCACCCAAAATCTATAATATCCTGTGATTTTTTCTTATTGTGTGAATCAAATGAAGATCAAAGAACTTTTTGAGCTATAATAAAATTCCAGGTTAGGGATTTCTTCTGATGAGCACCAAATATTTTGTTACCTCTGGGTGGAGACACCGTCCTGTATACCACATGGTTTTGGTGAAAATGGACTATATATTCTATCATAACCCATAAATGAGGGAAGTGAAGTTAGAGAAGTTGTAAATCATGACCTCAAGGTTCCCATATCTGAAGGAGTTTTTTCTTCTAGGCATAGTGTAAGCATCTTTTTAAAGAATAACCATCTCATCTTTTAGTCCTAAATCACATGTAACCATTTCTTTACATGATCAAAAGGTCATATCGAATGAAAAAACGATTACCTAACTAGATTAATATGAGAAAACAAAAAGTGAAGGATCTAAACATGTAATTTATTAGTAATTTATGTGAAGAGATAGAATTACCTCAACTTGTAATTTTGATTCTATTGATGATTCGGTTAACATGACCTTGTCACACTATAATTTTGATATAGGATCCAAGTGAATAATCTCTATAGTGGTGATACACATGTGCACCACAATATATGAATGGCTTCGTAGAATCACTAGGTGCTAGAACAACTGATACTGATCACTTGTATTACTTGAGGTTGATCACGGAAGAATTATTTTTAGGAGAGGAAGAAATCCTGATGATATCTAAAGGGATGTAGAGAGGAGGGTAGGATATCACTCTAGATTTGTTGATCTCTATCTAGGCACTAAAAAAGAATCACTCTATCCATTGTTTACACTAATTTTGTTTTAGGAAGGATATATAATTATATATTTATTGTGGTGATTTTAGTGTCGGAAAAATGCACATCGGACCCTTTCCTAATTCAAAAATTCCTTGTTGACCCCATGTATAATAATAATAACATAAATTTTATTATTAAACTCTTTAAATGTGAAGTTTATAAATAATATAAATATATATCATTTATTCCATTTCCGATAATACCATTAAACTCTATCCGCTTTTACTCATCAATATTTACCGATCCAAAAGTAATGAATATTTAATAAATAAATTTCACTGCATCATTCTAAGATAAATATAATAAATATTATATTCTAAAAAATATAAAATAAATATTTATTATTATTTAACTCACTTATTATTTGTAAGAAAATTTAATTAAATTATAGTGATCAACCAAACCTAAATAAATATTTTTTATTCTATCTATTTAAATTAAATATTAGGATATAACTAAGACTACAGGTACAATTAGTGTGTGACACTCTAGGAATCATTCTCAATGGAATGAAGCATAATATACTAAATTCAATTTTTAGGGCCTAGAAATACACCAAGGAAACCATAGATAAAGAAGTTAACATCACAGTGATGTACAACCTCCAATGAACATTTACCATGTAATATAATCCATTTATCATGATGTCTATAATCAAGATGGTTGCATGGGGGTTCCATCCTCCTATATGATCCATGTTACTTTAATTGACTTTCTGAAAATGATCTCATCAACTGAACACCATGGACATGGATTTATGTAAGAACTTTCTTCCTCATCAAAGGGAATGAGTGATAAACTTCTTTCTAGGGACAGAAGGGATAAATCCTTTCTCACATTATCCATTAATGCAATATCACTCTTGATGCACACATTGCATCCTAATTTTTTAAGACCAAATTCCATAATGGTTTTTTTCAATACATCAAATTACGTGATTCATGATATCCATTAATAATAATCTTAAATCTAATGATCAGTGTACATGTACACTTATATAAACATCCAATGACACATGGAAATTTGGATTTACTATTAATGGGTATGTTATAATAAACACTTATCTTATAGATTATCAATAGAGAACCCCGTGAGAATGAGTCTCGATGTATTATTATCCTCCTAACCATGATATCATGTATTTTTTTCTTCTTGTTATAAAATATCATATGTCCAAAGAACAAGGTTCAAAAATAATATTGTGGAACCTCTAGGTTCTCATAATAACTGGAGACTTCTATGACCTTTCTACATGACATATATTTTAAGGAAATTATAACATACAAATATTTTATAGATGAACAATAATGATGTGATAAGAAAAAATATTTAATAAGAAAAAACATAATCGAGTACAAAATAAGTTGGTTTTAGGACACCAACTTCAACAGACTCCAATGTACACTATAACTAAGTGACAACAGATTTTAGTCTACTAGAACTCACATGACACTTATGCTTCTTCTAAAATAAATACTTTGTTAAGGGATATTCCACATTTTCCTCCATGGATACTTTTCTCACTAAAACTTCACCTCATAAAGAAAAATACCTCAAGAGTTGATACTTATAAAGTATGTTATTTTTCCTTTGGTGTAAACATGGATATTTGAAGATAGACATGGATATAGTGTTAACATAGTAAATTGTGATAGAATCTTTACTGTTAGAATCCACATAAAGCTCAAGGAAAAAGTTACAAATCCAAATTTATTTCTATGTTGTATCAAAAGATGAAATATTCTCATACTCTAGTGTAGTATTAGTGAAAACTAGATACTTTGATCTCTTCTATCTCACAGGTCCTCCATTGATATAGGATAAATATGCATGTTGTGACTTCAGATCATTATGATATATTTGAAAACTATCATATATAAAACCACTAATGGGTAGTTATTCATCTCCTCTATACATAAATAATATATCCTTAGTATTTCTTATACACTTAATGATAGCCTAAATAGTAGTCCAATGTTGCTCACCTGGATCTTCTGGATATCTTCTTATCATTATCAAAGAATATGCAACATCAAGCCTCATACAAAACATGGTATACATGATAGATCATATCACATAAGTATATGGGATCTTACTCATTCTCTCTCTCTCCTCTGGTGTCTAAGGACACATTTTCATGGAAGGATGTATAACAAGTGACACTGGAACCAAAACCATATTGGATTGTTCTATACTAAACCTCTTCAGTATTTGGTCTATATATGTACCTTGAATTAGTCAAATAAGCCTCTAGGATCTATCAAAAATGATCTTGATCCCTATAATGTGGACTATTTCACCTAATACCATCATCGAGAATCACTTTCCCAACAATGCCTTAACCTCTTGTAAGGTTGGCATATTGTTCCCAATTGGTAATATTTTATCAAAATATACTTCTATGAAAAAAAATGCATTAATGTTAAACTATTATTAAAACCATGTATTAAATTCATTCATAATCAAACCAAACTCTTTTATGGATTCATTGAATCAAATGTTCTATGACCTAGATGATTTATTTAATCCATAAATGGACATATGCAACTTGCATAACTTTTGAGAATTTCCAAGAGTCATAAACCCTTATGGTTGTGTCATATACACATCCTCTTGAAGATTATCATTAAGTAAAACTATTTTGAAATCCATTTAAAAATTCTCAAATTCTTAGTGAGCTACTTTGGAAAGTAAAATTCAGATGGACTTATACATAGAAACTAGAGAAAATGTTACATCATAGTTAATGCCTTAGAATTTTTTAAACCCTTTATCCACTACCAGTTCTTTATAATAATTTAGCTAAATATTAATTTCTGTATTTATATTTAATAAAAATTTACAAACAATATGATTTATATCAAATAGTAGATCAATCAGAACACAAACATGGTTTTGATACATGGGATCTATCTCATAATTCATGGTTTCATTCCATCTTGAAACTTCTGATATGTATACTACATCCATGAAGGATATAGGATCATAATTATTAACTAATAATGAGTCATGGTCATCAGTGAATAGAAAACCATATCTCTCTAGTTTTCTCACCTCTTTAGGGCTCATATGCATTACTTGTGTTTTAGAAACAATAACTTTCGTAAGGACCTTGGGAATCAATTCATGTAGCAAATCTTGTGTATCATGATCATCAATTTCATAAAAGTCAATTTTGATTCCATTATCCTCCCTAGAGATTTACTCCCTATCATGAAAATAAATTTTCATTGAAATAGTTACTTATTTGTATAAATGGTTGTATAGATAGGGTCCATTTATTTCCTTAGGAAACCCTATCAAGATAAACTTCATGCCTCAGGGTGATTTTTTGTTTCTTGAGATATCCTTAACAAAAAACAAACAAACCACGCTCAAACATGTGAGAAGACATGTTCTTTTTACTCCATAAATATAAGTGAATTTTAATTTTCACTTTATTTAGTACTTGGTCAAGTAATTATAATTTCTTTTTAAATGAATATCTCTAAAATGATAATGGATGACTTGTATGAATGATCATCATCCTTACTATGTCCAACAAGGTATTGTTCCTCATTTTACTAACACCATTCCACCTTATTGTATATGTTGGTGTGAGTTGAGAAAAAATACATACTCCCAGAGGAATTTGATGAATCCTTTGTTAAGATATTCACCAATTTGGACTGATCAATGTTTCTTAACCTTCTTACCAAGATGATTCTCACCCTCATTCTTGAACTCTATAAACTTCTAAAAGGATTTAGACTTATATCTCATTAAGTAAATATAACCACACATTCTGAAGTCACTAAAAACATTAATAAAGTATGAGAATCCAAATTTATATTCTACTTGAGAAATTCTACACACATTATTTTGTACCAATTCAAGAAACTATATGGACCTTTCACCTTTACCACTAAATGGTGGTTTGGTTATCTTAACTTACAAGAAATCATGGAATATTTCAAGTGGATTAATCTCAATATATTCTAAGAAACCATCTTTATGGATCTATGTTATCTTCTTCTCATTTTCCTAGCCCAGATGGTGATTTCATAATTGGGTGTTATATGAGTCTCACATATTTGTTTTATTATCATTTTCCAATATTTGGTTTTTTAAATTTAAAACATAAAGATCATTATTAAATTTTTCTATACAATGAAATATTTTATCTTTATAAATTTACAATTCTTTATTTATAAATATGAGAAATAAATCCATTAATATCTAAACATGAAACTAAAACAATGTTCTTGGTGGCACTAGTAACATAATCAAAGTTTTTTTAAACACAAATCAGTTTTGCTGGAAATATCAAATGGTAGTCTCCAATGGCTAGATTAGCCTACCTCGCTACTTTGGTAGCTCATAGATCCACCTCAACTCTATTAATCTTCTATGATATATTTGGTTAGTATATTTGGATAAAAATGTTAGTGCCACATGCAGTGTCTAATAACCAACTTTTAGATATGGAAAGATTTCACTTAATAAATAATGTACATGAATCTTCTCCTTTCTTCATTGTCTAGGTGAAATTTCTCTTCTAGTAGCCCAGATTTCCACATGAAAAACATACCTCATATTTTTCCTTTCCTTTCCATTGGATATTTTTCCTCATATAGGGATGATTCTCCAAATCCGTGTACTTTGAATGACTGTTCATACCCTTTTCATTATTCCTCTTCTTATCAACTAGGTGGATCAGAGTAAGAGGTTTTGATAGTGTCTTAACACTATTAATCATATTATAACTCACAATAAATCTGGTAAAGTTTTTGGTTAGTGAGGAAAGAGTGATATATGCATGCAACTCATCAAGGAGGTTAAAAATCAAGATGTAAAAGTGCTCAATTTATCAAATCATATTGACTGTATGTGGCTTAATTCGAACTGAATCTCCAAGCTTGCACGTGAAAAGGTCATTGTAGATCACATATGTCTTTAATCTTCCCTTATCTTGATAGATATCCTAAAGGTGAGAAACTATGTTATATTCAATCATATCCTCATATTTATTTAAACCCACATTGTACATGGAGGATAACATAAAACTTTGGACACATCATGTCATCCACAAGATTTACATTGATTAATACTTCTTCCTCTCTATCCTCTTTGTAAAGAGACTTCAGAAGTGGGGTTTCAAACATGTATGATTTTCATTTGTGGCATAGTATAACACACAAGTTCTTATACCATTCTTAGAAATTAGTTCGGGTGATAATTTTATCCTTATCTAGTATGAATCACATTAATATTGCTAAAATTGTTTTATTTTTTATTTTTCTATAATTTAAAATCAAATAATTATTAATTCTTTTGATTACAAAAACATATTAATAAATTTAAAATGAATTAAATTCTTATTAATATCTCACTATTGTTGAAAACATAATAACCATAACCATCAATTATGGAATATCTTTTATCTCATATATTATAATGGAAAGGATCCATATTCTCTTTTCATAACACATAATTGGTCCAAACAATATATTTAAAGGGTTTTTAGTATGTGTAAGTTCCCAAATACATTTACTTTTAGTTTATCTACTGGTTGAGCGGAATCCCTAATCTGAAAATATTGTTTTAATATTTCCTCACCCTTTTCCTCTTAGTTACTCCAAGTCTTTCTTGGGTAGTAAACCCATGACGTGAACTAAGTTAAGTCAATCTGAAAAAGTCAGGATAAAATTTCCACATTAATTGAAAGCACCCCAACATGGGTTAGTCAAGTACTTTGAACAATGAGGATGATTATAACTTTAGTACTGGAAGGCTAAGATGACTTGATATTTTAGTTTTAGGAATTGTTTCCTTATCAATAAATCTCATTTTGTCCTTTTACATACCTTGTTAATATTTATTAGATTATAAGTGATAAAACATGTCAGATAAAAATTTTACAAATAATCAGATTACATTTTTTTCCATCTTGAATTCTTGTTAATTCATTTATTAGGTGATCATGTATCATTCAAAAACATAAATAATTAACCATGCAAATAACAAAAATAAAATTTAAGTGGAATGATCATGAGATTCTCTAATCGATAGTTTATCTAGAAGATGATAAAATAACCCTCAACCCTTGGGAAAACACCTAGAAAAGTAGTTTGGATTGGGTTTCAGTATTCCATATTAGCTCCCATGTATTTCCTCAATTAGTTTTTATTCAACTCCTTGACTCGGGATACCTCCTCTAGCTTGGGAGATCCATCCATACATAATATTTTACTCACACATAGGTGAGGGGATCCAATGGATTCAACAAAGGTGGTTTACATAAAATAAACCATGGGAACGTAGACCCTTACATAATGATGAAAGGATGACTCCCAAGTCATCAATAATAATATAACCAAAATAAATTAAAATAAACCAATCACATTAAAGGGTTGGTCTAATCTCGGTATTATACACACATTAAGAAACGATCATAAATTCACAATTTAATTATCAATTACTTTGATTCATTATTTAATTAAGATAATGCATCACATATTAATAAAATTATTTCAATTTATCTTAAGTCCATCCAACCATCCATAACTCACCATCAGCTATAATTTTAAAGAAAATTAACTACATTTAAAAGTAATATACTACACAAGTTTACCTAGAGGAAATCTGGTCTAGTAGTGGAAAATTTTAACATGGTGTTTAATTTAATATCTAATTGTTAAAAATATTACATTGAGTGTATTATCAAATGAATGACATGCGAAATACATAATAAATATTTTTAATTATTCATTTAATACTACTTCCTGAAAAATTTTGAGAACACTTCCAGCAGAATATTACACAGTGTTTACAAAGTACGTGGTGTGTGCTTGTGTTCTACCCGTGTCTGATTCACACTCCTTGGACCAAGTCATGTTCCCTATCATGGAAAACTTATGGTACGCAGCATGTAGTACATGATACAAAATGTGTGGTCTATTTTTTCATGAAATTTTTATCCCTGTGTCATTCCACTGATACATCGCACACTTGGGAAACATTTTTTACTCAGTAGAAAGATAACTAGGACTACATGTCGTGTACAATAGTTACATGGTGTGTATTTCCTCATACTATGTGCCAACCTATCTGTATCTATATTCCAATCAGATCTATTCATATCTTTGATCTGGTTATGTCATATTTGACCTAGAAGAGAAATATAGGTACATGAAAACAAAATTTCATTGCATGTATACTAAAAGTACACGCCTTGTATCATATATTTGTCAAGGAAGAACCTTTATCACCACCAAAAAGTGTTATTCCAATACTTCTTCATTTTTAATTATTAACCAGTTATATTTTATGTTATCTTGAATAAAGAAATAGAAGATATAATGATGTCGAATATTAAAATGAATCATTTTATGTATAATAGAACTCAAAAACATGAAATTAATAAATTAATAATAAATAATTATAAATTAATTATGTGAGCACTAAATTACCACTTATAGTTTTTAGGTGTTGTAGAAGCATCCTTTTATGGAATGAGCATCTCATCTTTTAGTCATAAATCGAAGGTAACCATTTTCTTACATGATCAAAATTCCTTGTACAATGAAAATAGTTGATTACTGTACTAAATTAAATTATTAGAATCATCAATGAAGGATCTTCACATTTTATTTATAATTAATTTATGAATAGATATATAATTATCTCAACTTGTAATTATAATTTCGTATATGATCTTGTTAAAATAATACTATCATTGTTTTTTATGATATAAGGGTGGCATCCCACAAGTAGTGATCCAAACACACACTAGAATATATAAATAATGTCGTAAAATCACTAGGTTCTAGCACAGTTGATCTGGATCACTTGCATTGTTCATGGTTGACCGTAAAATAATTATTCAAGAGAACAAAAGAAATTTGGATTATCTATCATTTCCTTGATGGAGGAGGGGAGGATAAAACTCTATATTGTTTTATCACTCTCCAGGGATTGAGAGATTCTCACTCTATCTTTTGTGCATAGAAATTGTGTTTTAGTCAAGAGATATAATTAGATATTTATTATGGAAGGTTTAGGGTTGGAAATTTTCACACTAAACTCTTTCCCCATTCCAAAATTATTAGTTGAACCCATATCTAATAATAAATATATAAATATTTTTATTAAAACCTTGACATGTGAAACCCATAAATAATATAAATTAATATCATTAATACCATTTCAAATCATACCATTAAACTCGATCCACTTTCCCTCATTGATATTTATTAATCCCTAAATAATGAAAATTTCATAAATAAATGTAATTTCATTATTCTATGATAAATATATTAAATATTACATTCCCAAAACATGTGATTAAATATTTATTATTACAATTTAATTCACTTATCCTTTTGAATACCTTGAGATTAGATTATGGTGATCAAACAAACCCAAATAAATAATATTTATTCTATCTTATTAAATTCAATAATATAGTTTAATTGAGACTATGGATACACTTAGTGTGTGACCCTCTAGGTAAATTTCTCTTTGTAATTAGGAATTACAACATAAATTACATGGTTAGTGTCTAGAATAAGATATGGCATCTGTAGATAAATATGTTAACATCGCAATGACATCCAACCTCTAACGAATATTTATGGTGTAATATAATCTCTTTATCCTAATATCTCTAATAAATTAGGTTTAAAATTAATTACATTAGTATATATTCTTGATTTATCTTTCTATGACATCCCAAAAATGAAGTCTCTCACTAATCACCATGTCCATGGATGTATACAGGCAGATCCATTCCAATCAAATGGTCTGAGATATCAATATACATCTAGGGATAGAAGGGGTAAATCCTTTATTTCATTATTCATTAATTCAATATCACTCGTGATGAACCCAATGCATACTACTTCCCCAAGAAAAAATATAATCATGTTTTCATCACTAAAATAGATTATGTGAGCCATGATATCCCATAATGATAACATTAAATTCTACAGATCCATACTCACATTCGCGGATAGGAACATCCCATAACATATAGAAATGTGGATTTTGAATTAACTGGTATGCTCTCATAACCTACTATATTTGAGATTACCAACATTGAACACCATGATAAAGTGTCTCAATGTCTTGTCAGCCTCCTACCCCAAATAGCCTATATTTTTTGTATTCTATCAGAAAATATCACATTGCCATAGATCATGGTTCAAGAATGATGGTGTCGAACCTCTAGGTTCTCATCATAGATGGAAACCTCTAAGACCTTTCTAAATTTAATATATTATAAGTACACTATCATATAAAAATATTATTCATAAGAACAGAAATGATGTGATAATAAATCTTATTTAATAAGAAAAACATTTACTACAAAAAATGATGGTTCTAAGGCACAAACTATAACATAATGACATTGGACAAATGTGTAAGGAATGGCCATGAACTATGTTTTAATTGTGGATTTCGTTGTGATTTTTTCAAGGTGTATAGCCAAAGGTAGGTTTTGGGGATATGATTTTTATAAGAAATGAAGTGTGATTTGTGAAAGAAAGATGTCTGAATATGATGGAGGAATTTGGACTAGAACAAACTATAACCAAGTGTAAAATGTAATAAAAATATCTAGCTCGCATGTAGGATAAAAGGATTGGTGTTTTGTTTGCTGTTGAGTTATGGGTAGATAATCTTAGCATTACTATGTTTCCCATTAGGATTAAAATCAAGCCCCATGTAGTTCTAATGTAAATGTTTGATGGGAGACCGACACTAGAAATGGTGGTCCTCTAAGATGGGGGATAAAATAATTCATAGTTTTACATCATATTATAATGATGTGAATCATGTAGTTTCACATCTTATGATTAGGATGTTTCCCTATAGTTTTATGTCATATAGTAAAGATGGTTGGTCTACCTTTTAAGGTCTTACATCCAAGACCAAAAGGAGGGTATGGAGTGGATTCATCAACTAGTAAGGCGGAATATTATGTGAATTAATGGTGTGGGGTTAAAATGCTAGTGAATAAAATAGAATATTTTCTTATAATTTCCATTTGGTTTGAAGAAATAAGGTCTAGGCATCACTATATATCTTGTATATATGGTAATAAATCCATAGATTGTTCTAAGGTAATGTACCCTCACATATATCAAGTTAATTTTAAGGGTAGAGGGTATTTTTATCAAATTATGGCTAAAATGGCATGTAATATCTAGGTTTCAATTCAAATATCTTCAGATTGAGAATAAATCCCAACATAGTTCTAACTGAAGAAGGTTCCCCGCACCAATCAAGTTCTTATACGGGGAGAGGGGATTATTTTTGAACAAGGGTTTATGAATGAAAGGAAAACTCGTGTTGGACATTCTAGTGGATATATGTCTCATACACAAGAGATTAGGGGATTTTTTTTATGGATGGGCCTAGGATGAAAAAGCAATGTGTTCCTATGTATCTCAACAAAGAGAGAATCAAGCCACATTTAGTTCTAAAGTAAATGTGTAATAGGTGACCAATGATAGGAATGGCGGTCCTTCTTAGAGAGGTACATAACAATACCTAGTTTAATTTCATATTATAGAGACATCAAAAATGAAGTTTAAAATTATATGGTAGGGACATGAGTAACCTGGCATGAAAATAAGGAATAAGGTCTCACATTGTACAAACATATTTGGAATAAGATGCATATAGTTTAGAGTCCTAGTTCTTGGATCACAAGGTGAACTGATGAATTTTGACTATGTGGGGATTACCCTATATATATTATAAATCTCACACAATCCATGATTGGTGTGATTAAAAAGAAATAGTGAGGGTTTCCTCTATCTCATAGAATATGGTAAAAGAAAACAGGTGTAGTGAATGACTAGCATTATAGTCACATATCCACTAACTAGAGGATTAGAGAAATGAATGGTTTTATATCATTTGAAAGAGGACATACCCATGTGTTTTAATGTCTTATGGTGAGTATTTTGTATCTTCCTTTTAGGGTATTTCAACAAGGACTATTTTTTGTTCATTTTAAGGTCATGCAATAAGGACCTATATGCAGTTTAAAGTCATGTAACAAGAACTATATATCATTGATCACATAAAATAATTATTAAGAGACCTTTTAACGGTGGGGGAGTGATGCACTCACTATATAAAGTAATCAATTAATATAAACCATTATAGTAGAATTTATGAATGACAAAAGTACCCTCCCATGTTGGTTCAAGATTCAGATGTTTCTTATGGAGTATTATTAGGGCCCTGAGTTCCAAAATTTGTTCTCCTTATAGGAATAAATAAAGGTGATATTTATTATTAAAGGATCATGTGATTTGGTTTTATTGAACTACTCAATGATATAGGGTGTGCAGTCTCTTCTAATCGAGCCTTTCGGAATCATGGAATCATGTTTGGAACTAATCTCATGTGAAAAATTGATCACAAATGGAAATGTTTAGTCATAGAAACAAGACTTTAATGGGAAAAAAATATTCTTTACCACATAATATTGAATGCAACGTCACATGTATAAAATTATGAGTTATAGTTATGTTGTCCCACAACTCATGTAAAATCTTTTTGAGCCAAGACTTATTTTATTTGTTGACAATTTTCTAGAGTATATTTGATAGAGTTTAATTGAAAGCCTCTATATGTCTATTCTCCACCACATGATAGTGGGAGGAATGGTTGGACTCAATGTCATACTCTTGATACAAAATTTTGAATTTGGAAGAATAGTATGTGGTGTTATTTCCATCAATATTGTGGGAGGGACACCAAATATGATAATGATGATGGACTTCACAAAATTGATGATATTATTCATCCTAGCCTCTTTGAGGGGTATTGATATGGCCCATTTGGAAAATATGTCAGTAGCATTCAGGATAACTTGAACTACTTTGTTTTAGAATGGGTATTTAGTCCCATGAAATCCATTTACCATCAAACAAATGACCAGGTGTATTTGGAAACATGCAGAAACTCCAATGATTAATGGATGAAGTTGGCTTGCACTTGATAGGAATAACACTTTTTGGTGCATTGTGTGAAATGTTACTTCATTAGTGGACATAAATACCCAATTCTTTTGATTTGATGAGAAATTTTTGTTCCTGAATGATGAGAAACAAAAGTGGAGGTGTGGAATTTTTTCATCCCGGAAGTATTATCCACTATATCAATGAACATTAAGAGGACTCCATCAAAACCTCATTTATATAGGATCCTATAATGATTCGGGCTATCATAAATAATGAAGTTGACTTCCCATTATCATATATTCTCTTTATTAGATCTATATGATGATATATTCCCACTTTGAAGGTATTACATTATGGTAATAATCCAACCACTCTTAGGATTATCTTGTTCAGTGATGTAATTTACCTTATTGATCTCCCTCGTGTTTCTATGAACGAATAGTGACAACATTCTACAGTATTCAATGATGATTACTATTTAGTCCCTATCTAGGTCAACCAAGGTTATATCCATATTTGATAAGTAATATTCCTAATAATTCAATGAATGTGAGATGTTATATAACATTGTCTTCGTGGGGAATTTTTTCATCAACCCTTTAACATAGTCAAGAGAGGGGATTAACTCTTTTTTCTAATGGAATAATCATCATTAATCTTCTTGATCACCAAATCTGAAACACCCTTAACTTTTAAGTGGATCACTGGTATTTTCAATGATACTTATAATCCTACAATGATGGCCTGACATTATACCTCATTATTTGTGAAACCTTCTAACATTAATAATGAATATGGTAGAACAATATTTTAATGAGAGATAAGAATGATTGCCAACCTGACATTATTGAGCTTGGGTTCCTCCACCAACGTGATTATTGTGATTCTAGATACACCATAAGAATACAACTCCCATGTCTAGGGAGTCTTGTACAAAGAATACTTCTTTGTCTAGTAGATCAGTATTTACTAGCATTTCTCCTAAAGTGTGATTCTCTATGATAAAATATTCTAATTCTAGAACCTTTATCACATTTTTTTGTAAGAACTAGATGTAAAATAGTAGTAGAATAACCTATCACTACACCAAACATCCATTCAACATAGTATGTTTTAGAAAATATTTGTGTAGGTCATTTCGAGAGACCAAGTGGACCTTGTGATGCTAAAGGTAATGCCTCATTTTCTGAACCACAATGATTAAAGCTAAATAGTTATTCTTGATATTTGAATATCTAGTCTCAGTATTGATCAGGGTTTGAATGAGATAATAGTGGTTTTTTTATTCACAGCATTATTATATTTCCCAAAAAAGAAACTAGGGATTTTTCTAAAGCTATAATAGAAAAGTTAACTTGATTTATATCAACATTCGACATCAATACTAGTGGAATCAAAATATATTCATTGATACTATGAAGCATTTATTAGTAGTCGTCAATGAATCAATAATTAACCCACTTTTTCAAATTCTAGGTGAAGGGAAAAACATACCCATAATACTCTCTATAAATCATTGAATGTAAATGAGGATTCTGTTTAGTCCTATAAACATTTTGAGGTTTTGAGGTGGTGAAATGTCATATATAGTTATATAATTATCAAGATAAACTTTGAGGATTCAATGGTGTACCATGAAGCTAATAAATTTCCATGAGGTAGCACAAAAAGAGAACTTTAAGGGGTTTATTTTCAGGCTATGATTTCATAGCTTGTCGAAAATGATCTCTATATCATAAAATGATTAGAAAGTTATGTAGATTTAACCGTTGGATCATCGACAAGGAATTTTATAGACTTTCCTAAAAAGGGTTTAAATATGAAATGTATGGTATGATGATATGTGTCACCGGTGTTCATCATACTAAAGGGTATCACTCGGTATCAGTATACCCCTTTTTTAACACAAAGAGTAACAAATTATTTATATTTAGGGGCCATTCAGATTTAGTTATATCCTAAATAGTTATTTATGATAGAGAGTACATGGTAAATCATTGTTACATCAATAAAAAAATTTGTAATTAGAACCAGGAAGTCATCATTTGGACAATGTCAGTTTAGATCCCTAAAATCAATGAAAACTATGATCTTCCTATTCTAATTCTTGACTAGGACAATATTATAGGGTTACTTCTGGCACTAAATTTCCTGAATGAAGCTGGACCTAGTATGTTTATCAACTTTATCTTCATATTTAATTGTGTGAGTTGGATGTGTTATTCTGGATGCCTGATAGTATCCATAGTGATCTTCTAGAAGTCCCAAGTGGTGGGTGGCCACATCTTGATTGAGGTATGAAATTTATTTGGAATTCCAAGAAAAGTAAACTCGATGAATGTTTAGTAATGTGGTGTATACTTATTTTTCTTAAGGTAACACGGCCTAGCTAATTAGTTTTGGTCATGGATCCTCCTTCATACTTGGGTTTATCAACTGGAGTTCACTAATAGCAGAAGACACACCCTCCTCTAATGTTGGAGGAAAGTATTTGAGGTCATTTTCTTCTTTTTCTTCTTATTACTCTTACCCTTCCTCTTACTCTTCCTCTTTCTATATGCCTGTATAAGGGTGGATGGGTGATGGGAGATAATCTTTATAGTTAGAAAAAATATCAATATTCTGAGATCTGGGGGAATATGTATTCCCTCTCTATAGTAGTAACATGAAAATTAGTTCAAATTTAGCTGATGATGTTGGGGTCCACTAAAGTTATGGGGATAAAGTGAGGGAATGTTCACATAAATTATGACAACTTATGGGAGGATCGTAGACCATTTTTGTTTTGTCAGGTTCAGCTAAAATGACTAATATCATAAGGTATGATGAGTACATGTACAATGCTAAACTTATTTCTTAAATATGGTTGATGGGTAGCACATATTCATTACTAATCTCCTTGATTGGCTTATTAAAGGTCATTTTTTGACCATTTGGCACCATAACCTGAGCAATATCATTAAGCATGGGTCGTTTCCATTCTCTCATATAAAATCTTGCATTGATGTATTTATATTCACAGGACTAAAATATATATTAATCATGTAAGGAATTATTTTTTCCATTGAATTAGTATTTATTGAATTGGTGGTATGATTAAGGGATTTTTGGTTAAACTAAGACCTTCCTAGAATGAAGTTGAAGTATGTATCCTACCAAAACAACTCGGAATTCAGAATGAGATACTAGGTCACAAAATTGTGTCTTAATCATGACCCATTTGAGGGTCTTTTTTCTATCTTATCACACACCTAAAATTTCAAAGGATATGGGGATAAGTTAGTTTCTTTAAAGAATAACTAATGAAGTGTTCATATTATAATGAGATTGACTCCTGATCTATTATCAATGAAATATCATCAAATGTTAACGTCATCTAGTTTTCTAGACATGTACAAGGGTATGATGTGTCCCTATATGATATCATCCATGTCCTCCTCAGTGAAAGAGATAATTGTATTAAATTACATGGTGTCGATCTCCATATGCTATACCTCAACAGTAGTGACCTCATCTTCAAACTCTTAATGGATTAGTAGAGCCTTTGTAATTTCTTCCTGTAGATCCTTTGATAATTTAAGATCATCTAAGACTGATATTTTGGTCAATATAAGATATAACCTATTTAGAATGTCTCATTTTTTAAACCAAATTTCTAAATCTCCCTGCAAGGGGCTTCTCCCTGGCCATCACTTCATTGGATAAATCACTTGTGGTAGGTAGGAATTACCCTTGAATATAAGTTTGAGGCACCCCCATTACTAGTAAATTATGTTGATCGATTCTAACTACCCACTTGGGATAACAAGGTGATTTCACCCCCTCCATCCAATATTCCATAATAAATAAGCCTGGAAGGATCTTAGTGGATGTGGGTGTGTCTTACTACTCTTGATGTACTCACCTGAGGGATCTTCCATGAGTCTCGGTGGCATAAATAGAAATATAGGGATGTGCTCAGATAATTGGGTACATCCATGGTCGAGCCTTCTCCTACCCCCATCTCATTTATGGAATTTTTCCCTAGTTCTCAAATCATGAATAGAGATATCAGTTTCATAACTACACTCATTGTTATAAAATTATTCCATTAGATATATGATGTAAATGGAAACAGATAGAAATTATTCAACTAATAAAGATTATGTTTGATGGGGCGGTGCTTATGCTGCCATTTTGGGTGATGGTTCCCATAATGTTGGGACTAGAGGCATGAAATCAGAGAGAGATGAGACTCTATTTGGAATCTATACAATATAATCTTCATATAATTTATTTTTTATTATTTTATTTTGTTTTTTCTTGGAAGAATGACACTTAAAGGACTGAAATGCTAAAGAAGATGGTCTAATCATGGTAGAAGAAACTAGGGAACTAATTGTATAGTTTTATTATGCCCTGAGGATATTATGATTTCAATTAATTTCATTTTTATTCATCTAATCATTGAATTTTTTTTTACTCTAATGGGTAACTTCTTTCTATTCACTTTCTTCCTCTAGATCGGAAGTAGACACACATGCCACATGTATTAGTGGTTTAACCAACTTTACTTGCCCAAAATAATCTATCTTTTGTAGGATGCTACTAATAAAAAAATAAATCATGGATGGTGTTCCCTAGTGTTTGGTGAAATGTGTAATAATTCAGATGATTATTTAAGCCAACATAATTAGGCATGTTGGCCTCAAGTAATTTTGACAAGTTATTCTCTATAGTTTTTAGAAAGTAGATGTGGACTCGTTCATCTTGAAAGAAGTAAAACTTAATTTTCCATTACATAAATGGATTTTTTTCTCTGGTAATTTCTCTCATCTTGATGAGAGAAGTTATTTTGTTGTTTCCATTTATGATAAGGTTTTGTGTGATATGATGTGGGATTGGGAGCTGGTGTCGGTGTGGGAGAAGGATTTAGAGTTACGGTGATTTTTTCCACTTTACCCACTCTCTTTCCATGAGCTACTAGGATTGGTAGAGACTTGTTTGTAGTTTGTGAGACGGAATCTTAAAATCCTTGGGAAAATGAGGCAAGGTCCTAAAATCTACCTATATGTTTCATAGGACTCAGCGATGTTTTCAACTCATCATAGATGTTTTCTATATAAAGGACCATTAAATCCTCTTTAGGTAGCTGCATGTTTAGATATTATATTAATACCTTCCATCTAGTGATAAAATCAAAGAAACTCTCGTTATACCTTGTTTTAAATACAACAAGTCAATGATTTTAATTTTCTATAGAATATAGCTAAATTTAGAAATAAACAATTGGTGAATGTCTTCTCATCATTTGATCAACCAGGTCTCTAGACTGGTATACCCAAAAAAGGATTGTTTTTTCAATGTTTCTATGAATCATCTGATATTAGCTACTTATTATTTCTTAATAGTTCCAATAATGTGACCACACTAATAAACAAAGTGCATCAGATTACTTTCTAGATCCCTACGCCATTAAATTTTAAAAATATAGGATTCCCAAAGTTTGTGGGTGAATATTTATGTCTACCCATTCAGGGTAAGGATTAATCTCTAGTTTATCTGGTTCACACTATACTACCATAGATTCCAATAAATTTTACAATTACTCATTATCTTGATAATCTCTTGGGGTATGGTCAGATGTGTAGGAGATTAAATAGGGGGAACAATGGGTTTATCCAACTATGGTGGCTCTACCTGAACTTGTGGTAGAAAACCATTAAGTGTTGGTACATGAGTATTTTTCCAAAATGGTTCTTTTTATTTTTCTAATAAAGGTAATTCCTAATATCCCATATACATTTGATACAATATATTGGTTATTTGGATCCTAGGTTGAGTAGATGTTCTAGCTCTATTTTTTCTATCATGGTGATTTCTTCTTGCTTAGGGACATCAACTGGTAGGTGAGATGATATTTCTCATGAAGAACATATCAAGTGAGGATATTACCTCTCGGTATTTTTTCATTTAGTTTCTTCCACACCTTTATTTTAATATCATATTAAGTGAATTTGTCCTTTAATGTATGAAATTGAAATCTTTTGGGTGAAGAGTGGGATATAATCATGCCTTTAACCTTTTCCTTGGTTGAAACTCATCGAGGGAGTAGTAGTTGAGATTTTTTATTAACCCCCAAATTTTTTCTGGGATTTTTTTTCTGGTTCACACACCTTCTTTAGTTATTTTGGTGTAGAGAAAGTTTCAAATAGAAACATACTCCTTCTATTCCTTTTCATTGGCTTCATGTTCTTTATTATCTATAGGTGTGGTTATAATGATGTTCACCGATGAATAATGCATTGTAGGTTTCTCATTAGTACCATAATTATAGGAGGGATAGTTTCCCTAAGGATATCTAGTGAAAGAGTTGTGATATTATCTACGGGTTTCATCATTGATAGATTAATTTGGTCTGAAACCATTACGAGTCCTCATTCTTCCCTTCAAAGATTATCTAGGGAACTTATGATATATTTTAATCCAAATAAGATATTTGGAAATTTTCTTCTATACATCCATAGTGGGGAAATTGGATAACGAGACAAGATTAAATGGGTGTACTCACTCTGCAATGTTCTTTACTAAACTGGATGAGACAGACTTCCTTTGGGGTTGAGGTTAAGGTAAAAATTACCCTAGCCTTGATATATGGGTATATTCTCATTTCATTGCTACATCATTTTTTGTCAGATTTTTCATCCTTGAAGTGGTTGGTTGTGTTAAAAATTTCCCCATCCCTATGGGTTGAGGATTCTCTTGTATCACCATGGCTATAGATACAATGACTAATCCTCTGATCTTTTGAATCTTTGATCAAAAAAGATCTGGTTGAATTATATTATTTGGACCCAAATTATTTACATCTGATGGTATTGGAACTATTTGAAGACTGGATTTCCTTAAATGATAAGATGATCAACATTTTTAGATTCTTAATGTAAGAGTCTCTCATTGTATTTCTCTAATTGATCTTGGTGCTATTGAGATGTCATCATGGATAATTACTTTGGATCATACCATATTTTATGAGAAATTATCATTTTGGAGATCCTAAAGGTGTAACAAAATTACATAATGTCACTTATAGTGGGATTTTCTAATCCAGGAGTGAGGTGAAATGTAATTCTCTATGCTCTACTTATCCCCAGACATGGATTATAGATATAGAATAAGTAATCAACTAATGTAGCTTACATAAACCATTAATACATGCACATTGAAGACCCTCGCATTATTTACCTAATTCTAGACATCATGACCCTAAAAGGGTTTCCAAGTCAATTTTATGATGAAGTTATTTGTCATGACCTGTCCCCCAGGGATCGTGCTATGACTACCCCAATCCTTCCTTCCATAGTCTAGGGGCTGGCGACTAGCACCGAAAGAAATTTTCTCCAAAAATCGAGAAGGCATTGCCTTTATATACTGTAAACACACACAACCAAGCACACAGAAATATACAAACACAAGTAAACTGAATAGTAAAAAGAGTGTGTACAGTAAGTAAAAGGGGAAAGAATACAATCCCAACTGGAAACTACAAGAAAACTGGAAGGTACAAGTAAACTGAAACAGCTCCTGTGAACACCCGCCAAGGATCCTACCTGAAGGGTAGGTACATCTCGTGAATGGTCATCTTGGTGGTACATCTCATCTAAGGTCCACCTCCAATCTACCTCCAGTATTGGTACTCTCATCCTCAGCTAGTGTTGCCCATCATCTGAAGGGTAGGTACAGATCGCCTCCTCAGCACTCCACATCCGCCTATCTCCTCTGCATATCGACATGCTGAATGGTCCACCTCCAGGTACCGTCCAGTCCTGGTACCCTCATCCTCGGTCATCGCTATCTATCATCTACACCAAACACAACATGCTGCGGGTGAGGCCCATGTAGGGGTGAGTATAACAATACTCAGTAGGGACCCCGAGACCCTCAAGGTCTCACAAAATCTACAAAGGAAAAACCAAAAAGCATGTAAACCAGTGACAACCCTACTTAGGTATATTCCCATACATATACCTAAGTTATCAAATATTACACATCTCATTCATGAGGAAACACAAGGCCCAACTCCTTATCCAAATATCAACTGTTCCACAAAGAAAATAATACCACGAAGGTAATACCACAAAGGTGTTAGAGTTGGTGGTCTAGAACCAACTACTTTGTACTTTATTCATTAAATAAAAACCTTATCACATCTTGATTGTTCTTCTGCATGACATATCATGTGATAATGTCCTAAGGATAGTTGTTGCATTAAAGGGTCATAGCGGATACCTGCTATGATGAGAACCCGGAAGTGCCATAACACTGTTCTTGAATGTATGTTCTATGGCCGGATGATATTATTTGGGGGACACAAATAATACAGGTCATTAGGGGTGAGGACTCATAAAACTTTGAGGCACCTTCTCATGGTGTGTGCCCTTGGTAATATCCAGGAGGATATTATGAGAACGAGACCCGCCAGTAGGAAATCCACATTTCATAGTGTCATTGGATGTTCCTATCTACGGACGTGTGTATTGGTCCTTAGACTTTAAGATTATTATTAATGGGTATTACAACTCGCGCACTTAGATGTATTGACAAAAACTGTGATGACACGCTATTCACAGCGAGGTACGATACGTTGGGTGCATCACGAGTAATACCGCATTAATAGATAATGCGAGAAAGGATTTGTCCCTTCAGTTCCATAACGGAAGTAGATATCTCAGGCCCTTTGATGGAATTGATATAGCCTAAATAAATCCATGGCCATGGTAAGGTATGGGAAAGTTCAATTCCAAGAAGTCAAAGAAAGAATAATCAAGCACATGGGTTGATGGCACTAGCATGCATCCCGCTTGATTGGAGATATTGAGAAAAATGGATTATATTACACGGTAAGCGTTTGTAGGAGGTGACACGTCATTGCAATGTTAACTTCTTTCCCTATGGGTGCATTGGTATGTTGCTAGACACTAACCTTGGACTTTAGGTAGGCTCAGCCTAATGCCACTGAGAAAGAGGCCTAGAGGGTCACACACTAAGTGTGTCCATGTATCTCAGTGAAATATTAATTTAACAAGTTAAATAAATATTATTCCCGACTGTGGTTTAATAATTATTTAAGGATGTCTGATCACGTTTATTTTGACACTAGTTATTCGAGAGAATATATTGTGGACGAAATAATATATTTATTAGCGAGTAATGCAGTTACATTTATTTAAGAAATAAATATTCATTTCTCGAGGTCTAATAAATGTGGTGGATAAAAATGGAAAATAAAAGTACACGCCGTGTATTAATTATTACACACCGTGTAGTTTTTCCGGTTGGGATTTTGAGAATTTAATATTGTTTTATTAAATGATATTTATTATAATCCGTGTGGGTGCGTGTCAAGGAATTAATAATTCAACATGGGGGTTTTCAATAAGAGTTAATGAAATAAATAAAACGCGTAACGTGTTTATTTATTGTCATAACTCTATTAACCTCAAACCTGATTATAAATATCCTCACAACCCCAACATTTTGGAGAGCCATTGTTGTGCACAAAGGATTTGGAAATACTCTCAAGCCAAGAGAGAATTCCCTTTCCACCAAGAATGTCCTCAAGTTACGAGAGCAAGATCCTCCACCGGATCAAGGCGGTCGAAGGCGGACATCGCAAGCGAAGGTTCTTCCGTGCTAGCACCTGGAGATCCCTTCGGTGACGTCTGGAGATACGTGATACACGTGTGGATCACCGCTAGAGGAATCCTACACTTGGATTCTATGACTCAACGACGGATCACCGAATCATGACCGGACACATCAACGAAGAAAGAATTCCAACGAGGTAATTCTTATGCATTAATTAAATTAATTATAATCAACATATGATGATCCTCCTCAAGGGTTCTGAGACTCTTATTTTCTTTTATTTATTCATTCTATTCCTAAGATTCAGTGTTTAATATCATGACAGATCTCAGATTGAACGTTGTTTAACATTAAAATTAAAGTTGGGCTAACCCACCAACGCGCTTCCACTGCGCCCAGAACCGACAAGCGGTATCAGAGGGGTCATATCGTTGATTATAATTATTTAGTTTTTCATTGGTAATTTATGCATTTAATATTTTAGTTATTTCAATTCAAGTTTAATCGTTCTGGAAATCTGAATATCGATATCTATTCCTCCTCCCTCGTTTCTCATTCACCTCACAGAAATGATTTTTTCTTTTAATTTTTATTAAAATAAAATACAGGAACTGATCTGAAGGAGCCAAATGTTTCTGGCCGTATAACACCAGAATACATGGCTTGTATTCGGAAGTACATTCCGTATAGTCTAGGTTCAATGCATTGACTGATCCTCCAAATCAGGTCGTGTATTGGATTCTTTCTAAGAATTTAAGACACCATGTGTTGACCAGAAACAGGTGGCACATGGTTTCTGGAATACACGTCATGTGGTCCAATGAACACGGTGTGTAGTCCCTTCAGGTCAGGTTTGGGTCGTGTACTCCGTACACGGCCTACCTGGCTGGAAACCGTGTAACGCGGAAACTACACGGCGTGTGTCCCACTGTACACGCCATGTACTCCGAAAATTTCCGAAGTACATTAACACGCCCTATCCCCGAGCGTGTACTTCGGATGAACGGTGAAGAAAAGTACATGCCGTGTAGTCAGAACTACATGTCGTGTACTCACCCAAATTACGCAGATTTATTAAAATTTATTATTATATTATACAAACCCTTGAGACATGTACCATGGTGCAGGCGTAAAGCTGAGGCACAACATGTGATAGGTGTTTTATATATATGTGTTTAATTTAACATCTGCGTAATAAATGGGAATTCACTGGGTTGCCTCCAAGGTACACATTACGTACAAGGATAATTTTAAATGAATTTATTTGTTTAAAATTATGATGGATGAGAATCTCAAGGAAATTCAGAAAAGGGATTTAAGATAAAAGGATAGATTAATTAAAGAAAATTAATTGATTCGAGCGTGATTTATCTTAAAGAAGAACGATTAAAGAATTTAATGCTAGTTTTATTTATGCGTAAATATAGTTGCATGTATGGATGATCATGAGCTAGACCGAGACCTTTGTATGTGAATGGTTTCTTTTAATTTATTTATTTAAATTAAATTTGTTGGCCTGCGAGCCATCTCCTCATTAATATGTAGGGCTTGTGTGCCCAAGGATTATTTTATGTAAAAAATCCTTTTACCCCTCACCTGTGTGTGAGATAAATGCATATGTAATGGATGGAGCTCCCAAGCTAGTGGAGGCGGCTCAAGTCAGGAGCCAAGGGGAAACCAATCCAAGGAGATACAAAGTTGGACAAGTGGAAAGCTGTAAACACGAACCTGAAAGGTTCAAGGTGTTTCTCCCCTAGGTCTTGGGTTAGTTTATCAACCGCTAGATAAACTAACCAATAGAAAAGCTCATGATCATACCATTTATTTTATTTCTATTAGTTGCATGGTTTATTTATTGTAGTGTGTTGTCAATATCACACAATTAATGAATTAAACGAGCATGCCAGATGGAACTAAAATAAAACCGGCTTATACGTAAATATTGTCTTAGACATGGTTAATCACTTAAGTATATCCCAATTAATATTAACAACCATGTAATCAAAGATAATAAAATGGAAATTTACGTATAAGGATAAAATCCCTTAAAATAAATATTAAGTTGGCATAACCTTCCATAATCTTGGTTAGAATCGAACCATAGTTCAAAGTGCTTGACCAACCCTAGTTGGGGTGCTTTCAATTATCAGGGAATTCTAATTCAAGGTTTTGGGTTGACTTGACTTGGTTCGCATCAAGGGTTGACTTCCACAGCAGGACTTGGTGTGACCAAGAGGCAAAGGTTAAGGAAATCCAAAAAGGATTTCAGGATTGGGGAGTCCACTCAGTGGATCAAGGAGCTGCGAGTTAATGTAGTTGGCATTTGGAATGCCAACCTATAACCCTTCAAGTTGCTTGACCAACCCTAGTTGGGATAATGCGAAGGGAAATATGGATCCTTGCCACTAGAATATTCATGCAATAGAATATTCCAAAGTCAATGGTGAGGGCTATTGGATTTTGATAAAATATTGGGAGACTAATAAGTATTAATTTATTTATTTGTCTCAATTTTTGTAATAAAGTACTAAACCTTTGCTCATCTTAATTTGTAGAAACGGCAAGAAAATGAATTCAAACATATCATTGCACACCATACTCAAAAAAGAAAACCTTCTCACCGGGACCAATTTCCAAGAGTGGCAGAGGCGTTTATGCGTCGTCCTTCACCACGAAAAGAAATTATATGTGCTGGAAGAGCCTATTCCAGTTGTGCCTAAGAAAGAGGCTAGTGATGAGGAATTATCTCTCTACATGAAACACATGGATGATGCCACAGATGTCCAGTGTTTCATGCTATCGGCCATGTCTAATGAGCTCTTGAAGAAACATGAAAACATGTACGCGTATAGCATGATGTCTCACCTTAAAGATCTCTACCAAGAGAAGGCGAGACAGGAGAGGTATGAGATCTCCAATGCTTTGTTTACCACGAAGCTTGGAGAGTATGTGCCAGCTGGGCCTCATGTAATCAAGCTTATTGGCTACATTGAACGCCTGGACATCTTAGGAATTAAATTCTTGGATGAGTTGCATACAGATCTCCTCCTATCATCACTGCCCAAGACCTTCTCTAGCTTCATTGTCAACTATAACATGAGCGGCAATGAGAAGAGTCTATTAGAGCTTCTGACCTTGATTCTCCAGGTATATAAGGACATGGGGCGTGAAAAACCCACGGTCCTTATAGTGAACAGGAAAAGGAAGGACAAGGTAAAGGGGCCAAAGACTTATATATGGTCTGAAGCCCCCGAGCACCGTCCCTCCAAGAAGGGGAAGATCCAGAGGCAGGGCAAGGAACGGGAGGCAGTGTGTTTTTCATGTGGCAAGCAAGGCCACTGGAAGAGGAACTGCACCCAGAAGCATGGGGATGCTAAAGGTGTGTTTGTTATTGAGTGCAATATTTCTATTTCTACACATTGGGTATTAGATACATCTTGTGGGTCTCACATCTGTATTTAAATGCAGGAACCAAGTAGATTTAGAAAGATCTCCAGAGGAGAGGTGGATCTTCGAGCTGCCAATTGCGCAAGGATGGTTGTGTTGTCTATTGGCGACTACCACCTCTCATTGTCAACTGGGATGATTTTGGTTTTACATAACTATTATTATGTGCCTAGTGTTACCAAGAACATAATTTCTGTATCTTGTTTGGATATGGATGGATTTGTTTTCAAATTTGGAAATAAGGGTTGTCTCTTTTATAAGAACAACGTATTTTATGGTATGGAACATTTAAATAATGATTTGTATGTATTGAATTACGAAAACCAAGTGTTGGAAATCGATAATGAAACAAAATCACATGACTCATACATCACCCAGTTATGGCATCACCGCCTTGGTCATGTGAACGATAAGCATTTGACAAAGCTCTGCCAAGATGGCTATTTAGACTCTACTGAGCTAAAACCACTTGATAGATGCCACTCTTGTTTACAAGGAAAAATGACCAAGCCGCCTTTTGGTGGACAAGGTGAAAGGTCCATAGAGCTTCTAGGATTGGTACACACGGATGTGTGTGGACCATTTCCAGTAGAAGCTAGAGGTGGATATTCTTACTTCATTACTATTACTGATGATTTGAGTAGATATGGCTATGTCTACTTAATGAGGTATAAGTCAGAGTCCTCAGAGAAATTTAAGGAATTCAAGAATGAAGTAGATAATCAGCTTGGTAAGAAGATAAAGAAGCTTCGATCGGATCTAGGTGGAGAATATATGAACCAAGAGTTCATCGATCTTCTACGAGAGTCTGGGATTCTATCTCAGCTCACTCCACCTTATACACCACAGTGGAATGGTGTTAGTTAAAGGAGGAACCGCACCTTGTTAGACATGGTGAGGTCGATGATGAGTCATGTGGATCTTCCATTATCCTTTTGGGGATATGCATTACAAACTGCATCATACACATTAAACCGAGTACCAACTATGGTGACAAATGGAATTCCATCCGAGTTATGGAATGGAAGGAAACCCACTTTGTCTCACACACGTGCATGGGGATGTGAGGCGTTTATTAAGGCCTTATTAGGCAACAAACTAGCACCCTGGGGAACAAAGTGTATCTTTATAGGATATCCCAAGGAAAAGAAAGGATATTACCTATATAACCCTCAAGACAAGAAAGTGATTGTCTCCAGACAAGCCGCCTTTCTTGAGAGGGAGAACATCCTCAAGAAGGATAGTGGGGGCAAGATTGAATTAGACGAAGTTGAAGCTCAAGATACACCGGAGTTGGTACAGGAACAAATTCCACAGGTCCCCGTGGAAGAGGTTCCAAAAACACAAGTACTACGTAGGAGCTCAAGAGAGGTAAGGGAACTAGAGAGATTTGGTTTCCTAGTCACCGAGGATGGTGAATCATTATTGTTGGACAATGATGAACCTCTCTCCTACAAGGAAGCAGTAGAAAGATCAGAAGCTACAAGATGGCTAGAAGCTATGAATTCTAAGATGGATTCCATGTATTAGAACCAAGTTTGGGTTCTGTTTGATGAGCCAGTTGATGTAAAGCCTTTTGGATGCAAATGGGTATTCAAAAAGAAAGCTGGACATGGAAGGTCAAGTTAGCACCTATAAAGCAAGGCTAGTGGCTAAAGGATTCAGACAGCGTCAAGGAATTGAATATGATGAAACCTTATTTTCAGTTTCTATGTTTAAATCCATAAGAATCATACTTGCCATAGCAGCTTACCATGGCTACGAGATTTGGCAGATGGATGTCAAAACAGCATTCCTTAACAGGAACCTTCAAGAAGATGTCTATATGACACAACCAGAAGGGTTTGTGACACCATGTGAAGCCAAACGGGTTTACAAGTTACAGAAATCCATTTATGGATTGAAGCAATCATCCAGATCATGGAACATTCAATTTGATGAAGCCATAAAGGAATTTGGTGTCATTATGAACGAATGTGATCCATGTGTTTATAAGCGGTTTAATGGGAATGCGGTCATCATCCTAGTGGTATATGTTGATGACATATTGCTTATTGGAAATGACATACCATCCTTATAGTCAGTTAAGGACTGGTTGAAAAAGTGTTTCTCCATGAAGGACTTAGGAGAAGCAGCCTACATTCTAGGGATCAAGATCATTCGTGACAGATCCAAGAGGCTTCTTGGACTAAGTCAGGGTACATACATTGACTAGATACTAAAGAGATTTATTATGGAAAGTTCCAAGAGGGGATTGGTTCCAGTGTCACATGGCTTACATCTTTCTAAGAAAATGTGTCCCCAGACACAATAGGAGAAATATAGGATGAGTAATATCCCATAATCTTCGGCTATAGGATCCATCATGTATGTCATGTTATGTACCAGGCTTGATGTTGCCTATGCACAGAGCATGGTAGGAAGATATCAAGCAGATTCAGGAGAACAGCATTGGACTGCTGTTAAGACTATCCTTAAGTATCTGAGAAGAACTAAGGATATGTTCCTGGTGTATGTAGGAGACAAGGATCTTGTCATCAGAGGGTATGCTGATGCTGGTTTTCAAACAGATCAGAATGATCTGAAGTCGCAATCTAGATATGTTTTCTGTCTCAATGGAGGAGCTGTGAGCTAGAAGAGTTCAAAGTAGCCAGTTGTTGCTGATTCTACAGTGGAGTCCGAGTATATAGCGGCTTCTGATGTAGCAAAAGAAGCCGTCTGGATTCAGAACTTTTTCTAGGAGCTTGATGTGGTTCCTAGCAGTAAAGATTCCATTACATTGTATTGTGATAATACTGTAGCAGTGGCTCTTGCAAAAGAACCAAGGTCACATCAACGGACAAATAACATACTCCGAAAGTATCACCTCTTGATGGATTTTTATCAAAGGGGTGAAGTTGCAGTGAGCAGAGTGTCCATGGAAGAGAACGTGGCGGACCCCATGACTAAAGGCCTATCTCAGCAGAAGCATGAATATCATGTGAGAGCTAGCGGGTTAAATGTTGTTAGCAGTTGGATCTAGTCCAAGTGGGAGTCTGTTGGAGTTGGTGGTCTATAACCAACTACTTTTTACTTTATTCATTAAATAAAAACCTTATCACATCTTGATTGTTCTTCTGCATGACATGTCATGTGATAATGTCATAAGGATAGCTGTTGCATTAAATGGTCGTAGCGGATCCCTGCTATGATGAGAACCCGGAAGTTCCATAACACTGTTCTTGAATGTATGTTCTATGGCCGGATGATATTATTTGAGGGACACAAATAATACAGGTCATTAGGGGTGAGGACTCATAAAACTTTGAGGCACCTTCTCATGGTGTACACCCTTGGTAATATCCAGGAGGATATTATGAGAACGAGACCTGCCAGTAGGAAATCCACATTTCATAGTGTCATTGGATGTTCCTATCTGTGGACGTGTGTATTGGTCCTTAGACTTTAAGATTATTATTAATGGGTATTACAACTCGCGCACTTAGATGTATTGACGAAAATTGTGAAGACACACTGTTCGCAGCAAGGTAGGATACGTTGGGTGCGTCACGAGTAATACCACATTAATAGATAATGCGAGAAAGGATTTATCCCTTTCATTCCATAACGGAAGTAGATATATGAGGCCCTTTGATGGAATTGATATAGCCTAAATAAATCCATGGCCATGGTAAGGTATGGGCAAGTTCAATTCCGGGAAGTCAAAGAAAGAATAATCAAGCACATGGGTTGATGTAACTAGCATCCAACCCGCTTGATTGGAGATATCGAGACAAAGGGATTATATTACATGGTAAGCGTTCATAGGAGGTGACACGTCATTGCGGCGTTACCTTCTTTCTCTATGGGTGTCTTGGCGTGTTTCTAGATGCTAACCTTGGACTTTAGGCAGGCTCAGCCTAATGCCACTGAGAAAGAGGCCTAGAGGGTCACACACTAAGTGTGTCCATGTATCTCAGTTAAATATTAATTTAAAAAGTTAAATAAATATTATTCCCGACTGTGGTTTAATAATTATTTAAGGATGTCTGATCGCATTTATTTTGACACTAGTTATTCGAGAGAATATATTGTGGACGAAATAATATATTTATTAGTGATTAATGCAATTACATTTATTTAAGAAATAAATAGTCATTACTCAAGGTCTAATAAATGTGGTGGAGAAAAATGGAAAATAAAAGTACACGCAGTGTATATTAAATATACACGCCGTGTAGTTTTATGGAAAAACAAGTACACACCGTGTATTAATTATTACACGCCGTGTAGTTTTTCCAGTTGGTATTTTGAGAATTTAATATTGTTTTATTAAATGATATTTATTATAATCAGCGTGGGCGCATGTCAAGGAATTAATAATTCTACATAGGGGTTTTCAATAAGAGTTAATGAAATAAATAAAATGCGTAACACGTTTATTTATTGTCATAAATCTATTAACCTCAAACCTGATTATAAATATCCTCGCAACCCCAAAATTTTGGAGAGCCATTGTTGTGCACAACGGATTTAGAAATACTCTCAAGCCAAGAGAGAATTCCCTTTCCACCAAGAACTCCCTCAAGTTATGAGAGCAAGATCCTCCACCGGATCAAGGCAGTCGAAGGCGGACATCGCAAGCGAAGGTTCTTCCGCGCTAGCACCTGGAGATCCCTTCGGTGATGTCCGGAGATACGTGACACATGTGTGGATCATGGCTAGAGGAATCCTACACTTGGATTCTATGATGCAATGACGGATCACTAAATCGTGACCGGACACATCAACGAAGAAAGAATTCCAACGAGGTAATTCTTATTGATTAATTAAATTAATTATAATCAACATATGATTATCCTCCTCAAGGGTTCTGGGACTCTTCTTTTCTTTTCGTTCTTCGTTCTATTCCGAAGATTCAGCATTTTATATCGTGACGGATCTCGGATTGAACATTGTTTAACGTTAAAATTAAATTTGGGATAACCCACCAACGCGCTTCCACTGCGCCTGGAACCAACAAAAGGTAAGTACCACAAAGTATCACCATGAAGGTAAGTACCACAAAGTATGACCATGAAGGAATGTACCACATAGGTACACCACACAGAAGAATACCACCAAGGTATTACCACAAAAGTAAGGACTCAGCTCACACCATATATATATTAGGTATAGTAGTAGAGATAACTATATGTAACTATTGAATCATCTTACTCTAGTAAGAGGAAGACCCACAAAGGTTCCCAAATTTCAGACCCACACAGAATCCTAGTACGTCGTCGGACCCACACAGGATCCTAGTACACCGTCAGACCCACAGAGGATCCAAGTTCAATGTTAGTACATCATCAGACCCCCACAGGATATTAGTACATCATCAGTACATTTTCAGACCCACACAGGATCCTGGTACATTGTCAGTACATCGTCAAACCCTCACAGGATCCTAGTACATCGTTAGTACATCGTCAATACCACATCGGATCCTAGTACATCGTCAGTACATCGTTAGAACATCGTCATACCCACATAGGATCCTAGTCATCATCAATACATATTTAGACCCACACAGCATCCTCGTACATCATCGCTACATCGTCAGACCAACACAGGATCCTAGTGCATCGTCACTACATCATCAAACCCACACAAGATCCTAGTACATCATCACAGCCAGCTACAGGGTACCCGCATTAAGATTGATCGTCTTCGGGAGAGTCTTCTCCTCGAGATACTAGTCGATAATCCAACAGCCATGAATTACCATGAAGAATTATCTCAATAAACCTCCACATAAAAGGGATCTCAATGAAATAGACGGTGCATCAATCAGACACCTGGTATGTAAGTTGTTAACCTTTTAGTCCTGAGTGCCCAGTTGGATTCTTGATCGATCCAACCTAACCATACACCAACTTTATCAAAATCTCAAGTGGGGTATACCAAAAGAATTGTCCCACTCCAAGGTTTCTGTCACCATAGATGGTTCATCAAACGGACTCCCGGTGAAAATTTTATGGCAGAAAAAACATATAGGGTTGAAACTGGTCTAGTTCCGGTCAGACCCGATCAAACTGACCCGGCCCGACCTGGCCTGGGCTGACCCGACCCTATTTGGGTTGACCCCGACCACTAGGTTCGTCCTGGCCCGCACTGGGCGGCCCAGCCTGGCCGCATGCGGGGGGCATTCCCCCCCCCCCCTACTTCTACTCACTGAACGACCAAACTTGTTCAGTCACCAGGCAGCATGTGGAACACGTGGGGTCCCGATCGGTCCAGCTCGTCCGGCCGTAATGGCTAGCCCCTTTTCCTCTTAGCGGAACATTGTGTTCTGTCCTGGCCCCTTTCTCCAATGGCAGTGCGTCATGCACCGCCCCTCTAAGGTCGACCGAACGTCGGCCGCCCTTCCTTCTCCATCACGGCACAAGTCGCGGCCCTACTCCGGCAGCAGAGTTGTGCTGCCACCGTATTTGCGGCTTCCCGTGGTGCCACCCGCCGCTCTCGATTTCCACCGATTCCTATTGCTGGAATCAATTTTCATCCTCCTCCACTGAGAATAACACAACAATATTACACAAGATTTGCGAAGTGTTCTGGCCATGTTCGTTTGGCTCGCACCCTCCGCGTTAGAGCGGTAGAAAGTAGCTCAATTATTTCTTGAATCACGAAAAATTTGTGAAGAATGGTTAAGTGGAAAATTTAAAACAAAAAACCTAACAAGATACCCCGAAACAACCTCCTGCAAAGACAGAAGAATCGTGGGACAACCCGTTGGTCAGTTGACCCACGTTCTTCGTATAAATTCAAGAATGGGGAAGAGGAAATCAAAAACGCTCAAATGAAATAACCCCCTACCTTGAACTTCATAGAATCGTCTGCCCTTTCTAGTAGACCGTGTTCTTAATTCTTGTGACTAGCTCCTAAAGAGGTCACTCACACATCGCCCATTGGTGGTTCGATGTCACCCATCACCTCTTGCTGGTTCGGCTTCGTCTTCTAAGTGTCGAGCGTTGCAACACTTTACCAGAGCTTCATCGCTTGGTGAAGTCGTGCCAAATTCTCCCCCCAAGCTCCATATAAATTGTAGAGTGGGAGGGTAAGTATTAATCATGGAATTTATGAAGGTTCATTTAAAATGAACCTTCTTAAATTCCAACGATGTTGTTACTTAGTATTTGAAAGTCAATCCCTTTAGTTTACGTTGGCGCAATTGAATGGGAGGTTTCCCAAGGTACTTTCCCATATTAAAGAGGGGTTTGGGTGGTCCCACCACCATGAATTCACAAATGGTATTTTTCTAGCTTGGGCGGTCCCCACCTCTAAGCATTGAATTGGGAGGTTAAAAAATAAAATAAAAAGTTGTTCTTTATTTTATTTTTATTTTAACAAAAAAACACGAAATATAACTTTCACCCTCAACCATCTACGATCAAGGTAAAAGTCTCCTTAACTAAATTTTTTCGTTACGATTTCACCGTTGTCCACAGATTTCAATTCTAAGCACCGGTTCAAAAGTTACAAAACGCCACTTGCACATTTACTGATTGTACCCGAAAAAAAATCATAAAATTATTACAAGTCACCCTTGACTTGCGCTGATCGAGGTTAGGCTCTACCCAAGTGAAAAACATCCCAAAAAACCCAATGGTACTATTGGATTTCCAATCCGAGTTACCATTTAAAATTTATGGATTTTACAATAAAATAATTGTCACTTTATTTAATTTACGGCCAAAAACTAACTTTCACTGGTGGCTCGTGCCGGCCAAAGTTAGTATCTTCTTAACTAAAGAATTCCCTAATGAGTTCAAAGGTGGTCTTGGATTTTCAATCTGAGCTACCATTTGTGTGTTATAAGAATTTAAAAATAAAATAATTTATTTAAATATTTTATTCACGATTATTCCATTTTTTGGGTTTTCTCACAGAAAGCCCGCACCGACCAAACTTAAGTAACGCCTAGGGTAAAGCCTCTATTATGAACACAACGGTGCCCTCATATTTTTGATCCAGGAAACAGTTTAAGATTTATTATACCTTTTCAGAAAAACTTCTTACGCACACAAATTAAAGTGTAACAAAACTTCGACAGATCATTTCGGGCACTCCAGGCCTCGGAATTGCGCCTCGTTAGATTTCGTGGTATCAAAATACTTCCATATAAATAAAAATATTATACAGAATTTCCGGCACATTACATTCTCCCCACCTTAGGGATTTACGTCCCCAAAATCCATAACAAAGGAAAAAATAACCAAAAGAGGGTATTGAGCACGAATATGAGCCTCCTACTCCCATGTGTTATCTTGGAGGATCCCATGATTCCAGCGTATGTGCACTAGAGGTATCAACCACCCACAAAGAACTTGCTCCTGTCGATCCTCAATCTCCACTTGAACCTCTGAAAACGAAGCCCCATCGTCTAATTCTGGCTCGATGTGGTTGATGATGTGAGATGGTCGTGAACGTATCCCCTCAGTTGGGATACATGGAAGACGTCGCGCACACTCTCCAAATGAAGTGGAAGAGCCAAGCGGTATGTTACCTTGCCTATGCTCCGAAGTATCAGAAAAAGGACTGATAAACCTCAGTGATAACTTTCCCCCTTGTCCAAGTCTCCATTGTCCCCGTCGATTAGAGACTCGCAAGAATATGTGGTCACCCTCCTATAACTCCAAGGGTCTCCATATCCTATCGGAATAAGACCTCTTCCAACTCTATGAAGTCTTCACTTGCTAACAAGTGAGACATCATGAAACAAACACTTTGTTTCCCTCTGGAATTGGGGGTGATCTCATTGATTTAAGATTCAAACATTCCAAGCAGTTTCTAGCAGGTTTGTTCATAGAATCGGAAACATCCAATGATTCCATATCCATTTGAAACTACTTTCCAAAGGTAGGCACTCATTAGTTGTGGAATGATGAGGCTTAGGAATTTACATTGGTCGAGAGGATGGGAGGTTGGACTCATCACACCTTTTTTAGGGGAATTTATTGTCTACTCTGAGACTCTCTTTATAGATTTAAGTTATGATCGTGAATCCTTATTACATTACCAAGTATAAAATGAGTTTTACTTTAGATATGACAATCAATGATTGATATGTAGGAAATTTAGATAATCTTTTATATGTATTCGAGGTTCTTCATTGATATAGAACCATCTATATTTGTTAGAGATTCTTAGTCAATGGTATCCTTTGATACATAAAAGTCTCTTGGTCATTATGATGACCATACTGGTTTTAAAGACACTCAGTGCGGCACTTGAAATTTATTGTCATTCAGAAGGACATGAATTATTTAAAAGTTGGGATCATACCCGCAGATGGGCTGCCTATGTATACTTTATTTTGGAAAAGGAATCAAAAACCACATAGTTCAATTAAGGGAGTATGATGTTTTTTATTGATGGATCAAAGAAAGATGTCATAATTACTTTTACACTCTAAGCTCACGTGAGTCATGCTCAGTGTGAGAAACAAGATGTATTGGTAAATCCATACAATTGTTTCATGAAAGATGCAATCATAAGAAATGAGGATTAAGATTTACTTTAGAAAAGAAATCCAGGAATAGGGTCCATAAAGGTATATGTGCTTCATGGAGATTTGGATACTCTAATCTTGGGGCTTACCCCTAATGAAGATGCCCAAGTTAGGAGGGGACTTATGATTGGGTTTTATTCCTAAGAAATTAGTCCAGATCAAATGTAAATTAGTATTGGTTAAGGGACTTGGGTCTTACTCTTAAGGAGGATGCCCATATTTGAGACTAGGGCTTATTCCTGAAAGGAGGGCTAGGTTAATGAGGACTTGGGGCTTATTCCTAAGGAGGATTCCCAGTCTTGAGAATTATTACTGGGGCTTATTTCTGAAAAGGAGGCCCCAGTTAAGAGAATTATGGTTGGGGGTTACTCCTAAAGAGGATGCCCATATTTGAGACTGGGTATTATTCCTGAAAAGAAGGCCCAGGTTAAGGGGTTCTCTCATCTTAAAGGATGAGGTTGAATGAATGAAATCTCAATCCTTAGTGACATAAAGATGTGTAAATCACTATGTTTTGAGAGATATTCCATAGAATTACTTTTAGATAAGGAATTTAATCAAGAAAACATTCCATAAATGGCTTTGAAGAATATCTTGAAGACTGAATCTTGAATAGGAGAGGTGGAATGGTATAAGAGGGGTTAAATGGGAAATATGGGCACCCAAAAAGGTAGGGGCGCGCAAGTCCTAGCAAGCGCGCAGGTAATGCATGGGCGCGTAAGTCCTGGTCACACAGGTATACCTGTGTGACACATGGGTACTTGCGCGATTGTTAACCAGTAGGGTAACACTTGGGAGATCCTTGACCAAATCCTTTATAATTATCCTGAGGTTCTTCCAGAAGAGAGGTGCGCAAGTTTTGGTGAAGAAGTAGGGCGGCGTGCAAGTATGTTCATTTCCCTTAAGGGTAAAACACCTTAAGCGCACAAGTTTTAGTGAATTCTAACACTTTAGACCTTACTCCTCTTGTTTAGACCTTCCATTCTTGGTAAAGAATTACCTTAAAAGTGTTCGGAAGACTTGAAGGAGAGACTTGGGTATTCAGAGCTCTATATCTGAATTCTGGAAAAATTCCACTAATGGGGGGCCCACCGAGGGTATTTATAGGCTGGAGAAGACCCCGGGCGGTTATCACTTAGGTCGTACAAGTCACTTGCGTGACCATCAGGTGTCGCGCAATTGTACTTGTGCGACAGTGAGGGAACTTGCACGGCGCATGTGCATTTGAAGCCTTGTTCATGCCTTTGTCGATTTTTGATGTTTTCTTAAAAGGATGAATCAATTTGTGCTAAGTCATTTCCCTTTCCATTATTTTAGACAATGTGACGAAAAAGAAGCGTCAACAAAAGTCCCCCCTCAGAGTTGGATCCGAAAGAAATGAGGATGTGACTCTAAGGAAAAGAAGAAAACCAAAGGAAAGGTGGCGTGCAAGTGCGCGTCGCGCAGGCATCATTGTGCAGGTGCGAGTCGCGCAGGGCTGCAGCACGCCGGCTGTAGGTGCGCAGGTGGGTATCCTGGCCTATAAATATGCGATCATTTATCGCGCATAGCACCTAACTTCGGATTTTCGAGCTCTCGTCGTGTAGGTCTCCTTCACCGTGCAAGTTGCTCATTTTCCGCTGTTTTTTTGCTATCGCGTTGTTTTCATGGTTATAGGACTTGTACGGTGATACTTTCATGCCAAAAACTTGCACAGCACATTAACACTTACACGACACATCCATACTTGTGCGCCAAGTTTAGACTGATGCACCTTAATGCCTTTGCCATTTTTTCTGAATTCTTTCACAAATTTTATGAAAAATCAACTTACTTAAGAGTTAATTTATTCAACTTTTGTACAGAATCAATGGCTCTTAGAACCGGAATAGCTGATGAATTGGAAAGAAAACGTCTTGATGATATGATGGATATCATTGGCCATGATTATTATATAGTCAAAAGTACCACTCTTCCGTATTTGGCTAAGTATCTGAAGAAATATCATCGTGACTTCCCCCAGACAATTTATTTGCCTTTGTATGGCTATGGTCATCTGCGAGAAGTTACTATTCCAGAGGCAAAGAAATATCTCCCATTTTCGTGGTTTCAGAATTATACCAACTTTGATTCAGCAAATATCTCATGTGGAGGAGGATTTATAAATGCTGGAACAGTGGGGAAAGCTCACATGATGCATCATAACCCTTGTACGCCAGATTTAAAACCTCATATTCCTAAGCTGAAACCACATTGTCATCTTTCAATATTCCAAAATGCTCAGATTGATCAATCCAAAGGCTGGAAGAAAAGTTGGGACTTCCATCCTGGGGGAGGTGTGAAGCCAACTTAGATGTGGGCATACTGTGTGCGACAAACCTATGCAGAGTTTGTCGAGGATCTGAAAGGAGTTGTGATATACAAAGATTTTTGGGTTGGGAAAACATATGGTTACAGACATGATAACTTCGTGCTGGAGATACTCAGCCACTAGAGCCCAGAAACTAATTCTTTCCATCTGACTCATGGAGAAGTAGGCATTAGTCTATGGGATGTCCACAAGATCTAAGGGGATCCAATTTTGGGCGACATGTATGATGAATTCATTCCACCCAAGGTGACTTGAAATGATTCAGAGAAGAATCTTGCTTTAGTTCAAGATTTATTTAAAATCTTCCACAGGCTCAAGAGTTCAGAGACTTCGTTAACTCATTCTATAAAGGATATTTATCCAGAGGAGTGGATGAATATATTTCTTATTGAGAAGAAAGTGAAGGAGACAAAGGAGAAGGAGCTGAAGGAGAAAGGATCCAAGAAATATAAATCCAAGGAAAGAGGCCCAAACATCCTACCACTTACCCAAAACCTGAGAAGAGGGGTGCTCCTGGCACATTCTGGCCAACTCTAAAAGCAGGAGAGTTCGAGAAGTGGGGATATGAGGTGAATCAAAGGATCCCAAAGAAGACTCATCTGGCGGGATTCTTGGCTTTATGGCTCAGCGTTTATCTCTTTCCAGTCATGGATTCAAAGGGAGGCGTCAGGCCAGGGACCTTCATCATTACAGCAAAGTTGGCTGAGGGAAAATGGTTGGGTTGGCTACCCCCATTTTAGAAAATATTCACAGGAGTTTACTTCATATCTTCATGGGTAAATCTCCTTTAGGAATAGTGGGACCATTCCAAGTTTTATGGGGATGGATCACCACTCACTTTAGGACTTACAATGTATAGAATGGATTACATATTCCTGGAAGTTCTTTCAGGCCGTCAGTTCAAGCATTCTCTGGATTTTCTCCATTAGATGTTAATGCCTATGACATGAAAGTGAGGCTGATCATGTTTAAGGAATTCAAATTCTTTCCCTATGCAAATCCACCAACCGGGCGGTTTGTTGATGATGGAATAGCCCATTTCGATTTGAGGGCATACATAATAGCTTGCAAAGATGGTGTGCTAGTTACCAGGATTGATGGAGAAATTATATGTGAGGCCTATGCTCTATATAGATTTGCACGTCAATTCAAGTGTTTACAAAAGATTTTTGTATCTCCCCCAGTACATGTCAGGTTATAGAAACATCTGAGGGTTGCTCAGCAACTGTGGCTACTGAAATCAAGGGAGAAGACTGGGCGGTATTTGATCTACCTGTTGAAAAAGAGGCACAAAACTTGACAATATATTATGCCGAGCACTGGATAGAATCATACCCAAAAGGGGTACTGAATCACCCAGTTTATCAGGTGGGGAAAAGGAAGAGGTCTGTAGAGAGAGAAACCCTTCCTCATGAAGGTGATGCCTCCCCACCTGAAGCTGATTCGCCAAATTCCTCCTCTAGGACTAATTCACCAGATTCCCATGATAGGTATGATGAGGCACAACAAGTGGCAAAGTGGCCTCGTGCCCGATATAATCCTCCGGTTAGAATCAAGAGACCTACTCCATCAACTCTTGGTGAGTTACTTCATTGTGGTAATTTAATCACTACTACTTTATAAAGAAATAAGTCTTATTTTCTTATTCTTTATCTACAGTTGCAGGAGCTGGGAAGAAACTAAAATCAAAGATTGTAGGACCTTCCTCGCAGCCTTCATATCTAAGACCAGAGGCTGTCCAGTTATGGTAGAGTTTATACTGTGGTATTGAGATTGCCTGGCTGGATTTGTGTGAGGGCCTACAACTTCCTGGAATAGGGAATCTTATGGCTTCTACAGATATCCAATATGAGGATAACCCCAATGAAGTGTGGGCTTAAATCAGAGAACTGCAAATGCTCATATATGCCACTGATGAGTCTGTTCCTATCACTAGGTGGGTGAAGTAAATGATTGATCATGGCTCCATTGAGGGGGCTGGTGGTTTTAGAGATGAGGAGTGGCATGATTATGTGCCTCCTGAAGATGTAAGTTTTCTTTCCTTATTTTCTTTGCAACTTGATTCCAGTCGAATATTTGTTACTTAAGGAAGTTATTTTCTTCATCTTGCAGCTTGCAAAGAAAGGAACTGAGGTTCCTTCGCCACAGTATATTCTTGGTGGTACTGCCATTGGGGATACTGTTGAATCTCCTCGTGAACCAGGCGAGATATCTCTAGGCCAGTAGGCCATGGATGAGGAGTTTCACATGGCTTTCCCCTCTCTCATCCAGGTACCTATAATGGAGACTACCGATACTCCCAAAAAACCAAATAAGCAAAGGCAACGAAGGAGGAAGTCCACAGCTAAACGCTTCATTAGCAGCGGTAAGTCCTTTGGGTAATCATGAGTCTATGCCCATGAAAAGGTTGCTCATATTTTTAAGGATTTTAGGGGATTATTCAATTCCCCACCCCCCCCCCCCCCCCGAGGGAAAGGATTGATCCTTTTTCAAGGACATTAGAGGGTGATGTGTAACAATCGCAAATTCAAGATGACTTGGCTGCTCCTAGAGAAGATCCAGCATCTGTTCCCAGTATCCCTCCTGCTGTTGTTGCAAGAAGAGAAGAACCTGTTTCTGGTAAGTTAACAATGCTTCATAAATATGTTGAACAAAACACCGATTGAATTCCATTATGTGATACTTCAGGTTCAACTCCTACATTAGATCTTCTAGCGGCTGTTGCAACTGATGCCGTGATTTTATCTGAAGATGTTGTCCAGGGTCAGGGGCTGCATGACGTAAGTCGTCCAGAAGACACATCAAATTCTCCCACTGGTGAGACTAACCAGGATTATGAAATATCATTGGATGAAATGATGAATTTTGTCATGTATTTAGAAGAATTTTATGATCATGCTAAGTTATCATATGATTTAGAATACCTTGGGCATGAGTGTTATCCTTTGACAAGTAAATTTTCTTATAATTTACACTTCTAATCATGAATGAAAATAACATGCAGTTCCATCCATAGAAGCTGTTGAACTGCCAATGCCTGAAGAGGGTGCGGACATTGATTTCAACCCTACCATTTCAGAAACATTAGCTCAAGAAGAGCTAAACCCAGTAAACCCTTCTGAGACCCATCTTGAAGATTCTGTTGATACTGGGAAAGATGGGTAGGAGTCTTCTTAGGTTTCTGATCTACCGTCGGGTAAGGGATAACAATATTTGTGATTGTATTTAATTTTCAAGACAATCGATTCTTTTTTTATCCTTTGAAACTAACCAAATATTTCAATTAATTATGCAGGGCCCTCAACTCTAGTGGCTAGATCTGGAGGCGAGGCCTCATCCTCTACCCCAATGAGAATTGAAAGCGAAGAAGAATAGGTCAGGGGGAAGGAGAAGAACAGGGAACTTCCTTAAGTGCATTAATCCCATATTACATGCCCCCCCTGTGATGATGATGTTGAATCAGACCCATAGGTTCTTAAGGCACTCATCTTTTCACAATGAAAGGCATGGAACAACATATGGAAAATCATATCTAAGGTTCCTTTAGAAGAGTTATCATCAAAGATCCCTCGATTGTCATCCCAGTTCGACATGCTAGGACTTGGCGGTTTTGGATACCAAGAGATACATACTACGGTGAAACAAGTAATCTTCGGGAGGGAACAGGAGAAAAAGTGTCATAAAGATCTGACCAGGGTCAAAATGTCAGTCAACATCGGCAAATTTGAGGCTATGGTATCCTGATCTGAGGCTGACTATGCTTCCAAGATGAAGGAGCTGAAGCATAAGATCAAAGAAAAAGTTGTCCAGAAGATGAACCTTCAGCAACAGATAGATGTTGTTACTGGGGAACTTGACCAACTTAATAATTCACTGGAAGGAGTTCAAACGAATGGTATGAAGGCCATTACGGATACCAAGAAAGCACTCCATCAGGATGAAAAGAGTGAAGTTGGTCGAGTGCATGAGCTTCAAGTAGCTGCTGATGAAGCTCGGGATGCGGTTCATCAAGTGAAGACTTATGTCGACAGCCTTTTGTAATTTCTTGAAAAAAGAGAAGAGACTCCAATCTGTGGATGTCCTTCTAATTCTTGTGCATCAATGGAGATTACTTTTATCTTCAATCTTTTATGCTTGTATTATTTCTCTACCTGCTTTAAATTTTACCTAAGCCAATGGTCCTAGTAAGCATAGTTTGATTTTTACTAGGATTATTATAAATAACCCTACAAACTTTGAATCTCTTAATTTCTCAATATTACCTAAACCATACAAAATGTATGTTTCATGAGCTGGAACTTGACTTTTATTTAGAGTTCCTTTGTCTTTTGTGGGCAATTTAAAGTCATGCACGTCGGACATAAAGAGGCTAATGTTTAAGGTCGAAATAGATTTGACCGAAATGGATTAAAATTCACTCAATTATTTTAAAATTAATCTGAAAACATATTACCATACTCAAGTATGAGGGAAAATATGTAAACTATGACTTAAGAATATTTGAATATAAGGAATGATATGAAAAAGAGCTAAAAGGAATTAGAAGAAGTAATTCCCAAGAATGAAGTTACCATTATTTAACAAACCCGTTAGGGGGTTGAATTATGCAGGGCCACCTAAGGGCATTGGCTGCATAGTCAAATAAATAAAATCTTTTGGCTGACAGGTCCGTTATGTAGACTACTTATGCAAGGCCACCTAAGGGCACGTGCTGCATAGTCTGGAAAAAGAATTCTCAGAAATTTACTTTCCTAGTGCTGGAAAGCCAGAGAAAGTTTATGGAGATTCAAATTTTCCACAGTATAGAGTTTTCTGTATGGAAAGAGGTACTTGAATATGGAGAAGATATTTCCAAACAAGATTATCAAAGAACTGGATGGATATCACTCCTACAAAGTTCTGACCCAAACGTAGGGAATGAGAGTATAAACCATAGACTTGAATACTTTCAGATCTTGAAAAAAAAATGATATGGTACAAGTACGTTAAGGATGGCTATTTTTGCAGATCCCTACATATTGTCATTTAAGACAAATAAGGACAAAAGAGGATTTCTTCCCAAGAATGAAGTTACCAGTATCCGAAAAACCCTTTAGGGGGTTGAATTATGCAGGGCCACCTAAGGGCATTGGTTTCATAGTCAAATAATAGCATCTTTTGGTTGAAAAATCTGTTATGGAGACTGTTTATGCAAGGCCCCCTAAGGGCACGTACTGCATAGTTAGGCAAAAGAATTCTCAGAAGTTTGACATTTTTGTGACTAGAAGTCAAGAAAATGGTTATGAAGATCTGAAAATATTTAAGGTTAGGATTATGACACATAAATATGGGTATTGTCCAATGTATGCAGAGATACACAAATCAATACTAACCATAATCATGTTGTGGCTGGGTCCTGAATGGAAATGTTGGACTTCACTATGTATCCCATAAGGATGGGAATCAAGCCTATGTAGTTCTTGAACTAAAGTTTAACGTCATGTGGGATAAAAGGATTGGAGATCTTAGTTTAGGGTCATAGATCTTGGACCATTATAAGAAATAAACAGTGTGTGTTTTCATGGGGACTTTTCAGCCAGGGGACTGAAAGAGGAATTTGGGGTTAGGCCCAAAAGACTTGGGGCTGGATTTGAGGGACACTCGAACATTCCTGCGTATCCCATAAGGATGGGAATCAATCCCACGTAGTTCTAGAACTACCCTCTTACAAATTTGGTTCGTACATGTGAAGGGTGAAAGGGTACCTTAGTGCAATGATGGTTTGACCCAAGATAAATTATTCAGGCGTTGCCATGTATTCAAATAGTCTTTGAAATGAATCATGATTGAAAATCAATTTAAATAATGATTCCCTCTCAGGTGAGGGTATCAAAGAATATTTTAGTTTATTGTCATATTGGACAAAAGTGTTGTATATTTTAACGTCGTATAGCAATGACGAAAGTGAACCAATGTAAAAATCTTGATTCTAGGGGCGGTTTCACAAATCAACATCATATGAGATGGAGGTGAACAGATGTGAATAGATTAGTTTTGGGCTTGAACCTTGGGAGGCTGCCTACGTACCCATCCTAGAAGGCAAGGATCAAAGTCCGCGTAGTTCAATTAAAGAATGAATTAGTGATCAAGTTGTTCTTGGGGACAATGATCTAAAAAATAGTGTTGGGACTTACACAAGGTTAGTATCCCAGAGAGAGTGTTATGGTTGAAGTTTTCTCTAAGCTCATGTGAGTCATACTCGGTGTGAGAAATAAGAGGTAGCAACAACCTTAATGATGCACAGTTTAATGTCATGTAGGACATATGAAGGGACTATGCAGTTTAAAGTCTTGCAGTTATGACTATTGGTGCAGCACAGTTTATGTAGAGACCCAAAGCTTAACGTACATGGACATTAGATTACTTTAGCGGAATACTTAGTACATAACAAAAACAGACACACAAGGACCGTAATAGTTTAGTGTCTTTGGAAACTTGGAACGTAATCCTCTAATCGTGGTGAAAGATCTTCAACATCTCCCATAAAGATCTTCCTTTTTTTTCTTACCTAAAACCTTTCTTTATATCCTGGGGAAAAGAAAACATAAAAAGTGTGAGCTCAAATGATCATTAAGGGTAAGCATGGATAAAATAAAACATACCATATACATTTGAACTTAAAAACATGAACATAATGTTTAAACATCAAAAGCTTGAGAAATGACACAAAACATGGAAGTACATAAGGCATAGATCATAAAGAAACATTAAGAATGATAAAATAGCATGGGAATAAAACATGTAATTTTGGAAACCATTAATCACATGATATGATTTCCATAGTAGCCAAGGAATTGCTGCCAAGACCATCTTAGCGGACAAAGTCCCTTTCTAAATCGAGTTCACTCCTCGTTCCAGTCCTCTATTACTGAACCAGTTTAACTTGTCGTTCCAGCCATGTCTATCTCATGAGATATAAATCTTTACCCAATGCATTGGAGGGAGATATAGGTCCCACCCATCTCATAATGAAATAATTCAAACTTGTGCCACAAAATCATAAATCATACATCATAGCATAACCCATGAAATAAAATGGGATTCTTAAACATCATGACATCATAACATAATCCATAAACAATTGATATCATTTCATCATAAGAAAATTGAAATCATTTAAATCATAGAGAAATTTTACTTGAAACATACACATATGAAATAATGTCATCTTAGATGGAAAATAGTTTTGACAAAACACTTGAAATGAATTCTTGAGGAAAATATCCTTTCTTCTTTAAAATCATTTTCTTTTCACAAAATTCCATGAAATTTTAAAAGATAAGGGTTTTTTTGAAAATAATCATGAAATCTTGTAGAGGAAGCTTCTTGAAAATGAGGCGTTATAAAACCGTAAAAATCCGTTCACTCCGTATAAGTTAAAAATAGCATTCTCCTCGTACTTTTGTTGGAAAAGTCAAAAATTACCTTATATGGTAACCAAAGGAAAGATTCCATTCATACAATGTGGTAAAAATTCAATAAAGGGTAAAAATGACTTTAAACATCCATGGAAGAATGGTAAACATTTTATGAAAGCATTTTTATAAAACACGGTCATGGATGATAAACGTAACCCCAGTAAATACTTACGTATAAACAATCTCGGATAAAAATGAGATTGAAAATTTATCCCTTACCTTAGGTCTGATTTGCTTCGTAAGAGTCTGAACCTCCTGTATAATGATTTAAATAATGTCACTGACTTATTCCAAAATCATACTCATTGTTATGATATCATATATGGTTCACTTATGACTTTATATTACCTGTTCTTTTGTAAATTCCATGTTAAAGAGCGTTTTAGGAAAAATCGTTTCATTTGTCATCCGTGTTTTGACTTTTAATTATTCATATGATTACTTAGATAATGATTACTTAATTCCAGAATGTAAAACATTATTTATATATAATATATATTCAGAATATACATATATATAATGGATCGATAAATGGAAATAAATACACCGTTCATGGAGACGGTAGACCGTACGTACGCGTGAACGTTGTTTTCGTTTCCTTATTGAATTGAGTGGAATTAAGTAGATGACATAAATATATATATACATAAATCAATAAGTATTATTATTTCATATATTTCATGATTACTTATTATATATACTTTATAATCATTCATGAATGGTTAACGTGGAGAATGAATCTCATCGCGTCGTGGAGACGGTAGTCCGTACGTACGCACGAGCGATGATATCATTCTCATGATCGTTGAATTGTATTGGAGAGTATGTATACTATTTCAGAATCAATTTCACTTTTCAATAGTCATATATAGTCATTATTTACACCATTATACCCATCCAAGTAAGGTGGTGGTGGAAAATAGATTACACCACAGCATGGAGACGATATTCCGTACGTACGCACGCGCGGTGATTTCATTTTCCGTATGATGGATAGATGGTGAAATAGGGTTGTTTCATACTTATAATAACATATAAGTATATGAGTGATACTGATGTTATTACTTCATAATGAAACAACTAAAGAAGAATAAGTGGAAGAAGAAATAAAGATGAAATAATCGGTAACGGACATTACCTCTTCTTTGAAGTGCTTCTTTGAGACCTCCTTTTAGGGCATTAAATTGGTCTTAGAAGAATACCAGGACCTCTAGTATGTCTCTAGTGAAGTGGATAGTAGAAAGTGGCAGGGTTTGGCCGAGCATGAAGGCTCAAAGTGGTGTGAGGAAGAGGGGGAGGAGGTGCCCATTTATAAGGGAGGAGAGGGGCTCCTTTGGAAAAACTAAAAATATTATTATATTATAAAGTCAAGTTCGGTTTTAAATAGCTCCAAATTGATTTATTTCTAATCTAAGGTGGTTATGGGTCGAAATCCTCTAATCCAATGGAATTTAGACAAGTTTAGGTTCCTATTTTAACCTTATCATTTAGATTTATCACTAAGATAAATAATTTTACTTTTACCGTGTCTTCTTGTGTTCTTATACTATAAGGTTAATAAACTTACTATAATCAGCTAAACTAACCCCAAGTTGTTTATAATTAATATATATAACCTTATCTAAGTCATTTGTCTAAACCTTAGATTTTTAGGAATAAAATAACAATTAATAATATAATATTTGTTTTAAAAACTATTTTATGTCAATTTTGACACTATTTAGTAATTGATTTTTGTGAAAATCATAACAGAATGATTAGTTCGAAAAAAGTTAATTAAATCAATAATAACATGTCATATTAACATATAAAATTAGTGGAATTCATAAAAAATCTCAAATTACATTTATTTGGGTATTTATAACATCAATTATGTCAATATTTCATTAATAAGATAATTACTGCATCATCGTTGTGTCATAAATAAATTAAATTATTTAATGTCTAAAAATTACAAATAAAATACCATTATGTATTAACTCTTTTTATCTTTCTAATGAATATTTATAGTCGAATTTATCTTATGTGTAACCCTATATTAAAAATGATTTTCTTATTAAACTTTGATTTTAACTATTTTAACCCTTCTTTAAATAAATTAATAATAAATGTCCTAATCTAATACAAGTGGGCCTAAATGGTCATATTTTATTCCTAAGGTTGTTTTTTGTCGAATTACACTTATCCAATAGAATTAGGATATGTGTTAGGGTAATAATAATATCATTTTTACCCTTAATTACCCTATTTACTTTTAACCGTGGTAAAAAAAAGTAAAAAGTTACTATTCACCAAAAATTATTTTCATCTCATTGAACCACATTTTACTTACTGAAATCAACCGTGTCTCTCGGATTTTTTAAATTCCACCCACAGAAGCGGTAAAATTAAGTTTTATGAAAAATTCAGTTTTTTTTAACTACCACTTAGTGGATTCACTATTCATCAAAAAATGAAAGTTTCTAGAAAAATACCAAAAATTAGGCCTAAGCTATATTTGATATTATGAATTAAAAAATGATCTCTATTTTACCAAATTCAAAACATATCATTTTCATTAATTAATTTAAAAATTAATTCCCGTCATCAAAACAAATAGCGTGTTTTTAAGAGATAATAACCATCAAAAGATTGACACTTGTTTATGTCTGGTTTAAATGTGAAATTACATCCAATGACCAACATTGTATTAAATTGTAAAAATATATTCTAAATATATTTTAAAACCACTCAAATTAATAAATTATCACTATTAATTATTTCGATTGAAAAAGTTGTTTTTAATTAAAATTTAGTAATTTTCACTATTCATCAAAATATGAAAGTTATCTGAAAAGTACCAAAATTTCACCCTAAGCTAATTTCGATATTACGAATCCAAAAATGAAGTCCATTTTGAAAGATAAAATTTATAAAATTTCAAAATTTGGGTATTACTATTCATAACATCTTGTTTATATAACATATCGTTGTTTAGCGAAACTCGGTATTGCGTACAACACACGCTATCGTGGAAGGTCGCGATTGCGTGTAGTGCAAGCCAAGTCAGGGATACATGTTGTGAAAGCTCCTTTTGGTGTAGGGTACAACACAAGACATTAATGAAATTAAAAAGAATATTTTTCATAAAATCTCGGGGTGTTACATTCTACCCCCCTTAAAATGAATTTCACCCTCAAAATTCGTCGTGGTTATAAATGGTTTACTACTTGAAAGTTTCTTTAATAGAAACCCACATCATAAAATGGAATACCAAAACCAATATTTAAAAACAAAAGTATGAAACATAACGGTTACCCAAATAAACTAATCACTGGGTTTCCACATAGGTGGAAATATGGATATGGAAGAGAAATCTAACTGTCATGTTCTGATGGAGAGTGGTAGAGAACATGGATATGGAAAAGCCAGCAATCACAAATCCATAAATTTGTGACAATCTAAGGTATCATCTGATTCATCAGATATAAGAGCAATATGACAACATTTTTGGTTTTCAAGATCATTTCCCTAAAGTTGATGAAATTGGAATTAGAAGAAATACTTTCGTGATTTTGGTATAGTCTCACCATCGGTCGTTCTTTGGAAAATTTCCACTTAATCTCTTAAAGAAATGTAGTTGAATTTGTCATTCGTGATGTGTTAGCAGATCATGTGATAGAATTATGGGTCATTCCATCTATCTCAAACAAAAGGTTAGAAAAATTATCAAAAAATACATAAGTCCATCTATAGTGAGATTAATCATATATGGTTCCTAAAATGGACTTATACTTCTTATATTATACTGCTTAATATAATAAAACTAGTTTCTACTAAACAGGGACTTCCTGTAGGCCAGTGGTAGGCGATAAAGGCCAGTCGCACTTCGGTTGTGGGTTCAATTCCCACAGCCTTGTCCGACGTGATGGGTTGTCGCCCAACCTGTAGGTTGTCCTTTTTCTAAAACTATATTACTATAACATCCCATCAATAAAAGTTCTATCCTTAAACAATACTAACTTATGTCCAACATAATTCATTCCAATCATTAGGCTTATTTAAAATACTTCAGTCCAAGCTCATAGTATAAAGAAAATGATTACTTGAAATGCCACATAACAATCACGTGAATGCCATCATTTATCCCCCATATATCATAAGATATATCTTGTTGGTCAAATTACAAACATTTGAATACCTTAATCATGTATTCTCTGGAATAATGAATACCCATTGAACCTTAGTGAAAACATGAATGCAGTTAAAAGTTAACACTTTCCACATACCAAAATCCTCAAAATTCTTTATACTCCAACCATGATATCACTTATTCCTTATATCAATCATGAGATCATGAATACAATCAAAAATCTCATTATCTTCTTTATCCCTTCATTATGTGCATATCATCAGCTTACCAAAATTTCTCAATCACTTTCCATGGTTACCGGTACCATAAAATTATTGAAAACCACAATAGACCAATACATAAATATTACAATATTCCACGATACTATATACATCATTATTTTGGAATCCCATTACATAAACACTTAATCATTCCACCACATCATTGTCATATTCAACATCTCCAATAGTGATCGCATGTGACATTCCTTTTTTCCTTTGCCTTAATTGGTTGCTCATGTCGATCATCATTAACCCTTGGATTAGGGCATTGATTAGCATAATGCCCCATTTCATTGCACTTGAAGCATTGAAGTGTTGTTGGTGCGTTCTCTGCAGTCTTTTCTTTATTCACACCATTAGCAACCCTTTTTCAATTACTTCGACACTCAGCTGCTCGATGACCTTCTTTTCCACACTTAAAACATTTTCTAGTCCCTTTAAGACAATATTCACCATGCTTCTTTCCACACTTTGAGCATAAGGAAACATTCATCTTCTTTTCACCATTATTCTGAGATTTCTCCTTGAACTCCATCTTTCATTTCTTGACAAAACTATGAGATGGATAAGTAACACCAAATTCCATTTATACCTTGATAGCACAACGCACCATTTCTTTATATCTACTGAAGTCTCTTATAGCTAATGCCCTTCGAAGATTTGGTTTTAAGCCACTGAAGAATCAATCAACTTTATTTCCAGGTTGGATGATAATACCAGAAGCGTACCTTGCAAGTCTTGTAAAATTTGCTTCATAGGTACCAACGGATTCATCATCCTTTTTCTTTAGTTCAAGAAACTCCTTCTCCATCTTTGTTCGGAGAATACGAGGGAAGTACTTATTTAAAAATAAGTTCTTGAACTCGTCCCATTCCATGGACTCAATTTCATATCTTGGCCTCGTATTCTTTATAAGATTCCACCATTGATCAGCTTCACCTTCCAAACGAGATACTGCTAAGATGACTTTATCATGTTCAGAACATTGAAGAACTTAAAATATATTTTCAGTGGTACTGATCCATTGTTCAGCAACAAGTGGATCAGAAGACCCACTGAAAGAAGGTGGACGTTGCCTCATGAAGGACTCAATAGAATATTGTTCCCTTCTCTACTCATTTGGAAGTCCAGAATGATTCATAGCTTGTGTAAGTATAGCAATAAGATTTTTCACTCCATCTCCCATAACATTTGTTTGTTCAGGAGGAAAATCATTGCATTGTCCATTACATTGATCAACACGGTTCTTTTGGGTTCCAGCCATCGTCTAAAACCCAAAAAGAATAGTGTGAGAGGAAAAAATCATGGTAGGGAAAACAACACAATAAAGGGGGAGTACCTTCAATATCTAACATCTTAGGTTAAATTCTAAGATCGTTACCATAGTTCTAGGAATATATCCTATACGTATACTTATCCTTAGGGAAATCACTAGACATACCTTAGAAATATCTATAGGGATCTCACTAACATTTTCGCATCCTAGTTTCCAAAGGTTGACTAAACCTTTCCTATGATACCAACTTTAGAGACCCAAAGCTTATCATACATGGAAATTACATTACTTTAGTGGAATACTTAGTACATAACAAAAACAGACACACAAGGACCGTAATAGTTTAGTGTCTTTGGAAACTTGGAACGTAATCCTCTAATCGTGGTGAAAGATCTTCAACATCTCCCATAAAGATCTTCCTTTTTTTATTACCTAAAACCTTTATTTATATCCTGGGGAAAAGAAAACATAAAAAAGGTGAGCTCAAATACTCAGTAAGGGTAAGCATGGATAAAATAAAACATACCATATACATTTGAACTTAAAAACATGAACATAATGTTTAAACATCAAAATCTTGATAAATGACACAAAACATGGAAGTATGTAAGGCATAGATCATAAAGAAACATTAAGAATGATAAAATAGCCTGGGAATTAAACATGTATTTGTGGAAACCATTAAGAACATGATATGATTTCCATAGTAGCCAAGGCATTGCTGCCAAGACCATCTTAGTGGACAAAGTCCCTTTCTGAATCGAGTTCACTCCTCGTTCCAGTCTTGTATTACTGAACCGGTTTAACTTGTCGTTCCATCCATGTCTATCTCATGAGATATAAATCTTTACCCAATGCATTGGAGGGAGATATAGGTCCCACCCATCTCATAATGAAATCATTCTTACTTGTTCCACAAAATAATAAATCATACATCATAGCATAACCCATGAAATAAAATGGGATTTTTAAACATCATGCCATCATAACATAATCCATAAACAATTGATATCATTTCATCATAAGAAAATTGAAACCATTTAAATAATAGAGACATTTTACTTGAAACATACACATATGAAATAATGTCATCTTAGATGGAAAATAGTTTTGACAAAACACTTGAAATGAATTCTTGAGGAAAATATCCATTCTTCTTTAAAATCATTTTCTTTTCACCAAATTCCATGCAATTTTAAAAGATAGGGGTTTTGTTGAAAATAATCATGAAATCTTGTAGAGGAAGCTTCTTAAAAATGAGTCGTTATGAAACTGTAAAAATCCATTCATGCCGTATAAGTTAAAAATAACATTCTCCTCGTACTTTTGTTGGAAAAGTCAAAAAGTACCTTATATTGTAACCAAAGGAAAGATTCCATTCATAAAATGTGGTAAAAAGTCAATAAAGGGTAAAAATAACTTTAAACATCGATGGAAGAATGGTAAACATTTTATGAAAGAATTTTTAGAAAACATGGTCATGGATGATAAACGTAACCCCAGTAAATACTTACGTATAAGCAATCTCAGATAAAAATGAGATTGAAAATTTATCCCTTACCTTAGGTCCGATTTTCTTCGTAAGTGTCCGAACCTCCTGTATAATGATTTAAATAATGTCATTGACTTATTCCAGAATCATAATCATTGTTATGATATCATATATGGTTCACTTATGACTTTATATTACCCGTTCTTTTGTAAATTCCAAGTTAAAGAGCGTTTTGGGTAAAATCGTTTCATTTGTCGTCTGTGTTTTGACTTGTAATTATTCATATGATTACTTAGATCATGATTACTTAATTCCAGAATGTAAAACATTATTTATATATAATATATATTCAGAATATACATATATATAATGGATCAATAAATGGAAAGAAATACACCGTTCATGGAGACGGTAGACCGTACGTACGCATGAACGCTGTTTTCGTTTCCTTATTGAATTGAGTGGAATTAAGTAGATGAAATAAATATATATATACATAAATCCATCAGTATTATGTCATATATTTCATGATTACTTATTATATATACTTTATAATCACTCATGAATGGTTAACGTGGAGAATGAATCTCATCGCGTCGTGGAGACGGTAGTCCGTACGTACGCACGAGCGATGATATCATTCTCATTATCGTTGAATTGTATTGGAGTGTATGTATACTATTTCAGAATCAATATCACTTTCAATATTCATATATAGTCATTATTTACACCATTATACCCATCCAAGTAAGGTGGTGGTGGAAAATAGATTACACCACGGCGCGGAGATGATATTCCGTACGTACGCACGCGCGGTGATTTCATTTTCCATAGGATGGATAGATGGTGAAATAGGGTTGTTTAATACTTATAATAACATATCAGTATATGAGTGATACTGATGTTATTACTTCATAATGAAACAACTAAAGAAGAAGAAGTGGAATAAGAAATAAAGATGAAAGAATCGGTAACAGACATTACCTCTTCTTTGAAGTGCTTCTTTGAGACCTCATTTTAGGGCACTAAAATTGGTCTTTGAAGAAGTTCAGGACCTCTAGAATGTCTCTAGGGAAGTGGAGAGGAGAAATTGGCAGGGTTTGGCCGAGCTTGAAGGCTCAAAGTGGTGTGAGGAAGAGGGGGAGGAGGTGCCCTTTTATAAGGGAGGAGAGGGGATCCTTTGGAAAAACTAAAAATATTATTTTATTATAAAGTCATGTTCGGTTTTAAATAGCTTCAAATTGATTTATTTCGAAGTTATGTGGGTATGGGTCGAAATCCTCTCATCCAATAGAATTTAGACAAGTTTATGTTCCTATTTTAACCTTATAATTTATATTTATCATTAAGTTAAATAATTTTACTTTTATCGTGTCTTCTTGTGTTCTTATACTATAAGGTTAATAAACTTAATATAAGCAGCCAAACAAACCCCAAGTTGTTTATTATTAATATATATAACATTATCTAAGTAATTTGGTAGAACCTTAGATTTTTAGGAATAAAATAACAATTAATAATATAATATTTGTTTTAAAAACTATTTTATGTCAATTTTGACACTATTTAGTAATTGATTTTTGTGAAAATCATAACAGAATGATTAGTTCGAACAAAGTTAATTAAATCAATACTAACATGTCATATTAACCTAAAAAATTAGTGGAATTCATAAAAAGTCTCAAATTACATTTATTTTGGTATTTATAACATCAATTATGTCAATATTTCATTAATAAGATAATTACTGCATCATCTTTGTTTCATAAATAATTTAAAATATTTAATGTCTAAAAATTACAAATAAAATACCATTATGTATGAAATATTTTTATCTTTCTAATAAATATTTATAGTCGAATTTATCTTATGTATAACCCTATATTAAAAATGATTTTCTTATTAAACTTTGATTTTAACTATTTTAACCCTTCTTTAAATAAATTAATAATAAATGTTTTAATCTAATCCAAGTGGGCCTAAATGGTCATATTTTATTCCTAAGGTTGTTTTTGGTCTAATTAAACTTATCCAATATAATTAGGACATGTGTTAGGGTAATAATAATATCATTTATACCCTTAATTACCCTATTTACTTTTAACCGTGGTAAAAAAAGTAAAAAGTTACTATTCATCAAAAATTATTTTCATCTCATTGAACCACATTTTACTTACTAACATAAATTTTGTCTCTCAGATTTTTGAAATTCCACCCACAGAAGCGGTAAAATTAAGTTTTATGAAAAATTCAGTTTTTTTTAACTACCACTTAGTGGTTTCACTATTCATCAAAAAATGAAAGTTTCTAGAAAAATACCAAAAATTAGGCCTAAGCTATATTTGATATTATGAATTCAAAAATGATGTCTATTTTACCAAATTCAAAACATATCAGTTGCATTAATTAATTTAAAAATTAATTCTCGTCGTCAAAACAAATAGCGTGTTTTAAGAGATAATAACTATCAAAAGATTGACACTTGTTTATGTCTGGTTTAAATGTGAAATTACATCCAATGACCAACATTGTATTAAATTGTAAAAATATATTCTAAATATATTTTAAAACTACTCAAATTAATAATTTATCACTATTAATTATTTCAACTGAAAAAGTTGTTTTTAATTAAAATTTAGTAATTTTCACTATTCATCAAAATATGAAAGTTATCCGAAAAGTACCAAAATTTCACCCTAATCTAATTTCTATATTACGAATCCAAAAATGAAGTCTATTTGGAAAGATAAAATGTATAAAATTTCAAAATGTGGGTATTACTATTCAAAACGGCTAGTTTATATAACATATCATTGTTTAGCGAAACTTGGGATTGCGTACAACACACGCTCTCGTGGAAGGTCACGATTGCGTGTAGTGCAAGCCAAGTCAGGGATGCGTGTTGTGAAAGCTCCTTTTGGTGTAGCGTACAACACAAGACATTAATGAAATTAAAAAGAATATTTTTCATAAAATTTCGAGGTGTTACAGTTTAGTGTCATGTAGCAGGGACAAAATACAGTTTAACGTCATATTGGACATATTAAAGGACTTTCTGTACAGTTTACCGTCATATAGTTAGGATGATGGGGACAATACAGTTTAATGTCATGATGGACAAAAAGAAGACTGTGCAGTTTAGTGTCATGCAATGACGACAAAAGAGTACACCATTTAACGTCATGTTGGACGTATTAGGGACTTTTTCACAGTTTAACATCATGTTGGACGAAAAAGGGATGATACAGTTTAGCATCATGTTGGACGTAAGTGACAATAGTTTAAGGTCGAATGCATGGACCGTTGGATGATGCAATTTAATGTCATACTGGACGTAAGGGACGTGAAAATAGTTTAAGGTCGTATGCATGGGCCGTTGTTGTATAGTTTAATGTCATATAGCAAGGACAATGAAAGGGATACAGTTTAATGTCATGTTGTCTGGACATGATGAGCAGTTTTAATGTCATGCAGGATGGTGGTGCATTTTAAGGTCATACCAGACCAATGATGATATATTTTGTGTTTATACAAAATACTTCTTCAAAAATCTGGCATTGGTTGGAGTAGTGATGAGTTCTCCATCCATCGAGATTAATAAATAAGCTTCATTGGAGTAGACCCTATGTATTGAGTAAGGTCCTTCCCATTTTGGATCAATCTTGGGAGGTTTCTTTCCTAGTATCATTGGTGTTATGAGAACTAATACCAATTTTCCCTGAGTGAATGAACGAAGACGAACTTTTTTGTTTAAAGCTCGTGCTATTCGATTCTGATAGACTTCAAGTGGTGCAAAGTGCACAATCTTTTATCATATAACTGTTCCAATTCATTCAATAACTTTTGAGATTGTTCATCTATAGATGACTGGTCACAAATAGATACTCTGAGCGACGGTAGTTGAACTTCAATGGGCAAGATAGCTTCTGTTCCATATACCAGTGAATATGGAGTTGACCGCGTTGCAGTGCGGGTGGTAGTCCGATAAGCCCATAAAGAATGAAAGAGTTTATCAGGCCATGATTGATTATCTTTATCCACCATCTTTTTCAGTATATTTGAAAGAGTCTTATTAAAGGATTTTATCTATCCATTGTCCATTGCATGATACAAAGATGAATGATTGGATTTGATTTTGTATTCTTGATACAACTTCTTCACCTCAGATGAACAAAAGTTGGTGCCATTGTCCGTCAATATAGTATGAGGGACACCAAATCTGGTAATAATGTTAGACTTGATGAAGCTAACAATGCATTTAGAACTGACTTCCTTAAGAGGTATTGCCTTTTCCCATTTGGGAAAAGAAATCAGTATCAGTAAGAATATACATAAAATTCTTGGTCGTAGCTGAAGGGGAAGGTCCCACCACATCCATTCCCCATGTGGCAAATGGCCACGAGTATTTAGCTGTATGAAGCAACTATGGAGGTTGATGAATGAAGTTGGCATGTACTTGGCATGAATGACACTTCTTTGTGAAATCAACACAATCTTGTATCATTGAAGGCCAAAAGTATCCAAGCCTTTGAATCTGATCAAACATTCTATGTCCATACTGGTGGGCACCACAGACTCCTGCATGCACTTCTTTCATGACAGCCATTGTCTCTTCACCATCAATTCATATGAAGAGAACTCCATCAAAACCACGTTTGTAGAGAATTTTCTCTAGGTGATCTGGACTATCATAAAGAGTAAAATTGACCACACGTCGCCGGATTTGTTCTTTCTCAGCTCTATCAGGTGGAAGTGTTCCATTTTGAAGGTATTACATGTTAGCTGACATCCATCTTATAGTATGACCATATGGTTCAGGAATGGGACTAATTTCATTTATTTCCTTTGTTCTGATTCAAACATAAGGTGAAATTGCACAACTGTTGGCAATACTGATGATTGTATCGTCCCGATTTGGATCTTCCAGAGTTGTGGCTATATTAGCTAGTGCATCAGCTTGAGAATTTTGTGATCTTGGGACATAAGAAAATTTCGGTTCTGAAGGGAATTCCGCCATTAATTCTCTGACGTAATCATACAAAGGGATTAGTTCTTCTTTTCTGATGGCATAATCCCCATTGACTTTTTTAATTACCAGGTCTGAATCACCTTTCACTTTTAAGTGATTCACTTGTTCTTGAAGCGCCAATTACAAGCCTGTGAAGAGAGCTTGGTATTTGGCTTAATTATTGCTACAAACTTCCCATAATAAGAAGGAATAAGGTAATACTGCCTTTTCTGGAGAAAAGAGCACAATTCCTAAGCCAACTTTGTTGAATTTAGGATTTTCCATTTTCCTCCCTGTTGGACTTCTGGAAGCACCATCAAAATACATTTCCCATGCCTGAGGACTTTCTTGAATAGAGAAGACTTCCTCATCATGGAGTTCAATATCTGAAGATGTGTCTTCCACTGAAGAGTGTTCAGCCAGGAAATCAGCCAGAGCTTGTCCCTTTATTGCCTTTTGAGACACATACTGAATTCCGAATTGCTGCAAAATAACTTCCCACCTTGCCAGACGTCCTGTAAGAATTGGAAAACTAAGGATGAATTTGAGCGGGTTATTGCGAGATACCAATTAGACATCGTGATGTTGTAGGTAGTGTCTCAACTTCTGAACTGCAAATATTAATTCCAGGCATCACTTCTCAATACTTGAATACTGGGTTTCTGCTTCAAACATAGTCTGACTAAGGTAGTAGAGGCCGTTTTCATTCCCAGTGTCATTTTTCTGAGTAAGAAAGGCACCCAATGATCACTCTAAAGTTGTCACATAGAGGATAAGTGGTCTTCCTTCAACAGGTGGCATGATTACTGGTGGACTCAAGAGGTATTTCTTGAGAATATCGAATTCTTATTGACATTATTCAGTCCATTGGTAAGTGACTCCCTTCTTCTTCAATTTGGTGAAGGGTAAACTTTTTCCTGCCAAATTGGAGATGAAACACCGAATATAGGCTAAGTGTCCTTGAATTCCTCTTAATTATTTCAAATTTCGAAGAGGTGACATACCAAGGATTGACTTTGTCTTCTTAGGATCGACTTCAATACCATGATGGCATACAAAAAAGCCGAGAAATTTTCCTGAGGTTACCCCAAAAGCACATTTTAAGGGGTTTATCTTCAAATTATGTTTCCGAAGTTTGCAGAATATGACTTCTAAATCATCCAAGTGATTAGAACATTGTTTGGATTTGACCACCAAATCAACCACATAACATTCAACAAACTTTCCTAAAAAGGGATTGAAGATACGATGCATTTCATGCTGATATGTTGTGTCTGCATTCTTTAAGCCAAAGGGCATTACCTGGTAGAAAAACACACCTTGAGGGGCTCTGAAGGTTGTGGATTCCTCATCTTCTGGAGCCATTCAAATTTGATTATATCTGGAATATCCATCCATGAAGGAAAGTGCTTCATATCCAGCTGTTGCATCAATTAAAAGTTCTGTAATTAGAACTGGGAAATCATCCTTAGGATAATGCCGATTAAGATCTCTGAAATCGGTGCAAACTCTAATTTTTCCGTTCTTCTTCTTCACTGGGAAAATATTATCCAACCACTTGGGATATTTAACTTCTCTGAAGAAGTTATCTTTGATAAGCTTATCCACTTCAGCTTCAATTTTGGAAGCATAAGTTGGGTGTGTTCTTCTCACGGCTTGCTTAAATCCTTGATGTTCTTCTGGTAAACCCAAATGATGAGTAGCAACATCAGGATCAATCTTGGGCATATCTGTATAGTTCCAAGCAAATATATCTCGATTTTTCATTAAAAAGGAAATATACATCTCTTGTTCTTCAAGAGTCATGGCCACACTGGTTAAAGTGGGGTGTGGATCTTCTTTTGTACCCAGATTTATTTCTCTGAGTTCATCCATGGTGGTAGAGATACCCTCTTCAAATGCTGGAGGAGCATCTCTGAGATCTTCCTCTTTTTCTTCATCATATGTTATTTCTTCCGTTTCTACTTGCATAGTAGATGATAAAGAAAAATTTCCATGATCAGAAGAGATGTTAAATTTGAACATGACCCGATTGGTGATGAAGGGTCTTCCTTGGGAAATAAAGAGGAGATGATGGATTGAGAATCGACATCATTGTTCACCTCTGATGTTGCTATAACTTCTTCTGGCCTGATTTGCGAAGTATAGACTTGTTGGATTTCAGCAGATGAAATGAAGACGTCACCATTTGGGATTTCATCACTACTTGGTGGGTTACCAATTTCTCCCATGTTGTCTGGCTCGATTGTCGTAATTGACATTATGGATCTTTTCATAACAGTATTTTTATTTGGGTCTATCTTGTCAATTTGACTGATAGGCAACACATAATCTGTACTCAAATGTGTAAATGGATTTACTGGAATCATCTCCAAACCATATGGAGCATTAACTTTGGTAATCTCCCTTGTTGTAGATTTATCCTTTCCCTTCATGAGATAGAATTACGCCTCAATGTATTGAGACTCACATGTCTTGAACGGGTCCTTATCACCATAAAATGTCCCAACTTTACCATCGAAACAATATTTGAGACATTGATGGTATGATGAAGGGATAGCTGCATGTTGATGTAGCCAGGGTCTTCCAAGCAAGATGTTGAAGGCTGAGTCTTGATCAACAACCATGAAATATGAATTAGATACAGGATCTCCAAACTGAGTTCTGAGTGTAACCTCGCCCAGTGGTTCTTGTTCATTTTTATCATATCCTTGTAACATCATGGTAGAAGGAGATAAATCAGATTCTATGATGCCCAATTGATGAAGTGTATGAATGGGCATGAGGTTGACTCCTGAACCATTATCAATGAAAGCTTTTCGGACATCTACGCCATTGACCTTTCCAGATAAGTACAAAGGTCCAATATGTCCATGCACGACATCATCTTCATCTTCATCAATAAAAGATATTACTACATGGAATTCCACAGAATTATTCTCTATGTGATAGACTTTAGCTGCAGCAATTTCAGTTTCAAACTCCTGGGGACTTGACAAAGCCTCGATGAGTGCCTCCCGAAGATCTTTTGATAAATTCAAGGCATCCAGAATTGATAACTTGGCCGTTACATGGGCCAGGTGTTTCAATATACCATACTTTTGATCCAAAAGTCTGCGTTTCCCAACAGGAACATGTGGTTTAGCAGGTGTCTTGGAAGTTGATGCTTTAGAAGTTGATGCATCTCATATCGGGATAGGAGTTGGCAATATTCCTGCCTTTAGAAGATTAGACTAATTAGATCCATTTACTTTCTGAGAGGAAGAAGATGGAACCTTCAACCGGTCTTCCAAAATAACTGTGCCAGGACTCAATTTGCTATTGGTGGAAGAACTTGCTTGTTCTTGTTGAGCTCGTTGAAGTTCTCTGCCATGAGTTTTTGTTGCATACACAGTTCTAGCAGGGGTAGAATTGGAATAGTGGATTTTGAAAGATCCACGTCTTCCCATGTATCCTGAGCCTCTGGAACTTCCTCTAATTCCCCTGTTTGATACAGGGAATTCAGGATCATCGAAATCGAAACTGCGATTGGCATATGGATCTATTAATTGAATCATATTAACTGAACCAAAGATTAAATCTTCATCCAATGAGGACTCTGCTTGACTAGCCAATTTAGGTTGTGTCGTTTGGTGGGACGGTGCTCGTTGCTTCGAAGTATATGGCATGAAATCTTCCAGAGTCAAAGACAGCTTAGGCTTTGAAACATACTCATCTTCTTCTGATTGTTTCTCCTTGGAATTGTGCCGTTTCTTTGAGGATTTTCCCTCTAATGAAGAGGATTTTTCTATGACATTCATGGAAGAAGGCACAATTGGTTTCTTCAATTGTGTTCACAAAATAGCATGAGTTTGGTTGATCGTATTTCTGACCATCCAATCATCATATTTTTGTGCATTTTTTATTTTAACTTCTTGCCACTCACCTTCCTCCTCTAGAACTGTAGCAGTAACTCATGCTACCTGAGCTGAAGAAACTTTTAGTTTAACTTGTCCCAAATCGACCATTTTTTGCAGGAGGTCCTTAAAAACAAAACACTCCTAAATGGGATGCCCCAACATTTGATGAAACGGTCAATAGTTGGGATGGTCTTCATCTCCTTCCTTGTTTGGTCTCTTGGGCATTGGCAATTGAACCAAATTATTTTCTAGAGCCAAAATGAAATTACCAGGAAATTTTTCATTTCGAAAAGAGTAAACTTTACTTTTCAAATCCTCAAATTGTTTTCATATTTGATCTCTTTGATTATCTTGACGAAACAGCCTCTGTTGTTGGCGCTAAGGAGGTGGAGACCTTCGGAAAGATGAAGGTTTTGAAGTATAAGCAGGTACAGGTGCTTTCTTAAGCATAACTGTAGAAGTCTCTGCTTTACCCATTCTCCTTTCTAGAGCTGATGGAATTACATGAGATTTAGCCTTAGTCTGTATAAGAGAATCTTCAATCTGTTGAGCGATTGAAGTAAGGTCTCAAAACCCTCCTGCGTATTTCACAGGGATCAATAGCGTGTGTAATTCGTCACACATATTTGCCACACATATTGACAATAGTTCCTCTTGAGGAAGTGCTAAGTTTAGGGAATATGTTAATCCCTTCTAGCGAGCAATGAAATCTGAGACCCTTTCATTCTCCCTTTTCTTATAGTTTGTAAGATCAAAAATTGTTGTCTTTGTCAAAGTTGAGATGAATTGAAGAAGAAATCATTGACGGAGATCTTCCCATCCGGTAATTGGTCGGGATTTCAAGCTTGTGTAACAAACAAAGGCTGGTCCTTGCAAGGTTCGCACGAAGAATCTGAGTTTCACTACTTCTTGCTGCTCCGGATTTCCCATCATAGGATCGCAAAAAGACACGTAATGCGTTAAATGGTTTTCAGGATCGCCTGATCCATTGAAAATAGGGAATAAAGGGTTCCCAAAACTTGATGGGGGGGATATTGAATCTAACCATTCAGGGTAAGCTTTCTTTTCTGGTTGAACCTACACACGCTTACCTTCTATAGTCTCTAAACGAGCTATTAATAACTCAATGGTAGTTATTAACATTTGATAAAAATCTGGTTGAACTTGGACTTGGGCAGGTGTAATGACTGGAGTTTGGACAGGTATGGCAGCTGGTGCTGCAACTGATGGCAGCACTGCTAATTATTGTTGCACTTGACCCATATGATTAGACCTTTGAGGGTGTACTGATAAAGGAGGATATTCTTGATCCATCTCAGTAGCTACAACAAACTCCCATGGATGACTGACTCCAGCACACTTAGGAAGAAGAATACCCTGATGTAGTTCTGCATTCAACCTCCTTAATTCCTTCATTTCTTCCTCCTGTTGTGCAAACCTATGCTCTAGTGAGAGCGATTGGCCTTCTCCAGAGGAAGGATATGTAACCTGATTCTTTCCCCTCCCCTTTTTGGATCCTTTTCGGAGAGCGAGAAGTGGGTTACTTGAAGGATTACCTAGGTTTTGAGTAATCCTTTGATTTCGTGTACGCACACCTTCTTCATTTGTGTTTGTGCGTACATCTTCTTGAGTAGGAACCTCTTCATCTGAATCCCCTGAGTGAGCCTCATCTGGTGGATCAGCAACAATGGCATTGATGACATTGATTGATGCATAACGCATCACATCCCTTCTATCAGCATTTCTATGATATTGTCTTCTTCCATGTCTTTAATGAGACATTGCCTTTTGTTGATTTGATCCCTCAGTAAATTCTTGATGAACCGTAATTTTGAGGGAATATCCTGATAATTTGTCTCTTCGTTCCTCCTGTGGCTTCTTCCCCAATCAATAGAAGATGTAATTTCACTGAGCAGGGGATTGATGATTTGAAAAAGACCCCAGTCCGGTGGATTGGGGTTGTTCCTGTTGTCTTTGCTCAACTCCTCGAATCCTATTTGTTGATTTTGAGGGTTGGTTTAAAAGATTCCCCAGTCTGGCAAGTTGGGGTGGCTCTTGACATGCTATGTCTGAGACTTTCTTAAAATCTCTCCTGATCTTGCGGACCTTAGTCCTGCAATTAGCTGGATGCATCAACCTGCATCCACTTTTATCACCCATTTCAAAAGACCATTGGATGATTTTCGACACTTCTGTCACTTGATGATGTGCTTGCTCCATACGAGAGTCCTGTTCAATATTCTCGTTTTCTTGATGCAGGAGTAATTCAACAACTTGTTCTCGGTATTCTTGATTTTGAGAAGAACTAGTTGAGGCATGTTCTTGGGAAAGCTTTTGATTACAAACAAATCCAGGTATTTGTGGCCGGCCATGGGCAATAACATTGCATGAGACCATTTTTGGTGGGCTTTGCTGACTGGAGAGCACAGTGAAATGCAGTACTCCATGAACTCACCATCCTCTGACATGAATACCGGATGGGGCATTGGCAATTAACTGGCGCAATCTTCTTAGTGCACCATGGCATGAACGCTGAAGGGCTCTCTGCTGCTTTTCAGCCTTCGGATATCGAGAGACTGATAGAGATACCAAGTCAATTTGACGTTGTAACCCTTCTATTATCTTAACATGATTTTCATATTCATCATAAGATAATACTTTCTTTTTCAACTGACAAAAAGTTTTCCATATATTGAGACGAATATCATGAATTCCATCTTCCATCAAAATCTCTAGAATGTCATACTGAGAGTTAGCCAGAGGCCAAAACATGACTGGCACTTCACCTTTCTCCAGTTGTTTTCTCATGTTCAGCATTTCCTCTTTATCATTCAGTGAAGATTCTTCTACCTGATTTGACCAGAGTTGGTGATTCCCTGTTGCTTCATCGGATTCAACAAGATTGGTAGAGAAATCACAGATTAAACTAGAAGATTCATGACTTAGGGGTGGTTCGGAGAATGACCTACACCCCGGTTTATCTTCTGATTGAGAAAGTATTTCACCTGCTAGCGATAAAGCATCATACATGACTGGTTTCGCATTTGCAAGTGCCTCAAGATAAGAGGGCTTTCTTGTCACTACATTTTCCACTATAGCATTTTCCGGGCAATGTGCATCACTACTGCGGAGAGGACTTTCGCAGTGAAATTCATCATCATGGGGAGGACCACCATGGTGGGTTACAGCAAAAAATGAGATCTCTTGATCCTTGGTCTTCTGACCACACAGAGGGTTTCTATGGCTCTCATCTGAAGATGAAACTTCGAGATCGACTAAATTGTCATGAAGCAAGCCTTCATGAGGAAGTGTCTGTTGAAGACCTTCAGAATTAATGTTCCCACTATTGGGAAATGAGGGAGTAAAATCTTTTATTCCAACAGATAACTGTCTGAGGGCTTCAAGAACTCCAGCATCGAGCAAGGCCTTGTTACATATTGGCTCTATATTTCCTGATTGTGTTGGGCGGGACTTTTTCTTAGACGCCTTCTTACACAATTTAGTAGGTGTGTGTGCCTGCTTAGGAGAAATGGTCAGGTTAGGCTGATTATCTCTTCTCAAACCAGGTGTATGTGCCTTACTTGGTTGTCCGTATGATATGGGGGAGTATGCCCCACAACCCTCTTGGACTACAACAGATGTTTGTGTCTGTTCCAGAGAGAACTGTTGATGTGTCACTCCACTAGTAGGGATGGATTTATGTGTCCTTCCCTGAGATGTTGCTGAAGCTGTTATAATATCCTGGCAAGCATCCAGAATATGAGCAGGGATTTGCTTCTGCTCTTTCACCATTGATAGGATATGCTTGGTGACTTCAGTTGCCGGAACGGGGATATACGTCCATTCTGTTCTTGGAGGAGGTGTATGTGCCTGCTTCTGTCCTCCTTTTCCTGTCAGTGAATCCTGACAGTACTCAAGTGTAGGGGTAGAGAGTTGAATCTGCCTCCTGTTTGTCGCCGGATCTTTCAGACTGACTTCTCTGAATGCTACCAAGCGAGACTGTTGGTAGGCTTGATCAGTACTAGCAGGTGTATGTGTCTGCTGATTGCACTTCACCAAACGTGGTTGATGAGATCCATCATATGTAGTTAGACGAACCTGCTGACTAGCTGATGATGTATAAACAGGTATATGTTCCTGTCTATAATACTCTACCGGAATTGCCTGGCGGGATTGGCGTGATGCTGCCAGACGAGTCTGCTGGACATCGGAATTAAAACGGGTAGGTGTGTGTGCTCGCTCGTTGCTTGCCACCAAGTTAGGTTGGTGGACTTCTTCATAGATGGTAGAGATGAGAACCTGCTCACTGTTAACCAGATTTCGCCTCTGGCGATTCGTCTTTCCTTCTTGGGTTCGAGGAACCTGAGCCAAACGCCTGGATTCGGTACCCTCATCATGTTGAGGGCGCACTGCCGCACGAGTCTGGCGGTGATTGTTGATGGGATCCCTCAGGAAGGACTTATGTCTCCTTGAATTAAGGCCCTAAGGGACCTGCTCATTCACCTCCTCGGAATATGGGAGTGAATGGTGATTTCGTTCTGGGGATAACAACACGAAACGGTTGGAGATGGTGGTTAGCACCACCTGCTTCTTGATCACTGGTCATCGTTGTCCGGACAACCAGGGTGAATTATTTACTTGGAGGGCCTGTTGGGCAGCCTCCAGAGTTGGAATAGTACCATTTTGATGGTACTCTTTAACCAGCATGTTTGATACCCAGCGTTGAATATGCTGAGTAGGTGATATCATCCTCAGAGAGGATGATGATCCAGCAGGAGTAGCAGTAGTGGCATTTGCAGTAGAATTTTTCACAACAGACGTATTCACGGATGTGAATTTAAGAGAAGCCATTCTGGAAATGCAGAAGATCTTGGAAAAGAGTTCATGTTTAATATAATAGACATAATCAAGATAAATTCATCCACTACATCTTTTGGATGAGCACATATGTCAATGATTGTTTTTTGTTGGCCCTCTCATTGATTTTTAAATAGGGGCCTAACAAATAAGCAAAACATCATTTTTACTTGGTTAAGGATTCACGTCAGGTTCACCATTTTGTGTTTCCCTCTGGAATTGGGGATGATCTCATTGATTTAAGATTCAAACATTCCAATCAGTTTCTAGAAGGTTTGTTCGTAGAACCAGAAACATCCAATGATTCCATATCCATTTGAACCTACTTTCCAAAGGTAGGTTCTCATTAGTTATGGACTGATGAGGTTTAAGAATTTTCATTGGTCGAGAGGATGGGAGGTTGGACTCATCACACCTTTTTTAGGGTAATTTATTGTCTACTCTGAGACTCTCTTTATAGATTTAAGTTATGTTCGTGAATCATTATTACATTACCAAGTATAAAATGAGTTTTCCTTTAGATCTGACAATCAATGATTGATATGTAGGAAATTTAGAGAATCTTTTATATGTATTCGAGGTTCTTCATTGATAGAGAATCATCTGTATTTGTAAGAGATTCTTAGTCAATGGTATCCTTTGATACATAAAAGTTTCTTGGTCATTATGATGACCATACTGGTTTTAAATCCACTCAGTGGGGCACTTGAAGTTTATTGTCATTCAGAAGGACATGAATTATTTCAAAGTTGGGATCGTACCTGCAGATGGGCTGCCTACGTATCCTTTATTTTGGAAAAGGAATCAGAACCAACGAAGTTCAATTAAGGGAGTATGATGTTTATTATTGATGTCTCAAAGAAAGATTTCATAATTACTTTTACACTCTAATCTCACGTGAGTAATGCTCGGTGTGAGAAAAAAGAGGTATTGGTAAATCCAGACAATTGTGTCATGAAAGATGCAATCATAAGAAATGAGGATTAAGATTTACTTCTGGGAAGAAATCCAGGAATAGGGTCCATAAAGGTATATGTGCTTCATGGATATTTGGATACTCTAATCTTGGGGCTTACCCCTAAGGAAGATGCCCAAGTTGGGAGGGGAATTATGATTGGGTTTTATTCCTAAGAAGGAAGTCTAGATCGAAAGTAAATTAGGACTGGTTAAGGGACTTGGGGCTTACTCTTAAGGAGGATGCCCATATTTGAGACCAGGGCTTATTCCTGAAAAGGAGGCCCAGGTTAATGAGGACTTGGGGCTTATTCCTAAGGGGGATTCCCAGTCTTGAGAATTATTACTGGGGCTGATTCTTGAAAAGGAGGCCCAGGTTCAGAGAATTATGGTTGGGGCTTACTCCTAAGGAGGATGCCCATATTTGAGACTGGGGCTTATTCCTGAAAAGGAGGCCCAGGTTAAGGGGTTCTCTCATCTTAAAGGATGAGGTTGAATGAATTAAATCTCAATCTTTAGTGACATAAATATGTGTAAATCACTAGGTTTTTGAGAGATATTCCACATAATTCCTTTCAGATAAGGAAGTTAATTAAGAAAACATGCCATAAATGGCTTTGAATAATGTCTTGAAGACTGAATCTTGAATATGATAGGTGGAATATTATAAGAGGGGTTAAATGGGAAAGAAGGGTACCCAAAAAGGCAGGGGCACGTAAGTCCTGGCAGGCGCGCAGGTACTGCATGGGCGCGCACATCCTTGTCATGCAGGTATACTTGCGCGACACATGGGTACTTGCGCGATTGTTAACCAGTAGGGTAACACTTGGGAAATCCTTGACCAAAGCCTTTATAATTATCATGAGGTACTTCCAGAAGAGAGGAGTGCAAGTTTTGGTGAAGAAGTAGGGCGGCGCACAAGTATGTTCATTTCCCTTAAGGGTAAAACACCTTACGCGAGCAAGTGTTAGTGAATTCTAACACTTTATACCTTACTCCTCTTGTTTAGACCTTCCATTCTAGGTAAAGAATTACCTTAGAAGTGTTCGGAAGACCTGAAGAAGAGACTTGGGAGTTCGGAGCTCTATATCTGAATTCTAGAAAAATTCCTCTAATGGGGGCCCACTGGGGGTATTTATAGGCTGGAGAAGACCCCGAGCGGTTATCACTTAGGGTGCACAAGTTACTTAAACTACCATCAGGCGTTGCGCAATTGTACTTGCATGACAGCAAGGGAACTTGCGCGGTGCATGTGCATTTGAAGTCTTGTTCATGACTTTGTCAATTTTTGATGTTTTCTTCAAAGGATGAATCAATTTGTGCTAAGTCATTACCCTTTCCATTGTTTTAGACAATGTGACGAAAAAGGAGCATCAACACACTCCCACTACTTTCTTCATCTCTAGCCACCAGTACTGACTCCAGAGGTCCTGGTACATCTTCACCACACCAGGATCTACCGCCAGAGGGGATGTATGGAACTCCCTCAACACATCCCCTCAAAGTGCCACTAGTACCATGGTATGTCCTCTGAAGAGGACGACATTCTCCCCACATTCAAAAAATCCATCGGGTGCCTACCCTGAGGATATTTGAGCACGTCGAGCCTCGTAGTAAATGACCCCAAGTTGTGCCTCCCCGACTTGATGAAGGAGTGGGGGAGTGACAATCATAGAATGGAGGTAAGCATCTTCATCTCTATAAAATAAAGGACATTTACAGCACGACTAGTTACTATGATGCCTCACTCAGCAGCGGTCGACTAGAACTCTTGTTAATTGTGTCTGCTACCACCTTCCCCTTCCTAGGAGTGTAGACTATCTCAAATTCATAATCCTGGAGGAACTCTAGCCACTCTTGTTGGGAACTGAAAACTCAAAACTTCTATTTCCACAAGGGTGTGGTTGGCTGACTCATGAGTGATCAGTCTCACCCTCCTATGTAGGATTTTATCCTGTGCTTCTTGGGTTTCCTTTTTTGCTGACCAAGGAAATCCTCATTCCAACATTGTAGATGAACCACAACCTTTTTGCCTAATACAGTCAATCTGAGTATGAATTGTGGATGTCCAGTCATACACAAACTAATGTTGTAAGGCCTTACGCGTCCACCAAGAGGTTCCAACTAAAACTCTCGCCTCAAGGGTCATATCTCACCGTCGGTGTAAGTGTGATTATCGAGTCTCCTCCCAAATTTATCTCCAAATGTGAGGGTCAAGTCAACGGTTAAACCGGAAACTTTAGGTCTTGGACAAGATTCTTGGAAGGAAGGAATTATTGGTACCTATGTATATTGATACCGAAGCTAGTAGTAGACACAGAACATACCTCGAATAATTCCTAGAGCCCTTGGGTGGCACTCCTTGACCTCATGTAGCTACTCTCTTCCCCTTTCCTCCAGCTCCCTGAGCCTGGAGGGGACCACAGTGGGAGTGGTTGTAACATGTCAAAATGTACACCACCTCATGCTGCTCCCCTAGCTCTGCTTCCACGTCTGCAGCCCTGCAGATTCATCTGTACTTAACACTTCCTCTTCTCAAAACATTGTTTTTACATGCCCAAGTCTTTAAGACTAGTGCCAGTTTTCTGCTTTCCCACTACTAACATTCAATGGCTGCATCCGCTCAGCCAAATAATATTCAACCACAAAGTTTCTCTCTATCAACCTAACATAAGTAGGAATATATAGAGGAATATTGCTGGCTCGGATGTCATTAAACACACCTCACTCAGAAGTCTGAGCCCTAAAGCACTGATCGTATCGTATTCATTGAGTACAAGGAATGGTTAGTACGCCTCGATGAATACTGAGCTACCGACTTTTCATCCTGCCGAAGCTGTATAAGCTCTAGAGAACTCTCAACCACCTCCTCAAGACAGTCCTCAACCACCTGTGAGTCGGGCTCACCTCAAAACTTGAGGGGTATCTGATGCTGAAACTCGTAAGGCACTAAGATTAAATGTTTCCTCTACTTGTACCTCCGGTTGTAACTGCTGACCAACAGGCAGTGATATAGCTGACGCACTACCCAAAGGTACTATCTCGGGCAACAGTTCATGTACCAAAGCCTTATCACTATGTGGACTATCCTCATGGTCACTCACTGGAAAAGACTAGAAGCTAAGATCTCCAACTTCTCTACTGGTGTCTCAACTAGGAGAAAAACTCTGGCCAAAGCCTCCAGCTACCCCTCAGCTACGTGGGAATCTGTCTCGCCTCGAAACCTCAGAGGCCTCTACTTCTGGAACTCGTGCAATGTGCTCAATCGATGTGCACTGTCCGCCAGTGTGGCTGGTGGTAACTACTACCCAACGGGTGGTGGTGCTGCTGGTACACCACCCGAAGGTGCCAACATAGTAAGAGGGCCCAGCACCGGAGCCTTGTCGCTCGGTGGGCCGTCATTGTTTACTCTCTCAGAAATCTTAGCTGGTTGTCTACACAGTGGAATCCTGATAAGGAACAGGTGTTCCATGGTCATTAAGTTATACCTGGTGTGCTGACTCAAATAAAAAATAGGAAAACTTTTTAAAACACACACACAATCAGTGTTTTCGTGCACTAAGTCAGAAATTAGAAGTCATGGTCCTAGTGTATGGATATGTTGGTCTCCACACCAACACTAGATTCCCTAAACTGATAACCACACTCACTAAACATAACACTATTGTTGTTAAAAAGATCATATTCTAATGTTCTATGGTAGAACCAACTCCTTTCATACCAATCTGTCACAACCCATCCCCCGGGGCCCATGACGTGACTACCCCATGCCCGTCATCTATAGGCCAGGGGTTGGCGACTAGCACCGAAAGGCATTTTCCCAAAAAACCGAGAAGGCATTGCCTTTATTTACTATAAACACACACGACTAAGCACACAACAAGATAGGAAAACAAGTAAACTAAATAGTAAAAAAGAGTGTGTACAGTAAGTAAAAGGGGATAGAATACAAGCCCAACTTGAAAGTACAAGAAAACTGGAAAGTGTGAGTAAATTGAAATAGCTCCTGTGAACACATGCCAAGGATCCTACCTGAAGGGTAGGTCCATCTCCGGAACGGTCGTCATTGTGGTACGCCTCATCTAAGGTCCACCTCCAAGATACCTCCAGCCATGGTACTCTCATCCTCATTCAGCGTTGTTCTTCATCTGAAGGGTAGGTATAGATCACCTCCTCAGCACTATGTGTCAGCCGTCTCCTTTGCGTACTGACACACTGAATGGTCTCACAAAATCCACAAAGGATAAACCAAAAATCATGTAAACCATTGAAAACCCTACTTAGGTATATGCCCATACATATACCTAAGTTATCAAATATTACCCATCTCATTCATGAGGAAACACAAGGCCCAACTCCTTAGCCAAAGCTCAACTCTTCCACGAAGAAAAGTATACCATGAAGGTAACACCACAAAGGTAAGTACCACAAAGTATCACCGTGATGGTAAGTACCACAAATTATCACCACAAAGGAAAGTACCACACAGGTACGCCACACAAAAGAATACCACCAAGGTATTACCATGAAAGTAAGGACTCAGATCACACCAGGTATATCTTAGGTATATTAGTAGAAATGATTAGATGTAACTACTAAATCATCTTACTCGGTTAAGAGTCAGACCCATGAAGGATCCCAAATTGCATACCCACACAGGATCCTAGTACACCGTTAGACCCACACAGGATCCTAGTTCAATGTTAGTACATCATCAGACCCACACAGGATCCCAGTACATCGTTAGTACATCGTCAGACCCACACAGGATCCTAGTACATCATCAGTACATCGTCAGACCCACACATGATCCAAGTACATTATCAGTACATCGTCAGACCCACACAGGATCCTAGTACATCGTCAGTACATCGTCAGACTCACACAGGATCCTAGTACATCGTCAGTACATCATCAGACCCACACAGGATCCTAGTACATCGTCAGTACATTGTCAGACCCACACAAGATCCTAGTACATCATCACAGCCAGCTACAGGGTACCTGCACTAAGCTTGTTTTTCTCTAGGAGAGTTCGCTCCTCAAGCTACTGATCGATACTCCAAATTCCATGAAGTCCCATGAATAATTATCCCAATAGACCACCACGTAAAAGGGCTCTCAATGCAACAGATGGTGCATCAATTGGACACCTGGTCTGTAAGTTATTAGCCTTTTAGTCCTGAAGGCCCAGTTGGATTCGTGCTCGATCTAACATGAATATACTACAAATTTATCCAAATATAAAATGTTGTATAACAAAAGTACTATCTCGCTCCAAGGATTCAGGTGCCGCAGAAGTTTCATCAAACGGACACCCAGTGCCAAAGTTATGGCCGAAAGAACGTATAGGGTCCAAACTGGTCCAGGTCCAGTCCGACCTGGTCGGCCCGGCCCGTGCTGGGTGGCCCTTCCTGGCCGCATTCGGGGGGAGCCGTGCACCCCCCGATCCTACTCACCGAAAGGCCGAAGCTGTTCGGTCACCAGGTAGCACGCGGGACCCGCGGGGTCCCACTCAGTCCAGCTCGGCCGACCGTAACAGCTGGCCCCTTGTCCTCTCGGTGGGGCATCATGCGCAGCCGCTCCGAGGCCGGCCAAACATCGGCCACCCTTTTCCATCCGCAATGGCTAGGCAGGCCGCGACCCCTTTCTCCTGTGGCGGAGCGTCGTGTGCCACCCCTCCACAGCTGGATGAACGTTGGCCGCCCTTCCTTCTCATCTGCGGCGCAAGACGCGTCCCTTCTTTGGTGGCGTGGTTGCATTGCTGCCATATTCGCGGCTGCCCATGGTGCCAGTCGCCGCTCTCGAGTTCCACGAGTGCCAATTGCTCGCACCAGTCATCATCCTCCTCCATCGTGAAGAACGCAACAATATTACACAGGATTTGTGGAGAGGTCGGGCCATGTTCATCTGGCCCACACACTCCGCGTTAGAGCGGTAGCAAGCGGCTCAATTATTTTTTTGAATCATGAAGAATTTTTCAAGAATGGGTAAGGGGGATATTTAAAAACATCAAAACCAACAAGATACCTGGAAACAACCTCCCGTAAAGACGGAAGAATCGCGGGACAACCCGTTGGTCGGTTGACCCGCATTCTTCGTATAAATTCAAGAACGGGGAAGAGGAAATCAAAAATGCTCAAACAAAATAACCCCATAACTTGAACATTGGAGAATCATCCATTCTTGTTGGTTGACCTTGTTCTTAGTTCCTGCGACTAGGTCTCAAAGACGCCACTCGCACGTCGCCCATTGGTCGTTCGATGTCGTCCGTCACCTCCTGCTGGGTCTGCTACCTCTTATAAGTGTCAGGCATCTTGATACTTTACCAGAGCTTCATCGCTTAGTGAAGCCATGCCAAATCCCCCCCCCCCCTAAGATCCTTATAAATAGGAGAGGGGGAGGGTATGTAACGATCATGGAATTTATGAAGGTTCATTTAATAGGAACCTTCCTAAATTCCATCGATGTTGTTACTTAGTATTTGAAAGTCAATCCATTTAATTTACATTGGAACAATTAAATGGGAGGTTTCCCAAGGGACTTCCCCATTTTAAAGAGGGGTTTTGGTGGTCCCCACCACCATGAATTCACAAATGGGAGTTTTCTAGCTTGGGCGGTCCCCACCTCCAAGCATTCAATTGGGAGGTTAAAAAATATAATAAAAAGTTGTTCCTTATTTTTTTTATTTACATGAAAAACATGAAAACTAACTTTGACCCTTGACCAACTGTGGTTAAGGTGAAAGTCTCCTTACGTGAATACCGGCACTATGATTTTAACGGTGTCCTCAGATTTCAATTCCAAGAACCGGTTCAAAAGTTAGAAAATGCTGCTTTCCCGCTTACTGAATGTACCCAAAAAAATTCGTAAAATAATTAACAGTCACCCTCGACCTATGTCGGTCAAGGTTAGTCTCTTCCCAAGTGAAAAAAGCTCCAGTGAACCCAACGGTACTCTCAGATTTCCAATCCGAGTTACCGTTTAAAAGTTATGGATTTTACAATAAAATAATTGTCACTTAATTATTTAATTTATGGCCAAAAACTAACTTTCACTTTGGGCCTACGCCAGCCAAAGTTAGTATCTGTTCAAATAAAGGATGTCCTCACGAGTTCAACAGTAGCATTGGATTTTCAATCCGAGCTGCCGTTTGTGGTTTATAAGCATTTGAAAAATAAAATAATTTATTTAATTATTTTATTCACGATTATGCCATTTTTTTGGGTTTTATCACAGGAGGCCCATGCTGACCAAACTTAAGTTGCACCTAGGGTAAACCCACCATTCTAAACACAACAGTTCCCTCATATTTCTAATTCAGGAAATCGTTTCATATTTATTCTACCTTTTCTGGAAAACAGCTTACACGTGCTAATTAAAGCGTAACAAAACTTCGATAGATCATTTCGGGCACTTTGGGTCTCAGAATTGCGCGCCGTCAGATTTCACGATCTCGAAATAATTCCATATAAATAAATAAAAATTATACGGAATTTCCATAACATTAAATTATTATATTTCATTTTCATTATTTGGATATACATCATAATGAAAGAGTTTGTTTTTTAGGTAATGAAAAGTTTTCCAAAGATTAAAAGGAATTTCATACAGACATTATTCTGATAACATCTCTACAATGTTATATAGAGGATTGTCCAAGGTCAGAACATTGCTATTATATTATATTTTACCAACTTATTCCTCATATGTAACGTATTCTCTTCATCTTTCATGGGATATTCCTCCAATTTATCCTAAAGAATCAAACAATTCCCATCTCATTTGTTTTAGATAGTGGGATTGATGGGGATATACTTTTCTATACTAGAAGGTAGATGATCTGAAGGTGGTTTGAAGAATGATCATTACCTCAAGTTTTCTTCCATTTGAGAAAGAGTATTATTTTTCAATGATAATTTTTTCAAAAAGACTGCCCTTATTTCCCCATGTTCCTAATGATGTTAGGGTTTTTTTAAAATCTATATGGAAAGTGGAGGACCTTCTTGTCAAAATGAAACATCGTTATAGGGAATACCTTCACAATGAATACCCTTTTGGGGAGGGCTATCACCATGGATTAACATTTGACTATAGGGAGAAACCCTATTCCATATACCTTGGACGTGATCTTCCTGGAGGAAAATGGTAAGGGGAGGACCTTTTTCCATTTGATCTTCTAACCAAGAGGAGAGTTTCCATAGAACTCATCAAGATATGGGTTCTCATGATATATTTCCTTATGACTATGAAAGAGAACTTCATGTTAAATATTCTGGGGAGGACCTCCAAAGTTTCTAGTACATATTTTTTGAGGAGGATCACTATAATTGTGATTGTTGCTTCTGTAAGTTTGTAATATATTAACAAGAACTTAAATCACCATTTATAGATTTTTAAGGGCCTCAAGAACACCAGTATTGAATAGAGTAGGGTTTTGTGAAATCTATTTATTTTCAAATTACCTTTGTTTATACTTATTTTTAAATTTTATCAACTGGGTGTCTTAAATCATGTGTTGCATACTGAACTGGCCAGAGGTCGTCATAGCCCTCAAATTACATTTATTACTCCTACACTAGCACACTGGTGCAGGATCGATCCACGGAGAAGGCAAATGAGAATTCTAGGTTCTATTCAAAAGTAACTCCACTGTTGTCAGCAGTGGAGCGAGTGTGCATCTTTTTAGTTTTTTTTTATTTTCTATTCTTTTATTTACATGATGAAGTTGAAATAGGATGAGGAAACAAGATTTTCTAAAAAGAAACTAAAATTTATACTAAGTACTGCAAAGAAACTAGAGAAATATAGTATACTAATATCAAGCAGCAAGACAAAGAAGCAAGATCAATAAAGTACTTGGGGATTTTAAACTATTGGTTACGATTTAATGTTCTCTCCACAACTTACAATCGAATCACACGTCAATAAAAACTGAAGAATTTCCCTCGCCAGGAAACACAACAGGCAGAGGATTAGGTTTTGGAGTTCACCACACCAAAATTTAACCGAACTGCATCAATGTTTTTAAAAGATTACATTTGGAAATGAACTCGGCATAAATTTACAAAGTTTAAGATGTTAAAGATTTGAAAGAAAAATATTCAAGATCAACCTCGCCAGTCGATATTGAAGTTTGAAATTTAAAACTTTGTAGTGTGAACGATCAAAATTTTAGAAACAGAATCAGTCTCGCCAACTCATTCTAATTTCTTAAAAAGATAAGCTAATAAAGGTTTAAAGAACATAACCAGAAGGTTTTAAAATTCCCGAGCTAAGAAGATTCAACCTATGATCATATTGATTTATACAGTGAAAACAACCAAGAAACAGAGTACAAGAGTTATGGACAGAGGGAAGTAGAACTCCCCTAGCTCAGCTCTGCCTCCTTCCACCTTCATCTCATGCTCTGCTATCTCCCGGGAGTCTCCGCTCTCGTCTAAAATGAGCGTCCTTGGATCTACTTTACTTTTATTATTATTCTTATTATTATTATTTTTTTGGGTTTTATCTCCTCCCCTCCCCCAATTTTTGGCGCACAAGGGTAAGGGGGAGGGTTTTGGGTTGGTGTTCTTCCAACAGAAGACCCGCGCAGCTCTAGCGGTGGACCTCTCCTCCGGCAAATCACAACGGCAGCGGCTCGACTACTTTACTCCAAGAAAGGCAGCGGCGGTAAGCTCTCACAACTCCATCAGCAGCAAGCTTCGGCTCGACACTCCCTTTCAGCGGCGGTCTGGCAGTCTTCAACAGTGCGGCGGCTTCTCCTCTGCTTCAGCAAAGCGGCGCAGCAACTCGACTTCAGCAAGGCTTCGGAGCGTCCCGGTGCGATGCAGACTAACTTCACAGCGGCGGAGATCTGAATTGGTGGCGGTTTGCTGCTCGGATGCTCCTTCACAACAAGAGTTGGTATGCTAAGCCTCAACTCAACTTTGGATTCCCACAGCGGTGGCGATGTGAAAACGGTTCAAGGAACCACTGACTGAAATCATCTCTTCTTCATCAGCAGACTGGATTTTATATTTCATAAATGGCAATTTAAGTTGGATTTGATTTTGGAATTACAGGTACTGCAGAGAAATGGAGGCACCGGGATGAAGTAAAACTTAAGTTAAAACAAATTGAAGTTAAATAAAACAAATTGAAGTTAAAAAGTTAAAACTTAAGTTATTTAAAACAAGGATTAAAAATAATTAATTAAAAAGAAAACAAACACTATTAATTAAAACAGGATTTTTTTATTAAACTTTAGAATAATAAAACCACAACTAAGATTATTAATTAACACTTAAATTAAAAACTTGATGATTAGTGAACTAAGATTATAAATGACTTAAATTAAAATAACTATAAAAGTTAATTAAAAACAAGCAGTGAATAAAAATAAAAAGCATCGGTAACCCAATAAGTCACCGCAAGAGCTCGTCTACCTCACTGGTAGACTAAAATCAAAATTTGGTGACTAAATAAGTAATATGCATACATGAAATAATAAAGTTAATGTTTAAAAACTCTTAATTGATTAATTAATTAACTATTTGAACACATAAAATTAAAAGCGAACTAATTTATTTAATTAAAAACACATATTATATACTTACATGACTAGCAGGATGTCTAAACAAATTAATTAGCAATGCTAACCTATTCTAATGAATCCAAAATAATAGATAAAATATTTAAATAAAATCTAACTTAATTAAATAGAATTCCATTGATTAAATAATTGTTTAAAATAAAAATTAACTTATTAAAAAGAAAAGTAGAATTAACTTAACCAACCTTAATACTCACCGGTATTTATAAAATTAGAGGTTCACCGATAGTTAAAATTAAAGGCTACCGTTATACTTAAATGAGATCTACCGGTAGGAAAGAATAGCGGTGAAAAAGGTTACCGGAATAAACAAGGTCACCATTACATATCAAAATAGGCTACCAGTAAGCAAAAAAGAAAGTAGGTCATTGTTAGATAGTACCAGTAACCTGGCTACCAGTAGAGCAAATGTAACCCTGATATCGGTAGCTTAGCTACCGGTAGTCTGGAAAGCGGTAACTAAGTTAGCGGATGAGTAAACTTTTAAAATTAAAATTAAATTATTTAGAAAACTCAATAATTATTAATAATAAACAGATAATGATTAAGTAGAAAAATTGAAAATTAGTTATATCAAAAACAAATAAAGAATTAATTATTTATTTAAGGGTCCATGATTACATAAATTGTTATAAAAAATGAATATTTGAAAATTTTAATTATAAAAATAAAAAAGTGCATTTATTAGATAAAAAGTGTAAAAATAATTAATTAAATCATTAAAAATTATTAAAAAGGATGTGACAAACTATGTAAAAATAAGGCCACATCACGTACAATGACTTTCATATACAAGAGACCACCTAAGTTACCCTCATGTTATTGTCAAGATATATTGAAAATATTATGAGGTTTTTATATAGATTTATTCTTACCATAAAGAGGCCACTATAATATAATGATGATCTCTATTTTTAACTGGGATATACACCTGATCCTACTGTCCATTTATCATATAATTTGTATAATTACCTTCTTGGATGGGGGTAGGAATATGAGATGGCTTCTATGTGGTCTTGGCATTATGATGATGGGTTACCCCAATTTTGTGGGTGGGTTTTCATGTCTAACCCTTGACCATTGATACCACTATCATTATATCTTGTATGTTTTGTGGAATTTCATTCAAAATGAATTCCATCCCTTCGAGTGCATCTAGGATTTGTTGACTGACATTCACGATCGAAATGGGAATATATGAGAACTCTATGGTTGGAGAAGGGATATATGCATGCTCATGTCCTCTATTTCCTATATATTATACTAGCATGGGTCATTTGTGGGGGTGGAATCATGGCATCCCCCCTGTTTTTCATCAGAATATGTTGATGGCCTTCTCTAGGTGATTCCATATCATGTCATCGGACTTGTTGGATGTGTTCAGGGATATTTTCATACTCATATATTTTTTTGTATATTAGTGAACTTACATGGTGAGAATGGGGAAGTGATCCAGCTCTAAGTTAATTGTCAGTTTTACCCAATGAACTCTCCAGGGTGATTGGACCTGAGTAACCTAATACAATGCCCATTGGGTGGAATATATAGTGGACAAAGAGATCTATCATAGGACTAGAAATGGAGGGTTCTAGTAGGATACCTTCTAGTATAATCATGTGTTGTTATATCAAGGATTATGTTACCCTTCTAGTCTACTCCAAAAGAAAATGGAGGAATTTTCGATCATGTTTTAGGGAGATAATCTCTAAATGGTTTGACAACAAAACAAGAGTCTTCTACTTCTTGGCCACCATCCATAGCTGGGAGGATGGTTGGTGGGGATTCATTTCATGGAGGGATTCATGTTCAACATCCAACTTTGGGATAGTACCATTGAGGTGATACTCTTTTATTAGTGAATTAGGCACATGGGGTTGAAGGAATTGAGTGGGATAGTACCTATATCTGATGCGGGAGGCCCACTATACTTGATAAATGAGGAGTTATCTAGCAGCTGAGGGTTCAGATTGATACTACCCCTAGAATAAAATCTTGGTTGAGCTGAGTCAGTAACTTTTGTGTTTACCTCATGATTGAGATGGATTACTTGATAACTTAGGTATATGTATGGGAATATACCAAAGTGGGGTTGTCTGTTGATTTCATAATTTGTGGTTTATCCATTTTGGATTTTGTGAGACCTTGAGGGTCTCAAGGTCCCTACTGAGTATCGTTATACTCACCCCTGCACGGGCTATGCCCGCACCTCTATGTGTTAGTTGTAGATGATGGACAACACTGACTGAGGCTGAGGATATAAGGACTGGATGGTACCTAGAGGCATAACGGTAAACGGAGGAGACGGATGGACGTTGAGTGTTGTGGAGGCTTTATGTACCTACCCTTCACGTAGGATTTTCTGGTGGATGATCCAAGAGCTGTTTTCCCTTTTTCCAGTACCTGTATTTTCTGTTTCCTTTTACTTTACAGTTGGGCTTGTATTTTCGGCTGCTTTTACTTTTCAGCACTATTTTGTTATACAGTTTTACATAGTGTTTTGCTTCTAGATTGTACTCTGTTGTGTGAGTTTTCAATTTATAAAGGCAATTCCTTCATATTTTATGGATTTACACATTTTTTACTAGTCGCCAGCCCCTGGCCTATGGAAGGCGGGCCTGTGGTAGTCATGGAATAGGCCCTGGGGGACGGGTCATGACAAATTGGTATCATAGGAGTCGGTTCTACTGCAGATCTTAGGACTCTGCTCTTTCTTTTCTGTGAAGCAATAATATTAAGGTTACTGAGTGTGGTTTTCAGTTCAGGAAGTCCAGTGTTGGTGCGGCGGCTGACGTATCCATACACAAGGACCCTGACTACTGATCTCCGACTCAGTGCATGAAAACACTGATTGCGTGTGTGTTTTCAAAAGTTTTATTTAAGTCAACTCAACCAGGTTAGCTCACCAGGTTTAATCTTTTGACAGTGTCACATCTATTTCCTTCAGGATGCCTCCCTATGGACGACCAGTGAGAGTTCTGAGAGTTGTACACACAGATATCCCACCGAGCAAGGAGGCCTCAGTGTAGGGCCCTTTTCTAGCCGAGGCACCAGCGGTACCACTCCCCGTTGGGCCACCGATGCCACTAGCCCCAGTAGTAGATGATGCACACCACTTGAGTGTGTTTCATGAGTTCCAGTACTAGAGGCCGCTCGGGTTCAGGGGAGAGATGGACCAGCAGGTAGCTGAGGATTGGCTGGAGGCTGTGGTGAGAGTCTTCAAACTAGTAGGGACACCAGTCAGCTTCATGGTGATTCTTGCTGCCAGCCTTCTACAGGGAGCAGTGGGCAGATGGTGGAGCTTGATGCTCCAAGTCCATGATGAGATGACATTACTCTGGACAGACTTCGAGAGCCTGTTTTGAGCGGAGTTCGTTCTAGTGACCCTACGTGCAGTGCGCATACAGGAGCTACTTCATCTGCAACAGGGCAACATGATGGTGGCACAATACTCGGTGAGGTTCATTGACCTCTCGTTCTACTCTATAGATATGGTATGAGACCTATTCTTCTAGGCCCGAACCTTTAAGCAGGGGATCAGGCGAGAGATCAGGGCTTCGATGATCTCCCTCAGCATCCCGACGTAGGCAGGGGTGTTGGAGCAAGCCCTCATAGTCCAGAGTTTCCTTGCTGAGTAGCCTCCAGCAGCAAGACCCACCCTAGTCGACATGCAGCAGAGTCTTATGCAGTTGGTAGTAGATAGATGTTGTAGAGGTCCAAGAAGACCAGACCCATGAGTGGATGACCACACGACTCAGGATCGGTTGTACGGGGCACCCGGGGCAGAGACACGCATTCCAGGAGCGGGTTGTGTTACTCAAGAAGTGGGCATGGTCACATGGATCGTGACTGTCTGACCTGCCGTTTGGATGATCATCAGACAGTCGAAGGACCACCCAGGCAGAGACAGATATTTGATCGAGGTGGTCTGCAGGGACCAGGCAGACGTGGAAGAGGAGCTAGTCGAGCAGCTGGCGGTGGGTGACGTTTCGAGGTGTTACCACCACCACCACCAGGAGGTCCACCCCGACCGCAGGGAGCAGGTGTACATGCGAGAGCTCAGATTCAGGAAGCTAAAGCATACGACCATGGAGCTCCAAATATGATTCGAGGTACGATATACGTCTACTCCACCCTAGTTACAGTACTTATAGAGACAGGTTCTAGTCACTCTTTCATTTCCATTGCCCTCGTTCGGAGCTCTGAGATTCCGATGGAGCTGTTGGCTTGATCCTTACGGCTAGACACTCCTACGGGAGAAGACTTGACTATTGCACACTGGTGCTGGAAGTGTGAGATTACTCTAGGAGGCGAGAGCTTCGGCTGGGATCTCCTCGTAGTGGCGTCAAGGCCTTACGATGTCATCTTGGGTATGAACTAGTTATATACAGTCAATGCCTAGATCGAATGTATTAGGTGCAAAGTTTGGTGTGTCCGCACGGATGGGACCAGGTTTACCTTCACTGGTGAGAAGGGAGCCTTTGCAGCACAAGACAGACTTACTTAGAGGAGGGGGCAGTCAATCACTCATCATCTGGCATGCCTTAACCTCAGAGCAGTTTATGTGGAGAGTATGAGCTATCCTGTAGTGGTGGACCAGTACACGGATGTTTTCCCTGAAGATGTTGCAAGAATACCTCCTCGTAGATAGGTTGACTTATACATTGACCTATACCCTGGGACGACACCAACATCTACACCAGCGTATTGGATGGCTCCCATAGAGCTTAGTGAGTTTCAGGTACAACTAGAGGACTTGTAGGAAAAAGGATTCATCCGGCGCAGTGTTTCTCCCTGGGCAGCCCCAATTCTGTTCGCTAGGAAGGCGGATGAGAGCTTGAGGCTTTTTGCAGACTATCGTCGCCTAAACCAGGTGACCGTGAAGAACAAGTACCCACTCTTCAGGATTAATGACCTATTTGATCAGCTAAATGAATCACGGTGGTTCTCAAAGATAGACCTTGGATCAGGCTATCACCATCTCAGAGTTCGATATGAGGATTTGTAGAAGACAACCTTCAGATGTCGGTACAGCCACTACGAGTTCTTGGTTATGCCTTTCGGCATAACCAACTCTCCAGTAGTGTTCATGGGACTCATGAACATGATTTTCTAGCCATAACTCGATCGCTTTATCATAGTATTCATCGATGACATTCTGATCTACTCGACTACTGAGGAGGAGAATGCCTACCATTTGCGGGTAGTACTGGACACACTCTAAGAGCACCAGATTTATGGTAAGCTCTTGAAGTTTCAGTTTTGGATCTGAGAGGTTAGATTTTTGGGACACGTCATCTCGAAGGCTGGAGTTGTAGTGGATCTAGTGAAGGTTGAGGCAGTACTTTCTTGGGATCCACCGATGAGTGTGATGGAGGTATAGAGTTTCCTGGGTTTGGCTGGTTACTATCGGAGATTCATTCCAGACTTCTCTAGAGTTTCAGCACCACTATAAGCCTTGACAAAGAAGGGGAAAACCTTCTTATGGTCGGAGAGATTCCAGTAGATCTTTCTGGAGCTGACGTAGTGGCTGACTAGTGCCCCCATTTTGAGGCTTCCAGAGGAAGGATTAGGGTACGTAGTCTACAGCTACGCATCAGGGACTGGACTCGGGTGTGTTCTGATGCAGGAGTGAGCAGTGATCACATATGGTTCTCGATAGCTAAGACATCATGAGAAGATCTACTCTACCCATGACCTAGAGTTAGAAGCAGTGGTATTCGCCTTGAAGATATGGCGACACTATCTGATGGGCAATCATTTTACCATGTACTCTGATCACAAGAGTCTCAGGTATATCTTCTCTCAGATGGACCTGAACCTGAGACAGTGATGATGGCTTGAGTTCCTCCAGGACTATGACTTCGACATAGTCTATACTCCTAGAAAGGGGAATGTTGTAGCGGATGCACTCAGCAGGAGATCCGGTATATAGCTACTAGGCGAGGCGACAAAGAATCTTGATGCCTTACAGAGATCCTTTATGGATAGAGATGGAGAAGCCTTTCGACGGTCTCTTATAGTCACTCCCCCACTTCATCAGCGAGTCAGGGAGGCACAACATAGAGATGCTGACTGCGAGACACGACGTGCTCAGATATCCACAGGGTAGGAACCTGATGGATATTCTGAAGGTGGGGAGCACGTCATCCTCTTTAGAGGACGTACTATTGTACCAGTGTCACTTCAGGAGGAAGTATTGAGGGAGTTCCAGACATCCCCTTTATCGGTACATCCAGGAGTGGTGAAGATGTACCAGGACCTTAGACAATAACATAGGTGGCCAGGTATGAAGAAGGTAGTTGCAGAGTTCGTCTCTCGGTGCCTCACTTGTCAGCAAGTGAAGGCAGAGCACATGTACCAGCAGGCTTGGTACAACCTTTAGAGGTCTCATAGTGAAAGTTGGATGGGATATCCATGGACTTCATGGTGGGTCTTCCACGTACATCCAGGGGTCACGAATCGATTTGGGTGATCATTGACTGACTCACCAAGTCGGCCTACTTCCTACCGATCAGAGAGCAGGGTTCAATAGAGAGCTTGGGAAACATCTATTTGAAGACGATTGTGCGGCTATATGGAGTACCTTCATCTATTGTCTCTGATCATGACGCATGGTTTGCTTCCCAGCTATGGATGGGGTTGCAGGAGGCTTTTGGGATGTAGCTTCGTCTGAGCTCTGCCTTCAATCCTCAGATGGATTTCCAGACTCAGAGGACCATTCAGACTCTCGAGGACATGCTTCGTGCATTCCTCCTTGACTTCAGTCGTAGATGGTAGGATCACTTACATTTGGTGGAGTTTTCATACAACAACAGTTATCACTCCACTATAGGGATGGAACCTTTTGACGTGTTATACGGACGACCTTGCAGATCACCTTTGTGTTGGACTTACCCTAGGGAGTCAACACTAGTGGAACCAGAGATGGTATGGGCTACCAAAAAGAAGGTGTAGATCATCCAAGAGTGGATGAAGACTGCATAGAGCAGGCAGAAGTTGTATGCTGATAGGAGACGGAGGCCTCTGGAGTTTGAGGATGACGACCATGTCTTTTTACAGGTCTCGCCTCGACAAGGTTTATGGATATTTGGTCGAGGCAGCAAGTTATCTCTGAGATTCATCGGACCATTCCAGGTCCTCAGGAGAGTTGGAGAGGTGGCTTACCGCTTAGCTCTTCCACCTCAGTTATACCGGGTGCACGACATCTTCCATGTATCCCAGCTGAGGAGATATGTGTATGACCCTTCTGGCATCATCGACCATGGAGAGCTGGATGTTGACGATGGGGAGACTTTTACGGAGGTTCCAGTGGGGATTGAGGATCGATAGGATTGATTCCTACGTGGATGGTCGATACCTCTGGTGCACGTTCGCTGGCATCACGGGAACCTCCAGGAGAGAACATGAGAGCAGGAGGCTCAGATGCGTGCTCAGTACCCCCACTTGTTCCCTTACATCGAGTTGTAGCTTATAGGGATGTAAAGCCCTGAGGTGGGGAGAATGTAAAGACTTGGAATTTCTGTGGAATTTTTTTTTCTTAAATACATGGGAATTTTACAATGTTTGTGAAAATTGACAGCGCATGATTCCGAGGACCAACGTTCCCAAAATCAAATTCTGATGTTTTTTTGGGTACATTCAGTAAACGTATGAGCAGGTTTTTATAACTTTTGAACCGGTGCTCGAAATTGAAACCTGAGGGCACCGTTGAACTTGCAGCGCCAGTATTCTCTTAAGGAGACTTTCACTTCTAAGGTAGTGAGCTGAGAAGATAAGTTAGTTTTTTGGTTTTCATCGAGAATAATAAAATAAAGTGAGCCTCACTTTATTTCTATTTTAGCCTCCATGTGGGTGTTTAGTAGTTAAAACCTTCTCATGGAAGTTAGAGGAGGTACCACCATACCTTAACCTCTCATGAGAGGTTATAGTGGTGGGGGCCACCCGAACCTAACCTCTTGCGAGAGGTTACAAAGTGGGGACCACATGGGGCTAAACCCCCCTATTGATGGAGGAGAGTAAAACCTCTCAACTCTCCCTCATTAATGAGGGAGAGCCTCTTAACCTCCCCTTTAATTAATTGGTGCCAACACCCCTAATTAATTTGTGCCAACACTCATGAATTAATTAGAGGAACCAAGTTATTAATTCACCAATTTGAATTTTTTTGTCAACAACTAAATAATAGAAAAACTCAATCTATTATTAATTTTCTTGGCATTTCTCATTTGGTGGAGCATGGGAAGAGAAGATCTTGGGTGAAAAGTTCATCCAACAAAGAACACTCCACCGATGAAGAATTCTCCACCGACGAAGAACACTGACCTTCTTCGACTTCCTCCCTCGGATCCTACTGATGTGGGGCGTCTTCAACCGACCTACCCTCTGTATCGACGTCAACGAGCCGACACAGCTCGAGAATGGGAGTGTGTGGCGGACGTGATGAACAAAGAACTCCTTCATCTTCTTCCCAAAACTTCAACGTCGATGGCCGACAATCAAATGTAGGGGGTTTATTTTGTGTAACTTTCTTTTTCTTTTTCTCTTCTTGGGATTGGAAAGGAATTGTTGCGTGGTTGTAAAACAATTGTTGTTTATCTTTCTTACTCTTTGATGAGACAAGTTTCACCACCCTAAATGCGGAGGGTGCGGTCCAAACCAAAATGGCTCAACCCCTCTGTTGTTCTTGTTTGTGTTGTTTCTCGGCATGGAAACAAAGAGGCGTTGAAGGCGAGGAAGGCATAGGAAAAGGTTGTGCTTCCCGTGGTCTCCGTGAACTGCGCCGCCCCCCGCGGTGTTCCGGTGCCTCGACCGAGCCGGCTCCGTGGGACGAACCACCACCTGCCTCCCGCGTGCCCGGCCGCACCACCGTCGGCCTCCCACACGCCCCGACCAAACCCCACCGGCCCTCGCTGGCCCGAGCCGCACCAAGACGCGCCGGACTGAACTGCTCCGGCCCGGCCTCCCGGCCTCCCAGCCGCCTGCACGCTTGGCCGCGCTCTGCCCGGCCGCCCGCTGGCTCGCCTGGCCGCGCCCTTCCCGGCCGCCTGCCGGCCAGGCTGCACCCCGCCTGGCCGCCACCCAGCCTCCCGAATCGGACTGCGACGCCCTGGCCGAACCGGTCCGACCATTCCCTTCGGGCCGAGTCGAGCTGGGTCGCACCCTCGCGATGCTCTGGGCTGAACCTAACAGGCTGGCCCGCCCAATGGGTCGGGCCAAACCCAACAGGTCTGACCGGGTCGAACCAGATCAGGTCGGCCCAGACTGGGTTGGGCCGAGTTGATCCGATTGAGTCAGACCAGACCCGGGCCCACAACTGACCCTTTACTTTCTTTGTCCATATATTTGGCACCGGACGACCGTTTGAAGAACCGTTAGCGGTGCTAGTTTTCTTGGAGCACAACAGTCCCTTTGAGTATACCCCACTAGAGTTTGGGGTAAAGTTGAGATACGATCTGGTTGGATCGTACACGTATCCAACCGGGCCACCGGGACTAAAAGTCTAATAACTCACAGAATGAGCATCCGATTGACATGCCTTCTGTTACGTTGAGACCTCTACAACATGGAGGACCTTTAAGATACTTCTTCATGGGACTTCGTGGCAGTTGGAACATTGACCAGTAGCTTGTGGAGCGGATCTTCTGGAGATGAGCGAGCATTTGTGCGGGAACCTAGTAGCTGGATGAGACCTGACGACTGTTGACTGTTTGACTTGGAGTGACTCTACTGGCCCAGTGGGGAGCACCTTGGTGTCGCGATAGACCCACAGTTGGGAGCGCCTTGGTGACGCAACTGACCCACAGTACTTTATAGGAGGATTACCTCAGCAGGATATAAGGGGGAGCGCCTCTATGTGACGCGGCAGACCCATAGTGGGGAGCGCCTCTGTGTGACGTGGCAGATGAATGGTACTCGATAGGAGGAGTACCTCAGTAGTCCAAGGTTAGTGGGAAGTGCCTCTGTGTGACGCGGTAGGCCCACTGTACTCAATAGATGAGGAGTTATCCAAGAGCTAAGGGTTTAGATTGATACTACCCTTAGAATAAAAACCTAGTTGAGTTGAGTCAGTAACTTTTGTGTTTACCTCGTGATTGAGATGGATTACTTGATAACTTAGGTATATGTATGGGCATATACCTAAGTGGGGTTCTCTGTTGATTTCATACTTTTTGGTATATCCATGTAGGATTTTGTGAGACCTTGAGGGTCTCGGGGTCCCAACTGAGTATCGTTATACTCACCCCTACACGGGCTATGCCCACACCTCGTTATGTTGGTCGCAGACGATGCACAGTTCTGACTGAGGCTGAGGATACCAGGACTGGACGGTACCCGGAGGCATGACAGTACACGAATGAGATGGACAGACGTTGAGTGCAGTGGAGGATTTCTGTACCTACCCTTCAGGTAGGATTTTCCAGTGGATGATCCAGGAGATGTTTTCCCTTTTTCTAGTACCTGTACTTTCTGTTTCCTTGTACTTTACAGTGGGGCTTGTATTTCCGACCTGTTTTACTTTTCAGCACTATTTTGTTATACAGTTTTACTTAGTTTTTTTCTTCCAGCTTGTACTCTATTATGTGTGTTTTCAATTTATAAAGGCAATGCCTTCCCAGTGTTGGGATTTACGCCTTTGGTGCTAGTTTCCAGCCCATGTCCTATAGAAGGCGGGCTTGGGGTAGTCACTGCACGGGCCCTGGGGGACGGGTCGTGACATTCCCTTTTTAAAATAACACATGGAGATTTACTTTTCCAAATATATTTACTTTCCATAACCCATATCAAAACCAAACATTAAATATATCACCAAGATAGATAATAAAAAGGGCTATGAAAAAAAAGGAAACCAATCAAGCAGGAATAAATAGAAAATATGATATCTAACAAGTAGTATAAATAAACATGACATATAGATAGTGATTCATGAGAATTTACTCAACATCCCTAGAAAAATCCCTAGACTTAATTATATCAGACTCACATACCAGTATATGGTGCATCTCCATAGTCAATAACTAACTGGTCACTCTAAACTGTCCAATCCAGGGGCACATCTCACCTAGCCCTATCATGTCAAGGGGGTACCAACACATCTAATAGGGTTTGACAAGAATCTATCACTTGACCCTATAGATGGCACCCAAGAATCATGTGATAATAATGATAGTAATAATACTTTGAAACACATGGTATAAAAACAACAACTAAAATCATTCTCATACATGAGTCATTAGAGATGATCTCATCCAAAGTTGTAATAGATTTAACATCAATAAAGTTCCCATGCATGATCCACAAGAGTGGATCTCACCAAAATTTGAGTTCTCTAAAAATATAAGACAAGTATCACAACTCACATGAAAAATTATCTCTTTGACAATCATTATTAAATACCAAATAGGCCTCGCACTACCTTGGTTTTCAATCAAATTTACAAAACAACACAACATGCCAATCTGGAAACAAATTTTCCAAAACCAATTCTGCTTCCAACACCATTTCCAAAAAATTCTAAAAACATACAATCATGAAGTAGTTTTCCAAACAAGACCTTCTGTGATTTTAAAACCAACCATGTTCCAAAGTGCCAAATGAGCCATCGTTCCAAACACTATATACTTACCATAACATGCCTCAAAATTCCAAATTGTACAAGCTTGGTAAAACACATTTGAAACGACATTTGAATTAACTGAAGGAACCAAGACCATTTGGAAACACAGTTCACACAACTTTCACAACTCATAAATACCATTTGGAAAAACACAAGAAAGGAACACATAAAAACCCAAACATTTTCATAGAAAAATCCTCTTCCAAATCCATATGCACACCAAACCTATTTTCAAACATGAATCAAACCCTTTACACAATTCACATTAAAAAATAAAAAATAATATTACTTTAAAAACCCATTTCATTTGGAAACCCCACTTTTAACACATTCACACCTCACAAAACTTTGAAAGCATGTTTTATGGAAGCATCACTTGTTTTTAAACCAATACAAAAAAAACCACACAAATTTTCACTTCATAAAATTTTTCCAATTATGCATATAACACGCGACTCACACTCCAAAAATATTATCCAAATATAACCAAGGGAAAAAACCACCCCAAAACACTCAATTTCACATTTAAAACTCAATTAACATTTTATCAAACACTTTTCATGCATCTAACATATTCATAATAAAATGAACCCTTTAGAAAAACATTATGCACCTTTATTCCATCATTAAAACACCAAACCCATTTTTTCTATAACATAAAAAGAAATTTTATAGAATTTTAAAATCATTAAAGGAAAATCAAGTATCAAAGTAATGTTTCAAAAAAGGAAATGTATGGAAACACCTACCTCAATGACGTGCAAACGTGACGAAACATAGGGAAAAGGAAGAATTAAGACTAAGAGATAATATGCATGCCCTAAAATCTAATAAAACAACTCACACATCAACCATCACCATTAGGTTTTGGCCAATAATATAACCTCACAAAGAAAGACCAAGAATCCAAGAGTAGAAGAAGATAAGGGGAGGTAATCAACCAAAAATACGAAGGAAACTCACCATAGAACCTTAAAGGGGATTCAAAAATAAAAGGAGAAAAAAGGAAGGAAAATCTTATAGGACTCCCTTTGTGTGCCTAGGTCCAAAAGGGAGAGAAACCCCAAAATTGGGTTAAAATATTGGAGGGGGAACTTGGAATTTCACATTTTTAAGAATCTGGGAAACTCGAACAGTTTGGCCTTATAGTTTTTTTAAATTGTACGCTAACCATGATCCCATCACTTTTAAATAGGAACATGTTTCACGATTATCCTGAATGGTTTTCCAAGTTGTGTGATAACAGTGTTGTCACCACTATCCAAATGGATAGAACCTCTCACACAGTTGTCGTATGGTTTCACAAACTATGTGAAACTCATGTGCCTCACCATATACACCAAAACAATCTGCACGATTACCTATGAGAAGTCTCATGGTTTCCCTTAACCCTATTCCAACCTTGTTCCACCTATTGTAAAGCCCAAGAACTCTATTTTTTCTGTTATAACTCAAAAATTTAAATCAGGACTAAACATGGACCTCAACCAAATGACCCAATATCAGGAGAATAATAAAACAAAATGGTTCTAAGGTTGGGATGTCACAATTCTCCTCACCACAAAAAAATTATGACCCTATAAAGGCACCTAGACAAAAGATAAACTAAACTTGATTCCAAGACCAATCAATATTTAAATAAATTGTGAAATTCAGGTTTACCTTTCGAATCACATGTTAAATTTTACAATTCTAGAGGAAACCACAACATGTAGAACATTAGGATAACATAAAAGGGTTCTCTACACCACAAGAACTCAACTAACACAACCAACATTAAATCCAAACATGGTGGTGCCGATATGAAAACCCACCATAAAGAAAATTAGGAAATCCCAATCCAATCCAACCCCCCCCACCACCACAAGGGGAATCCCATGGAAAATATCCAAACAAAACTGCAAACCAAAACCACAATTCAACAACTTCACAAAGTTCAAAATTTCTAAAAAAACACCAATTAAAGCTGTAAGTAACCCGCACAAGGGCTAAGAACACACAAGAGACAATAATCAATTTAAGACCCACATTTAGAAAAACATAACCACTCGGATTCTAAAATAACAAGTCCATAACAACTTTAAAATAGAAATATGAACTTAAAATAGTAACAAATATAAAACAATAAAACTTAAAAATTTCCTCAACCCATCACGAGAGACAAAATCTGGGACAACCCCCCCCCCCTCCTCGAAAATTCCAAACCGCGCACAAGCTTCACTCTGAATCCTATGGATAGATCCATGATTTATGAAGCATTTACAAACTCACAGCCAGAATTTGACATCCTCCGATCAGGACTTTATCCACAAGAAACACTTTATACAAAACTTCTACAGATTAAACATTTGTTCACAATGATGACAATCCTTTAGAGGATTTTGACAAGATGGATTTGAATGGCTGAACCATCCACACTGGAAGCATACAAAATAATGGTCGGAGGGAAGAAAATTTGGGTCCAATGAAATAGGTTTCATGGAAGAAGGTTCCTACGGCACACACCTCTCTCTAGATGGGGAAGCTTTGTGAGAATCACCTACCATCAACTGCAACACATAATCTAGTTCAGCTAAGAATGCCCCATCCACCAACCTATCAAACTAAACATTACTAGAAGAAAGGACACACTCCTTAATATTTGGAATAAGACCCTAAAATAATGGAGGATATTTCAACAGATCCTATGATTCTCTCTCCAAGGAGAAAGAAATTATCTCCTTGAAGTGATCAATATAGGACTTTACCACCATTGGCCTTTCTGAATAGTCAAGAGATCTTCCACCTTCTTCATCTTATCCTCCTTAGGTATAAACAATCACATGAAAATGGTTTTAAACACCTCCCATGTCATACCAACTTGAATTGATGATGGAGTGATCACCTTCCACTGATCCAAATCTAGACCATCAAACAAATCCATAACAGCATGCACACTTATGGATTTAGGAGTTCCCAATGATCTTAAAACACACTCGACTTCCTAAATCCATTCCAAATCCACTAACATGGTTATATCGCTATTAAAGATGGGAAATAACTATGAAGAACCAAAAAATATGAAACAATCACTAGAAACCTTGGGTAAATTCCTGTGCAGCATATTCTTATCAACACAAAGAACACAAAACTAAAATCAACATCAACCTCAAACACAATCGGAGAGGGAATCTCTAGCCACAAAAATGGTCTCAAAAATTAATCATCACAAATATAAACAAAAACCTCTTTTCAAAAACCATTGTTTTATTTAAATTTTCAAAACTGCATTCTTTCAAGGTCACCTTTCAAAGAAAAATAAATTTTGGAAACCAATGTTTCCCCTTTCAAAAATAATTTTGGAAACAAAATCATAGAATTACTTTGATATGAAATACTCATTGACTTATCAATTCTCTTTTCTTTCCACATTTTCATAAAATTCTCCAAATATTGAATCATTCTCACTTTTAAAATTTCAATTCACATTTCAATATGAAGCCACTTGTAAAATCATTTTCATTTCAAAAACCTATTTCATTTTAAAACATTACTCGCACAAAACAAAACCAAAATAAAACACAACTCACACCAAACCACTAGTATAAGGAACTAGTTTCCATGCCTAACTCACTGACATGGTTAGTGGGCCATACCCCAAGTAAGCATTAAAAACAAATAGTACCTTGAACCATGTACTCAGACTCCACATGGGTCACTAATTCATGTGAGATCATGACATAACATCAACTCGCCTTTATTTTCATTACTCATCCACTCAAGTAAAAACCAAAAAAAAGACTCAAATCCAAAACTACCCCTAGATACTCAAGGATCAGAATGAGTAAGGGTTCATGACGTCCTTCTAGTACCTACACACCAAGTCCTAACATTATTAATCTCCAACTACCTAACACCCCAAAAAATATGAACATGTTCTAATAGGAATTTTTCATGATCCAAGCTAGGATTCCATCCAACCCGTCATCCATCCCGGCCTGAGACATAACCTGAAGGGCGTTCTGGGTATCCATGGGCTGGAAACTAGTTATTGGTATAAAAGTAACCATAGTGGGAATTATTTCTTCCCAAATAAACCAGGATCAAATAAACAAACTGAAAGTGCAGAAAAACCAACCAAGGGATATAAATAAATATACAACTGCTCTAGGTAAAATATCTATTAAAAAATAGAAACTGAATACAAAAATAAAACTACACCATTCCAACTAGATCTCCACATGAGCTCTTGGTCACCATCATCCACAAAAACAACCTGCTCCAAGAGCAACCGAACTAGAAACCCGAAACTCAAAAACATCTCAGTTCTATTGATGCTAAGTAGAATAAGTAGGGTGTGATATTGAAAAGATAAATAGGTAATCACCACATATTTTATAAATTTCCTTTCCCAAGAGAGACCACAAACATTAGTTTTAAATACCTTTCATAAACAAGTTTTTTTAGTTATTTAAAAAGAAAACAGAACTTCCCATAAGTTCAATTATTAAAATAACACACGTAACATTTCTTTTCAAAATAGTTTTTCTTTTCACAACCCATATCAAAAAAAAATCTGAAATATAACACCAAGGTATCTAATAAAAATTCATGTGCATAAAATAAAGGAAACCAATCAAGCGGGAAAAACTAGCAAATAAAATATCCAAAAAGCACCATAAATAAACAGAACATATAGATTGTGATTCATGATAATTTCCTAAAAATACCTAGATAAATCCTTGTACATACTCATATCAGACTCACCTTATTATAGGTGGTTCAACTTCATATCTAATAACCAATTGGCCACTCTAAACTCTCCAATCCAGTGGAACATCCCACATAGCCCTTTCATGTTAAGGGGGTACCAACCCATCTCATCAGGGTTGAAAAGAAACCATTAATCGACCCTATGTATGATTCCTAGGAATTCCATGATAATGATGATATAAATAATATTTGGAAACACATGGTATAGTGACCACAAACAACAACATTCTCATGCATGATCCATTAGAGTGGATCTCATCCAAAGTTATAATTAATTCAATATCAACAATTCCCCCATGCCTGATCCACTATAGAGGATATCACCAAAATTATAATGGCCTCAAAATATAATCAAAGTATCACAACTCACCTGAAAACCCAATTCTTTCACTATCATTATTAAATAATAACCTATCCTCACACTACCTAAGTTTAAAATCAAATTTCCAAAACATCACAATGTGCTGATCTGGAAACACATTCTCTAAAACCAATTCAAATGCCTACACCATTTCAAAAACCAAGCTAAAGGCTTACAATCATGAACTAGGTTTCCAAATGTCCCCTTATTATAATTAGAAACAAACCGTGTTTCAAAGTGAAAAATGAGACATAGTTCTATACACTACATATTTACCATGCCATGCCTCAAACTGTCAAATGGGCCAAGATTTTGAAAACACATTTGAAACCACATTTTAATTCACTTAAGGCACCAAGGCTAATTAGAAATAAATTTTACACCATTTTCACAACTCATAAACCCAATTTTAAAATACACAATAAAGTATCACTTAAAACCCAAAAACTTTTATAGTCAAAGCCTCTTCTAAATCCTTTCACACACCAAACCTATTTTCAAACATGCTACACACAATTTTCAAAATTCATATTAATGAAACTTAACAAATAAACTTACCTTAAACAACCTCATTTATTTTGGAAAACCTACTTTTAACACATGTACACCTCCCACAACTTTGAAAACATCTTTCAAGGAATCATCACTTATTTTTAAACTTATAAAAAACAACACATATTTAAAACACCATAAAAGTCAGACAATTCCACATATAACACCCATCTAAAACTCTAACACTATTATAAAAATAAAATCATAGGAAAACACCAGCCCTAAAACACACAATTTCACTTTAAAAATTCAATTAGAAATTTATCAAACACATTACCTGCGTCTAACATAGGATTAATCAAAGGAACCATTTAGAAAACTATTTCATACCATTATTAAATAATTAAAACACCAAAAAAATTATTCTAGAACATAACATGCAATATTATATATTTTTAAAATAATTAAAGGAAATCTCAAGAATCAATGGAATATGTCGAAAAGGAAATAGATGGAAACAACAACCTCAATGACGTGAAAATGAAATGAAACATAGAGAGAAGGAAGACTTAAGACTGAGAGACAATCTTTACACCCTAACATTCCACAAAATAACCCACACACTAACCCTCACCCTTAGGTTTTGGAAAACAAGGGAACCTCCCTAAGAAAGACCAAGAACCCAAGAGAGGAATAATAGAAGGGGAGGAAATTAACCAAAAATCCAAAATAATCTCACCTTAGAACCTTTAAGGGGATTCAAAAATAGAATGAGAGAAAGGGAGTAGGAAATTGGATGACCCCTTGGTTCACCTAGGTCAAATAAGGGGAGGAAAACTTGAAATATGGTCAAAATATCGAAGGGGTAAACTAGGAATTTCCCATTTTTAAGAAAATGGGTAACCCACACAGTTTGGCTGCATTGTTTTTCTAAATCATGCATCAATTGTGTGCCCCTCGATTTCCAAGTGGACCATGTTTTATGGTTATCTAATGCAGTTTTCCAAGATGTGCACTAACCCTGTAGATGCCATTGTCCAAAAGGAAAGAACCTCTCCCATAGTAGCAGCACAATTTCTCAAATTGTACCCAACCCATGAGCCTCCCATTTGGACAACAAAATAATATGCACTATTATCTAGGTGAAGCCACTTGGTTTCCCTTAACAATACACCAACCGTGTAACACATACTGTAAAGGCCAAAAACTCCATTTTTCCTCCAATAAATCCAAAATTTAAATCAGGTCTCAACCCAAACCTCAATTAGAAAAATCAATATCCAAAGAAGAATAAAATATAAGGATTCTGAAGTTAGGGTGTGACACCTCTAATACTATTATTTATAGTAGAATATTTTTATTCTATTTGTTGAAGTGAGTTTAGTAGTTTCAGTTTGAGTTAGCATAAAAAAAATTTATATCCTAATAAGTATCATCATCCTAGAATAAATGTGGGAAACATTAAATATAAGTTTATGAGTTCTCATTTTATGTGGTATCAAGACCAATTATAAAGGGACAAATTTTTTGTCTAAATCAAATCCTCTTGTCTTCTACACTGAAAAAGGATCACACGGACTTACTATGAAATGATGGATGGAACATTACATAACAATAAACTAATAAAATTTTACTATGAACTTTTTATTTCTTATCAGTAAGGGGGAGATAAAGTGAAATGAATGTTTGGAAAAGTAAAGGGGAGAGATTCACATATTTTAATATTTATTTAGAAATAACTTTGGAATTATTTCCAACAAATAATAAGTTGGAGATTATAGAGAACACTTTATGTGTGTGTTGTATTTATTTATTTTAGATATCAATGGATTTAAATGGTTTTGAATGAAACTGAAATATTAAATTGATTTCAATATGCTGAAGAAGTTAAAAATAAGAATCTATTATAAATTTTGGTCTAATTATCCAAACTTATTAAAAAACTAATGTATCTTGGATGAATGAATGAATGAATGAAGAATAAATAAAGTCCTCAAGTATTATAATCTTAGGAAAGGAGATGGTTATTTTAAAGGGTTTGATTCTGATTATGACAATTTATTAGTAGTTTATAATGTATTAAACATGTACTTGATTATTGGAGAACCATGTTTTTTTCAACATTATGAAAGTTTCATTAATTAGTTTCCTTAATAAGGTTTATGAGATGATCAAATGAATATAGTGAAAATTAGATGGAGGCCAACATACCATGGCGATTTTATAGAGTTGATCAGACCTAGGTTATTAGCTTAAGGATTTCATGTAGGACCATTAGATGGATATTTCCTAGTTATGCTATCAAAAAAAGTATCTAATGGGATGAATTTTATAAATTCATCAAAATATAATCCATAATACAAACTTTCAATAGTCATCATACAGAGTCTAATTGAATGGACATATATAAAAGGTCTGATAGGATAAAGGAGAATTCTAAAGGCCATTGAAATAACATTCACACCAATAATAGACTGATGGGAATGATATTGGTTAATCAAATGAATAAGTTTTCAACTAAATACATGCATGGTAACATAAAATAGATAAATGATCAAATAAACATATCATATGTTTTTAAGTTATATGATCTTACTTAATCAAACATTAAAATTTCTTGTGTCTATAAATCAAGCTGATGTTTCTAAAGCAGTTTATCTGATAGAATACTGGTTTTGAAGACAATTGAAAAAGGTTTCTGAATGATTTGAAAAAAAAATCCTTAAAAATATTGAAGAAACATATTAAGATCATTAGATAGAGGTAGATAAAAGTTCCTATATAAGATATATAATAGAGTTTTTTTGAGTTAAACTCAACAAACTAGATTTTCCAAGCTATGGCATCAGAAAAAAATATTACGAGATAATGATTCATATAGAAGTTTCTATATAAATTCATCTGATAAAGGTTTTAAATATTTTTTCATTGGATGGAATATTATATGCAAGATATTCAAACAAATTTTGTTGAACTCTTTCACTATATGTAAGTCTCTATGTTATCAGATATAAGGTTTTGGTTGAATTCATTGTATAAAAGTTTCTATATGAAATTAATCTATCATAGGTTGTTATGCAAAGTAAATATTCTAAGTTTTCTAATTTAATTCATCGAATGGTGAAATTTCTAAAAAAAATACTTTCGAGACATTCCTATAGGATTTTTTATGAATAATTGGACATAATATTATCATTTGGAAATGCTTCTATGAAATTTTAATGGACGAATGATTAGCATAATGTTATACTAATTTAAAAGACTTTACAAAATAATGATAAAGGTTTAAAAAATGATGAAACAATGGTGAGCATTTAATTTTTGTTTATCTATTAATTTTTAATAATATTAAATAAGATCCTTAAAGCTAAGATAGATTAATTTCATTAAAGGATACATATGATAGAGTTTGTATGTAGATCCAAAAATATTCTAGAAGATACGGGAAGCATCTAATAAATTATGATGGGAGGGATGTTTGAAATATAGTATGCACATCACACTAAAATTTTCGAGAACCCAAGCCCATATAAAGGGGTTCTGATGTGTTTTGAATAAAGTGTGATGAGTAGAAGAATGATTAGGAATAATACTAAATAATTTAAGAGACATCATAAATTATCGACCATCATGATTAATGAAAGTATCATTTGAGTCAAATTTTTGGTTGAAGAGGTTCTGAATATAGATAGGGGTACTGAAAGGAGTGAAATAAGCGGATGGAGGACCAGTACTCTAGAAAAATAAGTGATCATCCATAAAATAGTTGAAATTTTCATATCAATTGGTAATAAAAAATATTAGGTAGAATATTTGATTGGATACATGTGTACTAGACAGTAAGTAAGGAAAAGGTTTTCCCAAATTCTTGAAAAAACTTTTATTATAATTTGGTTTCAAATGAAAAGGGTGAAGAATAAGATACCAAATAAACTATCTCAAGTAGTATCATCACCAAGAAAACATCATCATATGGATAGATCAAATAGATAGATTAGATGTAGGATCATACAAATAAGTTCTAGATGATAGAAGGAAAACAAATAAAAGTTGATTTTCTACTACTATACAAGTAACATGTAAAGATAAAGGAATATAAGAACAAATAAGTATCATGAAATCCAACATAAGTCTTATCTAGTGGAATCATTTATTAGTGTTACAAATTACCTTAAGAAGAAGGTGGATAATATCTACATAGGTGGTATAAATAACTAGTGAGGAGTTTCAATTTGGACCAAGTCATCACTATTCTTGGGAGTTGCGATTTTTTATATCTCCCTCTTAAAGTGTGGGGACTCACACATAGGTTAAAGAATTTTTTATTTACCTACCATTTTACTTGGTATCACATTATAGTGGAAAATCCTTGTAATGGTCATCACCAAATATGGAAAGGAATAGCTATACTTATTGAATGGTGAACCTTGTAAAAATATTTTGTTCCATCTTTTAGAAGATTTCATATACTTATATATGATAAATAAAATAGAATACGAGAGTATAGATCATAATAGGTATAAGTGGTAAAGAGATAATAAGTGATAATTAGATAAAAAGTTCCAAACATAGATTCACCCCCCTCTGTGTTGAGTATATATTGAAGTGGTCCTCACAAATGGAATGGGGTTAGTCAAAAGAGGAACCATGCATTTTTTGACATAGAAAGGTTAATGTTGAGTCAAGTAGATGTTTGAGTTAGTTCCCTATAACCAAATTATGTGTAATTAATGATAACATTTATTCACAGTTTTGAACATTAATAAAATTATTATCACATCATAGTTATTCTTCTATGTATCATAGTATGTGATAATGTCCTAAAATTAGTTGTCACACTAAAAGGTCATACCAGTTCCCTCCTATGATGAGAACATAAAAGTGTTATGACCTTATTCTAAAATATATTTTATATATCTAGATGATATTATTTGAGGGACAAAAATGATATAGGCTGTTAGAAGTGGATACTCATAGAACATTGAGGCACCTTACTATGGTGTATTCCCTTGGTAATATCCAGTGTAGGATATTATAAAACAATACCCTCCAGTAAAAAATCCACATTTATATGTTTCATTGGATTTTACTATATTTGGAAATTTTTATTTATACTCATACTTTAAGATTATTATTATTGATTATTATATTTTGTGTAATTTGATTTATTGATGAAAACTGTGGTAGAATATGTTCTTGGTGAGGTATGATATGTTGGGTGTGCCACGAGTAATATTTTATTAATGAATAATATGAGAAATTATTTTTACCTTATTTTCATTAAATAAAGTTGATTTATTAGGAAAATTGATGGAAATTATATAGACTAAGTAAATCTATAGTCATGGTATTCTATAGGCAATTTTGAATTTCGAAAAGTCAAAGAAAGAGAAATCGAGCACATAGGTTGATGGCACTAGCATGCAACCTGCTTGATTAGAGACATCAGGATAAAGGGATTGTGTTACAAAATGAGAATCTATATAAAGTATTATATCATTATGGGATTAATTTATTTCTCTATGCAATCCTTGTCATGTTTCTAGATTCTAAACATGGAATTTAGGCTGCTTCACCTAATGCCAATGAGAAAGAGGCCTAGATGGTCACCCACTAAGTGTATCCATAATCTCAGTTAAATAAAATATTTTTATTTATTATTTAATAATTTAAATAAATATTATTTTTCTATGTGGTTTAATAATTATTCATGTTTTCTTGATCACATATATTTTGTCACCTATTATTTAACAGAATATAATGTGTGAGGAATATTGCATAAATAATGTTTTCTATTTAGTGAATATAATATTTATTTATTTATTGGTGAATAATGTAGTGATAATTATTTATTAAATAAATAGTCATTATTCAATACCTAATAAATATTTTGGAGTAATGGAAGATTGAACTTTGAGGTCCAATGAGAAATAAAATATATTGAACATTATTTGATAAAATAATATTTAATTTAATTCGCAAGTTAAGTGCATGTCAAGGAAATAATAATGTAATTATTATTTTAGACATGGGGTTATGAAAAGGATTAAATAAATATTGAAGTGCACTTTTGAAAATATTTATTTCTAAACCATAGCGATATTTAAACCCAGTTATTTTATTTTTCCAATAGAGCCAATTCATTTTTTGTTCTGCAGAATCACATCTAAAATTAATCCTCTCAAACCCTAATAAGCTCCCTCTCCATGAATTCTCCCAAGAAAGGAGAGTGATATTCCTCCACCTCCCACTCTCGAGTCTAGAGAGATCAAGGAGAACACTTTGGAAGCGATTCTCATGGTGATCAAAGGCGAACAACACAAGCAATAGGATTTTTCATACTATCCCCTATATATTTCTACGATGACATTTGGATACTTGTGGAAAATTTTTATATCACTATTAGAGAGAATCTACTCTTAATTCCTGCAATGCAAAGATGGTACAACGTAGATCTATTGTTAGATCCATCAATGAATAAATAATTCACACAAGGTAATAATTTAATTGATTAAATTAATTATAAATAATATGTAATGAACCTAGGCTTAGTTCTAGTTTTCTATCCCATGTCTATTTTATTTGATTTAATTACTTTGATCCTGATTTTAATCATCGTGTAAATATCAGATTGATAATTGATCATGATAAAAAGAAAAGTTGGGAATAACCCATCATAAAATTTCATTTTTTGTAACATTTAATTTGTATCAGATCAATCACATAAATATTTATAATTATTTAAAGATAGTTGATTGATTTATGCATTTTTCATTTAGTTTTTTATTCAAGTTTAATCATTCTTTTAATTAGAATTGTGATATCTACTTATTATTCTTTTTTTTCTTATAGATATAATCAAATAGGTTAACATTATGAAAGAAATAAAATTGAAGATCTCATCTGAAGGTTCTGAGGATTTTGTTTGGATAAAAAAAGAGTACATGTTATGTACTAGTGTTCAATCCACTAAGAATTAATTAGGAATTAATTCAAACTGTGAGCATTTAATACACATGGTGCATTTAATTTCTTACATTGCATGTTTTCTAGGTCATCCTGGCACTTGGTAAGCCATAGTACACACAGTGTAGCCCACATACATGGTAAGTAGTCCTTTAAGTCACAAATAGGTCATGTATTTGCATACACAACCAACCTGACTAGTGACTATGTAACTTTGATACAACACACCATATATCCCTTTGTACACACCATGTTCTCCAATTTTTTTAGGCATTTTTTACACATAGAGACCCAATGTGTGTGCCTCAAATAGATGGTAAGAGATGTACACACCTTATAGATCAGTTATACACACCGTGTACTTATACTAAATTACACAGAATTAAAATTAATTTATTATATTGGGTAAACCTTATCGGCACGTGCTTGTGTGTGGTCATTAAGTTCATAAGACACAAAATGTGATGGGTTTAAATATATGTGTGTGTGTCTATATAATTAATTTCTACATAATTTTCATAACTTCATATCATGTATGATTTGAAATATAGTTATTACTCTAAATGCATTGAAGCATAACACGTGATATAAAAATCATATAATTCGTGTAATCATTAAGTTGATAGTACACATCATGAAACTACATAATAATTCATGTATTTCATATGTCACAAGAGTAAATAGTATACAAGTATAATACATGTTGGGTATATTTGGACAGGTATTCACCATGTTGACTTTAAGGTACATTTATGTACAAAGATTATTTTAAATTAATTTTTTAAAATTTTTTAAAATTATTATGGATGATAATCTCATGGAAATTTTAATGATAATTGAAATAAAATAATATATTAATTAAATATTATAATTAATTGATTAGAGTGTGATTTATCTTAAATAATAATGATTAATAATTGAATAATAGTTTTATTAAATGTGTAATTCATTGCATGCATGTCGATGATCGTGAGCACTAACCAAACCTTTGTAAATTATTGGTTTCATTTAAATTTTTATTAAATTAAATTATTGTCATGTGTTCCTTGTCTCATCTCATAATGTAAGGGTCTTTATTCACATGGTTTCTATTATGTAAACCATTTTCCCCTCACCTACGTGTGAGTAAAATCATATGTAATGAATGGATATCCCAATGTAGTGGAGGTGGTTCAAGTTTGGAGTTGAGGTGAAACCAATAAAAGAGAGATACATAGGTGGATAGTTGGAAAGCTATAACATGAACCTTAATTGGTTCAAAGGCTTTTCCCCCATGGAAATGGTTATTTTATCAACCGTTAGATAAACTAACCATTAGTGAAATATCATGATCATTCCACTTTATGATTTTATTTCTATCAAGTTTCATGGTTATTTCATTTTGGTTGTTCTGTTGTGATCACATGAATTAATAAATTTACAAGCATCCCAGATAGAACTAAAATAAATTGGATTTTGAGTAAATATTATCTAATATATGATTAATCACTTGATAAAATTTACTTATTATTAACAAGAATGTGATAAAGATAATAATTATAAATTCACTCATAAAAGATATATTCCATCTGATGTTATTAATATTTTCACAACTTATTATATTCCCCCTTTACTTATTTTATATGAAATGTGCATAATTTGTGTGAAATATTAATGTTTTAATATTAAGTATAATATTTGAGCATTTTTAGAAGTAGTCAAATTGAGTCAGTTAAATGTTTTAATTATAACTATCACTATACTGATCCAAATTGTGTGGTTCTTGTTTTGTAGGATTCTAAGTTCAATATACAACATTTCATTAGAAGGAACCATGATCCAATTCTTCCATTTGAAGGGTCATATGGTCCTCACAAACAAGACCAAAGAATCTGTGAACAAACTGGACCATCCATGAAGATTGATTTACTGGGTTCAATCGAGAAGTCCAAAGACCTTCAATCTCCACCATAATTCGGGGGAAACTACATTTCATCTTGGATAAAAATTTCATGGCCCAAATCCAAGTACAAGGGGCCCAAATAAACCTTTGAAGTCCAGCCCACCATTCTGGCCTAGAATTAAAATCAGTATAGTATGCATGACATATCTCCTGATGTAAGCATCCAATCGAGCTGAGATTTTGCAGTGTGAAAGAGGAGATATAGGAGGCCGACTTTGTTGAAGAAGTCATTCGAATTTGAAGGCATCTTCCTGTTCAAAAATCCATTCACATTTTGGCCATCGAAAAAGAATGGATAGAAATGGACAGTTTACCTTTGTTTAATCAACCGGCCATAACTTTGGCTCCAATTGTCCAAATGCCTCCAAATTTTGAGAGTAGTCGGCCAACATTATTGTCTACAACTTTGAAGAAGGATGTATTTGAAGATTCGGCTGTATGTATAGCTCAATTGGCGAAGCAAGTGGAGGGACAGATTGTGAATGCAAACAGTCCACTCCTTGGGCTATAAATACTCTCCCCTTCTCTCCTTGAGAGGGGTTGGCATTTCAGGAGAGAGGAGATCATATTGGCACGACCAAAGCTTTGCCAAAGGCTTGGGAGGACCTTCCAAACTCAAGTTTTCACTTGAGAGACCTTTCCTCCTCTCTTTCTTTTCACTTACTTTTGTGTTCTTCATTTTTGTAATCTTGTAATTCCCTTTCTTTGTAATTCTGTTTTAATGCAAGTTACTTCTTCAATATCTCTTATTCTCTTCCACCTTCTGTATTTTAATATTAATTTTCTTAAAATAGTTTAAAATTCAGTTCAATCCCCTTCCCTTCTTAAGCTTCCTCATTCAATCGAAATTCCATTTTTGATTCTTAAATTATTTCGTGTGTGTGTTCGGCACACTACTCTTATCTTGTCCCTTTCTTTTTCTTCTCTTTATAATTCATCACCATAAACATATATTACCAGATTATTAATCACACAAATGGCTGAGTAAATCTCTCATTGGGGTGAGTTATAATTTAGGTATGTTAAGTGATTGAGAGCTTCTGCTCGATGAATATTCTTTGAATTAACATTGTGTATGTTGGACTTAACATGTCATGGATTAATGACTTGTTTCGTTTAACATGTGGTTTCCATGGATTATTGGAACCATAAATACACAACCATAAATAAGATCTGATTGAGATTATAACCTTAAGTTAAGTTAAGTCTTGGTTTAAATCCTTAACACTTAAGAATTCTAATCAACATCATCTTGTGACATGGGTGTTAATTTAAATGCAATATAAAGCAAAGCTCGAGGATATCACAAGCTTAACTAACCTAATGATGAACTCACCCCAATCTTTATCAATTTGGTAAATCAAACATCATCCATAAATCATTTCAATTAAGCTCTGCAAACAAACCCCCCTAATCAAAATACAATCAACTAAAAACAATCGACTATTACGAAGTACCATCACCGAGGATTCGACCCGAGTGCTGCTATACACATTAGCAGAGCACCAGAACTTTGACCGGTCGATAGGCGACAATCGGCCGTGCGTTTCAAATGGCGCCGTTGCCGGGGATGGTGCTTTAAGTAGTCATTAGTTTCTGGTTATTGTCAAGAAAACACAAAAAAAAACAAATTTTTAAAAAAAAAATTGAAAAAAAAACACAAAGAAAAACCCGTCTTCTCATAAAAATCATAAACTGAAAAAATACAAAGAAAACCCGTCTTCCTCTTTCTTCCAAAATCTCTCTGAATGCCCCGTAGCCTTCCAAACAATCCCTCGGATTTGTTTGACCCTGAAATTGAGCGAACACTTCGCCAACTTAGGAGGAACATAAGAGATACTCAAATAATTCAAGAACCAATCATTGCCCTACCAATTGAATTAGATATGGCCAATCCTAGGGAACAAACATTGAAAGAACTTGCTGCCCCTGATATGAATTACCAACCTCTTGGTATTCAATATCCAAACATTGAAGCTGACTTCGAACTCAAATCGGGTTTGATTCATCTTCTACCTCATTTTCACGGGCTAGCCGGTGAGGATCCTCATCTCCACCTCAAAGAGTTCCAAGTGGTCTGCTCAACCATGAAACCTCAAGGGGTTTCTGAAGAACAAATCAAGCTTAGAGCTTTCCCCTTTTCCCTAGCGGATTCTGCCAAGTCTTGGCTCTACTACCTCCCACCTGGTTCCATAAACTCATGGGTTGACATGAAGAGACTTTTCCTTGAGAAGTTCTTTCCCGCTTCCCGAACAGCTTCTATCCGAAAGGAAATAAGCGGCATCCGTCAATTCCCTAATGAATCACTCCATGAGTATTGGGAGAGGTTCAAAAAGCTTGTGGCAACTTGTCCACACCATCAAATCCCTGACCAACTCCTGATCCAATACTTCTATGAGGGGTTATTGGCTATGGAGCGAACTCTCATTGATGCCGCAAGTGGCGGTGCTCTTGTTGACAAAACTCCTGCAGCTGCACGAGAACTCATAAGCAACATGGCTGCAAACACGCAGCAATTCCATACTCGAGCACATGCTCAAGTGAAACAAGCCCAAGATAATCAATCCATAGAGCCCAACAAGATGACTGAGTGGATGAGTGAACTTACAGGTCTTGTGCGTCAACTAGCGGTGGCTACCAAAGCCCCAACCTCATCTTCTCCACAGTCACTATTCCCTGGACCTATCAAGAATTGTGGAATCTGCAACTCTCCATCTCATCCGACTGACACATGTCCACAACTTCAAGATGATCCATCTGATTCATCTAGTCCAATGGAGCTCAATGCGGCATATGCTCAGCGAAACTTCAACCCTCAACAATCAGGTCAGTTTGTTAGAAACTTCAACCAACCCCACTCTGAGCCCTTCTCTTCTACCTTTAACCCACCTCTGAGGTATGGTAATCCCATTTCTCATCCTCCTCAATTCCCTCCTCAAAACCCAAACCAATTCCAATATGGTCAAGGTGGTGGTAACTTCCATCAACCTTATCCTTTTGTTCCTCAACCTCAAAGGAACAATCCTCCTCCTGGATTCCACTATCCTAACGAGCCTTCCCAATTCCCCACCCAATACAATCGCTTTCCCAAGAACCAAAATCAAGGCCAACCCAATTTGGGACATGCCTCTTCTTCTAAACAACCATGGGAAAGTGCTGTAGAGGATCTTGCTTCCTTCACCCGTTCTAGCCTAAAGAACATTGAAACCCAAATAGGTCAACTTGCATCCCACCTTAGCCAGCAACAACCATCCAATTCATCCCAACTCCCAGCTCAACCATTACCCAACCCCAAGGGTAATGTAAGTGCAATTGCACTTAGATCAGGAAAGCAACTTGCTATGCCTCAAGATAAATCCTCAAACCCCCCTTTCGATGTTGATCTAGAAAATGAAAAGAACAAAAAGCTGGAAAAGGAACTTGAATCCACTCCTTCACCTTCTTCCATTCCACTTAGGAACCCAATTCCTTTTCCTCAAGCCATCTCCAAGCCTAAGAAGTCCTTTGAACCTGATCCTGAAATGCTTGACATGTTTAGACGTGTTGAAGTGAACATCCCCCTCTTAGATGCCATCAAACAAATCCCTAAGTATGCCAAGTTTCTTAAGGAATTGTGCACCCATAAGAGGCAACTTAGGAACATTGAAAATGTTTCAACTCAACAGTCCATTCCCATGAAGTGCAAAGATCCAGGGACCTTCACGGTTCCATGTCAAATAGGGAGTTCCAACTTTAATGATGCACTCATAGACCTAGGAGCCTCAATTAATGTCATGCCCAAATCCATTTTCTCCAACCTTGGTCTAGGTCCCTTGCACCCAACGGGTATTGTCATTCAATTAGCCAATCGAAGCACTGCCAGTCCTGAGGGGATAATTGAGGATGTTCTTGTTCGGGTCAATGATCTTATCTTCCCAGCTGATTTCTATGTCCTTGACATGGAAGGTGAGACGACCTCTTCTCGATCTCCCCTAATTCTAGGAAGACCATTCCTCATGACTGCGAGAACCAAGATTGATGTCCACTCAGGCATCTTATCCATGGAATTCGGTGACCAACTGGTCAAGTTCAACATTTTCCAAGCCATGCGATACCCATATGAGGATCACTCTGCATTCTCAATCCATGCTTTTGAGGACACTTCTAAGATTCAATCGAACCCCAATCCACCATGTTCTTCATGTTCTAATGATAAAGGATCTTGTGAAATATGCACCATGATTAACAAAGTCATAAATGGTGAAGTTGATGTGGACCTCTCATTCATAGACTCCATCAATCTAGAGGAACTTGAAAACTCTCTTGAATCCCACATCAACTCTGATCTCTACTGCTCCACCTTGGACAGTGTTGAGGAAAATGATCCAAACCCATCTAGAATCCCTTCTCCTGCTCCTAACTTTTCTAGCTCTCAAATCAAGGCTGAAACTGATCTAAAACCACTTCCTTCATACCTCAAGTATGCATTCCTTTTCCATGATCCCTCCTACCCTGTCATTATCTCTGCTTCACTTTCTGAAACTGAGGAGTCCCAACTTGTTCAAGTGTTAGAGGAAAACAAAAATGCCTTAGGTTGGACCCTAGAGGATATTCCAGGAATCAACCCTGCCCTTTGCATGCATCACATCCATCTAGAGGAATCATCCAAACCAATTAGGCAACCTCAAAGAAGACTCAATCCACTCATACTTGAGGTAGTTAGGGAAGAGATTACCAAGCTTCTTCAAGCTGGTATTATCTACCCAATTTCTGATAGTGAATGGGTTAGTCCAATTCAAGTCGTTCCTAAGAAGGGCGGGATAACAGTTGTCACAAATGAACATGGAGAAGTGGTCACAACTCGGGTGAAAAACAAATGGCGTGTGTGCATCGATTATCGCAAATTGAATGCTGAAACACGAAAAGATCACTACCCACTTCCTTTCCTTGACCAAATGCTTGAGAGATTGGCCGGAAAGTCACACTATTGCTTTCTTGATGGTTACACCGGCTACTTCCAAATTCCAATCGCACCTCAAGACCAAGAAAAGACCACATTCACTTGCCCCTTTGGAACTTATGCCTATAGGTGAATGCCTTTTGGCCTTTGTAATGCTCCTGCAACATTCCAGCGGTGTATGATGAGTATCTTTTCTGAATTCATTGAGAATTGCATGGAGGTATTCATGGATGACTTTACCATTTATGGCGAGTCATTTGAATCTTGATTACATTCACTCTCTTTGGTCCTTCAAAAGTGTGTCAAGTGCAACCTTGTGCTGAATTTTGAAAAATGTCACTTCATGGTTTCAAATGGGATTGTTCTAGGGCACATAATTTCTCAAGAGGGTATCCAAGTTGATCCAGCCAAAATTGAGGTGATCCAATCACTTCCTGAACCCAAATCAGTTTGAGACATTCGGTCCTTCCTTGGTCATGCCGGTTTCTATCGGCGATTCATTCAGAACTTCAGCAAGATTTCCCTCCCACTCACTCGTTTACTTCAAAATGATGTCACATTCAATTTTGATGAGGCTTGCAAGAGAGCCTTCGTCGAACTCAAATCTGCTCTCACATCTGCTCCAATAATCCAACCCCCAGATTGGTCCTTACCATTTGAATTGATGTGTGATGCTTCTGATAGGGCCATTGGGGCTGTTCTTGGTCAAAGAAGAGAAAACATTCCTCATGTCATCTTTTATGCCTCAAAAACATTGGATGAAACTCAATCACACTACACTGTGACTGAAAAAGAACTTTTAGCTGTGGTTTTTGCCTTGGATAAATTCCGGCCCTATCTCTTAGGTGCCAAAATCATCATCTTCACAGACCACTCAGCATTAAAGTTCTTACTTAAGAAAAGTGATTCCAAACCAAGGCTAATAAGATGGATTTTAATGCTCCAAGAGTTTGACCTTGTGATAAAAGATAAACCTGGAAAAGAAAACCCTGTGGCTGACCACCTGAGTAGAATTTCTAATTCTTCTCATTCTGAAATAATTGATCCTGAATTTCCAACTGAACACCTCTCATCTCTTACTCCAAAGTTACCATGGTATGCCCCAATTGTCAATTACTTGGTTTCTGGTGTTTTCCCTGAATATTTTTCAAAAGAACAAAAAGAAAAGATGAAAAGTGATTCAAAGAATTATTTTTGGGAAGATAATAAACTTTGGAAAACTGGGGCTGACATGGTAATTAGGAGATGTGTTGATGAAACTGAACAATCCTCCATCTTGGAATTCTGCCACTCAATGCCTGGAGGTGGCCACTTTGGACCACAAAGGACTTCTCGAAAGGTCCTAGATTCTGGATTCTTTTGGCCTTCACTCTTCAAGGACTCACACGAGTTCTGTCAATCATGTCCCACTTGCCAAAAGTTTGGCACAATTTCCAAAAGAAACGAAATGCCTCAAAAGCCATTAATCTTCTATGAGCTTTTCGATGTTTGGGGCATCGATTTCATGGGACCTTTTCCCCCTTCCAATGGATTATCCTACATTCTCCTTGCTGTTGACTATGTTTCTAGGTGGGTCGAGGCCAAACCCACTAGGAAAGATGATGCTCAAACTGTGATTGAGTTCCTCAAAACCCATATCTTCCATCGATTCGGAACACCACGTGCTTTGATAAGTGACTTAGGAACTCATTTCTGTAATAGAACCATGGAGTCACTTTTGAAAAAGAATGGGGTTGTACATAAAACATCCACTGCATATCACCCTCAAACAAATGGAATGGCTGAACTTTCTAATAGAGAAGTGAAAAGAGTGCTTGAAAGAATTGTTAAGCCCACAAGAAAAGACTGGCCCGATAGACTTGGTGAAGCACTTTGGGCCTATCGAACAGCCTATAAGACACCCATTGGGATGTCTCCATTTAGGCTAGTCTTTGGTAAAGCCTGTCATTTACCAGTTGAAATCTAACATAAGTCATTTTGGGCTGTCAAAACATGTAATTTTGATTGTGAAAAATCTGGTGAAGAAAGATTGTTGCAGTTGACTGAATTGGAGGAGCTTCGACTCGATTCGTATGAGAACTCCATTCTCTACAAAGAAAAGGCAAAGTCACTCCATGACAAGTACATTCTTCGAAAGGTATTTCATGAAGGTGAAAAGGTAATGCTCTTCAATTCTCGATTTCGACTTCACCCAGGTAAGGTCAATTCTCGTTGGGATGGACCTTTTATTATTACTAATGTTTACCCATTTGGTGCAGTGCAAGTCGAAGACCCTTCTTCAAAAAGAACATTCACGGTAAATGGACACCGGTTAAAGCATCACCATGAGAGGCCATTCACTTCAGGTTCCACATCGACTTCCATTGACCCACCACTAGATGGAAATGGCGACCCACCAAATCCAAACCAGGGGGCACCTCTTTCCCTTTAACTCTCTCTCTATCTCTTCCTCTCTCTACCTCTTTCTTCTTCTTCCTCTCTCTTTCATTTTGTTACCACTTTATTCATCAAACCCTTTCTTTTTATCTTTCTTGTGTGGGTGTGTATTTTAAAAAAAAACCTTAAAAACTAAAAAAAAAACAAAAAACACAATTACTTAAAAAAATTACAAAAAAAGAGTCATGCTTACTCACCATCTAGTTTTGAAATTTTGTCCAACCATTTTGGGGAGTCAAAAGGCTTGTTTTAAACTCAAATATATTGAATTTTTATCTCAAACTTGGGTAAACAATTTTGTGTCAATAACAAACATTTTGAATGAACAATTTTTGGTGGAAAATGATTCTCCCCTACCGTGAGGAATAACATTAGCCTTCATGCCAAGGTCATCTATGGCCATCTTTTTCATTGTGTGTCTTCACCACTGATTGTGAGTCTTGAGTTTGTGGACCTTCGAGCTGAATTTCCATCTTTTGTGTGCATTAATATGATAGAGGCATTTTCTAAGCCACATGAGAATCAGAATAGCCAAATATCCTCCCGTTACCCTTACATTGATCCTACGTTTGAAAGCCCCTTTGAGCCTATGAAAACCTTTCTTTTGATAGCCACATTACAAGCCTAATACCTTGTCCCACCCAACATCTTCATGGATTTTCATTGTACAATTTATTGAAATTTAAGTGTGGGGGGAATGGACTTCATTTTTGGGCGTACTTTCATTGATTTCCAATGTGTCATCATATGCTTGAGGGCAAGCATCCATTCAAGTGTGGGGGAGATGTTGTAATTCTGTGAGCTTTGTGGTGTATATGTGTAATTGTCATTTGTACAAAAGTCATTGAAAAGTGTTCAAAAAAAAAATGAAAAAAATTTATATTAAAAAAAATGAAAAAAAAGGAATGGGTTGTGTCTTGGGTGGGTCAAAAATCATTCATCCTCAACCTTTGATCGTGTTATAACTACTAAAATTAGTTCCATGAGAAGATCAAACATGGGTTGGGAGATGACTGTGAGACTTGTTTCAAGCACAACTTTCGGAAAAAAAAAGCAAAAAAAAGAAAAAGAAAAAAAAAAGAAAAAAAAAGAACACTTGAATCATCTTGTATTGTGTCATTATTGGAAGTCTTCCATGTTGTACATATTCCGTCATCTCACCCTATTCCATTTTCTATCTCCATCACTTTTCATTCATCACACATTCATGCCCTTGTAAATATGTGTTTCTATTTCCTTTCAAATCAAATTTCAAAAAAATGTGCATTGATTTTTCCATGTTGGTGTTTTTAACCCCTCTTTTCCTTTGGACATTATATACCTACCGTCCCATAGCCACTGAAAAACCCCTTAAAAGACCTCTTGATTATTGTACACATTATATTTGGGAATGGAAGCTGAGAGCTCTTACAAACTCTTGATTTTCACTTTTTGTTGGTGAATGAGTGAACCTCCTAAAATACATTTTTATCATCTTGAGAGGAGTAAGTTTGGAGTGCCTACATTTTCCAATTCAAACCTTGAACATGAAAAAATGAATTGTTTATGATGCATTATTGTGAACCAAATTTGTGATGGAATTCAATATGGATGAGTGAAATAGTCTAAACCTCCCCTGATTGGAGAAAACAAAATTTTAATATTTGTTGGTGAGTGAAAATGATTTTGTCATGTTTTTATATTTGTTGCACATGAGGACACGCGCAAATCTAAGTGTGGGGGAGTTGATGTTATTAATATTTTCACAACTTATTATATTCCCCCTTTACTTATTTTATATGAAATGTGCATAATTTGTGTGAAATATTAATGTTTTAATATTAAGTATAATATTTGAGCATTTTTAGAAGTAGTCAAATTGAGTCAGTTAAATGTTTTAATTATAACTATCACTATACTGATCCAAATTGTGTGGTTCTTGTTTTGTAGGATTCTACGTTCAATATACAACATTTCATTAGAAGGAACCATGATCCAATTCTTCCATTTGAAGGGTCATATGGTCCTCACAAACAAGACCAAAGAATCTGTGAACAAACTGGACCATCCATGAAGATTGATTTACTGGGTTCAATCGAGAAGTCCAAAGACCTTCAATCTCCACCATAATTCGGGGGAAACTACATTGCATCTTGGATAAAAATTTCATGGCCCAAATCCAAGTACAAGGGGCCCAAATAAACCTTTGAAGTCCAGCCCACCATTCTGGCCGAGAATTAAAATCAGTATAGTATGCATGACATATCTCCTGATGTAAGCATCCAATAGAGCTGAGATTTTGCAGTGTGAAAGAGGAGATATAGGAGGCCGACTTTGTTGAATAAGTCATTCGAATTTGAAGGCATCTTCCTGTTCAAAAATCCATTCACATTTTGGCCATCGAAAAAGAATGGATAGAAATGGACAGTTTACCTTTGTTTAATCAACCGGACATAACTTTGGCTCCAATTGTCCAAATGCCTCCAAATTTTGAGGGTAGTCGGCCAACATTATTGTCTACAACTTTGAAGAAGGATGTATTTGAAGATTCGGCTGTATGTATAGCTCAATTGGCGAAGAAAGTGGAGGGACAGATTGGGAATGCAAACAGTCCACTCCTTGGGCTATAAATACTCTCCCCTTCTCTCCTTGAGAGGGGTTGGCATTTCAGGAGAGAGGAGATCATATTGGCACGACCAAAGCTTTTCCAAAGGCTTGGGAGGACCTTCCAAACTCAAGTTTTCACTTGAGAGACCTTTCCTCCTCTCTTTCTTTTCACTTACTTTTGTGTTCTTCATTTTTGTAATCTTGTAATTCCCTTTCTTTGTAATTCTGTTTTAATGCAAGTTACTTCTTCAATATCTCTTATTCTCTTCCACCTTCTGTATTTTAATATTAATGTTCTTAAAATAGTTTAAAATTCAGTTCAATCCCCTTCCCTTCTTAAGCTTCCTCATTCAATCGAAATTCCATTTTTGATTCTTAAATTATTTCGTGTGTGTGTTCGGCACACTACTCTTATCTTGTCCCTTTCTTTTTCTTCTCTTTATAATTCATCACCATAAACATATATTACCAGATTATTAATCACACAAATGGCTGAGTAAATCTCTCATTGGGGTGAGTTATAATTTAGGTATGTTAAGTGATTGAGAGCTTCTGCTCGATGAATATTCTTTGAATTAACATTGTGTATGTTGGACTTAACATGTCATGGATTAATGACTTGTTTCGTTTAACATGTGGTTTCCATGGATTATTGGAACCATAAATACACAACCATAAATAAGATCTGATTGAGATTATAACCTTAAGTTAAGTTAAGTCTTGGTTTAAATCCTTAACACTTAAGAATTCTAATCAACATCATCTTGTGACATGGGTGTTAATTTAAATGCAATATAAAGCAAAGCTCGAGGATATCACAAGCTTAACTAACCTAATGATGAACTCACCCCAATCTTTATCAATTTGGTAAATCAAACATCATCCATAAATCATTTCAATTAAGCTCTGCAAACAAACCCCCTAATCAAAATACAATCAACTAAAAACAATCGACTATTACGAAGTACCATCACCGAGGATTCGACCCGAGTGCTGCTATACACATTAGCAGAGCACCAGAACTTTGACCGGTCGATAGGCGACAATCGGCCGTGCGTTTCACCATCAATTGTATATTAATTCAGTATAGCCTTCTACTACTTCCATTAAAATTGATTCATAGTTCGAAGTGCTTGACCAGCCAAAGTTGGGGTGATTTTAATTATCATGTAAATATTGCATGAATTTTTTAGGTTTAATTAACATAGTTCACAACAAGGGTTAACAGCCAATGAATGACTTTGTATAAATGAGATACAAGAGTTGAGAAGATCCAATTTAATGATTTCAAGATTTTGGGGTCTACTAAACAAGTAAAGGAACTTTGAGTAAATGCATTTGTCATTTGGAATGACTAACTAAAACCATTCAAGTTTCTTTATCAACCAAAATTGGGAAATTAAAAGGGGAATATAGATCCTTGACACTAGAATATCAACTAAATAGTATATTCTAAATCCATTTATGAGGGCTATTTGGTTTTGATAAAATATTAAGAGATTAATAAATATAATATTTATTTATTTTTTAAAATATAATTAGAGAAATTACTAAATCTCTACTCATCTTACTTGTAGAAACAATAATAAAAATAACCCCAAACATATCATTCTGATCCATAATTAATAAGGATAACCTTATCACTAGCACAAATTTCTATGAATTAAAATAGTTCTTATGTGATATCCTTCTCCATGAACGGAAAGTTTATGTGCGATAAGAACCTATTCCTATAGTACCAAGAAAGTAGGATAGTGAGGAAGAGTTGTCAATCTATGAGAAACATTTTGATGATGATACATATGTTCATTGTTACATGCTCTCATCCATGAATAATGTGATTTGGAATCATCTTGAGGACATGGATGCATATAGTATGATGTATCAGCTTTGGGATCTCTATCAAGAGAAGGAGAGATCAGATAGATATGATATCTCCAATGATTTGTTTACAACAATGCTTATAGAGTTTGCTCCATCTAGGTGTCATGTAGTCAAAAATATTGGTAACATTGAACACTTAGGAATCTTCGGAACTAAAAACCCATATGAGTTACATACAGATATCATCCTTTCCTCACTACCCAAGACCCTATATAGTTTTATTTTTAATTAAAAAATGAACAATAATGAGTAGAATCCTTCAGAAATTATTACTTTGATTGACCAAGTGGATAAGGAAATGGGGCCTGATAAACCCACGATCCTTATAGTGAATAAGAAAAGTAAGTACAAGGTGAAGGGTATGAATACTCTTAACAAGTATAAATATCATGAGAAATGTCTATCTAAGAAGAGGAATATTGAGAGGTTGGGCAAGGACAATGAGGCAGTATGTTTTTCATGTGGAAAGAAGGGCCACTATAAGAACTATACTCAAAAGAAAGTCGAAGTTAAAGGTTTCTTTGTTATCAAGTGTAATATTTCAATATCTAAACATTTGGTATTATATAAAACTTTTGGGGCTCATATATGTATCCAAATGCATAAACCAAGTATATTCTAGAATATTGATAAAGGAGAGGTGGATTTGAAGTTACCCAGTTAGGATCCAAGTATCACTGAGAGGGGAGTACAACCAGTAGCTACGTCCTAGGTATGGTATGAAAATAATATAGTACCACACATTCCACTAGAAACAAATCCTTTTATGTAGATTAAAATGGGTAGGATATACCCTTACACTCGTGTAGCACTTGGTATATAATCCTCAAGTGTGTGTGCACCCTCTATGCATAAATAGGGTAATGCAATATCTCTGTGATTCTTGAAAAACTATCAAAAATATGATCTTTGAAATCAACTCTTCTCTTTCCTATCCATAATCTGATAAGAACTACATGGACTTCATAATAATACTTATTCCTATACCCCAGTTATATCTTGATTCAATTAAAATCAATTCTCACTTAATTTGGGTTCTCAAATCTTCATCTCACAGTGTTCCTTCATAGAGCTCCAGGATTCATAGAGCACTATAGTTTGAAAAGATATCTAGTTCACAGAGCTTAATAGATTGTAGAGATCACTATTATATAGATCACAGATTGGTATTTGTAAATTTCACTTCTTTCTCAAAGCTCAAATACTCTCCACAAATCTCCTTTCCTTTGCGGAGCTCACTGCCTTCGTAGAGGTCACTTTCTCCTCCAATCTTATCCACAATTTGAGAGCTCTAAGATTTTATTTAATTATCTGTACTTTCCTAGAAGGTGTATAAGACTATTTATAGGAATTTACCATATAATCTAGAACCTTCCAGCCACCACAACACCACGTCTTCATAAAATAGAAGAGCTCCTAAATTTTTACCGAAATTCACCCTATTTCGTAAATCACCATGACTATTTTCCAGATTACCAAAGCTCATCATAATCTCAAAGCATTCTATCAAATCCTTTATGCCACCATAAGGATCTATCTTCCTTTGCGCCAGCACAATTCTCTTCACCTTCACTGCTTCAATTCTCACCTACAATTCTCCTTGCCTCATCCATTCACAAATCTCGTCGTAATCGAGAATAACATTGTCAACATTCTTCATGTCTTCGAGAAATCTAATTCATGAATTCCATCTTTGAGAAATTAATTACTTTGCCATATTTTTATTATATCTTCAAGGAAATCAACTTTTCTCAATGCTATCTCAAATCCAAATTTTGGACCCCAAAAATTTGGCAAACACTAGAAAATTGTACCACCTTAGACACATGCATCTATAAGACCAACCATATAGATTGACCGCATATATTCTTCCCATTTCCTTCACAAAGATTGTTTCATAAGTTATACAACAAAATTATGATATTTTTGAAATACCTATTAGCAAATCATCTTCAGATTAACCATGGAAAGTATTGTAATTTTCATGTCTTTCCTCACCCACTTATACAAGGTGAATTCATTTCCTTTCTTCTCAAACTTCCTTGACAACAAAATGCAATACTTCGTGCATCCAAAAACAGCATAATCCAACTTTCTCCCAAAAGGATTTTCATGGTTGGGTGATTTATACATTGGTCACTACAACCTTTCATTAACAAAGGGAATTATTTTGGTTTTAAAGGATTGTTATTATGTACCAACGGCTACCAAGAACATAATTTCTAAAACATTACTAGATGAAGATGGGTTTATTTACAAGTTTGGAAATAAAATTTATATCTTCTATAAATATAATATATTTTATGTTATGAAACATTTAAATAACGTTCTTTATGTGTTGAATTAGAAAAACCAATTATTGACAATTGATAACAAATCGTGTTCACACGACTCATATAACACCCATCTACGAAATCACCATATTGGTCTTGTAAATGAGAAAACTTTGACAAAGATAAAAATTTGAAAAATCCCTATCAATATGGTTATTTAGACTCTTTTTAGGTAAAACCACTTGAAAAATATCATGCTTGTTTATAGCGAAAAATGACTGAATTATCATTCAGTGGACAGGGTGAAAGGGAAATAGAGATTCTAGGATTGGTACACACTGATGTGTGTGGACCATTTCTAGTACAAGATATAGGTTGGTATTATTACTTCATAACTTTTACTATTGAATTGAGTAGATATGGTTATGACTACTTGATGAGGTATAATTTAGAGTCCTTTGAGATATTAATGGAATTCAAGAATAAAGTAACAAATCAACTTGGAAGGAAGATAAATAAGATTTTATAAGGTCGGGGTAATGAATATATAACCAAGAGTTTATCAAATTTTTGTGGATGTTTGGGATTATGTATCAACTCACCCCACCTTATACACCATAGTCAAATGGTGTTGGTTAAATGAGGAACTATACCTTGTTAGACATGGTACAGTTGATGATGAGTTATGTAGATCTTTAATTTTCCTTTTGGTGAAATGATTTACAAATTGAGAAATAAACGCCAAACCAAATTACAACTAAAGTGTAAAATGGAATTTCCTTAGAGTTATAGAGTGTAAGAGACCCATTTTGTCTCATACATGTGTATGGGGTTTCATGGAATTTGATAGGTCCTTCTCAAGAAACAAACAAGAACCCTAGTACAAAAAGTGTATCTTTATAGGGAATCCCAAGGAAACAAAGGGATACAAACTATACAACCCCTCACATTATAAAGTTATTGTCTCTATAAAATCTATATTTCTTAAGATTTAGAACATACTCAAAAAGGATATATGGAGAAATATTGAATTTAATGATGTTGACGCTCAAGATACACAAGAGTTGGTACATGAACAGATTCCAGAGGTCCTCATGGAAAAAGTAGTTCCTGAAACACAATTACTATAAAGAAGAACAATATAGGTAAGAAAACCGAAGAGATATGGTTTTCTAGTCACCAAGGATGGTGACTCATTATTGGTTGATAATGATAAACCTATCTCCTACAAAGAGTTAGTAGAGAGATCAGAATCTACAAGTTGGAAAGAAGCCATGAATTCTGAAATGGATTCCATATATTAGAACCAAGTTTGGGTTTTGGTCAATGTGAAAGTTGATTTAAATACTATAGGATACAAGTGGATATTAAAGATAAAAATTTACATGGAAGGTAAAGTAAAAAAACTATAAATAAATTCTAGTTACTAAATGTTTTAAACAATGTCAAGAAATTGACTATGATGAGACCTTTTCACCAGTTTCTATGTTTACATCCATCATATTTCTACTTGTTTTAGCATCTTAACATGACTATGAGATATGGTAGAAGGATTTAAAAACAGAATTCCTTAATGGGAACCTTTATAAAGATATCTATATGACACAACCAGAAGTTTTCTAACTATAGGTGATGCCAAAAATATTAGAAAGTTATAGATATCCATTTATGGAATGAATCAAGCATCTAATTCATGGAACATTCGATTCAATGAAGCTATAAAAGAATTTTTTTTAAGAAGTAATGTGAGCCATGTGTTTATAAGTTGTTTAGTGGGAATGTGGTTTTTATACTGGTAGTATATTTTGATGACATATTACTTACTAGAAATGGCATACCAGCCTTTCAATCTATTAAGGACACGTTAAAAAAGTACTCTCTGTGAAGGACATGGGTGAGGCAGCATATATTCTAGTGATCGTGATCATTATTAATTTATCCAATAGGCTTCTTAGACTATGTCAAATTTTATACATTTAACGTATACAAAATATATTTAGTATGAAACAATCCAAGAGGTGATTGGTTCCTATTTCAAATGATTTATGTATTTCTAAGAAAATGTTCCCTCATACACAAAAAGAGAAATAGATAATGAGTATGATCTTATAAAATTCATTTATAGGATTAATAATTTATTTCATAATGTTTACTATACTTGATGTTTCATATGTATTAATAATGGTAGGTAGATATAAAGAAGATCTAGGAAAAATCATGGGTCTGCAGTTAACATTATCCTCAAGTATCTCAGAAGAACTAAGGATATGTTCCTGGTGTATAGAGGAGATGAGGAGCTCATCATCAGGGGTTATACTGATGCTAGTTTTCAAACATAAGTGAATAATCTAAAGTCATAGTCAGGATATTGTTTCTATATCAATAGAAGAGTTTTGGGCTAAAAGATTTCAAATCATCCATTTGTCGCTAATTCTACAACACAATCTGAGTGTATAGCAGATTTTCATGCATCTATGAAAGATATTTTGATATGAAACATATCTAGGAGCTTAATGTGGTACCTAGTAGTAAAAACCTTATCACATTTTTTTCTGATAATACTCCAGTGGTAGATCCTTCAAAATATCCAGTATCACGCTAATGGATAAATTATATACTCTGAAAGTATCACCCCTTGAGTGATTTTTTATCAAAGGGGTGAAGTTGGAGTAATAAAAGTAACCATGGAAGAGAATTTGGTAGAAACTTTTACTAAATTACTATCTAATAAGAAGAATGAGTATCATGTGAGAGCCATAGGACAGAAGGTTGTTAGTAGTTTGATCTAGTGAAAGTGGGAGTCTGTTGGATTTGGTTCCCTAAAACCATATTCTGTGTACATTATGATAATATGTATTCACGTTTTTTAATATTAATGAACTTCTTATCACATCATAATTGTTCTTCTGTATAACATAGTATATGATAATGTAATAAGAGTTGTCGTCGCACTAAATGCTCATAGAAGTTATTCACTATGATGAGAACCCAAAAGTGCTATGAAACTATTCTCAAATATATATTCTATATCTAGATGATGTCATTTGAGGGACACAAATGATACAGGATATCAGGGGTGGAGACTCATAGGACTTTAAGGCACCTTCTCATGGTGTACGTCCTTGGTAATATCCACTGTAGGATATTCTGAGAATAAGACCCGCTAGTAGAAAATCCACACTTTTATGTGTCATTGGATGTTCCTATAAACGGATGTGTATAATGATCCTTAGACATTAACATTATTATTAGTGATATCATGAGTCATGTACTTTGATTTATTGATGAAACCCATGACGACATATGTTTGCGACAAGGTAGGATATCTTGGGTGTGTCCTGAGTAATATTACATTAATGAATAAGGTGAGAAAGGATTTGTTCCTTATGTTCATTAACAGAAGTTGATATATTATTCCCTTGATTGAAATGATATAGCCTAAATAAAACAATGGCAATGATGTTCTATAAGAAAGTCTGATTTCTAGTAATTCAAAGAAAGAGGCATCGATCACATAGGTCAATGGCACCAGCATGCATCCAACTTGACTAGAGATATCCTGATAAAGGGATTATATTACATAGTGAGCTTCTGTGCAAGGTATTATTTCATCATGGAATTGACTTATTTCTCTATGGGTTCCTTGGAATGTTTCTAGATTCTAACCTAGTACTTTAGGATGCTTCAACTAATTCCACTGAGAAAGAGGCCTAGAGGGTCACGTAATAAGTGTATCAAGAATCTTAGTTAAATAATATATTATTATTTTTTATTTAAAAAGTTTAATATATATTATTCCCAAACATATTTTAATATTTATTAATGTTTTATGGATTACATATATTACTTCACCAGTTATTCAAGAGAATATAATGTGAGGGGGATTTTTAATAAATATTTATTTTCTATTTATTATATATAAAATTTATTTATTTATTGGAGAATAATGCAGTGATAATTATTTATTAAATAAATAGTCAATATTCATTAGTTGATAAATATTGTAGAGGAATGGAAGATTGAGTTTTTAGGTTTGGTGAGAAATAATATATATTAAATATTATTTGATAAAATAATATTTAATTTAATACACAAGTTAGGCTCATGTAGAGGAAATATTATTATTATTATTATTTTAGACATGGGATTCCTCAAGGGTTTAAATAAATATTAAAGGGAACTTGTGAAAATATTTATTTCTAAACCGTAGAGGTATTTAAACCCAAATATATTTTTTTCCAATAGATCCAATCCATTTTTTGTTGTGCGCAATGATATCCAGGTAGAATCCTCTCAATCCCTGGACAGATCTCTCTCCAAGAATGCTCTCAAGAATGGAGGTTGATCTTCCTCCAATGCCCACTCTCGAGTATAGAAAGATTAAGGAGAATGTTTTGGAAAAAAAATTATTGAAATCAAAGGCGAATGACATAAGTGATAGGATCTACCATTATAACGCCCAGATATTGCTACGGTGATGTTCGTATAATTTTGGGACACATGTGGATCGCTACTAGAGTGAATCCCCTATTGATTCTAGAACACATTGATGGTACAACATAGATCTGTTTTCAGATCCATAAATGAAAAAATAATTCACACAAGTTAATTTTTTAATTTATTAAATTAATTATAAATAATATGTGATGATCCTATGCTTGGTTCCATTGTTCTATACCTTTTTAATTTCTTTGGTTCAATTATATTGATCATTACATTTATCATTGTGTAAATCTCATATTGATCATCGATCATGGAAAAACCCAAAGTTAGGAATGAACCATCACATGATTCTGTTGCATCCATAACCTTTAGTAGATATTCTATTATCCTTTTGGGATATATATTACATATTGTAGCATATATAAAAAAGTGAGTACTGAAAAAATCAGCAAATGAAATTCCCTTCGAGGTATAATGTTGAAAGAAATCTTTTTTTTTTCAGATACTCATGCATGGGGATGTGAGGCATTTTCTAAGGACCACTTAGGCAATAAACTATCATCCTAAGGCTTGAATCAATCTTTATAGGGTATCCCAAGGAATCATGGGGATATTGTCTATAAACCCCCTAAAACAAGAAGGTTACCATCACAATACAATCCATTTTTCTTAAGAGGGAACACATCCTCAAGAAGGATAGTGGGATAAAACTTGACTTTGAGGAAGTTAATGATCTTTATATGAAATAGTTGGTACATTAAAAAATCAAATAGCTTGTAATAGAAAATTTTGTTCCTAAAACACAATAATTACATAGGAAAACTAGAGATGTTATAGAACAAGAAAGATATGGTTTTATAGTTACTAATGATAGTGACTCATTTCTGATGATAACGATGATCCTGTTTCATATAAAGGGGAAATAAAGAGCTCAAAATCTAAAAGATGGAAGGAAGTAATGAATTTTGAGACGAATTCTATATTTGAAAACCATGTTTGATTTTTTCTTGATCTTATAGTAGATGTAAAGCTAATTGGATGAAAATGGGTATTCAAGTGAAAAATATACATGGAAGCTAAATATTTATAAATCATAACTAGTGGATAAAAGGTTTAAATTACATCAAGTCATTAACTACTTTGAAACCATTTCTACAATATCCATGTTTAAATCCATCATAATACTACTTATTATAGAATCTTTCAATGACTATGAGATTTGGCATATGGATTAAAAAATTTCTTTCCTTTATAGAAACCATTAATAAGATTAATATATGATACATCCAGAGGGGTTTGTGACTCTAGGTAATTCCAAAAGAGTATAAGACTTGTAGTGATCCATTTATAGATTGAATAAAATATATAGTTCATGGAAAATTTGATTCGATAAACCTATAATATAATTTAGTTTCATTAAGAATTAATTTCATCCATTTTTTTACAAGTTTTTCAATAGGAATACGATTGTTATCCTAGTAGTATATGAAGATAAAATATTACTTATCGGAAACAACATAATAGTATTATAGTTGTTTAAGGACTATTTAAAAAAAAATCTCCATGAATTTATTAGGTGAAATATCCAACATTACAAGGATCAATATCATTAATGATATATTTGAGAGGATTCTTAGACTAAGTCAAATAATATACATTAACAAGTTACTGAACATATTAAGTATTGAACAATCCAATAGGGGATTAGATCCAATGTCACATTTTACATATTTTTAAAATAAAACGTTTTCCTATACACAGTAGGAAATAAAAATAATGAATAACATCTCAAATTCTTCTGTTGTTGGATCAATAATGTATGAAATGTTAGGTATAAGACTTGACATTTCTTATTCCTTAAGAATGGTAGGAATATATCAAGAGGATCCATGTGAAAAATATTGGTTTGATTTTAAGGTTATCCTTAATTATATAAGGCATACTAAGGATATGTTCATGGTTTATAGAGGAGATGATGAGGTCTTCATATGAAGTTATACCGATTATATCTTTCAGATAGATCTTAATTATATGAAATCGTAGTAAGGATATTCCTTTAGTCTCAATAGAGGAGTTGTGAGTTAAATGAGTTTAAAACAGCTAGTTATTTGTGATTCTATAGTGGATTGCAAGAATATAGAAACTTTAAATTCCACTAAAGTATACATTTTTATATGAAACATTGTCTTGGATATAGATTTGGTTCCTAATAGTATATTACCAATAACATTATATTGTGATAATAATTTAGTAATGGATATCACAAAGAATCCATGGACACACTAGAGGATAAATAACATACTACAGAATTTTTATCTTTTGTAGTATTTTTCTCATAGGATTGAAGTTACAGTGAGAAATGTTTCTAAGGAAGAGAATATGGAAGAACCCATGACTAAAGTCTTGTCTTAGAATAAGCATGATTATCATGTAAGATCCATAGGACTGAAGGATGTTCGTAGTTATCCTTAGAAAAATTTGGTGTTTTTTGGATTTTATGCCCTAATACCAACTTATATTTACTTTATGATAAAAAAAATCATTATCTTGAATATTAATAAATTTCATATCACATCATTATTATTATTTTATGTGACATTTTATGTGATAATGTCCCAAGAGTAATTGTCGCACCAAATGGTCATATAAATATCTTACAAGGATTAGAACCAAGAACTAACATGAATGTCTGCTTAAATATGTGTTTTATAGTTGAATGGTATCATTTTACAAGAAAAAAAATGATATGATCTATCAGGGGTGGAGACTCAAAAAATCTGAGGTACTTTCACATGGCATACACCCTTGGTAATTTAAAGTGCAAGATATTATGAGAATATAACCCTCCAGTAGTAAATCAACATTTATATTTATTATTGGATATTACTATCTGTGGATTTGTGTATTGATCTTTAGAAATTATTATTATTAATAATAGATATCACTATTCATTTAATTTGATGTATTGAAAAAAACGTTGAAGAAAAATGTTTCTGGTGAAATAGGATACGTTTCTTGCATCACGAGTGACATTGTATTAATGAATAATGTGAGAATAGATTTTTACATTATGTTATTTAATAAAAGGTAATATCTGATACAATTTAATAAGAATGAAAAATCATAATTAAATCCATTTCTATGGCATTCAGTGGGTAGGCTCAACTCTAGAAAGATAGAGAAGTAGAAATCGATCACATAAGTTGATGACACTATCATGAAACCTTATTGATTATAGATATCATGATAAAGGGTTTATATTACACATTGAACATTAATATTAGGTTTTATTTAATTATGAAATTTACTCATTCTCTATGAATTCCTTAGCATGTTTCTAGATGCTAACCTTAGAATTTAGGTGGTTTCACCTAATTCCACCAAGAAAGGGTCCAAACAATCACATATTAAGTGTATTTAAGACACTTTGATAAGAATGTAAAATAATAATTAAATCTATTCCCAATGTGTTCAGTGGGTAGGACCAACTCCAAAAAGTAAGATAAGTAGACATCGAGCACATAAGTTGATAACAATAGCATGAAACATTCTTGATTAGAGATATCGTGATAAAGGGTTTATATTACACATTGAACATTCATATGAGGTTTTATTTCATTATGACATTTACAACTTTATATATGGACTCCTTAGCATGTTTCTCAATTCTAACCTTGGAATTTATTTGGTTCCACCTAATGCCACTAAGAAAGGGTCCAAACAGTCACATACTAAGTGTATTTAAAATCATGATTACATTATATTTTGAATTTAACAAGTTATAATAAATATAATTTGATAGATTAATAATAATTCATGATTGGTTGTTCTCCAAGATTTAATATTGAGTTATTCAGAATAATAAATATATCAGTTAAATAATAATAAATACTTATTTGCGAGATGTAGTAAATATAATTTTTTTATTTATCATAAAATAATGCAGTAGTTTTTATTAATTAATTAAATAATATTTATTCAAGGTTTAGTAAATACCAAGGAGGATAGAAAGATCTAATTTAATATTATGGTTTAAAATGGATAGATTTGATATCATTTAAATAAATAAATATTTATTTATTTTAAAAAAATGATATTTATTTATTCACAAGTAATGCATATGTCAAGAAAAATAATAATAATATTTATCTTATTATTATACATGAGTTTCACTAAAGAATAAGGAATTTTTTAGGGGCATATGTGAAATTCCCAACTCTATCATGGATTTATAAATACCCGACTATATCACATTACAGGTTTAGTCAATTATTGTGTATAGAAAACCAAGAGAAAATTCTATCAAAACCCTAGAGAGGATCCTCTCAAGAAAGCGCTAAAGAAGAAGATTATCAATCCACCTTCATGATCTCAATCCTTCAATAAATCCTTAAGAATCCTTCATCCGAAAATTGATTCTTCTTATGATCAAGGATGAATGACTCAAGCAGTTGGGATTGATCGTGCTATCTTCTGCTAATTCAAAAATGATGTTTTGAGAATTTGGACCATGCATGGATCACTACTAGAGAGATTATACCCTTAAATACTATGAAAAAAATGATTTTATGATGAGATAAGTTAACCAAATCATTAACAAATAAAGGGTTACAAGATAAGGTAATTCTAAATATATTTATAAATTATTTATAAAATATAATTGGTGATATTTTCTTCTAATTTTGAAATTAAAAAATTAATTTAATCTTAAATTTAATTCTATGGGTCATGATGTACTTCATTATGTACATCTCATATTATTCATCTATTATGACAAAAATCAGAGTTTATTATTCCTAATAGGTTCTTCCATTTCACACAGAACCATTAGGTGCAGCCTTCCCCACTATGGCATGAAAAAACTCCCTTTTTAAAATTTCAAAAAAGTAAGGAGGAAGTTCACACTAGAAAATAAAGACCATTTTATAGTATGTGAGTTATGTTTTGTTCCTCCCCAAATTTTTAAAAAAGAAAGTAAAATGTCTTCAATGGAGAATAATCACCTACCCTGCTATAAGGTCTTTCCCTGCAACATGGATTTTTGCAACAGAAAAATTCAGATCTCAAAATATATTCAAGAACTCAAAAAAAAAATAACCACAAATTGTACAGTATAAATTACCATAGTGATCTGGGGTTTTCATAATCATATTCTCTTTTAAAAGGTTTTTTTCTAGTAGATATTTTCATCTTACATATTGTATTACTAATAGGGAAAGGTCCTATACAAAAAAAATATTATCATATTCAAAAAAAATATTATTTATTAGAGTTTTTATTAAAGGTATTGGAGTTTATTTTTATTCTATATTATTTACCTTAGAATATTTTCAAGTAGGTTTAAATAATAGCTAGAAAATACTTTTCAAATTAATTTCTTAATTTAAAAAAAATTAACTTCAACTGATTGATGTAACCCTTGCTGTTAATTTTATATAATAAAGGACCAAATAGAAACACTTTATACTAATATTATTCTTAGGATTTCAAGCATTACAAAAATAAAATCAGACTATAGATATAGTGGATACATGAATTATATCTATAAATATATAATTTATATAACATTATACATAATATTTATATCCATTTCTCATTGTAACATTTATAAAGTCATATATTTTTCATTAGAATGTGTGTTCATACTTACAATGTGTTGTTTTAGAATTTTTCTGGAAAACTATTTACCACATAGGGATCATATGAATCATGAATTATATTCTATTGAGTGGTGGAACCTTTAATTGAAAAAAAATTAATTCTTCTAAATATACATTTATCTTAGGGAATGTTATCAAATATAAACTTTTAAATAATATAGATGAGTTCTTTTTAATTATCAAGATCTATAAAATACTAAATCTATCTCTACTAGTGGGGCATATGGGAAATTCAATTGATATAGAATAAGTTATATGTGAATTTAAAGTTCTCGTAATTTTAATTTCACAAAAAAATAATTAAATTAAATTTAATTCCTTTGGATATTAAAGAATACAATATTTATTAAATTTGGATTATATATTCCCCAATATGATAGTGGAAAATTTTATTTTTGAGCATGATGTCAAACATTCATGGATGAATAAAATTATATTTTCAATGCATATATACTTCTATTAAATCCATTGAATGTTTTCAATTGTGTTTTTTCCTCTAGATCTATAATGTTTTCACTTAGTTTAAAATAGATCTCAGACTATGATGACATTTTTCCAAAGTTAATAATTATGTTACTCTTTATTGAGAGTGATGGTTGATCTATCTTGAAATTTTTTTTATGGTTTTTAAGATTCTTGGTTGGAGAATTATTGATTACTTTTTAAGTGTTAAAATTGTTTTATGGTTTGTGAGAGTATTGGTGGGGGAATTAATGATGACTTGTAAAATATCCATAATCTATCCTAACATGTCCATAAATTGGACATCCATAAACATCAAATAAATAGTTTTAAATTAATAACCAAAACCAAATGAGGTATAAGTGAAATAAACTTTTATATGAGACATATCCAATGAAAATGATCCATCTCATTATCAAATATATAGAGAAATAAATTTCAAAATGCATGGCATGAACTAGAACTATAAATGATGAAAGTAAAGTAAATCGGGATGAATTAGATGATGGAAAATCATCCAAAAAACAAATAAACTCGATCCACCACTCAATGATATCCATCAAACTCACATTCTCTAACCACATCCATAATATCCATCAACTAATTGCTCGTATTATATCCAAAACAAGATCATAACTGGGTACCCTATATAAATCATTAGATTTATATACATGTATACTTTTTATTGTCAGGGGATTGATCTAAATTGTCCCAATAGGATTTCATCAAAGTGTCTATGAAATTTCTTTCATAAAAAACTTCATAAATTATAGTTTGAAAATTATTTATAGAATATGTTTTATAAATGTAAAGAATTTGAAAAACAAATCCCATATATAATTTTTTTTTCAAAATAATGGGGTGAAATATTCTAAGAAATAAACAAAGTGCATCTGGTTTAAAATATTAATTTAAAACTAGAGAAAATAAACAAAAAATCGTTTTAAAGATACATTTCAAATTACCCATTCAAACTAACCAGTGGAATCAACTATTTAAAACAAAATTCACTTTAAATCATTCATTGAATTATAATTATACTTTTATGAAATACAAACCAAACCATTTTTCTTATTTCAAAACCTTTCACAAAAAACCTTTTAAAAGACTAAAATGTAAACAATATAAAAAATATATGTAATGAATACACATATAGTAAATACGAAACATCATAATAATAAGGAAAAATATATGTAAATAATGATAGAAAGTGGTTTTGAAAACCTAATACAATTTTAAGGTATTATAAACCAGTCATTTAGTAAAAAACCTTTAGCTGATTCCATTACTAAAGGAATAAGACTCCTAGGAATTTTTCTAATCACTGAAATATGATGTTACTTAACATACCCAATATAATCAATCTATTAGTAATCTTATAAAGTATTATTGGTTCATATAAATCATCTCCCAAATTTTGATAAAGTCATATTGATTATATTCCACTATCTAATCAGGTTAAAAAAGTTAGTATTGCTTCAACAGAATTCCTCAATTCACTACCCAGGGTACCAGGACATGACTAATATAGGTGAGTTTTTAGATATATAAAATAATCGATATATGCATTAAGATGAAAAAAAATATTAAACCTTATCACACCTTCAATACTCTCTCCTAAAACAACCCATTTCTCATCAATCAAGAACCAGACAATAAGAATAATAAATCCATATCCCATAAAGTGGTAAAATACTAAACATTGAATAATAAATAGGGGCTCTCAAAAAAGTTGTACAATCATAAAATGAATTTATTTTACAAAGTTCTAATTAGTATTTTAAAAACCAACTTGGAAATCAAGTTATAAAAACCATACTTTGGAAACCAACAATGAAAATTATATTGAAAACTCCACCTTCCTCCCTTATGAGTCATTTAAAAACAAACACCTATTTAATTGATCAAAATTCCTTTTGATGGGGCTACTAATTTTTTAAATCAAAATTGGACTAAAACACTTCTTTTTTGTCAAATTTATTTGAAAAACCCCTTATAGTAATTTTTTCAATCGATTGGCCTGAAAAACAATTTAATTAAAAATAAACATAATAAATACTTTGAAATCCCATCATGATAAGTACGAAAAATCATTTAAAATATTAAAAACCTATCATCAGTGTCAAATATGGTTATAAATTGATAAGGAAAGTTTAAAAAAAACTCAAGAATTTTTTTACATGTGGTATAAAGAAATTTTATTTAAATTACTACCTCAATCAAGAGGAAACCAATAAACTTTAATGGTAAAATCCCAAAATCAAAGGGAAACAACCCTTAAACACCCTAAAAAACCAAATCCCCTTGATTGAACTAATATAAAACCCTGAAATCATCCATAATAGTGATTAAGGTTCAAATGAGATAGGAAAACTAAGGCGAATGGGAGTAGGGGATATGAGAATAAGAAAGGATGGATCACCTCAAAGAACCACTTGAAATCTATGAATATGGGACCAAATCCAAGGATATGGGAGAAAGAGCACTCTTGAGCTCTCCTTTAAATCATCTGAATGAGAGAATAGGGAAAATAAGTCCCAATCCCATTAAAATTAAACATGGGTAGTTTGATGTCCCAACCTAGATTCCACTAAATGTTTCCCTAAGCTAGTGAGTCACATGGCCTTAGGTGTTCCTCCCCGTATTCTAGAGTATGATGACTAGCATCAAGTGTCCAAGGTGTTATAATGAGGATACTTTGCCCTCATCATTAGAGCATGAAAATAGTGAAATGAATAAATAAATTGTGTAAGCATATCAAATAACTGACTCTGGAAGGTAAAGAATGAATATGTAATAAATAAATGAGATCTATAATATCCAACATCATATAAAAAATGTTGTAATTTCATGTATCTATCAAAATTAAACAAGTAGGCATGGAATCAGGGGTGAAAAATAGAACATGTATCAAAATAACAAATATACCAAAGGCGCCATCTCCAATAGAATAAAGAGCAATGGGTTAATCTAGTGCTTACCTATTCTCAGGATATAATCACTCAAGAATCAACAATCAGGAAGTTGCACACACCCTTACCTGCATCTACATAATCTATTTGGGTATCATCGACAGCCTGTATAGGGTGTAATATAAACTCAGTAGGTCACTACCGACAGTGCCTATAAATACTTAGTCAGTGCATATAATATGAGCAGTGTGTAGATATAATAAATTATAAGTCGTGATTTAAACTGTAAATGGGTCAGCACTATTTTGTAAAACATTACAGGAAGATACTACCTACTTAGGCCCATGCTGGATAATCACCAAACAAGTAACCAAGTGTATACATATATATAGTTGTTATACATAGTGACATCTACATCCATATATATGGATACTGCTATAATTCTAGACCTAAGTCATAACTATGGAATCCAAGATTAGTATCCTGAGTCTCACTAGTGTCAAGGGATGTCATTACTAGTATCACAAGAATAAGGGACTCCATTCTTGGAATCATAAGAATAAGGGACACCAATCCTATATCACAAGAATAAGGGAAACCATGATCATATCACAAGAATAAAGGACTTTGTGTCTATATTATAACAGTATGGACGTCATGCCCATATATCATATCTATAATGGTATCCATGCATATCCATTATAATTCATAAGGGTCTCCATTCCCATTCATCATATTTCATAAGTTTCTCCATACCCATTCATCATAATTCATAAGGGTCACCATTCCAATTCATCATAGTTTATAAGGGTCTCCATGACTATTCATCATAATCCATAAGGGTCACCATGGACATTCATTATAATTCATAGGGGTCTCAATGCCAATATATCACAATAGTAAAAGGGATTTCATGCCTGTATTAAAAATAGGTTCATCATGTATGTATTGTAAATCATAAGTAGTCAACATATTTTAGTAAGTGATAGTAGATGGCACATAGTTCATTAGAATTCTTCTTCAACAAGGGTGTAAATATTTCCCAATTTAAGAAAGGGATGTGGTTATACCACCCACCATTAAATTAAATTTATTATAATTCTCTTTGTTATGATACATTCCCAAACAATGTAAATTATGGTTTGGTCATTAAATCATTTATAGAATCAAGGTAAATTTCGTGGGCACACCTACAAGGGTGGAAACAGATAATGAGGACCTATCCCAATATGAATAAAGGGATGATAGGTAATATATATATCATCTATATTGAATTAAACATGGTTTATGTGTATTTTAAAAAAATCCAATGGGAATTCATCTTGAGGCACATGAAACATACTATAAAGTATCATTAATTTAAGGTATAAATATTATACCACCCACCTTATGTAGGTAGAGAATCACTCATCTAGTATCAGCCTTTGGTTTGGTTTATAAAAAATAAAATAGAAAAAAAAGATGAATGCCCTGGAAATATTGAACATGAGACCGCACCAAAATAACATCATTGATAAAAAGACAAATGAAGAAATGGGCCTAAGGATTGGATAACTTACCGAGAGACATCCAATGAGATTATCATATGTGGAATCGGTGGTCGGGAAATGATATAGAACCAAAACTTAGATGATGGAGGCTTGATGAGCTCTATCAGAAGGAAAGGGATAACCCGGTATGCTTGAAACAAAGAAGAATAAGGGGTTGTAGTTTTTAATGAAATAAAGGAAAAATAATAATTTTACCCCTTTAAAACTAGTTCGGATGGTTTAGTCACACGGTTGACCAAAATTTGTGCAACCTATGCACCATGCACTATCCAAGGAGGGAACCTTCAATATTAATGCATATGGTTTGAGAAATCATAAAAAAAACTATGTTATGCTATTAAACATTTTATATCCTTTATATGGGCTTATGGCCTAGGTTCCATGGTTAGGGCTAACCATGCATCCCACTCCTAAGTACTAAAACACCCTGAACGGTTAGGAATAACCATGTGGAATCTAATGCATGATTACAAATAACCGTGAATCCTAGTTTTTTCTTCAACCAGTCGAGGTTATGAACTCCAAACAAGACCATAATGCACTCTTGTCCACCATATCCTCACTAGGTATTCATTTTAGGTAAAAAACAAAGGAATTGAATTGAAAATTAAAGGATCCATACCTCATATAAAATCCAAGTTCTTATATTATTCACCCCTTAAGGAACTCATCCATGAGTTTCCCTTCCAAGGGTGGTGAAACCTCATCTATGAATAACTCTATCTGGTGAGCATTTATATCAGCCTCATGCTCCCAAGTCTCTCCCTTTAAATGGCCATGCTTTCCTTAAACCCATACTAAAGGGATAGACCGGCCTTGGAATTCCATTTTTCTCTTATTAACGATACATATGGGATACTCCTAAAAAAACATCAATATATTACTCAACATCTTTAGGATCAAAAGTATTATATAGGTTAGCATGATAATAGAAAATCTATGAAATGTGAAAGATGTTGTGCATGGCATGGTACCTCTGAGGTAATAACAATAGATAGGCTACCAATCTGACTCTATCCAAAATATCAAAAGTCCTAAAAAATGAGGAAACATCATACCTTTCCTATGTATCCATATATTCCCGATTCTAGTTGATACCAACAAGAAAACATTATCCTCGACATCAAACTCTAGAGGCCGTTAACGGTGATTGTAACAACCCAAAATTATATTAATGGGATTTCTCTCTTATTATAGTAATTTCATATAGTATAAATCAAATAAAATCACTTATATACCATAACAAAAACATTATAAATGAAGAATGAATGAAATAAATTTATTTCTATAATTTAATGAACCAATACTGATGAAATAGTAACTTAGCACCCGCCAAATGAATAGTGAATTCACCCATAAAAGTATAAATAAAATTTATTCATCTTATAAATTAAATTATGCTATAATTATATCATAGTCAAAGTAAAAAAATGTTTTTAAAATTATTAATTAAGTGTTGGTATTTTTTTAAGTCATAAATATTTGATAACAATTTTATAATTAATTAAAAAATTGGAATAAAATTTATTTTCCTAAAATATATTCATAAATTAATATATCTACGTCTTATGATTTTAAGATAATTTTATGAGTGCTTAATTAATTTTTAAAAGTGTAATAAAATCAGTTATAAATTTAAAATTTGTATTTACAAAGTAAATGATGATTTTAATTAAAAACTAAATTAATCATATATAAATATTTACTTTAATAAAATGGGGTTCATTTTTTTATTCTACATGTTAAAAAATAGTTAGGGTGATTTTTTTTATTTTTCTAAAATACATGAATTTTTTGTGAATAGTAAAATATGGTAATTTATGGTATAAATAAATTATAAATAAAATAAAATATTCCTTGAGTCATTTCTGATGTAAGAAATATAATGTCTAATTATCCATCTCACTTTACTATATTTATTCATGGAATCATCACTGTTTCTTTTGTTGAGGAAAAATAATAAACTAATGAATATAATAATAAGAAAATGCCCCTCTCATCCACTATAAATACCACCCCTCACCGCCTATTTTCCTCACACTTTAAAGCCTTGATCCTTGTACAAATTTTGCCTAATACTCTTCCCTATCCCATCACCCAATTTCAAGAGCTCTTGGTCTCATCAAAAGACCAAAAGCTTTTTCCCTAAGGAGGTTCTCATGGAGGAGAAATTCAAGAGGTAAATTCCTATTTCTTTTCTTTTAATTTCTTTTCAAGTTCTTTTATATTTTTGTTCTCTCCTCACCTACCATATTCAAAACGTAATGATAACTCCAGTAAGATATATATACATTAATTATACCATTTTAATATAATATCATTAATTAAACTCCTTCCCCCCTCTCTCTTTTATTCTAAAAATGAAATCATCGCCCGTGATGTGTCAATTTACCGACATCTTGGGTGGTGCACTTTCATTTTCCTTTAACACATTCAAGTATGTTAATAAAACCATTATAATGGTTGAAACATATTTTAAAATTTATTTTATAACCATATTTATGTTATGTATCTAACATATATACATAATACTAAATGATAAAACAAAATGAGTTCATTGTGATCGAAAAACCGCCAAAGTTAACCTAAAATGATCATCGTTAACATTAATTCAATGATTCAAAATCATACCACATAAAAAAATTCTTTATAAGATCATTTAAACTTATTTAAGATCATTAATAACAAATAATCAAAATTATGGATATTTATCCACATATTATATGAACTTCTAATCATGTATACCAGTGAAATGATCAAGAGAACTAAGAAAACAAACACTTCTTAATGATGAAAGTAAACTCTATAACTCATCTAAAAGTCCATAAATGAAATTAATAAAACTATAATGAATCAAAAAAATTTATAAAAGGTTCTTTATTTGTAATTAATAAATCTAATGACATTATACAGGATATTAAAGTGAAGAAAGAATTCGGACATAAGGCAAGGGGAATTCTCGAACCCAACTCTCTTTCTTTGGGTTTTCCCTCTTTCATCACATTTTAAGTATGGATATTCCTTAAATAACATTTCTTCGAAATTATATTACCTTTTATGGGATATTCATGTTTTCTACTAGATTTTTTGACAACTAAAATTTTTTCCAAAAGAACTCTTCTTTCAAAAAAACACTCATTTCATTTCTTGATATTGTTTCTTCTTCACTCAAGGTTGATGATTTTTATATCAAGTATGTTATTCTCTATTTCATTTGGGAACCCAAATTTCGTGAATGTATTATTTATGAAATGAAACCCATTCCTTTCCATGGGTTATTTTTTTCCAAGGTTAATATAAATTCTATGTGGAATGCCTGAAAATGTAAATGTTATGATGAGATAGGTGATCCTAGAATTATAAAGTTCAATGTAAATGTTATGATGTGAATGGTGTTCCTATAATTATATAGTGCTCCAATGTATTGATTCATGTGATGAATCTCGTGATAAAAATTAAAATATTTTTGAACTTGATGCTATATTTTTTCGTAACTATGTGTGGTAGTTGACAACAAAAACATGATGTTTCATTTTTATACATTGTCACATCCCATGCCTTTATCTAATTCTTCCACCCATGATTATGATTATGATCCCATGCTTATGTTATTATGATGATTTTTTTTTATCACTTCATGTTATATTAATTCATGTATTTCTCTATCCTATTACATGGTTTTTAGCTCACCCCTTTTTTATGTATATCCTCAGGTGATTACTTCTACTAAGGAGAATATAAATCCCATTAAGAAGCTAGATAAGGAGTTAAATAAATGTTTATGTTTTGTTTTTTAAAAGTTTTGTATGGTTCTAGTTTTCCAAAGATACTAAACCTTTGGATCTTGGTTGTGTAACTCTTCAATGTTGATTATCATTAAAATGATGTAATAATCATGTAATAAAATTAGGGTTGTTATAGTTGGTATCAGATCACAGTTTAGTTAATTTTGGAATTAGTATTATTGAACCTTGGTGGAAACCCTTAGTATGAGAATAAATATAAGTAAGAAACCTATAATCTTTGTTTTATAAAATAATAGACATAGGGATCCCAAGATATACGCCTTTATACTTAATTGAAAAAATTAATAAATTATTTATTCATGAATTTTTTACTTATGTTTGGTTTAAAACTTTTCTATTTTAGAAAATTATGGAAACAAGGAGAAACTGGGACAACAACCCATGCAAGGGAAAATGAAGAGATTTCCTGAACAATATCCCCAATGCTTTGGGAGTTGGAGTTCAAAATTTAATGGAGATTCTTCCTTTCTATCGCAGGTTATGAACAATAACCCGAATAATATGGAATGATCACATTCACCAAAGAGATAGCAAATGTATATTGAGGGTTTCATGCATTAATGACCATTGACGTTAGTGGATCTTCTGATCCAATAGTCATAGTATAGTGGGTCAACTCAATGGAGAAGATATTTTCAGCACTTCACTGTTCTGAGGTGGATAAGGTGAATATTTTTTTATCATCTAGATGGAGAGGCCGACCAATGGTTGGTGTTGATTAAGAATACCAGACCAACTAATGATGTTGAATAGATATAGTGGGAACACTTTAGGATAATTTTTATTAACAATTATTTCCCTTGAAATCTTTATATAGAGATAGAGAGAGAATTCATAGAGCAGAAAAAAAGGAAAGAGATTATTTCATATCATAGGAAGAAAATTTAACAAGGATTTCAAGGTATGCTTCAAGTTTTGTTATCAACAATGATAGAAAAAATGATAAATTCTTTATTAGTTTAAAACCACACCTTCAAAAGGCTCTTATAATTAAAGACTTTTAGAGTTATAAAGATTTTGTTCGATGTGCTCTCAAAGTGAACATGGAGTTTGTAGAATGGACCCATGGATATGGTGATATGTAATAAAATATGGAGTTTCAAGATGAAGGATATAACGAGAAAGGTGGAAAGAAAACTCGACCACCCACATGTAAAAAATGTGGGAATAGGCATCATGGGAAATATCTCAAAGGGACAGGAAAATGATTAAAGTGTGTGAGAGAAGTCCACTGAGCTCATGAATGTCAAAAAGACATGAGTAAGAAATAAAATGTAGTGTAGTAAAGGAGAGCACCACCCATAGTCCAATGCTACAAATATAAGGAGAAATGGTACTATGAAAGCTGGTTCACTAAACCTTGATCCCTCAAGGGTAATCAACATCATCAACCACCAAAGACAGTGGAGAAAGGAAAGGCATATTCCATCACTACTGCTGAAGTGGGGAAAGAAAAAGAATTTTTACAAGGTACACATCCTATTCACTCAAAAATAGAAAAGGTCTTATTTGATTCTGGTTCTACACATTCTTTTATATCTTACAAGTTTTCTAAAACTATTAAATTGAAGCCTTGAAACCTTGAAGTAGATATATCTATAAAAACACAAAGTGTTCCAATCTTTGAAACCCTAATATAGGACTCTTCTCTTGTTAGAATATGTGGGAATATTCTTCCAAATAATCTCATGATACTTACCTTGGTGGAATTTAATTCTATAATGGGAAAGGATTAGCTCTCGTTATATAGATCACACATAAACTATCTGGAAAAAGAAATATATTTTCATATTTTGAATCATCCCATGCTCCTCTAAAATTTCAAGTAAGATCATGAATCTCTGTTGGAAAATTATTCAATAGTGTGGGTGTTGATTACTTGTTAAGAAGCATGCCTCACTCAAATGGTACAGTCAAAGGAAGGTATCAACCTAGGGGAAATTCCCATTGTGAGGGAATACAATGATGTATTTCCAAAAGAGTTACCAAGAATTCCCTCAGATCATGAGGTAGATTTCTCAATAGAACTCATACCCAGAGCTACTCCTATCTTAAAGTGTCCCTATAGGATGGATCGTATCGAACTAGAGGTGTTAAAGAAGTAGTTGTATGGTCATTTGGAAAAAGGTTTCATATGCCCTAGTGCATCACCTAGGGGTTTTCCAACAATATTTTTCAACAAGAAATATGAATCAATGCGGTTGTTTATCTATTATCAGGAACTAAAAAAGATCACCATAAAGAACAAGTATCATCTCCTAGGGATTTGTGACTTGTTCGATCAATTATGAGGAGATTTTTACTTCTCAAAGGTGGATCTTCGTTCTAGATATCATCAGCTAAAGTTGAAGAAGTAATATATTCAAAAAATTACTTTTGTAGAAGGTATGGTCACTATGAGTTCCAAGTGATTCCCTTATGACTTACTAATACCCCTGTAATATTCATCGATTTTATGAATAGATTCTTTAGACATTACCTCAACAAATTTTTGGTATTGATTATTGATGATATTCTCTTATAATCTAAGAGAAAGGAGGAACATGAAGAACATATAAGGATTTTTTTGGAGATATTAAGGAAGGAGAAGTTGTACAAAAAGTTTATAAAGTTTGACTTTTGGATGAAAAAAGTCACATTATTAGGACATGTGATCATAAGTGCGGGAATTTTTGTAGACCCTTCAAAAATAAATGTAACTGAGGAATGTTCCAGACCCTCTAGTGTCATGAAAATACATTCTTTCTTGGATTATTTGGGTACTACCGATGTTTTGTGAGAAATTTATCATGATTGTCAAGACCATTAACTAATTTAAAAAGGAAAGGGGTAAAGTATGTCTGGACGGAATAATGTGAGGAAAGATTCAAGGTTGTAAATAATAGGCTGGTCACTGCACCTCTACTCACATTAAAAGAAAGTGGACAGATTTTTGTGATATACCCTGATGCTTCAAAGAAATTCTTGGGTTGTGTACTTGTGAAAAATTATAATGTGAAATCATATACCTCATGTTATTTGAAGATCCATGAGAATAACTACTCAACACATGATTTGGAGCTAGAATTTGTGATTTTTTCCTTGAAAATCTGGTAGCACTACCTCTATGGTGAGAAGTGTGAAATATATACTAATCACAAGAGGATAAATTATATATTCACACAAAATTATCTCAACATGAAACAAATAATATGGGTAGATATAACCAAAGACTACAAATTCTCTATTCATTATCATCCTGGAAAGATAAACAATGTAATTGATGATCTTATCAGAAAAGAACCTACTACTCTATCCATGTTGTGGATTGAGAAAGACCCAATCTTCATGGATATGCGAAGGATGGATTTGGTAATCATACCATCATGGAATACATCCTACCTTTCCCAAATTATTTCCAAACCATATATCTAAGAGAAGATTAAGTAGTAACAAAGTAATGATCTAGAGTTTCAAAAGAATGTGAATGCATAAAATGGAAGCTATGAGAGTTTCATATCGATGATGATGGTGTGGTTCGATTTGGAATGAGAATTTTTGTGCCTTAATCACTTGAGATAAAGAAGGAGATATTGGATAATTCACATACCTCAACTTTCTCTATACATACTAGAAGTACCAAGATGTACTGAGATCTCCAAGAACACTTCGGGTGGGATAATATAAAGAACAAGGATTCTGAGTATATCTCAAGGTTCTTGATATTTCAGTAAGTTAAGAAAAAAAGAAAAAATTCCAAATGGGTTATTAAATCATTTCATGTACCCAAGTGAAAATAGGATAATGTCACTATAGACATTGTCATAGGTCTCCCAAAGATATCCAAAGGAAATAATGCGATATGGTTTGTGGTGGACCGCCTCACCAAGACTACCCACTTTATCACTATTCGGGAAGATCTCTCACTTGAACAACTTGCAATGATATATATATGAAGTAAGTGGTGAGACTGCATGGGGTTCCACTATCGATTTTCTCTGACCATGATACTAGGTTCACATCTGAATTCTGGAGGAGTCTTCAACTTTCTTTGAGTACTCAATTAAATTTCAACATGACCTATCACCCCCAAACTGATGGCCAATATGAAAGGACTATCCAGATGCTCAAAGATATGATAAGATTATTATATTTAGAATTCAAATTTGGATGGGATCAGCATCTCCCATTGGATCAGTTCACATACAAAAACATCTTCCACTCAAGTATTCAGATGACTCCATGGGAAGCTTTGTATGGAAAGTGGTGTAGAACTCTAATATGTCTAGATGAAGTTGAAAAAAGAAAGCTAATTGGACCAGATCTTATGCAAGATATAACAGATAAAGTTAAATCCATCCATCAATATATCAAAGGTTCTTAGTGTCGGTAAAAGAACTATGCTGACAATCATATAAGGGACTTAGAGTTTGACATTGGAGATAAAGTATTCCATTGAATATCACCATGGAAGAGTGCCATGTGGTTTGGAAAGAAATATAAGTTAATCCCAAGGTATATAGGCCCCTTTGAGGTCCTTGATCTCATAGGAGTCGTGGCCTATCATCTTGAACTTTTATTGAATATGGCTCAAGTTCATGATGTGTTCCACATATCACTCGTGAGGAAGTACATACAAGATCTCTCACATGTACTGAACTCAGAGATGGTATAATTGGAAGATGATCTCTCTTATGAGGAGCATCTATTAATGATTCTGGACTGGAGATATAATTTTCTATGCAACAAGACAAACCACATTTTCAAAGTGTTTTGAAGGAATCATAAGTATAAAGAAGCAACTTGGCAACCAAAGGAGGGTCTGAATGAGAATTACCCTCATCTGTTTATGTAAAATAAAATTTTAAGGGAGAATTTAAAAAGGGGGAAGAATGTAAAGACACAAAATTTTATCAATGGAATTTCTTCCTTCTTATAATAATTTATATAGTATTAAAAACATAAAATCACTTATAGTCCATAATAAAAACTTTATAAATGAAGAATGAATGAAATAATAGGTATTTCTATGAGTTAAGGAACCAATAATGATGAAATAGTAACTTAACCTTAGGAATAATAATATGACCCTTATGAATAATAAACAAAAAAATTGAATAGCGACCTCACCCATGAAAGTATAAATAAAATTTATGCATCCTATAAATGAAAGTACGAAATAATTATATCATAGTCTAAGTAAATAAATGTTTTTAAAATTATTAATTAAGTGTTTGTAATTTTCTAAGTCATAAATATTTAATTACAATTTCATGATTAATTTAATAATTTAAAAGAAAATATAGTTTCATAAAATATATTCATAAATTTATATTTTTATGTCTTATGATTTTAAGATAGTTTTATGAGACTTTAATTAATTTTTCAATGTGTTATAAAATATGTTATCAATTTGAAATCTATATTTTCCAAGTAAATGATAATTTTAATTAAAAATTAAATTATTCATATATAGAAAATTATTTTCATAAAAATATATTTAATTTTTTTATTCTACAAATAAAAAAATGGTTAGGGTGAATTTTAGGGATTTTTCTAAAATAATTGAATTTTTTTATGAAGAGTAAAATATGGTAATTTACAGTGTAAATACATTATAAATTAAATATAGTATTACTTGAGTCATCTCTGATGTAAGAAATATATTCTATAATTATACTTATTTGTTTACTATATTTATTCATGTAATCATCACTATTTATTATCTTTAGAAAAAATAATAAACTAATGAATATAATAAAGAGAAAGAACTCCTCTCCTCCACTATAAATACTCCCCCTCACCAAATAATATCCTCATACCTCTAAAGCCTTTATCCTTGTATAAATTCTACCCAATAATCTTCCATAGCACCTCACCCACTTCCAGGATCTATTTTTGTCATCAAAAGATCAAACCTTTTCCTTAATGAGGTTCCCAAGGATGAAATATTCAAGTGGTAATTTCTTATTTCTTTTCTTTAAATTTTTTTAAGTTCTTTCCTATTTTTATTCTCTCCTCACTTCACCTAATCCAATTTTAATGATAACAACATTAACTTACATATACTTTAATTCTATCATGTTAATGGAATATCCATCATTGAACTCCTCCCTCTCTCTCTTTTATTCTAAAAATGAAATTGTTTCCCATGATGTGTCAATTTACCTACATTGTGGGAGATGCACTTTCATTTTACTTTAACACCTTCAAGGATGTTAATAAAACCATTAAAATTTTGAAAAATATTTTAAATTTTCTTTTATAACCATATTTATGTTTTGTAACTAACATATATACATAATACTAAATGATAACATAAAATGATTTTGTTGTGATTAAAAAACCCACCAAAATTAACCTAAAACAATCATCATTAACTTTTATCCAATTATTCATCCTCATACCATATAAAAAAATATTTTTAAGATCATTTAAAAATATTTAAGATCATTAATAACTTATAATAATAATTCAGTATATTTATCCACATTTTATATGAACTTCAATTCATGTATACAAGGGAACCGATCATGAAAACTAAGAAAACAAACACTCCCAAATGATGATGTTAAAATCTATAACTCATCCAAAATACCATAAATGAACTTGATAAACTTATAATGAATAAAAAAATTATAAAAGTTTTTTTATTTGTAATTAATTAATCTAATTTGATAATATAGGATATTAAATTGAAGAAGTCATTCAAACATAAGGTGATAGGAATTCTCAAACCCAACTGTCTTTCTTTGGGTTTTCCCTCTTTCACCCCATTTTAGGTATGGATATTCCTTAAATACCATTTCTTCATAATTATATTAAATTTTCTATACTATACAAGTGTTTTTACTAGAGTTTATGAAAAACACAATGTTTTCCAAAATAACTCTTCTTTAAAAAAAACACATTTTGCTTCTTAAGATTGTTTCTTATTCTCTCAAGGTTAATGATTCTTATATAAAGTATGTTATTACCTATTTAATTTAAGAACCAAAAATATATGAATGTATGATTTATGAAATTAAACTCATTCCTTTCCATGGGTTATTTTATGTCCAAGTTTGATATAAATTCTTTATGGCATGCATAATAATGTATATATTATGATTTTATGGGTGTACCTAGAATTATATAGTGCAATGTAAATTTTATGATGTGATGGGTGTGCCTAGAATTATATAGATCTCAAATTCAGTAGTGAATTTTATTCATATAATTATAAAAATTGGAATATGTGTGAACATGATTCTATCGTTGTTCACAACTATTTTTGGTAGTTGACCACTAAGAATTAATGTTTCATTTTTATGCTTTGACACATTCCATGTCTTTATCTAATACTTCCACTCATGATTATGATGATGATCCCATGATTGTGTTATTATGATGATGGTTATTCTAACATCATGTTATATTAATTCATGTCTTTCTCTATCATCTTATTGAGATTTTATCTCACCCCTTGTTGATGCATATCCCTAGGTGATTACTTGTACTAAGGAGAATGTGAAGGCCACTAAGAATCTAGAGAAGAAAGAATTAAATATATATTTTTGTTTTATTTTTTAAAATTTATGTATGGCCCTATTTTTTCTATGATACTAAACATTTGGATCCTAGTTGTGTAACTATTTCATATTTTTAATCTTTAAAATGATGTAATAATCATGTAATAAAAGTTGGGTCTCTATAGCGATTGGCATATGATTTCTGTCCAGATTGAGCAGTAGAAATTCATTTTCATATAATTTGTTCCCGCTTTGAAGTATCCTACACAATATGAGGACCTATTACCACTTCCTCCCCTAACTCTAGCTAGCACAGAAATTCATGACATGGCCTACCATATAAGTCCTTATACAGGGTCATCTGAATTGTTTCTGGAAAACTATTAGTTTAGGAAAAATTTAAGAGCATGATATGTTTCTCCCAATAACTAATGAAATAAAGTATGTATTCTTGGATCATGTCCTCTATTAGTTAAATCATTTATTCTGACTGTACATCAGTTTAGGGGTGAAAAAATGTGCTCAGAATCACCTATATACCCAAAGAAAATTGTAACCCTTACTACAACCTTAATGTAAAATGAGCGTACCTATATGAAATGATAATACCAGGTATCCCATGTAAGTTTACAATATCATGGACATAAATACTTCCCATTCCATCCACTAAGATAGTCTCTTGGTTAGTAAGGAAGTGGTATGCCTTCATCAGTGGATCCAAGACTACCCAAACCACTTCGCTACCTCATAGTGACCTTAGTAATCCAACCAAAAAATATATCACAAAATCATAACATTCCCATTCTAGGACCAATGACGGCTGTAAAAATCTAGCAGTCCCCTAGTTTTCTGCCTTCACCTACTAACATGTGTAACACCTAGTGATAAAACTTGTTATCTGACATTTCATCCCTTACTACGAATATAGACGGTTCAAATCACGAGACATATTGGAGATACCCAGGTGCACTTCCCATTGAAATTCATGTTACTCTTGCATCATCTCCTCCCTCATACCTACTAGAACCCAGATACACCCATCTATAAATAGGATGTTTTCTCCATCAACAGACCAATATAAAGGTGGGTCCTTACCAAAAATTATCCCGTGTAGGAAAAAGCCTCTAAGGTCTGAAAACTGCCTCATCTTTACTCTCTCAATAAGTGAAGAGGTCGTTGATAGAAATGAAAGTAGAGATTTTCCATAATAGTTCTAAACCTATATGTGTATCTCAAAAAAATAGTTCCATAACTTTCCACTCACTACTGGCCTTTTAAACTACCTATGTTTGAGTTCTCCTTCTCAAAGCACTGGAAATAGTATTTCCCTTCCTAGGCATATAGGCTAGCTCAAAGTCGAAGGATAAGAGATATTCATCCCACCTTCTCTACCTAAGTTTCAAGTCACACTATGTGAAAATATACCTAAGTCTTTTTTGGTTTGTGGACACCAAAAAATTATCCCCCAATAGGTAATAAATCTAACAACACAAGGCGTGAACAATAGCTTCCATCTTGAGATCTTTCATTATGTAACTCTACTCATTGGGGATCAGTTATCACAACCCGTATGCAAAAACTCAATATTATTGTATTAGTACTACTCCCAGCCTGATACCTAACACAACACAATACACTATATATATTCTTCCTGGATCTATTAAAATTAGGATCGACACAGATGTCAATCTTTCTTTTAGACCCTGACAATCTATCTTGTAGGCTTCTTACCATCTAAAATACAGACTATTCTTAGTCAAACTCATAAGAGGTGTTTTTAAATGTGATAATTCATTTATAAAGCACATTTAATAACCAGATATCCCCAAGAAACTCCATATACCAAAATCATTCTTGGGGTAATCCCAGGTAACTACATATCTCACCTTCTCTAGGTCAACTAATACTCCTTCCTCTAAGATAATATGACCCAAGAAGTGCACTTTATCAATCCAAAAGTGACATTTACTGATCTTGGAATATATATGGTTCTATATTAGTTTATTAATTATAATCTTAATATGTTTTTCATGGTCTTTTTTAGTATTATAATACACTAATATTTCATCTATGAATACCACCATGGATGAATCCAAAAACAGGTGGAAAACCTAATTCATCATAGCTATGAAAATGCCAAGCATGTTCGTGATACCAAACAGCCTGAATATATAAAATGAACTAACTATAGAAATTTAAACATGGTATATATGAAGTTCTGAATCACACTTGATGATAGCTTGATCTTAGTTCGATCTTCGATAACAATCTAGCTCCACAAATCAAGTCAAAAAAGATCATTAATTCTAGGAAATTGATACAGGTTATTTATAGTAAATTGATTCAACTTCTGGTAATCCACACAAATCCCAAGGGTACCGTCTTCCTTCTTAGTGAAAATAAATGGAAACCCAAGGGATAAGTAATGTTCCATTTAAAACATTTGTCTTATAAATCCTCTAGATACATCTTGAGCTCTCATGACTCAGTAGTAGCCATCCTATAAGGATAAATGGATACCGGTTCATCTCCAATAACTTTCTTGATAGTAAATTATACCTCTCTCCCAGTAGTAAGTTCAAAAAATCATCAAGGAAAATATCCCTAAAATGATTGAATACTAGAGGGAATTCAGGCTGATGTAATCCCTCATAATTCATATAAAGACTAGAAATTTGGGCATTCACTCTACCAATCCCAATATTCTTTAGTCCGTCTCTACCAACCTGGACATCACATTTTCCCTTGTGAATATAAGTATCACCCTCTAGTGATGTGAATGACAACATCTGGAAATAAAAAAAATCATTGGCATGATAGGGGATTAACCAGTCTATCCTAATAATGACATCAAATCCATTCATCTCAAGGATGAAAAGGTCCCTTAAGAAATGATAGTTTTCTACATTAAGGGGACATTCCTTACATTAACGTACACTCTTTGAATGTATACCTAAATGGGTTTCAATCATCATCATTCCATAGAAATACTCAATATCAAGCTTAAGTATTTTAATAATATCCATAGAGATAAAGGAGGGATATCGACCTATATTGAACAAATAAGACACATAAGTAAATTGTATTAGAATAGTACCTTGAATAGTGGATAGCTCGTCACCCTTCTTTTCTAGTATAGTCTATACAGAATAAATCTATGCTAATGCAAGTCCCTGTGCTACAACCTAATTACATTGAGTGAGTCCTCTCTACTCACAATGTATATCTTATGCCTAGATACCTCATCCACGACCTCTTCCTCTGCATATATGGTCGATGGTACTCCAGCTACCTTCCTGGTGAGGTTCTCCTAATCCCACTCCTAAAGGTGGATTTGATATAGATCCTCTCTCACTAGGAACAGATGGGAAGGTCCTAAAAAAATGTTGAAGATGACCCAACATTCTGCATCCTCAACACTCAATGAGATCTCTGTGAAACTGGTTCTTCTTATGCCCAGGATTCCCACACTAGTGAAAGACTACATAAATATCAGTGGGTGTCAACTAGATATTTCTAATCATGGAAGTAATCCTAAAGCATCACTTCCAACCTTTAGTCAAAACACTACCCTACCTTCATTCTGAATCATCCTTTCCCATACTGTCAGTTTCCCTTAGGTTTTTATCGATGATGAGATCCTAGTTTACTATATTAGAAAATACATCCAACTAGAAAATGTTCACCTGAGATCGAATAGGATGCCTAAACCCATCCTCAAATCCTATCTCTTTCATTGGACCATCAACAGTATAAATAGGTGCAAAGCACTGAAACTCTATAAAACAAGATGAGTAGTCCATAAAAGACATAAAACCATGATGTGAATTCATGATCTCCCTAACACGATCATCCCTCAGGGTCTCGATCAACAAAGATTCATAGAAGCTAGATTAGAAATCCCTCCAAATCACTTACCAGTACTAACCTAATTGGTTTAGAATATACCACCATCATTTGGAAGATCCGTGAAGAATATACATAATGAGATTAACCCTCCTCTCATAAGGTATCTTAAGGTGATCGAAGATAGATAAGACTGCATCCGGGAATAACTCTACTAATTGGGGGACATCATACCTAGAAAAAGTAGGTGGATTATACTATTGAAACTCCAGCGTAAACTCTCCCATTGAAGGGTAGATTGTAGAGATCCCTATATAGTCTGAATAAGCTGCATAAACACCCCTTGAAACTGTAAATCGTCTCCAACATTAGGGATAACATGGGGTGTCATAGGTTTTACTACTGGAGGTATCACTGGTCGATTAGGGCCAACCACTTCTAGAGTATGGTTCTCACCATCGTCCTGGAGCATGACAAGGGGGCGTTATGGTGGAATAGCTCTAAAAATTCAAATCACATGCCATATATAGGTTTTGATGATGATAAGGATCATAGTTACACAAATAGGAATGGTAAAAATCTTCTAATGTAAAATTCACACACCTCTTCTGCCTCTTAAATCTAGGTCTGGGAAACATATAGATCATAATAATACATGAGATATTGCATACTTACCACTACTAAGTTTAGGTTAGGTCCATGTTATATACTACAATTCCAAGGTCCAAGTTTACATATTGTCAATATAAATTTCTAGAGGAAAACACCCTTTAAATTTCAATTTTAATCCCTATTTAACAGTGACCATATCATTTATAATTTAATTTCATTTAATTCCATTCTCATTTATATAGAAATTCTATTTAAAATTTCGAACTATATGGATCACCAATTTCAATTTATAAGGTCTCATAAACCTTATAAAATGAAGTGTGGAGTCCATTTAATAAAAAAAATGCACTTATCTAGGAAATACATTAAATGTTAGCACAATTCATGGATATATCACTATAGTGAAAAAACATGATGTAAGTAATGCATGTAGTAAGTAAACATGGAATAGAATAATGCATGATTTATAAATCTTGTAAGGTGCCTAAAATGATTCATGATCAATGATTTCTTACTGTATTGGTCCAAGGATAAAATATAATCCTCAATCATAATAAAAAACATCACACATCATGTGCATCACCCAATAGTGGAATCAAATCAACTGTAACAAGCATAAACCATAACATAAAATCCCATCCCGAGTAGTATTTTTCACTATTCATGGGTTAGTTACCCCTAGAAATAAAATCATGACCAAATTCCAACTATTTACTGATAACCTATCTCAATTCCAAAATGATAAGACATAAGAAAAAGAAAACCACTCTAATACCACTTTGTGACATCCCGACCCCGATGCCCATAAACAGTTCCCTAAGCTGGTGGGTCACATGGCCTCAAGATCACCTCCCAGTATTCTAGACTTTTTCGACAAGTAGTGAAGGTTTGAGGTGATAAAATGGGAATACTATACCCACATGATCAAATTATCATAGTCGTGAAATGAATAAAAAAATTTTGTAAGAATAATAAATGATGGATAGAATAAGGTAAAGAATCCAGATGTAATAAATAACTGACATCAAAAATATCATGAATCATATACAAAATTATGTAATTTCGTGTATATATCAAAAGAAAATAGGAAAGTGTGGATGTAGGCATGAAATATAATACATGTATCAAAAGAACAAAAATACCAAAAATAAAATCTTCAATATCATCATGAGCCATGGATCAGTCGATTGCTTCCCCACTCTCATATTATACTCACTCAAGCATCAACAATAGGGCACTTTCCTCTATCCCTACCAGCATCTACATAATCTTCTAAGGTGCCATCAACAGCCCAGATAGGGTGTGAGATAAACTCGATAGTACACCATTGATGGTGTCTATAAATACATAGTCAGTGAAAATAATATAAGAAATGCATTGATATAATAAATGACAAGAATTAATAAAAACTATAAATGGGTTATCTCTGGTTTGTGAAAGATATTAGGCTGACATTACCTTCTTTGGACTGTGTCGGATAATCTCTAAACAAGTAGCCATGTGTATACATATATATTGTCTGTATATTTATTGATGTTTTTAGCCATATATATAGATACTATTACAAGTAAGGACCTGAGGTGTAACTCTATAATCCAATAGTAGTGGAATGATTGTCACTAGTGTCATGGATGCCATGCCAAGTATCATAAGAATAAGGTATTTCATTCCCTATATCAAAATAATATGGGATTTAATTCCCATATCATAAGAATAAGAGATGCCACGCTTGTATCATAATATTGGGGTCTTCATGCATGTATATCATATCTTTATGGTAACCATGTCCATCTGTCATAATTTGTATGGGTCACCATGCCCATTCATCATAATTCATAAGGTTCTTCATGCCCATTCATCATAATTCATAAGTATCTCCATGCTCATTCATTATAATTCATTAGGGTCTCTATTTCCATTCATCAAAATCAATAAGTATCACCAAGCCCATTCATCATAATTAATAAGGTTCACCATACCCATTCATCATAATTCATAAGGTATTCCATGCTATTATATCACAATAGTATAAGGGATGTCATGTCTGTATATCAGAATAGTAGAGGAGACTCCATGCCATATTAATAGGAGGGTATTCATGCCTGAATTATAAATCATAAATAGGAAATAAGATTTAGTAAGATCCATTATATGGTTTATAGTTCATTTGAATTCATATTTAAAAAGGGTGTAACCATTTTCCAATTAAATAAAGTGATGTGGTCATACCACCAACCTTCAATTCAATTCATTATAATTTTCTCAATTAGAAGACACTCCAAAATCATGTAAATGATTATTTTGTCCTTATGTAATTTAAAGCATCAATTAAAATTTCATTGTCATGCCTCAAAAGGTGGAAAAAGATGATGGGGACCTATCCCAATATGAATAAAGGGATACTAGGTAATATATATCAAGGATGTTGAATTAAACATGGGTTATGTGTATTTTAATTAAATGCACAGAGAATCCAGATTGTGGCTCATGAAGAGTAATATAAATCATCATGACATTGAGGTATAAATACTAGAACACATACCTTATGCTGGTATATAATCACTCATCTAGTATAAGCCTTTGGTTTGGTCCAGATCAAAAGAAAATGGAAAAATAGATGAACGGCCTGGAAATAGGGAATATAAGATCACACCAAAAATTTATTGTTGGTAGAAACACAAATGAAGAAATGATACTTAGAAGTGGATAACTTACTGAGATCTATCCAATGAGATGATTGTATGTTTAATTAGAGGAAGAATGACGAAACAAAACCAAATCCTAGATTATGGAGGCACGAGGAGCTCTATCAGAAGCAAAGGAGACCCACTATACACTAGAAACAAAGAATAAGAAGGGTTGAAAGGTTTTAATGAGTAATTGAGAAATAGTAATTTTACCCATTTAAAACTGGGTCACACAGTTCAGCCACACAGTTGGCCAAACTGAGCATGAACTATTTTCCATGGACGGAACCTTCACGGTTCATGCGCACGATTTAGGAAACTATTCGCAAAACATTCTATATGGATCTTTTAAAAACTACAGAGCCTTTACATGGGCATGAGGTGTATATTTTATAGATAGGGAAACTGTCTGGGTCATTTCTGAGCACTGAAACTCCCCACGCAGTTAAGGGAAATAGTGTAGACATGGTTGTACTAATTCTACTAACTGTGTGGCCTAGTTGTTTCTTCCACTGGTTGGGGTTCCATGCTCAAAAAAATCCCTAGACACCCTTGTTTCCTCTATTGGATCACTATTCATACTTTTAGGTAAAAAAAATAAACTGAAACTTGAAGGATCCTTACCTCATAGAAAAACCAGGTTCTTACAGGTAGACTTAGAAATTTAAAAAATTTAAAATTAGGTAGACTGCCAATATAATGTGGCCCCATCCACTATGGTGTAATACCCCACTCTTGAATACTCTATGACATTGAATCTAAGTTTATATATTTGAGGACCTCTCTTGGGTAGAGAAAAAACTCCCATGTCACTATATCATGACTCCCCTACTTCATGTTAAAGAGTGACACTTGACATCCTCCACACATTATTGTTGGGTTTGGTTCCCTAGAACTAAATTCAATGTATATTATAATTAACTATATTTATCTTCATGAATATTAATAAACTTCTTATCACATCATGATTATAATTCTACATGTCATTGTATCTGATAATGTCTAAAGAGTAATTTACACCCTCAAAGATCATAGAAGTTTCCCACTATGATGAGAACCTAGAAGTGTCATCAAAGTTTTGTTAAATATATTTTTTATAGCTCAGGGATATAATTTTATGGGATAGAAATGACAATGTATCTCTAGGGTGGATACTCATAGGGCATTGTGGAATATTCTCATATTGTACACCCTTGGTAATTTTTACTGTGAGAGATTATGAGAATATAACCTAAAAGTAATAAATCCACATTAATATGTGTCATTAGATGTTATCATCTATGTGCCTGTGTAATGATACATGTAATTTAATATTATTCATAATGTATATCATTATCCAATAACTTTTTTGTATTGATGAAAAATTTGATGACATATGTTCTCAGAAAGTAGGATACATTTGGTGCATCACAAGTGATATTTCATTACTTAATAATACAAAAAAGGATTATTCCTTTCTGAACTTTTAACATATGTCAATATCTCGAGCCCTTTTATTGGAATGGAATATCCTAATCAAATCCATTTCCATCATGTTCAGTGGGTAGGTTCAATAGTGGAAATTCAAAGAACGAGACAACAAGAAGATAGGTATATGACACCATTATGCAACCCACTTCATTATAGATATCATGATGAATAGAATATATTATAATGTGATCATTTGTATGAGGTTTTATGTAATTATGACCATTACTCATTTATTTATGGTTTATTTGGCATGTTTCTAGATGTTATATTTGGATTTTAAACATTTCTACCTAATACCATTGAGAAATGAGCCTATAAAGTCACACATTACATGTATGAAAAATCTTAGTTAAATTCTATTTTTAATTTAACAAGTTATAATAAATATTATTATCACTTTTTTGTTTGATAAATATTCTGGGTTGGTTGATCACTAAGATTTAATCCTGAGTTATTAAAAAGAATAAATATGTGATTTAAATAATAATAAATATTTATTCACAATATTTAGTGAATATATTATCTATTATATTTATTATTTAATAATGAAGTAATATTTATTTATTAAATTAATAGTCAATATTCATGGTTCGGTAAATGCCCAGGAGGATAGACAAATTGATTTTAATGTTCCTGCTGTAAAATGATATATTAAATAACACTTCAATTAATATTTATTTATTTATATAAAAATTGATATTTATTTATCTATGGGTATTTTGAATTCCAATAAAAATAATAATATTATTTATCTTACTATCATCCATGGGGTTTGATAGGGAATAAGTAATTTCTTAATTAACTATGTGAAAAAAACCAACCCTTTCTTTTTAAATACCTAGTTATATCACTTTTCAGGATTATTTACTTATTATGAACAATAAACCAAGAGAGAATTCACTCAATCCCTAGAAATAATCCTCTCAATAACGTGCTCAAGAAAAAAAAGTCACAATCCTCCTCCAACCTCTCAATCCTATGAGATATTATTAAGAATCCTTCATCCAAAAATTTATTCTTCTTACGATCAATGGAAAACGACGTAAGTGATCAAAATAGACCATTTTATCACCTAATAATTCTATAGTGGTGTTATAAGATTTTAGAACACCTTTTGATTATAGTTATAGGGATTCCTCCCTTGGATACAATAATAAAATGATGGTACAATGAGAACAGTCAATCAAAACATCAATGAAGAAATAATTATTAGACAAATTATTTCTAAATATATTTATAAATTAACTATAAATTATATGTGATGATCCTGCGATAGGGTTTGTGTTTTAACAAGTCAATTAATATTTCATTTAATTCCACTAGTCATAGAATTCATTATCATGTAAATCTAGGATTATTCATTTATTATAACATAAATCCAAGTTAGTTATGCCCAATAGGCGCTTCCAATGAGTTTGGAACCTTCATGTGGTCTCATAAAGGTTACAAAAATAAATTTATAATTATTTATTAATCATTGACTAATAATATGAATTTGTTTTTAGTTTTTCATATGGGTTATTAATTATTTAAATATGAAAACATAGTTCTTCTCTTCCCATCTTCTTTCTTGCCCATATTACTAAGAAAAGGTTAAATTGAAGAAAATATGGTGACTCTGTCAGGGGATACTGAGGGTTTTAGACATATAACACAATAGTATGTGACATGTAACCTAATTGTGCACATCTTGTACCTATTTTTAGTTCAATAGGATTACTTTCATTAAAAGTGGGTTATCATGAATTAATTACATGTGGAATTCATTTAATGAACACCACATGTTTATCAGGTCAGGATGGCATGTGGTTTGACTATAAAACACATTGTGTAACTTTCTTACAAATCATGTAGTATGTGTCTTTTGATCATAGGGAAAATGATTATCCAACTTGTGTCATGTATTTACTACACTACATGTTGACTAATAAACCATGAATCTTTTAAATCACATGGTGTGTATTTTTCATACATGTCGTGTACCTTGTACATATCCATGACTGAAAAAATATGCCTCATCCCTAGAAATGTGTCGCAGACACCTGTAGAAGAGATTACACATTGTGTAGCCTAAGTACATGTCGTGTCATAAATTGTACCCAGTGTGAATAATTTAATGTTGATAGAAAATTTAATTATATAATTAACCCTATATACATGGGTTTCATGTGTCATTTAATTGGAAGTACATGCTATGTTATAGACTTATTAATTATTTATTAAATTAATTCTTTTATTAAATTATGAAGTAAAAGTTGTGTATGGTATTTACTTGTAGTGTATTCCATGATAATTAATAGCATCACATGCCACATAATTTATATATAATCATTCATCATTTACTTAAAAATTTATTCTTTCTAATTACATGCCATTCCATGTAAGTTGGATGTCATGTGAATTCATAATACAGGGACTATGAAAATTAGTTTTGGTGGGTACATGACATTAACTTAAAGTACACTTGTGTACTTTATTAATTTAAAATAAAATTAACTTGTTTAATTTCATTAAAATTAGGGGTGATGGAAATTTCTGGATGGTTTGGATGGAATTAAAAAAACTAATTAATTTATTTTTTAAATAATTAATCAGATTAATTTTTGGTTTTTATCTTTATTAAATAATTAATTAATCTGAATTCTAGTGATAATGAAAATTTATATTTGTTTAATGTGTGTGGGTGATCATGAAGACATACATGTCCTATGTATGTGATTGGTTTCATTTAATTTATTATTATTAAATTAAATTTATGGCCTATGTTCCATACCCTCACATTATGTAAGGTCATGTGTGCCCATAATTGTTTTATATAAACCCCTTAAACCAATCATTTGGTTCCCCCCACCTGCATGGGAGTAAATTTAATGTAATATATAGAGATCCCAGACTAGATAAGGTGGTTTATGTATGGAGTTGAGGTGAAACCAACCCAAGCAATACTTAGGAGAAAAGGTGGAATGTTGCAACATGAACCAAGTCATGATTCAAGGTGCTTTACCCTTAGGGTCAAGGGTTAGATTGTTATTCTATAGATAAAATAACCATTCAAGAAGCTTATTATCATAACACTTTTATTGTTTTTTCTATGAAGTCTAATGGTTATTTTATTTATGTATTATTTTCTGTTATCACGTCAATTAATGAATTATTAATCATAAAATATGGAATTAAAATAAATTAGATTATCCATAATTTTATTATGACTTAGTCAATCACTTAAGTAAATCCACTTAATATATACAATAATGTTATAAAGTTAAAGTTCATAAATTTACCCATAAAGAAAAATACCTAAAATAAATATATTATATTAGTATATTCTTCCATTACTAGAGTTAAAACAATCCAATAGTTCATATTGTTTGACTAGACCACCTCAGGGTGTTTTCAATTATCAGAAAAAAAAATATTGCATTTTGGGTTGAGTTTAACATAGTTAACATCAAGGTTTTACTACACAAGAAGTAATGGGTGTAACTGTAAAGAAAGTTTTGAGTAAATTCTAATCCATAATTTAAGTACTTTGGGATTCCACTCAACAAAACGAGGAACTATGAGTTAAGGATGTTAGAAATTTATGCCTATCTAAACCCCTTTAAATAACTTTTCAGGACCAAGTATGGGTTATGATAAAGGGGATATGGTTCATTTACAATATAATATCCTTCCGAAAGGATATTCTAAAAAATGGTTAGGTCTATTGGTTTTTATAAAAATAGTGAGATATTAAACAGATTTAACATTTATTTATCTTATTTTATAAACTAAACAATGCACTAAGATTTGATTTCTAGTTCTTATAGAAATTTCTTACCACAAGACTTAGACAATATCGCTATGATCCATAATATAGAAGTATAACCTTCTCACTAACTCAAATTTACAATAATGATATAGGCCCTTTTCTGTTATACTATGCCACAAAAAATTATAGGAGTTATATTCCCCACTTCCTAAGACTCTAACTAAATAGGCCAGTGAAGAAGATGTATCGCTCAACCTAGAATATGTGGATAATTCTAGGGATGTCCAATGGTTCATTTAAACCTCCATGTTCAGTAATATTTTAATTAATCACAAGGAAATGGGTGAATATAGCATCGTGTCTCACTTTTAGGGTCTTTATCATGAAAGGGGTAGATAAGAGAGGTATGTGATCTCTAATGTATTATTCACATGCAAGCATGGAAATTTGGTGTCATATAGGCCTCATTTAGTCAATATTATTGGCTATATAGAGTACTTATACATCTTGGGGTTTAAGATCCCTAATGAGAAATCCATAGATCAAATTGTATCCTCAAAACATAAAGGTTCCTCTTTTTTCAGTGTGGACTATAATTTTATAAATAGTAAAAAGACACTTTCAGAACTTATTACATTGATTTTACAAGTTAGTAAGGAAATGGGGTATGAAAAACCTATGATCCCTATGGTTAAAAAATGAATAATAAATAAAAGGTCTTTAAGTTGTATTAAAAGTCTAAGACTCATATGACCCATCCTTCCAAGAAAAATAATATCCAATGAAAAACAATAGAACAAATCATGGAATGTTTTTCTTATGGAAATCTAGGACACTAGAAGAAGAACTACACCCATCTAAATAAGATAGGGTATTCTCAAGATGAATTTTTTATTGAGTGAAATTATTTTATATTTACACATTGGGTAGTACATAAATCTTTTGTTGCCCATATATGTATCCAAATTCAATAACCAAGTATATTATTCAACATTTAAAGATGAAAATTGATCTAAATGAATCCAGTGGATTGTTTCTTACTTCTATGATTATATGAGACCACTAACTTGCATTTCCAGCCAGTAGGATTTTCATTTCAAATTGCAATTATTTTCTTCCCAATGTTATTTAGAATATTATATATGTTTATCTCCTTGATTTTGATGGATTTATTTTCAAATTTGGATGTAAATAATGTCACTTTTACAATAATGTAATTTTTAATGGCATGGAATAGATGAATAACATTTTTTATGTATTAAATTATAAAAATAAAATATTTTCAATTGATAAAAAATCAAACTTTCTTGAATCATTTAAACACCTAGTTGTGGAATCATTTTCTTGGTAACATAAACAAAAAGTGTCTCGTACATTATGATCTTTGTGTTGAGAGTGCACCAAAAATGGATGAATAGAAGTTGTGGAATCAAGTACATTTTTAATTTTTTTGGAGAAAAATGTTTTTATAATCATTATGAAAGTTTATTTAATAATTTAATAGAGATTAATGAATGGATTTAGTGAAAATAAATCAGGATATATTGTACTGTAGTAATCAGATGAATTTGTTCAAACATAGCCCATCAGTTGAATGTTTTTGAGTGGGACTGCTATATGGATATTTATGAATTATGTTATTAGAATAAATATTCAATGGACCTGCTTTTATATTAAGTCAAAAAAATAGATTCCATCATACAAACTTTCCATAGTCATCTTACATAGTCCAAACGAATGTATAAAGATGACAGGTACGATTGGATGGAGGCGAATTTGGAAGGTGGCCAAAGGAATGTTCACACCGATAAATAAAATGGGAATGCACTGATTCGATCAAATGAGAAAAATTAACAAATTTTATTCATGGTAACATAATACAGATAAATTATTGGAAAAAAAATGTTAGATGTTTCAATGTGTTGTGTTCTTCATTGATAAAACATCATAATTACTTGTGACTGTGATTCAAATAGAAATTTCTGAAGCATCTAATCAAATAGAATAATGGTTTTGAAGATAGAAGAAAAGGTTTTTTAAATTATAATAACACTTTTCATAATAAATTTAAAAGGAAATTACAAATATCAATGGACAAAGTTTGCTGAAGGTTTCCAAGATAAGGCATCAGATTTAGGTTTTTGAGTGACATTCATAAGACTAAATTTTATGAGTTGTCTCATCAAATAGAAGAATCTAAGATAATACCTCTGACAAAAGTTTCTATTTCAAGTCATTGGATAGAGATTTTTAAGAGATATTCATTGGGATAAATATTTCATGCAAGATCACCAAACAATGGTTGTCAAAAAATTGTATCAGATGGAATCCTTTGAGCTATTGAATAGAAGGTTTTGGTTGAAGTCATTATATGAATGTTTATGTATGAAATTTATCTTCTATAGGTTGGAATAAAAAGGTAACATTCAAAGTTTTTTTATGAAAATAAACATATAGTGAAAGTTCTAAGAAAAATACTTTAGAGACAATAATATAGAGTTTTTTGAATAATATACAGAGTGTTATTGGTTGGAAGTGTTTCTATGAAGTTTTACTAGATGAATGTGTGGTATAATTTTATGTTTGTTTGAATGAATTTATGAATCATTCATAAAGTTATATAAAATTACGATTTTATTATGATAATTTAATGTTCAATTATCTAAAAAGTTTTAGTATTATTGAAGAAGTTACTTAAATATAAGGTTCAGGCAGTTCATTAAAGGTTTTGGATTATAGAATTTACATTAAGATTTACGAATATTCTAGAAGATATGAGAAGTTTCCAATGCATTGAGATGAATTGGAATTTTGAAATCTAGTATGTTCCCCACCCTAAAATTTTCAAGAACTCGTTCCTATATAAAGGGGTTTTGATGTGTCATGAATAATGTGTGATAAATTGTACTATGATTGGATATTATATAGAATAATTGAATATTTGTAAGAAAATTTTGGCCATATATCTTTATAAAAATTCTCATTTGGTTCAATGTTTTTTTCAAATAGGTATCAAATGAAGATGGGGGTACCAAATGGAGTGAAAGCACCAAAAAAAGGAGAAATACTTTGAAAGAATAAGTGATCTTCTAGATGAAGTAAAAATTCTCCTTATAAAGTGGTGATTGAAAGAATAAGTAGAATATTTGATATGATACATAGGTACCTGACGGTCAAGAAAAAGAATGAATTTTATCCCTGATATTGGATATAGATTTTATTATAATTTGGTATTAAATGAAAATGGTGAAGAATAAGGGACTAGAAAAACTATCACTGAGAATATAATCACTAGAATAACATCATTAGATGGATAGATCCAATATATATATTAGGTAGAGTATTGGATAGACAGGTTCCAGAAAAAGAAAGAAAGAAGAACGAAAGTTTCATGTCCACTGTTGTACAGGTAACAAGTGAAGAAGTGGGAAGGGAATAATAAATAATCATCATGATGTACAAAAGAAGTCTAATATAGTAAAATTATTTCTTTGTGTTACAAATTACCTTAAGAAAAAGGTGAATAATATCTATATATTCTATATAAAGAACCAAAAAAGAGTTTCTAGTTTGACTAATCCATCACCATCCCAAGCTGAAAGGATTATTTACATCCCCATCCTAAAGAGTAGGGACTCACACTTAGGCTAAGTAATGTTTTATGTACAACCCATTTTTCTTGGTATAAAATTATAGTGGAGTTTCCATGTAGTTTCCATCACCATAAATGGAAAGGACTAGCTACTCTAATTTAGTAGTGAAAATTTTAAAAATATCATGTTTCATTTTTTAATTCATTTCAAATACTTGAATATGATTAGGAAAAGATAATAAGAGAGCATATATTTTGATAGATATATCATTTAAATGGATATTAAGGTATAATTAGATGTAAATTTTCCACCATAGATTCACCCCCCCCCCCCAATGTTGAGTATATTCTGAAGTGGTCCTCACAAGTTGAATGATGTTAGTGAAAGGAGGAATAGTAACTTGTTAGAAATTATGAGGTAAATGATGAGTCATAATAATATTATATTAACATTTTGGGGAAATTTGTTACAATTGAGACATATATACTAAACTAAGTACCAAAAAAATAGAAAATGAAATTATCTTAGAGATATTAATTAGAAAGAAACTCATTTTCTCTAAATCTCTTGCATGGGAATGTGAGTTGTTTGTTAAGGCCCACTCAAGAAATAAACTACCACCCTAAGTAATTAAGTGTATATTTATAGGGTATCCAAAGGAAATATCAAGATACTATCTACACAACCCCTTACACAAATAGGTGATCATCCTAATAAAATCCATTTTTCTTGAGATCGAACACATCCTCAAGAAGGATATTAGGGCTGAATTTGAATTCGATGATGTTAATGATCATGAAACATAAGAGTTGGTACATAGACATATTACATAGATCAACATGTAAAATTTTGTTTCTAGAACTTATGAACTACATAGGAGAATCTTAGATATTATATAAATAAAAAGATATGGTTTTCTAGTCACTCATGATAGTGACCTGTTATTGATGAAAATGATAATCCAGTTTCATAGAAGGTGGAAGTAGAGAGCTCAAAATTCACAATATGGATGGAATCCATTATGAGATGAATTCCATGTATAAAAATCAATTTTTGGTTTTGTTTGATCATCCAATGCATGAAAACCTCATATGGTGTAAATAAATATCCAATAGAAAACTATACAAGTAAGGTAACGTGAATATGTATAAATAACGACTAGTGGATAAAGTGTTTAAAAAAATCAAGGCGTTGAATATAATGAAACCATTTCTCTTGTATCCATTTTTAAATCTATTAGAATACTATTTATTATAAAATATTTCCATGACTATGAGATTTGGAATATGGATGTCGGTTTTCGATGCTTTTGTCGAGGACGCACGCATCTGTAATGCTGGGGAGGACGTGCAGCTTGTGGCCCCGCATTCCCGCTTTCCAAAGGCGGGTGACATTCATTCCTTATTCAGGGATGCCTGCTCCTTGATCAAAACCGGGATGATGGGATATCGGTTCTTCCTTCCGTGGATTCCTCCTCGGAGCTCGTCACCTAGTCCGGGTCTCCCTCATATATTTAAGATGTATTCGTGAATCTCATTCTCGGTGCCATATCTTCATGGACACCAGTTAATTACGCCGCTTCCATCGAGATGCTCTAAGGGGTCTGGTCGGGGTAGTAACCTTCGGTTAGGAGAGTGGTCACGCTGAGGTGTCGTTGGCATGTCTTGATGCTGGGAGATTGGCATGTCTGTCTTCTATCCCTTATTATAGGGCTTCTCGAGGGCGCGGAAGCCTGAGGCATCCCACATCGAACACGGGGAATTGTATGCCATAGGCATGCATCTGAGGTTTTCCTCAGTTTCTCATGTTTAACACAGGGTATGCCGCAAGTTTAACATTCAGTGGAGACGGATCAGACTGATCAGAACACTAAGAGTGGATCAGATTGAAGAACCCCCGATAGGGAACACCGATGTTGGGGCCAGCACATGGTCGGCTTCCCAGATACTGTGGAGTGGAATGAGGTGGCATGATCCCACTAGGATGTGGTGGCCCGGGTAATAATCAGGATAAATGATGGCTTTGGCCTTGAGTCCCGAGGAGACTTCCTACGCATCCCCGTGGCAGGGAATCAAATTACTCATAGTTCGATGATACGGTGGGACACCTAAAAAGGTTACCCATGAGAATGAACGCATGGATGGTACCCAGAGGGAGTAAGACCTCTGGGCTGGGGCATGAGCTTCCTGAGGTATGTGGGATAAAGGGAGAGGTCGGGATGGGACATGGAAGGTGGGCTTGAACCTCATGGAGGCTTCCTACGTACCGTGCCTTAGCACGGATCAAAGTCTTAGTAGTTCAGTATGGATGGGGCTTATGCTCTGAGGCGGCCCAAGGTGGATACGGGGCTTACTCTCTGATGCGGCCCACAATGGTGGATATGGGGCTTACGCTCTGAGTCATCCCACAATGGTGGATATGGGGCTTACGCTCCGAGGCGGCCCAAGGTGGATATGGGGCTTACACTCTGAGGCGGCCCACAATGGTGGATATGGTGATTATGCTCTGAGGCGGCCCACAATGGTGGATATGGGGCTTACGCTCTGAGGCGGCCCACAATGGTGGATATGGTGCTTACTCTCTGAGGAGGCCCACAATGGTGGATATGGGTCTTATGCTCTGAGGTGGCCCACAATGGTGGATATGGGGGCTTACGCTCTGAGGCGGCCCACAATGGTTGGTTAACTGACGCGAAGGGGTCGAAACGACTGGGTGATGGGCTTGAACCTCATGGAGGCTTCCTATGTATCCCCGTGGAAGTGAATCAAAGTCCACATAGTTCAGGTGGTGCAGTTTAACGTCATGCGAGATGGAGGCATACAGTTTAACGTCGTGCTGGACGGGGGGCATACAATTTAACGTCGTGCTGGACGGGGGCATACAGTTTAACGTCGTGCTGGATGGGGGAATACAGTTTAACGTCATGTTGGATGGGGGCATATGGGGATTATGCTCTGAGGTGGCCCATAATGGCAGGGCTTGAACCTCGTGGAGGCTTCCTACGTACCATGCCTTAGCATGGATCAAAGTCCCCATAGTTCGGGTTGGAATGGGGATTACGCTCTGAGGCGGCCCAAGGTGTTGGCGAACTGGCGTGAAGGGGTTGGAACGACTGGATAATGGGCTTGAACCTCGTGGAGGCTTCCTACGTACCATGCCTTGGCATGGATCAAAGTCCTCGTAGTTCACTGAAGGTGGGGGTCAGGTTCGGTGCTCACTCTAAGCTCACGTGAGTCATGATCGGTGTGAGAAACAAGAGGTTTCAGGGACCTGACGATCACGTTGCAAAGGGTGCGTCCTTGAGAAGTGAAGAGGGGCTTACGCATGGAGCAGCCCATGGTGCCAGGACATACTCTAGGATGGAGGCCCGAGGTGCGACAAAGTGCAGAGGGAGAGGGATTTGGGACTGAACAAAGGAGATGCCTCGTTCCTTATCACGCCCTCCACTGGCCTTGGCGGTGGGGAAGTACGGAGGTGCATGGGTGCTACCATCCGCAAGAAAAGCTAGGGGCTTACACCAAGGTGGTTGCCCTTCCCCCATGGACAAACGCCACTCTGAGAGGGAGGATATCATCCCATGAGAGGGTTAATCCCATCCCCATGGAGACGAGTGGCATAAAGAATGTCCGAGCTGGGGGGACCCTACGTGCAAGGCATGGAGCCGGATCACAGTTTAACATCATGTGTTGAGGATGAGGTGCTTGGCAGTTTAACGTCCTGCAGCTCGGATGAGGTGGTTTTACACCGCACCACTAGGACTTACATGACTGGTACCCTCTACCCCGTGGGGGAGGGAAGGCACCATCAAGGCCGTAGTGAAAGGGGGTCATAGAGCGAACCATATAGGGGTCCACATTATCGTGGCTATGCGAAGAAGCAATAGTCGTTAGTGTGCCTATGCGGAGAAGCATGAGGAAAAGAAATTCAATGGGAAAAATCACCCAAGAGACCTTGAGGTTACTTTGTACGAGCCTGGAAGGCCGTAGGGGAAAACATCACATGGTGTGTATGCCCGATGTGTGTGCCTGAGGCATATAAAAGGACGACATCGGGTGCCTATGTAGGGAGGCATCCAGGGGGCATCAAGGTGAGGAGTATTGGGGATTACGTGCAAAGAAATGATTTGCGTGCAAAACACCGGGATGGCACATAATTGGGGCAGAGGAATTATGCGCAGCTTGGAGGATCGCGCGCAAAGGATGTGAATTGCACATGAGTGGTAAAGGTCACACCCAAAGGAAAGGACACACCCAGCGAAGGGGTCGCGTGCAATTGGACCTTTTTTGCACACAACGGAAGAAATTGCACGCAAGGGAGGAACCCTGAAGGGTTTGGAATTCTATTTAAGCTAGTGGGATTACGTGCAAAGGCGGATCCCGGGGCGAGGTGGTGCAAAAAGGATCAGTACCTGAAGGTCATCTTGTGTGTTCAGAAGTCCTATTTCTCACATGAGAGCCGGTTCAAATTCCTAAACCCAGAAATGGAAGGGGTATCCTTATATTTATAGGCCTCCAGCATCGCAGGATCCAGGCGGTGCACGAAATTTTGCGGGCCAGAGATAGTCGGGGTGGAATGTTAGCCGCGCAGGCATGGGAGCGCAATTATTTCACGCCTGCACTGGGTACCCTTCGCTAATCCTGGACCCCTTTCCTGCGGATCACATTTCTTCGTGCACATTCTCCTTTATTTCACGCAACACTTTCGGGCCCTCCAGACCGGGCCTCTGGGTCCGAATATGACTTCGCTTCATCATTTAGAAATTTCCTTTAGAAATTACGGAATTTTCGGCGTCTACAAATGCCCCCCCTCAGAATTGGATCGGCGAGAGGTCGCAATGATCAGATTTTGATGGAAACGTCGAAGTGTTGGACTTCGTGGGCCCTTTGCGCGCAAAAATGTTGCGGCGTGCAAAACTATAGTTCGGCGCGGAATCCGCTTTCCATGCGGCGCGGAACCCCAACATCGCCTATAAAAGGGGCCATGGATCCCCTGATCTATATGCAAACTTCTCGCGCGATAAGCTCCGAGCTCTTGTGCGTGAAATTAACTCTGCGCCTGCGCGTAAAACACGCTTTGGCAGTGTGCAATTTTTTCGAGTTTCGGCCATATTTACACGCCAACCTAGGATATTCCGCACCGACTGCTCCGATTTCGCACCCAAATTCTGAATTCCACGCAACACATCCAGATTCTGTGCAACTCATCCAGATTCCACACAACTCATCCAGATTCTGCGCAACACTCTCGAAGCACTTGGTCGGAAGATGATGGCCGCAGACCAAGTCGATGAGGGGGAAGCCACCGCTCGTAGAGCTGAAATGGTAGCGAACAAGGAGTTTTATGGCACTAGTGTGGTTTCTTCTAACAACCAAACCTTATTCAACCTTCTAATACCTGCCTAGAAGGAGTATCCTCTTTCCATCAACCTTTCACTATGGAACTTCATCATTTTGAAGGAGGTTTCGCTGCCAGGCTTTGAGGTCGATACACCGCGGTCATGGGTGACCCGGGAGGATGACCTTCCCCAATAAAATATCACCAAAAATGGTCATCCTTCTAGAGAGACCAGGCACATGGATGTATATTTCTTGAACCCAAGGACCAGGACCATTGCTGGGGGTGATCCTGTTGTGGAGAGTTCTCCAGCCCTCTATGCGAGCACATTCTGTCAGAGCATCACAGACGACACTAAGGGATGGCTGCAAAATTGGGATCTGCGGTCCGGAGGCAACATCACAAGTGAGTGGGCCTGGGTGTACTGGGTTCGCCATAAATGTGACCGATTCAGGGCCGAGCTGTGGAACATTGGTTTGTTCGAGGTGGTGTGGACGTCGTAGTTCTACTTCTACCGTAAACCTGAAATCGGGCCGGAGTTGTTCACCTGATGGTCCCCTGATACCAATACATTCCATATTCAACATGGGGAAGTTGGTATCAGTCTCTGGGATGTCCACTTCATCGGAGGTATCCCCCTGGAGGGCTATCAGTACGATGAGTTCCTTCCCCCAATAAACACCTAAGAGGACAGATCACAGACCCCCATGATGACATGGCACCTGCTGGAGCTAGCCAAAGAGAGGCTGGAGGTCAAGAACTTCTTTAAGGACATCACCTACAAGGACTGGTTCAGCTTGTTCCTAGAGAAGGGCCCAACGGTCAAGATTTCGGGACGGGGAAAACGGTGCCCAATCGCAGCCCATAGAAGTAAGAATGGATCGTACTGGAGGATCCTGGAGACAGGGCAATACCAATCATGGGGATACCGAGTTATTGAGGCCCGAGACCCAAATGTCTGATATGCCGGGTTCCTATCCACCTTCCTAAGCGGGTGGCTCCTACCGGTGCGGGACTCAAGGATGGGCGTCCGTCCAGCAACCCTGGTGATGGCGGGAACCATGGCCGCCAACAAAAGGTTCATTCTGGTGGTCCCTATGCTAGCTAGGATGTACTCCATTCTGGGATGCATCTCAAGAGAGGGGTCACCCTGGAGCGTGTTTGGCCCTTTCAAGATCTTCCAAGGCTGGGTGGCGGATCATCTTGGTGGGTACACTTTCCCTAACACCATTCGTCCGCCGGGCAACGGCCTGTGACCATCTCTGCTGAACATTGTCGGGGTCTCTCCAATGACGTTCAATGAGGAAGGAGTAAGGGTCAGAATGGGTAACAATGCCAAATTCAACTTCATCCCATTCTCTACCCCAATCTGCCAAATGGTAGACAATGGGAAAGGCTCACTAGAGCAGCAAAAATACTTCCAGAGCATCCAAGGCGGGGTGCTTGTGGCTCAGATTGACGAGAAGATCATCTGCGAGCCTTACGTGCCATCCCGATTCACCAGGTAGTTCAGGGGCCTCTAGCGAATGCCGAAGAGGGTATTCACAGACATCTGGGAGGAAATGAATCCCTTCGTCCTTTTCTAGATGTGGTTAATATTAACAACTTAGGGCTCTGGCAATGTCATTACCCTTCCTCCCACCAAGGACAATGTTGGCCTATCAACTGAGTATGCCAAACACTAGGCTATAGCATTCCCTAATGGGATTTTTCACAAGAGAGTTCAGCAACTCGAGACTACCCGCATGGAACCCAGGCGACGAGAGAGCAGACAAGGTGCCGTTAGAAGGGGGAGACCAGGGGTGCGCTAGGCAGCGAGGCCTGCGCAGGCCGGGACATCTGCAGTGGGGACATCGCATGGTGTGACCAATGAACTTCCTAGGAAGTAGATAAGGTATCTGCTTAAACCTTCCCAGGACGCAGTCTTCCCAGCGCTATGGTCAGCCTTGTTAACCATGCGGAAGTCGATGAGCATCGAAGCCCTCAGGCAGAAGATAATGCAGGATGGGATCCAGCTACCAGAATTCAGGCTCATTCGGGTTACTGACAGAGTAAACATCCATCAGCGGCATGCATATCTAACGGCTTTGGACACATATGTGCACCAATGGGGTCGGCATGTAGAGCTACCTTTCCTGGTGAAAGTGATGCTCGACCAAGAGCATGATCCAGAAATGATGCCACCGGGAGAAGGCGACAGTGATGACGAGTCGGAGGGAGAGGAGGAAACATGAGAAGACAAAGGATCTCAGGGAGGGTCCCGCCAAGGGAGCCTGCAAGAGAGTGGTGAGATCATCGGCTCTGACATAGACATAACCGAGCTGCTCGAGGTCTGTCTCTATCCTTATTTATCCCCTTTATTTATCCATTATCTTCTGCAATTTCTAATCCATTTCTCTATCTCACTCAGAATCATAAAGGCGTTGATGAGGCGTCCCCAATAGAGGAAGGAGAAGAGGCACCAGTGGGACTGGGTTGGGCTCCGACACCCATCATCGAACTGACAAGCGTTGAGGTGTCTCCTTCTGAGATAGCTCCTATAGCGAACAGAACACTGGAGGCTGACGCTCTGGGTTCTTGTAAGTCCCTTGCTTCGCTGCTGGTGATTACTGTCAGAGAACTCTACTAATCAGGATGCTCCCTGTGCAGTGATCTCAGAGTTGGAGGCTCGTCGGGCTGCTGAGATCGGGACGTCTGTGAGTGAATTAGTGGCGAATTTACCGCCTCCTATAGATAATACCTACCAAACTGAGTCAGTCCTGGAAATTGGTGAGCAGGGGGCAGCGGACATCAGTGGTGCTGACATTGGAGTGAGGTCGGAATCTGACAAAGGAAACGCCGCTGTCGGGGTGAGAGAGGAAGGTCGCCCAAACGTCGAGGATCCTATTCCTCCGAAAGGAATCCCTGAGGCAGATCCTGCTACTGATCTGCTGGCCATCTTCCCTGTATACCAGCTCACTGATCCCGAATAAATAGATGATTTGGACTCGGAAGCGGCTGAGGAGAGCCGGATGACATGACGCAAAGGGTGGAAGTGCATCCAGCATTTTCTCAGGTAGCCTCAGACGTATTGGCTGAGGCGGATGGGATCGCTCCAGACCTGGCTACGTTTCCTGTGCGCCGGAGGGGCTGACGCTCAACGCCTTCACCTGACAATATGTGATTACATGGACGAGAAGATACGTGAGAGCAGACAGAGCATCGACGTTGCCCAGTGTCGGGAAGAATTGGTGAGTACCCAAGCGTTCCTAAGGGTGGATCAGGAAGTCTGACGCCTCAAAGAGAAGGCGACATAAGAGGAGGCCTTTATCGCAACATGCTCTAAGCTCGTGGAGAAACTGAAGACCTAGTTGGTTAAAGCCCAATAACAACTGATGGAGGTGAGTCACCAGATGATCTTACTTCAAACTGAACAGGTGTAGGCACAAGCTAGGATTGGAGAACTGCACTTTGTGGCTGCTGATGAAGAGAGAGTCTTTAGGGAGTCAGAAGCAGTCCTGGAGGCCACCAGCCAAAGGGTAGCGGCGTTGGAAAGATCAATCCAAAATGCTGATCCTTAAGGGCCCTGTTTTGTCCATCTCATAAACTTTTTTCTTTTACTGCTCACCATATCGAACCAATGTATGGATGAATCTATTTATCTATACCTTTGGTTTAATATGCTCAACCATAATCCCAAAATAAATAACAATTCACCCCTAAGCTCGTGTGGTCCGTACCCAATGTGAGAAACAAAGGATGTTCGTATTATCATTTTGTTTGATTGTGGGGCATCAACCAATCTTCGAGAATCTGTCATCGATCCTGGATTCTCGAGGAGAAGAGGGAGAACCAGTTGAAGGGGGGGACCTTAGACCGATCGATGTATCATCTCCTCAATGTGATCTAATGCACGAGCGGGGAAATTCCAGGGGTATTGAAATCAATTCGAACATAGGGAGATGAAAAAGGTGAATCACATTACCCAAATTCGGAACACTATGGGAGGGGAGTAACGATAGAGGATATCTGTTAACCATGGCGGAAATGCAACATCCATATCGCAATGTCCTGAAATGGGGACAAAAAATGAGGGTTGACCGCTGACCATGTTCGCAACACGGGTCCTGACTCAAACATCGTCGATCAGTCTTCTAGAACGTTGGCCTAGGACAGCAGGCAGACCATAGGTCGAGCATCCATACTTTTAGGGGGTCCCATCAAACATGAACAGTCTTCTAGAACGTTGGCCTAGGACATCAGGCAGACCATAGGTCGAGCATCCATACTATTAGGGGGTCCCATCAAACATGAGCAATCTTCCGGAACGTTGGCCCAGGATAGCAGGCGGACCATGGGTCGAGCATCCATACTGTTAGGGGGTCCCATCAAACATGACCAGTCTTCCAGAACGTTGGACCAGGACAACAGGTGGACCATGGGTTGAGCATCCATACTGTTAGGGGGTCCCATCAACATGAAAGAGGATGAAGATCTGAATAAAGGGGCATGCAAAGCGTGGAAATTGGAGTGATATTTTGTTCAAACAGAATCCAACACTCCCAAAATTACGCCACCATGGTGAAGGCACATTAGCCATACATATTAACCTATTCACGGATCATCCATACTTTTAGACAAGACCTCTCTAGTGAGGGAACTGTCTCTTCCCAACATCACCATGGGGCATCCCGAACTTATTCGGGGCTAATACTACAGTTACACAACTCCCTGAGAAGTCAGGACAAAGGGCCGACAGTGAGGAGGGACGGGATTTGGTTATCCCTGGGGCTGGACCCAAGACGAAATGTCCGGGAATTCCTACGTATCTCATAAGGATGAGAATCAATCCACACATAGTTATAGAAAGGGGTCTTAGTTTAAGGTCTTAGAACTAGGACCAAGGATTGGTAAGGAGGGCGGGATACACATGGTAAGGTGATTACGAAACCCGACATGAAAGAGGATGAGGTCCTGATCACCATGTGTTCCTTGGAAAAGTGTTCCGGTCAAGGGACCGAACACGAAAGTCGGGCTGGGCCTGTGGAGAAGTGCTCGGGTGCTCTTATGTATCCCATAAGGATGGGAATCAAGCCATACATAGTTCTTTGGAGTTCCTTTTAACGTCATGCAGTACAGGAAACATGAGGGATAATTCTTATAACAGTGTGCGTGTGGTGTGGCTATTTCAAACCCGATGTTAAGGAGGACATAATTCCATACCATGCCACGCGGTCCCGTAGTCAAGGTTCCAAAGGTGGTACAGACATGATGAATTAGCATACCTCAAGCTAGACCCAAAGACAAGAGTTCTGGGTGTTCCTATGTATCCCATGAGGATGGGAATCAAGCCATACGTAGTTCTTGAAGGTGGCACGACACGGGAAGGTACCTGTGCCAAGGATGAAAGGGGCATGCGGGTCTATCCCTTGCACCAAAAGAAGCGGCATTTGATGTATCTTGTTTTTCCTTGAAGGTGAATGGTTTTTCTTTTGTGGAGCGATCGACCTAGGGTAGAAATTCCTGGCATCGCCACAATAATCAAGTTGTATGCAGGCGTTGACAAATGGAATGGTAAATGACCAATACCCAACGTGATTCCCTCTATGGAGAGGTCATCACAATGCATTTCCGTTTTTTGTCGTGCAGCCAGGACGATATCATCACAGTTTATGGTCATGTGGTAGGACCAACCAGCACAGTTTAAGGTTATATGGCTTTGACCTGGGGGAATGCGCATGATGTGACAATGCATACCTGATGCGGATGAGGACATAATCCCATAACATCACCATGCGCGATTCCAAGAGAGGAGCCTTGGGACAAGGGGCCGGTGAGGGGTTAAAGATCAAGGGGCAAGAGACACTAGCCTCCAGCTGAGCTGGTCCCAAAACGCAATGTCTGGGTGACCCCTCATTTTCTGTGGGGATGAGGGTCAAGCTATGCATGGTTCTTAGAGAAAACCCAAGCCTATAATCTTAGCACTCGGATCGTGGGAGCCCCGAGAGACGCCGTAACACAGCTTTGTTTGCCTGACATGTGGCAGTGAACTGAGGGTTAGTGCAAGGAGTGTCGAGATTCCACCTTAACATGATGGGGTGGAACATGATGTGAATCATGGAACCAACATTCAGGGCCTGAAGGAGTCGGTGTGATGATAGAGGACTACTTTTGACCATGTTCTCAACATATCATCCTATAGTGTTAGCCTGAAACGAGGACAAACAAATGAGCATCAACCGCTGACCATGTTCGCAAGGTGGGATTTGTATCAATTTTTTTGTCTAAAATCCTCGGGTGCGTTGGCCCGTGACAGTAGGAGAGCCCTTAGGCGTTGTATCCAGGCCATTCTTGGGGGTCCCTCTAGGTGTGAAGGATAATGGGGGAACGAATGGAGGGGAGCACAAAGCTTGACAAGTGGACGAAACTTGCCTAAGTTGAATCTGACACTCCAGGTCCTAGACCAGAGTGCTCTAAACACATTAGCAGACCACTGAAAAGGGTCGAAGGGCTCAGTTTGAGAGCGGCCAAAAGATGGCAGATTCTCAAGAGAAGGGGACATGGTGCCAAAAACCCTATACCACACCTATATATCCCCCTCATGGAGAGGGACATGCCAAGAGGCCGCGGTGACCGGGAGACTGTGTAATCTCTTGAGATACGGGGCTGGACCTGAAATCTAGGTGTTCAGGCGGTCCTACATATCCCATAAAGATGAGAATCAAGCCATACGTAGTTCTAAAAGCACAGTTTAACGTCATGTAGGACGATTAGATCCATTTCATCCAGGAATGTGTGTGGCATAGAGAGTAACCCAATTTGTATGAGGAAATAATCCCACACCACACCATACAATCCCATAGGAGGGAGCCTGGGCCAGGGGCCTGAGGCTGGGCCTCGGTCAGGAAGGTCTGACCGGTTTGAAGTTTAATATCTTGCAGTGGGGACGGGAAGAGGAGGAGGACACCTCAAATAAGGGTGGTATACGGTGCGGTGACTAACCCGACATGAATGATGAGATAATACCATGCCACACCATACTCTCTGGGTAAGAACTTGGGCTAAGGCCCAGAAAGGCCAAGGGGCCTAAGGTTGGGCCTCGGTCAGGAAGGACAGACATGCTTGCAGTTTAACGTCATGCAGGACTAACGAGCAGTTTAAGGTCAAGCGGGACCATACAGTTTAAGGTCATACAGGACCAAAGGGACCCATGTATTAGACCAAATGTAGTTTAAGGTTGTGCATGACCTGACACAGTTTAGGGTCATGCAGGACCGAGAAAGGATCTTAGTTTAAGGTCTTAGAACTCGGACCAAGGATTCAGGAAAAATACTATTTGAGGAACCTGACGTTGGTTGGAGGAGTTATACGCTCACCATCCATGGTCACCAGGGAGTATGCACCATTGGGATAGACCTTATAGACAACGAAAGGTCCCTCCCATTTGGGGTCCAACTTGGGTGGTTTCCTGCTGAGGATCATTGGTGCCCTGATGGCCAAGACCCAATCGCCTTGCGTGAAAGAGCGGAGGTGAACCTTCTTGTTGAAAGCTCGATCCATCCTACTCTGATGCCTTTCCAGGTTGTGCAAAGCATGAATCCTATTCTCGTCCAGTGCTTCCAATTCAGTTAGACAGATTTCAGCAACTCTATCCGGTGCTTGCTGGTCATAGACCACTGTACGCAATGAGGGTAACTAAACCTCAACGAGCAGGACGACCTCAGTTCCGTACACCAAGGAGTACGGTGTCGCCTGGGTGGAATTATGAGTCATCATCCAATAAGCCCAGAGGGTGTTGGGGAGCTTATCTGGCCAACTCTTCTTTTTCTGACCAACCATCTTTTGCAGAATGTTAGAGAGGGTCTTTTTAAACACTTCGATCTGTCCATTTGCATGCGCATGATAGAAGGAGGTATGGTTAGAGCGAATGTTGTACTTGGAAAACAATATCTTCAGCTCAGCTGCTCGGAAGTTGGTGCTGTTATCAGTGAGGATGGAATGAGGTAATCCAAACCTATAGATGATATTGGAACCCATGAAGTCAGCGATAGAACGATCTTTGACTTCCTTGAGTGGAATTTCCTCTACCCACTTAAAAAAGAAATCCATAACAGTCAGAATGAACCAGCATTAGCAGGCCATTGCCGGTGGGTAAGGTCCCACAACATCCAACCACCATACTGCAAAGGTCCAAGAATACTTGGTAGTGTGGAGAGACTCTGGTGGCCGATACACGAAGTTAGAATGAACTTGGCACGCATGTCACCTCTTAGAGAACTAGATGCAGTCAGGGATCATGGAGGGCCAGAAGTATCCCAGTATCTGTATCTAGTGAGACAACTTTGACCCAGCCTGATGGGCACCACATGAACTAGCATGAACCTCTTGCATGACCTGTGGAATCTCGACTCCTCGAAGGCAACGGTGGAGAACCCCATCAAACCCGTGCTTATAAAGGATCTGCTCAAGGCTGGGACCGTTCTGAAGGGTAAACTGTAGCGCGCGACGTCAGATTCGCTCACACTCTTCCCGATCTGACGGAAGATTACCGTGTTGGAGGTATTCAACCAAGGGTGTCCTCCAATCAGGAACTATTTCGATCACTGCATCCAAAGTACCTGGAGATCCCGACGTAGGGGCACCAGCAGTAAGATGGTTTACCCACGGGTCGCAATCATTCTCCAGGGTAATGGGAGCAATGAATCTCTGATGTGCCATGTGGATGAACAGGTTGTCATGTTTGGGCTCTACGAGTGATGTAGCCAAACTGGCCAAAGCATCTACTCGACCATTCTGTGACCGAGGGATGTGAATGACCTCCAGCCAAGAAGGGAACCAGGCCATTAGATAGAGGGTGCACTCCAACAATGGCACGAGTTCTGGCTTTCTGACAACATAGTCGCCATTGACCTACTTTATGACCAGCTCAGAATCCCCTTTCACATGCAGATGGCACATGTCGATCTCAAGGGCCAGCTCAAGGCCAGTAATGAGGGCATGATACTCTGCCTCATTGTTGGAGCATCCCTCTATCAACAGGAATGAGTATGACAGAACGGCTTGCTCCAGGGTGATGAAGACGATATCCAGGCCCACTCTGTTGATCCTAGGATCGTTGATTCTCCTACCGGTGGGGTTCCGGGAGGCACCGTCAAAGTACATTTTCCAACATGGGATGGCACGATCGACTGAGAGGATTTACTCATCAGGAAAACCTAGGTCCAGTGGCTAATCCGTGGAGGTTGGGTGGGCAGCTAGAAAGTCTGCCAATGCCTATCCTTTGATAGCCTTATGAGGCACAAAACTGATGTCAAATTGCTGGAGGATCACCGCCCACCACGCTAGTCGGCCAGTAAACATAGTTCGGTTCAGGATATAATTCAATGGGTCTACCCGAGAGACCAGTTGTACCTCATGGTGCTGCAAGTAGTGTCGCAATTTTTGTATGTAAAATATGTGCGTCAGATAGATCTTCTCGATGGGAGAATATCTAACTTCCATGTCGAGGAGCATGCGACTAAGGTAGTAGAGTTTATTCTCTATTTCCTCGTCATTCTTCTGGGCAATAATTGTGCCGAGGGACCATTCTGGGGTGGTCATGTAAAGGACCATCAGCTTTCCGGAGACGGGTTGGATCAAGACCGAAGTTTAGAGAATATACTTCTTTATTTCCTCGTAGGCGGTCTGACACTCTTCATCCCATTCATAGGGGGAGCCTTTCTTCAAGATCCGGGAAAATGGATTACACTTGCCAGCCAGATTCACAATAAATCCGCGTATGTAGGATAAGTAGCCTTGGAGACCTTGAAGCACCCGAATATTGCTTGCGGGAGGCATTTGGATGATGTCCTTGATCTTATCTAGGTCTATCTCAATGCCTCGGTACCTGACGACAAATCCAAGGAACTTTTCGGAGGTAACCCCGAAAGCACACTTCAATGGGTTCATCTTCAGGTGGCAGGAACAAAGGAAAACAAACAATTTCTCAAGGTCCTTGAAATGGTCCTGGAGCTGGCAAGATTTGACCACTAGATCATCCACGTAGCATTCCACCAGTATCCCGAGAATCAGATTGATATGCAATGCATGGCCCGCTGATAGGTGGCACCCGAATTCTTCAGGCCGAAGGGCATGACCTGGTAATAGAAAGTACCTTGGGTTCCTTTAAAGCTGTGGAATCCTCGTCCTCAGGGGCCATCCGGAACTGGTTGTACCCAGAATACCCATCCATGAAGGAGATGTCTTGGAACCTGACCGTGGAATCAATCAATAGCTCTATCACTGGAAGGGGAAAATCATCCTTCGAACAGTGGCAATTGAGATCACGGAAGTCGATACAGACCCTGATTTTTCCGTTATTCATCCTGAATAGAACAATTTTTGCTATCCACCTGGGGTACTGAACTTCCTTAACAAAGTTGGACTTGATGAGCTTATCAACCTCAGCCTCGACCATGGCACCATGAGAAGGGTGCATCTTTCTGGGAGGCTACTTGAACCCGCGATGGTTTTCCGGGAGGCCAAGGCGGTGGATGGCTACTTGAGGATCTAGTCCTGGCATATTGTCATAAATCCAAGCTAACAGAACACGGTGCCATTTGAGGAATTCCACATACCGCTGCTGCTTCTCGAGGGGCATGGCCGCACTGAACAATGTGGGTCTTGGGTCTACCTCGCTACCGAGGTTCACCTGATTCAGCTCATCGACCGTGGTAGAGACGCCTTCTTCAAAGGAAGGGGAGCATTCTCTTGATCCTCCTCCCCACTTATGGAGGGATCTTCTATAGGGGAAGTTGCTTTCGAGCCACCCGGATCTGACGGGAGGCTGGTGCCGGCTCGAGCAGTAGTGGTCATCATATCATGCGATTTAGGCACCACTGAGACCATAGCGATGAAGGCAGTCAATCCAATCCCATCTGGCCTTCAGCCCAAGGGGCCACGCTTGATGACATCAAAGCAGTAGTGGCGCGTCAGCTTGAACCGGTTAATTCCAGCCCAGAAAAGAGACATGTATGACACACCGCCATTGCCATGAGCCCGACATCTCGATACCGTATAGGGGTAGGAGGCTCCAGGATCACCTGAGCCTGGTTGGTGTAGGAGTACGAGGTGATTTTATATCGTCGCTTGGACCTAGGAATATGCCTTCCTCTTGTACTCAAAACAACAAAGCATTTCCCCATGATGGGGGTCGTGGACTTTAACTAATGGATTGGGAAGATGTAAGCATCATCCAGACCTACCCAGGGATCACTTGTGACAGTGGCGGGCTCAATCTCACCTGCCAGAATCTGTTTATCCTTGCTCTTGTAATAGTCGGTGTCCATATAAAGGGTTTCACAAGAGGAAAAAGGATACGCATCTCCTTGGATCACGCCTACTTGACCATTGAGGGAGTATTTGAGGCATTGGTGATACGATGAGGGGGTTGTTGCATGCAGGTAGAGCCATGGTCTTCCCATCAATGTGTTGTATGCAGTGTCCTGAGAGACAACCATGAATTTGGTGCTGGAAATTAGGCCACCGAACTGGGTCTTTAAGAAGATATTGTCGACTTAGGTTTGCTCGGTCCTGTTTTATCCCTAGATTCTGAGGTCAGAGGTAGTTAAATCATCCTCAGACAAACCCATCTTCCGCAGTGTCCGAGTAGGGATTAGGTTAATCCCAGAACCCATTTTAACAAGACAGCAGCGGACTTCCACACCATTGAACTTGCCAGTGATATACAGTGGGAGAATGTTCCCCTGTATAGGAGGATCTTCATCTTCACCGGAGAATGAGATAACTACCTAGAATTTGGTGTTCTCAATTGCCTCAAAGTGGAAGTCTTTTGTATTTGCTACCTCCATCTCGAACTGGAGGGGGATCCATAGGGCTTCGGAAAGTGCCTCACACATTTCAGAAGACAGGAGAAGAGCCTCAAGGATAGAAAGCCTCACTGGAATGTCAGCGAGGTGCTTCAGAACATCATACTTCTGGGCCATACATGAGCCTCTACTTACAGGAGGTCTCTCTATAATCAGAGGCACGATGGGCCCTGCCGGTTGGACCGGCGGATGACTGGTACTAGGCATATCTCGTTGTTCACTAGTCGAAGCTCGAAGAGTGGCTGCCGAATGAGGACTGGAAGGCTAGGGTTGGCTGGTGGAAGGGTGAATCTAGTTTTGGAACGACCAATGTGGTTCCTCCTGATCCAACAACACAAACAGTGGTAGAGGCAAACCAGTCGACACCGGATGAAGGGGTCACGTGTGCTGACCTCTGCACTGGGCCTACTGTCTGGTCTCAGCGGCATGCACGACCTGGCTGGAGGTGCCAACTTCCATGCCCCGGTGATTCATGTGACCACGGCTCTGACGACTTTGGCGATGGATGGGGACATTGGGACGGTCTACCTGGTGTTCCTCATCGTCGGGAGTCAAATAGGGATTTACCAACTCTACGGTGTTAACCAAACCGTACCCCTGACTGTCGCTTGAAGAATCATCCACCACTGGGAAGATTCTGGGAGGAATCCCTATCTCAGGGGGAATAATTTCTCCAAGAGTGCAGGAAGACGACGACATTGGTAGGGTGCGTTCTTTCTTCTTGCGTCGCCACTGCTTTCTCTTCTGGGAAGAGGCTGGATGAGACGACGATGCCGAAGTAGTAACAACATCTTCTGAGGGATCTAGCTGATTCAGGTGTGCACGAATGATGCCATGGGCATAGGATACCATCTTTCGGTCCATCCAGTCATTATACTTCTGGGACCCATAGTCAGGAACCTGCTGCCATTCACCTTTGTCGCCACTACTGCCATCCAATCTCACAAAGACACCTACCACTTGTGCTGGGGATGGGCCCAAACTGACTATATTGTTGTCAATCTGGTCTTGGAGTCAGTCCTTAAACACGTATAATAGCTTGATGGTGTGCCCCAGGGTCTGGGGATAAGGGCATTAGTTGGGGTGATCAGTGAGATGTGCCTCTTTTGGCTTTCGGTACTCAGGCAGCCGCACGATTCTCTACTCCAAGTCACTGCGGAAGTAACCGGGGACCTAAGCCTTGTCAAATGATTAGGTTTGATTCCTTATGTCCAAAAAAGGTTCTCTAGGAGGCTGACCTTGATGGGGGTCCGGAGGAGCATGCCAAGGAGGCGAAACCTGATTATCTCTCCTAGGCGATGGCAGCGCGTTACGCGGAGGCACTTACCGATTCTGAGGCAGTCGCTGCTGGGCTGGAAGCTGTACCTATGGGGGTGGACCCCTATGGGGTTGCAGAGATGGCCTCACTGGTAGCAATTCTAGCTACCTGGGGGCCTCTATCTGGGCCACAACAGCGGACTCAGCTCTGGAAGCTCTCCTTTCTGGGATTACAGGAGGCAGCGGGCATGCCTGACTGGCCTGCTGCAGGGCTTCTTCGAGATGTTGGGCCTTGTCTGAGAAGTCTCGGAACCCTCCAGGGTAATTCTGAGTAATAAGAGAAGGAACCAGCTCTGCCTTGACATTCCCTACGCACATTTTTGGTAATTTCTCCTGAGTTAGTGGCATGTCAAGGGAGTATGTGAGCCCTTTCCACTAGGCGATGAAGTCCGCGACTCACTCATAGGGCCTTTGCTTGCACCTGAAGAGGTCTGCGATGTTCGTCTTCTGGGTGGTTGAACTGAACTGGTAGAGGAATTGCCTATGAAGGTCCTCCCAGCTAGTCACGGATCTGACAGGGAGCCGGCTATACCAGACGAACGTCGGCCCCTCCAGTGTCTGAACAAAGCAACGGATCTTGGCAGCCTCCAATGGCGCTGGAGTCCCTAACATAGGCCCACACCTTGAGTTGAAGTGGGCCAGGTGATGTGGAGGGTCTCCCGTCCCGTTAAAGGGGGTGAAAGTGGAGTTCCCAAATCCCAGAGGTTCTATAATATCATCCACCCATGCGGGGTACGGCTTACCGTCTAGTGGGATCGCCACCTGCCGAGTTTCTAAAGCCTCTAAGCGGGCGATGAGTGCTGCAATTGGATTTTATGGATGCGGGTTGCTGTCCTGACGGGGATCCCTAACCACAAGAACATTTTCAGGCTCTTCAATTTGGTACATGAGCTCAGTAGCTCGTGGGGCAGCTGGTGGAGTGACCTTTGGGACGGCGGGAGGAACCTGAGCAGGGTCTCTTGGGTGGTGACGCCGCTCAGGAGGGTTTGGAGAAATGTATCACGCCCTCTTTCCATGAGCTCTAGCCTCTCCTCTGTCAGCAAACATGGAATGATCGAGGTTTCCTAGGATAATCTCGCCGAGGGGTAGTTGTTCCTGCCCCTACTGTCCCGGTCTAGGATTACCGTAGTTAGGTCACCGCTCTGCAATGCGTTCAGCCAGAATCTCATCGAACAACCTCTTCTGCTCAGCAAGTTGTTGGTGCAGCATGGCCTTCTTGAGATCTTCCTCTGCCTTCTGCACTGAGGCTGATGGGTCGGAGATCTTGACAGCCCCAACGTGCTATTTACCCTTGCTGATATTCCAGCTCAGTGTTAATGCCTTAGTGGGTGCAAGGAGACCTAGGAGATTCCTCTGCTGAATAGCAATACTCTATGATGGGTCCATTAGTGGCTTGTCCTCAAGGGGTAAGTCCCCATCAAGAAGTTCCAGACCGTTACCCTCTCCTGAAAGATCGGTCATTTTGACCGTCGCTGCCCTCAGGGGCATGTCCTTAGAGCCGCCTGGTGGGTTGGGCTGTCGACGAATCACACTGAAGAGAAGGGCAGCGTACTTCCCCCATCCACGAACGTGTGCGTGGGGGTGGCCTCCTCGATAACTTTGCGGAGATCATGAAAACTCTGAACGCATTGTTGTTGGAGGGCCCTGTGGTGGCCAAGTGACTCGGGGTGCCAGATCACAGTGAGCGTGGCTAGTTCGACCCGACGACATTGCTCACCGATATCCTCGAGGTGTGCTTGGCTACCGGGTTAAGGCACCTTCTAGTGGTGAAGACGAGAGTGAGTCACCCAGAGGGTCTAGAGAAAACATTTAAAATCTCCTGGGGTGAGCGATTCTGGTGTATCAATATCCGACCCTACGACCGGCCAAAACTTCTCGGGGAAGTGGCCTACTGCGAGGATGGTCCAGAAGCTCCACGACTCAGGTTTAGGATCTGGACCTTGATGGCCCCTCTCATCAACTGGGAGTGGATGGGGAACCGGCAGCGGCGCCGAAGCAGGCCGCTTGGCCAGTGGGCTGCTCAGTGGAGAATATGGCGAGAAGGCCGATTGGCCGCCGAATCCTAAGTCGCCTTCCAAGGGTTGCAGTGACCTGGTTGCCACATCACAATAGGATGGGTCAGGGAATGGGCCTCCTGTCACAGTGTCGGTGCTTGACGGGGGTATGATATGTCAAGACACTTCCGCCATCGACCCCCAAAAAAGCTCTCTGTCGTCTCTGGCCGAGGTGGAAGGTGCCTCCAGAGAGGCCAATGGTGACTGCAAGTTCAATCCCTGGGGGTACTCCAAGTCCTCGTCCTCCTGGATATACCTTCGGAGGGAGGCGGGGATCATATGGATCTCACATTCGGGGAGTACGAGGCTGACACACCACATCCCTATCCCATCCCTTGACTCAAAGGATTGAGGAGAGGGCTCCATATCCGATTCATACTCCACCTCAGAGTCTGAAAAACAGATTGGTCTGATTTTCGTCCATCCTTCCCTAGAATTTATCTTACGATGATGACATCCCACTTTCTTTCCCCTGGGTGGCTCCTCGGGGCAAGGCTGATTTCCGTCATGGAGTCCTCTGGCCGCACTGGTGATGGGGCAGAGAGGACTGAAGGCCGAGGTGCGGGGTGTGGGGAGAACTGGGGAAAATGTCGAAAGGGACATGGGGAGGACCTCCATGTGGGTGAGTGACCGGATATACAATGGATCCATACTCACGGTCTGCGGTAGGGGAAGTGACCACGTACCACATGTAGTGAGTGCTAGAGAGATCTCTACCCAGAGTGTGGCTGTCATGGGGAAGTCCCTTACCTGCAGCGAGGGTGGAACCAGGCAGGCCTCTGGGCTGAGTTTAGAAGTAGGGAGGGCCCATACCTTCTAGAACGGTGGCACAGAGTAGGCCTTCACTCTGGATGGCACTACCGTGAATTGGTCTGCAGTGGCCATTGCCTATGCTGGTGACTAGGAGAATCGACCCAACCTGCTCGTGGGGTAGTCGGGTCCTCAATCCATATCAGGCATATAACTGCCCCTTCTCAACGTTTGTGGGGGTTTGATTATAGGAATTAGCAGTGGCTCGGGCCACAGTGCTTGCTGACGTTGATTCCCTGAGGCAAGCATCCTCTTCTGCTTGTGACCGAAGCTGACATCGGGTCAGGTGGGTTGGATCTGGTGGTTCGGGCACACAGATTGCCTAATCCTCGGCTCGGGGGGTGGGGGGGGGGGGGGCAGTGCCGACGTGGCCTGGCGGGGGCCCTTTCCGTGAACCCTTGAAGCTGGTCTCCGATCGAGCGAACACATACATCCCCAACCTCCCCGACGTAGGGTAGGGAGGTCTCAAGGCGTTCTAGGGATAAGCTCCCAAAACAATTGAATATCGGGGTAGGGAGCAGTAGCTCCCTACGCGGCCCTTGGGGTGGCATTGGCGGTTAGGGGCAGCTGCCTCAAGGTCCAAACAGGCCATGTCCCTGGTGAGGATAACCCCCTCCTCCTCGTACCTATGCACAGGGTTGTTGATCACCCTTCATTGGATAATCTCTGATGGGGAGAGGGGGCATGAACGCCCAGCAGTCGTGGCGGTCAGAGCAGCTATGGAAGAGGCAGAACCATGTGGAGTAACTGTGTCGGCACTGCTCTTGCCCCTGCACCGGTGGGCAGGTGGTGATCGAGCTCCAGATGCAGTGATCATTTTCCTGAAAGTAGGGAGATGAACCCATAACACTAATATGAAAAGAAACCAACAACCAGTAGCCCATCGCCATTCTGTTTTCCGTGGTTGGTAAGAGGGATCCGTGCTGACAGCGTCGCAGAACGGAGTGCTCATCGTCCTGACTTCCCCAACCCCTGTTGGGTTTCACATCCTAGTTCTGGGTGCCCAGACCTGGTGACATGAAAATCTTCTGAAGCCCCAAACTCTAACAGTCTCCATATTGAGGATAATAGATTCACGTCAGGTTCACCATTTTCTGTTTCTGATGCTTTTTTCAGGAACGTGTGCATCCATCACGCAGGGGAGGACACGTGGCTTGTGGCCCCGCATTCCCTCTTTCCAAAGGTGGGTGGCATCCGTTCCTTATTCAGGGACGTCTGATCCTTGATTGAAACAGGGATGATGGGATGTCGGTTCTTCCTTCTGTGGATTCCTCCTCGGAGCTCATCACCTAATCTGGGTCTCCCTCGTAGATTTAAGACGTATTCATGAATCTCTTTCCCGGTGCCAAATCCTTATGGACACCAGTTAATTACGCTGCTTCCATCGAGACGCTCCAAGGGGTCTGGTCGGGGCAGCAACCTTCGGTTAGGATAGTGGTCACAGTGAGGTGTCATTGGTGTGTCTTGACGCTAGGGGATTGGCATGTCTGTCTCCTGTCCCTTATTATAGAACACGGGGAATTTTTTGTCATAGGCATGCATCTGAGGTTTTTCTCATCTTCCCATGTTTAACACAGGGTATGACGCAAGTTTAACATCCAATAGAGACGGATCGGACTGATCGGAACACTGAGAGTGGATCAGATTGAAGAAACCCCTGGAGGGAACACCAATGTTGGGGCCAGCACGTGGGCGGCTTCCCAGATACTATGGAGTGGAATGAGGTGGCATGATCCCATCGGGATGTGGCGGCCCGGGTAAGAATCAGGATGAATGATGGCTTTGGGCTTGAGTCCTGAGGAGACTTCCTACGTATCCCCGTGGCAGGGAATCAAAGTCCACGTAGTTTGATGATACAGTAGGACACCTAAAAAGGTGACCCGTGAGAATGAACGCATGGATGGGACCCAAAGGGAGTAAGACCTCTAGGATGGGGCATGAGCCTCCTAAGGTACATGGGCTCGAGGGAGAGGTCAGGATGGGACATGGATTTTGGGCTTGAACCTCATGGAGGCTTCCTGCATATTGTTCCTTAGCATAGATCAAAGTCTCCATAGTTCAGGATGGATGGGGATTACACTCTGAGGCGACCCAAGGTGGATACGGGGCTTACGCTCTGAGGCGGCCCACAATGGTGGATATGGGGCTTACGCTCTAATGTGGCCTACAATGGTGGATATGGGGCTTACACTCTGAGGCGGTCTAAGGTGGATATGGGGCTTATGCTCTGAGGTGGCCCACAATGGTGGATATGGGGCTTACGCTTTGAGGCAGCCCACAATGGTGGATATGGGGATTATGCTCTGAGGCGGCCCACAATGGTGGATATGGGGATTATGCTATGAGGAAGACCACAATGGTGTATATGGGGCTTACACTCTAAGGTGGCCCATAATGGTGGATATGGGGGCTTACACTCTGAGGCGGACCACAATGGTTGGTGAACCAACGCGAAGGGGTCAGAATGACCAGGTGATGGGATTGAACCTCGTGGAGGCTTCCTATGTATCCCCGTGGTAGGGAATAAAAGTCCATGTAGTTCGGGTGGTGCAGTTTAACGTCATGCGGGACAGATTCATACAGTTTAACGTCATGCTGGATGGGGGGAACACAGTTTAACATCGTGCTGGAGGGGGGCATACAGTTTAATGTTGTTCTGGACGGGGGTATACAGTTTAACATCGTGATGGACAGGGGCATCTGGGGATTATGCTCTGAGGCAGCCCATAATGGTGGGGCTTGAGCCTCATGGAGGCTTCCTACGTACCATGCCTTAGCAGGGATCAAATTCCCCATAGTTCGGGTTGGAATGGGGCTTACACTCTGAAGCATCCCAAGTTGTTGGCGAACCGATGTGAAGGGGTCGGAATGACCGAATGGTGGGCTTGAACCTCGTGGAGGCTTCCTACGTACCATGCCTTGGCACAGATCAAAGTCCTTGTAGTTCCCTGAAGGTGGGGGTCAGGGTTGGTGCTCACTCTAAGCTCACGTGAGTCATGCTCAGTGTGAGAAAAAAGAGGTTGCAGGTACCTGATGATCACGTTGCAAAGGGTGCGTCTGTGAGAAGTGAAGAGGGGATTACATGTTGATCGGTCCATGGTGTCGGGACTTACTCCAGGATGGAGGCTCGAGGTGTGACAAAGAGCAGAGGGAGAGGGATTTGGGACCGAACAAAGGAGATTACTCATTCCCTATCATGCCCTCCACTGGCCTTGGTGGTGGGTTAGTACGGAGGTGCATGGGGGCTACCTTCCGCAAGATATGATAGGGGCTTACACCAAGGTGGATACTCTTCCCTCGTGGACAAACGCCACTCTGAGAGGGAGGATATCATCCCATGTGAGGGGTTATCCCATCCCCGTGGATACGAGTGGCGTAAAGAATGTCCGAGATGGGGGGACCCTGCGTGCGAGACACGGGGCTAGATCAAAGTTTAACGTCATGTATTGAGGACGAGGTGCTTGGAAGTTTAACATCCTGAAGCTCGAACGAGTTGGGTTTACTCTGCACCCCTAGTAATTACATGACTAGTACCCTCTGCCCCTTGGGGAAGGGAAGGCATCGGCAAGGCCGTAGTGAAAGAGGGTCGCAGAGCGAACCATCAAGGGGTCCATGTTAGCATGGTTATGCAAAGAAGCAATAGCCGTTAGCGTGCCTATGAGGAGAAGCATGAGGAAAATAAATTCAATGGGAAAAATCACCAAAGGGACCTTAAGGTTACTTTTTACGAGCTTGGAAGGCCGTACGGGAAAACAACACATGTTGTGTATGCCTGATGTGTGTGCCCGGGGTATATAAAAGGAGGACACCAGGCGCCTACACAGGGAGGCACCAGGGGGGGCATCAAGGTGAGGGGTCCCGGGGATTGTGCACAAAGAAATGGTTTGCATGAAAAACACTAAGATGGCGCATAATTGGGGTAGAGGAATTACGCGCGGCTAGGAGGATCGCTTGCAAAGGATGTGAATTGCGTGCGAGTGGCAAAGGTCGTACCCAAAGGCAAGGCCACACCCAACGAAGGGGTCGCGCACAATTGGACCTTTTTTGCGTGCAACGGAAGGAATTGTGTGCAAGGGAGGAACCCTGAATGGATTGAAATTCTGTTTAAGCCAGTGGGATTGCGTGCAAAGGATGATCTCGGGGTGAGGTGGTGTGAAATGGATCAATACCTGAAGGTCATATTGCGCGTGTGGAAGTACTATTTCATGCATGAGAGCCGGTTTAAATTCCACAACCAAGAAATGGAAGGGGTATTCTTCTATTTATGGGCCTCCGGTGTCGCAGAATCCAGGCGGTGCGTGAAATTTTGCATGCCAGAGACGGTCAGCGAGAATGATAGTCGCGCGGGCGCGGGCGCACAATTATTTCGCACCTGCGTCGGGGACCCTTCGTGAATCCCGAACCCCTTTCGCGCGGCTCACATTTTTTCACGCGCATTCTCCTTTTATTTTGTGCAACACTTCTGGGCCCTCTGGACCAGGCCTCCGAGTCCGAATATAACTTCGCTTCTCCATTTCAAAACTTCCTTGATAAATTACAGACTTTTTGGTGTCTACAATGTCAAAACTAATTTCCTTTACAAAAACCATATAGAATATTTCTATATGACACAACCAGAAGATTTTATAACTCTAGGTAATTATAGAATGGAATGAAAGATAAATAGATCTATTTATGGATTAAATAAAACATTAAGTTCATGGAACACTCAATTGGATGAACCTATAAAAGAATTTGGTTTCATTTAAAATAAATGTTATCCATGTGTTTACAGTTTTTCAAATAGTAATATGGTTGTTATCCTAGTAGTATGTGTCGATGAAATATTACTTATTGGAAAAAACATACAAATAATATAGTAAGTTAAGGACTTGTTGAAGAAGTGCTTATCTGCAGTGATCCAAGATTTCCATGCATAGATATTACAACTTTTTAGATGAATATTCAATAAATTACATAAACACTTGCCTAAGGAACATAATAGTTTAATGTCTTTGTAGACTAGGTATACAATATTATAATTTGGTGAAAGATCTTCTACATCTCCCATAAATATATTCTCCATTAGTAATATTCAAAAAAAAACCTACTTAAAACCTTTATTCGTGACTTGGGGAATGGAATCATAAGAAAGAGTGATCTCATGTGCTTAGAAATGGTAAACAAGGGAGATACATAATCATATCATGAACATAAAGGTGTGATAACATGAGAATATTATTTTAAAACCATACCCTTAGTATCAAATATTTGAATATTGATTCATGGAATAAAAATTGGCATTTCATAATATGTGAATCATAAGGAAATCAATGCACAAGATCTATGATATCATAATACTAGCATAAGATATGGAATTATGGAATACAAATAGTCATATAAAATCATTTCTGTAGTAGTTTGGTCTCACTTACAAGGCTAATATAGTTGAATGGGTTCACTCCCAAAACTATAAAAGTAGTCAAGGTTCAATACCAAGAACATCATATCGGGAAAAGTCTCTTACTGAACTGGGTTCACTCCCCATTGAAGTCGTGTCTATCTCCAGATATATAAATCTTTACCCAATGCATTGGATGGTGATATAGGTCCTACTTATCTCATAATGAAAACCATATTTATATGTTTCACAAGATCATAAAACATTAATTATATCATGCCCTACAAAATTAAATGGGTTTCATAAACATTTTATTATATCATAACCTATGGAAAAGAGATAGGTTTCATAATCATTTCATTATCTCACCATAGAGTAACCCATGAAAATAAGTGGGTTTCATAATAGTTCTATCATGGTATAACCCATGGAATAGAAATGGATTTCATAAAAAAAATTATCATAAAATATTCATAGAAATAATAATAATGGTATCCTGATTTCATATACTCAATAAATCAAAAGTTACATAAAAGGATGTCCTCTTAGATGGAAAATTATTTTGAAAGGTAAACATTTATTGAGGAAGATAAATTTTCTTGGAAAATTAATTTTTAAAACTAAAAATAATTTATAAATTATTTTCTTATAAAATAACTTTTGAAAATTATAAAGGTGTCATTAAAAATAATTTAAAGCATGTCTTGGGGAAATATGCTTTCTTTTTTTGAAAAAAAACTTTTTAGAAAACATAAAAAAATTGAAAATACTTTTATTTGAAAATATCATTAAAATTTTATAAAGTAAGATTCAAATAAAATAATGGTCTTGATGGAAATAAATTACATTATTTCCTAAAAAGTTAAAAAATATTCCATTCACATTTTTGGTAAAATCCAAATGGGTATTTTTTTGGAAAACAATTCCTATTTAAAATCACATCGTTTCGTGAGGCGGTAGTCTGTCGTACACACGAGCGACGGTGTCGTATCCCCTATGGAATGGAAAGTAAAAAAAGGTATATATGATATAATGAAACTATAGGTATGATTATTTTATAAATATCATATATTTACATTATAACCATTATCATACCCAATAGTGAGATGTGGTAATGGAAAAACTAATGACATCGACTCATGAGGTGGTGGTCCACCGTACACACAAATAATGATTCTGTAACCTATTTAAAGGATGTGGAGATAGTTGTAGGTAATGAACTTAACATAAAAAAATATCAGTATATGAAAGATATTGAGGTTATTATATAATAATATTTTAATAATAATTGAATTAGGTGGAGGAAGAAATAGAATAAAGGCACTCTTTGAAGAATGTTGCATCTTCTTCGGGTAACCTCCGTAGGTCTGCACAAAAAACCCTTCATATGTTGTATTTATTCAAAAAAATAAGGATTATAGGATGATATGATATAATTTTTGAAGTTATTTTTTCATTTCCTATAAAAAAAGGTTTTATGGTATTAATAAGAGAGGAGAAGGGTTTTCCTTTTATAAGTGAGGTGAGTGGCACACTTGTAATTTTTTGAAAAGAAAAAGGTGTACCCATGTTTTCATCACCTCACAATACTCTAAGATGAATTATTATTGATATTTATAAATTATAGGGTATAAATATATTCATAAAATATTTTTTATAAAAAAAATTAGGTCATTTTATCTCTTATATTATCATTTTTCCCCCTTAGTAAACCCATTTTTACCTTAATCGTGATAAATAATTTTTTATATTTTCATTATTCATTTTGGTCAAAAATTAAGTTTAAATTGTTAAATAATATAAATTATTATGATTCCAAATATATAATCCATTTTTTTAAAATTAAATTCACATAATTGGAAAAATTTTATCTAATGGTAATCTTGTGGATGCGGCGAGAAATCAGTTTTTCAAATAGAAAATGTTCAAAAGTTTAGAAGGTTTTTATATCCAATTTCAATATGGAATTCATTAAAATGAACTAAATTATATTAATAGATATAAATTTTAACTAATATTACTTTAAAACCAATTTTAAATATAAATTAACTTTATAAATTATTTAATAAAAAAGGATATTTTTAATTAAAATTTCGTATTTTTCGCTATTCATCAAAAAAATAAATATCTTCAAAAAAAAATATTAAAAATTCACCCAAAGATAATTTTAAAATTCTGGTTTTAAAAATAAATTTTATTTTTCCAAATAATTATTTTAAAATTTTCAAAAATTATTTTTAAAATAAGTGTAAAAAAAGCGACAAAACTACTTTTGAGAATAATATTATTTTTAGCATAAAGTTGGATTTATTAATATATATTGTATAGAAAACATATAATTTGAATGATAATAATTTTATTTAATATATAATATTTAATTTTGGTTAAAATCATTTACAATAAGTGGTTTGTTTAATTTATTTAAGTAAAACGTATTAGTTTGCATAAAAATGGTTTTTTCAGAATAGGATTTACTTTATTTTCAAATAGTTTTTATTTGAATTTTTAATTAATTTGTCACCAAATAATTAATTTTATATACATATGTAAACCATATATTTTCATAATTTAGTTAATAGTATTCATACCATCTATTCCAACAGCTAGGTGATAACTATCATATTAAATAATAATATTTTAATAATAAGTAACGTTTCATTTAAACTCAGTATTGCATGTAACTCAAACCAAACTTAGTGTTATTTATAACTCAATAAAAATTCCTTGTTTCATGTAATTAAAGTTAAACATGATATTTAATGTAATGAAAAATATAGAAAGTGTTAAATTTATTTGAAAAAAATTACATGATCTCATGGTGTTACATTCTACCCCCCTTTAAGTTAATTTTTCCATAAAAATTCATCACATCAATACCAACAAATGAGGATTATTCTACATCATTATATATTATGGTTCACACATAGATTCCTCAAGATGGTGGTTTCAACACAATACTTTGAGCAGGTGAGTGTTCTTGTTTTGTATAACTTTTTTTATCCAATCAAAAATCTCTATTAGTTGTTCCTTATAAGAAATATAATTCATTGATATTATGAACTCTGAGTTCAGTACATGTGATGGATCAGGTATGAACTTCCTCAGAAGTGATACATGGAACACATCATGAACCTGAGGGAGGTTTAGTGGAAGTACAAAATGATAATCTATAGTTCGGATACGATTTGGTATTTTAATGTGATCAATATATCTAGGGATTATTTTTAGCTTCTTTATTCCATAGAGAAATTTTTAGAAATACCTTCTCATCAACTTTAAATTATAAATAATATCTATTAGTATCATCATAAAAATTTTCTCAACGTTGTGCAGTCTTTACATGTTTCTTAATGTATCTAACCTTCACTTACATATCATCATATAGATCATGTCACAATAGATTTCTTTTTGCAACTTCATTCTAGTACTTATAAAGGGATTCATAAGGATCCCTTTAAATGCTTGAGTGAAATCTATTACTGTAATAAAACTCAACTAAAGGAAGGTATTGATCCCAAACACCTTTTAAATATAAATAACAATATATTTATAGAGGCTTATTCATAACATACATAGATATTACATCATTTTATTTTTATATTCATCACATTGCAGAAATACATTCCTGGGTATTTTAATAGTTTAGTGTCTTTAGAAACTTGGAAAAAAAATCTTCCGACTCAGAGAAAGATGTTCAATGTTTCTCACAAAGATCTTCCCCTCTAGTAATTATACCTAATACCTTTCTTCATTACCTTTGTAAAGGAAACATGATAAAGGGGTGAGCTCAGATTCTTTGTAAGGGTAAAAAAATGAGTTACATAAGCAAAACATGAGCATAAGGGAATGAGAATAACATTTGAATATCATACCTTGTATATGAAAGATCATATACATGACTCATGGAATAAATATTGGTAGGTAATAAGACATGAATAATAAGGGAAACAAGATAATAATCCATGAAAACATGACATAGTATTAAGAAATGGAATTTTTGGTATACACATAAGCATATAAAATATTATTTCAAGGCTACCTACCAAGACCTTTATAACATGTTAGACTTGGGATAACAAATTATGTTCCTGCTTCGAGCTTGGTATACCCTCTTATAAACCCTCTTGTTTTAGGCTTGGGATTCCCTCCCATATAACCTCTTGTTTCAGGCTTAGTATTCCCTCCCATGAACCCTCTTGTTTCCAGCTTGGGATTCCCTACCATATACCCTCTTATTTTAGGTTCGGGATTCCCTCTCGGGTAACCTCTTATTATGGTCTTATGATTTCCTCTCACGTACCCTCTTGTTTTGGGCTTAATATGACCTATTGTTTCAGGATTTAGATCCCCCCATGTTCACCCTCTTGATATTATAAAAAATTTATCATTACCCAATGAATTGGAGTTAGATATAGTTCCCATCCATCACATAATGAAATCATACATGCATGTGCCACAAGATAACAAAACATTGATCAAATCATGACCCATGAAATGAAATGGGTATCATTAACATTTCATCACATCATAAACTACAGAAAATGGATAGTTTTTATAATCATTTCATCAATTAGTTACCCATGAAAATAATTGGGTTTCATAAACATATAATGTGGGAATGATAAATGGGGTTCATAAATATCATGTCATCAAAACATAAACTATTCATACATAGAATATGAATGTAACAATTGGATCATTATCCAGAAAAGCATGAGTAACATAGACTAATTTCATACTAGATGGAAACTAATTTTGAAAGATATTTTAAATCTATTTCATGAAGAAGATATCCTTTTTTCTTTGAAAATTTCTTTTTAAAACATAAATCCTTTTGAAAACCTTTTCCTCAGAAAACATATTAAAGAATCTTGAAAACATTTTGAAAACCATTTCTTTAAAAACACTTTGAAATTTTATAAAGGATTAATTTAAAACTATTAAAAAAATTTAAAATCGTTTTTCCATTACAATTATCTTAAAATAATATCTTTAAAAACATTTTTTCAAACATGGTTTTTTAAAGAACACAGATTTCCAACTGAAAAAAGAAATAAAGTTGTATTTTTATAAAAAACATTTTCTTAATTATATTACGTACCAAAGAGTGTAAAAAGGGTACCATTAAATGGATATAACATTAATAACTATAGGGGAAGAAAATTCATGATATTTCTTGAGATATGTATCAAAATATTTCATCAATGGAATCATAATCATAAATAATCTCGATAAACTATGAGATTATAGCTATGAATCGTTACCACTTTGGTAACTTTGAATCAAAATAAAATGTAAATATAACATTAAATTAATCTTAAAATATTATTATATTATTGATATTTATGATATTAAAATGAATTATATAAACCTCATAGATAAATATATGGGCATAACATGGAATGTGTCTCAAAGAAGGAAAAATGAGATAAAATTACTTTATCGATTTGGTAACATTTGAAACAAAGACCCCATGAAAGAAATATCATAAAATGGATATGTTAATAACCATAAAATTAATTATAATAATAATATAATACATCAATGGTAAGTATACATACCACCCAAAATAAATGAGTGGTTAATAAGGCATGAATCTCACAGAAATAAAAAGTGAGATGAAATTCCCTTACCTTAAGTCTTGACTTTATTCATACATGTTCAAACATACTATATAATAAATATAATTTTATTATACCTATAATAAATAAAAATATTATTATATATAATACCATATATTATTTTTTTATGACTTTATATTACCCATTTATTAATAACTCCATGTTAATATTACGTTTCAGGTAATATCCACTTTAATTTTCATATATTTTTTTACTTGTTATACTTGAACCTCTTACTTAGACAATGATTTACTTATTTAAATAACTTAAAACATGGTATAAATATCATATATATTAATTTTATATGTATTTATTATAATCTATATAATATAGAAGTATGAAATGGAATACCCTATTTATGGAGACAGTAGGTCATACGTACGCATGAATGTTGTTTCTGTTTTATAGTCGTATTGAAAGAAATTAAGAAACTGACATATATGTGTATATTTATATATATATATATATGTATGTATGTATGTATACATATAATATAATTCCATTATAATTATTATTTCATATATAAAATATTCTTTCAATAAACACATCCTTAATACATTCCATGTAGGGTGTGAATGAATCATATTGTTTTGAGGAGGCGATAGTCCACACTTCCCCAAACGAAATTATCATACTTAAAAATAGAAATAATGAAATTATATGTTATATAATAATTATAGAATCATAAATATAATATATAAAATATAAAAATATAGTTTTTATATAATTTCCTAATATAATAGGTGGTAAAGGAAAAAATGAACAACGTCGTTTTGTGAGGTGGTAGTCCGTCGTACAGAAAAATGGTATGTCTGTTACCCATTAGATGAAAGTGTGTGTAATTTAAGGTTGAACCCTTAGAATAAAAAACATATAAATATATTTAGGATAATTTTTTTATTATATAATCATGGAATAATAATAATTGTGGTTGTGGAGAATGAAAATAAAACAAAGGAGCTTGAGGAAGGATGATGCCTCTTCTTTGGGTAACTCCTTTTGGTTTGCTCCAAAGGGATTCCTTGGTTGGGTTTCTTCCCAAATAGATTCTTCTATAATGAATATAAGTATTTTTTGTGATTATTTTATAAGATTTTAGGTGATCCAAAGGGATTTATATTTGTGAATAAGTGGGAGGGGTGAGTACCTTTTATAGTGTAAGAGGAGTGGCATTCTTGTAAATCTGGGAAAAGTGAATTCCATCCACGTTTTCCCCATTTCAAGTGGCTCAAATCATGAAAAAATTGTATAAAAGGGATTATAAGGTCAAAATATGAACATAAAATTGATTTTGGACAAGTTTCTAGGTTATTTTAGCTCTCAAGTTTAAGTTTTTGTCACTGTTGTAAGCTAATTTCCCTCTTAATCATTGTAATTAATTTTAATTACATTCACTAATATTTATTTGTCAAAAAATAATTTTTCCTTATTAGAAATTATAAATAAATATGATTCCTAATATGAAATCCATTTTAACAAATTCCAGACACATAATTTTAGAAATTAATTTAATATTAATCATGTAAATGGGATGATAATGTGCGTTTTTAAAGTTAGAAATGTTCAAAAGTTTGCTAAGTTTTTATATCTAATTTCAAAGTGAAATTGATCCCAATGAAATAAATTGGTATAATTGATTTATATATGATATAATTATATTTTATAACCAATTATAAATATAATTTAACCTTATAGATATATTATTCAAAAAAGTAGTTTTTTAATTAAAATTCAGTATTTTTCATTATTCATCAAAAAAATGAATCTTCACAAAAAAATACCAAAATCAAAAATAATCTATTTTTTGTTCATGTTTAAAATATAAAGTTTATTTTGATATATAAAATCTTTAAATTTCTATAAAATTGTATTTAAAATGGGTTCACCATTAAAATGTTGTAAAACTACTTTTATAAAAATATAGGTTTTTATGTGTAATATTGGTTTTGTTCCAATATTATGCCCATAAAATATGTTAAATAAATGTAAAAAATATTTTACTAAATATATAAAATATATATTTCATTAATATAATTCACCAATTATAATTAATTTAATTTATTATGATAAAATTCTTTTATGACATAAAAGTTATTTTTATAAGAACATTCCATTTATATTCAATTTGTTCTTGTATTCATTACTAATTAATTTGTAACCAATTAATTCAACCATGTATTATCATATATTAGTTAATCCTATTTATAACATCTGACTTAATGGCTAGGTTATATCTTATTATATTAAATAATAATATTTTTAATAATATATTATTGTTCAGTAGAACTTGGTCTTGCGTGTTACGTAAGCCATATAGGAAAACCAGTCTTGTGTGTAATGTAACACTACTAAAAATATGGCATTTATCAGTGCTATAAAATTGAATTAACAGCGCTAAAAAAGCACTATTAATTGAGGCAAATATAAAGGGGGTCCCTTTTATCAGCGCTCAGAAAAGTGTTGATAAATGCCACTTTTATCAGCGCTAAAAAAAGTGCTGATAAAAGTCAAAAAAAAATTAAAAAAAAAATTAAAAAGATTATATAATGTGGGGGATCTTTTAACAGCGCTTGCCCCCCCCATCGACGCTAGGCAGACCCCCTCCAACTCTCCCACGCGCTGCCCTTGCCCGCGCATCCCCCACATGTCCACACGCCCCTCCCTGCTTCCACCCGAACTCGAACTAGAGAACTCCCCCCTTGCACGCCTATACGTTTACCACTAAGCTATTTAGTTTTTTTCTCTATTTAATGATATAACAATATATATATATAGTTGTATTTATTACTATATTAATATATATTCATATTAATATAAATATATTTAGTTATATTAATACATATATATTTAATCATATATTAATATATATATATATATACATACATATATATATATATTCGAATATTAATATATATTTATATTTATTTATATATATAGTTATTTTTATTCGTATATTAATATAGATTCATATTAATATAAATACATTTAGTTATATTAATACATATATATTTATTCATATATTAATTTATATATATATACATATTCATATATTAATATATATTTATATTTATTTATATATATATATAGTTATATTTATTCATATATTAATATATATTCATATAAATATAAATATATTTAGTTATATTAATACAAATACATTTATTCATATATTAGTATGTATATATTTATTCATATAATAATTTATATTTATATTTATATATATATATATATATTTAGATATAATTTTTTATATGTATATTTATTTGTATATTAATATATATTTATATGATTAGTTTTAAATAAATTTATAAAATATTTTTTATGTGTGTTTATAAATAAATAAATAAATACAAACATACATACATACATATATACAACACACACACAGAGAGACACACACACACACACAGATATATATATATATATATATATATACGAATAAATACATATATGTGTGTATTTGAAAAGGAAAAAAATGTTAAAACAACCATAACTTCTAATACGAAAGTTCGTTTCAAGTCCACAACCAGTAAAATATAAGAAAATGAAACAATCTTTTATATGATATGTGGTATAGGCCTAGAGGACATCCAGATCAGAAGTTATACCTGTTTGAATGTTAACAAATTGGAGTATCCCGACTAAAAACTCGATTTTAGAGACCTTATAGGCCTTTTGGGCCTTAAAAAATGTGACAAAAAGTTACCTTCAATCACTAGTGTGTAGAGATCATCACAAGATTCGATTTGATATGTTGTATAGCTCAAACAGATACCCAGATAAAAATTTATGTCCATTTGAAGTTTGAGTTACATTTTCAACTTATTTTAGATCTTTTATTATTATTTTTTTGATTTTTTGTGTCTGAAAATTGTTATTAAATGATTATTAATCGATGATAATTATAAAATTATTAATTAATAATATTCTTTAAAATATTTTAAATCAATTTTCACTAAATTTATTATATATTAAATGTAATATTCTATTTATAATTATCTAAAACATATTTAAAAATATATATTATATTTATATCAATATAAATATACTTATATAACAATATATTATTTTTCATGAAATATTTTTTTTAAATATAATATTTATTAGCTCTAGGAAAAAGCACTGATAAAGGGTGGTGTTGCGGAAACCCAGTTTTATGGTAGTGTAAGCTAATTTTGGTGTTCTTTGTAGAGAAAGATAAACTTTATGTTGGGTGTTGTTAATTATTAACTTGGTTTTTCATACAACTTGATCCAAAGATAATGATTTTATATAAAAAACTATATTCAATGTTGTGTGAAGTGAAAAATATCCAAAAGATTAAATTAATTCAAAAAAATAATTCACAAAATCTCAGGCTGTTACATTTTAACCCCCTTGAAATTAATTTCTCCCAATAATTTCATATAGGTTATCAATGGTTAAATACTTGAAATTTCCTTTCATAGAAACCCACATCTTAAAAACAAATACTAAAACATCATTTAAAAAGGGAAAGTTGGAAACATAACGATTACCCAAAATAGCATGTAACTAGGTTTCCACATAAGATAATATAGATGGGAAGTAAAAACATGGACATGGAAGAGAAATAAAACTATCATGTTTTGATGGATAGTTATAGAAAACATTGATACGATAAAGTTAAAAATCACAAATATATCAATCTTTGATGATCTAAGGGGTTATTTGATTTTTTGGAAATGAAGGTACTAGAATATCATTTTTGGTTTAAATATCTTTTTTCCTAAAGTTTAATAATTTTCATGAAAAGATTTACTTACATGATTTTAGTAAAACCTTACCCTTTATTGTGCATTAATCAAAAACTATTTCTTCTCTCATTCCAAGAAATTAAGATGAATTTTTCATTCCTAAATAATTAACATATCATGATGTCCATGAATAGAATTACAGGTTACTTCATCTATTTTTATCATAACAAAAGTTAGCACAAGTTATCCAAAATTAATAAATCCTCATATAGAGAGATAATACTTGACCATGTTATCATGACACATCAAATTGATTATGATTTAAAGATGATTATATAGTCTAGGTAATACCCTAGGTCATATCTCAAGGAGCGTTGATAGGTTTAGAGTGAGTATTCTTAATAAAAATTACTAAAAGAGTGGGTTATTTTGAAAATAGTTTAAAGAATATAACATAATTTAAAGAATTTAATAGTTAAAGAACCAAGTGTATTTTGAAAAATATGAGACAAAGGTTTCATTGTGATTTTACTACACAAATTTCAAGTTCATTATTCTTGGAGATTAATTAGGGTTTGATGTAAGTCTTTGGTTGAAATTAATTGGAATCCTGATTACTTCCCAAGATTTTATATCATATCATGTTGATACAAACCTTGATATAACAATCATATATCCAAGGTCCAGATCTCATGCACGGTATAATAAATTCCAAATCAAATTGAAATCTCTAATAAATGGGGAAGAAAAGGATTCTTGTGTTTTCCAATCAGAACAATACAAATCAAGCACACAAGACTTCACACCAATCAGTTAAAAGTAAAGAGCATTCCATTCAATTCAATCAAAAAAATAATTCAAACCTAAATCAAAGTCATATAAATCTAAATTAAACGTTTTCAAACCTAAAATACATCAAACATGTATTAGTACAAGTTCTAGAACTCCCTTTACAAAATGTATAGCTCCCTCACAATGAACGCCCACCATTTAGCCCAACATCGAGAGGAGGAGGAAATTTGGGTGGAACACCTTCATCATCATTGATCCCCCTATGAGGATAGGATCCTACAGAACTTCTAGGATTAATAGATTACTTCTATGGAACTCCATATTATTAGATCTTGGATTATGTTTTGAACTTGCAAATGAGGTTCTCATGGTTCCCTTTTATATCCAAAAGGGGAAGTGGTTTTGGGAACCTAGTTTTCTAGATATCACTTGTGCCTCAGTTCTGGACAAGTAAACGGCCATATCATGACTTGAAAAAAATGGGGGAGTTGTTTTTAGTCCTCTTAACTATCTCTCTATCAAATTTGGAGGCCATTGTACATCTGAATTAGGATGTTTTCAAAATACCAAACCTAACTTTTGAATTTGGTAATATTTTTTCCCCTAGATAGATTGGTTCGGATGGTCCACCATATGGATAGATTGGGCTTCTATTTCTATAGATGAGTTTAATACCATTAATTTTTTGATTTTTACACAAAATTTCAGCCCATTTGAATCCATGGATTTCGTGTAATGTGCAAAACAATGGACATGTGTACTTGGAAGAAAACATGAAGTGTAAATTGATATTATTTTTGGAATTTATAATACAAAGTTAGTTTAATACAATGGTGTAACAGTGAAATAAAACTGTGAATCGTAGTGTGGTCACACCCCCACACCTAAAAATTTACACTCCTGAGAAAATTCATATTTTCAAAAATTATACATGTAGATATTTAAAACTTTTTAAATATTTAACATTCAATGAAAATTTAATTCCTGATAGAAATATGATCAAATCAAAAATCACATCGAGGAGTTATTCTCAGTGATCATTGAAAACGATGTCTCAAAAATTATATCAAAATGAAATTCCAAGAGATATGTGATACCAATCTAAGAAAATATTTTAAAATTTAATCATGACACTAATTCTCTATGTGTGTGTTTGTGTGTGTTACAATCATTTCATGCTATTCTTTCCACTTTCTATCAAGTAAATATAATTTATTTGAAAAATTGTCTACTTACATGATCATTTCACCTGAACTAGCCCTATATCATTTTCAATAAAATTTAAAGGCCCACTCACTAAATCATTCCCAAAAGTCAAACCATAATCTCTTGACCTAAATATCCCCATATGTTGTACATTTCATTACTCCACTCATTTATTATTTTTTTTCAAAAGTCTCACTTGGAACAAATCTCACACTCTTCTCTCAACCCTAGTTTTATATCCTCCTGACACTAGTTATAATAGTTATAATAAGATCAAAAGTCAAGTAAGGGTGGTTTTTTACCTACCCAATATACAACACTTTTTTATTTTATTTTTTTTAGGTCGTAAAATAGTTAGATAATAGGTACACACGCATAGATCAATCTACTATAGTAATGAAATAGATCAGATAAGGAATGAATGTATAGAAAAATCATTTTGGAAAGTAGATAAAATTTACCTAACTTATATTTACCTTCTATTAATTAAGATATTTTCACACTTTATGGTTGGGTGCAAAGGTGTGTGAAAAAGTTAAGTGACACAACTTTTCCTTAAACTACTTTCATAAATGGTACTAGTATTCCCAAAGGTTTCAAAATTATACAACCATTTATATCACTAACAAAGAACAAAATTTCAAACGAAAGTCACACCATAGTATTGAATTCTTACTGAAATGCACATTTTATCAAATAAAAATTGAATGTTAAAATAATATGAAATATAAAAATTCCTCATGAATTTTCAATAACTTCTATGATTAAGTGGGAATCATTTTCAATGATAACGTGTGCATAAAAAAACCTTTTTCCGCAAAAGTGGGGGGAGAAACAAGGGGGTAAGTGACAATACTATACAATAATAAAAAAAAGAGAAAAGGAAAGAAAGATAATTAAAATTCCTAACTAACCCAAGAATATACCCATCCCCCACACCTAAAGTGTGTGGTTTCGTCACTATAATAAAATAGAATGTGGGAAGGAAGGATGAAAATCAGTGGGTGTCATTCTTAGACTGCTTCTTGAACTTGGATTTCCTTTATCGGGGACTCTGAAATGGATTTGTGGAAGTGCATCAGCTGCTTCCCATTGATAGTGAAGATTTTTAGGGTTTCTTTATTTTTGACCATGAACTACACCAAATTGAGAGACATTAGTAACAGTGTATGGTCTAAACCTGTGAGAACGAAGCTTTCCTAGATGCAAATTTAGCCCTGTATTGTAGAGAAGGACCTTCTACCCAATGTGGAACTGATGATGAAGGATGAGATGGTTGTGGGCAGCATTGGTTCATTCTTTATAAACCCTGAAGTTCTCATATGAATCTCTCCACATTTCTTCAATCTCCTGAATCTGCAACTTTCTTTTCTCACCTGCATATGAGAGATTCATATTACATTGTATGACAGCCAAATACGCACGGTTCTATACCTCCACCTAGAGGTGACATGCCTTTCCAAACATAATCCTCTATGGTTACATTACGATTGGGGTTTTAAAATATGTATGGTATTCCCAAAGTGCATAATTCATGCATAAACTCGAATCTTTCCTATTAGTTTGTACTGTTTTTTTCAAGATTATCTTAACTTTACAATTTCAGATTTCTTCTTTTCCATTAGTTTGGGGGTGATATGAAAGGGAGACTTTATGAACAAACTCATACTTACAGAGCAAGTTTTTCATGTTATGGTTGTAAAAAAGTGAACCCTGATCACTAATGATGAATCTAGGCAATACAAACCTACTGAAAATTTGGGACCTCACAAAATCAACAACCACTCGAGAGTCATTAGTCTATGTGGATTTTTCTTTCACCCATTTTGAATGATAGTAAAAATATAATAATATGTAAACAAAACTAAATGAATTTGGAGAAGGTATCATGAAGTCAATTCCCCACGCATCAAAGATCTCAAGAAATAACATGGGCTGTTGGGGAATTTCATTCCTCTTTGAGATATTCCCTATGAATTGACATATTTTTCATGACATACAAAATAGATGAGAATACCTAAACAATGTAGGCTAATAAAGTCCGTAGTTAAGGACCTTTCAAGATATAAGTTGAGATCCAAAGTTGCCTCCACAGGCTAAAGTGTGGAAGAACCTAAGGACAGAATGAAACTCATGGTCAGGGACACACCTTAGAACAACCTAGTCACTACAAATTCTCTATAGCTATGGATCATCCCAAATATACCATCATGACTCAGGCCTAAGTCTTTGAAATTGTGAAGTTATAAAATCAATGGGGACCCTAGATGCTACCAAAAAGTGTATAATGTCTATATACCAAGGGGTAAGTTCGGCTATATCACAAAGGTTCTCAGGAGGATGGAATTATCCAATGGGGAGGGATGAGTCAATATAGTGGTTGGTAAATCTAGCTAATGTGGTCAGCTACAACATTTTACACTCCTCTATTATCATGAATCTCAAGGTCAAACCCTTGTAGAAGGAGAATCCACTGAATAAGGTGGGGCTTAGATTTAGATTTTTTTAAGAGAAAACAAGGGGCAACATGATTAGAAAACACAATTATTTTTTATCCAATAAGATATGAATATAATTTTTCCAAGTAAAACAAAATATAAAGGAGTTCTTTTTAGAGGTGGTGTAGTTTATTTGGCCAGGTTCGACAGTACGTGAGGCATACACAGTGGCATGAGGATACTTATCAACCATTTGTGACAAAACTGCCCCAACTACTAAGTTAGAGGCATCACACATAAGTTCCATGGGGAGATCCCAACTTGGTGGTTGGATTATGGGAGGTGATGTGATACTCCTTTTTAGTGAATTAAAAGCATCCTTGCAATTTTTATCAAAAACAATTAAAAATCAATTTGCAATAATCAAGACATGGGAAGTGTGGTCTTACTAAATTTTTTAATGAATTGGCAGTAAAAACCAGCATAACCCCAGAAATATCACACCTCAAGAATACATTTTGGATATGTAAGGGTTGAAATTAATTCAATTTTTGATCTATCCATTTGAATTCATTCATTTGAAATAAAATTCCCAAGAACTATCCCCCGTTAAACCATGAAATGGGATTTCTCGTAATTTAATACGAGATCTTTTTTAATACAATGATGGAGAACAGAACCTAGGTGTTCCAAACATTCATCAAAATAAGTGCCATAAACTTTTAAATAATCCATAAAAACTTCCATAAAATTCTCAAAGTTCTTAGAAAAAATACTCAACATACATTGCTGAAAAGTACCATGATCATTACAAAGACCAAAAGGCATCCTTCTGTATGAAAATGTGTCGAATTGATAGGTAAATGATGTCTTTTCATAATCCTCAGGGGATATATGGATTTGTAAATAAGCTAAATAGCCATCAAGGAAACAATAATAGGACATACCATCCAATATTTCTAGCATTTGGTCAATGAAACATAGAGGAAAGTGGTCCTTTTTGTGGCTTGATTTAGTTGATGGTAGTAAATATAGACTTGCCAACTGTTTTTTATAAGTGTTGGAACCAATTAATTCCTTTCATTTAACACAACCATTATTCCAATTTTTTAGGTACAATTTTCACTATGATAAACCATTTACTATCAGATATATGATAAATGGTCCCAGTATAAATTAATTTACTAACTTCCAATTTTACCACTTTAAGGAGAGTGAAATTTGACCGGCATTGAGCTTGCCTTATAGGCTTATCCTTATCATCTATAAGTATATGGTGCATAAAAATATATAGTCTAAGCCTAGAAATATCATCCAATGTCCATCCTATTGCCTTTTTACACTCTCTTAAAAGAACGAGTAGTTTTGATTCCTTACGTGGAGAGAGATTGTGGGAAATAATGATGGGAAATTATTCAATACCCTCAATATAGTCATATTTTAAATTAGATGGAAGTGGTTTTAGTTCCAACACTGGTGGTTTTTTGGATTGATGGAGGGAATTTAGGGGGAGTGAGGTCCATGAAACTATCTATCTTCTTATGTTTATTCTCTTAGGAAATATAATCTATGGAAATGAGATTTGAAAAATCTTTGATAGTCATGGGTACCTCATAATGAACACACTCATCAATTAAAGCACAATTTTTACAATTTTATGAACCCACACAACACTCAAAACATGATTCAAAACTAAAATCATCTAATATTGAATAAAAGAAAAGTTAATTAGAGCATATTTCGAGGAGATAATTTTGTGCATGTGTATCATTAGAGATTACTTCCATTGAATAAACATGAAGAGTGTAGTTCTCTTCAACAGGGTGTTTCATAGCATCAAGGATGTTAAAAATCTAATTTTCTCCACTAGAATCCATGGACAACATACCATTATGAACATTGATGATCATCTTTCCTATATTTAGGAATTTCATCCCAAGTATGAGAGGGGTTTGTCCTTGGGTTCAGGTATCTTCCATCTCAATAATATTGAAGTCGAAGAGGAAGATGAGATTCTTCACTTTTACAAGGACATCCTCAACCACCCTTGATGGGTGTGTTGTGCTCCGTTTGGAAAGTTTCACTATGATGCATGTTGGTTTTGTCACGACCTGTCCCTAGGGGCCTGTGTCGTAACTACCCAAATACTACCTTCTATAGGCCATGGGTTAGAGACTAGCACTGAAAAGGCTTATCCCTAAAAAGGAAAGTAATTGCCTCAAAACCTATATACACAAAAACTAGGTATACAAAAAAATAAAACCATGTGTTATAACTGTTAAAGGTAAAAGTAAGTACAGAATCAAAGGGGGCTAGTATACAAGCCCAACTAGAAAGAAAGTACAGCAAAATGAAAAGGTAGCTCTTGAGGTCGTCTGCCAAGGATCATACCTAAGGGGTAGGTAAAACTCGTCTCTACGTCTCACCTCACCAATCGTTCACCTCCGTACACCATCTATTCCTAGATCTCAAGTCTCGGTTAAAGATTCATATTGTCTACACAAGACACAACAAGGTGCGGGAGAAGCTCGTGTAAGGGTGAGCATAACAGTACTCAGTATCAACCCTGAGACCCCTAAAGGTCTCTCAAAATTCCACAAAGGAAAAACCACAAGGCATTATCTCAATCACAATGTAAAAAAGCAAAAGATAGCTCACACCATGTATAACTTAATTACAGAAGTACATATGATTAGTCATAAAGCTATATCATCTTATTCTTTCAAGAGACTCTACTACTAACCCACAAAAGATCAATAGATGCTGACCCACACAGGATAGCTAGGAGATGACCCACACAGGATCACTGAGCATTGACCCACATCGGATCGATAGGCACTAACCCATATAGGATCCCTGAGAATAGACCCACACAAGATCTCCAAGCACCGGCCCACATAGGATCGATAGGTACTAACCCACAAAAGATCACTATTCATTCTTCACATCACACCTAGCCACTGGATTCCCGCACTTAGCACGCTTGATTTGGGGAGGATCCACTCCTCAAGCCATACGTCTTACCTCAACCTCCATGAAGTCTCATGAATAAGTAATTCAAAGAACTTCCATGTCATAATGGTTCCAACACAATAGACGGCACGTCAATCGGACATCCAGTCTGTAAATTATAGGCAATTTATTGTAGAGGGCCCAGTTGGATTCGGGTTCCTTCCAACCTGGCCATACTCAAAATTTCTCCGAAACTCAATTGGGGTACCTAAAAAGGATTGCCTCATCCAAATTATTCCAACGTCATGGATGGTTTGTCAAACGGACATCCGGTTTAAGAGATATTCCCCTTTTAGTGAAACTAGATTGAAATGGGTTTGGGTCCGGTCCGACCTAGTCGAACCGACCCGACCCGACCTGGTACGGGTCGACCTGGGACCGACCCCACCCAGCCCAAACCAGCTGGGCCCATCTCAGACTGGTTGGACCCAGCCAAGACCGGCTGGACCCAGTCCGGTCCGCTGGTTGGGCGTGGCCCGCCAGCTGGGCGCAGACACAGCTACCCACCGAACAGACAAAGTCTGTTCGGTCATCAACCAGTGGCGTCAGGATGGCACCACCCCTTCAGTTGAATGGTCCCGTAGACCGTTCTAGGGTGGGACCCGCAATCCAGGTCCACCTCCACTACGGCTGGAGTCGCGGCCTCTTCTCTGCAGCGCGCCGTGGTGGTGTGCCGCCTGCCTTCAATGCGGCCGGCATCGACCAGCTATCCCTTTCTGTTGCGGTGGATGCGGGCACCGCCACCACAAGTCAATGGCACTACCATGCCGGCGGAGCTTCTGGGGGACACTATTGAAGCTCCAGTGGTCTGATTCTCTTTCTGTTTGTGCCTATGGGCCTCTCGGGACTCCACCTTCACTGGGATTCCCTCGGTTCCGCGTTGCTGACAAGTTGACCATTCTCCCATGAATAATGCATCAAAAAGAAGTTTAACAGAGGGTTCGAGCCTTTTTCGGATTGGCCCACACCCTCTTCATTATAATTATAACATGTGGGTGAAAAAAAAATGATCATAAGATATAATAAAACCCCCAAATGAATTCTTGCGACAACCTAACTCAAAAACAAATGAGTCTCGGATCAACCCATTAGTTAGTTGATCAACGTTCTTCATATCAATCAAGAACAGATAGGGGTAAATCATTTAAACACATAAAAAAATTAAACCCCTACTTTTAATACATTGGATTCACTGAAGTCGAAGGAGGAGAATCTGTTGTTTGAAGGTGTGTGTCGGCGTTCGTCGCCGCCCGTCGATGTCTGGTTCGAAACCTTAATGGTGTCATCAAATCTCTGCTCTTCATTGGAGGAAGACGTCACCAGTGTTTCTTTAGTGGTTCCTCTCATGGGTATCCAAAACCCATACAAAATATTTTTTTAAATAATGGGAAATAAACCTCTTTTATTTCGTTTCATAAATGTGTTTCATTAATGAACCGCATTGAATGTTCCATTAAAACCTATGAGTGTTGTGATTACGCAACCAAAGGTTGTGCCATTAAACGACTCCCATTTTAGAATTAAGTTACATTGTGGTCCCACCACCTTTAATCAACAGTTGAAACAAAATAAAATAACTCATGGAGTTATTTTATTATTCTTATTATTTTGTAAAGTCCAAAAATTAACTTTTTCATCCGACCCTTTCAGGTCATAGTTAAGCTTCACATAAGCGAATCTTGCTGTTGCACATTCAATGATGCCCTCATATTTTAAATCTGATCATCAGTTAAAAAGATAGAAATCATCACTCGCATGATTACTGAACATACCTTAAATAAAGGTCAAAATTTTGTTTTGGGATATCCGAGCCTTAGAATCACATGTCGTCAATTTTCACAGACTCGTAATAATCCCAAATAATTTAAAAAATATATGGAAAAATTTTAGGTCTTTATGTGTTGAAGCTCCCCAACCAACAGAGAATTGTACACAAAGTAAGGCATTACATTAATTGAAGCACTTAAATCTTTCATAGCATCTGAAAATAATGTCTCCCCTATGGTGGAAGGTATCGTGAATGTTCTTAGATCATTATTTTTCAAGAAAAAAGTGTTTCATGTCCACCCAACCTCTAATTGGTGAATTAATATAATATAGAAAATCCTTTGTAGTGTCTTCTAGTAAAAATGGGAATAACCTAATCTTTACTTATTCTTTATCAAAATTATCATGTTTTAATGTATAACACACAGTATGAAATTCTTTTTTAAGTGCTTATATGGATCTTATACCATGATTCCATGGAATCTTGGTAATAAATGAATTAAAATAGATTTAGTTTTAAAATTGGGTGCCTTGCCTTGTAATTGAATATAAGTGGTTTGCATATCATCATTATGAGAGGTTAGTTATTTTAATGTCTAGTTATTTTCATCCATGTTATGCAAGTTTATTTCAATTTAGATGTTTCTTCCAGAAGAAGAAGATGAAGGATCAATAAGTGTGTCGATGTTTTGTGTGTCCTCCTCCAATGGATTGTTTGGTACTTCTTAGTGTCGATGATGTAAGAGATTATCTAGTTCATGTTCAAATGGAAGTAGTTCCTCCAATGAATATCACATCATTCATAAGGCCTAAAAAGGATTATTTTAGTAATCATATTTCAAAAATGAAGGAAGGTGAATAAATACTTACAAAATACACAATACTTTTATAAAAACCCACACTAAAAACAAAAGTGTTCACTAGCAACGACACCAAACATTTACCATGTTGTTGTGAAACATCAAATTGATTATGATTTAAAGATTATTATATATTCTAGGTAATACCCTAAGTCATCTCTCAAGGAGAGTTTATAGGTTTTGAGTGTGTATTCTTAATAAATATTACTAAAAGAGGGGGTTGTTTTGAAAATAGTTTATAGAAAATAACACAATTTAAAGAGTTTAATAGTTGAAGAACCAAGTGGATTTTAAAAAATATAAGACAAAGGGTTCATTGTGACTTCACTACAAAAATATCAATGTCATCGTTCTTGGAGATTAATTAGGGTTTTATGTAAGTCTTTGGTTGAAATTAATCGAAATCCTGATTACTTCCCAAGCTTTTATATCAAAGAGCATTGATCCAAACCTTGACATAACAATCGTATAGAAAAGGTCCAGATATCATGCATGGTAGAATAACTTCAAAATAAAATTTAAATCTCTAATAAGTGGGGAAGAAAAGGATTCTTTTGTTTTCCAATCGGAACAACACAAGTCATGCACTCAATACTTCAAACAGATTAGTGAAAAGTAAAGAGCATTCCATTCAATTCAATCAAACAAAGAATGCAAAAATGAATCAAAGTAAGATAACTCTAAATGAATTGTTTTAAAACCCAAAATGAATCAATAAAATAGTATCACAAGTGTCATAACTCCCTTTACAAAATGTGTAGCTCCCTCGCAATGAACACCCACCATTTATCCTAACATCAAGAGGAGGAGGAAAGTCGGGTGGAACTACTTCTTCATCCTTGATACCCCTATGAGGATAGGGGACTACAGAGATTATAGGATGAATAGAGGAATCATATGGAACAGAAAATTGGTAGATCTTTCCTTCTAGTTCAAACATGAAAATGAGGTGCACATGGTTCCCTTTTATAGAAAAAAAGGGTACGTGGTTTTTGGAACCCATTTTTCTAGATACTACTTGTGTACCAGTTTTAGAAAAGTAAACGGCCATATCACAACTTGGAAAAAAGTGACGGGTTATTGGTAGGCTTATTTAATATCTCCCTATAAAATTTGGCATCCATTGGAAATCTGGATTGGGAGATATTTTTAAAATATCTAACCTAACTTTTTAATTCATGAAGATTCTGTACCCTGGACATATTTGTTCGGATGGACCACTGTATGAATGAATTGGGATTCAGTTTCTTGATATGAGTTGAATAAAATAAACTTTTTGATCATCGTACAAAAATTTAATCCATTTTAATACACTTATTTCTCTCAATGTTCGAAATAGTGGATATGTGTCATTGGGAAATTTGGCCCATTTTCCCTCTGGATCATCTCAAGGGCCTCCAAATCACCTCCTCCTTCAATGAAAATATCAAAACTAGTATAATTTCCCCTTTTAACGGTCATAAATATTAAATAATGTAATAAAATATAAAGGGTAATTTGATATTATATTTGGAATTTACAATACAAAACAATTTTAATACAATGGTGTAAGGGTGAAATAAAACAGTGAATCGTGGTGCGATCAATACTTCAATCTATAAAATTTATCTGGAGTTTACCATAAACCATTCCATAAATGGTCAAACTTGTAACCCTTACAAACTATAATTCACCCTTTATTCATTAAATAATATATTATATTATACCAAAACATTTTCATTGGAAACTTGGGTCCATCCTTGTACCGATAGTATATAAAATGTGATTTTATTAATCTAGAATCCATGTAGAGGGAGATAATCACATGAAACTTCACTAAAGGATGAACAATAAGATTTTCATAGAGCATAATCATACAAAATAAAACATAAAATTCCCAACTAAGGAGGGGAGGATAAGTTTTCCCTAATTATCATGATTCACTTTATCCATTGTGATTGCAAAAGCTTTCCCTTTTTCCATTTTCCTCAGAGGTTTTTGTGGATTACCATCAACATTATTCTATGGATTGGGTAAATTGTTATAATAATGGTAAAACTCTATGAAATTGAAACACTAAAGTGTGAGACGTACATCTTATGGGGATTTCTTATTATTCACATTATTATATAACTTCTTCCCATTAATTATACACTCAACAACTTGATGACCTTCCCTTCCACACATAAAACATTTAGTATTCACCTTAAAACAAATACCTCAATGTTTCTTCCCAAAATTTATGCATAATGGAAGGCTCATTTTATTTTCTCCATGGTTGTTATATTTTCTATTAAACTACATCTTCCTTTTTTTTCAAAATCATGAGAATTATATGCAATTACAACCTCCATTTACACCTTGATAGCACATTGAAAAAATTCTTCATATCTAAAAAAGCCTCTTATATACAAGGCCTTTCAAATACTAGGATTCAGGACACCAAATAATCGATCAATTTTTCTTTCAGGTCGGATGATAATACCTAAAGAATACCTCACAAGCCTTTTAAAATTTGCTTTATTGGAACCAAATGATCCATATTCTTTCTACTTAATCTCTATGAATTCCTTTTCTATATTCATATGAAGAACACAAGGAATTTACTTATTAAAGAATAAGTTTTTAAACTCATCCCAGTCCACAGATTCAATTTCATCTTGTTTCTTCGTGTTCTTGATTAGGGTCCACCACTATTCATCTTCACCTTCTAAATGATAAATATTCAGAATGAATTTCTCATGTTCTGAACAATGGATAACAGAGAATATCTTTTCATTGGTATTGATTCATTTTACAAACATAAGTGGATTAGAATAACTATTGAAAGAAGGAAAATGTTTCCTCATAAAGGACTCAACAAAACATCGTTCCCTCGTTTTCTCATTAGTAATCTCAACATGATTCATAGCATGAGAAATGTGTGTGAGCATAGCAATGAGGTTTTCGTTCCATATCCCATAAAATTTAGTTTCTCAAGAGTAAAATCATTTCATTTTCCATTTCAATCCCCATAAACATGGTTCCTTCAGGTTCCATTCATTTACTAAAACCAAAAATCATAGAGTAGGAAACAATCATCATTGTGGGGAAGCTCATAATCTTGAAAAACTACTTATATGATGTCTAAATCATGGATCTTACTTTTTTAATATATAACACCTTAAGTTTATCCTAGGTTATTCATAGTCGTATTCTACTTAAATCTTTCATGATGGTTTATAAAGAGTGTGAATTACCAATGCATATCTCATATAAGTATCAAACTAGGTGTGAAGTAAGGCCCATTATCATGTACAAAGTTACACTCGATTTAGGTCCAATGCACCTTTTTAAAGTTTTAACCCTTAGTAAATCTATGCCAAAGCCACATTCACTATTATTATCCATACAAGGATGTATTTCTACAAAACCACTTACTCTATCCTTTACCGAAATTCCAAAACATTTTTCCTATACATTTAATTATCCTTAGAGACATCCCTAGACATATCCTTAGAAATATCCCTATGTATTTCACTAAAAAAATTCATCATAGTTTCCAAAGGTTGACTAACCCTTTCCTTTGATACTAAATATAGTGACCCAGGCTTAACATGCATAGATATCACATCATTTTAGATTAATATTCATCAAACTATAGAAATACATGCCTGAGGACTGTAATAGTTTAGTATCCTTGGAAACATGGAACAAAAATATTCTAACTTAGTGAAAGATATTCAATGATTCACAGAAAGATATCTACCTCTAGTAATTATACGTAATGCATTTCCTTATAACCTGGGGAAATGAAACATAAGAAAGAATTGATCTTGGATTCTAGTAATGGTAAACAAAGGAGATACATAAGAATAACATGAGCATAAGGGTATGAGAATAACTTTTAGAGATCGTACCTTGAATATAAAATATCATATACATAAGTCATGACATAAATATTGGTAGTCCATAAGAAATGAATCATAATGGAAACAATATCATAATCTATGAGAACATAACATAGGAATAAGACATGTAATTTTTGGCATACACATAATCATAAAAAATCCTTTGTCAAGGCTTCCTACCACGCCCTTCATAACATGTTAGGATTGGGTTAATAAACTATGTAACTACTTTGGGCTTGGGATTATCACCCAAGTACCCTCTTATTTGGGGAATAGGATTCCCTCCTATGTGCCCTCTTCTTTCAGGCCTCAGATTCCCCCCCCCCCCCACATACCCTCTTGTTTCGAGCTTAGGATGCCCTCTCATGTACCATCTTGTTTTGGCCTTAAGATTACCTCTTGTTTTGTTATTGGGATTCCCTCCCATGAAACCTATTGATATCATATAACATTTATCATTACCCAATGAATTTGATGTAGATATAGGTCCCACCCATAACATAATTAAATCATATATTCATGTGCCAAAATATAACAAAACATTCATCATATCATGACCCATGAAATGAAATGGGTATAATTAACGTTTCATAACATCATAACCTATAGAAAAGGGATAGATTTAATAATCATTTAATCAAATCATAACCCCTGAAAATAAGTGGTTTTAATAATCATATAACCTGTAAAAGAGAAACTAGTTTCATAAACCTCATGACATCAAAACATAAACCATTCAGAGAAAGAATATGAATGGACCTGTTGGATACTTTTCTATAAATTCATGAGTAACACAAACAGATGTTATATTATATGTAAAATAATTTGGAAAGATCTTTTAAAACCATTTCTTGAGGAAAATATCTTTTCTTCGTTGAAAATTTATTTTTAAAACATAAAGCCTTTTGAAAACCTTTTCCTTTGAAAACATATTAAATAATCTTGAAAATGTTTTGAAAATAATTTCATTAAAAACACTTTGAAAACTTATAATATATTCCTTGAAAACCATAAAACATATTTAAAATCCTTTTTCGTTAAAAATAATCTTAAAATATCATCATTAAAAACATTTTTGAAAACATGGTTTTTGAAAGAACGCATATTTTTTACTGAAAGGAGAAATAAAGTCGGATTTTTATAAAAAAAATATTAATTATATTAAGTACCAAAGAGTGTAAAATGGTACCATTACTTGGATATAACTTTAATAAATATCAGGTAATCAAATTCATGGGATTTATTAATATATGGATCATAATATTTCAATAGTGGAAGCATAATCATAAATAATCTCGATAAACGATGAAATTGTAGTTATAAAGCATTACCACTTTTGTAACATTGAATCCTAATACAATGGAAATAATAAAATTAAATAAATCAGAACATATAATTAAAATAATTACAATAATGGTATAATATTTCAAATTTAGTATATACACCTCATATAAAATATAGGTTCATAACAAGACATGTGTCTCCAAGAAGGCAAATTGAGACAAAATTACTTTACCGATTTGACAAATTTTGAAACATAGACCCCATGAAAGAAATATAATAAAATTTATATGTAAATAAAAATAAATTTACATATATTAATTATATAATACATTCAAATGTATTATATAGACTACACAAAATAAATGAGTGGTGAATAAGGAAAGTATCTCACAGAAATAAAAAGTGAGATGAAATTCCCTCACCTTAAGCCTTGATTTTCTTTGTACACATTAAAAACTCATGTAGAATAAATATTAGTTTGTTATAAATATAATATATAACCATATTATTTTATCTAATACCATATATTATTTTTTATTACTCTATATTACCCATTTATTGACAACTCCATGTTAATGTTACATTTCAGGTAATATCTGCTTTATTTTTCATATATGTTTTGACTTGTTATTCTTGATCCTATTAATTAGATCACTATTTACTTATTTACATAAGGTAAAACATGGTTTAATTATAATATATATTCATTATATTATTATTTATAATAATCTATATATGATATAAGTACGAAATGGAATATAGCGTTCATGGAGACGGTGGTCATACGTACACATGAACGTTGTTTTCGTTTTATTGTGGTATTGAAAGAAATAAATTAAATGACATGTGTGTGTGTATTATAATTAAATTATAATTATTATTTCATATATATCATATAAATTCACTAAAAACATCCTTTATACATTCCATTTAAAGTGTGGATGAATCACATCACTTTGAGGAGGCAGTAGTCCACACATCCCCAAACAAAATTATCATACTTACGCAAAATGGAAATTATTAAGTTATGTGTTATATAATAATTATAGAAGAATAAATACATAATAAATAAAATATAAAATATATAAAAATATATTTTACATCATAATTACTAACCATGATAGGTGGTAAATGAAAAATGAACAGCATCGTTTCATGAGGCAGTAGTTCTCTATACACAATAACGATAAGTTCATTACCCATTAGATAGAAGTGTGTGTAACTAAATTTATAAAAATTATAATAAAATATATATAAATATAGTTATGATACTTTTTATAATATAATAATTTAATATGAATAATTTAGGTGTTGGATAATTAAAATAAAACAAAGGAACTTGAGGAAGGATGTTACCTCTTCTTTGGGTACCTCCTTTTGGTTTGCACCAAAGGGCTTCCTTGGCTGGATTTCTGCACACATTAAGGATTCTAGAAGGAATATAGGTATGTTGGGAGATTATTTTTTTATATTTTGGTTGATCAAAATGGTTTGAGAGGTGTGAATAAGTGGGAGGGGTGAGTGCCTTTTTATAGGGGAAGACAAGTTTTATTCTTGTAAATTTTGGGAAAGGGAATTATACACACTTTTTTCCCATGTAAAGTGGCTCCAATAATAGAAATAATTCAATAAAAGTGAGTATAGGGTCTAAATATGAATGTATAATGGATTTTGGAAAATTTTATAGGTCATTCTGGCCCTTAAGTTATAAGGTTTAGTCTGTTTTTAAGCTAATTTTCCTCTTAATCGTTGTAATTAATTTTAATTAAATTCACTAATATTTTTTTGATAAAAATAATAATTTTTCCTTATTATAAATTATAAATTATTATTATTACAAATATGGAATCTATTTTTTCCAATTACAATCACATAATTTGAAGTAATTAATTTAATATTAATCCCACAGATGGGATGACAATGCGGGTTTTTAAAGTAAAAGTGTTCAAATGTTTGCTAAGTTTTTATATTCAATATCAAAGTGAAATTAATACCAAAGGCCAAAATTGGATTATTTGAGTAATAATTGATATAATTATACTTTAAAACCAATTATAAATATAATTTAACCTTATTAATAAATTATATTAAAAATAATTTTTGAATTAAAATTTAGTATTTTTCATTATTCATCTAAAAATGAAACTTCATAGAAAAGTACCAAAATATCAACCTAAGATAATTTTTATGTTCCAATTAAAATATATTTTTTATTTTGAAATATAAATTCAATAAAAGTGCAAAAATTGGATTTAAAATGGGTTATCCATTAAAAGAGATAAAACTTCTTTTCTAAAAATATAGGTTTTTATGTGTAATATTGGGTTTGTTCTTATATTATGCCTATAAAATATATTCAATGAATGTAAAAAAATATTTTATTGAATATATAAAATATATATTTAATTAATATAATTCATTAATAGCAATTAATTTAATTTATTAGGATAAAATTACTTTGTGATCATAAAAGTAGTTTTTATAAAAACATTCTCTTTATATTATATTGGTTCTTATATTAATTTATAATTAATTTGTAAACAGTGAATTTGAACATGTATTTTCATAAATTAGTTAATATTATTAATAATATTCAACTTAGAAAATGGTAATATATTATTATATTAAGTGATAATATTTTAAATAATATAATAGTGTTTGGTAAAACTCAGTATTGTGTGTTACGCAATCCATCGAGGAAAGTCAGTCTTGCATGTAATGTAAGCTAACCTCGGTGTTCTGTATAGGGAAAGCTAAAATTTATGTTGTTTGTAGTTAATTACTAACTTGGTGTTTCATATAACCCAATCCAAACTTAGTGATTTTATTTAAAAAAACTATATTTAGTGTTGTGTGAAGTGAAAAATATAAAAAAGATTAAATTAATTTGAAAATATATATTTCAAAAAATATTGGGGTGTTACAATATTAGCATATCCTATAGGGTTTAAATTGATCCCTCAGAATGACCATATATAATACTAAAACTCAAATATGTATCAAGATCTTATGGAATACTTTGCCAAAATGTTAATGTAAACTTCAGATCCCAATCAGATACAATTGAATATAGTACCCCCCATAAAAAATTAACACTTCCTTAATATATATTCTAGAAAAAGGATCCAATGATAAATCTTATCTGATAGCAATGAAGTGTGCTGACTTCATAAATTGATCAACTACAATCCATAATTACCTCAACATCAAAGATAAGATAAAACTTAAAGGTTACCATAACCATTAATCATATTTCCAAAAATATTAACGGCATTCTTCCTCAAATTACTTTGTCAATGCATACAAAACCAGAGGGTTTCATTTCAATGAATTTCTATTAAAATATCTTTAATCTTGATAAACTCCCATCACATAAAACCTCAATAGGGATGTTAAATAATTTAAACTTATGATCAACCTTAAACTAATAAACCCATGATGGTAACCATAACTCTTAAGTCAGTCTTACCTAGAGACATATATGATTCCAGAAAGTAATTATACTTTTATTACTTAAATAATATCTTATCTTATTCAAAAAAAATTCCATTGGAATATTGAGTTCAACCTTGTATTGATAGAATATAAAAATTTGATTTCATTATTCTATAATTCATGTATAGGGAGATAATAAAATGATATTTCACCAAATAATGAACAATTGTATTTTCCTAAGGGTCATTTATACAAAATAAAATATGAAATTAAAAACTGAGGACATGATTAGTGTTACCAAATTATCATTATTTACTTCAACCATCATGATTTCATAATATTTCCCTTTTTCCTTTTTCTTCATAGGTTTTCTTCATATCATCCTCATTATTCCTTGGATTGGCACATTGATTATCATAATTTCTATACTCTCATTCATAATACTGGAGTGTGGGTGGTTCATTATGTGAATCCTTCTCTCTATTTGCATCATTATAAAACTTCTTCCCATCACTTCAGCAATACATTTCCTGATGACCTTCCCTTCCACACTTAAAACATTTACTAGTTACCTTAAGATAATTTTCTCCATGTTTCTTCCTACACTTTGAGTATAAATGAAATATCATATTTTTCTATCCATGGTTTTTATAATTTCCTTTATATTCTATTTTTCTCTTATTATCAAAACCATGAGATTAATACATAACTCCAACCTCCATTTCCACCTTGATAGAACATCGAACAATCTCTTCATAGATACTAAAGTCTCTTATGGATAAGTCACTTCAAATACTTCATTTTAATACACTAAATAATAAATAAACCTTAATTTCAGGATGAATTATAATACAAGAATAATACCTTGTAGGTCTTGTAAAATTGTCCTCTTATGTACCAAAAGGTTCATCATCCTTTTGTTTTATCTCTAGGAAATCTTTCTCCACTTCATACAAAGAGTATGAAGAAATTTATTATATAAATATAAGTTCTTGAAATCATTACAATATATGGAGTCAATTTCATCATGTTTCTTCATATTCTTGATAAGATTCCACCATTGATCAGATTCACCTTCCAAATAGTAGATAGAAAAAAATGACTTTCTCATGCTTCGAACCGTAGAGGATGAAAAGTATATTTTCAGTGGTGCGGATCCATTGATTAGAAACTTGTTGATCATAGGAATCACTGAAATAAGGTGGTTGTTTCCTCATGAAGGACTCAAAATAATTTTATTCCTCCTTTTCTTGTTTGCAATTCTATCATGATTAATAGATTGATAACTTTGTGTGAGTATAGTAACAATATTTTTCATTCCAACTCCCATAATTTTTGGTTTCTAAGGATGAAAATAATTTCATTTTCCTTCCAACACAACATTAACAAGATTCCTTTGAGTTTCATCCATAAACTGAAACCAAAATCATAGTGTGGGAAACACTAATAATAGTGGGGAACCACATAATCATGAAAAATCACTTATGGGGTGTCTAAATCACGACACATTATTTTCAGTATATGAAACCTTAGGATAAATCTAGGTCATTAATAGTTTTTATATATTTAATTCCTTCATTATATTTCATAATGAGTTTTTGAATTTCTAAAGAATATCCTCTGGGAGTGTCATACCATGTGTGCAACAATGCCCATTGTTGTGCACCAGGTGATGATTGAGTCTATTTAAATGCACCATTTTAAATTTTATTACCCCTATGTACCTCTTTTCTAGAGACAAATCCACTTGTAGTATCTAGGCAGGGATGTAATTTCTTGAAAACCACTCGCTCCATCCTTTACCAAAATTCTAGGACATTTTCCTATACTTTGACTCATACTTAGAACTATCCTTAAAGACATCCCTAGAAATATCCTAAAAAATATCCCTAGGGATATCACTAAAGTTTTCACATTCTATTTTCTAAAGGTTAACTAAACCTTTCATCTGATACCAACTATAAATACCCAAGCTTTTCATACATGGATATTACATCTTTTTAGGTGAATATTCAATACATTACACAAACACACACCTGAGGGTTGTAATAGTTTAGTCTTTTTAGATACTGGGTGCATAATCTTCTAATTTGGTGAAAGATATTTATAATATCCCATAAATATCCTATCCTTTCATAATCTTCAAAAACATACCCTACTTAAAACCTTTCTTCATAACTTGAGGAATAGAATCATAAGAATGGGTGAGAAATGATTCTCAATAAGGGTAAAAAAGGGTGATAAGTAAGCATAAAATAAACATAATGGTATGATAAAATGAGCATAACATTTGTAAAATATTCCCTTCATATCAAAAATATGAATCTTGAGTCATGGAATAATGATTTGTAGTTCATAATACATTAATCGTAAGTAAATCAAAGAACACGAGCCATGAGATCATAAGATAAAAGTAAGAAACAAAATTTTGGAATACACATAAGCATAGAAAATCATTTATATAGTAGTCAAGTATCACCACCAAGTATATAATAATAGAATATTTTAACTCCTTGAACCATCATAGTAGTCAAGGTTCACTCCCAAGACCATCATAGAAGACAAAGTCCCTTACTGAACCAGGTCCACTCCCCATTCCAGTCCTGTGTATCTCATGAGATATAAATCATTTACCAATTAATTTGAGGGAGATAGAGGTCCCACCCATCTAATAATTAAAACAATATTTATGTGTTTCACAAGATCATAAAACATGCATCATATCATAACCCATTAAATTAAAAGGGTTTCATAAAAATTTCATCTTATCATAACCTATGGAAAAGAGACAGGTTTTATAATGATTTCATTATTTCATCGTATCATAACCTATGAAAAGAATTAGGTTTATAAGTTTTCAATAATGGTATAAACCATGGAATATAAATGGGTTTCATAAATATTTTTTCATTATAAACCATTCAAAGAAATAATAACAATGGTATCCTTGGTTTATATCCCCAGTAAAACATAAGTTACATCAAAGGATATCATCTTAGATAGAAAATGATTTTTCAATATAAATCACATGTAATTTTTCTTGAAGAGGATAAATTTTCATTAAAAATAAATATTTAAAACTAAAACAATTTTGTAAATCCTTTTCTTTGCAAATAACTATGAAAACTTATAAATGAATATTTAAAAAACATTAAAACATTTCATAAGTACAATATCATTTCTTATTTGAAAAATCCATTTTTAAAACATAAAAAAAAATTAAAATAATTTTCTTTGAAAATAACCATGAAAATTATAAAGTAATATTCAAATAAAATAATGGTCCTAAAGGTGAGAAATTGTTTCCATGTCGTACACATTAAAATAAATATTCATTTCACATTTTTTGTAAAATCCAGACGAGCATTATTTGGAAAATGAAAGGAATATTCCTTTAAAAATATTTTATAAAAAGTAAAACATTGTTAAAAATTTCTTTAATTAGTTATTTAAATAATTATAAAAACATTTTTGAAAACATTTTTAGAAAACATAGTTTTGGAAGGAAAGGGGTCTTATACCGAAAATCTTATTTTTCTTAAAAACAAATTAAAATATTGAGTACATAATGAGAGGAAAATTAAGGTAAAAAATATATTCTCATTAAATAACCATATTATAATAAAATTCCATAGTTTATTGATATAGGTATCCAAATATTTTATCATCAAAAACATAATCATAAACAATCTCAATAAATGATGAGATTGTAAAATAAAATCTTTACAACTTTTGTAACTTTGAAGCATAAGACTCATGAAGGAATATCATAAAATGAAACTGAATATATCATGAGGATAAATAAATTCATGATATTTCATGTTAAATGTATCTATATACACCTTGTATAAGAATATAGGTTCATAACATAATCATATGTCTAAAATAAGGCAAATTAAGATAAAAATATCTTATCGATTTGGTAACTTTTGAACCGTAAGCCCCATGAAATAGGGATCCTAAAATAGATATTTAAATACCAATAATTTTAATTATAATCATGATAAAATACATTCATATACAATATATACACCACATAAATGAAACATGTAGTGAATATGGCATTTGTCTCACAAAAAGTAAAAGTGAGGCAAAAATCCCTTACCTTAAGGCTTTAATTATTTCATACATGTTCAAACCTCATATATAATAAATATAAGTTTATTATAAATTTATTAAATAACTATAAATTTATATATAATACCATATATTATTCACTAATGGCCTTTTATTACATGTTTATTAACAATTCATTATTCAAATCATGTTTTGGGTAATAACTGCTGGAGCAACAAGAGTGGATTGAAAAGAAAGACCGGATCGTTTCCCGGGTTTTCAACAGAGGAATAATTTCTATGGAGTAATTCATTCAAACTATGTACAAAAGTATGTCTTACCTTGAGGAATTAATTAGGGAGGATCCAAGTACTCAGGTTGTTACCCTGCAATGGAAATTATATTGGGTTTCAAACTCAAATCATCTAAGCCCCATGTTTCCTAATTTTGTGATTTCTTTTAGCTCTTAGTGATGTGTATTGTGAACTTCGGTTTTCAACATCCCCTTAAAGTGGTTTTAATAAAAATTTATGTTTGGATGGATGGATGGATGGTAATAACTGCTTTGTTTTTCATGTATGCTTTTATTTTGGATTTTTTACCCTATAACTTTGATCATAGTTAAATAATATCCATAATAATAAAAATTAATTAATTATCAAAAATTTACCTTAATTATAATTTTAATACCAATCATGAAATATGGTTTTGAGAAATGAAGTATGTTGCGATCATGGAGACGGTAGGTTGTACGTACTCAAGAGTAACATTAAAAATTTTCAATGATCATTATGAAAAAGAGGTTAGTCGTATATTGTCTTTAAATAATTATAATAACATCATAAATACCATATTATTTATTTAAATTCACTTATACTTATCATTCATGTGGTGTGGTTTTGAAAAGAGTCACATCACTTCGTGAAGGCGGTAGTTTACACATACAAGATCAACATTGTCATATTTCAATGAGTGAAAATGTAAGAAAGAAAATGATATATTATATCTTCACAATGATAAATATTAAATAAAAATAAAAATTATTTCTTGAATATAACATATATTTATCCTAATTATCTTCCATGTAAATCATTAGTGAAAACGAATCACACTGTTTCATGAGGTGGTGGTCCACTATATACATGGGAGACATTATCATATCCCCTATGGGATGGAATGTAAAAATTTATATATAATATAATGACTCAAAATTTATAATTATGTTATAAATATCATATATATACTTTATATACATCATCATACCCAACAATGATAGGTGGTGATGGAAAAATTATTGTCATCAGTTCCCAAGATGATAGTCAGTCGTACACACAAATAATGATTTCATAACCCATTTGATGGAAGTAAAGATTATTTTAGGTAATTCCAATAACATAAAAAATAGCATTATATTGAAGATACTAATATTATTATATCATCAAGGTTTAATAATAATTTAATTAGGTGGAGAAAGAAATAAAATAAAAGCACACATTGAAGAACGTTACCTCTTCTTCAGGTAACCTCCTTATGTTTTCACCAAAATACTTCCTTGTTTGGATTTAATATAAACAAAGTATTATAGTATTATATTAGGGAAATTTTTAATTGATTTGGTTAGTTATTTTACAAAAAACGGTTTTAATGTGTGAATAAGAGAGGAGAATGGTGGCCTTTTATAATTAAGGTGGGTGGCACACTTGTAGTTTTTCAAAAAGAAAAAGGTGTTCCCATGTTTTTCTCATGTAAAAAGACTCCAAAATAAATTATTATAGATACTTATAAATTATATGGTCAAAATATGTCCATAAAATATATTTTATACAAGTTTTTAGTTAATTTTAACCCTTATCATTTTATTTTAACCCCACAGTAAACCTATTTTTATCTTAAGAGCGTTAATTAATTTTTACTATTTTCACTATTAATTTTGGTCAAAATTTAACCTGAACTTATTATATAATATAAATTATTATGATTCCAAATATCAAATATATTTATAAAAACTCAATTCACATAAGTGGAAAATATTTATTTAAAATTAATCCTGCAGATGCAATGAGAAAGTGGGTTTTCAAAGAGAAAATGTTCAAAAGTTTACAAAGTTTTTATATCCATTTTCAATATGAAATTGATTCCAATAAAATAAATAAGATTAAAATATATATAATTGAACTTATTTTACTTTAAAACCAATTTAAAATATAATTTAACTTTATAAATTATTCATACAAAAAGTTTGTTTTCAATTAACATTCAGTATTTTTCACTATTCATAATTTAGTCAATAATGTTCATACCTACCATTCCAATATCTAGGTGATAAATATCATATTAAATAATATTTTTTAATAATAATTCATGTATCATTTAAAATCATTGTTATGTGTAACACAAGCTAAACTCAAATATAGATGTAGCATAATAAAAACTCAATTTTGTGTGTAACACTTGCTAAACTCAATATTGTGTGTAATGAAAAATATATAAATGATTAAATTTATTTGAAAAAAAATTCAAAAAAATAATGGGGTGCTATATTCTTCATGTAGTACTTAGTTGGATCATCCTACATTTCAAGGATCAAGATCATTTTTAATAGACCCAAGAGGGTTCTTGGACTATGTCAAAGTATATACATTGAATAGATACTAAAGAGATTTGGTATTGAACAATCCAATAGGGGATTGGTTCAAATGTCACATGGTACACATATTTCAATGAAAATGTATTCCCATACACACTAATAAATATAAATAATGAGTAATATCTCATACTCTTATGTGATAGGATAAATCATGTATGACATGTTATGTACTATGCTTGATGTTGCCTATACCATAAGAATGGTAATAAAATATCAAGTTGATCTAAGTGAACTACATTGGTTTACAATTAAGTATATCCTTAAGTATATTAGGTGCATTAAGGATATGTTATTGGTGTATATAGGATAATATGAGGTAGTCATAAGTGGTTATATTGATATTAACATTCAGATAGATCATAATAATCTAAATTTGTAGTAAGGATATGTATTCAGTCTCAATTGATGATTTGTGAGTTGGAATAGTTTAAAAGAGATAGTTATAAATGATTTTATAATGGATTCTGAGCATATAGTAGCTTATGATGTAGAAAACGAGGCTATTTTGATATTAAATATTGTCTTAGATCTTGATTTAGTGTCTAATAGTAAAGACATTATCACATTATATTGCGATAATGCTAAATTGATGGATACCTTAAAGGAGTCATGGTCACACCAATATACATAAAATATACTTTGGAAGTATCATCTCTTGAGTTATTTTTCATGTAGGGGTAAAGTTATGGAGAGAATATTTTTTGAGGAAGAGGATATGACAGACCCCTTGACTAAATCTTTATCTCAATAGTAGCATGAGTATCATGTGAGAGTGGACTGAAGGATGTTAGTAGTTGGACCAAGTAAAAGTGGGAGTTTGTTGGAGTTGGTGCCCTAAAACCAACATCTATATACTTTATGATTAACTATATTAATTATCTTGAATATTAATATAAGTATTATCACATCATGATTATTCTTATACCTGACATTGTATGTGATAATATCCTAAGAGTAATTGGTACACTAAAAGGTCATATTAGTTTCCTTCTAGGATAAGAACCTAGAACTATCAAGATGGTGTTCTTAAATATACATTTTAAATTTTAATGATATAATTTTATGGGTTGTGAATGATACAAGCTAACAGGGGTGGAGACTCATAATATAGTGAGGAACTCTCTCATGGTGTACTCCCTTGGTAATTTCCAGTGCAAGTGATTATGAAAAAATGACCCTCCATTAGGAAATCCCCATTCATATGTGCCATTGGATATTCCTATCTGTAGATGTATGTATTGATATTTATACATTATTATTATTATTATTAGAAATAATTAGTGGTGTATATTTATCCATTGATAAAAAACTTTGAAAACATATGTTCCTGGTGAAACAGGATATGTTGAGTACATCATGAGTGATATTTCATTAATGAATATTGTGAGAAGGTATTTTTCCCTTCTGTTATTTAATTAAAGTTGGTATCTCAGGCCCTTTGATAGTAATGTAAAAGAATAATTAAATCTTTTCCCGGGTTTTCAGTGGGTAGCCTCAACTCTAAAAATTTAAATAAATAGTCCTTGAGCACATTAGTTAATGATACTGGCATGGTCATAGTGAACATTCATACGAGTTTGTATGTCATTAAAACACTTACTTATTTATCTATAGGTTCATTTGAATGTTTTTAGATTCTAAACTTGTAATTTAGGTGGTTCCACCTAATGTCACTGAGAAAGGGTCCAAAATGGTCATATAGTAAGTGTATATTAAATAAAAATTAAACTAAAATTTTAATTTAACAAGTTAGAATAAATATTATTCCTGTTTTATGGATTAATACTTATTAAATATTGGTTGGTTTTCAAGATTTAATCTTGATTTTTTAACAAGAATAAATATATCAGTTAAATAATAATAAATACATATTTGTAAGATTTATTGAATATAATATATATTATGTTTATCGATAAAAAATTTTATAATATTTATTTATTAAATAAATGGTCATTATTTAAGGTAGGTAAATACAAAATAGAGTAGACAACTCGAGTTTAATGCTCGATCCAGAAGTGATATATTTAACATCATTTAAATAAATGTTAATTTATTTATTTAACAAATGATATTTATTTATACACAGGTTTTTCGTATGTTAAGAAAAAATAATAATAATATTTATATTATTATTAAACATGTGGTTTAATAAAGAACAATGAATTGGTTAAGGTCTTATGTGTAATTACCAACTCTAGAGTGGATTTATAAGTGCCTGATTATATCATATTCCAGGTTTAGTCGCTTGTTGTGTATAACAAACCTAGAGAACGTTCTCTCAAACCCTAGAGATAATACTCTCAAGAACACACTCAAGTATAAAAGCTTCAATCCTTTGAGAGATAATTAATAATCCTTCATCCATAAATTGGTTCTTCTTACAATTAATAACGAATGATGCAAGCAGTCAGGATTGACCGTTCTAGCACCCACTGATTCTACAACGATGTTTTGAGATTTTGGACCATGCGTGGACCATTTCTAGATATATTCTTCCTTTTGATCCTATGAAACAATGATTGTATGATAAAAGAAGTCAACTAAAACATTAACAAATAAATAATTACAAGATTATGTAATTATAAATCTATTTTTAAAATAATTATAACTTATAATTGATGATCCTTTCTTCTAGTTCTGACATTAACAATTCAATTAATTTTTTATTTAATTCTATGGGTCATGATGTTCTTTGTCATGTTCATCTCAAATTATTTCTCAATTAAGACAAAAAAATGAGTTGGTTATCCCTAATAGGTTCTTCTGTTGTTTACATAACTTTTAGGTGTATCCCACCCCATTATGGTGTGGCCAACCTCCCTTTATGAAATTTCATAATGGAAAATAAGAAGTCCTCACTAGAAAATAAGGACCCTACATAGTCCACACATTTGGAAGTATCCCTCCTCAAATCTAAAAATCAACAGTAAGTAAAATTCCATCAATAAAGAATAATCACCTACCATGATACAAAGTCTTTTCCCATGGCATGGATTGTTTCATCACAAAACTACAGATCTCCAAAGATATCCAAAATTTCCAAAATTTTCAAAATAACCCCAGAATTATACAATATAAATGACCATAGTGAATTGGGGTTTCATGATCATATTGTCTTCTAAAAAAATTTTGCTAGTGGTTTTTTTATCTTATGTAGTGTATTACTAGTAGGGAAATGTCCTTGATGAACAAACTATTACCATATGCATAAAAGATAGTATTTATTAGAGTTTTTCTAATAGGTATTGGAATTTATTTATCTTCTACATTTTTTCCCTTAAAAGATGTTGAATGTGGTTAAAATCATATCTATAAAATACTTTTAGAATGAATTTATTAATTTAAAAATAATAATTTTTAACTTCAAATGATGGATGTAACCCCTAGTGTTAATTTAAACTATTTTATGAATTTTTTATTTAATGTTGATGAGTTTAATATGAATCATTGGTCTCTACATGAACTAATGTGAATTTTTTACCTATATACTGATTTAATTTTTTTGATTTTAATTGTTATGGGTTTGATGTTAATTGGTGGTCTAATGTAAATTACTATATTTTTTTTGGTTTTTTTCCTTTTTTGATTTCATAAATGTTGATTTTGGTTCGAGAAAATTTATTCCTCATATATCCAAATGAATTTTGTTAGAAAAAATAGTATAGGAAATAGGTCTTATCCTACTTAGAAATTTGGTGTTGATGTTGAAAAAAATGGAAAAAAAGTGAAGTGTAAGTTTTTTGATAAATTATTTTCAGGAGGGTTTTTTCGATTGAAACACCATTTGGCTCAAACTAATAAAGATGTATCAACATGTATAAGTGTGTAAAATTAATAGAAACAAGAATGTTTAAGTATGTTTCTTATGAATATAGGATTGATTAATAAAGGAATAAAATATCTTCATGATATTAGGGATGAAACGAATTCTTCCTATTCAGGGAAATATGACATGACGATTAATAGGTTTTTGAAAAAATATAGTGGTAATAAATATGAAATTAATTATATAAAACCTTCTTATGAGCCAATTTTTGAAAAGGGGGCTCATTATATTGATTTGATGTTAGAGTATTTGGAGAAAAAATTATATGTACATAAGGTGACCTTTTATAGTGTAAAAAGGTCACAATATATATCTATTCAATGAATATGCTCATTCCTTAGATATAAAAGTTTACAAAAGGAAAAGATTTTATTAGACTAGGGATCACTCAGTTTTCTACCTCATACCTGACTTCATTATCCCTTAGTGAGCATAAGGGTGCTCTGATAAATATTTTTACATCACCAAATGGCAGTCTAGTGGTTTTGAAAAAGAGAAAGATGGAAAGAAAGTGAAATTAACTTTGTAAGGTACTTGCTTTTGGTATGATGTCATGAAATTTTTAAGGGTTGAATTCCAACTCATTAAAGTACTTCATCTTGTTTATTCGGATGAGAAACCATCTATGGGATTCTTTTATGGGGAGATGGACCAAGAAAAGGAAAAATTTAAGGACAATTTTAGTAATACCAGGAAAAGGTGCATCATTTAAAGGGATATTTTTTATTACTATTATGTGGATTTCATTGAATACTAATATTATGGTGTTACCATTCAATATGTAATAATCTTCCTATTTGAGAAATAATTTATGAGAGATGGGTTATTCAACTCAATAGTTCATTGCATGTTTCTACCTATTATTTAAATCCTTAATTGCACTATAGTTCCAACTTCATAGTTGGTGTAGCGATCAAAATTGGCATATGATTTCTTGAATAAATTGGTGCCCACCCAGGGGGAGTGGGACCAAATATATTTGCATCTATACAATTTCAAAAATTTAAGAGTCTTTCTTGGTATGGATTTTTCAAAAAGGATGAGAGATTAAAAGACACTAGCTTATTAGTGGGATTTATATGCAGATGATGTCCCTAAGTTGAAAATATTTTTGATCTGTGTTTTGATCTTGGCCAATAGTTCTTTTGGATGTGAATTAAATTGGAGTTCATTTTAGATGGTAAGTTTAGAATGATATTGAATCTAATTATATTAATATTTTGAGTTAATAAATTTAACATATTTTTCTCTTGTGTTTTCAGGTTCATACAAATAGGATAAACCGATTACACCAAAGCAAAATGAATGATTTGGTGTTTATTATGTAAGATTTAAAATTGAATGAGCAGAGGACTATAAGAAAAATGTATTGAGCCTTCTATTTTTAATGATATCTCCTCTGATGAATAATGGATAACTAAACCAGATGATTTTGAACTTTTAGAAAATTATGTGTAAAATGATTTATTTGATTATTATAATCCCAATTTAGATGATATGGAAATTCATGATGATATTGTAAATGATAGTGATAAAGATAGTGATGAGGTTATTGATTAAAATATTCAAGATGCTCATGGTTTTAGTGAGGCTGAAAATGACGGTGATGATGATGATGGTAGTATTTTTTGTGGTGGATTATTTAAATCCATCCAGTATTATTTATTTATTTGTTTACTTAAGTTGTACAAGAAAACTATTTCAAATCCTGGTACTGTGAATTTATGAGTCTTGTAAATTATATTTTTATATTTTAACTCAAGGTTTAATTATATAAGTTTGTTATTACATGTATATGGAATTATTTATCATGAAGTGTGAGTATTATGTGAAAATTTTAAATTAATTTTTGAAATCAGGAGATTTTGTTGAAGGTAACTACTCCTTATGTCTGCAAGTTGTGTGTCTAATCAATTCAGGACTCCCCTACTGCTAATGTGGGCTAGGTGAAGTCTATGTGCAGGCTGATTTCCAATAGGAGTTCTTTGAAACTAAATCTGGGTAACCATTTCAAAAAAAATCAAGTCCAATAATTAGTTCATGACCAAGAGGAGGAAAATTATGAGGTGTATCACATCTATGAAGTAGATTCTGGCGACGACAGATTCAATCAACTCTCAATAGATGGTGTTAAAAGGATGAAAGGTAAAGGCCTACATAGCCTAAGGAGGAAGAAGGGCCAGAAGGTATCCTAGGACTTAGGGAGATGCATTGTGACTAAGGTAAATAAATCCAAAGGGTGTAAGCACTATTCATACTTTCCAAAACCAATGGAAACAAGGTCGACTAAAAAGGGGGTGTCCAAAACAGAGCTTGATTGTAAAGGCACTGAGTAGGCCCAATTTAATAAGAACACTAAACATTAAGGTGAAAATATAATGGAAAATTTTTGAGGTCCTAAGGGACATGAGCAGTTTGCTGACATGATGGAAGCTCCACCTCAGGAATCAAGGTCTATTTAGGAGAGAATGGTACAAAGGGTGGAATCAGAGAAAGAAAATTGTTTGGAGCTCATACTTTGTTCTAAGGAAGAAATTCTAGAAGTAATTTTCAGAATCAAATCTAAAAAGGAAGAGGTGAACAAGATCTATGAGATAACGATTCATGTTAATCTAAATGAGGACCAAAGGGCATGAATTAAAAAACAAGACCGCATTCTAGCATGAGGCTTCAAAAAAAAGGGCGATCGGCCTAGAGAAATATATACATACTTGGAATAAGTTTTCCGATCACTTTGAATATTTTATTAAAAATGATCCAGAAGTTATCTTCACTTAAATGGGGGATATAAATATTGTTTTATTCCTATAATGTTAGTATCAAATTTAATGATTTTTTTCTTCTTTTTGTGTTTTCTAACTTTGATCTTTGACCTTGTGAGGATCCCCACTTTTTCCTCAGAAGTACTTCTTTGAAATAAAAAAAATTAATTTTTAGTCAATTGGTGTCGTGAATGATGTTATAATTTGACCTTATGCTATAATTTGATCAATCTTAATAGTTTTGATTAGTTTCAACTACTTGTAATAATATAGATAATGGTATCATACCATCCTTCCTTCTTAGAATTGTCTTCTCTTAATAAATTCCCATGAATAACTTATGCATACACTTAAATCATGAAAATAATAATAATGAAATTTATTTAGATAAAGAACAATATAATGAGCATTTTTGGATTTATTTCATGATCTATAAGATCATCTCTATCACATTTCACACACTATTTTACCCTTCCATGAAAGAGTTTATCCTTATGAAGGTGATAATGATCCTTAAATAATGAGTGTTTATCTTTAAAACTATTTACTTTTCTATATAAATCAATACTTTTGTAGGATCTTACTCTTTTTTATTCACTTATTCTTCCATATGAAATTTACTCTTCAATAAAAAATTTCTTTCTATAGGATAAGTTATTCTTTCATACTTAGTAGTTACTTGTCTAAAAATTCCATTACCCTTATGATATTTACTCATCTCTTGGATGGTTGACCTATCTAAAATCATCAAATTACAAATAAGATATTGGAATTTTACTTTTTCAAAATCTTGAGTAACTCATTTAAATTCACCAACAAATCTTACAAAGTGCTGCTTTACTTTACATTATTTTTTGTCCACAACCTTACAAACATCATCAGACGATCTTTATGAACACCCACATACATCATGATATTGAAAATATGACAGAAGGATCATTACTTGGACTTAACAGTCTTGGAAATTATATCATCAACAACAAAAATCCAAAAATACAAGTTTTTTTATAGAAGTACAAAAACCTCACTTAGTGATATTAAAATACTTCTTATAATTATAGGTTAATGGGTGAACTGAGCGAGGTTTTATACTAATTTTTAATGTCCTTGGTGAAGTTTTTTTATACAATTAAATCTTGGTAAATGGGTGTCCCAAGAATTATAAACAATATTTTATCATTATGTTAAATCCTAGGTAAGATACTAATTTTTGTCCTTTTGTTAATTCCACTTACCTTCTATTGTTGATGATAGTTTCTCTTCCTTATAAATTACATTTTTTCTTGAAGAAAATAGTCCATTGAGAGGGATTTTATTCATCAAGATAAGAAGATACGGGAGAAGAGTGTTCCCGCAATGGGGTGGCTTTGGGGAGTTGATCATTTACAGCATTTTTAAATAGGATGGGAGATGATTTGTTACCCATTTATCCAGGTGGCAGTGGGATAATGGTATTCTTTAAATTGGGCTTCAATTTAAAGTTTTTGGTCAACATTTATCATGTTGAAGTTGGCCTGGTATGGCTTGGTTTTTAGAGATGTGTGGGAATAGAGCTAAAAATTGGGATGTATTTGGGTTTTCAAATTAGTGGGGTTTTGGGTTTAAGGAAGTGGAATGATGGAATGAGGTTCCTAGAATTGTGTTGTAGGATAAATTTCAAGTTGGTGAGGGCTTGGTTATTTGGGGAGTGGGCTAGTAGGAAATTAGGATAGCAGTGAGGTTAGAAAGGGGATTGAAGGAATGTTCTTCTATGGTAGAGCTTCCATGAATCTGCCAAACCTTTGATCAATAATGTTGTATACAGCGATGAACTTACTCCCCCTTTATCCAACCAAGCAAAATGAAACAGCCTATGTTCGGTCCACCTACAAGTATTGAATCTAAACCAGTGATTCCACATCCTAACCATGGTTTTTCTTTTCTTTTATTTTTTTCTTAGTTCCCGGCATTTTGGTTGAGGTTTGGATTGATTAACGGCTAATAATTTTTGAGATTTGTGGGTTTCAGTTGAGTTTTGTCCATATGCATGGTTTGGAGGGAAACTATACAGAATGTTCATGGTGAGAGAGTTTTTAATTCGGTTTTTTAATTCATGTTTAGGCTTTTATGATCTGAGTATGGTTTGGACAAAACTGTGCGAGCCCCAGGAGAAACTATGAAACATTCTTTGGGTGTCAGGGACAAGGCGCACAACTTATGCATGGTGATGGGAAACCATGCAGCAAGCATGTGAGGAGTCTCTACAATTTGATAGATCCAAATCACATGGTTGGAACATTATTTCCAAAATCGTTTGTCTAGTCTATGTAGGTATCTTTCTCTTCCAGTAGGGTGCTCATAGTTTTCACATGGTTTGGAAAACCATGCGGCCAAAACATGTGAATTATCCAGTTTTCTTAAAACTTGAAATTCCAAGTTTCCCTGCCCAAATTAAAACCCATTTCAAGTTTCTCCTCCCCCTTGCTTGATTTGGATGCATGAAGGGGATTACAAACCCCCTTACATTGGTTCATCCTCCCTCCTTAGTGATACCTCAAGCTTCTATGGTGAGTTTCTTTAGATCTCTTATCCTTATCTTGGTTCCTTGAATTTTCTTGGCTTGGTTCTATTTTATCCAAACCCTTGAGGATGGGGTTGATGTTTGGATTCTGTTCCTTTTATATTATGCTATTGGGATTGTTCCTTGGACCTTGTTCTTCCTCCTATGAGAGTTTCATCTCATCTTCACATCATTCAGGTAGGTGTTTTTTGTCCATTTTCTTTCTGAATCATGTCTTTGAATGGTTGAGATTTTATATATGATTTATAAATATTATATTCATTCTTGTGGTGTGTAAGAGTAAATTTTTTTGGTATTTCCATGTTTACATTTTGATAAAAATGGGTTTTCAAAGGGTTTTCTTAATTATTTCTATATGTGTATGCATTTCAAGTGTTTGATAAAATGTCATTTAGCCTTTAAAGATGAAATGGGGTTATTTGGGTTGTGTTTGTCCATGGTTATGTTTTGGTAATTTTTTTCATTGTGGATTGAGTTTTGTATGGGATTGTGATGCCTTGTTTTGGTTTTGTGCACATGTGTGAGTATTTTTGGTTGGTAGTAATGCTAGTGTTGACTCTTTAAATTATCTTTCAGGTATTTATATGGTTTACCATAGATGTTCTATTGGATGTGGGCATATCCATATTTTCATGGGGAGAACATATGTATAGGCTCCCAAATGAAAATGGTTTTCAATATTGATGTTTAACTTATACCCTAGATTTAAAAGTCCCTTTACTCTTCCCTCTCCTCTTACTTCTACTCATCTTATAAATGGTTCTTCTAAAACCTAATGGTTTCTAAATGGAAACTTGGTTTTCAAATGAATTCAAAAATGGTTTCAAATTTTTTTATGAAATCTTGGCATGTTTGGAACCATGAAGTGTGGTTTGGACTCTAAATAGCATAAAGGACCATTTGGAACCTTTCATGTATGTTGAATGTTATCTCCTTGGTTTCAGAAATGTTTTTATAAATGAGTTTATTTTGGAATATTTAAGGCCTGGTTGGTACCTTGTGATGTTTTGGAAATTGGTTTTTGAAACTCATGTGATGTGTAGGCTTAGTGGATACTTGTGTATGGATTGATATGTATTGGGAACCTCTATTGTTGTCCCTCTGAAGATAGGGGATCCATATAGTTAGTTTCAGAGTTTGGGATAGGCAATAACACTAGCATCTATGGGTTATTGGTTTATTGCATGTGTTTGATAACCTCCTCATCCTCAATGTACTGTTATCAAGGGATTTTTGGGCATCCTCTAGAGGGTCATATGATGTTTGCTTACTGATCTCGATTAGACAAGTTGGTACCCCTTGGATTTGTTGAGATGTCAGGTAGGTTTTTCCACTAGTGTATCTAGTTTAGAGAATCTGGGTTGGTAATTGACTATGGAGATGCATCATACGTCGGTAGGTGAGTTTGAATTGAGTACATCCAGGGATTCCTTCTAAAATTTTTAAGGAAACACCCATGATTATTATCTACATTCTCTATTTTATTCTCCTACACTAGTTTATCTACTTTATTATCTTATTCCTACTTATTCAATTTTCTTTATTTTTTTCAACATATCTTTTTATCACATGGTTGGATTCTTATTTGGATTTCAGGTTTATAAAGCTTATTTTGGAATGGAAAACTAGTTTAACAAGGATTTTTTTTATTTTAAAAGTGGGATTTTTTGAAAGTTTTGTTGGTTCCTTAAATAATGAAAGTCTATTTTCTAAATGTATTTCAAACTAGTGTTTATGGATTGTTTCAGGAAAGGAAATGTATAGAATTTGTGTTTTTTACCTACTGATCTGTTTATAATTACACCCTACTTGTGCTAGTCAACATTGGTAAACCCGAGCTATTTTATAGGATCAGGTTTTCTTTTGGTACAGGTTGTTCTTATGGTGATGACCAAGATTTTACATGGAGATCATGTCATTTCCGATTTAGTTTTAGTTTCTTTTTGTAGTTTCTAGTTTATTCCATTATTGTGGTATATAGACTCCATTTAAGTATTTATTGAGATTCAGATATTATTGGATTGTACTTTTTTGAATTATTTTGGTTATTTATTCCTTGTTCTTGTTAGGATAAATAGTTCACACTGTGATATCTTTGATTCCTGGCACTAGTCACCTTCCCAGGAGGATCAAAAATGCCTCTTGGGCCTTATCATAGGCTGGTTCGGGTGTTGGGTTGGATGACAGCCTAGCCTAGTTTGTGGAAAATGGTATCAAAGAAGCCCTTTGTTATTTGATTTTTTAGGTAGTTTGGATATAAATACTATCATGACTCATTAGGTAGGTATGAAAAGGAATTCATGAACCCTTACTCATCATGAGCCTCGAGATTCAAGGGGTATTCCGAGATTTGATTCTTTTGTCTTGGTTTTGGGTTAGCGGTTTGGGAGATGTCAATGAGAGTGAACTAGTGTTGCATAGAAATCTTACATGGAGTATCAACCCCTGTGATGCCTGAGTTCACGGTTCAGGATGCTTCTAATGGTTGGGTGATTTCACGGGGAATGGTCTGCTAAACCATGTGGTCGAGTTATGCATGGCTGATAGTTCCCTATTTTCAAAAGTTTTGGTGTGAGTAGTGCATTGGCTGGGTTTTGGGTTAGCATGAGTGGATTTTAAAATGAAAATGTTTTTTGGGAAAAAGGGTTTTCAAAAATAAAATGATTTTGGGGTTTTGTTTTGTTTTAAAATTGGGATTTTTTATTTAACACTATATTTGGAAGTAGATTTTCGTATTTTTAAAGTGACCTTGGAAGGATATGATTTTGAAATTTGGATGGAAATAGTGGTTTTGAATGATCATTTTGGTTTTTTTTGTTTTTTGGTTTATGAGTCTGTTGTTTTGGCTCCGGGTGTTCTTTTTTGGGTTGAGTTTTTGGGTTGATTTTTTGGTTTAATGATGATTTTAGTTTTATGTTTTTATGCTGTTTATATTATATCACCCAGAAAGGTCCCAAGGGTTTCTAGTGAGTCTCTTCTAACTTTCAGTTCTTCCCATACTCCCTACAGAGTGGTGGAGTTGATTTATTATCAGTTTTTTCTGATTTTCTATGGTGGTCGAGGTACATTGGAGGTTGTGTGGGGGTTTGAGAAGTCTAAGAGAATCTTCAGGTCATTGAGAACTCCTAATGTCATGATAGATCGTTTTATTCTGGGTTTGTTTGAAGGTCCGAGTTTGGATCGGTGGAAGGTTATCATCCCAGCATTGTCTCAATATTGTATTTCATGGGATGTTTTTAAGAAAACCTTTATCTAATGGTTTCTACCTAATGAGGTGAAGGCGGAAAGTGGTAGAGCTATTGAGTGTTTAACAAGGCCAACGGACAGTGATGGCCTATGTTGACCACTTCAGGGAGTTGGTTTCCATTTCTCCATAAATATCATATGAGTACTAGTTGAAAGTTCTTATTTTTGTTTGGGGTCTTCATCCTGATATTAAGGAGGGAGTTCTATTATCCGGTGAAGTTCTGTTCGGGAAGCTCATGGATAAAGTGTTTCTAATAGAGTTGGTTTCCATAATGTAGTTGGTAACAGTAAGCAGTCCAGTTTCTCTTGGAACTCATGAAGGTTCTTCATCTAGTGATATGTGTATTCTAGAGTAAACTTCTCTTAAAGAGTCTCGTTTATTGTTTTCGACTCCTCATTCAATGGATTGTTCTCTCGTGTGCTTCTAGTGTCGTCAGTTCAGGCATCTAAAGCCATATTGCTGCAATCCTATGAATACTTGTCATTGATCTGGTCAATTGCATCACTTGTAAAAGTTTTGAAAGTAATGATTCCAGAAGAGGAATTCTTAGTCAGACCCCTTCAGCTCCTGACTACGGAGTATCACATGCTTCAAGATATTAGGGCTCCCATCATAGGCCCTAGAGTGAAGCTCTTCACACAGTTAAGAATCATTGGGTGTGTGGAACCTTGGCCCCTGTTTCAACTTATATGGTGGAGTGAGAATATTTTAAGTTCCTTTGTTATAATTTTCCTAGTTTTTAAAATTTTACTTTTGTTTAAAAAATCTTGTTGGTCTCGTTCTTTTACAATTCTAGTGGTTGTGTCTTCCTGAATGTAGGTCTTTGATTGGTTGTTCTCTCTTGTGTGTGTTTAACCCCCTTTTCGGATTGGTACCAATTTCTGATCATGATCTCTTTAGAGGTGCTTGGGTCTTATTAAAATGATGAATCATGATCTAGTTCGTAGTTTGGTTTGAGTTCTTTCCATAGTTTTTTCCCTTATATCGGGGCTTTTTGGTCCAGTTTGGGTTTCCTTATGTTTGTGTGGTTTGGCTAGTGAGGATAGTTCCAAGGTTGGTTGATGTTGGTTGATTCCTTATGGTGGAGAGAACCCTCGTCTCTTTCCCATGATTCTTCTTATGGTATTTATCTTATAGGTGGTCAGGTGTGACTTTTGAAGTTGAAATTTCACACCGAGTTTCATGGTTTCATTCCGTTTCATTTTGTTTTGAGCCCCAGTTTGGTTCTTTGTTTGGTTAGGTGACTTTCTGGGGGTAGAATTTTTTTGTTGTAGGGATAACTATCACACCCTGACCATGGTTTTTATTTTATTTTATTCTTTTCCTGGTTCTCTACCTTTTGGTTGAGGTTCGATTTGAGTTCCTAGTGATATTTTTTGGGTTTTGGGAGTTTTGGATAATTTTTAGACCTGTGCATGGGTTGTGTGCATGGTTTGGAGGGAAACCATGCAGTCTGTTGATGTTGGGGGTGTTTTCAGTTCAGTTTTTTCTTGCATGATTTGACTTGTACGGTTTGAGCATGGTTTGTCTCAAACCATGCAATCCCCATGAGAAACCATGTGACCTTGTTTTAGTGTTAGGAACAAGATGCATGGCTTGCGTGCGGTTATGGGAAACCGTATGGAAAACATGAGAGGAGGCTCTATAATTTGACAGATCCAAATCGCATGGTTTGTACATGGTTTCTCAAACCGTGCAGGTGGCCTCTTCCAATAGGGTGCACATGATTGGTGCGCGGTTTGGAAAACTATGCATCCAAATCATGTGATTTTTTCAGTTTTCTTCAAACTTAAAATTCCAAGTTTTCCCTCCCCTAATTAAATCCCATTTCTAGTTTCTCCTCCCCCTTTCCCAGTTTGGGTGCAGGAAGGGGATCCTAAACCCCTTTCCTTGGTTCCTCCTCCATCCTTGGTGCTACCTCAAGCATCCCATGTGAGTTTCTTTGGATTTATTGCTCTTTTCCTTCTCTTCTTCTCTTCTTCTCTTGGTTCCTTGAGTTTTCATGGCTTAGTTCTCTCTTGGATGAACCCTAGAGGATAGGGTTGATGATTAGCTTGTGTTCCTTTGATTTTAGGGTGTGTGAATTGTTCCTTGGACCTCGTTCTTCATCCTTCGAGAGTTTCATCTCATTTACATGTCATTAAGGTTGGTGTTTTATCTATGTCCTTTCTAAAGCATGTCTTTTAATGCTTTAGATTTCCTATATAATTTCTTAATGTGATATTCATGCTTGTGGTTTGTTATAGTAATTTTTTTGGGTGTTTTCATTTTGGAATTTTGATAAAAAAAATGGTTTTTCAAAGGGTTCTCTTAATTATGCCTAAATGTTTATGCATGTCAAGTGTTTGATAAAATGTCATTTTGACTTTAAAGATGAAATGAGATTCTTTGGGTTCTGTTTGTCCATGGTTATGTTTTTGTAAAAAAAAATTCATTATGGATTGAGTTTTGTGTGGGATTGTGATGCCATGTCGTGGTTTGGTGCTCACATGTGAGTGGTTTTAGTCCGTAATAATGTTAGTTGTGACTCTTTAAATCAGTTTTTTGGATATTTCTATTGTTTACCATGGAAATTACATTGGATGTGAGAATATCCATATTTTCACAGGGTGCAAATATGGACAGGCACACAAATAACAATGGTTTTTAATCTTGGTGTTTACCTTAAACACTAAATTTTAAAGTCTCTTTCCCTATTCCATCTCCTCTTCATTCCACTCATCTTCTAAATGGTTCTTTTAAAATCCAATGGTTTCTAAATGGAAACTTCGTTTTCAATATTGGTGTTTACCTTAAACACTAGATTTTAACCTTTTGTGTATGTTGTATGTTTTCTCCTTGGTTTCAGAAATGGTTTTGGAAATGATTTAGTTTTGGAAAGGTTAATTTCTGGTTGGTACCTTGTGATGTTTTGGAAATTGGTTTTGAAACCCATGTGATGTGTAGGCCTGGTTGGCACTTGTGTATGGCTTGATATGTATTGGGCACCTCTATGGTTGTCCGTTCGAGGAGAGGGTCTCCGCATAGTTGTTGTCGGAGTTTGGGCTTGGTGAGAACGATAGAGGGTTATTGGTTTATGTCATGTGTGTGATGACCTCCTTATCCTCAACATACTATTATCATGGGATTCATGTGAGCCATCTTAAGGGTCGAGTGACAATTACTTACTGACACTGATTAAATGGGTTGATACCCCTTGGATTTTCTGAGAGGTCATGTGGGTTGTGTCACTTGTGAGGCTAGTTTAGAGTAACCAGGTTGGTGATTGACTATGGAGGTGCACCCAATGCCGGTAGATGAGTCTAAACCGAGTACGTCCATGGATTTCTTCTAGAGGTGTTTAGGAAACGCCCATGATTATTATCTTTGCATGCTCTGTTTTATTCTGCTACACTTTTTTATCTACTCTGCTACCTTATGTCTGCTTGTTCAGTTTGTTTTATTTTTCCAGCATAGCTTTTTATCACCTGGTTGGATTCTTATTTGGATTTGGGGTTCGTAAACTGGATTTTGGAATAGAAAACTGATTTAAAAAGGAAAGTTGCGCTTGATTTTGAAAAGGGAATTTTTGTAAAGCTGTGTTGGTTCCTTAAATAACAAAACCTTATTTTCTAAATGTATTTCAAACTAATGTTTATGGACTTTTTTGAGAAAGGAAATGTATGGACTTTTTGGTGCTTACCTACTGAGTTATTTATGCTCACACCCTACTTGTGTCCCTCGGTGTCAATAGACCTGAGCTGTTGTGTAGGTTTAGGTTTGCTTTTGGAGTAGGTTGGTCTTATGGTTGGTGGTAACCAAGAGGTCACGTGGAGATTGTGTCATTTTCGGTTTGGTTTTAGTTTTGTTTTGTAGTTCCTAGTTTGTTCAATTATTGCAATTTGTGGACTCTGTTTATGTATTTATTGAGATTCAGTTATTATTCGCTTGTATCGCATGCTCTGTTTTGATTATTTATTCTTGACTGTTATTGGGCTAAATCATTCCCATTGTGATATCTTTGATGTTCGGCGCTAGTCATTGGAGTATTGGGGACGCCTCTCGGGCCTTGTCGCAAACGGGTCGGGTGTTGGGTTGGATGGAAGTCCGACCTGGTTTGTGACAAGTGAGCACCAGCTTGAATTCCTAGACTGCTGCAGCAAAGATCACACTGTTGAAGCCATCTTCATTGGGTTTTCATTGATACCCCTGGTAGCGTCAGTTGACCTTCTTAGAATTACATTAAACAGGTTGTGTGTGATGATGAATGTGATGAACTGAAGCAGGAACAATTGACCTTCATGGATTTGAAGGAACCTACATCAAAATGAAAACATATACAACACAATTCATGCAACCCTTTCCATTTGAAGCACCTGTCCTCACATGTTCCATCTGAGCAGCGGGATCTTGGCCTGCACATGAGTGGACCAACTTCTCATGGTATGCAGTAGAGAACCCTCGACTTGCTGCGCAATGATCAAAGAACCCTCACCATTACCCCAAGACTCCCCTTGGACGAGCAACATCAAGACTCAACTTCCATCATTTTTCTTTTTAAACATCATTCACTTCATGAACACGGTCTTGTATTCTTTGCAAACATAGTGATGGAATTCTTCAATCAAATTCATCACAAAGGGATTGCACCTTCATGTTGTAAGGGTGTTTCCGATTGTGGTGTTGAATCGGGTTGAAATAGACTCTTACGTGTCTACGAGCCGAGTTTACTGGCCTTGAATGAGTCTGAATTGACTCACAAGTTTAACTACCATGGTTATGGTTTGGGATTATCATTGGGTTGGGAATTAAAAGTGAATCAGTAGTGTGTGTATTTTGGGTTTATGGCTTCAATGGTATGTGAAGGTTCATCATGCAAATGTTAAGCCGGTTTCAGGTTTTAGTCTGCAAGTAGCTTTTATCATTTGTAGTTTATTAGTGTTCATGTTGTTTATATTCATTTTGTTATCATATTTTGTTCTTATATTCATTGATTATATATTTTGATGGTATAAATTGAGTTTTGTAAGCCTATAACTTGTTATGAAAATTAAATTCTCTTAAAGAGAGAGAGAGAGAAGGAGACGAGTTTATACAAGTCAGGAATCAAGGCAATACTAAACATTCTTCATTGATGTACATTTTCGTCCGACTTTAGACCAAATCTGGTAGAAGCTGCCACACCTTATACTTTTTCTCTCTGTTTCCAATGGCGTGGATGGATCAAAAGCCAGAGCACTCCACCATGCACCATCTGCAACAACAAGAAAAAAGCAGAAAACCCTTTCAAAATATTTGTCTGTAAGAAAACCTACTCACCATGGAATCATCCATGGCACTCCCAGAATTTGTTTGGAGGAGCCCTGGGAGGGTGGTAGATCTCTGGAAAAACAGTAAAAGGGTATTGATTTCCATGGCCAAACCTTGTGAACCGCACAGTCTTAGGCTCACACCTCACATTCGTTGTCTGTCCCACCTTGAACTTCGGTTTTTCTAAACCATACATGCAAACTAGGGTTTTGCTTTCAGTTTCCTGAAAAAGGAAACCGAACTCAAAAAAGAAGAGAAGAATCGAAAAAGGAAAAGATTTAGGGTTTAAGAATGGGTTCAAGGCCGAACAGACAACGAGTGAAAGATCATGAAATGCCAAAAGAGAATGAATAGAACATAGAAGAAGAGAAGGAAAAGGATCCATTTGAGTAGTCTCTTTGTGTTTGCAGGTATATATATATATATATATATATATATATATATATATATATATATATATATATATATATATAGAAGTTGATCTGGCTGTGAAGGCGGTAGATGGAGAAGAAGACGCAAGTTGCAGGATTCAGGAAGAGGAGATGGCGGTGTTAGGTTTAGAGGGGTGGGTGGGGGGCGAAAGGCGCACTATTTTTGGGCATCGATTGAATTTAAGAATTAAATATAATTAAATAAAAGTAAACACGTCATCCCGAACACCCGCGGCCGCCCTAAAAATAGGATGCCTTGACCGACGGATGACGGGGGAGAAGAGGCGGTGGCCGCTGCACAGTGCACGTGACCCGCACCTCCCCCACCCCGCTCTCCCGCTAATAAATAAATATTAATTAAAAACCCTTCACTTTGACGCCACCGTCAATCCTCACCATACATGTCTCACCCGATTCAGAGAACCGCAGTTCCATCCTACACGTGTCATCCTCGTACGAATTTCTTGTGCGGTCACTGTTGAATTGGAACTTTTTCCTGGTTCATCGTTGGTACCAATATAAGAATGTAAAATGTTTCAAATAAAATACAATTTTTTATTTCTGATTTTGGTATAATGCATTATGATTTTTGACGAATAGAATAAGTATGATTAGTTTAAAATATGAATTGATCAGAATTCCATGCTAATAAAAAAACCAGTATATTAATCACAACAACAACAAAAAACCACATCTAATAGCGGTTATTTTCTCAATTGAGGCAAACCAATTTTTGGCCGTTTAATCCGCCACGGATTCACTAGTCACCAATGGTTTGAATTTATTTTGTGATGTTTTAGATACATCATTTTTTTATATTCAGCCTCGTAAAGACTCGGAATTTCCGTGAATTTTGTTTTCTTAAATACATGGGAATTTTGTGAGTCCGCGAAATTTGACGGCGCATGATTCTGAGGTCCGGTGTGTCCGGAATCAATTTCTGAACTTTTGTTCGATTACGTTCAGTAAACGTACGAGCGGGTTTTTATAACTTTTGAACCGGTGCTCGGAATTGAAATACGATGGCACTATTGAACTCGCAGCACCGGTATTCGCTTAAGCAGTCTTTCATCTCGACGGCAGTGGGTCCAGAATAAAAGATAGTTTTTGGGTTTTTAATGAAACAATTAAATAAAAATAAAGTTGTGTAGCTTTATTTTTATTTTGTTGGTTAAAGCCTCCATGTGAAAGTTGGAGGTGGGGACCACCACACCTTAACATCCTATTAGGAGTAATTTTTTTTCTGGGTTTTTGGATTTTTTTTTGCCTAAAAGGGATAGGGCTTGCGGTATTTTTAAAAATGGGTCCGAGATTCGTGAACCCCCTTCACGCATCCCCGATCCTTGGAAGATGCGGGAATGAGATTCACGCATCTTCAATCCGAGCGAGATGCGTGAACCCCGTTCACGCATCCTTCGCGAATCGGGGGAAGGATGCATGAACGGGGTTCACGAATCATGCAGAATGTTTTTTAATAGTTTTAAAATTTTTATTTTTATTTTTATTGTTTTGTTTTGTTTATATATATATATAACAAAAAAAATAGCATAATTTATCAGTTATTTAAAATACAGCAACACTGTCATTACAGCAATTTGGATTCTGACAGAAAATCTCACCAAGGACTCCCTTTTATAAGAGGGCTTGCCCTGAAAATTACTCTGCATTTTCGATGTGGGATACAGGTTCTTCCAAACCTGCACAGTACATTCTGCATTTCTGATGTGGGATTCTGTTTCAAGTACGTGACTTTGAAAGAGTATAAAATATAGACTATAGGACTAATATAAATGAAATTTTAAACATTGATTAAACATATAAGAAATAGTTGAAAACAAAAAGAATTTCATAAAAAATGTTGATCAAAAATAAATTATAACCATTCAAAACCATCAAATTGAAACTTAACAATGTTTTACATATTTCAAGTACGTGACTTTGAAAGACTATTAAATATAAACTATATAACTCGTATAAATGAAATTTTAAACAATCATTAAACATATAAGAAATAGTTGAAAACAAAAAAAAATCATAAAAAATGTTGATAAATAATAATTTATAAGCTTTCAAAGCCACCAATATGAAACTTAAAAATGTTTCAAATACGTGTCTTTGAAAGACTATAAAATAAAAACTATAAGAGAAATATGAATGAAACTTAAAACATCGATTAAATATATAAGAAATAGTTTAAAATAAAAAGAATTTCATAAAAAATGTTGATGAAAAATAATTTATGAGCTTTCAAAACCACCAACTTGAAACTTAAAAACATTTCAAATACGTGGCTTTGAAACCAATAAAATAAAAAACTATAAGACCAATATAAATGAAAATTAAAACACGGAATAAACATATAAAAAATAGTTAATGATTAATTAGTTAATTAACAATATAATTATTAAAAATACCGCAAGCCCTATCCCTTTTAGGCAAAAAAAATTCCCAAAAACCCATTTAAAAAAACTATCCTCCCATTAGAGGTTATGGTGGTGGGGTCCACCCGAACCTAACATCCTCTTCATGTTTATTATGGTGGGGACCACCCGGGTTTTTAACCCTCTTGAAACTCCCCATTAAAGGGGAGAAACCCTCAAACTTCCATTAAGTGTAGGGGAACCTCTTCAACTCCTCTAACACTTAATTATGCCAAATCCTCTTCATTAATTAATTGAGCCAACACTTTCAATTAATTGTTTAACCCATTTGAATTTTGTGCCAACAATTAAATAATAGATAAACATAATCTATTATTTTGGCTTGACATATTCATCTTGATGGAACTTTGGAGAGGAGAGAGCTTAGGGAGAAAAGCTCTCACCAACGAAGAACGAAGAACGCCGGCGAGGAGCGTCTTCGACTTTCTTCCTCGGAACCTCCTTCGACGTAGGACGTGTTTGACTATGACGAGCCGACACACAAACCAACGATCAAGGTAGGAGTTTTATTTGAATATGATATTATTTCTTTGATTATTCCCATCTAAAACAAAGAATCATTGTGGATGATTTTTTCTTGCAGGTTGAGATTTATTTTTACGGGAAGATGTGGTGTGTTTGTTTGATTTTTCTTTCATCTTCTTTTCTTGATAATTCATTGAAATTCAAGAAAGGATTGAACCGCTTGCTACCACCCTAAATGCGAAGGGTGCGGGCCAAATCAACATGGCCCGACCCCTCTGCTGTTCTTGTTCGTGATGTTCTTTGGAATGGCGACGAGACGACAGAGGCGACGGCGGCAACGACCGCGCTATTTGCAACCTCCGCAACTCACACCGCCCCCGCGACGCACCGGCGCCTCGGGCCGAACCGCGCCGCCCGCCGACTTCCGAGCCACCCCGGCCGTGCCGCCCACCGGCCGCGCCACCCGCGCCGAACCGGCCGAGCCGCACCGCTCCCCGGCTGAACCGGCCCCCGGCCTCCGCGTGCCCCACAGCTCCGCGCGCTCTGCTCCGCCGCTGGCTGAACCGGCCCCGACCTCCCGGGCCGAGCCGCCCAAGTCGCGCCCCTCGCGGCGCCCGGTCGAGCCGGCCTCCCGCGCCCCTCGCGGCGCCACGGCTGAGCCGGCCTCCCGCGCCCCTCGTGGCGCCCCTGACGACCCGGCCCACGCCCTCACGGCGCCCTCCGAGCCGAACTTCCCTCGCGTCGAACCGCGGTCGGTCCGCGCCCTCGCGACCGGTCAGCGCTCTCGCGACCCTTCGCGACCCCTCGCGGCCTGCTGGACTGGGCCCAGCAGGCCAGGCCGAACCCAACTGGCTGGCCCGACCAATGGGTCGGGCCAGACCCAATGGGTCAAGCTAGGTCGACCTGAACCGGGTCGGACCAGACCCGAACCCAGTACGCCCTTTACTTTCTTTTGGCCATATCTTTGGCACCGGACGTCCGTTTGACGAATCATCAGCGGCGCTGGTAATCTTGGAGCTCGACGATCCCTTTGAGTATACCCACTAGAGTTTGGGGAATAGTTGAGTTACGGTCAGGTTGGATCGTGCACGAATCCAACCAGGCCCCCGGGACTAAAACACTAATAACTCACAGACCGAGCGTCCGATTGATGCACTGTCTATTGCGTTGAGATCTCTATGACGTGGCGGACCTTTGAGATACTTTTTCGTGGGACTTCGGGATAGTTGGAGTTTTGACCAGTAGCTCGTGGAGCGGATCCTTCCGGTGACGAGCGAACAAAGTGCGGAGACCTAGTAGCTGGCTGAGACTTGACCACTGCTGAACGATTGACTCGGAGTGACCCAACTAGTCCAGTGGGGAGCGCCTTGGTGTCGCGACAGACCCACGACGGAGGAGCACCTGGTTGTGGCGGCAGACCCACAGTACTCGACAGGAGGAGTACCTCTGCAGGCTATTAGGGGGAGCACCTGGTTGTGGCGGCAGACCCACAGAGGGGAGAACCTTGGTGACACAACAGACCCACGATACTCGACAGGAGGAGTACCTCAGCTGTCCAAGGTTAGTGGGAAGCACCTTGATGTCGCGGCTTGCCCACTGTACTCGACAGAGGAGGAGTTCTCCCGCAGCTGTGGTTTCAATAATGTGAATAAAAATCCTGGTTGAGTTGAGTCAGTAACTTTTGTGTATACCTCATGATTGAGATGAATTAATTGATAACTTAGGTATATGTATGGGCATATACCTAAGTGGGGTTATCTGTTGATTTCTTACCTTGTGGTTTATCCTTGTTGGATTTTGTGAGACCTTGAGAGTCTCCGGATCCTTACTGAGTATCGTTAAACTAACTACAACAAAATAATTTAGTGGCAAATATTTTAACACCCCAAGATTTTATAAATTATTTTTTTTTCAAATTAATTTAATCTTTTTGATATTTTTCATTTCACGTAACACTGAAAATAATTTATTTTATATTAAAACGCTATGTTTGGCTTACGTTTTATGTAATACCTAGTTAATTGTGCACTACACTCAACAATGGCTTTCCTTGATAACTTGCGTAACATGTATGACCGAGTTTTACCAAACAAGAACATATTATTAAAATATTATTGTTTAATATATTAAGATATAACCTAGCAGTTAAATTAGCATTTATGAATAGTATTAACTAATTTATGAAAATATATGGTTTACACAAATATAAATTGAATTCATAGGCTATCAATTAATTAGAAATGAATATGAAAACTGATTAAATATAAAGGAAAATATTAATATTTTTTATGATCACATAACTATTTTACCCTACTAAATTAAATTAATTACAATTAATGAGTTATATTAATGTAATATATATGTTATATATTCAGTCAAATATTTTTTATATTCATCCAATAGATTCGATAGACATAAGATAAGAACAAACACAATTTAATGCTAAATAACCTATATATTTTTTTTAAAAAAAGTAGTTTTATTGCTTTTTAATGACGAGCCCATTTTAAATCCAATTTTTGAAACTTATATAGATTTAATATGTCAAAATAAACTTTATCTTTGGAAGAAAAACATAAAAATTAGGTTAGGATAATTTTTTTATTTTTCGGTAAGGTTTCATTTTTTAATGAATTGTTAAAAATATTGGATTTTAATTCAAAACTGTTTTTTCATCTAATTTATTTATAGGGTTAAATTATATTTTAAATTGATTCCAAAGTTTAATTAGATAATACTTTTATCAATTGATCCAATATAGGTCAATTGAATCGGTTTCATATTAAAATTGGATATAAAAACTCAACAAACTTTTGATCATTTTTACTTTAAAGACCTGCATTGTCATCCTGTCAACTAGATTAATTTTAAATTAATTTCTGTCACTTCTATTATTGGAATTTGACAAAATGGATTTCATATTTGGAATTAGCATAATTTATCATGTCTAATAAAGTCAACTTAGTTTTTAACCAAAAAAATTAGTGAATGTAATTAAAATAAATTACATCGATTAAGGTAAAATTAAGCTTAATTAAGGACAATGTATTAATCTTAACTACCCAAATGACCTAGACACTAATACAAAAGTCATTGGCTGACCATATTTTGACCCTATCCTCTCTTTTCTTGACTTTGAATCATTTTTGGATCCACTTGAAACATGTAAAACATTGGTGAAATTCTCTCTTAAAATATTTACAAGTGTGTCACTCCTCCTTCATTATAAAATGTCACTACCTCTCCCTCTTCCTCACACCTCTCATGTCATTTTGGATCGACCAACCTCTGCCCAAGTAGTCTCCAAACATCCCTCCATTCCTCCTAGAAGTCCCCCCTTTGATCGAAAGTAATCCAAGGAATCATTTTGACATAAATCAAAAGGAGTTTCCCGATTAAGAGATAACGTCTTCTCTCAAGATCATTTCTTTTAGTTTCTTTCTCCACCCCACCACTCCTTTTATTCCATTCTTGTATAATAAAACCAGTATCGTAAATATACTAGGATGTTGTTATGCTAAGGGTTAGACCTACACTTACACACACCTCCATCTAATGGGCAACGAACATATTGTTTACGTGTACGACGAACTACCACCTCACTAGATGATGATTGTTCATTTTTCCTTTATCGCCTCTCATGGTAGACATTATGACAGACACACTATTTAAATATGTCATATATTATATTTATTATGTATTTAAGATTTTTTATTCCTTTTACAACACATGTATTTTTACTTTCCATTTGGTGTAAATACGATAATTTCGTTTGAGGAAGTGTAGACTACCACCCCCTCAAAGCGATGTGATTCATTCACACACTGCATTGAATGTATCAAGGATGAGTTTACTGAACTTATATGATATATATAAGATTATAATGATACTGTAATGATATTATATAAATATATACATATATGTCATTTTCTTTCTTTCTTTCAATACGACAATAAAAAGGGAAACAATGTTAATGTGCATGTACGACTTACCGTCTTCATGAATGATGTATTCTATTTCAAACATCTATATTCTATAGATTATTATAATACTGATATAATAAATATATATTATATTTATATCATTGTTTACATTCTGGAATCATGATATAAGTATTAGGACTGAAGATATAATAAATTAAGACATATGCGAAGAACAAAGAGGATATTACCCGAAGTGAAACCTTAACATAGGATTGTTAGAAAGAGGGTAATATAAGGTCATAATAAAACCATATATGGTATTAGATATAATAATATGGTTCTATAAAATATGTATAATAAATTTATATTTATTAAATAGGTGGTTTGAACGAGTACGATGAGATTCAAGACACAATGTAAGGGGATTTCATCTTACTATTATTTCTATGAGATTCATGCTTTAATCACCACTCACTTCTTTTTTGTGATGTATGTATTTCCCATGAATTTATTCTAGGTATATTATAATTAAATTTATGGGTATTCACATATCCATTTTATGACCTTTTTTTCATGGGGTTTAAGTTTCCAAAGTTACCAAATCGGTAAGACATTTTGTCTCAACTTGCCTTCTTTGAGACACATGTTTTGTTATACACCTGCATTTTTTTCAACGTGTATATGTTTCCATTTGAAATTTTATATCATGAATCTACTTATTTTCATGATATTTTAAGCTTCATGTAATTTCTTTTTCTTACATTGGGAGTAATATCCCAAGATACCTAGTGATAAGAGGTTATTGAAACAATCGCATCGCTTTTCAAGATTGTTTATGTTTATGCTTCCTTTGATGAAATATTATGATCCATCTATCAAGAACACTCTTGAATATTATTCTTCTTGGGTTATTCATGTTCCTTTAAAACCATGTTTTCTAAAAAGGGTTTCCAACAATATTCTACTTTAATCCTATAATCATAAAAGACATTTTTACCATTTTTTCCTTTTAACAATGTTTTCAAAGGAAAATTCTTGATGCTTTCTGAACAAGGCATGTTTATTACCTTTTTACCATAAAAAATGAATAATATTTTTACCTCGTATGACCTGTATGTATTTACCATTCATAATCTCTTTGAATCTTCCTTTGAATTTTTAAAAGGTTAATTTTTAAGAAAATGTTTTTAAAAGTAATTTTTAAGGAAAATTGTTTTCAAAATGTTTTCAAGCCATATTTATAAGTTTTCAAAGTATTTTTAAAAAAATGGGTTTCAAAACATTTTCAAGTTTATTTCATAAGTTTTCAAGTAAAATGGTTTTCAAAAAATTTTCAAGATTTCTTTATATGTTTTCAAAGTTATATTCAAAGAAATGGTTTTCAAAACATTTTCTAGATTTCTTTATAAATTTTCAAAGTTATTTTCAAAGAAATGGTTATCAATATATTTTCAATCTTTATTTCTATTTTTTCAAACTGTTTTCAAAGAAAATGGTTTTTAAAATTCTTTGAATCTTATTTTATAAGTTTTCAAGGAAAAAGGTTTTCAAAATAATTTCAAGTATTCTTTAAAAATTTTCAAGGTATTTTCTAAGAAAAAGAACTTAAAATGATTTTATGTATTAAAAATAATTTTTCAAAGAATAAGGGATATTTTACTCAAGAAATGTTTTTGAAAGATATTTTAAAATTATTTTCCATCTAATATGACATTCATTGATGTTACTCATACCTTTATAAAAAATGATCTAAAGGTTTCATTCATATTCTTTCCCTGAACGAGTTATGCTTAATGTCATGGTATTTATGAAAACCGTTTCTATTTCATAGGTTATATGTTTATGAAATCCATTTCTCTTTCACGGGTTATGATTTTGATGAAATGATTATAAAACCTGTGTCTTTTTCTATAGGCTATGATATGATTACATTTTTATGATGCCCATTTTATTTCATGGGTTATGATATGATTGTTTATGATTTTGTGTCACATCTGTGTATGATTTAATTATGATATGGGTGTGACCTATATCTCCCTCCAATGCATTGTTTAAAGATTTATATCTCATGAGATAGAATAATATATTCATGGGAGTGAACCTTGACTACTAAGATGGATATGGGAGTGAACCATGACTACCAAGATGGTATGGGGAGTGAAATCGTGCTACTAAGATGGGAATAGGAGTGAACCATGACTACCAAGAAGGTATGGGGAGTGAACCCATACTACTAAGATGGTCTTCGCAGTGATGCCTTGGCTACTATGGAAAACAAATTATATGCTTATGTGTTTGCCACAATTCCATGTTTGATTCTTATATTATGCTTTCATGGATTATGTTCTTCATTTCCTTATGATCAACATCTTATGAACTGCCAATATTTTTGCCATGATTCATGTTTATGATCTTTGAGATGTATGGTATGATCCTATAATGTTATGACCACTTTCTCATACCCATATGATCACGTTTATGCTTACATGTCTCCCTTGTTTACCCTTACGGAGCATCTGAGCTCACGCCTTTTTATGTTTCCTTTCCCCTAGGTTATGAAGATATATATTATATTCGATGTGTATAAGAATGGTACTATTAAAGAATAACCTAGTGGGAGATAATGTAGCTCATTTATAAACTAGTGTTTATGTTTCCAAGTTTCCAAAGGCACTGGACCAAAACGGTATTTGGGCATCAGTTTGTATAATCTTTTAACTATTCTGTAAAAGTTGTGTAATGTTAATGATTGGAAAGTGAGGGTCGTTATATTTGTTATCAGAGAAAAGGTTTAGTTAACCTTTGGAAACTAGGATGAGAAATATTTAGTGATATTATTAAGTATATTTCAAAGGATATGTATAGGTATTTCTCTAAGGATAAGTATGAGGATGAGTTAATGTTTAGGAAAATGTCCTAGACTTTTTATAAAGGATAAAGTAAGTGGTTACCTGGAAATAAATTCCTATCTAGATACTATAAGTGGATTTGGATCAGGAATAGATGTACCTAGGGGTAACAACTATGACAAGATGTTTCGTGCTTGACTCTCGGGGTAATCTGGTACACGATAGTGGGTCTTAATACACACCTGGTTTGACACTCTTAGAGGATATGCTTTGGGAATTCACAAACTCTTCATGAACCATGATAATGGATTTGAATAGAAGATGACTATGAATAACCTAGGATAAACCTAAGGTGCCTTCAATTAAAAGGTAGGTGTTATTATTTAGACATCCTATAAGTAAATTTTCATGATTATGTTGATTTCTTATATGATGTGTGTTTTTTACCCTATGATTTCTGGTTATAGTAAATGGAGAGAATTGTTGGAATCAAGGATATTCTTTACTGGAAATGGATTATGGTTTATGTTTACTGTTAATCCACTTTGAGTTGATCAAGGGGTTTGCAAGTTAAGTGATCTTATAGTACTGTTTGAAGTAGGTGTTTAAGGTGGTGCAGTTTCTTAGTGTTTGCCAAATTTTTGGGTCTCAAAATTGAGAGTTTTTTTTTGAAAAAGAAATGTTTTTTTAAAAGGTAGTACATAGAATTAGATTTATGAGAATAGTTTTCAGATCACAAAATATGGTTTTGGAATAGAAAACCCGGAACCACGTAGCGAGAGCGGTTCATGAAGCGAAAAATGGTATGTAGATCGCGTAGGAGGGATGGTTTGTGGAGCGAAGGAGGTTCACGAGAAGGCCTGAGGTTCGCGAAAGTCAAATGGTTCACAGGATTTCATGTCGTTTGTGAAAACGAGGTAGAGTTTTGAGAATTCGCGAAGGGTGTCGTTTGCAGAAACGAGGTGGTGATTTGTGTCACCGCATAGGGAGAATGGAGGTATGTGGATGGCGTAGGGAATATGGTTTGCAGGAGATGCACAGTAAGCGGTAAAGGTAGAGTCGTATCAAATATTTTGTAAATCTCAGTTTAGTATATTATGTAGATCTATTTGCCTATATAAGGAGCACTAATTCCTTCATTAGGGAGAGAGATTGTGATTAAAAAAAAATGGGAGGATTTCAGTGAAGTCTAGAGTGGTTCATGGGAAGACAACCCCGGGAAGGTGTTTCTGATAAAAAATTCAGAGGAATTTGGTGAAGTGTCAAGTGGTTTGTGGGAAAAAAAGTCTACGTAGGAGAGGCAGTTGGTAGAGGAAGAACTCAGTCCGAAGTGCTCTTGTAGTACACAGAAAAGAATATTATATGGAAGGAAGGTGGTCCACAGAGGAATAATAGTACGCAGAAGCAGAGATAGTTCACGGAGCTGGGACAATGTGAAGAGGAGATGTAGTCCGCAAAGCATAAGCAATATATAGTGGATTTCAGTATGTGGAAGAATGAGCCTAGTATGTTGAGGAAGGAGCATAGTACGCAGAGGAACAGACTAGTTCATGGAGGAACAGTCCGCGAACTAATAGTGTGAGGAAGAGAGAATTACACATACGAGTGATAATGAAACTTCAACATAGAATCTATATGAAGTTGAAGATGCATGATTTAATGCCAATCCATTGAATTGACATTAAAATCAATAAAATGAGTTCATATTCTTCCCAACACAGTGAGCAAAGGGGATTCAATGAAAGTGATCTGAGGGACGCAGTGTGCTATCCCTAAAACCATGTAAAGGAAGTGCGCCTGGTACAGAGTGATTGTGTTAAACTTTTTTACTCCACAACTAGTGTAGATTAGTGGACTTCGGTATGATCAACAACCTGTCGTCATAGGCTCATTGGATGTATCCCTTAGTGCTGAACCACGTTAAATTTTTTTGTCTTCACTTTGTGTGTGATTGTTTGTTTGCAACACTTTCTCATCAGATAGGTTTAACAAGTTCATACCAATGTGGGAATAAGATCCGTCACTTTAAAATAAAAATTTGACACCCTAATTCACCCCTCCCCTCTCAAGGTGTTCTAGGGTCATTAAAGAACTAGAAGGAACATGGTTAACAATGAATTTTTTATATGTGGAATGTATGGTAATTATGAAAATCTATTTCCCGAGTGAAAATATTATAAAGAGAATCAGGAAGGTGGTATGAGTATTGGTTATAATTCTGAAGATAAAGAGACCACAAATGACATGTGAAAGGTATGTGATGTTCTTCCACTATTGTTTAAATTGATCATAATAATCGTGATTATATTGTGGTTTTGGAACCTTAATACATGATTCATATTTCATATTCTAGAAAAGTGGTATTAAGGAATAAGTTGATGAAGCATGAGTAATGGTATAAGAATAAAGTTAGATGAATTAAATACATGTGTTTTAGAATGAAAATATTATGTTATATGAATCATGAAATATATAAGTATTTTTTAGTATAAGTTGTCATTAATGATTGATAAAGATATGTTTAATGATGATGAAGACATAGAGAAGTGATATTTAAATTAAGGGAAGGTAACCCTTAATGTGATCATGATGTTGAGAAAATTGTGTTTCACTTAGATAAAGAGATGATTGAATTGGATAAAGAAAATTGGATAGCACTGATTACCCTGGTTCTGATTATTGATTGGTTGAAAAATTAGTCTATATAATCATGGATGAAGTTGACAACTTCTTGGATCTAAGGAATATATCTAGTAACCTTTGGAATAAGGAATAATTCATGTTTTCCTAAATTATTTATGGTAATTTGGGTTATTACCATGTTTCAAGAGAATATATGATGAGGGTATTCACATGTTTGGAATGTGACATCCAAGAGATACTTTGTGATATATGGGGGATCAATGTTAAGCTAGTTTTGTGACTTCTTTCTAAAGATATGGATTTTAATCTTTCAGAAGGGTTATAAGGTTAACCATTTATGAAAATATTAAGTTAAAATTTGGATGAAGTTTATTAGAATAATGTACTATCTTACCACATTATGATTTATGTATATTAGATAACCTGTTATAAAAAAATGGGGTTGATGATAACTGATGATAGATGGTGTAGGTTCTGGGCATAGTGGAATCACATTGGTGGGTATACCCAACTTTAATTTTTCTGTTAACAACGATTAATATGAGATCTATCACGATAATAAAATGCCGGATCTTCAGAATAGAACGAAGAATGAAAGAAAGTAAGGGATTCCTATAACCATAGAGAGGATCATCATATGTTGGTTATAATTGATTTAATTAAAAGATAAGAATTACCTTGATCTAATTCTCTCTCCATTGATGTTTTCAGTCATGATCTGATGTGATCTAACATTGTGTCATAGAATCTAAGTATAGGATTCATCTTGCGGTGATCCACACGTGCTCCACATATCTATAGACGTCATCGAAGGGATCTACAGGTTCTAGCATGGAAGAGTCTTTGCTTGCGATGTCCACCTTCGATCGCCTTGAGAGCCGCTTACAAAGAACCCTCCTTGATCCGATGGAGGAGGATCTCTCTCGTAGCTTGAGAGCGTTCTTGGAAGAAAAGAATTCGCTCTTGGCTTGAGATCTTTCTCTATATCTATTTTTCACAACCACCAAAAAATTGATAGGCTAATAAGAATTATATAATTGGTATTTCAATTACTTTGAATAATAAAATGAATTAATTACTCGAAAGCATTTATTCATTTCCTTTAATTCATAGTAAGACCCCATGTCTAATAATAATAGTTGAATATTATTATTACTTAACATGCGCCCAACGAATTACTCCTAATATTATTTCTCAAAAATCCTCCCAAAAAATACACGACGTGTACTTTTGTTTTTCCATTTTCTTTATTTCCCCCACCACATTTATTAGATCTTGAATAATGACTATTTATTTCTTAAATAAATATTACTGCATTACTCTCTAATAAATATATATTATTTCACCCACAATATTTTCTCTCGAATAACTAGTGTCAAAATAAATGTGATCAGGCATCCTAAAATAATTATTAAACCACAGTCGGGAATAATCTTTATTCAACTTGTTAAATTAATATTTAACTGAGATACTTGGACACACTTAGTGTGTGACCCTCTAGGCCTCTTTCTCAGTGGCATTAGGCGGAGCCTGCCTAAATTCCAAGGTTAGCATCTAGCAACACACAAATGCACCCATAAAGAAATAAGTTAATACTGCAATGATGTGTCACCTCCTATGAACACTTACCGTGTAATGTAATCCCTTTGTCTCGATATCTTGAATCAAGTGAGTTGCATGATGGTTCCATCAACCCATGTGCTGGATTATTCTTTCTTTGACTTCTTGGAATTGAAATTTTCCATTCCTTACCATGGACATGGATTTATTTAGGCTTATAAATTCCATCAAAGGGCCTAAGATATCTACTTCTGTTATTGAACAGAAGGGACAATCCTTTCTCACATTATCTATTAATGCTGTATTACTTGTGACACACCCAATATATCCTACCTCATTGGGAATAATGTGTCATCACAATTTTCATCAATACATCTAAGTGTGCGAGTTGTAATACCCATTAATAATAATCTTAAAGTCTAAGGACCAATACACATGTCTGCAGAGAGGAACATCCAATGACACTGTGAAATGTGGATTTCTTACTAGTGGGTCTCGTTCTCATAATGTCTTCTTGGATATTACCAAGGGCGGACACCATGAGAAGGTGCCTCAAAGTTTTATGAGTCCTCACCCCTAATGTCATGTATTATTTGTGTCCCTAAAATAACATCATCTGACCATAGAACATATATTCAAGAACAGTGTTATGAAACTTTTGGGTTCACATCATAGTCAGGATCTGCTATGACCTTTTAGTGCAATAATTATCCTTAGGACATTATCACATGCATTTTCATGTAGAAGAACAATCAAGATGTGATAAGGTATTTATTAATGAATAAAGTACAAAGTAGTTGGTTTTAGACCACCAACTCCAACAAACTCCCACTTAGACTAGATCCAACTGCTAACAACCTTTAACCCGGAAGCTCTCACATTATATTCATGCTTCTGCTGAGATAGAAATTTAGTCATGGGGTCCGCCACGTTCTCTTCCATGGACACTCTGTTCACTACAACTTCATCCCTCTGATATAAATACCTCAAGAGGTGATACTTTCAGAGAATGTTCTTTGTATGTTGATGTGACCTTGGTTCTTTTGCATGATCCTCTGCTACAGTATTATCACAATACAATGTGATATGATCTTTACTACTAGGAACCACATAAAGCTTCTAGACAAAGTTCTAAATCCATATGGATTCCTTGGCTGCATCAGAATCTACTATATATTCGGACTTCGCTTTTGAATCGGCAACAACTGGTTTCTTTGAACTCTTCCAGCTCACAACTCCTCTGTTGAGACAAAAAACATATCCAGATTGTGACTTCAAATCATTCTGATCTGTATAAAAACCAGCATCAACATACCCTCTGATGACAAGCTCCTCATCCCCTCCATACACCAGGAATATGTCCTTAGTTCTTCTCAGATACTTAAGGATAGTCTTAACAGTAGTCTAATGTTGTTCTCCTAGATCTGCTTGATATCTGCCTACCATGCTCAGTTCATAGGCAACATCAAGCCTAGTACATAACATGGCATACATTATGTATCCTATATCTGAAGTTTATGGGATCTTACTCATTCCACCTTTATCCTATTGTGTCCTAGGAGACATTTTCTTAGATAGATGTAGGCCATGCGACACTGGAACCAATCCCCTCTTGGAATGTTCCATACTAAATCTCTTTAGTATCTGGTCAATGTATGCCTGAATTAGTCCAATAAACCTCTTGTATATATCATGAATGATCTTGATCCCTATAATGTAGGCTACTTCACCTAAGTCCTTCATGTAGAAACACTTGTTCAACCAGTCCTTAATTGACTGTAAGACTGGTACATCATTTCTAATAAGTAATATGTCATCAACATATACTACTAGGATAAGGACCGCATTCCGATTAAACCGCTTATAAATACAAGGCTCACATTCGTTCTTAATGAATCATAATTACTTTATGGCTTTATCAAATTGAATTTTCCATGATCTGGATGCTTGATTTAATCCATAAATGGATTTCTGCAAATTAAAAACCCTTTTGTATTCTCCTGGTGTCACAAACCGTTCTGGTTGTGTCATATATACATCTTCCTCAAGGTTCACATTAAGGAATGTTGTTTTGACATCCATCTGCCAAATCTCGTAGTCATGGTAAGCTGCTATGGAAAGTATGATTCTTATGGACTTAAACATGGAAATTGGAAAGAAGGTTTCATCATAGTCAATTACTTGACGTTGTATGAATCCTTTAGCCACTATCCTTGATTTATATGTGCTAACTTGATGTTCCATTTCCAGTTTTTTCTTGAATACCAATTTTCATCCAATAGGATTTACATCAACTGGCTCATCCACTAGAACCCAAAAATGGTTTTGATACATGGAATCCATCTTATAATTCATAGCTTCTATACATCTTGTAACTTTTGATCTTTCTACTACTTCCTTGTAGGAGAGAGATCCATTATTGTCCAATAATAATGATTCACCATCCTTGGTGACTAATAAAACATATCTCTCTGGTTCCCTTACCTCTCTTGAGCTCCTATGCAGTACTTGTGTTTCTGGAACCTCTTTAATGGGGACCTTTAGAACTTGTTCCTGTACCAACTCCTATGTATCTTGATTATCAACTTCGTTGAAGTCAATCTTGCCCAAGCTATCCTTTTTGAGGATGTGATCCCTCTTAAAAAAATACATATTGTATAGAGACAATAACTTTATTGTCTGAAAGGTTATATAAGTAATATCCTTTTGTTTCCATGGGATATCCTATAAAGATACACCTTGTTCCCCGGGGTTTTAGTTTGTTTCCTGATAAGGCCTTAACAAATGCCTCCCATCCACATAAACATGTGTGAAACAAAATGGATTTCTTTCCATTCCATAACTTGGATGGAATTCCATTTACCGCCTTAGTTGGTACTCGGTTTAATGTGAATGTTGTAGTTTGTAATGCATATCCCCAAAAGGATAATGGAAGATCTTCATGACTCATCATCGACCTCAACATGTCCAACAAGGTGTAGTTCCTCCTTTCACTAACACCATTCCAATGTGGTGTATGAGGAGGAGTGAGCTGATATAGAATTCCAGACTCCCATAGATGATCGATGAACTCTTGGTTCAGGTATTATCCACCTCAATATGATTTAATCTTCCTTATTTTATTACCATGACGATTCTCTACTTAATTCCTGAATTACTTAAATTTATCTAAGGCTTTTGACTTATACCTCATTAAGTAGATATATCCATATCTACTCACATCATTAGTAAAAGTAATGAAGTAAGAATATACACATTTAGATTATACTAGAAATGGTTCACACACATCTGTGTGCACTAATCCTAGAAGCTCTATGGCCCTTTCACCATGTCCACTAAAAGGTGGCTTGGTCATTTTACCTTGTAAACAAGCGTGACATTTATCAAGTGGGTTCAACTTATTAGAGTCTAAATAACCATCCTGGAAGAGATTTGTCAAGCGATTCTCATTTACATGACCAAGACGGTGATGCCACAACTGGGTGTTGTATGAGTCATGTGAATTCATTTCGTTATTGATTTCCAACACTTGGTTTCATAATTTAATACATACAAACTATTATTTAAATGCACCATACCAAAACGTATGTTGTTCTTATAAAATAAACAACCCTTATTTTTAAATTTGAAAATAAATCCATCAATATCCAAACAAGATACAGAAATTATTTTATTGGTAACACTAGGAACATAATAAAAATTACGTAAAACCAAAAGCATTCTAGTTAGCAATGAGAGATGGTAATCTCCAATGGCCAACGCAGCCAACCTCACGCCATTGGCAGCTCGAAGATCCACCACTCCTCTGGAAATATTTTTAAATATAATTGGTTCCTACATTTAAATATAGATGTGATCCCCACAAGCTATATCTAATACCTAATGTGTATAAATGGAAAGATTACACTCAATAAAAAACACACCTTTATCATCCCCACACTTATATGTGAAGTTCGTATTCTAGTGGCCTTGTTTTCCACATGAAAAACATAATGCCTCCTGTTTCTTTCCCTACCTCTAGATCTTCCCCTTATTGGAGGGATAGTGCTCAGGGGATTCAGACCGTTTATGAATCCTTGGCCCCTTTACCTTGTCCTTCCTTTTCTTATTCACCATAAGGACTGCGGGTTTTTCATGACCTATGTACTTATCTACCTATTGAATTAAGGTTAGAAGTTCTGATAGACTCTTCTCATTGTTTCTCATGTTGTAGTAGACACTAAATCTAGAGAAGGTCATGGGCAGTGATGATAGGATGAGATTTGTACACAACTCATCCGGGAACTTAATCCCTAAGATGTCAAGGTGTTCAATGTAGCTAATAAGTTTGACTACATGAGGCCCAACTGGTACAGACTCTCTAAGATTATTTGTAAACAAAGCATTGGAGATATCATATCTCTCATGTCTCACCTTCTCTTTATAGATATCCTTAATGTGAGACATCATGTTATGCGCATCCATGTTTTCATGTTTCTTCAAGAGCTCGTTAGACATGGATGATAGCATAAAACATTGGAAATTTGTGGCATCATCCATATGTTTCATATAGAGAGATAGTTCCTCATCACTGGCCTCTTTTCCAGGCACAACTGGAATAGTCTCCTCTAGCGCGTACAATTTCCTCTCATGGTGAAGGATGACACGTAAACGCCTCTTCCATTCCTAGAAATTAGTGCCAATGAGAAGGTTTTCCTTATAAAGTATGGTTCAGAAGGATATGTTTGAATTCATTTTTATTTTAGATTCTATAAATTAAGACGAGCAAAGGTTTAGTACTTTATCATGCTAAAACTGATACAAATAAATAATTTAATACATATTAGTCTCCCATTGTTTTATCGAAATCTAATAGCCCTCACCATTGACTTCAGAATATTCTATTTTCTGAATATTCTAGTGGCAAGGATCCATATTTCCCTTCACATTACCCCAACTAGGGTTGGTCAATAAACTTTAAGGGTTTTAGGTAGGCATTCCAAATGCCAATTGCATTAACTTGCGGCTCCTTAATCCGCTGAGTGGACTCCACAATCCTAAAATCCTTTTATTTTGGATTTCCTCAACCTTTTCCTCTTGGTCACACAAAGTCCTACTTTAGTAGTCAACCCTTGATGTGAACTGATTTAATTCAACCGAAAACCTTGAACTAGAATTCCACAATAGTTGAAATCACCCCAACTAGGGTTGGTCAAGCACTTTGAACTATGGTTCAATTCTAACTAAGATTATGGAAGGCTATACTGACTTAATATTTATTTGAGGGATTTTATCCTTATATGTAAATTTCCATTTTATTATCTTTGGTTACATGATTTTCAATATTAAGTGGGATATACTTAAGTGATTAACTATGTTTAAGAAAATATTTATGCATAAGTTTTTCTTATTTTAGTTCCATCTTTCATGCTTGTTTAATTCATTAATTGTGTGATAGTGACAACACACCCACAATAAATAAACCATGAAAATGATAGAAATAAAATAAATGGTATGATCATGTGCTTGTTTTATTGGTTAATTTATCTAGCGGTTGATAAACTAACCCAAGACCTAGGGGAGAAACACCTTGAACCTTTTGGGTTTGTGTTTACAACTTTCCACCTGTCCACCTTTGTATCTCCTTGGATTGGTTTAACCTTGGCTCCTAACTTGAGTCGCCTCCATGATATTGGGAGCTCCATCCATTACACATTCTTTTATCTCACTCACGGGTGAGGGGTAAAATGGGGTTTTATATAAAAGAAACCTTGGGCACGCATGCCCTACATGTTAATGAGGAGAAGGATTGTAGGACAAAAAATTTAATTTAAATAAATAAATTAAAAGAAACCATTCACATACAGATGTCTTGGTCTATCTCATGATCATCCATACATGCAATGATATTTACACATAAATAAAAGTAGCATTTGATTCTTTAATTGTTCTTGTTTAAGATAAATCATGCTTGAATCAATTAATTATCTTTAATAAATCAATCCTTTTATCATAAAATCTTTTTCTAAATTTCCTTGAGATTATAATCCATCATAATTTTAAACAAATAAATCCATTTAAAATTATCTTTGTACATAACTTGTACATTAGAGGAAACCCGACAAATTCTCATTCATAACTACCCAATGAGTAGAAATGAACATTACAAAGATGTTAAATTAAACACACACACATATATATATATAACACCTATCATGTGTTGTGACTTAACTTTATGACCACACTATGGTACACATATCAAGGGTTTTTATAATATAATAATAAATTTTAATAAATCTTCATAATTTGGAAGAGTACATGACATGTAGTTATGACTACATGGCATGTACGTTTTTTCACTGTCCATCTGAAGTATACGCCCGGGGACATGGCGTGTAGATGTACTTTAGAAATATTTGGAGTACACGGCATATTCAGTGGGACACACACTGTATAGTATATGCGTTACACGGTTTCCAGCCGGGAAAGCCATGTACAGGGTACATGGTCCAACCCTAACCTAAAGGAACTACATTCCATGTTCAGTGGGCCACATAGTGTGTAATCCACAAACTATGTTCCACCTGTTCCTGGTCAACACACAGAGTCATAAAGACTTAGATAGAATCCAATGACATGGCCTGGTTTGGAAGACCATCCCGGTGCATGGAACCGATACTATACAACATGTACCACCTAATACATGTCGTGTGTTCTGGTGTTATATGGTATAGAAGCTTTGGAACCTCCATATGAGATCCTCTATTTAATTTTAAGCAAAATTAAAAGAAAAAAATCATTTCTGTAAGGTGAATGAGAAATAAAAGAGGAGGAATATATTTTGAGATTCATATTTATAGAACAATTAACTTGAATTGAAACAAATAAATTATTAAATGCATAAATCACCAATGAAAAACGAAATAATTATAATCAACGATATGACAACTCTGATACCACTTGTAGGTTTTGGGTGCAGTGGAAGCACGTTGGTGGGTGTACCCAAATTTAGTTTTTCCATTAACAACAATCCAAGATCCGTCACGATAATAAAACACCAGATCTTCAGAATAGAAAAAAGAATGAAAGAAAGGAAGGGAGTCCCAAAACCATAGAGAGGATCATCATATGTTGGTTATAATTAATTTAATTAAAAGATAAGAATTACCTTGATATATTTATCTCTCTATTGATGTTTCCAGTCACAATCTGATGTGATCTGTCATTACGTCATAGAATCCAAGTGTAGGATTCCTCTAGTGGTGATCCACATATGCTCCATGTATCTATGGAAGTTGCCTAAGGGATCTATGGGTGCTATCATGGAAGAGTCTTCGATTGAGATTTTCACCTTCGATCACTTTGAGATCCACTTGAAAAGCGCTCTCCTTGATCTGGTGGTAGAGGATCTCTCTCGTATCTTGAGAGTGTTATTAGAAGAAATTAATTATCTCTTGGCTTGAGAGCTTTCTCTAGATCTGTTGTGAACAACCACCAAAAAAATGGCTAGGCTAATGAGAATTATATAATTGAAATTTTAATTACTTAGAATAATAAAATGAATTAATTACCTGAGAGCATTTATTCATTTCATTTAATTCGTACTAAGACCCCATGTCTAATAATAATAGTTGACTATTATTATTACTTGACACGCGCCAAGTGAATTACACCTAATATTATTTAATTAATTAAATAATATTATTTCTCGTAAATCCCTCCCAAAACTACACGACATGTATATTAATATACATATCGTGTAATTTTGTTTTCCCATTTTCTTTATTTCCTCCACCACATTTATTAGACCTTGAATAGTGGATATTTATTTCTCAAATAAATATTACTGCATTACTCGATAATAAATATATATTATTTCACACACAATATATTATCTCGAATAACTAGTGTCAAAATAAATGCGATCAAGCATCCTCGAATATTTATTAAACACCAGTAGAAAAATACCCTATACCAATGGTTTGAAACCGTTGGTATTGGACTCCAAACTGTTGGTATATCCTATACCAATGGTTTGGAGAACCGTGGCTAAGTAAGCCATGGGGATAGGTCTATACCAATGGTTTTCAAAACCATTGGTATAAGTAATATGAAAAATCTATACCAACGGTTCCATAAAACCGTTGGTATATGTATTTAAAAAAAGAAGCATTCAGTTGGTTTTGATCCCAGTACCTGGAGTTTATGACTGAACGACATTATCACTAACCTAACTTGAATTTTATGAACATAATTTCATAAATATATATATATATGTACTGTCATAAATATTTTAAATTTTGATTTATTGAATGTTCTCTATAAGAATATTTCATAAAAAATACATGTAACTATACCAACGGTTCTCAAAACTATCGGTATAGACCTATACCAACAGTTTTGAGAACCGTTGGTATATATTCTTTAATTTTAGGACCTATACCAATGGTTTTGGACAAAAATTTGGTATAGGGGGGACCTATACCAACAATTTGGGGGAAACCATTGGTATATGGTCTCTATTATGGACCTATACCAACGGTTTGGCCAAAACCATTGGCATAGGTCCATATAAGTGACCTATACCAACGGTTTTCCCCAAACTGTTGGTATAGGTCCACCCTATACCAACGGTATGTCCAAAACCATTAAAATATGTCCAAATTAGTGATCTATACCAACAGTTTTGGCCAAACCATTGGTATATGTCCATATAAGTGAACTATACCAGCGGTTTTCCCAAAAATGTTGGTATAGATCTTATTTCCAGTAGTGAAACCACAATCGGTAATAATCTTTATTCAACTTATTAAATTAATATTTAATTGAGATACTTCTACACACTTAGTGTATGACTATTTAGGCCACTTTATAAGTGGAATTAGGAAAAGTCTGCCTACAATCCAAGGTTATCATCTAGAAACATGCCAAGGCACCAATAAAGAAAGAAGTTAATGCCCCAATGACATGTCACCTCCTATGAACGCTTACTATGTAATGTAATCCCATTGTCTCGATATCTCGAATCAAGCAGATTGCATGCTAGTGCCATCAACCCATGTGCTTGATTATTCTTTCTTTGACTTCCTAGAATTGAACTTTCCCATTCCTTACCATGGACATGGATTTATTTAGGCTATATCAATTCTATCAAAAGGCCTGGGATATCTACTTCTGTTATGAAATAGAAGGGACAAGTCCTTTCTCACATTATCTATTAATGCAGTATTACTCGTGACACACCCAACATATCCTACCTCACTGGGAACAGTGTGTCATAATAGTTTTCGTCAATAAATATAAGTGTATGAGTTGTAATACCCATTAATAATAATATTAAATTATAAGGACCAATACACACGTCTGTAGACAGGAACATCCAATGACATTATGAAATGCTGATTTTCTATTGGTGAATCTCGTTCTCATAATATCCTCCTAGATATTACCAAGGGTGAATACCATCAGAAGGTGACTTAAAGTTTTATGAGTCCTCACCCCTAATGGCCTATATTATTTGTGTCCCTCAAATAACATCATCCAGCCATAGCACATATATTCAAGAATAATGTAATGGAACATCCGGGATCTCATCATAGTCGGGATCTGCTATGACCTTTTAGTGCAACAACCATACTTAGGACATTATCAGATGAATTTTCACACAGAAGACCAATCATGATGTGATAAGGTATTTATTAAGGAATAAAGTACAAAGTAGTTGGTTCTAGGCCACTAACTCCAATAGATGGGATGGTATATCAAGAATATCATGATCTGTTAGTGCTTTGGGAATGAAAAATCCACCTTCCTTTTTGGAGAAAGAGGTGAAGTGGATCAAGGAAAAACAAAGGGTGAGGTTGTCCTAAAATCATGTAAGTATATCTTTTCATTAAAATTATTTAAATTTAGGAAAAGGGATCTTTAAACAAAAAATGTTATCCTAGTACCTCTGTTTTGGATGAATCAGATTGTCCCTTTGTTTATAATAGATTTATGGTTTTCTAATTGTTAAATTTCTCCTGACCATGTTCTGTATCATTATCCATCAGAACATTATGGTTATATTTCTCTTCCATGTCCATGTTTTCACTTTTCACTTATGTTCTCCCATGTGGAAACCCAGTTATGTGTTACTTTGGGTGACCGTTATGGTTCCAACTTTCCCTTTTAAGGGAAATTTTAGTATTCATTTTTACAATGTGGGTTTCTATGAATGAAACTTTAAAGTATTAAACCTTAGATAACCCAAAAAAAATTGAGGGAGAAATTCATTTTTAGAAGGGGTAGAATATGAAACTCCAATTATTTTGAATTAATTTAATCTTTTTAATATTTTTCATTTCACGCAACACTAAAAATAGTTTATTTTATATTAAAACACTATTTTTGGATTATGTTATATGAAAAAAATGTTAATCATGAACTATATGAAACATAAATATTAGCTTACTCTAGATGGATCATCAAGGTTTTCTTACATTACAAACAATAATGACTTTCCTCGATGGCTTGCGTAACACGCATGACTGAGTTCTACCAAACAATAATATATTATTAAAATATTATTATTTAATATAATAAGATATAAACAAGCAGATAAATTAGTGATTATTAATAGTATTTACTTATTTATAAAAATATATGGTTTACACAAATGTAATATTAATTAATAGGTTACTATTTAATTAGAAATGAATATGAAAACTTATTGAATATAAAGAAAAATATTAGTATTTTTATGGCCACAAAACTATTTTACCCTAATAAACTAAATTAACTACAATTAGTGAGTTATATTAATGTAATATATATTTTATATAACCAATAAAACAGTTTTTATATTAATCCAATAGATTCTATAGACATAATATAAAAACAAACCCAATTTTATGCATAAAAACCTATATTTTTTTTAAAATGTAGTTTTACCGCCTTTTAATGGAGAACTAATTTTAAATTCATTTTTTTAAACTTTTATAGATTTAATTTATCAAAATAAAATTTATATTTGGAATAAAAACATAGAAATTATGTTAGGATAAATTTTAGATATTTTTTGGTAAGGTTTCATTTTTTAATGAATTGTTAGAAATACTAGATTTTAATTCAAAACTACTTTTTCATCTAATTTATTTATAAGGTTAAATTATATTTTAAATTGATTTAAATGTTTAATTATATAATAATTTTATAAATTAATCCAATATAGTTCATTTGAACCAATTTCAAATTGAAATTGGATATAAAAACTTAGAAAACTTCTGATCATTTCTACTTTAAAACCCTAGTGTGTCGTCCCATCAACGGGATTATTTTTAAATTAATTTATAACACTTATGTGATTAAAATTTGGAAAATTTTATTCCATATTTTGAATTAATATAATTTATAAATTCTAATAATATTAACTTAGTTTTTGACAAAAAATATTAGTGAATGTAATTAAAATTAATTACATTGATTAAGGTAAAATTAATCTTAACTAAGGACTAAACATTAATCTTAAGGTCCCGAATGACCTAGAAACTTGTCCAAAATCCATTGGATGACCATATTTTGACCATATAATCCATTTTATCAACTTTGGATCATTATTGGATCTACTTGTAACATGAAAAACGTGGGTGGAATTCTCTCTTCAAATATTTACAAGAGTGCCACTCCTCCTTCTTTATAAAATAAAACCACCTCTCCATATTCCTCACACCACTAAATACACTTTGGATCATCAGAAATATACCCAAGTAGTCTCACAAAATCCCTCCCTATCCCCTATAAGCCTCCCCTTTGACACAAAGTAACCCAAGGAATCATTTTGGCACAAACCAAAAAGAGTTACCCGATTAAGAGGTAGCATCTTCTCTCAAGCTCTTTTATTTTATTTTATTTATCCACCCCTCCACTCTCTTCATTTCAAGATTGTATAAAAAAACCTGTATAATCAATATAATATGATTTTTTATGCTAATTTTTTGATCTATACTCACACACACCTCCATCTAATGGGTAACAAACATACTATTTACGTGTACAACTAACTACTGCCTCACTAGACAATGGTTTTTCATTTTTTCCTTTACCAACTCTCATGGTAGAAATTATGATGGAAAATATGTTTATATATGTCATATATTATATATATTATGTAATTATTATTATTTATTCCTCTAACATATATTTTTACTTTTCATTTGATGTAAATACGATAATTTCATTTGAGAAAGTGTGGACTACCACCCCCTCAAAGCGATGTGATTCATTCACACACTGCATGGAATGTATCAAAGATGAGTTTACTGAACTTATATGATAAATAAAACATTATAATTCTAATTTAATAATATTATATACATATAAAATATATTTCATTTTCTTCTTTTCTTTCAATACGATAATAAAAATGAAAACAATGTTCATGCGTACGTACAGTTTACCGTCTCAATGAACGGTGCATTACATTTCATACTTTTATATTATATATATTATTAAAATACAAATATAATGAATATAAATTATATTTATATCATGGTTTACATTCTATATTCATGATATAAGTATAAGGACTGAATATATAACAAATTAAGACACATGCAAAGAACAAAGTAGATATTACCCGAAGTGAAACCTTAACATAGGATTGTTAACAAGAGGGTAATATAAGGTCATAATAAAACCATATATAGTATTATATATAATAATATGGTTATTTAAAAGAATTACGCCTCCATTGATGGAATATTATGGTTCATCTCTCTAGAACACTAATGAATATTATTCTCTTCCAGTGTTCACTCAAAACCATGTTTTCTAAAAAGGGTTTCCAACAATATTATACTTCTATCCTATAATAATTAAAATAAATTTTTACCCTTTTTGTCTTTTGAAAATGTTTTCAAAGGAATATTCTTATAAATTTTTGAACAAGTCATGTTTCTAACCATTTTACCATATAAAAGGAATATTATTTTTACCTCGTATGTTGTGTATGGATTTACCCTCCGTCATTTATTTGAAGCTTATTTTTCATTTTTAAAAGGATAGTTTTTAAGAAAATGTTTTTAAAAGTAATTTTTAAGAAAAATTATTTTTAAAATGTTTTCAATATTCTTTTAAATGTTTTAAAGAAAAATGGTCTTCAAAATGTTTTTAAGACATATTTATAAGTTTTCACAGTATTTTCAAAGAAATGGTTTTCAAAAAATTGTCAAGATTTCTTTATTGGTTTTCAAAGTTATTTTCAAAGAATTTTTTTTAAAAATATTTTCATGATTTCTTTATAAATATTCAAATTTATTTTCAAATAAATGGTTATCAAAACATTTTCTATATTTCTTTATATGTTTTGAAAGTGTTTTAAAAGAAGAGGGTTTTGAATTTTTGTTTAATGTTATTTTATAAGTTTTCAAGGAAAAAGTTTTTCAAAATTATTTCAAGTATTATTTATAATTTTTAATGGTATTTTATAGGAAAATTATTTTCAAATGGTTTTATGTAGTAAAAAGACTTTTTTAAGTAGGAAAGGATATTTTCCTCAAGAAAAATTTTTGAAAGATATTTCAAAATTATTTTCCATTTAAGATGACATCTGTTGATGTTACTAATTCCTTTATAGGAAATGATATAAAGTTTTCTTTCATATTATTTATCTGAATGGGTTATTATTAATGTCATGGTCTTTATGAAACCCATTTCTATTTCATGGGTTATATGTTTATGAAATCCATTTCTATTTCAGAGGTTATTCTTTTGATGAAGTGATTATGAAACCTATTTCTTTTTACATAGGTTATGATATGATTAAATTTCTATGATACCCATTTCATTTCATGGTTTATGATATGATTGTTTATAATTTTTTGGCACATGTATTCCATATTTCATTATGAGATGGGTGGGACCTATATATACCTCCAATGGATTGGGTAAAGATTTATATCTCATGAGATTGACTAAGATGGTCATGGTAGTGAACCTTGAATACTAAGATGGACATGGAAGTTAAACATTACTATCAAGATTATATGGTTAGGGAACCCATACTACTAATATGGTCTTGGAAGTGATTCTCTGGATACTATGGAAATCATATTATATGCTTATGTGTTTGCTACAATTACATGTTTTATTCCTATATTATGATTTCATGGACTATGTTCTTCATTTCATTATTATTCATGTCTTATGAACTTCCAATATTTATTCCATGATTCATTTTTATGATATTTGAGATTCAGGGCATGATCTTCTAATGTTATGATCACTTTCCCATACCCCTATGCTCATTTTTATGCTTACATGTCTCCCTTGTTTACCCTTATAGAGCATCTGATCTCACCCATTTTTATGTTTCCTTTCCCTGAGGTTATGAGGATACATATTATTTTTTATGTGTCTAAGAAGGGTTCTAGTCAATAAGAACATAGTTCGAGATAATATAGCTCATTTATGCACTAGTGTTTATGTTTTTAAGTTTCCAAAGGCACTAGACTAATACGGTCTTTGGGCATCTATTTGTATAATGTTTTAAGTATTTCAAAAAAGTTAAGTAATGTTAATGTTTGAATAGTGAGAATAATTATAAATATATTTATTGATATATTTTTTGGGACATTTTACCAGAATTACTGCTAAAAAAATTAGAATTTGAAAGAATGGCTGATAGTAATATGTATAGTGACAATTTTTATGAACTGCGACTAAATATTTTAAAAATAATAATAATAAATAAAATATAAAACATATAATGTTACTAAATATTAATTAATTAAAAACATATTTTTATAAAAAATCATTCATACAACCAAAACCATAAGTCATACATCCACCATCAACCCCTCAGTTATAAACTCAATCATCATATACATATAGAATAAGTCCAACATCAAGACTCAACCCATTACATCCATATCTCCAATTCCACTGCATCCGACCACCTATATGCCCATCATATGAAAAACTGATCACATCACTGTCATATCAACTAAAATAAAAAAAGATAGAAATCAAATAAATTGAACATAATAAATGATAATTATGGTAGAATCTAATATAATGTTTAACCATACCACAACAACTATAAAACATCATGACTTCCTTAGGAAGAGTATCATAGATCAGAGCGGTAAACCTCTTACCTAATTCATAGCATGTACCACTTGTAATACAAAACTAAGAAATTTAAGAAAAGGAATGTGAAATAGAATAAACACATAATATATTCAGAAATTTTCACATAACATTTATTTTTTTAATCAAATATATTAAATTTTATCACAAACAAATGATATATCAACCCACATATCACATATTAAATTAATTTATGAAAATTATCTAGGAAATTAACCCTTCAAAAAAACTAATAAAACTTTAAAAACATTAAATTACCCATTTAAGATATTATTCAACTCTCGAAACTCGATAAAGTGTAATCTTATAAAAATATATAAAGTTTTTAAACCAATATGTGGTGTTCTTGAAATAAATTAATTACCAGTTTTCAAAAAAAAAGATATGAATTTGGTTCCAACATTTCAAAAACCATTCTAAGATCATTTCCCATTGATTTCATTCTAGTTGGAGGCCTTTTTCTTGGTATTAACTCCATAACATATGTTTTAAAGACTTTGATATCTTAAACAACTTATTATTGAGTCATTCTGAGCACAGAACACATTAATTTGATGTGATATCTACTCATAAAAATAAAAAATAATTCAAAGACAGTTATCCCATTATTTCATTTCATTTTGAAGTCATTTTCTATATTTTTGATTATTACAAGACTGTTTTAGAGTTTTAAAACACTCAAAATGAATTTTATGCCATCTTGGGAAAACAATAACTCATATTGATGTGAATTCAGTTCCTGTATCTCATAAATAAATCTACAGTCACTGTCCTATTATTTCATTCCAATACGAGGTCTTTTTCTTGTCTTTGACCCCATAATTCATGTTTTTAAATATTTTATTATCATTTATAACTGATTAATGAGTCATTATGAGCACACCACATGTTGGATTGATGTTTCATCTTATTGTACATATCAAAAATAATTCCAATATAGTTTTCTATGTTTTAATGCCAATTCTAGTACATTGTATATGGGGTTGATGGTTAAATGCATGTTTTAGAGTTTTAAAACACTAAAAATGCATTTACGGAGATCCTAAGAAAATAGAAAAGAGGATTAATGTTATGTCAGTTACTACATTTCATAAATCAATGCATAGTTGTTTTCTTGTGATTTCATAAGAAACTATGGTATTCTTCTTGGTTTTGACCCCCATAAACATGTTTTTATGAAGACTTTCATATCATTAAAAATGACTTATTAAGTCATTTTGATCATAGTATTGGGGGTGTGAATTCTCTTCAAGGATTCAATATCATTTTATCAGAATTTCATGACTCTGTTCACCATAAGAGGATGTTGGTAAGATGGTCAACAAGGAATTAGACTACTAGATGTTCATGTGGCCAGGTTATCGAAGTTCAAACAGTGGAGTCACCTGTAGGAGAATAATGTTTATAGTTGATTCATCTTCTAGTTGGATCTAGTGGGAAAGGAATGAGGAATATGGGAAATGTTCAACTACCAGTGATGGGTAGATAAATTAGGTAATATTTAAAGAGATCAATAGTTTCATAGTTCAATGGATGGTTGACCAACAATGTAGGAAGTTGGTCCAACTGGTTGATCGGGTGGGACCATCTATATAAATGTGTTGGGACTACTTTACTAATTTTTTGAATTCTAAAGTGATCATTTTACATTACATGATCCACATGGATGAAAAGTCACAAGTTGTACATTTTTTAATCCTAATGATATAAAATCATTGATGTGTTCTCCTATGGACATAGGATGAAAACCTCAAAAATTTAATATTAGCGTTCTTTCATTTTGATTGCTTTCCCTTGGATTGAATAATTTTGTCTATGTATTTCATTTAGGGCTGTGATTTTTGTGTATCAATATTTTCAATTTCTGGTGCACTAAAATTCTAGAGAAGCCATACTAGAGATCTGTTTTCACCTTTGTGATCTAATGGTAGTTTAACTTCCAGTACTTGAAGTTATAGTGGATTTCAATCACTGGTATAAAATATTGGTATATAAAAAGGTGATACACACAACATATATATGTATCTTCATTTAACTACTTTGATAATTCGATTTCAGAAGAAATTATTATGGAAAATTCATGTCATCGGAAGAAGGAAAGGAGGGTATGGGTAGTTTTAATGGAATGAAATTCTATTTCTTCCTGATGTATATAGAGGATTATATGATCCAAAAGGATCTTTATGTTCCATTTACTGGAACTAAACCTGAGAAGATGGACATGTCAAAATGAGAGTGACTGGATAAGAAAGGTCTTGGGTTGATATTGATGATATTTTCAAGTAATGTTTCCTTTAACATCCAGGAGAAGAAGACTATTGTGATCTTAAGGTATTGTAGATAGAAATGTATGAGAATCCACTTACGCTCAACAAAAGTTTTCTGATGAGAAAATTGTTCAGTATAAGACTATAGGAAGCGTGATTATTAGAAGATCATGTTAATAATTTCAGCATGAGTTGAAATCATCTTGAGATAGTAAAGGTAACATTTACTGATGATGTTTGGGTTATTTTGTTGGTGTCTACTTTTTCAGACTCATGGGAAGTGATAGTGATAACATTGATAAATTATTCTAGAAAAGATAACCTTGTATTTTTTGGAATCTAAAATTTGATATTGAATGAATAACACCATGTTGTGAACAAGAGGTGTTGATATGTTTTTGAGAGAATTTGTTGAAAGATGTTGGACTAGACAAGATACTTTATATTGATTTTTGTTTCCAATACATAAATCAAATTCAAACTTATATTTTTTGTGTGTTGAAGATTCTTGGAGACTAATTCAGTTGATTCTTAAACTGGTTCCAAAGTGATTAAATATCATGAATGTAGTTCATGATTAAAGAAAAATGAAAGGAGAAGTATAAGGAGTTTTACACTGTAAAGAATGATATTGCATCGTAAAAGTAAGTTGAAGAAATTTTTTTGTGCCGCAATTGATGTCCACATCATGGTTGGGTGACATCAAGTTGGTATACACTGAAACAGAGGTTCTCATTCATTGGAGATGATAAAATAGGTAGTGTTATGAAAAATTATTTATAAGACTTCACATCATAGTGTAATCGTCCATGCCGAAGAGGTGAATCAATCAGAGATCTACACACTATAGAAGGAGGACCCCATTGTAGAAGAGGATGGGTTGATTTTCAATGGATCTAGAGAATTTGGGACCTCTACATTGCAAATAAAATTCCATGCCGTAGGGAGGATAAAATGTGGATGACTATGATGAAGTTCTTAAATCACACCTCATAGGAAGATGGATTGGTTTTGGGTAGATTTGGAAAATTCATGACCTTCATTCCCTTTAAATTATTTCATACTGATGTATTGTGTGTAAGTTGAGTTAAACCCACTAAAAACCAAAGGGATACACTTTAAAACCACACACCATTACATAGAAGTTGTTTTCTAGGAAACATTAGATAGTCCAACCAGGAGTGATGACTTGGCTTCATATTCTAATTTTAGAAATTATTCCAACAGATGTAAATAACTAATTCAAATGTAATGGTCCTGATTTTCATTAAAAATGATATAATGGTTTTAATTCAAGAAGGGGATTTGAATTTGAAATTAAAATTCAAATATGAATTTCTTGAAGAAGTGATTGTTGTAAAGATTTGAATTAATGGGCTGATTATTGATAATATATAAGAGTGTAGAGCAACTAAAAAGTATATGTTTTGGATATGTGTTATAAAGGGGAGATTATGTTATTATCCAAATTATAATAAAGGAATAATAAGAATATTGATGTGTTTTTTTCATGTGTTTTTCATAAAAAATGAAGAAGAACTTGTTCTCATTAAAGTTTGAAGAATAATTTCTTCTTATTTATTACAGTAAGAGTAGAGTATAAGTGGAATATTTTAGCACACTCAGAAACTTAAAGGAGTTATATTTGGTTGAAGACTTTACTATTATTACACAAACATTTATCATTGTATAGCGTGGGATGAACTTGTGTGCGGGATACACTGAGTTATAGTTAGGAGGCATGAAAAAAAAGTGTCAAGATTATACCCGGATCATTGTACTCCCATGGTGATTTTAGTGTGGAGTGTGGTTATAGAGGAATCCATATCACACCAAGGACTATCCTTCACATATTAAGAGGTAAAACTTTTAAATATGTTGTGTTCTCTTGTGTTGGTGTGTATTTGGGTGTGTTTCAAAAATCATTACTAGATTCTAATTGGTGGTTAAGGTTATTTTGAAATAAATATAAAAACATTATTGATCACTGATTCAATCCCATCTTAGCGATAAATATTTAATCCTAAAGTGGTTCTATAAGTTTAATGAGAGTGACTAGTTACCTTCATTTTTGATTGACTATTTAAAGTTGTTGTCTTTAGAAGAAGAATTCTCTTATTTAATTTATCTACAATATATAATTTAAATCTTGTTAACGATGATGATATTTCTATATTTTATGGGAAAAAATATCACATATGGAAAGATAAGAGTATTTCATACTTTTCATCTATTAGTTATGATTATTAGAATTCATAACAGATGGGTTTTTTCCCTATACTGAAAGTGTTTCTATGATAGAAAATGATAAGAGGAATTTGGAGAGTGATGGTCATGAAAATAATGTTATTCTATCTTCACTATCGAAAATTGTATTTTTGAAATTCAAAGGACTCAAAACCACTAAATATATCTTGGATAAACTTCATAATATATATAAATAAATGACCAAATTGAAGTGAGATAAATTGAAAATTTGGAGACTTGAGTATAAATATCTTCAGATGCATGATGATGAAATTATTGATAGATTTATAAAAAGAGTGAATAAAGTTTTTGTCATTATAAAAGGCTATGGTGAGAAGTTGGAAGATGGTTATATTATTGGAAATATTTGATGTTTTTTCCTAGATAATTGAAATTTATACTTTGGAAAAAAATATTCAAGTGTTATTTATCTTAATTATTTCCATAGTATATTAATTTCTTATTAAATGAGGAAATATAGTTCCTTAAAGAAGAAGGTGAATGAGGAAAAATAAATCTCTTTTAAATATATAAAGAAAGAGAAGTTGAAAACGAAGTCTATAATTGAAGAAGAAAATTATTGTTTGGGTTCTGATGAAGATTTAAAGGAGAAGTTTGATGAAGTTATGTCTATTATATCAAGAAAAATTAAGAGGAAAAGGAATATGAAATTTAAATATTCCCTTAAAATATTTTAGGTGTGGAGATATTTGAAATTATGTTGAAAATTGTCTAAAATCTAAAATCAATGATGATAGTGAAGAAAAAGATCATATTACTAGAAGATTATTAATAAAGAAACATTATAAGCAGGTTTATTAAAAATATAATGGTAATAAGTTCTATAAATTTAATAGGATAAACTTCTTGTCAAAATAAGGTATGAACATTGAAAATGAAGATGAAGATGATTTTTTTCCTTTGGTGGTGAAGATATTTAAAAACTACTCATTGCTAAAGTGAATGATAAAAATAGTAGTAAAAGTAGATATAAAGTTATATAATAAGAATATACTAATATAAAGTTTATGATAAAGATGGAATTAAAAAACATATATCTAATAATTTCAAAACAGATAAGGGGATCAAAAAAATAAAAATTGATGATAAATCATTTAACAACAATGAATTTGTCTTTGAAAAAGAAAATTATATGTTTTTTGGTGAAGTTAAAGGGTTAAATAAGTTACTTGATGATTATAAGACTCTTAAAATAATTTTGGTATAAATAATTAAGGATAAATAAAAATAGTTTGATCATTTACAATAAAACATGATTAAAGTATAAGAAGATTTAAAGAAGTGCAGATCTAATGTATAGAATTCTATTTCAGATGTTGGAGAATGTTTGAAGAATAATGAAACTGAATAATTTTTATTGAAATAATTCTATAATTATGAAATTAATGTAGAAAATGTTGGTGAAACTTAGTGAAGAAGAAACAATTCAAGAATCTCAAGGTTGTAGCTAAATCAAGTGATGTTTTAAAATCTAGAAATTTTTGAAGTAAAAAATTAAGTAAAACATTAGCTAAATTTGGGGTATCCTAAATAGATAAAAAAAGTATTAATATTAAGACCAAGAAGTTGGTATTTGACAAAAAATTTGGTTTCACAAAAAATAGTTAAAATTAGTGACTCTATAAGGGTGAAAGATAGTAAAAAATTCTAGAAAACATGTTACAGTCAAAGGTATATATGATTTCAATGGTTATTTTTTATATTTTAGGGAATTTGGGAATACAAAAAATAATTTTTGGTTAAATCATAAACATTATAATTAGACAATAAGTCATTATAATTATATATTTAGGGGTATTTAGTACTCAAAACATAATAAAGTTTTAAAACGGGTTAAGAACTCTGTACAGAAATCACAAAACAAGTTTGATATTCTTGAAGAAGTCTATGGAAGGTGTGATCATCTTGGTAATCATGATAATGAATTACTTATCATGTTAACATCCCAAAAAAATGATTTTTCATCACTCCAAATCCTTGTAATAAGAAGAACAAAGGAAAATATAAGGCCTTAATTGTGGAAATTTCACTATAAGCATCTAAATGGGAAAGTCCATGGGTCTTAGATAGTGGAAGATCATATCACATGATAGAAGATTTAAAACTATTGAAATATTTTAAAAACTATAAATATGGATCAGTGACCTTTGGTAATGATGGATCTCTCAAGATTAAGGGAGTTAGCTTAACAATTTTTTGGAAAATAAAATCTGAAATACAAAAACACTATTTTTGTTGATGGATTGAAACAAAATATCCTAAGTGTTTCCCAAATTTTTGATAAAATAAATTAAGTTGTATTCAATAAGGATGATTACTTTTTTATGAATCATGAAGATGAAAAATTATGACAAAAGGATCATAGACTAAAAGAAACTTATTCCAAGTGGGTGATGATGGAAACTCATGCTATCTAAGTGTGAAAGAAGAAAATTAATTGTGGCATCAAAGGCTTTTCCATAATGGAAAAAATAATATGACTTTGATCACTCAAAGAGATAATGTTTGGGATGTTCCTTTTCTTAAAAGATAAAGATATTTTATGTTATCAATATGTCAAAATGGGAAGATCCTTAACTATTTATACAAAAAGGTGGAGATTCAATCAACTCAACCATTAGAGATCAATTATTTAGATGTGAGAAGGCCCATGAGGAAGAAATAAACAAATATAGATAAGTATTTTATTAATTTAATTTATGAATACTATCATATTACTTGTGTTATGTTTATAAAACACAAATCAAAGGCGTTATAGAATTTTAAAAGTTTAGTAGAAGTGTAGAGAAAGAGTGTGGTGTTTCTCTCAAGAAGAACTGTGTAGATAGTGGAACTGAGTATTCAAATGGGAAGTTTAAATATTTTATGAGAATCATGGAATCCTAAATTAACACAGTACACCATAAATACCAAAAATAATTTCATGTAATAATGAAAGAATATTTTTTTGAGATGGCTCGGACAATACTCGTCGAGCATGATACTTATTGTTATTTTTTGAGACAAGCTATTAGAGTAGTGGTTTAAATCCAAAACTAGTTATTTTATAGACCAAACTTAGATATGTCCCTATATAAGATATATTATAAAAACTATTAGTTCTAAGTTCCTTCTTGTGTTGGGTTACCCTTTTGTCATCAAGGTAAAATATGAGAATCTTGGAAAGTTTGATAATTGAAGAGCTGATGAGATATTTATTTGATATCCTTCAAATCGAAGAGGTTATCAATGTATTAACAAATATAGTAAAAATATCATTGATTCTAATAATGTTAAAGTACTTAAAAAATAAAATAAAGAAATTTATTGTAATGAATAAAGTTCTAGAAGTGATGTTGATGCTATTTCTACTGAATAGTGTGAAGAAATGGTATATAAAGGAGAAAATATTGAAGATGTATAGGTTGGAGAAGAATATTCATCAATTTCAGGTGATGAGGAATAAATTCATTTAACTAATTAAAGTTTGAGAATTGAATTTTAGTTTCAAAAAATCATTGGGGGTCGTAGACAGGAAGTTCAAACTATGCGGTCTATGGGGACAAAAACCCATACCTATTTATATTCTCATGTTGAACCTAGAAATTTTGAAGAATCTATTAATAATCAAGAATTAATTGATGCTATGATTGAATAAATTGATCATATAGAGAATAATAATACTTGGGAGTGTTGTATTTGGTTCCCTATAACCAAATTCTATGTACTTTATTATAGCATATATTCATTATTTTTAATATTAATAAATTCCTTATAACATCATGATTGATCTTCTATGCAACATAGTATGTGATAATGTTCTAAGAGTATCTTTCACACTGAAAGTTCATAGCAGTTTTCTGCTATGATAATAACCTAGAAGTGCCACAATAATATTCTTAAATATTTGTTATATAGTTGGATGAAATAATTTTAGGGACACAAATGATTCATACTATCAAGGGTGGAGACTGATAGGACTTTAAGACGCCTTCTTATAGTGTATAACCTTGGTAATATCCAGTGTAGGATATTATGAGAATGAGACCCGCTAGTTGGAAATCCACATTTATATGTGTTATTGGATGTTCCTATCCATGAACATGTGTATTGATCCTTAGACATTATGATTATTATTAATGATTATTGTAATTCACATACCTTGTTCTATTGAAAAAAACCATTGTGATATATCTTCATAGTGAGTTAGGATATATTGGGTCCATTAGGAGTAATATTTCATTAATGAATAATGTGAGAAAGGATTTTTACCTTCTATTCTTTAACATAGGTTTATATCTTAAGCCCTTTGATGGAAATGATATATCCTAAATAAATCCATGGACATGGTGTTCTATAGGCAAGTTAGATTTATAGAAATTAAAATAAAGATACATTGAGCATATAGGTTGATGACACCAGCATGAAACTGTCTTGATTAGAGACATCTCGATGAAGGGATATTATTACACAGTAAGCGTCTGTATGAGGTATTATTTCATTATAAAATTAACATCTTTCTCTATGGGTTCCTTGGCGTGTTTCTAGATACTAAATTTGGAATTTAGGATTCTTCTCTTAATGTCACTGAGAAAGAATCCTAGAGGGTCACACACTGAGTGTATACAAAATCTCAGTTAAATAATATATTATTATTTATTATTTAATAAGTTGAATAAATATTATTCCCACACATGGTTTAATAATTATTCATGTTTTCTTTATCCCATATATTTTTTCAAAGTTATTTGAGAGAATATTACATGAGAAAAATATTTAATAAATATTTATTTTATATTTAGTGAATATAATATTTATTTCTTTATTGGTGAATAATGTAGAGATATTTATTAATTAAAAAAATAGTCACTATTTAAGGCCTGATAATTTTTTGTAGGAATAAGGAACTGAGTTTAATGGTCCGATGAGAAGTAATATATATATTGAATATTATTTGAAAAAAATAATATTCAATTTAATTCGTGAGTTTAGTGCATGTCAAGAAATAATAATAATATTATTATTATAAACATGGGGTTCTATGAGGATTAAATAAATATTAAAGTGTACTTGTGTAATTATTTATTCTAACCCTAGTAGTATATAAATCCAATTATATTATTTTCTTATGAGAGAAAATTTATTTTGTGTTGTGCACAATGACAGCAAGAGAGAATACTTTTAAGCAATAGATAGATTCCTCTCCAAAAAATCTCCCAATAATAGACAACGATCTTCCTCCACATTTCACTCTCAAGTTTATAAAGTTCAAGGAGAACCCATTGGAAGTGATTCTCAAGGTGATAAAAGTAGAATGACTCAAGTGATAGGATCTACAATGCTAACACCTGGAAATTCTTACAGTGTCGTTTATAGATTTGTGGAACATGTGTGGATCAAAATTAGAGGGAATCTATTCCTGATTCCTATAACAAAATGACAATATGACATAGATCCATTTTCATATCCATAAATGAAGAAATAGTTTCTCCAAAAGGTAATTATTTAATTTCTTAAATTAATTATAAATATTATGTGATGATCCTGAACTTCAATTCTGGCATTTATCCATTGTCTATATTCTTTAATTCAATTCCGTTAATCAAGACATTTATCATCGGGTAAATCTCAGATTAATCATCGATCCTGACAAAAAAAAGTTAGGCATGACCCATCTAATGCTTCCACTTCACCCAAAACCTTCAAGTGGTATCCAAGAGAACATATAATTATTTATAATTATTTAAATATTGTTCATTGATTTATTCATTTATAATTAGTTTTTAATTCCAATTTAATCGTTATTTAATCCTAATTATGAGATATGCTTTCTTCATCTTCATTTATCATAAATATAATCAAATCAATTAATTTTATTAATGGAATAAATTCAAAGATATATTCCATAGGTTCCAAGGATTCTACTTAGATAACACAAGAGTACACACCATGTAACCCATAGGTACAGACTGTGTACCAGTGTTTAATGCACCAAAAATTAATTAAATTTGTGTGAATTTATTAAATGTAGTGAATTTAATTATACACTGCATGTTGATTGGGCTAGCTTGGAACACGGTCAGCCAAAGTACATGCCATGTAACTTCAGTACATGACGTGTTATGCCTTAGTCACAGACAAACCATGTATTCTCTTACATGACCTACATGACTGGTGGTTATGTAACTCAAAGTCCACACACCATGTATCCCATATACATGCCATGTACTCGAAAATTTTCTATGGAACGGTTACACATCAAGTCCTTAGGTGTGTGCCACAGATAAATGGTGAGAAAAATACATGTTGTATAAATTTAATATACTCACTATGTACTTTTACAAAATTATTTATAATTGAAAATCAATCAAATATACTATTCAAACCTTATCAACATGTGTTCCATGTGGTTATTATGTTGATATTACACACCATGCAATGATTGTTATATATATAAATGTATAATTAATTTTTGTGTAATGTTCGGATCTACATATCACGTATAAGTCATATTACATTTATTACTCTATGTGAATTAAAGTATTACAAACTACATTAATACCATATGTTACGTGTGGTCATTAATTTTATAGTATATTCCATGTAATTATGATATAATTCATGTATTCCACATTTCGCAAGAGTAAATATTATATGAGTATAATACATGTAGGGTAGTTCAGACCAGTACTCACCGTGTTGCCTCCAAGGTACATTTTTTGTAAACATTTCATTTTTAATAAATTTATTTATTTTATTTAAAAATATTATGGATGAGAATATCAAGAAAATTTGGATGAGAATTAAGATAAAATAATTTATTAATTAAAGAAGATAATTAATTGATTTGAGAACAATTTATCTTAAATAAGAACGATTATAATTGAATGATATTTTTTTAAATATATAATTAATTTCATGCATTTGGATGATCATGATCTTAGACTATACCTTTTTATGTTATTAGTTTCATTTAATTTATTATTAAAATATTTTTTGGCCTGTGTGTCATCTATCGTCTCATTATGTAAGGGTCGTGTACACATGGTTTTTTATGTAAACCCCTTAACCAATCCTTTGGTTCCCTCACATGAATATGAGTAAAATCATATATAATGAATGATCTCCCAAGATAGTGGAGGTGGTTTAAGTTTGGATCTATGGATAAACAAATCCAAGAAAAATATATAGGTGGATAGGTGGAAAGTTGTAACACAAAACAAAAATGGTTCAATGTTTTTTCACCCTGGTCAACGGTTTGTTTATCATCTTCCAGATAAACTAACCATTAGTAAAATATCATGATCATGCCACATTATTATTTTATTTCTATCAAGATGCATGATTATTTCATTATGGATGTTTTTTTATGATCATATGAATTAATGAATTAATAATCATGAAAGATATAACTAAATTAAATTGACCTATGCGTAAATATTATCTAAGACATGGTTAATGAATAATGTAAATCCAATTAATATCAACAAGCATATAATAAAGATAATAATTTAAAATTTATGCATAATATAAAAAATTACTCAATTATATATATTAAGTCGGTATAGACTTCCATTACTTTAGTTAAAACAAAACCATAGTTCAATGTACTTGACCATCCAAAGTTGGGGTGCTTTCAATTCTCACGGTATTCTAACTTGATATTTTGGGTTATCTTAAATTAGTTCACATAAAGGGTTGAATTAAAAAGAAGTAATTGGTGTAACTGAGAGGAAACAGTTTAGGAAATCCAATTTAAGGATTTTAGGATTGGGAGTCCACTCAACAGATCAAGGAACTGTGAGTTAATGTAGTTGGCACTAGGAATGCCAACCTTAAACAATTCAAATTACTTTATCAACCAAAGTTGTGGTGTTGATAAGGGTAATATGAATCCTTTCCACTATAATTTCCAATAAATAAGATATTTTTAATCTAATGGTGTGGTATATTGTGTTTTGATAAAATAGTGGGACATTAATAAACATAATATTTATTTATTTGTCTAAATTTTATCAGATAAAGTACTAAAAATATGATCATCTTATTTTTAGTAACAAGAATAAAAAATACTTCAAACATATCACTGAGATATATAATTGAGAATGATTACCTTCTCACCATCATGAATTTATAAGAGTGGAAAATGTGTTTACACGTTATCCTATTCCATGAAACAAAATTGTATGTGCTGGGAGAACTTATTCTTGATGTGAATGATAAAGAGGCAGGCATGGAAGAGTTATCTCTCTATTAGAAAAATTTGAATGATTCCACTTATGTTCAGTATTTCATGCTATAATCCATGACCAATGATCTTATGAAGAAACATGATAACATGGATGTGTATATCATGATGTCCCACCTTTGGGATCTTTATCAAGAGAAGGCATGATAAGAGAGATATGATATCTCCAATGATTAATTTACACTTGGGGAGTTTGTGCCATAAGAGACTCAAGTATTCAAGATTATTATCTACATCGAACACTTAGACATATTTGGGATTAAATTCTTTGATGAGTTGCAAATAGATCTGATACTTTCCTCACTACCCACGACATTATCCAGTTTTATTATTAACTATAACATGAGAAATAATGAGAAGATTCAATTAGAACTTCTTACTATGATTCTCCAAGTGGATAAGGGCATGAGGCATGACAAACCCATGGTCTGTATGGTGAATAAGAAAAGGAAGAATAAGAAGAATAGAACCAAGACTCATAACAATTCTAAATCTCCCAAGCACCATCCTTCTAAAGAAGATAAAGATATAGAGGCAGGGTAAGAAAAAGGAGGTATTATGTTTTTCATGTGTCAGGAAAGGCCACTGGAAGAATAACTACACCCAGAATCAAGGGTAAGCTAAAGGTGCGTTTCTTATTGAGGGTAATATTTCAATATCTACACATTGGGTATTTTATATAGGTTTTAGTGCTCACATCTGTATCAAAATTTAGGAACCAAGTAGATTTTGAAAGATTTTTAGAGAGGTGGATTTTAGAGTTGTTAATGGTGTAAGGATAGCTACTCTAGCCATTGGAGACTACCAACTTTCATTTACAATAAGAATGATATTTATTTTAAGAGATTATTGTTATGTACTAACTGTTACCAAGAATATAATTTCTATATCATGAATATATATAGGTGGTTTTATTTTAAATTTTTTAAATAAAATTGGTTTCTTTTATAATGAAAATATATTTCATTATATGACACATTTAAATAATTGTATTTATGTATTAAATTACAAAAACCAAGAATTGGAAATAAATAATGAATCTTGTTCAGATGACTCATATAACACCCAACTATACCATCACTATCTTGGTCACATAAATGAGAATCATTTGAAAAGTCTTTATCAAGATGGTTTTTTAAACTCTTTCAAGATTAAACCACTTGAAAGATATACTTACTGTTTATAAGATAAAATGTCCAAACCACCATTTTTTGGATAGGTTCAAATGGTCATAGAGCTTCTAGGATTGGTATAAAATGATGTATGTGGACCTTTTCTAGTAGAATATATAGGTGGGTATTCTTATTTACTAACTTTTAATGATGAATTGAGTAGATATGGTTATGTATACTTGATGAGGTATAAGTCCAGGTCTGTTAAGAAATTCAAAGAATTTAAGAATGAAGTAGATAATCAACTTAGAAATAATATAAAGAATATTCAATTGGATTGAGGTGGTGAAATATATTTACCAAAATTTTATTGACATTCTAAAGGAGTTTGGGATTCTATCTCAACTCACTCCACCTTACACACCATAGTGGAATGGTGTTAGTAAAATGAGGAATTTTACCTTGTTAGATATAGTATGTTCTATGATGATGCATGTGGATCATCCATTAATCTTTTGGGGATATGCATCACAAACAGTGGAATACACACTAAACTGAGTACCAAATAAAGAAGAAAACACAATTCCCGTTGAGTTATGGAGTGGAAAGAAACTTATTTTGTCACATACATGTGTATGGGGTTGCGAGGAATATTTCATGGCCTTATCTAGAAATAAACTAGAACCCCAAGGAAAAAATTAGATCTTTATAGGATATCCTAAGTAAAAAAAGGGATATTGATGCCTATACAACCCTTTATAAAAGAAAGTTATTATCACCAGACAAGCCATCTTTCTTGAGAGGGAGAAAATCCTTAAAAAAGATAGTGGGAGAAATATTTAATTTGATGAATTTGATGCTCAAGATACACAAGAATTGATAAAATAATAGATTCCATAGGTCCCCATAGAAGAAGTAGTTCTTGAAACACAAGTACTATGTAAGATCACTAGATAGGTAAGAGAACCAAAGAGATATGGTTTTCTAGTCACCGAAGATGATGTGTTATTATTATTTGAAATTAATGAACCTATCTATAATAAAGAGGCAGTAGAGAGCTCAGAATATGTAAGATGGAAAGAATCCATGAGTTGTGAAATGGATTCCATGTATCAGAACCAAGTTTGGGTTTTGGTCAATGTGCTAGTTGATGTAAAGCCTATAAGGTGAAAATGGTTATTCAATAGAAAACTAAACATGTAAGGTAAAGTAAATACCTATAAATCTAGGCATGTGGATAAAGGGATTAAAAAACATCGAGGAATTGAAAATGGTGAAACATTTTCAATAGTTTCTATGTTTAAATCTATTATAACTCTACTTGTTATAGAATCTTACCACGACTATAAAATTTGGAAGATGGATATCAAAAAACCTTTGATTAATGGGAACCTTTCGGATGATGTCTATATGACACAACCAAAAGGGTTTTTGACTCTAGACGCTGCTAAAAATATTTTCAAGTTGTATAGATCCATTTATGGATTGAAGAAAGAATCTAGGTCATGGAACATTTGATTCAACGAAGATATGAAATAATTTTGTTTAATTAAGAATGAATGTGATCCATGTATTTACAAGAGGTTTAGTGGTAATGTGGTTGTTATCTTAGTAGTATATGTTGATAAGAAACTACTTATTGGAAATGATATACCAGTCTTATAGTATTTTAAGGATTGGTTTAATATGTGTTTATCTATGAAGGACTTAGGTGAAGTAGGCCACATTCTATGGATCAATATCATTTGTGATATATCCAAGTGGCTGCTTTGAATAAGTCAAAGTACATACACTTAATAGATACTAAATATATTTAGTATGAAACAATATAAGAGAGGATTGGTCATGGTGTCACATGGTATACATATTTCTAATAAAAATTGTCCTCAAACATAGCAGGAGAAAGAGATAATGAGTAATAACCCATACACTTCAATGATATGATCAATCATGTATGTCATTTTATGTACTATACTTGATGTTTCTTATGAATTAAGCATGAAAGGCATATATCAAGTTTATCTAAGAGAAAAACATTGGTCTGCTATTAAGGTTATCCTAAAGTATCTGAGAAGAACTAAGGATATATTCCTTGTTTATAGGGGAGACGATGATCTATTCATCAGGGGTTATACTAATGATAATTTTCAAATAGATCATAATGATTTGAAGTCACATTCAGGATATGTTTTTTGTCTCAATGGAGAAGTTGTGAGATGGAAGAGTTTAGAGAAGAAAATTTTTACTAATTCTACAGTGGAGTCTAAGTATATAGATTCTTATAATGTAGCTAAAGAATCAATTTGGATAAAAAACATTTTCTAGCATCTTGATGTGGTAACTTTTAGTAAATACTCTATCATAATGTATTATGATAATATTACAGCGGTGGATCATGCAAAAGAGCAAGGGTTACACCAATGGACAAAGCACATACTTCGAAAGTATCACCTCTAAAAGGATTTTTCTTATAGGGGGTGAAGTTGTAGTAATAAGAGTTACCATAGAAGAAAACATGGAAGACCCCTTAACTTATGGCCTATATCATCAGAATCATGAGTATCATGTGAGATCTAGCAGACTGAAGGTTGTTAATAGTTGACTCTAGTACAAGTGGGAGTTTTTTGTAGTTGGTTTCTTAGAACCAAATTATTTTTACTTTATGATAACCTTTATTAATTATTTTTAATGTTAATAAAATACCTATAACATCATGACTATTCTTATATTTAACATAGTATGTGATAATATCCCAAGTGTAGATGTTGCACTGAAAGGTCATGGTAGTTCATCACTATGATGAGAACCTAGAAGTATAGTGAAAATATTCTTAAATATATTCTATAGCTGGGTGAAATCATTTGGGGGACACAAATTATTTGGTTTATTAGGGGTGGATACTCATAGTACTCTGAGGAACCTTCTCATGCTGTACGACTTTGGTAATATTCAGTGTAGGATATTATGTGAATGAGACCCACTAGTAGAAAATCCATATTTATATGTGTCAATGGATGTTCATATATGTAAACATGATTATTGATCCTTAGAATTTAATATTATTATTAATGAGTCTTATAAGTCACTTAACTTGTTGTATTCACAAAAAATATGATGAAATATGTTTTTGATGAGGTAGGATATGTTGGGTGCATCATGAGTAATATTTCATTAATGAATAATGTGATAAATGATTTGTCCCATCAATATTTAACAACACTTAATATCTCAAAACCTTTTTTGGAAATGATATAGCCTAAATAAATCCATAACCATGGTGTTATATAAGAAAGTTTGATTTCCATAAATTTAAATAAAGAGACATCGAACAAATTGGTTGTTGGAACCAACATGCAACCTACTTGATTATATATATCAAGATAAATGGATTATATTATACAGTAAGTATCCATATGAGGTATTGTGTCATTATGACATTAAATTATTTCTATATGGGTGCCTTGTCATGTTTCTAAACACTAACCTTGGACTTTAGGATGCTTATCCTAATGCCACTGAGAAAGAGGCCTAGAGGGTCACACACTAAGTGTATCCGGAATCTTAGTTAAATAATATATTATTATTTATTATTTAACAATTGGAATAAATATTAATATAAAACTTGGTTTAATAATTATTCATGTTTTCTTGATTGCATATATTTCATAATTAGTTATTCGATAGAATATTATGTGATCAGAATATTTAATAATTATTTATTTTCTATTTAGTGGATATAATATTTATTTATTTATTTGAAAATAATGCCCTGATATTTTTTTATTAAATAAATAGTCATTATTTAAGGTTTGATAAATATTTTGGAGCAATGGAAGACCGAGTTTAATGGTCTGGTGATAAATAATATATATATTGAATATTATTTGAATAAATAATATTTAATTTAATTTGTGAGTTTAATGCATGTCAAGAAATAGTAATAATAATATTATTATATACATGGGGATCTGTGGGGATTGAATAAATAATAAAGGGAACTTGTGAAATTTTTTAGTCTAATCCTAGTGGTATATAAACTCAATTATATTATGTTCTTATGAGAGAAAATTCATTTTATGATGTGAACAAAGACATATAGAGAGAATCCTCTCAAGTTCTAGAGAGATCCCTCTCCTAGAACACTCCCAAGAATTGAGATCGATCTTTCTATACCTTCCACTATAAATTCTATAGAGATCAAAGATAATCCTTTGTAAATGATTCTTAGGGAGATCAATGATGAACGACATAAGCGATAGGATCTATCCTCATAGCACTCGGAAATTCCTATGAAAACATTTGGAGATTCATAAAACATGTGTTGATCCCCTCTAGAGGTAATATATTTTTTATTCCTACAATGAAACCATGGTACGACATATATCTTTTGTCAGATTCATCAATGAGTAAATAATTTATCACAAAGTAATTATTTAATTGCTTAAATTAATTATAAATAATATGTGATGATCATGCACTTCGGTTTTGGTGTTTATTCATTGTCTATATTATTTGATTCAATTCCGTTGATCATGAAATTTATCATAGTGTAAATATCAAATTAATCATCAATCATGAAAAAAAGAAAAGTTGGGTACAACCCATCCGATACTTCCTCTAAACCTTAAACCTTTAGGGAGTTGGTACCCAAGCATAAATAAATGAATATCATCAAGGTAAAGTGGGTCTTCCCAAAAAAAAAAAATAACTATAAAGGTGAAGTGGTAAAAAAGAAAGAAATATTGGTTTGAGAAAGTGGGTCTTAGAACTTGCTTCTCTGGATTATAATCTTTTATTCCTTAACCATCAAAATCTTTTTTTTTGTATTTTCCATATTGAATCCAGTTGATCCATGGATATACACTCTATAATGAAGTGAATACAAACAATCTAACTACTGTCAAGATCCTTCTATCTTATGATAGGAAATTATATTGGTTCCCACTAGTTATAAAGTTTTATTATAATTAATAGCCAATATAATAATAAACATAGAAAGTGGTTCATAGAAACTTTGTCCATAAATTTTATGTCTGGAACACTTGGTTCATTGCACCTCTTTTTAGTATGCATTAGTCTAGTATGCTTCTATTTAGTACTCTATCTTATGATTCTCTTTCTAATGCACATGTGTCTGGTATAGTTCTCTTTGGTACAACTTTATCTAATGAACATTCATCTAGCACTATGTGTCTGGTACACTTATTATTCAACCAAGTCAATTCTTTGTTGGATACTCATGTTTTGAAACCATCATCACTTCCACTCTATAGAAACAATAGTAGAAACTCATCAATGATATTTCACCCTATTATATAGGCACACATCCTATAAAAATTAAGGAGGAAGTGCAGGATCCAATTTTTAATTTATCAATCAAATAATTTTTTTAACACATTTAAATATTCTTAAATATTTGAATTCAACATTCATTATCAAAGTTTCCTCAAATATTAGTGTAAAAAAACTCTTCAAAACTTCTTTAAATCTTGGATATATTTATGAATGTTGAAAGAATAACTCAATATCATCACAACCAAAGAATTTATAATGTTTTGTAAAGTTACTAAATCCTCCCTTCTATATGAAAACTATCATGTTTCCACATATAGTAAAATTGATATGATTTCCTATGTTTAGAACTTTTACAATACTTCTATGGATGGTTTTCTTTGTTTGATCAGATTGGTCTAGTACACTCGAGATACCTCCAACCAGTTCTCTTATCATGTTTCCTTTGTTCAATGGACTCATAGAATTTTATCCATTAATCTGTATAGATTATCTTTATCTGATAAAAATCATATTTTTATGTCTGGTGATCTCTGTAAATGTCTCTCTAGTAGACTTTGTAAAAAAATCTGATGATCTACAATATTCTCTATCTCGTGAGCTTCACAAATGTTTGTTTGATTAAAATTATATTTTATTTATAGTTATCATATGTCAAATGATCTATCGATAGTCTAACCATTTGAACTTCATTGATCACCAACTTTCCATATCTGGTAGACTTCATACATCTCAGTCTAATGAATTTCACAATTTTTTTTTCAAATAGAAATGGATGTGTCTTTCTGGTATAATTTTTTTCATTATCATCTTTTAACCTATAAATATTTATTATTCCACTAGATTTACAACATCTCTACCAATTCATTCTTTTTTTGATCATATTATGTCATATAGACTTGTTCATATGGATTATATAATTCTCATCCACAACTCCAACTTTGAATATTTTTTTTACAACATTTATAATTCAAACTTTGTAAAACTTCAACACCATGACTTAATAACATTGAAATTTTTACAATTTGAAACTTCAACATTTTATAACTTAAAATTTGCACAAATTATCTCTATTTGAAAACTACATTAGTGAATTTCACAGTGAATCATGATAAAATTTCAATAATCATGATGTTATGAACATTGGAGTTCAGAAAAAGTAGCATATAACTTAGTAAGAAATGTAAATCAAGATTTATTATGATAAATAGTAACCCACTTTCACCTAAAACACAAAAAAATTCACAAAAAATGTTGAAAAAAATAAAAAAAATCATTACAAAGTCAGCCAAAAGGATCTTCAGCACATGACTTTAGGATTTGTAAGATGGATGTCAAAACTAATTTATTTAATGGGATCTAATATGAAGATGTCTATATGAAATGAATAAAATGGTTTGTGATTCTAGTTAATTCCAATAGGTTATTAAATATTCAAAGATACATTTGCGTATTGAATAAAACATCCAATTCATAGAACATAAAATTCAATAAATATAAAAAATAATTTTTTTCTTTAAGAATGAATGTGAGAAATGTGTTTTCAAGTGGTTAAATGGGAATGAAGTTTCTATAATAGTAGTATATATCAATGACATAGTACTTATTAGAAACAACATACCAATCTTATAGTTAGTTAAAGACTAGTTGAACATGTGTTTCTCTAGGAAGGACTTAGATGAACCAAATTATATTCTAGAGATCAAGATCATTCAGGATATATACAAGAGGATTATTGGACTAAGTCAAAGTGAATTAATTGAATAGATACTAAAGAGATTTTTTATGGAACAATCCAAGTGTGTATTGGTTCCAATGTCACATGTTATATATCATTTTGAGAAAATGTGTGACCATACACAATAGTAAAGAGAAAGAATGAGTAAGATCCCATAATCTTTTATGAAAGGATCATTCATTTATGTCAATTTATATTATAGGATTTATGTTTCTTTCACCTTAATCATGGTTAGGAGATATTAAGCTGATCCAAGTGAATAACATTGGTTGGTATTTAAGGTTATCCTTAAGTATACAAGGCGTACTAAGGATATGTTCCTAATATATGGAGGAGGCGAGCAACTATCCATAAGGGGTTATATTTATTCTATATTTCTAATAGATTTGAATAATATCAATTCATATTTATTATATGTATCCAGTCTCAATAGAGGATCTATGATCCAGAAGATATTAAAACAGATAGATACCAAAGATTCTACAATGGAGTTGGAGTATATAGAGGATTTTTATGTAGCCAAATAATTCATTTGTATACTCAAAATTTTCCTAAATCTTGATGTGGTGCCTACAAAAAAAACCCTATCACATTATATTGTTATAATAATGTAGTGGTGGCACTCATAAAGGAGGCAATGTCAAACCAAAAGACAAAACACATAGTCTGATAGTATCACCTATAAAGGGATTTTTTTTCAAAGGAGTGAAGTTAAAGTGAGTATAGTTTACTCAAATGAGAATGTGGTAGACCACTTTTCAAAATCCTTTTTTCATAAAAATATTGAGTATCATGATAATTTTGTGACTGATGGTTTTTAGAAATTGGATGTAGTGAAAGTGGGAGTCCAGTGGAGTTGGTTCCCTATAACCAGCTTCTATAAACATAATGATTAACTATATTAATTATCTTGAATATTAATAACATTATAATAATATTGAGGTTATTATTCTATATGACGTAGTTTGTGATACTTCCATAAGAGTAAATATCACATTAAAAGGTCATAGAAGTTCCATGCTAGGATAAAAACCTAGAAGTGTAATAGTATTCTTAAATATATGTTCTCTAGATGGATAATATAATTTTTTAGGATAAAAATGATATAGTCTATCAGGGGTGGTGTTTTATAAGAATTTAAGATACTTTCTCATAGTGTACGCCCTTCGTAATTTTTAGTACAAGAGATTTTGAGAACACAAACCACCAATAAAAAATCTACATTCATATGTGTCATTAATTGATCCTATCTTTATATGGGTGTATTGATCCTTCGACATTAATATTATTATTAATGGATATCATCAGTATCATACTTTTATGTATTGAAAAAAACTATTACGACATATGTTCACGGTGATGTAGGATGTGTTAGGTGTGTCATGAGTGATATTGCATTAATGAATAAGATGAGAAAGTATTTTTACCTTCAATTTTTTTAATGAAATTAGATATATCATGCACTTTGATAAGAATGGAACTGCCTAATTAAATATCTGGTCATGGTGTTTAGTGGTCAGGTTAAACTTTGGAAATTCAAATAAAGATATATCGTGTACATAAGTTCATGATACCAACATGAAACCTTCTTGATAATAGATATCATGATAAATAGATTATATTACATTATGAGTGTTCATATTAATTTTTATGCCATTGCAACATTTAATCTTTACTATATGGGTGTCTTGGCACGTTTCTAGATTCTAACATTGAACTTTAGACAGTTTAACCTAATGCTGCTAGGAAGATAGCCTATATTGTCCCATAATAAGTGTATCCAAAAATATCAATTAAATTATATTTTAAATTTAACAAGTCAGAATAAGTATTATTCTTGATTTATGGTTTTAAAATTATTCATGGTTGGTTGGTCGCCAAGATTTAATCATGAGTAATTTGAAATAATAAATATTTGAGTTAAATAATAATAAATGTTAATTCGTAAGATTTAGAGAATATAATATTTATTATTTTTAGTGATAAATAATGAAAAAATATTTATTTATTAAATAAAATGATATTCAATGTTTGGTAAATATGATGGAGGATAGACATATCAATTTTAATGGTCTGACTATAAAATGTTATATTAAATATCATTTAAATAAATATTAATTTATTTATTTTAAAAACCGGTATTTATCTATCTATAGGATTTATGTATGTCAAGAATAATAATAATAATAATAATAATATTATTATTATTAGAAACAGGGTTCACTAAGGAATAATGAATTGGTTTATGGCCTATGTGAAATTACCAACCCTAGACTAGATTTATAAAAACTTGGTTACATCACATTCTAGGGTTAGTCGATTTTTGTGCACAACAAACCTAAAGTGAATTTTCTCAAACCCTAGAGAGAATAATCTCAAGAATGCACTCAAGAAAAAGAGCGTCAATCATCCTCCAACCTCACAAGCGTTCGAGTAGTCCTTAAAAATCATTTTTCCAAAAATAGATTCTTATAGTGATCAATGTTGAATGATTCAAGTGATCAGTCTCGATCATGCTAGTGCCTGTTGATTTTATAGCAATGTTTCAAGATTTTGGAGCACATGTGGGTCACTGATATAGGGATTATTCTATTATATCCAACGATGTAATGATATTAGGATTAGACCAGTTAACCAAATCATCAACAATAAAATAATTACATGATATGGTATTTATAAATGTTGGGTATCAAAATGGATTTACATTAGTTTGTTCAAAGTAATTTCAATATAAAATAATAATTTTTTTTAAACAAAGTGGAAAGAACAGAAAAGAAAATTACTGTAAAGAAAAGAACACATACGATTTACGTGGTTTGGACATTTTGGTCATACTCCATGGTAAGAACACCACTATAGATTACTTATTATTTTGAAAAAATAAATAGATCACATACAAATTGAGAAGAAAAAAAAAGAAGGAAAACCACACATGTGGACCAGAGAAACTATATGAGAAGAGGGACCATGTCACCCCAAGAGCTAGTGGGGAACTCTGGCTCAGATATAGAAATGTACTCTGCCAAACTAGATGGACTCATGCATGCAACCCAAAGTATTAGACTGATAAAATATAACAAAAAAGATCATACATCACAAATTTTGAATAAACAAACTTAACATATTATAAAACCATAAGCAATGAAGAATATTGGGTTTGCTCAGGTTAAAAGATATTGAACATGAAGAAATCAACACAGAGCTCCGAGTCCCAAGATCTCAACCGAAGAAGGTCAAAAAAATAGGGGTGTGGAGGCATCAAGGTTCCTCATTTATTTTGTCTCTCTATAAACTCTATCTCAATAGGCAAAGAACCACACAGCTCTCAGAAAAGATGAGTTGTAGAGCAATAATTATGGTACAAAAAAATATGAGGTGATGTGGGTGACTGAGGTGACAACCTGAAAGGTGCTGTAGAAGATGCAGGATGCTTGAATGGAGGAGAGAGCATGGAAGGATCTAGAGGATAGGGCCAGTGTAATGGAATGTGGAAAATTCAGGTCACGTTGCAACATTCTAGTGGATGGGTGGTACAACGTGGATCACTGAAGGATTAAACAAACACAAACACAGAGAACCAGAGTTGTCTGATGAAAATAATCAATGTAAAATAGAGTATGGCAGAAGAAGATCACCAGGGTATCATATTAGGATGAAGTGGTCCAATAAATCAAAGACTGAAGAGATCATCCCAATAGAAAGTGCTGTACAACCCACACATGGATCCCAACACAAAAGAAATCCCACATAGAGGCCCCCCAAAAAGAAAATAATTTTAATAATAATAACAACATTCATTTTTTCATGAAAAAAATGAAAAGGAAAAAATATTTTAATTGTGAAAACCAAAAAAATAAAAAATATACACCTTTTCAAAATTAAAATGAAAACAAACACTCCTGGTGGTCTTTCACTCCTAACTATCCTACCAGTGGGTTCAAACAATTTTATTTAACAGAAAATAAACCTAAGACTACTGAATCTTCCCAGTATGGATTCAATTAGCGTGTGCCATGGTGGAACATAGACTATTCATACCCACTATACTACTAATTAACACAAAAAATACTAAAATAGGATCAGAAGGTAAATTAACTAAGAAACGAAATTAAATAGAGCTTACCCATATTACCTTCGTTTCATCAGAAAAATATAATTCCTGAGCATGCAAATTCTTAAAATATAAGACAACCTTTCTCAAGGGTAAAACACAATGAATGATAAAAAAATAAATAAAATATCAAAAAATAATGACATAATAAAAAAGAAGTATAAAAAAACACACAAAAACCAAGAAACAGGAAGCCAATAACAAACTCTCCACTTATGCCCGAAAAACTTATACTAGTCCACACAAACCCTTTTTTATAATCAGGTTCCCCAATAAAGACAAGTGTGGCCAGTTCTAGGATTTTAGGAAAAAAAATAGAAAAGAACATATGCCTGGTTGTAATGAAGGGTGTAAGAACCCGAATCTTCTTTTCAGGTATGTTTTTCCTTTTCTGGTCGTTTTTGAGGAAAAGAGGAAAATCTAGAAATTTTCAAAGTACACACCATGTACTTTATAAGTACACACCGTGTACTTCGATGCCACTGGAGGCCGGGTGCTGGAAATGTCATGGCCACACACACAGCCATGTAGGGGTGACATAGAGGCTGCCTAAAGTGGAGTACATAAAAGGTGAGTACCCACCGTGTACTCCAAAAGTACATGCCGTGTACTTTTTTTTCATTAAATGCACCGGGGTCGCGTCTAATCACCAGAATCGACTTCTTTTAGGTCATATTCATCTAAGAGTGCCGAGCAGCCGCAGATCTTCAACGAGCCCCCAAAACCCCATCCATCTTCTATTTTGAACACCAATGAGTGCGTTGGAATCACAACAATGATTTCTCTCTTCTCCTAGAGCATCATTTCCCAATTCCTTCTCTTTTCCAAGTTATCATGGGTTGAAAGTTTTAGAAGTTTTTGTAGATCTTTGACGTTATAAGGTGATTCAAGCCCCGTGGTTTAAGTATATCGATCTCCTAACATCAAGGTAGTTGGTTTGTTCCTTCCTGTTGAAATTATTTGAATATTTTGTGCAAATTACACCAATACCTATGAATGAGGTATTGTGTGTTTACCATTTTAGCCCCATTGTTTTCCTACTTTGCTTGTATGCTAGAGTAGAGGATTTTGATGGTGTTTTGGGCTAATTGTTTGGCTTTGGAAGTGTTTTCCATGCATGTTCTTGCCTATCTGGGCCGTTGGGTCTACTTTACCCTTTTGACTGCTGTTGTTTTCCCATGCCTAGTTTTTAGGATAGTGTGACTGTTGTTCTCTTATACTGATATGCCTTATAATGCTAGCCAAGTAGTTCTTGAGGTTTATTTGGGGTGATATGCATGCTATACATGTTTTAATTACATAGGGCCGTGAGAACCTAGAGTGGTAGACCACAGGGAGAAAGGACGTAAGGGATTCTCTAGAGTGTCTTTATAATACGATGAGAGAACACAGCGGGAATTGACGTTGAGTGCTTCCTCAGAGTGTCTGTAGTTCCTCAACGTGCGACACAGGGGGAATGAGATGTTGATTACTTACCCAGAGCACCTTTAGTACGATACGAGACTATAGGGGGAATTGACGGTGAGTGCTTTGACAGAGAGTCTATTCTTTAGTTAAACCAGAGGGGTCAGACTGTGTGTGCCTCCCAGAGGGTTGTTAGTACTTGTAGGTTGAACCATAGGGGTTATGCTGTGTGAACTAACCAGAGGGTTACCTGTTTGTTCTACTTTTTGAGTGGCTGCTTACTTGTTTTTAAATTAAATGCTAGAAACTGTGGTTTGTTTATTGTTGAGTACCTTCCTGTTTACTGATATCTTTACTTTAACCTATCATGTATTCACTGACTATTAGGCACAGATCTCGTAGTGGTTTCCTACTGGGATTTAGTCTCACACCCTGTTTGGGCCATGCTTTTGGGCCCAAACATATTATATTGTTTCTGGTATAGATAAGGGAAAGCGCCCTTCTACTTAAGGTTCTTGATTACATTGGAGCTGGAGAGCACGAGACCAAGTTGAGGCTTGCGATGCTGAGGAGTTGTTTATCTATTTTCCTTTTGTACTTGGATTTAGTATTTTATTTAACATTGTGACTTGTTTGGATGCTTTCCTAGACACATATGCATCATGCAACATTTATATATTTTTCTCCAGTTGTTTATTTATCAGCCTTCCATTATTTACTGTTGTTGGATATTTACTTCTTCTGCTATTGTATAATTTTTTATCTTCCACTGTGTTAATCTGCCTATGAGGGCATAGTTTCCCCACTATCTCACCTAAGAACCACACTGTTAGTCGGCAGCCTCTGGCGTTTGGGGAAATGCGCTTGAGGCCATGTGACCAACCGGGTACGGGGTGCCTCTGGGTGGCTTCCAGAACCTGGACGTTACAAAGTGTTATCAAAGGGTTTCTTTTCTCTTGACTTACTATTTGGAGCCTTGAGTTAGGGATAGGGTGAAATAGGTACTTGGTAATAAGTTGTGCCTAGGAGTAGCTAACCCGTGTACATGGAAAAGCCAATCTACCTCATTTAATTACAATTTTTCTGGTTTTTCAATTATTAAAGTTGATTTGATTTCACCTTGAGTGATTCACATGTTTTGTGTGATTACCGTTGATGTTATTGAGGTTCTATTTCTGTCGCAACCCGATGAGATGAGGGTATTCAATCTACTTCATCATATAGGCACTTGTTATAATTCACATGTCATGCATTCTTGCCATGTCATCTAGGATGCATTACCGATTGCATATTGTTATGATAGATTTTGTGTATAATATGCATGCTGTTGTGATATATGACTTGATAAAAATATCTACTTCTTGTTAGAGCATTGATTGTGTAAGGTTTTATCTGAATGAACACCAAATTTTGGTTCTTGAGGTGTTATGGGCCCTCATGGATCAGAATTTCGTGGATCATTGACTTTTTTATCCTGTTTTTAACTTTTTAAAGATGCCAAACTTTGATTTTTGGGGAATATGGGCTCTCACAGATCAGAATTTGGAACTTTTTGTGTTCGTTTCAGTGTTTTCTGGGTTCCAGAGTAGTTTCTGAGGCTTATTGTCTAGAAAAACCTAGAATGGACGCTGTGTAGTTTTGACTACAGGCCAAGTGTTCTTCGGTTCAGGAAGAAACAATTTTTCTTAAGTACACGCCATGTATTCTCTAACCGTGTCATAGACTGTGTGGGCAGAGACATGAGATAGGGAAAATATCGTAAGAACACCCCGTGTACCGGTTGTGCATGCTATGTAGTATAATCCTAGGAACCCGTCCGTGTAGCTAACAACATGGGTTGGTGGATTCTTTTCTTATACATGCTATGTATGCCTAGAACACGCTATGTAGTGTCAGCCGTGTAGCCGACCATGTAGCTAACCACATGGTCTATTGGGACTTCTTAGTACACACCATGTCCTTCTGGAACATGCCGTGTTGTGTGACCTGGGTACACAGTCCGTGTCACTAACAACATGGGCTAGATGAAGCTTTTTGAGTACACGCCGTGTCTACCTCAAACATGCCATGTAGTCTTGTCTTAGGAGAGTCGTGTGGATTGACCGTGTAGAAGGAATTGGGTAGGGGAAGAGGATTCAAGTATATGTCATGTGTTTTGAGAACACGTCTTGTGTTTGGGGTGTTACCTGACCAGTTTAAACTGAAGTACACGCCCATGTGAATGACTTTAAGGAACACACCATGTAGGTAGTGTACGTGCCGTGTAGTCATATTTAGTAAAACCTGAATGTTTTCTTCCTCTTGTTCTATTCTTACACTCCTTGTATTTGTTCCATGATAATCTTGAATCTAAGGTGTGAGTTTGACCTTGCAGATTCATGCCACCGAGATGTCCTCCGGTTGTATGCTAGTTGCCAGGTGGTGATCAGACACCGGATATGGATAATCAGGGACTTACCACAGATCCTCCTGTTGTGCCAGCCTTGGCACTAGTAGTGATACTAGTTATAGGCGTCAATGTGCAGTTTAGGGAAGGATTTCTGAGGATGATGTAGACCTTCCAGGGAGTACTGCCTCCTACCTCGACTATGGTAGACTTGATGCGGGTTTTCTAGTAGCAGCATCCTCCCACCTTATTAGGGGAAGGACAACCTCAGGATATAGAGTCATGGCTAGAGACCATGATGACGATCTTTGAGCATCTAGAGACGCCTCTAGAAATGTGGGTTAAGATCACCACCCACATGCTACGAGACTCTGCCAAGAGGTGGTGGGACATGATCTAACAGGAAGGTCATCAGCAGGTTATGGCATGGGGGGAGTTTTAGCGTGTCTTTTACGACTACTTCTATCTGGAGACCCTGAGAGCTGACTGATCTCGGGAGTTCATGAGCCTAGAGTAGGGTACTCTTTCTGTCATGGATTATTCCTCTCTTTTCACCAAGATTCAGCATTTCACACCCCTCCAGGGTGGATATGGGTTGTTCTTGGAAAGGAATTTTGAGGATAGACTCAGACGGGAGATCCACTCATAGGTAAATATTTTCAGGTTGACTTCCATCACCTCCATCATCAACTAGGCACTGATTACAGAGTGCAATCTGAGAGATTCTGGAGTTGAGAGCCAGGTAAGTTCTGCTTCTAGAGTTAGTGCTCCACCAGTTTACAGTAGGAAGCGCCGTAGGGATTCCACGCGTGGTGACCCGAGGCAGCGAGACACATCTTCAGGTAGCCAGGTGGTATGCTACCAGTGTGGAAGGGCTAGGCATATGAGGCTGCAGTGCCAGAGAGACCCAGTGTAGTGCCGATCTTATTGTAAGATGGGTCACCTTCAGTTCTTCTATTTGGTTTTTTCACTAGTAGTTGGAGACAAGGGTTCATCCATGACACCTCATTCAGGAGCAGCGCCACCAGTTTCTCACCAGTCTGGGAACTGGAGTTCTTCTAGCTTTTTGGGCCGAGGTGGAGGTTGAGGCCATGGTTGTCAGTCACCGGTCTTTCAGCGACAACATGGTGGATCAACTTAGAGTAGTTAGTAATGGTCATAGGGCCGTGGTATAGGTCATGCTTTTACAGTGGAGTAGACCTAGTAGGAGCAAGATCTCGGACACTCTACAGTTCAAGGTACAATCTTAGTAGCCTTAGTTTTATATTATGCTATTTTCTATACAGGGGATTCCCATAGCTTTATCTTTATTGCTATTTTGGAAAGTCTTGGGCTCAATATATTTTCCTCTACCAATACTTTTACTTTAGACACACCATTGGGGACTTGGACTGCTAGTGTACGTCAGTGCAAGAAGTTCCCTCTAGAGGTGGTTGGGTATCACTTTTTATGGGATCTCTATGTCCTAGAGATGATAGGCTATGATGTCATTCTCGGAATGGACTGGCTAGTTCCCTTCTAGGCAGTCGTTGATTTTTATCACTGCAGGGTGAGTTTCATATCACTAGATGGTGGATCTTTTCTTCATAAGGGCGAGTGGGATGTCCGGGCGAGTAGAGCGGGTCTAGAGCATCACGGGTTAGAAACAGTTACAACCCAGATTTACAGTCTTTATCTGGATGACTAGGGGACTTCATAGTTATACTTTCCTCTAGTGTTGGATCATTTCAGAGATGTATTTCTAGAGTACTTTTTGGGTTTGCCTCTAGAGTGCGAGGTAGAATTTTGGATTGAGCTCGTGCCAGGAGCGGCACCAATGTCCATTCCTCCTTATAGGATGGCTATACCTGAGTTGCAGGAGCTCAAGAAGAAGTTGGAGGAGTTGCAGGTAAAGGGTTTCATCCAACCTAGTACTTCTCCTTGGGGTTCACCTGTTGTATTTGTAAAGAAGGAAAATGGTACCCTCAAGATTTGTGTGAATTATCGGAAGTTGAACCAGTTGACGGTCAAGAACCGATATCCCTTTCCTAGGATTGATGATCTATTTGATCAGCTTCAAGGAGATTGAGTGTTCTAGAAGATCAACTTGAGATCCGGTTATCATCATCTGTCCATTGGACCATCAAATATACCTTTTCCAGCCTTCAGGAGCAGGTATGGTCTATACGAGTAAATAGTTATGCCGTTCGGTCTCACGAACTCACCTGCAGTTTTCATGGAACTGATGAACCAAGTGTTCCATCCATACTTAGAATCTTTTATAGTGGTCTTCATGGAAAATATATTGGTGTAATATCACACTCGACACGACCATTCTACCCATCTTGAGATCGTTTTGAGTACACTGAGAGAGCATCATCTATATGCTAAGCTCTCAAAATGCCACTTTTGGATGGACCAAATTCACTTTTTGGGCCACGTTATCGTAGAGACAGGAGTATCAGTGGACCTAGAGAAAGTGAGAGCAGTAGTTTCCTGGGAGAAGCTGAAGAATTTCTTTGAGGTTCAGTGTTTTATAGGGCTGGATGGATACTATAAATGCTTCATACAAGACTTTTCACGCTTAGCAGCACCGCTGACGAGTCTCACCAAGAAGGGTGCAAAGTTATTATGGTCAGATTCTTATGAGTCAGCCTTTCAAGAGCTGAAAGGGAGGTTGAATTCAGCATTGATACTAGTCTTACCAGAGCTAGGCAAGAGCTACACTGTCTACTGTGTTGCTTCAGGTATCGGGCTAGGAGTCGTGCTTATGCAGGGAGATGGAGTCATTGCGTACGGGTCTCAGAAGTTGATGCCACATGAGAGGAACTACCCGATGCATGATATGGAGTTGTCAGCTGTTGTTCATGCCCTACGCTATTGGAGACATTATCTTCTAGGATAGAATTTTTTGGTTTTCATTGAACACAAAAGCCTCAGGTACATTTTCACTCAGCGTGATTTGAATTTGAGACAGCGGAGGTAGGTTGAGTATCTACAGTCCTTCGACTTTGAGCTTGCCTATACGCCTGAGAAAGGCAACTCTATGGCTGATGAATTGAGTAGAAGGAATCATTTATAGGTAGTTAAAGAGGCCAAAATTGAGTTTCAGATCATGTCTCTGTTCTCTGAGATGCATTTGGAGGTGCACGACAGACAGGGGCGGACTTTTCTATCTTCTGTAGCTGTTACCTCTACAATTCTTGATCGGGTATGAATGAGGCAGGTATCAGATTCTGAAGGCCTAGTTTTAAGGGAGAGTGTGTCAGGAGAGGACCCTATTCCTGGATGGACCATAGGTGAGAATGAGATCTTGCATTTCTAGGGACGCGTATGGGTGCCAGAAGACATACACGAGGAGCTGATGCAGGATTTTTATTCCTCTGTTTGGGCAGTTCTTCCTGGTGTCACAAAGATGTATCGTGATCTTCATCGCCAGTATTGGTGGCCAGGTATAAAGAGAGATGTTTCTGGTTTCATTATAAGATGTTCTACTTTTTAGAAGGTGAAGGAAGAACATCAGTGACCAGCAGGTCTTTTACAGCAGTTACCCATTTCTGAGTGGAAGTGGAATGATGTTGCGATGGACTTCATGAAAGGGTTGCCGAGATCACCTCATGGGAATAATGATGTATGGGTTATCATTGATAGAATTACGAAGGTCACTCACTTCTTTCTAATAAAAAATACCTGCAGTGTTGATGAGCTAAGGCGGTTTTACATCTGAGAGATTATGCGTCTGAATGGAGTTCTACACTCCATTGTTTTAGACAGGGATACTTGTTTTACTTCTCGGTTCTAGAAAGGGCTTCAGAAGGCCTTAGGTGCACATGTACTTTTGAGTAAAACATACCATCCCCAGACAGATGGCTAGTCTGAGCATACGATTCAGGTGCTTGAGGACATGATCCAAGCATGCATTCTGGATTTTGGAGGTTCTTGGGGGAAACATATACCTCTTGTGGAGTTTTCCTACAATAATAGTTTTCAAGAAACTATTCAGATGGAACCTTATGAGGCTTTTTACGATAGTTCATGCCGATCACCCTTATGTTGGATGGAGGTAGGGGAGGAAGCTTTGCTGGGACCTCGTCTTGTTTAAGAGACCATAGAGTAGATAGAGTTGATTCAGAAGAGGATGGCTACTACAAAGTCTCTTCAGAAGTTGTATGATGATCAGCAGAGACGACCTCTAGAGTTTGAGGTTAGGGATCAGGTTTTCCTGCATGTCACGCCATGGTTGGGGCACAGGAGGATTAAGAGACAGGGTAATATTTCGCTGAGGTACGTCAGAATATTTGATGTGTTGGAGAGAGTTGGGCCAGTTGCCTATCAGTTGCAGTTACCTTAGAGGTACCGGGATATGCACGATGTTTTTCACTTTTCTCAGCTCTGACATTACTTTTTAGACCCATCTCATGTCCTTAAACCCAAGGAGGTTGAGCTTGATGTGGATTCATCATTTGAGGAGCATCCGATCTAGATTGTTGATCGTATTACAAAGGTTCTCCATGGCTGGTTTGTTTCTCTGGTATGAGTGCTATGATAGCATGGGTGGGTACAGGAAGAGACTTGGGAGAGGGAGGATGATGTGCGAGCTCAGTGGCCAGATCTATTCAGGGTTTCTTATTCTACGCCATGCTAGGGAAATTCGGAGACAAATTTCTTTAAGGGGGGAAGTTTGTAAGAACCCAGATCTTCTTTTTAGGTATGTTTTTCCTTTTCTGGTTGTTTTTGAGGAAAAGAGGAAAATCTGAAAAATTTCAAAGTACATGCCGTGTACTTTATCAGTATAAACCATGTACTTTGATGTCGTTGGAGGCCATGTGCTAGATGTTTCATGGCCACACACATAGCCTTGTAGGGGAGACATGGATGCCACCTAAAGCAGAGTATGAAAAAGGTGAGTACATGGTGTGTACTCCAAAAGTACACGCCGTGTACTTTCTTTTTTCATTAAACGTAGTAGGGTCACATCTAATTGCCATAATCGACTTATTTTAGGTCATCTTCATCCGAGGGCACTGAGAAGCCGCAGATCTTCGATGAGCCCCCGAACCCCCGTTTTTCCTCCATTTCGAACACTGGTTAGTGAATTAGAATCACAGTGGTGAATTCTCTCTTCTCCTAGAGCATCGTTTCCTAATTCCTTCACTTTTCCATGTTATCATGGGTTGAAATTTTAGAAGTTTTTGTAGATCTTCAATGTTCTAAGGCAATTAAATCCCCATGGTTCAAGTGTATCGATCTCCTAACATCAAGATAGGTGGTTTGTTCCTTCTTGATGAAAGTCTTGGAATATTTTGTGCAAATTCCACCAATACCATTGAATGGGGTATTGCGTGTTTACCGTTTTAGCCCCATTGTTTGCTTGCTTTGCTTATATGCTAGAGTAGAGTATTTTTATGTTGTTTTGGGATAATTGTTAGGATTTGGAAGTGTTTTCCATGCATGTTCTTTCCTGTCTGGGCCGTTGGGTCTAGTTTACCCTTTTGACTGCTGTTGTTTTCCCATTTTCAGTTTTTAGGATAGTGTGACTGTTGTTCTATTATGCTGATATGCCTTAGAATTATAGCCAAGTAGTTCTTGAGGTTTACTTGGGGCGATACGTGTGCTATACATGTTTGACTTACACAGGGCCGTGAGAACCTAGTGTAGTAGACCACAGGGAGATTGGACGTAAGGGCTTCTCCAGAGTGTCTTTATAATATGATGTGAGACCACATGGGGAATTGACGTTGAGTGCTTCCTCAGAGTGTCTGTAGTTCCTCGACATGGGCCACATAGGGAATGAGACATTGAGTTATTACCCAGATTGACTTTAGTATGATACGATACTATAGGGGGAATTGACGGTGAGTGCTTCCCCAAAGAGTCTATTCTTTAGCTGAACCAGAGGGGTAAGACTGTGTATGCCTCCGAGAGGGTTGATAGTACTTGTAGGTTAAACCATAGGGGTTAGGCTGTGAGAACTAACCAGAGGGATACCGGTTTGTTCTACTTGGTTGAGTGGCTTCTTACTTGTTTGTAAATTAAATGCTAGAAACTGTGGTTTGTTTACTGTTGATTACCTTCCTATTTACTGCTTTCTGTACTTTAACCTACCATGTATTCACTAACTATTAGGCACATATCTCGTGGTAGTTACCTATTGGGATTTAGTCTCACACCCTATTTGGGCCATGCTTTTGAGCTCAAACAGATTATATTGTTTCAGGTATAGATAAGGGCAACCGCCCTTCTACTTTAGGTTCTTGATTGAATTGGAGCTGGAGAGCATAAGACCAAGATGAGGCTTGAAATGCTGATGAATTGTTTATCTATTTTCATTTTGTACATGCGTTTAGTAATGTATTCAGCATTGTGACTTGTTTGGATGATTTCCTAGACACATATGCATCATGCATCATTTATATATTTTGTTGCAGTTGTTTATTTATCAGTCTTGAACTATTTAATGTTGTTAGATATTTACTGCTTCCTCTATTTTATAATTGTCATACCCAGGGCATACCAATGGGACTAGGATATATTGTCACTGTTTTTCAAGTTTGGCCAATACCTTTTTATGTGGTCAATATTTCCACACTCAAAACACTATAAACTCTTAAAAAAGTTATTATCATTCGTAATTTTATTTTGAATAGGACTCTTAGTATACATTAACTGAGGTTCATTTTTAACACCATTAAATTATTCCTTCAAACCACGTGTTTGAAGATCCCGAGATAATATAGTAGACTTAACTTCCTCTAAAGTAATGAAATCCCTACCATACATCATAGAATATTTCCATGAATTAAATGAATCATCAAGGGAAGTCAAAAAAATTAAATCTTGATCCTTATATTTAACCTCTATATCAATATTAGCTAAATCCAACAAAAATTTATTAAAATCATCAATATGAATTCGTATAGAAGATCTCAAAGTCATCTTAAAATTATATAACTGCATATTTTTATACTTTCATCTAAGAAAGGATTTAGTCATATAAAAATGTTCCAGTTTAATCCAAATAGACACTACTATAGATATTTCCTTTAACAACACACAAAAGGTATTTTAATAGCACTAAAAAATCACTATTAATCACAACACTGATAAAGGGGGTCCTTTAGCACTGATAAAGGCCACACTTTATCAGCGCTATTTCTAGGACTGATTAAGTTCCCACTTTATCTGTTTTAGAAATAGCGCTGATAAAGGCCTCATCTCTTGCATTATGTTATTTTTATAACAACACACTATAGAAACCTCTTGTACAAAAAACTAGAACACCACAACCTCCTATACAAAAAATATATAATTTAATTGAAATATTTTTTACATAAAAATACAAAAAATACTATTATATACATTTCAAACAATGTTTTGTATAATTACATTTACAATTACTATCCAAAAATAATTTAAAACATCAATGTTTTTCATTAGAACCCGTGATCCCCTCTCAAAAATGTTAACCCACGGTATCCATTTCCAAACAAATCACCTCAAACCGAGAAAAATAATCCACCTATATAAGAAAAAAAATATTATGTTAGTAATATTATAAGAAAATAAATTAAACATTAATATGAACAAATACATTAAAAATTTTCTAATTTAAATAAAAATACAATTGGTGTTATACCAGTCACACCAAGTATTGTATTGACATGCAGTTGATTCCTACATGTCACAAATTATTTATAGATCATTTTCCTAAATTATCAAAATAATTTGAATGTGTTTTCTCAGTTTAGAGTATATCACTTGTTATTTTTATGAAATTAATGTTAATTTTAAATAAAGACACATTTGAAGTTATATTGGTCACACCATGTATAGGATTGAGGTGTATCTGATTCCTATATGTCAAAAATTACTTGAGGATAGTTTACCTAAAGTATCAAAACAATCCGAATGAATTTTCTCGATTTTTAGTATGCCATTTGTGTTTTCTACTAAAATGTCATTTCAAACTGGAAACACGCACTTTGTGTCATACGAGTCACATCATGGGTCATTTTTACATGAAACTACTTTCTACATGTCGCAAATTACTTATTAATTAGTGTTCTAAATTATCAATACGATTAGAGCACATTTTCTTCGGTTTTAGCTAGTGACGCATGTTTTGAACTAAAATGTCAATTTTAAATTGATAATGGGAACATTGATTCATACCAGTCACACCATATATTGGATTGAGATGTGGGTGATTTATATACATCAAAAATGAACCATGGAACATTTCTATACATTATCAAAACAATATGAATGTTTTTACTCATTTTTCATCATGTCACTTGTTCCTTTTGTTAAAATTGATGTCAATTTAAAATAAAAAGATGCACTTTGAGTCATACCGATCACACCGTGCATCAGATTGAGGTTTGGTTGATTCCTAAATGTCCAAAATGACTTATGGATCATTGTAGTAAATTATGAAAACAATATGAATGCTTTTTCTCAGTTTTGAGTAGGTCAGTTTTCCTTTTTACTAAATTGATGTCAATTTTAAATAAAAAGACATACTTTGTGTCATACTAGTCACACCGTTCATTATATTGATGTGTGTATGATTCCTACATGTCTCAAATTATTGATTTATTGTTTTACTAAAGTATCAAAACAATACAAATGTGTTTTCTCAGTTTTGAGTAGGTTAGTTGTCCTTTTTATTAAAATTGATGTCAAATTTGAATAAAAATATCCACTTGGAGTCATACCAGTAAAATTGTGCATCATATTGAGGTGAATTTGATTCCTACACATCCCAAATGGCTCATGTATAATTTTACTAAAGTATAAAAACAATACGAATGTGGTTTATTGTTTTTAGTATGACACTTGTTCCATTTAGTAAAATTAATGTTAATTTTAAATAAAAAAGACACACTTAGAGTCCTAATAGTCACATCGTGCATCAGATTGAGGTTTGGTTGATTTCTAAAAATAAAAAATGAAATATGAATTTCTTTCCTAAAGTATCAAAACAATATGAATGCATTTGTTCAGTTTTGAGTAAGTTAGGTATCCTTTTTACTAAAATTGATGTCAACTTTAAATAAAAAAGATGCACTTGGAGTTATACCGATCAAAAAGTACCTTAAATTGAGGTGATATTGATTCCTATATGTCCCAAATGACTCATTTATCATTGAACTAAAGTATAAAAACAATATGAATGCATTTCCTTTGTTTTTAGGAGGTCACTTGTTCCTTTTGCTAAAATTGATGTCAATTTTTAATAAAAAGACAAACTTGAAATCATATCAATCACACCATGCATTGTATTGAGGTGTGGATGATTCCTAGATGTCTCAAATTACTCATGTATCATTTTCGTAAGGTATCAAAACAATATGAATGTTGTTTCTCTGTTTCGAGTAGGCCAGTTATCCTTTTTACGAAAATTGATGTAAATTTTAAATAAATAATAAGCAGTTAGGGTCATACCTGTCACACCATGCCTTATATTGAGGTGTGTATTATTTATACACATCCCAAATGACTCAAATATTATTTCCCTAAAGTATAAAAACAATACAAATGTGCTTGATTATTTTTCAACGCGACACTTATTCATTTTTACTAAAATTGATGTCAATTTTAAATAAAAAGACACACTTGGAGTCATACCGGTCACACCGTATGTAGTATTGAGGTGATACTGATTCATAAATTTTCCAAGTGAATCATGAATAATTTTACTAATGTATAAAAACAATCGGAATCCGTTTTCATGATTTTCAGTACTTTACTTGTCTTTTTTACTAAAATTTCATTTTAAATTGGAAACACATACATTGACTCATACCAGTGACATCGTGTATCGTTTTTACATGAGGTCAATTCCTACATATCAAAAATTATTTATGAATCTATTTCATAAATTATCAATACAATATGATATTTTTTCTTGGTTTTTATAGAGTGACACATTTTTAAGTAAAATGTCGATTTTAAACTGATAACAAACACTTTCATTCATATTGGTTACACCATATGTCAGATTGAGGTTTTACTGATTACTACACATCCTAAATGACATATGGATTTTTTTATAACGTATCAAACTAATACGAATGCATTTTTTTTGGTTTTGAGTATGTCATTTGTCTATTTTACTAAAATTAATTTCAATTTTAAATAAAAAGGCACACCTGGAGTCATACCGGTCACTCTGTGTGTCATATTTAGGTGTTTTTGATTCATACACATCCCAAAGTATCAAAAAAATTATAACTACCATTTTTACCACAATTAACTATTTCTTTATCTGTCAAATTACCAACACTGCATATTTATTTGAGAAAGGTTTTTCAGTTAATAATAACGAATCAATCTCTAGCGTTGGTAGTTCAACAAAGAAAATAAATGGATATCATTGTAGCATTGGAAGAAAGGAACATGTCATCTATTCACAAAATATCTTTGAAAAAAACTAAATAATTATTAGATAAAGATGATAGGGAAAATCACTTACAAATAGTAGATAAAATGATGAAAAAATGAATTAAAAAGTATTAGTAATTCACCTTTTCATGATGGTTGTATACATTATAGACCCATAAATATGAAAGGAATCCACCTATATAAGAAAAAAATTATTATGTGAGTAATACTATAATTAAGTAAATTAAACATAATTATAAAACAATCCACTACTTCTATGGAAGTCACATATTCATTCTATTTGAGTACATTCTTCCATCAGATATGGTACCCATTAATTTTTAAGAAAATCTATATCATATTGTGAATATGAGTCTTTTCAATAGTCATAGTAGATCTGGAAAAATAAAAATACACAAAGGATTAATAAAATATTTTAAATGAAATAGAAATTGACTTCAAAAACACCTCTTTGAGGATGCTAGTTTATACATGGGATATGATCTCTCTCATAAATTTTAAAAAAATGACCAAAATCTTTCTATTTTTTGTTTGAGACACTGCAGAAACATTGAGGAGAATAATTAATTTTTTTGATATTTTTTTGGATAGTAAAATATTATTATATATACCCTGATACTTGTCCAGCTATAGAGCTTGTCAGGGTCCTAGTGTTTAGCCCCTAGCCTCATTCCTTATTTTTCATGATATTGATGCACAACCCTATCATAATAGAATTATCATTAAAAGATAATATAAATTATATAACTTGATGTTTAGATCTAAAATTTTGGATGTAGTGTATTAAAAAATGACAAACTCCATCATTTTTTTGGTTTGTTGGGTTTCCATTTAGTGAATCCATAAAATAAATCTTGGGAGTATCTAAATTGATCGCAACAAGCATCCAATGTTGCCTAAAAACACAACAAGAAATATGTGATTAAAGAAATGAAAATACATTTTATATCATTAGATTGTATATTTTTACTCCTATAATGTTTGTATTAAGAAGAGTTTTTTATCTAAAAGTTTTCTTTCAAAATATTTGACAAGTCTTGCAACTATTTCATCCTTTTTTGGGATTCTATTTTTTTTGTTCTATAGAGGTGGTGTGAGGACAAATGAGTCCATTTTTTTCGATGCTGAAACCTATTCAATTTTTTTTATATATACATCTGTAAAAAATATGAAATGTATTTATTCATAATTAATATAGTATATCAGAATTTGGAAAATCAAATCATGAAAACTTACCTTATATATACATTTTCAAATGATACGCCTAGAGAATCATAGTCTAGGATTTCATTTACATTCTCAACACCAATGAAGTCTTCAACTTCCTCTCAATACATATTTTATTCAAAATAGAATATGTAACTACTACCATTTTTTTAATTTTATATCCACATAATCCTTCAATGTTAGTAAATGTGAATGTGGAAAGGGTGGGTTAAAGGTTCTTTCAAAATATCTTTTCGATCGGTTGGTCGAGCCTTTAGATAGTTTTGAGTTGGTTTTTGTTTCACCCTCTTCCCTTTGTCTGTATGTAATAACATTCATCATTTCATACCTTTTTTCATTAATTGTTAAAGGTTTATCTTGAAAAATGAATTGGAAATGAATACCTCCTTGTCGACATGTTTTTTTACAAGATGTGATGGCCATGTAATGAATGTTCCAACAGATTGGTCGATCGTATGAATATCATTTTCATCAAGTGGAACTGGTAACTCAATTCTCAGCTCATGAGATATGCTAATCTCCACTCTCACATGACCTGTTGGAAGTGGTCTATTTTTTAGATTGTCATCTTGGATATTGAACAGTGTAGCCCTCACTAGAAGGCCTTGGGTGGGTGTTGATAGATAAAAATCACAGTAATTTTCACCATATTGAATATTAGTATTGGAAAGATATTAGTGAATGTATAATTCACATTTCCTAGAAACAATTATTAGAATATTTATTACCACGACCAAGAAAGCTCTTTGAGGGGAATGACTTGCCTCAAAGCTGGTGGGTTGGGGTGGGATCTTCATGCAATGGTTTTTCTTAAGTTGTTTCTTATCTTTTCTTCCCCCATGAAGGTTTATCACATCTATCTCTGCCATTGTAATTTTTCTTCAAGGGTATCTAGTCTTTTTTTTCATATGTTTCATTTCTTTATCTTTATCCACCTCTTCATAAAATATGTTCAGGGTGTCACCCCAAAACCCGCACCTCTGACGTGACCATACTTTTCTTACCTCTTCAAGGACACCAATAGTAGATGTTCATCTAGTACAAGTGTTTCTAATTCCTATGATTATGTCAGATAGAAAATATAGAAAAATAAGTAATCATTTTTATGTAATATAAATTTAAATAAAAAATTATTATGCCATACTTACACATGTTTCCCATAATTTTTGTGAATTTTTATCTATTAGTATCCCATATTTATTTACACAATCCTCATTCCATAGCACATGGTTTGGGATGGAAATGGATTTGGATTTGGAGTCATCAATATGCATATAAACATAGAAAAAAAATTATGATGTTATTTTATGTCACATAAAAGTATTACGGTATATTTAGAATATGAACTAATATTTTACAAGTGAAGTGTAACAGATCCTTGCTTTACGGTTATGGTACATTGGTTTTACTACTTGTTCCTTATTTTCAACACTTAGTTTTCGTTTCATAAATAAAAAATTGTTAATCAAAGTGATGAATAAAAGTATAATAAAACAACGTATTACTAGCCACAATATACTTAAAAAGAAAAAACCACATGATGGACAATAAATACATCTGATACTTCTTGGGTTATCATGTGTGAATACATAAGTGGTGGGTGTGGGTTCATTTTTCCTCCAACATCTTTAAGTTGATGTCTCATTAGAATTGTGAGAAATGCTATGTGAATCCTTCTAGAAAGCATTAATACATATTTATTATGGGATCCATCTACTATAAATTAACTCTATAAGGGATGATGAAGAGTAAGTCAATGTTTCATTATTTTATTTTTTTAATAAAATAAATAAATTATATCATAATATTATCATAATATCTTCCCACATTCGTGTCTTAATCATGGATACAACATGGTTCCATGAATATACATCAATTGACATGTGTTATTGAGTGACGATTCCAATGTAACTACTGAAAATGGCCTTGTTGGGGTTAACATGATAGCTTCACACATTCCATTCGACCTCATATTTGATGCCTTTGATTTTCCCCATAATGATTTTTGCTAACACCGTCAAACTAAGGCACTCCTTTTTTTTGTATCATCGGTCCTTCATTGCCTAACATTTTCTCATATTCAACATCATCAATATGTTGTTCCTCTATAGTGCTATCATTAAAATTTTCAGATTGTCGTTGTACCTCCACACTAGGAGCAACAACAGGTTGAGAAACCTATTCTTCCTCAATATTGGGAGCACCGGAACGTGCAAAAGGTCATTGTTCCTCTCCACTATAAGAAATAGAAGGTTGAGAGACCTATTGTTCCTTGAGATTGGGAGCACCAACATGAATAAGTCATTATCTACAGAAGTGGTTTAACATTTAATTTATATTACATAAATACATCAGTGAATAGATAATAACATGAGGTAACACAATGTATATTACAGACAAATATAACCTGATTATTGAACTGTTTTTTTAAATGATGAAGTTATTTTACCCCTCTATTGACTATCCAAACCCCTTTATTATGGCATCCTTTGAAATACCAAACATCTTCTACATTGGGACTACTGTGAAATGATTATGGTATCCCAATGAAAGGGTAATACTTAGTTGAATTCCCATATAATCTGTTAGTGGTTTTTTTCAATAATATAAAAATTGGCCACTTTTGATTTGTGGGATATGGAACATTGAATACTTGTACTTCCTATGATTCCATTATAAATTTTTTTTCTTTGTACCCTTCCTTACTAAAATAAAATTTCACAAATCCCAATTAATCTATTTTAACAACACTCTTGTTATCAACTCACTTTCATTGAAAAAATGGAACTTGTAATGTTTTATAATCCAACTACCATATTTTTTTAATGATGCCAAATGATGACACATTCGCATAAATTGGATTTCTATCCTTAGTACCAGAAACATGCATCGCTTCAGCCATAAGTGTAACTACACACTTTTGAATGGTAGTATCTTCATCATGCTTATTTGTATAGAACATATAACCATTAATTACATAACTATTGTAAGATAATACATACACACTTGGTCTTATTAATTTCAATCGAAGTCATTCCAAAATTGAATTCATATTTTCATCTCACTCCTTAAAAATATGGTCCTAAAACCATCCTATAAATAGTTTATTATGTGTATTTTATATCCATATTCCATATCTTGATGGATTTAAATGCCTAATAATTTATTTATGGGTTTCAACATGTGGTGAAACCTCCATAATATTATTAAAAATGTAAAGGTGGGTATACTCCCAATCTATAGTATTGATTATGACAACATCTCTTCCATACATTCCTTCACTTTCATGGTACCCAGTGTGATGATATTTTAGAAAACCAATGCTTTCCACATCAAATAGGTATTTGATACATAATTCAATAGATCCCTCAACAATATATCACTATGAAATACACCCCCCTGACCAACTTCAATTTTTGACATACCATTTCAAAATTTTCAATTACCATTCAATGGGGTACATCAATCTATATTATACAAAACCACATAGTCAAATCTTTCTCACCCAGTGAACCATCAAATTAACCGTCATATCAAAGAATGTTAACAGGAAGAATAATTCTAATTCACATAATATGAATGCAATTTATCTTTCCATAGTTAGAAGTTTCGCTGGGTTTATAAATTTATTGCATATAGATTTGAATAAGAAACATAGTTTAGTTAATGTATGATATACATTCATAGAAAAAATGAAACTTAAATTTATATTAATTATATCTTTCATCAAAACATGACATTCAAGTGATTTCATACCCTTCAACATTAAATTACTCATTGACATGATATTTTTGATATTTGATGAATACCCCCTAGAACCTTTACATCATTCAATAAGTTGAAAAAGTGATAGCTCTATTTTTTGGAAAGAGTGTAAGTAGTTGGAGGAAGAAAATTTCATTTTAACCCTTAACTTCTTCCAACTCTTCTCATATTCCCAAGTATAACCTAGCCTTAATTTCATCCTTTTTTTTTCAGGTGCATTTAGAAACATGACGATGACACTATCACATACATTTTTTCAACATGCATAACATCAAGAAAATTTATCATGTATAGACAATTCCAGTATGTAAAATAAAAAATAAACTGATCTCATTTTCCAATTGTTTTTTGTAAGGTTTTTCAAAAAAGGTTTACCAAAAGCGATATCTACATATTTTACTTTTTCAAAAAATTGATCACAAGTTAGTGGAGACGATGTTGTACATTCTTCTGAACTTATATAAAATTTTTTCATCCAAGATAGGTACTTATGTCGTTGGGGTAGAAATATGTGATGTCCTAGAAACATAGTTTTAATTGAATGTTCCAACATAATTGAATATGTACCTTATTCGAAAATGGGACACCCTTGATTTGATTTAATGCTATATCCTAAAAGATTTACATAAGCAGGAAATCCATTTATCATCCCATACAACATGACTCTTAATGTGGAATCTTCATTTATGCAAGCACCATAAAATGTAACACCTGAATCCCACAATAATTTCAAATCCTTGATCAATTGAGATAAATAAATATCAATACCATTACTCAATTGTTTTGGTCCTAATATAAGCAAATATGACAAGGTGTATTTTCATTTAATGCAAAACCATGATGGAAAGTTATAATTTACAAACATAATCAGCCATGTACTGTGAGTGATTATTTGAAAACCAAAAGGATTCAATCCATCTGTAGATAATGCAAAATGAAGGTTGATCAACTCATTTCCAAATTCAGGATACTCATGATCAATTATCTTTCACTAAGGAAAGTATGGAAGGTGATGCAGTTTCTCATATTTATTTCCTGAATCTGGGTTCCTTGTCAATTTCCCCACAGTCTCCTCACTTTCATATAGGCACAAAAACCTTGGAATGATTGTAAATTACCATCAAAATTTTGTAGGACTAGATTCATCCTTCTTGTATCAAGAAGAACCACACTTTTGGAATTCTATATACAATTTTTGGTTCTTATGAAATAGCATAAAGTAATTAGGTCAGGCATGTATTATTTTAAAGATCATACCCATCAAGCGTAGCATATGTTTGGCGTCGTATTTTCAGATAGAGAGCTCATTATATTTTAGGATCATGTCATTCAAGAGAGAAAGTAGTTTCGTAAAACTGGTTTCACTCCATCCATTGTCTAATTTCAAATTATATAGCTTCAGTATGGCTAGAAATGCTGTATATTTAATGCAACTAGTATACAATGGCGTCTTTTCACAACTCTTTAACTTCTCAAACAATTTTGGGAAATCATGAAGTTCATGTTCAAATTTCCTTATCATTTCTTCAATATGATCTTCATCATCATTAATATCTCTAATCACATCCTTGATATAATCTTCTTTATTTTCAATACTTGTAATAATATCAAATTATCCATAAAATGAATTGTTATCCCATCCACTAGCTACATTGGCTTTTCCCCGTGTTTATTCCAACATGTATAACTTCGATCAATTCTATGATAGATCAAGTTTTCTTCAAAATCCTCTGGAATACTTATTCTGGAATAACAATAGTGTAAACACGGATAAAGTATTTGAGAAGGGTCATATGAATGATCTTTTGAAAACTTGATGAACTCTTTCACTTCATCTTCATACTCTTTTTTGAGATGATTGGAATCCATCCAGTCTTTATTCATATCCATCCTATTTTATTTAGTAATATTAATATTTAACAAAATAAATATACAAAATATGTTTAACTAGGGTCACCATCCAACTATATATCCCTCTTATAAGATCTAAAGGAAGCGAAAGAAGTCATAACAAAGCTCCACCTATAAAATATAGGCGTGATCTAAAAGTCCAGTAGGTTACCAAAACCTACCAAATCTAAGAGATAAATTTTGAATTACATCCTAGAAAATACAGTTTGAAATATATTATAAAAATAAACATTTTCTATAATTTTTTACCAAATAATTAGTAACACATAAAAGTTTGTTAAAACAATTTTCTAAGATTTTTGTTAAATGAAAAAAATCACTTAGAAAAAATATCCTCGCCCAATACCTCTTGGTTAAATCAAATTTCTAAAATATAATTCTAAACTATTTCATAGACACCCATTTTTGAAATACACATTTCAAAACTCAAATAGGTTTCCAACTATCATAAAATTTTCTAAAACATGTTTGAAAACTAACCATTTCCATAAAACTAGGCATGGTGGCCTAAAACCCCATTTTCAAAACTCACACATTCTTGGAGTTTCAAATACAAACCATTATAACTTTTCTCATTTGTGAACACTTTTCAAACTCATTATTAAAATAGTTTAAATACACTTCAAAATAATGCTTTCCTTTTTTTATTTCTTTAAAAACCTTTCAAAATCCATTTTCAAAAAAATTGAAAAGAAAACCATACAAAGAAGGAAGAAAGCACATGGTCAATCACAATTATTTCAATTTTCTAAAATATGTTCCAAAAATAATATAAATAGTAGTGGATACAATAGAAGTAGAGAGATAAAACCCCTAAAATATCCTAAAAAGGATTTTATTTTCATGGACATCATCACTAGGCTGTATTAATAAAAGGAATTGAATTGGAGATAAGAAAACTAGGTTGTCACTACTAAAACAATACACACCCCTAGAAGTCCCATAAAATTTGGTCGTCAATTATAAACATCCCCACATGGGATCACAAGCTACAATGGTTATACAAGAATCAAGTAGACTTAATAGGGTATCACGCCTTTTATGAGAACTCATTTTTTTATAAAATTTCAAATGGGAATTCTCTTTTCAAAACATGCTTCGAACACCAAGTCATTTTATCATTAATAAAAGTCATACCAATATAATATTCAAACCAATTTTATCTAAACACATTTTAAACTCAAATGGGAATTTACACTACCCTTTAAACGACCATTAAAAAACATTCAAAGACACAATAAGTTTTAAAATCCAATACACATGGGAAAACTAACCCTTTTGAAATAATAAATCTCATTTAGAAATATTAAAGTCTTTAAACACCCCAAAAAATTGATATAAAAATTAACCAAGACTAACAAAATGGTTTTAAATATAGATCACTAGGGTTAACTCACCGCTTTAAAAATAAAATATCATTTTACAACATTTTTAACACTTTAAAATCACCCAAACCCTTGGTTTGAAATCCAATTAACATAATAATAATTGTTAAATAATCAATTTGGTGATTACCAATTATTTTAAAACCAAAATAATTCCTTTAAAAAATCCATTTAGGCATTTTACCAACCACTTTTCATCAAATATTATTCCATAACAGGGGATAAAACCACTTGGAAAACACCATTTATCCCTCATAGGAACTCATATAGGCATAATAATAATAAGGAAAAACTTTCAAAACAAAAATTATTTAAAGATAAAGAAAATATGAAGGGGAAATAAAAATGAAGGGAATATGGTATATTAAGAAGCTGGTAAAAATAAGATGATGTAGTAAGGACTGAGAAAGAAACATCAAATCTTACCAAAGTATATCCTTTAATGACACGGAATCCATTTTTAAAGAGGATGATCCAAGGAATGGATTAAGAGTAATATAACAATTTAATGGAAATGTTCAAGAGACAATACATCAACATCCCATTCGCCATTGAAATATCACAAATGTCGTCATGTGCCAAGTTCCTTAAGAAACTCATTTATAATAAAAAAATAAATTAAAAGATATGGGAGAGATTTTTCTAAGAGGGGATATCTATGTTATTTTTTAATGAAATATTACACTAAAACTTCAAGATCCAGTAGATTTTCTGTTCCATGATATATCGGTGCTTAAAATTTATAGAATTCCCTTCTTGATTTATAGGGGGCTATCCTGACTATGATGCTAAATATTTTAAAGAAAGGTAATCCAAATATTATAGATGATATTATTTAACTATAGGAAATTTCCATCAATTTCATCATTGTAATTTATGATAATGTATTTTTCTATGTAGGAAAAATTAATTATTCCCTTTGATATTATCATTCTAGAAATTGTGTAAGAATGAGAAGTATTAATAATCATTGTATGAAATTTCATATCCATAGGGCCAATTTTCATCAATTTTAATCTAGTTTGATCACTATAATTTTTTAATGACTTAGCTCAATCTAATCCAAATCACTAAACACTTGTCATGATTATTGTATTTTTAAATACGCACTTTAGGTGTTCACTTCTCATAACCATGTTAGATTAATGTTTTTATAATAAAAATCATTTGGAAGCCTTAAAAATTGGATAAACGATTCTAACAAATCTTTCAAGACAACAAGGAGCTTCGACAGTCAATGGAAGGATTTATCCCAGTTATTGTTTGGTATAAAAAAATGACAAACTTCCTTAGAAAGTTCACTTAATCAACTAACGAGAACCTCATGATAGAATTTCATCATGAATGATATGTGTAGACCCTAAAATCCATGATCAAAAGACATTTTTGGAAATTCATGTAGCCACACCTTAGACATGAAACTAGAGAAGAACAACAAAAACATATCCTTAATGGGCATAGGAAAATTGAATAGAGTTCATGAAATCCCCTAAAAAATCAATCTATAAGCATCTGAATGAACCCATCTTTATCTTTGAGTTTTAAGACCTTACAAATTGGGAGAATTTATCATCATCATCAAACTAGTATCGTGACCTACAACTTCATATATGTGGTGCAAGTGAGAGATAAAGAAAGGGCATGGAATGGTACCTTAGCTTGTAGGGGGTTCAGCAACAGTGATAGGGTTCGATGCCAGTAGAGCAGTCGACAACGATGACGATAGAGGTGATGTTTACGGCGGTAGAGGAGGGGTTTGGTGGTTGTAGGGTGTTCAGTATGAGAAGTGGTGCAGTGGGTTTGCGACAATGCGGTTGGGTGAGAGTGGAGGAGCGGCGGTAGCGGGGTTCGGTAAGAGCGACAAGGCGACAACAGTCGGCTTCCGTAAGAGCTTGAAGGTCTGCAAGAGAAGAAGCTGACTGTTATGGTTTATTTATAAAATCGGAAAATGCTTTTATTAGTGCTAATTAAAAAGTGCTGATAAAGATATAATGTCATTAATTAATTTATATTATTATTATATATATATATTTATAAAATTATATATACAATAAATATGTATTCATTTATTTATAACTATAACTATAAATAAATATACATATTTATATTTATATTTATATTTATATTTATATATATAATTAATATATTTATTATAAATAATTATAAATAATTATTTACTTATATTCAAAACAATAAATTTATATATATTTATTTAAATAATTATAAAATTATAATAACTATATTTATTATATTTATAATTTTATAAATATATATAATTAAAAAATTAATTATATATATTTATAAGTTTATAAATGTAATGAATATATTTATTATAATTTTATAATTATTTAAATAAATAAGTATTTATTAATAATTATAACTATAAATAAATATTTATTTATTTATACTTTAAAAATTAAAATATATACAAATATATATTAGGTGATTGGGGGTACAATTACATTTAAACACATACACACCACACACATAGACCAGATAAGTACACCATAGCCCCCTCATGGGGATAGCCCACTCATTATGCCTTATTTATTAATTACATGGCCCGTAGGCCTAGTGGGCATGAAGCTCCTAACATGGCCCAAAAGCCCAGTGCAGCGTCATGTTTACATCATCCTGTATGCATCCCCAAGTTTGCATCACTGTCTGTTTGCGTCATGCCTATATCACCACCTGCTTGTGTCATCGTCTACGTCACCGCCTTCATAGTAATGTAATAGTACCTGTGCCCACCCCGATTTGAACTTGGGTATGATGCAGAATTACTGGGAGCATTTACCAATCAGGTAAGCCCCCCAACTACTTATAATAAATATATATTTATTTTTAGTTATAATTATAAATATTTGTATTTATTTATAAATGTTTTTATATATTAATAAATATATTTACTTAATTATGTGTATTTATAACATTATAAGTACAATAAATATATTTATTATAATTTTATAATTATTTAAAATAAATAAATAAATTTCTTTATAATTATAATTATAAATAAATAAATAATTATTTATAATTAAAAAATTATAATAAATAAATATTTATTTATAGTTATAATTATATATATATAAATTTATTTATTTAAATAATTATAAAATTTTAAGAAATATATTTAGGATATTTTTATTTTTATTAATATATATAATTAATATATTTATTTATTTATAAGTATAAGTATAAATAAATATACGAAAAAGGTCTAGCTGGAAGTCAAATCTCCTGACCATTTATTAAAGATAAGAAAAAAGAGAAGCCAAGAAAAAATAAAGAGGATGAGGTCAAACAAAGAGAGAATCCCTCATTCATAAAATATAACATGGATCTAGAAAATTGGGATCATTCCCATAGTCAGAATTAGAGTCATCATCATCATCTGCAGTTTCTCATTCAGACTGTGGGTTTTTTATTGAAGATCACAGAGTATTTTTCTTTTAATATTTTATGTTTTGGAGTGATCTTAAAGGACTTATTAGACATGCCACACCCATGTGTTGAAGCCTCTCGATCATGTCCTCGACCATGACCATTTGGAAGACAACCGGGTCTCCATTATATAGGTCAATGTCAAGCCCCTTCCAATTCTACTGATTTAGAATCCACTTGAAGTGGAACATTTTTCATGTTCTTTTCATCTTTCTATATTTTGGGATGATCAAACACTTCAAACGTGTTTGATGTGTTCACCTTGTCATTCAAACTCAACCCCAAAAGAGGGTTGGATTTATTATGAGAAACTATTTGAAATCCTTCACTATCAACTTGGATCTTCCCTTAAGATGTTTTATTTCCACCTGTTGTCTCATTGCATAACAAAGGAAAGTCAAATTTTGATTTAGCTTTCTTACTTATTTCCTAGAATAAATGTTTATCAACCTCATTTTGAATTTTAGATTAAATTCCATATTGTTCATTTAATATGGACCATTCTATGCACCCCACCAGTGGGATTTGAAAATCAACCCTAGGAATAAGAGCCTTCTATTGTTTTCCATCTGGAGCATTAACTCCTACTGCAATATCAGACAAAGACCGATTTCTTGGAATAGAAGCATCAAAGTCATAGTTTTTACCTGTTTAATTTATCATCGAAGTCAAAGATGCATCCTGTTTAGGATATTTTGAATTCCTACCATCATATTTTCCATCTTTATTGGAGACTTAAACACAATACAAAGAGGTATCTTTTCTTAAATTAGAGGCGTGACTTGTTTGAATACCTACCGAACCGGATGGCTGTGATCCCCTACAAGAGTCACTACCCTGTAGAGAAATCCCTTTAAAAGTATGTTGATCCATATTACCATCATGCAACTAAAGTTGTTCAGGCTGATTGGCACTCTACTTTTTCTTATTTAGTATAGAAATACCATGCCCGTGAGCTGAACTAAAAAAACAGGACAAAGCTTTTTTACATTTGGATTACTCATGACCAATAATCTTATAGTCCGAGCAAAAGGGAGGCACTTGTTCATATTCAAATTTCAAAGGAAGTTCATCAGAATCAATGCAGAGGTAGACTGTGTTAACCAAAGTGGATCCAAGATCCATTTCTACCAAAAGGTAGACATAATGACCATATCTAGAAATCTCTGTCTCTTTGTTCAGTTTGATCGACACACCAACTTCAGGGGAAATATCATATAAAATATTTGGATGCCACAAAATTCAGATTAACTCAATGACCTTGACCCATAGTTATACATAAGAGTTACACACCTCCAATGGATTGAAGTTATCATCCCATTGGATAATATGGAAAACACTCAGATTGAGGGATATCGAGCTTTCCCCCATGCATTAAGACTTAGACCATCATAGGGGAAGAGTAGGTGAAAAAAACCCTACCCATCGAGACACATTTCCACTCATCGAAACCCCAAATTTTAGAGAGACGAGAAACCAAATCTTCAATTTTTAGAGGCTTGGATCCTTTCGGTAGAATAACCTGAGAAATTAAGGAGTACTTAACAATTTTCATCCGTTAAAAAATGGCTTCAGTATTAGCTTTGACATGGGTAACACAACCTTTGTGTCTAATTTCTTCAACATATGATTTCTTATAGATAGATATAAATAAATATATTTATAAATATTTGTATATAATTATTTATATATATAATTATAATAGATGTATATATTTTAATTTTATAATTATTTATATATATATAGTTATAATTATAATTATAAATAAATAAATATATACATTTGTAATTATAATTATAGATAAATATATTTAAAAAGTATTTATATATAATTAAAATTTTAAAATTATAAATATAATAAATATATTTATTGTAATTTTATAAGTATTTATGAGAACATAATATAATCATGGATATAACATGAATGAATCACAAACCTAGTAAAGTATAGATCATAAAAAATGAGTGATCACATATATGGACAACATGAATAATAATAAGAGTGTGATGTAACATCCCAGATAAATAAAGAATATAAAATTTTCATATTTATTAATATTTTTAATTAAATATTAATTTTACTTTAAAGGGGATACTATGTTAGATAGCGTACCCGATACACAACAATGGGTTTCTTTGAAATCTTACGTTGCACTCAATGTTGAGTTATATTGAAAAATAATAATATGATATTGTTATTTTAGATGGTAGTCAACGCTTAGCCGTTGTAATGGAGGGAATGAACAAAACTAACTACAAAATGAATATACATGTTTGTTAAATGTTTTACATTTATCCAATAATTTTTAGAGGATTAAAATAAGAAAAAATATGATTTTAAGCATAAATACTCTAATATTCTTTAAAAGGTCATTTTACCACCTTTTGATGGAGAAACCTTTTTAAATCATGTTTTTATAACTTTTATATGTTATATTTGAAAAAATAATATTTTTATTTATAATTTTTACATAAAAATTTATTTTTGGATTAAATTTTGGTATTTTTCTGATAATGTTCATTTTTTAATGAATAGTAAAAAATACTGTATTTTAATTCAAAACTGACTTTTAATATAATTTATTTATATGGTTAGATTATATTTTTAATCATTTTTAAAGTTTAATTAGATTATTTTTTTACCATTGAATCCAAGTTTGATCATTAGAAGTAATTTCACTTTGAAATTGGACATAAACAAGTGTTAATCTTTTGATATTTATTATTTCTTTAAAACATGTTTTTTGTTTTGACAACGGGAACAGATTTTAAATTAATTTATGCCACTTATATGTTTTGAATTTGGAAAAATGGATTCCATATTTGGAATTAGGATGTCCAAATTGTGTAAATAGGTAACTTTTATTTTTAGACATTATGAATATTTACTTCAGTAAATATTACATTTACCATGATTAATGGGTAAATCAGGTAAATAAGGGTAAATAATAATATTATAATAATATTAAATTCACCCTAACATGTGTCCTAATTCTATTTTATGATACATATCTGACCATGTTCATCCTTGGTTCGATTTTTGGGACCCCATGGATCCACTTAAGAGTGATAATGACACTTTAAATTAATTAATTTAAAGTAAAGACAAAAATGACATAAACATATATATTTTAGTAAATAAATTTTTACATTTAGTTTTATATGTTATATATTCAAACATAAATATTAATTTCAAATACAAAAAGATTTCCTACATCATGGTTGTTTTTTATAATTTTTAGACATCAAATAAATAAAATTATTTATGACACAATAATGATGCAGTGTTTACCTCATTAATGAATGATTTAAATAAATAAGATTATACAAATTAAAACAATATCCAAAACTGTCCAATTCTTATTGGATGATTTTATTTCGAACATTAGTCATCTTATCTTTAACTTTAATGAGTTTTTGACCTTGAGAAACAAAAAATAATTTTATAATAAAATAACATTTTCAAACTTTCCTAAAGAGCCCCTCCCCCTTATAAAAATCCACCACCTCTAACCATTTAAAAACACCTCTCAAGCCAATTGGATCATCTAAAAGAGGCCTAAATAATATCCCTACATTCTTCTCTTCCTCCTAGAATCCTTACCTTAGGAATAATGCACTTAAAGTAAACCTTTTGGTTCAAACCAAAGGGAGATAACTGATTTAAAGGTAACATATTCTCTTAAGTTCTTTTCTTTTATTTTACTTCTCCAACCCCATAAACTCTTTTTATTCTTTTATTTTATAAATTCAAAATTATCATCAATATACTAGGTTGTTTTTATGAGAATTATTATAACTAAACTTCCACACACCTCCATCTAATGGATATGAATAGACTATTTTCGTGGACGACGAACTACTGCCTCACGAAACGATCATTGTTCAATATTATCCTACCACATCTTATGGTGGACATTATGATGGAAATGTATTTATATATTATATATATTATGTTGATGTTTTATCTATTATTCTGTGATTTTTATTTACAAACATACCGTTATGCTTACCAATATGTGTAAACACGATAATTTCATTTGAGGAAGTGCGGACTATCACCCCCTCAAGGTGATATGATTTGTTCATGACATACATGGAACATATAAAATATGGAGTTATGAAATTATGTAAAAAATATATGATATTATATTATACTATAATTATAATATACCTATGTATCATTAATTTTTCATTCCATTAAATATGAAATAGAAATGAAAGTAGTGTTCATGCGTACGTACGGCTTACCGTCTCCACGAACGGTGCATTTAATTTCCTATATCCAAATGTTATGTACTATTATAAATACATATATATACTGGATATATATTATAAATATTATATCTAAATCATGAATATCATTCTAGAGATAATGTAATTTTTACCATAGGGACAACTTGTAATTAAAAAAAGTTTATTTTTCACTCAAGTTCCGAACATAAAAAAAAGTCAAATATGAACTCAAATAATTAAATAATTGTTATAGCATCGTAATAAGTGATATAAAAGGAAAAATAAACTTGAAAAAAGTTCTTAATAAAGTTTAAATTAAGTTAATTTTATTATTCAAGAAGAACAAGGAACATACAAGACAAGTCGGACTTCAGGTAAGGGGTTTCTTATCTCACTTTCTATTCCATGATGTTTCCTTTGTTCACCACTTATTTATTGAATGTGGTGTATTGTGTACTGAAATTGATATATATTATCATGATTATATTTATATTCATGGTATTATTTTATTCATTTGGTGGTTATTAACTTTTTTTCATACAACTCAATTGATTACAATGTGGTATGGGGTTTTCATCTCACTTTTCATTCCTGTGAGATTCATGCTATATCTTGCTACTATTTCCTTTTGTGTGGTGCATGTACTACCCATGATTGTATTAATTGGGTAATTTATGAGTATTTAAATTTTCATTTTACTATCCTTCTTTCATGGGGCTTATGTTTTGTAAGCTACCAAATCGGTAAAGGGATTTCAAATTTCAATTTCCACTCATTGGGTTTTACGCATACTTCATTGATTATTTTACTCAAAGAGTATGTATTGAATCAATATTTATTTATTATTTTAGTAATTTACACTCCCCTTTTTGTGGATATAATTTTGATACACCTAATCACTCCATTGAAAAATTATCAAGTCATTGATATGAACTTGATAAGGGTAATCTTAACTTAATTTCCGTTCTTTAAGTTAAATTTCCACGTCATTGGTTTTGTTTCTACAAGAGGATGTGTGAATTTACTATGATTTATTTACACTGAATATACAATCATATTTGGTGTATTTATATTTTTTCACACATAATTATGTAATTGATTTATCCTTAATCTAAGGATACCATCTTTATAAGGGATTTTATCTCAATTTACATTCCCTTGAGACTTCATTGTTGTTATGCACCAAATAACTTTTATATGGTATATATACTATACTTTGGCATATTATATCATGAATCAATTTATTCTAATTATATTATAAAGTTTTTATTAAATTATATTCTTCAATTACTTGTATTCAAGCGTCTCTCATTTGGTTACAGACTCTTTAACTAAAATATAGTTTTAATGATTTAATCTTCTTAATCCTTCTCATCAATGTCCTTGTTTTCAAAATGGTTTTAAGGATTTATTTATATGGACATTAAGTTTTTAAAATTTTAATTATTTTAAAATATTCAAAGTGTTATGGGACACTTTTATTCAAAAATCTATTTATTAAATGTTTTTAATGGTTTTGAAAATGGTTTTGATAAAGCATTGATTACGTCATTATCTTGAAATGATAAATTGTGATTGTAATGTGGAAATGCTATCTTTCTTTCATGATTGTTTTATTTGTTTTGATTTATAATGGTACTTGGACATTTTATGGGTGGTTACATGATAAACCAAATGATGGGTGGTGTCGTGATAAACCAGGGTGGGTGGTTTCGTTATAACCTCCAATGCATTGGGTATGGAAGTCGGCCTTATGGATATTAAATTTAGTGATATATGTTGAAGTCGACCATATGGTTATTCCATCTAAGTATGTTTATTTCCTAAGTTACCTTTATATGTTATGTGTTCTTTCAATGGGTTTTTTGGTAAGATTTTGGTTACAAAAGGTCAAGCAGTGATCTTTTATTTAGTGAAGAGTATTTACTACATCATAAAGGTGAAAAGTATTACTTATGATAAAGTATTCATGGTTTAGTTGTTGTTTTGAAAAAAAAAATAATAGTTTTCCTTCTTTGTGTATCTCTTACTGAGTTTTTTTGCTCATCCCATGTTTTTAAATGTTTTTCATAGGCCATAAAGTGGAATAGGGTCAAGGATGGGATCAAGGAAAAGTCATGTTATCTAAAACATGGAACTAGACATGTTTTTCTTAAGAGTTTTTATTTTATTAAAAAATGGATAATGAGTAGTGGTGGATATATGTAATATTCGTGTTATTATGTAATAGTTATGGCCTAATTCTATAAAACTCTAAACCTGAAAATATCCTCAATGTGAATTCTTTATTTAACTCAAGATTATATAATGTTTAAGGGTGGGTCCTTATAGTTGGTATCAGAGGTCGGTGTAGATAAATTTAGGGATTATGAGTTTTTGTTAAACACGTGGTTAGTCCTTATGTATATTATTTCGGTTTAATCATTGTTTTATAACTTTTTCAGATCAAGGAAATTTGGTTACAAATGGAAAGAGGAGGATCTAAAACAACATTCCTATCACTTCCTGATGAAATTCTTGCAATAATTATTTTAAAGTAACATTCAGATGATTGTGAAACTTTTTCTAGAATATAACTCACTTGAAACCAGTTTTTTGAGATATCAAACACCTCCATTATACCTTGATATCATTGTGGGTCATGGGTTGTATTTAATCAAATCCTATTTTCATAATATTCTCTTATTTTCAAGAAAGGTAAATATTATCAAGGCATTTTTAAATATTTTACCTTATCTCAAGATTTTGAATTATATTATGATTTTGAAAAAGGTGCTGAAGAAAGAGACCCTTGTGCAACCTATTTATATTTTCTTTTATAATATAGTCTCTTAGCACATACTTATGGTATTTTAAAAGGACCATTAATTGAAAGTTTCAACTTAAATTTGGTCCGACTGTTTTATAAAAATCAAGTTGTATCAGATGTTTTAAAATTATATCTCATACATTATTATTTTCCAAAACTATTTTTCTGTGAATGCCCATATGACCCAAGTTGTACAAGGTGTATTTGTATGAAGGAAGAAAATGATTTTGAAGGATCTCTAAATCATTGTTGCAATGCATGGACCATCTATCTACATGAGAGAGACGAAGATCAAACCACATGGACACCATGATAAAGGTATATTGTTCTTTCTATTAGTAATAGTTTTATTTTTTCATATAGAGGTGAAATAAAAAAAGTACAATATATATAAGGGTTCATGAATTTAGATGTTGAGGTCTTAATGTGTTGGGATGAAAATGAATGGTATAAGAAAACATTTGAGGTTAAAACATGTTAGGGTTATTTTTGAGTTTTATAAAGAGGAAACTCATAAGATGAGTTCCAACCCATCACGTCTGGAAAGTCCATGAGAATCATACCCACAACCGAAGGGCAACAAGGGTACATCGCCTACCACTGGCCAATGTGAAGTCCCTAGTTATTATGACTTAATTCTTTTTAGTTAAATGATTTTATGGATCAAGAATACGTTGATTTTAGGAATGTTTTGTAAAGACCCATAAAATTCAAGGGAAATTTTTTCTTAATTTTCTTTAGAATTTTAAAAGAGTGCGGTTTCAGACGGCACCTGATTCCGAGGCCCGGAGTGCCCGGAATCAATTTCCGAAGTTTGGCTCGGGTACGTTCAGTGAACGAACGAGCGGGAATTCCTAACTTTTGATCCGGTGCTCGGAATTGAAATCCGAGGGCACCGATGAACTCGCAGCGCCGATATTCGCTTAAAGAGACCTTTTCGGAAGTTGCGTTTGTTGCGGGTTGAAAGTTAATTTTTGGGTTTTTAGATTAAGTTAAATAAATTTTGTGAAATACAAAATTTATTTTAACTTGTGGGTTAACTTCTCCCAAAGGAAGTTAGGGGTGGGACCCACACCCACTTAACCTCCTTTGAGAGGATTAAGTGTGTTGGGGCCCACACGAACCCTAAACTTTTCAAGTTCCCTAACTCCCCTCTCTCCCTCTTAAAGGCTTGTCAACTTAACTTCTATTTAATTATACAACTCATGTATATTAAATAAGTGAGTTAAATTTTTTTTGGAGTTATCCATTTTGAATTTCAAACCTTTGAAATTATTTGTTAAGTTTGTGATTAAATTAAGCTCTTCTCTCTTTTTGTTGGGTTAGAACTCTTTAGCCAACTTGAGAGTTTTTGAGAGCTTCTCCTTCATCTTCAAGCCTTGACGAAGAACGCTCAACTTGACGAAGAACGCTCAAGTTCCGACGAATAACGCTGCTCCTCTCTTCTTCGTCTTCCGTGTCAACGAGAGGGAACGCCGCTTCCTCCTCGGACTCCCTTCGTCGGCATACGAAGATTCACCAACGACGTATCACATCGGACGCACCTCTTCGTCATCGGATTTGACGAACGACGACCGCGACGCCCGACCTCCGCGACGTTGTCTTCCGCGGGATGTTGTCAAATCTTCGAACCTATACCCGAGGTAGGGGTTGTTGATTATTATTTAATTATTCTATTCTTTCTCGTGGTTCGCATGACTAACGTGAGGAATTTGAATATTTTTTAAGTTGCGTTATTATTTAACGTGAGGGGGGCCGGACCGCATGAACACGGCCGAACCCCCCTCCATCGTTCTTGTTGAATTACCTTGCGGGTGGAAACAAGGTGGCGTGGTGCCGTCGCACCACGCGGTTAATCGTGCGTTTATTTTATGCAACGCCGTCGCGCGCGCACCATGGAAGAAACATCTTGAACGCGACGCCGTCGCGCCGCGTTGAAAGAAATCAAGGCACGGCGGAGGGGCGCGGTGCCGTCGCACCGCGCCGGACGATGAACACCGGGGCCGGTTCCGGGCCGCGGCGGAAAGAGAAGACCGGCGGCCGAGCCACCGGCATCGGAAGCCGAAGAGGGGACCGGATTTTCCGGTCCCGTTGGAGAAAACCGGCCGGCCAGCTGGCCGGCCGGATGGTAATAAACCGGGGGAAATTAATCCCCCGGCCAGCACAGAAACCCCCCCTCTTTATGAGGGGGGGCGGTTCCTTGAGGGGGGGGGGCAGGCGGCCCGCCGGTTCCGCACAAACAGGCCCCCCACGTGGGGGGGGGGGGGGCGTTTTTAAAACAAGGGCGCGGCTATATGCCGCGCCGCCCCTTTCAATCCGCGGGGGATTGATTCCCCCCGCGCTGCCTCCGTGCGGCGCCAGGCCGCCGCGGCCGCCGCGCCGCCGGCCGGCCGGCCGGACGGGCCGGGTCGGACCCGGGTCGGGTCGACCCGGTTCGGGCCAACCCAGGGGGGGGGGGGGGGGGTCGGGCCGGGTCGGCCCGGACCCGGACCCCCCCGTTTCGGATCAGATTCGGTCTTTTGGCCATAACTTGAGCCACGGACCTCGGATTGACGAACCGTCGGCGGAAACACGATCCTTGGATCGAGACGGTCGTTTAGGTATATCGCACTCAAGGTTTCGGATTACTTTGAGTTCGGCCGAGTTGGTTCGTTCACGAAACCAACCGGGCCTTCGGAGCAGAAACGCTCATAACTTGAGCTACGAACGTCCGTTTGACGTGCCGTCAGCTGTGTTGTGTTCCTCTTAGTGAGACAGATCTTTTGGCATACTCCGCCCATGGTTTGGACGTAGGTGGAGTACGGTCGGGTTGGTTTTGCCTTAAAAACCAACCGGGCCTCGGGGACGAAAATGCCAATAACTCTCAGACCGGGCGTCCGATTGACGCGCCGTCTGTTGCGTTGAGTTCCTGTTGACGATACGGAACTTTTGGATACATCAACTCTGGACTTCGTGACAGTTGATGTATCAGCCTCTCGGCTCGTGGAGCGGACCCTCCGAACGAGCTTGTTGTGTGCGGGAACCCTAGTGCTGGCTGCGACTGACTGTGACTGCTACTACTGCTACTACTGCTACTGTGACTGCGACGACGACAATACAGAGATCCTGTGTGGATTCGACGACGACGACTACAGCACTCAGCGATCCTACGTGGATCAGTGCTACAGGTCCTGTGTGGGCCCGATCCTGTGTGGGTCCGATCCTGTGTGGGTCCGATCCTGTGTGGGTCCTTGCGCTCAGCGGTCCTGTGTGAACCAGCGCCTACAGGTCCTGTGTGGACCCGATCCTGTGTGGGTCTTTGCGGGGGTTAGTTACCTATCGATCCTTCGTGGGTCCGATGACTTAGATGGATCAGAGATCATCTTTATCGTCCTTTGAAGAAGTATACCTGTGTGAGCTGAATCCTGTTGTTTTCCTGTGTGGATTGTGTTGTGAAATCCTGTGTGGATTACGTTTTGCTTTCCTGTGTGGAATACGTTTACTTTCCTGTGTGGACTGAGTTGTACTTGGGCTCGAAGGTTGGAGCGTATCTGAACTTGATGACTTAGGTATATGTATGGGCATATACCTAAGCAGTGTCGGTTGTTACTTCGTGATTGTACCTTTCTTCGTGGATTATCCTTTGTGGATTTGAGAGACCTTCAGGGGTCTCGGGGTCCCTACTGAGTATCTTATACTCACCCCTGCACGGGCTTTGCCCGCACTACGTTGTGTTGGTTGCAGACGACGGACAGTGTTGACCTTGGCTGAGGCTTGCAGAGCGGGACGGTACCCGGAGGTGGACCACTGGGCGGGACGTGCTCGAAGCGGACGGCGGGACCCGTGGAGCAGTGGAGATATCTGTACCCATCCTACAGGTGGGATTTCCGGTGGACAGCTCGGCGTAGCGGCTTTTACTTTTCAGTTGTTGTTTTCCCTTTCGAGTTGTACTTTACTTTCAGTTTGGGTTTGTATACTGGCCCATTTACTTTTCCGCACTTTCAGTTGTACTCTGCTTTTGTTTAGTGTTTACTTTCCACTTGCTTACTCTGTGGTGTTTGTTTACTTTTCAAAGGCAATGCCTTCCCTTTTTACCGGGATTTACGCCTTGGTGCTAGTCGCCAGCCCCTGGACTATGGAAGGCGGGCTTGGGGTAGTCACGGCACGGACCCCGAGGGAGGGTCGTGACAAATTGGTAGCAGAGGAGTTCGGTTCTACCGCGAACTCTGATCTTTTCTATGTGAAGCAATAATGTTTAGCGTATTGAGTGTGGTTATCAGTCCAGGGAGTCCAGTGTTGGTGCGGCGGCCGACGTATCCGTACACCAGGACCCTGACTTCTGATTTCCGACTTAATGCACGAAAACATTTATTGCGTGTGTGTTTCAAAGTTTTCTTTGTGATTACTTATATCAGCTCACCAGGTATACTGTTCTGACCGTGGCGCACCTGTTTCCTTTTCAGGATAGCCCCACGACGGCAGCCAGCTAGGGTTCCGAGAGTCGAGCGTGACGACAGCCCACCGAGTGACGAGGCCTCGGTGCAGGGCCCTTTGTCAGCAGTGGCACCGGCGGTAGCTCTACCCGTCGAGCCCCCAATACTTCCAGCACCAGCCGCTGACGATGCACGTCGCCTCAGCGCACTGCATGAGTTTCAGCGCCAGCGACCGCCCAGGTTTCGCGGGGAGACGGATCCCCAGGAAGCAGAGGACTGGCTGGAGGCAGTAGTATGAGTGTTTAGGCTAGTGAGGACACCAGCAGACCTCATGGTGATCCTCACTGCGAGCCTACTACACGCAGCAGTAGGACGATGGTGGAGCTTGATGCTCCAGGTGCACGGTGAGGCATCTCTTCTTTGGACGGACTTTGAGGGCCTCTTCCACTCGGAGTTCGTCCCAGCCACCCTTCGTGCGGTGCGTATCCAGGAGCTTCTTCAGCTGTGGCAGGGAAGCATGACGGTCACTCAGTACTCGGCGAGATTTACTGATCTCTCGCGCTACTCAACCGACATGGTACGGGACCCATTCTTCCGGGCCCAGACCTTCGAGCAGGGTTTGAGACACGAGATCAGGGCATCACTGATCTCCCTCAGCATACCGACTCAGAAAGGAGTACTGGAGCGGGCCCTTCTGATCGAGAGCTTCCTTGCTGAGTCTACACCAGCACAGCGACCCACCGCAGGGCGACACGTGGCAGATTCATCTGCAGCAGGCAGTCAACGGATGACTCAGGGGTCCAGACAGACCAGACCTTCGGGCAGACGACCTCAGGACACTGGCTCAGCAGTGCGGGGCACACAGCGAGGAGCCAGTCTTTCGAGAGGCAGACAGTGCTACTCGTGCGGCGGGCAGGGCCACATGGCTCGTGACTGCCCGACCCGCCGTGCCGAGGAGCAGCAGACGGTTGAGGGACCACCGAGGCAGAGGCAGAGGGTCGACCGTGGCGGTCCGCAGGGAGGAGGCGGACGAGGCAGAGGAGCTGGACGAGCAGCCGGTGGTGGGCGACGCTTTGAGGCTCTGCCACCACCACCACTAGGAGGTCCACCCCGACCACAGGGAGCTGGCGGGCAGAGACAGGCACAGCTCCAGGCAGCAGAGGCCTACGACCATGGCGCACCCGTGATGATTCGAGGTACTATCTGTGTCTATTCCACCCTTGTTTCAGTTCTTATAGACACAGGAGCGAGTCATTCTTTCATAGCCGCTGCCCTTGTTCGGAGCTCGGAGATTCCGACAGAGCCGTTGGCTCGATCCTTACGGCTAGAGACTCCTACGGGAGCAGACTCGACGATTACGCACTGGTGCCGGCAGTGTGAGCTTACTCTAGGAGGCGAGAGCTTCGGTTGTGATCTTCTTGTAGCAGCGTCGAGGCCTTACGACGTCATCTTGGGCATGGATTGGCTATCTACGGTCCATGCACAGATTGACTGTTTTAGGCCCAAGGTGCGATGTGTATGCACCGACGGGAGCAGGTTCACCTTCACCGGCGAGAAGGGAACCTTAGAAGCACAGGATGGACTTCCGCGGAGGAGAGGACAGCCCATCACTCATCAGTTGGCTAGCCTTATCCTTGGAGTAGTTGACGTGCAGAGTCCTGGTTTTCCTGCAGTGGTGGATCAGTTTGCGGACGTTTTTCCCGACAACGTTCCAGGGCTACCTCCTCGCAGAGAGGTAGACTTTTATATTGACTTGTACCCCGGGATAGCCCCGATATCTACTCCAGCATATCGGATGGCCCCCGCTGAGCTTCGAGAGCTACGGGTACAGTTGGAGGACTTGCAGGGCAAGGGGTTCATCCGACCCAGTGTTTCACCCTGGACTTCCCCGATTTTGTTCGCCAAGAAGGCGGACGAGAGCTTGCGACTTTGTGTTGACTATCGTCGCCTGAACCAGGTGACAGTGAGGAACAAGTATCCGCTACCGAGGATTGATGATCTCTTTGATCAGCTCAAGGGAGCACGGTGTTTCTCGAAGATAGACCTCAGGTCAGGCTATCATCAGCTCAGAGTCAGAGACGAGGATGTGCAGAAGACAACCTTCAGATGTCGGTATGGCCACTATGAGTTCTTGGTTATGCCTTTTGGTGTAACCAATGCTCCAGCGGTGTTCATGGATCTCATGAATAGGATCTTTTAGCCATACCTCGATCGGTTTGTCATGGTCTTCATCGACGACATTCTGATTTACTCTACGACAGAGGAGGAGCACGCCTATCACTTGCGAGTTGTTCTTGACACACTCCGAGAGCACCAGCTTTATGGTAAGCTCTCGAAGTGCCAGTTCTGGATACGTGAGGTCCACTTCTTGGGACACGTTATCTCTGAGGCGGGAGTTGCAGTGGATCCCGCGAAGATTGAGGCTGTGTTAGCATGGGAGCCACCCAGGAGCGTGACTGAGGTTCGGAGTTTCTTGGGACTAGCTGGATACTATCAGAGATTCGTGCCAGACTTCTCTAGAGTTGCGGCATCACTCACAGCGTTGACGAAGAAGGGCAAACCCTTCGTGTGGTATGACAGATGTCAGCAGAGCTTCCAGGAGCTGAGACAGAGATTGACCTGCGCACCTATCTTGAGGTTGCCTGGGGAGGGAGTAGGGTACGTAGTCTACTGCGATGCATCAGGGACCAGACTCGGATGTGTTCTGATGTAGGAGTGGGCTGTGATCGCCTATGGATCACATCAGTTGAGGCTGCATGAGCAGAACTACGCTACCCATGACCTGGAGCTAGCAGCAGTGGTCTTCGCTCTGAAGACATGGCGACACTATCTGATGGGCGAGCGCTTTACAGTATTTTCTGATCATCAGAGTCTCAGGTATATCTTCTCGCAGAAGGACCTGAACCTGAGACAGCGGTGATGGCTCGAGTTCCTCCAAGACTATGACTTTGAGATAGTCTATACTCCTGGGAAGGGGAACGTAGTAGCCGATGCCCTTAGCAGGAGGACGGGCATTCAGCTACTTGAGGAGGCGACGAAGAAGCTAGCCTCTTTGCAGATATCCTTCGTGGATAGAGATGGAGAATCCTTCCTTCAGTCTCTCACAGTCACTCCTCCACTACTGCAGCGAGTCAGGGAGGCACAGCGTGGGGACGCTGACTGTGAGACACGGCGTGCACATATATCCTCGGGACAGGCACCTGATGGTTTCTCCCTTGGAGCAGAGCACGACATTCTTTTCAGAGGACGTACCATGGTACCAGTCGCTTTGCGAGAGGAAGTGCTGAGAGAGTTTCACACTTCTCCTTTGGCGGTACATCCTGGAGTGGCGAAGATGTACCAGGACCTCAGACGACAGCACTGGTGGCCGGGCATGAAGAAGGCTATTACAGAGTTCGTTTCCCGATGCCTCACCTGCCAGCAGGTGAAGGCAGAGCATCAGGTACCAGCAGGCTTGGTACAACCCTTGGAGGTTTCGGAGTGGAAGTGGGACGACATATCTATGGATTTCGTGACTGGACTTCCACGCACTTCCAGAGGTCACGACTCCATCTGGGTGATTGTTGACCGACTCAACAAGTCGGCACACTTCTTACCCATCAGAGAGTAGGGCTCAGTGGAGAGCTTGGGACGTCTCTACGTTCAGGAGATTGTGCGGCTCCACGACGTACCATCATCTATCATCTCCGATCGAGATGCTCGATTTACTTCCCGGCTTTGGAAGGGGTTACAGGAGGCGTTCGGGACGCAGCTACGTCTGAGCACAGCCTTTCACCCTCAGACGGATGGTCAGACGGAGAGGACCATTCAGACTCTCGAGGAGATACTCCGCGCATGTGTTCTCGACTTTGGTCGTAGCTGGGAGGACCACCTACCCTTGGTGGAGTTCGCGTACAACAACAGCTACCACTCCACCATCGGGATGGCACCATACGAGGCATTGTATGGCCGACCTTGTAGATCTCCTTTGTGCTGGACAGACCCTGGAGAGTCAGCACTGGTGGGACCGGAGATGGTCCAGGCCACGACAGAGAAGGTCCAGGTCATCCAGGAGCGGATGAGGACAGCTCAGAGCCGGCAGAAGTCATATGCTGACAGGAGGCAGAGGCCACTGGAGTTCGAGGATGGCGACCACGTCTTCTTGCGGGTCTCACCTCGACGTGGTATTCGGAGATTTGGCCGAGGCGGCAAGTTATCTCCGCGCTTCATCGGACCCTTCCAGATTCTCAGCAGGATTGGTGAGGTGGATTATCGCCTGGCTCTACCACCTCAGTTGCACCGGGTGCACGACGTTTTCCACGTGTCTCAGCTGAGGAGATACGTGCACGACCCGATGCACATCATTGATCATGGATAGCTTGACGTTGACGATGGGGAGACTTTTACGGAGGTCCCGGTGGAGATAGAGGATCGACATGAGCGGGTCCTGCGTGGGCGATCGATTCCTCTTGTGCGCATCAGATGGCAGCACGGGAATCTCCAGGAGAGCACATGGGAGCGGGAGGCTCAAATGCGTGCTCAGTACCCTCATTTGTTTCCCTAGTTTTTGATGTATCTTTACGGGGACGTAAAGACCTGAGGTGGGAGTAATGTAAAGACCCGTAAAATTCAAGGGAAATTTTTTCTTAATTTTCTTTAGAATTTTACAAGAGTGCAGTTTCAGACGACACCTGATTCCGAGGCCCGGAGTGCCCGGAATCAATTTCCGAAGTTTGGCTCGGGTACGTTCAGTGAACGAACGAGCGGGAATTCCTAACTTTTGATCCGGTGCTCGGAATTGAAATCCGAGGGCACCGATGAACTCGCAGTGCCGATATTCGCTTAAAGCGACCTTTTCGGAAGTTGCGTTTGTTACGGGTTGAAAGTTAGTTTTTGGGTTTTTAGATTAAGTTAAATAAGTTTTGTGAAATACAAAATTTATTTTAACTTGTGGGTTAACTTCTCCCAAAGGAAGTTAGGGGTGGGACCCACACCCACTTAACCTCCTTTGAGAGGATTAAGTGTGCTGGGGCCCACACGAACCCTAAACTTTTCAAGTTCCCTAACTCCCCTCTCTCCCTCTTAAAGGCTTGTCAACTTAACTTCTATTTAATTATACAACTCATGTATATTAAATAAGTGAGTTAAATTTTTTTTGGAGTTATCCATTTTGAATTTCAAACCTTTGAAATTCTTTGTTAAGTTTGTGATTAAATTAAGCTCTTCTATCTTTTTGTTGGGTTAGAACACTTTAGCCAACTTGAGAGTTTTTGAGAGCTTCTCCTTCATCTTCAAGCCTTGACGAAGAACGCTTAACTTGACGAAGAACGCTCAAGTTCCGACAAAGAACGCCGCTCCTCTCTTCTTCGTCTTCCGTGTCAACGAGAGGGAACGCCGCTTCCTCCTCGGACTCCCTTCGTCGGCATACGAAGATTCACCAACGACGTATCACATAGGACGCACCTCTTCATCATCGTATTTGACGAACGACAACCGCGACGCCCGACCTCCGCGACGTTGTCTTCCGTGGGACGTTGTCAAATCTTCGAACCTATACCCGAGGTAGGGGTTGTTGATTATTATTTAATTATTCTATTCTTGCTCGTGGTTCGCATGACTAACGTGAGGAATTTGAATATTTTTTAAGTTGCGTTATTATTTAACGTGAGGGGGGCCGGACCGCATGAACACGGCCGAACCCCCCTCCATCATTCTTGTTGAATTACCTTGCGGGTGGAAACAAGGTGGCGTGGTGCCGTCGCACCACGCGGTTAATCGTGCGCTTATTTTACGCAACGCCTTCGCACGCGCACCATGGAAGAAACATCTTGAACGCGACGCCGTCGCGCCGCGTTGAAAGAAATCAAGGCACGGCGGAGGGGCGCGGTGTCGTCGCATCGCGCCGGACGACGAACACCGCGGCCGGTTCCGGGCCGCGGCGGAAAGAGAAGACCGGCGGCCGAGCCGCCGGCGTCGGAAGCCGAAGAGGGGACCGGATTTTCCGGTCCCGTTGGAGAAAACCGGCCGGCCAGCTGGCCGACTGGATGGTAATAAACCGGGGGAAATTAATCCCCCGGCCAGCACAAAAAACCCCCCCTCTTTATGAGGGGGGGAGGTTCCTTGAAGGGGGGGGGGGGGGGGGGGCAGGCGACCCCCCGGTTCCGCACAAACAGGCCCCCCACGTGGGGGGGGGGGGGCGTTTTTAAAACAAGGGCGCGACTATATGCCGCGCCGCCCCTTTCAATACGCGGGGGATTGATTCCCCCCGCGCTGCCTCCGTGCGGCGCCAGGCCGCCGCGGCCGCCGCGCCGCAGGCCGGTTGGCCGGCCGGGCCGGGTCGACCCGGTTCGGGCCGACCCAGGGGGGTCGGGCCGGGTCGGCCCGGACCCGGACCCCCCCGTTTCGGATCAGATTCGGTCTTTTGGCCATAACTTGAGCCACGGACCTCCGATTGACGAACCGTCGGCGGAAACACGATCCTTGGATCGAGACGGTCGTTTCGGTATATCGCACTGAAGGTTTCGGATTACTTTGAGTTTGGCTGAGTTGGTTCGTTCATGAAACCAACCGGGCCTTCGGAGCGGAAACGCTCATAACTTGAGCTACGAACGTCCGTTTGATGTGCCGTCAGCTGTGTTGTGTTCCTCTTAGTGAGACGGATCTTTTGGCATACTCCGCCCGAGGTTTGGACGCAGGTGGAGTAAGGTCGGGTTGGTTTTGCCTTAAAAACCAACCGGGCCCCGGGGACGAAAATGCCAATAACTCTCAGACCGGGCGTCCGATTGACGCGCCGTCTGTTGCGTTGAGTTCCTGTTGACGATACGGAACTTTTGGATACATCAACTCCGGACTTCATGACAGTTGATGTATCAGCCTCTCGGCTCGTGGAGCGGACCCTCCGAACGAGCTTGCTGTGTGCGGGAACCTTAGTGCTGGCTGCGACTGACTGTGACTGCTACTGCTGCTACTACTGCTACTGTGACTGCGACGACGACAGTACAAAGATCCTGTGTGGATTCGACAACGACGACTACAGCACTCAGCGATCCTACGTGGATCAGTGCTACAGGTCCTGTGTGGGCCCAATCCTGTGTGGGTCCGATCCTGTGTGGGTCCTTGCGCTCAGCGGTCCTGTGTGAACCAGCGCCTACAGGTCCTGTGTGGGCCCGATCCTGTGTGGGTCTTTGCGGGGGTTAGTTACCTATCGATCCTTCGTGGGTCCGACGACTTAGATGGATCAGAGATCATCTTTATCGTCCTTTGAAGAAGTATACCTGTGTGAGCTGAATCCTATTGTTTTCCTGTGTGGATTGTGTTGTGCAATCCTGTGTGGATTACGTTTTGCTTTCCTGTGTGGAATACGTTTACTTTCCTGTGTGGACTGAGTTGTACTTGGGCTCGAAGGTTGGAGCGTATCTGAACTTGATGACTTAGGTATATGTATGGGAATATACCTAAGCAGTGTCGGTTGTTACTTCGTGATTGTACCTTTCTTCGTGGATTATCCTTTGTGGATTTGAGAGACCTTCAGGGGTCTCGGGGTCCCTACTGAGTAGCTTATACTCACCCCTGCACGGGCTTTGCCCGCACTACGTTGTGTTGGTTGCAGACGACAGACAGCGTTGACCTTGGCTGAGGCTTGCAGAGCGGGACGGTACCCGGAGGTGGACCACTGGGCGGGACGTGCTCGGAGCGGACGGCGGGACCCGTGGAGTAGTGGAGATATCTGTACCCATCTTACAGGTGGGATTTCCGGTGGACAGCTCGGCGTAGCGGCTTTTACTTTTCAATTGTTGTTTTACCTTTCGAGTTGTACTTTAATTTCAGTTTGGGTTTGTATACTGGCCCATTTACTTTTCCGCACTTTCAGTTGTACTCTGCTTTTGTTTAGTGTTTACTTTCCGCTTGCTTACTCTGTGGTGTTTGTTTACTTTTCAAAGGCAATGCCTTCCCTTTTTACCGGGATTTACGCCTTGGTGCTAGTCGGCAGCCCCTGGCCTATGGAAGGCGGGCTTGGGGTAGTCACGGCACGGACCCCGAGGGCGGGTCGTGACATGTTTTATCAAATGGATATCCTTAATATAAGAAAATTATTTTTTTATTAAGTGATAAAGGTTATTTTGGAAGACGTTCAATATTTTGGGGAACATTATATGCTTAAGGAAAATAGAATACTATGGGATCTCATTTGTGGAGTAATGGTTGAAATTTTATTTTGGAAAAATCTATTTTTTTATTGTGGAAATATGGTGATTTGGGAAATTATTAACCTATCATAGAGAATATGTTATTAGGTTAATTAAACTTTAGTATGAGGCTTTAAGAGTAGTCGATGTTATTTGGAGATAAATGTTAAGATTTATCACAGAAGACTATGTGATCAAATTCTTCTGAGTTTTGGGTTTTGATATTAGTTTGGATTATATTAAATAATTTTAAGGACAATTTTGTATTGAATGGTCTTTGTTGAAACTTGGGTATTGTTTGTTGAATTTTATAGATTAATATTAGTTTTCTTTTTATAAAGAAATATCATTTTTGGGGATTATCTGATCTCGTACTAACCATTTTGATTTTGGTTGATGTCTAAAGATAGGGGAAATATATAGTTCATCTTTTGTGGATTATGTGATACTCTATAAGTTGATTCTAGCACTTTTAATGTGACCATGTCAGTTTGAATACTCATCATTTTTATAAAAGATGAGTTTGTGTTAAAAATTTAGTAAAGGATGAAAGTCTACATGACAAGTAGGTATGTTTCCTTATGTTTTTAGTTAAGATCATAAATAAATTCCTTAACTTTATGAAAATTAACTTAAAATAAAAATGTTGTATATTAAATTTTCCTACCAGGGAATCAAAGATAGTTTAACCCATCACAATTTTGTGATTTTTCAGTGGTTAACTTTCTCCTAATCATGTTTTCTATCATTCTCTATCAGAACTTGATGGTTTTTTTCTCCTCCATATCCATGTTTTCATGGAATCCTAGTATTTTTTATCACAGGTGACCTTTGTACTTATCTTAATTTATTTTAAATTGATAGTTTTATTGATTCTTTTTCCAATGTGGGACTCTCAATGAAGTTTCCGAGCCCAATTTTAAAATTGCGAGGACGCAATTCCCAAAAGGGGGAAGGATGTAACATCCTAGGTAATTAAAGAATATGAAATTTTCATATTTATTAATTTTTGTGAATTAAATATTAATTTTAATTTAATGGGGATTCTATATTCGATGGCATACCTAATACACAACAACATGTTTCTTTGAAATCTTATGTTGCACACAACGTTGAGTTATGACAAAAAATAATAATATGATATTATTATTTTTTATGGTAGTTAACACCTAGATGTTGTAATGACAAGAATGAAGAGAACTAACTACAAAATTATTATACATGTTTTTTAAATGTTTTTACATTTATCCAACAAAACCTAGAGGCTTAACATAAGAAATAGTCTGATTTTAAGCATAAATACTCTAATATTATTTAAAAGGTCGTTTTACCTCCTTTTGATGACGAACCCTTTTTAAATATAGTTTTTGTCACTTTTATATATTATATTTGACAAAATAATATTATTATTTATAATTTTGACATTAAAATTTACTTTCGATGATATTTTGGTATTTTTCTGATAATGTTCATTTTTAATGAATAGTGAAAAATACTATATTTTAATTCAAAACAACCTTTTAATATAATTTATTTATATGCCTAGATTATATTTTTAATTGGTTTTAAAGTTTAATTAGATTATATTTTTAACATTTAATCCAACGTTGGTCATTGGAAGTAATTTCACATTGAAATTGGACATAAAGAAGTGTCAATCTTTTGATAGTTATTATTTCTTTAAAACACGCTTTTTATTTTGACAACGGGAATTAATTTTAAATTAATTTATGCCAATTCTGTGTTTTCAATTTTAAAAAATGGATTAAATATTTTTAATTAGGAGGTCCAAATTGTGTAAATAGGTAACATTCATTTTTATACATTATGAATATTTACTTTAGTAAATATTTTATTTACCATGGTTAAAGGGTAAATCAGGTAAATAAGGGTAAAAAATAATATTATAATAATGTTAAATTTACCCTAAAATGTGTCCTAATACTATTGGATGATACATTTATGACCATGGAAATCCTTTTTTCGATTTTGGGATCCCATGGAGCCGCTTAAGAGTTGATAATGACAATTTATATTAATTAATTTAAAGTAAAGACAAAAATGACATGAACATATATCTTTTAGTAAGTTGATTTTTACATGAAGTTATATACGTCATATCTTCACCTATATTTATTAATTTTAAAGATAAAGAGATTTCCTACATAATGGTAGTTTTTTGTAAAATTTTTAGACATCAAATAAATAAAATTATTTATGATACAATAATGATGCAGTGTTTACCTCATTAGTAAATGAATTAAATAAATAAGTCTATAAAAATTAAAACAATATCCAAAACCCATCCAATTATTGTTGGATGATTTTATTTAAAACATGAGTAATCTTATTTGAGACTTTAATGAGTTTTGGACCATTAAAAACTGAAAATAATTATTTAATAAAATAATATTTTCAAACTTTCCTAAAGAGCCCCTCCCCCTTATAAAAAGACAGCACCTCTGACCCTTTACTCACACCTCCCAAGACCATTGGCTCATCCAAAATCTTCCTAAATAAGATACCTACATCCATATGATCCACCTATAAGCCTTAACTTAGGTATAAGGCACTTCAAGTAAACCTTTTGGTTCAAACCAAAGGAAGATGCCCGATTTAAAGGTAACATCTTCTATTAAGTTATTTTCTTTTATTTTACTTCTACAACCCACTAAAATATTTTTATTACTTTATTTAATAAAAATACCAGTATCCTAAATATACTAGGATGTTTTTATGACAATTTTTCGAACTAAACTTCCACACACCTCTATCTAATGGATATGAACATACTATTTCTATGGACGGTGAACTACTGCGTCACGAAACAATGATTGCTCAATATTCTCCTACCACCTCTTATGGTGGCCATTATGGTGGAAATGTATTTATATATGAAATATATTATGTTTAGTTTTATTTTTTATCTATTATTCTGTGATTTTTATTTACAAACATACATTTATTCTTTCTAATATGTGTAAACACAATATTTTCATTTGAGGAAGTGCAGACTTCCACCCCCTCAAGGTGACATGATTCATTCATGACATACATGGAACATATAAAGGATGGTGTTATGAAATTATTTAAAAAATATATCATATGATATTATACTGGAATTATAATATACCTATGTATCGTTAAATTTTCATTCCATTTAATACAAAATAGAAATGAAAGTAGCGTTCATGCGTACGTTCGGGTTACCGTCTCCATGAACAGTGCATTTCATTTCTTATCTCCAAATGTTATGTGATATTATAAATACATATATATACTAGATATATATTATATATATGATATCTAAATCATGAATATAATTCTGAATATAATGGAATTTTTACCACAGGGACAACTTGTAATTAAAAGAAGTTCATTTTTGACTCAAGTTCCGAACATCAAAAATATATCGGATATGAACTCAAATAATTAACTAATTTTTATAGAATGGTAATAAGTGATATAAAAAGAATAATAAACTTGATTTTTTTTAATAAAGTCTAAATGACACTAATTTTATTATTCCGGAAGAACAAGGAACATACAAGACAAGTCAGACTTGAGGTAAGAGGTTTCTTATCTCACTTTTAATTCCATGAGATTTCCTTTGTTCACCACATATTTATTAAATGTGGTGTATTTTGTACTGACATTGATATATATTATCATGATTCTATTTATATTAATGGTATTATGTTATTAATTTGTTGGTTATTAACTTTTTTTCATACGACTTGATTGATTACAACGTGGTAAGGGGTTTTCATCTCACTTTTTATTCTCGTGAGATTCATGCTATATTTTGATACTATTTACTTTTTTGTGGTGTATGTAATACCAATGATTATATTCATTGGGTAATTTATGGGTATTTAAATCTTCATTTTATGATCCTTCTTTCACGGGGAATATATTTTGTAAGCTACCAAATCAGTAAAGGGATTTCAAATTTCAATTTACACTCATTGGGTTTTACGCATACTTCATTGATTATTTTACTCATAGATTATGTGTTTAATCACTATTTATTTATTATTGTAGTATTTTTCACTACCCTTTGTGTGGATATAATTTTTTATACACATAATCACTTCATTGATAAATTCTCAAGTCATTTATATGAACTTGATAAGGGTAATCTTAACTCAATTTCCATTATTTGAGTTAAAATTCTAAGTCATTGGTTTTGTTTCTACAAGAACATGTGTGAATGTATTATGATTGATTTAAAATAAATTTACAATCATATTTAGTGTATTTATAATTGTCACACATAATTATGTAATTGATTTATCCTTAATCTAAGGATACCATCTTTATAAGGGATTTTGTCTCAATTTAAATGCCCTTGAGACATCATTGTTGTTATGCACCAATTAACTTTTATATGGTGTATATACTGTCATTTGGAATATTATATATTTAATGCCTTTATTCTCAGGATATTATAATGTTTTTATTAAATGATATTTCTCAATTATTGGTATTAAAGTGTCTCTCATTTGGTTAGGGACTCCGTAAATAAAATATCATTTTAATGATTTAATCTTCTAAATATTTCTCATTAATGTCCATGTTTTCAAAACTATTTTAAGGATTTATTTATATGGACATTTAGGTTTTAAAATGTTAATTCTTTTAAATTCATGAAAGTGTTATGGGACACTTTTATTCAAAAATCTCTTTATTAAATGTTTTTAATGGTTTTGAAAATGGTTTTGGTAAAGCATTGATTACATCAAGATCTTGAAATGATATATTGTGATTGCAATGTGGAAATGTTATATTTCCTTCATGATTGTTTTATGTGTTATGATTTATAATGGAACTTGGATATTTGGAGGGTGGTTACATGATAAACCAAATGATGTGTGGTTTCATGATAAAGCAGTACGAGTGGTTACGTTATAACCTCCAATGCATTGGGTATGGAAGTCGGCCGTATGGCTATTCCATTTAGTGGTATGTATGAAATTCGTCCATATGGTTATTCCATATAAGTATGTTTATGTCCCATGTTACCTTTATATGTTATGTGTTCTTTCAATGGGTTTTATTGTAATCATTTGGTTATAAAAGGGTAAGCAGTGATCTTTTATTCAGTAAAGGGTATTTACTACTTCATAAAGGTGAAAAGTATTACTTATGATAAAGTATTCATGGTTTACTTATTTTTTTGAAGAAAAACTATCAATTTTCCTTTTTTCTATATCCCTTACTGGGGTTGTTTTCTCATCCCAAGTTTCTAAATGTTTTTCAAATTACATAAAGTGGAATAGGGTCAAGGATGAGATCAAGGAAAAGTCATGCTGTCTAAAACATGAAACTAGACTTGTTTCTTTTTAAGAGTTTTTATTTTATGAAAAAATGGATATTGAGTTGTAGTTTTGACATGTAATATTCAAGTTGATACATAATAGTTATGGCCTAATTCTCTAAAACTCTAAACCTGAAAAGATCCTCAATGTGAATTCTTGATTTAACTCAAGATTATATAATGTTTAAGGGTGGGTCCTTATATGTAACGTATAAATAAACATTCATAATGAATACATAACATATGCACATCAATTATACTCATGCATCAATATATTTATTGAATAAATTCATTGGAAACATATATTTATTTAAATATATATTTATATATATTTATAATTATTTTTATAAATACATATATTTAAAAAGTATTTATATATAATTATAAATACAATAAAAATATTTATTACTTAATAAAATTTTTTATAAAATTTTAATTATATAAATATATATTCATGTAATTATAATCTTTTAAATACTTTTTTAACATTATATATATATATGAATTATGAAAAAATATATATTAATTACTCAAAAGGTTCAAGAGAGACTTGTTCCTAAACATTTTATTAGAAAAAATAAAGATGAGAAAGAAAAGAGGATAGATGAGGTCAAACGAAGAGGCATGCCCTTATCCAAAAAGGAAAACTACAAATCAATAACAAGATCATTTCCATAATCATGTTCAAATCCATCATCATCATCAGAATATTATCACTCAAGCTATGATTTTCTTTGATTGAATATCACCAAGTACTTCTCCTTGATATTTTCCTACTATTGAGTGAGTTGGATCTTCAATTCCATGTAAAAAGACCTAGTATTCAAATTTCAGCCACACCCTTGTGCTGCATCCCACTCATCTCTACCACATCCTCGACCATGACCTTTCATTTAATGTATATAAATAAAAATTATTTTTAAATATAAATATAATAATTTTATATACATTAACAATATTTTTATTAAAAAAATGTATCATCGCTAATAATAATTCTAATAAAGTGTAGATTTATCCATGCTTTTAGCTATTGCTAATAAAGAACCCCTTTTATCAGTGTTTTTTTATTACTGATAAAAGCTGACACTGCCCTTGAACCACTTTTTAGTAGTGATATTTAACAATAGTTTCATGTGCAACTCCACACAAAACTTTATCTCTAAAGGTTAACAAAATAATATAGTGAGACTTTTCCAATATACTAGGTTCAATTTCAACAAAGGTAGCGGGGGACTGACCATCAACCAAGATGGTCACTGTTGATTTTTTATTTCCATGTAAAGCATCTGCATGTCCATTATGGATTAATGGTGCATGCATTTTGACTCTCCATAGAATAAAATCATTTTTTTTCAAATTTTATGATTTAAAACTTAACATTCATTTTTAAAAAATGATTACAGGCTCTGATACCACTTTTTGGGTATCATAACATATTAACATAAGTCCTTTAAAATTAATCCCAATAAAAAATAAGAATCATTTTTAGAAAAGTAGAAGGAACAAAAAAGAAAAGTATTAGAAAGTAAAGAACACATTCAATTTACATGGTTCAGACCTTTTGGACCTAGTCCACGATAAGAACACCACCACATATTACTTATTATTATAAAAAAGGAAATAGAGAACATACAAACAAAGAATAAAAAAAGAAAGAAAACCATGCATGTGGACTAGATAAAATATCCCGGAACGGGGACCTTGTCACCCCAAGATCCAGTGGTGAACTCTGGCTTGGAGATAGCAATGTACTCCCCTAAACTGGATGGATTCAGGCATGCAACCTTGAGCACCAAGCCAATAAATAAAAACAAACAAGATTGTACAACACATATTCCAAATAAATAAAAGCAACACATTATAAAACCAGAAGCATTGAAGGAGATGCAACTTTGCCTAGGTCGGGAGATCTTGAACATGAAGTGGTCAACACAGAGTTCACAAATCCTCAACTCTCCTTCAGAGAAGGTCATCAGAATATGGTTGTGAAGGCATCAAACCTAAGATCCATCAAGGTTTCTCCTCTCTCTTATATTTCTCTTAACTCTCATAAAAGATGAGCCGTGAAGCTTCAATAATTGCACAAAAAAATCTGAGGTGATGCAGGTTACATAGGCGACAACATGACATGCATTACAGGTGAGGTGGGACATGTGGATGATAGGGAGAGAACAAAAAGATCTAGAGGATAAGGCCGGTGCAACGAAATGTGGTAAAGTCAGGCTACACGATAACATGAAAGTGGATGGGTGGTGCGACACAGATCATCGAATGATTAAACAAGCACAAACACCGAGAACCAGAGTCATCTGATGAAAATAGTCAATGGCTAACAGATCATGGAAGATGCGGATCACCAGGGTGGTATATCAGGATGAAGAGGGCTAGTGAAACAGAGGCCCAAGCGAGAAACCCAATATAAAGCGACCCATCGCCCACACACAGAGCATAACACAAAAGAAAACCAACATGGAGGCCCCTAAAAAAGAACATAATTTGCATAATAATAATAACATTCATTTTTTCATCAAAAAAAAATTCAAAGGTAAAATATATTTTAATTTTGAAAACCCAAAAAATAACATAAAATATATTTATAAATTATTTATAAATTATATGTGATGATCTCTTCTTCTGGTTCCATCATTAAGAAATCAATTAATCTTTGAATTAATTTTTTTTCAAGACATTATCCATCATGTAAATCTCATATTATTCATTGATTATGATAAAAATATTTGTTAGCTGTGCCTAATAGGTGCTTTTGTTGTGGTCAAAACCTTCAGTCATAGCCTACCCCGTTGTGGCGTAGCTAACCCCCCTTTTTGAAATTTCACTAAGGCAATGAGTAAGTCCTCATGGGAAAATAAGGATCGTTCATAGTGCAACCCATGAACTTTGACACGGTCTTCCCCAAATCCCAAAAAAATAGGCATGGAAAATTCCTTCAATAGAGAATAACCACCTGCTATGTGGTAAGGTTTTTTCCTATGGTGTGGTTTACTGCAGCTTAAAGTTGTTGATATTTAAAGATGTCTAAAACACTTCAACTTTCCAAAAACTCCAAAATTTTCAAAACATTCCCAAAAATATACATTATAAAATATCAAAGTGACATGGGGGTGTCACTATCAGAGTAACTTATAAAAGGTAATTGACAACTTTTCTTTTCATTTTATATTATTTTAGGTGTTTGGGGTACAATTACATTAAACACACACACACCACACACACAGGCCTGAAAAATAGGCCATATACAAGGGATAAATCACCCATCAAGCCTTATTTATTTTGTACATAACCCAAAGGCCCTATGAGCATGAATCCCATTACATGGAAAAAGACCCAAAAATTGACCCAAAGACCAGTGCAGCATCATGCCCGCATCATACTATATGTGTCATTCCTGGGTCACCGTCTTCTTGTGTCGTGCCTACATCATCGACTGCCTGCATAAATTTGCTCCCACCCAAATTTTAACTCGGGTATTATGTAAGATTACAGGGAGTATTTACCACTCGAACAAGCCTCTAACTTCTTTTTTCCTCTTAATTAGTGTATTACTAGTAGTTAAAGGTCCTGGATGAACAAACCATTATTATGCGCATAAAATTTGGAATTTATTTGAGGTGTTCCTATAGGTATTAGAATTTTTTTGTCTTCAATATTTTTTTACCTTAAAATATGTTGAAGGAGTTTTAAATATTAGCTAGAAAATTCTTTTAGAATGAATTTATTAATTCTAAAAAAAAAATTTATCTTGAAGTAATGAATGTAACCCTTATTGTGAATATTTTATAAGAATTAAGCACATGGAAATTTTTTATACTATTCTTATTCTCAACCTTATTTACATTGTATCCATAAAATAAAAGTTTATAAAGTTAATACATGAACTTTATATAAAAATATCAAATTTTTAGAACACTATATATAAAAATTAGTTCTCTTTGTCTCATAATAACAATTATAAAGTCATATATTCTGCATTACAATGTGTGAGCATAGTTACAACGTGGTGGTGTAGAATTTTTCAGGAAAACTAATTACCTTATAGGGATATTATGATACTTAGATAGTTTATAAATCTATTGAGTGGTGGAATAATCCTTAATTGAAAAAAAATCTCCTAAATGTTCATTTGTCTCACAGTCATGTTGTTGGGGATATAATCCTCCCTAATTTTTATGTGATCAAATATAACCTTGTAAATAATCTAACCTTTTTGTTTTGTAATTATAAATTTGAAATCATTGACCATATACTAATTAATAACACTGTCTCCATTAATGTTGCATAAGGGAAATCCAATTAATAGATAATCAATACTATGTGACTTGCGCTCATAATTTTCATTTCATAAAAAAAAGTTATTTAAATTCAGTTTAGTTCCATTGGAGATTAAAGAATTCATTATTTTGTACATTTGGAGGATACATCTATTGATAAGATAGTGTAGGAAAGTGATGTTTGAGCACAATGTACAACATGAAATACCACAGATTCGAGTTTTTGCAGAGCTACCCCTTTAACAACAATAAGAAAATCACTCATAAATGGTACTTTTAAAAGTGCTAAAAAGAGCACTGTTAAAAGTACCCGTTTATCAATGATTTTTTACCAGTGCTGATAAAAGGTATATTTCCAAAAAAATCACAAAAATAAATATATAAATATATAAATATATAAATATATTGATATTGATATAAATATAATATATATTTTAAATGTGTTTTAGATAAGGATAAATAGAAATTTAAACTTAATATATAAGATATTTAGTAAAAAAGTTTATGAAATAATTAAAAAAATATTTTTAGTTAATAAATTTGTTATTTTTATCGAATAATAGTGATTTAATAACAATTTGAATTTAAAATAAATAAATAAATATCTAAACTAAGTTTAAAAAAACAACTCAAACTTCAAATGGCCATAAATTTTGATTCAGATGTCTGTTTGAGTTCCACCACATATCAAATCAAATATTGCGATGATCTCTACACCCTTATAATTAGGGAGACCCTTGTCAAGGTTTTTTTGAGGCAAAAAAGGCCCAGAAGACCTCTAAAACTGAGTTTTTAGTCGGTGTACCCCAATTTTTTTAACATTTGATGGATTTTCAAGATCATTTATGGGGTGGGGGTATTTTTTCCCTTTTTTGGTGGCAACTAAATTTATTCATAGGTATTACATTCATATTGATATAATGGTTTTGAAATTTTATAATTTTTTACAATGTATGGTTATTTATAATCAAATATATAACAATATATACATATTTTTTATATATTCACACCTAAAAATTTAATTTTATAAATAATTAATTAAACATATTTACATATAAAATATATTTATTCATATATAAGCATTATCTAAACAAAAACTAATATCTATTTTTTTAAATACAAAATATGAATATTTATATACCTATATAATGTGTTTGTGTTTTTGTGTGTGTGTCTATATATATATATATATTTGTGTGTGTGTGTGTTTTACCAAACTGATATATATTATCTATATATTCTAACATATAAATACACATATTAATATATAATAATGTAAATATATATAAACATATATAAATATGTATAAATATGTATAATTATACTTACAGATACACATATATATAATATATATACATGTGTATGTATGTTGTAAATTTGTATGTATGTATTTATTAATTTATTTATAAACAAAAAAAACATATTTTATAAATGTATTTAAAAAAAATCTTACAAATATATATTAATATATGAATAAATATATAACTAAATATATAGTAATATAGGAATAAATATACAGATAAAAAATATAACTATATATATAAATAAATAGATATAAATATCTATTAATATATGAAGACACAGACACACACAGATATATATATTAATATAACTAAATATATATATTAATAAATATATTTTAATAAATGAATGAATATAACTAAATATATATATATATATATATATAGATATATCATTAAATGGAGAACAAAGTAACATAGAGGAGTGATAAAGTGTCCATTGTGTAGGGAAGATGTCTCGAGTTTGAATTTAGGGGGAGGTATGAGCACGCGTGCAGGTGTAGGGGGGGATAGTGCTGTTAAAGGGCTAGGGAGAGCACTGTTAAAAGTTGGCTGGTGGGGGTGAGTGTGAGTGGGGGGCTTTTGAGCACTGTTGAAATGGGGGGTGACGATTATTGTTGAAAGGGTGGGGTGGTGAGTGCTGTTGAAAGGGAGTGGAATGTTCTTTTAAAAGGGGTCTCCATTTTTTTTATTTTTTTAAAAAAAATTAATTTTTTTAAATTTTATCAGCGCTAAGAAAAGTACTGATAAAGATCCCTTTTATCAACATTTTTTTAGTGCTGATAAAAGACCGCTTTTATCTATGCTTTTTTGAGTGCTGATAAAAGGGAATTTATCAGTGCTTTTCTGAGCGCTGATAAAAGGGACCCCCTTTATCTTGTGTCAGATTATTAATGCTAAAAAATTGTTGTTAAAAACTATTTCTAGCACTGATAAAAGCACTATCTGTAATAGTGATGCATCGATGAATAAAATGTTGTTTTCTATAACTTTTGTTCATAATTTAAAAATTATATTCTGTTAACAGGAGAGAGATATGAAGAAGATTTTATATAACTCATGAATCAAGGCAATACAAAAAATTTGTCATTTATATACATTAGAGAAAATATGGTATAATCTAGCACACCTTATTCTTTTTCTCTCTGCTAAAAACAAATCATCCTCTCCTTCCAAAGGCGTCGATGGATCAAAAGCCAGACCACTCCACCATGAACCTTGTACAACTACAAGAAAAAAGCAGAAAAACTTTTCAAAATATTAGTGTGTACTCCCCATGGAATCATCCATGGCACCCCTATAATTTGTTAAGTGGAGCCCTTAGAGGGTGGTAGATCTATGGAAAAACTGCAACTGGGTATTGTTTTCCATGGCCAGACCTTGTGAACAATACATTTTGAGGCTTAGACCTTACATTCATTGAATGTCCCACCTTGAACTTCAGTTTATCTAAACCATACATGAAAACTAGTGTTTTGAAACAAAACTCAAAAAAGAAGAGAAGAATCGAAAAAGGAAAAGAGATAGGGTTTAAGAACGGGTTCAAGGTCAAACAGACAGTGAGTGAAAGATCATGAAATGCCAAAAGAGAATGAATAGAACATAGATGAAGAGAAGGAAAAAGGATCCAATTGAGTAGTCTATTTGTGTTTTTATGGGTATATATATATATATAGAAGTTGATCTGCTTGTGAAGGATGAAGGTGGAGAAGAAGACACAAGTTGTAAGAAGAAGAGATGACGATGTTAGGTTTAGAGGCGTGGGTGGGGAGATGAGGTGGTGGAAGGTGCACATGACCCACCCCTCCCCAACACTGCACACGTCAAATATAATACTATGATGGTTGTTCTATGATTTCACTTCATTCTGATACCATTTGATATGGATCTGACTGTTAAACACACATTTTAGTATTTTAAAACAACAAAAAAATGTTATTGATCATTCCAAAAAAACAACACCTAGGATTGATTTTGTTCCTACCCCATCATTTCAAAAATCATTATACTGTTGTTTTCATATGATTTTACCACATTCAGAGGTCGTTCGATTGGTTTTAACCCCCCATATGCACATTTTTAAAGGATGTCAAACCTTTAAAAACTACTTATTTGGTCTTTCGAGGAAACTCAAACATCCGATTAACGTGCAGTCTACTCATACAAGTAAAAAATAATATTAATACAATTATCCTATGATTAAATCTCATTTAGAGGATGTTTGTTATGAAACTAACTATTAAATGCATGTTTCTAATTTTAAAACAATAAAAGTGTGTTTCGGATCTGTCGGACAAATGACACCTTGAATTAACATTTCATCTACTTGACTATTTCATAAATCATTAAATAGTTGTTTTATTATGACTTCACAACATTCAAAGGTCATCCAGTTGGTTTCACTACCACAAATGGATGCAAGGGCAGTGCTACCTTTTATCAGTGCTAGTAAAAAAAAGTTGATAAAGGGGGTACCTATATCAGCATTTTTTTACTATCACTGTAAAGGGGGTATATTTCAAACACTAATAGAAATATCACCTATACCCATTCTTTCATTAATATTGGGATACCGAGGCATTGGTATTGCCCTATACCCATGATTTTGACAAAACTAGGGGTGTATCTGATGAAAATTTTATAATACCCATAGTTTAAGTAAACTGTGGGTTATCTATTCCCACGGTTCTGCAAATCGTGGGAATTGATTTTCAAAGAAATCCAATATACCTATGGTTAAATGAACCATGGGTATAGATGCTTCTCAGACTATCATAATACCCATGGTTTAAGAAAACTGTAGGTATATATCTATTTCTACAGTTTAAAAAACCATGGGAATGAATTTTCATAGCAATACTAATATACCCACAGTTCACTAAACCATGGGTGTAAATGCTTCTCCCAAACACAACAGCTACCCACCTTCCTGCTTCTTCATAGTTCCTGCTTCCAGCTACTACCTTCTTTCCTGCTTCCTGCCATCTTTCACCTATAAAAAAAATACAAACCAGAATAGAATACAAACCAGCTACAAACCACAATCTATCATCAGACCAGGAAGAATCAAATAAGACCCCATACACATCCAATACTGAACTTTCACTCCTAATGATATACATTTAAGGACAAACCTTAGGAGATCCCATGTACATCATCTAGACTACATGTGTAATACTCTCCCCATGATGATCATCCATAGATAGACCCAAGGATCTAGCCCACACACTGGATGGGAATTCTCACCCTCACCATCTTGGTATGGGACCCTGGTCTCTGAGGTATCATATCAATATAATGAATACTCAAAAATCTAATAAAAAGAAAACTGAGTAACTAGAAAAACATAAATAAAAAAAATACATTTACAACATCTCACTACCACGCATATCCATACCATAAGGTCTCATAAAAGCAATAACTATTTCAATAATTTTACATTACTCAAGATCATTTACAACATCAATTTCCAAAAGATTCCAAAATATAGTTTTCCCTATTTCCCATGTTCATAAGGCTCTAGGTTCCAAATGTTTGTTTAGATAAGCTGTCATTCATAAGATATGATAGAAAAAACCTTATATGTTTCTTACCAACTATTAATTTAACTAAAACCTTTATTTAACATTCTATTTTCATAATTATTTGAATCAAGGTATCATCAAATTAATTGGACAAGAAATATTTTTTCATACCCTTATATGGGAAAACACCACAAAAGATGTTACTTAAATTTTAAATAGTATTAAGGAAAATCCATATAGGTAACTTATTGACACATTATTGAACCAAAATATTCATTTAACGGTCCATTTATATACACATTTATATCAAGGTATCATCCAGGTAATTATCTAAGTAATATTCCACCATATCCTTATAGGAAAACCTATCACTAACCAAAGTATGATAACAAAATAGAGAAGAACATATATTACGAAGTTTAATAAAATCAATTAATCTGATCATGAATGTCTGAGATTGCATAACCATCTACATTGCCTAATACTAATGACAAGAACTTGAAAACAACTTAATATGAACATTCATTGAAAATTCTAACAAGAATAATGTACGATAACATCCAACACTAAACTTGTATAACTAATAAAAACTGCAATAAATTGTGATAAAAAACAAAATTGAACCTAAATTACAAATTAAAATTTTCTTACCAAAACATAACTGGCATTAAATTTTCATTACTAGTGATAAAACTTTCCAAATTATGATAGAAAAATATAGATTAACTGAAGTTACAAGCTGCAAGAACAACAATTAATCCGAGCATGAAATTCCAAAATTACATACCAATCCGCACTATATTGTTCTAATTTCGAGAACATGAAATTAAAACTATAATCAATATTATGAGACAGAATATCAATAGGATCAGAAATAAACCTAATATAAAATGTCATAGATACATAAATGGAAATTATTTTACTTGTAGATGGATTACTATATGATTACAGACAATATGATACCACATTTCAAAAAAAAAAATGATTACAAGAAGAGTGAGAATACTATTTGGATCCTTGAAAAAATAATTAATTCATTATGGAATTCATTATCAACATCCCATGAACATGATAATACAATAATTATAGCAAAGAAAAATATAAGAAAAAGGGAAGAATAAAACCTTGATGATGAAGGTATGAGAATATAAAATTTGGAACTCATCACTTATCTAAATCGCCATTGATTGTTCGGTTCAAGAAATCCTCTATAATTCCTCAAAACTTGAAACTTGAAAAACTTAATATTAGTTCACATTTATTTTCATTTCAAAATAAAATTTGTATTTCATATTTCATATATACATGACACATGTTCCATATTACATATATTTAGAATTTGTATTTCATATTGCATAAATTCATAATAAATATTGCATATTACATATTTTATACATTTCAACAAAAAGAATGAATATTCCATATATTGATAATAAAAAAATGAATACTTTATATTAGTAAGAGAACACATGATGCATATACTCATAACAAACATAATACATATGGAGTATTAGGAACGAAATGCATATCACATATTAGAAATGGAATTCATAACACATATATTCATATTTCATGTTAACAATAAATGCATATTGAATCAATGGATGTTTCAATTAGACCCATGTATTAGACCATGAAGATTACAAAAAGGGGGATTTTTCATATAATAAAAAAATGTGAAGGCCTTCGTGCTGTTGGATGGATGGAACCAACATTACAAATGCAATGTTTCTCACCAAAACATAACTAACATTATATTCTGGAGCATATACTTTGGTTAGTGCTAGGTTTTTTTTATTTATGCTTACATGAACTAATTAATGCCTGACCTTGATGGTCAATCCAATGGAACCCCTCTACTTTGACAATGAAAAGACACCATGAATGGTGAGTTTTTTATAATTTTCGACCATAGGATGATCATCACATTTTTTAGGTGAGATAAGGTTTGGTGAGATAGAAGCCAAATTGAGAAGGTTGTTAGACCACTGAGAATTCATTTTCGATGGGTGATTATAATGTTAGGGAACATCATGGATCTAAGTTAGCCATTATGAGTTGAGACTTATTATGTAGAGAACCATGATCCTAATAATAAATTATTTAGTGACATTGTAGTGTCTTGGGACATACAGGGATAGTTGAGCACTATTTTGATATTTCAATGATATTGATGAGTGGTTGATCAAATTTTGATGAATGGTGCATATTATGTTTTTAATTATTTGGTGGAATATAATATTTAATTTTAGAGTATATCTTGATGAGTTTGATTCGAGTTGGTGATATGGGGCAGGTCGTGTTATTGGTTAAAATTACATGAAGGATTATCTAGGATGAAAAGTGTTATTGTTGGTAGATTGTAATGCCTTATATCCATATGGGTTATGAATTTTGGAAGCAATTTTAATTTTTGAGTTTATATCAAGTTTTTTTTGACAAATGATCATTAGATCACTGTTCTTAGTATTTGAACCTCTTAAGGAATTATTTTTTCCATGCAACCTAGCCTAGATATATGTTCAGGTGCTTGGGTGGATGGTCAGGTGGAGTTGATTGAACATATAAGGAAATTCACTATAGGTGAAGTGCCATGGGGAGGAGAAAAATATGGTGGAACATGTGGTGGAAGGAGAAATAATCAAGTTTATATCCTGTAACATTTTGAAAGCTAGAGGGGGTACCATCTAGCTGGTGAGGGGCCACTAGTAAACCATTGTCCAAAACAAATTCCATTTTTTGGGTTCTAGACCCACCAGCCTATAGCAAGCTAGTGAGGCTAAGTTTCTAGCCAGTAGATTCCTAGGTAACTCTTTTTAACAAGGAAGTTGAGCATGATCCTTAGTTTACACCACTAAGATGATAACCTCCTCCTAGTTGGGGTAATCATATAGACCTAGTAAAGATTAAAAATCAATATGATAGTAAATAAGAATAATCATGTAAAGCATTTCTCAATCCCCAGTCAAAGGAGATGGTCCTATTAGAGGTATCTCAAGAGAACCTCAACATTATAGAGTCCTTAACTGCATAGACGGAAACCATAGAGGGGAAACACACTACCTTGTAGCCCAAAATAAATTCATACCTTGAATGGTGGGATGATAGTACTCCGCTCCCAACTTATGTAACCTAATATTCTATAAACATAAATAGTAAAACCTAGAACTAACCAAAGTATGATAACAAAACAGAGAACAAATTGTATTAAAAACTACAAGAAAATTAATTAATTCGATCATGAATGTCCCAGATTGCATAACCATCTGCATTGCCGCATACTAACTACAAGAACATGAAAGAAAATAAATATGAACCTTTATTTCAAATGATAACAAGAATAAAGTATGATAACATCCAATAATGTAGTTTTATAACTAATGAAAATTACAAGAAAGTGTGATAAAAACCAAAAATTGATCCTAAATTACAAATGAAAATTGTCTTACCAAAACATAACTGGCATTAAATTCTCATTACTAATGCTAGAAATTTCAAAATTATGACAAAAAATAGATATTAACTAACATTACAAGCTTCAAGAAAAAAAATTAATCTGAACATGAAAGTCCAAAATTACATACCAATCCGCACTACCTCGTTCTAATTTCTAGAACATTAAATTAACAATATAATCATTATTATGAGACAAAAGATCAATAGGACCAGTAAAAAATATAATAGAAAGTGTAAAAGAGAAATAAATAGAAAGTATTTTACTTGTATATGGATTACTATATGATTACAAACAATTTGATACCACATTGGATAAAATGATAACAAGTAGAGTGAGAATACTATTTAGATCCTTGAAAAAATAACCAATTCATTATGCAATTCATCATCAACATCCCATGAACATGATAATACAATAATTACAACAAAGAAAAATATAAGAAAAATAGAAGAATAAAACCTCGATGATGATGGCATGAGAACATAAAATTTTGAACTCATCAATCATCTAAATCACCATTGATTGTTCGGTTCAAGAAATCCTCTACAATTATTGAAAACGTGAAACCTTCAAAAATTAATATTAGATCAAAATTATTTCCCTATTAAAATAAAATGTGTATTTTATATTGCATATATACAAGACACATATGGCCCTCATTTGTGATCCATTGGGCCAACCTGCAGCACCCCCTTTCCCTCCCAACCTACACACCCACTATTTGGATCCTTGAGAGTGCCATAGTTTTGTGGTATCCCTATGATGAAGAGGCTCTAAAACTATAGTGAATTTTTATGTAGGTCACAATGTGAGTGATATTATTTTTATATGTGTAGTGATTACAGTTTATACTTGAACTATGAGTGGGTAGGTAGAAATTAATTTCAATAGGTGGTTGAAACATAAAAGTAAGTCTTTGGAATGTCAAATGTCCGGTTACCTTGAGATGGGGATGAGTGCAACCCATACATATGAAAAATGTTAGGAATAATTTTTGGAGTAGGTTTGAGAGACTGGTTACCTTATTCAGTGTGACTCCAAGTTTGGAATTTAGTATATTCTGACCTTTGAGGGTAACCCATCAGACGGGTTGGAAATTTTTAGGAACATTTAGGTGTGTGAGGCATAAGTAAAAAAACTTCAGTTTATGATATAAATTCACACAAATTTTACAATTTATTTCTAATAGTTGTGTTAGGTCAATTGGGTTCTCTAATATAAGTACTTATGTGCTAGTTATCTCATCCTTATGGATGGTTTCTAGAAGGGAAGTCTCATTCAGATTCATATCCTTGGTGACATCAGTACATGTCAGGTAGAACAACTGTATTCCTGGTGGATATAATGTGCAGTACCGATGGGTAATAACACTATTAGGGGAGTTTGGGTTCAGGAATATGGAGATACCTAGTGATCTTGAGATGAATACACTCAGTGAGTTAGTGTTTTGATAGAATTTACAGTTTTCAATGGAAAAGTGATTTTGTGCATGGCCCTATAAACTCTGGATAATCTTTTAGAATATTGGCAGGATCATGAATGAAATCTAGTTTAATTATAAAATGATGATACAAATATGAGTTTTCATTTACATGGTTTGACATGGTGAGACAGCTATGGTTTCAAGAAAAATTATGGGTGGTCTATGAATGGTGATATTGGAATATAAAATAGGAATGTATATTTTCTGGGACATGTGGGGATAGTATAGATTAAATGTGGGTCATTGGATCTTGGATATAGTCTTCATGATAAGTTTGTTCATGAGCATGTAGGTGATGAGTTTTAATGTAATCTTGGAGACACCCATGAGTGGAGATACAATATATTGTTCCACTTATGGAGTAGCCTTACACTATATGAAAACTAGAACATGGATCTTGATTGATCTTGAATCAACCTAAAAGTTAAATATTTCTATTGTTTTATTAGTGTTTTGGAAGGTATGGACCCAAATATTTTTATTTATAGTATAATATATCATTTATAGTGAAAATTAAAGAACCACATGGGAGTTTTAGTGATCAATTAAGAGGGGGGGGACTCAATAAAAGATATATGTGACCATAATATCACCAAATCTAACCCCCCTAATATAGATTTGAACATTTAGAGGAAGTGTGTAGTATATGTATATAATAATTTCATAAATGTTATGTATGCATGACCAAACACTTAGGATAACTTCCTTATGGTGTGAGAGGGAAATTTGTTTTGAAGAAAACTCTAGATATGTTATGAAAAATTAAATAGGATAAAAAGGTAAATGAGAAACCTTAAGAAAATGAAGAGAAATGGAAGGAAGTATGCTTAATTATTTTTCTTAAAAAACTAGCCCAGGATAAATAAATTTAGAAAAATCAAGATCATTCTAAAGTAAAAGTAAAACAAGTGTCTTTATATGAGGATGCCGTAAATAGTTAGGATGTATAACTAAATGCTGGATTGAAAATCAAAAAGTGTAAAATGTGTGAGAAAACTATGCGTGGAACAAAACATTTCCTAACTATCCTACCATCCAAAGAATAATCTATGAAAATGATGTTACAATAACAATGTGAGAAATTAGAATTTATATCTAAGGTGGATGCTTATTTATTAAACAAATTAAAAAGAGAAATTTTGTAGTAAACTTGTTGAGGCTGTTTATATAAAAGTATGTGATTAGTTTAAAAAGAATAAAAAAAAGGATGAGAAGAAAATCCAAACCTAGATGCAATGAATTGAGCAGGGACATCATCGGAGGAGAGGGAGCTGAGAGGGGGAACATCACAGGAGGCGGGGGAGTTGAGAGGGGGTGGGGGTAGGGAGGTGGAGGTCGGGATGTTGAGGAAGAGGTGTAGGTTTGGAGGTCGAGTTCAGGAGCAGATGTGAAGCTAGAGGCAAAGGTCCGGGAGGGGAGGAGATGGTCGAGAAGTTGTGGTCAGATGGCTAGGAGGCGAAGGTTGAAGAGGAGAGGATAGGGTCGGGAGGAGGAGGTCGGGGAGGTGAGGGCTCAAGTGGTGGGATAATGATGGAAAAGATAAGTTGGGAGGAGAAGCCCGATGGAGGGTTGAAATTGGGGCATTGTATGCCCAAGGTTTTATTAAAACCGTGGGTATAGACCAGAAAAAACACTTATACCCACGGTTTTTCTAAACCGTGTGTATAACTGCTTCGGGGTAGACCCCTTTTCTAGTGGTGAAAAAAATATTTCATTAAAAATAATATAAAAATATATAAATATAGTTATATTGATATAAATATATTTATATTAATATAAATATAATATTTATTTTTAAAATATGTTCTACATAAGGATAAATATAAATTTAAACTTAAGTGGGTTTTTCTGTCCTCTTTCATTGAGGATTGAATTTCTTCCAAGGTATTACATTCATATTGATATTATGACTTTTAAATTTTATAGATTTTCACAATGTAATTCTATTTATACTTATATATATAACAATATATACATATTTTTTATATATTCGCATGTAAAAATTTAATTTTATAAATAAATAATTAAATATATTAACATATAAAATATATTTCTCAATATATAAGACCTATCTAAATAAAAAATAATACCCATTTTATTTAAAATACTAATATATGAATCTTTATATATCTATATAATGTGTGTGTGTGTATTAGTGTGTGTTTGCATTAATAAGTTGATATATAGTATCAATATATTCAAACATATGCATATACATATTAATATATAATATATGTAAATATATATAAATATATATAAGTATGTATAATTATACTTACAGATACACATATATAATATATATATTTATCTATGTATTTAATTAATTATTTATTTATAAACACCCTCAAAAAACATATTTTACAAATGTATTTAAAACTAATCTTATAAATATATATTAATATAGGTATATATATATATATATTAATATAAATCTATATTAATATAAATCTATATTAATATTCAAATAAATATAACTATATATATATAGACATATCATTAAAGGGATGACAAAACAAAATAGGTGAGTGGTAGAGGTGCAGCCGCACAAGGGAGATGTCTCGGGTTCAAATACAAGTGGAGGCAGGGGTGCGCAGGTGGGAGATGATGGGTCTAGCAGTATTCAAGGGGTGTGTTGGGGGGAGAGGGGTGAGTGGGTGCTTGGGCGGGTGTAGGGGTGGGGGGAAAGCATTGTTATATGGGTGGTCTAGCGCTGTAAAAAAGGCATTCAAATTACAAAAAAAATATTATTTTATTATTATTTTTTGACTTTTATCCCAGCTTAAAAAAGGGATGATAAAGGCCCATTTTATCAGTGCTTTTTTAGCACTGATAAAAGGGGCCTTTATCAGGGCTTTTTTTAGTGCTGATAAAGGGGTTTCTTTATCAGGGTTTTTTTACTAGCACTATTAAAGGGTATATTTAAAAAAATTATTAAAAATAATATATAAATATATAAATATATTTATATTGATATAAATATATAAATATATTTATATTGATATAGATATTATATATATATATTTAAATATGTTTTAGATAAGTATAAATAGACATTTTCATTTAATATATAAGAAATTTAGTGAAAATGGTTTAAAAATATTTTAGAAAATATTATTAATTAATAATTTTCTAATTATCATCGACTAATAATCATTTAATAACAATTTTAAGACAAAAAAAATCAAAAAATCAATAAAATATCTAAAATAAGTTGAAAACGTAACTCAAACTTCAAACTTCAAACGACCATAAATTTTGATCTGGGTGTCCGTTTGATCTCTACAACATATCAAATCGACGCCTGCGATGATTTCTACATGATGGCGACACAAGGGAACATTCTATATTATTTTTCAAGGCCAAAAATAAAAAAAATTCCTCTAAACTGAGTTTTTAGTTGGGATACCCAAATTTTTTAACATTTGATGGAATTCCAGCCTCGTTTCAGGGTGTCTTTTTTCCATTTTTCAGTGGGGACTAAATTTATTCTGAGGGATTACATTTATATTGATATTATGGATTTGAAATTTTATCATTTTTTATAATGTAATGTTATTTATAATAAAATATATAACAATATATATATTTTATATATATTCACAGATAAATATTTAATTTTATAAAAAATAATTAATCATATTTACATATATAGTGTATTTCTCAATATATAAGCCTTATAATATCCATTTTATTTAAAATACAAATATATGTATATTTATATACATATATAGTGTGTGTGTGTGTGTGTGTGTATTAGTGTGTGTCTGTATTAACAAACTGATATATATTATCTATATATTATAACATATGGATATACATATGAATATACAAATGAATATATAATATATGTAAATATATATAAATATGTGTAATTATACTTACAGATACACACACATATATAATATATACAAGTGTATGTATGTTTTATATATGTATGTATGTATTTATTTATAAACACACACACAAAAATATATTTTATAAATTTATTTAAAACTAATCTTATAAATATATATTAATATTCGAATAAATGTAAAAATAAAAAATATAACTAAATATATATATAAATATATATTAATATAAGAATAAATATATATATATATATATATTAATATAGCTATATATATATTAATAGAAATATATATTTACATACAAATAAATGTGTATATATATATATAAATAGATGGATATATCATTAAATGGAGAACAAAGCAACATGGGGAGTGGTAAAGGGTCTAGGCGCGCAAAGGAGAGGTCCCGAGTTCGAATCTTGGGGAAGGAAGAGGCAAGATGGTGGGTTCATGGGGGGTTAGTGTGTGGGTGAGTGCGAGGTTAGGGGGATATCACTGTTGGGGGGGGGGGGGGGTTAAGTGCTGTTAAAAGTGGGGGCACTGATTTAAAGTTTTATTTTTTTTTGAGTTTTATCAGTGCTTTTTTTAGCGCTCATAAAAGGATCCTTTATCAGCAGTTTTTTGAGCGCTGAGAAATGGGCCCCCTTTTTCTCTACTGAGATTAAAAACACTTTTTTAGCACTATAAATTCCATTTTATAGTGATTTTAAAGGACATATTTACAGTAGTTCACCCTTTTAATAGTGGTTCGATTATCAGCACTTTTTTAGCATTAATAAAATTATTTTTTAGTGCTTTTAAAATCCAAATATGTGGTTGTGTTTTGACCCTCTAACACACATTTTTAAAGGACTTCAAACCTTTAAAAAATGATTATTCGGTCATTTCAAATAGGAAACAAATTCAATTGATGCATCGTCTACTCGTATAGATCACAAATAATACTAAGATGGTTGTCCTATGATTTCATGTTATTATGAGGCTTTTGATTTGGATCTGACCATTAAATGCACGTTTTGATGGTTTAAAACAATAAAAGTGTGTTTTCAGTCATATCAGGAAAACGATACCTCATAATGAAGTTTTGTCTAAACCATCATTTCATAAATCACTTTACTGTCATTGTCTCATGATTTCACAATATTCATAGGCCATTCAATTGGTTTTTACCCCCACCTTACGCATGTTTTAAATAATTTTAAATCTATAAAAAAGTTTTATTTGATCATTCTTGGTAGACAACACATCTGATTGACCTTCTATCAACTTTCACACATCATAGATAATACTAATATAGTTTTCCCATTATTTCACCTTATTTTTTGGTCATTTTTATGCATATAATCGTTAAAATAATGTTTTAATGTTTTAAAACAATAAAAGTGAATTTTGGGTCATACCAGGAAAATGAAACTTCAAATTGATATTCCATATTAGGAACCATTTCACAATTCACTGTATTATTGTTGTCCTATGATTTCATGACATTCAATGATCATTCAGTTGGTTTTGAACCCCCCAAATGTACGTTTTTAAAGGACTCAAACCTATAAAAATAACTTATGTGGTTGTTCTGGGGAGACCACATGTCTAATTGACGTTTTGTCTACGCATAAAAACCACAAATAATACTAAGTTAATTTTCCTAGTATTTCATGTCATTCTGAATCCATTTTCGATGGATCTTACTGTTAAACACACGTTTTGGTGTTTTATAACAATAAAAGTGTGTTTTCGGTCATCCTAGACAATGAAAACTCAAATTATCATTTCGTCTAATCCAACGTTTCAATAATCATTGTACCATTGTTTTTTTTCCTGATTTAATGGCATTCAGAGGCCATTCGATTGGTTTTTACCCTCATGCACATACCTTTAAAGGGCGTCAAACCTTTAAAAACTGTTTATTTAGTCATTTCAGTCAGACCGTAGATCTGATTTATGTGACATCTACCCACACATGAAAAAAATAACGCTAATATGGTTTTACTATGATTTAAACTCTTTTCAAGATTGTTTGTTATAAATCTTACTGTTAAATGCATGTTTTGTGTTTTAAAATGATAAAAGTGTGTTTCAGGTCATATCGGGAAAACGATGCCTCAGATTGACATTTCGTCTACTCGACCATTTCAAAAATCATTATATGGTTTTTGTCATCTGATTTCACTACATTTTGAGTCTATTTAGTTGGTTTTGATCCCATGATGCATGTTTTTAAAGTGCATCAAACCTTTAAAAACTGATTATTCTGTCGTTTTGAATAGACCGCATGTCCGATCGATGTGTCATCTACTTTTACACCTAAAAAATAATACTAATATGACTATATTGTTATTTACTATTATTTTGAGTCCATTTGATATGGATCCGACCGTTCAATTCACATTTTGTTGTTTTAAAATAATAAAAGAGCATTTTCAACCATCCCAAAAAAAGGCACCTTAGATTGATGTTTCATATACTCTACCATTTCAAAAATCAATGTATAGTTATTGTTTCCTAATTTTATAGCATTCAAAGCATATTTGGTTGGTTTCGACCACCATACACATGTTTCAAAGGGTGTTAAATCTTTAAAAACTATTTATTCGGTCATTCCGAACAAATCATATGTCTGATTGATGCGTCATCTACTTGAAAACATCACAAATAATACTAATATGGGTTTCCTATTATTACATCTCATTTTATGGCCAGTTGTTATAGATATGAACATTAAATACATGTTTTAGTGTTTTAAGACAATAAAAGTGTGTTTTGGGTCAAATATTGAAAATGAAACCTTAGATTAATGTTTGGTCTACTCGACCATTTCATAATTCACTGTTTATTTTTTTCCTATTGTTTCATGATATTTGGATGACTTTTAGTTGATTTTTACCTCCCGTACACACATTTTAAAGGGCCTTAAAACTTTTAAAACTAAAAAATTCATTATTCCAACCAGACCATATGTCCGATTGATATGTCGTCTACTCATACATGTCAAAAATAATACTAAGATGGTTTTCCTATAATTTCATGCCATTCTGAGGCTGTTTTATATAGATTTGACTGTTAAATGCATGTTTTAGTGTTTTAAAATAATAAAAGTGTGTTTTTGGTCATCTTGGGAAAACAAAACTTGATATTGAAATCCTCTATACTTCACTATTTGAAAAATGACTTCACAATGTTTTTCCATATTTTATGGGATTTGGAGGTCTTTCAGTTGATTCTGACCCCCTGACACATGTTTTTAAAGGACGTTAAAGCATTAAAAATTGCTTATTTAGTCATTCCAGAAGTACCACACATTCGATTGATGTTTCATCTACCCACACATGTCAAAAATAATACTAATATGTTTTTCAAATGATTTCACACCATTTCAGGGTCCTTTGTCATGGATTTGACCATTAAATGATTGTTTTCATGTTTTAAAACAATAAAAGTATGTTTTTCATCATATTGGGAAAAGGAAACCTTGAATTGAAGTTTTATCTACTCAACCATTTCAAAAATCAGAGTACGATTTTTATCTTCTAATTTCACAACATTAAGAGGTTGTTCGACTGGGTTTGACCCTCTTACACACGTTTTTAAAGGGCATCAAACCTTTAAAACTATTTATTCGGTCGTTCCGAATAGACCACACATCCTATTAACTTGTCTTCCACTCATACACATCAAAAATAGTACTAAGACACTTTTCCTATCATTTCACATCATTCTAAGGATTCTTTATATAGATCTGACCATTAAACGTGCATTTTGGTGTTTAAAAATAATAAAAACGCCTTTTGGATATCCTAGGAAAATGACATCTCAAATTTACATTCCATCAGTTCCATCATTTCAAAAACCATTTTAGAACTATTTTCTCCAAATTTCAAAGCATTTAGAGGTTGTTCATTTGGTTTTGACCCCCTCCCCCATGAACACACTTTTTTTGAAGGACATTGAACCATTAAAAACTACTTATTTAGTCATTCCAGGAAGAGTGCACATCTAATTGATGTTCTATATGCTTACACATGTCACAAATAACACTAATATAATTTTCATATGATTTCACCTCATTTTGAGGTCTTTTGTTATGGATTTGACTGTTAAACACAATTTTTCATGTTTCAAAACAATAAAAATGTGTTTTGGGTCATATTGGAAAAAAAAACCATAGATTGATGTTTCTTATGCTTTAACATTTTAGAATTCACTATAAGGATGTTGTCTTTCAATTTCACAACATTCCAAGGTTTTTTGGTTGGTATCGACCCCCCGAAAAATGTTTCTAAAGGGTATTAAACCTTTAAAAACAACATATTCAGTTCTTTTTAGCACACCACACATCCGATTGAGATGTCGTATTCTCATAAATGTCAAAAATAATACTAAGATGTATTTCCTATCATTTCACACCATTATGATGTCATTTGTTATGGATCTCACTATTAAACACATGTTTTGGTATTTTAAATAATAAATGTGTGTTCGGATATCCTGAGAAAATGAAACCTCAGATTGATGTTCTATCTGCTCCACTATTTCAAAAATCATTTTAAAATTGTTGGCATCTGATTTCATGAAATTCAAAGGTTGTTCAGTTCATTTTGACTCCTAGACTAAGGGTATCCTTGGGTCGGTTTGGGCTGAGTTAAAGGTGGTTTTAAACCCAACCCAACAAAAGTTGAATGGGTTGGGTCATATGCTTTATGAGTAGGCAAACCGACCCAACCTAACCTATGGGGGGTCAGGTTACATGATACATCACCAAATGAATTGACCCAACCTGACCCGTTTCGGTCAAGTCGTGTTAATTGGGTTATTGACACATTACTAATCTACAAGCCACAAGTAAATACTGAGATAAGCCACCATTGGTGGGCTTTAACAACCCTAAAATTTTCCATATAATATATACATTACTACCAGACAAAACAATAACCACTTGGAAATTAAATTCTAGAAGAAAACCTCTTATATAAGTGATATATACGCACTTCTATACTAAGAAATTTGGAAGAACTTACAAAGAAACACTAATTCAAACAATTTTTTTGTAAACAAAACTAATAGGCCTTATTCAAATAGCTTATCAAAAGCCTCTAAGAAGCACCTAAAAGTAGCTTTTAATAGTTAAAAATAGAATAATGGAAATATTTTACAACACAAACATCCCTTATTCAAACTAATCATTAGAATTGAGTGATAATTTATTCAATAAACCTCTAAAAAGTTTAATCAAACAAACAAGTCCTTATAAAGGAGGCTAATGGTAATTAAAAAAATCAACCAGCTATCTATATGGTGCCCTATTGTATCAAAAAAATCCACAAATACCTAGAATCAGGTCATGATTTGGTTCCAAACTGATGTTTGGATTACCAATGAACATTGATCCTCAAGCATATTCCAATCCAATGAAACAATGAACAACAAAAATATTTAGACTATATTCCCATTACATAACAGAAACATGAACTAATAGAAGAAATTAATATCGCAAGGTATAAAAAAGTAGTAAAATCATTTCAAAAGAGGAGTTTATTTATTAACAAACCAACAAAACAACTTGGGGTAATTTTGTCAGACCTTAATAATACTTAAACACCTAACATTTTTAGGAATCATTCTACCTTGATGTGAGAAATCAATTTGACACACCTTTAAGTGATCAAGAGTGCTTAATATATGATGGAATTTTAATAATAAATTGGAATTTTCAGTTGATGCATTAAGAGTTTATACATCCAGTCTTGAAGAAGTGCTCTAACTATCCAATACACCTTTGAGAAGTGAAGTGAAAATATACCAACCAAAAAATTCAGAAAATCAGAAGCACTTCAGTGATCTATAAAAAGGTTTTATACAATCATGCCTCCCACTAAACGATGAGTGAATGGTCTTATTTAATAGACCCATCCATAAGACCATTCCCAGACATAGAACATTGAGTTTAAATTAAATAGAAATAGGAACATTTTAGTGGCATTAACACTATGAATCAAACAAAAATATAGAAATGTTTGAATTCCCAATTACTAATGAAATTTAAGCTATAAATAACTTGTAAAACAATAAAAAATTTATACCATAATGAAGATTGATCCTTTATTCTATTTTAGATAAAGATACTTTAATCACGAGTTGTTAATGATGACATATCTTAAAAACACAATAGACTTCATTGATTTTTAAGCTCAAAAATCTATTTATATACGAATTTTATGATGAAAAGTTAATATAAAACATGATTTAAAATTACATGGCAGACCTCAGTTAAGTAATTTAAATTTTCAATTCATCTATGTCCTAAGTTGAGAAATATTGCCTAGATAGTTGAATTGTCATGAACCAAATAGGGTCTCCATCTAATCGATGCATAACTGAGTCCGAAGTGAGGCTCGAAGGGTGTTCCTGATCCCCACGAGTTGGAACACGTTCCCAGGTATCAAAAATACAAGTTAGTGAATGATTTACCTGAAATAATAAACCCAAAAAAACTAACATGGTGAATAAATTAAAACTAAAAAATAGGCAACCAAATAGGCCCTTAAACTTTGATCAGATTTAAATTTTACAACTTCAACCAAAAACCCAAAAGAGACTACAACAAAGGAAAACTAAAACTCCAACTCAAACCTTTGTGCGACATGGGGAGCCACATCCCCAACCCACCAACACCAACCTGCATGATAAAAACCACTACAACCCAGACCATCATCACTAAGCCTGATGCCTTGACCTGGAAAACACAAGGAACAAAATCTACCTACAACCAAAGGTGTATGTAGGGTATGATCCGAGATCCTAGTAGGATTCCACCCAATAAAAATATTACATGCCACAACAACAAAGAGATATTTTAATATTCTTATTCAACTCTTTCTTTTAAAATACTTTTAAGGAAAACATATACAAGATAAAAATTAAAAGGAACACTTTAAGAAAAACCATCTCACAAACACTACTTTACAGTGGAATAGAACATTCATAAAGAACATATACACTCATATGGTCCTTCGTATGTTGACGGAAGGTACCACGTCGTGAATAGTGGAGAACTGTGGGTAAATCCCCTAAGGTAGCTAGCACAAATGGAACACTAGAAACATCGTAACTCGATGTAAATGTGGCATAGGAACCACAACGATCTACATTTTCATGCACGATCTACTAGTAGGGAAAACACCCATAACCTAGTGGTCTCTAATCATTAAAAATGTTTAGTTAGTGTTATAACATCAATCTGGATAGAAGAAACCGAGGTAAAACACTTCCGTATCATCTAGCTTACCAGTCCTAGTCCACCGACCTAGATAGCCATGGTTTCCCTTGTGCTCAAGTTAAAGTTCACACAAAGGAAAAACATTTCAATGAAATCAGCCTTCTTTACAAAGAACCCACCTTCCAATTTAACACACCATGGAAAACCCCCTTTCAAATACCTTTTCCATCACTTACAAAAAACCAAATTTCCTTTTTATAACACAAGAAAACAATCCATACAAACCAACCCAAAATAGTGGGAAGACACTTCACAAATCCTATCACACTTTACACTATTTTTAAAACTATCTTTTCACCTTTCAAACACTTCACAATTTATACACCAAATGTATAAAAAATACAAAATACTCCAAATGATCCGTTTTTCCCTTGTAAATCCTCATTTAAACAAAAAACCTCAAATGACCTTAAAAATATAATTCTAACCTTCAAAACAACCTTTAAACCCCATTTGAAAAACATTACACCAAAACACACACAAGGAAATAGCCATTTCCTTTGTTAAAAATAAAATTTCTAACCTATAAGCACACAAATCATTTCAAAACACCATATACACCACATAATCAGTCTAAATAATGCATTTATAATCTTAAAAAACACATTAAATTAATCTAAAGATGTTAGGGCCCAGAAAAATTAAATAATTAATGGTTAAACAATTAATTAAACACCTTAAATAATTAATTAAATAGTTCTAAGAATTACTACACCATAAGCCAAGTGAAAGAAACAACCATTCTGAAAAGAAGATGAAATTTCATTATATAGGCACATCAAAACATTTATAAAACACATTTCACATCACCTAATTTAACCTTATAAAACACAAAAATTAATTAAATAAACAAAATAAACCATCTAAAAATGTTAGGATAAAGAACCACCTACCATGGTGTAGGAAAACTTCACAAATTCGGCATTAAAAATCCAATTTTATGCCAAACACATCTCAATCAACACAATATGACCCTAAAAACAAGGTACCCAGTCAAATGCATCAAAATATGACCAACCACAACCTAAAACCCTAACTGAAAAACTATCAATTGGAAAAAATGAACAACCGAAGAGGAATACAGCTGTGGTGGGAGTTGTGAGAGGCCGAACAAGCATGACAAGGGGTGCAGGAGGTATGTCGTGCTGGAAAGGGGGAAGGGTGGAGGGTTGTGTGTGTGCCGGGTTACAGAGAGAAGGTCGGGCAGCTGGGCTGGTTGGATGGAGAGATTTCACCAGACCGAGGGGGGGGGGGGGTGGCTTATGTCAGCAAGCAGGAGGGCACAGGGAGGTCGGATCACTGGCAAGGCGGTGCGCATGGGGGAGTTGCACTAGAATCTGGATGACTGAAGGCTTATAGGGGAGTCTGTTGGGTGAGGGGGTGTGATGCACTGCAAGACGAGTAGGAGAGAGGGGTTTTGTCGAGTAGGAGCTCCGACAGAAGATGGAGAGTGCACAGGAAGGTGGGCTGGCCAGACTGGGAGGGGGAGCAGGGGGCTTGGCATGCTGGGAATAATAATAGTAATAGTAATAGTAATAATAATAGTACTACTACTAATAATAATATATTTAATTGAAGTATTTACTACAATATTAATGTTAATGATATTAATAATTTTATACCTATGACAACTGTAACTTAATACTAGTAACCTAATTAAAATATTGATGATAACAATAATAATAATAATAATAATAATAATAATAATAATATTATTATTATTATTATTATTATTGAAACAAATCTATATAATTTTATTTTTCTCATTTCATTTAGCATACATTAACTGTTCATCCATTTAATTAATTAACTAATCGTACACCGGGTAGTCCATACAGTGATCTGGCAAAGCCAAGCGGCTTTAACCATGCCCTGTGCATGCACTGGACTATGTCAAGACAAAACACTTGCTTATCAGCAAAAGGGAACAAACTCAAGTCGGGTCTGGCCCAGACCTCAACAAAACTTTTTTAAAGACAAGTAAAATTATAAAATAAAAATTACTAACAATTTTCTTAATAATAATAATAATAATATTTACAAAATAGTATTATTATTATTATTATTATTTAAACATTTACCTATTATATTACCATAAAATTTTATTATTTTATGTAGAGGGCAACTGCAGGGTCACCTGGGCTGACTGTACGATCACCACTCACTCTGCGGTTTCTATGTACCATCCTGAAACCCATCAAAATTATTAAACTTCAAAAATTTCAAACCAGGACAAAAAAAAACTTGTCCAAACGTTTTGAGATCTTAAGAATAATAAAATAAAAGGGCATCCGAGGTCGGGGTGTGACAATTATCCCCAACACAAACACTTTATGCCCCTAGAAAGTCACCAGGCCAATAATTAACACAACTCGAGTCCAAGCCCATACAAAACCAAAGGAAACCGAGATCCTCAGGGTAAATATTCATAACACACGCCACACCAAACTAATTCATTAATAAACCACAATATAATAATGAGGTGAGAACACAAGAGGGTTCTCCCCACCACAAGAATTACACTAATGCGTAGGCATTAAAATTTGAGAAAACCACTTCTGGGGGGGGATGTGAGAACTGTTAATGTTGGTGTCCTGAGAACCAACTGTTTATACATTGATTACATGAATGTACACTTATTATATATTGTTCATTTCTCTTCATGACGATAATATAATAATATCTTGGAAGATTTTTTTCATTAATAAGGTCATGGCAGATCCCCGCTATAATGAGAACCTTGAAATGATATAACAATATTCTTAAATAAAGTTCCACGGTTTGATGGCGTACTATGATAGGACACATAGTATGCAGACCGTCATGTGTGAGTACTCATAAAAAGATGAGAATCTCTCTCATAGAGTTCTCACTTGGTAATATACAAGATGAGAGATTATGAAAACAGACCGTCCAGTAGTAATTCTGCATGTCTTGGTGTCGTTAGACATTGCTATCTACGAGTGTGTGTAATGGTCCTTAGACTGAAAGATTATCATTAACTCATGTCATGACCAATGCACATAGATTTTCTAATGAAAACTATCATGAATATAGTTGGCGAGATGTAGGGTATGTTGGGTGCATCATGAATTACATGTTGTTAATGGATAAGTCGAGGAAGGATTTGTCCCTTCCATATTTGTGGAAGTAGATATCTTGGGCCCTTTGATTGAAATAGAACTGTCACCCAAATTCCATGGCCATGGTGTCACAACGAGTTTATTTCTGGAAGTCAAAGAATGACGGATCAAGCATATAGGTTTCTAAAACTACCATGAAACCTTTTTGATGAGATATTGAGACAAAGGGATTAAATTACACAGTAAGCGTTTGTATGAGGTGACACGTCAATGCGGCATCAACTTCTTTCTCTTGGATTCCTTGAACCATTACTATAAAGTAATCTTGGACTTTAGGGAAGCCCACCTAATGCCAATGAGAAAGCGGCCTAGAGGGTCACACACTAAGTGTACCCAAGTATCTCAAGTAGAATAAATATTATTCTCGTATGTGGTTTAATAATTATTCATGGAAGCCTAAATCATTTTAATGTTGGAGGAAGAATAAAATGAAAGCAAGATATACATGCCGTGTACATTGAATGTAAATGTATATAGTTTTCATTTTGGAAAGGAAATGAAAAATGTGTACACATCGTGTATTAATGATTACACGCTGTGTAGTTTTTCCAGTTGGGATTTTTAGGAAATAATATCTTTTTATTAAATGATATTTATTATAATCAGCATGGGAACATGTCAAGGAATTAATGATTCGACAGGGGGTTTTCAATAAGAGTTAATGAAATAAATAAGATGCGTAACGTGTTTATTTATTTTCATAACTCTATAACCTCAAACCTGATTATAAATATCCTTACAACCCCCGTACTTTTCCCTAATCGTTGTACACAAATTTTTTGGAGAATTCTCTCAAGGCCAAAAGAACTCCTTCCTCCAAGAATGCTCTCAAAAACTGAGATAGATCCTCCTCTATCAGATCAAGGTGATCTAAGGCAGACAACACAAGCAAATGATTCTCCACACTATCACCCGGAGATTCCTTTGGCGACGTCCTGATATATGTGGTGCATGATGCGGATCACCACTATAGGAAGTCTACACTTGGATTTTGTGACACTACAACGAATCACATTAGAACGTGATCATAAATATAAATGAAGAAAGAACACCATAAAAGGTACTTATTTTCAATTAATTAAATCAATTATAATCGACCTGTGATGATCCTCCTTTGTGGTTCCAGGACTATTCTTATTCTTTGTCTATTTCTATGATTCGATCCATGGAGTCTGGCATTTATCATCGTATTGATCCCAGATTGATCATTACTAATGAAAAAAAGTCAAGTGGGCACATCAACCCATGAGCTTACGCTGCGCCAAGGACCTTCAAGTGGTATCATAGGGGTTACAACATTGATTATAGAAATTTAATTTTCTTTGATAATTTACGAATTTATATTTGATTCAATTCAAGATAAATTGTTCTATAAAACTGAATGAATGAAATCTATTCTTCCCCCTTCGTTTCTCAATTCACATCACAGAAATGACCTTTTAATTTTAATTTTGATGAAAATAAAAACAAGAAACTCATATGGAGGAGCCACTCATTCTGTCTGTACAACACAAGAATACAAAATGTGTAGTGAAATATAAACACCGTGTACTTAGTTTCAATGAACTGGTACTGGTCTACCAATCCATAACGTGTGAATTGAGCATACCTAAGTTTTTTAATACACCATGTTAAGTAGAACTAAACGGTGCATGGAAACTGGAATACCCGACGTGTATGTTGAAACAAAACGCCTTGTAGTCTGATCCAGCCTAGGTGAAACCGTGTACAAGGAAAAGTCGTGTAACAACATACATGGGATTTCCAGGATGGTAACTACATAACAAAGAAGTACATGCCATGTTATATTAATCTACACGCCGTGTACTCTAAAATTTCCAAAGTACAGAAAACACGCCAAATCCCCCAACGTGTACTTTGGATAAAGGGTGAAAACAAATACATGCCATCTAATATAGCCTACACACCATGTACTTCCCAGAAATGGAATTTCACTAGGTTTCCTCCAAAGTAAAAAGACCCGTACAAGGAATATGGATGAGAAGAATATCAAGGAAATTCATAAAGGAATTCAAGATGAGGAATTGATTAATTATAAGATTATATTTAATTGAGTTCAAGCACGACGTATCCTGAATAAAAGAATGATTAAAAGAATTTGAATACTAAATATGCATAAATGTCATTGCATGCTATGGATGATCATGAGCTATACCAAAGACCCTTTTTGTGTGTATGGTTTCATTTAAATTTATTTAATTTAAATTTGTTGGCCTACGAGCCTTCTTTTAATAAAATGTAGGGCATGCGTGCCCATGGTTTCTTTAATGTAAATCCCATGTAATGTAGGATCTCCCAAGCTAGAGGAGGTGGTTCAAAATCTAAAGTTGTGGTGAAACCAACCCAATAATATACAAAGGTGGACAGGTGGGAGCTGAAAAACACCAACCATCGGGTTCAAGGTGTTTTTCCCTAGGTCTGGGTTAGCTTATCAAAAATGATAAATAAGCTAACCAATAGAATCTCATGATCATGCCATATTATTTTATTTCTGTCTGATTTCATGGTTTATTTATTATGTATGTGTTTTCAGGATCACATAGTTAATGAAATAAACAAGCATTCAAAGATGGAATAAAATAAAAACTGGACCATGCGTAACCATTATCAAAACACGATTAATCACTTAAGAAAATATCACTTAATGTTAACAAGCATGTGATAATGATAAACTATTCATAAAGGATTGAAATCCCTCAAATAACATATTATGTCAGACCAACCCTTCCCTTACTTGATTAAGGGAAAGGCTCAATAAAAATATGTGTTTAACCAACCTCTGTTGGGACACTTACTTTTATAAAGGAAGCCCTTATGAAAGTTTTAGATTGACTTAAACATTTTACATCAAGAGGAGTAGCCCTTGTTAGACTTGTTGTAAAATAGAGGCAAGTGTTGAGGAAATCCAAGTTAGGATTTTAGGATTGGGGAGTCCACTCAACAGATCAAGGAACTATAAGCTCATAGTTGGCAAAGACCTGCCTACCTAAATACCTTTAAATAGCTTGACCAACCCTTGTTGGGGTTATGCGAAGGGTAATATTGATCCTTGCGACTAGAATGTCATAGAAACTAGGAATTCCAAGTTCAATGGTGTGGGCTGTTGAGACATGATAAAATAGTAAGATAATTAATAAATTCATTTATTATTTTTCATAAAATGTAATAAAAAGGAACTAATAAATATGCTCTTTTAATTTGTAGAATCAATATGAAAAACATGTCAGCCACATTTTCTCTACGATCAATTCTGGATAAAGAAAATATCCTCACCGGTAGTAACTTTAAAGAATGTTTTAGGCGCCTTCCGGTTATCCTACGCTATGAACTAAAGTTTTACATGCTGGACTCCTCATTTCTTGATTCTCCTGCCCAAGGGGTGAGTGATGAATATTTCCTAGTCTATGATCAACATCTGAATAATGCACTCAACATTCAATGTTTGATGTTTTCATCAATGTCTAGTGATCTCATGAAGTCTCATGAAGACATGGATGCCTATATCATGATCAAGCACCTCCATGGTCTATACTAGGAGAGAGAAAGATAGGAATGGTTTGAGATATCCAAGGCTATATTTCAGAGCAAGCATGGAGAGGGTGCCCCAGCTAGGCCTCATGTAGTAAAGATCATTGGCTACATTGAGTGCTTGGAGGTTCTAGGGTTTAAACTCTCCAAATAACTGGGTACTTATCTCATTATTGCATCACTCCCCCGGAGCTTCTCTAAATTTGTTGTAAATTTCAACATGAACAACATTGAGAAGTCTATATCTGATCTTCTTATCCTCATTCACCCAGTGGACAATGATATGAAGTGTCAAAAACATTTTGTCCTTATGATGAATAAAAGGAAAGGGAAGGTGAAGAGATTTAAGCCCAAAGCTTCTTCAAGGCCTTCTAAGAAAAGGAAGATCAAAGGGGAGGCAAGAGAACAAGAGGCTGTTTGTTTCACATGTGGCAAGAAGGGCCACTAGAAGAAAAACTGTACCCAACCAAGGAAGCAAGGGGAAGCTTCAGGTGAATTTGTTATCGAATGAAATCTATCTATTTCTACCAATTTGGTATTATATACTTCTTGTGGTGCTCACATCTCTATCCAAATACAGAAACCAAATAGATTCAAAAAGATTGACTGAAGTGAGGTGGATCTGCGAGCAGCCAATAGAGCCAGACTCGTTACTGTAGCTGTCAGAGATTACCACCTCACATTGCCTACTGGGATAGTCTTGGTTTTAAAAGTATGTTATTATGTACCCTCTGTAACCAAAAACATTATTTCATTATTCAAATTAGATACAGATAGATTCATCTTCAAGTTTGTAAGTGAATGTTTCTACTTTTATAAAGATATCATTTGTTTTGGTAGGGCACATTTATATATCAGGATTTATGTGTTAGAATACACAAACCAAGTAATGGAAATCGATGAAAAAGTTAATTCACATGACTCATACCACACCAAACTTTGGCATCACCAGCTAGGTCATGTCAATGAGAAATGTTTGACAAAATTACATCAAGATGGGTATTTAGATTCTTTCAAACTAAAACCACTTGGTGTGTATCATGTGTGTCTACAAGGAAAAATAACCAAATCCCCATTAAGTAAGAAAGGTTAAAGGGATAAGGATATTCTAGAATTAGTTCACACAGATGTGTGTGGACAATTTCTAGTTGAAACAAGGGGTGGGTTCTAGTACTTCATAACTTTAACTGATGATTTTAGTATATATGGATATATTTACTTAATGAGGTATAAGTCAGATTATTTTTATTGGTTTAAAGAATACAAGAATGAAATTGAGAACCAACTTGGTAAGAAGATTAAGAAACTCCACTCAGACATAGAATGTCATGACCTGTCCTAGTGGGGCCCGTACTGCAACTTTCTAAGCCCACCTCCAATAGGCTAGGGGCTAGTGACTAGCACCGAGTAGGAATGCTACTAACATGGGAGGCATTGCCTATAAACCTGCACACACGCACACACATCTCCAAGCCCAAAAAGATGAAAAGTAAAAAATAATAAATGAAAAAGATACATGCATACACTAAAACCCAACCACAGAGTACAACAGGAATGCAAAGTACAAGATAGTAAAACCCTGGGCCAAAAGTACAAGCCCCCCAAAAGAAAGTCTGTAACAATGTCCAACCTATAAGGAAAGGTACTGGGACTACAATCTGTAACCATAGGAACACACCTCAGACCTCCTGATCTCACTGAGTATCGTCCGGTCCTGGTCCGCCAAGAATCCTGTCAAAGGCTCGCTCATCTGCACAAGACACGACACGTGTGGGCAAAGACCGTGTAGGGTTGAGTATAACAATACCCAATAGGACACCCCGAAACCAAAAAAGAAAATACAAAAAGAGAAATACCACAAAGGAAAGATACAGTCATCTACACACATTATATATCTATAGAACATATAACAAGAATATCTAGATATACTCATACACAAACGACCATCGCGATATCACCACTAGGATCCAGCTCAAAGATTCCACTAAGCATGCAACCTGGAGAATGCACTCCTAGGTCTGAAGAGAGATATACGAAGTACTCGTTCCGGGAGAACTCACTCCACAAGTACCTTAAGAACACGATTCTCAGATGAGGATCACAACCAAGTCATGGGGTGATTCCGAAAACTCAGTCTGAGCTAATCCGCTAAGCAGAGGATCGGTACTTGGGTAAAGTTGGTCATGTCGATTCCAAGAAATCTACCTAGGGTTCCAAGAATGAATAGAGGGTCCGAATCTAAGTCTCACAAAGGGGATTCCAACAACTCTATTTAGGAAGTTCTGTTAAAGGGATCATACTCATGTGTAAAGGAAATGATACCAGAATCTTCAGGGAAAAGACCAAGGGAATGAACCCTAAGAAAACTAGTTTAAGTCATAGAAGACAGGTGGCTAAAGCCATTTCAGACAGGTTACACGATGTGTAGTATGGTTACACACCGTGTTCCTTGACCCCGGGTACTTCCTTTGTAAACAGACCATGTCATTCGTTTAAGCCATGTAAAACCAAACAACACGGCGTGTAGAAAAAGTACACACCGTGTTCCTTGACCCCGGGTACTTCCTGTGTAACCGGCCCATGTCATTCATCTTTTATGGTAGAAAGTAACTACACAGAGTGTATAAGAAACACACTCCATGCCCAAGAACCTGGGGCTCGCTCCGTGTACGGTGGCCATGTGCCCGTACACAGCCTATGTCCATGTCTGTGTCGCCTGCCCGTGTATCAGTACATGAGGTATCGCATGTATCTGGCCGGGTTTGGCTGAGGAGGGGTATACACGACGTGTCCTTGGCCGTGTACCCTTCCCGTGTCCATGTACTCCCGGAGTACACGCCATGTAAACCTGCCGATGAACACATGCCGTGTAGCCCATACTACACGGTGTGTAGTCAGGAAATTTTCAGAATGATGTCCTCTTCCTCGCACTTTGGCCGATCCTCCGGATCGCATTCCTCGGGTCCGTTTTCCGCGAAACTCAAGATCAAGGGTTACCTCGATGTCATGATGCTGAATACGTGGGTGTCAGGCCTTCGATCAGCTTGATGAAAAATATATGATCCTATGATGAAAAAGCGCTCGAAGAGCGATTTTCTCCCTAATCTCTTAGATCTGTCTACTATCGTCACAATCGCAGATCCATTGGTTTGTTCTGGTGTTGGATATATTATCTCAGATCATTACGCTGTAGATCGGAGGTGTAATCGATTGTTGTTCTCTATCCCAGGAAGAACGAAGAACAAGTACGAAGAATGCGAGGAGAGAATCACAAAAATTGAACAAGAGGGACGAACCTCAATTATTGTTCATGACGATCTGGGTTCGTCACCGTTAGATCAAAACCAAAACAACCTCAAGAATCAAAACCTCAAAATCCGCGTAAAAACCCGTCCTGCAAGAACGATCAATCTGCGGGCTAGTCTATTCATGGATTAGTCTACGTTCGTCATGGAAATCAAAAATGGGGAAGGAAATCAAAAACAACATCCTACCTAGATTCCGCGGCATTCGTCGACGATGATCCGGTCGATGCGTCCTCATCGCCGCATTGGGAGGTTTTATCCAGAGCCTCCAGAGCCACCAAGGGTTTCAGGGTTATGAGGTTTGTTACCCTGGAACCTTGCACCAGCCTTTAATTAAAAAGGAAAGGGATATCTGTTGCAGCAGATTTAAAATATTCCGCTGCAGAATAAAATATTTTCATTTAAATATTTTATTACTCTTACGTCCCAAAAACTAGATTTCACCACCAACCTACATCGGCCGATGTTAGGCCTTTCCTAAGGTAAAATTGATGTTCTGTACGCAATGGTACCATCATATTTCTAATCCGAGCACCCGTTTATGAGTTATTCCACTTTTTCAGGAAAACCGCACGTGTGCACAATTTAATAATTAAATTAAATTCAAACACTTGTTCCAGGATCACCGGGCCTCGGAACTGCACGCCGTCTCAGAGCCTGGTCTCAAATTAGTTCCCAAATAATATTAAAATAATACATGAAAAAATACAGGACATTACATCACACCCACCTTAGGGATTTTACATCCCCGAAAATCCAAAATAAAGGCTACTAAAAAATATGAGGGTACTACACGTGAATCATTGCCTCCCGCTCCCACATGCTCTCCTAGAGATTCCCGTGCTGCCACCAGACACGCACCAAGGAAATAGCTCACCCACGAAGCATCTTCTCTTGCCGATCCCTGATCTCCACTGGGTACTCTGTAAAGGTTGCTCCATCATCAATGTCCAGCTCGCCCCAGTTGATAACGTGCGATGGATCATGCACGTACCTCCATAGCTGCGACACATGGAAGATGTTGTGTACTCGGTCCATCTAAGGAGGTAGAGCCAAGTGATACGCCACCTCACGGACTCTACTCCGAATCTGAAAAGGGCCAATGAACCTCAGAGTTATATTGCTGCCTCGGTCAAATATCCACAATACCCATCGAGGTGAGACATGAAGGAACACATGGTGTCCTTCCTCAAACTCCAAGGGCCTCCTCCTCCTATAGGCATAAGAATTTTACCAACTCTGTGTAGTCTTCATCCGCTCCTGGATGACCTGCACCTTCTTTGTAGTGGCTCTCACCATCTTTGGGCCCATGAGTGCTGACTCTCGTAAGTCAGTCCAGCAAAGTGGTGACCTGCAAGGTCGCCCGTACAGAGCCTCGAATGGTGCCATACCAATAGTGGAATGATAACTATTTTTGTAAGAAAATTACACCAATGATAGGTGATCCTCCCAGCTATGACTGAAGTCAATAATGAAAGCTAGAATCATATCCTCCAGAACCTGGATGGTCCGCTCCTTCTAACCATCGGTCTGAGGATGGAACGCTGTTCTCAAGAATAACTAAGTCCCAAAAGCTTCCTGCAATCCCTTCTACAACCGGGATGTGAAACGAGCATCATGATCTGAGAGGATCATGGATGGAACTCCATGAAGTCGAACTATCTCCTACACGTAGAGGTGTCCCAAGCTCTCTACCGAACTCTAACCCCATATGTCTAGGAAGTGGGCTGACTTGGTGAGTCAATCGACGATCACCCAGATGGAATCGTGTCCCCTGGACGTACGTGGTAAAGCCATCACGAAGTCCATGGATATCCCATCCCACTTCCACTCTGGCACCTCAAGGGGCTGAGTCAAACTTGCTGGCACCTGGTGCTCAACCTTTACTTGCGGACAAGTAAGGCACCAAGAAAAAAAGTCTACCACACCCTTCTTCATTCCCTGCCACTAGAACTGATGTCGGAGTTCCTAATACATCTTTGCCACACCCGAATGCACCGCCAAAGGAGATGTATGGAACTCCTTTAGAAACTCATCCCAAAACGTCACTGGTACTACTATGCACCCTATGAAAAAACAACGTGTTCCCTACCTTTTGAATATCCATCAGCCGCAACACCTATGGATATCTGAGCACGTAGAGTCTCACAACTAAAATCCCCACGCTGTGATTCCCTAACTTGCTGTAAGAGTGGAGGGGTAACAACCATCGACTGAAGGTAAGCTCCCTCATCTCCATACATGAAGGATAATTTCAAAGAGGCCAACTGCCTTGTCGCCTCATCCAGCAACTGCGAACTGGATTTCCTGCAGAGAGAATCCACCACAATGTTCCCCTTCCCAGGAGTATAAACGATCTCAAAGTCATAATCCTAGAGGAACTCAAGCCACTAACTCTGCCTCAAATTCATATCTTTCTGAGAAAATATATATCTAAGACTCTTCTGATCAGAGTAGACGGTAAACTGCTCACCCATCAGGTAGTGCCACCACATCTTTAACATGAAGAATACCGCTTCCAACTCAAGATCATGGGTCACATAGTTCTTCTCGTGTGGCCTCAACTGATTTGATCCATAGGAAATCACCGCTTGACTCTACATCAAGACACAACCAATCCCAGTTTCTGATGCGTCACAGAACACTATGTACTCGACACCCTCCTCCGGTAATCTCAAGATCGAGGCGCTCGTTAGACACTATCTTAACTACTAGAAAGCCTGCTGGCATCTCTTGGTCCACATGAAAGGCTACCCCTTTCAGGTCAAAGATGTCATGGGTGCTGTAATCCTGGAGAAATAAAGGATTAATCTTTGATAGTAGCCTACCAACCCAAGGAAACTCCACACCTCCTTCACACTCTGGGGTGGGTCCCATGCCATCACTACCTCTACTTTGGCTGGGTCCACTGCTGCACCATCTGCTGAGATAACGTGTCCCAAAAAGTGTACCTCCTATAACTAGAACTGACACTTTGAGAGTTTCCCATACAATTGGTGCTCTCGGAGTGTGTCCAGAACCATCCTTAGGTGTCTCGTGTGCTCCTCCTCGGACGCAGCGTACACATGGATATCGTCAATGAAGACCACTACAAACCAGTCTAGATAGGGCTGAAATATCCAGTTCATGAGTCTCATGAACACTGCTGGGGCGTTCATCATGCCGAAGGGCATCACCAAGTACTCATAGTGATCGTAGTGACATCGGTAAGCCGTCTTCGGTATATCCTCATCCCGTACTCACAACTGGTGATAGCCTGATCGTAGATCAACCTTCGAGAATCATTGTGCCCCTCTCAACTGGTCGAAAAGGTCATATATCCTCGGTAGTGGATACCGGTTCTTCACGGTCACTTGATTCAAGCACCGGTAATCCACACATAGCATCAAGATCCCATATTCCTACCTAGAAAACAACACTGGGGCCGCCTAGGGTGAAACACTGGGTCTCACAAAGCCCTTCTTCTGCAAGTCGTCCAGCTGCACCATCAGCTCACGAATCTCTACAGGAGCCATCCGATATGATGATGCTGATATCGGTGTCGTCCCAGGTTGAAACTCAATACAGAAATCTATCTCCCGATAGGTAGGTAGCCCAAGGACATCCTTAGGAATGAGTTCCTCGTACTCAGCCACTACTACTGGAAACTAAAAACACGTAACATCTGTTACGCCAAGGGCTAGGCTAGCCAACATATGTGAAATTGGTTGTGCCCTCCTACGCATGAGTCCATCTTGTGCTACCTAGGTCTCTCTTTCACCGACAAAAGAGAACCTCGTTCCATCACTACGGACACACTGCACCCTTCGCCAAAAACAGTCGATCTAGGCATGAACTGTGGATAGCCAATCAATACCAAGATTTAAATGATAAGGCCTCAACGCTACCACCAAGAGGTTCCAACAAAAACTATTTCCTCTAAGGGTCAGGTCACACTATCTAAATAGGTGTGTGATCTTTAAATCTTCTTCAGTCAGTCTTTCTAAGCGTGAGGGTCGAGTCAATGGATCACCTAGAATCTCAAGGTCTCGAACAAGATAAGAAACTAGAAAGGAATGAATAGAACTTGTGTCTATAAATACGGTTGCAAAAGTAGAAAAGACACATATAGTACCTCTAATCATTTAGGGAGTACCTGGGTCATAAGCCTCTACCACCTGTAGCTATCCCTGCCTCGGTCTGCCAGCTCCCTGAGCCTGGGGTGGACCTCTAGGGGGTGGTGGTGGTAAAAGGTCAAAACACTGACCACCTCTAGCTGCTCTCCCAGCTCCCATACCATGTCCTCCGCCCCACGGATCTATCTGCTCCACATGTTTCCTCTGCCTCGGTGGTCTATCCACTTCTCCCGTGTCAGTAGTACGACAGGTCGGACAATCTCGAGTGAGATATCCCCTGCCATCACATGAGTAGCATCGCCTCTCTCGAGGCTGGCTGGATGCACCCTACGAACCCTGTACGGCAGATCCCCTATCCTGGGATCTCCTCTGGAATCATCTCCCATTCCTGGGTCCCTGACGTCGGCTCCTTGTTGCTGAGGTCTCTACTCCAGCTCGCCCACTACTGACAACTTCCGGCTGTCTCTGCTCTACTAAGAAGCTATCGACCACCAAAGCCCGCTCGAGAACCCCAGCATAAGAAGGGATGATCATAGGGATGATGATAGCTTGGATATCTCTGTGCAAGCCCTGCTCAAAAGTCTGATCTCTGAAGTACTAATCTCTAACCATATCCATCAAGTACCGTGAGAGGTCGGTAAACCTTGAAGAATAGTTAGCCACCGTCATGGTTCCCTGCTGGAGATGAAGGAGCTCCTGTATGCGTATTGTTGTCTGGGTAACCGATGAAAACTCTTCTCTAAATAGACGCTCAATATTTGACTATGAAAGTGTTGCCTCATCGTGGGTTTGGATAACCAAACTCCACCATCGTCCTACTGAGCCCAGCAGAAGGCTCGCTGCGAGGATCACCATCTGGTCTGTTGGTGTCCTGACCAAACGAAAGACTCTGGCCACTGCCTCAAGCCAGTCCTCTGCTACCTGAGGGTTAGGCTCGCCTCAAAACCCGAGGGGTATCTATCTCTGAAACTCATGGAGTGCGCTCAGCCTGCGCTCCTCCTCCACTGGTACAGTAGGAACTAAACACTGCTCCGCAGGTGGTGGGATAACCGGCACACCGATTGATGGTAAAATTGGGGGATCCAGTCCCTGTATTGAGGATTCATAACTAAGGGGTCATACTCATGATCGTGCTACTAAATCATAGTAGGTGCGCATTGCGGAGGAATCCTGTAAAGAAACAAGATCCATCTCAGTCAGTGAGTATATCTGGTGAGCTGACTCAAGAAGCACAAGGAAACCATAACCCATTTTTATATGATTCATGTACCATTATTTTTCCCCAACAACTAGTTTTCTCATGTTCTGAGTCGAAAAAAAAGTTATCGGAGTCCTGGTGTATGTATACGTCGGCTGCTCGCATCAACACTGGGGTCCCTGGTCTAAAATCCGAACTCGAAACACTTAAAAATGTTGCCCCAAACCAACTCACAGACTCTCGGTCCTAAGGTAGAACCGACGAGCTCTGATACCACTCTATCACGACCCGTCCCAGTGGGGCCTGAGCCGCAAATCCCCAATCCTGCCTTCAATAGGCCAGGGGATGGTGACTAGCACTGAGTAGGAATGCTAATAACATGGGAGGAATTGCCTATAAACTTGTACACACGTACACACATCTCCAAGACCACAAAATTGAAAAGTAAAAACTAATAAAAGAAAAAGATACATGCATACACTAAAACCCAACCACAGAGTATGACAGGAAAGTAAAGTACAAGATAGTGAAACCCTGGGCCAAAAGTACAGGCCCACCAAAAGAAAGTCTGTAACAAAGTCTAACCTATAAGGAAAGGTACTGGGACTATAATCTGTAGCTGTAGGAACACACCTCAGGCTGCCTGATCTCACTGAGTATCATCTGGTCCTGGTCCACCAAGAATCCTATCAAAGGCTTGCTCGTCTACACAAGACACGACACGTGCGGGCAAAGCCCGTGCAGGGGTGAGTATAACAATACCCAGTAGGACACCCCGAAACCACAAAGGAAATACAACAAGGGAAATACCACAAAAAAAAGATACAATCAGCTCCACACAGTATATGTCTACAGAACATATAACAAGAATATCCAGATATACTCATACCCAAACGACCATCGTGATACTGCCACTAGGATCCAGCTCAAATATTCCACTAAGCATTTAACCGGGAGAATGCACTCATAGGTTTGAAGAGATATATATGAAGTAATCATTTCGAGAGAACACACTCCACAAGTACCTTAAGAACACGATGCTCAGATGAGGATCATAACCAAGTCATGGGGTGATTCTGACAACTCAGTTTGAGCTCATCCACTAAGCAGAGGATCGACGCCCGGGTAAAGTTGGACATGTCGATACCAAGAACTCTACCTAGGGTTCCAAGAACGAATAGAGGATCCGGCTCTAAGTCTCATAGAGGGGATTCCAAAAACTCTATTCAGGAAGTTCTGCTGAAGGGATCACACTCCTGTGTAAAGGAAATGATACCAGAACTTTTAGGGAAAAGACCAAGGGAACAAACCCTAAGAAAACTAGTCCAAGTCACAGAAGACAGGTGGCTCAAGCCATTTAAGACAGGTTACACGGCATGTAGTATGGTTACACACCGTGTTCCTTGACCCCAGGTACTGCCCGTGTAAATGGCCCATGTCATTCGTTCAAGCTGTGTAAAACCAAACTACACGATGTGTAGAAAAAGTACACGCCGTGTTCCTGGACCCCGAGTACTGTAACAACCCAAGATTTTCTAAGATACATTATTTTTAATTTCATTCATATATTATTTTGTACGATACACCAAGATTATCTTACGCTACACGAAACACCGTATTAGCTTGCAGTATACGCAACACTATTCTTGGCTCGTGTTACACCCAATTTCAAGTTCGTTTGATAGAAGTTATTCTACGCAACATTGAGTGTATATATATATATATTCAATGTATAAATAAAATATGGTTTGATTCTATTATACGCAAAAAAAAATGGAGTCTTTCACTACACGCAACCCTAACTTGGCTTGCATTACACGCAATCACGACCTTCTTCGATAGTGTGTGTTGTACACAATATCGGGTTTCACTGAATAATGATATACGGTTAAAATATTATTATGAACTAGCCGTTATGAATATTATTAACAAAAGTTTGAATTTTATAACATTATTACTCATCTTACATATTTTCTAGAACATTGTATGAGAACAAAATAATTATTTCGGTTAAAATAAGTATTTTTCAAAAAATGCAGTTTTTCCGCCTTTTGATGGAGCACCCACATTAAATCTAGTTTTTGACATGTTTATAAGTTCAATTTGACAAAATAAAATTCTTCTTTGGAATCAGGATATAAAAATTTACTTTGTATAAAATTTTCATATTATTCTAATAACTTTCATATTTTAATGAATAGTAAAAACCCGCTATATTTTAATTAAAAACAACTTTTTTCATCGTAATAATTTATGCGGTTAAATTATAATATTGAATGGTTTTAAATTATAAATAGAAAACATTTTTACCATTTAATATAATTTAGGTCATTATCATTTATTTTACATTGAATTCATAGGTTAAATCAATTCAATCTTTGGCAATGTTTTAACTTTTAAAACCTATTCGCTTAACAACAGGATTAATTTTAAATTAATTACTGAAACTTCAGTGTTTTGAATTTTTAAAAATGTATTTCATATTTGGAATCAGTGGGTCCAAATTATGTTAATAGGTTACTTCTTTTATATTATGAATAGTAACTATGGTAATTTTTATTTACTGCGGTTAAAGGTAAATAGGGTAATTCAAGGTTAAAATAATATTATAATAATTCAACATTACCTTGAAACTTGTCCTAACATTATTGGATTAGTAGTGGCCAACCATGGGAATCCTTGGGTCGATTTTGGGACCCCATTGATCCACTTGGTAGTGACAATGAAAATTTGGATTAGTTAATTTAATGTAAAGAAAAATTGACATTAACAACAATATTTTAGTAATTAATTTTTATAAGGGGTTATATAAATTATATTTTCGACTATAAATATTCATTGGAAATATAAAACTATTTCTTACATAGTGATATTTTGTTTATAATTTTTAGACACCAAATAAATTAAATTATTTATGACACAATAATGATAAAGTATTTACCTCGTTAATAAATGATTTAAATAAATAAGATTATAATGATTAAAATATTTTTCAAAACATGTCCAATTATGATTGGATGATTTTATTTCTACCATTAGTCATCTTATCTTCATCTTTAATTATTTTTTGACCTTTTGAAACCGAATATATGTTTATAATAAAATAATATTTCCACACTTTCCAAAGGTTCCCCTCTCCTCCCTTATAAAAGGGAACCTCCTCCTTCTCTTCCCCACACCACTTTGAGCCTTCAAGATCGAAACAACCCTTCCAAATTATCTTCTAAACTTCCCTAGAAACATCCTAGAGGTCCTGGTATACTTCAAAGACCAATCTTAGTTCCCTAAGATTAGGTTTCAAAGAGGCGTATCGAAGAAGAAGTAATTTCTTCTACCGATTCTTTCAAGATTCTTTCTTCTTCAACTTCTTCTTATTTAGTTGTTTCATTATAAAGTAATAAAATCAGTATCACTAATATACTGATATGTTATTATAAATATGAAACAACCCCATCCATCCTATTGAAAACAAAATCACCTCGCGTGCGTACGTACAGAATACCGTCTCCACGCCGGGGTGTAATCTGTTTTTCCACCAACACCTTACATGGATGGGTATAATGGTGTAAAGAATAAATATACATAGTTATTATAACATCATACTAATTCTGATATATTGTATCATCCACTCAAATTCAATTCAATAATTATGGAAACGATATCATCGCTCGTGCATACGTACGGACTACCGTGTCCACAACACGATGAGATTAATTCTCCATGTTAACCATTTAAGAATGATTATAAAGTATATATAAGAAATAATAATGAAATATATGAAATTATAAAGCTACTGGATTTATGTATATATATATATATGTATGTCATATACTTAATTCCATTCAAATCAATAAGGAAACGAAAAAAGCGTTCATGCGTACGTACGACCTACCGTCTCCATGAACGGTGTATTTCTTTCCATTTATCGATCTATTATATTTATGTATATTCTGAATATATATTATATATAAATCATGTTTTATATTTTTTAATTAATTAATCATGATCTAATTAAACATATGAATAATTACAAGTCAAAAAACGGACGACAAATGAAGCGATTTTACCCAAAACACTCTTTAACATGGAATTTACAAATGAACGGGTAATATAAAGTCATAATTGAACCATATATGATATCATAACAATGAATATGATTCTGTAATAAGTCAATTACATTATTTAAATCATTATACAGGAGGTTTGGATACATACGAAGCATATCGGACAGAAGGTAAGGGATAATTTTGCAAATCTCATTTTTATCCGAGATTGCTTATTCGTAAGTATTTACTGGGGTTATTTCTGTCATCCATGTCCATGTTTTATAAAAGTGTTTTCATGTATGTTTAAAGTCCTTTTTACCCATTCTTTACTTTTACTACATGGTATGTAAGGAATCTTTCTTTTGTTTATGTTATGAGGTGCTTTTTGACTCTTCCGTCAAAAGTACGAGAAGAATGTTTTTTTAACTTATACAGCACGAACGGATTTTTATAGTTTTATAAAGCCTTATTTTCATGAGGATTTCTCCAAAAGATTTCATGACTATTTTCAACAAAATATTTTTCTTTCAAAATTTCATGTTGTTTTGTGAAAAGAAATTTATTTTGAAGAAGAAAGGATATTTTCCTCAAGAATTCATTTCAAGTGTTTTATCAAAACCTTTTTCCATCTAAGATGACATTATTTCATATGTGTATATTTCAAGTATAAAGTATCTATGATTTACATGGTTTCACTTTTCTTATTATGAAATGATATCCATTTCTTTTATATGGATTATGTGATTATGGGATGATGTTTATGAAAACCATTTTATTTTTTGGGTTATTATGAATGATGTATTTTTATTTTGTGGCACAAGTAAGAATGATTTCATTATGAGATGGGTGGGACCTATATCTTCCTCCAATGCATTGGGTAAAGATTTATATCTCATGAGATAGACATGGATGGAAAGACAAGTTAAACCGGTTCAGTAATACAGGCCTAGAATGAGGAGTGAACTCGATTCATAAAGGGACTTTGTCCACTAAGATGGTCTTGGCAGCAATGCCTTGGATACTATGGAAATCATATCATGTGCTTAATGGTTTCCACAATTACATGTTTTATTCCCATGCTATTTTATCATGATTGATGTTCCCTTATGATATATATGCCTTACGTACTTCCAAGATTCATGTCTTTGCTCAAGATTTTGATGTTTAGATTTTATGTTCAAGTTTTTTCATTCAAATTTTTATGGATTGTTTTATGTTCTCTATGTTTACCCTTACTGGGCATTTGAGTTCACCCCTTTTATGTTTTCTTTTCCCCAGGATATAAATAAAGGTTTTAGGTAAGAAAAAAAGGGGAAGATCTTTATTGGGAGATGCTAAAGATCTTTCACCACGATTAGAAGATTTTATTCCGAGTTTCCAAAGAAACTAAACTATTACGGTCCTTGTGTGTCTGTTTTTGTTATGTATTAAGTATTCTGCAAAAGTAATGTAATGTCCATGTACATCAAGATTCGGTCCTCTACAGTTGGTATCAGAGGAAAGGTTTAGTCAACCTTTGGAAACTAGGATGTGAAAATGTTAGTGAGATCCCTAGAGATATTTATAAGGTATGTCTATGGATGTACCTAAGGTTTAGTAATGTCCCTAAGGTTTAGTATAACTATGGGTTATAGTCCTAGAATTATGTTTAAAATCATGAATAACCTAGGGTGAACCTAAGCTATCATAGGTTAAAGAAGGTGTCATAAGTTATACATCCTATAAGTGACTTTTTATGATTATGTGGTTCCTCATTATTTTTACTGTTTATTAAACAATGGTTTCTGGTTTTAGTTAATGGGGGGAACCGGAAGGAATTGGGTTGACATTGAATCCGATAGAAAAATTTGTGACTATGAGAAAATAAATTGCGTAATTCCCAGAGAGAAAGATATTATGATTATTCCGAATCAGATATCGCGATATATGATTAACAAGGTGAACTTTAGTGGCATTCCCAATTCATCAAATAAGAGGAATATGTACTTTTATGCATGTTCGCATGTTGAGGAGCATACATAAAGGAAAATTGAGATTTCTAAAGAAGGGAAAAAGAACCTTGATGAATACATCAAATAGAGGGGAAGATGTTATCTGTGTGGAGAGAAGGGTCATAGAGTGATAGACTATTATGAAGTTCAATGTCTTATCTGTGGAGAACATGGTCGTTACCCAACTCAATGCCCTGACCTAAGAGGTTACATCTAAATCAAGGAAGAAATTATTCCATGAAAATAATTGAAGAGGATGGTTTGAAGTGTTTATGTATTGGTATTCAAGAATAATGTTGTTGAGGTACTTTTATGGTGTATTAGAATATTTTTTTATTAGTATATTGTGGTTTTCAATAATTTTATGGTACCGGTAACCATGAAAAGTGATTCAAATATTTTGGAAAGCAGATGATATGCACATAATGAAGGGATAAGAAGATAGTGAGATGTTTGATTGTATTTAGGATCTAATGATTGATATAATGACTAAGTGATATCATGGTTTGAGTATATAGAATTTTGAGGGTTTTTTTATGTGGAAAGTGTTAACTTTTAACTGCATTCATGTTTTCACTAAGGTTCAATGGGTATTAATTCTTCAATAGAATACATGATTAAGGTATTCACATATTTTTCATTTTACCAACAAAATATATCTTATGATATATTGGGGATAAATGATGGCATTCACGTGATTGTTATTTGACATTTCAAGTAATCATTTTCTTTATACTATGACGTTGGACCGAAGTATTTTAGATAATCCTAAAGATTGGAATGGATTATATTGGACATAAGTTAGTATTATTTAAGGATAGAACTTTTTTCGATATTATTGATGGGATGTTATAGTAATGTAATTTTAGAAAAAGGACAACCTACAGGACGTGCGACAACCCATCACGTCAGACAAGGCTGTGGGAATCGAACCCACAACCGAAGTGCGACTGACCTTTATCACATACCAATGGCCTATAGGAACTCCCTGGTTAGTAGAAACTAGTTTTATTTTATTAAGTGGTATAATATATGAAGTATAAGTTCATTTTTGTAATCGTATACGATTAACCTCACCATAGATGGACTTATGTATATTTGATAACTTTTGCTATCCTTTTGTTTGAAACAGATGGAATGACCCATCATTCTATCACATGATCTGTTAACACTTCACGAATAACAAATTCAACTTAATTTATTTAAGAGATGAAGTGGAAATTGTTCAAATCACGAACAATAGTGAGATTGTACCAAAATCAAGCAAGTATTTCTTCTAATTCAAAATTTTCAACTTTAGGGAAATGATATTGAAAACCAAAAATGTTGTCCTAGTGATCTTATATCCGATGAATCAGATGATACCTTAGATCATCACAAATCAATGGCTTTGTGATTGTTGGCTTTTTCATAGCCATGTCCTCTACCACTCTCCATCAGAACTTGATGATTTGATTTTTATTCCATATCCATATTTTCACCTATGTTCTCCTATATGGAAACCCAGTGATGAGGTACTTTGGGTAATCATTACGTTTCATACTTTAGTTTTTAAAATTAAGTTTTAGTATTCCTTTTTATTATGTGGGTTTCTATAAATAGTAAATGATTTATAACCCCGATGAATTTCGAGGGCAAAATTCATTTTAAGGGGGGTATAATGTAACAACCCGAGATTTTATAAGATACATTCTTTTTAATTTCATTAATATCTTCTGTTTTACGATACACCAAGATTATCTTGCGCTACACGCAACACCATATTAGCTTGCAATATACGCAACACTATTCTTGGATCGTGTTGCACACAATTTCAAGTTCGTTTGATAGAAGTTATTATACGCAAAATTGAGTGTATATATATATATATATTCAATGTATAAATAAAATATGGTTGGATTTTGTTATATGCTACAACAATGGATTCTTGCACTACATGCAACCCTTACTTGGCTTGCATTACACACTGTAAAGACCCGGAAATTTCAAGGAAATTTTTTTGTTAATTTTCTTTGGAATTTTACAAGAGCGCAGTTTCAGACGACACCTGATTCCGAGGTCCGGTGGGCCCGGAATCATCAACCGAAGTTCGGCTCGGGTACGTTCAGTAAACGAACGAGCGGGAATTTCTAACTTATGAACCGGTGCCCGGAATCAAAATTCCGAGGGCACCGTTGGAATCGTAGCGCCGGTATTTGCTTAGGAACACCTGTTCCAGAGGTGCGTTCTGACGAGGGGTGATGATAAAAAATTGTGGAAGATTAATTAATAATTTATCTACGATTTTTATTTTACACTAAGTGTTTTATCCTTTGGGTGGAAGTTGGGTAACTCCCAACTTCCCTTTAGAGGTTATGAGGGTGGTGGGCCCACACGAACCCCACCCCCTCATATTCTCTAAACCCCCTTGTCTTCCCCCCTTTAAAAACTCTCTTAATTAATGTTATAACTCATGGTTTTAAATTGAGGAGTTATCTAACGTTATTGAAATTCAATCTATTGAATTTCAAAAGACTTAGGTAGTGTTATTAAATAAGTGGAACCTTTTCTTTTTTTTTGGGTTTTTGCTGTGCGGAAGAGAAGGGAGAGCTTTGTTTTCCCTTTGAAGTTCTTCTTCCTCACGATGAACTTCTCCGACGAAGAACGCGGCGACCTTCTTCCACGACGTCGGACTGCAACGCGTTGGTTTTCCTCCACGATGCCGCAATGCATCCTCTCCGCGACGTGCTTTCCGCGGCGAACCTACGTCCGACGCCGCAACGCACTTTCCGCGACGTGCCTCTCGTGGTGAACCTACGTCCGTCTACCGCGACGCCATAACCGCGATGCCGACGATGTCTACCTCCGTGACGTCCGACCTCCGCGACGCTCGTCCTTCGCGGATCGTTGATGAGCTTCGCGAGCTTCCTTCGAGGTAGGGGTTGTACCTTTATTCTTAATTTAATTTACGCCTTCGTAAATAAATTATTGGACCGCTTGTTATCATTAACATGGGAGGGGATCAGACCGCACAAACACGGTCGATCCTCCTCCCAAACCTTGTTGTTGGATTTTTACTCGTGGTTCGAAGAAGAGGCGGAGCGGTGCCGTGACACCGCGCTTGGACGCAAGGGGTTCATGGGAGTGCGCAAGATTGACGCGCCACTACGGACGACGAAGGCCGCGGCCGGTTCCGGGCCGCGGCGGATTTGAGAAGACCGGCGGCAAACCGGGCCGCCGGTGTCGGAAGACGAAAGGGAACCGGCCGGCCAGGTCGGGCCGGCCGGAAGGAAGTCAAACCGGGGGAATTAATTTTCCCCGGTTAGCCTTTAATGGCCCCCAATTAAATTGGGGGCCGGTTAACTTTAGAAGGGGGGCAGCGCCCCCCCCCCCCCCCCCCCCGTGTCGTCCAGCAGGCCCCCTCATGTGAGGGGGCGGTTTTATTTTGAAACCGGCGCGGCAAGGGGAAAAACGGGGGGGGGGGGTCTCGCCCCGCGCGCCGCCTGCGCGCCCAGCGCGCCGCCGCGCCGCCTCAGCGCACCGCCGCGCGCCGCCGGGGTCTCGCCCCGCGCGCCGCCTGCGCGCCCAGCGTGCCGCCGCGCAGCCTCAGCGCACCTCCGCGCGCCCCGCGCGCCGCCGGCCGAACCGGCCGGGCCGGTTCGGGCCGGGTCGGCCCCGACCCCTTCCTTCTCGAACGAGAACAGTTATTTGCCCGTAACTTGAGCTACGGGCCTCCGAATGATGAACCGTCTGCGGCTACACGATCCTTGGATCGAAACGGTCGTTTCGGTTTAACTCACTCAAAGTTTTGGTTTACTTTGGGTTCGGCCGGATTGGTTCGTACACGAAACCAACCGGGCCCTCGGAGCGGAAACGCTCATATCTTGAGCTACGGACGTCCGAATGGCGTGCCGTCTGTTCTGATAAGTTCCTCTTAGTGAGACGATCTTTTGGTATACTCCGCCCGAGGTTTGGATGCAGGTGGAGTACGGACGGGTTGGTTCGTTCACGAAACCAACCGGGCCCTCGGAGCGGAAACGCTCATATCTTGAGCTCCGGACGTCCGATTGACGTGCCGTCGACTTTGATGGAATCCTCTAAGTGGGACAGACCTTTTGGCTTACTCCGCTCGAGGTTTGGGTGCCGACGGAGTATGGTCGGGTTGGTTCGTACACGAAACCAACCGGACCCCTGGAACGAAAAAGCCAATAACTCACAGACCGGGCGTCCGATTGACGCGCCGTCTGTTGCGATAACTTCCTCTTGATGAGACTGAACTTTTGACATACTCCGCCCGAGTTTTGGATACAGTTGGAGTATGGCCGGGTTGGATCGTATCTGAAATCCCACCGGCCCCTGGAACGGAAAAGCTGATATCTTTCAGACAGGACGTCCGTTTGACGAACCGTCAGCGGCGTTGATGATCACGATGAGAAACGGTCCCTATGAGCATACCCTATGAGAGTTCAGGGTACAGTTGAGATATGGCCGGGTTTGGTTCGCTCACGAAACCAACCGGGCCCTCGGGACGAAAAGGATAATAACTCACAGACCGGGCGTCCGATTGACGCGCCGTCTGTTGCGTTGAGACTCCTTTGACGAAGCGGACGTTTATGGCACTTCTTCGTTGGACTTTGAGATACTTGGAGTATCGACCAGTAGCTCGTGGAGTGGACCCTCCCGGAGACGAGCGGGCGGGGGGGCGCTTGGTTGTAGCGGCGGACCCGCGATACTCTACGGAGTGTGTGCGCTTGGTTGTAGCGACAGACCCGCGACGGTGTTGACGTGCGTGCGGAGTACGGAGACCGTGTAGCCGACTGAGACCTGACGACTGCTTGACCGACTCGACTTGGAGTGAGTCGACTAGCCCAGTGGACGGAGCGCCCAGTAGTTGGCAGCAGACCCACGGCAGACGGAGCGCCCAGTAGTTGGCTGCAGACCCGCGGTACTCGACAGGAGGAGTACCTCTGTAGGCTATTTGGGTGAGCGCCCAGTAGTTGGCAGCAGACCCTCAGGGGACGGAGCGCCCAGTAGTTGGCAGCAGACCCGCAGTACTCGACAGGAGGAGTAACTCAGCAGTCATAGGTTAGTGAGCAGTACCTCGGAGTCGTGACAGGACTACTGCACACTTCAGAGACGAGGCTCTTCAGCAGCTACGGTTTCGATAATGAAAATCCTGGTTTGAGCTGAGTCAATGATCTTTGTATTTCCTCATGATTGAGATGGGTCGCTTGATAACTTAGGTATATGTATGGGCATATACCTGGGTAATGGTTATCCGTTGATTTCATAAACTTGTTATAAACTGTGCGGACTTGTTCTATTTACTCTTCTTTGTGGATTGGGTTGTTCTTGGGCTCGGTGTTGGAGCCGAACGGAAATTGGTGACATAGGTATATGTATGGGCATATACCTAATCAATACTGGATGTTGCTTCGTGATTGTATCCTTCATGTGGTTTATCCTTTGTGGATTTCGGGAGACCTTCGAGGGTCTCGGGGTCCCTACTGAGTATCTTATACTCACCCCTGCACGGGCTATGCCCGCACTTCGTTGTGTTGGTTGCAGACGACGGACAGCGCTGACTGCGGTTGAGGCTTTCGGAGTAGGTCGGTACCCGTAGGAGGACCACTGAGCGGGACGTGCTCGGAGCGGACAGTTGGACCCGAGGAGTTGTGGAGCTATCTGTACCTACCCTTCAGGTAGGATCCGTGGTGGACGATCCAGGAGCTGATCCATCTGTACCTACCCTTCAGGTAGGAATCGAGGAGGACGTCCCAGGAGTCGCTTGTACTTTCAGTTGTTGTTTTCCCTTTCGAGTTGTACTTTACTTTACAGTTGGGCTTGTATTTCCGGCCCCTTTACTTCAGCACAGTTGTTCTAGTTTTGTGTACTGCTTTACTTTCGCTTGTTACTCTGAGGTGCTTGTTTACTTTATTAAGGAAATGCCTTCCCTTTTTACTGGGATTTTACGCCTTGGTGCTAGTCGCCAGCCCCTGGCCTATGGAAGGCGGGCTTGGGGTAGTCACGGCACGGGCCCCGAGGGCGGGTCGTGACAAATTGGTATCAGAGGCGGTCGGTTCTACCGCAGACTCTGATCTTTTTTCTATGTGAAGCAATAGTGTTTAGTGTATTGAGTGTGGTTATCAGTTCAGGGAGTCCAGTGTTGGTGCGGAGGCCGACGTATCCGTACATCAGGACCCTGACTTCTGATTTCCGACTTAATGCACGAAAACACTGATTGCGTGTGGTTTTCCCAAAAGGTTTAAAGTCAGCTCAAACCAGGTCATCTCACCAGGTATAAATCGCTGACCGTGACACAACTGTTCAGGATGTCACCATGCAGATAGTTAGCTGGAGTTCCGAGAGAGTTCTCGATGATGGCCCACCGAGCAGCGAGACTCCGGTGCAGGGCACTTTTTCAGTGTTGGCACCTTCGGGTGGTGTACCAGCAACACCACCACCCGTTAGGTAGCAGATGCCACTAGATGACGGTGCACGCTAACAGAGCGCGATGCACGAGTTCCAGCAGTAGAGGCCTCTGAGGATACGAGGCAAGACAGATTTCCCAGGCAGCAGTGGACTGGATGGAGGCGGTTGCTAGAGTTCTACGCCTAGCTTGGATACTAGTAGAGCGGATGATGAACTTAGCTCCTGGTGTTTCCAGTGAGTGACCATGAGGTTGGTCCTTATAGTAATGAGGCTTCGGTACGTGAACCGATACCTGGGATAGTACCTACGGGTAGTGCGCCAGCTATGTCACTACCTGTTGGTCAGCAGACATTACCGGCGGTACCGGTAGCAGAGACTCACAGGCTTAGTGCCTTACATATGTTTTAGCACCAGATATCCCTCAAGTTTCGAGGTGAGCCTGACTCGTAGGCGGCTGAGGACTGGCTTGAGGAGGTGGTTGTGAGTTTTCTGGAGCTAATACAGCTTCGACAGTATGACATGTCGGAAGCAGAGCACTCAACGTGGCTTACCAATCAATCTTGGTACTCGTTGGTTACGTTGTGATCAGTTCTTTAGACTCGAACTTCTGAGCTAAGTGTGTCTAAAGGACATCCGAACCATTACTTTTCCTCTATGCATTCCTACCTATGCTAGGATGCTAGAGAGAACCTTTGTGGTTGTGAACGTTAGCAGTGAAAGGCAGGAAACTAGCGCCAGTCTCAGAGACTCGGGCGTGTAAAATGTTTCAGGAGGAGGAAGTGCTAAGGACAGATGAATCTGCAGGGTAGCAGACGTGGAAGCGGAGCTTGGAGAGCAGCATGTGGTGGTGTACATTTCGACATGTTACGACCACCCGACTTAGTAGTCCCCGCCAGGCTCAGGGAGCAGGAGTGCTGGGGAGGAGAGTAGCTGCATTGCGGTCAAGGAGTGTGACCCAGGAGCTCTAAGAATGATTCGGGGTACGAATTATGTCTATTACGAGCTGCCATATCTATAGACATAGGAACCAATCATTCTACCCTTCCACGAATCATGTCCCAGACCTAGAGGTTCCGGGTAAGCCGTAGACTTGACCCTCACGTCTGGAGATACCTTTGGGAGGAGAATCGATAATCACACTTACGCCAACGGTGTGATTTGACCTCGAGGCGAGAGTTTCGGTTGGAATCTCTTGGTGGCAGCGTAGAGGCCTTACGACGTTGATCTGGGTATGGTTTTGATTCACAAATCATACCCCGGTTGACTGTTTTAGGCAAACGTCGGAATGGGTTTTCCTTGGTCGGCGAAAAGGAAACCCTGGGCAGCACATGTTAAACTCAGGCATAAGAGGGTGTGATCGATCACTCTTGAGTTGGTCAACCCTACCCTTGTGGCAGCAGGAGTTTTGAGTTTCAGTTCTAACCTAAAAAGGGAAACCTCTTGAGTTTGAGGGTGACGAACACGTTCTTATACGGTCTCAACCCGATGAGGTTTCGGAGATGTGGCCGAGGCGGCATGTTATCTCCGAAGTTCGATGGACCCTTTTGATCTTCAGCAGGGTAGGCGAGGAGGTTTACCGCTTGACCCTACCACCTCAGTCGCACCGGGTGCATAATGTCCACCACGTGTCTCAGCTGTGGAGATACATGTATGTTTCTTCACACGTCATCGACCTCGGGGAGTTGGACGTCGATGACAGGGCGACAAGCACAGAGGTTCTAGTAGAGAACGAGGATCGACAGGAGCAGGTTCTACGTGAACGGTTGCTTCCTCTGGGGTGCTTCACGGGTAGCACGAGATCTTCAGGTGAGCATATGGGAGCATAAAGCTCAGTTGCGTGCTCATTACTACTTTGTTTCCCTTAAGTGTGAGTTGAAGCTTTACGGGGACGTAAAGCCCTGAGGTGGGAGTAATGAAAAGACCCGGAAATTTCAAGGAATTTTTTTTGTTAATTTTCTTTGGAATTTTACAAGAGCGCAGTTTCAGACGGCACCTGATTCCGAGGTCCGGTGGGCCCGGAATCATCAACCGAAGTTCGGCTCGGGTACGTTCAGTAAACGAACGAGCGGGAATTTCTAACTTATGAACCGGTGCCCGGAATCAAAATTCCGAGGGCACCGTTGGAACCGTAGCGCCGGTATTTGCTTAGGAACACCTGTTCCAGAGGTGCGTTCTGACGAGGGGTGATGATAAAAAATTTTGGAAGATTAATTAATAATTTATCTACGATTTTTATTTTACACTAAGTGTTTTATCCATTGGGTGGAAGTTGGGTAACTCCCAACTTCCCTTTAGAGGTTATGAGGGTGGTGGGCCCACACGAACCCCACCCCCTCATATTCTCTAAACCCCCTTGTCTTCCCCCCTTTAAAAACTCTCTTAATTAATGTTATAACTCATGGTTTTAAATTGAGGAGTTATCTAACGTTATTGAAATTCAATCTATTGAATTTCAAAAGACTTAGGTAGTGTTATTAAATAAGTGGAACCTTTTCTTTTTTTTGGGTTTTTGCTGTGCGGAAGAGAAGGGAGAGCTTTCTTTTCCCTTTGAAGTTCTTCTTCCTCATGATGAACTTCTCCGACGAAGAACGCGGCGACCTTCTTCCACGACGTCGGACTGCAACGCGTTGGTTTTCCTCCACGACGCCGCAACGCATCCTCTCCACGACGTGCTTTCCGCGGCGAACCTACGTCCGATGCCGCAACGCACTTTCCGCGACGTGCCTCTCACGGTGAACCTACGTCCGTCTACCGCGACGCCATAACTGCGATGCCGACGATGTCTACCTCCGTGACGTCCGACCTCCGCGACGCTCGTCCTTCGTGGATCGTTGACGAGCTTCGCGAGCTTCCTTCGAGGTAGGGGTTGTACCTTTATTCTTAATTTAATTTACGCCTTCGTAAATAAATTATTGGACCGCTTGTTATCATTAACATGGGAGGGGATCGGACCGCACAAACACGGTCGATCCTCCTCCCAAACCTTGTTGTTGGATTTTTACTCGTGGTTCGAAGAAGAGGCGGAGCGGTGCCGTGACTCCGTGCTTGGACGCAAGGGGTTCATGGGAGTGCGCAAGATTGACGCGCCACTACGGACGACGAAGGCCGCGGCCGGTTCCGGGCCGCGGCGGATTTGAGAAGACCGGCGGCAAACCGGGCCGCCGGTGTCGGAAGACGAAAGGGAACTGGCCGGCCAGGTCGGGCCGGCTGGAAGGAAGTCAAACCGGGGGAATTAATTTTCCCCGGTTAGCCTTTAATGGCCCCCAATTAAATTGGGGACCGGTTAACTTTAGAAGGGGGGCAGCGCCCCCCCCCCCCCCGTGTCGTCCAGCAGGCCCCCTCATGTGAGGGGGCAGTTTTATTTTGAAACCGGCGCGGCACGTGCCGCGCCGCCTAGGGGAAAAACAGGGGGGCAAGGGTCTCGCCCCGCGCGCCGCCTGCGCGCCCAGCGCGCCGCCGCGCCGCCTCAGCGCACCGCCGCGCGCCGCCGGGGTCTCGCCCCGCGCGCCGCCTGCGCGCCCAGCGTGCCGCCGCGCCGCCTCAGCGCACCGCCGCGCGCCCCGCGCCCCGCCGGCCGAACCGGCCGGGCCGGTTCGGGCCGGGTCGGCCCAGACCCCTTCCTTCTCGAACCAGAACGGTTATTTGCCCGTAACTTGAGCTACGGGCCTCCGAATGACGAACCGTCTGCGGATACGCGATCCTTGGATCGAAACGGTCGTTTCGGTTTAACTCACTCAAAGTTTCGGTTTACTTTGGGTTCGGCCGGATTGGTTCGTACACGAAACCAACCGGGCCCTCAGAGCGGAAACGCTCATATCTTAAGCTACGGACGTCCGAATGGCGTGCCATCAGTTCTGATAAGTTCCTCTTAGTGAGACGATCTTTTGGTATACTCCGCCCGAGGTTTGGATGCAGGTGGAGTACGGCCGGGTTGGTTCGTTCACGAAACCAACCGGGCCCTCGGAGCGGAAACGCTCATATCTTGAGCTCCGGACGTCCGATTGATGTGCCGTCGACTTTGATGGAATCCTCTAAGTGGGACGGACCTTTTGGCTTAGTCCGCTCGAGGTTTGGGTGCCGACGGAGTACGGTCGGGTTGGTTCGTACACGAAACCAACCGGACCCCTGGAACGAAAAAGCCAATAACTCACAGACCGGGCGTCCGATTGACGCGCCGTCTGTTGCGATAACTTTCTCTTGATGAGACTGAACTTTTGACATACTCCGCCCGAGTTTTGGATACAGTTGGAGTATGGCCGGTTTGGATCGTATCTGAAATCCCACCGGCCCCTGGAACGGAAAAGCTGATATCTTTCAGACAGGACGTCCGTTTGACGAACCGTCAGCGGCGTTGATAATCACGATGAGAAACGGTCCCTATGAGCATACCCTATGAGAGTTCAGGGTACAGTTGAGATATGGCCGGGTTTGGTTCGCTCACGAAACCAACCGGGCCCTCGGGACGAAAAGGCTAATAACTCACAGACCGGGCGTCCGATTGACGCGCCGTCTGTTGCGTTGAGACTCCTTTGACGAAGCGGACGTTTGTGGCACTTCTTCGTTGGACTTTGAGATACTTGGAGTATCGACCAGTAGCTCGTGGAGTGGACCCTCCCGGAGACGAGCGGGCGGGGGGGCGCTTGGTTGTAGCAGCGGACCCGCGATACTCTACGGAGTGTGTGCGCTTGGTTGTAGCGACAGACCCGCGACGGTGTTGACGTGCGTGCGGAGTACAGAGACCGTGTAGCCGACTGAGACCTGACGACTGCTTGACCGACTCGACTTGGAGTGAGTCGACTAGCCCAGTGGACGGAGCGCCCAGTAGTTGGCAGCAGACCCACGGCGGACGGAGCGCCCAGTAGTTGGCTGCAGACCCGCGGTTCTCGACAGGAGGAGTACCTCTGTAGGCTATTTGGGTGAGCGCCCAGTAGTTGGCAGCAGACCCTCAGCGGACGGAGCGCCCAGTAGTTGGCAGCAGACCCGCAGTACTCGACAGGAGGAGTACCTCAACAGTCATAGGTTAGTGAGCAGTACCTCGGAGTCGTGACAGGACTACTGCACACTTCAGAGACGGGGCTCTTCAGCAGCTACGGTTTCGATAATGAAAATCCTGGTTTGAGCTGAGTCAATGATCTTTGTATTTCCTCATGATTGAGATGGTTCGCTTGATAACTTAGGTATATGTATGGGCATATACCTGGGTAATGGTTATCCGTTGATTTCATAAACTTGTTATAAACTGTGTGGACTTTTTCTATTTACTCTTCTTTGTGGATTGGGTTGTTCTTGGGCTCGGTGTTGGAGCCGAACGGAAATTGGTGACATAGGTATATGTATGGGCATATACCTAATCAATACTGGATGTTGCTTTGTGATTGTATCCTTCATGTGGTTTATCCTTTGTGGATTTCGGGAGACCTTCGAGGGTCTCGGGGTCCCTACTGAGTATCTTATACTCACCCCTGCACGGGCTATGCCCGCACTTCGTTGTGTTGGTTGCAGACGACGGACAGCGCTGACTGCGGTTGAGGCTTTCGGAGTAGGTCGGTACCCGGAGGAGGACCACTGAGCGGGACGTGCTCGGAGCGGACAGTTGGACCCGAGGAGTTGTGGAGCTATCTGTACCTACCCTTCAGGTAGGATCCGTGGTGGACGATCCAGGAGCTGAGCCATCTGTACCTACCCTTCAGGTAGGAATCGAGGAGGACGTCCCAGGAGCCGCTTGTACTTTCAGTTGCTGTTTTCCCTTTCGAGTTGTACTTTACTTTATAGTTGGACTTGTATTTCCGGCCCCTTTACTTCAGCACAGTTGTTCTAGTTTTGTGTACTGCTTTACTTCCGCTTGTTACTCTGAGGTGCTTGTTTACTTTATTAAGGCAATGCCTTCCCTTTTTACTGGGATTTTACGCCTTGGTGCTAGTCGCCAGCCCCTGGCCTATGGAAGGCGGGCTTGGGGTAGTCACGGCACGGGCCCCGAGGGCGGGTCGTGACACACACAATCGTGACCTTCTTCGATAGCATGTGTTGTACGCAATATCGGGTTTCACTAAACAATGATATATGGTTATAATATTATTATGAACTAGCTGTTATGAATAGTATTAACTAAAATTTGAATTTTATAACATTATTATTCATCTTACATATTTTCTAGAACATGGTATGAGAACAAAATAAATTTTTCGGGTAAAATATGTATTTTTCAAAAAATGCAATTTTGCCGCCTTTTGATGGCACACCCACATTAAATATAGTTTTTGACATGTTTATAAGTTCAATTTGAAAAAATAAAATTATTCTTTTGAAAAAGGATATAAAAATTTACTTTGGATAAAATTTTCATATTATTCGGATAACTTTCATATTTTAATGAATAATAAAAACACACTATATTTTAATTAAAAACAACTTTTTTCATCGTAATAATTTATATGGTTAAATTATAATATTGAATGGTTTTAATGTATAAATAGAATATATTTTTACCATTTAATATAATGTATGTCATTATCATTGATTTTACACTGAATTCATAGGTTAAATCAATTCAATCTTTGGCAATGTTTTAACTTTTAAAACCTATTCGCTTAACAACAGGATTAATTTTAAATTAAATACTGCGACTTCGGTGTTTTGAATTTTGAAAAATGGATTCCATATTTGGAATCAGTGGGTCCAAATTATGTTAATAGGTTACTTTTATTTTTTTATATTATGAATAGTAACTACGATAATTTTTATTTACTGCTGTTAAAGGAAAATAGGGTAATTCAAGGTTAAAAGAATATTATAATAATTCAAAATTACCTTTAAACTTGTCCTAAACTTATTGGATTAGTATTGGACAACTATGGGCATCCTTGGGTCGATTTAGGGACCCCATTGATCCACTTGGTAGTGACAATGACAATTTGGATTAGTTAATTTAATGTAAAGACAAAATTGACATTAACAACAATCTTTTAGTAATTAATTTTTATAAGGGGTTATATAAATTATATTTTCGACTATAAATATTAATTGGAAATCTAAAAATATTTCCTACATAATGATATTTTTTTAAAAAAATTTTAGACACCAAATAAATTAAATTATTTATGACACAATAATGATGAAGTATTTACCTCATTAATAAATGATTTAAATAAATAAGATTATAATGATTAAAATATTTTTTAAAACATGTCCAATTATGATTGGATGATTTTATTTCGACCATGAGTCATCTTATATTTATCTTTAATTATTTTTGGACCTTTTGAAACCGAAGATAAATTTATAATAAAATAATATTTCCACACTTTCCAAAGGTGCCCCTCTCCTCCCTTATAAAAGGAAACCTCCTACATCTCTTCCTTACACCACTTTGAGCCTTCATGCTCGGCCAAACCCTACCAAATTCTCTTATTCACTTCCCTAGAAACATCCTAGAGGTCTTGGTCTACTTCAAAGACCAATCTTAGTGCCCAAAGTGGAGGTTTCAAAGAGGCGTATCGAAGAAGTGGTAATTTCTTCTACCGATTCTTTCAAACTTCTTTCTTCTTCAACTTCTTCTTATTTAGTTGTTTCATTATAAATTAATAACATCAGTATCACCAATATACTGATATGTTATTATAAATATGAAACAACTCCATCCATCCTACGGAAAACAAAATCACCGCGCGTGCGTACGTACGGAATACCGTCTCCACGCCGGGGTGTAATCTATTTTTCTTCCAACACCTTACATGGATGAGTATAATGGTGTAAAGAATAAATATACATAGTTATTATAACATCTTACTGATTATGATATATTATATCATCCACTCCAATTCAATTAAATAATTATGGAAACGATATCATCGCTTGTGTGTACGTACGGACTACCGTCTCCACGACGCGATGAGATTCATTCTCCATGTTAACCATTTAAGAATGATTATAAAGTATATATAAGCAATAATAATGAAATATATGACATTATAAAGCTACTGGATTTATGTATATATATATATATATATGTACGCCATCTACTTAATTCCATTCAAATCAATAATGAAATGAAAACAGCGTTCATGCGTACGTACAGCCTACCGTCTCCATGAACGGTGTATTTATTTCCATTTATCGATCTATTATATATATGTATATTCTGAATATATATTATATATAAATAATGTTTTATATTCTGTAATTAAGTAATCATGATCTAAGTAATCATATGAATAATTACAAGTCAAAACACGGACGACAAATGAAACGATTTTACCCAAAACACTCTTTAACATGGAATTTACAAAAGAACGGGTAATATAAAGTCATAAGTGACCCATATATGATATCATAAAAATTAATATGATTCTGTAATAAGTCAATGACATTATTTAAATCATTATACAGGAGGTTCGGATACATACGAAACATATCGGACATAAGTTAAGGGATAATTTTGAAAATCTCATTTTTATCCGAGATTGCTTATTCGTAAGTTTTTACTGTGGTTATTTCTTTCATCCATGTCCATGTTTTATAAAACTATTTTCATGTATGTTTAAAGTTCTTTTTACCCATTCTTGACTTTTACTACATGGTATGTAAAGAATCTTTCTTTTTTTTACGTTACGTGGTACTTTTTGACTTTTCTGGCAAAAGTACGAGAAGAATGTTTTTTTAACTTATACGGCATGAACGGATTTTTACAGTTTTATAAAGCCTTATTTTCATGAAGATTCCTCCAAAAAATTTCATGACTATTTTCTATAAAAACTTTTTCTTTTAAAATTTCATGTTGTTTTGTGAAAAGAAATTGATTTTGAAGAAGAAAGGATATTTTCCTCAAGAATTCATTTCAAGTGTTTTATCAAAACCTTTTTCCATATAAGATGACATTATTTCATATGTGTATATTTCAAGTGTAAAGTCTCTATGATTTACATGGTTTCACTTTTCTTATTATTAAATGATATCCATTTCTTTTATATGGATTATGTGATTATGGGATGATGTTTATGAAACCCATTTTATTTGTTGGGTTATTATGAATGATGTATGTTTATTTTGTGGAACAAGTAAGAATGATTTCATTATGAGATGGGTGGGACCTATATCTCCCTCCAATTCATTGGGTAAAGATTTATATCTCATGAGATAGACATGGCTAGAACGACATGTTAAACCGGTTCAGTAATACAGGGCTGGAACGAGGAGTAAACTCGATTTAGAAAGGGACTTTGTCCACTAAGATGGTCATGGCAGCAATGCCTTTTCTACTATGGAAATCATATCATGTGCTTAATGGTTGCCACAATTACATGTTTTATTCCCATGTTATTTTATCATGAATGATGTTCCCTTATGATATATGCCTTACGTACTTCCAAGATTCATGTCTTTGCTCAATATTTTTATGTTTAGATTTTATGTTCAAGTTTTTGAATTCAAATGTTTATGGATTGTTTTATGTTCTCTATGTTTACCCTTACTGGGCATTTGAGCTCACACCTTTTATGTTTTCTTTTCCCCACGATATAAATAAAGGTTTTAGGTAAGAAGGGGAAGATCTTTATTGGGAGATGTTGAAGATCTTTCACCATGATTAGAAGATTGTATTCTAAGTTTCCAAAGACACTAAACTATTACGGTCCTTGTGTGTCTGTTTTTGTTATGTATTAAGTATTCTGAAAAAGTAATGTAATGTCCATGTATGTTAAGCTTTGGGTCTCTACAAGTACTTCCCGTGTAACCGGCCCATGTCATTCGGTTTTTCGGATAGAAAGTAACTACACAGCAAGTAGAAGAAACACACGGCATGCCCGAGCACCTGGGGCTCGCTCCGTGTACAGTGCCCATGTGCCCATACATGGCCTCTATCTGTGTCTGTGTTGCCTGACCATGTACCAGTACACGAGGTATCCCGTGTATCTGGCCGGGTCTAGCTGGGGAGGGGTATACATGGCATTTCCTTGTCCATGTTCCCTACCCGTATCCGTGTACTCCCGGAGTACACGCCATCTAAACCTACCGATTAACACAAGCCGTGTATCCCATACCACACGATGTGTAGTCGGGAAATTTCCAGAACACCATCTTATTCCTCGCGCTTCGGACGATCCTTCGGATCACGTTCCTCTGGTCTGTTTTCTATGAAACTCAATATCAAGGGTCGCCTCGACCTCGTGATGCCAAATATGTGGGTTTCGGGCCTTCGATCGTCTCGACGAACAACATATGAACCTCCGACGGAAAAATGCTCGAAGAGCGATTTCTCCCAAATTGCTTAGATCCATCCGCTATTGTCACAATCGTAGCTCCATTGGTTCATTCCGGTGTTATATCTATAATCTCAGATCATTACGACGTATATCAGAGGTGTAATTAATTGTTGTTCTCTATCCCACAAAGAACGAAGAACACACGCGAAGAACGCAAGGAGAGAATCACAAAAATAGAACAAGAGTGACGAACCTCGATCGTTGTTCGTGACGATCCGGGTTCGTTGCCATTAGATCAAAACCAAAACAAACTTAATAATCAAAACCTCAAAATCCCCAAAAAAAACCCATCCCGAAAGAACGATCGATTCGCGGGCTAATCTGTTTGTGGATTAGTCCGCGTTCGTCGTGTAAATCAAAAACGGGTAAGGAAATCAAAAACAACATCCTACCTGGATTCCGCAGCATTCGTTGGTGATGATCCGGTCACCGCGTCCTCATCGCCGCGTTGGGAGGTTTTCTCCAGAGCCTCCAGAGCCGCCAAGGGTTTCAGGGTTATGAGGTTTGTAACCCTGGACCCTTGCGCCATCCTTTAATTAAAAAGTCAAGGGATATCTGTTGCATCATATTTAAAAGATTCTGCTGTAGAATAAAATATTTTCATTTAAATATTTCATTGCTCTTACGTCCCAAAAACTGGATTTCACCACCGACCTGCGCCGACCGATGTTAGGCCTCGCCTAAGGTAAAATCTCTGTTCTATATGCAATAGTGCCCTCAGATTTCTGATTCGAGCACCCGTTTAGGAGTTATTCCACTTTTTCAGGAAAACCGCATGCGTACACAATTTAATTATTAAATTAAATTCAAACACTTGTTTCGGGCTCACCGGGCCTCAGAACTGCACTTCGTCTCAGAGCCTGGTCTCGAATTAATTCCCATAAAATATTAAAATAATACATGAAAAAATACGGGACATTACAGAGAATATATCAATCAGGACTTCATTGATTTCTTATGGGAGTTTGTAATTCCATCTCTACTCACTCCTCCCTACACGCCTTAGTGGAATGGTGTAAGTGAAAGGAGGAACCGCACCCTGTTGGACATGGTGAGATCAATGATGAGTCATGCAAGTTTTCCATTATCCTTTTGGGGATATGCATTACAAACAACAACACACATACTAAACCAAGTACTAACTGAATCAATAAATGGTATTATATATGAGTTATGGAGTGGACACAAAGCCGTGTTATCAAATTTACATGTGTGGGGTAGCAAAGCATTTGTTAATGCCTCTTCAAGTAACAAACTTGCACCCTGAGGAACAAAGTGCACCTTTATAAGATATCCCCTGGAAACAAAGGGATATTACCTATACAACCCCTCAGATAAAAAGGTTACTGTGGAAAGAAATTCCATATTACTTGAGAGGGAGCACATCTTCAAAAGAGAGAGTGGGAGTGATATAGAATTTGATGAAGTCGAGGCTCAAGATACATAGGCATTGGTACAATAAAAGATTCCACAAATCCCCGTGGAAGAAAAATCCATTCTAGAGACACAAGAACTATATAGGAGCTTGAAAGAGGTGAGAGAACCAGAAAAATATTGTTTTCTTGTCACCAAGGATGGTGACTCATTATTGGTTGACAATAATGATCCTCCTACCTACAAGGAAGCAGTTGAAGGCACATACATTACCAAGTGGCAAGAATCCATGAATTCTGATATAGATTCTATGTACCAAAACCAAGTATGGATTTTGGTAGATCCTTTAGTTAATGTAAATCCTGTTGGTAATAAATGGGTATTCAAGAAGAAACTGGACATGAAGGGACAAGTCAACACCTACAAGGCACGAACAGTTTCAAATGGTTTTAGACAGCGTTAAGGAATTGACTATGATGAAACCTTTTCACTGGTCTCAATGCTGAAATCCATCAAAATCCTATTGGCTATTTCCACTTACCATGACTATGAAATTTGTAAAATGGATGTCAAAACAACATTCCTTAATAGGAACCTTCAGGAAGTGTCTACATGACACAACCTGAAGGGTTTGGGACTCCAAAGGATGCCAACAAGGTGTGCAAGTTGCAGAAATACATTTATGGATTAAAGTAAGCATCAAGGTCATGGAACATTCATTTTGATGAAGCTATAATGGAATTTGGATTTGTTAAGAAATAATGTGAGCCTTGTGTCTACAAAAGGTTTAGAAGAAGTGCAGTAATTTTCTTAATAGTATATGTTGATGACATATTAAAAATTGGAAATGAAGTACCTGTCTTACAATCAGTTAAGGCATGGTTGGATACATGATTCTCTATGAAAGACTTGGGTGAGGCAATATATATTCTTGGGATCAAGATCCATCATGATAGATCCAAGAGAATGCAGGTCCTGAGTCAAAGTACATACATTGACCAGGTACTGAAGATATTCAGTATGGAACAATCCAAGAGGGGATTGTTGCCAGTGTCACATGGCATTCATATTTCCAAGAAAATTTGTCCTCAGACACATGATGGAAGAAAGAAAATGGTAACAATACCTTACACATCCGTGATTGGGTTAGTCATGTATGTTATTCTATGTACAAGGCTAGAAGTTGCTTACGTATTAAGTGCGGTAGACAGATATCAAGCTGATCCAGGCGACTGCCATTGGATGGTAGTCAAGACTATACTTAAGTATCTAAGGCGTACTAAGGATATGTTTTTGGTTTATAGAGGAGATGAGGAACTAGTAATTAGAGGACATTTAGATGTTAGCTTCCAGACTGATCAAGATGACATGAAGTCACAGACTAGATAAATCTTCAGTTTGAATGGAGGTGCAGTGAGCTGTAAGAGCTCAAAGCAAGGAATGGTCGTAGATTCTACATCAAAGTCTGAGTATATCACAGCTTCTAAGACAACTAAATAAGCAGTATGGATGTGAAGATTCGTCCAAGAGTTGGATGTAGTACCTAGCAGTAGAGATCCTATCACACTCTATTTTGATAATACTACAGTGGTGGCACTTGAAAAAGAGCCAAGGTCATATTAGTGGACAAAGCACATACTTAGGAAGTATCATCTCTTGAGGGATTTTTCACAGAGAGGTGAAGTTGCAGTGAGCAGTATTTTTATGGAAGACAATGTGGCTGACCCCTTGACTAAAGATTAGACTTAGCAGAAACATGATCATCATGTGAGGTATAGCAGACTAAAAGTCATAAGTAGTTGGATCTAGTCCATGTGGGAGTTTTTTAGAGTTGGTGTCCTGATAACCAACTATTTATACTTTGATTACATTAATGTAAACTTATTATATGTTGTTCATTATTCTGCATGACTATAATATAATAATGTCCTGGAATATTTTTTGCATTAATAAGGTCATGGAAGATCCCTGCTATGATGAGAACCTTAAAACTTTATGACAATATTATTAAATAAAGTTCTATGGTTGGATGACATATTATTATAGGACACATATTATACAGATCGTCGTGTGTGAGTACTCATAAAAAGATGAGTCTCTCTCTCATGGAGTTTGCACTTGGTAATCTCCAAGATGAGAGATTATGAGAACAAACCTGCCAGTAGTAATTCTGCATGTCTTGGTGTTATCGGACAATGCTATCTATGAGCGTGTGTAATGGTCCTAAGGCTGGAATATTATCATTAACTCATTTCATGACATGCACACTTAGATTTGTTGATGAAAACCACCACAAAGATAGTTGGTGAGAAGTAGGGTACGTTGGGTGCATCACGAATGACACATTGTTAATGGATAAGTCGAGAAAAGTTTTGTCCCTTCCATATTTATGGAAGTAGATATCTTGGGCCCTTTGAATGAAATAGAACTATCGTCCAAATTCCATGGCTATGGTGTCACAATGAGTTTATTTCTGAAAGTCAAAGAATGACAGAGAAAGCATATAGGTTTTTGACACTGCCATGAAACATGCTTGATGGGATATTGAGACAAAGGGATTAAATTTCACGGTAAGTGTTCGTATGATGTGACACGTCATTGCGGAATCAACTTCTTTCTCTTGGGTTCCTTGACCCATTGCTAGACAGTAATCTTGGACTTTAGGCAAGCCTGCCTAATGCCAACAAGAAAGCGGCCTAGAGGGTCACACACTAAGTGTATCCATGTATCTCAAGTAGAATAATGATTATTCCCGTATGTGGTTTAATAATTATTCAAGGAATACTAAATCATTTTAATTTTAGATGAAGAATAAAATGAAAACAAGATATACATGCTATATACATTGAATGTACATGTCGTGTAGTTTTCATTTTGGAAAGGAAATGAAAAACGAGTACACGCCATGTAGTTTTTCCAGTTGGGTTTTTGAGGAAATAATATCATTTTATTAAATGATATTAATTATAATCATCATGGGTGCATGTCAAGTAATTAATGATTTGACATGGGGTTTTCAATAAGAGTTAATGAAATAAATAAAACGCGTAACGCGTTTATTTATTGTCATAACTATATAACCTCAAACCCGATTATAAATATCCTCACAACCCCAAGAATTTTCCGTAATCATTGTGCATAACAATTCGGGAGAATTCTCTCAAGGACGAAAGAAATCCTTCCTCCAAGAATGCTCTCAAGACTGAGAGAGATCCTCCTCTATCGGATCAAGGCGATCTAAGGTGGAAAACGCTAGCAAAGGATTCTCCATGCTAGCACCCAGAGATTCCTTTGGCAACATCTAGAGATAAGTGGTGCACATGTGGATCACCACTAGGGGAAGTCTACACTTGGCTTCTACGACACAATGAAAAATCACATCGAAACATGATCAGAAATATTGATGAAGAAAGAACGCCATAAAAGTTACTTCTTGTCAATTAATTAAATTAATTATAATCAACCTGTGATGATCCTCCTTTGTGGTTCCAAGACTATTCATCTTCTTTTTCTATTTCTGTGATTCAATCTGTGGAGTTTGGTATTTATCGTCGTATCGATCCCGGATTGATCATTGCTAATGACAAAAAGTCAAGTGGGCACATCCACCCACGAGATTCCACTATGCTCGAGACCTTCAAGAACTCCCAAACTAAGATTATTCAATTTCTCCACATGGACTGAATAAAATCCATACTACAACCGGAGACTGCAGAATTCATAGCCCGAACTCAACCCACTTTCACAATTCCAATAGAACAACTCCACCACTACGTTTAAAACCATTACGGGGAAAACCAGTAGACCTGGACACAGGGTCTGAGGAATCCCCTACAAAGTCAAAATACACTAGAGGAAAACCTAGGGAGAGGCGCTTGAACTAATAAAGGGCCCCAAATCACCACCCATTAATTTCACAAAACCAAACATCCCCCTAACAAACACAACTAAGACCAAAATCAAAATCAAAATAGGTCCATCTATTCATAGGACCAACACCCTCCAAGGAACTTGAATGATTTAGAAACCACACCAAGAGTAGATAAGGCCTCTTGAATTACGGTAGAACGATATCATAACACCACCAAAAAAAGGTTGAGATTACCAAAATGATAAGAATAAAAAAGAAAATTTGGATATTTCTTTCCCAAAGAGGAGAACATGATATAGACTGAGGTTCCACACCCCCTCAGAAACTCCTGACTATGCACGAGCTTCACTTAGAGACTTGGGGATAGGGCCCTAATGGCTGAAGCATCTCCTACCTCATAGTTTGGCACTAGCATACCCTGATGAAATAAACAACCATAATGATAGAAGAACTTTAGATGGATGTGATATGATGACTTTGAATGCCCAAACCGACCATACCAATGGCACATCCAAAGATGTTCTGATGAGCTAGATGTCAGATCCAACTTGGATAGCTTCTTTCAGACATGTTCCTTTGGCATGCACCCCCTAATAGATAGAGAACATTCACAACAACCGACCACCATTAAGCACACCCCAAACTTCAACGATGTTGAGACATCCCATCTTTAATAGTTCAGAATTGGACCCTCAAATAAAACTGAGACGATACGAACCTTAACACCCTCTGGAGTTCCCCACAACCAAAAAGAACACTCTATCTCCATGAACCACACAACTTCCTATAATGGACTTCATTTAATTCTATAAATAGGAAACACAAGAAAAGAACTGGGAACTAGGCATGAATCATTGGAAACCTTGGGGGGATTTCTAGGAGACACGTCCTGAAAAACACAAAAAACACAACCTAAAACCAGTATTAATCCCAAAACACAATCAAAATAAAACACCCTATGCTCAAATAAACCAGCTCAGAAGCCAATAAAACTCAAATACAACAAAAATACCCCCTTCAAAAATATCATTTCATATTAATTTTCAAAATTGCCACATTTTCAAACCACTTTCAAAATAATAGAACCCTCATTTTAAACCCAATCTAGTTCCCAAAATGTATTTCCCCTTTTCAAAACCACCAATCCTCTTTAAATTTTAAAACTCACCTATGGTATCTGTTGGTCGAAGTGGACACTCAAGAGGGGGGTGAATTGAATTCCAATAAGAATTTCTGTTAAAAATATTTCTCTTAAAATCCCCCTATTTAAAAGCAAAGTTAAATTGTAGTGAATTTACACAGATTGTAAATGTTCAATTAGTTTCTCAAATATTTATTAGGTCTTAGTTAATTTAATCTGAAGTTAAATTGACTTTTGAAACTAACACACTGGTTTACAATAAGTATAAACACTTGCTAATTTAACTATCAAAGTAACTTTAAAATAGTTTTTTATTTCAATGTAATAGCAGTGGAATATGAAATATATATAGTATACTTATGACTTAAACTAAAAAGCACAGCAGATGTAACCAAGAGGTTCAGTCTCAAGCCGAGACTTAGTCCTCTCAACAATTTATATAAATTTATCCACACCCTGGATCAGGGTCAACAATAGTTCATAAACTATTCAGGTTCAAAGACCTCTACCACAGTTCTATGTGGGAAAAAAACAACAGCTCATTGTTGTCCAGGTCTTACTCGACCTCTACCACTCTCCACAGTGGGATACAAGGGAGTTATAGAGTTTGAATGATGATTTAAGAATCCTCCATCTTAGCTTAGGAGACAGTGTGTGTGTAAAATAAATAGGTTACACACACTGCACAAAATGTAAATGAAAGAATCACTAAAGTAAGTGTGAATGAGTTTAGAAAATCTTTAGTGATTGGCAGTGCAACTCTGGACTCGTTTGATTGCTCAGAAAAGTTTCTGAGTCCTTCTTTGGTTTTTGTTATGAAAAACAGAGTATCGTTTTCTTCCTTGGTTCCAGGTTCAGCTTATTATCCTGAGTGCATGAAGTGTTTGTTGTAGTTCTTCACTTAATATGCAGCTTGTGTTCTCCTCTAGATAATAATTGATTCGTGTATGTCCAGTGTTCTTGGAGTATGGATGTAGCCTTGTGTGAATGCGCCATGTTTGAGTGCTGTTGAGCGTTTTTCTCTTTCAACCCTTTGTGTGCCTTCTTAGTTCCTTGATTATCTATCTTTTATTTGATATTGTGTTCACTACTATCCAGCTAGGTCATTATCTTCCCTTTTATAGCTTTCATCTCCGGAAAATGGGAATGATTACCTTTTTCATGGGTACTAGGTATGGTTCCCTGACATGGGAACAAAAATCATTAAATAACATTAACTTCATTAAAAACATCAAATGTAACCGTTAGCTTAATAAATAAATAGTATTGAGAGTATAGAGTTGACTGGTTGGTCAATCTTTAGTAGCCTCTTGATGGTAGATGTGTACGGTGTACTTTGTGTAACAGTGACCTTCCATCGATAGCTCTTAGAACTTGTATCGGTAGATCTTTGCATCAGTAGCTCTTGGAATTGGTAGATCTATATACCGGTGATTTCGATCTATCGGTAGCTTCATTCTGTATCGATAACTCTGTATATCAATCGCTCTTGATCTATCAGTAGCTCTGGTCTATCAGTAGCTCTGGTCTATCGATAGCTCTGGTCTATCGGTAGCTCTGGTCTATCGGTAGCTCTGGTCTATCGGTAGCTCTTGTCTATCGGTAGCTCTGGTCTATCGGTAGCTCTGGTCTATCGGTAGCTCTGGTCTATCAGTAGCTCTGGATTAGTTCTAGTTATTATGTGTATCTATAGACTTATGCAAATCGGTAGCTCCATTTTGTACTATCGGAAAACTTGTTCTATTGATAGCTATCTGCATCGGTGACCTTGTTCTATGATTACTGGTAGATTTGTACATATCGGTAGCTCTGTGTATCCATAGACTAATGTCTATCAGTAGACTAAGTACCGATAGCTCTGTATCAGTATCTATATGAAGATCAGTGACTAACACTTATCTGTTTTATGCAAAACATATCTGATTGGGTTAGAATTACTTCAAAACTCATACAAACATGGATAAACATTGATTAACATATGTCAAGGACTATTTCATTATTATTATTGTCATCTTGTTAATAATATATCATATATTGAGGGAATTTGAATATAGATAAACATTAATTGGTATTATCAAAGTATGTAAAAGAATAATTGGGATTATCCAAATAGGTGAGGCCAACAATCTCCCCCTTTTTGATAATCACAACTTATGATATTATAGTTTTAAAAAAATTGAGTAATTATATTAGAGGATATATCATTAAATTCAATTTTCTCAGAGAAAATAGTATGTTATAGAACATAATGTATCAGAGGTAAAATTAAATGCAATGATATCAGAGAGGCAAGGCATGATAGTTCTTCCTTAGAGAATATTTCTCCTCTTTTGAGAATATTTCTCCCCCTTTGTGATAATCAAAAAGTGGGAAACAACAAAGAGAAGAGGAAAAAATGAGAAAGAAAAGAAATCCAATTGTATTATATGTTGCAAAAAGGTCCATAGATAGAAAAAAAAACACAAGGGATTCCTATCAATCATGTTAGCCACCTATTCAATCCAAATCTTCAATGTGAGATTTTCCCTTTGGATTAGAAGAGGATTCAGACTGTATGGATGCTGGTGAAGGCTTAGGAATTTCAGAAATGATCAAAGGGGGATGACCCACTAAAACTATGCCTGGCCTATACTGAGGAGTTCTTTGAGTGATCATTGGTGTAAGGATTCGAATGGATTGGGCTGGATTCATCTAAACAAGAGAAGTAGTAGAGGTAGAGGCAGGTAAAGATGGAGGTACAATCACTGGCCTAGTATCAACATGCAGAAAATGCAGAAAAATATTTCTGAAATTCAAAATTATTCCTCCTCATCTCTCCCTAGAAGATATGAAATCATCCTTGTTCTCCATGAACTTGTCCAAGGATGGAGTCAATTCCCTTAGTTTTCTGACTTCCTATCTGAAGGCTTGATTGACAGGAGGTAACTTCAGGTTTTCCAACAGAAGTTTGAAGTGATTGTTGAGTTTATGCTTGGTGTAAACCTTTTGGAAATAGGAGTCCACCTTTTCTTTCACTTCTTTCTGAGAGGAAGAAGATTATCTAATATAGTCTTGGACTATATTCATTATTTATCTAGCTGAATCTCTAGTATAAAGCACAACTTTTCTCAGGTTGGATGAGTCCACAGAGCCACTGGTTGAAGATGAACCAAACTCCTCCTTCATCACAGCTTGAATCTGATCCACATCCACTGAAGTTCTAGAAGCAAGAGAGCCAATAGAGAAAGATACGGTTTCCTTGAAGTTCTTGGTCAACCCACTAATAAGATTTTGGACTTGGGAATCTGGGGTTTTAACTTGATATTTCATGGAGGTTTTAAAACCTTCGAACACTGAAACTATCTAGCTTACAACACTTTTGACAAAGGCTAAGTCCTTGTCTGCTTGGGATTTTGAGCTCATGTAAGAGTCTAAAGAGATAACATATTTCTTTAGAGCTTCAACATCTGCTTCTAGTCTAGAAACTTGAGTCTGGAAGTCTGTAACTTCTTGCACTATTTCTGCCACAAAGGTTGACAAATTAAAACCGAGATAGAGTTCAAAATATTTTTCCAAATTACTCATCTCTTCAACAAAGAAGTGCTTCAACTCAGCAACATAAGCACTAAATGACTCTTTCATCTCATCCTTTAAGGATTCAAGATCATCCTTGGTGATCATATCAGCAGGAGAAATTACAATAGGTGCTATTTCAGAGGCTATACTGGCTACTGAGTCAGTCATAATTGATTCGATTGATGACACCAGTGAAGCTTACATCTTCATTGTCTCTTCCACAAAACTGTCCTTAATATTTTTCTTCAAAATATATAGGTCATGAATTCTGACCACATCTTCAGGTAGCAAATCAGACTCAAAATTATAAATGTTTTTTGGTCTATTTAGAGATGCCTCATTATCAGAATTAGGATAGTCTAATCAACAGACAACAAAACCTGGGTCTTCTGCCCAGTCCTCAATATCAATAGCCACAGACACACTTCCAAACTTGGTTTGATGCTCCCCCTTAATGGGTGAAATCTCTTGTACAGAAAGGGAATTCTTAGAGGGTCTTTCTTCTTGGGGGGAATCTTCTACTATCAATTATTTCTCTGCAATAGCTAGAGGTTCCTCTGTATTAGGTACAACTTCTTCTATTTCTCCTACTACATCCTCAGTAGGCACAACTGAGATTCAAATTAATGGACTCAAACTTAAACAGACAGAATCAGAGGCTTAAAATTCACTCTCCTTTTCTTCTTTATGCTCAGGGATGGCTGTTCTTCCTCATCAGCATGAGTCTCTCCTTCTACTAAGGCTTCCTTTCTAGAAGATACAATTTCAGCAGTAGGACTTGGATGTAAGTCCGGATCTCTTCCATCATCCATAGAAGTTTCTTCTTCTTTAGTCTCATCACTATACCCAGGTTCTTCTTCATCAGGTCCAAGACCTGGATCCCTCACATCTTTAGGTCTTGAAGGATGATCCATAAAATTAAATTTATCATATACCTTCTGGTCATCATTAACCCACTCTCCTCTCCATGGGTTCTAATTTATCTTCATGTATTTGAAAACAATGGTTGTGATACAAAACTTATTCCCTACTACCACTGTATCATCTTGAGACTCAGCTACCCCTTTCACTTTGATCATCACATATATAAACTTGGAAAAGAATAGTGCATTAGTTTATTGATTTTTTCTTTTCCATGTCTTCCATTTTAATCATCAAAAATCTGCACAGATTTACTTTTACACAATGTCTCAAGAGATGCAGGAGATAGATATCCTGATATCTTAGATTCGTAGAGTCTCCTATCCTTGGTATTAAGACATGATGAACAAATTTGAACAACAATCTATTCTATCCATCCATTTTAGCAGCCACTACTTGTCTTTGATTTCCATCACCGGTGAGCTCCTCCAAGGTAGTCTCATAATCGAATATATCACTTGTAGGTGGCATAGCTTTTGAGACATATCCAGATAAACCATCATGCGGAACCTTCAAGCATTCAACCCACTCAACATATGAAAAAGACACCACCTTTCCATTCACAAAATAAGTCACTCAGTTTTCATTTTCAGATTTCTCAAAGATTACAAACTTATAAAATTATTTCACTAGATTTGGATTGTAGGGGCCATTTTTGTTCGAAAAGCAATCTACCCACTTTTGATTTTCCAGCACTTCGAGCACTAACGACTTTCTAGGAAACAACTATTCCACGCACAACTCTTTTTCAATCACAATAAATCTATTCTGCAAATGAGGATTCACTGGTCGCCTACCCGACCTAGTTCTACCAACACTACCACTTTCTTCTGGCTTGGACTTCTGCTTCTTTGCTTTCAGCTCATCAGAGTCATCTCTGATGGTAGGAAGTTTGGTTTTTTCCATCTCTAGTACGAGGGATTTAGGGTTTTCAAGAGATTCAGAAGCTAATGTTTGAGGGTAAGGGTTTGAGGCTCGGTGAATTAAGAAGTATCTAGGACTTTGTTTTTATCATTTAGGAATCATAAAACAAATAAATAAAATGAAATAAATTAAAAATGATTCATATTCTGGCGACAGACAGAAGTTTAAAATAGCGCACTCATCGGCAGGGTCTATCAGTGAGAATTCCTATAAGTGAGGTTACATCGGTGAGGTATTCACATAAGTGAGGTATCACATCGGTGAGGTATTACATTGGTGAGGTATTACATTGGTGAGGTATTACATCGGTGAGGTATTACATCAGTGAGGTATTACATCGGTGAGTTATTACATCAGTGAGGTATTACATCGGTGAGGTATTACATCGGTGATGTATTACATCGGCGAGGTATTACATCGGTGAGGTATTTCATCGGTGAGGCATTACATTGGTGAGGTAGCTACCGATCAAGGTTAATCATTCCCAAATCATGTCTAATGTAACTTAACCTATACAAACACAAAGTTTTGGTGAAAATGTCAGCTAATTGATGTTCAATACCTATAAATTCAAGAGTAATATCACACTTTTGGTAATGATCTCTCAAGAAATGGTGCCTTACATCAATTTGTTTGGTCCTAGAGTGAGATACAGGGTTCTTCGAAATGTTTATTGCACTAGTGTTGTCACAATTAATATAAACATGCTTAAAATCATATCCATAGTCCAAAAGAGTGTGTTTCATCCATAGAATTTGTGCACAACAACTACCAGCATCTATATACTCTGCTTCGGCAGTGGACAAACCTACATAATTCTACTTCTTACTACACCAAGATACTAAGGATTTTCCCAATAAATGACATGTTCCAGATGTACTTTTTCTATCCAAATTTCAACCAAAAAAGTCAGCATCTGAATAACTCATTAACCCAAAGGATTTTTCTTTTGGGTAAAACAAACCTAAGTTTACAGTGTGTTTAAGATACTAAAAAAAATCTTTTAACAACAATCAAATGAGATTATTTTGTATTATATTTAAATCTTTCACACCTACATACACTAAAAATAATATCTGGTCGACTAGCAGTAAGGTAAAGTAAGCTTCCAATAATACCTCTATAATTGGTTTGATCCACTGGTTTCCCAGATTCATCTGCATCCAATTTACAGACTGTACTCATAAGAGTATCACTTTCCTTAATACTATCCAAACCAAAACATTTTAAAATATCCTTTGTATATTTACTTTGATTCAAAATAATACCACTTTCATTTTGAAAAACTTGAAATCCAAGAAAATATTTAAGTTCTCCCATTAAACTCATTTCAAATTCATTTGGAATACTCGTTGAAAATTCAGTACCTAAGGAGTGTTTAGAAGATCCAAAAATAATATCATCAACATAGGTTTGTACTATTAAAACATCTTTATAAATTCTTTTAATAAAAAGAGTTGGATCAACAATCCCTTTAGTAAAACTTGTTGAAATACGAAAATTACGAAGTCTATCATACCAAGCTCTTATAGCTTATTTTAAACCATATAAATCTTTAGAAAGCTTAAAAACTTGATTTGGAAAATGAGGATTCGTAAATCCAGGTGGTTGTTCAAAAAAAAACATCTTCAACTAGAAAACCATTTAGAAAAGCACTTTTGACATCCATTTGATATAACTTGAAATTCAGATGAGCAGCATAGGCAAGTAAGATCCTAATGGATTCTAATCTGGCTACATGTGAAAAGGTTTCCTCATATTCTATACCTTCCTCTTGACTATATCCTTATGCAACTAGCCTAGCTTTGTTTCTAACTATATTTCCAGATTCATCAACTTTGTTTCTAAAAACCCAATTAGTGCCTATTGTCAAAGTGTCCTTGGGTCTGTCAACTAACTCCCAGAATTTGTTTCTTTCAAATTGATTTAAATCTTATTGCATAGAAATTACCCAAAGTTTATCATTGATAGCATCATTGACATTTTTAGGTTCTAGTTGTGAAAGAAAAGCTTAATGTTCAACCTAGTTTTTTAGAGAAGCTCTAGTATGTGTCCCTCAATCAAGATTTACAACAACAACATCTAAAGGATGATTCTTTAGAATCCTAGTTGATCTAGTAAAGGTAGGACTAGATATTTCAGGTTCATCTATAGGTTCGGGTTTAATAGAAGAAGATTCTGGAATATGTCCATAACTGGATATTTTTACAGCAGGTTCTTTAGTTTTATCATTAAGGTCCAGAACAGTCAAATCTTCTTCAAGATTTTCAAGAGAGGTTTTAGGCTCAAGTGGATCAGTTTCATCAAACTTGATGTGAACAGATTCTTCCACACATTTATTTCTTTTATTAAAGACTCTATAAGCTTTTCTAGTTAAAGAATAACCAAGAAAAATTCCTTCATCACTTTTAGAAGCAAACTTATCTAGATTTTTATTGAGAATAAAAACTTTGCAGCCAAAGACTCTAAAGTAACTAAATTTAGGTTTCCTATTATTCCATAGTTCATATGGGGTCTTCTTGAGAACAGGTCTAATCAAGAATCTATTAATAATATAACAAGCTATATTCACAGCTTTAGCCCAAAAGTAAATAGGCAGGTCATACTCATTAATCATGGTTCTTGCAATTTATTTAAGGGTTCTATTTCTTATTTATACTACACCATTCTACTGAGGTGTCCTAGGAGCAGAAAAGTTGTGACTATATCCATTGTGTGAGAAATAAGATTCAAACTCTTGATTTTCAAACTCACGACCATGATCACTTCTCAGGGTTTTAATCATAAGTCCACTAAGGTTTTCTACATTCTTGGAGTATTTAAAAAAGTAAGAATAAGCATCACTTTTGTGAGAAAAGAAGTATACCCAAGTATATCTAGAAAATTAATCTACCAGGACATAGACATAGTTATTCCCATTTAAACTAGAAACTCTTGAAGGTCCAAACAAGTCCCTGTGAACCAACTCGAGAGGTTGAGAAGTTGAAACTAATTTCTTTGATTTAAAATAAACTTTATGTTGGTTTCCCTTTTGACAGGGATTACAAACTTTGTCATTTGGGAATTCAAGTTTAGGTAGGTCTCTAAAAAATTTCTTCCTAGTAAACATTCTAAGTGAATAGATGTTGCAATGTCCTAATCTTCTATTCCATATCCAAGATTCTTTATGAAAAGCATTTAAAAAAGTAACATTTTGCTTAGCTAAAGAATTCAGATAAACAACATAAACATTTTCATTTCTCAAGGAAGAGAACACTAAAGCATTTTTAGAGTTAAAAACATTACAGGAATAATTTTTAAATTTCACATTAAATCCATCATCACATAAGTGAGAAATACTTACCAGGTTATACTTAAGTCCATCAACAAATAAAACTTTAGAAATCAAAACTGAATCACTGTTACCAATCTGTCCTAGGCCGATGATTTTTTCCTTTAGAATTATCACCAAAGGTGACATGGCCTCCATCAAACTTTATTAAGCTTTTAAAGCATGAATAATCTCCAGACATGTGCCTTGAACATCCAATGTTCAAGTACCATACCTTCTTTTGAGAACTCTTTAAGAATGTCTCCTACAAAACAGATTTAGATGAAAAATGACTTTGGTACCCAGATCTTCTTGGGTCTAGAAAGGTTAGCAATCAAAGATTTAGGTATGCAGATTCATCTTATGGGTCTCATATAATTTACATATTCAATATATTTTAAAGATAAACTTTATTTGATATATAACTATATGAATAACTTGTTGAAGCATATGAATTTCCAGAACTGGAATAAGCAGAATTTTGTCCAGATTTAGGAATAAATTGAGTTTTAGTGAACTGTCTCTGTCGTGGTTAGTATCCCAAACCAGTAGTGTATTTTGGTGTAACTTGATTTCCTAAAATTTGAGTTAGAGTATCCTTTCCATTTGTGAATTTTTCTATGTCCTTTATAAGTTTCTCATTAGATATTTTTAGTTCAGTATTTTCCTTTAACGGTTGAGCATTCGTTTCCTTTTCTATATCAAAGGAAGATTTAACATTGGTAGTGAGAGGCTGCTGTTTCTTTAATGACTTATATTTTTCCTTACGTTCATTACATGTTTCTTCTAGAATGTTACAATATTCAAACAATTCATCCTTACACATTTCTTCAGAATCAGAATCAGATTCTGCACCATCTCTAGAATAATAGGAATTTAAGACAGGAGTTTCTAAGGTTACCTCAAATGTGTTGGTCATGAAACACACATTGGCACGATTCTTTTCAGAATCAGAAACTTCAGATTCACTTGTGCTGTCTTCTGAAGCACTCGAAGTAGCTTTCATATATTTCTTATACTTCTTGTCCTTATAATCATATTTCTTTTTGAATTTCAATTTTGGACAGTCATCCTTGATCCGTCCTTTACTTTTTCACTCATAGTAGATTATATCATCTTCCTTATCAAATTTCTTCTAGTCCTTCTTCCAATGACTTTTATTGTCATACATACCTTTGTAATTTTATTTTCTAAAGAATCTCTTTTTCCTATAAAACTTCTAGAATCTACTGGCTATTTGAGCCATTTCAGTATCACTGTCAGAGTCTGAATCATCACTTGTTGAACTTTCAGTTTGTATTTGAACTTTATCTTTGTCCTTTCTCTTCGAAGATGTAGATTTAAAAGCTATAGAATTACTTTTTGGTTCATCATCATCCTCCTTATTCAGTTTGAGTTCTGTCTCATACATCATTAATTTACCAATAAGCTCTTTTACATAGAGAGCTCTAATGTCACAAGATTCTATGATTGAAACAGAAGCGCCTCTCCATCTTTCTGGTATACATGGTAATATCCTCATAATTTGTTCCTTTGCTAGAATAACATTTCCAAGAGAGGTCATCTTATTGAAAATCTCATTGAACGTGAGATGCATGTCAGAAATAGGTTCATCACTCTTCATTTTAAAATTATCATTTTTAATAGTATATGTATTTAATCTCATTTATTTAATATTGGTTTTTTCTTCATGAGAAACACCCAAAGTATCCCATATTTCATAGTCAGTTTTGCAAGGATAAATTCTATTAAACTCTTTATCTCCTAAAGCACAATACAGGGCATTCATAGCTTTACAATTATTATTGTAATTAGTCTTTTTAGGTTCATCCAAAGTAGTTCTTTTAGTTTTTGGAATTTTATATTGTGACACTATAACAGTCCAGATATCAAAACCCATACTTTCTAAATGAATTTTCATCTTAAGTTTCCACTTTGCATAGTTGGTACCATTGAAGAAAGGTGATCGGTTAGTAGCAAAACCATCTAGTCTATTATCCTTAACTAGATTTTTGAAAATAGATTTAAAGAGATAAAATTTAGAATTAAAAGAAATTTAAGATATTTAAAGATGCAACAAAAATTACAGTTGAAAAATAGAATGTTTTGAAAACTTTGAAAAACAAAAACAACCTATGATACCAAATGTTGGTTTGAGCGGAAACTCAAGAGGGGGGTGAATTGAGTTCCAATAAAAATTTTTGTTAAAAATATTTCTCTTAAAATCCCTCTATTTAAAAGAAAATTTAAACTGTAGTGAATTCAAACATATTGTAAATGTTCAATTAGTTTCTCAAAGATTGATTAGGTCTCAGTTAATTTAATCTAAAGATTAAATTAACTTTTGAAACTAACTTACTGGTTTACAATAAGTATAAACACTTGCTAATTTAACTATCAAAGTAACTTTAAAATAGTTTTGTATTTAAAAGTAATAGCAGTGGAATATGAAATATATATAGTATACTTATGACTTAAACTAAAAAGCATAGTAGATGTAACCAAGAGGTTCAGTCTCAAGATGAGACTTAGACCTCTCAAAAATTTATATAAATTGATCCACACCCTGGATTGGGGTGAACAACAGTTTAGAAAATGTTCAGGTTCAAAGACCTCTACCACAGTTCTACGTGGGAAAACAAACAATAGCTCACAGTTGTCCAGGTCTTACTCGACCTCTACCACTATCCACAGTGGGATACAAGGGAGTTATAGAGATTGAATGAGGATTTAAGAATCCTCCATCTTATCTTAGGAGACAATGTGTGTGTAAAATAAACAAATTAGACACACTGCTCGAAATGTAAAAGAAAGAATCACTAAAGTAAGTGTGAATGAGTTTAGAAAAGCTTTATTGATTGGCAGTGCAACTCTAGACTCGTTTGATTGGTTAGAAAAGATTCTGAGTCCTTCTCTAGTTTTTGTTCTGAAAAACAGAGTATCATTTTTTTCCTTGGTTCCAGGTTCAACTTATCATCCCGAGTGCATGAAGTGTTTGTTGTAGTTCTTCACTCAAGATGCAGCTTGTGTTCTCCTCTAGAGAAGAATTGCTTCATGTGTGTTGAGTATTCTTGGAGTATGGATGTACCCTTGTGTGAATGCACCACGTTTGAATTCTGTTGAGCCTTTTTCTTTTTCAAACCTTTGTGTGCCTTCTTAGTTCCTTGATTCTTTCTATTTTATTTGATCTTGTGTTCACTACTATCCAGCTAGGTCATTATCTTCCATTTTATAGCTTTCAGCTCCAGCAAATGGGAATGATTAACTTTTGCATGGGTACTAGGTATTGTTCCCTAACATGGCATCAGAAATCATTAAATAACATTAACTACATTAAAAACATCAAATGTAACCATTAGCTTAATAAATAAATAGTATTGAGAGTATAGAGTTGACTAGTTGGTAAATCATTAGTAGCCTCTTGTTGGTAGATGTGTATGGTGGACTTTGTGTAATAGTGGCCTTCTATCGGTAGCTCTTTGAACTTGTATCGGTAGCTCTTTGCATCAGTAGCTCTTGGTATCGGTAGAACTATATACCAGTGACTTCGATCTATCGGTAGATTAATTCTGTATCAGTAACTATGTATATCGGTCGCTCTTGGTCTATCAGTAGATCTGGTCTATCGGTAGCTCTGGTCTATCGGTAGCTCTGGTCTATCTATAGCTCTGGTCTATCTATAGATCTGGTCTATCGGTAGCTCTGGTCTATCGGTAGCTCTGGATTAGTTCCAGTGATTATGTGTATCAGTAGACTTATGCACATCGGTAGCTCCATTCTGTACTATTAGAAAAATTGTTCTATTGATAGCTATCTACATTAGTGACCTTGTTCTATGCTTACCGGTATATTTGTATATATCGGTAGCTCTGTGTATCAGTGACTCTGTCTATCGATAGACTAAGGTCTATTGGTAGACTAAGTACCGGTATCTCTATATCAGTAGCTATATGCAGATCAGTGACTAACACTTATATGTTTTATGAAAAACATATCCGATTGGGTTAGAATTACTTCATAACTCATACAAACATGGATAAACATTGATTAATATATCTCAAGGACTATTTTAATATTATTATCATCTTGTTAATAGTATATCATAGATTGAGATAATTTTAATATAGATAAACATTAATTGGGATTATCAAAGTATGTGAAAGCATAATTCGGATTATCAAAACATGTGAGGTCAACAGTATCTTATGAACCATCACATGTGTGTTCATCCAACACCACTTACATCATCCACATACAATTTCTCGCATGAACTCCCTATACATACCCACACACAGGTGATCCTCCATAAGGAATTCCAAGGTCCAAACATAACTTTTCATTATCAAATCCAAACACATACCAAATTTTCCAACTCTAAACACATCCTCTTTAAAAACCCACTTTACCCCTTTAAAAACATATGAGGAAATCACTCCCATTCCAAAACCATTTTCACTTTAAAAGTTCACCTCCAACTTCAATAGAATCACATAAACTTAAATCGAGACAAAACACATCCAAAAACTGACTATTGTAATGAGGAACAAGTGTATATGCCTAACCCAGTGACATGGTGGCGAGTCATGCCCCAAGTAAGGTATGAAACTAAGATGATCATGAACCGGGCACTAGGAATCCACATCGGTCATCACCCAATGTGAGGATGAAACATAATATGATTTGTCTCCATTTTCATCCCTCAATTCAAAACAACCCAAGACAAAAGGCTCAAATACCAAAATACCCTTGGTGACTCGAGGATCAGTGTGGGAAAGAGTTCACGACACTCTTCCTACACCTACCACCTAAATCCTGATAGTTCTAATATTCTTCTAACCAAAATTATCCCAAATAATAATATAACCAAAAGAGATTAACCTCCTTTGATGATATTTTTTCACAAACAAAATAAGTTCGCCATCCAATCGATGACCGACCTTGTCCATAGTAAGGCCCGAAGGGCGTTCCCAATCTCAGCAACCTAGCACAAGAGATTGAGTATCAAAAAGTAAAGTTAGGGAATGACTTACCTGAAATAATAAACACAAAACAAATAACAATAAGAATAAATTAAAACTAAAAAATAGACAACCAAACAGGCCCTTAAACTATGATCATATTTAAAGTTTACAACTTAAACAAAAAACCCAAAAGAGACTACAAAAAAGGAAAACCAAAACCAAAAATCCAAATCAATCCTTTGTGTGAATTGAGGAGCCATATCCCCAAGCCACATACACCAACCTTCATGAGAAAAACCACTAAAACCTGGACCATCATGGCTAAGCCTGATGCATCGACCTAGAAAACACAAAGAATATGATCTACATACACCCAAAGGTGTATGTAGGGTGTGATCCGAGATCCCAGTATTATGCCACCCAATAAAAATCTTCCATGGAATAACATCAAATAGATTATTTAATATTCTTATTCAACTCTTTCTTTTAAAACGCTTTTAAAGAAAACATTTAAAAGATAAAAATTAAAAAGAAAACATTAAGATAAACCATTTCAAAAGAACTACTTTAAAGTGGAAGAGACAATTTGTAAAGAAAATAGACACACACTTAAATGGTCCTCTGTATTCCAATGGAAGGCACCACATCATGAATAGTGGAGCACCATGGGTAAATCCCCTAATGTAGCTAGCACAAATAAAATCATAGAGACATCGTATAGTGTGAACATCGCATATGAACCACAACGATCTAATTTCTCATACACAAGCCACTAGTAGGGAATACACACATAACCTAGTGGTATTTAATCATCAAAAATGTTTAGTTAGTGTTGTAGCATCAATCCCGCTACAAGAAACCGGGATGAACCACTTCCGTATCATCTAGCATACTAGTCCTAGTACGCCCACCTAGACACCTGGGGTTTCCCTTATGCTCAATTTGAAGTTCACATGCACACACACCACACCACTACATTCACACAAAGGCAAAACATTTCAAGGAAATCACTCTTCTTTATAAACTAACCTCTTTCCATTTTAACACACCATGGAAAAACCCCTTTAAAATACATTTTACATCACTTAAAAAATACCAAATTTCCATTTTATAACATAAGAAAATAATCCATACAAACAAACCCAAAAAATGAGAACCCCATTCATGAAACCAGTCATAATTTAAACTATTTTTTAAAAAATCTCTTTGCCTTTCAAACATTTAATAATTTATACACCAAATATATAACAAAGACAACATACTCAAAATGATCCATTTTTTCCTTGGAAATCTCCATTTAAACATACACACCTCAAATTCCCATAAATATAGAATTAAAACCTTCCAAATAACCTTTAAAATCAATTTGGGAAACATTACTCCAAATCACACACAAAGACATATCCATTTCCTTTGTTAAAAACTCATTTCTAACCTATAAACACACAAATCATTTCAAAATAATGTATGCACTACATAATTAATCCAAAGAATGAATTTATAATCATAAAAAAACCACAATAAATTCATATAAAGATGTTAGGGCCTGAAAAAATTAAATAATTAATGGTTAAACAATTAATTAAAAACCTTAAAAAATTAAACACTTCTAAGAATTACCACATCAATACCCAAATTAAAGACACAACCATTCCTAAAAGAAAATGCAATTTCATCACATAAGCACATCAAAATATTTATAAAACACATTTGTCATCACCCAATTTTAAACATAGAACATTAAAAAATTAATTAAATAAACAAATTAAATCATTTAAGGATGTTAGGACGTGGAACTACCTACCTCGGTGTAAGAAAACATCACAAATTCGGTGTGCAAAATATATTGCACACCAATTATACCTCAATCAACATAATTAGAGACTAAAAACAAGGTATTGAGTCAATTTCCTCAAAATTAGACCAACCACAACATAAAACCATAACCACAAAACTAAAAATTAGAAAAAAATGAATAACCAAAGAGGAAAACACCTACTGTGAGAGTTGATGGAGGCGCCGACCGAGAGTGAAAAGGGGTGTCAGAGGTGTGTTGCACAGGAAAGGGGGAAGGTTGGGTTCACACAGGGTTGCAGGAAGAAGGTTGTGCCACCGAGATGGTTAGATGGAGAGAGGTCTCTAGACAGGGGGGGGGGGGGGGGCTTGCGCTAGTGAGAATGAGGGCGTAGTGAGGTTGGACCACTGGTAGGGTGATTCACATGAGGGAGGTGCACCAGAATCAGCTCAGCTGAAGGTAGGTAGGGGAGTTCGGTGGGTAAGGGGATGTGATGCACTGCAAGCCGAGTGGGAAAGAGGGGGTTCGCCATATTGGAGCTTCGATCGAAGTTGGAGAGTGTGCAAGAGGGCTGGATGGCCAGACCGGGAGGGGGAGCTGGGGGCCCAATGTGCTGGGAGAAAATCAATGGACGGGGGGTGGGGGGGTGCACTGGTGCGCATAGTCACCTAGGCCGACTGCATGGTCATTGCTCACTATTCGGTTTCTGTGAATCGGCCTGAAAGCCATCAAAATTATTAAACTTCAAAAATTTCAAACCAAGACCCCAAACCCAATTTGTCCAAATGATGCGAGATCATGAGAAGAATAAAATAAAAGGGCGTGTGAGGTTGGGGTGTGACAATAATAACTAAGAAACATAAATTAAAAGTATATAAAATTACCTTTGTATTTAATTTATAATGAGGAAACTATGTTTTTGATGATGTGAGATGTCAAGGGAGATGCTATTAATCCATCTGAGTCAATAGATGAAGATAGTTTATTGATTTAATTGGTTAAAACTAAGGAAAAGTTGGAATAACCTAAAATAAAATCAGATAAAAATTAGAAAATAATTCCGCATTTATACCCAATGGAAAAAACAACTCAACAACAGTAATATTATCTAGTAAAATAACCTACACCTGTATTAACTCTAAATTATGGAATATAATATGTGATTTTATATTGATCAAGGTTTAAATACTTTACATATATAAAAATACATAATATTATTAAGTATCTAAACATCCATAGAATTAGTAAACACCATGAACATAAATAATACAAAAAATAAAATTACAAGAAACTTCAAAATGAGGCTCTGATATTCTTGGTGCACCACATAAACCATACCATATTCCATCAGGACCATAATATGATAAATATAATGAACAAAAAAATGAATATAGACTAAGGATGGATAAATAAAATGAAAATAAAATATATGAATCCAAACTAAAAATGGAACATTTAATTTTTAATTTAAAGACTTGTACTGGAATATATCAAGATATTCCTTGATTAAAGTCAGAGTAACTGAGTTTAATGACCTACCATGAATTTATAATGAATCTAATAAGAAAGAAAAATATTGATAACTTTTATGAAATTCATATATATTAATAACTTCTAGAAGATAGGTGATATTAGGAAATCTAAGGGAAAGAGAATAGTGATGAAAAGAAAATCCCAAAAGATGAGTTAGATGTGTTATGATGACGGTGAAAATGAATGAAAAAATCAAAATATATTAAACAGTCAAATTTAGATAGTAGATATGGTAAAGGATAGTTGTTTTATAAAAAATAAATATCAAAGAACATATCTAGAACATATGTAATTGGATTACAATATGCATTAACAAATATTATAATAATAGTTATAGAAAAGTAGAAAATATCTATGATAATTATTTTTCTCATCATTTTTATATAAAGAGAAAATTTTTTACAATGTAAAATACTCTATATAATTTTAGAAAATCGTATTTCCATGCATATAAACTTTAGAAGCTGGAAATGACACATGTAATTACAAACATTAATGTCCCAAATATAGACAAGTGGACTATAATTAATAATATTATCTTATTTTTGGAAGTTATGGATTCAATAGTAGATTAATGTGATTAAAAAATCTTATAATAGAAAATGAAATGAAAAGAGAAAAATTTTGAGATATTTGAAGATACTACACTAGCTTCAGAAGGATTTCATGTTCTGGATATTGAGATTTAACATTAACATCATGTCATTTAAACTTAAACACTACAATATTCAAGGAATGTAATAATAAATTAAATCGAAGCTCTGGATTTAATTAAAAAATTTTTAAATGAATAAAGGCTTACAAAAAAGAGATTAAAAACATAGTTATGATATTCAAAAAAATAAACAGATAATATATTATGAAATTTGAAAACAGTAAATAAATTTTAATCTTAATCTTAATTGTTAAAGTTAACTTCAAATGTAGCTATGTTTGTTTCAGGAAAAACTCATGGTGCGTGGCCAAAAAGGATTTGATGTAGTCTTTAATGAAATAAAGAAAATATCGAAAGGGAATATTAAATTAGTTTAATTAGTAATCTACACCCCTATTATTTATTTAGTTTGTTTAACTACATACAATGTTTTAGGAATATTTATTCAATCAACTTACTCATTTATCGGCATCCCTAATATTTATTTGATGAATTAAGTCAAGTATTTTAGAAATTAGTGAAGTCTTATTTATCACTTTCAATTATGTGAACGTGTAAAGATTGAGAAAAATGAACTGAATACATAATGAGTACAATATAGAGCATACAAATATCATTTACTATATATAAAATATGTATATATCTCTTACCTAAATTGATATTTGGCCCATGATAATGAAAAAATGATGGATTATATCTAAGACATTGATATGGTATTACATTGTATATTTTAAATTTTACACCTAAAATGTATATCTAAATATGTATTGACTTCACTGTTGATGCATATTAAAGAAAGTATTAATATATTAGATCATCAATATGTCAGGAATGAAGAATTTATACAATGAGATAGACTACATAAAGCTTTTCAAGAATCTATATGTAAGAAAATTAATCCAAAAATTACACCCATATTTTTTAGTCAATTATTTACAACAAGCGGTTTAAAAATTAATGAAGTTGGACATTTCCTAGTAAATGATATAAACTTGTAATTTCAATTTAATGTAATAAATATAGAATGGGTATAATATACAACTCATAGATTATATAAACCACATCAGTAAGGGGGATTATATAAGAGACATCAATATGGGAATGTAGTGTATATTTTTAATTTAATATCTAAAAAATATATCTAAAAATGTTCTAACATGACTAGTTTCAAATATAACATAAAGTAAAAGTATATTAAAAAAATGTCAAAAAGGCAGTGTTAGTAAACTATATTAAACAATATACAGTTTTTCAATAATATATATGCAATTAGTGTAATGACTAAACTATACTCCTGATATTTATCTAGCGAATTAGAACCTATGTTTTTAAAATTACTAAAGCTGGATATGTGACAATTAATTATATGATGCATATAAATATTCACTAAGATATAATTTATGCATTATGTATACTATATATAGCATACATACATCATTAAATATATTCAATATATGTATATATCTTTTAGTTGGTTGTATGTTAGTACCATAACAGTGAACAAATGAGAGAGATTATTCCTGAAACATCAATATGATAATGTTGTGTACATGTAAAATTTAACCTCTAAAAGATTTATGTAAACACATAATTAATGTATAAATATATTAGTACTATAATATCTCTTCAATGAAACATTTATAGTGTATTAAACATCATAAACCTTTACATTTCACTTTATTTTACTCAATAAATTCGAATCAGTATTTTAGAAATTAGTGAAACATGAAATTTCATGATAAATTATATCAAGTGTGTGTGTATTCAATAAATTATTTTGAATCTAAAATTAGTAAAATATAAAACATAAAGATAAAATTAACTTCAAAAAATATACATATATAATTCTTACATGACTCTGTAGTAGTGGATAAATCCAAATGATTATATCTGAGACATCAATATGGTCATGTAGTGTAAATTTTAAATTTAACACCTAAAAAATTTATCTAAACATATATTGTGATGATTGAGATCAAAAATAATAGGAAGTAAAATTTTAATAGAAATGAAATATGTTAAAAAGTATATAAATAGTGTTTGCAAAATATTTTTCAACATTCTATATGAAATTAGTGTAATCACTAAACTATAAAATTTAGAAAAATTTCAATATTACAGAATAATATACAAATCATAATGCACCTTAGGATTTTTAAATATAAATCCAAAATGTTGGGGATCGATGGCTGTGAGAGAGGGGGGAGAAGGTGGTGAGGGATCCATGGTGGCGGGGGAGGGGGAGAAGGTATTGGGGGCTCTATGGTGGTGGGGAATATATGGAAATGAGAGAGGGGTGAGAGGGATGTTGGGATCAATGTCATGGGAGGGGGGAGGGAAGCTAGGGTTGACATTGCGGGAGAGTAGGGAGTGGGTGCCAGGGCTCAATGGTGGTTAGAGGGGGGGGGGAGCGGGCATTGGGAGCTCTGATGGGCAGGGGGGGAGCTAGTGGCTATGGCTCGATGGTAGAGGGGTTCGATAATGCAGGATAGTGGGGAGCTAGTGGTGGGGATCAAAGTTTGTGGGAGAGGGGGAGCAAGAGGTAGGGGCTCGATGGATGAGATAGGGGGAGCGGGAGGTGGTCGGGGAAGATAGATAGTGTAGGGGATCGAAACAGGAGGAAATAAATTAGGTGAAAAATAGAGCGATTTCCATTTGGTGGTCACCAATACACTCAATAGAATCTTCCTTTTGGCAGTCACCCAAACCATTGTCACCCAAAATCCAAATTTTTAGTATTTTTCCTATAAATGTTTTCAACGAGAATCAAAGTAATTTTATTGGTGCACAACAAAAAAATCCTTTGGTTAATCTTTTGGTTCCAAATTTTTTCAAGGGATACTCTCCACATAGTACTAATGTAGAGTACCGACCCACTATTGTATCCTAAAGATGATTCTCCAACAACCCATTGTACTACTGATTTGGTGGGGGGGAATCTACTCTTAAGTATATAGACAATGTAATATTATTTGGTGATATCTTTCTACTATTTCCCAAAGTAAAGGCCAATCCATTTCCCATCGATATATACTCAAGAATATTAAGTATATATTCTTTCAAAATGTATATAATGAAGCTCAATAATGTGATAAAGGTGGTACAATATTATAATAACAATTTCAATAGTTAGCAAAATAGTATGAACTTTTCACTTGTGTAACACCTCGAGGATTTAGAATACTATTCCTGAAATCTTGTTTAAAACACAACACTATGCTTTAGGGTAACCACAATATACTATTTGAATATGTTATTTAAATATAACATAGTCATTTAATTGATGAGTATGAATATGAGTATCTACATTATGATATATATATATATATATATAATATTCCTACTAAATACAAATGTATTGATTAATGTAATAACCCTAACCCCAGAATCCCAAATCCAGTTCCTCACTTTATTGAATTAGCATGGATAAAATATTTGAATCCCAAAGGAATGATCATTTTATTAGGTTTTGAGGACATATTATACACATGAACCTTACATTACATTTTAAAACATAAATTACAACCTATAAAATCCTATGAGAAAGCCATTATTATCCAAGATTAACCCTATATATCAGTCATAATATACTTGTTGGAATCTCATAGAAAGATGAAACATAAAAAAGGGGTGAGTTCAGATGCTTAGTAAGGATATACATATAATAGAATATATCAAAAATAATCATAAATAATTATGTAGAGGTGATTAACTGAAAAACATTCTATGTAACCAATAACCTAAGGATAATAAGGAAGGAATGAAAGATGATCAAAAAATTCCATATAAATAACCACATGAGAATGAAACTTAAACATGGATATTATACTAGTCTAATAATCAGATGGAAAATCAATAACTAATCTCATAATGATAGAATGCATAATTCTAGAAATCATAAACATACCGTGAAGGCTTCGACCAAGACACCATACATAAATAGGCAAGGCCTCAACCAATACCCAAACTAGTTTTTCTAATGAGACCTATCAATGCATAGAGGGGAAATATAGGGCCACACCCATCACTCTATAAGTCCAATGTATTCCTCATATGAAAAGGGTGAAACATAATTAACATAAACCCTCATATTTAAATAATAGATTAGTAAATGTGAATACTTTAACCATAGACCAAGAATGGTATCAAAATCATACATCCATATTAAAAATGATCATAAAACCTTCAATAAAATATGATATATGGAATCATAATATATGAGCCTCAACCAATCATAATATCTAACAAAGTATGCTGACATAGATGAAAATACTTTAATAAAATTATTAATTGTTTTTGAGATAAATACACTTTTTTACTTTGAAATAAGTTATTTAAAAGCCACACTATTATAGAAGAAATTTTTTTATCTAAAAATAACCTTATAAAATTATAAATTAATATTCAAAACATCAAGGTGTCCTGATGGTGGAAAATTCTGTTCATGTCATATAAGTTAAAAAAACATTCTTTCTGTATATTTTTGTCGGAAAAGTCACAACGAGCCTTGTTTAGAAAACAAAAAAAATATTATTTTGAAGCTATTTTTTAAAAAGTAAAATATGGGTAAAAATAAATTTAAATATTCATAGTATAATAGTAAAAAAAATTGAATTTTTTTAGAAAACATGGAAATGGAAGATAAATATTCCCTAATGGATACTTAAAACGAAACAATCTTGAATATAGATGAAATTGAGAAATAAACACCCATCACTTTATAATATGTAGAATTGTATATACCATGAAAGAAATAAAATAATATGGATATGATAATAGCTTTATATTCTTAACAATAATCATAATAGACATTCAAAGCTAGTATATACACCACATAGAATAAACAAGTAGTGTATAAGGCATGTGTCCCACAAAAATAAAACTGAGACAAAAATATATTACCCTGTACTTTCCTTTAGTTGATCATGATTTAACATCCTGTATAATGGTTTAAAGGATGTTATTAACTTATACTAGAACCATATCCATATTTATGATATCATATATAATCCTCTTATATCATTTTTTAATAATATTTTGTTATTACCCTTATTTTGGGTGTGAACTACTTCATTTTTATATGCATGTTTTGTCGTGTAAGTCCTATTGCTTATGAATGGGATATATTTTATTCATCTAAAAAATGAAATTAAGATCATGGATATTATATTTACTCATTATATTTTTTTATAATCATTCTTTAATGGTTTACATGTAAAATGAATCGCATCACGTTGTTGTGACAGTAGGTCAAACGAACGCACAAGCGATGATATCTTCCCTTAATGGGAAAATGTTAAATAATTGTATGGGGTATTAATTATAAAAACTAAATATCATGTCATATTTATCATTTATAAAAAATATATTTATCATTATACCCATACAAATAAAGTGGTGATGAAAAAAAATTACACCACAACATGGAGATGTTAAGTCGTACGTACGCATGTGTAATGCTTTCATTTTTCATCGTATGGATAAGAGGTGGAATATTGTTGTACCATAATACTAATAAAATATCATAATATATATTATAATATATTTATTACTTTATAATAGAAACAACACATGAATAGGAAGTAGAAGAATAGATGATCTTGAATGAGTTGGTAAAAACAACTACCTTCTTCTTTGAAAGGCTTCCTTTAGATATATTCTTAATGGATCTAGGGATGGTATTTTTGGAATAACATGACCTCCAAAAAATGGATAATTATTTTTGAGGATAAATGGTATGGGTTATGTCGATCTATAAGTCTCAATGTGGTGTGAGGTAGTGAGGGAGGAGGTTACCTTTTATAATTGAGGTGAGGGGCACTTTTGAAAACTCTAAAAACATTAAATTAATACTCATTAATTTTCAGTTTAAAATGGTGAAAAAGTGAGTTATTTAGAATATAATATGTTTATGGTTTTAAATCCTCTCAAACAATAATTTTTAGACATGTTAATATCCCATTATTACCCTTATCTTTTGGATTTACCCTTAATTAATCCCTTTAACTCTTACCATGACAACATGTTTTTTTACTCTTTGAAGGTTAATATAGTTTCTATAAAATGAAAAAATAACCTTAAACGATTTGAGAATGAAATTTTAAAATTTATCCAAATAATTTGGAGGAATTTTTTATTTTTATAAATATTATATCATTAAATAAAATATTATTTATTTTAATATAACATTAATGAAAATTTTGATACTATTCATTACTTTGACTTTTACCAAAATCAATAAAAAAGTTATATTTTAACCAAAACTTCTAACATATCATTAAAATTTAAAATTTATCTATAAGATTAGTGGATGCCATTAATTATATCAAATTATATTTATTTTAATATTTTTAATATCATTTTTTTGATATTTCTATTAATTAAATAATTAGTATATCATATTTGTCTAAGCCTTTAAGGTAATTATTTATTTCTTAAAAATTAAAAATAAATTATCATGATGAAGATAAAAAATTTATATTTAAATTGAAATTTTTAGTTGTATTTATATTCTATATAAACCTATATTAAAAATGATATAGTTATTAAAAATATGAGTATGACATCTTTAAATTCTCTTTAAATAAAATATAATAAATGTCATACTCTCATCCAAGTGGATTAAAAAGATTATAATCTCGACCCAATGATGGTTTTTTTCGACACCCACTTATCCAATTATATTTGGACAAGTTTTAGGATAATTTTATAATATTTATAATATTATTTTTACCCTTAATTACTCGATTTACCATGAAATATGTTAATAAAAAATTTACTAAAGTTACTATTCATATTACCCAAAAATAAAAGAAAACTATTTATATAATTTGGAACCATTGATTCCAAATATGTAATCCATTTTTAAAAATTCAAAATATTGAATTTTTATTACTTTATATAAAATTATTCCTGTTGACAAAACGAGAAAATGAGTATTTAAAGTGAAACATTCAAAGGATTGAAATGATTTTATATCCAAATTCAAAGTGAAATTGATTCTAATTCCATTAATTGGATTATATGATAAAAACATAATCTAGTTACACTTTAAAACCAATTATAAATATAATTTAACAATATAAACTATTTAGATGATAAAGTTGCTTTCAATTAAAATGGAATATTCCATCACTATTCATCAAAACATGAAACTTATCAGAAAAATACAAAAAAAATTATCCAATTAAAAATTTTATATTCAAATTTAAAATAAGAAGTTTAATTTTTTAAATATAATTTATAAAAGTTTCTAAAATTGGATTTAAAGTAGGTTTTCCATTAAAAGGGGGTAAAACTACCTTTAGAAAAATATAAGTTTTTTGCATAAAATTGAGTTTATTATTATGTTATATATATAAAATCTACTGGATGAATATAAAAAATATTTGATTGAATATATAACAAATATATTTCATTAATATAATTTACTAATTATAATAAACTTAATTTATTGAGTCAAAATACCTTCAGGAGTATAAAATTGAAAATATTTACTTTTTATTCAATTGGTTTATATTTTTGTTTCTAATTAATTGGAAACTAATTAATTCATATTATATTTTTATATATTTTTAATACTATTCATAAATGTTAATTTAATATCTAATTTAAAATTATAATATTTAAATAATAATATTTAGTTGTTTGTTTAAGCTCATTGTTGTGTGCATTGTAAGCTATAAAAAATGAATTTTAAAAGAGACACCATAAAAATATCAGGGTGTACATTCTACCCCCTTAAATAAATCACATACTTAAAAATTTAAATTGCACTTCAAAAATCTATTGTTGATACTTGAAAATTTCTTTGTGGGAAACCCTTATCAAAAATAGGGTTAATAAAATGTCATTTTAATAGAAGGGAAAGGGAAATGCGAAGGCCACTACAAAATTATGCTTTTGAATAGGATAATAGTTGTGAGAAGTGAAAAATGAAAATTAAAGAGAAATATAACTATAATGTTCTGATGGAGAATGATAGAGGACATGGTCATTAGAAAGTTAATTATTACAAAACCATAATTCTTATGATCATTTAAATGACCATTGATCTCTTAGTACGAAAAGTAAACATATAATGTTTTTATTCAAAAATCATTTTGATAGAGTTGAGGAATTCTGTTACTAGCTAGACTAATAACATAGAAAATATACTTACTATAAATGTAGAGTTTTACCCTTTAATCAATTTCCACCACAAATTTAACTTTTTATACAAATGATGAGTATTTAAGATGATTTTTTATGCATAAATAATTCAAATCTACTTCAATAGATCACAAAATACATAAAAGTATGAGTATCTATTCCTCGTATCATTATACATTAAAAAACCAAAATGGTTATGACAATATAAGACAATTCCAAAAAAAGAATAAACATTAATATGATGAAAAACAACTTTAATCTTCAAAATTCAACAGTAATACCCAAATTTCAACATATATCGTTAAAAAAATAACTATCCTTCCTAAAAAAATATTCTATGGTCATATCAAAATGAGTTTTTCATATAGTCTTCTAAATAACATCAATAAATCTTAATGTATTATACCAAAAATTTAATTTCCCCTAACAAATAATCTCTAATATATGCTAAAAATTCCCATAAATTACCTAAATCAGCATAAGTCCACAATAAAATCACATTTGACTCCAAAATAAAATTAAATCTTTATTCCTAAAAATAATATTTTTTCTTTAATATTATAGAGAACATATTCCAAAATAAAATTAATTAGTTAGTCACAGAAACATTTTCTAATACCATGGTTATCTATTCAATAAAAAAGATGTTCCTAAAATCAAAATAACCTTTATACCCTCGAATTTTTAGCTATAAAATGTCAAGCTAACCAGGACTTCTTGTAGTCTAGTAGTAGGTGTTGTAACTTTTTTACCCATCGGTTGTATGTTCAAACCCTATGGCCTTGCCTGATACGAAGGTTTATCACCCGACCTATGGGTTGTCCTTTTTATAAAACTATGTTAACAAAACTTCCAAAATAAATATGATGTGAATTATTGAAATAAGGTTAATAACAAAATATCCATTTATATAAAGTTTTGAGTACAACCCCAATACATAAATACATAATATATTTATTTCCAAATATGTCCATCCATGGTCTAGAATTTATCTTATAGAATAAGGTATTGACTCAGGGTAGTGCCCAGTTTCCCCATATTTAAGTAAATGAACTAAAAATGGATTCGTAGGATCGGTTTTATTTACTTCCACTATACTCTTCATTTTTCATCAGTAATTATTTACTTTTTGACCCTCTTTTTCACACATAAATCATTTATCCATTCCGTTGAGACACTTTACTTGAAGTCTCCTTCCACATTTCTTGCATGGTGGAAATCAAGCCCTCTTTTCTCCATGGTATTCTCTATTGTGGATCTTAGAAAACTTCATCCTTCTATTATTTGGTGACTTTTGGATTTTCTTAAGGTATATGTTATTAATCATATTTTGGGAAAACAGATTTGGCATGAACATGATATCTTTTACTCCCATCAATATCCAATTTTTTTCTTATTTCCTCCACATTTTCCATCATTTCAATGTTAACATGAGTACTTTAGGTTCCAGCCATTGAATAAAACCAAAAATCATAGTGTGAGTAATAATAGTAATAGTGAAAAAAAACATATAATCATTTATAGAATACCGTGACACATTAATTTCAATATAAAAAACCTTAGGTTTAACCTAGGATATTCACCATATATTCAAATACTTCGTAATGGTTTGTAAATAAATGTGAATTATCCTAATCATATCCCCCAAGAGTATCAAACCAGGTGCCCAATAAGACCCGTCATTGTGTACTAGGTGACACTAAGTCAGGCCTAAATCACCTTTCAGAGTTGTGACCACTAGATACATCTTTTCTAGAACCACACCCACCTATAGTATCCAGAAATGGATGTATTTCTAGGAACACCCACATAAAACATACCTTACAAAAATTACAGGATGTTCTACTATACTTATCCACAAATTCTATGTTAGGGTTATATCCCCCAATCTATATTTTCTAAATCTTGTTTCCAAGGTTTCTATTAATCATTTTCTAATACCAATTATAGCGACCTGAACCCAAGTAGATCAGATCTGATGCCCCACTTTATTACATTGGTGTAGATATAAGATTTGAATCCCAAAAGACCAATTAGTTTAAAAGGTTTGGAAATCAGATTACATACATAGACTTTACATTATATTTTAAATCATAAAGTGAAACATAGAAAATCCTTTGGGAATAAAATTATTCTCCTAGATTAACCCTGCATATAAGTCATAATATACTTATTATAATCATAGAGAAATATGAAACATAATAAAGGGGTGAGAATAGATGCTCATTAAGTGTATATATACAAAAAAATATATAAAAACAAACCTAAACGATTATGACAAGGTGATTAACTGAAACACACACCATTTAATCAATAACCTGGGCATAATATGGTATGAATGAATGATGATCAAATAATTATATATAGATAAACACATGATAATGAATCTTAACCATGGATATTATACTAGTATAATAATAACATGAAAAATCAATAACTAATCTCAAAATGAGGGAATGCAAACTGCCGGACATCATAAACATACTATCAAGGCTTCAGCCAAGACACCATACATAAATGGGTAAGACCACAACCAATACCCAAACTAGTTTATCTTATGAGACAAATCTATGAATCGAGGGGATATAGAGGGCCCCTCCCATCACTTACGAAGTCCAGTGCATTCCTCATATGAAAAGGGTGAAACATAAACAACATAAATACACATATTGAAATACTAGCTTACAAAATGTGAATACTTTAACCATAAACCATGAATGGTATCAAAATAACACATCCACAATCAAACTGATCATAAAACCTTTAATAAAATATGGTATATGGTATTATAAGAGATCAAACTAAACCAAGAATAATATCTAACAAAGGATGTTAGCATAGATGAAAACACTAAAATAAAATCATTAAAAATTTCTTGAGAAAATACCCCTTTTTACTTTGAAATCATTTATTTAAAATCCGAAAATTTATAAAAGAAAAATTTTTCTTTGAAAACAACCTTATAAAATTGCAAATTAATCTTCAAAACATTAACACATAATCACATAATAAAATTCCATTCATGCAGTATAAGTTAAAAATACATTCATTCCATATACTATTGTCAGAAAAGTCATAAAGAGCCTTATTTAGAAAACCAAAAAATATTCTTTTAAAAATGTTTCATAAAAATAAAAACATGGGTAAAAATAACATTAAATACCAATAGAATAATAGTAAAAAACTTTTTGAAAATAGTTTTAGAAAACATGGAAATGGAAGATAAATATTCCCCAACGAATATTTAAAATGAAACAGTCCCGAATATTGAAGAGATTGTAAAATAAACACTCATCACTTTATAATCAGTAGAATCATATGTCCCATGAAAGAAAAAAAATTATATGGATATTAAAATACCCTAATATTCTATATAAGACTCATAAAATACATTCTTGAATAGTATATATACCACGTATAATAAATAAGTATTTTATATTGCATGTGTCCCACAAAAATAAAAGTGGGACACAAATCCTTTACCTTGCACTTTACTTTAGTTGAACATGATTTAAAATCACATATAATGGTTTAAATCATGTTATTAATTTATAACAAAACCATATATATATTTATTATATCATAAATGATCCAATTATATCATTTTGTTAATAATATTTTTTCATTACCCTTGTTTTGGGTGTGAACAACTTCATTTTCCTATGCATGTTTTTCCATGTAAGTCATGTTCCTTATGTATGGGATATATATTTTTTAATATACATAATTATATTAATTTAATATATACTATATTTACTCATTATTTAAAATTTTATAATAATTATTTAATTGTTAACATGGAAAATAAATCACATCGCGTCGTGGAGATAGTAGGCCATACGTACACCCGAGCGACGATATAATTATATTAATGGTAAAAGGTTAAGTTATTGGATGGTATATTAATATAAATAATAAATATCATGTCATATTTATCATGTATAACCACTATATACATCATTAAATCCATCCAAATGATGTGGGGATTGAAAACAAATTACACCATGACGTGGAGAGGGTAAGCCGTACGTACGTACACGTAGTGTTTTCATTTTTCATAGGATTGATAAGATGTGGAATATGGTTATACCATAATAATAATAACATATATATATATATATATGATACTATATTTATTAATTTATAATTCACGAAAACATGAATAGGATGTATAAGAAGAAATAAACTTGAATGAGTTGGTAAAAACCATTACCTTCTTCTTTGGTGGGCTTCCTTTATATCTCTTATTTTTGGATCTAGGGATGGTATTTTTAGAATAAAAATACCTAAATAACCTATATAAGGATACTGGGAGAAACAATGGGCAGGTTTTGGCTGATATATACGGCTCAAAGTGGTGTGAGTAAGTAATGGAGGATGTTCCCTTTTATAATTGAGGTGAGAGGAACTTTTAGAAACCCTAAAAATATTAAATTAAATTTTTTTTTTAATTCAAAATGGATCCAAAGATAGTTATTTATAGGATAAGATGATTACAGATATAAATAATTTCAACCAATAACTTTTAGATAATTTAAGGTCCCATTATTACCCATATCTTTTGGCTTTAACCCTTAATTTATCCCTTTAACTCTTACCATGACAACATGTATATTTACTATTTGAAGGTTAATAAGTTACTATAAAATGTGAAAATGACACTAAATGCATCATGAATGAAATTTTAAACTTTATCCCAATACTTTTTCTGGATTTTATATTTTTATAACTTTTATATCATTTAATAAAATATTATTTATTTGAATATAAAATTAATGATAATTTTGATATTATTCACTACTTTGACTTTTAAAAAAATAAATAAAACAAGATATCTACAAAAAACACTTCTAAAATATCAATAAAATGTCAAAGTTTCCTATAAATGTTTTTGATGACATTAAATATATCAAATTATATTTATTTTAATATTTTAAATATAATTTATTTGATATTTATATTAATTAAATAATGACCGCATCATCATTGTCTAAGCCTTTAATGTAATTGTCTATCTCTTAAAAATTAAAAATAAACTATCAAGATGAATATAAAAATTTTATCTTTCAATTTAATATTTATAGCTTAATTTATCTTCTGCATAACCCTATATTAAAAATTATATATTTATTAAAAATATAAGTATGACATCTTTATCTTCTATTTAAATATAATGTAATAAATGTCATGATCTCATCAAAATGGATTAAAAAGGTTTTAATATTAGACCAAGTTTGATTTGGATCAACACCAACTTATCCAATGAAGTTTAGACAAGTTTTAGTGTAATTTACTAATACTTATAATATTTTTTCCTTAATAACTTGATTTAACTTTAACAGTGTTAAAAAAAAAATTACTAAAGTTACTATTAATAATGCCAAAAAATAAATGATTTTTTTTAAATAATTTGGAACTACTGATTCAAAATATGGAATCCATTTTTTAAAATTCAATACATATAAGTTGCAGTAATTTGCTTAAAATTAATCTCATTGACGGAATGAGAAAACAAGTTTTTAAAGTGAAACGTTCAAAATATTGAAATATTTTTATATCCAAATTCAATGTAAAATTTATTCCAATAACCAGAATTTGAATAAATGATAAACATTTAATCTAATAACACTTTAAAACCATTTTAAATTATAATTTTACACTATAAATTATTTAGACGAAAAAGCTGTTTTAAATTAAAATGCAATATTTTATCACTATTCATAAAAACATGAAACTTATAAGAAAAATACCAAAAATTAATCCAATATAAATTTTTATATTACAATTTAAATTAAGAAGTTTTTTGGCTAATATAAATTTTTAAAGTTCCAAAAATTGTATTTAAAATTGGTTCACTATTAAAAGGCGGTAAAAGTGCTTTTATAAAAAATATATGTTTTTATGCATAAAATATGGTTTGTTCTTATATTATACATATAAAATCTATTGGTTTAATATAAAAAATATTTAATTAATATATAACAAAAATATTTCATTAATATCATTTAATTATTGTAATTAATTTAATTTATTAAGACACTGCTCATTTGGGAACAAAAAAATAAAAATATTTTATTTATATTAAATTGTTTTATATTTTCATTTTTAATTAATTGTAAACCAATGAATTCATCTTATTTTTTATAAGCTAGTTAATATTATTCATAACTACTAATTTAATGGCTAGTTTATAATGGTAACATTTAAATAATAATATTTAGTTGGTGTTTAAGCTCACTGTTGTATGTAATGTAAGCTATCAAAAAAATAGAATTTAAAAAGTGACACAGTCTAAAAATCTTGTGGTGTTACAATTAATTATTAGAAAAGAGACACACAAATTTTAGTGATGTCATTCTATACTTCAAAAATTAATTTTATTAATTTTTGAGAGAAAATATTATAAATAATTTTCTTCAATTTTATAAAGCGTATTTCATAAAAAGGATATCATTTATGAAATAATCATATAAAAATTATCTTAGGGTGAATTTTTGGTATTTTTTAAAAGATTGATTGTATAGTGAATAGTGAAAATGTTGATTTCTATTGAAATCTTGTTATTCATTTCAACCATTTAAAAAGGTTAATTCTTTTTAAAATTATTAAAAAAGTAAAATTAATTCATTTATATTATGAATAATCATATTATGGACATTTTAATCAATTTTATGTTCTATTTTGGCATACAAAAATTGTATAATTAAGAAAACTTTTCTTCTAGAAAATCACTTTTCACCACGTTTTGCTGGTTTAATTTAAATTAAATTCTTATAATTATGTGAATTGTATTTGATAAGAAATTAAATATTTAGAATAAACATAAATAATATTATTTATTATGTTTAACTTAAATTTTGGTTATTATGAATAATAGCAATAGTAAATATTTTTCTCCACGGTAAAATAGGTAAAATAGGGTTAAAACTATGCGATAAAGCCTGAAAATCTAGCAAACACATTAGTTTATCCTATTTTTTGAGTGGTTTTAGAAAAAATGTATTATTAAGGAGTTACATGATGTATTTTAAATCATGATATTGAAATTGGTAACCCAAGCTTGAGTTTTGTGAAGATAAGTTATATTTTAGTCAAATTAAGGGGTCTTTACATTTAATGTTTTGGTTGGAAGATTCCATCTAGTTTTGGATTTCACCAAAAGTATAAAAACCTTAATTTTTTTATTATTTAGACAATTTTTTTGGAAAATAATTATCATCATATTTCATAGTTAAGTTATTTTTAGTTTTAATTTGGTATTTTCCAAAAAACAGTTTTCCATGAATTTTTTGTTCATATATTAAAATTAGTTTCTACCAACAATAGAATATAAATATAATAAAATTAATTCCATATTTTTAATATTCATTTTCAAATTTGGTTAAAATTTCCCTTTTATTTTTGGTTATATAATAAAGTTATCATGTCAAAAAGATAAGTTGTCAAAATTAAGGTTAAAATGAGTGATTTAACTTGAGACAAGGATTAAAATGCATCCAAAACATGTATAAATGTGATTGGTTGAGTTTATTTTGACCCTATCACATATTATCATCTAATTTGGGGTGAATTGGTACCAGTTTACAAGATAAAGACGTTTATATTACCTAATCTTTTAAGAAATTCCATGTGTGTCCTTTCCATCCCTTATAAAAGGATACCACCTTCCCTATCTTCCTATTAAGTCCACTAGGAAAAAACCCTAAGGGGGGGGGGGGGTGAATCAGTGTATGATAGATTAAAATCTCTTCCTCTTCGGATCTTGTTTCTTCATTAAACAAAACTATCTTCTCTCTCATTCTCATTGCAATGTATTAACAAAATGTAAATCATGCACGAGACATAATAATTTTTACTTGTTTCACCCTCACTGAACTATATCCAAGGAGAATACAAAAATGGTGTGCTGATGTACCAAATTTAGTAAGGATCACTTCCAATAATGAGTATAAGGTTTGGGCTAGATGTTCTTATAGTATTCCTAAGGGTTACTCCCTATGCCTCTTTCTATGGATCACTGTTGGTGGAAAAAGTCACCATATTGACCTTCCTTTACTCACTAATCTTGGAAAGGAATCCATTGACAGTTTATAGACTTATTGGTAAAACGTAGTTTATGTAAATGTAGGTCCTTTAATTTTCTTGAATTCATGCATTCACAACTTTAGGTAGATTCTCTATTGAAGTCCATTTCCCCCTAAAGATGATGTCCACCTTCCCATGTACTATTAGATACCAAACAATAATTTCATAAACTGATTTGAAACTTTATCAAGCTTCCTTTAGTGTTCCATGAACCACCTGCTCCTCCTGTGTATTGTGTAGTGGGTTTCTTATGTTTTCTGCCTCTTCTACGTACCGCTTCTCCAGGAACTTCCCTCTATTCGTGGACTGTCTCTACCTTCTCTATCACATACTAACTCCTTGAACCTCCTCTACGAACCAATCCTGCAAATAGTCTCTAAAAACTATCCACTTTACCTAGAATGTTATCTATCCGTAGACTACCTCTTCTTATGCGAACCACATGCATAATTCCTTCTTTCTCGTACCGGAGAATCCTCTTCCATGTACTGATCCTTCTTACTATGTGTACCATTTCCTTTTCAAGATATAGTTTCTTGTAATTTTTTTGATAGAATTCCTTCCATGTGAACCACTTCCTTTTGCAAAATCATCCTCTGCTAACCACTTCTCCCTTTGTGGGATTTAGCGCCTTGTAAAATATTTCACCAGAATTTCATCCACGTGAACGACCTTTAGTATTCACCGAATTCTTGGATCAAAGAGATATTCTCTAATGATATCCAATATCTCTATAATCAGTGGGATTAGTTCTCCTTATATAGGAAAAGATATCCACAAAATCCTCTAATTTAAGATTTGCCAAATCTTCGATTCGGTACAACCTCCACCACATATTAATCCTCTGGGCGTGAACAACAACCATTCCACAAACAATTTTTTCACCACAGTCTATATACTGCCTCTATTCCTACATGACACCATTATCTTCAACCATCCTATGAACCATCACACCTTTTTCATACCGGACGCCCTTCACCGTAAACCATTCCACATATCGTTCCCACTACTCGGTATGTGGCCACGAACCCTTCTGAAACATGATACAAGGTCCATGTTTCGAGGCAAGAAGTTCAGTTATTTTGACAATTTTCTTAGAAGTTCTTCATGCCATCCAATCCTATGATTAAAACCATTATTTATCAAATAAAAATTCCCAATCATACTCATTCGTAGTCATCCAACTTTGTCAATAAACATAATCACACCCAGAACATACTAAGAGGACACATTGAAGGATTTTCCCAACACTTCCCCACTCTTCATGAGCCTTAAATATCATAAAATATCTTCCATAATACCTTTATATATTACTTCAACATGTCCTAGTGCTTTTGGTCATTCCAACATACCATCCTTTCAAGGCTTATGGTGTAAACCAAAAAGTGGTTTCTTAAAAATGAGGCATAACTCTTAACTGAGCACTTTAAATTTTATTTCTTGATCTAAATCCTCTAAATATATGTTATCCATTATAAAATAATTACTTTAGTACCTTTAATATACTACATTTTTATTATGATTATTGTACAACCATCTTTTACCTCTTTTCCATCCCATGGAAAGCGAAAACATTACTTGTGTGTTCATACTACTTACCATCTCCACATAGTATAGATGGTTATAAAGTTGAAAATAATTAATATATATTATATTTATGAAATAATTATTCTTCACAAATTATAATATCATATCTTAATTATTACATCCCAATCCTTTGGGAAATGATAACGTCGCTCGTACATATGTGTGGACTACCACCTCCACAAAAGAATGTGACTCATTTTTCATTTCCTCTTTAAATGGATGGTAATAAGAATAGATTTACTGAATATATACGATACATATGATATAATAATTATTTTAAAAAGGTTATGTTTTTTTACCTTTCTTTCATTCCATCTGATGAAAAGTAAAACCAACATTTATGTGTACCTATGACCTACCATCTCCATGAATAGTGTAATTAATATTTATATATTTACCTTTAATGGATTAATACATATATATAATGAATATATATGAAAATTATATAATTATTAAAATAATTAGATGATGGAATCATAATCAAAGCATAAGGACCGAAACTACTGAACCAAATTCTCATGAAAAATAAAGCAGTTTACACCCATAACAAATATAATAGTAAATTATTATTAATAAAAGAGAGATAATATGATATAAATGAATCATATATGATATTATAGATATGTATATGGTTCTTTAATGTAATTATAATTAATAAAATTCATTATAGATAAGGTTAAAATAACTTATGAGGCAATTAGAACATGAGGTGAGGGGTTTCTTAAGTAAATTTCCATTCATTTGGTTATACCAATAATTATTTGACCATTCTATGCCATTATTATATATTAAATGACCTAAGATTTTATTATGATTTATTTTTACTTTTTTTTGGATTTACACTTTTCACACATAATCACTTCAATGATTAACTCTCACTTCAATGATACGATCTTTGTAAGGGGTTTCATAACTCAATTTCAATTCATTAGTTTATACTTATAATTCATTGACTATAGTATGCTATGATTATGTTTGAAAATACCCTTGAATGTATTATGTTGTAATTCATGTTTTTTTTGGATTTACATTTGTGACACATAATCACTTCATTGATAAATTATTACTTCAATGATATAATCTTTATTAGGGGGTTTAACTCAATTTCTATTCATTGGGTTACACTTCTACTTCATTGAATATGTTATACCATGATTATGTATGAAATTTTATTTGACTGTATTATGTTGCATATCCACTTTATTTTTGTGGATTTAAATTTGTTACACATAATCACTTCATTATTAATTATTACTTCAATGGTATGGTCTTTGTAATGAATTTCATCTCAATTTCCTCTTTATTGAGTCATATTTGGTATTATGTTCCTATTTACTCTTCTCTGGTGTATATATTAATCATTTTATGTATTTATCATGAATATATATATTTATCTATGATGATTTATATTTCAATTTATGTTTATAATTTCATGGGGTTTCAATTTAAATGTTACCAAAGAGTTAAGGATCTATTTCAACAATCTCAATTTTGGGATTTACTTTATTTTCATTGAAGGAATATTATAATACAACCTTTATAAAATACATTTATTTTCATATCCATTGGATATTTAAGGATTTTCTATGTTTTCTTCCAACATTTCCTCTCTTTGAAACATGAATCAAGTAAATAAATTTTTAAAATAAAATCAGATCTTGTTCCTCTTTTTGATTTAGTATATTTTTCTCCCATATACATATTTTTCAAAATTGTTACAAAAAATTACTTTTTATTTTAAAAAATAATTTATTAATGATATTTTAAAATATCCCTTTAATTTTTATAAGTCTTTAATGGAATATTTATTATGTTTATGAAGGTTCATTTTCATCTTTCTTTCTAAAGATTCAAAAGGAATGTTTCTTTTTAACATATAAAGAATTGAAAGATTTTCCTACCATCATTTCTATTTTAAATTATTTTAAATTCTTCTATAATTTTTCCATGGTTTTAAAAATAAAACTCACTAAAGAATGATAATTTTAATATTTCACTTCCATTTACCGAAAGAGTTGATTTTACTATAAAACCAATATTTTTGATGAATTGAAGATCAACTTTTATCTCTTGTTAATTTTGTGGTTATTAACATTATCTTGAATCATTAACTTTATTGTGATCATTTTTCGTTAGAAAATTACATTTCTATTAAATATCCATATTCTTTGTATCATGAATATGATTGTTTCCTAAACTGTATACCATTTATAAATACCATATTTTACTTTTAAAGTTATTTAATTGATAGGGGGAAATTTTGATATTCCATATCCTTTACTAAATTGAAATGTTTTTTGATAAGGAATATTATTTATAAATTGAATTAATCAATCAATTTATGAGGAATGAATTGGAAATGTAGTGACAAGTTGTGTCATGAACTGACCTGAATACCCTGGTACTCTGATTCCTAAGATGACCCTGACATGTCCCCAAGGGCGTTCGCAATCCCCATAGGTAGGAGAATAGCACATAGCATCATAAAAATATCAAAGGGAGTGATTTTTTCCACAATTAAAATAAAATAGTGGAAGATAAAATAATAAGAAGTGTGTAAACCAAACACTCATTAAAGAGAAAATTACCACAAAAAGATAGGTAAAATTCCCAAGGTAAAACATAAACCAAAGGACAACACAATATCCATCAAGAAAAAGTCTTACAATCCCTATGAAATAAGTGGACCATGTCTCCACTGGTCAGCACCATCACTCTAGAGTCCAAAGAATCAAACACATCTACCACCTCTAAATAGAACCTTCCACTTTACTAGATCTGGAATTACAAAATATATAAATGCCCGATGGAAAAGGTAGGATGTGAGATAAAAAGACCAGTAGGGTCTCACCAAGTTTTCCATAGTCAATTCCATAACAATAAACCATTTATTCTTTCAATTTAAATAAAACAAGTCATGACAGGTCATTTACATATTTTAATAAAAAATATATTCGTAATCAAAAGATGACAGATATATAAAAAATTTACATAAATTAACATTTTATATAAAATATTTATATATAAAATTTGTCATGAATAAAACAAATATTTAAATAATGGAATTCATAATCAAGTAAAAAAACCAATCACTATGGTCATATGCCTTGAGTTACATTAGTTCTAGGCTATCAAATCCTCGCACTACTCAATCATCAATCATGGATCAAGTATGTGTACACAAATAGCTGAAAATAGACCAATAATAATAATCAATCAATATCCCATCAGGGAAAATCAATAAAAAACTAGTTTTAGTTAGATTTTACATCGTCAATCCATTGTTAGTGTAATGTATCAAGTTTTTAGAGTAGGTCAAAACATCTCCCATTTTAAATTATTGGAATTGGTGGGTAATCCAATTTATTTTTTGATCATAAAAACATAATTTAGAGTTTCACATTAACGCTATATCTTGTTTTTGTATGGGTTTAGAGATTTAGAGAACGCCTTGGGTGTTTGAAAGGGTTTCAAGTGCGTCGAAGGCCCAATTTTGGAGGTTGCAAGTTAAGGTGCATGGTTCGGGTAAACCGTGAGGCCTCTCCTAGAAAACTGTGCATCCCAATTTTGAACTGAAATATGGTTTGGAAAACTATGTGGGTTGGGTTACATGGTCATGATTGAACCTATGTATTTTTTAGAGGGCTTTATCATGTCTTGCGTATGGTTCAGGAAAACCATGTGCATATCACATAGGTAGTTCCACTTAGGCAGTACCTCAATAATGTTGGATTCATGACTACTGTAGTGTTTGAAAAAATGTGCAAGCGTACGATGATGCCTCTTTAATGGTTTGAAATTACCAAATATCCTCTTCCTCCTTTTTCTTTATTCTCCTTCTTTTCTCCCCTCTTGGTTGTGTGTTGCATATGGATCTCCTACCTTTTCTTCTTCAACTAGGGATTTCTCCCCCACCTTTATCTGAGCTCCCTTTCATCAGCCATTGAGTTCATTGGAATCTTATCTGTAAGGCTCTCCTCACACACTCCTCTTATCTTCTTTAATCTGACCCCATAGATTTCCAAATCTGTGCAAGTCATTTTCCCAAATTTTCATGGCATTCATTAGAAATGTTGATTTCTTCCAAACGAGTTAGATTTATAGGCTAATATTAGATGTGCCTACTTCTATTACTCCAAGGTAGGTGGTGAATACATTTATTCATGTTTTTGTGGTCTATTTAGGGGTGAGGCTTTTAGCGCGTCTTTGGGTAGATGATATGGACCCTAATAAAATTGAACTCTTGATGTTAAATTAATTTTATAACCTTATGGGTTTCCATTGGGAATTCCAGAACCTTATTCTCTCTTGCAAGGCATGATTAGAGGTCATTGGCCACCTGGGTAGTTAGGTCAGTGTGTGTTTCATTAATTGAATTGAATTTTTTATTTAAATTGAAGTGATTTATATATATGATTTTTTTGTGATGTATTGGTGAGATCCATGATATCATTATAGGCTTGGGCCGAGGTTTTAAATGGATATTTCCATTTGGAATTGAGGTTACATGATCATTAGGAAGGGCTAGTCCTAGTTTACTTGGGTGATGTGATCACCGATTGGGTGTCATGCTCATCAGTTTTAGTGGGAAGGTCATCGGGTTGAGGGCATGACCCATGATATTGGGTGGCCTAACCATCATATTTGAGGGACATGGTAATAGGGGCATGTGGTTCCAGAATTGGTGTGGCTTAGGTACTATTTGGTTATTTCCTCTCACATGTGATTGAAAAAATAACTGTTGGATTTGTGTTTAGATAGGTTGAATAAGTGACAGGGTGGTTTAGAACAATCGTGTGGGTTGATGCCCCCGGTAGTGCGGCTTAGGTAAATTGGTTTGGGGGTTCTTACCATACAAATTCATGGGGAAGGTGAGGATCCTTTGAAGGATAGTGTTGAGGCTATCGGTTCGGGGATGAGGCTCACCATTCTTAAGGCCATTGGGCTATGACTATTTCTGGAGGACCGAGATCGCCGTACCTCGGGATGTTGTGATTTGAGCCAATAATGATTTTACCTTGAGGATATATATCTTTGTGCCTCAGGAAGTCCGACTTCGAGCTAATGGGTGCTTTCGAGTAAGGGTCTGAGAGACCAGTTTGGTATTGTTTGGGCATGACTTCAGGATGTCAGTGATATTTCTTGGACACGATGTGCCAGTTAACAGGTGGTGTCACTGACATGTTTGGAGTTAGAACCTAAGGGTTCACTTGGGGCTATTTGACATCAGGGGATACCTTGGTCCATGATCCAAGAATACTATCTTATTCAAGTATTCTGGTATTGTATGAAGTAGGTGATAGATTCATGGTAGCTATTGAGCACCAGTGAAGCTTGTTTTTTTTAATTACATGATTTGTTTTCTGTATTACAAAACACACCTACTTAAACACATATGTTAGGTATGCACACATGGGTGGTACCCTACTAATACGCATTCTCAAACCCTAAACAAGCCCTATGGGATGCATGTAGACATTATTCTTTTACTTTTAGGTAAGGGTTCAGGATATGGAGATGGATCCTAGTTGAGTTGGCATGGATAAATGATAGGGGAGCTTGAGGTTCTTACCTCAGCTGGAGTGATTTTTTTATTTTCATTTTTTATTAGCATGCTACTCTTTTATGTATACAATGTGTCCATCCATTGGCGCCCCTTTTTTTCTTATTGCACTGTATGACCTATTTTGGATGCATGTTGATGTGTTTACCTTTCTGTTGCTATTTAGTTATGCTTCCACAATTTCTTTCTATCGAATGTTCTTCCACCATTAGCAGGTCTGGTTTGAGTATTCTGAGCCTTTATTTACACTTCATGTTATATATACATACTTGGACCATTATATTATCATCATAGGAGAGTATTTTATCACAACTATCACTATTATCACAACCACACAGCTAGTCGACATCCTTTGGCGTGTGGGGAGGTGCGCCTAAGGCCAGTGGCACCTGGCCTGATGGTACTGTTTGGGTGGATAATTTGCTTAGGGATGCTACGAATGGTATCAAAGGTGTTTCTTTGACCTATTTTCTTCATATTACTATTTGTTTTATGGTATATTGTAGATTAGGATGTGGTAATAACTTGATTCAGGGCTTGTGGTTGGGTTCCTACAGCCCCATGTACGAGGGACGGACCAAGTTACCATGGGTGTCAATTGATTTTATATTTTTTATGTTTTAAAGATGATATTATTTCTACCAAAAGTGGTATTATTGGAATTTGGTTTTTATTTTTTATAGCATGTGACTTGGGAACCGTGATTTGGTACGGTAAGGAAGGAGTTTTGGACCCTTGGCCAGCTATGGTATAGGGGTGTTGTTGTGTTTTCTACACATTTTTATGCTTTTGAAAAGAAACATATGATGTTTTAAATTCTACATGCATGTGAATATGATTTAAACTATGTTTTATTTCCATTGGGGACCTAGATTATGATAAGAGAGGTTTGGTTGTCTAAAGTGTCAAAAAAGGGAACTAAACGATGTTTTCCTACCTAGCTTCTCTTTGGTGGCATCTTACTCAACCAGCCCAGCAAAGTGGACCTAATGGGATCTATTTATGATCTAAGATATATATATATATATATATATAAATAAGGTTTGGGATCTTATAGGAGCTGGTAGGGATAGTGAAATGGGGTGATGTTGATCATCTGGTTGGGTGATGTGGTCATCAGTTTGAGGTGATATTGTTCATCAGGATGGGTTTGGACAGGGGTATATTTTATACTTGGATCTGTTAAGGGTGAGTAAGGAGGCCATGAGGTTGGGATACTGAGTGGCATGGTTGTGATGGGTGATAGTAAGGGTAGTTATTTTATGCTACCTGTTACTACTTTCCATATCTATGATATGTGTGTGTGTGTGTGATTTGGGGCGTTTGAACATGTAATGGTATTCAACATGTTTCGTCGTAGATGGATCAGACAGATCATTATGTGGGTGATAGTTTAGTTCCACAAGAGAATGAGCAGGTTGAGACCCCTAAACATCAGTCATAACATGAGTTGTAGGTACAAGCTCATGTTTAGGCTCCAGTGAAGGCAAGGCGACCTCCATATTTGTTAGCCTTTGGGCTGTGTCTTGAAGAGTAGCTTTGAGATAGCCTAGCGTGTGTTATCCAGGTTATTGACAGGGGATATCAGGGTGTAAATCTATTCATGGTGTATCTTACTCGGGATTTCCTGTCATATAACCCTCAATTTTTTCATGGTGAGGGTGGTCTATTTGTGGGTGAGAATTGGTTTATGGCTATAAAAATGATCTTCATGTAGATTAAGATGCCTCTAGGGTGGAGGGTGATGTTGGAAACATACATGTTCAAAGGGATTTCTAATAATTGGTGGGACATGCAAGTGCAGGTATGAAGACCTGAGGGATTGGCTCGGAAGGACATTGAGGCCAAGTTCTTTGAGAACTTCTTCCCCGAGACATTGAGGGAAAAGAGAGCTTAGGAGTTCTTGAACCTTCAGAAATGTGACATGTATGTCATGGATTATGCAATGATATTCACCTAATTGTATCACTTTTCACCCTACATGGTGAGAGACGACACTTTGAGGGTGAGGTGTTTCAGGTATAGTTTACAAAACCCCATTAAGGTGTAGGTGAACATCTTTAGGTTGGACTCATTATGAGAGGTGATGAACCAAACATTCATAGCTGATGGAAACTTGACAGATCGGTCTTACTCAAGATGGGTGACAACTTCAGGTGATTTCAATGGTGATGCTTCATATAATAGGAAGTGAGGTTGAGACAAGTTCTATCAGGGTTATAGGGACCCCACCTTTTCTTAAATTACTATTATATCATTTTAAGGATAAAAAATTTAATATTATTACACATAGAGGATCCAACAGTTTAGTGTCTTGGGAAAACTAGGACCATACACAACAATTACAACATCGAGCATAAAAATTTATTCAATTTATTCTTCTCTAGATTCTTACTGAAACTTGACCAATCCTTAGTAAATGTATTCACCAGAGGATATACAAAAAATGGGTGAGCTAGAATCCCATTAAGGGGGAAAATAAGAACAATATAGCATGGGGTGAGAATAATCATGACATAGCCAAAGAATCATGAACACGAGAGGAATCATAAATATAAGACTTGAAATGTGGTAATGCATAAAAATGAAACATCATGTCTTAGTGGTTATCTACCAAACATAATTGTGAAAAAATATAGAATCTTTTTGACACATAATCTCACATTTAATCATGATATTCATCACATTACCCAATGCGTTGGAGCACTGTATAATTTTGGGTGCACCCATCACATTGAAACATTCATATTGCACTATATAATTCTAGGCGCACCCATCACATCATAACAATATCATTTATCATGAATTACACAATGAACATATAACAAAAATGAACATAACTAACCCATGAAAAGGAATGGGTTTCATCTCATAATAACACATTCATAAACATTGGGTTCCCAATAGAAGGAGGGAATAAAATACATGTTACAAGAACCTTCAATCTTGAATGAGATGTAAAAGGGGTGTTCATAAAAGAAGTGTTCTTTTGGAAAACATTTGGTTTGAAATAAATACTAGTGAAAAACATATATTTATAAGAAAATGAAACAAAATAATGAAAAAAATACTTTTAAGGAGTAACCATATCAAAAGGAGTGAAATAGGGAGAACCTGAAGGATGAGAGTTGGGTTTGAGAATTTCCCCTTACCTTGTATCCGAATGCTTCCTTTGCTTTAATGTCATATATAATGACATTATATTCATTAATTATATATTACAGAACCTTTTATACACGAATAGTGGTCATTTTGGTTTCATTATGATATTTTATTGGCCTTTTAATGAGTTTTAGAGTTTAAAAACATTGTTCAGGAATGTTCGTTTGTATGGTTTTCTTGAGTATTTCACATGTATTCATAAATTGAAGTTTGGGTAGAACATGGGTAAAAATACAGAACTGATATTACATGTTATTAATGATATTATAGAGTTTAAAACAATCTTATAATGAATTAAATTGTATACCATGTGGATTAATCCTTAGATAAGAATTAAATGATGATTGTTTGAGTTAATTTGGGCGGTTTTTTCGACCACAACGTACTTTTTTTGATTAATCATTTAGTAATATGTACATAAGTTAGTCCCATAAATTTAAATTGAACTTAATGCATAAAAAATATTCTGGTTCAAACATTAAAATGGTTTCATGACTATATTTTAAGGTATAAATGAAAAAATAAAACATATCGTTCTTGAAGGTGATAGATTAACACCTCACGAACAACATTTTCTTTTATAAAATAAAAGGAAGTGGAGAAGGGGGTTATATGGTATAATATCCCATTAGTATCATAAAATTTCAGTATATGTATGACACTAAAGTTTCCATACCATTTGGTCATATATATGTGGGGAGAGTAATAGAAAAGAACGTGAAATTGAAAGGAATTTAAAGGAAAAGAAGGAGAGAAATTACCTCTTAAATCCTCCTCTTGAGATCCTCTTTAAGGGGCCTAATCTTGGTCTTTTGATGAGACCAGAAGCTTTTGGAAGTGGGGGATGGGCTGGGAATGATTCGAGGGTAGAGTTTAGATAAGGCTTGAATCTTGAGAGGTGTGAGGAAATGAGGGTGTGAAGGGTGGTATTTATAGGGGAGGGGAGAGGGGTTTTCTCAATATAAGATTCATTAGTTTATTATTTCCCAAAAAGAAAAATAATAGTGAGTATTCCTTGACCAAGAATATTAATTTTATCATGTGATACCAAAAAAAGTAGGCTTCATCAGCAGAACATCACACATGACTCTATAATTATCTTTTTAAGCTTATTTTTGTAAATTATGGTATTTCACTATTCCTAAAAAAATCAAGTATTTCACAAAACTCTCAAAATTTCTCCCCAACCATTTATCAAAATTTGTAATCATAAAATGAATTCCATTTTTCAAAAATATTTTTCTAAATATGATTACTTTTATATTTAACTAAAATAATAATTTACTTGAAAAATACAGTTTTTAAAATTAAAACTGATTTTATAATGCTTTAAAAAATAACTTGAGGTCTTATAAAATAATCTTAAATCAAGAATACATAGATTTTTTAATTTATGAACACTTTTTTAGAAAATAAAATTTCTTTTAAATTAATTAATTAATTATATTTAATTATTTATGTCTTACAAAAATACTATTTCTTATAAGATGCCTAAATTTTATTTAATTATTCATGGGTAAGGTTACTCTTATTTTGGAAGAATTACTATTCATAAGGGTCGTACTTCTATTCATAAGGGTGGGTTATTATTCACCAAAAAAATATGTTTTTCTTATTAGACCCCAAAAATCTACCTAAACACAACCGTGTATATCGGATTTTCGAAATTCAAAAAACAGAAGTGACAAAATTATGTTTAGAGTCACTTAGCACTTAGTAGTTCATTATGTTGTGTTTTCATGTGATTTTATGACATAATTATAAGAAGGTAATTTCTATTGAAAAACTTTGAGTGGTCACATTCTTCCCCCCTTAAGAAATTTCTCCCTCAAAATTTCACTTTACACAAACTGGTAAGGGTACTTATCCTTCATCACCTCCAATAGTTCCCTAGTAGTTTCTTCAAACTTATGGTTCCTCCAAAACACTTTGACAGGGTGGGTTTTCTTATTGCATAGATCCTTATCTCTCTGGCCCAGAATCTCTATTAACTTCTCCTTATAAGAGAGATCATCTTCCAACTGTACCACCTTTGAGTTTTGTACATGTGAGGGATCAGGTATGTACTTCCTTAGGAGTGATAAGTGAAAAACATCATAAACCTGGGCCATATTCAATTTAAGTGAAATTCGATAGGCCACGAATCCTATATGGTCAAGGATTTCAAAGGGACCATTGTACCTTGGGCTTAGCTTCCCTTTCTTCCCAAATCACATAAATATATTCCATGGTGATATTCAAAGGAAGACTTTATCTCCAACGTCGAACTCCAAGTCCCTTCAACGGTTGTCAACATAGCTCTTTTTCTGACTTTGAGTAGCTTTGATGTGTTTCTAGATGAATTGAACTTTATCTATCATCTCTTCAATAAGATCGGGTCCAAGTAGCTTTCTTTCTCCAACTTCATCCCAACAGGTTGGAGTTCTACATTACTTTTTATACAGAGCTTCATATGGAGCCATCTGAATACTCAAGTGGATGCTATTGTTGTATGATAACTCAACCAATGGGAGATGCTGATCCCATCCACCTTTGAATTATAGAGAGCATGCTCTTAGCATATCTTCAAGCATCTGAATAGTCCTTTCAGATTGGCCATCAGTTTGGGAGTGATAGACCATGCTAAAATTTAATTCAGTACTCAAATCATGTTGAAGGATCCTCCAAAATTTATATGTGAACATTGGATCACAGTCAGATACAATTGAGAGTGTAACACCATGCAGTCTCACCACTTCCTTCACATATAAAATTTCAAGTTGTTTGAGTGAGAGATCTTCCCAAATAGTGATAAAATGGGCTGTCTTGATGATTTGATCAACCACAATCCATATCGCATTATTTCCCTTCAAAGTCATCAGCAGACCTATGACAAAGTACATAGTAACATTTTTCCATTTCCACATGGCTTATAGGTAATGGATGAATCAACCCTTTGGACTTTTTGCACTCCACTTTAACTTGATGACATACCAAGCACCTTGATATATATATTCTGAAATATCTTCTTCATGTTATACCACTAGAAGTGTTCATAGAGATCACAATACATCTTGGTGCTACCAGGATGGATAGAGAATGTTGAGCTATGTGCATTTTCCTATAGCTCTTTTTGTATCCCGAGTGATGAAGGCACATAAAGATGCGTTCCAAACCAAATCACACCATCATCATCGATATGGAACTCGTGTAGCTTTCCTTCCTTTACTGCATTCACCATCTTTTGTTTCTCTAAATCATCCCTTTGTGTTTCCTTAATCTTCTCTTGGATGGATGGTTGCACAATCATTTGGGCATGGTAGGATATATCTTCTGCCATTATTATTTCTAATTCCATGCTTTTCATATCAAAGAATATAGGGTCTTTCTCAATCCATAATGTGGATAGAGTAGAAGGTTCTTTTCTACTTAGAACATCGACTACCTTGTTCGCCTTTCCAAGATGGTAGTGAATAGAGCAATCATAATCCTTGACTAGATCTAACCATCTCCTTTGATGCATGTTGAGCTCCTTTTGTGTGAATATATACTTTAGGATCTTGTTGTCGGTGTATATGTCACACTTCTAACCATAAAGGTAGTTCCACCAGATTTTCAAGGAAAAAATCACGGCTATCAGCTCAAGATCATGCATCTGATAGTTTTGCTCATGGATCTCCAGTTTTCGTGAGGCATAGGCTATCACATTATCATTTTTCATGAGTACACAACCCAATCCATTCTTTGAAGAATCACTGTATATCAAAAAACTTTCTCCACTTTTTGGTAGTGTGAGTACAAGTGTAGTGATCACCCTTCTATTTTGCTAAATCTTCCGTCACCTTCATCCGTCCAGACATAATTTACCCCTTTCCTTGTTAACGTACTTAGCAGACTTGACAATCATGAGAAGTTTCTCAAAAAATTTCGGTAGTACCCAGCTAATCCAAGAAAACTATGGATTTCGGTGACACTAGAGGGTCTGGGACATTCCTCAATCACCTTTGTTTTTGAAGGATCTACAGAAATTTCCCCACTTGTGATCACATGTCCCAAGAATGTGACTTGCTTCATCCAAAAGTCACACCTTCGGAACTTGGAACAAAAATTCTCCTTTCTCAATGTCGCCAACACAAGTCGTAGATATTCTTCATATTCCTCCTTTCTATTGGAGTAGATGAGAATATCATTGATAAAAACTACCACAAATTTGTTAAGGTAATGTCTAAAGACTCTATTCATCAAATACATGAATATTTCATGGGAATTAGTAAGTCTGAAGGGTATCACCAAAAACTCATAGTGCCCATACCTTGAATGGAAGGTGAGTGATATCCAAAACAAAGATCCACCTTTGAGAAGTATTGAGCTCCTATTAACTGACCGAACAAGTAATAAATCCTTGGAAGAGGAAACTTGTTCTATGCGGTGATCTTGTTGAGTTCCCGATAATTGATACACAACCGCATCGTTCCATCCTTCTTCTTCACAAAGAGCAGTCACGCACCCCAAGGTGATGCACTAGGGCGTATGAACCCTTTGTCCAGATGATCTCGTAGCTGCTTCTTTAACTCCTCCAGTTAGATAGGAGCCATCCTATAGGGACACTTTGAGATAGTAGTAGCTCTGGGTTTTAGCTATATTGATAACTCTACCTCATGATCCGGGGGAATTCAAGGTAGCTCTTTAGGAAATATATCACCATATTCCCTCACGATGGGCATTTCTGCAAGGTTGGCACCTTCCTTTGACTCAACCATTTGGGTGAGGCATGCTTCTTCATAGGGAATAAACACCCACAACATTGACGTATTTTTTAAAGGAGATTTATGATCTTCCTTGCATTTTTTGAGGAGAATGGTATGGTTCATAATATGAAAAGATATTTCCTTTTCCTAACAGTTGATATGTGCTCTATATAACGAGAGCCAATCCATTCCAATTATAGCATTAAATTCAACTAAAGGAAGTATTACAAGATTCACACGAAGAATCTTCCCACATACACCAATTGGAGAAGAGTCAAGCACTTGGGTTGCAATGATTGCACAACTTGGTGTTTTTATAGATATCTCTACTTCAATGTTTCTGGGATTCGATTATATAGTTCTAGAAAACTTTAATGATATAAAGGAATGCGTAGAACTAGAATCAAATAAGACTTTTTCAATTGTTGAGTGAATAAGAAGTGTACCTTTTACAAATTCATAATATTTCTCCACTTCCATAGTAGTGATGGAATAATACTTCCCTTATTCCTTTGGATTTGGTGGCTGCTGACGTTGATTACCCTTGAGAACTCAAGGTTTGGTGCACTAGCTTGCATAATGCCCTAGCTCCCTATAGTTGTAGCATTGAAACATGAGTGGTTATCTACTTTCTTCCACCACATTCTCCTTCCTTTGATGTCTTTTTGACACTCTTGAGCATGGTTTCCTTCTTTCCCACAATTTAAGCACTTCCCTATCCTTTTGAGGTAGTTCCCATGGTGCAACTTCCCACATTTTTAGCATGTGGATCATTGAATTTTCTTCCCACCTTTTTCATTAGATCCACTGGCTTGAAACTCCATCTTTCATTTCTTATAACCATATCCATGGGACCATTCTACAAACTCAGTCTCAACTTTGAGAGCACATCGAAAAACTTATTCATAACTCCCAATTTATTAAATTTCAAGAGCATTTAAAAGGCGTGGTTTTAATCCACTAATGAATCTATCTATTTTTCTGTCATTATTGATAACAAAACCCAAAGCATACATTGAAAGCCTTTTGAAAATTTCTTCATATGTTTTGATAGATCCTCCTTCTTTTTGTTGGAGCTCTATGAATTCTCTCTCCATCTTTATGCTAAGTGTTCTTGGGTAATACTTGTTAAGAAACATTATCTTAAAGTCTTCCCATTCCTCCCTCCAACGGCCCGAAGGACTTAGATTTTTATTATTTTGTGAAACACCCTTTTAAGTGAAGAAGGGGAACCCAACAGACTTCATGGGCCTAGACATTACATGACTCAAGGATCAAGAAAACAACTCAGACTTACAACTTAGAGCTTCCTCTCCCAAACATTTAAAACATGAAAAAGCATTTCATCGATTCAAGACTGGACAGATAGCAAGTGTCCTGTGTCAAAGAACAGGCCCGATCCGATGGATGATATCATACCCACTAAAAAATCCAATTATGTGAAGCCTTCAAAGGTGAAACTGGTCGCTCTGAAGCCTCCTACGAGGCATGTTCCTTGAGGTCAAGTCTGGCTGAGACCTCATATCCTGAGTCGCGAAAACCAATCCAACATTCATATGAAAAGCTCCAAACATGCACATGACCAAGAAACTCCACCCATCCCAGACATACCCCACCGCACTCCATGAGGCGCCCCACCACTATAGTCGTAGAAGCCCTAAAGACAATCCAATGGACGTGAGTCCAAACCACTTTCACCTAGGACTGAATGGCCCAATTTTATCCCTTGGCTTGGTGTTCTTAATCAAATCCCACTATTTATCGGCCTCTCTATCTAGATGATAAGCATCTAGTGTCACCTTATCCATCTCAAAATAGTGAATAACAGAAAAGATCTTCTCTATGGAGTTGACCTATTATTCCGCTAATAGTGGATCAGAATATCCACTAAACGACGGTGGTCGTTTCAGCATAAAATATTAGATAGCCAGTTGCTACCTCTTTGGTGAAGGAGTATTTTCCCCATTATTTTATTTATTATTAATAACCTGAGATAATTGGGTAATCATCACCTTGTTGTTTTGAAATCCACCTCCAAAATCATTGGGGATGTCGTTCGGGCAATCGTTGCATTGGCCCTCACATGAGTTGTTGGCCTGGGTTCTCTGGGTTCCCACCATTTTCTAAAATAGAAAAGGTTAGAAAAAAACATAAGTCAACAATTCATGTATAACTTTTTAATTTAAACAATTTATACTAAAATCATAACATATGGGATCCCTATATAAGGATTCTGGTGTGCATAATTGTACTTAGTCTCATGATAGAGGTTTTCTCTAGGGTTCACTAATACTAATTCCAAAATTAACTAAACCTTTCCTATGATACCAACTATAGAGACCAAGAATTTTCTTATATTACTATTAAATCCTTTTAAAGATAAAAAAATAATAGTATTATACATAGAGGATCTAATGGTTTAGTGTCTTGGGAAAACTAGGACTATACATAACAATTACAACATCGAGCATAAACATTTATTCAATTTCTTCTTCTCTAGATTCTTACTGGAACTTGACATCTTCTTAGTACATATAGTCACCTGAGGATATAAATCAAAAGGGGTGATATAGAATCCCATTACGTAGACAGATAATAACAATATAGCATGGGGTGATCATAATCATGACATAGAAAAAGGATCATGAACATGAGAGGAAACATAAATATAAGACTTAAAATGTGGCAATGCATAAAAATGAAACATCATGTCTTAGTATATAACTACCACACATACTTGTGAACCAAGATATAATCTTTTTCACACATAATTTCACATTTAATCACAAGATTCATCACTTTATCCAATGCATTGGAGTGCTGTATAATTCTGGGCGCACCCGTCACATTGAAACATTCATATTGCGCTATATAATTCTGGGCACACCCATCACATCATAACATTATCATTTATCATGAATGAAAAAATGAATATATAACAAAAAATGAAAATAAATAACCCATGAAAAGTAATGGGTTTCATATCATAAGAACACATTCATAAACATTGGGTTCCCAAAAGGAGGGAATAAGATACATGTTACAGGAACAGTCAATCTTGAATGAGAAGTAAAAGGGATGTTCTTAAAAGAAGATTTCTATTGGATAACATTTGGTTTGACATAAATACTAGTAAAAAACATGTATATCTTATAAAAGTAAAGAAAATGATGGAAAAAATATTTTTAAGGAGCAACCATATCAAAAAGAGTGAAAGAGGGAGAACCCAAATGATGAAAGTTGGGTTTGAGAATTTCCCCTTACCTTGTATATGAACACTTACTTTGCATTAATGTCCTATATATTGACATTATATTCATTAATTAGATATTAAAATACATTTTATACAAGAATAGGGGTCATTTTGGTTTCATTATGTTATTTTATGGGCCTTTTGATGAGTTATAGAGTTTAAAAACATTGTTCGGGAATGTTCGTTTTTATGGTTTTCTTGAGTGTTTCACATTTATTCATAAATTGACGTTTGGGTAGAACATGGGTAAAAATACAGAACTAATATCACATGTTATTAATGATATTCCTGAATTTAAAATGATATTATAATGAATTACATTGTATACCATGTGGATGAATCATTAGATAGGAATTAAATGAAGATTGTTTGAGTTTATTTGGGCGGTTTTTCGACCAGAACGAACTTGTTTTGATTAATAATTTAGTAATATGTACATAAGTTAGTTACAGAAGTTTAAATAGGACTTAATACATATAAAATTTTCTGGTTCAACCATAAAAATTATTTCATGATCAGATCTGAAGGTAGAAATGAAAAAATAAAACATGTCGTTCTTGAAGGTGATAGATTAACACCTCACGAACAACGTTTTCTTTTCTAAAATAAAAGGAAGAGGAGAATGGGGTTGGATGGTATAATATCCCATTAGTATCATAAAATTATATTATATTTATGATACTATAGTTTCCATACCATTTGGGAAAATATAGGTGGGGATAGAATAAGAAAAGAACTTGAAATTGAAATGAATTTAAAGGAAAAGAATGAGAGAAATTACCTCTTGAATCTTCCTCTTGAGATCCTCCTTAAGGGGCCTAATATTGGTCTTTTGATGAGACCAAAAGCTTTTAGAAGTAATATAGGGGCTAGGAAATATTCTTGGGATGATTTTAGAAAATACTTGAAGCTTTAGAGGTGTGAGGAAATGATGGTGTAAAGGGTGGTATTTATAGTGGAGGGGAGAGAGGTTTTCTCAATATAAGGTTCATTAGTTTATTATTTCCCCACAAGACAAGGAATAATGAGTCTTACTTAATCAGGAATAGTAATTTTATCATTTTATCCCTAAAAAAGTGGGATTACATTAGCAAAACATCACACATGACTCTATAATTAGCTTATTTAGCTTATTTTTGTAAATTATGGTATTTCACTATTCCTAAAAAATTCAAGTATTTTTGAAAAATATCAAAATTTCACCTCAACCATTTTTCGACTTTTAGAATCCAAAAATGAAGTCCATTTTTCAAAAATAATTTTCTAAATATTATTAATTTAATATTTAATTAAAATAATAATTTACTTGAAAAATACAGTTTTTAAAATTAAAAATGATTTTATAATGCTTTCAAAAATTACTTTTTGTCTTATAAAATATCTTAAATCAAGAATACATCAATTTTTTAATTTATGAACAATTTATTAGAAAATAAATTTTATTTTAAATGAAATAATTCATTATAATTAATTATTTATGGCTTACAAACATACCATTGCTTATGAGATGCCTAAATTTTATTTAATTATTCATGGGTAAGGTTACTATTATTATGGATGATTTAATATTCATAAGGGTCATACTACTATTCATATGGGTAGGTTACTATTCAGAAAAAAATCATGTTTTTCTTATTGGACCCCAAAAATCACCTTGAACACAACTGTGTATGTCATATTTTTTAAATTCTGAACACAGAAGTGAAAAACTTATGTTTAAAGGTCACTTAGAACTTTGTTATTTATTATGTTGTGTTTTCATGTGATTTTATGAAATAATTATAAGAAGGGAATTTCCATTGAAAAACTTTGGGTTGTTACAAGGGTAGTCAAGAAAAGGACTCGATCAGACCACCTCAGAGTGGGCCTTCGATGGTTACTTTTAATGTGGGTGTCTGTAACATGTCTAGACTCAGTGTGAGTGGCCTATAGAGGAGTGTCAGGCATGTGGATAGGTCAGGTGTCTCGAGCAGTTCCTCTGGAATCTTTCTTGGATAACTAAAATTTAGGGACCATGACAACCTCATGGTTCTAATATTGGACTGGGAGTGGTACTGGTTTATGGTAGCCAAGATTCATCCACACATGACAATCGTGGCAGAGATAGTGGAACCTGGCGGTAGTGTTAGTGGTTTGTGGCTGGTGCAACACCGCAAGGAGGTCAGACTTCAAGAAACTGGGCTTCAAGAAATGTTCATGCTATGCATCTTATTGGGTTTGAGAAGGCTGGTGAGATGATGATAGTCACAAGTATGCCATGGGTACAACCATGTTTTCTATTTTATTTTGGCATGGCCTTTTAAGGCATGTTTATTTTGGGTGCACAAGGTGCTTGTAAGGTAATTATGGACTAACCAACTGCTGGTTAGTAGGTTGGAATCACATCAGATGTGTTAAATATATATATATATATATATATATATATATATGAGGTGTGTTGCACCATTACTTATATGCGAGCAGTGCTCGATGCATGTTTATTGAGGTGCATGGGCACCAAGGATTCAAGGAGATGCGAGATAGTTGGGGTGTGGTGTCATTGTTGTATCATTGAAATGATTAATTTGATTCAGGTATGAGGCAGTGGGATCTATTAGAGCATCTATTGAGATAGAGGGCCTCATGAGTGCCATGTGAGCCATAGGAACGAGGTGAGCACCGATACGGTGTATGAATCTGATTGTTGTTGGGTATGACATGGGAGCTCTTGATGTGGTAAAAGAGTGATGATGCATCATTGGAGGATATTTTAATTTGGTAACGGTCAGTGGACCAGTTGTTTAATTTGAGATTTGTGTCGGGATCTGACTGGGGCAGGTTAATCATAAGGTGGGGAGACCCCTTGAGGTAGTTGACCTATGCCCATGAGACCAGAGTTTTCCATGTTAAATTTTTAATAGGATGGGTATGTTCAGAACCATCTTGGATTTATGTTTTATAGATTAGGTATGATCTATGGTAAGGTGGTGGGATTGTAACATCCTAGGTTTTTAGTGTAGGACAGAATCCTCTCTCGTTTTAATTTTTTGGAATTGGTGGGTATGTCAATTTCTTTTTTGGTCATTTCAACCTAATTATGAGTTTCCTATCAACCGTATATATTTTTTAGATGTTTTTATAGGTTTAGTGAAATCCTCATGTGTTTGAATGTGGTTTGGGTGCGTTGGAGGCCCAAAGGACCAATTTTGGAGGTCACTGGTCAAGGCGCATGGTTTGGGTAAACCATGCGGCCTCTCCCAAAAAACTGTGAAACCCAATTTTGTACTACCACATGGTTTGGTAAAACTTTTTGGTAGGGTCTCACTATTATGTTTGAAATTTTTTAGTTTTTTCAGAGGGATTCCACATGGCTTGCGGACATCTCAAGCAGACCTTGTGCAAGCTGCACGAGTAGTGCCACTTAGGCAGTACCTCAATACTATAGCCTATAAGGTTGCCTCATGGTTTGGAAACCCATTAAATCTAACCATGTGGCTTCATTAATGGGGTAAAATTACTAAATTTACCCTTCCAACTTTTTCTTTCTTATCCCTTTTTCTCCCCTCTTGGTTCTGCGCTACACAGCAAGCTCCTCCATTTTCTTCATTCACTAGGGATTGCACCCCATACTCTACCCAAGCTCCATTTATTCTTATATCAGGTGAATTGAAACTGTATCAGTAAGTCTATCCTCACCCATTCCAATTATCTTCATAGATATGACCTCACAGACTGCTAAATCCATGTGATTCATTTTCCCTTTTTTCTGGGTGTTCGATGGAAATGTTGGTTTCTTCCAAAATAGTTAGAGTTAGAGGATAATACCAAATGTTCATACATCTAAAACTAAAAGGTAGTTCATACAAACCATTGTTCATATTTTTGTGTAAAATTTGGATGTGCAACTTTTGGAACGTCATTGGGTAGATGAGAGAGACCAAAATAAAATTGAATACATGATGTTAAATTAATTGTATGATCTTATTGGATGATGTTGGGTATTCCCAAAACTTATTTTTTTGTGTAAGGCTAGGTTAAAGGCCATCGACCACCTAGGTAGTTAGGAAAGGGTGTGTTTCTTTAATAAAATTCAATTGTTTACTTAAATTTAAGTGATTTTTATATATGAATTTTTTATGATGTTCTGTTGAGATCCATGCGATCATGATAGGATTTGCCTAAGGATTTAAATGGAGATATCCATTTGGAATTGAGGTGATGTGAGAATTAGGATTGGCTATAAACAATTTACATGGGTGATGTGATCACCAATTTGGTGAAATAATTTTTGGTTGAGTCGGAAAGGCCTCCAAGTTGAGGGAATGACCCATGATATTGGGTGGAATGACCATCAGATTTGAGTGAAAAGGTTATAGGGTAATGAGGTGACATACATGGTGTGTATTAGGTAATATTTGGTGATTTCTGATCACCTATGATTGACCAATTAATTGTTGGAGTCATGTTAACATAGTTTGACTCAGTGATGAGTTTGTTTTGACCACTCATGTGGGTAGAGGCCCCCAATTCTGTGGATTAGGTAAATTGGTTTGGGGGTGCTTTCCATAGAAATCCATGGGGAAGGTGAGTACCCTTAGGATAATAGCATTGAGGCAACCATTTGTGGGATGAGGCTCTCTATGCTTGAGGCCATTGGGAAATGATAAATTTGAGAGGATGGAGATCTCCATACCTCATGACATTGTGATTTGAGACAATAGTAATTTTACATTGAGTAAAGACACCATTGTACCTCCAAAAGTTGGGATTTGAGTCGATGGGTTCCTTTAATTAGGGTTCTGAGGGACTGTTTTTTTTTATTTTTTGGGTGTGCCTTCGAGATGTTGATGATATTTCTTAGACATGAGGTGTTAATTGGCACGAGGTTCCAGTCATGTGTTTAGAGGTGGAACCTGAGGGTTCACTTAAGGATATTTTACATCAGGGTATAAATAGGGCTATGAGCCAAGGATCCTCTCCTATTCAATGATTCAAGTATTTTCCAAAGCAGGTGACAAATTCTTGGTAGCTGTTGATCACCAGGGAAGCATATTTATTTCATTTAAATTGCATGAGATGTTGTCGTTATTACATTTTACACCTTCTTAAACACATATGTTGGGTATGCACTCATGGGTGGTACCATACTAAGAATCATTATCACTCCCTACATGGGCCCTTCAGGAAATTTTTATAATTTATGATTCTATGTTCAGGTAAGGGTTCGGGCTCTAGAGTTGGATCCTAGTTGAGTTGGCATGGATGGTTGATAGGAGACTTTGAAATATTTGCCTCATCTAGAGTGACTGTTTGGTTTTTATTTTTGTATTAACAAGCTAATTTATTATGTATACACTATGGCCAGCCATGGGAACACAATTTTTATTATTGTACTATATGACTTGTTTTGGATACATGTTGATGTTTTACCTTTCTAATGCTCTTTAGTTATTCTTCCACTATTACTTTCTATTGAATGTGATTCCATCACAAGCAGGTATGATTCGAGTTTGATGAGTATTTATTTCCACTACATATTATATATATATATATATACTAAGACCATTATATTATCATCAACTGAGGGTATAGTCTCTCCACTATCACCCTTATTACACCCTCGCTACTAGTCAACAACATATCATGTATGGGGAGGCATGCCTAAGGTTAGTGAAACCCAGCCTGATAGCACTATCTTGGTGGCTAATCAGGTTAGGGATTATACAATTATAGAGTTAGAATCCTAGAATACTTGTACTAATAACCCATTAACTACTCAAGATCACATGTACTTCAATCAATCAATCAATAATGGGTAAATTAGTTATTTCAAATCAATTCATCATTCATAGTTCAATTTCCAAATTTCTAGTTCAATGTGACTTTTAAATTTCAAATCCAAATAATGGGTTTTCATAAAATTAATTCATTTCAAATAATATTTCATTTTAAGAAAATTTTCCTAAGAATCATCATCAAATCATTTCATTAAAGTATTTCTCATTTCAGCCCATCATTTTTTCCAAAATCTACCCAATAATTTCAATGCCATTGAAATTTGGGGGTTTTCACAATTTCCAGGCCCCTTTTTAAATAAAACAACAAATCATTTAAAATTAAGGTTTTATCAATCAATTGAAAACTCATTTGAATTTAATAAATAAATTTATGATTTCAATTGTAGGATAAATACTTATAAATCTTCCTACCTTTAAACATATGATCAACATCAACACCTGTAATAGGAACCACAAATGAAGAATGAAGGAAAAGAAGATTAAGGAACAAACCTAGAATCAAGATCCATCAAATCAATGATCTAACCCATAAACAATGTGAGGATTTACTACTCTCAAAAGGGAAATAATTACAGTATAAGGAAAAACCAAATCAAGCGATAGATCACATACCAAAGATGGATAATGATCTTCCACCAACACTTTGATTCACAAGAAAATAGCTTGATGGATCCAACAAATCCTATAGATATCCCCAAAAAATCAATAAATTCAATCATGTTCGAATGGGATATGATTAGAGGTTAAATCGAGGGACCCTAGATTTTAATTAATATTTTATTGGGATAAAAAACCTGCGTGAATGGTTTCCTAGTAGGGTCATAGAGTTAGTAGTATCCATGAAACCTAACCATGTGCCCTTACTAGGCTTTTGGATATGGTGAATGATAAGGATGAACAGTTAAACTAATCATACACCAACCATGAAAAACCCTTTGTCTAAGGGTTCTTGTTTTGGAGGGGTGGTTTCATAGTTTTGGCTAACCATTTACCCCCTTCAAGTGCACCAAGACATTGTGCATGAGTTTCTTGAAAAAAACATCATAGTTTTTCCTAATCATGCACCAACTATATAGTGTCCATGAAAATTCCAAAATTTTTCCAAAGTCACTAAAAATAACCCAATATAAGCCCCAAACAAATTGAGATCAAAATAAGGTGAGAAAAGTACCCAGAATCATGTAATGATATGTTACAACATACTAACCATAAAAAATTTATTTCCCCATAAATCATGACAAGAAGACTCCATGTCAAAGAGATGAGTGCACTACTCTCTCATAAACACCACACACTCCCAATTATCATGTGAATAAGAACTATGCTACCATATCCCATGGACCAAATGTATATAATTTCCATGAATAACCTCCATCTTAAAATCAAAAATCATGATTCGATGATTAGTCATGGATAAATCTGGTTCCTCATCAAGGTATTCCAAGCTCAAGACATTATAAGAGTTATAAGGATAATTCTTGATATTTGATACATAAAACATATTGTGGATCAATGTAAAATAAGGTTTCAATGCTAAATTGTAATACAAATTTCTCACCTGCTCATTAATCTTAAAAGACCAAAAAATATTGGTGCAATATTTCCTCGATTTCAAAGTTGTCGGCGACCCAACTATGGCGAAACCTTAAAAAGCAAATTGGTTACAAAATGGAAACTCCAAATGTCTACATCAATGATTATCATAGGATTTATACCAAATCTATTCCATCATCCTTATCTGACAAATAAATTGAATATTTTCCATCATCACTTGGGATAAACATAGTCCATCCAAGGAAGGTTCACCAATATCTGACCAACAAAGAGGATATCTACAAGGATTCCCATGAAATTCCTCAAAATGAGCCATACAAATCATGGTTTGGAATTTATTATTGTAGGAAAACTCCACCAGTTCCAAATAGACATCCCAGGATCCACCAAAGTCAAGAATGAAATAACATAGCATGTCCTCAAGGATTTTTATAGCATTTTCTATCTTTAAATCCATTATCAGATGATATGCCATGTTCAATCTGGCTATAGATTCCATGACCTACTGAAGGCCACTCCAAAAATAAGAATCGAACCAGGGATCCCTATAAGAAACTATAATATATGGAACTACATACAATCATATAATCTATTTCATATAGAGACTTCCCAATCCCTTAACTTTGGTTTTATATTAAAAGTGAATAAAGTGAGATAATGTTATCATCTGATCGGTCACTAACCAAATAGTATTCTTACCTTAATGGGAACATAATAAACCAACCATAAAATCCATAGAAATCTCATCCCACTTCCAAGTAGACATAATAATGGATAAAGAAAACCTAAAGGTTTCTAGAGATCTACCTTGAATTGATGACAAGTATAACAGTGAAAAAAAATTATCAGTGACTCACATCTTAACCAGAGAGTATAATCATCACCACATACATAGAACATATTCTTGGTTCCATGGTGCACTTCCCATTGGGAATTATCGAAATTCCCCATCATAGTTTTTCCTCAAAGGCCAAGGAACAACATAACTATTCTAGAAGAAAAGGATACCCTCATAACAGAATGACCACTCACTGATAGTCTCCCCACTATAAATAGAGTCCCTAATTCCATAGAACTCTCCATCAAGTTTCTCCTCCTAAAGAATCAACTCAATAAGAGAGGAGGTCAACTGAACTTTAGTCATAACATTCTCAATCACATTCTCCCAGACTCCCAAATGAAACTGACCAAAGAGGTCCATCAACTTTCAATATTATGATGATACATTCATGGATTGGGTCATAAGTTTCCTTATCAAATAATTAGTAACTAAATTCCCCTTACCAAAGGTGTAATAATTGTTGAAATCAAAGGAATTTAGGTGCTCCACCCAACGTCTCTATCAAAGGATCAAATCTCTTTGAGGGAACATATAACTCAAGATATTTTGGTCAGAATAAATGGTAAAAATTTCACTAAAAAGGTAACGATGCTAAATATTACAATCATGCATTGCACCAACAAGCTAAAGATCATGTATTGGATAGATATTCTAATGTGTCCTAGTATGTTTATAACCATAGGCTTTCATGTGATCACACTGTATAATAACATAGACCAAACCCAAACCTAATTCATAAAAAAAGACCCTATATCCATACCCATCCTATGGAAGAGTCAACACTAGCACATAATTCAAAAATATAATTTAACTCTTCAACATAACAATTCTATTTTGAATCCCATATGAACTTTACATTTTTATGAATGAGAGTAGTCATTGGAGACACCAACTTTAAGAAATTTATAATGAATCTATGGTAATACCCCACCAAGACAAAGAATATATAAATATTGAAAACATTAAATGGTTTATACCATTTCATAACATCCTTTACCTTCTTAGGGCTAACTAAAATACAGTTTTTTGAGACCATTTTTCCCCACAACTTCACTTCCTGAATATATAAATTATATTTCAAAATATTTGTGTAAATTCAGTGATCTCTTAAGATTTATAGAACTTCTCCCAGATGACACACATGATCTTCCTCAGTTTTACATTAAACCAAAATGTTTCCCACAAAAACCACCAAGAAGGAATCAATATACTCGTGGAATATCCTATTAATTAAATAAATAAAAATTAAAAGAGAATATCCTAGAGCAAATGACATAACCAGATACACATAATGACCATACTTTCTTCGGAAGTAGGTATTCAAGATGTCATATTATTTAATTCTCAACTAGTGATAACCAAATTGAAGGTCAATCTTTGAGAACCATGACACCCCTTTCAAATGATCAAATAGATCATCAATCCATAGAAATAGATACTTTTTATTCACCTTAAATTGATTGAGTTTTTTCAAATCAATACAAAGGTGAAGTGTTCCATCAACCTTATTTGGAAAAAAAGCCCCACCCTAGGTGACACACTCAGGTGTAAAAATAATTTCCATCATAAGTAATATATCTATATATTAAAATCATTCAATTCATCTAGTGAAATATGATAATAAGAAATACACATTGACTGAGTACCAGGTACTAAATCAATGTAAAAATCAACTTCCCTTACCAATTGTAAACATAGAATGTTAGATGTAAACATGTCGGGAAACTGTATGAAAATTGCAGGGAGATCACAACATAAAGACACTTAGTCCATATCAAAAGAAAAAACCAATATTACCCTACCTGAGTTCTGAAAATAAGGTTCGATATTACACGACCTTTGGTCCCTTTCACCCTGAAAAACATGAATTACCCCATCAGGTGTAGTAAATGAGACTCAATAAAGATAACAGTCAATATATGAATTATAATAAATCAAAAAATCAATACCAAAGATAATGTTTAATGTAAATTAACATAAAATTCCATGTGAGATAAATATATGATAGAAATAAAACATGAGAGGGACATTAAAGACAGTATTATCTCTTCGTTATAAGGGGTTTAGTAATATCCGTCACCTAGTACATAAGATCTATATAAATATTTATAAAATTCACAACTTGAGTTGATAAAAATGAATGAGATTCACTAGTATCAAATAAATCAATCACTAAATATTAAGCTATAGTGATGGTACCTCTCACTGTCATTGAACCTGTATTAGCTTCATCTGGTAACTCTTACACTGCTTGAAGATTCTTTTTTTTGATGCCTATGGATGGAACCCCTTATTTCATGAAGAATATAATTATACCGTAGTACCTTTAGGTGCTAATGAGCCCGTGACACTTCATGAGTTAAAAAGGGCATGACATAATTTTTTTGGGTGGACTAAGTGTCTACACTAACTAAAAATCATTGGTTCCTTAGTAGAAACTCTTTTCGAGTGAACAACCTTACCATAATGGAAGAAATACAAAGGTCCTCTTATAGAAACCATATAAGGTCTAGATGAAGTTTGTTATTGAAAACCACTATATGACTTATCATGATTTATATTTCCATTAAAGTAACCAACTAGACTTCTACTAAGAGTAAGATATCCTCCCATAAACCCTGACTTATAAGCTATTTGAAGCTCAAGAATCAATCCTCTATCCAGAACTTCTACATAAGAAGTGAAATTAAGCATAAAAAACTAAAATAAGATTCTAGGCTAAAGACCCATCTCAAATAATCAAGACATCAGTTTCTTTTTCATCACCACCTTAGGAGAGAACTGAAAAAAGTTCAAAAAAGGGGTTTTTATATAGATTCACAGTCCTATCATTCTATTGGAGGTTGAGAAACTCCATAAAATTAACCAATACCACCAATTCTAGATAGAACCATTCCTTAAAAATAACTATGAAATCTTTCCACTCCATTACCTCATGTTTCTTTTCTGTAACCATGTAATCCCACCATCTTCTTCTAGGACCTTAAATCTTGATGGTAGAAAACTTCATCTTTATAGAATCAGTAGTTTCCAAGAACTTTAAAAGAAGTTAAATATTTTTCAACCAAACCTCAGACTCTTGAGGATTATTTGATCCATTTAAAACTAGTGAATTCTCCTAAACAAACTCTTAATAATGATCCCTAGTTTCATCTCTTGTAGATTACACTACTAGAGCCTGAACAGAAACTGGGTTTTCTATCTATCTCAAAACATGGACAATGTTCACTACCATCTAAATAATATTTTGGTCAACTAGATGATTCAATAACTTTGGTTCACTAACAGATTCCTCTTATGTCAAATTCAAACGACTCCTCAGAGGCATGATGTTATAAAACATTAATAGGAAACATGAAAATATCAGTAAGGGCACTCAGGTCATCAACTCAATAAATAGATATAAGAACTTCAATTACATCAAACAAAATCCATAATTCTAGGATTTCAAAACACTAAGATCAAGTTCTGAAAAAATACTAGAGTCAGATCAACTTATTCCTCAAGAAAAATTTTCTTAAGCCCCCAAGGTGACCTATGGCTCTCTATGATGATAGATAGAAAGATACTAGAAACTACAACCTAAGTCCCAAAAATATTACCACATGTCTACCAGGACATTCAAAAATACATTTAGTCATCAAGGAATAATACTCAACCTGCCTATGATACCATTTTTTCAGGAACATCATGAATAACCTGGTACACTAATACTTGATCCAGCCCTAACATATCCCAAAGGGCATTCCCAATCCCCACGAGTTGGAAAATATCACTTGGAATAATAAAAACAACAAAGATAATGGTTTTTATCATAGGTATAATATAAAAGAGAAAGTTAAAAGGATAATATTTCAGTATTCCAAATAATCCTCAAGGAGAAAAGTACCAAAATCATAAAAATAAACATTCCAAGGTATTAGGGTCTCCCTAAGAGTTCCCAAATCAATTCCATAATAGTAAATCATTTATTATTTCAATTTAAGTAAAACAAGGAATGAAAGGTCATTTAAATATTTTAAACCAAAACATGATTTATAATCATAAGATTGAAGATATATAAAAAATAGAATTAAATGAACATTTTATATAAAACATTTATATAAAATACTTGAAATGAATAAAACATTTCTATAAACAATTAGAATAATAATAAAGTTAAACAAAACTAAACACCATGGCCATATTCCTCATCTTATATTAGTTCTAGGCTATTAGATACTTACACTACCCAATAATCAACCGTGTACCAAGTTTGTGTTCACATGTCCCCAGGATTAGGCTAATGATACTAATCAATCAACCTCACATTAGATATAATCATGTTGAAATATGTTTAGTTAGACTTTTCATTTTCAATTCTTTGTTAGGGAGCTAGAGTATTAAAATTCTTGTCCTAATCATCCAATAACTACTCAGGCTCACATGTTCTTAAATCAATCAATCAATCAATCATGTTAAAATCAATCATTTCAAATAAATTCATTTTTTATAGTTTATTTTACCAATTTCAAGTTTGAGATATCTTATAAATTTCAAAACCAAATCATGTATTTTAATAAAATTCATGCCTTTAAAATCATCATTAATTTTAAGAAAAGTTTCTCAAGAATCAAAATCAAATCATTTCATCAAAAAAATTCTCATTTCAAGCCATCATGTTTCTCAAAATTTACTGAATAATTTCATTTCCATTGAAATTGGGTTTTTTACAATTTTCATGCCCCTTTTTAAATTAAACATCATATCATTTCAAATCAAGGTTTTATCAATCAATTAAAAAAACATTTCAATTCAATAAATCAATTTAGGGTTTCAATTTTAGGGTAAATCCATATAGAACCACCTACCTTTAAACACCCGATCAAAATTAACACTCAAAAAGGGAACCACCAATGAAGAACAAATACGAATAAGATCAAGGAATAACCCTAGAATCAAGATACATCAAATCAAAGATCTAATCCATCAATAATGTGAGGATTCACCAATCTAAAAAGGGATATAAATATAGGTGAGGGAAACCCAAATCAAGGGAGATATCACATACTAGATAGGGATCAAGATCTTCTATTGATACTTTGATTCATATGATAATATGTTATAAGAGATAAGAAATCCTCTAGAGAGCCACCAAAATCCAAGTAATTTGATTATGATTAAATGAATAATTGTTAGAGGTTAAATTGGGGGTCTTGAGATTTTAATTAAAATTTTAGGGGGATTAAAAACTAGTGTGCATGGTTTCCTAATTATGTCACACTGTTAGTTATAATTGTTTTCCCTTACCAATCTTTTGGAAAGAATGCATGGCTTGGCCCCACAATTAAACTAATAGTGATATAACCATGAATTTTTTTCAAAGGGTGCATGGTTTGGATGGTATGGTTGTACATCTTAGTCTAACTATGTGCCCCTTCCAATGTCCCGAGACATGGTGTAAGATTTACTGGTTTAAACTACATGGTATTACCAAATCATGCTCTAACCATTAAATATCCAAAAAACCTCTAAATTTTTTCCAAAAGTCTCCAAAAAACAAACTATGATAAGTCCAAAACACAAGGATATCAAAAAAATGTGAGAAATGTACTTGGAATCAAGTAATGGGATGTTATGGGTGGGACCCATAAGTATGTAGCACCTAGATGAATCAATAATTCTCATGAGACAAACTAGTTATCCAAACATATTAAATGAGTTTTTGGTGCATAACTACCAATAGTTTAAACTGTATTTGGTAAAGGCCTTGACGATTGAGATATCGTGATGTCTGAGATCATGATGTCCAATATTGTGCATTTTCTTTTAATTAGAATTAAATTATTATTAACCATGAGATTAATATAATGATATTATACATGGATGCATTTAATTATAAAGTTATTGAATAAATGACATTTGTTCCTTACCATATTAATAATGCCTTATTTATTATTGATAGCTTCCACTGTATGTAAGCCCTACTGAGCATATGAGATCATCCTTTATTTTTTTCATTTCCCAAGACATGAAAAAGATATTATGAATAATATCAAGGATGAGAGATAGTTTATTATGATATGTATTATATATTTCCAATGTAATATTGGAATCATGTATATATCTAGTTCATCAGGATAACTAAACTAATTGATCCTTGGTGACGTTATCCCTGCATCTTATGCCAATGTAATAATTCAGACACCAGCTTTGGGTTATTGGAGTTGAGTTTTTTACTATTGGAATCATGGAATTTTTAGCAGAAACATAGTGAACTAGACATAAGAAAACATATATTAGGGAACATAACCCTTTAAAATGATTTGAGGACAAGTCTATGTATAGAATAACATCCTAATGTTTTCTTAAGATAGAGATTATGTGGTTTTACTAGAAACTAATTCCTTTGTTGGATGTGGTTTTGAAATAGATGAATCTTGGGTAATAACCCTAAAAATTGTTGGTTAGAAATATCCTGTCTATCATTCTTATGTACGGTGTGTGTTCTCTAACCGCGTACCTGGTTTGACACTCCCAAATGATATTCTTTGGTTACTTTATATTTTCTTTATAAACCATTATGATGAATGAGAGAATAAAACCTATGAAAACCTATAAAATTATGTAGTGATATGGGATAAACCTAAAGTGTCTTGGGTATATAAGTATATACTTGATAATAAGTTTAAAAGCACAAATTTCTCTTTTGTGTGTTTATATTATGGGATTTTTACATGATTTTGGATATCTTGGGAGACATTTATTGGAATGCACACTTTGTATTAGTATATATCTTAGTGAGAAATTTATTTGATGAATAATACTTTTATATTTTGTTTACATAAGTTTAAAGTTATTGATAACTTTTAGGGTTAATATGGTCTTTTATTTTAAGGTAATAACAGTCAATTAATATTGTTTTATTTTTTGAAAAAAATAAGTTATAAATAAAAATTTTATGGTTAAAATTTAATTTGACGATTAATGTCATTTTTGAAGATGTTCATCTTATTTTTGGGAATTATAAAGGAATTATATTAATGTATTTTTATAAAAAGTGAAACCCATTGGTTGAATCACAACCGATTTCATCCAGCAAGTCCACAAGGCTTGAACTCACAATCGATTTGACTGATAATGATTAAGTTTATTTTTGAAAGCATGTTGTAGGATCATATAATTTTTATTTTTTTGGGGATTTTTTGGTGATTAATGAAATTTTATGAAAAAATTATTAGGTTGAGGTATATATAACTATTAGGATTAATATAAAGTATTATTTGGGAATAATACTATTACATTTTTTGGAGATGAAAGTTGAAGGGTATGAGATAACCTGGGGTTAAAAATTTCTTTAATTTTAAGATTATTGAGGTTATTTGGGATATAGGGTTATTTATTTATTTAATTATCTATGATAAAACTTTTGTTTAATTATTTAATTTTGGATATTAATGTATAATTTCATCAGATGACTATTTATCCATATTAGAAAACATGTGCTAATCATTTTGTTTTTGGATAATATTTTAGGATAAGAGGAATGACCTTTCCTTCTTTTATGGATCTTATGATTCACTAAAAGTTAATTTCAGTGCTCTAGGAATGAAAAATTCATATTGAATTTTCCTTTCATGGAGTAAGAGATGAAGTGGAAATTGATCAAAGCACAACCAAAGGATGAAATTATACTTATGAAATGGAAAGAAATCAAGTACATTTTATTGTGTTCTATATATTAATATTAAATTAATTAATCAATGTTAGAAAAAATATATTAAATAAAAAATGTTTTCCTATTGATTTAAATTCCAATGAATCAGATGTTTTTTTCACACCTCACTTTTTTTCATGGTCTTCTGGTCATTTACTTTCTCATGATCATTCCGTTTCTTATGATCAATATTCATTATCACTCTCTATCATTACTTGAACATTAATTTTTTCTCCATGTATATTTTTTCACTTTCCACTAACATTATCAAATTTTTTATATTAGTAATTTTTTATTTCAGATGACCTTTATATTTCTCTTTCCCTCTTTTCAATAGGAAGTATTATTAACCCATTTTATGATGTGGGTTTTCAACTTACGTATTTTTAAATTTCAAACCCTTAAAGACCAAGATAAGATTTCAAGGGAATAATTTAGTTAAGGGGGTAGAATATAACACCCTGAAAATTTTTAATACCATGATTTATAGATTTCTTAACATATAACACCGAGTTTTAAGATAACCATGATATAATTTGAAAATATTATTATCTTAATGTTACATAGGCATTGAATTTATAGGTATGAATTTTTTTAACTACATTATGAGAGAGATATATATATATATATAATGGTCCTACTAAATAAAAATTTATTGATTAATGACTAGTAAATAGGAACTCAAATTTATTGAAGTCAAATTGTTCTTTAAAAATTCATTTTCATAAAAAATGATTTTTATTTATTTTTATGAGAAAATATTATAATTAATTTCCACCATATTTAGAAATTATATTTGATAAAAATTATATAATTTTTGAAATAATCATGTCAAAATAATCTTTGGGTAAATTTTTTATATTTTTCTAAAAGGAATGATTTTACAGTGAATATTAAAAAATACTGCTTTTTATTGAAAATTTACTTCTCATTTCAAGCATTTAAAAAGTTTAATTTTATTTTAAAATGATTTAAATTTAAAAATAGTTCATTTATTGAACACTGATGTTTTCTATAACACATGAATTTATCCAATTTTATGAGTTTTTTTACCTAAGGTATTGTTGAGTAGTTAAATAATTTATTTTAAACCATTATTTTTAAATTAGGAACCAAAGCTTGACTTTTGTGAAGATAAGTAATTTATTATTCAAATTTAAAACAAATTTTGGGTATTTTATGACTTAAAATTGATATATTTTTTAGAAGAAGAGGAAATGGAGACATACAAACTGACAAAGAACAAATTTCATGGACACCGAATGTGATGGACTCTGAGGGAATCCCCTAACACAACTGAATAATAATCAATTGGAAGAGATCCAAGAGTAGATAACACCTTTAGAATTTCTTCTTGGTTACCATAAGATGCTAAAAAATCATCCAACATGTTCTCCTCCCACCATGTATGATCAATCCTCAAGTCTGTATAGAGTAATGATTTACAGTTCTTGATATGATAAATCAGATTCCGAGGGCACTCCTACCATCCTTTCAATATTTTAACTAAAATAGAAGAATATAATTCTAATTCAGTTAACATTATTTAATTATACTTACAAAGATTCATCCATTTAAATAAATAAAAATAATATACCACAATAGAATAGCCCTAACTAAAAAACTTTGAGAAAGGGAGTATGATCAATCAGTGGAAATCATGAACAACTCCACCACCATGCATAATTTTGTGTAGACAGAAAACATCAGTGTTCAACTTAAGCCCATAAGAAGGAGGCTTCCAACTAACCCAAACAGTAGTATTCCTCTACCCATAAAAAACATCACATGTGTATCTTCTATTAGAGATTAATGGTTGAAACACCTAGTCAAGGTGATACCCTTTCATTGATTTATGAATGAAGATAAAATATCAAGAAATTTATGCTTGATGTACAGGAGAGAAGGCCAAAGACCCTAATGAATAACCACATTCCAAAAATTCCTCAATGGTCTAGAAAATGGAGGCAGTACATAACACCAAACCCTATCCTATACATGATTCAAGATGAAATTATCATTTATAGCTTGAATTTTCCCACAACACACTCTCTACCAGAATAGAACTAAAAACCTACAACCTAAAACCGTAAGAGAATAGCCCAGTCTCTTTAACTAAATAAGTGAAAAATATATTCCATTTTAAAATTAAAGAAACATTACTTTAAATCTAGAGGAATACATAAAAATTTAATGTTTTCATTAGTTGAAATGGAATTGTTGTGAATTCTCCAAAGAAAGAATCTATATTTGGGAGAAGAATCTTTACACTAGTGATTCAGACCCAAGGTGTCCTGATAAGAAATGGAAAGGATTATACTACGAGAAACCAAGAATGTGAGCTTCCCATAAGAAGAATATGAGATGAAGAACTGATATGGGTCTTCATAAAGAGATATATAACACATAAAATCCTTTTAATCCTCATTGAGAACTGAATCAATGAACCCGAGATGGGCACAAGCCTAATGAATGCTGATGTTCGGGACTGGACAACCTGGGAAGAAGAGAGTGGATCCAACCTAGTTGTGATTCCAAAAATAAATTTCTCTATGACCAACAATCCATAAAGAATTATCCATAATTAGAGGAATAAGTCTCTTTAATAAGGTCTATAGGGGGAGCCTTCATTGTTGTTGGCCCAACCAGTGGGGAACTACCCATAATTCCATTTAATAAAAGAAGACCATATACAATTCCTTAATAAGACCTCTCATACCAACTTTTCTTGCCAAGTCCAAAAATTATATTCAATTCCTTTCAGATTAATTCCCCCTATTGTATTGGTTTTTATAGGAATTTCTAACTATCCCAATGGTGACACCCTTCTTGATGAAAATACCATATGAAACTGTTAATAAGAAATTAATTGTTTTGATCACTTCATTTAGGGGACTACACACTGATAAATCATGCATGGGTATAGATGACAAAACACTATTAAATAGAGTAATCCTTACCCCAAAGGATAGAAAAAAACTTTTCCAACTCATGATCCTCTCCTTAATTCTAGAAACAATGGGATCATAGAGATTGATTGTTACCCACCTGTTAGAAAGAAGAGCACCCAAATATTCTATTGGAAAGCAATGAGCTGAAAAGACACTCCTCTCTTGAATAATCCTAGATCTCCTAGAATGGAAATTGTTGGATTTGAAAACAACACTTTTTCTTGAATTGACACTTTAGATAGCTTTATTAAAATAATCATAGAGAGTAAACTTGAAGTTTCTAACTGAATTTTCCCTTAAATTTGTTAAAATATCATGTCATTTGAAAAGAAGATAAGAGAGATGCCATAAAATACATACTTCACATTAAAAGGAGGAATCAAACTTTCCTCAATACTCTTATTGAGCTATTAATAAGAACATTATGATCCCAAATGAAATGGCTTAGATAAATTTGGTCACCTTGTCTCAACACCCTTGATGATTTAAAAAAACAAAAATCTTTTGTCCCATAAGAACAATAGAAAACCCTGGGGAGAAAAATCACCTAAAGAAACGATCACAAAACCATTCTGAGTAGCCACAATTTCTAAGAACTTTGATAAAACCATTTTCTTGAAGCATTATAGCTCCATCCATTGACTAGTACAGAAGAAGAACTTTTTTAATATGTAGAAGAATTAACTTGAATAAGAATAGGAGAGTGGCCAGATGAAGATCTAGAAAAATGAGTCAGATAGGATTAAGAGAAATTATAAATATCCCAAAGGTTTCCTAAGGATCTATCAATATGACTCTATATTCTACTACTTCTGCTGTGATTATTACACTGGTGCAGGAATCCCCTATGAAATCCATATCTAGAAGATGGTTGGAATCTATTAATGATTGGAAGTCCTAAATTTTATTATTGGGGTAAATACCTGTCACAACCCGTCCTTGGGACCCGTGTCGTGACTACCCGAAGCCCGCCTTCCATAGGCCAGGGGCTGACGACTAGCACCAAAAGCGTAATTCCCAATATAAGGGAAGTCATTTCCTTTATAAAAGAAAACAAACACCATAGAGTAAGTAAGCATAAGTAAACAATAAGTAACCTAAGTACAATAGTAAGTGCGGAAAAGTTAGTGGCCCAGAGTACAAACCCAAACTGAAAGTAAAGTACAACTAAAAAGGAAGTACAACAACTGAAAAGTAAAGCAGCAACGCCAAGCCATCCACTGAAATTCCCACCTGAAGGGTGGGTACAGATAGTCTCCTCAGCTCCTCGGGTCTAGTCGTCCACTCTATTTATGTCCTGCCCAGTGGTCCACCTCCAGGTACCGTCTAGCTCCACAAGCTCCTACATCGATCAACGATGTCTGTCGTCTGCGTCCAACAAAATGAAGTGCGGGAAAAGCCCATGTAGGGGTGAGTATACGCTACTATGTAGGGACCTCGAGACCCCTAAATTTCTCTCATAATCCACAAAGGATAGATAAAATCACAAAGTAACAACCAACTCTACTTAGGTATATGCCCATACATATACCTAAGTCATCAATTCCTATTCGGCTTCAACATCTGATCCCACATTCGATCTAGTCCACACAGGATAACACAATACAAATCCACTCAGGATAGAGAAACAATCATATCGAAGTTATTGATTGAAAGTTAAGACTCATCTCACATAGGTATACTTCTTCATAAGATGATATAGATGATCAGAAGTAGCCACTGATTCATCTATGCTGTCGGACCCACATAGGATACAAGTACAGAGTCAAATACTTCCAGACCCACATAGGATACAAGAACAGTAGTCACATACTGCCAGACCCACAAAGGATACAAGAACAATAGTCATCACCGTCGAACCCACTGAGGATTCCAGTACAGTCGCCGTCGATGCCGAACCCACGAAGGATTCCAGTACAGTCGTCATCGTCGTTACAATCGCAGCCAGCTCTAGGGTTCCCGCACACAGCATGCTCGATTCCGGGAGGGTCTGCTCCACGAACCAAGGGGTTCAATACATCAACTGACACGTAGTCCAGATTTGATGTATCCCAAAGTTTCGTCTTGACAAAAGGAACACAACACGTCAGACGACGCGTCAATCAGACGCCCAGTCTGAGAGTTATTGGCTTTTCCGTTCCAGGGGCCCGGTTAGTTTTTAAGTCAAAACAAACCTGAAAATACTCCAACTGCATCCAAACCTTGATTTTATTAATCCAAAATGTCCATCTTACTAAGAGGAAACCAACAAAGTCGACAACACGTCAATCGGACGTCCGAAACTCAAGTTATAAGCGTTTCCGCTCCGAGGGCCTGATTGGTTTCGTGTTCGAACCAACCCGGTAATAAACCACTATTTTGATAAATATTTTATTGATAATAAATGATATAATTTCCTCACATTGTGTTAAATATGTTTATTTATAAAATATTTGGGATTTGATCATTCATTTGAAAATTTGGAGAAAATTCCAGTTTTACCCTTTATAGGGCACTGTAGTATTTTGAAGATAAATATTTTTATATTTATAATTTGAATTTGAAATTTTGTAAAAGTGTTCGTAACTTAATTATCTACAACTTTAATTCAGGACACTAGAGCTAAAAAGTGCATTTGCATTGTGTAAAGGTGACATTAATCCAATGGTGGGTTGGACTCGGTAGAATGGACATGGGTTAAGTATTTGGGCCATATCGTCTTCATCCGGGCTTGAATTGAGCCCAAATTTTGAGGAAAGATCGGGGACAGGATATGGCACAATGCCTCCTTCTAGAAGGCCGGTCAATTCATGCGTTTTGGAGGTAAAATGGGTGGTGTAAACGAGAATAAAATATTTGTCTGAATTTCTACATTCACACTTGAAACCACTTGTAACCTCTCCTCCCATTCCCTCTATAAATTGGAGTTTTTCTCATTTGGAGGGGGTTGGGACGTGCTTTGGGAAGTTGAGGGAAGATTAGAAGTGGATACACTCCAATTCTCCAACCATTTCAATAAGTGTAGCTCTTGAAGCAAGGATCCCTTCGACGAAGTCTTCTTCTCCTCCTTCATGTTGTAATGATTTTGTTTGTGTAATAAACTTCTTTGTTCTTCTTTTATTTCTTCTCTTTTCTTCTGTTTTGTTTAAATTTATTCTTCTATTAATCTTCCTATTTGGTCTGGAATTCTTGAGTAGAAGCGTTATTGGGTTATACCCATTATAAACCTTTGCACATGCAAAACGCTTCTACGATGATTACACCACCCATAGAAGAGTAGTTCTTTTTAGTAATCAATCGAACTCTATCCTTATTCATTGAATTATTTTGAATAATTGAGCTACTTTAATTCACATAATATGATACATGAATTTTGTTTTTAAATTAAAATAAATTAATCAAGCAATTGAACAATTAACACAAAAACACGTGAGGTCGGGATTTTGTGTAAATTGTGAGAGCGTAATCTTAATCGGTAATACAAGACCACAGGGGATAAATTTGTAGAGTTCAAATATAATACCTAAACACAATTCATCCTAATTTCCAAAATGGATATGTGCTCTAATTAACCACTGACCATAATCTATCCTTAGAACAACAATCAAAGCAGGGTGCTGCGATTGCATGTTCCGAAGCTAGCCTAGGGTTTAAGTAATTTCATCTTTGTGGTTAAGTTAACTCATAGGGTTTGAGGGATAACAAATTAGGGGATCATAATTAAGTGGATATTTATTTAAATGATAATGGTTAATAAGTGAATGAATTGGTATATTTATATAGATTACGCCTTTTAAAATAGATTTCTAAAAAAACATCTTCTTGTTGTGTCATTTTAATCGAAATTCATTTCAAAACAAAAAACAAAACAAATATACAATCTTCTTACAAAAAACTTCTTCTAGATTCATAAACTATAAAAAAACCTCAATCCTTTAAAGTAGTGTTTTTATTTTATTCTCTTTTATTTTATTTTTATAATACCCTTAATAAGTTGTTAAATTCACTTCCTCCTTTGAGAGACGACCTTGGTCAGCCACTCTGCTGCACCTACGTACCCCAAAATCACATTAATCATTTGAAGGCACCCACGACAGCGCTCTATCAAATTGGCACCGTTTCCGGGGAGGCAAGTAATTATTTCAACCAATTAGAGGTATTTATTTTATTTTAAATTTTAATTATCTTCCTCTCTTCTTTCTTCCGTCTTTACCCAATATGATTTTTTTCCTTCTTCTTTTATTTACTTATACTTCTTTTTGGACCATCAACTCAAACTTCTCATTTTTATTTTTTACTATGGTCCACTTTCTTTTTTTTTTCATTTTTATTTGATTTATGACATGAACTAATCCCAAATATCTCTTAGATCTTGACCCTGAGATTGAACGTAGCCGTAGGGCTCGAATCAGACATTCTCAATCTAAGGGATGTTTCAATATTCAACCAGTTGGTGAATTCCTCTCTTCTGGAAACATTGAAATTAGAAGCTATTCAAATTCAAATATAAAAGAATAACCAATGGCTGGAAATAATAACAATGAGATAAATAGAACCATTTGATAATTGGATACACCGGATATTAACTATCAAACAAATTGTATTGCATACCCAAACCTTGAATCAGAATTTGAGTTAAAATCTGGATTAATTCACCTTCTTCCAATGTTTCATGGATTATCTGGTGAGGATCCCAACAAACACCTTAAAGAATTTAATGTGGTTTTCTCAACTTTAAAACCGAGAAATGTTTCTGAAGAATAAATAAAATTAAAAGCATTCCCATTCTCACTTGATGGAGCTGCAAAAGATTGGATGTATTATTTGCAACCTGAAGATGTAACATGTTGGAATGATTTGAAACGTCTTTTCTTGAAAATATTTTTTCCAGCATCAAGGACTACATCCATTCTAAAGGAGATATTGGGGATCAATAAAGCACAAGGGGAGTCAATGTATGAGTATTGGGAGCGATTAAAGAAGTTGTGTGCAAGCTGCCCACATCACCAAATCAGTGGGCAATTACTCATTCAGTACTTTTATGAAGGACTCACACCTATGGAAAGAAGCATGGTGGATGCTGTAGCTAGAAGAGCATTGGTGGACAAGACACCAATAGCTAAACGAGCATTGATTGACAAAATGGCCCAAAACTCCCAACAATTTGGTGATCGAGGTACACCACATATCAGTGGAGTACATCATGTAAGTCCTTCTTCTCTTGAGAGTCATTTGATTGATACCAAGTTAGAAGAATTGACCACTGTGGTGAGGCAGAATGCTTTGTCTCAAAAGAAATCCCAACCCACTCCTTCAAGGCCTTGTGGCATTTTCACTGAGACAAGTCATCCAACTGACTGTTGCCCACAACTACAAGAGATAGATGATTGTGCAGCAGTATTCCCAGGGAGACCATTTCAGCAGCAGAAACAACCATATCCCCAAAAGAAGTTTGATTATTTTTCTCCAACATACAACCAAGGGTAGAAGGATCAATCAGACATGAGGTATGGATCTGGACAACAACAAAGGCCCCCCTTTTCAACAAAACTTCAAGCAGCCTCCGCTTTACCAGCAGGGTTTCCAACAACCCCAAATGAGATTTGAAGCTCAAACATCAACAAGCCAACAACAAGGGAACCCCCCACCCAAGGTAGATTCTAACACTGATTACCTTTTGAAGAAAATTGTTTTTAATCAACAGAATGAGATAAAGAGTCAAGGTTCGGAGCTGAGGGAGTTGAAGACTCAAATGAGCTAGATTTCCACCACCCTCCATGAACTTGTCACTACTGGAAATGGGGTCTATCCCCACGCACCTATTCCCACGGTTCTTTAAACCGTGGGGATAGTATGTTTTTTTGCTGTTTATACCCACGGTTTTATTAAAACCGTGGGTATTAATTTTTTTTTCGAGCCCTTGTATCAGGCTCCTCCTCAATCTCTCCTCAATCTCTCCTCAAATCCGCGACGCATCGAGCTCTACCCTACCTCCCCAAGCCGCGACGCCGCTCCCCGACCACTGACTCCCGACCCTCCCCTCTCCTCTCCGACTCCCCTCCCCAGCCTCCGACTCCCCTCCCCGGCCTCCAACCCCGGGCTCCGACTCCCGGCTCCGCCTCCCGGCTCCCGACTCGCGGCTCCCGACTCGCGGCTCCCGACTCTCAGCTCCCGATTCGCGGCTCCCGGCTCCCGACTCCCGGCTCCCGACTCCCGGCTCGGCCTCCCGGCTCACGACCTGGACCTCCCGGCCTTCTCAGTAGTGATTTTTTTATGCTGGAGTCCCAGATTTCCTGGTAATTTCTTAGTCTTGGTTGATTTCCCATAATTTCATCATATTACCTCTTGATAATCAATTAGTGTTGTAGTCAAAGGTAGCAGTTGATGCATTCATAGGTTAATGGAGTGGTTTGATTCTAAATTTTTTTAAGCAATTTCATTTTTTTTATGATGGAATACTAAAAGATGAATGATATAAATATCCTGATTATCAAACCCAGTGAGAATATTTCCCCAAATTAATTTAGCATTGATAATCCTAAGATGCACTATTTTGGCCTTAAAATAGTACATATGAAGGTATGTACATACACATGTTGAGCAGTTCCGGGTGGTTGTTTATAAATCTATCAAGTTTCAGGTGTTGGCTTGGTTCCTCTTTGAGGAAGGGTACCCTTCCAATTCCTCAAATTTATTAATGCATTAATTAGTTTCTTACAACACTTTTTCTTTGTTTTTAGTTAATGCAGTGAATACATTAGATTAAATTCCTCTTAATCTTGAATTTAGTATGTTTCATGATTTAAGAGTTAAAGGTAATAAATGATTGTTTCATAAGAAATATCATGTTTATATATTAAAACCCCTCCAACGGAGGTGCGCTGTCTTCAAGTTAAAAAACAATTATTAGACTTTTAGGATTTATTGTCTTGTTGTACTGATATTTCTTTATGAATTGATGTTATGTTTGAATTATGTCATATATGACCCCTAATGGAATTAAAAAAACTAAGTTTTCCTTTTTAAATGATTAAATAACCAAGGAACCATTTAAGTTCTTTGACCGGTTTTTATATTGGAATTACCCATGTAGAATTGTTTCCCATAATTTTCATTTTAGTATGTTGACATGTTTGAGCCACCATTCGGTGAGCCTTAGATTTAAATTTCTAAGGGTATGATTTTCTATATTAAATGGCTTGAATTATCTTTTGAATTTCAGAATGGAAATTACCCTGTATGCACAACATTTAACCCGCCTAATGTAAGTGCTTCAATGTAATAATTAAATGTGAAATAGAAATTGTAAAGTATACTAAGTACATGAATTAGCCGTATTAGATGTAATTGAAAAATATGTTGCATATTCATAGAACCCCTTACCATGTTAATGGAAGGTACCAGAGTGAACCTTGATTATTGAAAATGCCTTAAATGGATTAAATGAGTGGTTTCAAGCTACATGGCCTTGTCACACTAATGAAAGGCTAGGGTTGAACAAAATTGACTTATTGATTAATTATTACTTGATTAAAGGGTTTCATGCTACTTGGCCTTGTCACACTAATCAAAGGAAAGGCTTGAACCAAATGGAATATTATATGAATTCAATATCAAAGTAGGTGTGGCCTGACTCAAGCTCACCTTGGATACTTGAGAGAAAGCCTTGAGCACTCAAGGACCCTATTCCGAATTCAAGGATACAACTTTCTTAGGTTGAGACCTACATAGAACCTGATCCTTGTCTAACTATAGATGCCTGGTATGACACCATATAATCCCTCATGTATTACAACAAGATTCCTTAGATACACTCCTTGGTTACAGAATTGACAAGTAGGTGCCATGGTTAAATCCTATCCCAATCTTTTCTTAGACCCATTTTACCTTGGATGAACTTCTTAGACTAGATAGTCCTCTTATTGTGGAATTAGTTGGACTGTTATCCTTGGATTACACTCTTACCCCATGTGAGGCTATAATTATTACTAAGTTGTTGACACTTGAGGTCTATGTTTCCTTGGTTATAACCTTGGAACTTCATTATTAAATATCATTACATGTTTTCTTGTCACATCTTAGAACCTCAATATCTTTCTCATATAAATTATATTTAAACTGGATAAAATTGATTAATGAAATGGTTACACATTCTGACACCAGTCAAAGGCTAAAGAAGGTATAACTGCTATGTGTCCCATAGGAACCTGTACGGGTGATGTTTATTTATCTCTCTATTATTATTCTATATACCAGTGAACTATATATTTTATACTGCACTATCTAGATTGGGCTGGACATTAGTGGTTCCATCCTATTATTATTTATATCTCACACCCTACTCAGGCCGCTATTACATTGGGATACTCGAGTATACTTTCATTTTCTCAAGACCTTGGACCTTGCTTTTCAATGTATGCTTGTAACTAGAGTTAGGAGAAAAGGACTGAGTTGGATCTCGGGATGCTCAAGGAGATCGCCCATGGGGTTTTGATGTGACTTTATTATTTTTTTCTTTTATTGAAAATAATTATGTAATGTTTACTACTTTTAGATATGTATCATTACCATGTCATGCATTCATCTGTTGTTTAAACTACCATTGACCACTTTAATTCAGTTATAATAATATTTATCTTATGTTGCTTTGTCATTTATTTACTACCTCTTTCATTGTTGATTGTTATTTATTCAATTTTACCACTGTGTATATGTGATAAGAGGGTATAGTCCCCACTATCACCTCTCGAGACCCTCACTACAAGTCAAAAACCTCTAACGTATGGGGAGACTCACCAGCCCCCCCTGCCCTACACAACCTCTCCCCCTCCCTCTACTGCACCAGTCCCTCCCCCTCCCTCTTCCCTTGCACCAGCCCCTCCCTTAACCCCCTGCTGCAACATCCCCTCCCCCTCCCCCCTCTTGCACCAGCCCCTCCCCCTACCATGCACCAGCCCATCCCCCCCACCAGCCCCTACCCCCCCCCACTACACCAGCCAGCCCCTCCCCCTCCCCCCTTCCCTTACATCAGCCCCTCCCCCCCACACTGCACCTCCACCAGCCCCTTACCCCATGCTTCCCCAGCCCCACCACCAGCCCCTCCCCCTCCCACTTTCCCTACTGCACTGGCCCCTCCCCCTTTCCCTGCTGCACCAACCAACCCTCTCCCTCCCCCCTGCACTACTTTCCATGTGGAGTGTCTTTTTTAACTTTTTTCTTTAGTTTACATCTCAAGGAAGACCTTTTTCTCTTTTTCCCTACTTATTCAATCATGAAATCCTCTTGTCATTAAATACTTGTCATTAAATATGTTTTGCTAGCTACTAATATGCTTTGATTGATTTAATAATAAAATTGATTGTAATAATTTTTTTAAATATGATTTACATTGTTGATTGAATGATAATTTTTTTTCTTGTTATAGAATGGATAGAAGCTGGATGTATCGTACCGATCGGATTTCAACCGAGTTTCAAAATAATTTGGAGAATTTTTTAGATTTTGCATTTAGCAATGCGTCAGATGGAGGTTGTATACAGTGTCCCTGCTATAATTGTGTTGGAAAACCATGGTTAAGACGAGAAGAAGTTAGTTACCATTTAACGAAATTTGGATTTCAAGCAAACTATAATGTTTGGTTTCACCATGGAGAGACGAGTCAATCTTCGACTGTTCATAAACGAAATGAACGAAGTGACATGGAGAATTTGATATTTGATCGGTTTCCATATGTGCATCATTCTGAGAGAGATAGCATGCCGGTGCAAGAAGACAATGATATCAGTACACATGAGGAAAATGCTGAAAATGATGATGTTGACATAGTGAAAAATTTATTGGATGATGCCAGAACTCCAGTATATCAAGAATGTACTAGAATGACCAAGTTGGAATTTTTAATGCGGTTATATCATGGGAAAACTATGTATGGGATTTCTAATACTGCCATTGATTATATTCTTACATTTTTGAAGGACTTTCTTCCTGATGGTGCAGATATTCCCTCAAATCATTACATGGCATGGAAGTTAATTAAGCAGCTTGGATTTGCTACTAATAAAGTCCATGCTTGTCCGAAAGATTGCAGTTTATTTTTGGAGGAAACAGCTGACCGTAATGACTGTAAAGACTGTGGTACATCTCGATGGAAGACAAATGCAGATGGAACACCGTCTCGTGTGCCACAGAAAGTCATGTGGCACTTTCCATTGATTCCCAGACTTCAAAATCTATTCATGTCTCCAGAAATCTCAGCCAATATGCGATGGCACGATGTTGAGAGAATTAAAGGAAATGATGAGCTGGTCCATCCAGCAGATTGATTAGCATGGCGGACATTTGACGCACAACATCCTGATTTTACAGCTGAGGTGCGTAATGTCAGATTGGGCCTATCATGTGATGGTTTTAATCCGTTTGGTCAGATGCTTACTGCTCATAGCACGTGGCCGGTTTTTATTCATGTTTATAATCTTCCTCCGTGGATGTGTATGAAAAATCCTTTCACTTTCTTGAGTATACTGATATCTGGACCTTCGGATCCTGGTAATGACATAGATGTATACTTGCAGCCTTTAATAAAAGAGTTGAAACAACTTTGGGATTTAGGTGTGCAGACATTTGATGATTCTTCAAAGAATACGTTTCAGATGCGTGCTGCCCTTCTATGGACCATAAATGATTTCCCTGCCTATGCAATGATGTCTGGGTGGAGCACGAAGGGAAAACTTTCATGTCCCGTTTGTATGAAGAATACACGATCGAGAAGGCTTAAATATCGTCGTAGTTTCAGTTTCATGGGGCATCGCCGATTCTTGCCAATGGATCATCAATACAGGAAGAATCGTCGGAGGTTTGATCCAATTTTTTTAGGGACATGTAACTCCAGAGAATCCTCTTCCCAGTATGGGACCGAGTAGGGATCCTCCTAGACCTAGGCGGAGCTCCCGTCTTACCACTCCCCACACTGACCCATTAGTGGACAACCCATCTACCACACATGTCCGCCCTCCGCTTGAGACCCCTGGGATGTTCCCATACATGCCGCCATCATCATCCCGTTTACCCTCTTTTTCCCATTCCATGTCCACGCCGACTCGACCGATGTTCTCACCTGCACAGTTTTCATATCCATTCATGTATCCCCAGACCTACTATGCATATTCTGACATATCTACGCCACATCCTTTTCCTACCATCCATCCTACACATATTGAGTCTGTTCCTTCAGTTTCCACTCCTGTTCATGAAGATCAGCCGAAGCATGCTGTGGAACAGATACTTCCTTCGGAGGATGCTGATCCAGCACAGTCTACGGATGCCTCACAGCCTATTCAGGAGCCTGCATCAGGTTTTTTTATTATAAATGTTTCAAATTATAGCATTTCACTTTTTTTCTATTGTATTGTCACCTAACTCTTCTCTTTTCACCTATTATCTTATTTAGTGGGATCTTCTAGTAGGCGACGTGGGCGCACTCGAATGCGGGATGCTTGGAATCGTGAAACTCAGATTATGGTGGATTACAATTCTCAAAATCAAATGGTAGGTAAAAATGCTAAGGAGTGTAGAAGTTTCATGGCTACTTTAGCCAAATATCATGATATTGTTCCGGTGGAACCGGTCTCATGGAGACATATCAGTGCCGACATCAAGGATAGGGCATGGGCGCAGATATGGGTACGAAAATTTTATAAATTTATATTGATATTAGTAATGTATTTATATGACTTAACATGTTTGTTGCAGAGTCGATTTAACTTTCCTAACGGTGAAGCTTCCAAAGCCGCTAGGTTGAGTGATCTTGGAGAGTATTGGCGGTCATACAAGTATGAGTTACATATTGGTTGGAGGAGCAGAGTGGGTACTGAGTTAGAGGGTGTACCCACAAACCCTGACTGTCCAAAAAGTCAATATCAAAAAATGACCGCACATTGGAATACTGAACAGTATAAGGTACTACCCATCTTTACTGTTTTTTATATAAAATTTAATTTTTATTACTTGTATTGTTTTTTTGTTTCTTAGGAAGTGTCAGCGAAAAACAAAAAAAAACAAAGATGAAATGACATATCTACACACATTGGGGCGCACTACAATGCCTGATAAAGAGAAGCGGCTGGTACGTTCATCTGAATTAAAATAATGTCTTTATTTATAACATGTCATTATAACTTATTCATGCTTTCCCTTGGTTAGTCCATGTATTTACCTCAATGTTTGTGGGTCTTTGTTGAAACTCACTTCAATCCAATATTTTTCATTTATCATATATGGTTGTAATTCAAATTTGTGCACTTCTTATATGCAGCAAGCTGAATTGGGCATTGAAGGTCCTGTACCTCGTGCCAAATTATTCTGCTTCAGTAGGAAAAAAAAAGATGGAACTGCAGTTACTTCACAAACACAAGATAAAATTGTAAGTTTGTTTATTTATATTTCAAACATTTATACGAAATTAATAATTTAATATGTTTATAATTTCAACAGTCTGCCTTGGAGGCCATGGATGAGAAGGAAGCTGACAACTTAGGGCCAAATGATCATTTCAGTCAGGTGTTAGGTGTGGAGCATCCAGGAAGAGTCCATTGTAGACCAGGAAAAAACATTGTCCCCTCTAGGTATTGGTCATCATCAGACTCCTCTAAGGCCTCTGAGTTGGAAAGTGCGCGTTCTGAATTAGCTGCGACAAAGAAAATAGTATTAGAGGAGCGTGAAAAAAGTAAGCTGATGAATGAACATTTCATGAAAGCTCTGTCAGTTTTGAGTCAGGCACTACCATCAGAGGTTGTTGCCACTTTTCATTCATGTATGACATCAATGCACTCTTTAAATAATGCCTCGGGTGATTCCCATGAGGGTCCTAGTGGCGATAACGGTGGTGGCGATAGAGCTGACGAGGATGTTGCTGATGATGTTGTTGGTGATGAGATTGCTGATGATGATGCTGACGGTGCGGTTGGTGATGATGTTGCTGTCGATGTTGATACTGATGATGATGATGCTGGACATGAGGATGACAGTGATGGCGATGGGGGGGATATTAATCCCCTCCATTTTTGACTTAGCAGAGAGACGTGTGTTGGAGTTTAATGTTTTTTTTGTATTAGTGGACTGCTTGTATGTGAATTTCTTTATGCAATGAAATGCATTTTGGATTATGTTTTCATCAGGGGTGTTATTTGTTAGTTATTTAGGTAATTTTCACATGCCATTCTGTTTACTCCTTGTTTTTTCATGAACTTTCTGCAGGGGGAGGTGGGGGGGGTGGGCAGGGGGGGAGGGGGAGGGGGGCTGGGCAGTGGGAGGGCTGGGCAGGGGGGGAGGGGAGGGGGAGGGGGAGGGGGGAGGGGCAGTGGGGGGCTGGGCAGTGGGGGGCTGGGCAGTGGGGGGGAGGGCTGGGCAGGGGGGGAGGGGGAGGGGGAGGGGGGAGGGGGTGGCTGGGCAGGGGGGGAGGGGGGGGGGGGTGCTGGGCAGTGGGGAGGGGAGGGGGGTGGCTGGGCAGGGGGGAGGGGGGGGGGGCTGGGCAGGGGAGGAGGGGGGGGAGGGGGGGAGGGCTGGGCAGGGGGGAGGGGGGGGCTGGGCAGTGGGAGGGCTGGGCAGGGGGGGAGGGGGGAGGGGCAGTGGGGGGCTGGCCAGTGGGTGGGCTGGGGAGGTGGAAAAATAGGTTTAAAGATGACGTACATAGATCAACCTGATGTTTTAAGTAGTTCTCTGTGGAATTTGAGTTCAAGATATTTCTTGAGATTTCAACAATGGTTTTTTGTAATAAATATATCATTATAAGTCATTTAATAACCAATTAAAATAATTTTAATCAATGAATAAAGTCATTCATATTTCTAAGAGAAGGTATGATTTTTAGTAGTATTTTAAATTCAAATTCCAAATGCACTAATTGTTTTGAATATCACACTTTATCTGGTGTTATTTCTGGATCTGTTTGACCACGATCAAATCACATTCTTATTTATTCTCAACTAGTTTAGTGTGCAAGTATGTATACATACATGTTTTGATCTACTGCTACTAATAACAAAATTTCTTTATGCAATTTCTTCTTTCATTTTTTCTACTTTTTTTCAGCATTTGTTTTAGTTCTATATGAAATTTCATGGCTTATGAGTCTTATATATTCATTAATAATAATTCATGGTTTTATTTGTTGCATGTACAGATTGTAGCAAATTAAAGTATGATTAGCAATCAGTGGTTTGCCATTCGATCTTTATCAAGGTGAGCTGACAAATCTATGTGCCAATCTAACACGGCATTTGAGCTTATTCATGCATGACTCATCAATGTGAATTCTTCTTTGAGTTATGAGTCTAGCTGAAACGCACTTTAGATATTGGAATCATTGAACACACATGCATTCTGAATGTCCAATTTTTTTTTCCCTGCTCGGTCATTGGTTTTAATCTTGCTTCTTTCATTTGGTTGGCATTTCCCATCACTTTTGTGCTGAATATGTTTTCCATCTATTGTTTGAACAGTTGAAACTGTTTGAATGGTTATGTATGTAGTATGTGGGTGTGTCTCGATACGTTCTGTTTGACCAAGTCTATCCTATCCCCTTATCTCCTTAGGATCCGAATTTGGTAAGTGTTTTCTCATAATGGAATTGAAATATTATGCTGTTCCCAGGAATAATCAGTTTTCTTCTTCTTTATATCACTTCATCTTTATTTGAGTAGTGGGGAGGGGTGCTGGGCAGTGGGGAGGGTGGGGGGGGGGGGGGGGCTGGGCAGTGGGGAGGGGGGGGGGGGCTGGGCAGTGGGGCGGGGGGGCTGGGCAGTGGGGAGGGGGGGGGTGCTGGGGAGGGGGGGGGTGCTGGGCAGTGGGGAGGGGTGCTGGGCAGTGGGGAGGGGGGGTGCTGGGCAGTGGGGAGGGGGGGTGCTGGTGCTGGTGCTAGGGAGGGGGGGTGCTGGGCAGTGGGGAGGGGTGCTGGGCAGTGGGGAGGGGGGTGCTGGGGAGGGGGGAGGGGTGCTGGGCAGTGGGGAGGGGTGCTGGGCAGTGGGGAGGGGGGGGGGGTGGGCAGTGGGGAGGGGGGGGGGGGTGCTGGGCAGTGGGGAGGGGGGGTGCTGGTGCTGGGGAGGGGGGGGGGGGTTCTGGGCAGTGGGGAGGGGTGCTGGGCAGTGGGGAGGGTGGGGGGGTGCTGGGCAGTGGGGAGGGGGGGGGGCTGGGCAGTGGGGAGGGGTGCTGGGCAGTGGGGAGGGGGGGGGGGCTGGGCAGTGGGGAGGGGGGGGGGTGTTGGGCAGTGGGGAGGGGGGGTGTGCTGGGCAGTGGGGAGGGGGGGTGGGCAGTGGGGAGGGGGGGGGGTGCTGGGTAGTGGGGAGGGGGGGGGTGCTGGGCAGTGGGTAGGGGGGGTGCTGGGCAGTGGGGAGGGGGGGGGGTGCTGGGAAGTGGGGAGGGGGGGGTTGCTGGGCAGTGGGGAGGGGGGGGGGGGGTGCTGGGCAGTGGGGAGGGGGGGGTGCTGTGCAGTGGGGGGGGGGGTTGCTGGGCAGTGGGGAGGGGCTGGCACCACAATATCCTCCCCAAATGGAAACATAAGTAGTCCCTACTCCCCACAGGACACTTTGGGAGACACATTTTCTCATCCACAGCCACTGGTTGCTCTACTCAAGGAGTAGACAGATTCAAATGACATTAACTAGAAGTATCGCATGTTTATTTGGAAGCTCTCCCTATGGTATAGAATTCTACATCACAAAGCTATCACCAAACCCTTCAACAATGATACATTCATAGCATTGTGTGTCAAACTGACCTAAAATTTCATCCTTTGTGTGTCAAACTGACCTTACTTTTTGGGCGGTCATTCTTTCTCTTTATTATGATTTGACTTTAATTTAGTGCATGTCATCATGTTCATCACTTAAGTGGTCAAGTCAATTCACTATGGTTTTTTAGCGCCTTTGATTAGGGGTTCACTACCCTCACACTTGTCTTCTCAATTGCACAGAAAATCAAGAAGTCACTAAAGAGTTCTGCTCACAATCACACCAATCACCATTCAAGAAGTCAATTACATAGCAAATCAAGAAGTCACTAAATGGATCTGCTCACAATCACACCAATCACCATTCAAGAATGGAACTGGAAGATAAGATTAAGCTGTTCATCTTGGATCAATTTTCTCCCAGCAACGTAGTGTTCTTGCGTCACATTCTTCTCTTCTCTGATGCATGGCTCTCTTTTGTGGGGCATTCTCTCTTCTCTAGTTCATCGACCTACCTCTTCTAGGGTTTATTGTATAAAGCTGACCCTTGAAAACACTATGGAATGTATATATATTTTATTTGTTTTATCTTATTCTTTCCATATTCACCATCTCTATTTACAGCTGTCCTGCAGTGTTCAAACAGTTTAATTGAACGTTTGGAACAAACTTCCACCGTAGCATCACTTATTAACATTATTGTCTGTCCTAAACAGTGTTGACCTGCTTTGGAAACCATGTAGTCTATAAATGATGGTCTATAGCATTTGTTAGCCGAACTTGAACTGTTAATGAGCAGCTCTGTTCGTTTACACACCTATCCACAACTAATGCAAAGTTGGTTGAAATGGCATATATTAAAAACCAAATGTTTTCAATCCTTAAATATAATACGCTACTGAAAAACCTTACTATAAAACAAAAATAACTAAAATTAGTTTGGCTGAATTGAATTTCAGATCATTTATGAAACTTGTCAGCCCAATTTAGAAAAGGGAATAAAAAATGTGCCCATTTAACTGAATTGCTAGAGCACACCCTAGTTCTTCTTCATCATATCAAGGTCACGCTGCCACAAATTTTTGCTAGATGTTTTCATTTCCATGGCTTTTATTGATGTTTTAATGCATTTTAATTTATGCTGTGCAGCTTGCAAGTTTCTTTTATTATGAAATTCCTGTCTCCAAATCACTATTCTTGTTGAACATCTTTAATGCAATATCCATTATTCCCATTGTGCTGGTAGTATCTGTATTGCTTCATTTTTTCCCTGCGGTTTCAAGCTATAGCCATGTAATGTTTTCAATGCCTATAATTAGACTTATTTTTAACTTGCACATTGTTCCATGTAGGATGATCAGAAATTTGTTAAGCGGAAAACAGAACTTGGAGGAACTTTCTCAATTGCAAGCTGCATACTTTTTGTTCTTATATTTTGTTCTTATATTTTGTTCTTATATTTTGTCTTCAGGTAGAATTGCAGAGCCTGCTGCCAGGCCTGCGTTGATGCGGGGGACATTGCAAATACCCACGGTTCATTTGAACCGTGGAAATATTCTGGCGCTGGAAACATGTGTACCCACGGTTATAAAACCGTGGGAATACATATATACCCACGGTTTAAGTGAACCGTGGGTATATTCTGGAGCTGCAAAAAACTATACCCACGGTTATAAAACCATGGGTATACATATATACCGGAGCTGCAAAAAACTATACCCACGGTTATAAAACCGTGGGTATACATATATACCTACGGTTCAATGAACCGTGGGTAATATAAAAATTTCTGGGTCTATACCCATGGTTTTTTAAAAACCGTGGGTATAGGGATATTGCGACGGCATTCCAGCCCGCGGTTGGCGAAACCGTGGGTATACCCTATACCCATGGTTTCAAGGGCTATACCCACGGTTTGAAACTGTGGGTATAGGTGCAATTTCCAGTAGTGTGTGAGTAAGAATTCTAGAAATCTACCTTCCCAACCCACTCCAAATCCAAAGGGGAATGTTAGTTCCATCACATTGAGAAGTGGAAAGCAAATGAACGATATATATGGACCTACCATTCCACCAGGATTCACCAGTACTCCAAAGAAGCCGCATTCCATACCAACTGATGAGCAATCCAAGGAGAAAGATAAAGGTAAGAAAAATATTGATGATGTTCCTCCTAAACCCATTCCTTTTCCAAACAGGGTTGTTCAAACCAAGAAGATGGGTAAAGAAGAAATGAAAAAGGAGGTTTTGGACACATTCAAGCATGTAGAGATCAACATTCCTCTGCTTGAAGCCATTAAGAAAATCCCATGGTATGCCAAATTCTTAAAAGAACTCTACACCAATCGAAGAGGTCTCAAGGGAAATGAGAGGATCAACCTTGGAAGGAATGTCTCCGCACTCATTTCACCAACTCTAGCAATACCAACAAAGTGCAAGGATCTAGGGACATTCACCATCCTATACACAATAGGGGAGTTGCACTTTTCTGATGCACTTTGTGATTTAGGTGCTTCAATAATTGTGATGCCTCACTCTGTATTATCTTCCTTGCAGGTTGGTGAGTTGAAGTCGACAAGAGTAGTGGTGCAGTTGGCGAATAGAGCTACGACATATCCAGCGGGAGTCCTTGAGGATGTACTTGTTCGGGTAAGAGACATGATCTTTCCAGCAGACTTCTATCTGCTTAACATGGACGATGATAAAGAAAGTTCTCATGCCCCCATTATCTTTGGTAGGCCCTTCCTCAAGACTTCAAATATTATCATAAATATCAATGAGGGTACACTTTCCATGGAGTTTGGATATGAAGTTGGGATATTTAATGTTATGGATTCCATGAAGTACCCCTCAGAGGACCATTCTTATTTTGTTATCTCCCATTTTAAACCACCAAATAAAAACTACATAGAATTTTATTGTCCTATGCTTAGGGAGATTATGAGTATTAGTTTGAGTTTGATTTCTAAGAGCACTTCCACACATGTTGATGATACACAATCCTTTCTTGGATTTTATTTTGATGTGGATTCATTTTATGATTTTGATCATGTTCACTCTGATTATGACATGGTTGTTGAGTATGCTGATGGATTTGATGCTTTATTCTCTGATTTTGATGATGTATATTCTGATACTGATTCTCTTTGTGCACATATTTCAGTTCCTTCAATGTGTCCATCCATACTACACCCTCCTTCATTAGAACTCAAGCCATTGCCACCAAATCTGAAATACTCATACTTGTTGAGTGGTGAGAGATTACCTATTATCATTTCTAACAATCTCCCTTTTTAACATGAACAAAATCTTTTGAATATTTTGAGGGAGAACATCAGGGCGATTGGGAGGACCTTGGCTGACATATCTGGTATTAGCCCCTCCATTTGCATGCATAGGATTCTCTTGGATGATGGGGCTAAACCGGTGAGACAACCTCAAAGGAGGCTCAATCCCACCCTCCTAGAAGTTGTTAAAAAAGAAGTTGAGAAATTGCTCGAGGCAGGTATAATCTTTCCCATTTCATATTCTCAGTGGGTAAGTCCTATTCAAGTTGTTACTAAGAAAAGTGGTGTTATTGTTGTAAAAAATGAGAAAGATGAGTTAGTTCCAATGGGGGTGAAAAACAGTTGGCGTGTGTGTATTGATTATAGGAAACTAAATCAGTCAACTCGCAAGGACCATTCCCCCCTCCCATTTATTGATCAGATGCTTGAGAGAGTAGCTGGGAAGACACACTATTGTTTCTTGGATGGATTTTCTGGATATTTTCAGGTTCCTATAGCTCCAGAGGATTAGGATAAGACTACATTCACCTGTCCCTTTGGCACATTTGCCTATCGAAGGATGCCATTTGGACTTTGCAACGCCCCAGCTACCTTCCAGAGATGCATAGTGAGTATTTTTTCTGATTTTATTGAGACATGCATGGAGGTATTTATGGATGATTTTACAGTGTATGGGTCTTCATTTGATCAATGTATAATTAGTTTGGGGAAGGTGTTAAATCGTTGTATTGAGAAGAATCTGGTCCTGAACTTTGAAAAGTGTCATTTCATGGAAGAGCATGGCATTGTCTAAGGGAATGTAGTGTCAAAACATGGGATAGAGGTTGATAGATCAAAGATAGATATTATTTCATCCTTACCATATCCTTCATGTGTGCGTGATGTTAGATATTTCCTAGGGCATGTAGGATTTTATCGGCGCTTCATCAAAGATTTTAGTAAGATTTCTCTTCCTATGTCAAGATTACTTCAAAAGGATTCTGATTTTGTGTTTGATGTTTCTTGCAGGAATTCATTTTATGAGCTATAACAACATCTAACCACTCCACCTATCATACAGCCCACACGGTGGGAGATTCCTTTTGAGCTTATGTGTGACGCCTCCAACTTCGCGGTTGGAGCTGTCTTATGTCAGAGGGTGGAAGGACGTTCACATGTGATTGCCTATGCAACAATGACATTAGATTCATCCCAATCAAACTACACTACCACAGAAAAGGAGTTTCTTACTGTCATATTTTCTTTAGATAAATTCCGTTCATATTTATTGGGCTCTGAAGTAGTTGTTTTTTCTGACCATGCTGCTCTGAGGTACCTCTTGAAGAATCCAGATGAAAAACCATGACTTATCCGTTGGATGCTCATTCTTCAAGAGTTTGACATCGAGATAAAGGAAAAAAAGGGGTCAGAAAACTTGGTGGCAGACCACATGAGTAGGCTTACTCACACACTAGAGGATGACACCTTGGATCAGGTACCACTTCAGGACACTTTCCCCAATGATCATCTCTATACCATCTCAGGTACGCATCCTTGGTATGCTGATTTAGTTAACTACCTTGTTTCCTCTGAAATCCCTACAAATTTAAAGAAACATCAAGTACAAAAATTAAAGAGTGAGTCAAGATTTTATGTTTGGGATGATCCATACTTATGGAGCATGTGTAGTGACCAAGTTATTAGGAGGTGTATCCCTGATCATGAGTTTGAGTCTGTTTTGCAATTTTTTCATACACTTGAATGTGGTGGAAACTTTGGACCCTAATGGACAGCTAGGAAAGTTTTAGACTCTTTATTATATTTTCCTAGATTATTCCATGATTCCTATGTGTTTTGTAAGTCATGCTCTCATTTCCAACACACTATAAATATTTCAAGGAGAAACGAGATGCCCCAACAACCCATTTTATTCTGTGAGATTTTTGATGTTTGGGGAATTGATTTTATGGGCCCTTTCCCTAGTTCCTTTTTTTGTACATTTTGGTTACTGTTGATTATGTGAGTAAATGGGTGGAGGCTAAGGGAACTAGGACTGATGATTCTCATGTTGTTGTGGACTTTGTCAAAGAACAGATTTTTTGAAGGTTTGGAGTACCAAAGGCCATCATCAGTGACCAAGGGACACACTTTTGCAATAGGAATTTCTCTTCCCTCCTTCGAAAGTATGGGGTGACACACAAAACATCAACACTATACCACCCCCAAACAAATGGCCAGGCTGAGGTTTCAAATCGTGAGTTGAAACAAATTTTGGAAAAAACTGTGTAGCCAAATAGGAAGGATTGGAGTAAGCGCTTGGATGATGCATTGTGGGCTTATAGGACAGCATACAAGACACCCATTGGTATGTCCCCATTTCGAATTGTCTTTGGGAAAGCGTGTCATCTCCCCGTGGAAGTTGAGCATCGGGCTTATTGGGATATAAAGAAATGCAACATGGATTTGGCCCAAGCTGGAATCCAAAGGAAGCTGCAAATTCAAGAGCTTGAGGAGAGTAGATTGTCATCATATGAGAACTCAAGGCCCTACAAGGAAAGATCAAAAGCATATCATGACAAAATGATCCAACAAAGGTAGTTTCATATTGGAGAGGAAGTCCTTCTCTACAGTTCTTGACTAAAGTTGATGCCTGGTAAGTTGCGTTCTAGATGGTTAGGTCCTTATATTGTATCTAATTTTTTTCCTTATGGTGAAATGGAGATCACACAAGAGGACACTAGAAGGAGCTTTGAAGTCAATGAGCAACGTTTGAAGAGATACATTGAGGGACATCCTACTGATGCAATGGATTTTATCACACTGCATGACCCCATCATCACTTGAGCACATTAGGCTATTCCTAACCCTTTCACTTTTATATTATTTGTCCTATTAAAAAATTCTGCATTTCATGTGCATATATCAATCGATGGGTTCACATTGAGGACAATGCAATATTTTAAGTGTGGGGGAGGGAACCTTTTAGTTTAGTTATTTCAATTGTTTTCCTGTTTAAAAAAAAACATTTTTTTCTGTGATTTTCAAATTTTGTGTGTTTATTTTACAATTTTCTGTGTTTTTTTGAAACTTTTGAGCTAAAATGATTCTCATCACCATTTTTAAATCCATATCAATAAGTGAAACAGTTTACCCCTTGAAACTAAGATTAAATGAATGCTGAAATGACTTTGTTTCATGTTCAAATAATTATTAATTTCATGAAACGTACACTGAATTTTGAATCCCATGCCACATCTCACTGTCTTTATATTTGAACTCACTTTCCTATGAGGCTTCTGAACCATTATTTTCATATTCTTTAAATTCACCTCACTTCTTGAGAGAACCAAACCATGCTTGATTTAACCAGAATTTGATCTATTCCTGTCAAAACTTGAGGTTTTGAGGTACTTATGTTTAAATGATCGAGGCATTTGTTTGGTATTAAAGCCCATATTTTAAAGAATAGTTTTTTATAATGGCCTATCTTGAATATTTAATCCTTGTAGCCCTTATAAGCCTTGAAAAACCTATTAGGTTAGCCACATTACAAGCCAATTTTCCCTATCCAACCAACTCTTGAAGTGAAATTTCATAATCTAGTTGATCTAAGTGTGGGGGAATCTATCTTGTGTTGTGCCACCACATTCTGTGATACTTTGGGTGGAAAATTAAATTCTAAAGAGATGTGTTTTCTACTGAAGAAAGTAATTATATTGAAAGCTATTCCTTTTCTGGAGCTTTCATGACAAGTAAAGTTGTGCCTTTTCTGGAGCTTCTAATTGAGGTGGAAAGCTGTGCCCATCTAGAGCTTTCAAGAAAATCATGTTTGAGAAGATTGAAATTTTTTATGCTGAAATGATGAATGGTGTAAACTTTTCATGAATTTTTATGATGATGGAGCTGAATTGATACTATGGGGATTGAGGAGAGGACCATACTTAAGTGAAAATTAGATTAATGCAATTTTTCTTCAAAAAGAGTCAAGCCCTCCTCATTCACCCTCAGAATTTTTCACATCTAAATCCAACCAACCGAAAGCCACAGAACAACCCTGAAAAGTCCTCATGATAAACATATGTCCTTCAGTCACATCAGGTAGCGATGTAGGAATCTATCAAGCCTATGGTGACCCTTGTATGAGTTTGGATGATGAAGACATTGCAAGAAAATTGATATTTGTGTGATGAGAGAAAATTCGAGTGAGGTAAGTGTTTTGTGCATGGGAGGATAAATGAAGTGGAAATATATTGAATAATATAAATTAAGAACTTGAAATAATGTTTTTTTATGAGGCATGATATCTTTTGTTTCTTGGTGTATAATTGTTTGATCTAAATGATATTTGTTTTAAAATTGGTTTTGATTTGATATTGATGTTTACTTGACATGAGGTTTTGCCCAGGAGTGAAAAAGGGTAAGTGTGGGGGAGTTGATAAAACACTATTTTGTTGAATATTTTATTGATAATAAATGATATAATTTCCTCACATTGTGTTAAATATGTTTATTTATAAAATATTTGGGATTTGATCATTCATTTGAAAATTTGGAGAGAATTCCAGTTTTACCCTTTATAGTGCACTATAGTATTTCGAAGATAAATATTTTTATATTTATTATTTGAATTTTAAATTTTGTAAAATTGTTCCTAAGTTAATTTTATACAACTTTAATTCAGAAAACTAGATCTAAAAAGTGCATTTGGATGGAGTAAATGAGCCATTAATCCAATGGTGGGATGGACTCGGCAGAATGGACATGGGTTCTGTATTTGGGCCATATCATCTTCATCCGAGCTTGTATGGAGCCCAACGTTTGAGGAAAGATCTGGGACATGATTTGGCAGAAATCATCCTTCTGGAAGGCCTATCAATTCACGTGTTTTGGAGTTCAAATGGGCGGTGCAAGTGGGAATAAAATATTGGGCCGAATTTCCACATTCACACTTGAAACCACTTGTAACCTCTCCTCCCCTCCCCTATATAAATTGGAGATTTTCTCATTTGGAGGGGGTTAAGACGTGATTTGGGAAGTTTACGGAAGAGGAGAAGTGGATCCACTCTAATTATCCAACCATTTCAATAAGGGTATCTCTTGAAGCAAGGATCCCTTCGACGAAGCCTTCTTCTCCTCCTTCATGTTGTAATGATTTTGTTTGTGTAATAAACTTCTTTGTTCTTCTTTTATATCTTCTCTTTTCTTCTGTTTTTTTTTAAATTTCTTCTTCTCTTAATATTTCTATTTGGGCTGGAATTCTTGATTAGAAGCTTTATTGGGTTATACCCATTATAAACCTTTGCACATGCAAAACGCTTCTATGATGATTACGCCACCCATGGAAGAGTAGTTCTTTTTAGTAATCGATCAACCTATATCCTTATTTATTTAATTATTTTGAATCATTGAGATATTGTAATTAACATAATGTGATCCATGAATTGTGTTTTTAAATTACAAGAAACTAAGCAAGAAATTTAACAATTAACACAAAAACACGCGAGGTTGGGATTTTGTTTAAATTGTGAGAGCATAATATTAATTGGTAATAAAAGACCACACGAGATAAATTTGTAGAGTTAAAATATAATCCCTAAACACAATTCATCCTCATTTCCAGAATGGATATGTGCTCTAATTAACCACTGACCATAATCTATCCTTATAACAACAATCAAAGCAGGGTGCCGCGATTGCTTATTCCGAAGCTAGCCTAGGGTTTAAGTAATTTCATATTTTTGGTTAAGTTAACTCTCGTAGGGATCGAGGGATAAAAAATTAGGGGATCATAATTAAGTGGATATTTATTTAAATGATAAAGATTAATAAGTGAATGAAGAGTAGAGTTATATTGATTACACCTTTTAAAATAGATTTCTAAAAAAACATCTTCTTGTTGTGTCATTTTAATAGAAATTCATTTCAAAACTAAAAACAAAAAAATATACAATCTTCTTCCAGTAAACTTCTTCTAGATTCATAAACTATAAAAAAACCTCAATCCTTTAAACTAGTGTTTTTATTTTATTCTCTTTTATTTAATTTTTATAATACCCTTAATAAGTTGTTAAATTCACTTGCTCCTTTGAGAGACGACATTGGTCATCCACTCTGCTGCACCTAAGTACCCCAAAATCACATTAATCATTTGGGGGAACCCACTACAGCGATCTATCACCCGGTTGTACCCAAAGTTCTCCAAAACCTTTAGTTTAATATACTAAATTGACCTTCTTGATCCAAGGATTGTATCGCAACTGACGGTGCATCAATCAGAGGTCTGTAGCCCATGATATGGGTGTTTGAACGAAACTGTCTGAAAAAAGGGGGGTTGGGCCCAGTCTGACCCGACCCAATACCCCCTGGGTCAGCCCGAACCGGGTCGACCCAACCCGGGTCCGGGCCGACCCAAACCGTGTCCGGGTCTGGCCCACTAGGGTGCGGTGCGGCCCGGCTAGCGCAGAGCGGCCCGACTCGGGTGACACGGCCCGGCGCGGGTGGCCCGGCCCGGTGCGCCCTCATGGCCAGCAGCTCGGCCGTTCGGCCGAGCGGGATGTAGAGGGGGACGCTACCCCCCTTGATTGAAAAAATGGCCCCTACATCGGGGGCCTGCCTCTTTGCCAGCCGGGGGTTACGACCCCCCTATTTTCCGAAACCGGCCGGCTGATTAGCCACCGCGGTACCCCCGTGGGTCCCGCCTTCCATGCACCGGTGGTCGGCGGCTCCGGCCGCCCCTCCCTGCACCACCACGGCCTTGTCCGACCGGCGCGGCGCGACAGCGCCACGCCCACCTCCGCGGCCTGCCCCAACCGCAGCCCTCCTGGGTTCTCCGGTGCGGCGCGACGGTGCCGCGCCCATCCGCAGTGGCCCCGCTCCGGTCGCAGCCTCTTTCGGCCTCAACGGCGCGGCGCGACAGCGCCGTGCTCCTTTGTCGTGGTGAAATTACTCGTTCCCGCACGGTGCTGTTGCACCGCGCTGCCTTTGTCCCAAACCACAATGGTAAACATCAATAAAGGGGGAGGAGGATCGGCCATGTTTGTGTGATCGGACCTGCTCCTGTTAAAATGATAACAGGAGGCCCAAAATAAAACAACCTTGACAAGCAAGCACAAATTTAATCCATTAAATTTGAACTTAAACCCCTACCGCGAAGAAGTTGTCGAAAGAATATTTTCGTGGGAAATGGCGTCGCAAGGGTGATTCGTTGATGGAGTTGGAAAGCATTCAAGAAGAGGATGTCATCTCACACCAGCTTCAGAGAAGGGATAGATCGGCACATCGTCTCTCCTTGGTGCTCCGGTGTTCTTCGCGTTCTTCAAAGAGGAAGAAGATGTTCTTCAAGACCGCAAGAGTTCTCTCCTCTATTCCACACAATTGATCAACCAACAATAAAATAAGACCTTGTATTATTTTATTCACACACACACATGCCAACATTAATTATAAATTCAAAATATCTCATTCAATTAATTAACTTAATTGAAGAGCATTTAACAATCCAATTAATTGCGAGAGTTGACATGTCATTAAATTAGGGGAGCGGGTGTGTTACACAATTAAATGCACAAGGGAGGTTTTAAGGGATTTGAAGAGGTGGGGCTCGTGTGGGACCCACCTCACTATTATCCTACCATGTGTTAGGACTTTAGTGGGTATCACTCAACTCTTATGCATAGGTTGACTATTAGAATAAAAATAAAAATTGTAGCACAAATTTTTATTTCACCCTTTAATTAACCCAATTATTTAACAACACCTCCCAAGGAAACGCAACTCCAGGAAGGGTCTTCTTAAGCAATTACCGGCATTGTGGTTTCATCGGTGCCCTCAGATTTTGATTTCGGGCACTAGTTGAAAAGTTAGAAAAACCCGCTCGCTCGTTCACTGAACGTACCTGAACTAAACATCAGAAATTGATTCTGGGCACACTGGGCCTCAGAATCAGGTGCCATCAAAAACTGCGTACTCGTAAAATCCCAAAGAAAAATAAGACAAAAAATTCCATTTAAATTTACGGGCCTTTAAAATACCACCCTATTTCCTTTTAGATGTATCAAGAATTTTATTAAAATCTACAATAAAAAACCATGCATCTGAGTCACTATTGTAAGATGAGAGAGGGTATCAAAGTTATTTCCTTTGAGTATAATAAAAATTTTCATAAACAACTAATAAGAGAAACAAGCCTTCATTGGAGAGGATATTAATAGATAGGTTCTTATTAGATCTTTCTAAAAGATCAACATGGATCTGGTCACTCCAAAAAATCCTTATTTTCCCATTAACTAGATTACCATGCATGTAGTGACCAAACTGGAAACTTTGAACAATTTCATTGATAGACTCAAAACTTAGATTCGATTCCAGAATGGCTAAGAAAGATAATTTTTTCTTCCAAATTATTTTCAGAATTAATTTCCTTTCATCCAAGGAACCTTGCTCCCTAGAATTCTATATGACTGAATTCATCATTGAGAAAGGTAAAGAGCATCCTGCAGACCTGAATCAAGAGAGTTTTCAAAGAATATCCCACTATCAGCTGACTTAGATTTGGAATGAGTCTCTATACTTCTTGGAGGAAGCTAAGATTTATCCACAATTGTGCCACTTTTAGCAGGGGATGGATGGAAAATAACCTCCCCAACATATTTTGGTACTTGAAAATCATTATGAGTAGGATTAAGAACTATAACGATAAAAGACCTGTGGGAGCCATTCGAGGGGGGGGGGGAGGTAGATGAGGGCCTTAGAGGAAAAAAATTGAAACAAACCAGATAGAAAATTCTAGTTTCTAGGAGAAGGATATTCAAAGCCTTTAGGGTTACAAGGATGAAGAAATACTAGAGGCTCCAACACTGGTTCTTCATATATGACCATAGTCAACACCTAGGGAGAAAAAAGATCTGAGGAAGGGATCTCTAAGGCTTTCTGATCAGAATAAACTAGACTATTCTGTTCTTTTCCAGACTGTAGGGACTGGGAAACCTTTTCAGACTCCATAGCCTACACCACCTGGTAACCAGGAGCCGAGGAAGTTGAGGGAGACTTCTTAGGGGACCCCACTACCGAGATATGTTCAACATGCACCTGGACAACCTAATATGGAGTCTTATCTAAAGACTTAGAAATTTTCTATAGATTCATGAATGAAAGATTAAATTTCTCTTCCATAACACAATGATAAAAAAATATATTATGCAGGGGATATAAAATATATTCCCACAAAATAGCTCATTCCCTAATTGCAGAATAATCCTATGTGGAAGGGGAGTTTCCAGATCAAAATCTGCACATATTCAATCCACCATGGTGTGTTCTATCCTGATAATTTCTTCATCATCTCATAGAAAGATCCCAAGAAAATTAACAATGTATATGAGGATGGATGGATTCTAGAAAGGAAAAGGGATACTAGGGAGATAGATCCATAATGCCATACAAGATGAGTCCTTACCCTTATGGGCTTCAATAAACCACCTAAGAAAGAGAAGACTCTATAGAATAAAATACTGACCTTCCCCAGCTCATGCCTGAATGAAATCTGTATTCAATAAAAACTGAATGCATAAGGACTTCCTAGAAAGGATAGACATCACCATTACACTAGAAAAACTCCATGAATTAACAAAGGTAGAGAAAACTCCCATTTAAGGTCGATCGTAACCAAACTTTGTAATTTATGACCATTGATGGTAAGAAGAGGTTTTATCAAGATCACTTTCCATGAGGGAGATGGATGGAAATCCATTCAAAGTCTCCCAATCCTTATGATCCATGGAGATGAGAGGGACAATCAGAAGAGACGAACGAGAAACCTGACGAGAATCACTGGTCACAACTGATCTGTATGTTTGAGTTAATAAAGGTTAAACTAAGGGACCTTTGTGAGGAGGAATCAGGGGCTATACCAGAATAGTGGGATCCATATAAACCACTGTAGGAGGCAAAATCGATCCAGGAAAAAGTGTCCGAAGGTTCCCAAATGAGATCCCTAGAATGGTTCCTTCCAGTTATGAAGGATCTAATCCCATTCCTTATACTTGCCTCATCATGTTCTAAAAGGCTACCAAATAGTAGTTAGGGTATATTGGGTGATAGTGGGGATAATATATCCTTTGTTGACGATAGTAGTAATACTGGTAATATTAATAGCCCTATGGAAGAAGTAAACCAACTTAGTGTAATCAATATTAAATCAATAGCAATAACAAGAAAAAATCACACTAACTAAACATATTGTATAATGTCCACAAGTCATGATAGTCATACATAATCATGAAATATTATCCATGGGATGATCATATGACAAGTAATAAAAATAGAAAAAATATCCCCAACTTGGAACAAAAGAACCACCTTCCCCATCTACCAAAAACTATTTCATCCATACCATGCACCTGCAACACATATCATCTCACTAAGTTCAAAACCATGAGCCTGATCCCTTTCCTACAATCTAATCCATAAAGTTTTTTCATTTCCCAAGAGGCCCATGTAGGGTGTGATTATGAACTCAGTAGGCCACCACCAATGCATTATTAACTTACAACCATAGATATACTAGTGTATGAAAAACATAAATAAATGAAAATAAATCACGCATCACATAACCCACTTAACCTATGTTCAATATCCATAAGGGATCCTTTACTTAATTCATCCATCACTGAAGTTGAATAATGAATCTTCTATCTATCTAAACACAAGAACCCTTGGTCTTCTAACCATTCACCTACCACATGGAAGCCAACAATTTCCATAAGCACAACATGTCACAACCCACCTGAGTATCCAAACCTTTCCATAAAGTTAACCAGACATTCAAACAGTACACTCATAAATATATCTCAATTCCATTGTACTTACAATAATAAAATAATCATTGGCTCAATATCCTGATGTCCCAATGCATGACAATATTCATCCTTCAATAGTTCAAGACCATTGGACTTGTCATAACGATAGTACTCAACCCCCATCCAATGGTAACACAAACCATCAACCATGGATTTCTATGGTGATAACCTCCTTCAAAATGATGTTAATAACCATCCCCTATGATGTGAGATCTACGGAGGCCTCCACTAATAATGAGTAGTGGAAACCACCTCCCTGGCCCCATATACTATATTCACATGACCCAAACAACACTATCATCCATCCACAGTGAGGAGATTTCACCAAAAACCCTAAGAAACAACTCTCTAGAATCCCTGTCACCACTAAATCTAGTGATCAACATCACATAAGGTCTCGTAGTCCATGTCCTACATGTTCACATCTATCAAAAATATCCCTAGTATTACTTTAATAAATATACATAATAGAAAACAACCTACCAAACCAACCATGGAATACTATTTAATACCTTCCATGCCATACATGGATTTAACTCACCCAATCTCACATGTAGGATCCCTTCCACACCACCCAAGGATAATAGAAAATAAAATTAGCATAAAATAGGTCATACATAGAATACCCCACTCATTATTATTTACTATGAATTGAATAAAACATGTATAAGAATGAGAAAGATATTCAAAAACCATTTTATACTCATAGATGCCCTCTAGTCAATTTCTGGACTCTGATTTGGTTTTAGATATCGGATATCGGAAAACCAAATAAAAACCCTTATAATATGGTTTAATAACCTAAATTGAAAAATACCTATAAGGAAGTGATATAAATCAAATAAGATTTAATTCATAGAGTTATCCTTACCCCATGATACCTCATATAATAAAGAATGATGAAAACTGTTGAGAAATGAGGGATATCCCTCATAGAGCCCTAAATGGGAGGAAGAGAGAGCCTCTAATGCTTCCTTAGCCAAATGAACCCTCCCCATTCTTTCCCCCTTTATTTTTTTTATTTTTTTCCTAAAAAATAGTTTCATGGTGTGATCTTTCTTTTCACAACATGAAATCCTCTATAGTGGCGAATTCTCACATGTCTATAATGTTTACACTATGAACTAAAAGTTCACACCATAAAAGTTTGTAGGATACATCATTTTCAGCCTCTGGATTCTCTATTTCACTTGGAACCACACTTAGGTCACTCTTTACCCCAATAAAACTTAAAAACCCTTAAAATAAGTGGTTTTAATCCATCCTTGAGATTATCCTCACATCCAACAAGATCTAGGATATTACAACCTCCCCAACTTGGAATAAATCACCCCTGAGCTGCTTGGTCACATGATGACTTGATACCTCACATACCCCAAGTATCCTATACTCCAAATTCCCTTACCATGATATGATATAGAACATATTCATATCACTTAAAAATCTAGTACAACCCTTGGTACTCAATATGTTAATTCATACCATGGCACTCCCCACCTCAGGAATTACCCACCAAATAACTTCTTGACCCATTTCCCATAATCCCAATGGTTTCACATGGACCACCCCTTTGTATAGGCACATCCAAAAACTTATATACCATAATTCCTATATCTCATAAAATGCTTATTTTTAATCCTTGTCACTATAACTCCCATATGGACCCAGATCATAGCCAATTCCTAATTTTTTTTTCATCACACTTAATTCTCAAAAACCCTATATCAAATATAATGACTAAAAAAGAAGTTCTATGATCCCATCACATCCCTTATCTGTCATACATTGTTATCGATGATCACATATTAACCAAAACATGGTTTATTTACTTAAAAACATGTGTACCTATTTTAATATTTTTTTCATTAAAAAAACAAAATAACCGAGCCACACTCATAGAATACCTCTAACCATTATCATCTCCCTATCCTACATTGATCCTATCAGCTCAGTCACATAAAGCCAGCTTGAAGCCCGACTATTTGATGTCGTTCCACTTGGTGGATTTGTGCTGACTATTATCCATTTCCCCCACTACTGGGTATCTCTCTCCCTACCTCAACCTATGTGTGTAGTCATATCCTGACTAACCACTACTTGGTGGCCTCTTGGATTCTCTGACCTCACTTTCCTGCTGAGGATCCTCCCAACCCCGCATCCAACTACCTTGAGCACCACTAAAAATTTATCATGATGCCTTCATCCATATTGGTAAGTTAATGTCCATAAAGTTCCCCAAATCTATAAATGTCTTCTTCATTCCCTCCAAGAATATGGTCAATATCAAAATGTTCACCTATACCCTGATGGCATGCCGCAAACCATCTCACCATGGAGATGTCATCCCCTGCTATAGAGGGTAAAAAATAGATATGTTCTTGAACCTTCTAAAATAATCCATAATTGAGGTGTCTCCCTACTATTGGTGCATAAAATCACAATCTTGATCTACCCTCAATGTCTAAAGGAAAAAATTGTTGAATAAAATAGTCTCAAAGAACTTCAACATCAATACCTCATTTCTTCATACATGTACATGTATGTACCATATATGCTTCGCCAAAACCCTAAGCATATAAGTGGATAACTTCACCCTTTAACCCAAGGGTGTCTCAATCTGATTGAAAATAATATACATTGAATCTATCTAGAATTATGATTCATGTGGTCCAAACTCAACCAAAAACAAATGTGTATTTTTTTGACTGAAACTCTCACATTAAATATTACATGGATGAATATGCTCCATGTGATCCCCAGTCAATAATCTAAAAGAACCTCACTAAGCTCTCCCTAAGCTACCTATACTTCCATAGACCCATATCTATTGCCCGATGTAGCTATCATGCCTGCCTTAGAGATTCCACTTGTGGATCGAGGTCATCCCTACCATAAGGGGCCTCATTATGTGTATGCCCTAGAAAAACCACATACTCATCTCCATGATGCCCTACCGAATCCTATCTATGAGTTATCACAATGAGAAACAAATACCATGATCAACACTAATAATAACAGTCTAGATATCATAAACAGCGAATACTATAACAAAAATCATATCTCACCACCCTTACACCACCATATGACACCCATATCACATATTATCCATCCTCGTGGACCCCCTTACCTACCCGTGTTATATTCAGGCACCACATGAATCATATAAACATAAGATCACATACCAATCACATTAGTAACCACATACCTAGGTGGGATGAGTAGAATGACACCAAGAGGCTACGAAAGAAAACACTGTTTACATTATTGTGAAACTGTAAACATCTAAACCCCATTTCTTATATTACATGTTCCAAAGAACAATCATAAGCAATAAAATATGTTATGTGAACCTAATCACTTATCATGATGCATGCATTCTCTCATATTAACTTTCAGGTCAATATTCCAAACAAAAATTAGTAAAAAAAATTAACATAAAAAAAATCAAATAGTTTAGCTATAACAATGAAAACCATGAAATCAATGCCTTTTACCCTAGTAACATGGAATTCAATTCATGTTAGTGATTTCCAGACACATAACTCAACCTCCATCATATGTTCTGACACTTTCATAAGTGCCAGTCTACCTTATCCAAAATAACAGACCATTTTCAAAAACTCACCATTATTACTACTAGGAAACTATCCAAATTTCATTACCACATTTTCATATTCATGTTTTTTTATGTTTTATGGTAACACCAAGAAAACCCCACTATGATACCACTTTGTAACATCTTAAATCTAGATCCAATTAATTGGTGCTTTGAATTGGTGCTCTATATGGCCTTAGGTGTGCCTCCCCATATTCCAAAGTCTACCAACTAATAATGAAGGCCTATTGGGTGATATTGGGGTGTATATACCTATAATGACTCAAACTATTATAAATAAAACCCCCCCTTGAAATTTATTTAAATATATAATTATGTAATTTAGTTTTAGAAAATATATGCACTTATTTGGATTTATTATTTCCTATTAGATTTAATTGACCATTAATAATCATTTATAGTGATAATATATACATTGGATAGTTATCACATGATTAGTATAAATATTTGGTTTAAAAAAAATCCAATTAACAATGACAAAATAAGTGATGACCTAAACTAATAGGATCATACCCTATGAATCTCATTTATCAGTGAATCTAAGGGAGATAATATATCTAGTATTTTACTTTGACCAAGAACAATATGAGATCCAACAATTTAATCACAAGTAAAACCATTTATGTGAGAATTTCAAGCTCATCGAGATCACAACCCAAACCATGTACGCCAGACCACCTCATGAATGTCTCACCATCGTACACCTTAATCTTAGGGTGTTTGTTGGTGTATTAAAGGGAAATTTATCAAGACTATAATAATATGATAATGTAATTTTTTTATAGAAGAATGAATATATTTTTATCCTATTATGGCTACTCTATAAATGATTTTTATTTCTATTTAATAAAACACAAATAGTATTTTTGGGTAATATTCAAACTAGATTAAGGAATTTATTTTGGTGAATTAATATATTTTTGAGATAAATAATATTTCAATAAAATATTACTATTAAATAATTTTAATTAAATATAAATTATTGTATATTTTTTATAAAGTCAAATGTAATTTTTATAAGGATTTAAAGACAGTTATTGAAAAAACCCAAACATTTCTTAATAAAAGTCGATTTTATTTTAAAAGTGACAAATATTATATTTATAAAAATATTTAGAAAAAATAAATATTATTTTTGGAATCATAATGTCTAAATTATCCAAAAGTTAATTTTTCATAATTTTCTGAGACAACCAAATTTTCAGGTAAAAATTAAATATTGTATAAATATACTTTGTGTATTATGACATCATAATGATAAAAGGTGATGTAATAAATACTATAAAAGGAATATAAGAAGAAATAAAATTTTTAACATTAAAATAATATGATTTTATGTTTGTTTTATTAATTTTATAAATCCCTTATGAATCCTCCAAAACCATTAATACATTTCAAGTTTTTAAAATCATTTCTTTAAGAGTATGATTCACCTCCACATAATAAAGGCTATTATTTTCTTAATTTAGGAACTTTTAATTATAAAATAATGATAAACATTCCCATTTAGGATAAAACATGGGAAAAATCCATGAGGTGGTTATTTTTTTGGTTATTTTATTATGTAGAGTTCAAAACCTAAATAATAAAGAAATCCCCCTCTTTCCTTATATAAACCCACCCAATCTCCCATTTCTCTTCATGAAATATCCTTTTATCATATATATACTCTTACCTACACTCTCTATATTTGTTCCAAGGTGCCTTGAAGCTATCAATAATCCCCTCCAATGCATTTGGAGTCACACACTCAAGTAAGGAATTTCACTCTTCTCATTTTCATTCAAACACTTATTTTATATTATGTATCTTAAATTCCATTTAATTATGTTGTGATATATTATTACATATTACCTTTACTATCCATTTAATTTATTATTTCTTAGATCATCTTTCTCTCAAATTACTCCTCCCATGATCCTTTATGTACACTCCTTACCATGCCGAAATATAGTTAGGATTATTCTCATTATTAGAGTTTCATCATTAACTAATGACTTCTATTTAGAATTTATAATATTGGGACATGTTTTTACATGACCTTATTAATTCATGTTTTATTTATATGTGATTATATACCCTATTATCTACCATAAACCCATTTTTTGAACCTTTATGTGACGTCGTTATGCTGCCGAAATTTCACCACGATTTTCCATGCCAAAACAATTGTGTAGTGAATACCATACCCATTTATTGACAAGGGTATTAAAATTAATGCACATATAATTCTTTATTTAGGACTTACATATATTTATTCCACACTCCTTGATCATTTAATAAATTATTATTTTGAATGAATCAATGTTCTATGATCCATGTGTCACACTTAATCATGAGAATGGAATGAAAGTGACGGGTACACCCAAAATTATATAGCACCCAATGCATTGGGTAATGTTTAGTCTCATGATATATCATATTGGGATATGGGGAGAACCTAATTCATTTATGGTAATTTTTCCACCATTATTTATTTGTGGTTTATCCTTGAACTATGTTTATGATGACGTGTTTTAAGTTGTTGCCACATTTCCCATGTTATGATTATCATGCTATATCATGTCTCATTGTACTTTTTTATGATTCATATTACTTTTATGCCCCATTTATAGGACTATTTTCTAAAATTTATCACTTTATTCCATGTTTATTACCTTACTGGGCTTTATAGCTCACCCCTTTCTTATGTTTGTCCCCAGGTTACCCCATGCAATTTTAAAAGCCATGGAATTTTGGAAGCATGTTAAGGAAGTTTTCAATCATGTTATTGTATCCCATATTCAAGATATTATGCTATAGACCTAATTCCCAAATAAAATAGACTTATCAATATTTTGGGTTTTATTATTTTAACTTTTATGTAATAAATCATGAATTAATTTGTAATAAATAACAAGGTTTTTATAGTTGGCATCAAAGGAAAAGTTTAGTTATTTTTGTGATTAAGATTAGAAACCACAAGATAAATTCTTTGAAATAAGACTAAGTATAATAAAACATACCTAAATGTTGGTAAATATAGATTAATTGGGTTATCAAGCACATTAATCCTTGTTTGGATACTACAAGTGGACGTGGTTTTGGCATAGATGTACCTAGTGGTAAGAACTCCAACAAGGTGTGTCAGGCCTAATTCAGTGTAACCTCATACAAGATAACAAGCCTTACTACGCACCTAGTTTGAAACTTCCAAGGGATATGCTTTTGTAATTTCATAATCTCATTATTAACCATTATTATGTGAAAAAAATATACACAGAATATTACATGTTAAGAAATAGATCATGGATAACATAGATTGAAGCCTAGAAATTCATAAGTTAAGGAAATAAATGTAATTTATATGTTATCCATTTAATGTAATTGGATATCCATTTATATTTTTAATAGTTTCAAAATACCCATACAAAATTTTCCATTTATTCTAGCCTATGGCTTGAAATAGGAGGAATTGGGTAAATAATCAATGTGAAGGGCAATGTGATGACTTCCCCAATGAGATGCCCAACCTGATAGGAGAAAGTATTGTGAACTTCATAATGATAATATCTTAGCTGAATCCAATTATGAATAGAAACCTGGATCAAGAGGAGTTTTCAAATCCCTATAATATTGAAAAAACTATGATTGAGTCCTTTATGCGACAAAGGCCTCTGAATTTAAATAGATCATATGATCCCTTAATCATGGAACAATGTGTCAACTCCACTGAGAAGATCTTCTCCATGCCTAAATGTTCCAAACAAGGGAAGGTTCTGCTGGATGTTAATCACATGGAGGGATAATATTATCGGTGGTTCACAGTGATCAAGAATACAAAGCATGAGTAAGATATCTAAGTGAAGGAGTAGAAATAATTCCATAAAATATTTTTTGATAAATATTTTCCTTCCACTCTCCATATTAAAATTGAAAGGTATTTCTTAGTCCTCAAGATGAAAGATGGAGAATCTATCAGGTTGTACAATAAAAAATTCACAATACATGCATGATACACCTCTGTCCTTTTCATTACCACTGAATTAAAGGTTGATCACTTTTTTGGTGGGATAAAACCTAGTTTACAAAAATCCCTAGCGATCTGAGACTTTGATAGCTATGTGGAAATTATCCTATTTCCCTCAAAGTCAAAATGGAGATCAGAGAGTATCAAGGGTATCATATGGATAAGAATCAGAAATTGGAGTTTAGTTATGGTGGTCCTATGGAAAAATCTAATGGTGAAAAGTAATTTCAGTATCCCACTTGTCAAAGGTGCGGAAATAAGCACCCCGTTTTTCCAGATGTGGGTTTTGTGAAACAATATCCAAACTGTTGGTAGATACCTTTTGTTTCTTGGATTGTATCATATCTTATAGATTCAAATATTCTACTTTCTTCACATGGTACATTTTTATTGGTTGAAGGATTAAGGGAGGAAAGAAATATGATCGTTCTAAGAGGAAAAAGTCCGAGAGGAAATAAATAGTTCCAGAGTTTAAGAGTTTAATAGGTAGTGAATCAATTTGATTTAGCCCAAGAGATTTATCATTTAGAGATTAAAAAAAAAATAAATCTAATAAAATAAATGTTTAATTAGGAAAAGAATATAAATGGTAATAAAAACAATAGTAACAAAAAAGGAATGATGAATTACCAACGGTGACTTGATAACGATGACTTATCAATTGTGACTCATCAATGGTGAATTTCCAATAGTGACTCATCAATGGAGACTTTCCAACAGTGTCTTATCAATGGATACTCATCAATGGTGAATTATCAATGGTGACTTTTCATGGAGACTCATCGATGATGACTTGCTAATGATGACTTGTCAACCAAAACATGTCATTCCTAATTCATCTTTGATATAGTTTAATCTTTCAGAATTAAAAGTCTTTTTGAAGACATCAAAAATATGATGTTCAATTATGATATATTTTAACGTTATATCACCTTTTGGATTATGATCTATCAAAAATGGATGTCATACATCAATTTTCTTTGTTTTGGAATGAGGTACTTGATTTTTGGAATTTTTTATCACACTTATGTTATCAAAATTTATAGGCACATGTCTAAATTGGTATCCAAAGTCTAATAAAGTTTGTTTCATCCATAAGATTTGTGAACAAAAACTTCCTGAAAATATGTATTCATCTTTATCAGTGGATAGTGCAACATAATTTTGTTTCTCATTACACCAAGATACTAGAGATTTACCTAAAATATGACATGATCCTGATGTTATATTTCTATCTAACTTACAACCACACAAATTGGCATCTGAATACCTTAATAAATAAAAATAATGTCCTCTTGGATAGAATAATCCAAAATTGGTTATATATTTGAGGCATTTAAAAATTATTTGGACAGCTAATAATTGTGACTCTTTTGTATTTTCTTAAAAGAAAGCACACATACACATACTAAACATAATATCAGGATGGATAGTAGTTAAGTATAAAATACTTCTAATCACGCCTCTGTAACTAGTTTGATCTATGAAATTCCCAGTTTTATCAAGATCCAATTTATAGGTGGTACTCATGGGAGTGTCGCTACTTTTACTGCTATCTAATCCAAAATATTTTAAAATATCTTTAGTATATTTACTTTGATTTAAGATAATTAATTTATTATTTTTAAAAATCTGAAATCCAAGAAATAATTCGAGTTCACCCATTAAATTCATTTCAAATTCATTTTACATTAGTTTTGAAAAATATGTTCCTAGGGAATATTTAGTAGATCCAAAAATAATATCATCTATATATATTTGTTCTATTAAAACAACTTTTGGTGTTATTGTTATTAAAATAGTTAGATCAAATGAACCTTTTGAAAAACGTTTTGAAATAATAAGAGGTAATACTATCAGAAAAAGATCTTGGATCCTATTTTAAACCATATAATTCTTTTTTTAATTTAAAAAAATGATTTGAAAAAATGTTTACATTGAAATCCATGGGTTGTTCAACAAAAATATAATCAATTATAAATCCATTTATGAATGCACTTTTAACATCCATTTGATATAATTTGAAACCCAAATTTTCTATATAGGGAATATGTATCCTAATGGATTCATGTTTGACTACAAGTGAAAACGTATCTTCATAATAGATACCTTCTTCTTGATTAAAACCTTGTGAAACTAGTCTATCTTTGTTTCTTAATATAGTTTCTGAATCATCATCCTTTTTTATAAACACCCAATTAGTTCTAATATTTAAGGTTTCTTTAGGTTAATCAATATGTTCCCAAACATTGTTTCTATCAAATTAATTAAGTTCTTCTTGCATATCTATTACCCAAAATTCATCATTAATGACATTATTAATGTTCTTAGGTTCAAGTTGTGACAGGAAGGCTTGGTGTTAAATTTAATTTCTAAGGGACGATCTAGTTTGTGTACCTCTATCTAGATTTCATATAACACCATCTAAAGTGTGATATCTATGAGTCCTAATTGGTCATTGAAAAGAGGGGCTGGTTATCTCAAGATCTTATTTAGGTTTTGGTTCTAACAGTTCACTAGGTGAACTTTATTCTTATTTAATATAACATTTAGATGGATTAAAATTGAGATTTAAAGTTTAAATATCATTTTAAAGGTTCTCTAAGACAGTCTTAGGTTCATAGGGATTACTTTCATTAAATATATTGTGAAAATACTCTTCCTTTGTTTTTTTATCTTATTAAACACTCTAATATATTTATATCATGTTGAATATCCAAGAAAACTTACGTTTTATATTTAAAGGAAATTTCATGATGTTAACCTTTTTAGCAGGGATCATAAACTCTATCATTTGAGAATTCAAACTTTAGTAGATATCTATCTTACCCTAAACTAATTATCTTTATAGGTGAATAAATATCTAAATGGACTAGTATCTTGTACGAGATCCAAAATTCTTTTTTGAAAGTCACTTAAGAAATAAATATTTGTAAAAGATAAAGAATTTAAATCAACAAAATAAACATTTTCATTTATTAAAGTAGTAAAAATTAAAACATTTTTATCATAAAAAACAAGAGAGGCATTGTTTCTAAATTTTATAAGAAAACCATCATCACATAATTGAGAAATGCTAAGTAGATTATTTTTTAAACCATCTATATATAAACCGTTTGAAATTAACACTAAATTGGAATTACTGATTTGGAAAAGGCTGACGATTTTCCATTTAGTGTTGTCACCCAAAGTGATATGAACAGTATCAACTTTGATCAAATTATTAAAGTTTGAATACTCACCAAACATATGTATACACTAGTGGAAAAAACATTTAACACGTCGGCATTTTTCACATCGATTCTATATAACCGACGTGAAAATATTTAAAAATCGACATATCACATTGGTTATTTTATAACCGATGTGATATATCGATCAGGATCCATTTTTTACATCATTAATTTTATAACTGATGTAAAAAATATGGAAATTATCTTTTTGACATCGGTTGTTTTATAACCGACATGAAAATTGAATTTGGAACGCTTTATCAAGTCGGTTATTAAAAATCCGACGTGATAAAGGTCTATTTATAACTTCAGTTATAAAATAACTGATGTTATAAATAATTTTCTGTGTCAGTTTTTTAATAACTGGAATTATAAACGTAGAAAAAAATAGTTTATCACATCAGTTATTAAATAACCGATGTTATAATGCTTTTAAATGATTTATCACGCCTCCTATTCAGTCATTCTGTTTTCTTAGATCTGGTGACTTGTGACTCGTCTCTCCCGCACAGAAAACCTAGAAAATATTTTTCAAAGTCGTTCCGTCCGACCTTGTTTTTCTAACAACATTCATCATCTTTATTATCACCAGACCTTTCAGGTCGACTCACAAAACTCAAGTAAGCCTCACATGGCTCAGTTTCAGTTATTATTTTTCACGATGCCCTAATCTAATTTTTTGAGATGTTATTTTTCTATATTTGTTCTTGTTGTCATGGTAAGTTTCATAGTGTTCATTTATGTGATGCTAAATTCTTTTCTGGTGAATAAAACCATGGAAGTGATATCATGCAAGTTTACGATCTTTTTTTGTTTGTGTGTGTGCGCTTATAGGGGGTGTCTAAGGGGGTGGGAGGGCTATCCAAGTGGGTGGGTGGTGTCCAGGGGTGGTGGGGGGATGTCCAGGGGGTGGGGGTGTCTAGGGGGTGTCAAAGGGGGTGGGGTGGTGTCCAGGTGGTACGGGGGTTGTCCAAGGGGGTTGGGGGTGTCCAAGGGGGTGCAGGGGAAGTTAAAGGGGGTGGGGGTGGTGTCTAGGGGGTGTGGGGGGTGTCTAAGGGGGTTGGGGGTTTCTAGGGGGGGTTTCCAGGTGGTGAGGGGGATGAGGGGGTTTTCCAAGGGGATAGGGGTGTCCAGGGGGTTGGGGGTGGTGTCCAGGGAGGTGAGTGGGTTGTCCAAGGGGGTAGGGGTGTCCAGGGGTGGGGGATATCTAGAGGGGTGGGCGTTGTCTAGGGGATGGGGGGTTGTCCAGAGGGGTGGGGGGGGGGGGGGGGGGTGTCCAGAGGGGTGGGGGCTGTCCAGAGGGGTTCAGGGGGATGTCTAGATGGTTGGGGGTTTATAGGGTGTCCATGGGGGTGGGGTGGGGTGGGGGGGGGGGGGGGGGGGGTTGTCCAGGTGTGTGTGTGAGGGGGGTGGGGCGTCCAAGGGGGTGGGGGTGTCAAAGGGGATGGGGGTGGGGGCTATCCTAGGGGGTGGGGGCCTATCCAGAGGGTTTGGGGTGCTGTCCGGGGGGAGGGGGGGGGGTTTTCAAGAGGGTTGGGGGTGTCTAGGGGGGGTGTCCAAGGGGGTTTGGGGAGGGGGGTGGTGTACAAAAGGGGTGGGAGGTGTCCAAGGGGGTGGTGGGGGCTGTCTAGAGGGGTGGGGGATGTCTAGGGGTGGGGGTTTGCTTAGAGGGGTGGGGGGCTATCCAAGGGGGTGGTGGTGTCCAGGGGGTGTCCAAGGGGGTGGGGGTGGTGTCTTGAGGTGGGAGCACTATCCAAGGGGGTGATGGTGTCCAGGGGGTATCCAAGGAGGTGGGGGTGGTGTCCAGTGGGGTAGGGGTGGTGTCAAAGGTGGTGGGGGTGTTTCCCAAGGGGTTAGGGGTGTCTCAGGGGTGGGGGGTGGTGTCGAAGGGGGTGGGGGTGGTTTTCAGGTGGTGGTGGTGGGGGGGGGGGGCTGTCCAGAGGGGGGGGGGGTGTCCAAAGGTTTCAAATCATTAGTATATGTGTAATTTTCAATAGTGAATGTATACATATTTTAATATTTATACTTCATATTTCTTTTTTACGGAAGGGTGAATTTGGTATCTAGTTGCACCAGGATGTATTATTTGTGAACCTTAAGAAGAAAGGATCCAAGATGAATTTTAAACTGTTATATCTAACTATATCTTCTTTTTAAAATCATTTTCAAGCACATTTTTTTTAAATATGCATAGATTTCTTTTATATTTCAAAATTGTTTTACTTTCAAATTATGATATTTTTCACATAGAAATATGTTTGTCTTATCTTAAAAATAAGTATAATTTTGATATTTTATATAGGTAATAATGAGTCGAAGTTGGATTTTGGAAAATCAAATGATTAATGAATATGAGGAAGGTGTTGATGCCTTTCTAGAATTTGATAAACGAAATGTTCCAAGCAGTGACATTTTTTTCTATCCATGACTGAAATGTTTGAATATGAAGAAGTTGAAAATTAGAGAGACAAAATATCATATGATTTTTCATGGTTTTAATCCAAGTTACAGCCCTTGAATTTAGCATGGTGAAACTGGACGGAATGTCAGATCTAATGATGATGATGATTCGCAAGATGGTAACTCCGATGGAATTGAAGAAATGATTCACGATATTGCAGCATAACAAATTGAGATAAAACCGATAGTTGCACATCTATATGGTTATTCTGAAAAACCATTGTATCCTAGTTGTACATATTTTACAATTTTCGGTGGTGTTAATCTTCATTAACCTGAAGGAGAAATATGGATAGAGTTACAAAAGTTTTATAGAGCTGCTACAAATGATGAAAGACATTCTTCCAAAAGATAAGGATCTTCCAGATTCACATTATAAGGCCAAGAAAATATTATTCCCGATGGGATTGGGATACAATAAAATACATACCTTTCCAAATGAAAGTATGATATATATGAAAAAATATGAATTTCTATCAGAGTGTCCAAAATGTGAGACATCATGGTGTAAGGTGAAAGAAAAATCACAGGCTGATGTAGAGATTACAAATATCCCTTCCAAGGTATTTTGGTATCTTCCTATAATTCATTGTTTGAAACGTTTATTTGCTAATTGACATGATGCAAAAAGGTTAATATGGCATGATGATGAGCAGATATTTTATGGAGAAATATGTCATCCAGTTGACTGTCCATAATAGAAGAAAATTGATGAGTAATATCCTACATTTGGAAATGAAATTGGAAATCTCATACTAGGGTTGTGCATAGATGGAATAAATCCATACCAGACCCTCAGTAGGACACATAGTTCATGTCCAATTTTATAGGTAATTTAAAACCTCTCTCCTAAAGTTTGTATGAAACAAAAATATGTCATGTTGAGTACAATGATCTCTGGTCCAATAAAACTTAGTAATGATATTGATGTTTTCTTGTCACCATTGATTGATGATTTGAAACTTTTATGGGAATATTGTATTAGGGTGTATGATTCTTATAAAATAAAATGTTTTCAACTACATATAGTTCTTATGTTCACAATAAATGACTTCCCAACATATGGATTTTTTTTGGATATAGCGCGAAAAGGCATAAGGCATGTCCAATTTGCGAACAATAGACTTCATATTGTCAATTTCATCATGGGAGGAAAATAGTGTACATGGGTCATTGAAAGTTTTTTCCTATGGATCAATCTTATATAAGACTAAAAATAAGAATTCAATGGCTTGCAAGAATTTAATATTGCTACAAAACCGTTATCCCCTGATCTGTATTTTGAGAGGGTGGAAAACCTTTATTTGACATTGGGAAAGACAAAAAAATCTAGTAATGATAGACATATTTGGAAGAAAAGGTCAATATTTTTTGAGATACCATATTGGAGATATCATGATGTTAAACATAATATTGATGTCATGAAGGTGGAGAAGAATATTTGTGATATTTTGTAAGAACATTTTTAGATATTAAAGGAAAGAAAAAATATGGGTTGAATGCAAGATTATACTTACTATCAATGGGAATATGTTTGGAGTTAGCCCCCACTCCTAATGAAAGATGAAAATTTCTTCCCCCAGCTTGTCATACATTATCTGAGAGGGAGAAAATTAGCGTTTTTTAGTGTCTTCATGATATCAAAGTGCCTCAAGGTTATTCTTCAAATGTAAAAAAAATTTCACATTGAAGGAATTAAAGTTGATAGGTATTGAATCTTAGGATTTTCACATCATGATGCAACAACTTCTACCAGTTTCATTATGTGGAATATTTCCCATCAGTGTCAGAAAGACTATAATGAAGTTGTGTTATTTTTTCAAATTCAATTTGTAATAAGGTGATTGATGTGAATGCTTTAATTTTTTTGGAAAAGGATGCAATTTTTATACTTTTCAATTAGAAATGTATTTTCCTCCATATTTTTTTGATATAATGGTTCATTTAATGGTTCATATGGTTTGAGAAATAATGCTTTGTGGACCTGTATATCTTCGTTGGATGTTTCCTTTTGAAAGGTATATGAAAATATTGAAGGGGTATATTAAGAATCCATATTGACTTGAAGCCTCCATTATTGAAAAGTATATTTTTGAGGAGGTTGTAGAGTTTTGTACGAGCTACTTGGCTACGACGCAACACATAGTTTTTCCTCCATCTCGCTATGAATGAGTTAATAATGAGGTAAAGGGGATTTGTGGCTTGAAAGTAAAATCATTATTAGTTGAACAGATGAAGAATTTATAATTATACATCTTGAATAACATAGCTGATTCTCAACTGTATATCACATTGCATATTAATTAGTTGAAACAGTGTCATCCAAAGAAGAAAGAAATGTGGATTTTGAATGAGCACAACAATTTTTTTTCAGGGTTTAAAAAGACCTTGCTTGGTAGATCAGACATATCAGAGACATTAAAATGGGTAGTGGGTGGTCCATGTTTAAATGTGACAACATGGTTTGATTATGACATTAATGGCTATACATTTCATACAAAATATCAGGACACCAGAAGTGAAGTTCAGAATAGTAGTGTATTGGTGTTAGCAGAAGCAATGCATTTTTTGAGTGTTAAAGGAAAAAACCCAATTTATACATCAAGTGCATATTATAGAGTGATTGACGATATATGGGAGGTTGATTACTTTAAAATTAAAGTTCTTGTTTTTAACTGTAAATGGTTTATCGGTAACAATAGTGTCAGACACAATGAATTTGGAATGACAGTTGTTAATCTGAATAGATTGGAAGACACGACTGATTCTTTTATAATGGAAACACATGAGAAATTTTTTTTCTATGTTGTAGATCAATAAGATATGCAGTGGGCTGTTGTTTTACAAGGAAAAACAATATGTTTGTTAGGATCAACTTGATGAAGATGTTGATTTATGGGAGATCCCTACTTGCATGGAAATATTAATAGAACATAATGATGAGCATGTTAAAGACATGGTTTGTGCCATAAGGAATGATCACAACGAAGGAATTTGGGAAAACAATCCATTTTTACGTTCCTAAAATTAAAGGTAACATTTGTTTATTTCTTGTTTACATTTATTATTTTCATAAAATTTTAGATATTGTAAGTTTTTTATTTATTAAAACATGTATTAAAACAAATAAGTATAAGTTTTTGTTTGTTTTAATTTTGTTTAGTTTACTTTATCATGCTTACCAATATATAAATTATATATCTATATTTTTGTTAAATGACAATTACTTTACCATGTTTACCATGTTTACCAGGTTTACCATGTCTAATATCTTTACCATCTTTACCATCTTTATTATTTTTTAACATGCCTACCATATTAACCATGTTTACTATTACATAACTTAGTACAATTTTCTATTTTCTGTTTACATTAGTATTGTAATATTTAAATTTGTATATTTGTGAACTAATGTTTGTTTTTTTATTTGAAGGATAATGAAAGATCAATATGTTGAAAAACCACATTATTATGTAGATGAGCATATTGGGCATACCTCTAGGGAGTAACATTCACATGTTCCTCTTGATGTTCCCCAATCTTCCTCATGTGCTCCCATTACAACAAAGAGTTCAAGAGTTGGTAAACATGGGTGCACACTTTTACCAAAATTATAACTTGCCCGTACGTAGGACCAGAGGGTACTCATTTAGTTTTATGAGGATGATATTCCTAGAGGTACAAAAGAAAAATATTTTAAGATTTTTGTATTAAATCAGTGTAACAGAAAAGTATGCATTTTGTATGATGATTTAGAAGTGTGGACAAAGCGATAATCTCTCAGTTGTGGGAGATGATTTTGGTTAGATCTTATGATATTTTTCATATTATTTAAATGTTTCTAGTATATATAATATGTTTAACCTCTTCTTTATCAAATGACATTTGATATTACTGACACTGGAAGAGTCAGGATGAAATTCTTATCATTGGATGCCTGGAGATGGAGGGATTTCAAATCAACCATCTCATCTGATTTCATTTTTGGTCATAGGAATCATGGAAATCCATGTCATATATATCATTTCATAGATGAAGACACATGGAGACAGTTTGTTGAAATTAGAATAAAAGATTCATTTTGGTAAGAGAAATGTAAACTTTTATATACTTTCGTATATATATGATCTTATTATTGTTTTATTAATGATTTATTATTCTTAATTTATAGAAAACAAGGAAATATAATTAGGAGATCCAATCTAAAAATGTATACCCTCATAGTTTATCTCGGGGAGGGTATACATTATTGGAAGAACAAATGATGGCAGAAAAATTACAAAAACTAAGAGCTAAGTCTTTAAGATCTGGAGAGGTGGCCCCTCCATCCCCTCCATCCATACATGAAAAATGGAAGAGAGCTCAGATGGGCAAAAAAGTGCAATATCTTTTATAAGATTCGAGAATCGTAGTTATGAGTATTCTAAGATATCAATTTTATTTATTTAATTTAACTATATAATTCATATAATTTCAATCATTATAGAAATTTTCAATTAATTAATACATGATTCTCTTGAAGAGAAGAGGTAACCGGGGTTATTTACAGCTGCTGGGATGTGAGATATTTTATTTTCAGCATTGGGAAAGCCCGAACATCCTGGTCATGTATGAGGATATCTGACAGGTTTATCGGTAAGAAAAGTGTTTCCACATTCTTCAACTTCTTCCATTGTGGTTGTTTATAAAAAAATAAAATCCTTGGAGGATGAAGTTCATAATATTAATGCTACAACGAAGGAAAAGATTAGAGCATCGGTACAGTCTATGTTTGTAGACATGCAAAGACAATTTCAAACTGTAGCTCCCACTCCTCCACCTCCCCCTGCAGACCCCATTATTTATCCTCCACCTCCGCCAGTAGATCCCACTCCCCCACCTCAGCCTATGGACCCCATTTTTTATCCTAATTTCCCACTTCAAGTTTCTAATTATTGCGAGTTGTATGTTGATGATCCTCAACATCATATAGTTTCATATGGGCTGGTATACTATATATGAGGTATAGCTCATCATCAAGAATTAGAGGTAGATAATCATAGGGTCATTGTAAATGATATTATAGATAGATCATCTTGAGTACCATTACCTACAGATGAGGCGACGACAATTTGACATAGTATTGACCATTTTTTAATTTTGCTATCCAGAATTCTGGGACTCATTTCCATAGAGGTATGTATGTTATATCTTCTATTTTATCTTTTTATTAAAGTTTTTTTATCATTTGAAAAATAATATATTTTTCTATTTATTTTTATAGGAAGACTTCAAAGGTAAAGAAATACTATATAGACAACAAAAAAGACAAATGGTTATGACATTAGATACAAATTCTAGTAGTATTGACTGATTGTCAAGATATTCAATTTTTTTGGTGGGTTATTATGAGTTTCCAATGGAAGATCATGTTTGTAGATGTGCAATAACTGTTGGGATTGTGAAAACTGATATCATGGAGCTTGTTATTGGAGATAAGTTGGGCATCAACGGTGTAAATTTTTTCCATGTAAGTCTTAACACCTTTTCCCTATGTTATATTTATTAAAAATTTATACTTATGTCTATTTTTTATTAGGTATATTTATAACATTTTTGAGAAGAATGAACAGGCAAATGTATATGGATTCATGGACCCACATTTGATTTCCCCTGAAGCACATGCATTGGATGAGGAACAAATAATGCTTTATAATGATGAAATATTTGAACAGAATATTGTCCCACAATGCAGGATGATGATTTTTTGTGAGAGGTATGAAACAAATCTCTGTAAAATAGTTTATTATCTTTTAACATAAAAAACCACTAACCTTAAATTTTCTTTTATCAGTTATCGTTGAATGTTAGGTGTTTTTTTCCCAAGGGAGAAAACACTTTATTGGATATGCTCTGTCCATGACGATGTACAGGAAAGTCTTAAGAAAGTATTGGAAAAGTAAGTTTTAATTTCTCAATAGTTTTATATATTATAATGAATTTTCAATTTATCCCATTCATATTATTTTCTAATAGGAGATGGGTCTACTTTAAAAAAAACACAAAGAAAAGGAGTGCGAAGATCAAATATGTAAATGTAAAGGTAAATATCCATTTATAATTTGTACTTTTTGATTTGTTACATAAAAATAATATATTTAATTTACACTCATTCAAACAGAATTCTCATGAATAGTAAGGCATCATCGAATGCGGATATTATATGTTAATATTTATGTATGAAATAATTACAACTGGAACAGTTGTGAAGTTTTACATGGTAAGATTTCCTTTTAAACATTTCCATAATATTTCATTTGATATATTCATATACACATTAACTAATATCCTTTTAATTTGTAACTATTTGATCACCCTCAACCCTATAGTGCTCTAGAAGTCAAACAATTATAAGTGGAATAGTAAAATTATTTTACAGGCTTGATTGAATTTTAGTAGTTTGTAGTGTAAAAAGTAATTTTGAATATTTTAATTGTAATTGTGTATTTGGTAGTAATTTAAGATGGATTTAGTTTTTTTACTTTACATTGTAAGTTTTTAATGTTATATATGTGAATGTTTAATTTTTCTCTAGTTCTTGTTTTGGTCAACTTTTGATGTTTTTTCTGGTAGGGATTATGGTCTAGGGGGAGGGGTTCCAATGGTGTGGGGGTATCCAGGGTTGTGGGAGGTCTGTCTAGTGGGGTGGGGGTGTCTTGGGTGTCCATGAGAGTGTGTGTGTGTGTGTGGGGGGGGGGGGGGGTAGTACAAGGGGAGGGAGCATTTCAAGGAGGGTGGGAGGGCTGTCCAGGGGAGTGTGGGGTTGTCCATGGGGTGTCCAATGGTGTGGGGGTATCCTGTAGGTTGAGGGGGGTTTCAAGGGGTGTGGGAGGGCTGTCTAGTGGGGTGGGGGTGGGGGGTGTCCATGGTTTCCATGGGGATGGGGTCAGTCTAGGGGGGAGTATTTCCAAGAGGGTGGGAGGGATGTCCAGGGGAGTGGGGGGCTGTCCAGGGGGTTTTTAAGGGTGTGGGGTGTCCTGTGGGGTGAGGGGATGGGGGGTTTCCATAGGTGTGGGAGTGCTGTGCTGGGGGTGGGGGAGTCCAAGAGGGTGGGGGGGGGGGGTTGTCTAGGGGTGTGGGGGGGGGGGGGTGGTCCACGGGTGGGGGGAAGTCCGGGGGTGTGTGTGCGTGTGTGTGTGTGTGTGGGGGGGGGGGGGTGGTTCTAGGGGTGTGGTGGGGGTGTTTTGATCTGGTTTTTGTTAGGTTTTGGTCTAGGGGTGTCCAGGTGTGTGGTGGGGGTTGTCTAGTGGGGTGGTGGGGTTCTAGTCTGGTTTTGGTCTGTTGGGTTGTTCTGGTATGGTTTTGGTCTTTTTTTTTGTTTTGGTCAGGGGGTGTCCAGTTTGGTGGGGGATATCTAGAGGTGTGGTGGTGGTGGTGGTGGTGGTGGGGGGGGGGGTCTAGTGCTATGTGGGAGGGTGTCCAAGAGGATGGGAGCATTTCCAGGAGGGTGGGAGGGCTATCCAGGGGAGTTGGGGGCTGTCCAGGGGGTGTTTAAGGGTGTGTGTGTGTGGGGAGTGTCCTATGGGGTGAGTGAGGTTTCCATGGGGGTGTGGGAGGGATTTCTAGTGTGGTGGGGGTGTCTAGGGTGTCCATGGGGGTGAGGGGAGGGGAAGTCTAAGGGGTGGGAGGGTGTCCGGGAGGGTGGGAGGGATGTCTAGTCAAGTGGGGGGATGTCTAGGGGGTGTCCAAGGATGTGTGGGGGGGTGTCCAGGGGGTGGGAGGGCTGTCTAGGGGTGTGTGAGGGCCGTCCAGGGGTGTGTGTGGGTGTCTTGTGGGGTGAGGGGGGGGGGTTCCAGTGGTGTGTGGGAGGGCTGCCCAGTGGGGTGGGGGGGTGTCCTTGGTGTCCATGGGGGTGGGGGTAGTCCAGGGGGTGGGAGGGTGTCTAGGAGGGTGGGAGGGTTGTCCTGGTGAGTGGGGTGATGTCTAGGGGGTGTCCAGGGGTGTGGGTGGGTGGGGGGGAGTGTCCAGTGGGGTGTGGGTGGGGGGGGGGGGGGTTTCTAGTGGGGTGTGGGTGGGTGGAGGGTTTTAGGGGTCTCGGAGGGTTGTCCATGGGTGTGGGAGTGCTGGCTAGGGGGTGTTGGTGTCCAGGAGGGTGGGGGTCTAGGGGTGTGGGAGGGCTCTCTAGGGGTGTGGGTGTGTTGTCCAGGGGGTGGGGGTGTCTAGGAGGTTGGGGGCTTTCCAAGGGTGTGGGGGGCAGTCTAGGGGGTGGGGGGTAGTCCTGGGGTGTGGGGGTGTCCAGGGGTGTGGTGGGGGCTGTCGTGTGTGTGTGTGTGGGGGGGGGGGGGGGGGGGTTGGTTTGGTTTTGGTCGGGTTTTGGTTTAGGGGAGTCCAGTTTTGTGGGGGGGTGTCCAGGGGTGTGGTGGGGGTTGTCCAGTGGGGTGGTGGTGGGAGGGAATATAGGAGGGTGGGAGGGATGTCTAGGTGAGTGGGGGATGTCCATGGGTGTGGTTGGGGTTGTTCAGTGCGGTGGGGAGGGGGGGGGGGGGTTCCGATCGGGTTTTGGTTTGTTTTTGGTCTGGGGGTGTCCATTGGGGTGGGGGGGGGGGGGGGTTCCAGGGGTGTGATGGGGGCAGTCCAATGGGGTGGGGGTGAGGGGGTGTCTAGGAGGGTGGGAGGTAAGTCTAGGAGAGTGGGGGTATGTCCAGAGGGTTTCCAGGGGTGTGTGTGTGGGGGAAGGGGGTGTCCAGTGGGGGGGGGGGGGGGGTTAGGGGTGTGGGAGGGATATCCAGGGGTGTGGGAGTGATGTCCAATGGGTGGAGGTGTCGAGGAGGGTGGGGGTTCTAGGGGTGTGGGCGGGCTGTCCAGGGGTGTGAGAGTGCTGTCCAGGGGGTGGGGGTGTCTAGGATGGTGGGTGGGGGGGGGGTTGGTTGTCCAAGGGTGTGGGGGCTTTCTAGGGGGAGTCCAGGGGTGTCATGGGGGCTGTCTAGTGTGGGGGGGGGGGGTTCTGGTCTAGTTTTGGTCAGGTTTTGCTCTGTTTTTTCTCTGGGGGTGTCCAGTGGGGTGGGGGTGTCCAGGGGTGTGGTGGGGGCTGTCCAGTGGGGGGGGGGGGGGGTTCTGGTCTGTCTTTGGTCAGGTTTTGGTCTGTTTTTGGAATGTTTTTGGTCTGTTTCAGGTCTTTTGGTAGGTCATAGTAGTGTTTGATCAATTTTATTAAAAAATGTATTAGGATTGATTTAAAAATTGGTTATTTGAATGAAGATGTAATAAATGCATGAGAAAAGGTTTTTACGTAGGTTATTTAATAACCGACATAAAAAATGGAAATGAATATTTTTTTATGTCGGGTATTTTATAGCTGACGTAGTAGATATTTTTTTACTCCGGTTATTATTTAACCAACATGGGAAACCACTTGTAAGACAGGTTTATCACATCGGCTATGAAAATAATTGATGTGATAAATGCTTCGTAGGAGTGATTTATAACATCGATTATATAATAACCGACATGAAAGATTATATACCACACCAGTTATTTAATAACTGCTGTAATAAACCACAACTCCAAATCATTTTCCACATCGGTTTTTTATTAACTGGCGTGAAAAACGCTTTAGATTTGTGTTTTTTACGTCTGTTTTAAAATAACTGATGTAAAAAAAATATTTATAACGTCTTCTGTAATAACGTTGGCCAAAAGTTGACGTAAAAAATAAAAAATGACCGTTGTAGAAAAAATGTTCTACACTAGTGATAGAACATTACCTTCCATATATCATAGGATTTTGCTAGAGGTTTTCAAATAGGTTTCCTACAAAACAAATTTTATGCCCAAAGTGATTTTGGTCCCCTAATCCTTTTGGGTCTACTTATGTTAGTACTAATATATTTTGGAACCCATAATTTCATAATTGGTTTCTTATAAACATATTGTAAGATTCTATAAATAAATAAATTATTAGCTCTAGTTGAGTAGGTATTGGTAGTATATGAATTTTCAAAACTGGTACTAGATGTAAATCTATTTTTTTTTCAATTTTTCTCAATCCTGGTTGATAACCTATGCTAGTTATATATTTGGGAGAAACTTTATTTCCAAATATTTGAGTTAAATATTTATTACCATTAGTAAAACTTTATATGACTTTATAAAGAAATTTATTTGAAAATTTTAATTTATTTTTCTATTTCAAAAATAGATTATTTTTTCCTTTTTCAATAGTGAGTTAAGTTTTAATATTTACCATTAAATAATGATGTTTCTTAGGAGACTTATATTTTATCTTTCAGCACGTGAAAGTTATCTTCCAACATTTTATAGTAATCATACATATCTTCAATTTTCATTATTTCTTAAATGTCATCATTTTCTTTATTTTTAGAATGGTTTGAAATATTAGTAGGAGAAGCTGGAAGAACATTTTGTACCTCAGACCTGTTTTCCAGAAAGAACATATTTTACCCGCCAGACTTATCCTCTTGATTAGCGTCTGGATCACTCAAGATATATATAGAGGCACTCCATGTTGCTTTCATATCCTTTTTGAATCTTCTACCCTTATCCCCATACATTTTTTATATTTCAATTTTGGACAATCAACTTTAATGTGTCCTTTCCTCCTAAATTAATAGCAGGTGATTTTGTTTTGAGTGTCATCCTTTTTCCACTTTCCCTCATGGTCATAATTTCCTATAAAATTTGATTCCTTAAAGAAAATATTTTTTCTATAGAATTTATTTTATATTTTATCCATATGATCCATCTCTTCATCGTTTTCGTTAGGATATTCTTCATGACAAGTATTTTCACCTTGTACCTTTTCTTATTGTCTGGAGGTAGTAGTCTTGAAGGCTAATGATGTTTTTTGGTTCAACTGCATCGATATCTTTGTTGAATTTAATTTATTGTTCATACATCATAATCTTTCATATCAATTAATTGACAGATAGTTTACTCACATCACAAGATTCTCTAATTGACACAGATGTTCCTCTCCATAGGTCTGGTAAGCGTCTGAGCAATCTCATCACTTGATCTTTGTATGTCACTTGTTTTCAAAGGGAGTGCATGGTATTTACTATTTAATTGAATCTGAGATACAAATTAGAAAATGTTTCATCATATTTCATCTTTAAAGTAGCATACTTGATTGTATATGAATTTATTCTCATTTTTATGACATTTGATGTTCCTTCATGTGAAACAGATAAGGTATCCCATATTTCAGAACCAGATTTGAAAGTAGATATTCAATTAAATTCATCATCACCAAGGCACAAACCAAAGAATTCTTAGATTTAAAATTATTATTTTATGTTGTTTTTATATAATTACTCTAAGTAATTGTAGCAGTTTGTGGTATTTCATATTGATATTCAATTACAACCCAAATGTCAAAATCCATACTTTCTAAATGAATATTCATTTATATTAACATTGAGCATAATTTTTACCATTAAAAAAAGAAGGTATGTTGGTAGTAGATCCTTCTTGTCTATTATCTATAAAGAACTATAATTTCGAATTGAATTTTTTTTGAGAAATTTATAATACAAATAAAATCACAGTTGAAAAGTCAATTTGAAAAAAAACTTTGATATCAAATGTTGGTCAGTGTAACTCAAGATGTGGGTGAATTGAATTCCCAATAATAAATTTTGTTAAAAGATTAAGTTAAAATAAAATCTCTTTAAAAAACTAGATAATTAATCAAAATAGAAATTTGATATAAGATCTTGTTGTACTCCTCATGTTTTAATCATGTTTTAATGATCACAAATCCGGTTAACCCTCTTTAATATATCTTAAATCATGTGTATAGATGGTTGGTTTCCTTATGTTTTAGATAAACTTTCTCAAGATTACTATTCCTATAAATCATGTTTGATTATTGTAGACTACATTTAATTGTATTCTATAATGTTTTCTTCTATAAATGATTATGTATAATTCATTATGTGAATATTACTGCTTAAGATATTTTACAGATATTTGGATAATTCTAAGAAACCATGAGTCTGCCACTGGTTCTATTTTTCGAGCAAAGGACCAGACACCATGACCCAGATACTGTGACCCAGACACCATGAATCAAAGACTATGACCTAGACATCGTGACCTGGACACCATAACCAGTTTCAGATCTCATGAAGTTTGTGACACTGGTTCCTTTCTACCATCACCAAGACACCGTTAAAAGTTTGGAAAAGGACCAGACTCTGTGATCCTAACACTGCATCTTTGCTACCGATTCCTAGTCTCAATGAAATTGTAGCATCCTGATAGTCTCTCCGATCAAAGGAAAATGAGAAGACACTATTTCATTGTGACACCTTTCTATGTGATACCATTTCAAGACAGACTGTGACAATGTTCTTTAATCGATTTTGTTGTTTTCAATTTAATTTATAACGGTCATATTTGAGTCATTTAAAGGAACTCACATAATTAATGTTTCTTTTTAGACATGTCACCTGATAGTATGAGGTACGAGGTTCATAATACATGCATCCTTTCAGTTCCAATGTGTTCACCTACAATTAAAAGGGAAGATAATCCGGGCTGCAAATACATACAGAATGTAGGAGTGAGTAATTTTTTTATAAAAGAAAAATAATGCATGAAATAAGAAACAACTAAAGAATACACGAATTAATCACTCTCGATTCCTAAAGACTGGACTACCTAATATTAGAGCCAAAATCATCTTCACAGTACCAACTCCAAGAAGAACACGAGCTAGATATTCTAACTGGAAACTAGTGCCCCAGACTTTCGATACTCTATTTTTTTACAAGAAAACTCCATACTTGAAACATATACATCCTACAATCCCAGAGCTTCATAGAATAACACTCAAAGAACTTCTAACCTTTTATCACCATCTTTTCTCTATTGTGTATTGTGTTTATCTTTCGAGCAGTGTGTGTGTGTGTTTGTATTAAAAAACACAGTATCTTCTATATTAAATTGAAGTATACAAGATATACCTCCTCTCATACCTTCTTAAATATATTTAATCCCACTGATAAGGGTGGAAGAGGTACTTATGTGACCTGGTAGTTTATACCCACGAAAATAGTGGATGAGGTCGTGTGACTTGGAAAGTCTTTTTCACTATTGTTTACCCCGATCCAGTGTGTGGATCAAGTTTATTAATGTAAACTTCTTAGTGGAAAGTGATCACCAAGTGGAGTGTATTAGGTCTCATCTTGAGACTGAACCACTTGTTTTATCCACTGTGTCTTTTAATTTAGTTTTTCTCGACTTTACTCTATATTATTAAAAACTAGATTTTACTTTAATAGTTAGTCTTGGATAGATTTTATAACTATTTTTACTCATTATAGTAGCTTCAAAAGTTATATCAATAACTTAGATTGATATTACTGAGAATTATTCAATCTTCTGAGAAGTTATTTGAATAATAAAACTATTATAACCTTATTACCTTGATTAACTGGGTTTTATTATTCTTAATTGGGGGAAGCTTTTAAAGAACCCATTTTTTAACAATTTTTTTTATAGATACTCAATTTACCCCCTCTTGAGTAATCTACTATGACTAACATTTGGAATCAGAGGATTTTATTCTTATTGAGACTCTATTTTAAAATCGGTTCAAACATGATTTTAGTTATACTTTAAAGATCAATAAATTTCTATTAATTCTAAATTTATATCTCTTTAAAAGTATTTATTTATTTTGGATAATAGACTCAAAGGTGCTTCAACAAATAGAACACCATTTTTAATGGAACCAATTTTGCTCAATGGAGAATTAAAATGAAAATACATTTAGAAAGTATGGGATTTGAAAATTTCTATTAAAATTTAGATGAGTATAAGATTCCTGATACTGATAGAACTACTTGGGATGGCCCAACCAAGACTGCTTACAATAAGAATTTCAAAGATGTGAATGCCTTATATTGCTCTTTAGGATATAAAGAATTTAACTTAATTTATTCTTGTAAGACTTCCCATGAAATTTGGGATACTTTTTCTGTCTCACATGAAGGAAATTATAGTGTGAAAGAATTAATATTCAATTCTTATACTATTAAATATGACAACTTTAAAATGAAGCCTGATGAGCCTATTTTTGACATGTATCTTAGGTTCAACAAAATTTTCTACACAATGATTTCTCTAGGAAGAGAAGTTATAGACAAAGAGAAAATCATGAGGATTTTATGATGCCTACCTGATATATGGAGAGGAACCTTTGTCTCTATAGAGAGTCTTGAAACATCATCAAACTACCTATAAAATAACTCATTGGTAAACTAATGATGTATGAATAAGATATGAAATTAAACAATGAAGAGGAGGATGAACCCAAAAGAAAATCCAAGGCATTCAAGACCACCACCTCTAAACAGAAAGAAAAAGAGAAACTACAAGTCTCTGTTGAAAGTTCCAGAAGTGAACAACCATCACCTGACAGTGATGAGGAGATGTCTCAATTGGCCAGAAGGATTAAAAAAGTAAACAAAATGAATAATTTTTTTAGAAAGCCTAACTTTAAAGGTATATATAATAAAAAATGAATATTTAAGAAATATTAGAAAAGAAATAACATGTCTGGTGAGATAGTATGTTATGAATGTAAGAAAAAGGGACGTGTAAAGGCTAAATGTCCCAATGCCAAGTATAAAAAGAAATATGAGGACAAAGATAGAAATTATATAAAGGAAATAAAAGAAACTTTGAGTTCTTTTAAGGATAGTTCAAGTGACTTAGAGTTGATGAACATACTAACAAAGCCAATATGTGTTTCATGAAAAACACAACTGAGGTAACCCTGGAATCTGCTATACAAAATTCCAATTATTATGAAGATGAAAGTGATTCTGAAAATATGTCTAAAGAAGAGATGTTTGAATATTCAAATATTATTTAAGAGATATGTAATGAAGTAAAATATAAATACAAGTCTTTAAGGAAATAATATTCTCATACCTCAACTGTTAAATCGGAACTTGCCATAGAAAGAGGGAGAAATGTTCAATTACTCAAAGAAAACAATGAAATAAATCAATCTAATGAGCAATTGAAAAAGGATCTTGAAAGGTTTACTAATGGTAAATATAACTTGGTAAAAATTCCTGGTAAACATATTTCTCCAAAATACACTACTAGTATTGGCTATCAACCTAGTAAAATAAATTTTTGAAAAACCAATTTTTTTCTAAATCTAGAACATTCAGATTTACCACTAGTGCAGGAAAACATTCTACTTGTTCAAATTATGATACACTCTCTACTATTTTGATTTTTTATACAGCAAATAGAGTTTATTTCTCAAACACTTTACATACTTATTAAAGAAAACCTATGTGGAAAATTTGTGTTCCTAAATAACTACTTACTAATATCACTAGACCCAAACAAATTTGGGTAACTAAGACTATATTTATTTGACTACTTTGTTGGAAAATTGATTGAAGAGATCCTATAAAATCTTATGGTAATTGGATAGTGGGTATTCTAGAAACATGATAGGATACTATTCATGTTTCAAGAACCTAATAAAAATTTATGGTGTACATTTCACCTTTGGTGATAATGCCAAAGGAAAAATCATTGGCCTTGGCCAAATCGGTAAATCTAACTTATTTTTAATTTCCAAAGTAATTTTTGTTGATGGACGGAAATATAATCTGATTACTATTTCACAACTATGTGATGATGTATTTCATGTTGAATTTTAAAATAATGATTTTAATGTTTTTAATTCTAAAAATGAATCAGTATTTTCTGCATTAAGAAATTAAAATGTATATTATATTAACTTTTATTCTTTAGTTTATCAAAATATTTCATGTTTAAGTTTATTTCACCAAGCTTCTTGGATTTGGCATGGAAGAATAGGAAACTAAAATATTCACTCCCTTTGAAAGATAACTAGAAAATGTGTAGTCAAAGATATACACATACTAGAGTTTCCAAATGATAAAACATGTAATCCTTGACAAAAGGGAAAGAAACACAAAATTTACTTCAAAACAATGAAAGATGTTTCAACTTATCAACCTCTCAAGTTGGTTTACATGGATTTGTTTTAACTATCAAGAGTTTCTAGTTTAAATGGGAAGGATTATGTTTGTATTCTTATAGATGACTTTTCTCGATATACTTGGACCTTCTTTTTGGCTCACAAAAGTGAATCTCTCTATCATTTCACCAAATATACTAAAATTATTGAAAACCTTAGTGGACTTCGAATTAAATCTTTAAGAAGTGATCATGGTAACGAGTTTTAAAATCAAGATTTTGAATACTTTTTCTCACAAAATGACTATAGTCATAATTTCTCCGCCCCTAGAACCCATCAACAAAATGGAGTTGCAGAAAGAAGAAACTGGATCTTGCAAGAAATTTCTATAACCATACTTTGTGAATATGGTTTACCTTTTTATTTTTGGTTTTAAGCTGTAAATACAGCATGCTCTATTATTAATAGGGTATTGATTAAACCTATTCTTAAAAGAAATCTATATGAGTTATGGAACAATAGAAAACCCAAAGTAAGATTCTTCAATGTGTTTGGTTTCAAAGTATATATCCTTAATACTAAGGGCAATCTTGAAAAATTTTCATACAAGAATGATAAAGGAATTTTTCTAGGATACTCAATATCTAGAAAATATTATAGTGTGTTTAACAAAAGAACTAAATGTGCGGAGGAATATGTCCTTGTCATGTTTGATGAGACAATCCACATGAGCCTAAGACCTCCCTAGAGAATTTTGAGGATGATATGTCAAATATGGAAATTAATGCTAAATCCTCTAACTTTCCTGTAAAGGAATATATAAAAACTTCCAGTTCTGAAAATTCTCTAGATTCAAGTCACAATGAACCTGAAACTATTAAAGAACCTGAAATCACTAGCCCCTCTTTTTCTAGAGCTGTTAGAACCCTTAAGAACTATTCTTAATATGTTGTTTTAGGAGATTTAGATAAAGGAACTCAAACTACATATTCTCTTAGAAGTAAAGTTGAACATCAATTATTATTATCACAACTTGAAACTAATAACATTAATGATGCTATCAATGATGAATTTTGGGTGATGGATATGCAATAAGAACTTAATCAATTTTAGAGGAACAAAGTTTGGAAACTTGTGGATAGAACCAAATACATTTTTACCATAGGAACTAAGTGGGTGTTTAAAAATAAGGTATATGAAGTTGGTAACATAGTTATAAACAAGGCTAGATTGGTTGCACAAGGCTATAGGAAAGAAGAAGGAATTGACTATGAGGAGACCTTTTCACTAGTAGCAAGACTTGAATCTATTAGAATATTGCTTGCTTATTCTGCCCATCTGAATTTCAAACTATATCAAATGGATGTCAAGAGTGCATTCCTAAATGGGTGTATAACTAAGCATGTTTTTATTGAAAAACCCCCTGGTTTTACAAATCCTCACTCTCCAAATCATGTTTTAAAATTATCAAAATCATTGTATGTTTAAAGCAATCTCCTAGAGCTTGGTATGATAGATTATGTACTTTTCTTTTTTCCAAAGGTTTTATAAAAGGTAAAGATGAACGCAACCTTTTATAAAATGAATTTATAATGATGTTTTAGCAGTTTGAATTTATGTTGATAATATTATTTTTTTATCGTCAAAAAATTCATTATGTATTGAGTTTTCTAGAATGATGAAAAATGAATTTGAAATGAGTTTAATGTGTGAAATAAAATTTTTTCTTTGATTTCAAATATTTCAAAATAAATACGGTGTTATATTAAATCAATGAAAATACACTAAATATATTCTAAAATGTATTGGATTGTATAGCACTAAAAGTAGTGATAATCCATTGAGTACTACTTGTAAGTTGGATCATAATGAAGATGGTAAATCTATTGATCAAACCACTTACTGAGGAATGATTGGAATCTTAATCTACTTAACTTAGAGAAGACCTGATAATATGTTTAGAGTATGTATGTGTACTCATTTTCAATAAAATCCTAAAGGATATTATTTAAATGTTGTCAAAAGGCTCTTCAAATACCTCAAACATACACCCAATCTAGGATTTTTCTATCCTAGAGGAAAATCATTTGAGTTAGTTAGATATTATGATGTTGATTTCAGTGGTTGTAAGTCAGATAGAAAAAGCACCTCTAGAACATGTCACCTTTTAGGAAACACACTAGTATCATGGTGTGTTAGGAAACAAAACTCTGTTGCATTATCTTCTGACGAATATGAATATATAGCTTCTAGTAGTTTATGTGCACTAATTTTGTTAATGAAACACACATTACTAGATTATGGATATCAATTTAGGCATGTATCTATAAATTGTGAAAATACAAGTGCTATTAAAATCTGAATTTTTTTTGTTTCACACCCTAGGACAAAACATATTGATGTAAGACATCACTTTTTGAGAGAGAATTATCAAAAAGGTGCTTTCACCTTGGAATTAATTGGAAATGAATGTCATTCGGCTAATATATTCACTAAACCATTAAATTTTTAATGGATAGATTACATCATATAGAATTCGGAATGATAAATCTCAAGTAGAAATTATACTATTTCAAAACATACTGTATCACACTTTACTATTTCACATTTTATGGCTTCATGATTTACAGTTTCACAAGTAACTGTCCTAAGATTACTATCTCACTCTCAATGTTCTACAGATTAATGTCTTAAAATTACTATTCCATGTTTATAGTCTCACAGTTAGTGTCTCTTGGTTACTATATTGTACTTACTGTCTAACAAGATATAGTCACTCTGTTTGGAGTCACACTGTAAATATGACACTGTGAAAATATATCCCAGTCTCACCATAACGAATCTTTTTCATTTTATTTATGTTTTATTACCCATATCACTATATTGATTATTTTTTTGTTTATATCCCATGCATTTGAATTTTTGACACTTGAAATCCCTAAATGATAAAAACAAAATATCTTTCACTCTTTTCTTCACTTTATATCTCTTCTCTCAAAACTGAAACCCTTCTCTCAAACTATAAGTCCTCTTTCAACCCTTTATCTACCCCTCTCTCGAACCATTTCTAAAAGAGTAGAATGAAGTACCCATATTCATCAACTCCAGAGAAGCATAGATCTTAGAAGAAAGTAAAAAGGGAATTGAAGGTATTGCCTGAATGACAGTTAAACCCGAATCTTGTTGATAGGATAGTAGTACCAGAAAAGGAAAATTTCCTCAGTGGTTGCTGACAAGTAATTCCTTGGTTTTGAAATTACTAGAAGAGAAGGGATGTCTGAACTAGTTCATTAAGGAGAAAATTCCAATTTATCCAAAACTTGTTGCTTGTTTTTATCTATTTAACCAGTTTTCATTCAACGTTGAAGATGGTTTTGTTTTAAGAGCCTAGATTGATGGACAAATACGCACTTTTTTCCTTGAGGTTATGGGATGCTTGCCTAAGGATACCTCATGAGAGAATTTTTTAAGACTACCAAAGAGGCCCCCGCCTCCTAGTGATGTTTTTGTCTTACAAGAGGCCTTAAGAGGTTTTCCTGGAAATAAGAAGAAGAGAAAATAAATTAATACTGAGTTTGATGGTTAAATGATGTTTCAATTTAAGTTTATCCAAAATCTGATTAGTTTAAGAAATGGATATTTTTCTACCCTCAAGTATCAATATGTATTCTTGATAAATATTATGAAAAATGGGCATAAGATTAATTTGTGTAAGTATAATATACTTCACATTTGTGAATTGATTATAGAAACATCAAAGTATACCTCTTTGTTCTATTCAAGTTTAATCTCTATAATGCTGTATGGTAATGTAATGGTTGGACATAATGAAGAAGTAATCAAAGACTATGAGTTTTTTTATCTCAAAGGTTATAGTTGAAAGGATGAAAATAAGTTGGAATTGGTGGAAAAGGTCTTGGGTGGAGGATAATAAAAGGTTATATGAAATTTTTAATCTGTTTGAGAATCCTTCAAGACCTAAGAACATTTATAATCCTAGTTTTGAACTAGATTAAGTTGTTAATTATCCTGATGAAGAAGAAGAAGAGGCAGATGTTTTACCAATGGAAGAAACTATCATGGATAAAGAAGATAGTGGTCTACTTGTTCCACAAAGTATAGTTGAGAAGGATGAACTTGTTACTAAAAGAAGTATTGATTTGGAGGAAGAACCTGCTTCTAGGAAAGAATATGCTATTAGTGTAAAAGAAGATTTTGTACCTAAGGAAAATCTAAATGTAGAACTTATTATTGAGGAAGAGGCTGCTGTTGAGGAACACTCAAAGGAATAATCTAATCCTAAAATTATCTTATCTACTGGGGAAATAATGGAGCATGCGTTAAATATGGCTAGAAAATAAATGAGTGAGGATATTAGAGATTAAATTTTAGAAACAGATCAAGAAACTAAATCTCTTAGTTCTGTGAGAGATGCACTTACTGAGGGGGAGGATCACCCCAGTCTAGAAAGTGATGAAATTCCTAATCATGTTGATCAATGCACTGTGGATACCTGGTATTTGTTCCCTAGTTACTTTGATGTAGATAATTCCCATGAGGAATCAGTTAAAGGCATAGACCATTATACTGTGTTTAAATTGAAACTGGTCTCTTCTTTATTAGTAATCTCCTCTAATAAACCTAAACATATCTCAGCTTCTATTCCTGAACCTTCACAATAACCTTCTGCTTCCATAAGTCAAAGTTATTTGAAAGCTTTTGGTGTTAATATATTAGCTGGTTTTGAAAAGATCATGAACACACAACCTACTACTGTGAAAAATCTAAGTGAAAGAAATTATGATTTGATGTTAGAGAAAATCATATAGAAAATTCAACCAAAAATGATTCATGAAATACAAGAGGTTATAATCAAGAACAAGCAGTTGAGTGATGAGGTGAATTCTCTCTGCTCTATGCTTGAAGATATATAAAAAGTGTTGAAATCAGGACAATATCCTATTGCTCATCCAATTGAGGATGTTAGTGGTTAGATTCCACAGAAAGCTTCATTTTTTATTCAACAGAACTTGAATACAATATTTGAAAAAGTGGATGAGAAAAACATCCAGATAGTCAATGGGATACGTGAGATTATTTTTGGTCTAAAAAAACGGAGTAATGAGTACAAGGGATGTCTACAGAAAGTTTTCAATTATCTCAAGTCCCTCACTTTAGCTGTTACAACCTCTAATGCCTTTGGACAATCATCTCAACCCTTTAACAATGATCTGCTTTGATCTATTGTTAATAAGGAACTTCAATTAGTGTTAAGTGGATTTAACAAGGAGGGTTTGTCTACAGTTGTCAAGAATTGTGACACATTACATGACTTAGTGAAGATTCATTCAATGATTGCAGATGATGTCCAGGAAGAAATTACTAAGAAAGTGGATGTATACTTTAATAGGATTGTATCTAAGCATGATGTTACCAATCATTTCAAATATATTTTAGAGAATTTAAAAATTCCTCCTGTCACTCAAGACTTCCAGTGTAAAGACCCGTAAATTTCAAGGAAATTTTTTTCTTAATTTTCCGTGTAATTTTAAATGGACGTAGCTTCTGACGGGACCTGATTCCGAGGCCCGATGTGCCCGGAATCACTTTTCGAAGTTTGGCTCGGGTACGTTCAGTGAACGGACGAGTGGGTTTTTCTAACTTTTGAACCGGTGCCCGGAATCGAATTCCGAGGGCACCGATGGAATAGCAGCGCGATATTTTCTTAGAAACGCCTCTTTCAGAGTTGCGTTTGCTCGGTTGTGGTTTTTAATTTTTGGCTTTTAAGTTATGAAATAAAATAAAGTTATGCGACAATTTTATTTTTATTTCACTTAAAGCCGCTTAAAGACCACTTTAAGCTATTAATTTCAGTTGAATCAGATAAGGTGCGATCCAAAATATCTTACCCACTTGGTAGGATATTTGTGGGGTGGGGCCCACACGAGTCCCACCATTTCTTTTTGCTAAGTAACGCACCCGTGAAAACCCGTCATTATGAAAGTCAACTGACGCGTTTTCTTAAATTCTTAACACACAATTTAATTGGGTGGTTTTATTCATTGAATTAATTATAAGAATTAATGGGTCATTACTTACCTCTTTTTGGTTTGTTGGCATGTTAATAAAATAAGACCAATGCTTTTTCTCCTTAAGTTTTGTTCGTTGAGAGGATTTGACAAACCTCAAGTTCTTCATCCTTCTTCACGAAGAACGCGAAGAACGCGAAGAACACCGGCCTTCGATGAAGGGAAAAGAAGAATGCCAAGCCCTTGGAGATCATCGACGCAACACCAAGTTCCGCGACGCTGACGGTTCTTCTTCCGCGACGTTCTTCCATGACAATCCAACCCCGCGACAACCTTCGATCGACAACGACAAGGTAGGGGGTTGTGCTTCTTTTAAATCTCTTTGTGGGTTATAACAACATCACCGATTTAATTACTATTAATTAAATCTGTTGTTTCTTGATCCTCAGAGATCGTCGACGCGATGCCCTTCCGCGATGACGCGACGCCCTTCCGCGACGCGACGCTCCACTTGTTCCGCGACGGTCAATTCCGCGAAGAACGCGCGTGCGATGACTTGACTGAGGTAGGGATTTTATTTGAATGTTTTATATTCCCCTGATCGTTTCTTTTAAAATAAAGAACCTGATTTCATAAAGAACAATTTTAATTTATTAAAATTGTTATTTGATATGTTTAATTTTCTTCCCGGTTGTTATCACCTAACGCAGAGGGTGCGAGCCGAACGAACACGGTCCGACAACGCTCCGCAGTTCTTCGTTGTTGTGCGGATTTGGCGGGCGATGAAAAAACATGCCGCAGAGGCGATTTAATGATCCCGCAGTGAAGAACGGAACCCGGGAGGAACGACGGCGTAGACGGGAAGGAAATCGGACCACCGGAGCAACTCTGGTGGCCCGCGGAAGCTTCAGCCAGCGCGCCACGCCGGCACGGCGGCCGGCAGCGGCCGGATGCCAGGGAGCGGCGGCGCCCAGCGCGCCGCTGGGAAAACCCCACTGCGGCTGAAGCCGCGGCGGGGAGGTGGTTTTGCAGCCATGCGGAACCACGGTTCAGGGACGCGGCGGCCCGGCCGGGTCCGGGTGATCGAGGGCGGCCCCCCGCGGGGGCCGCGGTGCTGTCACGCGGGGGCAGTGAGCCCACCGCGCTGCTCGGCGGCTCGGCTGAGCCGAGCCGGGCCGCGCCCTAGCCTGGCCGGACCGGGTCAGGTGGACCCGGTTCGGCCGACCCAGGGGGGGGGGGGGGGGTGTCGGGCCGGGTCGGCCCCGGCCCAGACCCCCGTCTTCGGACCGTTTTTGGTATTTTTCCCGTAACTTGAGCTACAGGCCTCCGAACGACGCTCCGTCAGCGGTGATGCGATCCTCGGATCAAGACGTTCGTTTCGGTATATCCCACTCAAGGTTTCAGAAAAAATTGTGTTCGGCCTGGTTGGTTCGTACACAAAACCAACTGGGCCCTCGGAGCAGAAACACTCATATCTTGAGCTCCAGACATCTGATTGACGTTCCTTCGACTTTGTTGGATTCCTCTAAGCAAGACAGATCTTTTGGCTCACTCCGCCCAAGGTTTGGACACTGGTGGAGTTCAGTCGGGTTGCTTTTGCCTTAAAAACCAACCGGGCCCCTGGGAAGAAAAAGCCAATAACTCTCAGACCGGGCGTCCGATCGACGCGTCGTCTGTCACGTTGAGTTCCTGTTGACGATGCGGAACTTTTGGATACATCAAATCCAGACTACGTGTCAGTTGATGTATCAGCCCTTCGGCTCATGGATCAGACCCTCCCGAACGAGCTTCCTGTGTGTGGGAACCCTAGAGCTGGTTGCAACTGATGCTGTGACAACGACGACTGTACAGAGATCCTCAGTGGATTCGAATGTGACAATGATGAAAAACGGTACAAGAATCCTCCGTGTTTTCGGCAGTGATCACTACGGTACATCTTGGGATACATCAACTTCGTACTACATGTCAGTTGATTCATCGACCTCTTAGCTCATGGAGTGGACCCTCCCGGAACGAGCATGTTGTGTGCGGAAACCCTAGAGCCGGTTGAGACTTGACGACTGCTGATCGAACAAATCGGTGTGTTACGGATATCCCGGAAGAGGTGCGCTTGGTTGTAGCGGCACATGGGAGCGCTTGGTTGTAGCGGCAGACCCATGACAGAGGTTCGCTTGGTTGTAGCGGCATAGGGGAGCGCTTGGTTGTAGTGGCAAACCCTCGACAGAGGTGCGCTTGGTTGTAGGGGCACAGGGGAGCACTTGGTTGTAGCGGCAGACCCACGACAGAGGTGCGCATGGTTGTAGCGGCACTGGGGAGCGCTTGGTTGTAGCGGCAGACCCACGACAGAGGTGCACTTGGCTGTAGAGGCACAGGGGAGCGCTTGGTTATAGCGACAGACCCACGATGGAGGAGCACATGGTTGTAGCGGCACGGGGGAGCACTTGGTTATAGTAGCAGGCCCACAGTACCCGATATGTGGAGAACTACAACAGTCCAAGGTAATAGGGAAGCGCTTTGTTGTAGCGGCATAACCACTGTACTTGATGGAGAAGGAGTTTCCCAATAGCTTTGTGTTCAACTTCCTGATCGGTCCTGTGTAGGTCATTGCGGGGGTTAGTACCTACCTATCCTTTGTGGGTCCGACGGATTAGATGAATCAGTGACTACTTCTGATCATCCCTATCATCATTTGAAGAAGTATACCTATGTGAGCTGAATCTTGTTTTGCTTGCCTTTGTGGATTGTGTTGTGCTATCCTGTGTGGATTTACGTTTTGCTTTCCTGTGTGGATTGGGTTGTGCTTGGGCTCGGATGTTGGAGCCAGAAGGAAATTTATGACTTAGGTATATGTATGGGCATATAATTAAGCAGTGTCGGATGTTACTTCGTTATTGTATCTTTCCTTTGTGGTTTATCCTTTGTGGATTCTGGGAGACCTTCGGGGGTCTCGGGGTCCCTACTGAGCAGCTTATACTCACCCCTTCACGGTCTATGCCTGCACTACGTTGTGTTGGTTGCAGACGACGGACAACGCTGATCGTGGTGGAGGCTTGTGGATCAGGACGGTACCTGGAGGTGGACCACTGGGCGGGGTGTACTCGGAGCGGACGGCTGGACCGAGGAGCTGTGGAGGCTATTTGTTCTCACCCTTCAGGTGGGACTTCCAGAGGACGGCTCGATGCGGCGACTTTTCTTTTCAGTTGCTGTTCTTACCCTTTTCAGTTGTACTTTACAGTTGGGCTTGTATTTCCGGCCCCTTTTACTTTTAGCACAGCTTGTTACAATTTTTACTCAGTGTTTACTTTTCCGCTTGCTTACTCTGTGGTGCTTGTTTACTTTTCAAAGGCAATGCCTTCCCTTTTTCCAAGATTTACGCCTTGGTTCTAGTCTCCAGCCCCTGGCCTATGGGAGGCGGGCTTGGGATAGTCATAGCACGAGCCCTGAGGACGGGTCGTGACAAATTGGTAACATAGGAGTTCGGTTCTACCGCAGACTCTGATCTTTCTTCTATGTGAAGCAATAGTGTTTATCGTATTGGGTGTGGTTATCAGTCCATGGAGTCCAATGTTGGTGCGGCGACCGACGTATCCGTACACCAGGACCCTGACTTCTGATTTCCGACTTAATGCACAAAAAAATTGATTGCATGAGTGTTTCAAGTTTTCTGTGTGATTACTTTGTGTCATCTCACCAGGTACACTGTTCTGACCGTGGCAAACCTGTTTCCTTTTCAGGATGGTCCCACGATGGAATCCAGCTTGGGTTTTGAGCATTGTGCATAGAGAGAGCCCACCGAGAAACGATGACTCGGTACATGGCCCTTTGACAGCTGAGGCACCGGCGGTACCTATACCCACCGAGCCACCGATGCTACCAGCCCCAGCCACTGACGATGCATGTCGCCTTAGTGCACTGCATGATTTCTAGCACCAGCGACCACCTAGGTTCCATGGGGAGATGGACCCTCAGGCCGGCGAGGACTGGCTGGAGGCAGTTGTACGGGTTTTCAGATTAGTGAGGACACCAGCAGACCTCATGGTGATCCTCACAGCGAGCCTCCTGCATGCGGCAATAGGCAGATGGTGGAGCTTGATGCTCCAGGTTCATGATGAGACATCTCTCCTCTGGACGGACTTTGAGAGCATCTTCCGCTCTGAGTTCGTCCCAGCCACCCTCCGAGCGGTGCACATTCATAAGCTACTACAGCTACGGCAGGGCAGCATGACAGTGGCCCAGTACTCGGCGAGATTTACTGATCTCTCGCACTACTCCACAGATATGGTACGGGACCCGTTCTTCCGGGCCCGGACCTTCGAGCAGGGACTGAGGCACGAGATCAGGGCTTCGATGATCTCCCTCAGCATTCCTACTCATGCAGAGGTGTTGGAGCGAGCCCTCTTAGTGGAGAGTTTCCTTGCTGAGCTGTCTCCAACAGCAGGACCCACCACTTTCCAGCATGCGGCATAGTCTTCTGCAGCGGGCAGTAGACAGATGACGCAGGGGTCCAAGAGGACTAGACCTACAGGTGCTCGACAGCATGACTTTGGATCGTTTGTGCGAGGCAATCGGGGTGGACAACGACTTGACATGAGAGGGCAGTGTTACTCCTATGGCGGGATTGGTCACATGGCTCGTGACTGTCTGACCCACCATACGGATGACTAGCAGATGAACGAAGGACCCCCTAGGCAGAGGCAGAGGGTTGATCAGGGCGGGCCACAAGGAGAAGGTGGCCATGGCAGGGGAGCTAGCCGTACAGTTTGACGTGGACGATGCTTCGGGGTGTTGCCACCACCACCACTGGGAGGTCCACCCCGACCGTAGTGGACAGGAGGACATGGGAGAGCTTAGCTTCAGGCAGCTGAGGTCTACAATCATGGAGCTCCGGAAGCAGATTGAAAGGAACAGAACTAGTGGATACGTCTTTTGTACTTCTAGTTCCTTGTTTCTATGGTGTAGTGTCTTGTATTATGAGTTGCAATACTAAAAGATGCATACCTGGGTGATGTTTTTATTCTTGTCCTCTTTTGTGTTGTACTAAGAGGTTTCAGTTTAGACTGTTGACTTGACCCACACTTATGAGACATCTACTGGAGGAGACCCAGTTACCACACACTGATGCCGACAATGTGACTCAACCCTTGTAGGCGAGAGTAATGGTTGGATCTCTTGGTAGTAGAGTCGAGGCCTTACGACGTCATCCTTGGTATGGATTAGTACCATCCATGTCGGGATTGACTGTATTAGGCTAGTAAGTGGTTCATACAAGGCATGAGACCAGATTTCTCTTATCGGAAAAGAATAAATCTTAGCATCTCTTGTGGGACCTGAGAAGGTCCAGGTCATCCAGGAGCGGATGAGGACAGCTCAGAGCCGACAGAACTATTTTGCTATCAGGAGGCAGAGGCCACTAGAGTTCGAGGATGGCGACCACGTCTTCTTGCGGGTCTCACCTCGACATGGATTACGAAGATTTGGCCGAGGCAGCAAGATGTCTCCACACTTCATCGGACCATTCCAGGTCATCCATAAGAGGATGAGGACTGCTCAGAGCCGATAGAAGTCTTTTGCTATTAGGAGGTGGAGGAAACTAGAGTTCGAGGATGGCGACCACGTCTTCTTGCGTGTCCCACCTCGACGTGGATTACGGAGATTTGGCCGAGGTGGAAAGATGTCTCCATGATTCATCGAACCATTCCAGGTCCTTAGCAGGAATGGAGAGGTGGCTTATTGCCTGGATCTACCACCACAGTTGTGCCGGGTGCACGACGTCTTCCACGTATCTCAGCAGAGGAGATACGTGCACGAACCGACACAAATCTTTGACTATGTGGACCTGGTCTTTGATGATGGGGTGACTTTGGAGGAGTTCCTAGTAGAGATCGAGGATCGACAGGAGTGGGTCCTACGTGGACGATCGATTCCTCTAGTGTGCTTCAGATGGCAGCTCGGGAACCTCCTGGAGAGCACTTGGAAGCGGGAGGCTCAGATGCGTGCTCAGTACCGCCTTTGTATCCCTAAGTTTGTGGTGAAGCTTTACGGGGACGTAAATCCCTGTGGTGGGAGTAATGTAAAGACCCGTAAATTTCAAGGAATTTTTTTTCTTAATTTTCCATGGAATTTTACAAGGACGCAACTTCTGACGGAACCTGATTTCGAGGCCCGGTGTGCCCAGAATCACTTTCTAAAGTTTGGCTCGGGTACGTTCAATGAACGGACGAGCGGGTTTTTCTAACTTTTGAACCAGTGCCCGGAATCGAATTTCAAGGGCACCGATGGAATCGCAGCGCTGGTATTTTCTTAGAAATGCCTCTTTCAGAGTTTCATTTGCTCATTTGTGGTTTTTAATTTTTGGATTTTAAGTTATGAAATAAAATAAAGTTGTGCGACAATTTTATTTTTATTTCACTTAAAGCCGCTTAAAGACCACTTTAAGCTATTAAGTTCAGTTGAATTGGATAGGGTGCGATCAAAAATATCCTATCCACTTGGTAGGATATTTGTGGGGTGGGGCCCTCACGAGCCCCACCATTTCTTTCCACTAAGTAACGCACCCGCGAAAACCCGTCATTATGAAAGTCAACTGACGTGTTTTCTTAAATTCTTAACGCACCATTTAATTGGGCGGTTTTATTCGTTGAATTAATTATAAGAATTAATGGGTCATTACTTACCTCTTTTTCATTTTTTGGCATGTTAATAAAATAAGACCAACACGTTTTCTCCTTAAGTGTTGTTCGTTGAGAGGATTTGACAAACCTCAAGTTCTTCATCCTTCTTCACGAAGAACACGAAGAACGCGAAGAACGCGAAGAATGCGAAGAATGCGAAGAACTCAGGCCTTCGACGAAGGGCGACGAAGAATGCCAAGCCCTTGGATATTGACGACGCAACGCCATGTTCCGCGACGCCGACGATTCTTCTTCCGCGACGTTCTTCCGCGACAATCCAACCCCACGACAACCTTCGATCGACAACGACAAGGTAGGGGGTTGCGCTTATTTTAAATCTCGTTGTGGGTTATAACAACATCACAGATTTAATTGTTATTAATTAAATTTGTTGTTTCTTGATCCTCTGAGATCGTCGATGCGACGCCCTTCCACGACGACGCGGCGCCCTTCCGCGACGCGACGCTCCACTTGTTCCGCGGCGGTCAATTCCGCGAAGAACGCGCGTGCGACGACTTGACCGACGTAGGGATTTTATTTGAATGTTTTATATTCCCATGGTCGTTTATTTTAAAATAAAGAACCCGGTTTCATAAAGAACAATTTTAATTTATTAAAATCTTTATTTTATATGTTGAATTTTCTTCCCGGTTGTTATCACATAACACGGAGGGTGCGTGCCGAACGAACACGGCCCTACAACCCTCCGCGGTTCTTCGTTGTTGTGTGGATTTGGCGGGCGATGAAAAAATGTGCCGAAGAGGTGATTTATTGATCCCATAGTGAAGAACGGATCCCGGGAGGAATGGCGGTGTAGAAGGGAAGGAAATGAAACCACCGGATCAACTCTGGTGGCCCGCGGATGCTTCCGCCAGCGCGCCACGCTGGCACGACGGCGGCGCCCAACGTGCCGCCGGGAAAACCCCGCCGCGGCGGCGAGGCGGTTCCCCGGACGTGCGGAACCGCGGTTCAGGGATGCGGCGGCCCGGCCGCGTTCGGGTGATCCAGGGCGCCCCCCCCCCCCCCCCCCGCGGGGGCCACGGTGCTGTCACGCGGGGGCAGCGAGCCCCCCGCGCTGCTCGGACGCTCGGCCGAGCCGAGTCGGACCGGCCGGCCTAGCCGGGTCGCGCCCTAGCCTGGCCAGACCGGGTCGGGTCGACCCGGTTCGGCCGACCCAGGGGGGTCGGCCCGGGCCCAGACCCCCGTCTTCGGACCATTTTCGGTCTTTTGACCGTAACTTGAGCTACGGGCCTCCAAACGACGCGCCGTCAGCGGCGATGCGATCCTTGGATCGAGAAGGTCATTTTGGTATATCGTACTCAAGATTTCAGAAAACTTTGGGTTCGACCAGGTTGGTTCGTACACAAAACCAACCGGGCCCTCGGAGCGGAAACACTCATATCTTGAGCTCCGAACGTCTGATTGACGTGCCGTCGACTTTGTTGGATTCCTCTAAGTGAGACAGATCTTTTGGATCACGCTGCTCGAGGTTTGGATGCAGGTGGAGTTCGGTCGGGTTGATTTTGCATTAAAAACCAACCGGGCCCCTGGGACGAAAAAGCCAATAACTCTCAGACCAGGCGTCCGATCGACGCGCCGTCTGTCACGTTGAGTTCCTGTTGACGATACAGAACTTTTGGATACATCAACTCTGGACTACGTGTCAGTTGATGTATCAGCCCTTTCGGCTCGTGGAGCGGACCCTCCTGAACGAGCTTGCTGTGTGTGGGAACCCTATAGCTGGCTGCAACTGCTGCTGTGACAACAACGACTGTACAGAGATCCTCAGTGGATTCGACTGCGACGATGATGAAAAACGGTACGGGAATCCTCCGTGTTTTCGGCAGTGATCACTACGGTACATCTTGGGATACATCAACTCCGGACTACATGTCAGTTGATACATCGACCTCTTAGCTCGTGGAATAGACCCTCCCGGAACGAGCATGCTGTGTGCGGAAACCCTAGAGCCGGTTGAGACTTGACGACTGCTGATCGAACGACTCGGTGTGTTACGGATAACCCAGCAGAGGTGCGCTTGGTTGTATCGGTACAGGGGAGCACTTGGTTGTAGCGGCAGACCCACGACAGAGGTGCGCTTGGTTATAGCGGCACAGGGGAGCGCTTGGTTGTAGCGGCAGACCCACGACAGAGGTGCGCTTGGTTGTAGTGGCACAGGGGAGCACTTGGTTGTAGTGGCAGACCCACGACAGAGGTGCGCTTGGTTGTAGCGGCACTGAGGAGCGCTTGGTTGTAGCGGAAGACCCACGACAGAGGTGCGCTTGGCTGTAGCGGCATAGGGGAGCGCGTGGTTGTAGCGGCAGACCCACGACGGAGGAGCCCATGGTTGTAGCGGCACAGGGGAGCGCTTGGTTGTAGCAGCAAGCCCATAGTACCCGATAGGTGGAGAACTACAGTAGTCCAAGGTAAGAGGGAAGCACTTGGTTGTAGCGGCATAACCACGGTACTTGATGGAAAAGGAGTTTCCCAATAGCTTTGGGTTCAACTTCCTGATCGGTCCTGTGTAGGTCATTGCGGGGGTTAGTACCTACCGATCCTTTGTGGGTCTGACGGCTTATATGAATCAGTGGCTACATCTGATCATCCCTATCATCATTTGAAGAAGTATACCTGTGTGAGATGAATCCTGTTTTGCTTTCCTTTGTGGATTGTGTTGTGCTATCCTGTGTGGATTTACGTTTTGCTTTCCTTTGTGGATTGGGTTGTGCTTGGGCTCGGATGTTGGAGCCAGACGGAAATTTATGACTTAGGTATATGTATGGGCAAATACCTAAGGAGTGTCGGATGTTACTTCATGATTGTATCTTTCCTTTTTGGTTTATCCTTTGTGGATTATGGGATACCTTCAGGGGTCTCGGGGTCCCTACTGAGTAGCTTATACTCACCCCTACACGGGCTATGTCCGCACTACATTGTGTTGGTTGCATTCGATGGACAGCACTGATCGTGGTAGAGGCTTGTGGAGCAGGACGGTACCTGGAGGTGGACCACTGGGCGGGGTGTACTCGGAGCGGACAGCTGGACCAAGGAGCTGTGGAGGCTATTTTTTCTCACCCTTTAGGTGGGACTTCCAGAGGACGGCTCGATGCGGCAGCTTTTCTTTTCAGTTGCTGTTCTTCCCCTTTTCAGTTGTACTTTACAGTTAGGCTTGTATTTCTGGCCCCTTTTACTTTCACCACATCTTGTTATAGTTTTTACTTAGTGTTTACTTTTCCGATTGCTTACTCTATGGTGCTTGTTTACTTTTCAAAGGCAATGCCTTCCTTTTTTCCTGGATTTACGCCTTAGTGCTAGTCGCCATCCCCTAGCCTATGAGAGGCGGGCTTGGGGTAGTCACGACATGGGCCCTGAGGACGGGTCATGACATCCAGACTCAAGTCCAAAATCTCAAATTATTCACTCCTATATTAGAAAAGTTCATGGAGAAAAAGATGATTTAGAAAAGGCAATGCAGTATGGTGGTGAGATCATCACTGATATCATTCAGTTATTGACACCTTATCTTCATGTGCAAATCACTTCCATTGTGGATCCTACAGCTGTACCTTTGCGGCCTGGTTTAACTCCGTCCTCATCCACTAGTTTTTCTTCTACCTCAAAGTGTGTATCTTAGGATCTGATCTAGATCAGACCTATTATCATTGAAAAAAAATTTCCTTGGTCTTCCACTAAACCCACTTTGGCACCTTCAATTTTTGAAGGGATTCCTCTTCCTTCTCTGATAGTTGGAACACTTCCTTATTCAAACTCTACTTCTCCTCCTATGGATCCTTCTAATACTGCTGCCAAGGGAAAAGAGAATACAACTAGTGCTGATAAAAGTGAAAATTGCATCTTAATAGGGATTTTTTTGTACTTTTTCCTACAGTTTGTAATGACACATATCTTTCTATCTAATGCATTCTGAAATTTTATTATATATTGTCTTATTTACTTTCCTTCTTCTCTTTTTCCTATATCTTTTTGATAATCCCAAAAGGGAGAGAAAATCACACTAAGGGGGAGAAAGCACACTAAGAATAGAAATCTAATTCATATGATTTTTATCATAAAAAAGGTGTATATTGTTGGAATACTCATGTTTTAACCTTGTTTTAATGATCAAAAATCCTATTAACCTTGTTTACGTTATCTAAAATCATGTGTAGAGATGTTTGGTTTCATTATGATTTAGATAAACTTTCACAAGATCCCGATTCTTATAAATCATGTTTTATTATTATAAACTACATTTAATTTTATTCGATAATGATTTATTATATGAATGATTAAGTTTAATTCATTCTGGGAATATTACTACTTAAGACTCTTTATAGATGTTTGGCTAAGTCTATGAAACCGTGAGTCTTCCACTGGTTCTATTTTTTTGGAAAAGGACCAGACCCCGTGACTCAGACACTATGACCCAGACACCATGACTTAGACACCGTGACTTAGGCACTGTGAAAAAGAAACTGTGACCTAGACACTATAACCAATTTCATATCTCGTGAAGTCTGTGAAATTGGTTCCTTTCTACCATCACCAAGACACCGTTCAATGTTTGGAAAAGGATGAGACACATTGATCCTAACACCGGAATTGTATTATCAGTTCCTGATCTCAATGAAACTGTAGCATCACAACTGTCTCACCACTGAAAGTAAAAGAAGAAAAAACTATTTCATGGTGACACCATTTCCAAGTGACACTGTTTAAAGATAGACTGTGACACCATTCTTTAATTTTTTTTTGTTTTCACTGTAATTTCTAATGGTCATATTTGAGTCATTTAAAGGTACTGACATGATTAACATTTCTTTGTAGACATGTCACCTAATAGTATGAGGTAGGAGGTGAAGAACACATGCATCCTATCAGCTCCAATGTGTGCACCTACAATTAAAAGGGATGACAATATTTGTTTCAAATACATATAGAAAGTAGGAGCGAGTATTTTTTTGAAAAGAGAAATGATACATGCAACAAGAAACAATTAAAGAACACCTGAAGAACTCACTCTCGATCCCTAAATACTAGAATACTGAATATTAGATACAAAATAATCTTCATAATACCAACTCCAAGAAGAAAACAAGATAGATATTTGAACTGGAAACCAGAGCACCATATTTTCGCTACTCTTTTTTTCACAAGAAGACTTGATACTTGAATCTTCTTCATCCTACAAGACTAGAGCTACATAGAATAACACTCAAATGGAATTTTATCCTTTTCTCAACATCTTTTCTCTATTGTGTACAATTTTTAGCTTTCGAGCAGTGTGTGTGTGTCTGTATTAAGAAGACACTGTCTCTTATATTAAACAAAAGGATACAAGATATCTCTCCTCTCATACTTTCTTACATTTGTTTACTCCTACATATAAGGGTGGAAGAGGTCATTTTATGACCTGGTAGTTTATACCCACCAAAACAGTGGAAGAGGTCGTGTGACGTGGATAGTCATGTGCCCTATTGTTTACCCCCATCTAGGGTGTGGATCAAGTTTATTAATATAAGCTGCTTGGTGACAGGTTATCACCAAGTGGAGTGGATTTGGTCTTGGCTTGAGACTGAACCACTTGTTTTAGCTGTTGTGTCTTTTAATTTAGTGTTTCTCTTCTTTACTGTATATTTTAGAAAACACTATATTTTACTTTGATAGTTCATCTTGGATAGAAGTTATAACTATTTTTCCTCAATATAATAGTTTCAAAAGTTATATCAATAACTCACATTGATATTACTGATAATTAATCAATCTTATGAATATTTATTGGAATATTCAAACACTTATAACATTATAACCATGATTAACTGGGCTATATTCTATTTAATTCGAGGAAGTTTTCCAAGAACCCATTTTGTAAAAGAAATTTTTATAGATACTCAATTCACCCCCCTCTTGATTAATATACTCCAACCAACAGGTCTTTCCTTTTAAAAGATTTCTCAAAGAGTGACTATGTATCAGTTAAAATAATGTTTTGGAATAACTTATCTTTTGAAATCAATTTACATAGAAAAAAAAATATAAAAACCAGTTAAGATTAATTATAAAAGTATTATTTTTTCTTATATATTAAAAATTATATATGAAAAGATAAAGAAACAAAACACAATAATGAAGCAGAATAAACAAGAGGTTTGGTCTCAAGATGGGAGTTAATCCCGTACACATATAAATCACCTACTCCCAAGAAGATTATAATAATAAAAAAATCCACCACCTAGATTAGGTAAAGAAACAAAATCTACAAGTATTCCATGATAAAGTTCCTCTTCCACAATTATATGTGGGAAGTAAAGATAACACATGCCACACAAGGACCTCTTCCACAAACATCATGGGAAAATAGATGTAAACAAAGGAAAGAATATCAAGTATTCTCCAATTAGGTGAAGGATAGAGTGTGTGTTTGATAATAGAGTAACGAAACACTGCTCAAAATAAAAACAATAAATAGCTACAGAAATAAAGAAAATAGTAATGCTTGGTATGGTATGCTGAGAATGTTCAAAGTCCTCAGATCAATGTCAATGAGGAGTTTTAGATTCGTAATTGAAAATTGTAGTAGAACAGAGAATCAACAGAATCTACAATAATGTTATAGTTGATCACTATCAATATCCAAATCAATATCTATAATGGATTTTATGCTTATATGTAATTGATCTTCACAGTAGATGAATCATTTAGTTTTTATATATTCATAGTTTTTATTGAATTTTTTTTTGTATGTTTTTCAGTTAGTAATAGCTATATAGGTTATAAGTATCTAGTAAATAGAAAGTTATGTCCTTAATATATATATAGAAGCATCAGTTGGAGAAGATCCACAATACTCACATCGAAATTGACTATGTCATGACGGATTGGTAAAATAATCCTTGAATAGGACATAGACGTTGAGCAATTCAAGCCAATGTCCTCAGAAAAAAATGATAGCAAGAATTTGGTGGTGAATTAGCATCAGGAGGTATCTCAGACTAGTGGTTTCTCAGATTCTGGTGGTGACTCAAAGATTGATTGTAGCTCATCCTTGTGGTAATAAGCCTAACGAAGACTCCTAATAGGTAGTGACTCACCGTAATGGTAGCTCTGGGATGACGGTAGAAAGTTCTGGTGGTGTCTTTGAGGTAATGGTCAATCACCATGAAAGTTAATCGAATTATCATAAAAACTATCTTAGAAAATAAAATTCTATCATAAAACATGTTTATTATTACTACTAAAAGAATAATGGATTATTATCATTAAAATAAGAGAGTTTCAAACACATTCCACACAAGTAGGTGTCAAAACCATGGTTATCAGGAGACCTCTTATCCTCTTTATTTCCCTTGAACATATAGGATCCACCATATTACTTCTTCATTTTAATGGAACTTAATACTATTTTATCATGTGATGAAATTTTTGGAGAGGATAGTTACCTTTGGAGACTTAGCATAATACCTTCAAATAAATGATTAATCTTGTTTTCCAAATTACGTATGTAATCTATAGAATACCTAGCTAGTCTTTTGAAGGTAGCCTCATAATCTTCAATGCTCTCTTCTTAATTTTTGTTTAAGCTAATGAATTTTTTATTTATTTCAGTTAGTTTGTCATGAGGGAAATATTTTTGAAAGAATTTTTATTTAACATTTCTCCATTCAATGTATTTTATTTCATCTTACTCTTTAGTATTATGTATGAACAACAACCATTGATCAGAATCTACCTTGAGACAATATATTTCCCATACTACCTTTTCATTTTCATTTCATCCCAATTCTAGTAATATATTTTCAAGGGACTTGATCCACTAATCAGCTACCAATGGATTAAGAGACCCACTAAAATATAGGGTCTTCTCATACATGGAATGATCTAACATAGGTGTAGTATGGTTATTCTTCATAACCTAAGTAAGCTGTTCTAATATGGTCATGATCTTCTCAAATACAACACTAACTCTGTTGACTTGCTCAATAGAAAAATCCCAATATTTTTGTGGGTATTTATTCCATTTCTTCCATTGGGATCCATCAATAAATAATGACACACACTAAGTTATCTCATAATTATCATGATTATTTATCCAAAAAATCCGCTTTAAGGAATTATTATAATTATCATGGTTATTTAATATCTAGTTCCCAAGGCTTCTTCTAAACCTGCTCTCATACCAAATGTGACAACCCTGACCCCAACATCCTAGTGTCAGTGGTTATTTTATTACAATGGAATAGATACAAGAGATCACATCACCAAGGATCGATCAGTTTATTAGTATTGAAGAACTAGATACATACGGTCTTCCCTTATAACATTGGTAATTAAACATATAATATGACAAAGGAAAATAAACTACTTCCTTGAAACTTATTAAATGATTTCATCTTCATAACCTAGATAAGTAAGAAAAATAAAAGGGTGATCTCAAATTATTAGTGAGGGTTACATGAATAAATAACAAGTGAGGAAAATTCGATAAGGCCTAGTTATTATGGAAAGTTAGATAACTAAGAAAACATATTCTATCAATACACTCAGAATGAAGATGCATCAAAAGATTTTTTTCATAAGGAAAATATCATGTATAGTAATAAATGAATACTGAATAAAGAAAATTCTTAATTTTTTTAGACTTAATGTATCTGGAACATAAACCACTAACATCAAGATAAGGCGGATTAAGTTCATGGGTAAAAACATGTCTGATTATGCTTATTCGTCTTAGAAAAAAACACAAAGTTTTTTTCACCAACTGTTTTATCTCATGAGACTTGTTAATGTATCAAGGGTTTATCTATAACTAGGCCCCACCCATAACTACAAGTACAAATATTTTTTATACATATATTTAATTCATGAATAATATAACTTATCAAAATATCTGTATTGAGTAGAAAATACTTATTTATCAATATCTCCCCAGTAAAAAATAATTTAAAGAAAACTAATTATGAAAAAATGGTATAAAAATCAAACAATAATCATATCCATGATATAATAAATATGTATATTTGATGAAATACTCAATTAATTATGATCATAAATAAAATGAAGTATATATACACCACACATAAGGAATAATAGGTGAATAAGGAAGAACCAATGGGAATTACATAATGGTGTTTATGAAAGAATGAATTTAAATGATACTTGGAAATTTATGAGAAAAAATAAGCATAAATCATGATAAATTATTTTCAAGTTAATTTAAAATATGTAGAAATAGTGTTTTAGAAATTTTAAAAATGATACACTTTAGTGTGGTTTAAGGGAAGTATTAAAGCGACTTTAAAGAGAACAAATCCATATTTTTTGCATAAAACCAGAAATGAAAAAGATATTTTTTCATGATTAAAATATAAATTGAAGACAAATATTTGTGGATTAAACTATATTATGAAGTTTACTTCAAAATGGATAAGAAATTTGGAAATTACCTTTAATCAGGCTTGCTTTTCGGGAAGAATTGATGTGGGAACCTTATAAAATGTATATTTTCCTATCAGATAAAGAATAATTGAGCTAGGTTCATATGTTTTGAATAAACAAAAAGAATTTAGGAGAAGTAAATAAGAATAATTAATAATTACATTTGGGTAAATAGAGTGAAAGCGTAATCTAAAGGAAATGTGAGGGTTCAAAGAGAATCCCCAACCTTATGTTCGAAAGTGTTCTTCCCTTTCTATTAATATCATGAATAGTAAAATTAGATTAATTAATAAGTTATTTCATAACTTATTAAACATACATTTTTTTAGTATAATTTTATTAAGTTAATTTATGTCTTTTGTTATCCGATATAATATCAAATGTCGTCATTTAGGAGTGTTTGTTTCCTTAATTTTCAGGATTGGTTCACTTGTATATATATATGAATGATCATGTAAAATGGGAACAATTATCCAGAATTAAAATTACATGTTATTAATGAATATCCATAAGATTAAATGGTATTTAATATTTTTTTTTCAGATATGAGGATGATTCATTAGATAAAATGTCAATGATAACCATTTAGATTATTTTGGTGTTTTTTTATCATTACGGACTTGTTTTGTTTATTTTAATTAATATTTTGTACATATACTGGTTATAGAACACTAAATAAGTTTTAATATAAATTTTAAAATATGGTTTAATCAATATAATGGTTTTATGACCAACCATGAAGGTTTTATAAGAAAATAGAAAATCATCAACCATAAAGGTGGTGAATCGGCACCTCTTGGACGATGCAATCATGTTTATAACAACATGGGGAGAGAAGGTAAATGATGGTGGATATACCACTAACATTATAAAATTTTAATATATATTATATAATTTATCTATCATTCATTTTGGGATAGATTATGTAAGGATAGTATAAGAAAATAAAAGGAATTAAGATAAATTGAAAAAGAACGAAAAAGGAATTTACCTCTTGTATAGCCTCACATTGATAACCACCTTAAAGAACTTGGGATTGATATTTTGGTGATATCATCAAGGCCAAGACATGGGGAAGATGTTTGGGAGGGTAATTGGGAAGAATATAAGTGATCTAAAATGCTTATAATGTGTCAGGAGAAGAGGTGGTGGGGGTGGTATTTATAGTGGGAGGATGGGGTGTTTTTGATTATTTAATTCATTAGTTTATTATTTGGGCTCAAGATTATCAAAAATGTTGATTAATGTAAAAATTTAATACCCCATATTTTTCTAAAAATAAATTTAAATTCATGGAACTTTGTTTTAAGTAGATATATATAACTATCCTTTAAACATAATTTTTCTACTTCTATGTTTTAAATTTCAAGAAACCGTCATCTACAATTGTGTTCAGTAAGTTATTTAGAGTCTAAAAAAACTAACTTGTTTTTTGTGAATAGTAAAATACCCATATGAATAGTAATATGACCCTAATTAATAGTAAATTTTATTATTATTTTATTTTCTTAAGGCTTTAAGATAATAACATCTTGGTTAATTTTTCAACCTGATATAGAAGTTGTTATAGAATTAGACTTGTTAATTTTTGAATTAAGTATGATTTTATTTAAAAATTAAATTAATAATATTGGGAAATTTATTTTCAAAAAAATGGACTTCATTTTTTAATTTCACCTGTCGATAAATGGTTAGGGTGATTTTTGGGAATTTTTCTGTAAAAAATGATTTTTTGGTGAATAGTAAAAATACAGTTTTTAGTTTCTGTGTGTTAATGACATCATTAATGATGTGATAATGATGTACTAAATCATTCCGACTTGTGTATAGTTAAATAAGATGTGAGGTGTCCCAAGTGGCTTTTACCATGGGAAAATACCATGGTCAAGCCCATGGTTTAACAAATACCACTCGTGAGGTGTCCCTTGGAAATTATTAAAATATTCCCTTACTTTTCTATAAATACCAACCCATTACTTCATTAACTTCATTACTAATTCCTCCTAAATGAAGCTCTAGCCTCTATACCTTCCTAGTAGTCCTCCCAAGGTTTCCAAAAGCCCCAAAGTCCCAACCTTCATGTTCTAAGGGTTACTCAACAAGGTAATAAAATTATCAATTTGTTTATTTTTCCATTCAAGTTCTCTTTTATGTGGTATAAATTTCAAGTTTCCATACAATGTTCTTATTTACTTATTGTTATTGATCTAATATATATTATGATTCATTTCTGTATGAGTGTCCCTTGTCCCCTATATTTTTAATATTTTCTAAAACCATGTTGTGTAGCTGTTAGGCTGCCAAATTTTTGTAAGGGATTTCTCAATTATTATTTCATTTTGAGTTCCATTCTTTTCTTATTATTTATTCATCTCTTCTTACCCAAGAGGCATGAAATATCTATAAATATTTTATATTCTGGATTTTATCATGTTCATGTAAAATTCATCATCATTATTTTTCTCCTCTTTCACTTATTCAAGGAATACAATCATTGTCCATGATGTGTTGAACTACCGACATCGTGGATGATGTGATTTAAATTTTCATTCATTCTTGCAATTCTGGATAGAAAATCATTTTTATCATTGAACCAGACTATAATATATGTATTATGTCTCATAAATGGTTGTAGAATTATTTTTTACACATGTATTTAATTTAAAAAACAAAATGAGGAAGTTATTATCAAAGAACCACTAAAATGATCTAAACGAACATCATTAATGTTTTAACTTATGAATCATACTCATGTAAGAATTAAAAATGATAAATGGTATAATTTATGTTACTGGATATATGTAAAAACTACTACATTCTAATTCTGTATTTTCACTTCCAATCGACAAGAACATCCACCATGAACCAATCTTGGAAATCATGTAAAGAACTCACCCCAAAACAGTCCAAGGAGCAAAATACTAACAATTAAATAGTGAAATGATGTTATGAAATGATAATATAAGATGTTATAAACATGAAAATGTTTCTTTAAAATACTAATAAAACTCTTTTAACCATTATAAATAATTTTTAAACAAGTTTTAACTAAGACAAACCTGAGGTAAGAGAATTCATAACACAATTTCCATTCTTTGGGACAACCTTCTACTTCATTATTTATGTGCTATTTAAATTTTCTGTGTGATGACTTATGTTTATATTATATTTTATTATGTGTATTTATAGTATATATACATACTCCATCCACTCTATTAAGTCTCCCTTCAATTGAATTATATTTATAAGGGGATTTTCTTTAAAAATCATCGATTTAAATTCTATTTTACAAAATTCAAAAGTAATGTCTTTATGATATTATTCATGTTGTATGGTTATTTTTTGGTTCTTGGGAATTATTTATGATGATGTTTGGTACCTATATTTCCCTCCAATGAATTTTCTATTTGTATGTTAGAGGTTTTCCAAATGGTTACTCCAAGTGTAACTACGATGGTTACACAAAGTAAGGTAGTTGTGAGGGTTACAAATTATTTGGTAGCCAAGATGGTTATGAGATTATGTAAGTAATTCCCTAAGATAAAATTATGATTATATTTATATTCTCATGTTTTGTGTGGATCTTGTGTAAATCTCATGTTACACAAAGTAAGTTTATATGGGTGACAAGCATGTCTTTTGTAAATGCTTTCATACGTGACGAGTATTCATGGACTAATGCGCTATTTCCTTCATTTCCATCCCTTACTAATATTTTGTGTTCGTCCCAAGTTTTTAAATTATTTTCACAGGTTAATGGATGTGTAATACAAAGAAGGAATCCATTTTAAATTTTGAATAAGTTTCAAGGAGTCATGTTTTTGTTTTGATTTGTTTTATACTTTAAAAAAATGAAAACTATTTTTATGGTATCCACTATGTAATAATGTGTAATGTTATGAATGTTTTGATCCAATTATCTAAAGCTCTAAACATGAAAGGATCCTCAATGTAATAGGAAGTGTTTTATTGACTAAATTCAAGATTATGTATATAATAAGGATGGTTCCTTATAGTTGGTATTAGAGGATGGTTTAGATAACTTTAGGGGTTAGGGTTATGTTAATAGAATACCATAAATGATTTTAACTCTATGTTTAATTTGAAATGTTATAGAATTTAAAGATTACCTTGTTTCTTCATCTAAGATATGTTTGTTCAAAATGGTTGTCCACAGAAGGAACATGGATTCTGAAGAGGAGAGGCACCGGTAGAATGACATCCTTCCGGATCTACAACCCAGAATGGTAGGGATTGGAAACGAGTAGTTTGTGATATTAATGGATGATATAATGTAGGAAATAAATGGTGGTGTCATCCATGCAAGAGAATAAATAGAGTTACCACAACAGAACATGACCGTTTTGGAACATTTTATGAGACAACACCCTGCTGCTTTCAATAGATCTTCTGACCCAGTAGTAGCTGAAGGATGGATCAAAGCCCTTGAAAATATTTTCGATCTTATGGGATGTTTAGACAATCAAAAGGTAAGTCTTTACATTTATCATTTTTAAGGGGAAGCTGATCAGTGGTGGTCAATGGTAAGTAATATCACCGGTAGAGAGTATTTTTATGCCTTAAAGTGTGATGAATTTAAAAGTCTTTTCCTTGAAAAATATTTTCCTAAGGTGGTGAGACTTAGAATTGAGAAGAAATTCCTTGAATTTAAACAGAAGGAGGAAGATTCAGTGGTTGTGTACGAAGTGAACTTCACCCAACTGGTGAGGTATGCTCCAAATCATATTCTAGATCTTGATAGAAAAATAAACTACTTTTACTCTGGATTGAAGCCAAGGTATCGAAGGGTGTTGGGATCCTATTAATTCAAAATTTATGAGATTCTTGTCTAATATTATGAGAGGGTAGAGATGGAGTTTGTTGATGATCATGTTAATTTTGGAAACAAAGAGAAGAAGAGGTCCAGATGGTAAGAAATGGGTATGAATCAACCAAAGAAATATGATGGTAAGAAAATTCAATTTCTAGTTTGTGAAAAGTGGGGAAAAAAGCACCCTGGGGAATGTATTATCAAAATAGGAAGGGTTTTGAATGTGGTAAGTTTGGACATATGGCCTGATATTGCAATAAAAATGATCCTAAGACTAATCCTGATAAGAAAACTATAAAGTGTTTTAAATGTGGTGAAATGGGTCATTATGAAAATTCCTGCCCAAAGAGAGATCCGAATGATGCAAAGAAGCCAGACTACAAGCAGAAATGTGTAGTGAGATCCTTTATGAATACGTTAGTAGATGTTAAGCCATCCAATAAAGTTGTATCAGGTACTTTGTTTGTTCACTCATATTTTTCAAATGTTTTGTTTGATACGGGGTCTATACATTCTTTCATCTTTGAGAATTTTTTTGGTAAATTGAAAATATCCCCTCAATAAAAGAAACCATAACTTGTTGTTAAAACACCAGGGAGAAATGTTATAGAAATTAGGAATTATAATAATATTTATATTGTGGTTTGTGGAAAGAATTTACCTGTAAAACTTGTTGTTTTACCCTTAGTCGAGTATAATGTTATTCTGGGAATGGATTGGCTTTCATATTATCATGCTAAGATTGACTGTAGAGATAAAGAAGTTGTTTTTCAAAAAGAGTTTTAGTTTGTATACAAGAATGAACCAATAAAATTTATAACATATCAGGAAGATGAGAAACTTTTGAAAGATGGAAATGAAATTTATCTTGATCATATTGTTGAAAACAAGGGAACTATTCAAATTAATGATGTTCCATTGGTAAATGAAAACCTTGATGTTTTTCCTAATGAGTTACCCAGTGTCATACCTGACTGAGAAGTCAAACTAACAATTGACTTAGTTCCTAATGCTAATCCGATTTCAAAACGCCCATATCATATGGCTCCAATAGAACTTCTTGAATTGAGAAATCAGCTGTAAGATATACTTGATAAAGGCTTCATTGTTCCTAGATCTTCACCATAAGGAGACCCTGTTTTGTTTGTTAAAAAGAAATAAGATACCATGAGACTCTGCATTGATCATAGATCTTTGAATAACATCACTATGAAAAAAAAGTATCCTTTGCCTCAAATCAATGACTTGTTTGATCAGTTCCAGGGATCTTAGTACTTTTCCAAGATTGACTTGAGATCCAGATACCATCAGTTGAAGTTGAAGGAGAATTAAATACTAAAAAGAACCTTTCGTACTGGATATGAGCATTATGAATTTGTTGTTATGCCATTTGGATTAACTAATGCACCTGTTTTATTCATGAATCTTATGAAAATAGTATTTAATGAGTTCTTGGATAAGTTTGTGGTTGTATTTATTGATGAAATTCTTGTATTTTCTAAAAATAAATAGGAGCATGAAAAACATATAAGGGTTGTTTTACAAACCGTAAAAGAAAATAAAATATATGGAAAATTCAGCAAGTGTGATTTTTGGTTGCAACATATTTCTTTTCTTTGGAACATTATAAATAAGGATAGAATAATAGTTGATCCTTCCAAAAAAAAAGTGGTTGATGAATGGCCAAGACCCAAAAATGTTACTGAGATTCGTATTTTTCTTGGGTTAGCAGGTTATTACCGACGGTTTGTTAAGAACTTTGCACAGTTATCTAGCCTGATAACTTAGTTAACACAAAAAGAGGTTAAATTTTTTTGTACAGAGGAATGTGATGTTTTTTTTTCAAGAACTGATGAAGAGATTGGTGAATTCTCCAGTTTTGGCCTTGCCTTTCCGAAATGGTGATTTTGTCATCTACAATGATGCTTCATTGAAGGGACTTGGCTGTGTTTTGATGCAGAATGATCAGGTAATTGCTTATGCTTCAAGACAACTAAAACCTCATGAGTTAAATGATCCCACACATGATTTGGAATTGGTAGCTGTGGTTTTTTCTTTGAAAATTTAGAGGCATCATTTATATGGAACCAAATGTGAAATATATAATGAACATAAAATTCTAAAGTATATATTCACTTGGAAGGAATTAAACATGAGGCATAGAAAATGTCTTGAACTGATGAAGGATTATGACTACATGATCAATTACCATCCTGGAAAATCAAAAAAAGTAGTGGATTCCTTAAGTCAAAAACATCATGCATCATTCACCATGATACGTTTGGAACATGATCCCCTGATTAATGATTTGATAAATTTTGGAATAGAAGTTATTGGTGTAGGTAATACATCTGTTTTGTTTCAGGATTCAATGTAGTATTCATTGTCAGACAGAATTAAGCGAGCGCAGAAGGAAGACCGTGAGCTACAGAAAAAGGTACAATTGTTAAAATGGTATGTTTCTAGAATGTAACCTTGATAATGATTGTGTTTTAAGATTTGAAAAAAAGGTTATGTGTGCCTAGTGATTCTCATATGAAGAAATATTTCCTATGTGAAGCTCATAGTTATCCATTTTCTATTCATCCTGGTAGTACTAAAATGTACAAAGACTTTCAAAAGTATTATTAGTGTGATGGAATGAAAAGAGATATTGCTGATTTTACATTGAAATGTTTGACATGTCAATAGGTTAAAGCCGAGTGATAGATACCGAAGAGGATTCTTCAGCCTTTTCCAGTTCCAGAGTGGAAATGGGAGAATGTATCCATGGACTTTGTGGTGGGACTACTAATGAATTATTGAGGTAACAATGAGATTTGAGTTATTTTTGATCAGGTAACAAATTCTGAACATTTTCATTCTATTTCAGATACAATGACTTGGATCATCTTTCTCAATTGTACCTCAAAGAGATTGTTAGGTCACATGGAGTTCCTCTTTCCATTGTATCTGACCGAGATCCTGGGTTCACTTTTATCTTTTGGAAGGGACTTTAGATGTCATTGGGCACATAGTTAAATTTCAGTACAACTTTTCATCCTCAATCAGGTGGGTAGTCATAATGAATGACTCAAACTTTGGAGAATATGATTTGAGCTTTTTCAATGGAATATCATGGAAGTTGGGATCAATATCTTTCTTTAGTTGAGTTTTCTTATAATAATAGTTTTCATTCCAGCATTCAGATGGCACCTTTTGAGGCCTTGTATGGGAAGCAGTGTCAGACTCCAACATTTTGGGATGAAGTCAGTGAAAGAAAGTTGATGTGGCCAAAATTAATAGAAGAAGTGGCTTAGAAAGTAAGGATGATCTAGCAGCACATGAGGACAGCTCAGAGTAGGTATAAAGGTTATGCAAATAACAGAAAGAAAGACTACTCTTTTGAGGTAAGTGACCATGATTTCCGTAAAATATCTCCACGGAAAAGTGAGATGCATTTTGGTAAGAAAGGGAAGCTAAGTCCACAGTTCATCAGTCCTTTTGAAATCTTGGAGAAATTTGGAACAGTTACATACCGTGTAGATTTTCCTCTGAGTTTGTTTCAAGTACACAATTTTTTTTTCATGTTTCGATGTTAAGAAATTTTGTTCTAGATTCATCACATGTCTTGATCCCAGAAGCAGTTCAGCTGGAAGAGAACCTTTCTTATGAAGAGAAACTAGTTCAGATTATTGATTCAAGGGAATATGTATTGTGGAATATGGTAATCTACCTGATAAAGTTTTTTTTTGGAGAAACCACATGGTCGAAGAAGCAACATGGGAGTCTGAAAATTCTATGAGGGAAAATTACCCTCAATTGTTTAATAAGAAATTAAAATTGTGAGTACACACTTTCTAGAAGGAGGGGATAATGAAACACCCCAAGTTTTTCTAAAAATTAATAGAAATTCATGGAACTTTGTTTTAAGTATTTATTTATAACTATACCTTAAACATAATTTTTCCACTTCTATGTTTTGAATTTCCAGAAACTGTCATCTAAAATTGTGTTCAGTAAGTTATTTAGAGTCTGATGAAACCAAATTGTTTTTTTTTGTGAAAAGTAAAATACCCTTATGAATAGAAATATGAATATTAATATGACCCTAATGAATAGTAAATGTTATTATTATTTTATTTTCTTAAGGCTTTAAGATAATAACAACTTTTTTAATTTTTCGTTGTGATATAGAAGTTGTTATAGAATTAGAATTGTTAATTTTTGAATTATGTATGATTTTATTTAAAAATTAAATTAATAATATTTGGAAATTTATTTTCAAAAAAATGGACTTCATTTTTTAATTCTAAACGTCAATAATCAGTTAGGGTGATTTTTTGGAATTTTTCTGAAATAGTTGATTTTTCGGTGAATAGTAAAAAATACAGTTTTTAGTTTCAGTGTGTTAATGACATCATTAATGATGTAATAATGATTTTATAAATTTGGTAGACTTGGGTATTTTTAAATTTTCTGTGATGTGTACCATGTGGCTTATACCATGGGAAAATACCATGGTCAAGCCCATGGTTTTTCAAATACCACTCGTGAGGTGTCCCTTAGAAATTATTAAAATATTCCCTTACTTTTCCTATAAATACCAACACGTTCCTTCATTAACTACATTTCCAATTCCTCATCAACTAAGATTTGGACTCCTTACCTTCCTAGTAGTCCTCCCAATATTTCTTCAAGTTCCAAGGTCCCAAACTTAAACTTCTAAGGGTTACTCTACAAGGTAAGAAAATTCTCAATTTCTTTCTTTTTCCATTCAAGTTCTCTTTTATGTGGTATAACTTTCAAGTTTCCATACCATGTTATTATTTACTTCTGATTATTGATCTAATATATATTATGATTAATTTCTATATGAGTGACCATTGTCCCCTATCTTTTTAATATTTTCTAAAACCATGTTGTGTAGCCGTTAGGCTGCCAAATTTTAGTAAGGGATTTCTCAATTATTATTTTATTTTGAGTTCCATTGTTTTATTATTCTTTCTTAATCTATTATTACCAAAGAGGAATTAAATCTCCATAAATAATATTTATTATGTATTTTATCACGTTCATGTAAAATTCATCATCATTATTTTTTTCCTCTTCAACCTATTCAAGGAATAAAAACATTGTTCATGATGTGTCAAACTACCGACATCGTGGATGATGTGATTTAAATTTTCATTAAATCTTGAAAGTCTAGTTATAAAAACATTTTTATTGTTGAACAAGGTTATAATATATGTATTATGTCTCATAAGTTGCTCTAGAATTATTTTTTACATGTGGTTTTAATTTATAAAACAAAATGAGATCGTTATTATCAAAGAACCACTAAAATGATCTAAAAGAAGATCATATTGTTTGGACATATGAATCATCCTCAGGTAAGAATTCAAAATGATAAATCAAATAATTTATGTTACTATATATATTTTAATACTACTCCATTCCAATTTTGGAGTTTCTCTTCTAATCGACAAGAACATCCACCATGAACCAATAATGGAAATCATGTAAAGAACACACTAGAAAACCATGCATGGAGAAAAATACTAACAATTAATGGGTGAAATGATGTTATGAAATGATAATATAAGATGTTATAAACATTAAAATGTTTATATAAAATACTAATAACACTATTTTAACCATTATACAGGATGTTTAAACAAGTTTGAAGTAAGAAAAACCCAAGGTAAGGGAATTCTTAACCCGATTTCCATTCTTTGGGTTAACCTTCTACTTTATTATTTATGTACTATTTAAATTGTATTTGTGATAGGCTCTATTTATATTATGTGTATTTACAATATATATTCATACTACATCCACTCTATTAGGTCTCTATTCAATTTTATGATATTTATATGTAGATTTTCATTAAAAATCCTCTTTTTAAATTCTGTTTTACAAAATTAAAAAGTAATTTCTTTATGCTATTATTCATGTTGTATGTTTATTCTTTGGTTATTTTGAATTGTTTATGATGAAGGGTGGGACCTATATTTCCATCCAATGCATTGGTTATGTGTATGTTGTAGGTCAGTCATATGGTTACTCCAAGTGTAACTACGATGGTTACACATGTATGGTAGCCGTGAGGGTTACAAATTATAAGGTGGCCAAGATAGTTACAAGAATATATAAGTAATTCTAAAAGATACCTTTATGATTATATTCATGTTCTCATGTTTTGTGTGGATCTTTTATAAATCTCATGCTACACAAAGTAATTATATATGGGTGACAAGCATGTCTTTTGTAAATGCTTTCATACGTTACGAGTATTCATGGACTAATGTGCACTTTCCTTTATTTCCACCCCTAACGAAGCTTTTGTGATCATCCCAAGTTTTTAAATTATTTTCACAGGTTAATGGATGTGTAATAAAAAGAAGGAATCCATGTTAAATGTTGAAGAATTATCAAGGATTCATGTTTATGTTTTAATGTTTTATACTTTGAAAAAAAATGGAAACTATTTTTATGGTATCCACTCTGTAATAATGTGTAATGTTATGAATGTTTTGTACCAATTCTCTAAAGCTCTAAACATGAAAATATCCTCAATGTAATAGGAAGTGTTTTCTTGACTAAATTCATGATTATGTATGTAATAAGGATGGGTCCCTAATGAAAAAATATCGTAACTATAGAATTTTATTTTGAAATATTGGCCACTTACATTATCCATGACTCAACCATGGTTCAAAAATTCATGTATTTGGATAAAATGAAAAATACCGTAAATTATCGTATTTCATTATTAAACAAAAATTAAACTATTTTTTAAAAATCCCAAAAAATAACCTCAACCATTTTTAGACATATATAATTCAAAAATAGACTCCATTTTTAGAATTTTTTTTTCTAAATATGATAAATTTATTTTTTAATTAAAATCACCATTTATTTAAAAAATACTGATTTTAAAATTATAACTTATTTTATGACACTTTGAAATTTTAATTAAGGTCTCATAAAATAATCTTATAGTCATAAGACAATATAATATTAATTTATGAATATAATTTATGAATATAATTTTTCTTTTAAATTATTATATTAATTATAAATTTTTAAATAAACATTTTTGTTTTACAAAATTACCCATACTTAAATTATCCTTTTTGAAAAATTTATTTACTTATTATATTATATAAATATATTATGTTTTAATTTATGAGATACCTAAATTTTATTTATAATATCATAGGTGAGGTTATTATCCTAATGGCCACAAACTATTCCTAATGGTTACATTACTATTCCAACGATCATGTTAATATTTAATTGTATTTCATGGTTTGTTTTTGTAAAATAAACTATTGAATAAATTGAATTTATTTAAGAAGGTACATAGCATAAAATATTGGGGTGTTATATCATGTGTACATGTTCAATTGAGACTCCTACATAGTCATACTTGAGTGTTTTATTTACATTCTCTAGAGAAATGTAGTCTCTAATAGAATCTCCCTACATTTGTTCTTTAAAATAACGTATGACATCACTACCACTTTATAACCTTGTATCCACAAGAACCTTCAATGTTAGTAAATTTGAATATTGAATGGACAGGGTAAAGGTACTTTGTGAAGATATTTTAAATTATTCGGTTGATCATTTAGATCATTTTGATTCAACCTTTAATTTCACCCCATCCCTTTGTCAGTCTGTAATAAAATTCAACAGTTCAAACCTTTTCTCATTAATTGTTTACGGTTTTTTCCAAAACATAAATCGGAAATGAATAACTCCTTATAAATTTTTTTTTATAGGATCTAACGATCATGATATGAATGTTCCAATAGATTAATTGACTATATGAATATCATCGTCATCAAGTGGAATAAGTAGCTTAGTACTCGAATCATGATCTATGATAATCCCCAATATCACATGTCCTGTTGGAACTTTTATATTATGTAGAGTTTCTTCTTGGATAACAAAAATGATGTCCTTTACAGTAAGGCGATGGGTGTGTGTTGATAAATTTAAATCACAATCATTTTCACCCTATAGAATATCATCATAGGAAAGGTATCAATGTATATTTTATTCAAATTTCACATAAACCATTATGAGAATATGTATTACCTCATCTAATAGAGAACTTTTATAGGGAATGTCTCACCTCAAAGTTGGTGTTGGTTGGGGGATCATCATGTCGTGGTTGTTCTTGAGTTTTTCTCCTATTTTCTTATTTACGATAACATTTTTTGGAAACTCAGACTACCAATGGAATTTTTCTCCAAGAGAAGATAATAATGATTTCATACCTTCCATGTGTTTATCTTTATCACCTTTTTCTTTTATTTTCTCAAAATATGTTTTGGTTGTCACCCCAAAACTCAAACCTCTAACATGGCCTTACTATTCTGGCCACTTCAATCCCGCTAATAGTAGTTTCTCATATGGTACAGCTAATGATGATTCCTATGTCTAAATTAGATAAAAAAATATAGGAAAATAATTAATCATTTTTATTTATTAGTTATTTAAATAACAAAAAAGAATGGGGGTACATCCATCTATAATCTATAGGACCATGTAGCTGAATCTCTCTTAACAAGTGAACCATCATATCAAAGAATGTTGGTAGGAAGAATATTTATAATTCGCATAATATAAAAACAATTTATTTTTCCATAGTTACAGTTCTATTGCTTTTATGTATATATATTTGAAATAGAATCAAATATTTTTTAATGTATGATAGAGATTCTGGAAAATAATATAATGTAAAGTAACAAACATTAGATATTGTATCAAAACATAATATTCATGTGATTTCATTCCCATTAACATTAAATTATTCATTGAAATGATATTATTGTTATTTTATGAATACCCATTAGGAACCTTTACATCATTCTAGAAGTTTAAAAACTAATAACTCTCCTCCTTGGAAAAATTGTAAGCAGTTGAAGGAAAAAAGTTCAGTTTTTACCCTTCACTAGCACAAACTCTTCCAATACTCTCATGTCAATCATATCCAGTCTAGCCTTAATTAGATCCTTTGTTTTTTTAGTGAATTTAATAAATTTCCATTGAAACTATCACATTCATTTTTTCAACATGCATAACATCAATAAAATTCCTAACATACAAACAATTCCATTATGCTGATCAAAAAACTGATCTTTTTTTCCAATCGGTTTTCATATGGTTTTTCAAAAACGGTTTACCAAAAGCAGTAACTATATCTTTTACTTTCTCAAATAGTTCATCACATATTAGTGGAGATTGTGGTTCACTTTCTTCGAAACTCCCATTGAATGATTTCATCCAATATCGATTCTTCTGTCATCGGGGTAGAAATATATAATGCCTTAGAAACAAATTCTTCAATAGATGTTTCAACATAATTGCCTTTCTAATTTATTCAAAAATGGGACACCCTTTACTTACTTTAATACTATCTCCTCAAAAATTTCTATAAGAAGGAAATTTATTTATCATCCCTTACAACATGAATCTCAGTGTGAAATCTCCATTTCTATAAGAATCATGCAATGTAACAAATGGATCCGATAATAATTTCAAATCTTTGATCAATAGATCCAAATAAATATTAATATCATTACCCAGTTGTTTTGGTCCTAATATAATCATATATAATATAATGTATTTTTTTCATTCATTACCACAGTGGAATGTTATAATTTACGAAAATAATTTTCCTTGTATTGTGAGTGTTGCTTCAAAATAAAAAGTATTCACTCCATCTGTAGATGGTGAAAGATGGAGGTTGCTCAGTTCGTTTCCAAATTCATGTTAATCATGATCAATTCTATTCCTATGAGGATAGTTTATCACAGGAATAAGTTTTCCATCTTTATTTCATGTATCTTTATTCTACATCAATTTTTTTAGTCACCTCACTTTCATATAGGTGTATAATCCTTGGAAATATTGGATAGTTTTATATAACTTTTGTAGGACCCAATTCACCTTTCTTGTATCGAGAATCACCAAAATTTAAGCATTATTTAATTTATTTGTGGTACTTGAAAAATGGTATATAGTAATTTGGACATACATTTATTCTTTTGAAGATCATACCCATGGAATGTGGAATTTGTTTAATATCATATGTTTAGATATGAATCTCATTATCTTTTGAGAGAATATCATTCAAGAGAGAAAGTAGTTCAGTAAAATGGGAATCACTCCATCTGTTATCAGTTTTTAAATATTAAATCTTTAGTATGGATTAAAATGAAATATAATTTTTATAATGAGTATAAAATGGAGTCTTTTCAAAACTCTTTAACTTATCAAACAATTTTAGACAATCACAAAGTTCATCTTCAACTATCATTTCCATTTCCTCAATACGATCTTCGTCATCTTTCACACCTATAATTTCACCCTTGAAATAATATTCTTCAGTTTCCACACTTTTAATCATATTAAATGATCCATAAATTGTAATGTTATCCCAGTCCCTATCTTTGTTCACATCTTCCCCATGTTTAGTCTAAAATTTATAACTTTGATCTATTCTGTGATAGATCAAGTGTTATTGAAACTCCTTTGGACTAGTTATTCTTGAATGAAAACAACATATACAGGGAAAAAGGATTTGAGAAGGGTAATATACATGATATGTTTCAAACTTGATGAAATCTTTCACCTCATATTCATACTATTTTGTTATATGAATATCATCCATCCATTTTTGATTCATATCGTTCCTATTTGATTTGGTAATATTAATATTTATCAGAATAAATAAATACACAAAAGGGGGATTTCAAATAAAAGGAACCCAAAATTTTAATGTTTCAAATAAATTCAATATTATTTTAATGAAATGGGTAATTTAATTTAAGAAAAAAATTACTTCATTGGTTGTAGGTGTCATCCTTTTAATTAATCCATAGTGATCAGTGTTTCTTGGTTTGGGATGACTATAGATCAGGGTAGTTCTAGAAACATAGGTTCTTGTCCATAAGATATGGGGATGTGTCTTAGGAAATAAAATGTAATAATAATTGTTCAATAGATAAAGCTAGTGAGTATGGAAGTTGTATCTATAAATCTAAATGTTCTCAATCTGGGGAGTTGGTGAAGCACAAGAAAATATTTCATAGTTTGTAGTATAAAGTTTTAAAAAGTAGTTTTAGTATTTTTATCCCTATAAGGGACTCCTTGATTTGTGTGACTTTGTGAAGTCTCAACTAGATGGTCTTACACAAACTCAAGATGATAAAACCATTGTAGTTTCAACATTAAAATCATGTCTTTAATTACTCCATGAAAAGTAAGTGGCTTTTGTTCTGAGGAATGAATTTTTGTAGCACTTCGCTTCTTGTGAGGATAAGGTTGTGGGAGTGGCTTCATGATGGATATAATATGGGTTGGATAGAGTTTGTTAAATTCCCTTATTGTGGTGTTATTATCAACAACTGACAAATTAACAATACCCTAGAATCTTCAATGTTCCTTTAGTTTGGTTGGAATGGATGGTTTTCCTTAATGATACATAGGTAATACATTGTTTCCATTTTCTAGTTTAAAACATCATATAAAAAAAAATCCCTAATTTCGTGGATGTATTTTGATAAGTACTCAGTGACCAAAGTGAAAAGTTAATTCAAGTTGTTGGTGCGGAAAATTCATTAAAATTACATCTTAATATATGAATCTGGTTATAGATTTGACAATTTGACCATCTTATCCTAAAAAATCATGAGTGGGATCACTTAAGGAGAAAATGTTTAGGACCTTTCAATACTAAAAATATAAATGAATATGATTTTATCAACATGCCTAAATGAAAAAAATTATTAACTCTTTAATTAATAACTTAGAGATACAATCTACCCAATAACACTAGGAATTATTGGATTCATCATTTATCGTATATGGTTTTAAATACCTATTTTGGTTTCCATAACCTTGAATAATTATATTCATTTAGTTTTCTTTTTTATCGATGTTAAATTTTTTTTTTATTGATAATCAAATGGTGATAGTAATATCATGATTTTTCTTTGGTTTAAATGTTTTAAATTGACTTTTTTAAATAAAATGAACTAATCCAATTTTTAAAATAATACCACATAGAAGGAACATGATGAAATGAAATTTTCATATGAAATTATTAAAGATGTTATTATAAATGATATATGGGTTTGTTGTAAACAGTGGGATTTGGTATTCCTAACACTGGTAAAATTTTCATTATTGTATCTCTAACACTATAAATTTGTTTTTTTCTAAAAACATGGTTATCATTTTCTGTGATAAGTATTTTTCATTGATATGTTATCCAATAATTATAGTTGATGATTTCAATGTTTTATAACATTCCATAATTAAAATCAATAATATTTTTTGTTAAGTTCTACTTGAGAAAGTTCATCAAAGACCTGTAAATATTTATTTAACAATTAATATATTTTTTTTTATTTTTTTTAATAAAAAAATTATATATGTAAAATTTATGAAATATATTTAATATGGAATAAATAAAGAATATATTTGGATGAAATCATCCTATACAACATAATTTGTATGAATATTTGAGTTTTGGTATTCAATGTTCCTCCCAACGGGAAATCATCTTCATAGAAATGACCAGCGGGTTACAATCACTTGTTAGTATTTAAAATTATTTATTGCTGATTAAATCTTCTATAATTTATAACTAATTATTACATACATTTAATTTTCAATAAATAATAATACATGGATACAATTCATTAAAAAATATCATTATATGATGTTTAATTTTTTGAAATGTGTACTTTTAAACAATACATAACAATTTCTTGTCAACATAATATGTAGAAAGAATTCAATATTTATAAGAAAATGAGTCAAGTAGGAATCCATGTTATATGTTTTATAGAATTATTTTTAGACATAAACACAATCCATTTATTTCAATATAAATTGTTATTTTTAATTTCACTAATTTGAATAATAACTATGTGACATAACAATTTTGAATACATGGGAAATCATTGTATTCATTTCAAAAAATTTGTTAAAAAATAAAATTATATGTATCCAAGTATCGATCAATGGTTTTATTAATAAATTACTATTATGTAAATTAAAATTATAGTTTTTGAGTATAATATTTTTTCATAAAAATAAAAATTATGATATATATATATATAATATATAAAGGTTGTGGGAAAAAATCCAAATACTATAAAGTTAGAGGGGTATATAATAAAATTATAGGAATGAATATTAGATCCTGGAGAAGAAAATTAAATGATTTAGTGATGTTTGTTTTTAAATATTTATGAATAAAAACTAGTTTGAAATGGTACCGTAAGAAAAAACCTATAAAATTTCATTTCTAATTTATTTAGCAACATTTACAACTTATTGGAAAGAGAATAATGAAAAGATGTTTATAAAAACGTACTATATTTGAAGAAAGCATAAAATTATTTTGGATGAATATATTTTTTATTGAATATAATTTTTTAAAATTATGTTGACTTAATTATGTTTTTTATTTTTATCATTAAACCTCATGATATAGGATTTCTGGTAATGTTTCCTAGTTCACAATGGTGTGGAGGAGAGGGTTCCACCTATTTCAATTAGGAGGGATTAGATATCTATTTCTGTTTGGTTTCTTTTTTATTATTATTTTATTTTACCTTTTTTCTAGCGCATCACGACATTGATGGTTTTAGGATTTTGTGGTGGGGATAAAATGCCCATTGGAATTCCACTATACCATAGAGGGAAGGTTGGGTCAAACAAGAATAGGATCAGCCGAGACTAAGGAGAATCATGAAGTCTCATACCTAAAAAACAAGGAGTACAAAATTGATACTCCAAAGTAATCCTCTAAAGGCAATCTAACCAATCATCATATCAGTAAGAATTTATTTAACAATTTCCAACGAGCTCGTACCCGAGTGGTAAGGGCTCCTGCTTGGCATCCAAGAGACCTGGGTTCAAAACTGGGTGGAGGTGAATTTTCTGGTTACTGTAGCAGAACTGTAGCAGTCACTGTTCGGTAGTGTAGTAGTCGGAACTAATCACCCGATTTGGGCCTTCGGGTCATCAAAGGCCTTCAGGCCATAGGGCCTTCATGCCACGTAGACCATGGAGTAGCCCAGTTCACATAGAACAGGCCCCAGAAGAAGATCAGAGCAATAGGAGTATAAGCCACCAAATGTAGAGCTAACTGGATTGGAAGAATGAGAGGGTATGGAATCCGCCATCAGGACCAGGCACCGTACAACTTTGTACAGGGAAATGCTAGTAAATCAACAATGCAAGGTTGGGAGCTAGGTGATAAATGATGTAGAAAGCTGAGGTGGGGCAGTTCAAGTGGGTTGGGTCTACAGGTCATTTGTTAGGCATGGTATGCCTCTGGGCCTTCGGGTCATGTACTGCAGGTTTGTCGGGCCTTGTGCCTTGGGACTATGGGTCTTGTACGGGTTCCCCTTAAACCCTTAGAAGGGGGATTATCCATAATAAAAATAAAAAAGAAGAATTTATTTAACAATTATCTATGCATCAAACATACACATTCAAACAAAAATAATCATCAATCATAAACAAAAATCCATTGTATTCATCATGGATCGTCTCTACAATTTATCAATAATGAAACAAGCCATTCAATAAACCCCATCTAATTATATAAAGATTTATCACTTCCCCTTTGAAACAAAATAAATCCTAAAATTATAGGTCAAGTAACTTTTAAAACTCTTTCCTCATTTCATAAAGATTACATCCATTTATCAAAAAATTTACCCATATTAATTTCCCATTCATTTATATATCAGTGGGTGTGAAAATAATTTTCACAACCTTACAATTATTCCAAAAATCCCTTTTAAAATTTTTAACATTAGTATCCCTTTAACATATTCAAATTCTCTATTTGAATATAAACACACCATTTAACTAGATAACCCCAATGTTAAATGCTTTACCTAATAGCTTTAATAAGTGATCTCTTTCTAAGGATGAATGCATGTAAAAAGGGTCATTGAATATTAATATATTTCATCTTAAAACATTTCATTTTAATTAGGTCAAGGCATAACAAGTTGGACTGAACACACTAATCAAGCACTTGAACAAATAAGCAGGACTATGATTTAATTCAGAGGGACCACCTGCACCATTCTCAACAAACATCACTCATCTAGTATTGACCCCTAGTTTTATCAAAAATTGAGAGAAATTTTAGAAATATAAAAACACCCAAATAATATGGCATATTAGATTAAAATGGTGATAGAAAACAAGATGCTAAAATAATTGTATAAAGAATACATGAGGACTCCTAGAAAACCCATGGGCTTTTGATCACAATAGATGATGTTCCCAATGACCAAGGACTAAGAGATATACCTCTTTGGGATGAAGAGAGAAGAAGGGGTGTGAAAGGGGGTCTATTATCCAATATGGGGGAAAAATATTGAATAATAGGTTTAAAGAAACAAGGGGAAAAAGGATTATTTCCACCTTTTATAAAAAATACAATCCATAGCCTCAACTGAGCATGTAGAATACATGAAGAGACATGAGGTGAAAAAATGAATAATTTGGAACATACCATAGATTTGGAGAGGATTGATTCATCAAGAAAGTTGAGCAGCGGTAGCGATAGTATTCAACAAGAGCAACAACAACGGTTTGGTTTAACAAGAGATTGAAGGCGCAAAGTGGAGACAACTCTATTAGGGTTCTTTTATAAGAACACATAATGATTTTTTTAGTGCTTAAAAAAATATGATAAAGTGTTGTTTTTTTCAGTGTTAAAATAGACAATGTGAATAAAATTACTCTTTATCAGTGCTTTCTAGCACTAATAAAGATCTATCATTTTCACAGCTAAAAAGGTGCTAATAATGATCTAATTTTAATTATATATTTATTTATATATATTTATATATATTTAAAAATAATTTTATATATTTATAAATATATTTAAATAATTACATATATTTAGATAATTATATATATTTAGATAATTATATATATTTAGATAATTATAAATATTTATATAATTATATATATTGATAAAATTATAAATATAATAAATATATTTAAATATATTTTTTATAATATTATAATTATTTAAATTTCTATTTATTTATATATAATTATAATTATAAGTAAATATTTTTATAAGTATTTTTATATAATTATAAATGTATATATATATTTATATAATTATATAAAAATATTTATCAATATATAAATATATTTATTAATTATTTAAATATATTTATTGTACTATTATAATTATTTATATATATATTTATAATTATAATTATAACTAAATATATTTAGAAATATTTCTATATAACTCTAAATATATTTATATAATTATATATATATATATATATATTTGAATAGGTTGAGGCTCAGTGGACTCTTCATTAATGATAAACGAAATAAAGGGGAGGGACATACAAGATCGATAAATCCCACATAATACAAAAAAATCAAACAACATGGGAGAGAGTAATAATACTGTGGTGAGAGAAGTGTGCATCCTGACCATGAGGGTGTCATCACCTCCTCAAAGTTTTGACCAACAACCATAGACCACCGCCATCATCTGAAAGAATAGTAATGACATCTTACCTTGTGACTTCAACACCAAGCACACCATCACCTTTTTTACCATCATTATCACTACTAGTAGAGGCAAGTAGTTCAAAAGAGTTATGGTTACTCACATTATTATTTACCTCATCATTAAAATTTTGAGCATGAACACTTCTTATAGGAATGATAAATGTCCATATCTTTTTAGATTCACCCAACCTCGATGCTAAAGGAGCAGCAACATGATGTACCGCCATTCCATGAGAAGGTTCAAATACCAAACCTAGCCTTGAATGAACTTTAGTATCACTAGGAACTAATGAAAAGTCCTGATTATCCTTCCTAAGAAGAGTAAAATAACTCATATGGATCCCCATCCCATTGGAAACATGTAAAAAACCCAAATGAAGACTACTGGAAGAAACAACACACATCCTTGCCTCTTTAGCATGCACCATCCTCAAAAGTGAAGATATTATGACTGTGGAAGGTGGAGTTTCCTTGTATTTAGTAGGTTTTTTTGGTAGTCCAAGACCTAGATGAACTTTAATGCCCATAGAGGAAAAAGTATTGGATGTATCAAAGGTACATTTTAGTAAATAAGCCTCTATATGATGGGAGGAAGAAGCTTCTGATTGAAAAATCAAGGTCCTTCCCATAGAACCCAAGAAGATTCTAGTAGGCTCTAAAGAAAAATATTGAGTGGGAAGAATTTAAAAATTCTCATTGCCCTTCACTGGGAAAGATTTTAAATATAATTATACAACCCTTCTTTATTTAGTCTTCCTTGAAATGAAACCATTCTTTTTTATGCTCCCCATTATAACTCTTGTTGTTTTCAATTTCCTGGTCTTACCATGAAATGATTTCCACATCCTCTTGTGCATAAATATCCTTACAAGCTTGAATTTCATCTAATTCATCACCATCATATTAACCTAAAATGCCCATAGACAACACTTCTTTAATGGAGACCTTAGTTAAGGAATCCTTTAAAGTAATACCAACAACAAAGAATTGATTATCCTCTACAATATCAACCGATGATAAATTGGTCTTACTATTCAAGATGTGAATCCATCCTTCAGAGAAGGATCTTCCAGATCAAGCCTTTGAGTTTCTAGGGAATAACCTTTATCAATTAAATGATTTTTTCTTATTTGTTGATTTACAATCTTATAGGTAGAGGCATGACCATCATTATTTTCAATAAAGTTCTTGCACTAATAATCAATGCACTAGATAGTATCCTAATTTATCTTCTTTCAAAAGTGCTACAGATCATGACCTTTAGTATAATAGTTAAATCAAGAAAGGTCTCTTCTATATATAGATTTAGAATTTCTAACAATTTTAAAATAATCAAAGAAATAATGGTGTTTTTTCAAAACCAATTCTAAGATTGATCTCATCATGTAGAGTGGAGATAACCACCCAATAAATCATAGTAGAAATTAAATCAGATTCTAAAAAAAATAATGCATAATGACAAAAAATAATTGCTTCAGTGGCATTATCAATCTTAATTAGAGTGCCAATTATAGAGGCGATGCCATAAAATTTTTTAGAATTCCATAAGATCCAATTAAGAACATAAATTTTAATCCATATATATGAGAATGTATCCTTAATTAAGATTGAATTTTAACTTCCAATCATGGATCTGAAGCATTACCAACCTTAGATTAATCGATCTTGTACTCCATGCTTGTAATTTCAACTCTATAGTAGGGAATAAAATGTGTAAAAAGACCAAGCCTAGGGAGACACACTTGAAGTCTACAAATCCCCAAATAGAGACTAATTAGAAACAAGATCAAAAAATCTATAGGGTTTCATACCTTTCATTAGAGAAATATGGGAAATTTTTGAGTACTTACACAGATCGATATTTGTTGAAATAGCATCATCTGAGGTCGATACATGAGTGCTAAACCTTTCCTAATAATTCGTCGTGGAGCTTGATTTGCAAGAAATACAAAAGAACCACTTCTAAAAGAATCACTTTTAACAGTTCTATTTTTGGGATTTATCTAAATGCACTATCAAAAAAGCGAGCTTAAAAGTTGACCTTTATCAGTGCTTAGAAAAAGTTCTCTTAATTCCACCCTTAAATAGTGTTGATAAAGATGGCCTTTATCAGTGCATTTTATAAGCACTATTAAAGGGGGGATTTTTTTGTTTAGACCTATATCCGCTACCAGTTCCCACCTATCAACACTTTAATAGTGCTTCCCCCACCCTTAATTAGTGCTTTAGGAAATTCCAACCATCCTGCGTGTGCCTGGATTCAAACCTTGGACCTCCCCTTTAGGATTTGAATTCCTTTCCCACTAAATTCACTTGTTATTTATATCTTTTTTGATATTTCTATATACTTATATATTTACATGCATATTTCTAATTCATATATATATTTAATTATTTTTAAATAAATTTATATTTTTTATGTTTATGTGTGTTATATATATATATATTTATATATTTTATAAATATATCATATACTAATATTCATTTACATAGACTAAATATATTATAAATATATATCCATTTTTTAGTGAATAAATATATGTATATATAAACATTATATATATATATATTTGTGTAAGTATATATATGTATTCATATATTTTTGTAATGTAAAGAAATCGTTATATATTGTTTTAAATACATTTTTAGAATATGTCAATATATACTCTCTATATTTATATATAAATTTATATATTAAATATATATTTATATGTCTATTTATTTACATGTTCACATATAATTGTATATTTACAGATAAATTTTTATAATTTATTTGTAAATATTTGTTGTAAAATACATTTATATACTATATTTAATGATAATGAAAATGATTTTTTTTATAAAAATTGATTTATATATGATATATATATATATAATTGATACAAGTGCATATTAACATAGACAAGTATAAATTTATATTTCTCACATACACATACATATATTTACATAATATGTGTTTATTTACATATATTAGAATATACATATACATACATACATACATACACACACACACAGACATATATATATATTTGTTTATTGAAACATGCATGTTTATATATAAGCATTACTTGTATAGGTATATATATATATATACACATATATATATTTTTATAATGTAGAAAATGGATAATTTTTTTACTTTAATTAAAATGAATAATTAATATTTATTTTATTTATTTACAAATACATTTTTAGTAAATATGTTGATATAAGTATTTATACAAGTGATTTATTATAAGTAAATATAATAAAATATGATTATATTTAATTATAAATAAAACTTAAATACCATAATATCAATATGAATGTAAGCCCTTGGAATAAATTCAATCCCTACAAAAAAAGATTATAATACCCCCTTAATCAAGGTTGAAATTCCATCGAATGTTAAAAAATTAAGATACTCTGATTAAGAACTAATTTTTTAAGGAGATATGGGACATTTTAGCCTATAAAAATGTGATAGGGGGAGTCACTAGTTCATAGAGATCGTCGCTGGCTTCAATTTGATATGTCGTAAAGCCCAAATGGATGCCCAGATCAAAAGTTACGACCATTTGAAGTTCAAGTCTTGTTTTTAACCTATCTATAGACTTTTTATTAATTCATTTATTGTTTATATCTTCTGACTATTATTGAATGGCTATTACATAATAATAAATAGAAAATAATTAATTAATGATATTTTTAAATTAATTTATATTCCATTTTCACTAATTATTTTATAAGCCATTTTCACAAAATATCTTATATATTAAGTGTAAGTTCCTCTTTAGCCTTATCTCAAACATATTTAAAAATATATTTATTATATTTATATTGATGTAAATATATTTATATATTTATATATTATTTTTAATAAAATATTTTTTTTATGAAATATACCCTTTTATCAGTGCTATAAAAAAGCGGTGATAAAGGGTGGTCTTTATCAATGCTTGTAAAAAATCACTGATAAAGTTCCCCCCTTTATGAGGCTATTTTTACCAGGACAGATAAAGTATTCCCTTTATGAGAGCATTTTTTAGATATCATAAAGGGAGGGTCCTTATCAGTGTTTTTTATTAGCAGTGATAATGGAAAAGGCCTTTATCAATGCTTTTTAAACGCTGATAAAGACCCCCCTTTATCAGCATTTTTTTATCACTGATAAATTCCCCCTTTATTAGCACTTTTTCTAATGCTGATAAAGGATGCTTTTATTAGCGCTTTTAGCAAGTGCGAATAAATCCTGATGTTGTTAAAGTTTCAATCAATAGTAGTGAAACCCAAAAAAACCAGAGGGGAATCCCTTAAAAAAGTTATATATTTATATATATATATATATATAATTGTATAATTAAATATTTAAATTATAAAATTATTAAAACAATAATTTCACTAAATTAAATATATAAATTTTAAACATTCTTTAAATGTTAAAAATTAATTAATGAAAACAAATAAATATTATATATTTCTATAAATTACAAAAAAATTGAAAATATTACATGTATAGTAAATAAATATTACAAAATGATTAAATATATTTTTAACATTATTAATGAATATATAATAATAAATGAATAAATTAAATTAAATTAAATATAAAAATATTTAAAATTGAATTCATGTCATTTAGATTAATTACAAACATACAAATGTACATATTAACATCCACACACACATACAAATACACACATGTATATACACAAATACACAAACATACAAGCAATTAAACATGTACATATATTTTAAATTATTTAATATAAATATAAATATATATAAAAATAAATATATTAATTTATATATTATATAATTTTTAAAATAAAATATTAATGTATTATATTTATTATAAATTTATACACATTTTGTAATTAATGTATAAAAATAGACTATTAAATTTTTTGACAAGTATAAATTTAATAAATTTTTATATATAAAATAATGAAAATAAGACTTGTTTTTTATAAAAATTTATATAAATTATATTTATATATTGCATTAATATATATATATATATACACACTTATTTCAATATAAATCTTATTTAAAAATATAAAAATATATATCTATTTATTTATAATTACAATTATAAATAAAAATAAAAATAAATAAATAAATAAATAAATAAATATATATATAAGTTTATATAATTATATATATATTTGGTGCATGAGGGTATAATTACATTAAACACACACACAACACACACATGTCAAAAAGGCAGCTCAAAGCCCTCAAGGGATAACTCACCCATCAAGCCTTATTTTTTTAGTACATGGCCCGAAGACCCATTGGGAATGAAGCTAATTACATAGCACAAAGTCCCCCAAACTATTATGAAGGCCTAGTGCAACGTCATGTCTACATTATGCATACGTCTCCATCTGTCTGTGTCTTTTCTTTATCACCACCTGCCCACACCATGCTTGTGTCGCCATCTGCAAGTCGAAATTCGTGCCCACCCAGATTTGAACTCGAGTCTGATGTAGGATTACAGGGATCCTTTACCACTTGGGTAAGCCCCCAAACTTCTAATTTTATTAATTAAATATATTTATTATAATTTTATAATTATATATATATATATATAATTTTAATTATAAATAAACTTATTTGTAATTCTAAATATAAATAAACATATTTATAAATATTTCTATATAAAAATAAATATATATATATTAGGTGTTTGGGGGTACAATTACATTAAACACACACATACCACACACACAGGCTGGAAATGAAGGCCACAGCCCCCCAAGAGATAGGCCACCCATCAAGACTTTATTTATTCAATACATGGCCTCATGGCCCAGTTGGTATGAAGCCCATTATTTTGGAGTTGGTGGCCTAGAACCAACTACTTTGTACTTTATTCATTAATAATTGTCTTATCACATCTTGATTATTCTTCTGCATGACAATGCATGTGATAATGTCCTAAGGATAGCTGTTGCATTAATGGGTCATAGCGGATCCCTACTATAATGAGAACTAGGAAGTTCCATAACAATGTTCTTGAATATATGTTATATGGCCAGATTATGTTATTTGAGGGACAAAAATAATACAGGCCATTAGGGGTCGGGACTCATAATACTTTTAGGCACCTTCTCATGGTGTGTGCCCTTGGTAATATCCAGGAGGATATTATGAGAATGAGACCCGCCAGTAGGAAATCCACATTTCATAGTGTCATTGGATGTTTCTATATACGGACATGTGTATTGGTCCTTAGACTTTAAGATTATTATTAATGGGTATTAAAACTCTTTCACTTAGATGTATTGATGAAAAATGTGACGACACACTGTTTGCAGTGAGGTAGGATATGTTGGATGCCTCACGAGTAATACTGCATTAATAGATAATGCGAGAAAGGATTTGTCCCTTCGGTTCCTTAACAGAAGTAGATATCTTAGGCCCTTTGATGGAATTGATATAGCCTAAATAAATCCATGGCCATGGTAAGGTATGGGCGAGTTCAATTACAGGAAGTCAAAGAAAGAATAATCGAGCACATGGGTTGATGGCACTAGCATGCAACCCGCTTGATTGGAGATATCGAGACAAATGGATTATATTACACGGTAAGCGTTTGTAGGAGGTGACAGGTCATTGCGGCATTAACTTATTTCTCTATGGGTGCCTTGGCGTGTTTCTAGACGCTAACCTTGGACTTTAGGCAGGCTCCGCCTAATGCCACTGAGAAAGAGGCCTAGAGGGTCACACACTATGTGTGTCCACGTATCTCAGTTAAATATTAATTTAACAAGTTAAATAAATATTATTCCCGAATGTGGTTTAATAATTATTTAAGGATGCCTGATCGCATTTATTTTGACACTAGTTATTCATGAGAATATATTGTGGGAGAAATAATATATATTTATTAGCGAGTAATGCAGTTACATTTATTTGAGAAATAAATAGCCATTACTCAAGGTCTAATAAATATGGTAGAGGATATAAATAAAATGGAAAAATAAAAGTACACGCCATGTATATTTATATACATGCTGTGTGGTTTGTTTTCAGGATTCGTGGGAAAATATTGTTTATTTAATTAAATGATATTAAATGTAATATGTTGGGTGCATGTCAAGTAATAATGATGGTCAACTGTCATTATTAAGAGATGGGGTATTATTAAGAATTAAATGAAATGATTAAATGATTTCAGGAAATTAATTCATTTTATTATTCTAAGTATTATAATCGCAATTATATTATTCTCATAGAGGAGAGCCATTTGTTGTTCACAACGGATTTGAAAAATACTCTCAAGCCAAGAGAGAATTCATTTTCCACCAAGAATGCTTTCATGTTATGAGAGCGAGATCCTCCACCAGATCAAGGCGGTTGAAGGCGGACATCACAGGCGAAGGTTCTTCCGTGCTAGCTCTTGGAGATTCCTTCGGCGATGTCCAAGGATACGTAGAGCACGTGTGGATCACCGCTAGAGAAATCTTGTACTTGGATTCTACAACCCAATGACCGATCACAAGATCATGACCAGAGATTCCAATGAAGAATGAATTCCATCGAGGTAATTCTTATGAATTAATTAAATTAATTATAACCAACATATGATGATCCTATCTCAAGGGTTCAGGGACTCTTCTTTTCTTTTTCGTTCTTCGTTCTATTCCAAAGATTCGGCGTTTTAAATCGTGATGGATCTCGGATCGAACGTTGTTTAACGTTAAAATTAAAGTTGGGCAAACCCACCAATGCGCTTCCACTGCACCCGGAAGCTACAAGTGGTATCAGAGCGGGGACATATCGTTGATTATAATTATTTAGTTTTAAGTTGGCAATTTACACATTTAATAATTTAGTTATTTCAATTCATGTTTAATCGTTCTGGAAATCTGAATATCGAGATCTATTCCTCCTCCCTCGATTCTCGTTCATATCATAGAAACAAAATTTTCATTTAATTTTTATTAAAATAAAATAGAGGAACTCATCTGGAGGAGCCAAATGTTTCTGGCTGAATAACACCAGAATACACGACATGTGTTCGGAAGTACACGCCGTGTAGTCTAGGTTCAATGCATTGAATGATCCACCAAATCAGGTCGTGTATTGGATTCTTTCTAATAATTTAAGACACCATGTGTTGACCAGAAACAGGTGGCACACGGTTTCCAGAATACACGCCGTGTGGTCCAATGAACATGGCGTGTAGTCCCATCGGGTTAGGGTTGGGCTGTGTACTCCGTACATGGCCTGCCCGGCTGGAAACCATGTAACACGGAAACTAAATGGCGTGTGTCCCACTGTACACACTGTGTACTCCAAAAATTTCCGAAGTACATGAACACGCCCTATCCCTGGGCGTGTACTTCAGATGGACGGTGAAGAAAAGTACACGCCATTTAGTCGGAACTACACGCCGTGTACTCACCCAAATTACGTAGATATATTAAAATTTATTATTATATTCTACAAACCCTTGAGACGTGTACCATGGTGTAGGCGTAAAGCTGAGGCACAACACGTGATATGTGTTTTATATATATGTGTTTAATTTAACATCTACGTAATAAATGGGAATTCATTGGGTTGCCTCCAAGGTACAAGTTACGTACAAGGATAATTTTAAATGAATTTATTTGTTTAAAATTATGATGGATGAGAATCTCAAGGAAATTAAGAAAAAGGATTTAAGATAAAAAGATTGATTAATTAAAGATAATTAATTGATTAGAGCGTGCTTTATCTTATACAAGAACGATTAAAGAATTGAATGTAAGTTTTATTTGTGCGTAAATATCGTTGCATGTATGGATGATCATGAGCTATACCGTGACCTTTTTACGTGAATGGTTTCTTTTAATTAATTTATTTAAATTAAATTTGTTGTCCTGGGAGCCATCTCCTCATTAATATGTAGGGCCTGCATGCCCAAGGATTATTTTATGTAAAAACCCCTTTTACCTCTCACCTTCATGTGAGATAAATTCATATGTAATGGATGGAACTCCCAAGCTAGTGGAGGCGGCTCAAGTCAGGAGCCAAGGTGAAACCAATCCAAGGAGATACAAAGGTGGACAGGTGGAAAGCTATAAACATGAATCCAAAAGGTTCAAGGTGTTTCTCCCCTAGGTCTTGGGTTAGTTTATCAACCAGTAGATAAACTATCCAATAGAAAAGCTCATGATCATACCATTTATTTTATTTTTGTCAGTTGTATGGTTTATTTATTGTGGGTGTGTTGTCACGATCACACAATTAATGAATTAAACGAGCATGAAAGATGAAACTAAAATAAAACTGACTTATATGTAAATATTATCTTAGACATGGTTAATCACTTAAGTATATTCCACTTAATATTAACAAGCATGTAATCAAAGATAATAAAATGGAAATTTACGTATAAGGAAAAAATCCCTCAAAATAAATATTAAGTCGGCATAGCCTTCCATAATCTTGGTTAGAATCGAACCATAGTTCAATGTGATTGACCAACCCTAGTTGGGGTGCTTTCAATTATCGGGGAATTGTAATTCAAGGTTTTCGGTTAAATTGACTTGGTTCACATCAAGGGTTGACTGCCACAGTTGGACTTTGTGTGACCAAGAGGCAAAGGTTGAGGAAATCCAAAAAGGATTTCAGGATTGGGGAGTCCACTCAGCAGATCAAGGAGCTGCGAGTTAATGTAGCTGGCATTTGGAATGCCTACCTAAAACCCTTCAAGTTTCTTGACCAACCCTAGTTGGGGTAATGGGAAGGGCAATATGGATCCTTGCCACTAGAATATTCATGCAACAGAATATTCCGAAGTCAATGGTGAGGTCTATTGGATTTCGATAAAATAGTGGGAGACTAATAAGTATTAATTTATTTATTTGATTCAATTTTTTTAATAAAGTACTAAACCTTTTCTCATATTAATTTGTATAAACAAAAATAAAATGACTTCAAACATATCATTGTGAACCATACTCGAAAAAGAAAACCTTCTCACCGGCACCAATTTCCAAGAGTGGCAGAGGCGTTTACGCGTTGTACTTCGCCATGAAAGGAAATTGTATGTGCTGGAAGATCCTTTTCCAGTTGCACCTGTGAAAGAGGCTAGTGATGAGGAATTATCTCTCTATATGAAAGACATGGATGATTCAACAGATGTCTAGAGTTTTATTCTATCAGACATGTCTAATAAGCTCTTTAAGAAACATGAAAACATGGACACGTATAGCATGATGTCTCACCTTAAATATCTCTACCAAGAGAAGGCGAGATAGGAGAGGTATGAGATCTCCAATGCTTTGTTTACCACGAAGCTTGGAGAGTCTGCGACAGCTGGGCCTCATGTAGTCAAGCCTATTGGCTACATTGAACGCCTGGACAAATTAGTGATTAAAATCCCGGATGAGTTGCGTACAGATCTCATCCTATCATCACTTCCCAAGACCTTCTCTATCTTCATTGTCAACTTTAATATGAGCAGAAATGAGAAGAGTCTATCGGAGATTCTAACCTTGATTCACCAGGTAGATAAGGACATGGGGCGTGACAAATCCATGGTCCTTATGGTGAACAAGAAAATGAAGGACAAGGAAAAAGGGACAAATACTTATAAACGGTCTGAAGCCCCCGAGAACTGTCCCTCCAAGAAGGGGAAGATCCAAAGGGAGGGCAAGGAATGGGAGGCAGTGTGTTTTTCATGTGGAAACTAGGGCCACTGGAAGAGGAACTGCACCCAGAAGCATGGGGAAGCTAAAGGTGCGTTTGTTATCGAGTGCAATCTTTCTATTTCTACACATTGGTTATTAGATACATCTTATGGGGCTCACATATATATTCAAATGTAGGAACCAAGTATATTTAGAAAGATCACCAAGGGAGAGGTGGATCTTCGAGCTGTCAATGGAACAAGGCTGGCTGCGTTGGCTATTGGCGACTATCACCTCTCATTTCCAACTAGCATGATTTTGGTTTTACAAAACTTTTATTTTGTGCCTAGTGTTACCAAGAACATAATTTATGTATCCTGTTTAGATATGGATGGATTTATTATCATGTTTGGAAATAAGGGTTTTCTCTTTTATAATAACAACATATGTTATGGTATGGAACATTTGAATAATGGTTTGTATGTATTAAATTATGAAAACCAAGTGTTGGAAATCGATAATGAAACAAACTCACATGACTCATACATGACCCAGTTATGGAATCCCTGCCTTGGTCATGTGAACGAGAAGCGCTTGACAAAGCTCTACCAAGATGGCTATTTAGACTCTACTGAGCTAAAACCACTTGATAGATGTCACGTTTGTTTACAAGGAAAAATGACCAAGCCGCCTTTTGGTGGACAAGGTGAAAGGGCCACATAGATTCTAGGATTGGTACACAGGGATGTATGTGGACCATTTTCAGTAGAAGCTAGAGGTGGATATTCTTACTTAATTACTTTTACTGATGATTTGAGTAGATATGGCTATGTCTACTTAATGAGGTATAAGTTAGAAGCCTTAGAGAAATTTAAGGAATTCAAGAATTAAGTAGAGAATCGGCTTGGTAAGAAGATAAAGAAGCTTTGATCAGATCGAGGTGGAGAATATCTGAACCAAGAGTTCATCGATCTTCTACAGGAGTCTGGGATTCTATCTCAGCTCACTCCTCATTATACACCACAGTGGAATGGTGTTTGTGAAAGGAGGAACCGCACCTTGTCGGACTTGGTGAGGTCGATGACGAGTCATGCCGATCTTCCATTATCCTTTTGGAGATATTCATTACAAACTGCATCATACACATTAAACTGAGTACCAACTAAGGAGGAAAATGGAATTCCATCTGAGTTATGGAATGGAAGGAAACCCAATTTCTCGCACACACATGTATGGGGATGCGAGGCATTTGTTAAGGCCTTCTCAGAAAACAAAATAGCACCCCAGGACATGAAGTGTATCTTTATTGGATATCCCAAGGAAACAAAAGGATATTACCTATATAACCCTCAAGACAAGAAAGTGATTGTTGCCCGACAAGCCATCTTTCATGAGAGGGAGAACATCCTCAAGAAGGATAGTGGGAGAAAGATTGACTTCGATGAAGGTAATGCTCAAGATACACAAGAGTTGGTACAGGAACAAGTTCCACAAGTCCCTGTGGAAGAGGTTACAAAAACACAAGTAATGCGTAGGAGCTCAAGAGAGGTAAGGGAACCAGAGAGATTTGGTTTCCTATTCACTGAGAATGGTGAATCATTATTGTTGGACAGTGATGAACCTCTCTCCTACAAGGAAGCAGTAGAAATCTTAGAAGCTGCAAGATAGATAAAAGCTATGAATTCTGAGATGGATTCCATGTATCAGAACTATGTTTGGGTTCTGGTCTATGATCCAGTTGATGTAAATCCTATTGGATGCAAATGGGTATTCAAAAGAAAGTTGGACATGGAAGGTCATGATAGCACCTATAAATCAAGGATAGTGGCTAAAGGATTTAGACAGTGTCAAGGAATTGACTATGATGAAACATTCTAGCCAGTTTCCATGTTTAAATCCATAAGAATCATACTTTCCATAGCAGCTTACCATGACTATGAGATTTGGAAGATGGATGTCAAAACAACATTCCTTAATGGGAACCTTCAGGAAGATGTCTATATGACACAATCAGAAGGGTTTGTGACACCAGGTGAATCCAAAGGGGTTTGCAAGTTAGAGGAATCCATTTATGGATTGAAGCAAGCATCCAGGTCATGGAACATTCGATTTGATGAAGCCATAAAAGAATTTGGTTTCATTAAGAACGAATGTGAGCCATGTGTTTATAAGCGGTTTAATGGGAATGCGGTAATCATCCTAGTGGTATATGTTGATGACATATTGCTTATTGGAAACGACGTACCAACCTTACAGTCAGTTAAGGACTGGTTGAACAAGTTTTTCTCCATGAAGGACTTAGGAGAAGCAGCCTACATTCTAGGGATCAAGATCATTCGTGATAGATCCAAGAGGCTGTTTGGACTAAGTTAGGGTACATACATTGACCAGATACTAAAGAGATTTAGTATGGAAAAATCCAAGAGGGGATTGGTTCCAGTGTCACATGGCTTACATCTTTCAAATAAAATGTGTCCCCAAACACAACAGGAGAAGGATAGGATGAGTAGGATCCCATACACTTTTTCTATAGGATCAATCATGTATGCCTTGTTATGTACCAGGCTTGATGTTGCCTATGCACTGAGCATGGTAGGAAGATATCAAGAAGATCCAGAAAAACAACATTGGACTACTGTTAAGACTATCCTTAAGTATCTGAGAAGAACTACGGATACGTTCCTGGTGTATGGAGGAGATGAGGAGCTTGTCATCAGAGGGTATGATGATGCTGGTTTTCAGATAGATCAGAATGATCTGAAGTCGCAATGTGGATATGTTTTCTGTCTTAATGGAGGAGCTGTGAGATGGAAGAGTTCAAAGCAGCCAGTTATAGCTGATTCTACAGTGGAGTCCGAGTATATAGCGACTTCTGATGCAGCCAAGGAAGCCGTTTGGATTCGGAACATTTTCCAGGAGCTTGATGTAGTTCCTAGCAGTAAATATCCCATTACATTGTATAGGGATAATACTACAGCGGTGGCTCTTGAAAAAGAACAAAGGTCACATCAACGGACAAAGGACATACTCTGTAAGTATCACCTCTTGAGTGATTTCTATCAAAGGGGTGAAGTTTTAGTGAGTAGAGTGTCCACGAAAGAGAACGTGGTGGAACCCATGACTAAAGTCCTATCTCAGTAGAAACATGAATATCATGTGAGAGCTAGTGGGTTAAAGGTTGTTAGTAGTTGGCTCTAGTCCAAGTGAGAGTATATTGGAGTTGGTGGCCTAGAACCAACTACTTTGTACTTTATTCATTAATAAATTCCTTATCATATCTTGATTGTTCTTATATGTGACAATGCATGTGATAATTTCCTAAAGAAAGCTGTTGCATTAATGGGTCATAGTGGATCCCTACTATGATGGGAACCCAGAAGTGCCATAACACTGTTCTTGAATATATGTTCTATGGCCAGATGATGTTATTTGAGGGACACAAATAATACAGGACATTAGGGGTGGGGACTCATAAAACTTTGAGGAACCTTCTCATGGTGTGCGCCCTTGGTAATATCCAGGAGGACATTATTAGAACGAGACCCGCCAGTAGGAAATAAACATTTCATAGTGTCATTGGATGTTCCTATCTACGGACGTGTGTATTGGTCCTTAGACTTTAAGATTATTATTAATGGGTATTACAACTCACGCACTTAGATGTATTGACAAAAACTATGACGACACACTGTTTGTAGTGAGGTAGGATATGTTGGGTGCATCACGAGTAATACTGCATTAATAGATAATGCGAGATAGGATTTGTCCCTTCGGTTCCATAACAGAAGTAGATATCTCAGGCCCTTTGATGGAATTGATATAGCCTAAATAAATCCATGGCCATGGTAAGGTATGGGCGAGTTCAATTCCAGGAAGTCAAAGAAAGAATAATCGAGCACATGGGTTGATGACACTAGCATGCAACCCACATGATTGGAGATATCGGGACAAAGGGATTATATTACATGGTAAGCATTCGTAGGAGGTGACACATCATTACGGTGTTAACTTCTTTCTCTATGGGTGCCTTGGTATGTTTCTAGACGCTAACCTTGGACTTTAGGCAGGCTCCGCCTAATGCCACTGAGAAAGAGGCCTAGAGGGTCACACACTAAGTGTGTCCATGTATCCCAGTTAAATATTAATTTAACAAGTTAAATAAATATTATTCCCGACTGTGGTTTAATAATTATTTAAGGATTCCTGATCGCATTTATTTTGACTCTAGTTATTCTAGAGAATATATTGTCGGTGAAATAATATACATTTATTAGCGAGTAATGTAGTTACATTTATTTGAGAAATAAATAGCCATTATTCAAGTTGTAATAAATATGGCGGAGGAAATAAATAAAATGGAAAAATAAAAGTACATGCCGTGTATATTTATATACACGTAGTGTGGTTTGTTTTTTCGGGATTCGTGAGAGAATATTGTTTATTTAATTAAATGATATTAAATGTAATATTTTGGGTGCATGTCAGGTAATAATGATGGTCAACTATCATTATTAAGACATGGGGTATTACTAAGAATTAAATGAAATGATTGAATGATTTCAGGAAATTAAATCATTTTATTATTCTAAGTATTATAATCCCAATTACATTATTCTCATAGAGGAGAGCCATTTGTTGTGCACAACGGATTTGAAAAATACTCTCAAGCCAAGAGAGAATTCATTTTCCACCAAGAACGCTTTCAAGTTACGAGAGTGAGATCATCCACCGGATAAAGGTGATTGAAGTTGGACATCGCAGGCGAAGGTTCATCTGTGCTAGCACCTGAAGATCCCTTCGATGACGTCCATAGATACGTGGAGCACATGTGGATCACCGCTAGAGGAATACTGTACTTGGATTCTACAACGCAACGACGGATCACAAGATCGTGACCGGAGATTCCAACGAATAAATAATACCATAGAGGTAATTCTTATGAATTAATTAAATTAATTATAACCAACATTTGATGATCCTATATCAAGGGTTCCAGGACTCTTCTTTTCTTTTTCATTCTTCGTTCTATTCTGAAGATTCGGCGTTTTAAATCGTGACGTATCTCGGATCGAACATTGTTTAACGTTAAAATTAAAGTTGGGGAAACCCACCAACACGCTTCTGCTGCACCCGGAACCAACACATTACATGGCCCAAAATCCCAAAAGCTAACATGAAGGCCCAATGTAGCATTATTCCTGTATCATGCCCATGTCACTGCCTGCCTACATCATGGTTGTGTCCTTGCCTACCAGTGTAACTCGGGAGGACAATGAGGCATTGGAGTTGATTCCTGATGAGGGGGAAATCCATGGTGCTATGCTTAGGTTAAATGCGAATAGCGCGGCTGGTCCGAATGGCTTTCCAGGATCTTTCTACAGAGGGGTGTGGGGGATGATAAAAGAAGATATAGTAATTTCCATCCAGGACTTCTTCCGCGGGGGCTACCTGCCACGGGTGGCGAGTTCCACGACCCTAGTGCTCATTCCGAAGGTTAAGAATCCCTCATATTTATCTCAGTATAGGCCAGTCAGTATGTGAAATTTCCCCTACAAGATATTGGCAGGTATCGTCAATGTGAGGGTGGTGGCGAGGTTGGACAGATGGATTTCCATTAAACAACATGGCTTTGTGAGGGGATGGTCCGTCCATGGTGCGATGGCGTTGGCTTAGGTAATGTTGAAGGATCTCAATTTCAAAACGCACGGTTCAAACATGGCAGTGAAGCTCGACATGAGTAAGGCGTATGATAGGGTCGAATGGGGATTTATTAACAGGGTTCTAGCAAGCATGGGGATGTCTATGAGGGTGGTGGACATCCTGTTTAGGTGTTTTAGTTCTGCATGGATGAACGTCACCTTCTTGGGGAAGTCGCATGGTTTCTTTAAGGTAGTTCGTGGACTACGACAGGGAGACCCAATATCTCCGAGCCTCTTCATCATCATCCAAGACACCTTAAGCCGGTTGCTCAATAGAGGGACCACTAGTGGAAGGATCATGCCTTTTAGGAGGAGTCAGGGAATGCAGGCTTTATCCCACCTGATGTTTGCGGATGATACCATCATTTTTTCCAATGCGGGAAAAAGGACGGTGCAGTGTATCAACAACTCAAAGAGTAACATATACCTGTCTAAAAAGTGTAGCTTTGGCCGGGCAACTGAAGTTTGCAACAGAATGGATATGAAACCAGGTACGTTTCCCCTGGTGTACCTTGGAACCTCCATTTCTCCGAGGCTACTGTGTATACAGGACTTCGACTTTGTGGTGAGAAAAGTAACGGGTCGCATCCTCAACTGGAAGAATCAACTCTTGTCTTTTGGGGGGCGCATCGCCTTGGTGAACAGTGTTCTCTCGGCGGTTCCGGTGCATGCCCTGGATGCCTGCCCCGTGCTGAAGGGAGTGATCAGGGCCATTGATAAGGTGCTGGCCGGTTTCCTATGGGATGCTCAGTCCGTAAGAAAGATGCACTGGGTCTCCTGGGAGAGGATGGCTCGGCCGCTCTGTGAGGGTGGGATCGGGGTGCAGAGCATGAGTGGCATGGTCAATTGCATGAATGCGAAGTTAGCATGGGAAGTGGTAGAGGAACGTACCTTGTGGGGGAGGACTATGGCTCGAAGCTTCACTCGAATTAGGGACGGTTCTGTCTCCAGGAGATCTCCCTTTTGGGGTAGAATTTCCCAGCTCGTTCAGGTGCTGTATGGTCATGCACGGTGGATAGTGGGGGAGGGTAATCTACTGTTTTGGTCCCATAACTGGGCTGGCTCGAGGCTCAGATATCCGGGGTGTCCAGCCCCTCTTATTTCCTTTCGAGAGGCGAGCATGTATCAACCTTTTGTGAAGGCTGTGCTGGACAAGAAGCAACTGGCTTTATTTGAATCGATCACCCCCATTAAACAGCCCGACAGGTGTGTGTTCACCCCGTCGAGTTCAGGGATCTTCACGCTGAAGGATTTTCGGAAGATCTCCCCCAGTATGGAGCCCAATGACATATGGAAGGCGATAACATGGGTTAAGGGGGTTCCTAGGAAGTATGGGTTCCTCGTATGGAGGCTCCGGAACAGAGCTCTTCCTACCGATGACACTATCAGGAGAATGGGGATCAATTTTGCCTCTCGCTGTCATTGTTGTAAGAGGAATCTTGAAGAGAGTATTGATCACTTGTTTTTTGAAGGGGAATGGGCACAAAGCGTGTGGACTCACTTTGGATCCCTTACTGCTTTTTCTGTCACCGTCATGAGCTCTGGTTCCTTCCTGGATAGGTGGTTTCAGGGGGTGATGACCCCGGGATTGGAGCGGTCGGCCCGGGCGGTGATTCTCAACGCGGGATGCTGGTGATTACGGTAGGCTAGGAACCAGGAGAGGTACGGGGGCCTCTTCCCCACGGACAGGGCCATTATTATGCGGATGAAGAGTCTACTGGTGGACTTGGCTACTTCTTTAAAGAACTGGCAGAAAGGCCCGTCACTGAGGTTTCTTCATGCTGGCAGTGTGGAAATCTTTGATCAGGGTAGATAGGTCTGTTGGCGCCCCCCCGACATTGGCCTCAAGCTGAACTCGGATGGGTCCTGCATCCTGGGTGACACGCGGGGAGGAGGCCTGGTTCGGGATGCCGGGGGCAGTGTCTTCCTGGCCTTTACTGTGTTTTTTGGTAGCGGTACTCCTTTACAGGCAGAGGCGAAGGCACTCCTCACCGGCCTGACCCTCTGTAAACAAAGAGATCTGGCTCTCACGCAGGTTGAAACCGACTCTAAGGCCCTTCATGACTCCTTGATTGGCACACGACCCACCCCCTGGACGATTGAATACACCGTGAGGAGATGCAAATTTTTCCTTAACCATAATATCTGGGTGTCGCATACTTGGCGGGAGGGTAACATGGCCGCAGACTACTTGGCATCAATGGTAGAGCAAGGATCCATCATCAGATGTTTCCCTAATAGCAGCACCCTCAAACCGGAAGGGGTCAACTTGATCGGCAGTGACGCCCTAGGCCTTCACTATTTTAGGCCCCCTTAGGGAGGTGGCGGTGCCTCCTATCCTTCTTCTCTACCTCCTTCCTTTTTCTTTTCCCTTTCTTTGTACTTTGAACCCGAAATAAATTTAATGATGATGAGGATGTCCTTGCCTGCCTGTGTCATGCCTGTGACACAACCTACCTGCACCATGCCGACATCACAGCCTCCCTGTGTCATGCCTAGGTCACCGCCTGCCTACATCATGCATGCGTCACCGCCTTCCATCAGAAATTGGCACCCACCCGGATTTGAACCTGGGTCTCATACAGGTTTATGAGGAGCCTTTACCACTCGGGAAAGCCCCTAACTGCAAAATGTGTGTAAGGGTAATGCCCACCTCCCACTGGGGTCCCCCCATACCCATAACATGCCGCACTTTCCCCTAAAAGGAAATGGATTTGAATCACCCTATGCATAATACACACAATGTATGAGCCTTGCGGGGCCAACAAGCTCGTACCCGAGTGGTAAGGGCTTCTGCTTGGCATCCAAGAGACCCAGCTTCAAAACTGAGTGGAGGTAAATTTTTGGGTAATACAGTAGTACTATAGCAGTTACTATTCGGTACTGTAGCAGCCAGAACTATTCACCCGATTTGGGCCTTCGAGCCACCAGTTTGGGCCTACGGGTCTCAAGGGCCTTCGGGTCATCAAAGACCTTCGGGCCACAGAGACTTCATGCCACATAGACCATGAAGTATCCCAGTTCACACAAAACATGCCCCAGAAGAGGATCAGAGCAATAAGAGTAGCATCCACCAGTCGCAGAGCTAACCATATTGGAAGAATGGGAGGGTATGGCTGCCACCATCAGGACCAGGCACCGTGCAGCTTTGTACGAGGCAATGCTAGCCGATCAGTAATGCAAGGTGGGGAGCTAGGTGATCAATGATGCAGAAGCAGGGGAGGAGCAGTTCAAGTGGGATGGGCCTACGGGTCATGTATTATGCCTAGTATGTCTCTAGGCCTTCGGGTCATGTTTTGTGGGTCAGTCGGGCCTTGGGCCTTAGGCCTACGAGCCATGTACGGGTTCCTCTTCAAGCCTTAAAAGGGGGATTATCCATAATAAAACAATAAAGAAGTCCGTCGGGCCATTCGAGCTAAGCCTCATGGGACTCGAGCATGTGCCAGTTCCCACAGAGAGCGAGGGGTACAACCTACTCGTACCACTCAGTTAACGCCCCATTTGAAAACATGTAACTGGGAAATGAGGTATAGGTGGGTGCCATATCACACCTATCCTAAGCCCAACCCACCACCTACACACCGCATGCCCCTGCTAAATTTGAGTGTGGCCGGACTCGAACCTATGCCAGTTCTGTTGCTAGGGAAGGGCCGCCTTACATGTGTTATACCTCTCGTACCCCTCGTGGTTTAATTTTCATGATCACAATCACTCTCTTATTTATCTAATCTTGTTTTAAGTGTTTTTGGATGATAGGAATGATTTCAGGTTTCCAAGGAATTGGGCCAAGAAAGCCAGAAGGCAAAAGTGGACTGATTTCAGTCCACCGGCCAACCAGTGGATGACCACCGGCCAACCGGTGGAATCTTGAGAGAAGGCATCCCCTCTGTCCAGACCACCGGCCAACTGGTGTCCCATCACCGGCCAGCCGGTGGAACCCAGACAGAAGGGACACCTACTGTCTCACCATCGGCCAACCGGTGGCCTCCTCACCGGCCAACCGGTGATGCCTGGGCAGAAGGCCTCTCCTTTTTTTCAAGCACCAGCCAACCGGTGGCACTGTACCGGTCAGCCGGTGGAGCCAGTCAAACTAGCCGTTGGGCTTTGACCAGTCTGCTCCCAACGGCTCCGAAGACTTTTCCAACGGCTCCAAAGACCCCGAACGGCCATATGAGGGTTCCCCCTCTATAAATAAAGGACTAGGAAGCCCCGGAACAAGTGTGGAATAATAACAAAGCCAACAGAAGCCAACGGACACATTTTTCATCATTTGGCAAACCTACGGCGGATTCCTTCAAGGAACCTCAATTGCTCCAACCCATTTACACATCCAAGGAGCATCACCATAGAAGCTTGGGAGCTCTCTTCATCAACTCCAATCAATCCATTGGCACCCAAGACTTCTCCACATTACGGTTTTTCTTGTTTTATTATTTTGAGCATCAATTTGGGTTTGTGCCTACAAACACCTCTTTCTCTCATCTTCCTTTTGTTTGGGTTTTCACACCACCTTCAAGGTGTGAAGAGGTTAGTCAAGCCGTCCCTTTAAAAGGCTTGAGTCATAGGTGAGCTAGCCTTCACCTGTAAGAAGGCTAGTGGGTTCTTGCTCAACCATTAAAAGCAAGCTGTAATAGGTTCTAGACTACCTTAAAGTCTAGTGGGTTTCTTGCTAAAACCATTAAAAAGCAAGTGGTAGTAAATCTCTCAACGGTTGAGTTGGGAGCGGAGATGTAGGCTTTCGTTTAAGCCGAACTCCGTTATCAAGTTTGGTGTCTTGCCTCTTTTATTTCCGCTGCGCTTTAACCTTGATTTTAAATTGTTAAACTTTTTTAAAAAGGCAATTCACCCCCCTCTTGCCATCACTCTCCTCCCCAACAATTGGTATCAGAGCTAGTGTTTGTGTAATACCTTAACCGGTTTCAAATTCAAGATCCATTGTGATGGCTTCATCTTCTTTCGCCCCCGAAGGATATTCATTGGGTCGTGCTCCATTCTTTGATGGAACCGACTATACCTATTGGAAAACCCGCATGACTACTTTTCTTAGAAGTATAGGTTATCCTATTTATAGAATTGTCATGCATGGTTACTCTCTCTCTTATCTCGATGAATCCAAATGGACTCAAGCCGATATTAAAAATTTCGAGCTTGATGGCAAAGCCATGAACGCTCTTCATTGCGGCCTTGATCGTAATGAATTCAATCGAGTTTCTACATGCACTTCATCTCATGAAATCTGGAAACTTTTGGAAGTTACCCATGAGGGGACCAAAAAAGTTAAGGATACTCGATTGGATATGTACTGTCAAGATTTTGAGTCTTTTACCATGCATCCATCTGAAAATATTACTGATATGTTTACTCGTTTTACTGACGTTTGCAATGGAATAAAATCTCTTGGAGATATGTTTATGCAGAGATGATGGTCAAGAAGATCCTTTGGATACTACCAAGCTCATGGGCACCGAAAGTCACGACAATTAAAGAAGCAAAAGATATCAAGAAAATGCCGGTCGAAGAGATCATCAGATCCCTCATGACCTACGAGATCACCATGAGGAGGCAAGCTGAAAAGGAAGGAAATCTCATCAAAACTTCAAAGAACATCGCCTTCAAAGTCCAAAAATAAGAAAGCTCCTCCTCCTCATCTTCTTCCTCTTCAAGCGGCGATTCAGAAATCGGGAACCTTGCCCGCAAGATGCACAAATTCATGAAGAAGAACAAAAAGAAGAAATCTCGCAAGGCTCGAAAGGAAGGACTCGACGAAAAATCCGAGCCCGAGGTAACATTCTATGGGTGCGGCAAGAAAGGCCATTACAAGCCCGATTTCCCACTCCACAAGACAAGGGCCAAGCAAAAGGAAAAGAAAAAGGCATTCAAGGCCACTTGGAGTGATAGCTCCTCATCCTCCTCCTCCTCAAAAGGCAATGGTAAAAAATGTCTAATGGCATTTCATGAGGTAACCTCTTCCGACTCCTCTTCCTCTTGTTCTTCCAATTCTTTCAATCATTTGTCTTACGAGGATCTCCAACATGAAAGAGGTCAATTGGAGGAAGGTTTTCATGAATTTTCTTCCAAATTTATTGCTTTAAAAAAGAACTTCAAAATTCTTTCTTCCGAAAAGGATCAAATTCTCAAAGAGAAGGAAGACTTGTCTCTCAAGATCCAAAACCTTCCCGATGTTGATTCTATGGAATCAAAAATCAAGGATTTAAGGAAATCCCTAGCTAAGTTCACCGAAGGTGAACATAACCTTTCGAAGCTCCTTGGTTCCCAATGCATATCTAGAACCACCCAAGGGCTTGGCTATTCCAAGCAAGCTTCCTCTTCCCATGCTCCTACTATTTTTGTAAGGGGGAGCTCCCAATATAAATTTTGCAACTATTGAAAAAAGATCGGGCACTTAATTTACGAGTGCGACTGCAAAAATGCCCGGTATGGAAGGCCCAAAACCATTTCATTTAATGATGAATTTAATAGGAGAAGACCCGTCACAAGACAAGTTTGGATTGAAAAATCCCTTTTAGCGAGTATCTCCGGACCATAATTTGTCTCGGTTCTAAAATCCTCTCCCCAGTGATTTGTTGTTTTTATTTAGGGGGAGTTAGGATTGTTTAAGCCTTTTTGCTTTATTTTCAAAACTTTCAATTCAAAACTTTTAATTAAAATCTCAAAAATTTCAATTGGTTTAAAATCTCTATCTTATTTTTCAATCCTTTCCCTCAATCAAGTTTTATGCCCCGTGCTATTTTGATAATCACAAAGGGGGAGAAATTCTTGGTTGATTGGGGGAGAAATCTTTCTCTCATGCTTTTCTTTACTTTTCAATTTATCCTTTAAAGCATGCCTTTCATTTCAGTCTTTTACATTGCTTGTTTTGGTGATTTTGATCATCAAAATAGGGGGAGATTGTTGTACCTCTCGTACCCCTTGTGGTTTAATTTTCATGATCACAATCACTCTCTTATTTATCTAATCTTGTTTTAAGTGTTTTTGGATGATATGCATGATTTCAGGTTGCCAAGGAATTGGGCCAAGAAAGCCAGAAGGCAAAAGTGGACAGATTTCAGTCCACCGGCGAACCGGTGGATGACCACCGGCCTGCCGGTGGAATCTTGACAGAAGGCATCCCCTCTGTCCAGACCATCGGCCAACCGGTGTCCCATCACCGACCAGCCGGTGGAACCCAGACAGAAGGGACACCTACTGTCTCACCACCGGCCAACCGGTGGCCTCCTCACCGGCCAACCGGTGATGCCTGGGCAGAAGGCCTCTCCTTTTTTTCAAGCACCGGCCAACCGGCGGCACTGTACCGGTCAGCCGGTGGAGCCAGTCAAACTAGCCGTTGGGCTTTGACCAGTCTGCTCCCAACGGCTCCGAAGACTTTTCCAACGGCTCCGAAGACCCCGAACGGCCATATGAGGGTTCTCCCTCTATAAATAAAGGACTAGGAAGCCCCGGAACAAGTGTGGAATAATAACAAAGCCAACGGAAGCCAACAGACACATTTTTCATCATTTGGCAAACCTCCGGCGGATTCCTTCAAGGAACCTCAATTGCTCCAACCCATTTCCACATCCAAGGAGCATCACCATAGAAGCTTGGGAGTGCTCTTCATCAACTCCAATCAATCCATTGGCGCCCAAGATTTCTCCACATTACGGTTTTTCTTGTTTTATTATTTTGAGCATCAATTTGGGTTTGTGCCTACAAACCCCTCTTTCTCTCATCTTCCTTTTGTTTGGGTTTTCACACCACCTTCAAGGTGTGAAGAGGTTAGTCAAGACTTCCCTTTAAAAGGCTTGAGTCATAGGTGAGCTAGCCTTCACCTGTAAGAAGGCTAGTGGGTTCTTGCTCAACCATTAAAAGCAAGCTGTAATAGGTTCTAGACTACCTTAAAGTCTATTGAGTTTCTTGCTAAAACCATTAAAAAGCAAGCGGTAGTAAATCTCTCAACAGTTGAGTTGGGAGCGGAGACGTAGGCTTTGGTTTAAGCCGAACTCCGTTATCAAGTTTTGTGTCTTGCCTCTTTTATTTCCTCTGCGCTTTAACATTGATTTTAAATTGTTAAACTTTTTTAAAAAAGGCAATTCACCCCCCCTCTTGCCATCACTCTCCTCCCCAACAACATGGTACCACTTAACCAACCCCGGTAGGCTATATATAAATATATTTATATAATTATATAATTATATATATGTATATAATTATATAATTATATATATGTATATAATTAGATATATGTATATATTTATATATATTTATATAAGTATATGTAATTATATAATTATATATATTAATAAAATTATATATATTTATATAATTATATATATTAATATAATTATATATATTTATATAATTATATATAATTATATAATTATATATATATATATATATTCATATAATTAGATATATATATATTAATACATAAATATAAATAATTCTAAATATAATAAAAATATTTATTATTTAAATATATTTATCATATTTTTAAAATTACATATTTATATATTTATTTATATAAATATATTTGTTATAGTTTTATAATTATTGAAATATATATTTATAATTTTATAAATACTTTTTAAAAACAATATATATATATATATATATTTATGTATATATTTAAATTATTAAAAATATATATTAATATATCTTATTTATATTAATTATACACATGAATTTTTTAATTAATGTATATAAATCATCATTATTTTTTGAATATAAAAATTATAATTATATATATATTAATAATATTTTTTATTAAAAGTTGTTATCTTCTCTAAAAAAGGTGATGAAAAATGGCCTACCTTTATCAATACTTTTTTTAGTGTTGAAAAAAGTAACCTTTATTAGTGTTTTTATCTAGCGCTGATAAAGGTAACCCTTTAATTAGCACTTTCTGTTTATCACTGATAAAAGTTATCACTACATAATATGTGATCCATGGTGGTGATTATTTAAAAAATTAAAAATGAAAATTTATATATGTAAAAATGAAAATGGATACACATTAATTATATAAATTACACCATATTAAAAACATTAAATGTTAATGAACAAAAATGTATAAATAAATATTAGAAAATGGATTAAATTAACAAAAATATTGAACAATGAAAATTGAAATTGAATAAATTACAAAAAATTTAAATATATTAATAAATAATTATGTATAAAAACATTAAAAATAAATAAAAGAAAAAATATATTAAATGAATAATTATTTAAAATCTATAAATTATAAAAAAAGTAATCGTATACTTAATATATCAAGGAATAAATTATATTAAATGAATGTATGTTACAAATGAGTGAAAGTTAATTATATATATATATAACAAAATAATTAATATATTGTTTATAGTTAATAAAAAAAATAAATTTATTAAATAGTTAATATTATAATTAAATAATTAAGATAAAATTAATTACTATATATATATTAAACTTATTTGCATTCAAATAATTTTATTCATTTTTATTAATTATAAACAGTATATTTATTATTTAATTATATATATGTATATAATTGATATAATATTTATTACAATATATATATATATAAGAAATTAAAAAAAATTCAATTATAAAAAACTTGTTGGTTGGACCGATCTAGCCCATGAACTGGCAAAAATATATGTTTAAATATAAGTGAATATATATTAATTATGTAAATTACAATTATATTAAAACATTAAATGTTAAAAAAAATTTAAAAAATTATTTTAGGAAATGATTATATATATATATATTGATGTTTAGGGGTACCATTTCATTTAAACACACACACATGCCACACACACACAGGCAGAAAAGGCAGGTCGTAACCCTCCAAGTCATAACCGACCTATCTGTCCCTATTGATTCATATATTAAAGGCTCATAGTCCTAACATTGGATGACCCAAAGACCCTTCATTTTTTATTGCCCAAAGGCCTTGCTTACATCAACATGTCCATAGGTGTGAACCCCTTACTTATATCCTTCTTGTGTCACCGTTTTCCCACATCATGCCACTCAGGTACCACCCCAATTGTAAAAAATGTATATTAATAAAAATTAATAAATTTAAAATGTATATAGTAATAAATAGTAAATCATTTATTTAATTTTTATATTAAGTATTTAAAAAATTATTCATTTTTATTAAGTATAAACAATGTATTAATTTTTTAATTATATATATAATTAATATACTATTTATTAATATATATATATATATTAAATTTTATAAATTTTATAAATTTAATTATAAATAGTATATTAATTATATAATTATATAATTATATATAATTAATTAAATTTAATATACAAATATATGGATTAAAATAGTATATTAAATATTTAATTAAAAATTAATAAAATAAAAAAAATTAAAAATTATATTAACAGAATATTTATTAATAAAAAAGAATAAACTTCATTTATATATTTAATTAAATAATTGATATTCTTACCCTTAAGAGGCCTTTTATTTTAAAAAATGGACCAACTGCCATGCCAATGAAGGGACCTCATGCAAGCCACTGCCTAGGTGGTAAACAAGGTCAACCTCCACTAGTTATGGCGGTGATAGGAGGGCGATAGTTCCCAAAGAGGAGTGGGTAAGTTGGATTGTGTGCTAGGAGCGCATGAGGATGGCCAGGTGAGCCAACATGTATAGGTGTGGCAGGTGATCCCAAGTGGTGTGCAAGTATAACATCTTTTGAACCCTCTAGCCAGCTCAAAAGAACAACAGGCACGTGATTCTTATAAAGTAGAGCTAAGTCGCATGAAATTTCTGATTTGAAACACACACCGCAAGGGAACACTCTTTATAAATGCTTATTTCACTACCATAGATCGGTACATACAGAACACCAACTTTTAATACCACTAACTAGAAATCGATGATAATTTTTTTATTAAAAATAATTATTAATATATATATATATATAATTTTTATATTTATATTCCAAAATATTATTTATTTATATGCATTAATTAAAAACACGTGTTTATAATTAATATAAATATGATATATTAACTAGGGGTCTTTGAAATTGGCCCTATGCTTGCAAAGGTGTCTCGATCACCTCTGGTCAGGAGGAGAGTTGGGGGTATGATAAGCCAACCCCATGTAGTGTTTTAATTTGTCTAGGGAGAGGCTAACAAAGAACCTGTCGCTGTTGAAGTGGAAGTTGGAGTAACCAACGAGGCTATGCTTGAAATAAATACCAACTTTAAGGCGACTCAAAATGAATTGCTAACTCGAACAGATATGGTTGATCCAAATCTATGAATCACTCTAATGTGGAAAAGAGGTTGGCACCCCCAAGGAATGGGTGGTAGTAGAAAATGAGAAAGTGATATCTTTTGTTTAATGAATCTAGGCTTTTTTCCCGTTTAACTCTTCATTCTTGTTACTTGTACTTTATCTTTTTTCAATAAATATTTGGGACCATGGGCTTGCTCATTGTTCGCACAACTTTGAGTATATTTATATTGATATTAATTAATTTAAAATACATGTACATATATAACTACATGTTTGTATGTGTATATGTGTGTATATACATGCGTTCATGTAGATGCATATATGTACAAATTGTAATTCACATAAATGTTAAAAATTCAATTTTTAATATTTTTGTTGTTAATTTATTTTAATTTATCCACTTATTATTTTACATTCATTAATAATGCTAAAAATATATTTAATCATGTCGTAATGTTTATTTATACATATATTTATTTACCATATATACATGTAATATTTTCAATATGTTTGTAATTTATATGAATAATATTTACTCATTTTTATTTATTAAGTTTTAACACTTTATGTTTGAAATTTATATAATTAACCTATTTAAATAATTTTTCTAATAATTTTTTAATTTAAATATTTAATTATACAATTATAAATTTATATAATTTTTCTAAAAATGTATTTATGAAATTATAAATATGTATATATATATATATATTTAAATACTTATTAAATTACAATAAATACAATTAAATAATAAATATATTTATTATATATATATTAATATATATATATTTATAAATATACTAAAATAGTTTTAAATATATTTATTTATAATTAAAATTATAAATAAATAAATAAATATTTAAATAATTATTAAAGTATAATAAATATATTTAAAAAATAAATATATTTATTATTATATTGGATTCTTAGGGGTACAATTACATTAAATACACACACACCGCACACACATAGCCCTGAAAGGCTAGTCATAGCCCCCCAAGGGATAACCCACCCAACAAGCCTACTTTATTATATAATGTTTTTGGCCCGAAAGCCGAGTGGGCATGAAGCCCATTACATTTTTTGACCCGTGGCACATTCTATGAATGTTAACCCAGCTGCTATAGTACCCAATATATTTTTTATATTTATAATTATATATAAATACATTATAAATATATTTTTTATAATTATAATTACAAAAAAATATGTATTTAAATAATTATAATGTTATAATCAATATATTTAAATAATAAATATATTTATTATATTTATAATTATATATATATTTATATTTATATATTCATTTACTGAAAAGATCTATCCAGAAGTAAATCTACTGACCATTTATTAAAAGAAAGAAAAAGAGAACAAGATAATAAGGGAAGTGGATGGGGTCAAACAAAGAGACTTTCAATTATCCAGAAAAAACATTAGTAACCATAATAAGAAGGATAATTTCCATAGTCACAGTCAGATTCATCTGTAGTTTTCCACTCCGACCATGAGTTACCGTGGTTGGGAATCATAAGGATCCCGACCTTGGACCTTTCCTGCTCAGTGGTGAGTTTGACCTTTGATACCTTGTAATATAATCTGGTAGACACATTCCTTAGATGGTTGGAGTAATCCTTTCGTGTCCTTCTCTTTGGAGGATCAATCATTCCTCCAATTACAATATCCTTAAATGATCCACCACCACCTGGAGGCCTAAGATGAGCAGTGTCCAATAAAACCATCTTACTCTATTTATCACTACCACCATCCAGAACATTACCCCACTTCCCAATTCCCAAGGATCATAATACATTCTAGATTTCCTGATGATAATTAATATCTTGCTGAATATCATATTTCTTGGACTATGGAGCATGTATTGGAAAATCCATTGCCAGTTATTTCACCATACAACCTTTCCCTTCAAGCTATGAAGGATCCTTCACCGATGCGGCACACTAAACAAGAGCCTTATTTGGATACTACTATAGCTTTTTACCAAGTTGAATGTCAACTCTTCCATGTTTCCCATGTAAATCCATTTTATTAGAAAAAGAGGGACTAGCTCGATCCAAAGGCCTTTGTGATTTTTATTTATTTTTGGATAATCCCCCTTTTATGGGTTAAGGGGAACCCTTAATATCCTATAGTCATAGTGGAACAAGGCTCATTACTTGATCAGAATGCCCAAGGCACAATGCCTAATACATGACCTGAAGGCCCAAGACCCGAAAATAGAATAGCTTTCCCTCCCCAACATCCATATCATTGAAGGAGTCTGGATCCCCACTTCATATGGATGATCAACTAACATTTCACCTACCCAGCATATACTCTTTATCACCACTTTTTGAAAAGCACTGATAAAAGCCTTACCCGATTTTATAAAATAACCATAATCAGAGGCTTATCTCTCACACACCTTCAAACTTGCCTGTAACCCTACTTATGTCGCGTCGCTGATCTCACTGGTCTCACCACTCTTGAAAAAACCTACTACCACCACCGCTCCCATTCTTCAGTGAGTTCCTTGATGAATCGTTCCTCTCCAATATAAGGAATATGAAGAATTCCTACACCACATCACACCCCTACATCACATCTCACCACCCCTTCACCACAATAATCCCAACACCACATCACACCACCCCTGCACCACATCACACCACCCATTCTTTTCCAATTTCCTGCATGAAAACCATACCGCGAGAGAAGGGGGGTTCTCCATGTGAGTTCAAGCGACCATGGAAGGGCCCCATCATTAATAGTACAATTGAAGTGTATATGTGAAGGATTAGGGCTCAAAAATCATGTAAATATGTTATAAAATCACATGATTAATATTTGTTGTGAGGTTTTGTAAACTCTTTTGAGATTACATATTTGATATGATGTATGGGTTCTTATAATACAAGATTTTAAATGTTTTGAAAACCAAATGTGGTTTTTATATGTCATCAATGCTGTTAAAAATGTGAATACAAAATTTAGTAAATGAATATTTGAATATTTTCTTATGGTTTTAAATTTTATAAATGAATGTTGAATGTATGATGAGTTAAAATGTTTTCAATATTTATTTGGTTGAAAATGTAAGTTTGTTGAATTGATTTGATTTTAAATCCACAATTTTGGTTAAATTATAAATATATTTTGATTCTATAGTATTACTTTCAAAAGGGGATGATTTCATAATTAAATTTAGAGATTATTTCAAATGGAGTAGTTTTTTAAAAATGATTTTAACTCAACTAGTATAGAAGAAGGATTTTAATTTAAGGTAAAATTGTCAAATTAATTTGATTAATTTTTCTAAATAAGAAGAAAGTTTTCCATATTATACTTTCTATCATTATATGTTTGGATGAGTTATTTTAAAATGGATTTTGAATTTCATGAGGTTTTTCGTAATTTTTTTAATTTAATCAAGGAAATTATAAAATGATTTGAAATGGAATTTGATTTTTATAAATGTTTTTAACTCTCAATTAGCAATGTTAAAATCTTAACTAATAACACACTGTGAAATAAGATTTTAGTTTTTCAAATGACGTGAAATTTTTTCATTACTGTACTTGTTTTGTAAATGAGTTTTAAACTTTTAGTTTGATGATAGATATTTTTAAAGAAAAATGGATTATTGAAAAAGTGTTATAACTTAGTAAGTTTTACTTGGTTTTGTCTAGTGGTTAGTGTTGGGATCATTTGATTTGAATTGGGAATCATGAATGAATGGATTTATGTTTTCTGTTATTTATTTTATATCCCAAATAAGTCTTAATGAATAGTGGATAGTTAGTCTTTAAGATATCATATTCTATTTTTTTGGTGTGAACTAGTTTTGGGATTGATGATGGATACTAATTTTCATATTCTTTCTTATCAATTTTATTGAAGTTGAAGTTTCTACATAAATTTCAGATTTATATAAACTAAAAATTCACACTTACATATTTGAGTGTGGTTACATACTTCAATAATTTTATACATTTATAAATTTATTTACTTTTATAAATGTTATAGTATATTATACTAACATATATAGTTCAAATACAAAATTTTATTAATTATTTATACTTTTATAGATTTATAAGTTAATATAAAATTATAGTTTTATTCATTATAAATAATTATAATTTTAATCTCATATAGATTTATCTCAATATATAATGAGATAAAATCATTTAATATTGATGGAAAAACCTTAAAATTTCCATATAAAAAATGTGAACTCATTAAAATATGTTTTAGAGTAATAAATGGGTGTTTAAGGATGAGAAAGGGGGTTTAAAATTGATAACACATGTCAAAAAATATACGAGTATTTTATTATGTATTGAATAAAAATTGTCTCATATAGTTAACACACAAGGATAAATAATCATGGCTTGGATTATACAAAGTTACATTACCCAATCCTTTACCATATATGGTTTGATAAGCATGATCATAAATTGTTTTTTAGCCAAATACTATTCCAAATTTCTATTTTATGGTAACCACCCTATTTTAAGTTCAACGACATATTCAAAATTTTATTCTGGTGTCATTATAATTCCCATCATAAACATTTATATTTAAAATGACTAATAGGTCATTATACTAACAAATTATTTTTTTATATACCACACCACACTATTATAGTAATAGATTTGAGTCAAACCTAAGGGAAGGTGATGAATGAGTTGGGGTTAGTTGATCACTTCCTTATTTTATAGAATCCTCAACTGAATGAGATTCAATCTCTCAAATCTAATAAAGTTATATAAATTACACTACTGCCACGTTCACTAGCATTGGATCCAAGAAAAAATAACATGAACACATATCTATTTTTATGTCATACTTCAAGTAGAATCCCATCTACTTCCAACTAGACTCTACTTTATTTCTCAGTAACTTTTTTTAAGTAATTAAATTTTAGATTTTTTAAATCCATGTGTTACTATGATATATTCCTTCCACTCTTTCTGGTTACAAAATGTAGTCAAATTATCTACAACATTATTCACCATCAATCATTTATATCCCAAGACCCCTTATCAATTTGTGGGAAAATAGACAATGTTACTCGATTATCCATTTTCCCTAAACTCAGAAACCATTAAAAACACTAGGAAAAGTTTTTTATTACCCGTGATTCATAAACTCACAAAAATAAATTATTTAAATTATCCTGAATAAGCAACCATAACCCAAAACTAGAAACCTTAGACTTTAATTATCACTATCCTCACCTCCTACATAATATTGATTTATAATAACACCATGGAAAGGTAATGTCACTAACTCTATCCAGCCCAATGGATATCCATCATGACCTCACTACCGTAATAAGTGAAGTAATGTTTAACCGCATTGAAACTCCTAAAGATACTTTGCATCCAACACCACCTATATGGTTTAAATTTGGGGAGTCCTACACAACTAAATATCTTCTCTGATTTGGTGTGAGATTCCAAGGGGATGAGTCTCAGGAAACAAAATTCAATAATAACTAGTATCATCATCATCTTCATCTCTCAAATAGTTATTATTGCATTTTGTTTCCCGCGATTCATGCACCATATATTTTGAATGAATTTAGAGGACAACATCTACCACCAGTAGAGTAATTCTTTTCTTTAATTTAATTACCCATTTCTTTCAAATAATGATAAAATTATTTTAAACATTCAAATATTGGGTTCTTCTTATTTTAAAGGCTCCTTTTTGTGTATTCATTTTTTTAAATATCAATATTAATGAATTAAATAGGATGGGTATGAAAAAAGAATGGATGAATGTCAATTTCATGACAATATATTATTGAATATGGGTGGAAATATTTCATCAAGTTTCCAAAAGTTCACAATTTTGACCCTTCTAAAATCCTTTGTTCTTGTTTACGCAATTGTTATTCAAGACTAGTTAGTCCATAGATGTTGGAAGAGAACTTGACCATTCATTGAATTAATCTAAGTTATAAATGTTGGAATAAACACATGGAAAATGAGAATATAGCTAGTGGATGGGATAACACTATGTATTATGGATCATTTGATATGATTAAAAATATGGAAAATGAAGAAGACCGTATCAAGTATGTGATTAAAGGTATTAATGATGATAAAGATCGTATTGAGGAAATGATATTGACAGTTAAATATGAAATTCATGATAGACCAAAATTGTTTGAGAAGTTAACGAATTGTGAAAAGACACCATTATATGCTAGTTGTACTAAATATATAACATTTTCAGCCATATTAAAGTTTTATAATTTAACAGATACAGATGGATAATGTGATGTTGGTTATACTGAACTACTTTCTATCTTGAATTATATGATCCCAAGAATATACTGAGCTCTCTATCCAAATATTTGATGATAAAAGCATTATAAGTTCAGTTGGTATGATATTTGAGAGAATACATGCTTTCCCAAATGATTTCCAACTTTTTAAAGTAGAACAAATCACTTAAATAATGACCAAAATGTGGTGCTTATCGATACAAAAAAGTTCAATCGGGTCCTATGAAAGTTGTTTGGTTCTTCCAATAATTTCAAGGTTTAGGTGCCTATATTTGAGGACACTGAATGAAAATTAATGTGACATGCAAATATAATAAATAAATAAGGGAAACTTCACCACTCAACTATCTCTCCATAGTGGAATATAATTGATAATGAGTATTCAGTATTTGGAAACGAGCCAAGAAATATTTGTATTGTGCTATCTATAGATGGAGTGAATCATTTTGGTTTTCAGAGAATCACTCATAACATATGGTCAGTTATTTTGGTAGATTATATATTTTCACCATGTTTATGCATGAAATGAAAATACATTATACTATCTATTCTTATATCAAGACCAAAACAACTGATTAATGATATTGATGTTTATTTAGATCCATTGATTGAAAATTTTAAATTATCATGGGATTTAAGTGTTACATTATATGATGCTTACAAAATGAATATTCCACATTGAGAGCCATTTTTTATGAGATGATAAATAACATTACTACTTATGAAAAATTTTTAGGATACAACATTAAAGTAACTCAAGAGTGCCCAATTTTTAAACACGGTTCACAATCAATTAAGTTGAAATATTAATCAAAGAACATTTTTCTAGTGCATCATAAATTTATACCCCAACTATATAAGTAATGATTTTAGACGACATCATTCGATGGGAGTTAAGAATAATGTACAACACTATCTCCACTAATAGGAGATCAACTATTTGGGAATGTAAAAGGTATGGACCCTGATTTTGGTAAAACTTTTTTACAAAACCTTATGAAAATCATTTGAAAAAAGAGATCTGTTTTTTTAACTTACCATTCTTGAATTGTCTATATGTCAAACATTTTATGGATTTTATGTATGTTGAAAAATATATATGTGATAGTGTCATTGGAACGTTACTAAATGCACTCAGAAAAACAAAGGATTGAATTAAGGCTAGGACTGAAATTATTAAAATGGGAATATGAGAATAGTTGGAACCATTGAAGGGTGAAAAACAGACTTTTCTTCCTCTAGATACTTAAAATCATTCCATCTAGGAGAGATATTAGTTTTTAAATTTCTTGATTGATGTAATTGTTCCAAGGAGGTATTCATCGAATATCATGAATATCATTTCAATGATATCTTTAAAGATAAATGGCATGAAATCACATGACTACCTTGTTTTGATGAAAGATCCAATTCCTATAGCTTTATATTTCATTTTCCCCAAGAATGTACATTATACATTAAACATTCTCTATTTTCATTTCAAAGCTATATGAAACAAAGTTATAGAACCGATAAAATTAACAACTATTGAAAAAGAAATTACCATCATATTATGTGAATTTGAAATGTTTTTCTTACTATCATTATTTTATATAATGGTTCACATGGGGAGAGAGATTTGACTATGTGGTGTTGTATATTATATATGGATCTACAGTGTTGAATGACATATGAATATTTTTAAAGGGTATATAAAAAATCAATGTCCGAAATAGGGTTGTATTACAAAAAGATATATTTTTTAGGAAGCCATTTAATTCTGTACCGACTATGTATCTAGTGTGGAAATAATTGGTCTACCAAAATCTTGTCACACTAGGAATATTGTTGGTGATGGAATTTATGAAAGGCATGTTGTCACAATAATTATTGTAGATTGAGAGAAATCCCACCTTTACATTTTTCATAACTGTTTAGAGATTTCCCCATATGTTGAAACACACAAATAAATTCTTAGTCATTTAAATTTATCAAGAGATGAAATATGGATATAAAATACACATAGTAAATAGTTTATATGATGGTTTCAAGACTATATTTTTAAGGAGTCATATCTAAATCCAAATTTAATTTCAAAACAACTTCGATGGATAGCCAGAGAACCAAGTTTCAATTTATTATCTTACAATGGTTTTGTAATTAATGATTATACATTCTATAGAAATGAACATGATTACAGAAGTATCATAAAAAGTAGTGGAGTTACACTTGTGGCTGAAAAAATGCATGTTTCTGGTAATCAGGAAATAAATCCAATTTATATGAATATGTCATACTTTGGAATCATTATACAAATATGGTAGTTGGATTATAAAACATTCTAAGTGATAATTTTTTAATGAAAGTGGGTGGATAATAGGAGTTCTGTTAAAATTGATGAATTAGGATTCATGAAAGTACATTTCAGTAAGAAAGGGTACAAATAAGAACTATTTATAATAGAATCACATGTAGTACAATTATTTTATGTTCTATATCATGTAAATAGAAAGTGTTAAATTGTTATGTTATTGACCAAAACCATTGATGGGTCATTTGAAAATTCAACTAAGGACTACCCTTTCATGAGGACTTCACAATCATTTAGTATAGATCCCAATGATGACTGGGTTTTTTATATTAAAGGATACCAAAATTAATGGATTTGAATATTTGATAGAGGGGTAAAATATCTTCAAACATTAAAAAAATATAGTTCAATAATTAGGTTATAATTTTGTTGTAATATAAATTACATTACCTCCTGTTATTATATGTTCTATTCTTCATTTATGTAATATAAATTAAATGTTAAACTAATTTTGTAGATAATGAATTCTTCATGTGATGATGATCCCAATACCAAGGAATAATGGGATTTATCTTAGTGTATATGAACAATGACCTTATGACCATGATGATGCAACCAATCTAAAGAAAAAATAGGTTTATCAACCTGTTGTTGATCCCAGTACATATGAACAAAAACCTTATACACATTCCGATTTGACTAATATAGAGAAAAAATATATTGATAATGTCGAATACAACTAAATATTATATGGTGAAAAACCTATGTTGTAGAAAAAAATAGGATCATTGTAGCATGACAGTGTTAAAAAAATTATTAAGGTGAAAAATGAAGCCATGAAATTCAAGGTTGGATGGAATGCGTGTATCCATCTTGTTAACCCCAAACATGCCATGTTTAGTAGTTATAATGGGATCATCACTTGGCAGTTCATGCCAATTGAATTATATTTTTAGCACCATGTTGTGCCCAATCTAAAGATGATTAATTCTGAAGATATTATGGTAACATTATGATATCCTTTCTTTATTTTACTAAAAAATAAAATAATGAGACATTGACTTACTCTTTATCATCCCATGAATATTTCATTTATAGTAGATTAATCCCATTATAAATTTTTATTAATTATTTCTAGAAGGATTCAAAGAGGCTTTCTCTCAATTATAATGAAACTTCATCTTAAGGACACTAAAGGGAAAATATACTTTCACCTATTTCTTATGTTTGCACACTTGATAATCCAAACAATGTGGGATGTCTTTACACTCTCATCACGGGGAGATATCTTTTCAGGTAAACTATGGCTAGTAATACATTTTTTGAAATATGTGTAATCATCACTTTAATTGATATTTTTTTTTAATTATGAAACAAAAAATGAGTGCATAAAATATTGAATGAGCAGCAAAACGAACATACCCTGATGTGACCAATTTTTTCTTACCTTTTGATATATTTTATTGAATATTAGAACATGTTTTCACCATATACACATTTTTTTGTGGATAAAATTATTTATTTTTTGTGTTCTTGGTGATTTTTAGGATATTTCAACCAAAGTCAAAAATTGGGAGTGATCAAAAAGAAAATATATATATAAATGGTGTGTAATTTATAAAAAAACACCATGTACTCCTACCCAACCATGGTTCAACCAACCCAAGTACACACCAATGTAGCTGAACAGAGACAACACATTGTGTAATCCCTTTTTACACACTTTTTTAATCTTTTTAGATGTGGTTGGTGGATTATAGAGATTCTATATTCCATGTATGTTGGTACCACATGCTATGTTCCCTCACCAATTGACTTCTAATGCATTTAAATAAATGCGTGACACTGTAGTCCACCTAATGGTGGAGAAATCAAGGCCAAATATAGTTGTCCCAAGTACATGGTGTGTAATTTTAGTTATATATTGTGTATTTTTATTTTTCTATAAATTGAGAGGTAGGCTTCTGAGTTCCCTATTGTACATTTATGGGGGAGGTGTTTTCACTATGTTGTTCGATCTCCCCCAAATCCAAATTTTATTTTCTTTATATTTTCATTTCTATTTTAGGGTAATTAAATTTTTAACAATTATTATCTCATATCCATTATAGGTATTGAGTTTATGCTCAACCTACAAATCATGACCGTTGTTATAAGAGAATAGATTTCCTGTGTTGGGGTTGTAATAAAGATTTTTGGTATGTTTTAATCCAAATTATGGTGTATTTATTTATTATGATATTGTTTATAATTACTTTAGCAAATTAATCCCATGTTTTACTATTGGTGTCATATTCGATCAAGAAAAAAATCAATGTAAAAAACTATAGGAGTTACAATGGAAGAATCCATGACTATTGGGTGATACTGTCACCACTTTTTTATGGATAAAGGACTTAGAATAATTTTTTAGTAGTTAATCATCAGACCAATGAGGTTAAACTTTTAATTACAGAATTTTTTATTATTGGACCATTAAAAAATATTTTAATTGAATCCCTATAGTAAAAAAGTATCATTTATAATTTCAATACTAAAGAATGACAATTGAAATAAACCCTAATTGTGTTAAAACCCCAACATGCTTGTTTTCCTGTTTGTTATGTCATTTTTTTTATTTTAATTGAATTTTCTCAAATAGTATCTCTTTTTCATCCTGTTCCCTTCATTGATTTTTTTCTGGATAATAGGATGAGACCCATTGATTTGTACTGAATGTTTCTTTTCCTTTTTTACTATGGGATCGACCTCAAATTTGGTTAGATACCCAGTTAGTTGGATTAGAAGGGAACAATAATTTCAATTTTCCTTTCCTCACAAAGGGAGCGGTCAAAATTTTGGTTCCGTTTCTAGGGAAAATGAAAACAAGAAGGGAGATTATGAGTTGAGGTTGGATTACTAGAATTTTTCTTTTTCTTTTCTTGATTCTTTTCTTGGGACCATTAACCCCACATTAACATGGATTTTTATATGACTGGAGATTGATAAGATCCACCAAGTGGTTATTTTTATACGAATGATATGGCATTTTTGTACCCATATCTAGAAGAGTATTATTTGTATATGGATGATGAGTTTCAACATAAGGAATACCCATGTACATCCTTCACCGACCCATCTCTTATTCTCTTTCAGAACCATGTGAGGATGAAATCGACACACTAATATCAATGATGGAAACCTTTACCACAAGCTAGTTAGACCAAACCAAAATGTTGGGATTAATTGGTACTATGGTCAAGCATCTTTGAGAGATAATCATCCATATTGATAGCCTAGTTTTGTTTGAGGCTAGGTATTCCAATTTGTTTTTTCAGGAGAGGATCCATGTTATGATATATGCCTCACTTGTAACTCACTAATAATTTTTTAAAATGATTTTCAAAGTATAAATATGAATATGAGAAAACCTCATATCATTTTAATATTGAATTTGATAAAACCATTCTTTATGAACCCTTATTTTATAACTCACATACTCTGGATAATTCCTGTAATTATTTTCAGGTTTTCAGCATAACGAAGCTGGAACCTCAGAAGGTAGAGGATGTATGTGATCAGAACAAGGAATAATGCTACCTTCAACATCTACTAAACACTGAGCAGTGATACATGAAGACACCACCCAGACCACTTGAAGGTCAATAAAAATGGCTCCAAGAAGAGGGAACCAGACATATGTGGTGGTTCACACAGTGGAAGTCATATCCACCTGCAGATTATGGGTAAGTATCTTACCTTAGATCGATCCAAAGGCCTAAAAAAGGTGCTTACTAGAAGGAAACCCAACCACTCTTCTCTCCATTTCTTTTATGATTTTAATAACTATACGTTGTGTACTTATCTCCCATATTTTGTGTACCACCGTTTCCTATGGCCACTATTTTAATAAGAATAAAACATGGTTACACATAATTTGGAACCTCAAACATGACATGTGCTTTTCTTTACAGTGTATATTTTAATATATTTATTAGTATAAATATACATTTATTATGTACATAAATAGTATTGAAGCCTGTGCCGTTGGAAATCTCATTAGAGTTTATCTGAGATATCGCCAGTTCGTATCCCTTTTCACCTTCTTTTACGGTACAAGATTCATTATTTTGAACATGTGATTTACATAAATGGTGTGTGAAATGATTCCAGAAGTAGTTAAAACCATTTCAAAATAAAATAAAGTTAATGGTGGGGCTGAATTGGCTAGCAGGTTCATAGCCCATGGATCCAAAATTCTCAGGTACAAGTCCTTCTAGCCATTTTAATTCAATATTTTCTCAACAAAATAAAACCACACAGTGTTTATTTTGGTAAAAATCATGTGACACATTTTTAATAATAATTTAAAATTTTCTTGAAAATAAGAAATCACCCAAGTGTGTTGTGGGTTGATTGATAGATTCATAACCCATGGGTTCAAAAGTCCTCAGTTCAAACTCAGCCAATCTCCGTACATCATCCCAATATTATGTAATTAAAACCACATGCTAGGAGTTTCTTCTTTCACTATTTTGTACTGCATCTATAATTTAAATATTTAAATTCAATAAAATCTATAGTTCTACAAACATCACTCCAGTGGTTGAGGGTACACATTTTTATCGTCCCAGTCACTGGTTTGAATCACACCCTAAGCACTGGACCGCAAGTTGTAGTTCTCATTTTAAAATTATAGAAAACACGATGTGTATTGTTCAACTACCTGATGCATATAGAATTATTTTAAATATATATATATTATTTATTTATAATTATAACTAATAATTACTATATAGTTTATTATAATAACCAAACAATAACTATTATTTTAAAAGACCTCATACATGGTGTATAGACACATACATATTGTGTGTCCCTGTCATATAAGCCAGGAAACCATAACTGGACTTAACCCATATCGTATTACCCCCCTCCTCATTTCCTTCATTCATATACTAATTGAGCCCCCTCCCCCAAATCCTTTATTTTTCTTCGAATAAGGATTGGATTTCATCTCCACTATTATCCTTGTACCAGGTATGTGCTTCTTCTCTAACCATTTTAGTGTTTTACATGCTTATTAGTTGATTTAGGGAATCTGGAAGGTGTTCAACTGAACTCACATTACATGGGAATTATTGAACAACACATGATGAGTACTTTATGTACATGGTCAGACACACACACTCCATTCTAAATTTAAAAACACATGGTGTGTGCATTCTGCACACACCTTGTGCAGTAGCCTCTGCCCGACTAGAAAAAGATCCCATGTCCTGAAAACACCACATGACCAGTGTCACATGTAACTTTATAGAGTGTGTGTGCTAGACAAACATCGTGTACTATCTCCCTGAAGACTTGGTCATGTAAGTACATACATGGGTTCATTGCCCATTTTCTCACACACGATGTGTGTACTCTCTACATGCCATGTACCGTGTTTTCTTCTCCTCTTTGCAGAGTCCGTGTTTAGGAACATACATGAACAGATCCCCATTTAATCACAGACAGAATGTACACCTGACACACACCATGTACTCCCATTTATACCACACACATTCCTTCTCGGTGTGTGTATCCAGAGCACATGTGTTGGTAACCCAATTACGCTACACACTGCGTACTTTGGTTCCACATGCCCTATACTTTTAATTTTAGGGTTTATCATTGTTTTTATTTCTTTTTAATTTCTTTTGTTTTATTCTTTTCTTTACTTTTAAACCCATGGAAGATAGTGAACATGCTAGTGGGAAGCGGCTCATGCCCTTTACAGATGGGGAGCGGTCCACACTTCGTCATATCCAAATTAGGATGACAGGGAAACCTCCAACAAATGTAATGATTGTCTCTTAGCCATCATCCTTTGAAATTCTCCCACTACTGCCTCCAGATACTCCAACCTAGATAGCTGCCTAGGATCCCAATGTACCAGATCCTCCTACTTGTGCAACATCATCTGGTGCAAGTGTGACGTCTTCCCTTGCTACCACTACCTCCAAGCCCCCATCAATAGTAGTTTCTTCCCCTCCACCAGTCACCACCACATCCTACCCTTCTACATCAGCCACTGATGCGTCAACATAGCCAGAACTAAGAGCATCATGACCCCAACCATACCCCTACCTAATATTTTATGTGAGACATCCTATAGCAGACCGACTTCAGTGAGCTTCATGATGCACAATCCAGTTGATCAGATGATTCTTCGACATCAGTCTTCCTCAACATTTGGGCGTCTGGGAGGAGATAGAGGAACTTTATGGATACACACATCTCATTTACATAGTCTAGGTCATCACTCCTACATTCAAAGATATATTTTTAGAGTTTACTGCTACATTCAAGTTCTATGGGCCCACATATCAAGAGACACCCAGGGATACGACAACTCCCCTATGATTGAAGTTGGGTATAATATGTTTTCCCTCACTATGGTGGAGTTTGGATAACAGTGTAGTTTTTACCCCCATCCAGCCACCCCACCCCCTGTTTCATCCCTCAGCCTCCTTGACTACCCAATCTCATTTTTATGTGGTGGGATCTTGCAGGCACTGACCACATGCACACTCCCACCCCATAGAACAACACCCTCATCATTTCACATACCCTATGTTTCATCTAAATTTACTTCAATGCCATCATTTAACAATAATACGATGACATGAGTGTCATGTTTGGATGTGATATGGAGCTCCTTACCTACATTTTCCGACATGATTACTCTAACCTCCCCTATTTTTTCGCTTCCTATTTTCATTCTGTGATCACTGACTGTTAGGGAAACCTAAAAGACATATTCTATGCCACCCAGTTGGCACACCACCTGGGGGTGTTTGAGATATAACTCCATCATGATATCTTAGGTTATTCCCAATGAATGGAATTCAAGATTCTTATTCTCAAGAGGATTTTTGAGAGGTGGGGAGACTCCTTTGTGAATGTTCAAAATCCCCAGTACCACCTATGGCGAGAGATGGCCAACCTGACCCTGATAGTGCTACTGCTACGGTACCACCCCATCTACCAACGAACATTAATTCTCCATATATCCCTAATTATTCCTCCATTACCACTTCTTACTCCATTACATATTCTTCTAGACCATCCACAGCCCCACATCCACCTACACCCTTGGCAGATCTCTAAGTTTACCTCCACATAACCACCTTAGACCGCTACCAGTACATCGTGGAGAACCTCTTAAATGTCCTGGATCATTTAATAGACTGGATGAAAGTGATGTTGGACCACTTTTCTTAGAAAATAGGCCTTTAGTTATCCCCAGTGTCTAATCCTCATCCCAGTCCTTAGCCTTTAATAGCGTAGGCCCCGATCGTCGCTCTACTCACAGATTTTGTGCTCATATTTATTATTGGGATATATTACACTTATGATAATGAAAATATAGATATTCCATTCGCACCCACACCTAAGATAATAGACCCAATGAATATAGTTTCCACATCCCCTACTTTGCAGGATCCCCCTATATCAGACAATTCCTCTTCTTAGGTGATGTTATGTCTATTTTTTCACCCTTATTTCATCATATATATCTCTTTTTTATATTCATTCAATGTGATGTTGTGTATGAATGAAAAATTATTTTTTCATTTCATCAACAGTCACATATACTCTAGAGAATCATAGGAATCACAATTTTAATTATATACATATTTTAGAGAACTCCACATGGGGAGTATTATTTGGGCATTTATTTTCATTTTTTTATTTAGATTAATTCATTCAATAATCTCCCTCCCCTAGACCAATTGTTTTTTTAACACATCCTCTTCTCTTCCTTAGTGTGTCTCTTGGTTGCCCATGTGAGATATTAAGTGTGGGGGAGAGTCTCTTGACTACAATGGCCTTTACCCTTCAACCAATCATGGAGACATTATTAATAGATGAAATATTTTAAAATATATATTTTATTTGATTAATTATAATTATAAATAATAAATAATTATGGGAGGATCATCATTTTTGGATTATAGCAGTGATTTAAGGGTTCCACAAATGGTTTTCATTTGAAAAAGACAACAGCTGACACAAAGGATAAATGCATTATGAAAACCACATAGAAAGTTTGCGGTGATGGCTACACCGCATTAGATTTTTGGGTATTTGTGATTAAAAAGTATTGTGGGATTTATTTTCCTATATAAAGGACCAAAATCCCATAATTAAGTGGAAAAATTAATTAGATAAGATTGTCACTTGAAGAATTCGGTGATGTATAGAGTGGGTTTTGAGGGAATAATTCTGCGAAGGAAGTGGTTTTCAAGGGAGAATTCCACGAAAGAGGAATAGGTTCATAAGGGAGAATTTCAAAAAGGCATAATCTATGAATTGAAGGCATATCGTGAAGCATAGGCCATCTGCAGAGTGAAGGTATTCCAAAAAGCATCAGTGGTTAGTGAGGAATTTTTCATCCATGAAGTAGAGGTGATCCTAGATGAAAATGATGTCTGTGAATCTCTCGCACCACGCAGTGTAAGGTAGTTAGAAAAGGATACAAGACAGTTCATGATAGGTGTAAGGAAGTTCACAAAGGGAATAAAACATTTTTTAATAGCAATTTCCTCAAACTAATAGTATGTAGAAAAGTGGATTTCATCTAATGGGTGTATACAAGAATTCATGGAACACTCATATATGTGTGAAACAATTATGAGGTGATTTAGAGAAACACAAGACTATTCTAAAGGAGAAGTGATCACAATTCAGTTTAGAGAGAATAGAGATTTCAAATTATGATTGGTTGTAAACCATGAGGGACAATGAGTCCACTCCGAACATTGTAAAGGCAGTGAGCCTGGTTATAGAAGTGATCTATCCCAAACCTTGTTTTTGTAGGTGAGCCTTAGTAGATTTGGTACATTGACACATTTCCATTGTATGCTCCTTGGACATAGCCAAGTGAGGGTGAACCATGTAAAATCATCATGTCTCATCCATGACTTCATTTCACTTAATAAATTTTTATAGGAAAGGGTGAGAAGAGTGTTTTATTTAATGAAAAAAAATATCCAAAGGGGTAGTTGTATTAATCTATCATACCCTGATACACCCCCTCTTTGGATATTTAACCTAGTTAGGATAACAAGAAGTAAAATTTCAGTTTTAAACCAAAAATGATTTAAGAATGAATATTTAGATTTTTTGACTTAATCATACTTTTTTGGATAGCTTCTGAGATTGGTGAGTCGTGAATAATTATTGTAGTACTTTCAAAAATTATGAATCCAAAATTTTCATTCATTTAGTTGATTTAATATATGCAATTTATACATGTTACTTTGATGATCCCTTTGAGTTGATAGTCTAGATTTTTTTTGAGGATTAACATCTAATCAAGTGTGGGGGAGTTTGATTCAATTATGTGAATATGAATTTTCTATACTTTAAAGTGAATTGAAAATGATTGTTTGGATTTATTTTCATGTTTTTACAACCATAACATGTCTTGATAGGTTGGATTTAGTCATATAAGGAACTTCCAAGAAAATATGGAATGAACCGTGATTTTAGAATGAAAATCAAAGTAATTTGGACCCTTCTTCCTGGGTTCATATTTAATACTAATTCGCCTATACCATTCACCCCATCCCAAAAAATTGTTTGCACCTAGGATCCTCAAACCATAACTAGTTAATTTCACTCTACATTGTTAAATAAACTTTGAGATCACTCTAGGAAACTATGAAGGGGGAGATTATGAAGAGCCTGTGGCCATTTGAACAGTCTTTGCATAGTTAAACAAACCATGTGGACTAGCTAGAAAACTATGCACCAAAAATCTACGAGAATATAACCTTGAGAATGGTTGGTGCATGGTTAAACTAACTGTGCGCCTAAACCATGTTCCAATCAATAGGCACCCAACCAATTTACATATACCAACTTAACCACCATTTTACTTGAGATGTTGACCCTCTCTCTAAGACACTTGGGGTCAACCAATTAATGATCCCTAGAACATTTTGGAGTGGATAATCATCCATAGGGGTTATCATGGTAACAAGGGATCTTGAAACTCTTTCGAAGGTTTTTTTAGAGATTACTCTCTTGTGGTTTGTTGGGAATTTTTAATTTTATTCCTCAGCTTTAATGAACATTAGAGGTAATAAGAGAATTTTTTTCATCATTTTTCCATGATTAGCTAATTCCATCAATGTGTTGGGGATATGGAAAATAAAGAATCTTTGGTGATTGATTACACTTATTATTTTTGAGTCAATTATTTTATCTCTCATAAATTCTCCTAAGTATCTTTTCTTTCTATTACTGGATACTCTATTTCATATCAAGAATGGAGCTTCCAAGGATCTATAGAGGAATGATAAAGAGAAATCCCATGATCATTGAGTTCCTTCATCGTCTCTTAGGGGTTCTTTTTGAAAATGTTTTTAAAAAACAATTGTAAGACCAAGAAATTTATTTCCATTAAGTTAAATAGAAATTATCAGACCAAGGGAGTTTCATCACATCTTAATCCCATAGATAAGAGTTATTATGAACAACATAGCACAATAAGACAATTTATTTTCAATGATATTTATTAATATTCTCATCCCCGATGCATTCCCTCTATTGATTGTTAAAAACTGTTTCTGTGTGTTTTGTTTCAAGTAAAAATTTAAATAGTTTAGGAAGGAAACCACTCAAAAATCTTGAGTAACTCTTAATACCATTAACCATAGAATCTAAATTCAGAAAACCTTCATTTAATTAACCACAAATCAAGTTAAAAAACACTCTATGTCTCCCTATGAATCGACCCTATACTTATGATATTCAAATTGTGAGGGTGGTAAATTAAACTTGGGATACCAAAAGTAACACTTTGACCAAAATAATACCATGCCCCTATCATAAAGAAAGGATGGAGTATGATTCATATGAAAAAAAAGTTGGTATGTTTTTGAAATCCACCATGATACTTTTATGTGACATGAACCAACAACATAATTATGTTCCTCTATTTATAAGCAGATTGATGAATCCAAATCCAAATACACTTCCATCCCATGTCAAGTGATTTTGAAGGAGGAACATATAAATTAATATGGGATAATAATAGTTGAAAACAAAAGTGTGAGAAATCTGTGTAAGTGTGACATAAGAAAAAATTGTTTTACTTTAAATTGTTATTACAAAATAATGACTACTTATTTTTATATATTTTCTATTTGACTTAGAAAAATACATCATCAACACCGATATCATATGAACACTTACTATCAGTGGCCTTGAAGCAACTATAAAAATATGGATGTGTCAGAGGTGTAGGTTTCTAGGTGACACCCGAAAATATTTTGAGAAAAGAAAACAATAGGAGGATAAGGATAAATAAATATAAGAGATGAAATAATGATTTTCATACCTTGAAGAAAATTTTCATTAGAATCCTGAGTTTATGGAAAATGTTATTTGCAGATTAAAAGAGATGAAAAAACTCAATAACAACCAATACATGAAGATACCACACCACCCCCACCAACTTTGAGGCAAGTAATTCCCCTCAAAGAGCTATCTTTGACGAGGTAAACAATAACATCATAATTAATTTTATGAAATTTGAATAATACAGTCACTGATTCTTTTCCTGTACTGATATTCAGTAGGGTGAAATGACTACAATTTATATCTATAAACACCCAACCATCGCCTTATTGGGAGGGATTACATGTTCAATATCCAATAAGAAATTATAAACAAAAAACCACTTCCAATAGGTCATATAAGAGTAGTTATTACCATATCTCATGAGTTGGGTATTGAGCTACCTATTCCACTTGATAATGCATATATTCTTATGGTTGAACAAGATATTGGAACATTCATAGAATTTATATCATATATTTAAAAAAACATGTCGACAAGGAGGTATTGATTTCTAATTTTTTTTAATGATAAACCTTTAACAATTAATGAAAAAAGGTCTAAATCGATGAATGTTATTACAGACGAACAAAGGGAATTAGTTGAAATGAAATTTCAAATCAAAACCATATAAAGGATCAACCAATCGATTGAAAAGATCTTCAGATTTCACCTTTAACCCTCCATTTAAATATTCACATTTACTAACATTGAAGGTTCATAAAGTTACAAAGTAACAAAGTGGTAGTAAACACATAATTGATTTTGAAGAACAAATTTATGGAGAGGTCATTATAGACTGCATAACTCTTGATAATTTAAATTAAATCCTCAAGTAGTAATGGCATGGAGTCTCAGTTTTAATTGTATACATGAAGTGTGTTTTTTTATTTGTCTTTCCAATAGATGATATACTATGTAAATAATGACTAAATATATTTCATATTTTTTGTAGGATTATATATGAATACAAATTTAAGGGATTACCCCTTCAAAAAAATGGACTCATTAATCCTCACATTAGTTATATAGACCAAAAAACATAGAATTAAAAAATAGATGAAATAATGGAAAAACTAGCCAAATCATTTGAAAGAAAACATATGGATTCCAGACACTTCTTAATACCAATGTTGTAGGGGGAAAACTCTACAATTTAATCATATAAAAATTATTTTCAGTTAATTAATTACTCATTCATTTTTTTGTTTTTAGGATACATTAGATACTTATTTTGGCCAATTTGGATACTCTAAAGATTTATTTTCTAGATTCACTGCATGGATACCCATAAAATGACTATACAAGATAACATTTCTAAATTTATAACATACTAAATCCCACATTTTAAAAATACACTTCAAGTTTTATATTTTAAATTATTTTTAATGATAGTTCTGTTATGATAGGGTAGTGTTTAAATATTGTAAAAATAATGGCATGAGGACAGTCCATGAAAACAAGGATCCATACAAGTTCTACAAGTGGACAATTATCAGGGTATATATAATAATATTTCACTATCCAAGCACATATAAAAAAATTACTTATTTTTATCAATGTTTCCATAGTGTTTGAGACAAACCAATAGAAAAATTATGTTTATTATGTTTGAAAATTTGTGAGAGATATCATATATCATCAATAAAATAGCATATCTAAAGAGTTATTTTCGAAAATAATTACTATTCCATTTAAAATATTTATTAATCCTTTGTTTATGGATATTTTTCTAAAATTACTATGACTAGAAAAAATACTTGTATTCACAAGATGATATAGATCTGTCTATAAATTAAGGGGAAACATACCTAATTCTAAAATGTACACATATATCATGAGGATGTTAATTACTACTTATTTAGTTTATTTTCTCATTATATTATATAATTTTATTAGTTAACTTCCTCATAATTTATATCTAATAATTGTTTTCTAAATTTTCACAGAGATCGTAAATAAATTACCACATGCGAGATTGAACTTCGATGCTACAACTAAAATAATGTAAATAAGGAAATGGGTAAAAATTATATAAAACCATAATGAAAAGTTGAATTCTTACTACATTTAAAAAAAAGAAATATATTTCAATGATATTGTTAAAGTATTTTCTGTCTTTAGAAAAGGGAATCCCTAAGAGTGTCCTTTTCAAACCCTCCACATCAAGGAACCATCCTCCCCACTTAAAGTGTTTTTTAATATACTATGTTTTTCTTCAAATGAATTTATATTTTTTTATACTTTAGGAAAATTATACATAGTTCATTTTTGACATATAAGAATTAAACCCACATCAATTTTAGGCAAGGTAAGACCGATATGACTCTAAGTATGTTTTTTATATAAAATTGACATTAATTTTAGTAAAAATTACAAGTGGAATAATCAAAATCACTAAAACACATTAGTATTATTTTGAAACATTAGGAAAATTATCCATAAGTCATTTTTGACAAGAAGGAATCAATAACATCTAAATTTGATGCATAGTGTGATCAGTATGACAGAAAATGTGTCCTTTAATTTAAAATTGACATTAACTTTAGTAAAAAATACAAGTGACATACTAAAAAAAAGAAAATGTATTTATATTGTTTTGATACTTTACAAAAAAATCCATAAGTTACTTTTAATGAGTATGAATTGACAACACCTTAATCTAGCACGCAATACGACTGGTACGACTCAAAGTTTCTATTATCAGTTTGTAATTGTCATTTTAGTTCAAAACATATTTCACTCACTAAAAACCAAACAAAAACATTATTATTGTCTTGATAATTTATTACAATGATTCATAAGTCATTTTTTATGTGTATTAAGTAGTGTCACATCAAATTTACACATTGTGTGACCAATATGACTCAAAGTGCATGTTTTCAGTTTTGAATGACATTTTAGTAAAAAGACCACATGACAAACTAAAAACTAACAAATTGCATTAGGATTGTTTTAATACTTTAGTAAAAAAAATCCATTAGTAATTTATAACATGTAGGAATCAACCCCGCCTCAATCTGATGCACGGTGTGACCCGCATAACTCTAAGTGTGTCTTAATATTTAAAACTGACATTAAATTTTGTATAAAGAAAAAGTGATGTACAAAAAATAATAAAACACATTAAAATTGTTTTGATACTTCTGGAAAATTATCCATAAGTCATTTTTGATGTGTTTGAAACAACTAGACCACAATATGACATATGATTTGGCCGATATGACTCAAAATGTAAGTTATCAGTTTAAAATCGACATTTTAGTTCAAAACGTTCCACTCACTAAAATCTAAGAAAATGGTCTATGCTCATCTTGATAATTTTTTAAAATGATTCATAATTAAATTGTGATGTTTTTTAAATAGTCTCACATCGTACCAATGCATGAGGCAACCGATATGACTCACAATACATGTTTCAAGATTCAATTGAAATTTTAATAAAAAGTATAAGTGACATACACAAAACTAAGAAAACACATTAGTATTGTATTACTACTTTAAGAAAATGATCTATAATTGCTTTTTTATAGATTGGAATTATCCACACCTCAATATGACACATGGTGTGACTGGTATAATTCTAGTTATGCTTATTTTATAAAATTTTCATTAATTTTCGTAAAAAGAACAAGTGACATACTAAAAAAAATAAAAATAATTAGGATTGTTATTATACTTTAGGATGATGATCCATAAATCATTTGTGAATTATAGAAATTAACACCACCTCAATATGATGCACAATATGACTGGTATAACTCATAGTGTGTATTTTCTTTTAAAATTTACATTAATTTTAGTAAAAAGAACTTGAGACATACTGAAAATAGAGAAAATGTATTCATATTGTTTTAATACTTTAGTAAAATGTTCCATATGTAATTTTTTACATCTAGGAATCAACTATACCTCAATATAATGTATGGGGTAACCTATATTATTCCAAGTGTGTCTTTTTATTTAAAATTTACATTAATTTTTGTAAAAAGAACAAGTGACATACTTAAAAGTGAGAAAAAAATATTTAGATTGTTTTTGATAATTTAGGAAAAAAATGCATAAGAAATTTTTGATCTTTAGGAATCAATTTAACCTCAATTTTATGCATGGTATGACTCGTATAATTTAAAGTGTTCGTTATTAGTTTAATAAAAACATTTTAGTTCAAAACATGTTTCACTCACCTAAAACCAAGAAAATGAACTCTAATGATTTTGATAATTTAGGAAAGTGATTCATAAGTCGTTTTTGACATTTAGGGATTATTATCACCTCCAAACATCACATGATGTGACTGATATGACTCAAAGTGCATGTTCCCTATTTGAAATTACATTTAATTTAAAAAACAGCGACTTTCTGAAAAATAAGAATGCACATTCAAATTTTTTTGATACTTTAAGAAAATGATCTATAAGTAGTTTTTGATGGGTAAGAATTATTCCACCTCAATCTGATACACAGTGTGACCAGTATAACTCCAGGTGTGTCTTTTTATTTAAAATTGACATTAATTTTAGTAAAACTAACAAGTGACATACTCAAAACGAAAAAAATGCATTTATGTTGTTTTGATACCTTAGTAAAATGATCTTTAACTAATTTTTGACATGTATGAATCAACCTTACCTCAATATGACACACTGTGGGAATGGTATAACTCCAAGTGTGTCTTTTTGTTTAAAATTTACATTTTATTAATGCATTGTTTCATATTAGAGTTCAATTTATTTATTTATAGTATTGATAAAATAAGATTTGTTTTATTATATTGATGGATTATTTTTCTGGATTGAGATGATTTGTTCAACAACCGATACCATGGTTGTAATTTTTTGAGAGGGGATCGCAGGTTCCAAAGATGATGAATCGTTAATGTTTTTAAATGTTTATGGATAGTAATTGTAACTATAATTATAAAAAAATTGATTTAAATGTATTTAGTAGCTTTTTTATAAATTCGTGGGTTAAAATTTATTCCATTAAATTATATATTTACATATAGGTTACATGTATTTACAAAAGTGTGATTTCATTCAAACAACACACTGCATCAGTTTTGGCCTTTATCAGTGCTATTGAAAATGCTGATAAAGGGGAACCCTCTTATAACATCGCTAAGGAAAATATTGATTTTTTTAGCATTTTTAATGTTATTTTCCCACATGGTTAACAGTAAAATCTATTGTAGTGTTTTAGAATTGATAATGGGTATTCTTTATCAACCCCAAATAAAATCCCTGATAAATGGTTCCATTTATTAGCACTTAAAAAAAGCACTGATAAAGGTTTCTCTTTATAAAAACTTTTATTTAGTGCTGATAAAGACGAACCTTTATCAAGGATTTTATATAGCACTGATAATGGCTACCACTACTTCTTGCACATTCTGTAGTATTAGGGATATAATCCAAACTAATGTTTATCTGATCAAATATAACCTTGTAAATAATCTACACTACTACAGATTGTTCTTTCAAAATTGCTGGCTTTTGTTAGTGCTAAACATAAACCAATGATAAAAGGGTAATCTTTATCAGTACTAAAAAAATAGCAATAAAAGTGTACCCTTTACCAGCATATTTTTTAGCACTGATAAAGGTGCATCTTTATTAGCTCTTTTCTTAGCATTGATAAAAAATTAATAAAAAATATTATTAATATTTATTAAATTGTAATATTTATATTCGAAAATTAATCTTTATTTATCAGAATTAATTAAAAAATGTATGTATATATTTAATATAAATAAGATATATTAATATTTTTTAATAATTCAAACAATTCTATAAATATAAATTATGTATTGTTAATATGTGATATTTTAATTTATATATTTATATCAATGTGTATGGGAATATATGTGTATGTATTATATTTTGTATTTGTGTTTTGTGTATGTGTATATATAGATGTTGTACCTATATATATTTATGTACGTGTACATATATGTGCATATTTAAGTGAGATGTATATATATAGAACATGTGTACATGTGTATGTATGACATGAACTCATTTTACATTTTATGTATATTTTTATTCATTTTTGATATAATATATATTGAATTTATTCATTTTTATACATATTTATATTTTACTAATTATAATTTGTAAAAGGTTTTTAATTTATATTATTAGTATCTATTCAATTTTATTTATTTATTTGTAATATTTTTAAAATGTTTAAAACTTATATAATTAAGTTATTTAAATGTATTTTTTAATATTTACATCATTTGTGTACATATTTACAATTCATTTAGTTAATATTATATGATTTAATTATTTAAAATAGTTTTTTTCTATTTTTCAATTTTAACATTACTTTCAAATAAATTTAATTATTCATTTTTTAATATTTATTGATTTTTAAATTTGTTAGAGCTTAATCATTTTGTAATATTTATTTATACATATATTTATTTTCTATACATGTATTTTTAATATATATATATATATATATATATATTGATTTTTAGGCAAATGATGATGTAGTTTTAGAAAGGATCTCCCTTTGCACAAAATCGATTATCAAAAGGCTTGTTCTTCATAAGGGTGAGAAGACATGGAGGTTGGAGGATTTGGATAATAGGGTTTTTGAATTTTGGGGTTTTTATAATTGGAAATGCGTGTTAATTGACTGTGTATTTTACAATTACGTTTTCCCCTATGATGAACTCAAGCAGCATGCTTGGAGTTTTGGATCTCTGTTTTTAAAGCTTGGAACTCTTTGACTTCCTGATCAGAGCCTGTATTTTGATCTTCTGAATGTACAGAATACATTTTTAAAGGTATGGGTGAGGATTTATGGAATGAATTGGATTTTATGTCACCCTAATATACCACATGATATTTACACTGCCCTCAAAGTTCTAATCATATTGGATAGGGAGTCAGAGCAAGTAAGCTTTCGTCACTTCGCGTGGATGTTAGTGGAGGTGGATCTTAGTTCCACCCTCATTGATAAGTTAAATCTTTTTACCCCCAATGATAATATTAATCCGAAAATTGAGTACAAAAAGCATAATCTCTATTGATTGGATTTTAACACTATTGGGAACTCTATCGAGGTATTCCATAGAAATACCTTTTACTATAAATGAAGTGAAAAAGGGAACCTCGTGAAGGACTTTAGGAAGGTAGTGAATCATGTGTAGGGAGGCTCAATGCAATGGTAAGGAACTACAGATTGTGGCACACATGTAGTAGAGAAACAAGATCCTAGACTAGAGGATTCACCAGTGACACATACTGAGAAGGCCTACCCCACTCCCAGATGTGTCTCTCCTATGAATCAGGAGGTTCATGGTGTGAAGGATAACCTCTATTCTAAGGAGTATTTTTGTAAGAAAAATGAAGTTATATTGGAAAATGAGGTCCATTCTGAAAAATATGACCGTGAGGCTAGTGTTCAAGAAGCATTTGATCATGATCAATGGTAGGAATTTATTAATGTCAAAATGAAAGGGAAAATGAATGTGCTAGATGACAAGGGATTCCAATTGGTCATTCCTAGGATGTCCATGACACCCTCTTATTTTTCTAGACAAAAAATAGAAGTAAATAGACAAGGGAATACTGAAACCATTAATATTTATTCGAAAGAGATTAATGGGGCTGATTTTATTTGCCTCTTTATGAACCTTCTTTGTAGGCAGATCCTTCAACATACTCTACACCTAATCTGGAGGCTGGGATTGAGGGTGTAGCGAGTGACCTTGTGTTTGGATGAAATCTAGAGGGGACGATAGTAACTAATGAGCGTGTAAATTCCTTTCTAGACTCTAGAATCAATGCACATAAACTCACTCTTCTTGAAATTCTTAACATATCACAGAGTATGGAAACATTTTGGGAGGAATTTTTCAATCTTTGAGCTAAAGTGAAATCCTTATAAATTGGTGAAAATGTACCAGCGAAAGATGATTCTTCCTTAAAGAATGATTTTACTAAAGGCATTGAGCCTCATGATGAGAACGATGAAATATCATACATGGAAGACAAGGATGTCACTTGTCTGGATCCTAAATAATGAAAGGGAGGTTGACACCTGAGTGGCCGGGGTGGCTCACGAGCAAGAAGAAGCATGAACAAAATAAGATGACTACTTCTTGCTCAAAGTTTTGTGGTTGTGGTCAACCTTGTTAACATTTCACCATCAATTCTCTTCAGTTTCTTTCTCCATCTTGTAATTTATTTTCAATAATAATTTTTCAGGACCATGGATCTTAGTCCATGGTTCATGCTATTCTAAGTATATATAAATAAATAAATAAATAAATAATTATAAATGATAATAAATATATTTAAATAATTAATGTATTTAATATATATAATTGTATATATATATATTTATAATTATATAAAAATTTCATTAAAAAATTATTTACAATTATTATGATGAATATATATCTAAAATTATATTTATAAATGCATATTTATAATTCTTTGAATACATTTTAAATTATAAAAATAAGTATTTGTCTATAATTTTATATATTTTTATATAATTATATATATTTATAATTATATTTATAAATTCAAATTTATAATTCTTTTAGTATATTTAAAATTATATAATTTTATAAAATTATATAAATTTATGTTTATTGATATTTATTTATAATTCTAAGCCTTAGTTTTTTTAATTATATTAATTATATTATTTAAATTTTGTCTTTATCAATGATAAAAAACACTAATAAAAAATATCCTTTTTAGCGCTAAAATTTTAGTGCTGATTAAAACGTTCTCAATCCTTTAAATTGAACCCTAATAGTGTTCCACTCACTTGCTCCATTCAGTATCTCATAGAACTGAATCTCTGTCATCACTCCCCCTCGATAATCTTATATGAATTGACACCTTTTAAATCCAATATATGGAATCACTTGTGATCGATTACCCCCTCGAACATCGTTGTTTTTTTAATTTTGAATGCTTTGAACCGTGCACATGAGTTATCTTATTGGTCCTCAATCTACCTTGTTAATTTTCCACCCAATATACCGTGCCTTATGCCATTATTGGTTCACCCTCTCTCTCTCCTTCACATTCATTTTACAAATTCATCATTATTTCTCACTCTGATTGCATGAAGCTCCTAACTGTGCACCGAAAAACCCCCACCTACTTATCATGTATGGTGGTGACTGCAAATGATAATTCAGTAGACCCTTTTGAGGGATAATATGGTAATTGGATCCAAGTTCCAAGTATACCTCATACTCCCATGGATTAAAATCAGAAATTGTTTCCCATTTACTACCATTATCTAGAAGAACTCAAATCATTTTAATATCTCCTGATTTGTTTACAATTTTTATATGAATTATAAAATGGGTTTAATTTAGTTGGTATGATTTGTTCCAATATTTTATATTTATAGCACTTTATAATAAAATTCATGATACTTTCGATACTTTTACATGTACTCTTTATTTATATCATTTTTTAAGTTTGTTTATAATAATTTTATCTTGTTATGGCATTAATAAGTTTTTATAATTTTTTAATATTTTTTAAAATTTATATATATTTATGTATATAAATTTGTTATATTTTTTAAATATGTGATGTGGCGTGAAAAATTGGGTTATGTACATTGATTTTAGATGCACATCGGTACTTGAGATATTAAAGGTGCATAAGAGGACTGCATGTGAAATGAGTGTAATGTAAGTAAAGATCAAGTTAGACCACTGAAGCACATTTTAAGAATCCAGTATTACAATAGCCATGATAATTTTAGAATTATTATTAATATATCAACATATCATAAGTTTTTTTAAGAGATTATAGTATGTTATATTCCTATTAAACTGTCACATATGAAAGAACATGACGTTACAATATAACTAGAACATGGGTGGTGCCAATTGCTTGCATGTCTTGAGAATTTTATATTACATCATAACCCAAAACATCTTAAATTACTACCAATGGAGTATGACTATGTTTATTGAAGACATTTCATTACTCCAATTCCAACATAGCTAACAAAATCAATTGAACACAATGAGTATTGTGATGCTCGGCTCCTCCACTGTTTTTGAACTCCAACATGCTACACTACATGATGAGTATTTGAAACTAGTTTATCCTCTTGATATTGTTCTTAATTATATAATAATTAATGGTACTTGAATTCATTTAAATATTCTGGATACAGGCTTATGGGATTTTTTGTTTATAAAAATTTTATTTGATTTATAAAGTTCTTTACCAAGCTAAAGAAGAAAGGTTCTTTTCCATTTCTTGTTAATAAAAGAACTAAATTAATACTACATAGATATAAATATAGATACATTATTTCATATCTTCATGCACTTATTTTTGAATATATGGAACATGATTAGTGGTATCTATCTTTATAAATGAATATATGTGTAAGGACAAAGTGTGGTCGAGGAACTCAAATTCAATATCTTGAACTCAATTTTTAAATTATTTTTTTAAAAATGGGATTTTACAAATGGAATTTTAAAGACATAGAAGAAATTTCAAATTAAAATTCCATAGTTGGGTTGTTTTACTTTCATTCCACGTTTTATAAAAGGTGAATTAATTGTTTAAATCATTTTTACAATGATAGTGATGGTTTTTTATGCCTCTTGGATTGTTTAATTTTTTTTTACTTTGATTTAAGAAATATAATTCTTAAAAGTGGCATGTGGTGTTTAACGAATTTAATTTCTTGGATTGGGTCATTGAAAGGTACTTTTGATAAAATGTGAACTGTATGAAATGTTAATGAATCATGGGAACCATAGCTTGAGACTTATGGTTCATTTGACTTAAATTCAAGAGTTGGTTCAAACATTGGGTTCTCAATACCATGTGATTAGGACCTATCAACATATTCATCATATGAAAAAGTTAATTTTTTTCTCATAATCATACTATCACTGAAACACTACCTAGAATGTCACATACCAAGGGAAGAAATGAATAAATAGATACTCCTCCCTCTTGTTGATTTCAATTTCTTGATGCTTTTTTCCGAACTTTCTATCTATTTAATTATATGATACATCATTTAATTAATTCTATGTAAGATCAATGTGTTTTATAATATATGAAAATTTAATTAGATTATTTAACTATATAGATATCAAGAATTCCTTTCCTTCAATGATTTCCACTATAAAAAAATAATCTAATTACCCATCATTCGACTCTTATTATCTTAGAACAATGAATTTATATATCTTAAATGATTCTTTAAGAATGAAATTTTATGGGTTACAAGATTAAGCATTCCATGTGTTCATTTATTATGTTAAATACTAATATTACTGAATCAAATAGGATGGATATGAATTGAAAATGGATCGATGTTAATCGTATGAAAAAATAGTATGAGAATGGGGTGGAATAGTTCATCAAGTTTACAAAATATCACATATATGACCATTCTCAAATCCTTTTCCTATGTTTATGCTATTGTTATTAAAGACAAATTAGTATAATTGAGTTTTAAGAACACTTGATCTATCTTAGAATAGATCAAATTCATAAATGTTGGACTAAACTTGAGAAAAAACTAAATATAGCTAGTGAATGGTATAAGACTGTGTTTTATAAATCATATAATATGATTGAAAGTGTGAAAAATGATAAAGATCCAATCGAGGATATGATTTAATGTGTGAATTACGATAAATATTATATTGATGAAATTATAATTATAGTTAAATATAAACTTCGTGATTGTCTAAAATAATTTTATAAGTTAAAGAGTTATTCATAGATTCCATTATATGTTTTTGTACTAAATATACATCATTGTTAGCCATACTTAAAGCTATATAATTTAAGATCCGGAAATAGATGGAGTGATTCTAGTTTTACAAAACAAATTTCTCTATTGGATGATATGCTCCCAAAATATAACTATATTTCTTACTAAACATATGATACTAAATGAATACTATAATCAGTGGGTATGATCTATGAAATAACACATGTCTATCCAAATGACCATATACTATTTTACAGCCACCAAAATCACTTAAAAATTTTGTAAAGTGTGGTGCCTCTTGATACGGGAAATAAAAATCAAGTCCTATAAAACTTGTATGGTACTTTCCAATCATTACAATGTTTTGGTGATTATGTGGAAGTGATGAGACTATAAGAAAAATTCCATGGCATGAATATATAAGAAATAAATATGGTAAACATCATCACCCAACTGTCTCCCCTCAGTGAAATAGAATTGATCACGAGTATCCTAAATTTGGAAAAGAGTCAAGAAAAATTCTTCCTGTGATATATAAAGATAGAGTGAATCCTTTTGGTTTTCAAAGATGAACTCATTATACAAAAATGGTTTAGTTGACAAATTATAACTTTCCATCATGGTTATTCATGAAACAAAAATACATTATGTTTTCTCTACTTATATCTAAACCAAAACAACCAGGTAATAATATTGATGTTTATTTGGATCCATTGATCTAAGATTTGAAATTATCATGGGATTAAGGTGTTACACTCTATGATTCTTACCAAAATGAGTATTTCTCATTGGGAATAATATTTTATGGGATGATAAATTAATTTCCTATTGATGATAATTTATCAAAATATATAATTAAAATAACTCAAGAGTACCCCATTTGTGAACAAGGTACATGATCAATTTGGTCAATACATTTATCAAAGACTATGTTTCTAGTACATTTTATATTTCAACACTAGTGAAATATGTACAAATCTTGGAATAAATCACTTTATGGGAGTTTAGAGAAGGTACGACACCATATCCAATAAAATTTGATTAACTGTTTAAGAAATTAAAAGATATGAACACTTATTTTGGTAAACCTTTTTTGAAAACACTTACAAAAAACCAATTGAAAAAGTGATCATTTATTTTTAGAATTATTATACTGGAATTATTTGTACATCAAGAATTTTATTGATGTTTTTCATCAAGAAGAAATACATGTGATAGTTTCATTGGCATATAACTACATGCACTTAGAAAAATAAAGGATGGAATTTAGGCTAGGTTGGACATCATTGACAGGGATATACAAGAAGATTTAGCCTCAGTAAAGAGTGAAAGATAAACATTCCTTCCTCTAACTGATTATAATCTTTTTAATAAAGAGGGATAATTTTTTCAACTTCCAGAATGATGTAAAGGATTTAGAGGGGTATTCATTAAATATCCAGAATATCATTTCACTAATTTATTTAATATTGAAAAAGTATGAAATCACATTATTGTTATGTTTTGATAAAATATCTAATTAATTTATATTTATATTGATTTTTTCTAGGAATTTCCATCAAATGTTGACAAATATATCTATCTTTTTCAAATCTATATGAAGCAAATTTATAGACTTGATTAAATTTACAACTATAGAAAAATAAATTGTTGTCATATTATGTGAATTAGAGATGTTCTTCCCATTGATATTATTTAATATGATGGTTCACTTGATGGTTTAATTTATAATAGAGATTCAATTATATGGTCCTATACATTTTAAATGTATGTACCCCATTTAATTGAATATGAATATTTTGAAAGGGTATGTCAAAAATTGAAGTAATTAAAAATGTTGTATTATAGAGAGATATGTTATTGATGAAGCCATTGAATTATGTACAGACTACCTATCTCATGTGGAAAGTATTGTTCTAATGAAATCTCATCACAATGTGTGGATAATGGGTGAAGGAATTTCTAAAAAATAAAATTTCACAATTACTATTACAGAGTGGGATCATTCTCACCTTTATGTTTTTATAATATTTTATAGGTTTAATCATATATTGAAACCCATAAATTAATTCTTAGGCATTTAAATCAATCAATGGATGGAAATTTGATATCAAATACACATAATCAATAGTTTATAGGATCGTTGCAAGACCATTTTTTAATGATTCAACTGAAAATCCATATTAAATTTCAAAATTACTTCATTGACTAGAAAGAGGAACAAGTGTTCATGTATAATATTATAATGGTTATGTAATTATTTTTTATACATTATATACAAATGAACATAGTGAACATAGTACCATGAAAAATAGTGGAGTTACACTTATGGATAGAGCAATGCATGTATCCGGTACCAAGGACAAAAATAAAATTTATATGAATATGTCATACTTAGAAATCATAAAAAAATATGGGAGTGGGATTATATAACTTTACAAGTGACTTTTTTTTAATTTAAGTCAGTTGTTAATAGGAGTGTCGTAAAAATAGATGAATTGATATTTGTGAAAGTTGATTTATATAAGGAAGGATAAAAAAGATTAACCATTTATAATGGAATCACTGGAAATAAAATTATTTTTTGTTCCAAATCATATAAACCAAAAGTTGTCAATTGTTCTGTTATTGGACAAAACCACTGAAGGTTCAGATTTCAATTCAACTAAAGATAAACCTTTCATTAGGAAATCACAATCATTTCATTGATGTCCCAATATAGAAGAGGTCTTGTATTTCATAGGATACTATAATGATGGGATTTGGATACTCAATAGAGGATTCAAATCCCTTAAACCTTTAAAAAAAGATAGAGAACAATAATCAATTTATATGTTTTATAATATACACTACATTACCTCATATTTTAATCTCTCAACTACTAAATTTATTTAATCTAAATTAAATGTTCAACAACTTCTGTAGATAATAACTTCCTCATATTTCAATTCTATCAATCCTAAAGAATGATAGTTTTCTCAAAATTTTATGCTCTCAATATAGAGGAACAACAACCTTCTACACATGTCGAGGCAACTAATCTAGAGGAACAATATATTAATGATGTTAAAGTTGAGAAAATTATATATGGTGAACAAACTATGTCTAAAAAAAGGTGCATCATTGAATGATGGTGTTAGAAAAAGTATTAATGTGAGAAATAAAGACATAAAATTAGAGTTTGGATGGAAATAATGCGACAGGGCTGTTAACCCCAACAAGGCATTTTTCAGTAGTTACATTAGCTCAACAATTTAATGCATGTGTTGATTGATGTAGATTCATGGGAAATATTGTTATCATGCTTAAGGTACTAATTTGAGAAGATATTAAGTTAAAATTATAATATACTTTCTTTATTTTACAAGAAAAATATTGAAACATTGATTTAATCTTCATTATCCCTTACATAGTGAATTTACAGTATATGATGCCTGAATGAATTTTTTTTAATGTTCACTGGAAAGGATTATTGAGGATTTCAGAAAATTATTATGAATTATAATCTCAGATATGATAAATAAAAAATAAACCCACACCCACCACAAATGTATGCACACCTGTTAAACTAACAAGCATGGGATGTGTTTATTTGTCATTGTGAGGAGTCATATTTTTAGGTAAATTGTGATTGTTAATACATTACTTTAAAACATGTGTATTAATCTCTTTGATTAAGATTTTTTAATATATGAAACAATAATTGAGTGCTAAAAATAAGAAATGTGTAATAAAACTGACATACCCTTATCATAAACCAAGGATGGGGTATACTTTGCTTGAATAAAATTGAATGTATTTTAAATCTATAGAAATTATTTTGTGTGAAATTCAAAAAAATACAATCAAGTTCTTTTTTTTATTTGAAAATTTATGAATCAAAATCCAAAGTGACTTCCATCCCACATCATGTGTTATGGAAGGAGGCACATGTAAATAAAGAGAAGATACTAATATATGAAAAAACATAAAAGTGTAGGCATCATGTGTAAGCGTGAAATAATAAAAATTTGTTTTTATTTAAATTGGTATTACTTAATAATTATTACTTATTTTTGATATTTTTTATTTGAATTAGAAACAAGAATCATCATCAGTTGTACCTGATTAACCAATACTTTTAGTGTCCTTGAAGCGGCCAAAACAATATGGTCGTATCAGAGTTGAAGGTTTTGGGGTGTCACCCTAAACATATATTGAGAAAAGAATTGAACATAGAAATAAGGATAAGAAAATTTAAGTGATTTATGAACAATTATCTACTCTGTAATAAAAAATTAATTGGCAGTTTGAGTTTTTAGAAAATGTTATGGAAAGGAATCAAAGAGAGGAAAAACACAACAACTACTGCATGAAGATCCCCCAACCCCATCAGTTTTGAGGAAAGACATTCCCCTAAAAGGGATTTCTCAAAATAGGTAATCAATATTTTCATAATTATTTCAATGAAATGTGAATCAAACAAACATTGATACATTTTATATACTGATCTTGTACATGGTAAAAATTATTATGATTTATATCTATCAACACCCTCCCATCGCCTTATTGCAAGTAGTACCATGTAAAGTATCTAAAGAGATATTCTACAAAAAAACATCCAATAGTTCATGTCAGAGTTGGGATTTAGGTAGTTCACATGTTGAGTATAAAGATACTTGTTTCACTTGATAATGCAGATATTCATACGATTGAGAAAACAATTTTAAATTTCATAGAATTACCATTAGATCATGTAAACATACCTGTCAATAAAGAGATATTCAATTCCAATTTATTTTTTATGAAAAAACATTAACAATTAATGAAAAAGGCCTAAACTGATGAATGTTATTATAGATGGAAAAAGGGAATGGGGTGAAATGGAAGGTTGAATCAAAATGATCTAAAGTATCAAACAACCAATCAAACAGATCTTCATAAAGTACCTTTACCCTACCCATTTACCTTTTTCATTTACTAACATTAAATTTTCATGTAGGTACAACATTTTCAAGTTGTAATATGACCCTAATTTATTTTGAAGAATATATTTTCAAAGTAAATATTAGTGACTATATTGGTCTTGAGAATGTAAATTAAATCCTCAAGCATGAATGGATAGGCATCTCAATTTTAAATATATACATGAGGTGTGTTTTCATGATTTGTTTATCTAATATCTAATCTACGATGTTAATTATGACTAAATACTATTCATAATTTTTGATGGAATATATATCAATACTATTTGAAGGGAAAATCCTTTGAACATAAATTTGGACTCATTAGTCATCACATCACTTCTACACAACTATTCTCATTAGAACCAAAGAAACATAAAGTAATAATTGAAAAAGAGTTCATAATGTTTGAAAGAAAAAATTCAGATGATAGAATCCTCTAAATACCCAAAATTTAGTGGTAAAACTTTACAATTTAATAATATCAAATATATTTTCATTCATTTAATTACTTATTACTCTTTAGGAAGCATTGGTCCCTTATTGTAGTCAATTTGGATACTCTAACGATTTATTTTCAGGATTAAATGTACAGAAACCCAACAAACTAACCACATGTGAGGAAATTTATCTGTTTTAATGCACCACATGAAAAATTATACAAATAAACTTCAGTTTATACATTTTATATTATGTTTTAGTGAAAATTATATTATAAAAGGGAAGTGTTTAAGTATCATAAAAATCACATCATGATGATAGTTTGTGGGATCAAAAATCCCATCAACTTTAACAAATGGATAAGTTTTAGGGTATATATTATAAAATATCACTATCAAAACATATATAAAAACAAATTACATAATTTTCTAAATATTTATACAGTTTCTAAAAAACCAATGGAAAAGATTTTGGTAATTATGTTTTAAAATTTATGAAAGATATCTTATTTCATCAATAATCTAGCATCCCCGAAGAGGTATCTTCGAAGATAATTACAATTTCATTTAAAATATTTATAAATCCACAATTTATTTTTATTTTTCCAGTACTGTCTTGACTTTCAAGAGTCATCATATTTACATTAAGGAAATATATATTTTTAGAAACAATTGAGAAGAATAAAAGGTGTCTGATTATATACAGATATCTTGATGCGGGGACTTCCTACAACTTATTTACTGATTTTCTCATCATTTGCCTAATTTTTTAAGTTAATTTACTCAACATTTTTTATGATACTTATTTTATTAATTTCTATGAGATCATGAAGAAATGGATTTTTCAACCAGGTTAATGCAACCATATACTATGATCATGTGTTCAGTAATGATGATGCAATCATGATGATGCACGTTTCTCTTTATTATGAAATGCATTCAACATTCCAGGATATTAAACAACAATATTGTTTGATAACCTCAAATGATGAATGCATTGTAGAGAAAATAGACATACTATGATGTTTAATAATCAAGCACAACTCAATACAATACAAGGTATGCCCAATATGAATTGATGTTTATTATTTTAGTTTAAATTTCACATTTTAGTTCAAAATGCACATTACAAACTCAAAATTTAGTAAACACATTCACATTGTTTTGAAACATTTGGAAAATGATTCATAAGTCATCTATAATTTGTAGGAACTACCCACAACACAATATAATACACTGTTTTCCCAGTATAACTGAGCTAGTAACATGTTTTAAGCTACTTGTGCTCATGATATATTATACTTTGAGGCTACAATAGAGATTATGGTGATAGGAAATGGGTTAAGAATATATACATACATCATGAAAATTTTAATTCATATTGTTTCTTTAGTCAATTTTTTTTTTTATCATTTTTTCTACAATTTCAAAGGTAATTTCATTATCATTTTTATCCGATAATCCATGTTGATGAGTTAGACGTTTTACTTCATACTTTTCCATTCTTTTAGTTTTTTAAATCAAAAAAACACTCTTAAAACTATGTTTACTGACTTTTTATGTCATAGTTATTTTAGTATGTTTAGATAGAAAAAATTACAATCTACCATATATAGAAATTTTTATTAATTTATTATGAATATAAACTCTATATTACTCAATCCGATCCATTAGATTGAAGGTACATCTTATCCATGGGAATGAACTTTTTCCAGAATAGTGGTTAGAATTTTATTGCCTATCTGACTGACAAAATTAATTACCATTGGACTAAACTTCATACTGATACATCAGACCAACTCTCATTTAGTTCATCAGATTTATAATCAATAAGAATGTCTATCAGACTAAATAAGGTTTATAATCTAATATATAATAATTTTTTTATCATAATAAATGCTATTAACATTGTAATAGTCCTAAAACACAATGACATTGGACATTTAGTTATTCCAAAAAATTGATGTCAAAGAGATAGTTGTTTGAGTCCATTAAAACTAACTCAAATATATGACTATTGGATATTGAACTATAATTAGAAATTCATTTGATGATTTGGGAGCTAATAATATTCACAATTCAATATGTATAAAGTTTTCTCTTTATGAAAATATCATTTTAGATCCCTTTTAGTACTTTAGAGAGTTTTAGTTCTATGTAATTCTTGTTAGGGTTTTTTCCTTTAGAATGAATTTTTTTAATCACATTTCTGATCATTCTTTTGGTCGAGGGATTATAGGGATAGGAATACATTGAATCTAATCCATCAAATCGGGGGATTTCAGGGCTAGAAAGATAGAATCCAATCATCACATTGAGGGATTCCAAGGATATAAACACAAAGCTTATTTTGATCATCATATCAAGGTATTTAGTGATAAGGAAATACAAAATTTATAATAAGTATGAAATTGTGGATACCTTTATTCAAGGTTACTGTGAACCTTTACTCTTAAGTTTAATAGAGTGTATTATTTTAATATATCATTTATGTTATTCTTACATTTACTAGCTATTATTTTTCTTATTTTTATAATTCTAATCTATTTTTTATGTTATAAGAAAGATAGTCTTTGTACTTATCTTTCTACACTATTTTTTATCAATGTAAGTATGATTACAATAAAAAATACTTTGATATAATCAAATCGATTGAGATTCCGATTCCTTAACTATGATTATCACATGATCTATGAGTATAATAATATTACTTTAATAGGTATTGTATATTGATTATTTTAGAAAATTTAAACAATAATTGACACCCTATTATAAGTTTGGCCATCTAGGATCCTCTTATGATCCAACAATTGGAATAAGATCATGTTTATACTATTTATATACTTTTCTAGTTTTTAATTTCTTAATTACTACAAGTTTTTACGTTTTGTTATAATTTTTTTATATACTTTGTTACACTAATGTGAATTTGTAGAAAAGAGTATTTGTCTTTGTTAATATTTCAAGTATTAATATTGGATAACTTGATAATATAAATCCTATAAAACCACAAATATTTTATGGGAATGATAATGAATATTGGAGAGATAGAATGACACAATTTTTTATCAACACTAGAGTTGAAATTTTTGTAATGCTTATTGGAAAATATAAAATTCCAGATAAGGAAGTGTCTTCTTTTACAAATAATGAGAAATTAGAGAATCATTTGAACTAAAAAGATATAAATACTTTATTTTGTTATATGAAGAGAAATATATAGAGTCAGATATCATATTGTGAAGCTACTAATAGTATTTTGAGTAAATTCGAAGTAACACATTTTAGTACATCCAAAGTCATGTAAATAAGAAGAGTTATGCATAGAGATGATTACCGAGCCTTTGATTTTATATCAGGTGAGATAGTTTCTAATATTAACTAAAGAAATAGGACTATTATAATTAGTTCATAGTCTCTTGGGAAAAAATTTCTAGATGGTAAAATTCTAGTTGAATATATTATAGACATAATTCCCAATGGGTGGTAATCTAAAAAAACTACTTTGGATTATATAAGAAATATTACTTTAAATTACCTGATTGGTACTCTCATGAAATAATAGGGAATATTTAAAAGATATTCTAAAAAATATAAAAAGGAATAGGGTATAGTTTCTTTTTCTATAACATCTACTATTCCTACTAAAATTCAATCAGTTGAGAAAGTAGTAAAGTCTTTAAGAAAGAAGAAATTTGTTGTTGAATCTAATTATAGTTCATTTGAAAATTCTAAAAATGAGTTGGATAATATTTATTAAAGGATTAAAAATATATTTGGGAAGAAATATTACAAACACAGATATAAGAAAGGACCAAAAGATAAGGGTGATAAGAAGGATTCTAAGGTCCCTTATTTGGAATGTAAGAAAGTTGAACATATCTAACTTGATTATCCTAAGATTAAAAGTAAAGATATAAAGGAAATAAATTTATAATGAAATAATAATAAATATTATAAGTCTAAAGGAAATAATTTTTTTAAAACTTTATTCAAGGTTATTGAATAACTTTAATCTTAAATTTAAAAGTATATATTCTTTTAATATAGAATGTGAGTCTTTTTTACTTTTGCTAGAAATTGTTTTTCTTATTTTTACTTGTCTATTACACTATTCCTACAATATAAATTTAGTTTTAATACTTATCTTTGTATCCTATATGTTTTATCAGTGTATCTATTATTATGACAAAAACATGCTTTGATATAATCAAGTCGACTATGATTCTAATTCCTTCACTCTGATCATTGAATGATCTGTGAGTCTGATAATATTAATTTAATAGGTATTGTGTTTTGATTAGTTTTAATTTTTTAACTATAGTTCACCCCCGCTTGTAATTATATCCATATAAGATACTCTTAAGATCTGACACAAGTGTGTCTTTTTATTTAAAATTGACATTTTTTGTAAAAAAGATATGTGACATACTCCAAACAGATAAAACACATTAATATAGTTTTGATACTTTTTGGAAATTATCCATTAGTAATTAGTGATATGTTGGAATCAACCACACCTTAATCATATGTACAGTGTGACTGGTATGATTTCATGTGTGTATTTTTATTTCAAATTTGAATTTTTGTTCAAAACACACATCATATACACAAAACTGAGCAAACACATTCATATTGTTTTGATAATTTAGGAAAATTATACATAAGTCATTTATGGTGTGTTTTAATCCACCAAACCTCAATCTGAAACATGATGTGCCTAGTATTACTTAAGGTTTTTGTTATCAGTTTAAAATTGTCAATTTAGTTGAAAACGTGTATCACTCACTAAAAATTGATAAAAAACACTCATATTATATTGATACTTTAGAAAAATTATTTATAAGATATTTTCCATGTGTATGAATCAATCTCAAATAAAACCTGACGCATGATGTGACATGTATTACTCAAATTGCATGTTTATTAAAATTTACATTTTTGTAAAAATGACACTTGACATAATAAAAAAAAATAAAACAAATTCATATTTTTTTGATACTTTAGGAAAATTACACTAAAGTCATTTATGATGTGTAGGAATCATACTCACGTCAATCTAATTAACCAAACCTCAATATGATACATAGTGTTCTCAATATTACTTATGGTGTCCGTTATCAATTTAGAATTGGCAATTTAGTTCAAAATGGGTGTCACTCACTTAAAACTAATAAAAAACACTCAGATTGTATTGATACTTTATAAAAAAGATTTATAAGTCATTTGTGATGATTAGGAATCAGTCCCATGTAAAACCGACACATGATGTGACTGGTATGACTCAAAGTGTTTGTTATCAGTTTAAATTGACATTTTCATAAAAACGATATGTGACATACTCAAAACCAAGAAAAAATTGGAATGTTTTGATACTTTAGGAAAGTGATCCATAATTCATTTTTGACATGTAGGAAACAAACACACCTCAATCTGACACACAATGTGACTGGTATGACTCCGATTGTGTCATTTTTTATAAAATTTACATTTTAGTTCAAATCACACATCACATACTCAAAACTAATAAAACACATTTTTATTATTTTGATACTTTAAATTAAAAATTCATATGACATTTTTGATGTTTATGAATCATCCACACCTCAATATAACACATGGTGTGCTCGGTATGACTCAAAGTGTCTCTTATCATTTTAAAATTGACAGGTTATTTTAAAACGTGTGTCACTCATTGAAAACCAAGAAAACACACTTGCACTATCATGATAGTTTAGGAAAATGATTTACAAGTAATTTGTGACATGTAAGAACTTGTATCAAATAAAACTGACACACAATGTGACCAGTATGACTTAAATTTCATGTTTTCAGTTTAAATTAACATTTTAGTAAAAAAGACATGTGAAATACTAAGATCCAAGAAATATCATTCAGATTAATTTTATACATTATTAAAATGATCCATAATTCATTTTTGACATGTAGTAATCATCATCACCTTAATCTGATGAATGGTGTGACCAGTATGACTTTAAGTGTGTGTTTTTATTTAAAATTGACATTTTAGTTCAAATCACAGGTTTCATACTCAAAATCAAGCAATCACTTTTAGATAATTTTGACACTTTAGAAAAATTATTCATAAGTCATTTGTGATGTGACTAAATCATTCTCACTTCAATCTGATACACGGTGTGCCCGATATGACTCTAAGTGTTCATCCTCAGTTTAAAATTGACAATTTAGTTAAAAAACAAGGGCCACTCACTGAAAATTGAGAAAACTCACTCAAATATTCTTGATACTTTAGGAAAATTATTAATAAGTTATTTGTGACATTTAGTAATATCTCTCATATCAAACTGACACATGATTTGGCTGGTATAACTCAACGTGTGTGTTTTTTGTTTAAATTGAAATTTTAGTAAAAAAGACACATGATATTCTCAAAATAGAGAAAACACATTGGGAATGTCTTGATATGTTATGAAAACAATCCTTATGTCATTTTTGATATGTAGGAATCAGTCACATGTTAATCCGACACATGGTGGGATTGGTATGACTCCAACTATGATATTTTTGTTCAAAATTGATATGTAATTAATGTATTGTTTCATATTTATGTTTTATTTTTTTTATGGTATTACTAGAATAATAATTGTTTTCCTATATAGGTGGATAATTTTTCTTGAGTCGGTATGTTTTTTTTTGAAATTTATACCATGATCATATTTTTTTAGTGGGGGTTGGATTCAATAGATAATGAAACGAATGATGTTTTTGAATATTTGTGATAATATACTTGCTAATTTAATTGTACAAAACAATGTTTAAATATCTATAATATAATGTTTTTTTATTTTATTTGTGATTTATTTTTAATTTCAATTAAATTATGAATTTTCTATATACATGTGTATTGGGTGCTGTAGTGTGATGTAATTTTAACAAAATACTATAGTGGTATGACCTTTATCAACATTTTGTTAGTGCTGATAAAGATCCACCTTTATCGGTTATTTTTTAGTTATGATAAACATGTCTCAATTTTAATGGTTTTTAAATCAACACTTTTTTTAGAAATGATAAGAGTTTTTTATAGAACTTTAAAAAACCACTTCTGTAGTAGTGCTAGGTTGTGTGTTTTGTGATTCTAAAGTTGACATCCTTGAGCATATATTAATTTACATACCTTTCTTCATTAGTGTGGCATAAGGGAAATCCAATTAATAGATAATAAATTATATGTGACTAGAAAGAGATCATAATTTCCATTTCATAAAAACAAATTCTATAAATTCATTTTATTTCCCTTAGATATTAAAGAATACTTTATTTTTTACATTTGTAGGATACATCCCTTGATTATATAGAGTTGGAAGTGATGTTGAGTTCAATTTCAAACATGAATAAATGAAGTAATTTTTTTTCTATTTATATATCCTTTGTTTAAATCTATTGATTGCTTTCAGTTGAGGTTGGTCCTCCAAATCTACTACTGTTTTAAGTTAGTTAAAAATGGATCTGTAATTATGATGACATTTTGTTATGGTTTTTGAGAATCTTGTGTAGGGGAATTAATGAATAATTGTTTGTGTTAACATGTTTTTATGGTTTTGGATTGTATTTGGGTTAGGAAATTAAAATTGGATGGGGGTCTGTATATTTTTTGGGTTTATGGCTTAAATGATGCATGAAGGTTCATTAGGAAAATGTTAAGAATTAAATATACACATCCCATCCAATTTTTCCTAGTTTCATCATTGTTCCAAAATAAGAATAAAAATGTTCCAAATAATGATTTTTATTAGTGTATAATTTATTATGACTTTTTATGAATAAAATAAGTGTGATTAAATTCAAATATTAATTAATCTGAATTCTATGATTTGTGAGTTTTGAGATATAAATTTATCCTCAAAACAATCTTTGTAACTAGTAACGATAAACTAATAAAAAACCAGTATATTAATCACAACAAAAAAAAAACCACATCTAATAATGGTTATTTTATCAATTAAGACAACCAAATTTTTAGTGGTTTAAAACACCATGTATTCCCAAGTTAGTAATAAATTAGTAGTGGTTTGAATTTATTTTGGGATATTTTAGATAAGTATCATTTTTTATATTCACCCTTATTTTTTATCATAAAATGTTCTTTAATATATGGTGGAAATATTAACTTACTGAAACTAAATAATTTTGTGGTGAATATATATATATATAGATAGTTTACCAGAATCACTGATAAAATAAAATTTAAAAGAAGAACATACACTAGTATGTATTTAAGTAGTTTTTATAACCTGCTACTAAATATTTTAAAAATAATATATATATATATATATATAACATAAAATGTTAGGGAATGTTAGTTAATTAAAAACATATTTATACAATAAATTTGGTCATGCATCCAAAGCCATAAGTCATACATCCACTCTCAACCCCTCAGTGAGAAACTCAATCATCATATACATATAGAATAAGTTCAACATCCATCCTCAAACCATCACATCCATCTCTCCAATTCCACTACATTTGATTACCTATATGACCATCATATGAAAAACTGATCACATCACAGTCATATCTACTTAAAAAAAATATAAAAATAGGATCAACTAAATGTAATATATCATAATTATGTTATAATCCATGATAATTTTTAACCATACCAAAAAACTATAAAACATCATGACTTCCTTCTGAAGACTATTGAGGATCAGATTGGACAAATTCTTACCTACTTCCATCATGTGTCAATCTCAATAAAAAATAATAAAATTTTATAAAAGGAAAAAAAATCAGAATTGGCACATAATATATTTAAAAAATTTCACATGACATTAGTTTTTTTGTTATTAAAATATATGAAATTTCAGAATAAACAGATAATATATCATCCCACGGGTCACATATTAAATTAATATGAGAATATTATATAGTAAATCAGTCATCTAAACTCACCTATAAAACTTTATAAACATTAAATTACCCATTTAAGATATGATTCGACTATTAAAACTCAATAATATTAAAGCTTATAACAATCTAAGAAGTTTTTAAAAAACCATGTAGTGTGATTCTACAATCATTTTCCAATGATTTATTGGCAATTAAAGGTCATTTTATTGGTTTTTACCCTTTATCACAAGTTTTAATAACTTTGATATCTTTAAAAAATTATTATTGAGTTATTTAGAGCACATAACACATTTATTTTATGTGATATCTTCTTGTAAGCATAAAACAATTCTAGGATAGTTTTCTAATGATTTCATTTCATTAAGAGATCATTATCTATACTTTTTATTTTTAAAATATTATTTTAGAGTTTTAAAACACTCAAAATGCATTTTCTACTATCCTCAGAAAAAAAATAACTCAGATTGATGTGAATTTAGATCTTACATTTCATAAATAAATATACAGTCACTATCCTATAATCTCATTCCAATCTGAGGTTGTTTTCTTTGATTTTACCACATAATGAATGTTTTCAAATACTTTGACATAATTTAAAACTAATTAATGATTCATTCCGATCACACTGTATGCTGAAGTGATGTTTCATATTCTTGTATACATAAAAAATAATTCTGAGAAATTTTCTATGTTTTCTATCAAATTTATGGTTGTTCTTTATGGTTTTGATGATTAAATGTATGTTTTAGAGATTTAAAACACTAAAAAATCATTTATGGAAATCCTTCGAAAATAGACACTCAAATTGATGTGGTGCCAATTCCTACACTTCATAAATAAATACATGGTTATTGTCTTGTGATTTTATAGTAATATGTGGTGTTCTTCTTGGATTTAACCCCTGGAATAAAGTTTCTAAAGAGTTTTATATATTAAAAAATGACTTATGTAGTCATTTTGATCACACTATTTGGGGTACATAGTCTCTTCTAGGATCTGATATTATTTTATTAGAAGTTTATTAATATGTTCACTAGAAGAGGATGTTGTCAAGATGATCATAAAGGAGTTACACTACCAGATGTTTAGGTGGTCTTGTTACTAAAAGTTCAAACAGTGGAGTCACCCATATGAGAATAATTTCTACAGTTTATTCATCTTCAAGCTGAAACTAGAAGAGAACAAATAAGGCATAGAATAATTGTTCAAATATTAGTGTTTAGAATCCATGATTGGGAATACTATAATAGATCAAAATTTTCATAGTGCAATGGATGGTTGACCACAAATGTAGGAATTCGGTCCAACTGATAGATCGGGTGGAGGAATCTATATAATAGTGGGTTGGACCACTTTGATGATGTGTTGAATTCTCAAGTGTTCATTGTACATTACATGACCCACATGGAGGAAAAATTACAATTTCTAAATTTTCAAATTTTGATGAAATAAAATCATTGTAGTGTTCTCTCATGGACATAAGATGAAAACCAAAACAAAGTAAAACATTTTTTTTTCATTTTGATTTATTTCCCTTTAACTATGTACTTTATTTTTCATGTTGAATTCATTATGGTGATTTTTTTGTGTCGATACTTTCATGTTCTTATGCACTGAAATTACATATAATCCATTCTAGTGATATTTTCTTAACCTTTGTGATCTAACAGTGGAAGAACGTCCGATGCTTGAAGTTCTAGTGGATTCTCAAAAACTGGTTTCAGATATTAGTTCATAAAATGGGGAGACACAAAACATATAGATGTATATCATTTACCAACATTAATGATTTGATTTTAATAGGAATTATTGTGATAGATTCATGTCATCAAAAGAAGTAAAGGAGAGGGTGGTTATGTTTAATGGAACAACTTTTAGTTTCTGCATAATGTAGATGGAGGATTATTTGATCGAAAATGATCTTGAAGCTACATTGACTAGAAATAATCCTAAAAATATTGAAAAGGATAAATGGGAGTGACTAGATAAGAGATATTTTGGCTTTATATGGATGAAATTGTAATTGAATTTTTCCTTTAACATATAGTAAAAGAATACTACTATGATATTATGGTAGTACAAACATAATTGTATGAGAAGCCTATTGCACTCGACAAATTTTTTCTGATGAGAAAACTATTCATTTTAAGAATATAGGTAGGGTGATTAGTGGAATATCATGTTAATGATTTCAACATGATTTTTAATCATCTCAAGACACTAAAGGTAACATTTTCTAATGATGTTTGGGTGATTTTGTTTTTTCCACTTTTTGAGAGTCATGGGAAGACGTAGTGATGATAGGGAGAAATTATTCCAGAAAATATGACATGGTGTTAGTTTTAATCCAAAATTTTATATTTAATGAAGAGAACCAAAATGATACCTAGAGGTGTTGATATGTTTTTTTGAGAATTTGTTGAAAAAGGTTGAATTGGACAAGATACTTTGTTTTTTTACTTTTGTTTTCAATATATAATTCAAATTACAGCTCACATTTGGGAAGACTAATTAACATGTTGATTTAGTTTGTCAAAAAGTGATTAAATATCATGAATGGGGTTCATGATGTAATAAAATTGAAAGGAGAGGTAGAAGGACTTCCACACCACAAAGCATGATATTGCGTAATAGAAGTAGATTGAAGAGATTTTTTTTTGTGCTGTAATTTATGTCCATTCTATAGCCAGATGTCATCAATTTTCGATACACCACAGTAGGGGTTCCCATGTAGTGGAGATACTGAAATTGGTAATGGGATGGAAAATGATCCATAAGACCTCACATCAGAGTGTAAGTTCCCATGCCCCAGAGGTGACCCAATAAAAGTTTTTCATGATGTAAAAGGAGGACCATGATATAGAAGAGGTTGAATTGATTTTTATTGGCTCTGGATAATTTTTAACCTCTACACTTCAGCTCAAATTCCATGTTGTAGGGAACATAAGCCTCACCCCAATTTTTGAGGTATCCTTAAGTGCATCCACAAGACATAGGTTCGAAATAAGGTGGAGTTATATTTCTGGGGGTACTATAGCAATACTATAGCAGACACTATAGCAGGCAATGTAACTGCACTATAGCAGTACTGAACACTATGCGGGTATTGTAGGAAGTACTTTAGCAATTACTGTAGTTGGTATTGTTCAGTACTGCAGTAGACAGAAATATTCACCTTGGGCCCCTGGTTTGGGCTTGGAGACGTTAAGGCCTTTGGGCCACCCTGGCCTTCAGGTCAGTAGGGCCTTCAGGACACCTTTAAGGCCTTCGGGCCAGCTCAACACCTTTGAGGCATATACAGTCGCCCCAGATAGACCCAATAAAAAAGGATCATTCATTGTGGAGGATTCAGAGTAGTCGCACTCACCAGAGCAGAACTAATGGATTTGGAAGAATGAGAGGGTTTGACTATGCCATCAGGACCAGCCTATGCTTTCACGGGAAGCTTATCCAGACAGCCATGCGAAGGTGGAGATCTATCATCACGATGTAGATGCTGGGGAGGGGGCAGTTCCATGTAGTTATAGTCCAGTTGAATTCCCTAAGACCTTCGGGTCATGTAATGTTTCTTAAGCCTATAGGCCATATAATCACTAAGATCACTGGTCTTATAAGGGTTCCCCATCATCCATTGAAAGGGGGTTATAGAAAATCAATAAAAATGAAGGCCTTCGGGCCATTAGGGAATATTCAATATAGTAGGTAGAATAATATCATGAGGACTTCACTATAGTTCTTGGATCATGCCTTAGAGGAAGATGGATCGGTTCTGGATGGATCTGGAAAATTCAAGACCTCCATGCCCTTTCTGTTATTTCACATTGATTTCTTGTGTTTAAGTTGATCAATTACCACTAAATAAAAAACTTATACATTGTAAAATCAAACACCTTTCCATATATGTTTTTTTGGGAAAATCTAGATAGTTCAACAAAAAACGATTAATTCACTTCATATGTGAATTTTAGCAGTTATTCCAACATATTTTTACATCCAATTTATATTTAATGGTCATTATTTTGATTATAAATGAAATAATATTTGTAATTCGAAAAAGGTATTTTTATTTTGAAATTCAAATTTAAATATGAATTGCTTGAAGAAGTGACTGTTATGTATATTTTGAATTAATGTGTTAATTATTAAGAATATATAAGATTGTAGAGTGAATAAAAAGAAGATGTTCTAGATATGTGCTATAAAGGGTAGATTAAATTTTTATCCAATGTAATATAAATGAAGAATAATAAGATTTAAGTGGTTTTGTGCATGTGTTGTGCATAAAAAGTAAAGCTGAAACTTGTTCTTATGAAAGTTTGAAGAAGAATTTTTGCTTGTTTATTGTAGCGAGTGTAGAGTAGAAGTGGAAGATTTCAGGACACTCAATAAATTTAAGGAATTATATTTAGTTAAAGACATTTCTATTTTTACACAATCATTTATCATTGTATAGAATGGAATGCACTTGTGTTCAGGATGCATTGGGTCATAATCGGGAGGCGTGTAACACCAATTTCAAGGTTATACCCTACTCATTATACTCCCCTGAATATTTTCATGTGTATTGTGGTCCTAGAGGAATAAATATCACACCAATGACTATCCTTCACAAATTGAGTAGTGAACCTCTTAAATGTGATGTGTTCTCAGATGTTTGTTTTTATTTGGGTGTGTTGCAACAATCGACACTACATTCTAACGGGTTGTTAAATTTATTTTGAAATAAATATAAATAACATTATTGATCACCGATTTACTCCCCTCCTTGTGATAACTCTTTGGTCCTAAATTGGTTCTATAATTCATATAAAATCACCTAGTTCCCTTCATTTGTGATTGACCATTTAAAGTTGTGGGATTATGAAGAAGATGTCAATAATTTATGTTATCTAAAATATATAATTTAAATCCAATGAACAATAATGATATTCCTATATTTGATGGGAAAATATATCAAATATAGAAATATAGGAAGATTTCATACCTATTATCTATCAATTATGATGTATTGAAAGTCACAACTTATGGGTATATTCCCATGTCTGAAGGTGTTTCTATGATAAAAACCAATAAGAGAAATTTGGAGAGTGATGTTCATGCAAAGAATGTTATTCTATCATAAATATAGGAAAGTAAGTTTTTGAAAGTTAAGGGACTAAAACCCACTAAAGATATCTTGGATAAACAACAGAATATCAATAAAGGAATGACCAAAGTGAAGTGAGCTAAGTTTAAGTATTTTAGAATTAATTATAAAGGTATTCCAATGTGTGATGATGAAACTATTGATATTTTATTCAAAAGAGTGAATAAATTTTAGGTAACTATAAAAGTATATGGTTAGAAGTTGGAAGACGATGATATTGTTGAAATTATTTTTTGTATTATGCTAGATAAGTTTGATTCTAAAGTATCTACTATGGGAAAAAATTATTCAAGTGATATTTCTCTTAATTATTTTCATAGTATCTTAATTTCTTATGAAATGATATAATATCGTGATGTTAATAAAAAGATAAAGAATGAAAATTAAATCTCATTTAAATCCACTAAGAAAGTGTAGTTGAAGAGGAAGGATTCGGTTGAAGAAGAATCTTGTTATTCTGGTTGAAATAAAGATTTGGAGGAGAATTTTGATGAAGTTATGTCTATTATCACAATAAACATGATAAGAGGGAAATGAATTTACATGTAAAAAAATCTCTTAAAAATTTTCATGTGTGGAGATATTGGAAATTTTGCTACAAATTTTCTAAAATATAAAACCAATGAAGATAGTTAAGAGAGAGATCAAATGCCTATAGTATCTTCAATAAAAACATTATAATTAAAAGGTTTATTATAATGATAAGGTTAATAAGTTTTCTAAATTTAAAAAGCCTAATTTTTTTCTAAATAAGGTATTAATAATGAAAACAAAGATTAGTTTTTTCCTTCAATGGTGAAGAAGATGAAAAACATACCATTGCTAAAGTGAATGATAAAAATATTTAAAGTGATGAAAATATCTATAAAATTATTTAATAATAATATAATAAGGTGAAGTTTATTCTAAAGATGTAGTTAAAGGATTGTCTCTATAATAATTCAAAACTGGAAAAGGGGATAAAAAAATGAAGATTTATGATAAATTATTTAATAATAATGAATCTGGCTTTGTAAAATAAAATTCTAGGTTTCTTGATTATGTTAAAGGTTTAAAGAAGTTTCTTGATAACTAGGATACTCTTATTATCAAGTTGGAATAAATTTTTTAGGATAAAGAAAAATATTTTTATCAGTTATAATAAAACATGATCATAGAAAAAAATATTTAAATATGTGCATTTACAATGTTTATTATTATATTTGAGATGTTGGAGAATATTCAAAGAACAATTAATCTGAATAAGATCAGTATAATTGATTCCGTAATGATGAAATTAAGGTTGAAAATGTTGGTGAAAACTCAGGAAGAAGAAACAATTCATTAATAGAAAGGTTGTAGATAAATCATGTGATGTTCCAAAATCCCGAAATTAATGAAGCACCAACTTAAGTAAAAAATAAGCTACATGTGGGGTATCCAGGAAAGATATAAAAAGTATTAATATTAAGACCAAGAAGATGGGATTTCACTAAAATTTATATTCACAAAAATAAGTTAAATTTGTGAATCTAAGTTGGGTGAAATACTTTAAACAAAATCTAGACGATATGTTACTTTCAAAGGTAAATATTCTTTATATGGTTATTGATGGTATTTTCGTGGATTTTGGAATGCAAAGAAAGTGTGTTGGTTCAATAATCAGAATTATAATTATATAAGAAGTTCTGAAAGTCAAGGATTAAATGAGATAGAGTAGTCTCAACATAATGTAGTTTATACACTTGGTTAGAACTCTAGATAGAAATCAAAGAACAAGTTTTATATTATTGAAGATGCATGTGGAAGGTGTGATCATCTTGTTCATTAGTCTAATGATTGGATTATCATTTTACCATCCCAAAAAAATGTTTTGAATTTATCAAAATACTCAGAAGAATAAGAATAAATGAAATTACATGGCCTTAATTGTAGAAATATAACTTAAATCATCTAAAGGGGAAAGTCCACATATATTTAATAGAAAATGATCAACTCACATGATAGAATATTTAAAACTATTAAAAGATATGAAAAAGTTTAAATCTATATCTATGACCATTTTTAATGATGGATCCCTCAAGATTAATGGAGTCATCTCAACAGTTTTGGGAAAATAAAAATTGAAATCCAAAAAAACCATTTTGATTGATGGATTGAAACAAAATATCATAAGTGTTTTTAGAATATATGATGAAGGGAATTAAGTGGACTTCAATAAAGATATATTATTTTATATAAATCACAAATAAGGAAAATTATGAAAAAGGATAGTGGGCTAAAGGAAACTTATTTCAGGTGGGTGATGCCGGAAACTCATTCCATCAATGTATGAAAGAAGAAAATGAATTGTGGCATCGAAATCTTAGATATTTTTCCATAATAAGATGAATTTTATCACATAAGGAGGAAATTGTTGGGATGGTAATTTTCATAAAAGAGAAACACATTGGATGTTATCAATCTTTAAAAATTATAGGATGATTAAATATTTATACAATAAGGTGAAGATTCAATCAACTCAACCATTGGAGCTCAATCATTTAGATGTGAATGAGCCCATGAGAAAGTAATAAAAAAATTTGGATAAGTATTTTATTACATTCATTGATGAATTCCCTCATATTACTTGTTTTATGTTTATGAAACACAAATCATAGGACTTACATAAGTTTAAATGTTTTGGTATAAGTGTATAGAAATAGTGTGGTTTTTCTCTCAATAAGATCTGTATAGAAAATGGAACTTAGTATACAAATGGGAAGTTTAAATCTTATCTTGAGAATCATGAAACCCAACATGAACTTAGAAACCCATAAATACCAAAAAAATGGAGTGGAAGAATGTAAGAATATTTTTTTGGATATGGCTCATATAATTATTGTTGAGAATGATACTTCTCATTATTTACTGAGACAAGCTATTAGTGTTGTGGTTCATATAAAAAACCATTGATTTCATAGACCAAACAAATATAAGTCCCTGTATGATATATATTATAAAAAAATTATATGTTTTAACTACCATTTGGTGTTTCGTGACTCCTATGGCATCAAGGAAAAATGTGATAATATTAAAAAGTTTGACAATTGAGGAGTTGGTGGGATCTTTCTTAGATATACCCCAAATAGAAGATGTTATAATTGTATTAATAAATAAAGTAAAAAATATTATTGATTCTTTTGATGTTAAAGTACTAGAATAATAAAAGAAATAAATTTCTCATGATCAATAAAGTTTTTGAAGTTATTTTAAAGCTATTTATGCTGAATATTTCGAAGAAATACCTTATAAAGAAGAAAATATTGAAGATGTATAGGTTGAAGATGAAGATTAATCCATTTTATGTGATAAAGAATAAATTCATTCAACTCATTAAAGGATGAGAAGGTATGTTCTGGTTTAAAACATCATTGGGGATCATGGACAAGAAGTTAAAACTAGTAGGACTATGAGTACAACAACCCATAACTCTATATATTCTCATGTTGAACCCTGACATGTTGAATGATATTAATGAAATCAAGAATGAATTGGTTCTATGAAAAAAGAAAATGATCATATAGAGAATGAAGATACTTGTGAGTGTTGGATTTGGTTCCCTGGAACAAAATTCGATGTACTTTATGGTAATCTATATTCATTGTTTTGAAGATTAATAAACTCTTTATCACATCATGATTGTTTCTCTACAGAAAATGGTGTGTGATAACGTCCTATGAGTAGCTTTCACACTAAAAGGTGATAGTTGTTTCCCACTATGATGAGAACTAAGAAGTTCCATGATTGTATTCTTAAAAACATGTTCTATATCTGAATGAAATCATTTGAGGGACAAAAATAATTCAGGCTATCTGGTGTGGAGACTCAAAGGACTTTGTTTCACCTTATAATCACTACTACAAAATAAACCTTTAACAGTAAAAATATTTATCAACACTCAAAAAAGCACAAATAAAGGGTAAATTTTATCAATGTTAAAAAGCACTAATAAACGACACCCTTTATCTTCGTATTTTGTGGCATTGATAAAGGGTATCCTTCATCAGTGCATTTATATATCGCTAATAAAAGGTACCCTTTATCAGTGCTTTTATATAGTGCTGATAAATTGTACCCTTTATCAGTGCTTCAGTTTTACCACTGATAAAGGGTACCATTTATCAGTGCTTTATTTTTAGCATGGATAACGGGTAGACTTTATCATCTCTTTTTAAGTACTGATAAAGGTCCAAAATAAAATGAAATAATCAAACAAATAATTTTTTTTAAAAAAATATAAAAAATTTCATTAACTAAATAATTATTAATAAAAAAGAATATATATAAATATAAATTATATAAATTAATATATTAAATATATATATTTATAAAATGTAAAAAATGAAATAAAAACAATATTAAATTAAGAAAAATATTAAACATTTTATTAATTAAATAATTATTAAAAAATGAATAAATTTAATATATATATATTATATATATTAATAAATATTATATATTAAATATAGATATATAAAATGAGAAAAAATAATAATAAACCAAAAAAATTAAAAAAAACAAATTGTAATAATTAAATAAAAAAATTCAAAGAATAAATTTAAAAATTATTTAAAATTTTGTAAATGAAACAATTATTAATTAAAATTAATAAGTATAATATATATATATATATATTCATTATAAAAATTAATAAATAATATATATTAAATATAAATTTATATAAAATGAATAAAATGTAATAATTTAAAACAATATAATTTCTTATCCATTATTAATGTTGTTTCATTTTTCAATTTAAAATATATAAAATGGGTACTACATTGATTTAACAGATATATATACATAATTAATGCATTTTTATATACAATGCACACACAAAAATATTTATGCAATTAATGAAATCTTATATAGAAACACATATAACTAATGTTTATGCAATTTATTCAAATTTTAGTATATTTTAAAAATTAATTATATCATTATATATTTAGTATGTTAAGTTTTTATTGATTCAATTTTATCTATATAATTTTGATATTATTTCAGTTAGGTATTATCTATTAATTTTTAATATTTCTTATTCTTTATTTTTTATTTTATTTTTGAATTTAATCATTTTCTACTATTTTTTATATACATTTATTTACTATGTTTGGGTATTTTTAATATGTATTCATATTTACTTCAATATATATATCCATATTTTTTATTAATTTACATCTATCTAATAAAACTTATCTATTTTTTAAAATATTTTTAAAGCATACTCATTTTTAATTATTCAATTTCAATCATTTTTTAAATGCATGTATTTAAGATTATATATTCATTAACAGTGTTAAAAATATATTCGTAAATAAAAACATATAATTAAATATATTTATAATTGTATATTTACTATATCTATAAATTTATAAATTTATAATTTTAATAAATAAATAAATATTATTTTTTAAAGTATTTATATAATTATAAATAATTAATTATTTATATTTAAATAATTATAAAAATATAATAAATTTATTTTAAAAATGAATATAATATATATATATATAAGTTGAGTTTGAAGCCTTAATTTATTTGGGGAAAGATGCGACATTACAAAGAAAAGCAGAAAACATACAATGCAAGGATGTACTCGATGAGACCCGAACTCGATACCTCACTAAGACCCACAAAACCAGCTACCACTGAGCTGGACCCAGGGGGCTATATATATATACACATATATAAATATATTAATATTATTTTTTAAAATTATTATAAATATTTTTATAAATAATTAATTACATTTTTAATTATTTTGAAATTATAAAAAAATTAAATATTGAATATATATATATATATATATATTAATTATATATATAACTATATAAAACTATATAATGATATAAATATATTTATAATTAAAAAATTATAATAAATATATTTAAATAATGAATATATTTAATATATTTATATTTATATATATTTATTAAATGTATATATAATTATATAAAAATATATAATGATATAAATATATTTATAATTATAAATAAAAAATTATAAATAAATAATTTCAATTAAAAAATTATAAATGTATTTGTAAATGTATATTTACTATATTTATAAAATTATATATTTATAATTATAATTAAAACATATAATTTTTTTAAATATTATTAATGTAATTATAAAAAAAAATTATATATTTAAACAATTATAAAATTATTATAAACAAATATATAATTATATAAATATTTTTAAAAATTTATTTATTTATAATTATAATTATAAATACTTTATTAGCGCTAAAATGATGATAAAAGTCATCTTTATCAGTGAAAAAACTTTAGTGTTGATAAAGATATATTTTATTAGTGTTTTTTAGTGCTGATAAAGCTCAATCTTTATCAGTTCTTATCAATTTAATTCTGATAAAAGGACACTTTATTTGCACCTTTTAAAAGAGTTGATAAAAGTGACCCATGTCTATTTTGAAGAATCCTAACCGCAACTCATTCAGTGATGATTACCAAGATCTCATTGAACTCCTCTATTGTTGGTGCTACTCCTCTATGTTCTCTTAGACAAATTAATGCTAGAATCCAAGGAATGTTATTTTCTTTTTTTCCTCACTTGTTGTTTAACTTTTTGGGATATCTGGTTCCAATTTTTTTGTTGTTCTTAACCATGACTAACCCTAGATCTCTTATCTTTCACTCTCTCACTCACTTACCTATACCTACACAACACCACCCCTACCCTATAAACTCATTCCAACTTCATATGAGACTAATATGAATTCATCTCCATACTATGTTTCAAGTGATTGTGATTTTCTTGATGTTTCGATTATATTATTTCTTGTTACCTTTTTATAGAGGTCATTCAACCTTTGCAACAGGAGTTGCAATAAGGTGTTTCTTGATATTTTCTTTATTATGATTGTGGATTAAGAATTCATAATCATGGTTAATGCTACAATGGACCACGGGATTCAAAAATAAGGTTGTGTAAATAAGGATTCATTTTGGTAAGATAGATATACAATGCAATATAGATCATGAAAAAAAGTCCATATATGCATACGTATTGCTTGAAAATTGTTACTATCTTGAACAGATATATAATAATTCAATACTCCAATACAACCAACCTTCATTTCCATTATTTAATTCATCCTTAGATACTTTATTATCTTCCATCTCTTGATGATAGATTAGACTCCCTCTTTCACACTAGTCTTCCTCCCATCATTTTGGTTTTAAAGTTCCTTGATGAAATACCTCCTACTCAGATTGAATTCATTAATCTCTATCAAATCCACTACCATAGCTTTCAATATCGCATTTCCCAACCCATTCTTCAAGTCTTTCATCCTTTCATCCTCCCCATTTACTACTTCCTTAGAACACCAAAAAGTGACACCTAAAAATTAATCAAAATCTAATTAATATTTTTTTGGTTTCTTGGTATGATTTTTCTTATGTGACTCACTTGGTTATTTTTTACAACACTTAATCAAAACATACTTTTAATTTGGGTGTAGTCACATTGGATCCTATTATAATTCCATAGTTTGGCATACTTGGATGATAATACTACTACAATGGGATACCTCCTAAAAAGACTCATGTTGCATATTTTTTGTGAAACAAAACACACCAAATTCATCTTTTTGACTCTATTCCCCTTTAAAATTGATAAATTTAAAAGGGTACCAATTTAAATCAAGAAGGCATTGCTTCCATAAGGACTAGAGACCATTGGCCTTGCTTTTAGCATCATCTTTAGGATACATTATCTTGGAAGCTTCAAGAAATTACTGGTTCTTAATATCTCTCATCCACCTCACACCAATACCACCACAATTGTATATCCACTCTAATCCCTCTATAACATAAACAAATCTCAACTGACCTTAAATCACATTTTCAATAGGAAATCCAAAAAGACTTATAAATAAGAACTTATCATAAGTGTTATATACTAGTCTCAGTAAGTGTTTCCATAAAAAGACTAACTTCTTTAAGTAGTTATATATATATGTTTCCAAATGGAGATAAATACACTTCAAACAGAGTAGAAAGATATGTAGATATAAAAGTAATATAAAATAAAAAAGGGTATAAGTAAAGAAAATATCATTTACTAATCCTTCAATAATGAAAATATATTTAAATGACATATTTGAACTATTCTTGCAGGCTTTAATTTCTATCAATAGAGGTTTTTTAAGAAAAAAATACATCGTGTTTCTTTTGGAGAAAGTTTTAAGAAATTGTTCACTACAATTGGCATATTTAGAGAAAAAAATCTGGAAGCATTTTCATCATCTTTATTTTTCTCTAAAGACGCCAATTACAGTGAACATGGTTGCCTGAAAGTCTAATATAAACTAGAATTTAGGATATGTTTGGGGAGAATAAACAATGATTTAAAAAAATGAATGGACTAGTGAATAACCAATTTTATATATTAAGGGAATCAAAATTTATTTAAATTTGGATTTGAATGTTCATTCCTTAATTTTTGAAATTTAATATGTTATAAGCTGTAATTTAAATTGCATTTAGTTTATTTTTCAATATGAGTGGGTTTAGAGTAATCATGGGATACATATATTATTTTAAAATAATACGTGTTAGGGTTTATGTTAGGTCTAGGTATGGAATGTTATAATGTGAGTTACTATAGACATGTTAGTGTTTCATCGAGGGATATGGTCAGGTTTATGTGACATTTTCACTGTTGTTTGTTCTTCTTTATGGTTTCTCAGAATTTAGGTTTAACTAATGTATTGTGGCAACCACTGTTTTGTTCTTTCTTAAGATAACCAATTATGTTAAGACTTCCCACTATTTCAAATTCACTTCCTATGAAAAATTTCTATGTTATAGCCATATCATGATTTGGATGTAATAGGTACATGTTATGGTTATCTCTAAGGGATAGTCTTGGATTCTAGGTGTCTGAGGTCGAATCTCATGGTACCTATAATGTTGTTATTTCTAAAGGGTAATAAATAATTTTTTCTCCTCCTATGATTCAAATGTTAACATTTTATTAGTGTAGTGTATTGAATGTCATGGAACAACAATGGTATAAACTTATGGTATGATTAGTATAATTCATTGGTATGAAATGGAGTCAGTACATTTGATTATCATGGTGTCCTGGTTAGTACATAATGACTTGACTGACATGTGTATTTTGAGTGTTACTACTTTGAACATAAACTCAAATATATGAGTTATATATTTTAGGGTCCCTTTTAGTATTTACTTGTTTTTTTTATATTCAAACCCTATACATGAACATCAGTGGATATAGAGCTCTTATATTTTAGATATAGGTAAGGGAAAAAGACTAGTAACATAGATTAGATTTGGTGTAGCTCAGTGGGGATGAGTTGATGTTCCCTTGGTAATTTTAGAGACTTTTTATAATTTTGATATAATATTTGAAATTTTAATTTCAGACGTAGTAATTTAAAATGTTTCAAGGTAAAAACTACCATCCTCACCAACTTTATCCCCTAAACAATTATTATTGCATTTATTTATGACTCACCCATATGTCCCTCTATGTTTTTTATCTACTTTGAGTAGTATTCATCCAAAATGATCACCAATACATAGTATGGGATGAAGTTTTGTTATAGTAGTTCAATCCACAAAGGTGGATATCCATAAGATATGGGGGATGAGTATTAAGACAAAAAAATAAGTAATAACTATTCATGAGATGTAGATGATGAGGATAATAGTTTTCTATAACTTTCACCTTTAGATGAATTTAGAGGATAACACCTACCATAGTGGGATAATTATTTTCTTAAATTCATTAACCCATTTCCTTCAAAATTTATTCATGATAATCATTTGAAAAAATAGTATGAAGATATAGTTAAAGTGTTCATCAAGTTTTTAATAGAGCATGCATGCGACCCTTCTCAAGTCCTTTCTTTGTGTTTATGTTTTCAAGTCAAATTTAAGCTTTGAATACTCATCCAGACAATGTCTTCTCCACATTATGATGTTACCAATCTCGAGTAAGAACATATTGTTGATGATGAAACTAAAAAATTATTAGGGGATCAATAACATTTTGAATAAAAAAATGATGCAACATAGTATTATTGAATAGAATTATCAAGGTAAGAAGTTAGGGTATAAAATTTGTGGTCGGTTGAAATCAATGCAGCTAACCTATTGACCCCAACATGTCAATGTTCATCAGTTATCTTGGGGTCACAATGAGTATGAATTTGTCGATTGATATTGATTATTATCTCCATGTATAATCTATAATGAAGTAAATCCTTTGGAAATATATAATGGTAATGTTATGATATACTTCCTCTATTTTACTTAAATATTATATAATGAAATGTTGATTTATTTTTCATTATTCATTATAGAGTTTGTTTATTTTATAAGATTTATGTAATAAATTTGTCTTAATGGTTGATGGAAAACCCTATAGTGGCTTCCAGACTCTTCTTATGAAGTTACATAATAGGGTTACTAAGGGGAAAGAAAATCCCCACCCACCAGTTAGTTATGCACACATTATAATGTAGGAAACATGTACTACTTTCATCAATCTTCATAATGAAAAATCATTTCAGGTGCATTTATTCGATCATATATTACTTGAAATTATTTATTTTATCCAAATTGATTCAAAAATGTTAATTTATAAAAAAAATATTGATGAAAATAAAGAACATACATCAAAACCAATGTACCCTTATCACAAAACAAGGTTGGGGTCCGCTTTGTTAGAGAAGAAATTAGTATCTATATTAAATCAACAATAAATGTTAAATTATGTTATATGAAACAACATGTGTTCATTTTTTTTATATGCATGTTGATGAATCAAAATCAAAATCCACTTCCATCCCATATAATGTGATATGGAAGGTGGCTCGTGTAAATAAAGAGGGTAAACTAGTTGAAGAAAATAAAAAAACAGAATGGGAAACATGTGTAAGTATAACATAATTGTAATTTGTTTTAATTTATAACATTATTACATAAAAATATATATTTATGTTTATAATTTTTATATTTTTTGGACACAAGATTTTGAAGTGGTCACAACAGAAGGAAAGCAACATTCAGAAGCTTTGAAGTGGCCATACAATATGCTCGCTTTAGAGGATTAGGTTTTGGAGTCTCTCCATGAACCTATTTTGAGAAGATAAAACCACATGAAGATAAATATAATATGGTGAGATTAATGAATACACAAATCGACTCACTACAATATATTACTTTTCCATCTAGTTTAGTATACCAATGTATGAAAATGGATCAAAGTGAACCTGCGGTGGAAAAAAGATCCGCACATGAACTAAATGATCTCACTAGATTTGAGGCTAGTAATTCCCCCAAACAACATACCTAACATATGGTAATTAATTTTTTCAATACTCCTTGTACTAAATGTGAATCATGAAAATTCAGATAAATTTATATTACTAAAATCATGTAGGGTGCATTTGTATTTGATTTGTATCTGTCAACACCCACGTATTTCCTTATTGTGATGGGTAAATTGTATATTATCCTAGGAGACATGCTACACCATAAAGACCTCTCAGAAGATCACATGAGACTGGGCATTAAGGTAAATCATGATCTGACTAATGAGTTTCTTTATTATGATCTAAATATTACAGCACTCAATGATGTTATTGGAGCTTTTATATAATGGTCGTCTAATATTATACAGATACATGAGGTATTTATTTAACAATTTTTTTCATATGAAAAACCTATAAATGTTAATGATAAAAGGCCTAAAATTATTTATAATAAAATAGATAAATAAATGTAGTTGGGGTTTTTCTTAGTGGTAAGCACCCCTAAATTCTACATGAAAAATGGCGGTTCAAAACCCATTGGGTATAGGTACTGTAGTAGTAATGTAGCATACTGTAGCAGCGGAAAAAATGTAGTAATTGATGGCACTATAGTAGTGGTAGGTCACTGTAGCGGTATGATGGTACTGTAGAATCTGTGGGTATTGTGTGGTACTATAGAAACGCGGGTACTGTAGAAGTACTATTCACAGAATGGGCCTTGGGCCAAAAAATGGGCCTATGGGCTATTTAATGGGCTAAATTCCCACTAGGCCTTTGGGATATGTAATGGGTCTCCCTCTACCCTGTTAAAAAGTCATTTGCTTTTCTTTAATAATAAATGAGTCTTCGGACCCATCCTTTTAAAAAATATAGATAAATAAATTGGTGTGGAAATAGAGGTTCGGACAGAGAAAATCAAGTGAATCGACTAAGAAATAAAAAAAAATCTGAGTGTACCTCCTCCCTACCAGTTGTATAGAAACATTTAGTATCATTATAACTTCATGAAGAGACCACATTTAATGATACATATACATCATACATTTAATATAAAAAATAAATATATGGAGCTTCCATGAAAAACGTAATTAGTCTAAAGAATATTAATTATATTCTCAAGTATGAATGGTCGGGCGCCTCAGTTGTGAATACATACATAAGGTACATTTTCATAATAGTTCTATCCAAATAGTGAGTTAATGTGTTTATTAAATATAATAACTATTCATATTTTCTACAGGCATTTATATTACTACTATATGATGGTTAAATCATGGGATACATGATTTGGATTCATTAATCCTTGTATCATTTCAACATCAAAACTTACTTTGGATAACAAAGAAATTTAGAATAAAAGATATGAGTTACTCAAATAATTTGATCCAAAAACAATAGATGATAGACTCATTTTATGCCTAAAATATAAAAGTAAATCTCTACACACTAATAAAAAAAGTATTTTTAATTTTGTATTACTTATATGTTTTTATTTTCTTAGGTAGCACTAGATACTAATCATAGTAAATCTGGATACCCCAAATATTTATTTTTTTGGATCTAGTGCATGGATATCAAACTGAATAGCCACACATGATGTGTATTGTAAATTTTTAATACACTACAATCAAAATCTTATAGATAAACATAAAATTATAAGTTTTGGTCTTTGTTTTAATGAGAATTGTTTTATGATAGGTTGATCGCTAAATATAGGCTAAATCAAGGCATGATGTTGGCGTTTGAAAAGATAAATATTTTTGGTGAATAAAAATGGAATCCAATCAGTGAACATATAGAAAGATATAATTATAAAAACACTTAAAAATGATTTAATTATTTTGGTCAACATTTTGGTAGTGTCCAAATAATGATAATGGCATCGATTGTGGATATCATGTCTGAAAATTTATCATAATGATCATGGAGCATGAAAACTAGAATCCCCTAACATTTAATTTCCGAAGGTAATTAATATTTAATTAAATATATTTTATAATCATTTTTTTCTATATTTTATTTGTACTATCAATATTTCTAACCTTCGTACTCAAAAGAAGAAAATAATTTGTTTAGAGATGAGCGGGCATCATACATGTTGTCAAAATGTATACCGAAAACAAATTTAGATGATTACCGGCTTTTTTTGTAACATTTTAGGAATTATGAACTTAGAAATATATTTGGGGGTCAAACATTAGTGTCATAATTCTTATAAATTATTTTTGATATGTTTCCCAAGGAGAAGTATAATGGTGGAAATCAATTTGTTTAGAAGCGATGACCTTCAAATAGAAAAATTGTTGGGAAGTGGTGGAGGTGGAGGTAGAGGAGGCAGAATTCGAGTCGAAGTTAGAGACCTAGGTAGAGGCGGAAATTGTAGAGACCAAGATAGAGGAGGAGACGAATTGCTAGTTTGAAGACAATAACATTGTTGAGAAATAGAGTATAATGAGGATTGTACCACGATTGTGATTGATAACAATTGTCGAAAAGTGTGCAAAACACTTATCAATTAAGATATGATCTATTGTTCAAGGGTCTTAGGTGTCTTATTGAAAAAAAATCCATCGCTAGTTTAATTGATTTTATATAACTGTTAAATTGGAGGAATTATTTTCAGAAAGAAAATAAACACCATTTATTTTTTAAAACTGATTATCATAGGCTATAGTTTCTATTAAAACATTTCAAGTACTATAAAATATTACTGAAGTATGAAATCAACCTATAAACAAGAAAAAACTGAACACCAACAACAAAACATAATCAGTTTCTTTCTCATGACTTCCCTACACTGCAAATAAAGAGTCTTAGTAGTAGATCCAATAGTTACTTGAGAGTCATACAACCCCAATACAATCATCGAATAGGTATATAATCCAAAATAAATGTTTGAATAAATATGTGTGTAATAAAACACCAAAACTAGTATATGTATGAGAGAACTATTTGAGCAAAACTAGCATTAAGATATCATGGTCATTGAGGAGGGATGTGGTCAAAATAAACACGACGTCAAATGAAAAGAAACCACCTTATTAAGAAAGCCCTAAAAATTAAAAACTCACCTCAAATAATCATGAAGCACTAAAAATCCAAAATGAAACCCCCACTACTAAAAAATTACCCTATACTGATGGTTTGCAAGCATGGGTATAACCCATAAAACCATGGGTAAAGGTTATAACCATGGTTCAAGGAATCGTAGGATCTTAAGTTGTTATAATATCTTTGAGGTATACCCACGGTTTGAAATATATATTTCTAGTGTTATGAACTGTGATAATTGGTGTGTACACGGTGTCAATAACCATATACCCATGAATCTAAAACCATGTCTATTGGATTTAAACTAATGCATGTCGCTATATTCAAACCCTTGACTGCCACTACAGAATCCAAGCACCTAAACACTACACCACATACAATTATCTGTATAAATATATATTTACTTATATATACTATTTTAAACCAGGGATATTGGCTGAAAAATGTGGAAATCGGTATTCCCATATGAATTTTTTACCGTTCTTAAGTGGGAAAATCTATAGCCATAGTTTACAAAAATCATGGTTATAGGGATGACCTATACCCACAGGTTTTGGAAAACAATGGGTATAGGTTTAACCTATACCCATTATATTTTGAAGAACCATGGGTATAGGTCGTGAACCAAACCCTACACCCAAGGTTTTTGAAAAATCATTGGTATAGGGGTGACCTATACACATGGTTCCCCCAAAAACTATGGTTATCGATCATGTAACAAACCCTATACCCACAGTTTTTGAAAAATAGTGGGTATAGGTTTGAACTAAACCATATACCCATGTTTTTTGGAAAATCGTGGGTATAGAGGTGACCCATACCCATGTTTTTTCCAAAAAACTATGTGTGTAGCCTTATTTTCTAGTACTTACCTTTGAAAAAGAATCCAATATCTTCACCCAAAACCTCTAAAAAATAAAATCAAAACATCATCAATTGAATCATGAATTTTTAGAAAAGAACAACATAGTGGCGTCACTGTGGTGGGTGGTGTAATTATTTAGTCTATTCAATAATAAATTAGATGCATTATATAATAACAAAAAAAAATTAAATCTATATAAGTAAGATTAATTATGAATGTGAATATTAGTTATGTACAATGATCCATGTTCACATGATCATTAATAAAAACACAACTTCATTATCAATAAAAAATACATGAAAATTCTTATATTCCCACTTTTATGAACAAATAATTATGATTTTATGTTAGATTTTATCATTACTTAGAGAAAATAATCAATTTTTTTTGAAATTAACATTAATTTTAGTAAGACAACAACAGATATACTCAAAACTAAGGAAACACATTCGTATTATTTTGGTACGTTATTAAAATGATCCACAAGTTATTATTTACATGTAGGTATATTCCTTACCTAAATCTGACACATGATGTCTCTGTTATGACTCATAGTGTTAGCTGTCAATTTAAAAATGACATTTTAATACCAAAAGTGTCACTCACTAAAAACAGAGAAGACACACTCATATTGTATTTATAATTTAAGAAAACAATTCATAATTCATTTTTATGTGTAAGAATCAATCTCAAGTCAAACCCACACATGATGCAACATAAATGACTCAATTTGCATGTTTCCAGTTTAAAATGACATTTTAGGAAAAAAAGCAAGTGGTGAACTCAAAATCAACAAAACATAATTATATTGTTTTTATACTTTTGTAAGAAAAATTATAAGTCATTTAGGACATGTAGTAATTAGTTTCACCTCAATCCAATGCATGGTGTGACATGTATGACTCCAAGTGCATATTTTTATTCAAAATTTACATTAATTATTGTAAAAAAGACAAGTGAACTACTCAAAATTGAGAAAATTCATTCTGATTGTTTTGGTACTTTATAAAAATGATCCATAAGTCATTTTTTTGTGTATTAACCAGTATCACCTCAATATGATACACAATGTTCCTAGTATGACTTAATCTTTCTATTATTGGTTAAAAATTGACATTTGAATACAAAAAAAGTGTTACTCACTGAAAACTAAGAATACATGCTCAGATTGTCTTGAAAATTTAGGAAAAAAATTCATAATTTATTTCTTGACATGTAGGAATTAGTATCATACAAAATCCACACATAATGCGACCAATATGACTCAAAGTGTGTGACTCTAGTTTAAAATGTCATTTTAATAAAAAATCACCATTGGTATACCCAAAACAGAGGGAAAAGATTCATATTATTTTTATAATTTAAACAAATGATCCATAATTCATTTTATATAAGTAAGAATCATACTAACCTCAATTTTATGCATGGTGTGACCGATATGACTCAAAGTGTGTCTTTTTATTCAAAATAAACATTAATTTTAGTAAAAAAAGACAACTAATATACTAATAACTGATAAAACTCATTCATATTGTTTTTTTACTTTATAAAAATTATCCATAAGTAATTTTTGACTTATATAAATCATTCCCACCTCAATCTGATACAAGATGTTCCCAGTATGACTCATAGTGTCCGTTATCAGTTTAAAATTGGAATTTAAATACGAAAAAGTGTTACTCACTAAAAACCAAGTTAAACTAAATAGATTGACTTGATAATTTTTCAAAACAATTAATAATTCATTTTAAATGTGTATGAATCATTATCACATCAAACCCACACATGATGCGACCTTTGTGACTCAAAGTGTGCGTTTCCTATTTAAAATGAAATTTTAGTAAAGAATACATGTGAAATAAAACCAAGGATACACATTATGATTTTTCTTATAATTTAAAAAATTATACATAATTAATTTAGGGACATGTAGTAATTTTTATCACCTCAATTCAGTGCACAGTGTGACCTGTATGACTCCAAGTGCATCCTTTTATTCAAAATTGACATTTAATTTAGTAAAAAAGGAATATGACATGCTCAAAACTAATGAAATGATTTATGATTGTTTTGGTAATTTTTTAAAATGATCCATAAAACATTTTTTAGGTTTAAGAATCATATTCACCTAAATCTGATACACTATGTGCTCGATATGACTCAAAGTGTCTGTTACTAGTTCAAAATTGATATTTTAATACAAAAAAGTGTCACTCACGGAAAGCTAAGAAACTACAATTTTATTGCCTTTATAATTTAGTAAAATAATTCATAATTCATGTTTTATGTGTAAGAATCATTTTCACTTCAAATCCACACACGATGTGACCTATATGACTCAAAGTGCTTGATTATAGTTTAAAATGACATTTTAGTACAAAACAAATATGTCATACTCAAAACTGAGGAAATGTAATTGGAATATTTTGATACTTTAAAAAAATTATCTATAATTCATTTTTGATGTTTAAAAATCATCCATACCTCAATATTATTCATGGTGTGACAGATATGAATCCAACTACATTTTTTAATCAAAATTCACATTAATTTTACTAAAAAAGAAAATTGACATACTCAAAACCAACAAAATGCATTAGGATTGTTTTTGTACTTTATTAAAATTATGAATAAGTAATGTTTTATGTATAGGTATCATCCACACCTTAATCCAATATATGATGTGCCTAGTATGATTTAAAGTTTCTATTATTAGTTTAAAATTGACATTTTAATACAAAAAAAGCCACTCACTGAAAACTAATCAAAATGCTCGGATTATCATGATAAATTATAAAAATTATTCATAATTAATTTGTTATGAATAGGAATAATTCTCACATCAAACCCACACATTATGTGACCTATATGAATCAAAGTGCATGTTTTTATTTTAAAATGACAGTTTAGTAAAAAAACAAGTGACATACACAAAACTAAGAAAACTAATTTGGATTGTTTTGATAATTTATTAAAGTAATTAATATGTCATTTAGTATGTTTATGGTTCAAATTTACCTCAATCCAATTTATATTGTGATTGGTATGACTCCAAGTGAATCTTTTTATTCAAAATTGACATTAATTTTAGTAAAAATGACAAGTGACATAAACAAAATAGAGAAAACACACTCAGATTTTATTTATAATTTGTTAAAATGATTCAAAATTCATTTGTGACATGTAATAATCATCCTCACATAAAACCCACACATGGTGAGACCTGTATGACTCAAAGTGCATGTTTTTAGTTTATAATGACATTTTAGTAAAAAACACAAGTGGCATACTCAAAAATTGAGGAAACACAGTCATATGGATTTCATACTTTATAAAAATTATCCATAAGTTATTTTGGATGTGTATAAATCATATTCACCTCAATCTAGCACACAATGTGTCCAATATGACTCTAAGTGCGTTTTTATACAAAATTAACATCAATTTTCGTAAAAACGACAACAAACATACTCCAAACCAAGAAAATGCATTCAAATTGTTTTTTTACTTGAGGAAAATGATCCATAAGTTATTTGTGACATATAAGAATCATTTTTACCTTAATATAATATACAATATTCCTAGTATGACTCAAGGTTTATATTATCAGTTTAAAATTGAAATTTTAATAGAAAAAAATGCCACTCACTGAAAACCAAGAAACTACACACAAATTTTCTTGATAATTTAGGAAAACAATTGATAATTGGTTTTTGATGTGTAGAAATCATTCTCAAATACAACCCACACACGATGCGACCTGTATGACTAAAAGTGCATGTTTCCAAATTAAAAAAACATTTTAGTAAAAAACGTAACTGGTATAATCAAAACTAAGGAAACACTTTCAAATTGTTTTGATACATTTGGAAAATGATCGATGATTCATTTTATGACATGTAGGAATCAAACAAACCCCAATACAATGCATGGTGTTATTGGTATAACTTCAAGCGTGTGTTTTCAATATATAACTATCATTTTAGTTTAAAATGCGCATTACATCCCCAAAAATGAGAAAACAATCCTAGTTTGTTTCTCATAACTTTATCTGCTATTACTTAATTAATTTCCTTATCATTTTTATCTTATACTTATTTAGTTAATTTTCATATATATAATGTTTTAATTTGAAAAATAAAGGGCATGTGACGTGCAAAAATCCACCGCAACGCAATCTGATACACAATGATCTTAGTATGACTCAAAGATTTGTTTAAAATTATAACTTTCTATTTATATTATTTATTTATATTATTACTAACATAATAATATTTTTCTTATATAAGTGAATTCTTTTTCTCAAGTAGGGATGACTTTTTCTTTTATATAGGTGTTTTTTTCTCTATTATAGTGCTTTTTCATGTATTTGTGTTGGAAATTTTATTTCATTTAAATTCTATATTTAAATATGATATTGATAATTTCTGGTGTTGCTTCTGGTGTTTTGGTGTGTTGTGACAACATACTATAGTATTCCCTTTTTTAGTGATGTAGTGTCTATAACATCAGACTGTAGTATTCCCCATTATCAGCATATTGAGTAACAATGATAAAGGTTTCCTTTATTAGTGCTTGTAGAAGCATTGATAAGGGGTACCTTTATAAGTTCCAAATAAATGCACTGATAAATGGTATCTTTTATCAGTTCTTCAAAAAGCACTGATATATAATTCCTTTATCTGTGCTTTTCTATCTCTGATAAAAACCTAGGTCTCTTAACCAAACTACAATAGACAGTTATTTTTTATCACTCATAAAGGCCTATTCTAGCGCTGTTAAAGGCATTTCCTGTAATAGTTCATAGTGTACTCCCTTGGTAGCATCTATTATAGGATATTTCGAGAATGAGACCCAACAGTTGGAAATACACATTAATATGTGTACTTGGATGTTCCTCATTGTGGACTTATGTATTGATCCTTATAATTTATGATTGTTATTACTGAGTATTATAAGCTGTGTACTTTGATTTATTGATGAAAACTGTGATGACATATATTCGCAGTGAGGTAGGATACATTGGGTATATCTTGAGTAATACTTCCTTAAGTAATAATGTGTGAAAGTATTTATCCCTTCTATTCTTTAACTCAATTGGATATCTCAGGCCCCTTGATGGAAATGATATATCTTAAAAAAATCCATATCCATGGTGTTCTATAGGTAAGTTTTATTTTTATAAAGTCAAAGAATGATACATTGAGCACTTAGGTTGATGGCACCAGCACGAAACCTGCTTGATTAGATATATAATTATAAATGTATTATATTACATAGTAAGTATCTATATGAGGTATTATGTCATTATAGAATTAACGCTTTTTATGGGTGCCTTGATGTGTTTCTAGATTCTAACATTGTATTTTAGGTTTCTTCACCTAATGCCATTGAGAAAAAGTCCTAGAGGGTCACACACTAAGTGGACTGGAATCTTAGTTAAATACTATTTTATTATTTATCAACTGGAATAAATATTATTCTCTCGCATGGTTTAATAATTATTTATAGTTTCTTGATCACATATTTTCACTGGTTATTAGATAGAATACTATGTGAGTGAAATATTTAATGAATATCTATTTTCTATTTAGTGGATATAATATTTAATTATTTATTAGTGAATCATGCAAAGATATTTATTTATTGAATACATAGTCATTATTTAAGAACTGATAAATATTTTTAAGGAATGGAAGACCTAGTTCAATGGTTTGGTGAGAAATAATAATAATATATATATATATATTGAATATTATTTGAATAAATAAAATTTAATTTAATTCATGAGTTTATCACATGTTAAGAAATATTATTATTATTATTGTAGGTATGGGGTTATGATGGAATTAAATAAATAATAAAGGAATCTTGTATAATTATTTATTCTAACACTAATTGTATATAAACATAATTATATTATTTTCTTATGAGAGCAAATTCATTTTTTGTTGTGCACAATGACATCCGAAGAGAATCCTCTCAAGCCCTAGAGATCTCTCTCTCCTAGAACGCTTCTAATAACAGAGAGAAATATTCCTCCACCTTACACTATTGAGTCTAGAGAGATCATGGAGAATCCTTTTGAAGTAATTCTCTAGGTGATCAGTGGTGAATGATGAAAATGATGAGATCTACTATGTTAGCACCCGAAGATTCATACGATGAAATTTAGAGATTAATGGAACATGTGTGAACTACCATTGGAGAAAATATATTCTTTATTAATATAATAAAACTATAGTATGATTTAGATCCATTTTCATACCTATCAATGAATAAATAATTTATCACCATGTAATTCTTTAACTTCCTAAATTATTTATAAATAATATATGAGGATGGGTTTATTACCCCCAACTCTAAAAAGACTAGTAAGCATAGGGATTACTCTGAATTAGAAAGGACAGTTGTTACCCGCTCCTTTCAAGCCTCTCGCATTGAGTCTTCCAAGGAGTTGGCTGAAATGGTTCCAATTCATATAGAAGAGAACTATGACAGAAAGAAGGATCCTACATAAAAGGATGCTTTCCAGATACCTGAAGATGAAGATGTGAGTGATGAGGTTTGTGCTTGGATGGACGAGCAAGATCAATTGATATATTGGAAGTACCTTCATCACCAGATTTCTACTGATACATATCTGGATATTAGGAAAAGAATGTATATGAGGATGATTGAGGAATTCAAGAAAAATCCCAACTTCAACTTTAGGGATATCCCTTGGGTTTGATCCTTTTGGTTATTGGATTTCTTTGATTTCAGATATATAGATTGTGAACTTTCTTTGATATGGATCGGTTGATGGTGATGGTTGTTATAGTCTTTACTTCCTTTTCTCTTCTGTCCATTTTTTGACTGAAGGTTTCTGGTGGAGATGCTACTTACCCGACCTCTGTTGTGTCTGATTGACTGCATTCTCCTATTATTGATGACCTTTTGATGGCTTGAGGATCTATCTGAAGTTTTTATTCTGGAGATGCAGAAAAAGAAGGTAGACTATGCTGATCCAGTCTGGTGATTACGTTTCACTACTTCTACTAAACTCAAATGATCTTCTTGGATGGATATGCATTGGTTTCTATAATATTGTTATGAATGTTTCAGTTTTTGGATAGACCTCTAGTTTTTACCTGTTTTACATTTAGTACTGCTCTGAACTAGATTTCTGGTTGGTCGGTTTTTTTCCTCTCTGCATACGGCTTCTAATTCTGAGTTGAGGATTTTTTTCTTGTCAATATTCATTTTGAGGAAATCATACTTTTATGAGAACATATTATGATGTTCTTGGCTCTGTCAATAGACATATTAATCTTTATGATACACACCTACTCGTTGTCATGTTCTATTTTCTGATTACTGTCAATGATGATCTATTTTTTGTGATAGTCAGGGACTTGAATGTTATTCAGTTATGATGTTATCAAATCCGTGTTTTCTCTTTGGACTCTAGATATTCAAGGGAGCAGCATGATGACCCACTGGGATGATGGTCGGACCGCACAGTCTCTATGGTGATCTTTTATTTTTATGGTTTCAGATTTGAGTTGTTTGTTTCTCAGTTTTGTTTTATGGTCATTAAATCCATGCTGGTGTAAGTGTTTTACACCTCGAGCTTGTAATGTTACTATTTTTTTTTAATAAATTCCATCAGTGACATGGAGTGGGAAACTAATCCATGTCATCAATATTCATAAAAAATGTAAATTTCATATTAATAATTAATCCTAAAAAAAATAAATGTTTTCCACAACCCATTCAATGCTTCTGTTGTACCTGTAACCTTCGTGGAGTTGGTACCTAAGAATAATGAAATGTATATCTTCAGGGAAAAGTGGGTCTTCCCAAAACAAATTGAATGATAAAGGTTATGTGGTAAGAAATAAAGAAATTTTGGTTTAAAAAATATAGTCTTATAACCTTTTTCTCTATATTTTAATCTTTTCTTCCTTCACTTGTATATTTACTTCGAAGATGATTTTGTCTTTTTCCTAAGTTTCCTTTTATATTTTGAGGCTCATCACCCTCATATAAATATTTTTTGACAAGGATATATGAATTTAATTTTGACCCTTTCCATAAACCTTTAGATTATTTTTTCTATAAAATATCATATGGACATCTTTAACCATGGGTGGAAACCCTACAGAAGCTGCATCAATCACCTCTAGTCCAAGAGATTGAATATAGAGTTTCATTATGTATTTTCATCCATGATAATTGTTTTCATCAAAGGTATGGATACCTCTGTTATTTATTGAGTTGAGATTATACATGATAAGGAATATATGGATCTTATATAGGGAACCTAGATTCTTTGATACAACTTGATGTTCCCAGGAATGTGTAAACCACTAAGAGCAGGGTTGAATCGGTAGTGATCTTTTAAAATTTTAATTCTCTTTAAATTAACCTATGGAATTTTTTAAATTTTTGATTCTCTCAACTTTATAACTTAGCCTCCATATAGTGAAAAATATGAATAAATAAATCAAGGAAATCATGTTTTTACCAGGTTTGATCCCAATGTAGGTGCCTAGTCCTTTCTATGTCAACTCTAGCAGATCCATTGATATCCATTGTATAATGAAGTGAATATAGATAAGCCAACTACTGTCAATCTCCTTTTTTCTCTCAATGGAAAATTATGTTAGTTAGAACTAGTTATAAATTTTTTTTATACTTTAGATCCAATAAAATAATAAACATTTGAAATTGGTTCAAAAATACTTTGTCTAAAAATTATATTTCTAGTACACTCATTTGTTGTACCTATTTATGGTATACCTCAGTGTTCTATGTGTCCATTTGGAACTCTGACTAATGTTGCTATGTCTAATACACATGTGTCTAGTACACCTATTTCTCGTATAATTTCTTTTGATGAACCTTCTTTTGGTACTCTATGTATGGTACGCTTATTCTTCAACCTAGTGAATTCTTGGTTGGATACTTAAGATGTAAAAAAATCATCACTTACACTCTAGAGAAACAATAGTATAAACTCCTCAATGAGCTTTCACCCATTATATAGGAATAGTTACTCTAAAATTTAAGGGTGAAATGTAGGATTCCATTTTGAATTTGTCATTCAAATCAATTTTTTTATTGCATTTAAATATTCCTAAAAAATTGAATTCAACATTCATTGTCAGATTTTTCTAAAATGTTAATGTCAATAAATTCTTCAAAATTTCATTAAATCATTTTTATATTTATGAATGTTGAAAGAACATCATATCATAGTCACAACCAAAGACATTAAAATATTTTTTAATGTTCCTAAACCTCTTTTTCCAACGCTTTCATCAAGGCATACACATCCATATCATTTGGTAGGACAGTGGCACTTTCTGTTTCCCTGCATTCCCACATTCCAAATGCGGGTAGCATCTACACTTTGTTCAGGGATTTTTGCTCCTTGATTGAAACGAGATGATGGGATGTCAGTTCTTCCTTCCTTGGATTCCTCCTCGGAACTCGTCACCTACTCCAGGTCTCCCTTATAGATTTAAGACATTGTTCATGAAACTCTTCCTAGTGCCATACCTTCAGGGACACCAGTTAATTATAATGCTTCTGTCAGGACATTCCAAGGGGTCCGGTTAGGGCAGGAACCTTTAGTCAGGGTAGTAGTCATGTTGGACATCACTGGCATGTCTGGATGCTGGGACACTGGCGCGTCTGGGTTTCTTCCCCTTATTATAGGGAACCTTGAGGGTGCGGAAGCCTGAGGCATCCCACATTTAATGGGAATAATTATATGCTATAGTAATATATCTGAGGTTTTCCTCAGCTTCCCATGTTTAACACACGGTATGCTACAAGTTTAACATCCAGTGGAGACAGACCAGACTGATCAATACACTGACTGGAGTAGATCAGGTGGGTGTAACCCCTGAAGGGAACACTGATGTTGGGACCAACATATGGTTGACTTCCCAGTCACTATGGAGGGGAATGGGGAATGATATGGCATGATTTATCTAGGATGTGGTGGCTCGGATAAGAATTAGGATGGATGATGGAGCGGTTTTATGAAGAGGGTGGTGAATGGGATGGATCCATCATGATGCTGATGATGGTTTTGGGAATGATCCTAGAAGAGGATTCCTACGTATCCCTGTGGAAGGGAATCAAAGTCCACGTAGTTAATCTGAAGAAAGCTTATAGCCAACTTTGGTTTTCAATGGCTTACCGCTGGATTGGGTCGCAACGGCTTACCGCGGGATAAGAATGTCAACTACTTACCGCCGAATAGGATTACAACGGCTTACCGCTAATTGAGGTCCCAACTGTTTACTACTGGATGGGGTTGAACTGACGTTAAGATGGTCGGGATGACCAGTGGATGATGGGATTGAACCTCAGGGAGACTTCCAACATACCCACCTTGTCATGGATCAAAGAGCATGTAGTTCAGGGTGGTTATTGGTGTGCAACAGCTTATGACTGACTGGGGTTACAACGGCTTATCGCTGATTGGGTTCCACAGTTTAATGTAATGTGGGATGGGGAAGAACCGACATGAAGGTGGTCGGAAAGATGGATTATAGTGCTTGAACCTCTTGGAAGCTTCCTACGTACATTGCCTTACCAAGGATCAAAGACCACGTAGTTCAGGTGGTGTGGGTCTTACACACAAGGTTGCCCAGGGTGTTGGTGAACCGACGTGAAGGGGGTCGGACCAACCAATGGGTGGTGGGATTGAACCTCGTAGAGGCTTCCTAATACCTTTCCTTAGCAAGGATCAAAGACTTCATAGTTCAGGAGGGTCAGTGAATCATCGTGAAGGAGGATCTGGGGTCCAATGGGTGGTGGGCTTGAACCTCGTAGAGACTTCCTATATACCTTGCCTTGTCAAGGATCAAAGACCACGTTGTTCAGGTGGCTTGTGGATTACACTCTAGGCTTCCCAGGGTGTCAGGCTTGAACCTCTGGGAGTCTTCCTATGCACCTTACCTTGGAAAGGATCAAAGACCTCATAGTTCGGGTGGCGTGGGGATTACACTCTAGGCTGCACAGGGAGGATGTCATGGTCAGTGTTTGCTCAAAGCCCATGTGAGTCATGCTCGGTGTGAGAAATAAGAGGTAGTAAAGACCTAACGATAACTTCATGAAGGGTGTGTCCGTTAGAGGTGAAGTGGGGCTTACACATGATTGCAACCCAAAGAGGAAACATGGGCTTATGCGTGGTTAGCAGCCCGAAGAGGTTGGGACTTACTCCAGGATAGAGGCCCGCACTACGGCAAAAAAGGCATTTAGCCGCGGTTTTTTCGTTTCGCGGCGGTTTAAACCGCCGCCAAATCGATAGGCGGCGGTTTTGAAAAACCGCCGCTAAATCGTGCATCGAGAAACTATTTCACGGCGGTTTTCAAAACCGTCGCAGAACGTTTCGCGGCGGTTTTTTAGCGGCGGTTTTTTTAATTTTTTAATTTTTTTTTATTTTTGTTATTTTTTGATTTTTGTTATTTTTAATTTTATATATTTATATATATATATTTATTTATATATTTATTTATCTATTTATTTATATATTTATTTTTCGTATTTATTTATATATTTATTTTTCGTATTTATTTATATATTTTCGTATTTATTTTATTTATTTATTTATTATATTTATTTATTTATTTATTATATTTATTTATTTATGTATTTATTTTATTTTATATATATATATTTATTTATTTGATTTATTTATTTATTTTATTTAATTGATTGATTGATTTATTTTATTTATTTTATTTATTTATTTATTTTATTTATTTATTTACTTAATTTTCATATTTATTTATTTATTTATTTATTTATTTTTCATATTTATTTTATTTCGTATTTATTTTATTTATTTATTTATTTTATTTCGTATTTATTTTATTTATATATTTATTTTGTATTATTTTATTTACTTTATTTATCCATGCATGCACATCCCATGCACATGCACACGCACATGCACATACATACCCATGCAATATAACGAAATTCTGCGTTTGGTGAGATTTGAACCAAATTCTGCGTTTGGTGAGATTTGAACCCCTAACCTCTTGCATATTTTCCAAAGACATTACCACTCCAGCAAGCTCGTCATGTGGTTAATAAACAGAATTTAATATACTTATATATATTAATTGAAAAAACAAATAATACATAAATAATATATTTAAACTCAATAATAATAAATAATAAATAATAAATAATAAAAAATAAATAAGGAATAATAAATATAAATAATAAAAAATAAAAAATAAATAAGGAATAATAAATATAAATAATAAATAATAAATAATAAATAATAAATAATAAATAATAAATAATAAATAATAAATAATAAATAATAAATAATAAATAATCAATAATCAATAATGAATAATAAATAATCAATAATAAATAATCAATAATAAATAATAAATATTATATAATAAATATTATATAATAAATAATAAATAATAAATAATAAATAATAAATAAATATAAATAATAAATAATAACTAATAAATAATAAATAATAAATAAATATAAATAATAAATAATAAATAGTAAATAGTAAATAATAAATAAATATAAATAATAAACAATAAATAAATATAAATAATAAATGATAAATAATAAATAATAAATAAATATAAATAATAAATAATAAATAATAAATAAATATAAATAATAAATAATAAATAAATATAAATAATGAATAATAAATATAAATAATAAATATAAATAATAAATAAATATAAAAAATAAATAATTATTAATAATAAATAAATATAAATAATAAATAAATATAAATAATAAATAATAAATAAATATAAATAATAAATAAATATAAATAATAAATAAATAATAAATAAATAATAAATAATAAATAATAAATAATAAATAATAGATAATAAATAATAAATAATAAATAATAAATAATAAATAATAAATAATAAATAATAAATAATAAATAATAAATAATAAATAATAAATAATAAATAATAAATAATAAATAATAAATAATAAATAATAAATAATAAATAATAAATAATAAATAAGAAATAAGAAATAATGAATAATAAATAATAAATAATCAATAATCAATAATTAATAATCAATAATAAATAATAAATATTATATAATAAATATTATACAATAAATAATAAATAATAAATAATAAATAATAAATAAATTTAAATAATAGATAATAACTAATAAATAATAAATAATAAATAAATATAAATAGTAAATAAATATAAATAATAAATAATAAATTCAAAATAATAAATAAATACAAATAATAAATGATAAATAAATATAAATAATATATAATAAATAAATATAAATAATAAATAATAAATAATAAATAAATATAAATAATAAATAATAAATAATAAATAATAAATAATAAATAATAACTAATAAATAATAACTAATAAATAATACATAATAAATAAATATAAATAATAAATAATAAATAATAAATAATAAATAATAAATAATAAATAATAAATAATAAATAATAAATAATAAATAATAAATAATAAATAAATATAAATAATAAATAATAAATAGAAAATAAGAAATAATAAATAAATATAAATAGTAAATAAATATAAATAATAAATAATAAATAATAAATAATAAATAAATATAAATAATAAATGATAAATAATAAATAATAAATAAATAGAAAATTATAAATAATAAATAAATATAAATAATAAATAATAAATAATAAATAATAAATAATAAATAATAAATAATAAATAATAAATAATAAATAATAAATAATAAATAATAAATAAATATAAATAATAAAAAATAAATAAATATAAATAATGAATAATAAATATAAATAATAAATAAATATAAATAATAAATAAAAATATTAAATAATAAATAAATATAGATAATAAATAATAAATAATAAATAAATATAAATAATATATAATAAAAATTAATAAATAATAAATAAATATAAATAATAAATAAAAAAATAAAAAATAAAAATAAATAAAAAATAAAAAATAAAAAATAAAAAATAGAAAATAAAAAATAAAAAATAAAAAATAAAAAATAATAACTAATAAATAATAACTAATAAATAAATATAAATAATAAATAATAAATAATAAATGAAACACATGAAAAAGTATAAAAAGACGTGATAAGGGATGAAAAATCATGAAAACGCATGAAAAATGATGGAGAAGCATATGAAAAATGAGGCATTAGAAAGAATGAGAACGCATGAAAACTCGTGACAACTGTGGAAAACTCCTTAATAATTCAACATAATCATCATAATAACCCAGAAAAAACCATTGATAAAGATAACAAGTCATGGAAACCCAAATAAACAGTAATAAATGGAGCTACCGTTAAAACCTGTCAAAACGGTCATAAAGAGACAAAAACATTGGACTCACATTAAAGGAGATAACTTATGATCCGAGAGTCCGTTTTAGATCCGCGACCTGTCAAATCAAATATCCTAAAACGCTCTTCAACCTAAAAGGTGAAAGAGTCTGAATGGGTAGACAGATCGGATGTTATGGCCATTTTTAAAAAACTGGCGGAGAACGGGTGCTAGAAACGAAGCATTGAAAAACATAACAAACCCGATACCCACTAAAAAGGCCATAACATATGATCTAGGAGTGCATGTGGGTACCACGACTAGTCAAACTGAAGCTCATGGAACGAGCTATGATCTGGCAGGTGGAGGAGGCCGAACTGACACGTGGATCAAAAGTTAGGTCTGTTTAAAGAAAAGTTCGACGAGACCCCGGTGACGGAAACAGGGTTTTGGAGGCCTTTAGAGGGGTTTTTGGGGTCGAAACACCAGACATAATCTTTCTTCTATCATACCGATGTGTAGATCTCTTCATTGGCTTTGATTTGATATGTGGTAGAGCCCAAACGGACACCCGGAGAGAAAGTTATGGTCGTTTGAAGTTGGAGAACTTTTTTCAACTTTTTTATAACTCTAATATCGTCTACACCTTAGAATGTCTCATGGTTTTGATTATATGTGCCTCTATATCTCTTCATGAGCTTTGATTTGACTGGTCGTGGCGCTTCAACAGACGCCCGGATCAAAAGTTATGGTCGTTTTAGTGATTTCGGGGTTTCTCGCGTTTTTTTATTTTTTTTCATTTCATTTCGCGGCGGTTTTACCGAAACCGCCGCTATTTCGCGGCGGTTTTTTAAAAATCGGCACTAATCCTCAAATAATATTAAAAAAATAATTAAAAAAATTAAAAAATAATTAATTTTTTTTCGCCGTTTAGCGGCGGTTTTTTCACGGCGATTCGTAAAACTACCCCGAAATGGCGGCCCGAAAACACGTTTTGCAGCGGTTTTTAAAACCTTCGCGAAAAAAATGCTGCTAAACGGCGGTTTTCTTGTAGTTCCAGTGGCGAAAAAGCTCAGCGGGAGAGGGATTCAGCATGGAAGAGAGGAGGATAATCATTCCCCATCACGCGCTTTTCTGGTCTTGGGCACTGGAAAATAAAGGAGGAGCAACAGTGCTACGTCCTACAAGAAAAGCTAGGGGCTTACACCAGTGTGGTTGCCCTTTTCCCACGGGGGTCCAAACGGTGGAAGTCACTATTTAATGTCATGTGCTAAGGATGATGATGCTTGGAAGTTTAACGCCATGCAGCTCAGACGAGGTCAGTTCACTCCAAACCCCTAGTACTTACATAACTGGTACCCTTTGCACAATGGTGAAGGGAATGCACCGATAACGCCATGGCTAGGGAGTGTCATGGAGCGAACCATTGGGGGGTCCATATTTGCGTGACTATGTGAAGAAGCAATAGCCACTAGCGTGCCTATGCCAAGAAGCATGAGGTGAAGAAATTCAATGGGAAGTGTCTTCCACGGGACTTTGAAATTGCTTCGTGCGAACCTATGAGATTGCACGTGAGAGGGAGTTGCAGAGAAAAAGGGTTTATGAGTAGAGGCCTCGTAGAGATTTGGTGCTCCATGCAAGGGAAGGGCTTCGTTAAGGTGCAGGCTTAACAAAGTGAAGTGGCCTAGCCTAGGCATAAAGCATAGGTGCATACAAGAGGTGATTCGTGAAGTGGAAGGGAATTTGTAAAGAAAAGCCCTAGGAAGCATGGGTTCCTCATGAAGCAATGTTCTCTGAAGCAATGTGCTTCACGAGGCATAGTGACTCAGCATTAGCATTTGAGTCACGTGTGCATGGGGGGTGCTTCATGAAGCATAAATGCTCCGCGATGACCAGAGTCACCATGAGGATCTCCTTCTTTCACGAAGGCTCGTGGGCTTCACCAAAGGAATCTCTCTCGAAAGAGGGGGTGAAAACAAGGCAAAGGGGATCCACTTTGCAGAAAAAAGTACCGTGAGTAGCTCATGGTTCGCAGAGCAGAAAGTGCTCCGCAATTTGGGAGCTGGGAAGGGGAAAGGTCAGATGATCCATCCTTTGGGCCTGGGGGAAAGCTAGTATTTATAGGGAAGAGGCACCGTGAAGTAGAGCTCGCTCGATGAAAAGATGGATTCCACTCTGTGGTGGGATGGAGAACGTTAAAGGGGGATCACAGAGTATCCCACCTTCTGGATTCGCAGTGGGATCACGAACGTCAAAGGGGGATCGCAAAGCATCCCACCTCCTGGCTTCACATTGGGCTCAGGGATGTAAAAGGGGATCACTGAGCATCCCGCCTCCTGACTTCGCGGCGGGCTCGGGGGAATTCCTCTCTGTGAAAGGGCTTCACGTGGTAGCTTTGGGGACTTTCTTATTCTACTTCTCCCTTCCGATTTTTGGCGCTAAAAAATTTCCCCCCTCAAACTTGGAGCTGAGGATAAATCAAGGGTCAAAGTATGAGGGTCAATCTCAAAATTTCCTCAGTCATTCGCAAAGCTGGTTTGCAAAGGAGTATCATCGAGCAGGAAAGCAACGGGTCAACTAGGCGCGCCATGAATCTCACCGTGGTTGAGATGCGCCGCGAAGCTGTGAGGGCCATCACCTATAAGTAAAGGGGATGAATCTCTTTTTTCCGTTCTCTCCTTCACAATTTTTGGTTTTAGCACTCTCAATTTGCGAAGCTCTGCGTACTCCATGATTTCTCTCCATGAATTAGACTTTTTGCTTCGTGGTGCATAGCGATTCTTTGACTTCATGTCTGTGCACTTCGCGACTCCATGTTCGAAGGCCGAGGCAGGGCTCCGTGAACAAACTCTGTGAATGAACTCTATGAACAAACCTAAAAATCATCCCAACCTAAAAGACTGAATGGCTCATCAAGAATCCGCCCATGAGGTCTTTGTGGATGTTGCCTGAAGGGATGAGATGGCGAACAACCTGGGTTTAGGACAGCTAATTAGGAGCAAATTTGAACATGGTTCTTTGGTGGGGATGCTATCAGAGATCCAGAGGATCTACCCGTTATGAAAGAGGTTTCTTTTGTATTGATTTGGGTTGAAGGATGAAATCTTCTTCCCAGAAGGAAGTCAGAATGAACCATCTTACTGGTTTAGGAGCACGCCGTGCAAGCGTCGATGGTTTAAGGAAGCTGATGGCCATGCTCAGGAGGACTTCACACCCGTCATTGTTGAATGCTTATAAAATCACCTGAATATCATTGATGGGAAGGAGTTACAGCTAGAGACGTCTCTCCCAATGCATCAGACGATATTGAAGGCGACTCTGGGGAACCTGGAGAAGGGGAGGTATGAAGAGTGGGACCTGTGCCAGGGTGGAAACTTCACAGATGATTAGGCTTGGGCCTACTGGGTAGGCGCCTTGTGTGAGGAGTTTAGGGCAGAGCTGAGAAGAGTGGGCCTGTATGAGGCAGCTTGGGCCTCCCAGTTTGATATCTACTAGCCCATGCAGCTGATGCATGATCTGTTGAGTAGGTGGTCATCGAGGACCAACACATTCCATTTTCATCAAGGAGAAGTCAACATCATCTTGTGGGACGTCCACCAAGTCTCGGGAGTCCCGATACTGGGGGCTATGTATGATGAATTCATCCCCGTCATGAGTGCGTGAGAGGACCCATAGAAAATATCACTGTTGGCGATGGCTTTGATGGAGCTTGTGCCGGGAGAGGATAAGGAGGCGGTGAGGGACATCTATTTCAAGCGGTGGTTCAAACAGTTCTTGAACTTCCCGGAGAACAGACAGTTTCCAGCGAGGCCACATACTTTCCTGAAGGGGTCCAGAAGTAAGGAGCACTCATACTAACTACTTTTGAAGGACATCCAGTGGTAGAAGTGGGGATTTAGTTTCATCACCGAACAACAACCAATAGTTAGGATGAAATCATTCATCGCAGCTCTCATCTATGGTTGGATCCTGCCAGGGAGGGACACCAACATGGGTGTGCGACCAAGAACATTTATTATAGCGTTTGTGTTGGAAAAAGGAGGGTGGGTCTACCTTAGGATCCCGATGCTCGCCAAGCTGTATAAGATGTTGTGGAATATCAGTGAGGGGAAGAGGCCATAGAGAATATGCGGGCCATTCCACCATCTGTATGAGTGGATAATGGCACACTTCAGGGGGGTTTATGAATACCTGAACTCCATTTCCCCTCCAAGATCGAAATTCTGCCAATCTATCCTGAATGCTGCCAGGAGATTTCCAGCCAAGCTGACCACACCGTCCATTGTGAAATGAGTGTGGAAGGTGGAGGAGTTTAGTTTCCACCAATTTTCATTGCCGATAGAGGTATTCGCTGATGACAGTTGGGGAATAGAGGAACACTGTCCCTATCTCCAATCCTTTAGAGGTAGAATTTTGGTGGTAAGGGTGGATCGTGAGCCTCTCTATGAGACGTACACCCCGCACCGATTTTCTCAGGAATTCCAATGCATGCAGCGACTGACCCCACAGGTCTATCTGGGGGTGTGGTACAATGGACACCTATGTGTGATGAGGAAGATGTGGCTTATATTCAGATGGGAAGAAAACAAGCCTCCACCGACCACTGCCATCGGGTTAGTGAAAGAATATGCCCAGAGTTGGGAGGCGGCCTACACGGGGGAAATTCTAAAGAAACAAACAAATTGAGTTTATGATGGAATGTGTCCCAAACATCAGGGCCGAGGTCTAAAGGTTATAGGGGCGTATCATAGTGGCGGGGCTGCCGTAGCGGCGAGGCCCACACCAGTTGAGGGAGAGGCAGTAGTGGAAATTGACCCGGTGGTCCCAGAAGAGCATAGCCATCCTGAGCAAAGGCCACCTAGAGGGTTATGTAGAATTTCCACTTAGTCTCTAGGGAAGCATCTATTCCACATTGATATTCCAGAGAATTCCATCTTCCTGGAGGCCTAGGACATCTGGGAAGTTAACTGGAAATTCCTCAACCCGTCGGAGATGTGGGAACATCTGAACCGTTTTGGGATGGATTTTCTGAGGATAGGCCCAATCAGGGTCGGCTGTGTGGTATCTTAGGGGGAGTCAAAGCAATAACTGACAGAGCTGGAGGACTTTGTGCACTCTCGGGGTACCCCACATCCGATGACAAATTGAGTCAAGTTGTTTCTCGATCACACCAATCCCCCGCAGTTGTCGGCTCCTGACTTAAGGGAACATTTCCCTCTATTGAAAGATCAGATGAATCCTCTTAGTGAGATGAGGCCGGGAGAGGGATCCCATTAGAGGAGAGTGAAGTCGGGGATCAAGACTTAGATCATGAAGAGTTCGCCGAGGCCCTTGAGGTAAATATTCTACACCCCTTATTTAGGGACCACTTTCTGGTCATTCTGGAATCCTTGATAACATATAAATTATGCAGGAGGGCCTTGTGGATGGATTTATTTCTTTCCCTTCAAGAGATGCAGACGGGGGACCGTTGGGGTCCACGCTTGCTGCTGAGGAGATCAGCATGTCTGGTGGGCCCGGAATACCCGAAGTGGCTCCCAAATCTTTAGAACCTCTAAAAATATATGGAGGGACACACTTTGGGGTCCCAATAGCATGAACCCAAGGACAAGACTGATAATTTGAACTTTGTAATTTTCCTCTACCAAATTAATTACTATCATCCATCGACCATGTTAACTGACATTCATGCTCCCTTTTTGGTATGCAGAGTCCTCAAAATGGTGTGGGTTGCCTTGGCGAGGTTGTTTGGTATCCCTGGCAGTGCCTTTCCCTGGGGAATGATGGTCACTATGGAGGTGGAGGTCCAGATTGATCAAACAGTGGTGCTCCCTATCACTAGTGGGACTGTTAGGGAGGCTGAGTTAGAGATCATCAAGGTGGGGTCTGACGATGAGGATCAGCCAGACAGCCCAAGTCCCACCATGACTGATCAAACCCCGGATGCAGATCTGGCTGATGAGTTCCTGGGGAAATTCCCTACATATGAGCCTAACAATAGCGCTGACTGGGACGAGACGACCTCTGATGAAGAGGACAACAACCTAGTCTGTCGCCAATCATGGAAGTAGATCAAGCACTTCATTGATGACACCCCCAAGTACTATGGCTGGATGCGATGGAAAGACTTCTCTTGCAACTGCGCAAACTGTGTGATGTCGGAGTGGATTCCCAACATCCTCACATGCTCGTCTGAGATCTTATGGTGGAGAATATTCAGGAGCATGACTGTGGCCTCAGTGTGGGTTGGTAGCGGAGGAAATCAGTGAATATTAAGAGGCTCTAGGAAGATGAAGATGAGGTCCAGCGGCTGTAGAGTCGGACAGACAAGCACTCATCCTCCCTCAACAGGAAATTTGAGCTAATATTGTGATTGAAGGTCCATCTGGTAGAGGCTGAAGAGGGAATGGAGTGAGCCTCTAAAAAATGATCGTCATCGGAACCGGTGTGGAGCGGGCCCAGATTGCGGATGATGAATTGTGCCCCATCGCTGTCAAGGAGGAGTGGGAACTGAACAGGCAGTAGAAAATCCAAGATATCACTAGCCAGAGGGTTGCAGATATGCAATGCTCTTTTTATGAGGTCAACCAGTCCATGGGGGGTTCGATCCTAGTGTGTTGTGATGCCTGTAACCATTGAATGCACTTTCACACTTTGATTATTTTATGCCAACTTCATGCATGAGTTCCATTATTTGTGTTGGTTAATTGCATTCCTGTGAGATTCATAGAGCGTCCAGCTGTCAATCCCAAATCTCACATGGGTTGGGCCTGATGTGAGAAATAAGGGACGACCACCTTATTGTCCCATTCAAATGTAGGAGTGAAAAACAGGCTTCAGGCATCTGCGGGTTCGAACAACCAATCCGGATTCCAGGGAAGAGAAGGAAGAGACCTGACTGGGAAATGAAGCTCTCAGAACAGCCAAATTACCATTCTCCCAACGTTCTCTTGTGCACGGGTTGGGTAATGCTTGAGGAGCTAGAATAAATCTGAACATAAGGTAATGAAAAGTGTGAATTACAATACCCCAAATTTAGAACACTGTGGGGATGGCATGGCAATAAAAGATAATTGTTTATGACTTTTGAAACACAACATCTATCTTGTGTTAGCCGGAAATGGGGATGAAAAATGAGGGCTGACCACTGACCATGTTTGAAACATAGGGCATGACTCAAAATGTCATCGATTAGCCTTCCGGAACACTGGCCCAGGATAGTAGGTGATCCATAGGCCGAGCATCTATATTGTTTGGGGGTTCCATTGGACGTGAGGGAGGAAGAGGGTCTGAATAAAGGGTAAGAAATGCCTGGAGAGTGGAGTGATGGGTTGTTCAACTAGAGTCTAACACTCTTGAAAATATTCCATAGTGGTGGAAATGCATTAGTTGGATACACTGGCCTGATCAGAGATCAGACATACTTCTGAGCAGGGCCTCTTTGATGAGGAATTCGTTGCCTCCCAATGTTTGTCATGTGGAATCCCGAACTTGTTCAGTGTAAAGACACAATTTCATGGTTCCCAAAAAGAGATCTGGATACAAGACTGAAAAAAGAGGGGTAAATGGGAATTACAATTCCTGGGGCTGGACCTAGAGACAAGATTTCTGGGGGGTTCCTACATATCTCATGAGAATGAGAATCAAGACGAGCGAAGTTTTGGATGATGTCGGGTAGTTTAAAGTCTCGCGGCAAGGAAGTCAAGTGGTCTTAGTTTATGGTCATAGAGTTCTGACCACGAATGGTAGGAAATATGGGAGACACACGGTGATGCAATTGCACAACCCGACGTGAAAGAGGACCTGGAGTCCAGATCGCACCACGTATCCCCGAAGGAAACTTCTCAGGTCAAGGGACCAAGAGTGAAAATTAGGCTGGGTTCGAAGAAAGGTGGTCGGGTATTCCTACGTACCCCCTGAGGATGGGAATTAATCCATACATAGTTATGAGAGAGTATTTTAACATCATGTGGGACGAGTAAAGGCACGTGTGGCAACAGTTGTGCCAGTACACATCCTACCAGAACTACTAATCCCACATGAGTCGTGTTCGATGTGGGAAACAGGAATTAGTGATGGGAGTTTTGTAGCATAGGGAGGCACACATTTGGGATGATGGGGAATTAGATGAATGACATCCCAGTGATGCTGACCCACCAATATAACACACCTAGATGTGCTGAAGAGTAAAGTCGGGTAGGATGGAATTCCACTTGAACATAAGGGAGTGGAAACATGTGAATCATGATGCTCCAAATCTGGACCACAATGATGGTGGCATGATGATAGAAGATATCTGTTGACCTTGTTTGAAATGTATCATCCATATCACGTTATCTTGGAATGGGGATAGACAAATGAGGGTCAACTAATGACCATGTTCGAAACATAGGACCTATCGCAAATGTCATCCGGGGTCTTTAGGGACATTGCCCCGAAACGGTAGGTGAGCTGAGGTGACATGAGACTAGGCCATGAAGGGTGTCCCTTCAGATGTGTAAGAGGATGGGGATTCAAATAATAGGCTCACAAAGCTTGAACATATGACGAGGGTAATTTCCCTGTGAAAATTCCACACTTAAGGCTCTTTGTCTAGACGCATCTAAATACGAATATAAGAAGTCTCAGATTGAGGGATTCAAGTCCCTTCCCATGAACAAGGGTCATGGGGTCACACGACTTGAACCTAAGGTCTTGGGGTGGACCATTAAGGGGGGATTGATTTAATGGACTGTGTGTAGGGCGGTGAAACATCCAAACATGGCGTGCAGTTCCTATAGAGAGATCTTAGTTTTGTGTCATAGAACTCGGACCATGCTGGGAAAATATATGGGAAGAACATGGTGAAACTATTGAAAGACCCAACATGAATGAGAACCTAAGAGGTACTCACCACACCATATATTCCCAGATGAGTTCGGGCCAAGGGGCTGAAAAAAGAATGGACAGGATTTGTAGATTCCTGGGGCTAAACACAAAGACAAAAAACTTCTAGGAATTCCAACGTATCCCATGAGAATGGGAATCAAGCCATACGTAGTTCTGAGAGGTGGAACGATAAGGTACTAGTGCCGAGGATAAAAAGGGTGTGTGGGTTTGGCCCTTGCACCAAAAGAAGTGGCATTTGATAAGAATTTTTTGTCCTTTAGAGTGGATGTAGGTGTTTTTTGGGTGAGTTGATGGGTCTAGAATAGAAAATATAGGCTTCACGGCATGAATCAATCTAAATGAAGGAATTGACGAATGGTATGGTGTTTGACCAATACCAAACATGATGTGCCTTGAGCAAGGGCACCACAATGCTTCGCCATTTTTCATCATGTGGCCAGGACAATACTGTCACAATTTAGGGTCAGGTGACGAGACCAGCCATATACTTTAATGTTGTGTGGAACATAAGTAGTAGAGACAAGGCTAAAGGGGGAATGTGAATGGTGCAATAAAGCATATTCGACGTGAATGAGGATGTAATCCCATACCACACCGTGCACGATTCTGAGAATGAAACCATGGGCCATGGGGCCAAAAAAAGGTAAGAGGGTAGAAAGTAGGAGAGACTAGCTCTCAATTAACCTAGAACCGTAGACGAGGTGTTCGGTTATTCCTACGTATCCCATGGAATGGGAATCAAGCTGTACATAGTTCTACAAAGGGGTAATACAAAAATATCTTAGTTTAAGGTCTTAGAACTTGGACCATGGAAAATCAGGACTATTCCAAGTAAGTGCGAACCTTAAGCTGATCCCTAAGTCTATGTGAGTTGAACTCGGTGTAGGAAACAATGGCGCATAAGGTATTTTCAATACGTGAAATGCATGTAAGTGGGAAATCAGTGGAGCCCCAAATGATTTCCTTATCATAGATTTTTCCTCCTAATGTGCGGATGCACACTGAGGAATAGTACCAAGAGTCTCGAAGTTCTACTTGGACAAGATGAGGTGGAGAAGGATGTGAATCATGTAACCGACACTTTGGGCTTAATGGGGTTGGTGTGATGATGGAGGATAACTGTTAACCATGTTCGAAACACAGAATCCATACCGCGTTATCCTGGAATGGGAACAACAAATGAGCATCAACTGCTGACCAAATTTGCAACACAGGACTTGTATCAATTTGTTTCTGAGAACCCTTGAGGACATTGGCTCGTAATGATAGTAGGGCCCTTGGTCCAAGCATCCATGCCATTCGAGGGTCCCGTTGGTTGTTAAAGGTGATGGAATCCCTAATGATGTGGAACACGAAGCCTGAGAAATTGGTGAAATCATGTCTGAGTAGAGTATGAAATTCTAGGTACTAAACTAGAGTACCCTTGGGCACATTGGTGAATCAACGAAGAGGACCGAGGGTCTCATCTTGAGAGCGGCCAATTCGAAAGGATGAGGATAGCACAAGGGGATGGAAAACTCTTAGGAGGAGGAGGTAAATGGCGTGGTTGTTACAACACCGAACATGAGTGAGAATATAGTTCCATACCACACCGTGTATTCCACTCTATGGGGGAATGCATGACAAGGGGCCAATATGAGAGGGCGATTTCTAAGATATGGGGCTGGACCCAAAGTATATACATTCAGGCGGTCCTACATATCCCATGAAGATGGGAATCAAGACACACATAGTTCTTGAAGGCAGTAATGTGCAGTTTGTTATCACGCAATAGGGACGCAAATGGGTATGATACCCCATATACATGATGTGTACAATGTGGTGAGTATCCCAACGTGAATGGGGACATAATCCCATATCACACCGTACAATCATGTAAGAGTTTAAGACTTTGGATGAGGGCTTGAGATTTGGCACATGAAGCACGAAAGAGCCTATGCTCGTGGTATGGATGATAAATGATAGGAGGGATGTCTCAAAAAGATATGTGTGGCATAGAGAAATAGCCTGACGTGAATGAGGACATATGTCTGCTCCACACCACACAACCCTAAATGAGAACATGGGCCATGGGCCAGAAAAGGCCAAGGGGCCAGAAAAGGCCAAGGGGACTGAGGCTGGGCGTCCCAACCAATGGTAGCCATACGACCTCTTTTTGAAATTACTGCCTCATCACAACTCCTAAGCCCATGTGAGTAGTGCTTTTTGTCGTAAACAAGGAGCTGGAATCAGCTCTCTCTGTCATATTGGGGTCTAATATCTAGCATCTCCCGAAGGGAGTTCATCTCTTGGAGATACAATGGGGAAGAATGGACCACTACACTCAATGTTTAGGACATTTTGGGGTGGATCTGACGATAAAGGATGGCTTTTGAACATATTCGAAACACATCGTCCTTGTAGTGACATGGAATGGGAACAAAAAATTACCATCGACCACTGACCATATTCGCAATGTGGGACTTGTATAAATTTGTTTCTAAACATCCTCAAGGGCATTGGCCTGAAGTGGTAGTAGAGCCCTTGGTCCAAGCATCCATGTAGTTTGGGGCCCCTTCTGGATGGGAGAGATGATGGTGTCCCAATCGAAGGAGTGGGTGAAGAATAGTTGTTCCCATCTGTGAAAGTGGAAGACACCTTTAGGTAGTGGGACATATGGTGGGATCGAGATGCGCTCATCGTGAATTGGGGAAAAATACTGCACCACACCGTATGTCTAGACCCGAGGGGACATTCTAGAATTTGGGTTCGGCCAACAGATGAAATTTCTCTGCGTTTTTACATATCCCATAAGGATTGGAATTATGTCGTACATAGTTCTTTAAGGCCATGAAATTTAGCATCATACGATGATGATGTGGGAGGATAAAAGAAAGGGGATGGGCACATGGTGCAACCATCGTATTCCTTGCATGAGTGGGGCTAAGGAATCCTACACCATATCATGAAAGGATCCTCCGAGAGAACTATACCCAGGGGGGATAGTCAAAGAGAAGAGATTGGGGATGGGCTCAAGACGAAATGATTGAGCGTTCCAATTTATCCCATGGAGATTGGAATCAAGACACACATAGTTATAGGGGTGTAGTTTAACATCTTATAGGATGACATACAATTTATCGTCACGCGGGACCATCATGCAGTTTAGGGTCATGCGAGACCAAACAATTTAAGGTCGTGTAGGACCAGTAGGCTCAGGAAAAGTATTGATTGAGGAACTTGGCATTGGTGGGTGGAGTTATACGCTCACCATCCATGGTCACCAGGGAGTACACACCATTGGGGTAAACCCTTTTAATTATGTAAGGTCCTTCCCATTTGTTCTCCGACTTGGGTGGTTTCCATCTAGAGATCATTTGTGCCCGGAGGGCCAATACCAAGTTGCCTTGCAGGAAATAGGGGAGGGGAACCTTCTTGTTGAAGGCTCTAGCTATCTTATTATGATGCCTTTTTAGATTGTGCAGGGCACAAATCCTATTCTCATAAAGTGCTTCTAATTCAACAAGATGAATTTTGGCTACCTTATCTGGCACCTTCTAGTCATAAACCATTGTGCGTAATGAAGGTAGCTGGATCTTGATGGGTAGGATGGCCTCATCTCCATACACTATAGAATATGGGGTCACCTAGGAGAAATTTCAAGGCGTCATCCGATAAGCCCAGAGACCGTTGGGGAGATTGTATGAGAAACTCTTCTTATTCTGACCAACCATTTTCTGCAAAATGTTAGAGAGGTTTTTGTTAAATGACTCGATCTATCCATTTTCCTATTCATGGTATCAGGAGGTATGGTTCGAACGGATGTTGTACTTGGCGTACAATTTCTTCAGCTTGTCTGCTCCGAATTTGATGCCGTTATCAGTGAGGAAAGCGTGAGGAACTATAAATTGGTATATGATAATGGAGCTCACAAATTTAATGATAGAACGGGCCTTGACCTCTTTGAGTGGAACTACTTCTGCCGACTTGGAAAATAAATCTGTGGCAGTCAGGGTGAACCTGCGCTGGAAATATGTCACTGGTGGATATGGTCTCACGACGTCGAGTCCCCAAAAAAAGAATGACCAAGAGTACTTGGTGGAGTGGTGAGGTTCTGGCGGCCAATGCATGAAGTTATCATGAATTTGGCCCACATAATATCTCTTGACAAACTTAATGCTATCATGGATCATGTAGGGCTAGAAGTACCCCTATCTCCAGATCTGATGGGATAGCTTCAGCCTAGTCTAGTGAGCCCCACAGGGACTGGCATGAACCTCCTGCATGACCTGAGAAATCTCGACTCCTTGGATTCAACAGAGGAGAACACCATCAAACCCGCACTTGTAGAGGATCTGCTCAAGACTGGAACTACTCTGGAGGGTATACTGCAGCGCGCGGAGTCGGATTCGCTTGTACTTGGCCCGATCAGCTGGGTGGAAACCATTTTGGAGATACTCGAAAAAGGGGGCTCTCCAGTCAGGGGTCACTTCAACCACTGCATCTGAGGAACCTGGGGGACCTGATGTGGAGTCCCCAGTGGTTAAATGGCTTATCCAAAGGCCACCGTCATCATCTAGGGTGATAGGATCAATGACTCTCCTATGTGCCACATGTATAATCAAATCGTCCTATTCGGGCTCTACAAGTGATGTGGCTAGGTTGGAAAAGGCATTCGCTCGACCGTTATGAGATCGAGGTACATGAGTAACCTCTGGCTGAGATGGGAACTAGGACATTAGGTGGAGAGTGACCTCTAACAATGGTATGAGCTCTGGTTTTCTGACGACATAGTCACTATTGATTTTCTTGATGACTAGTTCAGAATCCCATTTCACATGCAAATGGGGAACATCGATCTCAAGGGCCTGCTTGAGGCCAATGATAAGAATTTGATACTCTGACATTTTGTTGGTGCAACATTTTGAAAACATGAATGAGTACAATAGAATGGATTGCGTCGGGGTAATAAAGAAAATACCCAGGCCTACCCTATTGAGCCTAGGATCATTTAGCCTCCTACTGGTGGGGATTCGGGAAGCACCATCATAGTGCATCTTCCAACATGGGATGGAATGATCTACCGAGAGGATTGCCTTGTTGAGAAAATCCAGGTCCAGGGACTGGTTCACAGGGGTTGGATGGGTAGCAAGAAAATCAGTCAATGCTTGTCCCTTGATAGACTTCTGATGCACGAACCTAATGTAAAACTACTGGAGGATTACTGCGCACCATTCTAGACGTCCGGCCAACATAGGTCAGTTAAAAATGTACTTCAGTAGGTCTACTAGAGACACCAGCTATTCCTCGTAGTGCTACAAGTAGTGTCTCAATTTCTGTACTGCGAATGTCTGCGCAAGGAAGCTCTTTTCGATGTGGGAGTATCTGGTCTCTGTATCAATGAGCATAAGGCTGAGGTTGTAAATACTTTTCTCTATCCCCCCATTGTTCTTCTGGGTGACAAGGGTTCCAAGATATCATTCCAGGGTAGTCATGTACAAGATCAGTGTTTTTCTAGAGATGGGTGGCATCAAGCCTGGAGGCTGGAGCAGATACTGCTTGATTTCCTCGAACACGGTCTGGCACACTTCATCCCACTCATAGGCGGAGCCTTTCTTCAGGATCTAAGAAAAGGGCTTACACTTTCTATCCAGATCCACAATGAATAGGCGTACGTTGGGTAAGTGGCCTTGGAAACCTCGAAGCTTCCAAATATTGCTCAAGGGAGGCATCCGACCGATGGCCTTGATCTTCTCTAGGTCGATCTCGATACCCTGGTACCTAACAACAATGCCATGGAGCTTCCCATTGGTGACCCTGAAGGCACATTTCAGCCAGTTTATATTTATGTGGTGAGAACGGAGGAAGCCAAACACTTTCTCATGGTCCTTGAGATGGTCCTGGCACTGGTGAGATTTGACCACCACATCATCAACATAGCATTCCACCAATGTCCTACAGATTTTCTTGGATATGTGATGCATGACCCGCAGATAGGTGGCACCTACATTCTTTTAGCCGAAGGCCAAGACCTAGTAACAAAACGTACCTTATGGAGCCCTGAAAGCTGTGGACTCCTCATCCTCAGTGACCATTCGGATCTGGTAGTATCCTAAATAACCGTCCATGAAGAAAAGGGTTTAAAACCCAACCATGGAATCGATCAACAATTCCTTCACTAGAAGGGGAAAATTAACCTTCAGACATCGATGGTTGAGATCGTGGAAGTCGATATAGATTCTGATCTGTCTATTCTTTTCCATGACTGGCACAATGTTGGCCAACCATTTGGGGTACTAGACCTCCTTGACGAAGTTGGCTCTGATGAGCTTGTCAACTTCTGCCTCGACCATGGCATCGTGAGACATGTGTATCCTTCTGGAATGATGTATGAACCCACGATGATTTTCCAGAAGACAAAGGAGGTGGATAGATACCTGAGGATATAGCCCTGGCATCTCATCTTATATCTAGGAGAATACATTACGATGTTGTTTCAAGAATCCCATGTACTGATGCTTCACCTTGAGAGGTATGACTACACTGATCAATGTGGGTCTCGAGTCCACCTTGCTACCGAGGTTCACCTGTACCAGTTCATCGACCATGGTAGAGACGCCCTCTTCAAAGGAAGGGGGCATCCTCCAGATCCTCTTCTTCGCTTGCAGAAGAGGGATCCCCAATAATAGAAGCTTCCTCTGGGTCGGCAGATTCTGACAGGAGGCTGGTACCAGCCTGAGAAGCAGTGGTCACCGCATCAGAAGATTCTAGTACTACCGAAACCATAACGATGAAGTTTGTTGACCCGATCCCATCTGGTAATCAGCCCAAGGGGCCATGCTTGATGATATCAAATAAATAGTGGTGTGTCATCTTGATCCAGTTAATTCCATCTTAGTGAAACAAAAACATATGATGTATTGTTGTTGTCATGGGGCAAACATTCTGATACCTTGTGGGGGTAAGAGGCTCCGGGATCACCTGAGCCTGATTGGTGTAGGAGTACGAGGTGATTTTCCACCGTCGTTTGGACTTGGGAATATGTTTCTACCTTGTACCAAATAAAACAAAACATTGCCCCATGTCAGGGGTTGTGGCCTCCAATCAATGGATTGGGAACATGTAGGCGTCATCCAGACCTACCCAGGGGTCAGTTGCAACCACAACAGGTTTGACCTCATCGGCCTGAATTTGCTTATCCTTGCTCTTGTAATAGTAGGCATCTAGGTAGTGGGCTTCACAAGAGGAGAAACGAGATGTTTCACCTTGGAGTATGCCTAATCTTCCATTAAGGGAGGACTTGAGTCATTAGTGATATGAGGAGGGGACCACCGGGTACTGGTGGAACCATGGTCTACCCATTAATGCATTGTACACGGTGTCTTGGGAGACAACCATAAACTCGGTGATGGAAACTAGGCCATCGAATTGGGTCTTCTAACAGATCGTACCGATTGAGGTATTCTTTGTTCTTTTGTATCCCTAGATTCTTAACTTAGAGGGATTCACGTCATCTTTGTATAACCCCATCTTCCACAGTGCCCGCGTCGGGATAAGGTTAATCCCAGAGTCGGTGTCAACAAGATAGTGGAGAACCTCCATGCTATTAAATTGGCTGGTGATATTCAGTGGGAATATGTTCCCCTATATCTGGGAGCCTTCATCTTCTCTAGAGAATGAAATTATGGCCTGACATTCAACGTTCTCGACCACTTCAGCATGAAAGGATTCTGCAGCTGCAACATCCGTCTCAAACTGGAGGGGGCTTCTTAAAGCCTCAACGAGGGAATCATGCATATCTGATGATAGGTGAAGGGCCTAAAGGATGGAAAACCTAGATGGGATGCTAGAAGGGTTCTTTATAACCTCATACATCCATTCCATGTGTGAATTTATGCTTGCAGGAGGCTGATCTATGACAGGAGGCATGGTGGGCCCTACCGACTGGGCCGGTGACTGACTAGTGTTGGGAATATCCATCAGATCACTAGTAAAAGCCCATAGAGTAGCTACCAGATGAGGGATAGATGACTGAGACCAGACTATAGTTGGGCAAGGATGGTCATGGCATGGTTGAAGTGGCTCTGCCTGATTCAGCAATTCAAACGACAGTGGAGGTGGGCCTGATGACACCAGATGTGGAGGTTGTGCATGCTGGACTCTGTGCTGGGCCTACTGTCTAGTCTTAATGACATGCAAGACCTGGATGTAGGTTCCAATTGATGTGCCTCGACGACCCACATGTTCTTGGATTCACTGACATTGGCATCAGTTGGGGACATTGGGGAGGTTCGCCCGACACTCCCTGTCGTCAGGAGTCATATATGGATTTACCAACTCCACAGTATTAACTGAAGCATACCCTTGACTATCACTTGGAGAGTCATCCATTACTGGGCAGATTCTGGGAGGAATCCCCATCTCTGGAGGCATGAATTCACTAAAAGTGTGGGATGATGGTGGCATTGGGAGGGTGTATTACGTTCCCTTGTGTCACTGATACTTGGTCTACTGGGAAGAGGCAGGTTGAGATGATGATGCAGAAGTAGCGGCTATAGATTCTGAAGGCTTTGGTTAATTCAAGCATGCACAAATGATACCAAGGGAATGTGAAACTGTTTTATGAGCCATCCAGTCGTTATAATTCTAGGACTCACATTTATAAACCTGCTTCCACTCACCCTCGCTATCGCTGTTGTTGTCTGGCCTTACGACGACGCATGCCACTTGTGTCAGGGTCGGGCCCGGCTTGACTATGTTGTTATTGACCTGGTCTTGAATCCGGTATTTGAACACATAGAATTTCTTGAGGGTGTGCCCCAGGATCTGATGATAGGGGCAGTCGTTAGAGAGATCAGTGAAGTTAGACTCTTCAGGCCTACTGCACTCAAGAAAATGCACAACACCTTGTTCCAAGGCACTTACGAAATAGTCGGGGACCTGATTCTCATTGAATGAGTAGGTCCAGTTTCTTCTATCTAGAAAGGGGGGCCATGGAGCCCAAACCTTATGAGGAGATGGAGGAGCCTATCAAGGAGGTGGAGCATGGTTGTCCCTCCTAGGCAACAACGACACATTTCTAGGGGGAACCTGCTAGTTTCGAGGAAGCCGCTGTTGGGATGGAGGTTGTCCCTATGGTGGCGGGCCTCTACGAGGATGGGGAAATAGCACCGCTGGTAATAATTACAGCTTTTTGGGGGCTTTTATTTGGTCCACCATGGTGGGCTCACCTCTGGATGCCCTGTTTGTGGGAATTATAGGGGCAACAGACATGTTTGGCTGGCCTGTTGCAGGGATTATTCCAGGAACTGGGCATTATCGGAGAAGTATTGAAATCCCCTGGGGTAGTTATGGGTTATCTGAGAGAGAAACAACTTTGTTTTTACATTTCGTACACACATCGTTTGTAATTTATCTTTGGTCGGTAGCCTGTCAAGGGAATATGTAAGCCCTTTCCACCCGGTGATAAAGTATGCGACACACTCATCAGGCCTTTGTTTTCACTTGAAGAGGTCTGTGATACTCATTTTCCACATGGTAGAGATGAACGGGTAGGGTAATTTCCTACGAAGGTCCTCCTAGCTGGTTACAGATCTGATGGGAAGCTGGTTGTATCAGACGAATGCATCCCCCTCCAATGTCTGAACAAAGTAGTGGAGCTTGGCAGCCTCCTGCTGCACTGGAGTCCCTACCATGGGCCCACACCTTGAGTTGAAGTGGGTCAAGTGCCATGGAGGGTCCCATTTCCCGTTAAAGGTGGAGAAGGTGGGATTCCCAAAACCCGGAGGTGATGGTATATCATCCACCCATGCTGGATATGGATTGTCATAAGGCTGGATTTCCACCTGTTGTGTTTCCTAAACCTCAAGGTAGGCAATGAGTTCCATTATTGGATCATCTTGGTGCGGGTCCCAGTCTTGACGGGGATCCCTAACCACAAGCGCTTTTGCGGGTTCTTCAACACGGTAAGAAAGCCCAACGGCTTGCGAAGCGGCTGGCGGCACAACCCTCGGGGTGGCTGGGGGAGCCCAAGCTGGGTCCCATGTATTGTCACATGATTCGAGAGGGTTTGGAGAGACATACCGCACCCTATTTCCGTAAGCTCCGTCATCAACCCTGTTTACAGGGGTAGGATGGTTAGGGTCACCTGGAGGCAACTCGTCGGAGGGAAGTAGTTCCTGCCCTTGCTGCCCTAGCCTAGGGTCACCGTAGTCTAGATTTCACTTTGTAGTGTGCTCATCTAAGAGGTTATCGACTAGCTTCCTCTGCTCAGAAATTTGCTGGAGTAATGTGGTCTTCTCAGGGACTTTCTTTGTCTTCTGCATTAAGGCAGACGGGTCGGAGTGCTTGGCAGCTCTGACGTTCTCCTTTCCCTTACCGAAATTCTGGATGAGTACTAATGCCTCAGTGGGAACATGGAGACCTAATAGGTTCCTCTACTGGCGATTAACACTCCTCGATGGGTCCAATAGTGGTGGCATGCCCTTGGGGGGTAATTCCCTATAAATAATATCCAACTCATCCTCCTCATCCACTATGTCATCCATGTTGATCACGACCCTTCCTGGGGGGCATGTCCTCGATATCTCTTAGAAATTTAGGCTGCTGCCAGATAGGACTGAAGAGGAGGGCAACATACTGCCCCCAGCTACATATTTGCATGTGGGTGGAATCCTCCTTGATGATCTTTCAGGGTATCTTGAAACTCTGAACACATTTCTCTTAGAGGACCTTACGGCGGCCTGGTGACTCGGGGCGCTGACCCACAGAGAGTGCAGCTAGATCGACTAGATGGAATTGCTCGCCAATGTCTTCGAAATGAACTTGTCTCCTTGGATAAACCAATCACTGTTGATGAAGGTGAAAGTGCATCACCCAAAGGGTTTGGCAGAAACATTTAACCTCTTCTAAGGTGAGGGATTCCAGTGCGTGAAAATTTGGCGCTGCCACGGCCTAGAACATCTCGGGGAAGTGGTACGCCATGAGGATGTTCCATAAGCTCCTCGGCTTGGATTTAGGGCCTTGCCCTTGATTTACCCATTTGTCAATTGGGGGTGGTTGAGGAACTGGCAGCGCTACTGAGGTAGACCACTGGGATGGCAGTCTGGCTGGTGGAGAGTATTACGAATGGTCTGACTGGCTGCCGAATCCCGGGTTGTCCTCCAAAGAGTGTAGTGACCTGGAAACTACATCATGATAAGATGGGATAATGGCCATAGTTCTTGGCTCTGGGAAAAGGGTTACTGGTGATAGTCCGTGATGTTTCTCACCCACCATTTGTCCCCAGAATAGTTCTTTGTGAACTCTTGTTGAGGTAGAGAGTGGTTCTGGCGACAACAGTGGTGATTGCACGACCATAACCTGTGGGGTCACCAGATTTTTATACTCATGGATATACCTATGGAGGGAGGTGGGAATATTATGGACCTCACATTCCGGGAGTACTAGGATGATTGTCTCATTCCTACCCCAACCCTTGACTTGGATGAGTGAGAGGAGGGTTCCCATGATGAGTCATATTCCACTTTAGAGTATGAGAATCAGACTGGTTTGATCTCTATCCAAACTTTCCCAGAATTATTCTTATGGTTGTGGAGGCCCGCATTCCTTCCCCTGGGTGGCTCCTCAGGATAGGGCTGATTTCTGACACAATCCCCTTCGACTGCAACGGTGCTAAGGCAGAGGGGGTTTCCACCTGAGTAAACCAGGGTGTGAGGATCATCATGAAAAATTCAAAGGGGACATGGGGAGGACCTCCATGAATAGTGCTAGAGTGGGAAATAACTCCACTATTACTGTATGGAGCATGGGGAGGGTCTCCTTTCTTGTTTCCCATGGTGACCTCAATACGAGGAGGCTCCTTGTATCGGTCTAGCTGAACACGAGTAGGACCTTTATGCCGGGAGCTAGTGTGGCGAGGATGACCTTCACCCCTCTAGTTTTTGAGGTGAGGAGGACCATCACCAGCTGCTAAGAGGACAGAGGGGGGATCCCCATGTTGAAGAGAGACCGGATGTGCAATGTCCCTGCACCAGCGGTTGGTGGCAGGAAGAATGACTCCACACCCAGTGTAATGTGAACATGAGAGGCTTCTGTACTGAGTGTCACCATCATGGAGAAGGCCCTCATTATGATTGAGGGTGGCATGGGGTGGACCTCCATGTTGATCAAATAAGTGGGTAAGGCATGTTCTCTCTATGGTAGTGGTATGGGGAGGACCTCCATACTGGGTGGCATCACTACGGGTAAGTTAACGACGACAACTTCTTGTGCCGGCGACCAAGAGAGTTGACCTAACCTGCCTGTGGGGCGGTTGGGACCCCGATCCTGGTTGGGTATATATGTTCCCCTACTAATTGAATTCATGGAACTGATGATATGCATCAATGGTGGCTCGGGCCACAGTAGTCGTTGACGTCGATGCTCCCTGACGGGTGTCCTCACCTTGCACCCGATGCTGGCATTAGGTCGGACAAACCGGTGCCGGTGGTGCAGGTACGTGGATTACCTGCTCCTCATCCAGCAAGACCGGGCATCGGCACTGACACGGCCGGGTGGGATCCCTCACTAGGAGCCCTTAGAATGGAACTCTGACTGGGCTGGGTCAGACGTCCCCTACCTCATCAGCGTAAGGCAGAGAGTCGTCAAAGCGTTCTGGAGAGAGGCTCCCAAAACGATTATATGTCTGTGTGGGGAGAAGAGGCTCCCTGCATGACCCTCAGGGGAAACGTTGGTGATGAGTCATAGATGCCTCCATATCCAGGCGGACCATATCCTGGGTTGGGATTATTCCCTCGTCCTCATAATGACACATGAGGTCATTGATCACCATTCGTTGGATGACCTCAGATAGGGAGATGGGCATGAGTGCCTGAGGGACATGGGTGTAGAGGTTTTTGTGGACGAGGCGGAGCCACACAGGACTGCCGCATTGGCACTGGCCCTACCCCTACGTCGGTGGGTAGGCGGTGATCATGTTCTAGGTGTAGCAACTTGATTACTGAGGATCAAGGAGGTTAACTCGTCAATGCAGAAATAAAAAGGGATTGATGACCAATTACCCATCCCCATTCCGTCTTCCATGACTTGTAATATTGATCCACGATGACAATGTTGTAGAATGGGATATCCAATGTTCTACTGCCAAAACATCTGGTGAGTTTCACACTAGGACCGCTATTTTCCTGGCGGGACCCGGTGCCGGATAACTAGATCCGGTGATACGCTAATACATTGATTCTTCAAACTCTACTAATATCCATGTTTAGGAGATGAATTTCATGTTGGGTTCACCATTTCTATTTTTGACGCTTTCGACGGGGTACTTGTGTCCGTAACGTTTGGTGGGACGGCGGTGTTGTCTATTGACCTGCATTCCCGCTTTCCAAAGGCAGGCGGTATCTGCTCCTTATTGAGGTATGCTTTCTCTTTGATCGAAACAGAGTGATTGGATGTTAATTTTTTCTTCCTTGGATTCCTCCTTGGAACTCGTGACCTATTCCGAGTCTCCCTTATAGATTTAAAACATTGTTCATGAAACTATTTATGGTGTCATATCTTCATGGACCCCAGTTAATTACACTACTTCCGTCAGGAAATTACAAGGGGTCCGGTCAGGGTAGAAAACTTAGGTCAAGGGAGTAGTCATGTTAGACATTACTAGCAAATCTGGACGCTGGGACACTAGTATGTCTGGGTTTCTTCCCCTTATTATAGGGATTCTTGAGGGTGTGGAAGCCTGAGGCATCCCGTGTTGAATGCGAGTAATTATATGTCGTAGGCATATCTCTGAGATTTTCCTCCACTTCCCATGTTTAACACAGGGTATGCAGAAAGTTTAACGTCCAGCAGAGATAGACTGGACTGATCAGAACACTGACTGGAGTGGATTAGGTGGGTGCAACCCATAGAGGGAACACTGATGTTGGGGCCAACATATGGTTGACTTCTCGGCCACTGTTGAGGGTAATGGGGGATGAGATGACATAATTTCACCAAGATGTGGTGGCCCGGATAAGAATCAGGATGGATGATGGAGCGGTTGTATGAATTCAGTGGTGAACGGGATGGACCATCATGATGATAATGATGGTTTTGGGATTGAGCCTTGAAGAGGCTTCCTATGTATCCCCATGGTAGGTAATCAAAGTCCACATAGTTCATCTGACGATGGATTACCACCAATTGGGGTTTTCAACAGCTTACCTAAAGATGGGGTCATAATGGCTTACCACTAGATAAGAATGTCAACGGCTTACCGCTGAATAGGATCACATTGGCTTACCGCTGATTGAGGTCCCAACGACTTACCTCTTGATGGGGTTGAATTGACGTAAAGATGGTCGGGATGACCATTGGATGATGGGATTGAACCTCAAGGAGGCTTCCTACATACCCCACCTTGGAAAGGATCCAAGACCACATAGTTTAGGGTGGGTTTTGGTGTGCAATGGATTACCATAGATTGGGGAAACAATGGCTTACTGCTGATTGGGGTCCATAGTTTAATGTCATGCGGGATGGGGGTGAACCGACATGAAGGTGGTTAGAATGACAGATTTTTGGGATTGAACCTCTTGGTAGCTTCATACATACCTTTCCTTGGCAAGGATTAAATACCAAGTAGTTCAGGTGGTGTGGGGTTTAAATTGTAGGATGCCCAGGGTGTTGGTGAACTGACGTGAAGGGGGTCGGAGTGACCAATGGGTGGTGGGATTGAACCTCATGGAGGCTTCCTACATACCTTTCATTAATAAGGATCAAATAATTCATAGTTCAGGTGGGTTGGTGAACCGACGTGAAGAAGGACTTGGGGTCCAATGGGTGGTAGGCTTGAACCTAGTGGAGGCTTCCTCCATACCCTGCATTGGCAAGGATCAAAGACCACATAGTTCAGGTGTCATGGGGCTTACACTCTAGGCTACCCAAGGTGTTTCTCTTGAACCTCAAGGAGGATTCCAACATACCCTACCTTAGAAAGGATCAAAGACCTCATAGTTCAGGTGGCATGGGGATTACACTCTAGGCGACCCAGGGAGGATGTCATGGTCGGTGCTTGCTCTGATTCCACGTGATTCATGCTCGGTGTCAGAAACAAGAGGCATCAAAGACCAGACGATCACGTCATGAATGGTGCCTATGTGAGAGGTAAAGTGAAGATTACACATGATCGCAACCCAAATAGGAAATAAGGGATTATGCATGGTTAGCAACCCAAAGAGGTTGGGACTTCCTCCAGGATGGAGTCCTGGTTGTGACAAAGCTCAGTGGGAGAGGGATTCAGCACAGAATAGAGGATGATCACCATTCTCCATCACACCCTTTGCAGGCCTTGGGCACCGAATAAGAAAGGAGGAGGAGTGGTGCTACCTCCTGTAAGAAAAGCTTGGGGCTTACACCAGGGTGGTTTCCCTTTCTCCACGGGGGTCCAATGGGTGGAAGTCAGAGTTTAACGTCATGTGTTGAGGATGATGATGCTTGAAAGTTTAACATCTTGCAACTCAGACTAGGTGGGCTCACTCCGCACCCCTAGGACTTACATAACTGGTACCCTCTACACCTTGGTGAAGGGAATGCATTGGCATCACCGTGGCTAGAGGTGTCATGGAGAGAACCATTGGGGGGTATACGTTATCCTGGATATGAAAACAAGGAATAGATGTTAGTGTGCCTATGAGAACAAGAATGAGGTGAATCAAGGCAATGGGCTGTGTCATCCAAGGGACTTTGAAATTGCTTCATGCGAACCTAGGAGGTTGCACGGGAGAGGGAGTTGTAGAGAAAAGTGGTTTATTAGTAGAGGCCTCGTAGAGATATGGTGCTCCATGCAAGGGAAGGGCTTCGTGAAGGTGCGGGCTTTGAAAAGTGAAGTGGCCCAGCCTAGGCATAGGACATAGGTGCTTCACGAAGTGGAAGAGAATTTGCAAAGCAAATCCCTATGAAGCATGGGTGCCTCGCGAAGCAAGGTCCTATGAAGCAATGTGCATCACGAGGCACAGTGACTCGACCTTAGCATTTGAGACACATGTGCATGGGGGTGCTTCATGAAACATAAACACTCCACGATGATGTGCATCCCCATGAGGATCTCTTTCCTTCACGAAAGCCCATGGGCTTCACAAAAGGAATCCCTCTCGAAAGAGGGGGTGAAAAAAGGCAAAGGGGAGACACTATGCGGAGAAAAATACTTTGAGCATCTCATGGTTCCTTGAGCAGAAAGTGATTCACGATTTGAGAGCTGAGAAGGGGAAAGGTCGGATGATCCATACGTTGGGCTTGGGGAAAGCTGGTATTTATAGGAAAGAGGTGTCGCGAAGGAGAGATCACTTGGCACAAAGATGGATTCCACTCCGCAGTGGGCTTGCGAACGTCAAAAGGGGCTCGCAGAGCATCTCACCTCCTGGCCTCGCGGTGGGCTCACGAATGTTAGAAGGGGATGAAAGAGCATTCCTCTTACTGGCTTAGCAGTGGGCTCATGAACATCATAGGGGGCTCGCAGAGCATCCCACCTCTTGGCTTCGTGGAGGGCTCGCGAACATCAAAGGGGATCACAGAGCATCCTGCCTCCTTACTTCGTGGTGGGCTCAGGGCCATGGCTCTCTGCGAAAGGTCTTCCCAAGGATGCTTTGGGGACTTTTTTATTCTACTTATCCCTTCCAAATTTTGGTGACAATAACCTTAATCCTATATAAAAACTATCATGTTCCTCCATTTGGAAAATTTTACAAGTTTTACTCCATCCACATCTTTTATAATAATTCTATAGATGGTCTTTTTTATATGATTAGATTAGTCTAGTAAACTCGATCTTCCTCCATTTGGTTCTCTTATGACACTTCATATGTTCTATGGACTCATAGAAGTTCATATGGTAATCTGTATAATTTATCTCCATCTGATAGACATCATATTTCAATTTTTTGGATCTCTGTAAATATTTGTCTTATGTATTTTTTAAAAAAATTCCTAATGATCCTCAACATTATCTATCCAGTGAGCTTCAAAAATGTTTGTATAGAGGACATGTTCTTCTCCATGAAGGACTTAGGTGAAAAGGCTTATATTCTAGGGATCAAGATCATTCAAGATAGATACAAGAGGATTCTTAGACTAAGTCAAAGTGCATAAATTTCAAAAATACTAAAGATATTATGTATGGAAAAATCCAAGTGTGGATTAGTTCTAGTGTTGTATGGTATACATATTTCTGATAAAATATGTCCTCACACTGAATTTGTATGAAAAAAAATCCAATTGTGGATTAATTCTAGTGTTGTTTGATATTAAGATGATCAAGGTGAATAGATTTTGTTTGTATTTGAAGCTATACTCAAGTATCTAAGAGGTAGTGATGATATTTTCCTAATGTATTGAGGATATTAGGAGTTTTCCATAAGGGTTTATATTGGTTCTGTATTTTTGAAAGATTAGAACAATCTCAATTCAAAGTCAGGATATTTATTTAGTCTTAATAGAGGAGTTTTGTGCTGGAAAAGAATAAACCAGCTGGTTATTGATGATTTTACAATGGAGTTTGAGTATATAGTGGCTTCTAATATAACCAAATAATTCATTTTTATACTCAAAAAAATTTGGATCTTGATGTAGTGATTAGTGAAAAAAGACCCTATCACAATATATTTTGATAATACTGTAGCGGTGGCACTCCTAAAGGAGTCTAGGTCAAACCAATCAACAAAAACTGATATTTTGAAAGTATCACCTCTATAAGGATCACTACTACAAATCTACCCTTTAATAGCACTAAAAAACAAATTTATCATCAATAAAGTGTTGATAACACGAGTGATGTTAAAGGGATGGATATATTATAGATCAAAAAATAATTGTTAAAAAAAACCTTTAATAGTGCTAAAACAATACTAATAAAGGGGGCCTTTATCAATGATTTTTTTGAGAAATGATAATGGACCCTTCATCTGTGTTAAAAAGTATTGCTAAATGGGGCCTTTATATGTGCTTGTTTTTAAGCACTGATAAAGGGTGTTTTTTTGTTTCAAGATCCCCTTACACCCCTTTGTTAGTGATTCCCCCACCCCTTTATCAATGTTTTCACCCACTCATCAACTGCCCCTTTATCAGTGCTCATAATGGGCGTTTTTTAGTGCTTTACGAAATTCCAGACTACTGTGGATCTACCGCATACTCCTGGATTTGATCCTCGCACCTTTTCTTTTGAACTTTAATGCCTTTTCCACTACACCAAGATGTTTTGTTGTTGATTTTATGATATTTATATTTATTTATATATATTTACATATATATTTATAATACTATTTTTAAATGCATCTATAAAATATATGTTTATGTGTCATATATATACTTATATTTATTTAAATATATTATATATTAATATTAATTTACATATATGATAATATAATATAAATATATATCCATTTTTTAATATATAGACATGTATATATAAACATAATATATATATATAAGTATATAAGTATATATATTAATATATTTTTATAATGTAAAAAATAGTTAGATATTGTTTTAAATACATTTTTTTGAATATGTCTATATATTGTATATTTATATATAAATTTTATACATTACATATATATTTACATGTTTTTATATTTATATATTCACATATAATTTTATGTTTACATATAAATATTTTATAATTTATTTATAAATATTTTCTGCAAAATACATTTATATACTCTATTTAATGATAATGATAATGATTTATTTATAAAAATACATTTATATATGATATATATATATACATAATACACACACACACACACATATTAACACATAAAAGTATACATTTATATTTCTCACATAAATGTAAAAATATTTACATAATATGTATTTATTTACATATATTAGAATACACATACATACATACATACATATATATATATATATATATATATATATATAAATTGACACACACATGTATAGACATTACTTGTATAGTTTAATATATACAAATTAATGCATTTTTAGAAGATAAATAAATGAGATAATTTTTTATTTTAAATAAAATTAAAAATAAATATTTATTTATATTTGGATTATATATTTACAAATACATTTTTACATAAATATGTTTAAATGTATATTTATACAATTGATCTATTTTAAGTGAATATAAATTTTTTTCATATATTTAATTATAAATGAAACTAAATTATGCAAAATGATAAAACTTCAAAACAATAATATCAATATGAATGTAATCTTTCGGAGTAAATTAATCATCTTCTGAAAAAAAAGAATAAGGCCCCCTTAAATGAGTCTAAAATTACATAGAATATTAAAAAATTACGATACCCCACCTAAAATCTCGGTTTTGGAGGCTTTCTAGGATTTTTGGAATTGAAAAAAGTGTTCAAGGTTTCCCCAACACACCAAGGTTTAGATATATTTTTGGGATTTGATTTGATGTGCGTTAGAGCCCAAATAGATACCCATATCTAATGTTATGGTTTTTTGAAGTTCAAGTCATATTTTCAACTTATCATAGACCGTTCATTAAATCATCTAATTTTATGTCATCCAATTTTTATAAAATGACTATTACTCAATAATAATTATTAATTTATTGGTTAATAAAATCTTTTAATTGGTTTAAAAGCCATTTTTACTAAATATCTTATATATTATGTGTAAATGTATATTTTTCCTTATCTAAATCATATTTTTAAAAATATATTATATTTAATTCAATATAAATATATTTATATATTTATATATTATTTTTAATGAAATATTTTTTTATGAAATACACCTTTTATCAGCACTAGAAAAAAAACAATGATAAATGAGGCATTTATAAGCACTTTTTTACTTGCATTGATAAAGGGTCCCCTATGTGAGTGCTTTTTTAGTAGTGCTGATAAAGGGTCCCCTTTATCAGTGCTTTTTTATCTGTATTGATAAATAGACCCCTTTTTCCACACTTTTTTAGTAGCACTGATAAAAGGTCCACTTTTATCAGAACTTTTTTTTACCACTGATAAAGGTACCCTTTATTAGAATTTTTTAGCACTGATAAAGACCAACCTTTATCATCACTTTTATCAAGCACCGGTAGAGCCTAGCACTAGAAAAAAACCTAGATTTGTATTAGTGGAAGGAAATCCACATTCATATGTTTCATTGGACACTCATATATTTTGAAATTTGTATTGATCCTTAGACCTTAATATTATTATTAATGAATATCATTAGTCATGTAATTTTATGTATTGATAAAAAACAATTATGACTTATGTTCACGGTGATGTAGGATACATTGTGTGCAACATTCGTGACCTTTAATTATTGAATAAGGTGAGAAAATCTGTTTACCGACTATTTTTTTAATGAAATTAAATATCTCATTCCCTTTGATAGGATTGGAGATGCCTTATTAAATACTTGGACATGGGTTTTAGTGGGTACGTACAACCCAAGAAAGTCAAATATACAGACATCAAGCAAAAAGGTTCAAGATACAAATATGAAACCTTCTTGATTATAGATATCATGATAAATGTATTATAATACATTACAAGTGTTCATATTAAGATTTATTTCATTACAACATGTACTCTTTTCTCTATAGGTTTCTTGGTGTTTTTATAGAGGCTAATCTTGAACTTGAGACAGTTCCACCTAATGCCGCTTGGATGACAGCCTAAGGGGTCACATACCAAGTGTATCCGAAATCTCAAATAAATTATTTTTTGAATTTAACTAGTTATAATTAGTATTATTACTTCTTTATGGTTTTAAAATTATTCAAGGTTGGATGGTCTCGAGGATTAAATCATGAGTTATTCGAAAGAATAAATATATGATTCAAATAATAATAAATATTAATTCATAAAATTTAGAGAATATAATATTTATTATTTTTATTGATGAATGATGAAATAATATTTATTTATAAAATAAAAATATGTTCATGTTTTATTAAATATGATGGAGGATAAAAATATAATGTTTACTAGTATGACTGGAAAATGTTTATTTAAATATAATTGAAACGAATAGTAATTTATTTATTTTTAAAAAGGATATTTATCCATCTGCAGGGTTTGCATTTTTTAATAAAAATAATAACTATATTTATATTATTATTAGACATGGGGTTTACTAAGGAATAAGGAATTGGTTAATGTACTGTGTGATATTACCAACCCTATACTAGATTTATGAATACATGGTTATATCACATACTAGTGTTAGCCGTTTGTTTCCCACAACAAACCTAAAGAAAATTCTCTCAAGCCCACAAAGAATCCTCTCAAGAACACACTTAAGAACAATAGTTTCAATCATCCTCCAACCTATCAAGGCTTCAAGTGGTCTTTAATAATACTTTATTCACAATGAGATTCTCCATACGATAAATTTCACATGATGCAAGCGATCAAGATTGATCATGCTAGAACCTATCAGTTATACAGTGATGTTATGAGATTTTGGAGCACATGTAGATAACTACAATAGGGATTCCACCATTACATTTTACAATGAAATAAAAGTATGATGAGATAAGTCAACCAAATCATCGACACAAAAAAAGAGAATTATAAGAAAAGATATTTATAAATATATCTATAAATTAATTATAAATTATATGTGATGATATTGTCTTTTGATTCCCAAATTATCAAATCAAATAAATCTTTAATTTAGTTTTGTTTTTTATGACATTTTTCATCATATAATTCAATTATTATTCAAATATTTTGATAAAAATATTTGTTTTCTATGCTTAATAGGTGATTTTTTGTGATCATAACCTTCAATCGCAACTTACCCCCTACATCAGGGCCAAACTACCTTTATGAAACTTCTGTAAGGAAAGAAGTAAGATCTCATGGGATAATACGGATCATCCACTATGCATCCTACACACTGTGAAGTGGTCCTCCCAAAATCTAAGAAAACAAAGGCATATAAAATGCCTTTAATGTAGAACAACCACCTTCCACGCTCCAAGGTTTTTGCCTCTGATGTGGTTTATTGCAACTTAAAACTATTGATCTTCAAATATGTCCAAAACACTTCAAATTTCCAAAAATTACAAAATTTCCAAAACAACCCCAAATTTATACAATATAAAATATCACACAAAAAGGTTATTGGAAAGTGTTTTTTTCATCTTACATAGTGTATTTAAAACTCCTCGATGCCAAAAACCTAGAGTTGGTACATTATTTTAATACATTGGCATGATTAAAATGAATAAAATCCCAAAGGACCAATCAGTTTAGAGGTCTTAAAAAATGGATTACATATATGAACCTTAAATTAAATTTCAATACATAAAATGAGACATATATAATTCTTTGAGAATTCTGTTATTATCCTAGATTAACCCTAAATATCAGTCATAAAATGCTTTTTGGGATCCTGGAAAACATAAGAAATTGGTGAGATTCGATGCATAGTAAAGGTAAACAATATAGGAGAAGCTATGATAAATAAGCATAAAATTTTAACATAAGGTATGAAATTGAAACACAAGAATTTTAAACATAATATTCAGTATAATTTTAAAATAATAAATCAAATAATTTCATTTTAACAGTCACATTATATTCTATTAGTAGAATAATCACATGTAATATTAATAACTAATCTCATAATGAGATAATGAAAAATGTCATACATCATAACAACATCGTAAGGGCCTCATACCAAGAAAACATATAAAAGGGTAAAAAAACCAAACTAGTTTGTCTCATAAGACCTGCTGATGCATCGAGGGGCTATAGCAGGCCCCACCCATCACTTACAAAGTCCAATACTTTCCTAAATAAAAAAGGGTGAAACATAATGTAAACATTAATATTAAAACTAGTATACGAAATGTTAATACTTTAACCATAAACCATGAATGGTATTAAAATAGCACAATAAAAGTCAAACATATCATAAAACCTTCAATAAAATATGGAATATTTTATCACAATAAATCAACCTCAGGTGAGAATAAAATCCAAAAAAGGATGTTGACATAGATGAACATAATCTAATAATTTCATTAAAACGCTTTGGGAGAAATATCTCTTTTTTACGTTGAAATTTTTTAAAATCCACAGAATTATAAAATAAAAAATAATCTTGGGAAAATAACCTTTTAAGATTGTAAGTGAATATTATAATGGTAAGGTGTCATAACATAGGAAAATATCCACTCATTCCATATAATTTTAAAAAAACATTCTTTTTTTAATATGTTGAAAAATCCATAAAGTACCTCATTTTGAAAAGGACAGAAAGATTCATTTCAAAAAAATTATAAAAAGTCAAAATGGGTAATAATGAATTTTAGAATTTATAGAGAATATTTTTATTTTTTTTAAATAAACATAGACATGGATGATAAATATGTTCCAGTAGATACTTACATATAAACAACCTCGGATAATAATGAGATTGTGAAAAATTAACCCTTACCATAGGTCATATTTCCTCCATACATGTCCAAAACATTTGTATAATGGTTTTAAACATTTTATTAACTTTTAATAGATTCATAATATAATTTATGATATCATATATTATTCATTTATGAATTTATATTACCAATTCATTTAAAAAATCCATGTTAAAGCAACGTTTTGTGTAATAACTTACTTTCTTAATCGTATGTGTTTTGACTTGTTATTCTTGATCCTATTTCATAGATCATGATTTAATTACATCCAAAATGTAAAAAATTATTTATATATCATAAATATTTAGTATATAAAAATATACATATATAAAATATTTATAAAGGAATACACCGTTCAGGGAGATGCTTGATCGTACATATGCATGAACATTGTTTCCGTTTTCTTATCATATTGAATAGAAGAATGTAAATGACATATATAAATATACATTGTTCTAGTATCATTATTATGTCATATATTTCATATTTATTCAGTATATATATTTTTTATAATCATCCTAAAATGATTTTAATGGAGGATTAATCTCATCGCGTTGTGGAGATAGTAAGTGGTACGTACTCACGAGCGACAATATCATTCCCTTAATAGTTAAATGGTATGAAAATGGATGGTATAGTAATTATATATAATCCTAATAATGAAATATTCATTATTTATATATATTATAATCATAATTATATCCATAAAAACAAATTAGTATTGAATAAGAAATTACACCACAACGTGGAGATGGTTAGTCATATGTACACACACATGGTGATATTGTTATTCATAGAACGGATAAAAATAGGAATATAGTTGTCCCATATTAATACTAACATCTCATAATATATATGATACTATATTTATTACTTTATTATGGATGAAACATAGGAATAGATGGTAGAATAAGACAAAAAATTTGAAATATTTGCTAAAACAATTACCTCTTCTTCAGGTATCTCCTATTCATTTGCACAAAAGGACTCTTTAGGTTGGTTTTATGCCCAAAGTATAGTCTATAGGATGAAGTGAGGGAAGTTGGGAGGATTAGTGGGTGAGGGATTTGATAAAACACAATTTTTTTTAAATATTTTATTGATAATAATTGACAAAATGTTCTCAAATTGTGTTAAATATGATTATTTGTAAAATATTTGGGATTGAATCATTCATTTGAAAATTTGATGAAAATTCTAGTTCCACCCTTTAAAATTCACAGTAGAATTTGAGATATAAATATTTTGATATATATTATTTGAACTTAAAATTTTGTAAACATATTCCTAAATTAATGGGATACAACTTTCATTCAGTACATTGAAGCTCAATCATGCATTTGGTTGGTGAATATAGTCCATGAAGTCAAAGTAGGGCTGGACTCTCCAGATTGGACATTGGTTCTGTAATTGGGCCATAACTTCTACATACATTTTTGGATTGGGACAAAATTTATAGATGAGCTCGAAAATAGAAGTTTTCACAAATAATACTTCTATATGAATAGTTGGTTCGCAATTTTGGAAGGCCAAACAGGTGGTTCAAGATGGAACAAAATATTTTTCCAAATTTCCCCATTCACACTTGAAACCACCTTAAACCTAGCCTACCATCCACTATATAAATTGGGTTTTTATCATTTTGAGGGGATGGGACATGAATTAGGAGATTGGAATCAGAGGATAAGTGGTTCTATTCCATTTAAATTTACAATTGGAGGAGGAAATCTACCAAGCTAGGATCTTCCCCAAAATAACCTTCTTTTCCTCTTCTTTATTTTAATGATGTTGTACTTTTAATAAATTCGTAGTTTATCTTCCATTTCTTCTATTATTTTCAATTTTTTCTTCTAGTAATCTTCCTATTTGGTCTAGAATTCAATAATATAAACAATATCAGGTTATACCCTTTCTAAGTCTTTGTAAATGCAATCTGGTTCTACAATGACTATGTTGCCCATGGAAGAGTAGTTTTCTTAGTAATTGATATACCTCTAATCTTTTTTATTAATTTATTTTTAATAAATGAGATGATATAATTTAATTAATGTTATCTATTAATTTATTTTTCAATTAAAATGAAACTAATCAAGAAATTGATCAATTGAAAAAAACACATGAGGTTGATATTTGTTTAAATTGTGAGAGTGTGATCTTAATCGGAAATACAAGAACAAAAGGGATAAATTTTTAGAGTTAAAATATAATCCATAAACTCATTTAATCTTCTTTTATAGAGTGTATTTGTCCTCTAATTAACCACTGACCATAATCTGTCCTAAGAACATAAATTAAAGTAGGGTGCTGTGATTGCATGTTCCAAAGCCAGCCTAGGGTTTAAGTAATTTCATCTTTGTGGTTAGGTTAACTATCATAGGGTTAAAGGGATAAAAAATTAAAGGATTATGATAAAGTGGATGTTAATTTAAATGATAACGATAAATAATTGTGTAAATACTTAGAGTTAGATTGATTGAACTTTTTAAAATATTTTTCTAACAAAACATTTTCTCATTGTGGTTTATTAATCAAATTTTCATTTCAAAAACAAAAACATGAACAAATAGAATATTCTTCCATAATTCTTATTATTCTTATTTTATAAATATTTAAACCCCCACCCATCCTTCTAAGTCGATTATATTATTTTATTTTACATTCAAAATAACTTTGATATGTTGTTTTAAATTACTTCCTTGTTTGAGAGACAACCTTGGTCAGCCACTCTGCTGCACCTAAATAACCATAAACTAAACATCATTTGAGAGCGCCCATGATAAAACCTTTTAGGATGGTTGATCCAAATGGATTTATTGGAGTAAACAAAATATAAGGGAGATTCTCTTTTATAAGCGATGAGAGAGGATCTTTTGGAAAATCTAAAACTAATAACTTATTATAAATTGATTTTCGATTCCAAATAGCTGAAAAATGAGTTATTGCAAGGATAAGATGAGTATTGGTCCAAATCCTCTCAAAAAATTCATTTTAGACATGTTGCGATTTAATTTTAAACCTTGTTATTTTTATTTATCCTTAATTAATCTATTTAAATTTAATTATAAAAATATATATTCTAAATATTAAGAAGATATAATTATTTAATTATGTGCAGTGAATTATCCATAAATGGACACTTTAAGAAATTTTAGGCATTATAATTATAAATTTTTAGTTTTTAAGTATTTTAAATATTTTTAAATAATTTAATAAGGTATTATTTTTATAAAATATCAATAGTGTCAATTTTGATAGAATTCATAACTTTGACTTAAATTAAAATACAAACAGGAAGATCACTTTTAAAAAAATCATTTAATATGCTACCAACATGTCATAGTCTCTAATAAAATTCACGGATTTCCTTAATTAATTCAAATTATATATTTTTTTAATATTTTTAATACCATTTATTTAATATTTCTTTAATAAAATAATTTCTTCATCCATATTGTGTCATCATTAATGGTATTTATTTAATCTCTAAAAATTATATATAAATTACAATGATGTAGTTAATTATTTTATATTCCTATAGAATATTTATAATCAATGTTATATCATGGTTATACCTATATTAAAATTAATATACTTATATAAAATGATAGTGTGACATTTTGTCACATTCATTTATTTTTATAATATCTATGTAATGTTCATGGAAAAGTGTCCATTAAATGATTAAATTTTAAAACTTAGGCAATAAAGGTAGAATTTAGTGACCCAATAGGATATTTATAGGTTTTATATTAAATTTATAATATTATTTGTACCTTTAATTACCTAATTTACCCTTAATTGCGTTAATAAACAAAATTATTAAAGTTACTATTCATAATGTCAAAAAAATAAAAGAAACATATTTACAAAATTTGAACCCATGGATTCCAAATATGGAATCCATGTTTAAAAATTTAAAACACATAATTTTATGTAATTAAAATAAAATTAATCTCATTGAAGGAATGAGAAAACTAGCTTTTTAAAATTACAAACCATCAAAATATTGACATGTGTTTATATCCAGTTTCAATGTGAAAATAATACCAATGACATAAATTATGTTTAATGATAAAAATATAATATAATTTTACCTTAAAAACATTAAAATATATTATTTAACACTATAAATTATTTCGATGAAAAATTTGTTTTCAATTAAAATTTAGTATTTTTCACTATTCATCAAAACATGAAACTTATCCGAAAAAACAAAAAACAAGTGAACTAAAGTAAATTTTTATATTAAAATTTCAAAGAAGAAGTTTATTTTTTCAAATTTAATATATAAAATTTTCAAATAATTGATTTAAAATGTTTTTACCATTAAAATGCGATAAAATTTATTTTAGAACAAAAAAGCCTTTAAATTGTAAGATTGGATTAATTCTTATCTTATGCCTATGTAATATTTTAGATTGATGTAAAAACATTTGATTAATTGTATAATATAAAAATTTTATAATTTCTTTAATTATATTCATTCTTTCCTATGTAATGGCTATGTTATAATGGTCGTGTTTAAATAGCAATAATTTATTACATATCATTGTTCATTTAAACTAGGTTTTGTGTGAAATGTAAGCTATTAAAGAGATTAAATTTATGAAGAGACATAATTTGAAATCATGGGGTGTTATAATATCCCCTCCAATAAATTTCATCCACATAATTTTGGAATTCTATTTTGGTAACTAATGTTTGAATATTAGAAATTCCATTATTGAAATCCCACATTGGAAGAAGTGTCAATAAAACATCCACTTTAAAATAAAGAGAAGTATGAAGGTTACCAGAGATAAAAATAAAAGGGCTATATATAGGAAAACATAGATATGAAAGAATAATCTAACAATAAAGTTTTGATAGAGAGTGATAGATAATATGGTTAGGAGAAAGTTAATAATCACAAAGCTATAAATCTATTATGATTTAAGGGACCATTTAATTATTTCAAAAAAGTTGTAGGATAATATTTTTTGTTTCAATATCCTTTCCCTATAGTTTAAGAATATGGTTCAATTCATATAGTAACTTAATTTATTTCTTTCCGTGTCGTATGAATATTCTCAACTTTTTAGCATGCTTTGATCTATTTTCAATTCATCCCTTACACCATGAAATGAAAGTTCAAAATGAATTTTTCACAAGCGAATCACTTTTGGTAAATCATAAATCCCACAAGTATGTCCTTAATCCTTTAAATGATTACTAAAAACCAAAATGTTATCCCAAGGTATTCAATAAATCATACATTAACATCAAACAATAATGTACAATGTTCAACATTCTCTAATCAAACCTTAAGAATTATCCAAATTACTTCTGTCTAAATTAACCTTCCAAAAAGGTCTCCAAATTTCCAAAATCAATCGTAACATCAGATTCCCCAAACAACATAATATATCTCTTATTGACACATAACAAATATTTAATCTTTTTAAAACCCATAATGAAAATGTTTATTCCTCCAAATCCTTAAAGAAGAAGTACTACAGTACTATCCTTGTATATTACATTATTATTATAACCATAATATAATAACATAATTAATGAATCCAAAAACACAAATACATTAATTATTCCACTTCAACAATATTAACTGTATAATATTGACATTGATCCATTTTATTATTTGAATATATATTTTATTTACACTTTGGATAATCATTTTCATAATGTCCTATCTCGTTAAAATTATAGCATTTCATATTTACAGCTTCTTTATTTCCCTTACAATCATGAGCCTGGTGACCTTTCTTGCCATACTTGTAACGAACTCCCATTACTTTTAGGCATTTATTGGGGTGTTTCTTCCCAAATTTATCACATATGGTAAAATAATTATTTCCCTTTTTCCCTTTAATTATCTCATGCTACACTGTTCTCTTCTTCTCATGTTTTCCTTTAAAGTCATATGTCATAAAAAATTCATTCTCTTTCTTGATAGCACATGTGGTTATATCTTTATAGGATGAGAATGTTTGGGAAACCAATTCCTTTTTATAGAAATGGGTTTAACCCATAAAATAAATGATCAATATTACTCATTGGCTTATTTATTTAGTCTGTATCACGACTTTCTACCTTTGTAATGTTGGCCTCAAACATTGCAACATTTTCATCCCCCTTTTTCCATACGTTCAAAAAGTTTCTGTCTATATCAGCTCTCTATTCATGAGGGAAATACTTTTCCAAGAAAATTTCCTTAAAATCCACCCATTCCATAAATAAAATATCTTCATCCTCTTTTGTGTTTTGAATCAGTGGCCACTATTGGCCCGCATCTCTCATGAGACAATAAACTGCCATGAAAACCTTCTCCCTTTCATTGCTTCCAAAAGCAATAAATATATTCTCTAATGAAACTGTCCGTTTTTCAATTACAAATGGATTTATAGTCCCATTTAATGTTGGAGGCTTTTGTATCATGAAGAGATCTAACGTTGATCCTCCGTGTTGTGGATCAGGAAACTCTATGCGGGTTTGGTTATTATTCCTAACCTGAGATAGCTGTCCCGAAATAGTTATAAGTTATTCAACACTAGTTGAATATCCTCCTGTAAGATCATAATCTTTCATAGGAGTTAAATCCCTAAATGAATTACATGTGTTGATAAAGTTTTTATTCCTTCCACTAGGTTTTATTTCTAAACAATGACATTAACTAGATTAGGTTATGAATTGTAATGTATAATTTCAAAATATGAAACATAAATTGAAACTTTTATGCATACTAAATCTCAAAATCATAAACATGGGTTCTTTTGGTAGATACATACTCATAAATCCTTCATAATGGTTTGTAAAGAAAATGTAAATTATCCTAAGAATATCCCTCTGGAGTGTCAGACCAGGTGTACAGTAAGGCCCATTATCAGGTACTAGGTTTCCCTGAGTCAGCCCCAAAATACATTGTTAGAGTTATTACTCCCATGAACATCTGTTCTAGAACCACATCCACATGTATTATCTAAAAAAGGATATATTTTCTCTAAATACCAACATAATATCTATATTACCAAAATTCTAGGATGTTATTCTATAATTATCCTGACAGTGTATCTTAGGGTTATGTTCCCCAATCTACGTTTTCTAAATCTAGTTTCTAAGGTTGTTTCTAAACTAGATATCATACTGAATGTAACACCATGACCCCAAAAACCTAGAGTCAGTGTATTATTTTAATACATTGGCATGATTACATGGAATCAAATCCCAAAGTACCGGTTTATTTAGCAGTCTTGGAAAACAGATTACATGCATAAACATTACATTACAATTCAAAGAAAAAATTGAATACAAGATAATTATTTGATAATTCCATTATTCCCCAATATTAATCCTATATATAACTCATAAAAAACTTTTTGGAATGATATGAAAATAAAACATAAGAATGGGGTGAGATCATATGCTTAGTAAGGGTAAACAATAGAGTGGAAGCTATCATAAATAAGCATAAACTTTTACCACAAGGTATAAAACTGAAACATGATCCTTTTAAAAACAATATTCCATATAATATTGCAAGAATAATTCAAAAAATTGGATTTTAACATTCACATGAATATTCTACTATTAGAATAATCAAATGTAATATCAATAACATATCTCATAATGAGGGAATGCGTAATGTGGGACATTATATCCACATCATCAAGGCCTCATGCCAAGACCATATATAAATGGGTAAAAAACCAAACTATTTTTTCTCATGAGACCTACTGATGCATTGAAGAGGATATAGAAGGCCCCACCCATCACTTACTAAGTCAAATGCATTCTTCAATAGAAATGGGTGAAAAATAACATAAACATTCATCTTATAACAAGTATATGAAATGTTAATACTTTAACCATGAACCATGAATGGTATAAAAATAGTACATCTATCGTAAAACATATCAGAAAACCTTCAATACAATATAGAAGATTGTATCAAAATAAATCAACCTCAATCAAGCTTAAAATACAAAAAATGATGATGAATTGATAAAAATAATCTAACAAATTCCTTAAAACTCTTTAGGATAAATATTCCTTTTTTATTTTGAAATTATTGAAAAATACAATTTTAAAAGAAAAATTTTCTTATTGAAATAACCTTATAAAATTTGAAGGGAAGATTCAAAATGGTACGTAATAATAAAGGTAGAAAATAACTGCTCATTCCATATAGGTTAAAAAACATTATTTTCTTAATTTATTAAAAAGGTTATAAAGTCCCTCATTTAGAAAACGACAGAAATATTCCTTTCAAAGCGTTTTATAAAAATTAAAATATGGGTAAAAATGAATTTAAAATTTTTTTGAGAATATTTTGAAATACATTTTAAGAAACCTGGACATGTATGATAAATATTTTCTAGTAGATACTTACATATAAATAACCTTGAATAATAATGAGATTGTGGAAAATTAACCCTTACCTTAGGTATGATTTCTTCCATACATGTCCAAAAATCCTGAATAGTAGGTTTTAAAATTTTATTAACTTGTAATAGAATCATAATAATATTCATTATATCTGAAATGATTCATTTATGAATTTATATTACCCGTTCAATTAACAATTCCATGTTAAAGCAATGTTTCAGGTAATAACCTCCTTTGTTAATCGTATGTGTTTTGAGTTTTTATTCTGGATCCTATTTCTTAGATCATGATTTAATTACTTTCAGAATTTAAAACAATATTTGTATATCATATATATTCAATATATGTATATATATATATAATATGGAATGGAATATAACGTTCATGGAGATGGTAGGTCATACGTACGTATGAACGTTGTTTCCATTTTTTTGTCGTATTGAATGGAAAAAAATTAAATTATATATATATATATATATATATTCCTAGTATAATTATCTTTTAATATATTTAATATTTTTTAATATAAAAATTTCTATAATCATTCTAAAATAATAGTAATGGAGGATGAATCTAATCTCATCATGGAGACAGTAGGTCGTACGTATTCACAAGCGATAGTATCATTCCCTTAATGGTTGAATAATATAAAAATTGATGGTATATTAATTATAAATAATAATTATAATGTCATATTCATTATTTATATACATTATAATCATCATTATACCCATAAAAATAAAGTAGTGTAGAATAAAATAATTACCCCACGGTGTGGATTCGGTAAGTCGTACGTACATATGCATGGTGATAATGTTATTTTTAGGATAGATAAAAGGAGGAAAATGGTTGTCCCATAATCATAATAAAATATTATAAAATAGTTTATATAGTATTTATTACTTTATTATGAAAATAACATATGAAGAGGAATTATAAATAGAAAAATACTTTCAAAGAGTTGATAAAACAATTACCTCTTCTTCGGGTATCTCCTTTTGATTTGCCCAAAATGACTCCTTTGGTTGGATTTCTGCCCAAATTTTTCTCTTTGGGATGAAATGAGGGAATTTTATAGGAGAATTTGGTTGGTTTTGTATGAGACAAGTGGATTTATATGTGTGAATAAAAGAGAAGGTAGATTTCCTTTTATTAGAAAGGGAAGGGGCACTTTAGGAATCTTTAAAACTATTAATTTATTATAAATTGATTTTTGATTGAAAATAGCACAAAAGTGAGTTATTGAGAATATAATATGAGTATGGGTCAAAATAAATTCAACAAATTAAATTTATACATGTTTTGAGTTTATTTTAATCATTATCATTTTTATTTATCCTTAATTAATCTATTTAATTTTAATTAGAGAAATAATATCCTAAGTATTAAAAGGTTATAAATATTTTATTACGGGGTGTTAATTTTCCATAAATTGGAACTTTATGAAATTTTAGAAATTATAATTTTTTCTTTTTATTTTTAAAATATATTTATGATTTTAAATAATTTAATAATATTTTATTTTTATAAAATATAAATATTGTCAATTTTGACACTATTAAAAACATTGACCTTAATTAAAATCCAAAAATAAAGATAACTTCAAAAAAATTATTTAATATACTTATAAAATGTAATATTCACCTATAAAAATCACATATCACCTTAATTAATTCAAATTATATTTCTTTTAATATTTTTAAAACCATTTATTTGATATTTCCATTAATAAAATAATTTATGCATCACTATTATGTCATTGTTAATAGTATTTATTTATTATCTCAAAATTATATATAAATATCTATGACATAGGTAATTATTTTAGATTCCTAGATAATATTTATAATATTTGTTATCTCATGGTTATCCCTATTTTAAAATTAATATACTTACATAAAATGAGATTGTAACATTTTGTCACATTCGTTTATTTTTATAATATCTAGGCTATTTTTCATGTAAAAGTGTCCATTAAATAATTATATTTCTAAAAATAGGTGATAAGGGTATAATTTAGTCATAAAATAATATTTTGACAGGTTTTAGGGAAATTTTATAATATTATTTTTACCTTTAATTACTCAATTTACCCTTAACTGTGATAATAAAGATATTACTAATGTTGATATTCATAATGTGAAAAAGTAAAATAAACCTATTTACATAATCGATACCTAATGATTAAAAATATGGAATCCATTTTTCAAAATTTAATATACAAAAGTTTGAGTTATAAAATTAATAAAAATCTCATTGATGGAATGAGAAAACAGGGTTTTAAAAGTAAAAACCATTAAAAAAATTGACATGTATTTATATCCAGTTTTAATTTGAAAATAATTACAATTAACTACATTGTATAAAACAATAAAAACCTAATATAATTTTACTTTAAAACCATTAAATTTTATAATTTAATAATATAAATTATTTTGATGTAAAACAGTTTTTTTCAATTAAAATTTATTATTTTTAACTATTCATCAAAACATGAAACTTATTAGAAAAATACCAAAAATTGAACCAAAGTAAATTTTGATGTTACGATTTCAAATAATAAGTTTATTTTGTCAAGTTGAGTATATAAAAGTGTCATATACTAGATTAAAAATTTGTTCTCCATTAAAAGAGGTGAAATTTATTTTACAAAAGATGGACCTTTGTGTGTAAGATTGGATTAATTGTTATCTTATGACTATAAAATCATTTGGATGGATGTAAAAAAATTTCATTAATTATATAATATTTACATTTCATAATTTTTTTTAATACTATTCATTCATGTTGATGTAATGGATATGTTATAATGGTCGTGTTAAAATAAAGATATTTAATTATATATCATTGTTCATTTAAACTTGGTGTTGTGTGAAATGTAGGTTATCTAAGTGATTAAATTTAAGAATATAAATAATGTAAAATATTGGGGTGTTGCATTATTACTAGTAGGGAATGGTCCTAGATGAACAATCTATTACTATATACATAAATTTTATAATTGATTTGAGTTTTTCCTGTAGGTGTTGGAATTTATTTGTCTTCTATATTTTTTTAACATACAATACATTGAAGGAGATGTTGTAATATCGGCAGAAAAATTCTTTTAAAATGAATTTATTAATTTTAAAATATAATTTTTATCTTGAATTAATGAATGTAACCCTTATATCGAATGTTGTCTAAGAATATAGCACATGGAAACTCTTTATAATAAAAATATTATCAACCTTCATTACTTTGTATCCATAAAATCAAAGTTGATGAGGTGAATACATTAATTTTATCTAAAAATATAAATTTTTTCCCATTATATATAAAAATTATTTCTATGTGTCTCATAGTAACAATTTTATATTAATATATTCTTCATTATAATGTGTGAGTGTAGTTACACTGTAGTGGTTTGGATTTTTTTAGGAAACCTAATTACATCATTAGGATCTTATGATGCTCAGATGTTTTATAAATATAATGATTTGTGGAATAAACCTTAATAGAAAAATAATAATTCTCCTAATATTGGTTTTTATTTTAGTTAAGTTGTAGGGGATATAATCCTCATTAATTTTTATGTGATCAAATATAACCTTTCCAATAATCTATCCTTTGTGTTTTGTGATTATCAAGTTAAAATCATTGAAATCTATTATTTAATAAACATATCAATATTAATATATTACCAATAGTCGAGAAGTGGTTTTATAAAAATGAATATATCCTTCGGTTGAATGCTTTCAGTTGAAGTTGTTCCTTCAAATCTAATATTTTTTAATAAGACTATAACTTGTTTGTCAACATTGTATAAACATTAAAATATGTTAAAGGGAGGGAGAGATGTATACAAGTTTATATAACTTAGGAATCAAAGAAATACTTAACATGCTTCATTGATATACATTTTCATCTGACTTTAGACCAAATATGGTATAAATTGTCGCACCTTATTAATTCTCTCTCTATTTCCAATGGCGTCAATGGATCAAAAACCCCGATCACTCCACCATGAAAATTTTGAAATAATAATAATAAAGAAGAAAAATCTTTCAAAATATTTGTCTATAAGGAAATGTACTCACCATGGAATCATCCATTTAAACCCTATAATTTGTTAGGTGGAGCAGCTAGTAGGGTTCTAAATATCTGGAAAAACTGTAATAGTGTATTGTTTTCTATGGGAAAACCTTTTTAACTACACAGTATTAGGTTCAGACCTCACATTCATTGTTTGTACCACCTTGAACTTCAATTATGACTGGACCATACATGAAAGAACTAAGGTTTTGAACCAAAGTCAAAAAATAAGAGAATAATCAAAAAAGGAAATGAGTTTTGTTTTAAGAATGGGTTCAAGATCGAATAGACAATTAGTGGAAGATCAAAAAATTCCGAAATATAAAGAATTTAACATAGAAGAATAGCAAAGTAGAAAATGAAAAAAATTGTGTAATATATCTATGTTTGTGTGGGTATATGTATAATTTTATCTACATATGAAGGAAGACGATAGAGAATAGGTTTTAAGTACTAGAAAGAGGAGATGGAAATGTTAGATTTAGAGGGGTGGGTGGGGATATTAGGCGGTGGATGGTGGATGGTGCATGTGAGCCACCCCTCTCCAACTAATTTTTTTACGTGTTTTCAAATTTTTTTTAAATATTTATAGCCTATGTTTTTAAAAAACAAGCTGTCATAAAGCCAGAAGACCCACTGACTTATTTTAGAAAATAAATTATACATGTTTTTATATTTATAAATACTTAGGTTTGTATATTATGATATATATTTATATATATGTATTGTGTTTGTTTTATGTTTTTATAATTATTTAATTAATATTTCAAAATGAAAATGATATGTTTTTTAGTAATATATTTTGTGGTGCTCATATTTGTATTCAAATATAGAAACCAAGTAGAATTTTAAAGATCAAATGAGGAGAGGTGGATTTACATTCTTCTAATAGAAGGTGTTTTTTCCTTCTCAATTGGATCCCACCACAACATATTTATAATTTAACTTATTTTGGATTCAAATAACTATTATTATATTCCTTGTTTTACCAAGAATATTAAATCTATTTCATTCCTTGACATGGAAAATTTTATTTTTATGTTTTTAAATAAATAATGATACTTTTATAACAATAACAATTTTCATGGTATATCATGACTCAGTAATGGTGTTTATATATTTAATTATGAAAACCAGGCATTGGAAATTGACAACGAATTAAGTTTTCATGACTCATTTCAAACTCTACTGTGCAATCACCATATTGGTTATGTAAACAATATAAATTTGAGAAAGATTTATGAAGATGGTTACTTATACCTATTTGAGATAAAACTAAATGAAAAATGTCGCACTTCTTTACAAGGAAAAATAACCAAGACACTATTTCGTGGATTTGGTAAAAGGGAAAAAATCTTTTAGAATTGGTACACATTTATGTGTGCATGCCTTTTACTAAAAAATATTGAGGTTGGTATTCTTACTTTAAAACTTTTATGGATACATTAAGTAGGTATGAATATATCTACTTGATGAGTTATAAGTTTTAATCTTTTGATAAATTCAAAGAGTTCAGTATTGAACTGGAGAATCAAATTGAAGAGAAGATAAATAAGCTATAATCTGATCAATATGTGAATATCTTATCAAAGAGTTTATTAGATTTTTATGGGAGTGTGGGATCCTTTCCCAACTTTGTCTTTATTATACACCATAGTGGAATTGTGTCAGTAAAAGGATGAACCATACCTTTCTTGATATGGTGATGTCAATGATGAGTCATGAAAGTAATCCATTATCCTCTTAGATATATTCATTAAAAACTAAAAAAATACACAATAATCCTTGTTCTAAAAAAGTTCCAAATATTATCCCATACTAGTTATGGATTATGAAAGAATCTGTATTTTTAAATATTCATGATTGTATGGGGATTTGAGACATTTTTAGGGAATTAACATGAAATAAAACTAGTCCCCCATGTCAATTAGTGTATCATTATATGATATCCTAATGAAACTAAAGGATATTACATATACAACCCTTTATATAAAATATTTTTTTTTCAACTAATGTCCCACCTTTATAGAATGGAAACTTATACTAAAGAAGGATATTGATAGAAAGAATGACTTTTATGAAGTTGATTTTCGTGATACATAAGTCTTGGTGCATGAAGAGATGCAACAGTTTCTCATAGAAGAGTTGTTCTTAAAACACAAGTTCTGCGTAGGAGCCTTAAGTAGGTTATAGAATCTGAAACATATGGTTTTCTAGTCACCAATGATGGTGAATTTTTATTGGTTGAAAATAAGGACCTTATTTACTATATGGAGGCAATAGATAGATCATAATATGCAAGACAAAAAGTTTCCATGAATTCAAAAATGAATTCCATTTATCATAACTAAGTATGGGTTCTAGTTGATCTTAATGTTGATATAAATATCATTGGGTGAAAATGGATATTTAATAGTAAATTGGTCATGGAAGTTAAAGTGAACAGATATAAATAAAGGCTTGTGAGTAAAGGATTTAAAACATAATAAGGCATTGGATATAATGAAAACTTTTCTACAGTTTCCATTTTTAAATCCCTCATAATTATACTTTCCATAAAATATTTCAATGATTATGATATTTGGAATATGGATGCCAAAATATCTTTCCCTAATAGAAACATATTTATTGTTCATTTAATTCATTTATATACTATTTTTTAGTCATTATTACATTAATATAATATTATTATTCATTATAAATACATACATTATAAAAATATACATTATAAATATATATATTTATTGTTTCTTTATATAATTACCAAACTATTTTATTTCAATATTTAAATTCGTTTGTTTTAATAAAACTCTTAAGAAAGAAAGGTGTGAATTGAATGAAAGACATATGAACTATGGATTGTCTATACATACTGTATTTCTACAGGTTTGGAAGTGCTCTTAGATTAAAATATTTTTTTATTCTATTTATGACTATTATTATGTTATATTACTCCTTCTTGGATTTGGTAAGTTCATCTATTCTATAGAATTATAATACACTAGTAAAAGGTCGACCTCGAGTAGAAATTATTAATTTTAGTAGTGTTAAATATCTAGGGTTAGTTTGAATAAATAATGTCCCAACTCCATCAATATTTTATTAAAAATAAATTTTAGTATTGTTTTTCACTATTACAATAGTATTTATAATATTTTTTTTACATTCCTTTCATTTTTATTTATTTATTATAATTATGAAATTCAATTTATTTTCAATTTTTTTTATGTTTGTTCTATGTTTAAAATTTTATATATATTATTTTTATAGTGTATATTTTATAAGACTTTAAATTTTCCTAATTGAAATTTAATAATTTTTCCTCTGTTTCAATTATTCAACTTTGAAAGCTTATAAAATATAAACTGTGGATTTTACCTCACTTCCAAAGTTAGGCTCATCTCATCCAAACTATGTTATATTGAAAAACTTCAAGATATTTATTCTATATTGTAAATAAATCATGTATTATTTAATATGTTTTTTCTTCTCGATTTCACTTTATATGATCATAATTTTTATTTTATCAAGGATAAATAAAATGATTTGGTGTTTTATCTTCTCTTTAGATTAGTTTCCAAAACATTCTATGAATACTATTAATAATGCTGGTTAACAAATAATCTTTATGATACTAAAATTTTAGAACATCTTCTTATATCCTAAACTATGACACTATTTTTTTTAGTAAAATTGTTAGTCATCTTAATGGTATTTAATTAGTTTAAAATGAAAATATGACTCATCTAAAGAATACCCCTAGGGAGTGTCAAACCAGGTGTGCGGAAAGACCCATTGTCATGTACCAGATTTCCCTAAGTTAGGGTTCAGACACCTTTTCAGATTTTTTAGTCCTATGTACACCGGTTCGAGAGCCACATTGACTTTTTGGTATCTAGACAGGGATTTGATTGCGTAGATAACCACACAATCTCTATGCTATAATAATTTTAGAATATTTTCTTATATACTAAAAGATGACACTAATCGTTACTTAACAATTAGTTAACTATTAGTTAACCATTAGTTAATCATTTCTTAACCATTAGTTAAACATTGGTTAAAAATTAGTAAAATTCTGGTTAATCCTTACTTAATCATTATTTAATTATCCCTTAATAATTATTTAACCATCCCTTAATAATTCTTTAATCACTACTTAATCAACAGTTAATAGTTAATTAATCAATAGTTAATAATTAGTTAATTAATAGTTAATAATTACTTAATTAATAGTCAATAATTACATATTTAATCATTCCTTAATCAATATTTAATCGTTATATAATCATTTAAACGTAATTTAATCAATACTTAATCATTAGTTAATCATTACAAAATCGTTATTTAAACATTATATAATCATTAGTAAAAAATTAATTAATCCTTAATAAATTATGGCTTAAAAATCTAATCATATGATATTCATTAGTTAATTATAATTAACCAATCATTATATGTAATCATTTTTTAACCCCAAGTTATTAATTAGTTAATCTATACTTAATCATTACTAATAATAACTATTATTTATAAAATATATATAACTAACTAAACTACTTAATAAATAACATATTTAGAACTAACAACAAAAAACAATTAAATAAATAAATAAATTTAAGTTAAATAAGAAAAAATACCTCTAAATAACTCTTCTAAAAAAACTGGGAATTCTTTTAGACCACTAGATCCACCACACACAAAGAAGACTACTTATAGAGAGAGAGGACGAAATGTAGAGAGAAGGGTTGATTTTGAAGTGAGGAGGATGGGGTGGGTTCCCTTTTATTAGGAGTTGAGTGAAAGGCAGTAGGGGTGGATTTCACCTATACATTCGGTGAAAGGCGGACCCCCACCTTTGGGTTTCCCTTTTGGTGAAAGGCGGCCACCACCGAGCCACATTTTCCAGGTCACTGATCTGGGGAAAAGGTGGCCAGAGCTCAAAAGGCAGTATGGGGCCTTTCTCCTTTCTAACAATTTTTTTAAAAAATTATCCTAATAATATTTAAAGAAATCATAAAACACGTATAAAAAAATACTCCTCCCCATCCCAACTCTCCCATTGATAAACAATATATATAAAAAAAACCCTCCACTTTGACGTTTCCCTAAATCCTCATCATACATATTCTATTTCACTATTCATTGAATGGCCATTCCAACTTCCACATGTCTTCCTCATTCTAATTTCAAGTGTGGACAATATGGAACTCGAGGTTGTTCGACGTTTTTATAGTCTCACATTAATAGATTATTTGTTTAAAATATACCAGAATTAAAAAACTATTTTTAGTTGTTTTGGCCAAACCACATGTCTAATTGACATTTTTTCTTCTTACACACATCATAAATAATTCAAATATGGTTTTCCTATGATTTCACATAATTTTGAGATCATTTTCTATGGACATGAAGGTTAAATGCACATTTTGGTGTTTTAGAACAACAAAAGTGTGTTTTCAGTCATTTTAGGAAAATGACACATAGGATTGAAATTTTTTCCACTCTATATTTTCAAAAATCATTGAACTATTTTTTTCTAATTTCACTACATTTGTAGGCCATTAATTGGGTATTGACCCCCCCCCCCCAAATAGATGTTTTAAAGGACATCAAACCTTTAAAAAATACATATTCGGTCTTTCAAAGAAGACCACACATCCAATTAACATGTTGTTTACTCACACATTTCATAGATAATACTAATACTGTTTTCCTATGATTTCACCTCATTTTGAGGATATTTGTTTTGGAACTGAATATTAACCATATGTTTTCTAGTTTTAAAACAATAAATGTCTTTTTATGATCAATCTAAAAAATTACGCCTTAAATTAACAATTTATATGCTTGACTACTTCATAAATCACAATAAATTTTTTTTATGATGATTTCAAAGAATTCATAGGCCGTTCAGTTGGTTTTGACCCTGTAACACACATTTTAAAGGATGTTAAGTCTTTAAAAACAAATTATTTGGTCATTCCAAACAGGCTTCTTATTCAATTAATTGAAGTGTTGTCTTCTCATATACATAAAAAAATAATACTAATAATGTTGTAATATGATTTCAGAGTGAGTCATTGAAAATATTTTCAATCCTAATTTTTCCTTCGATCAACAGCTATCATAGAGAGAGAAACATGTCCATCCCTAATCGAAACCTACTCAACCTAAAAAAGAAAATGTGTATCACCCGAACTAGATCCAGCATCCCCTTTCTTAAAGTGTTCAAAAAAACCTTTGATGGATTGAAATATCCATCCAAGGAAGAATCCATCCAAGTGAAATTACACTAACCACTATGTAAGTAGAGAGATATTCTCTCGAATTCCTTAGCCACCATCTTTGTATATATATATATATTAATAAATAAATATATAAATAAATATTTGTATATAATTATAAAAATATTTATATCATTATATATATATAATTATATATATGTAATTATATATATTTATTAATATATAAGTATATATAATTATAAATATAACAAATATATTTATTATATAAATATATTTTTTTTAATGTTAAAATTATATATATATATATATATATTTCTAATTATAATTATAAATAAATTTATTTATAAATATTTATATATAATTATAAATATATTTATATAATTATATATATGTATATAATTATACATATTTATATAATTTTGTAATTATATATATATATATATAATTTTGTAATTACATATATATATATATATAATTATATATATGTATATAATTATATAAATAAAAAAGGTTTGATGATGAGTTAGAAAGATGACCCATACCCACAAAAGTTATTAAATAAAAGATAAATTAAAAAGATAGTGAAAATTGAGGTACAACAAAGCAAAAAAAGCTCACAAAAAACAAGAAATCGATTTCTACTACTCCCTCTATAACCCAAATTCTATGGATATCAGCCTCTGTCATTCGGATTTCATCCCCTCTACCATGACATGGCCCATTTAGGAGACACTAGCTCATCACTTGATGAAAAATATAAGGAGTCATCTGGAGTGATTCTACTCTTAAATTTCCATGAAATATCCTAAAAATCATGCCTCATATTATGTGGGAAAGCATCTTCAATGTTGTTGTACCTCTCGAACCCCTCGTGGTTTAATTTTCATGATCACAATCACTCTCTTATTTATCTAATATTGTTTTAAGTGTTTTTGGTTGATAGGCATAATTTCAGATTGCCAAGGAATTGGGGCAAGAAGGCTGAAAGCAGAAGTGGACTAAAAATCAGTCCACCGGCCAACCGGTGGCCTCAGCACCGGCCAGTCGATGGAACCCAGGCAGAAGGCTGAGCCACTGCCTCATCACCGGCCAACCGGTGGCCTCAGCACCGGCCAGCCGGTGGAGCCAGTCAAACTAGCCGTTGGGCCTTTGACCAGTCTAGTCCACTTGCCTCCCAACAGCTTCGAAGCCTTTTCCAACGGCTCCGAAGACCTCCAAAGGGCATATGAGGGTTCCCCCTCTATAAATAAAGGACTAGGAACACCCGTAAGCCTAAGGATTAATACCGGAACCATAACCAAGCCAAGGAAGCCCACAGGACACATTTTGATCATTTGGCGAACCTCCGGCGCATTCCTCCAAGGGAACCCCACTTGCTCAAACACACTTCCACATCCAAGGAGCACCACCAAAGAAGCTTGGGAGCGCCCTTCATCAGCTCCATCAATCCATTGGTTCCCAAGACTTCCCCATTACGTTTTTTCATTGTTTTATTTATTTTGATCATCAATTTGGGTTTGTGCCTACAAACCCCATGCCTTTCTCTCATCCTCTCTTTTGGGTTCTCACACCAACTTCAAGGTGTGAAGAGGTTAGTCAAGCCTTACCTTTCAAAAGGCTTGAATCAAAGGTGAGCTAGCCTTCACCTGTAATAAGGCTAGTGGGTTCTTGCTCAACCAATAAAAGCAAGATGTAATAGGTTCTAGACTAACCTTAAAGTCTAGTGGGTTTCTTGCTAAAACCATTAAAAAGCAAGCGGTAGTAAATCTCTCAACGGTTGAGTTGGGAGCGGAGACGTAGGCTTGGGTTTAAGCCAAACTCCTTTATCAAGCTTTGTGTCTTGCCTATTTTTTTCCGCTTCACTTTCATTTTAATTTTATTTGTTAATTAATTTTTAAAAGGCAATTCAGCCCCCCCCCCCCTCTTGCCATCACTTCCTTTCTTTCTCCGCCCAACAATTGGTATCAGAGGAAAATTTGAGTAATACCCTAACCAGTTTCAAATTCAAGATCCATTGTGATGGCTTCAACCTCTTTCGCCCCCGAAGGATATTCTTTGGGTCGTGCTCCATTTTTTGATGGAACCGACTACACCTATTGGAAAACCCGCATGACCACTTTTCTTAAAAGCATTGGTTATCCCATTTATAAAATTGTCATGCATGGTTACACTCTCTCTTCTCCCGATGAATCCAAATGGACCCAAGCCGATATTAAAAATTTCAAGCTTGATGACAAAGCCATGAACGCTCTACATTGCGGCCTTGATCGTAATGAATTCAATCGAGTTTCCACTTGCACCTCATCACATGAAATCTGGAAACTATTGGAGGTTACCCATGAGGGGACCAAAAAAGTTAAGGATACTCGATTGGACATGTATCGTCAAGATTTTGAGTCTTTTACCATGCACCCACATGAAAATATTACTGAAATGTTTACTCGTTTTACTGACGTTTGCAATGGTAGAAAGTCTCTTGGTGATGATGTGTCCGCAGAAACAATGGTCAAGAATATCCTTTGGATCTTACCAAGCTCATGGGCACCGAAGGTGACGAAAATCCAAGAAGCAAAGGACATCAAGAACATGCCGGTCGAAGAGCTCATCGGATCTCTCATGACTTACGAGATTACCATGAGGAGGCAAGCTGAAAAGGAAGGCAAACCGATCAAAACTCCAAAGAACATCGCCTTCAAAGTTCAAAAAGAAGAAAGATCCTCCTCCTCATCATCTTCCTCTTCAAGCGGCGATTCCGAAATGGAGAACCTTGCCTGCAAAATGCAAAAATTTATGAAGAAGCACAAGAAGAAGAAATCCCTCAAGGCTCGAAAGGAAAAACCCAACAAAAAATCCGAGCCCGAGGTAACATGCTATGGGTGCGGCGAGAAAGGCCATTACAAGCCCGATTGTCCACTCAACAAGAAAAAGGCCAAGAAAAAGGAGAAGAAGAAGGCATTCAAAGCCACATGGAGTGATATCTCCACATCATCCTCCTCCTCCTCCTCAAGCGACAACGGTAACAAATGCCTAATGGCATTTCATGAGGTAACCTCTTCCGACTCCTCTTCCTCTTATTCTTCAAATTCTTTTAATCATCTTTCTTATGAGGATCTCCAACATGCAAGAGATCAATTGGAGGAAGGTTTTCACGAACTCTCTTCCAAATTTGTTGCATTAAAAAATAATTTCAAAAAACTCTCTTCCGAAAAGGAACAACTTCTCAAAGAGAAGGAGGAGTTGTCCCTCAAATTCCAAAACCTTCCCGATATTGATTCCATGGAATCAACAATCAAAGATCTAAGGGAGACTCTAGCCAAGTTCACCCAAGGGGAACAAAGTTTGAACAATTTGCTAGGTTCCCAACGCATATCTAGGACCACCCAAGGGCTTGGCTATTCCAAGCAAGCTTCCTCTTCCCATGCTCCAACTATTTTTGTAAGGGGGAGCTCCCAATTTAAATTTTGTAATTATTTCAAAAAACCCGGGCACTTAATTTATGAGTTCAATTACAAAAATGCCCGGTATGGAAGGCCCAAAACCATTTCTTTCAATGATGAATTTTATAGAAGAAGACCCGCCACTAGACAAGTATGGATTGAAAAATCCCTTCTAGCAAGTCTCACCGGACCAAAATTTGTCTCGGTTCCAAAAACCTCTCCCCGGTGATTTGTTGTTTTTATTTAGGGGGAGTTAGGTTTTTTTAAGCATTTTTGTTTTAATTTCAAAATTCTCAATTCAAAATTTTCGATTCAAAACTTTCAATTCAAATTTTCAATTTTTGATTCAAAACTCTAAATTCAAATTTTCAATATTCATTTCAAACTTTCAATTCAAACTGTTATTCAATTTTTCATTTCAAACTTTCAATTTAAAACAATTAAAATTTCAAAAATTTCAATTGGTTTAAAATCTCTATCTTGTTTTTCAACTCATTCCCTCAATCAAGTTTTATGCCCCGTGCTATTTTGATAATCACAAAGGGGGATAAATTCTTGGTTGATTGGGGGAAAAATCTTTTAAAGCATGTCTTTCATTTTCATTTTTACATTGTTTGTTTTGGTGATTGTGACCATCAAAATAGGGGGAGATTGTTGTACCTCTCGAACCCCTCGTGGTTTAATTTTCATGATCGCAATCACTATCTTATTTATCTAATATTGTTTTAAGTGTTTTTGGTTGATAGGCATAATTTCAGATTTCCAAGGAATTGGGGCAAGAAGGCTGAAAGAAGAAGTGGACTGAAAATCAGTCCACCGGCCAACCGGTGGCCTCAGCACCGGCCAGCCGATGGAACCCAGGCAGAAGGCTGAGCCACTGCCACATCACCGGCCAACCGGTGGCCTCAGCACCGGCCAACCGGTGGCCTCTTCACTGGCCAGCCGGTGGAGCCTGAGCCCGAGCCCTCCTCCATTTTGCACACACCGGCCAACCGGTGGCTCTGTACCGGTCAGCCGGTGGAGCCAATCAAACTAGCCGTTGGGCCTTTGACCAGGCTGGTCCACTTGCCTCCCAACGGCTCCGAAGCCTTTTCCAACGGCTCCGAAGACCTCCAAAGTCCATATGAGGGTTCCCCCTCTATAAATAAAGGACTAGGAACCCCCGGAAGCCTAAGGATTAATACCGGAACCATAACCAAGCCAAGGAAGCCCACGGGACACATTTTGATCATTTGGCGAACCTCCGGAGCATTCCTCCAAGGGAACCCCACTTGCTCCAACACACTTCCACATCCAAAGAGCACCACCAAAGAAGCTTGGGAGCGCCCTTCATCAGCTCCATCAATCCATTGGTGCCCAAGACTTCCCCATTACGGTTTTTCATTTTTTTATTTATTTTGAGCATCATTTTGGGTTTGTGCCTACAAACCCCATCCCTTTCTCTCATCCTCTCTTTTGGGTTCTCACACCACCTTCAAGGTGTGAAGAGGTTAGTCAAGCCTTACCTTTCAAAATTCTTGAATCAAAGGTGAGCTAGCCTTCACCTGTAAGAAGGCTAGTGGGTTCTTGCTCAACCAATAAAAGCAAGCTGTAATAGGTTCTAGACTAACCTTAAAGTCTAGTGGGTTTCTTGCTAAAACCATTAAAAAGCAAGCGGTAGTAAATCTCTCAATGGTTGAGTTGGGAGCGGAGACGTAGGCTTGGGTTTAAGCCGAACTCCGTTATCAAGCTTTGTGTCTTGCCTATTTTTTTTCCGCTACACTTTAATTTTAATTTTATTTGTTAATTAATTTTTAAAAGGCAATTCACCCCCCCCCCCTCTTGCCATCACTTCCTTTCTTTCTCCGCCCAACAAATGTTTTCTATAACAATTTTTTAGACTATAAGATAATCCTTATATCCAAAAACATATGGTTTAATATTGGTGAAAGTAACTTCAAACTATATATAAAACCATTTTTTCATGTTCCATAATCCACATCTCCATCCATTGGGGTGAAACCATCAAGAGGTTGAGGGTCCTACTCTCTAGATAAATATGAGGATTGTCCTTTAACACAAATATCCCCATGAACATTACCAAATTCCTCACAGAATACTTCTTAGCGATTTGAACTATTTAATATATCAAATAAAGTTATTTTTACCAGGTTCTAGTAGGGAACCCTCCATAAGAGACACATTTCTATAAGAATCACCAATTGAAACAACTTGTGTAGTAGAGCCCGATCCTTCAATTGCATTGACACAAATTCCAAAAACAAATTGCTTCCTTCATTTTCTCTCACTAGAGTCTCAACATCTAGATTTTTCTAACCCTTATAACTAGAAATAATTAATTTCACCCTCCTCAAATAAAATTCCACATATTCCTAAGAATTAATTTTACCATAAGAGATATTGATTCTCTGTATGTCATCAAAATCCTCCTCCAATACTTCAGCCCATGCGTGTCCCTTCCCTATGCATTTGGGATAACCTCCACAACATCTTGATCATTACACTACCTATACAGATGGAATTTTCCTCTTAGAACAAGAACCTAACAAACTTGAATTGGAATATAATTCCCATTAACATTTGGAAGATCATCTTCAGTGGCAGTCTCCCCAACAGAGGGTTAACCCCTCATGACAAGCTCCTACCCCTGATCAACACAATCCAGAGATTCTTTGGAAAAAAGTACAATCCTACCTAAAAGCTGATCCTATACTAATTCACTGGTCTTAATCAACACCATCCTGATAAAGTGTCTTGAGATAACCCAACATATCATTATAGGTTTCGGGCATAACGGAAGGGTCAGATGGGTCATGCCCAACTTTTACTTTTAATCACGATTAATGATTAATCTGAGATTTACATGATGATGAATGCCATGATCAATGAAATTGAATCGAAGAATAAAGAAAATGGATAAATTCTAGAACCTAATTGTGGGATCATCAAATATTATTTATAATTAATTTAAGAAATAATATAATTACCTTGCATGAAATTATTTCTTCATTGATGGATCTGAAAATGGCTATACATCATACAATCATTACATTATAGGAATCAAGATTAGATTCCCTCTAGTGGTGATCCACTTTTGTTTTACAAATATTCAAACATTTCTATAGGATTATTTAGGTTCTATAATGGAATATCCTACCACTTTCATCCTTCACATTTGATCACCCCGAGAATCACTTCCAAAAGATTCTCTCTGATCTCTCTAGACTCTAGAGTGGATGGTGGAGGAAGATCCCTGTCTATTTTTTGGGAGATATCTTTGATAATGGAGCACTCTATGGATTTGAGAGGATTCTTAGGATTTAATTTTTCAAAAAAAATGAAATTAATTGGCTCTCTTTAAAAATAATATAATTGGGTTTATAAACCGCTGGGGTAAAAAATAATTAATTGTACAAATTCCCTTTATTATTTATTTAATCCTTTCAGAACCCCATGTTCATAATAATAGTATTATTATTATTATTTATTGATATGTTCCAAACCCAAAAATTAAATTAAATATTATTTAATCAAATAATATTTAATATATATTATTTCTCATCGGGCCTCTAAACTCAGTCTCCCATTCCTTCATAATATTTATCGAGCTAGGAATAATGACTATTTATTTAATAAATAAATATCAATATATTATTATCCAATAAATAAATAAATATTATATTCACTAAATAGAAAATGAATATTTATTAAATATTATGATCACATAAAATTATCTTGAATAACTGGTGATAGAATATTTGTGATCAATAAAATAGGAATAATTATTAAAAAAGATACAGGTATAAAATTTATTAAACTTGGTAAGTAATAAATAATATATTATTATTTAATTGAGATTCTAATTACACTTAGTGTGTGACCCTTTAGGCCTCTTTATTAGTGTCATTGTATGGAGTAGCCTAAATTCAAAGGTTAATATCTTGCAACATATCATGGAACCCATAAAGAAGGATATAATGTTGCAATAACATAATACCTCATATGGATGTCTACTAGGTAATATAATCTATTTATCTTGATATCTATAATCAAAAAAGTTTCATTTTGGTGCCATTAAACTATATCATCGATTACCTTTATTGGACTTTTAGGAAATCGAACTTTCCTATATACATCAAAGCACCCAACGTATCCAACATATACTACCTCATTGTGAACATATGTCATCCATGTTTTCATCAATATATCAATGAATGTGACGTATAACACTCATTAACATTAATATTAAAGTTTAAGGATCAATATTCACATCTATAGATAAGAGAATACAATGAAACAAATAAATTTGGACTTCCAACTAGCAGGTATCATTCTCACAATATCCTACATTGGATATTACCAAGGGCGTACACCATGAGAAGGTTCCTCAAAGTCCTATGAGTCTCCATTACTGATAGCCTGAATAATTTTTTCCCTCAAATAATTGCATCTGGATATAGAACATATAGTTAAGAAACCTATTGTGACACTTAGGGGTTCTCAGCATAGCGGGGAACTCCTATGAACTTTGAATGTGACAGCTACTCTTCAACAATTATTACAAACTATGTTATGCAGAAGAATAATCATAATGTGATAAGGATTTTATTAATATTAAAAACAATGAATATAGCTTATCAAAAAGTACACATAAGTTGGTTCTAGGTCAGAAAATCCAGCAATAATTCATCTTATTACAACATAAAGAGCATAAGAGACCCTTATGACATTGATCTTTAGCATGCCCTACAATTTGACAACACAATAAGTAGGGGGATTTATCATAATCAATTTTCACACAAAATTCGTCATCCAAAGAATAAATGACAACATTCTCAATGAGGGGTGAGAATAACTTCACTTTAACCAATACATGATCATAGAAGGAAAACATCACTTCTTCTATTGTCTAGTCTATTTTAATGGGAACACCCAGAGTAGAAGCAATGTCATAAAGGAATTTTTGATGCCATAAAATTCAACTAAGAATAAATATTTTTACCCAGACATGAGCTCTCAAGTTCTTCACCTCAAAAGGATTGAATCTATGATCCCACTCCTGTAAGAACACAATTCCATACCTTAGCGCAATAGATCCAAATCACCGCACCATTTTCTTGAGATCATTAGAGGGAAGGAGTATTTCAAAAATACCCTTGCCCCATTGGAATACACTTGAGATTTCTAAAACCTGAAATGTTCAATAACTAATTAACTAAGTACTAAGTATTCCATAACATACCTATATGAGGATGAACCAACCTATCAATGACTAAATACAAAAATATATTGAATATTTCCAATATGTAATCCTCATTCGTAGTGAGATGTGTAGTATTAACTCATTTAAGCACTGGATTTGGAACCCCATCATTAGAGTTGGAGAAAACTCTTCACTGTAAACTACTAGAATCCAATCCCGATCCTATCATTGTCAATGAAGAATATTCTTCCTTGATTTTCCTATGGTAATCTTGATGCGCAATGGAACCATAAATCTCACCTCCCAAAAATTGATCAATATTGATGTCATAAGGTAAATACATTGTATTGAAGAATCCCGAGATGTCGTCATCACCGATGTAGGGATCCCCTAAGAATCGCATCCTCCTCCTTCTTCTAAACACTCTTGCAGAGAAAATTTCCTTTATTAATATATAAGTATATACTATAGCGGCTTGGTTCTAGGTGTCTCCCAAAGGTACCTCATACCCATTTCGTCACATGGACTCAAGCACATTTCCCTGAATTCCAGAGGCTACTGACTATCAGTGAGGGACTTGGGTGTGATAGTGGGGAAACTATTCCCTCATTTTCCATGTAACACAATGGAAAAAAATAGTAAACAATAAAAAAAGTATAAATACCATACAACTGAAGTAAATAGCGGAATACTGATAGTATAAACAATGAAAGCATACATAAAAAATGATTCATGTCATATGTATCTAGTAAAGCAGCTAAACAAATCACAATTATGGAAATACAATACTAAAACCGGAGCACAGAAAGCTGAAAACTCAAGCATTATCGCAAGCCTCATCTTGGTCACATGCTCTCTAACTCCAACAACAATAAAGTACCTGATGACAAAGGGCGCTTGACCTTATCTATACCTTCAACCATATAATCTATTTGGGCCTAAAATAATGAACCAAATAGGGTTTGAGACGAATTCCAGTAGGTAACCACCAAAATATATGTGCCTAACTATCAGTGAATATATATAGCAGGCAATATGAAAAATGAGGCAATAAACTTGGAAGTACTCAATAGTAAACAATCCTAAATCTCTAAATACATTCATTTTCATTTATTAATTATTCAACCCGTTGAATAATGAATCTCGTGATCTAGCCTAATCTCTGTATACCTCCATGTAAAAGTAACAATAGACTTCTTTGAAGACCATATAAAGAACCTAGTTAGAATGAGTCCAAGCTTGTTCTTTGTCTTGGTTGACTCATCATAGACAAACAATAAATCATTCATAACAAACCTTTGGGAAATATCTTACAGTCTAACCCATTTGGTTATCATACCAATAATCAATTTCAAACGACCACCTTGGAAGCTCTCAGGGTTAACACCCATGGGTCCACATGGAATCAATAAATTATACACGACCTCCGAGTAACTCTCATGGTAAATACCCCATGAGTCAACATAGTATAAATAATCATAAACATCCTCCTGGGAAGCTCTCATAGTCAATACCACTTGGTCAGATTCTACACCAAGGCTCTCATAGTCCTATATAAATAAAAATGTAAATCCCCATAGTTTTCCTAGTCCAAGGATCTCATGGTCCACTGGAAGATTAGTGCGCATATCATATCAATGCATCACATGTAATCTAAAATGACTACATGGATAAAATTAAAATGCCAAAAAACTACAATTATTATAATCAATCAACTTCATCCTAAATAATTCAATGCATGGAAACAAGTTATGCCTCATAGGAAACCTATTCCAAATGTACATAAACAACTAATCAAGGGAACACGCCCGTGGGGTGTCCCATAACAAGTGTATAAAACTTATGCATAGGGAACAACCCTTAATAAAACAAAAAAAAATCACAGTAGGAATTAAATAGGGTTAAAGACCAAAATACGCAATACCCCAAAAATGGGTATTCGATACTTTAAGAAAACAAAATCCAAATAAAATCAAACAGATAAACAAACCACCTACCTCGATGTTGTACGATGAACACTCTTGAATGTCGGGCCATGAATCGGCCTAGAATGACATAGATCTACAAAAAGTGGTAAAAAATATAAACCATAGATAACTCAGGAGAGAGGCGAATTCAGGAAGACATGATCTATGGAAAAAGATAACTCATTGGTAGGAATCCAACGCACCTGACAGTGTCTCACTCAGAGCTCAGACCGAGGAATGGGAGGTGGTCAAAAATCTTCAGCATTCTATCACTCTGTTGTACGAGACATGAGGAAACAAAGTGTTTTATAGAGATGAGACATGAACCTTTTCTAACACATCAAATACAAATAAAAGTACACAATTTGTTCATTCAATATAAATGTCGTGTACTACCTTTAATCGACCCCCGCTTTAGGCAGTTTTCCAAGTCACTTACATAGTCATGTACTCTGCCATTAAACGAACTATAAACGACTACACGCAACAACTGGGTACATGAAGTGTACTTAGAAAATTTCCTAAATCTTCCTTTTTCCTCAAAACAACTTTAATTAAAGATCAATACCAAAAATGAAGATCCAGGTTCATAAAAACACCCCCCCTTAAAGAAAATCGTCCCTGAATTTCCCTTCTAAGGGTGGTGTAGAATAAACTTCAAAAAACTATGTCCACTATGATCATACGTCAGCCTCCCTCTCACAAGTCTCATCCTGTACTTTCCTATTCTTCAACAACACCTGTACCAGAGGAAAAAAATGACCACAGAGAACCTTCGTGTTACGGTCCACAATCCAAATTGGGTGCTCCTCGAAAGATACATCCACCTCCAACCCAACCTCCATAGGTTTAAAAACACGAGACAGGAAGGAAAAGTAACACATAGTTGGGAAACATGAAATATTTCGTGTATAGCCCAGTACCTCTAAGGAAACATCAACCAATAGGAAACCATCTAGCTTCTCTCCAACATATCAAATGGCCTGAATTATCTCAGTTAAAGCTTCCACTGCCTCTTAATCCTCATGTGTCCCAACCTCAGTGTGACACATAAGAAAAAATAATATCCAACCACAAACTCCAAAGGTCATCTCCGTTGATTTGCATAAGATTTCTATTTAGACTGTGCAGTATCCATCCTCTTTCAAATCAACTCCACCTGCTCAATGGTCTCCTGGACAAGACGAGGTCCCAACATAGCTACCTCTCCTACCTCTAGCCAACATAGGGGTGATCGGCATGGCCTGTCGTAAAAATCCTCATAAGGTGCCATATGAATTGTCTCTTGGAAACTGCTATTGTAAGAAAACTCGACTAGGGGTAAGTGTCTCTCCCAAGATCCCCCAAAATCCATAATGCATGCTCGAAGAATATCCTCCAAAACCTAAATTGTATACTTGGACTAACCATCTCTATGGGGATGGTAAGTTGTACTAAAAACTACCTGTGTTCCCAAATCCCTCTGTAGTCCCTTCCAGACACTAGAAGTAAATCAGGCATCCCTGTCTAAAATGATAGAGTTCAGAACACCATGTAAATGTAAAATCTCTTGGATGTACAATCTTACAAGATCATAAACACTGAATTTTTCCTTGATCAGAAAGAAATGTGAAACCTTCATGAGTCTGTCAACAAAAACCCAAACTGCATCATTCCCTCAGGGTGACCTCGGTAAAACCATCACGAAATCCATCGCGATGTCATTCCACTTCCACTTGGGAATGAGTAACTACTGTAAAATTCATGTTGGTCCTAATGATCTACCATCACCTGCTAACAAGTGGAACATCTCGTGATGAAACCACATCTATCCGTCTTCATACCTGGCCACCAATACTGATGGTGTAGATCTCTATACATCTTGGAAACACCAGGATGAACTACCAAAACTAAGGAATGAAAATATTGCATCAACTTCTCACATGTGTCTGCTGACACCCATACACGTATATGAAAATGCAAGACCTCATCATCGCCTATGGTCCACCCAAGAGTAGGGTTCTCGCCTGGAACACTCTCCCATTGGACTAGGACTTCAGAATCTGATAGCGGCCTCATTCTCACTCGGTCTAGTAGAGTAGAGGTAATAACTATATAAGAAATAAATGTTTTCCCCTATCTGTCGTGAACCTCCAAATTCATCTCATAGAACAGATCCATAAGTTTCCACTCACTAATGTATTCCTGAACTATCTACATCTAAGTCCTCTATCTCAACACATCCACCACTGCATTGCCTTTCCAAAGCATGTAGGCAAGCTCAAAGTCAACAGACTAAAGGTACACAACCCACCTTTTCTATCTCAAATTCATATCAGATTGAGTAAAGATATACTTGAGGCTTTTTTGGTCAGTTAATACCACAAAATACTCTTCGAAAAGATAATGTCTCTAAAAATGCAAATCATGTACAACTACAGCTAATTCAAGATCATGTGTTGGGTAGTTCCTCTCAGGTGGCCTCAACTATCGAGACCCATACACAATGACTCCATCCCCCTATATAATCACTCCTCCTATCCTGATACCTGATTCATTATAAAAAACAATGTAACTCTTTCCCTACTCATGTAAAATCATTATCGGTGCTGAATTCAATCTCCCTTTCTTCTCCTAAAAAGATGATTCATTGGAATTTGTCCACAAGTACTTTGGTCCCTTCTTAGTCAGGCCTGTTAGCAGTGCTGCTACGCATGAAAAGTCCTGTATAAAGCGTTTGTAGTAACCATCCAGCCCCACAAAACTCTTTACCTCAAATATGTTCTTAGAATTATCCTAGGAAACTACTTCTCTCACTTTCTCTGGGTATACTGAAACTCTTGTCTCTTAGATAACATGACCCAAGAAGTAAATATGGTCCGTCCAAAAGTGGAATTTTGAGAGCTTGGAATATAATTGATTCTCTCTCAATGTACTCAATATGATATCAAGATGGGTGGCATAGCCATGTCGAGTGTGAGAGTACCCCAAGATATCGTCCATGAAGACTACCAGAAAAGAATCCAAGTAAGGATTGAACACTTAGTTCGTAAATTCCATGAAAATTGATGGCATGTTCGAGAGAATGAATGACATAAACAAATACTCGTATAGACAATACCTTCTCTGAAAGGCTCTAATAGGTATATCTGATGGTCTAACGTGCATCTAATGATAACTAGATATCAAGTCAATCTTCAAGAACACCCAGGACCCATAAAGCTGATAAAAAAGTTCATCAATCCTCAGTAAGGGATATCGGTTCTTGACCGTCAACTGGTTTAGCAGCTGATAATCCACAAAACTTCTGAGGTTACCGTCTGCCTTCTTCACAAGTAGGATAAGAAAACACCAAAGAGAAGTACTAGGTCAGATAAAACCCATTTCCTACAACTCTTATAACTACTTCTTGAGCTTCTATAACTATGGTGTAGCCATCCTATATGGTTGAATGGACATCGATGTTGCACTTAAGACAAGCTCAATAGATAAACCTACATCTCTCTCTAGAGGTAAACCTAAAAATTCATTTGGGAAGACATCTCTGAAACAATCCACCACTAGTTGAAAGTCCACCTGTGAAGTCCCATAGTCATCCCAATATAATCTGGAAAACTGATATGCAATTCTTCCCAAACCATGATGCTCAGGTCCCGCTCTGCTCGCCCAGACATCCCAATCACCCTTTTGTAGGAAATACTTGGCCTCTGGTGATGTGAAACTCACCCTACAAAAATAGTAGTCAAGAAAGGACTGAAAGGATACTAACCACTCCATTTTGAGGATGACATCGATTTTTTTCATCTCTTGGACATAGAGGTCCCATAAGAAGTGACACCCACCAACCTCTAGAGGGAACTCCTTGCACTAACGTACACTAGTCATCCTAATCCCCAAAAGAGTGTCTTGTGTCACAATATCCTTATATGTAAATATACAGAGCCCATATCTCTCTATAATGACAATTGATATTAAATAATGGGAATCCCTTGTATTGAGAAGTGTATAAGCTAAAACTGGGGAAACTAGAATCGTACCTCTAACCATAGAGGGTCTGGGATCATGCTATTGCTGGGTCTGCTCCACTAAGAATGTCTGACTCATGTCATGGCCCTACAACCCTACCAGACTACCCAAAGCTAACTCACACTACTATCGCTAAAAACTTATCTTCTGGCCACCACGACCACCTCCTCAGCCTGAACAGTCTGGAAAACTCCAGTTACCTAACTGAGGAGAAACTGGTGGTCCTACATTAGAACGTGGAGTCCTAACTGATCCCATATCACTATCTTCTGGTGAGAAAAACTAGAAAAATTCTGAAGATGATCCATCTTGACGCAATCTCGGCACTCAACTGGGTATCTCAGGCATTGAGGTCCTATGTTCCCACTCCTCCTGCAATTGTAGCACCTCACCTGGCTTCCCATCGGTACATCCCTACTTCTGGTATCGTCACATGAAGTCTCCATATGGATCTTCATGCTATAAAATGAAGTAGTTCTATCCCTATATGTGTAATAACCCTAGGTCGCATCTCCCAACTCCCTCAGATTACGCTCAGTAATCAGTGCTTAGTTCACTATATCCATCACTGAAGTCAGCCTGAATACATTCACCTGTGATTGGATGTCATACCACATACCATACTCAAACTTCCTAGCATGTGATAAATCGTCACCTCCCAAATCCGATGTAAAGTGATGAATCTCTCTGAAATGAGAAGAGTAATCCATTACTAAAAGATCTCCCTGTTCCAAATGCATGAACTCTCAGGCTCGATCAGCCATCAATGTCTTCGGGTAGAAGTAGTCAAAGAAGGTCTTCTAAAACTCTTCCCTAGCCATATCCCAATGAAGTCTCACCTGTGTGATAATATCCCACCAACTCTAGAAAGAATCACGAAGCGTCTATGTCACAAGCTTCACCCTCCTCTCTAAAGGAGACTCTAGATGCACTAAGATTTAAAGAATAGCCTTTAACAATGACTATGTTATCTATGGTCCTCTATATCATAATAAGGTGGGAGGATGATACTATTGGACCACCCTCTTCAACTATTCCTTGGTCAGGACAAGATGTTATGGTCCTTGGAAAATCTGCACCGTCCTCATAAATCTTTCACGGAACAGTTCATCAGCACCTATGTCTGGTATAATAGCTGGTTCCAAGACGGGCATGATAGGAGGATCTGCTGGTAGTCCCTAATCTATCTTTTTCGATGTCTAGTCATCTCCCTACACCGGCACACAACCGGAGGACGTCTTGGCGGCATGACTCTATAAGGTCAAGTGCACACCTCAGTTCAAGATTATCAAAGACTACAAATTTAAGTGATAAAATGGAAAAGGATGAGGAAACATTCAAGTTTTACAAAATAGGTTTACACAACGTGTATAAACTATAAACAACATGTTCCATTAAGATTTTAATATAGCATGTACCTCTGCCAATCCTGGTCATGTAACACCCCTTACACACAGTGTGTTCCTCCTGAGACACAACATGCACTTGAATTATTCCTCCTACCAAGGTTATTCTACCTGGATCGAGCCACATAGTTCTCTCCTAGGTAACAATACATGGCGTGTTCACCCAATACCCAACATGTATTACTTAAGTTATATCTTCCTGTGTCATTAGCCACACATCCGGACACATGGTCCTTATGGCATGACGTGTACTCCCAGTACACATAGTGTTCTATCAAAGTTTATAAACCCAATGTCTCCAATTTACACACGCCTTTCATTGGGTGTGGAAAAAACATTTATTTACTATGTTAAAATATATTGTAGTGGTTAACTTATGTTGTCTCCAGAGAGGAGCGCACAACAATCATGTTTGTCACTTTGTACTTGAATTTGTTTGATTTTGAAAACAATGAAACAAAACTAAAGAAAGAAATAAAGTATAATATTTAAAAAAAATTGAAAAGTAATGTGATTAAAAATAGTGATAAGTGTTGGTTGATCAGGTTGGGACTGGTTTTCCAATTTCAATGGTATCATAGTTCTTATTTATTAATTCCTCTTTTATTAAATTGATGAAAATGAGATTTCACAATCGCTTCCTCTCACTTAATTATTTAATGATGTTGGGAGATTAAACCTGACTAATATATTAGTTTATTCTAATCTCTGTCCTTTTGTGAAAGAGTTGTAGAGAATACCCTCAATTGATTAAGGCAATTCCCAATCAAGTCTTGTTTATCCGAAACAATATTGAATATTCAGTACAAATCTCACACGTACTGACGATCATCAAGTATTTCACCACTATGTTTTAATCTATTCCATCATATATAGACCATAAAATAGTGGGGGATATAATATTAATTAAACAAATAAATAATAATAACATAATATATAATCAAATGCAATTGCACAAGATAATATAAGTTGTTATTACAATTGAAACCAACTCCATAATAGAGAAAACATTTTATAACATTAAGAGCATGAACTCAAACATTAAAAAATAGAAAACCTAACCTTATTAAATAACTCATAATATTTACCCCACCATGGTAAGGGTAATTTAGGAGAATGGGGATGAATTATGCATTATAAAACTAAGAAGAACAAAAGAATGAAAAGAAAGAACCAAACTTTTCTCCTCCAGAATCTGTCCACCAGAAATATAGCTTCGTTTCTCCCCCCATATCTTCGAATCATGCCGAGGTACCTTCTTATAAGACGTGTGTAATGTAGTTGGACATCTACCCAATAAATATCAGATCAGTTTTAGCCGTGTGGAAGGAGTTATAGCCAATTTAGTAGACTTCACTAATTCTGGACACCAATCACTATTCCACTAACCTTAATTTGACTGGTTAAATGGAGGCCTTAATCAACTCAGTTATACTTGAAATTTAATGTGAAGATTACTAGTCAAGTTGGATTTATGACCCAGCTAGAATAACCACATTTGGTGTGGTTATCTTGAGATATTGATCATTGAATGAGTCATGGTCCATTTTGCCGGCCAGAATAAATGGTCACATTGACTGAATTATTTCGGCTTGTTGGATTTAGAATTGGCCTTTGTTCCTGAATACTTTGTGTAGCCCACGAATCAAGACATCCTAAAAAAATGAATCACGTGTATTTGATGAATATTGTGGGAATTATGCTTAAAATACAGAGGAAACATAAAAATGTTTAAATGTCCAGAATCAACCAATTTTCACACTTAAGCTCAAAACTCACCAAAAGTCATAAAATGATGAAAAGAAAATAAAATTGGTTAATGGGATGGGATTAAATCATTTAAAAATATATGAATAATTATGAAAATATGATCTATGTCAATTCCCCCACACTTATCACTTGGACTCCGGGACAAGTAAACATCAATATTAAATCAAAACAAATTTAAAACATATCTCCATGAGATCTAAAAATTTAACCCCATGAAACAAAAAATATAATGTCTCATAACAACCATTATTCGAAGTTCTCAATTTAGTTCATTAAATATATATCCTCTTCATTTATTATACCATACACAAAAAATACTTACCTAACATGCATTTTTTTCTCATCACACAAATATCAATTTTCAACAATGTCTTTCTCATCTAATACTCATGCAAGGGTCACCATAGGCTTGATAAATTCCTACATCTCCACCTGATGTGAGTCAAGCACATATGTTTATCATTAGTAATTTTCAAGGTTGTTCTGTGGCTTTATGTTGGTAGGATTTATATGTGAAAAATTCTGAGGCTAGATAAGGAGTGCTCGACTCTTTTTGAAGAAAAATTGCATTGTTCTAATTTTTACTAAAGTGTAGTCTCCTCCTCACTCCACTTAGCAGTAAATCAGCTCCATTAGAATGAAACATTAATGAAATTTCACACCATTAATCATTTTATCGGTAAACATTTTAATCATCTCAAACATGATTTTTCTTGAAAGCTCCCAAAAAGGCACAACTTTCTTTCTCCATTTGAAGCTCCAGAAAGGCACATCTTCTCATACATGAAAGCTCCAGAAAAGGCACAGCTTCCAAAAAAATGATTTTTTAGCAGCATATTATTCTCTTAAACATTTTATTTTCCACCCAAAGTATCACCAAATAAGGTAGCACAGTACAAGACAACTTCCCCCACACTTAAGTTCAACTAGATTATGCAATTTCACTTTAAGAGCAGGTTGGATAGGGAAAATTGGCTTATAATGTGGCTAACCTAACAGGTTGTTCATAGATTATCTGGGAAAAAATGATTAAATGTACCAGGTGGTCAATTATAAAAAGTATTATTTTGAAAATTGTGCTTAAATACTAAAGAAATGCCTCAATCATTTAAAACAAATGTACTTCAAACCCTCAAGTTTTGACAGAAATACATCATATTATGGATAAATCAAGCATGATATGGTTCTCTAAAGAAGTGAGATGAAATAAATGATTATGAAAATTAGGTTTATAAGCCACACATGAAAGTGATTTCAAATATAAAGATAGTGAATTTTGGAGAGGGATTAAAAAATCAGAGTACTTTTCATGAAATTTCCAATTATTTGAACATGAAACAAAGTCAATTTCAGCATTCATTTAAGCTCATTTTCATGGGATAAATTTTTTCACACTTTTAAATGGGTTTCAAAAATATATTTGATATTAATTTTAGATCAAAATTTTTAAAAACACACAAAAACATGAAAAACACACATTTTTTTGAAAAACAGAAAAAAAAAACAATTAAAAACACTAAACTATATTGGTTCCCTCCCCCACATTTAAATGATGAAGTGTCCACAATGCATTCAAATTGATTTAACATGTAGGAATATTGTTAAATTGAATCATATCAATACATAAAGTGTAAAGGAATGGTACAACCTGACTTATTGGTAGTGTAATGTTGAGTTAATCTCTTAAGTGTTACAGATATAAAAACCTAAAAACAAAGGTAGATAATAAAAACAAAATAAATTTATTGAAAGTAAAGAAAATATAATTAGAATTAGAATAGAAGAATAGATCCTGGTTTAATCCCACAAGTGGGCCCGGGGTTTTGAATGCCTCCAGATGGGCAGTTTCAGTTGGTTATCCCCAATCTGACGGTGGGTTGTGTTTCTTTGAGATAAACCACCAACACATTTTCCTTCCAGTTAGAACTTATTCCTTTTTGTTGAGGACTATATGGATACGGTACACCAAGTACACTCTAATGAAAATGATATGCATCTTGTATAGTGGGTTTAGGATAAATAATGAGTCCTCCAATTTCATGGTTTCCAATTTCAAAAATTCTTCTTCATTCTCCAGTGGTTCCTCAAGGCATGCTGCATCAAAATAATAGTCAAAGAGTAAATCGGAGAGTAATTCAATTTGAATAAAATTAAAGCATGATGAATCAATATCAAGATCTTCCCTTTCAAATTAATCATCTAGTGTCTATTTTTCCTCATGGAAATCCAATTTTTTCTCCTCTTGAAATTTCTATAATAAGCATTTATTTAGTTCAGGGAGCTCCATATGTTTCTCTTTAGGTGTATCTTCTTCTTTTTTCTCACCCACCAAGGAAATACATTTGTTGCCAAAATATGAAAATTTCAAGAAATGGAAAAAGATACTCAATTCAGATTATATATAATCAGAATGAAAAGAGTTAAGAAAAATATGATCTCCCTTGTGTTTATTTACTTCAATTGATTCTTCGGTATGTGGTTTCTATTGTAGTTGAATTTCACAAGATAGAGGTAGGTAGTCGGGCTCCTCCATCTTTTCATCAAATTCTACCACTTTGGTGGTGTATTCTTTCAATGGTTCTGGATCTTCTATATTTTAAGAAATATGTGGATCAAGTAGTTCTTCACAGTTATTCTATAATCCATCTAGATCTATTTGATCTCTCACATGTATCTCAGTAGGTAATTTTTCCTTCTTACCCTCCATTGGTTGATTCATAGGTTCTAGATTTTCCATCATTGCATGAACATATTAAAATGCAAGTTCTACTTTGTTCTCTAGTTTTTCTATGTCATTTATAAGTTCTTGAATATAAACTATATCATAACCAACCTCATCTACTTGTTACACTTATGGGTAATTGTTTCATGAATTAAAGAGATGATGCTTTGAAAACATTGTGGAAAAATATTTTTTTATGTTTTTTTAAACGTGTTAAATATTTATAATTAGATTATGGCACTACCTCCCTAGTAACGGTGCCTTGTTTTGACACGTGCCTATCATGGGGTGTCAAAAAAACAATTATTTACTAAGTTAAAATATAGTATAGTGGTTAACCTAAGTTGTCTCCAGAGAGGAGTGAACAACAATCATGTTTGTCACTTTGTATTTGAATTTGACTGATTTTTAAAACAATGAAACAAAACTAAAGAAAGCAATAAAGTATGAGATTTAGTACAACTTGAAAATTAATGTGATTAAAAAAAGTGATAAGTTTTGGGTGATCAGGTTGGTATTGGTTTTACAATTACAATGTTATCATAGTTTTTATTTATTCATTCCTCTTTTATTAAATTGATTAAAATGAGAATTTACAATCACTTACTCTCACTTCTTTGTTTAATGATGTTGGAGAGATTAAACCTTACTAATATATTATTTTGATGTAATATATATCCTTTTATGAAATATTTGTAGAAAATACCCTCAATTGATTAAGGTAATTCCCAATCGAGTCTTGTTTATCCCAAACAATCTTGAATATTTAGTACAAATCTCACATGTACTGATGATGGCCAAGTACTTCACCACTATAATCTGATATATTCCATAATATATAGACCATAACCTAGTGGGAGATATAATTTTTTAATTAAACAAACCAATAATAACAACATAATATAAAATCAAATACAATCACACAAGATAATATAAGTTGTTATTACAATTGAAACCAACTTCATAACAGAGAAAACATTTTATAACATTAAGATAATGAATTCAAAAATTAAAAAATAGATACCTAACCTTCCCCAATAACTCATAATATTTACCTCACCATGGTAAGGGTAATTGAGGAGAAGGCGGAAGAAGTATGCATTATAAAACTAGGAAGAACAAAAGAAAGAAAAGAAAGAACCAAAATTTTTTCCTCCAGAATCTATCCACTAGAAAGATAGCTTCGGTTCTCCCACCCTATCTTCAAATAATGCTGAGGTCCCTTATTATTGTAGGTGTGTAGTGTATTTTTACATCTACCCACGAAATATCAGAACATTTTGAGCTGTTTGGAAGGAGTTATGGACGATTTAGTAGACTTTACTAATTCTAGCCACCAATCACTATTCCACCAACCATAATATGACTAGTTGAAGGGCGGCCTTAGTCAACTCATTTATACTTAAAATTTAATGTGAATATGCCTCTTCAAGTTGGATTTATGACCCAGCTTGAAGAACCCCATTTGGTGGTCGGTAGCTCAAGACATTGATCATTGAATGAGTTATGGTCCATTCTGCCAACCAGAATAAATTTTCACATTGACCGAATTCGTTTGGCTTGTTGGAGTTTGAATTTTTTTTTCTGAAGACTTATATGTAGCCCATGAATCATGAAATCCTACAAAACTCACCAAAAGTAATAAAATGTTTCAAAATAAATAAAATTGGTTAATGGGAAGGGATTAAATAATTTAATAATATATGAATAATTATGAAAATATGAGCTCTGTCACTACTCACATAGTAAGTCACATAGTTAAATCCAAAACGGAGTGTACATACAGTATATGATGTTTACATAAGAAAATTTATTTCTTATAGAACAGAACAACACATGGCATGTGTTCATAACACCACACACTGTGTTGTCTGGGTTTTTGGATAGTAGGCCTATGAAACTTCTTCGAAACCCCTGAATGCTTAAAATTTCATCCAAGTGATGAAAAAATATGACCTCTGTAAGCCCATTATCCCCATGAATCAAATTTGGGCATCCTTATTCATATTAAAACTTGAAAAAAATCAATTAAAGTTCAAACATGATCCACCAAATTCCGATCCAAGGAGGCCCATAACTCCTCAGGTACCAAATTTTGGCATCCATAAAATCAATCCTTACACATTCCAATACCCTTTCAAAATAGCAGGTATTTTCTCAAGACATCTACCACAAAAACATGCATATCTAGCACAAAATCTATCACAATAACGTGAAATCAATTAGGATCCCTAAATGGAAAGACACGAATGCATGACATTTGATCTCTAGAAAGTGTCTATATGATGCATAAGATGTACTAACCTCATCTTATCAGTTTACAATAGAAATATAACCACAATGATATCAATAATAATAGCACAAAACAAGTGTGTCACCCAACGGTGAAATCAAATAAACTGTAACAATTGAAAAAAAAAGAAAAATTGCAACATTTAAGGTAACTTAGATTTTCTCTATACACGGGTTAACTACTCCCTAGAACAGCTTATTAACAACTACATATTTATTCCTATCCTTGTCTATAGGCTCCAAATAGTAATACAAAGATGAAAAAATATCCTTTGATACCACTATATAACGTCCTAGTTCCGGGTGCCACCCAAAGGTACCATGTACCCGGTTGGTCACATGGCCTCAAGTGCATTTCCTCAAACACCGAAGTGGGGAAACTATTCCCTCATTGGTGGAGTAACAAAGTGGAAACAAACATTAAATAGTAGAGGAAGTAGTAATACCATACAACAGAAGTAAACAGAATAAGACTGGTAGTATAAACAATGGAAACATACATAAATAAATTATGCATGTAACATGTATATAGGAAATCATCCAAAAAAATTCCAATGATGTAAATACAATACTAAATCCAAAGTATAAAAAACAGTAAACTCAAATAGAATCACTAGACTCAGTTTAGTCCCATGCTCTCTAGATCCAACAAAAATCAAGTACCTGATGAAGAAGAGAGCTTTCCCTTATCCATACCAGCAACAATATAATTTATTTGGGCCCAAAATCATGACATAAATAGGTTCTGAGACAAATCCCAATAGGAAACTACCAAAATATCTATTCTTAACTGTTAGTGAATACATATAGCAGGCAACATGAAAAATGAAGTAATAAAATATGAAGTACTCAAAATAAAACATTCCTATAGTTTCCAATTACATTCATTTACATTTAATAATTTTTAAATCTATTGAATAATGAATCTCGGGATCAATACTAAGATATGTATCTCTATATGTATAAGTAACTACATATATCTTAGAAGACCATCTAAACAACAATGTAAGACTGAGTCAAAGATTGTGCTTTCACTTGGAAGACTCATCATAGACAAACAATCAATCATTCATAACAACCCTCTAGGAAATCTCTCACAGTCTAACCCCTTTGGTTTAACATAACACTAATCAATTTAAAACAACCACCTGGGCAGTTTTCACGGTCAATACCCCTTGGTTCACATGGAATCAATAAATTATACATGACCTCCGGGTAGCTCTTACTGTCAAAACCCACTAGTTCAATGTAGTATAAATAATCTTAAATGACCTCTTGGTCAGTTCTCACAGCCAATACCCCTAGATCGAAGTCTACACCAAGGATCTCACAGCCATATGTAAATAAACATGGAAACCCACATAGTTTTCCTAGTCCAAGTCTCTCACGGTCAATGGGAAGATCAACATGCATATGATATCAGAATAACACATATTACTAAAACTACTACGTGGATAACATTCACAAGCACAACACCTGCAATTATTATAATCAATAAAATCCATCTTAAACAATTCAAGGTGTGGAAACAAGGTATGCCTCATAGAAAACCTATGCCAAACAACCATAAACAACTAATCAAGGGAACACACCCATTTGGTGTCCCATAATAAGGGTATGCAATCTTATGCATAGGAAACAACCCTTAATCAAACAAAAAAATCATAGAAGGTATTAAATAGGGTCAAAAAACAAAATAAGAAATACCCCAAACATGGGTATTTGACACTTTAAGCATATATAATCCCAAGACAATCAAATAAATGACCAAACGACCTACATCGATATTGTATGATGAACACTCTTGAATGTTGTCCCTTGAATCATATTATAATGACATAGATCTATGAAAAGGGGTAAAATGATCAAACATTGATACCTCATGAGAGAAGAGAAATCTTGAAGAAAGGATCTAGGGAAAGGGAGAACTCACCAGTGGAAATCCAAGGCACACAACAATGTCTCAATCAGAGCTCGGATAAAGTAATGGGAGGAGTTCAAAGATCTTCAGCGTACCGTCGCTCTCCTGTATGAGACATGAGGAGACGAAGTGTTTTCTCGAGATGAGACATAACCCCGCTCTGACTCATCAAATAAAAAAGAAAAGTACATGGCATTTTCATTTAATGTACATACCATGTATGAGCCTCAACCGACCCCCACTTTAGGCGGTCTGCAAGGTCACCTACACAACCATGTACTCGGTCGTTACACAGCCAGTATAAGGTTGCATGTAACAACTGGGTGCATAACATGTACTCAAAGATACACGATGTTTTCTTAGAAAATCTCCCAGATCTTTCTTTTTCTCAAAACAACCTGAATTAACGATCCAAACCTGAAATGAAGACCCAGGTTCTTACATATATAACTATAAATATAATAATTATATTTATTATTTAAATATAATTATTATAATTTAATAATTATTTAAACAAATATATATTTATTTATACTTATTGTCATTAATAAATATACATATGAATATTTTTATATAATTATTAATATATTTATTTAATTATGTATATTTTTATATATTAGGTTCTTGGTGATACAATTACATTCAATCACACACACACCAAACACACATGCTGGAAATTTAGTTCATACCACCCCCCAAGGGGAAAACCCACCCAATAAGTCATATTTATTTTGTAGGTGACTTTCATGCCTACTGGGCCTGAGGCACAATACATGGCCTAAAATACCATTAACATCCTGAAGGCCCTATGCAACGTGCTAACTACATCATCCCGTCTATGTCACCAGGCCTACATCATTCCTGCTTCACCATCTACCTGCATCACCACCTACCTATGTTATTTAAATATTTACTTTTTTATTTATAATTTTATAAAAAAAAAATTAAAAAATATTACATATATATTTCAATTATTAAAAAATTTACATATTAATATATCATATTTATGTTAACTATATGATGCATTTTTTAATTAATGTATATAAATAAATAACATTTTTTGAATATAAATATGTTAATTATATATATATATATATATTAATAAAACGATTAATAAATGTTTATATCAGTGCTAGGAGTAGAACTGATAAAGATCCACCTTCATTAGTGCCAAAAAAATCCCTAATAAAGGGTACAACTTTATAAGTTCTTTTTTTAGTGCTGATTAAAGTTACCTTTATCAGTGATTTTAGCTAGTGCTACTAAAGGTTACCCTTTTATCAGAACTTTATAATTAGCACTGATAAAATCGGGAAGAGGACAAGGTGTGATCTGTGGTAGTGGTGATCGGTGATATTTCATTAATGAATAAAGAGATAAGGATTTCCCCTTATATTTTTTAATGAAAGTTGATATCTCATTCCCTTTGATAGGAATAGAACATCCTAATTAAATACATGGTCATTGTGTTTGGTGGGAAGGTTCATCCCTAAAAAGTCAAACATAGAGTCATCGAAGCACATTTTTTCATGATACCAACATCAAACATTCTTAACTATAGATATCATAATAAATGGATTATATTACATCATGAGTTTCCTTATTAAGTTTTAGGTTTTTTACATCTACTCTTTATTTTATGGGTGTATTGGCCTGTTTTTATATTCTAACCATGAATTTTAGAAGGTACCACCTAATACCGCTAGGAAGGTGTCCTAGATGGTCACATACTAAGTGTATTAAGAATCTCAATTAAATTCTATTTGAATTTAACAAGTGATAATAAATATTATTTGTTCTTTATAGTTTTAAAATTATTCAAGGTTGTTTGGTCTCCAATATTTAATCATCATTTATTCTATAAAATTAATATATGAGTTAAATTAAAAAAATAATTATTAAGGTTTAGGGAGTAGAATATTTATTATTTTTATTGATGAATAATGCATCAATATTTATATATTAAATAAATAGTTATTCAAAGTTCGATGAATATGAAGTAAGACGTACATATCTATTTTAATGGTCTGATTAGAAAATTTAATATTAAATATGATTTAATTAAATACTAATTTATTTATTTTAAAAAAGGATATTTATCTATTGGCAGGCTTTGTGTATTTCAAGAAAAATAATAATATTTGTGTTATTATTATACATGGGGATCACTAAGAAATAGATAATTGTTTAATGTCCTATGTACAATTACCAGCCCTGGACTGGATTTATAAATAGCTAGTTATATCTCATTTCAGTTTTACCCACTTATTGTGAACAACAAACCTAGGGAGAATTTTATCAACCCCTAGAGTGAATCCTATCAAGAACACACTCCATAACAAGAGTTTGAATCATCCTCCAAACTCTCAAGACTTTGAGTGGTCCTTAATAATCCTTGGTCTACAAAGCGATTCTTTATGTGATCAATGTCAAATGACGCAAGTGATAAGGATCAATCATGCTAGAAACTATTGATTTTATAGTGATGTTTATAGATTTTGGAGCACATATGGATCATTGTAAGAGGGATTATTCCAATAGATACTATGTACAAAGATATTATGATGAGAGTAGTTAACCAAATAATCAACAAAAAAGTAATTAAAGTACAATGTATTTCTAAATCTATCTAAAAATTAATTATAAATTATATGTGATGATCTTGTCTTTTGGTTACAATATTGAAAAGTCAATTAATATTGGATTTAATTATGTAGGTCATGGAATTATTCATCATATAAATCTCATATTGTTCATCAATTGAAATAAGAAACTTAGTTTTTAATGCTTAATGAGAGATTCTATTACGCTCGGATTCATTAGGCACAGCCTACCCCCACTGTACCATGGCCTACCCCCCTTTGTGAAATTTCACAGAGGTATGGAGTAAGTCCTTACGAGAAAATAAGGATTGTCTATGGAACTTCCCACACACTGGGACATGGTCTTCTCCAAATCCAAAAAAAATAAAGTCATGTAAAATGCCTTTAATAGAGAATAACCACCTTCCATGCTATGAGGTTTCTTCCTATAGTGCGTTTACTATGATTTAAAAAGGTTTATATGAAAATATGTCCAAAACACATAAAATTTCCAAACTCTAAAATGTTTTTAGTACAACCCCAAAATTATATAATATAAAATATCATAGTTACATGGGGCTGTCATAGTCATAGTCAACTCTTAAAGGTTACCATCAAGTGGGGTTTTTCAAATTAATTAGTGTATTACTAATAGGGAAAGGTCATGGATGACCAAACTATTTTTATATGCATAAACGTTAGAATTTATTTGATTTGTTCCAATAGTTATTAGAATTTATTTATCTTCTATATTTTTTTTACCTTAGAATATGTCAAATCTGGTTAAAATATTAGTTGAAAATTTCTTTTAGATTGAATTTAATAACTTTAAAAAATAATTTTTCTCTTAAACTAATGAATGTAACCCTTATAGTGAATTTTGTCTAACAATGAAGCATGTTGAAACTCTTTATATTAATCTTATTCTCAACCTTATTTTTATTGTATCCATAAATTAAAACTATTGATAAGGTTAATACATGAATTTTTTCTTAAAATATCAAATTTCACTACACAAAAAAAGAGGTCATAGTGGTGGTTTATTAGCGGTAGTTCTAATAACTAATGATAAAAAATATTATTAAATATAATTTAAATATGTCAACTATTTCAACAAAACCATTGGTAAAATTTTAAGAAAATATTTAGTGATATTGTTTTTAAACCACTTCTAACATTAAAAAAACAATAACCATCCCCTCCCCCTCACACCTGATGCCCTCTCCCCTCCTGCAAATCCATCAGCCATGCTTCTCCCTAAAATTGAAGAATTACCCTCCCCATTGGTCCCACCTCTCCCTGACAACATAAAACACCCCTACCACATGGACACGCCACTCCCTGGTGTCGGTGACTATCTCTCCCCCTTGGCCCTACCTCTCCCTGACATTGGTGGACACCCCTCCCCCTCCCCCTCAGCCCCACCTCTCCTAGATATTGGTGATCATCCCTCCCCCTCAGTTGTGTCTCTCCTTAACACTGTTGAACACCCCTCCCCCTCAGACCAACCTCTACCCAATGGTGGTCCCCCATCTCCTCAAAAGCTTTCCCATCCCCCCAGTCCCCCTTCCCCAGATGGTTTCCCCTCTACCCCTACGATGACTACACCTCGCACCACCCTCACCTCTGATTCTCATGACCCAAACCCACCTGCTACCTAAAAATGAACCTAGAAAGACCCCCCTATTCCTTGATGAAGATCCCCAATTGTTATCCTTATTCCCCTTTTCCTAGTGAGAGAAATCCCTAATCATAAGGTATAATTTTATAATATTGTTTGATTGGTTTCACTATATCATTATGTAGTATACCATATAGTATAATCAAATGATAAATTTTATCACTCAGGAATCATATAAACATAACTATCATTAATTATTATTACAAATAAAGATCATGAATCATTTATATGATGAATTCCTATTTTCCCACAGGGTTATAAATATTTTTTAACATCATGATTCATTTATCACTGGTGAATTCTTGGTGAGTATGCCTTGGTGATTTTGGGATAATGGTTGATCGAAGGATAGGAAACGAGTTGGTTTTATTGATTAATCACTAATGTTTTATAATTATCATTCCACACTATAATGACAGTTTCTAAGTAAGAACGTACTTAGTATACATTAAAGTTAACTTTGATTTTATATACTATATTTATATAATTATAGGATAGAGTTCGTTATCAAGATAGATGAAGTTGGGTAATGTTTAATTTTCATTGTAATTATTTTATTAACCATTTATATCTTTATATATGTATGTACAAGGATAATAATGACAATATGATACCTATAGATAAAATTTAGATAACATTACCTCGAAACAGAACTTGGTATGCCGAGAGTTTTCAAGGATTTTTAGATTATGAAATTTTAAACTGATCAATGGATGGTAGAATAAAATATTTGTGTCTTGATTTCAAATTCAATATGTGGTTAAATAGAAATAAAGTATATTATCATTTGATACTGAAATATTTTCATCCTAGATATTCATTTTGGATTTGGAATGATCAATATAATGTTATAGAAATTTAAAACAGTGACAATCCTATCAACGAAAGCCAAAGTGACCCCCATAAAGAGAATTCAATTCAAAATTTGATAAATGATGCATTTGTATTTATAGGATACAATATCCAAAATTTTAGTAGAAAAACAAAAACAATAGTTGATTATGAGTAGGTTAATATTTATCAGAACTTCAATGTCCAAAAAATTGAGTTTTATGAATTATATGAATATGGGAAACAAAATTTGTATGAAGGGTGGGACAAGTATTTGAAGTTGCCTTTTCTAATTAATGTGTATCATATCAAGTGTCTCTATGAAATTACTAACAATTTAATTTCCATGATTTTTTATTTTATTAATGATGTGTTTTGTAAATCTATGATCCCTTTATAATTCTATGAGATGAATTAAGTTATCCAAATAAACATGGACTTGATTATAAAAAGATGCATGCCTGACCCAATGATTTTTTTATTTATTGGGGAGAAGATTTTGATAAAGAAGAATTCATAATATTTCATAGAAGTAGATTGAAGTCAATGATCAAAAATGATAGTATATATCAATGAAACCCCAAGAAGAAATAGAAGAAGAAAACTCATGTAAAGGTATTACATTGCTTTCATATGAAAACACATTTGAAAAGATTAATCATGTCATCAAAGACTACATATTATATGATGTAGAATGATCATGATAGTAAAAAATACATGAAGAGACATCCAAAATATTAAATATCATGGAAAATGTTTGGTTAATTATATTCATATTTTTCTTCAGATCCAAGAAATGTACCTTTGAGATTGTATTCTTATTGTTTTATCCCCTTTAGTACTTTAATTACTAATTAAATCATTTTCCTAGTTGATTTTATCAACTATAATCTACCTCTATGGATATGTATGATGAAGACTTCTTTCATTATTTAAATTAGTATTCCTGGAAATGAAATTAATGTATATATTCAACCTCTAATCAAAGAATTGTGATAATTATGGGATGATGGCAAGGAAAAAATATGATTCTTCAATGAGAAAACTATTCAAACTTCATGCTTCATTAATGTGGATACTTAGTGACATTCTTAGTTTGAGAAATGTATCTAGTTAGAGCACTCATATTGGTTTGTCTTGTGTAGATTTTAATTTTTATTTTGAACCTCAATGATTACCTCATAGTAGAAAATGGTGTTTTATGTGTGCTGATCAATTTATTGTTGCTTAACACAAATTCAAGTTTAAAAATAAATAATTAAATGAAAATATTGAATTGAGAAAGACACCTAAGGTGTTATCTAGTTCAGAAATATTGGGACAATTAATGAATGACACCAAAGAATTTGGAAAATGTAATCAGTTTAAAGAAGGGGGAAAAGGGTATGAGGTACAATATATGAAGCATTTCGAAAACAAAAAAGTAATAAAAACAGTATATTTTTTAAACTTCCTTATTGGGAGATTAATTTCATACGTCGTAATATTGACATAATACATATTGAGAAGAGCGCCTTTGATAATGTAATTTTAACATTACTTAATGAGCAGGGTAAATCAAAGGATTACCTTAATACTCATAAGGATTTTTGAGTCAATGAATAGAAATCATTTTTGTTAGGAAATGAGAAAGGAAGGTATTCTTCAGCTATTTTTATAATGAAAAATCATAAGAACGATGTATTCCTTCAAACATTAAAGATTGTAAAAGTTCCAGATGGATATTCAAGTAACATATCAAGGTGTGTGGACTTAAAACATCGAATGATACATTGATTGAAAAGTCGTGACTCATATATTCTATTGGAGTAGTTGTTACTATTGGCATTGTGTAATAAGTTTCCTGAAAAAGAAAATGTGGTAATAGTTGAGTTTTTTACTTTTTTTAGAGAAATTTGTGGAAAAACTTTAAATCCAATTGATCTTGATAATATTTAAGGAAGAATTATTTTGATACTTATTCATTTGGAGATTCTATTTCCCCTTTATTCTTCACTGTGATGATTCATTTGACTATTAATTTACTTAATGAAGCTAAACTTGGTGGACCGGTATACTGTCGATGGATGTATCCAATTCATAGGTACGTTGATATTTTTTTATTGGTGAATTTAATTTTATCAAATCATTGCCTAATTTTTTTTAATGTGTTTCTTATTTTTTTCATCAGGTACTTAGGACATTTGAAATCATATGTGAGGAATAAAGCTCAACTAGAAGGCTATATTATTGAAGCTTACATAGCCGAAGAGTTCTTGTCCTTATATTCTAGAGAATTTGATGGAATTGAGACTAGATTAAATTAGGTTTGATGTGTGGAAAACAACTCCACTAATTATCATTTTGAAAACCAGACATTGGTATTTCCAACAATTAGATGGTTGATTAGAAGGGGATCAAATTTTACTCTGACTGAATTGGAGTATCTACAAGAACATAGGTATTTGATACTCAAAAGTCTTATTCTAGATCCATCCAATAAAGAATTTTTATTGAAAACAAATAGGTGACCAAGGGGTTGATTTCAAAATTTTCTGGAATTAACAAAAGATGTTAATAAGGATATAATCGAATGGTTCACCCGTTGTGTAAGTATATACTCATATTCATATTATTAACATGTATTTATTTTGTCTAAGTTAAAAGTAACACCTTATATACTTTTTTATACATAATTAATATTGAAAATTGAGCTAAAATATCAAATGATTTGAAGTATTTGGATCTAGTTCCTCTAAGGAAGGCTAATAGATTCAATGAATACAATATTTATGGCATTATATTTCTTAGAATTTATCCTAAAGAAGAATTAAAAACTCAAAATAGTGGTTTATTTTCACTATTAGAGGTGTGATACTGTTGGAAGTTGGATTATATAAATGAATTAAGATATCACGGTCAGTTTTTAGTTGTCTTGTTCAAATGCAAGTGGGTCAACATTGATATGGGTGTAATGAATGATTCATTAAATTTTTTTTCTGTAAACTTCTATCACTTCATCCATAGTGATGATTATATAGATCATGATATATCTATCTTGGCTTCACAAGAGAAGATTGTTTATTATATGGATGATGAAATGCATGAAGGTTGTATTGTCATTATATACTTAAATCAGAGAGACATATATGATATGGGTGATGAAGATCAATTGGAACTTTGTGACAATGAACCTCATTAATGAAAAAATAATGAACAGTTTTTTCCTAACAATATCAAAATAATAAAACATATAAGGGAGTGTGAAAATAAAATACTCATCGTAATGGAGGTTGATAACAATGAATACAACAAATATGAAGATAATTTAATGTATAAATTGGTAATTAAAATATATTTCAAGTTATCATTGATAAGTGTTTAATACATATATACATTGTTCTAGTTTTTATCTATTTTTTTGTGTAAACTTTTTTTAGTTTTATATTTTTTTATGATTTTACTATTTCTAAAACATTTGAATTGTATGAATGTTGAGAAATAAAATAAATATCCTAACTGATCAGAATCTCATAACACACCACCATTATCATTAGCTTCAGTAAATCTGATTGGTTCAAATGTACTCGAGATAACTAGAGAGATAGTCGGTTTCCCATATGTTTTTGGTATCTCACCATCCAATTCACCTTTAGTGATGGATTAGTTGGTCACCCCTCCATCTAGGAGATATTTGTGAGTACAATTGTCGGTATGTATTTCATTATAAAAAAACTATATATTTTATTAGTTATTTAGTACATTTTTCAATCAGATAAAGATCAAAATAAGAGATATATAAATATAAAAACATTATATGTATGATACTAGAAGAATTTAAGATTATCATCCCATTTGATGTGTTCATGGTGCCTACTAGTGATATTGTCAGAATCTATGGGCAGATTCTTGGTCACCTTTCTTGCAAGATAGTGATTTATCCCATTAATTATAGAGATTAGAGGCATATTCCTACCTCTTGAAAAAAATGAGGTTTTTCATAATCAAGTAAAGGTAATATTAATTTAATATTCCTTAATAACTAATTTAAATTACATTAGTAATGTTTTTTAATATACTTATAAACGGTTATGTTTTTTATTTATATATGTTTTTTCATTTTGATGTCCCTGACTTCGTTTCATGCCCATGGGATCTGAAAATTTTGGGCAAGAAATGGAGATATTTTAAATGGATATTATGGAATGATTTTAATGAAACATCTTTGAGATCATGAAATTTAAATCTGAAAGTGCCTAAAAGAATTTATCAGGAGCAATGGAAGTTGTTTTTCGATATTAACAGAGATTCATCTCCTAAGATAAACATATTTTATAGTATAGTAATAAGATAAACACAATAAAAATTGTAATTTTTATTAGTGTTTCTATTTTTTTAGGAATTATCTACAAAAATAATTTGATTTGTGAGAAACAAGTCATTCATCTTATCGCTGGGTCAAAGGGTTTTTAGAGAAAAATCATAGTTTTGGTTTGTATTTTATAATTTATTATTTAAATAATTTTATTATATGTCAATTAATTATTACATGTTTATGTTTTTTACAAAAGTCTAATGAATTAGGTCACTTTTTTCCGAATAGAGATGTGGTTTAAAGTGCATAGGGAACTTGATGGATGATTTATAAGTGAACCTATCAAAGACGCTGAAGTACTTTCATTACCATATCATGTTATTTCATTACTATAAAAACAAAATAATGAGAAATATATTATAAAAAACTATCCTAGAACCAAATTAAATGAGGCTGGCTAAATGAATCAAATGATTCCAATTTAACGCCATTTGATACATCTAGTTGGCCCCAATTAATTGGGTTTAAGTACAGTTTATTATTATAATTTATTTTCCAATATTATGTTTTTATAGTAATGAAATAATAACAAATAGTGGTGAAAAATTATTAATAGATAACATTATGATTTTCAAATATTTTAAATAATCATTATAAATATTTTTGTATTAATAGGTTAAAATTCAAGAATTCTTGGATGTGAACCCTTCACAATCATCATTGGTTTCCCATAGCAATGCAGTTGCAATAATTTTAGGGAAGGAACATCCCAGATGTGTATGGGGGATGGATTCTAGGCCCATTGCATAAACTATAATTAGTAGGTCATAATAAATAGCTAGTACTACACTCATTGGGGTTCAAGTAGTGTAGTTTATTGGTAATTACAAAGAGATATTGAAAGGTTGGAAGAAAAAATGCAAGAAGAATACTCTTATAGGAAAACACAAGATCAGTGGTAGTTAAAATTGAAAAATGTATTAATTTTTTAATTTCAATGGATGACTAGTATGATACTTGAAGAAATTTCCATCCTTACAGATTATCTTGCGGAGGTAAATTCTAAATTTCATAAATAATTAACATATTTGTAAAGAACACATACAAATTACATAAATAAAACTAAAATTACACTTTTTTATTGAATGCACACACATTTCTCCATACTAACCACATCTTATGCTGGATTGACATGTGTTTGATTCTAACAACCAAAAAATAAATTATATTCCATTATCCTTAGTTTTGAAAACAATTCGAGCATGTTTTCTTGGTTTTTACTTAGTAAACAGTTTGAAAAGGTGCCAAAACCTTTAAAAACATGTTTCAGGGGGTCAAAACTAGGAAAATGACATCGTATCGCAATGAAATCATAAGATAATTATAGAGGATTTATTTTTGTAATGTATGAAACAATGGAATATCATTCTGAGTTATATATTTCCCAGGATACCTGTAAAATCATTTTTAGTGTTTTATAACCCTAAAACTTGCATGTAATGGTTCAAACCATATAAAAAACCACAAATTGATGTGAAATCGTGGTAAAATAACCAATAGATTATTTTTTATTTGTACGTGCATAAAAAACATCAATTCAACTTGATGTGTGGTCAGAATGTCTCATTTAATTGCTTTTAAAGGTATTAAATCCTTTAAAAACATGTGTTAGGGGGTTAAAATTAAGCAGACAACATTGGATTTCCATTAAATAAGAGGACAATTATCATTGATTGATTTCTGAAATGTAGGAACCAACTACATGTCATTCTGAGTTACGATTTTTTCAAGATTCTCGTAAAATCATTTTTAGTGTTTCAAAACACTAAAATGTGTGTGTAATGATCTAAACCATAGATAAAACATCACATTGGGTTGAAATCATGATACAAATATCGTTGAATTATTTTTGACTTGTATCCATAGATAACATGTCAATACGACGCGCGGTGTGGTCAGAATGGATCTACAAATATTTTTTAAAGTTACCAAAGACTTTAAAAACTCATGTCAGGCATCAAAACATAGAAAAATTTGTCATATTTTTATGAAATTAAATGATAATGAATGTAAATAGATTTATAAAATATAGTAATTAATAGAATTTCATTCTGAGTTACGGTTTTCCTAAGATACCCATAAAAGAGTTTTTAGTGTTTCAAAACACATAAAGATGCATCTAACAATGAAAACCATAGAAACCAACATCATATAGACATTAAATAATGTTAAACCACCATTTAGTTTTTTATGGGAATGTGCAGAAAACATTTCAATTCGACACATGGTGTGGCTGAAATGGATTGGTAAACACTTTTTAAAAATACTGAAGCCTTTAAAAATGTACATAGTTGTAAAAACTAGGAAAACATCATCATATTTCAAAAAATAGAGTAAAATTTATATACATCAATTTTTGAAATTCAATAACTGACGGCATATCATTTCGAGTTACGATTTTCCCAAGATTCCTGTAAATGCGTTTTTAGTGTTTTAAATCACTAAAACATGCATGTAATGGTCAAATCTAGAAAACAACCTCATATTGATGAGAAATAATGGGTAATCCACCTATGAGTTATTTTTTATGTGTATGTGTAGAAAACACATCAATCTGATGTGTGGTGTCGTCGGAATGGCTCGGTAAACATGTTTTTAGTGTTTTAAAACACTAAAACATGTGTGTAATGGTAAAAACAATAGAAAATGACCTTATATTAATATTAAATCATACAACAACCATCATTGAGTTATTTTTGAAATATAGGACATGATTTCATATCAAAGTCTTTAAAAAAATTATTAAGCATAATTTTCGCTAAATAAGTTAGCAGATGTTAGATTCATCTTATCTATTTTATTTTTGTTTTTTTTGAAAAAAAAGCTGCTAAATGATCCAAAATGATACATGAAAAAATATACATCAAATAAAAAAACTACCACAAAATGACTTTTGACCGTGATATACGCGGTAATATTTGTAACCCCTGCTAAACAATTTGGTAGTGGTTTAAACTACCACCAGCAGATGAAAAAACTGATGATAATGCCTGCATTTTTTAGTGATTATAAAACATTGGATATAAAAATTATTTCTCATCCTCTTAGTAAGAATTGTAGAGTCATATATTATGCAATACACCATGTGAACATAGTTAAAACTTGTGGTTTAGAAATTTTTGGGAAAATAATAAATTTATAGGGATCTTATGATTCTCAAATAGTTTATAAATACATTTAGTGATGGAATAAACCTTAATAGAAAAAAAATTATTTCTCCTAAATGTCCATTTGACTCATGGTAAGGTTTTAGGGGTTTTAATACTCACGAATATTTATGTGGTCAATTATAACCTTGTAAATAATCAAGCTCATGTGTTTTGTAATTATCAAGTTGAAATCATGTACTGTCTATTAATTAATAAACCACTCTCCATTAATATATTGCAAATGACTGCGGAAGGGGATTTAAAATCTAAATCAAAGAATAAAATGTTGTTTTCTATGTAAATATATTTCATTTAAATCCATTGAACACTTTCAGTTAAGGTTGGTCCTTAAAATATACTATTGTTTTGTAATACTATAACTTTTTCTTAATCATAAAATGAAAATTAAATTTTGTAAGGGAGAGAGAGATGGAGATGTGTTTATTTAACTCAAGAATCAATGAAATACAAAACATTATTAATTGATATACATTCTCGTCCAACATTAGACAAAATCTGGTAGAGTCTTCCATGCCTTATTCTTTGTCTCTCTACTACAAATAGACCATCTTCTATTTCTAATGGCATCGATGGATCAAAACCTAGATCACTCCCTTATGAAACATCTGTAACAACAAGAAAAAAGCAGAAAACTCATTCAAAATATTTATCCTTAAGAAAACATAATCATCATGGAATCATCTATGGCACCCCAAGAATTTCTTAGTTGGAGCCCTGGGAGGGTAGTTGGTCTCTAAAAAACTATAATAGGGCATTATTTTCCATGACCAAAACTGTGTGAACCGCACAGTCAAAGGATCACACCTCACATTCATTGTATGTCCCACCTTAAACTTCAATAATGATTGGACCCACTACAACTGATCTGGGAAAGGGATGTGTTGACTTTTATCTATGCTAAGAAGAAAATGCGGATAAAATCCCCACCTTTATCAGTTCTAGCAAAAAGCATTGATAAAGGCATATCCTTTATCAATGCTTTTTAGCACAGATAAAAGGATAGATTTATCAATGCTATCCTTAGTTCTCAAAAATGATTTTAATAAATAAATATTATTAATATATATGTATGTATTATATTTATATTCAAATTTGATATATTGTAACAAGTTTTTTTTAATAATTCAAATATATAAAAATATATATAATTTTAATATTTATAAGATCATAAATAAATAGATATATATTTAAATATTTATGAAATTATAATAAATTTTTTAAATAACAAATATATTCAATACATTGATGTGTGAGTATAATTTACGCTATATGATTATAAAGATTATTTATCTACGCGATTGTGAGTTATGTTCCAAATGTAAATATTACCTATATTTTGATGATATACATGCATATGTTATATATGTATTCATTATTATGAGTGTTTTTGTATGATCCATTCATGTTAATACCTATGAACTTATTGTTTTCTCATAAATATTTTTAAAATTTCAATTAATGTATTTAAATAATAAATATATTGATTATATTTATAATTATTAAATTTTAATTATATTTAAATACCATTTAAATATATTTATTTATTATTTTTATTACAGCAATATATATATATATATATCAATAATTATAAAATCACAAAAAATATATTTATTATAATTCTATAAATATATATTTATTTATATATATTAGGTGTTTGGGGGAAAATTACATTGAAACAACACACATCGCACACAAACAGATACGAAAGGGGGGACATAGCCCCCCTTGGGATAACCCACCCAACTAGCCGCTTTATTACGTTATATATTTTTGGCCCGAAGGCCAGGTTGGCATGCATCCCATTATGTGGCTCGTAAGCCCACTATTGGATCACCCGAAGGCCCTTATTGCATCATGCCTGCGTCCCCACCTACACGTCATGCCTACACCACCGCCCCCTTGATGGCACAAAGGCCTAGTGGCTCCAAATCCCAATATGGATGAATAGTACTGCTGCTACAATACACCACTACAGTGCCTATTTTAGTACCCTCATTGCTACAATGCCACAGAGCCACTACAATACCTATGGAAATTCCCTCCCTGGTTGGATTTGAACCTGAATCTAATGCAGAATTACGGGAAACCTTTACCACCCAGGTAAGCCCCCAACTGCTATATATAAATATATTTATAATAAAGTATGAATATTTATAAATATATTTATTAATAATTATGTAGAAATATTTATAAATTTATTTATTTATAAGTATAATTAATATAAATAAATATATATTTTGAAATAATTATAAAATTATAGTAATTATATTTATAATATTCATACTATTTATAATTATATATAATTATATAAATATATTTATAAATATATATAGATGCTTATAAATATATATAAATAATTATAATTATATATATTAAAATAATTATAAAATTATAATAAATATATTTATTATATATAATTATAAAATAATAAATATAGTAACTATATTTATTATAATGTTATAATTATAAATAAATATTTATTCGTTTATATTTATTTTTATAAATAAATATATAATCATTTAAAAAATTAAAATATTGTAATAAATATTTTTACAATATTTATAATTATAAAATTTTAAATACATATAAATAAATTTTAAATAAATTTATTTATAATTATAATTATAATTCTATATATATATATTTAATTATAAATAAATATTTATTTATTTAAATAATTATAAAATTATAATAAAAAATGATAATAAATATATTTAATATAGTCTTATAATAATGTACATAAATATATATTTATTTATAATTATAAATATAAATATGATAAATATATATTATAATTTTATAATTTCGAATAAATATATTTATAATATTTATAATTTTATTAATATATATAATAATATAAATAGTTTATTAATATTAGTATATATCAATGCAAAAAATTTCCTAATAATGATATTATTTATCAGCGCTATAATTATAGTGCAGATAAAGACATGATTTATCTACGCTTTTTTAGAGTTGATAAAGGGTTGTCTGTATCAGTTATTTCTATAAAAGCACTGATAAAACAATAATTTAGAAACGTTTTTCTGAAAATATAGATAAAAAACCATACATTTTCTTATAAAAAACTAATTGATCACCATCTTCCTCGCTCATTCAATCCATCATGGAACCATAGTTCCGCCACCACCGCTCACCTTCTCCTTCTCCTTCACCTCTACCTTCACCTTCAACTCCACCTTAGCCTCCAACTTTGCCGCCACCTGCCTTTTTCACCACTCACCTCAAGCATTCACGGCTTCGTCGCTGCTTTTCTCAACGTTTTGTAGGAACCAGAGCTCTGTTGCCGCCTCCTCCCCCTACCTCCATCCTCACCTTCGCCACCACTCGCTCCCCCAAAGGTATAGCTTATAGAATGGTATATTCCCAAAATTAATTGATTATAAGGTTATTGACAATCATGAATACTTTTAGATTAGGGTTACTGATTTTTGGTTCATTGTATTCATTATGAAGATAATTCTTGAGATGTAATAACCCTGTGTTTTGTTAAATAATACTTTTCTTGTAAATTTTTCAAGAATATGCATTGTGGATTATGTATTACACAATAAATTAAGGTCATTAATGATTGACTATATTGTGATATTATTCATTAGGTTATAAGTATATATATATATATATATAAATTTAGATTTGTTAATGCCACACTATTTAGAATTAAAGAGATGGATTGTGTTGTGTTTTTTAGATGAGTGTAAATTTTTAATGGATTTTATTGTATTTATCTACGTTACACTATAATAAAGGTTATACATATTTAATTTAAATAAATCATAATCCTTCAAAATTGGTGCTTTTAAAACGATAATAGGAAATATAGTATCACCATATTGGTTGTCTTTGATAATATAATATAGTGGATAGAAAAGTATCAGGATCATGGTGGATATGGAAACCTTGTATAGATTGTGACCATTGATAAATTCTTATGAAATTAGGGTAAATACTTTGGAGTTTATTTGATGAATAGTGTGGAATTATTGATAATTTATAGAGGAACATAAGTAGAAACATTCTATAAATTGAATGAGGATTTAGTTATTATTGATCAATAAATCTAAATAAGATGAGTAATAATATGAATTTTATCAAATTTCATGAATATTTCATAAAAATATCTCTCATTAGATTATATTTTTTTTATTAGTAAGGATCACACTCAAACACTTAAGGGGTAGTTAGTCTCTATTCTATAACAAAGAAGAAAACATTTATTTTTAGGTGTAGTCGTAAACAAAAAAAGGAAATGATTTGGTTATAACCCTTATAAAATTGGTGAACTTGGTGGATTTTAGTACATAAATAAATCACTTATATATACTCCTAGATGTAGCTTAATTTTTGTGAACTAATAGAATCAATTTCAACATGTACTTTATTGGTTTATAAGGTTAAAGTATTAACATGGTGAAACCTACCAGTAATCATTGAATTCATTTTCAATGGTTGTTAAAATATCAAAATAGAAGAGGAAATATTCCTAGAGATTTACAAGATTCCTTATAAAAAATGATCCCCATGTAAATCACATAAAATTTGGAACACATGCCTACCATGACCGCAAGAGAAATATACTGCAAAAAGATAGATAAATATGGTGGAAAGAATAGATAAGGACCACTTAGTAAATGTATACCTTGAGTTTTAATGGATAATCATCATTATTAAAGTTGAGATGAGGGGGAGGGAAGGGATGGTCAGCACGAGGATAGTTGTTAAGGGCTCAAAAGAAGTATGGGAGTGAAATGGTATTCCTCCTATTAAATTCATATTTTTAAAATTAATGATTTCAATATTTTAAAATATTTAATGGGATCTATACATTTCCAATATTCACACTCATAGAGTTCATGAAACAATGTTCCTCAAATGTTAGAACACCCCATTTGTTAATTTAATTTCAAACCAATATTTTGGGTGATTTAAAAGTGTTAAAAATGTTGTAAAATGTTGTTTTATTTTTAAATTGGTGAGTTAACCCATGTGATATATATTTCTAACCACATTTTTTATCCTTGGTTAATTTTTATATCAAAATTTTAAGGTGTTTAAAGCCTTTAAGATTCCCAAATAATATGGTTTATTTCAAAAGTGTGTGTTTCGCCATGTGGATTGGATTTTGAAGCTTATTGTGTCTTTGAATGTTTTTCAATGGTTACTTAAAGGGTAGTGTGAATTCCCATTTGAGTTTCAAAGGTGTTTTCATAAAATGGTCTAACGAGTATATTGGGATGGATTTTATAAATGATAAAATGGATTTGAATTCTAAGAATTTTTTTAAAAGAGAAGGCCCGATTTAAATTTTATGAAAAATGAGTTTTCATAAAAGGAGTGATACCCTCTTAAGCCCCTTTGATTCTTGTATGACCATTGTAGCTTATGATCCCATGTGAGGATGTTTATAACTAACGACCTAGTTTAATGGGACTTTTGGGGGTGTAGATAAGTTTAGTAGTGACGACCTAGTTTCCATATCTCTAGTTTGAGTTTTTTATTAATATTATATAGTGATGATTCCCATGACACAAGAATCCTATTTAGGATCATATATGGTTTTTTCTCTCTGCTTATATTATATCCCATGCTATATATATTATTTTTGACAATAAATTTTCATTTCATTTTCCCCGTATTGTGCGATTTGATATAGTGGTTCTTAATCATGTGATTTATTCCTTCTTTGTATGTTTCTCTTTTCATATTTTTTCTAAAAGGATTGTGAAAGGTTTTTTAAGAAGGAAAAAAGAACAATGTGATTTTGAAGTTTTTTCAATCTATTTTAATAATGATTTTGGAAAGTGTTATCAAATGAGAAAAGATATAATGGTTTTTATTTGATCCACTAAGAATGTGTGAGTTTTGAAAATGTGGTTTTAGGCCACCACGCCTAGTTTTATGGAAATTGTTGGTTTTCAAACATGTTTTAGAAAACTGTTTGATATTTGGAAACCCCTTTTCATTTTAAAATGTGTATTTCAAAAATGGGTTTTTATGAAATAGTTTAAAGTCATATTTTAAAAAGTTTATTTGACCCAGAGGCATTGGATGAGGAATTGTTTCCAAGTGATTGTTTTCATTTAATGAAAATATTAGAAAAAGTGTTTTAACACACTTTTATGTGTTACTAATTATTTGGTAAAACTTAATAGAAAATGTTAATTTTACTAATGTATTTAAAACTAGATTTTTTAGTATGTAATATGAATTTGATATCTTATATTTGTTAGGTTGTTGTGCCCTACTGGGCTTTTAGATTATACCCATATTTTATAGGTTCTTGTTTGTTCTAGATTTTTTCGCTTCCATTTGATCTTCTATGAGGGGTATATGTTTGGATGGTGACCCTAGTTGAACATATTTTGTGAATTTAATTTTTTAAATATTAATATTCCCAAATCAAATGGTATGGATATGAAGTAAGAATGGATGGATTCCAATCATATGGAAAAAGAATTTGAAGATGGAGTGAAAGTGTTCATCAAGTTTGCAAAAGATCATTCATATGACTCTTATCAAATACCATTTCCTTGTTTACGTTATTGTTATTCAAGACTAATTAATCCAGGGGAGTTAGAAGAGAACAAAACTTTTCATGGAATATATGAAAGTTATAAATATTGGAATAAACACAGGAAAAAATTGAATGTAGATAGTGGATGGAAGAGCACTATGTTTTATAGATCATATGATATGATTACAAGTGTGGAAAATAAAGAAGAGTATATCAAGGATGTTATTACATATGTGAATATTGATAAAGGTCATATTGAGGAAATTAAATGGCAAATTTAATATTAACTTCGTGATTTTCCAAAATTGTTTGAGAAGTTAAAGAGTTGTGCAAAGACACCATTTGATGCTTGTTTCACTAAATATATAACACTTTCAACCATATCAAAGTGACATAATTTAAAATAAGAAAATTTTAGTGTGAAACCATATTTATAGAAATAATTTCTCTCTTTAATGACATGATCCTAGAGGACAATGATCTCTCTAGCTGAAAATATGACACTAAATGAATACTACGCTCGATGGGTATGATCTTTGAAAGAATATAGGCTTGCCCGAGAGGCTACATAATATATCCCAAAGACAAAAAATAACTAATAAAATTACCAAAGTTTTGATATTCTCAATATAAGAAAGATTAATTTGGTCCAACGAAATTTTTATGGTACTTTCCAATCATTCTAAGGTTTAGGCACTTATATGGAAGTGAGGAGACAGTAGAGAAATTGATGTGGCATGTAGATACAAGAAATAAAAATAGAAAACTACATCACTTAGAAGACTCTCCTCAATGGAAATTAATTTATCATGAGTATCCTAAATTTTTAAATGATCTAAGAAACCTTTGTCTTGCATTATCTACAGAAGGAGTGAATGGTTTTGGTTTTCAAAGAAGTAATCATAATGCATGACCAGTTATGTTGGAAAATTATAACTCGCCAATGTGGTTTTGTATCAAACAAAAATAAATAATGTTATATATGATTATATCAGAAAAAAAACTGAGTAATGATATTGATATTTATTTGGATCCATTGATCATGGATTTGAAGTTATTGTGGGATCCAGTTGTTGTTTAGTATGAAGCTTATAGAAATGAAGATTTCACGTTGAGATCCATGTCGTAAGGGATAATAAATGAATTTCCAAATTATGAAATATTTTTAGGATATAACATTAATAGAACTGAAGGGTGTCGTATTTTTGAACAAGGTACACAATCAATTAGGATGAAACATTCATTGAAAACTATTTTTAGGACATTGTAAATTTCTACCCTCACAACATAAGTACCAATCTTGGATGCCATCATTAGATGGAAATTTTAATGAAAATACAACACGCACTCTACTAATAGTTCATCACAAATTTGAGAAAGTAAAATATTTTGACATTTCTTTTGGTAAACAATTTTTGAAAAACCATATGACACCCTCTTGGAAAAATAGATCAGATTTTTTGAATTGTCATACTGGAATTTTATATAAATTAGAAAATTCCATGATGATATACTTGTTGAAAAAAACAGTATGTGATGGTGTTATAAACACATTTATAAATTCACCTCAAAAAAAATAATTTAATTAATTATAGGTATGATATTGTAGTCATTGGAATACAAGAAGAGTTAGCCACAATGAAGGGTGAAAAATGACCTTTTCTTCTTCAAACTTCTTACACTCGTTATAGGAATGAGAGATATCAGTTTTTCAAATTCTTAAATGATATAAAGGTTATATAATGGCATTGTTATAATATCAATAATATCATGCCAATGACTGATTTATGGTGAAAGGGTCTTAAATCCCATGAAAATCATGTTTTGATGCAAGATCTAATTCTTTTAGCTTTATATTGCATTTTTTCCAATAATATTATTCATACATGAACCAAGCTTTATTTCTTCTTCATATATATATGTTATAAAGTTATATACCTAGATTAATTAATGAATTTGTAAAGATGGTTCACTTGATGGTTCACTTAGTGAGAGAGATTCCACTATGTGGTCATATACACTATAGATTTATGTACCCTATCGAACGGTATATGAATATTTTGAAATGGTATGTAAAAAATAAAAGTCATCCAGAGTTTTGTATTTCATATTGATATATTGTTGATTAATCCATTGAATTATTTATCAAATTCCTATTCGGTGTGAAAGGCATTGGTCTACCAAAATATCGTCACATTGGGTCACTTGTGGGTGAAGGAATTTTCAGATAAGATATTGTCACAATCAATATTATAAATCTGGAGTAGTCTCACCTTTTGGTTTTTCATAACAGTTTAGAGGTTTCCCCATATGTTGAAACCCAAAAATAAGTTCCTAGTCATTTGAATCCATCGAGGGATTAAATATGGATATCAAATACACATAATAAAAAGTTTATATGATAGTTTCAGGGCTATTTTTTAAGGAGTCAGATGAAAATATGGATTCAATTTCAGAACGACTTTGATGGCTAGCTAGAGGACCAAGTGTGTATATATTATCTTAAAATGTTTATGTAATTAATGGTTTTATGTTCTATAAAAATGATAATGATGGAGACAGTACCATGAAAAATAGTGGAGTTACACTAGTGGATAAAGTGATGTATGTTTCTGGTATTAAGGAAATAATTCTAATTTATGTGATTTTTTCATACTTTTTCATCATTGAACAAATATGGGATTTGGATTATACAAAATTCCAAGTGTCAGTTTTTTAATGCAAATTGGTTTATAATTAGTGTGCAATTAAAATAGATGAACTGGGATTCATAAAAGTGTATTTCATTAAGGAAGGGTTTAATGGTGAACCATTTATAATGGAATCAAGGCAGTACAAGTATTTTATATTACAAATCCAAAAACTGAAAGTTTTGAATTATTATGTTATCAATACAAACCACTAAAGGGTGAGATGAAAATTCAACTGAGGGTGAACCTTTCATTGGGAGATCACAATAATTTCATAGTGGTCCAAATGTAAATGGGGTATTTTATATTAGAGGAGACTACAATATTGGTATTTGGATACTCAATATAGGGTCAAATTCTTTCATCCTGAAAAAAACATAGAGTTCAATAATCAGGTTATATTTTTCATAATATACATTGTGTTACCTCATGTTATTATCTGTTCACTAATGGATTTATGTAATTTAAACTAAATGTTAAACCACTTCTACAGATAATGACTTCTGCATGTGATAGTGCTTCTAATCCTGAGGAACAACATGTCTCTCAAGTTTTTGTTGCTCCCATTGCATAGGTACAATGAGATTCAACACATGTCGATACTACCACTCCATAGAAACAATAGGTTTCTCAAACTATTTTTTCTCCCAGTGCAGAGGTACAGTGACCTTCTACACATTCTAAATATACCACTATAGAGGAAAAACATAATAATAATTTGTAATCCTAGTAAATGGTAGGTGTTGAAGGACCAATGATGCAAAAAAATATGATCAATGTAGTTTTATGGTGTTAGCAATAATCATTAAGGAAAAAGTAAAGACATCAAATTCAAGGTAGTATGGAAGGTATGGATCCAGCATGTTAACCCCCTCAAGTCCATATTTAGTAGTTACATTAGACACATCACTAGGAAATGTGTGACGATGGAAGTAGATTTGTGGAACCATGTTGTTTCCACGTTTAAGACACTGATGTGCTAAGAGATTATGGTAACATTATGATATCATTTATTTATTTTACTAAAAATTAAAATAATGAAACAATTATTTACTCTTCATAATCCCTTTTAGAGTAAATTTATATTATATTACTCCCATAATAAATATATATTAATTCTTGTTGGATGGATTCATAGAGGCTTTCAAAAAATTTCAATGAGACATCATCTTAAATATGTCAAAGGGAAAATAAACTTGCACTCACAGATTATTTATGCACACCTGATAACCTAATAAGTATGTGATGCATTTATTGGTTGAAATGGGAGCTATATTTTCAAGTATATTGTGGCTGGTAATACATTTTTTGACAATATGTGTATTCATAAATTTGATTGAGAATTTTTTAGTTATGAAACAATAACTGAGTTCTGAAAATTAGGAATAGGTTGTAAAACCAATATCCCCTTTCTGTAAAGAAAGGATGGGGTATGCTTTACTAGAAAAAATTTAGTACATATTTTAAATTTATTTAAAAAATTTATGTGGAATGAAACAAAAACATAATTATGTTTCTATGTTTATATGTAGATTGATGAATCTAAATCTAAAGCCACTTCTATCCCATGCCATGTGTTATAAAAGGAGGCACATGTAAATAAATATATGATACTAGTATATTAAAAGACACAAAATGTGTAGGAAAAATTTGTATGTATGACATAATAATAAATTTTTTTAAATTTCTATCACAAAAAAATGATTACTTACTTTTTTATATTTTCTATCTGACGTAGTCAAAAAAATCATCAACACCTATGATGGATGAACACCTACTATCAGTGCCCTTTAATCGGCTATAACACAATGGTTATGTGAGGGGTTCTGGTTTTTGGGTGACACCATGAACATATTTTGAGAAAAAAACAATTGGAGGATAAAGATATAAAAGTGACAGAGATAAAAGCAAGAATAGATTTCCTTGATGAAAAATTTCATTGGCAGTCTGAGATGCTTTAAAATGTTATTAGGGGATGAAAATAGTGTAATAAAATCAAGAAAAACCATTGCATAAAGATCCCACCCCACCACTAACTTTGAGGCAATCAATTCCCCTCAAAGAGTTGTCTTATTCGAGTTAATCGGAATTCTAATAATTGATTCAATAAAATTTGAATCAGAAAAACACTCATACCTTTCTTGTACTGATATTATATGATGTGAAAGTGAATATGATTTAAATTTTTAAACACCCACCCATCACCTTGTAAAAAGGGATACAGTGTTAAATATCCAAGATGAGAGGATACATAACATACCATTTCTAACAGGTCATGTGAGAGTCAAGATTAACGCATCTCATGAATCAAGCACTGAGCTACTGATTCTACTTGATGATGAATATTTTCATAAGGTTGAACAAGTAGTTGGAATATTCATTGAATGGCCATAATATATTTTAAAAACACATGTTGACAAAAAGGTATTCATTTCCAATTTATTTTTCATTGTAAACCTTTAACAATTAATGAAAAAAATGTATGAACTCATGAATGTTATTATAAAACAAAAAAATGAAAGGAGGTGAAATGAAAGGTAGAATAAAAACCATATAAAGGATCATCCAACCAATCAAAAAGATCTCCTAAAAGCACCATTACACCACCCATTGAATATTTGGGTTTACTAACATTTAAGGTTCATGTAGATACAATGTTACAAAGTGTTAGTTGTCACGTAGTTTAATTTAAAAAAATATATAGAGAGAGAAATGTACTGACTACATTTATTTTGAGAATGTAAATGAAATCCAAATCTATGAATGGCTAGGAGCCTCAGTTTTAAATGTATACATGAGGTATGTTTTTATAATTTAATTTTCCAAAAGCGGATATACTATGTTAATTATAACTAAACACATTTCATATTTTTAAAAAAATGTATATATCATTACAAATTGAATGTATTTCCCCATTAAAGAAATTTTTACTTTTTAGTCCTCACATTACCTCTATAGCATAAATTAAAATCAAATCCAAACAATTGAATGAAATAGTTGAAAACCTAGAAATTTTGTTTGAAAGAAAACTTGGGGATGACATACTATTCTTAATACCAATGATTTAGGGGTAAAACCTTATAATTTTGTCATACATAATATATTTTCATGTATTTCATTACTTATTCCTATTTGTTTTTTGGGAAACATTGGATGCTCATTGCGGTCAATTTTAATACTCCAATGATTTATTCCTTGGATTCAATGCATGGATTTTCAAAAAAACAAACCACACAAGATGATGTTTGTCAATTTTTAATACACTACAACCAATGTTTTAGAACTAATCTTAATGTTATATAATTTATATTATTTTTTAATGAGGATTCTGTTATTATAGGGTGATGTGTAATTATCATCTAAATCATGGCATGAGTACAAGAATTTCACACAAGGACCCTAGAAAGTTATACAAATGGATATGTATTAGTATATATATAATAATATTTAAATATCTAAACAAATATCAAAACAAATTACTTATTTTACTCAATGTTTCTAAAGTTTCTGAAACAAAAAAATGAAAAAAGTATGGTTATTATGTTTTTAAATTTATGAGGGATATCATATTCCATAAAAATAACAGACATCCCTGGGTGTTATTTTCAAAGTTAATTACTAGTTCATTTAAAATATTTAATAATATTCTGTGAATTTATATTTTTATAGTACTAATATGACTGTAAAAAAAATAATATTCACAAGATGATGTACATTTTTTTAGAAACGAATAGGCATCATAACCGATCGTATAATGTACACAAATAGCATGAATATGCGACTTACATATAAGTAATGGATTGTTTCATATTAATGTTTAATTTATTTGTTTTTATTATTACCCACATAATAATTTTTTTCTTATACAGGTGGATTCCTTTCATATCTATGGGTCAAGAATGTATACAAGCATCATGAAAAGGTGAATTTCTACTACTTATTTAAATAATTTTGTCACGATTTTATCTACTATTTTTATGTTATTTTCCCTATAATCTTTATATTATACTTATTTAGTTTTTTTAAAAGATCTTTTTGGAAGTCATATTTTTGTTTTAAAAAAATCTAAAAAAAACTATAGAAGAGATAACATGTTCTTTTTTAAAAATGTTACCTCACCTTTCATTGCTTTTCTTTGTTGAACTTCTAATGCTACATATTGATTGAATGTTCTTATCCAAAAAAAACATTTCTTGAATCAATTTGCAGTGTTGGAATTTCGACAAAAAAACAATGGTAATCATAGTAACATTGGATTTTAGAATTTTTTTAGACTTTGATATGAGTAGGAATCATCAGCACCCCAATCTAACACATGGTGTGATCGTTATGACTCCAGGTGCATATTTTTAATTTAAATTGACATTAATTATAGTAAAATAGAAAAATGAAAAAATCAAAACTGAAAAAACATAGTTAATTTTTTTTGATACTTTAGAAAAATAGTCCACAATTTATATAGGACATATTTGAATCAACTACACCTCAATATGATGCATGATGTGACTGGTGACTCAAAGTGTCTGTTATCTGTTTAAAATTTATATTTTACTTCCAAATGTTTCAATCACTGAAAATTGAGAAACTGGGATCATATTAGTTCATAAATTCATAAATAATTTGTGATATGTAGGAATTAGTGTCCTGTCAAATCAATACAGGATGCAACTGATATGAGTCAAAGTGTCTGTTTCCCATTTAAAATGAAATTTTAGAAAAAAGAATAGATACATACTGAAAACTGAGAAAATATTCATATTTTTTTTATAATTTAAGAATGTATGAATAATATTCACCTTAATCTGATGCACGACGTGACCAGTATGACTCAAAGTGTTTGTTATTAGTTTAAAATTGATATTTTACTTCAAAATGTGTCACTCCGTTAAAACATAAAAAACATGATAAGATTGTCTCGATAATTTAGGGTATGGATTTATAAATCATTTTTTGATGTATAAGAATTAGTCTCAAGTCAAAATGACACACGATGTAACTGGTATGAGTCAAAGTGCGTGTTTCTAATTAAAAATGAAATTTTAGTAAAACAAAAAAGTGGCATAAGGAAAACTAAAAAAACATATTCCTATTATTTTGATAATTTTGTACAATGATCCATTATTCATTTGATACGTGTAAGAATCAGTATCACCTTAATCTAATGCACGATGTGACCAGTATGACTTAATGTGTATCTTTTTATTTAAGAGTGAAATCAATTTAAGTAAAAAGGAACAAGTGACGTACTGAAAAATGATAAAACACATTAGGATTGTTTTTATACTATAATTAAATGATCCAGGAGTCATTTAAGACCTACACTAATCATCAGTATCTCAATATGAGGCACAATGTGATCTATATGACTTCAAGTGTGCCTTTTTTATTTAAAATTTACATAAATTTTAGTAAAAACGAAAACTGACCGACTCAAAACCAGCCAAACACACTCATATTGTTTTGATACTTTAGTAAAATGATCCATAATTCATTTGAGATGTGTATTAATTAGACTCACCTAAATCTGATCCACAGTGTGACCGGTATGACTACAAGTGCATCTTTTTATTTAAAATTGACATCTATTTTAGTAAAAAGGAACAAATGATGTATTGAAAACTGAGAAAATGCATTTGTATTGTTTTTATACTTTAGGAAAATGGTACATGAGTCATTTGGGACATGTATAAATAATTTTCACCTCGGTCCGATGCATGGTGTGGTAGGTATGGCTCCAAGTTCATATTTTTATTTAAAATTGACATCAATTTTAGTAAAAAGAAACAACTGAAATACTAAAAATAGATAAAACACATTTAGATTGTTTTTATACTTTATGAAATGATATATGAGTCATTTGAGATGTTTAAGAATTAGCTGGACCACAATATGATGCATGGTGTGACCGATATGACTCAAAATCCATCTATTTTATTTAAAATCAACATCAATTTTAGTAAAAAAGGACAACTGGCCAACTCAAAATTGACCAAATGAATTTGGATTGTTCTGATACTTTAGGAAAATGATTCATGATTCATTTTTTATGTGTATAAATTAAACACACCTTAATCCGATGAACAATGTGCCAAGTATGACTCCAATTGCATCTATTTATTTAAAATTGACATCAATATTAGTAAAAAGGAAAACATGACGTATTAAAAACATATAAAAGACATTTGGATTTTTTGATAATATTCCAAAAAAATAAATGAGTCATTTTTTATGTGTCAGAATCATCCTCACTTGAATTCAATGCATGGTGTGACCGGTATGACCCAAAGTGCATTTTTTTATTTAAAAATGACATCAAATTTAGTAAAAAGGAACAAGTTACATACTATAAACTGATAAAAATACATTCATATTGTTTTTATACTTCAGGTAAATGTTCTATGAGTCATCTAGGATGTGTAGAAATCATCTTAACCTCAATATGATCCATAGTTTTACTGGTATGACTCCAAGTTCATCTATTTTATTTAAAACTAACATTTATTTTAGTAAAAAGGACAATTGACCTACTCAAAATTGGGTAAATGCATTCTGATTGTTTTAATACTTTATGGAAGTGATACATGCATCATTTTTGGCATGTAGTAATCATATGAACCTCAATCAAATGCACATTATTACCAGTATGATTCCAAGTGTGTCTTTTTACTTAAAATTGATATTAATTTTAGAAAAATGAATAAGTGACCTACTGAAAACAGAGCAAACTCATTTAAATTATTTTTATAATTTATTTAAATGATCCATTAGTCATTTAAGACATATAGACATCATCCTCATCTCAATGAAATGAACGTTGATATTGTTATGATTCTAGGTGTGCCTTTTTATTTTAAATTAACATTAATTTTAGAAAAAGGAACAAGTGAAGTACTAAAAATTGAGAAAACACATTCGGATTATTTTGATAATTTTGGGAAATGTTTCATGAGTCATATATGATGTGTATGAATCAATCACACCTCAATATTATTCACGATGTAACCAATATGACTCAAAGTTCCCATTATCAATTTAAAATTGACATTTTAGATCAAAATGTGTGTCACTCAATAAAAACCAAGAAAATTTGTTCTAATTGACTTAATAATTTAGAATAGAAATTCATAAGTCATTTTTGACATATAGGATGCATGGTCACATCAAAATAACAAAAATGTTACCTGTATGACACAAAGTGCATGTTTCCACTTTGAAATGACATTTGAGTAGAAAACACAAGTGACATACTAAAAAACCAAGCAAACACATTCAGATTCTTCTGAAATTTTTTTACAATGATCCTTAAGTAATTTGTGACATATATTAATCATCCTCACCTAAATCCCATGCAAGGTGTGTAACATCCCAACCCGGATCACCTCTAAGATGTTGGCCAGACTGGTGGGTCACATAACCTCTAGCGCATCTCCCCGAACTCTAGAGGATGCCGACTAGAAGAAAGGGAATTTTTGTGTCCGAGGGGGAGACTATGCCTTCATATGTAATAGTTATTATCACAATTGAAGTAAAAAAACAACCAATAATAAGTAGTAGAAGGATATACATGAATAAACTGTAGTAGAAGAAATATAAATAATCCAACTAAATAACAATAAAGTGCGGAAGCCCACAAAACGATGTCATGCCATGATGTTTGTCTAAACTGGAAGTATGGAAAACCGAAACTCAAGCACACAGTAAACTAAAAGAAAATACACAAAGAAATAGCTACATAATGGGAAAGGTTTGGTCCTCTACCCCAGTCTCCATCCTAAGCAGAAAGCAATAATCAAGCATCAGAAGTAGCACGCTTCCCTTTTTCAATACATGCGAGCATGTAATCTACTTGGGTGTCAACGATGCCTGAGAAGGGTGTGAGATTAAATCCTAGTAGGCCGGCACCCACGGTGTCTAAAATATTCAATTTTGTGCAATAATAGAATGGAATGTTCGATTGTAAAACAATTTCAAATAATTAATTAAGTACACTGAAATAAATAACTCGGCCTAGGTTCCCAACAACACACATCCCTAATCACCTGCTTCGTCCTAAGCCAGAAGTCTGGAAGAAATACCTGTATGTAGAATACCAAAATGCATATAAATAAATCCTGGAAGAGTAAGGTAAGACAAGGAAGGTCATACCTCCAAGCTTGGGATTTGACTTGGGGTCTAAGTCATGTGTCAACCAGATGTGCTTCAACATACCAAAAAATATCCAAAATCTCAAAAACTAACAGTGGTGTTAATAAAAACCCTCAGTGCATCATTATTAAGGTTCAAGATTATAATTGTAGCCCGAGTCTATCCCAAAGGTATTTCTATGGAATATCCTTCAATTTATCCAATACTACCGAGCCCATCCAAGGAAATTTTTCTAAAGGCCAAGTATCACTCAAGGCATGGCTTTACTATGAGTCTATTATGATCTTGCAAAAAGGGGTCGAGTATCATCAAAGGATATCTTAGCCATAATTCCAACAGATCTATCTCAATGGGACCTTTTGGAACTAGTTCACTCATAAGTATTAGAAATCTTGTGGAAGTATTGGTTCGGTAAGGCCAAAGACACTACCCCTCAATGCGTAGTAGTAACAGTATTTAATGGAGGGTCTAAGCATATCCCTTTATATGGGACCCACCTCCTTTCCCCACCCTGAATTTAATTATAGTTTTCGTAGTAGTGGATATAACATAACAAGCATATGAAATTGTAACTTGAAAACTAACCAGATATACCCATGCATCACAAGGTATAAATTAAACATTTTAGCAAAACAACTTAACAAGGAAATATATCGTATCAACATAAGTAGATAATGAACTTCTTAAATAAATAAATATTTCATCACAAACCATTAACAATGATCGAAAAAGTAAAAGTTATTCTTCAATGAAAACTAATTATTTAATTTAATTACAGTAAAATGGGTTGTGCAACACCTGCAGTTAATTAAATTAAAAACCCGACTAATGGGAAAATATACAGACCATGTCGGAACACCCAAAGGGGTGTCCAAACTTGTTTCCAAAATTCAAAAAAAATAATTTAAGATAATTAAGGATGAAAAAATTATGGGAAACAATTAAATTAATGAAATTGGGTGAAATTGCACAAAGTTTGTGGGCACTGACTAACGACGCAGCGATGCGTTTTCATAAACCGCAAAAAAACAGACGGAAAGAAAGTAGGCACCCTACCTTATAGTCTTAGATGACTATAAGATCCATGGTAGGATTTTATTTGACCTTAAACAAAACAAAATGAAATATTATAAAAAAACCCAAAGTAGGGTAAAATACATCTGTGACGAAATGAACGCATGATACTCAACGAAAACCTACGATTCCAATTGTGAGAGGTTATCCTTGCCCTAATTTTTACTCCACAATTAACGGTGAAGAAAATGGATGACGGATGGAGGATCAGCGGCCTTCTGATGGGGCTATAGGGTGGTGTGCCACCTTGGGGAGAGGGGGAGTGCAGCGTGAGGGAGAGGAGGAGAGGAAGAGAGAAAAAAAGAAAGAAAGAAAAGGAATAAAAATAAAATAAAAAATAAGAGAAAAATAAAAGATAAATAAAAGGGGAAATAAAAATAAAAATAAAATCGAATAAAATGATGGAAATGAAAATAGATAAAAATAAATAAAAATAGGTTATAATTACTTTTATTTTTTTCATAACCCCCATTATATTTTATTTCAAAATTTCATTTTATCCCTTCATCCTTTATTTCAAATGTTTAAATATTTTCTTATTTATTTTTCAATCCTTAATTAACTATTTTAATCCAAACACCATCCTAAATAACGACATAAAGTTTTTAATAAAATGCAATAGGTATTTAAATTAATAAAATATCTACCCAGGACCCGTAATGAGGTGCACAGACATGCGCCCTGGGTCACTCTAAATAATTAGACATCAATAATTAAAAATGGACTATACCTGATAATGGTCGGGACATTACAACCTCATCTCCTTAAGAAAACTCATCCCCAAGTTTCCCTTCCAAGGGTAGTGGAATGTCGTTAGAGAAAAGTTCTAACCACTGCACATGTACATCTGTATCTCGCTTCCGGGTCTCATCTAGAATGCGGATGTGTTTCCATAACACCCGGACCAGAGCGATTGACTTTCCTTGGTGGAATTTCATGCTACGGTCCACAATATGGATTGGATGCTTCGAAAAGGATGCATCAGCATCAAGCTTGATGTCATTAGGGTCAAAAGAATGAGACGGGTCTGGATGATATTCTCAGAGTTGTGATACATGAAAAATGTCGTCCATGGCATGATACCTCTGAGGTATAAGTAACCGATAGGCTACTGGCCCAAATATCTCCACTATCTCAAATAGACCGATGTATCTCAATGATAACTTCCCCTGTCTCTTGATCCTCGTGTGACCCAACTTCTGAGAAACACAGAGAAAGACTCAATGTCCCACCAAAAACTCTAGAGGTCTACGACGCCGATCAGTATAATACTTATATCTGGACTGGGCTACAATCATACACTTCTAAACCATCTAAACTTTCTCAGAAGTCTCCTGAATGAGATGAAGATGCAACAGAGCTGGCTCGCCAACTTCGAGATAGCATAAAGGTGAATGACACAATATACCATAGAGGGCCACATAAGAATCCATTTTAATCATCTCCTGGAAGATATTATTATAGGTAAACTAAACAAGAGTCATCTTCTTCTCCCAAGAACCTCCAAAATAAAGGATACAGGCCCATAACATATCCTATAACACTCATATAGTTCTCTCAGACTGCCCATCGGTCTGAGGGTGATATGCAATACACAAAAGTACCTGTGAACCTAGTGCCTTTTGCAACCCTTGTGGAAACCATGAAGTAATGTGGGAATCCCTATCCAAGACAATAGAACAAGGTACACTATAAATTCATATAATCTCTTGGATATATAGCCTTCCCAACTCATCAATCATAATGGTCTATCAGATAGACAATAAGTTCACAACCTTGGTCAACCTATTGACAACCACCCATATTTCATCACTTCTTTAAGGAGATCTTGTAAATCATATAAAAAAATACATGGTGATGTCATTCCATTTCCTTTCAGGAATTGATAGAGGCTGTAGAAGTCCAGCATGTCACTGGAGCTTTGCCTTCACCTGTTGGAAGGTGGAGCATCGAGTGATGAAACTTGTTATCTTCTTTTTCATACCAGGCCACCAATACTATCAACACATGCCTTTGTACATCTTGGTCATCCTAGGATGAACTTCCCAAATATAGATGTGAGATTTCTTCATCATCTCTTACTGTATACCTCTAGGTACCCATACATGGCTATGGTAAAGGAGAGTTTCACTACCATCAACAACCCAACAAGGAGGTGGGTTCTCTCCTGTAACTCTTTCCCTTAAAACGATCCCCTCAGGATCAGCCAACTATTGCTTGTGGACTATCTCTAGAAGAGAGTACATCACTGTAAGATATTCTAGAACTGGTTGCTCGCTCTTCTCTTGAACCCCCAAATATATCTCTAAAAACAAGTTCATCATCTGCCACTCACTACTAGCTACATGAATAGCTTGTGTCTATGTCTTGCAGCTCAAAGCATATTACATGGAATTAACATTAACAGGGGTATAATCAAGATCAAAATAGAATGTCTACAAGTATTCGACCCACCTGTGTTGCCTTAAGTTCATTTCTATTTAAGTGGAGATATATTTTAAGCTTTTATGATCAATGTAAACAATGAATATCTCACCCAAAAAATAGTTTCTCCAATAGCGTAGAGCATGAACCATAGCTGCCAACTCAAGTTCGTGTGTAGGATAGTTCCACTCATGAGGTATCAGATAAAGGGATCCATAAACCCGAACTTGATTTCCAGGCATCAAAACTATACCTAGTCTGATTCCTGAAGCATTGCAATAAATAGTATAGATCTTAGCAGGATCTGATATAACTAGGATCAGGGTTGAGGTTAGTCTTACCTTTAACTCCTGAAAATACTTTTCACAAGCTTCTGACTAGATTAACTATACACATTTCTTAGTTAGGGTCATAAGTGGTGCTGCTAGGCAGAAGAAATCGTGGCTGAAACGCCTGTAATAGCCAGCAATCCCCAAGAAATTGTGGATGTCAAAGACACTCTTGGGATTCTCCCATGAAACCACGGTGCTCACCATTTCTGGTTCAACTTATAACCTATCTTTAGATATAATATTACCCAAGATTTCTACATTATTAATCCAAAAATTTCATTTTCTGAGCTTAGTGTATAGCTAGTGCTCTCTCAGTGTACTCAGCACAATCTCAAGATGGGTTTCATTATCGTGCCTGGAACACGAATACACTAAGATGTTTTCCATGAACACTACCACAAAGGAATCAAGAAACTGGTGAAAACACAGGTTTATCAGAGCCATGAAGACTTCCGGCACATTAGTGAGGCCTAATGGCATAACTAGATACTCATACAACCTATACCTGCTTCAGAATGTCTTACGTGGAATGCAAGATGGTCTCACATGCACCTGGTGGTATCCTTACCTCATATCAATCTTGGTGAAAATATTTTCTCCCCAAAGATAGTCAAAGAGATCATCTATATGAGTAAATGTATATTGATTATTTACCATCAGATGGTTGAGTCGAAGATAATCTACTCATAAACTGAGGGTTCTATCTGCCTTCTTGGGGAAGAGGACACGTGAACCCCATGATGATGTGCTAGGTCTGATGAAACCCATCGCCTCAAGGTCTTCAAGATGATTTTTGAGTTCCTGTAGCTCTATTGGTGCCATCCTATAAGAAGGAATAGACACTGGTTCCACACCTGGCATGAGCTTGATAGTGAAATACACATCTCTCATAGGAGGTAAGCTAGAGAAATTGTCAGGTAAGACATCCCTGAAAAGATCCACCACTAGAGGGAATTTAACTAGGTGTGTTCCCTGATCACTCATGAAGAGACTCTCAAACTAAGATTTCAATCTTCCCAACCCTTCATATTTAGGATTGTCTTGATCTTCCCGCATATACCATTCTCATTTGTGAAGATATGTGTCACCCTTAGGGGATGTGAAGGACACTTTATGGCGATAGAAATCCACTTGATCATGATAAGGAGAAATCCAGTTCATACCAATAATGACTTCAATGCGATATATGTAAAGGATTTGTAAATTCCAAACAAAATGGTACCCATCTATCTTGTGGGGGCACTCTTGGCACTAGAATATTCCCTCTATCCTGACCCCAAGCAGAGTGTCAAGAGTCATGATGTCACAATGGTAATCAATTAGAAAACCAAGACTTTCAACAACAATAACCACATATATAAATGGGTGTGATGCACTGGTACCAAAAGAGAAAAAACAAAAGTAGAGGATACTATAATAGTACCTCTCACTATTGATGGTATTGCACTCTGTCCCTCTGGTGATGATTGCACTGCGTACATGAGACCTGAGCCACGGCCCTGATACGCTACCAAGTTGGCCTGAGCAAGTCCACTCTACTGACACTGATAATCTGGAACTTGATTTCCTCAACCATGACTTCTCCCATTACCTTTTCCTGATCAATCGGTTTAAAAAAACATCAAGCTTGCTGTGGAGTCATAGATCCCATACCTGACAGAGGTGTAGGTGCGGATCCTCTACCACTAGATGTCGAAGAAAAGGGACAGCAAAAACACTAATGGTGACCCATCCTGTCGCAAGATCGACACTCCTTTGAATCTCTCATTCATTGTGTCTTCTTATGAACATATTTGTTTCACTGATAACATGTGACAGATCCCTCTACATGTGCTGTTTGGCTAGGATTTACCCTACATGCACATTCAAAATGGTGTAACCTGTTTCCAGAAGATCCATCACCTTATCTCAAAACTAAATCACCCTGGCTCACTGGTTTAGATTCCCTGACATTTTGCTTCGAGATTAGAGCCTTATTTACAATCTCTTTAATAGTGGTCAAATAGAAGACGTTAACCTATGAGCAGATAGTATACTCAAGTTCATCCTCAAAACACCTCACAATAGTCTGCGTGTCGCTAGTCAGAGATGGGGAAAAATACTAAAGTTTAGTGAAACAAGTAGAATACTCTAAATGATCATATATCCTTGTAAAAGATGTAGGAACTCCCATGCATGATCATCTCTCAATGTTTGCAGGAAATAGTGATCATAGATGGTTGATTGGAAGTTGTCCTAAGCCATGTCACTAGTCTACTCAGCCTGAAAAACAACATCCCACTAGCGCTTGGCATAGTGACAAAGTATGTAGACTGCCAATTTGACCCTTCGTTCCAAAATAATATTGATGTGTTAAAAGATATACCTTATTTTTTCTATCCATGACTCTACAACATGAGGGTCACCACTCCCTGAGAAGGTGGGAGGGTGTTGCTGCATAAACTCTTGCAAGAGTTCTGCCATAGACAGGGCAGGTCTGGGGATATTCTGAACTAGATGCATAAACATGAGGAGACTATTCCTGAACTGAGCATCATGGTCCTTCATAAGATCAACATGAGGTAGTGATATAGGAGGCTCTATAAGAGGTACCACTGGTGGTTCAGGACCCACCATCTATGGAATGTGCTCATTACCACTCTCCTGAGGCACGACATAAAGATATCACGACAGCATTTTTCTACAACATCTAAACTCACACCTTTAGACAAGGAGTATAGAAGGTGAGAAAAACAAGTAAAACATAAAAATAGATTAGTTACATAGCCTACCTTTCAGCACTTAATAACAGACAACCCACATCAAGAGCTGTGTTTCGATATGAAAGAGACAACTCAAAAGGATTACTTAGAAATTTCTACAGTACATTACCAAGATATGTCAGGCCAACATCTAACAAACTATCTCAAATTTATATTTTACAAACTAGAACTTCAAAATTTTACCACTATGAACAATAGAATTCACACTCAAACAAGAAAATGCATGCTGAAAGTAGATATGGCATGGAAATATGCCTGACATTTCAAATCTTGTAGTGTTCCTGTTATGATTGATGGAATGTATTTCCATCATTTCATTGGGTTGAAATGGTAAACCCATTATTTCAACAATACCAACACAATAACAACGTAAAACAAGTGAGTCACCTAATGGTGAAATCATATTAATAGTAATTGGTATAATCGACAAATGCAATCCTAACCCAGGAATTTGGTTTTTCCCTTGTATATGGGTTAGCTACGTCCAAGCATAGACTAGATTCAAAATCCCTATAACCTTTTCTTCTATTTAACCCAAAGAGTAATAAAAAAGCAAAAACACCTCTGATACCACTTTGTAATGTCTCAACCTAGCTCACCTCTAAGACGGTGGCCGGACCGGTGGGTCACATAACCTCAATCGCATCTCCGTGAACACCAGAGGCTACCGATAGTAGTGAGGGACTTTTTGTGTCTGAGGGGAATACAATGCCTTCATAGGTAATATGTATTATCATAGCAGAAGTAAAAAATAACCAATAATAAATAGAAGAATCATATAAATGAATAAACTGCAGCATAATAAATATAAATAATCCAACTGAATAATAATAATCAAGTGAAAAAATCACAAAACAATGCAATGCCATGATGTATGTCTAAACTGGAAGTACAGAAAGCAGAAACTCAAGCACAAAGTCAACTAAATAAAAAGACAAAAAAATAGTTTCAACATAATAAAGGCTCGGTCCTATTCCCCGGTCTCCATCCTAAGCAGTAAGGAACAATCAATCATTAGAAGCAATACTCTTCCCTTTGTCAATATCGGTGAGCATGTAATCTACCGGAAAGGTGCAGGCCTGGGAAAAATGCCCAGTAGACTGAAACCAATGCTATCTAAACCTTTCCATTTCATGAAAAAATAAAATATAGTGTTTCATTGTATAACAATTTCAAATAATTAATTAAGTACACTAAAATAAATAACTCAGCCCGGGTTCCCAACGACACCCGTCCTTAATCACCTGCTTCGGCCTAATCCGGAAGTCTGAAAGGAATACCTGTAAGTAGAATACAAAAATGCATATATATAAATCCTGGAAGAGTATGGTATGACAAGTAAGGTCATACCCCCAAGCTTGTGCTTTGACTTGGGGTCTAAGTCATGTGTCAACTAGGCGTGCTTCAACATACCAGAAAATATCACAAATCTCAAGAACTAACAATGGTGTCAATATAAACCCTCAGTGTATCATTATTAAGGTTCAAGTAAAGAGTTGTAGTCTGAGACCATACCGAAGGTATCACTATAGAATATCATTCAATTTATCCTATAGCACCGAGCCCATCCAATGCAATCTTTCAAATAGCCAAGTATCGCTCGAGGCATGGATTTATCTTGAGTCTATTCCGATCTCGCAAAAAGGGGTCAAGTGTCATCCAAGGATAGCTTAGCCACATTACTAATAGATCTTTCTTGATGGGACCTTTTGGAATAGGTGGCACTCATAAGTATTAGAAATCCTGGGGAATTCTCAATCTGTAAAGGCCAAAGACATCGCCCCCCGATGTGTAGTGGTAACAGTCAGGAACAGAGGGTCCAAGCGTGGACCTTAATACAGGACCCACCTCTTTTACCCACACTAAATTTAATAAAAGTTTTCACAGCAGAGAATATGACATAATAAGTATATGAAATTGCAGCTTGAAAACTAACCAGATACACCCGTGCATCACAAGGTATAAATTAAAATTTTTCACATAAAAACTTAATAAGAAAAGATACCATATCAACATAAGTAGATAATGCGCTTCTTAAATAAATAAATAGTTCATCACAATCAATTACAAATGATCCAAAAATTCAATGTTGATGTTCATTGAAAACTAGTTATTTAATATAATTACAATAAAAATGGGTTGTGCAACTCCTGTAGTTAATTAAATTAAAAACCCACCTAACAGAAAAATATATTGACCATGTCAGCATGCCCAAAGGGGTATCTGAACTTGTTTAAACAATTCAAAAAAATTAATTTAAGATAATTTAGGTTTCAAAAATTAGGTGAAATAATTAAATTAATAAAATTGGGTGAAACTGCACAAATTCGATAGGCACCGACTAACGGTACAACGGTGAGTTTTCATAAACCATAATTAAATGGTGGGAAAGTGAGTAGTCGCCCTACGTTACAGTTTTATATGACTCTAATATCCATGTTAGGCTTTGATTTTACCTAAAATAGAAGAAAACATAAGATTATAGAAACACCCCAAAATAGGGTAAAATCCTTCCGCAACGAACTGTGCGCATAAAACTCAACAAAATCATACGATTCCACTTGTAAAAGGTTAGTCGTTCCCTATGGTTTACTCTGCACATATCATCAAAGAAAATGGATAATTTAAAGGGGAGTGGCAGCCTTCCGAATGGGCTGTAGGGTCGTGCGCCACCTATGGGAGAGGGGGAGTGCGACATGAGGTAGAGGAGGAGAGGAAGAGAGAGAAAAAGAAAGGAAAATAAAAAAAATTAAACAAAAATTAAGATAAAAAGAAAATAAAAACAAAAGGGAAAATAAAAAATAAAAACAAAATAGAATAAAATGATGGAAAGGAAAAAAGATAAAAATAAATAAAAATGGGAATCTTCCATTTTAATTACTTTTATTTTTCCCCAAACCCCCTTTATATTTTATTTCAAAATTTCCTTTTATTCCTTATTGCATTATTTTAAATATTTAAATCTATTTTTATTTATTTTTCAATCCTTAATTAATTATTTTAATCCTTAACAACGCTCTAAATCACGACATAACATTTTTCATGAAACACACCAGTAATTTAAACTAATACAATAGTTTCCCGGGACCCGCAGCGAGGTGCGTAGACCCGCACCCTGGGTCACTTTAAAGTATTAGGCATCTATAATTAAAAACATACCCGACCTGATAAAGGTTGGGATGTTACATAGTGTGATTGGTATAACTCCAAATACGTCTTTATTGAAAATTTACATTAATTTTATTAAAAAGAACAATTCATAATCTCAAACCGATAAAACACATTCGAATTATCTTAGTACTTTTGGAAAATGATTCATACCTCATTTGTGACATGTTGGAATCAACTAAACCTCAATAAAACACATGGTGTGACCGGTATAAAAACAAGTGTCTTTTTTATTTGAAGTTGACATTTTCTAATTTATTCATTCATATTAATGTTTAATTTATTTATTTATAATATTAATAATATAATATTTTTTTTCTTATATGGGGGGATTATTTTGTTTTGGTTTAGGTGATTTGTTCAGCAATGGATACTTTGGGTGGAACTTTTTGAGGGGGAATCATAGGTTCCAAACATAGACATTAATGTTTTAAATTATTTTTGGATAGTAATTATAAATGTAATTATACAAATTTTTTTTTGAAATGTATATAGTAGTGATTTTTGTATCCATGACGTAAAATTGATTTCAATTAAATAATATATTTTGTATACAGAAGGTCGAAGTGCGTTGTTTTTGTGTATAGAAGGTTGTTATAGTGTACTATTATACAAACAACACAATGAAACAGATGTGGCCTTTATCAACACTATTTCTAACATTGATAAAGGCCACCATTTATAAGTGCTATTAAAAGAACATATAAAGTGGGACCTTTATCATTTGTAAACTAGCACTGATTAAGGGGTGACTTTATCAACACTTTTATAGTGCTGATAAATGGGACCCACCCTTTAACAACATTGATATTTATAGTGCTTTTTTAGTGCTATTAAAATTCTTTTTTGCTTGCTATTAAAGGAAATTTCTATAGTAGTGACCATAAATGAAGAAAGTAGGGTTTTGTAACAAAACTCAAGAAAGATGAGAAGAATCAAAAAAGGAAATGAGTTAGGTTTTAAGAATGGGTTCAAGGCTAAACAGACAATGACTGAAATATCACGAAATGCCAAAAGATAATGAATAGAACATAGAATAAGAGGTGAGTAAAGAAGGAAAAGTGTCCTTTTGAGTGGTCTCTTTATGTTTGTATGGGTATATATAGAGAAGTTTAATTGCATTTAAAGTCTGAAAAGAGTTCATAGGATACAGTGGAAGATGGAGAAGAGGATGTAATGAGCAATAAGAGGAGATGATTGTGCTAGGTTTAGAGGGGTTGGTGGGGAGAATAAGGGGTAGAGAGTGGAAGGTGTGTGTGAGGCACCCCTACCCAACCCTGCTCTTCCTATGATAAAAAATATATAAATCAAAAAACCCTTCACTTTTACTTTGCCATCAAAACTCACCGTACATATTCTATCACCCAATTTAGTGTATGAACATTCAAACCTCCACATGTATTCCTTGTAAAAATTTTGGGTGTGTTCACAGTTGAATTCAAGCTTTTTAAACATTTCTAAAGTCTCGCATTGATATAATTTTTATTTTTTATAAAAAATACACCAAAATTAAAAAAAATAGTTTATTTCACCTCATTTTGAGGTAGTTTTTGATGAAATTGATTGTTAAACGCATGTTTTCCAATTTTTAAAACAAGAAAAGTGTGTTTTATAAATATTAGGAAAATAAATCCTTGAATTAATGTTTCATCAACTAAGATATTTCATAAATCATTGTACAATTTTTTTCTATAGATTTCACAGCATTTATAGAACTTTCAATTGGTTTTGACCCTCTAACACATGTTTTTAAAGGATGTCAGACCTTTAAAAAACTATTATTTGGTTTCTTCGAATAGTCCAAAAATTCAATTGACACATCTTCCACTCGTACACGTCACAAATAATACTATGATGATTGTCTTATGATTTCACATAATTCTGAGGTTGTTTGATATGGATCTAATGGTTAAATGTGCATTTTTATGGATTAAAATAATTAAAGCATGTTTCAAAAATATTGGGAAAATGAAACATCATATTAACATTTTATCTGACCTGCTATTTCAAAAATCAATTTATGGTCATTTTTTCCTGATTTCATGGTATTCAGAAGTAATTTTGTTGGTTTGGACCCCCCAATAACATATGTTTTTAAATGAGTTCAAATTTTTAAAAATGATTTATTCGATCATTCTAGGTAGACCACACATCTGATTGACCTCCTGCCAACTCACAAATGTCATAAATAATACTAATATAGTAATCCAATTATTACACCACATTTTTAGGTTTTTTATTATGAATATGATGGTAAAATTCATGTTTTAATTTTTTAAAATGATAAAAGTGTGTTTTTGGTCATGCAGGGAAAACGACACTTAGAATTGATGTTCCATATTCTTGACCCTTTATAAATTTACCATATGGTTATTGTCCTATGATTTCATTGCATTTGAAGATTGTTTTGTTCGTTTTGACACCCCTAGATGTATGTTTTTAAAGGACCTCAAACCTTTAAAAATTAATTATGTGGTTTTTTCGGCTAGACCACATGTTTGATTTATTTTTTGTCTATGCATACACATTAAAAATAATAATAAGATAGTTTTCCTATTATTTAACCTCATTCTGAAGTCGTTTACTATGGGTCTTACTATTAAAGACCTATTTTAGTGTTTTATAATAACAAAAGTGTGTTTTCAATCATCCTAGACAAACAATTCCTCATTTTAACATTTTTTTTATACTCCACCATTTTAGAAATCATTGTATCATTGTTTTCTCCAGATTTCTGGAAATTCGAATGTCGTTTGATTGGTTTTGACCCTCATATGCATGTCCTTAAAGGGCATCAAAACATTATAAACTTCTTATTATGTGATTCCAGTTAGACCTCACATCCTATTAATGTATATTATTCCCACACATGACAAAAAAAATCTAATATGGATTTCCTATGATTTACCGCATTTCAAGATCCTTAATTATGGATTGAGTTGTTAAAAACTTGTTTTTATATTTTAAAAAAATAAAAGTGTGTTTTGGGTTATATCAAGAAAACTACACCTTAGATTGATGTTCCATCTACTTAACCATTTTAAAAATAATTATACAGTTGTCTTCATCTGATCTCACAGTATTATAAGGCTGTTCGGTTAGTTTTGACTTTGTGACGCATGTTTTTAAAGGGTGTCAAACCTTTAAAAACTGATTATTCTTTTATTCTATAAATATTGCATGTCCGATTGACATATCTTCATCTTGTACATGTCACAAATAATACTAATATGATATTATTATGATTTCACATCATTTTGAGGCCTTTTAATATGGATTTGACCATTAAACACACATTTTATTATTTTAAAGCAATAAAAGGTCATTTTCAGTAATCCTAAGAAAAAGGAACCTCAAATTAGAGTTTAGTATATTCTACCATTTCACAAATCACTATATAGTTATTTTTGTCTGATTTTATAGCATTCAGAGCCCATTTGGTCGATTTTGACCACTAGAAACACATTTCGAAATGCATTAAATTTTTAAAAATTGTTTATATGGTCATTCTAGAAAAATTTCATGTCTGATTGATGTTTTTTCTATTTGAAAACATCAAAAATAATAAAAATATGGTTGTAATATGATTTCACATTATTTTTAGGTATTTTGTTATAGATATGAACATTAAATGTGTGATTTAGTGTTTTAAAGCAATAAAAGTTTGTTTTTGGTTACTCTTGAAAATGAAACCTTGGATTAAAGTTAAGTATGCTCGATAGTTTTAAAATTCATTACATGTTTTTTTCTTATTGTTTCATGATATTTGGAGGTATTTCGATTGATTTTTACCCCCCATATACATGTTTTTAAAGGGCCTTAGAACTTTAAAAACTAAAAATTCGATCATTCTGACTAGACCACACATCCTTTTGATGTGTCGTTTACTCATACATGTCACAAATAATACTCATATAGTTTCTTTATAATTTCATGTCATTATGAGGACATTTTCTATTTATATGATCATTAAATGCACATTTTTGTGTTTTAAAACAATAAAAGTGTGTTTTCTATCATCTTTGGAAAATGAAACTTAGAATTGACATTATTGATACTCCACCATTTTAAAAAAAAATTTACATTTTTTTTGTGATTTTGACGACATTCAGAGGCCATTTGGTTTGTTTCGACCCCCGAATACATGTTTTTAGAGGCCATTCACACTTTAAAAACTGTTTATTCTATAATTCCAGGTAGACCACACATCTGATTGATATGTAATCAACTCACACATGTCAAAAATAATACTAATACTATTTTCATATGATTTCACCTCATTTTAGGGACATTTTTCATGTATCTAGTCATTAAATGCTTGTTTTCATGTTCTAAAATAATAAAAGTGTGTTTCGTATCATAGCAGGAAACGAAATGTTGAATTGAATTTTTTTCCTACTCAGCCATTTCAAAAATCACTATATGTGTTTTTTCTTCTAATTTTGTAGCATTCATTTGTGGTTCAACTGGTTTTTACCCTCTAACACTTGTTTTTAGAGGGCGTGAAACCTTTAAAAATATTTATTTGTTTATTTTGGACATAACACACATCTTTTTGACATTTTTTCTTCTCTTACACATCATAAAATAATGCTAAGACTATTGTTCTATTATTTTATATAATACCTAATCTATTTGATATAGATATGACCATTAAATTCATGTTTTTGTGTTTTAAAACAATAAAAATACTTGTTTGGTCATCACGAGAAAATGATATCTCATATTGACATGTTGTCTGGACTATCATTTCAAAAATCACTCTATGTTTGTTGTATCATGATTTCATATCATTCACAGTCCATTCAGTTGGTTTTGACCCCCCACCCCCCAAACACACTTTTTTAAAGGACGTCAAATGATTAAAAATTTATTATTCAGACATTCTTGTAAGAGTGCATTTCTGATTGACGTGTCATATACTTCCACACATCACAAATAACACTAATAAAATTTTCCTATTATTTCACCTCATTTCAAGGTTTTTTATGAATATAATCTTTAAACACAATTTTTATTGTTTTAAAACAATAAAAATGTGTTTTAGGTCATATTTGGAAAACAACACCTCAAATTGAAGTTATGTATACTTTACCATTTTAAAATTCACTATATGGTTGTTTTAATTTTTTCATATACTTCAGAGGACATTCAGTTGGTTTCCACCCCCCCTATCACACATTTTTAAGGGGCATAAAACTGTAAAAATATAATATTTGGCCATTCTCAGCACACCACACATCTAATTGACAAGTCATATTCTCATAAATGTCACAAATAATACTTATACATTTTCCTATGATTTCACATCATCATTATTTCATTTGTTATGGATATCACTATTAAACACATGTTTTTGTGTTTTAAAACAGTTAGTGTGTTTTCAGTCATCCTAAGAAAATGACACCACGTATTGACATTCTGCTTACTCCACCATTTCAAAAATCATTGTACAGTTGTTCGAATCTGACTTCATGACATTCAAAGGCCATTTAGTTCATTTTGAACCCCAGACTAAGGGTGTGTGTGGGTTGGGTCAGGTCGATTTAAAGGGGGTTTTAGACTCGACCCCACCAAAAGTGGAAGGTGCAGGTCACATGATTTACGAGAAAGAAATCCAACCCAACCTGGCACCTAGGGGTCAAGTTAGTTGGGTTATTGATGCATCACTATTCTATAGGCCAAAAGGAAGGACTAAGATAGGACACCATTGGGTGGATTTAACACCCTTGAAATCTTCCATCTAATATATATATTACTTTATAACAAAACAATAACCACTTGAAAATTAAATTCAAGAATAAAAGAACATATATAAGGGATAGAGAAGCACTTCTACGCTAAGAAATTTGGAATAAATTACATATAATAACTAATTAAAATTTATTTTTTAGAAACAAATATAACATCCCTTATTCAAATAGCTTATCAATAGACCCTAATAATCTTCTAAAAGTAGCTTTTAATAGTTAAAAATAGACAAATGGAAAGATTTGACAATAAAAACATCCCTTATTCAAACAGATCCTCATAATTGAGTGATAATTCCTATAATAAACTTCCTAAAAGTTTAACCAAACAAACAGAACCTTATAAAGGTGGATAATGGTAATTGAAAAAAAAATTAAACAATTATCTATATAGATCTATACTATATCAAAAAAATTCATAGTATCTAGAATCAGGTCATGATTTGGTTCTAAAAATCTGTTTGGATTTGTAATAAACATTGATCATCAAGTATATTCCAATCCTAGAAGAAGTGGAAAAAATATTCATGATATATTCCTATCACATAACAAAATAAATAATTAATAGAAAAAATCAATAGTACAAGGTATAAGAAAAAATAAGTAAAATCATTTCAAAATGGGAGTTTATTCATTAACAAACCAACAACATAACTTGGGGTAATTTTTGAGGACCTTAATAATGTTGAATCACCTGAAATGTTTATGAATCATTTTACCCAGATCTAATAAATCCATTTGAAGCACATTTAAGTGCTTAATAGATGATGGAATTTTGGGAATAAATTGGATTTTTTAGTTGATGTAGTAAGATTTTATACATCCAGCCTTGAAGAAGTTGTCCAGCTATCTAATACACCTTTGAGAAGTGAAGTGAAATAATAACAAATAGAAAATTCAGAAAATCAAAATCACTTTTGTAGGCTAAAATAAGGGTTTATAAAGTCATGCCTCCTACTAAACAATGAGTGAATAGTATGTTTTAACAGAACCTACCCAAGTAACATACCCTAATTTGGAACACTGCGTTTAAATTAAATAGAAACAGTAACATTTTACTGGAATTAACACCATGAATCAAAAATAAATAATGAAATTTTTGAATGGCCAATGACTATAGAAATGTATGCTATAAATAATTTATAAAACAATCAGAAATTTATACCTTTATGAATAGTGATCCTTGGTTCTTTTTTAGATAATGACACTTTGATCATGAGTTGTGGATGATGACATATCTTAAAAACACAACAGACTACATGGATTTTTGAGATTAAAATCTATTTATTGATTAATATAACAAGGAAAAGTTAATATAAAACATGATTAAAATCTAAATGCTATACCCAAGTTAGGGAAATTAAATTTTCAATTCATACATGTCCTTTCTTGAGAATTAATTATCAGATAGTTGAATCACTAAAAACATAAATTAAATGTATATAACATAACCATTGTATTCAATTTCTAATGTGGAAACTACATTGATGTTGATGTGAGATGTAAAAAGAGGTGCTATTGATATATGTGAGTCAATAGATGATGATAGTCCATGAATGTGATAGGTTAAAACTAAGTCAAAGGTGAAATAACCTGCAGTCAAATAATATATAAATTACAAAGTAATTTAGCATTTATACCTGGCAGAAAAAACAACTAAACTCTACCAATATTGTCTAGTAGAATAACCTCCACTTATATTTAATCTAAATTAGAGAGAATAATACTTGATTTTACGTTTCTCAAGGTTTAATGACTTTATATAGGTAAAACTATATAACATTATTAATTAACTAAAAAATCATAGAATCAGTAAACATCATGAATGTAAATAATAAAAAAATTACATGAAACTTTAAAATGAGGCTCTGATATGCTTGGTGCCACCACATCCAATGTAGAATATTGCATTGGGACCATAATAGGATAAATAAAATGAAAAAAACAAATTAATACAGAATAATTATGGATAAATAATATAAAAAGAAAATATATTAATCTATACTAAAAAATTGAACATGTAATTTTTAATTTAAAGACTTGTACAAGAATATGTCAAGACGTTCCTTGATTAAATTCAAAGTAACTGAGTTTACTGACCTGAAATGTAGTTTTAATGAATATAATAAGAAATAAAAAAATTGATAAATTTTATGCAATTCATACATATTAATAACTTCTAGAAGACATTTGATATTAATAAATTGAGGGTAAAGAGAATAATAATGAAAATAATAGGCCAAAAGATGAGTTTGATGTGTTATGATGAAGGTGTAAATGAATGAAAAAAATTAAACATTCACTTAGAGATAGTATATATAGTAAGGTGTAGTATTTTTATGTAAAATAAATATCTATGAACATATGTAGAAGATAAGTAATTGGATTACAATATGCATTTACAAAGTTTCTAATAACAGTTATAAAAAAGTAGAAAATATCTATGATAATTTTTTTTCATCATTTGTATATAATGATAACACATTTTGGAAATGTAAAATACTCTCTAAAATTTTATAAAATTGTATTTCCTTGCATATGAACTTTAGAAACTAGAAATGAAACATGTAATTACAAAAAATTAATTTCCCAAATATTGATAAGTATGTCATAATTCATAGTATTATATGAAGTTTTTATGTTTGGGAGTCAATAAAAGATTAATATGATTAATGCATCATGTAACGGTAAACGAAATGAAAAGAGTAAAATTGATAGAAGTTTGAAGATACTGCACTATATTTGGAAGGTTTTTACTAGTTGGATATTGAGATTTAACATTAGAATCATGCCATTTAAACTTAAACACAGTAATAAGGAAGCAATTTTGTAATACATTAAATTGAAGCTATGGATTTCATTAAAAAAAATTTAAATTAATAAAGGCATGAAGCAATGAAATTATAAAAGTAGTTATGATATCCAACAATGTAAAAAAATAATATATTATGAAATTATAAAATAATAAATAAATTGTAATCTTAATCTTAATTATTAAAGTTAACTTTAAATATAGCGGTGTTTTTTTCTAAAAAAACTCATGGTACATGGAAAAAAGGATTTTATGTAGCATTTAATGAAATAAACTAAATATAGACAGTGAATATGAAATTAGTTTAATTAGTAATCAATATCCCTAATGTTTATTTAGTTTTCCTAACTACATTCAATTTTTTAGGAATCTATATTCAATCAACTTAATCATTAATCTATACCCCAAATATTTATTCAATGAATTAAGTCAAGTATTCTACAAATTAGTGAAGTTTTATATATCACTTTCAATTATGTGATCATGTGTCGATTGAGTAAAATGTACTAAATGCATAATGAGTACAATATAGATCATATAGATATCATTTACTACATATAAAATATGAATATAACTCTTACCTAAATTGATATTAGGTCTATGATAATGAAAAAATGAGGGATTATATCTGACACATAAATATGGTATTTTAATTTCCATTTTAAATTTAACTCCTAAAATATATATCTAAATACTTACTGACTTCACTGTTGACACATATTAAAGAAATTATTAATATTTTATTATTTCAATATGTTAGGAATGAAGTTAGGAATCTAACAGTAAATAATATGAATGTGTACGTTCAATTTAATGTAATCAATAGATAATGGGTATAATATAAAACACATAGATTACATAAACTACATACAATAAGAGGGATTATATAAGAGATGTCAATATGGGAATGCAGTATATATTTTTAATTTAATATCTAAAATATATATATATAAATGATCAAACATGACTGGTTTCAAATATAACTAAAATTAAAAATATATTTATATATATTTATATCAAAAAGTTAGAATTTTTAAATTGTATTTAACTATATACAGTTTTTATATAATCTGTATGCAATCATTAAAATCACTAACTATACTCCTGAATTTTTATTCAATGAATTAGAATGCTTATTTTTAAAAATAATGAAGTTGGATATGTCACAGTTAAATATATAAAGCATATATATATTCACTAAGATAAAATAAATACACTTTGAATATTATATATAACATACCTACATCATTGACTATATTCAATATATGTACACATCTCTTAGATGGTTGTATATTAGAACCATAGAAGTGGAAAAATGAGAGAGATTCTATCAGAAACATAAATATGATAATATGGTGTACATGTGAAATTTAACCTCTAAAATATTTGTTTAAATAAATAATGAATTTAAAAATATATTAGTACTATAAAAAATCATTGATGAAACATTTATAGTGTATTAAACTGCATAAAGATTTATATTTCACATTATTTTATTCAAGGAATTAGAATTAGTATTTTAGAAATTAGTGAAAGTTTATATTTCATGGTAAATTATATCAAGTCTTTGTATATTAAATAAATTATAATTAATCCATAAGGAATAAAATACCCAAAATACATATAACTTTAACTTCATAAAATATACAAATATAATAATTACCCGACTCTATAGTAGTGAATAAATCCAAATGAATATATCTGAGACATCAACATGGTCATACAGTGTAAATTTTCAATTTAACACCTAAAACATTTATCTAAATAGATATTGAGATGAATGAAATCAAAATTAATAGAAAGTAAAATTTTAATAGAACATAAATATGACAGGAAGTATTTAATTAGTTTTTGAAAACGTTTTTTTCAACATTCAATATGCAATCTATGAAATCACTATATTATCAAATTTAGAAAAATTTCAATAGTAAATAATAATATAGAAATCAAAATACACCTTATATTTTTTAAAAAATAAATCCAAAATTTGGGGGATCATCGGTGGTGAGAGAGGGGGGAGAAGAAATTGGGGGCTCCATGGTGGAAGGGGAGGGGGTAGTAGGCGATGAGGGATCTAATACTGTGGGGAATCAATGGTGATGGGAGAGGGGGAGAAGATAGCTAGGGTAGATGTAATGGGAGTGGGGGAGTGGGTGGATAGTTTTGACATCATAGGAGAGAGTGAGCGGGTGGTAGGGCTCAACGGTGGGTGGAAAGGGGGAATAGGTAATAGGAGCTTGACCAGGGTGGGAGCTGGTGGCTGGGACTCAGTAGTTGTGGGGGTCGACAATATATGAGAGTGGGGAGATGATGGAGAGGTTCGATGGTGGTGGGAGAGGGGAAAAATCCAACATGATTAATAGTCTGGGATAGGGGGAGTGGGAGGGGGGGAAGATAGATGCAGTAGGGGATTGACACAAAAGGAAAAAGACTGGGTAAAAAATAGAGCGATTGTTGTTTTGTAGCCACAAAAACACTCAATAGTGAAAACCATTTGGTAGATACTAAAACCTCACTCATGAAAAAAATCAAATTTATATTAGTGTTCCTCAATAATATTTCAATAATAATCAAAGTAATTTTTTTGGCACACAACAACAAAATATTTTTATTAATATTTTGTTTCTAATTTTTTTCAAGGTCTACACTCCACTCAGTACTAGTGTAGAGTACCACACCATTATTGTATCCTAAAGAGGATTCACCAGTAACCCATTGTACTATTGATTTGGTGGGGGTGAATATACTCTTTAATAGAGTGACAATGTAATATTCCCTAATGATATTCTTTTACTATCAGTTAAAGTAATGTCCAATCCATTTCTCCTTGATATAACCCCAAGAATCATAAGAGTAGATCATATCAACATGGATATGACGATGATCAACAATGAGATAAAGGTGGAGTAGTATGATAACAAAAATTTCAAGAAGCATTAAAATAGTATTCACTTTATACTTTTGTAACACCCTAAAGATTTATAATACTATGCCTGAGAGCTTATTTAATAAACAACACTATGCTTTAAGGGAACCATAATATACTATTAGAATATTATTATTTAAATATAACATCGACCATTAATTGATGATTATTAATATGAGTATCAAAATTATGATATATATATATATTTATTTAATTTTCCAATATAATAAACAAGTATTGATTAATGATTATGAAATAAATAGTCAATTTTTAGTGATGTCATTTATACTTCAAAAATGATTTTTATTACTTTTTTGTGAGAAAATATTATAAATAATTTTCACCACTTTTAGAAATTTTATTTTATAAAATGGATATCATTTTTGAAATCATAATATCAAAATTACCTAAAGGTGAAATTTTGGGAATATTTTAAAAAGATTGATTATACAGTGAATAGTGAAAATGAATTTTTTTTTGAAAACTACATATTCATTTCAAGAATTTAAAATTTTTAATTTTATTTTATAAATTAATAAAAAAGTAAAAATAGTTCATTTATATTATTAATAACCATATTATGGTCATTTTAATTAATTTTATGTTGTATTTTGGAATAAAAAAATTGTAATGTTAAGAAAAAATTCTTTTCTAGAAAACCGCTTTTCACCACGTTTTACTGGTTTAATTCAATTTAAATTATTTTACCTATATGAATTAAATTTGATCAAAAAAATTAAATACTTGGAATTATCATAATTAATATTATTTAATAATTTTAATTTATTTATTTTTTCATTATACATAATAAAAAGTGTATATATTTGTCACCTCGATAAAAGAGGTAAAATTAGGTTAAAACCATGTGGTAAAACAAGAAACAATATATCTAAAGCATTAATTTATATTATTTTATGAGTGGTGTTAAACCATAGGTATTATTAATTAGTTAAATAATGTATTTTAAATCATTATATTAAAATTGGGAACCCAATATAGAAGAGTGATTTATGGGTTGAGAAAGGTTTGCGGCAACCTGATGCGCTCAAGAAATGAAGTGTGATTTATGGGTTGAGGTGATTAAAAGAAAATGGAATCACCCCATAAACTAGTTGACCAAAGTTAGGTTATTATGGTCTTTGATAAGGAATGATGATGGCTGATTCCCTACACATTTTAACATCATGTAGTGAGGATGAATCTGTTTTGAAGTTTACTGTCATGCAATAAAGACATCTTACTTGTAGTTTAATGTCACACATCGATCATATGGGGACCAATGTGAAATTGTGAGAGATATCCTTATGGAAAATTTTCACTAGTTTTGGTAATTTTTATATAGAGAAGACAATTTATCTATGAACAAGATTATTGGTGGGTATCTATATGTCAAAACCCTTATTATAAATATTTTTCATGTGTGTAAGAAATCTGTATGAAGATATGACTCGTGCATAGGCAGATCAAGCTTTTATGACCCAAAACTCTTTCAAAATAGTTATATTAAATTTTTTATGTTTGGGATTCCCTAGTTTTCCCTATGAATATTGCAAGGGAAAGAATTATGCCACAATCATCTCCTTTAATGAGATCCCTCTATGTAAATATGACTTGTATGCAACAGATATGACTATGAGTGATAGAGAGCCATGGTTAAGCCCAAATTGGAGGATCCATGAGTCGCTATGTATCCTGTGATGGTATTAATCAATCTACATGTAGTTCTTAGATAGCTCCTTTCATAGTTCAAGTCCATATAAAAGAGAAGTGCATGAAATCTCCCATGATAAGATCTGACCTGTATATAGAGAGGGGACATTTTTATGATACAACTAGACCTAAGATTGGAGATTCGGGTGTCACTATATATCTTGTGATGGAAGGAATCACGCCACACATAGTTCTTTAATGGGAAACTCTCCAAGCATGTATGAACCATACACGGGTGGGGTGTTGTTTTGCTGATTGTTTTGAATGAACCCAATATTGGAGATCTGGGCATCAATACATATCTTTTGATGACCGGAATAAATCCATTCCTAGTTCTTGAATGTGAAACATCCACATATGTTTTACCCATAGGAAGAGGGGGGGGGGGGTTCCCATTGATTATTGCATTTGGACCTAGGATTGGAGATCCAGTCATCACTGTGAATCCTATAACTATGGGAATCAAGCCACTCATAGTTCTTAAATGGATGTGTGGTGAGAGACCAACACTAAGGATAGTCGTCCCCTCATGTGAGGCCTCTAGTAATGTGTAGTTTTATGGAATGTAGGAGACATAAATAATAAATTTTAACATGACATGGTTAGGATGTATGGTTCAATTTTTATGGACTTTCATTCGGGTTTGTTCTAACCCTAACATGAACTAATATGTCTTGATTATGTGGGGAAAACCTTACCAAAATTCCTAAGTCCACATGATCTATTATTAGTGTAAAAAAAGGAATGATAAATGTTTCTTTCATGACATAGAGGTGATTCAAAGAAATAACAAAGGAATTTTGTATCATGTGGTGGCTAGGACAAGATATAAGATTTAGGCATCTCTATATATCTCATTGAAATGATAATCAAGTTGTACATAGATCTGTGTATATTTTAACATTGAATGAGAGGGACCCTAGCCATGCATTTTGATTTCATGTGGTAAGAATGAAGAAAATTTGTTTATATATTATTGATATACCTAGGTTTTGGGATCCTGGCATCACTTTTTATCATGTGATGGAAAGAATCATGCCACACATAGTTCTTGAATGGGAAACTGTCCACACAGGTCTAACCCATATGTAAAGGGGGCATTTTTTCTATTAATTATTGTATATGAGCCCAGGATTGGAGATCTGAGTGTCACTACGTATCTTGTGATGAAAAGAATCAAGCCACACATAATTATTTAACATTAAACTCTATAATGAGGTCTAACCTATATGAATAGGAGGGTAATTTCCTATTAATTTTTTCAGCTAGACCCAGGATTTGGAGATTTGGGTGTTACTACATATCCTATAATGGTAGGAATCAAGCCACACATAGTTCTTGAATGGAAAACTCTCTACATAGGTCTAACCCATATGTAGAGGTAAAATTTTTTCATATTAATTATTATAGATGGACCTAGGATTGGAGATCTAGGTATCACTATGTATCCTATAATGATAGTAATCAGGACAAACATAGTTCTTTAATGGAGAGATTATCTATGGGGATATTAATCACACATAGGGACATGGTAAGAATGTAAGGTACTGCATAGTATAAAGTCTTACTTCTAGTACTTGGTATATCATTCTGTTTAAAGGCTTACAATTAGGAATCCTTCTGTGTAGTTCAACATCATGTGGTAAGGACATATCTATAGTTCTATTTAACGTCATGTGATAAGGATTTTTTCCTTTTATTTTAACATCATGCAGTTAGGAAATATCTATCATGTAGTTTAATTTCATGCAATAAGGACATATTGTATAGTTTAACATCATGAAACTAGGACACATTGTGCAGATTAACAAAATGTAACATGAAAATGGGTTCTCAATGGAATCACTATGATTTATTTCTCAATAAATCTTACATTTTTGGGGGTGATGACATTTTCTACATCCATTATGGCAAGTGAGTAAGATTTGTTGGAATAGACCTTATATATGATATAAGGACCATCACATCTAGGTTCAGTATTTGGATTTTTCTTTCCTAGAATCATTTTATTTATGAGATACAATACCAATTATCCTTGAATGAATGAGTGGATGCGAACTTTTTTATTAAAGGATTATGTGATATGATTTTTATGGAATTTGAGATTATCTAGTGTATGAAACATTTTCTCATTGAATTTTTCCAACTCATCTGGGTTCTTTTTTGATTTTTCATCATAGGAGTTTTTTTATGTAGATACATATTTGAATTGAGGGAAATTGGATGTCTATGTTAAATAATTCCTTGGTTCAATACACCAATTAAAATGGTGTTACTTGTGTGGAAGTGCATGTGGTGGTATGGTAGGCCCATAAAATATGTAAGAGCTTATCCAGTTAGGACATATTGTCCTTATCCACTATCCATTATCCTTCACATGGTAGTGGGATGAATTGTTGGAATCCATACTGTGGATGGGGTTATGACCTTCAACATCCGTTCCCCATATGGAAAATAGCAAATAATATTTAGCTTTATGTAGAAATTTTGGGGGTTTGAAGGATAGACTTTTCTTGAATTTGGATTGCATGATATTTCTTGGTGAATTACTCATAGACCTATACCATTTTTTCCAATAGTAACCAATACTCCAAAATTGTATTGGTGAGACTGGTCCCAAACTGATTATCACAGGAAAAGTCAGGATAAACCTCTTCCATAATGGTGGGAATCTCTCTTTCTATGCATCTGAGGAGGAATTTTTTGGATCTTTATTTATAGAGGATTTTTTCTCATTTCTCCTATTCCAAAGGGTAAAGTTCGATTATTGGTGTCAGGTTCGTTCCCTTCCAACTCGGTCTAATGGGAGGGTCCCATTTTGAAGATAATAAAATTTTTGCTTCATCTATCTAGGGGTGGATATAGGTTCATCGTGCTCTAGGGTAGTGTTGACCTCATTGATTTCCTCCATGTCATAGAATATGACTAATGAGGACATCCTTTAGTGCATGAAGCAGAAGACCACATCATTCTAATTGGGGGCTGCCAGGACTGTGGCTTCATTATCCAGTGTGTCGGCGCACAAATTTTGTGATCGAGGTACATGATGTAATGTTAGTTGAAAATGGAACTCCTCTATCATTACTCAAACATAACTGATGAGAGGGTCCAATTCTCCCTTTTTGATGGAATATTCACCACTGATCTATTTTACACTTGCTCCAAATCCACTTTTATGTTTAGATGGTCTATTTATAGATTTAGGTATACTTCCAAGCCTACAATGAGGGCTTGGTATTTGGCCTCATTATTAGGACTTCCTTCAGATAGTGAGAAAGAGTAGGGAATGTTGCTTTATCCAAGGAAACAAATACTATCCCTAGACCAACCCTTTTGAGCTTTGAGTTTTTGAGCCACTTACCAGTGGGACTTTGAGAGGAACTGTCAAAATACATCTCCCACATTCGGGATTATTAAAGGTTTCAAAAACCTCTTTTTCTAGAAGTTTAGTGTCCACTTATGTACTTTATAAGGTAGGATATACTACAAGGAAATCATCTAGGGTCTAACCTTTCACAGCATCTTGTGACATGAATCGGATGTCATTCTATTGTAGAATAACATCCCATCATACCAAATACCCATACAATATAGGGCATCCAAGGATGCACTTAAGAGGGTAAATATGAGAGACCAAGTGGACTTCATGGTGCTATAAGTAATACCTAAGCTTTTGAACTAAAAAGATAAGTGTGGGGAAGTTATTCTAGACATCTAAGTACTAATTCTCTATACCTTTCATCAATCAACTGAATTAATAGAGACTGTATTTATTACTTGAATCATTTTTATATGTGAGGAGAGCATTGATCGATCGTTCCTTGAAAACCACATATAAGATGATTACTTTTCCTTCAAATGGTGGCATCAATAAATTTGGTTGCATCGAGTGTTTATTGATACTCTTAAAGGATTCATAGCATTCTTAATCCCATCCATATGTGAATCCATTCTTCATTAACTTGGAGAAGTGGATATATTTTCATGCGAGGTTAGCTATGAAATTCGAAATATTAGAAAGGTTCCCTTGAAGCCCCGTCAATTCTTAAGATTATGAGGGTGAGAAATTTATTGGATTTGACTATTCTTTTCTGGATCAACCTCAATGATATGATTATTTACCTCAAGTCCAAGGAATTTCCCTGATGTTTCCCCAAAATCACACCTTAGTAGATTTTTCTTGAAACTGTGAAGTTGTAACTTATTAGAGATTTTTTGAAGATCCATAATGTGATAACATCACAGTAGATATTTGATTACTAAGTAAATAACATAAAATTATACTATTAACCCTAAGAAAGTATTAAATATATGATGGATGGTGCTTTGGTAGGTAGCACCAATATTCTTTAATGAAAATGGCATGACTTGATAGAAAAATATCCCCTGAGGTTATCTAAATGCAGTGGCTTACTCATCTTTAGGGGACACATTTATTTGATTATACACTAAATAGTCATCCATAATGGAAATATCTTGCAAAACAACAGTTTCATTGATCAAAATTTCTATGATTTGAAATAGGAAGTCATCTTTCTAGTATTATTGATTATGTTCTCTGAAATCATTACAGACCTTAATCTTCCCATTATTTTTCCTGGTATGTAAGATGTTGGTGAGCCATTTTGGGTATTTCACTTATAATAAAAAGTTCTCTTTGATAAATTTATCAACTCAGTATTCTACATTAGTACATGGGAGGGGTGAATCCTCTCGGAATTATTCTTGAAACCCAGATGATCATCAGGTAAGCCTATGTAATATGTAGCCACATTAGGGTTTAGCCTAGGAATTTCTATATAATTACAAGCAAAAACATATCGATTCTACTTTAAAAATTCAATATAAATATCCTGATCCTCAAGAGGGAAGTATTTAAGAAGATTAGTGAGGTTGAACTCATTGGGTTTTCCAAGCTTTGGTTTCTAGAGTAGGTTATTTTGCATGGCTGTATGGAAAAAAATGGGTATCGTTTCATTTTAGAATGAGTACACTTTGTTCATCCATTCCTCAAATCATCAGTGACCCCAATCTCCTTTTTATTATATATTACGATGATTTTTTTTCTTCCACTCAGTGGGAGGCATCAAGAGATTCTAGGCCTACCTAGGTTATTGAATGTGAGGTTTTACTGGTATGAGGGTAATAGTAGAAGTATCAACCTTACTAAGAATTTTTTCCTATATCGCATGAATGGGATGATACATAGTATTAGTCTTATAGATGTAATATTCTATTTGTTTTTTTTGTTTCTACAAACTCACATAATCCACCAATATATTTCTTTAGGATTAAAGTTGTTTGTAGCTTATCCCAAATATTTTTAGCATAGAGTTCCATTAGATTTTCTAACAAGAAATTGATGTTTAGTGAATAAGTTAAAATTTCCATCTAGCAATAAAGTTATAAACCCTCCCATTTTCACATTTTTTTTCAGTTTTTTGGATTTAAATTTTCATTTTCCATAGAATCTAGTTGAAATGATAGAGGAATTTATGGGAAGGTTCTTCCCATCTTGGAATGGTTCCTAATGGAAAGTTGTTGTATCAAATATAGGATGGGCCTATCAGAGTCTGTACAAAACATATCATATTGGTCACCTCCTTATAGTCTCGAGGGCCGATCATTAGGCCTAATTGGGACAAAAAGTGCATGAGATGTTATTCTAGATCTCCTGCATCGTCAACGGTTTAGAGGTAGGAATTTTAAAATTGTGGGGGGGGGGAATGTTTCATCGGCCCATTCGAGATATGGCTTATTCTCAGGTTTCATAAGTGCTTTCCTTCTTTCGGTGGATTCCATTCAAGTAGTTAGGGATTTAATAGAATTGATTAGTTCTAAAGGTACCGCTATCTGGGTCTCCTCCCATCTATAGAGAGAAATAGGGGCTTGAGGATGGGGCCCCATTTTCATATCCCTCTAATGTTCTATTCATTATATTATTGAATAATCTCCCTTGTGGGGGAGAGGTTGTCATCATAATGGAGGGAAGTCTAGATCATCATTGACTTTCACAATTATAGAGGCCTACTACCTAAATCTGGAGTTGTTCTGATGGTCAAATATCAATCTTTTAGGAAGATATTCTCATTCCTAATGTGTGGGAGGAGGGATATTCATCTCTATCTAAAGATGATAGCTCATGGGAATGTTTCCCCTGAGTACCTCTTCTTTGAGATGTTTAAGATTGTGTTTCTCATTCTCATATTGTTCTAGTCATTCCTATATGGAAGTTATTTTGGATCCTCTAGGTGGTGAGTGGGATGTAGTGACACCTTTCCCTTTATCATTGGTAGTGTTTAGTCATAGAGGTGGAAAAAAATTATTTAGAGGCTCCAGATTCTAGATCCTTGGCTAATTCTGCGTACATATAGCCTCAAATGGTGAATCCAAGTCACCCTACTCTTAGGGTATCTTTCCCATATTATATCACTCTATATTTCCATCTTGTTATACATCATCTATTGTGTTGATGGTGACGACATTCACTGAGGTGCATCAAGAAATGGTAGTTATCCCATTACTCTCAACACAATAGAGTGATTCTGCATCACTTACCCCTCATTTGAGGGTTATATCAAGGTTATTTCTTTTACTCCTAGCCATATTGGTCTAGTTTAGCTTACGAACCATATGGGGTTTGATTTAATTTACTGTATGTTCCTTTTATCTTAGCCTGTGGATAGAGACCTTGAAAGAGTTTCCAATCATGTTTATTGAGCAGGGTCTGAATATAAAATTTTTGTCTTGCGACGAGAGGAGAGAGTGGGATACTGAACCTTGATATTTACCTCCCAACATAGAGAAGACTGATTCCTTTTGAGGTGATGATAATGAAGAAAATTCCCCCATCCCTATGGCCTAGGGTTGGTTTACAGTTGCTTCCAATACTTTCAAGATCTTCTCAGGGATTAATGACATGAGGAGTGGATGTGATGGTAGATATACCCTCAATCCTATGGGATGGGTTTTCTCTGGGATTTCTATTATGGAAACTACTATAGATACCCATTCTATTTGGCCCAATTGTGCCCATGTATAAGCTGGGTGAAATGGTATCTCATGATGGGACTCATTTTCTAGAGTAATTTGTTCAGTTGGCCACAACATCAACTTTTGTGTTTGAAATGCATTCCTATTATTTCAATGGGCCCAGCTAAAGGTCTATTGGAATCCCTCTCCCTCATTTTGTGATGTATTTTCATCTTTAAAGTGGAGGTATTTCATCATATTTACCAATTGGCATGTCTATTACCTCGTCCCCAGATTTATCCTAAGGATATAACATTGCAAGATGTCATATCCAGGGGCGTTGTTGTTCTACAGACATAGTGAAGTGAAATGATCCATATTTCCCCCATAATCATATTCATACATCTGATGGGGATCTATAAATCAGCCGATAGAGAGTTTCCATGATATGGATACAAACACTACCTATGTGTTTTTCATGCTCTTCCATCCCTAGGTTTCAGGATACGGATAATGAAACCATGTCCAGATGATAATAGAGTGTATTTATGGTCTGAAAGTGACCCTCATATCCTTGATTGGGTAGGTTTATACCATTTATCCACTGATGGGTTTCCCACGTATTTTAGTGTGTCTAAGGTATGAAATCCTTCTCTAACTCATATAGGATCTCATAATCAATATTAGTGGGCCATAATGTGGTTGGGAGGTTGTTTCTGGACATCTCTCTCCAAAAATACATGTCATCCTCCTCTTAATCATCTTTATATCCCTCAACCTAGTTAGACCATAGAGGTTTCCTTTCTAGGTTACCTGCTAACCATGGTGAAGTGTTGATAATAGTTTATGGGGTACTATATGTGGATAATCCTAGTGTTTTGAGCACCACTCTGTACAAAGGTGTCTGAGTTTTGAGAACCTCTTTATATGGAGGTGTCTGGGAAAGATGATAATTTCTTTGTCTGAGAGTCATATCACCATGGAGAGGTTGAACATGGTAGATTTCAGGAGTAGAGTCCTCGAGATCCATCTTTTCACTACTATATAGAGGACTATAGAGGTAATGATCACCATATGCTTTGGTTGAAGGGTCAACAGAACCTTGAGGTGTTGCAGATATGTTTTGAACTGCCTCAAGGACACTGACATTGAGAATATAAGGGATATGAGCCTCATTCTGCATCATGGATGGAATATGTTGACCCTCCTTTTTGGATTGAGCAAGGATATTAGCCTCTTTTATGAAGGTTTCTTGAATATGTTAATAACCATCAGGTTTGATTGGAATATAAGCCCTCTTTTGAGAATATTTTGGAGTATGTCAGCAAGATTTTGTATTATCGGCAAGAATATGAGCTTCTCTGGGGGTAGTTTCCATAATATGTCGATCAATCCTGGATGAAGTTGGGATATGAACCCGATTCAAATATGCATTCTCCATTGGAATATGCTGAATAACCTTGAGAATGGGAGAAGTGATATGAAAATCTTCTTATATATCCTCTTAAGGATGTTGGTGTAGTCGTTCATTAACAGAAGTAGGGATAGGGTTCTAGATTATGTGATTTGTTGGAGTATGCTGAGTAGCTTCACTAATAGGAATATGAGCCTATCCTGAGGCATCTTCCACTCTCACTTGGTGATCCCCAGTCAGAATGGGGATATGAGCCTGGTCATGTGCCTTTGGATCATGTCACTCATCTTTTTCAATAAAAATTCGAGTCAGTCCAAAGACATGTGACACTCTCTCATGGTGAACCACGGTTGGAAGGGGGATATGAGCCTGATCCTATGCCTTTGGAGTATATCATCAGTATTTTTTAAAAGGAATGTGTGGATGTCACAAGGCATGTGTCACTCTCACATGGTGATCCCCAATTGGAATAGGAATGTGAATCCAATCCTATGCCGCTTTATTTACCATAAAATTTTGATAATCCTATTAGATGAGAGAAAGAATATGCACTTACGCCTAAGTAAAAACCTTTTCATACCGATCCTGGTGATGTGTTTCTCAAGCTATCAGGATATGAATATGTGTTTGTCCCTATATCTGTAATAGTTCCAGAATATGCCAGCAGGATTCTTCATTTATTTCTAGAATGTACTGACACTTTAGAAATGTGTGTGTAGGAATGTAGGCTTGGAAATTTTCAATCCCCAATATGTAATGATAGATATATTTTATTGAATTGTGGATATAATCCCACTCTGTTAGGGCATTGCATGATCAGTAGAGGATTTTGCGACAGTGTGCAAGTATTGTCATGGACAATCACTTTTCTTGTATGTGATGCATCGTGTGATCAATTTTGCATCTTACAGTGGTGTGTGAGCATTGTCATGAACAATCCATTTACTTGTCTATGGAGCCAAAGGTGAATCACATGTTCGAATGGATGTTTATGTTGTCCTTCACATGATAAAGGTGACATACCAACATGCTCTCATGTGACAAGGTCAACATGTTTCCAGAGGGATCTATGGGGTCTTGTTAATTTCATTAGGACGTCACATGAAAATAAACTTAATAATCCATCACTTGAAACTTCCGCCTTTTTACACCTTTATTTTATACGGGGATTTGGGTGATTGTCATAGGTCTATCGATTGAAAAGTTGTATGATTGACGTAAATCATCTAGAATCCTTCACATTAGCATCGAAACTTGTCTGGATGCCTTCAAAAGAATAGGATTTTTTGTAAGAGGTGATTCACGTGATCATTAAAAAATCACACACAATGCATGATCTTTTTGCGTGTCCCCCTGGGGTTCACATGATTCAGATTTTTGGAATTCATGTAATCATGCTACTCCTTACATTGTTTTGTAGAATAAATAATACCCATGTTTTAGGTATTTCATCAATTAAAGAATTGGCAATGCTCATTTGATGTGCTATGAAAATAGATTACAAATTTTAGTCTACATGTCACTTATCCCTTTTGTAATTTATTAGTGTGCATGTTTCTTTTATTCATTTATTTATCATAATTTGTTCTTCTATTCATTCTCTTTTGGCATGATTATATATTTTGATGGTATAATTTGAACTTTGTAATCCTATAATGTTCTTCACCATATGATATGAAAATTAAATTCCATTAAAGGGATAGAGAGATAGAGAGATGGAAACAAGTGTATATAACCCATGAATCAAGGTAGTATTAAACATTATTCAGTAATATACAATTTCGTCTGACTTTAGAGAAAATCTTGTAGAAGCTGGCATGGATGGATAAAAATCCAGATTACTCCACCATTCACCATCTACAATAATAACAAAAAACCATAAAACCCTTGAAAAATATTTGTCTACAAGTAAACATACACAGCGTGGAATCATCCATAGAACCCCTAGAATTTGGTGGATATGTGAAAACACTATAATAGGGTATTGGTTTCCAAGGCCAAACCTTGTGAACCGCACAATCTTCAGCTCACACCTCACATTCATTTTTTGTCCCACCTTGAACATTAATTTCTCTAAAACATACATGCAAACTAGGTTTTTGTTTTCATTTCCATTTAAAAGGAAACCGAACTCAAAAAAAATAAGAGAAGAATCGAAAAGGGAAAAGAGTTAGGGTTTAAGAACGGATTCAAGGTTGAATAGACAACAAGTGAAAGATCATGAAGTTACAAAATAGAATGAATTGAACATAGAAAAAGAGAAGAAAAAGGATCCATTTGAGTAGTCACTTTGTGTTTTCATGGGTATATAAATAGAATTTGATTTGCTTGTGAAGGCGGAAGATGGAGAACAATACACAAGTGACAGGAAGAGAAGATGGTGGTGTTAGTTTTAGAGGGGTGGGTGGGGGGCAAAGGGTGCACTATTTTTGGGTATTGATTGAATTTAAAAATTAAATATAATTAAATAAAAGTAAACATGTCATCCTGAGGATTTTTTTAATATGTTTTATGAAAAAAAAAGTTAAAAGTGTAGGTTAATTTTTTTTAAAGTATTCCATAAAGGGGGAATCGTTGAGGCAGCCCCCCCCACCACCACATTTGGCCCAGATTGATGACATGGAGAAGGTGTGGGTGTCATATTCCCCTCAACTCCCTATAAAATGGAACCCCCCCTCCTCACTTCCATTTTCCACCATCTCTCCGTATTCCACTATTTTTCTCTCTAAAAATCATTTTCCATGTGGTGGAGTCATTGGTCCAAAAGAAGGCCCGGTTTTTTACAAAGCATCATTTAATGGCATTTTTTTATTTAATTTAATGTTTTTTATTTATTTAATTGAAATATTTTAGTTATAAATATTTAATTTTTCAAGTAATTTTGTTATTTCTAAATATATTTTTCATTATGTTGTTTAATTAGTTATATATATTTTGGAATAATTATTATTATTTGTAATGATTAAGTATATATTAAGTATAGAAAAACCTTGGATTATGTATTGTGAAATTTTGGTAGCAAAAATATTATGTGATTATCTAATAAATCAAATCAATGTTTGGATAGAAATAGGTGGATGTGGATCTGGAATAGATATACCTAGGGGTAAAACCCAAAATCACCTCTTTGAGCTGGACTCTAATGGGAATCAGTGCATGACAACGTGCCTCGCTACAATCCGGGTTTGACACTCTCATGGGATTTGATTAAGAATATTCATATTTTCTTTATAAACTACTAAAATACCTAAGAAAAGAAAAATCAAGTTAGTACCTTCATCAATGATAAAATGATAATTAAGATGATATAGAATGAAATGGACAAGGACAAAGTCATTAAATAATGAAATTTATTATTAGTAACTAAGTTAATTTTAGTCAGTTGTATGGATTTTATTTATTAAGTAGTATAATTAGTTATATATAGTCTATAAATAATAATAATTATTAGTAATGATTAATTATAGATTAATTAATGAATAACTTGGGATTAAAAATGAATATATATGATTGGTTAATTATAATTAACTAATAAATATCATATGATTAATCATTAAAGAATAAATAATTAGAGAATAACATAATAGTGATTAACTAGTGATTAATGAATGATTGATTAGTTAAAAACTATACTAAGAAACATTAGTATCATTGTTTAGGATATAAAAATATGTTCTAAAATTTATGTATCATAAATATTATATAGTTTATAAATAATAGTTTTAATTATTAATGATTAATTATAGATTAATTACTGAATAACATAGGATTAAAAGATAAATATATGTAATGATTTGATAATAATACTTATCATTGATAAAATAAAAATTGTGATTATATAAAATGAAATGGGGAAGAAAAAACATATTAAATTACACATGAATGCTTAATAACATACAAGAAATACCTTGACATTTTTTAATTAAAAAAATTTTGGATGAGATGAGCGTTAATTTGGAAGTGAGGTAAAATATAGTTTATTTTTATTTGTTAGATTAATAACATAATTTATGGATATGTACTTAATAATTTAAGTAAATACTTATAGAGGATGTTATTAAGCTATCAAATAAAAATTAGTTTGGTTTTACCTAACTTATGATGTTAGACACATATCATCCAAACCATGTATTTTTGAAAAATGTTGGTATTTCTTTTATGTTGTAAAAAATTCATGTTTTATTTTATGTGTTTGTTCTTATCTATTATAGATTGATTGAAGAATGATTAACTAATTATTGAATAAATATTAACTTAGTAATGATTAACTATATATTATAGAATTATTAACATAGTAAAAATTGTACTAAGAAACATTAGTATCATAGTTTAGGATATAAGAAAATGTTTTAAAATTTTAGTATCGTAAATATTATATAGATTAGAAATAATAGTTATTATTAGAAATGATTAATTATAAGTTAATTAATTAAAAACATTGGATTAAAAAATGAATCCTTATAATGATTATCTAATGATACTTATGATCATATGAAGTGAAATGAAGAAGAATAAACAGATTAAATAACACATGAATTATTTACAGCATACAAGAAATACCATGACATTTTTCAATAGAATGTGGTATGGATGAGATGAGTCTCGCTTAGTACATGAGGTAAAATCCAACTTATTTTTAATTGGAATCTTAATAACATCTTTGAAGGATATGCACTTCACTTTTGAACTTTTAAAAGTTTTTTCCTTCTAATGAGATCTTAGTTGTCATCTAAGATGTGTCATTAGAAGGTAAAAAGATTTTGAAAGTTCAAAAGTGAAGTAAATAAAATTCAAAGATGTTATTAAGCTACCAAATAAAAATAATAAGGATTTTACCTCATATCTAGAGTGATACTCATCTCATCCAAACCAAATTTTATTTAAAAATTTCCTAGAATTTATTTTATGTTATAAAGTATTCATGTTTTATTTAATGTGTTTGTTCTTCTTTATTTCACATTATATTATTAGAAATATCATTTTATCAATGATAAATAAACTAATTTGATGTTTCCTATTATTTTTACCCCAATTTCCAAAACATTCTCTGACTTATATCCTAATAAACTTATATTTAATGAAACATTACTAGCATATTTTAGGGTACAAAAGGGTTTACTAAAATTATATTCTAATAAATATTATATGGTTAACTATCAATGTTAATATTTGTTACACTATCATAATTTTGATCAAAAAAACATTTTTTACCCAGAGAGTCATGTTTTCCTATGTGTAATGCTATGGAGAGGTTATTCAAACTAAGAAAGGAGCTTCTTACAGTACATAACCAAAAATATTGGTTAGTACAACTGATTGTGTAACCCTAAGTGGCCTTCAAGACAGAATTCACGGTTCCTTAAATCTGGGACCCAATCAAGAGATCAAATTTATGAGCTATATACATTTTCAATTCTCAGAAAAATTGTGGCATCTATCTTGTCCATTGGTTGTTGATGCACATTGGGTCCAATCAATAAATTTATTTTCTTAATGGCCAGATGGTACCATGATAGAGTTATAAGTTTATGTTTCTACTATACAACAACAACTTCCAGTTTTACGAATAAGTATACTTACAAGAGTGGTTGAAGATATTCCTACCCATGACATTGAGCCTATTCCAAATGATGTAGAAGAGGACACCCTATAAGATATCCTGGATATACATATCAATTCGACTTCCAATAAAGAGTTTCATACTGACAGAACAGATGGTGACAACAGTGCTGATGAGGAGGGACCGGTAGAAGTTAATGAGGAGGTTTCGAGAAATGAATTAGTTGTATAACAACCTCAAACTACAATAAATAATTTTACACTCTTTTCACCTTGTTCAGAATCATTGACACATGTGCCTGAATTAGACAATAATGTTCTCACACCAGCAACTGAGTTTCCCATAGTTGTACAAGATAGGTTTAGTAAGGTAGAGAAAACCATATATGATAGAAGGAATTTTACAAGTAAAGATGCATTAAAAAGTATGCTAAAGAGATTTCACATTGAGAGGAACTATAGATATATACTATATGAATTAGTACATAGTAAATATCTCATATGATGTGAGATGTATAGGGATGATTGCAGATTTGGATTGAGGGTGATTCTAGACATTTAGTTTGAAGGTTGGAGAATCTCGAGGATTTAGGCAGCTCATACATGCGTTCAACAAAGCCTAACACAAGATCATACCTTATGGTATGAAGAATTTGTGTCATTCATTGTTATTGAGATGATTAGTACATGAAAATATGTTTTGATATCCCTTCTGCAAGATAGGATACAACAGACATTCAGTTATAAGATTTCCTATAATAAGGCATGGATGGAAAAATAGAAGGCAATTGTGAAGGTATATGGTGATTGGGATGACTTATATTGGGTGTTACTGCAATTACTAGCCATATTAAGGCATCACAACCAAGTTTTCTTCCCCATTGTTGCAAATGAACATATTTCTCATGATAACTGACTTGATCCATCTCATGCTCAATTTCATCGGGTTTTTTGGGAATTCCTCCACTATATCTCCGCATTTTGTTTTATCAAATAGTTCATTCATATTGATGTAAACTTTCTATAAAAAAATACAAGGGTGTATTGTTGATTGTGGAAAACCAAGATGCAAACCACTCACCTCTTCCTCTTTCCTTTTCCATTATAGAGAAAGAAAACTATGAATCATGGAGTTGGTTTTGGCATGTATCATCAACCATTTCACCAACATTCAAGGTGTTTGGTTGATATCTAATCAGCATCGAGCAATTATAGAGACAATAAATGTGGATCCTGATACAGGGATATACTAAAATTCACATCATCGATAAACCATTAGACACATTGCTAGCAATGTGTATAAAAAATTACCCAATGAACCGATGAAGAAGGCAATCACAAGGCTTGCTATGCATTATCTTTGTTATTTTTTACTATTTCAACATAAAGATAAAATCAATTTATGTGAAATATCATCTCTTCTGTGTAGAATATGATTCAGATCAATGGAATTTTGAAGAACATTTCAAACAAATCTGTGAGGCTAACCAAGAGGTTAATGATTATATGATGTAGATTCCAAAATAAAAATAAACATTGGAATATGAAGGAGGTAAGAGGTATAGAAACATAAACACAAAAATTGTGGAGTGCATAAATGGTGGCTTAAAATTGATTTGCATGTTACCTATTACTGACCTAGTTCAGGATACATTATATCGTTGTGTAAAGTACTTTTTTGATAGAAAAAACAAGCATCTGATAGAATATATCAAGGGATAAGGTATGGAAGACACTTTCAACAAGAGATTTAAAAGAATATTGAATAAACTTCTGGTTATCATTTCTTCCTTTTTCAACCAGAATAATCTCTATTTGAAGATCACAAGTGTTATGATCGCATCAAAAATAGCATCAGTGAAATAATGGTGGTATTACTAGAAATGATGAAATTTCAATGTGGAAACATTAATGACTTATGGTTTTCATGCACATACTCAATCACGTCATGTGTCTCTGTGAACATATCATGGGAAGCATATATTGATCCAGTGTACTGGATGGACACAATTGCTAACTATTATGTTACACTATGGACACCAATTATAGAGTTTCCTTATTTTACAATGCCCAAAGGCCAACTGATAGTGATACCTTACATCAATCGGTTTCATCCTCATAGGAGACCGAAGTCCAGTAGGATGCGGAATGAGATGGACTGGCCTCATAAACAAGGGAAGGGTTTGAAATGCACCATATGTCATCAAAAAGGTCAAAACCGGAAATGATTCCCTAACATTGTTGGGTAAAGTTCACACTCTTAGCCACAATTATGTATTGTCCTTATTGTGAAATTATCAAATTGTAAATTATATGTTTCTATATTTTCTTTTTCCCTCGATTTTCTAAACCCCAAATCCAAAAATCAGAACACAAAACCCTAAAACATCTTCCCTATACCATAATCACAAAATTATAAACCCTAAACCCTAAAACCTAAACCCTACCCTTGCATTCATAAACCCAAACCCTAAAATCAAACCAAAAAATCATAAAACCTAAACCCAAAATAGTATATCATAAATCCTAATACTTAAACTGTAAAACCTAAAAGATGATCCATAAACATAAAAACTTATTCCCTATAACCTAATACCAAAATAATAAACCATGAACCTTAAAACCTAAACCCTATCCCTGAAATCATAAACCTACACCCTAAAACCTTAAAAAAATCCAAAAACCTAGACCCAAAACCCAATATCTGAAACCCTAATATCTAAACCTTAGAATCTAAAAGATGACCCTTAAACCCAAAAACATCTTCTATTAACCTCGGTTTTCAAAACATTATCTGACTGATATTCTATAAAATTTTATATAATGAAATAATAGTATCTTATATTTTGGTATAAGAATATGTTATAAAATTTTAGTATAATAATGATTATATGATCAACTACCTTTTTCAATAATAGTTACAATATCATAATAATGATCAAAAAACATTTTTGACGTATAGAGTCAGGTTTTACCTATGTGTACTATTATATGGTTGTTATATAAACTAATAAAGGAACTATATATAGTATTAAACCAACAATAGATGTTCATAAAACCGATTATATAAATCTAACTATACTTCAAGAAAGAATTTTTGGGAAATGAAACACAACGTGGGAGGAATAGTGACAACGGTGATGGTGATGCAATGAGTTTACGTCATCATCGTCGTCATTGTCACTATTCATCCTATGTCAAGGTTCATTTCCCATAAATTCATTCTTGAAGTTCAGTTAATGTTACAGAATAACCTATACATGTGAGAAAATAATTTTGAAATATACTGTCATGTTGACAATCATGCATAACTTTTAAAGCACACAATTTTCTAATAAAAATTTATATAACAAATAAAAATTGTTTATATATATAAATGTATAAAACCTTATCTTACATAACACCCTTTTCATGGTAAAATCATATCTTAAAAACACATTAGTAATATGCTTTGAAAAACATGAAGACATACCCATTTCTTTTTATAAATATAACTTCATCAAATAATGTGAATTAACATGTCATGTCTTCCATTATACAAGTCATAACATTCTACTAACCATAATATTATATTTACATTTTACACTTATGACTCATTTCATTTGTTTATATATAGATGGATGATACCATACTACTCACTCATCAGTACAAGCATATTTTTCAGGCCATGTTAGATGGTGGTGAGGATCGATCGATCAGGTAGCATCGAGCATACCATTTTCATCATAGGGATCCTCCACATGCCATTAGACTATACTTACGCGGGGATGGCTTCTATGAAATTTTATTATCAGATTTCATATTTATCAACCATCACTTGCTCGCTACCCATGTGGAGAGGTAGAGACCAGACACACACACATTCCACCTACCTGAGGGAGAGATGACCATCATCCTCTATGATGTGGTAGTGTTTCTCGGTCTTCCTATTCAGGGGGAAGCTGTTATTAAACCCACTCATGCATCTTAGCCCAACCTTGCTCAGTGATTGTTAGGCGTTGAAATTTTTTCCAACTGTAGGGCTACAAATGGAGCGTCGATATCTATGCATTGGTTGGAGGTGCAGATTCCTCATTTACCTAATGATTTTGATGAGCATATTTTCATGTGTTATGCCCATGCATATATATTATGGCTCATTTGAGAGACCATGTGTACTAATCACATGGGGATGCACGTGAACATAATTTATCTATCCTTAATAGAGTACTTTTATCAAGATGTGATGTACGGTTGGGGATCAACCTACTTGGCATACACATACAGACCATTATGCAGGCTATCCCATAGGGACCACACAGGTCTTGGGGGATGTGTCTCCTTCTTCAAATGTGGACATAGGAGCACATCCTTGCATTCTTCCCTGATCTTGCTGGTCCTCCAATCACAATGGAGGTGATGCAAGATGCTACACATGGATGATGGTATGATCACTCATTTCTATTGGTTTTTTATGATACTATGAGTTATTGAATTTAATTTCTCATTATTTATCACTGTCAATGTTATATTTTATAAGTGGTGTCAGAGACACAATTTCTACATAGTTCTGAGACACCATTTGGTTGTATATAGGATCCATTTGGACTGTCTCTTACCCGACCAGGTATATATATACAATATATCACTATCTAACAAATTTAATAATAGTATCAATTTTTGTTTTTAGTAAGGATATTTTTTTGACAAAGGTCACATGTCATTTCAAATTTCATAGATTTCATACTAGACTATTATGGACCAATTACCACCATAATTCACTATTGTTCTTAAGGATGATATGGTTGTAGTGACCCTCATTAACATATATGTTATTGATTGGATTTAGTCTGACAGATTAATGTTCTGCATTTACTATGCTCAGCTAATTCCATTGCCACCAAGAGAGACATAGAATCTTTATGAGGTGAAGCTAACAGGGAGGAAGGATGAGGGCTGGCGCCGGGTACAGGCTCCCTTTCTTGACTACTGGCACAAATGTGTAGATTTTTTTATCTTGGGTGTACCTACGAATCGATTATTTCTTCAAGAGCAGGTTGAGTATAAGACGTGGTATAAACTGAAGTCTATATTTTATCTTACCTGACACAGTAGATAGATTCATAAGATTATAAGTAAAAATATTTCCATTAGTTCATTTATTGAACTATTTTCTAATTTGTTTTGAATCTCTTTGCAGGGAACTCACTCAGAGAATCTTGTTCTCATGAGTGATGAAGAGGAGGAGGGGGTCATTAGCTGGGCATCCATCCATGCTGAAGCACTAGAGATGAGGTCATATTATCGTGTGCTTTTAGAGAGTATCTTTGAGTGTTCTTCCTAGAAAGAGGGTGTTCTTTCCCTGGAAGAACATCTTGCAATAACTGCTGGTGTTGAGGAGCCACAAAGTTGATGACATAGACTGCATCATACTACACGTGAGGCCTCACCTGTTCCATAGGTAGAGTTCGGCCCTCTAGTAGTCCAGTATCAACTGATTGAGGATGTGACTTAGGTTGCATGGGATCCGTCTTTCTTGATAGGATATCTACAGTTCTATCCATCTTGGGGTACAGATCCATCACAACCTTGGGGTCTAGATCCATCACAGCCATGGGGTCCAGATCCATCGTACATTGGCGTATAGCTCCATCACAAGCTTGGTTCCCCACTGCGATGATGCCAGGTCCTTCTACCACCCTAGTGGGAGAAGGATCCAGAGCGTAGTACCCCATGCAGTTGATAGCTACTCCCACTGACACATAGGTGGAGGATGCAACATTCAACGTTCAAATGCCCAAGTATTAGCCCTTTCCAAGTCATCAGAATCCACAGCGAACTTGAAGCGGGCGTCCTGTTTTCATACCACCATGTGGGATGGACTCTCCTCTCCATAGACATAGACAATGATTGTACATGTTCATTTATATGTTTTATGTCTATTTAAATGAAGATACTATTATTTCTATCATCCCTTCTTATATTTTTATGTGTTGTTTCAGTTTTCATTAAAATTTTATTCACAGTTTATATTTGATATGTTTCAAATTTGTCTACATGAAACATAAGAATAACTATTAAATTTCAAGTAGATAACTTCAAAAGATTAAAAAATATATAGTATAAAAAAATATAAAAAAATTTAAAAATATAGAATAAATATCTAAAATGTTTTTTAAAATAAAGATTTTCATAAATAAAATAAAAAAATAAAAATGAATGGAATGTAAGAAAAGTTACACAAAAGTGAGAGAGAAAAGAAGGAATGTCGAGGAGAAACCAAAACCACATGCTTGTCTTTAAAAGCATATAAACTATAAACTATAAGACCCATAAAAATAAAAAATTAAAACTTTTACTATTTATTATATGTTTAAATTATATTTTAATTTTCATTTATATTGGTCTTATAGTTTATATTTTATAAGATAGAAAAGTCACGTACATGAAACATTTTTAAGATTCAAGTTGGTGGATTAGAGAGCTTATAAATTATTTTTCAACAAAATTTTTTAAGAAATTATTTTTATTTTTTCACTATTTCTTATATTTTTAATCCATGTTTTAATTTTCATTAATATTGGTCTTATAGTTTATATTTTATAGGCTAGTATAATCATGTACTTGAAACATCTTTAAGTTTCAAGTTGGTGGATTAGAAATCTTATAAATTATTTTTCATCAACATTTTTTAAGAAATTATTTTTATTTTTGAATATTTATTATATTTTTAATCCATGTTTTAATTTTTATTTATATTGGTCTTACAGTTTATATTTTATAGGCTAGTAAAGTCACATACTTGAAACATTTTTATGTTTCAAGTTGGTGGATTAAAAAGACTTTAAATTACTTTTCATCAACTTTTTTAAGAAATTATTTTTATTTTTGACTACTTCTTATATGTTTAATCCATGTTTTAATTTTCATTTATATTGGTCTTATAGTTTATATTATATAGGCTATCAAATTCACATAATTGAAACATTTTCAAGTTTCAAGTTGGTACATTATAAAGTTTATAAATTATTTTTCATCAACATTTTTTAAGAAATTATTTTTATTTTCAACTACATCTTATATGTTTAATCCATGTTTTAATTTTTATTTATATTTTTATTTTAATTTATATTTAGTAGGATATAAAAGTCACGTACTTGAATAAGAGATAAATTATTCTGAAAAATTTTGTTAAATATATATATAAACATAAAAAAATTAAAATTAAAATTAAAAAATTTTAATATATAAAAAAGAATATTTAAAATAGAAATAAAATTGTTTTAGGGAAAAGTCGGAATCGTCTATTCTGCATTTTAGGCACATATTAAAGAAAATAACATACGCATTTTAAAAAAATTAGAAAACATATTAAAAAAGCCTCATCTCGAACACCCACGGACACCCTAAAAATAGGATTCCTTGACCAATGGATGATGGGGGAGAAGAAGAGGTGGTGGACTACATACCATGTAAGGGACCAATGGTTCGAATTTATTCTATGATGTTTTAGATATGCATCATTTTTTTATATTTAGCCTCGTAAAAAAATTTGTTTAATAAATCGGGGAAATATAAAATAACCAGAACCAAATAATTTAACACTGAATATATATATATATATATATATATATATATATATATTTCAATAGTTTACCATAATCATTGCAAAAAAAATTAAAGAATGAAAAAAACTAATATGTATAGCAGCAGTTTTTATAAACTGTGACTAAATATTTTAAAAATAATAATAAATAAATAAAATATACAACATAATATGTTACTAAATATTAATTAATTTAAAACATATTTATACAATAAATTCACTCATACATCCACAACCATAATTCATACTTCCACACTTAACCTCTCGATCATAAAATCAATCTTCATATACTTATAGAATAAGTCCAACATCAAGCCTCAACCCATCTCATCCATCTCTCTAATTCCACTAATTCCAACCACCTCCAGGCCCATCATATGAAAAATTGATCACATCACTATCATATCAACCAAAATAAAAAAAAAGATAGAAATCAGATCAACTGAACATAATAAATAATAATTACAGTATATTCCATGATAATATTTAACCATGCCATAATAACTATAAAACAACAAGACTTCCTTTTGAAGAGTATCATAAACCAGAGTGGTCAACCTCATACCTACTTCTCAGTATGTGTCTCTTGTAATACAAAACTAGGACATTTATGAAAATGAATACAAAATAGAATAGACACATAATATATTCAGAAATGTTCACATAACATTTGTTTTTTTCATTTTTTACTCAAATATATGACATTTCAACACAAAAAAATTATATTTCAACCCACATATCACATATTAAATTAAGATGTGAAAATTATCTAAGTAATTAACCCTACAAACTCACTAAGAAAACATTAAAAACATTAAATTACCCTTTTAAGATCTGGTTCAACTCTCAAAACGTGATAACATGTAATCTTATAGCGATCTAAGATGTTTTTAAACCAATATATGGTGTGCTAGAAATGACTTCATTATAAATTTTTAAAAACCATGATATCAAGTTAGTTCCAAAATTTCAAAAATCATTCTATGATCATTGTATAATTATTTCATGTCGATTAGAGGTTGTTTTCTTGGTATTGACCCTCTAATGAATGTTTTAAAGACATTGATATCTTTAAAAAATAATTATTAAGTCATTATGATAACCCAACACATTGATTTGATGTGATATCTTCTCGTAAAAATAAAAAAAATAATTCAATAATAGTTTTCCCATGATTTTATTTCCTTATGAAGTCATTTTCTATAGTTTTTATCGTTAGAAGCATGGTTTAGAGTTTTAAAATAGTCAAAATGAATTTTCAACAATCCTGGGAAAACAATAACTCAGGTTTATGTGAATTCAGTTCCTACATTTCATAAATAAATGTATAATTATTTTCCTTTGATTTCATTACAATATGATGTCATTTTCTTGACTTTAACCCCATAATGCATGTTTTTAAATACTTTGATACCATTTAAAATTGATTAATGGTTCATTTTGATCACACCACATGTTGGATTGATGTTCCATATTTTTTTACATATCAAAAATAATTCAATGATAGTTTTATATGTTTTATTTCCAATTAGATGTCATTATCTATGGTTTTTGATGGTTAAACACAAGTTTTAGAGTTTTAAAACATTAAAAATGAATTTACAGACTTCCTAAGAAAATAGAAATTCAGGTTGATGTGTTGTCAGTTCCTACATTTCAGAAATCAATATATAGTCATTGTCTAGTGATTTTATTGGAATATGTGGTGTTCTTCTTGGTTTTGACCCCCAAAATCAGGTTTATAAATACTTTAATATCATTAAAAATGACTTATTCGGTCATTTTTATCACACTATTAGGGAGTGAGAATTCTCTTCAATGATTATGTATTATTTTATAAAAATATTATTCCCTTTTTCACCAAAATAGGATTTCGGTAAGATTCTCACCAAGGATTCAGACTACGAGATGTTCACGTGGTCAGGTTTATGAAAGTTCAAACAGTGGAGTCACCAATAGGAGAAAAATGTCCACAGTTGATTCATCTTCTAGCTAGAGCTAGTTGGAAAAGAATGAGGAATATGAGAATTTTTCAACAACCCGTGATAGGTAGGGAAGCTGGGGAATAATATAAGAGATCACTATTTTCATAGTGCAATAGATTGTTCACCACAAATATAGGAAGTCGGTCCAATTAGTTGACTTAGTGAGACCGTCTATATAAAGTTTATGGGACTACTTTACTAATGTGTTTAATTATCAGGTAATAATTATACATTATATGATCCACATGGATGAAAAGTTACAAGCTGTAAATTTTTTAATTTCGATGAAATAAAATCATTGTAGTATTCTCCCATGGATATAGGATAAAAACCCAAACAATGTAAAACAGTTATTATTTTATTTTGATTATTTTCCCTTTGATTTAATATTTGTGTGTGAATGTTTCATTTAGTGCATTGGTTTATTGATGCTTTTAATTTCCAGTTCACTAAACTTCCATAGAAGCCATAATAGTGATCTGTTTCCACCTTTGTGATTTAAAAGAGGATGATCTTCCGGTGCTTGATGTTCTGGTGGATTCTCAACAAGTGGTATCAGATATTGGTTCATAAAAAAGGGAGACACACAACCTATATAGGTATATTCATTTACCTACTTTGATTATTTGATTTCAGTAGGAATTACTATGGTAAAGTCATGTCATCGGAATTTTACTACAGATATGGCCTTTAAAACGTGCAAAAAGGGCATTTACAAAGCTAAAAAAGACCTGATAATCAAGATGTTATTAAAAGTGGGTCCCATTTATTAGTGCTAAAAAAATGTTGATAAATTCCCCTTTTACCGATGCTAAAAAACCACTAAAAAGACCTCTTTTATTAGATCTTTTTTTAGCATTAATAAAAGTCAAAGAAATAATTTTTAAAAATAATTTTTTTTGCAAGTTCAAAGAGAGGGCCAACCCCCCCCCCCCTAAAAATTCTATGCACTACCTCACCCACCCATGCGTGCCCCTTTGGTGATTTTTGAACCTAAGAACCCCCCCATAATCTTGCACCTTTTCCACTCATCTATAATGTTTTGCTCTTTAATTTATGATATATATGTATGTTTATATATATTTCATTTCATTTTTTTATCCATATATATTCATATTTACATTTCTATTTCTATTTATATTTATATTTATATATATAAATATATATACATATATAAAATATGTTTTTTGTTTGTATGTGTGTTTATAAACACATACATACATATATATATTTATATATGTGTGTGCATCTATAAATATAATTATAAATACTTCTATTTATTTTCATATATTATATATTAATATTTATATACATATATTTTATTATGTAGACATATATATATATATATATGTTTGTCAATACACACACAAATATATTTTTATATATATAATCATTATATATACATTAATTGTATATGTATATAAATATTCATACAATTGTATTTTAACTAAAATGAATATTATTTTTAATTTATATAAGTTTATATATTGAGAAATATATTTTATATGTAAATATGTTTCATTGCTTTTTTATAAAATTAAATTTTTATATGTGAATATATAAAAAATATGTATATATTGTTCTGTATTTGCTTATAAATAATAGTACATTTTGAAAAATGATAAAAATTTAAAATAATGATATCAATATGAATGTAATCCCTATAAATAGATTTATTCTCCATTGAAAATGGGCAAAAGACCCCCTTAAACGATGTTGAAATTCTATCGAATGTTAAAAAATTGGAGTACCTGAACTAAAAACTCAATTTTGGAAGACTTATAGCCCTTTTTGGCCATGAAAAATGTGATAGGGTTCCTCTCTACCACCAGTGCGTAAATCTCATCATAGACTTCTATTTGATATTTGGTAGAGCCCAGACAGACACTCAGATCAAAAGTTATGTCTGTTTGGAATTCAAGTTACGTTTTAAACTTATTTTAGAACTTTTTTTTATTTTTTGATTTTTTTATCTTCAAATTTTTATTAAATGACTAATACTCAATAATAATTAACAAATTATTGATTATAAATATTTTTTAATTATTTTATAATCCATTTTAAATAAATATCTTATATAGTACGTGTAAATACCTATTTATCCTTATCTAAAACATATTTAAAAAATATATATTATATTTCTATCAATATAAATATATTTACATATTAATATATTATTTTTAATTTTTTTAAATATATCATTTATCAATGCTAGTAAAAAAGTGCTGATATAGGAGGGTCTTTATTAGTTCTTATAAAAAAGCTCTGATAAAGGGGCTCCCTTTAATAGTGCAAAAAAATGCTGATAAAGGGGATACCTTTATCAGTGCTAAAAATGTTGATAAAGGGTAATTTTAATGGCGCTTTTTAGCACTTTTAAATGTTCCTTTTATCAGCGCTTTTCTTTAGTGCTGATAAATGTACCCCCTTTATCAGTGCTTTTGTTAGCATTGTTAAAGTGTGGTGCTGTGAAAACACATTTCTATAGTAGTGGAAGAAGGAAATGAGAGGGTGGATAGGTTTAATGAAGTAGACCTTAACTTCTACCTGATATAGAAGGAGGATTACTTGATCCAAAAGGATCTTGATGTTCCATTGATAGTAACTAAACCCGATAAGATGGACAAGGCTGAATAAGAGTGATTGGATAGGAAAGCTTTTGGATTTCCATGGATGACATTGTCTATGAATGTTTCCTTTATCATCCAAGAGAAGAATACTATTGTGATCTTATGTTAGTGTAGATAGAAATTTATGAGATGCTGCTTATGCTCAATAAAGTTTTTCTTATGAGAAAATTGTTCAGTATAAGACTACAAGAAGGGTGATCTGAGGTAGATCTTGTAAATTATTTTAATATGATTTGAAATCATCTCAAGATAGTAATGGTAAGATTTACTGATTATGTTTGAGTGATTTTTTTATTGTCCACTTTTTTAGAGTCATGGGTAGTGATAGTGATGATAATGTGAAATTCTTCCAGAAAAGATGACTCGATATTCATTGACATCTAAAATTTGATATTGAATGAAGAGCACCATGTTGTGACCAAGAGGTTTTGAAATGTTTTTGTGAGAATTTGTTAAAAGTGGTTGAGGTGGACATGATATTTTATGTTTCTTTTTCTTTATAGTACATAATTCAAATTCAAACTCACATTTTTTGTGTGGTGAAGATTCTTGGAGAGTAATTCAGATGATGAATAAGTTGGTTCCAAAGTGATTAATTATCATGAATATAGTCCATGATGCAATAAAATTGAAAGGAGAATCTGCACACTACAAATCATGGTATTTCATTGTAGAAGTGGATTGAAGGAATGTTTTTTCATCATAATTGATGTCCACTTCATAACCAGGTGACATCATGTTGTGCTAGACCGGATCATAGCTTCCAGTGTCATGAAGATGATGAAATTAGCAGTGAGATAGAAATGATCTATAGGATGTCACATCACAGTTTAAGTTTTATTGTTGCAGATGTAAATACCCGGAATTTCCATGTAATTTTTTTAAATATATGGGAATTTTACGAGTCCATGAAATTTGACAATGCGTGATTCTGATGCTTGGAGTGCCTTTAATGATTCGTCGAAGTTCTGTTGAGCTTAAGTAAATGCGCGTAAGTAGTTTTACTGGAAAGGTGGAATAACTCTTAAATGATAACTCAGATCAGAAATCTGAGGGCACTGTTGAGTTCAGAATGGCAGGTTTATCCTAGGAGAGACTTAATATTGGTCGACGCGGGCCTACTGTAAGAAAACCCAAATATGGAATAATCATAAATAAAATAACTAAATAAATTATTTTATTTTTCAAATTATTATAATTCACAAACGGTAACTTGGATTAAAAAATCCAAGACCACCGCTGAACTCATGAGGGTGTGCTTTCTTTAAGTAGACACTAACTTTGGTTGGCGCGGGCCACTGGAGAAAGTTAGTTTTTGGCCGCAAATAAAATAATTAAGTGACATTAATTTTATTGTAAAATTTATAACTTCTAAATGGTGACTCGGATTGAAAATACAAGAGTACCTTTGGGTTTGTTGGGGTGTGTTTCGCCAAGGAAGAGCATAACCTCGACCGGCGCAGGTTGAGGGTGTCTGATCATAATTTTCCGAATTTTTTTTCGGGTACGTTTAGTAAACGCGCGAGCGGAATTTTATAACTTTTGAACCGGTGCTCGGAATTGAAATCTGAGGGCACCGTTGAACTCACAGCACCGGTATTCACTTAAGGATACTTTCACCTGGATGGTAGTGCATCGAGAATGAAAGTTAGTTTTTGGGTTTTTCGTGGAAAAGAATAAAATAAAATGATCTCCACTTTATTTTATTTTGAGCTTCCATGTGGATATTTTAGGTGGGATCCATCAGAGCAAAACCTCCACATTGAAGTTGGAAGTGGGGACCACAACACCTTAACCTCCCATGAAAGGTTATCGTGGTGGGGACCATCCAAACCATAACCTCCCATGAGAGGTTATGGTTGTGGGGACCACCTGGGGTTTTAAACCTCCTTGAAACCTCCCATTAATTGGGAGAAACCTCTCAAGTCCATATTATATGTGGGGGAGCCTCTTGGCATCCTCTCAATAATTATAGCCAACAAACATTTTAAATTATGCTAGCATAATTTAATTAGGTTCCTCCTTTTAAATTTAAATAATCGAGACGTTGGAATTTAGGAAGGTTCCTAATAAATAAGCCGTCATAAATTCCAATGATTGTTACCCAACTCTCCCCTCTCCAATATAAAGGAAGCTTGGAAGGAGGTTTTGGGACGGCTTCACCAAGTGACGATGTGCTGGTAATGTGACATGACGCCCAACACTTGGAGGATTATGATTCCTCCACGAAGAACGCATTCTTCCAACGAAGAGTGATGTCGAGGAGTGACTTCGACTTCCTTCCTCAGAACCTACTCCGACATAGGACGTCTTCGACTATGAAGAGCTGGTGCACAAACTGATGATTGAGGAAAACACGATGACACTGATGTCTGTATTTTCCAAACGATCCATCATCTTCACCGATCCAACGTCGAAAAACATTGAACAAAGGTAGAGGGTTTATTTTCATTTAAGTGTCATATTCTTCCTTTCTTTCAAAATGAAGAATGGGGATGTTTTCCTTTTTGCGGGTGGGTTGTTGTGCTTTGTTCTTATGAACTGATTGCTATCACCCGGAATACGGAGGGTGTGGGACAAACTAACATGGCCCGACTCCCTTCGTCGATCTCTTTTGTGATGTTCTTCGTCATGGTGATGAAACAACAAGGCGGAGAAGGTGACAGGCGACGACCGCACTCCCCGTGATCTCCACAACCCGCGCCACCCTCACAGCGCTTCATCCAAACCTACTCTCGGCCGCTGCCAGCCTCCCGTGCACCCGCCGGCCTCCCATCCGCCAGTAGGCCTTTTAGTCACCCGCCGGGCTCCCAGATCGAGCATCCTGATCCGCGCCCCTCACGGAGTTGGATGAACCGGCCTCAACCATCTATACTGAGCCGCCGAGCTGCACCCCACACACACCTGGCCAAGCTGGCCTTCTACGCCCCCACGACGCCTCTGGGCTGAACCTCCCTAACACCGACACGCGGCCGGTCCACGGCCTCGCGCTACTCGAGGACTTTGCGACCAACTGGGCTGGGCTAGACCCAACAGGTCAGGCCGGGTTGACCCAGACCGGGTCAGCCCAGACCCGGTCGGGCTGGGTCAGACTAGTTCTGAGCCCACTTCGATCAATTTACGCTCTATCGGCCATATCTTTGGTACCAGACGTCCGTTTGATGAACCGTTAGTGGCGCTGGAAATCTTGGAGTGTTACGGTCCCATAGAGTATACCCCACTAGAGTTTGGGGTATAGTTGAGATACGGTCAGGTTGGATCATGCACAAATCCAACCGGGCCCCCTGGACTAAAAGGCTAATAACTCTCAGACCGGGTGTCCGACTGACGCACCGTCTATTACGTTGAGACCACTATGACAAGGCATACCTTTGGTATTTTTATTCATGGGACTTCATAGATGTTGATGTATCAACACTTAGCTTGAGGAGTGGACCATCCCAGAATCAAACGTGCTTGTGCGGAAACCCTGTGGTTGGATGCTCTCTGACTACTATTTCAGGATCCTGTGTGGGTTCGATAGCTCTAACTACTGTTCGTGGATCCTATGTGGGTTTGACAGTTCTAACTTCTATTCCTAGATCCTGTGTGGGTTCGAAAACTTTGACTAATGTTCATGGATCCGATGTGGGTTCGACAGTTATAACTGCTTTTCTTGGATCCTGTGTGGGTTAGACAGCTCTGACTACTGTTCCTGGATCCTATGTGGGTTTGAAAGCTCTGTCTATTATTCCAGGATCATGTGTGGGTTTGACAGTTCTGACTACTGTTCTTGGATCCTATGTGGGTTTGAACATTCTAACTACTGTTCCTGGATCCTATGTGGGTTCGACTATTCTAACTACTTTTCCTGGATCCTGTGTGGGTTTGACATCTCTGATTCCTTTACCAGGATCCAATGTGGGTTCAACAGAATAGATGATTTAGTGGCTACATATAATCATCTCTAACTCTCTACAAAATTTGTATACATGTGTGAGCTGAGTCAGTAACTTTTGTGTTTACCTCATGATTGAGATGGATTACTTGATAACATAGGTATGTGTATGGGCATATACCTAAGTTCGGTTAACTGTTGATTTCATACCTTGTGGTTTATCCCTGTTGGATTTTGTGAGAGCTTGAGGGTCTTGGTGTCCCTACTGAGTATCATTATACTCACCCCTACACGAGCTATTCCCACACCTATTTGTGTTGGATGCAGACGATGGACAGTGTTGACTGAGGCTGAGAGCACCAGGACCAGACGGTACCCAGAGGTGGACCATACAGCATGTTGATACATAGAGGAGACGGACGGACCTGGATTGCTGAGGAGGTGATCTATACCTACCCTTCAGGTAGGAACCTCGGAGGACGACCTAGTGGAATATTTTTTTTCTTCAGTTGTACTTTCTGTTTCCTTGTACTTTATAGTTGGGCTTGTATTTCCGACCCCCTTTTACTTTCAGTACACTTTTATATATAGTTTTACTTAGTGTTTTGCTTCCAGCTTTTACTCTATTGTGTCCTGATTCTAGTTATGAAGGCAATTCCTTCCGAATTTTAGGGATTTACACCTTTGGTGCTAGTTTCCAACCGCTGGCCTATGGAAGCCATTCTTGGGGTAATCGTGGCACGAGCCCCAGGGGATAGGTCATGAAAAATTGGTATCAGTGGAATCGGTTCTACTGCAAAACATATGAATCTGATCTTTTCTGGGAAGAAATAGTGTAAAGTGTAGTGAGTGTGGTTTTCAATTGAGGGAGTCCAGTGTTGGTGCGGCGACAGACGTATGCATACACTAGGACCCTGACTTCTGATTTCCAACTCGGTGCATGAAAACAGTGATTGCATGTATATTTTCTTTTTTATTTCTTAATTCAACTCACCAGGTATAATATTTTGAATGTTTCACATCTGTTTCATTTAAGATGCCTCCATGCAGACAAGCAGTTAGAGTTTCCAGAGTTGTACACACTAATAGCCCACCGAGCAATGAGGCTCTGGTGCAGGCCCCTCTTACTATGTTGGCACCTTCTGGTGGTGTACCTGCAGCACCACCACCTGTTGGGCAGTAGATACCACTAGCCACACTTGCAGACAGTGCACACCGACTGAGCATGTTGTGCGAGTTCCACGAGCTGAGGCCTTTGAGGTTTTGAGGTGAGACAGATTCCCACACAGTTGAGGGCTGGCTGGAGGTGATTTCTAGAGTTTCCCATCTAGTTGAGACACCAATAGAGTAGATGGTGATCATAGCCACTAGTCTTTTTCAGTGAGTGTCCATGAGTATGGTATTCTTAGTGATGAGGCTTAAGTATGTGGACTGTTGCCCGAGATAGTACCTTCGAGTAGTGTGTCAGCTATATCACTTCCCGTTGGTCAGCAGTTACAACTAGTGGTATAGGTAGAGGGAACATGTAGGCTTAGTTCCTTACATGTGTTTCAGCATTAGATGCCCCTCAGGTTTCAAGATGAGCCCAACTCACAGGCGGCTGAGGACTATCTCGAGGAGGTGGCTGAGAGTTCTCTATAACTTCTATAGCTTCGGCAGGACGACATGTCGGTAGCTGAGTATTCATCTAGGCGTACCGATCTTTCCTGGCACTCAATGAATACGATAAGATCATCACCTCAAGGCTCGAACATTGGAGAGAAGTTTGTTTAAGGGACATATGAGCTAGAACTATTCCTCTACTCATTCCTACTTACTCTAGGGTTCTAGAGAGAACCTTTTTTGTTGAATTTCTTTTGGATGAATGGATACAACCAGTGAATGTTAGCAATGGAAAAGCAGGGAACTGGTGCCAATCTCAAAGACATGGGCGTGTAAAATGTTTCAGGAAGAGGATGTGTTAGGGACAAATAAATCTGTAGGGTAGAATACATGGAAGTAGATCTAGGAGAGCAGCATGTGGTGGTGTACTTTTCAACATGTTATAACCACCCCCTTTTTGTGGAACCGGCCAGGCTCAGGGAGCTAAAGGATAGGGGAATAGAGTTGTTTCATGCGGTCAAGGAATGAGACCCAATGGTTCTAAGATTTATTTGAGGTACGGTCTATGTCTACTACTAGATTTCATATCAATAGACATAGGTACCAATCATTCCTTCCTTCCACGAATCTTGTCCAGGACCTAGAGTTTCTGGTTAAACTGTTGACTTGACCCTCATGTCTGGAGATACCTTTATGAGGAGACTCGATAATCACACTTACTCTAATGGTGTGATATGACCCTTGAGGTGAGATTTTCGGTTGGAACCTCTTGGTGGAAGCGTTGATGCCTTACGACATTAGTCTGGGTTTGGACTTGACATCCACATTTCACACTCAGATTGACTATATTAGGCAAAAAGGTTGTGGTTTATCTAAAATGATGGGATGGTGTTTTATTTGGATGGCTAAAAAGGAAACCCTAGAATCATAGGATAAACTCCTGCATAGGAGGGAGAAACCAATCACTCATGAGTCATCCAACCTCACCCTCGTGGCAGCAGAAGTTGACTTTGAAATAGTCTATACTCCTGGGAAGGGAAACATGGTAGCTGATGCACTCAGCAGGAGGTCTGACCTGTATCTGCTTAGTAAGGTGATAGAGCATCTATCCTCTTTTTAGATATCCTTTGTGGACAGATATGGATAATTTTTTCTACAGTATCTTTCAGTCACTCCCCCACTTCTTCAGCGAGTCATGGAGGCACAACATGGGGATGCTGACTGCAAGACACGACGTGCTCAGATATCCACAAGGAAGGCACCTGATGGATTTTCTAAAGTTGGGGAGCATGTCATCCTCTTCAGAGTATGCACTATGGTACCAGTGTCACTTCAAGAAGAAGTGTTGATAACGTTCCACATATCTCATCTAGCGGTACATCCAGGAGTGGAAAAGATGTACTAGGATCTTCGACGACAACATTGGTGGCCGAGAATGAAGAAATCAGTTGCCGAGTTTGCCTCTTGATGCCTCACTTGTCAGTAAGTGAAGGCGGAACACTAGGTTCCCGTAGGTTTGGTTCAGCCTTTAGAGGTCCCATAATGGAGGTGGGATGAGATATCCATGGAATTTGCGACAGGAGTTCCACGTACATACAGGGGTCACGACTTGATTTGGTTGATCATTGACGGAGTCACCATGTTGGCCCACTTCCTATGGATCAGACAGTAGGGTTTAGTGGATATCTTAAGATTCCTCTATGTATAGGAGATTGTGGGGTTAAATGGAGTACCTTCGATTATTTTCTTCGATCGTGACACACGTTTTACTTCCCGGCTATGGAAGGGGTTGTAGGAAGCTTTCAGGATTTAGCTTCGTTTGAGCACCACCTTCCATCCTTAGAGGGATGTCCAGACTGAGTAGACCATTCAGACCCTCAAGGACATACTGTGTGCTTGTGTGCTCGACTTTGGTCGCAGCTAGGATGATCACTTTCCTTTGGGGGAGTTTTCATAAAACAACAGCTATCACACCACCATTGGGATGGAACCTTTTGAGGTGTTATATGGGAGACCTTTCAGATCACCTCAGTGTTGGATTGACCCAGGGGAGTTAACACTCATGGGACCAGAGATGGTATAGGCTACCACAGAGAAGATGAAAATCATCCAGGAGCAGATGGAGCCCTCACAGAGCAGGTATATTTCATATTCCAGCATGAGACAAAGACCTCTAGAGTTCGAGGATGGAAACCACCTCTTTCTATGGGTCTCACCTCGAAGAGGTTTGTAAATATTTGGCTGAGGTGGACAGTTATCTCTGAGGTTCATCGGGCCTTTTTAGGTCCTCAACTGAGTTGACGAGATGGCTTACCACTTAGCTCTTCCACCTCAGTTTCACTGGGTGCATGACATCTTCCATGTATCCCATCCGAGGAGATACATGCACAAACCTTCTCACATCATCATCCATGGTGACCTAGACATTGAATATGGGGATACTTTTATAGTGTTTTCAGTAGAGATTGAGGATCAAAAAGAGTGGTTCCTTCATGAACGGTCGATACCTATGGTGTGTGTTCGATGGCAGCACGATAACCTACAGGAGATCACATGGGAGCGGGAGACTCAGATTCATGCTCAGTACCCCCCCCCCCCAAAACCCAATTGTTCCCTTAGTTATGAGTTATGGCTTACGGGGACGTAGAGCCCTAAGATGTTGTGAATAAAAAGACCTGGAATTTTGATGTTATTTTTTTTAAAATATATGGACATTTTATGAGTCCGCAAAATCTGATTGCGCGCGATTCTGAGGCCCAGATTTCCCGGAATGATCCGTCAATGTTTTTTGAGCTTAAGTTAAAGCCCATAAGTATTTTTCCTAAAAAATTGGAATAACTCTTAAATGATAACTCGAATCAGAAATCTGAGGGCACTGTTACACTCAAAATGGCGGGTTTACCCGAGGTACGACTTAAGATTAGTCGGTGTGGGCCTCCTGTGAGAAAACCCAAAAATGGAATAATCGTAAATAAAATAATTAAATAAATTATTTAATTTTTCAAATGCTTATAACTCACAAATGGTGAATCAGATTAAAATTTTGAGACCACTATTGAATTCATGAGGGTATTCTTTCTTTAAGTAGACACTAACTTTGGCCGGCGCGGGCCACCAGAGAAAGTTAGTTTTTGGCCACACAAAAAAAAATTAAGTGACAATTATTTTATTTTAAAATTCATAACTTCTATATGGTAACTCAGATTGAAAATCTGAGAGTACCATTGGGTTTATTGGTGTGTGTTTAGCCTAGGCATAGCCTATCCTTGACCGCCGCCGGTCGAGGGTGTTTGATAATAATTTTCCAAACTTTTCTTCGGGTACGTTCAGTAAATGCACAAGAGACATTTTATAACTTTTTAACCGATACTCGGAATTGAAATCTGAGGGAATAGTTGAACTCGCAGTCCTGGTATTCACCAAAGGAGACTTTCACCTCGACCATTGTGGGTTGAGAATGAAAGTTAGTTTTTGGGTTTTTTGTGGAAAATAATAAAATAAAATGATCTCCACTTATTATTTTATTTTTAGCTTCCATGTGGATATTTCAGGTGGGGTCCATTAGAGATGAACCTCCCCATGGAAGTTGGAAGTGGGGACCATCACACATTAACCTCCCATGAGAGGTTATGGTGGTGGGGACCACCCAAACCATAACCTCCCATGAGAGGTTATGGTGGTGGGGACCACCCGGGATTTTAAACCTCCTTGAAACCTCCCATTAATTGGGAGAAACCTCTCAAGTACCTATTAAATGTAGGGGAAGCCTCTTGGTATCCTACCAATAATTATATCCAACACACCTCTTAAAATGTGCCAGCATAATTTAATTAGCTTGCTTCCTTTAAATTTAAATAACTGTGTCGTTGGAATTTAGGAAGGTTCCTAATAAATGAGCCGTCATAAATTCCAATGATCGTTACCAACCTCCCTCCCTCTTCTATATATAGGAAACCTAGGAGGAGGTTTTGGGATGGCTTCACCAAGTGACAAAACACTGATAAAGTGATGTGAGGCCCAACACTTGGAGTACTATGCTTCCTCCATGAAGTACTCATTCTTCCAACGAATAACGTCGGTGAGGGGTGACTTCGACTTCCTTCCTAAAAAACTACTCTGATGTAGGACATCTTCAACTATGAGGAGTCAAGTCACAAACTGACGATTGAGAAAAATACCGATGACACCGACGTCCATCTTTTCCCAATGATCTTTCTTCTTCGTCACGCCAACGTCGAAAAATATCAAACAAGGTTAGGGGGTTATTTTCATTTAAGTGTCATGTTCTTACTTTCTTTCAAAACTAAGAACGAGGATGTTTTCCATTTTGTGGGTGCATTGTTGTGCTTCATTCTTATGAACCAATTTCTATCACCCTGAATGCGAAGGGTGCGGGCCAAACTAACATGGCCCGACTCCCTCCGTCGATCTCTTTTGTGATGTGCTTCGACATGGCGACAAAACGACGAGGCAACGAAGGTGACATGAAACGATTGCGCTCTATGCGGTCTCCGCAACCTGCACCGCCCTCGCGGCGCTTTGGCCGTACCGGCTCCCGGCTGCCGCTGGCCTCTCGTGTGCCCGCCGACCACCCAGATGCCCACTGGCCTCCTGGCTCCCGACCGCCACCGGCCTCCTGTGTGCCTGTCGGCCACCCGGCCTCCCGGTTTTCGATCACCGCCAGCCTCCCATGCGCCCATCGGCCCCCTGCTGTCCTCCCAGCTCTCAGCCAGCGCTGGCCTTCCGTGCGACAGCCGGTCTCCCAGCCTCTCGCCGGCCACCCGGTCGCCCACCGGCTGCCCGAGCTGAGCCTCCCATGTCACGCCCCTTGTGGTGTTGGCTGAACCGGCCTCGGCCATCTGGGTCGAGCCGCCGAGCTTTTCCCCATGCTCGCCTGGCTAAGCCAGCCTTTCGCGTCCCTCGCAGCACCTTTGGGCCGAACCACCCTTACACCGACGGGCGTCGGTCTGCGCCCTCATGACCGGTCCGCTCCCCCGCGCTACTAACGACCTACGCGGCCTGCTGGGCCAGGCCCAGGAGGCCGGGCTAGACCCAATGGGTCTGCCCGGGTCTACCCAGACTCGGTCGGCCCGAGTCGGACCAGAACTGGGCTTACTTAGACTCATTTACGCTCTTTCGGCCATATCTTTGGTACCGGACGTTCGTTTAATGAACCGTCAGCGGAACTGGAAATCATGGAGCGTGACGGTACCTTAGAGTATACCCCACTAGAGTTTGGGTTATAGTTGAGATACGGTCCAGTTGGATTTTGCACGAATCCAACCGGGCCCCCGGGACTAAAACGCTAATAACTCTCAGACCGGGCGTCCGATTGACACACCGTATATTGCATTGGGACCCTTATAATGAGGTCGACCTTCGAGAATTTTATTCATGGGGCTTTTGGACGTTTATGTATCAAAACTTGGATTGAGGAGTGGACCCTCCCTGAATCAAGCATGCTTGTGCAGAAACCCTATGGTTGGCTGATCTCTGACTACTGTTCCTGGATCATGTGTGGGTTTGAAAGTTCTGACTACCGTTCCTAGATCCTGTGTGGGTTCAGTAGTTCTAACTATTGTTCCTGGATCGTGTGTGGCTTCGACAGTTCTGACTACTATTCCTAGATCCTGTGGGGGTTTGACAGTTCTAACTATTGTTCCTGGATCCTGTGTGGGTTTGATAGCTCTGACACCTATTCTTGGATCCTATGTGGGTTCAACAGTTCTAACTACTGTTCCTGGATCCTATGTGGGTTTGATATCTCTGACTACTATTCTTGGACCATGTGTGGGTTTGAAATCTATGATTATTGTTCCTAGATCCAGTATGGGTTCGACAGTTCTGAATACTATTACTGGATCCTGTATGGGTTCGACAGTTCTGACTAATATTCCTGGATCCTGTGTGGGTTCGATAGATCTAACTACTGTTCCTAGATCCTATGTGGGTTTGATAGCTCTAATTATTATACCAGGATCCTACGTGGGTTTGATAGAATAGATGATTTACTGGCCACATCTAATCATCTCTAACTCTCTACAAAAGTTGTATACATGTGTGAGATGAGTAAATAACTTTTGTGTTTACCTCATGATTGAGATGGATTACTTGATAACTTAGGTATATGTTTGGGCATATACCTAAGTGGGGTTAACTGTTGATTTCATACCTTTTAGTTTAGTCTTGTTAGATTTTGTTAGAACATGAGGGTCTTGAGATACCTACTGAGTATCATTATACTCACCCCTGCACAGGCTAAGCCTGCACCTCATTGTGTTGGATGCAGACGACGGACAACACTGACTGAGGTTGAGAGCACCAAGACTGGATGGTACCCAGATTTAGACCATATGGCGTGACGATACATGGAGGAGACAGATAGACCTCGAGTGATGATGAGGTGACATGTACCTACACTTCACGTAGGAACCTCAGAGGACGACCCAATGACCGCTTTTCTTTTCTTCAGTTGTACTTTCCGTTTCCTTGTGCTTTACAGTTGGGCTTGTATTTTTGGGGCCCTTTTACTTTCAGTACACTTTGTTATATAGTTTTATTTAGTTTTTTTGCTTCCAGGTTGTACTCTGTTGTAGTCGTATTTAGGTTATAAAGGCAATACCTTCCCATTTTTAGGGATTTACGCATTTGGTGCTAGTCTCCAGACCCTGGCCAATAGAAGGCAGACTTAGGGAAGTCGCGGCACGAGCCCCGGGGGACGGGTCATGACAGCAGAGGTGACTCAATCATATTTATCAATGCTGTAAAAGGAGGATTGTTCCATAGAGACAGTTGGGTTGTTTATCAATGGCTTTGGAGAATTTGGTACCTCTACACTACAACTCGACTTTCTTGTCGTAGGTAGGAGAAAATGTGATGGACTTTACTGTAGTTCATTCATCACGCCTCAGAAGAAGATGGATCAGTTTTTGGGGGCTCTACAAAATTCAATACCATCATGCCCTTTCTCTTATTTCACAATGACTTATTGTGTGTAAGTTCAGTTAAAACCAAAAAAAATCAACTGGCTACACCGTAAAACCCTACACCATTCCATATAAGTTGTTTTCTTGGTAATTTGGATAGTTCAACCATGAGTAATGACTTGGATTCATATTTTAATTTTAGTAGTTAGTCCAACCTATATTAACAATCAATTTGGATTTAATTATTATTATTTTGATTGGAAATTATCTAAGGGTTTTAATTCACAAAGTAAATTTGAAATTCAAATTCAATTACAAATATGAATTGCTTGAATAAGTGACTGGTGTGAAGATTTGAATTAATGTATGGATAATTGAGAAGATGTAAGAGTGAAGAGTGAATAAAAATATTATGTTCTTCTTATGTGATATAAAAGGAAGATTACATTACTATCCAATGTATAATTGAGGATGAATAAGAATATTTAAGTGGATGTGTGCATGTTTTGTGCATAAAAATTGAAAAATAAAAATGTTCTTATAAAAGTTTAAAGAATAATTCCTACTTATTTATTATAGTGAGATTAGAGTAGAAATGGAATATTTTAGCACACTAAAAAACTTAAAATAATTATATTTGGTTGAATACTAATCTATCATTACACAAAAATTTATCATTGTATAGTGCGGGATTCACTTGCGCACTAAGTCATAATAAAGAGGTGTTAAAACATGAGTGTCAAGGATATACCATGCTCATCATACTCCCATGATGATTTTAGTGTGTAGTGGGATCCTAGAGGAATCTATATCACCCCATTGATTATCCTTCACAATTTGAGAGGTGAAACTTGTAAATGTTTTTCATTATCAGGTGTTGGTGTGTGTTTGGGTGTGTTTCTACTATCATCACTACATTATAACAGGTGGTCATGGTTATTTTGAAAGAAATATAAAAATAATTATTGATCACTAATTCACTCACCTCTTATTGATAACTCTTTGATCCTAAATTGGTTCTGTAAGTGGCATCAGAGCACCTATTTCCATTCATTTTTGATTGATTGTATAAAGTTGATGGATTTTGAAGATGAAGTCACTGATTTAGGTTATCTACAATATATAATTTAAATCTAGTGAATGATAATTAGATTTCGACATTTGATGGAAAAATATATCACATATGGAAATATAAAAAGATTTCATAAATGTTATCTATCAATTATGATGTATTCAAAGTCATAACTTTTGTGTTTTTTCCCTAGGCTGAAGGTGTCACTAGCACAAATCAGCGTAAGGGCAGTGTTGGCTTTTATCAGTGCTAATAAAAAAGTGCTGATAAAAGTGTCAACTTTATCAGCGCTATCTAAAAGCGCTAATAAAGGTCACTTTTATCAGCACTAAAAAAATGATGATAAATTATCGATTTATTAGATTTGATAAAAGTTATTAATAAAAAATATTATTAATTTATGAAAAAATATAATATTTATATTCAAAAATCATGTTTGTTTATATAAATTAAATAAAAATTGCATGATTATAATTAATATATTTAATAATTAATATATATATATATATATAATATTTTAAAAATTATTTATAAGATTATATTTGAATGAATATTTATTTAAATAATTATAAAATTATAATAAATTTTATTAAATAATAAATATATTTATTATATTTATAATTATATACATTTAATTATATATAAATAAGTTTTAAATATATATATATATATATATTTAGAATTATAAATGTAAATAAATAAATATATGTCTCTGATGAATTTGGTCAATAAATATATTAATGAGTGAGTATAACATACGCATGCATATGTTATGTATTCATCATGAATGTTTATTTATGCATTACACCCTTATTATTATTCATGTTGTCCATATATGTGGTGACTATTATATATACATATTCTTTTTTGTATTTTATAAAACATTGGATGCTCATTGTGATCAATTTGGATACTCCAAATATTTATTTCCTAGATTCATTGTATGGATACCCAACAAACCGGCCACACATGATGACATTTTTCAATAACTAATACACTACATAAAACATTTTAGAACTAAGAATCATGTTATATAATTTAGATTATGTTATAATGAGGTTTATGTTATGATGGGGTGGAGTCTCAATATCGTGAAAAACATGGAATGAGGACTGGGGCCAAGTACAAGGATCCTGAGACGTTCTAAAACTGGACAAGTATTAGGGTATATATAATAATATTTCACAATCCAAACACATATGAAAAAAAATTACTTATTTTTATCAATGTTTTTGTAGTGTCTAAAATAAAAAAATGGAAAATATTGTGGTTATTATGTTTGTAAATTTATGAGAGAGATCATATTCCATCAACAACCTAGAATCCCTAAAGATGTGTTTTCAAAGATAATTACTATTTCATTTAAAATACTTATTAATCCTTTATGTATTTATATTTTTCTAGTACTACTATGACTATCGAAAAGACTCATATTCACTAGACAATATATATTTCCTTAGAAATGAATGGACATCATACCCGATGGAAGAATGTACACAAATAGCATGAAGATGTAACTTCCACAGAAGTAATGGATTGTTTTATTTTTTGTTTAATTTATTTCATTCTAGTATTAATCACATAAGAATTTTTTTTCTTATACATGTGAATTAATTTCATATTTATGGGTCAAGAATGTGTACAACCACCATGAAAAGTTTAAGTCCTACAACTTATTTAATTAACTTTTTCATCATTTTATCCACTATTTGTAAGTTATTTTCCCTATCATATTTATCTAATACTTATTTATTTATTTTCACATATCTTTTGGGAATAGATAACATATTACATTCTCCCAATGTTACCATGAATTCCATTGATTTTATTTATCAAACTACCAATGTTGCATATTGATTTGATGTTCTTAGTCGAAGAACATTTATCGAATCAATATTCAGTGTTGGAAGTTCAAAAAAGAAAGAAATTGGTAATTATTTTAACATTGGTAGTTATAATTGTTTTTAGACTTTTCGACATGTAAAAATTATTTTCACCTCAGTCTCACACACGGCGTGGCCGGCATGACTTCAGGTGCATCTTTTTATTTAGAATTGACATTAATTTTGGTAAAATAGACAACTGAAATACTCAAAAATAAAAAATGTGTTCCTTTTATTTTTATACTTTAGTACAAAAATCTATAAGTCATTTAGGATGTGTGGGAATCAATTGTACCTCAATATGATGCACAATCTGACCAGTATGACTCAAAGTGTCTGTTATCAGTTTAAAATCAACATTTTATATCAAAATGTGTCACTCCCTAAAAAAAATGAAAATATGCTCAGATTTTCTTGATAACTTATTACATAAATTCATAAATCATTTGTGACATGTAATAATTGGTCTCATGTCAAACCAATATAAGATGTCACCAGTATGAGTAAAAGTGCATGTTTCTAGTTTAAAATGAAATTTCAGTAAAAAAGAAAAGTGACGTACTGAAAACTAAGAAAACTTATTCATATTATTTTGATACTTTATTAATATGATCCATGAGTCATTTGGGATGAGTAATAATCCTAAGCATCTCAATCTGATGCACGGTGTGACCGGTATGACTCCAGGTGCACCTTTTTATTTAAAATTGACATCAATTTTAGTAAAAAGGAAAATGTGATGTACTGAAAAATGAGAAAACATATTAGTATAATTTTTATACTCTATTAAAATGATACCTGAGAAATTTGGGACATGTAGTAATTAGCCTCACATCAATACGTGGCATGGTGTGACTGATATGATTCCAAGTATGTCTTTCTTATATAAAATTTACATAAACTTTAGTAAAAAGGAACAAGAGTAACTAGTGAAAACAGTGCAAACACATTCATATTGTTTTGATACTTTAGGGAAATAATTATTGAGTTATTTGGGATGTTTAGGAATTATAAAAACCTCAATCTGAGGCATGGTGTGACTGATATGAATCAAGTGAGTCTTTTTAATTTAAAATTTACATCAATTTTAGTAAAAAGGAAAACTGACCAACTCAAAACCAAGAAAACACATTTGTATTATTTTCATAATTTATAAAAAATATCCATGATTCATTTAATATGTGTAGGAATAATCCCCACCTCAATATGATGCACGTTTTGATCGGTATGACTCCAAATTCTTCTTTTTATTTAAAATTGACATCAATGTTAGCAAAAGGAAAAAGTGACCTACTGAAAACTAAGAAAATGCATTTGGATTTTTTCAATAATTTTGGTAACTAATCCATGAGTCATTTGAGATGTGTAGGAATAAGCCACTCCACAATCTGATTCATAGTGTGATCAATATGACTATGGGTATGTCTTTTTATTTTAAATTGACGTTAATTTTAGCAAAAGGAACAAGTGATGTACTCAAAATCAATAAAACACATTCGTGTTATTTTTGTAATTTAGATAAAAATTGCATGACACTTTTTTAACTTATAGGAATCACCCCCACCTCAATTAGATGCACAGTGGGACCAGTATGACTCAAAGTTCCCATTATCAATTTAACGTTGACATTTTAGTTCAAAACATGTTTTACTCACTGAAGACCACTCAAATTCACTCTGATTATTTTGATAATTTAAGGAAAACAATTCCAAAGTCATTTGTGACATGTAAAAAGTATTCTCAAATAAAACTGACACACGATGTCATTAGTATGACTCAAAGCGCATGTTTCCAGTTTAAAAAGACATTTTAGTAAAAAACACAAGTGGCATACTGAAAATTGATCAAATGCATTTAGATTGTTTCTATACTTTAGGATAACAATAATTAAGTAATTTTTGACATATAAGAATCAGTTAGACCTCAATCCCACATACCGTGTGACTAGTATAACTCCAAATGTTACTTTATTTAAAATTTACATTAATTTCATTAAAAATAACAAGTGACATACTCAAAATTGAGAAAACACATTAAAAAAAATTATACTTTAGGACAATGATCCATACCTAATTTTTGAAATGTATGAATCAACTAAACCTTAATACAATATTTGAACCTAGGATATTCTTTTCCAGAAATGGATTTTGGGTTTTGTTTGTTGTCAATCCACACTAGGTTGATAAAGGAGTTTGCAAGACAAGTGATCTTATAGAAAAAGATGACAATAGTGTTGAAAGTGGCATCATTTCATAGGTTTTTCCAAATTTTTGGGCTCAAAATCTAGAGGAAGAGGCTAGAATTGTGAAGGGTTTTCTTCAGGAATCAACTCTTCATAAAGATGGTAAGTGCATGGGTTTTGTGAAGACTAGGTTTTGCAAAGTTGAGTTTTATGATTTTGTGATGAGTTGATGGTGTTATCTGTGATCATGATAATTGGAGTATCATGGGTGCATGATGGTTTTATGGAGATCTTCATTATAATGAAAAATCTAAAGGGAGATTCGCAAATGGAGGAGCACATCAAATATATTTTTTAAAGATCCAAAAAATGCACTGGAGGTGGTTGAACATCACGAACGGCTAAGCATATAAATATAAGGTTGTATACACTTTATTTGATGATGAAAATTTTCATATAAAAACTGGAATTGCTTTGATTTCGTGAGGGTTGGGAGCTTTGTAAATATGGGTTTCTATGCGAGCTTGAGCATCACGAAAAGACTAGCTTAGTCTGGATTGATGCCAATGCTTATATGTATTGAGTGATTCATGATGATGAGGTATTCCTCAATGGCTCAATGAGCTTCATGAAGGTTGTTTTTTCCAGGAATGTAATTAGCTTCGCAAAGGAGGGAGATTCACAAAAGAGATTTGCGAAAAGTTGTTTTGAACATCAGTTTTTTTGTGAACAGCTATTTCAATGTCCATTAACTTATGTCTATGGTGCAAGAAGAGTCTATTTATAGTCAGGGACAAGGCCTTCAATTCCAATCTACTAAAGCATCCTTCTAGTTGATAAACTTGGTACGACTTCACCCAAGGCAGTGAGCAAGGGGTAGTCAATGGAAGTGTTCTGAGTAACGCAGTGTGCTATCCATAAAATCTTATAAAGGTACCATTCCATACACAAATTTAATATGTCTAAAATTATATAGTCCACAACTATTGAAGATTAGTGAGTTTTTGTATGAATGAAACATTATCATCATATGCTCTATGGACTAGCCCTTAGTGGTGAACAAGTAAAATTGTTGTCTCTTTGTATGTGATTGTTTGTTTTCTACACATTCCCATCAGATAGATTTAACTACTTCCTACCAACATGGGAACAAGATCCATCATTTTAGAAGATGAATATGACACCCTGATTCACCCCTCCACTCTCAAGGTGTTCTAGGATCCTTTATACAATGCATGGTGTGACTAGTATAACTCCAAGCATGTCTTTTTATTTAAAGTTGAAATTTTTTTAATGTATTCATTCATTTAACTGTTTAATTTATTTCTTTATAATATTACTAACATAAGATTTTTTCCCTTATATAGGAGGATTCTTTTTCTCTGGTTGAGGTGATTTGTTTGACAATGGGTATAATGAGCGGTCCTTTTTGAGAGAGGATCATGGGTGCCAAAGAAAAACATTAATGTTCTAAATTTTTTTAAAGCGTAATTGAAAATTTAATTATACAAAACATTGTTTTAAATGTATATAGTATTGTTTTTTATTCATGATGTAAAATTTATTTCAATTAATTATATATTTTTATGTACAGGAGGTTGTAGTGTGTTGTTTTTGTGTGCATGTGGTTGTTGTATTGTTTTGTTATAAAAACACCACAATGCAGTAGGTGAGGCCTTTATCTGCACTATTTCTAGTACTAATAAAGGCCACCATTTATCAGTGCTATTGAAAGTAATGATAAAGTGGGGCCTTTATCAGGGCTAGAAATAGCATTGATAAAGGTTGGCCTCTATCAGCACAAAACCAGCTCTGATAAAGGGAGGATTTATCAATTCTATTTTGAGAATTGATAAAAGAGACCCCCGCATTAACAACACCAGGATTAATAGTTCTTTCTTTATCATTGTTCACTAAAACAAAACAGACCTTTAACATCGATGGTATTTTTTAACTTGAGAAAAAAGCCCTAATAAATGACATCTTTATCAATGATAAAGAAAGTTCTAATAAATTTAACCTTTTATCAGTTCTTTTTAGTGCTTATAAAGATAAATTTTATCAGCATAGATAAAGGTACAAATAAAGAAAATGAAATAATTGAATAAATAGAAAATAAAAAATGAGTTTATTAAAAAAATTATAAATTTTATTAATTAAATAATTATTGATAAAAATGAACAAATTGATTGTACATTATTAAATATTTAACATTTAATTAATTAGATAATTATGATAATTAAGGTTAATAAATTGTATATATTAAATATATAGGTATATATTAAGGTATATAAGTATAATTTATATATTACAAAATATTTATGCGACTTACATTAAATATTCATATATTTAGTAAATAATTGTTTATAATTAAAAATTAATATGAATTAAAAATATTGACTAATTGCATAGTGTAATGAACACATATATTTGTCTTTTGATTTTTCAATTTAACAAAGATCAAATATGTGTTATATTGATTTCACACATACATAATTAACGAATTTTAATACATAATGCACACACACAAAACGTATCTATTTTTTCAATATTGTTAAAATGTACTTATTTTTAATTTATTCAATTTCACTCATTTTTAACATATATGCATACACTTAAAATTATATATAAATATTAATTTTTTAAAATATTTATATAATTATAAATAAAAAATTATAAGATTATAATAAATATATTTTAAAATTATTATATTTGATATATTTATATTTATATATATTTATTGAGTATATATATATATAATTTTTTTATTTATAAATATAATTATAAATCCTTTTTTCAGCACTTATGTAATAAGCACTAATAAAAGAATCTTTATCAGTGCTAAAAAAAATCACTGATAAAATCAATGTTTAAAAATGCTAAAAAAGTGCAGATAAAAGTGCCATTGTCTATTTAAAATACTCTAACCATTTGCGAACCCGTCGTGATATTAGAATCTTGCCACAAAATCCACCAACCACTGGTGCTCCTCCCCGGTGAATCGAAGCTCGAATCACACCATTCAACTGCGTCTAGTTGCTCGAACATCATATGACATCTGGTGTTCAGTTGCAGTTAGGGTTTCTGAAGTGGATTTTGTTCAACCTATTGATGTAGGCTTTCTGATTTTCTTTGTGTATTTTTTTTCTTTTTATTTCTTGTTCGATGATATCATCATTTAATTGTGGTCATGTCCTTGTATACTATTTTTCTTTTAGTTTATGAATAGAATTCTTTGTTTATGATACATTGTTTGATTGTCTACCGATTTGGATATCCTATTTTGGTCTTTTAAATTTTTGTTTAGGATAAATTTTCTTCGTTGCCCACATGTGTACCCCGTCTTGCACCACAAGCTTAATTTTGATGCTATTTTAAAATATTAGAGAATTTCCTTTCGTTCACAGATAAACCAATTAAATAAATATTTATGCCACTAGATAAAAAATGGAGTTTTTGGATATAAAAACCTTTAACAAACAAGAAAAATGATTTAGAAAACCAATTCTCAGTCTCGTGATGGTGCGAAGGAACAATAGAATGAGATTTTATGCAATTTATATAATGGAATTTATTTATTTAAATTCTGTTTTAATATCCTAGTGTAAGGGTTTTTCTTTAAAAATTATTTTCTAATAATTTTGTTGATTTATTTTAAGAGAAACCTTAGTAAGGGTGATACCATATTTATTTATTTTTAATGTATTTATATTTTCAAAATTAGCATGGGTTTTATTTATTTTACTATGTTGTGATTATCTGATGCAAGGGGTACATAGATTTTCATCAATTTATGTTTATCATATATATATATATATATATATATATATTTCTACCTATTTATATGTGTTTTCAGAACATATAATATAAGGGTGATTTTATAATTATTTATTCACAAATTATGGTTTTGGATTTCAAAAATATGAAGAGATTATATTTATTTTCCTTAAAAACATGTTTAAATGTGAATTTTTTCTGTAATTATGTGTTTTGTAAATTCTTTGTTATATATATATATATATATATGGTTAAATGTGTATGAGATAGATATTTCAAGGGTTGGTGTGTTTTTCTCCCTTGTTTGTGATATATCTTATTTATGTGTATTATTGCTTTATGCCAATTTCATTATAAACCATCCTAGAATATCAGGGATGGGTCAATGTGTATTAGATGGCCCACCTAGAATACTTCAGATGGGTAGATCTGATGTGAAAACCTCCCAATAATCCTTGGGATGGGTTGATGTGGTGGTATGACATCCCAATATTCTTGAGATGTTTTCAAATATTTGATATACCATTAATTTTAAATGTAATAATTCCATAGGTTGATACATCACTTGTTCCAAAAAAATAGAATTGAAGTTATCAAATTATATATATTATAAATGAGAGGGAATGGCTATGCCATCAGGACCCACCTATGCTTGCACAGGAATCCTAGCCAGACAACCATGCGAAGGTGGGGAGCAACTATCATGATACAGATGTTGGGGAGGGGTAGTTCCTTGTAGATAGTTTGATTGAACTCTCTAAGACCCACGAGTCATGTAATCTCCTAATCCTACGGTCCTTGTAATCTTTAAGCCTACGGGCCTTGTAAGGGTTCCCCCTCATTCCTTGAAAGGGGGGGTTATAAAAAATCAATAAAAATGAATGCCTTCTGGCCATTTGGGCAATATCCATTTATATAAAATAACTCTTTATTTATTAAAATGGTTTATCAATACAATTTTATTTCTTCTAGTTGATTGAATGAGGGTTTGTTATTCTTGTTTACATATTTGGGTTTCTTATTACTCCTTAATTTCCTATATTATATTTTTATTTGTTTATGGGATTTAAGATAGATTTTATGCATGTCAAACAAAAATTTATTATTTCAATTTGTTTCTGGAGACTCATCCCCCATCTATTTTATAAACAACTACCATCCCCATCGACTTCATCTCCCAAACAGTCATTATTTAAATTTGTTACTTGAAACTCATCCCTCGTCTCTTTTATGTTGGTTATACTACTCTGATCATTAGTCATCCTAAGGATGAATACTACTTAGAGTATTTTAAGAATCATAGGTGCATGTCTATAAGAGATGAAGGATGTGTAATAACCCATATCTCCTTTTCAGTTATGGATCTTGTTTTCGGGTGTTTTTGAGAAAATGGAAAGATTTTGGAAATTTTATAAGTACACATCATGTACTTAGAAGTACATGCCATGTACCCTGTTATTGCATACAATCATGTCTTGGGTATGTAACAACCGAGACATGGTTGGGGGAGTTGAACTGGAGACTGCCTAAAGCAAGGGCTAGTTAAGGCATGTACACGATATAAACATTAAATGAACACGCCGTGTACTTTTTATTATATTTCATTAAATCGACCGGGGTCATGTCTAATCACCAGATTCATCTTCTTCTCGCCTTAGTTCATCCTGGAGTGATCTAGAGTGATGGTTCTTCTCTAATCCATCGTTTCTCTGTCCAAGGTCCAATTCAAACTCTGGTGGGTGCCTTGGAATTCTACCGATGAGTCATTCCTTCTTCTGGAGCCTCTCCTCTTGATTTCTTCTCTCCCTCGAGTTATTTAATGTTGATTTTTTTTACCTTTTTGTAGATCTATGAAGTTCTAGTCTGATTCAAGGGCTGATGTTTGAGAGTGTTCATCATACAACTTCGATGTAGATGGTTTGTTTCCTTTCATTGTCTGTCCTTGAGTTTTATATTCCAAAGTGTCAATTACCCATGTTTAAGATATTTCATGTTAAGGAAATTGAAACCTATTTTATCTACCTTAGATTTATTTTTGGATTAAGGGTTTTTTGATGTTATATTATGTAAAATTTCTTGTTTAGGGAACACCCCATGCGTTCATTTACTTGTTTGAATGTTTAGGGTTGTTTGGTCCAAGTTGCCTATGAGAAAAACCATGTTTCCTTGCCTTGCTTGATAAGATGGAACTGTTTGACTTTACTACTTGTTAAATTATTTTGATATGCATTGGGTTTTGTTTATCTATGTAGTAGTTGAGATTGATTTGGGCTTCTTGATATCATGTACGCACAATTTAATTACATAGGGCTGTGAGAACAAGGTGTAGTTAGACCACATGGGGAATTGACGTTGAGTGCTTCCTAAGAGTGTCTGTTATCTTTCACACTATGAGAAATTAGGGGGGATTGATAGTGAGTGCTCCCTCAGAGTGTCTATAGTTTACATTATGAGACCCCATGGGGAATTGACATTGAGTGCTTCCCCAGAGAGTTTGTAGTTATCTGGGAAGACCATAGGGGGAATTGATAGTGAGTGCTTCCTCTAAGAGTATTTACCTTTTTATTGCATTACTTGGCAAGAGGGGTTAGACTATCTGAGATACCTAGAGGGTTAACTAAAATATTGAATGGTTGTGAGGCGTCTTCCAAGACAAAGCACAAGCTTGGATTTGGTCCTATTAATTAGTCCTCTCAGATGCATGTTGTGGTACTCATTTGATTAAATGTTGAACATTAAATGTTAACAAATGTAAATTGAAAATATATGATTGGTTACTTTTGTGTACTCCAAGTTTCTTTGCTAATTTTCCATTATTACCTGCTATATATACTCACTGACAGTTAGGCACAAATCTTGTGGAGGATGCCTACTAGGATTTGTCTCACACCCTGTTTAGGTCATGATTTTGAACCCAAACTGATAATATGGATGCAGGTTTAGATAAGGGAAATCCCCCTTCGTCATCAGGTGATTGATTGTTGTGGAGATCAAGAGCATCAGACCAAGATGAGGTTGGAGATACTAGTAGAGATTACTTTTTTTCTTTTTCATTTAGTTTTGTACTGTATTTCCATCATTGTGACTTGTTTGGATGTTTTCCTAGACATATGTGACATGTATCATTTATACATGTGCTCCATTTGTTTATTTTCTTTTAGTCTTATGTTTTTTACTAGTTGTATGATATTATTTCTTCTAGTAATATTTAATATTTGTTATTCCACTGTGCATACTCTGCTAATGAGGGTATAGTTTCCCCCACTATCACACCTAAGGCCATCACTCCTAGTTAGCAGCCTCTGGAATTTGGGGAAATGTACTTTAGGTCATGTGACCAACCGGATATGGGGAAACTTTGGTTAGCACCTGAAACTAGGATATTAAAAAGTGGTATCAGTGAAGGTTTTTTTTCTTCTTTGTCTTACTATTTAGATCCTAGAGAAATTGATTGGAAGGAATAGGTAGTTAGTAATAAGCTATGTCTGGGAGTTTCTTACTCGTGTACAAGGAAAGATGAGTTACCTAAAATATATTAATTTTTTTGGTTTTTGAATTATTATAGTTGATTTGATTTCACCACTGTGTGAATCCCTTGTATTCTGTTGTTATCACTGATATTATTGATGTTCTATTTCTGTTGCAACCCGATGAGATGATGGTATGACATCTCATGCTTCATATAGGAAATTAATAGGGATCACATGTCATGCATTCTTGTCATAAAATTTGGGTTGGATTACTAATTTCATGTTGTTGTTATAGATGGTGTGCTAGATATTCATGATGTTGTGATGGATGACTTGATAGAATGCCTGATATTTTGATGAGGTATTGGAATACGAAATGTTTCATTGGATGGACGCCAAACAATGGTCAATGAGGTGTTATGGGCCCTCTTGGATTTGAATTTGGTGGATCATATTGAACCTAGACTAAATTCTCCTATGATATGACATGAATATCATGCCACGATTTTATTCAAAGGGAGTATGGCCCCCCATGGATCATAATTTGGAACTTTAATGATTATTTCAGTGTTTTTATGGGGTTCGGGAGTAGTTTGTGAGACTTAATGTCTGGAAAAACCTAGAATAAACGATGTGTGATAATGAATACATGCCATGTATCCTTCTATTCGGGAAGAAAGTGTTTTTCTTAAGTACATGCCGTGTACTTGTTCTACACTTCATATAGTCTTTAACTGTGTGACTGACTATGTGGGTAGAGACATAGGGTTAGTAAATTCTTGGTGGAACATGCCATATACTGGGAGTACACATCGTGTTATAGAGACCAGTACCTGACCGTGTGACTAATGACACAGGTGGATGAACTTTGGGTAGTACATGTTGTTTTCAGCATGAACACACCGTGTGTAAGTCAATCATGTCTCTAGCCGTGTGACCAATGAAACAGGTCAGTAAAATTATTTTAGTACATGTTGAGTCTGAATTAAACATGCCTTGCAATTTTGTTCTAAGGGAACCCTGTGTTTAGCCATGTAGAGAAACTTGGGCAGGAGGGAACATTTAAGAACACGTCGTGTCTCAAGAGGAACATGTTGTGTGTATGGGTGATACATGACCAGTTTTTGCATAGGTAGAGACCATGTTAAAATATTAAGGGGATATGCTATGTATGAGTCATACACGCCATGTACCCATTTTTTGAAAAACATTAATTTTTTATTTATCCTATTTTTTACATGCACTTATAAGTTTTAGTCCTTGATAATCTTGAACTGCGGTGTGTGCTTGACCTTGCAGAGTCATGCCACTGAGACATCCTCCAGTTGTATGATAGATACCAGGCAATTATCAGACACCAAAAATGGTATATCAGGGACTACTAGTATACCGTCCCATTGTGCCTATCTTGGTACCAGTGGCCATTATGGATACAGGTGTTGATGCACAGTTCTGAGAAGGCTTCAAGAGGATGATTAAAACCTTCTAGGGAGAGCCACATCCTACCTCTTCTATGGAAGAGTTGATGTAGGTTTTTCAATAGCAGCATCACCCCACTTTCTTAGGAGATGGAGTGTTGGGTCGTAGAGGATGACAAGAGGGGGGGTGAATTTCCTTTTCAAAAATAATTAACAATTTAAAACAATTATCAATGCAGCAGAAATAAAAAAGGCAAGACACAATTTGATAACGGAGTTTGGCTTAATTCCCAAGCCTACGTCTCTGCTCCCAACAAGAACCATTGAGAGATTTATATGTCAGCTTGCTTTTTAATGGTTGTAGCAAGAAACCCATTAGCCGTTTTAAGGTAGGCTAGAACACCTTCGTACAGCTTGCTTTTTTATTATGGTTGTAGAAAGAAACCCAATTGAAAGAAAGAATGGAAATGAGAGGTATGTTTTAATCCAAACCCAATGAAGAACTAAACAAAAATAATACAAACACACGGAAGCCTTGAGAGCCAAAAGTGTGAGAGCAGCTGATGGAGAGGGAGCTCAAGCTTCAAGGATGGCAATGGATCACAAGAGGCCTTGGAGATTTGTCGTTAGAGCATCAAGACATCAAAATATGATTCAGTGGTGTTCCCGGCATCCATAGTTTCTTATTTATAGGAGAAATACCCATAAACACTTAAATATGGCCGTTGGAGGGCTTCCGGAGCCGTTGGGGGTCAAAAGTACAAGTCTGGTCAAAGCCCAACGGCTAGTTTGACTGGGCACACCGGCTGGCCGGTGGTGTCTCACCAGCTGGCCGGTGGTCCACCGGCTAGCCGGTGGTCCAGACAGAGGAGGATTTCTGTCTGGCAATTGAAAACTTAAATAAACAATTTTGGACATGAAAATATATTATAGATCATTTCAAAAAAAAATTGAAGAGATGTACCATGTATTGAAAATGATCTTAATCTAAAGAGAATGAGTCATTTTGAAATTGTAACCATAGGTCATTTTTGTTTTTTCTTTTTTTTAAAGGAACAAAATCAATAACTTACCGGTTTTTTTAAAGAAAAAAAAATTGAACTTTTAAAGTGAGCACTTTAATCAATTGAAATATGAAACTAGTAAACAGAGAAATTTCTCCCCCTTTGGGATTATCAAAATAGGAGGGAAAAGGAAAAAAATGATAGATAAGACAACTTGAAATTTATAAAAGATGAAAGGTTACATAGAGAGTTCAAAACACAATTACAAAGACAAGTCAAAAACAGGAAAGGCTCTATTCACTCCTAGAGGGCCGAGAGCGATGACTACGCCTGAAGGTCGAAGGAGCTGGAGGAGCCTGGACCGCCTTGAAGCGACGATCAAGAGAGTCGATCCGAGAATGGAGCTGATCAAACTGAGAGATGAAGAAGGAAAACTGCAAGTCGAGCCGGGTCTCAATTTGATCCTGGAAGCATAGGAATTTATCAGCCATCACCGACAAGCCACCAGCATCAGCAGGAGGGGGCACAACCTCAGCAGGCTCAGGTGCATCATCATCCGCTCCAGCTTCGTCACCAGCATCAGCCTCAGCATCACTTTCGCTGTAACCACTCCCTTCCTCTTCATCGTCATCGCTGTCCTCACTGTCTGAAAGAGGATAAGCAGCGGTAATAGCAGGAGGCATGGCATGGGATGGAGGATGTGAATGAGTCTGAGGAGAGTAAGCCTTGAGAAGGCCATCCTTGTTAGTGATCCACTCCTGACGCCAAGGGTGCCAACGGATGTTCATCCGTTGAACCATCATAAAATTGACGATGCTATCCTTCTTTGGATACTCAAAGGTAGTAGCATGGAGAGGCACATCAAGGAGGGTGAATATTTTGGTCAAAAGGCGACCGAAAGGTAGAGTTTTGGATCGGCGCGGGTGCTCAGCCACATAAGTCATGGCCTGGAACAGGAACCATACCAAATTGAAATGAATCCCTCTGGTAATATAAGAGAGAAGATAAATATCAATGAATTTCACCGTATCGTGATCACCGATACGGGGCGCAAGAGAGGTCTGAATAAGGCGCTCAATGATTCGATGGTTAGGGGTGAGCTGGGAGAGCTTGACAATTGGATTGTTGGGCTGTCCTGTGAGATGCTCAAGAGCGACATCTAAATCAAAATCAGGGTCCCGAGGAAACTCCCCCTGAGCAAATGCATAAGGCCCGACATGAGGAACTCCTAGCATTCCGGCAACCTCCACAGATGTGAAAGTGATAGGTTTCCCAAGAGGGGTGGTTGAAATGGTATCGGTGTCGTTAGAAACCGACCATGTCAAGTGAGCATAAAACTATTTGACAAGTAAAGGATAAATAACATCCTTCTTAGGAGGTTCAAAAAAGGAATGCCAGTGTTGATATTCAATAATGGAGAAAAGCTCGAGACGAGCAGAAGAAAGCCAAGAATAGTCAATCACTCTACCTGTCAGAATGACCTTGTCATGATATATGTCCGGAAGTTGAGGAATTGAAGGAGGAGGAGGTTCTTCTTGAGCGATACCCTTTCCTTTGCGAGAAGAGCGAGGACCCATGAAGGCAAAATGAGATGAAATGAGAGATATTGAGTGAAGAATGAGTTTGAGAGGGAAAGGATGAAGAAGGGAGGCTAGGGCTTTGGAGGAGCTTCAGTTTTGGAGGAGCCGCACGAGAGAGAGAGAAAAAATGGGAGGGGAAGGGTTTAATTTTAATTTTAACCCTTCCTCCGGCCGGCCCAAAAAACAAAAGCCCGACACCACCGGTTAACCGGTGATGTACCACCGGTTGACCGGTGGTATTAAAATTCATAAAATATAAAAAAAATTAAAATAAAATAAAAAAGAGTTTAAATAACTTAAAAAAATATAAGCAAGCCAAAAGAGTCAAATATTTAATAGTGCTCATTGACTAATCATTCCTAACTCCCCCTTAATAAAATCAAAACGTTCAACCGGGAGCGGTTTGGTAAAAATATCAGCTAATTGGAAATCAGTAGAAATGAAGTCCAAAGTGATATCCCCTTTTTGAAAATGGTCACGAAGGAAATGATGCCTTAAGTCTATATGCTTTGTTCTAGAGTGTTGTATTGGATTCTTAGAAATAATAATGGCACTAGTGTTGTCACACCGAATAGGGACATGATCGTAGGAAAGGCTATAATCCAAGAGAGTGTGCTGCCTTCAAATAATTTGGGCACAACAATTCCCAGCGGCTACATACTCGGCCTCGGCAGTAGAAAGAGCAACACAGTTTTGCTTCTTGCTACTACACGATACAAGGGACTTGCCTAGAAGATGACAGGTTCCACTAGTACTCTTTTGATCTAATTGACATCCGCCAAAATCAGCATCCGAATATGAAGAAAGTTCGAAAGAAGTATTAGAAGGATAAAATAAACCAATGTTTTTGGATCCTCTTAAATACCTAAAAATCCTTTTGACCGATTTAAAATGAGATTCTTTGGGATTGTCTTGAAAAAGAGCACAAAGGAAAACACTGAACATGATGTCAGGACGAGTCGCAGTTAGGTAAAGTAGACTCCCGATCATACTCCTATAAAGCTTGTTATCAACCGGTTTCCCGACTTCATCTAACGTAAGCTTACAGGAAGTACTCATGGGGGTACTAATTTCCTTTACTTGATCCATACCAAAACGATTTAAGATCCCGTTTGTGTATTTGCCTCGGCTTAAAAAAATACCTTTTGAATTTTGAAAGATTTGAAAACCGAGAAAAAATTTCAATTCCCCCATAAAGCTCATTTCAAATTCTTTTCTCATTAAATCTGAAAAATCAGTACTAAGAGATTCTTTGGTAGAACCAAAGATAATGTCATCGACATAGATTTGGATGATCAAAAGATCTTTTGAAGTGTGTTTTAAAAAGAGGGTACAATCAGCTTGACCCATTTTAAAATCATTTTCTAAAAGGAATTTTGTTAACCACTCATACCAAGCCCGAGGGGCTTGCTTTAAGCCATATAGAGCCTTGGGTAATTTAAAAACATGATTTGGAAATTTTGGATCTTCAAAACCGGGAGGTTGTTCAACAAAGATTTTTTTTTGAAATAAAACCATTTAAAAAGGTGCTTTTAACATCCATTTGAAAAAGTTTGAAATGTAAGTGGGCGGTGAAAGCCAACAAGATCCTAATGGATTCCAATCTAGCAACGGGCGAAAAGGTTTCACCATAATCAATTCCTTCTTCTTGATTATAGCCCTTAGCTACTAGGCGAGCCATGTTCCAGGTTATATTTCCTTGATCATCAAGTTTGTTCCTAAAAACCCATTTAGTGCCAATAATTGGATGATCATTGGGTCTTTCAACAAGAGTCCAAACATCATATCTAGAGAACTGATTTAGTTCATATTGCATTGCAAGAACCCAATTCTCATCATTAATGGCATCATTAATGGTTTGAGGCTCTAGGTGAGAAATGAAGGCTTGATGTTCAACCTCGTTGAGGATTGATCTTCTAGTTTTAGTACCGGCTTGAAGATCACCTATAACATTTTCTAAAGGATGGTCTCTAGAAGGTTTCCAATCCTTAGGCAAGGTGGAAGGCGAAGAAGGTGAAGAAGGTTCATGATCATCATCCTCCTTGATAGGAGAAGTGGAATCATTTAATTCAAGTTTATCAAGCTTATCTTCAACATCTTCAATGACCGGATGGGGTTTTGGATGATTTTCATCAAACTTGACATGAGATGATTCTTCGATGGTTTTTGAATGTTTGTTGAAGACACTATAGGCTTTGCTTGAGTTGGAGTACCCACGAAAAATACCTTCATCGGATTTGACATCAAATTTCCGTAGGATATCTTTTGTGTTAAGGATAAAGCATTTACAACCAAACACTTTAAAATAACCAACTTTGGGCAATTTGCCTTTCCAAAGTTCATAGGGGGTTTTCTTAAGAAGGGGTCTTACAAGGACTCCATTGATAGTATAACAAGCAGTGTTAACTGCCTCGGCCCAAAAATATTGAGGGAGGTTGAATTCACTAAGGAGGGTTCGAGCTATTTCTTGGAGAGTTCGGTTTCTCCTTTCAACCACTCCATTTTGTTGTGGAGTTCTAGGGGCAGAGAAAGTGTGATTGTATCCTTGAGAGGAACACAATTCATCGAATTCTTTGTTCTCGAATTCACCTCCATGGTCACTACGGAGTGATATAAATTTATATCCTTTTTCGTTTTCTACTTTCCTAGAGAATTTCAAAAGGGTTCTACAAGCATCATTTTTATGAGCTAAAAAGAAAACCCAAGTGAAACGAGAAAAGTCATCTACTAGGAAAAAGGTATAGGATTTTCCACCTAGACTTGCTACAGGGGTAGGACCAAAAAGATCAAGATGTAGGAGCTGAAGTGATTCTGAAGTGGACACTTCCTTCTAATATTTGAAAGAAGACTTGTGTTGCTTGACAAGTTGGCATGGCTCAGAAATCAAATCTTTCTTAAACTTAAGTTTAGGAAGGTCACAGATGAGCTTGTTCTTATTAAGCTTTAGAAGTGAATGAGAGCTACAATGCCCCAAACTTCTATGCCAAAGCCAAGACTCATTGTCAAGAGCACTTAAACATTTAACATTTTGGCTAGCTAAAGACTTTAAATCAATAATGTAAACATTTTGAAAACGGGAAGCAGAAAATATCAATTTATTTTGAAAATCAAACACATTTCATAGATCATTTTGAAAATTTACCGAAAAACCACTATCACAAAGTTGACTAATGCTGATTAGATTATGTTTTAAACCTTTAACAAATAAAAAATCTTTAATTAAAGAGGTTCTACCAAATCAAATGGTACCTATTCCGACGACCTTTCTTTTTGAATTGTCACCGAAGGTGACGTATCCTCCATCGAATTCTTCAAGGGAGTTGAACTCGGAGGGATCGCCACACATGTGCCTCGAGAATCCGCTGTTGAGATACCACGAGCCTTTCGTAGTCCTACTTCTTTGGCGTTTATCCTACAAAATCAAGAGAGAATAGATTTTGGTACCCATATAAGTTTGGGTCCGGAAAGATTAGCTAAAAGAGACTTTTGAACCCATATTTTTCTAGAGGGTTGCCATCTAAAATACTCATCCGAGTCGGTAATGGTTTTGGGGCTTCCATACCTTGCATTTTTACAATCACTTTCATAAATCATGTGCCCGGTCTTTTTACAATAATTAAAAAATTTATATTGAGAGCTCCCCCTTACAAAAGTAGTGGGTGCTCTAGAAGAAGTGGATTGTTTGTTAAAGCCAAGTCCATGTGTTGTTCTAGCCAAACGCTGAGAACCTAGTAATTTGGTCAAATTTTGTTCACCTTGGGTGAACTTGGCAAAAGAGTCCCTTAGATCTTTAATTCTTGAATTCAAAGAATCATCATTTGGAATATCTTGGATCTTAAGGGTAAGTTCCTCATTCTTTTTGAGAAGTTGTTCTTTTTCAGAAATGAGAATTTTATTTTTCTTTTTCAAAGCCATAATTTTAGAGGTAAGTTCGTGAAAACCTTCCTCTAATTGATCTCTCGCATTTTGGAGATCTTCATAGGACATGTCATTATTGAAAGAGGAAGTTGAGGAAGAGGAGTCGGAAGAAGATACCTCATCAAATGCCATTAGGCATTTTCCACCTTCATCGCTTGAGTCGCTTGAAGACATGGAGTCATCACTTGCACTCCATGTAGATGCTTTGAAATCCTTCTTGTTTTTCTTTTCTTTTACCCTTTTCTTGAAAATGGAGAACTCCGGTTTGATGTGGCCTTTCTTTCCACATTCAAATCATGTAACTTCATTCTCCGCTTTGGGCTCTTCCTTTCGTGCCCTTCAAAAGTTCTTCTTTTTCTTCATGAATTTGCTCATTTTTCTTGCTAGTTGAGAAATCTCGGATTCGCTATCAGCGGAGGAGCTTTCTTCCTTTTCTTTGAAAGCAATGTTCTTTTTCTCCTTGAAGGTTTTACCTTCTTTATCGGCTTGCCTCTTCATGGTGATCTCGTAGGTCATGAGTGATCCAATTAGCTCTTCAACCGGCATTTTCTTGACATCTTTTGCTTCTTGAATTGCGGTCACCTTTGGTGCCCATGAGCTTGGTAGGACCCAAAGAATCTTCTTGACCATCATTTCTGCAGAAACATCCTCACCAAGAGATTTTCTTCCATTGCAAACGTCAGTAAAACGAGTAAACATTTCAGTAAATGATTCGTGTGGGTGCATGGTGAAACTTTCAAAATCTTGGCGATACATGTCTAATCTAGTGTCTTTGACTTTGTTAGTGCCCTCATGGGTCACTTCTAAAAGTTTCCAAATTTCATAAGAAGAGGAGCAAGTAGAAACACGGTTGAATTCATTACGGTCTAGCCCACAATGAAGAGAATTCATGGCTTTTCCATCAAGCTCAAAATTGGCAATGTCTTCGGGGGTCCATTTGGACTCATCCTTGTTAGACAAAGTATAGAATTGCATTACAATCCTATAGATAGGATAACGATTTCTTCTAAGAAAAGTAATCATGCGAGTTTTCCAATAAGTGTAATCAGTTCCATCAAAGAATGGAGCCCGAGTCATAGAATACCCTTCAGGAGCATGCGAGAAATTAGCCATCACTAAGGATCTTAAGTTTTTAACCGGTTAAGGTAGTACACAAACTTACCCTTTGATACCAAATGTTGGGTCGTAGAGGATGGAAAGAGGGGGGTGAATTTCCTTTTCAAAAATAATTAACAATTTAAAACAATTATCAATGTAGAGGAAATAAAAAAGGCAAGACACAATTTGATAACGGAGTTCGGCTTAATTCCCAAGCCTACGTATCCACTCCCAACAAGAACTGTTGAGAGATTTATACGTCAGCTTGCTTTTTAATGGTTGTAGCAAGAAACCCATTAGCCGTTTTAAGGTAGGCTAGAACACCTTCATACATCTTGCTTTTTTATTATGGTTGTAGCAAGAAACCCAATTGAAAGAAAGAATGGAAATGAGAGGTTTGTTTTAATCCAAACCCAATGAAGAACTAAACAAAAATAATACAAACACACGGAAGCCTTGAGCGCTAAAAGTGTGAGAGCAGCTGATGGAGAGGGAGCTCAAGATTCATGGATGGAAATGGATCACAGGAGGCCTTTGAGATTTGTCGTTAGAGAATCAAGACACCAAAATATGATTCGGTGGTGTTCCTGGCATCCATGGTTTCTTATTTATAGGAGAAATACCCATAAACACTTCAATATGGCCGTTGGAGGGCTTCCGGAGCCGTTGGGGGTCAAAAGTACAAGTCTGGTCAAAGCCCAACGGCTAGTTTGACTAGGCACACCGGCTGGCCGGTGGTGTCTCACCAGCTGGCCGGTGGTCCACCGGCTGGCCGGTGCTGATCTCCCGGCTGGCCGGTAGTCCAGACAGAACATGCTTTCTGTCTGGGTTCCACCGGCTGACCGGTGGTCATCCACCGGTTGGCCGGTGGCACCAGGCAGTGGGCAAGCCTACTGCCTGGGTCCTTCGGCTGGCCGGTGAGAAAGAACCGGTTGGCCGGTGCCCATACCGGCTGGCCGGTGGGAATCCACTGGTTGGCCGGTGGACTCAGAGAGTCCACTCTCAGCCTTCTTGGGCCAACTCCTGGGCAACCTTTTTCCTAGCATCAAAACACTTGAAAACAAGTTAGAACACGATGAGAGTGATTGTGATCATTAAAATCCAAGAGAGAGGGGTACAACATGGAGGACTATAGGCTAAAGAGTCATGGTTGGAAGCCATGTTGTCTATCTTCAAGCATCTCGAGACACCATTTGAGAGGAGGGTGAAACTCCCAACCTACATGCCTCAAAATTCTTCCAAGAGATGGGTTGATGTGATATCATAGGTGGGATGATATCGAGATATGGCTTGGGATGAGTTCTAGAACCTCTTCTATGGCTACGTCTACCCAGAGACCATGAGGGCTGACCGAGCCCGGGAGTTCATGAGTTTGGAACAGGGTACACTCTTAGTCATGGAGTATTCTTCTCGCTCCATAGAGCTCTAGTTCTTCACACCCATTCTAGGGGTATGGTGAGTTATTTCTGGTGAGGAATTTTGAGGATGGTCTCAAGCATGACATTCGATATCAGGTGAACATCTTCGGGTTGACTTCCATATCTTCTATCATCAACCAAGCGCTGATCACCGAGCACAACCTGAGGGATTATAGAGCTGTGGGCCCAGGAGGTTCAGTATCTAGAGTTAGTAATTTTTTGAATGATAGTAGGAAGCATCCTAGGGAGTCTACGTGTAGAGATCTGAGTAGATGGGATATTTTTTCAGGTGGCCAGGTGGTGTTCTACTAGTGCAGAAAGGGAGTACATAAGAAACCTCGGTGTCTGAGAGACCCAATTGTGTGTCGATCTTACAGTAAGATGGGACATCTTCAGTTTTTATACAATTACCTCTTTCTAGTAGCTAGTGAGGGAAGATCTATTTTGACTCCTCATACCAGAGTAGGACCACCAATTCCACATCAGACTGGGGGCTAGAGTTTTTCAGGTCGTTCAGGCCAAGGTGGTGGTCACAACCGCAATGGTCAGACACGAGGTTTTAGACAACCGCATGTTGGATAAGCTTAAGGATCTCAGATATCTTCACAGGGCTATGGTGCAGGTTAGGATTTTTCACTGGAGCAGGATCCCATACCCTATATCGTTAGAGGTACGATTTTGGTTTCCTCCATTTTAGCTTCTTCTCTTTTTGATATAGGGTTTTTCCGTAGCTTTATATATATGCCTTTTATGGAGATCCTTGTGATTTTTATCTTCACTTATGTTGATATCATGACACTGGAGACTTCATTGGGGACCAGAACGACTATTGTACATCAGTGAAAGATGTTCCCTCTTGAGGTTGGTGGGTGTCACTTCTTATGGGAACTTCATGTGTTAGAGATGATGGGTTATGGCATTATTCTTGGGATGGACTGCTTAGTTTCATTACATTAATTTTTTGATACTATCACCATAGGGTGAGTTTAACATCACAATATGGTAGGTATTTTATACACAAGGGAAAATGGGATATCCAGGCAAGAAGAGCGGCACTCGAGCATCATAGTTTGAGAGGTGTTACAACCCACATTTCTAGTTTGTATCTTGATGAATATGGGACTTCCTGAAATGATTTTCCTCTTGTGGTTGATAGTTTTACAGATGTTTTTTCAGATGAATTTTCAGGTTTTCCTTCGGAGCGAGAGTTTGACTTTTCTATTGAGCTTGTGGCAAGAGCAGCAATGGTGTCCATTCCTCCTTATAGGATGGATACACCAGAGTTACAGGAGCTTAAGAAGCAGTTGGAGGAGTTGTAGGAAAAGGGTTTCATCTGACCTAGTACTTCTCCGTGAGGTTCATCTATACAATTTGTGAAGAAGGTGTATGCTAACCTTAGACTTTGTGTGGATTATCAGAAGCTTAACCAGTTGATGGTCAAGAACCAATATCCCTTCCCAAGGATTGATGATCTCTTTAATTAGTATTAAGGAGACCGAGTGTTCTCAAATATTGAATTGAGATCTGATTATCATCAGTTTCACGTTAGACCATCTGATATACCTCATACTGCCTTTCAAAGTAGGTATGGTCTATACGAGTATGTGGTTATGTCGTCCGGTCTCTCGAACGCACTTTTAGTTTCCATGGCACTGATGAAATGAGTGTTCCATCCTTACTTATACTCATTTGTTGTGGTTTTCTTGGATGATATCTTGGTGTAATCTTACAATCGACACAGCCATTCCATCCATCTTGAGATCATTTTGGGTACACTGAGAGAGCATCAGTTATATGATAAGATCACAAAATTCCACATTTGGATGGACTAGATTCACTTCTTGGTCTTGTTATCTCAAAGACAAGAGTATCATTAGACCCAAATAAAGTTATAGAAGTAGTTACTTGGAAGAATCCAAAGAACTTCTTTAAGGTACGAAGATTTCTAGGGCTGGTTGGTTACAACAGATGTTTTATATAGGACTTTTAACACTTAGTAGTGCCGCTGACGAACCTGACTAAGAAGGTTGTAATGTACTTGTGGGAAGATTCTTAGGATTCATCCTTTCAAGAGCTGAAGGGAATGTTGACTTCAGCACTGATATTGATCTTACCAGATCCTGACAAGAGTTACACCTTATACTATGATGCATTAGGTATCGGGCTGGGTGTAGTGCTTATACAGGGTGAAGGATCCATTGCATACGGTTCTCGGCAATTGAGGCCACCCAAGAGGAATTACCTGATGAACGATCTCAAGTTAGCTGCAGTTCATCATGATTTATGTTGTTTGAGAAATTATCTGTTGGGAGAACATTTTTTGGTTTTCAATGACCACAAAAGTCTCATCTATATCTTTAATTTTCATGATCTGATTTTGAGACAACAAAGGTGCGTTGAGTACCTTTAGTCTTTTGACTTTGAGCTTGACTACACACTTGGGAAAGGAAATGCAGTAGCTGATGCGTTGAGTAGGATGACTCAAATACAGGTAGTTCTGGGGGAGAACAGTGAGTTTAATCTTATGTAACTATTCTCTGAGATACATTTGGAGGTGCACGATAGATAGGGAAAGACTTTTCTTTCTTCTATATTTGTTACCTCTACTCTAATGGATTGGGTGCTAAAGAGATAGATATCAGATTCTAAAGGCCCAGTCTTGTGGGAGTGTGTCAGGAGAAGACCCTACCCCTGGGTGGAGCATTGGAAAGAACAAGATCTTATGTTGTCAGGGGAACATATGGATGTCAGCAGATATACGTGAGGAGCTATTACAATATTTTCATTCCTCAGTTTGGGTAGTGTATCCTGGTGTCACCAAGATGTATCAAGATCTACATCATCTATATTGGTGGCCAGGTATGAAGAGGGATGTTGCAAGTTTTGTGAGGAGATGTTCCACCTATTAGTAGATGGAGGTGAAGAATCAGCGACTGGAAAGGCTTTTTTAGCAATTACTCATTCCCAAGTGAAAGTGGAATCATATCGTGATGTATTTCATGAAAGGGTTACCGAGATTGCCTCGAGGGAATGATATAGTATGGGTTGTCATTGACAAACTCACAAAGGTTGCACACTTTTTTCAAATCAAGGAGACCTTCTGTGTTAATGATCTGGGAAGGTTGTACATCTAATAGATTTTACATTTTCATGGAGTTCTGTGCTCTATCATTTCAGATAAGTATGCATGTTTTACTTCTTATTTTTGGTAGGGACTACAGAAGTATTTGGGTAAATAGGTACATTTGAGTACAACTTACCATCCCTATACAGATGTCCAGTCTGAGCATACAATTCAGTTGCAGGAGGACATGCTTTGAGAATGAATACTAGATTTTGGAGGTTCTTGGGAGAAGCATATACCCCTAGTGGTTTTTTCCTACAAAAAAAATTTTCAGGAAACAATTCAGATGGAACCTTATAAGGATTTTTATGTTAGGTCATGCTGATCACCCCTGTGTTGGATAGTGGTAGGAGAGGCATCTATGTTGGGTCCTCATCTTGTCCAGGATAACACTGAGTAGGTATATTTGATTCGGAAGAGGATGGCTACTGCACAATCTTGGCAGAAGTCTTATGTTGATCGATGGAGATGACCTCTTGAGTTCAAGGATGGAGATCAGGTTTTCTTACGTGTCATGCCAAGGTTGGGACATATAAGGATTAGAATATATGGGAATCTTTCACTGAGATATATTGGGTTGTTTGAGGTTTTGGAGAGAGTCTTCCCAGTTTCCTATCGCTTGTAGTTAACTCAGATGTATCAGGCTATGCATGACATATTCCATGTTTCGCAGCTACAGTGTTACTTCTCAGACTCATCTCATGTTTTTAAACCCAAGGAGGTTGAGTTGGATGTGGATACATTGTTTGAGGAGCATCTTATCCTAATTGTTGATCGTAGCACGAAGTTTCTCTTTGTCTGGTCTGTTCCTCTGGTATGAGTGTTATGGTAGGACGGTCGAGTGCAGGGCGAGACTTGGGAGAGGGAAACTGGTATTTGATCGTAGTGGCTGGATTTGTTCTAGGATTATTCTTCATCACTTTTTTAGGGAAATTTGAGGATGAATTTCATTAAGGGGAGATGTTTGTAAGAACCTGGATCTTCTTTTTAGGTATAGATCTTGTTTTCATGTGTTTTGAGAAAAAATAGAGATTTTGGAAATTTTATAAGTACACGTCGTGTACTTAGGAGTACATGACCTGTACTTAGGAGTAAATGTCGTGTATGCTATTACTGCGTATAGCCATGTCTTGGGCATGTAACGACTAAGACATGGTAGTGTGAGGTGACCTAGAGATCTCCTAAAGCGGGGCCTAGTTGAGGCATGTATACGACAAGTACATTAAATGAACACACCATGTACTTTTTCTGTTATTTGATTAAATTGACTGGGGTCGCGTCTAATCGCCATATTCATCTTATTTGTGTCATGGTTCATCTAGGAGTGACCGAGAGTGGTGATTATTCTCTGAGCCACCATTTCTCCATCCAAGGTCTAATTCAAACTTCGGTGGGTTCTTGGGAATTCCACAGATGATTCCTTCCTTTATCTAGAACCTCTACTCTATATTTCTTCTCTCCCTCAAGTTATCCAAGGATGAATGTTTTTTTCCTTTTTTTAGATCTACAACGTTCTAGCATGATTCAATTGCCGACATTTGAGAGTCTTCATCATACAACGTCGAGGTAGGTGGTTTGTTTCATTTTGTTGTTTGTCCTTGAGTTTTATATGCCAAAGTTTCGATTACCCATGTTTTGGGTATTTCAAGTTAAGGAAATTGAACCCTATTTTATCTGACTTATATTTATTGTTGGATTAAGGGTTTTTTTGATGTGGTATTAAGTGAAATCTCATGTTTAAGGAACACCCAATGGGTTTGTTTTCTTGTTTTAAGGTATAGGGTCATTTTGTCCAGGTTTTCTATGAGGCAAACCATGTTTCCTTGCCTTGCATGATAGGATGGAACTGTTTGACATTCCTGCTTGTAAAATTCTTGTGATTTGCATTGGATTTTGTTTATACATGTAGTATTTGAGATTAATTTTGGATTATTGATATCTTTTATGAATTTATTAATTGCACAGGGCTGTGAGAACCTGGTGTAGTTAAACCACAGGGGGAATTGATGGTTAGTACTTCCTCAGAGTGTCTATTATCATTCATGGTACATGACCACAAGGGGGATTAATGGTGAGTGATCCCTCATAGTGTCTATATTTTACATTACGAGACCACAAGGGGAATTTATGTTGAGTGATTCCTCAGAGAGTCTGTAGTTATCTGGAAAGACCATTGGGGGAATTGATGGTGAGTGCTTCCTCAGAGTGTGTTTTTCTTTTTATTGCATTACTTAGCCAGAGGGGTTAGACTATGTGAGCTACCCAAAGGGTTTACATAAATATTTAATGTTTATGAAATGTCTAACAAGCTAGAGAACAAGCTTGGATTCAATCTTGTTAGGTAGTATCTAATATACATATTGGGATACTCACTTTATTAAAGTTTGAACATAAATTATAATGAATGTAAATGGAAACTGTGGGATCACTTACTTTTGTGTACTCCTAGTTTCTTTGCTTATTTTCTATTATTACCTACTATATATACTCGCTGACAGTTAGGCCCAGATCTGGTGGTGGTTTCCTACTGGGATTCGTCTCACACCCTATTTGTTTCATTCTATTAGACCCAGAAAGAATATGTGGTTGCAGGTTTAGATAAGGTAAAGCACCGTTCATCATCAGGTGCTTGATTATTGTGGAGCTGGAGAGCATGGGACCAAGCTGAGGCTAGCGATGCTGCTGGAGATTACTTATTTTCTTTTGAATTTGGTTTAGTATTGTATTTCCATCGTTTTGACTTGTTTGGCTGTTTTCCTAGACATATGTAATATGTATCATTTATACATGTGCTCTAGTTGTTTATTTTCTTTCATTATTCTACTATTTACTTGTTGTATGGTATTATTACTTCTTCTACTCTTTATTATTTGTTATTTTGATGTACATACTCTAAAAATGAAGGCATAGTTTCTCCACTATCACACCCCAGGCCCTCACTGCTTGTTGGGAGCCTCTGGAATTTAGGGAAATGTGCTTGAGGCCATGTGGCCAATTGGGTACAAGATACCTTTGGGCAGAACTCGAAATCGCTACATTACAGGATGTGTCAAACAACAGAATGCAATGATAAATTTATGGGAGATGAGTTGATGAGAATGGTAGTTGTCTATAACTTTAACCATTGAATGAATTCATAGAATAAAACCTAAAATAGTGGGGTAATTATTTTCTTAAATTCAATTAACCATTTTCTTCAACATATCAAAATTATTTAAAAGAATCAAATGTTGAATTTCGCTTATTATAATTGTCTATAACTTTAACCTTTTATAATGAATATCTTATGTGTATTTATTTATATATTGTACAAAATAAATCATTTATGAACCCAATAGGATGGATATGAATCGAAAATGGATGCATGATCATCATTTGACAAATGATTATGAATATAGAGTTAAATAGTTCATCATGTTTTCAAGAGAGCATGAAGAAAACCCTTCTAAAATTATCTGTCTATGTTTACATTATTTTTATTAAAGAAATATTAGTCTGGAAGACTTTTCAGAACATTTTATTTGTCATGGAATAGATCAAATATATAAAGTTTAGAATAAACATGGGGAAAAAATAAATATGGACACCTATTCAGATGATACTGTGATTTATGAATCATTTGATATGAATACCTTTGTAGATTATGATGGAGATCACAAGGAAGAAATGATAATGACAATTTAAGATGACCTTTGTAATTTTACAAAGTTTTTTGAGGGGTTAAAGTGTTATTCTAAGAAACAATTGTATACATGTTGTACTAAATACACACCATTTTTAGCTGTATTGAAGATATATAATTTGAAATCTTACAGTGGATAGAGTGACACTGACTTTATATAACAACCTAGTCTCTTGAATGATATGCTACCAAAAGAAAATGAAATAGCATACTGAACATATGATACTAAATGAATGTTATGTTCAATGGGCATGATCTCTGAAAAATAAATTTTTGTCCAAGTGATTGCATACTTTTTCGAAAGGACCATGAATCACTCATAAAACTCCCTAAGTGTGGCGTAGATCAATAGAAGAAAAATGAATCAAGTCCATTGAAATATGTATGGTACTTTACTATCATTCAATATCTTAGAAAACTATATAGATGTCATGAAACTGTGATACAATTAACATGTCATGTAAATACAATAATTAAATATGGGAACCTATGTTGTCCAACAGATCCTCCTCAGTGGAAGAAAATTGATTAAGAGTTTCCTAAATTTGGAAATTGGATGAGAAACTTGAATTTTGCATTATCTACAGATGGAATAAATCCTTTTGGTGGAAAAAAGTATTACTCACAGTACATGTCCCATTATGTTGGTGAATTATAAATTTATACAATGGTTATGCATGAAGCGCAAATACATTTTTTTGTATCTTCTTATATCTGGACCAAAGAAACCTGGTAATGATGTTGAAGTCTATTTGGCTCCATTGATCGAAGATCTAAAATTGATGTTTGATATAGGTGTTACAATGTATGATGCTCATATAAGTGAATAATTAAAATTGAGTTCCATATTGTATGAAATGATAAATAACTTCCCTTATTATGGAAATTTATTAGGCTATAACATTAAAGGAATGTTGGGCTGTCCCATTTGTGAAAAATGCACCTAATCAATTTGGTTGAAACATTCCTCAAAGGCTATGTTTTTAGGATATTGGATGTTTTTTCCTCGATGACATACATACTGATCCTAGATGACAACATTCAATGGGAATATTGAACAAGGTACAACACTACCTCCAGTAATGGGTGATCAACTATGCACTAAAGTAAAAAATATTTACACTATTTTTGGTAAACCATTTTCTAAAAACCTTGAAAAATCATGTTGTAAAAAGAGATCAATTTTTTTTTGAATTATCATGTTATAATTGTTTGTATGTCAAAAAAATTATTTATGTCATGCATGTAGAAAAAAATGTATTCGATGGTGTTATTGGAACATTGCTAAATGTTCCTAGAAAATTGAAAGATGGCATCAAGGATAGGTTGGACTTGATTGAAATGGGGATACCAAAAGAGTTGGAACTGGTGAAGGGTAAAAGGAGTAATTTTCTTCCTCCAACAACTTACACTCTATCTAGATAGTAAAAATTTTAATTTTTCTTCTTCCTTACTAGTGTAAAAGTTCTACAGGGGTATTCATAAAATTATAATAATGTTGTGTCGGTGACTAATTTGAAGTTACAAGCTCTAAAATCAGATTACGGTCATGTTTTGATGCAATATTTAATGCATGATTCTTTATATTACATTCTTCCTCAAAATGTATGACATTCATTAAACATACACTTCTTCTTTTTCAAATCCATATGCTGTAAATTTTTAGACCCGAAGAAGTTTCCCATCATGAATAAGGAGATCATAGTCATATTATGTGAATTAAAGATGTTCTTCCCACCATAATTCTTTGATATAATAGTCCCCTAGATGGTTCACTTGGTTATAGAGATTCAAATATGTTTTCCTATCCATTTTAGATGGATTCACCCTATTGAGCAGTATATGAAGATTTTAAAAGGGTATGTCAAGAATCGTAGTCGACCAGAAGGTTATATTATAGAATGATTTATTGTTTAAGAAGTTATTGAATTTTATACTAATTACCTATCATATGTTGAAAGCATTGGTCTCCCAAAGTATTATCACAGTGAATGCCTTCTAGGAGAAGGTATTTCCATAATAAATGTTGTTACAATTACCTGGACAGAGTGGGAGAAAGATCACCTTTACATATTATATAATATTTAATATGTTGATCCATACATAGAATCCATTAATGACAGAAGGATGGATATAAAATACACATAATCAATAGTTTATAGGATGGTTCAAAGATAAAATGTACAAGTATTCATCTAAAAATATGAATTCAATTATCGAACAACTTCAAAGGCCAATCACAGGACCGAATGAAAATATTATATCTGACACTGGTTTTGTAATTAATGGTCATAAGTTCTATACAAAAGAACATGATGACTTCAATACTATGAAAAATAGTGGTGTTATGCTTGTGGCTGAAGTGATGCACATATATGGTTCCAAGAATTGAAATCTAATTTATGAAAATATGTAATATTTTGTCATTATCAAATAGATATAATATTTTTACTATAAAAATTTTCAAGTGACACTTTTCCATTGAAAATGGGTTGACAATATCAATGGAGTCAAATTTGATGAAATATGATTTGTGAAGGTGAATTTTAGTGTGGAAGCGGAAAAGGATGATCCATTCATAATGGCATCAAAAGTATTGTAAGTATTTTATGTCTCTAATCCATGAACCAAAATTGGTCAATTTTCATACTGACCACTAAAACAAATGTTGAGTTAGATGAGAATTCAATCAAGTATGAACCTTTCATTGGGATATCACATTCAGTTCATGTCGGTCACAATGTAGACAATGTCTTGTACATTAGAGGGGACCACAAATAGAGGATTTTAATTCTCAATAGAGGAACAAAATCCTTGATACCTTTAAAAAAATATAGTTCAATGAGTAGGTAAAAGTGTTTTTTAATATATTAAGTTTTTCCTCGTAATATTATATGTTCTCTACTGTAATAACATAATCTAAATTAAATGTTTGACAACTCATATAGAGAATGTTTTCTGCACATGATGATGTTACCAATCCCTTGGAAGAACAAACTATAATAAAGGAAAGTCTTTGTCAATATGTAAATGTAATGTTATGATATACTTTATCTATTTTACTGAAATTTTTTACAATAGAATGTTGATTTAATTTTCCTTATTCCTTGTAGGCTTTGTTTATTTTAGAAGAATTATGTCCATGTTTCATGCCTTTGCAAGAATAATAATGGCATTATCTATGCTCAATCACATATGTAATATTGATGTTTTCACATTAAAATAATTTTCCATAGAATTAATGTATTGTTTCATATTTATATTTAATTTATTTTTTTAGTATTACTCACATAATAATTTTTTTCTTACACAGGTGGATTATTTCGTTTGAGTTAAGCTGTTCTGTCCATCATTAATGGCTTTCTACAAAAAAAATTCCATAGAATTATTCTCCCTTAAAATATTTTCACCCCTGCAATGTTGTATTTATCACTTTCCCTTAATTTCTATCCACTGACTTTGCAAGAAAAGAAATGATGCTACCTTGGCTCAATTATAGAGGTAATCTTAATGTTTTTAAAGTAAAATCCTTGTCCTTATAATTAATGTATTTCTTCATATTTATATTTAATTTATTATTTTAGTACTACTCACTTAATAATTGTAATCTTATATAGGTGCATTATTTTGTTCGAGTTGGGTGGTCTATCCATCTTTCAAGCCTTTTGCACCAAAATTTTCATAGAATTCTTCTCCCTCAAAACCTTTTCACCCCTATAGTGTTGCATTTATAACTTTCCTTCAAGTTCTCTCCACTTCCTTTGTAGGAAGAGCAATGAATCTACCTATGCTAAATTACAGAGGTAATCTTGATGTTTTCACAATAAAATCATTATCCATAGAATTAATCTATTATTTCATATTTATGTTTAATTTGTTTCTTTTTATTATTACTCACATAATAATTTTTTTCTTATACAGGTGGATTCCTTTGATCGAGTTGGGGTGATCTGTCTATCTTTAATGACTTTCTATATAAAAACTTCCACATAATTCTTCTCATTCAAATCCTTTCACCCCTACAGTGTTGACATTTATCACTCTCCATCAAGTTCCCTCCACTACTCAATGATACAGGTAGTCTTGATATTTTCATATTAAAATAATTTTCCAGATAATTGATTTTCTATTTCATTTTAATATTTAATTTATTTCTTCTTAGTATTACTCATAGTAATTGTTTTCTTATACATGGGGGTTATTTTTCGAGTTGAGGTGGTTTGTTCGAAGCTTCTCATGTAGTGTTAGTGGTTCGACAATAATTGTCCATGAAAATCATGGTAACATTAACATTTAGGATTTTTTTGAGTCTTTGGGATGTGTACAAAATAGTCACACCTCAATAAAACACACGATGTGACCGATGTGGCCCCAAGTACTTATTTCTATTAAAATTGACATTAATTTCAATAAAAAAAGACAACTGATATACTCTAAACCAATAAAAAATATTCATATTTTTTTGTTACTTTAAGATAATGATTCATATGTCATTTTTTACATGTAAGAATTAGTCACACCTCAATTTTATACATGATGTTCCTGATATGACTCGATGTGTTTGTTATCAGTTTAAGATCATAATTTGACTTTAAAAAGTGTCACTCAATGAAGACTAAGAAAAAAAATGGTATTTTCTTAATAATTTTGTTCATTGATTCATAAATCATTTTTGAACTCTAGGAATTATTCTCACATTAAACTGATACATGATGTGATCTGTATGAGTCAAATTACGTGTTTCAAGTTTAAAATGACATTTTATAAAAAAAGACAAGTGATATACTACAAAATGAGAAAACACATTAATATTATTTTGATAATTTATAAAAAAATCCATATGTTATTTGGAATGTGAAGAAATTAGCCGCACCGCAATCCAATGCACAGTGTGACCGATATGACTCTAAGTATGTCTTTATTTAAGATTGACATCTATTTTAGTAAAAAAAAATGGACCTACTCAAAACTAAAAAAACACATTCATATTGTTTTGATGCTTTAATATGATGATTCATAAGTGATTTTAGACATGCGGTAATTGTCTGCACCTTCATCTGACACATGGTTTGATCGATATTACTCACAGTGTGCATTCTTATTTAATATTGGAATCAATTTTAGTAAAAAATCCAACTAACCTACTCTAATATGATAAAACACATTAATATTGTTTGGATAATTTATTATAATGATCCATAATTTATTTTTGATCTGTAGGAATCAGCCACACCTCAATTTGATACACAATGTGCTCGGTATGACTTAATGTGTCTGTTATCAGTTTAAAATCGATATTTTAGTTCAAAAATTGTCAGTAATTGAAAAATGATAAAACATGTTTGGATTTTATTGATAATTAAGACATCAATTCATAAGTCATTTTTGATGTGTATGAATCAGTCTCATGTAAAAACAATACACAATGTGATCGGTATGATTCAAAGTACATATTTCTATTTTAAAATTCCATTTTAGTAAAAAAGACAAGTGACATATTCAAAACCAATAAAATGCATTCATATTTCTTTAATACTTTATGAAAAAGATTCATAAGTAATTTGGGATGTGTATAAATCATCCACACCTCAATTTGATGCATGGTGTGACTGGTATGACTCAAAGTGCATCTTTTTATTTAAAATTGTCATCAATTTTAGTAAAATGGATAGTTGTCCAACTCAAAATTGAGAAAACACATTCGGATTATTTTGATATGTTAAGAAAATGATCCATAATTAATTTTTATGTGTAAGAATCATATTATTCTCAATACAATACAAGATGTTCTCAGTATGACTCAAAGTGTCTGTTATTAGTTTAAAATCGACATTTTAGTTCAAAAAGTGTCACTCATTGAAAACCAATCAAATGCACTAGAATTTTCTTTTATAATTTAGAAAATGTTTAATAATTCATCTTTAAAATTTAGTAATCCATTTCATGTTAAACTGATACACGATGTGATCAGAATGAGTCAAAAGTGCATGTTTCAATTTTAAAATGAAATTCCATTAAAAAAAGACAATTGACATACTCAAAACTGAGAAAACACATTCATATTATTTTGATACTTTATGAAAATGATCCACAAGTCATTTGATATTTTTTTTGAATCATTCTCACCTCAATCAGATGCATGGTGTGACCGATATGACTCCAAGTGCACCTTTTTATTTTAAATTGACATTAATTTTAGTAAAATTAACACTTTCTGTTAATTTCTTTCATTATATTATTACTGAAATAAGAATTTATTTCTTATATATGTGTGTTATTTTGATCAAGAAGGTGTGTTTTGTTTGGAAATAACATGATTTGGGATAGAATTAAAAGACCAAGGAACATTTATGTATTTGAATGTATGTAATAATTTGTAATTATGTTTTAAAATGTCTATAATATAGTTTTTTTCTTTTTTTTTGTGTTATAAATTTAATTTCATTTAAATATTGTATTGGGACATGTTTTTGTCGATATTTGGTGTGTTTCTAGTGTTGAAGTGTGTTTTTATAGCACATTGCAACGATGTTGCAGTGTGCAATCGCAACACACTGCAGTATGGACCTTTATCATTGCTTCTATGAGCTCTGATAAAAGGTCCTTTATTAGTGATATTATAAGCACATATAAATGGTTCTTTTAGTATCACTAAATTAAAGTGTTAATAAATGGTTCTTTTATCACTAATTTTAAAAGTGTTGATAAATCTCCCATTTATCAGTGCTTTTTTAGCACTGATAATGGACCCCTTTATCAATGCTTTTTTAACACAGATAATAGGCTAGGCTTTTAACCTCACTCATGTAGTCAGCGCTTTTCTAGTGCTGATAAAGGACATTTCTAGTGCTATTAAAGGCCTATTTTTTAGTGGTGTAAAATACTTTTGGTACGCTATTAAAGGGTATCTCTATAATAGTGCGGTTCTATCATATCAATCGATAAGAGTAATTTGGATAGTGATGGTCATTCAAAAAATGTTATTATATCATCACTCACGGAAATTACTTTTTCGAAATTCAAAGGACTAAAACTCTCTAAATATAGATTGGATAAAGACTATTGTAGATATGGCCTTTAAATGTGCCCGAAAAGAAAATTTACAATGCTAAAAACATTGATAATTGAAGCTCTATTAAAAGGGGGGACCCTTTTATCAGTGTAAAAAATCACACATAAAGGCCCCTTTTATTAGTGCTGATAAAAGGGACTTTTATCAATGATTTTTTAGTGCTGACAATACTAAAAATATTCCCTTTAATAGAATGAAAAATGGATTTTAACAGTGCTAAAAAAGAACTGTTAATCGTAGTGATGATAAAGGGGGTCGTTTATCCGCCCTAAAAAATCACTGATAAAGTCCCCCCTTTATCATCGCTATTTTAGCACTGATAAAGGAAACCCTTTATCAATGATATTTTTAGCGTTGATAAAGGCCTAGCTGACTGAAATTTTCTGTTAATATAACAACACACCCCGAAAAAACCGATAATCTTAAACAATTCTATATAAATTTAATTGACATCAGGAATAAAAAAATTTGCACTCATGGTTTATACAAAAAAACACTACAATATAATTTTTAAACACTATTTTATATAATTAAATTTTCAATTATCCCACAAAAATTTAAAAACATTAATGTTCCATCATTTGATACTAGTGATCCCCTATCAAAAATATCTGACCACGGTATCAGTTGTCGAAAAAATCATCTCAACTTAAGAAAAATATTCTACCTATATAAGAAAATAAATATTATGTTAATAATACTATAAATAAATAAATTAAACATTAATATGAAAGAGTACATTAATAAAATTTTAATTTTTAATAGAAAAAGACACATTTGGAGTTATACTGGTTACATTGTGCGTCGTATTGAGGTGGGGTGATTCTTACATGTAAAAAATGAGTTATGGATCGTTGTTCTAAAATATCAAAATACTCTGAATATGTTTGCTCAGTTTTGAGTATGTCGCTTTTTCGTTTACTAAAATTAATTTCAATTTGAAATAATGAAACATTTGGAGTTCTAACGGTCACACAATACATCAGATTCATGTGTGGCTGATTCCTACACATCAACATTTACTGATTGATCATTTTCCTAAAGTATCAAAACAATCCGAATGAATTTTTGTGGTTTTCTGTATATCAATTTTGTTTTTTACTAAAATTTATTTTAATTGGAAACATGAATTTTGATTCATTCTAGTCACATTGTGCCTTGTTTTGACATGATACTACTTTATACATGTCACAAATGACTTGTGAATAGATGTCCTAAATTATCATTCCAATTGGAGTGTGTTTTCTTGGTTTTTAGTGAGTGACACATTTTGAACTAAAATGTCGATTTTAAATTTACAACGGACACTTTTAGCCATACCGGTCACACAGTGCATTGTATTAAGATATGGTTGATTCCTAAACATTAAAAATTAATCACAGACCGTGTTCCTAAATTAGTAAAACAATCCAAATGCATTTTCTTGGTTTTCAGTATGTCACTTGTTCTTCTTACTTAAATTAATGTAAATTTTAAATAAAAAGACACACATGGACTCATATTGGTCACAATGTGCATTATATTAAGGTATACTTGACTCATACATGTCACAAATGACTCATGTATAATTTTCCAAAATTATAAAAAGAATCTGATTGTTCTTTCTTAGTTTTTAGAAAGTCACTTGTTCTTTCTACTAAAATTAATGTCAATTTTAAATAAAAATTAGAATCTTAGAGTTATACCAACCACACCATGCATCATATTGAGGTGTAGTTGATTCCTACACATCAAAAATTACTTATATACCATTTTCTAGAAGTATCAAAATAATATGAATGTTTTTTCGTGGTTTTCAATATGTGAGTTGTGTTTTTTACAAAAATGTCATTTCAAACTGCAAATATGCATTTTGAGTAATATCGGTCGCATCATGTGTCGATTTAATGTGATATTACCTCATACACATCACAGGTGACTTAAGAATCAATATCATAAATTATCAAGATAATCATAGTGTGTTTTATTGGTTTTCAGTGAGTGTGACATTTTAAACTAAAATGTCAATTTTAAACTGATAACACACACTTTTAGTCATACCAGTCATACCATTCACACCATGTGTCGAATTGAGGTGTGGTTGATTCCTATAATTCACAAAAATATCATGTATCATTTTACTAAAGTATCAAAACAATATAAATATATTTTCTCAGTTTTCAGTAGGTCACTTGTTCTTTTTACTTAAATTAATGTCAATTTTAAATAAAAAGAGACACATTATGTCATACCGACCACACTGTGCATCTCATTAAGTCGCTGTTGACTCCTAAAAAAAATGACATGTGTATTTTTTTCCTAAATTATCAAAACAATTTCAATTAATTTTCTCATATTTCAGTATGTCACTTATTTTTTTTACTAAAATTAATATCAATTTTAAATAAAAAAGAGACACTTTGTGTTATATCAACCACATTGTGCATCATATTAAGATGTGGTTGATTCCTACATGTCAAAAATGACTTATAGATCGTTTTAATATAGTATAAAAATAACTTACATGTGTTTTATTGATTTTTAGTATTACATTTGTGTTTTTTTTACTAAAATGTCATTTCAAATTAGAAACTCACATATTGAGCCATATCGGTTGAATCGTGCATCGGTTTGATATGAGACTGCTTCATACACATCACAATTGACTTATTAATCTCTTTCCTAAATTACTAAGATAATCAGAGTGCATTTTATTTCTTTTTAGTGAGTCACATGTTTGAACTAAAATGTCAATTTAAAACTAATAATGGACACTTTTAGCCATACGGGTCACATTGTGCGTCGTATTAATGTGTTGTTGATTCATACACATCAAAAATGACTCGTGGATAATTTTCCTAAAGTATCAATACAATCCAAATGTTTTTTCTCAGTTTGTAGTGTGTTACTTGTCCTTTTTACTTAAATTAATATCAATTTTAAATAAAAAGACACACTTGGAGTCATGTCAGTCACACCATGCATCGTATTGAGATGCAGTTGACTCATACACATAAAAAATGACTCAAGGATTGTTTTCTTAAATTATAAAGATGACCCAAATGCGTTTACTAAGTTTTCATTATGTCACTTGTTATTTTTACAAAAATTAATGTCAATTTTAAATAAAAAAATTTACACTTTATCGAATTGGAAACACTATAGTGTTGAAATTTATCACTTTCCTTCAAGTTCCCTCCACTTCCATTGAAGGAATGTGATAAATTTAGAAACTGTAGGGGTAAAATGGTTTTTAGGGAGAAGAATTCTATGGAATAATTTTTTTGCATGTGTAGTCAAAAATTTAATTTAGATTATGTTAATAAAGTAGAGAACATATAATATTATGAGAGAAAACATAGTATATTTAAAAAACCTTACCTTCTCATTGAATTATGAGTTGCAGCCTAAGTCTTATCTCTCACGATTATGAGCATCTTCAAACAAACGACCCCAACTCAAACAAAGGAATCCATCTATATAATAAAATAATTCTTATGTGAGTAATGCTAAAAAAAAGAAAATTAAATATAAATATGAAATAATACACTACTTCTATGGAATTCACATCTTCGTTCTATTTGTGTACATTCTTTCATTAGGTATGCTTCCAACTAATTTATAAGAAAATATATATCGTCCTATGAATATGAGTCTTTATGACTGTCATAGTAGTACTGAAAAAATATAAATACACAAAGTATTAATAAATATTTAAAATAAAATAGTAATTATATTTGAAAATACCTCTTCATAGATGATAGTTTGTTCATGGAATATGATCTCTATCATAAATTTAAAAACATAATAACCACAATCTTTTCTATCTGTCTATTTCAAACACTATAGAAACATTGGAAGAAATAAGTAAGTTTTTTATATGTGTTTTGATAGTGAAATATTATTATATACACCTTGATACTTTTCCAGTCATAGAACTTTTCAGGGTCCTCATGCTTAGCCCCTGGCCTCATTCCTTATCTTTCATGATATTGGTGCACCACCCTATCATAATAGAATCCTCATTAAAATATAATTTAAATTATATAACATGATGTTTAGTTCTAAAATGTTGGATTTAGTGTATTAAAATTTTACAAATTCCATCATGTGTGGTTGGTTTGTTGGGTATCCATGCATTGAATCCAAAAAATAAATCTTTGGAGTATCCAAATTGACCGCAATGAGCATCCAATGTTGCCTAGAAACACCAAAAGAAATAAGTAATGAACAAAATAAAAATATATTTTATATGATTAAATTGTTGAGTTTCACCCCTTCATCATTGGAATTAAGAAGAATCTTGCATCCGTAAGTTTTGTTTTAAATGATTTGACCATACCTTCCACTATGTCATCCTTTTTTTTTGGATTCTATTTTTTATAGTTCTGTAGAGGTGGTGTGAGGACTAAAGAGTCCAAAAAAATCATTTGGAAATCCTTTCAATTGTTTTTGATGTATACACCTCCCAAAAATATGAAATTTATCTATTCATAATTAACAGATTTTGTAAACTTTCATAAAATCATATCATGAAATCATAACTCATGTATACATTTATAACTAAGGCACCTAGTCAATCATAGTTTAGGATTTAATTTACATTCTCAACACCAATGTAGTCTTCACCTTCCTCTCTATACATATTTTCTTCAAAATCAATTATGTAACTATAACTATTTTTTAACTTTGTATCCACATGAAACTTCAATGTTAATAAATGCAGATATTGAACGGGTGGGGTAAATGTGGTTTTAGTCAATATTTTTGATCAGTTGGTTGATCCTTTAGATGGTTTTTTGTTATCCTTTCATTTCACCCCTTCCCGTTGTCCATCTATAATAATATTCATTATTTCAAACCTTTTTTCATTAATTGTTAAAGGTTTATCTTGAAAAATAAATCAGAAATGAATACCTCCTTGTGAAAATGTTTTGTTATAAGATGTGATGGTCATGTGATGAATGTTCTAACAGATTATTCTTCATTTTCAATATCTTCCTCATCGATTGGAATATGTAGCTTGGTGCTCAACTCATGGGATATGCTAATCGACGCTCTCACATGACCTGTTAGAAGTGTTATGTTATGTAGTATGTTGTTTTGGATGTTGAACACCATAGTCCTCACTAAAAGGTGATAGGTGGGTGTTGATAGAAATAAATCATAGTCATTATCACATGTATAATATTAGTACATGAAAGGTATCAGTTTATACCTGATTCGCATTTCATATAAATAATTATTAGAATATTTATTACCTTAGTTAAGAAAGATCTTTGATGATAATGGCTCATCACAAAGTAGTTTGGGGTGGGGGAGATCATCAGAAAATGGTTGTTCTTGAGTTGTTTCTTATCTTTTTATCCCACCGTAAAAGTTTCTAGAATCGCTCTCTACCATTGGAATTGTTCTTAAAGGGTATCTATACTTTCTTTCATCTCTTTCACTTCATCACCTTTATCCTCCTCTGGTTTTTTATCAAAATATGTTCGGGGTGTCACCCCAAAACTCACACCACTAACATAGCTATACTGTTCTGGACAATTCAAGGCCACCAATAGTATGTGTTCATATAGTGGTGTTTTTATTCGTTTGACTATGTTAAATATAAAATATAGGAAAATAACGAATCATTATTATGTAATAGTAATTTAAAGCAAAACAAACTTTAATTATGTCATACTTACACATGTTTCCCACACTTTTTGTGTTTTTTCATCTATTAGTATCCCATATTTATTTACACATTCCTAATTCAATAGCACATGGTGTGTGATGGAATTAGATTTGGATTTGGAGTCATCAATATGCATATAAACAGAGAAGTATAATTATAGTTTGGTTACCATGCTTTGCTGTTGGGGTATGTTGGTTTTGTTTCCTATTCATTATTTTCAGCACTCAGTTTTGGTTTCATAAATAAAAAATTATCAATCAATGTGATTAATACACCTATCTTCAAAAAAATACTACTAGCCATAATTTACCAGAAAATAACAATCTGCATGATGTCCATTAAACACATCCCACGCTTCTTGGGTTATCAGGTGTGTATAGATAAGTGGTGGGTGTGGGTTTATTTTCCCTTCACCATCTTTTAGATGATGTATCATTAGAATTGTGTGAAAACCTCTATGATTACTTACAGTAAGAATTATTATATATTTCTTGTGGGAGTCGTCTACTATAAATGAAATTTGTAAAAGATTATGAAGAGTATGCCAATGTTTCATTATTATATTTTTTAGTGAAATAAAGAAATGATATCATAATGTTACCATAATCTCTTCCAACATCAGTATCTTAATAATGGTAACAACATGGTTCCAAAAATATCAGAAAAAATTGTCGAGTGATGATTCCATTATAACTACTAAACATGGCCTTGTTGGGGTTATCAAGCTGGCCCTGTGCATTCCATCCGACCTACTATTTAATGATCTTTTCTAACACTGTTAAACTATGATCTTTCACCTTAATGATCTTTTCTAACACTGTTAAACTATGATGATACTTTTTTTTGCATCATCATTCCTTCTTTTCCTACCATTTCCTTGGATTCAACATCATCAATATGTTCCTCTGGAGAGGTAGCATAGGAATGTGCAGATGGAGTTTGAACCTCTACACTATGAGCAGCAAAAAGTTGAGAAACCTATTGTTCCATAGTATTTAGAGCACTAACACGTGCTAAAGAACATTGTTCCTCTGCACTGAGAGAAGTATAAGGTTGATAGGTTTGTTGTGCCTCGATATTGGGAGGACCAGCATGTGTATAAGTCATTATCTATAGAATTGGTTTAAAATTTAATTTATAGTACACAAATACAGTAGTGAATGAATAATCACATGAGGTATGATGATGTAAATTACAGAAAAAATAACTTAATTATTAAACTCTATTTTTTTAAGGATGAAGGGATTTCACCCCTACGTGGCCTATCCAAATCCCTTCATTGTGATCTCCTCTGATATAAAAAATTCCATCTACATTGGGACCACTTTTAAATGATTGTTATGTCCCAATGAAAGTGTAATACTCAATGAATTTTAATCTAACCCTTTAGTGGTTTTGGTCTATAATAGGACAATTGACCACTTTCAGTTTTTGAGATCTGGAACATAAAATACTTGTACTACCCATGATTCCCTTATAAACGGTTCATATATTCATGCTTTCTTACTGAAATAAACTTTATTGATCCCAGTTCATCTATTTTAATATAACTCTTGTTATCAACCCACTTTCATTGAAAAATCATCACTTGGAACATTGTATAATCCAACATCCATATTTGTTTGATGATGCCAAAGTATGACATATTCATATAAATTGTATTTATGTCCTTTGTTCTAGAAACATGCATCACTTCAACCACAAGTGTAAATCCACTATTTTAGATGGTACATTATTCATCATGTTCATTTGTATAGAAAATATAACCATTAATTACATAACATTTGTATGATAATACATACACACTTCATCTTTGGGATTGCCATCGAATTTTGTTTTGAAATTGAATCTGGATTTTCATCAAACTTCTTAAAAATGTTGTCCCAAAACCATACTATAAATGGTTTATTATGTGTATTTGATATCCATATTTCATCCCTTGATGTATTCATGTATCTAAGAATTTAATTATGGGTCCCAACATATGGTGGAACCACCAAACTGTTATGAAAAAGATTAATGTTGTCCTCCTCCTAATCTATAATATTTATTTTCACAACATCTCTTCCAAAAATTCCTTCACCCGCAAGCCACTAATGTGAGGACATTTCAGTAGAAAAATTCTTTCCACACCGAATACGTATTCGGTAAAAAATTCAATGTCTTCCTCAATAATATATCACTCTATAATACAACCCTATGACTGAATTTGATTTTTGACATAACCATTCAAAATCTTCATATTTCATTTAATGGGGTACATCCATCTATAGTGTACAGGACCACATATTTGAATCTCCCTCACTAAGTAAACCATCAAATGAACCATCATATCAAAGATTGTTGGTGGGAAGAACATTTTCAATTCAAAAAAAAATAGACGGAAATTTCTCTTTCTATGGTCTACAATTTCTCTAGGTCAATGACTTTTCTACATTTAGCTTTGAAGATGAAACAAATATTGGTTAAAGTATGATATAAATTATTATAAAAAATGCAACATAAATCTACTGAAATTAGATCTTTCATCAAATCATGGAATTCATATGATTTCAAACCATTTACCTTTAAATCAGTTATTGACATGATATTCTTGATATTTGATGAATACACTTGTAGGACCTTTACATCATTCAAGAAGTTTCAAAACTAATATCTCTCTTTCTTAGAAAGTGTGTATGTAGTGAGAGGTAGAAAATTTCATTTTTAACCCTTCATTGGCCCCAACTCTTCTCGTATTCCCATGTCAACCATGTCCAACCTATCCTTAATTTCATCCTTTTTTCTAGGTGCATTTAGCAACGTAATGATGAAACTATCACATAAATATTTTTAACATGAATAACATCAAGAAAATGTCTAACTTGTAAAAAATTACATTATGGTAATTCAATGAAAACATATATCTTTTTCCAACCGATTTTTGTAAGGTTTTTCAAAAACTGTTTACCAAAATCAGTTTCCACATATTTTACTTTCTCAAATAGTTGATCACCTATTAGAGGGGACGGTGTTGTACATGTTGGAGTTGGTGGATTATAACCAACTACTTTGTAATTTATTCATTGATAAATACCTTATTACATCTTGATTGTTCTTCTACGTGACAATTCATGTGACAATGTCCTAAGGATAACTATTGCATTAAAGGGTCACGACAGATCCCTGCTACGATGAGAACTCGGAGGTGCCATAACACTATTCTTGAATATATGTTTTATGGCCATATGATTTTATTTGAGGGACAGAAATAATATAGGACATTAGGGGTGAGGAATCATAAAAATTTGAGGCACATTTTAATGGTGTGCACCCTTTATAATATCTAGAAGGATATTATGAGAAAAAGACCCGCCAGCAGGAAATCCACATTTCATAGTGTCATAGGATGTTCCTATCTATGGATGTGTGTATTGTTCCTTAGACTTTAAGATTATTATTAATGGGTATTGTAGCTCGCGCACTTAGATGTATTGATGAAAAATGTGATGACACACTGTTCGTAGTGAGGTAGTATATGTTGGGTGAATCACAAGAAATACTACATTAATAGATAATTCAAGAATGGATTTGTCCCTTCTGTTTCATAACAGAAGTAGATATCTCAGGCCCTTTGATGGAATTGATATAGCCTAAATAAATCCATGGACATGGTGTATAATGGTAAAGTTAAATTACAAAAAGTAAAAGAAAGAATAATCGAGCACATGGTTTGATGTCACTAGCATGCAACCCGCTTGAATTGAGATATCGAGACAAAGGGATTACATTAAACGGTAAACATTCTTAGGAGGTGACACATCATTGTGGCGTTAACTTCTTTCTCTATGGGTGCCTTGGCGTATTTCTAGATACTAATCATGGACTTTAGAGAGGCTCCACCGAATTCCATTGAGAAAGAGGCCTAGAGTGTCACACACTAAGTGTGTTAAAGTATGTCAGTTAAACATTAGTTTAACAAGTTAAATAAAGATTATTCCCAATTGTGGTTTAATTATTATTCAAGGATGTCTGATTGCATTTATTTAGACACTAGTTTTTCGAGAGAATATATTGTGGGTGAAATAATATATTTATTAGTGAGTAATGTAGTGATATTTATTTGAGAAATAAATATCCATTTTTCAATGTCTAATAAATGTGGTGGAGGAAATAAAGAAAAATGGAAAAACAAAAGTACACGCCATGTATATTAAATGTACACGCAGTGTATTTTTTCTAGGAATTTATGAGAATTTTTTTTTAATTAAATAATATTAGGTGTAATTCACTGGGGGAATGTCAAGTAATAATAACAGTCAACTGTTATCGTTAGGAATGAGGTATTAGTAAGAATTAAATGAAATGAATAAATGCTTTTTGGTAATTTATTCATGTTATTATTATATTTAATTAAAACCCCAATTATATAATTCTCATTAGCCTATCCATTTTTTGGGGCATTGTGCACAACGGATCTAGAGAAATCTCTCAAGCCAAGAGAGAATTTTTTTTCTTCCAAGAATGCTCTCAAGCTATGATAGAGAGATCCTCCTCTACTGGATCATGGTGATCAAAGGCAGACATTGCAAGCAAAGGATTTTCCATGATAGCACTCGGAGATCCCTTCGGCGATTTCCAGAGATACGAGGATCATGTGTGGATCACTGCAAGAGGAATCCAACACTTTGATTCTATGATGCAACGACGGATCACATCAGATCGTGATCGGAAACATCAACGAAGAAAGAAATCCATCAAGGTAATTCTTATCAATTAATTAAATTAATTACAACCAACATATGATGTTCCTATCTATGGTTTTGTAACTCCCCTCGTTCTTTTTCATTCTTCATTCTATTCTGAAGATCTGGCATTTTATTATCGCAATGAATCTCGAATTGATCATTGTCAATGCTAAAATTAAAGTTGCGTACACCCACCAATGCACTTCCACTGCACCCAGAACCTACAAGTGGTATCAAAGGGGTCATATCGTTTATTATATTTATTTCCATTGGTGATTTACGCATTTAATAATTTAGTTGTTTCAATTCATGCAAATCATTCTTTAAATTTGAAGATCGAGATCTGTTCCTCCTCTCTCATTTCCCATTCACCTCACTGAAACGAATTTTTATTTTAATTTTGATTAAAATAAAATAGAGGATCTCATCCAGAGGTTCCAAACATTCCGGGACATACAACACCAGAATACACAGCATGTATTCAGCAGTAGATGTCATGTAGTCTGGGTTCAATGCATCGGACTGGTCTACCAAATCAGGTCGTATGTTGGATTATTTCTAAGTCTTAAATGGCATTGTGTGTTCACCAAGAACAAGTGGCACATGGTTTTTGGATTACATGTAGTATGGTCCACTGAACACGGTGTGTAGTTTCTTCGGGTTAGGGTTGGACTATGTACCTTGTACATGACTTTCCTAGCTGGAAACCATGTAACACGGATACTACACAACATGTTTCCCACTGAACACACCATGTACTCCAAATACTTCTGATGTACATCTACACACCATGTCCCCGAGCATGTACTTTGGATGGATGGTGAACAAATGTGTGTGCCATGTAGTCAGAACTATACGTCGTGTACTCATCCAAATTGCGTAGATTTATTAAAATTTATTATTATATTATACAAACCCTTGAGACTTGTACCATAGTGCCGACATAAAGCTGAGGCACAACACGTGATAGGTGTTTTATATATATGTGTTTAATTTAACATTTTCGTAATGTTAATTTCTACTCATTGGGTAATTATGAACGAGAATTCACAAAGTAGCCTCCAAGGTACAAGTTATGTACAAATATAATTTTAAATGTATTTATTTTTTTAAAATTATGATGGATGTGAATCTCAAGGAAATTAAGAAAATTGTTGAAGATAAAAAAGTATTGATTAATTAAATATAATTAATTGATTCGAGTGTGATTTATCTTAAATTAGAACGATTAAAGAATTGAATTCTAGTTTTATTTATGAGTAAATATTGTTGCATGTATGGATGATCATGAGATAGACCAAGACCTTTGTATTTGAATGGTTTCTTTTAATTTATCTATTTAAATTAAATTTTTTGGCATGCAAGCCTTCTACTCATTAATATGTAGGTCATGCATGCCCAAAGATTCTTTTATATAAAACCCCATTTTACCCCTCACCTGCATGTTAGATAAAATCATATTTAATGGATGAAGCTCCCAAACTGGTGGAGGTGGCTCTAGTTAGGAGCAAAGGTGAAACTAATCCAAGGAGATACAAAGGTGAATAGGTGGAAAGTTGTAAACACGAACCCAAAAGGTTCAAGGTGTTTCTCCCATAGGTCTTAAGATAGTTTATCAACCGTTAGATAAACTAACCAGTATAACAAGATCGTGATTATACCATTTATTTTATTTCTTTTAGATGCATGGTTTATTTATTGTGGGTGTGTTGTCACAATCACACAATTAATGAATTAAACAAGCATGCAAGATGGAACTAAAATAAGACCAACTTATTCTTAAATATTGTCTTAGACATGGATAATCACTTAAGTGTATCCCACTTAATATTAACAAGCATCTAATCAAAGATAATAAAATTGAAATTTATGTATAAGGGTAAAATCCCTCTAAGAAAATATTAAGTCGGTATAGCATTCAATAATCTTGGTTAGAATCGAACCATAGTTCAATGTGCTTGACCAACCCTAGTTAGGGTGCTTCCAATTATTGAGAAATTCTAATTCGAGGTTTTGGATTGACTTGACTTGGTTTGCATCAAGAGTTGACTGCCACAGCAGGACTTGGTGTGACTAAGAGGAAAAGATTGAGGAAATCCAAAATATAAGGATTTCAGGATTAGGGAGTACACTCAGTGGATCAAGGAGTTACGAGTTAATGCAGTTGGCATTTCTAATACCTACCAAAAACCCTTAAAGTGACTTGACCAACCCTATATGGGGTAATGCAAATGGGAAATATGGATCCTTAACACTAGAATATTTAGGAAACAAAATATTTTGAAGTCAATGGTGAGGGCTATTGGATTTTGATAAAATATTGGGAGACTAATAAGTATTAATTTATTTATTTGTCTCAATTTTATCATAATAAAGTACTAAAACTTTTCTCATTTTAATTTTTAGAAATGGAAAGAAAAATGAATTCGAACATATCATTGTGAACCTTACTCGAGAAAGAAGCTTTTCTCATCGGCACCAATTTCCAAGAGTGGTGAGGCATTTATGCGTCATCCTTCGCAACGAGAGGAAATTGTATGTGCTGGAAGAGCTTGTTCTAGTTGCACCTCAAAAAGAGGCCAGTGATGAGGAACTATCTCTCTATATGAAACACATGAATGATGCCACAGATGTCCAATGTCTCATGCTATCGGCCGTGTCTAATGATATCTTAAAGCAACATAAAAATATGGATGTGTATAGCATGATGTCTCACCTTAAGGATCTCTACTAAGAGATGGCCAGACATGAGAGATATGAGATCTCTAAAGATTTGTTTAAAACTAATCTTGGAGAGTCTATGCCAGCTCGGCCTCATGTAGTCAAGCTTATTGGACACATTGAATGCATGTACATCTTAGGGATTAAGTTTCTGGATGAGTTGTGTATGGATCTCATCCTATTATCACTTCCCAAGACCTTCTCTAGATTTATTGTCAACTATAACATGAGAAACAATGAGAAGAGTCTATCATTACTTCTAACATTAATTATACAAGTAGATAAATACATGGGCCATAAAAAACCCACAGTCCTTATGGTGTATAAGAAAACTAAGGACAAGGAAAATGGGAAAAGGACTTATAAATGGTCTGAAGCCCCCGAGCACCATCCCTCCAAGAAGGGGATGATTTAGAGGTAGGGCAAGGAATGGGAGGTGGTATGTTTTTCATGTGGAAAGCCAGGACACTGGAAGAGGAATTTCACCCAGAATTTTGGGGAAGAAAAAGGTACATTCGTTATCGAGTGTAATCTTTCCATTTCTACACATTGGGTATTAGATACAGCTTGTGGGGCTAACATATGTATTCAAATGCAGGAACCAAGTAGATTTAGAAATATTTCTAGAGGATAGGTAGATCTTCGAGCTAATAATTGCGTGAGGCTGGCTACATTGGCCATTGGCGATTACCACCTCTCATTACCAACTAGTATGATTTTGGTTTTACATAACTGTTATTATTCACCTAATGTTACCAAAAACATAATTTCTATATCATGTTCAGATATGGATGGATTTATTTTCATGTTTGGAAATAAGGGTTGATTATTTTATAAGATCAACATATTTTATGTTATGGAATATTTAAATAATGGTTTATATGTATTAAATTACAAAAAACAAGTGTTGTAAATTGATAAATAAACAAACTCACATGACTCATACAACACTGAGTTGTGGAATCACCGTCTCAGTCATGTAAATGAGAAGCGCTTGACAATGCTCTGCCAAGATGGCTATTTAGACTCTACTGAGCTAAAACCACTTGATAGATTTCATTCTTGTTTACAAGGTCAAATGAACAAGCCACCAGTCGAGTGAAAGGGTGAAATGACCACAGAGATTCTAGGATTAGTGTACCCTGATGTGTGTGGACCATTTCCAGTAGAAGATAGAGGTGGATATTCATACTTCATTACTTTTACTGATGATTTGGGTAGATATGGCTATGTCTGCCTAATGAGGTATAAGTTAGATTTCTTAGAGAAATATAAGGAATTCAAGAATGAAGTATAGAATCATATTGATAATAAGATAAAAAATATTCGACCGGATCAAGGTGGAGAATATCTGAAGCAAGGGTTCATCAATCTTCTACGAGAATCTGGGATTCTATCTCATCTCACTCCTCCTTATACACCACAGTGGAATGGTGTTAGTTAAAGAAGGAAACACACCTTTTTAGACATGGTGAGGTCAATGATGAGTCATGTAGATCTTTCATAATCCTTTTGGGGATATGCATTACAAACTATCGCATGCACGTTAAATCGAGTACCAACTAAGGCGGAAAATTGAATTTCCTCCGAGTTATGGAATGGAATGAAACCAATTTTTCGTACACATGTGTATGGGGATGTGAGGAATTTGTTAAGGCCTTTTCAGGCAACAAAATATCACCCTGAGGCACGAAGTGTATCTTTATAGGTTATCCCAATGAAACAAAATGATATTACCTATATAACCCTTCAGACAAGAAAGTGATTGTCGCCAGACAAGTCACCTTTCTTGAGAGGGAGAACGTCCTCAAAAAGGATATTGGGATCAATATTGACTTCAACAAAGTTGATGATAAAGATACATAGGATTTGGTACAGGAACAAGTTCCATAGGTCCTCGTAGAAGAGGTTATAGAAACACATGTACTGCATAGGAGCTCAAGAGAGGTAAGAGAACCAGAGAGATTTGGTTTCCTAGTCACCAAGGATGGTGAATCATTATTGTTGGACAATGATAAACCTCTCTCCTACAAGGAATCAGTAGAAGGATTAGATTCTACAATATGTCTAGAAGCTATGAATTCTGAGATGGATTCCATGTATCAGAACCAAGTCTGGGTTTTGGTTGATGACGCAGTTGATGTAAATCCTATTAGATGAAAATGGGTATTCAAGAGAAAACTTGACATGGAAGGTCATGTTAGCACCTATAAAGCAAGGGTAGTGGCTAAAGGATTCAAATAGCATTAAGGAATTGACTATGATGAATCCTTTTCACCAATTTCCATTTTTAAATCCACAAGAATCATACTTTCCATAGCAGCCTACCATGGCTATGAGATTTGGAAAATGGATTTCAAAACAAAATTCCTTAATGGGAACCTTCAGGAAGATGTATATATGACACAACCAGAAGGTTTTGTGACATCATGTGAAGCCAAACGGGTTTTCCAATTGCAAAAATCCATTTATGGATTAAATAAAGCATCCAAGTCATGGAACATTCGATTTGATGAATCCTTAAAAAGAATTTGGTTTCATTAAGAATTAATGTGGACCGTGTGTTTATAAGAGGTTTAATGGGAATGCAGTCATTATCCTATTAGTATATGTTGACAACATATTACTTATTGGAAATGATGTACCAATCTTACAGTCAATTAAGGACTGGTTAAAAAAGGTTTCTCTATGAAGGAATTGGGTGAAGCAACCTACAATCTAGGGATCAAGATCATTCATGATAGATCTAAGAGGTTTCTTAGACTAATTAAGGGTACATACATTGACCAGATACTAAAGAGATTTAGTATGGAACAATCCCAGAGGGTATTGGTTCCAGTGTCACATGGCCTATATCTTTCTAAGAAAATGTGTCCTCAAACACAAAAAGGAGAAAGATATAATGAATAAGATCCTATATACTTCGGCTATAGGATCCATCATGTATGCCATGTTTTGTACTAAGCTTGATGGTGACTATGCACTGGGCATGGTAGGCAGATATCAAGCAGATCCAGGAGAACAGAATTGGACTGTTGTTAAGACAATCCTTGAGTATCTGAGAAGAACTACAAATATGTTCCTAGTGTATGGGGGAGATGAGGAGCTTGTCATCAGAGGGTATGTTGATGCTAGCTTTTAGACTGATCAGAACAATCTGAAGTCACAATCTAGATATGTTTTCTATCTCAATAGAGTAGTTGTGAGTTGGAAGAGTTCAAAGAAACCAGTTGTCTCTGATTATACAACAAATTTCAAATATATAGCAGCTTCTGATGCCGCCAAAGAATCCGTTTGGAATCAAAACATTTTCAAGGATATTGATGTGGTGACTAGTAGTAAAGATCTTATAACATTATATTATGATAATACTGCAACAGTGGATCTTTTAAAATAACCAAGGTCACATCAACAGACAAAGAACATACTCCATAAGTATCACCTCTTAAGGGATTTCTATCAAATGGGTGATGTTGCAGTGAGTATAGTGTCCACGTAAGAGAACATGGCATACCCCATGACTAAATGCCTATCTCATCAGAAGCGTGAATATCATGTGAGAGCTAGCAAGTTAAAGGTTGTTAGTAGATGGCTCTAGTCCATGTGAGAGTTTGTTGAAGTTAGTGGCCTGGAACCAACTACTATGTACTTTATTCATTAATAAATACCTTATCACATCTTGATTGTTCTTATACATGACAATTCATGTGATAATGTCCTAAGGATAGTTGTTGCATTAAAGGGTCATAACAGATCCCTTCTATGACGAGAACCTGGAAGTGTCATAACAGTGTTCTTGAATATATGTTCTATAGTCAGATGATGTTATTTGATGGACACAAATAATATAGGACATTAGGGGTGAGGACTCATAAAAATTGGAGGCACCTTCTCATGGTGTGAGCACTTGGTAATATCCAAGATGATATTATGAGAACGAGACCCGCTAGTAAGAAATCCACATTTCATAGTGTCGTTGGATATTCCTATCTATGGATGTGTTTATTGGTCCTTAAATTTTAAGATTATTATTCATGGGTACTGCAACTCGCGCACTTAGATGTATTGAAAAAAACTGTGACGACACACTGTTCGCAGTGAGGTAGGATATGTTGGGTGTGTCACGAGTAATACTACATTAATAGATAATTCGAGAAGGGATTTTTCCCTTCTGTTTTATAATGGAAGTAGATATCTCATGACCTTTGATGGAATTGATATAGCCTAAATAAATCCACGACCATAGTTTAGAATGTGAAAGTTCAATTCCAGAAATTCAATGAAACAATAATCGAGCACATGGGTTGATGGCACTAGCATGCAAACCACTTTATTTGAGATATCGAGACAAATGGATTACATTACATGGTAAACGTTTGTAGGAGGTGACACATCATTGCGACATTAACTTTTTTCTCTATGGGTGCCTTGGAGTGTTTCTAGACACTAACATTGGACTTTAGGCAGGCTTCACCTAATTCCACTAAGAAATAGGCCTAGAGGGTCACACACTAAGTGTTTCCAAGTATCTCAGTTAAATATTAATTTAACAAGTTGAATAAAGATTATTCTTGATTGTGGTTTAATAATTATTCAAGGATGCCTGATTGCATTTATTTTGACACTCGTCATTCAAGAGAATATATTGTGGGTGAGATAATATATTTATTAGCAAGTAATACAATGATATTTATTTGAGAAATAAAAATCCATTATACAAGGTCTAATAAATGTGGTGGAGGAAATAAAGAAAAATGGAAAAAAAGTACACGCCATGTATATTAAATGTACATGCCGTGTATTTTTTCTGGGAATTTATGAGAAATAGTATTATTTTTTTAGTTAAATAATATTTGGTGTAATTCACTGGGCGCATGTCAAGTAATGATAATAGTCAACTGTTATTGTTAGACATGGGGTATTACTAAGAATTAAATGAAATGAATAAATGCTTTCAGGTAATTAATTCATTTTATTATTATATTTAATTAAAATCCCAATTATATAATTCTCATTAGCCTATCCATTTTGTTGGGCATTGTGCACAACGGATCTAGAGAAATCTCCCAATCCAAGAGAGAATTTTTTTTCTTCCCAGAATGCTCTCAAGCTATGAGAGAGAGATCCTCCTCCACTGGATCAAGGCGATCGAAGGCAGACATTGCAAGCAAATGATTTTCCATGATAGCACATGGAGATCCCTTCGGCGACATCCAGAGATACGTGGAGCATGTGTGGATCACCGCAAGAGGAATCCTACACCTGGATTATATTATGCAATGATGGATCACATCAAATCGTGAACAAAAACATAAACGAAGAAGGAATTCCATCAAGTTAATTCTTGTCAATTAATTAAATTAATTATAACAAACATATGATGATGCTATCTTTGGTTCTGGGACTCCCCTCTTTATTTTTCATTATTCATTCTATTTTGAAGATCCATAATTCTATTATCGTTATAGATCGCAGATTGATCGTTGTTAACGCTAAAATTATAGTTGGTTACACCCACCAATGTGCTTTTTCTACGCCCAGAACATACAGTACATTCTTCTGAACTTCCATCAAATAGTGTCGTCCAAGATCAATACTTATGTTGTTATGGTAGAAATTTATGATTTCTTAGAAACACAGTTTTCAATGAATGTTTCAACTTAATTGATTGTGTACCTTGTTCACAAATAGGACACCCTTGAGTTCCTTTAATGCTATATCCGGATAATATTCAATAAGCAGGAATGTCATTTATCATCCCATACAACATGGATCTCAATTTGAAATCTTTATTTTTATAAGCACCATACAACATAACACCTAAATCCCATAATAATTTCCAAATCCACAATCAATGGATCCAAATAAACACCAATATCATTACCCGACTGTTTTGGTCTAGATATAAGTATAGATGACATGATTTATTTTTGATTCATGCACGACCATGGTGGAAAGTTATAATTTACCAACATAACCATCCATGTACTACGAGTAATGATTTGAAAACCAAAAGGATTCACTACACCTTTAGATAATGAAAGATGAAGGTTTCTTGGCTTGTTTTCAAATTTTGGATACTCGTGATCAATTCTCTTCTAACAGAGGAGATTATGCAAGGTGATGTAGTTCCCCAAATTTATTTCTTGTGTATAAATGCCATGTCAGTTTCCCTATAGTCTTCTCACTTTAATATAGGCACCTAAACCTTTTAATGATTGGAAAGTACAATAAAAATTTTTTTGGACTGGATTCATCTTTCTTTTATCGAGAAGAACCACACTTTGGGCATTATCTAAGTGATTTTTTGTACTTTTGAAATAGTATACAGTCACTTAGAAGGCATGTATTTTTTCATAGATCATAACCATCAAGTGTATCATTCATTTGGCATCGTATGTTCGTATTGGGAGCACATTATCTTCTGGGAGCATGTCATTCAAGAGAGAAAGTAGTTTGGTAAAACTTGTGTCACTCCATATGTTGGATTCTTTTAAATTATACAGCTTCATTATGACTGACAATGCTATATATTTTGTGCAACTAGCATAAAATAGTTCCTTTTCACAACTCTTTAACTTCTCAAACAATTTCGGGAAATCACGAAGTTCATCTTCAACTATCATTTTATTTCTTCAATACGATCTTCATCATCATTCAAATCTATAATCACATCCTCGATACATTATTCTTCATTTTACACACTTTTAATCATATCATATGATCTATAAAACACAATGCAATCTCATCCACTAGTTACATTCACTTTTTCCATGTGATTATTCCAACAGTTATAACTTTTAACTATTTTGTGACAGATCAAGTGTTCTTCCAACTCCTCTAGACTAATTAGTCTTGAATAAAAATAGCATAAAAACAGATAAAGGGTTTGACAAAATTCATATGCATGATCTTTTTCAAACTTGATGAACTCTTTCACTCCATCTTCATAATCTTTTGACTGACAATTGGCATTCATCCATTCATAATTCATATCCATCCAATTTGATTTGGTATTATTAATATTTAACAAAATAAATACACAAAATATGTTTAACTAGGGTCATCAACAAACTATATATCCCTATCGTAAGATCAAAAGGAAGCATAAAAATCTAGAATAAACTTAGACCTATAAAATATAGGTGTGATCTAAAATTCCATTAGGTCCCCACAACCTACCAAATCTAAGAAATCAATTTCATACTACATCCTAAAAAATCTAGTTTAAAATACTTTAAAAAAATAAGAAGTTTCTATATAGTTTTACCAAATAAACAGTAACACATAAATGTATGTTAAAACCCTTTTTCTAATATTTTCCTTAAATGAAGACAATCACTTGGAAAACATTTTTCCTTGGATACTACATCATGGTCAAATCACCTTTTTAAAATCTGAACTTAAACTATTTCATAAACACCCATTTTTAAAATAAACATTTTAAAACTCAAAGAGGTTTCCAATTATCATACAATTTTCTAAAACATGTTTGAAAACCAACCATTTTCATAAAACTTGGCATGGTGGCCTAAAACCCCATTTTCAAAACTCACACATTCTTGGAGTTTCAAAAACAAACCATTCTAACTTTTCTAATTTGATTACACTTTTAAAACTCATTATTAAAATCGCTTGTAAACACTTCAAAATCACTCTTTCCTTTTTTACTTCTTTAAAAACTTTTCACAGTAAATTTTTAAAAAATATGAAAATAAAACCATACAAAGAAGTAAGAGAGAACACCATTATAAAATAATCCATCTCATTTGGAAATCATAAAATCTTTAAACACCCCAAAATGTTCACATAAAAATTAACCAAGGCTAAAAAAAAGTGGTTTAAAATATAGATCACAAGGTTTAACTTATCACTTAAAAAATAAAACATCATTTTTAAACATTTTTTACACTATAAAATCACCCAAAATCTTGGTTTGAAATCCAATTTACACAAGAATAATTATTAAAACATCAAGTCAGTGATTACCACTGATTTTAAAACCAAAATCTTTCTTTTCAGAAACCCATTTTGGCATTTTCCCTAACATTTTTCATCGAATATCATTCCATAACAGGGGATAAACCCACCTGGAAAACACCATTTATTCCTCATGGGAAATCATATAGAAATAAGTGTTGTCATGAAACACTTTAAAAACAACAATCATTTAAATATAAAGAAAATATGTAGGAGAAATAAAAGAAAGGGAACATGGTAACAATAAAGCTAGTAAAAATAAGATGATGTAGTAAGGACTGATAATGACACGTAAAATCTAACCAAAGTATATCTGTAAATGACACATAATCCCTTTATAAAGAGGATGATCTAGGAAATGGATTAAGAGTAATATAAAAAGTTAATGGAAATGTTCAATCTATAGTACATCAATATCCCATTTTCCATTAAAATCTCACAAATGATGTCATGTGTTAAGTTCCTTAAGGAACTCATTTATAATAAAAATAAATTAGAAGATAGAGGATTGATTTTTATAAAAGAGGATTTCTTAGTTATTGTTAAATGAAATATTCCACTACAACTTCATGATCCATGTAGCTTTTCAATTCCATGAAATAACAGTTTTTGAACTTTCTAGAATGCCCTTTTTTATTTATAGAGGGCTATCTAACCCATGATGCTGAATATTTTCAAGAAAATTAATCCAAATATAATAGAAGTTATTTTTAACTATAGAACCAGTCCATAGATCACATCATTGTAATTTATGATGATGTATTTATCTATGTTGGGAAATTAATCACTCCCTTTTATATTATCATTATATAAATTGTGGAAGAGTGATAAGTATGAATAATCATTGGAATAAATTTCATATCCATGGGGAAGTTGTTCAATAATTTTAATCTATGATATTTGATTTTTTAAATTGTATAGGTGTAAGATGCCAGTATTTATGAAGGTATTCCCTTGTTTAAATTTTGGTTACAATCTCTTTTTTTTGTTAATGTAAATTTTCTCAGGTGTATGAGGGGGTGCGAGGTTATTCTGAGGCTTCAAGACATAAAAAGTGGAAAGACTGGGCCAATTTCTGCATGGATTACGGTTAATTAAATTGTTCAGCCTTCCTAGGAAAATCTTGTAACCTTGGATAGTGGCATGTCACACAATTGGTTCACGGTTAATTAAACTATGCGGCCTGCCCAGGTAACCATGCAACCTAACTCCCTTTGTATGGTGGCTTGTGCAAGGTTTGGAAAACCATTCGGGTAAATCACTCATATTAGTAAAGTTGGAGGAATTACAAAATTTCATTATGGTATTTTAAAGCCTCACTCATTTTTCCTTCCCCCCCCCCCCCATAACCCTAGTGATGAACTCCAGGCCCCAAACATTCTCAAAGATGGTTCTCTCTCTATTATATGACATTTGGAGTGACATCGGCTGCAGATCAAATCCCTAGGTAAGTCTAATATCCTCTTTTATTCTCTTTTTCAGATTAGGGTTTACACCGTGGGCGATATTATTTTGAATCTATAAAACCCTACTTCTTCGATGGAATCTAGGTTTATGTTTAAAGTGGTGTTTGAATCCAGATCTAAGACCACATTTAAAAGTTAATTCATCAACAGATTTGAGGTAGGTGTTCTACAAGTTATATCCCATATTTTCATTATATATTTTTTCATGTTGAGTTTTGTTCTTGGTTATCGCTTGTTGTACTTTTCATGCCTTTGGTGAGATTTGGTAAAATGGGTGTCTAAATGATAATTTAAATCCCTCATGACCTCCGTGGGATGCACGGAGAATGATTTGACCAACATAGGGCCAAAAATTGGGTGCACTGACGTTTCTGAGCCTAGATATTGGTAAGGTTAAGGGTAGAGTTTTTGTGTTATAATGTAGAGCACATGATCATGTTAATATATTAAATGGTTTCTAGATTTTGATAATGGAATAAGGGTTTTTGGTTAATTTTTAATGAGTTATTAGGATACAAAATGAAAAGGGGTAATTGGTTGATGACCTGAGGCTTATGAATAATAAATGCGTTAATTTTTTTAATTCAGATTGCGGAAAATTAATTATGAATTATGTTAGAAATTACTCAAAGGGTTGGTGCATATGAAAATGTTGAACGTGTTAAATGGGTAACAGTTTGGGAATTGAGGAATGTGTCAAATGGTATTTCATAAAGGAATTAATCAATATGTTAAATCATTTAACATATTAAAGTTGATGAATATATTGAATGGATTAATACATGGAAATTATGGGGTATACATAATGGGTTGAATGTAATGAAGTGGTTGTGCTATGTGATATAAGAATTGTACTGGAAATGCATAAGTGGGAAAATGAATGTGAAATGATAAATGGGATAAATGGTCTAATGTATGGTAATTGGTGAATATTGGATGAAGTATGTGAATAATTGAATATAATTAATGGGATAAGGCACAATAATATAAATTAGGCTAAATGACTATATAATGTAAATAGAAAATGTGTTAATGGGTTATGCCATAGTATTAATTCCCATGTTGATGGTAATAGAATGTGATTGCTAATTGTATTTGTTGTGTTTGTTTTTTATATGGTATATGTGTGGTGAATAGATAAATAAGCATGCACATATGGGTTTGGGGTTTGATAAAGGATTGAGGCTCCTCCCATGGGTTGGGTTGGACTGATACTCTAACCCCACCCTAGGATGCTTGGGTTGGGGAGTCGAACTGGTGCTCTATGCCCCCAATGGTTGTATTTCATGAGATTACCAGGACTAAGGCTCCATGGTAGGTGTGATATAATGTTATGAAATTTTTATTCCTATTGAGATAGAAAACTATACTTATACCCTTATGCATGACGGTTGTTAGTTTAGGCCATTTTGTAAATGATGTAAAATCCTAAACCATGGAATACGAGATGGGAATCGATTAAGTAACAAACATGGTATAAATAATGAAAACGGTAATTAAGATCGAAATGGTTTGTGTGTATTTGGTTATCTAATAGAACCACAGTTGTCCTTTTATTTATCTTACCATTTACTTCATACTTTAATGCACTATCTATTTAGACTAGATATTTTTAGACACCATTGGTGGTGGCCTACTGAGTTGTACTCACACACTGTTCGGGTCATCATTTGGTAATAGAGAATATTTCATGGTTGTAGGTCAGAACAGGGGAAAGGTCCCTATTGTAGGGAGTTAATTCATGCTTGGTATATGCATGGATGAGGATCCAGACTTTGAGTCAGGACTGTTTTATGGGATTCAACTAATTGTCTTTATTTTGGGTTTCCATAATTTTGAAACTATTAGTATGACATGACATGACATGGTTAATGTTGATTTGTGGTTTGTACCCATATTTGGGAGATATTTGGCTATGCATGTTTATTGGTTATTACACATTTTTCTGATATTTATATTGTTAATTATTGTGGAATACTCTGGTAAAGAGAGTACAGTCTCCCCCACATGGCTTATTAGACCCTCGCATCTAGTCGACAACCTCTGGAATATGGGGAGGCATGCTTGAGGTCATGTGATGACCTGGTTCGAGGCATAGGATTAGTGGATCCAGGTTTGGAGATGTTACAATGTGGTATCAGAGTGTTCTTTTCTAGGGTCTTGTTGTTTGGGATAGTAGACAGGAGGTTAGGGTGTGTTGGGCCTTGGTAATTATCTTGTTCTTTGGAGTAGATAACCCATGTATGAGGGAAAACCCAAGTCACCCATGGTGGGAATTGTTGTTCCTGGTATGTGTTGATAAAGTTGAATGATATTTCACCATTTGGTGATGCACATGTTGTGTTATGTGAATTTTTTATAATATTTTGATCATGGCTAGAATGGAATGAGGTTGTTCATTCATGCATCAATTTAGGCACCTAAGGATATAGGTTGAATGCATCATGATAGGAACACATGAGATGGGTGTGTGGGGCATGGAGAGTATAAGGCATTTTTCTTGGAAAAATTGAAGAAAACTGTGTCCAATAATGGTAATGAAAGAAGGTAAATGTAAAGAATGTAAATTAAAAATCAAGGAATAGTATGTATAACAAAACTTTATTATCAGGTTAAAATTTTTGTTTGTGATAAATTTTAATGGTTGAACACCATATGAAAGAGAACGATTTCATAGTTACAGTAAAATGGTTAATGTATTTTTCCTAATGAAAGGTGTAAATGAGTTAAAATGAGGATTGCAACAAGTTATGAAATGGAACTACTAAAAATATAGCCTTTATCAGTGCTAGAAATTTGCATTAACAGTGATAAAAAAACATTGTTAAATGAGGTGAAGAAAAAGGGGGGTCCCTTTTATCAGTGCTTAGAAAAGTACTGATAAAGCCCCTTTTATCAGAACTTTTTTTAGCGCTGATAAAGGTCAAAAAAATTTTAAAAAAAATAAAAAATATAAAAAAGAATATATTATGTGTTGGGAGAGCTTTTAACAGCGCTTGACCCCCCCCCTCCCCCTTATCAGTGCTAGGCAGACCGCCCCCCACTCTCCCACGTGCTTCCCTTGCCCGCGCATCCCTCAACATGCCTGCATGCTTCCACTCGAACTCGAACCTGCGACCTCCCCCGTTGCAGGTCTGCACCTTTACCACTAATCCAATTCATTTTTTTCTCTATTTATTGATACATCTATATATATATTGTTATATTTATTCGTATATTAATATAGATTCATATTAATATAATTTTTTTAGTTATATTAATACATATATATTTATTCATTTATTGATATATATATATATTTTTTTTTATTTATTCATATATTAATATTTATTAATATTTATTTATATATATATAGTTATATTTATTCGTATATTAATATAGATTCATATTAATATAAATATATTTAGTTATATTAATACATATATATTTATTCATTTATTAATATATATATATATATATCTATATATTTATTCATATATTTATATATATTTATATTTATTTATATATATATAGTTATATTTATTTGTATATTAATATAGATTCATATTAATATAAATAAATTTAGTTATATTAATACTTATATATTTATTCACATATTAGTATATATATATATATATATATTTATTCGTATATTAATTTATATATATATATATTTAGTTATAATTTTTTGTCCATACATTTATTTGTATATTAATATATATTAATAAGATTAGTTTTAAATACATTTATAAAATATGTTTTTTTCTATGTATTTATAAATAAATAAATACATACAAACAAACATACATATATACAACACACACACATACAGAGACACACACAAACACTGATATATATATACACACACACATGAATAAATACATATATATGTGTATTTGAAAAGCTATGGAATGTTAAAATGACCATAACTTCTAATATAGAAGTCCGTTTCAACTCCAAAACCATTCAAATCGAATAAAATGAAATAATCTTTAATATGATATGTGGTACAAGCCTTGATTACATCCGGATCATAATTTATACATGTTTCAATGTTAAAAAATCGGGTTACCCTGATTAAAAACTCAGTTTTGGTGGCCATTGGGGACTTTTTTGGCCTTGAAAAATGTGACTAAAGGTTTACTTGGGTCATTGGCATATAGAACTCATCGCAAGCTTCGATTTGATATGTTATAAAGCTCAAACGGACACCCGGATCAAAAGTTATGGTCGTTTGAAGTCTGAGTTACATTTTCAACTTATTTTAGATCTTTTATTCATTTTTTTGATTTTTTGTGTCTTCATATTGTTATTAAATGATTATTAATCGATTATAATTAGGAAATTTTTAATTAATAATATTTTTTAAAATATTTAAAATCAATTTTCACCAAATTTCTTATAGATTAAATGTAATAGTCTATTTATACTTATATAAAACATATTTAAGAAATATATATTATATTTATATCAATATAAATATACTTATATAAAAATATATTATTTTTCATGATATTTTTTTAAAATATAAATTTTATTAGCACTGATAAAGCCCCCCTTTATCAGTGCTACTAAAAAAAGTGTTGATAAAGGGGTCCCCTTTATCAGTGCTAAAAGAAGCGCTGATAAAGGGCAGTGCTTCCCTACACGATTTTGTAGTAGGGTGGGGAATGTGCCTAAGAGAAAATATTTTTCTTTTAAAAGAGGAAATTTTTTAAAAAGGTGTTTGATGAAAAACATATCATTATTTAATTTGGTTTACCCCATGTTGTCCATGACCTGCGGTAGGAATAACAGAGGGTAGTGTTCTTAGTGTGATGATAACTATGAGAATAGTGTATGTGGTGTGTGTTTTTTAAGGTTGATAGTATATGATATTTTCCAACTATTTTTTAAATCCTATCAATCAGTCATCAAAGTGTTTGTTGAGGAAAATGTTTTAGATTATGGTCAGGAATAAGGTAGAGACTTTTGAAGCATTGGGTGAATGGGGAGTTTAAGATGTGAATGGTTGAGTTTAAATAAAATGGTGAAGTTAATTATAAAAGGATGTGTAATGATGGAAATTTTTTGGGAACCAGGTTGTGGGTATTCCTTTTATTTTTGATTTGACCCATGCGAGGGTGGTTTGGGGTAGTGAGAGTGACCTACTTTGAGACCTTGGATTTGGGTTATAAGTCCTTGTTGGTTATGATATGGAATAGGAGATGTGTTTAGAGCACCCTTGGTAGAGATGTGGCCTTGGGTCGTGAGGCGTTATTCAGTAATGTGAGTGTGAAAACTCTTGTGGTTCGTGATCGTATAGATTGCATGCTAAACCTTAAGGATGGTGTCTGGGTTTTGGTGACCTTGTGAGTAGGGACCTTGCAAGTTGTGTTTGGATTCCAGAGAGGGATAAGTGGAAAGGATGATGGTTTGGTGATGTGACTTGAGTTGAGGTTATGCATTGAATGTTTTGGGGATAACAAGGGTGTCCTCATTAGAGGATAGGAAAGTGGTTCAAGTTCCTTAGAATTTGAAGAATGGGAGATGCTTCAAGGGTAGAATCAATGCATAATGAGTACCATTGAGTTTTGTTAAATGGTATAGTTGTTCCCTAGTTCTTTCATAAGGTCACCCAAGTTCTTGTGGTATGTTTTATGGTTTTTTTTAATGTTAGTATTATAGGGATTCTTTTCCTATCTTTTCGGATGACAATTAATGGAGGTCTTGGTGTTGTTTTCAAGTGTAAGACACATGAATGGCTAGAGCATGGTTAGATGCTTTTATTTTGAAGGTTACACCTAAGGTGAGGGTGGTCACGTGGCTGAGACTGTTTATATGGATGGTTTGGTTGTTGGGTGAGATTTTGAGAATACCTTGGGGCCGATGAGGTTGATTAATCAAGAGGCTTTGTTAGGTGAGTAAGTGGGAATTGGGATATGATCAGGTAATGGTGGGATTGTGGGAACTAAAGTCAGTGTATGAGTGGTTGTAGGAAATTTTGAAACCTTGAGGGCTCTAATGAGGTCTGGATATGGGCATGCACTGGTAAGGCACAGTTTTGATCGGGATAAGAATCTGACATTCTCTATGAAACCAAATAGGGAAGCATGGTTATACGAGAGACCATTGGTTTGATTGGTGTGGTGGACCATTTTTTTTCGAGTGTTTACTATTAAGGGAATACTAAAAGGCCTCAAAAGGTGTGGTATAATTAGTTCCATAGGAAACATCGGCTCATGAATTCTTAGAAGATAGTCAAGGATTGGTGGTGAGTATTGGTTAGCAATAATTCCAGAGTGGTTGTGGTTAAGTACTAATGAGATGTGTACAATAGGGAGTCCTGAGGTCATTGTCAAGTCATGATGTCCCATAGTGGGAGGTGACCTTAGCAATGGATAAGATGGTGGTGGTGTTCTTTGACAGCTTCTTAGTGTGCCTCAACTAGTGATGATCATTCCCAACATCTTGACATTAACCTAGGTATGTTGAGAAGCATTGGATTTATGCCAAGTGACTTGAAGGTGTTTTTGATGGATGAGAGAAATCATGGAGTTTATGCTCATGGGGGTGGTATTCATGGAGTTGTATGATGGGATATACCCCATCGATGGTTTCAGGTGAGGTCCTTGAGATGGACTGGGTGTCGAAGAATGATGATGGTTCCATTCATGGAGTCCAGGAATGGGACTACAAGCCATGTCCAATGGGCTACATTGTGTATAGTCTAGCTGACCATGTTCTAGTCTGTCCTCATCAACTCATGTTGTAAGAATGAACTACACCACATTTCATTAATGCACACATCTTAAGTAATTTCCGAATTACTCCGGATGAATTGAACAGAAATACACAACCTATAGATCTGACTACACAACATGTATTCATATGTTATCTGGACAGAACTTTCGGCACCACTTGATGAGATCCTCAATTTAATTTTAATCATAAAATTATTCTTTTTTTTAGATCTATGAAAAATGATAAGGGGGAACAAATCTCAAAATTCAGATTACAAGAATAATTATACATGAATTGAAAAACTAAATTATTAAAGTGTAACTCATCAACAAATTATTTGAATAATTATATCTGAAAATAAAATCTCTCTGATACAACTTGTAGGTTCCAAGCATAGAAGAATCGTAGGATGGGAATCTACCCCACTTTGCAAATTTACATAATTGATGATTAATCTGGGATAAATGAGACAATGAACACCAGTATCCAAATAATTGAATCAAAGATAAAAGATAAAGAGAGAACCCGGAACCAAGAAGATAAGATCGGCATATTTTGTTTATTAGATCAGATTGATGACAGATTTATATGTCGAACCATCGTTGATCAGACTATTACTGCAAGGAACATTATTCCATCTCGGCTGGCAACGATACCTTCTCGGCTGGGGCTTCTCCAGATGACCTCTTCATGGTAAGGGTGGGTTCTAGGTGTGGAGGGTTCAAAAAGGCCACTCCCAGATATTCCCTTCTAAAATAAGTATTTTTTTATAATTAATTTAATTAAATTATAGAATTATCTCCAAGGTGATTATTTCTTCATTGATGTGTCTGACCACAGGTCCAAGGTGCGGCTTCATTGCGATGTAGAATATAAGGATAGAAATCCTCTAGTGGTGATCCACACATGTACCACGAATTTCTAGACTTCACCGAAGGAGCCTTTGGGTACTAGCACTGAAGATCCTTCCGCTTGTGATGTCTGCCTTCGATCCCCTTGAGAATCAATTCCAAATCATTCTCCTTGATCTCATGTAGGAGGATCTCTCTTGTTCTTGAGCGTGTTCTTATAGGGGGAAGAGTTCTCTAAGCTCTAGAGATTTTCTCCAAGGAGGTTTTGCACAGAACGATTGGTTAGCTGGTCGAATGAACCCTTGGAGAAAATAGAAAATAATAACATGACAGGGAATTTAATTCACTAGGTAATAATAAATGATTAGCATAGGTGTCATTAATTAATTTATTATTTCATGTGAAACCCCATGTCAAATAATAATAGTGATGCTATTATTTCCAGGACATGTTATTCACTTGAACGTTATATTTAAATATTATTTAACCAAATAATATATAATAGTATTTCTCATCGTATCCATAACTTGGTCCGCCAATCCTCCTCAATATTTACCGGGCCACAAATAATGACTATTTATTTATGAAACAAATATAACTTCATTATTTTCTGATAAATAAATATTTCGTCCGCAATATATTCTCTCGAATAACTAGAAAAGAAATAAATACGAGTAGGCATACCTGAATAATTATTAAACCCCAACCTTGAATAATATTTATTCAACTTATTAAATAAATAAATTATTTAACTGAGATATTGTCTACACTTAGTATGTGACCCTCTATGCCTCTTTCTCGTTGGCATTAGGCGGGCTTGCCTAAATTCCAAGATTATTTTCTGACAATGGGTTAAGGTACCCAAGAAAAATAATCTAATGCCGCAATGCCATGTCACCTTATACAAATTCTTATCATGTAATATAATCCCTTTATCCTGCTATCTACAGTCAAGTAGGTTGCATGCAAGTGTCATCAACCAATGTGCTCGATTTCTCATTCTTTGACTTCTTGGAATTGGACATGCCTAGAGAACACCATGGACATGGATTTAGTTAGTCTATATCATTTCCATCAAAGGGCCTCAGATATCTACCTCCATAAAAGTTAAAAATAATTTCTTTCATTATTCATTTATGCAGTATTACTCATGACACGCCCAACATATCCTACCTTGCTGTGAACATCTGTCGTCACGGTTTTCATCAATACATCTAAGTGTGTGAGTCATAATACCCATTAATAATAATATTAAATTCTATGAACCAATACACATATCCTAGGATAGGAACATCCAATGACCCTTATGAATATGGATTTCCTATTAGAAGATCTTGTTCTCATAATATCCTCCTGGATATTACCAAGGGCGCACATCATGAGAATGTGCCTCAATGTTTCCTGAGTCCCCACCCGTGATAGCCTGTATCATTTTCACCCTTCAAATGATATCATACGAACATAGAACATATATTCAAGAATAGTTTCATTGCACTTCTGGGTTCACATCATAGCAGGGATAATCTATAACCTTTTAGTACGACAACTATTCTTAGGATATTATCACATACTATATCACACAGAAAAACAATCATGATGTGATAAGGATTTTATAAATATTAATCTAATGAATATGGGATTATCATAAAGTACAAATAAGTTGGTTTCTATGGAACCAAATCCAACAGACTCCTACTTTCACTAGAACCAAATGATAACAACTTTTAGTATGCTAGCCCTCACATGATATTCATGATTTTTCTGAGATAGGACTCTATTCAACGGGTCATCCATGTTCTCTTTTATGGACACTCTACTCACAAAAAATCCACCCCTTTGATAGAAATCCCTTAATATGTGATACTTTTAGAGTATGTTCTTTGTCCGTTGATATGACATCGGCTCTTTTTCAAGATCCACCGTTGTAGCATTATCACAATACAAAGTCATGTGATATTTACTACTAGGAACCACATCAAGATCCTAGACAATGTTATGAATTCATATGACTATCTTGGATACATCAGAAGCCTCTATATATTCATAATTCATTGTAGAATCATCTACAAGTGACTACTTTGAACTCTACCAGCTCAACGTTCCTCCATTGAGATAGAAAACATAACCTAATTGGGACTTCAGATCATTATGATCTGTTTTAAAACCAGAATCATCATATCCTATGATGAAAAGCTTCTCACCACCTCAATACACCATGAACATATCCTTAGTTCTTCTTAGATACTTAAGGATATTCTTGGAAATAGTCCTATGTTGTTCTCTTGGATCTGCTTGATATCTTTCTACCATGATCAGTGCGTAGGCAACATCATGTCTGGTACATAACATGGAATACATGAGAGATCTTATCATTGAAGCATATGGAATCTTACTCATCCTATATTTCTCATGTTGTGTCTAGGGACACATTTTATTGTAAATATGCATTGCATGTGACACTGAAACCAATCCCCTCTTGGATTGTTCCATACTAAATATATTTACTATCTAGTCAATGTATGTACTTTGACATAGTTCAAGCAGCCTCTTGGATCTATCATGAATGATCTTTATCCCTATAATGTAGGTTGTTTTTCCTAATTCTTTTATGGAGAAGCACTTGTTAAACAATTCCTTGACTAACTGCATGACCGTTATGTCATTTCCAATAAGAAATATGCCTTCAACATACACTATTAGGATAACGATCACATTCCCATTAAATTTCTTGTAAACACATGGCTCACATTCATTCTTAATGAAACCAAATTCTCTTATGGCTTCATCGAATCAAATGTTTCATGATCTGGATGCTTTATTTAATCCATAAATAGATCTCTTCAACTTGAATACCCTTTTAGCATCACCTGGTCTTATAAACCCTTCTGTTTGTGTCATATAGACATCTTCCTAAAGGGTCCCATTAAGGAATGCATTTTTGACATCCATCTACCAAATCTCATAGTCATGGAAATCTATTATGGAAAGTATGATTATTATGTATTTAAATAAGGAAACTGGTGAAAATGTTTCCCCATAGTCAATTCCTTAATGCTCGTTAAAATATTTATCCATTTTCATTGATTTATAGGTACTAAATTGACCTTCCATGTCCATTTTCCTTTTGAATACCCATTTACACCCAATAGGATTTACATCAACTGGTGCATCGACCAGAACCCAGACTTGGTTTTGATACATGGAATCCATCTCAGAATTCATAACTTTTAGCCATCTTACAGCTTTTGATCTCTCTAATTATTCCTTGTAGGAGAGAGTTTCATCATTCTCCAACAATAATGAGTCACCTTCCTCAGTGACAAAGAAATCATATGTCTCTAGTTCCCTTACCTCTCTTGTGCTTCTACACAGTACATGTATTTTAGGAACTACCTCTTATACAGGGACCTATGGAAATTTTTCCTATACCAACTCATGTTTATCTTGACCATCAACTTCATCGAAATAAATCTTTCTCACACTATCCTTTTTTAGGATGTGCTCCCTCTCAATAAAGAGAGCATGTCAAGCAACAATCACTTTCTTATCTAAGGGTTCATATAGGTAGTATCCCTTTTTTCCTTGGGATACCCTATAAAGATTCACTTTGTGCCCTAGGGTGTTAGTTTTTTTCCTAAGAAAGCCTTAACAAATGCCTCACATCCCCATACATGTGTATGCAACAAAGTGGGAAACAAAGTGGGTTTCCTTCCACTCCATATCTCAAAGGGAATCCCATTTTCTTCCTTAGTTGGTACTTATTTTAATGTGTATGTCGCAATTTTCTATGCATATCTCTGAAAGGATAATGGAAGATATGCATGAGTCATCATCAACCTTACCATATCCAACAAGGTATGGTTCCTCCTTTCACTAACATCATTCCACTATGGTGTAAAAGGTACAATGAGTTGAGATAGATACCCAGACTACTATAAAAGGTTGATGAACTTTTGGTTAAAATATTCACCACCTCGGTCCGGTCAAAGATTCTTTACCTTCTTTCCAAGCTGATTCTCTACCTCATTATTGAACTCCTTGAATTTATCAAAGGACTCAGACTTATACCTCATTAAGTATTCATAGTCATATATACTCAAGTCATTAGTAAAAGTAATGAAGTAAGAATATCCACCTCTAGATTCTACTGAAAATGGTCCAGATATATTAGTGTGTACCAATCCTAGAATCGTTGTGGCCCTTTAACCCTATCTATTAAATGGTGGTTTTTTCATTTTCCCTTATAAAAAATCATGACATATATCAAGTGGTTTTATCTTGGAAGAGTCTAAATATCCATATTGAAAGAAATTTGTCAGGTGCTTCTCGTTTACATGGACAAGGCATTGATGCAACAACTGGGTGTTGTATGAGTCATGTGAACTTGGTTCTTTATCAATTTCCAACACTTGGTTCTCGTAATTTAATACATACATGCCATTATTTAAATGTTCCCAAGAATAACATATTTTTTCCTTATAAAAGTAACAACACTTACATCCAAACTTGAAAATAAATCCATCTGTATCTAAACTCAATAAAGAAATTATGTTCTTGGTAACACTAGGTACATAATAATAGCCATGTAAAACCAAAATCATTCTTGATGAAATGTGAGGTGGTAGTCACCAATGGAAAGAGCAGCCATCCTCGCACCATTGGAAGCTCACAGATCCACCTCTCCTCTAGAATCAACTTGGTTCCTACATTTGAATATAGATGTGATCCCCACAAGTTGTATCTAATACCCAATGTTTAGAAATGGAAATATTGCACTCGATAATGAACACACATTTGGCTTCCCCTTACCTCTGGGTGTAGTTCCTCTTCCATTGGCCTGACTTACCACATGCAAAGAATACTGCCTCCTTTTCCTTGCCATGCCTCTGGATCATCTTCTTCTTGGTCGGATGGTGATCAGAGGCTTTAGATTGTTTAAAAATATTAGGACCCTTTTCCTTGTCCTTATGCTTCCTATTCACTATAAGGACGGTGGGTTTTTCATTCCCCATGTCCTTATCAACTTGGTGAATCAGGGCAATAATCTCTAATAGACTCTTCCCATTATTTCCCATATTATAATTCACAATAAAACTAGAGAAGGTCTTAGGCGGTGATGATAGTATGATATCTGTATGCAACTCATCTGAGAATTTAATCCCTAAGATGTCCAGATGCCCAATGTAGCGAATAGATTGACTACATGTGGTCCAGCTGCCACAGAATCTCCATGATTAGTAGTGAACAAAGCATTGGAGATTGCATACCTCTCTTATCTGGCATTGTCTTGATAGAGATCCTGAAGTTGAGACATCATGATATAAGCATCCATTTCTTCAGGTTACTTCAAGAACTCATTAGTTATGGATGATATCATGAGGAACTGAACATTTTTAGTGTCATTTAGATGTTTCTCATACATAGAGTCCCTCATCACTTGCCTCATTTCCAGATGCAACTAGTAAAGTCTCTTCAAGCACATAAAGTTTCCTCTCATGGCGAAGGATAACCTGAAGATGCCTTTACCACTCTTGAAAATTATTGTCGGCAAGAAGGTTTTTATTCTAAAGTATAGATCAAAATGATATATTTGATTTCATTTTTATTGATGTTTCTAAAAATTATGATGAACCGAGTTTTAGTGATTTATTTTTGAAAAATATAGACAAATAAATAAATTAATATATATCAGTCTCTCACTATTTTGTAAAAACCCAATAGCCCTCACCATTGGCTTCAAAATATCATATTTATTAGACATTATAGTGTAAAAGATCAATATTTCCCTTCACATTACCCCAACTAGGGTTGGTCATGAAACTTGAAAGGTATTAGGTTGGCATTCCAAATGCCAAATGCATTAACTCACAGCTGCTTGATCTGTTAAGTGGACTCCCCAATCCTGAAATCCTTAATTTTAGATTTCATCAATCTTTGCCTCTCAATTACACCTTGTCCTACTAGGGAAGTCAACCCTTGATGTAAACTAATTTAATTCAACCAAAAACTTCAAATTATAATTCCTCAATAATTGAAATCATTGTAACAAGGCTTGGTCAGGTACTCTAAACTATGGTTCGATTCTAACTGAAGTAATGGATGGTTATACCAACTTAATATTTAGTTGAGGGATTTTATCCTTTATGCGTAAATTTCCACTTCTTATCTTTTCACATGATTGTTAATGTTAAGTGGGATATACATAAGTGATTAACCATATATAGATAATATTTACACATAAGGAATTTTTATTTTAGTTCCATCTTTTTTTCTCATTAGTTTATTAATTATGTGATCACGCCAAACATTCATAATGAATAACCATACAACTGAACAAAATAAAATAAAGGGTATGATCATGAGCTTTAATATTGGTCAGTTTATCTATATGTTGATAAACTAAACCTGACCTAGGGAAGAAACACCTTGAACTATCTAAGGTTCGTGTTTACAGTTTTCCATCTATCCACCTTTATATCTCCTTGGATTGGTTTCACCTCAACTCCTAACTTGAACTGTCTACACTATCTTGGGAGATCCATCCATTACATATGCTTTTAACTCACACTTAGTTGAGGGGTAAAATGTGGCTTACATAAAAGAGTCCATGGGGACATAGACCTGACATATTAATGAGGAGAAGGAATGAAAGACAACAATTTTAATTTAATAAATAAATTAAAAGGGAACAAATCATATACAAAGGAATGGTATATCTCATGATCATCCATATACATCCAATGAATTACACATTTTATAATACTATCATTCAATTATTTATTCATTCTTATTAAGATAAATTACTCTTGAATCTATTTTTCAGTATCTTTAATTAATCAATCTTTTTTATATTAATCCTTTTTTGATTTTCCTTGAGATTCTCATACATAACCTTGTACATAACTTGTACCTTGGAAGCAACCCAATTGTAACATCCCTCTTCTGAGTTCCACGTAGAGGTGCCCCATACCTGGTTGGTCACATGACATCAAGCACATTTTCCTAAACACCAGAGGTTTCCGACTAGCAGAGAGGGCCTTAGGTGTGGTAGTGGGGAAACTATGCCCTCATTGGCAGAGTAAAGCAACAAAAATAAACAGATAACAATAGCGGAAAAAGTGATAATACCATACAACATTAAACAACGAAGGACTAAATAAATAAACAACTAGATCAGATATTTAAATGATGCATGATACATATGTATAGGAAAGAATCCAAACAAATCACAATGCTAGAATACGGCACTAAACCAAAGTACAAAGAAAACAAATAAACTCCAAAAGCATTGCAAGCCTCAGCTTGGTCTCATGCACTCCAGATGCACATCAATCAAGTACCTGAAGTAGAAGGGTTATTTCCCTTATCTAGACCTTCAACAATATAATCTGTTTGGGCCAAAAAGCATGACCCAAACAAGGTCTGAGACGAATCTCAGTAGGCAACCACCGAAAGATATGTGACTAACAGTCAATGAATATATATGGCAGGTAATAAGAAAAAAGAAGCAGTAAATAAGGAAGTACTCAAAAGTAAACAATCCTACAGTTTCAATTGCATTAATTTTTATATGACATGTAAGTAGATAATAAAAAAGTAACCCTCTAGGAATTACTCACAGTCTAACCCCTCTGGTTCATCTTTAGCACAGACTCTCCAAGGAAGCACTCACCTTCAATTCCCCTTACGGTATCGTATCGGAACTATAGACACTTTGTTGAAACACTCAATGTCCAATTCCCCCAGTGGTCTCACAACGTGGAACTATAGACACTATGAAAGAGAACAAAGTCTATCCCCCCTATGGTCTCGTAGCGTAAAAGTAAACAGACACTCTAGAGAACCCTCAGAATCCATTCTCCCTATGGTCTACTACACCGGGTTCCCATAGTCCTGTGTAAATCAATCGTGAAAAAACAATATATGGCTGCCAAAGTAATCCTCAATAAAAAAATTGGCTAAACTCACTACAACATCTCACAACATGTCAGATAAAATCACTTCATCCTAACAATATTAGGAATAGAAAACAAAGCATACTAACAGGAAAAGCTAGACCAAATAGTCAATATCAAGAAGTTATGGGAAACACATCCATATCAAGGTAAATAACCCTATTTACAATCATAAATCCTCTACTCAAGCACACAAGGAGTAGCAGACAATAACAGGGCTAAAAACCATATACATTCAATACCCCGAACAAGGGTATTGGGAACTTTTGCAAATATAACTCAAATAATAACTATAGGAACTCCCAAACCACCTACCTCAGCACTGTACAATCGATATAGTTGAATCCCAACCATTGATTCGACTTAGACCGTCGTAGATCTACAAAATTGTCTAAAACGTTCAACCAATAATATCTCATGAAAGAAAAAAATAGGAAACGAGGATCTAGAAGAAGGAAGAGTTTATCATGGTGATTCCAACACAATCAATGGTGGTTGATTAGGAGAACGGACGGTGATTCGGGGGCTCAAAAAATAATCATGCCATATGGTTGCTCCTAGACGAGACGAATGGAGAAGAGGGGTGTTCTATCGATTAGGTGTGACCCCGGTCCATTTAATGGAAAAACCGTACATGACTTATTCTTAATGGGTGCACGGTGTGTACTTTTTGTAACCGACCCCTGCTTTAGGTGGTCTCCAGGTCAGCCCACATGGCCATGTGATCAGCCATCAACGGCGTGTACTCCTAACATTTCCAGAAAATCAACTTTTTATCAAAAACAACCAGAAATGAAATACATACTTGAAGAGAAGATTTGGGTTCTTAAAATCTTCCCCCCTTAAAGAAATTTGTCCCAGAATTTCCCTAGCAAGTCAGCGTAGAAGAAGAATCCTCCAACAGCTCCGGCCACTATGATCGTATGTCGGCCTCCCTCTCCCAAATCTCATCATGTACTTGCATGTGCTGCCATTGCACTTATACCAGAGGAATAGACTGGCCACAATGAACCTTCACACTGTGATCTACAATATGGATAGGATGCTCCTCGAACGATGCATCCACTTCCAGCTCAACCTTCTCAGGTTAAAAAACTTGAGAGGGGTTTAAGAAGTAACGTCACAACTGAGAAATGTGGAAAATGTTGTGCATAGTCTGGTACCTCTAAGGTAACTGTAGCTGATAGGAAACCGGACCGACTCTCTCCAAAACCTCAAATGGTCCAACATATCTCATCAAAAGATTACCCTATCTCCTAATCCTCTGGTGTCCCAACCACGGTGTGACACACATGAAAACCTGACCTCTGACCTCAAACTCCGTATGTCATCATCATCGGTCAACATAAGACTTCTATCATGATTGCGTAGTAGCTATCCTCTTCTGAATCAACTCTATCTGTTCTGTGGTCTCCTGGACAAGATGAGGTCCCAGCATAGCTGTCTCTCCTGCTTCTAGCCAACATAGGGGTGATCGGCATGGCCTACCGTACAAAGCCTCATAAGGTGTCATCTAAATAGTTGCTTGTAAACTATTATTGTAAGAAAAATCCACAAGAGGTATGTGATTCTCCCAAGAACATCCAAAATCTAGGACACATGCTCGAAGCATATCCTCTAGAACATGAATTGTATGCTTGGACTGGCCATCTTTCTGGGGATGGTAAGTTGTACTCAGAAGTACCTACGTACCGAAAGCCTTCTCCAGTCCCTTCTAGACCCGAGAAGTAAAACAGGTGTCCCTATCTGAAACAATGGAGTGTGGAACCCCATATAGACATACAGTCTCTCAAATGTACAATCTTCTCAGATCATCAACACTGAAGGTCTCCTTGATTGGAAAGAAGTGATCAACCTTCGTGAACCTGTCAATGACAACCCAAACTGCATCATTCCCTCAAGGTGACCTCGACAAACCTATCATGAAATCCATCATGACATCATTCCATTTCTACTTGGGAATAGGTAACTACTACAAAATCCTTTCTGGTTGGTGATGCTCCGCCTTCACCTGCTGACAGGTGGAACACCTCATGAAAAACCCAGAAACATCTCTCTTCATACCTAGCCACCAATACTGATGGTGTAAATCTCGATACATCTTGGTGACACCAGGATGAACTTCCCAAGCTAAGGAATGAAAGTCCCGCATCAGCTCCTTGCGTATGTTTGCTGACACCCATACGCCCCCATGAAAACACAGGATCTCATCCTCACCTACTGTTCATCCAGGAACATGGTCCTCTCCTAAAACGCTCTCCCATAGAACTAGGCATTCATCATCTGATAGTTGCCTCATTCGCACTCAATCAAGAATAGTAGAGGTAACAGGTACAAAAGAAAGAAACTTCTGCCCCTATCTATCGTACACCTCGAAATGCTTCTCATAGAATAGAGCCATAAGATGCCACTCACTATTATCCTCCTAAACTTCTTGTATTTGAGTCCTCCTTCTCACCGCATCAGCCACTACATTGCCTTTCCCATGCATGTAGGCAAACTCAAAGACAATGGACTGAAGGTACTCAACCCACCTTCATTGTCTCAAATTTAGATCGTGTTGAGTAAATATGTACTTGAGACTTTTTTGGTCAGTGAAAACCACAAAATGTTCTCCCAAAAGATAATGTCTCCAACAGAATAAAGCATGACCAACTACAGCTAACCCAATATCATTCGTCGGGTAATTCCTCTTATGTGGCCCAACTGCCGAGACCCGAATCCAATGACTCCTTCTCCCTGCATAAGCAAAACTCCCATCCTGATACCTGATGCATCATATATTATAGTATAACTCTAGTCTGACTCAAGAAAAACTAGTATTGGTGCTGAATTCAACCTCCCTTTTAGCTCCTGAAAGGCCGACTCACAAGAATCTGACCACAAGTACATCACACCCTTCTTAGTCAGGCCCATAAATGGCCCAGATAAGCATGAAAATTACTATATGAAACATATATAGTAACTATATAGCCCTTGAAAACTATGTACCTCAAAGACGTTCTTCGGATGCTCCTAGGATATTACCACTCTCACTTTCTTTGGGTCTACAAACACTCTTATCGCTGAGATAACATGACCCAAGAAGTGAATTTGGTCCATCCAAAAGTGGCATTTTGAGAGCATATCATATAATTGATGCTCTCTCAGTGTTCTCAAAATGATCTCAAGATGTGTGGTATGGTCATGTCGAGTGTGAGAGTACACCAAGATATCATCCATGAAGACTACCATGAAATAATCTAAGTCTGGATGGAACACTGGGTTCATCAGTTCCATAAAAATTGTAGGTGCGTTTGTGAGACTGAATGACATACCCACATAATCATATAGACTATACATACTCTAAAAGGCTATAAGAGATATATCAGATGGTCTAACGCACAACTAATGGTAACCGGATCTTAAGTCAGTCTTCGAGAACACCTGGTCTCCTCGAAGATGGTCAAAGATATCATAAATCCATGGAAAGGGATATAGGTTCTTGACTATCAAATGGTTCAACTTCCGATAATCCAAACAAAGTCTGAGGGTGTCGTTCACCTTATTTGCAAACAGGATAGGTGAACCCCAAGGAGAAGTACTGGGTCAGATGAAACCATTTTCCTGCAACTCCCCCAACTGCTTCGTAAGCTCATGTAACTCTAGTGTAGTCATCCTATAAGGAGGAATGGACACAGGTGCCACCCCTGGCACAAGCTCAATAGAAAAGTCCACCTCTGGCTCTGGAGGAAAACCTGAAAAGTCCTCTATATATAAATCCCTAAAACAATCCACCACTAGAGAAAATTCCATTTCTGAAGTCCCATGGTCATCCGAATATATACTAGAAATATGGGTTGTAACTCCTTTCAACCCATGATGCTCGGGTCCCACTTTACTCACCTAGACTTTCCATTCGCCCTTATGAAGAAATGATCCACCCTCTGGTGATGTGAAACTCACCCTATGGTGATAGCAGTCAAAAACATCCTAGAAGGGAACTAACAAGTCCATTCCAAGAATGACATCATAGCCTGTCATATGTAACACATAAAGGTCCCATAATAAGTTACACCAACCAACCTCAAGAGGGCACTCCTTGAAAAATCGTACACTAGTTGTTCTTGTCTCCAACGGAGTTTCCAGTGTCAATAAATCATCAAAAGAAAAGATCAGAGTCCAAGGCTCTCCACAATAGCAATAGATATAAAGCTTTGGGAAGCTCCTATATTGAAAAGTGAAGAAGATAAAATTGAGGCAACTATGATAGTACCTTGAACTGTAGAGTGGTCGGGATCCTGCTCCTACTAGGTGTACTCCACTACAAAAGTTTGACCTACACTGTGGCCTTGTGAACCCTAAACTGATCCACCTTGTGGCTGTCGAAAACCCTGTATCGAACTACTATGGCCACGACCTCTACCTTGGCCTGAACGGCCTAAAAAACTCCAGTTCCCAAACTGATGAGAAACTAGTGGTTCTGCTCCGGTAAAAGGAGTCGAAATTGAACCCCTATCACCAGCTACTGGTGAGAAGATAGGACAGAAGATATGAAGATGTCCTATCTTGCTATAATATCGGCACTCCACTAGGTCTCTCAAGAAATGTGGTCTTGTATTCCCGCTCTTCCTGCACTGGAAGCACACCACCTGGACACCATAAGAAGTATTCTGCCTACTCTGATCTCCATGTGTAGACTCCCTGTGGTGCTTCCTACTGTCAGTCTGAGGGGTACCAACTCTGAATGTCGAACCGTCCTGGATTACAGCTCAATAATCCCTCATATTTTTCTTCGTGATCAATGTATGGTTGACTATAAAAGTGATGGAAGTCAACCTGAAGATATTCACCTGAGATCGGATGTCATGCCTAAGACCATTTTCAAGCTTCCTCGCCAAGAATAAGTCATCACCTCCTGGTATGGGTGTGAAGCGTTGCAGCTCGGTGATGTAAGAAGAATATTTCATAACTGAAAGAGTACCCTGATCTAGACTCATGAACTCTTGGACTTGATTGACCCTTAGAGTCTCCGGGGTAAAGTAGTCATATAAGGCATGCTGTAACTCATCCCAAGTCATAACCTTCTAGCATCCAATCTGTGAGATCACATCCCACCAACTCTTAGAGAAATCCCGAATCATATACATAGAGATATTCACCCTCCTCTCTGTAGGCGTCTCCAAATGCTCGAAGATAGATAGCATGGCCTATAACCATGACTCTGTAGCATGAGGTCCTCCATCCCCAGTGAAGGTGGGAGGATGCTACTACTAGAAAACCCGTGTCAACTATTCCATAGATGGGAAAAGATGCAGTACTCCTCGGAAGGTCTATATGAACCTCATAAAGCCCTCTCAGAACTGTTCATCGACACCTATATCCGGGATAATGACTAGTGCCTAGACGGGCATGACTAGAGGATTTGCTAGTAGTTCCTGAACATCTATATCTGGTGTCTAGTCAGTGCCCTGTAACTGGGGTACAACTAGAGGATGTCTCGGTGGCATTACTCTGTAAGGTCAAATGCACACCTTAGATCAATATTATCAAGGACTGAAACTAAGAAGTGTAATAAGGGAACAGGAGATATAAAGCATTCAAGATTTCAAAAAGGTGGATACACGGCGTTTATAACTCCTACACAATGTGTTCCTTTAAGCCTCCTCATGGGTGTGTACTCTTGCCAACCCTGGTCATGTAACACCCCATACACACGACATGTTCTCCCTAGACACAGCATGTACTTGAATCGTGTTCTTTTTCCTGAGTTCTTCTACACGACAAACCCACACGGTTCCCCTAGAACAAGACTACATAGCATGTTTGTGCTAGACACGATGTGTACTAGGTGAACTTCATCGAACCGTGTTGTTAGTCACATGGTCGGTTACACGGCTGACTCTATGCGGCGTGTTTGTGCCAGACACGGCGTGTAATCACTATCCATTACCCACCTGTGTCGTTGGTCACATGGATGGACACATGGTCAATACACACTGCGTGTACATCCGGTACACGGAATGTTCCACCAAATATTTCTCAACCCCGTTTCTCTGCCCACACAACTAGTGATACTGTTAGAAACTACACGGCATTTACATGCAGTGCAGGTCATGTACTTAAGAAAAACAATTCCTTCTCGAACAGAAGGATACATGGCATGTATTTATCATTACATGTCATGTATTCTGGGTTTTTTTGGACAGTAAGCCTCAGAAACTACTCTGGAACCCAGAAAAATACTGAAACAAACATTAAAGTGACAATTTCTGATTTGTGAGGGCCCATACTCCCTGTGAATCAAAGTTTGGCATCTTATACATGTCATATACAAGAATAACAGTACAATGATCCACTAAATTCCAATCCATGAGGGCCCATAACACCTCTGGGACCAAAGTTTGGCATTCATTCAAGTGAACTTTAAATATTAGAAATATCGTATTAAATAGCATGTATTTTATCAAGGCATTTATCACAATAGCATGCATAGTTTTTACAACACCTATCCCAACAACATGCAATCAGTAATGCACCCTAATTGGCATGACAAGAATAAATGACATGTGATCTCTAGCAAGTTCCTATATGATGCATGAGATGGAATACCCTCATCTCATCAGGTTTCAATATATATGGAACCTCAATTATATCAATGATAACAGCACAAAACATGTAAATCACCCAACGGTGAAATCAAATCAACTGTAAAAAGTGAAAGACCAGAAAAAATTACAATAAATGAGGTAAATTGTCTTTTTCCTATACACGATTTAGCTACTCTCGGACACAGCTTATTACCAATTACCCATTCTGTCCTATCCCTAACTAATGGCTCCACACAGTATGTTAAAAAGAAAATAATCCCTCTAATACCACTTTATAATGTTCTTGTTCCAGGTGCTGCCTAGAGGTTCCCCATACCAGGTTGGTCACATGGCCTCATGTGCATTTCCCCAAATGCCAGAGGCTGCCAACTAGCAGTGAGGGTCTTGGGTGTGATAGTAGGGAAACAATGCCCTCAATGGTAGAGTAACGCAGCTGAAATGAATAGATAAAAATAGAAGAAATAGTGATAATACCATACAATAGTAAACAGTGGATGACTGAAGAAATAAACAACTGGGGCACATATATAAATAATGAATGATAAATATGTATATTAAAGAAACCAAACAAGTCACAATATTGGAATATAGTACTAAACCAAAGTAGAAAGAAAAAAAACTTCAACATCATCGCAATCCTCATCTTGGTACCATGCTCTCCAAATCCAAATTTTTTATGTACCTGAAGTAGAAGGGTGCTTTACCTTATCTAGACCTACAACAATATAATCTGTTGGGGCCCAAAGTATGACCCAAATAGGGTGTGAGATGAATATCAATAGGAAACCACCCAAATATCTGTTCCTAACAGTCAGTGAATATATATGAAAGGCAATAAGAAAAAGGAAGTAATAAACAAGGAAGTACTCAAAAGTAAACAATCCTATAGTTTCAATTGCATCCATTTTTATATGAAAAGTAAGAATCTGATCAAAACAAGTAACCCTCTGGAAAGTACTCACATACCAACCACTCTGGTTCAACCAATCAAACACAAAAAAACCCTCTAGTAAGTACTCATAGTCTAACCCCTCTGGTTTAGCTTTAGCACAAACTCTCTGAGGAAGCACTCACCGTCAATTCCCTCTGTGGTTTTGTATTGGAACTATAGACACTCTGATGAATAACTCAACATCAAATTCCCCCTGTGGTCTCATAATTTACAACTACATACACTCTGAGGTAGCACAAAGTTCACCCCCCCTATGGTCTCGCAATGTAAAAGTAAACAAACACTCTGGAGAAGCCCTCAGCGTCCATTCTCCCTATGGTCTACTACACCAGGTTCCCACAACCCTATGTAAATCAATCATGCACAAATTATATTTGTAATTCAAAGTAAACCTCTATAACTACTTGGATAAACTCTTTACAACATCTCAAAACATGTCAGATAAAATCACTCCACCTAACAATATTAGGTATGGAAAACAAACCAGCCTAACAGGAAAAGCTAGACCAAATGGTCAATATCAAGAAGTCATGGGAAACACATCCATATCAAGGTAAATAACCCTATTTACAATCATAAATCCTCTACTCAAGCACACAATCCATAGTGGACAATATCATGGAGAAAACCCATAGACACACAATACCCCAAACAAGGGTATTGGGTACTTTTGCACATATAACTTAATGACTAAATACAGAAAGGCACAAACCACCTACCTTGGCATTGTACGATCGATATAGTTGAATCCCATCCTTTGATTTGACATAGAACACCGTAGAACTAAAAAATCGTCGAAAACGTTTAACCAAGAATATCTCATGAAAGAAGAGAAATTAGGAAACGAGACACTAGAAAAAGTAAGAACTTACCATGGTGATTACAATGCAATCAATGGCGGTCGATTTGGAGAATGGACATTGATTCAGGGGGCTCAGAGAAGAACCACACCATACGGTCACTCCTAGATGAGACGAACGGAGAAGAAGGGTGTTATGCCGATTAGACGCGACCCCGCTCTATTTAATGAAAAAAAGTACATTACGTGTTCTTCAAGGGTACAAAACGTGTACTTGCTTTAACCGGCCTCCACTTTAGGTAGTCTCCAGGTCACCCCACACAGCCGTGTACTCAGCCATTACACGACCAGCACATGGATACCTGTGGTAACTAGGTACACATCATGTACTTATAAGTACACAGCACGTACTCCTGAAATTTCCAAAAAACTCCACTTTTTCTAAAAAACAATCAGAAATGAAAGACATGCCTGAAGAGAAGATTCAGTTTCTTATATTGGTTAATACATATCCAAAACTACCCAACATGTATTTATACTGTATACACTTTATTCTTTGAGACATGTAGCATGAACGTAGAATTATAATTGTAATACAACACATACATGATGTGATGATGTTTGAAAATTACACAGATGTTAATTAAACATTTATATATATATATGTTAAACACATGTCACATGATGTGTCCCAACTTTATGCCCACACAAATGTATATGTCTCAACTGTTACATAATATAATAATAGATTTTTAAATCTGCATAATCTAGAAATAGTACACATCTTGTAGATCTGACTACACGGTGTGTACCATCCTCACCGTCCATCTGAAGTACACACCTGGGGAAACGACGTGTGTGGTGTACTTCAAAAATATTTCAAGTACACGACATGTCTAGTGGGCCACACTCTGTATAGACTCCGCGTTACATGGTCACCAGCCGGGAAAGCCCTGTATGGGATACATGAGTTGACCCTGACCCGAAGGGACTACATGCCATGTCCAGTGGGCCACATGGCATGTAGTCCGACTAACCGTGCATCAGTCTGTCCTAGTCAACACACGGTGTAAGAATTATCTACACCGTGTGTCATTAATTCACACAGCTTGAGTAATTTCCGAATTACACTTGATTCATTGAACAAAAATACATGGCATATAGATCCGACTACACGTCGTGTATTCTTCTGTTATATGGATAGAACCGTCGACACCTCCTAATGAGATCCTCGATTCAATTTTAATCATAAAATTATTCATTTCTATTAGATTTGTGAGAAACAATAAGGGAGGAACAGACCTCAAAATTCAAATTACAAGAATGATTACATATGAACTGACAAACAAAATTATTAAATTGTAAATCATCAAATAATTATTTAAATAATTATAAACAAAAATATGACTCCTCTGATACCACATGTACGTTTCAAGAGTAGCGAAAGTGCGGGATGGGTGTGTATCGAACTTTTCAAATTTTTATAATCGATGATTAATCATAGATCAATATGACGATGAACGCCGGTATCCATGAAATTGAATCAAAGATAAAATACAAAGAGAGAACCTAGAATCGAGAAGAGAGGATCGACATATTTTGTTTATAACTAATTTAATTAAATTTTAGAATTACCTTCAAGGTGATTCTTTCTTCGTTGATGCGTCTGACCATGGGTCTGAGGTGTGGCTTCATTGCGATATAGAATCCAATGATAGGAATCCTCTAGAATTGATCCACATGTGCTCCACGAATCTCTGAACGTCGTTGAAGGAGTCTCTGTGTGCTAGCGTGGAAGATCATTGCACTTGCAATGTTCTTTTTCTATCCCCTTGAGAATCGTTTCCAAATCCTTCAACTTAATTCAGTGGAGAAGGATCTCTCTCGTTCTTGAGAGCATTCTTGGAGAGGGAAGAGTTCTCTAGGCTCGAGAAATTTTCTCCAAGGATGTTGTGAACACAACGATTGGTTAGCTGGTTGAATGATCCCTTGGCTAATATAGAAAATAATAACATAATAGATTTAATTCACCAGTTAATTATAAATAATAAGCACAGTAACCATTACATAATTTATTATTCCAGGTGACACCTCATGTCAAATAATAATAGCAATGATATTATTTCCATGTCATGTGCTTAAATTTTACATTATATTTAAATATTATTTAACCAAATAATATTTAATATTATTTCTCATCGGACCCATAACTTGGTCTTCCAATCCTCTTCAATATTTACTAGGACTTGAATAAAGACTATTTATTTATTAAATAAATATAACTTCATTATTTACCAATAAATAAATATTTTTCCCGAAATATATTCTCTCAAATAACTAGTGATGAAATAAATTTGATCAGGCATACCTGAATAATTATTAAACCACAACTGGGAATAATATTTACTCAAAATGTTAAATAAATAAATTATTTAACTGAGATACTGGTTACACATAGTGTGTGACCCTCTAGGCCTCTTTATCATTGGCATTAGGAGGGCTTTCTAAAAGATTAATATTATTGTCTAGAAATGGGTCAATGCACCCAAGAGAAAGAAGTTGATGTCTCAACAACATGTCACATCATATGAACGCTTATCGTGTAATATAATCCTTTTGTTCTGATATCTCCAATCAAGTGGGTTGCATGCAAGTGTCATCAACCCATGTGCTCGATTTCTCATTCTTTGACTTATCAGAATTGAACTTTCCAAGAGAACACCATGGTCATGGATTTAGTTAGGATATATCATTTCCATCAAAGGGAATGAGATATCTACTTCTATTGAAGTGAAAAATACTTTCTCACATTATTCATTAATGCAGTATTACTCATGACACGCCCAACATATCCTACCTCCCCGCAAAGATTTATCATCACGGTTTTCATCAAAACATCGAAGTGTGTGAGTCATAATACCCATTAATAATAGTATTAAAGTCTAAGGGCCAATACAGACATCCACATATAGTAACATCCAATGATAATTATGAATGTGGATTTTCTACTTGCTGGTCTTTTTCTCAAAATATCATCATGGATATTACTAAGGACGCACAACATGAGAAGGTGCCTCAATGTTTCATGATTATCCACCCCTGATAGCATGTATCATTTTCCCTTCAAATGATATCATATAGCTATAGAACATATATTCAAGAATAGTGTCATAGAACTTTGGAGTTCACATCATAGTAGGGATCTGTTATGACCTTTTAGTGTGACAACTATTCTTAGGACATTATCACATATTATGTCACATAGAAGAACAATCATGATCTGTTAAGAAGTTTATAAATGTTCATCCAATGAATATAGGTTTATCATAAAGTACAAAGAGGATGGTTTCTAGGGAACCAACACCAACATGTTGAGAAGCTCTAGCTTTATGCTAAGAGACATGATGGTGTTTTGGTTGGATGAGAGACATCATGGAGTTTATGCTCATGGGGAAGGTATTTGTGGAATTGGATGATGGTATGTACCCCATTGATGGTTATGGGTGAGGTCCTCGGGATGGACTGGGTGTCAACGAATGATGTTGGTGTCGTTCACAGAAGCCGATAATGGGAACTATGTGATGTTTGTTTTCTCATTTTGGTAAAATCTAGACATCTATGTCTAAGTTTTGGGGTTCATTTTATGATTGAGTGTAAGACGTGGTAGTTGGAATTCTTCATAGTAAGCAATGGTAATGATACTCTTAAGGTGGGGAGTGATAAGTTAGTCTTAGATGTGGTGAGGATAATGTTGAGTTGATTTAGTGGCACTATGATTCCAATGAGAAACCTATGCGGTGAACGTTGGGTCTTTTAGAGAGTCCAGGTGGGCCTTGATTATTGTGGTTGTTTGAGTATACTGGTGGATTGGGGCTCAGGGTAGTTCCAAATGATGTTTTAAATGCCTGTGTTAAAGCCATTGAAGGGGGTGGTAAGACATAACAATGGTTTATAGAAATATATGTTTGGTTCACTACTGGGAAGTTGGGTTTTCCCAACACTTTTATACCAACGGTTCAACATTATCGTTTGTATAGGGGTTCTTTACCAATAATTTATTTAAATCGTTGGTAAAGGTTGAGTTAGTGAAGGATTTCCCAAAGGTTTGAAGAAACCGTTGGGAAATCTACAAAATTTTCTCCCTTTACCAACAGTTTGTACAAACTGTTGGTAAAGTCCATGCTTTTCCCAACAATTTTTAAAAACTATTGGGAAAAGTCCCCCCTCCCCCAAATACAGCACCCCGACCCCTGATTACACCGAAGCATATATTCTCCCCGATTTCTAGAAGCCCCCGCGTAGGCGAACCCTACCTTGAGGACTTCCATTTGATTGTCTGAAACTCCCCCATCTAGGTTATAATCCTTCAACTTCTCCCCAAATACTGACATAGAAGCCCTAATTATGGTAATTGACATGGTTGTTGTGTGGTCTACCAAACTCTATGAGCTAACATGGTGAGTTGAGGTATCTTATTCGTTTCTAGTGTTCCTCATCCCAACTATGAGTGGATATCCTTCTATTCTCAACATTTCTCCATTTATTTCACTATCTAAAAAGATCATGTCGTTATTCCCTATTTCTAGGGATTTTGAAAAAATTTACGATTCACACTATTTGTTATTGAATCAATGACTAATACATGATTGGTAGATGTCTCTGAGTATATAGAAGATAGTTTATAAACTATCCCTTAAAAGTATCACTATTTTGTGTTCTTTATGATGTGTAGTATCATTGACATACTTTATTATTAATCTCAAATTTAAAAATAAAATGTTTTTGTCTATACTTTTTGAAATTAAACCTCCTTACGATCCATGAACAACCTACCAGTGTAGAAGCCTAAACTTTATCCACCCATGGGGTGCACATGACTTGGGTAACTAATTGGGTAATGAAAGGTATGACCATATGGGTGCCAAGAATGAGTTATTGAAAACGAGTGAATGATTTGGGATTCTTATAACACATAATGGGACCTGAGGCATGTGCCTCTTATATGATACCTATTGAATATAAATATAAATAAATTTTAATTTAATTTTTGAGAACTTGTTCTTTGATTAATGATTTGGAATTCCTTGAAGAAACCAACCAAGGATTCATGTTAAAAATATATATTTTAATTCCATTTAGAAAACCCATTGGATTAATGATGATTTTTTTAGAATACCTTGGGGAAATCTACCTTGGATTCATAGTGATTATGATTTAGGAAGCCTTGGGGAAGTCCCCCTTGGATTCTAAACTAGAAGCCTCTCTCTTTACATAGGTTGGGAACTCCTTCCTCTCTATAAATCCATCTAAAGTCAATCAAATTTTTAGTTCTACACTCCAAATATGTAAGGCATAACTTAGTTTTAATGTTTTGCATCTATTATTCTTTGTTTCTATTTTAATTTGACCTAAACCAGGTGGTGACGTGTGTGGCATGTCATACCCAATAAGTGTAGTTTGATTTGTTTTCTGTTTTCATTTTACAATTCAAGTGTCATGATTATATGAATCAACTTGATTTGAAGTCTTCATAGCCACTCCTTTTATGTAGTTAGTGAATCATATAAACTAATGGAGGTGCTGGTGAGATGTATCCCCACTCAAAGATGGTAAATGGTTTGTTTAGTCATATTTTCATGAGGTGGGTAATGGATATAAGGATGTTCCATGTGAATGGATTGAGGATGGTTGGGGTAGTGGGGTCGGTGGTTCTCCTTTTTTTAGTGGGGTGATATGGTACTTTCTGTGGACTTTAGTTTGGGTGTTATGAAATGTACTAACTTTTCACAATATTTCTATTTTTTAGCATCAATAACTTATTTAAAAAACTCTCTTTAAACATTCTGCATCTTTCATGAAAATCCTTCACTTTTAATATCTTGAACAATGTTCTATCAGGTCTATGGTGTCTTCTTGTATGTGATAAATGAAAAAATTACAAAACACATCTCACCTCCAATTTAGGCACACATAACTGAATTTGTATATCTGTAAATTGTTTTGATTGTTCACTACAACAACTAAAAACTCCTTCCTTTATCATTTACTTAAATATATTTTTGATTAGACGTCAATCTTATTGAATTGATTATGACAAAATGACTTATAACAATTCTTTGTACAGAATGGATTGAAGTTGGATGTATGAAACTGATCGGATCTCAAGCGATTTTCAAAACAATTTGGAGAGATTTTTAGATTTTTCATTTCACAATACTTCGGATAATGGTCGCATACACTTCCCATGTTCCAATTGTGTTTGTAGACCTTGATTGAGCCGTGAAGAAGTTAGCTACCACATAACCAAATATGGTTGTCAAGAAAACTACTATGTGTTGTATCACAATGGGGAGAAAATGAAATCTCAAATTGCTGATGATCGAAATGAAAGGACTGGACTGGATAATTTTTTAGGTGATCAGTTTCTGTTTATTCATTATCATGAAAATGAAAGGATTTCGACTCAAGAAGACTTCGATATGAGGACAGATGATGCATCTAATGAAAATGATGATATTATTAGGGTGAAAAAATTAAATGATGTTTCCATGAATCCTGTATATCAACAATGCGATAAAATCAAAAAGTTGGAATTTTTAATCTGATTGTTTCTTGGGAAAACTATGTATGGGATTTCTAATACAGTAATCGATTGCATTCTTACCTTCTTGGAAGATTTACTTCTAGATGATTCAAATCTTCCCTCAAACCACTATATGGCATGGACGTTAGTTGAGGAACTTGGATTTTCAAGAAACAAAATTCATGCTTGCCCGAAAGATTTCAGTTTATTCTAGGAGGAAAGTGCTGAACGAAATGATTGTATAAAATGTGGCACATCCCGCTGGAAGTCAAAACATAATGGAACACCATCCCGCATGCCACAGAAATTAATGTAGCACTTTCCATTGATCCCTAGACTCCAGAATCTTTTTATGTATGAGGAAATATCAATAAAAATGTGATGGCGTGATACCGAGATAAAGAAGACTAACGATGATTTGGTTCAACCTGTAGATAGATTTACATGGAAGATATTTGATGCTCGATATCCTGAATTTGTAGATGAAATGTGTAATGTGATGATGGGTCTTTCATTCGATAGTTTTAATCTGTTTGGGCGGATTCTTACTTCACACAGCAAATGGCCGGTTTTTTTAAACATTTATAATCTTCCCCCATTGTTGTGTATGAAAAAACCTTTCACTTTCATGAGTATACTCATATCTAGCCCTTCTGATCCCAGCATTTATATTGACGTATAAATGCAACCTTTAATAAAAGAGTTGAAACTTATTTGGGACGTGGGTGTGTGCACATACGATTCATATTTGAAAGACATATTTCAGATGTTTTCTATGCTTATGTGGACGATCAATGATTTTACAGCTTATCCAATGATGTCTGGATGGAGCACGAAGGGAAAACTATCATGTCCTATTTGTATGAAGAATACATGATCTAGAATATAGAAACATCGTTGTAGTTTCAGATTTATGGGACATCGACGATTCCTTCTAATGGACCATCCTTATAGAAATAATCCTCGAAGATTTAATAATACCATAGAGACCGATGATCCACCTTAGTGTATGTCTAGAACTGATGTTCTTATTGAATTGAAAGATTTCAATTTTTCATTTGGGAAGGGTCAAATAAAATTTGGAAAGAGAAAGAATGTTTCCACTGATCAAACCTGTTACAATTGGATAAAGATGAGTATCTTTTTTTATTTTCCCTATTAGTCAACCAATTTTTTTACATTATTGCTTAGACGTAATGCACATTGAAAAGAATATATGTGAAATTTTACTTTCAATACTTATAAATGTTAAGGGAAAGACAAAAGATGATTTACGGTCTCAGAGTGACTTGGTGGATTGGGGAATCAGAACAGAATTGCATCTTGTGCATATAAGTGAAAATAAATGGCAACTTCCATGTTATTCTTATGTGATGAAACCTACCAAAAAATAATTTCTGGAAGTATTATAGACTATTAGATTACCTTATGGCTATTCAGGAAGCATATCTAAACGGGTCAATAGAAGAGAGTTGAAGCTAAAATCTTTGAAGACTCGTGATTATCACATTCTTATGAAACAATTGATTACAATAGCAATCCTTCGTATTTTGTCTAATAATGTAAGGGTGACTATTATTCGGTTGTTCCATTTGTTTAGAGATCTTTTTTCTAAAAAGATGTCTAAGTATTTCATGAAAAAAATATTGACATATGCCCCATTAATTTTGTGTGATTTGGAGAAAATATTTCCTCCGTTATTTTTCACATGCATGCTACATCTGACTATCCATATTCCCACTGAAATACTTCTCGGAGAACCTGTTTATTTTCATTGGATGTATCCAACTGAAAGAAATATGTACACATTAAAGTCTTATATCTGAAATAGGAATCATCTCAAATGTTCTATCGTGAATGGTTACCTGGCTCAAGAATGTATGGATTTCTGCTCAACATATTTATCTGATCTTACTACAAGAATGAACAGACCAATGAGAAATGAAGAACCATATTAGAAAATTGAACCCAGTTTTCCATCACTTTCTCAAACAGGAGGAATTCCTGGATCATATACATTGAAGGCATTAAGCCTTGAAGAGTGGAAGATGCCACATCACATAGTTTTGTTCAACTGTGATTTGTTCGATGACTACATCAGGTAGCTAAATTAAATATGTATATCTTACATATATATATATATATATATATTAAAATATTCATATCTTTTATCTACGGGGAACATAAAATAATGATAAATAGCAAGGATCATTTTTTATCTTTGAGAAAAAGGGAGAATTTTCATATCAAAGAGTTTTATGCTTGGTTAAAATTGAAGGTAAAAATATTACTGTTAAAAATAATTAAATCTAAATTTAATTAAGTTTAATATTCATTTATATTACAGGTACTGGGTTCTCAGGCTGACTCTGTCTCAGAGGAAATAAGAGCTCTGGCTTTTGGTCGTAATACTGTGGTTCGTGACTATAAATCAATTATTATCAATGCGTACAAATTTATTGTCACTGAACGAGAAAAGAACACGAGAACACAACATGATGGTGTTATGGTTACTATCACAATAGATTGTTATGCCAATGCATCAGATAGTAGACCGTGATTTTAAAATGTGGTTTATTATGGATTTGTTGAAAAAATAATAATATTGGATTATTAATCTCATGGATGAGTCACAATGATGAAATGTCATTGGTTTGATTCGATGAAGAGATATACCACATTCATTTATGATTGTGTATTTCAAGTAATTAATATGACTCACACTCTTGCTACCAAAGTACCATAGGTATTAGAATTAATGGATAAACAAGTTTTTTATGTCAAAGACCGACTTCAACATGAATTTGGTGTCATAGTTGAAGTAATTCCAAGACATATTTTTGATGATGGTGATGATGGAATTGACACTTTCTCTACTAAAATTGGATCCAATCCATTTATTTCTTTTGATGACTCTAATAGATCAAATTGTCATAGTTGATTGTGAACATGAAGTTGTGGTGGAAAATATATAGAATCATCCATCCATGTTCTCAATTCTTTTGGTTTACCTCAATTTGGGTTACTAAGGTTGGTACTATATAAATTGATTTAATATTGATTACAAATATGTTGTATCTAACTTGAACATTATGTGAATTTTCAATGTTTATTGGTTGGAATTTTTATTTAAATTGAATTTTCTAATTTATAATTGAACTGCATTTAAACCTATGAAACCAACATTTCTAACTTGGTGAACATTTCAATGCATCAACTGTGATTTGTATAAAATTTGTATGACTCTAATACCTCTCTTTAACATTTTACCAAGTAATGAACATGATTGTTTGTATTCTTATGCAAAACATGTATTGAAACTTGCATCATCTACCTGAGCTGAAGAAATAAAAATTTTCCTTAATTTTGACAACTGCCTTACCACTTATGAATCTAGTAGAATCAATGGTCCATGATTTTAATAGACTGATGACACTTAGCAAATAATCATCCAACTAAAAATTAAATTTCTTTATTACATCTTGTACGATTTGTTGACTTCATTATATATTTGTTCAAGCTCACCTAAAACAATGGTTAGTTAAATTATACATGAATCCCCTTATTCCCTCTCATTTATTTTGTTTTTTGGGTTACACATTAGTTATCCTTTTCTAATTACTTCCATATTTGTTTTCAAATGCAGGAAAATAAAACCAATTGAAGAGACGTGACGAAAACAGATTATGGACAATAGTTGTCGCATGACTGAGCTGGGCATTCCACCACTAGTGCATGTAGTGAGTATTTTATTTCAAATATATTTATTTAAATTATATATTGTTTCATGTGATTAATTTTTTTTAAAACATTTTTTCATGATCCATCTATTAGGCGATTGTTATTTGATGAGCAGCCTAGTAGTGGTCTCAGTACTCTGGGTGTTCGTACGAGGGGGGTGGTACGGGAGCTAGACGATCTGGTCGGTGTACCCGATTAGACCCTGACCCTCCCACTAACATACCATCCATCCCATATTTTGATCACGATGTACTATTAGGGACACACATGATATTTAGGCCTCCCATGTTTTCACCACCCTTTACATCTGAGCCCCCTCACCAGTCTGTACCATATCTGATGATGATTCCTACTCCCCATCCAGCATTTGGCCAGCCATCCCTATCATTTTCTTTTATATTTGTTTCCTTTTTTCCAAGCTTTTATATTCCATCTTCTTAGACTCCTGCTCTTCCAGATTCTATCCTTGCAGAGTATACATTTTGACCCACTCCATCTATACAGGGTGTTCCTTCAGTTTCTGCGGATCTACTAATGCCCATTGATCGAACTACCGCATGTATTCTTATACAACTCGAAAAAATTGTTACACCATTATTTATTTTCATTATTACCTGAATTGAAAAAATATTTGTTTTTATTTCATAACAGATATATCTATTGATAGGAGGCGGGGGCAGGGGAATACATGCATGCATGCAGTGTGGAACAGTCGCACGCAGTTGATGGTGGACTACAATGAAAATAGTCAGATGATTGAAAAATCAGGGCAGCAATATTGGAGTTTTTTGGTGACACTTTCCAAATACTCCAACATCATTCCTGTCAGCTCGCTCTCATGGAGACAGCTGCCAAATGAAGTCAAGGATAAAGCCTGGGCAGAGATATGTGTAAAAAATCTGTTGTATTTAATGCAATACGTTAATTTTTGTATTTATATGAATTAATATGTTGGTTTCAGCTGTAGTTTAATTTCCCCAATGGTGAGGGTGCATGGCCAACACATCTAAAGGATTTAGGCGAGCTTTGGAGAGCTTATAAGCACGAGTTGTACATTGGTTGGCATACTAAAGTGGGAATAGAGTTAGAGGCGGTCCCTTTCGTGGATGATTGTCTGTTATAATAGTACCGATAGATGATTACTCATTGGACAACTAGACAATTTATAGTATTGATCGAATTAGATGTATTTAAATGAAAATTTTCATGTTTTTCGTTAATACTATTTATTGAATTTTATTTAGGATACATATAGAATAAATAAAGAAAACATTGATGCTAAGAAATAAATCCATACATTGGGACGTACTACGATGTCAGATTATGAAAGAAAGCAGGTATGCCAGTTTATAATCTTTCTTTACGACTTGCACTTTCTATTGCTTCCTCCATAATTTATTTGATTGATAAAGTTGTTATATAATTTTAGTTATGAAATTACAATGTTTTTTGGTATCCTATTTTTAATTATGGTTTCCTACATTCAATGTCATTATAAAGGCATAAATTGAATATAGAAGGACATGTGCTTTGAGAAAAACTATTTTCCTTGAATAGAAAGAATAAAGATGGAAGTTAAGTTAATGAACCAACTCAGTAGAATATTGTAAGTTTTACTTTTTAGATTTAAAATTTTAATCTCTATTTTGTAACTTAATAATCTATTTATATTTGTAACAGTCTGCTTTAGATTCCCTTAATGCCCAGGAACCTGAAAAGTTTGGGCCAAACCATCACTTACATCAAGTGTTGGGAGATGAGAAACCTGGTAGAGTATGTTACAGACCTGGGAAGAGTATAGTTCTGACGAGGTATTGTCCCTCCTCCGGTATGAGTTGCAGTGCCACCGAGTTACAGCGGGTTAAGGCACAGGTATAAGAGGCTGAAAAAAGGGCCGCAGAGATGGCAGTAAAGTTTGCTAGGGAAAACACTGCATTTATGAAACTGATGGAAGTTTTACATTCAACACTTCCACCAAAGGCCAACATTTCTTGTGATGAATATATGTCATCAATGCGTTTTATATATGGTGCACTAGGTGGAAGTTCTAGTGGTGGTCGAGATGATGGCGAGGAGGAGGCTGAGGTGGAGAAGGAGGAGGTCGAGGAGGAGGTCGAGGTGGAGGAGGAGGGTGAGGAGGAGGCCGAGGCGGAGGAAGAGGGTGATGAGGAGGCTGAGGTTGAGTACAAGGGAGAGGAGGAGGGTGGGGATGATGATGGGGATGATGATGAGGATGTGGGTGAGGGTGAAGATGATGGTGATGATGGTGATGATGGTGATTGTGATGAGGGGCAGATTGATCTATTACATTTTTTACTGATATTTCTAACCTTTGATGTTTATTGATTTGTGGTGCCAGAATATATGTGTGATTAGGTAGGTCACATTATCTTTATTTTTATCTATAAATAATAAAACTTTACTTGATGATTTTTTGTGACTGATTCACCCCTCCCCCAGACAGCCCCCACCCACTGGACACCCCCACCCCACTGGACAACCCATACCCCCATGGATAGCCCTGCCACCCCCGTGGACAGCCTTCCCACCCCCCTGGATAGACCTCCACCCTCTGTTCATGGGTTTTCTAGTTGTGGGTGTTGATTTGAACAGTGATAAAACATCAGTGGTTCCATAATATTTTTCTCCATAAATGAAACCTTGAATTTAATGATTGACTGGAAATGAGATTCTAAATGATTTAAATGATTATTTATATATTATGAATGTTTTATTTTTAAAAATCATGGATGTTGTGAAACCCTTCTATTTTAATGAAATTGTAAATTTTTAGTGGAATTTAGAAAATTGGTGGTCTGATTAGAAATTGATATAATGAAATTATTTTTTTAACCTTGAAATAATTTGCTTAGAAAATATGTAAATACCATCCCATGAACCCCGGACAGCCCCCCGGACACCCTCCCCCACCCTCCTCCCTGGACCTCGGACAGCCCCCCACCCTCCTCCCTGGACCTCGGACAGCCCCCCACCCTCCTCCCTGGACCCTGGATATTCCCTCCTCCCTGGACCCTAGATAGCCCCCCAACTTCCTCCTTAGACCCCGGACGCCCCCCCCCCCCACCCCCCCACCATACTCCCGAGACACCGGATAGCCCCCCCCCCCACCCTCCTCCCCGGACCCAAGAATGCCCCCCAGACAGCCTCTCTTCCCTCCTTCCTGGACCCAAAATATCCCCCCAAACACCCCCCCCCCCAGACAGCCCCCCACCCTCCTCCCTAGACCCCGGACAACCCCTCATACATCCCCCCGAACAGCCCTCCACCCTCCTCCCTGGACCCTGAACATCCCCCCTCCTTCCTGGACCATGGATACCCCCCCTCCTCCCAGACCATGGACAGCCCCCTCCCCTCTCTCTGGACATATGTGTTTTTTGTGCTATTGAAGGTATTTTTAGTGGTGTTTGAAGTATGTTTTCATGTGTTTTTTGTGCTGTTTTTTATGCTGGTGTATGCAATGAGGTGTATGAAGTGTATTATGCAGTGTATTATGTAGTGTGTTATGCACTGTGACTGTTTTTTGTGATCTTTTTATGTGTTTTTTATATAGGTGTATATAGTGTATTATGCAAACTAGGCTATTTTTATGTGTCTTTTTTTTATATAAGGCTATTTTTATGTGTCTATTTTTATATAGGTGTATCTTGAGGATGTTTGCAGAGCTTTGTGTCTTTGGGAACTCCTTGGACATCCCCCCTCCTTCCTGGACCCTAGACAGCCCCCCCCCCATCCTCCCTGGACCCTGGACAGCCCCCCACCCTCTTTCCTAGACCCCAGACAGCCCCCCGGACAGCCCCCCTCCTCCCCAGACCCCAGACAACCCCCCAACCCGACACCCCAACATTGGGCGAGTGGCGATTCGGAATATATAAAACATCACAACAACTCACGAAAGGATAAGGACCACCTACCTTGATTCCGGAGACAATCACACTCTTAATTCGAACAGAAATGAGGGTTTTAGAGCTTCAGAAGAAGATGATAGAAGAGTGAAAATCCTAATCGAAAATAGGAAGCAAGGAGGGGATTAGACTCACCCAGATCTTCAATCTGCACTTGACGACACTCAAAACGCCCAAGGATCATAGGAGATCTACCCTTAAGAGCTCTTGGGAGCTATGGATTGTGTTAATACTTTATCACAAGGATCCATGGGTCATTTTTAACTTTTAAAATTCAACCCCGCCTCAATATGAGGCACGATGTGGCAGGTACCACTCAAAGTGTCTCACTTTTATTTGAAATGGACGACATTTTAAGTGAAAACAACAACTAGCATACGGAAAACAACCAAACTCATTCTGATTCTATTTATATGTTAGGACAATGATCCATGGGTCATTTTTGACATGTACGAGTCAAATACAGCTCAATTTGAGGCACGGTGTGGCTGGTACCACTCAAAGTGTCTCACTTTTATTTGAAATGGACAACATTTTTAGTGAAAACAAAAACCGGCATACATAAAACTAACCAAACGCATTCGGATTGTGTTGATACTTTTGGACTACGATCCATGGGTCATATGTGACGTGTAAAAGTCAACCCCCCCTCAATATGAGTCACGGTGTGGTTGGTATCACTCGATGTGTCTTTCTATTGTTTAAAATGAACACCTTTTAAAGTAAAAATAATTAGCATGTGGAAAACTGACCAAATGTATTTGGATTGTGTTGATACTTTAGAACAAGGATCCCTGGGTCATTTTTGACATGTACGAGTCAACCCCACCTCAATCCAAGGTATAGTGTGGTCAGTACCACTCAAAGTGTCTCACTTCTATTTGAAATGGACAACATTTTAATTGAAAACAATAACTGCCATATGGAAAACTGACCAAACGCTTTCGGATTCTACTGATACTTTAAGATAATGATCCATGGGTCATTTTTGACATGTATGAGTCAACCCCACCTCAATCTGAGGCACGGGGTGGCTGGTACCACTCAAAGTGTCTTTCTTTTGTTTAAAATGGACATCCTTTTACGTAAAAACAACTGGCATATGGAAAACTGACCAAACGTATTCAGATTGTGTTGATACATTAGAAAAAGGATCCATGGGTCATTTTTTGATGTGTATGAGTCAACCCTACCTCAATCTGAGGCACGGTGCGGCCGATAAAACTCAAAGTGTCTCACTTTTATTTGAAATGGACAAAATTCTAAGTGAAAACAACAACTGGCATACGGAAAACTAATCAAACGCCTTTAGATTGTGTTGATACTTTCGTAAAATGATTCATGGGTCATATGTGATGTGTACGAGTCAACCCCGCCTCAATCCAAGGCACAGTGTGGCTGGTATCACTCGAAGTGTCTTTCTTTTGTTTAAAATGAACACCCTTTTAAGTAAAAAAAATGGCATGCAGAAAAATGACCAAATGTATTAGTATTGTGTTGATACATTAGTACAAGGATACATCGGTCATTTGTGGCGTGTATAAGTCATCCTCGTCTTGATATGAGGCACGATGTGGTCGGTATCTCTCAAATTGTCTCACTTTTATTTGAAATGGACAACATTTTAAATGCAAACAACAACTGGCATATGGGAAACCGACAAAATGCATTCAGATTCTGTTGATACTTTAGGAAAATGATACATGGGTCATTTCGGACATGTAAGAATCAAACATGCCACAATCCGATACACACTGTGGATGGTACCACTCGAAGTTTCTTTCTTTTGTTTAAAACAGACACCCTTTTAAGTAAAAACAACTGGCATACAAAAAATCATCAAATAATATTCTAATTGTGTTGATACATTAACAAAAGGATCCATGGGTCATTTTTGACGTATACGAGTCAACCCCGCCACAATCTGAGGCACAGTGTGGCTGACACCACTCAAATGTCTTTCTTTTGTTTAAAATGGACACCCTTTTAAGTAAAAAGAACTAGAATACGGAAAACCAACCAAACGTATTCGGATTGTGTTAATATTTTATCACAATGATCCATGGGTCATTTGTGAGATGTACGAGTCAACCCCGACTCAATCCAAAGCACAGTGTGGCCGATACCAATAAAAATGTATCACTTTTATTTGAAATGGACTACATTTTAAGTGAAAACAACTGGAATACAGAAAACTAACCAAACACATCCAGATTCTATTGATAATTTAGGAAAATGATCCATAGGTCATATGTGATGTGTATGAATCAACCCCACCTCAATCTGAGGCATGGTGTGATCGGTATCATTCAAAGTGTCCTTCTTTTGATTAAAATGAACACCCTATAAAGTAAATAAAACTAGCATACGGAAAACCAACAAAACGTATTCGGATTGTGTGGATACTTTAGAACAAGGAACTATCGTTCATTTTTGATGTGTATGAGTCAACCCCTCCTCAATATGAGGCATAGTGTGGCCGGTACCACTTAAAGTGTCTCACTTTTATTTGAAATGGACAACATTTTAAGTGAAAACAACAACCGGCATACGGAAAACTGACCAATGTCATTCAGATTCTATTGATACTTTAAGAAAACAATCCATGGGTCATTTTTAATGTGTATGAGTCTTCCCCACCTCAATATGAGGCACGATGTGGCCGATATCACTCAAAATGTCTTTCTTTTGTTTAAAATGGACACTCTTTGATGTAAAAACAATTGGCATACGGAAAACCGACAAAATATATTCGAATTGTGTTTATACATTAGTAAAATAATCCATTGGTCATTTTCGATGTGTATGAGTCAACCTTGCCTCAATCTGTGGCATGGTGTGGTCAGTATCACTCGTAGTATCGGTCTTTTTCTTAAAATGGATATCATTTTAAGTAAAAACAACTGGCATACAGAAAACCAACCAAATGTATTTGGATTATGTTGATACATTATCACAAGGATCCATGGGTCATTTTTGACATGTACGAGTCAAACTCGCCTCAATATGAGACATGGTGTGGCTGGTCTCACTCAAAGTTTCTTTCTTTTTTTAAATGGACACTCTTTTAAGTAAAAACAACTGGAATATAGAAAACCAACCAAATATACTCAGATTGTGTTGATACTTTAGAAAAAGGATCCATGGGTCATTTGTGACGTGTACGAGTCAACCCCACCTCAATCTAAGACATGGTGTGGCCGGTACCACTCCAAGTGTTTTATTTGAAATGGACAACATTTTAAGTGAAAACAACAACTGGCATACGGAAAACCAACCAAAAACATTACGATTGTGTTGATACTTTAGAAAAACGATCCATGGGTCATATTCCATGTGTACGAGTCAACCCCGCCTCAATCAGAGACACGGTGTGGTCGGTATCACTCGATGTGTCTTTCTTCTGTTTAAAATGGACACCCTTTTAAGTAAAAAATAACTAACATACGGAAAATCATCCCAACATATTTGGATTGTGATGATACATTAGAACAAGGATCCATGGGTCATTTTTGATGTGTACGAGTCAACCCTGCCTCAATATGAGGCACACTGTGGCTTGTACTACTCAAAGTGTCTCAATTTTATTTGAAATGGACAAAATTTTAAGTGAAAACAACTGGCATACGGAAAACTAACCAAACACATTCGGACTGTGTTGATACTTTTGGACAATGATCCATGGTTCATATGTGACGTGTATGAGTCAACCCAGCCTCAATCTAAGTCACATTGTGGTCAGTATCACTCGAAGTATCTTTCTTTTGTTTAAAATAGACACCCTTTTAAGTAAAAAAAAACTGGCATATGGAAAACTGACCAAACGTATTCGGATTATGTTGGTACTTTAGAACAAGGATCCATGGGTCATTTGTGAGATGTACGAGTCAACCCCACATCAATCAGAGGCATGGTGTATCCAGTACCACTCAAAGTGTCTCACTTTTATTTGAAATGGACAACATTTTAAGTGAAAACAACAACTGGCATACGAAAAAACCAACCAAACGCATTTGGATTCTATTGATACTTTAGATAAATGATCCATGGGTCATTTTTGATGTTTACGAGTCAACCCCGCCACAATCCAGGGCATGGTGTGGCTGGTACCACTCAAAAAGTCTCACTTTTATTTGAAATGGACATGATTTTAAGTGAAAATAACAACTTGTGTATAGAAAACCGAACAAACGCTTTTAGATTTTATTGATACTTCTGGAAAATGATCCATGAGTCATTTTTGACGTGTAAGAGTCAATTCCTATTCAATCTGAGGCACGGTGTGTCCGGTATAACTCTAGGTATCTCTCTTTAGTTTAGAATGGACATCATTTTATGTAAAAACAAATGGAATATGGAAAACTGACCAAACATATTCAGATTATGTTAATACTTTACAACAACAATCCATGGATCATTTATGACGTGTACGAGTCAACCCCACCGAAATCTTTGGCACTGTGTGGCTGGTACCACTCAAAGGGTCTAACATTTATTTAAAATGGACAATATTTTAAGTGAAAACAACAACTGGCATACGGAAAACCTACCAAACTCATTTAGATTATGTTGATACTTTAGAAAAACAATCCATGGGTCATATATGACGTGTAAAAGTCAACCCCGCCTCAATCTGAGGCATAGTGTGGTCGGTATCACTCGAAGTGTTTGTATTTTGTTTAAAATGGACATCGTTTTTAAGTAAAAAAAACTGGCATACAGAAAACTGACCAAACATATTTGAATTGTGTTGATACATTAGCACAAGGATCCATGTTCCTGCCTCACACAATCCACTTATCATGTGAGGAAATCCTACCCTTATTCTAAAACAGATGACATTTAATACGCCAAGGACAACTATATTCCCTAAGTCACACAAGCTCATTGATACACACCCATTATCATCATCACTAAGTTCAAAGACACTCTCCCTAAACCATGGGACATTAAATTTGTGTTTGGATGAATTTATTTATCTATTTCTTTATTTTGGGGTTATTAGCTTCTAATTTCTGATTTCAATTGTGTTTGTGTTATTCAAAATGAAATTTTTTATGTATTTTTAATTCTGTATAACACATAGTTACGCATTCAGTTTTTTATGTATTGTATTGCTAATTGATAATTAAATTATGTATGTATTCAATTCAGTATTCAATTATGAATTAAATTCCGGATTGCACATGTAATTGTCATCTCAATTATGAATTTAATTCTAAATCAATTATGTTTGTTTATAATTACCTTATGAATTATGTTTTAATTCATTATGTGTATAGTTTCAGGGTGAATTATGTGTTAAATCTATATGAATTAATTGTGTATATGTATGTTTTATAGTTGGTTATTGTAGGTAATTAGAGTTGGGAAGCTGGAAATGTAGAAAGTACAACCTGCTACTAGAAATCACAGAGCAACAGGCTGCTGCCTAAATTGCACAGCAAAGCATATAGAAAAGTTTCCAACCATTGGAATAGGACTGTGAATGTGTTTTATACCAATGGTTCAAAGAGAACCGTTGGTAAAAACACTTTCCCAATGGTTGACAAACCGTTGGGATATAGGTGAAATGTTTAGATATACCAACAGTTTGTGTGAACTGTTGGTAAAAATCTATTTAAAACTATACTCCAATAGTTTGAAACCATTTGAATAGTATGTTTACCAACAGCTTCAAACCGTTGGTGAAAATTTATACGAACGGTTTGACATAACCGTTGGTATAATGTATATTTCCTAACATATACCAGCAGTTTTCCAAAAACCATTGGCATATGTTGTTCCCTATGGCTTACTTCCCTACGGTTTGGAAAACCATTGGTATATATTATACCAATGTTTATCCAGCCTTTACCAAAGGTTTGGAACCGTTGGTAAAGGGTTTATTTCCAGTAGTGGTTCTATAACTCCAACAAAACCATAAGTAGACTTGGGTAAGGGTCTTTGGGTGGTGTTGGATTGCCTTGAAGTTTGAGGTCACCATGGACAATTGATGTAATTTCATGACAATGATGAAGCTAAACATTCCAAGATGAGTCATATGAGGATGTATTAACTCATCTAGGAGTGCGGACAGATGTGGAGAGTTTTAAATCACCATCAATAAAAGTTTTGGGGTGAGAAGTACATTCCAAATTTTGGGAATGGGTGTGGTGAGAGTGACCCACCTCCTGTTTGGTGTTGTAGTTTCCAGTTCCATTAAGAAATGAAATCATTATTGAGTGAGGTAAATTTGATCTTAGTTCTTTAATGGATAGTGTAGGAATGTCCTCCCAGCAGTTTCAACGGCAAGTCTAGAGGCCAGTGTAGGGATAAGTCCTTCTGGATGTTTGAGCACGAGGAGTTGGGAACACGTCAGGTATGATGTGAATGTTGAGTTGGAATTTCTAGTGTTCCTTCATTGATATTGGGGGATCCAAATATCCAAATATGGTGGAGAGAACTATAACAAAAAATTGGTTGGTTGATGATGTGATCGTAATTTCAGGTTGTAGGGACTCAAGTGATCACCATTCGGGTGAGTTGGCCCTAACAATGAGTGTTGGTGCGGGTTTAATCGGTTGAGGGCCCTAATATTTTTGGTTGCATTTGGATGTATGGTTATGGAATGGGATCATCAGGACAAGAGTGGGGGATCAAGGTAAGTCGGGAAATGCGGTTGGAAAGACCATGTTTTTTCCTTTGGGTGATATCGGGTTAGGGTCACCATTAGATTTTTGAAATTAGATTAAAATGACATAAAGTGATTCATGTCATGAGTTTGGAAGAGGTTCAGGCCGATAGGGTGCTGATTGTTTCCTCCACAATGGTATAATGTTGTGTACGAGATTTCAATGTGTGGTGAATTAGTCATTGTTGCCTAATTGTTTCCTCTAAAGTTTTATTGGTTGATGTATGGTTGAAGTTGATGCGTCCATTCAAGAGTATTTGGTTCATGTTGTGGGTTGTGGTTAAGAAGTATTACGGGGAAAGATCGTACCGGCTATTCAAATTTTGTTGTAGCATTGTAATTTTCAAGGAGAAACATGGATAGGGGGAACAGATAGGTGGTCCTAGTGTCTTGATCTCTTTATTTTAGAACCTTGGTGATGTTTGGGTATACGAATCTAGGATGAGTTGTTATAAGGTGAAGACATTGTAAGATCCCAGTCTTCATGAAGGTATTATCTTGTTTAAATTGTGGTTTCAATCTTTTGTTTTTGGTTAATAAAATGTTTCCAGGGTGTATGAGGGGCCTTGGGGATATTCTGGGGGTTCAGGACATGAAAAGAGGAATGACCTGATCAATTTTTGCAAGGAGAACGATTCATGCACAGTTAAGTAAATCGTGCGGCCTTCCCAGGAAAACCATGCAACCTTGGATAGTGGCATACCTCACAGTTGGAACATAGTTAAGTAAACTATGTGGCCTGCCCAAATAATCATGAAACCCAACTCCCTTTGGATAGTGGATTGTGCATAGTTTTTGAACGGTTTGTAAAACTGTGTGGGTAAACCATGCATATCAGTAAGGTTGGAAAAATTACAAATTTTCCATTAGGGGATTTTAAAGCCACACTCGTTTTTTCTTCCCTTCCTCCTCCCTCTAACCCTATTGATGAAATACAAGCCCCAAATCTTCCTAAGGATGGTTCTCTCTCAATTATAGGCCATTTGGAGTGCCTTCAGTTGCATATTAAAGCCCCAAATAAGTATAATCTTCTCTTCTTTCTCTTTTATAGATTAGGGTTTTCACCTTGGGAGATCTTCATTTGAGTCTCTAAACACTTATCTTCTAGTGGAATCTAGGATGAATCTTAAAAAGGTGTTTGATTACAGATCTAATACCACATTTAGAAGTGTTCATCAACAAATTTGAAGTAGGTGGTCTACAAATTATATTCCATAATTTAGTTATAGATTTGTGCTTGTTTGGTTTTGTTCTTGGTTGTCACTTATTGTGATTTTAATTCCTTTGGTGGGATTTGGTAAAATAGGTGTCTAAATGATGAATTGAACCCGTCATGACCCATGTGGGATGCATGGAGGATTATTTGGCCAATTCAGGGCCACACATGGGCTGTGCTGACATTTTTGAATTAGGCATTAGAAATGTTAAGGGTAGTGTTTTTGTATGATAACATAGAGACCATGATGAGCATGTTAATACGTTAGATGGATTTTAAAGAGGAGTATTGATCAACATTTCTAGATTTTTATAATGGTATAAGGTTTTATTAGGTTAATTGTTAATGAGTTATTGTGCTACGAAATGAAAAGGGGTGATTGGTTGACAACCTAAGGCTTATGAATAATAAATGTGTTAGTTGGGTTAAATGATATTGTGGTGAATGGATTATGAATTATGATAGAAATACCTAAGAGGGTTAGTGCATATGAAAATGGTGAACTTGTTAAATGGGTAACAATTTGGGAATTGAGGACTCTATCACCACCAAATTTAAATTTTTTTTATTAAACCATTTTGAGGAAAATGGGAAACCAAATACACATACAAGACCACTATGTGCTAAAAGATCCCACAAAATTATTAAACACGAGACTTAGATTACCCGAGCTAGCTGCCCTATAAAGCTCCCATTTCAAAGGACTAACCAGTGTTTCTGGGTCCTCCCTAATAAGCTCTTCAAAGTGGGTAAGCATCCTCTCCATTGTCTGGATGAATTCCTCTGAGTTGATTTTGCCCTGATTGAAGCCCCGGGCCAGAATTCGGTCTTGTTTGTCTATCCACAGCTCTTGCTCCTCATTGGCGTCAACTTTCAACCTTCTTTCATAAATTCTTTTGATCTCCTCTTCTGAAACATTGGGACGGACAGCTTTGTCGGGCATTTCTTCCATGGAGTGCAGAATCAAATTCAAACACAACATGGGCTCTTCACTTTCCCCTTTCGAGAGTGTTTTGCTTTCGTGTTTCTTGTCCTTCTTGGCCGACCTTGTCTCCATCGGCTTTGGAAAATGTGAGTAATCCTTGCGTCCCTTGGGTTTTTTCCCTTGGACCACTATACATTTCCCAGAATCTCGAGCTCCTTTTTTCCCCTTCTTCCTTCGGGGGCTATGAGGCCCCTTCCCTTGAACGCATTCCATGCTGTCCACTGAGAGTTGACTGTATCGTTCATCTCCTGAAGTTTCTTCCCCTTGGGACAAGGGGGGTTCATGAACCTCCAAGCCCTCAAATCGGTTCCCTATCTTGATCCCCAACCCTGCATTGATGCCCCTATGCCTGCCTGGAGACTCCCCCTTTCCTGCTTTGTTCTCCCTTCCATTCTTCTTCCCCCCATTCCCTGTCTTTAACTGAGGAGCGGGGGTATCACCGATAGTATTCGGGTCTAAGGTCCCCAATGCAGTCACTCCATTCGGCCTCTTTTGTCCGCTTTGAGTTCCTGTTTCAACCAGTAAATCGGTCTCCTGCACCATGTCCAAACCAGAATTCAGATCATATCCTCGGCCCATGAACTGTAGATGCTTGCTAGTGTCTTGCCCTCCCTGACCACCGGTGCCACCGGTAGCCTGAGCATCCCCTACAGTCCATTCCCTCACTTCATTTGAATCCGTTGTATCCACTGCCTTCGCAGGTATTCCACCTCCCTGCACAGCCTCCTTACCGCCCTCCTGTGCTGGAGTAATTCTTAAGTCTGCTTTGAGACGGGCAAAAACATCTGCTACTCTCGGTTCTGCCATCTTCAACTTCACACATTTTCCTGTCACCGAGGGAACCAAAGGAAGTTGATCCACCCGGGACATAGGCTCCACTCCTGTACAGTCTTGATGCATAACTGATTCCACTATCTTTGAAACAGCCCCGCTTACCTCCTCACGATCGCCCATGCCAGTATTATCATGTTCTTGTAGGGCTGTGGGTTCGATCTGCCCTTCATTCCCCTCATCTGGACTTGCCACTAGAGTTGGGAAATTCCGACCGCGGCGACAACTGGAGACCAAATGGCCCAATCGACGGCACCCCAGGCAAAACACCGGCCACGACTCAAAGACCACCCTTTTCTTCCATCTGAAACCTTCGCCAACCGAGATCCATAACCAATCCGTTGGGGCCTTCGAGACATCCACCTCGACGCACACTCGAGGAGCGATTGGATGACAGACCGCAGCGGTGCGGACATCAGAGCACAAATACCTTCCGACCATATTACCCAACATACCGATAATCGAAGGGTTCTGAAAAGGGAGAGGGAGGTCAGGGAAACTTACCCAAACCGCAGTCGAGGCCGCATCCCGATTCATGCTGAACTCAAAGGACCATCGAAGAAGGTGAAAACCATAGCCGTTGAAAGCGCGAGGGGCACTGGACCAAGCGACGATCAGGTCATCCTCTGAGGTGAAACGGATCATCAAATGGCGCCGATCAAGCAGACCCACCACCGCACGATCTTGAAGCCCCCATAAGTCAAAAACAAATCTATCAAAAGCATCCACCGATGGTCGAAAGCCCCTGAATCGAGCCACTAGAGTCAACCTATGTAGGTCCGAAGCTGCGTTAAACTCTTTTGATGAGAGCTCGAGATGAGGAGCGCCGTTATACAATTCCGGGACCTTAGGGTTAAGGGGGATCGACGGGAAAGGAGGAAGAAAATTCGGGTTAGTGAAGGGGGTGAAAGGCCTAGGCAATAGAGAGGAAGCGTTCCCCCCTCCCCCCGGAGCGGAGGAGGGGGCCGAATCCACCGACATCCCCGCTAGGTCATTGCCGCCGCCGAGGTTTCGAGCTCCGCTCCGCTTCGATTATTCTTTGAGGACTCTATCAAATGGGATTTCATAAAGTAATTAATGAATATGTTAAATGAGTTAACATATGGGAATTGATGAATATGTTGGATGGGTTAATATAAGGAAATTATGGGGTTTAATTAATGGGTTTAATGTAATGAAGTTGTTCTGCTATGTTATATAAGAGTTTCACCGAAAATGTATAAGTGGGAAAATGATTGTGAAATGATAAATGGGCTAAATTGACTAATGTATGATAACTAGTGAATATTGGAAAATGTATGGAAATTGTTGAATATACTTAATGGGTTAAGGCATGAGAATGGGAAATGGGATAAAATTATATGTAATGTAAATGGAAAATGTGTTAATGAGTTATGGAATAATATTAATTCCTATATTGATGGTTACGGAATGTGTTTGTTAATTGTATTGGTTTTGTTTGTGATATTTTATGTGTGTTGTGAATGGATAAATAAAAATGTGCACATGTCTTGGTGGTGGGATAAAGTAATGAGGCTCCTCCCATGGTTTGGGTTGGACTGATGCTCTAACCCCACCCAGGAATACAGGGGTTGGGGAGTTGGATTGATTCTTTAGGCCCTCAATTGTTGTATTCGATGAGATTACAATGACAGAGGCTCTAGGGTAGGTGTGATGTATTATTATGAAATGTTTATCCCTGGTTAGATAAAGAACTTGACTTATACTCTTATTCATGATGGTTTCCATCTTAGTTCGTTGTTTAAATGAAGTAAAATCCTAACCCATGGAACACATAATGGGAATGGATTAAGTAATGAAGACAGTATAAATGATGAAAATGGTAATAAAGATAGAAATGGTTTGTGTGTATTTAGTTATCTAATGGAACATGATTTGTCCTATTGTTTATCTTTCCATTTACTTTATACTTTCATGCACTATCTATTTATAATGGATATTTGTAGACACCGTTGGTGGTGGCCTACTAAGTTTTATTCACACCTTGATCAGGTCCTTGTTTGGTACCTGAGCAGATTTCATGGTTACTGGTCAGGATAGGGGAAAGGGCCCTATGCTAAGAAGTTAAGTTAGTCTTGGGGTATTCATGGATGAGGATCTGAACATAGAGGCATGACCATTTTGGGGGATTCATCTGTTTTTCTTTATTTTCAGTTTCCTTCATTTTGACACTATTAGCATGTCATGACATGGTTAATGTTGATTTGTGGTTTGTACCCAGTTTTGGGAGATGTTTGGTTATGCATGTTTATTGGTTATTACACATTGTGTCCACTATTTATATTGTTAAATATTGTTGCCTACTTTGGAAAAGAGGTTATAGTCTCCCCACGTGACTTATTAGACCATTATCGCTAGTCAGCAGCTTCTAGTGTACGGGGAGGCATGCTTGAGGTCGTGTGATGACCCGGGTCATGGAACCAGCTTAGTGGCTCCCATATCGAGGACATTACCAAGGGAGGAAGTCTAATTTATCTTGATTAAGGAGGTGAATCAATTAAACATGAATATTGTCATGTCTTCATTGCCACTACTTTCAAGGGATTCCTTTAATAAATTACTTCTCTAAATTTTGGTTCCACCCAAGTTAGAGATATGAAAATTCTTGACAAACTTGAGGTACTCATTCTTAAGAAAATCAAAGGAAATAATCGGGGAGGTCACGGACTGTAAAGAACTCTAAAAAAATTAAGGGTGAGAGTTATAGATAAAACACAAGATGAAGACCATGATGGGGACATTTTTGGAATTGGGAAAATAGTTTATCTTTATATTGAACTAAAAGTATCCTTTGAGGACATTAAAATTTGGAGGGATAAAGCAATAAAAACAAATGGAGTTCTTAAATAATTTGAATTCTTTATCCAATAACAAAGAGAGTAAAAATCCAATAATAAAATTGGATATTTAAGAACTTAAATAAAAAAATTATGAAAATTCTACAAACGTGGTTGAGGTATGGCTCATGAATGAAGAATGATCCTAGATAATTTATGGCCTAAACAATTTATTGAATGATCTAGTCAAGATAATAAAGTAACTCAAAATTGATGTTAGGAAGTTGTGATTGAAGTGTGATGATTAAGAGAGGCTTCTAACTCTCAGAATGGAATAAGAAAGATCATATTTATGGGCTATAATGTAACGCCCTAACCCTAGTTACCCAGAGTCGGTGCATTATTACATAATATTGGAATGATCACAAAAGATCATGTCTAGAAAGTCCAATTAGTTTAGTATCCTTAGAAATACTGGATACATTCATAAGTTTTATAGTAAATTATAAGATGAAAAAACACAAAAAAATAGTCTCCATAGGCCACACTCATTCCTATTATATTATCCTTGAAGGTCAGTCATAATATACTTCTTCACATCTTGGGAAAAATAATAAATCGAAAGGGGTGAGATCAGATTCTCAATAAGAATGACAATATAGTGGAAAATTTCATAAATAATCATAAAAATTTAAGGCAATGTAAGAATAAAACAAAAGCCTTTTAAACATGAACTTCGACATAATATGTTAAAGATAAAATCAAATAATTTCATTTACTTATTCACATTGATATTTTACTAGTCGAATAATCACATGCAATATCAATATCCACATTCATAATGATGGAATGAATAATGTAAGACTTCATAACCACATAGTCAATTCCTTGTGCCAAGACTACAAATAAGATTTGGTCAAAGCCTTATTCCAAGACACTAGTTTGTCTCATGAGACCTACCGATGCATCGAGGAGCTATAACGGGCTCCACCCGTCACTTACTAAGTCCAATGTATTCCTCATGTAAAAAGGTTTAAACATAACATAAACATTCATATTAAAACTAGCATATGAAGTCTCAATACTTTATCAATAAACCATGAATGGTGTAAAAATAACACATCCACGTTCAAACATATCACAAAACCTTCAATACAATATGGAAGTTTTGTATCATAATAAATCAACTTCAAGTAAGCTTACAATCCATCAAAGGATGTTGACATAGATGAAATCAAAACTTTTTTTAGAGAAATATCTCTTTCTATTTTGAAATCATTTTAAAGTCATATAATTATAAAAAAACATTTATTTTGAAAAAATTCTTATAATCTTATATGGGAAGCTTCGACGATGATATAATGGCAAAAAATAGACACACCCGCCATATAAGTTCAAAAAATACATTATTGCCTTAATTTGTCAAAAAGGTTATAAAGTACCTTGTTTGGAAAATGATGGAAAGATTCATTTCAAACCATTTTATAAAAATTAAAACAAGGGTATAAATGAATTTAACTCATATTCTAGTAAATAGTAAAATGTTTTGAAATACATTTTTGAGAAACATGGATGTGGATGATAAAGAGGTCTCATTAGAAACTTACGTAAAAACAATCTCGGATAATAAAGAGATTGTAAAATTAACCATTACCTTATACTTTTTATTTTTCGATGCTAGATTAACCACATGTATAATGGTGAAATAATTTTTATTAAATTATAAAAGAACCATATAAATTAATATGATATAATATATTATCTTCTAATATTACTTTGTTAAAAATATTTTAGTATTATCATCATTTCAGGTGTTAACTGATTCGTTTTCCTTTATATGTTTTGTTACTTAAGTCATGTTTGTTATGGATAGGATGTAATAAGTTCTTGAATGATTATTTAAGACGTTTTGGGAGTTAACTTATTTGTTTTCCAGAATGATATTATGTTCTTAAACATTATTTTTAATCATCAAATGAAAATTATTCTTGAATGATTACGATGGGGAATGAATCTCATCGTGTTCGTGGAGACGGGTGACAATATCATTCAATTGAAGGTGAAATAGTATCTAATTGAAATTTATATCATATATACAGAAAAATTAACATATTATTTATTATTTACATCAATTATACATCATTATTATACACATCTAAAAAATGAAGTGTTTAAATAACAAACTACACCACGACATGGAGACGGTAAGTCGTACGTACGCAAGTATGGTGACTTTTTCATTCATATGATGGGTATAATAATGAATATGGTTGTACCATTTTTAAAATAACATCACATTATATAGAAGATACTAGATTTATTATTTTAGAATGGAAACAATACAGAAAGAGGAAGTGGAAGAAGATAATAACTTGAAAGAGGTGATGAAATATTTACCTCTTCTTCGGGTTCTTTCCTTTTGATTTGATCAAAAGGGCTCCATAGGTAGGATTTCTGACTAAAGGAAATCATCTAGGATTATGGGATGACAGTTGAGAGGATATTTTGGCTGGGTTTGGCCGAGCCAAATGGGTCTGAAGGTGTGAATTTGAGATAAGGGGAGGTTCCCTTTTATAAGAGAGGTGAGGGTCACTTTAGGAAAAACTTGAAATATTATTTTATAATAAAATCATTTTCGGTTTCTAATGGCTCCAAAATGAATTATTTAAAGGGTAAGGTGGGGATGGTTTAAAAACCTCTCATCCAATATGTTTTAGATAGGTTTAGGTCATCATATTAACCTTAACTTTTAGATTTTACTCTTAGTTAAATATTTTGACATTTATCATGTCTCTTTGTATTTTTATATTATATGGTTATTAAACTTACTATAAACTTGCAAGCAAAACACAAGTGGTTCATTAATAACATATATAATATTATTCAAGCCCTTTGGCCGAACCTTAGATTTTAGGAAGAGAATATAAATTAATAATATAATATTTGTTTTAAACTCTTTTATGTCAATTTTGACACTATTTGGTATTTTGTTTTTGTTAAATTCATACCAGCATTATTACTTCGAAAAAAAATCATTTAATCAACCCTAACATGTCATATTAACCTAGAAAATTAATGAAATTCATTAAAAGTTTCAAATTAGATTTATTTGGATATTTATAATATCATTTATTTTAATCTTTCATTAATAAAGTAATTACATCATCATCATTGTGTCAAATATTAAATTTATTTATTTAATATCTAAAAATTATAAATAAAATATCAATATGTAAAAAATATTTTTAGTTTTCTAATTAATATTTATAGTCTAATTTATCTTATTTATAACCCTATATTAAAAATGGTTTAGTTTTTAAACTTTGAATTTAACTCTTTTAACTCTTATTTAAATAAAATGATAATAAATGTCATAATCTAATCCAAGTGGACCAAATAGAACATATTTTATTCCTAAGGTTGTTTTTGGTCAAATTAAACTTATTCAATAGAATTAGGACATGTTTTAGGGTAATTATGATATCTCTTTTACCCTTAACTAATCTATTTACTTTTAACCGTGGTAAATAAAATTAAAAAGTTACTATTCACCAAAAATTATTTTCATTTTATTAAACCACATTTTACTTACTGATATTAACTATGTCTCTCAAATTTTTTAAATTCAACTAATATAAGTGGTAAAATTAAGTTTTATACAAATTTGCAAATGCTCCTAAAAGGTGGGTAAAAGACGGTAAATAGTTTGATAAAATTTTATATATCTAAACTTATTATAAAATGACTCCAATGAATTAAGTTGAACATATATATGTATTATCTATATATTTTACCTAAAATAAGTTGAAATAAAATAACTAATTATTTAAATAAAAAGTCGGTTTTAACCAATAACGAAGTGTTTTTCACTATTTATCAAAAACTGAATGTTTTCAGAAAAATACCAAAAATTCCCCCTATGCTTATTTCAATATTCCGAATCCAAAAATGAAGTCCATTTTTAAAGATAAAATTTATAAAATTTCAAAATTTGGGTATTACTATTCATAACGGCTAGTTTGATTGGTTGTGGTGTGTTAGAATCTGAAAGTTATGTACAATGCAAGCTATTGCATTATTCAAAGGGAAACATACTATGGAAGCTTGGGGTGATACATATGAAAGATGAAAAGGAGGTACATTAGAAATCTAAATAGAGGGTAGATACTGATAGACCAATAAAGTGGTTATAAGATAAAAGAAATTTAAAACTATGTAATGATCATAAGAACAAATCAACGATTTTTTAAGAAAAACCTCAATGAACCAGTTTGTAGAAAAGGTTGCATTTAGAAACATACAATAGAATCAAAAACTAAAATATGGTGATGAAAAGGAATAAGTAATACACTAAATATTTGATGTTATTGTTCTATAAATATGGGACATAAAAAATCTTTTATAGGAATGAGCAAAACAAAAATATGTGAAAATAATTTTCTACTGATGATATGTTTAGAGTGAATATTGTTATTTTTGTGAAATAAATGGGTACAAAGAGATTTGTTTCAAAGAGGAAGATCATAACTATTGGAAATATCATCAAGAATAATGAAAATGATAAAAATAATAATATTCATTGTAAATTGATGTGTTGATCCTCTGGGAGGCACCGATGAGGAATCACACCGGTGTCGGCGGCGACCTCGGTGTGGTGTCGAGGACGTCTCGTAGTTGAGCTTGGGTGCTGGTTCTGTTGAGATGTGTTGCCTTCCCATGATGTGGGGGGTAGGACGGCGTGTTTAGGAACCCGGCAGAGCGACGACTGTGGGCAATGATGGGGACACATGCATGTTAGGACTGTAAATTATTGGCCCACGGTGCAGCAATAATCACGAGATAAAAATAAAGTGAAAATGCAGAAAAATAAATGACACCAGAAGTAACGTGAAAAAAATACCCAAATAGAAGGGGTAAAAACCCCCGGGAAGATAGAAGGATCACTATGGGGTAAAAGTGGGTAAACACTCCCTCACTATTACAAGGAGAAAACCCTCATAAATATCTCTCTTGAATAAATGGGGAAACTGCCTCACTAAAACCACTCTGTTATGGGATCTGTTGTACTGGTGATGAGAACCGATGATGAGATGCTAAAGGGATAGGATGCTTGTGCCTTTTATAGGCAACCCTCACCCCTTCTCCTCCTTCTCCCGCTGGAAAATGTGGTGTGGGTTTGGCCACCAAACAACAACCCAGCCCACCCCCTTTGACAAAGTGGGGGGGGGGGGTGCTGTCCAGAGAAACTTCTGCTGACACATCTCCCACTTGGAGATTTGATTGAGAACCAATCACATCTCCACATCCTTTCTATCTGCTCAACTATGCTGCTCACGTATCTGTGAGGCCACTCGAGGATCTGCACCATCTGAACTTATCAGATTTAATTGCCTTCATCAGGAAATCTGCCAGATTTTATTTAGTATGAATCTTTTCCATATCCACACTTCCTTCATCCACCACATCTCAGACAAAGTGATACTGTACCCCAATATGCTTCGTCCTGGAATGAAAATATGGATTCCTTGTAATGTGCAAGCCGCTATGACTATCACAAAACAATGGAATTTTCTCCTGTCTGTGCCCAAGCTCCTCTAACAACCTTCTCATCCAAATCACCTCTTTGTAAGCCTGTGTGGATGCCATGTACTCTGACTCTATCATGGATAAAGCCACAACTGACTGTAACTTCAAAATCCAGCTCATAGCTCCTCTTGTAAGAGTAAACACATAACCAGTAGTGGATTTTCTCTGGTCATAATCACCTGCAAAATCTAAATCAACATAGCCTCTGAAAGTATAATCGGATCCTCCATAACATAATGCAGCATTTGAGGTCTCTTTGATGTATCTCAGGATCCTCTTCACTGTGATCTAATGCTCCAATCTTGGATTCTCCATGTACCGACTAACTGCTCCCACTGCATGTGCAATGTCTGGTCTAGTAAAAAGCATAGTGAACATTAGACTTCCCACTGCCAATGCATAAGGTACTCGAGACATTTCCATCCTCTCTACTTCACTACTAGGACTCATCGTGGAGGATAACTTGAAATTAATAGGAAGAGGGGTAGAGATTGTCTTACATCTTGCTTGTTGAAGTGTTTCAAGACTCTCTGTAAGTAACTCTTCTATGATAGCCAAATCTCCCCATTATTTCTGTCTTGGTAAATCTGCATCCCAAGAATCGTGTCTTCTGGTCCCAAGTCCTTCATATCAAACTCCCTAGCCAACAGTGCCTTCGTCTCCTGGATCTGATCATTGTTGGGGCCGGCAACCAACATGTCATCCACATACAATAGAATAATTATGAAATCATTACCATCTGAACCCTCGAAATATGCACAAGAATCTGAATGAAGTCTATTGTATCCAAGGCACATGATATAGGAATCAAATATCTTGTACCAACACCTCGGTGCCTGTTTGAGAACGTACAGAGATTTTTTCAACATACAAACCAAGTTATCTTTACCTTCTTTTACAAAACCTTCTGGTTGGAGCATATAGATCTCTTCATCAAGATCACCATGGAGAAATGTATTTTCCACATCCAGCTTCTCTAGAAGTAAACTGTATGTTTCACACATCGACAGAACTATCTGAACAGTCATCAGTCTAACAACAGGAGAAAATATTTCATTGAAATCAATACCTTCCTTCTGAGAAAATCCTTTGACCACCAATCTTGCATGATATCTTTCCACCTGGTCTTTTCTATCCCGCTTGATCTTAAAGACCCATTTGTTTCCAACAGCCTCCTTTCCACAACGTAATGGAACAAGATCCCAAGTCTTGTTCCAGTACAGGGCTTCAAGTTCCTCCTACATCACCACCATCCCTGAGGATACATTTGGACTCTGGGTTGCCTCCACAAAAGAAGATGGCTCTCCATCCTCGGTCAATAAGCAATACACAATATTTCTCTCAGTGACATAGTCAGAGTGAAACACTGGTTCTCTTTTCTCCCGAGTTGACTGTCATGGTCCATACTCAACCGGTACTTGATCATCATGCTCTGGTAATGCCTCAGAGGAAATTGGTTCTTCCTTAGACTTGTCCTCTACTTCAACTATTGTAGTTTCTATATTCATCTTCTCCATGTCTTGATCAGTTGTGATTTTCACAATTTCTTCTGCAAAAATGACATCTCTACTGATGATAAATTTGTGGGTAGTGGGATCCCAAAAATGACACCCCTTCAAACCATCAGCGTACCCCAAGAAGATACATTTCTTGGATCTCGAATCCAACTTCGATCTTTCCTGGTCATTAAACATTGCATATACTGGACTTCCAAAAGTATGTAACTGAGAATAGTCAGCAGGTTTACCAGTCCACATCTCCATCGGTGTCTTCAGATCAATCCCCATTGAAGGAGATCGATTGATCACATAACATGCGGTATTCACTGCTTCTGCCCAAAAAGTTTTGGCAATACCTGCAGTCTTCAGCATCACCCTTGTTCAATCCAATAGGGTTCTGTTCATCTGCTCTGCCACTCCATTCTGCTGAGGAGTGTATGCCATAGTGAACTGTCTCTTGATCCCTTCTTGTTGACAAAAAGTATCAAATTCCTTGCTTGTAGATTCTCCACCATTGTCTGTCCTCAGACACTTGATCTTCTTTCCAGAGTCAAGCTCCTTCCGCGCATTGAATGTTTTGATGACTTCAAAAACATATGCCTTCCTCCTGATTGGGTACACCGAACATCTCTTGGAATAATCATCAATGAATGATACAAAGTACCTTGCTCCTCCCAGTGATATAATCGGTGCTTTCCAAACATCGAAATGGATAAAATCCAAGATCTCCAGACTTCTTGTTGTTGACGTCCCGAACATTAACCTGTGTTGCTTGCTCAAAACACAATGCTCAGAAAATGTTAAGGATAAATTTCTTAGCCCCGACAGCAACTTCTTATCCGCAAGAATATTTAAGCCTCGTTCTGACATATGGCCAAGATTCCGATGCCATAACGTCGTCAACGCTTCTATCGAGGTAGTTGATGCAACAACTATCTTTGCCTCCTTGTAAGCTTCACCCATAAGCATGTACAGGTTCTTTGATATATTCTCCGCCTTCATTACCACAAGCGCACCCTTCACGATTCACATCACTCCATTCTCAGTGTGAGTCTTTCATCTGATGTCATCAAATTGTCCCAAAGACAATATGTTCTTCTTCAGGCCCTTCACACGAGTACTCCTTGGACAGTCCGTATTATGCCATCATGCATCTTCAGTTTGATGGTACCGACTCCAATGATCTTCAGAGTGTGATCGTTACCCATATACACAAGTCCTTCTGGGATGGTTTCATATTGGTCAAACCATTCCCGTCGAGACATCATGTGCCATGTTTCTCCTGAGTCGATAATCCATGCATCGTCAAGATGCTGCCTGCTTCCAGTAGTCGTTTCCACTTTACTGACTAGTATATCTCCACTTCCAGAAGTACTCACCACATTCCCCTGAGAGCCTTTTTCACCACTCTTCTTATTCCAACAATCCTTCTTGATGTTCCCCTTCTTGACATAATTGAAACATGTGACATTCTTCTTCTTACTCCTTGATTTGGACCTACCATGATTTTAGATCCCACTGGAACCATGCTCCATCAAACTTCCTCTCTCCATTGATAGAGCTTCTACTTGGTGCGAAGTTGTCTATTTGTCCTCCTTGTTATTGTGCCGACATTCTTCTTTAAGAACTGCGGCTGTAATATCATTAAAGAGGAGCATATCCATCAAGATATTATTGGTGAGGTTGATGATGAGTTGGTCATATGAATCTGGTAAACTCTGGAGTAGAATCTCCACACATTCAGTATCCACAATTTTATAGCCCAACGTCATGAGCTGAGCGAATAGGGTATTTAGTTTGTTGATGTGGTCAGTCACCGAAGATGACTCCACCATCCGAAGAGTGTACAATTTTCTCTTCAGGAAAATTTTGTTGTGCAGTGACTTGGCCTCGTATAGCTTTGTCAGAGTATTCCATATTTCTTTTGCCATTTTTTTCTCCGCAATGCTCGATAGGACCTCATCTGCCAAAGCCAGATGGATGTTGGCAATAGCTTTTCTGTCCATATCGTTCCATTTCTCCTTCATCACACCCGTCGGCTTTTCGCCAATTTCCAGTAGGCAATTATCCTTCCACAGCACTGCCTGCATTTTCATTTTCCACAACAAAAAATTATTCCCGTTGAATTTTTCGATCTCGAATTTTGCCTCCATTTGGACACGCCGTCAGTCCAGAACCTCCTCCGTTTCACAACGGTGTATTTAATAATCTCAATAATTTTTTTTTCTGATGTGAAAGATCAACCGGAGTCAAAATCACAGAGCATACTAAAATTTATCAGAATTATTAATACACGAAAACGTGAACAGCACCGGGCCAGAACCTTGCCTTTGATACCACTTTTTTGGACCGTAAATGATTGGCCCACGGTGCAGTAATAATCATGAGATAAAAATAAAGTTCAAATGTGGAAAAATGAATTACACCAGATGTAACGTGGAAAAACCCCCAAATAGAAGGGGTAAAAAAACATGGGAAGATAGAAGGATCACTATGGGGTAATTGTAGGTACACACTCCCCCACTATTACAAGGAGAAAACCCTCGTAAATATCTCTCTTGAATAAATGGTGAAACCACCTCACTAAAACTGCTCTGCTATGGGATCTGTTTTACTAGTGATGAGAACCAATGATGAGATGCTGAAGGGAGAGGATGCTTGTGCCCTTTATAGGAAACCCTCACCACTTCTCCTCCTTCTCCCACTGGAAAATTGGGTGGGGGTTTGGCCACCAAACACCAACCCAGCCCACCCCCTTTGACAAAGTGGGGGGGGGGGGTGTTGTCCAGATAAACTTCTGCCGACAAGGCGGTGGTGTTTTTGAGTTCCGAATATGCTGGATCTTGGTGGAGCAACGGTGTCTCCGGCGCGATGGTGTGGCCTTTGGCGAACGAGCCCGGTGGTGGGTTGATGGATGGTGTCGGCACTCCATTCCAGCGGAGACCAGAACTTTGGTCCGTGTGCAGGATTAGAAGTCTTTGACGTCATTTTTGGATGTGAACAGGGATGACTTCGTAATGCGAGCGACGACTTGGGAGGCTGCGCTAGGCTGGATTGTCGGCAATTTGTTTGGGGCTCTCGTTTTGGTCTTTTATCTTTAGGGACATTGGGATGATCAAACTGGATGTGGTTTTTACTGAGATGACTATAAATGGCTGTTACAGGATGACTATAGGTTTAATGGCGACGTTGATGGTGCAATGTTCTTGGGTACCACGAGGTGTCGGTGGTGTGGGGCACCGACCGCGAGTTATTCCAACTGATGACGTACAAACTGACATCTCCGACATTGAGCATCAGGGATGAGCATGATTGCGAGAGTGATAACGCTGCACATGGCTACATCCTTGAGTGGTCGGAATTTCATTCATGATAATGCCCATGAGGTTGTGTTTTGTCGATTAGCATCATCAATGCAGTTGGTTGCATGAGGTCTTCGTGGTCGGAAGCTGTCAACTATCATCAAGGTCACATGAAATTGGTGTTTTCGACCACTGGGCCTTTATGTTATTGGCTTTCGGTTCTTACAAGAAGGTGGGTCTATGGGTCATGTTGTATGTGAATTTTTGGCTTTACTTTTTTAAGAAATTTTGGTGGGTCGTGGATTTGGGTTCCTAAATCCATGTTGAGATCTGACTTCATATAAATATTATAAATAAATAAATATACTTATTTATAATTATAAAATTATAATAAATATATTTATTATAATTATAATTATATATAATTAATATATATAATTAATATATTTGTTATAAATATTTGTAAATAAATATTTATTAATATTTATAACTATAAATTTATATATATTTATTTAAATAATTATAAAATTATAATAATTGTATGTCTTATATTTATAATTTTATAAATATATATAATTTATATATTAATTATATATATTTATAAGATTATAAGTATAATAAATATGTTTATTATAATTTTATAATTATTTAAATAAATATATATTTATTTATAGTTATAACTATAAATAAATAAATATTTATTTCTTTAAATAATTATAAAATTATAATAAGTTTATACTTTTATCAATATATATAATTAATATATTTATTAGAAAAATATAATTATTTAAATATATCTATATTTATTTAAAATAACTATTATAAATATTAAAATTTATTTATAAATATTTGTATATATTTATAAAAAAAGTTAATTATATATATTTATAACATTATAAGTATACTAAATATATTTATTATAATTTTATAATTATTTAAATATATTTATACGTATATATTTATAATTATAAGTATAAATAAATAATTATTTATTTATATTTATAAAATTATATTAAATATATATTTATAATTATAAGTATAAATAACAAAATATTTATTTACGGTTAAAAAATTATAATAAATATACATTTATTTATAGTTATGAATATATATATATTTGTTTATTTAAATAATTATAAAATTATAAGAAATATATTTATTATATTTGTGGAAGCGGATTCTAAACTCCTGGATGCGCGAATTGAAGAATTTATGTTCTTGATACTTGCACGCTTGATTATCTTACAGGAGGACAATCCCTGGAAGCTCAAAAAGCTGCGAAACCGTCTTCTTCATTTATGGGGTTTTGATGGGTGGAGCATTGTCTCGATTTGAAGAGGTTTTTATCATTTTGTCTTCCCCTCGCATGAGATGAAGAACAGAACTTGGGGTTACAGTAAGGTTTCTCTCAAGCCCGAATTTCTGAAGATCCAAGATTGGGATCCCCTTTTTGATCCTAAAAACATCAACAATTCTGTTTCTCAAATGCGGGTTCATATTCATAGGCTTTGTTGGTTCTTCTAGAAACTCAAAATTCTTTGGGATGTTGCTTCTGCTATCGGTGTGTCGATCAAGCTCGATAGGGAGATAGAACATGCCAGATATGAGAGGTTTGCAAGAGTTCTTGATGAGGTTGACTTCTCAATCACTCTAATTCAATCGATTATTCTCATCGCTATTGGGCACCAATTTGTGCTTTCAGTTGAATATGAAAGGAAGCCAGTTATTTTTACTACTTGCAAAGATATTGGGCATTTGTCAGATAAATTCTAGAAAAATTTGATATGTTCTTTCTATAAGAGATCTGGCCATGTATGTGGTGATTGAAAGCATATCCGTAGATCAGACATGGGAACCTTGGCTACGACTACAGGTGTGGATCCCTTGCAGGAAGCTTCGTCCAACATTGATGTGCTCATGTAGGTCTCCAGTCCTGGAAGGAGTGTTGCTGAGAAAATGCATGGGCTACCCTCCTCTACTGAAGGTGTGAGTGTTAATAGCATGAAGCACCACGTTACAACGGTTGACGGCCACTCGGTCTCCACTGATAGGGGAAATAAGAGCAGGATGCTGTTTTTCCTGGACAATCAGATGAGGCCATTGTTCAAAGGGATGCAGTCCATGAGATGCAATAGGTCTATCTAGTTGATAAAAGAGGAAAGACTAAAGTTGTGGATGATAAGACGCTATGGTCAAAGATTGTTTCTCATGAAATCTCATCTCATGATTATCATGCAATGAATGCAATGGAGAGTTCTTAGGGATGAATCCTCCAAGACTCCCTGAAGAATGATACCAGAGAGATTGACACACATGATATGGATGATGTGTGCAACATAAATGAACCAAAGGCCCCAAGAGGTAGTCAATGTAAGATCTGTACTAAAGATGATAAAATTACATATTTAGTGAGGGATGAAACATAAGGGGCATGGAAGCAACCCAAGTCTTGGAAATGAGGTTTCCATCAAAATATTGTGGTCAAGGGAATGATAATCAAACACAAGGGTGTGGTCGTTCTATGATATAGATCACTATAGAACAATAAAAACTCAGGAAGAAGTACTTTGTGCTCATCGACCAGAGGAATTCACAGTTAGAGTGGGAATCTATTGATAATATATTTGATCAAGATTATGGAGATAGTCATGATTCCGTATAGAGATTTGGATTCTTTGTCTTCCATGGGATCCTTACCACCAGAGGACAGCAAACCTCAAATGGCTGGTGAGGCCTGAAAACAGCCTAAGATGCGGAGGAGAGGACAACATCCATGAGGCAAGAGTGGTGGTCATCGCTCCCACTAAATTTCTCCTGTTTTCTGGACATGTCATTCTTTTGTAGTAGTGCATGTTCATTGACCTTTTATGTCGTCTCTATCTTGTATGTAACTTTTAATTTATTTTAATTATTTTTTGAAATCATGGCCTCATATGTTTGGAAATACGGGAATGTGACGAACACGCAAACAACCGAAAAAGCGAACGCGCAACAGAAATAAAATCACCCCCCCAAATAAAAGCGGATGCTGAAGGTTCCGGGCGCAGTGGAATCGTGTGGCTGGATGTGACCACTTGGCTTTTTTTCATTAGTAATGATCAATCTGGGATCAATATGATGATAAACGCCAGTCTCCACGGATCAAATCATAGAAATAGACAAAGAATAAGGATGGTCCTGGAACTACAAACGAGGATCGTCCCAAGTATATTATAATTAATTTAATTAATTGAAAAGAAGTAACTTTTGGTGTTCTTTCTTCGTTGATATTTCTGATCACGTTCTGATGTGATTCGTCATTGCATCGTAGAATCCAAGGATAGACTTCCTCTAGCAGTTATCCACACGTGCACCACGTATCTCTGGACGTCGCCAAAGGATTCTCCGGGTGCTAGCGTGGAGAAACCATTGCTTGCGTTGTCCGCCTTAGATTGTCTAGATCCGATGGAGGAGGATCTCTCTCGATCTTGAGAGCGTTCTTGGAGGAAAGTTATCTCGGCCTTGAGGGAATTATCTAGAATTGTTGTGCATAAAAATTAAGGAAAATTCTTGGGGTTGTGAGGATATTTATAATCGGGTTTGAGGTTATAGAGTTATGACAACAAATAAGCGAGTTATGCATTTTATTTATTTCATTAACTCTTATTGAAAACCCCCACATGTCGAATCATTAATTCCTTGACATGGGTACACGCTGATTATAATAAATATCATTTAATATAACAATATTATATCATCAAAATCCTGATTGGAAAAATTACATGGTGTGTAATCATTAATACACAGTGTGTACTTGTTTTTCATTTCCTTTCCAAAATGAAAACTACATGGTGTGTAATCATTAATACATGGCGTGTATTGTTTTAAAAATAAAACCTACATGGTGTGTAATCATTAATACACAATGTGTACTTTTTTTCATTTTATTCTTCCTCCATCATTAAAATGGTTTAGGTTTCCTTGAATAATAATTAAACCACGTAAAGGAATAATCATTATTTTACTTGATATACTTGAATACACTTAGTCTTTGACCCTATATGCCTCTTTATCATTGGCATTAGTCGGGCTTGCCTATAGTCCAAGATTACTATCTAGAAACGGGTCAAGGAACCCAGGAGAAAAATGTTTAAGCCATATTGACATGTCACCTCATACGAATGCTTACCATGTAATTTAATCCCTTTTTCTCAATATCTCATCAAGCAGGTTTCATGGTAGCGTTATAAACCTATATTCTTGATCTGTCATTCTTTGACTTCCAGAAATAAACTCATTGATACACCATGACCATGGAATTTCGGCTACAGTTCTATTTCAATCAAGGAGACCGAGATATCTACTTCTATAAATATAGAAGGTACAAATCCTTCCTCGACTTATCCATTAACAACATGTCATTTGTGACACACCCAACATACCCTACTTCCCACCAACTGTCTTCATGATGGTTTTCATCAGAAAATCTATGTGCGTGAGTAATGACATGAGTTAATGATAATATTCTAGTCTAAGGACCATTACACACGCTTGTAGATAGTAATGTTCGGTTACACCAAGAATTGTAGAATTACTACTGGTGGGTCTATTCTCATAATCTCTCATCTACGAGATTACCAAGTGTGAACTCCATGAGAGAGAGTCTCATCTTCTTATGAGTACTCGCACACGACGGTCTGTATACTACGTGTCCTATAATAGTATGTCGTCCAACCATAGAACTTTATTTAAGAATATTGTAATGGAATGTTAAGGTTCTCATCATAAAGGGGATCTGCCATGAACTTATTAATGCAACAAATATTTCAGGACATTATTATATTATAGTCATGGAGAACAATGAACAATATATAATAAGTGTACATTCCCGTAATCAAAGTACAAACATTTTATTCTTAGGACACCAACTCTAACAAACTCCCACATGGACTAGAGCCAACTGCCTATGACTTTTAGTCTGCTAGACCTCACATGATGATAATGTTTCTACTGAGTCAAGGCTTTAGTCAAGGGGTCCGCCACATTTTCTTTCGTGGAAATACTGCTCACTGCAACTTCATCACTCTGAGAAAAATCACTCAAGAGATGATACTTCTGAAGTATGTTCTTTGTCCGCTGATGTGACCCTGGATCTTTTTCAATTGCCACCGCTGCAGTATTATCACAATAGAGTGTGATAAGATCTTTACTACCAGGTAATACATCCATCTCTTGTACGAAGCTTCGCATCCATACTACTTCTTTAGCTACCTCAGAAGCTATGATATACTCGGACTCTGCTGTATAATCTGTGACCACACGTTGCTTTGAGCTCTTCCATCTCACTGCACCTCCATTCAAATAGAAGATGTATCCAGTCTGAAACTTCATGTCATCTTTATTAGTCTGGAAATAAGAATATACATTTCCTCTGATGACTAGTTCCTCATCTCCCACATTAACCAGGGACATATTCTTAATACGCCTCAGATACTTAAGTATAGTCTTGACTGCCATCCAATGGCGGTCTTATGGATCAGCTTGATATCTTCCTACCGCACTTAATTTATAAGCAACATCTAGACTCTTACATAGATTAACATTCATGACTGACCCAATCACATATGCATAAGGGATCCTTACCATTTTCTTTCTTTCCTCATGTATATGAGGTCACATTTTCTTGGAATGATGAATGACATGTGACATTGGCAACAATCCCCTCTTGTACTGTTCCAAACTGAATCCCTTAATTATCTTGTCATTGTATGTACTTTGACTCAGGCCCAACATTCTCTTGGATCTATCATGATGGATCTTGAACCCAGGAATATATGCTGCCTCACCCAAGTCTTTCATAGATAAGCATTTATCCAACCATGCTTTAACTGACTGTAAGACATGTACTTTGCTTCCAATTAATAATATGTCATCAACATATACTATTAGGAAAAAGACTACACTTCCACTAAACCTTTTGAGGATACAAGGCTCACATTTGTTCTTAATAAATCCAAATTCCATTACGGCTTCATCAAAATGAATGTTCCATGACCTTGATGCTTTCTTTAATCCAGAAATGGATTAATAAACTTTCATACCTAGTTGGCATCCTTTGGAGTCACAAACCCTTTAGGTTGTTTCATGTAGACATCTTCCTAGAGGTTCCCGTTAAGTAATGTTGTTTTGACATCCATTTTCCAAATTTCATAGTTATGGTAAGCAGCAATGGCCAATAAGATTCGGATGAATTTCAGCATCGCAACCAGTGAAAAGGTTTCATCACAGTCAATTCATTGATGCTGTCTAAAACCTTTTTCAACTAGTCATTCTTTATAGGTGATAACGTGTCCCTCCATGTCCAGTTTTGCCTTGAATACCCACTTATTACCAATAGGCTTTACAACAACTGGAGGATCTACCAAAATCCATACCTGGTTTTGGTACATGGAATCCATTTCAGAATTCATGGCTTCTTGCCACTTGGCAACGTTTGTGCCTTCAACTATTTCCTTGTAAGTAAGAGGATTATCATTGTAAAACCAATAATGAGTCACCATCCTAGGTGACAGGAAAACCATATCGTTCTAGTTATCTCACCTCTCTCGTGCTCCTACGCAGTTCTTGTGTCTCTGGAATAGATTTTTCTTCCACATGGCTTTGTGTAATCTGTTCTTGTACCAACTCCTATGTATCCTGAACCTCGACTTCATCGAAGTCTATCTCTCTCCAACTATCACTTTTGGATATGTGATCCCTCTCAAGGAATACGACATGTCTTTCCACTGTAACCTTTCTATATGAGGGGTTGTATATGTAATTTTCCCTTGTTTCCCTGGGATATCCTATAAAGATACACTTTGTGCCGCGGGGTGAAAGTTTGTTACCTGAAGAGGCCTTAACAAATGCTTTTCTACCCCACACATGTAAATTTGATAACATGGATTTGCGTCCAATCCATAACTCATATGGAATACCATTTATCGATTTAGTTAGTACTTGGTTTAGTATGTGTGTTGCTATTTGTAATGCATATCCCCAAAAGGATAATGGAAGACTCATATAACTCATCATTGATCTCACCATGTCCAATAGGGTGCGGTTCCTCCTTTCACTTACACCATTCCACTGAGGTGTGTAGGGAGGAGTGAGTTGAGATAGAATCCCAAACTCCAGTATGAAATCAATGATGTCCTAATTAAGATATTCTCCTCTTCTATTTGAGTGGAGTTTCTTATTCTTCTTACCAAGCTGGTTCTCAACTTCATTCTTGTATTCTTTGAACCGATCAAAAGAATTTGACATATATCTCATTAAGTAAATATATCCACATCTACTAAAATCATCAATAAAAGTTATGAAGTATGAGAACCCACCCATTGCTTCAACTGGAAATGGTCCACACACATATGTGTGAACTAATTCTAGAAGATCTTTAGCCCTTTAACCTTTCCCACCAAATGGGGCTTTGGTCATTTTTCCTTGTAGACACGCATGACATACACCAAGTGGTTTTAGTTCAAAAGATTCTAAATAACCATCTTGATGTAATTTTGTCAAACATTTATGATTGACATGACCTAGCTGGTGATGCCAAAGTTGGGTGTGGTATGAGTCATATGAATTAATTTTGTCATCAATTTCCATTACTTGGTTTGTGTAGTCTAACACATAAAAGTTTTTATATAAATTTTCCCTACCAAAAAAAAATGCTATCTTTATAAAAGTAGAAAAATTCATTTCCAAATTTGAAGATAAATCCATTACTATCTAATCTGGATACTAAAATAATGTTTTTGGTTATAGAAGGTACATAATAACATCCTTTCAATACCAAGACCATCCCAGTAGGAAATGTGAGGTGGTAGTCTCTGACAATGACAATAGCGAGTCTGGCTCCGTTGGCTGCTCACAGATCCACCCCACCTCAGTCAATATTTTTTGAATCTACTTGGTTCCTGTATTTGGATATATATGTGAGCACCACAAGTAGTATCTAATACCCAAATAGTAGAAACAGATAGATTTAATTTGATAACAAACGGACCTGAAGCTTCCCCTTGCTTCCTTGGCTGGGTGCAGTTTTTCTTCCAATGGACCTTCTTTCCACATGCGAAACAAATAGCCTCCTATTCTCTTGCCTCCCCTTTGATCTTTCTTTTCTTGGAAGGCCTTAAAGAAGCTTTGGGATTAAATCTCTTCGCCTTCCTTTTAATTTTATTCACCATAAGGACAGATGTATTTTCACGCTTCATATCATTGTCCACTTGGAGAATAAGGATAAGGATATCAGATAGAGACTTCTCAATGTTATTCATGTTGAAATTTACAACAATGTTAGAGAAGATATGGTGGAGTGATGCAAGAATGAGATCAGTACCCAGTTCTTCGGGGAGTTTAAACCCTAGAACCACCAAGTGCTCAATGTAGCCAATGAGCTTGACTACATGAGGCCCAGCTAGGGAACCTTCTCTAAGCTTCCTTTGGAATAGAGCCTTGGAGGTCTCAAAAATTTCATGTTTTTCTCTCTCCTAGTATAGACCACGGAGGTTCTCGAGCATGCTATAGGCATCCATGTCTTCATGAGACTTCATGAGCTAACTAGACATTGATGATATCAACAAACATGGAACGTTGAGTGCATCTTTCAAATGTTGATCATAGACCAGGAGATCTTCATCACTCACCCCTTGGGTTGGCAAATCAGGAAGTGAGGACTCCAGCATGTAAAACATTCATTCATTCTAATTCCCCGACCCTAGTTACCTAGATTCGGTGCATTATTACATAATATTGGAATGATCACAAAAGATCATGTCTTGAAAGACTGATTAGTTTAGTATCCTAGGAATAACAAGATACATTCATAAATTCTAGATTACATCATAAAGTGAAAACTACTACAACAACATCTTGACTTCATATCCCCTCATACTATCCCTACAGGTCATTCATAAATTACTTCTTCACATCCTGGGAAAAATAAAACATTGAAAGGGGTGTGCTCAGATGCTCAGTAAGTATAACAATATAGCAGAAACTTTCATAAATAAGAATAAACATTTAAAGCAATGTATAACTAAAACAAAAGACATTTAAACTTTAACTTCAGAATAATATGGAAAATATAAAATGAAATAATGTCATTTACTTATTCACATTGATATTCTACTAGTCTAATAATCAAATCCAATATCAATAACCACATTCATAATGATGGAATGCATAATGACAAACTATCATCACCACATAGCCAAGGCCTCATGCCAAGACTATAAATAATATTTTGTCAAGGCCTTGTGCCAAGACACTAGTTTGTCTCATGAGACCTACCGATGCTTCGAGGAGCTATAGCGAGCTCCACCCGTCACTTAATAAGTATAATGTATACCTCATATGGATAGGTTTAAACATAACATAAACATTCGTATTAAAACTAGCATACGAAATGTCAATAATTTCTCCATAAACCATGAATGGTATAAAAATTACACATCCACAGTCAAATATATCATAAAACCTTCATTACAATATGGAATATTTGTATCATAGTAAATCAACTTCAAATAAGCTTAAAATCCATCAAAGGATGTTGACATAGATGAAATGAAAACTATTTGAGAGAAATATCTCTTTATTTGAAATCCTTTAAAAGTCCTATAATTATAAAATAAAAATTTTAATTTGAAAATATTCTTATAAGCTTTTAAGGTAAGATTCAAATATTTTATAACGGTGGAAAATAGCCGCACCCACCGTATAAGTTAAAAAAAGACATTCTTACCTTAATTCTGTCGAAAAGGTAAAAAAGGACCTTGTTTGGAAAACGAAAGAAAGATTCTTTTATAAAATTATTATAAAAGGTCAACAAGGGTATAACTTACTTTAAACCATAGTATGTAACATAGTAAGAACGATTTGAAATACATTTTTAAGAAACATGGATGTGGATGATAACGAGGTCTCAGTAGATAATTACGTATAAACAACCTCGGATAATGAAGACATTGTGAAATAAACCCTTACCTTGTACTTTTCCTTAGTCGATGGTATGTTAACCTCCTGTATAAAAGTTAAAACATTGTTATTAAATTATACAAGAAACATATACATAATTATGATATCATATATGACCTTTTAATAATGATTTGTTAATAATATTTTAGTATTATCGTCGTTTTGGGTGTTAACTTACTCGTTTTCTTTTATATGTTTTCTTACATAAACTGTGTTTGTTATGGATAGGTTGTATCTTATTAATATCCAGAATGATATCAAGTCCTTAAAAATTATTTTTAATCATTAAATTATAGTTAAACTTGAATGGATACGATGGGGAATGAATCTCATTGCGTTCATGGAGACGGTAGTCCGTACGTACGCACGAGCGACAATATCAATCTTTTGATATTAAAATAATATATAATTGGATAGTATATCATATATAAATAATAATTATCATGTTATATTTATTATTTACATGAATTACACATCATTATTATACCCATCCAAATAATAATGTTTTTTAATAACAATTACACCACGACGTGGAGACGGTAAGCCGTACGTACACACGTATGATGACCTGTCATTCAATGGATGGATAAAATAATGAATATGGTTGTACCATGTTTATAATAACATCAAAGTATATATAAGATACTGGAGTTATTATTTTATAATGGAAAAACAAATAAAGAAGAAGTGGAAGAAGAAAGGAACTTGAAAGACTATGGTGAAAACATTACCTCTTATTCGGGTTCTTCCTTTTGATTTGATCAAAAGGGCTCCTTTGGTTGGCTTTCTGATCAAACTAAGGCCTCGAGGTTGCAGTGAGGGAATTTTAAAGAGTATTTGGGTAGGGTTTTTCCAAGACAAAAGGCTTTGAATGTGTGAATTAGTGAGAAGGGGGAGTTCCCTTTTTTAAGTGGGGTGAGGGGCACCTTTGGAAAAACAAGAAATATTATTTTATAATAAATTCATATTCGGTTTCTAATGGCTCCAACATGTATTATTAAAAGTATAAGGTGGGGATGGGTCTAAATACTTTCAACCAATAAAATTTAGACAGGTTTGGGTCATTATATTAACCTTATCTTTTAGTTTTAACTCTTATTTAATTAGTTTGACATTTACCATGTCACTTTGTATTTTATATTACATAGTTAATAAACTTACTATATACATCCATGAGACCCCCAAGTGGTCCATTAATGATACACATATCATGATATAAGTATCTTGGTAGAACCTTATATTTTTAGGAATAGAATATCAATTAAAAATATAATATTTGTTTTAAAAACTCATTTATGTCAATTTTGAAACTATTCAATAATTGATTTTTGTTAAAGTCTTAACAAATTTATTAATTCGAACCAATATTATTTAATAAATCCTATAATGTCATATTAACCATTAAAATCCATGTATGCCATCAAAACATTCAAATTATATTTATTTTAACATTTATAATACCAATTATTTGATTCTTTCATTAATAAAGAAAATACTGCATCATTATTGTGTCAAAAATAATATTAATTATTAAATGTCTAAAAATTATAAATAAAATATCATTATGTAGGAAATATTTTTATATTTCTAATGAATATTTATATTCGAAAATACAACATATATAAGCCTATGTAAAAATTGTTTTTCTAAAAGATATATGCTTATGTCATTTTTGTATTTATTTTAACTTATTTAATATAAAGTGTACTTATCACTTACAAGTGGATCCATGGGGTCCCAAAATAGACCCAAATATGCCCATGGTCAGACATGTATCAACCAATAAGTTTTGGACACGTTTTAGGGTAATTAATTATTATTATACTATTATGTTTTTTACCCTTATTTACCAGATTTACCCTTTAACCATGGTAAATAAAATATTTACCGAAGTAATTATTCAAAATGTCTAAAAATAAAAGTTACCTATTTTCAAAATTTTGACATCCTGATTAAAAATATGGAATCCATTTTTCTAAATTCAAAACACAGAATTGGCAGAAATTAATTTAAATTTATTTCCCGTTATTAAAACAAAAGTGTGTTTTTAAGAGATAATAACTATCAAAAGATTGACAGTTGTTTATGTCCAGTTTAAATGTGAAATTATGTACAATTACCAACATTTTATTAAATGGTTAAAATATATTCTAAATATAATTTAAAACCACTCAAATTCAAAATTTATCATGATAAATTAATTTGATTAAAAAATTTGTTTTTAATTAAAATTTAGTAATTTTCACTATTCATCAAAATATAAAAGTTATCCAAAAAGTTCCAAAATTTTACCCTAGGCTAATTTTGATATTCCAAATCCAAAAATTAAGTCCATTTTGGGAGATAAAATGTATAAAATTTCAAAAAGTGGGTATTACTATTCATAATGGCTAGTTTGATTGGTCATAGTGTGTTAGAATCTCGAAGTTGTGTACAACACGCGCTACTGTATTATTCAAAGGGAAGCGTACCATGGAAGATTGGGGTATTACATTTTTCCTTCCTTCAAATAATTTTGTCCTTGAAATTTCTAGAATACTACCACATGAAAAGACTCTGGTGGTTCTTCATCATATGTTCCTCAGGTTCCGACATTGCCTCTTCCATCTTATGGTTTCTCCATAGAACTTTTACTAGACGAGTCGTCCAATTTCGCAGCACTTGTTTTCTGGTATCAAAAATCCTGATGGGCTCTTCACAATAAAACAGATTGGGTTCCAGTTCTAATTCCTCATAAGTGAGTACATGCGTTGGGTCAGACATGTATTTTCTCAACAATGATACATGGAACACATCGTGAACTTTGGAGAGACTTGGCGGCATTTCCAAATAGTAAGCTACAACCCCAATTCATTCTAGAATTTCGAAAGGTACTATGTACCTGTGACTCAATTTAACTTTCTTGCCGAAAAGTATAATTCTCTTTCATGGAGATACCTTAAAGAAAACATGATCTCCTAACTAAAATTCCAAATCCTTCATTCGGTTGTCAGTATAGATCTTCTACGTACTTTGAGCTTCTTTGATGTGGTTTTGGATTACCTTCACCTTCTCCATCGCTTCCTCCACCAGTTCTGGGCCTACAAGTTTTCTTTCACCAACGTCATCCCAACAGGTTGGTGTGCGATATCTCTTTCTGTATAGCACTTCATATGGTGCCATTCGAATACTTGAATGGAACCTATTATTATAGGAAAATTATACCATAGGTAAATATAGATCCCGCATACCCTGAAAGTCAAGTGAGCAGGATCTCAACATGTCTTCTAAGCTTTGAATAGTCCATTCTGATTGTCCATGTATTTGAGGGTAGTAGGCAGTGCTCAAATGAAGTTCAGTATCCAAGGCCTTATGAAGACTCTTCTAGAATCTTGAAGTAAAATGGGGATCACGATAAAAAAAATCGATAGGGGTACTCCATGAAGTCTCAAAAATTCATTAATATATAGTCTTTCTAGATGTTCCGGTGGTAGATCTTCTCTTATAGCAAGAAAATCTGCTGACTTGGTAATACAGTCAATAATTACTCATATTGCATCGTTCCTTCTAGGAGTCTTTGGTAGTCCCATGACAATGTCCATCGTGATATTGTCCCATTTCCACTCTGGTATGGGAAGAGGTTCCATGACTCCTACAGGATGTTTCCTTCCATCTTTCACTTGTTGAAAAAACCATACATATTGTCACAAAATCAGCAATCTCCCTCTTCATGTTGTCCCACCAAAAATGTTCCTTCAAATCTCTATACATTTTGGTGATCCCAGGGTGTATACAGAAATTGGAGCTATGAGAATCATATAACAATTCCATTTTTAGATCAGGTATATCGGGAACACAAAGTCTCTTCCCAAATATCAAAATTCTTTCTTCATACACAATGTCTCTCAATCTCCCATCATTCACTGCTTTAATATTCTTTTGAAATTCTTCATCATCGGTCTGAGAACTCTTAATCCTTTCTATGAAAGATGGTTTGGAAACGATTTGAAAAGGCATTGATGTTTCACCTTCCATGGTTATTCACATATCCATCTTCACAAGATCCATGAAAATTGGATCCCTTTAAATTCTCATATTGTTCAAAACTCCATGATCGTTTCTGCTCAAAGCATCTTCCACCTTATTTGCCTTCCCCAGGTGGTAGTGTATCGTACAATCATAATCCTTGAGTAATTCAAAGCCATGTCCTTTGCCTCATGTTTAGTTCTTTTTGTGAGAAAATATAATTAAAATTCCTGTGATCAGTATAAATCTCACATTTTTCACCATAGAGGTAGTGGCTTCATATCTTCAAAGAAAAGATCACAACTGCTAACTCGAGATCATGAGTAGGATAGTTTTACTCATGCATTTTCAATTTCCATGATGCATAGGCAATAACCCTATCATTCTGCTTAAGGACACAACCACGTCCTTTCTTCGATGCATCACTATAAATAACGAACCCATCATTCCCCAGTGGTAGAGTCAATATAGGAGCATTGACTAATATTCTCTTTATTTATTTGAAACATTATTCACAATCTTTTGTCCAAATAAATTTAACACCTCTACGTGTGAGCTTTGTTAATGGGTTAGCCAATCAGGAAAATTTCTGGACGAAACGTCGACAATAACTTTCTAAACCAATAAAACTGCATACCTCAGTTAGTCTCTTCGGTGCAGGCCATTATTGGATTTCCATGGTCTTAGAAGGATCAACAGAGATTCCATCATTAGAGACAATATGGCCAAGAAAATAAATCTCCTGAAGCCGTAATTTACACTTACTAAACTTCCCATATAATTCATGTCTTATCATAGTCTTTAGGATAATGCACAAGTTATTTTCCTGATCTTCGTAGATTTTGGAGTATACCAAGATATCATCAATAAATACCACCACAAATTCATCTAGATATTCTTTGAAAACTCTATTCATTAGATCTATGAATACAGAGGGCGCATTTTTCATCCCAAAAGGAATTTCTGTAAACTTGTAATGCCCGTACCTGGTTCAAAATGTTGTCTTCGGAATGTCTTCCTTCTTCACACACAACTGATGGTATCCATACCGAATGTCAATCTTTGAAAAGTATTGAGTTCCATTCAGTTGGTCAAATAAATCATCAATGCGATGTAGGAGATACTTTTTCTTTATTATTATAGCATTGATCTCCCTGTAGTCGATACATACCCTCATAGATCCGTCTTTCTTTTAAAAAAAAGAACAGGGGCTCCCCATGGAGAAACACTAGGGAGAATAAATCCCTTATTACTCAATTCCTCTAGTTGATTATTTAGTTCAACTAATTCCGCAGTGGACATTCTTTAAGGGGTCTTCGATATAGGCCTTGATCTAGGAATTAAATCAATGAAAAACTCAACTTCTCGTTCTGGAGGATATCCAGGTAAATCTTCCCGAAACACATCTACATATTCTTTCACAATAGGTACATCCTCTATTTGAACATTACTTTCCTCACCCATAGTCATTTCATTCTTTTCCTCCCCAATAATTGAATTTAGTTGAGCTACTGGGGTGTATCTAGATTAGAATTAGGTGGTGACGATTCTTCTATAAAGATAAGGTGTTCCTTATCATCATAATCAAAAATCATAACCTCATTCTTCTAACAATAAATCTTCGCATCATGTTCAAAAATCTAATCCATACCTAGGATTATACCAAACTCAATAATAGGTATGATGATGAGATCAGCGGATAAAGAACATTTATGTGCTCTAATGGGGACTGATTCACAAAACTTTGCTGCAATGATACTTCCCTTATGGGTTTTAACTAACAACTCCCTCATTAAATCAAATTGGAAATATCTAATTTTCTTAGCAAACTGGGAATACATGAAACAATGCAATGATCCAGAATCAAATAATGCATTTTCTAAACTTGAGGAAACCATTAAATTACCCGGCACCACGTGTTTCGGAGCTTCTACCTCAGCTATACTGATTGCATAAGCTTGGCCTTGATCCCTTGGCCTTTTATGAGGTAGGTTCCCCTAACTCTTAGGACATTCATTTTTATAATGTACCATATCTCTGCAATTGAAGCATTGGAAATTGGTAGCTTCCTTCTTCCCCTTGAAATCAGGAGCTTGGTGGCCTTTTTCACCACACTTGTAATAGACTCCCATTCCCTTCAAGAAAGTAACATGGTGTTTCTTCCAACATTTACTATAGGATTGATATTCTACTTTTCCTTTCTTCACATTATTTCCATTCCCAGATTGATCAGAAGATCTCTTCTTCTCTTGCTTTGCTTTAAAGTCATAAACTGTAGTGAATTTATTTTCTCTCTTGATAGAACATGAGACAATGTCTTCGTACGATGAGAAGGATTATGAGACTAATGCTCGATGGAGAAATGGTTCTAAACCCATCAAAGAAACGATCAATATTACTTTTTGGGTTACGTATATAATCTCCAGCATACCTTACTAGCCTTGTAAAGTTAGCCTCATACTTTGCGACATTCTCATCCTCCTTTTGTCTCAGACTCAGAAATTTCCTTTCCATATCTGCCCGATGGTCACGAGGAAAGTATTTTTCTTATAAAAGTTCTTTTAACTCCCTCCATTCCATATTTGATACTTCATCATCTTCCTTTATGTTTTGAATCAGTGACCACAATTGATCAGCATCTCCAGTGAGGCGATAAACTGCCATGACAACTTTTCCCCTTTCACTACTCCCCAAAGCCTGAAATATTTTATCTAGGGAACTTATCCATTTTTCAGGAACTAATGGATTTGTACTCCCATTTAATGTTGGTGTTTTCTACCTCATGAATCGATCTAACATTGATCCTCCACACTGCGGATCAGGGTGCTCCATACGGGTAAGGTTATTATTCATAACCTGAGTGAGTTGTACCAGTATGGTGATTAGTTTATCAGTACCAGTTGCATCACCAGCTCCACTATAATTATCTTGAGAAGGAGGTCAATCCCTACTTTGAGAGTGTGCATTGATACTGTTTTCATTTCTTCCACTAGGCACCATTTCTAAACAATGGCATAAACTAGATCAGTTTATGAATCAAAATACATAATTCCATACTTGTAAAATAGTAAACATAAATTGAACTATTTATGGATATAATCCATAATCATAAAAAAATGTTTTCTTCGAGGAATTATATACTCATAAACACTTCATAATGGTTTGTAAAGAAAATGAGAATTATCCTAATCATATCCCCCCAGGAGTGTCGTAACCAAGAGTGCAACAAGGCCCGTTGTCGTGCACCAGTTCCTGTTCGAGTCTAGCTCAAAGTGGTGTTTTTGGGTTTTACCCCTAGGTACATCTGTGCCAGAGCCGCCTCTACATGCTCGAATCTAGACATGGATGTATTGATCGGAAAACTCACAAAATCTCTACAATTCCAAAATTCTATGAAGTTCTTCTATACTAATCCTCAAATTCTATCATAGGTCTATATGATCTAATAAGATTTTATCTAAATCTAGCTTCCAAGGTTTGTAATAAACTTCCTCTGATACCAACTGTAACGCCCCGAACCCAGTTACCCAGAGTCAGTGCATTATTACATAATATTGGCATGATCACAAAAGATCAAGTATCGAAAGAACGATTAGTTTAGTAGCCTTGGAATAACTAGACACATTCATAAATTTTTCATTACATCATAATGTGAAAACTACTAAAACAAAATATTGACTTCATATCCCCTCATATTATCCCTGCACTTCATTCATAAATTACTTCTTCACATCATGGGAAAAATAAAACATTGAAAGGGGTGACCTTAGATACTCAGAAAGGATAACAATATAGAAGAATCTTTCATAAATAAGAATAAACATTTAAGGCAATGTGTAACTAAAACAAAAGTATTTTAAACATTAACTTCAGCAAAATATGGAAAAGATAAAATGAAATAATTCTATTTACTTATTCACATGGATACTCTACTAGTTGAGTAATCACATGAAATATCAATAACCACTTTCATAATGATGGAATTCATAATTCCAGACGATCATAACCAATAGCCAAGGCCTCATGCCAAGACTATAAATAAGATTTTGTCAAGGCCTTGTTCCAAGACACTAGTTTGTCTCATGAGACCTACCAATGCATCGAGGAGCAATAGCGGGCTCCACCCGTCACTTATTAAGTCCAATACATTCCTCATATGAACAAGTTTAAACATAACATAAACATTCGTATTAAAACTAGCATAATAAATGACAATAATTTCTTTATAAACCATGAATGGTATAAAAATAACAAATCCACAGTCAAACATATCATAAAACCTTCAATACAATATGGAATATTTGTATCATAATAAATGAACTTCAAATAAGCTTAAAATCCATCAAAGGATGTTGACATTGATGAAATCAAAACTATTTGAGAGAAATATCTCTTTATTTGAAATCCTTTAAAAGTCATATTATTATAAAATAAAAATTTTAATTTGAAAATATTCTTATAAGCTTTTATGGTAAGATTTGAAGATTTTATAATGGCGGAAAATAGCCGCACCCTCCGTATAAGTTAAAAAAAGACATTCTTACCTTAATTCTGTCAAAAAGGTAAAAAATGACCTTGTTTGGAAAACGAAAGAAAAATTCTTTTATAAAATTCTTATAAAAGGTCAACAAGGGTATAAATGACTTTAAACCATAGTCTGTAACATAGTAAGAATTATTTGAAATACATTTTTAAGAAACATGGATGTGGATGATAAAGAGGTCTCAGTAGATAATTACGTATAAACAACCTCAGATAATGAAGAGATTGTGAAATAAACCCTTACCTTGTACTTTTCCTTAGTCGATGGTATGATAACCACCTGTATAAAAGTTAAAACATTGTTAATAAATTATACAAGAAACATATACATAATTATGATATCATATATGATCTTTTAATAATGATTTGTTAATAATATTTTAGTATTATCGTCGTTTCGGGTGTTAACATAATCATTTTATTTTATATGTTTTCTTATATAAGCCTTGTTTTTTATGGATAGGTTGTATCTTATTCATATCCAGAATGATATCAAGTCATTAAACGTTATTTTTAATCAAAAATTATAATTAAACTTGAATGGATACGATGGGGAATGAATCTCATCGCGTTCGTGGAGACGGTAGTCCGTACGTACGCACGAGCTACAATATCACTCTTTTGATATTAAAATAATATATAATTGGATATTATATCATATATACAGAATAATTATCATGTTATATGTATTATTTACATGAATTAAACATCATTATTATACCCATCCAAATAATAATTTTTTGAATAACAATTACACCACGACGTGGAGACGATAAGCCGTACGTACGCACATATGGTGACAAGTCATTCAAAGGATGGATAGAATACTGAATATTGTTATACCATGTTTATAATAACATCACAGTATATATAATATTCTGGAGTAATTATTTTTGAATGGGAATAACAATGAAAGAAGAACTGGAAGAATAAATGAACTTGAAAGAGGGTGGTGAAAACATTACCTCTTCTTCGGGTTCTTCCTTTTGATTTGATCAAATGAAATACTTAGGTTGTCTTTCTGATCAAAATAAGGCCTATAGATTAAAGATAAGGAAGTTAAGATAGTATTTGGGTAGGTTTTGTCCGAGACAAATGTCTTTGAATGTGTGAATTAGTGAGAATGGTGAGTTCCCTTTTATAAGAGGGGTGAGGGGCACCTTTGGAAAAGCAAGAAATATTATTTTATAATAAATTCATATTCCATTTCTAATGTCTCAAAAGTGTATTATTAAAATTCAAAGGTTGTTATTGGTCGAAATAATTTCAACCAATAGAATTTAGACAGGTTCGGGTCATTGTATTGACCTTATATTTTAGTTCTAACTCTTAGTTTATTAGTTTGAAATTTACCATGTCACTTTTTATTTTATATTATATAGGTAATAAACATACTATATACAACCAAGCTACCCCCAAGTGGTCCATTAATGATACACCTATCATGATATAAGTATCTTGGCCGAACCTTAGATTTTTAGGAATAGAATATCAATTAATAATATAATATTTGTTTTATAAACTCATTTATGTCAATTTTGAAACTATTCAATTATTTATTTTTGTTAAAGTCTTAAAAATTTTATTAATTCGAAAAAATATTATTTAAGAAATCCTATAATGTCATATTAACCAATAAAATTAATTTATGTCATCAAAACTTTCATATTATATTTATTTTAACATTTATAATACCAATTATTTGATTCTTTCATTAATAAAGAAAATACTGCATCATTATTATGTCAAAAATAATATTAGTTATTAAAAGAATAAAAATTATAAATAAAATACCATTATGTATGAAATATTTTTATCTTTCTAATGAATATTTATAGTCGAAAATACAACATATATAACCCTATGTCAAAATTGTTTTTCTAAAAGATATATGCTTTTGTCATTTTTTGTATTTATTTTAACTTATTTAATATAAAGTGTCCTTACCACTTATAAGTAGATCCATGGGGTCCCAAAATAGACCCAAATATGACCATGGTCGGACATGTATCAACCAATAAGGTTTGGTCACATTTTAGGGTAATTTTTTATTATTATAATATTATTTTTTACCCTTATTTACCGGATTTACCCTTTAACCATGGTAAATAAAATATTTACCGAAGTAATTATTCAAAATGTCTAAAAATAAAAGTTACCTATTTACAAAATATGGAAATCCTGATTCCAAATATGGAATCCATTTTTCTAAATTCAAAACACAGAAGTGGCAGAAATTAATTTAAAATTAGTTCCCATTGTTAAAACAAAAAGCGTGTTTTTAAGAGATAATAACTATCAAAAGATTGACAGTTGTTTATGTCCGGTTTAAATGTGAAATTATGTCCAATGACCAAAATCTTATTAAATGGTAAAAATATATTATAAATATACTTTAAAACCATTCAAATTCATAATTTATCATGATTAATTATTTTGATTAAAAAAGTTGTTTTAATTAAAATTTAGTAATTTTCACTGTTCATCAAAATATAAAAGTTATCCGAAAAGTTCCAAAATTTTAACCAAGGTAAATTTCGATATTCCAAATCCAAAAAATGAAGTCCATTTTGAGAGATAAAATTTATAAAATTTCAAAAATTGGGTATTACTATTCATAACGACTAGTTTGATTGGTCGCAGTGTGTTAGAATCTTGAGGTTAAGTACAACACACGATACTGTATTATTCAAAGGGAAGCGTACCGTGGAAGCTTGGGGTGTTACATTCATGGAATAGGATAACCTGAATGTTCCTAAACCATTCCTGAAAGTTACTATCGGGGAGGATATTATCTTTATCCAGAATTGATTGCAGAGAAAATGTGGTTGACGAGTTTGTCATATTGATTCTACAAATTAAAAGAGCAGATTTATCAGTACCTTTTGATTACATTTTGTGAAAAATAATAAATGAATTTATTAATTCTCTCACTATTTTATCAAGTCCCAATGGCCCTCACCATTGAGCTTGGAATGTCTAGTTTCCATGACATTCTAGTGGCAAGGATCTATATCACCTTCGTATAACCCCAACAAGGGTTGTTCAATATATTTGAAGGTATTTAGGAAGGTAGGTATTTGCCAACAATGAGCCTACAGTTCCATGATCGGTTGAGTGGACTCCAAAATCCTGAAATCCTGACTTGGATTTCCTCAACACTTTCCTCCATCTTACAACAAGTCTATCAGGGGCTACTCCTGACTTGTGTACGCAGTACGTAGCCCCTCTTGTGTACGCAGTACATAGCTTCTCCTTGTACACGGTTTCACTTGGGCCGGATCAGACTACACAGCGTGTTGATCCAACATACACGCCATGTATTCTAGTTTCCATGCACCATTCAGTTCTGATCAACAAGGTGTAATAAATACCTAGGCATGCTCAATTCACACGGCATGGTTTGGCGGACCAGTACCGGTTCGTTGAACCTAAGTACACAGCATGTAGTTTTCACTACACGCCATGTATTCTTGTGTTGTACAGACAGAAAGAGTGGCTCCCCCGGATGAGTTCCTCATTTTTATTTTAATCAAAATGAAAATTAAAAGGTTGTTTTTGTGATGTGAATCGAGAAATGAATGAGGAAGAACAGATCTGGTTCATTCAGCTTTATAGAATGATTTATCTTGAATTGAATAAAATATAAATGCAAAAATTATCATTGAAAATTAAATAATTATAATCAACGTTGTAACCGCCCTCTGAGGCCAATTGAAGGTTTCAGGTGTGGTGGAAGCATGTGGGTGGATGTGCCCGCTTGGCTTTTTTTCATTAGTAATGATCAATCTGGGATCAATACGATGATAAACGCCAGTCTCCACAGATAGAATCACAGAAATAGACCAAGAAGAAGGATGGTCCTGGAACCACAAACGAGGATCGTCACATGTTGATTATAATTAATTTAATTAATTTAAAAGAAGTACATTTTTTGTGTTCATTATTCATTGATATTTATGATCACGTTCTAATGTGATTTTTCGTTCCATCGCATAAGCCAAAGATAGACTTCCTCTAGCGATGATCCACACGTGCACCACATATCTCTGGATGTCACTAAAGGATTCTCTAGGTGCTATCATGGAGAAAACTTTTCTTGCATTGTACACCTTATATCATCTAGATTCGATGAAGGAGGATCTCTCTCTGTCTTGAGACACTACCACAAAAATAGTTTTTCCCATCACCCCCGCCCCTTTATCAGTGCTTGTTTAGTAGCACTGATAAAGGGTCGAATTCAAAAAAATTAAAAAAATATATATTAATATAATAATATAGTTATATAGTTATATTGATATAGATATAATATATAATTTTTAAATATATTTTAGATAAGTATAAATGTTCATTAACACTTAATATACTTAATATATAAGATATTTAGTGAAAATGGCTTCTTAAAAAATTAATAAAATATTTTTAATTAATAATTTGATAATTATTATGGAGTAGTTGTCATTTAATAACAATTTGAAGATTATAAAAATTAAAAAAATTAAAAAAAGATCCAAAATAAGTTGAAAACACAACTCAAACTTCAAACAGCCATAACTTTTGATCCGGGTGTCCGTTTGAGATCTACCACATATCGAATCAAATCCTGTGACAAGATCTATGTCACTGTGATTCGGGGTAACATGGGTCAAGTGTTTTTTGAGGAAAAAAAGGCCCAGAAGGCCACCAAAATTCAGTTATTAGTCGGCGTACCCATATTTTTTAACATTTTTTGGGTTTTCAGTCTCGTTTGAGGGGGTATTATTGGCTTTTTCGGTGGGGACTGAATTTATTCCAAGGTATTACATTCATATTGATAATATGTTTTTTAAATTTTATCATTTTTTATAATGAACTGCTTTTTATAATCAAATATATAACTATACGTACATATTTTTTATATATTCACAACAAAAAATTAAATTTTTAAAACAAATAACTAAACATATTTACATATAAAATAAATTATCTCTATCTAAATAATAACTAATATCCATTTTATTTAAATTACCAATAAATGAATATTTATATAACTACTATATATTAATATAACTATATATATATATATATTAATCTAGTTATATATATATATATTAATATAACTACATATATATTAATATTACTATATATATATATATTAATATCACTATAAATATATATATAAATATCACTATAAATATATATATTCATATAACTATATATATATGTATATTAATATAAATATATATTACTACGCGAATAAATATAACTAAATATATATATATAAATAGAGATATATATTAATATAACTATATATAGATATATTAATATAACTATATATATATTAATATAAATATATATTACTATACGAATAAATATAACTATATATATATATAAATAGCTAAATATATTAATATAACTATATATATATTAATATCACTATATATATATTAATAAAACTATATATATTAATATAACTATATATATATTAATATAACTATATATATATTAATATAAATATATATTACTATACGAATAAATTTAACTATATATATATATATAGAGAGATATCATGAAATCGAAAAAAAAATCAAAATAGAGTAGTGGTAAAGCCTTAGTCGCGCAGGGGGGAGGTCTCGAGTTTGAAACCTGCTGGAGGCAGAGGCGCATGGATGGGGGTGGATGTTGGGGGCTAGCGCTGGGTGGATGGGGTGCGTGCGGGAGCTAGAGGGGATAAAAAGCATTGTTAAAAGGGGCGATCAAGCGCTATAAAATCCCCCCACGATTGGCATGATTTTTTTAATTTTTTTTAATTTGTTTTTTAATTTTTTTAAATTTTTTTGATTTTTTTTATTTTTTTTAACGTTTATCAGTGCTTTTTGAAAAGCGCTGATAAACGGGTCCTTTATCAGCGCTAAAACAAAAGTGCTGATAAAGGAAGCGCTGATATAGGACCCCTTTATCAGCGCTAAAAAAAGCGCTGATAAAGGGGTACTTTTATCAGCACTTTTTTAGTGCTGATAAAAGACCCCTTTTATCAGCGCTTTTTTTAGCACTCATAAAAGGGGTCTTTATCAGCATTTGTTTTGAGCACCGATAAAGGGGACCCCCCTTTATCTTCACCGTCTTTAACAGCGCTTTTCCTAGCGCTGTTAAAGGCCCTTTTTAGCACTAATAAAGGGTGTATTTGTAGTAGTGAGAGCATTCATGGAGGAAGGAGTTCTCTTGGCCTTGCTAGAATTCTCCAGAATTGTTGTGCACAATGATTAAGGAAAAGTGTTAGGGTCGTGTGGATATTTATAATCAGGTTTGAGGTTATAGAGTTATGACAATAAATAAGCACGTTACATGTTTTATTTATTTCATTAACTCTTATTGAAAACCCCCACATGTTGAATCATTAATTATTTGACATGTGCCCATGCTGATTATAATAAATATCATTTAATAAAACAATATTATATCCTCAAAATCCTGACTGGAAAAACTACATGGTGTGTAACCATTAATACACGGCGTGTACTTGTTTTTCATTTAATTTCCAAAATTAAAACTAGATGGCGTGTAATCATTAATACACGACGTGTACTTTTTTCAAAATAAAAACTACACGACATATAATCATTAATACACAATGTGTACTTGTTTTCATTTTATTCTTCCTCCAACATTAAAATGATTTAGGATTCCTTGAATAATTATTAAACCATGTATGGGAATAATCATTATTCTACTTGAGATACATGAATACACTTAGTGTGTGACCCTCTAGGCCTCTTTCTCATTGACATTAGGTGGGCTTGCCTAAAGTCCAAGATTACTATCTAGCAATGGGTCAAGGAACCCAAGAGAAAGAAGTTGATGCCGCATTGACGTGTCACCTCATACGAACTCTTACCGTGTAATTTAATCCCTTTTTCTCAATATCTCATCAACCAGGTTTCATAGCAGTGTCATAAACCAATATGCTTGATATGTTGTTCTTTGACTTCTAGAAATAAACTCGTCGTTACACCATGGCCATAGAATTTGGGTGACAGTTCTATTTCAATAAAAGGGCCTGAGATATCTACTTCTATAAATGTGGAAGGGATAAAACCTTCCTTAACTTATCCATTAACAACATGTCATTCGTGATGCACCCAACGTACCATACTTCCCGCCAACTATCTTCGTGATGGTTTTCATCAGCAAATCTAAGTGTACGAGTCATGACATGAGTTAATGATAATCTTCCGGTCTATGGTCTATTACACACACTCGTATAAAGTAATGTCCGATGACACCAAGTCATGCATAATTACTACTGGCGGGTCTGGTCTCATAATCTCCCCTCTTGGCGATTACCACGTACGAACTCCATGAGAGAGAGATTCTCGTCTTTTTATGAGTACTTGCACATGATGGTCTGTATACTATGTCTCCTATCATAGTATGTCATTAAACCGTAGAACTTTATTTAAGAATATTGTTATGGAATTTTAAGGTTTTCATCATATCGGGGATCTTCCATGACCTTATTAATGCAAAAAATATTCCAGGACATTATTATATTATAGTAATTCTGAACAATGAACAATATATAATCAGTGTACATTCACCTAATCAAAGTACAAATAGTTGGTTCTCAGGACACCAACTCTAACAGATGCGCAACGAAAAAAATAAGTTCATAAAAAATAAAGTTGACATCGGAAATTTTTACGTGGAAAACCCAAAAGGGAAAAACCACGGGACCTAGTCTAGAAAGATGGATCCACTATAATCAGTAGGTGCAAGATATAGACTCCCCAAAATGAAAGGGATCTCAAAAGTAATACTCATGAATAAAAATGTGGATCAAAAGGTGGAGAGAAAGAAAGATGATCATCGAAGAAAGGAGATCACCAAATGGGATTTTCTCTCAGTGTTGTTGCTGCCAGTGATGTTGAAATGCATTTCCCCTTCCTCCTTGTATAGGAAGAAGAGTTAACATCAAATAATGTCTCCATGTCAAAAGAGTGTCACCGCATGAATTATTTCACACGGTCTGGGCCCACATTAAAAACACCTCATTAAAAGAGAAACAGTTTGGTGCTCCAATTCACGTTGTTTGATGTATACAATGGTATGTACTAGACCTAATATAGCTCATGTATTTGGTGTGGTTAGTCCTTTTCTATCAAATCCAGGTAGAGAGCATTGGAGAGCAGTGAAGTACATTTTGTTTATCTTCATGGTACTTCTGATATGAGATTATGTTTTGGAAAAGGGTAACCTATGCTTTGTGGCTTTACAGATTCAGATATGGTAGGACATATCGATTTGAGGAAGTCTACATTAGCCTATTTGATCACTGTTGCATGGGGAACTGTATCTTGGAAGTCTAGATTGTAGAGATGTGTTGCTTTATATACCATAGAATCAGAGTTTATTACAGCTAATGAGGCTTGAAAAAAAATTGTTGTGGGTAGAAACTTTTATTCGAGAGCATAGTTTAAATCAGGACAGGTATGTTTTATTTTATGATAGTCAGGGTGATATTTGTTTGGGAAAGAATTCCACTTTTCATGGAAGGTCGAAACATATCGATGTTCAATATCATTTGATCTACAACATCCTTGATTCAAGACAGTTAGAGATTGAGAAGATCCACACTAATGACAACGACATGTTGACCAAGAGTTTACCCAGAGGAAAATTTGAGACTTACCGACTGATTGTAGTGTTGGAAGTGAGTTTGTTGAGAACCTTCCTGGTTGGCGCACTACATAACGCCTCCTCAATTGGATCACCAAGTTGTTTCTCTCTTAAAGAGGTTTTTTTAATACAGTCCAATAACACATGAATTAATTCCCACAGTGACACTCTTTTGACGTGGCGACATTATTTGATGTGGATTCTTCTTCCTATATAAGAAGGTAGGGGCAAGGCATTTCAACATCACCGAAAACAACAACACCGAGAGAAAATCTCATTTGGTGATCGCCTTTATTCAACGATCATCTTTCTTTTTCTCCACCTTTTGACCCAAAATTTTATTCTTGAGTATTACTTTTGAGATACCTTTTATTTTGGGGAGTCTCTACCATGTACCTCTTGATTTTAGTGGATCCATCTTTCTAAACTAGGTCCCATGATTTTTCCGTTTTGGGTTTTCCACGTAAAAAATTCCAGTGTCAACTTTTTTTTTCTGCACTTATTTTTGTCGTTGTGCATCTGCTTTTATTGGGGGGGGGAGATTTTATTTCCGCTGTGTGTTCACTTTTTTAGTTGTTTGCGTGTTTGTAGCTTTCCTGTCATTCCCAACATCTGGTATCAGAGGAATTGGTTGAAGTCCTCAGTTGTAGAACGCGGTGGCAGACATTTGATGAAGCAGCTTTTCAAAGACTCGAAGGTCGTTATTGAAAGATAGCAGTGGTACTAGAGGTGTATCTGGGATATCGAAAGTCTGATTGACTAGCAAGAGTCATGAGGCGTGTTCCGTTGTTGATAACATCCAGAGTTTTTTTTTGATTTCTTTTTTGCAGGCTAGGCTGATATTTTTTTTATCAGAAGTTGAAAAGGGTTGGCGGTGATCCCCACTTGAGTTAGAGGGGGAGTTTGTTGGGCGCCTTCCTGGTTGGCGCACTGCGTAACACCTCCTCAATTGGAGCACTATGTCATTTCTCTTTTAATGAGGTGTTTTTAATGCGGCTCAAGACCACACAAATTAATTCACACAGAGACACATTTTTGACATGGCGACACATCTTCACGCGGATTGTTTTACTATAAAATGAGGCAACGACAAGGCTTTTACGGGACATCCAAAATATCAAGAGCAGAGCCAAATTGGTGACCGCCTTTCATCGAAGATCATTTTTCCTCTGCATTAGAGGGTATTATTATTGATATCCCTTCTATTTTTGGGAAGTCTCTACCATGTACTGATTCATTTTAGTGGATTCCTATTTCTGGACCAGGTCCCGTGGTTTTTCCCTTTTAGGTTTTCCACATAAAATTTTTCGGTGTCAATATTTTACATTCTACACATTTACTTTTAGTCACTGCACATCAAATTTAGTTCTGTAGACTTTTATTTTGGGGGGGGGGAGATTTTATTTCCACTGCGCATTCGCCTTTTTCGATTATTTTCATGTTCGTCACTTACCCGTCTTTCACAACATGATAACCCATGATTTGCATTGTTTTAATATATAATTATTTATAATTATAATTATAAATAATTATATTTAAAAATAATTTATATATAATTAAAAATTTATAATTATAATTATAATAAATATATTTATTGTATTTTTATAAGTATTTATGCGAACATAATAGATTCATGGGTAACATAAATGAATCATAAACCTAGTCGATGAATTCTCCCACACTGCTCCTAATTCTCAATTTTTCAAATCTGATAGTGGAGGTTTCACGATTATTGCAAACCCTGATGCACTCAAGGAGTGATTGGATGCCTATATGTTTTCCCTTATTGGGTGATTAATTCTCATGAAGGGTGATATGATAATTGACACTGATGAGGTGAAGTCTTAGTTATATCAGATTTGGGGCTTTTCCAATTGGGATATCGTTCCCACTGGTTGAGGTTATTTCTATATTATTTTCTATCATGTAGATGATTAGTTATCTAATTGGAGATCTTATTTTTATGTTCTTAATCCAGGGTTTTTCAACTATCTTCCTAAGATCTGAATTTCAATCCGCACTTACAGAGGCAGACAACCGCGCAGATCTGGACCGGAATTCATGGGCTCAATTTGGTGCTTTTGAATTTTTTATTCTTACTGATCATGTTTCCTGTATTGGTTCTTCCATTAATATGGAGTGAACATAGTTGAGCGGAAATATGGATATTTTTTCAGGGTTCTTATGGATGCTGACATGATCAATCATTCGTTTGACACTTCCACCTTGGTGGAAAATGGTGTTAAAATTGAGGATCAATTTGAATATGAATTTATTACATTATTTTGTAACTTATACAGAATTTCAGGGCCTGAGGTCTCCAATTGTAGGAATTTCCATAAAAATCAAATCAAGTATGCTAGTATCTTGTATCCTGATGGTAAGAAACGTCCTTCCACCTCATGTACAGGGAAAGAAGCAGTGAGTGATTCTAATCTAAAGGGGGAGGGGATTGACACACAAACACCATCCCAAAAATCATTAGAAGCACTCCCTACTAATCCTTCTATGATGGATGAATGATTGATTGAATCAACTGTTGCTGATATTAGCTAACCTCCAAGGAAGAATGGTATTCAAGATGCTAATGATGGATCTTTTAAAGATGCCCTTATTAGAAGTGGTTCCAAGCATAGAGGCATGAAAGAAACTATTGAAAAGGATGGTTTTGAATTGGCCTCATATAAAAAATATAATCAGTCCATCTCTCCATCCAAGATGGGGTAGAATGTTGTTGCCTTGGAAAAGACTGATTCAGATGGAACTAGCATTCTTGGGAATGTTATTCCTTTGCAGATTCACCCATGTGGGCCGAAAACGACTGATGGGATGTGCATAAACAAGAATAAGGATGTTATAGTGGGTGGGATTGTACCAACAGTGACACATAATCTCCTTGATGATAGGGAAGAACCTGAAGGAAATTTTCATAAAAAATCATGGAGAAGGGGTAGGCATCCAAAAGTTTGTGGTTGAAGATGTGGTAGTAATGAGTAGGATGCAGAGTGTGGATGAAATGTAAATACTAGGTCTTCTTTCATGTAATTGAAGAGATGACTCACTCTAGAGTAGGAAAAGATCAAGGAGAAGTACTCTGTTATCTTCCATCAAAAGAACTCCCAGTGAGAGTGGAAATTTTTTGACGACAATGATGGTTCTGGGTATGATTATGCAAATGATCCTATTCTTGATTTTTTGTTTTCTCTTTTTTGATGAGGGGTATGCCTCTTTGTTTGACTCCATTCATCGTATTTTTTATCATCTTTATCTATTCTAATAAATTTATTAGAATCAGGTCCACCTGTGTCCTGAACCTTTTGAGTATAGATCATAAAAAATGGGTCATCACATATATGGAAAACATGAATAATAATAACAGTGTAATATATAAATGGATATTTATTATGAATACATAACATATGCACGTTAATTATACTCACGCATCAATATATTTATTTACCAAATTCTTTGGAAAAATATATTTTTTAAAAAATATATTCATTTATTTATAATTATAATTATAAATATATAATTCTAAATATATAATTTCAAATATATATTTTTAAATATAAAACTATATTTCCTAATTAATAAGATTTATTATAATCTTATAATTATTTAAATATATATTTATTTAATTATAATCCTATAAATACTTTTTTTAAAGATTATATATATATTTGAATTATTAAAAAATATATATTAATCATAAACATGCGTTTTTTATATAATTTATATAAATAAATATTATTTTTGAATATAAATATAATAATTATATATAAATTAACAATATTTTTTATTCAAAACCTTTATTAGTGCTAGCTAAAAGAATTGATAAATATCCCCTTTATTAGCCCTTTTAGCTAGCACTGATAAAGGATACTCATTTTATCAACGTCTTGTTTTAGTGCTGATAAAGACTGACATTTTCCTTGCGCTGATCTGTGGTAGTGTGATAAAAGACCCATTTTATCAGTGTTTTTTTAGCACTGATAAAAGTAGCAAGGCGAAATGGGCGGGGCGGGGCGGGCCAAGCCCGCACGGGCTTGAGCCCCTGTGGGCTAGACCAGCAAAAGCCCGCATAAAAAAATGGGTGGATTTATCAAGACCACCCCACCCCGCAGTGGATGCGGGCAAGCCCGCGGTCAACCCACATTCATTATTGTTTTTATAATTTTTTACATTTTAATAGGTTTGTAAAAACCCTCATGAGAAATAAGTGGATTTATGGTTGGAAAGAATGAGAATGAGAATGTAAGCTTAAAAATATAAAAATAATAATTTAAAAAATAATTTAAATGAATATTCAAAATTCCACGTAATTATAAAATTGTCCATAATTAGCATAAAAATCCCAAATTTTCAAAATCAAAGCTACAAATATAAAGTATACAACACTCGACAACAAATATGGAATGATGTCAATATCTTTCACATGCTTCTTCAATATCACATGCACCCATCTCTTCTTTAATATCTCCTCCATATTATAAATCAAAACACAATTAAAACTAGATTTCAAAAAAAAATATTAAAGAAAAAAATAGTAAAAAATAAAAGTATTGATGCATTTGATTTTGATAAAAAAATTATTAAAATGTATTAATAAATGATAAATGAATGAATTTAAATAATTATCTATTGTTATCATGAAAAAATCTAATATTTTAATGAAACATTAATTTTTTTTAAAAAGTTAGATAATATATAATTATTTTTTTTGATAATTAGTTTAGATAATATTAAATTTATTAATTATTCAAAATTTTATAAAATAATTTGAAATGAGGTTTAAAATATAATGTGATTTTGAATATAAAGAATTATGGATCAAATAGAATTATTCATAATTTGAATAATCTCATTTATCTAATTTGAAATGATGAATTCTTTTTTAATAATAACATGGAATTATAATTGTTCAATTATTTTAACATGATAAAATTAATGTGATTGAATTAACATTTTTGATGGTTCTATAATATGTTTTATAATAATTATATAATTTTATTATCTAGTGAAATTTATCAATTCATTATTAACAAAATAAAATTAAAGTTTAATAATCATATAAATAACATAATAATTTAGATATGTTAAAAAATAATTACATTTTAAATTAACAAATAATCATAAATTTTATGAGATATAGTACAAAATTGAAATATTAAAAATATTAAAAATTAAAATAATGTTATGATATAAAATAAATCAAAATATTAAAAATTAAAAAAAAACATTACTTACCTGCCTTTCAGAGAAGGAGACGGGCAATCCTGGAGGGGGAGGTGACCATAGAGGTGGTGGGGGAGGGGAAAGACTTTGACGATAGAGGAGTGGCCAGTGGAAGGAGATAACTGCAAGTTGGAAGCTGAGCATGTAGACAGTCTGAGGTGGTGGAGCGGAGGATGCGAGGGGTTTCAAAAGAGGCGAGAGAGGGTCAAGGGATGGGTAGGGGTAGCAAAGGGTTACGGAGGAGGGAAACATGGATGGGGATGGGCGGGGAAGAGGGTAGCGGAGTGTTGCAGATGAGGGTCGGGGCCGGATAGAAAACTACATGGGGTGTAGAGGACGACAGGAGCAGGGTGGGGGGGGGGGGAGGCGGGAGAGAAGTGGGGAGGACGAGGGTGGCACTACACAGTAGGGGGGGAGGACGGCATGGAGGCGACGACGTAGGGCTGGGGTCGACGACGACTGAGTAGGCTGGGGTGGTAGGGCATGGGACTTCGGGAAAGGGCGGGGGGTGGGGCTGGGGATGACGTTGGTCGGGTCGGGGACAACTGATATAGTGTGGATATGGGGGTGAGTCTGTCTGTGTATGGCAAGGAAGGAAGGTCGGGTACCGAGCAGTCAGTTAAATAAAATTAAGACAAAGAGACGTTGCACTGGGAATTAGAGAGTACATGCAGACTTGTTTGAGGTTTGGAGTAAATGTGATCTACCGGTTGGAAAGCACACATGTATCAGTATTTTAAACTTTAAAAAATTAATGGGATATAATTATTTTAAAAAAGGATAGAGCCCACAGGCTTTCCCGTATCTGTGCTGGTAAACCTACACGGGTTGGCTATCTGTGTGGGCTGTTCATATTATCCCACTTTAAATGTGGGTCATATTTAATAAACCCACCCTACCCCAAACCCGCCCTAGACCCGCTTAGCCCACGAGCCTCTAGCCCATTTTGCACCGCTAGATAAAAGTCAAAAAAATATTTTCTTTTTTGGAATTTTCTTCTACAAATCAGATGGTGCACCACCCCGCCCCCTTTTATTAGTGCCCAATCCCTTTTAACAGTGCTTGTCCAAAATCACCCTCTCCTTTAACAGTGCTAGGTAGCCACCCCCCCCCCCTTTAATAGTGCTATGCACCTGCTTTAGGTGCCTGCGCACACGCCTGACTTTGCTGGGTTTTTAACACGAGACCTCCACCTCATACTTCAACACCTTTTCCACTCCACCATATTGTTTTGTTACAGATATATATATATATATATAATATGTTTGATGTGTGTATGTGTGATTATACATATAGAGGTGTGCGCGCGCGCACACACACATATCTCTCTCTATGTGCATGTATAAATATAATTATACATATTTATGTTTATTTAAAAATATTATATATCAATATTTATATATATATATTAGGATATATATATATATATATATTTTTCAATAGAGGCGCATAAATATAAATATATATATAAACATTAGTTGTATATGTATATAAATATTCATATATTTTTATTTTAAATAAAATGGATATTATTTTTTATTTAGATAACTTTTATATATTGAGAAATATATTTTTTATGGAAATATGTTTAATTATTTATTTATAAAATTAAAATTTTATGTTTGAATATTTTAAAAAATATGTATATATTGTTATATATTTGATTATAAATAGCATTACATTATAAAAAATGATAAAATTTTAGATCCATAATATCAATATGAATGTAATCCATGAGAATAAATTCAGTCTCTACTAAAAAGGGGTAAAAAAAACCGTTAAACAAGGCTGAAAATCCATCAAATGATAAAAAAATTGGGGTATCCCAACTAAAAATTTAGTTTTGGATGCCTTCTCTGTCTTTTTTTGTCTGAAAAAATGTGACATAGGGTTCTTATTTATTATAAAGGCGTAGATCTCACCACAAGGTTCTATTTGATATGTGGTAAAGCACATATGGATATCCAGATTAAAAGTTACGATCGTTTGAAATTCGATTTATTTTTTCAACTTATTTTCAAATTATTATTAATTTTTCGATTTTATTTATATTAAAAAATTTATTAAATGACTACTACTTTATAATAATTATCAAATTATTAATTATTATTTTTAATTATTTTATAAGTCATTGTCACTGATTATCTTATATTTTAAGTGTAAATGTCTCTTTAGGCTCATCTAAAACATATTTAAAAAATATATATTATATTTATATCTATATAAATATATTTATATATTAATATATTATTTTTAATGATTTTTTTGAAATATATCTTTTATTAACCCTAGTAAATAACGCTGATAAAGAATGTCTATCCACACTTATAAAAAAGTTGTGATAACGATATCTCTTTGACACCGTAAAAAAATACTTTTTAATAGTGTCTTTGTGTTTTGTGGGTATATATATAAAATTTGATCAGCATATGAAGCCTAAAAAGTGGTCAGATGCAGCGAAAGATGGCGAAGATGATCCAAACTATCTTGAAGAGGAGATAGCAGTGTTCGATTTATAGGGGAGGGTGTGGGGCGAAGGACACACTATTTTCGGGCATAAATTTAATTTAAGAATTAAATATAATTAAATAAAACAAAACACATCATCCCAAACACCCTCAGCCACCCCAAAAATAGGTTTCCTTGACCGACAGATGAATAACAGTGGAGTAGAGGCGGTGGAAGGTGCACTGTGCACATGACCCACCCTGCTCTCTTTTTAATAAACAAATATAAATTAGAAAACCTCCACTTTGATGTTACTATCAATCCTCACCATACATCATTCTCACCCAATTCATATAATCTACATGTTATCCTATACGTGTCATCCTCGAATGAATTTCATTTGCAGTCACTATTGAATTGGAACTTTTTCCTGGTTTCATCATTATTGGCTAATATAAGAATGTAAAATGTTTCAAATAAAATACTTTTTTTATGATTTTGGTTTAATGCATTATGAATTTTGACAAATTGAATATGTATGATTAATTTCAAATGTTAATTAATAGGAATTTCAGGCTAATAAAAAAACTAGTATATTAATCACAACAATAACAAAAAACCACATCTAATAGCAGTTATCTTCTCAATTAAGGCAAATCATTTTTTGGCCGTTTGATCCACCATAGATTCACAAGTCACCAATGGTTTGAATTTATTTTGTGATGTTTTAGATAAGAATCATTTTTTTATATTCATCCTTGTAATTTTTTTCTTTAATAAATGGGTAAAATATAAACGAATCGCAACTAAATAATTTAGTGGGAAATATTATAACACTCTAAAATTATATGAATTATTTTTTTCGAATTAATTTTTTTTTGATATTTTACATTTCGTGTAACACTGAAAATAATTTATTTTAGATTAAAGCACTATGTTTGGCTTACGTTATATGCAATATCAAGTTAATCCAACACTACACACAACATAAATTTTAGTTTTCTCAACACAAAACACCGAGGTTCACTTGAGTTACTCGAAACAATGACTTTCCTCGATGGCTTGTGTAACACGTATGATCGAGTTTTAACAGACAATAATATATTATTAAAATAATATTATTTAATATAATAAGATATAACCTGGCCATTAAATTAGCAGTTACGAATATTATTAATTAATTTATGAAAATATTCATTTTACAAAAATATAAGATAAATTCATAGGTTATCAATTAATTATAAATGAATATGAAAAACGATTGAATATAAAGAAAAATATTAATATTTTTATGGTCACAAAACTATTTTAACCTAATAAATTAAATTAATTAAAATTATTGAGTTTTATTAATGTAATATATATGTTATATATTAAAGAAAATATTTTTTATATTTATCAAATTCATTCGATGGACATAAGATAGAAGAAACCCAATTTTATGCATAAATGCCTATTTTATTTAAAAAATGTAGTTTTACTACATTTTAATGGAAAACACATTTTAAACCAATTTTTGGAACTTTTATAGATTTAATATGTCAAAATAAACTTTATATTTGGAATAAAATCATAAAAATTATGTTAGGATAAATGTTTTGGTATTTTTCGATAAGATTTCATTTTTTAATGAATTGTTAAAAATACAAGATTTTAATTCAAAACCATTTTTTCATATAATTTATTTATAAGGTTAAATTATATTTTAAATTGATTTCAAAGTTTAATTAGATAATAATTTTTTAAAATAATCCAATATTGGTCATTTTAACTAATTTCACATTAAAATTGGATATAAAAATTTAACAAACTTTTGATCATTTTTACTTTAAAAACCTGTACTGTCATCCTGTAAGCAGGATTAATTTTAAATGAATTTATTCCGATTATATGTTTTTAATTTGTGAAAATGGATTACACATTTGAAATCATCATAATTTATAATTTATAATAAATTCAACTTAGTTTTTGACCAAAAAAAATAGTGAATGTAATTAAAATTAATTACATCGATTAAGGTAAAATTAAGCATAACTAAGAACTAAACATTAAGATTAAGGGACCAAACGGCCTAGAAACTTGTCCAAAAGTCATTGGATGACCATATTTTGACCTTATCATCTCTTGGATATACTTTTCATCATTATTGGATCCACTTTCAACATGAAAAACATGGGTGAAATTCTCTCTTCAAATATTTACAAGTGTGACACTCCTCCTTCATTATAAAAGGCCACTACATCTCCCTATTCGTCACACCTATCAAGTCATTTTGGATCATCCAATATCTTCCCAAGTAGTCTCCCAACATCCCTCCCTTCCTCTTAAAAGTCTCACCTTGGGCATAAAGCAATCCAAGGAATCCTTTTAGCACAAACCAAAAGGAGCTACCAAATTAAGAGGTAACACATTCTCTCAAGATGCTTTTTTTTCTTTCTACACCCCCTCAACTATCTTTATTTCATGCTTGTATAAAAAAATCTATATCCAAAATATTCTAGGATGTTTTTATTATAAGGTTTTGACCTACACTTACACACACCTTCATCTAATAGGTAACGAACATACTATTTACGTGTAGGGTAAACTATTTCCTCACTAGATGATGATTGTTTATTTTTTCCATTACCACCTCTTATTGTGGACATTATGATAGACACTCTATTTATAAATTTCATATATTATATTTATTCTATCTTTACACTTCTATATTCCTTTTACAACAAATATCTTTTTTACTTTCCATTTGGTGTAAATATAATAATTTCGTTTGAGAATGTGCGGACTACCACCCCATCAAAGTAATGTGATTAGTTCACACAATTCATGTAATTTATTAAGGATGAGTTTAGTGAATTTATATGATATATATAATGTTGTGGTTGAGGGGAGAAATGTAGTGATAACCGAACGACCACAAAGGAGCAACAATGAACTGGAGTTGTGTGCTGATAAACCAAGAACCACAAACAAGATAAAAAAAATAAGAAGAGTAAAGTGGACAAGATGATTTATGCGATTTAGATCCTTAGGGATTCTACTGCACGAAAAGAATACCACACACACATGATTTTTATTACTTCCAAAGAAAATAAAAAAAGCAGTACCATACTCTCATATCAGAATAAAATGATACAGAAAACCAAGATGTACATATTGCGATTTACTATTTAAAAATGCAATTCTGACTTACAGTGTCGAACCAAAAAAATGTCTGGTAGTCCTGTTCTCTTCAAGAGTCTTCTGGATGTGGAATGTTATTTCTTGGGTGCTAACCTACGCACGTCGATGCCGAAGCAAACAGGCTGATGCTCCACCAACATTTCCACACCAACAATGTGATGTGGGGAACTCTTGTTGCCTAAGACTTACCGCCAAGACAAAGAAAACAAAAAGGTTTGAGAGCCATGATTCAAGAGAAGACACACCACATGAACCACAAGGAAGAAGAATCGTTTCTCGAGAGACAAGAATATGAGGTTGAGATAGATTCCTCGGGAAGAACCGTGACAAGGATGATGAAACCCCCTGCGAATGGTCTAATCCCGTAACTTCTCGCCTAATCAAGGGATGCCACGAAATAAGGTAAAAACTGTCTGAATGAAATATCTCATTGGTTGGAATGGGAAAGTCACAAGATGGAAAACCAACAATGGATGGGCACAAAGTATATCAATGGTGAAAATTAAAACGTAGAGTATATAATGGATTGCCAACACGTATACGCAAGGAACACAATAGAGTGGACGAATTAGTATATTCGATATAATGAAAAATGAAATAAAAAACATGTTTTGTGATTATTTAATAGAAATTTAATATGAAAACATAAATTGAATTACAGAAACTCAATTAAAAAATCTCCACCGTTTTCAATTAAAATTGGTGATGTTGTTTCACCTAAGGGTCATAGAACTGGGACAATGTTTAACCTATCTAAACAAAATTTAAACGTAGAAAAAACCATGACTTTAGTCAAACTATCAGTTGGGTTCATGTTAGTGTTTATCTTATTGATACAAATGGTACCATATTCTATGATATCTCTAATAAAGTTTAATCTAATATCTATATGATTTGACTTACCATGGAAAAAATAATTTTTTAGAAAAATGTATAGCATACTGGATATTATAATAAACATTAATATCATAACTATAAATGTTATGTTCAGAAGTAATTCCTTTGAATCACAAATCATCTTTAACTGCTTCTGTTAAAGTTATTTACTCACATTCATAGTCAAAAGTGAAAAAACAGATTGCATGTTTTACTTCCATGAAATGGAACCTATTAAAACAATAAACACATAGCCTATCAATGATTTATGAGTAGCTAAATTTCCAGCATAGTCAGTGTCAACATAACCACAAAGAAGTTAAACAGAGTCTACATTTTTACCATAACATAGAGAGAAACTAGAAGTACAAGAAAGATACCTAAGAATCCACTTAAGGGCATGCCAATGTTGCTTCCTTGGTGTGGTCATGAACCTACTAAGAGTGAAAATAGTAAAGGCAATGTCATGGTGAGTGCAAATCATAGAGTACATTATGCTTCCAATTATGTTAGCATAAGAACTTTTTGACACGAATTCAATATCTTCTAAAGATCTAGGGGATTGAGTCAAAGACAGTTTAAAATGTTGTGCAAGAGGAATATTAACAGGTTTTAAAGTTTCAAACACGTACCTATTTATAACTTTAAAAATATAACCATGTTGAGAAAGATAAAGAAATTTATTTGGGCTGTCTCTTATGATTTCAACACCTAGAATTTTCTTGGCCATACCTAGGTCCTTCATCTCAAAATTATTCTTCAAATGGGACTTGATTGAAGAAATTAGATTTATATCCTTGCATATGTTGAGAATATCATCAACATACAACAACAGATAAATGATGTAGGTTTTTTTTGTTCTGAAATAAACGCAAGCATCATACTAACTCTTAATGAATTTATTACCTAGAATAATCAAATCAAATTTCAAGTACCATTGTCTTTAGGATTGTTTAAATCCATACAGATACTTATTCAAAAGGCACACTTGATGTGGTTTGAATTCAGTAGGATAACCGTTAGGAGGCTTTATATAATTTTTTTCATTTAGGTCACCATGTAGAAAAATGATTTTGACATCTAATTGTTCAACGTGAAGGTCACTATAAGAAGCATAGGCTAACAAGAGTCGAATGGAAGAATGATTTACAACTGGTGAAAAAATTTCAGAATAATCAATTCCCACTCTTTAGAGGAAAACCTTGGCTACTAGCCTTGCTTTGAATTAGATTTTCATTTCCTAACTATTATCCTCATTTCTTTTGAAAATCCATTTGGAACCAATTACTTTATCATTAATTGTCTTGGTCACTAAACTCCATGTATGATTCTTTTTTAAGGAATGCATTTCTTCATTCACAGAAAAGACCCACTTCTTGGAGTCTTTATCTTTCAAGGGATACCTATATGACTGAGGATCACCATCAATGAGATCTTGGGCCACATGAAAGCCATACAAAGCCATATCGTACTGGATGAATCTAGTTGGGAGTCTTAGGACCCATCCTTTTCCTATCACGAGACAATTGGTAGTCCTGATATGTGGGAGAAGGTTAAGAATCAGAATCTGGACCGAAAATGTTCTCAGAATCTACCACAGTAGTGGGCTAAGAAGGTGGTGGAACAGGCTGATGATCAGCCTCAAAATGAACAGAACGCTCAGGTTCATCAAACTCATAGAGGTCTGGATCAATACTGCCTTGTTGGAAAATCTTTTCCTTAGAAGTAAATGACTCATGAAAGACCACATCCATACTTATAATGCATTTTTGGTATCCGAGTTTATCAACCTAAGGTTAATATCCTTTGACTCCCTCGAGATAACCAATGAAAATTCACTTTATAGCTCTCAATTCAAATTTTTCAGTCCCAAAATGTGCATAGGATATGGAACTGAAAACCCTTAGGTAGGAGTAATAGGATGGTTTTCTTATCCAGTATTCCATAGGATCTTTAAACTATTTATCATACGAGGGAAACCTATTGATGAGTTGTACATCAGTGCTGGTGGCCTCGGCACAAACAGATTTGGGGAGGCCCGAGTATGAAATCATACTATGAACATTTTAAATTATAGTCTGATTCAGGATCTATGCTATCCCATTATGTTAGGGAGTATCCCTAATAGTTTTATGCCTCTTGATCCTTTCACCTTCACAAAAATTAGTGAAGTTTGTGGACAAATAATCTAACCTATTATTGGTCCTCATGGTCTTTATTTTATTTCCAATATGATTTTCAACTGAATATTTCTAGGTTTTAAAGGTCTGGAAAACATCTGAGTTCTTTTTCAAGAAGTAAACCCAGACTTTATTGAGAATTCATCTATAAAACTGATGAAGTAGGAGCCTTCACCATAAGAGGTGGTCCTATCTAGTCCCCACAAGTTCGAATGGATGTATTCAAGTGGGGAAGAAACTTTGAAGGTGGGTCTATTGAAACTAGCCCTCTTAGTTTTTTCCATTATGTAGTCTTCATAAAATGGTAGGTTAGCGGGTGTAACATCACTCAAAAATCCATGTTTATTGAGTTCTTCTAACTCTTTGGAGCTTACATGCCCCAAATGTCTATGCCAGAACATAGTGTTGTCAGTGTTTGTAATATAAACACTACCCAACTATCTTTAATGGGTCTTTCCATCCAAGATATACAACCCATTTGCAAGAGCCCCTCTTATGACGATTCTATATCCCTTGAGATCTTAATTGAACCATATTCTTATCTAAAAGTATATCCTTTTTTATTAAGGATTCCTAAGGAAATCAGGTTTCGTTGGAGGTTGGGGACCCACCTTACATCAAGTAAGGTGATGACTAACCGATCATATAATTCTATCTGGACAGATCCTCTACCTCCAACCTTACACTCCTTGTTATTTCTTAATTGGACATCCCCTTCCACTCTCTCAACCTGTAACACCCCGAGATTTTATGAAAAATATTCTTTTCATTAATGTCTTGTGTTGCACGCTACACTAAAAGGAGCTTTCACAACACACATCCTTGACTTTCCATGCATTACACGCAATCACGACCTTCCTCGATAGTGTGTGTAGTACGCAATACCGAGTTTTACTAAACAATGATATGCTTTTAAAATATTATTAAAACTAGCTAATATGAATAGTAATAACCACTTTTTAAAATTTTTTAAATTTTAAATTTTAAAATGGTTATCATTTTTGGATTCGGAATATCTAAATTAGCTTAGGGTGAAATTTTGGTACTTTTTGGATAACTTTCATATTCTGAGGAATAGTGAAAATTACTAAATTTTAATTAAAAAGAACTTTTTTAATAGAAATAATTAATAGTGATAAATTATTAATTTGAGTGGTTTTAAAGTATATTTAGAATATATTTTTACAATTTAATACAATGCTGGTCATTGGATGTAATTCTACATTTAAACCAGACATAAACAAGTGTCAATCTTTTGATTGTTATTATCTCTTAAAAACACGCTATTTGTTTTGACGACGGGAATTAATTTTTAAATTAATTAATGCAACTAATATGTTTTGAATTTGGTAAAATAGACATCATTTTTGAGTTCATAATATCAAATATAGCTTAGGCCTAATTTTTCATATTTTTCTGGAAACTTTCATTTTTTTGATGAATAGTGAAACCACTATGTGGTAGTTAAAAAAATGAATTTTTCATAAAACTTAATTTTACCGCTTCTGTGACTGGAATTTCAAAATTCCGAGAGACACGGTTGATGTTAGTAAGTAAAATGTGGTTCAATGAGATGAAAATAATTTTTGGTGAATAGTAACTTTTTACTTTTTTTTACCATGGTTAAAAGTAAATAGGGTAATTAAGGGTACAAATGATATTATTATAACCCTAACACATGTCCTAATTCTATTGGATAAGTGTAATTCGGCCAAAAACAACCTTAGGAATAAAATATGACCATTTAGGCCCACTTGGATTAGATTGGGACATTTTAAGAAGGGTTAAAATAGTTAAAATCAATGTTTAATAAGTAAATAATTTGTAATATTGGTTTATAAATAAGATAAATTTGACTATAAGTATTCATTAGAAAGCTAAAAATATTTCCTACATAATGATATTTTATTTTTAATTTTTAGACATTAAATATTTTAATTTATTTATGACACAAAGATGATGGAGTAATTATCTTATTAATAAAATATTGACATAATTGATGTTATAAATACCCAAATAAATGTAATTTGAGACTTTTTATGAATTCAACTAATTTTATAGGTTAATATGACATGTTATTATTGATTTAATTAACTTTTTTCGAACTAATAATTCTGTTATTATTTTCACAAAAATCAATTACCAAATAGTCTCAAAATTGACATAAAATAGTTTTTAAAACAAAAATTATATTATTAATTGTTATTTTTTCCTAAAAATCTAAGGATCAGCCAAATGACTTAGATAAGGTTATATATATTAATAATAAACAACTTGGGGTTCGTTTGGATTGTTATAGTATGTTTATTAACCTTATAGTTTAAGAACACAAGAAGACACGGTAAAAGTAAAATTATTTAACTTAATGATAAATCTAAATGATAAGGTTAAAATAGGAACATAAACCTGTCTAAATTCTATTGGATGAGAGGATTTCGACCCATACCCACCTTAGCTTCGAAATAAATCAATTTGGAGCTATTTAAAATGGAATATGACTTTATAATAAAATAATATTTTTAGTTTTCCAATGGAGCCCCTCTCCTCCCTTATAAAAGGGCACCTCCTCCCTCTCATCCTCACACCACTTTGAGCCTTCAAGCTCGGACAAAAACTGCCAATTTATTCTCTACACTTCCATAGAGACATCCTAGAGGTCTTGGTCTTCTTCAAAGACCAATTTATTGCCCTAAAAGGAGGTCTCAAAGAAGTGCTTCAAAGAAGAGGTAATGACCGTTACCGATTCTTTCATCTTTATTTTTTCTTCCACTTCTTCTTCATTAGTTGTTTCATCATGAAGTAATAACATCAGTATCAATAATATACTGATATGTTATTATATGTATGAAACAACCCTATTTCACCATCTATCCATCCTATGGAAAATGAAATCACCGCGCGTGCGTACGTACGAAATACCGTCTCCACGTCGTGGTGTACTCTATTTTCCACCACCACCTTACTTGGATGGGTATAATGGTGTAAATAATAACTATATATGATTATTTTAAAGTGATATTGATTCTGAGATAGTATACATACACTCCATTATAGTCCCATGATCGTGAGAACGATATCATCGCTCGTGCGTACGTATGGAATACCGTCTCCACGACGCGATGAGATTCATTCTCCACGTTAACCATTAATGAATTATTATAAAGTATATATAATAAGTAATCATGAAATATATGAAATAATTATACTGTATTTATGTGTATATATATGTATGTCATCTACTTAATTCCATTCAACTCAATAAGGAAACGAAAACAGTATTCATGCGTACGTACGGCCTACCGTCTCCATGAACGGGGTATTTCATTCCACTTACTGATCTATTATATATATGTATATTCTGAATATATATTATATATAAATCATGTTTTACATTCGGATTTAAGTAATCATGATCTAATTAATCATATGAATAATTACAAGTTAAAACATGAACGACAAATGAGACGATTTTACCCAAAACGCTCTTTAACATGGAATTTACAAAAGAATGGGTAATATAAAGTCATAAGTGAACCATATATGATATCATAACAATGAGTATGATTCTGGAATAAGTCAATGACATTTTTTAATTCATTATACAGTAGGTTCAGACACTTACGAAGCAAATTGGACCTAAGGTAATGGAAAATATCCCAATCTCATTTTTATCCGAGATTGTTTATACTTTGAAATTTACTGGGGTGTATTTTGTCATCCAAATCCATGTTTCCACAATATGTAATATTATTTCCATCCACCTAAAATTGTTTAAATCCAATTTTACCCTTCGGTGAGTTTTTATTAAAAGATATGAAAGGAATCTTTTTTTGTTTTTCATACGAGGTACTTTTTTGACTTTTCCGACAAAAGTACGAAGAATGTATTTTTAACTTATACGGCATGAATGGATTTTTAAAACATTATTTCCAAGAAGCTTCCTTTGCGAGTTTTCAAGTCTATTTTTAATCAACTTCATTTAGTTTAGAATTGTATGACATGTTAAGAAAAGAAAAGTATGCTTGAAGTAGAAAGGATATTTTCCTCAAGAATGGAGTTCAAGTGTTTTATCAAAATTATTTTCCATCTAAGATAATAAACAGTTCTGTTTCTATCCCTATTATTACATATATTTGATTATGTTGTGATGGAAATATTTTTATGAATTCCTTTATCCTATATGAATTTTTTTATGATGTCATGATGATGTTTATGATTCCCATTTTTATTATATGGGTTATGCTATGATGTATGGTTTTATGATTTTGTGGCACACATAAGAATGGTATCATTATGAGATTGGTGGGACCTATATCTCCCTCCAATTCATTGGGTAAAGATTTTATATCTCATGAGATAGACATGGCTGGAATGGTAGATTATACCGGTTCAGTGAAACAGGACTGAAACGAGGGTGACTCGATTCAGAAATGGACTTTTTCCACTGAGATAGTCTTGGCAATGAGTCTTGACTAATAAGAAATGATTCTCTATGATTATGTGTGTATGCCACGATGTTTCATGTTTTAAGTTAATATTATTGGGATTACATTTCACTACTATGATTTATCCCATGTTATGAAATTGTGATCTCTTTTACAGGTTAAGATTTCTAAAAGATATGTCCTTATGAATATGATGTGATTGATATTTCTTTTGTTTACCCTTACTGAGCATTTGAGCTCACCCTTTTATGTTTTCTTTTCCTCAGGATATAAAGAAATGTTTTAGGTAAGAAAAAAAGAAGATCTTTATGGGAGATGTTGAATATCTTTCACCATGATTAGAAGATTACGTTCTGAGTATCCAAAGACACTAAACTATTACGGTCCTTGTGTGTGTGTTTTTGTTATGTACTAAGTATTTCACAAAAGTAATGTATTGTCAATGTAAGTCAAGCATCGGGTCTCTACATTTGGTGTCAGAGGAAAGTTTAGACAACCTTTGGAAACTAGGATGCGAAAATGTTAGTAAGATCCCTAGAGATATTACTAAGGTATGTTTAGGGATGTCCCTAAGGATAAGTATACTTATAGGATATAGTCCTAGAACTATGGTAACAATATTAGATTAAACCAACGATATTAGATATTGAAGTTACTCCACCATTATTATGATTTTTGACTCTCACACTATTCTTTTTGGGTTTTAGAAAATGGCTGGAAACAAGATGATTCGCGATAATAGAGGATATGATGGACAATGGAATGATATTCTTCATGAGAAACCAAATGAAATGGGATTTGGAAGTCCAAACATCATTATTATGCCGAATCAGCAATCTCATAATATGATCAATAATGTAAAATTTGTTAAGTTTCCTGACTCGGCTAATAAGAGAAAGATGGAGTTTCATGTTGATCATAGAGGAAAGAAAGTTCAATTTCCCCTATGTAAATCATGTGGGAAGAGGAATAAAGGAGAATGTTTCAAAGGAACTGGAAGATGATTTGGGTGTGGAAAAGGACACAAAGCCAGTAAGTGCAAAGGAAAAGGTTCAGTTAACACCAGGGATGAGGATAATGGTATTGCTACGACATCCACAATGGTTAAATGTTTTAAATGTGGAATGCAGGCATTATGAAAACCAATGCCCTAAGGGAAAGTCTCATGAAGAGAATCAGTATGGTCGTATGGGTAGTATTTATGTTGATGATGATGAAGAGACTACAAATGATATGTGGGGAGAAAGAATTGTTGATGCTCGGTCAATGGTTTAAGAATGTAGTGGAATGATTACATGCTTATCAAGTGTAATGTTGTATAAGTAATCTCATGGTACTATGGAATAAAGAGACATCTAAGGATTGTTACACTGTTCTATTTCCTTGAGTTTTGAAAGTGTATGATTAATGGTACCAGTATCCATGAAAGGTTATTCAAATATTTTTGGAATGTAGATTATATGCTCATAATGAAGGGATAAAGAGAAAATTAAATGTTTGATAGTATTCATGAGCTCATGACTGATATAAGGAGAAGGTTATATCATGGTTTGAGTATATAGATTTTTTGGATTTTGGTATGTGGAAAGAGTTAACTTTTGACTGCATTCATGTTTTCACTAAGGTTCAATGGGTATTCATTCTTCAAGAGAATACATGATTAAGGTATTCACATGTTTGTAATTTGACCAACAAGATATATCTTATGATATATGGGGGATAAATGATGGCATTCAGGTGATCATTTTCTTTATACTATGAGCTTGGACCGAAGTATTTTAGATAAGCCTAAAGATTGGCATGGATTATGTTGGACATAAGTTAGTATTGTTTAAGGATAAAACTTTTTTGATATTTTTAATGGGATGTTATAGTAATATAGCTTTAGAAAAAGGACAACCTGTAGGACGGGCGACAGCCCATCGCGTCGGACAAGGCTGTGGGAATCGAACCCACAACCGAAGTGCTACTGGCCTTTATCGCCTACCATTGGCCTACAGGAAGTCCGTGTTTAGTATAAACTAGTTTTATTATATTAAGCAGTATGATATATGAAGTATAAGTCCATTTTAGGAACCATATATGATTAATCTCACTATAGATGGACTTATGTATTTTTTGATAACTTTTCTAACCTTTTGTTTGAGACGGATGGAATGACCCATCATTCTATCACATGATCTGCTAACACATCACGAATGACAAATTCAACTTCATTTCTTTAAGAGATGAATTGGAAATTGTCCACAGAACGACCAACGGTGAGACTATATCAAAATCACAAAAGTATTTCTTCTAATTCCAATTTCATCAACTTTAGGGAAGTGATTTTGAAAACCAAAAATGTTGTCCTAGTGCTCTTATATCTGATGAATCAGATGGTACCTTATATCATCACAAATTTATGGTTTTGTGATTTCTGGCTTTTCCATAGAAAAGTTCTCTACCACTCTCCATCAGAAAATGATGGTTATATTTCTCTTCCATATCCATATTTTCACCCATGTGGAAAGCTAGTGATTAGTTTATTTGGGTAACTGTTACATTTAATACTTTTTTTTAAAGAATGGTTTTGGTATTCCTTTTTACGATGTGGGTTTCTATTAATGAAACTTTCAAGTAGTAAACCATTTATAACCCCGACGAATTTCGAGGGCGAAATTCATTTTAAGTGGGGTAGAATGTAACACCCCGAGATTTTATGAAAAATATTCTTTTCATTAATGTCTTGTGTTGTACGCTACACCAAAATGAGCTTTTACAACACGCATCCTTGACTTTCCTTGCATTACACGCAATCGGGACCTTCCTCGATAGTGTGTGTAGTACGCAATACCGAGTTTCACTAAACAATGATATGCTTTTAAAATATTATTAAAACTAGCCATTATGAATAGTAATAACCACTTTTTGAAAATTTTTAAATTTTATTTTTCAAAATGGTCTTCATTTTTGGATTCGGAATATCGAAATTAGCTTAGGGTGAAATTTTGGTACTTTTCGGATAACTTTCACATTCTGATGAATAGTGAAAATTACTAAATTTTAATTAAAAAGAATTTTTTTAATAGAAATAATTAATAGTGATAAATTATTAATTTTAGTGGTTTTAAAGTATATTTAGAATATATTTTTACAATTTAATACAGTCTTGTTCATTGGATGTAATTCTATATTTAAACCAGACATAAACAAGTGTCAATCTTTTGATGGTTATTATCTCTTAAAAACACGCTATTTGTTTTGACGAAGGGAATTAATTTTTAAATTAATTAATGAAACTAATATGTTTTGAATTTGGTAAAATAGACAGCATTTTTGAGTTCATAATATCAAATATATCTTAGGCCTAATTTTTGGTATTTTTCTGGAAACTTTCTTTTTTTGATGAATAGTGAAACCACAAAGTGGTAGTTGAAAAAATGATTTTTTCATAAAACATAATTTTACCGCTTCTGTGAGTGGAATTTAAAAAATCCGAGAGACACGGTTGATGTTAGTAAGTAAAATGTGGTTTAATGAGATGAAAATAATTTTTGGAGTATATTAACTTTTTACTTTTTTTACCACGGTTAAAAGTAAATAGGGTAATTAATTGTAAAAATGATATTATTATTACCCTAACACATGTCCTAATTCTATTGGATAAGTATAATTCGACAAAAAACAACCTTAGGAATAAAATATGACCATTTAGGCCCACTTGGATTAGATTGGGACATTTTAAGAAGGGTTAAAATAGTTTAAATCAATGTTTAATAAGTAAATCATTTGTAATATTGGTTTATAAATAAGATAAATTAGACTATAAATATTCATTAGAAAGCTAAAAATATTTCCAACATAATGATATTTTATTTATAATTTTTAGACATTAAATAATTTAATTTATTTATGACACAAAGATGATGGAGTAATTATCTTATTAATGAAAAATTGACATAATTGATGTTATAAATACCCAAATAAATGTAATTTGAGACTTTTTATGAATTCCAATAATTTTCTAGTTTAATATGAAATGTTAGTAGTGATTTAATTAACTTTTTTAGAACTAATCATTCTGTTATTATTTTCACAAAAATCAATTACCAAATAGTGTCAAAATTGACATAAAATAGTTTTTAAAACAAAAATTATATTATTAATTATTATTTTTTTCCTAAAAATCAATGGTTCGGCCAAACGACTTAGATAAGGTTATATATATTAATAATAAACAACTTGGGGTTCGTTTGGATTGTTATAGTATGTTTATTAACCTTATAGTGTAAGAACACAAGAAGACACGGTAAAAGTAAAATTATTTAACTTAATGTTAAATCTAAATGATAAGGTTAAAATAGGAACCTAACCCTGTCTAAATTATATTGGATGAGAGGGTTTCGACCCATACCCACCTTATCTTCTAAATAAATCAATTTGGAGCTATTTAAAACCGAATATGACTTTATAATAAAATAATATTTTTAGTTTTCCAAAGGAGCCCCTCTCCTCCCTTATAAAAGGGAACCTCCTCCCTCTCTTCCTCACACCACTTTGAGCCTTCAAGATCGGCCAAACCCTGGAATTTTCTTCTATCCACTTCCCTAGAGACATCCTAGAGGTCCTGGTCTTCTTCAAAGACCAATTTTAGTTCCCTAAAAGGAGGTCTCAAAGAAGCGCTTCAAAGAAGAGGTAATGTCCGTTACAGATTCTTTCATCTTTATTTCTTCTTCCACTTATTCTTATTTAGTTTTTTCATCATGAAGTAATAACATCAGTATCAACAATATACTGATATGTTATTATATGTATGAATCAACCCTATTTCACCATCTATCCATCCTATGGAAAATGAAATCACCGCGCGTGCGTACGTACGAAATACCGTCTCCATGTCGTGGTGTAATCTTTTTTCCACCACCACCTTACTTGGATGGGTATAATGGTGTACATAATAACTATATATGATTATTATAAAGTGATATTTATTCTGATATAGTATACATACACTCCAATACAGTCCCACGATCATGAGAACGATATCATCGCTCGTGCGTACGTACGGAATACCGTCTCCCCGACGCGATGAGATTCATTCTCCACGTTAACCATTCATTATTGATTGTAAAGTATATATAATAAGTAATCATGAAATATATGACATAATAATACTGGAGTTATTTGTATATATATGTATTTCATCTACTTAATTCCATTCAACTCAATAAGGAAACGAAAACAGCGTTCATGTGTACGTACGGCCTACCGTCTCTATGAACGGTGTATTTCTTTCCATTTAATGATCTATTATATATATGTATATTATGAATATATATTATATATAAATCATGTTTTACATTCTGGATTTAAGTAATCATGATCTAATTAATCATATGAATAATTACAGGTTAAAACACAAACAACAAATGAGACGATTTTAACCAAAACGCTCTTTAACATGGAATTTACAAAAGAACGGGTAATATAAAGTCATAAGTAAAACATATATGATATCATAACAATGAGTATAATTCTGGAATAATTCAATGACATTATTTAAATCATTATACAGTAGGTTCGGACACTTACGAAGCAAATTGGACCTACGGTAAGGGAAAATATCCCAATCTCATTTTTATCCGAGATTGTTTATACTTTGAAATTTACTGGGGTGTATTTTATCATCCAAATCCATGTTTCCTCAATATGTAATATTATTTCCATCCACCTACAATTTTTTAAATCCAATTTTATGCTATGGTGAGTTTTTAGTAAAAGATATGAAAGGAATATTTTTTGGCTTTTTGTACGAGGTACTTTTTGACTTTTCCGACAAAAGTACAAAGAATGTTTTTTAACTTATACAGCATGAATGGATTTTTAAAAAATTATTTTCAAGAATCTTCCTTTACGAGTTTTCAAGTATATTTTTAATCAAATTCCTTTAGTTTAGAATTGTATGACATTTTAAGAAAAGAAAAGTGTTTTTGAAGTAGAAAGGATATTTTCCTCAAGAATGGGGTTCAAGTGTTTTATCAAAATTATTTTCCATATAAGATAATAAAGGGTTATATTTATATTCCTATTATTACATGAATTTGATTATGTTGTGATGGAAATATTTTTATTAATTCCTTTATCCTATATGAATTGTTTTATGATGTCATGATGATGTTTAAGATTCCCATTTTTATTACATGGGTTATGCTATGATGTATGGTTTTCTGATTTTGTGGCACACATAAGAATGGTATCATTATGAGATGGGTGGGACCTATATCTCCCTCCAATTCATCGGGAAAATATTTTATATCTCATGAGATAGACATGGCTGGAATGGTAGGTTATACCGGTTCAGTAAAATAGGACTGAGATGAGGGTGACTCGGTTCAGAAATGGATTTTGTCCACTAAGATAGTCTTGGCAATGAGTCTTGACTAATAAGAAATGATTCTTTATGATTATGTGTGTATGCCACAATGTTTCATGTTTTAAGTTATGATTATTGGGATTACATTTCACTACTATGATTTATCCCATGTTATGAAATTATGATCTCTTTCGCAGGTTAAGATTTCCAAAAGATATGTTCTTATGAATATGATGTGATTGATATTTATTTTGTTTACCCTTACTGAGAATTTGAGCTCACCCTTTTATGTTTTATTTTCCCCAGGATATAAATAAAGGTTTTAGGTAAGAAAAAAAAAGAAGATCTTTATGGGTGATGTTGAAGATCTTTCACCATGATTAGAAGATTACGTTCCGAGTTTCCAAAGAAACTAAACTATTACGGTCCTTGTGTGTGTTTTTTTGTTATTTACTAAGTATTCCGCAAAAGTAATGTAATGTCCATGTACGTCAAGATTTGGGTCTCTACACAACCATCACTAAAAAAACTCTTTATGTGGAAATGTATGGAAGGAACATCTAAAGTATAAGAACCACTCTCAATCGAGTGTATGGCTAGAAACATTCCAGACATCAACATTGTCATATCTAGAGTAGACAAGGAGAGACTGGTCAGTGGGTTGCATGTGTTCTAGCTCACACTTGTGCTTCCTACACTCGGGATTAATGTGCCTAGGTTTACCACAGTAGAAGCAGGTGAATTTTCTATCTTTAGAATTACCCTTTGGGTTTGGCTATTTCCTAGGTTATTTATTTCCATTAATTTTTCCCCTATTGAACTGTTTCTTTTTTACCTTTACCCTGAGGCCTCCCCTTGTGAACAAAATCTCAACCTCACCTTTTACCTTAGGTTTATAATGAAGTTCATTGGATAGAAGGCCAGACATAACTTCTTCTAGATTCAATGAGTCTCAACGATACATCATGGTCTCGACTAATGTACTGTAACTTTGGTAAAAAGAAATCAGGAGAGTAATGGTCTGATCCTCATTATCTATAGAAACATCAATGTTGTATAAGTCCAACATGACTTTGTTAAATTACCCTATATGAGATTTTATAGAAGTACCAGATTTCATCCGAAAGGTGAACATGTGGTGCTTCTTATAAAGTATTCATATTAGGGATGAATTCATGTATAATGTTTCATGTTTGATCCATATTCCTGTAGTGGTAGACTCATAAACCACTTCCCTAAGAACCTTATCTCATAAGGAAAGTAAGATAGAACTATGGGCTTTAACAAGAGTGTTAGGGGGGACAGGTTGGTATTCTCTAATAGTTTTATCAGCTTCATTAACAGTTGTAATGGGTTTTGTAGGCCCAAACATGGCATCAATAAGGCCTTGATAGACTAATATTTGCGTTATTTTTATTCACCATAAATTGATTTCATTATCTCCATCGAACTTTTCTATTTCATATTTCATTGTAGACATGTTTATCCAAATGAGTAGATGTTGAATTATTGGGGACAACGATAGGAGTACGTGTAGAGACCCGAAGCTTGATGTACATGGACATTACATTAATTTTGTAGAATACTTAGTACATAACAAAAACACACACACAAGTATCGTAATAGTTTAGTGTCTTTGGAAACTCGGAATATAATCGTCCAATCGTGGTGAAGATCTTCAACATCTCCCATAAAGATCTTATTTTTTTTAAACGAAAATACTTTCTTTATATCATGGGGTAAAGAAAACATAAAAGGGTGGGCTCAAATGCTCAGTAAGGGTAAACAAAAGAAATATCAATCACGTCATATTCATAAGAACATATCTTTTAGAAATATTAACCTGCAAAAGAGATCATAATTTCATAACGTGGGATAAATCATAGCAGTGAAATGTAATCCCAATAATCATAACATAAAATATGAAACTTTGTGGCATACACACATAATCATAGAGAATCATTTCTTATTAGTGAAGACTCATTGCCAAGACTATCTTAGTGGACAAAGTCCCTTTTTGAACCGAGTTCACTCCTCGTTTCAGTCATATTTCACTGAACCGATATAACCTACCATTCTAGGCATGTCTATCTCATGAGATATAAAATCATTGCCCAATTAATTGTAGGGATATATAGGTCCCACCAATCTCATAATGATACCATTCTTATGTGTGCCACAAAATATTAAATCATACATCATTGCATAACCCATGTAATAAAATTGGGATCTTAAACATCATGACATCATAAAAAAAATCATATAAGATAAAGGAATTTATAAAAACAATTACATTACATCAAATCAATTTAAAAATAGGGATAGAAATATAACCCTTTATTATCTTAGATGGAAAAATAATTTTGATAAAACACTTGAACTCCATTCTTGAGGAAAATATCCTTTCTACTTTAAAAACATTTTCCTTTCTTAACATGTTATACAATTTTAAAATAAAAGAAGTTGTCTAAAAATAAACTTGAAAACTTGTAAAGTAAGCTTCTTGGAAATAATGTTTTAAAAATCCATTCATGTCGTATAAGTTAAAAAACATTCTTCTAGTACTTTTGTCGGAAAAGTCAAAAAGTACCTCGTACGAAAAACGACAAAATATTCCTTTCATATCTTTTACTAAAAATCACCGAAGGGTAAAATTGGATTTAAAAAATTATAGGTGGATGGAAATAATATTAAATATTGAGGAAACATGGATGTGGATGATAAAATACACCCCAGTAAATACCAAATTATAAACAATCTCGGATAAAATGAGATTGTGATATTTCCCTTACCTTAGGTCCGACTTGCTTTGTACGTGTCCAAACATCCTGTATAATGATTTAAATAATGTTATTGACTTATTATAGAATCATATTCATTGTTATTATATCATATATGGTCCACTTATGACTTTATATTACCCGTTCTTTTGTAAATTCATGTTAATGTAGCGTTTTGGGTAAAATCATCTCATTTGTCGTTCATGTTTTTAATTTGTAATTATTAATATGATTACTTGGATCATGATTACTTATATCAAGAATGTAAAAAATGATTTATATATAATATATATTTAGAATATAAATATATATAATATATCGATAAATGGAATGAAATACACCGTTCATGGAGACGGTAGTACGTACGTACGCAAGAACGATGTTTTCGTTTCCTTATTGAATTGAATAGAATTAAGTAGATGACATACATATAAATATACATAAATCCAGTATCATTATTATGTCATATATTTCATTAGTACTTATTATATATACTTTATAATCATTCATGAATGGTTAATCATTGAGAATGAATCTCATCGCCTCGTGGAGACGGTAGTCCATACGTACGCACGAGCGATGATATCGTTCTCCTGATCGAGGAATTTTATTGGAGTGTATTTATACTATTATATAATCAATATCACTTTATAATAGTCATATATAGTCATTCTTTACACCATTATACCCATCCATGTAATGTGCTAGTGGAAAATAGATTACAGCACGACGTGGAGACGGTATTCCGTACGTACGCACGCGCGGTGATTTCTTTTTCCGTAGGATGGATAGATGGTGAAATAGGGTTGTTTCATACTTATAATAACATATAAGTATATGAGTGATACTGATTTTAATACTTCATAATTAAACAACTAAAGAAGAAGAAGTGGAAGAAGAAATAAAGATGAAAGAATCGGTAACGGACATTACCTCTTCTTTGAAGTGCTTCTTTGAGACCTCCTTTTAGGAAACTAAAATAGGTCTTTGAAGAAGACCAAAACCTCTAGGATGTTTCTTGGGAAGTGGACAGAAACAATTGTCAGGGGTTGGACGATCTTGAAGGCTCAATGTGGTGTGAGAAAGAGGGGGAGGGGGTGCCCTTTTATGAGGGAGGAGAGGGGCACATTTGGAATAACTAAAAATATTATTTTATTATAAAGTAAAATTCGGTTTTAAATAGATCCAAATTGATTTATTTCGAAGCTAAAGTGGGTATGGGTCTAAATACTCTCATTAAATAGAATTTAGACAGGTTTAGGTCATTATACTAACCTTATCTTTTAGTTTTAACTCTTAGTTAATTAGATTGACATTTACCATGTCACTTTGTATTTTTATATTATATAGTTAATAAACATACCATATACACCCAAACGACCCCCCAAGTTGTGTTTTATTAATATATATAACCTTATCTAAGTAATTTGGCTGATCCTTAGATTTTTAGGAATAATATAACAATTAATAATATAATATTTGTTTTAAAAACTATTTTATGTCAATTTTGACACTATTTAGTAATTGAATTTTGCGAAAATCATAAAAGAATGATAAGTTCTAAAAAAATTAATAAAATCAATATTAACATTTCATATTAACCTATAAAACTAGTTTAATTCATAAAAAGTCTCAAATTATATTTATTTGGGCATTTATAACATCAATTGTGTCAATATTTCATTAATAAGATAATTACTGCATCTTCATTGTGTCATAAATAAATTAAATTATATAAAGTCTAAAAATTACCAATAAAATACATTTATGTAGGAAATATTTTTATCTTTCTAATTAATATTTATAGTCAAATTTATCTTATGTATAACCCTATATGAAAAATGTTTTACTTATTAAACTTTGATTTTAACTATTTTAACCCTTCTTTAAATAAATTAATATTAAATGTCCTAATCTAATCCAAGTGGGCCTAGATGGTCATATTTTATTCCTAGGGTTGTTTTTGGTCGAATTACACTTATCCAATATAATTAGGACATGTGTTAGGTAATAATAATATCATTATTACCCTTAATTACCCTATTTACTTTTAACCGTGGTAAATAAAAGTAAAAAGTTACTATTCACCAATAAATTATTTTCATCTCATTGAACCACATTTTACTTACTGATATCAACCATGTCTCTCGGATTTTTTAGATTCCACTCACAGAAGTGGTAAAATTAATTTTTATGAAAAATTCAGTTTTTTAACTACGACTTAGTGGTTTCACTATTCATCAAAAATTGAAAGTTTTCAGAAAAATACCAAAAATTAGGCCTAAGCTATATTTGATATTATGAAATCAAAAATGATGTCTATATTACCAAATTAAAAACATATCAGTTGCATTAATTAATTTAAAAAATTAATTTCCTTCATCAAAACATATAGTGTGTTCTTAAGAGATAATAACTATCAAAAGATTGACACTTGTTTATGTCTGGTTTAAATGTGAAATTACATCCAATGACCAACATTTTATTAAATTGTAAAAATATATTCTAAATATACTTTAAAACCACTAAAATTAATAATTTATAACTATTAATTATTTCGATTAATAAGGTTGTTTTTAATTAAAATATAGTAATTTTCACTATTCATCAGAAAATGAAAGTTATCCGAAATGTACCAAAATTTAACCTTAGGATAAATTCGATACTCCGAATCCAAAAATGAAGTCCATTTTGAAAAATAAAATTTATAAAATTCCAAAAGTGGTTATTACTATTCATAACGGCTAGTTTTAATAATATTTTAATAGCATATCGTTGTTTAGTGAAACTCGGTATTGCGTACTACACACGCTATCGAGGAAGGTCACAATTTCATGTAATTCAAGGAATGTCAAGGATGTGTGTTGTGAAAGCTCCTTTTGGTGTAGCGTACAACACAAGACATTAATGAAAAGAATATTTTTCATAAAATCTCGGGGTGTTACAGTACGCACCAAAAAATTGACAGATCTTACTAGGTAAACATGTATCACGAGATATGAATGCGAAATAATTCACTGAATATAATGATTTCCCTCAAAAAGAAAGAAAACAAAAAAATGATCAGGCATAATTTGAACAAAAAAATGCAGAATACAAAACAATAAAACCAAATCAATTAACCGCAAACAAAATAATATTAGGAGTAAATAAAATACAACTGGAAGATTATAAAAGGTTGTAAACAGAGTGAAAATGGGTTGTCAATAGAATGTTGGTATCTAGATTATATGACAGAGTATGGACTAAACAACAATGAATCAATGTAATAGCTCAACAGGTACGATAGAATCAAAAAATAGTTTCAAGAATAATTGTAAACATTATCAAAAAGTAATTAGATCGACGAAGTAATGGAAGAAAGTAATTTTCATGTTAACTAGAGGCTTTAAATATAATTTTAGTAAGGCAGATTGCATAAAACACAAAGAACCAATAGGCAAATTAATCATAAAAAGAAATCAAAAGGCACAACAACCAGGTTGGCTCTGATACCACATGTTGTGGTTGAAGGGAGAAACACAGTGATAAATGAACAACCAAAAAGAATAAAAAATGAACTTGAGTTGTGCACTGATAAACCAATAACCACAAACAAGATAAAAAAGTAGAAAAGTAAAGTGGGCAAGATGATTTACGTGCTTTAGATCCTTAGGGATCCTACTACAAGGAAATAACACCACACACACACACACACACTTTTTATTACCTTCAATGAAAAGAAACAAAGTAGTGAAATACTCTCAAATAAGAAGAAAAAAGATTCAAAAAACCAAGAAGTATAGATTTCAATTATCTATAATAAAAATGAAATTCTGACTTATAGTTCCAGACCAAAAAACGTTTGGCAGTCTTGTTCTCTTCACTCATCTTCTGGATGTGAAACGTTATTTCTCGGGTGCAGTCCTACATGCGTAGAGGTTGAAGGATACATGACGATGCTCCACCAACAATGCCACACCAAAAATGTTCCATAGATACCTTATACTTCCTGAGACTTACCACCAAGACAAAGAACACACAAATGTTCGAGAGCCACGATCCAAGAGAAGACACATCGTAGACACTGCAAGGAAGAAGAATCATCGCTCGAGATCCAAGAATCTAAGGGTGAGATAGATTCCTTGGTTAGAACCACATTAGGGGTGATGAAACCCCATATGAATGGTCTAATCCCATAACTACTCACCCAATCAAGGGAAGCCATGAAATAAGGGAAAATCTGTCCGAACGAAACAGCTCGTCGGTTTGAACGGACAAGGCATAGGTTGGAAAACCAGAAATAGATGGGCACAAAGTACATCAATGGATAAAATTAAACCATAGATTATATAATGTATTTACAACACGTATACACAAGGAACAAAACAGAGCTTCCAAAGGAGTATATCCGATATATTGAAAATAGAAATAAAAAACATGTTGTGTTATTATTTAATAGAAATTTTAATATGAAAACATAAATTGAATTATAGAAAATAAATTCACATATACCATTATAATTCTACTATAATGATAGTATATACATATATACATATATTTCATTTTCTTTATTTCTTTCAATATGATAAAAAAAATGAAAACAATGTTCATGCATATGTACGACTTACAGTCTTCATAAATGGTGGATTCCATTTCATACTTATATATTCTATAGATTAATATAATGAAAATATTCTGAATATACATTATATTTATATCATTTTTCACATTTTGTAGTCATGATATAAGTACTATAACAGAAGATATAACAAATTAATACATATGTGAAGAATAAAGCAGATATTACGCAAAGCGAAACCTTAACATGTGATTGTTAACAAGAGGGTAATATAAGTTCATAATAAAACCATATATGGTATTATATATAATAATATGATTCTATATAAATATGTATAAAAAATTTATATTTATTATACAGGTGATTTGAATGAGTACGATGAGAGTTAAGACACAAGGTATGAGATTTTCATCTCACTTTTATTTCTGTCAGATACATGCCTAAATCACCACTCACTTCTTTTGTGCGGTGTATGTACTGACCATGAATATACTCAATGTCTCTTATACTTAAATTTATCGGTATTCACATATCCATTTTATTATATATCTTTCATGGGGTTTAAGTTTCAAAAGTTACCAAATCTGTAAGACAATTTTGTCACAAATTTCATTCTTTGAGACACATGTTTTGTTATACACCTACGTTTTTTGAGGTATATATACATCCATTTGATATGTTATATCATGAATATAATTCTTTTAATGATATTTTAAGCTTATTATAATTTATTTTTCTTACTTGGGGAGTATGATCCCAAGTTACCTAGTGATAATAGTTTATTGAAACAATCTCATTGCTTTTTGAGATTGTTTATGTTTATGCTTCCTTTGATGAAATATTATGATCCATCTCTCAAGAACACTCATGAATATTATTCTCCCATAGTTATTAATGTTCCTTAAAACCATTCTTTCTAAAAAGGGTTTCCAATAATATTCTACTTTTATCCAATAATCATTAAAGGTCATTTTTATGTATTTTGTCATTTAATAATGTTTTCAAAGGAAACTTATTATCACTTTATGAAGAAGGAATGTTTCTAAATTTTTAACATGAAAAAGTAATATCATTTTTACCTTGTATGGAATGTAAGGATTTACCGATTTTCTTTTCTTTGAAGCCTCCATTTAATTTTTTAATGGTTTATTTTTAAGAAAATGTTTTTAAAATTAATTTTTACGAAATATTGTTTTCAAAATGTTTTCAATCTTCTTTTATATGTTTTCAAGGAAAATGGTTTTAATTTTTTTTTCAATCCATATTTATAAGTTTTCAAATTACATTAAAATAATTGTTTTTTAAAACATTTTCAATATTCTTTCATAAGTTTTCAAGTAAATTGGTTTCCAATATATTTTCAAGCTTTCTTTATATGTTTTAAAAGTTATTTTCAAAGAAATGGGTTTCAAAACATTTTCAACATTTATTTATAAATTTTCAATTTATTTTCAAAGAAATGTTTATTAAGACATTTTCAAGCATTCTTTATATATTTTCAAAGTGTTTTCAAATAAAAATGTTTTTAAAATTTTTTGAAGCTTATTTTGTATGTTTTCGAGGGAAAATGTTTTCAAAATGTATTCAATTATTCTTTTTAAGTTTTCAAGGTATTTTCTTGGAAAACAATTTTCAATTGGTTTTATATATTAAAAAGTCTCTTTCAAATAATAAATGATATTTTCCTCATGAAAATGTTTTGAAATATATTTCAAAATTATTTTTCATCTAAGACGACATTCATTGATGTTACTCATACCTTATATAGGAAATGATCAAAAGGTTCCATTCATATTATTTCTCAAAGTGGGTTACACTTAATGTCATGGTATTTATGAAAACTATTTTTATTTCAGGGGTTATATGATTATGAAATCCATTTCTCTTTCCCAAGTTATGATTTTTATCTAATTATTATGAAACCTATGCGTTTTTCCACAGGTTGTGAAATGATTACATGTTTATGATAATCATTTTGATTTCATTGGTTATGGTATGATTGATTATGATTTTGTGGTACATGTATGTATGATTTCATTATAGGATGGATATGACCTATATCTCCCTCCAATGCATTGGGTAATGATTTATATCTCATGATATAGAAAAAGATGGTCATGGGAGTGAACCTTGACTACTAATATGGCCATGAGAGTGAACCATGACTACTAAGATGGTATGTGGAGTGAATTCATGCTAGTAATATGGACATGGCAGTGAACCATGACTACCCAGATGGTACAGGGAGTGAACCCATACCACTAAGATGGTCTTGGTAGGGATTCCATGTCTTGTATGTAAATCATATTATATGCTTATGTGTTTTCCAAAATTCCATGTTTTATTCATATGTTATTCTTTCATGGCTTATGATCACTATTTCATTATGATACATGTATTATAAACTACCAATATTTATTCCATGATTCATGTTTATGATCTTTGAGATGTAGGGTATGATCCTATAATGTTATGATCACTTTCTCATACCACTATGACCATGTTTATTCTTACATGGATCGCTTGTTTACCCTTACTGAGCATCTGAGCTCATAGCTTTTTATGCTTCCTTTCATTTATGTTATGAAGATACATATTATGTTTGATGTGTCTAAGAATGGTGCTAGTCATGAATAACCCAGTGAGAGATAATGTATCTCATATATGCACCAGTGTTTATGTTCCCAAGTTTTCAAAGGCACTAGACTAATATGGTCTTTGGGCTTCTGTTTGTATAATATTTTAAGTATTCTAAAAGAGTTATGTAATTTTAATGTTTGAAAAGTGAGGGTGTCTATAGTTGGTATCAGAGAAAAGGTTTAGATAACCTTTGAAAACTAGGATGATAAAAAATTTAGTGAGATCCCTAGGTATATTTTTAAGAATATGTCTTCGGATGTATCTAAGGATAAGTATAAGGATGATTTAATGTTTAGGAAAATGTATTGTAATTTTTTAAAGGATAAATTAAGTGTTTTCCTAGAAATGCATTCCAATTTGGATACTACAAGTGGATTTGGATCTTGATCAGATGTACCTAGGGGTAAAAACTCTGACAAGATGTTTCAGTCCTGACTCGGGGTAATCTGGATATGACAATGAGCCTTACTGCACACCTGGTTTGACACTCCCATGGGATATTCTTTGGGAATTCATAAAATCTTCACAAACAATTATAAATGATTTTAATAGAATATGAATACTAATAACCTAGGATACACTTAAGGTGTTTTCTCTTAAAAGTTAGGTGTCATGATTTATACACCCTATAAGTAATTTTTCATGATTATGTGGATTTATTATATGATATGTGTTTTTCACCCAATGCGTTATGGTTTTAGTAAATGGATTGAACTATAAAGAACATGGTTAACATTGAATGTTTCAAATTTGGAAATTATGGGCATTATGAAAATCGATTTTCAAAGAGAAAATCTCATAAAGAGAATCATGAAGGTGGTATGAGTATTGGTTATACTTCTGAAGATAAAGTGACCACAAACGAAATGTGAAAGGTATGTGATGTTATTAGAGTATTGTTTACATTGATCAGAAGAAGAATTGTTATATTGAGGTTGAGGAACCTTAATACATGATTCATATTTCATATTATAGGAAAGGGTTATTAAGAAATAAGTTGATGAATCATGAGCAATGGTTTAAGAATAGAGTTGGATGAATGAAGTACAAATGTTTCTGAATTCAAAGATTATGTTATATGAATCATGAAATAGATAAGTATTTTTAGTATAAGTTTTCATTAAGGATTGACAATGATATGTTTAATGGTAATGAATACATAGAGAAGTGATATTTTTATTATGGGAAGGTAACCCTTAATGTGATCAAGATGTTGAGAAAATTGTGTTTTGCTTGGATAAAAAGATGATTGAATTGGATAAAGTAAATTTGATTACACTAAATACCTTGGATATGATTATTGATTGGTTGAAAAGGTAGTCTATGTCATCTCAAATTAAGTTTACAACTTATTGGATCTAAGTAATATATCCGGTAAACATTGGAATAAGGAAGAATTCATGTTTTCCTAAAGTATTTATAGTAATTCATGTTTTTAACATGTTTTAAGAAAATATATTATGAGGGTATTCACATGTTTGGAATGTGATAGACAATAGATACTTTTTGATATATTATAGATCAATGTTAAGTTAGTTTTTTAAATTCTTTATAATGTTTTGGATTTTTATCTTTCACAAGGGTTATAAGGTTAACCATTTATAAAAAATATTAAGTTAAACTTTGGATGATGTTTGTGAGGAAAAATTATTATCTTACTGCATGAAGATTTATGTATATTAGATAACTTATTATAAAAACATGGTATTGATGATAAATGATGACAAATGGGATGGTATATCAGGTATCTCATGATCTATTAGTTCTTTCGGAATGAAAAATACACTTTTATTTTTGGAGAAAGAGGTGATGTGGATCAATGATAAATAAAGGGATATGTTGTCTTGAAATCATGAAAGTATATATTTTCATGAAATTTCTTTGAATTTAAGAAAAACGATCTTGAAAACAAATGTTATCCTAGTACATCCATTTCTGATGAATCAAATTGTCCCTTAGTTCATCGTTGAATTATGGCTTTCTAATTGTTAACTTTCTCTTGATCTTGTTCTCTATCACAATCCATCAGAACATGATGGTCCAATTTCTCTTCCATGTTCATTTTTTCACTTTCCAACTATGTTCTTCCATGTGGAAACTCTGTTATATGTTACTTTGGGTAACCATAATGATTCGAACTTTCAGTTTTTAAGGGAAGTTTTAATATTCATTTTTACAATTTGGGTTTCTATGAATGAAACTTTAAAGTATTAAACCTTTAATAAACTAGAAAAATTTCATGTGATAAATTCATTTTAATAGGGGTATAATTTAAAACCCTAATATTTTGAGAATTATTATTTTTTGAATTAATTTAATCTTTTTGATATTTTTCATTTCACGGAACACTGAAAATAGTTTATTTTATATTAAAACACTATGTTTGCCTTACATTATATGTAGAACCATGTTAATCATGAAATAAAAACAATATATATATTATATTATTATACACGGAACACCGAGTATCGCTTGCGTTACAAAAAAAATGACTTTCCTTAATGGTTTGCGTAACACGAATTACCGAGTTTTACCAAACAATAATATATTACTAAAATATTATTATTTAAAATAATAAGATATAACCATGTAGTTTAATTAATATTTATAAATTATATTAACTAATTTATGAAAATATATCGTTTAAAAAATATAATATGAATTCATAGGTTACCTATTAATTATAAATGAATATGAAAACTGATTGAATATAATATTTTAATGGTTAAAAAACTATTTTACCATAATAAATTAAATTAATTACAATTATTGAGTGATATTAATGTAATATATATGTTATATATTCAATAAAATAATTTTTTTATTCATCCAATATATTTTATAAACATAAGATAATAACAAACCCAATTTTATGCATAAAAACCTATATTTTTTTTAGAAAAACAAGGTAGTTTTACCGCCTTTTAATGGAGAACCAATTTTAAATACTATTTTGGAACCTTTATATATTTAATATGTCAAAATAAACTTTATATTTGTAGGATAAACATAAAATTTATGTCAGGATAAATTTTTTGTATTTTTCAATAAGGTTTCATTTTTCAATGAACTGTTAAAAATGTTGCATTTTTATTCAAAACCACTTTTTCATCTAATTTATTTATAAGGTTGAATTATATTTTAAATTGATTTCCAAGTTTAAATAGATAATTATTTTATCAATTAATAAAATATATTTCATCTTAACGAATTTTACATTGAAATTTTATATAAAAACATTACAAACTTTTGATCATTTTTAATTTAAAAACCCAATGTGTCATCTTGTTAGCAGAATTAATTTTAAATTAATTTCTGCCACTTATGAGATCATACTTTTAAAAAATGTATTCCATATTTGTAATAATAATAATTTATAAATTCTAATAAGTTGAAATTATTTTTTTACCAAAAATATTAGCGAATGTAATTAAAATTAATTACATCGAATAAGGTAAAATTAAGCTTAACTAAAGAATAAACATTAATCTTAAAGGCCCAAAAGACCTATCCACTTGTCCAAAACCCATTTTATGGACATATTTAAAACCTATCATACCTTTTCTATACTTTTTATCATTATTGGATCCACTTTCAACATGAAAAATGTGGGTGTAATTCTCTCTTCAAATATTTATAAGAGTGCCACTTGCCATTCATTATAAAAGGCAACCACCTATCCATCTTTCTCACACATCTCAAGACAGTTTGGATAATCCAAAATATATAAAATTAGTCTAACAAAATCCATACCATACTTCCATTATCCTCCCCTTGGACATAAATCAACCCAAGGAAGCCTTTTGGCACAAACCAAAAGGATTTACCCAATTAAGAGGTAATGTCTTCTCTTAAGCTCCATTCTTTTATTTTCTTTCTCCACCACTCCAATATAGTTATTACATGATTGTATAAAAACACCAGTATCCTAAATATAGTATTATGATGTTATTATAAGGATTATATATACACTTATACACACCTCTAACTAATAGGGAACGAACATACTGTTTACGTGTACGGCGAACTACCACCTCACTAGACGATGATTGTTTGTTTTCCCTTTACCACCTATCATGGTGGAAATTAGGATAGAAACTATGTTTATATATTTAATATGTTATATTTATTACTTAATTAATCTTATTTATTCCTTTTAAAAAAATGTATTTTTACATTCCATTTTGTATAAATATGATAATTTCATTTTAGGAAGTGTGGACTACCGCCACCTCAAAGAGATGTGATTCATTCCCACACTAAATAGAATGTATTAAAGATGGTTTTAGTGAATTTATATGATATATATATATAATTATAATGCTACTATAATGATATATATATATATATATAAATATATGTAATTTGTTTTATTTCTTTCTTTCAATACAAAAATAAAAACAGAAACAACGTTCATGCGTACGTATGGTTTACCATATCCATGAAAAATGTATTCCATTTTATAATTATATAATCTATAGATTATTATAATAAAAATATTATGAATATAAATTATATATATTTCATTTTTTACATTCTGGAATCATGATATAACTATAAGGACCGAAGATATAAAAAATTAAGACACATGCAAGGAACAAATTAGATATTACCCAAAGTGAAACCTTAACATAGGATTGTTAACCAGAGAGTAATATACGCTCATAATAAAACCATATATGGTATTATATATAATATTATGTTTTTTATAATATGTATATTAAATTTATATTTATTATATATGTGTTTTTAATGAGTACGATGAGAGTCAAGACACAAGGTAAAATAATTTCATCTCACTTATATTTTTGGGAGATACATGCCTTAATCACCACTCAGTTATTTTGTGTGATGTATGTACTGAACATGAATTTATTATATTTATATTATACTTAAATTAATTGGTATTCACATTTCCATTTTATGATACTTATTTCATGGGGTTTAATTTTCAAAAGTTACCAAATTGGTTAGATATTTTTTTCTCAATTTTCATTATTTGAGACACATGTTTTGTTATACAACTACATTTTTTCGAGGTATATACACTTCCATTTGAAATTTTATATCATTAATATAATTATTTTAATTTTATTTTAAGATTTATTTAATTTCATTTTCTTACATGTAGATTATGACCCAAGTTACCTAGTGATAAGAGTTTTTTGAAACAATCTCCTCGCTTTTGAAGATTATTTATATATATGATTTCTTTGATGAAATATTATGATATATATCTCCAGAATAATCATGAATATTAGTCTACACTAGTTATTCACGTTCCTTTAAAACCATGTTTTCTAAAAAGGTTTTCCAAAAATATTATACTTCTATCCTATAATAATTAAAAGATATTTTTACCCATTTTTGTCTTTTACCAATGTTTTCAAAGGAATATTCTTGCCACTTTTCAAACAAGTCATGTTCATAACATTTTTACCATATAAAATGAATATTATTTTTACCTTATATGACATGTATGAATTTATCCTCCATCATTTCTTTGCAGATTCCATTTCATTTTTAAAAGGTTAATTTTTAAGAAAATGTTTATAAAAGTAATTTTTAAGGAAAATTGTTTTCAAAATGTTTTCAAGATTATTTTCAAATTTTCACGGAAAATGGTCTTCAAATTTTTTTTAAAAATGTTTTTAAGACATATCTATATTTTTTCAAAGTATTTTAAAATAACTGGTTTTAAAAACATTTTCAATCTTTATTTATTTTCTTTCAATGTTATTTTAAAAGAAATGGTTTTCAAAACATTTTCAAGATTTTTTTATAAATTTTAAAATTTATTTTCAATGAAATGGTTATAAAAACATTTTCACAATTTATTTATATTTTTTTAAAGTGTTTTAAAATAAAATGGTTTTTAAAATGTTTTGAGGCTTATTTTATAAGTTTTAAAGGAAAAAGGTTTTTAAAATTATCTCAAGTCTTATTTATATGTTTTAAAGGTATGTTATAAGAAAATGATTTTCAAATGGTTCTATGTATTAAATAGTATTTTTCAAATAAGAAAGGATATTTTCCTCAGGAAATGATTTTTAAATATACTTCAAATTATTTTCCATCTAATACGAAATCCATTAATGTCACTCATGCCTTTATAGGAAATGATCTAAAGTTTCCATACATATTATTTCTCTGAATTGGTTATGGTTAATTCCATGGTCTTTTTGAAACCTATTTCTATTTAGTGGGTTATATGTTTATGAAATTCGTTTCTCTTTAATAGGTTATGATTTTGATGAAATGATTATGAAACATGTGTATTTTTTCATAGGTTATGGTATGATTACATGTTTATGATACCCATTTCATTTTATGGGTTATGATATGTCTGTTTATGATTTTGTGTCATAAGTATTTATGATTTCATTATGATATGGGTGGGAACTATATCTCCCCCCAATTCATTGGGTAAAGATTTATATCTCATGAGATATATTAATATGGTCATGGGAGTGAACATTGACTACTAAGATGGCCATGGGTGTAAACCATGACCACAAAGATGGTATGAGGAGTGAACTCATACTAATAAGATGGTCATGGGAGTGGACCGTGACTATCAAGATGATATGGAGAGTGAAACCATACTATTAAGATGGTCTTGGAAGGGATGTCTTGGCTACTATAGAAATAATATTACATGCTTATGTGTTTTCCACGATTCTAGGTTTTATTCTTATATTATGATTTCATGGATTATAGACTTCATTTACTTATGATTCATGTGTTATGAAATTAAAATATTTATCCTATGATTCATGTTTATGATTTTTGTGATTTAGGGTATGATACTATAATGTTATGATCACTTTCTCATACCCCTGTGCTCATGTTTATACTTACATGTCTCCTTTGTTTACCCTTACTAAGTATATGATCTCAACCATTTTTATGTTTCCTTTACCCCAGGTTATAAAAATGCATATTATTTTTGATGTGTCTAAGAAGGGTGCTAGTCAATAATAACCTATTGGGAGATAATGTATCTCATTTATGCCTCAACTTTTATGTTTCTTAGTTTCCAAAGGCAGTAGAATAATATGGTCTTTGGGAATCTGTTTGTATAATGTTTTAAGTATTCTAATTTTTTTTGTAATGTTAATGTTTTAATAGAGAGGGTCAATATAAATATATATAGATTTTTTTAAACAATTTTCCAAAATTTTCACTAAAATAAATTAGAATTTGAAAGACTGAATGAAACTAATATGTATAGCGGAGGTTTTTATGAACACCCACTAAATATTTTAAAAATAATAATAAATAAATAAAATATACAACTTACAATATTACTAAATGTTAATTAATTAAAAACATATTTATACAATAAATCCAATCATACAACCACAACCATAAGTCATACATCCACTCTCAACCCCTCATTCATAAACTAAATCATCATATATATATAGAAAAAGTCTAACATAAAGCCTCAACCCATCACATACATCTCTCCAATTCCACTACATCCAACCACCTCTATACCCATCATATGAAAAATTGATCACTTCACCGTCATATCATCTAAAACAAAAAAACTATAGAAATCAGATCAATTGAAAATAGTAAATAATAATTATGGTAGAATCCATGATAATGTTTAACCATACCAAAAAAACTATCAAACATCATGACTTCCTTCTAAAGAGTATCATAGATTAGAGCGGTCAACCTCTTGTTAACTACTCACCATGTGTCACTTGTAATAAAAAACCAGGACATTTAAAAAAAGTAATAAAAAATAGAATATACTCATAATATATTTAGAAATTTTCATATAACATTTATTTTTTTGTTAATCAAATATATGACATTTCAGTACAAACAAATGATATATCAACCCACACATCACATATTAAATTGATGTGTGAAAATTATATAGGAAATTAACCCTCTAAACTCACTAATAAAATTTTAAAAACATTAAATTACCTATTTAAGATATGAATCAATTATCGGAGCTCGATAACGAGTAATCTTATGAAAATCTAAGAAGTTAATAAACTAATATGTGGTGTCCTCTAAATGACTTAATTGAATATTTTCTAAAATATTGATATGAAATTGGTTATAAAATTTCAAAAATCATTTTAAGATAATTATCTAATGATTTCATTCCAATTGGAGACTATTTTATTTGCATTGACCCCTATACATATGATTTAAAGACTTTGATATATTTAAAAACTACTTATTATATTCATTCTGAGCACACAACACATTGATTTGAAATGATAGCTACTTGTAAACATAAAAAATAATTCAATAAAAGTTTTACCATGATTTCATTTCATTATAATGTCATTTTATATAGTTTCAATTATTACAAGCATATTTTAGAGATTTAAAACACTCAAAATGCATTTTCTACCATCTCGGGGAAAAACTAATGCATATTTATGTGAATTCAGTTCATAAATTTTATTAATAAATATACAGTCATTGTAATATGATTTCATTCCAATCCGAGGTCTTTTTCTTATCTTTGACCCCATAATTCATGTTCTTAAATACTTTGATATCATTTAAAACCGATTAATGAATCATTCTAAGTACACCACACATTGGATTGATGTTTCATATTCTTGTATAGATCAAAAATAATTTAAAGACATTTTCTATGTTTTCATGCCAATTCGAGAATGTTATATATGGTTTTGATTGTTAAATGTATGTTTTAGAGTTTTAAAGCACTAAAAATGCATTTATGGAAATCTTGGGAAAATAGACACTTGAATTGATGTGGTTTAATTTCCTACATTTCATAAATCAATATACAGTCATTGTCCAGTGATTTCATAGGAATATGTGGTGTCATTCTTGGTTTTGACCCCCCAAAACATGTTTTTATAAAGACTTTAATATTATTAAAAATGGATTAATCAGTCATTTCGATTTCACTATTAGGGGTGCAAAGTCTATTCAAGGATTCAGAATTATTTTATCATAATTTCATGACTCTGTTAACTAGAAGAGGATTTTGGTAAGATACTCAGTAAGGAGTAAGACTACCAAATGTTCATGGATTCAGGTTATCGAAAGTTCAAACAGCGAAGTTACCCATAGGAGAACAATGAATACAATTGATTCATCTTATATTCAGATCTAGAAGGAAAAGAATAAATAATATGGGAATTGGTCAATTATCAGTGATAGGTAGCTAAACTAGAAATACTATAAGAAATCAGTAGTTTCATAGTGCAATGGATGGTTGACCAAAAATGTAGGAAGTTAGTCTAACCAGTTGAATGGGTGGGACCATTTATATAAAGAGGGTATGACTAATTTACTAATTTGTTGAATCATCAGGTGATCATTATGCATTGCATGATCCACATAGATGAAAAGTTACAATTTTTAATTTTTTTAATTCTGATGAAATAAAATCATTGTAGTGTTCTCCTGTAGAAATAGATAAAAACCTTAAACTTTTAATAATGATGTTATTTAATTTTTATTTCTTTCCATTTGATTGAATAATTATGTGTATGTATTGAATTTAGTGTTGTGATTTTTGTGTATCGATATTTTCATGTTCTGGTGCACTGAATATCTAGAGAATCCATACTATAGATTTGTTTCCACCTTTGTGATCTAATAGTGGATGAATTTCTGGTACTTGAAGTTTTGGTGGATTTTCAAAAACTGGTATCTGAGATTGGTTCAACACAAGTTGAGACACACAAAATATATAGGTATATTCACTTACCTAATTTGATGATTTTATTTTAGTAGGAATTATTATGGTAGAGTCATGTCATCAGAAGAAGGAAAGGAGAGGGCATATAAGTTTAATAGAAAGAAATTTAGTTTCTATATGATGTAGATGGAGGATTATATGATCCAAAAATATCTTTATGTTCCATTGATTGTAACTAAACCTGAGAATATAGACAAGGATCAATGGGAGTGAATGGATAGGAAAGATATTAGCTTGATACGGATGATATTTTCAAGTAATGTTTCTTTTAACATCCAGGATACAAAGACTATTTTGATCTTATGGTAGTGCAGATAGAAATGTATGAGAATCCACTTATGATCAAAAAAAATTTTATCATGAGAAAATTGTTCAGTATAGGACTATAGGAAGGGTCATTAGTGGAATATCATGTTAATTATTTCAACCTAATATGAAATCATATCGATATAGTAAAGGTAACATTTACTGATGATGTTTGGGTGATTTTTTATTGTCCACTTTGCAGAGTCATGGGAAGTGATAGTGATGACATTGAGTAATTATTTCAAACAATATAACCTTGTATTAATTAAAATCCAAATTTTGATATTTAACGAAGAGAACCATGTTGAGACCAAGAGGTTTTGAGATTGTTTTTGTGAAAATTGTTAAAATAGGTTGGATTGGATATGATACTTTGTGCTGCCTTTTATTTCTAATACATAAATCAAATTCAAAATCATATTTTTTGTGTGGTGAAGATTCTTGGAGACTAATATAATTGATGATTAAACTAGTTCCAATGTGATTTAATGTCATGAATGGAGCTCATGATGCAAGAAAATTTAATGGATAAGCATAAGGAGTTCCACACCGCAAAGCATGATATTGTGTTATAGAAGTCAGTTGAAGAATTTTTTTTGCACCGCAATTGATATCCACATTGCGTCCAGGTGAAATCGAGTTGGGATACATTACAAAAAAAGTTCCCATTTCATGGAGATAAAAAATTTGTAGTGTTATGGAAAATTATATATAGGACCACACATCATAGTGTAAGAATCCATGCCTAAGTGGTGACTCAATCAGAGATATCCACACTGTAGAAGGAGGACCCCATTATAGAAGATTATAGGTTGATTTTTAGTGGATCTAGAGAATTTGGGACCTCTACAATATAGCTCAAATTCCATTCTATAGGGAGGAGAAAATGTGGAGGAATATTTGGTAGTTCTTGGATCACACCTTAGAGGAAGATGAATTAGTTTTCAGTGGATCTAAAAAATTCATGACCTTTATCCCCTTTATCTTATTTCATATTGATTTATTTTATGGAAAGTTGAGTTAAAACCACTAAAAACCAATTGGATACACTATAAAAACCTATAACATTACATATAAGTTGTTTTCTAAAAAAACATAGATAGTCCAACAATGAGTGATGAATTGGATTCATATTTTAATTTTAGAAATTATTCTAACCTATTTTAACAACCAATTAAACTTTAATGGCCATGATTTTGATTGTAAATGATATAAGTGTTTTAATTCAAGAACAATATTTGAATTTGAAATTAAAATTAAAATCTAAATTTCTTGAATAGGTGAATGATGTGAAGATTTTAATTAATGTGTAGATTATTGATAATAAATAAGAGAGTAGAGTGGCTAAAAATAATATGTTTTTGGATATGTGAAATAAATGAGAGATTACGTCATTATCCATTGTATAATAAAGGATGAATAAGAATATTGAAGTGGATTTTTTCATGTGTTTTGTATAAAAAATGAATAACAACATGTTCTTATACAAGTATGAAGAATAATTTCTTCTTTTTTATTATATTAAGAGGAGAGTAGAAGTAGAAGATTTCAGCACACTCAAAAATTTAATGAAATTATATTTGGTTGAAGACTTTACTATTCTTACACAAACATTTATCATTATATAGTATGAGATGAAATTTTATGTGGGATTCACTAAGTTATATTTGGGATGGATGAAAACATGAGTTTCTAGATTATAACCTACTCATTGAACTCCCATGATGGTTTTAGTGGGTAGTGTGGTTATAGAGGAATCCATATCCTACCAAGGACTAGCCTTCACAAATTGAGAGGTTAACCTTATAAATATGTTACATTCTCATGTGTTGGTTTGTGTTTGGGTGTGTTGCAAAAATCCTAACTACATTCTAATATATGGTTAATATTATTTTGAAATAAATATAAAAATAATTATTGATCACTGATTCAATCCCCTTTTAGTAATAAATCTTTAATACTAAAGTGGTTCTACAAGTGGTACCAAAGTTCCTAGTTCCCTTAATTTATTATTAGCTATTTAATATTTTTGTATTTAGAAGAATAAATCATTTATTTAAGTTAATTACAATAGATAATTTAAATCTAGCGAACAATAATGATATTCCTATATTTTATGGGAAAATATATCACATATGGAAAGATAAGAGGATTTCATACCTGTCATCTATTAGTTATGATATATTGGAATTCACAACTAATGAGTTTTTACCGTATGCTGAAAGTGTTTCTATGATAGAAAATAATAAGAGGAATTTAGAGAGTGATGTCCATACAAAGAATATTATTCTATCATCACTCCCAAAAAGTGTATTTTTGAAATTGAAGGGACTCAAACCTGCTAAATATATATTGGATAAACTTCAGAATATATATATAGATATGACCAAATTGAAGCAAACTGGGTTTCATTTTTGGATACTTAATTATAAATATCTTCATATGTAGTATGATGAAACTATTGATAGATTCTTCACAAGTGTGAACAAAACTTTTGACACTATAAAAGGATATGGTAAGAAGTTGGAAGATGGTGATATTGTTGAAAATATTTTGTATATCAATCTAGATAATTGAAATATCTACTTTGTAAAAGAATATTCCAGTGATATTTAACTTTATGATTTGTATAGTATCTTAATTTCTTATGAAATGAGTAAAGATGGTGCTTTTAAGAAGAAGGTGAAGGAGGAAAAATAAATATCTTTTAAATAGACAAAGAAAGAGAAGTTGAAAAAGATTTCTATAATTGAGGAAGAATCTTATTGTTCAAGTTCTGATGAAGATTTGGAGGATAATTTTGATGAATTTATGTCTCTTATATCAATGAAAATGATAATATAGAAAGGAATTTACAAGGTAAATATTCCATTAAAATGTTTTAGGTGTGGAGATATTGGAAATTACGCTGAAAATTGTCTAAAATATAAAACCAATGTAGATAGTGAAGAAGAAGATCATATTCTTAGGGGATTCTCAATAATGAAAAATTTTAAACCAATGATTTCCAAAAATTACAAGTTTAAGAAGTTATCAAAATTTAATAGTAGAAACTTCCTTTCAAAATAAGGTATGAATAATGAAAATAAATATAAAGATGATTTTTTCCTCTAGTGATGAAGATGCTGAAAAACTACTCATTGCTAATTTAAATAATGAAAATTGTAGAAAAAGTGGTCCTAAAGGTATATAATAAGAATATGATAATATTATGTTTTAAAATAAAGAGATAATTAAATGAATGTCTCTTTGATAATTCCAAATCAGAGAAGGGGATAAAAAAATGAAAATTAATGATAAATACTTTAACAAAAATGAATTTGTCTTTGAAAAATAAAAGTATAAGTTTCTTGATGAATTTAAAGGGTTAAATAAGTTTCTTGATTATTAGAAGACTCTTAGAATCAACTTGGAATAGATAATGAAGGATAAATAAAAATAGTTTTATTATTTACAACACAACATGATTATATTAGAAGAATATTTAAAGAAGTGTAGATCCAATATTTTTAATTCTATTTCATATGTTATAGAATGTTTTATGAATAATGAAACTGATGAATTATGATATAAATTATTATATAATGATTAAATTATGTTTAAAATGTTGGTGAAACTCAGTTAATAAGAAACAATTCATAAATAGTATGGTTATAACTAAATAAAGTGATTTTCCAAAATATGAAAATTCTTGAAGTACCAAATTAAGTAAAACATTAGCTACATTTGGGGTATTCATGAGAGCTATAAAATGTATTAGTATTAATGCCAAAGAGTTTATATTTCACCCAAAAATTTTGTTTCACAAAAAGTAGTTAAAATTAGGGACTCTACTAAGGGTGAAAGACAGTCAAAAATATATAGCAAGCATGTTACATTCAAAGGTAAATATGATTTATATGGTTATTGATGGTATTGTGGGGACTTTGGAAATAAAAAAATAGGTTTTGTTTAAATCATCAACATTATAATTAGATAATAAGGAATTATAGTCAATTAATGAGGGGTATTTAATACTCTCAATATAAGTAAGTTTAAAAACCGGTTAAGACTCTAAATAGAAATCACGGAACAAGTTTGATATGCATGAAGAATTTTCTGTAAGGTGTGATCATACCATTCATCATGATAATGATTTATTTATCATTTAATATCCCAGAAAAATATTTTTTTTGTCACTCAAAGGCATTTTGAGAAGAAGAACAAAGGAAATGAGGAGGCCTTAATTGTGGAAATTTCACTTAAAGCATCTAAATGGGAAAGTACATGGATCTTAGATAGTGGATTATCATATCAAATTATAGAAGATTTAAAACGCTTAAAAGATTTTAAAAAATATAAAGATGTATGTTTGACCTTTGGTAATGATGAATCTTTCAAGATTAATGGATTCAGGTCAATGGTTTTTTTAAAGTAAAATACAAAACCAAAAACACTCTTTTTATTGATATATTGAAACAAAATATCCTAATTTATTACCAACTCAGTGATAAGAGAAATTAATTTCTCTTTAATAAGGATGGATTCTTTTTTTTATGAATCATGAAGATGACAAATTATGACAAAAGGATAGCAGAGTAAAGTAAAATTATTTCAAGTGGGTGATGATGGAAACTCATGATATCTAATTAGGAAAGAAGAAAATGAATTGTGGCATCGAAGGCTTGTCCATCATGGAAAAAGAAATATTAATTTGACCTATCAAGGAGATAATGTTTGGGATGTTACTTTTCCTAAAATAGAAAGATATTGAATGTTATCAATATTTTAAAAGGGTAAGATCATTAACTATTTATACATGAAGGTGTAGATTCAATCAACTCCACCATTAGATATCAATCATTAAATGTGATAATTCCCATGAGGAAGCAATAAAAAAAATATATAAGTATTTTATTACTTTAATTTATTAATTATCTCATATTATATTTGTTATGTTTATGAAACAAAAATCATTGGCCTTATATAAGTTTAAATGTTTTACCAGAATTTCAAAGAAAGAGTGTGGGTTTTCTCTCTAGAATATACGTATAGATAATGGAACTGAGTTTTCAAATAGGAAGTTTGAAGCTTTTCTTGAGAATCATGGAATCCTACATAGACATATTACACCATACATAACAAAAATAATTTAATGGAATAATGGAAGAATAAATGTTTTTTTGGAGATGGATCCAACAATACTAGTTGAGCATGATAGTTCTTGTTATTTTTAGAGAAAATATGTTAGAGTAGTTTTTTAAATACAAAGCTTGTGATTTTATAGACCAAACTCAAGTATGTCCCTATATGACATATATTATAAAAAGTATCTAAGTTTGAAGTACCTTCTAGTGTCTGGTGACCCTTGTGCTATCAATGTAAAATGTGAGAATCTTGGAAATTTTGATAATTTAGGAGTTGATGAGATCTTTATTGGATATACTCTAAATGGAAGATGTTGTCACTATATTAAAAAATAACGTAAAAAAGATCATTAATTCTTATAATGTTATGGTTCTGAAACAATCAAATAAATAAATTTATCATGATGAATAAAGTTCTATAAGTGATGTTGATGCTATTTCTACTGAATAGTTTGAAGAAATTATAAATAAAGAAGAAAATATTGAACATTTTTAGGTTGGAGAAGAATATTCCTCAATTTCAGGTGAATATTAACATATTCATTCAAATAATTAAAGGATGAGAAGGAAATTTTTTTTTCAAAAAATCATTGGGGATCATAGACAAGAATTTCAGACTATGAGGGTTATAAGGACAATAACTCATACCTTTTTATGTTCTAATGATTAACCTAGATATTTTGATGAAGATATTAATAATCAAGAATAAATTGATGCTATGAATGAATAAATTTATCAAATAGAGAAGAATGACACTTGGGGGTGTTGGAGTTGGTGCCCTAGAACCAACTTATGTGTACTTTATGATAAAATGTAGTCATTGTTTTGAATATTAATAATCTCTTTATAACATCATGATTGTTCTTATATATAACATAGTTTGTGATAATGTCCTAAGAGTAGCTTTCGCACTGAAAGGTCATAGAAGTTCCCCACTATGATGAGAACCTAGAAGTGCTGCAATAATATTCTTAAATATATGTTCTATAGTCAGATGAAATCATTTAAGGTACACAAATGATTCATACTATCGAGGGTGGAGACTCATAGAACTTTAAGGCACCTTCTCATAGTGTACACCCTTGGTAATATCTAGTATAGGATATTATGAGAACAATACCCACTAGTATGAAATCCTCATTTATATATGTAATTAGATGTTTCTATCTGTGAATGTGTGTATTTATCCTTAGAATTTAAGTTATTATTAATTATTATTATAAGTCATATACTTTTTAATTAATAAAAACCATGGTGACATATGTTCACAGTGAGGTGGGATATGTTAGGTGAATCAATAGTAATATTTTATTAATGAATAATTCCAGAAAGTATTTTTTTACTTATATTATTTAACATAAGTTGACATCTCAAGCCCATTGATGGAAATTTAATATACTAAATAAATCCATGATAGTATTCTATAGGCAAGTTTTATTTCTAAAAAGTCAAATAAAGATAAATTGATCATATAAGTTGATGACACCAGCATGAAACTGGCTTGATTAGATGTATCTCAATAAAGGGATTATATTACACAGTAAGTGTGTGTATGAGGTATTATGTCATTGTGAAAATAACTTCTTTCTCTATGGGTTCCATAGTTTTTTTCTAGATACTAGCCTTGGACTTTAGGATTCTTCACCTAATATCACTAAGAAATAGGCCTAGAGGGTTACACACTGAGTGTATCCAAAATCTTAGTTAAATAATATATTATTATTTATTATTTAACAATTTGAATAAATATTATTCCCTCACATGGGTTAATAATTATTCATGTTTTCTTTATCCCATATATTTTCTCATAGATATTCGATAGAATATTATGTGAGTGGAATATTTAATAAATATTTATTTTCTATTTAGTGGATATAATATTTATTTATTTATTAATGAATAATGTAGTGATATTTATTTATTAAAAAATGGTCATTATTCAAGGCTCAATAAATTTTGTGTATGAATTATGAATTGAGTTTAATGGTCCAGTGATAAATAATATATATATTGAATATTATTTGAAAAAATAATATTTAATTTAATTTTTAAGTTTAGCGAATGTTAATAAATAATAATAATATTATTATTATATACATGGGGTTCTGTGGTGATTAAATAAATAATAAAGGGTACTTGTGTAATTATTTATTATAATCCTAGCAATATATAAAAACAATTATATTATTTTTTTCTGGGAGCCAATTTATTTTGTTTTATGCATAGCGACACCCAGAGAGAAACCTCTAAAGCCCTAGAGATCTCCCTCTCCCATAACACTCCCATGAATAGAGAGTGATCTTCCTCCACATTCCACTCTCAATTTTAGAGAGATCTTGGAGAACCCTTTAGAAGCGATTATCAGAGCGAACAAAGGATAATGACTCAAGTGATAGGATCTAACATGCTAGCACCTAGATATTCATATGGTGACATTCAGAGATTCATGGAACACGTTTAGATCATCGCTAGTGGGAATATATTCTTGATTCCTACAAAACCATGTCGGTATGACAAATATCCATTTTCATATCCATCAATGAATAAATAATTTTCCACAATGTAATTCTTTAATATCATAAATTAATTATAAATAATACATGACAATCTTACACTTCAGTTCTGGAATTTATCCATTTTATATATTCTTTAATTTAATTCCATTAATCGTGATGTTTATCATCATGTAAATCTTAGATTAATCTTTGATCATGAAAAAAGAAGAGGTTTGGACTAACCCACATGATTCTTCCATTGCACCTAAAACCTTCAAGTGGTATTAGAGTGGAAATATAATTATTCATAATTATTTAAAGATCATTTATTTATTTTCGCATTTATAATTAGTTTTAAATTCCAATTTAATTAATATTTAATCCTAATTATGGGATATGATTTTTTCATCTTAATTTCTCATAAATATAATCAAATCAATTAATTTTATTAACATAATAAATTTAAAGATCTCATCCGGAGGTTCCAAGGAGTCTGGTCAGATAACACAAGGGTACACGCCATGTAACTCATATGTACACACCATGTACTTGTGTTTAATGCACCATGAATTAATATATGTTGTGTGAATTTATTAAATGTGGTGAATTTAATTATACAATTCATTTAAACCAGGCTATCCTGGAACACGGTCATCCAAAGTTGATGCTATGTAACTTCAGTATACGACGTGTTGTCCGTTAGTCACAGATGGGTCAGCTATTCCCATACATGACCAACGTGACTGGTGGTCATGTAACTCAAAGACCACACACCATGTAGCCTATTCACATATCATTTACTCTGATATTTTCTGTGGCATGATTACACATCTTGTTCTTAGTCATGTTCCATAGATTAATGGTAAAAAAATACATGCGATGTAAACTTCAATATACTCACTGTGTACTTTTACCAAATTATGAAAAATTAAAAATTAATCTAATATACTATTCAATCCATATCAATTTTTTTTCCATGTGGTCATTATGTTGATAGTACACACCATGCGATGAGTTATATATATATAAATTTCCAATTAATTTCTCTGTAATATTTGGATCTACATATCATGTATAAGTTGTATTACAGTTATTACTCTGCATGCATTGAAAAATTACACACCAAGTCAATACCATATGTTATTTTTGGTCATTAATTTTATAGTAAACACCATGTAATTATGTGATAAGTCATGTATACCACACGTCGTAAGAGTAAATAATATATAATTATAATACACTTAGGGTAGTTTGGACGGGTGTTTACCATGTTTCCTTCATGGTACATCTTTTTCATATTTATTTTTTAATAAATTTATTTAATTTATTGAAAAATATGATGGATGAGAATATCAATAAATTTTTTATGATAATTAAGATAAAATAATTGATTAATTAAAAAAGGTAATTAATTGATTCGGGCATGATTTATCTTAAATAAGAACGATTAGAATTGAATGATTTTTTTTTAAATATGTAATTCATTGCATCCATGTGGATGATAATGTTCTTAGAACAGAACATTGTATGTTTCTAGTTTTGTTTAATTTATTATTAAAATAAATTTTTGGCATGTGTGTCATCTATAATCTCATTATGTAAGGGTCTATGTGCCCATGGTTTCTTTTATGTAAACCCTTTAACCAATCGGTTGGTTCCCTCACTTGCATATGAGTAAAAGAATATGTAATGAATAGAGATCCAAAGCTAGTGGAGGTTGTTTAATTTTGAATCTATGGAGAAACCAATCCAAGATAAATACATAGGTGGATAGGTGGAAAGCTGTAACACAAAACATAAATGGTTCATGGTTCCCCCCTAGGTTGACGATTAGTTTATCATTTTCCAGATAAACTAACCATTAGTAAAATCTCATGATCATGAAAATTTATTATTTTATTTCTATCAAGATGCATTATTATTTCATTGTGGATGTTTTTTCATGATTACATGAATTAATGAACCAATAATCACAAAGAATAGAACTAAAATAAATTAACTTATACGTAAATTTTATATAAGACTTGGTTAATCACTTATTTAAATCCACTTAATATTAATAAGCATGTAACGAAGATAAGAATTGAAAATTTATGAATAATAGAAAAAATTCCTCATTTATATATATTTAGTCAGTATAGCCTTCCACTACTTTAGTTAAAATCAAACCATTCTTTAAAGTACTTGACCAATCAATGTTGGGGTGTATTCAATTATTGGGGAATTCTAACTTGATTTTTTTGGTTAACTTAACTTAGTTTACATCAAGGGTTGAATTCCCAAGTAGGACTTGGTGTAACTGAGATACAACGATTTAGGAAATCCAATTTAAGGATTTCAGGATTGGGGAGTCCACTCAATAGATCAAGTAACTGTGAGTTAATGCATTTGGCACTAGGAATGTCAACCTAAAACCTTTCAAATTGATTGATCGACAAAAGTTAGGGTGTTGAGAAGGGTGATATGGATCCTTACCACTTGAATTTACAAGAAATATGATATTTTTAATCTAATATTGATGAATATTGGGTTTTTATAATATATTGGGAGATTAATAAATATAATATTTATTTTTCTAAATTTTATCAAGTAAGGTACTATAAATCTGGTCATCTTATTTGTAGTAACAACAATAAAAATGACTTAAAACATACAACTAAGATCCATAATTTATAAGGATATCCTTATCACCAGCATAAATTTATAATAGTGGAAAAGGTGAATACACATTATCATACACCATAAAATAATATTGTATGTTCTGGGAGAACTTATTCTTCATGTGCCTGGTAAAGAGGTTGATGAGGAAGAGTTATCTCTATATGAGAAACATTTGAATGATTTCACATATGTTTATTGTTTCATACTATCATCCATGACCAATTTTATTCTAAATAATCATGAGGGCATAGATGTGTATATCATGATGTCTTGTCTTTGGGATCTCTATCAATAGAAGGTGAAAAAATAGATATATGAGATCTCCAATTCGTTTTTTACACTTGGAGAGTCTGTGCCATAAGGTCCTCGTGTAGTCAAGATTATTGTCTACATTAAACACTCATACATCATTGGAATTAAATTACTAGATGAGTTTCAAACATATATGATAATTTCCTCACTATCCAAGACCTTCTTCAATTTTATTATTAATTATAACATGAGAAACAATGAGAAGATTAATTTAGAACTTCTTACTTTGATTCTACAAGTGTATAAGGACATGGGGCATGAAAAATACATGGTTATTATAGTCAATAAGAAAAGTAAGAAAAATTTGAAGGGGACCAAGACTCATAATAAGTATAAATCTCCAAAGCACCATCCTTCCAATAAGAGGAAGAAATAGAGGCATGGTGATAAAAAGAAGGTAGTCTATTTTCCATGTGGCAAGAAAGGACACTGGAAGAATAACTGCCCTTAGAAGCAAGGGGAATCAAAAGGTATACTTATTATTATTGGGACCACTTTGTGTATAAAGTTTTATATTTTTTCAATATTTTTCAATGAAGATAAAAATGAAGGATATCAAGGAGAACTCCAATGAAATGGAGGAATGATGGTTGAAGAAGAAGAGAGAGTGTGGAAGGGCTTGGCATTCTGAGATGGCCATGTGTGGCCATGCACTTCACATTGTATCTAAATAAGGCATTGCTTTTCGGATTTGTATTTCACAAATATCATAAGCCAATATAACTTATGATGAAATCCTTATGAAGTAAAGGGTGAGTAAAGGTGCTTACAGTCATATAAAGTTTTGATTAGAAGGAAAGATACTAGTGGAAGACAGGGAAGTTATAGTACTTTCCATGGAAACTATGATGATGATAAATTTGATCTATCAAAAGATATATATCAGGATAGTGGAGTTTGTGATGAAAGTACAAGATTTTTTGAAGAATCCAAATCACATAAAAGAAGAATGAATGTTATAGATAAAGTATATATTAAAGGTGGTGTTGTTCTTCAATATTTGTCAAATTTCTGGTCCTAGAAATTGGACGATGAAGATATGTGTTTTTGGTAGATAAATGTGAACGATAAGTTCATGGGGGTTTGAATAATTACACGAATTGATGTTTTCGGATCAAAATAGGAAAATTTGGCAAAGGTATGAAGTGCACGAAAAATTGGGCAAAGTGTGCAAAAAATGAGGTTGCGCAAAAGATTGGTTTTGAACGTAATATGGAACATTCATTACAATTTTTTCTACAAGGGGTGTATTTAGATTATAATGGAGAAAAATGGAAATGGCATGAAGAACATGAAAAAATAAAGAAAGTGTGTGAAATATGATGTTGCGTGAAAGAGTTTTTATGCGCATGAAGAGGATTTTACACACAAATTAGTGTTTTACATGCAGGGTCAAAAACACCTATTAATAGAAGGTGGACCCTCTCATTTGGAAGTATCAAGACATATAAAAATCCTGAGCTATTATGCACGGAAGCATTGAAGTATAGAGTGGTGCATGAAAATAAGAAGTGCTATGCGGAAAACAAAGTGTTGCGTGAAAAAACGGAAGTTCTGTGCGGAAAAGAAGAGTTGCGTGAAATGGATTTTTCGCGCCAAAAGTTGTTTTTACATGTAAGGTTTAAATTTTTTGCACAAGACACTTATAAGGGTGTGATAAAAATATGGGGGTCCCACATGCCTTTGAAATTTTCTTAGTACTCTCGAAGAATCTTTGTGATGAAGGAAGTACCGTGAGCCATTCGGTTTTACGAAGCGAAGTAGTAACGCACACACACGATGGGTGTTTAACACCCTATTTGTGATTTGTGAAGAGAAGAAGAAAAATAAATCTAACTAAACTTATATCTACACAAAAAGAAGGAAGTATAATGATACACTTATGTGTTGGAATTGGGAATTAAAGGAAGAGAAGAAAGAGAAGAACAGAGTGTGCCCAACTGAAGATTGTGAATTATTCGGGGTAGTACAATTGTGATGATGCTTTGCTGAGATGATCTTAATTTATTGAACAATAACATAGGATTTTTTGATTCTAGACAATAATAGAAGAATGATATTTATTGTATTTAGTTATTGCACTAAAGGAGAATATTGAATACAAAAGAGAATCAATTCAGGACTTTGATGCAAGAAATATCTCATGCTGAACAAGTGACAAAGACTTCATTTCTTATCTATTGAAGAGACCTTCACATCTATAAACTATGTGGGACTTCACCCAAGGAAGTGAGCAAGGGGGAGTAAATGGGAGTGACCCAATAGAAGTAATGAGCTATCCCTAAACATTTAGGCAGTGAGCCTGGGACAGAGTGACTGTGCCAAAAACTATGTAATCCTCAATTAGTGAAGAATAGTGGAATTAGGTATGAACGAAAACCTATTGGTGTATACTCCTTAGACGTAGCCCTTACTAATGAACCAAGTAAAAAGTTTTGTGTTTACCTTCTTCATGTTAATGTTTTAATTACTACACATATCCATCACACATGTTTAAACAAGTTCCTACCAACATGGGAACAAGATCCAATAAAGTAGAGAAAATGTTGACACCCTTATTCACCCACCTCTAAGGGTGGTCTATGTCCATTCAATTATCAAGTGTAATATTTCAATATCTACAAATTGGGTATTTGATATATATTTTGGTGCTCACATATGTATCCAAATGAAGGAACCAAATAGATTATGAAAGATTTCTAGAGGAGAGGGGGATTTGAGAGTTTCCAATGGTGCAAGGATAGCTGATTTAGCCATTGGAGACTACTAAATTTAATTTCCAATAGTAATTATATTGATCTTAAGTGATTTTTGTTATGTACCAAATATTCCCAAGAACATAATTTCTATATCATTCCTAGATATATTTGGGTTTATTTTATAATTTGGAAATAAAAGTGGTTTCTTTTATAAAGATAATATAAGATATAGTATGACACATTTAAATAATGGTAATTATGTATTAAATTACAAAAAATAGGTATTGGAAATAAATAATGAATCATGTTTACATGAATCATATAACACCCAACTACAGAAACACAATCTCGGTCATGTAAATGAGAATCATTTGAAAAATCTCTATCAAGATGGTTATTTAGACTCTTTTTAGTTAAAACCTCTTGAATGATATCATGATTGTTTATTAAAAAAATGTATAAACCACCATTTTGTGGATATGGTGAAAGGGTCATAGAGCTTCAAGGATTGGTATAAACTAATGTGTGTGGACCATTTTTAGTAGAATATATAGGTAGGTATTCTTACTTCATAACTTTTACAGGTGACTTGAGTAGATATGATTATGTTAAATTATTTAGTTATAAGTCCAAGTACATTGAGAAATTAAAAGAATTCAAAAATAAAGTATAGAATCAACATGGAAATAATATAAAGAAGCTTCAATTGGATAGAGGTGGGGAATATATTTACCATGAGTTTATCGCCTTTCTACAGGATTTTGGGATTCTATCTCAAAACACTCCACATTACACACCACAGTGGAATGGTATTAGTAAAAGGAGTAACCATAACTTGTTAGCTATGGTAATGTTTATGATTAGTCATGTAAATCTTCCATTATCCTTTTAGAGATATTCATTACGAACTGTGGCATACAAACTAAAGTGAGTGCCAAATAAAGAGAAAAATATAATTCCCATCAAGTTATGGAGTGGAAAGAAAACTGTTTTGTCACATGCATGTGTATGGGGTTGTGAAGAATTTGTTAAGGCCTTCTATAGAAACAACCTAGAACCCTGGGGAAAAAGTGAATCTTTATAGGATATCCTAAAGAAACAAAGGGATACTTCCTATAAAACCCCTAAGATAAGAAAGTGATTGTCACTAGACAAGCTATCTTTCTTGAGAAGGATCACATCCTCAAAAAGGATAGTGGGAGAAATATTTACTTCGATGAATTTGATACTCAAGATAAAAAAGATTTGATATAAGAATAGACTCTATAGGTCCCCATAGAAGTAGTAGTTTTAATGAAACAAGTACTATGTAACAGAACTAGATAGGAAAGAGAACCAGAGCAATATGATTTTTTAGTCACCAAAGATGATGAGTCATTATTGGTTGGAAATGATGAAAATATCTCTAATAAAGAGGTAGTAGAGAGCTCAGAAGATACAAGATGGAAAGAATCCATGAATTATAAAATGTATTCAATGTATCGGAACCAATTTTTGAGTTTTGGTCAATATGCTAGTTGATGTAAATCTTGTAGGATGAAAATGGGAATTCAAGAGAAAACTATACATGGAAGGTAAAGTAAATACCTATAAATCTAGGCTAGTGGATAAAGGGTTTAAAAAACTTTGAGGAATTAAAAATGATGAAACCTTTTCAATAGTTTCCATGATTAAATACATTAGAAATCTACTTGTCATAGTAGCTTACCATGACTATGAAATTTGGCAGATGAATGTCAAAATAACTTTCCATAATGGAAAACTTAAAGAATATGTCTATATGACACAACCAAAAGGATTTGTGACTCCAGGTGATGTGAAAAATATTTTCCAGTTATAGAGATCCATTTATGGATTGAAGAAAGTATTCATGTCAAAGAAAATTTGATTAAACAAATATATAAAATAATTTTGTTTCATTAAGAATGAATGTGAGACATGTGTTTATAAGAGGTTCAATGAGAATGTGGTTATTATATAATTAGTATATGTTGATGACATAATACTTATTGGAAATGATATACCAGTCTTATAATCTATTAAAGAATGGTTTAACAAGTGTTTCTCTATAAAGGACTTAGGTGAAACAGTCTATATTCTAGGTATTAAGATCAATTTTGATAGATACAAGAGGCTTATTTGATTAAGTAAACACACATACATTGAACTTATACTAAATATATTTAGTATGGAACAAACCAAGATGAGATTGGTCCCATTGCCGCATGGTATACATCGTTCTAAGAAAATGTTTCTTCATACGTAATAAGAGAAAGAGATAATGATTAATATCCCATACACTTTAGTGATAGGATCAATCTTGTATTCCATGTTATATACTATACTTTAAATTTCCTATGAATTAAGAATGATAGGAAAAAATCAAGTTGGTCTACAAGAAAAACATTGGTCTTTTGTTAAGGCTATCCTGAAGTATCTGAGAAGAACTAAGGACATGTTCCTAGTTTATGGAGGAGACAAGGATCTAGTCAATAGGGTTTATATTGATTATAGTTTTCAAATATATCAAAATGATATGAAGTCATAGTTAGGGTATATTTTTTATCTCAACAGAGGAGCTGTGATCAGGAAGAGTTCAAAGAAGCTAGTTTTTGCTGATTCTAAAGTGGATTTCGAGTATATAGAGGAATATAATGTAGATAATGAATTTTTCTGGATATAAAAATTTGTATAGGATCTTTATGTGGTATATATTAGTAAGTAACCTATCATAATATATTGTGAGTATATCACAAAATTGGATCTTGAAAAATATTGGAGGCCACACTGACGGACAAAGTACATACTCTGGAAGCATTACCTCTTGAGGGATTTTTCTCAGAGAGGGTTAAGTTTCAATAATAAGAGTTACTATAAAATAAAACATGGAAGAACCCTTGAATAAAAGACTATCTTATCAGAATCATGAGTATCATATGAGATTTAGCAGACTGAAGGTTGTTAGTAGTTAGCTCTAGTGAAAGTGGTAGTCTGTTGGAGTTGGTTTCCTAGAACCAAATTTTGTGTAATTTATGATAACCTTTATTCATTTTTTTAATATTAATAAACTCCTTATCACATAATGATTATTCTTCTATTTAACATATTATGTGATAATATCCTAATATTAGATGTTCCACTTAATGGTCATTGTAGTTCCTCACTATGATGAGAACCTAGAAGTACAATGACAATTTTCATAAATATATCTTCTATCATTGGATGAAATCATTTGAGGGAAAAAAACTATTCAGGTTATCAAGGGTGGAGACTCATAGGAATTTTATTATCCTTCTCATGGTATACACCTTTGATAATATCCAATGTCATATATTATGTGAATGATACCCCATAGTAGTAAATACACATTTACAAGTGTCATTAGATGTTCCTATCTATGGATTTGTGTATTGATCCTCAGACATTAATATTATTATTAATGTGTCTTTTAAGTCACTTAATTTTACATATTGATAAAAACCATGATAGAATATATTTTTAATGATGTAGTATATGTTGGGTGCATCAACAGTATTATTTCATTAATGAATAATGTGATAAATGATTTGTCCCTTCAGTTCTTTAATGAAATTTGATATCTCAGGCCCTTTGTTGGAAATGATATAGCCTTGATAAATCCATGGACATGGTGTTCTATAAGTAAGGTTGATTTATATAAAGTCAAAGAAAGATACATTGATCACATTGGTTGATGGAACCAGCAAGAAAACCTACTTAATTAGATATATCATGATAAATTGATTTTATTACAAAGTAAGTGTTCGTATGAGGTATTATTTCATTGCAGTATTAAATTATTTCTCCAAGAGTTCCTTGGCATGCTACCAGACACTAAACCTGGACTTTAGGATGATTCTCCTAATTCCACTGAGAAAGAAGCCTAGATAGTCACACACTAAGTGTATCCAGAATCTTATTTGAATAATATATTATTATTTATTATTTAACAATTTGAATAAATATTATTTTCACACATGGTTTAATAATTATTCATGTTTTATTTATCTCATATATTCCATAATTAGTTATTTGAGAGAATATTATGTGATTAGAATATTTAATAAATATTTATTCTCTATTTAGTGGATATAATACTTATTTATTTATTAGAGAATAATGTAGTGATATCTATTTGTTAAATAAATAGTAATTATTCATGTTCTGATAAATATTTTGGAGGAATGACAGATCAAATTTAATGGTCTAGTGATAAATAATATATATATTGAATATTATTTCAAAAATTAATATTTTATTTAATTCATGGGTTTAGTATATGTCAAGAAATAAAAATATTATTATTATTATATACATGGGGTTCTAAGGGGATTAAATAAATAATAAAGGGAACTTGTGCAATTTTTTATTCTAACCCTAGTGGTATATAAAATCAATTATATTATGTTATTATGAGAGACAATTAATTTTGTGTTGTGCACAACAACATGTGGAGAGAATCCTCTTAAGCCCAAGAGAGGTCACTCTCCATTAATTATACGAATAATGGAGATAAATCTTCCTCCACATTTCACACTCAAGTTTATAGAGATCAAGGAGAATACTTTGGAAGCGATTCTCAAGGAGATCAATGATGAACGATGTAAGTGACATGATATATCATTCTAGAACATGGATATTCCAATATAAAAATTTAGAGATTCATAGAACATTTGTGGACCCCTATAGAGGGAATATATTTTTGATTCCTACAATTAAACCATGATATGACATAGATCTATTATCAGATCCATAAATGAATAAATAATATATCACAAGGTAATTATTTGAATGATAAAATTAATTATAAATAATATGTAACAATCTTATGATTTGGTTCCTGTGGTTATTCAATGTCTATATTCTTCGATTCGATTATGTTTATCATGCCATTTATCATTGTGTAAATCTCAAATTAATCATCGATCATGATAAAAAGAAAAATTGGGTGCAAACCATCTGATGCTTCTACTTCACTGAGAACCTTTAGGGAGTTGGTAACCAAGCATAAAGAAATGAATATCATCAAGGTAAAGTGGGTATTCCCAAACAAATTGAATGATAAAGGTGAAGTGGTAATAAATAAAGCAAGATTTGTTTAAAAAAGTATTTCTTAGAACTTACTTCTTCATATTTTAATATTTTCTTCTTTAACCGTCAAACTATTTTTTTTGTATTTTCCATGTCGAATCCAGTTGATCCATGGATATCCACTATATAATGAAGTGAATACAAATAATCCAACTACTTTCAATCTCCTTCTATCTTATAATAGGAAATTATATTGGTTACCAAAAGTTAAGTAGTTTTCTTATACTTAAGATCCAATACAATAATAAACATACAAAGTGTCTCACAAAAACATTGTTCATACATTATCTATATGGTATAATTAGTTCATTTCACCTTTTTTAGTGTGCCTTAGTCTAGTATGCATCTGTTTGGTACTCTATTTGATGATGTTATTTCTAATTCACGTGTGTCTAGTATAACTCTCTCTAGTAAATTTTTTCTTCTAATGAACCTTCATAAGGAAATTTGTGTCTGGTAAAATTCTTATCTAACCAAGTGAATTCTTGGTTGGATAATTAGGCTATTAAAACATCATCACTTCCACTCTCTAGCAATAATAGTAGAAACTGATCAATGAGCTTTCACCATATTATATAGGAACACATCCTCTAAAAATTAATAAGGAAGTACATGATCTAATTTTTAATTTCTTAATGAACTCAATTTTTTACCTCATTTAAATCTTCCTAAATAATTGAATTCAACATTCATTTTCAAATTTTCCTAAAATATTAATGTCAAGAAAAACATCAAAACTTCTTTAAATCTTGGTTATATTTATGAATGTTGAAATAATAACTCAGCATCATCACAACCAAATACTTTAAAATGTTTTGTAAAGTTACTAAATCCACTATCCTATATAAAAATTATCAATCTCCTCCATATAGTAAAATTTACAAGCTTTCCTCCATCATGAACATTTACAATACTTCTATGTCAGATTTTCTTTTGTTATCAGCTTGGTCTAGTACACTCGAGCTTCCTCAACCCATTTCCGTTATCATGTTTCCTTTATTAAATGTACATATATAATTTCATCCATTAATCTATATATATTATCTCCAGATTATGGAATATATATTTCTATGTCTCGTGATCTTTGTAAATGTCCATCTAGTTGACTTTGTAAAAGTTTTTTTGATGATATTCAATATTCTCTATCCGGTGAGCTTCACAAACAATTGTTTGATAGAAATTATATTATCTTTTTTGTTCTCATATGTCAAATGATCTCTAGAGAGTCTAACCATTAGAACTTCATTGATCACCAACTTTATCTATTTGGTAGACTTCAAACATCTCTGTCTTATGAGTATCAAATATGTTTTCCCAATAGAAATCGATATGTTTGTCTAGTATAATTTTTTTTCATGTCTATCAAGTAACCTTCAAATATTTATTCTCCACCTAGAGTTACAAAATCTCTATCAAGTCATTATTTTTTTGATCATACTGTATTTGATGGACTTGTTCCTATTGATTTCATACTCCTCAACTACAACTACAAATTTGATATTTTTACAACATTTATAATTAAAACTTTGTTGAAATTCAACACCATAACTTCATAACTTCAAAATTTGTAAAATTTAAAACTTTAACATTTTATAACTTAAATTTTTTACAAACTCTCTCTGTCTAAAAACTACATCAGTGAAATTCATCTTGAACCATGATAAAATTTCAATATTCATGATGTTATGAACATTGGAGTTTCGTAAAGTATCATCTAACATAGTAAGAAAAGTAACTCAAGATTTATTATGATAAATAGTAACCCACTTTCACCTGAAACACAAAACAAATCACTCAAAATGTTGAAAAAAATACAAAAAACCTTACAAATTTGACCAAAATGATTTTCAGTATAGTAGGTTTCCATGAATTTAGGATTTGTAAGGTGGATGTAACAAATTATTTATTTAGTGGGAACTGCTAGGATGATGTCTATACAAAATGAATAAAAGATTTTTGTGATTATAGTTAAGGCTAATAGGTTATGAAAGTCACAAAAAAACTTTTTTATATTGAATAAAGCATCCAGGTCATAGAACATTAATTTCAATAAAGCTATAAAACATTTTTTCTCATTAAGAATGAATGTGATAAATGTGTTTACATGTTTTTCAGTAGGAATGAAATTTCAATAAGAGTATTATATATTGATGAAATATTACTTATTGGAAACAACATACCAATCTTATAGTTATCTAAATAATAGCTGAACATGTGCTTCTCTATGGACGTAGATGAAGAAAATTATATTCTTGTGATCAATATTATTCATGATAGATCTAAGAGGATTATTGGACTATGTCAAAGTGCATATATTGAACAGATACTAAATATATTTTGTATGGAATAATCCAAATGTGTATTGGTTCCAATGTCACATGTTATATATCTTTATGAGAAAATGTGTCCTCAAACACAATAGGAAAGTGAAAGAATGAGTAAGATCCCATAATCTTTTTTGAAAGGATCAATAATTAATGTCAAGTTATATTATAGGCTTGATGTTTCTTACACCTTAATCATGGTAAGAAGATATTAAGCTGATCTAGGTGAATAGCATTGGTTGGAATTTAAGGTTATCCTTAAGTATACAAAGCATACTAATGATATGTTCCTAACATATAGAGGAGATGAGGAGCTCTCTATAAGGGGTTATATTTATTCTCTATTTATAATAGATTATAATGATCTTAGTTCATATTCAATATATGTCTCCAGTCTCAATATAAGATCTATGAGCTATAATAGATTAAAAAATCTAGTTAATGAATATTCTAAAATGGTGTTGGAGTATATAGAGGCTTCTGATATAGCCAAATAATTCACTTATATACACAAAATTTTCCTAGATCTTTATGTGGTACCTACCAGAAAAGACCGCATCACATTATATTATGATAATACTATAGTGGTGTCACTCATAAAGGAATCAAGGTCACACCAATGGAAAAAACACATAGCCTGATAGTATCACCTCTAAAGAGATTTTTCTCGGAGGAGTGAAGTTACAGTGAGTTGAGCTTACCAGGATGAGAATTTTGTAGACCCCTTGGCCAAATCCTTTTCTCATAAAAATATTGAGTTTCATGAGAGAGATTGGTGGATGAAGGTTCTTAGCATGTGGATGTAGTAAAAGTGGGAGTCTAGTGCAGTTGGTTCCCTAAAACCAAATTCTATAAACATTATGATTAACTATATTCATTACCTAAAATATTAATAATATTCTAATAATATTGAGACTATTCTTCTACATGAAATTGCTTGTGACACTTCCTTAAGAGTAACTATCGCACTAAAAGTTCATAAAAGTTCCTTTCTATGATAAAAACATATAGGTGTAATATTATTCTTAAATATATGGTCTAAATATGGATAATATCATTTTATATAATGAAAATGATATTGTCTCTCAGGGATGGAGACTCATAGGACTTTGAGACACTTTATCATCGTGTACGCCCTTGGTAATTTTTAGTGGAGGAGTTTATGAGAACATGAACCACTAGTAAGAAATATACATTTATATGAGTCATAGGATGATCTTATCTTTAGATGTTTGTATTGATCATTATACATTAATATAATTATTAATGGATATCATTAGTCTCCTATTTTGATATTTATATTATTATTATACATGGGGTTCACTAAGTAATAAATAATTGGTTAATGACCTATGTGAAACTACCAACCATAGTCTAGATTAATAAATACTTGGTTATATCACATTCTAGGGTTAGATTATTATTTTTCACAACAAAACTAAAGATAAATCTCTCAAACCCTATAGAGAATCCTCTAAAGAATGCACTGAAGAACAAGGGTGTAAATCATCCTACAAACTCTCAAGCCTTTGAGTGGTAATTAAGAATCCCTTTTCCTAAAATATATTCTTCCACTGATCAATGTTGAATGATTAAAGTGATCAGGATTGATCATGTTACCACCTATCGATTTTATAGAGGTGTTCCAAGATTTTGGAGCATATATGGATCACTACAATAGGTATTCTTCCCTTGTATACTAGGATGAAATGATAGTAGGATGAGAGAATTTAACCAAATTGTCAACAATAAAATAACTACATGACAAGGTATTTCTAAATTTTGGGTTTCAAAATGGATTTACATAAGTTTGTTCAAAGTAATCAAAATAGAAAATAAGAATAGTTTTAAATAGAGTGGAAAGAACAAAAAATAAAAGTATTGGGAAGTCAAGAACACAGAAAATTTACATGGTTCAGACCTTTTGGTCCTACTCCATGATAAGAACACCACCAAAGATTACCTATTATTATAAAAAAAGAAACAAATCACATATAAGTAGATAAGAAAAAAATAAAGAAAACCACACACACAGACCATATAAACTATCTATTAATAGGGACCTTGTCACCCTAAGAGCCAGTGGTGAACTCTGGCTCAAAGATAACAATGTAAATCCTTGAACTGGATGGACTCATGCACACAACCACAATTAACAGGCCGATAAAAGAAAGCAAAAAAGATTATACAATGAAAATTTTTAACAAATAAAAGAAATAGATTAAAAATTCAGAAGTGTTGAAGGAGATACGACTCTGCCTGGGTCATATTATCTTGAACATGAAGTGGTCAACACAGAGCTTGTGAGTCCTGAGCTCTCCATCAGATAAGGTCACTGAAACATGGGTTTTGAGGCATCAAATCTAAGATACATTGAGGTTCCCCCTCTCTCTAAAATATATCTCAACTCTCTCTCAATAAGAGAATAACCACACAAATCTCAAAAAATATGAACTACAAAGCAGTAAGAATGGTACAACAAAATCTAAGGCAATGCAAGCAACTGAGGCAGAAACTCGACAGACATTGCAGGAGAGGTGGAATGCTTGGATGATGGAGAGATAATGGAAGGATCCAAAGGATAAGGCTAGTGAAATTGAAAGTGGAAAAGTAGGGTCACACGGTAGTAAGCAAGTGGATGGGTGGTGTGATGCGGATCACCAAAGGATAAAAAAACACAAATACCAAGAATTAGAGTTGTTTGGAAAAAATAATCACTGAAAAATAGATCACAATAGAAGAAGATCACAAGGGTAGCATATTAGGATGAAGTGGGCTAGAAAAATAGAGACCCAAGAGAGTATGCCAACAGAAAGTGCCCGACCACCCACACATAGATCCTAGCACAAAATAAATCCCACATGGAGCCCCCAAAAAAACAACATAATTTTCATAACAATAACAACATTCATTTTTTCATGAAAAGAGATTAAAGGGTAAAAATATTTTAATTTTAAAAACAAATAAATAACAAATCTTCTCCTTTTACAAATTAAAATGAAAAAATACAAATGGTGTTCTTGCACTTCAAAATAGCCTAATAGTGGGTTTAGACAATTTTATTTAATAGAAAATAAACCTAAGTCTACCAAATCTGCCCAGTATAGATTCACTTAGCATGTGCCATAGTGAAACATGGACTGTTTATACCCAATATTCTACTTCTTAACACAAAAAAATGCCAAAATATAATTATAAGTTAAACTAAGAAACTACATTATATAGAGATTATCCACATTAAATTCGTTTCATCCAAAAAATACAATTCCTGAGCATTTAATTTCCTGTAAAATAAGACAACCTTTCTCAGGGTTAAGACATAATGAATGATGAAAAAACAAAGAAAATATCATAAAATAATGCCATAGTAACAAAGTAGTAGAAAAAAAACACAACAACCACAAAATAGGAAGCCAACAGGAAACTCTCCACCTAAGACCGAACAACATAGACTATCCCACAAAACCCTTTTTTTCAAACTAGGTTCCACCACAAAGACAAGTGGGCATAGTTCTAGGATTGCATAAAAAAAGAAAATATTCCTAGTTTGAACAAAGGGGCTGAAAAAACAACTAAAGAACTTCTATAGTGTCATACCACTGGGATTGGGATGTATTGTCACTATTTTTCAAGTTTGGGCAGTACCTTTTTATGTGGTTGGTATTTCCACACTCAAAACACTCAAAATTCATAAACTGGTTCTAGTAATTCCTAGCTTTATTTTACATACGACCCTTAGTATACATTAACTGAAGTTCATTTTTAACACCACTAAATTCATCCTTAAAACTATGTGTTTGAAGATCCTAAGATAACACAACAGACTTAACTTCCTCTAAAGTAATAGAATCACTACAATACATAATGGAATCTTTCAATGAATTAAATGAATCATCAAGTGAAGTCAAAAGTATTAAATAATGATCCTCATATTTAACCTCTATGTCAATATTACCTAAATCCAACAAAACATTATTAAAATCATCATTATAAACTCACACAGAAGTGCCAGGAGTAATCTTAAGATTATATAACTGCATCTTTTTATACAGTCATCCAAAAAAGGATTTGGTCATATAAAAATGATTGAGTTTAATCCGAATAGAAACTACTACAGATATACCCTATAATGGTGCAAAAACATGATTTTAACAATGTTAAACCCTTTATTAGTGCTAAAAAGCATTGATAAAGGACCCCCTTTATCAGTGCTACTTTAGCACTGATAACGACCACTCTTTACCATCACCTTTTCTAGCACAAAGTAAGGTCCCACTATATTATCACTATAAATAAGACTGATAAAGGCCCCATCTACTTCATTGTGCTGTTTGTATAACAACACACTATGATAACCTCTTGTACACAAAAACAACACATTATAACCTTCTATACACAAAAACATATAAGTTAATTGAAATAAATTTTACATAAAAAATATAAAAAACACTAATATATACATTTCAAATAATGTTTTGTATAATTAAATTTATAATTACTATCCACAAACAATTTCAAACATTAATGTTTGTCTTTTGCACCAGTGATCCCCTCTCAAAAAGTTCCACCATTGTGTCCATTTCTGAACAAATCACCTCAACCTAAGAAAAGGAAACCACCTATATAAGAAAACAAATTTTATGTTAGTAATACTATAAATAAATAAATTAAACATTAATATGAATGAATACATTAAAAAATGTTTACTTTAAATTAAAAGACTCAAAGAGTTATACCGGCCACACTGATCATTGTATTGAGGTGTGGTTCATTCTTACATATCACAAATGAGCAATGGATCATTGTCCTAAATTATTAAAACAATTTTAATGTGTTTGATTGATTTTGAGTATGTCACTTATTCTTTTTAATAAAATTAATGTTAATTTTATGTAAAGATACATTTGGAGTTATAATAATCATAAATTGTATAGGATTGAGGTGATGTTGATTATTATGCATAAAAAATTACTTAAGGATAGTTTTCCTAATGTATCAAAACAATCCGAATGAGTTTTCTCGATTTTATATATGTCATTTGTGTTTTCTACTAAAATGTCATTTAAAACTGGAAACCCACACTTTGAGTCATATGGTTCACATCATGTGTTGGTTTGATGTGATAATTCTTCCCCATGTCAAAAATGACTTATGATTTTTTGTTCTAAATTATCAAGACAATCGAAGTGAATTTTCCTGGTTTTCAGTGAGTGACACATGTTTTGAACTAAAATATAAATTTTAAACTAATAAAGGGAAATTTGAGTCATACCGATCACACCATGCATTAGATTAAGGTGTGGGTGATTCCTACACATACAAAATGACTCATGAAACATTTCCATAAATTATCAAAACAATATGAATGTGTTTGATTATTTTTCAATATGTAACTTGTTTGTTTTGATAAACTTAATGTCAATTTAAAATAAAAAGACACAATTTGAGTCATACCAATCTCACCATGCATCAGATTGAGGTTCAGTTGATTCCTAAATGTAAAAAATGACTTATAGGTCTTTTTAACAAAGTATGAAAACAATCTAAATGATTTTTATCATCTTTGAGTAGTTCAGTTTTACTTTTTACTAATTTGATGTTAATTTTAAATAAACAGATACACTTTGATTCATACCGGTCACACCGTGGATCAAATTGTGGTGTGTCTAATTCCTACATGTATCAAATTATTTATGTATTGTTTTACTAAATTATCAAAACAATACAAATGTATTTTCTAGGTTTTCAGTAGATTATTTTTCCTTTTTACAAAAAATTGATGTCAACTTTAAATAAAAATATGCACTTGGAGTCATACCGATCACACTATGTGTTGTATTGAGGTTAGAATGATTCTTACATATCCAAAATGACTCATGGATCATTTTACTAAAGTATAAAAATAATCCTAATGTGGTTTATTGGTTTTTAGTACAACACTTATTCCTTTTTGTAAAATTGATGTCAATTTTAAATAAAAAAGACATACATGGAGTCATATCAGTCATACCGTGCGTCATATTGAGGTTCAGTTGATTCCTACACATCAAAAATGACTTAATAATTTCATTCATAAAGTATCAAAACAATATTAATTCATTTTTTGTGTTTTGAGTAAGTCATTTTTCCTTTTTACTAAAATTGATGTCAACTTTAAATAAAAAAGATGCACTTAGAGTCATACCAGTCACACCATACCTCAAATTGAGTTGTGGATGATTCTTATATATCCCAAATGACTCATGGATTATTGACCTAAATTATAAAAACAATATTAATGTTTTTTCTTTATTTTTAGTAGGTCACTTGTTCATTTTTTTAAAAGTGATGTTAATTTTAAATAAAATGAAGCACTTAGAGTCATATCGATCTCACCAAGCATTGGATTGAGGTTCAGCTAATTCATACACGTCTCAAATGACTAATTTATCATTTTTTAAAGTATCAAAACAATCCAAATTTGTTTTCTCTATTTTGAGTAGGTCAGTTTTCCTTTTTACTAAAATTTATGTAAATTTTAAATAAAAAAGATTCACTTGGTGTCATACCAGTCATACTGTGCCTCAGATTGAGGTGAAGATGATTTATACTTAGATAAAATGACTCATGGATTTTTTTATAAAGTATCAAAACAATATGAATGTGTTTTTATCATTTTTCAATATGCCACTTTTACATTTTTTCTAAAATTGATGTCAATTTTAAATAAAGACACACTTGGAGTCATACCGGTCACACCGTACATCGGATTGAGGTGATACTAATTCCAAAATATCCCAAGTGAATCATGAATCATTTTCCTAAAGTATAAATACAATATTAATATGTTTTATTTTTTTAGTATGTTATTTTTTTTTACTAAAATTTAATTTTAAATTGGAAACACGTACATTGACTCATACTAGTGAAATCATGTATCGGTTTGACATAAGACCAATTCTTACATGTTAGAAATTATTAATGAATCTATTTCCTAAATTATCAGTACAACATGAGTGTGTTTTCTTGTTTTTCAATGAGTGACACATTTTGAAGTAACATTTCTATTTTAAACTGATAACGAACACTTTGAGTCATACTGGTCACACCATGTGTCAGATTGAGGTATGATTGATTCCTACATTTCATAAATGACTTATGGATTTTTTTCATAAAGTATTAAAATAATCTAAAAGTTTTTTTTTGTTTTTGAGTTTGTCTCCTATCTATTTTACTAAAATTAATGTCAATTTTAAATAAAAATATACACTTAGAGTCATAACAGTCACAAAGTGTGTAAGATTATGGTGTCACTAATCTATACACATCCCAGAGTCTCAAAACAATTATAACTACCAATTTTACCAAAATTACTTGTTTCATTATCTATCAAACTTCCAACAATTCATATTTATTTGCGAAAGGTTTTTCAATTAAGAACATCAAGTTAATATACAACATTGGTGGTTCAAAAAAGAAAAGCAATGGAAAGCGTGGTAAAATTGGAAAAAAGAAACATTTTAACTCTTCCCAAAAGATCTATTAAAAAAAAATATGTATTAGATAAATATGATAGGGAAAATAACTTTCAAATAGTAGATAAAATGATGACAAAATTAATTAAAAAGTAGTAGTAATTCACCATTTCATGATGGTTGTACATATTCTTGAATAATAAATATGAAATGAATCCACTTGTATAAGAAAAAAATTATTATGTGAGTAATATTAAAAACAATTAAGTTAAACATAAATATGAAACAATATACTACTTCTATGGAATTCAAATCTTCATGCTATTTGAGTACATTCTTCCATCAGGTATGCTACCCATTCATTTCTAATAAAATCTATATCGCCTTGTAAATATGAGTCTTTTCAAAAGTCATAGTAGTACTACAAAAATATAAATACACAAAGTTTAATAAATATTTTAAATGAAATAGTAATTAACTTTGAAAATACCTCTTTAAAGATGCTAGTTTGTTCATGTAATATGATCTCTCTCATGAATTTACAAACATAATAACCACAATATTTTCCTTTTATTTGTTTCAGAAACTATAGAAACATTAAGGAGAATAAGTAATTTGTTTTGATATGTGTTTGTATGGTGAAAAATTATTAGATATACAACAGTGCTTGTCTAGTTTTAGAAATTTTCATGGTCCTTGTGCTTAGCCCCTGACCTCATTCTTTATTTTTCACAATATCGATATATTTCCATATCATAACAGAATCCTCATTAAACGATAATATAAATTATATAACTTAATGTTTATTTCTAAAAATTTGTATGTAGTGTATTAAGAATTGAAAAACTCCATCAATTTTTGTCAATTTTTTGGGTGTCCATTTAGTGAATCCATGAAATAAATCTTTAGAGTATCCAAATTGACCACAACGAGAATCCAATGTTTCCTAAAAACAAAAAAAAGTAATAACTGATGAAATAAATTAAAATATATTTGATATGATTAAATTTTAGATTTTTACCCCTACAATGTTGGTATTGAGAAGAGTCTGTCATCCAAAAGTTTTCTTTCAAACGATTTGACCAGGCCAACCATTATTTAATCCTTTTTTATGGATTCTATTTTTTTTACTCTGTAAAGGAGGTGTGGGAACTAGCGAGTCAAAAAAATTCATTGGGAAATCCCTTAAATTATTTTTGATATATACACCTGCCAAAAATATGAAATGTATTTATTCATAATTAACATAGTGTATCAAATTTTGGAAAATCAAATCATAAGAACTTACCTCATGTATCCATTTAAAACTGAGGTTCCTAGCCAATCATAGGCAAGGATTTATTTTATATTTTAAACAACAATATAGTCTTAAACTTCCTCTACATACATATTTTCTTCGAAATAAACTATCTGACTACTACAATTTTTTAACTTTGTATTCACATGAACCTTTAATGTTAGTAAATTTGGATATGAAATAGGGAGTGTAAAGGTACTTTTTTTGATGTTTTTGAGTTGGTATTTTATTTCACCCTCTCTCCTTTATCTTTTTATAATAACATTCATCATTTCAGACCTTTTTTCATTAATTTCTATAGGTTTAACATTAAAAATAAATTGAAAATGGATACCTCTTTGTCAACATATTTTTTACAAGATGTGACAACCATGAGATAAATGTTACAAAATCTCGGTCGATTATATGAATATCATCATAATCAAGTAGAATAGGTAACTCAGTGATCAGCTCATGAGCTATTCTAATCTCCACTCTCACATGACCTGTTGAAAGTGGTCTATTGTGTAGACTATCGTCTTTGATATGGCACACCGTAACCCTTTCTGTAAGGTGATGGGTGGGTGTTGATAGATATAAATCATAGTCATTTTCACCCTGTATAATATCCATATGGAAAAGGAATCAATGTATGTCTTCTTCACATTTCATAGAAACAATTATTAGAATATTGGTTACGATGAATAAGACAACTCTTTGAGGAAAATGGCTCACCTCAAAGCCGGTGGGGGTGGGGCAGGATCTTCACACAATGTTTATTTTTGAGTTTTTTCTACTCTTTGCTACTCCCCCATTAAAGATGCTAGAATATCTCTCTTCCATTGGAATTATTATTTAAGGGTATCTAGTCTTTCTTTGATCTATTTCATTTATTTATCTTTATCCTCCTCTGATTCTTTTCTCAAAATACATTTGGGGTGTCACCCCAAAACCCACACCTCTGACGCGACCATACTGTTTTTGCCACTTCAAGGACACCAATAGTAGGTGTTTATTCGGTACAAGTGTTTATAATTCCCATGACTACATCAGATAAAAAAAATATAGGAAAATAATTAATCATTGTTATGTCATAGCTATTTAATGAATTTTTTATATTACGTCATACTTACACATGTTTCTCACACTGTTTGTGTCTTTTCATCTATTAGTATCCCATATTTATTTACATCTGCCTCCTTATATAGTACATGGAGTGGTATGGAATTGGATTTATATTTGGAGTCACGAATCTACATATAAACATAGGAACATAATTATATTTTTGTTTCATGTCACATAAAAGTATTACGGTATATTTAAACTATGTACCAATTTTTCTCAACTGAAGCGTACCCCATCCCTGCTTTACGGTAGGGGTACATTGGTTTTGCTGCCTTTTCCTTATTTTAAGAAATCTGTTCCTATTTTATAAATAAAAAATTTTCAATAAAAGTTATGAATACATGTATCATTAAACAACGTATTACTAGACACAATGTACTTGAAAAGAAACATTTGCACGATGGTCAGTATACACATCTCATGATTCTTGGGTTATCAAGTGTGCTTACATTATCATTGGGTATGAGTTTATTTACCCTTCAACATCTTTAAGATATTTTCTCATTAGAATTGTGTGAAATACTATGTGAATCCTTCCAAAAATCATTGATACATATTTCTTGTGGCTGTCATGTACCAAAATTTCACACTGCAAGGGATGACGAAGAGTAAGTAAACAGTTAATTATTTTATTTTTTGGTAAAATAAATAAATAATATCATTATGTTACCATAATATCTTACCAATTCAATATATTAAGTGTGGGAACAACATGGTTCTATGAATCTACATCAACTGGAATGTGTTGTCGAGTGACAATTCCAATGTAACTACTAAACATGGCCTTGTGCGGGTTAACATACTGGCCCTACACATTCTATATGACCTTGTATTTTATGCCTTTTATTTTCTCCATAATTATTTTTTTGAACATCGTCAAACTACAACACTCCTATTTTTTATACATCATCGGTCCTTCGTCGCCTACTATTTCCTTAGATTAAACATTGTAAATATGTTGTTCCTATACAGTGGTAGTATTGGCATGTGAATATGGTAATTTTACTTCTACACTGGGAGTAAAAATAGGTTGAGAAACCTATTTTTCCTTAGGATTGGGAGCACTGGCACATGAATAAGGTCATTTTTCCTCTACACTACGAGTAACAGCTGGTTGAGAGACATGTTTTTTCACAGGATTGGGAGAACCATAACGTGAAGAAGTCATTATCTACATAAGTGGTTTGGCATTTAATTTAGATTACAAAAACGCATTAGCAAACAGATAATAACATGTGGTAACACAATTTATATTATAAAAAAATATGACATAATTATTGAAATATTTTTTTAAAGGATGAATGTATTTGAACCCTCTATTTACTATCTAAATGCCTTCATTCTTGTATCCTATGACATAAAAAACACTATCTATATTGGGACCGCTGTGAAATGATTGAGACATCCCAATGAAAGGGTCATCCCCAATCAAATTTTCATCTAATTCGTCAGTGGTTTTGGTTGATAATAGAAAAATTGACCACTTTTGGTTTGCGGGGTCTAGAACTTAGAATAATTGTACAACCTATGATTCCATTATAAATGGGTTTTCTATAGACCCTTCCTTAATAAAATCAACTTTTGCAAATCCCAATTCATCTATTTCAATAGCACTCCTATCATAAAACCACTTTCATTGAAAAATCATCACTTTGAATGTTGTATAATCCAACTCCCATATTTTTTTAATGATTCCAAAGTATAACATTTTTTCATAAATTGGATTCCTATCCTTAGTACCAAAAACATGCATTTATTCAGCCACGAGTGTAACTCCACTATTTTTCATGGTATTTTATTCATCATGTCCATTTTTATAGAATTTATAACCATTAATTAAATAACCCCTGTAAGATAATACATAAACACTTGGTCCTATAACAAACTATCAAAATCAATCTGAAGCTGAATCTAGATTTTCATCTGACTCCTTAAAAATATGGTCTTGAAACCATCCTTTAAACTATTGATTATGTGTATTTGATATCCATATTTGATCCCTTAATAGATTCAAATGCATAATAATTTATTTGAAGGTTTCATAATATAAGGGAACCTCAAAATATTATGAAACACATAAAGGTGGTCATTATCCCAATCCATAATATTAATTATGAAAAAATATCTTCTAGAAATTCCTTCATATGCATGATTCCTAGTGTGACAAGAATTCTGTAGACCAATTCTTTCTACATCTGATAGGTATTCGGTATAGAATTCAATGGCTTCCTCAACAATATATCACTCCTTAATACAACCTTCTAGCCGACTTTGATTTTATGACACATCTTTTCAATATATTCATATACCATTCAATGGGGTAAACCTATCTATAGTGTAAAAGACCACATAGTTGAATCTCTCCCACCATGTGAACAATCATATCAAAGAATTTTGGTGGGAAGAATATTTGTAATTCACATAATGTGACTGCAATTTCTCTTTCCACAGTCAGCAGTTTCCATGGGTCTATAACTTTGCTACAAATAGCTTTGAAGAAGAAATAGATCTTGGTTATTATATGATAGAAATTCTTGAAAAAATGCATCATAAAGATATAGTAATTAAATCTTTCATCAAAACATAACAATCATGTTATTTCAGACCCTTTAACTTTAAATCAGTCATTGACATTATATTTTTGATATTTGATGAATACCCCTCTAGAACCTTTCCATCATTAAACAAGTTGAAAAACTAATATATCTTATTCTTAGAAAGAGTGTAAGCAACTAGAGGAAGATAATTTTGTTTTTAAACCTTCACTACTGCCAACTATTCTTGAATCCCCATGTAAACTATGTCCAACCTAGCCTTAATTCTGTCCTTTATTTTTCTGGGTGCCTTCAGTAATATGTCTATTAAACTATCACATACATTTTTTCAACATTCATAACATCAATAAGATGTATAACATATAAACAATTCTAGTTTGGAAATTAAAAAACTAATCTCCTTTTCCAATTAGTTCTCATAAGGATTTTTGAAAAAGGTTTACCAAAAGTAGTGTCCAAATCATTTACATTCTACAACATTTGATCACATGTTAGTTGATACGGTGTTGTGTGTTCTTATGAATTTCCATAGAATTATGTCGTCCAAGATCGGTACTTATGTTTCTGGGGTAGAAATTTTCGATGTACAAAAAACATAGTTTTCAATGAATGTTTCAACTTAATTGATTGTCTACCTTGTTCATAAATGGGAAACCCTTGAGTTCATTTAATGTTATATCCTGAAAAACATTCATAAGTAGGAAATTCATTTATCATCCCATACAATATGGATATCAATGTAGAATATTCATTTCTGTAAGTATCATACAATGTAACACATGAATCTTGTAATAATTTAAAATTCTCAATCAATGGATCCAAATAAACATCAATATCATTACCCGATTGTTTTGGTCCTAATATAAGCATAGATAACATAATTTATTTTCATTTCATGCATAACCATTATTGAATGTTATAATTTACCAACATAACTATCCATGTACTATGAGAGCTACTTGGAAAACCAAAAGGATCTACTCTATATGTAGATAACACAAGATGAGGGTTTCTCAACTTGTTTTCAAATTCAGGATACTCAAGATCGATTATCTTCCACTGAGGAGAGTATGTCCATTAATGCAGTTTCTTGTCTTTATTTATTTTATTTCCAAACATTTTCAATCTCCCTACACTCTCCTCACTTCCATATAGGTTCCTAAAACTTGGAATTATTGGAAATTACCATAAAATTGTTTAGGACCATATTCATCTTTCTTCTATCAAGAATCACCACAATTTTGGAATTATGTAAGTGATTTTAGTCCTTGTGAAATAGTATATAGTCATTAGGGTAGGTGTGTATTCTTTCAAAGATAATACCCATCGATAATATCATTCATTTGGCATAATATATTCATCTACAGAGCTCATCATCTTTTAGGAGTATGTCATTCAAGAGAGAAAGTAGTTTTATAAAACTGGGGTCACTCCATTAGTTTCCTAATTTCAAACTATACACCTTCTAGTATGGATGACAATGTTTTATATCTAGTGAAACCATCATATAGTGGCGTCCTTTCACAACTCTTTAACTTCTCAAACAATTTTGGGCAATCATGATTTTCATCTTCAATTGTCCTTTTCATTTCCTCAATATGATCTTCATTATCATTCACATCTGTAATCACATCCTCAATATGGTCTTAATTATTTTCCACATTTTTAATCATATCATATGATCCATAAAATATAGTTTTATCATATCCAATAGCTACATTCTCATTTTCTCTGTGTTTATTCTAAAATTTATTACTTCAATCTATTTTTGTGATAGATCAAGTGTTCTTCCTAGCTCCTCTGAAATAATTAGTCTCGAATAAAAAAATCATAAACACAGATAAAGGATTTGATAAGGGTTATATGACTGATCTTTTTCAAACTTTATGAACTCTTTCAACATATCTTCATACTATTTTTTAGATGATTGGAAGCCATCCATTATTTATTCATATCTGACCTATTTGATTTAGTAATATTAATATTTTACAAAATAACACAATATATGTTCAACTAGGGTCACAATTTAACTATATATCCCTATCAGAAGATGGAAAAGAAGAGAAACAAGACATAACATGTAACGTCCTAGTTCCGAGAGCCACCCAAAGGTGCCACATACACGGTTGGTCACATGGACTCAAGCATATTTACATGAATGCTAGAGGCTTCCGACTAGAAGCAAGGTCCTTGGGTATGATAGTGGCGAAATTATCCCCTCATTAGATGATTATGCACAGCGGGATAAAAAATAATAAATAGGATAGGAATCAATAATAACATACAACAAGTAAACTATATAATATTGAAAGTAAATACTCAACTAGAGCACATATATAAATGATTCATGTCACATATGTCTAGGAAAATAGCCAAACAAGTCACAATGCTAGAAATACAATACTAAACCAAAGTACAAAGTAAAAAATAAACTCCAGAAGCATCCCAAGCCTCAGATTGGTTCCATGCTCTCCAGATCCACAGTAATCAAGTACCTAAGGAAGAAGTGTGCTTTCTCTTATCTACACCTACAACAATATAATCTGTTTGGGTCTAAAAGCATGACCCAAATAGGGTGTGAGACAAATCCCAGTAGTAAATCACCACAATATTTGTTCCTAACTAATAGTGAGTATATATTGCAAGTAATAAATGAAATGTAGCAAAGAAACTAGGAGTACACAAAAGTAACCAAATCCTAGAGTTTCCAATTAAATTCATTAGTATTTAATGTTCAGCAATTAATCAAGTAACTATCACAAACAGGTATCTCAGATGACTACCTAACATGACCAAATCCATTATTGTGCTTTGGTTTGAAAGATGCATCACTACATTCAAAATTTACATCAACCCTCTTGGTGGATCACACAATCTAACCCCTCTGGCCAAGTGATGTAATAAATAGGCAAATAAACTCTGAGGAAGCACTTACCATCAATTCCCCCTCTGGTCTTTCCATATTAACTAAAGACTCTCTAAGAATTAATTCAACATCAATTCCCCATGTGGTTTCATAACATAAAACTATAGACGCTATGAGGGATCACTCATCTTCAATCCCCCCAATGGCCTCGTAGCAAGAATTATAACAGACACTCTGAGTAAGAACTCAACGTCAATTCCCCCTATGGTCTAACTACACCAGGTTCTCACAACCCCTTTCAAGTTAATCGTGCATGAAAAATATCAAGCATCCCAAAGTAATCTCAAATACTAAATGTCTAAAAAACTACAATACATATCACAAGAATTTAACAAGTAGAAAAAGTCAAATAGTTCCATCCTATCAAGAAAGTCAAGGAAACAAGGTCTACCTCATAGGCAACCCGGACCAAAAAACCCTAAACATTAAAAAAAGGAAATGCACCCATGGGGTGTTACTTAAACATGAAATTTCACATTATATCACATCAATAAACCCTTAATCAAACAATAAATCTATTTAAAATAAAACAAGGTTCAATTTCCTTAACCCGAAATACTCAGAACATGGGTAATCAACACTTTGGCATATAAAACTCAAAGACGAACAATGAAAGAAAAAAACCACCAACGTCGATGTTGTATGAAGACAAATATCGAACATCGGACCTTGAATCGGCCTAGAATGACATAGATCTAAACAAATGTCAAAAACATTCGACCTTGAATAAATATATAACAAGAAAAAATTAGGAGGAGAGGCTCTAGAAGAAGTAAGGACTCACCAGTGGGATTCCAACGTACCCACTAGAGATCAAATTGAGAGAACAGATGATAGATTGGTGACTCGGAGAAGAATCATCCGTACGTCACTCTCTTGTTCAAGACCTGGGAAGAAGAATATGTTTTTGGGGATTAGATGTGACCTCATTCCGATTTATCAAATAAAAGAAAAAGTACACAGCATGTTCATTTAAAGTACATATTGTGTACATGCCTAAACTGTCCCCTGCTTTAGGTGGTCTCTCGGTCACCTCACATGACCATGTCTTAGCTGTTACATGACCACTACATGGATTACAGTGGCAGCCTGGTACATGGTATGTACTCCCAAGAACATGATGTGTACTTCTAAAATTTACAAAAACTCCCATTTTTCTCAAAAACACCCAAAGATCCATACCTAAAATGAAGATCCAGGTTCTTAAAAACTTCCCCCCATAAAAAATATTATCCCCAAATTTACCTAACAAGGTGTAGAAGAATAATCCTTGAACAGCTTCATACACTGTGATCGCACATCGGTCTCCCTCTCCCAGGTCTCATCCTGCACTCGGTCATGTGGCCACAACACCTATACCAAAGTAACAGAGATTCCATGGAGAGCCTTCTCACTATTATCAACAATCCATATAGTATGCTCCTTGACCGATGCATCCACATCCAACTCAACCTCCTCGTGTTGAAAAACATGAGACAAGTTTGAGAAGTATAACTATATATAACAAACATGGAAGACATCGTGCATAGCCTGGTACCTCTGAGGTAACTGTAACTGATAGGGAACCGACCCGAATCTCTCAGAAATATCAAATGACCCAATGTATCTTGGTGAAAGCATCCCATTTCTCCCAATCCTTCTGTGTCCCAATGTAACGCCCCGACCCCAGCTACCCAGAGTCGGTGCATTATTACATAACATTGGCATGATCACAAGAATGATCAAATCCCGAAAGACCCATTGGTTTAGTAGCCTTGGAAACACTAGATATAATCATAAAGTTTTACATTACATTTCAAAGTGAAAAACTACTACAACAACAAAGTCTTCATATCCACACTATTAACCCCTCATAATATCCCTGCAAGTCATTCATAATTTACTTCTTCACTACCTGGGAAAAATAAAACATAGAAAAGGGGTGAGCTCAAATGCCCAGTAAGGATAACAATATAGCGGAACATTCAAAATAATCATAAACATTTAAGGCAATGAATTCCTAAAACAAAAGCCTTTTAAAATTGAACTTCAACATAGTATGGCAAAAGTAAAATGAAATAATTCCATTTACTTATTCACATGGATATTCTACTAATCGAATAATCACATGCAATATCAATAACCACTTTCATAATGTTGGAATGCATAATGCCAGACTATCATAACCACATAGCCAAGGCCTCGTGCCAAGACTACAAATAAGATTTTGTCAAGGCCTTGTGCCAAGACACTAGTTTGTCTCATGAGACCTATCGATGCATCGAGGAGCTATAGCGGGCTCCACCCGTCACTTATTAAGTCCAATGCATTCCCATATGAAAAGGTTTAAACATAACATAAACATTCGTATTAAAACTAGCATACGAAATGTCAATAATTTCACCATAAACTATGAATGGTATAAAAATAGCACATCCACAGTCAAACATATCACAAAACCTTCAATACAATATAGAAGTTTTGTATCATAATAAATCAACTTCAAATAATCTTAAAATCCATCAAAGGATGTTGACATAGATGAAATCAAAATTATTTTTAAAGAAGTATCTCCTTTTATTTTGAAATCATTTAAGATCCATATAAAATAAAACATTTTCTTTGAAAATATTCTTATAAGCTTGTATGGAAAGCTTCGACGATTTTATAACGGCGGAAAATAACCGCACCCGCCGTATAAGTTAAAAAAAACATTCTTACCTCAATTCTGTCGAAAAGGTTAAAAAGGACCTTGTTTTGAAAACGATGGAAAGATTCCTTTATAAACCTCTTATAAAAAGTCAAACAAGGGTATAAATGACTTTAACCCATATTCTTGTAAATAGTAAAAATGTTTTGAAATACATTTCGAAGAAACATGGATGTGGATGATAAAGAGATCCCAGTAGATTATTACGTATAATACAACCTCGGATAATGAAGAGATTGTGAAATAACCCTTACCTTGAACTTTTCCTTGGTTGGGGTAGGTTAACCTCCTGTATAATGGTGAAATAATTTTTATTAAATTGTACAACAATCATATACATTAATATGATATCATATATGATCTTTTAACATTGCTTTATTAATAATATCTTAGTATTATCGTCGTTTCGGTGATAATCGATTCGTTCTTCTTAAATGTTTGGTTACGTAAGACATGTTTGTAATGGATAGATTATATCTTATTCATAATCAGAATGATATTAACATTATTTTTAACCCTAAAATGAGAATAATACTTGAATGGATATGATGGAGAACGAATCTTATCGCGTTCGTGGAGACGGTAGTCCGTACGTACGCACGAACGCTACTTCCATTTAATTTTTATTTTAAAAGAATCAAATCCAAATGATACATAGGTATATTACTATTCCAGTATAATATAATATTTTATATATGTTACTTAAGTTCATTAACACCATACTTTATACGTTCCATGTGTGGTATGAATGAGTCATATCATTTTAAGGGGGCGGTAGTCCGCACTTCCTCAAATGAAATTATCGTATGTATATACAACATGAAACGAATAATGGAATGAAATAAAATGGAATTACAGAAGCTTATATATAAAATATATATCATTAATATCATATTTAATTACAGTTCCATCATAATGGCCACCATGAGAGGCGGTAAGATGTATTTGAACAATCATCGTTTCGTGAGGCGTTAATTTTCCATCCACAGAAACATTATGTTCATCATCCATTAGATGGAGTTGTGTGTATGTGTAGTTTGAATACTTCTTATAACAACATCCTAGTATATTGAGGATACTGGTGTTGTTACAAAAGAAGGGAAATAAAAAGAGTTTGGGGGTTGGAGAAGCAAAATAAATGAAAATAATTTAAGAGAAATCGTTACCTTTAATTTAGGTAACTCACTTTGGTTGGAACCAAAGGACTTCTTGAAATGCTTTCTGCCTAAGGGGAAGCTTCAAGGAGGAGGAGAGGGATGTGGGGAGATTAGTTGGGCAGAGTTTGGACGATCCAAGTGGCTTGAGAGGTGTGAGGAAAAGAGAAGGAGGAGTGCCCTTTTATAAGAGGGGTGAGGGGCACCTTTGGAAAAGCTAGAAATATTAATTTATAATAAATTCATATTCGGTTTCTAAAGGCTCCAAAGTTGACTATTCAAAGGATGAGGTGGGGATAGGTCGAAAACAACTCATCCAATAGAATTTAGACAGGTTTGGGTACTTATATTAACCTTATCTTTAAGTATTAACTCTAAGTTAATTAGTTTCACTTTTACAATGTCTCTTTGTATTTTATATATTATGGTTAATAAACTTACTATATACATCCACGCGACCCCCAAGTGGTCCATTAATGATTAACCTATCATAATATAAGTCTCTTGGCCGAACCTTAGATTTTTAGGAATTTAATATCAATTAATAATATAATATTTGTTTTAAGAACTCTTTTATGTCAATTTTGACACTATTCAATAGTTGATTTTTTGTGAAACTCATAACAGATTTATTACTTCGAACAAAGTCCATTAAATCAATCCTAATATATCATATTAGCCTAGAAAATTAGTTTAATTCATTAAAAGTTTCATATTATATTTATTTGGGTATTTATAATATCAATTATTTTAATTTTTCACTATTATAGTAATTACTGCATCATCATTGTGTCATAAATAAAATAACTTATTTAATGTCTAAAAATTATAAATAAAATATCATTATGTAGGAAATCGTTTTATCTTTCTAATGAATATTTATAATCGAAAATCCAACATGTATAACCCTATGTAAAAATTGTTGTTCTAAAAGATATATGCTTGTGTCATTTTTGTATTCATTTTGACTTAATTAAAATAAAGTGTCATTATCACTTACAAGTGGATCCATGGGGTCCCAAAATAGACCCAAAGATGCCCATGGTCGACTATGTATCAACAAATAGGGTTAAGACACGTTTTAGGGTAATTTAGTATTATTATAATATTATTTTTTTAACCCTTATTTACCAGATTTACCCTTAACCATGGTAAATAAAATATTTACCGCAGTAATTATTCAAAATGTCTAAAAATAAAAGTTACCTATTTACACAATTTTAACATCCTGATTCCAAATATGGAATCCATTTTTCTAAATTCAAAACACAGAAGTGGCAGAAATTAATTTAAAATTAATTCCCGCTGTCAAAACAAAAAGCGTGTTTTTAAGAGATAATAACTACCAAAAGATTGACACTTGTTTATGTTCGGTTTAATTGTAAAATTATGTCCAATGACCAAAATTATATTAAATGGTAAAAATATATTCTAAATATACTTTAAAACCACTCAAATTCATAATTTATAACTATTACTTATTTTGATTAAAAAAGTTGTTTTTAATTAAAATTTAGTAATTTTCACTATTCATCAAAATATAAAAGTTATCCGAAAAGTACCAAAATTTCACCCTAGGATAATTTCGATATTCCAAATCCAAAAATGAAGTCCATTTTGAAATATAAAATATATATGATTTCAAAAAGTAGGTATTACTATTCACAACGGCTAGTTTAATTAGTTGTGGTGTGTGTTAGAACTCGAGGTTGCGTACAACATACGCTATCGATTATTCGAAGGGAAACGTACCGTGGAAGTTTGGGGTGTTACACCCAAGCTCAATGTGACACATAAGAAAACCTGATCTCTGACCTCGAACTCCAGAGGTCATCTCCGTCAATCAATATAAGACTTATACTGTGACTGTGCAATAGCCATCCTCTTCCGAATCAACTCAACCTACTCTATGGTCTCCTGGACAATATGAGTTCCCAGCATAGCTGCCTTTCCTGCCTCCATCCAATATAGAGGTGATCGACATGCCCTACCATACAAAGCCTCATAAGGTGTCATCTGAATAGTTTACTGAAAACTATTATTGTAAGAAAACTCCACCAGAGGTATGCGATTCTACCAAGAACCTCTAAAATCTAGGACGCATGCTTGAAGCATGTCCTTGAGCACCTGAATCGTGTGTTCGGACTGGCCATCTATGAGGGGATGGTAAGATGTACTGAGAAGTACCTATGTACCCAAAGCCCTCTGTAGTCCCTACCAGACACGAGAAGTAAACCAGGCATCTCTAGTTAAAACAATAGATCATGGAACCCTAGGAAAATTTATAGTCTACCATATATAAAACCTTCCATTATCATCAACACTGAAGGTATATTTGATCTATAAGAACTGTGAAACCTTTATGATTCTGTCAATGACAACCCAAACTGCATCATTTCCTCAAGGTGACCTTAGTAAACCTGTCATTAAATCCATCACAACATCATTCTACTTCCTCTTGGGAATGGGTAACTACTGTAAAATCCATGTTAGTCACTAATGCTCCACCTTCACCTACTAAAAGGTGGAACATATCATCACAAAACCAGAAACATCCCTCTTCATACCTATCCACCAATACTGATGGTGTAGATCTCGATACATCTTGGTGACACCAGGATGAACTTTCCAAACTGAGGAATGAAAATCCCCCAAAAGAACCTCACGTATGTCTATTGACACCCATAAGCATCCATGGAAGTGAAAGATATTATCCTCACCTATGGTCTATATAGGAGTAGGGTCCATGCCTGACAGACTCTCCCATAGGACTAGGCCTTTGAAGTCTGATAACTGCCTAATTTTCACCCAATCTAGTAGAGTAGAGGTAACAGCTACAGAAGAAAGAAAAGTATTCCCCTTTCTTTTGTGAACCTCTTAATGCATATCATAGAACATATCCATAACCCTCCACTTATTTTTGGCCTCTTAAACTGCCTATATCTAATTCCTCCTGGTCAACGCATCAGCCACTACATTTTCTTTCCTAGGCGTATAGTCAAGCACAAAGTAAAAGGACTGAAGGTACTCAACCCACCTTCGCTCTCTAAAATTCAAGTCACTCTGGGTAATGACATACTTAAGACATTTGTAGTCCGTGAAAACCACAAAATTCTCTCCCAAAAGATAATGTATCCAACATCGTAGAGAATTCACAATTGTAGCTATCTCTAGATCACGTGTCAGGTAATTCCTTTCATGTGGCCTCAACTACCGAGACCCGTACGCAACGACTCCTTCATCCTACATAAGCAATGCACCCAGCCCAATAACTGGCGCATCACAGTAGATAGTATAACTCTTTATAGGCTCTGGTAAGATCAGTATCGGTGCTGAATTAAACCTACCCTTCAACTAGTTAATGGTTGAATTGCATGATGATGTCCATAAGTACTTTTCACCCTTATTAGCCTGGCCTGTCAATGGAACTGAAAAGCGTGAAAAGTCCTATATAAATAACTTATAGTAACTAGCCATCCCCATAAAAATCCATACCTCAAAGATGTTCTTCAAAGGATCCCAAGATACTACCTCTCTATCTTTCTTTGGGTTTACAAATACTCTTGTATCTAAGATAACAGGACCCAAGAAGTGAATTTGGTCCATCCAAAAGTGGAATTTAGAGAGCTTAGCATATACCTGATGCTCTCTAAGTGTATTCAAAATGATCTCTAGAGATAAGGCATGGTTGTGTTGAGTGTGAGATTACATTAAGATATAATCCATGAAAACCACTACAAAGGAGTCCAAGTAAGGATAGAACACTCAGTTCATCAGTGCCATGAAAACTGGTGGTGAGTTCGTGAGACCGAACGGCATAACCACGCACTCTTATAGACTATACCTACTCTAAAAGGATGTAAGAGGTATATTTGATGGTATAACATGAAACTAATGATAACAGGATCTTAATTCAATATTCGAGAACACCTAAGATCCTAAAATATGATCAAATAGATCATAAATACTTGGAAATGGATATCAGTTATTGACTGTCAACTGGTTCATCTTTTAATAATCCATGAAAAGTCTGAGGCTACTATCCACCTTCATTGAAAACAGGACAGGTGAACCCCAAGGATAAGTGTTGGGTTAGATGAAACCCTTTTCTTACAACTCCTCTAACTGCTTCCTGAGCTCCTGCAACTCTAGTGTAGCCATCCTATAAGGAGGAATGGACACTGGTGTTTCCCCTGGAACAAGATCAATAGAAAAGTATACCTCTTGCTTAGGAAGAAAACCTAAAAATTTGTTTGTAAAGACATCCATAAAATTATTTACCACTAGAGGAAACTTCATCTGTGAGGTCCCTTTGTCATCTAGTTACAAAGTAGTAATCTGGGTTGTGACACCTCTCAAACCATGATGCTCAGGTCCATATTTTCTTTCTTAGACATCTCATTCACCCTTATATAGAAAACTTCATCTCTCTAGTGATGTGAAACTCACCATATGACGATAGAAATCGACAACAGCCTAGAAGGGGACTAATCAGTACATTCTAAGAATGACTTCATAACCAGTCATCTCTAAGACATAAAGGTCCCATAATAAGTGACACCCACCAACCTAAAGAGGTCACTCCTTGCACTGATGCACACTAGCTGTTCTATTCCTCAACAGAGTGTCCAACATTAAGATACCAGCAGAAGTAAAGATATAAAGTCTAAGTATATCTATAGTAGGGAAAAATATAAAGATATGGGAATCCTTTGTATTGAAGAGAGAAGAACCTAAAACTGAGGAAACCAAAATCATACCTCTAACCATAGAGGGTCTCGGATCTTGCCCATACTGGATCTACTCTAGCTCAAAAGACTGACATATTCCTTGCCCCTGTGAAGTAATCTGAGATCTATGAGTTGATCCACCCTACGGATATTAAAAACCCTATGTATAACCACTACGTCCATGACCACCACCTCGGCCTGAATGACCTCAATAACTTTATCCCCCAGTCTGATGTGGGACTAGTGGTCCTGCTCCAGTATGAGGAGTCGAAACAAATACTCTATCACTAGTTGCTAGAAGGAGGTCATTGCATAAATGCTAAAGATGTCCCATCTTGCCAAAAGATCAGAACTCAACTGGGTCCCTCAGACACTGAGGTTTCTTATTTCCACCCTTTTCGCACTGGTAGCACACCACTTGTCTACCTGAAGGAAAATCCCAACTACTCAGATCTCTATGCGTAGACTCCCTTTGAAACTTCCTGATATCAATTGGAAGAGTACCAACATTGGATGCTGAATTTCCCTGGCCGACAACTCCAAAATCCCTCAGGTTACACTCCGTGATCAGCGTCTGGTTGACTATAGAAGATATGGAAGTCAACAAATCTATGTTCACCTGGGATCGTATATCATGTCAAATACCATCCTCAAACTTCCTAATTATAAATAATCCATTACCCCCAGAATGGGTGTAAAGTACTAAAGATCTGTGAAGTAAGAAAAATAATCCATGACTGAGAGAGTACCATGATCCAAACTCATGAACTCTTGGTCCTGGTTGGCCCTCAAGGTCTCCGAGTAAAAGTAGTCATAGAATGTATGATAAAACTCATCCTAAGACATAACCCACTAGAATCCTGCCTGTGATATCACATCCAACCATCTCTAGGTGTAATCATATAGTATGTACATAGCGAGCTTCACCCTCCTCTCTGGAGGAATCTCTAGATGCTCAAAGATAGACAACATGGATTCTAACCATGACTCTATAGCCTGATGTCCTCCATCCCCTGAGAAGGTGGGAGGATGCTGCTACGGAAAAATACCTGCCAATTATTCCATAGACAAGTAGGATGTGGTTCTCCCTGGAAGGCATGCATCATCCTCATGAAGCCTTCTCGGAACTGTGCATCAACACCTCTGTCCGGTATAACTGCTGGTACCAAGATGGGCACAATGGGAGGATTGGCTAGTAGTCCCTGATCTATGATTTCTGGTGTTTATTTATTACCATGTATCTGGTGTACAACTAGAGGACGTCTCAATGGCATGACTCTTCATGGTCAAACACACACCTCAGTTCAATATTATCATGGACTTAAACTTGGAAGTGTAAGAAAATAGTAGGATAAGAAAACAAGCAAGTTTTACAAAACAGGGGTACATGGCATGTATAACCCCAACACGGTGTGTTCCCTTAGACTTTTAACATGGCATCTACCTCTAACAAACCTGGACATGTAACACCCATACACACAACATGTTCTCCTTGAGACACAGTGTGTACATGAATCTTTTTTACCCTATTTGAGTTCCTCTACATAGCTAAACACACGGTTATTTCCTAGGTAACACTACACAACGTTTCCACCCTAGACACAACATGTACCCCTTAAGTTCTAACCATCAGTTTCATTAGTCACACGACCATATACATGTTCTCTATAACACGATGTGTACTACCAGTACACAGCATGTTCCACCAATCATTTCCTGACCATGTGTCTCTTTCCACACAGTCAGTCACACGGTCAAGGACGACATGGTGTGTACATATAGTAGACAGTGTGTACTTAATAAAAACATTTTCTTCCCAAATAGAAGGATACATGGTGTGTATTTATCATCACACACCATGTATTATTGGTTTTTTCAGACAGTAAGCCTCATAAACTACTCTGAAACCCCATAAAACTTAAATTTTGTCAAAGGAATGACAAATTCAGAACCATGAGAGCCCATACTCCCACGAATCAAAGTTTTGAATCCTTATTCACATCATAAATAGATAAAATTCAACTAAATTTCATACATGATCCATCAAATTCCAACCCAATAGGGCCCATAACACCTCAAGAACCAAATTTTGGCGTCCATCCAAAAGAAAAATTAAATTTTCCAATACCCCATCAAAATAGTAGGTATTCTATCTGGAAATCTATCAGAACAACATGCATGTCTATCACAATATCTATAACAACAGTATGAAATCAGTAATACATCCTAAATGGAATGAAAAAATGCATGGCATGTGATCTCTAGCAAGTGCCTATATGATGCATGAGATAGCATACCCTCGTATCATCAGGTTGTAATAGAAATAGAAACTCAATAATATCAATGATAATAGAACAAATCATGTAAATCACCCAATGGTGAAATCAAATCAATTGTGACAATTGAAAAAACTATAAAAATTGCAATATTTGAGGTAACGTGGATTTTCCCTATACACAGGTTAGCTACTCCCGTGAATAGCTTATTAACAACTACATATTCTTTCATATCCTTGACGATAGGCTCCAAATAGTAAGTCAAAGTAGAAAATAACCTGCCTCTAATACCACTTTGTAACATCCCGGTTTTGGGTTCTGCCAAAAGGTGCCCCATACTCGGTTGGTCACATGGCCTCAAGAACATTTCCCTGAATGCCAAAGGCTACCGACTAGCAGCGAGGGCCTTGGGTGTGATAGTGGGAAACTTTGACCTCATTGGAAGAGTATGCACAACAGAATAACAAATAATATGTAGGAGTGGAAGACGTAATTCCATACAACAGGTAAACTTTGGAAGACTAAAAGTAAATAGAAAACTGGAGAACATATATAAATGATGCATGTCACATATGTCTAGGAAAATAGCCAAACAAGTCACAATGCTGTAAATATAGTACTAAACCAAAGTACAAAGTAAAAAAAACTCTAGCAACATTACAAGCCTTATCTTGGTCTCATGCTCTACAGCTCCATAGCAATCAAATACCTAAGGAATAAGGGTTATTTCCCTTATCTACACCTATAACCATATAACCTGTTTGGGTCAAAAATCATAGACCAAATAGGGTGTGAGACAAATCCCAGAAGGCAATAACCATAAGATCTATGCCTAACTTTCAGTGAGTATATATAGTAGGTAATAAAGGAAATTAAGCAAAGAAACTAAGAGTTCACATTAGTAACCAAACCCTACAGTTTCATTTTACATTAATTAGCATTTAATGTTCAATAACGAATCAAGTATCACAAATAGGTGTCTCAAAAGACTAACTAACAGGACCGAATCAATGCTTGTACTCTGTCTTGGAAAACACATCACTATATTAAAAATTTACATTAACCCTTGGGGTAGCTCACACGGTCTAACCCCTCTATCCAAGTGATGAAATAAATACGCAAAGACACTCTGAGGAATAACTCACCATCAATTCCCCCTATGGAGTTTCAACAATAACTATAGACTCTCTGGGGAAGCACTCAATGTCAATTCCCCCTATGGTTTCATAATGTAAACAACAGACACTCTGAGAGAGCACTCACCATCAATCCCCCCTGTGGTCTCGTAGCATGAATTATAATAGATACTCTGAGGAAGCACCCAATGTCAATTCTCGTTGTGGTCTAACTACACCAGGTTCTCACAACCCTGTGTAATTCAATCGTGCATGAACACTATCAAGAATCCCAAAGTAATCTCAACTAATACGTGGCTAAACAATTCCAATGCATATCAAAAGCATTTAACAAGAGGCAATAGTCAAACAGTTCCATCCTATCAAGAAAGGAAAGGAAACAAGGTCTGCCTCATAGGAAACTTGGACCAAATGACCCTAAACATTCAAACAAGGAAAAACACCCATGGGGTGTTCCTTAAACCTGAAATTTCACATAATATCACATCAATAAACCCTTAATCCAATAATAAATCTAAGGTAAATAAAACAGGGTTTAATTTCCTTAACCGGAAATACCCGAAAATGGGGTAATAGGAACTTTGGCATATAAAACAAAAAGACAGACAACAAAAGGCAAAAACCACTTGCCTCAACATTGTACAATGAAAACTCTTGAACATCGGCCCTTGAATCGGCATATAATGATGTAGATCTATAAAAACATCAAAACCGTTCAACCTTGAATAACTCGATTGAGAGAGAGAGAGAAAGAGAGAGAGAATAAGTTAGGAGGAGAGGCTCTAGAAGAAGTAAGGACTCGCTGGTGGGATTTCAACGCACCCTCTGGAGATCGAATTAGAGAACGGATGATGGATAAGTGGCTTAGAATAGAATTAGTCATACATTGCTATCCTATTTGAGACATAAGAAGAAGAAGATGTTTCTAGGGATTAGACGCAACTACGGCCCAATTTATCAAATAAAATAAAAAGTACACAGTTTTTTCATTAAATGTACACGTCGTGTACATGCCTCAACTGGTCCCTGATTTAGGCGGTCTCTAGGTCACCTCACACAACCATGTATCGACCATTAAATGGCCAGTACATGGCTAGTAATGGCTAACCGTGATAGCCTGGTACATAGTGTGCACTCCCAAGTACATGACATGTACTTCTAAAATATCTAACCCCCCCCCCTTTTCTAAAAAACACCCTAAAACAGGATGCATACCTAAAATGAAGATCTGGGTTCATACATAACAAACCTGAACCTATAAAATACAGGTGTTATATACAAGTAAAGTAGGTCACAAAAACCTACCAAATATAATATATCACTTTTGTATTACATATTAAAAAAATCTAGTTTTAAATACATTAGAAAAATAAACATTTTTATATATTTTATCAAATAATTATTAACACCTAAAAGTGTCTCAAACCCATTTTTTTATTATTTTCATTAAATTAAAATGATCACTTAGAAAAAAATTCTCAACCAACACATCTTGGTCAAATAACCTTTTTAAAATATAACTTTAAACTATTTCATAAACAACAATTTTTGAAATACAGATTTTAAAACTCAAAGAGGTTTCCAACTATCGTACATTTTTCTAGAACACGTTTAAAAACCAACCATTTCCATAAAATTGGGCATGGTAGCCTAAAAACCCATTTTTAAAACTCACACATTCTTAGAGTTTCAAATAAAAACTATTATAACTTTTTCTCATTTGATAACACTTTTCAAACTCATTATTAAAATAGTTTGAAAACACTTCAAAATCACACTTTTCTTTTTTATGTCTTTAAAAAATAGTTACAATCCATTTTAAGAAAATATGAAAAGAAAACCATTAAAAGAATGAAGAAATAACACTATCAAGCACAATTATTTGAAGTTGTACAACATGAGGAAAATGATAAAAAATAATGTGCCAACCAATAATATAAATATCATGGTATACAATAGAAGTAGAGAGATATAATACCTAAATGGTCTTAAAAAGGATTCTAGTATCATGGACATCATCACTATGATGTATTAATAAAAGGACTTGAACTGGAGATAAGGAAACTAGGAAATCACTACTAAACTTGTCCATAGCCCCAGAAGTCCCATTAAAATATGTCTTCAATAATAAACATCCACATATGGGATCACAAGTTACAATGGTCATAAAGAATCAAAGGGGCTTAAGAGAGTATCACACATTTTATGAAAAATCAATTTTATTATAAAATTTCTAATGGGCCTTATCTTTTCAAAATATGATTCGAATGCCAAGAAATTTTATCATTTATAAAAGTTATCCCAATCTTCTCTTCAGACCAATTTTATTCACACACCATTGAAACTCAAATAGGAATTGACACTACCCTTTAAATGACCATTGAAAACATTCAAAGACAGAATAAGTTTCAAAATCCAATACATATGGGAATGCACACCCTTATGAAATAATCCATCTCATTTGGAAATATTAAAGGATTTAAACACCCCAAAATGTTGATATAAATATTAACCCAGGTTAAAAAAAGTGGTTTTAAATATAGTTCACAAGGGTCAACTCATCACTATAAAACAACATTTTCCAACATTTTAACACATTCAAATCTCCCAAACTCTTGGTTTTAAATCCAATTAACAAAAGAATAATTTTTAAAACATCAAGTCAGTGATTAACACTAATTTTAAAACCAAAAGGATTCTTAAAAAAATCCATTTAGGAATTTTATCAAACACTTTTCATCAAATATCATTCTATAATAAGGGATAAAACCACTTGGAAAACACCATTTATCCCTCACGGGCATTTGTATAGGCATAAGTATTATAAAGAAACACTTTCAAAACAACAATAATGTAATGATAAAGAAAATGTGAAGGAGAAATACACATAAAGGGAACATGGTATGTTAGAAATCTAGAAAAAATAAGATGATGTAACAAGGACTGAGAAGGACGCATCAAATCTATCAAAAGTATATCCATAAAAGACACACAATCCCTTTATAAAATGGATGATCCATGGAATGGATTAATGGTAATATAAAAATATTATGGAAATGTTTAGGAAATAGTACATCAACATCCCATTCACCATTGAAATCTCACAAATGTCGTCATGTGCCGAGTTCCTTAATAAACTCATTTATAATAAAAATATATTAGAAGATAAAGGAGTGATTTTTCTAAAAGTGTATTTATTATTTATTTTTCAAAGAAATCTTCCACTAAAAATTCAATATCCATGTAGCTTTTTTTCATGAAATATCAGTTCTTAAACATTCTAGAATTACCTTTTTGATTTATAGTAGTCTATATGGCCTATGACGATAAATATTTTCAAGAAAAATAATCCTAATACAATATATGTTATTCTCTAACTACAAGATTATACCAATATGTACGTCATTGTAATTTAAGATAATTTATTGGTCTATTTAGGGAAATTAATCATTAACTTTGATATTATCATTATAGAAATTTTGGAGGAATGATAAGTACTAATAATCATTGGATGCAATTATATATCCATTTGTAAGTTGTTTATTAATTTTAATCTAGTTTGATCACTAACATTTTTTAACAGCTTAGCTCGATCTACTCCATATCACTGAACACTTTTCATAGTTACGTATTTTTTTAAAATATTCATTTTAGGTGTTCACTTCTCACAACTATGTTAGAGAATTGTTTTTTATAATAAAATCCATTTGGAAGCCTTAAAAAGTAGATACATGCTTCAAAAAATTCATTCAAGATAGTAAGGATCTTCAACACTCAATGGAAGGTTTTATTCCAGTTCCTGTTTGGTATAAAAAATGACAAAATCCCTTTGAATGTGAACTTAATCAACGAATGCGTACCTCATGGTAGCATTTCATCATGAACGATATGTGGAGACCCTAAAAACCATTATCAAAAAGAATTATTGGAAATCCAAGTATCCAGACCATAGACATGAAACTATATAAGAACAAAAACAAAACAAATCCTTAATCGGAAAAGGAAAATTGTACAGAGGTTATAAAATCCCTTTAAAAATAGACTAAAAACATTTAAATGAATCCATATTCATCTTCGAGTTTCTAGGACTTTACAAATATAGAAAATTCAACATCATCATCAAACTAGTATTAGGACCCAAAACTTCATATATGTGGTGTGAGTGAGATATAAAGAAAACGAAAGGGATAATACCTTAGATTTGAGGGGGTTAAGCGGTAGTAGAAGGGTTTGATGGCGGTGGAGTGGTCGGCTGTGGTGGCGGAAAAAATGGAGGTGGAGTTTGCAGAGGCAGAGAAGGGGTTCGATAACAGTGACAGGGTTCAGCAAGAGCAGTGGCATGATGGTACTATGGTAGTGCGGTTGGGCGAGAGTAGTGGAGCGGTGGCAGAAGGGTTCGGTAAGAGTGACGATGCGACAACAGTCGGTTTTCACGAGAGCTTAAATATGTGAGAGAGAAGAAGCCAACTATTATGGTTCATTTATACAATCGGGTAACACTTTTATCAATTTTAATTAAAAAGAACTGATAAAGATATAATGTTAATAATTTATTTATATTATTATATATATTTATTTGTTGGGAAAGAATCCTTCAAGGTAACATTGAAGTATTTTTGGGTTGATTGTGTTTGTTGACAAAGCAGGTTTCCATGGATAATTGTCGAGTTCTTGAGAATTTGTTGACACTCCTTATTGACAAAGAACGATGACAAAGGAAAGGACGATTTGGAGGTGGTACAAAAGAGCAGTACAAGGTGGCGCCGTTTCCCAGTGTTTGCCAAATTTTTGGGGTCCAAATTTTGGAATTTGGTGAGCATTGAAAAAAAGTGGATTTCCATGAAGATCATATTTTGATATGGAAAAGGCATGAGTTTTGAAAAGATGGAATGTATGGATTGGATTTCGCAAAGTCCAGAAAAATGGAGGCGGTGATGCTTCGTGATTACGTCAAAGATTCGCGAACGACAGAGTTGAAGTGCATCGTGGCGGTGAAGGGATTTGCGAGGGAGCTTCGCGGCGAAGGCACGAATGAATGTTGATGGTGATCCTTCACGATTACGACGAGCTCTGCGAACAGAAAATTGCTGCGGTGCTTCGCTATTTGGATATAATTCCGGCGGAAACTTCGGAGCTTCGCGATTTGAGATGATGTGGCGTAGAATTTGTACGGAAAGTTCGAGGGTCGATGGAATCCCCTATAAATAGAGGCTGACCCCCTTGAGAGAAGTAGAGGGAATTTTTAGAGAAAATATTTTGCTCTCGTATTGCGAAGGTGGTTCGCGGAACCAGTGTGCTTCTCGAAAGAGGAGCTTCACGGTGGCTATTGTAGCTCTGTGAATCCTGGGAGCTCCGCGTTGGCTTAGTAAGCTTTGCGAGGGACGTTGCTTTGTGACGGCTTGAGCTTCACGAAAGTGCTTCGCAAAAGTGCTTCACGAAATGGTAGGAGATTTACGAAGGCTTGTTTGAGCTTCGCGAAATTGGGAGCCTCGCGAAGTAGGGTGATTTGTGAAGGTGTTTCCAAAGTGAATTGCCCAGTGGTTAAGAGCAAAAGTGGTATTCATGAGTGGATGAAATTTGGACTTCAACAGAGCATCTATCAACAGTTGAAGATGCATTATTTCATGCAAATGAAGAGACCTACAGGTCTTTAAACTGTGAGTGGATTCCTTTCAAGGGCAATGAGCATAGGAAGAGGAAAAAGGTGATCCTCTCCACCGGTAGTGAGCCAAAAAGAGAGAAATAGGGAGTGACCCTTGGGAAAGCAGTGAGATGACCCTAAACCTTGTGAAGGAAGTGAGCCTGGGAATAGAAGTGATCTATCCCAAATTTTGTATCCACATATTATGAAGATTAGTGGGATTTGATACACACGACAACTTGTCGGCGTATGCTCCTTGGATGTAGCCCAGTGAGGGTGAACCAAGTAGAAATCTTTGTGTCTTCCTGCTTACTTCCCTGCATTGCTTTTGAAGCATCATCATCAGGAAAAGAAGAAAATAAGTGATCATAATAAACACACAAGTGCAAACAAAGTGACCCTTGTAATAAAGAGGTCAAGATCCAGTGGGGGTAGGAATAATTTTGAAAAGAATATCCATACCCTAATCCCCCCCCCTCTCAGGGTATATAGTCCCCTATTGGTCCTAACAATTGTTATCATAGCGATAGGTTGCTTTTATCAGATTTGTTTTCTCAGACTTTGTGTAGATGATTTGTGTTGATGAATCAGTCTTTTATTATCTCGGTGTGCCATGGAAAAGGTAAAAACATCAAAGAAGAATAAGAAGTCAGGTGGTATTCCTTAGTGCAGAAGTGTTTATGGAAGAAGTTTGATTCAACTAAAGGAATCAAACAGCTTGCTGAAGGAAGGCTTGGATGAATCAGATAGGGAATAGACAGATTCACTCAATAATGATGTTGGAATGAGTGAAGTACTTAAAATTCAAAGTGATACTGAAACCACTGATGATGATGAAGTTTCAAGGAGGACACCAGTTGATGTCATTAACATGACAAAGGAAATGGACCGGAAATCGGATGAAGAAGTCAAATCTAAAGAAATCCGGATCAAGGTATTGGAGATTGAGGTCAACAAGCTGAGAGGATTAAATCAAAGGCTTATTGATATAGTTACTGACCTAACAGAGAATAATGATTCACATGCTGAAGAACTACAGAAGATGGCTAAAATAGAAGCAAAACAAATGACTGATGATTATGAAGAGAGTCAAAAGTCAGATGAAGTTAAGAATCTGAAATCTAAAAATGATGATATTGTGACATAGCTTTCTGAACTAGTTCAGAAGAATCAAAGGCTACAACAAGAGAATGTGTGCTTCTCAGATTCTGTTGTTCAAGAAAAATTGAAGGTAAAGGAGCAAAGTTAAGTGGTGGAAAAGATTACACGAGAATTGGAAGTTGAGATGAGTAGAGGAAAGTATCTCAAGAGAGAACTTGATGCTCAACTTGAATCAAGTAAAGTAAAGATTCAGAACTTGAAAGAAGAGCTAGAATCAGTGAAGAAGGAAAAGGAGAAATCTAAATATGAAGATAAGCCCAAGTTGAAGGATGTACTGCACTTCTTATTTGACCATCCTTTGGCAGGTGATGATAAAATGAAATCCAAATATGCTACATCAGAGGAGAAGCATGAAAGGATTGTGTCTTCCCAAAGGCCATCCTTTTTTGGAAAATCTGGAATTGGATATGATGATCCCACTCCTATACAGAATAATAAAAACATAGTGAAAATCTCTAGTGGTAAGAGAGCTGTGAACAGTTCCAGATGTGAAAGGAATCCTATAGGTGCTGGAGATAGGCCTATGAGGACAGTTCCAAGAAGTAGTGACGACATGTGCTTTTTTTGTGGTATTCATGGCCACACATCAAGCTTCTGTTTAGAGGCTCAGGAATACATTTCAGGCTGTTTTAACAGAAGCATTTCTAAATCTGAGAATAAGAAGAAGCATCTTGATAAATCAGAGAGAAGAGTTTCTCAGAGGTGAACATTCATCAGATGTTATTACTGTGGAAGGATGGGACACACCATGAGTATGTGTCAGGAAGCTCAAGAGATCGATGCTGGAAGAATAAAACAAGTTGCATCAACATCTCGACATAGAAGTGAAAAAATGAGGTATTCCTTTGATGTAAAATGTTTTATATGTTCAGATTATGGGCATTTGGCAAGAAATTTCACCAAGAAGAACACAAGAAGGGAAAGAGAACTCGAAAGGAGATTCTCGACTCCAATGATTCATAATGAGAAATTCTACACTGAGAGACAAAGTGGAAAGGAGAAGAATTGTCTTAGAGCCTTAGGGGAGTCACATGGAGCTGAACGGATGGTGTATCAGTCACCTCATCTGTTATACTCAAAACGGCTCTCAAGGAGAGAATGTGAACAAACCTGGAAGATTAAGGGGAGATCTACTCCAACTATGATAAAGAAGAATAAATGTTCAATGGAGGAATCACCACCAGTGAAAAAGTGTGTGGTGACTCAGACATCTGATAAAAGAAAGATGAAAAAAGAATGTAATGAAAATTCACTGGTCGTGTTCCACAGCAAAAACAGGAAGAAGATGCAAGATCCTTGCAATGGTGGAAGAAGCAAGGGAAGATGGAAAGAAAAGATATTCCTTCTCAAAGTATGAATCAAGGGATATGGAATTTTAGTGGAACATCAAAGACAGAAATGTGTACTAGTGGGTTTAAACCCCAAATGGTGAGAAAGGCTAGGCCTAAAGAACGTTCATATCAGAAAAAGACTCAGCATGCAGGTAATGAATGCTTAGTCATATTGCCAGAGCAGTTGAAGTGGGCCAGGCAGCTGGAGGAAGCTCGAAAGGAATGTGATGCGCTCCATTAAAGAATCGAAGGGTTGACCCATCAGGATCAACCACTATCCTCGTCTTTAGGATTCGAGAAAATCCCCTCTCCCTATGAATATAAATTCTATTAACTGATGATTCATGTGTTTCAGGTTTTTGGGAGATACGATCCAAGGGGAAGTGGCATCTAAGGATGCGAAATAGAGATGTGATATGTTCTACAGTTTCATTTGATTCAAATCAGGTACCAGATTTGAAGAAGAAAGGGAGCAACAGAGCACAATAGAATGTGATTGTGTTATTAACTTTGTCTCTTGTTTCATACACTGAGTGCCAACTCAGTAGGCTTAGATATTTTGTTAATGGCTCAATTCTGATTGGAATATGAGAATAAATGATGCATGAAGAAAAGAATGGTTATGGGTCTATACAGTTTGGCCTAACAGATGAAAGAGTTTCATAACATAGGGGGAGCATTCTATATCCTAATCAGATGCATGATCACAATGTGATATTAAAGATGAATGTTTATTTACATGATGAATGATTGGGGGATAAGCAGTAACAAACAGGATTTCATGATTATATATTCTGTTCTAACAATGTGGTATCAGATGACTTCTTTTAGGATACCAAGATGCTGCGAGAGAAAATCTAAGGCATGTCAATAGAAATCTGAGATAAGAAGTTCAAAGAAAATACATCATTGAACAATGACCCAGTGAGAAGTTTTATGTTAAGAGAGATGAAGTGGTAAGATACTTAGGGAGAGAAGAAGTGGCTGAAGTTGATTCAGAAGAAGATATTGATGACAGCTCCATTTCAGAGTCAAAGAATGAAATCACTATAGCAGACATCTTTCCTATCTCAGGTTGAGCCAAAATTCTTTGCTGATGCAGCTGAAGATGAAAACTGGATTTAGGCAATAAATGAAGAGCTAGATCAGATTGATAAGAATCAAACATGGGAGATTGTTTCGAAGCTAGTAGACAAGAATGTCATCAGGACTAAATGGGTTTATCGCAACAAGATGAATGAAGATGGAACCGTGATTCGGAAAAAAGCACGACTAGTGTGCAAAGGATACTCCCAGATAGAGGGAATAGATGTTGATGAGACATTTGCACCGGTTGTAAGGCTGGAAACGATCAGACTATTTTTGGCCATTGCAGTGCAAAGAAAGTTCAAAGTTTTCCAGATAGATGTCAAATCTTCCTTCTTAAATGGAGTTCTGGATGAGGAGGTGTATATTGAGCAGCCAAATGGTTTTCTCATTCACGAGGATGAGAACAAAGTTTGCAGGCTAAAGAAGGCGTTGTATGGGCTGAAATAAGCACCATGGGAATGGTACTCAAGGCTTGATCCGTATTTGAAGAAACTCGGTTTCCAACATGGAGGAGTTGATTACAATCTTTATTTTAGAAATAACAGTAATCAAAGGATGATGGTGCTGGTGTATGTCGATGACATAATTTTTGGCGGATCAGATGAAGCTCAGTGCAGATAGTTTTCCGAATTCATGAAAAATGAGTTTGAAATTTCTATGATTAGTGAGCTGATGTTTTTCCTTGGTTTACAGGGTACACAATGTAATAATGACACATTCATTTCTCAATCCAAATATGCCAAGGAGGATTTGAAATGATTTGGAATGGAAACTTTCAAGTAGGTGAAGACTCCGGTTTCTACCCGGATGAAATCATCGAAAGATGACAGTGGCAAGGCAGTTAATATCACAGAATACAGGCAGATTATTGGAAGTTTGTTATACTTGACTGCAAAAAGTCCTGAAATTGTATTCGCCACATGCCACGTAGTGAGATATCAGAGTAATCCCAAAGAAATTTACATGCTAGCAGTGAAAAGAATACTTCGGTATATCAAGGGCACTGTGGAATTCGGTGTGACATATAATGAAAAATATCATTCAAAATTATTGGGATATACTGATGCAGATTTGAACGGTTCAACGGATGACAGGAAGTCAACGTCAGGAGGTGATTTCTATCTTGGCGGACTGTGTGTTTCTTGGCTAAGAAAGAATCAATATTGCATTTCATTGGGCACCGCAGAAGTTGAGTATATTGCGGCAACTCAAGAATGCACAAAGTTATTGTGGATGAAGTAGCATCTTGAAGATATGGGAGTTGATGTGAACTCTCCGATCAGAATCTAGTGTGATAACTCAAGTGCTATCAATCTTAGCAAAAATCTAGTTCATCACTCAAGGAAAAATCACATTGAGATCAAATATCATTTCATCAAGGAGAAGGTGGAGCAGGGCATTGTGTAGTTGGAGTATGTGCCTATAAAGCTATAGGTTGCAGACATTATGACAAAGGCCTTACCCAAGGAAGCTTTTGAGAGACATCGACTGGCTCTGGGAGTTTAGTCGACTCCCCGCACTTGAAATAGTGTGGATGCGGAAACCCAGACACCCCCCCCTCTCCCCGAGGTATGATGTGTTTTTCCCTAATGTGCTGATATGTGTTCTCTACTATGTTACAGAGTAAAAAGGAGTGTCCTTTGGGTTCATTGACAAAGGGGGAGAAAATAGTGATTGTTCAAGGGGGAGACAGTGTGGCAATTTGATAAATCATGATTGATATGGGTAGAAGCTGACCAGTGGAGCAGCCAGAAAGGGGGAGAAATGAGAAAGGGGGAGAGATTTTTAAATCTGACGATGTTAGAAGTGATCAATCAAAGAATAAATATTACGACAACTGAGGATCGTGATAAAAGAGGAACAGTGGTGTTGGCATGGTGAGAGAAGGTTTCCAGCTATCACCAATTGGGATCAGTGTGGCACAACAATTGGTATCAATTTAAGAATCGGTATCAGGTTGGAATCAACAATTGGTGTTTGACATGAAGTGATTCATTGATTATCTTTTCATACTACTCTTGTTTCTCTCGCCAATCATTTCTCATGTGGGCTTAGAGTATGTGTTAAGTGATTCCTTGAACGCTATCATAATCTCAAGAGGCAAATTATGGTAGCGGCTGGAAGAAGACCCAGTGAGGTATCAAAGTGCAAAAAATCATTCTGAGCAGAGTTGTGAAGAGTTGTCAACAAACCCAAAGGGGGAGATTGTTGGGAAAAAATCCCTCAAGGTAACATTGAAGTATATTTGGGTTGATTTTGTTTGTTGAAAAAGCAGGTTTACATGGATAATTGTTGAGTTATCGAGAATTTGTTGACACTCCTTGTTGACAAAGAACAATGACAAAGGAAAGGACGATCTGGAGGTAGTACAAAAGAGCAGTACAAGGTGGCGTCGTTTCCCAGTGTTTGCCAAATTTTTAGTGTCCAAAATTTGGAATTTGGTGAGCATTACGAAGAGTGGATTTCCATGATGATCATATTTTTATATGGAAAAGGCATGAGTTTCGCGAAGATGGGATGTATGGATTGGATTTCGCGAAGGCCAGATAAATGGAGGCGGTGATGCTTTGCAATTATGTCAAATATTCGCGAATGGCAGAGTTGAAGCGCATCGTGGCAGTGAAGGGATTTGCTAGGGAGCTTCGCGGAGAAGGCGCGAATGTATGTTGACGGTGATCCTTCATGATTACAACGAGCTCCGCGAACAGAAAATTGCCGTGGTACTTCGCGATTTGGACAGAATTCCGGCAGAAACTTCGGAGCTTCGTGATTTGAGATGACGTGGGGTGGACTTTGCGCGAAAAGTTTGAGGGTCGGTGGAATCATCTATAAATAGAGGCCGACACCCTCGAGAGAAGTAGAGAGAATTTTCAGAGAAAATATTTTGCTCTCGTATTGCGAAGGTGGTTCGCGGAGCCAGTGTGCTTCGCGAAATAGGAGCTTCGTGGCATCTGTTGTAGCTCTGTGAAACCTGCGAGCTCCGCATTGGCTTAGTAAGCTTCGCGAGGGATGTTGCTTTGCGATGTCTTGAGCTTCGCGAAAGTGCTTCATGAAAGTGCTTCACGAAAAGGAAGGAGCTTCATGAAGGCTTGTTTGAGCTTCGCGAAATTGGGAGCTTCGCGAAGTAGGGTGCTTTGCGAAGGTGTTTCCAAAGTGAATTGCCCAGTGGTTAAGAGGAAAAGTGGTATTCATCAATGGATGAAATTTGGACTTCAACAGAGCATCTATCAACAGTTGAAGATGCATTATTTTATGCAAATGAAGAGATCTACAAGTATATAAACTGTGAGTGGATTCCTTCCAAGTGCAATAAGCATAGGAAGAGGAAAAAGGTGATCCTCTCCACCGGCAGTGAGCCAGAGAGAGAGAAATAGGGAGTGACCCTTGGGAAAGTAGTGAGTTGACACTAAACCTTGTTATGGTAGTGAGCCTAGGAATAGAGGTGCTCTATCCCAAATTTTGTATCCAAATCTTATGAAGATTAGTGGGATTTGATATGTACGAAAAATTGTCGGCGTATGCTCCTTGGACGTAGCCCAGTGAGGGTGAACCAAGTAAAAATCTTTGTGTCAGCCTGTTTACTTCCTTGCATTGCTTTTTAAGCAACATCATCAGGAAAAGAAGAAAATAAGTGATCATAATAAACACACAAGTGCAAAAAAAGTGACCCTTGTAATAAAAGGGTCAAGATCCAGTGGGGTAGGAATAATTTTGAAAAGAATATTCACACCCTGATTCACCCCCCCCCCCTTTCAGGGTATATAGGCCCCTATTGGTCCTAACAATATTAAATTATATATATAGTGTATATTTATTTATCGGTTTATAATTAGAACTATATATAAATTTATTTATTTATTCGAAATTTTATATATATTTAATATATTTATTATAAATAATTATAAATATATATTTATTTATATTTAAAAATATAAATTTATATATATTAATTTATAATTATAACTATAAATAAATAAATACCTATTTATAATTTAATATATATATATATATATATTAGGTGATTGGGGGTACAATTACATTCAAACACACACACACCTCACACACATTCTAGAGATGTACACCATAGCCCCTAGGGGGATACCCCACCCATCAATCCTTATTTTTTAATTACATGGCTTGAAGGAATAGTGGGCATGAAATCCATAACATGACCTGAATGCTCAGTGCAGCATCATGCATGAATCATCCTATCTGCGTCACTGTCTGATTTTGTCATGCCTGCATCACCACCTACTCGTGTCATCATCTACATCACCGTCTTCATAGTACTGTAAGAGTACTTACACCGACCCAGTTTTGAACTTAGGTCTGATGTAGAATTATGAGGAGCCTTTACCACTCGGGTAAGCCCCCAACTTAATAAATATATATTTATTTATAGTTATAATTATAGATATTTGTATTTATTTATAAATATATTTATTCAACTATATATATTTTTAATATTATAAGCATAATAAATGTATTTAATATAATTTGATAACTATTTAAATATATATATATATATATATAATTATAAGTATAAATAAATATTTATTTATTTATAATTAAAAAATTATATTTAATATATATTTAATTATAATTATAATTATAATTACATATACATTTAAAAAATTATAAACTTATAATACATATATTTATTATATTTATAATTTTATTTATATATATAATTATAATATTTATTATAATTTTATAATTATCTATGTATATCTATATTTATAAATATAATTACTTATATATATAATTATAAGTATAAATAAATATACTAAAAAGGTCTAACGAGAAGCCAAAACACCTTACCATTTATTAAAGATAAGACAAAATGATAAGATAAGAAAAAAAGAAAGATGATGGGGTCAAACAAAGAGAGAAGTTGTCATCCATAAAACACACTATAAATCTCGAAAATGGGGATCATTCTCATAATCAGAATCAGAGTCGTTATCATCATCTGTAGTTTCCCATTCAGACTATGGGTTTTTTTATTGAAGATCACAACAAATTTTTCTTTTAATCTTTCCTATTCTAGAGTGATCATAGAGGACCTAATAGATATGCAACACCCACATGCTACAGCCTCACGACAATGTCCTCAGCCACAACCCTTTGGAAGATGACCACATCTCCATGATTTAGGTTCTTGCCAAACCCCTTCTAGTTTTGCTGATGTAAAATCTTCTTGAAGTGGATCATTTTTCATATGCTTTTCATCTTACCGTCTTTTGGGAGTATCAAAAACTTGAAACATGTTTGATGTGTTCACCTTGTCATCCAAACCCGACCCCAAAAGAGGGTTGGATTCCTTATGAAAACTCATTTGAAAGCCTTCACTATCAACTGGGTTCTTACCTTTAGATGTTTTCTTACCACTTATTGTCTATTTTTATAAAAAAGAAGAGTCGAAGTTTGATTTACCTTTTCACCTTCTTGAATCTTCTTATTCCTGCAATAAATGTTCATCAGCCTCATTTTTAATTTGAGATTCAATGACCTCTTATTCATTTAATATAGACCCTTCCATGCACCCCACCAGTGGGCTTTGAAAATCAACACTAGGAATAAGAGTCTTCTCTTGTTTATCATATGGACCATTTACTCCTACTGTAATATCAGCCCAAAAACTATTTCTTGGAATAGAAGCGTCAAAGGTAGAGTTGGTACTAGTTGAATTCATCATCAAAGGAAAATCTACATCCTATTTAGGATCTATTGAATTCTTTCCATCATATTTTTCATCCATCTTGGATACGTCAACAGGCTGCAAAAAGGTCTATTTGCTTAAATCAAAGGTGTGCCTGGTTTGAATACCCACCAAACCGGTTGGGTACGAGACCCTAAATGAGTCACCACCCTACAGATAAATCCCTCTTGAAGCATGCTGATCCATATTCACATCATGAAACTAAAGATGTTCAGGATTCTTGGCACTACTCTTTTTCTTGTTGCATGTATAAATACCATGCCCGCAAGATGAAAAAATGCACATGATAAAGCTTTTTTAAATTTGGATAACTCATGACCAATAATCCTAAAGTCTTAGCAAAAGGGAGGCACCCGTTTATATTCAATTTTCAAAGGAAGCTCATTAGAATCAATGGAGAGGTAGAATGTGTTAACCAAAATGGATCCAAGATCTACTTCTACCAAAAAGCTGACCTAATTCCCATACCTTGAAATCCATGTCTCTTTGTCCAGTTTGATCGACAGACCAATTCCAAGGGCAATATCATATAAAATATTTGGATGCCACAAAATCCATTTTCACTCAAAGATTTTGACTGACAATTGTACATAAGAGTTACTTACCTCCAAGGTATTGAAGTTCTCATCCCATTGGAGAATATGGACACCACCTGAATGGAGGGAGATCGAACCATCCTCTAAGACTTCAGCCTCAGATCATTAGAGGGGAAGTGGAGGTGAAAAAACCCCTACCCATTGAGACACATTTCCACTCTTTTAAACCCAAAATTTTAGAGAGATGAGAAACCAAACCTTCAATTTTGAGAGGCTTGGAGCCTTTTAGTAGAATAACATGATCAATTAAAGAGTGCTTACAGATTTTCATTCGTTCAGAAATAGATTCAACATCAACTTCGACATGAGAAACACAACCTTTGCATTGAATTACTCGGACCTATAATTTCTTATAGAGAGATATAAATAAATATATTTATAAATATTGGTATATAATTATAAATATATTTACACACACACACACACACACACACACATATATATATATATCTGTAAAATTATAATAGATGTATCTTTTAAAATTTCATAATTATTAAAATATTTATATATTTAGTTTTAATTATAATTATAAATAAAGATATACATATATATATAGATAAATATATTTAAAAAGTATTTATATATAATTAATTTTTTTAATTATAAATATAATAAATATGTTTATTATTTAAATATATTTACAGTAATTTTATATGTGTTTATGAGAAGATAATAGATTAATGGGTATAACATGAATGAATCATATACCTAGAAAAGTATAGATCCTAAAAAACGAGTCATCATATATATGGACAACATGAATAATAATAATGGTGTAATGTACAAATGAACATTAATGATGAATACATAACATATGTACATCAATTATACTCACACATAAATATATTTATTGACCAAATTCATTGAAAAAATATATTTATTTAAATATATATATTTATTTATAATTATTTTTATAAATATATATATTTATAAAGAATTTATATATAATTATAAATATAATAATTATATTTATTACTTAATAAAATTTATTATAATCTTATAATTATTTAAATATATATTTATTTAAGTTTTGCTTATAAATAATTTTTTAAAACAATATATATATATATATTTGATTTATGAAAAAATATATATTAATTACTCAAAAGGTTAAGGAGATAGAGGAGATAAATCCTAAGAAATTTATTATAAAAAATAAAGATTACAAAGAAAAGGGGATGAATGAGGTCAAGCAATGGGGCATGCCCGAAGGGCCTTGGAACATCCTGAGAGGGGAGGGGTGAATTAGGGTGTAATTTTTTTTTAATATGATGGATCTTGTCCCCATGTTGGTAGGAACTCGTTAAAACTGCATCATAGATTTGATCCGCAGTTAAACATTCATATATAGAGAGAAAACACAATAATTTTACTTGGTTCACCACTAAGGGCTAGTCCAAGGAGCATATGTTGACATTATGGCAGTTATAAATAAATACACTAATATTCACTGGTCATGGAATACAATAATTCAGACATAGTAACTCTGTGTCAATCACACTACCTTTACAATAATTTAGGGATACCTCACTACTTACCTTAGAACACTCATGTCAACTCTCCTAGCTCAATATGTTGAGAGATGTCTAACTCAGTTTATCGACGTGAAGGTCGCTTCAATGGACTGACATTAAATTTTGTGTCCCTATCTAGCATGAGACTATGCTTGCACCATAGATCTGATTTGATGCACTCTAAAAGCATGGAGTAAGTTCTTCGCATAACACCTTTTCTCCCACGGACCATCCCTACTTCAGAGATGGATTTTCATCCGCAAACCACCACTCCTTCATGGACCGTCCCCACTTAATGGAAGGATTTTTCTTCAGTGGGCGGTATCTCCTCCACGGTGTGTCATACTTTCACTGACTATCACCTCCTCCATGAATTGTCTCCCATTTACATACCGTGTCCCCTCCGTGGAATGTCTCCCCTATGCGGATCGTCCCCCCTCTACAGACCATTTGTGCTTTGCAGAAGAATTCTTCTTCTACAGACTGTCTCTCCTACACTGACTATCATTCTTCAGTGAACCGACTGCCTTCCAAAGATTGTCACCTCTTTCATGGACTGCCACCACTTTCGTGGACTCTTTTACTTGGTAAGCTGAAAAACCCTGCAAACCTCCTTTTGTGAATTGTTCATGAGAATCAATTCACCCTTCTTAAAATCCCTCATGAACTCTTCTCCTTTGTAAAATTGTTTCCCCACGAACCACTTCGAACTTAGCCAAATTCTTCCTAGAGCAAGGATTTTTACTAATGAAAATCACTATTATTAATAATGGGATTATCAGTCCTTATATATGAAAATAGATATGAAAATTTCTCTAATCGAAATCACCCAAATATTTGATGCGGTAAAACTTTCACCACATACTGTTCTCCTACCATGAACCATTTTCCATCTGCGGTCTGTGTAGTGCCTTTCGTTCAGGGTGGTCGATGTCTTCCACGAACGAAACCCTTCATAGCTCCTCAAATTACAACCTCCTTTCAACGAATGAAAATCTATCTCGTGAACCATTTTCCTACCGTGAACTGTGAACATCCCATGAACCATTCTCGTCCTGCAAACTATTTCCCCTATGTGGTCTACGTACCATGCTTTGTAGTCCACATAGTGCTACTATACGGGAATCTCATTCTGCATACTCCCTTTACAGTCTGTGAACTATGCTTTCCAATTCGTGTACTGTTTACTCCTATGCATAAATCCTTCCTTTACCAAAAACATTGGGAAATGACGCCACATTCAACACTGACATCAGCCTGTACTATAAGATCACTCGTCTTCTAAACTCATTGATCAAACCATTTTGGATTGACAACAAATAAAAACCAAATACTAATACCATCAAATAAAATCCTTGGGTCCATCAATTCCCTCATCCAAAAATGAAAAATACAAATCAGGAACAAGATCATTATTATAATCATGTTCAGAGCCATCATCCTACTTCGGAGTGAGTCAACTATTCAATTCCATAGAAGAAGACCTGGTATTCACATTTTGGCCATGCCCTCATGCTGAAAACACACTCATCTCTACCACATACCCAATAATGACCATTTATTTAATGTATATAAATAAACATTAGTTTTGAATATAGATATATTAATTTGATATAAATTAATAATATTTTTTGTTAAAAACTTTTATCATATTTAATAATAGTGCTGATAAAGGGTAGATTTATCAGGGCTTTTATCTAGTGGTGATAAAGTCCCCCCTTTTATTGGATCATTTTTATTAGCATTGAAAAAAGTCAGCACTGCCCTTGTGCCAATTTGTGGTAGTAAGATTTAGCAGTAGTTTCATGTGTAACTTCATGCAAAAAATTATCTCATAAGATTAATAAATGAGTAGAGTGTGCTTTTTCTAGTATACTAGGGTCAACATAAACAAAGGTATTGGTGGACCGACCATTGGCCAATATGGTCACTAAAAGTTTCTTATTACCATATAAAGCATCTGTAAGTCTATTATGGACTAATAGTGCACCCATTTTGACTCTCCATAGACTAAAATCAATTTCTCCATCAAATTTTCTGATTTCAAACTTAATAGACATTATTTAAAAATGATTACAGGCTCTGATTCCACTTGTTGGGTATCAAAATAGATTTACATAAGTTTTTTCAATGTAATTGCAATAAAAAATAAGAATCATTTTAAAAAAATTGGAAAAAACAAAAAATGAAAAGTATTGGAAAGTAAAGAAGACAATTGATTTACATGGTTCAGACCTTTTAGTCCTACTCCACAGAAAGCACCCCACCATATTTTACTTATTATTATGCAAAAGGAAACATGACACATACAAATCGAGAAGAAAAAAATAAATAAAACCATTAGTATGGACTGGAAAAACAATCAGAGAACAGGGACCTTGTCAACCCAAGAGCTAGTGGTGAACGCTGGCTCAGATATAGGAATGTACTCCCCCAAACAGAACAGAATCACGCACACAACCCCAAGTACTATACTGATAAAAGAAAACAAACAAGACCATACAATGAAGATCCTAAATAATTAAAAACAATATATTATAAAACCAAAATCGTTGAAGGAGATGCGGCACTTCCATGGTTGGAAGATCTTGAACATGAAGCGATCAACATATAACTCGTGAGTCCCAAGGTCTCCATCCGAGAAGGTCACCATAATAGGGGTGTGAAGGTGTCGAAGCTGAGATCCTTTGGGGTTCTTCCTCTCTCTCAACTCTCTATCAACTCTCAGAAAGGACAAGCCACAGAGCAATAATAATGAAACAAAAAAAGCTGAGATGACATGGGTGATAGCCAGAAAGGCACTGCAAGAGAGGAGGGATGTGTGGATGGCAGAGAGAGAACAGAAAGATGCAGAGGATAAGGCTGGTGCAAAGGAATTTGGTAAAGTCCGGCCACATGACAGTACACATGTGGATGGGCGGTGTGAAATGGATAGTCAAAGGATTAAGCAAACACAAACACTGATAACCAGAGTTGTCTGATGAAAATAATCAATGGCTTATAGAGTACGACAGAAGCAGATCGCTAGGCTGGTATATTAAGATGATGTGGGCCAGTGAAATATAGGCCCAAGTGAGAAACTCAATAGAAATCTCCCCATCGCCCACACATAGAGCCCAGCATAAAAGAAATCAACTTCCACAAAATAGGGTAAGGGATGCAATGTCTTTTATCTGCGCTATGTAGAAAATGTTGATAAAGGGGTGGAGCTTTATTAGCGCTAGCTAAAAGCGCCGATAAATGGTACATTTATCAGTGCTATTATTAATGCTGATAAATTTTTTTGACAAAAAATATTATTAATTCATATAAAATTATTATATTTATATTAAAAAATAATGTTTATTTGTATACATTAAATAAAAAACAAATGTTTATAATTAATATTTTTTTTAATAATTCAAATAAATATATATATATAATGTTTTAATTGAAAAAAGTATTTATAATATTATAATAAAATATAAATATTTATAATTATATAATAATAAGATTATAATTAATTAAATTAAATAATAAATATATTTTTTAGATTTATTAGATTTATTATATTTATTATATTTATTAGAGATTTATTAGATTTATATTTATTAGATTTATGTGATTAATTTATTAGAATTATTAGATTTATTGGTTTAATTCATTATATTTATAATATTTTTTATATTTAATATATTTATTTTATTTATAAATATATAATACTTTTCAATATATATATATTTATAATTAAAATTATTGAATATATATGTGTTTTTTAATGAATTTGCTCAATGAATATATTGATCATGTCTATATGTTATGTATCATGCATGAATATTCATTTATACATTATATCACGTTGTCTATTGATATGGTATGTTGATTAATTCATAATGTTACACATATAAAATATATATGTTCTAAAAAATGTACTTATAAAATTACATTAAATATATTTAAATAATAAATATATTTTATTATATTTTTAATATATATATATAAATACTTTTAAATACATTTGTAATTATAATTATAACTATATATATAAATAATTATAAACTTATACATATAATATTATAATTTTAATAATATATATATATATTAACAATTATATACAAATATTTATAAATATATACTATTTATAGTTATAATTATAACTACAAATAAAGAAATAAATATATGTAAATAATTATAAAATTATAATAAATATATTTATTATACTTCTTATAAAGTTATAAATATATAATTAAATAGATATATTTATGAATATATACAAATATTTATAAATAAATACAAATAAACTTATATTTATTTAAATAATTATTAATTTATAAAAAAATATAATATTATTTCATATATAATATGTTATATATAATTACATTAATATACATTTCTAAATATATTTATAAATATTTATAAAAATATTGATAAATAAATACAAATGTTATTTATAGTTATAAAATCTATAATATTTTAAATATATATAATTAATATATTTATTCTATATATTTATATGATTATAAATATAATAAGTATATTGCTTATAATTTTATAATTACTTAAACTATAATTTTATAATTATAAATAAATAAATATTTATTTATAATTATAATTATTAATAGATAAATATATATTTATCTTATATATCATTTTAAATAAATATATAACAATATAAATAAGTTATTAAAATTATACCTTTACCAGCGCTAAAAAAGTGCTGATAAAGGTATGTTTTATCATCACTTTTTATTTTAATGCTGATAAAGCATACCTTTATCAGCACTTTTACTAGTGTTTATAAAGGTTCTAGAGGGTTTTATAAAACAACCCTAACAGGCTCCTCCTCCCTTACACCCTTTCAAGCCTTCGCAGAAGCTGACCCCTGCGTCGTCGAGTCCTCCTCTTTCGTTAAGCCCTCCTCCTCCTCCGCCACTGCTTCCTCCTCCTCCTCCTCTATGGTCGCCGACTCATCCTCCTCCTCCATTGTTGCCCCATCATCCTCCTCCTCCTCCTCCTCATTTGTCTCCTTCTCCTCCACCTACTTGCACACCCCCTTATCCACCTGACCTACTCTGACGTGCCCTCCTCATCCGATGACTGTCCCAACAGCCTCCTCTACAGTGCACAGATTCCCCTTAGTGAGTCTCTATTCTGGTTTCCCTAGTTTATATAGGGTGCGTAGGGTTTTTCCAAACACTTATATCTGTTGATGTTGGTAATTATATTTCATTCCATTTATTTGTGACTTACTTTGATGCTAAAAGTTCTAAACCTGATTTATAGTTTGATAAATGAAGTATATGTTATCTAAATTTGACTGGTCAATTATTTTCTAGGATCACTTTCTGGTTTCCTTTGATATAATGGTTATATTTTAATAATTCAAAGATACTTTTTTTTCAAAATTGTGTTTCATTTATTCTAAATGCTTAATAAAATGGAAATGATGGTTTTGTTGAAGATAAATTATTTTTTGATGGTTTATTGGAATAATGAAATTTTATAAAGTGGGTGATTCTTGTTTTCCGGGTTTTATATATTATTAAAGGGGTGTGTGTTTTATTTATGGAATTATTTAATGACTTCCATAGATTGATTTTGATTGTTGTTTGGTGTTATTGGTGTATTCAATTCGATTTAATCCTTTTTCAAATGGTTTTAAATAGGTATTTTCAAATGTATGAATACTATATATATAGTAAAGGCTTGTTTGGAACTTGATAAAAGGGTATTTATTTAGTTACCTTCCACCCCTTGATGTGAAGTACCGTGTTTTTTAACTGAGTTTAAATTGCAAAGGTTTTCAAATTTTTTTCCATTTATCGAAGGTTCGATTTTTAAATCAAGCTTCGAAACATTATTATGAGTGTTGGAACACTCAAAGGTGTTGTTTTTGGACTTGGGTGAATACTTGATAATATTCACGTATGTCCCAATAAGTCTCAGGAGCACCGGATCTGGAAAAGTCCACTTTAATGGATCTGCATGGGCTGCGCACGTTTGCGGTCCAACCCATGCAGTTTACCCAATTTAATATTTTATTTATTTTAATTAAATAATATTAAATGGAAGATTTGGGTTTGAATAGAATAATGTGTTAATAATAATAATGTTATTTTAATTATTATGGTTTCATAAATTATTTGGATGTTAAACGATTTTAGTCGCATGATTAATGGGGTGCAAAATTTTTGTTAAAAGATTTTAATTGCAAGATTAATGGGGTATAACATTTGTGTGGAATTAATGTGGCTTTTGGGTATCTCAAAGAAACATTTAATTAAATGAGGAGTAACAGTTATGTGAAATTAAATGAGGAGTTTCATATTTAATGAAGATGAGTTTAATTAAATAAGGAGTTTTGAAGTTAATAAAGAAGTGTTTTTATTTAATAGATGTGTTAGGTTTTATCTAAGGTTGAATAATAATAATTATGTATTTATTATTATTATGGTTTTATTAGAATAATTATTATTATTAATTACAGTTTTTATTATTATTATGAATAATAATAAAAATGGATTTTGGGTTTTTTTAATTAAATCCAAGGAAAAGAGGGATTTAATTAATTGTTTCAAAATAGTGGTTTCATTTAATTAAATTGAGTTAAATGGAATTTAATTAAAAGATTTGTAGTGGGGGTTTTTGGGTTTTATCAAAGAATTGTTTTATTATATTATAATAATAATGATGATTATTATTATAGTGGTTTTATTTATTAAATTTGATGTTGAAATGAATTTAATTAAATGAGTTGTTAAGGGTTTCATTTTATTAAATTCATGGTCAATATGAATTTAATTAATCAGTGAAAGTGGAGGTTTTACGTAATTAATTTGGGTTGAGATAATTAATTAAATAACGATGAGTTTGAGTTTTTAATCTAATTAAATTTTGTTGAGTGATTTTAATTAAATAACACAAAGTGGGGAATTTATTTAATTATATTTTGTGAATGAATTTAACTATATAATGTGTTAATGAGAAGTTAGTGGTTATCAATGAAGGGTACTATTAAAATACATGTAAATGAGGAGTTGAGTGTAATCAGGCTGTGAATGGTTAGTCAAACCATGCGGGTCAGCTGCGTAGTTACCCAGTTTTTAAAATGTGTTTTTACTTAATTTAAATAAAATAAATATTTAATAATAATAATAAGGATGTTATTATTATTATTGTATTTATTTATTTAAATAAATTCTACAAGAATCTAATTGGATGATTAATGAGGGATTTGATAATTAATTATGAAACATTTATTTAAAGGTTAATTAATGCAGAAACATTATATTAAATTAAAATAATAAATATTATTATTATTATATTATATCAATTAGTTTATTAGGGTGTTAACCAGTTGATTGGGAGAGAATTAAGGAGGAGGCACACTGCAGGATCAATGACACGCACTGGGCCCCCACCCCCTATGAGGCGTGGTACACCCCCTTGTTGGCTCCTCTTCGCTTGCCCGGATCCTTCTGGTGTCTTCATGTGTCTTTTCCGCCTCATCAAGGTGAGTATGTATGTGTATTTTTCATGACTCTCATCTTCCATTTGACTTCTCTCTCACCTTGTTTGCTCAGCTGGAACCCTAATGTTAAGGTTTAATTGGATTTCTTTATTTCTTTGATTCTAAGGTTGTGAAATGGGGTTCTCAGGACCCGTTGGTCCATGATCTGGCAACCGCTTCCAAAGGTGAGGTAGTTCGGGCTGATTGGTTTGTCAACATTGTTTTGGAGACAATGCACGTGCGCGCGCCCACACACACACACATATATATCTGTGTTTCTATATATATATGAAGGTGTTCACGTGTGCAAATGCAGACCAGTTGTGGATTGGTTTCCCCCATTTGTCAAGCATCTGAGTATTGAATTGGGTCCACCCTCAGGTAGGGTCCCTTTCCAATTCCTCAATTTTATAAATACATTAATAAATTTCCAACATGACTTTTATTAGAAATTAAATCCATACAATGATGTATTTATATTGAATGCCTCTTAATGTGAACTTATCATGTTTAATGATTTAAAATGACAAATTTCAAAAGTGATTTGTGCTATAAGTAATATCAAGTTTTTGTAAGAAAACCCATCAATCGAGGTACGCTGCCTTCAAACCAAAAAGTAGTGGTAGTGTTATATCACGTTTTCTTGTTATTTTAGTTTTCCATATATCTTTTTGTTAGTACTGATATATGATGGGTTGATGCCATGGAATGAATACTTGATTGTTAAATTAATCATGGGATGATGAGGCTCTTGAGTAGTGCTAATTAATTTTTGAATTAATTAAGGGAGGTTGACCTTGTTGAATGATGTTAATTAATTATGAATTAATTAAATGTAAATGATATGATAAATTAACTTTTTTTAATATTAATTAATGTGATAAGTCATTTTGGCTAAATTGACATAATTAATTTTGAACTAATTATGTGATTTTATAGTAATTGATTTAAATAATTAATTGTGGAAAGTAATTATAGAGAGTTGAGACTTAGATTGATATAATTAATTTTTTAGAAAATTAATTATGGGATGTGATTTTTTTGCATATTAATTAATTTATGGATTAATTAATGGTAATATTCACTTAGTTAATTGTTTCATTAACTAATAGTTTTGGTATATTTAACTAATCGACTATATTAGTAAGGGAATAAGGATAATTGATTGATATGTTAATTATCCTGTTTTTGGTTAAGTATTTGGGATAATTAAATGTTGATTTAATAATATGGTTGACTTTATTTTAGTTAAGAATAATTTATCGTTAATTAATTTATAACTATTGAGATGTTGAATCGTTAATTAATTATAAAATTATTTGACGGGAGTTTTATAATCTTAATTAGTTGTTTAATTAATTAATGGATATGATTAACTAATTTTTGAATTAATTAATTTATGGTTTTGGGGTGTTAGACATGGAGTTCTACAACAATGATAAATATATATGTATGATTGATAAATGGGTTGTGAGATAGGGACTGATGCTCCAAATAATCACAAAGTGCAAGACAGGGCGTTCTACACCTAGATTGCATAAAAATATTCTTTTATGGTATAGGGACTGATGCTTCAAATAACCATGGGTTGTGAGATAATGATTAATGAACCAAATACTCACAAGTGTGCTACACATGAAGTTTTACACCCATTAATTGACATTAGACTTTGGGTCTAATTGGTCATACATAAACTGAATTAAATGGTTAATGAAACCTAGTGTGATGTAATGATTTGTGATTGAATATGGAGAATGGTTCAGATCCCAGCACGGCCAAGGCAGGTATTGATATACAGGTGTCTAGGGGAACCCACGAATTTATGCATTTAAATAAAGATATCAATTAACAAGGATTATATAATTTAAAGAGGCTTATAAAATTTTAAAAGTATTGAATATTTGATAATTGAAAATGAATGTGTGATGATTGTTTTTTATGCATGAAAAATGTTTAATGTAGGTTCATACACCAGTTGTGGGATGAAGTAAGAGCTTGGGTATATAGTTACATTTCACTACTTACATTATTTCTACATGCCTTCACACTGCTTAAATTATTTATTGATTTCCTGGATTTGGGGTAGACACTGGTGGTATCAGACTACTGAGATTTATATCTCACACCCTACTTAGTCTTCCATTGCACTATGGTACCCAAGTAGATTCTATTTCGTTGCAGGATCGTTCTGTTTGCATATACTTGGGAGATTGGAGAAGAGGACCGAGCGAAAGCTGAGGATGCTTGAGGAGATAGCCCTCAGGGATTGAGTCATAATTTATTTATTTATTTATTGATATATAAAGCATGATGTAAGTTTTATCACTTTTATATTTGTGCCATCACAACCTGAATACATTGTATAACATTGGCATTGGCCATTATGTTTTATACAAGATTTATAAAATTATGTCATTCACTACTTTATCATTATTCACACTATTTCCACCTTTTGATAATATTTTCCACTTTTTTTTAATCTTATAAGAGGATATAGTCTCCCCACTGACTATCTTTAGACCCTCTCTACTAGTCTGAAGCCTCTCACGTATGGGGAGGCATGCTTGAGCTCATGTGGCGACCAGTTTAGGGGTGATATGTGTCAGGACGTTACAAAGTGTTATCAGAGGCATGTTTCTTTTTTCCTTTGCCTTACTGTTTTGGGATTGGTAGATAGGAGTCTAGGAATGTGTTAGTGCCTGGGTTAATTGTCATGCTTGGGACTGATCACCCCATGTACGGAAAATGACCAAGTGTCCAGGATTTGGATTTTTGTTCAGGTTGTTCACTGTTATAGTTGATAGGATTTCACCATGAGTGACTGGTGTATTTTCTGCTACTTATTGATTTTTATAGTTTTGAAAAAAAATTCATGGACTGGTAAGGAAGGAATGTTTCATTACATGCATCATATTAGGCACTTATAGATTCGTATGCCATTCATATAAGCCATACCTTGTAGTTACATTAGTAGGATGTCTATTAATATGAATTGTATTCATTGAATATGTGCCATGCTTTGTATTTATTTAGCATTCTGTTTTTTAGATAGAATGTTTCAGTGATATAATTAACATGCTTGAGTGATAATATAAAATTCTTATGTTCCATGCTTCTGTGTTATAACTTATTTTATTGATTTTATCATGTTGATCTATGTTAGTTACATGTAGTGACATGTTATCTTGCTGATAAATAATTGGTTTCTTTGGATAAATTTATTTGGTTGTAATTACAATAGAACCAGTTTTCAATTGTAAGGTGTATGGGTTCCTTATAACTAGGAAAAGGGTAACCTGTGTATTTGAACTTGAAAAAAAGGATTCTAAATTAAATCATAAAGTAAATTTATTTTTATTTAATGGGAGACAAATGTCAACGGTAAGGTGTATGGGTGCCTTATTGATTGGTAGACGGACATCCATGTGACTAAACCGTATAACCATAGTATGTTTGAAAATGGTTATGAATCTAAAACTGTTGAGTTTTGATTGTAATGAACTATTGTGGGGTTTTTTTTTGAAGAACATGGATTGAATAAATGGGCCTCTTGGAGGTCTCTTTTTTGTTAAAAGGAATTTAGATTCTAAATTTCATGATATAATAGAAATGAAACTAAATGTTAAATGTTTAAAGAGGATGTTTGTTATAGTATGCATGTTATTTCATAGGGAGTTTTTTTGAAAACAAAATGACTAGTTATGAAAAAGTTCTTGGGGGTTTTTTGAAATGCATTAAAACGTTAAAAGGTTGAAATTAATTACATAAATGGATAAGAAATGGGATTTTTATAATAGTGATATTGGTTTTTCATGACCGAGAGAGGGGGTCAACATTTATGTTTCGTAAGAGACTAGCTTGTGGGACTCAGGTGTTCTGACATGCTGGTTGGTTTAAATTTTGGATTTCATGCGATAATGTTTCACATGGTGATCGTGGTTTGAGGAATGGCACACCTGTGTTTAAGGTGTTTCATAAATAGTGCACTAGTAAGTGGATAAAAATTTATTTTGATGTCATGGACAATCCTAAGGTGATTATTGTCACGTCAATTTCGATAAACATGTAAGCAGGTGAAGCGGAGATTTTCTAATAGAGTCATCTGGTAGTAGTTCGTCTGATCTTTTTAGTGACATTGGTTTTCTCTTAGTGTGTTCTTCTGAATATGATGAGCATGTCCCCTACTCTGACCTCATCATGGAGACACTAATATTGTGCCGTTCTTACGCTACGCTAAAGTTTTAAATGTTTTTGGGATTGTTGAGTGGTTGTTATCTGGGTTGTACGTGGGATGTGTGGTTTCTTTGGGCTAAGCCTACTTTCACGTTAGGGAATGTTAGTTTTTTTTAATATCCTTGCTATGGCTTGGCTTGATAATTTCATCAGAGTTCATGTAAGGAATTCTAGTACATGTGTTTGTTGATGGAATCCTTTAAAAGACACGTTGCTCGTTTAAGGGCGAGCGTGCGTTTTGGGACCGTAATGTCTTTCCAGGTAATCATGTGAAACTTGTTTATATTGGTCAATTGAGATTAAGATTTTTTCTTCAATGAGGTACCTATAATGGCCTCAGATGTACGCTATGTTTTGGTGAGCTTTGCCTCAAGTTTTAAATAATTAAGTAGTTGGACTTATGTTTTGGTTAGTAGTGAATTTGGCATTTGAAAACGTAACATCTTTGTTCAAACAAAATTTCTCAACCTTGGTGGGATAGAAGATGTTGTATTTACCAATGACTTCTCAGGGAAAATTAGTTTTTAAGGTGGGTAGATTGTAAAGTATCGTGTTTTTTAACTGGGTTTAAATTACAAAGCTTTTCAAAAAAATCCATTTATCGACGGGTCAGTTTTTAAATCGAGCTCCAAAAAATTATTACGAGTGTTGGAAAACTTAAAGGTGTAGTTTTTGGACATGGTAGAATACCCAATAGTTTTTAGGGGTTTCCCAATAAGTCTCAGGAGCACCATATTTGGAAAAGTCCACTTTAATGGATCTATACGAGCTACAGATGGTTGCGGTCCAACCCGTGCAGCTTACCCTATCTAATATTTTATTTATTTTAATTAAATAATATTAAATGGGATAGTTTGGGTTTAAATATAATAATGTGTTAATAATAATAATGTTATTATTATTTTTATGGTGTCATAAATTATTTGGATGTTAAAATATTTTTGTTTCATGATTGATGGCGTATACCATTTATGTTAAAACATTTTAATAGCAAGATTAATGGGGTGTAACATTTGTGTGAAATTATTGTGGATTTTGAGTATATCAAAGAAATGTTTAATTAAATGAGGAGTTACAGTTATGTGAAATTAAATGAGGAGTTTCAGACTTAATGAATATGCATTCAATTAGTTAAGCAGTTTTAGAGTTAATAAAGAAGTGTTTTTATTTAATAGAGGTGTTCAGTTTTATCTAAGGTTGAATAATAATAATAATAATATGATTATTATAATTATGGTTTTATCAGTATAATAATAATTATTAATTATTGTTTTTATTATTATTATGAATAATAATAATAATGTATTTGGGTTTTTTTAATTAAATCCAGTGAAATGGGGGATTTAATCAATTGTTGTAAAATAGTGGTTTCATTTAGCTAAATTGAGTTACATATAATTTAATTAACTGATGTGTAGTGGGGAATTTTAGCTTTTATAAAAGAAGTGTTTTATTAGATGATAATAATAGTGACAGTTATTATTATGGTGGTTTCATTTATTAAATTTGATGTTGAAATGAATTTAATTAAATGAGTTGTCAAGGGGTTCATTTAATAAAATTCATAGTCAATAAAATTTTAATTAATCATTGTGAAGAATAGGATTTATGGAATTAATTCGTATTGAGAGAATTAATTAAATAATGATTAGTTGGAGTTTTAAATTTAATTAAATTTTGTTGTAAGAATTTAATTAAATAACACGATGTGGGGAATTTATTTAATTAAATTTTGGGAACAAATTTAACTAAATAATGTGTTAATGAGAGGTTAGTTGTTATCAATGAAGGGTAATATTAAAAGACCTGTAAATGAGGTGTTGGGTGTAATCTAGTTGTGCACAGTTAGTCAAACCGTGTGGGTCATTTGAACAATTACCCAGTTTTTCAAAAGTGTTTTTATTTAATTTAAATAAAATAAGTTTTAATAATAATAATATTATTATTATTATTATTATTATTACATTTATTTAATCAAATAAATACTATAAGAATTTAATTGGATGATTAATGTGGGATTTCAGAATTAATTATGAAACATTTATTTAAAGGATAATTAATAAAAAAACTTCATATTAAATGAGAATAATAAATGTTATTGTTATTATATTATATTTAATAGTTTATTAGGGTGTTAACTAGTTGATTGGGAGAGAATGAATGAGAAGGCACATTGCAGGAGTAGCAACACGCACTAGGTCCCCACCACCTATGAGGTGTGGTACACCACCCTGGTCAGCTCCTCTTCACGTGCTTGGATCCTTACTATTTCTTCATGAGTCTACTATACCTCGTCAAGGTATGTTCTTCTATGTATTTTTCATGATTCTCATCAGCCATTTTACTCCACTCTCAACTTGTTTGCTCGATCAAAACCCTAAGGTTCGGGTTTGATTAGGTTTCATTGTTTCTTCGATTCTAAGGTTGTGCAATGAGTTTCTTGGGACTCGTTGGTCCACGTTATGGCAACCGCTACTGAAGGTGAGGCTGTTCAGGCTGATTCTGTTTGTCGACGTTGTTTCGGATACAACACACACACACATATTTGTTTGTGTGTGTGTGTTTGTGAAGGTGTGTGCGTGTGTGAATTTAGACCAGTTGTGGATTGGTTGCTGTCGTATGTCAAACTGATGAATATAGAATTGGTTCCACCCTGAGGTAGGGCCCCTTTCCAAGTCCTCAATTTTATAAATGCATTAATAAATTTCCTACTTCACTTTTATTATAAATTAAATTGACGCAGAAAAGTATTTGTATTGAATGGATCTTAATGTGAAGTTAGCATGTTTAATGATTTAAAATTATAAATGTCATAAGTGATTTTTGTGATAAGTAAGATCAATTTTTTGTAACAAAACCCCTCAATCGAGGTGCCATGACTTCAAACCAAAAAGTAGTGGTAGTGTTATATCTTGTTTTCTTCTGGTTTGAGTTTTCCATATAACTTTATTTTAGTACTGATATATGATGGGTTCATTCTATGGAATGAATATTTGATTGTTGAATTAATCATGGGATGATGAAGCTATTGAGTAGTGTTAATTAATTGTTGAATTAATTAAGGAAGGTTGACCTTGTTGAAACATGTTAATTAATTGTGAATTAATTAAATGGAAATGATGTGATAAATTATTATTTTTAAATTAATTAATGAGATAAATTATTTTAGCTAAATTAACATAATTAATGGTGAATTAATTATGTTCTTTTGTAGTAATTTATTTAAATAATTTATTTTGGAAATTAATTATGGATAGTTTAGATTTAGATTGAGATAATTAATTTTTTGGAAAATTAACTATGGGATGTGATTTGTATTATAGATTGAATAACTGAAATACTAATTAATGGTAATGTGTACTTAGTTAATTGTTGTGTTAAATAATAGTTTTGGTATAGTTAACTAATTGAATGGATTGGTAAGGAAATAAGGATAATTAATTGGTAAATTAATTAACATGTTTTCAATTAATGAATTGAGATAATTAAATGTTTAGTTAATTATATAGTTTATTTGCTTGTGGTTAAGAATAATTTTTTGTTAATTAGTTTTTAACTATTGTGATGTTGAATGATTAATTAATTGTAGAATTATTTTAATGGAGATTTATGTTGTTAATTAGTTTTTTAATTAGTTAATGGATTTGATTAATTAATTTATGAATTAATTAATCAATGGTTTTGGAGTGTTAGACATGGATTTATACACCAATTATAAATATATATGTATGATTGATAAATAGGTTTCGATATAGGAACTTATGCTCCAAATACTCATGGGGTGAAATACATCGTGTTATTCACCTAGCTTTCATGAAAATATCCTTTTATAGGATAGGGACTGATGCTCCAAATACCCAGGGGTTGTGAGACAAGTAACGATGGACTAAATACTCACGAGGGTGCCATATATGATGTTATACACCCATTAATTGACATTGGAATATGGGTCCAATTGGCCGAACATGAACTGAATTAAATAGTTAACGAAAGACGGTGTGATGTAACGATTTGTGATTGAATATAGAAAATGGTTCAGATTCAGGCACAACCAAGGCAGGTATTGAGATACAGGTGTTCAGGGGAACCCATGGATTTATGTGGTTAAATAAATAATATCAATTTATGATTCTTATATAATTTAACGAGCCTTATATAATCTAACGAGGCTTATATATTTTAACAAGGCTTTAATATTTGATAATTGAAAACGAATGTGTGATGATTGTTGTCTTTACATGACAAATGTATAATGCAAGTTAAACACCAACTGAGAGATAAATCAGAAACTTGGGTATATAGTTCCATTGTACTACTTTATTTATCAATGCCTTCACTCTGTTTAAATTATTTATTGATTGTCTAAATTTGGGGTAGACATTGGTGGTCCCCTCCTACTAAGATTTATATCTCACACCCTACTCAGACCGTCATTGCACTGGGGTACCTGAGTAGATTCTATTTGGTTTCAAGATTATGTTGTTTTCACATACTTAAATGATAGGACTACATGACCAAGCGGAATCTCAGGATGCTCAATGAGATCTCCCTCAGGGGTTGAGTTATAATTTTTTTTATTTATTGATATGTAAAGAATGATTTATTTTTTATCTCTTTCATAGTTGTATCTTCTTAACATGCATGTATTGTATAATATTAGCATTGTCCATTATGTTTTATACAATATTTATAAAATTATTCCTTCCACTACTTTATCATTATTCACAATGTTTCCACCTTTTTCTAATATTTTCCACTATTTTTACTCTGATAAGAGGGTAGAGTCTCCCCACTGACTATCCTTATACCCTCGCTACCAGTCGATAGTCTCTGGAATATGGGGAGATACACTTGAGGTCATGTGGTGACCAGTCCAGCCATCAGTTCAGGGGTGAGCTGGGTCGGGACATTACACCTTGATGAGCCCTATGTTAAGGTTTGGTGTGATAATTGTTTTCTTGGTCAAGTGTCAAAGATCTAGAAGCTCATTCTTTGAAAGTTCACTTGAGAGATATTGGATAAAGATCAGTTCATGGGAACCATCAAATTATGAGTTTCAGAAGTTCAATTCAGTTCACTAGAAGTTTAGAAGTTGGATATATTAGTTTACCTAAAGTAGAAATTTAAGTATAATTAAATTTCAATGAATCATTAAAATGTTATCTCACTAGATCTATGTAGCTAGATGGTTTCGTTATTGAATGTTTAGCAAGAGTGCCTTTACTGGATGTTCAGAATGAGTAATTGGATGAATGAGTTCAGTTGATGGAGTACAGTGGAGTTTGAGTGTGGAAATATTGAGGTGGAACATTCTATTCAAGTACCCATGGAATAGGTTATGGATCTAAATAAAAATAAATGCAGTGAGGTGAATGGCAGGGGAATCTACTGGTATTTGAATGAATATCTAGAGGAGGTGATGGATGTGTAGAAGTTCATGAGTTCCATGAACTCTAATGATGATGCATGTGAGTCTCTCCTATAAAATGAAAACCCAATAGTTCATAAAAGTCAATAGAGTTAAGTGTATATGGAATGCACCATTCAGTGGTGTTGGTCATCCTAAATAAACTTTTTTACTAGCAATCAACAACTATTCATGGCAATGGAAGGATGCTTAAAATTCTTGGAGGGAAGTTGTGACTGGATTATTAGTTTAGGACCACTGAAAAGAGTGGTATGAAATACATGTGTAAGTATAGATTATTGTTGAAATAAATGTAATAGATGATTTTACCAACACTGATGAGGCCTAAGTACTGAAAGTATTTGACTATAGTAAGAGGAGCACACTTAAGTACATCTATATTCCCATAGGTTGAAATTAAAAAGTCTATGTTCAAATCATGAGAAGGATCATAGAGGATATGAAATGATCGAAATATGGATTGGTGATACATCTTCTAGATAACTAAGTAGGGTTTTTGAAAATTGTCTTTACCATGTAACCCATGTTCTCTTTTTTCAATGGAATTAAAATGCGATGTTGTTGTTCTACCATAGACATTAGATTAAAGTATGAATCAAATAATCCCTATATAAAATATTCTTAGTACATTGTCGATACATGTTTATATATTCTATGTATGCTTGTTCTCTTGTATGATCATTGAAATAAGGATACTGAGATGACTAAAACCAGGGGAATCCAAGATGGAGGAAAAATAGGTATGGTGGTCGGGGTGTGTGGTCATACCAATTTTGGTATTTGAAGTCAAGAGGGATTCAAGTATTAATGGATAATATGAGATATTTGGATGGAGTTCCACTATGTTGGAGAATCAGTATTAAAAACTAAATACGATCTTAAAATTTCTACTTATCCCCAATAAGTGGTATCAAAGATTATGTTCCTTTTTTATGTCTCAAAAATTGGTTGTAGTGATCGATGATGGAGCACGAATGTAGAGTTTTTTTGTGGAGTAGTTTTCTAAAGAATCTAAAGGAGTTTGGATGGCAGACTATTGGGTTCTAATGATCAGATGGTTTATTATATTTTTAGAATAATTTCACTATAATATGGTGGTAGTACCATGGTTTTATCTAGATATCAAAATTCTTCTGGCCGTAGGTGTTGTGTGACATGTTCTATTCATTGAGTGGCATTCTAGATCTTTCTGGAAGATTATTGAAATTCTGATAGTAGTCGATTATTAACATGATTATGGAAGTGTCAGATATTAGAGTTCATTGGTTCACTACTAAAATTTATCCTCTTCTCACTAGAGACAAATGTAAAATTCCTTCATTCCAACTTGTATAATGTTATAACATTCTCAATTTAAGAGCCCATGTGCTCAATTTTCTCAAAAAAAAATCTTAAAGGCTATTACAACAAGAACATGTATTATCAAGGGAACATCAATGGATCTATTTCCCAAAAGTTCAAATTTCAGAGGATCCTATAACCTGCATCTGGAGTGGGTGACTGGTTTTTTTTACAAGTGATTTTACGAGACCAAATATTGAATCTAGACTTTAGATTATGTGTTCAAATCAATGAACTCCCATTGAGTGGGAGTTGGTGTCATGTTTTACAAAATATTTCATATGTGATGGATCAATATGGACAAAGGATTAGAAGGTGTGTGGGAAATTATTTAGAAGAATATTTTCTATAAGTAGAGGGTTTTTTTAAGGGTGTGGGAGTTTCACATGGGGGGGATTTAGGGTTATGGGAAGTGTGGATAGTTTCAAGCTCCAGAAGTAGGATTATTAGAATAAAAGGGATCAGATGACTAGGAGAAAAAATATGATGCTTGTGTGTCATGAGTGAAATGTAGTGAGAGGGAATAAAGGATTAGAAATATTAGTTGTGTGAAGTATTACTAAAAATAAGTGGTAGATGGTGCAATATTTAGTAGTCACAATAAAATTATAGGTTTTAATGGATTCTTTCATGAAGGAAAATGTATTTAAAAGTAACTTTCACATTGACTTGGGTTTCTTATAAAATTATTTATACTTTGTTTGGCCTGAAAAAAAAATTGTTCATAAACTGGTTAGCTTATTATAAAATTTTTTATAAACTGGTTGAGTTGTTTATATAATTGTTTATAAATTTATTTGTTTGTTTTAAATTTTTTGATAAATTGTTTGGTCTGTTTTATAAAGGTGTCTTAATTTTAGTGTTTTGATGGATTTTTTTGGAAATGATTTGGTGTTTTCTTAGAAAGGACAAGGGACCTTTTGGAAATACTGAAATGTTTGGGTGTGTGTGTGTGTTTGAAACTCAATGGCATGTTTGTCACTTTCGTATGCTTTTTGTGTTTTATATTCCCACTATTGACCAATAAAACTATTTAACCAGAAATTTCCCATTCTTAAATCTCATTGGACCTATTTTGGATAGGTATAATATATGAGTTCTCATTTTATATTTTCTTTTCAGTTGGAAATATCCTTTACCGCATGCCTCTCCTCCACCGTGAATGGATCTCCACCACGCGATGAAAGAAACCTTCACAATGACTTTTCTCCTCTTATTCATTACATTCCTCCTGTTATCATGTTATTATTTTTTGATATTTATGGTTATGTTGGGAATTGTATGGGCTAAATGCCCCACTGAAAATCATGGCCATTGGTGGTCCTTATTTTCACACTAAATGAATTTCATATTGGTTGTTATGTTGAACATTTGAATATAGAAATTAGTAATTTAGACATACTTTTCTAATTAATGAATTCCCCAAGATGATAAAACTTCTGTGATAGTAACCCCTGAATAAAAAAGTGGAATTGTATATGGGATGCTTTGTAAAATTTAAAATTGTGTTTGTTTGGTTTGTATGGTGTTGCGATTGTTAGCACATTTGTGTGTTTGTATGGTGTTGAGATTGTTGGAATGATTGTTATTCCATTTTTTCCCTTTTTTTAGTTCCTCCACCATTGAATATCAATCCAAACCTTACCTATTTCAATGGAACCACCACATTGTTACTAGTGAAATCCCACTGAATCTTATAAAACCACTTCACTGGAGGACTCTATGGGAGAATTCAGGGAAACCCTAATCAAATAACCATAACAACACATGTAATGAATCCTTCCGCTTGTAAGAACTCTATGTAAAATCATACCATCTATTAGTTTAGTACCGTAGTTCTTGAATCGAGACATTATGTTTCTAGAGAAACACTAAAAAACTGGTTTACAACAACTCATATAGATCACATGTGGGATACTAAAACATTCTAGTGTACGGGATTATCATATCTAGTTACATTGATCAAGTGGTTGGGATGATGTGTGTGATCTACTTTGGTCATGAGTAATACATTGAAAGGTAAGGGTATTGTTTACCATAGCTAGTTCTATTTATTATAGTTGGATGATGGCCCTAGTTGAACATCTTTTTTTGTAATTATTTTGTTAAATATTAATATTACTGAATCAAATAGGATGAATATGAATAAAGAATGGATGAATGCCAATCGGTTTAAAAAAGAGTATAAATATGACGTGAAATAGTTTATCAAGTTTGCAAAATATCATGAATATTACCCTTCTCAAATCCTTTATCGGTGTTTACGCTGTTGTTATTGAATACAAATTAGTCTACAGGGTTTATAAGAACACTTTATTTGTCACGGAATAGATTGAAGTTATAAATGTTGGAATAAACATGTGGAAAAAGCAAATGTAGGTAGTGTTTGGGATAACACTATGTTTTATGGATCATCTAATATGATTACAAGCATGAACAATGAAAGAAACCATATGGAGGATGAGATTATAGATATGAATTTTGATGAAGATGATATTAAGAAAATGACAAGGATAATTTAATATGAACTTCTTGATTTCCCAAAATTATTTGAGAAGTTAAAGAGTTGTAAAAAAATGTCATTGTATATTGGTTGCACTAAATATACACCATTGTCAGCCGTATTGAAGCAGTATAATATGAAAGCAGGCAATGGGCAAAGTGACTCTAGTTTTACGGAACTAATTGCTCTCCTGAATGACATGCTCCCATAAGATAATGAGCTCCCAATCCGAACATACAATGCCAAAAGAATGCTACGCTCGATGGGTATGATCTCTAAAAATATGCACGCCTTCACGAATGATTGTATACTATTTTGCAAGGACTACAAATCACTTAAATAATGCCCAAAGTGCGGTGATTCTCGATAAAAGAAAGATAAATCTAGTCCTACAAATGTTGTATGGTACTTTCCAATAATTCCAAGGTTTAGGAACCTATATGTAAGTGATGAGACTATAGGACAATTGACATGACATGTAGATACAAGAATTAAAGATGGGAAATTATGTCACCTGGTAGACTCTCCTCTGTGGAAGAGAATTGATCATGAGTATCTTGAATTTGAAAATGTGCCAAGAAACCTCAGTCTTGTGTTATCAATAGATAGATTGAATCCTTTTGGTTTTCAAATAAGTGGTCACAGTACATGGCAGGTTATGTTAGTAAATTATAACTTACAACCGTGTTTATACATGAAACAAAAATATATCATGTTATCTATGATTATATCAGGACCAAAACAACCGAGTAATGATATTGATGTTTATTTGGAACCATTTATTAAGGATTTGAAATTATTGTGGGATTCAGGTGTTACATTGTATGATGCTTACAAAAATGAATATTTCGCTTTGAGAACCATGTTTTATGGGACGATGAATGAATTTCCTGCCTATGGAAATTTATCAGGATATAACATTAAAGGAACTCAAGGGTGACCCATTTTTGAACAAGGTAGATAATCAATTAGGTTGAAACATTCATCGAGAACTGTGTTTCTAAGACATCATAGATTTCTACCCCAATAGGATAAGTACCAATCTTTGACGACATCATTTGATGGAAGTTCAGAAGAATGCATAACATTGTCTCCACTAACAGGTGATCAATTGTTTGAGAAAGTTAAAGACGTAGACACTATTTTTGGTAAACCATTTTTGAAAAACCTTACAAAAACCAGTTGAAAAAAGAGATCAGTTTTTTTTTGAATTACCATACTGGAATTTTATGTATGTCAGACATTTTCTTGATGTTATGCATGTTAAAAAAAATCTATGTGATGGTGTCATTGGAACATTGCTAAATGCACCCAATAAAATAAAGGATGTAATTAAGGCTAGGTTAGACATGGTTGATATGGGAATATGAGAAGAGTTGTCATTAGTGATGAGTGAAAAATGAACATTTATTCCTCCTGCTACTTAAACTATTTCCAGGAAGGAGAGATATAAGTTTTGCAACTTCTTGAATGAAGTAAATGTTCCATAGGGGTATTCATCAAATATCAAGAACATCATGTCAATGAGAGATTTAAATTTAAAGGGTCTAAAATCACATTAATGTCATGTTTTTATGAAAAATATAATTCCTATAGATTTAAATTTCATTTTGCCCATGAATTTTCTCTATACATTAATGAGGATTTATTTCTTCACCAAAGCAATATGCAACAATGTTAAAGACCAAGCGAAGTTTCTGACTATGGAAAGAGAAATTATTTTTATATTATTTGAATTGGAAATGTTCTTCCCACAAACATTCTTTGATATGATGGTTAATTTGATGATTCACTTGGTGAGAGAGATTCGTCTATGTGGTCCTATACATTATAGATGGATGTACACCATTGAACGATATATAAAGATTTTGTAAGGGTATGTTAAAAAATCAAGTCAGTCATAGGGCTATATTGTAGAGTGTTATATTGTTGAGGAAGTTGTTGAATTATGTACCAAATACCTATCTGGTGTTGAAATCATTGGTCTACTAAAATCTCATCACACTGTATGGCTTGAAGGTGAAGGAATTTATGGAAGAGAGTTTGTCACAATCAATATTACAGATTAGGAGTAGGACCACCTTTACATTTTTCATAATAGTTTCAACGTTGACCCATATGTTCAAACCCACAAAAAAATTATTAGGCATTTGAATCCATGTTGGGATAAAAAAATGATATTAGATACACATAATAGGCAGTTTATTGGATGGTTTCTAGACCATATTTTTATGAAGTCATATGAAAATCCAGACTCAATTTCAGAATGACTTCGATGGCTGGCAAGAGGACCAAGTGTGTATGTATTATTTGACAATGCTTATATAGTTAATGGTTATACATTCTATAATAATGAACATGATGAAGAAATTACACTTAATAATAGTGGGGTTACAATTGTGGCTGAAGTAATGCATGTTTCTGGTGCTAAGGGTAGTAATCCAATTAATGAGAATATGTCATACTTTGGCATCATCAAAGAAATATGGGAGTTAGATTATAAAAAATTACAAGTGAGAATTTTTCAATGAAAGTGGGTCGATAATAGGAGTGCAATTAAACTAGATGAATTGGGATTCACGAAAGTTTATTTTAGTAAGGAAGGGGAGAAAGAAGAACCATTTATAATGGCATCACATGTAGTACAAGTATTTTATATTCCAGATCATGAAAACCGAAACTGGTGAATTGTTCGTTTGTCAACCAAAACAACTGAAGGGTCATATGAAAATTCAATAGAGGATGGCCCTTTAATTGGGACTTCGAAATCATTTCACGATGGTCCCAATGTAGATGACATTTTGTATGTTAGAGGAGACCACAATGAAGAGATTTAGATAGTCAATAGAGGGGTCAAATCTCTTCAGCCTATAAAAAATAGAGTTCAATAATCCGGTTATTTTTTTTATTATAATATACATCATGTTACCTTATTTTATTATCTTTTCACTACAGGTTTTATGTAATATAAATTAAATGTTAAACCACTTTTGCAGATAATGACCTTTTCACCTACTAATGCACCCAATCCTGATGCACAACAGGTATCTCAACCTGCTGCTACTAGTCCCAGTGCATAAGAACAATAGGTTTCTCAACCTGTTGTTATTGTTCTCAATGCTGAGGTATAACGGGTTACTCAACCTGTTATTGTCGGTCCCAGTGCTAATGCTATTTCTCTAGAGGAACATAATGATGATGCTGAAACGGAGGAAATTATAGGTAACGAAACCCTAGCAGAAAAAAAAAACAAGAGCACCATAGATTGATAGTGTTAGCCAAAATACTTGAGGCAAAATCAAAAGGCATCAAATTTGAGGTGGGATGGAATAATTGAGGCCAACATGTTAAGCCCAACAAAGCCATGTTTAGTAGCAACATTGGAATTGTCACTCGACAACGTGTGCCGATTGATGTAAAGTTGTGGCACCATGTTGCCACCGAGGATAAGACACTAATGTGGGAAGATATTATAGTAACATTATGATATCATTTATTTAATTTATTAAAATGAAATAAAATACTAAAACATTGACTTAATCTTCATCATACCTTACAGAGTGCATTTATAGGAGATTCATTGCACATAAAAAATGTATGAAAGAGTTGCAGGAAGGATTCATAGAGGCTTCTACAAAATTTTAATGAAATATCATCTTAAAGATTATGAAGGAAAAATCAAGCCGCATCCATATCCTTTTTATGCACACTTGATATCCCATGGAGTATGGTATGCATTTAGCAGCCGTCGTGTGAATTAGACTTTTCAGGTACATTGTGTCTGGTAATACATTGTTTGACATTTCTTGTATTCATCACTTTGATTGATAGTTTTTTTATTTATGACACAACAACTGAGTGCTAAAAATAAGGAACGGGTAGAAAAACCAGCATACCCCTACTATAAATCAAGGATGGGGTACGCTTCACTTGAGAAATTTTTTTATGTATGTTAAATCTACTTTAATACTTTTATGTGACTTAAAACAACACTATAACCATGTTCCTCTGTTTTTATGTAGATTGATGAATCTAAATTGAAATCCACTTCCATCCCACATCATGTTCTATGTAAGGTGGACCGTGTAAATAAATGGGGGATATTGATAGATGAAAACACAAAAAAAGTGGTGGAAACATGTGTAAGTACGTCATAATATAATTTTTTTTGATTTAAATATCTATTACATAACAATGATTACTTATTTTCCTATATTTTCTATCTAACATAGTCACAGGATTCAAAAACATCTGCACTAGATGGAAACATACTTTCAGCAGCCTTGAAGAATCCAAAACAGTATGGCCGCGTCAGAGGTGCAGGTTTTGGGGTGACACCCTAAACATATTTTCAGAAAGAAAAACAAGTAGACGAACAAACTGAGGAAATGAAAAAGTTGACAGAAACAATAGTTATGTTTCAAGAAGAATTACAATACCAGAGAGAGATGATAAAAAGTTTGATGGGGGAGGCAAAGAGAAGAAACAACTCAAGAACAACCCATGTGTGAAGATCCTGCCCCACCCCCCACCAGTTTTGAGGCAATCCATTCCCCTAAAAAAACTTTAGCTGAGGTAATCAATGTTCTAATAATTGTTTCTATGAAATTTGAATCACATAGACACTGATACATTTTTTGTAATAATATTATATAGGGTGAAGATGATTGTGATTTATATCTATCAACTCCAACCTATCGCCTTGTAGCGAGGGCTACGATATTCAATATGCAGAACGACATGCTACACAACAGACCACTTCCAACAGGTCATGTCTGAGTGTCGATTAACGTAGATCATGATCCGAGCGCTGATCTACCTATTCCAAATGATGATGATGACATTCATATGGCCGAAAAAGATTTTGGAACATTCATCACATGTCCATCAATTCATGAAAAAAAACATGTTGACAAGGAGGTACTCATTTCCAATTTATTTTTCAAGATGAACCTTTAACATTTAATGAAAAATGTTCTCAACCGATAAATGTTATTACATAAAAACAAAGTGAAGAAAGTGAAATGAAAGATCGACTTAAAAATATCTCAAGGATCAACCAATTGATTGAAACGACCTACTGAGAGAACCTTCACCCCACCCGTTCTATGTCCACATTTAATATCATTACAGGCTCATGTGGATACAAAGTTGATAGATGAAAATACTCACATAGTTTGTTTTGAAAACAATATATACTGTAACACCCCGACGCCTCTAGGCTGGAGCTAGTGTATTACTTGTGATATTGGCATGGTTAGAAGGAATGAAAATTCCGAAGGAACGATCAGTTTAGTAGTCTTGAAGAAACTATATACATAGACGTTACTCAAATTACATTGTAAAAGTTTACAAAATACAATACATAACAAAAACTAAAAACGACATCCCCAGGAACTCAATAAAAGATCATCTCTTCATCACCTGTTGAAAGAAGACAATGAAAGGGGTGAGATTAAACGCTCAGTAAGGGTTAAAAATAGCGGAAACATGAGTACAATAATAAGTGAATTACAATCAATCTAACATAATCAATACGGCATAGTGAATAAATGAATAACTAATGCTATTAATAAACTGAGAATGAAACTGAATCCATAGATTTTGTCATAGTGAAAACCTCATGGATAATAATAATAACTGATAATGAATAAAGATAATGCTTATTAATTGGACATCATGTATCTGGAACATAAAACCATAATACCGTACAAATGGTTTGTTCTGTGGGTAGAAACCTGTCAGATTGTTGGAAACAAACTCGAAGGGTTTGTCGCCAACTGTTTTGTCTCATGAGACCCACCGATGCATCGAGGGAATATAGCTGGCCCCACCCACCACTGAATGTCCAGTAATTATTTATACATTGATTCAATAAAAGGTCAATATTCCTTTTAAATATCTGTATAGAGTAGAGTATACAGATTCATCAATATTTCCATAATAACTGTCCAAATAAACAGCGTATGTAAAATGGTATATGGTTTAGAAAACAAACATATCCATGATATGAGTTTATGGATATTTAATATAAATATAATTTCAAATGAAAAGTGATCTCAAATGGGCATGAGTTACACCACATAATGATTATTAGGTGCACAATACAAATTTAGTCACAAAGAAAAGGTAGTTGAGACAAAGTCCCTTACCACAATGTAATCAGTCGAATCATATGACCAGAACTTAACGAACATCAACTGAATCATTGAATAACAAGAATATAAATAGAATAATGTTATTATATATCAAATGTAAGTACACATATACCACATACAATAAATAAGTGGAGAGCAATGAAAATCTCACAGAAATGAAAGTGAGATGAGAAACCCCTTGCTTTATGCTCGAGTGTATTCTTTGTTTGTTTTAATGACCTGGATAATAAAATTAATATTCATTAATTAATAATTCCAAAACCTCTTAAACATGTAATTGATTTATTATAACCTTATTAGGTTCATTCATGGACCTTTCTAGGGGTTCAATTGGTTCAATTTTCATGTTTTGGAAGTATTTTCTTCCTTGGTTTTCGTGGTTCGTTTACTTGTTTCCATGAATGGAAGTTCATTTGAAACATGGTTAAACATACATAATTGTTGATACATATTATTAACTAAATTATGGAGATAAATTATATTATTAAGATTTTGGGTTATATACCATGACGATGATTCATTAGTTAAAACATTAATGATGTTCGCTTAGATCGTTTTAGTGGTTCTTTGATAATAACAACCTCATTTTGTTTTATAAATTAGAACCATGAGTAACAAAGAATTAAAGAACAATGGGTGAGTCATAAAAAATATATTATAACCTGGTTCAACCATATAAATGGTTTCATGACCAGACTTGAAAGAATTAATGAAAATTAAAATCACATCGTCCACGATGTCGGTAATTCGACACATCACAGACAATGTTTTTCATTCCATGAACAAGTGGGTAAAAGAACAAGATTGATGATGAATTTCTCATAAACATGAGAACATACATAATATACAAGATTCTGGATATTTCATTTCCCTTAGGTAAGAAGAGATGAAGAAATAATAAATAAATAACTCAAAATAAAAGAATAATTTTGAAATCGCTTACAAAAATTCGGCAGCCTAACAGATACACAACATGGTTTTAGGAAATATTAAAAAGATAGGGGACATGGGTCAACTATAAAGAAATGAATCATAATATATATTAGATCAAGAATAATAATAATAATAAGAATAGGGTATGGAAACATGAAAGATATACAACATAAAAGAGAACTTGAAAGGAAAAAAGAAAGAAATTGAGAATTTCCTTACCTTGTAGAATAACCCTTAGATCATGAAGGTTGGGAGTTTGGGGGCTTGAGGAAACCTTGGGAGGACTAATATGGAGGTAAGTAGGCCATAAATTTGTTTATGGAGAATTGGGAATGAATTCAATGAAGGGAAGAGTTGGTATTTATAGGAAAAGTGAGAGATTGTTTTAATAATTTCCAAGGGACACCTCATGGGTGGTATTTTAAAAAACATGGGCTTTCCTATGGTATTTTCCCATGGTTAAAGACACTTGGGACACCTGAAATATTATTTAAAAATACAAAAGTCTACCAGATTTATGAAATCAATATTACATCATTAATGATGTTATTAACACACTGAAACTAAAAACTGTATTTTTTTACTATTCACTGAAAAATCAACTGTTTTAGAAAAATTCCCAAAATTCACCCTAACCATTTTTAGATGTGTAGAATTAAAAAGTGAAATCCATTTTTCAAAGATAATTTTCTAAATATTATAAATTTAATTTTTAAATAAGGTCATAATTAATTCGAAAAATAACAATCTTAAAGTGAAATTTGTTTTATTTCTCATTGAAAAACTAATTAAGATCTCATTATCTTATTTCCTTAAGAAAATAAAATAATAATATTATTTACTATTTATAAGGGTCATATTATTATTCATATGGGTATGTTACTATTCACCAAAAATCTAGTTTGTTCTATCAGACTCCAAATGGTTTACTGAACACAACTCTAGATGGCCATTTTTTGAAATTCAAAACACAGAAGAGGAAAAGTTGTGTTTAATGGATAGATTATAAAATTGCTTCTATATTTATTTTCAAAACCTTTCGGTATTACATTATCTCCTCCTTACAAAAAATTTTATCCTTTAAATTCACAAAATATTACCTAAAAAGATCCGGGTATGTCTTTAACATAAGCTCCTCAGGCTCCCATGTTGCTTCCTCTATATTATGGTTCCTCCATATTATGGTTCCTCCGTAGAACCTTTACCAAATGAGTCATCGGATTTCTCAATAGTAGTTATCTAGTATCAATAATATTGATAGGCTCTTAACAATAAGATAGATCTGGATCAAGTCCAACTTTTATATAAGTGAGTACGTGTGTTGGGTCTGACATGTACTTTCTTAACATTGACATGTGGAACACGTTGTGAACCTTGGAGAGACTTGGAGGCACTGCCAAACAGTAAGCTACGACTCCAATTCGGTCTAGAATTTTAAAATGTCTGATGTACCTGGGACTTAAATTTCCCTTCTTACCAAATCGTATAATACCCTTCCATGGAGATACCTTTACGAAAATGTGATCACCTTATTGAAACTCCAAATACTTCCTTTGGTTATCTGGATAGATATTGTGCCTACTTTGAGCTATTTTGATATGGTTCTGGATAATCTTTACCTTTTCCGTTGTTTCTTAAACATGTTCCGGGCCCATGAGTTTTCTTTAACCAACTTTATCTGAACAAGTTGGTGTATGAAATCTCCTCTCATATAATGCTTCATATGGTGCCATCTGAAAACTTGAATGGAAGCTATTGTTGTATGAAAATTCCACGAGAGGTAAATACTAATCCCAAATTCCTTGAAAATCATGTGAACAAGACCTCAACATGTCTTCCAATGTTTGAATAGTCAATTCTGATTGTCCATTAGTTTTTGGGTGGAAGGCAGTGCTCAAACGAAGATCAGTATCTAGGGCCTACTAAAGAATTTTCTAGAATCTTGATGTAAAAAGTGGATCACGATCAGAAACTATCGATAGGGGTACTCCATGAAGTCTCACAACATCATTAATATATAGTCTTGCTAGACTTCCAAGTGGTAGATCTTATCTTATAGCAAGAAAATGTGTTGACTTGGTAAGACCATCAACAATGACACATATTTCATCGTTCCTTCTAGGAGTCTTTGGTAGTCCCATGACAAAGTACATCATGATATTATCCCATTTCCACTTAGGTATGGGAAGAAGTTTCAATACTCTTCTAGGCTGTTGCCTTCCAGCTTTCACTTATTGAAAAACCATACATCTTGACACAAAATCAGCAATCACCTTCTTCATGTTGTCCCACCAAAAATGTTCCTTCAAATCTCTATACATATTAGTGCTACCAGGGTGTATAGAGAAATTTTAACTATGATCATCATCCAAAAATTCCATTTTTAGATCAAGTATATTGGGAACACAAAGTCGCTTCCCAAATTTCAAAATTCCATATTCATATACAAAGTCACTCAATCTCCCATAATTCACACCTTAAATCTTTTTTTTTGAAACTTCTCATCATCAGCTAGAGAGCTTTTTATCCTTTCTAGTAAATATGGTTTGGTAACCATTTGAAAAAGCATTGATGTTTCACATTATATGGTTATTCCCATATCCATATTTACTATATAAATGAAAATAGGACCCCTCTCAACTCTCATCTTGTTCAAAACTCCATGATCCTTTCTACTCAAAGCATCTACCACCTTATTTGTCTTCCTCGGGTGGTAGTGTATCGTGAAATCATAATCCTTGAGTAGTTCAAGCCATATCCTTTTCCTCCTATTGAGTTCTTTCAGTGAGAAAATATACTTCAAACTCTTGTGATCAGTATAAATCTCACATTTTTCACCATAGAGATAATGTATCCATATCTTCAAAGTAAAGATTACAACAGCTAAATCAAGATCGTGAGTAGGATAGTTTTTACCATGAACTTTTAGCTGTCTTGATGCATAAGAAATAACCCTGTCATTTTTCATAAGGACACAACCAATTCCTTTCTTTGAAGCATCACTATAAATAACAAACATGTCATTCCTTGATGGTAGAGTCAATATAGGATCTTTGACTAATCCTCTCTTCAATTCTTTGAAAAATTCTTCACAATCTTTTGTCCAAACAAAATTAACTCATTTACATGTGAGCTTCATTAGCAGGTTGTCCAGTCGGGAAAAATTCTGCACAAAACGCCGATAATAACCTACTAATCCAATAAAACTATGTACCTCAGTTATGTTTGTTGGCATGGGACATTTTTGGATGGCCTTTTTCTTTACAGGATCAACTAGGCTTCCATCCTTAGAGACAATATGTCCTAGAAAAGGAACTGACTGAAGCCAGAATTCACACTTGATAAACTTCTCATATAACTGATTTCCTCTAAGAGTTTTTAGAATAGTTTGAAAATGATCCTCATTGTCTTCATATATGTTTGATTATACCATGATATCATTGATGAATACCACAAAACGGTTATCAAGATATTCCTTGAAAACTCCATTCATTAAATCCATTAAAATAGAGTGTGCATTTTTCAGTCCAAAAGGCATCACTGTAAACTCATAATGCCCATACCAAGTTCAAAATGTTGTCTTCGTAATATTTTCATTCCTCACATGTAGTTGATGATATCCGGATCAAAGGTCAATCTTTGAAAAGTATTAATCTCCATAAAGTTGGTCAAATAATTCATCATTCCGGGGCAGAGGATACTTATTCTTTATTGTAATAGCATTGATTTCCCTGTAATCAATGAAAATCCTGGAGGATCCATCTTTCTTCTTGAAAAAGAGAATAGGGGATCCCCATAGAGAAAGACTAGGTTAAATAAATTCCTTTTTCACTAAAATCCTCTAGTTGTTTCTTTATCTCTACTAATTCCATAGTGGTCATTCTATAGGGAGTCTTTGATATAGGTCTTGCATTAGGAATTAAATCAATAGAGAACTCAACTTCCCACTCTTGAGAATGTCTAGGTAAATCCTTTGGAAATACATCAATGTACACTTTCACTATGTTAATATATTCAATTTGAATATTTATTTCCTCTACCATAGATATTGGTCTATCCTCCTCTCCAATTATTGAATTCAATATAGCTACTGGTGGTGGTTCTAGATAAGAATCAGGTGGCAAAGTTTCTTCCGTAAGACAAGGGATTCTACACTATTTTCAAAAATTGTAACTTCCCTTTTCTTGCAATAAATACTCGCATCATAATTTGATGGCCAATCCATACCAAGAATTATATCAAATTTAGTCATGGTTATGATGATAAGGCTAGCAACTAAAGCACATTTTGGTGTTTGGAGGGGGACTAGTCAACATGCCTTTGTTGTAATGATACATACCATGGGAGTTTTGACTGATAACTCCTTAAATAAAATTGGACATATCTAATTTTCTTATAAAACTGAGAGGATATAAATGAATGTGATGATCTAGAATCAAATAAATTGTTGGATAAGTTTGGGGAAACAATTAAAGTACCTGCCACCACGTCACTAGGAACATCAACCTTCGTGTTTGTAATCGCATAGGCTCTCCCTTGGTCTCTTGGCTTTTTCTAACGCAGGTTTCCTTGGAGCTTAGGAAACTCATTTTCATAGTGTCCTATCCCTCTACAATTGTAGCATTGAACATCATTGAATTGTTTCTTCCCCATGCATTCATCAGATTGATGACCCTTTTCTCTACAGTTATAGAATACTCCCTAACCTTTAAAGCATTTACTGGAATGATTCTTTCCATAGTTCTCTTATAATTGGAAACTAGTCATTACATTTCTCTTCTTTGGTTCTTCTCCATTTCCTTTTATATCAGAATTCGACTTATTTTATTGGTTTCCTTTGAAAAATTTTGATCTAGAAAATTCCTTCTCTGTTTTGATGGCACTTGATACAATTTCATCATATGATGAAAATGATTGAGAAGCCAGTGACCTTCTAATACATGGCTTAAGACCTTAATATAAATGATCAATCATGTCCGTTGAGTCACGAATGTAATCCACGACATACCTAGCTAGCCTTGTGAGGGTAGACTCATACTCTGTAACACTGTCTTCTTACCTTTATTTCAAGCCAAGGAATTTCTTCTTCATTTTAGTACATTTCTCACGAAGGAAATACATTTCGAAGAATATTTCCTTAAAAGTCCTCCATTCCATATCCTCTATCTCTTCTTCCTCCGTGGTATTTTGAATCAAGGACAACCATTGATCAGTATCTCCCTTGAGACCATATACTGCTAGTACTACCTTTTCATTTTCATTGCATCTTAATTCCATGAATATCTTTTCAAGGGACTTGATCTATTGCTCAACAACCACTAGATTAGTAGTCTCACTTAAATATGGGGGCTTCTCCCACATGAAATAATCCAACATAGGTGTTGAATGGTTATTCGTTACAACTCGAGTAAGTTGTCCCAATATGGTCATGATCTAATCTGATCCAACATTGACTATGTTGACTTGCTCAGTATGAAGATCCCTACCTTGACCACGAGTGTTGATTCCCCTTCTTCCATTAGACACCATTTCTAAATAATTGGATACACTAGATTAGTTTATGAAACTCAAATAGAAAAGCACTCAACATAGATGGAAATTATATGCATAATCTTATAAACATGGTTCCTCTAAGGAAAAATTTACATAAACTCCTTCATAATGGATTGTAAAGAAAACATGAATTATCCTAAGAATATCCCCCAGGAGTGTCATAACCAAGAGTGTATAAAGGCCCATCGTAGTGCACTAGTTCCCATTCGAGTCTATCTCAAAGCAGTGTTTTCAGGTTTTACCCCTAGATACATCTGTGCCAGAGCCGCCTCTACCTGCTCGTTTCCAGACAGGGGCGTATTGCTTAAAATATCCACATAATATATTCCTTACCAAAATACCAGGACGTTCTTGCATGTTAATCCTCAGATATTACCTTAGGTCTTTGTTCCCTACTATACATTTCCTACTCTAATTTCCATGTTTTCTACTAAACTTCCTTTGATACTAACGATAACACCCTGACCCCTCAAGGATGGTGACGGTGCATTACATGTGATATTGGTATGGTTATAAGGAATGAAAATCCTGAAGGAATGATCATTTTAGTATTCATGAAGAAACTATATACATAGATGTTACTCAAATTACATTGTAAAAGTTTACAAAATACAATACATAACAAAAACTAAAAACGGCATCCCTTGGAACTCGATAAAAGATCTTCTCTTCATCACCTGTTGAAGGTAGACAATGAAAGGGGTGAGCTCAAATGCTCATTAAGGGTTACAAATAGTAGAATCATGAGTACAATAATAAGTTAATCACAATCAATATGACATAATCAAAATGGTATAGTGAATAAATGAATAACTAATACCATTAATAAACTGAGAATGAAACTACATCCATAGATTTTGTCATAGTGAAAAACTCATGGATAATAATAATAATTGATAATGTATAAAGAAAATGATTATTAATTGGACGTTATGTTTTTGTCACATGAAACCGTAATACCATAAAAACGGTTTAGTTCTATGGGTAGAAACCTGTTTGATTTTTGTAAACAAACTCGAACGGTTTGTCACCAACTGTTTTGTCTCATGAGACCTACCAATGCATCGAGGGTCCATAGCGGGCCCCACCCAGCACTGCATGTCCAATAATTATTTATAAATTGATTCAATACAAAATCAATATGCCTTTTAAATATCCGTATAGAGTAGATTATACAGATTCATAAATATTTCCATAATAACTTTCCAAATAAAAACCAAATTTAAAATGGTATACGATTTAGACAACAAACATATATGTGATATGTGTTTATGGATATATAATATAAATATAGTTTCAAATGAAAATTTATCTCAAATGTAATGTAGGTACACCACATAAGGATTATTAGGTGCATAATACAAATTTAGTCACAACGAAAAGGTAGTCGAGACAAAGTCCCTTACCAAAATGTAATCAGTCGAATCATATGACCATAACATAATGAACATAAAATAAATAATTGAATAACATGAATATAAAGAGAATCATGTTATTATATATCAAATGGAAGTACACATATACCACATACATGAAATAAGTTGTGAACAATGAAAATCTCACTGAAATGAAAGTGAGATAAGAAACCCCTTACCTTAGGCTCGGGTGTGTTCTTCGTTTGTTTTAATGACCTGAATAATAAAATTTATCTTCATTAATTAATATTTCCATAACCTCTTGTACATGTAATTGATTTATTATAACCTTATTAGGATCATTCATTTCCCTTTCTATGGGTTCAATTTGTTAAATTTTCATGTTTTGGAAGCATTTTCTTCCTCGGTTTTCATGGTTCGTTTACTTGTTTCCATGAATGGAAGTTCATTTGAAACACGGTTAAACATACAGAATTGTTAATACATATTATTAAAGAAATTATAGAGATATTAATTATCTTATAATTATTTTGGGTTATATACCATGTTGATGATTCATTAGTTAAAACATTAATGATGTTCGTTTAGATCGTTTTAGTGGTTCTTTGATAATAACAACCTCATTTGGTTTAATAAATTAGAACCATGAGTACCAAAGAATTACATAACAATGGGTGAGTCATAAAACATATATTATAACCTGTTTCAACCATATAAATGGCTTCATGACCAGACTTTAAAGAATTAATTCAAATTGAAATCACATCGTCCACGATGTCCGTAATTCGATACATCACAAACAATGTTTTTCATTCCTTGAACAAGTGGGGAAAAGAATAATATTGAAGATGAATTTCTCATAAACATGAGAACATAAAAAATATAAAAGATTCTGGATATTTCATTCCTCTTGGGTAAGAAGATATGAAGAAATAATAAATAAAGAACTCAAAATAAAAGAATAATTTTGAAATCGCTTACAAAACTTCGGTAGCCTCACGACTACACAACATGGTTTTAGAAATTATTAAAAAGAGAGGTTAAAATGGTAATTTATCCAGAAATGAATAATAATATAGATTAAATCAATAATAAGTTGAAAAATAGGAACATGTTATGGAAACTTGAACGATATACCACATAAAAGAGAACTTGAATGAAAAAAAAGAAATTGAGAATTTTCTTACCTTGAAGAATAGCCCTTAGATCATGAAGGTTGGGACATTGGGGGCTTGGGGAAAGCTTGGGAGGACTAATATGGAGGTAAGGAGTCCAGAAAATAAATTAGGGAGAATTTTTAATGAATTCAGTTAAGGTAATAGTTGGTATTTATAGGAAAAGTGAGGGATTATTTTAATAATTTCCAAGGGACACCTCATTGGTTATATTTGCAAAACCATGGGCTTGCCCATGGTATTTTCCCATGGTTAAATCCAATTGGGACACTTCACATATTATTTTACTATAAAAAATTCTAATAGATTTATGACATCATTATTACATCATCAATGATGTCATTAACACACTAAAACTAAAAACTGTATTTTTTTACTATTCACTGAGAAATCAACTGTTTCAGAAAAATTCCAAAATTCACCCTAACCATTTTTCGACGTATAGAATTCAAAAGTGAAATCCATTTTTCAAAAATAATTTTCTAAATATTATTAATTTAATTTTTAAATAAGGTTATTTTTAATTTGAAAAATAACAATCTTAAAGTGCAATTAGTGTTATTTTTTATAAAAAAACTTATTATGATATCATTATCTTATTTCCTTAATAAAATAAAATAATAATTCTTTTTACTATTCCTAAGGGTCATATTACTATTCATATTACTCTTTATATGGGTATGTTACTATTCACCAAAAATCATGTTTTTTCTATCAGACTCCAAATGACTTACTGAACACAACTCTAGGTGACCATTTTTCGAAATTCAAAACATAGAAGAGGAAAAGTTGTGTTTAATGGATAGATTATAAAATTTCATTCTATATTTAGTTTCAAAACCTTGGGGTGTTACAAATACGGATGGTATGAATTAGATTACATTAGTACTAACAATGTAAATGAAATCCTCAAGTATGAATGGCTAGACACCTCAGTTGTAAGTGTATACATGAGGTATGTTTTCATTATTTGATTTTATAAAAACTGATATACGATGATAATTATGAATAAATACATATCATATTTTTTGCAAGCATATATATAAAAAACAGTTGAATGGATTTCCCCAAGAACAAAAATTTGGACTCGTTTGTACTCACATCACCTCTTCAAAAGAAGAAATAAATTCCGATATATAGGGTGGAATAATGTCATCCCTGCTCAAATCATTTGAAAACCAAATTACAGATGAAAGAATCTTTTTAATACCATCTATGTCGGGGTAAAACTATAAAACTTAATAATATAACCTATATTTTCATTTATTTCATTACTTATTACTTTTTGTGTTTTTAGGCAGCATTGGATGCTCATTGCGGTCAATTTGGATACTCTAGAGATTTATTTTTGGGATTAAATGCATGAATATCCAACAAACCGACCACATATGATGGAATTTGTCAATTTCTAATACACTAGATCTAATATTTTAGATCTAAAAATCTATTTATATAATTTATATTATCTTTTAATGAGGATTTTGTTACGATAGGGAGGTGCATCAATATCGTCTACTTTATGGAATGAATCCAGGGCCTAAGGACAAGAATTCCCAGGAGATCTACAACTGGACAAGTATCATGGTATATATAATAAGATTTCACTACCCAAAAACATATAAAAAATCAATTATTTTTCTTTATGTTTCTACAGTTTCGAAAAAAAACAAATGAAAAGGACTATGGTTATTATGTTTGTAAATTTATGAAAGAGATCGTATTTCATCAACAAACTAACATCCCTGAAGAGGTATTTTCAAAAATAATTACTATTTCATTTAAAATATTTATTTATCCTTTGTGTATTTATATTTTTTCATTACTAATATGACTTTCGCAAAAAATAATATTCACAAGATGATATAGATGTGTTCATAAATGAATGGGCAACATACCTGATGGAAGATTGTACACAAATAGGATGAAGGTGAATTCCTACTACATATGTTATCCTTATTTGATCATTGATATCTCCCTTGTTTAAACTTATTGAGCATTTATGATCAATCATTGTTATGTTTCATATCCTTAGGTTATAAATAATGGTTTTAGAAATGATTTGTATTTCTAGTAAAGAATAACTTAATGAGAGACTCTTATGAACTAGTTCTTTATGTTTCCATGTTTCCAAAAGCACTAGACCTAAACTATTATGGCATGAATCATTTATATTCTGTATTTTCATCATTTATGATGTTGTTTATACTAATGTAGTGTTTTGGAAGAATATTGGTTGTGCATCACTCACAAATTTTAATAACAAAACTAAGGATTCTTGGTTACGCCCAAATTTACCCTACTGGTAAAAGCGGTTGATGTAGTACATGTAGGGGTTGAATCCACAGGGACTGAAGAAGTAACCTTGTGACTCTATGATTTGGTGAATGATGGGATATGAAGTAGCCAACTTTGGGTTTGATTTTGGATGGTTTAAAGAACACTAAGAATCCTAAGTGGATTCAATTCAAAGAAAATGGTTTGATCTTAGGAGGATGAAAATGCTGGATTGAATGTTATTTTATGAACAAATTGTTGTTTATTGGATAATTAATTTAAGACATCCATTTTTCAGAAATATCTACTCTTCATCTTTCCTATGTTTGAGCAAACTAAATTCAATTACTAAATGACCATATACCTCGTAGAGATCATGAATTTGGTTCTCTATGTGTATAGGGGATTATTAATTGTGTTTAGTAAGCACCAAACTAGAAAATGATGATGGTTGTGTTATTTTTGAAGAATGGATCCATCATGAATTAATAAAACAAAAATTGTCTAAATAAGTAAAATTCATTCAATCCACCCCAAGCATAATCCTATGATCAACCCATTTTCTTTGAATTGAATTCACTTAGGTTTCTTAGTGTTCTTTAAACCATCCAAAATCAAACCCAAAGTTGTCTACTTCATAGCCTATCCTTCACCAAATCATAGCGTCTCATGGTTACTTTTTCGGTCCCTGTGGATTCGACCCCTACATGTACTACATCGACCATTTTTACCAGTAGGGTAAATTTGGGTGCAACCAAATTTTGGCACCATTTCTGGGTACCAAGTAAGTTCCTTAGACCAAAAACCTTCTTTTCTTACCCCCATTCTTCTATTCTCATCCCAATTTTCTTAGCTTTTCCCTTTCTCTCTTTTTTTCTTTTGACGCATGTCCGCCTACACTCGCGATAACTCAAGAAGATTAGTTAGGGTGGATACTCCTAGGGCTGGGGAGTCAAGCACTAAAAGAGTTCTATTTCCTTTAGATCCAAATATTCCTAATACTCCAAATTCAAACGTTGAGTTCGATACAATGGAGAATCTCCCAAAAAACCGAATCATAAATCGGGGAGGGAACCAAAATAACGGGCAAGACCCTAACTTGGGAATTGTTGCAGACCTGACCATGAATGAATACCTCACACCAACCTGGACCAATGCACCCTCATGCATTAGGCATGATAACATAGGATATGCCTAATATGTTTTCAAACCCCATGTCTTGAACCACCCTCAAACCTTTCATGGGATGGATTCTGAGATGACTTACCTTCATGTTAAAGAATTTAATGACAGTATCGAAACCATGTTCCCACCAAATCAAATTGAATCTTCTAAAATGAGATTTTTTCCTTTTTCTCTTAAGGACCAGCAAATAATTGGTTAAAAAATTTGAGACCAGCATCCATTCACTCTTGGGACCAACTTCAACGATAATTTTAGAAAAAATACTTCCCCCATCACAAAACAATTGCACTTAAAAAGAGAATACAAAACTTTTTTGAAAGAGAGGGTGAAACATTCTATGAAACATGGGAAAGGTTCAAGGACACATTAAACATTGTACCACACCATGGTTTCTTAATCCCAGAACAAGTGAGAATTTTATATGAAGGGTTGGGTCCCGGAAACAAACAATTCATTGATATGATGTGTAGTGGAAACTTCAAAAAAAAATCCCTAAATGATGCTTATGAGTATCTAGAAAATCATGCTGAACAAAACCAAACATGGGGAACATCACCATACTATGAGAAGCCACCCAAATCTGGTGGAATGTACAATTTTGGATAAGAATAAAACCTCAGAGAAGAACTTGATGCACTCACGAGGAAAGTTGAGGAGATTGATCTTAGGAAGGTCCACAAAACCCAAACTGTTGATCTTGTTTGTACAATTTGTTACAAGAATGACCACAATACTAATAATTTCCCAACCATTCCTTCCATCAAGGAAGTTATTTTAGGAGGACCACCAGAAGAAGTTAATGCAATGAACTTTCAAAAGCCACAATTCACGAACACCTTCAATCCAAGGTATAATGACCATCCAGGCTTTCATTGGAAGGACAATCAACAACCATCACAACAAAAATGTATCAACCCATACCCTCAACAAAACTTTCAACCTCATAATCAGTTCCAACCACAACCGGTCCAATTCCAACATCCTCATGTCCAATATCAACAACCTATCCAACAACCCATTTAAAAACCTATCCAACAACCAATGTATCTTCCTGGGATAAACCCACAAGCTCAAGCACCAACCCAAAATGTTCCAAAAATACTACTAGAACAAGTGTTCAAACAAATAGACAAAATGAACTCAGAATTATCATTCATTAAAGAAGAACTTCAAACCATCAAAACTGGAAAGGAACCCATGCCCACATAGGCCATTCCACAACAAACATCAAGGGGAGAGACAAGTTTCACTCAAACAACTCACAAACAACTAAAGGCTATGACAGTTTTAAGAAGTGGGAAATCAATTGAAAAACATGAAAAAATAAGTCAGAAACCATGTGAATCTTCAAACTCTAATGAAAATTCAAATGAATCACAAGCTCAAACTAATGAAACTTATAACAATGTGAAAGAAACAAGAATTCAACAAACAAATCAACAATCTGCACCATTTCCTCAACGCATGAGGGGGAAAACCAAGCCTGAATTGAGTGACACATTGAGGGAAATATTCTCACAAGTCAAGTTGAACATTCCCCTTCTCAATTCCATCCAAACCATACCATCCTACTCTAAGTACCTTAAGTACTTTTTCACTTTTAGAAGAAAATTTTCACATAAAAACCATGTCCTTTTGGCTTCTAATGTGAGTACCACCTTTCATGGGACCATTCCTCCTAAGTTCAAAGACCAAGGATGCCCTTTCATAAATTTTTAACTAGGAGAGAACAAAGTTGTCAAAGCCTTGTGTGATCTAGGTGCAAGCGTGAACCTCATTCCTTATGCCATGTATTTTCAGTTTGGGATCGAAGAACTCCAACCCACATCTGTCACTCTTCAACTTGCTAATTTTAGTGTTCGAGTTCCAAAGGTGATCTTAAAAGTTGTTTTGGTGAAAGTTGAAAATTTCATTTACCCAGCTGGCTTCATTATTCTGGACAATCACCCAAGCTTAGGTCCTAGGGAGCAAACCCTAATCATCCTTGGTCGTCCCTTCCTTGCAACAATCAACTCTGTTATCTGAGTCCGAAATGGGAACATGACCATCACCTTTGGAAACATGAGTCTAGACTTGAACATCTACAATGAAAACTCTCAAATTTGGGATGATGAAGAGATCCATGAGGTTAATTGGATTGGTATTGTAGACAATGAACTCAATGAAAATCAAGGAATTACCGAAGCATGGTTAAGTCAAGAAGAGATTGATTTTCTTTATTCACATGAGGGAAATTTTTCTCCTTGGATTGAATCTCTTTCAGATAGCTCTATTGATGAATTTCTAGAATCACCAATCAATGATACCATGGTTGAAATTAATAACATTCAGTCCATAGCCATTCATGACACTACTCTGGAAAATTTAGTGGATGAAAATTCTGTTTACAAGGAACCAATTTTTTCAAGAAATCTGAACAAAGACACTATGTTCAATACAAAGTCTCATACTTTCTTGGAAAGTCATGACCAATCTGATCTTGAATTTAAAGTCTTACCTTCATCACTAAAGTATGAGTTCTTAAGGGGAAATCAATCCTTTCATGTTGTTATTTCTTCTTCTCTTGAAGCCAATCATGAGAGGATTCTTCTAGATGTTCTTAGGAGACACAAGAAAGCCATTAGATGGACCCTATCTGATATTCCTGTGATTATCCCACTTATCGGGACTCATAGAATTATTCTTGAATCCGAGTCAAATCCATGTCGTCAACCTCAGAGGAAACTCAATCCTAATCTCATAAAAGTAGTGAGAAAAGAACTTTTGAAATTGTTAAAAGCTGGTATCATCTATCCTATAGCTGAGAGTGAGTGGGTTAGCCCAATCCATGTGGTTCCAAAGAAGGCTGGAATCACAGTAATAACCAAAAAGGATGGAGAGATGCTTCCAACAAGGGTCATTAGTGGATCGAGAGTTTGTATTGACTATAGGAAGCTCAACTCTTGTACCAAGAAATACCATTTCCCCTTACCCTTTATTGATCAAGTCCTCGAGCGAGTGGTGGGTCATCAATTCTATTGCTTCCTAGATGGATTCTCAGGGTAAAATCAAATTTAAGTCTCCTTAGATGATCAAGGAAAAACAACCTTCACTTGTCCATTCGACACTTTTTCCTTCAAGCGCAAGCCCTTTGGGTTATGTAATGCCCCCAGTACCTTCCAGTGGTGCATGATGGGAATTTTCTCGGATATGGTGGGTGATTTTTTAGAGGTCTTCATGGATGACTTCTCCATCTTTGGGGATAATTTTGAGGGATGCCTTATAAATGTTGAAAAAGTTTTGTCAAGGTGAGAGGAAAAGAATCTCATACTGAATTGGGAAAAATTCCATTTCATGGTAAGGGAAGGACTTGTTCTAGGTCATCTGGTATCTGGTATAGGGATTGAAGTTGATAAATCTAAGGTTGAAATCATTCATCACCTTCCCTATCCTAAAACTGTTAAGGAAGTGAGGTCCTTCTTAGGACATGCTGGTTTTTATAGAAGGTTCATTAGGAATTTCAGCTCTATTTCTCAACCACTTTGTGCTATATTGGTAAAAGATTCTCTATTTTTATGGACAGAAAGCTATGAGGAATCATTCTCTACCCTCAAGTCAACTCTTATATCTCCACCTATCATGCAATATCCAAATTGGAAACTTCCTTTCAAGCTCATGTGTGATGCAAGTGACTTCGTTGTAGGAGCCGTCTTAGGACAATAGTGTGAGAAAACTCCATGTTTCGTTGCTTATGCAAGAAAATCTTTAAATGATTCATAATTAAACTACACCACAACTGAGAAAGAGTTGCTTGCTATTGCCTTTGCCTTAGAGAAATTCAGGTATTATCTCTTAGGATCACCCACCATTGTCTTCACTGACCATTCGGCCCTAAAATACCTTTTCCAAAAACAAGATGCCAAGGCTAGATTGATTTATTGGGTCCTTCTTCAAGAGTTAGATTTAACCATTAAGGATAAAAAGGGTGTTGACAATATTGTAGCTGATCACCTCTCTAGGATGGAATTCAAAGACAACTCACACCACCTCTCTGTGCCTGATTCATTTCTCGATGAGCACCTCTATTCAGTGAATGATTGCCCTTGGTATACTGATATAGCAAACCATTTGGTGACGGGTGACATTCCAAAATTCATGGGGACCCAAGCTAAGAGTAAATTCCTTTCTGATGTCAAACACTATGTGTTTGATGATCCTTACCTCTTCAAGTTCTTTCCTGATCTAATCATCAGGAGATGTATTCCTGAGTCTAAGCAAGAGTCCGTTATAAAATTTTGTCATGGAGAGGCATGTGGAGGCCACTTTTCTACAAAGAAAACCACTACAAAGGTCCTCCAAAGTGGTTTCTATTGGCTGAACCTCACTAATGATTCCTTCCAATTCTGCAAAAGTTGTCCTCAGTTTCAGCAATTAGGATCCATTACCAAAACAAATAAAATTCCCCTCACTCTCATTCTGGTTGTTGAAATCTTTGATTGTTAGGGAATTGATTTAATGGGACCCTTTCCAAACTCTAAGGGAAATATCTAAATCCTCTTAGCTATTGATTACGTCTCAAAATGGGTTGAAGCCATTCCCACCAAGTCCAATGACCACCATGTTGTGATCCGATTTCTGAAAGAGCATATATTTTCTCCATTTGTAATTCCTAGGGCTATAATCAGTGATCGTGGAACCCATTTCTACAACTGACCATTCTCTTCACTCATTTCTAAGTATGGCATTACTCATAAATTTTCCACTGCATACCATCCTCAAACCAACGGTCAAGCTGAGTTGGCAAATAGATAAAATTAAGCAAATACTTGAAAAACTGTCAATCCCTCTCGTAAAGATTGGTCTGAGAAACTCTTTGATTCCCTTTGGGCATATCGAACTGCTTTCAAAACTATTCTAGGCAATTCACCATATAGATTGTTTTATGGAAAATCATGCCATTTACCTGTTGAAATTGAGAATAAGTCCTTTTGGGCAATAAAAAATGAACTTTGACATTTCTTTGGCTGAAACAAAAAGGAAATTAGATCTTAATAAACTCAAGGAACTTAGGATGTAGGCTTATGAAAATTCAAGGATCAATTAATCTAAAGTTCAAGCCTACCAATCTAGGAATATCAAAGTAAAACACTTTGAACTGGGAAAATTTGTGCTCTTGTATAGTTAAAAACTTCATCTACACCTAGGAAAGTTAAGGTCCAGATGGTCTGATCTGTACCTAGTGCATCATGTGTACCCTCATGGGGAAATAGAGATTCAGGATCCCACAAGTGGTCATGTCTTCAAAGTCAATGGTCATAGGTTAAAATATTTCATTGAATCATTCAATAAACAAGAAACCAAGGAGGATTTAACTGATCCAACATATGAACCAGAGAAAAATGTATGGATTTAGGGGACATCTCAGGATAACGACATTAAACAAAAGCGTTTCACGGGAGGCAACCCGTGGTTTTCATGTTTCCAATCAAAGTGAATCATCTTTTGATTCTTTCTGCTTCATTTTGTCATTTTTTGTTATATATACTGTTGACCTATTCTTATTTTATGAGTATAGATGGGTATGAAAGAGGAGCACTGTATTTATCCTTGTCACGCAGTGTGATCCCTGAGTAATACCTTATCAAGAAAATATAAAGAAGACAATGTATCATCAGTTTATTTTATTTTATTTATGTTTTAGTAGGTTAAAAAAATTAGACTCTTGACCTGTACTTCTTTTATGAGTATGGATGGGTATGAAAGGGGATCACCGTATTCATCTGTTTCACGCGGTGTGATCCCTGAGTAATACCTTACCCAGAAAATATAAATAAGACAATGTATCATTAGTTTGATTTAAAAAAAACATGGAAAATCATAAAAATGATGGTACTTGGAATTAAATAAATCATTGTGTTGTCTGCTTTGTCTGGTTTGTCCTTATTTTTATGGTTCAGGAACTATTTTGGGTGATACATGTTCAATCAAGGAGGTTCCTACATTCCCCAAGAGATCAAAGGAGTAATCTGGAGCATCATGAACTTCAACTTCAAAAACCAGGTGAATTTGTTCCATGTTTATCATTCTCAATTTCATCTTTTAACTCCTATCATACCCCCTTCTATGTTTTCCTTTCTTTAAACATTGGGGACAGTGTTATTCTATGTTTGGGGAAGATAAAAATGATTTTTTTTGTGAATAAAAACATGCATGAAAAGAAAAATTCCATTAACCATAAACATGATAACACACATTGAAAACTCTAAAATTGGATATCAAATAAATTTTGGATGACTTGATTCTGATTTTAATGCAAGTTTAAGTTCATGAGCATAGTTTTTGGAAAGTGCGGTTGTCCGATGTGATTTTTTTATTTTTACATTTTCATCCTCTTAATAAAAATTCCAAAATGCAAGTCTACTGGATCGTGGGTGTAAATTTGAGTTCTTGGATCCCTTTCATTATATCATAGGGTTCTGGGGTCACTTTTAGTTTAATTTGACTATCCAAAAAAAACAAAAAAATTGACAACATAGAGCAATGTTTTTTTTCCAAATGCATGGCGTCTGGCACTTGGGGATCGTGACTCCATAGTTGTCTTGCCCTGAGTTAGGCTTTATATATCTATTGTAGAGCATGAAATTGAAAATATGTGTGGCGTCCGGCACTTGGGGGTCATGACTTCATAGCTGTCTTTCCCAGATTTAGTCTTTTCATATCTATTGTGGATTAAAAAATCATCAAAAAAATAAAAAAAATGGATACTCATATTAAGGATTAATGTGATTCCCACCTAGCGCTTCCATTTTTTCCCCTTGAACAATAAAATGGGGCCCATATCTTTTGTGATGCACAACACTTCTTCATGCTTAATTGAAATTGGATGAAATGTGGCGATGAATTTGAACAAAGGAATGGGCTTTGTCTTGGGATATTCTTATTCTAGCATGTTTTAAATTATTTTTATTGGTTCCACAATTCTTTTGGTATGAGGTCTTTGGGTGAGCAATATGTATTAAAATGTTTTTGGAAAAGGGGATTTGAATATCATATTTGTAAAATATTTTGCTCGGGACTAGAAAAACTCAAGTTGGGGGGTGTCATTAGTCACTAAAAGTGGATAATATTAATTGTTAATATCTTAATATTAATGTGTTTAAATGTTTATAAACATAAATTTTATTACAATTCAGAAACTGAACTTCATTTCCCATCATTTTGCAATTCATGCTTAAAGTGTCAATTTGGGCCCACTCAATAATTTTATTGTGGAAATTACAATATTCATCATTTTATTTTGATAATTTGTTATATGATTCATCAATTTATTTGGAGAATTTTTTCTTTTAGGTCTGATGGATGAATCACAAGTGAAGATGGAGATTTTTTCACCTAAAGGCAGAAACTTGTTGGAAAAAGCATAATGGGCCTGAGGCCCATCAAAAGAATGTGGGGCCCAAAAACCAATCCCAATAAAGCTCAAATTTATAAAGTATAAATATAAAAATATGAGGATCATTTTATTCAACTGTGGCCGGAGCTAATTCTGATTTTTTCATGATGATAAAGGGATCTGAAGTTGAGATTTAAATGGTGGACCCGACATTAATGCACAGAAATCCTCCCACCATTTCGACCATAACATCCAAAAGGATAATCCAAATTTTTTGAAATTTTTAAATATTCTATAGGAAAGAGGGACGGAGATATGTCTCTTCTACAACCCCTACGGATTTTGCCTTCTTCAATTACAAATTCACTCGTCAATATGGTGGACGAATCTGGACAATTTTCCGGGTCAAATTTGAAACGTCAATTTCCTTTTGATTATTCACCATCCTTTTGACTCTATTAATTGTTGGGGGTGAATTAATTGTTGGGGGATGGACCTAAGGCACATAATATTCCTATATAAGAAGCTAGTGGTGAAGGGAATAGGGGTGGATATTTTTAGTATCATCTTTTGTTGCTTGTTTCATTATAAGGTTATGCTTCCAAATTTTCTTTGTAATGTTTTCCATTTCCATGTAAGTTTCTTTTTGGTATATTTAAGTTATTAATCAACTTATTTTTATTATATATTTTCCATTTTATTTATTAAAACTTTATTATCACAAATCATAGTGATATCGCTGTGTTGTTGTGAATTTGTTCACACATAGGGGTGAATTTCATTCACACACACGGAGGAGTGATCGTTATTTCCGCAGTTTTAATTTCTTCAATCCAATTCTTGTTAGTCATATTCCGCCCACCATTGAGAGTATACCATCAATGGAGGTCTAAAATTTTAATGTTTTGATCTTAGGAGGATGCAAAGGCTGGGTTTACGGTTATTTTATGAACGAAATGATGTTAATTGGATAATTAATTTAAGACATCCATTATTCAGTTATTTCTACTTTGCATCTTTACTGTGTTTGATAAAACTAAATTCAATTGCTAAATGACCATATACCTCGGATAGATCAGGAATTTATTTCTCTAAGTGTATAGGGGATTAGTAATTTTGTTTAGTAAGCACCAAACTAGAAAATGATGAAGGTAGTGTTATTTTTGAAGAATAGATTCATCAAGAATTAATAAAACCAAAATTGACTAAAGAAGTAAAATTCCTTCAATCCACCCCGAGCATAATACTAAGATAAACCCATTAAAGGGTTATCCCTCTATTTATGGTATACTCTCAATGGTAGGCGGAAGATGACTAACAAGATTTGGATTGAAGAAATTAAAACCGCAGAAATAACGAGCACTCCTCCGTGTGTGTGAATGAAATTCACACCTATGTGTGAACTAATTCACAACAACACAGAGATATCACTATACTTTGTGATAATAAAGTTTTAATAAATTAAATGGAAAATATATAAGAGAAATAATTTTATTATGAACTTAAAGATACAAAAAAGAAACTTACATGGAAATGGAAAACATTACAAAAGAAATTTGGAAGAATAACCTTACAATGAAACAAGCAACAAAAGATGATAATAACAATATTCACCCCTATTACATTCATCCCTATATCCTTATATAGGAATATTAGGAGCCTTATGTCTATCCCCCAATAATTAATAGATTCAAAAGGATGGTGAATAATCAAAAGGAAATTGACGTTTCGTATTTGACCCGAAAAACTGTCATGATTCGTCCACCATATTGATGTGTGAATTTGTAATTGAAGAAGGACGAATCCAGAGGTGTTGTAGATTATAAATATCGTCTTCATTCGGTCCTCTATTATCTTTATAAATTTCAGTAAATTTGGCTCAACCATTTGGAAGTTATGGTCGAAATGGTGGGAGGATTTATGTGCATTAATGTCAGGTCCACCATTTAAATCTCAACTTCAGATCACTTTATCATCATGAAAACATCTGAATTAGCTCCAGCCACAGTTGAATAAAATGATCCTAATATTTTTATCTTTACACTGTATACATTTTATCTTCATTGGGCTTGGTTTCTAGGTCCCACATTCTTTTGATGGGCCTTCGGCCCATTATGCTTTTTCCAGCAAGTTTCTACCTTCAGGTGCAAAAATCTTCATCTTAACTTGTGATTCATCCATCGGACCTAAAAGAAAAAATGTTCCAAATAAAGTGATGAATCATATAAAAAATATAAAATTAAATTTATGAATATTGTAATTTCCACAAGAAAATTATTGAGTGGGCCCAAATTGACACTTTAAACATGAATTGCACAATGATTGGAAATGAAGTTCAATTTCTGAATTGGAATAAAATTGATGTTTATGAACATTTAAAAACATTAATATTAAGATCTTAACAATTAATTTTATCCACTTTCAGTGACTAATCAATTCTTTACTAATGTTGGTTAACTACCGCTTTGCATAGCATCTCATCTGAACTTCCGATCTGGATTCCCCCTGATGCTCTCATCCCACACCATCTCTATGATATCACCATTCACCATTCACTTTTCCTTCTCTTAATGAACCCATTTACTAGGTAAATGAGTTCAGGAAGAGAAGGAAAAGTTAATTTTGAATAATGATATCATAGAGATGGTGTGGGGTGAGATAATCGTGGGGATGTCTGATTGGAAGTTCAGATCAGATGCTATATTAAGCGGTAGTTAACCAACAGTAGTGAAGTGCACAAAGAATCTTTACTTTTGTTTTTAGCTTATATCTAGACCAAAGAATACCTTTGGAAAGATGTAAAGGTAATGTTTGGATATAATATCTCCATTTTAATGAAAAATTATATAATGAAATGTTGATTTTATTTTCATTATTCCTTACAGGGTTCGTTTATTTTAGAATATTTATGTCCATGTGACATACCTTTGCAGGAAGAGAAACAATGTTGTGTCTTCTCAATCATAGAGGTAATCTTGATGTTTTCACAATAAAATAATTATCCATAGAATTAAGGAATTTTTCCATATTTATGTTTAATTTACTTCATTTATGTAAGAAATATTAATCTACTCATATGTGATATCAATATATAAAATGTTTAGGTCATTATAGTTAGTATCAGAGTAACTAACCTTTTCAAAATCAAGAAAACACATTAATTTATTTTTATACTTTATGGAGATGATCCATAAGTCATTAGAAATGTGTAGGAATCAATCCCACCTCAATACGACACACAATGTGACTGGTATGATTCAAAGTGTCTCTTTTTATTTAAAATTGACATTATTTTTAGTTAAAAGAACAAGTGATATACTGAAAACTGAGTAAATGCATTTAATTTGTCTTGATACTTTAGGTAAACAATACATAAGTCATTTTTGACATGTATGAATTGATCTCTCTTCAATTAAATGCACAATGTTTCTTGTATGACTCAAAGTGTCTCTATTAATTTAAAATTGGCATTAATTTTAGAAAAAAACACAAGTGACATACTGAAAAGTGAGTAAACGCATTCAGATTGTTTTTATACTTTAGTAAAACGATCCGTGAGTCATTTTTTTATGTAATAATAAACCCCATCTCAATCAGACTCACAGTGTGCCCGATATAGCTAAAAGTGTCTGTTATCAATTGAAAATTGACATTTTAGCTCAAAATGTGGAACTCACGAAAAACCCAGAAAACCCAATCCAATTGTCTTCATAATTTATACTAACAATTCATAAGTTCTTTGTGACATGTATGAAGCAATCTCATATCAAACCAACGCACGATGCAACTCGTATGACTCAAAGTGTGTGTTTCCAGTTTGAAATGACATTTTAGTAAAAAAACACAACCGACATACTACAAATGGAGAAAAAACTTTTGGATTGTTTTTATAATTTAGTAAAATGATCAATAAGTCATTTGTGACATGTTTTAATTAACTGTACCTCAATTAAATGGACAATATGACTGGTATGACTCAAAGTGCCTCTTTTTATTTAAAACTAACATTAATTTTAGAAAAAAAACAGAAGTGGCATACTGAAAATCGAGCAAATTCATTCAGATTGTTTTGATACTTTAAGAAAATAACCCATGATACATTTTTGAAATGTAATAATCAACCACACCATAATCTGATGCACAATGTGGCCGGTATGGTTAAAAGTGTATTTTAACATTTTAAAATTGACATTTTATCTAAAAGAACTAAGTAATACCACTCCAATTGCATTAATACTTTAGGATAATGATTCATAAGTTCTTTGTGACATGTATGAAGTAGTCTTATATCAGACAAACACATGATATGACTGGTATAACTCAAAATGTGTGATTCTAGTTTGAAAGAACATTTTAGTAAAAAAACACAATTAACATACTATAAACTGGGAAAACACATTAAAATTGTTTTTATACTTTTGTAAAATGAACCATAAGTCATTTATGACATGTATGAATTTACCTCACCTCAGTTCAATGTATAATGCGACTGGTATGACTCAAAGTGTCTCTTTTTATTTAAATTTTACATGAATTTTAGAAAAAACACAAATGACATACTGAAAACTGAGAAAACACATTAAAATTGTTTTTATACTTTACTAAAATGATCCATGAGTCATTTGTGACATGTACAAATCAACCGCACCTCAATCTAACACACGGTACGATCAGTATGGCTAAAAGTTTCTGTTATTAGTTTAAAATTGATATTTTAGCTCAAAAAGTGTCACTAAATGAAAACCAAGAAAACCCACTCAAATTATCTCCATACTTTAGGATAATTATTCCTAATTTTTTTATTATGTATATGAATTAGTCACATATCAAACAAATGCATGATGTGACTGATATGGCTCAAAAGGTGTCTTTTCAGTTTGAAATAACATTTTTGTAAAAAAACACGACTGACATACTACAAACTGAGAAAACACATTCATATTGTTTTGATACTTTAGGAAAACGATCCATAAGTCATTATTTACATTTAGGAATCTCTCTCACCTCAATTCAGCACAAAATGTTACTGGTATGGCTCAAAATGTCTCTTTTTATTAAAAATTGACATTAATTTTAGAAAAAAACACAAGTGACATACTGAAAACCGATAAAACACTTTCATATTGTTTTGATACTTTAGGAAAACAATATATGAGTCATTTTTGATTTTTATGAATCAATCGAACCTCAATCTGATGCACATTTTGACCGGTATGGCTAAAAGTGTCTGTTATCAGTTTAAAATTGATATTTTAGCTCAAAATGTGTCACCTACTGAAAACCAACATAACCCGCTCCAATTGTCTTCATAATTTAGGATATAAATTCATAAGTTCTTTGTGACATGTATAAAGCAGTATCATATCAAACCAATGAATGATGTAACCGGTATGACTCAAAATGTGTGTCTCCAGTTTGAAATGACATTTTAGTAAAAAAACACAACTGACATACTACAAACTGAGTAAACACATTCAGATTGTTTTGATAATTTAGTAAAATGATCTACATGTTTTTTTTTGACATGTAGGAATCGACTGAACCTCAATTCAATGCACAATGCGACTAGTATAACTCAAAGTGCCACTTTTTATTTAAAATTGAAAATAATTTTATAAAAAACACAAGTGACATACTGAAAACTGAGCAAACAAATTCATATTGTTTTGATACTTGAGGAAAATGATCCAAGAGTCATTTTCGATGTGTACTAATCAACCATACCTCAATCTAACACACAGTGTGACTGAAATGGATAAAAGCATGTGATCAGTTTAAAATTAACATTTTAGCACAAAACGTGTCACTCACTGAAAACCAGGAAAACCCGCTCCAATTGTCTTAATAATTTATGATAACAATTCATAAGTAATTTTTGATGGTTATGAATTAGTATCATATCAAACCAATGCACGATGCGACCAGTATGACTCAAAATGCATGTTTTTATTTTGAAATGACATTTTAGTAAAAAAACACAATTGACATACTATAAATTCATCAAACACATTTGTATTCTTTTGATACTTTAGGAAAATGATCCATAAGTCATTTCTGACATGTATGAATCAACCACACCTCAATTCAATGCACAATACGACTGGTATGACTCAATGTGTCTCTTTTTATTTAAAATTGACATTAATTTTAGAAAAAAAACAAAAGTGGAATATTGAAAACTGAGCAAACACATTAAAATTGATTTGATAATTTTTAAAAACAATCCATCAATCATTTGTGACATGTAGGAATTAACTTCACCTAAATCTGTTGCACGGTGTGATCGGTATGGCTAAAAGTGTCTGTTATCAATTTAAAATTGACATTTTAGCTCAAAAAGTGCCCCTCATTGAAAACCAAGTAAACACACTCCAATTGTCTTCATAATTTAGGGGAAAAATTCATAGGTTCTTTACGACGTGTATGAATCAGTCTCATATCAATCCAATGTATGATGCTACCGGTATGACTCAAAATGTGTGTTTTTAGTTTCAGATGACATTTTAGTAAAAAAAACACAACCGACATACTACGAACTGAGCAAACACATTCTGATTGTTTTGATACTTTAGGAAAATGATCCATAAGTCATTTGTGACATGTAGGAATCCATCGTACCTCAATTCAATGAAAAATGCAACTGGTATGACTCAAAGTGTCTATTTTTATTTAAAATTGACATTAATTTTAGAAAAAAAAACAAGTGACATACTAAAAACTGAGAAAATACATTTGAATTGTTTTGATACTTTAGGAAAATGATCCATTAGTCATTTTTGACATGTAGGAATCAACCGCACCTCAATCCGACAAATGATGTGACTGATATAAATCCAAATGTTTCATTTAAATTTGATATTAATTTCAATAAAAGAACAAGTGACATAATCAAAATAGAGAACACCCGTTCAGAATATTTTAATATTTTAAAACAATAATCTATGACTCATTTGTGATGTGTAGAAATCAACCCCACCTCAATATGATGCACGATGTGACTGGTATAACTCCAAATGTGTCTCTTTTATTTAAAATTAACATTTTATTAATGTATTCTTTCATATTAATGTTTATTTTATTTCATTATTTTATTACTGACATAATATTTGTTTTCTTACATAGGTGGATTTTTTTTTTTGAGTTTGTATGCTTTGTTGGGAAACTAATACCATGTAAGACAATTTGTGAGAGGGGATCACAGATGAAAAGGGATGAAACATTAATGTTTTTAACTGTGTGTTGGATAATTGTAATTGTAACCATATAAAACATTGTTTGAAATGTATATAAGAGTGTGTTTTTTTTGTATTCATGATGTCAAGTAAATGTATATAGCTTTGTTTGTGAAACTCTTGTGTGCATTGTTTCATTCTTCTATGATTTGTTCATGTGCATGTGTTGTTTTGTGCAGGTGTGTAGGTGCTTGGAGTTCTGTTAAATAAACATCACATCACAAGCAACTAGGCCTTTATCAGTTCTATTTTGAGCCCTGATAAAGAGCCCCCTTTATCAGTGATTTTTTAGCAATGTTAAAGGGTATCCCCCCTTTATATTAGCTGTGATTAACAACGCTTTTATAGCACTGTTAAAAGCGGTTCCTAGAACATTTAAAAGCCTTATTTGTAGTAGTGATCCCACAAGGAGCTCCCCCAAAAAGAACATAATTTTAATAATAACAACAACATTTATTTTTTTCATAGAAAAATAATTTAAAGGTAAAAAATATTATAATTTTGAAAACCCAAAAAATAACACTAAATCTATCTATAAATTAATTATAAATTATATGTGATGATCTTCTCTTCTGGTTCTAGCATCAATAAATCAATTAATCCTCGATTGATTTCTGTTGTTCATGACATTCTTCATCATATAAATCTCAGATTATTTATCGATTATGATAAAATGATTAGTTGGTTATGCCTTATAGGTGCTTCTCCTGCGCTTGAAACCTTCAGTGGCAGCCTACCCCATTGTGGCGTGGCTAACCTCCCTTCGTTAAATTTTACTAAGGAAATGAGTAAGTCCTCACAGGAAAATAAGGATCGTTCATGGTGAAACCCATGCACTTTTATGTGGTCTTCCCCAAATCTAAAAGAACAAAGGCATGGAAAATGCCTTCAATATAGAATAATCACCTACCGTGTTGTATGGTTTTTGCCTGCAGTGTGGTTTATTGCAACATAAAACTGTTGATCTCTGAAGATGTCTGAAACACTTCAAATTTCCAAAAACTCCAAAATTTTCCAAACATCCCAAAAATTATACAATATAAAATATTAGCATGACATGGGGGTGTCACTGTCATAGTCACTTCTAAAAGGTTATTTTCAAGTTGTTTTTTTCATCTTATATTATATTAGGTGTTTGGGGGTATAATTACATTAAACACATAAACACCACACACAATCCAGAAAGGAAATCCATATCCCCCCTAAGAGATAACCCATCCATCTAGCCTTATTTATTCAATACATAGTCTGAATGAATGGTGGGCATGAATCCCATTACATAGAAAAAGGCCCACAAACTGGCCTGAAGACCAGTGCAGCGTCATGCCTGCAGAAATTCGCTCCCACCCATATTTAAAACTGTGTCTGATGCATGATTACGAAGAGACTTTACCACTCGGTCAAGCCCCCAACTTCTTTTTTTCATCATAATTAGTGTATTACTAGTAGTGCAAGATCCCGTAAAAAAACTATTTTTATGCACATAAAAGTTAGAATTGATTTCAGTTGTTCCCATAGGTATTAGAATTTATTTATCTTAAATATTTTTTTTACCTTAGAAAATGTGGAAGGAGTTTGAAATATTATTTGGAAAATTATTTTAGCTTAAACTAATGAATGTAACCCTTATAGTGAATGTTTTCTAAGAATAAATCACATTGAAACTCTTTATACTAATATTATTCTCAACATTCTTTGCACTGTATCCATAAAATCAAAGTTAATAAAGTGAATACATGAAGTATATCTAAAAATATCTAATTTTTAGAATATTATATATAAAATTTAGTTCTCTTTTTCTCCTAGTAACAATTGTAGTGTCATATATTCTGCATTACAATATGTGAGCATCATTACAAAAAAATTTCAAGAAAACTAATTATCTCATAGGGATATTATAGTGCTCAAATAGTTTATAAATATATTGAGTGGTGGAACAAACCTTAATAGAAAAAAAAATCTCCAAAATGTTCATTTGTCTCATGGTCAGGTTGTAGGGGATATAATCGTCACTAATTTTCATGTGATATAATATAACCTTGTAAATAATCTAGCTTGTGTGTTTTGTAATTCTCAAGTTGAAATCATTGACCATCTACAAATTAATAATCCTCTCCCCATTAATATGCCATAAAGGAAATCCAATTAATAGATAATAAATTATATTCATAATTTTTATTTCTTAAAAAAAATTCTTTAAATTCATTTTTGTTCCATTTGAGATTAACTAATGCATTATTGTGTACAATTGGAGGATACATCCCTTGACAAGATAGTGTAGAAAAGTGATATTTGAGACCAATGTCAAACATGCATCGATGAATAAAATGTTGTTTTCTATAACTTGTTCTTAATAATATGATAATTACATTCTGTTAAAGTGGGAGAGAGATGGAGAAGAGTTTATGTAACTCAGGAATCAAGGAAATAAAAAACCATCTTCAATTATATACATTAGAGAAAATATGGTTGAAGCTGGCACATCCTATTCTTTTTCTCTCTTCTACAAAAAAATTATCTTCTCTTTCCAATGGTGTTGATGGGTATAAAGTAGTATCTTTTTGTTTTCATGGGTATATATATATATATATATATAGAAGTTGATCTAGTTGTGAAGGCATAATATGGAGAAGAAGACACAAGTTTCAAAAAGAGGAGATGGCAGTGTTAGGTTCAAAGGGGTGGGTGGGGAGATGAGGCGGTGGATGATGCATGTGACCCACCCCTCCCCAACCCCGCTCTTCTTTTAATAAAAAAATATATAAATTATAAAACCCTCCGCTTTCACGTCACCGTCAATCCTCACCATACATCTTCTATTGCCCGATTCAGTGTATGGAAATTAAAACCTCCACGTGTATTCCTCGTACGAATTTTGGGTGTGGACACTATTGAATTTGAGCTTGTTTGATGTTTTGAAGTTTCACATTAATAGTTTTTTTATAAAAAAGATAGATCCGAATTTCGAAACCGTTTATTTAATTGTTCCATCCCAACATTTACAATTGACATGTCAGCTCCCCGCACACGTCACATATAATACTAAGATGGTTGTTTTGTGATTTCACTTCATTCTGATACCATTTGATACAGATATGATAGTTAAAATTACATTTTAGTATTTTAAAATGATAAAAAATGTTTTTGGTAATTACGGACAAACAACACCTAAAATTGATTTTTTTCATACTCCATCATTTCAAAAATCATTATATGGTTGTTATCATATGATTTCACCATATTTAGAGGTCGTTAAGTTGGCTTTGATCCCCTCATACGCATGTTTTTATAGGATTTCAAACCTTTAAAAACTACTTATTCGGTCTTTCCAGGAAGCCCGAATATCCGATTAACGTGTTGTCTGCTCACACATGTCACAAATAATATTAATACAATTGTCTTATTATTACTTCTCATTTTGAGGACGTTTGTTATGGAACAGGCCATTAAACGAATGTTTTCCAATTTTAAAACAATAAAAGTGTGTTTCAGATCTATCATACAAACAATGCTTTGAATTAAAATTTCATCTACTCGACTATTTCATAAATCATTGTATAGTTGTTGTCTTATGATTTCCAAACATTCAAAGGTCATCCAGTTGGGTTCAATACCGCAAATCGGTCCAAGGGTAGCGCTACCCTTTATCAGTGCTAGTAAAAAAACTTTGATAAAGGGGTATCTTTATCAATGCTAATAAAGGGGGTATATTTAAAAAAAATATTTTATTAAAAATAATATATAAATATAATATATATTTTTTGAAAATATGTTTTACATAAGTATAAATAGAAATTTAAACTTAATATATAATATATTTCGTAAAAAAGGTTTATGAAATAATTTTGAAAATATTTTTAATTACTAATTTGGTAATTTTTATCAAGTAATAGTCATTTAATAACAATTTGAATATAAAAAAATAAAAAAAATAAATTAATGATCTAAAATAAGTTTAAAATGCAACTCGAACTTCAAACGCATATATCTTTTGATTCGGATGTCTGTTTGAGCTCTACCACATATCAAATCGAAGTCTGCGACAAACTCTATGCCCTAATAATTTAAGGTAAACCCCTGTCACATTTTTAGAGGTCAAAAAAGGCTCAGAAGGCTTCCAAAACTGAATTTTTAGTATGGGTATCCCGATTTTTTAACATTCAATGGATTAACACCCCCGTTTAAGAGGGTATTTTTTCCCTTTTTCAATGATTATTGAATTTCTTCCTAGGGATTACATTCATATTGATTTTATGGATTTGAAATTTTATCGATTTTTAAATTTTAATATTATTTATAATTAAATATATACCAATATATAACTATTTTTATATATTCACATATAAAAATTTAATTTTATAAATAAATAATTAAACATATTTACATATAAAATATATTTCTCAGTGTATAAGGCTTATCTAAATAAAAACTAATATCTATTTTATTTAAAATACAAATATATGAATATTTATATATCCATATAATGTGTGTGTGTGTGTGTATTAGTGTGTATCTGTATTAATACACTAATATATATTATTTATATATTCTAACATATGTATATACATATTATTATATAATATATGTGTATATATATAAATATATATAAATATGTATAATTATACTTATAGATACATGTAATATATATATATATATGTATATATATATATATATGTATGTCTTATATATGTATGTATTTATTTATTTATAAACTCACACAAAAACCATATTTTATAAAAAAAATTAAAACTAATCTTATAAATATATATATTAAAATAACTATATATATATGAATAAAAATCTATATTAATATATAAAAAATATAACTAAAAATATAAGTAAATAAATAGATATATCATTAAGGGGAGGACAAAACAAAATGGGTGAGTGGTAGAGGTGCAGATGCGGAAGGGAGAGGTCTCATACTCAAATCCAAGCGGAGTAAAGGGTGTGCGGGTGGGTGTAGGTGGGTCTAGCTCTGTTAAAGGGGTGTGCTGGGGGAGGGGGACAAGTGGGTGAGTGGGTGGGTGCAGGGGGGTGGGGGTTGAGATTTGTTATAGGGGTGGTCAAGCAGTGTTAAAAGGGACTCCGATTTACACAAAAATATTATTATTATTATTATTAATGACTTTTATCAGCACTGAAAAAAGTTTGATAAATACCCCTTTTATGATAAAAGGCCCGTTTTATCAGTGTTTTTTTAACACTGATAAAAGAGGTGTTTATCAGCGCTTTTTTTAGCACAGATAGAAGAGACCCCCTTTAAATAGTGCTTTGATTTTCAGTTCTTTTTTAGCGTTGATAAATTAAATTTTTAGCGCTTTTAAAAGTCATATATGTGATTGTGTTTTGACCCTCTAACACATGTTTTTAAAGAACATCAAACCTTTAAAAACTGATTATTCGGTTATTTTGGATAGGAAACAGATTCAATAGACACATCGTCTACTCGTACACATCACAAATAATCCTAAGACAGTTGTTCTGTGATTTCACATCATTCTGAGGCTGTTTGATGTGGATCAGATCGTTAAACGCACATTTTGATGGTTTAAAACAATAAAATTTTGTTTTTAGTCATATTATTAAAACGATACCTCAGAATGACGTTTCTTCTACCCCATCATTTAATAATCACTTTATGGTTATTTTTTCATGATTTCACGATATTCAGAGGCCATTCAATTGGTTTTGACCCCCCACCATACACATGTTTTTAAATGATTTCAAATTTATAAAAACTATTTATTCGATCATTCTTGGTAGACCACACATCTGATTGACCTTATAGCTACTTTCACACGTCACATATAACAATAATACAGTTGTCCTATTATTTCACCTCATTTTGAGGTAGTTTGTTATGCATCTAATTATTAAAAGCATGTTATAATGCTTTAAAACAATAAAAGTGCATTTTGGGTCATATCAGGAAAATGACACTTCTAATTGACATTTCATCTTCTGAACCATTTAAAAATTCAATGTATAGTTATTTTACTACAATTTTATGGCATTCGAAGATCATTCGGTTGGTTTTGACCCCCCTCGAAGGTAAATTTTTAAAGGACATCAAACCTTCAAAAACATCTTATGTAGTCGTTTCAGCCATACCACTTGTCTGATTGACGCCTTGTCTACGTGTACACATCACAAATAATACTAAGATGGTTTTCCAGTTATTTCAGGTCATTATGAATCCATTTTCAATGGATCTTACTATTAAATGCACATTTTAGTGTTTTATAACAATAAATGGGTGTTTTTGGTCATCCCAGACAACAACAACTCAAATTGGTATTTCTTCTACTCAACCATTTAAAAAATCATTATACCATTGTTTTAATATTATTTAATGAAATTTAGAGGCTATTAGATTGGTTTTAACCCTCATACGCATGCCTTTAAAGGGCATCAACCCTTTAAAAACTGTTTATTTGGTCATTTCGGTCAAACTGCATATCTGATTGATGTGACGTCTACTCACACATGAAAAAATAACGCTAATATGGTTTTACTATTATTTCAACCCATTTCAAGATCTTTCATTATGAGTTTGACTTCTAAATGCATGTTTTGTGTTTTAAAACAATAAAAGTGTGTTTCATGTCATATTAGGAAAATGATTCCTTAGATTGACATTCTATCTACTCAATCATTTCACAAATCACTGTATGGTTGTTATTGTTTAATTTCACTGCATTATGAGTCTATTCAGTTGTTTTTCACCCAATGATGCCAGTTTTTAAATGGATTTAAACCTTTAAAAACTGATTATTCGATCATTTTGAACAGACCGTGTGTTCAATTGACATGTCGTATGCTTGTACACATCACAAATAATACTAATACGATTGTCTTGTGATTTCCCATCATTTTATGTCCATTTGATATGGATTTAACCGTTCAACGCACGTTTTGTTCTTTTAAAACAATAAAAGTTCATTTTCGTCTTTCTAAAGAAAAAGGAACCTTAGATTGATGTTTCATATATTCCACCAATTCAAAAATCAATGTATAGTTATTTTTCCCGATTTCATAGAATTCAGATCACATTTGGTTGGTTTTGACCACTAAACACCCATTTCAAAGGGTGTTAGATCTTTAAAAACTATTTATTCGGTCCTTCCGAACAAATCACATGTCTAATTGATCTGTTTTCTACTCTCAATCATCAAAAATAATACTAATATATTTTCCTATCATTTCACCTCATTTTGTGGCTGTTTGTTATAGATCTGAAAATTAAATGTATGTTTTAGTGTTTTAAAACAATAAAAGTGTGTTTTGGGTCAAATATTGAAAATGACACCCTAGATTGATGTTTCGTCTGGTCAACCATTTCACAATTCACTGTCTGTTTTTTTCTATTGTTTCATGATATGTGAATGACTTTAGGTTGATTTTGACCTCCCAAACACACATTTTTAAAGGGCCTTAACACTTTTAAAACTATAAATTTGGTTGTTTCGACCAGACCACACTTATGATTAACGTGTCTTCTACTCGTACATTCCAAAAATAATTCTAAGACAGTTTTCTTATAATTTCATGTCATTCTGAGGTTGTTTTCTATGGATCCGACTAATAAATGCACGTTTTAGTTTTTTTAAACAGCACAAGTGTGTTTTAGTTTAGCTCAGGAAAACGAAACTTTAGATTGGAATAATCTTCACTCCACTGTTTAAAAAATAATTATACAGTTTTTTTTCCTGATTATATGGCATTTGTTGGTCGTTCAGTTGGTTTTGATCCCAAGAAACACGTTTTTAAAGGACATTAAACCATTCAAAATAGCTTATTTAGTCATTTCAGACACAACACACATCCAATTGACGTGACATCTACTCACACATGTCAATAATAATATTAATATGGTTTTCAAATTATTCCAGCCCATTTCAAGGTCATTTTTTATGGATTTGACTGTCAAACGCTTGTTTTTTGTTCAAAAACAACAAATGTGTGTTTCAAGTCATATTGGGAAAAATAATCCTTTAATTGAAATTTCATCTACTCGACCATTTCAAAAATCATGGTATGTATTTTATTTTCTAACCTCACATTTGGAGGTCGTTCGACTGGTTTTGACCCTCTTACACACGTTTTTAATGGGTGTCAAACCTTTAAAACTATTTATTCGGTCATTCCAAATAGAACACACATTCTATTAATGTTTATTCCACTCATACACATAAAAAATAATCCTAAGAAACTTTTATTATCATTTTACATCATTATAAGGCTTTTTGATATAGATCTAACCCTTAAACACACATTTTGGTGTTTTAAAACAATAAAAATACTTTTTTGCCATTCTGGGAGAACAACATCTTAGATTGTCATTCCATAAATTCCATCATTTAAAAAATCATTGTACAAATATTTTTACTGATTTCATAGCATTCAGAGGCTGCTCATTTTTTTTGAACTCCCCCCCTGAACACACTTTTTTAAAGGATGTTGAACCATTAAAAACCTCTTATTCAGTCATTCTAGGAAGAGTGAAAACCGACTAACGTTCCATATGCTCACACATGTCAAAAATAACACCAATATAATTTTTTTATTATTTCACCTCATTTTGTGGTCATTTTTTATGGATCTGACCATTTAACAACATTTTTAGTATTTCAAAATAATAAAATTGTGTTTTGGGTCATATTGGAAAAACAAACCCTCAAAGTGATGTTTCATCTACTTTAACATTTTACAATTCACTATAAGGTTATTGTCCAGTGATTTAACAACATTAAAGGGTCGTTTGGTTAGTGTGGACCCCTTGACAAACATTTTTAAAGGGCATCAAACATTTAAAAACAGTATATTCAGTCATTTTGAGCACACCACAAATTCGATTGTGATGTCGTATTCTCATAAACATCAAAAATAATACTAAGATAGTTTTCCTATGATTTCACACCATTATGATGTCATTTGTTAAGGATGTCATTATTAAATAAATGTTTTGGTGTTTTAAAACAATAAGTGTGTTTTCAGTCATCCCAAGTAAACGACACCTCAAATTGATGTTCTATATACTCCACTATTTCAAAAATCATTGTACAGTTGTTGGTACCTGATTTCATGACATTCAAAGGTTGTTTGGATCATTTTGACCCCTAGAATAAGGTTGTCACTGGGTTAGGTCAGGCTGCGTTGAAGGTGGTTTTGGACCTGACCTAACAAAAAGAGAATGGGTCAGGTCATATGCTTTATGAGTAGGCAAACCGACCCAACCTAACCTATGAGGGGCTAGGGTACATGATGCATGGCCAAATGACCTGACCCGACCCGGCCCGTTTGGGTCAAGTCGGGTTAATTGGGTTATTGATGCACCACAAGCCACAAAGAAGGATTGAGATAGGCCACCATTGGTGGGATTTAACTACCCAAAATTTTTCCATATAATATATACATTACTATTAGACATAAAAATAACCACTTGGAAATTAGATTCTAGAATAAAACTAGTTATATAAGTGATAGAGACACATTTCTATACTAATAAATTTGGAAGAACTTACATAGAAATACAAATTCAAACAACTTTTTTAGAAACAAAGCTAACGTCCCTTATTCAAATAGCTTATCAACAACCTCTAAGAAGCTCTTAAAAGTAGCTTTTAATAGTTAAAAATAACAGAATGGAAATACGTGACAACACAAGCATCCCTTATTAGAAAAAATCATCATAATTGAGTTATAATTTCTATAAGAAACTTCCAAAAAATTTAATCAAATAGACATGTACATATAAATTCAGCTAATGGTAACTGAAAAAAATCAATCAGCTATCTATATATTGTCCTACTATATCAAAAAAATCTACAAGTACCAAGAACCAGATCATCATTTGGTTCCATACATTAGTTTGGATTAGTAACGAACATTGATTATCAAGCATATTCCAATCCAAGGAAGCAGTGAACAACAAAAATATTTAGGATATATTTCTATCACATAACAGAAACATGAATTAATAGAAGAAATTAATAGCACATGGTATAAAAAATAAGTAAAATCATTTCAAAATGGGAGTTTATTTATTAACAAAATAGCAACCCAGCTTGGGGTAATTTTGTAGGACCTTAATAATACTAAAACACCTAAACTTTTAGGAATAATTTTACCTTGATTTGAGAAATCAATTTGACACACCTTTAGGTAATCAAGAGTGCTTAATAGATAATGGGATTTTTGGATTAAATTGAAATTTTTAGTTGACGTAGTAAGAGTTTATACAACTAGTCTTGAAGAAATTACTCCAACTAGCCAATACACCTTTGATAAATGAAGTGAAATTATACCAACCTGAAAATTCAGAAAATTAGAAGCACTTCAGTGAGATAGAAAAAGGTTTATACAATTATTCCTCCCACTAAACAATGAGTGAATAGTCTTATTTAACATAACCTACCCTAGGACTACGCCCGAACATGGAAGGTTGTGTTTAAATTAAATAGAAATAGAAACATTTCAGTGGCATCAACACTATGAATCAGTCAAAAATAAAGAAATGTTTGAATTCCCAATGACTAAATAAATGTATACTATAAATAATTTATAAAACAATCGGAAATTTAAACCTTCACGAAGAGTGATACTTCATTATATTTTAGACAGTGACATTTTAATCAGGAGTTGTCAATGATGTCATATCTTAAAAAAACAATAGACTTCATTGTTTTTTAATCTGAAAAAATCTATTTATAGATGAATTTCACGCAGAAATGTTAGTATAAAACACGATTAAAAATTACATGGTAGACCTAAGTGAAGGAAATTAATTTTTCAATTCATCCATGTCCCAAGTTGATAAATAATTACTAGATAGTGGAATTACTAAGAAACATAAATTAAAAGTATATAACATTAGCTTTGTATTCAATTTCTAATTAGGACACTATGTTTCTGATGATTTGAGATGTCAAGAGGGATGCTATTGATATATCAGAGTTAATAGATGATGATTGTCCATGGATTCAATATGTTAAAACTAAGGTAAAGGTAGAATAACCTGCAGTCAAATCAGATATAAATTAGAAAATAATTCAACATGTATACCCAATGGAAAAAACAACTCAACAACAATAATATTGTCTAGCTCAATAACCTATACCCATATTAACTCTAAATTAGGGATTATAATACTTTATTATATGTTTCTCAATGTTTAAAGACATTAGATACATAAAACCACAAAATATTATTATGTAACTAAACATTAGTAGAATTAGTATACAACATGAATGTAAATAATAATAAAAAATAAAATTACATGAAACTTCAAAATGAGGCTCTAATATGTTTGGTGCCCCAACATGTAATATACAATATTCCATTAGGAATGTAATAGGATAAATAAAATGAAAAAAACAAATGAATACAAACCAATGATGTATAAATAAAATTAAAATAAATTAGATGTATCCAAACTAAAAATGGAACGTTTCATTTTGAATTTAAAGACTTGAACCAGAATATATCAAGACATGCCTTAATTAAAGTCAGAGAAACTGATTTTAATGACCTTCTATGGATTTAGAATGAATCTAATTAGAAAGAATAATATTGAGAACTTTTGTGAAAGTCAAACATATTAATAACTTCTCTAAGATAGGTGATATTAAGAAATTAGAGGGAAGGAGAATAGTGATGAAAAGAAAAGACCAAAAGATGATTTAGATGTGTTATGATAAAGTTGTAAATGAATGAAAAAACACAAATATATTAAACATTCACTTTGAGATGGTAGTTATAGTAAATAATTACAGTTTTATGAAAAACAAATATCAAAGAACATATATAGAACATAAGTAATTGGATTATAATACGTATTAACAATGAATCTAATAATAGTTATAGAAAAGTATAAAATATATATGATAATTATTTTTATCATCATTTTTATATAAATAGAACATTTTTTTTCAATTTAAACTACTCTATAACCTTTTAGAAAATCATATTTCCATGCATATAAACTTTAGAAGATGGAAATAACACATGTAATTACAAACATTATTGTCCCAAATGTTGATAAGTGCACCATAATTCATAGTATTACCTGATGTTTGGATGTTTGGGAGTTAATAGTAGCTTAATGTGACTAAGACATCATGTAATAGGAAATGACATGAAAAGAGTAAAATTGAGAGATATTTGAAGATATTTCACTAGATTCGAAAGGTTTTCATTGTATGGATATTGAGATTTAACATTAGCATCGTGTCATTAAAACTTGAACACTACAGTAGGCAAGGAATGTGGTGATAAATTAAATCGAAGCTCTGGATTGAATTAATTTTTTTATATGAATAAAGGCATGCAACAAAGATATTATAAACATAGTTATGATATCCAAAAATGTAAAATGAAAATATTTTATGAAATTGGAAATTAATAAATAAATTTTATTCTTAATATTAATTATTAAGTTAACTTCAAATATAGATATGTTTGTTTAAAGAAAAACTCATGGTACATGGCCCAAAAGGATTTCATGTAGTCTTTAATGAAATAAACAAAATATAGAAAGTGAATATGAAAATAGTTTAATTAGTAATCTATACCCCTATTATTTATTTATCTAGTTTAACTAAAAAATTTTTTTGAGGAATATTTATTAAATCAACTTACTCATTAATTGACAACCCTAATATTTATTTGATCAACTAAGTTAATATTTTAGAAATTATTGAAGTTTGATATATCACTTTAAATTATGTGAACGTGTGAAGATTGAGAAAATTGCATTGAATACATAATGAGTACAATATAGAGCAAAAAAATATCATTTACTATATATAAAATTTGTATATATCTCTTACCTAAATTGATAAATGGTCCATGATAATGAAAAGATGAGGGATTATATCTGGAAAATTAATATGGTATTACATTGTACATTTTAAATTTAACACCTAAAACAAATATCTAAATATGTATTGACTTCACTTTTGACTCATATTAAAGAAAGTATTAATATATCAGAGCATCAATATGCCAGGAATGAAGCATTTATACAATGAGATAAATTTCATAAAGATTTTCATGAATCTGTAGGAAAGGAATTTAATCCCTAAATAACACCCATAAGTTTTATTCAATGAGTTACATCTAGCAGTTTAAAAATTAATAAAGTTTAAAATTTCATAGTAAATAATATAAATGTGTGATTTCAATTTAATGTAATGAATACCAAATGGGCACAATATACAACTTGTAGATTATATAAACTACATCAATAAGGGGGAATATATTAGAGACGTCAATATGTGAATGCAGTGTATATTTTTAATTTAATATCTAAAACATATATCTAAAAATGTTCAAATATGACTTGTCTCAAATATAATATAATGTAAAAGTATATTAAAAAAAAATATGTCAAAATGGTAGCATTTTTAAAATGTATTTAACTATATATTGTTTTTCTATAATATATATGCAATCAATGTAAGGAGTAAACTATACTCTTGATATTTATTTAGTGAATAAGTACCCATATTTTTAAAATTACTAAAGCTAGATATGTGACATTTAATTATATGATGCATATATAGATTCAAAAAGATATAATGAATGCACTCTAAATACTATATATATCATACATACATCATTAACTACATTCAATATATGTATACATCTTTTAGTTGGATGTATGTTAGTACTATAGCAGTGAACAAATGAGAGAGATTATATCTGAAACATCAATATGATAATGTTGTGTACATGTAAAATTTAACCTCTAAAAGATATATGTAAACACATAATGAATGTATAAATATATTAGTACTATAATATCTCATCAAGGAAAAATTTATAGTGTATTAAACTACATAAAGTTTGATATTTCACTTTATTTTATTCAATGAATTAGAATCAATATTTTAGAAAATACTGAAACATGATATTTCATGATAAATTATATCAAGTGTGTGTTTATTCAATAAATTGTAATGAATCCAAAATAAGTAAAATATAAAACATACAAATAACATTAACTTCAAACAATATATATATATATATATATATATAATTCTTACCTGACTCTATAGTAGTAAATAAATCCAAATGACTATATATGAGACATCAATATGTTCATGTTGTGTACATTTTCAATTTAATACCTATAACATTTATCTAAAAAGATATTGTGATGACTGAAATCAAAATTTACAGAAATTAAAATTTTAATAGAACTGCAATATATCAAGAATTATATAAATAGTGTTTTCAAAATAATTTTTCAACATTCTATTTGAAATTAGTGTAATCACTAAAATATGAAATTAAGAAAAATTTCAATATTATAGAATAATATATAAACCAAAATACACCTTATAATTTTTAAATATAAATAAAAAATGTGGGTGCTCAATGGTGGATAGAGGGGGGATAAGGTTGTGTGGCTCCATGGTGGTGGGGGCGTATGGTGGTGTGGGAGGGGGAGAAGGCAATAGCGGATCCAGGGCGGTGGGGAATCCATGGAGATGAGAGAGGGCAGAGAAGACGGTTAGGATCAACATCGTGGGAGGGGGAGGCTAGGTTTGACATCATGGGAGAGTGGGGAGTGGACGACATTGATCAATAGTGGTTGGAGGGGTTGGGGTGGGGGGAGGCAGTTGTAATGTCCTGGATCCGGGTGCCACTCAATGGGTTCCCCAAACCTGGTGGGTCACATGTCCTCAAGCGCATTTCCCCAAACGCCAGAGGATGCTGACTAGCAGCAAGGGCCTAGGTATGATAGTGGGGAAACAATACCCTCATTTGTCAAAGTGTAACATAGCAGAACAAAATACAAGCATATAAAAGTGGAAGTATTAAGCAATACCAATGCTGAAATGGACATAATACTGAAGTAAGGAAAAGATCAATAGTCATACATAATGATGAAATATGTCCCTAAGTCTAAGAAATCATCCAAAATAGGGCACTACAGTCCAAAAAAATACAATACAAGGGATAAATACAGCAAGAAAAATAAAATAGCATAGCAGGAACTCAGTAGCATCACAAGACTAGGCTCGGTCCCATGCTCTCCTACTCCTCTGAAACAATCAAATACATGTATAGGGACTCTTGCCCGTATCTACACCTACGAAAATATAATTTGTTTGGTCCCAAGAGATGAACCAATAATTATGTGAGAAAAAAATCCCAGTAGGCAACCACCAAAGGCTCGTTCCTAACTATCAGTGAGTTTATGCAACAACAGTGTGCAGTAATTAAAATACAGTAAACTAGGAAGTACTCAAAAGTAGCTACTCCTACCGGTTCCATTTCCATTTAATTATTATTTAACAATTCAATGTAATTAAATTATAAGTTTCCAAGACTCAACCTTAGCCGGAGATCTCTTATACAGTGCCACAGTAAAAAAAACCAAAACAATCTCTCTAATACTTACAAGGTAAAACAATAACAATCATGTGCGTTAGCTTGGCAGGTATAACATGTAAAATCACCATAGTGATTATACGAAGTAAACATAGTCCTCAAACAGGCAAAACCATACACTCATTTAATTATAATAAAAACCCTTAGGTGATTTCCCATTTGCATAATGAATATTTCCCTCAGGCGTACGATATAATGCCCTCAGGCATAGAAGCAACTACCCACAGGAATAAGAAAAGTTTCCCTCAGGCTAAATGAAACACTTTCCCTCAAGCATGAGAAACACTACCCTCAGGCTAAACAAGAAACCAGGCTGAGTACAATACATATGTAAGCAATTATATACATTTTCTCTCAAGAAAACTCAATCATGCTAAATCACAACATACCCCCGGGTATCCTCACCAAATGGCTAAACAAGGGAAACGCACCCACAGGGTGGCCCTAGATCCAAGAAATAATCCCAAAAATAGTTTATACATATTCACTAAATTACCTATGAAATCATAGGTATTTAATTATTCAATGCCTTATCCATAGGACTCCCCAAACATGGGTGTGTAGCACAACAGTTCACAAAAACAACATGACAGTTGGAATTAAACATCAGACCACCTACCTTGATCTCCTCTGATCAATATACGTGAACGATGCCTATTGAAACACCCGAGAATGAAATAGATCTAGGATAAATGAAAACACTTTCAAACATAAAAAACGTCCCCTCAAGAAATATTTGCAAGGAAGGATTCATGAAGAGTGAAGAACTCACCCGTGATGTTCAATCGAGACCATCAACGAAGGAATCTGAGTTCCAGTGGACAATCGGGAGCTCCTCAAAGCTCTAGCCCTCTCTCCCATGAAATTATGACGTCTTAAGATTCCTCTATCGAAAGAGGAAGCTAATTCCCATTTTAAGTGAAAAAAACTAACTACACGGTGTGTAGTTTTCATTTTTTTAACGGTTCCTCTGGAAGCAACTTTTAACCGTCGAACTGTTCATCTGTTGACATGAGTACATGGCGTGTATTCCTAAATACACGGCGTGTACTGTCGCTTCAATGGTGGCTACTCCCACCACCTTACTATTCACTTGCTGACTGATTACATGGCGTGTATATACAAAGTACATGATGTGTAGTCTGTTTTTACACCCTTCATCGCCGACAGGCCTACACGCCCTCTGTACTCATCCCACACGGCCAAAGTACACGGCGTGTGGAAAATTACACAACGTGTACCCACAAATTTTGGGATTTCCCCCCATTTTCCTTATTTTATCAAAAACCTTAATGTAAAATGGAAATAAATAAACCCATACCTCAAGAATAAAAATAGGGTTCTTAGAAACTTCCGCCTTAAAGAAATTTGTCCCTGAATTTCCCTTTCAAGGGTGGTGAAGATAAATCTCAGAACAACTCTAGCCACTGGGCACGTAAGTCGGTCTCCCACTCTCAGGCTTCATCCTGCACTCAGCCATGCTACCATAGCACCCATTTGAGAGGAACTGACCGACTTTGAGATACTTCATGCCCCTATCAACAATACGAATCAGATGTTCCTCAAAGGACACATCGGCCTGAAGTTCAGCCTCCTCGGGCTGAAAGACGTGAGATGAGTCTGAGTGATAATAGAATAGTTGAGATACATGAAAGATGCCGTGAAAGGCCCAATACCTCTTTGTTAACTGCAGCCGATAGGCAACCAGCCCGACTCTCTTCAGAATCTCAAATGGCCTCACATACCTCAGTGAAAGTTTACCCTGTCTCTTGATCCACCTATGTCCCAACATCGGTGAAACATGCAAGAAAACCTAATCCCTGACCACGAACTCCAAGGGTCATCTACGACGATCATCATAAGATTTATGATGATACTGTGCAATATCCATCTCCTTTTGAATCAACTGGACCTGCTTTGAAGTCTCCTATACGAGACATGGTCCCAATAAAGCTGCCTTACCTACCTCTAACCAGAACTAAGGTGATTGAAATGGCCTAACATATAAATCCATGTAATGTTCCATCTCAATAGTTTCCTGAAAACTATTATTATAAGAAAACTCGACCATGTGTATGTGCTTATCCAAATATCCCCCAAAGTATAGGAGGTATGCATGTAACATGTCCTCTAGCACCTATATCGTACGCTCTGACTGGCCATCGGTCTAAGGGTGGTATGTTGTGCTCAGAAGCACCTGTGTACCTAGTGCCCTCTAAAATCTCAGCCAGAAATGAGATGTAAACCAGGCATCCCTATTTGAAATGATAGAAAAAGGGACCCCATGAATACATACTACCTCTAGGATAAAAATCTTCCCAAGATCAACAACACTGAAGGTATCCTTGATCGGAAAAAATTAAGCTACCTTTGTAAGTCTATATACCACAACCCATAAAGGCTCATTGCCTCGAGGTGACCTCAACAACCCAGTCACGAATTCCATCAAGATATTATCCCATTTCCACTCTGGAATGAGTAACTGTTGTAATAGTTCGGTTGGCCTCTGATGCTCATCCTTCACCTACTGACAAGTGGAACATCTCGTAACAAAACTATCTACTTTATGTTTCATACCCTGCCACCAATACTGACGTCTCAAGTCACGGTACATTTTGGTAACTCCAGGATACACTGCCCAAGCTGAAGCATGAAACTACCGCATCATATCCTTGCGTATATCCCCTAGAACCCACACTCGTCCATGGACAAACAATACCTCATCATCGCCTATTGTCCAACCAGGAGGAGGGTCCTCACTTACCACTGACTCCCATAAAACTAGGCCTTCCAAATCTGATAGTTATCTCATCATCACTCTATATAAAGGGGTATAAGTCACAATTAAGTAAGAAATATGGTCTCATCCCTAATTTTCGTGCACCTCTAAATGCATATCAGAGAAAAAATCCATGAGCTGCCACTCAGCACTGGCCTCCTGCGATGCCTATATTTGAGTTCTCATACTCAGTGCATCAGCTACTTCATTACCCTTACTAGGTGTATAGGCAATCTCAAAGTAAAAGGACTGAAGGTATTCAACCCACCTTTGTTGTCTCAAATTAAATTCACGTTGGTTAAAGATATATTTAATACTTTTTTGGTCTGTAAACACTACAAACTATTCTCCAAAGAGATAATGTATTCAACAGCATAACGCATGAACAACTACAGCTAACTCGAGATCATGTGTCTGTTAATTCCTATCATATGGCCTCAACTACCGAGACTCGTACGCAACTACTCGATCATCCTGCATCAATACTGATCCCATCCCAATACCTGATGCATCACAGTAAACTATATTGCTCTTCCCTTTCTCTAGAAGTATCGGGACTAGTGCTGTTGTCAACCTTCCCTTCAGCTCATGAAAGGCTATCTCGCAAGATTTTAACCGAAAAAACTTCACACCCTTCTTAGTCAAACATATCAATGGCATTGATAAGCGGGATAAGTCCTGTATAAAGTGAATGTAGTCACCAACCATCCCCAAGAAACTCTATATCTCAAACATTTTCTTAGGCTAATCCCAGGAAACTACAGCTCTCAGTTTCTCTGGGTCTACCAAAACTCCTGCCTCTAAGATAATATGGTCGAGGAAGTGAATCTGGTCCATCCAAAAGTGTCACTTTGAGAGCTTAGCATATAACTAATGCTCCCTTAGTGTACTCAAAATGATCTCAATATGTGTGGAATGTTCGTGCTGAGTGTGAGAGTACACTAAGATATCATCCACGAAAACTACAACAAAATAATCCAGATATGGGTGGAAAACACAATTCATCAGAGCCATGAAAATTACTAGCGCATTTGTGAGTCCAAACAGCATGACCAAGTACTCGTATAGACCATATATACTCCGAAAGGCTGTAAGAGACCTATCTGATGGTCTAATGCACAACTGGTGATATCCGGATCTCAATTCAATCTTCAAAAACACTTGTGCTCCTCAAAATTGATCAAAAAGATCATCAATCCTTGGTAAGAGATATCGGTTCTTAACCATCAACTGGTTTAGCTTTTGATAATCCATGCAACGTTTGAGGGTCCCGTCTGCCTTCTTCAAAAAAAGTATCGATGAACCCCAAGGAGAAGTACTGGGTCGGATGAAACCCTTTTCCTGAAACTCCTCCAACTATCTCTTGAGCTCCTGCAATTCTGGTGTAGCCATCCCATAAGGAGGAATGTGTATTGGTGTCGCTCCTGGCACAAGCTCAATAAAGAAATGAACCTCTCACTCGGGAGGTAGATCTAAAAAGTCATCTGAGAAACATCCCTAAAACAATAAACCATTGGAGGGAAATATTTCTGACAAATTCCCTGTTCATCCAGATATAGCCTCGCAATCTGGGCTGTCACTCCACCTCACCCACGATGCTCAGGTTCATCTCAACTCGCTTGTACATCCCATTCACCCTTCTATAGAAACTCTCCAACCTCTGGTGAAGTGAAACTCACCCTACGATGATAGAAATATACAATGGCTCGAAAGGGTACCAACCAGTCCATCCAGAGATTGAAATCATAGATTGTCATCTCTAAGACATAGAGGTCCCATAGAAAGTGACACCCACCAACCTCTACGGTCACTCCTTGCACTGACACACACCAGTCATTCTAATTCCCAATGAAGTGTCTAGTGTCATAAAATAAGAAGATGAAGAAATACATAGCCCAAGGCTCTCCACAACAGACACAGATATAAAGCTATGTGTAGCACCATTATCAAAAAGTATTGAAGACAGAACAAAAGCTACTAGAATAGTACCTCTGATAGTAGAAGTTCCGGGATCCTGCTCATGTTGGGTCTGTTGCACTGCATATTCTTGCCCAGTGCAATGACCATATGACACAGCTCAGATACCCTGAACTAACCCGCCTTACTATCTCTAAGATTCTGGTGTCTGACTACCATGGCCACGACCACCACATCGGCTTGAATGCCCCAATGTATCCCAATTCCCTGAATGGTAAGAAGCTAAAGACCCTGCTCCCGCATGCGGAGTCTTCACAGAACCCCTATAACTATCCACTAGTGGAAAAGCCCTGCAAAAGCACTACAGATGACCCATATTACCGCAATCTCGGCACGCCACTAGGTCACGTGGACAATGAGGTCTCTTATTCCCCTCATTACCACACTGGTAGCACATCACCTGGCCACCTGAAGAATTACTCTATCTAGTACTACAACCTTGTAAGAAATCCATCTTCCTCTTCCTCTTACTGGTTGGAATAGTACCAGAAACTAGTGTCGAACTACCCTAGCCTGCACCACTATCTTCTTGCAGGTTCTGCTTAGTAATCAGTGCCTGTTTCACAATAGCATACACTGTAGGAAACCTTAAAACACTCACCAGCACTCGGATGTCATATTGAAGACCATCATCAAAGAGTTGAGCCATCAACGCCTCATCTCCCACCAGAACAGGTGCGAAGTGTTGTAGATTAGTGAAGCAGTCAGAATAGTCCATCACTAACATGGTGCCCTTCTATAGATTCATGAACTCTCAAGCTCAATCTGTCATGAGCATCTCTAGAATGAAAAGGTTAGAGAAGACCACCTGAATATCTTCCCACGCCATGTCTCTGTGATGCTCTGTCTGGGTGGTAATATCCCACCATCTCTTGGAAGAATCATGCAATATGTATGTAGAAAGCTTGAACCTCCGCCCTAGTGGCATCTTCAGATGCTCGAAGATAGTCGACATAGAACCCAGCCAAGACTATGTAGCCTGTGGTCCACCATCCCCAAAAAATGTAGGCGGATGTTGCTGCTAGAATATATGCGTCACCTCTGCTATAGATGTGGCAACCGGAAGTTCTCCCTGAATGGTCTTCATAAACTGTATGAAGCCTTCACGGAACTGTGCCTCCATTATTCTGTCTAGTATAATGTATATTTCCGCATCTGGATCTACTGGAAGATCCATCGGTAGCCCATGGCCTACCGTCTCTAGAGTATATTTGTGGCCGCTCTCCTGGAAAACATGAGGTTGTCTTGGTGGAATGACTCTACATGATCAAACACACGCCTTAGATTAATATTATTAAGGACTAAAAACAAGGAATGTAAGAGGGAAAAAGGAAAAAAGCATTCATGTTTTACAAAAAAGACTACACAGCTTGTATAATAACTACACGGTGTGTTTCCTCAAGTCTTTCACATTGGCGTGTACTTCTGCGAAAACAGTTCATGTGATACCCCAACCACACGGCGTGTTGTCCACATGCATGGCATGTACTTGAATTTTCTTCCCCTGTCTGATTCATTCTACATGGAATAGCCACACGAATCTCCTTTAAACAGAACTACATGGAATTTATAAGATCTACACAGTGTGTACTAGACGAGCTTCACCGACCAGTGTTGTCCATTATATGTCCAGGTACACAACTCAGACTACACGGAATGTTCCAAATAGACATGGTGTGTAGGGATTAATTTCTAACTACACGTGTTGTTAGTGACACGAATGGATACTCAGCTAACACTACATGGTATGTTACACCCGCACATAGAGTGTACACCACCCCGTTTTCCCAACCACACAGCCAAGACCACACGACCTCTCACCGGTCAGGACTACACGGTGTGTCTCTTAGGTACATGGCATGTTTAAGAAGAGGTAACACTGACCCGTGTTTGTTAATTAAATGTTCGGATCCCCAAGAAAAACTACACGGCGTGTTTGTCTTTGACACGACGTGTATATGCCCAGATTTCTCTACCCATGTTGTTAGTTACCCGATGGACACAGGTTCAACACAACACAGTGTTTATAATAACTACACGACGTCTGCCTTTAAAGTTTCAATATTCCATGTTTCTACCTAAATGGCCTATGAAATGGGTGGAAACTGCACGCCGTGTACATATGGTACACAGCATGTACTTAAATTTTTTTTCATTTCTTCCCGAACAGATGGGTATATGGCATGTATTTGTGGAACCACATGTCGTGTTGTATGGGTTTCTAGACAGATAACCTCAGAAACTACTCTGGGGCCCTTTGTCTTAATTTCCAAGCATCGGTATTCCAAATTATGATCCTTGGGGGCCCATACTCTTAGTGAACCAAAGTTTAGCACCTGACCTTCACAACAACAGGCTGGATCATGATCCGCTAAATTCAGGTCCAAGAGAGCCCATAATTCTAGGGAAAAAAGTTTAGCATCTGATAACCTAACCATAAAATGTACCAATACCCTATCAACAACAAGTGTATCTATCAAGGTAACTATCACAACCACATGCATTTTCTAGCACAACATCTATCACAACGACATGCAATTTCTAATGCACCTACATGGCTTGGAAACTATTCATGGCATGTGATTCTAACATTTTCCTAAATGATGCATGAGATTACATACCTTCATCTCATTAGGATGAAACTAATTAGAACTCAAATATAAAAATATAAACATCACACAACAAGTGTGTCACCCAATTGTGAGAATTAGATCAATTGTAATAATCATAAATCGAAAATCACAATTTACTTTGAGGAAATCTAGCCTTTACCTATACACAGGGTAGATAATCCCGGGAATAGTTATTACTGAATACCTTAACAATCTACCACTTTCAATCATTTCCAAATAATAAAATAACTCAGAAAAAAGAAAATCCCTTTGATACCACTTTGTAACGTCCCAGATCTGGGTTCCACTCAATGGGTGACCCGAACCCGATTGGTCACATAACCTCAAGCGCATTTCCCCAAACTCCAGAGGTTTCCGACTAGTAGTGAGGGCCTAGGTTTCATAGTGGGGAAACTATTCCCTCATTTTTCAAATTTTAATGCCGCAGAACAAAATACAATCATAAAAAATTAGAAGCAGTAAATAATACCAATGATGAAATGGATACGGTACAGAAGTACGAAAAAGGCCAAAAGTAATATATAATGATTCATTATGTCCCTAAGTATAAGAAAGCAAAAAAAAAAGAGGACACTGCAATCATAAACAATACAATACAAGGGATAAATACAGTAAGAAAAAAAATAGTGCAGCAGGAACTCAGCAGCATCACAAGCCTAGGCTCGGTCCCATGCTCTCCTACTCCTCTGTAACAATCAAGTACCTGTATAGGGACTCTTTCCCTTATCTACATCTACAAAAATATAATCTGTGTGGTCCCAATACATGACCCAAAAAGGGTGTGAGAAATAAATCCCAGTCGGTAACCACCAGAGGCCCATTCCCAACTATCAGTGAGTTTGTGCAATAGCAGTGTGCCGTAATAAAAATACAGTAAACTAGGAAGTACTCAAAAGCAGCTAATACTACTGGTTCCATTTCCATTTTATTATTATTTAATAATTAAATGTAATTGAATTACAAAATTCTAAGACTCAGCCTCAGCCGACAATCTGGTATACAGCACCGCAAAAAAACAAACCACAATAAGCTATCTAACACATACAAGGCAAAATAATACCAAGCCTATGTTTTAGCTTGGCAGGTATAACATGTAAAATCACCACAGTGAATATACAAAGTAAATAGATTTATCATACATGAAAAACCTTACCCTCAGGTAATAAGAATCAAAACCCTTAGGAGATTTCCCACAGACATAATGAATATTTCCCTCAGGCGTTCGTGATAATTCCCTCAGGCATAGAAACAACTGCCCACAGGAATAAGAAAAGTTACCCTCATGCTAAATGAAACACTTTCCCTCAGGCATGAGAAACACTGCTCTCAGGATAAACAAACAACTGGGTCGATCCCAACACATAGGCAATCAATTATATACATTTTCTCCCAAGAAAACTCAAATATACTAAATCACGACATACCCTCGAGTAACCTGGCCAAACAGCTAAACAAGGGAAACGCACCAATGAGGTCGCCTTGAATCCAAGCAATGATCTCAAAAATAGTTTATACATATTCACTAAATTACCTATTCAATATTAGGTATTTAATTATTCAAGGCCTCAGCCATATGACACCACAAACATGGGTGCATAGCACAACGGTACACAAAAATAACATGACATTTGGAATTAAACATCAGACCACCTATATTGATCTCCTCGGATAAATATACGTGATCGACGCCTCCCGAAACACCCAGTAATGGTGTATATATGGGATAAACGAAAACGTGTTCAAACCCAAAAAACATCCCCTTGGAAAAGAGTTGGAAGGAAGGATTCAAGAAGAGTGAAGAACTCACATGTGCGGTTCAATTGAGACCGTCAGCGAAGGAATCAGAGTTCCAGTGGATGATTGGGAGCTCCTCCAAGATCTGAATCACTCCCCCATGCTCTTCCAACATATTTAGCTTCCTCTGTCAAAAGAATAATCTACTACCCATTTTAATAGAAAAAAAACAAACTACACGGTGTCCTTGTGGGCACATCAAATGGACACCACCTCTGATACCATTTGATGTTCCAACGCGGACGTTGGGCCCTTCTAGGGGGGTGGGTTACGGCAATCCCACATCGAAGGAGGAGTATCATGAAGCATCCCTTTATAAGGTGGTGTGGATACCTCTCCCGTCAAGAGGCCTTTTCCTGGGGGGTGTTTTAGGGCCAGAAACGAGGGAAAACAAAACCATGTGGGATAGGCCCAAAGCGGAAAATATAATGATCATGGGATGGACTGAGCTGTTACAAATGGTATCAGAGATGGGGTCCATTTGATGTGCCAATGAGGTTGCTGGTCCCTTAACCCATAGGTCGGAGGATCAAATCCTCCCTTTGATACCACTTTGTAACTTCATGGATCCGAGTGCCACTCAATGGGTGCCCCGAACCCAGTTGGTCACATGACCTCAAGTGCATTTCCCCAAATGCCAGAGGCTCATGACTAGTAGTAAGGGCTGAGGTCTGATAGTGGGGAAACTATTCCCTCATTTTTCAAAGTGTAACACAGTAAAACAAAATACAAACATACAAAAGCAGGAGACGTAAACAATACCAATGCTAAAATGGACACAGTATTGAAGTAAGGAAAAGACCAACATTCATATATAATGATTCCATATGTACCTAAGTCAAAGAAATCATCCAAAACAAGACACTGCAATCTAAAACAATACAATACAAGGGATAAATACAACAAGAAAAATAAAATAGTGTATTAAGAACTCCGCAGCATCGCAAGCCTATGCTCGGTCCCATGCTTTCCTACTCCTCTGCAAAAATCAAGTACCTATATAGGGAATCTTTCCCTTTTCTACATCTGTAGCAATATAATCTTTTTGGGCCTAAGGCATGACCTAAACAGGGTGTGAGAAATAAATCCTTATAGGAAACCACCAAAGGCTCGTGCCCAACTGTCAATGAGTTTGTGCAATAGTAGTGTGCAGTAATGAAAATACAGTAAACTAGGAAGTACTCAAAAGAAGCTACTACTACCGATTCCATTTCCATTTGATATTTAATAATTCAATGTAATTGAATTATAAGTTTCCAGGTCTCAGCCTCAACTGAAAATATCGTATACAACGCTGTAGTAAAACAAACCACAACAAGGTATCTAACACATACAACGTAAAACAATACCAAGACTGTGCTTTAGCTTGGAATGTATAACATGTAAAATCACCACAGTGAATATACAATGTAAACAGAGTCCTAAGACAAGAAAACACTTACTCTCAGGTAATCAGAATCCAAATCCTTAGGTGATTTCCCACATGCATAACAAATATTTCCCTCAGACATATGAGATAATGCCCTCAGGCACGGAAGCAACTGCCCACAAGCACAAGAAAATTTGCCCTCAGGCTAAACATAACACTTTCCCTCAAGAATGAGAAACACTTCCCTCAGGCTAAAAAAGCAACTGGGCTAAGACCAACACATAGGCAAGAAATTATATACATTTTATCTCAAGAAAACTCAAGCATGCTAAATCATTATATACCCTCGGGTATCCTGGACAAACGGCTGGACAAGGGAAACGCACCCACGAGGTGGCCCTGGATCCAAGAAATGATCCCAAAAGCAGTTTATAAATATTCAATAAATTAGCTATGAAATCATAAGTATTTAATTAGTCAAGGTATCATCCATACGACACCCCAAAAATGGGCGTGTAGCACAACGGTACACAAAAACAACATGAAAGTTGGAATTAAAAATAAGACCACATACCTTGATCTCCTCAAATAAATATATGTCAATGAAACCTCCCGAAACACCCGAGAATGGCGTAGATATGGGATATAAAAAAATGCATTCCAACCCAAAAAACTTCCCCTCAGGAATGATTTGGAAGGAATGATTCAAGAATAGTAAATAACTCTCCCACGCGGTTCATCCGAGACCATTAGCGAAGGAATCCAAGTTCTGGTTGATGATCGGGAGGTCCTACCGGATCCGGCCATCTCTCCAGTACTCTTCTAACATCCTAAGATTCCTCTTTAAAAAGAGGATGCTACTTCCCATTTGAAGCAAACAAAACAATCTACACGGCATGTAATCTCAAGTGCACGACGTGTACTTTTCATTTTTTTAACTGTTCCTATGGCGGCTAATTTTCACTTCCAAATTGTTCATCTGTCCACATGAGTACACAACATGTATTCTTGAATACATGGAATGTATTGTCACTCTGATGGAGGCTACTTCCACCGCCTTACTATTCACCTGCCGACTTATTACATGACGTGTATATACTAAGTACATGGCGTGTAGTCAGTTTTACACCCTTGATCGCTGATAGGCCTACACACTCTTTGTACTCATCCTACACGGCCAAAGTACACGGTGTATGGAAAATTACATGGTGTGTACCCACGAAATTTGGGATTTTCCCATTTTTCCTTATTTTCAAAAAAACCATAAAGAAAAAAGGAAAGAAAGAAACCCGTATCCCAAGAATAAGAACCAGGTTCTTACACCAGCGGTTGTGGCTGGATGGTGGCAGAGGTCGATGATGTAGGATAATGGGGAGCTAGTAGTAGGGATCAAAGTTAGTGGGATAGGGGGAGCAAGAGGCAGGGGCTCGATGGTGTGGGATATGGGGGAGCGGGAGGTGGTGGAAGATAGATTTTGTAGGGGATGACAAGGGAGGAAACAAATTGGGTGAAAAATAGAGATAATTCCATTTGGTGGTCACTAATACACCCAATAGAAACATACATTTTGAAATCTCCTGAGCCCCTCACACAAAATCCAAATTTCTAGTATTTTTACTCTAAAATATTTGAACAAGAATCAAATTAATTTTATTGGATCACAAAAACAAAATCCTTTATTTAATCTTTTTATTCCAAATTTTTTTAAGGGATACTCTCCACTTAGTACTAGTGTAGAGTACCAAGCCACTATTGTATCTAAAGAGGATTCACAAGCAACCCATTGTACTACAAATTTGGTGGGGGTAAATATACTCTTAAGAAGAGAAATAATGTTATATTCCATGGTGATATCCTTCTACTATCACCCAAAGTAAAGGCAAATCCATTTCCCATCAATATATCCCTAATAATATTAAGAATATATTATGACAACGTGTATATAATTATGCTCAATAATTCAATAATGTTGGAGAAATATGATAATGAAAATTTAAAGAGGTAGCAAAAGAGGATGAACTTTCTAATTAAGTAACACCTCGAGGATTTAGAATACTATTCCCGACAGCTTGTTTAACACACAACAATACACTTTAGCGTAATTATAATATACTATTAGAATATTATTATTTAAATATAACATAGTCATTGGATTGATGGGTATTAATATGAGTATCTACATTATGATATATATATATAATGTTCCTACTATATATAAATGTATTGAGTAATGTAAATATCTTAAGCCTAGTATCTCATAGGCGGTGCCTCACTTTATTACGTTGGCATGGATACAATATTTTAATCCCAAAGGACCATTAATTTTATCAGTTTTGGAAACCATATTACATACATGAACCTAACATTACATTTTAAAACATAAAGTACAACCTATAAAATCCATTGAGAATTCCATTATTCTCTTAGCTTAACCCTACATATCAGTCATAATATACTTAATGAAATCCTAGAGAAAGATGAAATATAAGAAAAGGTTGAGTTCAGATGCTTAGTAAGGGTATACATACTACATAATCTATCAAAAATAGGCACAGACAGTTATGTAATGGTGTTTAACTAAAACACATTCAATTTAACCAATAACATAAGAATAATATTAAATGAATGAAATAAGATCAAATAATGCCATATAAATAACCACATGAAAATGAAACATAACCATGTATATTCTTCTAGTTGAATAATCATATTGAAAATCAATAACTAATCTCATAATGATAGAATGAATAATTCCATACATCATAAAAACACCATCAAGGCTTCATCCAAGACGCCATACATAAACCGGTAAGGCCTCACCCAATACCCAAACTAGTTTGTATCATTAGAAATATCAATGCATAGAGGGGTAATAGAGGTCCCCAACCATCAAATTCTAAGTCTAGTGCATTCCTCATACGAAAAGTGTGAAACATAAAAAACATAAACCCTCGTATTGAAATACTAGATTAGAAAATGTGATTAATTTAACCATAAACCAAGAATGGTATCAAAATCGCTCATCCAAATTCAATGTGATCATAAACCCTTCAATAAAATATGGTATATGGTATCATAATAGATAAACCGTAACTAAGCATAAGATCTATCAATTATGTTGACATAGATGAAAATAGTCTAATAAAATCATTAAAAATTTATTGAGAGAAATACCCTTTTTTACTTTGAAGTCATTTATTTAAAAGCTCTACAATTATAGAAGAAAAACTTTTCCATGAAAATGACCTTATAAACATGTAAAGTAATATTCAAAAAATTAAGGCATCATGATGATGGAAATTTTTTTTCATTCCATATATGTTAAAAAACATTCCTTCTGTATATTTTCGTCAGAAAAGTCACAAAGAGCCTTGATTATAAAATGAAAAAAATATTATTTTCAAACTATTTTGTAAAAAGTAAAACATGGGTAAAAATAAATCTAAATATTCATAGGATAATAGTAAAAAAATAATTGATTTTTTTGAAATCATGGAAATTGAAGATAACTATTCCCCAACATACACTTAAAATGAAACAATCCCAAATATAGATGAGATTGTGAAATAAACACTCTTCAATTTATAATAAGTAGAATCATATATACAATGAGAGAAAGAAAATTATATGGATATGAAAATACTATAATCTTCTCTATAAGACTCATAATAGATATTCATGGTCAGTATATACACCACGTATAATAAACAAGTATTGTATAATGCACATGTCCCACAAAAATAAAAGTGAGACAAAAATCCCTTACCCTTCACTTTACCTTAGTTGAACATGATTTAACATCATGTATAACGGTTTAAAATATTTTATTAATATATACAAGAACCATATCCATATTTATGATATCATATATAATCCACTTATATCATTTTATAGATAATATTTTGTTATTACCGTAATTTTGGGTGCAAACTGCTTCATTTTTATATGCATGTTTTGTCGTGTAAGACTTATTTCTTATGCATAGGATAATTTTAATTTATTTATAGAATAATATTAAGATCATAGATATCATATTTACACATTAAATTTTTTTATAATCATTCTTTAATGGTTAACATGGAAAATGAATGAAATCGCATCATGGAGACAGTACATCATACGTACGAACGAGCGACGATATCATTACATTAATGGGAAAAGGTTAAGGAATTGGATGGTGCATTAATTATAAGAAATAAATATCACATCATATTTATCATTTATAACCATTATATATATCATTATACACATCCAAATAAATTGGCGATGAAAAAAATTACATCACGACGTGGAGACGGTAAGCCGTACGTACGCACATGAGGTGCTTTAATTTTTCATAGGATGGATAAGATGTGAAATATAAATATAACATAACCATAATAACATATCAAAATATATATTATACTGTATTTATTACTTTATAATGGAAACAACACATGAATAAGAAGTAGAAAAATAAATGAACTTGAATGAGTTGGTAAAAATGATTACCTTATTCTTTGAAAGGCTTCCTTTAGACATCTTCTTAATGGATCTAGGGATGGTAATTTTAGAATACCAGGACCTCCAAAACATGGATAAGGATGTTGGGAGGATAAATTTAATGGTTTTTATTGAGATATAAGGATCAATGTGGCGTAAGTAAGTGAGGGAGGAGGTGAACTTTTAAAATTGAGGTGAGGCGAAATTTTGAAAACCCTTGAAATATTAAATTAATATACATTAATTTTCAATTAAAAATGGTGAAAAAGTGAGTTATTTATAATATAAGATGTGTATGGGTCAAAATACTCTCAACCAATAATTTCTATACATGTTAAGGTCCCATTATTACCCTTAACTTTTAGATTTACCCATAATTAATCCATTTAACTCTTACTATGACAACATATATTTTTAATCTATAAAGGTTAATATAGTTACTATAAAATGCCAAAATAACCATAAATGATTCATGAATGAAATTTTAAACATTATCCAAATCATTTGGATGAATTTTTTATTTTTATAAATTTTATATCATTAAATAAAACATTATATATTTTAATATAATATTAATGAAAATTTTGATACTATTCATTACATTGACTTTTACAATAAATCAATAAAAATGTTATCTTTGAACAAAAAATTATAACATATCACTAAATTATCAAATTTTTCTATAAGATTAGTGGATGAAATTAATTATCTCAAATTATATTTATTTTAATATTTTCAATATCATTTTTTTGATATTTCCATCAATTATGTGAGTAATACATCATCATTATCTATGCCTTTAAAGTAATTACCCATTTCTTAAAAATTAAAAATATATTATCATGTTGAATATAAAATTTTAAATTTAAATTTACTATTTATAGTCGAATTTATCTTATGTATAACCCTATATTAAAAATGATATAGTTATTAAAAATATGAGTATGGCATCTTTAACCTCTCTTTAAATAAAATATAATAAATGTCATACTCTCATTCAAGTGGATTAAAAAGATTATAATCTAAACCCAGGGATGTTTTTTTTTCAATACCCACTTATCCAATTAGACTTGAAAAGTTTTAGGATAATTTTATACTATTTATATTATTATTTTTACCACTAATTACTCGATTTACCTTTAATTGTGTTAATAAAATATTTACTAAAATTACTATTCATATTACCTAAAAATAAAAAAAACTATTTACATAATTTGGTCTCACTTATTCCAAATATGGAATTCATTTTTCAAAATTCAAAACATATAATTTTCAGTAAATAATTTAAAATTAATCATGTTGACAAAATGAGAAAATGAGTTTTAAAGTGAAACATTCAATGGACTGAAATGTTTTTATATCCAAATTCAATGTGAAATTGATTCCAATGAAATTAATTTGATTAAATAATAGAAATTTAATCTAATTATAATTTAAAACCAATTGAAAATATAATTTATCACTATAAATTATTTAGATGAATAATATTTTTTCAATTAAAATGCAATATTCCACCACTATTCATCAAAACATGAAACTTATCAGAAAAATACCAAAAAATAAATTTTTTTAAATATTTATATTATGATTTAAAATGAAATTTTTATATGTTAAAATATAATTTCTAAAAGTTTAAAAATTGGATTTAAAATATTTTTTTCATTAAAAGGTGGTAAAACTATTTAAAAAATTAAGTTTTATGTGTAAAATTGGGTTTATTCTTTTGTTATATCTATAAAATTTACTGGATGAATATAAAAAATATTTTATTTAATATACAAAAACTATATATATTAATATTATTTACTAATTGAAATAAATTTAATTTGTTAATACAAAACACCTTTGGGTATATAAAATAAAAATATTTCCTTTATATTCAATTGGTATATATTTTCGTTTATAATTACTTGGTAACAAATAAATTAATCTTCTATTTTTATAAGTTTTTTAATACTATTAATAAATGCCAATTTAATAATTATTTAATAATGATAAATTTTAAATAATAATATTTAGTTGTTTGTTTAAGCTCATTGTTTTGTTCAATGTAAGCTATCAAAAAAATTGAATTTAAAAAGAGACACACCATAAAAATATTACGGTGTTACATTCCACCCCCTTAAATAAATCACATCTTCAAAATTTGAAATTTCAATTTGAAATTAAAATGTTGATACTTGAAAATTCCTTTGTGGGAAACCCATATCAAAAATAGGGTTAATAAAATGTCGTCTTAATAAAAGGGAAAGGGAAATGAGAATACCACCACAAAATTACATTTTCAAAAAAGATAACATTAGTTCCAATTGAAAACTAGAAAATAAAAGATAAATCTAACCATAATGTTCTGATGGAGAATGATAGAGGACTTGGTCATTAGAAATTCAATCATTATAAAACCATAAATCTTGTGATCATTTAAAATACCATTGATCTCTTATCAAGAAAAGTAAACAGACAATGGTTTTGTTCCAAAATCCTTTTCATAGAGTTGAGAAATTATATTATTACCTGGACTAAGAACAAAAGAAAATATACTTACTTGAAAAGTAGAGTTTTACCCTTTAATCAGTTTCCACCAAAAAATTCTTCTGTTTATCTAAACATTGAGTATTTTAGAAGAATTCTTTATGCATGAATAATTCAAGTCAACTTCTATGGATCAAAAAATCCACAAAATGTATGAATATATATTCATCCCAGTTTTATACATTAAAAAAACCAAAATTTTTAGGATAATATAAGATAATTCCCCAAAAATAATAAACCTTTATATGATGAAAAACAACTTTAATCTTGAAAATTCACCAGTAATACCCATAGTTCAACATGTATCATTTAAAAAATAGATATCCCTAAAAACATATTCTAGGGACATATCAGAAGTATTTGTTCATATAGTCTTCCAAATAACATCAATCACTCTTAATGTCTTATACCAAAAATTTAATTTCCCCTATCACATTATCTCCAAGATATGCAAAATATTTCCATAAATTACCTAAATCACCACAAGCCCACAATAAAATCATATTTGGCTCCAAAATAAAATGCAACCTTTATTCCTAAAAATATTATATTTTTTTTAATATTATAGAGAATGTATTCCAAAATAAAATTAATCACTTAAGCACCAAAACATTTTATAATCTCAAGGTTATCTATTTGATAAAACAGATGTTCCTAAAATCAAAACAACCTTTATCCCCTAGAATTTTTAACAAGAAAAATTTCATGCTAACCAGGACTTCACGTTGTCTAGTGGTAGGAATTGAAACCTTATTGCCCTTCGGTTGTAAGTTCAAAACCCTGGCCTTTCTAGATGTGATTGTTTATCACCCAGCCTGTGGGTTATAATTTTTCTAAAACTATATTAAGATAACTTCCAAAATAAATATGATGTACATTCTTGAAATATGGTTAATCACTAAATATCCTTTTAACTAATGTTTTCATTACAACCCCAACACATAAGTACATCATACATTTATTTCCACATAGGTCCTTCCTTGGTCTATAATTTACCCTATAAAATAATGCATGGACTTAGGGTAGTGCCCAGTTTACCCATCTTTAAGGAAGTGAACTAAAAATGGACTATTAGGATCATTTTTGTTTCCTTCCATTATACTCTTTATTTTTCCTTGATAGTTCTTTACTTTATGTCATTTTTCCCACACACAAAGAATTTCTCCATTCCATTGAGACACTTTCCTTAGTGTCTCCTTCCACATTTTTTTCATGATGGAAATCAATCCTTCTTTTCTCTATAGTATCCACCACTATGACTCTTAAAAAGCTTCATTCTTCTCCTCTTTCGTGAATTTTGAATTTGGTTATGGTATATGTTTTTAATGATATTTTGGGAAAATTGATTTGGAATGAACATGATATCTTTCACTCCCATAAATATCCCATTTGGTTTTTCATCGCCACAAACTTTTCCATCACGTTCAATGTTAACATGATTCCTTCATTTTATAACAATTGACTAAAACCATAAATCATAGTTTGAGTAATAATAGTCATAGTGAGAAAACATATAATCATTTATAGAATATCTTTACACCTTATTTTCAATCTAAAACATCGTAGGATTAACATAGGATATTCCATATATATTAAAATCCTATAAAATTGTTTGTAAATAAAATGTGAATTATACTAATCATATCCCCCAGGAGTGTCAAACTAGGTGCCCAATAAGACCTGTTGTTGTGTACCGGGTTACACTGAGTCATGACTGAATCACCTTTCAGAGTTGTTACCATTAGATATATCTTTTCCAAAACCACATCCACATATATTATCTAGACATGGATGTATTTATAATAAGACCCACATAATATCTACCTTACCAAAATTATAGGATGTTCTACTATACTTATCCTCCAAGTCTATCTTAGGCTTATATCCCCTAATATATATTTTCTAAATCATGTTTCCAAGGTTTTCATTAAACTTTCTCTATTACCAACTATAATGACCCTGACCCAAGTAGATCTGAGCTAATGCATCACTTTATTACATTGGCATAGATACAAGATATTAATCCCAAAGGACTGACTAGAATAACAGGTTTAGAAATCAGATTATATACATTAACCCAACATTATATTTTAAATTATAAAGTGAAATACAGAAAATCCTTTGAGAACACAATTATTCTCATATCTTAACCATGCATATCAGTAATAATATACTTCTTGAAATCATAGGGTAATATGAAACATAATAAAAGGGTGAGATCAGATTCTTAGTAAGGGTATACATACAATGAAAGCTATAAAAAATAATCCTAAATGATTATGGAATGGTGATTAACAGAAACACATGCCATTTAATCAATAACTTGAGCATAATATGGTAGGAATGAAAGATGATAAAAATAATTACATATAAATAACCACATGAGAATGAATATTAACCATAAATATTATACTAGTCTAATAATCACATGGAAAATCAATAACTATTCTCACAATGAGGGAATGAAAACTATCGGGCATCCCAAATATACCGTCAAGGCTTCGACTAAGACACCATACATAAATGCGTAAGACCACAACCAATATCCAAACTAGTTTATCTTATGAGACCTACCGATTTATCAAGGGGATATAGCAGGCCCCACCCATTACTTACTAAGTACAATGCATTCCTCATATGAAAAGGGTTAAACATAAACAACATAAACACTTGTATTGAAATACTAGCTTACAAAATGTGAATACTTTAACCATAAACCATTAATAGTATCAAAATAGCACATCCATAGTCAAACTAATCATAAAAACATTAATAAAATATGGTAGATGGTATCATAAGAGATCAACCTTAGCAAATAATAATATCCAACAAAGGTTGTTGGTATAAATGAAAATACTCTAATAAAATCATTATAAATTTCTTGATAAAAATACCTTTTTTACATTGAAATCATTTATTTAAAATCCAAAAAATTAAAAAAGAAAAAAATTTCTTTGAAAATAACCATATAAACTTATAAATTAATTTTCAAAACATTATTACATTATCATAGATGAAAATTTCATTCATTCAATATAAGTTAAAAATACATTTATTCCAAATATGTTTGTCAGAAAAGTCACAAGGAGCCTTGTTTAGAAAATGATAAAAAATATTCTTTTCAAAATGTTTCATAAAAAGTAAAACATGGGTCAAAATAAATTTAAATAATAATATAAGAATAGTAAAGTTTTTTGAATTTTTTTATTAAACATGGAAATTGAAGATCAATATTCTCCAATGAATACTTAAAATGAAACAATCCCAAATATTTATCTGATTGTAAAATAAACACTCATCACTTTATAATCTATAGAATCATATGTCCCATGAAAAAAAAAATATATGGATATGAAAATACAATAATATTCTAGAAAATACTCATAAAATAAATTCATGACCAATATATATACCACGTATAATAAATAAGTAGTGTTTAAGTCATGTGTCCCACAGAAATGAAAGTGACACACGAATCCATTACCTTCCACATTCTTTTAGATAAAAGTGATTTAAACTCCTTTATAATGGTTTAAATAATGTTATTAATTTATACCATAATCATATACATATTTATGATATCATATATGATCCCCATATATCTTTTTTTAATAATACTTCATTATTAACATTATTTTGGGTGTGAACTGCTTAATTTTCCTATTCATGTTTTGTCAGGTAAGTCCTATTCCTTATGCATAAGATATTTTTTTAATATAAATATTTATATTAATTTAATATATATTATATTTACTCATTATTTAAAATTATATAATCATTATTTATTGTTTAACAAGGAAAATGAATCACATCATGTCGTGGAGACGGTAGGTCGTACTTACGCACGACCGACAATATCATTCCATTAATGGTAAAAGGTTAAGAAATTGGATGGTATATTAATTTTACAGAATAAATATATTTTAATATTTATCATTTATAACCATTATATCCATCATTAAACCAATCCAAATAAAGTGTTGATGAAAAACAAATTACACCACAACATGTAGATGATAAGCCATACGTATGTTCGCGTGGTGTTTTCATTTTTCATTTGATGGATAAGATGTGGAATATTCTTTTACCATAATAATAATAACATCTCAACATATATATGATACTTTAGTAATTAATTTATATGAATAGGAATTATAAGAAGAAATGAACTTGAATTAGTTGGTAAAAATGATTACCATATTCTTTGGCGGGCTTCCTTTAGATCTCTTCTTTATGGATCTAGGGATGGTTTTTTGGAATACCAGAACCTCAATAACCTATATAAGGATTTAAAGAGTATAAATGGGTAGGTATTGGTTGATATATAAGGCTCAAAGTGGAGTGAGGAAGTGATGTAGGAGATTCCCTTTTATAATTGAAGTGAGAGAAACTTTTGGAAACCCTCAAAATTTTAAATTAATACATATTAATTTTCAATTACAAATGGATCCAAAGTTATTTATTTCTAAGATAATATTATTATGAATATAAATAATTTAAACCAGTAATTTTTAGATAATTTAAGGTCCCATTACTAACCTTATCTTTTGGCTTTAGCCTTTAATTAATCCCTTTAACTCCTACCATGACAACATGTATTTTTACTCTTTAAATGTTAATATTTGTACTATAAAATGTCTAAATAACCCTAAATGAGTCATGAATGAAATTTTAAAGTTTATCCTAATAATTTGGATAGAATTTATATTTTTATAAATTTTATATCATTTTATAAAGTATTATTTAGTTTAATATACCATTAATGATAATTATGATATTATACATTACTTTTAATTTTAAAAAAATCAATAAAACAAGATATTTTTAAAAAATACTTATAAAATATCAATAAAATTTAAAATTTGTCTATGAATTTTTCATATGACATCAATTATCTCAAATTATACTTATTTTAATATTTTAAATATCATTTATTTTGTATTTATATTAATAAAATAATTATCACATCATCATTGTCTAAGCCATTAATGTAATTAGTTTTTTCTTAAAAATTAAAAAAAAATTATCTTGATGAATATAAAAATTTATATTTCAATTTAATTTTCATAGTTTAATTTATATTCTGTATAACCCTATATTAAAGATGATATAGTTATTAAAAATATGAGTAAGACATCTTTAACTTCTCTTTAAATAAAATAAAATAATTGTCATGCTCTCATAAAAATGGCTTAAAATGGTTATAATCTTAGCCCAAAGATGTTTTTGGTCAACACCTAGTTATCCCATGATATTTGGACAAGTTTTAGTGTAATTTACTAATATTTATAATATGATTTTTACCCTTAATTACTTGATTTACCATTAACCATGTTAATAAAAAAACTTACTAAATTCACTATTCATAATGCCTAAATATAAAAGAAAAATATTTACATAATTTGGACATACTGATTCAAAATATGGAATCATTCTTAAAAATTCAATACATATAAGTTTTAGTAATTAATTTTAAATTAATCCTGTTGACGAAATGAGAAATGAGTTTTTAAAGTGAAACGTTCAAAAGATTGAAATGTTTTTATATCCAAATTTGATTTTAAATTGATTCCAATGACCTAAATTGGATTAAATTCGAAACATTTAATCTAATTACACTTTAAAACCAATTAAAAATATAATTTTATACTATAAATTATTTAGACAAAAAAGTTGTTTAAAATTAAAATAAAATATTTTATCACTATTAATCAATGAAACTTATTAGGAAAATACCAAGAATTAAACCAATATAAATTTTTATATTCCAATTTAAAAGATGAAGTTTTTTTTGTCAAATATAGCTTATAAAAGTGTCAAAATTGGATTTAAAAAGGATCACCATTAAAAGACAGTAAAAGTGCCACTAGAAAATATAGGTTTTTATGCATAAAATTAGGTTTGTTCTTATGTTATACATATAAAATCTATTAGGTGAATATAGAAAATATTTTATGAATAGATAACAAATATATTTCATTAATATATTTTACTAATTGTAATTAATTTAATTTATTAGGACAACACACCTTTGGGAACATAAAAATAAAAATATTTCCTTTATATTAAATTGGTTTATATTTTAATATTTAATTAATTTATACCAATTAATTCATCTTATATTTTTATAAGTTAGTTAATACTATTCATAACTGCTAATTTAATGGCTAGTTTATGATGATAAAATTTAAATAATAATATTTATTTATCTTTTTAAGATCACGGTTGTATGCAACGTAAGCTATCGAAAAAATTAAATTTTAAAAGTTACATAACATAAAAATCTTGTGGTGTTATAGTTAATTATTAGAAAATAAACACTCAATTTTTATTGATGTCATTTTATGCTTCAAAAATGATTTTTTTTCTTTTTGTGAGAAATTTTTATAAATAAATTTCACCAATTTTAGAAATTATATTTTATAAAAACAATATCATTTTTGAAATCATCATATAAAAAATTAGCTTAGGGTGAAATTTTTGTTTTTTTAAAGATTAATTCTATAGTGAATAGTAAAAAATGTTGATTTTTATTAAAATCTGGTTATTCATTTCTGGCATTTAAAAAGTTTAATTTTATTTTAAAATTGTTGAAAAAATAAAAATGATTAATTTATAATATGAATAATCATATTATGGCCATTTGAATCAATTTTATGTTGTATTTTGGCACAAAAACTTTGTATAGTTAAGAAAACATTTTTTTTCTAGAAAACCACTTTTCATCATGTTTTGTTGTTCTAATTTAAATTAAATCCTTCAACTTATATGAATTTAATTTGATAAAAAAAATTAAATATTTAGAATAAAAATAATTAAAATTATTTAATAATGTAAAATAATTTTTTTTTCATTATGAATAATAACAATAGTAAATATTTGTCACCTCGGTAAAATAGGTAAAATTGGGTTAAAACCATGAGATAAAGCATAAATATCTATCTAACACATTAATTTATCCTATTTTATGATTGGTTTTAAACCAAAGGTATTATTAAGGAGTTACATATTGTATTTTAAATCATTATATTTAAATTGGTTACCAACCCTTGACTTTTGTGAAGATAAGTTATATTTTATTCAAATTAAGGGGTCTTTGCATTTAATGTTTAGGTTGGAAGATTCTATCTAGTTTTGGATTTCTACAAAAGTATAAAAGCCTTATTTTTTTTATTATTTAACCAGAAAATTTGTGGAAAATAATTATCATCATATATCGAGGTTAAATTATTTTTAGTCTTAAAATAGATATTTCCCTAAAAACAATTTTCCATGAATTTTTTGTTCTTATATTAAAATTAGTTTCTAAAAACTATATAATATAAATATAATAAAACTAATTCCATATTATTAATTTTCATTTTCAAATTTTGGTTAGAGTGGCCTTTTTTTTGGACATATAATTAAGTTGTCATGTCAAAAAGCTAAGTTATCACAATTAAAGTTAAAATGTGTTTCAAGTGATTTATCTTTTAGACAAGGCTTAAATGTATCCATAACATGTCTTAATGTGATTGGTAAAGTTCATTTCGACCTTATCACATATTATCTTATAATTTGGGGTTCCATGGTACTAATTTACAAGATAAAGACGTTTATATGAGCTAATCTTTTAGGAAATTCCAAGTTTGTCAAATTATTCTCTTATAAAAGGAAACCAACTCCCCTATATTCATGTTAGGTATATTAGGTTGAATACCGTGAGAGGGGGGGTAGGGTGAATCAGGGTATGATAGAATAAAATCCTTCCCCTATGGATCTTGTTTTGTCATTAATCAAAAATTGCTTCTCTCTCATTCCCGTTGCAAAGTGTGAACATAATTTAAATCATGCATGATATAAAAAAATTTTACTTGGTTCACACTCACTGGTCTATGTCCAAGGATCATACAATAGAGGTGTACTGATATACCAAATTCACTAAGCCTCACTGCCAATAATGAGTACAAGGTTTGGGCTGGATCTTCTACGCCCAGACTCACTGACTTTACAAAATTTAGGGTATGCTCACCACGTTCACAATGGTCACTCTCTATGCCTCTTTTTCTAGAACACTGCTCGTGGAAAGGGTCACCGTCTTCATCTTCCTTAATTCATTACACTTGGAAAAGAATCCACTCATATTTTATAGACTTGTAGGTCAAACACAGTTTATGGATAGGTATGTACCTTCATTTTCATGATTTTCTATATCCTCAACATCAGGTAGATGCTCCGCTAAAGTCCCCTTTTCACCAGCAGATGATGTCCACCTTCTCATTTACTATTAGATACTATAAAAAACTTTTGAAAAATGATTTGAAGCTTTCTCAATATTTCTTGAGTGTTCTGCGAACCACCTACTCCTCCCACATACTATGTAGCAGGTTTCTTACGCGGACTGCCCCTTCTTCATACCACTACCGCTTCTATGAACCACCCTCTATTCGCGGACTACCTTCAATATCATATACCGCCTCTGTATATTGAATTTTAAAATTTCCTCTATGAACCACTTCTGAAATATTCTCTACAAATAATCCTCTATCCGTGGATTATTCTCTATCTGCGGACTACCTCTTCCTATGTGAACCACCTGCAGACTTCCTTCTTTCACGTACCAGAGATTACTCCTCTACATACTAAGCATTCTCCCTCCACGCACAACGTACTTTATGGGACACAATTTCCCACAAAAACCTTCAGCATAATTCCTTCCATGTGAACCAATTCCCTTCACAGAATCATCCTCCTCAAACCATTTCTCCCTTTGTGGGCTTCAGTACCTTGAAAAATCCTTTACCAGAATTTCTTCTGCATGAACCACCTTTGGTCTTCATTGAATTCTCAGAGAAAAAATATTTTCTCTAATGATATCTGGTCTCTCTCTAATTAGTGGGATTAATTCTACTTATATAGGCAAAGATATCCAACAAATCCACAAATTTGAGATTTACCAAATCATTGATTCGGTACAACCTTTACTGCATACTGATCCTCCTACCACTAACTACAACCATTCCATGAACCATTTTTCCACCGTGGTCTACATACTACCTCTGCTTCTACATGGTTCCGTTTTCTTCCATCGTCCCATGAAACATCTTTCTTTCAACATACCACACACCCTTTGACACCAAACATTCCACGTACCATTCCTGCTACTCGGTACACAGTCGCAAACCGTTCCCATACATGGTATGTAGTCCATGTTATGAGGTACACGATTCCCTTATTTTGTTGATTTTATTCATAGTTCTTCATGACATCCACTCCAATGATGAAAACCTTTCTTTTACAAACACAAATTACCGATTTTTAGGGCCAAAAATTTGGAAAAAACTGGGAAACTACCTCACCTTAAAACCATATCTTTGGAAAACACCAACCATACTCATTCACAGTCATCCGGTTTTGTCAACAAACATAATCACACCCAAAACATACCAAGAGGAAACATTGTGGTATTTTTTCCCAATGATTCCCTACACTTTATGATCCTTAAATATCAAACAATACCTTCCATAATACCATCATATATTCCTTCAATATGTCCTAGTGCTTTTGGTCTTTCCAAAATACCATCTTTTCAAGGCTTAAGGTGTAAACCAAAAATTTGTTTCTCAGTAAAGAAGAATAAATCTTAATTGAGCACTTTCAATTTTATTTCTTATTCTACCTCCACTAAATATATGGTATCCATTTTAAATAATTACTTTAGTACCTTCAACAGACTGAATTTTTATAATGATTATTGGAAAACCATCTTACACCTCTTTTCTATTCCATGGAAAGATAAAAAATTACTTGTTCATATATAATGGAAATAATGAATATATATGATATTTATGACATAATTATTCTTCTGAAATTATAATATCATATCTTACTTCTTATATTCCAATCCTTTAGGAAATGAAAACGTCACTCGTATATATGTGTAGACTACCACCTCCACGAAACAATGTGATCTGTTTTTCATTTCCTCTTTAAATAGATGGTAATAAGAATAGATTTAATGAAAATATATGATACATATAATATAATAATTATTCTATAAAGGTTTATTTCATTTTAAATTTATTTCATTCCATCCGTTGAAAAGTTAAAACAACATTTATGTGTACGTATAACCAACCATCTCCACAAATAGTGTAATTAATATTTATATATTAACCTTTTATAAATGTATATATATATATATATAATAAATATACATGATAATTCTATCATTATTAAAAATTTAGATGATGGAATCCAAATCAAAGTATACAGACCGAAACTGCTGAACCAAATTCTCATGAAAAACAATGCACTTAACACCCATAACAAAGATAATAATAAAATATTGTTAACAAAAGAGTGATAATATGTTATAAATTAATAATATATGATATTATAGATATGTATATGTCTCTTTAATGTAATTATAATAAATCAAAATTTATTATACAGAAGTTTAAAATAACTTTTTAGGTAATTCGAACTTTAGGTGAGGGGTTTCTTAACTCAATTTCTATTCATTGGGTTATACCTGTAATTATTTGACTATGTTATTCCATTATTATGTGTGAAATGACCTATGATTTTATTATTTTTTATTTTTAATTTTTTTGTGGATGTTCATTTTTTACACATAATAACTTCATTGATTAACTCTCACTTCAATGATACGATCTTTTTAGGGGTTTTCATAACTCAATTTCCATTCATTGGTTTATACTTATAATTAATTGACTATATTATTCCATGATTATGTGTGAAAATTCCCTTGATTGTATTATGTTTTAATTCATTTTTTTTTTGGATTTACATCTGTTACACATAATCACTTCATTGATAAATTCTCACTTCAATTATACGATCTTTATAAGGGGTTTTAAACTCAATTTATATTCATTTGGTTATACTTATACTTCATTGAATATGTTATACCATGATTATGTGTGAAATGTTCTTTGACTGTATTATGATGCATCTCCACTTTTTTTGGGTGTATTAAATTTTTTTACACATAATCACTTCATTATTAATTCTTACTTCAATGATATGGTCTTTGTAATGAATTTCATCTCAACTTCCTCTCTATTGAGACATATTTGGTATTATGTGCCCATTTACTCTTATGTGGTTTATATATTACTCATTTTATGTATTTAACATAAATATATATATTTATCTATGATAATTTATATTTAAATTTATGTTTATACTTTCAAGGGGTTTTAATTTAAATGTTACAAAATAGTTAAGGATTTATTTCACTGATATAAATTTTGGGATTTCCTTTATTTTCATTGAAGGAATATTATAATACAACCTTCATAAAATCCATTTATTTTATCATCCATTTGATATTTAAGTATTTTCCATGTTTTCTTACAAATTTTCTTCTATTTTTAACTTGAATCAAGAAAATAAAATTTTAAAATAAAATAAGATCTTATTCCTCTTTTTGATTGAGTATATTTTTCTTCCATATCCATATTTTTAAAAATTGTCTCAAAAAATCACTTTTTATTTTCAAAAATAATTTATTAATTATATTTTATTATTCCCATTTAATTTGTATAAGGCTTTAAAGGAATAATTATTATGTTTTATGAAAGGTTAATTTTTATCTTTCTTTATAATACTTAAAAAGGAATGCTTCATTTTAACATATACGGCATTTACAGATTTTCCCACTACCGTAACTGTTTTAAATTCTTATAAACTATTCTATAATATTTCCATGGTTTTAAAAATAAAACTCACTAAAGAAATATTATTTTAATATTTCACTTCCATTTACCAAAAGAGTTGATTTTAATACAAAACCTATATTTTTTATGAATTGAAGATCAACTTTTATGTCTTCTTTATTTTGTGGTAATTAACATTATATTAAAACATTCACTTTATTTTGATCATTTTTCATTAGGAAAATATATTTCTCTTAAAAATACATGTTCTTTGTATCATAAATATGATTATTTCTTAAACTGCATACCTTTTCTACATATCATGTTTTATTTTGAAAGTTATTTGATTGACAGGGGGAAATATTGATATTACATATCCTTTACTAAATACAAATATTTTTTGATAAGGAATATTGTTTATAAATTAAATTAATCATTAAATATATGAGGAATGAATTGGAAATGTATTGACATGTGGTGTCATGAACTGACTTAAATACCCTAGTACTATAATACCCAAGATTACCCAAAAATATCCCTAAGAGTGTTCTCAATACACATGGGTTGTAGAATAGCACCTGGAATCATAAAAATATCAATGGGAGTGATTCTTTCCATAATTAAAATAAAATAGTTTAATATAAAATAATAATAAATCAGTAAACCAAACACTCCTGAAGGAGAAAACCACCATAAAAAGATAGATAAACATCCTAAGGTGAAACATAAACCAAAGTACATGACAATATCCATCAATAAAAAGTCTTAACATCCCAATGCAATAAGTGGACCAGGTCACCACTGGTAAGCACCATCACTCTAGAGTCTGAGAAATCAAACACATCTACAAACTCTAAATGGAACCTTCTACTTTCCTAGACCTAGAATAATGAAATATATAAATGCCTAATAGAAAAGGTAGAGTGTGAGAAAAAAATACAAGTAGGGTGTCACCAAGTGTTCCATAATCAATCCCAAAATAATAAACCATTTATTATTTAAATTTAAATAAAACAAGGAATGACAGGTCATTTACATATTCTAATAAAAAATCATTATAATTAAAATATGACAGATATATCAAAAAATTACTTAAATTATCTTTTATATAAAAAAATTATATAAAATATGTGTCATTAATTAAATAGTTCTATAAACAATGGAATTCGTAATCAAGTAAAAAATCAATCACCATGGTCATATGCCTTAAGTTACATTAGTTATAAGCTCTAAAATCCTCGCACTACTCAATCATAAATCATGGCTCAAAAATGTGTACACATGTCCCTAGAACTAGAACAATAATTATAATAAATCAACATCCCATTCGGGACAGTCAATTAAAACCAGTTTTAGTTAGAGTTTCTATCGTCAATCCATTGTTAGTGTAACTTCCAAAGTTTTTAAAGCAGGTCAAAATCCTCTCCCTTTTTAATTTTTTGGAATTGGTAGGTATGTAAATTTCTTTTTTGATCATCAAAACCTAATTTAGAGTTTCACATTAACACTATATCTTGTTTTTGTATGGTTTTAGAGGTTTAGAGAAAACCTTGGGTGTTTTAATGGGTTTCAAGTATGTCAAAGGCCCAATTTTGGTGGTCACAAGTCAAAGCGCATGGTCTGGGTAAATCGTGAAGCCTCTCTTAGGAAACTGTGCATACCAATTCAGTACTATAACATGGTATGGAAAACCATGTGGTTTGGGTCACATGGTCATGCATGAACCTCTTTGGTTTTTGTGGAGGGATTTCACATGGCTTGTGTACGGTTCAGGAAAACCATGTGCAAGCCACACAGGTAGTTCCACTTAGGCAGTACCTCAAAAATGTATCTCATATAGCTATTGTATGGTATAAAAAAATGTTCAAGTTAACCATAATGCCTATTTAATGGTTTTAAATTACCAAATTTCCCCTTCCTCCCTTTTCTTTATTCTCCATATTTTCTCCCCTATTGGGCGTGCGCTTCACCGAGATCTCCTCCCTTTTCTTCTTCCACTAAGGATTACTCCCCATACTCTATATGAGCTCTATTTTATCTACAATCAGGTGCATTGGAAACGTATCTATAAGGATCTCCTCACCCATTCCTTTTATCTTCTATATTCTCTCTCCATAGACTGCTAAATCCATGCGAGTCGTTTTTCCCAATTTTTCGGGAGTTCATAGAAAATGTTGATTTCTTCCAAATTGGTTAGATTTAGTGGCTAATTTCATATGTGAATACGTCAATGACTTCAAGGTAGGTGGTTTATACATTTCATCATGTTTTGGCGGTCTATTTAGGGGTGAGTTTTTTGGAACATCATTGGACAGATGAGCTAAACCCTAATAAAATTGAACGTTTGATGTTAAATTAATTTTATAACCTTATGGGATGCCATTGGGAATTCCCAAACCTTATTCACTCATGGGAGGTTGGTTTATAGGCCATGGACCACCTAGGTAGTTAGGTTGGGGTGTTTTTCTTGAATTGAATTGAATTTTCTATTTAAATTATAGTTATTTATATATATGATATGTTTGTGATATACTGGTGAGATCCATGAGATCATAAAGGGCTTGGACTGAGTTTTAAAATGGGGATGACCATTTGGAAATGAGGTCATGTGATCATTAGTAGGAGATATTCCTGATATAAGTGGGTTATTTGATCACTAGTTGGGTGACATGATCGTTGGTTGTGGGGGAAAGGTCATCAAGTTGAGGGAATATCCCATGATATTGGGTAGAATAACCATCATATTTGAGAAACATTTTCATAGGTATATGTGGTTCTTGAATTTGTGTGGATTAGGTACTATTTGGTTATTTCCTCTCACCTATTATTTAAAAAATAATTGTTGGAGTCGTATTCAGACAGGTTGAATAAGTGATGAGGTGCTTTAGACCAATCATGTGGGTAGAGGCCCTCAAAAGTGAAACTAAGGTAAATTGGTTTGGGGGTTATTTCCATATAAAGTCATGGGGAAGGTGAAGATTCTTTAAAGGATAGAGTTGAGAATATAATTTGGGGTATGGGGCTCACAATTCTTAAGGCCATTGGGCAAGGACTATTTTGGGAGGACGAAGATTGTCGTACCTCGAGATGTTGTGCTTTGAGCTAACAATGATTTTACCTTGAGGATATATATCATTGTGACTCTAGATGATAGGCTTATAGATGATGGGTTCTTTCAAGTAAGGGTCTGAGGGACCAATTTTGTATTTTTTTGGGAATGCCTTTGGGATTTCAGTGATATTTCTTGGACACAAGGTGTTAGTCGATAGGAGGTGTTGGTGATGTGTTTGGAGGTGGAACCTGAGGGTTCACTTGGGGCTATTTGACTTCATAGGATACATTAGGCCATGTTCCAAGGATCCTCTCCTATTAAATGTTTCTATTGTTGGATGAAGTAAGTGATAGATTCATGGAATCTATTGGGAACCATGGAAGCTTGTTTGTTTTATTTAAATTGCATGAGTTGTTGTCCTTATTACATTACACACATGCTTAAACATGTCTGTAGGGTATGCACATGTGGGTTGAACCCTACTAAGACTCGTTCTCACACCCTAAAAAATCCCTTTTGGATGCATGTAGAATTTAAGATTTTATGTTTAAATAAGGGTTTGGGCTCTAGAGATGGATCTTAGTTGAGTTGGTATGGATGGATGATAAGGGTCCTTGAGGTTCTTACCTCAGCTGGAGTGACTATTTTATTTTACTGTTTGTATTAGCATGCTAAAATTTAATGTATACAATGTATCCATCCATCAGTGACACCTTTTTTTATTATTTTACTATTTGTACTATTTTGTATGCATGTTGATGTGTTTACATTTCTGCTACTGTTTAGTTATGCTTCCGCTATTGCTTTCTATTGAATGTGCTTCCTCCATTGGTGGGTCTGGTTCGAGTATGCTGAGTATTTTTTTCCACTACATGTTATATATACATACTTGGAAAACTATATTATCATAATAGGAGAGTATAGTCTCCCCACTACCACTATTATTACACCCTCACTCCTAGTCAACATCATTTGGCATGTAGGGAAGTGCGCCTAAAGACAGTGGAACCTAGCCTGATATCACTGTTCGGGTGGATAATTGGGTTAGGGATGCTACGAATGATATCATAGGCGTTTCTTGGACCTCTTTTCATTGTATTAATATTTTTTATGGTATATTTAATATTATTATGTGGCTCGAACTTGATTCATAGCTCGTGGTTGGGTGCCTGCAACCCCATGTACGAGGGACATACCAAGTTACCATGGGAGTGAATTGATTTTATATTTTTCATGTTTTATAGATGATATGATTTCTACCACAAGTGATATTATTGGAATTTGGTTTTTATTTTTTATGGAATGTGACTTGTGGCCCTTGGCCCGGTATGGTAGGGAAGGAGTTTTGTACCCTTGTCCAGCTATGGTATGGGGGTGTTGTTGTGTTTTCTACGCATGTTTATGACATTTAATTGGCTCATAGGATGTTATAAATTATACATGCATATTTCTATGATATTAAATAATTTTAATTTTAATTGGGGACCTAGATATGCTAATAGGGGTTTGGTTTTCTAAAGTGTCAGCAAAGGGAACTAAGCAGTGTTTTCCTACCTAGCTTCTCTTTGGGGATATCTTACTCAACCAGCTCAGGCAAGTGGAAACAATGGGATCTATTTGTGATATATGATAGACACACATGCACACACACACACAAATATATATATATATATATATATATATATATATATATATATATGTTTCATGATCTTATAGAATCAGGTAGAGATAGGGACATGAGGTGATGTTGATCATCAGGTTGGGTGACATGGTCATCGGTTTGAGGTGATGTGGTTCATCATGCTTAGTGTGGACCAGAGGATTTTTTATACTTGGCTCTATTATAGGTAGGTAAGGGGGCCATGAGGCTAGGATGTCGAGTGTCATGTTTGCGATGGGGTATAGTAGGGGTAGTGAGTTTATGCTACCTATTAAGGCTTTCCCTATCTGTGATATATATATATATATATATATATTATTTGGGGTGTCTGACCATGTAATGTTATTAAACAGGTTTCCTCCTATATGGATTGGATAAAGCATTAGGAAGACAATGGTTTAGTGCCATAGGATAATGAGAATGTTGAAACACCTAAAGGTCAGGAAAACCCCGAGCTACAAGTACCAACTAAGGTCCTGGCTCCAGTACAGGCAGGAAAACTTCCATATTTGATAGCCTTTGGGCCATGTCTAGAATAGTAGCTTTGAGAGAGCATTGTGATTGTTATCAAGGGTATTGATAGTGGATATTAGGGTGTTGATACATCCATGGAGTATCTTACTCACAAGTTCCAATCGCATAACCCTCCCCCTTTTCACGGTGAGGGTGGTCTATAGGTGGGTGAGAATTGGATTGAGGTTATGCAGATGATCTTCAAGTGTCTTGGGATTCCCCTAGGGTGGAGGGTGAAGTTGGAAATGTACATATTCAGAGGGATATCTTAGAATTGGTGGTACATGCAGGTGCAGGAAGGATGACATGAGGAACTGGATTAAAAGGACTTTGAGGCTAGGTTCATTCAGCACTTCTTCTCCGAGACATTGAGTTAACAGAGAGCTCATGAGTTCTTGAGCCTTTAGCAAGGTTAAATTTCTTTCATGGATTATGCAATGACATTCACCTAATTGTCTCACTTTCCACCCGACATGGTGAGCAACGACACCTTGAGGGAAAGGTGTTTCAAGTATAGGTTACAACACTCAATCGGGCTATATGTGAACATCTTTAGGTTGGACTCGTTATGAGAGGCGATGAACCAGATATTCATAGCTGAGGGAAAATTGATAAATAGGTCTTAATCGAGCTGGGTGATATCTTCAGGTGATTTTAATGGTGACGCTTCATATAACAGGAAGTGAGGTTGAGATGAGTTCCATCAAGGTAGTCAGGGTGAGGACTCAAGAATACCACCTCAGAGTGGTCCGTTGATGGTTTCTGTTCAGTTTGGGTTTCCATAACATGTCTATACTCAGTGTGAGTGGCCTCCAAAGGAGTATTGGGAATGTAGATGGTTCAGACATATCAATCGGTTCCTCAAGAATCCTTCTCAGATAGTCGAAAGTTAGGGACCAGGGTAGACTCATGGTTATGATATTGGACTGGGAGTTGGACCAGGTGATGGCAGCCAAACTTCACTTCACATGACAATCGTGGCAGAGAGAGTGGGACCAAGCAATGGTTTCAGTGGGTGGTGGCTGTTACAACACTTCAAAGTGTTCAGGCTTCAGGTAGTCATGCTTCAAGAAATGTGCATGCTATAAAGTATCCAGGTGCTAAGCAAGCTGGTGTGCTGATGATAGTCATAGGTACACTGCGGGCATAGCTGTGTTTTCTATTTTATTTTGGAATGGCCTTTTACGGCATGTTTATTTTGGCTACACAAGGTGTATGAGATATAATTATGAACTAACCAACTATTGGTTAGTAGGTAGGAATCATTTTAGATGTGATATATATATATATATGAGGTGTGTGGAATAATGACTTATATGCGAGCATCACTGGAAGCATGTTTATTAAGGTGAATGGGCACCAGGTCATCAAAGATATGTGGCATACATGGGTTGTGGTGTCATTTAGGCATCATTGAGATGATGAATTTGATTTAGGAATGAGGCATTGGGATTTATTTGATCATCTGTTAAGATAAAGAGCCTCATGAGTTCTATGTGAACCATAGACACGATGCAAGCACCGATGTGGTGCAAGATTCTGATGAGTGTTGGGTATGACATAAGAGAACCTTATGAGTTTTAAGAGTGATGATGTGTCACTGGAGGAATTTTGAGTTTGGGAATGGTCAGTGGACTAGCTGTTTAATCTTATATTTGTGTCGGGATGCGACTAGGGTAGGCTAATCATAAGGTGGGGATCCCCCTTAAGGTCATTGACCTATTCCCATGTGACAGTAGTTGTCTGATTTAAATTTTTATCAGTACGTTTATGTTTGGAACCATATAGTATTTATGTTTTATAGTTTGGGGATGATCTATGTTAAGGTTGGGATATTGTAACATCCTGGTCTTTTGGATCAGTCCATAATCCTCTCCTATTTTGATTTTTTGGAATTGGTGGGTATGATAATTTTTTTCCGATCATTAGAAACTAATTATGAGTTTTATATCAATAATATCTCTTGTTTTAAGATGGTTTTAGAGGTTTAGTGAAAGCCTCAGGTTTTCAAATTGGTTTTGGGTGTGTTGGAGGCCCAAAGGTTCAGTTTTGAAAGTTGTAGGTCAAACAGCGCAGCTTGGGTAAATCGTGTGGCCTCTCCCAGCAAACCGTGCAGCCCAATTCGGTACTGCCACATGGTTCGGTAAACCATGATGGTAGGGTCACATGGCTGTGTGTGAACCTATGTAGTTTTAGCAGAGGGACTTTACACATCTTGAGGACATCTCAAGAAGACCTTGCACAAGCTACACAAGTAGTGCCACTTAGGCAGTACCTCAATACTGTAGCCCGTATGGTTGCCTCATTAATAGTGTGAAATTACTAAATTTTCCCTTCCTAATTTATCTTTCTTATCCTTATTTTATACCCTCTTCATTGTGTAATTCACAATGATATCCTCTTTTTTCTTCTTACATCAGGGATTGCACCCCCTCCTCTGCCAGAGTCTTTTTTCATCTGCTATAAAGTTCATTGGAAAAGTATCAGTAAGTCTGTCCTCACCCATGGCAATTATCTTCATTAATATCTCCTCACATACCACTGAATATGTGTGAGTCATTTTTCCCTATTTCTAGGGAGTTCGATGGAAGTGTTGATTTCTTCGAAACTGGTCAGAGTTTAGAGGATAATATTGGATGTCCTACATCTATGACTCCAAGGTAGGTGGTGTATACCATTATTCGTGTTTTTTGCATTCGATTTGGGGGTCAAGCTTTTGGTGCATCATTGGGTAGATTGGGGAGACCCTAATAAAATTGAATACTTGATGTTAAATTAATTTTATGATCTTATGAAATTATGTTTGGCATTCCCAAACCTTATTCTTTTCATGTGAGATGGGATAAAGGTCATCGACCACTTTGGTATTTAGTAAAGGGTGTGTTTTTTTAATTAAATCGAATTGTTTACTTAAATTGAAGTTATTTTTATACATGATTTGATTTTGATGTACTACTAAGATCCATAAGATCATGACGTGCTTGGCCTGAGGATTGAAATAGAGATGGCCATTTTGAGTTGAGGTAATGTGATCATCAGGATGGGCTAAGACTAGTTTACATGGGTGATGTGATCACTAATTGGATGGAATATTTGTTGGATAAGGTGGAAAGGCCATCAAGTTGAGGGAATGACCCATGATATTAGATGGCATGACCATCAGATTTGATCGACATGGATGTAGGGGAACAAGGTGCCAGACATGGTGTGGCTTAGGTACTATTTGGTGATTGTTGCTCAATTGTGATTAGACAAAGCAATTTTAGAGTCTTCTGCACACAAGTTGACACCGTGATGAGTTTTTTTGACCACCCGTGTGGGTAGAGGACCTCAGTTGTGCAGCTTAGGTAAATTGGTTTGGGGTGATTTCCATAGAAATTCATGGGGAAGGTGAGGAGAATTAGTGGGATAGCATTGAGGCTATTAGTTGGGTGATGAGGCACATTGTGCTTGAGGAAATTGGGCCAGGACAATTTTTGTAGGTTAGAAATCCTCATACCTCAATTCATTGTACTTTGAGCAAATAGTGATTTTACATTGAGGACATACATCATTATGCCTTTGATATTTGGGCTTTGAGCCAATTGGTGCTTTCAAGAAAGGGTCTGAGGGACCTATTTTTTATTGTTTTGGTGTGCTTTTGAGATATCGGTGATATTTTATGGCCACGTGGTGTCGGTTGGAATGAAGTTCCATTGATATGTTTGGAGGTGGAAGATGAGGGTTCAACAAAGGCTATTTGACATGAGGGGATACCTTGGTCCATGGGCTAAGGATTCTATCCTCTTTAATGATTCCATCATTGGATGAAGTAGGTGACAACTTCTTAGTAGTTTTTGATCCCTAGGGAAGCTTATTTGTTTTATTTAAATTTCATAAGCTGTTGTTGTTGTTAAATTTCCATCTTATTAAACACATATGTTGAGTATGAACATGTAGGTTGTACCCTACTGAGACTCATTCTCACACCCTACATGGGACCTTCATGACACATGTATAATTTATGATTTTACGTTAAGGTAAGGGTTCAAGCTCTAGATATGAATCCTAGTTGTGTTGGCATTGATAGATGGAACAGGACCTTGAGGTTCTTGCCTCAGCTTGAGTGACTATTTTATTTTCTTTTTTGTATTAACATTCCTATTTATTATGTAAACAGTATGGTCAGCCATGGGAACACAATTTCTATTAGTGTATTGTTTGACCTATTTTTGATACATGTTGATGTTTTTACCCTTCCAAAACTCTTTAGTTATGATTTCACTATTAATTTCTATTGAATGTGCTTTCTCCATTGGAAGGTATTATTTGAGTTTAATGAGTCTTTATTTCCTATACATGATATATATACATACTCATACCATTATATTATCATCACCTAAGGGTACAGTCTCTCCACTTTCACCCTTATTACACTCTCGCTACTAGTCACCAGCCTTTGGTGTACGGGGAGGTGCGCCTAAGGATTGTGACACCCAGACTGATAGCATTGTTTTGGTGGATAATCAGGTTAATAATTCTACATTTAGGGAGTTAGAGTCCTATAATACTTGTACTAATCACCCACTAACTACTCGAGATCACATGTTCTTCAATCAACCAATCAATTATGGGAAAATCAATTATTTCAAATCAATTCATCATTCATAGTTCAATTGCCTAATTTCAAGTTCAACATGCCTTTTAAATTTCAAATCCAAAAAATGAGTTTTCATCAAATTCATTCATTTCAAATAATATTTCATTTTAAGAAAATTTTCTTAAGAATTAGCATCAAATCATTTCATTAAAGTATTTATCATTTCAAACCATCATTTTCCCGAAAATCTACCCAATAATTTCAATTCTATTGAAATTTGGGTGTTTTCAAAATTTCCAAGACCCTTTTTAAATCAAACAGAAAATCATTTAAAATCGATTTTTATCAATCAATTGAAAACACATTTGAATTAAATCAAGAAATTTAGGGTTTCAATTGTAGGTTAAATCCTTAGAAATCTTCCTACCATTAAACATATGATCAAAAGCAACACCTACAATGGTAACCAATAATGAAGAACGAAGGAAAATAAGTTTAAGAAACAACTCTAGAATCAAGATCCATCAAATCAAAGATCTAACCCATCAACAATGTGAGGATTTACTACTCTCAAAAGTGAAAAAATTACAGTAGAGGGAAAAAAATAGAGGGATATATCACATACTGGAGAGGGATAATGATCTTCCACCGACACTTTGATTTTCAATAGAAGACCTTGGAGGATCCAAGAAATCCTATAGAGAGCTTAAAAATCAATAAATTAAATAATGTTTGAATGGAGACGATTAGAGGTACCTGGATTTTAATTAAAATTTTATTCGGATAAAAAACCAACGTGAATGGTTTTCTGGTTGGGTCATATAGTTAGTATTAATCATGCTCCCTAACCATGTTCCCTTACTAGGATTTTTGATATAGTGCATCATATGGATGTAAAGTTAAAATAATCATATGCCATCCCTGAAAAAACATTTTTCTAAGGGTTCCTGGTTTGGAAGGGTGGTTTCATAGTTTTAACTAACCGTGTAACCCCTTCTAGTGTGCAAAGACATGGAGAATGTGTTTCTTGAAAAACTGAATGGTATTTTCTAATCATTCCCCAACCATGTAGTGTCCAAGAAAATTCCAAAATTTTCTAAAAGTCACAAGAAACAACCCTATACAAGATCCAAACAAATAAGGATAAAAATAAGGTGAGAAAATTACCCGAAATCAAGTAATGAGATGTTACAACCTCCTAACGACAAAAATATCTTTCCCAAGAAATCATGCCAAGAAGAATCCATGTCAAAGAGTAGAGGCCACTACTCTCTCTTCAACACCTCACACTCCCAATTATCATGTGACTAAGAACTATTCTACAATATCGCATGGAACAAATGTATAGAATTCCCAGGAAGAACCTCTATCTTAGAATAAAAAATCATTATTGTATGATTAGTCACAGATAAATCTGGTTCCTCATCAAGGTATTCCTAGCTCAAGACAGTATTAGTGTTATAAGGATACTTTCTTAGCTTCAATACATGGAAAATATTGTGGAACAAGGTCTACTAAGGTTTTAATGCTAAATGGTAATAAAAAATTCCCACTTGATCAGTAATATTAAATACCCAAAAATATTGGTGCAAGATTTCCCTGATTTCAAAGGTGTTGGTGACCCAACTATGGTGAAAATTTTAAAAAGAATTGGTCACAAAATGGAAACTCCAAATGTCTACATCGATGGTCATCACAATATTTAGACCAGATCTATTCCATAATCCTTTTCTAAAAAATCAATTGAATATTTTCCATCATCACTTGGACTAAAATTGGTCCAACTAAGGAAGCTTCACCAATCTATGACCAATAAAGAGGATATCTATAAGGATGACCTTAAAAGTCCCCCAAATGATCCATTCAAATAATGTTCTAGAAGTTATTATTGTAGGAAAACTCAAATAGTCCCAAATAGAAATCCCAAGATCCACCAAAGTCAAGAATAAAAGAACATAGAATGTTTTAAAGGTTTTGTATAGCTTTTTCTATCTGTAAATCCATCATCAGATGATATGCCAAGTTCAATCTGACTAGATATCCCATCTCCTCCTAGAGGCCTCTCCATAAATAAGAAGTGAACTGGGGAACCTTATTAGAAACTAAAATAGATGGAACTACATACAATCATATAATCTCTTTTATATAGAGACCTCCCAAGTACCCAACTTTGGTTATATCTTGAAAGAGAATAAAGTTGCCCAATTTTGTCATCCGATCAGTCACCACCCATATAGTATTCTTCCTTCAAGTGGAACATTGTAGCTCAACCACTGAATCCATAGAAATATCATCCCACTTCTAAGTAAACATAATAATGGATTAAGAAAACCTAAGGTTTATAGAGATTGACCTTGAATTGATGAAGATTATAATAATGATAAAAACATTTATCAATGAATCACCTCATAACTGGCTAGAAGAATCATCACCACATACATAGAACATATTCATGGTTCCAGGGTACACCGCCCACTCGGAATTATCAAAATGCCCCATCATAGTTTTTTATCACATGCCAAAGAACAAAATAACTGTTTTAGAAGTAAAGAATACCCTCATAATAGAATGACCACTCACTGATAGTATCCCCACCATAAAGAGAGTCCCTAATTACATATAATTCACCATCAAGTTACTCATCATAAATAATAATATCAATAAGAGAGGAGTTCAACCTAACATTAGTCATAAAAATCTTAGTCACATCCTCCTTGACTCCCAAATGAAACTGACCAAAGAGCTTCATCAACTAACACTATTGTGATTATTCATTCATGGACTAGGTCAGAAGTTTCCTTCTCAAAGAGTTATCAATGACATTACCCTTACCATGGGTGTAAGAAATATCAAAATTAAAGGACTGTAGGCACTCCAACCAACATCTCTATTGAAGGATCAAATATTTTGGAGAGAATATATAACTCAAGATTTTTTTGTCAGAATAAATGGTAATCATTTGACTAAAAAGGTAATGATGCTAAATCTTACAATCATGCATTACACCAACAAGATCAAAATCATGGATTGGATAGATATTATAATGTGGTATAAGATGCCTAGAACTATAGGCTATCATGTGATCACCCTATATAATAACATAGAACAAACCCAAACTTGATGTATCAAAATTGACCACATAGCCCTACCCATCCTCTGGAAGAGTCAACACTAGAACCTAAGTCAAAATACACTTCAACTATTCAAATTAACTATGAAATTTTGAATCCCATATGAAATTCACCCCTTTCTGAATGAGAGTAGTCATTAGATAATCTAACTTTAATAAATATATAATGAATCTATGGTAATACCCTACCAAGACCAAGAATATATAAATATTTAAAAAGTTAAATGGTTTCTACCATGTCATAACATCCTTTACCTTCTTATGATTGACTGAAATACCATTATTTGAGACTATGTGTCCCAAGAACTTCACTTACTAAATCTAGAAATTATATGTCAAAAGATTCGTTTAAAGCCAGTGATCTATTAAGGTTTATACAATTTCTCTCTAATGACACACATTGTCATCCTCAGTTTTAGATGAAACCAAAATTTTTCCCACAAAAACCATCAAGAATGAATAAATATACTCATGAAATATCATATTAATTAAATCCATAAAAATTAAAAGAGAATATATTAGACAAAATGATGTAATAAGATTATCATAATGGCCATACCTTCTTTCGAATTAGGTATTTGAGATGTCATATTCTTGAATTCTCAACTGGTGATAAGACAACTGAAGGTCAATATTTGAGAACCATGCAACCCGTTTCAACAAATCAAATAGATCATTAATCCATGGAAATAGATACTTGTTATTTACCTTAACTCGATTGATTTTTTTCAAATAAACAAAAAGGTTAAGTGTTCCAACAACCTTGTTTGAAAAAAACAAATACCCCACCCAAGATGACACACTGGAGTGTAAAAATACTTTCCCTCATAATGCATCTAGCTAGATATTCAAATAATTAAATTCAACTAGTGACATACAACAATAAAAAATATACATTGACTGAGTACCAGGTACTAAATCAATGAAAAATTAACTTCCCTTACTAGTGGTAAACCAAGAAAGTTAGATAGAAACATGTGGGGAAACTATATGAAAATTTTTGGGAGATCACTACATAAGTACTCTAAGTCCATATAAAAAGAAAAAAACCAATATTACTCTACCCAAATTCTAAAAATAATGTTCGTTATTACATGAACTTATGTCCCATTCTCCTAAAAACATGAATCACCCCATCAGGTGTAGTAAAAAAGACTCAACAAAGATAATAGTCAATTCAGGCTTTATAAGAAATCAACCAATCAATCTTGAAAATAATGATAATATATTTCATGTAGAGGACCATAAATTTCCAAGTCAGCTCAATATATGATAGAAATAAAACGTAATAGGGACATTAGATACACTATTATCTCTTTTTTCTGAGGGGTGTAGTAATATCCCTCATCTAGTACATAATATATATAGAAATATTTAGAAAATTCACAACTTGAGTTGATAAAAATGAATGAGATTCACCAGTATAAAATAAAGTAATAACTAAAGATGAAGCTATAGTGATGGTACCTATCACTATCACTGGACCTACATTAGATTCATCTAAAGAATCTTCAATTTCATGAAGATGCTTTTTTTCAGATGCCTATGGCTGGAACCCCTTATTTCTTGAAGAATATAATTCAACCATAGTACCTTTAGGTGCTGATGATATTTTGACACTACACGAGGTAGAAAATATATGGAAGAAATTTTGTAGGTGGCCTAAGTGTATACATGAACTAAAATCAGTAGTGCCTTAGTAAATAATCATTTTGAGTGCACAACCTTACCACAATGGAAGAAAGGAAAAGGTGATCTTCTAGACACCATAGAAGGTCTGGATGAAGATTGTTATCAAAAAACACCACAAGAATCATTATGTTTTATCATTCTATTAAAGTAACCAACTGGACTTCCACTGGGAGTAAGAGATATTCCCATCAACCCTGAATTATTAGCTAGGTGAATCTCAACCATCAATCCTCTATCAGAACATCCACATAAGAAATGAAATTCAATATATAACATACAATCAGATTTTAGTTTGGAGGCCCATCTCAAATAATCTACCCTTCAGTTTCTTATTCATCACCACCTTAGGATAGAATAGAGAAGTTCAAAAAAGATATTTTCATACTGATTCACGGTCCTATCATACTACTAAAGTCTAAGAAACTTCCTAAAATCCACCAAGGTCATCGATTCTAAATAGATCTGTTCAGTGAAAATAACTACGAATTCCTTCCACTCCATTACCTCATGTTTCTTTTTTGTAACCATCAAATCCCACCATCTTCTTTTATGCCCTTTAATATTGAAGGTATCACACTTCATATTTATAGAATCAGTAGTTTCCAATAACTTGATGAAAGGTTAAATATTTTTCAACCAACCCTTAGCCTCTTGAGGATCATTTTATCCTTTTAAAACTAGTGAATTCTCCTAAAGAAAATCTTGATAATGATATCTAGTTTCATCCTTCTAGATTCCACTACCAAAGACTGAATGGAAATTGGTTTTACTAACTATCCCAGAACTTGGACAATGTGCACTACAATCTTAATAATATTTTGGGCAATTAGAGGATTTGATAACTATGGTTCACTAACAGATTCTTCTTATGGCCTATTCAAATGTCTCCTTAGAGGCATGATGTTACACAACATCAATAAGAAACACACAAAAATACATTAAGGATACTCAGATCATCCACTCAATCAAGAGATATAGGATCTTCAATTAAATTAAAAGAAATTCAGAATTATAGGATTTCAAAACACTAAGTTCATGTTTTGGAAAATTACTAGAGTCAGATCAATTTATTATTCAAGAACAATTTTCTTAAACACCCATGGTGTCCTATGGCTTGGTATGATGAGAGATAGACATATACTAAGTCAAAACCACAACCTAAGTCCCACTAATCCTACATCATGTCTACCAGGACATACCAAAATACATATCTACATAAAGGAATGATACAAAACTTGCCTGTAATACCATTTTTTCATGAACTAACATGAATACCTGGGTACACTAATACTTGATCCATCCCTAACATAGCTCGAAGGGAATTCCAAATCTACAGAAGTTGGAAACTATCCGTTTGAATCATAAAAAAATTAAAGGGAATGGTTTTTACCATATACATAATAAAAAAATACAAAGTTAAAAGGACAAGAAGTTGGTATTCCAAACAATAGTTAAGAAGAAAAGTACAAAAATCATATAGATAAACATCCCAAGGTAAAAAATAAACTGAAGGACAATAACCATATATCATGAAAATGTATCACAATTCATATGTAAGAAGTGGACTATAGATCCTATGGTAATCACCATCAATCAAGAGTCCCAATAATTAAGCACATCCCACATCTCCATGTAGAACCATCCCTTTTCCTAGACACATCATAAAAAATATAAAAATTACAAAAAGGAAAAGGTAGGATGCTAGTTAAGAAGAATATTAGGGTCTCACTAAGAGTTCCACAATAAATTACATAACAATAAACAATTTATGATTTCAATTTAAATAATAAAAGGCATGGAAGTTAATTTCAATATTTTAATCCAAAACATGATTTGTAATCAAAATATTAAAGATATAAAAAATAGGATTAAACGAACATATTACATAATTTTTTTGTATAAAATACTTGAAATCAATAAAATATTTCTATAAACAATGGAAAGCACAATCAAGTCAATAAAAACTAAGAACCATGGTCATATGCCTCAACTTACATTAGTTCTAGGCTCTCAAATCCTTACACCACCCAATAATCAACCATGTACCCAATATGTGTTCACATGTCCCCTGGCTCAGGAAAATGAGACTAATCCATCAACATCACATTAGGGATAATCATGTTCAAATATGTTTAGTTAGAGTTTTTATTTTGAATCCATTTCTAGGGAACTAGAGTCCTAGAATGCTTGTCCTAATTATCCACTAACAACTCAAGATCACATATTCTTAAATCAATAAATCAATCAGTCATGGTAAAATCAATCATTTCAAATAAATACATCATTAAAATTTTATTTTACCAAATTCAATTTCAACATGCCATATAAATTTCAAAACCAAATACTGGGATTTAATTAAATTAATTAATTTCAAATCATCATTCATTTTAATCAAATTTTCTTAAGAATCAACATCAAAAAATTTAATCAAAAAATTTCTCATTTCAAGCCATCATTTTTTCTCAAAATTTAATTAATAGTTTCATTTCCATTGAAATTGGGGGTTTTTACAATTTTCATGCCCCTTTTTAAATTAAACACCAAATAATTTAAAATAAAGGCTTTATAAATCCCTTCAAAACACATTTAAATTAAATAAATCAATTTAGAATTTCAATTTTAGGATAAATCCATATTAAACCACCTATCTTTAAACACATGATCCAAATAAATAGTCACAATGTGAACCACCAATGAAGAACAAATGCAAAGAAGTTCAAGGAACAACTCTAGAATGAAGATCCATCAAATAAAATATCTAATCCATCAACAACGTAAGGATTCACCAATATCAAAATGTAGTTAAATATAGGATAGGGAAACCAAAATCAAGGGATATATCACATAATAAAGAGGGATAAATATCTTTCATTAATACATTGATTCATAAGAGGATAGGTTGGAGGAGCTGAGAAATCCTCTAGAGAGCCTCTAAAATCCAAGGAATTTAATTATAGTAAAATGGGGAATTATTAAAGTTTAAATCAGGGGTACTAAGATTTTAATTACTTTTTTGAGGGGATTAATGACCTGTGTACATGGTTTCTTGGTTGGTTCACACTGTTAGTTATAATCATGCGCTCTTATTGGGATTTTGGAAAGGATGCATGATTTGACCACATAATTAAAATAATAGTGAGCCAACCATGAATTGTTTTACAAGGGTTCTTGGTTTGTAGGGGATGTCTATACGTCTTGGTCTAAATATGTGCCCCTTATAATGCACTAAGACATAGTGCATGATTTACTGGTCCAAACTACATAGTTTTTCCCAAATCCTTCTCTAACCGTTCAATATCCAAAAAACCTCCAAAATTTTCCAAATTTCTCCAAAAGCAACCTAAGACAAGCCCCAAACACAAGGATATAGAAATAATGTGAAACATGTACCTGGAATCAAGTAATGGGATGTTATAGGTGGCCCCCATAAGTATGTATCCCCTCGATTAATCAACAATTCTCATGAGACAAACTAGTTATCAAAACTTATTAAATGAGTTTTTGGTGCATAAATACCAATAGTTTAAACTATATTAGGGAAAGGACTTGATGATAAGGATATCATGATTTCAAAAACTATTCATTTCCTTTAATTATAACTCAATTAATATTAAACAAGAGATTACTATAATGATATTATACATAGATGCATTTCATTCTCAAGTTATTGAATAAATGAAATTTTTTTAGTTGCATTCCTTACCATATTGATTATGCATTATTTAGTATTGATATATTCCACTCTATGTAACCCTTACTAAGAATATGATCTCATACTTAATTTTTTTCCTTTCCCCAGGAGATGAAGAAGGATATTATGAATAATATCAAGGATGTGAGATAGTTTCTTATGATATTTATTATGTATTTCCAATGTAATATGGGAATCATGTATGTATCTTTATTATAAGGACTAATAAACTAATAGATCCTTGGTGATGTTATCCCTACATCTTATGTCTATGTAAGAATTCAGACACCAAATTTGGGTTATTGGAGTTGGGGTTGTTAGTGTTGGTATCCGAGCAAGTTTAGTAGAAACATAGTGAACCAAACATAAGAAAACATATATTAGGGAACATAACCCTTTGATAGGATTTAGTGATAAGTCTGAGTATAGAATAACATCCTAAAGTTTTGGTAAGATAGGGATTATGTGTTTTTACTCGAAACTCATTCCTTTATGGATATAATAAGTGAATGTGGTTTTGAAATAGATGAATCTAGGGGTAATAACCCTAAAAAGATTTGGTCAGATATATCTTGACTATCATTCTCATATACGGTGAGTGTTCCCTAACCATGCACCTAGTTTGACACTCCCAGGGGATATGCTAGGGTAAATTTATATTTTATTTATGAACCATTATGGTGAATCATAGAATAAAACCTATGAAATTCCATACTGATGTGGTATAAACCTAAAGTGTCTTGGGTATATAATTATAAGGTTGATAATAAGTTTAAAGGAATAAATTATTCCTTTTAGTTTTTATATGATGGGAGTTTTACATGATTTTGGATATCTTGGGAGACATTTATTGGAATACACCCTTTGTAATAGTATTTATCTTAGTGAGAAGGTTATTTGAAGAATAATACTTTTATTTTTTGTTTACATAAGTTTAAGTTATTGATAACTTTTAGGGTTAATATGGTTAATTATTTTAAGGTAATAATAGTAAATTAATATTATTTGATTTTGTGAAAAAATAATCTATAAATAAAAATTTTGTGGTTAAAAATGGATTTGAAGATTAATGTTATTTTTGAGGATATTCATCAAATTTTTTAGAGTGATATAGGAATTATATTAATTTATTTTTATAAAAAGGAAAACCCATAGGTTGAATGATAACCCATTACACCCAGAAATGCCACAAGGCTTGAACCCAAAATTGATTTGACAGATAAGGATTATGTTTATTTCTGAAATCATATTATAGGATCAAGTAAGTTTTATAATTTTGGGATTTTTTGTTGATTAATGATATTTTGGGAGCAAATTTATTGGTTTGAGGTATATATAAATTTTAGGCTTAACATAAAGTATTATTTGGAAAGAATACTATTACATTTTTAGGGATGTAATTTAAAGGGTATGAGGTAACTTGAGGTTTAAAATTTCATTAATTTTGAAGTTATTTATGTTATTTGGGATTTAGGGTTATTTATTTATTGAATTATCTATGCTAAATCTTTTGTTTTGTTATTAAATTTTGGATATTAATGTATTATTTAATCACATGAATAGTTATCCATATTGGATAACCTGTGATAATCATTTTGGTTTTGGTAAATATTTTAAGAAATGATGAATGACTTGTCCTTATTTTTAAATATTATGATTCATTAAAAGTTAATTTTAGTTCTCTAGGAATGAAAAATTAATTTTTATCATTCCTTTCATGGAGTAAGAGATGAAGTGAAAATTGATCGATACACAACCAAAGGATGAAATTATACTTATGAAATGGAAAGAAATAAAGTACATTTTATTGTTTTCTATATCTTAATAGTAAAGAAATTAATCAATGCTAAGAAAAATATTTTGAATAAAAAGTGTTTTCCTATTGCCTTAAATTTTGATGAATCATAGGTTTTTTTTCAGACCTCACTTTTTAATGGTCTTGTGGTCATTGACTTTCTCGTGATCATTCAGTTTCTTATGATCAATATTCTTTATCACTCTCTATCATTATTTGAACATTACTTTTTTCCTACATGTATATATTTTAACTTTCCACTAAAACTATCCAATTTGTAATCCTATTAATGTGTTATTTCCGATGACCTTTTTATTTCCCTTTCTCTCTTTTCAATAAGAAGTGTTTTTAATCCATTTTAGGATGTGGGTTTTCAACTTAGGTATTTTTAAATTTCAAACCCTTGAGGACCAAGATAAAGTTTCAAGGGAACAATTTATTTAATGGGATAGAATATAACACCCTAAATTTTTTGAATACTTTTCTTGATAGCTTTCATAACATGCAACACCATGTTTTAAGAGAACCACGATATACTATTAAAATATTATTATTTAATTGTAACATAGGCATTGAATTTTTAGGTATGAATTTTTGTAAACAAATTATAATATATATATATAATCATCATACTAAATAAAAATTCATTCATTAATGACTAGTGAATAAGAACTCAAATTTATTAAAGTCAATTTGTTCTTCAAAAATGCATTTTCATCAAAACTAGTTTTTATTTCTTTTTATGATAAAATATTAGAATTAATTTACACTATATTTAGAAATTATATTTTATAAAAATTATATCATTTTTGAAATAATAATTACAAAATTATCTTAGGAATTGTTTTTTGTATTTTTCTAAAAATCTTGATTTTACAATGAATATTCACAAATATTATTTTTCTTGAAAATTACCTTTTCATTTCATGCATTTACAAAGTTTAATTTTATTTTAAAATTTGTTTAAAGTAGAAATATATCATTTATATTATTAACAATCTTATTGTGGTCATTGGAATCAATTTTATGATGTATTTTGTTATAAAATCATTTTATACTTAAGAAAACCTATTTTTTTCTATAAAGCTATTTTCCATCGTATTTTCCTGGGTACATTTTAAATTAAATCCTTACACTTCTCTAAATTTAATTTAAAAAAATAGATTCCATATTTGTAATCAGTATAATTAATATTATTTAATAAGGTCAACTTATTTTTTTCATTATGAATAGTAACCATAACAAATTTTTGCCACCTTGGTAAAAGAGGTAAATTTCGGTTAAACCCATTGGATAAAACATCAAAATATCTCTAACACATGGATTTATCCTATTTTATGAGTGTTTTTTTTACCTATGATGTTGTTTAGTTGTCAAATAATTTATTTTAAACCATTATTTTAAAATTAGGAATCAAAGCTTGTCTTTTGTGAAAATAAGTAATATCTTATTAAAATTTAAAACTATTTTTGGGAATTTGATAATAGAAAATTGAAATATTTTATTAAAAGAAGAGGAAATAGAGACAAACAAATAGAAAAAGAAAAAATTTCATCGAGACCAAAAGTGATGGATTCTGAGGGAATCCCCTCGCATAATCGAGGCATAATCAATAGGAAGAGATCCAAGATTAGAGAACACCTTAAGACTTTCTACCTTGTTACCAAAAGAAGATAATAAGTCATCAAGCATATTAAACTATAATCATGTATGATAAAAAATCAAGACCATATGGAGTAAATATTTATAGTTCTTCATATGATAAATGATATTCCAAGGGCACTTCAACAATCCTTTCAATGTTTTAACCAAAATAGAAGAATCTAATTCCAATTCAGTGAATGTTATTTAATTATTCTTATAAAGATTTAGCCATTTAAATAAATCAAAATCCTCTACCACAATATAATATCTCTCACAAAAAAACATTTATAAATCATGTATGATTGACCTAAGGGAATCACAAACAGCTCCACCACCATGCATAATTTCGTGCAGACAGAAACCATCATTGTTTAAATTTAGCCCATAAGAAGAAGGCTTCCAACTAACCCACACACCAGTATTCCTATTCCCATAAAAAATGTCACATGTGTATATTCTATTAGAGATTCATGGATTCAATTCTAAGGCAAGGTGGTGCCCTTTCATTTCTTTATGAATGATGATAAAATATCCGAAAATTTGTGCCTCATGGATAGGAGAGAGGGATGAAGACCCTGATGAATAACCACATTCAAAGAGTCCTAGATGGTATAGAAAATAGTAGTAGTGTATAACACCCACCCCTTTTCTTGTTCATGATTCAAGATGAATGAAACCCCATTAGATTGAATAAATTTGTCCACAACACACTCCCTACCAGAAGATAACTGAAAACCTGTAACCTAAAACCACAGGAGAGTAGTTCTATCACTGTGGAAGAATAAGTGAGAAACATATTCCATTTTGTAAATAAAGAAATATTTTCACTCTCAAGCTAGGTAAATACATAAATGTTGAATGTTATCATCAGTTGGAATGGAATTCTTGTGAATTCTCTAAAGAAAGAATCTATATTTGGGATAAGCATCTTTACACCAGTGATTCGAACACAAGGTGTCCTGATTAGAAATGGGAAAGATCATACTATGAAAAACCAAGAATTTGAGATTCCCATAATGAGAATATGAGATGAAGAACTAATATGGGTCCTCATAAAGTGAGATATAATGAATAAATTAATTTTTGTCCTCACTAATAACTATATCAACGAACCATAAATTGGCACATGCCTGATGAATGATGATGTACGGGACTGGAAAACTAGGGAAGAAGAGTGTAGATCCAACCAAGTTGTGTTTCCAAAAATTAATTTCTCCATACCCAACCATCATGAATTCTCTAAAATTGGAGGAATAATTATATTCAAGGAGGTAAATATAAGGGAGCCTTCATTTATTTTTTTCCAATAAGTGGGGAACTACCCATACTTCCTTGTAAAAAAAGAAGACCATAGAGAATCCCTTAATAAGGCCTCTCATACCAACTTTTCCTACAAACTCCACATATAAAATTCAATTAAATTCAGATTAATGCACCATATTGGAAGGGTTTTTGATACATTTCTAACTTGACCAATGGTGACACACTTCGTAATGAAAATCCCATATGAAAATATTTATAAGACTTTAACTTTTCTTGATCACTGTATTTGGGGGACTATACACTAATCAAACATGCCCGAGAATAGATGGTAGAACACTGTTAACTAGATTAATCCTCCCCCAAAAGGATAGAAAACAACTTTTCACCTCATGATCCTTCCCTTATTCTAGAAACAATGGGACCATAGTGATGGATTTTTACCCTCATGTTAGAAAGAGGAGCACCAAAATATTCTATAGGAAATATCGGAGATGAAAATACACTCTTCTCTTGAATTAGCCTGGATCTCCTAGAATAGAACGTTTTGATTTTGAAAACAACATATTTTCTTTTCATTAAAACTTTGTCCAACTTTATTACAATAATCATCAAGACTAAACTTGAAGTTTCTAACTGAATATTCACTCCCATTGGTAAACAATAGCTTGTCATTCGCAAAGAGGATATGAGAGATGCCAGAAAAGACATAATTCCCTTTAAAAATATGAACCAACCTTTCCTCAAAAATATTTTTGATATTTTTACTAAGAACATCCCGATCCTGAATAGAAAGGCTCAGATAAATTAGATCACCTTATCTCAAATCCCTTAAAGATTTGAAAAAACTAAATATTTTTCCCATAAGAGCTATAAAAAACCCTGGGGAGGAAAATCACCTGAATAAAAGATCACAAAACTATTTTGAATTACCACACTTTATATGAACTTTGATAATGAATGAACAATCCATCCAATCATAATCCTTTCTATATCAATCTTGATCATAAAATTAGATCCAATCACTTTTCTATCGAGATCCCCAATCATTTCCTATGCTATCATGATAGCTCCTTGAATGCCTGTCCCTATGATGAAACCATGTTTCTCTTTGGATACATGGAGATAAATATGAACAAATAATATTTGTTTTGGACGATGTCCAACACCTTTTAAGAAAAATTACACATGCTTATAGAATGACACTACCCAAATTTTTTAAGTTGATTGACTTTTGGAATAAGATCTATAATGGTAGCTATGGTGGCTCTGGGTATTGGAACACCTATAAAATAATCACAAACAACACATACCACATCCCATTTAATAATAGCACAAGAATATCAATATAAATCACCAGGGAAACTGTCTGGGTCTAGAGAGCTCTTAGGATTTAAAGACATAATAGCCTAAAAAATTCATTCGTATTCAGTAGAGCTTCCATAATTTGGTTATCCATGTCAAAAATGGAAGTATAAATGTTAATAAAAAAGTATTCATTCACTCTCAAAGATTCATAAGTACCTCCATGATAATTATTTTTACCTCTAAGGTCTTTATAAAAAATATTACACTACCATAGGACCCACAATACTAGCTTCACTATTGATCAAACTATTAGGAAGAGGAAGATTTAGTCTCCTAGGAAATTTCTTCTCCCTAATATAGGCATAAAAGTAAGTAGTATTTTTATCCCTTACCTTAATCCATTTATCTTTTTATCTCTCTAAATCCAACTACTCAAGGTTAATTAAGGCCTCCTCCAATATAGCCTTTTTATCTGACAAGATAAAGTAGGAGTTATCATCCTTTTGGGACTGCAACTGAAGGTCAAGATGATTAATTTCTTCCTAGAAGATGTCTACATTAACATCCTGGGTGGAGAGTAGATACAACCAAGAAATAATGTCACTATTGAGAATTATAAGTTTATTTTGAAAATAAAACCAATAAAAACCATGAATAGGAACTGAAAAAGAGGATAAAACCATTTACTTGAAGCCTTCTAGATACATCCATTTACTGGTATTGAAGAAGCCCTTTTTTTCATTTGTAGAAGAATTAACTTGAAGAAGAAGAGTAGAGTTGTAAGATAGAGATCTAGAAAAATTACTCATAGAGGTTTCATAGAAAGTAGAAATATCCTAAAGGTTTCTTAAGGATCTATGAATAGGACTCTATATTTTTCTTCTACCCCTGCGATTATTACACTATGTGTAGGCATCCCCTGAGAAATACATATCTAGAAGCTTTTTAGAATCTATTAAATGATTGGAAGTACTCTATTCCATTGTTGGGGTAAAGAACACCCCCTTTACTTTTATATTTATGAAGAATTGTATTAAAATATACACAAAACACTATGAAATTGATCCACGATTGAAAGATGAGGGAGAGTATCAAAGTTGTTTCCTTTGAGTATGATCATATTTTTCATACACAAGTGATAAGAGAAACTGGCCTTCATTGGAGATAATATTAATAGAAAGGATCTTATTAGATATTTCTAAAATATCCACATAGATCATGTCATTCAAGAAAATCCATATCTTCCCATTAACTAGATGACCATGCATGTAGTGACCAAAATAAAGACTTTGAGAAATTTTATTGATGGACTCATAACATAGATTCTATTCCATAATGTCTAAGAAAGAAATTTTTTGATTCTGAATTATTTTAAGAATGAACAACATTTTATCCAAGGAACCTAGCCCCTTGGAATTCTATATTACTAAATTCATCATTTAGAAAGGTAAATATCATCTTATATACATGAATCAAGAGAGTTTCCAAAGAATATCCCACTATAAACTAACTTAGATTTGGAACACGTCTCTATACTACTTTGAGGAAGCTTGGATTTAGCCACATTTGAGCCACCTTTAGTAAAGGATGGATGGAAAATAACCTCCCAAAAATCTTCTAGAACTTAAAAATGAATTATATGTAGGAGTAATAACTAGAGGGATATAAGACCTAGGGGAGCCATTCGGGGGGGTCTAGAGGATGGCCTGAGAGGACAATAATTGAAACAAATTGAACTGAACAATGCTAGTTTCTTGGAAAAGGATATTCAAAGCCCTCTGGGGTACTCGTAGGAATAAAATCTATAGGCTCTTACACTGGTCCTTCAAATATGAATATAGTGAGCACCTAGGGTGGAAAAGATCCAATGAAGGGATCTCTACAGATTTTAGATCAGACTAAACCAGACTATTTTGTTCTTTTCTAGACTGTAGGGACTGGGAAACCTCTGTAGACTCCATAGCCTACACCACCGGGTATCTAGAAACCAAGGAAGTTGATGGAGATTTCTTAGGGGACCCACTACCGATATATGTTCAACATTCACCTAGACTGCATAATATGGAGTCTTATCTAAAGAATTATAATTTTTTCATATATTCCAACATGAAAGATCAAATTTCTCTTTCATAACTCAGTGAGAAAAAAAGACAGTATATAGGGGATATAAAATATTTGTCTATAAACATAACTCATTCTCTGATTTTAGAATAATACTATGTGGAAGGGGAGTTTTAGATCAAACTCCACACATATTCAATCCACCGTGGTGTGTTTCATCCTTATAGTTTCTTCATCGTCTCATAGGAAGATCCCATGAAAATTACTATTTTATTTTATGATGGATGGATTCTAGAAAGAAAAATGGATACTAAGGTGACAGATCCATAATTCCATGTGAGAGGAGTCCTTACCTCAATGGTCTTTAAGAAACCACATAAGAAAGAGAAACCTCTAGCGACCTTAATACTGACCTTCCCTGGCCCATGCCCGAATGAAATATATCTTCAAGAATAAGTGAATATAGAAGGACTTCCTTGAAATGATATACATCACCACTGCACTAGAAAGATTATATGAATTAACAAATGTATAGAAAACACCCAATTGAGGTCGATTGTTACCAAACTTCTCAATGAGGTGCCATCTATGGTAAGAAAAGGCTTCAACAACCTCACTTTTTATCAGGGAGATGCCTGGAAAGCCATCCACAAGCTCCTGTTCCTTCTGATCCACAGATATGGGAGGGACCATCAGAAGAGAGGAATGGGAAACCTGACAAGAAGCCCAAGTCACGGCTGGTCTGTAGGTTAATGCTAATAAAGGTTGAACTAAGGAACCTTGGTGAGAAGGAACCAAGGGTTGTACCAGAATAGTGGGATCCATAGAAACCACCATTGGAGGCTGAAGCGATCCAGATGAAAGTGCCAAAAATTTCCCAAATGAGATCCCAAAAAGGGTTCCTGTTGATTTTGAATGATCTGAGCCCATTTTTAGAAGATTCGGTGTAGAAAATCTAGAGGAAAATATGAGGGAATATGGAAATTTTTAAAACTCAGGAGGTGCGTGCAGCATGTACTTTCAGGGGAGATCTATAATTTCTACCCATTTTGATTAATTATTTTTGGGTATTTGAATTTAATGACATGGTTTAAAGATTTTATTAAGTTTTGTTTTGACCCAAAAGTCTAAAAACCATCATTTGTTTATTATTTAACGAAAAAAATTCTTGGAACCCAATTTAGTACCTTATTTCAATTTTAAATGATTTTTTTCTCTTAAATCGGGTATTCTCCTAAAAACTATTTTCATGATTTTTGTGTTTTGATATTTAAATTAGTTTCTACCAAATATATAAATTAAATGTAATAAAATAAATTTCAAATTTGGAATCAAATTTTTAAAATTAGGTTATATGAACTATAATGTTCTGACTCGGGAACCACTTAATCGGTGCTCTGAGCTAGTGTGCTACATGGCCTTCGACATGGCTCCCCATGTGCCAAAAGGCTACCAAATAGTACTGAGGGTATATTGGGTGATAGTGGGGAGACTATACCCAATGTTGGTGATAGTATTATTTCTGGTAATATTAATAGTACCGTGGAATCAATAAACCAACTCAGTGTAAGCAATCTTAAAAAAAAGAAATAACAAGACAAAAGCACACCAACTAAACATACTGAATAAATTCCACATTTCATGATATTAATACATAATCATAAAATATGATCCATGGGATTATCATATTATCATGTAAGAAAAAAGAAAAAAATATCCCCATCATGTCCTAAAATAACCACCTGGCCCATCTTCCAAAAACTATGGCATCCATACCATGCACCCTCTACACATCCCATATCCATAAGGTCCAAACCATGAGCTTGATCCCTATCCTACAATAAAATCCATGATATTTGTACATCTCCCAAGGGGGCCATACAAGGTGTGAGTATGAACTCGGTATCCCACCACCAATGCATTCTTAACTTATAACCATACATATACTAGTGTATGAAAAAACTAAATAAATGAAAATAAATCACGCATTACATAACCCGCTTAAACTATGTTCAATATTCATAAATGATCCCTTACCTAATTCATCCATCACCAAAGTGGAATGATGCATCCACTATTTATCTAAACACAAAAACCCTTGGTCTTGTAACCAATCAACTACAACATAGAACCACATGCCAACCGTTACCATATGCACAACATGTCACAACCTGCCTGAGTATCAAAACATTTCCATAAAGTTAACCAGAAATCCAAATAGTATTCCCATAAAAATATCTTAATTCAATTGTACTTACACTTACACAATAATCATGTTGAGTCAATAAGGTTTCCTTATGACTTTTCCATTCCTTAATTTTTTGAAAATCACAAACACCTTATCTTAAGGAAAATATTATTTTCCCTAAGTTTCATCTTGATAAGTAAAATTTCCATTCCCCAAGTAAATTTATCCTTACCAAGTTTTTCATTGTTCATATTTTGTCTAAGTATAAAATTCGGTTTTGTATCCGAAACCATAGAATCTTATAAAGACTTAGATATAGAGTATTATAATTTCAGGATCTGAATTCAGGTTCCGAATTCTCTGAATTCAGGTTCGAACATTCTAAGTTTAGACTCGGAATTCTTCTTAATTTTGACTCAGAACATTCTAAGTTTAGACTTATAATTCCTCTAAATTCAGACTCCAAACGTTTTGAGTTTAGACTCTGAATTCTCTAAATTCGGGTTCCGAACTTTCTAAGTTCAGAATCCAAATTCTTTTGAATTTTGACTCCGAACATTCTTAGTTCAGACTCTAAATATAGGTTCCAAAATTTCTAAGTTTAGACTTTGAATTCCTCTAAAATCCAACTCCAAAATTTCTAGGTTCAGACTATGAACTTTTTAAGTTCAGACTCCGAATTCTAATGAATTCAGACTCTGAACTTTCTAAGTTCAGACTCTGAATTCTTATGCATTCAGATTTCAAACTTTGTACATTCAGACTCCGAATTCTACTGAATTAAGACTCCAAATTTCCATGAAATTTAAACTCCAAAATTCTATAGAATTCAGGTTATGAATTCTTTGGAAAATAGAATCTGAATATTTACATATTATTAACATCGAATGGTTTTTGGTTAGACTATGAACTTTTATTTTTCCTTACTCTCCGAAAAATGAATTTGGTTAAACAACTATATTTTTTCTAACTCATGTTTTGGTTATAAAACGATGTCTTGCATTCAGTTACTAACCAACCGTTGTTTGAGTGACACATGTACAAGTCCCTCTGAAATTCAAGGAAAAATATGACCGTTGGAGGAGGGAGCTGACTGTTGAAGTTGTGCCTATAAATAGGAGCTCATTTGAATGAGCTCACAACAAGTTGATCAACCTAGAGATTACATGCTACTGAAGTGATTTCTAGAGAGAGAGACTTTATTTCTTTGTGTGTATGGAACATCTCGTTTATAATTGCTTCATGAAACATTGAATGTTGCTGAGTACATTCGAGGGCTTCCAGGGATAGGAAGATAGAGGTTCCGACTACCTTGAAGTTTGAGGGCTTGTGAGGATAGCAAGATAGACTCCGATCTTCGTATCAAGGAATTACCCTGGCATGGGTAAGAAAAATTTTCTTTAAAAGTATAAATCAAGGGACCTTTATCCAAGGTTGTTGGATACCCTTCTCTTTGGGTTAAAATATTTACTACTTGTTACTTGTATTGTATCAAGTTTTCTATTGTATTTTGGTTGCTGAGGAAAGTATAACTATCTTATAATTTCTTATACTTGTATACTCTGATTTAGTGAGATTCTATACAATTTAAGTTAGAATATTTATATTTGTAAAAAAAATTTATGTTTCATTTCCAGAATCACTTTTTCAGGATTACATTCTCGGAATCACATTTCTAGAATCAAGCAAGTTTGTAGAACTTAGAGGTTTTGTGAATTTACCTTGTTTAACTCTGTTAAACATATTCATCTTTAAAACTTCCAAAGGAATTTTTTAGATAATACAATTCACCCCCCCTCTTGTATATTGATCATCTACATCATTTGATACTTCAATCAGTATCATTTTGATCCTATATTTGGTATCATAAGAGAATAGCATACTCCATACCAACCTAAAAAATTGGTATCAAAAAAGAATATCATACTTCATACCAACCAAAAAAATTGTTGTCTCAATAGCCCGATGTCCCAAGGCATGACAATATGTATCCTTCAATATTTCCAGACCATTGTCCTTGGCATAATGATAGTCCCAAACCCCCATCCAATGGTAACAGAAACCATTAACCATGAATTTCTATAGTGAGAACCTTCTTTAAAATGATGTTCATAACCATCCCCTATGATGTGAGATCTACGGAGGCCTCCACTAATATTTATTGGTCAAAAGCACCTCACTCGGCCCATATCCTATGTTCACATGACCCCAACGATACTATCATCCATCCATAGTGAGAAGACATCACCAACAACCCTAAGAAACATCTTTGGAGAATCCCTCTCACTACTAAATCTAGTGATCAACATCAACTAAGGTCTCATAGTCCATTCCATACATGTTTACATACAACCAACGTATCCATAGGATTACTTTAATAAATATACATAACCAAAAACAACCAACCAAACCAACCCTAGAACATTGTATAACACCTTCCATTCCATACCAGGCTTAAACTCACTCTGTCTCACATTATGAACCCTTCAACACTACCCAAGGATTATATAAAATAAAATCAGCATAAAATAGGTTGTACCTAGACCACCCCACTCATTCATATTTACTATGAATTGAATGAAACACGTATAAGCATGAAAAATATAGTCAAAACCTACCATATATTCATATATGCCTACTATTCGAAGACCGAAACCTCATTTACCTTCAGATGTCAGAAATCGGAAAACCAGATAAAAACCCAGAGAATAGGGAGTAATTACATAAATGATAAAATACTTATAAGTAAGTGATATAAATAAAATAATATGGAATACATTGTGTTATCCTTACCCCATGATACCTCCTATAATGAAAAGTGATGAAAAATATTGAGGAAATAGGGATATCCCTCAATGATCCCTAAACAAGAGGAAGAGGGAGCCTCCAAAGATTCCTTAGACTAATGGACGCTCCCCCTTCTTCCCCTATTTATGTTTCTTCTTTTTTTCCTGAAAAAATAGTTTCATGGTGATAATTTTCCTTTCACAGCATGAAATCCCTTTGAAGGGGGAATTATCAACTATTTGGAAAGTTTACACTATGAACTACAAGTTCATGACATAAAAGTTCGTAGGATACATCTTTTTCAGCCTCCAGATTCTATATTTCACTTGGAACCAACCTATGATAACTCTATAAACCAAGAAAACTTAAAACCCCATAAATTAGTGGTTTTAATCCATCCTTAAGATGATCCTTACATCCAACAAGATATAGGATCTTACAACCTCTCCACCTTACAATAGCTCAACCCCGATCTATTGGGCCATACCTTGACCTAAACCCTCAAATACCCCAAGAATCCTACTCTCCAAATTCCCATAACATGATATGATATCGAACATATCTATATCACTTACAAATCCAGAACTACCCTAGGTACTCAATACTCTAATTCATACCATGGAACTCCCCACCTCAAGAATTACCCACCTAATCCCTTCTTGCCCATTTTACCATCATTCTGATGGTTCCACACCGACCACCCCTTTGTATTGGCACATCCCAAACCATATATACGTTAAATCCTATATCTCATCAAATGTTTATTTTTCATCCATGTCATTATGACTCCCATATGGACCCATACCATAGCCAATGCCTAAAATTTTTTCATCACACTTAATTCTCAAAAAATCCTATACCAAATATAATGACCAAAAAATAAGTTCCACGATCCCATAACACCCCCTATCTATCATGAACAATTATCAATGCTCACATATTAACCAAAACTTGGTTTATTTACCTAAAAACATGTTCACCTCGTTCATTTTTTTTTTGTTATGAAAAAAATAAAATAACACAACCACACTCATGGAATACCTCTAACCGTTATTGGCTCCCTATCATACTTTGATCCTATCAGCTCAGTCACATGCACCTGGCTTGAAGCCCAACTGTCTGATGTCTTTCCTCTTGGATGATTTTTACCAACTATTAGCCATTTCCCACACTACTGGGAATCTCTCTCCCTACCTCAACCTACGTGTGCAATCATATCATGACTAATCTCTCTTGATGTATCCCACATCCCTACCTAAATTTCTTATGTCTTACCCAGTCCCTGAATCCTAGCTATCTGAAATATCTTCTAGAAAAACCTATCTAGATGTACCATCTATCCACATACCCAGAACTCCTTTGGAGGAAACTCAAACTAATTCTGAAAATGTCACGGATGCTCACACTAAAATCACACCATTGACAATCCACTCCTTGGAAGCCTCCTAGAGTATCTGACCTAACTTACCTGCTAAGTATCCACACAAACCTACTTCTGGATACCTTTAGAACCACTAAAAATATCTCATGATGTCTTCACACATCTTGGTAAGTTCATATCCATCATGTTCGCCTCATCTATAAATGTCTGCTACACTTCATCCAAGAATGTGGTCAATCCCAAAATGTTCACCTATACCCTAATGGAATGACTCAAACCATCCTCTAACCATCTCACTATAGAGATTTCATCTCCAACTATAGTGGGTGAAAAAATAGATATGTTCTTGAACCTCCCAACATACTCCATAACTGAGGTGTCTCCCTAACACTGGTGCATAAACTCATAATCTCGATCTACCCTCATTGTCTCAAGGAAGAAATTCTTGAAGAACGTAGTCTCAAAGTACTTCAACATCAATCCCTAAGTTCTTCATACATGTACATGTATGTACCACGTACACTTTTCCGATCCCTTAAACATATAAGTGGTAAAATTCACCCTATATCATAGGGGTGTCTCAATCTGATTGAAAATAGTATACATTGACTCTATCTAGAACTATTCTTCTTGTTGTCCAACCTAACCTTGAAATAGGGGGGGTTGTGATTAAAACTGTCACATTAGATATTCCATGGATGTATTAGCTCCATGTGATCCCCATTCAATACTATAAAATACCCTCACTAAGCTCTCCCAAATATTCCTATCCATCAATAGACCCATATCTGTTTCTTGTTATATCTATCCCGACTACCTTAGAGACTCCACTTGAGGCTCATGGTCATCCCTACCATCAGGGGCCTCATCCTATGTATGCCCTAGAAAAACCGCATCCTTATTGGCCTAATTCTCTACCGAATCCTGTCTATGATTCATCACACTGAGAACTAAATACCATGATCAAAACTAATAATAACAGTCCAGATATCATAAATGGAGAAATCTGTAACAAAAATCATATCTCACTTCCCTTACACCACCCTATGACACCCATATCACATATTTTCCATCCCCATAGACCCCCTTACCTACCCATTTTATATTTAGGCACCACATGCATCATATACCACTCACACTAGTAACCACATAAATAGGTAGGCTGAGTAAAATGCCACCAAGAGGCTATACATAAAAACACTATTTATGTTGTTTTGAAACTTTAAACATCTCAACCCCATTTCTTGTATTCCATGTTCCAATAAACAATCCCAACCACACACATATATCACATGAACCTATGTGCCTATCATGATGCATGTATTCTCTCATATTAAATTTCAATAAAATATTACAAAAAAATTAGTAACAAAAAATTTTACATAATCAAAATCAAATAGTTCAACTATAACTATGAAAAACAGGACATCAATCCCTTTTACCCTTATAACTTGGAATTCAGTTCATGTAAGTGATTTTTAGACACATAACACAACCTCTATTTCAAGTTATAACACTTTTCTAAGGTTCCATCTACTATATCCCAAATAATAGACTATTTTAAAAAACCCACCTTTATTACTAATTGGAAACTAAAAAAATTTCACTACCACATTTGCATATTCAAGATTTTAATATTGTATGGTAACACCAAAAAACCCCACTATGATACCACTTTCTAACATCCGAAATCTAGATCTAAATAATAGGTGCTTCAAACTAGTTATCTATATGGACGTAGATGTGCTTCCTCATATAACAAAGGTTATCGACTATTAGTTAGGGCCTATTGGGAGATATTGGGGAGTCTATACCTAAAACAAACTAAACTATTATAAATAAAACCCCGCTTGAAAACTATTTAAATGTCTTATTATGTAATATTTTTTTAGAAAATATATGCACTTCTTTGGTTTTATTATATCTTATCAGATTTAATTTTCCATTAAGAATCATTTATATTGATAATATAGTTGTTTAACAGTGATCACGAGATTATTATAAGTATTGTGTTTTAATAAATCCAATTAACAAAGAAAAAGAAAGTGATAACCTTAACTTGTAGGATCATGCCCTATGAATACCATTTATCAGTGCTTCAAAGGGAGATAGTATCTCTGGGATTTTTTTACCAATCCCAATATGAGATCTAACAACTTAATCATGAGAGAAACTATTTATAGGAGAATTTTAAGCTCATCGAGATCAAATCCCAAACCATGTACGCCGAACCACCCCATGAAAGTCTCACCATCACGCACCTTACTCTTAAGGTGTTTGATGGTGTATTAAAGGAATATGTATGAAGACCATATCAAAATGATTTTATGATTTTTTTATATAATAATTAATATATTTTCATCCTATTATGATTACTTTATAAATGATTTTTATTTCGATTTAATAAAACACAAATAATATTTTTGGGTAATATTCAAACTGAATTAAGGAATTCATTTTGGTGAATTAATGGATTTTTGAAATAAATAATATTTTAATAATATATTACTTTTAAATAATTTTTATGAAAAATAAATGATCGTATAATTTTTATGAAGTCAAATGTAATTTTTATAAGGGTTTAAAGACTGTTATTGTCAAAAACCCAATATTTCTTAATAAATGTTAATTTATTTTAAAAGTTAAAAATATCCTATTTAGAAAATTATTTAGATAAAATCAATATTAATTTGGGAATTATAATGTTGAAATTATCTAATAGTTAATTTTTCATAATTTTTTGAGAGAGTCAAATTTTTGGGTAAAAATTAAATACCATGTAAATATACTTTGTGTATTATGACATCATAATGACAAACAAGTGATGTAATAAAAACTATAAAAGGTATAAAAGAAAAAAAATTAACTTTTAAATAATATTATTTTATGTTTATTTAATTAATTTTATAAATCCCTTACGAATCCTCCAAAACCATTAATATATTTTAACGTTTTAAAATTATTTCTTTAGGAGTGTGATTCACCTCCACATAATCAAGGGTATTATTTTATTAATTTATGAACTTTCAATTATAAAATAATGATAACCATTCCCATTTTGAATAAAACATGGTAAAAAACCATGAGATGGTTTTTTGGATATTTTATTATATAGAGTTCAAAACCTAACTAATTAAGAAATCCCCCTCTTTCCCTATATAAACCCACCCAATATCCCATTTCTCTTTAATCAAACTCCTTGTATCATGTATATACTATTACCTACACTCTCTAATTTCCTTAAAAGGTTCCTTAAAGCTCTAAAAAATCCCCTCGCAAGCATTTGTAGCCACACACTCAAGTAAAAAAGTTTTCTCTTCTCATTTCCATTCAAACACTTATTTTTATGTTATGTATCTTAAATTCCATTTACTTATGTTGGGATAAGTTCTTACATATTACCATTAATATCCATTTTATGTATAAATTATTAGACCCACTTTTACTCAAATTAATCCTCCCATGATCTTTTATGTACACTCATTACCATGCCAAAATATAGTTAGGATTCTTTTCTTTATTCGAGTTTCTTCATTATATCATTCCTTCTATTTAAAATTTATAATATTGGGAATTTTTATACATTTACCTATTAATTAATGTTTTATTTATATGTGATTATAGACCCTATTCTTTGTCATCTACCCATTTTTATGAACATTTAAGTGACGTTGTTATGCTACAGAAATTTTAATGCGATTTTCCATGCTAAAGAAATTGTGTAGTGAATACCATACCCATTTTCTATCAAGGGTGTAAAATTTTATTCATATATATTTTTTTATTAGGGAATTATATATATGTATTTCACACTCCATTATCATTTAATAAATTATTATTATGAATGAATCCATGTTGTATGATCCATATGGCACACTTAATCTAGAGAATGAAATTAAAGTGATGGGTGTGCCTATAATTATATAGCGCTCCAATGAATTGCGTAATGTTTAGTCTCATGAGACATCATGTTGGGATAGGGAGAGAACCTGATTCATTTAGGGTAATTTTTCCACCATGATTTCTTAGTGGTTTAGCATTGAACTATGTTTACGATGAAGTGTTTTAAGTTTTTTCCATATTTTCCATGTTATCATTATAATACTATATCTCATCTCATTTTTCATTTTTATGATTCATACTATTTTTATTCCCCATTTATATGCCTATTTTCTATCATGTATCTCCTTATTCCATGTTTATTCCCTTACTTGGATTTATAGGAAACCCCTTTCTTATGTTTTTCCCTCGGTTATCCCATGTAGTATTAAAAGCCATGGAATTTTAAAAGCATGTTAAGGAAGTTCTTAAATAATTTTGTTATATACCATGTTCAAGATATTATGATATATACCTAATTCCCAAAGAAACTAGAATTATAAATATTTTTTTTATATTATGTTTAGTTTTATGTAATAAATCATGAATTGATGTGTAATAAATAATAAGGTTGTTATAGTTAGTATCAAAGGAAAATTTTACTTATTTTTGTGACTGGGATTAGATAAAACTAGATAAATCCTTTGAAATCAGATTAAGTATAAGAAAACATATGTCAATTTTGGTAATTATAGAGTAAGTGGTTTATCAAGAAAATTCATTCATGTCTGGATACAACAAGTGGATGTAGTTCTGGAACATATATACCTTGGGGTAAGAACACCGATAAGGTGTGTCTAGCCTAAATCAATGTAACCTAGTAAATGAAAATGTGCCTTACTACGCACCTAGTTTGACACTCTCAAGGGATAATTTTTTTGTAAATCCATAAGCTCGTTATGAACCATTATTAAGTGAAAAAATGTACCCATAAGATTATATGTTAGGAAATAGATCATGGATTACCGATATTGAAGACTATAAATTCATAAGTTAAGGAAATAAATGTAATTTATAAGTTATCCCTTTAATTTCATTGGATTTCCTTTTATGTTTTTAGTAGTTTAAAAATAACCATCCCTAATTTTCCATTTATTCTAGACTATGGCCTGAAATAGGAGGAACCAGGTAAACAATCAATCTGAAGGGAAATGTGATGACTTCCCCAATGAGATTCCAAACCCGATGGAAGTAAGAATTGTGAACTTCTTGACAATAATCTTGATTTATCCCAAATTTTCCCAAGTTATATGGTGTAAGCGGTCGCTTTTAGTACGACTTGGGTTATCAAATCCACAGGGACTCAACAAGTAACCTTGAGACACTATGATTAGATGTGGGATTGGCTATGAAGTGGCCAACTATAGTGTTGATTGATTTAAAGAAATAGTGATTTTATTTAATGAACAAAACAAACAAAATGACTTGAATTAAAATAATTAATTAAGATGAGTTGATCCTAGTTTGTCTCTAGGGCTTGATTGGATGTATTTATTTTTCTTTGAATTTTATGTTCATCGGTTCAAGTGGTATCCATTAAATGAAATAATTTATCAATATCATTCTCCGATTTAATTCATACACAATTTCAAGGATAATCACCAATTCACTTAGAGGACCAGTTAAATGAGCACTCAAAGTAATTAGATCATACCAGCACTCAAAATGTGTTGTCATTAAAGTCGGTCAAGACAAAGAAGAAGATAAATAAAAGAAAGGAACTCTTAAAATGAAGAACAAATTTAAAAGTTTAAGAACATCAAATAACCTTCAATCCAGCCCATGCAACTCTCTAGGATCAACCCATAAAATTTTATCCCTCTATGGATGTAATTCTATCAATAGAAGTGGGTAGTTGACTTAAATAAGCTAGATTGATGAAGAAAAAATATTGAAAAATGAACACTCCTCTGTTTTGTAATGAATTCACTAGTGCGGGTGTGAATAAATTCACACTTCGATTCAACGATATCAATGTGTGAAAAAAAAGAAAAAAATTGGATAATAAGAAGAAATTTTATTAAGATGTTAAACATGAAAGAAAAACTTACATCATAAAACTTGACGATGCGATTACAAATTGAAATCAGGAAATTACAATTGAAAGAAAAATACAATGGATGAAAGAAAAACTCCGATTAAAAGAAAAATGTTAGATGATAATTCATTCACCAACAGATCCTTATATAGGAATATTAGGATCCTTAGAGACACCCAACAACAATAAACTCCATCCCCATTAATTTAGAGAGTCAAAAGGAAGGTGAGAAAATTAAGGGATTTTGACGTTTCGAAGTTGACCTGGAAATTTCGTCCAGATTCATCCACCATTTTGACATGTGAATTTAGAATTGAAGGAGGCCGAATCATTAGCGGTTGTTGAAGAAAAATATCGTCGCCCATGTGTCCTCTATCGTTTTTAAATATTTCAGGAGATTTGGCTTTGCCGTTTGGATTTTATGGTCTCAATGGTGGGACGACCTTATGTGCATTAATGTCGGGTCCACCATTTAAATCTCAACTTCAGATCCTTTTATAATCATGAAAAATTGAGAATTAGCTCTATCCACAGTTGAATAAAATGATAATCATATTTTTATCTTTCAACTGTATAAATTTGAGCTTCATTGGGCTTGGTTTGTGGGCCCCACATTTTTTTGATGGGCCTTAGGCCCATTATGCTTTTTCCAGAAAATTTCTACATTCGGGCACAAAATTATCCATCTTCCCTTGGGATTAATCCATTAGACCTAAAAGATAAAATGTTCCAAACAAATAGATTAATCATATCCCAAAATTTAAAATTCATAAAATGAATATAATGTTTTCCACAAACAAATGAATGATTGGTCCCAAATTTTCATTTTAAACATGAATTCCATTTAAGATGAGAAATGAAGTTCTATTTATGTAATGCACTAAAAAAAATGTTTATGGACATTGGAACAATGAATATAAAGATATTAACAATTAATAATAGCTACTTTTAGTGACTAATCACACACCCCCCCCCCAACTTGAGTTTTGCTAGTCCTGAGAAAAAAAATTAAAAATATTAAATTCAAATCCCCTTTTCCAAAAAAAAATTAATACACATTGCTCACCCAAAGACCTCATATAAAAAAAATTTATAAAGCCCATACAAATCATTTATAATAATCTAGGTCCATAAGCATATCCCAAACCCAAGCCCATTCCTTTGTCCAAATTCATCGCCACATTTCATCCAATTTCAATTAAGCATGATAAAGTGTTGTGCATCACAAAAGATATGGGGCCCATTTTATTGTTCAAGTGGAAAAATGGAAGTACTAGGTGGGAATCACATTAAACCTTAAGATGAGTATCCAATTTTCCTTTTTTTTTTTTTGTTTGTTTTTTGTTTGTTTTTTGTTTGTTTTTTGTTTTTTAACCACAATAGATATGAAAAGACTAACTCTGGGCAAGAAAACTATGGAGTCGCGATCCCCAAGTGTCGAACGACACACATATTGTCAATTTCATTCTCTACAATAGAGATATAAAGTCTAACTCTAGGCAAGACAATTTTTGGAGTCACGATCCCCAAGTGTTGTACGCCACACATATTGGAAAAAATACTGCTCTATGTGGTCATTATTATTTTTTCAATTTGTTTTTGTTTTTTTGATACTCAAATTAAACTAAATGTGACCCCAGAACCCTATGCTATAATTAAAGGGACCCAAGAACTAAAATTTACACCCATGATCCAATAGACGTTCATTTTGTCATTTTTATTAAGATGATGAAAATGTAAACTTTGAAAAATCACATTGGACAACCGCACTTTCCAATAACTATGCTCATGAACTTAAACTTGCATTAAAATCAGAATCAAGGAATTCAAAATTATTTTTTGTCTAATTTCAGAGTTTGTAATGTGTGTTATCTTGTTCTAGGTTAATGGAATTTTTTTCCATGCATGTTCTTATAAAAAAATAATTTTTATTTCATCTCCCCCAACATAGAATAACACTGTCCCCAGTGTTTAAAGAAAAGAAAAGTTAGAAGGGTGTTGGAGAGGATTTCAAAGAGAAATTTAAAATGATAATCATGGAATGAATTCACCTGGTGGTTGATGATGAAAGCGCATCCCACAATCTCCCTTTAATCCTGGGTTCGAGTCTCAGTGGCTTGGACGGTGGTGAATGGATTTTCTTTATGACTTATGACATGTTTTTTTATTTTTTTAACCTATAAAAATATAAAAATAAAAAAACAAAATAAACTGATGATACATTGTCTTCTTTTTATATTTTTGGGTAAGGTATTACTCAGAGATCACGCCACGTGACATGGATGAATATGGTTCTCCCCTTTCATACCCATCCTTACTCATAAAATAAGAATAGGCCAATAGTCTATGGTAATTTATTATATAAAAAAATGATTCAAAATGATTAGAAACAAGAAAACCATGGGTTTCCTCCCATGCAACACTTTTGTTTAATGCCGTTAGCTCGACTTGAACCACCAAAATTATCCAATTCCAACTTTCAAAATTTTAATTAACCCATCTTTCTCCACTTCAACAAGATTAGGATTGATTATTTGTTTGAAATATGTTTCATGTGAAATCCTTTGTTCTAAAATGAGCGGTAAAATCCATGTAATATCAGAAATGGTTGATTGAATTGAATATATAGTATTTTTTAAGACATCAATGAACATTCCCAATTTTTTAGTTTTAAGAGGAGAATAAATTGAAATTTCATGGTATTGGTTATCCACATTTAAGAGTGGGGAAGAAAGGAGAAAAATTTTGAGTTCAGGTTGATAAAAATTTAGAAAAGAAGAATGGAAATTTTAATCAAAAACAGTTTCTTATCCATGAAATTTAAAAATAATTGGTTCCTTTTGAAATTTTGATTCCTCCCAAAAATTTTCCTTTTGAATGTCGAGAGTGGGTATAGGCTCAATATTTGTTATCTCTCCCAATGTTTCAATGATTGGTGATTCTAAAAAAACATTATTGGAGAAATATTCTGGACATTCAATCCATGAAGAAAAATTTCCCTCTTGTGAATTCATGAAATCAATTTCAACCTGATTTAAATACTCATTAAAAATTCCATCATGTTCATTATCTCAACTTTCAACATTACCTGACAAAATCTCTTCATTATCCAACTCTGTTTTCCATTATTTCAAAGTGGGTTCTTTACTAAATTCAAATGATTTATGTGGGTAACAAGATTCTTCTATAAGTGATGTGGAAAGGACATCCTGATTGGGAATAGGTTCTTCATAAGTCTCAATGTTTTGTATTTCTAATCTCAGTGATGAAACTTCTGAATTCATTTTAACCATTTTTTCACACAAATGTTCAAGAATTTTTTCAGAATTATGATTGATTGATGTTTGGACATCATGAACTTCATTAATTTTGATCTCTTCAATCATCCTTGAGAGTTATGGAAATTGATCCTTTAAACAATTAGCATCCCATTGATTGTACATCTCATCTGGTGTGGGGTATTCAATTAAGGCTTGGTCAATAAAATTCCCTATGTGAGGTGTTTCCCAATATTGATTTCTGACTAGATTATAGAATTGGTTTATAAAGGAGTATTTTATAGGATAATCCATTGAAGTTTATTTAAAATTGGTTTTGGGATTTTTTTTACACACAAAAATAGAAAGGGGAAAGAGAATGGAATTTAGGGTGAGAAAAGAGAAATTGGGGTGAGATAAGAATTCTAGTGTCTAAGATTACTTACTTGGGTCCCCGAAAATGACACCAAAATTTGGTTTCGCCCAAATTTTCCCAAGTTATATGGTGTTAGTGGTCGCTTTCAGTACGGATTGGGTTTTCGAATCCACAGGGACCGAAGAAGTAACCTTGAGACACTATGATTAGATGCGGGATTGGCTATGAAGTGGCTAACTGTGGGGTTGATTGATTTGAAGAAATGGTGATTTTATTTAAAGAACAAAACAAACAAAATGACTTGAATTAAAATAATTAATTAAGATGAGTCTATCTTAGTTTGTCTCTAGGGCTTGATTGGATGTATTTATTTTTCTTTGATTTTTATGGTCATCGGTTTAAGTGGTATCCATTAAATGAAATAATTTATCAATATCATTCTCCGATTTAATTCATACACAATTTCAAGGATAATCATCAATTCACTTAGAAGATCAATTAAATGAGCACTCCAAGTAATTAGATCGTACTAGCACTCAAAATGTGTTGTCATTAAAGTCGGTGAAGACAAAGAAGAAGATAAATCAAAGAAAGGAACTCTTAAAATGAAGAACAAAATAAAAAGTTTATGAACATCAAATAACATTCAATCTAGCCCATGAAACTCCCTAGAATCAACTCATAAAAGGTTATCCCTCCATTGATGTGATTCTATCAATGGAAGCGGGTATTTGACTTAAAGAACCAAGATTGATGAAGAAAAAATATTGAAAAATGAACACTCAACCATTATGTGATGAATTCACAAGTGCCGGTGTGAATAAATTCACACTTCAATTCAATGGTATCAACGTGTGAAAAAAAAGAAAAAAACGTGGAGAGGAAGAAGAAATTTTATTAAGATGCTAAACGTGAAAGAAAAACTTACATGGGAAAACATGACGATGTGATTACAAATTGAAAGTAGGAAATTACAATTGAAAGAAAAATACAATGGATGAAAAAAACTCCGATTAAACTAAAAATGTTAGATGATAATTCCTTCACCACCAGCTCCTTATATAGGCATATTAAGAGCCTTAGAGACACCCTACCATAATAAATTCCATCACCATTAATTTAGAGAGTCAAAAGGAAGGTGAGAAAACTATGGGATTTTGACGTTTCGAAGTTGACCCGGAAATTTCATCCAGGTTCATCCACCATTTTGATGTGTGAATTTGGAATTTAAGGATGCTGAATAATCAGTGGTCATAGAAGACAAATATCGTCGCCCTTTTGTTCTCTATCTTTTTTAAAAATTTCTGGAAATTTGGCTCAACCGTTTGAATGTTATGGTCGACATGGTTGGACGGATTTATGTGCATTAATGTCAGGTCCGCCATTTAAATATCAACTTCAGATCCCTTTATCATCATGAAAATTTCAGAATTAGCTCCATCCACAGTTGAATAAAATGATCCTCATATTTTTATCTTTCTACTGTATAAATTTGAGCTTCATTGGGATTTTTTTGTGGGTCGCATATTTGTTTGATGGGACTTAGGCCCATTATGCTTTTTCCAGCAAATTTCTACATTCGGGCACAAAATTCTCCATCTTCCCTTGGGATTGATCCATTAAACCTAAAAGATAAAACGTTCCAAACAAAGTGATAAATCATATCCAAAAATGTAAAATTCAGAAAATGAATATAATTCTTTTCACAAACAAATGAATGATTGGGCCAAAATTTTCATTTTAAACATGAATTGCATTTAAGATGAGAAATGAAGTTCTATTTATGTAATGCACTAAAAAATGTTTATGGACATTGGAACAATGAATATAAAGATATTAACAATTAATTTTATCTACTTTCAGTGAATAATCAAATATTTTAGATAAATCTTGTTATTAATAGAAACCTAGATCAAGGGGAGTTTCCAAATCCTTATAGGAGAGAAAAAACTATGATTGATTTTTTATGCAATAAAGTCCATTGACTTTCAATGGATTATCTGATCCCTTAATTACGGAACAATGTGTCAACTCCACTGAGAATATCTTCTCCATAATTCAGTGTTATGAACAATATAAGGTTATAATGGTTGTTAATAACATGGAGGGATAAGATGATCAATTGTGGACATTTATCAAGAATATAAAGCCTTAAGAAGAGATCGAAGAAAAGGAGTAGAAAGAACTCCAGAAAATGTTTTTCGATAAATATTTTACTTGCACTCTTCATATTAAAATAGAAATGTATTTCTTAGTCCTCAAGAATAAATATAATGAATCTATCAGGGAATACAAGGAAAAATTCACAATACATGCATAATATGCCTTTATCATTGTCATTACCCCTGAATTCAAGGTTGATTGCTTCTTTGGTGGAAAAAACCTAGTTTACAAAAATCCCTAGTGATATGAGATTTTTATAGCTATGAGGAAATTATCCAATGTTCCCTCAATGTTTAAATAGAGACCAGAGAGTCTCAAGGGTATCATACGGATAAGAAGATGAAAGTGGAGTTTAATCCAGGTTGTTTTATGGAGAAATATAATGGTTCCATGAAATTTCATCATCCCACTTGTCAATGGTGTAACAAGAAGCACCCCATTTTTATAGATGTGGGTTTTGTGTAACAATATCCAAAACTATTGGAATATAATTTTTGTTTCTTGGATTGTCTCATCTCTTCCAGATTTAACTCTAATACTCACTTCACATGGTCTATTCGGATTGGTTGAAGGGGAGGAAGGAAAGATGATCAGTCCAATAAGAAAGAAAAGGTTCAGAAGTTTAAGAGTTTAAGAGGTAGTGAATCGAATTGATTTATCCCAAGAGATTTATCATTTAGGGATTCCAAACTATAAATAATAAATTTAAGATAATGAATATTTAATAGGGAAAAGAATAGAAATGATAATAAAAACAAAGGTAACAAAAAAAGGAACTGTGACTTACCAACAGTGACTTACCAACAGTGAATTGATAATGATGACTTATTAATGATGACTCATTAATGATGACTTTCTTATGATGACTCATCATTGGATACTTTCCAATAGTGAATTTTCAATGGTGACTCATCAATGGTGACTTTTAAATGGTGACATGTCAATAGAGACTCATCAATGATGACTTTCCAATGGTGAATTTTCAACAAAAACATTTCATTCCTAATTCATTTTTGATGTAGTTTAATATTTTAGAATTCAAATTCTCTATGAAGATATCAGCAAGATGATGTCCAATTACAATAAGTTTAAATTCTATATCAATTTTTGATAATGATCTCTCAAAAATGGATGTGTTACATCAATGTGATTTGTTCAATAATGAGATACTGGATTTTTGGAAATGTTTATCGCACTTATTTTATCACAATTTATAGGCAGAAGTCTAAATTGGTATCCAAAGTCTAGTAAAGTTTTTTATATCCACAAGATTTGTGCACAAAAACTACATGTAATTATTTATTCATCTTCAACAGAGGATAGTGCAACATAATTTTGTTTCTTATTACACCAAGACACTAGATATTTTCCTAAAATGTGACTTGTTCCTGATGTTTTTTATATCTAAATTAAAACCAAAAAATCATCATCTGAATACATACTAAATCAAAATCATGTCCTCTTAGGTAGAATAATCCTAAATTGGTTGTATATTTTAGGTATTTAAAAATTCTTTAGATAGATAATAAGTGTGATTATTTTGTATTTTCTTAAAAGAAAGAACACATACACAAACTAAACATAATATCAGGACGACTAATAGTTAAGTATAAAAGACTTCCAACCATACCTATGTAACTAGTTTGATCTACTAATTTCCCAATTTCATCAATATCTAGTTTACAGGTGGTACTCATGGGATTATCACTATTTTTAGTTCTATCTAAGACAAAACATATTAAAATATCTTTAGTATATTTACTTTGATTTAAGATAATTCCTTTATTATTTTACAAAATTTAAAATCCAAGAAATAATTTGAGTTCACCCATTAAACTCACTACAAATTCATTTTACATTAGTTTTGAAAAATTAGTACATAGGGAATATTTAGTAGATCCAAAAATAATATCAACTATATATATGTTTATTATTAAAACATCTTTTGAAGTAATTTTTATAAAAATATTTGGATCAACTATTCAATTTGAAATTTCTTTTGAAATAATAAAAGAGGTAAGACTATAATACCAAGAACTTGGAGCCTATTTTAAACCATATCATTCATTTGTTAATTTAGAAAAAAGACTTGAAAAATGTGGATATTCAAATCTAGGGGGTTGTTCAAAAAAAACATCATCAATTATAAATCCATTTAATAATGCACTTTTAACATCCATTTTATATAACTTGAAATCCAAATTTGATGTATAGGAAAGTAGTATCCTAATGGATTCATGTGTAACTATAGTTTAAAATGTATCTTCATAATCAATACCTTCTTCTTGATTATAACCTTGTGGAACTAGTCTAACTTTGTTTCTTACTATAGTTCCTGAATCATCAACCTTGTTTCTAAACACCCACTTAGTGCCAATATCTAAGCTGTCATTAGGTTTATCAACAAGTTTACCAACATTTTTTCTATCATATTAATTAAGTTCCCTTTTCATATCTATTACCCAGAATTTATCATTTATGGAATTATTAATGTTATTAGGTTCAAGTTGTGAAAAAAAGGTTGGTGTTCAATATGATTTCTAATGAAATATCTAGTTTGTGTACCTATATCTAGATTTCATAAAACATCATCTAATGTGTGATTTCTATAAATCCTTATTGGTACTTTAAAAGAGGGGATAGTTTTATCAAGATGTTCTTTAGGTTTGGGTTCTGAAAATTCACTGTTGCTTATTTCAGAGAACTTTTTGATGGCTTAGAATTGTGATTTAGAGTTGAAATATCATCCTCAAGGTTCTCTAAGATATTATTAGATTCATAGGGGTTGGTTTCATCAAATTTAATGTGTATAGACTCTTCCATTGTTTTGGTTCTCTTATTAAGCATTCTATAAGATTTTCTAGATGTTGAATATCCAAGGAAAATTCCTTCATCGCTGTTGGAAGAAAAATTTTACAGATTATACATTGTATTTAGAATAAATATTTTTCAACAAAAAGATTTGAAATAACTAACATTTTTCCAAAAATATTTTCTATATATTTTGAATACTTAATGAAGTAAGAACAATATTCACTTTTGTGAGCTCGAAAAAATACCCAAGTGTATCTAGAGTAGTCATCTACAAGGACATATACATAATGTTTTCTATTTAAACTAGAAACTCTATAAGGTCCAAAGTGGTCCATATAAACTAACTCTAGAGCCCGAGAGGTCGAAACTTACTTTTTATATTGAACAGAAATTTTATGTAGTTAACCTTTTTGGCAGGAACCATAAACTCTATCATTTGAGAAGTCAAGCTTTAATAGATCTCTAAACAACCCTATAATAGTTATCTCTCTAAGTTAATGGATATTGAAATGGCCTAGTCTCTTATACCAAATCCAAGATTCTTTATAAAAGGAACTTAAGAAAGAAATATTTTTAGAAGATAAATAATTTAAATCAATAGTATAAATATTTTCATTTCTTAAAGTAGTAGAAATTATAATATTTTTATCCTAAAAAACATGAGAGGCATTGTTTTCAAATTTTACATAAAAAACAACATCACATAATTGAGAAATTATAAGTATATTATACTTTAATCCATATACATATAAGCCTTTAGAAATTAATACTAATTTAGAATTATCGATCTGGACAAGGCTGATGATTTTTCCTTTAGCATTATCACCCAAAGATACATGAGCAACATAAACTTTTATCAAATTATTAAAGTTTGAATACTCACCAGATATATGTCTAGAACATCCACTATCCAGATACCATATTATTTTTCTAGAGGTTTTCAAATAGGTTTCCTACAAAATAAATTTTATTCCCAAAATGATTTTGGTACCCAAATCCTCTTGGGTCTAGTTATGTTAGTAATAAGATATTTTGGCACCCATAATTTCCTAATGGGTTTATTATAAACATATTGTATGATTCTAGAAATAAATACATTATTAGGTCCAGTTGAGTAGGTATTGATAATAAATGAATATTTAGAACTTGTACTAGATGTAAATCTGGTCTTTTTAATTTTTCTTGATCCTAGTTGATAACATATGCCTGTTATATATTTGGGAGAAACATTCTTTCAAAATATTTGAGTTAAATATTTCTTACCATTGGTAAAACTTTATATTTATTTCTTTACATATTCATTTTTATTTTTTAATTCATTTTTCTCTTAAAAACTGATCATTTTTTTCTTTTTCAATAGTGAGGTCGGTTTTAATATTTTCTGCCAAAGCATGTTGTTTCTTAAGAGAATTATATTTTATCTTTCATCTCATGAAATGTATATTCCAACATTTTATATTAATCACACATATCTTTATTTTTCATTATTTTCTCAATATCATTATTTTCTTTATTTTCAGAATAGTTTGAAATATTAGCTGGAGAAGTAAGAAGAACATTTTATACCTCAAACTTGTTTTCCATAAAGAACATATTTTACCTGTCATAATTATCTTCATGATTAGTGTCTAAATCACTCAAGCTATCTTTAGAGGAACTCCATGTTGTTTTCATGACCTTTTTTAATCTTCTACCCTTATCCACATACTTGTTTTTATATTTCAATTTCATAAGATAAGCTTTAATGTGCCCTTTTCTCATACATTCATAGCAGGTGATTTCTTTTTGAGTGTCATCATTTTTTCAATCATTTTCCACTTTTCCTTATTATCATAATTTACTCTAAAATTTGATTTATTGAAAAAATTATTTTTTCTATATAATTTCTTGAATCTTATGGACATATGGGTTATCTCCACATCACTATCATTAGGATATTATTCTTCACTGGTATTTTCAACTTGTACCTTTTCTCTTCGTCTCGAGGTAGAAGTCTTTAAGGATACTGATATTTTTTGGTTCATCTTAATCAATCTCTTTGTTGACTTTAAATTATTTTACATAAATCATCATATTTCATATTAATTATTTTATACGTAGTTTACTCACATAAAAATATTCTCTAATTGACACAGATGATCCTCTCCTTCTGTCTGGTAAGCATATGAGAAATATCATCACTTGATATTTGTTTATCACTTGTTTTCCAAGTGAGTGCATGGTATTTAATATTTCATTAAACCTGAGATAAAAATCATAACCATGTTCATCGTATTTCATCTTAAAAGTTTCATAGTTGATTTTATATGTATTTAGTCTCATGCTTTTGAGATTTTATGTTCCTTCATAAGAAAGAGATAAGGAATCCCATATTTGAAAAGAATATTTTCAGGTATATATTCAATTAAATTCATCTTCACCCAAAGCACAAAACAAAGCATTCAAAGATTTATAATTATTATTATTAGAAGTTTTTATAGCACAACTACTAGTAATTCTAGTAGTTTGTGGAATTTCATATTGATCTTCTACTATAATCCAAATTTCCAAATCCTTGCTTTCTAAATAAATTTCCATTGAGCATGATTTGTACCATTAGGAGAAGGAGGTATGTTGGTAGAAGATCCTTCTTTTCTATTATCCATAAAGAACAAAAATTTTTAAATGAAAAAAATTTGAGATATTTAGAATAGAAATAAAATCATAGTTGAAAAGTTAATTTAAAAAAGCATTTGAAACCAATTATTGTTAGAGTAACTCAAGAGGGGGTGAATTGAGTTCCCAATAAAACATTTTGTTAAAATATTAATTTAAAATAAAATCCCCTTAATAAAACAAACTGGACAATTAATCAAAATATCATTTTGATATAAGATCTATCCTTTTATAAGATTTCTCAAATATTTATTATGTCTCAGTTAAAATAATGTTTTGGAATAACATAGATTTTGGAATCAATTTACTTAGACAAAAACAAATATAAAAACTAGTTAAGATTAATTATCAAAGTATTAGTTTTGTTTATAGATTTAAAACAATCTAGGATAAGATAAAGAAACAAAACACAATAATGATGTGGAATAAACAAGATGTTCGATCTCAAGACGAGACATAATCCCCTTCACTTAGAAATCACCTTCTCCCAAGAAGATAATAATAATAATAATAATACACATACTGGATCAGGTAAACAAAAAAAGCAATAAGCTTTCTAGGATGATAGCTCTGTATTCTCCTGGTTCTCTCACCTCTCTCACCTCTCTCGCCCGCTCCACTTTCTCCCAGTTCTCCCCTATCTCTTGCTCACTCTGTGATCACGTTATATAGGGTTTTATCTAGAAATCCCCCTTCGGTCAATGTTTCTTCTCCCTGTTTTTCATCCCTCAGCCGTCTTCTACTCCTCATCATGGCTTCCTCTGGGGTTCTCTCTCATGATCTTTCCCACTTCTTATTCGATTTAACTTTGGTGAATGTGATATGGTTTATTCCATGACCACATCAACCTCTCACTGACCTCATGTTCCAGCACTCTTCTACATGTCAGATCTAGAGCGACAGATACTCAGAGTTTTTGGGATAAACGGTTTGGTGTTCGTGGCTCTTCTTGGTGTCTCCTTTCATTTTCTTTTAGGGTTTCATCCCATAGTTTCCTCGTTTTCTTTATTTTTGGGTTTCATCCCCAGTTTTGTTTTTTCCTAGTTTTTTCTTTGGAATTCATGTTAGGGATTACGACATCTCTTTGGTTTTGGTTAGGTTTTTCATATCTCTGACATCAGTGATATTTTTTTATACTCGTTCATGATGCTTTGCTTCCTGGGTTGGTTCTATTCATGTTTATTCATTTTATGTGCCATAATGTCCTCAGTAAATCATTGAAGTGTGGTGTTTTTATGGTGGAAAAATGGTGTTGATGATGATGAAAATTGTAATTTTAGCTGGTTTTCAGTTTTTTGGCATTGGTGATGATGCTCTACAATGGAGTCATCAGACTTGGTCTTCTTCGATGGAGTTAAAGGAGATTATTTAGTTATGATTACCAGAGTGGTTGTTTACAGGTGTTGGTGTGAATTGTACAGAGATTTGATGATGTTTTAAGGGTTACTATTGATGGAGACAATGGTGTGATGGATGATGTTCGATGGTCCTCACGTTTCTAATGGTGGCGACATGTGGTTCAGAACTTGCAGCCCGAGGTGATTGGTGTTTCAAGTTCAATTTTTAATATCACTTTTTAATTTTATTCTGGTGATCCCTGGTTTCATTTTGAATTTGTTTTAGCACTGGGTGTTTTGAATTTTGAAATTTTAGGTGCTTGTTTTGAATTTATAGAATGTGCAGCTCCCACTTACTTCAATGTGGATTTTTAGAAAATTAAAAAAAATGGATTGTAGTACAAGTTGTCCTAGATAAAGTTCCTTTTCAATAGTTATATGTGGGAAGTAAAGATAACACAAGCCATATAAGGATCTCTTCCACAAACACCGTGGAAAAATAGATATAAAGGAATGAAAGAATATTAAGTATTCTCCAGTTAGGTGCAGGAAACAATGTTTGTTTGATAAAAGAGTAACAACACACTACTAATAATATAAAAAAATAACAAGAGAAATAAAGAAAATAGTAATGATCAATCTCTTATGCTCATAATATTTGTAGTCCTCAAATCAATGTTGGTGAGGATTTTGAGCTTCATTATTGAAGATTGTAGTAGAATAAAGAATCGTAGGAATCTAAAAGTATGTTCTAGTTGATCTTTGTTAGTAAATAAATCAATCTCTGTAATGGATATTGTGCTTCTGGGTTTTTGATCTTCAAAGTAGATGAATCATTGAATTTGTACAGGTTCATAGTATTTATTACACAATTTTTTGTATGTTTTTCAGTTATTAATCGCTATATATATCATACGTATCAATTATATAGAAAGATATATCCTTCACATATATATAGAAGCATGAATTAAAGAATATTTACAATACTTGGATCTAATTTTACTATGTCATGAAGACTTGGTAAAATAATCCTTGAATAGAAAATAGTCATTGAGCCATCTGATGCCAAATTCCTCCAACAAAAACGATAGGAAGAAGCTGTTGTGACTTAATATCTGGAGGTATCTCAGACTAGTGGTGACTCAGAGTCTAGTGGTGACTCAAAGTTTGACGGTAGCTCATCCTAGTGGTAATAAGCCTGACAGTGACTCCTGATTGGTAGTGACTCGCCTCAGTGGTAGCTCATGGCTGATGGTAGCAAGTTATGGTGGTGACTCCCAATTAATGGTTAATCACCACGACACTTAGCAGAATTATCATAAAAACTATCTTAGAATATAAAATGCTATCATAAAACATGTTTATCAATAGTATTAAAAGAATCATGGATTGTGATCATTGAAATAAGAGAGTATCAAAACACATTACACATAATTCGGTGTCAACACTGTGGTTATTGGGAGACCTCTTATCCACTTGATTTCCCTTGAACATATAGGATATAGTAGATTCATTCTCCTTTTTAAAAAATCTTAATATTATTTCATCATATGATGAAAATTTTTGAGAGGCTAGTTCCCTTTGAATACTTAGCATAATACCTTCAAAGAAATGATTAATCTTGTTTTTCAAATCATGTATGTAATCTATAGAATACCTGACTAGTCTTGTGAAGGTAGCCTCATAATATGAACCACTCTCTTCTTCATTTTTCTTTAAGATAAAGAATTTCTATTTATTTCAGTTCATTTCTCATTAGGAAAATATTTTTTAAAGAATTTTTCTTTAAAATTTCTCTATTCTATGTATTTTATTTCATCTTTGTCTTTAGTATTTTGGATCAATGACCACTATTGATCAACATCTACCTTGAGACAATATATTTCTAGTCCTACCTTTTAATTTTCATTACATCCCAATTCTAGTCATATATTTTCAAGGGAATTGATCCAATACTTAGCTACCAATGGATTAGTATCCCCACCAAAATATGGGGGCTTTTGTTGCATGAAATTATCTGACATAGGTATAGTATGGTTATTCGTCAAAACCTGAGTAAGTTGTTATAATATGGTTATGATCTACTCAACTCAACAATAAGTATGTTGACTTGATCAATAGGGAAATCCCAACATTTTTCTGGGGTATTTATTCGCTTTCTTCCATTAGGATCCATCACTAAATAATGACATACACTAATTTAGCACATAATAATCACAATTATTGATCCAAAAATTAACAATAAAGAATTATTATAATTATCATGTTTATCTAACATATATTTCCCAAGGCTTCTAATAAACCTACTCTCATACCAAATGTAACATCCCCAACCCTAGTATCACTAAAAGAAAACCACCATTTAGCGGAGGTTTTTTCGCGTCAGTTTTAAAAACCGTCGCGAAACGCGTTTCGGGCCACCGTTTTGCAGCGATTTTTAAAACCGCCGGGAAAAAACCGCTGCTAAACGGCAAAAAAAAATTATTTTTTTAAATTATTTTTTAATTTTTTTTATTTTTATTCTAGGATTAATGGTGGTTTTTTAAAAAACTACCGCGAAATAGCGGCGGTTTCGGTAAAACCACCGCGAAATAAAACGAAAAAAATAAAAAAACACGAGAAACCCTGAAATCACTAAAACAACCATAACTTTTGATCCGGGCGTCCGTTGAAGCACCACGAGCAGTCAAATCGAAGCTCATGAAGAGATCTAGAGGTACATATAATCATAACTGTGAGACGGTCTAAGGTGCGGAAGATATTAGAGTTATAAGAAAGTGGAAAAAAGTTCTCCAACTTCAAACAGCCATAACTTTCGCTCCGGGTGTCCATTTGGGCTCTACCACATATCAAATCGAATCCAGCGAAGAGAGCTACACACCAGATCGACAGAAAAAATCTTTTGTCATGTTTTTCGACCCCAATAACCCCTTCAAAGGCCTCTAAAACCCTGTTTCTGTCACCGGTGTCCCATCGAACTTGACTTCAAACAGACCTAACTTTCGATCTGCATGCCAGTTCGGCCTCCTCCACCTGCCAGATCATATCTCGTTCCATGATCTTTAGTTTGATTGGTCGTGGTGCCCACATACACTCCTAGATCATATGTTATGGCCTTTTTAGTGGGTATCGGGTTTTTTATGTTTTTCAATGCCTCGTTTCTAGCACCCGTTCCCCGTCAGCTTCTTTTTAAATGGCCATAACTTCTGATCTGCCAGTCCATTCGGACACTTTCACCTTTCCGGTCGAAGATCGTTTCAGGATCTTTGATTTAACAGGTCGCAGATCTAAAACGGACTCTCGGATCATAAGCTATCTTCGTTAATGTGAGTCTAATGTTTTTGTCTATTAATAACTGTTTTGACGGGTTTTAACGGTAGCTCCATTTATTACTATTTATTTGGGTTTCCATGACTTGTTATCTTTATCAATGGTTTTTTATGGGTTATTATGATGATTATTTTGAATTATTAAGGAGTTTTCCAGAGTTGTCACGAGTTTTCATGTGTTCTCATTCTTTCCAATGCTTCATTCTTCATATGCTTCTCCATCTTTTTTAATGAGTTTTCATGATTTTTTATCCCTTATCACGTCTTTACATACTTTTTCATGTGTTTCCTTTACTATTTATTATTTATTATTTATTATTTATAAAATACTTTAATTTATTTATTAGTTATTATTTATCAGTTATTATTTATTATTTATTATTTATTATTTATATTTATTTATTATTTATATTTATTTATTATTTTTTATTTTTTATTTTTTATTTATTATTTATTATTTATATTTATTTATTAGTTATTATTTATTAGTTATTATTTATTAGTTATTAATTATTAATTATTATTTATTATTTATTATTTATTATTTATTATTTATTATTTATTATTTATTATTTATTATTTATATTTATTACTTATATTTATTATTTATATTTATTATTTATATTTATTTTTTATTTTTTATTTTTTATTTTTTATTTATATTTATTTATTAGTTATTATTTATATTTATTTATTATTTATTAATTATATTTATTTATTATTTATATTTATTTATTATTTATATTTATTTATTAGTTATTATTTATTAGTTATATTTATTATTTATTAGTTATTATTTATTATTTATTATTTATTATTTATTATTTATTATTTATTATTTATTATTTATATTTATTTATTAGTTATTATTTATATTTATTTATTATTTATTATTTATATTTATTTATTACTTATATTTATTTATTATTTATATTTATTTATTATTTATTATTTATTATTTATATTTATTTATTATTTATTATTTATTATTTATATTTATTTATTATTTATTATTTATTATTTATTATTTATGATTTATTATTTATTATTTATATTTATTTTTTAATGTTTATTTTTTATTTATTATTTTTTATTTATATTTGTTTATTAGTTATTATTTATTAGTTATTAGTTATTATTTATTATTTATTATTTATTATTTATATTTATTTATTATTTATTATTTATTATTTATTATTTATTATTTATTATTTATATTTATTTATTATTTATTATTTATATTTATTTATTATTTATTATTTATATTTATTTATTATTTATATTTACTTATTATTTATATTTATTTATATTTTTTATTTTTCATTTATTATTTTTCATTTTTTATTATTTATTTATTTATTTATTTATTTATTATTTATTATTTATTATTTATTATTTATTATTTATTATTTATTATTTATTTATTTAATATTTAATATTTAATATTTATTGTTTATTATTTAATATTTATTATTCATTAATTGTTATTTATTATTTATTATTTATTATTTATTATTTATTATTTATATTTATTTAACATTTAATATTTATATTTATATTTATTTATTATTTATATTTATTTATTATTTATTATTTATATGTATTTATTATTTATATTTATTTATTATTTATATTTATTTTTATTTTTTATTTTTTATTTTTTATTTTTTATTTTTTTATTTTTTAATTTTTATTTTTTATTTTTTATTTATTATTTATATTTATTTATTTAATATTTAATAATTATTATTTATTGTTTATTATTTAATATTTATTATTCATTATTTATTATTTATTATTTATTATTTATTATTCATTATTTATTATTTATTATTTATATATATTATTTATTATTTATATTTATTATTTATTATTTAGTATTTATTATTTAGTATTTATTATTTATTATTTATATCTATTATGTATTTATTATTTATTATTTATTATTTATTATTTATTATTTATTAGTTATTATTTATATTTATTATTTATATTTATTATTTATATTTATTTATTAGTTATTATTTATATTTATTTATTAGTTATTATTTATTAGTTATTATTTATTAGTTATTATTTCTTATTTATTATTTCTTATTTATTATTTATTATTTATTATTTATTATTTATATTTATTACTTATATTTATTACTTATATTTATTATTTATATTTATTATTTGTTATTTATTATTTATTATTTATTATTTATATTTATTATTTATTATTTATTATTTATATTTATTTATTATTTATTATTTATATATATTTATTATTTATATTTATTGATTAGTTATATTTATTTGTTAGTTATTATTTATTAGTTATATTTATTAGTTATTATTTATTATTTATTATTTATTATTTGTTATTTATTATTCATTATTCATTATTTGTTATTTATATTTATTATTTATATTTATTATTTATATTTATTATTTATATTTATTATTTATTTATTATTTATTTATTATTTATTATTTATTATTTATATTTATTTATTAGTTATTATTTATATTTATTTATTATTTATTATTTATATTTATTTATTATTTCTATTTATTTATTATTTATATTTATTTATTATTTTTTATTTTTTATTTATTATTTATTATTTATTATTTATTATTTATTTATTATTTAATAGTTATTATTTATTATTTATTATTTATATTTATTTTTTATTTTTTATTTTTTATTTTTTATTTTTTATTTATATTTGTTTGTTAGTTATTATTTATTAGTTATTAGTTATTATTTATTATATATTATTTAATATTTATATTTATTTATTATTTATTATTTATATTTATTTATTACTTATTATTTATATTTATTTATATTTATTTATATTTATTTATATTTATTTATATTTTTTTATATTTTTTTTATTTATTATTTATTATTTATTATTTATTATTTACTATTTATTATTTATATTTATTTATTTAATATTTCATATTTATTATTTATTGTTTCTTATTTAATATTTATTATTCATTATTTATTATTTATTATTTATTATTTATTATTCATTATTTATTATTTATTATTTATTATTTATTATTTATTATTTATATTTATTTATTATTTATTATTTATATTTATTTATTATTTATATTTATTTATTATTTATATTTATTTATTATTTATATTTATTTATTATTTATATTTATTTATTATTTATTATTTATATTTATTTATTATTTAATTTTAATTTTTATTTATATTTATTTATATTTTTTATTTTTTATTTTTTATTTTTTATTTTTTGTTTTTTGTTTTTTGTTTTTTATTTTTTGTTTATTATTTATTATTTATATTTATTTATTTCATATTTAATATTTAATATTTATTGTTTATTATTTAATATTTATTATTCATTATTTATTATTTGTTATTTATTATTTATTATTCATTATTTATTATTTATTATTTATTATTTATTATTTATTATTTATTATTTATATTTATTATTTATTATTAATATTTATTATTTATTATTTATTATTTATTATTTATTATTTATTATTTATATTTATTATGTATTTATTATTTATTAATTATTATTTATTATTTATTATTTATTATTTATTATTTATTATTTATTATTTAAATTTATTTATTACTTATATTTATTATTTATTATTTATTATTTATATTAATTTATTTGTAATTTATATTTATTTCTTATATAGTATTTATGTTATTTATATTTATTTATTATTTATTATTTATATTTATTTATTATTTATATTTATATTTATTTATTATTTATTATTTATTATTTATTAGTTATTATTTATTATTTATTATTTATTATTTATTGTTTATTATTTATTATGTATTATTTATATTTATTATTTATTATTTATTACTTATTATTTATTATTTATTATTTATTATTTATATTTATTTCTTATTTATAGTTATTTATTATTTATATTTATTTATTTATTCTTTATATTTATTTATTATTTATTATTTATTATTTATATTTATTTTTTATTTATTTTTTATATTTATTTATTAATTACTATTTATTATTTATTATTTATTATTTATTATTTATTATTTATTATTTATTATTTATTATTTATTATTTATCTTTATTTATTATTTATTATTTATTATTTATTTATATTTAATTATTATTTGTTATTTATATTTATTTATTATTTATTATTAATTATTTATTATTTATTATTTATTATTTATTATTTATTATTTATTATTTATTATATTTATTTATTACTTATATTTATTATTTATTATTTATTATCTATATTTATTTATTTATTGTTTATATTTATTTATTATTTATTATTTATATTTATTTGTTATTTATATATATTTATTATTTATTATTTATATTTATTTATTATTTATTATTTATTATTTATTATTTATTATTTATTATTTATTATTTATTATTTGTTATTTATTATTTATCTTTATTTATCATTTATTATTTAATATTTATTATTTAATATTTATTATTTAATATTTATTATTTATTATTTAATATTTATTATTTATTATTTATTATTTATTTATATTTAATTATTATTTGTTATTTATATTTATTTATTATTTATTATTTATTATTAATTATTTATTATTCCTTTATTATTTATTATTTATTATTTATTATTTGTTATTTGTTATTTATTATCTATCTTTATTTATTATTTATTATTTATTATTTATTATTTATTATTGATTATTTATTATTTATTTATATTAAATTATTTTTTGTTATTTATATTTAATTATTATTTATTATTTATTATTTATTATTTATTATTTATTATTTATTATTTATTAATCTTTTATTATTTATTATTTATTATTTATTATTTTTTTATTATTTATATTTAATTATTATTTGTTATTTATATTTATTTATTATTTATTATTTATTATTTATTATTTATTATTTATTATTATTGAGGTTATATCTATTATTTATGTATTATTTGTTTTTTCAATTAATAAATATAAGTATATTAAATTCTGTTTATTAACCACATAGCGAGCTTGGTGGAGTGGTAAAGTCTTTGGAAAATATGCAAGAGGTTAGGGGTTCAAGTCTCACCAAACGCAGAATTTCTTTATATTGCATGGGATGTGCATGCATGGATAAATAAAATAAAATAAATAAATACGAAATAAAATAAATAAAAAATAATTAGGTATGTGCATGCATGGATAAATAAAATAAATAAAATAAATAAAAAATAATAATTACGAAATGAAATAAATAAAATAAATAAATAAATAAGAAAAATAAATAAATAAATAAATAGATAAATAAGTAAATAAATAAATAAATAAATAAATAAAATTAAAAATTAAAAAAAATTAAAAAAAATAAATAAAAAATAAATAAAAAATAAAAAAACCGCTCTGCAACGTTCTGCGACGGTTTTGAAAACCGCCACGAATAGTTTCCTGACGTACGATTTCACGGCGGTTTTTCAAAACCGCCACCAATCGATTTAGCGGCGGTTTAAACCGCCGCTAAATGCCTTTTTTGTCGTAGTGTATCCTAGTTTGGGTGGTTATTTTATTACAATAGAATAGATACAAGAGATCACATCACCAAGGATCGATCAGTTTTGTAGTCTTGAAGAACTAGATACATACGTTCTTCCCTTATTATATTGGTAATTAAACATAGAATATAAAAAATTAAAATAAACTACTTCCTTGAAACTTATTCAGTAATTGCGTACTCATAACCAAGATAATTAAAAAAAATAAAAGGGTGATCTCAAATTCTTAGTAAGGGTTACACTAATGAACAGGAAGTGAGGAAAATTCAATAATTCATAGTCATTATGGAAAGGTAAATAACTAAAAAACATATTCCATCAATACAATGAGAATGAAAATGCATCCAAATAATTTTTCAGTATGAAAATATCATGGACAATAATAAATAAAAATACCGAATGAAGAAAATTCTTAATTTTTTTGGATGTCATGTATTTGGAACATGAACCACTACCATCAAGATATGATGGTCTAAATCTGTTGCTAAAAACTCGTCTGATTTAGCTTAGAAAAACAACATGAAGGGTTTTTCACTAACTTTTTTATCTCATGATACATGTTGATACATTGAGGGTCTATCTAAAACTAGTCCTCACCCATCACTCCAAGTTCAAACCATTCTTCATAGTTAGATTTAATTCATGAATAATATAACTTATCAAAATATCCATATTGAGTTGAAAATAAAGATTTATCAATATTTCCCCATTTAAAAAAACATTTAAAGAAAACAACTTATGCAAAAATGGTACGAAAATTAGACAATAATCATATCCATGATATAATAAATATTTGATATTTAATGAAATCTTCAATAAACGATGATCATAAATAAATGGGAAGTATACATACACCACAGACAAAGGCATATTTTTTCATAAAACAAGAAATGAAAAAGATATTTTTCATGATAAAATATTAGAAAAATATTGGTGGCTTAAAATAGATTATGAAGTGTACTTCAAAATGGGTAAAAATTTAGGAAATTACATTTAATCAAGCTTGCTTTTCGGGTGGAATTGAGATGGGAACCTTATAAAATGTATATTTCTCTATCAAATCAAGAATAATTGAGCTAGGTACATATGTTTGGAGCATACAAAAAAAAATTAGGAGAATTAAGTAAGATGAATTAAGAATTACATTTGGGTAAATAGAGAGAAAGCGTAACCTGAAAGAAACATGAGGGTTCGAAGAGAATCCATTACCTTTTGTTCGAAAGTGTTCTTCACTTACACTTAATCTCATGGATAATGAAATTAGATTAATTAATAATTTAATTCATAAATTATTAAACATGAATTTTATTTAGTATAGTTTTATTTAATTCATTTGTGTCAGTTTTGATGAGTTATAATATCCAATTTTGTCATTCAGGAGTGTTTGTTTCCTTCGTTTTCACGATTGGTTCACTTGTATTTATGTATGAATGATCATATAAAATGGGAATAGTTATCCATAATTGAAATTACATGTTGTTAATGAATATCCATAATATTAAATGGTCTTGAATATCATTTTTTTATATATTAGGATGATTCATTATATAAAATGTTAATGATAACCATTTAGATTATTTTGGTGTTTTCTATCATCATTGATTAGTTTTGTTTTATTTATTAATATTATATATATATATATTCTAGTTCTAGAACACTAAATAAGTTGTAATATACATTTTAAAATCTGGTTTAACTATTATAATGGTTTTATGACCAACCATGAAGGTGGTATAAGAAAATGAAAAATTATCATCCACGAAGGTGTTGAATCGACATCTCTTGGACGATGTTTTCATCTTTATAACAAAAGCGGGAGAGATGAGAATTGATGGTGGATATACCATTAACAAAATAAAATTTCAGTATATATAATATACTTTATCTATCATGCATTTTTTGATATAGGAGGTAAGTATATGATTGTAAAAGAAAATTAATTAAGATAAATTCAAAGAGAACAAAAGAGGAATTTACCTCTTGCATAGCGTCTCCTTGAGAACCTCCTTAAGGAACTTGGGATTGGTATTTTGGTGAGATCATAAAGACTAGGACATGTGGAAGAAATTTGGGAGAGTAATTGGGAAGAATATAAGTTATCTAAAAATATTATAAGGTGTCAGGAGAAGAGGTGGTGAGGGGTGGTATATATAGTGGGAGGAGAGGGGTGTTTTTTATTATTTTATTTATTAGTTTATTATTTTGCCTCAATACTATCAACAATATTGATTAACGTGACAAAATCTAGTAACTCGAGCATATTATTTTTATATATTGTCCACTTACATTATCCAGGACTCAACCATGGCTCAAAAGTTCATGTATTTGGCTAAAATGTTAAATTCCATAAATTACCATATTTCACTATTCACCAAAAATTCAACTATTTTAAAAAAATCCAAAAAAATCAACCTAACCATTTTTAAACATGTAGAATTAAAAAATGGGCTCCATTTTTTAAATTTTTTTTTTAAATATGAGATATTTTTTTTTAATTAAAATTACCATTTATTCAAAAAATACAGATTTTAAAATTATAACAGATTTTATGACACTTTGTAAAATTAATTAAGGTATCATAAACTTATCTTCTAATAATAAGACAAAAGAATATTAAATTATGAATATATTTTATGAAAATATATTTTCCTTTAAATTATTATATTAATTATAAAATTGTAAATAAATATTTACGTTTTACAAAAATGCTAATATGTATTTTATCATTTTTGAAACATTAATTTACTTACTATATGATATAAATTTATTTTATTTTATTTTATGTGATACATAAATTTTATTTATAATATCATAGGTGAATTTTTTATTATAATGGCCACAAAGTATTCCAAACGGTTACATTACTATTCTAGGGATCATGTTAATATTTAATAGTATATCATGGTTCGTTTGTGCAACATAAACTATTGAATAAATTGATTTTTTAATAAGATACATACCATAAAATATTGGTTTGTTATATCATGTGTACATTTACAACTGAGACTCCCACACAGTCATACTTGAGGGATTCATTTACATTCTCAAGAGAAATGTAGTCTGTAATGGAATCTACATACATTTGTTCTTCAAAATCATGTATGACATCACTAACACTTTATAACCATGTATCCACAAGAACCTTCAATGTTAGTAAATTAGAATATTGAATGGGTTGGGTAAAGGTAATTTGTGAAGATCATTTCAATTAGTCAGTTGATCCTTTAGATCATTTTGATTCAACCTTTCATTCCACCCCTTCCCTTTGTATGTTTGTGATAACATTCATAAGTTCAAACCATTTTTCATTAATTGTTAAAGGTTTTTCATGAAAACTAAATTGGAAATGAATACCTCCTTATTGAAATGTTTATTTACAGGATCTCAAATCCATGATATGAATGTTCCAATAGATTACTTGACTATATGAATATAATCATCATCAAGTGGAATAGGTAGCTTGGTGGTCAAATCATGATATATGCTAATCCCCAATCTCACATAATCTTTTGGAAGTTTTCTATTATTTAGAGCATCTTCTTGGATAATGAACATGATAACCTTTGCAATAAGGCTACGAGTGTGTGTTGATAGTTCTAAATCACAATCATTTACACCTTGTATAATATCATCATTTGAAAGGTATTAATGTATTTTTTATTCAAATTTCACATAAAAAATTATGATAATATTAATTACCTCATCTAAGACAGCTCTTTGAGGGGAATTTCTCACCTCAAAGTTGGTGGTGGTTGGGGGGATCATCATGCAGTGGTTATTATTGAGTTTTTTGTTTTGTTTTTTTCCTTACGATAAAACCTTCTAGGAACTCAAACTGCTAATGAATTTTTTCATCAAGATTAGTTAATCATGTTTAAATTCCATCCATTTGTTTGTCTTTATCACCTTGTTCTTTTCTTTTCTTGAAATATGTTTGTGTTGTCACCCCAAAACTCACACCTCTAATATGGCCTTACTCTTCTAGCCACTTCAAGCCCACAAATAGTAGTTTCTCATCTAGTATAGCTAATGATGATTCCTAAGTCTAAATTATATAAAAAATATAGGCAAATAAGTAATCATTTTTATGTAATAGCAATTTAAATCACAACAAATAATGGGTTACATCCATCTATAATGTATTCGACAATATAGCTGAATCTCTCTTAACAGGTGATACATAATATCAAAGAATGTTGGTAGGAAGAACATTTTTAATTTACATAATATGGAAACAATTTATTTTTCCATAGTGACAGTTCAATAACTTAGTTGTATATAGATTTTAAAAATAAAAATAGATTGTTTAATGTGTGATAGATATTCTGTGAAAAAATACAACATAAAGCTACAAACATTAAGTATTGTATCAAAATATAATATTAATTTGATTTCATACCATTTAACTTTAAATTATTTATTGGCATGATTTTATTGATATTCTATGAATACCCCTTAGGAACCTTTACATCATTCAACAAGCTTCAAAACTAATATATCTCCTCCCTGGAAAATGTTTAAGTAGCTCATGGAAGAAAAGTTCATTTTCACCATTCATCGGAACCAACTATTCCCGTATTTTCTTGTCAATCATGTCCATTCTAGCTTTAGTAATATTATTTTTTTGGTGGGTGTGTTTAGTAATTTTCCAATTAAACTATCACATATATTTTTTCAACATTCTTGACATCAATAAAACTCCTGATATAAAAGCAATTCCATTATTCTAATTGAAAAAACCAATCATTTTTTCCAATTGGTTTTCATAAGGTTTTTCAAAAAAGGTTTACCAAAAGCAGCATCTATATATTTTACTTTCTCAAATAGTTCATCACTTATTAGTGGATATGTTGTTGTACGTTCTTCTGAACTCCCATTGAATGATGTCATTTATATCGGTTCTTATGTCATCAGGGTAGAAAACTGTGATGCCCTAGAAACACAGTCTTCAATGAATGTTCCAACCTAATTGAATATATACCTTATTCAAAATGGCGGAACCCTTGATTTACATTAATAGAATATTCTCACAAATTTCCATAAGCTGGAAATTTATTTATCGTCCCTTACAACATGACTCTTAGTGTGAAATATCCATTTCTATAAGCATCATACAACGTAACACCTAAATCCCGTAATAATTTCAAATAATTGATCAATAGACCTAAATAAACATTAATATAATTACCTAGTTGTTTTAGTCCTAATATAATACTAGATAATATAATTTATTTTTGTTTCATGCATAACCACAGTGGAAAGTTATAATTTACCAAAATAATCATCCATGTATTGTGAGTGTTGCTTCAAAACCAAAAGGATTCACTCCATCTGTAGATAGTGCAAGATGAAGGTTTCTCAGTTCATTTCCAAATTCATGATACTCATGATAAATTCTATTCTTCTAAGTATAGAGTGTCAAGTGGAGAAGTTTCCCATATTTATTTCTTCTATTTTCATTCCAGACTCGTTTTTGTACAGTCTCCTCACTTCCATATAGGCACATAAACCTTGGAATGATTGGATAATATCATAAAATTTTTATAGGAAACAATTAATCTTTCTTGTACCGATAATCGCCATAATTTATGAATTATTTAATTGATTTGTAGTTTTTGAAAAATATTATACAGTCATTTGGACATACATTTATGTTTTCAGGGATCATACCCATAGAATATAGCATTTCTTTAGCGTCATATGTTCGGCTAGGAAGCTCATTATCTTCTGGGAGCGTATCATTCAAGAGATAAAGTAGTTCATTAAAATGGTATTCACACCATCTTATGTTAGCTTTTAAATAATAAAACTTTAGTTTGGATTAAAATGATATATTATTTTTATAACCAACATAAAATAGAGTCTTTTCAAAACTCTTTAACTTCTCAATCAATTTTGGACAATCATGAAGTTCACATTAAACCATCATTTCCATTTCCTCAATATGATATTAATCATCATTCATCCCTATAATTGCATCCTTGATACAATATTCTTCATTGTCCACACTTTTAATCATGTCAAATGATACATAAAATGTAATGTTATCCCAGTCACTAGCTATGTTCACTTTTTCCCCGTGTTTAGTCAAACATTTATAACTTTGATCTATTCTGTGATAGATCAAGTGTTATTACAACTCTTCTGGACTAATTATTCTTTAATAACAACAACATAAACATGGGTAAAGGATTTAAGATGGGTCATATGCATGATATGTTTCAAACATGATGATCTCTTTCACCTCATATTCATACTATTTTGTCATACAATTAGCACCCATCCATTTTTGATTCATATCCTTCCTATTTGTTTCGGTAATAATAATATTTAACAAAATAAATACACAGGTAGGGGATTTTAAATAAGATTAACCAAACATTTTAATGTCTTAAATAATTTTAGTATTCTTTTAAGGAAATGGGTAATTAAATTTAATAAAAGAATTACTCTATTGGTGGTAGGTTTTAACATTTTAATTCATTCACAATGATTAATGGTACCTGGAATGGGACGACTAAAGCTCAGGGTATTTGAAGAAAAATAGTTTCATATCCATAAGAGATGGGGGATGATTCTGAGGAAACAAAATGTAATAATAACTATTCAGGATACGAATCTAGTGGGTATGACCGTTGTCTCCTTAAATCTAAATCTTCTAAATAAATGGAGTTTGTCATGCGCCAGACAATATTTCTTAGTTTACAGTCTAAAGATTAAAAAGGGTTCATAGTAGTCTGATCCCTACAAGGGACCCCTTGATTGGGGTGACTATTAGAAGGCTCAGTTGGATAGTATTACACACACCCATGCTGAGAAAACCATTGATGTTTCAACATTCAAAGAATGTCTTCTATTACTCCATGAAAAGGAAATAGCTTTTGGTATGAGGACTGAATTTCTATAGAACATCACTTCCTATAAGGATAAGGTTGTGGGAGTTAGGTCATGATGGATATCATATGGGTTGTATGGAGTTTGTGACTTTCCCTTATCATGGTGTAATTATCAATGAGTGGTTAATTACCACTACCCTATAATCTTCAATGTTCTTTTAGTTTGGTTGGAATGGATGGTTTGCTTTGATGATACCAAGGTAATACATTGTTTCCCTTTTCTAGATTCGTACATCATATAAAAAACAAATCAATATCTAATTTCATGGATGTATTTTTATAAGTACTCAGTGACCAAATTGAAAATAAAATTTAGTGGGTGGTGTGGGAAATTCATTCAAATTACATTTTAATTTATGAAGCCAGTTATGGAATAGACAGGTTGATAATATTTTCCAAAAAAATCATGAGTATGATCACTTAAGGAGAAAATGATTGTGACCTATCAACACTAAAAATTTAAATGAATATGATTTTATCAACATTACTAAAGGGAAAAATTATTAACTATTCAAAGAATACTTTAGAGATACAATCTACCCAATAACACTACAAATTATTGGATTCATCATTTATGGAATATGGTTTTACATACCTCTTTTGGTTTCTATAACCACGAATAATTATATTAATTTAATTCTATTTTTCATAGATATTAAATTGTGTTTACTATTGATAATTAAATGGTGATAGTAATATCATGATTTTACTTTGGTTTAAAAGTTATAAATTGATGTTTTTATTTAAAATCAACTAAGACAATTTTTGAAATAATAGCACATAGAAGGAACATGATGAAATGAAATTTTCATATGAAATTATTGATGATATTATTATAAATGATATATGGGTGTTTTCTAAACAATGGGATTTGGTATTCCTAACACAGGTACAATTGTTATTATTGTATATCTACAACTTTAAATTTATTTTTTTTGTAAAAACATGGTTATCATTTTCAATGATAAGTATTTTTCATTGATATATTATCCAATCATTAGATTCGATGATGTAAATGTTTTATAACATTACATAATTCAAATTGATAATATTTTTTTGAGTTATACATGAGAAGGTTCATCAAATACCTGTAAAAAATTATTTTGCAATGAATAATTTTTTTAATTTTTAATAAAACAAATATGTGTAAAATGTATGAAATATATTTAATATGGAATAAATAAATAATATTGTTTCATGAAATTGTCCTAGACAACTTAATGTTTTGGATTATTTGAGTTTTGGTATTCAATGTTCCTCCCAATAAGAAATTATCTTCATAGAAATGACCAGCGGGTTATGATCACTTTTTAGTATTTAATTTTTTATTACTTATTAGAGCTTTTATCATTTATAATTAATAATTATAAACTTTTAAAATTCAATAAATAATAATACACGGATGTGATTCATTACAAAATATCATTATATGATATTTAAATTTTTGAAATGTGTACTTTAAAATAAAACATAACAATTTCATGTAAACATAACATGTCAAACGAATTTAATATTTGTAGGAAAACGATTCAAATAGGAATACATGTTATATGTTTCATGTATTTTTTATATTCATAAACATAGTCCATTTATTTCAATATATAAGGTGATTTTTAATTTCACTACTTTGAATAATAACTATAAAACCTAATAATTTTGAATACATTGGAAATCAGTGTATTCATTCATAAACATTTATTAAAAAATAAAATTATATGTATCCAAGTATGGATCAATGGTTTTATTAATAAAGTATTATTATAAAAATTAAAATGATAGTTTTTTAGTTGACGTTTTTTTTCATACAAGTAAAAAATGTTATAAATATATAATATATATAAATGTTGTGGAAGAAATTCCAAATATTGGAAAGTTAGAGGGGTATATAATAAAATGATTATAAAGACTATTAGATCCTAAAGAAGAAAATGAAATGAGTTGGAGATGTTTGTTTCTAAATATTTATTAATAAATTTTTTTTGAAATTTTATTGTGAACAAGAACCTATCAAATTTCATTACAAATTTATTTAGCATCAGTCACAGCTTATTAGAAAGAGAATAATGAAATGATGATTATAAAAAAGGATTATATTTGGGAAAAACATAAAATTATTTTGGATGTGCATATTTTTTGTTGAATATAATTTTTTAAAATTATGTTGACCTAATTATTTTATTTATTTTTATCAATAAACCTATGATATAGGATTTTTGGTATTTTTTCCAAGTACATAATAATGTTGAGGAGAGGGTTCCATTTATTTATATTAGAATGGATTATATCAAGGGTTTTTTTGGTTTGTTTTGTTTTTATTTTATTTTATCTTTTTTTCTAGGGAATGACAACATTGATGGTTTTATGACATTGCGGTGGGGATGAAACTCCCATTGAAATTCTTCTATTCTATATAGGGAAGTTTGGGTCAAACAAGAAGAGGATCAACTGAGACTAAGGAGAATCATGAAGTATCTTACCCAAAACAAAAAAAACAAGGAGTACTAAATTGATACTCTAGAGGAATCCTCCAAAGACACTCTGACCCGTCATCATATCAATAGGAATTTATTTAACAATTATTTATGTATCAAACATACACATTAAAACAAAAATAACCATCAGTCATGAACAAAAATCCATTGTATTCATCATGTATTGTCTCTACAATTTATCAATAATGAAAAAATTCATTCAATAAACCCCATACAATTATATAAATTTTTATCACTTCCCCTTTGAAAAAAATAAACCTATAACCATAGGTCAGGTTACTTTTAAAACCCATTCCTCATTTTATAGAAATTACATCCATTTGTCAAAACATTTATCCATATTAAATTATAATTTATTTACATATTTATGGGTGTAAAAATCCATTTCTCAACCATAAAATTATTCCAAAAATCCCTTTTAACAATTTTAACATTAGTATAACTTTATAATATTCAAATTCTCTATCTAAATAAAAAAATAACATTTAACTAGCTAACTCCAATTTCAAATTATTTACCTAATATCTTTAATAGGGCATCTCTTTCTAATGATGAATGAATGTAAAAAGGGTATTTGAATGTTAATAGAAGAGATCTTAAAACATTTCATTTGAATTAGGTAAAGGCATAACAAGTCAACATGACCGCACTACACAAGCACTTGAACAAAAAATAGGGACTTTGATTTAATTTAGAGGCACCACCTACAACATTCCCAACAAATCCCACTTATCCGACATCAACCCCCGATTTCACCAAAAATTTAGAGAAATCACAGAAATAGAAAAAAAACCTAAAAATATGGCATATTAAATTAAAATGATGATAGAAAACTAGATTCTAAAATAAATGAAAAAAGAATACAATAGGACTCATGAAAAAAACATGGTTTTTTTACTGCATGAGATGATGTTTCCAATGACCAAGGACCATTGGATATACCTCTTTGGGATGAAGATAGAATAAGGGGCGTGCAAGGGTGTCTTTTGGCCACTATAAGAGAGAAATCTTGAATAATATGTTTAATGAAACAAGGAGAAAAAGTATTATTTCCCCCATTTATAAAAAACCAATCAATATCCTGAACCGAGATTGAAGAATACATGAGGATAGGTGAGGTGCAACAAATGAAGAATTTGGAACATACCTTAGATTTGGAGAGGATCGATTCATCAAGAAGGATGATCTATGACAGTAGTAGGCTCCACAAAAGCAGCAAAAACAGTTTGGTTCTGCAAGAGATTGAAGTAGTTGAGAGGAGATAACTCTGTTAGGGTTCTTTTACAAGAAAATGCAAGGATTTGTTTTTCAGTGCTTAAAAACACTGATAAAGAGTAGTTTTATCAATGATATGCTCATAAAAAGAATCTCTATTAGTGATTTTTGGCACTCAAAAAGCTATATCATTTTCAAGGCTAAAAGGTACTAATAACGATCTAATTTTCATTATATATTTATTTATTTATAATTATAATTATAAATAAATATATTTAAAAATGTATTTATATATTTATAAATTAATGTATATTTTTATAAATATATTTTGATAATTATATACTTATATAATTATATATATTGATAAAATTATAAATTTAATAAATATATTTAAATATATTTAAATATAATTATTATTAATTTGGAAATTATTTAAATTTAAATTTATTTATTTATATTTATAATTATAAATAAATATTTTTATAAGTATTTGTATATATTTATAAATATATATATATATAATTATATATAAATATTTATTAATATATAAATATATATGTTTATAAAATTATAATAAATATATTTATCATTTAAATATATTTATTGTATTATTATAATTATTTAATTAGATATATAAATATATATATCTAATTATAATTATAAATAAACATGTTTCCAAATATTTCTATATAATTATAAATATATTTATATACTTATATATATTTATATTAATATATATATATATATATCTAATAGGTTGAGGATCAGAGGCCTCTTCATTAATGATATAAGAAATAAAGGAGAGGAACATACAAGACTGATAAAGTCCACATAATACAAGAAAACATCAAAAAACACATGAGAGAGTACTCATATTGTGGTGAGATAAGTGTCCATCCCTTCCATTAGCGTGTCTTCCCCTCCTCCAAGTCTTGACCAACATCCATGTGTAAGATTTGGTTTCCTAGAACCAGCTGGTTGTACTTTGACTACATGAATATTTAATTTATTTAAATATTAAACTTCTTATTACATATTTTTCATTGTTTTGCATGACTATGATGTAATAATGTCCTAGAGTATTTGTTGCTTTAATAAGGTCATGGAAGTTCCCCACTATAATGAGAACCTTGAAATTTGATAACAAAATTCTTAAATATAGTTATACTATTTGATGACATACTATGGTGGGACACATAGAATACATACCATCAGGTGTGAGTACTCGTATGCAGATGAGACTTCCTATCATGAAGTTTGGACTTGGTAATCTCTACAATATGATATTATGAGAAGAGACCCACCTGTAAGAATTCCACATGTTTTTGTGTCATCAGATATTTCTATCTACGAGCATGTGTAATGATCCTTAGAATTTAAGATTATCATTAATACATGTCATGAATCATGAACTTTGATATACTAACGAAAACCTCCACATAGACAGTTGGTGGGAAGTAGGGTACGTTGGGTGTGTCATGAGTGGCATGTTATTAATGGATAAGTCAAGGAAGGATCTATCCCTTCCATCTATGGAAATTGATATCTCAGTCCTTTTATGGAAATAGAACCATCACATGAAATTCCATGGCCATGGTGTAATGATGATTTTATTTCAGGTAGTAATAGAATGACATATCAAGCATAAAACATGATGAAACTATCACGAAACAAGATAGATGATATATTGTGACATATATATTATATTACACAGTAAGCGTTCGTATGTGGATGTTATTGTTGTGAATTTAAGTTATTTATCTTGGGTTCCTTGACCCGTTGCTAGATAGTACTCTTGGACTTTAGGCAAGCCTGCCTAATGCCAAGGAAAAAAATCCTACAAGGTTACACACTAAGTGTTTCTAGTGGTCTCGGTTAAATTCTATTTGAATTTAATTAATTAATATTATCCTCAAGATAGTGGTATAATTTTATTCAAGTTAAAATGATTTCATAAATTAAATAAATATTTATTCACTGGATTGTGGGTAAAACATATGTATTTATTTTATAAAACATTTAATAAATATTTATTTACTAGTTTATGAATAAAATATTTATTTAAGAGAATAAATTATTTAATTATTTATTTGGGTGTTCAATAAATGGAATTGGTAGTGAAATAATTATTTACAAGATGATAAATAATCATTTAATTAGTTGGAACAAATTAAAATAACACTACAATTATTTTGTGACATGAAATTTTATTTATAATTCTATTTTGTGCAAGTTGGAACACAATAAATAATGAAGCGGTGTTACTATTAATAGCATGGGTTTTCTCTAATTTTATGAATGTATTTAATTGTTGCTATGCAATTAAATATTGTAACTAAAGCCCTATGTCAATAAATAAACACAAACATCTATTGTTACATGTACCGAACTGCCCACCTGGTGAATTGAGAATTGTTGAGCTAAATAATTTCCCTCTCGAATCCTCTTCCAACCCCTCTCAACAATGATATATATTCTTCAAGGCTGAAGAACAAGTGATCAAGAAAAACCAACACAAGACACTCGCTTCACTGCATTAGCACCCAAAGAATGAGTGATGTCGATATGAGCCCATCAGAGCATGTGTGGATCACCTCTAAAGGGATTCTACTTAAGATCTTTACAAGCACAATAAGATAACCTGGAAGGATCATTCCAGAAAATCAATATCATCAACGATGAAAATGCTGAAGATCAAGGAATTATTTTTTATTAAATTAATTAAATTAATTATAAACATGATGTGAAAAATCCTCTCTAAAGGTTTCGGGCCTCTTACTTCTTTATCTAAATCTTTGATTCTATTATGTGGAGACTGATGTTTATCTTTCTATTGAAACTAGAATAATCATTGATCATGGTAAAAATCAATTTTGGGTTTTGGCCCAACCGTGCTTTCACTACGCCTGGAACCTACAAGTGGAAACAGAGGGGTTATATCATTGTTTATAATTATTTAAATAATTCCTTGATGATTTACAGTTTAATAATTTAGTTTTTCAATTCAAGGTTAATCATTCTTGTAATATGGATTTCATGATCTGTTCTCCCTCTTTTCCTTTCTCGTTCACCTAACTGAAATGTTCTTTTCTTTTAATTTTGATTAAAGAAAAATAGAGGATCTAATCCGGAGGTTCCAAAGGTTCCCAGACATACAACACCAGAATACATGGTGTAGTTGAATTCACACACCATCTATCAAGGTTCAATGCATCAAAATTGGTTTTCCAAACTAAGTCGTGTCATTGGAGTTTGTCTAAGTCTTGAAGACTTCATGTGTTGACCAGGAACAGGTGGCACATAGTTTCTAGATTACATTCCATGTGGCCCACTGGACACTGCATGTATTCCATTTGTGTTATGGTTAGACCTCATACCCCGTACATGACTTTCCCAGATGGAGACCATATAACACAGATACTACACAGTGTGTGGCCCAATAGACACACCATGTACTCTGAATATTTTTGAAGTACATTTACACATCGTGTCCCTGGGCGCGTACTTAAGATGGACGGTGAATGATAGTACACACTATGTAGTTGGGACTAAACACCGTGTACTAATCCAAATTACATAGATTTTTTAAAATTTATTATTATTTTATACAAACCCTTGAGACATGTACCATGGTGGAGGTGTAAAGTTAAGGCACAACATGTGATATGTGTTTTATGTATATGTGTCTAATTTAATATATGTATAAAGTTCATTTCTACTCATTGGGTAGTTATGAACGAGAATTCATCAGGTTCCCTCCAAGGTACAAGTTAAGTACAAAGATAATTTTAAATGAATTTATCATTTTAAAATAATGATGGATGAGAATCTCAAGGAAATTCAGAAAAATGATTAAGATAAAAGGATTGATTAATTAAAGATAATAATTGAACGATTAGAGAAAAATTTTTATTAATAAGAATTATTAATGTTTTGAAAAATAGTTTTATTAAATGTGTAACTCGTTGCATGTATGTGGGTGATCATGAGATAGACCAAGACCTTTTTATGTTATTGGTTTCCTTTTAATTTATTTAATAAATTAATTGTTTGTCTACAATCCATCTCTTCTCATTAATATGTTGGGCCTACGTGCCCATGGTTTCTTTTATTTAAACCCCCCATTTTACCCCTCACCTATGTGTGAGTTTAAAAGAAAATGTAATGGATGGAACTCCCAAGATGGATGAGGTAATTCAAGCTAGAGTTGAGACAAAAACAATCCCAGGAGATACAAATGTGGACAGGTGGAAAGCTATAAACATGAACCCAAAATGTTCAAGGTGTTTTTCTCCGAGGTTAGGGTTAGTTTATCAACCTATAGATAAACCAACCATTAGAAAATCTCATGATCACGACCTTTTCTTTATTTTATTTATGTCAGTTTCATGGTTTATCATTATGGATTTGTTTTCGCGATCACATAATTAATGTATTAAACAAGCATGCAAGATGGAACTAAAATAAACTAGGCTTATGCATAAATATTATCAATACATGGTTAATCACGTAAGTATTTTCCTCTTAATATTAACAAGAATGTGATAATGATAATAAGAAATTCATGAATAAGATATAAAAACCCCTCTAATAAAATATTAAGTCTTACCGAGCCTTTCGTTACATGATTAAGGGAAAAACTCAATAAAACTATGTGTTTGAAAAATCCTTGTTGGGACACTTTCTTTTATATAGGAATCCCTTATGAAAGGTTTCAGGTTGATTGAACCACATTACATCAAGAGGATTATCCCTTTATGGACTTTTTGTAATATTGGAGGCAAGAGTTTAGGAAATCCAAAGTCAGGCTTTTAGGATTAGGGAGTCAACTTAATAGATCAAGGAGCTACAAACCCACAGTTGGCAAAGACCTTCCTACCTAAATACCTTCAAATAGATTAACCCACCCTTTTAGGGTTATGAGAAGTGGAATATGGATCCTTGGCACTGGTATGTCATGAAAACTAGACATTCTGAGTTCCATGGTGAGGGCCATTGGGACTTGATAAAATAGTGGGAGACTTAATAAAATTAATTTATTTCTCATAAAAATCATAAAAGTACTAATGATCTACTCTTTTAATTATATAATAAAAATGAAAAGCTCATCAACCACACTATCCCTGTGATATATTCCAGTTAAAGACAACATCCTCATTGGAAGTAACTTTAGGAATGGTTTAGATTCCTCCAGATTATCCTACTCCATGAAAGGAATTATTACATGTTGCAGTCAGCATTACCTTATCCATCTTCCCAAGAGGCGAGTGATGATGATTTATTGGTCTATGAGAAACATATGAATGATTCAGTAAACTTTGAATGTTTGATGCTATCATGAATGTCTAGTGATCTCATGAACTCTCGTGAAAACATGGATTCTTATAGCAATCTCGATCACCTCTATGGTCTTTACCAAGAGAGGGAAGGATAGAAAGGTTTTGAGATCTCCAAGGCACTCTTTCAGAGTAAGCTTATAGAGGGTGCCCTAGCTAGGCCTCATTTAGTCAAAATCATTGGCTACATTGAGTTCCTAGAGGTTCTAGGGTTTAAACTCCCTGAAGAACCGAGTACTGATCTCATTCTCACATCACTCCCTCAGAGCTTCTCTAACTTTGTTGTCAATTTCAACATGAACAACATTGAGATTTCTTTATATGATCTTCTTATCCTCATTCACCAAGTGGAAAAATATATAAAGCACAAAAATCCTCCTATCCTTATGTTGAATAAGAGGAAAGTAAAGGCAAATAAATTTAATCACAAAGATTCTTCACAGCCTTCCAAGAAAAGGAAGATCAATGGGGAGGCAAGAGAATAGGAGGCTGTTTGTTTTGCATGTGGCAAGAAACTCCACTGGAATAAGAACTGCATCCAGCCTAAGAAGCAAGGGGATGTTTTAGGTGTGTTTTTTTATCGAATTCAATCTTTATGTTTCTACAAATTTGGTATTAGCTATAGTTTGTGGTGCTCACATATGTATCCAAATATAGGAACCAAGTAGATTCAGGATGATTGACTGAGGGAAGGTATATTTGGGAGCATCCAACAGATTCAGGCTTGCTGCTACAACTATCAGGGATTACCACCTCATGTTTCCAACTAGGATGATATTAGTGTTAAAAGGTTTGTTATTGTGTTCCATTTGTTACTAAAAACAATATTTCTCTATCCACATTAGATACATATGGATTTGTTTTCAAGTTTGGAAATTAATGTTGATTCTTTTACAAAGATAGAATTTGTTTTTGTAGGGCACACTTATACAAAAATATTTATGTGTTGGATTACACAAACCAAGTAATGAAAATTGATAACAAAGATACTTCACAAGAATGATACCACACCCAACTTTGTCATCCCTTGAAAAAGTTACATCAAGATGTATATTTATATTCTTTTGAACTAAAACCACTTGGAATATGTCATTCATGTTTACAAGGAAAAATGGCCAAAGCCTCATTTAGTAGGAAAGGGGAAAGTGCTAAATAACTTCTTGAATTGGTTTATACCGATGTGTGTGGACTATTTCCAGTTGAAGCAAGGGGAGGGTATGCATACTTCATAACTTTTATTGATGATTTTAGTAGATATGGATATATCTACTTAATGGGGTATAAGTTGGATTCGTTGTATAATTTCAAAGAATACAAGAATGAAATTTAGAACCATCTTAGTAAGAGGATTAAGAAACTCCACTTAGAATGAGGTAAAGAATATCTTAATCAAGACTTCATTAATTACTTATTGGAGTTTGAGATCCTATCCCAACTCACACTTACTTACACACCCCAATGGAATGGTGTGAGAGAAAGGAGTGACCACACCCTGTTGAACTTGATGAGATCAATGATGAGTCATGCTAGTCTTCCATTATCCTTTTGGGGATATGCGTTACAAACAGAATCACACATACTAAACCAAGTAAAAACTAAATTGATAAATGGTATTCCATAGGATTTATGGAGTGGAAAGAAATCCATTTTATCAAATTTACATGTCTGGGGAAGTAGTGGGTTTGTTAAGGCCCCGTCAAGTAACAAAATTTCACCTTGAGGCACAAAGTGTACCTTTATAAGATACCCTAAAGAAACAAGGGGATATTACCTATAAAACCCCTCAGAAAAAAGGTTATAGTGGAAATATACACTATATTCCTTGAGAGGGATAAAATCTTCCAAAGAGATAGTTGGAGTGAGATAGTCTCTGATGAAGTTGACGCTCAAGGTACCTAAGAGTTGGTATAGAAGAAAATTCCACAATGCCTTATGGAAGAAATAACTATTCTAGAGACACAAGAACTACGTAGGAGTACAAGGTGTATTATAGAACTAGAATGGTACAGTTTTCTAGTTACTGAGGATGGTGACTCATTATTAGTTGATAATAATGATCCTCTAACCTACAAAAAAGTAGTAAGTTTCACTGATGTTGCCAAGTGGCAAGAAGCCATGAATTCTAAAATGGATTCCATGTACCAAAATCAAGTATGGATTATGGTAGATACTCCAGTTGATATAAATAATGTTGGTTGGAAATGGGCATTCAAGAAGAAACTGGACATGGAAGGGCATGTCAGTACCTATAAGGCACGACTGGTTGCAAAAGGGTTCAAACAACATCATGTCATTGACTACGATGAAACCTTTTCACCAGTTACAATGATAAAATCCATCATAATTCTATTGGCCAGTATTTCTTAACATGAATATTAGATATGGAAAATATATGTCAAAATATCCTTCCTTAATAGGAACCTTCGGGAAGATGTCTACATGACACAACCTGAAGGGTTTATGACTCCAAAGGATTCCAATAAGGTATGAAAGTTTCATAAATCCATTTATGGATTAAATAAAAAATCCATGTCATGGAACATTTGTTTTGATGAATCCATAACAAAATTTGGTTTTATCAAGAATGAATGTGAGACTTATGTCAAAAAATGGTTCAGTGGGAGTGCAGTCGTTTTCCAAATAATATATGTTGATGACATATTACTTATTGGAAACTAGATACCAGTTTTACAATCTGTTAAGGCATGGTTGAATTAATGATTCTCCCTGAAGGACTTGGGCGAGGAATCATATATTCTTGGGATCAAGATCCATCATGATAGATCCAATAGATTTTTGGGCCTAAGTCAAAGTACATACATTGATAAGATACTAAATAGATTCAGTATAGAACAATCCAAGAGGGTATTGTTGCCAGTGTAACATGGAATTCATATTTCCAAGAAAATGTGTCCTCAAACACATAAGGAAAGAATGATAATGGAAAGGCCTCTATGTGAATCATCGATTGGGTTAGTCATGTATTCCATTATATGTACTAGGATGGTTTTAACCTATGCATTGAGTGTGGTAGGATGATATCAAGATGAACCAGGTGAACGCCATTGGATGGCAGTAAGGACTATCCTAACGTATCTGAGGTGTACTAAGGGTATGATCCTAGTTTATGGAGGATATGAGGAACTAGTCATCAGAGGATATGCAGATACTAGTTTTATCGACTAATCAAGACGACATGAAGTCACAAACGTGATACATCTTCACTTTGAATGGAGGTGAGTGAATTGGAAGAGCTCAAAGCAGAGTGCAGTTACAAATTCTATAGTAGAGTCCGAGTATATCACAGTTTCTGAGGCAGCTAAAGAAGAAGTTTGAATGTGAAGATTCATCCAAGATCTGGATGGATTCTTATCAGTAAAGATCACATCACACTGAACTGTGATAATATTGCAGTGGTGTATCTCATAAAATATCCAAGGTCACATTAGAAGATGAAGAAAAAAATTAGGAAGTATCATCTCTTGATGGATTTTTGTTAGAGAGGTGAAGTTACAGTGAGTAGTATTTCCACAAAAGACAATGTGGCAGACCCCTTGTCTAAATCCTTGACTCAGCAGAAACATGTTCACCATGTGAGGTATAGAGAACTGAATGTCATAGGTAGTCGGCTCTAGTCCAAGTGGTACTTTGAAAGAGTTGGTGTCCTAGAACAAAATGGTTGTAATTTTATTACATGGATATTTAATGTATTTAAATATTAAACTTCTTATTACATATTTTTCATTGTTCTGCAAGACTATGATATAATAATTTCCTTGAGTATTTGTTGCATTGAAGTCATTCCAGTTCCCTACTGTGATGAGAATTGGGAAATTCTATAAAAATAAACTTAATTACAGTTCTACAGTTATATGGAATACTATGATAGGACACATAGCATGCAGACCATCAAGTCAAAGTACTCGTATGTAGATGAAACTTCCTCATTAAGTTTTCACTTGGTAATCTCCAAGATAAGAGATTATGAGAAGAGACCCAGCAGTAGGAATTCCTCATGTTTTGGTGTCATTAGAAATTTCTATCTATGAGTATGTGTAATGATCATTAGACTTTAATATTATCATTAATACGTGTCACAACTTGTGCACTTTGATTTACTGACGAAAACCCTCACACAGACAGTTGGTTGGAAGTAGGGTACGTTGGGTGCATTACGAGTGGCATGTTATTTATGTATAGGTCGAGAAAGGATTTGTCCCTCCCATTTATGGAAGCTGATATCTCAGCCCTTTGATTTAAATAGAAATGTGGCCTGAAATTCTATGGTCATGGTGTAATAATGAGTTTATTTCAGGTATTCAAAGAATGACATATCAAGAATAAAAGTATATGACACTATTGGGAGACTTTCTTGATGAGATATTGTGATAAAGGGATTATATTACATAGTGAGCGTTCATATGAGGATTTCGTTGTTGTGACTTTAAGTACATTCTCTTGGGTTCCTTGACCCATTTCTAGGCAGTAATTTTGGACTTCAGGCAAGCCTGCCTAATACCAATGAGAAAAAATCCAAGAGGGTCACACCCTTAGTGTTTCTGGTGGTCTCGGTTAAATTTTATTTGAATTTAATTAATAAATATTATTTTCAAGATAGTGGAACAATTTTATTCAAGTTAAAATCATTGCATAAATTTAATAAATATTTATTCACCGGATTGTGGGTAAAATATATATTTTTATTTTATTGAACATGTTATAAATATTTAATTACTATTTTCTAAATAAAATATTTATTTAAGAGAATAAATTATTTATTTATTTATTCAAGTGTTCAATAAATGGAAGTGGAGTTTGAGTGGACCAAGGCCGGTCTAGTAGTAAAATAATTATCTTCAAGATGATAAATAATTATTTAACTAGTTGGAAAAAATTAAAATAACACTGCTATTATTTTTTGATGCGGAATTTTATTTATAATTCCTTTTTGCGCAAGTTGGCACACCATAAATAATGATGTGGTATTATTATTAATATAATGAGGTTTATCTAAGGTTATGAATGTATTTAATTGATGTTACGCAATTAAATATTGTAACCAAATCCCCATGTCAACAAATAGACACATACTTTTATTGTGTCGTGTACCAAACCGCACACTCAGTGAATTGAGAATTGTTGAGCTAAAAAATTTCTCTCTTGAATCCTCTTCCCACCCCTCTCATGAATAAGAGACGTTCTTCAAAGTCAAATAACAAGTGATCAAGAACGACTGGCACAATACACTTTCTTCACTGTGCTAGCACCCGAAGAACGAGTGGTTTCGATCGGATCCCATAAGAGAGCATGTGGATCACCTCTAGAGGGATTGTAGTTTGGATCCTTACAAGTTCACCAAGATAATCTAAATAGGTCATTCCAGACGATCAATATCACCAATGATGAAAATACTGAAGATCCAGGTATTATTTTATTTATGAAATTAATTAAATTAATTATAAACATGATCTGAAAGATCCTCTCTACAGGTTTTGGACCTCTTCCTTCTTTATCTAAATCTTTGATTCTATTCTGTGGAGACTGACATTAACCATCCTATTGATCCCATAATAATCATTGATCCTGGTAAAAATTAACGTTGGGTGCCAGACCAACCACGCTTCTGCTAGGCCTAGAACCTACACCATGGACCACCCCCATCATCCGAAAGATTAGTAACTACATCCTCTCTTGTGACTTCATCTCTAGACACACCATAACTTTTTACCATAATTATCGATGATAGTCAAGGAAATTAGTTCAAAAGAGTTATGAGTAATCACATTAAAATTTACCTTATCATTAAAAGTTTGAGCAGGAACACTTCTTATTGGAACAATAAATTGCCATGTCGCTTTAGATTCACCCAACCTGGATGCCAAAGGAGCAACAACATGTTGTACCACCATTCCATGAGTAGGGTCAAATATCAAACCTAGTACTAAATTAACTTTATCATGACTAGATAACTAAAGCAAAGGCCTTCTTATCCTTACCAGGAAGAAAAAGAGAACTCATAGGGATCTCCATCCCACTAGAAACATGGAAAAAACCGAAGTGAATACTTATGAAAGCAACAACACATGTCCTTGCCTCTTTAGCATCCACCATACACGAAGGTGAGGATATTACAGCTGTGGAAGGAGGAGTTTCCCTATCTTGAGTAGGTTTTGTTAGTAGTTCAGGGCCTAGATAACCTTTTGTGACAATATATGTAGTAGTTGATGTATCATAGATACATTTTAGTGAAAAAGCCTCTATTAATGGGAGGAAGAAGCTACTAATTCACAAATCAAGGTCCTTTTCACATGAGCCTCAACCTAGTTGGTGAGGTCTCTCTAAGTGCATCCACGAGGCCCAGTTTCAATACCAGGTAGAGGCATAAATTTGTGGGTACTGTAGAAATATTGTAGCAGTTACTGTAGCAGGTATTGTTCTGTATTGTAGCCTCCAGAACTATTCACCTTGGCCCATCAGTTTAAGCTTGGAGTCCTTAAGGCCTTCGGTCCACCCAGGACATTGGGTCATTAAGGGATTCAGACCACCTCATGGCCTTTATGCCACCTCAAGGCCTTTAGGGCCACCAGATTTGTAGTTTCAAATACAGATTTTACAAGGAACCGCTATAGAGGAGGAAAGAGCAGGGCACATCCAACATAGCAGGGATAAACAGACTTGGAAGAATGATAGGGAATTTAATTTTCCATCGGTACCGTTCCTATGCACTTATGTACATGGACATGCTAGTCGAACAGTCATGGAAAGGTGGAGAGCTGATCACGATACTAATTCTAGTGAGGAGCAAGTTTCAAGTAGTCATATATTGTATGATTTCTTTAAGTCCTACGGGTTATGTAATGTCTCTAAGCCTAATGGAAATGTAATTCCTAAGACTATGGGCCTTGTAATGGTTCCCCTTCATCCATTGAAAGGGGGGTTATCAGAAAATCAATAAAAAAGAAGGCCTTGGGGCCATTCAGTCTAAAGAGAAACATTGAGTGGGAAGGATTAAAAAAATCTAATTTACTATCACCGGGGAAGATTTTAAATGAAATTATACCACCCTTATTGATTAAGTCTTCCTTAAAATTAAACTATCCATTTTATGGTCCCCTTTCTGACTCTTGGGGTTGACCATTGTCTACTCTTACCACAAGATGATATCCACATCCTCTTGTGTAGAAATATCCTTGAAATATTTACTTTCATATAATTCCCCACCATCATATTCATCTACTATACCCCTAGACAACACATCTTTATAGGAGACCCTAGTTAAGGCATCCTTATAAGTAATACCATTAACAAACAATTGATCATGTGCTGCTATATCAACCTAAAATAAAGGGGTATTATTATTCTTTTGTGTAGAAGAAATAATCCAAGAGAAATCTCAAGCTATGAATCAATCCTTGTAGAAGGATCTTCAAGATCTAACATTCAAGTTTCTAGAGAATACCCTTCATCAATTACATGATTCTGCCCTATTGGTGGATTTTCAATCTTAGAGGTAGAGTCATGACCATCATTATTTGCAATAAGGTTGTTACACTGATCATCAATGCACTAGATAGTCTCTTGATTGATCTTATTTTAGAAGTAATACAGATCATGACCTTTATTATAATAGTTCGATCCAACAAGGTCTCATATATATATAGATTTAGAATTTCCAACAATTTTACAAGAATCAAAAAATGGTGGTGTTTTCTCAGACTCAATTCTAAGATTGACCACATCACGAATAGTGGAGACAACCACCCTATCAATCAAGGTAGAACATAAATCAATTTACAGCAAAAATCATGCATAATGACCAAAACTAACCACTTTAGTGGCATTATCAATCCTAAATAGAGTTCCAATTGTATAGGCGATGCCATAAAAAATTTTAGAATACAATAAACCCAATTAAGACCATAAATTTTAATTCATATCTATGTGAAAGTATCCTTAAAGTCATTAACATTGAATTTTAACTTCCAATCATAGATCTGAAGCATTATCAACCTTAGATTGACTGAGCCTGTTCTCCATTCTCATCCTTTCAGCTTCGTACTAGGGAATAGAATGTGGAAAAAGCCCCATCCTAGGGATACACACTTGAAGTCTGCAAATCCCCAAATAAAGACTAATCAGAAACAAGATGAACAAATTTATAAGATTTTATACCTTTCAATAGATAAATTTGAGTGGTTTTTGAGTGTTTACATAGATCGATATTTGCTGAAATTGCATCATCAAAGGCCGATACATGAGCGGTAAAACCATTCCTGATAATTCACTGCAGAGCTAGATTAGTGAGTGAGACAAAAGAACCTCTACTAAAAAAACACTTTTAACAGTGATATTTTTTGAGATTTATCACCACTTATGAAGCACTATATACAAAAGCGAGGTTAAAAGTTGACCTTTATTAGTGCTTGGAAAATGTGCTGATAAAGGCACCCTTTAACAGTGCTGATAAAGGGGGCCTTTATCAATGATTTTTTAAGCACTGTTAAAAGGGGGGTTTTGTTTTGTTTTGTCCTATCTCCACTGCCAGTGTCCCCTTATCATCACATTAATAGTTCTTCCCCCACCCTTTATCAGCTCTTTAGAAAATTCCAGCCCCCCAGCATGTGGATTGATTTGAACCTTGGACCTCCCCTTTAGGATTTGATTGCCTTTACCGCTGAACCAACTTGTTTTATTTTATCTTTTTTGATATTTCTCTCCCTCTCTATACATATATATATTTACATGCATATTTTTTATTCATATATTTATTTAATTATTTTTAAATACATTTATAAAGTATATGATTATGTGTGTGATATATATATACTTATATTTATTTATATATATTATATACTAATATTCATTTACATATACTAGAATATATTATAAATATATTTCCGTTTTTTACTACACACATATATTTATATATGACGTTATATATATATATATATATTCGTATAAGTATAAGTATATGTATATATATATTTTTTATAATGTAATGAAATGGTTAGATATTGTTTTAAATACATTTTTAGAATATGTATATATATATTTTATATTTAGATATAAATTTATACATTAAATATATATTTATATGTCTGTATATTTACACATTCACATATAATTGTATATTTACATATAAATTTTTTATAATTTATTAATCAATATTTATTTTATTATACGTTTATATACTATATTAAATGATAATGATTATGATAATGATTTATTTATAAAAATACATTTTTATATAATATATATACATAATATTGATACACAGACATATTAAGACATACAAGTAAACATTTATATTTTTTACATACATGTACATATTTTTACATAATATGTGTTTATTTACATATATTAGAATATACATATACATATACATATATATATATATATATATATATTTGTTTATTGAAACATAACTGTTTATATATAAATATTACCTGTGTAGGTATATATATACATATTAATACATTTTTAAAATTTAAAAAATGGATAATTTTTACTTTAAATAAAATTAATAATTAATAATTATTTTATATATCTATCAATACATTTTTACGTAAATATGTTAATGAAAGTATTCATAAAAGTGATTTATTATAAGTAAATATAAAAAATATGCATATATTTAATTACAAATAAAAACTAAAAATCATAATATCAATACGAATGTAAGCCCTTGAAATAAATTCAATCACTACTTAAAAAAGATAATAAGACCCCCTTAAACAAAGATGAAATTCCATTGAATGTTAAAAAATTGGGATACTCCGATTAAAAAAATCATTTTTGGAGGACATATGGGACTTTTTAGCCTCAAAAAAATGTGATGGGTGCGGGAGAGTCATTAGCACATAGAGAATATCGTAGGGTTTGATTTGATATGTTGTAATGCCCAAACGGACATGTAGATCAAAAGTTATGGAAATTTGAAGTTCAAGTCATTTTTTCAACTTATCTATAGATCGTTCATTATTTCATTTAATTTTTATGTCATCCAATTATTATTAAATGGATATTAATCAATAATTAATTGAATTTTTTTAATTAATGATATTTTTTAATTATTTTATAATCAATTTTCACTAATTATTTTATAAGTCATTTTCACTAAATATCTTATATATTAAGTGTTAATTCCTATTCAGACTTATTTAAAACATATTTAAATATATATATATATATTATATTATATATTTATATAAATATAAATATATTTATATATTAATATATTATTTTTAATAAAACATAATTTTTTATGAAATATACCCTTTATCATTGCTATAAAAAAGCGCTGATAAAGGGTGGTCTTTATCAACACTTGTAAAAAAATGATAAAGAACTCCCTTTTATGAGAACTTTTTTACTATCACTAATAAAGTCTTCCCTTTATCAGAGCTTATTTCTATAACTGATAAAGGGAGGGCCTTTATCAGTGATTTTTTTATTAGCGATGATAAAAGTAGAGGCCTTTATTAGTGATTTTTTAAATTTTATAAAGACCCCCTTTATCCGCACATTTTTATCATTGATAAATGCCCACTTTATCAATGTTTCTTCTAATGCAGATAAATAAAATCTTTATTTGTGCTTTTAGCAAGTGTTGTTGAAGCCTAGTGCTGTTAAAGGCTAAATCTATTATAGTGAACCCCCAAGAAACTAGAGGAGAGGCCCTTTAACAAGTTATGTGTATTTATAATAGTATAATTAAATATTTAAATTAAAAAATTATCAAAAAATTAATTTAAATAGATTAATTATATAAATTTCAAATAAACTTTAAATGTTAAAAATTAATAAATAAAAACAAATAAATATTGTATATTCATATAAACTACAAGCATAATGAAAATATTCCATGTACAGTAAATAAATATATGTATAAATAAATATTAAAAAATGATTAAATATATTTTTAACATTATTAATGAATATATAATAATAAATGAATAAATTATATTAAATAAATTATAAAATATTTAAAATTGAATTCATAACATATACATGAATTACAAACATACATATGTACACATACACATATGCACTCACATACACACATGTATATACACAAATACACATACATACATGGAGTTATACATGTACATATATTTTAAATTTTTAATATCAATATAAATATATATCTAAATAAATATATTCATTTATATATTATATAAATTTTAAAATAAAATATCAATGTATTGAATTATTTTTAAATATATACACATTCTGTAATTAATATATATAAATAAACTATTAAACATTTTGACTAATATAAATTTGATAAAGTTTTATACATAAAATTATGAAAATAAGATTCATTTTTTATTAAAATTTAAATAAATCATATTTATATATTTATTTAATATATATATACATACTTATTTTAATATAAATATTTGTATATAATTATAAATTTATTCACATAATTATATATACATATATACATAGTATCATATAATTATATATATATTAGGTGCTTGGTGGTATAATTACATTAAACACACACACACCACACCCACAGACCAAAAAGGCAGGTCATAGTCCCCCAAGGGATAGCCCACCCATCAAATCTTATTTATTTAGTACAAGACCTGATGACCCAATGGGCATGAATCCCATTACGTAGTCCAAAGACCCCAAAACTAGCTTGAAGGCCCAGTGCAATGTCATGCCTTCATCATGCATATGTCACCATCTGTCTACATTATCGACCTCCCGTATCATGTCAGCGTCACTGTCTGCCAGTGGAAATTCACTCCCACCCAGATTTGAACTCGGGTCTGATGCTAGAATACGGGGAGCCTTTCCACTCATGTATTCCCCCTAACTGCTAACTTTTTAATTAAATATATTTATTATAATATTATATATATATATATGTGATTCTAATTATAACTAAACATATTTATAAATATTTTTATATGAATATAAATATAAATATATATATATATTTGGTGTTTGTGGTATAATTAAATTAAACACACACATACCACACATACAGGCCAGAGAGGTAGGCCATAGACCCCCAAGAGATAAACCACCCCTCAAGACTTATTTATTCAGTACATGGCCCAAAGACCCAGTGTGTATGAAGCTCATTACATTGCCCAAATGCCCAAAAACTGGTCTGAAGACCTAGTGCAGTGTTTTGCCTATATCAGGCCAGTGTCACCGCCTGCCTGTGTCCTGGCTGTGTCACCTCCTGCATGCGTTATGCCTACATCATGACCTGCCTTCCTCATCCCTGGGTCACCACCTGCATGTTTCATGCCTATGTCACTGCCTTCCTGCCTCATGTATGGGTCACCGCCTGCATGCGTCACGCCTGCGTCACCACCTTCCATAAAAAATTAGCACCCACTAAGATTTTAACTCGGGACTCATGGAGGATTATGAGGAGCCTTTACCACTTGGGAAAGCACCTAATAGAAAAATGCATGTAAGGGTAGTGCTCGGCTCTCACTAGGGGCCTTACTAGACCTAGAGCACACTGCACGTTCCCTAGCTAGGGAATGACTTTGAATCGCCCTGCGCATAATACACACAGTGCCCATGCCTTGGCCAATTCCCACAGAGAGCGAGGGATACAACCAGTTGGTACCACTCAGCTGACACCCCATGTGAAAACATGTTATTGGGTAATGAGGTATAGGTGGGCGCCACACCATGCATGTCCTAAGCCCAACCCACCACCTGCACGCCGCACGCCCCATCTAAATTCAAGTGTGGTAGGACTCGAACCTACTCGAGTTCTGTTGCCAGGGAATGACCACCTTACACACTACAACTTCACCAACCCCGGTCGACTATATATAAATATATAATTATATATAATTATATAATTATATATATTTATATAAGTATATATAATTATATAATTACATATATTTATAAAATTATATATATTTATATAATTATATATATTTATATAATTATATATATTTGTATAGTTATACATAAATTCGTATAATTATATATATTTATATATTTATATATATTTATATAATTATATATATATATATATATTAATACATAAATATATATAACCTTAAATATAATAAAAATATTTATTACTTAAATATATTTATTATAATTTTAAAATTACATATTTATTTATTTATTTATCTTAATATATTTATTACAGCTTTATAATTATATAAATATATATTAATAATTTTATAAATACTTTTATAAAACATTGCATATATTTATTTATATTATTAAAAAATATATATTAATATATCATATTTATATTAATTAAATACATGCATTTTTTACTTAACATATATAAATAAACAGTATTTTTTGAATATAAATATGATAATTATATATATAATAATAATATTTTTTTTATTTAAAGTTGTTATCTTCTCTAAAAAAAGTGATGAAGAAGGATATACCAATATTAATGTTTTTCTTAGCATTAATAAAAGTTACCTTTATCAGGGATTTTAGCTAACATTGATAAAGGTAACCTTTTTATCAGTAATTTTTGTTTATTGCTGATAAAAATAGGCACTACATAATGCGTTCTGTGGTAGTGATTATTTAAAAAAAATTAAAAATGAATATTTATAAATGTAAAAATGGAAATGAATACATATTAATTATAAAAATTACACCATATTAATAACATTAAATGTTAATGAACAAAAATGTATAAATAAATATTAGAAAATGGATAAAATTACAAAAAATATTGAATAATGAAAAATTGAAAATGAACAAATTAAAAAAAATTTAAATATATTAATAATAATTATGTATAAAAAAATTAAAAATGAATAAATTAAAAAATATTAAATGAATAACTATTTAGAATTTATAAATTATAAAAAAAAAATAAGCATAAACTTAAGATTATCAATGAATAAATTATATTAAATGAATACATGTTGCAAATGAGTGAAATTTGATTGTATATATATAATAAGGTACTTAATATATTGTTTATAGTTAATAAAAATGAATAAATTTATTAAATACTTAATATAATAATTAAATAATTAAGATGCAATTAATTACTATATATATATTAAATTTCTTCATTTTCTAATAATTTCTTCATTTTTATTAATTATAAAAAGTATATGAATTATTTAATTATATATATGTATATAATTGATATACTAATTATTACTATATATATAAATTTAATATATTTAATTATAAAAAATTTGGGGGTTGGCCCGATCAAGCCCATGAACTAGCATAAATATATGTTTAAATAAAAGTGAATATATATTAATTATGTAAATTACAATTGTATTAAAACATTAAATGTTAAAAATAATTAATTACAAAATTATTTTCGAAAATGCTTATATATATATATATATATTGGTGCTTCGGTGTAAATTTCATTTAAACACACATACACGTCGCACACACACATGCCGGAAAGGTTGGCCATAGCCCTCCAAGGGATAACCAACCTATCTTTCACTATTTATTCATATATTAATGGCTTGTAGTCCGAACATTGGATGACCCGAAGACCCTTCGTTTTTTATTGCGTAAAGGCCTTTCTTGCATCAACATGTCCATAGTTGTGAACCCTTTACTTGCCTCATGTTTGTGTCACCGTCTGCCCGGGTCATGCCACTCTGGTACCACTCTAATTGTAAAAAAATATAAATTAATAAAAATTAATAAATTTGAAATATATATAGAAATAATTAGTTAATTAATTATTTAATTAGTATATTAAGTATCCAAAAAATTATTTATTTTTATTAATTATAAAAAAATTATAATTTTTTTAATTATATATATAATTAATATACTACTTATTACTATATATATATTAAATTTAATAAATTTAATTATAAATATTATATTAATTATTTATTTATATAAATGTATATAATTTATTAAATTTAATTTATAAATATGAGGAAATAAATAGAATATTAATTATTTAATTTAAAATTAATAAATTACAAAAATATTAAAAATTATTTTAATGAAATATTTATTAATAAAAAAGGATAAATTTAATATATATATATATATATATATATATTTAAATAACTGATATATTTACTTTTATGTGGCATTTGATTTAAAAAATTGAGCCAACTACCACTACCACAAAAGCAGATTTTCACAGCGCAATCCTTTAAGAGTGCTAAAAAAAGTGCTGATAAAAGGGGCACTTTTAACATCGCTAAAAAACAACGATGATAAAGGGTAATTTTAACAGTGCTAAAAGAAAGAGTTATTAAAAGTATCCCTTTATCAGCGCTTTTTTTATCATTGTTAAAGGGGCTCCCTTTATCACCACTTTATTTATTAGGGTTTATAAATGAGTTCTTTATCAGTGTTTTTTAACTAGCGCTATTAAAGTGTATATTTCAAAAAAAATTATAGAGACCCATACTTTACATACATGGTTAATACATCAAAATTGAAGCATACTTATTACAACATATAAAAAAACCATGAAAGGACCGTATAAGTATAGTGTCTTTAGAAACTGGGAAACATAAACAATTGGTTCATAAAGCATCTACATTGTCTCCCATTTATTTCATCATATCTATAGTCCCTTTTTGGAATATCTTACTTAATAACCTTCTTCCTGGCCTAGGGAAAGAAAACATACAAAAGGGTGAGATGAAATGCTCAGTAAGGGTAAACAAAAGAAATATCAATCACATCAAATTTATAAAAACATAACATTTTGGAAATCTTACTGTGCAAAAGAGATCATAATTTCATAACATGGGATAAATCATGGTAGTGAAATGTAATCCCAATAATCAAAACATAAAACATGAAACATTGTGTCATACACACATAATCATAGAGAATCATTTCTTATTAGTCAAGACTCATAGCCAAGACTATCTTAGTGGACAAAGTCCATTTCTAAACCGAGTTCACTCCTCGTTTTAGTCCTGTTTCACTGAACCGGTTTAACCTGCCGTTCCAGCCATGTCTATCTCATAAGATATAAAATCTTTACCCAATTAATTGGAGGGAGATATAGGTCTCACCCATATTATAATGATACGATTCTTATGTGTGCCACAAAATCATAAACCATACATCATAGCATAACCCATGTAATAAAAATGGGAATCTTAAACATCATGACATCATAAAATAATTCATATAGGATAAATGAATTCATAAAAATATTTCCATAACAACATAATCAAATCAATTTAATAATGGGGATAGAAATAGAACCCTATATTATCTTATATGGAAAATAATTTTGATAAAACACTTGAACTCAATTCATGAGGAAAATATCATTTATACTGAAAAAACATTTTTCCTTTCTTAACATGTCACACAATATTAAACTAAAAGAAGTTGATTAAAATTAAACTTGAAAACGTGTAAATTAATATTCTTGGAAATAATGTTTTAAAAATCCATTCATGCCGTATAAGTTAAAAAACACTTTTCTCATACTTTTGTCGAAAAAGTCAAAGTACCTCGTATGAAATACGACAAAAGATTCCATTCATATCTTGTACTAAAAACTCAACGAAGGGTAAAATTGGATTTAAACAATTGTATGTGGATGGAAATAATATTTCATATTGAGGAAACATGGATGTGGATGATAAAATACACCCCAGTAAATACCAAAGTATAAACAATCTCGGATAAAATAGAGATTGTGATATTTTCCCTTACCTTAGGTCTGATATGCTTCATACATGTCCGAACCTCCTGTATAATGATTTAAATAATGTTATTGACTTATTCCATAATCATACTTATTTTTATGATATCATATATGGTCATATTCTTAGCTTCTAATTAGTAATATTTCATTACAACTTGTTATACGGGTGTTTATTACTTTTTTGTTCTTATGCGTGTTTTGTCGAATAAATTCTTATTCCTCTTTATAAGATATAGATACATCAATTAAATAATGGTATTAGTGTAATATATATCATATTAATTCATTTAATTCATTTATATAATCATTATTCAATGGAGATCATATAGAACGAGTCGCATCACATCGTGGAGACGGTAGGCCGTACGTACGCACAAGCGAAGATATCGTTCCCATGATCATGGAATTGTATTGATGTGTATGTATACTATTTAAGAATCAATATCAATTTACCATAATAATATATAGTTATTTATTTTCACCATTATACCCATCCAAGTAAGGTGGTGGTGGAAAATAGATTACACCAAGGCATGGAGATGGTATTCCGTACGTATGCACGCGCGGTGATTTCGTTTTCCGTAGGATGGATAAGAGGTGAAATAGGGTAGTTTCATATTTATAATAACATTTCTGTATATGAGGGATACTGATGCTATTAACTCATAATGAAACAACTAAAGAAGAAGGAGTATAAGAAGAATGGAACTTGATGAAAACGGTAGAAGGTATTACCACTTTCTCGAAGTGCCACCATTAAAATTTATCTTAAGGCACTAGAGTTGGTCTTTTGAGAAGACCAGTACCTCTAATAGGTTTCTAAGGAAGTGGGGAAGTGAAATGGGCAGGGGTTGGCCGAGCTTGAAGGCTCAAATTGGTGTGAGGAAGAGAGGGAGGAGGTGCCCTTTTATAAGGGAGGAGAGGGGCACCTTTGGAAAGTGTATAAATATTATTTTATTATAAACTTATCTTCGGTTTCAAAAGGTCCAAAAATCACTAACGATGAATATAAGATGACTCATGGTCGACATAAAATCATCCAATCAGAATTGGACATGTTTTGGAAAATATTTTAATCATTATAATCTTATTTATTTAAATCATTTATTAATGAGGTAAATACTTCATCATTATTGTGTCATAAATAATTAAATTTATTTGGTGTCTAAAAATAATAAAAAAATATATCATTCTGTAGGAAATATTTTTATATTTCTAATGAATATTTATAGTCGAAAATATAATTTATATAACCCCTTATAATAATTAATTACTAAAATATTTTTGTTAATGTCAATTTTGTCTTTACATTAAATTAATTAATCCAAATTGTCATTGTCACTACCAAGTGTCTCAATGGGGTCCCAAAATCGACCCAAAGATGCCCATGGACGGCCAATACTCATCCTATAAGGTTAGGACAAGTTTCAAGGTAATTTTGAATTATTATAATATTCTTTTAACCTTGAATTACCCTATTTACCTTTAATCGTAGTAAATAATAAAATTTACCGTAGTTAAAATTCATAATATCAAAAAAATAAAAGTAAACTATTAAAATAATTTTGACCCACTGATTCCAAATATGGAATCCATCTTTTAAAATTAAAAACATAGAAGCTGCAGTAATTAATTTAAAATTAATCCCGTTGTTAAGCAAACGGGTTTTAAAAGTTAAAACATTGCCAAATATTGAAATGTTTTTACCTATGAATTCAATGTAAAATTAATGCTAATGACATACATTATATTAAATGGTAAAAATATATTCTATTTATACTTTAAAAACATTAAATATTATAATTTAACCATATAAAGTATTGCGATGAAAAAAGTTGTTTTTAATTAAAATATAGCGTGTTTTTGCTATTCATTAAAATATGAAAGTTATCAGAATAATATGAAACCTTTATCCAAAGTATAGTTTTATATCATAATTATAAGGAAGAATTTTATTTTGTCAAATTGTACTTATAAACTTGTCAAAAACTATATTTAATGTGGGTGTTCCATCAAAAGGCGGTAAAATTGCATTTTTTGAAAAATAATTCTTTTATCCAAAAAACTGATTTTGTTTTCATACCTTATTCTAGAAAATGTATAAGATGAATTAAAATGTTATAAAATTAAAAATTCAGTTAATACTATTCATAATGGCTAATATTATAATATATCGTTGTTTAGTGAAACTCGGTATTGCGTACGACGCAAGCTATCGAGGAAGGCCGCAGTTGCGTGTAAAGAAAAACAAGCTAGTGTTGTGTGTATTGAAAGATTACTTTGATGATTTATATAACATAAAAACAAAATATTTCTCATAAAAGTCTCGGGTGTTACATTCTACCCCCCTTAAAATGAATTTCGCCCTCGAAATTCGTCACTTCGTAACAAACAGATGAGGATACCTCTCCCTCATCATATCCTCAAGTTCCCATGTAGCTTCTTCTAATTGGTGGTTCCTCCATAAAACTTTCACTAAGCGAGTGGTCTTGTTCCGTAGGACTTTTTCGCTACGATCCAGAATCTCTAGCGGCAGTTCTTCATAAGAAAGATCTTGTTCCAGCGGTACAACTTCTGAGCTGAGAACATGTGAAGGATCAGGTATGTACTTTCTCAGGAGAGATACATGGAACACATTGTGAACTTGAGAGAGATTTGGTGGAAGCGCCAATCGGTAAGCTACCTTCCCAACACGATCCATAATTTGAAAAGGACCGATATATCTTGGGATCAACTTTCCCTTCTTTCCAAATCTCATTACTCTTTTCCAATGAGATATTTGTAAGAACACTTTATCACCAACTTCAAACTCTAGGTATTTTCTACGGTTGTCAGCATAACTTTTTTGTCGACTCTGAGCTGCTCTTATGTGTTGTTGAATATATCTGACCTTTTCTGCCATCTCATCAACAAGATCAGGTCCTAATAGCTTTCTTTCCCCAACTTCATCCCAGCAAGTTAGAGTCCTGCATTTCTTTCCATAGAAAGATTCATAAGGAGACATATGAATACTAGAGTGAAAGCTATTATTATAAGAAAATTCCACCAATGGTAGGTGTTGATCCCAACCACCTTTGAAATCCATAGAGCAAGCTCTCAACATATCTTCTAGAGTTTGAATTGTCCTCTCTGACTGACCGTCTGTCTGAGGATGATAAGCAGTGCTAAAACTCAACTCTGTATCTAGAGTATGCTGAAGAATTCACCAGAACTTTGAGGTAAACCTCAAATCCCGATCAGATATAATGGAAAGTGGTACTCCATGCAATCTTACCACTTCCTTTACATATATCATGGCAAGCTGATCAAGAGAAAAATCTTCTCTAATAGCAATGAAGTGTGCCAACTTCGTAAGACGATCAACTATAACCCAGATAGAATTATTTCCTTTGGATATTTTAGGAAGTCTAGTGATAAAGTCCATAGTGATGTTTTCCCATTTCCATTAAGGTATGGGTAATGGTTGTAACATCCCCTTAGACTTCTATCTCTCAACTTTAACTTGCTGAAAAACCAAGCATCGATAGACATATTCAGCAACATCTCTTTTCATGCCATCCCACCAGAAATACTCTTTCAGGTCTCTATACATATTCATGATTCCAGGATGAATATAGAATGAAGAACTATGAGCCTCATACAGTAGCTCCTTCTTTAATTCTGGGATGGGAGGAACACAAACCTGATTCCTGAACTTTTTTATCACATCACAATCAAGGTTGAATTCAGGAACATTTCTCACTTTCTTTTGTAACTCGACATCTTCTTTCTACACCTCTTTAATCTTTACATGTATAGATGGTTTAACATTTATTTGAGAAAGATATGATTTTCCCCTTCCATTATAAATCCAAGATCCATCTTTGTAAATCCATAAATATTGGATCTTTTGTGATCCTCTTCATGGATATGCTAGCATGGTCTTGTCGACTTAATACATCTGCCACCTTATTTTCTTTCCCAGGGTGGTAATGAATTGAGCAGTCGTAATCCTTAATGTGCTCCAACCATCTTCTTTGGCGCATATTCAACTCCTTTTGTGTGAAAATATACTTTAAACTTTTATGATCAGTATAAATGTCACACCTTTCTCCGTAAATATAATTCCTCCAAATCTTTAATTCAAAGATTACCGTAGCTAATTCCAAATCATGAGTTGGGTAATTTTGCTAATGGATTTTCAATTGTCGTGAGTCATAAGCTATCACCATATCATTTTGCATAAGAACACACCCCAATCCCTTCTTGGATGCATCACTGTAGATCACAAACCTTTCTCTACTACAAGGCAGTGTGAGCATAGGTGCACTGGATAACCTTCTTTTCAACTCCTTGATATTCTCTTCACATTCCTCTGTCCAAACAAACTTAACTCCTTTCCAAGTCAACTTGGTGAGTGGATTAGATAATCATGAAAAATATTTCACAAAATGTCGATAATATCCATCCAAACCAAGAAAACTTTGGATCTCGGTTAATTTTGTTGGTCTCGACCATCTTTTGATAACCTTTGTTTTTGCTGGATCCACATATATCCCCTATTTTGAGATTATGTGACCCAAAAATGCAACTTTTTTAAGCCAAAATTCACACTTGGTAAATTTTGCATAAAGCTTCTCCTTTCTTTGGGTCTTTAATACAATTATCAAGTGATCTTCATGTTCTTCCTTGCCCTTTTAATAGACAAGAATATCATCTATAAATACTACCACAAACTGATCAAGACAGTCTCTAAAGACTCTATTCATCAGATCCATGAAGATAGAAGGGGAATTAGTAAGACCAAATGGCATCACTATAAATTCATAGTTTCCATACCTTATACGGAAAGCCATCTTTGGTATATCCTCCATTTTGACCCTTAATTGATGATACCCAGAATGAAGATCAATCTTGGAAAAGTATTGAGCTCCGCGTAGTTGGTCAAATAGGTCATCAATGCATGGGAGAGGATATTTGTTCTTGATAGTGATCTTGTTAAGTTCTTGATAATCAATGCATAGTCTCATTGATCCATCTTTCTTCTTAAAAAACAGAACAATTGCTCCCCAAGGTGACGCACTAGGGCGTATGAATCCTTTATCAAGATTTTCTTGGATTTGCTTCTTCAGTTCTTGCAACTCAATTGGGGCCATTCTATAAGGAGTCTTTGAAATAGGCAAAGCACCCGATATGAGTTCTATTGAAAACTCAACTTCACGATTTGGTGGAAGACCTGGAAATTCCTCCGGAAAGACATCATCAAATTCCCATACAATGGGCTTATTATTAATCATTTGTTTCTCTCCAACCATTTGAGATAAATAACCTTCATTTAGTGGAATCAAGACCCATAAGATAGAATAAATTTCCACTATAAGGTTATATTCATCCTTGCATCGATAGACGATCATAGATTGATCTGGAATATGAAATTTTACTTCCCTTCTTTGGAAATTGATATGAGATCCATATATAGAAAGCCAATACATGCCAAGAATCATATCAAATTACACTATAGGAAGGATCGCAAGATTTTCAGAAAGCACTTTCCCACAAACTTTAATCAGAGAATAATTGTAAACTTTTGATGCGACTGTTGTGCCATTAGGAGTTGTCACAGCCAACACAACATCTAATTGTTGAGGTAATACTGTGATACCCTTAGAAAATTCTTCAGAAATAAAAGAGTGGGTGGATCCAAAATCAAATAAAACATTTGATACTTTAGAGTGGATGGTAAGTATACCTCTCACCACTTCTATGTCATACTCCACATCGCCGATAGTAATTTCATGTGACTTTCCTTTTTCTTTGGCCTTAAGAGTTTGTTGACGTCGATCATCATCATCAAACCTTGGATTTGGGCATTGATTGGCATAATTCCCCATCTCCTTGCACTTGAAACATTGAAGTGTAGTAGGTTCATTCTGTGTATCCCTTCCTTTGTTTACATCAATAGACATCTTCTTCCCATTATTTTGACATTCAATTACCTGATGACCTTCTTTTCCACACATATAAAATTTTCTTGTCCCCTTAAGACAATTTCCTCCATGTTTCTTTCCACACTTTGATCATAAGGGAAAAGTCGTCTTCTTTTCAGTGTGGTCTTTATATTTTCATTTGAATTCCATTTTCCTCTTCTTATCAAACCCATGTGACTGATGGGTTACACCAATCTCCATCTCAACCTTGAGATAACATTGAATAATTTCTTCGTAGCTATTTAAGTCCCTTATGGATAACTCCATTCGAAGACTTGGTTTTAAGCCACTAAAGAATTGATCGATCTTACTCTCAGGTTGGATAATCATTCTGGAAGCATACCTTGAAAGCCTTGTAAAATTTGCTTCGTAGGTGCCAATGGACTCATCATCCTTTTGATTCAGTTCAAGAAACTCCTTCTCCATCTTTGTTCGAAGAATACGAGGGAAATACTTATTGAAAAATAAGTTCTTGAACTCTTCCCGTTCCATGGACTCAATTTCATCCCTTGGCCACATATTCTTAATAAGATTCCACCATTGATCGGCATCACCTTCCAAACGATATACTGCTAAGATGACTTTATCATGTTTAGAACATTGAATAACTGAAAATATCTTTTCAGTGGTACTGATCCATTGTTCAGCCACTAATGGATCAGAAGACGCGCTGAATGAAGGTGGACGTTGCCTCATGGAGGATTCTACAGAATGTTGCTCCTTCCTTTGCTCATTTGGAAGTCCTGCATGATTCATAGCTTGAGAAAGTTGTGTGAGCATGGATACATGATTTTGCATTCCAGCTCCCATATCGTTTAGTTGCTCAGGGGGAAAATCATTTCATTTCCCATCGCATTTCGCATTAACATGGTTCCTTCGGGTTCCACCCATTGACTAAAACCAAGAATAATAGTGTGAGAAACACTAATTATAAAAAGAAAACCACATAATCAAGAACAAAATTTTACACTTAAGTTCTTATCATAGGTTGTTCATGGCAATCTCTAAAACACTAAGATTGTGTTCTATGCTTAGACATATCCTTAGGTTTCTTACTAAGGCTTTCACATCCTATTTTCCAAATGTTGACTATACCATTCCTCCGATACCAACTATAGCAACCCATACTTTACATACATGGTGAATACATCAAAATTGAAGCATACTTATTACAACATATAACAAAACCATGAAAGGACCATATAGGTATAGTGTCTTTAGAAACTGGGAAACATAAACAACTGGTGCATAAAGCATCTACACTGTCTCCCATTTATTTCATCATATATATAGTCCCTTTTTGGCATATCTTACTTAATAACCTTCTTCATAGACTAGGGAAAGAAAACATACAAAAGGGTGAGCTCAAATGCTCAGTAAGGGTAAACAAAAGAAATATCAATCACATCAAATTTATAAGAACATAACATTTTAGAAATCTTACCCTGCAAAAGAGATCATAATTTCATAACATGGGATAAATCATGGTAGTGAAATGTAATTCCAATAATCATAACTTAAAACATGAAACTTTGTGGCATACACACATAATCATATAGAATCATTTCTTATTAGTCAAGACTCATAGCCAAGACTATCTTAGTGGACAGATTCCATTTCTCAACTGAGTTCACTCCTCGTTTTAGTCCTGTTTCATTGAACAGGTTTAACCTCTCATTCCAGCCATGTCTATATCATGTGATATAAAATCTTTACCCAATGAATTTGAGGGAGATATAGGTCCCACCCATCTTATAATGATACCATTCTTATGTGTGCCACAAAATCATAAACCATACATCATAGCATAACCCATGTAATAAAAATGGGAATCTTAAACATCATGACATCATAAAACAATTTATATAAGATAAAGGAATTCATAAAAATATTTCCATCACAACATAATCAAATCAATGTAATAATAGGGATATAAACAGAACCTTATATTATCTTAGATGGATAATAATTTTGATAAAACACTTGAACTCCATTCTTGAGGAAAATATCCTTTCTACTTCAAAAACTTTTTTCCATTCTTAACATGTCATACAATTATAAACCAAAACAAGTTGATTAAAAATAAACATGAAAATTTTTAAATGAAGATTCTTGGAAATAATGTTCTAAAAATCCATTCATGCCGTATAAGTTAAAAAAACATTCTTCTCATACTTTTGTTGAAAAAGTCAAAAAGTACCTTGTACGAAAAACGTCAAAAGATTCCTTTCATATCTTTTACTAAAAACTCACCGAAGTGTAAAATTGGATTTAAAAAATTGTAGGTGGATGGAAATAATATTACATATTGAGGAAACATGGATGTGGATGATAAAATATACCCCAGTAAATACTAAAGTATAAACAATCTCGGATAAAAATGAGATTGTGATATTTTTACTTACCTTAGGTCTGATATGCTTTGTACGTGTCTGAACATCCTGTAAAATGATTTAAATAATGTTATTGAATTATTCCAGAATCATACTTATTGTTATGATATCATATATGGTCATATTTTTAGCTTCTTATTAGTAATATTTCATTACTACTTTTTATTCAGGTGTTTATTATTTTTTGTTCTTATGTGTGTTTTTTCGAATAAATTATTATTCCTCTTTATAGGATATAGATAAATCATTTAAAGAATTTTATTATTGTAATATATATCATATTAATTCATTCAATTTATTTATGTAATCATTATTCAATGAAGATCATATAGAACGAGTCGCATCACATCGTGGAGACGGTAGGCCGTACGTATGCACACGCGATGATATCGTTCCCATGATCATTGAATTTTATTGAAGTGTATGTATACTATTTCAGAATCAATATCACTTTACAATACTCATATATAGTTATTTATTTACACCATTATACCCATCCAATTAAGGTGGTGGTGGAAAACATATTACACCACGTCGTGGAGACGGTATTCCGTACGTATGCACGCACGGTGATTTCGTTTTCCGTAGGATGGATAAGAGGTGAAATAGGGTTATTTCATAATTATAATAACATATCATTATATGAGGGATACTGATGTTATTACCTCATAATGAAACAAATAAAGAAGAGGGAGTAGAAGAAGAATGGAACTTTAAGAAAACGGTAGAAGGTATTACCTCTTTCTCGAAGTGCCTCCTTTAAACTTTATCTTAAGGCACTAGAGTTGGTATTTTGAGAATACCAGTACCTCTTGTAGGTTTCTACGGAAGTGGGGAAGTAAAATGGGTAGGTTTTGGCCGATCTTGAAGTCTCAAATTGGTGTGAGGAAGAGAGGGAGGAGGTGTCCTTTTATAAGGGAGGAGAGGGGCACCTTTGGAAAGTGTGGAAATATTATTTTATCATAATCTTATCTTCGGTTTCAAAAGGTTAAGAAATCATTAAAGATTAATATGAGATGACTCATGGTCGAAATAAAATCATCCAATTAGAATATTACATGTTTTGGAGAATATTTTAATCATTATAATCTTATTTATTTAAATCATTTATTAATGAGGTAAATACTTCATCATTATTGTGTCATAAGTAATTTAATTTATTTGGTGTCTAAAAATTATAAACAAAAAATCATTATATAGGAAATATTTTTATATTTCTAATGAATATTTATAGTTGAAAATATAATTTATATAACCCCTTATAAAAATTAATTACTAAAAGATTTTTGTTAATGTCAATTTTGTCTTTACATTAAATTAATTAATCCAAATTGTCGTTGTCACTACCAAGTGGCTCAATGGGGTCCCAAAATCGACCCAAGGATGGCCATGGTCGTACAATACTCATTCAATAAGGTTAGGACAAGTTTCAAGATAATTTTGACTTATTATAATATTCTTTTAACCTTGAATTACCCTATTTACCTTTAACCGTAGTAAATAAAAAAATTACCGTAGTTACTATTCATAAAAAAATAAAATTAACCTATTAACATAATTTGGACCCATTTGTTCTAAATATGGAATCAATTTTTCAAAATTCAAAACACAAAAGTTGCAGTAATTAATTTAAAATTAATTCCATTGTTAAGAAAACAGGTTTTAAAAGTTAAAACATTGCCAAAATTGAAATGTTTTTAACTATGAATTCAATGAAAAATTAATGCTAATGGAATATATTATATTAAATGGTAAAAATATATTCTATTTATACTTTAAAAACATTCAATATTATAATTTAACCATATAAAGTACTGCGATGAAAAAAGTTGTTTTTAATTAAAATATAGCGTGTTTTTACTATTTATTAAAATATGAAAGTTATCAGAATAATATGAATAATTTATCCAAATTAAATTTTTATATCCTGATTCTAAAGAAGAATTTTATATTGTCAAATTGAACTTATAAACTTGTCAAAAACTAGCTTTAATGTGGGTGTGCCATCAAAAGGCGGTAAAACTACATTTTTTGAAAAATACTTCTTTCATTAAAAAATCTGATTTTGTTTTCATACCTCATTCTAGAAAATGTATAAGATGAATTAAAATGTTATAAAATAAAAAATTCAGTTAATACTATTCATAACGGCTAATATTATAATATATCGTTGTTTAGTGAAACTCAGTATTGCGTACGACGCAAGCTATCGAGGAAAGCCGTGGATGCGTGTAAAGCAAGCCAAGCTAGTGTTGTGTGTAGTGAAAGATTCCTTGGATGATTTATATAACATAAAAACAAAATATTTCTCACAAAAGTCTCGGGTGTTATAAAAAACATGAAAAAAATATATTAATATATAAATATATAAATATATTGATATTGATATAAATATAATATAGATTTTTTAAATATGTTTTAGATAACAATAAATAGACATTAACTTTTAATATATATAAAAATTAGTTAAAATGGCTTAAAAATATTTTAAAAAATATTATTAAATAATAATTTTCAAATTATCCTCAAATAATAATCATTTACTAACAAATTGAAGACACAAAAAATCAAAAAATTAATAGAAGATCAAAAATAAGTTGAAAATGTAACTCAAATTTCAAACAGCAAAAAATTTTGATCCGGGTGTCTGTTTGAACTCTACCACATATCAAATTAAATCATGTGGTGAGCTCTATGTGCTAACAATATAAAGAAAAATTTTGTAACATTTTTTAGTCCATAAAAGGTCCATAAGACCTCTAAAACTAAGTTATTAGTCTAGATATCCAAATTTTTTAACATTCGATGAAATTTCAGCCTGGTTTTAAGTGGTCTTTTTACCCTTTTTCGGTGGGGACTGAATTTATTCTAAGGGATTATATTCATATTGATATTATGACTTTGAAATTCTATCATTTTCCTAACGTAAGGTTATTTTCGGTGGTGGGATCTATGTGCTCTCAATATAAAGAAACATTTTGTAACATTTTTTTGTTCATAAAAGGTCCATAAGGCCACCAAAACTAAGTTTTTAGTCTAGATATCCAATTTTTTTAACATTTGATGAAATTTCATCCTGGTTACAAATGGTCTTTTTGCCCTTTTTTAGTGGGGATTGAATTTATCCTAAGGGATTATATTCATATTGATATTATGACTTTGAAATTCTATCATTTTCCTCAATGTAATGTTATTTTTAATAAAATATATAACGATATATACATATTGTTTTATAGATTCACACATAAAAATTTAATTTTACAATTAAATAATTAATCATATTTACATATAAAGTATATTTCTCAATATATAACCCTTATAATATCTATTTTATTTAAAATTAAAAATATGTATATTTATATAACTATATAATGTGTGTGTGTCTATATATATATATATATTTGTGTGTGTCTGTATTAACAAACTGATATATATTATTTATATATTCTAATATATGAATATACATATGAATATGCATATGAATATACATAGGAATATACATATGAATATACATATGAATATACTTATGAATATACTTATGAATATACATATGAATATATAATATATGAAAATATATATAAATATATATAATTATACTTATAGATACACACACATATATATAATATATATAAGTATATTTATGTACTATGTATGTTGTATATATATATATATATGTATGTATTTATAAACATACAGAAAAAAAAATATATTATAAATGTTTTTAACTAATATTATAAATATATATTAATATATGAATAAATATATGAATAAAAAAATATAAAAAAATATATATATAAATATATGTTAATATAAGAATAAATCTATATAAATTAATATAACTATGTATATATATATATATATTAATATAAATCTATATTAACATACAAATAATTATAACTATATATATATAATTAAATAGATATATCATTAAATGGAGAAAAAAGCAACATGGGGGAGCGGTAAAGGGTCGAGGTGTGCAGGGGGGAGGTATTGAGTTCAAATCCTAGGGGAGGAAGAGGCACGCTGGCTGGTGTAGGGTGTGGGGCTAAAACTATTAAAGGGGGTGGTGGGGGTGTGAAAGGGTGAAGGTGTGGGCTGGCGATGTTACGGGGGGGGGGGGGTCATGTTCTCTTAATAGGGGGATCCAATTTAAAGTATTTTTTTTGAATTAGCTCTAAAAAAAGTGCTCATAAATGACCCTTTTATCATCACTTTTTTTATCGTAGATAAAAGAACCCTTTTATCAGCACTTTTTTAGTGTTGATAAAAGGGGCCTTTATAAGCTCTTTTTGAGCACTGATAAAAGGGACCCCCATTTATCTTCACTGAGATTAACAAAACTTTTCTAGAACTGTTAAAAGTGATTTATAGTGCTTTTAAAATCATTATCTATAGTAGTGTGCCAAGACAATGAAGGGACCTCATGAAAGACACTGCCTTGGTGGGAAACAAGGTCAACCTCCACCAGCTATGGCAGTGATTGGAGGAGGATAGTTCCCAAAGAGGAGAGGGAAAGCTGGATTTTGTTCCAGGTGTGCATGGGGGTAGCCAGGTGAGCTAGTGCGTGTAGGCGTGGCGGGTGATCCCAAGTGGTGTGCAAGTGTATCGGATTCTGAACCTCATAGCCAACTCGAAATAAAAACAGCCACATGATTCCTATAAAATAGAGCTAAGCCACATGATATTTCCAATGTGGAATGAACACTGTAAGGGAAAACTCTTTATCAGTGTTTATTTCACTACAATAGATTGGTGCATACGCAACACCAACTTTTATCAGCACTAACTAGAAAGTGATGATAATTTTTTTAAATAAATATTATTATTAAAATATATAATTATTATATTTATATTCAAAAATAATGTTTATTTATATAAATTAATTAAAAAACGCATGTTTATAATTAATATAAATTTGATATATTAATCCGTTGGGATGTGAAATTGGACCCAAGCTTGCGAAGGTGTCTCGATCACCTATAGTATGGAGGAGAGTCGAGGGATGATAAGCCAGCCTCTGGTAGAGTTTCAATCTGGCCAGGGAGAGGCTGAAAAAAAACATGTGGCAGTTGAAGTGCAAGTTGGAGTAAGCAAAGAGGCTCTACTTGAAATAGATATTGACTCAAAGGTGACATAAAATGAACTGCTGACTGGAACAGATATGGTAGATCCAAATCCTTGGATTACTTTGAAGTAGAAAAGAGGTTGTCACCCTCGAGAAAGGGGAGGCAGTAGAAGATTATCAAGTGATCTATTTTGTTTAATGAAATTGGGCATGTTTTTCCTTTTAACTATTCATCCTTGTTACTTGTACTTTATCTTTGTTTTTAAATAAATATTGGGGACCATGGGATTTCTCATTGTTTGCACCACTTTGTGTATATTTATATTGATATTAAATAATTTAAAATACATGTGCATGTATAATTGTATGTATGTATTATGTATGTGTGTATATACATGTGTGCATGTAGATGTGTATGTGTACATATTGTAATTCACATAAATGTTACAAATTCAATTTTTATTATTTTTGTAGTTAATTTAATTTCATTTATCCATTTATTATTATACATTCATCAATAATGTTAAAAATATATTTAATCATTTTTGTAATATTTATTCATACATACATTAATTTACCATATACATATGTAATATTTTCAATATGTTTGTCATTTATATGAATAATATTTATTCATTTTTATTTATTAAGGTTTAACACTTAAAATATGTATTAAATTTATACAATTAACCTATTAAAATGATTTTTTTAATATTTCTTTAATTTAAATATTTAATTATACAATTCTAAATATATATAATTTAAAAAAAGTATTTATGAAATTATAAATATATATATATTTAACTAATTATAAAATTAAAATAAATATAATTAAATAATAAATATATTTATTTTATTCATATATATATATTTATATATTTATTATATTTTTATATATATATTTATAAATATATATAAATATATTTTAAATATATTTATTTATAATTATAAATACAAATAAATAAATATATATTTAAATAATTATAAAAATACAATAAATATATTTTAAAAATAAATATATTTATTATTATATTAGGTTCTTGGGGGTACAATTACCTTAAACACACACACACACTGTATACACATAGGCCTGAAAGGCAGGTCATTGCCCCCCCAAGGGATAACCCACCCAACAAGCCTGCTTTATTACATAATATTTTTGGCATGAAAGCCCAGGGGGCATGAAGCCCATTACATTTTTTGGCCCATGAACCATTCTTTAAATAGTAACCCGGCTGCTAGAGTACCTAATATATTTATTATATTTGTAATTATATATAAATACTTTATAAAATATTATTTATAATTATATTTATATATATATTTAAGTAATTATAAAATTATAATAAATATATTTAAATAATAAATATATTTATTATATTTATAATTATATATTAATATATATATATATATATATACTGAAAATATCTAGCCAGATGAAAATCTCCTAACCATTTATTAAAAGAAAGAGAAAAAGAAAAAGAGAATAAGGGAAGTGGATGGGGTAAAACAAAGAGACTTTCCCTCATACAGAAAACAATTTAATCACCATAATAAGAAGTATCATTCCAATAGCCAGAATAAAATTCATCAGTAGTTTCCCACTCTAACCATGAGTTACCTTGGTTTAGAATCCATAAGATCCCAACCTTGGACATTTCCTGCTTAGGGGTGAGCTTGACCTTTGAAGCCTTGGAAGATGATCTAGTAGACACATTGCATGGCAGGTTGGAGTAATCCTTTTGTGTCCTTTTTAGAGGATCACTCTATCCTCCAATGATAACATCCTTAAAAGATGCACCACTGCCTGGAGGCCTAATACTAGAAGTGTTCAATAAAACCATCGGCCTCTCTTTATCACTACCATCATCCAAAACATTACCCCACTTCCCAATTATTGAGGAGCAGAATACATTATTAATTTCATGATGATAATTCACATCATGCTGAATATCATATTACTTGGACTATAGAGAATGTACTAAAAAATTCATTACTAGTTGCTACACCATACGGACTTTCCCTTCAGGCTATGAAGGTGCATTCTCCAATGTGGCACACTAAACAAGAGCCTCATTTGCAGACTACTGTATCTTTTCACCTTGCTGAATGTCAGATCTTTCATGTTTCCCATGTAAAACACTTTTATTTGAAAAAGAAGGACTATTTCATTTGATATTTTTAGATATTTTTGGATAATACACCTTTTAGGGGTTTAGGGGCAACCCTTACATGGCCTATAGGCCCCGTGTAACAAGGCCCATTACTTGATCTAAAGGCCCAATGCATAATGCTTAATATATGACCCAAAGGTCCAAGACCTGACAACAGAAGAACTTCCCCTCCCCAACATCTACTTCATTGAAGGCGTCTAGATCCCCACCTCGCATGGATGATCGACTAGAATTTCCCCTCCCCAACATCTACTCTTTATCGCCACTTTTTGAAAAGAACTAATAAAATACTTACCTGATTTTATAAAATAACCATAACTAGAGGCTTCTCTCTCACACATCTTCAAACTCTCATATAACCCTACTCCTGCCAAGTAATAGACCACACTGGTCTCACCACTCTCACCGAAACCTACTTCCACCACCACTCTCGTTCTTCAGCGAGTTCCCTGATGAATTTTTCCTCTTCAATTTAAGGTATGTCATGAATCCCTTCACCACATCACACCCCTCTATCATATTGCACCACCCTTGTACCACAATAATCCCAACACCACATCACACCACCCCTAGAACATGTCACACAACCCCTGCTTGCCTATTTCCTGCATGAAATCCATACTAAGAGAGAAGGTGTGTGCTCTATGTGAGTTCGAGCAATCGTGGGAGGGCTCCATCACTGATAGCATAGTGGGAGTGTATATGTGATGGATTAGGGATTTAAAATCATGTAACTATGTTAGAAAATCATATGATTAAGATTTTTTTGGGGTTTTGTAAACTCTTTTGAGATTCCATAAAGGATATGATGTATGGGTTCTTATAAGACATGATTTGAAATGTTTTGAAAACAAAGCACGGTTTCTGTATTTCATGAATTTTGTTAAAAATGTGACTAAAAAATAGTAAATGATGATCTGGATATTTTCTAATGGTTTGAAATTTTATAAATGAATGTTGAATTTTTGTAGAGGTAAAATGTCTTCAATGTTTTTTTGGTTGAAAAGGTAAGTTTCTTGAAACTTTCTTATTTTAAATCAAAAATTTATGGTTTAGTTCTAATTAGATTTTGATTCTGTGGTAGTATTTTCAAAAGGGGATGGTTTTATAATGAAATTTAGAGATTATTTTGAAAATGAGGAGGTTTTTTATAAATGATTTAAACTCCCCTATTTTGGAATCGGGATTTTAATTTATGTTAAATTTTTTAAATGAATTTGATTAATTTTTCTAAATAAGATGAAAGGTTTCCATAGTATACCTTCTATCATTATTTGTTTGGATGGGTTATTTAAAAATGGATTTTGAATTTCATGAGGTTTTTTATAAAATGTTTAATTTCATCATTGAATTTTTAAAATATTTTGAAATGGAATTTTATTTTTATAAATGTTTTAACTCTCATGTAGAATGTTTAAAATCTTAACGTGTAACGCACTGTGAAATAAGATTTTAGTTTTTCAAATGAGGGGAAATTTTTTCATTGGGGTCCTTTTTTTGTAAATTTAGTTTTAAAATTTTAGTTTGATGTTGGAGATTTTTAGAGAAAAATCGATTATTTGAAAGGTTTTTTATCTTAGTAAGTTGTATTTTGTGTTGTCCAGTGGATACTGTTGTTATGGTTTGATTTGAATTGGGAAAAATGAATGAATGGATTTTTTTTATTTCTAGTATATCCCAAATAAGTCATAATGAATAGCGGACATTTAGTCTTTAGAATATCATATTCTATTGTCTAGGTGTGAATTAGTTTTGGGATTTATGATTGCTACTAATTTTAATATTCTTATCAACTTTAAAGTCATTGATGGTTCTTAATAAATTTTAGATACATGTAAATTATAGATTCACATTTACATATTCGAGTGTGGTTACATACTTCACTATTTTTTCATTTATAAATTAATTTACTTTTATAAATTCTATAGTATATCATTCTTATATATATATTTTAAATAAAAAAATTTATTAATTATTTATACTTTTATAGTTTTATAGATTTATAAATTAATATAAAATTGTAGTTTTATACATTACAAATTATTATACTTTTAATCTCATATACATTTCTCTCAATATATAATGAGAGAAAATCATTGAATATTGATGGAAAACCCTTAATATTTTCCTTTAAAAAATGTAAACTCTGTCAAATATGTTTTAGAGTATTAAATGGGTGTTTAAGGATGAGATAGGGGGTTTAAAATTGATAACACATAACAAAAACATACGCATATTTTTTATGCATTGAATAAAAATAGGCCTATATAGTTAACACACACAAATAAATAATCATGATTTGGATTATGCAAAGTTACATTACCCAATCCTTAACCATAAAAGGTTTGAAAATCATACTCATAAATTGTTTCCAAATACTATTCCAAATTTCCATTCCAAGGTAACCAACCTATTTCAAGTTTTCCGGCATACTCAAAATTTTATTAAGGTATCATTATAATTCTCATATTCAATATTTAAATTTTAAATGACTGATAGGTCATTGGACAAACAAATTATTTATTTATATACCCACACCACACTATTATAGTGATATAGTAGGGCCAAACCTAAGGGAAGGTGATGAACAAGTTGGTGTCAGTTGATCAGTTCCTTATTTTATAGAATCCTACACTGAATCAAACCCACTACATCAAATCCAATCAAATTCTATAAATTCCACCACTACCATGTGCAATGGAATTGGATCTAAGAAAAATAATAATATGAACACATATCTTGTTTTATTTCATCCTTCAAGTGGATTCCCGGTTTCTCCTAACTAGACTCTACTTTATTTCTCATTAGCTTTTGTTTTTTAAATGTATTTAAATTATTGAATTTTAAAATACATGTGTCTGTTTTCTATCTTCCTTACACTCTTTATAATTTCAACCAGTAATCAAATTCTCGACAACATCATTCACCAGAAATCATTTATATACCAAGATACCTTATCAATTTTTGGAGTGAAGACAAGTTTACTAAATTATTAATCTCCCATGAACTCTAAAACCATTAAAAAACACTAGGAAACTTTTTCATTCACTGTGATTCATTAGACTACAAAAATACCTTATTAAAATGATCCAAATCAGCAATTAATAACCTAAAACTAGAAATCTTAGCCTTAAATTAACACTATCTCCACCTCCTATATAATATAGGTTGATAATAACACCATGGAAAGGTAATATCACTAACTCTATCCAACCCATAGGATATCCATCATGACCTCACTAATGAAAAAGGTGAACTATTGTTTAACCACATTCCAACTCCTAAACCTAATTTGCTTACAATATCACCCGTATGGTTTAAATTAGAAGAGTCCTCCACAACTACATACCTTATCTAATTTGGTGTTATATTCTAAGGGGATGAGTCTTAGGAAACAAAATCCAATAATAATTAGAATCCTCATCTGCTTCATCTTCCAAACAATTATTATTTCATTTTTTTCCCAAGTCCCATCCCCCATCTATTCTAGATGAATTCAGGGGATAAAATATACCACCAGAAGAGTAATACTTTTCTTAAATTAAATTACTCATTTACTTAAAAGCATTATAAAATTATTTGAAACATTCAAATATTGGGTTCTTCTTATTTGAAATGCCCCTTTTTGTGAATTTATTTTGTTAAATATCAATATTACCAAATTAAATAGGTTGGATATGAATAGAAAATGGATAGATGTCAATCGCATGAAAAACTATTATGAATATGGGCTCAAAGATTTCATCAAGTTTCCAAAAGATCATCCATATAAACCTTCTCAAATCCTTTGATCATTTTTCCACTCTTATTATTCAAGAATAGTTAGTACATATAAGTTAAAATAAAACATGATATTTTATTGAATTGATTGAAGTTATAAATGTCATAATAAACATGGAAAAAAATAGGATGTATCAGGTGGCTGGGATAACACTATGTTTTATGGATTATTTGATATGATTAAAAATGTGGACAATGATGAAGATCATATCAAGTATGTGATTACAAGTGTTAATGATGATGAAGATCATATTGAGGAAATGATATTGAAAATTGAATATGAACTTCAGGATAGTCCAACATTGTTTGAAAAGTTAATGAGTTGTGAAAAGACACAATTTCATTCTAGTTGTACAAAATATATAAAATTTTCATCCATAATAGAGTCATATATTTTAAAAGATGAAAATTATGAGAGTGACTCCATTTATACTGAACTACTTGATCTCTTGAATGATATGGCCCTAAAAGATAATGAGCCCCCTAAAAAACATATGATTTCATATCCTTCTTCTATGATTTCACAACCTATACATCCAAAAGTGAAAAAGGAAACATTAAATGTCTATCAAATTGAAACTTTTTATGATGAATACAAAATTGAACGAAGACCCTTATTTTCCATGATAGAAATAGAATAGAGCCTAGACACCATTAACTGCAACATGAAATAGGACATTACTTCAAATCACATTGACTTGCCTCTTTATAAAAACATTTATGAATCAAAAACTTTTTCTAAAATGGAGACATCTGAAACATTTCTGGAGTCATAGAATTACTCAACAATTGGTGGTGGAAAACGCTAATAATTTTTTAGAAACAATAGAAGAAAGTGATTTATTGGAGAATTCTGATTTTGTGGTGATAGATGTGTCATTAGAGAAATACGATGAGGTCAATAAAGAATAAACTTTAGAAAAATATGTCATTATTGACATAATAGATCCGTCTACTCTAATTGATCTTTCCACACTTTCTCTATTCATTAATCATACTTTTAGTTATAAATGAAAGGAATTCCCTATTATAGTAGCTGGTGGTGAAAAAAAATATGGATACACCATCAATCCCAATACTACATTCAAGGATGTAATGGATATTAGCCAACCATTGAAGGAGTCTAGTAAATACATTTTTTAAACTGTGCTCAAAGGGTAATCTTATTAATCTTTCCATTGACATCCTTTTCCCAAAATTCAAATATTCAGTGAGTCATACTTTAGATAATGTATATTATTTCCCTTGTGAGATGATATATTTTCATTTCATTCCACCCTTCCATTTTTATGAAAATTTTCCATTGAGATATTTTGAAGCTTCTAGTATCATTTCATTTTCAATTAATGGATTCCACACTCCCATCGATGAAAAAGAAGATGCATGGTATACGTTTTTTTTGATCTAGGTGGAATTTCAACAAAGTATGGCTGAAGATGAAGTAAACATAACGCTCAATGGGAGGTAACCCATATTTTGTTTTTTCCCTTTCACTATATTTAATTTCATTTCATTTACTTATTTTTTAATAAAATGGCATGCATTTCTGCAATTTTTTTTATCCTGAAACTGCATTGGATTTGTATTCATCATACATATTTTTATCATCCACAAGATTTTTATTATGGTGTGACTTCTTTGATATGAACCTAGTATGTGATGTCCATATGTAAATTTTATAGGTATATCATTTTTAGAGCTTCACCGGATATAGATAGCCTTTCCAAATCAATTTTCAATTACATAGGGAAGTGTTTTATTTTTTTAAACATTTTATTCTTCTAAAAACATCACATAAAATAACTAAATACAAAAACAAATAAAAAAAATCTGACATTCATATCATTGATGAACCCACATGAAAGCCACTGCATTTCTATTAGAACACAATTGGGAAAATACCACTTGTATCCCTCAGCAGTTTGAGAACAAGATTATCGCTTAGAATGATTGGATCCTTTATATCATGACTTAGATGATTGTTGATATTATCTCATGCTTTGAAAATGTTTTTCAAAAACATGAATATTTTTGAGACTCTAATTTTCACTCATGATCATCTTTGTTGTACAACAATTTATTTCCATACCCATGAGGATTCTAGCCCATTTTTTGCATCATATTATTTTTCTCTTTTTCTCGAGGGAATCTCAACCATGTTATTTCTTCTATAACTTATCATGTTTTTTCATCTAAGCAATATGAATTTTGAAAGTTTCTCTAAAATGAATTAGGCATCTGTTTTCTTCTTTAGCCCCTTTGAACCACTGAGCCACCCTTGAATCTTTATTTTGTAGCCCTTAGAATCCATGAAAAAGACTTTTTAGGATGATCTCGTCACCAATACCCTTTACTACCCATTTTGTGAATATTTTTATTTTGGTTTTTAGTCTATGTGTGGGGGAGATATTTATTCACGGTGAGGGTTCTTTTAGGGGTAGTGATTCATTTGATGTACATGGATTAATATTATCTAATCTTGATCATATGGGTTATCTTTCACAATAGCCACATTCATTACATGTATTTTGATGTGGGGATATAGAATCCTTTTTTGTTCCAACAATGAGTACATCAGTGGTTATTATGCAGTAACCTTCGCTTTTGGGGATACATATAAAATTGATGATCCATTACTCTGGGAGCTATAGGGTTTTCTATATAACCTAATTTCACTAAGATGTTACAGTGTACACGCTACTTCTGTACCATTCTTTTGGATTATTTTCAGACACATACTTAATGGGGTTTTAGAGTTAATACTCACCAGTTTTCCAAAACATCCTATTTGAGTGAGTTGTGTCTAATAAAAGAGAGAAAAATTGGATTATAATATGTTTGGGGAAAAGTAATTTTTTAAGTGTAGGGGAGTGAGAATTTGAGGGAGAAATTTGGATTGATATTTATCATGCATTTATTTCAAGATTCAACCCTCCTTTATGACAAAAAATTCTATCACACTTTTTTTTATAACCTACCATCCCACAGTCTCAAAGAAAATTGAACCTAATATGAAGTCCTTGATATTGGTACATTATTTTTATTTTCACTAATGGAGATGTGAAATTCATGAAAATATTATGGTAAGCATGAATTGTATGAGAATTTAGCATGGATCTGGTCAAATATTTTGAGATATGAGATTGATGGTGAGGTATGTCACATGAAACATAATTGAATGTACTTGTTTTAGAAAGAATGCGAGTGACATAAAAAAGGTTTTCAAATATTGATGTTTTAAATGAAGTATGATATTTTATGGGTAAATGAGATTGAAAAATTTTGAAATTCTAATTTTGATGTTTTGATTTGTCTAGGGGTCCACTTGAATTTTATTTCTGATTGTTTTTCCAAGGAGTGAAAACTATTATGTGTGGGGGATTAGATTTACATGGATTTATATTGTATTTTTATAATTTTATAACACAATTTTAATTAATTTATTTAACCATTTTTTATATTTTTAGTTTATTTTTGTAAATTTATATTATTTTAGCTATTTTGATAATTTTTAGTTAATTTATATACTTATATAAGTAATTTTGTATTTTTATTAGTTATATTAATTTTATATATTATATATAACTTTATATTATTATTATTAGTTTAACTAATTAAGTTTATTTTATTTTTTTAACTTTGATTAGTATGTATATATTTTAATTATCTATTTGTATTTTATTTTGTTTACTTATTTTGTTGCATTAATAAAATAGTATTTTTTATTAGTTTATTATTATATTTAATAGTAACATTATATTTAATTACTTGTGAATTAATATTTAATTCTTTTTACTATTTATTATTATTATTGTTTAAAATTTAAATAGTAGGCTTTAATTATTCAATTTGAATTTGAATTTATGTATTTATTTATTTTTCATATTTAAATTTCCCCTATATACCCAATTCCCCCCCCACCCTTGACTAGCTCCACCCCTATCCCCACTCTCCCTCTCCCCTCCCACTTCACCCCTCCTATCCCTCCTACTCACTCCTCTCCCCTTCCCTTCATTCCCCATTCCCCACCCCGCTCACCTGGAACGACCACCCCTCTCTTGGCCCTACCCCCTCTTTCCCCGCTAGGCCACCCAACCCCATCTCCTCCCTCCACTCACCATATCACCCTCCCCCACCCCTCCCACTCACCCACTCCCCCCCACCCCCACACCGTCCTACCCACTCCCCTCCACTCCCCCATAGCTAGCGCCCCACCCCATCCCCCTCCCCTACCACATCTCCTCCCTCACACCCCAGTGCCTTCCCCTACCACATACCCCCCTACCAGCAAGTAGCATCCCATATTCACCATCCATCCAGTGCACACTGTGATAGTCCTCTCTCCTCTTCTGAACAGTACAACAGTTGGTGAATGGCCTCCTCCTTTATGATAGTGTAGTGGCGGTTCAGGCATGTCATCCATGTGCATTAAGGTTAGCTTCACTTCCGAAGATCAGCAGTGCACACCAATAGTAAATATATATCAAATCATTTTTATGGCATCATATAATGGTGTGGTTTGATATAGAAGTAATCGAAAAATTGAAGGTTATAATTTTTCGATCGTCAATGGTGGCTTGCGGTGACAACTGCGACGACACAATCACAGTGATATCCTATTATTATTTTATGTGCTATGTTGTTGTATTGATGGGATAATTATTTTGTGTCAGATTTGCAATGAAGGTGATGGTAATTGCATGTCATTAGTTTTTTAACCATGTTTTATTACATTTTGAATTAATTTGAATTGGATGTCTATTTAATTAATTATATATTCATTTTAATTAATTTTCATTTGGGATCTGCACGAATTATTTGGTGATTGTTTGTGTGATACCTAATAAGTAATCACAGGCGGGAGTTCATCAAAGAAATTATTTATCCAGAATTATATCATGCATGCGAGTGTATTCTAAATAAATTAATATAGTAATAAAAAAAATTAATATTATTTGTGTGATATACTTCAAACTCTTGTGAGTGATACCGAATAAGTGGTCTTATGTGAGTGAACTCAATGCATGTAGATACTTTGACTTTGTGATAAACGAGTTGTTGTATTTCGTAAAGTGATTCTGTGCTATAATAACTCAAAAATTATTTTTCAGGATAGAGAAATAAATAATGCATAATTTGTGTGAAAATTATAATTCTGTCTTACATTAGAGAATGAGACCGATTTTATTTTGATTAAATTTTGAATCCATTATAATTAAATAAATAAATATTCAGATATGAGAATTAAATAATTGGCATTGCATGCACCTGAACGAACATCACAACTCTACCACTTTCATCTCTGCAAGTTTTTTCCATTGCTTATTTCAGTTCACTCAGATAGTTTTTTCTAATTTAAATAGTTATTTAGTTTTAGAACTTTTTGGTTATTAACCATAAATAAATCACATCTTCCCGAACATTCCTCCAAGTGTATATTCCTAGTGTCTACTCGCATTCTCTCTGTGGTTCGACCCCACTCGCCACTTTTATAGTAGTTGCTTGGTTAATAAATATTGAAAATTTTCACACGCTGTGATGTGATTTCCAATTTTTTTGCCCCATTTTCAGGGAGAATAGTAGAATTAGGGTTCATTTTAAAGAGTGATTTAGGACAAAAAATAACTTACAAAAAATAAAAAAATAAAAAAGGTTCAATTTACTAATATGTGTATTTTTTCGCATTGTAGGAAAATTCAAGACACCAAGAATTTATAAATGGCATGGTCATCACCAGAAAACTATAACCAATACCCTCCCTAAGAAACCCAGAGCTCAAGGTATGATATATAATGATCCACCACACATGAGCTCTTCAGGTAATCCTTTTTATTATAACTATTTTTTTTCATGTCAATGTCATGATCTATGTGAGAATCCATCACCATATTTTACTTCTAGTTCCTACCAACCATTTGATCATTTTCAATGTCAATTCATTCTTGAAAATTTATAAGTTGATAATTCATACGAAAAAAATGATTCAATAATTGAGCACATGTTTCAATATTCTATCGTTGAGATAAATAGAATGTTTAAACTTTGAGATGAACATAATGCAATGTTGTTTTCCTCCATAAAGAATCTGAAAAATAAAATAACTCATCATGTCCAACTAGCCACCTCACTACCAATTGATGATATAATTCAGAATAAATCTTTTTGGGAGAGTGCAGTAGAGGTTCCATTTGAACAAAATTCATTTCCCAAGTCTGATAATGAAATTGATCCTTCTTCCTGCCATACCATTGATGACTCTATTCAATCAAATTTTAATTATTCCAATCTAATCACATTTCAATAATATGAGAGATTATTCTTCCACCCTATTGAACATAATGGTCCCTTGGAAAATGTGATTTCATGTCCTTCTTCTATGATTTCACAAACTGTACATCCCAAAGTCAAAATAGACACATTTAATGTCTATCAAATTGCACCTTTTGATGATGAAGATGAAATTGAACTGGGACCCTTCTATTCCATGATAGAAACCGAATTGAACCTAGAAACCATTAATTGCAACATGCAAGAGAAAATCACTTCAAATGAAATTGTCTTTCCTCTTTCAAAAAAAAGTATGAGTCCCATAATTTTTCTAAAATGGAGACATCAAAAACATTTCTAGGGTCAGAGAATCAATAAAAATTAGTGGTGGAAAAATTCATAATGTTTTAGAAATAATGGAAGAATGGTATTTCTTTGAGGTTCCTAAGTTCGTGGTGGAACATGTGATAATAGAGAAATATGATGAGGTTAGTATAGAAAAAACTTTAGAAAAACATGTCATTCTTGACATAATGGAGTTTTCTACTCCAATTGAGCCTGCCCCGCATGCTCAATGCAACGAGCATAATTTGAGTTGGAAGCCAGTGAAATTCCCTATGCTAGTAGTTGGTGGTGAAAACAAATCAGGATACACCATAAATCCAAATACTACATTCACGGATTTCATGGATATTAGCTAACCATTAAAAGAGTATGTTAAAGTAATTTTTTCATTTATGAACATTCAAAGAGGTAATCTTCTTAATATTTCCACTAATGTCCTTTGTCAAAAATTAAATTATTCAGTGAGTCTTAATTTAGATAAGGTATATTATTTTCCTTGTGAGTTGAGTGATTTTCATTTCATTCCACCCATCTATTTTTTATACAAGTTTCTATTGAGATATTTTGTAGCTTCAAGGATCATTTAATTTTAAACGAATGGATTCCACACTCCCACTGATGAAGAAGCAGATTAATGGTATACATTTTAACTTGATCCAGGTGTAATTTCAATAATGTTTGGTTGAAGATGGAGTAAACATAGTGATCAATGTGAGGAAACCCATATTTTTTTGGTTTTCCATTCACTGTATTTAATTTAATTTAATTTATTTATTTTTTAGATAAAATAACATGCATTTATCGCTATCTATTTTTTCCTAACACTGTAGTGGATTTTAATTCATTAAAAATATTTTTATCATCCATAAGTTTTTTATTATCTTGTGACTTCTTTGGTATGACGTTGGTATGTGATTTCCAAATGTAGATTTTATAAGTATATCATTTCTGAAGCTTCATCAAATACATACAACCTTTCCGCATCTATTTATAGTTAAAAAGGGAAGTGTTTTATTTTTTCCCATATTATATGCTTCCAAAAATATCATGTAAAATAAATAACTCAAAAAAAGCAAGAAAATTTTGAAAAAAATAACAAACTTTTTTATCATCGATGAACCCACATGAAAGCCACTGAATTTTTGTTGTAACATGTTCAGAAACATACCACTTGTATCCCTTGGTATTTTGAGCACATGATTATTGTTTGGAATGATTTGATCCTTGATTTAATGACTTATATGATTGCTAATATTATTTCATTCTGTGATTTTTTTCAAAAACGTTTATATTTTTGAGACACTTATTTACACTCATGATCATATGTGTTGTCCAACATTTTATTTCCATACCCATGAGGATTATGGACTATTTTTTCATCATATTCAATTTATATTTTCCCTTTAGGGAATCTCAATTATGTTATGTCTTCAAGAACTTGTCATGTTTTTCCATCAAAGTGATAGGAATTTTGAAAGTTGCACTGAAATGAACAAGGCATCTGTTTGATTCTTTATCCCCTTTGACCCACTGAGCCACCCTTTCATTTTCTCCATCATGTAGCCCTTATAATCCATGAAGAAGCCTTTTGAGGATGATCCCATAATCAATAAACTTCCCCTCCCATTTCATGAATATTTTCATGATGAATTTCAATCTAAGTGTGGGGGAGAGATTTATTCATGGTCAGATTTCTATAAGGGGTAGTGAGACATTTGATGAACATGGATTGACATTATCTCATCCTGATCATATGTGTTATATTTCAAAATAACCACATTCGTTAAATGTATTTTAATATGGGAATATAGACTCTTTTTTTCAACAATGAGTAAATTGGTGTTCATTACATGGTAACCCTCAATTTTTGGGATACTTATAAAAGTGATGATCCATTACTTGAGGAGTTAGAGAGTTTTCTTTATGACCTACTTTTACTAAGATGTTACATCATACATGCAACTTGTGTACCATTCTTTGGGATTATTGTTTGATAGTTATTTCATGGGGTTTTAGAGTTAATACTCACCATTTTTTCTTGACCATCATATTTGAGTGAGTTGTGTAAAAAAAGAGCAAAACATTGGATAATCATATGCTTGGGGAAAACCAATGGTTTAAGTGTGAGGGAGAAATATTTTGATGGAGAAATTTGGATTGACATTTATAGTGCATTTATCTAAAGATTAAACCCTCCTATTTTCCAAAAAAATATGTCACCATTTTTTTATGACCCACCACCTCGTAGCCTCAGAAATATTTTAACCTAATATGAATTCCTCGATATTGGTGAATTATTTTGATTTTCACTAGTGGAGATGTGAAATTCATGGAAAGCCTAAGGTAAGCATGAATTATATGAGAATTGATCATGGATATGATCAAATAATTTGAGAAATGATAATGATGGAGAGGTATGTCACATGATGCAAAAGTGCACGTACTTATTTTTGAAAGAATGTGAGTGGCGGAAAAATAGTTTTTGAAAATTGAAGTTTTAAATGAATCATGACATTTTATAGGTAAAAGAGATTAAAAAATTTTGAACTTTTATTTTTTATGTTTTTATTTTTCTACGGATCCACTTGTGTTTTCTTTCTATTTTTTTCCCAGGAGTGAAAAAGTTTAAGTGTAAGGGATTTGTTTTACATTGATTTTCCTAGTAATTTTTTGATTTTATAACATATTTTTTATTAATTAGTCTAACCATTTTTTATATTTTTAGTTTATTTTTTAGTTTTATTGTATTTTATATATTTTTATAATTTTTAGTTAATTTATTTACTTATATTAGTAATTTAGTATTTTTTATTAGTTATATTTATTTTATATATTATATGTAATATTATATTATTAATATTAGTTTCACTAATTTAGTTTATTTTATTGTATTAATTTTTATTGGTATGCATAACTTTTAATTCTCTAATTGTATTTTATTTTATTTCATTATTTTTTTATTAATAAATTAGTATTTTTTATTAGTTTATTATTATATTTAATAGTAGTGTTTTATTTAATTATACATGAATTAATATTTAATTCTTATTAATGTTTATTATTATTATTATTATTATTATTTAACATTTAAATAATATAATTTAATTTCTCAATTTAAATTTGAATTTAAATTTTTATATTATTTTTCATTTTTAAATTTCCCCTAACTACCTAATTCCCACCCCCTTGACCCACTCCACCCCTATCCCCACTCTCCCTCTCCCCTCCCACGTCACCCTTTTATCCCTCCTACCCGCTCCTCTCCCCTTTCCTTCATTCCCCATGCCCCACCCCACCCACCAGGAATGGAGACCCCTCTCCAGGTCCTAGGAAATCTCACCCCGCTAGGCCGCCTAACCCCATATCCCACTACACTCACCCACCCCCTAGCGACCCACTCACTCGCTGGCCCTATCTCGCCACTCTCGCTCACCCGATTTCCCTCCACGCCCCCACAACCCCTCCTACCCTCTCTTCTCCACCACCCATTAGCTATTTCCCAACCCCATCCCCCTCCCCCTACCACATCTCCTCCCTCATGCCCCAACCCCTTCCCCTGCCACATATCAGCTACTAACAAGAAGCACCCCATATTCACCATCCGCCTGGTGCACACCACGATGGCCAGTCTCTCCTCTGCTGACCAGCACAATAGTCAGCGACCATCCTTCTCCATTCTGAGAGTGCAGTGGAGGTTTGGGCATGTCATCCACATGCGTAGAGGTTTGGTTCACTTCTGATGATTGGCGGTGGATGCTAAGATAAAATACAGATCTAATCATTTTTGTGGCTGTATGTGATGGTGTGGTTTGATGTAGCAGCAATCGATGGGTTGAAGGTTATAATTTTGAGATCATTGACATCGACTTGTGGTGAAAATTGTTATGACACGAGCATGACGATATCTAATTATTATTTTATGTGTTGTGTTTTCGTATTGGTGGGATAATTATTTGGTGTTGGAGTTTCACTGAAAGTGATGATAATTGCATGTCATTACTTTTGAACAATGTTTGATTGTGTTTTGAATTAATTTCCATTGGATGTTTATTTAATTAATTATATTTACATTTTAATTAATCTTAAATTGGGCTCTACATGCATGATTTGGTGCTCGTTTCTGCGATACCTAATAAGTAATCACGGGTGGGAGTTCATCTGATGATTTATTTATCTATAATTCAATTATAAGCACGAGTTAATTCTAAATAAATAAATACATTAATTGAAAAAAATAATATTTTGTGTGAGCTCTCCTTCAAACTGGTGTGAGTGATAATGAATAAGTAATCTCATGGGAGCGAACTCAATGCAGGTAGATACTTATACATTGTGAGAAAAAGGTCTTTGTATTTCACCAAGTGATTTAGTGCTACAATGACGTGAAAATTATTCAACAGCACAGAGAATGAAATAACAGATAATCTCTGTGAAATTAGAATACTATTTAACATCAGAGAACAAGATCTGATAGTATTTTTATTAAATTTGGAATTGGTGATAATTAAATAAATAAATATTCATATATGAGAATTAAATAATTGGCATTGCATGCACTTGAATGGATGTTTTGACTTTGACACTTCCATCTCTGCCAGTTTATTATATTGCTTAATTCAGTTCACTAAAATAGTTTTAGCTAATTTAAATAGTCATTTTTTTAGAAACTTTTTGTTTTTAGTCACAATTAAAGCACATCTACCTAAACATTCATCCAATATGATATTCTTAGTGTCTACTCACATTTTCTCTGTGGTTCTGACCAACTCTCTGCTTCTATATTAGTTTGTAGGTTAATAAATATTTAAAATTTGAACACATTGTGATGAACATTTCAATGACCAAAGTTTGGTGCTTCTTGATACAAGAAAGATGAATCGGGTCCTTTGAAAGTTATATGGCACTTCCAATAATTCCATGGTTTAGGTTCATATATAGAAGTGATAAAACTACATGAAAATTAACGTGACATAAAAATATAAGAAATAAATATAGGAAAATTAATCACCCAACTATCTCTCAATAGTATAATAGAACGATGATGAGTATCTTAAATTTATAAATTATCCAAGAAATATTTTTCTTATTCTATCTATAGATGGAGTGAATCCTTCTGGTTTTCAAATAATCACTCATGGTATATGGCCAGTTATTTTGGTAAAATTTATATTTACACTATTTTTGTGCATGAAATGAAAATAAATTATATTATCTATGCTTATTTTAGGACGAAAACAACCAGTTAAGGATATTGATGTTAATTTCTCTCCATTGATCAGAAATTTGAAATTATTGTGGGATTTTAAGTGTTATGTTGTATGATTCTCACAAAAATGAATATTTCACATTGAGAACCATGTTGTACTAGATGATAAATGACTTTACTGCTTATATATTTTTTCAGGATATAGAATTAATATAACTCAAGTGTGTCCTATTTGTGAAAAAGGTACACAATCAATTAGGTTTAAATATTCATCAAAGACCATTTTTTTAGTACATCATAAATTTTTACCCCAATGACATAACTACTGATCTTAGATGACATTATTTGATGGAATTTTAGAATAACGTACAACACTATCTCCACTAACAAGAGATCAGTTATTTGAGAAAGTAAAATATATGAACAGTGCTTTTGGTTAAACGTTTTTACAAAACCTTATGATAATCAGTTGGAAAAATAGATTAGAATTTTTTGAATTACCATTCTTGAATTGTCTATATGTCAAAATTTTCTTGATGTTATGCATGTTGAAAAAAATGCTTGTGATAGTGTCATTGGCACGTTAATAAATTCACTCGGTAAAACAAAGGATTGAATTAAGGATAGGATGGACATTATTGACATGAGAATATGAGAATAGTTGGAACTATTTAAGGGTGAAAACCATGATTTTCTACCTTTATCAACTTAAAAGTTTTCCATCCAGGGGAGATCTCTATTTTTCAACTTCTTGAATGATGTAAATATTCTATAGAGGCAGTCATCGAATATCAAGAATATCATGTCAATGATTTCTTTAAAGTAAAATAGCATGAAATCACGTGACTATCATGTTTTAATAAAATATCAAATTCCTATATATTTACATTGGATTTTTCCCAATAATTTCTATCATATATTAAGCATGCACTATTTCCTTCTCAAAGATATGTGAAGCAAAGTTATAAACCCGATAAAATTACCAGTTAATGAAAAAGAAATTACCATCATATTATTTGAATTGGAAATGTTCTTCCCACTAGAATTATTTGATATAATTCTTCACTTGAAGGTTCACTTGGTGAGAAAGATTCAACTATGTGGTGTTGTAAATTATACATGGACATAACCTATTGAATTATATAGGAATATTTTGAAAGGGTATGTCAAAAATCAAAGTCGGACTAAGGGTTGTACTACAAAAAGATATATTTTTTAGGAAGCCATTGAATTCTATACTGAGTACCTATCTGTTGTGGAAAGAATTGGTCTACCAAGATCTCATCACACTGGGAATCTTGTGGGTGAAGGAATTTTTGGAATATATTTTTTCACAATCAATATTACAGATTGAGAGAAGGCCCACCTTTACATTTTTTATAACAGTTTATATTTTTTCCCATATATTTAAACCCACAAAGAAATTCTTAAGAATTTGAATTTATGAAGGGATGAAATATGGATATTAAATACACATAATAAATAGTTTATAGAATGGTTTTGAGACAATATTTTTAAAGAGTCAGATGAAAATGCTGATTCAATTTTAGAAAAACTTCGATGGATAGATAGAGGACCAAGTTTTTATGTATTATATTACAATGGTTAGGTAATTAATGGTTACACATTATATACAAATGAACATGATGCAGTCAGTACCATGAAACATAGTGTAATTACAATTATGACTGAAGCAATGCATGTTTTTGGTACTAAGGAATGAAATATAATTTATACAAATATGCCATACTTTGGAATCATCAAAAAAATATGATAGTTGGATTATACAACATTCTAAGTGATTTTTTTCAATGAAAGTGGATTGATAATAGGATTGCTATTAAAATAGATGAATTAGGATTCATGAATGTATATTTCAGTAATAAAGGGTACAAATAAGAACCATTTATAATAGAATCACATGTAGTACAATTATTTTATGTTCCAGATCACATAAACCAAAAGTGTTCAATTGTTCTGTTATAAAGAAAACCCATTGATTGGTCAGTTGAAAATTCAATTGAGGATTACTCTTTCTTTGGGACTTCACAATAATTTAGTAGCGATCCCAATGTAGACATGTTTTTGTATATTAGAGGATACCACAATTAATGGATTTGGATACTCGATAGAGGGGTAAAATCCCTTCAAGATTTTAAAACGGGAGTTCAATAAGTAGGTTATATATTTTTTGAAATATAAATTTCATTTCCTAATTTTATTATCTGTTATCTGCAACATTTATGTAATCTAAATTAAATGTTAAACCACATTTTTAGATAATGAATTTTGCATGTTATGATGCTCCAAATCATGATGAATAACAGGTTTCTCAACCCATTTCTTCTCTTAGTACATAGGAACAATGACCTTATGCACATGTCCATGCTACCAATCTATATTAACAATAGGTTTATCAACATACTACTGATCCCACTCCATAGGAACAATAATCTCTGACACATATCAATGATACTAATCCAGAGAAACAATGTATTGATAATATTGAATCCAAGGAAATAATAGATGGTGAAGATACTATGTTGTAGAAACAATTGGAGTGTCATAGCATGATGGTGTTAAAAAATTATTAAGGAAAAAAGTAAAGACATAAAATTCAAGGTTAAATGGAATGCCTATAGCCATCTTATTAACCCAACTAGGTCATGTTTAGTCGTTACATTGGGCTCATCACTTGGTAGTGCATGCCAATTGAAGTATATTTGTGTAACCATGTTGTGCCCATACTAAAGACACTAACTTGGGGAGATATTATGGTAACATTGTGATATCCTTTATTTATTTTAGTAAAAAATAAAATAAGAACACATTGAATTAATATTTATCATACCATAAAGATTTCATTTATAGTAGATGACTCCTGTAATTTATTTTTAAAAATTATTTCTAGAAGGATTTACTGCAGCTTTCGCACAATTATAATTAGATTTAATCTTAAAGATACTGAAGGGAAAATAAACTCTCACCCACTGCTTATGTATACATTCTTGATAAGCTAAGAAGTGTGGTATGCATTTACTGTCCATCATGGGGATATATCTTCTCAGGTACACTGTGGTTGGTAATATATTGTTTGACAAAACATGTAATCATTAATTTTTTTGGGATTTTTTTATTTGTGAAACAAAAATTGATTGTAGAAAATAAGGAACAAGTAGAAAAATGAATGTACCCTGATATGCCCAATCTTATATTAACTTTTCATACATTTTATTGAGTATAAAAACATTTTTTCACTCGATACATATTGTTTTGTGGATAAAATGATTTATTTTGGTGTTCTTGGTGATTTTTTGGATATTTCACTGAAAGTCACAAATTGGGAGTGATCAGAATGAAAATAGATATATACATGACATGTAATTTATAAACACACACTGTGTACCCTTTACCAAACACAGTTCGGCCAACCTAAGTACATGCCCACTTAGCTGACCAGAGACACCACATTGTGTAATCCATTTTAAAACACCATGTTCTTCTTTCAAGATGTGGTTGGTGGATTATAGAGCTTCTAAACACCATTTATGTTTGTGCCACATGTTGTTTACCCATACCAACTAACTTTTGATGCATTTAAATCAATGTATGACACTGTAGTCCACCTACCAGTGGAGAAAACAATGCCAAAGATAGTTGACCCAATTACACGAAGTGTACTTTTGGGTACCCATTATGTATTATATTTTTATATAAATAGATAGGCATGCCTCCGAGTTCTATATTTGAAATTTATGGGGGAGGTGTTGTCAATCTGTTGTTCGATCTCCACCGGAACAAAATTTGAGTTTTCGTTCTATTTTCATTTATATTTTATTGTAATTTCCCTTTTCTCAATTCTCCTCTCGTATCTATTATAGGTATTGAGTTTATGCTCTACCTGCACACCGTGACCATAGTTATAAGAGGATAGGTTTTTCGTGTTGCGGTTATAATGAAGATTATGGGTAAGTTGTATTCCAAATTCTGGTTTATTTCTTTTATTATGATCTTTATTTATAATTCCTTTAAAAATTTAATCCCATATTTTATTGTTGGTTTTATTTTAGACCATGAACGAAATCAATGGGGAAAACCAAAAGAGTTACAGTGGTTGAATCCAGGACTATTGGGTGAGATCGTTGCCACTGATTTAGGGGTAAAGAACTTAGAACATTTTGTAAGTAGTTAATCACCAGCCAAGGGGTTAACCTTTTAATTACTTAATTATTTATTATTAGACCAAAAAAACAATTTGATTGAATCCCTATGGTAAATGATTATCATTTATAATTTCAATACAAAATAATGACCATTTCAATAATCCCTAATTGATTTGCAACCCCAACATTATTGTTTTTCTATTTGTTATCTCATTTATTTTGTTTCAATTGAATTTTATCAAATAGTTTAACATTTTCATCATGTTACCTTTATTAATTTTTTTAGAAAACTGGATGAGACCCACTGATTTTTGTTGAATGTTACTTTTCCATTTTCCCATGGTATCGAACTAGAATTCCATTATCTACCAAGTTATTTGGATTATAAGGGAACAATACTTTCAATTTTCCATGCCTCACAAAGGTAGTGGTCAAAATTTTGGTTCTATTTTCAGGGAAAATGAAAAGTAGAAGTGTGAGTCTGAGTTGAGGTTGGCTTACCTAAATTTTCATTTTTCTTTTCATGATTCTTTTCTTGAGACCCTTGAACCCAGATTAACATGGATTTTTATCTGACTTGAGATTGATACGATCCACCTAAAGAGGATTTTTATCTGAATGATATGGAATTGTTGTACCCGTATCCAGAAGAGTGTTATTTTTATATGGATGATGAGTATTTATATGAGGAATAACCACATAAATCCTTCACCCCACACATATCTTATTCTCTTTCGGAACCATGTGCGGATGAAATCAATGCACTAATATCAATTATGTAAAACTTTACCACATACTATTTAGACCAAACCAAAAGGTTGGGATAACTTGGTAATATGGTCGAGAATGTTTTAGAGATAATCATTCATATGGATAATACAGTTTAGTTTGAGGCTAGGTGTTCTAATTATTTTTTGGATGAGGGGCCATGTTATGATATATGCACCACTTGTAACTCACTAATAATTTCTTATACTGATTTTCAAGGTATAAATTTGAATATGGGAAATCCTAAAATCATGTTAATAATGAATTTGATTAAACTATTCTTTATGAACCCTCAGTTTATAACTCACCTACTTTGAATAATTCCTATAATTATTATTAGGTTTTCATAATAAAGAAGTAGGAACTTTAGAAGGTGAAGGATGTAAGCGATCAGAACAAGGCACAATTACACCTTCAACATCTAATAGAAACTGAGCAAGGATACTTAAAGACACCGCCCAGACCACTAAAAGGTCAAGAAAATTTGTTGCAAGATAAGGGTTCCAGAGAAATGAGGTAGTTCACATATCAGATCGATATCCACCTTAAGATTATGGGTAAGTATCTTACCTCAGATCGAGCAAAAGACCTAAAACAAAGGTGATTACTCGAAGGAAAGACAACCAATATTCTCTCTCTTTCTTTTATGATTTTAATAACTATATGATGTGTACTTATCTCCCACATTCTGTGTACCATCCTTCCTGTAGTCATTGTTTTAAAAAGATAAAATGTGGTTACACTCCCTGTGGAACCTCACACAGGACATGTACTTTTCTTTATAGTGTATATTTTAATAGAAATATTAGTATAAATAAAAATTGATTATGTATACAAATAGTAATTAACCCTTTTCTGATGGAAATATCAATAAAGTGTATCTAGTCCGTCACGTGTTCTAATCCCTTTTCACCTTCATTTTCTATAAAAGATTCATTCTTTTTATCCAATGATTTACTTAAATGGTGTTTTAAATGTTTTCAAAAGTAGTAAAAACCATTTCAAAATAATAGAAAACTGATGGTGGGGCTAAATTGGCTAGTAGGGGCATAGCCCAAAGATCCAAAAGACCTGGGTATGAGTACTTCTATCCATTTTAGTTCCATATTTTTTCACTAAATTAAAACCACAGGGTATTTATTTCGGTAAACATCATGTGACACATTTTTAATTATAATTTCAAATGTTTTTAAAAATAAGAAATTACCTAAGGGTGTTGTGGGTTGATTGATAGAGTCATAACCCACAGGTTCAAAATTCTTGGGTTTGAACTCAGCTAATCTCCCTACATCATTCCAATCTTCATTAATTAAAACTACATGTTGTCGGTTTATTCTTTCACCATATTGTACTGCATCTATACTTTAAATATTAAAAGTTAATAAAATCTATATTACTACAACCTATGATCCAATGGTTGAGGGTATGTATTTTGATTGGCCAGATCACTGGTTTGAATCACACCCTAAGCATAATACTGAAGGTTTTAGTTATCATTTTCAAATTTTAGAAAACATGATGTGTATTCTTCGGCTACATAATGTGTATAGATTTATTTTAGTATATATATATATAATTTATAATTATAAATAATAAATACTATATAGTTTATTATAATAACCAAAAATTAACTATCATTTAAAAAAACCTCTTAAACGACATGTATGGACACATACACACCCTGTGTCATGACTATATAATCTAGGAAACCCTAACTGGCCTTACCCCATGTTGCACAACCCCCTCTCCCCATTTCCTTCCTTCACACACCACTTGAATCCCCTCACTCAAATCCTTCATTTTTATTTGATTAGGGCTTGAATTTCATCTCCATTGTGATCCTTGCTCTAGGTATGTTCTTATTTACACACTATTTCAGTGTTTTATATGTTTATTAGGTGATTTAGGGAATCAGGTAGGTGTTTTTCCAAACGTGCAGTACATGGGAATGATTGAAGAACACATGCTGAGTACTTTATGTACATGGTCACATACACAATCCTTTCTAAATTTGAAAACACATGGTGTGTGCATTTTTCACATGCCATGTGCAGTAGCCTATGCCCATCTTGAAATAGATCCCATGTCTAAAAAACAACACATGACCAATGTCACATGTACCTACACAGGGAATATGTGTTCGACACACATTGTGTATTATCCCCCTGAGGTCTTGGGCATGTCATGGTATACATGGGTTCACCTCCCTTGTTCTCTCACCTAATATGTGTAATCTATACATGCCATGTACCATGTTTTCTACTCCTCTCTGTAGAGTTAGTGTCCGGGAACATAAATGACTAGATCCCCATTTACTCAAAGAGAAAGTGTATGCCTCACACACATTGTGTACTCCCATTTAGCCCACACACATGCCTTCATGGTGAGTGTATTCAGTGCACATGGGTTGGTAAAAAAATTACACTACACATCATGTACACTGGATCCACATGTCACATACTTTTATTTTTAGGGTTTCTCATTGTTTTTATTTATTTTTATTTATTTTATTTTCTTATTTTATTTACTTTTCAAACCATGGAAGACAAAGACCGCACTAGTGAGAGGCGTCTCATGCCCTATACTGATTTAGAGTGGTCTGCACTCCCTCGGATCTAGCTCAAGATAATAGGGGAACCTCCAGTGAAATATGCACCTATCTCTTAGCCATAGGAATTGGAAATACTCCCACCACTACTTCCAAAAACTCCTACTTCCACAACTACCTAGGGTCCCAATGCAGTATATCCTCTTGCTAGTGTGATATCATCCGTTTGAAGTGTGGCATCTTCCCCTCCTACCATTACCTCTAAGCCCTCATCAACAATAGTAGTTTCACCTACACCGTCACCACCTCATTTGAACCTTCTACATTAGCCACTAATGCTTTAACATAGCTAGTGCTAACAATAGCCCGACCCTATCGACACCCTTGATTGATCTTTGATGTGATACATTCTATAGAAGACCGACTGTGATGAGTTTTATGATGCATGATCTAGTGGAGCGGATTATTCTTGGACATCAGTTTTCCTCAACGTCTGGGCATCTTGGAGGAGATATAGGATATCCTTGGGTACACGTATCAAATTGAAACACTCTAGTTCATCACTCTTATATTCAATTTTTTTAGAGTTTAATTCTACATTCAAGTTTGACAGGCCCATGTATTGAGAGACACCCAGTGATATGACAACTCCCATCTGATTCAAGTTGGTCGGAAGATGTTTTTCCCTCACTATGGTGGAGTTTGGTTGAGTGTGTAGTTTCTACCCCCATCCAGCCACCCCAACCCTTGTTGCAACCCTCAACCTCCCTAACCACTTCTATATCATTTATATGTGGTGGGATCTTGATGACCCTGACCACAAGTATACTCCCACCTTATAGAATGACACCCTCTCAATTTTACATAAACAATGTTTCATCTACCATTACTTTTGTTCCATCCTTTAACCGTGCTACAAATACCTGAGTGTCATGTCTGGACGTGACCTAGAGCTCCATACATGCATCATCCAACATGATTACAATGACTTACCATGTTTCTCCACTTTCTGTTTTCATTCTATAGTCACTAATCGTTAAAAAAGCCTAAATGAAATATTTTACGCCATCCGTTTGGAACACCACTCGGGGGTGTTTGATACATATCTCCCTCATGATCTCTTAGGTTCTCCCCAATGGATTAAATTCTTCATTATTATTCTCAAGAGGATGGTTGGGAGGTGGGGAGATGCCTTTGTGCATGTGTAGGATGCCCCAGCACCACCTGCAGCGAGAGATAACCCACCTAACCCCTATGGTGATGCTTCCCTGATATGAACCCATCCACCAGCAGACATTCCTTCTCCACATCTCCCCAATTCTTCCTCCCTTACCTCCTCTTCCACAAATCCATCTTCTTCTAGACCATCCATAACCCCACCTCCACCTGCACCGTTAGCATATCTCCCAGTTTCTCTCTACATAACCACCTTGGACCACTACCAGTACATTATAGAGAACCTATTAATTTTCATGGATCAATGAATCGACTAGATGAAAGTGATGTTGGGCCTTATTCTTTAACACCTAGGCATTCAGTTCTCCTTAGCGTCAAATCCTCATCCAAGTCCTTAGGCTTCAATAGTAAAAGCCTCAATCATCGCTCTAGCCAAAAATTCTATATTATTATCTATTGTTAGACCAGATTCCACTACTTATGATGCATCCTGAGATAATCCAGTCACACCCACCCCTCATAGCAAGGACCTAAAGCATATAGTTTCCATTTCCCCTACTTTGCAGTATCCCCCCATCTCCAATTGTGCTTCTTCTAAGGTGATGTTATGAATGTTTTTTCAAACATATTTCATTATATATATCTCTTTTGTACTATTATTTCAATTTTATGTTGTGTATGAATGAAAAATTATTTTTTCATTTCATCGAAAAACACAAATACTTTAGAGAATCATGGAAATCTCTTTTTTAATTCATTCTATCTTTTAGAGCTCTCCACGTTGGGAGTATTATTTTGGAATTTTTTTTCTTTCCATTTATTTAGATTACTTCTTTCACTAATACTCTTCCCCTATCCCAATAATTTTTTTGAAATATCCTCTTATCTTCCTTAGTGTTTCACTTTGTTGGACATGTGAGATATTTAGTGTGGGGGAGAGTCTCTTGACTACACGGGGATTTACGCATGAACTAATCTAGGAGGCATAATTAATAGATGTAATATTTTAAAATATTGGTTTTTTGATTAATTATAATTATAAATAATAAATACATAGATATAGATTTTAAAATTACATTCTTATTTTAATTTTAAATTATTTTAAAATGATTGTTGATATAGTTTGATTTTTTTATTTAAATTATTGGCCATTTGCATTTATTAGATTGATATTTTTTATTTATTTCATGACCTGATAAACCCATTATTATCATCATTCTCGAGAGGTATTTTATATTCATTCTTATACCCTCTTTCCTGATAGATTCTTGGGATATACATAACTAATAGAACTTGAAATTTTTTCACTTTAAAACATGATGTTTTTGAATCTCATTAAAATGGATGAGTTATTTGATTGAAATTTCAACCTTTTTGACCTTGAGACCTACCCTACATCTAACCTTTGTGAAACCCATATAAACCATGAACTTCCTTGATAGGAAGTCACATTACAAGACTATTTATCCTCCCAACCCTAATTCTTTGATAGTATTACATGATTAATCATTTGAGCTTTAAAGAGGATTTTTTTGGTGATTCACGGTATATTCTAGTGAACAACAATAAAATTAAGTATGGGGGAGAGTGCCTCTTTTTAATCTGGGAAGAATGGTTACAAAACCACAATTAATTTTATTTCTAAGAGGTCCCTTTAAAAAAAGAAAAAAATGATGAAATTTCAAAAGAGGACCAAATTCATTCATTATAATTATTGATGCTTGATGAAACCATGTTGGAAAGGGAATACCATGGTATGGTGACCTTTGATAGATCCTTTTATGGTTTCATTTTCTGTGATATTTGTTATTGAATATCATGATTTATTATTTAAGAATTCAGCCTCCTTTTTCATGCCTCTGAGATTATTTTTCACATCATTACCTACCTACCCATAGCCTTAGAAACATTTGAACCTTATTGAAATACCTCATGATTTTTTGGATTTAATTTTTAATTAGAGAATGAGAATACTTGAAATCCTATTGATATATTGAATATACTTAAGATTGAGCATAAATAATATTTATTTATCTTGAGTGATGAGTGTGTTATTTTCTGGTGTGGTAAATCATTAATTGGCATGTATATTTATGGAAAGCTGAAAAATGTAAGTAAAAGAGGATGAGATTATTTGATTGAATTATATATTAGGATTTATTAGAATATATTTGGAATAAAAATATGTTTTTTGAATTTTAAAGTTCTATCCCATGACTATAGTATTTATAGCTGTAATTAATTGAATTATTTCCTTTTTAGATTATGGATTCTGTTAATTAGATTATGAGATTTTTCATGAGGGAAATAAAATGAATATGTGTGGTGGATAATGATGTGCCTAATTTTTTCTTACCTTGTTATACATTTTATTGAGTATAAAAACTCTTTTTCACTAGATACACATTTTTCTATGCATAAGATACTTTATTTCTATGTTCTTGGTGATTTTTCAGGAGATTATAGAAGAGGTAACAAATAATGAGTGATCAAAATGAAAATTAATATATATATGGTATGCACTTTATAAACACATACCATGTACCCTTTCCAAGATACAGTTTGGAAATCCCAAGAACGTGCCCATGTAGCTGACTAGAGACAACACACTGTGTACTCCCTATTCACATGCCATGTAAATCATTACAGAATAGGTTGGTGGTTTATAGAGCTTCAACATTCCATGTATGTTAGAGCCACATTCCATGTACCCTCACCAATTGACTGTCGACACATTAAAATCAACATATGGCATGGTAGGACACCTATCGGTAGAGAAAACAAGGAAAAGGTTAGTTAACCTAGGTATACAATATATACTTTGGGGTACACACCATGTAGTTTATTTTTCTATAAATAGAGTTTTAGGCCTCCATGTTCCAGGCTAGACATTTAAGGGGGAGGTGCTGATGCTCTGCCAATTGGTCTCCCTCAAATACAAATTTGAATTTTCTTTCTATTTTCATTTCTATTTTAGTTTAATTTCCCTTTACCCATTTATCCTCTCTTATACATAGTAAGGGTTATGTTTCTTATCAACCCGTAAAAAATTTAGATATAAAAAACTATACCCAATACATTGATGACCTTTTATCATTCTTCTAATTTGCAAGTCAATTAGATTGTGTGACCTATAAAAGTGATAGCCCTCCAATTGTTGTTAATGATTTCTTTTTCCTAAACCACCTAAGTGTGTGATGAGACAAAAGTGGAGTATATAACTTTATTTTAATGAAGAAGTGTTGGGAAACCATCCCTCAAGGTGTTATCTCAGTGTTTTTGGAGTGATTGTGTTTATTGAAAAATTCATATGACCATGTTTTGGTATGGTTGGTGTTGTCGAATCTGATGCGTTTAAGGTGATGTAGTTTCCAGATGTTTTCTAAATCTTTGACCCCCAAAATCAGGTGTTTGTTTTATGGAAAAGGAAATATTTCCACATAGAAGCAATTCTATATGGATCGCAAGGGAGTTTGTGAACTGAAAAGGAGGTTCGTGGATTTCAAAGGAGTTGAATGCTTTGTGGATAAAGGTAGTGAATTAATCATGCCGCAAAGGGCTATATGATATGTGAACTGCAAAGTAATCTCTGTGAATCGCAAGGTGAAATTAGTTCACAGGAGTCTCATTGTTCATTGGAGACTCATTGTTCATGGGAGAATCGTCATTTCTGAATTAAGGTAGTGATTTAAGGATTCAACAAAAGGTTTTCAATTTAAAAATGCATCAGTTTCTGAAAAGGATAAATGAGTTATGAAAACCACATAAAAAGTTCACAGTGAAGGCTATACCACATTATATTTTTTGGTATTTCTGATTAGTATGTAATGTGGGATTTATTTTACTATATAAAAGAACCTAATAAAATCATTAGGATGAGAAAAAATTATTACATAATATTGTCACTGGAAGAATTCAGTGATGTCTGATGTGGTTTGTGAGGGAATAATTCCAAGAAGTTAGTGATTCGTAAGGGAGAATTCCATGAAAGATAAATAGGTTCATAATGGAGGATTTCAAAATGGAATAATCCATGAATAGACGGAATATCATGAAGCATATTCTATCTGTAGAGTGAAGGTAGTCTATGAAGCATCAGTGGTTAGTAAGGAATTAGCCATCTATGAAGTAGAAGTGATCTATGAAGAAAAGGATGTCTGTAATGCACCTGCACCATATAGTGTAAGGTAGTTCGTAGAGGATATAAGACAATTCATGATAGGTGAAAGAAATTTCATGACGAGACTAAAATAGTTTGTGAAACAAATTTCCAGAAACTAATAGTATACATGAAAGTGGATTTCATCTACCAGGTGAAGACACAACTTCATGGCACACTCATATATGTCTAAAAAAATTATGAGGAGATTTAGAACAATATGAGATTATTATGAAGGAGCAATGATCATGATTTATTTGAGATAGCAATGGCCTTTTAAATTTTGATTGGTTGTAAACCAGGAGGAACAATGAGTCCACTCCGAACACTTTAAAGGTAGTGAGCTTGGGTATAGAAGTGTTCTAGACCAGACATTGTTTTTGGAAGTGATCCATAGTATATTTTTTACATCAATACATATCTATTGTATGATCCTTGGACATAGCCTAGTGAGGGTGAACCAAGTAAAATCATCATGTCTCATGCATGATTTCATTTTTATTAATACATTGCTATGGGAAAGGGAGAGAATAGTGCTTTATTTAATGAAAAAAATATTCAAAGAGGTAGTTTTATTAATCTATCATACCCTCATACACCCCCTATTAAGATATTTAACCTATTTAGTCTAATAATAAAGTAAAATTTTAGTTTTAAACAAAAAATGATTTGAGAATGAATATTTAAAAATTTTGAATTGATCATACTTTGTTGGCTAACTTCAGAGATTGGTGAGTCATGAAGAATTATTGAAGGACTTTTAATAATTATTCATAAAAAAATTTCATTCATTTAGTTGATATAATCAATAAAATTTATACATGTTTCTTTGATGATCCCTTTGAGATGATAGTCTATGATTATTTTAGGATTAACATCTGATCAAGTGTGGGAGAGTTTGATTAAATTATGTGAATATGAAATTTAAATACTTTTAAGCTCATTGAAAATGATGTTTTAGGTCAGTTTTCATGTTTTTACAACCATAAGATGTCTTGATATGTTGTATTTAGTCATCCAAAGAACATCCAAGAATATTTCGTGTGAACCGGGCATTTTTGTTAGAAATCGAAGGCATTAGGTCCCTTTTTAATGAGTGCACAGATAATACCAATTCACCTATTCCATGCACCCTATCCTAGAAAACCATGCACACCTAGGAGCCTAAAAAACCAGTTGATTGCCCTTCACATAGTTAAATAACCCATACAAGCTCTCTAGAAAACCGTGTAGGGTGAGATTATGATGAGCCAATGGCTATTTGAACGATCTTCGCATAGTTAAACAAACCACGTGGACTAGTTAAACAATTTTTCACCTCAAAACCACAATAATAGAACCATGAGCATGGTTGGATCATGGTTAAACTAACTATGCACCTAAACCATGTGCCATTCTACAAGGACCCCTACCCACTTAACCACTATTTGAATTGAGATTTTGACCCCTAATCACTCCTAGACACTAGGGTCATCCAATTAATGATCCCTAGAACATTTTGGAGGGGTGAATTATCTACATGTGGTTCATCATGGTAATAAAAGATCTTTAAACTCATTCTTGGAATTTTTTAGATAATAATCTCTTGTGGTTTATTAGGTATTTGTCATTTTATTTCTTAGCTGTAATGAAATTATAAGGTAACAAGATAATATTTTTCATCATTTCTTCAATGAGTAGCTAATTCCTTTAATTTGGTGTGGTTGTGGGAAATGAAGATTCTTTTATGATTCATTACACTTATTATTTTTGTGTTTATAATTTATCTCTCATAAATTCTACTAAGTCTATTTTCTTTCTCTCAATTGATACTCTATATCATATCAAGAAGCTTCCAAGGATCTTTAAAGGACTTAAAGAGAGTAATCCCATGATCATTGAGTTCCCTCTTCATCTCTAAGAAGCTATTTTCTAAAATGTTTTTAAAAAACAATTATTGGAAAACGAAATTGATTTCTATTAACTTAAATAGAACTTACCTGACCAAGGCAGTTTCGTCACATTTGAATCCCATATATAAGAGTTATTATTAAAAACACTACACAATAAGACAATTTATTTTCAATGATCTTCATAAATATCTTCATCCCTAATGCATTCCCTCTATTGATTGTTAAAAAAAGTTTTTGTTTGTTTTGTTTCAAGTAAACATTTAAATAATTTAGCAAGACAACCACTAAAATATCTTGAGTAACTCTTAATAACTTCAACCATAGAATCTAAATTCAATAAAAATTCATTTAATTAACCACAAATCATGTTAAAAACACTCTAAGTCTCCCTGTAGATTGACCCCATACTTATTCTATACAAGTTGTGGGGGTGGGAAATTCAATTTGGGATATTGAAAGTAACAATTTGTCCTAAACAACACCATAACCCAATCATAAATCAAGTATGGGGTATTATTCATATGAAAAAAAGTTGGTATGTATTTTAAATCCCTCATAACACTTTTATGTGACATGAAACAATAACATAATTATGTTCTTCTATTTATAAGTAGATTGATGAATCCAAATGCAAAGGCACATCCATCCCATGTCAAGTGATATGGAAGGAGGCACATGTAAATACATATGAGATAATAATAGATGAAAACACACAAAAATTTTGATAAATATGTTTAAGATTGAAATAATAATAATTTTTTATTTAAATAAATATTAAATAATAATGATTACTTATTTTTATATATTTTATATCTGATTTATACTTAGGCATCATCAACACCGATACCAGATGAACACATACTATCAGTGGAATTGAAGCAACTAGAACAATATGGAAATGTCAGAGGTGCAAGTTTTTGGGTGACACCCCGAACATATTTTGGGAAAAGAAAACAATACGAGGATAAAGATAAATAAATTGAATAGTTGAAATAAAGATTATCAGACCTTGAATAAAATTTTCATTGGTAGCTTGAGTTTCTAGAAAATGTTATGGGGGATGAAAAGAGAAGAAACAACTCAATAAAAACCACTGCATGAATTTCCTGCACCACCCCCACCAGCTTTGAGGCAATTCATTCCCCTCAAAGAGCTGTCTTGGATGAGGTAAACAATATTATCATAATTGTTTCTATGAAATTTAAATCATACAAAAACTAATACCTTTCTTGTATTGATATTCTATAGGGTAAAATTACTAAGATTTATATCTATCAACACCCGCCCATCGCATTTTTTGTGAGGGATTCCATGTTCAATATCCAAGAAGACATTATACACAACAAACCACTTCCAACAGGTCATGTGAGAGTGGTGATTACCATAACTCATGAGCCTGGTGCTGAGCTACCTATTCCACTTGATTATGAAGATATTAATATGTTCTTCCAAGCTATTGGAACATTTATATCATTTCCATAAGATCTTGTAAAAAAATTTCAATAAGGAGGTATTCATTTATAATTTATTTTTAATGCTAAACCTTTAAAAATTAATGAAAAAAGTTCTAAACTGATGAATTCTATTACAGAAGGAAAAAAGGGAAGGGTTAAAATGAAAGTTTAAATCAAAAAAATCTAAAGGATCTACCAACCGATTGAAAAGATCTTCAGAAAGCACCTTTACCCCTCCTGTTCAGTATTCGCATTTTCTAACATTGAAGGTTCTTGCAGATAAAAAGTTACAAAGTGGTAGTAATCATATAGTTCAATTTGAAGAACAAATTTATGGACAAGACATTATAGACTACATTAATACTGATAATGTAAATTAAATCTTCATGTATTAATGGCTTGGAGTTTCAGTTGTAATTTTATACATGAAATTTTTTATTATTATTTGTTTTTCTAATATCTGTTATTCTATGTTAGTTATGACTAAATACATTTCATATTTTTTTAGGATTATATATGAATAAAAATTTAAGGGATTACTCTCATGATTATTTGGACCCATTATTACTCACATTAGTTCTATAAAAAAAATAGAATTAAAAAATGGATGAAATAATTGAAAAACTGACCAAATCATTTGAAAGAAAACTTATGGATGCCATAATATTCATAATACTAATGATGCAGGGATAAAACACTATAATTTAATCATATCAAACATATTTTCATTTCTTTCATTACTTATTCCTCTTTGTGTTTTTAGGATACATTGGATACTCATTTTGGTCAATTTGGATACTCCTAAGATTTATTTTATGGATTCACTACATGTATACCTAACAAACCAACTGCACAAGATAACATTTTTCAATTTATAATACACTACATCCAACATTTTATAACTAAATATCAAGTTATATATATTTTTGTTATGTTTTTATGAGAATTATGTTATGATAGGGTAGTGTTTAAATATCATAAAAATCATGGAATGAGGACAATCCATGAAAACAAGGATACATACAAGTTCTACAACTGGATAATTATTAGGGTATATATAATAAGATTTCACTTCAAAAAGACATTTCAAAACAATTTTTTTCAATGTTTCTATAGTGTATGAAACAAACAAATGGAAAATATTATGGTTATTATGTTTGAAAATTTTTGAGACATATTGTATACCATAAAAAAACTAGTATCCCTAAAGAGGTATTTTCGAATATAATTACTATTTCATTTAAAATATTTATTAATATTTTGTATATTTATATTTTTCTAGTACTACTTTAACAGGAAAAAATCCTCATATTCAAAAGAATATATATATCTTCTTAGAAATGAATGGACAGTACACCTGATGCTAGAATGTACACACATATCATGAGGATGTTACTTCTTAATTCTTATTTCATTTATTTTATAATTATATTATCTATATTTTTTAGTTAATTTCCACAACATTTATATCTAATAATTATTTTTTAAATTTTTATAGAAATCATGAATAAATTATCTTTTGGTGGATTGTACTTCGAGGCTACAACTGAAATAATGGAAATACGAAAATGGGTAAAGAATGTATAAAACTATCATGAAAAGGTGAATTCTAACTGCCTTTGAAAAAAATAAAGGTATCTCAATGAGAAGGTTAGACTATTTTTTAACTTTAGAAAAGGGAATCCATAGGAGTAGCCTTTTCAAACCCTACACACCAAGGAACTGCCCTCCCCTCTTAAAGTGTTTTTTAATATTTACTCAAATGGATTTAGATATTTTTGATTCTTTTGTAAAATTATCCATAATTCATTTTTGACATATAGGAATTAAACTCACCTCAATTTGATACAATGTATGACTGATATGATTCCAAGTGTGTGTTTTTATTTAAAATTGACATTAATTTTATGAAAAATAACAAGTGACATAATCAAAATCAATAAAACACATTAGTATTATTTTTATATGTTATGAAAATGATCAATAAGTCATTTTTGACATGAATGAATCAATCATATCAAAATTAAACGAATGGTGTGATCTGTATGACTCGAAATGTGTCTTTTTATTTAAAATTTCCTTTAATTTTTGTAAAAAGAACAAGTGAAAAAGTAAAAATTTAGAAAATTGATTAATAATTTTTTAATACTTTATAAAAATCCATAAGTAATTTTTAATGAGTAATTATTAACATCACCTTAATCTGACTCACGATGCGATTGGTATGATTCAAAGGGTCGGTTATCACTTTAAAATTGACATTTTTATTTCAAATGTGTGTCACTCACTAAAAACCACACAAAAACATTCTGATTGTATTGATAATTTATTATAATGATTCATAAGTTATTTTTGATGTGTAGGAAGTATTCTCACATCAAAATGACACATGATGTTACCGATATGACTCAAAGTGCATGTGGCCAGTTTCAAATGATATTTTAGTAAAAAAAACATGTGACATTCTGAAAACTAAAGAATAACATTAGTATTATTTTGATACGTTAGTAAAAGAATCCATAAGTAATTTCTAACTTGTATGAATAAACTGCACATTAATCCAATACACGGTGTGACCCTCGTAACTCTAAGTGTGTATTTTTATTTAAAACTAAAATTAATTTTTGTAAAAATAAAAAGTGACACACTGAAAATAAATAAAACACAATCCAATTGTTTTGATACTTTAGGGCAATGATCCATAAGTCATTTTTGATGTGTATGAATTAACCTAATCTCAATATAATGCATGATGTGACCGGTATGACTCAAAATGATTTTTATCAGTTTAAAATTGATATTTTAGTTCATAACATGCCACTCACTAAAAACTAAGAAAATGGGATTTGATCATATTGATAATTTAGGAAAACGATTAATAAGTCAATTGTGATGTAGAGGAAATAGTCTCACATCAAAGAGATACATGATGCAACTAATATGACTCAAAGTAAATGTTTCTAGATTAAAATAACACTTTAATAAAATACATAAGTGACATACTCAAAACTGAGAAAACACATTAGGATTTTATTAATAATTTAAGAAAATTATCCATAAGTCATTTTTTACATGTAGGAATTATCCTCAGCTGAATAAAACACATGGCGGGACCAGTATAATTCCAATTGTGTCTATTTATTTAAAATTTACATTAATTTTGGTAAAAAGAACCAGTGACGTATTGAAAAGAAGAAAATGAATTCAGATTGTTTTTATACTTTAGAAATATGATCCATAAGTAATTTGTGACATATAGAAATTAAACTCACCACAATATGATGCACGATGTGACTAGTATAACTCCAACTGTGTCTTTTTATTTAAAATTTACATTAATTTTAGTAAAAAGAATAAGTGACATACTGAAAATAGAGAAAATATATTCATATTGTTTTAATACTTTAGTAAATTTTCCCATAAGTAATTTTTTTCATGTAGGAATCAACCACACATCAATCTAATTTATGATGTAACTGATATGATTCCAAGTGTGCCTTTTTATTTAAAATTGGCATTAATTTTATTAAAAATAACAAGTGACATACTAAAAACTAAGAAAAAATATTCATATTGTTTTGATACTTTAAGAAAAAAATACATAAGTCATTTTGGATCTATAGGAATCAACTAAACCTCAATTGTTTTTTGCATGGTGTGACTGGTATGACTCAAAGTGTCTGTTATTATTTTAATAACAACATTTTAGTTCAAAACATGTGTCACTCACTAAAACCCAAGAAAATGAACTCTAATTATGTTGATAATTTAGGATAGTGATTTATAAGTCATTTTTTATGTATAAGAATAATTCTCACATCAAAATGACACACAATGTGATCGATATGACTCAAAGTGCATGTTTCTAGTTTGAAATGACATTTTAGTAAAAAACAAAAGTGACATACTCAAAACTAAGAAAACACAATCTTATTGTTTTTATACTTTAGGAAAATGATCCATTATTAATTTTTGATGTGTAATAATTATCGTCACCTCAATTTGACACACGGTGTGATCAGTATAACACCCAGTGAGTCTTTTTAATTAAAATTGACATTAATTTTAGTAAAAAGAACAGGTGACATACTCAAAACTGAGAAAACTCATTTATATTGTTTTTATACTTTAGGAAAATTATCCATATATAATTTTTGACATGTAGGAATCGACCACACCTCAATATGACACATGGTGTGAATGGTATCACTCAAAGTATATATTTTTGTTTAAAATTGACATTTTATTAATGTATTCCTTCATGTTAATGTTACATTTTTTTATTTATAGTATTAATAACATAATTTTTTTTTATTATATTGGTGGATTATTTTTCCAGGGTTGATATGATTTATTCCAAAACTGTTACCATGGTCGTACTTTTTTGAGAGGGGATCATGGATTCCAAATGCGATGAAACATTAATGTTTTTAAATGTTTTTGGATAGTAATTGTAAATGTAATTATAAAAAAAACATTGTTTTAAATGTATACGGAAGTGTTTTATTTATATTTTTGGCATAAAATTTATTTTAATTAAATTATATATTTACATACAAGTTATAGGTATTTACTATAGTGTGTTGTTATTAGAACAACACACTACACCAGGTGTGTCCTTTATGAGTTTGATTTATAGCACTGATAAAGGGAAATATTTATCAGTGCTATTAAAAATGTTGATAAAGGGGAGCCATCCTATAATGGTGCTGAAGAAAACATCACTTTTTTATCATTGCTAAATTTCTTTTTTTACACTAATAAAGGGAAAACATGTTTTAGTGTTTTATCATTAATAAAAGGAGGTCTTTATCAACCCTAAATAAAATTATTGATAAATGATGGCATTTATTAGTGCTTAAAAAAATAACTGATAATAGATTCTCTTTATAAGAACTTTTATTTAGTTCTGATAAAGACCACACTTTATGAGCACTTTTATATAGTGATGATAAAGGCTATCGCTGCTTATTGCGCATTCTATTGTACTTGGTATATTATCATCACTAATGTTTATGTGATCAAATATAACCTTGTAAATAATCTACACTACTCTAGATCGTGCTTTATCAAGTTTTGGATTTAATTAGTGCTAAACATAAAGTTCTGATAAAAGGGTAATATTTATCAACAATAAATAAATATATTGATAAAAGTGTACCCTTTGTCATTCCATTTTTAGCACTGATAAATGTGCATCTTTATCTGTACTTTTCTTAGCACTAATACAAAAAATTAATAAAAAATATTATTAATATATATATAATTATCATATTTATATTCAAAAATTATTTATTATTTATATACATTAATTAAATAATTCATGTATATAATAAATATAAATATGATATATTAATATATATTTTTTCATAATTCAAGCAGTTATATAAATATAAATGTTGTATTTTTAATATTTGATATTTGAATTTATATATTTATATCAATTCTTATGGGTATATATGTGTATGTATTATGTTTTAGAATTTCATTTTGTGGATGTGTATATACAGATGTTGTACGTGTACAAATGTATGTATGTGTACGTATATGTGCACATGTAAGCGAGCTGTGAATATATAGAACATGTGTAAATGTGTATGTATTACATGAACTCATTTTACATTTGATATATATATATATATATATATAATTTTTGATATAATATATTTTTAATTTATTCATTTTTATACATATTTATATTTTACTAATTATAATTTTTAAAATGTTTTTAATTTAGATGATTAGTATCTATTCAATTTTATATATTATGTTTTAATATTTTTAAAATGTTTAAAATTTATATAATTAAGTTATTTAAATTTATTTTTTAATATTTCCTTCATTTTTTACATATTTATAATTAGTTTATTTAATATTATATGATATCCTTATTTAAAATAGCTTTGTCTATTTTTCATTTTTTATATTTCATTCAAATAATGTTATTTACTAATTTTTAATATTTATTAATTTTTAATTTTTTTATAATTTAATCATTTTGTAATTTTTATTTATACATATATTTATTTAATATAAATGTAATATATTTAATTTTTTTTAATTTATTTATACATATATTTATTTATTTTTATGTTTTTTGAGGCAAATAAAGATGGAGTTTCAGAAAGTATCTCCCTGGGTAAGAACTTGATTATTGCAAGGCTTGTTCTTCAGAAGGGTGATAAGCCATTGTGTTTGGAGGATTTGGTTAATAAGGTTTTGGAATTTTGGGGTTTTTATAATTCGAAATGTGTGTCAATTGGTTGTGAATTATCATATTACCTTTTTCCCTATGAGAACTCAAGCAACATGCTTGGAGTTTTGGATCTCTTTTTTTAAAGCTAGGCACTCTTTGACTTCTTAACCGGAGACTGTATTTTTATCTGCTGAATGTATATAATACGTTTTCATAGGTATGGGTGAGGATTTATGGAATAAATTAGATTTTATTTCATCCGAAGATACTACATGATATTTCCATTTCCCTCAAAGATCTAATAAGATTGGATAGGGAGATAGAGAAAGTGAGGTTTGGCCACTTTGCACGGATGTTAGTAGAGGTGTATCTCAGAACCACCCTCATTGATAAGGAAACTCTCTCCACCCCTAACGATGATATTAATAATCAAATTGAGTACGAAAATAATCCTCTCCATTGTTTTTCTTGAAACTCTATTGGTACTCTTTTGAGGTATGCCATAAGAATACCTTTTGCAGTAAATGCAGTGAAAAATGGAACCTGGTGAGGGACAGTAGGAATGTAGTAAAACCTGTGTAGGGTGGTGCAATGTATGAGTAAGGAACTGTGGATTTTGGCTTTCATGTATCATAGAAACAGGCTCCTCGGCTAGAGGATTCACCAGTGACACACACTGAGAAGGCCTACCCCCTCCCGGATGTGTCTTGCCTAGTAATCATGAGGTGTATAGTGTGAAGGATAGACTCTCTATTAAGGAGGATTTGTGCAAGATTAATGAAGCTGTAATGAAAATTGAGGTCCATTCTGTACAATATGACCATGAACCTATTGTTTAAGAAGCATTTGATTGTGATAAATGGTAAGAACTTATAATAACGGCCCTAACCCTCTTGGACCATTACTTTTCCAAAATAAGGCTCCACCAAAATAGTGGCTCCGTGACAGTGGTACCATAAGGGTTCCACCTTGACGGTGGCACCGTGTCCTCACCCAACCCTCCTTTTTCTTTTTCCAGTCACACTCCCGCAATGTAATTTTTTGATGTAAATTAATTCTTTTACCCCTTTCAAGGATATTTAAAGCCCATAATTAATTCCTAAAAATCCCAATAAACCTCCTCGATGGGGGATATTAAATAAAACCATAATTCCATCATGTGTAACTGCTAAACCACGTGCGAAACCACGATCCGACTTTCCAGGCGTTCAAAGTTCCCATAACCCGTAACAACAGGATCTTATCTATATATCACACGGAAAGTTCTTTTTTTCCTCTTCTTCATTTGGCCGGCTTTGTTCTTCCCTCTAGTGTGCCTGGTGTCCCTTATTTTTGTGTCTTGTGGTGCACCTCTGGTGGAGATTTCTGCACCCCTTGGAGTCCACATAATTCCTCCCCAGCAAGCCGCGCATCCCCTATTCTTGGCGTGTTGAGAAAAACGTCGATCCTTGTTCAATAAAGTAGGTATTTTTCATTCACCTCTTTTTTCTATGTATCATGAGGGGTGGGTACGCTTTTTTCTCTGTGAGAATTGATGAAATCAAACTTAATGAAGATAATGAACGGACCTTTAAAGAATTAAGGGGGGGGGGGTGTGATCGATGTTCTGTTGTACACTTTTATGTTGATGTGTGTTGTGAATTGTGCGGGCCTATGCTCAATGAAAATCATGGTCGTTGGTGGTCTTTCCTTGTGAACTAATGAACCATGTCTTCTGTAATGATTAAATGACTTAACATGGAATTTGGTTAATCACTTAAACTTGGCTGGTTAAATAGATGTTTAGTAAAACAAGAATCCTTGTGTGATCACCCCGATTAACAAATAGAGAAAAGAACATAATGAATAATGTGTTGAACCAGGATGTTTCCTTCCTCTGTTTTGGTAGTAAGCGTTTGGTTCTGTTTGATTCCCTATCAGGTGATGTGTATGGGGATGGGATCCTCCGTTGTGGTATGGATGTTGGTTGTGAATCTGAAGCTGTGTGGTTTCTCTGTTGTGACACGAACTCGGGTGGGATCCTCTAATGTTGAGAAATAATTGGTTCCTAGTTTGGGGGACATGGGGCTGTGTCTCAGGGTTTTCTTTGGTTCCAATACTTTGAGGGATCTCACTAATCCCCTTTTGTTGTTGCAACTTTACAAGAGAACCGGGTGTGAACGCTTAAATTGTTGTTTGGTTGTTCCTCTTTTCCTGGCTTGTGATTACGCCTGTTAGTTGCCCGGTAGTGAAGAATTCACCTAAATGATATCACTTGAACACGAAAATAAGAATGGTTGAGTGGGGAATTGGTTTGGGAATGAGTTGTGACTTGGCCGTGAGTGTCGTGGATTCTTTTGTGAATGAATAGAAACAAGGGTGTTTGTGATTAGGTTTTGAAACACCTAGGTTGGGATGAGTGTTGTTACCTATACATATATTTTTATTTCTTATGTTTCTTATTTGCGCCCCACCCCAGTTGAGCACTTAGTGCCGAACACCCCATTTCATGGGGAGGGTGTTTTCTCCAACACTCCTATGAGTGTCTGGTTATTAGCTCATTTATGCTCCCTTTTCTGAATATCCCATGACTCTTCGGGCAAGCTATGATGGACTGAAGTGCATTATTAGCCAAAGAATCTTCGGGTAGGGTAGTTCTGGTGGTTGGCCCGGGTGTTTGCGGGCAGGTTGTTTCCCAAGTGTCTTTGGGATGAGACTCATGTGTCTTTGGGTGTGGCAGTAGTTCTGGTCCAGGTGTCTTCGGGTGTGGTTACGTGTGAGGTTATGGCCTAGGTGTCTACAGGAGGGTTTTGGAAGTGGGACTGTGGTAAGGTTATGGCCCATGTGAGTGTGGGAAGGGTTTGGCAATGGGACTGCGGTGAGAATGGCGGGATTGGTTTGACGTGTAGGATGTCTTCAATAACCAGTGGGAAAGTGGTGTGGGGTACCCAAATATTGATGTGCTATTAATATACTTTACTTGCCTTGCATTATTTGATGAGTGTGCCTTGGTGAGGCTTGGGTGAATAGTTTCCCTTGCTAAGTGTTTTGGTTTTTCTTTTCTCACAGGGCATTAGAATGCCTCTCCACTTGTGCACGAGTGTCTTTGGTTTTCCCTACTGAGTGTACTTGTATACTCACCCTACATATATAAAACAACTTTCAGGTTTCCAGGAGGACCTCCAGGATCGTGCGGGACCATACTAGATCAGACCTTGGGGTGGTTGCTGTTGTCGTTTTCCTTTTTCTTGGTACTTTACCCTTGTATTTTTTTTTTGTGGATTGTATCATTTTCTATTGAACATGCATATAGGAACGGGTTATTTTTGGCTTTACCTTTACTTTCAACTTTTGTATTATTAGGGTTTCTATCTTATCTATCGATCCTATAAAAATAAAAAGGGTAATTCCTTCCATTTTTTGTGAGATTCTATACCCTTGGTGTTGGTCACCACTCCGTGACCTATTGAAGTCGGGTTTCGCGGGTCATTATCTCTCCTTCAACTTAAAGAAGGAAGGGCCTGACAATCTGCTATCCCTTTCCTCCTTTTGGGGAAGTTGGGTCAAGACATAATGGTATCAGGGGGTGAGGTTGAGAGGTAGTATAGAGTATGGAGTTAGGCACAGTGAGTATTTCATGGGGTGGTAGGGGAATAGTGTTGGGTGACCTTGGTGCGTGAATTAGGCCAGGGAAGACTGGCTAGGACACAGGATTTTAGGACCCCCCGTGATCCGATGCAAGGACTCTGGACCTACCGAATGACCATGTGAGGCTACACTGATTGCAAGGTAGAAACCCTAAGAAAGGTACATTCATCATAATGACTTGTGTTCTTATTTTTCATGGGTGTCTTGTGGATTCAAAATAAATAAATAAGTCTAAGAAAATTTAAGAATAATATTCTACACTACTCGAGCTTTGGCATTCCTTGTTTATCTTGCAACTATGGTACCTGGGAGGTGACCATGAGTAGTGAGGTTGATCGAGTCCCAGGAGGTTGACTTGGCCGATCGGCAGAGGGCCGACCGAGAGGAAGAGGATGATCAATGGCAGAATATTATTTGATCCTTTTTGTGACAGACCCTCAGGAAGTACGAGGGTAGCACCTCGGATATGGGGACAGAGCGCTGGCTCGATGAACTAGTTATAACTTTCAGCCTGATTCAGGCTCCGACAGAGTACTGGGTTCCTCTGGACATCATCCAGATGCATGGAGCAGCACATCAGTGGGGACGCTTTATCTTGGGGAGAAGAGGGAGGCTGAGGTGACATGGACTAACTTTGAGAAGGAGTTCTGGGTGTAATTCCTCTCTTCCATAATGAAGGCATAGAAGAGGTAGGATCTACTATCCCTCCAGCAAGGGAGTATGTCAGTGAGAGAGTTGGGAATCAAGTTCAAGGATCTCCTTCACTTCGATTCGGACCTCTTTCCGGATGAGGAGTCTCGGGCGAGACGTTTAGAGGAGGCACGCTGACATCCTCTTTAGTACGATGTTACTCCCTTCACCCTACAGAAATACTTAGAGGTGCAGAAGAAGGCTGAAGTGGTAGATAGGATGTACACACTGGGAGGTGTGTCATGAGAGGGGATCCAGTTAGGCTCGTCAAAGGGGAAGGCTGTCAGCAGTAGGCCTCCTGCATCAGGGCCCTCTAGGTTCCGACTAACAGTGAGCAGGCCACAACAGTTCCAGTTCTGATCACCCGGTCCTCACCATTTCCCTTGGGCTTGGAACCAAGGTTATTCATCTATAGCATCCATGGGCACCTTCGGAACCAATGCCCGGACATAGTATAGTACGGTGGGGGTTGGCAAGTCCAGCACCCACCTCAGCAGCAGCAGTTCCCAGCTATGCCCTTTCAGCAGTAGCAGTAGGGGCAGCATGCTCCTGCTCCGCCGAGGGCAGACGTTGTAGGAGGAGGTAGACCTCAGGACGCTCCTCAAGGACCTCGACCAGGGCATGGTCGGGGAGGTGGTCGACAGCCGAGAGGCAGAGGATCTGTGCTTGGGCAGTTTCACGCCGCGGAGGTAGCAGTTCCAGCAGGGCCCAAGGTCGTTCGAGGTATGGTCATCTTGTTTAGTACCCTTTCTTATACTTCGTTCGATATAGGATATTCTCACTACATTGTTACACCCAGTCTAGCCCATGCTCTGGGTTTAGATGCTGAGAGACTTCCAGTGCCCCTGGTGCTAAGCACACTAGTCAGAGGTCAGATCGACTTGTTGTATGTTTTTCGAGGATGTAGACTGATGATAGGGCCACATCAGTCAGTGAGGTATCTTCTACTATTGTAGATACAGCCATATGATGTCATCCTATGCATTGAATGTCTGTTCTTTGTATGTTCCACCACTGACTACTTCTGAGGAAGGGTTGTGTTTTCAGATGTGGGTGTCGACGGGTGACTTTCATCTGCGAGCGGAGTTGCCAGGGGAGCAGCAAGCGAGGGGAACCCCTCCTCTCCTTGTTTCCTGAGTTGTCAGTGGAGTCGGTGGATTCAAGGATTATAGAAGTTATAGGGGTCACCAGTGAGTTTATGGACGTCTTCCCTGAAGAAGTGACAACTATACCCCCTAGAAGTGACATCGATTTTGGGATAGACTTGCAACCTGGTGCTCATTCGATTTCGATGTCCCCCTATTAGATGGAACCTTCAGAGCTATGGGAGTTGCAGATTCATATTTACGGTCTGATGAAGAAGGGTTTTGTTCGACCAAGTGCGTCACTGTGGGGTGCTCTAGACTTGTTCTTGAGGAGGGCAGATGGTGGTCTCTGTATTTGCATAGACTACCGGAGACTGAATCAGGTAACGGTCAAGAATCACTACCCTCTTCCAAGGATAGACGATCTCTTTGACCAGTTCAAGGGGGCAGGATGGTTCTCTAGGATTGAACTGCAGTCAAGATATCACCAGTTGAGGGTGAAGGAGGGCGACATCTCGAAGACAACCTTCAGGTGCAGATATGGGCACTTTGAGATTGTGGTCACTCTGTTCGACATCACGAACGCTCCAACTATGTTCATGGGCCTCATGAACTCCATCTTTCGAAAATGTCTGGACCAGTTCATAATCGTGTTTATTGAAGACATCCTGATCTACTCAAGATCAGAGGAGGATCACGTTGAGCACTTGAGAATGGTTTTAGAGGTCCTTTGATGGAACCAACTCTATGGGAGGTTGTCCAAGTGCATGTTTTGGAGGATAGAAGTTCACTTCCTTGGGTATGTGGTGTCCGAGCAGGGGATAGCAGTGGACCCATCGAAGGTTGAGGCGGTTGTTTTTTCCGAAGTAACCAAGAATGTGGCAGAGGTTCGTAGTATCATTGGTATGGCAGGTTACTATCGGAGGTTTGTGCCCAACTTCTCCTGAGTTGCAGCACCTTTGACAACCTTGACCAAGAAGGACCAGGCTTTCCTGTGGGATGAGAAGTGTGAGGTGGCCTTCAGTTATCTGAAGGAGAATTTGGTTAGTTCCCCAGGGCTGAGTTTTCTAGAACAAGGGGCGGCGTATGAGGTGTTTTGTGATGCTTTAGGGAAAGGAATCAGATGTGTGTTGATGCAGCGACAAGGGGTGATCTCCTATGAGTCTAGGAAATTATACCCCCATGAGCATAACTATGCCACCCATGATCTAGAGCTTGACGCGGTCATGTTCGCACTAAATTTGTGGTGGAACTCCCTCGTCGGGGAGCGCTTCATTGTCTTCACTAATCATAATAGCTTGAAGTATGTCTTCTCCCAGTGGGACCTAAACTTACGGCAGGGGAGGTGGATGGAGTTCCTTCAAGACTAAAACTTCGTGATTTCTTACACCTCAGGAAAAGGGAATGTGGTGGCCAATGCACTGAGTAGGAATTTGTATAGGGATGCAGTTCAAGAGTCGGCAGATACTTGGAAAGCGATGGAGGAGTTAGCTGCCCTGAACCTGGATGCTAGGATGGAAGATGGTAGAGGTTGCATGTATCAGATGACAGTGCAATCTTTTCTGTTTCGGTAGGTAGAGGAGTCCCAATGGGGAGACTCAAACAGCGAAGTGATGAATGACTAAGTTGACCAGGGCGATGCTCCAAAAGGATGGATGGAGGATGGTCAGAACCAGATGCTTTTTTGAGGAAGGTTGTTTGTTACAGAGGCGTTGCATGCCAAAGTTCTTAGTGAGTTCCAGAACTCACCCCTAGCGGTGCACCTCATAGTTTCCAAGATGTACCAGGTTCTAAGGAGACAGTTTTAGTGGCCTGGGATGAAATGGGTGGTAGCATAGTTTGTAGAAAAGTGCCTCATGTCTTAGCAGGTGAAAGCCGAACACCATGTTCCAGGCAGTCTACTGCAGTCTCTAGATGTCCCCGAGTAGAAGTGGGGGGAAATATCGATGGATTCTATCATGGGGCTACCCAAGGGTCAAGGGGGTTGCGACGCTATCTAGGTAGTGGTGGATCAGTTGATGAAATCGACCCACTTTGTGGCGATCAAGGATTTGGGTGTCATGGATGCTTTATCATGAAGGTACGTGGATGAGGTGGTGCGGTTTCATGGATTTTCGAGATCCATAGTCTTGGATAGGGATGCACGGTTTACCTCACGAATCTGGAGAGGATTGAAGCATGTTTTTGGAACCGAGCTACATCTTAGCACTGCTTTCCATCCCCAGATAGATGGACAGACAGAGCGCACCATCCAGGCCTTGGAGGATTTGTTCCGGGCATGTGTTCTGGACTCAGGGGGATCATGGGTGCGACACTTTCCTTCGGTAGAGTTTTCCTACAATAATAGTTATAACTCTACAATTGGCATGGATCTATTAGAATCCCTGTACGGGAGGCCATGTTGCTCACCCGTGTGCAGGACTGAGGTTGGGGAAGTGAGTGTTCTTGGCCCAGAAGAAGTACAGAGCACGACAACGAAGGTTCATCTTATACTGGAAAGGATGAAGGTGGCACAAGACCGAAAGAAGTCACATTCTGATAATAGGAGGAGACCATTGGAGTTCAGGGTCGGGGACCACGTGTTCCTGAAGGTCTCCCATCAACATGGACAACGGAGGTTCGGTAGAGGGATCGAGATCTCTCCCAGATTCATCAAACCCTTCAAAGTGTTGTGGAGGGTCGGAGAAGTAGCTTATCAGCTAGAATTACCACCGCCGCTACAGAGGATACATGACATCTTCTATGTGTCCCATCTCTGTCGGTATCTGCACGATGATTCACACATCACCGACCGGGGAGAGCTGGATATCGAGGACAACATGACCTTTGTGTAAAGACCAGCGAGGGTTGACGGTCGTGACGAGAAGGTGCTCAGTGGATGGACCATTCCTCTGGTTCGTGTGTTGTGGAGGCATGGTGGGCTTGAGGAAAGTACCTAGGAATGGGAAGCACAGATATGAGCCCAGTACCCAGAGTTGTTTTTAGTTTTGTGTTATTCTATTTTTTACTTGTCTATGATAGAACTCTTTACCCCATTGGCTATGAAATATGTGGTTTTCCTTATTCTCTGAATGTGTGTGAAAAGGAATGGCTATGGGGAGGGGAGGACCCAATCCCTAATAAAGATTCATTATGGTGGATGAAGTTAAACCCATGAGGGTGAGTCAGTGCGCCCAAAGCAGATAGTATCTTGACATGGAGGAAGAGACACCCCAACCCATATGACTGGGCAATTTGACCTTGTATGTTGCCTGGTTTCTTGAGGGAGATGTATTTAAATATGACTATGAGGTTTACTCCTAAGAGGTATCTTTTGAGGTGGTTGCTCGAACCCTCTTTTTTCTTCTAGTTTGTTTTGATTCTCTAGGGTGAGAATAGTTTGAGAGGTATCTAATGTAATTTCCCAGACCGTCATGGCCCATTACATTGCTAAAATAAGGCTCTAACAAAATAGTGGCACCGTGATGGTGGCACCGTATGGGTGACACCATGACAGTGGCACTGTGTCCTCACCCAACCCTTTGTTTCCTTTTTCTAGTCCTGCTCCTGAAATGTAATTTTTTGACGTAAATTAATTCTTTTAACCCTTTAAAGGCCATTTAAAGACCATAATTAATTCCTAAAAATCTTGAGAAACCTCCCCGATGGGGGATATTAAATAACAACTTAATGCCATCGTGTGTAACTCCCAAACCACATGGGAAACCATGATCCAACTTTCCAGGTGTTCAAAATTCCCGTATCCCGTAACAAAGGGATCTTATCTATATATCGCATGGGAAGTTCTTTTTTTCCTCTTCTTCCTTTGGCCGGCTTCATTCTTCCCCCTGGTGCACCTAGAGTCCCTTCTTCCCGTGGCTTGTGGTGCACCTATACTGGAGATTTCTGCACCCCTTAGATTCCACATAATTCCTCCCCCGCAAGTCGTGCATCCCCTATTCTTGGAGAGTGTAGTAAAATGTCGATCCTTGATCAATAAACTAGGGATTTTATTTATCCTCTCTTTTCTATGTATCATGCAGGGTGGTTACACTTTTATCTCTGTGGGAATTGATGAAACCAAACTTAATGAAGATAATGAACAGAACTTTAAAGAATTAAGGGGGGTGTGATCGATGTTCTGTTGAACTCTTTTATATTGATATGTGTTGTGAATTGTGTGGGCCTATGCTCACTGAAAATCATGGACGTTAGTGGTCTTTCCTTGAGCACTAATGAACTGTGTCTTCTGTAATGATTAAATGACTTAACATGGAATTTCATTAATCACTTAAACTCGGCTGGATAAATAGATGTTCAGTAAAACAAGAATCCCTTTGTGATCACCCCGGTTAACAAACAGAGAAAATAACCTAATGAATAATGTGTTGAACCAGGATTTTTCCTTCCTATGTTTTGGTAGTTGGCATGTTGCTATGTTTGATTTCCTATGGGGTGATATGGACGGGGATGGGATCCTCCGTTGTGGTACGAATGTTGGTTGTGAATCTGAAGCTGTGTGGTTGCTTTGCTGTGACATGAACTCAGGTGGGATCCTCTAATGTTGAAAAATAATTGGTTCCAGGTTTGGGGGACATGGGGATGTGTCTCGGGGTTTTCTTTGGTTCTAGTACTTTGAGGGATCTCACTAATCCCCTTTTGTTGTTGCAACTTTACAAGAGAACCAGGTGTGAATTCTTAAATTGTTCTTTGGATGTTTCTATTTTCTTGGCTTGTGTTTATGCCTGTTAGTTGTCTAGTAGTGCATAATTCACCTAAATGGGATCACTTGATCATGAAAACAAGAATGGTTGAGTGGAAAATTAGTTTGGGAATGAGTTGTGACTTGGTTGTGAGTGTCGTGGCTTCTTTTGTGAATGAATAGTAATAAGGGTGTTTGTGATTAGGTTTTGAAACCCCTGGGTTGGGATGAGTGTTGTTACCTATAAATGTATTTGTATTTCTTATGTTTCATATTGGTGCCCCACCCTAGTTGAGTACTTAGTGTCGAACACCCCATTTCATGAGGAGGGTGTTTTTTCCAACACTCCTATGAGTGGCTGGTTATTAGCTCATTTTTTCTCCCTTTCCCGAATAGCCCAAGACTCTTCAGGTAGGCTGTGATGGCATGAAGTCCATTATTATCCCAAGAATCTTCAGGTAGGGTAGTTATGGTGGTTGGATCAGGTGTTTGTGGTCAGGTTGTTTCCCAAGTGTCTTCAGGATGAGACCCAGGTGTCTTCGGGCGTGAAAGTAGTTGTTCTAGCCCAGGTGTCTTTGGGTGTGGTTACGCATGTGGTTATGGGCCAGGTGTCTACGGGTGGGGTTTGGTAGTGGGAATGCGGTGAGGTTATGGCCTAGGTGTGTGCAGGCTGGGTTTGATAGTGGGACTACGGTGAGGTTATGGCCCAGTTGTGTGCATGCGGCGTTTGGCAGTGGGACTACGATGAGAACGGTGGGATTGTTTTGATGTGTAGGATGTATTCAGTAAATAGTGGGAAAGTGGCACAGGGTACCCAAATATCGATGTGTTATTACTATACTTTACTTTCCTTATGTTATTTGGGAAGTGTGCCTTGGTGAGGCTTGGGTGGATTGTTTCCCTTCCTGGGGGTTTTGGTTTTTCTTTTCTCGCTGGGAATTAGAATGCATGTCCACTTGTGCACGAGAGTCTTTGTTTTTCCCTTCTGAGTGTACTTTTATGCTCACCCTATGTATATAAAACTGCTTTCAGGTTTCCATGAGGACTTTAGGGATCCTGCATGACTATACTAGCTCAGACCTTGGGGCAGTTTTTGTTGTCGTTTTACTTTTTCTTGGTACTTTACCCAAGGATTTTTTTTGTGGATTGTATCATTTTTTGTTGAACATGCATATGGGAATGAGTTATTATTGTCTTTACCTTTACTTTCAACTTTGGTATTGTTTGAGTTTCTATCTTATCTCTAGATCCTATAAAAATAAAAAGGGTAATGCCTTCCATTTTGTGTGAGATTTTATACCCTTGGTGCTGGTCTCCACTCCGGGACCTATTGAAGGCGGATTTCGGGGTTCATTATCTCTCCTTCAACTTAAAGAAGGAAGGGCCTGACAATATGTTGTTCCTTCCCTCCTTTTGGTTAAGGCAGGTCGTGACACTTATTAATGTAAAAATGAAAGGGAAAATGAAATTGATGGATGATGAGGGATTCTAATAGGTCATTCCCAGAACATTTAGGACACCCTCTTCTTTGTCTAGACAACAAATATAAGTTAATGGACATGAGAAGATTGAACCCATTAATATTTATTAGGAAGAGATGATTGGGACTGATTTTCTTTTCCTATTTATGAACCTTCTTTGTAGGAAGATACTTCAACATATTCTACAGCTACTCTACAGGTAGGGATTGAGGGTGTATCTAGTGACCTTGTGTTTGGAGGTACTATAGAGGGGAAGGCAGCAACTGAGGAGGGTTTGAATTCCTTTCTATACTCTATAACCCATGCACATAAAGTCACTCTTCTTGAAATTATTGACGTATCACACAATGGGGAAGAATTCTGGGAGGAATTTCACAATCTTCGAGCTGAAGCACACTCATTATAAATTGGGGATAATGTGCCAGCTAAAGATGATTCTTCCATCAAGAGTGATTTTACTGAATGCATTGAGCCTCATGATGAGGATGATGAATTATCATACATGAATGATAAGGATGTCACTTGGAAAGCTCCTAAACAGTGGTAGAGAGGTAGACACCTACGTGGTCGGGGTGGCTCTTGAGTAAGAAGCAACATGCACAAAAGAGTATGATTACTTTTTGATCATATTTTTGTGGTTGAGGACTACATTGTAAACATTTCACCCTCTCTTCTCTTCATTTTCTTTCTCTATCTTGTAATTTCTCTTAAATAACAAATTTTATGGGACCGTGGATCATAGTCCATGGTTCATGCTATTCTGATTATATATAAATAATTATAAATTATAATAAATATATTTAAATAATAAATATATTTATTATTTTTAAAATTATATATATTAATATATTAATATATATATATATATATAATTATATATATATATATATATAATTATATATATAATTATATAATTATATAAATATATTTATAATTATATAAAGAAAATTATTAAAAAATTATTTGCAATTATACTTATAAATATATATCTAAATTTTATTTTATAAATGAACATTTACAATTCTTTTAATAAATTTTAAATTATGTAAATAATTATTTGATCATAATTATATATATTTATATTTATTTATAATTATATTTATAAATTCATATTTATAATTCATTAAATATATTTAAAATAATAAAAATATATTATTTATAATTATATAAATTTATATGAATTTATATTTATTTATAATTTTAAACATTAGTTTTTTAATTATATTAATTATATTATTTAAATTAGGTCTTTATCAGAGCCAAATACAATAATTAAAAATATATTTATAAGTGCTAAAATTTTAGCACAGATAAAACCCTTCTCGATCTTTTAAAATGAACTCTAATAGAGTTCTACTAAGTTTCTTCTTTCAATATATTATAGAACTGAATCTCTATCATCACACCCCCTCGATCATCTCAGATGAATCATCACCTTCAAAAATCATGATATGTGATCACTTGTGATACGTCACCCCCCGAACATCTTTGTTTGTTTTTTATTTCCCCAAATGGATTAAACCGCACACATGAGTGATCTTATTTGTCCTCAATATACCTTTCTGATCTTCTGCCAAATCTACCTTACCTCGAGCTATTTTTGGTTCACCCTCTCCCTCTCCTTCACATTCATTTCACTTATTCATCATTATTTCTCACTCTGATTACATGGAGCTCTAAACTATGCACTGAAAAAACCTTATCCTCTTATCATGTAAGGTGGTGAATGAAAATGATAATTTGGTAGAATTATTTAGTGAAAATATGGTAATTGAATCCAAGTCCCAAGTATACCTCCTACTACCATGGATTAAAATCAGAAATGTTTTCCAATTTACTTACATTACTAGGCATAAGAACCCTAATCATTTAATATAACCTTATTTATTTACAATTTTTATAGGAATTATGAAATGGGTTTAATTTAGTTGGAATGATTTGTTCCAATATTGTATATTTATAGCACTTAATAAAAATTATTTCTTGATATTTTCAATACTTATACACATACTCTTTATTTATATGATTTATTTTTTGTTTTAAGTTTTTTCATAATAATTTTATCCTGTTATGGAATTAATATGTTTTTATAATTTTTTATAATTTTTTTAACATTTTGATATATTTATGGATATTGATTTATTATATTTTTTACACATGTGATATGGCATGAACACATGGGTTATGTACATGGATTATAGAGGCACATCATTACTTGATATTTTAATAGTGCATAAGAGGCTTGCATGTGAAATGAGTTGAATGTAAGTAAAGATCAAGTCAGGCCGATGAAGTGTATTTTAAGAATCTACTATTACACTAGCCATGAAAATTGTAGAATTATTATTATGATATCAACATATCATATGTCATTTTTAGATATTATAGTATGTTATATGTATAATAAACTATCAAGTATGAAAGAACCCAACGTTATGATATAACTAGAACATGGGTGGCGGCAATTTCTTGCATGTCGTCAGAAGTTTATATTGCATCCCAACCCAACACATCTTACATTACTACCAATGGAGTATGACTATATTGAAAAAAGATATTTCATTACTATAATGAAAACATATCTAACAGAATACATCCAACCCAATGAGCATTGTGATGCTCAGCTCCTTCACTGTTTTTGAACTCCAACCTGCTACACTACATACTGAGTATTTGGCACTAGTTTATCTTCTTGATATTTTTCTTAATTATATAATAATTAATGGTACTTGAATTTATTTAAAGATTATTTATTTAGATTTAAATGGTTTTTTAGTTTATTAAAATGGTATTTGATTTATACAGTGCATTACCAAGATGAAAAAAGAATGTTTTTTTCATTTTTTGTTAATGAAGGAACTAAATTAAGACTACATAGATATAAATATAGATACATTATTTCATATCTTCACCCAATGATGTGTTAATATGTGCAATGAGATTAGTGGAATCTATATTTATAAATGATTATATGTGTAAGGACAAAGGGTGGTCTGGGAACTCAAATTCTATATCTTGAACATTGTTTTTAAATTTTGTTGTTAAAAATGGGATTCTACAAATGGTATTTTAAAAACATAGTATTAATTTCAAATTAAAATTCCCCATTTTGGTTGTTTTACTTTCATTCCTTGTTTTATAGAAGGTTATTTAATTGTTTAAATCTTTTTTATAATGATAGTGATGGTTTTTTATGCCTCTTAGATTGTTTTATTTTTTTTACACTAATTTAGGAAATGTAATGATTAAAAGTTGTATGTGGTGTTTAACGAATTTAATTTCTTGGAATTGTTCATTGAAAGGTAATTTTGATAAAATGTGAACTATCTGAAATGAGAATGAAACATGGGAACCCGAGATTGAGACTTCTAGTTCATTTGACTTAAATTCAAGATTTGCTTCAAACATTGGGTTTTCAAGACCATGTGATTGGGACCTATCAACATTTTCATCATCTAAAAAGGATTATTTTTTCTCCAAACCACACTGTTATTGAAACAACACCTAGAAAACCACGTACAAATTGAAGAAAAGAATAAATAGTAACTCCTCCCTCTTGTTGATTTTAATTTCTCGCTACTTCTTATGGATCTTTTCTGTCTATTTAATCATATAATACATCATTGAATTAATCCTATGTGAGATCTATTTGTTTTACAACAGATGAAAATTTAATTAGATTCTTTGAAGCATTATATATATCATACATTCCTTTCATTCAATGATTCCCAATACTACAAAACAATCTAAATACCCATCATTCGACTCTTGTTGGCTTAGAACAATGAATTTATATATCTTCAATGATTATTTAAGAATGGCCTTTTATGGGTTCCAAGATTAATCTTTTTGTGTATTTATTTTTTAAAATATTAATATTACATAATCAAATAGGATGGATATGAATTGAAAATGGATAAATGCTATTCGTATGAAGAAATAGTACGGGGATGGGGTGAAAGAATTCATCAAGTTTACAAAAGATCATGCATATGACCCGTCTCAAATACTTTTACTATGTTTACACCATTGTTATTAAAGACTAATTAGTCAAGAGAAGTTGGAAGAACATTAAGTCTATCACGGAATAGATTGAATTCATAAATGTTGGACTAAACTTGAGAAAAAACTACATATAGCTAGTTAATGGGATAAGACTATGTTTTATAGATCATATGATATGATTATAAGTGTGAAAAATAAAAAAGATCATATCGAGGATATGATTACAAGTGTCAATGATGATAAAGATTATATTGAGTAAATGGTAATGATAGTTTTAGATGAACTTTTTGAATGTCTAAAATTGTTTGATAAGTTAAAGATTTGTTCACAGATTCCATTATATGTTTGTTTTAATAAATATACAGCATCGTGATCCATACCGAATCTATATAATTTAAAATATGGAAATAGATTGAGTGATGCTAGTTTTAAAAAACTACTTTCTCTCTTGGATGATATTCTCTTAGAATATAATCAAATTTCTTACCGAACATGTGATTCTAAATGAATACTATAAAAAATGGGGATGATATCTAAAATAACACATTCTTTTCCAAAGGACTATATACTATTTCACAATCACCAAAAATCACTTAAAAATCCCCAAAGTTTGGTGCTTATTGATAAAAGAAAGAAAAATAAAGTCCTAAAAAATTTGTATGGTAATTTCCAATCATTCTATGGTTTGGGTGATTACAAGGAATCGAGGAGACTATAAGAAAATTTACATGGCATGAATATATAAGAAATAAAGATGGTAAACTTCATCACCCATATTTCTCTCCTCAGTGGAATAGAATTGATCAAGAGTATCCTAAATTTAGAAATGATCCAAGAAACCTTCTTCTTGTGATATCTATATATGAAGTGAATCCTTTTGGTTTTCAAAGAATTACTCATTATACAGGTATGGTTATGTTGGTAAATTATAAATTTCCACCATGTTTATTCATGAAACAAAAATACATTATGTTTTCTCTAGTTATATCAGGACTAAAATAACTGGGTAATGATATTGAGGTTTATTTGGATCCATTGATCTAAGATTTGAAATTATTGTGGGTTTAAGGTGTTACGCTCTATGATAATTACCAAAATGAATATTTCTCATTGGGAATTATATTGTATGGGATGATAAATAAATTTCTTATTTATGATAATTTTTTAAGAAATAGAATTAAAGGAACTCAAGGGTGTCCCATTTGTGTACAAGGTACACAATTAATTTAGTTGATACATTCGTAAAATAATATTTTTTTAGTAAATTCTATATTTCTACAACAATGACATAAGTACAGATATTGGACGACTTCATTTGATGGTAGTTTAGAGAAGGTACAACACCATCTCCACTAACAGGTTATCAACGGTTTGAGAAAGTAAAGGATATGGACACTTCTTTTGGTAATCCTTTTTTGAAAAAAATTACAAAAAATAGTTGAAAAAAGGAACATTTATTTTAGAATTATTATACTAAAATTGTTTGTACATCGGGAATTTTATTGATGTTATTCATGAATAAAAAATATATGTGATAGTGTCATTGGAACATTACTAAATGCACCTAGAAAAATAAAGGATGGAATTTAGGCTAGGTTGGACATGATTGATAGGAGATATAGGAAGATTATCCCCAGTGAAGATTAAAAAATGAGCATTCCTTCCTCCAACTGATTACAATATTTCTAAGAAATAGAGATATACAATTTTTAACTTCTTGAATGATGTAAAGGTTTTAGGGGGTATTCATCAAATATCCAAAATATCATTTCACTGAATGATTTAATGTTAAAAGGTATAAAAACACATTATTGTCATGTTTTGATACAAGATATAATTATTTTAGATTTATATTGATTTTTTATATGAATTTCCATCATACATTAACCAAGATATGAATCTTTTTCAAAGCTATATGAAGCAAAGTTATAGGCTTAAAGAAATTTCCAACTATGGAAAAATAAATTGTTGTCATATTATGTGAATTGGGGATGTTCTTCCCGTCAATATTATTTAATATGTTGGTTCATTTGATGTTTCAAATGGTAATAGAGATTCAACTATGTGGTCCTGTACATTATAAATGGATGTACCCCATTGAATTGTATATGATGATTTTGAAATGGTATGTAAAAAATTGAAGTCATCCAAAAGGTTGTATTATGGAGAGATATGTTATTGAGGAATCTATTGAATTATGTAAAGACTACCCATCTGACATAGAAATAATTTTTCTAACAAAATATCATTAAAATAGGTGGATTGTGGGTGATGGAATTTCCATTATAGATGTTTTCACAATTACTATTATAGAGTGGGACCATGCTCACCTTTACATTTTTTATAAGAATTTAGAGGTTTCATCATATATTGAAACCCATAAAAGATGTTCTTATACATTTAGATCCATAAAGGGGTGAAATTTGGATATCAAATACACATAATCAATGGTTTATAGGATGGTTTCAAGACCATTTTTTAATGAGTCAACTGCCAATCTGTATGCAATTTAAAAATTACTTCATTGACTAGCCAATGGAACAAGTGTGCATGTATTATATTATATTGGTTATGTAATTATTTGTTATATGTTCTTCACAAATTAACATGGTGAACAAAGTACCATGCAAAATAGTGGAGTTATACTTATGGATGAAGCGATGCATGTATCTGGTACTAAGGAAAAAAATCCAATTTTTATGAATATGTCATACTTCGAAATAATTAAAAAAATATGGGAGTTGGATTATATAACTTTACAAGTGCTTATTTTTTAATGTAAGTTAGTTAATAATAGGTGTACAGTCAAAATAGATTAATTGGTATTTATAAAAGTTTATTTTTGTAAGGAAGGATAAAAAGATGAACTATTTATAATGGAATCATAGGTAATAAAATTATTTTATGTTCCAAATACTATAAATCAAAAGTGGTCAATTATTCTATTATCGACCAAAACTACTGAGGGGTCAGATGTCAATTCAACTAAGGATGAACCTTTCATTAGTAAATTGTAATAATTTTTTAGCGGTCCTAATATATAAGGGGTTTTGTATGTTAGATGATGCCATAGTGAGGGGATTTTGAAACTCAATAGTGGGGTCAAATCCTTAAAACCTTTAAAAACTAGATAGAGTTCAATAATAAGGTTATATTTTTTGTAATATGCAATAAATTTCCACATATTATAATATATTCACTACTAAATTGATGTAATCTAAATTAAATGTTCAACCACTTTTGTAGATAATAACTTTTTCACATGTTAATGGTCTCAATCTTAAGGGACAACAGGTTTCTCAACATGTTGATGCTCCCACTACACAGGAACAACAGCCTTTTTCACATATAGATAAAACTAATCCCACCCGAATAGCCCGAAGAACTTATTTTTATTTTATTAAGGATAGTACCCCTTTTAAGGGTTGAATGGGAACCCTTACATGACCTGTAGGCCCAAGGCACAAGGCCCAACCTGATGCAACTAATCCAGAGGAACAATATAATGATGGTGTTAAAGCTAAGAAAATTTTATATGGTGAGCAACCTATGTCTAAAAAGGTGCATTTTAGTGTGATGGTGTTTCCAAAAGTATTAATGTGAGAAATAAAGGCATAAAATTCAAAGTTGTAGGGAATGAATGCAGTTAGGTTGTTAACCCAAACAATGAGTTTTTCAGTAGTTACATTGGGATCACCCCTCGTATGCATGTGCTGATTTATGTAGATTCATGGGTAAATATTATTATCATGCTTAAGGAACTAATTTGGGAAGAGATTAAAGTAAAATTATAATATACTTTCTTTATTTTACTAAAAAAATATTGAAACATTCATTTACTCTTCATTATCCCCTACATAGTGCATTAATAATAGATAGAGCCTGAATGAAATTTGTTTTAAATCTCACTAGAAAGGATTATAGAGGATTTCATACAGTTATTATGAAGTGTCATCTCAAATATGATAAATGAAAAATAAACCTGCACCCACCACAAATGTTTGCACACTAGATAAACCATCAAGCGTTGGATGTGTTTATTATTCATTATGAGGAGACATCTATTCAAGTTCATCGTGACTGGTAATAAAATACTTGAAAACATGTGTATTAATCACTTTGATTAAGAATTTTTAATTTATGAAATAGTAATTGAGTTACGGAAATAAGAAAAGTGCAGTAAAACCAAGTTACCCTTACCGTAAGCTAAGGATGGGATACACTTCACTTGAAAAAAATAGAATGTATTTTAAATCTATATTAATAATTTTATGTGACATGAAACAACAAAATAATTATGTTCCTTTTTTTATATGAAAATTTATGTATCAAAATCCAAATTAAGTTCCATCCCACATCAAATGTTATGGAAGGAGGAACATATAAATAAAGATATGATAATAATATATGAAAACACCTAAAAGTGTAGGAAGTATGTGTAACTGTGACCTAAACAAATTTGATTTTATTTAAATTAGTATTACATAGAAATTATTACTTTTTTCTATATTTTTTTATTTGAATTATAAACAATAATTATCATCAGTTATACCTGATGAAAACTACTATTAGTGTCCTTGAAGCAACCAGAATAGTATGGCCGCATCAAAGTTGTGGGTTTTGGGGTGTCACCCTAAACATATTTTGAGAAAAGAGATGAACAGGGGGTAAAGATAAGAAAATGTAAGTGATGTAGAAACAATTATCTAATCCCTAGTAAAAAATTAATTGGAAGTTTGAGTTGTTAGAAAATGTTATGGAATGGAATGAAATAGAGGAAAAACACAACAACTACTGCTTGAAGATCCCCCAACCCCATCAGCTTTGAGGAAAGTCATTCCCATCAAAGGAATTTCGTAAAATAGGAAATCAATATTTTCAAATTTATTTCTATGAAATTTGAATCAAACAAACACTGATAAATTTCTTGTACTGATCTTGAACATGGTGAAAATTATTTTAATTTATATCTATCAACACTCACTCATCACCTAGTTGTGAGTAGTACCATGTACAATATCTGAAAAGATATTCTACAAAAAAACTTCCAATAGTTCATGTGAGAGTGGGGATTCACATAGTTTTAATGTTGAGTATAGAGATACTTGTTCCACTTGATAATACATATATCCTTATTGTCGATCAAGCTATTAGAAATTTCATAGAATTTCCAATAGATCTTGTAAAAATATATGTGAATAAGGAGATATTCATTTCCAATATATTTTCTATGAAAAAACATTAAAAATTAATGAAAAAAGGTACGAACTGATGAATGTTATTATAGATGGAAAAAGGGAAGTGGTTGAAATGGAAGGTTGAATAAAAATGATCTAAAGTATCAACTAACCTATCAAATATATCTTTAGAAAGTACCTTTATGCTACTCATATAACTTCTCCATTTACTAACATTAATGTTTCATGTAGATACAATGTTTGAAAGTTGTAATATGACCATAATTTATTTTGAATAACAAATGTACAAAGAGGATATTATAGACTATATTGGTATTGATAATGTAAATGAATTACTCAAGCATGAATGGATATGAATCTCAGTTTTAAATGTATACATGAGGTGTGTTTTCAAGATTTGTTTTTCCTATAGATTATATGCTATGTTAATTATTAATAATACTATTAATAATTTTTTATGGAATATATATCAATACAATTTGATGGGAAAATACTATGAACATAAATTTGGACTCATTATCCCTCAAATCACTTCCAGATAAATATTTTCATTGGAACCAAAGAAATAGGAAGTAATAGTTGAAAAATTGTACACAATGTTTGAAAAAATAACATTCAGGTGATAAACTTTTATTAATACCAACAATATAGGGGTAAAACATTAGAATTTAATCATCTCGAATATATTTTATTCATTTAATTGATTTTTTCTTTTTTAGGCTGCATTGGTTACTCATTGAGGTCAATTTGGATACTTGAATGATTTATTTTTTTGATTCAATGCGTAAAAACCTAACAAACGGACCACATGTGAGGATATTTAACAATTTTAATGCACTACATAAAAAATTTTACAAATAAATTTTTAATTTATACATTCTATATTATGTTTTAGTTAAAATTATATTATGATAGGGTAGTTTTTAAATATCATCAAAATCATGGAATGAGGTTAGTCCATGAGCACAAAAATCCCATAAAATTTAAAAAATGAATAAATATTAGGGTATATATAATAAAATAAAACTATAAAAACATATATCAAAACAAATTACTTATTTTTAAAAATATTTTTACAGTGTCTGAAAAAACCAATGGAAAATATTGTGGTAATTTTGTTCGAATATTTATGAAAGATATCATATTTCATAAACATTCTATCATCCCAAAAGAGGTATCTTCATTAATAATTACAATTTCATTTAAAATATTTAAAAATCCCTTATTTGTTTTTATTTTTCTAGTACTGCTTGGACTTTCAATAGTACTCATATTCACAAGAGGAAATATATTTATTTAGAAACAAATGAGCGGAATACACGATGTTTGATTATATATAGACATCATGAAGTAGGGACTTCCTACATCTTATTTAGTTATTTTTATCATCATTTCACTTAATTTTTTTTAGTAAATTTACTTACCTTTTTATGATACTTATTTTATTAATTTTCTAGAGATCTCGAAGAAATTAATTTTTCAACAAGGATAATGTACCCATGTACTATGATCATGTTCTTAGTAATGATGATGTAATCCCAATGATGAACTTTTCTTTTTATTTTTCAATGAATTCAGAATTCGAGGTTATTAAAAACCAATATTTTTTTATAACCTCAAACGATGAATTCATTTCAAAGTAAAAAGAAATAATTTGATGCGTAAGAATAAACAACACCTCAGTACAATAAAATATATTCCCAGTATGACTTGATGTTTAGGATTATAGTTATAATTTGACATTTTAGCTCAGAACACATGTTACAAACTCAAAATTGAGTAAACACGTTCATATTGTCTTGAAAATTTAAGAAAATGATTCATAATTCAACTATAACGTGTAAAAATCATCCACACCATAATCTAATACACAATATTCCCAGTATAACGGAGCTAGTAACATGTTTGAAGCTACCTATACTCATGAGATATTAGAATTAGAGGCTATAAATGAGATAATGGTTATAGGAAATGGGTTAATAATATATATAGACTCCATGAAAAGTTTAATTCATACTCCTTCTTTAGTCAATTTTTCCTCATTTTTTTTAAAATTTTTAAGTTCATTTCCTTATAATTTTAATCTAATAATCCATTTTGTTGATTCAGAAGTTTTATTTATTACTTTTCCATTCCTTTAGTATTTAAAATCACAAACACACTCTTAAAACTGTGTTTACTATATTTTTATGTCTCAATTTCTTTATTATTTTTATATTGAAAACATTAATTTCTACCATATATAGAAATATTTTTTAATGTATTATGAATATAAACTCTAAATTACTCAATCTGATCCATTATACTGAAGGTACGTCTAATCCATTGGAATGAAATTTTTTTACAATAGTGATTATCCTTGTATCGTCTACCTGACTGACAAAATTAATGACCATTGGACTGACCTTGGCACTGATACATATGACTAACCCTAATTTGGTTCATCGAATTGTTAATCAATAAGGAATTCCATAATACTAACTAATTTTTATAATCTAAGTATATAATAATTGCTTATATCATAAGGAATACTATTAACATTGTAATGGTGCTAAAATATAATGACATTGGGCATTCAGTTATGCCAAAACATTATGATATGTCAAAGAGATAGCTATTTATGGACATTAAAACTGACTAAAAAATATGACCATCAGAGATTCACCTATAAATAAAAAGTCATTTGAAGAGTTGTGAGATGATCAAATTCACAACTCAATATGTATAAAGTTTTCTCTAAATGAAAATCTCATTTTCGAGTCTTTGTAATAATTTAGAGGGTTTTAGTTCTATGTAATTTTTGTTAGGGTTATTTCTTTTAGAATTATTTTTATCTCATGTTTGATCAAGGGTTTTCGGGGATAGGAATACAAGGAATTTGAGCCATCAGATCAAGGGATTTTGGGGTTAGGAAGATAGATGTCAATCGTCACATTGAGGGATTCTAAGGATATGAAGACAACGATTATTTTTGTCATCATATTGAGGGCTTTCCAGATAATGAAATACAAAATTCATAGTAAGTATAAAACTGTGGATAACTTTATTCAAGGTTACTGACTACTTTTACTCTCATATTTAAAAGAGTATATTCTTTTAATATGGTATTTAAGTTATTCTTTCTTTTACTAGATATTATTTTGCTTGTTTTTAAAAGTTTATTCTATTTTTTATGTAATATAAAGTTAGTATTCATACATATATTTATATACTATTTGTTTTATCAGTGTAACTATGATTACTATAAAAACATAATTTCATATAATTGAATCGACTATGATTCTAATTCTTTCACAATAATTATCAGACAATCTATGAGTCTGATAACATTACTTTAATAGGTATTGTGTTTTGATTGGTTGAAATTTTTTAAACTACAATTTTACCCCTATTATAAGTATATCTATCTAAGATACTCTTATGATCCAACAATTGGTATTAGAGTACGTTTCTACTTCTTACAAACTTTTTGAGTTTTTACTTTCTTTATTTACTATAAGTTTTTTAATTTTTTTTATAAGTTTTTTGTTTATAGAATTTGTTACACTAATATACATTTGTAGAAAAGAGTATCTATCTTTTTTAAGATATCAGGTATGGATATTAAATCTATTGATAATATTAATCCTAGAAGACCACCTATTTTTTATGGGAATGAAAATAAATATTTCATAGATAGAATGAAAAAATTTGTGATCAACAATAGAGTTGAAGTTTTTTAATGCTTACTGGAAAATATAAGATTACTGATAAAGAAATTTTTGCATTTAAAAATACTAAGAAATTAGAATATCAGTTGAACTAAATATATTGAAATACTTTATTGTGTTCTATGAAGTTAAATATATATATTCAAATATCATATTGTGAAGTTACCAATAGAATTTGGAGTAAATTATAAGTAACACATTTTAGTACATCCAATGTTATGGAAAAATAAGAGTTGTGCTTTGAGATGATTACCAAGAATTTGATTTTATGCCCAGTGAGATAGTTTCCAATATTCCATAAAGGTTTAGGAATATTATAATTAGTTCATATAATCTTAGGAAAAATGGTCTTGATGATGAAATTCTGGTTGAAAAGATTATAGACACAATTCCCAATGAGTGGTAATCTAGAATAACTACTATAGATTATATAAGAAATATTACTAATCTTATCTTAAATGATATAACTGGTACTATAAAGAAACAATAGGGAATATTGAAGAGAGATTCTAAAAAATATAAAAAGAAAAATGGTGGATTTTCTTTTTCTACAACATCTACCATTCCAACTAAAATTCAATCAGTAGAGAAAGTAATAAAGTCTTCAAGAAAGAAGAATATTGTTGTTGAATATAATTATAGTTCATTAGAAAATTTTGAAAATGATATGGATAATATTTATAGATGGATTAATATTATATTTGGGAAGAAATATTACCAACACAGATATAAGAAAGGCCCTAAAGATACGGGTGACACGAAGGATTCTGAGGTCACTTGTAATGAATGTAAGAAAGCAGGAAATATCTGACCTAATTTTCCTAAGATGAAAAAGAAAAAAATAATGGAAAGGAATTTATATAGATATACAAAGAAATATTATAAGTATAAAGGCAACAAAACTATGGATACCTTTAGTTAAGGTTATTGACAACCTTTAATCTTAAATTTGAAAGTGTGTATTCTGTTAATATAGATTTTCAATCATTGTTAGTTTTACTAGATATTGTTTATTTTTTTAAAATTCTATTCCACTATTCATGTAATAGAAACTTATTATTCATACATATCTTTATATACTGCTTATTTTATTGGTGTAACTATTATTATGATAAAAACATACTTTAATATAATCAGATCGATTGTGATTCTAATTCCTTCACTCTAATCCTCAGATGATCTATGAGTCTAATAATATCACTTTAATAGGTATTTTGTTTTGATTAGTTTGAAGTTTTTAACTAAAATTCACCCCAATTGTAAGTATATCCATCTAAGATACTCTTACGATCCAACACAAGTGTGTCTTTTTATTTAAAATTGATATTTTAGTAAAAAAGACATTGGACATACTCAAAACTGATCAAATTCATTAAGATTAATTTTATACTTTTGGAAAATTATCAATTATTAATTTGTGATGTATAGGAATCAACCACACCTCAATCAGATGCATGGTGTGACAAGTATGACTCAAATTGTGTCTTTCTTTAAATTGACATTTTAGTTCAAAACACACATCATATACTGAGAACTAAGAAAACACATTCATATTATTTTGATACTTTAGGAAAATTATCCATAAGTCATATTTGATGTGTTTAAATCAGCCAAAACTCAATCTGATACACGATGTACCCAGTATGACTCAAAGTTTTCATTATCAATTTAAAATTGTCAATTTAGTTCAAAATGTGTGTCACTCTCTAAAAAATGATAAAACATTCTCATATTGTATTGATACTTTAAGAAAATGATTCATAAGTTATATGTGATGTGTATAAATTAGTATCACATTAAACCTAACACATGATGTGATGGGTATGACTCAAAGTGTATGTTATTTGTTTCAATTTTCATTTTAGTAAAAAAGACACATGACATACTCAAAACCAAGAAAACACATTCAGATTGTCCTAATACTTTAGGAAAATGATACTTAAGTCATTTATGATGTGTAAGTATCATACACATGTCGGTCCAATACATGGTATCATAGGTAGTACTCCAACTATGTGTTTTTATTTAAAATTGACATTTTAGATCAAAACATGTGTCACTCAAAGTGTCTCTTATCATTTTAAAATTTACAAGTTAGTTCCAAACATGTGTCACTCACTGAAAACCAAGAAAAAAAAATTGTATTGTGCAAATACTTTAAGAAAATTATTCATAATTAATTTGTGACATATAATAATTTGTATCACATCAAATCGACACATGATGTGATCGGTATGACTTAAAGTGCATGTTTTTATTTAAAATTGACATTTTAGTAAAAAAGGTACATGACATACTCAAATACAAGAAATATCATTTGGATTGTTTTTATACCTTAAGAAGATAATCCACAAGTCATTTTTGACATGTAGGAGTCATTGGAACCTCAATCTTGTGAATGGAATGACCAGTATGAGTTTAAGTGCGTCTTTTGATTTACAATTGACATTTTAGTTCAAATCACACATCGCATACTCAAAATTGATCAAACACATTGAGATTTTTTTATACTTTAGAAAAAAGATTCATAGGTCATTTTTGATATGAAGAAATCATTCACACTTCAATATGATTCATGATTTTCCTAATATGAATCAAAGTGTTTATTATCAGTTTAAAATTGACAATTTACTTCTAACATGGGTCACTCACTAAAAATTAAGCAAAACCACCCAGATTTTCAATATACTTTAGGAAAATGATAAAAAAGTTAGTTACGACATGTAGTAATCTATCTCACATTAAACTGACACATGATTCTACTGGTATAACTCAAAGTGTGTGTTTTTAGTTTAAAATGAAATTTTAGTAAAAAAGACATGTGGCATACTCAAAATAGAAAAAACACACCGGTACTATCTTGATACTTTATGAAAACAATCCTCTTTCCATTTATGATGTGTAAGAATCATTCACATGTTAATATGACGCATGGTGTGATTGATATGACTCTAACTATGTTATTTTTTTTAAATTGATATTTAATTAATGTATTAATTCATATTTATGTTTTATTTATTTATTTATGGTATTAGTAGTATAATAATTGTTTTATTATATAGGTAGATTATTTTTCTCGAGTTGGGATGGTTTGTTCAGAAATTGATACCATGATCATATTTTTATAAGAGGGGGTCAGGTTCTAAAGACAGTGAAACAATTGATGTTTTTGAATGTTTGTGATAGTGTACATGCTAATGTAATTGTACAAAAAAATGTTTGAAATATCAATAATATATTGTTTTTTTCCTTTTATTTGTGATTTAATTTTAATTTAAATTAAATTGTGAATTTTACATATACATTCGTATTTGTTTTTGTAGTGTACTATAATTTTAACAGTACACTATAGTAGTAGGACATTTATCAATTGTTTTTTTAGCGTTGATAAAGATCCACATTTATTGGTTCTTTTTTAGCATTGTTAAATGTGTATCAATTTTAATGGTTTTTAAATAAACAACACTTTTTTTAGAAATGATAATAGTTTTTTCTAGCCCTTCAAAAATCCACATAACTAGTAGTGCTCGGTTATGTGTTTTCTAATTTTCAAGTTGAAATCATTGAGAATATATTAATTAATAGATCTCTCTTCATTAGTGTGGCATAAGGGAAATCCAATTAATAGATAATAAATTATATGTGATTGGAAAGATCTCCGAAATTCCATTTCATAAAAAAAATCTATAAATTCATTCTATTTACATTGGAGATTAAAGAATACAATATTTTTTACATTTGGAGGATACATCCCTTGATAAGACAGAGTTGGAAGTGATGTTTAGTTCAATTGTCAAACATGTATCAATGAATTAAGTTTTTTATATCTATACATCCCTTGGATAAATCTATTGAACACTCTCATTTGAGGTTTCTCAAATCTACTATATATTTAATTTGGTTAAAAAGGGATCTCTAATTATGATGATATTTTGTTATGGTTTCTGAGATTCTTAGTATGGGAATTAATGATTACTTGTATCATGTTGTTATGGTATGGGTTGTATTTGGGTTGGGGAATTAAAATTTCTTGGGGTGCGTAAATTTTTTTGGTTTATGGATTCAATGGTACATGAAGGTTCTTCATTCAAATGTTAAGAATTAAATATACACACCCCATCCAATTTTTCTTGGTTTCATCATTTTTATAATATAAGAATTTAAAATGTTTCAAATAATATTTTTTATTTTTGTATAATTTATTATGATTTTTAATGAATAGAATAAGTGTGATCAATTTCAAATATTAATTAATTATAATTCCATTATGTTTGAGTTTTGAGATATAAATTTATCCTCAAAACAATTTTTTTAACAAGTAATAGTAATCTAATAAAAAACTAGTATATTAATAACAAAAACAAAAAACCACATCTAATAGTGGTTACTTTATCAATTAAGACAAACAAATTTTTAGAGGTTTAAACCACCACATATTGCCAAGTCAATAATAAATTAGTAGTTTTTTGAATTTATTTTAGGATATATTGGATACGTATCATTTTTTTATATTCACCCTTAGTTTTTTATCGTAAATGTTTTTTCTTTAATATATGGGGTAAATATTAACAAACCACAAATAAATAATTTATCTGTGAATATATATATATATATATATATATTGAGACAATTTACTAGAATCACTACTATAAGAAAATTTGAAAGAAGAACCTACACTAGTATGTATTGCGGCAGTTTTTTTAAATTGCGTCTAAATATTTTAAAAATAACATATATATATATATATAACATACAATTTTATAAAGTTTTAATTAATTAAAAATGTATTTATACAGTAATTTCAGTCACACATCCATAACCATAAGTCATACATCCACACTCAACCCCTCAGTCAGAAACTCAATCATCATATACATATAGAATAAGTGCAACATCCAACCTCAAACCATCATATCCATCTCTCCAATTCCACTAAATTTGACTACCTCTATGACCATCATATAAAACATTTATCACATCACCATCATATCAACCTAAAAAAAGGATAGAAATCAGATAAACTAAACATAATAAATAATAATTGCAGTATAATCCATGATAATGTTTAACCATACCACAAAAACTATAAAACATAGTGACTTACTTTTGAAGAGTACTGAGGATCAGAGTGTTCAACCTCTTACCTATTTCCAGCATGTGTCACTTGAAATACAAAATAAGAAAATTTTATAAAATGAATATAAAATAGAATTGGCACATAATATATTAAAAAAAATTCATATAACATTTATTTTGTTTATCAAATATACGACATTTCATCATAAACAAATCATATATCATCACACATATCACATATTAAATTAATATATAAATATTATCTAGAAAATTAATCCTAAAAACTCACCCATAAAACTTTATAAACATTAAATTTCCCATTCAAGATATGATTGAACTCTCAAAACTCAATAACATGTAATCTTATAATAGTCTAAGAAGTTTATAAACCACTATTTGGTGTGATAAGAATGAATAATAATAAATTTTCATAAAATTAGATAAAAAATCATATCAAACATTTCCAAAATCATTCTATGATAATCTTATAATGATTTTATGGAATTTAGAGGTTATTTTCTTAGTGTTGACCCCTTAACATAAGTTTTAAAGATTTTGATGTCTTTAAAACATATTATTGAGTCATTTAGAGCACATGACACATTTATTTGACATGATATCTACTTGTAAGCATAAAAAAATTATATAATATGTGTCCCAAGATTTGATTTCATTATGAGGTCATTTTCATTAAAAGCTTATTTTAGAGTTTTAAAACACTCAAAATGCATTTCATACCATCCCAGGAAAACAATAACTCAGATTGATGTGAATTTGGTTCCTAAATTTCATAAATAAATATATAGTCATTGTACTATGATCTCATGCCAATATGAGGTTAATTTCTTGGTTTGGACCCCATGATTAATGTTTTTAAATACATTGAAAAAATTTAAAACTAATTAACGAGTCATTTCAAGCACACTACACGCTGGATTGATGATCCATATTCTTTTAAACAACAAAAATAATTCAAAGACATTTTTATATGTTTTCATGCCAATATGACGTTTTTCTATATGGGTTTGATGGTTAAATGCATGTTTTAGAGTTGTAAAACACTAAAAACATTTAGAGACATCCTGAGAAAATAAACGCTCAGATTGATGCGGTTTTAGTTCCTACATTTCATAACTAAATATACAGTCATTGTCTTGTGATTTCATAGTAATATATGGTGTTCTTCTTGGATTTCAACCCCAAAATCAAGTTTCTGAAGACTTTCATATAATTAAAAACAACTTATTTAGCCATTTTTATCACACTATTAGGGGTAAAAAGTCTCTTAAAATATTCAATATTACATTCTCATAATTATATGACTCTAGTAACTAGAAGAGGATGTTGACAAGATTCTCAGAAAGGAGTTAGACTAACAGATTTTTAGGTGGACTGGTTACTGAAAGTTCAAATAGTAGAGTCACCCATAGGAGAATAATGTCTATAGTTGATTAATCATCTAGCTGGAGTTAGTCGGAAAAGAATAAGGCAAAGTATAATTGTCAAAATATCAGTGATAGGAATCCAAGCTAAGGAATGCTATAAGAGATCCATATTAGCATAGTGTAACAAATGATTGACCACAAATATAGGAAGTCGGTCCAACCAATTGATCATGTGGGTGAATCTATATAAATATGGTTGAACCAATTTATTGATGTGTTGAATTTTCAAGTTATCATTTTACCTTACATTATGAACAAGTATGAAAGGTTACAATTTGTAAATTTTTTAATTTAGATGAAATAAAAGCATTGTAGTGTTCTCTCATGGACATAGGATGAAAACTCAAACAAAGTAAAACTAGTGTTGTTTCATTGTTATTGCTTTACCTTAATTTAATACTTGATTTTTCAAATTGAATTCATTATGGTGATTTTGGTGTATTGATAATTTCAAGTTCTGATGGATTCAACTTCCATAGAATCCAAACTAGTGATATGTTTTTCACCTTTGTGATCTAATAATGGACAAACATTCAGTGCTTGATGTTCTGAGGGATTCTCAAAAACTGGTTTCAGATATTGGTTTATAAAATTAGGAGACACAAAAAATATAGATATATCTCATTTACCAAATATTATTATTTGATTTTAGTAGGAATTAATGTGATAGAGTCATTTCATTGAAAGAAGGAAAGTTGAGGGTGTATAGGTTTAAAGGAACATGCTTTAGTTTCTACCTGATGAAGATGGAGGATTATTTGATCCAAAATGATCTTGAAGTTCCATTGAATGAAACTAAACCTAAAAATATGGAAAAGGATGAATGGGAATGATTGGATATGAAATTTATTGGCTTGATATTGATGACATTGGAAATGAATTTTTCCTTTAACATCTAGTAGAAGTAGACTATTGTGATATTATGGCAGTACAAACAGAAATGTACAATAATATTCTTGCACTCAACAAAGTTTTTTTGATGATAAACTGTTCATTTTAAGAATATAGAAATGGTTATTAGAGGAATATCATGTTAATGATTTAAACATGATTTGGAATCATCTCAAGATAGTAAAGGTAACATTTTCTGACGATGGTTGGGTGATTTTGTTGTTGTCTACTTTTAGAGAGTCATGGGAATCCATAGTGATGATAGTGAGAAATTATTCCAGAGAATAAGACATGGTATTAATTTTCATCCAGAATTTGATATTGAATTAAGATAACCATGTTGATACCAATAGGGGTTGATATGTTTTTGTGAGAAGTTGTTGAAAAAGGTTGGAGTGGACATGATACTTTGTATTTCCTTTTGATTCCAATACATAAATAAAATTACAACTCATATTTTTTGTGTGGTGAAGTTTATTGGATACTAATTCGCATGATGATTTAGTTAGTTAAAAAGTGATTAAATATCATGAATGGAGTTCATTATGCAATAAAATTGAAAGGATAAGTAGAAGGACTTGCACACCAAAATCATGATATTACGTAATAGAAGTATATTGAAGACAATGTTTTGCGCCGCAATTGATGTCCATGCCATAGCAAGGTGACATAAAGTTTGGATACACCATAGTAAAGGATCCCATTCCATGGACATAAAAAAATTGGTAATTGGATTCAAAATGATCCATAGGACCTCACATCATAGAGTACATGGCCAAGCCACATAGGTGACTCAATCAGATTTTTTCCATGCCGTAAAAGGGGGACCAAACTATAGAGGAGGTTGGGTTGACTTAGAGTGGCTCTAGAGAATTTATAACCACTACACTGTAGCTCAAATTCCATTCCATAGGTAGAATAAAATTTAAATTACTTCATTGTAGTGATTAGATCATGCCTCAAAGGATGATAGATCAGTTTGGGTGGATCTAGAAAATTCAATACCTTAATGACCTTTCTCTTAGTTCACATTGATTTATTGTGTGTAAGTTGAACTATTACCACTAAAAACCAATGAGATACATTGTAAAACCATACACCATTACCTAGAATTTGTATTTTTGGGAAAATCTAGATACTTCAACGAAGAATGATGACTAGGCTTCATATGTGAAGTTTAGCAGTTATTCCAACCTATTTTAACAACCAGTTCAAATTTAATGGTCATTATTTTGATGGTAAATAATATAAGGGTTGTAATTCAAGAAGGGAATTTGTATTTCAAAATTAAAATTCAAATCTGAATTTCTTGAAGAAGTGACTTCTATGCAGATTTGAATTAATGTGTCGATTATTGAGATTATATAAGAGTGTAGAGTAAATAAAAAGAAGATGTTCTGGATATATGCTAAAATTTGGAGATTACATTTTTATCCAAATTATTATAAAGTAATAATAATAATATTGAACTGGTAGTTTGCATGTTTTTTTTATGAAAAAGTAAATATGAAACTTGTTCTTATGAAATTGTGAAGAAGAATTTATGCTTGTTTATTTTAGTGACTGTGGAGTAAAAGTGGAAGATTTTAGCACACTCAAAAACATAAGGGAATTATATTTAGTTGAAGACTTTTCTATTATTACACAATCATTTATCATTTTATAGTATGGGATGCACTGGGTCATAATTGGGAGGTGTGAAAACACCAATGTCAAGTTTATTCCCTACTCATTATATTCCCATGAATATTTTAGTGCATGTTGTGGTCCTAGAGGAATAAATATCACACCAAGGACAAGCCTTCACAAATTGAGAGGTGAACCTCGTAAATGTGTTACCTTCTCATGTGTTGGTGTTTTTTTGGGTGTGTTGCAACAATCATTAGTAAATTTTAATATGTCGTTAAGGTTATTTTGAAATGAATATAAAAAAAATTATTGATCACTGATTCACTCCCCTATTTATGATAACTTTTTGGTCCTAAATTGTTTTTATAAGTTGTATCAAAGCACCGAGTTCCCTTCATTTGTGATTGACTGTTTAAACTTATGAGATTATGAAGAAGAAGTCAATAATTTATGTTATCTCTAATATATAATTTAAATCCAATGAATGATAATGGTATTCCAACATTTTATTGTAAAATATATCAAATATGGAAATATAAGAATAATACATACCTATTATCTATCAGTTATGATATGTTATAAGTCACAACTGATGGGTTTGTTACCTAGGTTGAAGGGGTTTCTATAATAGAAACCATTAAAAGAAATTTGGAGAGTGATGGTCATAAAAATAATTTTATTTTATCAAAAATCTAGTAAATTATATTTTTGAAAGTTAAGGGACTCAAACCCACTTAATATATCTTGGATAAACTCAAAGTATCTATAAAGGAATGACCAAAGTGAAGAGAGCAAGTTTAAGTTTTATGGAATTAATTATAAAGGTATTATAATGCATGATGATGACACTATTGACAGTTTATTAAAAAGTGTGAATAAATTTGAGGGAACTATAAAAGGATATGGTCAAATGTTGGAAGGCGATGATATCATTGAAAATATTTTGTGTATTCTACTAGATAATTTTGATTATAAAGTATCTGTTTTGGGAAAAAATGATTCAATTTATATTTCTCTTTACTATTTTCATAGCATAATTTCTTATGAAATTAGTAAATCTAGTGATGATAAGAATAAGGTTAATGTGGAAAAATATATCTCATTTAAATCCACTAAGAAAATGATGTTGATGAAGAAGGATGAAGTTGAAGAATAATCTTGTTTTTCAGATTCTAATGAAGATTTAGAGGAGAAGTTTGATGAAGTTATGTCTCTTATCACAAGAAACATGGTATGAGTGAAATGAATTTACATGGTAAAAATTTACTTAAAATGTTTCATGTGTGGAGATATTGGAAATTTTACTCCAAATGTTCTAAAAAATAAAACCAATGAAGTTAGTGAAGAGGGAGATAAAATGCATATAGTATTCTCAATAAAGAAGCACTATAATCCAAAGAATTATTAAAATTATAAGGTTAATAAGTTTTCTAAATTTAAAAGGAGAAACTTCTTGTCAAAATAAGGTATTAACAATGAAAATGAAGATTATATTTTCCTCTGATGGTGAAGAAGTTGAAAAACTGCTCATTGTAAAAGTGAATGATGAAAATATTTTAAGTGATGAAAGTAGTTATAAAGGTATTTAATAATAATATATTGAGGTGAAGTCTATTCTTAATATGGAATTAAAGTAATGTCTCTATAAGAATTCCAAACTGGATAAGGGGATCAAAAAATTGAATATTGATAATAAATCATTTAACAATAATGAATCTGTCTTTGCAAAAGTAAATTCAATGTTTCATGATGACGTCAAAGGGTTAAAGAAATTTCTTGACAATGATATGACTCTTAATATCACTTTGTAATAAATATTTATGGATAAAAAAAATATTTTGATAATTTACAATAAAACATGATCAATGAAAAAAATATTTAAAGAAGTGCATATCCAATGTTTATAATTCTATTTCAGATGTTGGATAATGTTCAAACAACAATAAAGCTAAAGAAGAATAGTATAATTCATTACATAATTATGAAATTAATGTTTAAAATAATGTTGAAAACTTAGGTAAGAAGAAAAAATGCATTAATAGAAAGGTTGTAGACAAATCAAGTGATGTTCCAAGATCTATAAATTCATGAAGTAACAACTTAAATAAAAAATAAGTTATATCTAGCGTATAAAAGAGAGATATAAGAAGTATTAATATGAATACAAAGGATCTGGGTGTTCACAAAAAATTAGTTTCTCAAAAAGTAGTTAAAATTGGTGACTCTGAGTAGGGTGAAATAAATTTAGAAAAACCTGGACAACATGTTACTTTCAAATGTAAATATGTTTTATATGGTTATTTTTGGTATTATGGGGGATTTGGGAATTTAAAAATTGGGTTTTGGTTAAATAATAAACATTATAATTATAGAATAAGTGATGATAGGAAAGGATTGAGGGAGATGGAGTAGTCTTAACATAATGAATTTTAAAAATTTGTTAAGAACTCTAGATAGAAATCGCATTACGAGTTTGATATTCTTGAAGAAGCCTGTTGAAGGTGTGATCATCCTTGTCATCATGATATTGATTTCCTTATAATTTTACCATCCCAATAAAAAATGTGTTGAAATTATCAAAATCCTCATAATAAGAAGAATAAATGAAAGGACATGACCTTAAATGTTGAAATTTCACTTAAATCATCTAAAGGGGAAAGTCCACGAATCGTAGATAGCGGATGATCAACTCGCAAGATAGAATATTTAAAACTATTGAAAGATATGAAAAAGTTTAAATATAGATCTATGACCATTGGTAATGATGGATCTCTCAATATTAATGGACTCAGCTCAACGTTTTTTCGAAAATAAAAATTGAAATCCAAAAACACCCTTTTTATTGATGGATTGAAACAAAATATCATTAGTATTTCCCAGATCTGTGATGATGTAAATTAAGAATACATCAATAAATTTTTATTATTTTCTATAAATCATGAAGATGGAAAATTATTACAAAAGGACAGTGGACTAAAGGAAACATATTTCAGGTGGGTGATGCTAGAAACTCATGTCATCTATGTATGAAAGAAGAAAATGAATTGTGGAATCAAAGTCTTGGCTATATTATCAAAAATAAGATGAATTTTATCACTTAAGGAGGAAATTTTTGGGATGTTTCTTTTCATAAAAGAGAAATATATTGGGTGTTGTCAATATTTCAAAATTATTAGATCATTAACTCTTTATAAAAGAAGGTGAAGATCAAAACAAACCTTTAATAGTTCTAACTTTTATATGAACTAAAAAGAGCACTAATAAAGGGTACCTTTATCAATGTTAAACAAATAACTAATAAACAGTACCCTTTATCAATATATTTTTTCCCACTGATAAAGGGTATCCTTTATCAGTGCATTTATATAGTGCTGATAAAAGGTATCGTTTATCAGTGCTTTTATATAGCGCAGAAAAAAGGTACCCTTTATCAATGATTTACTTTTAGCGCTGATAAAGGGTACCTTTTATCAGTGCTTTATTTTTAGCACTGATAAAGCATAGACATTATCGGCTATTTTTTAGTGATGATAAAGGCCCAAAATAAAATGAAATAATTAAATAAATAAAATTTTAAAAAAATATTAACAATTTTACTAATTAAATAATTATTGATAAAAATGAATAAAATGAATATACTTATATAAAAATTATGAAAATTAATAAATAGTATATATTAAATATATAGACTTATAAAATGTAAAAAATGAAATAAAATATAGAAATAGATAATATTAAATTAAGAAAAATTTTAAACATTTTATTAATTAAATAATTATTGAAAAAATGAATAAAATTTAATATACATATATATATATTATAATTATTAATAAATATTATATATTAAATATATATATATATATAATAAATTTTAATAATTAACCCAAAAAATAAAAATGAATAAATTATATTAATTAAACAAAAAATTTAAAAAAGAATAAATTACAAAACTATTGAATTTTTTTTTGATGAAGAAATTATTAATTAAAATGAATAAGTATTATATATTTATATATAAATATATTAATTATAAATAGTAATAGATTATATATATTAAATATAAATATATAGAAAATGAATAAAATGTAATAATTAAAAACATAATAATCTCTTATCCATTATTAATGTTGTTTTATTTTTCAATTTAACATATATAAAATGGGTGTTACATTTATTTCACACACACATATATATAATTAATGAATTTTTATATAGAACATACACACAAAAATATTTATGCAATTAATGAAATCTTATATAGAAACCCATACATCTAATATTTATGTAATTTATTCAAAATTTTATATATTTTAGAATTTCATTATAACATGATTCATTAGTATATTATAAGTTTTTTTGAGTCAATTTTATTTATTTAATTTTGATATTTTTAAATTAGGTATTATTTATTCATTTCTAATATTTTTTATTTTTTATTTTATATTTTATTTTTGAATTTAATCATTTTCTATTATTTATTTATATACATTTATTTACTATATTTTGGTATTTTAAATTTTTATTCATCTTTACTTCAATATATATGTATCCATATTTTTTTTATAATTTATATTTATTTAATAACACTTATCTATTTTTTCAATATTTTTAAAGCGTACTCAATTTTAATTATTCAATTTCACTCATTTTTAAAATGCATGTATTTAAGATTATATATTACTTAATTGTATAGTCCCAAAGCTTGGTGTACATGGACATTACATTACTTTTTCTGAATACTTAATACATAACAAATACCAACACCCAAGGATCATAATAGTTTAGTGTCTTTGGAAACTCGAAACATATTCTTCTAATCATGGTGAAAGATTTTCAACATCTCCCATAAAGATCATCCCCTTTTATTTTCTTAACTAAAACCTTTCTTTATATCCTGGGGAAAAGAAAACATATAAATGGTGAGCTCAATTGCTCAGTAAGGGTAAGCATGGAGAAAATAAAACAAACTATATACATTGGACTTAAAAACTTGAACATAATATTTAAACTTCAAAATCTTGAGCAATGACATAAAACATTTCAGTACATAGGGCATAGATCATAATGGAGCATCAATCTTGATAAAATAGCATGGGAATAAAGCATGTAATTGTGGAAACCATTAAGCACATGTTATGATTTCTATAGTATCTTAGGCATTGCTGCCAAGACCATCTTAGTGGACAAAGTCCCTTACTGAATCGGGTTTACTTGTCGTTCCAGCCCTGTATTACTGAACCGGATTAACTTGGCGTTCCAGCCATGTATATCTCATGAGATATAAATCTTTACCTAATGCCTTGGAAGAAGATATAGGTCCCACCCATCTCATAATGAAATCATTCTTATGTGTGCCACAACATAAACATAAATCATTCATCATAACCCAAAGAATAAAATGGGTTTCATAAACCTCATCCCATCATAACATAATAGAAATAAAAAAATGGATATCATTTCATCATAAAAAAACAAAACCATTTAAATCATAGAGACATTATAATTGAAACATACACATATGAAATAATGTCATCTTAGATGGAAAATGGTTTTGATAAAACACTTGAAATGAATTCTTGAGGAAAATATCCTTTCTTTTTCAAAATCATTTTCTTTTCGCAAATTTCCATGCAAATTTAAAAGTAAATGATTTTCTTGAAAATATTCACGAAATCTTGTAGAGTAAGATTCATGAAAATAAGGCGTTATAAAACCGTAAAAAACCATTCATGCTGTATAAGATAAAAAAACAGTCTTCTCGTACTTTTGTGAGAAAAGTCAAAAAGTACCACGTATGGTACACAAAAGCAAGATTCCTTCCATAATACGAAGTAAAAGTCAATAAGGGTAAAAATTAATTTAAAAATACATGTAATAATATTAATCACTTTATGAAAACATTTTTATGGACATGGATGAAAAATATACCCTAGTAAATACTTAGTTATAAGCATTCTCAGATAAAAATGAGTTTGTAAAATTATCCCTTACCTTATGTCTGATTTGCTTTGTATGTATCCGAACCTCCTATATAATGATTTAAATAATTTAATTGACTAATTAAATAATCATATTCATTTTTATTATATCATATATGGTTCAATTATTACTCTATATTACCCGTTCTTTTGTTAATTAATGTTAAAGTAGCGTTTTGGGTAAAATCGTTTCATTTATCGTTAATGTTTTAACTTGTAATTATTCATATGATTACTTAGATCATGATTACTTACATCCAGAATGTAAAACATGATTTATATATAATATATTTTTAATAATATACATATATATAATATATCGATAAATGGAATGAAATACACCGTTCATGGAGACGGAAGGTCGTACGTACGCATGAACGCTGTTTTTTGTTTCCTTATTGAATTCAATGGAATTAAGTAGATGACATACATATATATATATATATATACATAAATCCAGTAGAATTATTATGTAATATATTTTATGATTACTTATTATATATACTTTATAATCATTCTTGAATTGTTAACATGAAAAATGAATCTCACCACGTTGTGGAGACTCAATCCGTACGTACGCACGAGCGATGATATCGTTCCCATATTTATTGAATGGAATTGTAGGGGATGATATAATATCATAGAATCAATATGATGTTATAATAACCATATATATTTATTATTTACACCGTTATACCAATCCAAGTAAGGTGGTGGTGGAAAAACAGATTACACCACGGCGTGGAGACGGTATTTCGTACTTACGCACGCGCGGTGATTTTGTTTTCCGTAGGATGGATAGAAGGTGAAATAAGGTTGTTTCATATTTATAATAACATATGAGTATATAATTAATACTTATGTTAATACTTTATAATGAAACAATTAAATAAGAAGAAGTTGAAGAAGAAAGAAACTTGAAAGAATCGGTAGAAGAGATTACCTCTTCTTCGACGCACCTCCTTTAAACTTCTTCTTTGGGCACTAGTGTTGGTATTTTCAGAATACCAGAACCTCTATGATATAACTAGATAAGTTTAGAAGTGTAATTGGTAGGGTTTTTTCAAGCTTCAAGGCTCAAAAGGGTGTGAAGAGAAGAGGGAAGGGGTTCCCTTTTTATAAGGGAGGAGAAAAGCACCTTTGGTAACATAAGAAATATTAATTTATAATAAATGAACCTTCACCTAAAAACATTAAAAATGACTCAAATCCAAATATTAGATGATATAGGGTTGTAATATCATCAAAAAATAAAATTTAGACATGTTGGAAATTTATTTTAAACATTATCAACTTGACTTATCCTTATTTAATGTATTTAATTTTATTTGTGGTAATAGGACTCTAATTTTTAAATTGTTATAAATAATTACTTATGTGTTGTGAATTGTCCATAATTGGATAATTAATGACATTTTAGACAATATGAATTTCAATTTATAATTTTTAAATATTTTTGTGATTTTTAAACAAATTTATAATATGTTATTTTTATAAAATAACAATAGTGTCAATTTTGACATTATTTATTTGTTTTAATTTAAATAAAATACACACAGAGGATATATTCTAACCAAAATATTTAATAGATTACTAACATATCAAATTTGTCTAGAAAAGTCTTGGAGAACATTAAATAGTTCATATAATATTTATTTTAATATTTTTAAAACTATTTATTAGGTATATCTCTTAATAAAATAACTAGAACAACATTGTTGTATAATTATTTAATATACTTATTTATTTTATAAATATTAAAAATAAAATCTTATGATGAATATAAATATCATATATTTTATAATAATACATTTACTCGATTTTATCATCTTAAAATCACAACATATAAATTTTTATATTTATTAAGATATGAAGGTGACAACTTTGTAATCATTTAAAATAAAATAATATAAGTGTCATAATCTTATTTATAAGGATCAAAATGGTCCCCAATTCAGACATTAGATTATTAGGGTTTATATATACACTAAAAATAAGTCTTTTTATGGTTTTTGGGGCTTTTTATTTGTATTATTATTTCAATAAAAACTATATTATTGATTTTTCACTAAATAAATAATTTATGCATCATTAATATATAAGGTAATAAGGTAAATAAATAATTATTAAAAATTACAAATAAATTACCATGATAAATAAAAACATTTTATCTTTCAAATGAGTATTTATAAACGAATTCATGTTCTGTATAACCTGATATTAAAAATAGTTTAATTATTAAATGTTGAGTGAGACATATTTCACTTTCATTTAAATAAAATAAATTAAAGGTCTAAATCACGTCCAAGTGGGTTCCAATGGATTCCATTTCAACCAAAATATTCCATGGGAAGAAATATAATAATCCAATTATATTAATACAAGTGTTAGGTTAATTTTATAATATTATATTTACCCTCAATTACCCGATTTACCTTTAACTATGGTAAATAAAATTTATCGTAGTTACTATTCATAGTGCCCAAAAATAAAAAGTAGCCTATTAACATAATTTGTACCTACTGATTCCAATTATGGAATCCATTTTTCCTAATTCAAATTACAGAAGTTGCAGAAATTAATTTAAAATTAATCTCGTTGTTAAGAAAACGAGTTGTAAAAGTTAAAACATTGCAAAAGATTGAAATGTTTTTACCTGTGAATTCAATGTAAAATTAATGGTAATGACATACATTATATTAAATGGTATAAATATATTCTATTTATACTTTAAAACCATTCAATATTATAATTTAACCATATAAATTATTACGATGAAAAAAGTTGTTTTTAATTAAAATATAGCGTGTTTTTACTATTCATTAAAATATTAAAGTTATCAGAATAATATGAAAAATTTATCCAAAGTAAATTTTTATATATTTATTCCAAAGAAGAATTTTAGTTTGTCAAATTTAACTTATGAACATGTAAAAAACAAGATTTAAAGTGGGTGCGCCATCAAAAGGCGGCAAAACTGTATTTTTTTAAAAATACTTATTTTACATGAAAACTTTATTTTGTTCTTATATCATGTTCTAGAAAATGTGTAATATGAATAATAATGTTATAAAATTCAAAATGTAGTTAATACTATTCATAACGTCTGGTCCATAATAATATTATAACTATATATCATTGTTTAGTGAAACCCGGTATTGCATACAACACACGCTATCGAGGAAGGCCGCGATTGCGTGTAATGCAAGGAAAGTCAGGGTTCCGTGTAGTGAAAGAATCCTTTGTTGTTGCATATAATAAAATCCAACTATATTTTATTTACACATTGAATATATATATATATATATATATATACTCAATGTTGCATCGAATAACTACTATCAAATGAACTTTAAATTGTGTGTAACACAATCCAAGAATTGTGTTGCGTATACTGCCAGCTAATACGGTGTTACATATAGCGCAAGATAATCTTGGTGTAGTGTACAATAGAATATTTGAAAGAAATTAAAAATAATATATCTCATAAAATCTAGGGGTGTTACATTCTACTCCCCTTAAAATGAATTTTGCCCTCGAAATTCGTCAGGGTTATAAATGGTGTACTATTTGTAAGTTTCTTTAATAGAAACCCACATCGTAAAAAGGAATACCAAAACTGAACTTTAAAAAATAAATTATGAAACATAATGGTTGCCCATATTAACTAATCATTGGGTTTCCACATAGGAGAACATAGGTGAAAATATTGATATGGAAGAGAAATCTAACCATCACGTTCTGATGGAGAGTGGTAGAGAACATGTCTATGAAAAAGCCAATAATAAAAAAGCCATAAATTTGTGATGATCTAAGGTACCATCTGATTCATCAGATATAAGAGCACTAGGACAACATTTTTGGTTTTCAAAATCATTTCCCTACTGTTGAAGAATTTTTGAATTAAAAGAAATACTTACTTGATTTTGGTACAATCTCACTGTTGTTCATGACTTGAACAATTTCCACTTCATCTCTTAAAGAAATGAAGTTGAATTTGCCTTCTGTGAAGTGATAGTGGATCATGCGATAAAATGATAGGTCATTCCATTTGTCTCAAACATAAATATAGTAATAGTTATATACATTAGTCCATTTATGGTGACATTAATCATATACGGTTCCAAAAATGGACTTATAATTCATCTATCATACCACTTAATAAAATAAAACTATTTTCTACCAACCAGGGACTTCTTGTAGGCCAGTGGTAGGCGATAAAGGCATGTCGCACTTCGGTTGTGGTTTCGATTCCTACAACCTTATCCGACGTGATGGGTTGTCGCCCGTCCTGCATGTTTTCCCTTTTTCTAAAACTACACTATTATAACATTCCATAAATAATATTGAAAAGAAGTTTTATCCTTAAACAATACTATCTGATGTCCAACATAATCCATTCCAATCTTTATGCTTATCCAAAATACATATGTCCAATCTCATAGTCAAAAGAAAAAAATTACTTGAAAGGTTACATAACAAACACGTTAATACCATCATTTATCCCCCATATATCATACAATATATCTTGTTGGTCACATTAAAAACATGTGAATACCTTAATCAGGCATTATCTTGAAATACCCATTGAACCTTAGTGAAAACATGAATGCTGTCAAAATTTAACACTTTCCACATACCAAAATCACAAAATTTCTATATACTCAAACCATGTTATAACATTGTCCTTATATCAGTCATGAGCTCATTTAATTTTTTTTCTTTATCCCTTCATTATGAGCATATCATATTTATTCCAAAAATATTTCAATCACTTTTCATGGTTACCGGTACCATATAATTATTGAAAACCAATACATAGATATTCCAAAATTCTATGATACCATAAATGAGATTCCATGATACTAATTTGAAATCCCATTAAATAAACACTTAATCATTCTACAATATCATTTTCATACTCAACATCACAAATAGTGATCGCATGTGACTTCCCTTTATCCTTTACCTTAAGAGGTTCCTCGCGTTGATCATCATTAACCCTTGGATTAGGGCATTGATTAGCATAATGCCTTATTTCCTTGCACTTGAAGCATTAAAGTGTTGGTGGAGCATTCTTTGTAGTCTTTTCTCTATTCACATCATTAGATACCTTTTTCCCACTACTTCAACACTCAACTACTCGATGACCTTCTTTTCCACACTTAAAACATTTTCTAGTACCTTTTAGACAATCTCCACCATGCTTCTTTCCACACTTTGAGCATAAAGAAACATTAACCTTCTTTTCACCATTGTTCTGAGATTTTTCCTTGAACTCCATATTTCTTTTATCGTCAAAACCATGAGATGGATATATAACACCAACTTCTAGTTCTACCTTGATAGCACAAAGTACAATTTCTTCATAGCTACTGAAGTCTCTTATAGCTAATTCCCTTCGAAGACTTGGTTTTAAGCCACTGAAGAATCGATCAACTTTACTTTCAGGTTGAATGATAAATCCAGATGCATACCTTGCAAGACTTGTAAAATTCGCATCATATATACCAACAGATTCATCATACTTTTTCTTAAGCTCAAGGAAATCCTTTTCCATCTTGTTTGAAGAATATGAGGGAAGTACTTATTGAAAAATAAGTTCTTGAACTCATCCCATTCTATGGAATCAATTTCATCTCGGGGCCTCATATTCTTAATTAGAGTCCACCATTAATCTGCTTCACCTTCTAAACGGTAAATAGCTAGAATGAATTTTTCATGTTCCGAATAGCGAAGTATGAAAAATATCTTTTCAATGGTACTGATCCATTGTTCAGCAACAAGTGGATCAGAAAACCCACTGAAAGAAGGTGGATGTTGCCTCATGAAGGACTCAATAGAATATTATTCCCTTCTCAACTCATTTTGAAGTCCAGAATGATTCATAGATTTTGTAAGTATAGAAATAATATTTTTCACTTCATCTCCTATAACATTGGTTTGTTCATGAGGACAATCATTGCATTGTCCATTACATTGATCAACATGGTTCCTTTGGGTTCCATCCCTCATCTAAAACCCAAAGAGAATAGTGTGATAGGAAAAAATCATGCTAGGGAAAACAACATAATAAAAAGGGAGTACCTTCAACATATAAATCTTAGGATTAATTCTAAGATCGTTACCATAATTTTAGAACTATAACCGATACTTATACTTAACCATAGGGACATCCCTAGACATACCTTAGAAATATCTCTAGGGATCTCACTAAAGTTCTCACATCCGAGTTTCCAAAGGTTGACTAAACCATTCCTCTGATACCAACTATAGAGGCCCAAAGCTTGACGTTCATGGACATTACATTCCTTTTGAGGAATAATTAACACATAAAAAAACCAACACTCAAGGATCATAATAGTTTAGTGTCTTTGGAAACTCAGAACATAATCTTCTAATCATGGTGAATGATTTTCAACATCTCCCATAAAGATCTTCCCCTTTTGTTTTCTTACCTAAAACCATTCTTTATATCCTGGGGAAAAGAAAACAAATAAAGGGTGAGCTCAAATGCTCAGTAAGGGTAAGCATGTAGAAAATAAAACAAACCATATACATTTGAACTTAAAAACCTGAACATAATATTTAAACTTCAAAATCTTGAGCAATGACATAAAACCATGCAATACATAGGGCATAGAACATAATGTAAAATCAATGATGATAAAATAGCATGGGAATAAAGCATGTAATTGTGGAAACCATTAAGCACATGTTATTATTTCCATAGTAGCCAAGGCATTACTGCCAAGACCATCTTAGTGGACAAAGTCCCTTACTAAACTGGGTTTGCTTGCCATTCCAGCCCTATATTACTGAACCGTATTAACTTGTCATTCAAGCCATGTCTATATCATGAGATATAAATCATTAACTAATGCATTAGAGGGATATATACGTCCCACCCATCTCATAATGAAATCATCATTACGTGTGCCACAACATAAACATAAATCATTCATCATAACCCAAAGAATAAAATGGGTTTCATAAACATCATCCCATCATAACATAATCCAAATAAAACAAATGTATATCATTTCATCATAAGAAAAATAAAACCATGTAAATAAAAGAGAAATTATAATTGAAACATACACATATGAAATAATTTCATATTATATGGAAAAAGGTTTTGATAAAACACTTGAAATAAATTCTGGAGGAAAATATCCTTTCTTTTTCAAAATCATTTTCTTTTCACAAAATTCCATGAAAATTTAAAAGAAAAGGATTTTGTTGAAAATATTCATGAAATATTGTAGAGTATGATTTATGAAAATAAGGCGTTATAAAACTGTAAAAATCTATTCATGTCGTATAAGTTAAAAAAACAGTCTTCTCGTACTTTTGTGAGAAAATTCAAAATGTACCATGTATGGTAAACAAAAGAACGATTCCTTCCATAACACAAAGTAAAAGTAAAGAGGGGTAAAAATGACCTTAAAAATACATGGAAGAATATTGAACACTTTATGAAAACATTTTTATGGACATGGATGAAAAATAAACCCCAGTAAATACTTACGTATAAGCATTCTCGGATAAAAATGAGATTGTAAAATTATCCCTTACCTTATGTCTGATATGCTTCGTATGTATCTGAACCTCCTGTATAATGATTTAAATAATGTCATTGACTTATTAAAGAATCATATTCATTGTTATTATATCATATATTGTTCACTTATGACTTTATATTACCCATTCTTTTGTAAGTTCATGTTAAAGTATCGTTTTGGGTAAAATCGTTTCATTTATCATTCATGTCTTAACTTGTAATTATTCATATGATTACTTAGATCATGATTACTTACATCCAGAATGTAAAAAATGATTTATATATAATATATATTCAGAATATACATATATATAATATATCAATAAATGGAAAGAAATACACCGTTCATGGAGATGATAGGTCATACATATGCATGACCGATGTTTTTCGTTTCCCTATTGAATTGAATGGAATTAAGTAGATGACATAAATATATGTATATATAAATAAATCCAGTAGCATTATTATTTAATATATTTTATGATTACTTATTATATATACTTTATAATTATTCTTGAATTGTTAACATTGAAAATGAATCTCATCGCGTCGTGGAGACGGTAATCCGTACGTATGCACAGGCGATGATATCGTTCCCAAATTTATTGAATTGAATTGGAGTGGATGATATAATATTATAGAATAAATATTATGTTATAATAACAATATATATTTATTTTTTACACCGTTATACCCATCCAAGTAAGGTGGGGGTGGAAAAATAAATTACACCATAGCGTGGAGACGGTATTCCATACGAACGTACGCGTGGTGATTTCATTTTCCATAGGATGGATAAATGGTGAAATAGAGTTGTTTAGTATTTATAATAACAGATCAGTATATAAGTAATACTTATGTTATTACTTTATAATGAAACAAATAAATAAGAAAAAGTTGAAGAAGAAAGAAACTTTAAAGAATCGGTAAAAGAGATTACATTTTCTTCGACGCACCTCCTTTAAACTTCTTCTTAGGGCACTAGTGTTGGTCTTATGAGAAGACCAGAACCTCTATGATATAACTAGATAGGTTAAGAAGAATAATTGGTAGGGTTTGGCCGAGCCTCAAGGCTCAAAAGGGTGTGAAGAGAAGAGGGAAGGGTGCCCTTTTTATAAGGGAGGAGAGGGTCACCTTTGGTAACATAAGAAATATTAATTTATAATAAATTCAACATCACTTAAAAACCTAAAAAAATGACTCAAATGAGAATATTAGATTAGATAGGGTTGTAATCTCATCAACCAATAAAATTTAGACATGTTGGGAATTTATGTTAAACATTATCAACTTGATTTTTCCTTATTTAATCTATTTAATTTTATTTGTTTTAATAAGACTCAAATTTTTAAATTGTTATAAATAATTACTTATGTGTTGTTAATTATCAATAATTGGAAAACTTATGACATTTTCGACCGTATAAATTTCATTTTATAATTTTTAAATATTTTTGTGATTTTTAAACAAATTTATAATATGTTATTTTTATAAAATAACAATAGTGTGAATTTTGACATTATTCATTTAGTTTAATTTAAATAAAATTCACGCAGAGGATATATTCTAACCAAAAAATTTAATAGATTCCTAAAATATAAAATTTTTCTAGAAAATTCGTGGAGAACATGAAATAGTTCAAATAATATTTATTTTAATATTTTTAAAACCATTTATTTGGTATATCTCTTAATAAAATAATTAGTACAACATTTTTGTATAATTATTTAATATACTTATTTGTTGCATAAAAATTAAAAATAAAATTATATGATGAAGATAAATCTCATATATTTTATAATAATACTTTTACTCGATGTTATCATCTTAAAATCACAACATATAAATTTTTATATTTAGTAAATTATGAAGGTGACAACTTTGGAATCATTAAAAATAAAATAATATAAGTGTCATAATCTTCTTTATAAGGATCCAAATGGTAACCAATTCGGAAATTGGATGGTTAGGGTATATATATACACTAACAATAAGTATTTTTCAGGTTTTTGAGGCATTTTATGTGTATTATTATTTCATTAAAAACTATATTATTGATTTTTCACTGAATAAATAATTTCTGCATCATTAATGTATATGCTAATAAGGTAAATAAATAATTCTTAAAAATTACAAATAAATTACCATGATAAAGAAAAACCTTTTATATTTAAAATTAGTATTTATAAACGAATTTATATTCTTTATAACCTTATATTAAAAATAGTTTAATTATTAAAGTTTGAGTGAGACATATTTCACTTTCATTTAAATAAAATAAATTAAAGGTCTTAATCACATCCAAGTGGGTTCCAATGGATTCTATTTCAATAACAATATGCCATAGGAAAAAATATAATCATCCAATTATATTAAAACTATTTTTAGGATAATTTTATAACATTATATTTACCCTTAATTACCTTATTTACCTTTAACTATGGTAAATAAAATTTACCGTAGTTATTATTCAAAGTGCCCAAAAATAAAAATTATCCTAGTAACATAATTTGGACCTAAGGATTCCAAATATGGAATCCATTTTTCCTAATTCAAATCACATAAGTTGCAAAAATTAATTTAAAATTAATCCAGTTGTTAAGAAAATGAGTTTTAAAAGTTAAAACATTGCAAAAGATTGAAAAGTTTTTACCTGTGAATTCAATGTAAAATTAATGGTAATGAATACATTATATTAAATGCTAAAAATATATTCTATTTATACTTTAAAACCATTAAATATTATAATTTAACCATATAAATCATTATGATGAAAAAAATTGTTTTTAATTAAAATATAGCGTGTTTTTACTATTCATTAAAATATGAAAGTTATCAGAATAATATGAAAATTTTATCCAAAGTAAATTTTTATTTCCTGATTCCAAAGAATAATTTTATTTTATCAAATTGAACTTATAACCATGTAAAAAACTAGACTTAAAGTGGGTGTGCCATCAAAAGGCGGCAAAACTGCATTTTTTAAAATATACTTATTTTACCCGAAAAAATTATTTTATTCTTATACAATGTTCTAGAAAATGTGTAAGATGAATAATAATTTTATAAAATTCAAAATTTAGTTAATACTATTCATAACATCTAGTCCATAATAATATTATAACTATAAATCGTTGTTTAAGAACCCCGGTATTGCGTACAACACACGCCATCGAGGAAGGTCACGATTGTGTGTAATGCAAGGCAAGTCAGGGTTGCATGTAGTGCAAGACTTCTTTGTTGTTGCGTATAATATAATCCAACCATATTTCATTAATACATTTAATATATATATATATATACACACTCAATGTTGCGTAGAATAACTATTATCAAATGAACTTGAAATTGTGTGTAACACAATCCAAGAATAGTTTTGCGTATACTGCCACCTAATATGGTGTTGTGTATAGCGCAAGATAATCTTGGTGTAGCGTACAATAGAAGATATGAAAGAAATTAAAAAGAATATATCTCATAAAATCTCTGGGTGTTACATTAATAATGGTAAAAATATATTTGTAAATAAATATTTATATGTAAATATATTTACAAGTGTGTATGTACTATATTTATATATTTATATATTTATAATTTTTATAAATAAATAAATATTTTTTAAAAATTATTTATATAATTATAAATAAATAATTATATATTTTAATAATTATAAAATTATAATAAATTTATTTAAAAAATTAATATACTATATATATATAAGTTGAGTTTGAAGCCTTAGTTTATTCGGGGGAAAATGCTACATTACAAAGAAAAGTAGACAGCATACAATGTAGGGATATACTCGATGAGACTCGAACTCGAGACCTCACCGAGTAGCACAGAAACAGCTACCACTGAGCTGCAACCTAGGGGCTATATATATATATATTAATATATTAATATATTAAGATTATTTTTTAAAGTATTATTTATATATTTATATATAATTAATTACCTATTTATATAATTATAAAATTATAATAAATAAATTTAAATAATGAATATACATATATATTAAATATATACATAATTATATAAAACTATATAATGATATAAATATATTTATATAATGAATATACTTACTATATTTATATTTATGTATATTTATTAAATATATATATATATATATATATATATAATTATATAAATATATATAATAATATAAATATAATTATAATTATATACAAATAATTACAATTAAATAATTATAAATATATTAATTGGTGTATATTTACTATACTTATAAAATTATATATTTACCATTATAAATAAAAAGTATATTTTTTTAAAAAAATTGTTAATGTAATTAAATACAACTAATTATATATTTAAATAATTATAAAATTATAATAAACAAATATAAAATTATATAAATATTTTTATAAATTTATTTATTTATAATTATAATTATAAATCCTTTATGAGCGCTAAAAAATACTCATAAAAGGTATCTTTATTTGTGATAAAACTATAGCATTGATAAAGATAGATTTTATCAGAGATTTTTTAGTGCTGATAAAGCTTGATCTTTATCAGTGCTTATCAAATTAGTGATGACCAAAAGGCACTTTATCAGTGATTTTTTAAAAACATTGATAAAACTGTCCCTGATCTATTTAAAAGAATCCTAACCGCAACTCATTCAATGACAATTATCAAGATCTCATGGAACTCCTCTGCTACCAGTGCTACTCCTCTATGTTCTCAGAGACAAATCAAGGGTAGAATCCAAGGTATCTTATTTTATTCTTTTCCTCTCTCATTGTTTAATTTTTTGGGTTATGCACTTTTCATGTTTGAATTGTTCTTAACCATGAAGAACCGTGAATATCACATATATATATATATATATATATATATCTCAATTACCTGTACCTTCACAACAGCACCCCTACTCTGTAAACTCATTCCAACTTCATACAAGACCAATGCAAATTGCATATTCTTTCGATGTTGTAACTGATGGCTATTTTCTTGATGTTTCTATTATATTATTTCTTATTACCTTTTTATGGAGTTTATCAAACCTTTGTAACGTGTGTAACAATGATGTGTTTCTTGATATTTTATTTTATTATGATTATGGATTAAGAATTCATAATCATTATTAATTATACAAAGGACCAAGGGTTTCACAAATAAGGTTGTGTAAATAAGGATTCATTTTGGTAAGGTAGATATATAATACAATACACATCATGTATAAAAGTCCATATATGCATACATATTTCAATAAAAGTGTTACTCTATTGAACAGATATATAATACTTCAATAATACAATACAACTAACATTCACTACCTTTATTAAATTCATCCCCAGATTCTTGATTTTCTTCCATCTCTTGATGGTTTATTAGAATCCCTCTTTAAAACTAGACTTCCTCCCATCATTTTTGTTCCAAATTTCCTTGATGAAATACCTCCCGCTCAGACTAAATTCTTTAATATATGTCAAAGACACTACCATGGCATTGAATACAGCATTTCCCAATCCATTCTTCAACTCTTTCATCCTTTCATCCTTCTCATTTACTACTTCCTGAGAACACCAAAAATGACACCTAAAAATTAATCAAAATAGATTGAATGATTTTTTTGGTTTCATGACATGCATTTTCTTATGCGACTCACCCAGTTACTTTTGACAACACTTCATCAAAAATTACATAAATTTGGGTGCAGTCACATTAGATCCTATAAGAACTCTGCAGTTTGGAATACTTGGATGAGAAAACTACTACAATGAGAGACTTCCTAAAAATACCCATGTTACAAATTTTTTGTGAAAAAAAAATTCCAAACACACATTTTTTATTCTCTACCCCTTTAAACTTGATAAATTTAAAAGGGTGCCAATTTGAATCATGGAGGTATTCCTCCCACAACGACAAGAGCTCTTCAGCCCTTCTTTCAACTTCATCTTCAGGAAAATTTCTCTTGGGGGCTTTGAGAAATGACCAATTGTTAATCTCTCTCATCTACCTCACACCAATACCACCACAATTTTGTATCCACTCTAAGCCCTGCACAGCATAAATCTATCTCAAGTGACCATAAAGTGCCTTTTCCATAAGAAATCTAAAAACACATATAAATAAGAACTTATCATAAGTGTTATTCACTAGTCTCAGTAAGTGCTTCCAAACAAATACTAACTTCTTTAAGTAGTTTTGAATACATGTTTCCAAATGGATCCAAAGACACTTCAAACAGAGTAGAAAACTGAGTAGATGGATGAGTAATATAAAACCGAAAAAGGTAAAAGTAAATAGAATTACATTTTCCAATCCTTGAATAATTTATATATATTTAAATGAGATGTTTGAACAATTTTAGTGAGATTTAATTTCTTTCAATAGAGGTTTTGTATGAAAAAACGCATCATATTTTATTTTCAGAATGATTTAAGAAATTTTACACTACAATTGGCATATTTAGATGAAAATAAAGCTGGATACATTTTCATCAGCTTTCTTTTGCTCTAAATACACAAGTTGCAGTGAATAAGGTTTCCAGAAAGGATAATATAAACTATAATTTAGTCTATGTTTTGAAAAAAATAAAAATGATTTGGAAAAATGAATGGATTAGGGAATAACCAATTTTATATATTAAGGGATTAGAATTTATTTAAATTTGGATTTTAATGTTCATTCCTTAATTTTTGAAATTTAATATGTTATAAGCTTAATTTAATTTGTATTTTGGTTATTTTTAAAATGAGTGGGTTTAGAGTATACATGGGATAAACATATTTTTAAAAACTAATATGTGCTATGTTTTATATGAGGGATAAGTATGGTATGTTTTAATATGAGTTACAATAGACTTGTTAGTGATTCATAAAGGGATAGGGTGAGGGTGATATGACCTTTTCATTGTTGTTTATTCTTCTTCATGGTTTCTCAGAAGTTATCTTTAACTAATTTATTATAGAACCCATTGTTTGGTTCATTCCTAATAGTTCCAATTATGTTAAGACTCTCCCATATTTTAAATTTACTTCCTAAAAAAATGGATATGTTATACACATTTCATGATTTGGATGCAACAAGTACATGTGATGGTTATCCCTGAGGGATAGTCTTGGGTGCTAGAGGTCTGAGGTTGAATCTCATGGTACGTGTAATGTGGATATTTCTAGAGAGAGATAAATAATTTTTTCTCCTCATTTGATGAAAATGTTAACAATTTATTAGTGAAATGTTTTTATTGTCAGGGAAAACCCATGGTATAAAATAATGGTATGATTAGTATAATTTATTGGTAATAAATCAATTTGGTACATTTGATTATCATAGTGTCCTGGTTAGAACACAATGACTTGACATACATGTGTATTTTGAGTGTTATTACTTTGAACATATACTCAAATATATGAGTTGTATATTTTAGGGGACCTACTAGTATTTATTTGTTTATTTTTATACTCAACCATACACATGAACATCAGTGTATATAGAGCTCTTATATTTGATATATAGGTGAGGTATAAGGACTAGTAACATAGATTAGATTTGGTGTAGCTCAATGTGTATGAGTTGATGTTCCCATGGTAGTGTTAGGGACCTTTAATAATTTTGATATGAGATTTGAAATTTTAAATTAAGATGTTGTAATTTAATAGGATTTAGGGTGACAGCTATTATCCTCACCAGCTTCATCTCCCAAACAATTATTATTGCATTTTGTTTCTTGATACTCATCCTCTATCTCTTCTATGTTATTTTATCTAATATGAGTAGTAGTCATCCAAATTGGCCACGAATACCTAGTATGGGTTGAATTTTGGTAAGATTAGTTCAATCCACATAGGTGGATGTCCATAAGATATGAGGGATGAGTATCAAGAAAAACATTAAATAATAACTGTTTGGGGGATAAAGCTGATGAGGATGAGAGTTGTCCATAACTTTCACCTTTAGATGAATTCAGAGGATAACACCCACCATAGTGGGGTAATTATTTTCTTAAATTCATTTACCCATTTCCTTAAAAATGGATTCATGCTAATCATTTGATAAAATAGTATGATGATATAGTCAAATAGTTCATAAAGTTTTTAATAGAGCATGCATGTGACCCTTCTCAAATCATTTCTTTTTGTTTTCATTTTCAGGACAAATTTATGGTTTGAATACTCATCCAGACAATGTCTTGTGCACATGACGATGTTACCAATCCCAAAGAAGAACATACTATTGATGGTGAAACTGAAGAATTATTAGGGGATCAACAACATGTTGATGAAAAAAACAATGACTCAACATCATATTATTGAATAAAATTATCAAGGCAAGAAGTTAGAGTATAAAATTTTTGGTTGGTTGAAATCAATGCTGCTAACCTATTGAACCCAACAAGTCAATGTTCATCAGTTATCTTAGGGTCACAAAAAGGATGGATGTGCTGATTGATATTGATTCATGGAAAAACTTCCAACCTATAATGAAGTAAATCCATTGGAAATATATAATAGTATTTTTATTATATACTTCCTCTATTTTACTAAAAAATTATATTATAAAACGTTGATTTAATTTTCATTATTTCTTATAGAGTTTGTTTATTTTAGAAGATTTTTGTAAGAAATTTTCATTAATTGATGATGTAAAAGCCTATAGAAGCTTTCAAACTCTTCTAATTAAGTTACATTTTAGGGATACTGTGGGGAAAGTAAATCCCCACCCACCAGTTAGTTATGAACATATTATAAAGTTGAAAACATGTACTAATTTCATCAATAATTACAATGAAAAATCATTTCTGGTGCATTACAGTCTATAATATTTTATTTTACATTATTTATTTTATCCAAATTGATTCGAAACTGTTATTTTATAAATCAAAAAATATATTGATAAAAATACAGAACATCCATCAATACCAATTTACCCTTATCAGAAATCATTTATGGGGTACGCTTAATTAAAGAATAAATTGACATCTATTTTAAATAAAAAATAAAAGTTTAATTATGTGATATGAAACAACTTATGTTCCTTTTTTTATATTAATATTAATGAATCAAAATCCAAATCCACTTCCATCCGACATTATGTGCTATGGAAGGGGGATCGTGTAAATAAGTAGGGTAAACTAGTTGATGAAAACACAAAACATAGTATGGAAACATGTGTAATCTTGACATAATTGTATTTAATTATGATTTATATCATTATTAAATAAAATTTTCTATTTATATTCATATTTTTTATATGGTTTAGACACAAGAATTGGAAATGACCTCACTAGAAGAAAAGCTACCTTCAGTAGATTTGAAGTGGACATAACAATATGCTCGCGTTAGAGGATTAGGTTTTGGATTCTTTACTCGATACTATTTTGAGAAGATAAATCCACATGAAGATAAATATAATATGGTGAGATGATTAATGGCACAAATATACTCACTACAAGTTATTATTTTTCTGTCTAGTTTAGCATACCATTGTATGAGAAAGGATCATAGAGAACCTGTGGTGGAACAAAGATCTAAACATTATCCAAATGATCCCACTAGAATTGAGGCGAGTCATTCCCCCAAACCACATACAATACCCAAGGTAATTAATTTTTTTATTACTCTTTCTCCTAAATTTGAATCAAGATACTTTTGATAACTTTATAATACTAAAATCATGCAGGGTACAATTGTATGTGATTGGTATCTGTCAACAGCCACATACCACCTTGTTGTGATGGGTACAATGTATAATATCCCAGGATACAAGATACACCATAAAGTCCTCCCATAAGATCACATGAGATTGGGGATTGAGGAAACTCATGATATGACTTCTGAGTTTCTTGTTCTATTTGATGATTTGGATATTACAATGCTCAATGATGATATTGGAGCTTTTACAGCACGATCATCTAATATTATACAAATACAGGAGGTATTTCTTTAAAAACAAATTTCATATGAAAAACGTATAATGGTTGATGATAAATGGTTTAAATTGAGGTATAAAAATATATATGGATAAAGTGGTGGGGAAATGGAAGTCTAGATAATGAAAATATAGTGAATTGACTAAGAAATCAAAATAACATTTTGAGTGTACCTTCTCCATACCAGTTCCATAGAAACATTTATTATCATTACAAATTCATGAAGAGGCCACATTTAAAGATACAAATATGTATTATATTTAATATGAAAAATAAATATATGTAGCATCCATGATATACCTAATTGGTATAGAGAATATAAATGATATTCCCAATCATGAGTGGTTGGGTGCCTTATTTATGAATACATACATAAGGTACATTTTCATAATAAGTCTGTCCAAATTGTGAGTTAATATGTTTCTTAAAGCTAATAACTATTCATATTTTCTATATTAATTTACATTAATACTATATTATGGTAAAATCATGGGAATCATGATTTGGATTCATTAGTACTTGTATCATTTTGATGTCAAAACATACTTCGTATAATAAATAAATTTAGAAGAAAATAGATAAGTAACTCAAAGAATTTGATCAAAAAACATCAGATGATAGACTCTTTTTATGCCTATAATGTAGATGTAAAACTCTAAACTCTAATAATTTAAAATTTATTTTTAATATTTTTAATACTCATTTTTTTTATTTTTTAGGAATCACTAGATGCTGATCGTAATCAATCTGGATAACCCAAATATGTGTTTTTCTAGATCCAGTGCATGGATTTAAAACTGAATGACCACACATTATGTGTATGGTAAATTTTTAATACACTAAAATCAATATTTTATAGATAATAATTTAATTATATGTTTTATTATTTTTTTTAACAATATTTTTTTATGATAGGGTGATCCCTAAATATAGGCTAAATCATGGCATGATGTTGGTGTTTGAAAAGATAAAGCTTATGGGTGACTAAAAATGGAAAAAATAGGGTATATATAGAAAGTTATAACTATAAAAACATTTCAAAAAGATTTAATTATTTTTTCAACATTTATTTAGTGGACAAAGAATGATAATGGCATCGATTTTGGATATTATGTTTACAAATTTATGATAGAGATCACAAAGCATGAAAAACTAGAATCCCCTAACAAGTAATTTCCGAAGGAAATTAAAATTTCATTAAATATATTTTATAACAATTTGTTTGTGTATATTTTATTTTTAGTGTCATGATTTTTGATAGCCTTAATACTCAAAAAAATAAATAAATTTGTTTAGAGATGAGTGGAGAGTGTACATGTTGTCAAAATATATACTGACATGAAAATTAGGTGATTACCTGCTTTGTTTGTAACATTTTACGAGTTATGAACTTAGAAATATATTTATGGTGAAACATTAGTGTCATAATGCTTATATATTATTTTTGATATGTTTCCCAAGGAGTTGTATAATGGAGGAAATAAATTTTCTTAGAAGTGCTGACCTACAAACAGAAAAATTGTTGGGAAATGGAAGAGGTGGAGGTGGGGAAGGATGCAGAATCTGAGTCGGAGTTAGAGACTAAGGTGTAGGCGATAGAGGTAGAGACCAAGGTGGATGACTAGATAAAGAGCTATTTTGCAAACAATAACTTTGTTGGGAAATGGAGTAGAATGAAGATTATGCCAATATTATGATTGAGAACAGTTCTTAAAAAGCGCATATAATACTTTTCACTTAAGATAAGATCCATTGTGAATGTGTCTCATGTGTCTTATTGAAAAAATATTTTTCACTACTAGTTTAAGTGATTTTATATATGAATTTAATAGGAGGAATTTTTTCAGAAATAAAATAAACAACACTTATTTTTCCAAACTGATTATCATAGGCTATAATTTCTATTATCACATTACAAGTACTATCAAATATTACTGAAGTATAAAAGAAACCCCTCACCAAGAACAAACTGAACAACAACAACAAAACTGATGTGGTTTTTTGATCACGAATTCTCTACACTACAAAGAAAGATTCTTAGTAGTGGAGCCAATAGTTACTTCAGAGTCATACAACCTTAATCCAATCATAAAATAGGTATATAATCCAACATAAATGTTCGAATAAATATGTGTGTAATAAACTACCAAATCCAGTAGATGTATGAGAGAAAAATTTGAGGACAACCAGCATTGAGATATTGTGGTCATTAGGGAGGAATGATGTCAAAAGAAACATGACATTAAAGGAAAATAAACCACCTTATGAAGAAATCCTTTAAAATGAAAAACCATCCTCAAATAAAATCATGAAGCACTGAAAATCCAAACAAAAACTCCAACTACAGGAAAATTACCCTATACCCATGGTTTTTAACCATGGGTTTATCTGATAAAACCATGGGTATATTCTATACTGACAGTTCAGAGAACCGTGGGAGATTAAGCTGTCAGTATTGCTCTGAGCTATACCCATTGTTAAAAAACTATATTTCTAGGGTTATGAACTGTGATAATTTGTGTGTCCACCGTGTCAATAATACTATACACACAAATCTGAAACCATGGCTATAGGATTTAATCAAATGTATATTGTTGGATTCAAACCCTATACTATCACTACAGAATCCAAGCACCTAACCACCACACCACATAAGATTATCTATATAAATATATATTTACTTATATATATTATGTTAAACCCTGGATATTTGTTAAAAAATGGGGCAATATATATTTTCATTTTACTTTTTTCCCCGCGCTTATGCAGGAAAATAAATAGCCATGGTTTACAAAAATCATGGTTATTGGGATGACCTATACCCACGGTTTTGGGAAAACAATGGGTATATGTTTAACCCATACCAAATAGTTTTTGAATAATTGTGGGTATAGGTCATGAACCAAACCCTATAACAATGGTTTTTGAAAAATCATTGGTATAGGGGTGACTTATACCCATGGTTTCCCCAAAACCTATGGGTATTGATCATGAAACAAACCTCATACCCTGAGTTTTTTTTAAAACTGTGGGTATAGGTCTTAACTAAACCATATACCCATGTTTTTTGGAAAATCGTGGGTATAGGGTTGAACCATACCCATGTTTGTTTCCAAAACCATGGGTATAACCTTATTTTCTAGTAGTTCCCTTTGAAAAATAATCTAATAGCTTCATCTAATACCTATAAAAAAATAAATACAAAATTTCATCGATCAAATCATGAATTTCTAGATAAGAAAAATATAGTGGTTTCAGTTTGGTGTGTAGTGTAATTACTTAGTATAATCAATCATCAATTAGAAGTATTATATAATATTAATATTTTTTTAAATTCATAAAGTAACATTCATTACGCATGAGAACATTAATTATGTTAAATGATCCATGTTTACATGATCATTAATAAAAACACATCATCATTATCAATAAAAAAATACATTAGAATAGGTATATTCCCATTTTTATGAACAAATAATTATGATTCTATGTTAAAGTTTATCATCACCTAGAACACACAATTTTATTTTTTGAAATCAACATTTTTTTAGTAAAAAGAAAATTTACATACTCAAAACTAAGAAAATTCATTCATATTGTTTTGTTACTTTAGTAAAATGTTCCATAATTCAGTTTTTTACATGGAGGAATAATAATTACCTCAATAAGATACACAATGTTCCTATTATGACTCATAATGTCAGATGTTAGTTTAAAATTTACATTTTAATACAAAAAGTCTCACTCACTAAAAAAATGAGAAAATACACTCATATTGTATTGATAATTTATGAAAACAATTCATAATTTATTTGCGATGTGTAAGATTAAATCCCATGTCAAACCCACACATAATGATACCTACATGACTCAAAGTGCGTGTTTCTAGTTTAAAACGACATTTTAGTAAAAAACATAAGTGGCAAACTGAAAATCAATGAAACGCATTTATATTTTTTTTATACTTGAGTAAAACAATCCATAAGTCATTTGGGACATGTAGGAATTAGTTTCACATCAATCCAACACATGGTGTGACCTGTATGACTCCAAGTGAACCTTTTTATTCAAAATTAACATTAATTTTTGTAGGAAAGACAACTGACATACTCAAGATTGAGAAAATGCATTCTTATTGTTATGGTAATTTATAAAAATTATCCATAGGTCATTTTTATATGTAGTAATCAATCACACCTCAATATGATACATGATATTCCTGATATGACTCAATTTGTCTATTATCAGTTTAAATTTGACATTTGAATACAAAAAAGTGTCACTCACTAAAAACTAAGAAAATATGATCAAATTGTCTTAATAATTTTTTAAAACAATTCATAATTCATTTTTGACATGTAGGAATTAGTCTCATATAAAATTCACACACAATGCGACCTGTATGACCCAAAGTGTGTGATTCTTGTTTAAAATGACATTTTAGTAAAAAACTTAAGCGGCATACTCAAAATTGAGGAAAACATTCAGTTTATTTTTATACTTTAGGAAATTGGTCCATAATTCATTTTATACATATAAGAATCATATGAACCTCAATTGGATGCACAGTGTGACCAATATGACTCCAAGTGTGTCTTTTTATGCAAAATTAACATTAATTTTTGTAAAAAAGACAACTGACGTACACATAACTGAGAAAATTCATTCATATTGTTTTTTTTTATTTATGAAAATTATTCATAAGTAATTTTTGACTTATATGAATCATCCTCACCTCAATATGATACATGATGTTCCCAGAATGACTCAAAGTGTCCATTATCAATTTAACATTGGTGTTTTAATACAAAAAAGTGTTACTCACTGAAAACCAAGTAAACATGATCATATTGTCATGACAATTTAGTAAAAAAATTAATAATTCATTTTTGATGTGTAGGAATTATTCTCACAATAAACCCACAAATGATGCGACCTTTGTGACTCAATGTGCGTGTTTTCTGTTTAAAATAACATTTTAGTAAAAACAGACATGGCATAATAAAAACTGTGGAAACATATTTTAATTATTGTGATACATTATTAAAATGATCAATAATTAATCTGGGACATTTAGTAATTAGTATCACCTCAATTCGGTTCGTGATGTGACCATTATAACTCCAATTTTGTCTTTTTATTCAAAATTGACATTCCTTTTAGTAAAAAAGACATCTGACATACTCAAAACTGATAAAATTCATTAGGATTGTTTTGTTAATTTCTTAAAATGATCTATAATACATTTTTTATGTTAACAAATCATGTTCAACTCAATCTAATACATTATGTTCCCAATATGACCCAAAGTGTTCATTATTAGTTCAAAATTGACATTTTAATAAAAAAAAGTGTCACTCACTTAAAACCAAGAAAAAAAACTTGTATTTCCCTGATAATTTAGTAAAATGATTCATAATTCATTTTTTATGTGTAAGAATCATTCTCACATCAAATCCACACATGATGCGACCTGCATGACTCAAAGTGCTTGTTTCTAGTTTGAAATGCCATTTTAGTAAAACAAATGGCCCACTCAAAATTGAGAAAATTCAATTGAAATGATATAATACTTTAATAAAATGATCCATAATTAATTTTTGATGTTTAGGAATCATTAAAACCTCAATTTGATGCATGGTGTGATGGATACGACTCCAAGTGCGTTATTTTATTCAAAATTGGCATTAGTTTTAGTGAAATAGACAATTGAAACACTCAAAACCAAGAAAACACATTTGGATTGTTTTGTCACTTTAGTAAAATGATTAAAAAGTAATTTTTTATGTATAGGAATCATCCACACCTCAATATGATACATTATGTTCCCATTATGATTTAAAGTGTCTGTTATCAATTTTAAATTGGCATTTTAATACGAAACAATCACTCACTAAAAACTAATCAAACATGATCGGATTATCATGATAATTTATGAAAATGATTTATAATTAATTGATGATGTATAAGAATCATTTTAATATCAAACCTGCACATTATATTACATGTATCACTCAAAGTACATGTTTCCACTTTTAAATGACATTTTAGTAAAAAACAACAGTGGCATACTCAAAACTGAGGAAAAAAATTTGGATTGTTTTGATACTTTGGTAAAGTGATAAATATGTCATTTAGAAAGTTTATGAGTTAGATTCACCTCCACCCAATGTACAATGTGACCGGTATGACTCCAAGAGTGTCTTTTTATTCAAAATTGACATTAATTTTAGTAAAAAAGACAACTGACGTACTCAAAATAGAGAAAACACATTCGAATTTTCTTTATAATATTATAAAATGATTCAAAATTCATTTTTTGACATGTAATAATCATCCTCACATCATCCTTACACACGATGAGACCTATATGACCCAAAGTGCATGTTTCCTGTCTAAAATGACATTTTAGTGAAAAACAAAAGTGGCATACTCAAAACTACGGAAACACAATCATATTGATTTTATAATTCAAAAAAATTATCCATGAGTCATTTATGATTTGTATAAATCATATTCATCTCAATCTGGCACACAGTGTGACCAGTATGACTCCAAGTGTGTCTTTTTATTTAAAGTTGACATTAATTTTAATAAAAAACACAACTGAAAGACTCCAAACTAGGAAAATGCATTCATATTTTTTTTACTTTAGTAAAATGATCCATAAGTCATTTTTGATATGTAGGAATAATATATACCTAAATATGATACACTATTTTCCTGGTATGACTCAAATTTTTTATTACCAGTTTAAAGTTGACATCTTAATAGAAAAAATTATTACTCACTGAAAACCTAGAAATTACACTCATATTTTCTTGATAATTTAGTAAAAAAATTCATAATTAATTTGTGATGTGTAAGAATAATTCAAATATCAAACCCATATATGAGGTGACCTGTATGACTCAAAGAGCGTGTTTCCATATTAAAAATACATTGTAGTAAGAAACACAAGTGGCATACTCAAAACCAAGGAAACACGTTCAAATTGTTTTGATATGTTAATAAAATGATCCATAATTCATTTTTGATATGCAGTAATCAGTCACACTTCAATATGATGCATGGTGTGATCAGTACGACTTCAAGTGTGCCTTTTCAATATATAAGTGTTATTTTAGTTTAAAATGTGCATCACATTTCCAAAACTGAGCAAATGATCTTAGATTGTTTCCCACAATTTTTTCTGCTATTAATTAATTAAATTCCTTTTCATTTTTATCTTATACTTATTTAGTTAATTTTTATAGAGATAATGCTTTAAGTTGAATAATAAATGGAATGTGATGTGCAAATATCAATTGCAATGCAATAATATACACATTGTTCCTGGTATGACTCAAAGATTTGTTTAAAATAAATAATTTATATTTAATTTATTTCATTATATTATTAGTAACATAATAATTTTTTCCCTATTTAAGTGCATTATTTTTCTCAAGAAGGGATGACCTTTTCATTTATATAGATGTGTTTTTTGATCTATAATAGTTTTTTTCTTGTATATGTGTTGGAAATTTTATTTCATTTAAATTATGTATTTGAACATTATACTGATAATTTCGAGTGTTGTTTCAAGTGTTGCAGTGTTTTGTGACATCACACTACAGTATTCCCTTTTTTGGTGATGTAGTGTGCTATAACATCACACTATTGTATTCCCTATTATTTGTGCATTTAGTAACACTGATAAAGGTTTCTTTTATCAGTTCTTGTAGAAGCGTTGATTAAGGGTCCCTTTATTAGTTCTAAATAAATTCATTGATAAATGGTATCTTTTATCATCGCTTCTGAAAGCACTGATATATAACCCCTTCTCAGTGCTTTTCTAGATTTGATAAAGACCTAGGCCTTTTAACCACACTACAGTAGTCAGTGATTTTTTCATCAGTGATAAAGGCCTATTCTAGAACTTTTAAAGGCCTATTTTGTAGTAGTGCATGGTGTACTTCCTTGGTATCATCTAATGTAGGATATTTTGAGAACAAGAACCATCATATGGAAATCCAAATTTATATCAATCTTTGGATGTTCATAGTTGAGGATGTGTGTATTGATCCTTAGAATCTATGATTATTATTATTAATGAGTATTATAAGTTGCGTACTATGATGTATTGATGAAAACTGTGATAACATATATTATCAGTGAGGTAGGATACATTGGGTGCATCCTGAATAATATTTCATTAATTAATAATGCATGAAAGTATTTTTCCCTTCTATTCTTTTATAGAATTGTATATCTTGGGACCTTTGATGGAAATGATATATCTTAAATAAATCCATGTCCATGGTGTTCTATAGGCAAGTTTGTTTTTTGGAAAGTCAATGAAAGATAGACTGGGCACTTAGGTTAATGGAACCAATATGCAACCTACTTGATTAGAGATATCATGAAAAATGGGTTATATCACATAGTAAGTATCTGTATGAGGTATTATGTCATTTTGGAATTAACATTTTTCTTTATGGGTGCCTTGACATGTTTCTAGATGCTAACCTTATAATTTAAGCTGATTCACCTAATGCCATTGAGAAAGAGGCCTTGAGGTCCACACACTAAGTGTACAATAATCTGAGTTAAATTATATATTATTATTTAATAAGTTGAATAAATATTATTCATTCACATGGTTTTATAATTATTTATGTTTCTAGATCACATATATTCTGTCACTGATTATTCGAGAGAATATTATGTGAGTGAAATATTTAATAAATATTTATTTTCTATTTAGTGGATATAATATTTATTTATTTATTAGTAAATTATGCAATGATATTTATTTATTAAATAAATAGTCATTATTCAAGGCTTAATAAATATTTTGAAGGAAGGGAAGGCCTAGTTTAATTGTCTGGAGATAAATTATATATATATTTAATATTATTTAAATAAATAATATTTAATTTAATTTGTGTGTTTAGTGCATGTTAAGAAATAATAATATTTTTATTATTATAGGTATGGGGTTCTATAGAAATTAAATAAATAATAAAGGGATCTTGTGTGATTATTTATTCTAACTCTACTAGTATATAAACCCAATTATATTATTTTATTATGAGAGACAATTCATTTCTTTGTGCACAATGACATCAGGAGAGAATCCTCTCAATCCCTAGAGATCTCCCTCACCTAGAACTCATATAATAATGGAGATTAATCTTCCTTTACCTTTCACTCTTGAGTCTATAGAAATCATGGAGAATCCTTTGGAAGCAATTCTGAGGGCGATCAATGGTGAATGAAAAAAGTGACATGATCTACTATGTTAGCACTCGAAGATTCCTATGACGACTTTTGGAGATTAATGGAACATGTGTGAACCACCACTATATGGAATCTGTTCTTTATTCTTAAAATTAAACAACAGTATGATATGGATCCATTATCATATCTATTAATGAAGAAATAATTTATCATAATGTAATTATTTAATTGCATAAATTATTTATAAATAATATATAAAAATATTGTTCTTTGGTTATAGTGTTTATCCATTTTATATGTTATTTTATTCAATTACATTGATCACAATATTTATCATAGTGTAAATCTCATATTAATCATCAATCCTGAAAAAAAAAAGGTTGGCCACAACCCGTCTGACACTTCCACTATGCTGAGAACCTTCATAGAGTTGGTACACAAGCATAAAGAAATGAATATCATCCGGGAAAAGTAGGTCATCCTAAAAAAATTGACTGAGAAAGGTGAACTGGTATGAAATAAATAATGATTGGTTTGAAAAATTAAGTCTTAGAACTTTTTTCTTTGGATTTGAATCTTTGCTTCCTTCACTTGTATATTTCCTTCTAAGATAATTTTGACTTTTTCCTAAGTTTCCTTTTCTATTTTTAGACTTATCAACTTTATATAAACATTTTATGAAAAGGATATAAGAATATAATTTTGATCTTTTCCATCAACAATGAGATTATTTTTTCTATAAAATATCATAGGAACATCTTTAACCATGGGTTGAAACCCTACAGTAGTTGCATCAATCACCTCTAGGCCAAGAGATAGAAGATAGAGTATCATTATTTTTTTAAACCATGATAATTTTTTCATCAAAGGTATGGATACATTTTTTGTTTATTGAGTTTATATTTTCCATGATAAAGAATATATGGATCTTATAGAGGGAATCTAGATTCTTTTACACAACTTGATGCTCCCAAGAATGCGTAGACCGCAGAGAATGGGGGGTTTAATTAGTGGTGAACTTTTAAAATTTTAATTCTCTTGAAATTATCCTATGAAACTTGTAGTAGTGTTGATCATATCAACTTTATAACTTATCCTCACTCGTATCCAAGTATAAATAAATAAATCAAGTAACACAAGTTTTTACCAGGTTTGGTCCCAATATAAGTTCCTAGTTCTTGCCATGTCAACTTCAGTTGATCCATGGATATCCATTGTATAATGAAGTGAATGCAGATAATCCAACTACCATCGATCTTCTTTTGTCTCTAGATGGTAAATTATATTTTTTACCACTAGTTATAAAGTTTTCTTATACTTCATATCCAATATAAAAGTAAACATTCAAAATTAGATCACATAAACTTTGTCCAAAAATTATTTGTCTAGTACACTCAGTTTATTGCCGCTCTATATGGTATGCCTTAGTATGTTATGCCTCTATTTTGTACTTTTTCCAACGGTTCTATGTCTATTGAACATGTGTCTAGTACACCTATGTTTGGTATAACTTCTTTTGATGAACCTCCATCTGGAACTCTATGTCTGGTATGCTTCTTCTTCAACCAGGTGAATTATTGGTTGGATACACAAGCTATAAAAACATCATCACTTTCACTCTCTAGAAATAATATTATTAACTCCTCAATGAACTTTCACCCCATTATATAGGCATACTTACTCTAAAAATTTAGGAAGAAATGCCAGATCCCATTTTGATATTCTCGCTCAAATCAATTTTTTTACTACATTTAAATCATCCTAAATAATTGAATTCAACTTTCATTGTTAGAGTTTCCTCAAATATTAATGTTAATAAATTCTTCAAAATCTCATTAAATCGTGATTATATTTATGAATGTTTAAATAATATTATATCATAGTCACAATAAAATACATTAAAATATTTTTTAAAGTTCCTAAAACCTTCATCCTATATAAAAACCATCAAGTTCTTCCATCTGGTAAATTTTACAAGTTTTCCTCCATCTATAACATTTATAATAATTATATGTTGGATATTTTTTTTTGATCAGATCACTTCAATAAACTCTATCTTCCTCTATATAGTTCTCTTATGACACTTCCTATGTTCAATGGACTCACCGATGTTCATCTAGTAATACATATAAATTATCTCTATCTGATGGACATCATATTTCAATGTTGGTGATCTCTGTAAATGTTTTTCTGGTGGACTTTGTAAAATTTTTCCTAGGAATCTTCAACACTCTCTATCTGGTGATCTTCAAAAATGTTTCTTGGATAGAAATGATATTCTTTTTCTGGTTCTCATATGTCTAATGATATCTTGAGATTCTAATAATTAGAACTTCAATGATTAAAAAATTTCTCTATCAAGTTGACTTTATACATCTCAATATAATGAGTTTCACAAAATATTTTCTGATATTAAAGGATATATCTATCTGGTATAATTTTTTTCATGTCCATTCAGTAATCTTTAAATATTTTGTCTTCTACTGGAGTTAAAAATTCATTTTCTAGTATTTATTTGACAGATCATACTATGTCTGATAGAATTATTCCTATGACTCTCATAATTGTCAACCCCAACTCATACTTTGAATCTATTTATTTGTAAAACATTTATAATCCAAAAAAGTTTACAACTGAGACACCATGACTTCATCACTTCAAACTTTGTAAATTTTAGACATCAAAATTTTATAACTTAAAATTTGAACAATTTTTCATTGTCGAAAAAATAACTGAGTGAAAATAATCTTTATCCATGCGTATCTTTTAATAATCATGATGTTAAAAAGATTTGAGTTCAACAATGAATCATGTAACTTAGTAATAAAATTAACTCAATCTTTCTTATGATAAGTATTAACCCAATTTCACCAGAAACAAATAAAAAAATTCACATAAAATTTAAATAAAACCACAATCATAACAAAATAAACCCAAAGGATATTCAGTATAATATCTTTCCATTACCTTTGTATTTGGCAGGTAGATGTCAAAAATTCTTTATTTAATGGGAACTATCAGGAAGATATCTATATGAAATGGATAAAAGGTTTTGTGACTATATTTAATGTCAATAGGCTATGTAACTTACAAAGATACATTTATGGATTAAATAAAGCATTTATTTCAAGGAAAATTAAATTCAATAAATCTATAAAATAATTTTTTTCATTATTAATGAATGTGAGAAATGTGTTTACAAGTGGTCCAGTGGGAATTAAGTAGTAATAATAGTATCATATATCGATGAAAAGTTACTTATTGGAAAAAATATACCAATCTTATGGTCAGCTAAATACTAGTTGAACATGTGATTCTCCATGAAGGACTTAGGTAAAACAACTTATACTCTTGGGATCAAGATCATTCATGATAGATAAAATAGGATTCTTAGACTAAGTCAAAGTGAATACATTGAAATAATACTAAAGATATTTTTTATAGATGAATCCAAGTGTGGATTGGTTCTAGTGTTGTATGGAATAGATATTTCATAGAAACTTTTTCCTCAGACACAACAAGAAAAATAAAGAATGAGTAAGATCCCATACTCTTTTTTCAAAGGATAAATCATTTTTTTAAAGTTATATACCAGGCTTGATGTTTCTTTCACCTTAATCATGGTAAGAAGACATCAAGATGATCGAGGTGAATAGAATTTGTTGCTATTTAAGGCTATACATAAGTATCTAAGATGTATTGATGATATGTTCCTGATGTATTGATGAGATGAGGAGATTTCTATAAGGATTTATATGGATTATTTCTTTTTTGAAAGATTGCAATAATCTCAATTCATAGTAAGGATATGTCTTTAGTCTTAATTGAGGATTTTTCTACTGGAAAAGATTAAAATGGCCAGTTATTAATGATTATACAATGGATTTTGAATATATATCAGCTTCTAATGCAACCAAATAATTCATTTGTATACTCAAATTTTTCATAGATTTTGATGTGGTGCATAGAAAAAAATACCCAATCACTTTATATTTTGATAATACTACAGCGGTGGAACTCATAAAGGAATCAAGGTCACACCAGTAGACAAAACAAATATTCTGAAAGTATCACCTTTGGAGGGATCACTACTACTAATATACCCTTTAACAACACTAAAAACAAATTTATCTACACTAAAGAAGCACTGATAACATGAGTCATGTTAAGGGGATAGATTTATTAGAGCTTAAAAGAAGCACTGATAAAGGAACCCTTTAATAGTGATAAAAAATACTGATAAAGGTGACCTTTATCAATTCTTTTTTGAGCACTGATAATGGACCCTTTTTAGTGTTAAAAAAGCATTGATAAATGTGGCATTTATGAGGGCCTGTTTTTAAGCGCTGATAATGGGTGATTTTTTTGGAGTTCACCTTCCACCCCTTTGTGAGTGCTTCCCCTCAACCATTTATCAACATTTTAACCTACTCGTCAACCACCCCTTTATCAGTGCTCATAGTGGGCATTTGTTAGTGTTTTACAAAATTACAGACTATTTTTGACCCACCGCACATTCCTGGATTTGATCATCGCACCTCTCCTTTGGAACTCAAACACCTTTTCCACTACCCCAAGACATTTTTTGTTGATTTTATGATATTTTTATTTATTTATATATATTTACATATATATTTTTTATTCATATATTTATATTAATATTTTTAAATGCGTCTATAAAATATATGTTTTTATGTGATATATATATATATACTTATATTTATTTAAATATATTATATATTAATATTAATTTACATATATGATAATGTAATATAAATATATATTTGTTTATTAATACACAGACATATGTATACATAAACATAATATATATATATATATATTTTTATAAGTATATATATATTCATATATTTTTATAATTTAAAAAAATGGTTAGATGTTGTTTTAAATACATTTTTAGAATATTTTTTGTGAAATTGATCGAACGCCGATTGAAACTGCAAAGCATTTCGGAACCGAAAATGTAAGATCGATCGAAGGTGAACTTCATCATTGAGAAAGCGGATGTCGTATTTGCATATGACGATGATAATAACAAATGGTAATACAAATACAAAAGAAATACAAAAGGTAAAGAACACAATGTAGAGACAAAATTCCATCTTATTTCATTAACATATTTCCATATTTATAGAGTACATGAGATATGATCCAACAGTGATAATATGAAAGGTTGGCCATTAAGAGGGGAATTAATTGGGAATTCAGGAGTCATCATTATGATCATAATTATGAAATCCATTAATAACATTTCATAACACTCCCCCTTGGATGTCATAATTTTATGGAACCTTATTTAAACATCACTTAAAAAACCTTGTGGGAAAAATAAGTGAAGCCAAAATAAAAGAATTCCATGTCATGCTACCTCATTAAAAACCTTATCAGGAAAACCTAGTTGGAAAAAAACCTGATGAAGGGAAAAAGAGTGCATCATTCCCAAGTCCCCCTAATTATATCATTTAGTTTTTCCTTCAAGACATCAATTAATATTATTATTTAATTATATCTTCAAGACATCGGAGAAATACAATTGGTAAATAGTCTCATTAATAATTAAAACTCATGGGGAAGACCAACAATTTTTATTAATTATAGATATCCATAATAATTTATAACATTCCCTTGGATATCTATTATGATGAATTATTACCACATTAAAAACCTCATCAAGGAAAAACCCTTCAGGGGAAAACACTTGATTAGGGGAGTACAATAACATCAATTCCCCAGAGTGTTGCCTCATTAAAAACCTTATCAAGAAAACCCAGTGGGAAAAAAATTGACTAAGGGAAAAAGAGTACAACAGTTACATCTCCCAATCATAATGATCATCATTTATCTCATAGAATGTCCATGATCAATTCATAAACAAAACATTCAGTTTTGAATTTTGGAATAATAATAACTTATACCATTTAGATTTCAATAAATGGGGTAGAACATTAAATTGCATCATAATATGATTTTTTGTCATTTTCAAGGTACATATGTACATTTATATCCTTTAAGGATTAATAAAATGTGCATTTATATTTAATCATTCTAGTATGGGTATATTATTCATCAACCCCTTATGTATGAAAACTATCACTTTTGGAATCAAGAGATTTAATTATTCATTAAGGGTAAAACCATTCCAAAATTTAATATTTCATCTTCAGGATGATTAATTAAATATATAAGGACATTCCATGTAATTTCATGATCAAATAATTCATTGATTTTAGAACTCTTAAAGAGTTTTGATGTTTTTCAAAACACCTTAATAATATGATGAATATAATGATTCATACAAACCATGGGATGATAAATTCAATTTATATTCTTCTTTAACTTAATATGGATAAATCTTATTCATTTCACCATATAATTTATCAGATTGGGTCAAACTTCCATAATTTTGAATATTCTTCAAGAATTTTGAACCCTTCTAGGATTTATATAAATATCCAAATATACAAGGAATAATATAATAATATCATTGATATTCAATAGTCTTTATATTTTGGATAATCAGTCCAGAACTTTATATGTTTAACAATTCATAAGTTCCTTTAATAATTTTGGCCAATTATTATGATGTCGACATCTGTCAAAATCTATTGTCATCAATGAGTTTTAAAAGCATTCATAGAAAATATATCATCAACAACATTTGATTGAGATCTCATAATTTTTCTGGTACCAGTGTCACTTCAGGGACAATATCTAAAAATATATAATGTTGTCGATATATTCATTTTACTCTTCAAGGGAAAAAATATTTATTGCTTTCTACTCATGATGAACAATGATTTTATATAATCAGTTCAACCACAATTCAGGTGTGTATAATTAGACTATTGATTTACAACACTTTACATTCATATAAGTGTTCTGAGCATCTTGTCTGCAGGACCATATATTATATGATACTCAATATTTATTTTAATCAACATGCATAACAAGAAATGTATACTCACCATCAGAAAATAACACTTGCAATCATTTATTGGATGCATATTTCATATAGATGGATCACATGGTGGGCGCGCCCCATATATACTTCTTTATAAGTATATGGGAAATTTATTTCCATAATAACTGTTGATGATATAAATAATTTACCTCAAAAATGGGTACCTCAGGGTAAATTATTATACAGGGGAAATTCATAATGACTTAGTGATAATAAATTCATTGATAATTTTGTAGACATGCATCCATTAAATAATTTCATCATTCTTCCCCTGATGGATGTCTACTATGTTATCAATAAATTGATGCTCATGTATACTTGAATCAATATCTTTCATTATAAATGATCCCAGATGGCCTAAATCATCATGTCATATATTTGAAGTGTCAGGATCAGTAAACTTCTAGTTTACCATTATTGATTCGATTTTACATAAAAAATTATTTATAATCACTTTTATGAATGATTGTTATATATAAAGGTATGTCTTTTGTCTCCATATGGTATTAATTTTCATGAATACCATTCATATATCTCATTGAGACTTTAGATATAACAAAGTATTAATAATTTAAACTACCAGGTAGGAATATATTCGCTCTTCTGGAGTCATTTATTAATTTTCACAACCGGTAAATGTACTTATATGAGCATATACTAACGCATATATGAGTTCTTTTAAAGAATTAAATCAAAATAATATATTTCTTTAAGATCAACACATTTAAGATCTTCAGGATCTTTCATTGTGAAAACTCATATTTGTCGTTATTATTTCCACTTATGGTGGTTGATGAATTCATAATCTAATAATAACGGGTTAGGCCCATCACTAAGAAGATTATTGCATAATTTAGAACTTATACCCAAAATATTTTGGAACTTCAAGCCCAAATATTATTTTACAATACATCTACCTGGGATAGGAGCCCCCACGTCTTTTGAAGCTCGTGAATGTTGTAGTGATAACTAATGTGGAATAATCTTTAGGATTCATAACACATACTTTATCACCATCCAAAATAATAATTCATAAACAATGTTCACTTTATCAAATGAAGGATAAATAATTTGATCAAACCTCATCAACTCTCAAATATTCATGATCATATCAATTTTTTCATGAATAATTTCATCCACTTCAAGGAATGAGATATAGTAATTAATACTACATTCACATCGGGGAATGAATTCATTCATCGGATTTCATGATCCATGAATGATAATTTATTATTAATCAATAATGGTCATCTTGCATAAAATATAAATTTTATTGATTATGGTGATCATTTATTTGACCACTTCAGGTGGTAAAATCATTTTCATAATATATATTGGATTATCAAAACTATGTAATTCAATTATTTCATTTATGAAATATATGAACAACAACATCCACTTCATGGGATAGATGAATTACATGAGATGAAATTGATAATCCATAAGAATATGATAAATAATAATGTTTACCTTTATATTGTTGTTGTAGGAACAATAAATGATAAATGAAGATATTATTCAATATAATGTCCAAGGACATTATTTTCATATCATCCTTCAGAGATGTATTATTTTACAAATATTCATAGAATTAATTGTTCTCTGTAAATATTCATTGTCATCAAACAACTTCTGGTGGTTATATTTTTATTATTTTTTATAAACAAATACAATAAAATGATCATTCTCAAAACATCATATTCACCTCGAATCGGATATATTTGCATTCACTTCGGGGAATGAAGTAAATCATTTTCAATAAATATTCTCATTCACTCCAGGGAACAGAATAAAATTATTCGTTCGAGTTTTATAATGTCTTCAAGACAATTTCATGATTATTCAATTCAAAAATTTCATCAATTTCATCCACTTCGGGGTATTAATATATATATAATATATTTACGCTTATTCATAAAAAATATTTAAATTCTCTAAAACATTTTATAAAATAAAAGAGAAAAGAAATAAAACAAATATTTACAAATATTTAAAGTAAACATTATCTCTATCACGATCCTTTATATAGAATAATAAAAATTGATACCTTTAGGGTTAACAATAAATAAGAGATATAAAATTCCATGGTTCATTGAATTATTAGCGAACTTCGGATCGACGTACGACGGGTACATTATGATCATCACACTTCGGCTCGATGTATGACGGGTATGTGATGTTCATCAAACTTCATCTCGGCGTACGATAGGTACGTGGTTTTCATCATTCAATGGCTCGACATATGACACGTACATGATATTCATCATTCAATGGCTCGATGTATGATGGGTACACGATATTCATCATTCAACGGCTCGACGTATAATGGGTACACGGTTTTCATCATTCAACCGTGAGTCATTATAGCTCTTCAGGAGCTCATTATTTTTCCCACAGTAAAAGATTAAGAAAATCATATATTATTTTCATATTTATCAAGAGGGGAAAAATAAATGTAACAATATCTTACATGTAAAATAAAACTCCCCTTTTTTATGCAGCACTTCGAATGAGTGGAGTCAATGCGCATAAGAAAGAGTATGTCAAAAAAGTAATGTTTATAAAAACATGTGACATACCTTTTTCACACAAAACTTTTCTTATGTAAGTGATGGGGATGAAGGCAGCATCATCACGATGTGCAATATGGAGAGGACGATCGTGCTGATAACGTGTTGTGAAATTGATCGAACGCCGATTGAAACCGTGAAGCATTTAGAAACCAGAAATGTAACATCGATTAAAGGTGAAGCGCATCATTGAGAAAGAAGATGTCGTATTTGTGTATGATGATGATAATAAAAAATGGTAATACAAATACAAAAGAAATACAAAAGGTAGAGAACACAATGTAGAACCAAAAGCCCATATTATTTCATTAACATACTGCCATATTTATAGAGTACATGAGATACGATCCAACAGTGAGAATATGAAAGGTTGGCCATTAAGAGGGAAATTAATTGGGAATTGAGGAGTCATCATTATGATCATAATTATGACATCCATTAATAACATTTCAAAATAGTCTATATATTTTATATTTATATATAAATGTTATACAGTACATATATATTTATATGTTTTTATATTTAAATATCCACATATAATTTTATATTTACATATAAATTGTTTATAATTTATTTAAAGATATTTACTGTAAAATATGTTTATATACTACATTTAATGATAATGATAATGATTTATTTATAAAAATACATTTATATATGATACATATATACAAAATATACATAGAAACATATTTACACACACAAGTATACATTTATATTTCTCACATACATGTACAAATATTTACATAATATGTATTTATCTACATATATTAGAATATACATATAAATATATATATATATATATATATATTGACACACACATGTATACACATTACTTGTATTGATATATATATATACATATAAATTCATTTTTATAAGGTAAATAAAATGGATAATTTTTTATTTTAAATAAAATTAATAATAAATATTAATTTATATTTGGTTTATATATTTAAAAATAAATTTTACATAAATATGTTTAAATGTGTATTTATACAGTTGATTTATTTTTAGTTAATATATGAAATTTGCATATATTTAATTGTAAATGAAACTACATTATGAAAAATGGTAAAAAAATTAAAACCATAATATAAATATGAATGTAAAATTTGGGAATAAATTCATCCTCTACTGAAAAAAAGAATAAGGCCCCCTAAAATGAGTCTGAAATTCCATAAAATTTTAAAAAATTGGGATACCCTGCCTAAAAACACAATTTTGGAGGCTTCCTATGCATTTTTTGCACTTGAGAAAAAGTAGTGGAGGTTTCCCCAAGACACCAAGTTGTAGATATCTTTGCGGGATTTGATTTGATGTGTGATTGAGCCCAAAAAGACACTCGGACCAAATGTTATGGTCATTTTAAGTTCAAGTCATGTTTTCAACTTATTATAGAGCATTCATTAATTCATTTTATTTTTATGCCATCAAATTGTAATTAAATGAGTATTAATCAATAATAATTATCAAATTATTGATTAATTATATCTTTATATTATTTTATAAGCCATTTTAACTAAACATTTTATATATTAAGTGTAATTGTGTATTTTTCCTTATCTAAATCATATTTTAAAAAATATATTTATATATATATATATATATTATTTTTAATGAGAGATATATATTTTTTATGAAATATACCATTTATCATTACTAGGAAAAAAACGCTGGTAAAAGGGGCATTTATCAGTACTTTTTTACTTGTATTGATAATGGGTCCCCTATGTGAGTGTTTTTTTAGTAGCACTAATAAAGAGTCCCCTTTATTTCCACCTTTTTATCAGCATCGATAAATATACCCGCATTTCAAGGCTTTTTTAGTAGCTCTAACAAGAGGACCACTTTTTTCATCACTTTTTTATTACCACTCATAAAGGACCCATTTATTAGAATTTTTTAGCACTAATATTGACCTACCTTTATCAAAGATTTTAGCTAGCACTGATAAAGCCTAACACTAGAAAAAACCTAGATTTTTATTCCTGGTAGGAAATCCTCATCCATATGTTTCATTGGATGATCCTATATTTTTACATATGTATTGATCCTTAGATATTAATATTATTATTAATGGATGTCATTAGTCACGTACTTTTATATATTGATAAAAAAACTATTTTGAAATATGTTTACAGTGATGTAGGATATGTTGGGTGTGTCTTGAGTGATATTTCATTATTGAATAAAATGATAAAATGTTTTCACCATCTATTTTTTAATGAAAGTAAATATCTCATTCCATTTGATATGAATGGAAACACCTAATTAAATACTTGTACATGGTGTTTAGTGGGTTGTTTCAACCCCAGAAAGTAAAATATAGATACATCAAGCACAAAGTTTCATGATACCAATATGAAACCTTCTTGATTATAGATATCATGATAAATGGTTTCTAATACATAAATATTTTTCATATTAAGCTTTATGTCATTACAAAAGTTATGCTTTTCTCTATAGTTTTCATGGAATGTTTGTAGAGGCTAATCTTGAACTTGAGATGGTTCCACCAAATTCCACTAGAAAGATGTCCTAAAGGATCACATACCAATTGTATCCAAAATCTCAATTAAATTATTTTTTGAATTTAACAAGTCAGAATAAATATTATTAATTATTTATGGATTAAAATTTATTCATGTTTGGTTGGTCTCTAGGATTTAATCATGAGTTATTCAAAATAATAAATATATGAGCCAAATAATGATAAAAATTAATTCATAAAATTTATATAATATAATATTTATTATTATTTTCGATGAATAATGAAAAAATATTTATTTATTAAATAAAAAACATTCATGGTTTGATAAATATGATGGAGGATAAACATATCATGTTTAATGGTCTCACAGGAAAATGTTATATTAAATATAATTTAAATAAATATGAATTTATTTATTTCTAAAAATGATATGTATATACCTATAGGGTTTGTGTTTGTTAATAAATATAATAACTATATTTATATTATTATTAGACATGGTTTTCACTCAGGAATAAGTAATTGGTTAATGTCTTATCTACAATTACCTACCTTAGAATAGATTTATAAATATATAGTTATATCATATTCTAGGGTCAACTGATTATTTTCCACAAAAAACCTAAAGGTAATTCTCTCAAGCCCTAAGAGAATCCTCTAAAGAACTGACTTAAGAACAAGAGTGTTAATAATCCTCTAACCTCTCAAGTATTTGACTAGTCCTTAAGAAACATTTTTTGTAAATAGATTCTCGCTGCGATAGATTTCGATTGATTCATGTGATCAAGATCGATCTTATTGGCACCTATCAATTTTATAGTGATGTTCTGATATTTTGGAGCACATGTAGATAACTGCAATATGGATTCCACCCATAAATTTTACAATGAAATGAATGTATGACGAGAGAAGTTAACCAAATAATCAACATAAAAATAATTAAAAGGCAATATATTTCTAAATATATCTATAAATTATTTATAAATTATATGTGATGATATTGTCTTTTAGTTCTAAAATTTAAAAATCAATTAATCTTTAATTTAATTTTGTATTTCATGAAATTATTCATCATATAAATTTTAGATTATTCATTTATTTTGATAAAAATATTTGTTTGATATGCTTAATAGGTGATTTTTTTGTGCTCATAACCTTCAATCGCTGCCTACCCCATTGTGGCATGGACAACCTCCCTTTTTGAAATTTTACTAAGGAACGGAGTAATTCCTCATGGGAAAATAAGAATCATCCACAATGCATCCCATTTACTATGATGTGGTCCTCCCTAAATATATGAAACAAAGGAATGTAAAATGCCTTCAATTGAGAACAACCACCTTCCACATCATAAGGTTTTTTCCAATGATGTGGTTTACTGAAACTTAAAACTATTGATCTCCAAATATTTCCAAAACACTTCAACTTTAAAAAAACTCCAAAATTTTTCAAAAAAACCAAAATTATACAATATAAAATATCACACAAAAGGGTTATTGGAATGATTATAAGAAATAAAATCCCGAAGGATAGATCAATTTATTAGTCTTGGAAAATATATTATATACGAAAACATTACATTACATTATAAAACATAAAATGAAACATATATAATTATTTGATAATTCCATTATTCTTCTATCTTGACCTTGAATATCAGTCATAAAACACTTATTTGAATTCTAGGAAAATAAAACATAAGAAATTGGTGATCTCAGATGCTTATTAAGAGTAAAAAATACAGCAGAAGCTATCATAAATAACCATAAACTTTTAAGACAAGGTATAAAATTGAAACACATAATTTTTAAATATAATATTCTGTATAATATGGAAAGAATAAATCAAATAATTTCATTTGAACATTCACATGGATATTCTACTATTAGAATAATATCCTTTAATATGAATAACTAATCTCATAATGAGGGAATTCGTAATTCCAGATATCATAACCACATCGTAAAGGGATCATGGTAAGACCATATATAAATGGGTAAAAACCCAAACTAGTTTGTCTCATGAGACCTACTGATGAATCGAGGGGTTATAGTGGCCCCCACCCATTACTTACAAAGTTTAATACATTCCTCGATAGAAAAGGGTGTAACATAACATAAACATATGTATTAAATCTTGTATAAAAAATTTAATGCTTTAACCATAAACCACGAATGGTATAAAAATAGCACATCCACAGTTAAATATATCATAAAACCTTCAATAAAATATGGAATATTTTTTCATAATAAATCAACCTCAAACAATAATAAAATATAACAAATAATTTTAATATAGATGAAAATAATATAATACATTCATTAAAACTCTTTGGGAGAAATATCGATTTTTACATTGAAATTATTTAAAAGACACAAAATTATAAAAGAAAACATTTCTTGTAAAAATAACCTTTTAGGATTGTAATGGAAGATTAAAATGCTAAGGTTTCATAATGGTGTAATATAGCTTCTCGTTCTGTATAAGTTAAAAAAACATTCATTTTTTTAATTTTTTGAAAAATTCCTAAAGCTCCTCATTTCAAAAATGATGAAGATATTTCTTTCAAAATATTTTATAAAAATTCAAACATGGGTAAAAATTAATTTAAAATTTTATAGAAAGTATTTATAAAGGAATTTAAATAAACATGGACTTGGATGATAAAGATTTTCTATTATATACTTACATATAAACAACCTGGGATAATAATGAGATTGTTAAAAATTAACCCTTACCGTAGGTCTGATTTCCTCCGTACGTGTCCAAAACTCTTGTATAATGGTTTTAAACATTTTATTAGATTTTAATATAATCATAATAATAATTATTATATCATATATTATTCATTTATGAATTTATATTACCTGTTCATTTAACAATTCCTTGTTAAAGAAATGTTTCGGGTAATGACCCACTTTCTTAATCGTATGTGTTTTGACTTGTTATTCTTGATCATATTTATTAGATCATGATTTACTTACTTCCATAATTTAAAACATTATATATATATATCATATATATTTAGAATATAAATATATATATATATATAATATATGGAAAGGAATGCACCGTTCATGGAGACCGTAGGTCATACGTACCCATGAAGGTTGTTTCCGTTTTCTTATCGTATTGAATGGAAGTAATTAAATGACACAGATATATATACATAAATAAATACATATATACATATATACATATATATATATATATATTATTAACGTATCATTATTATGTCATATATTTCATATTTATTAAGTATATACATTTTTATAGTCATTCTGAAATATTTTTAATGCACGATAAATCTCATCGCGTCGTGGAGAGGTAGGTCGTACGTACTCACAAGCAACAATATCTTTCCCTTAATGGTTAAATGGTATAGAAATGGATGGTATATTAATTATTGAGAATAATAATAATGTCATATTCATTATTTATATACATTATAATCATCATTATAAACATCAAAATAAAATAGTGTGGAATAAAAAATTACACCGCGGTGTGGAGACGGTAAGTCGTACGTACACACACATGGTGATTTTTTTTATTAGGATGGATAAAAGGAGAAATATGGTTATACCATAATCATAATAACATATCATAATATATATGATACTATATTTATTACTTTTGTATGGAAACAACATAGGAAGAGGTTGTAGAAGAAGAAAAGAACTTTGAAAGAGTTAATAAAACAATTAGCTCTTCTTCGGGTCTCTCCTTTTGAGTTGCACAAAAGGAATCCTTAAGATGGATTTTTGCCAAAATTATGGCCTCTAGGAGGAAGTGATATTATTTTTGAGGATATTTGGGTAGGTATTGTTCAATCCAAATGGATTTATAGGTTTAAATAAAAGATAATGGAGATTCTCTTTTATAAGAGAGGGGAGGGGAACTTTAGGAAACTCCAAAACTATTAATTTATTATAAATTGATTTTTAATTTCAAATAGATCCAAAGTGATTTATTTAAAAGATGAATATGGATAAAAATACTCTCAACCAATTAATTTTAGACATGTTTTGATTTTTTTTAGACCTTATCATTTTTATTTATCCTTAATTAATCTATTTAATTTTAATTGTATAAATATTATTCTAAATATTAAAAGGACATAAATATTTAATTATGTGTTGTCCATAAATGGAAAATTTATGAAATTTTATGCATTATAATTTTCAATTTTCAGTTTTTAAATATTTTAATTATTTTTAAATTATTTAATAAGATGTTATTTTTATAAAATATCAATACTGTCAATTTTGATACTATTCATAACATTAAATTTAATTAAAATTAAAAAAAATATAACATAGAAAAATTAATTTAATATACTAATAACATGTCATAATATCCAATAAAATTCATGGAGTGCCTTAATTAATTCAAATTATATTTATTTTAATATTTTAAATACCATTTATTTGATATTTCTATTCATTAAATAATTCCTGCATCACAATTGTGTCATCATTAATGGTATTTATTTAATCACTAAAAATTATATATAAATTACTATAATGTAGGTAATTATTTTATATTCCTATAGAATATTTATAATCGTTTTTATCTCCTGGTTATCCCTATATTAAGATTAATATACTTATATAAAATGAGAGTGTGACATTTTGTTACATTCATTGATTTTATAATATCTATGTCATTTTCATGTAAAAGTGTCCATTAAATGATTCCATTTCTAAAATTTAGTGATAAGGGTCTAATTTAGTAATCTAATAGGATGTTTATAGGTGTTATATTAATTTTATAATATTATTTTTACCTTTAATTACCTGATTTACCCTTAACCGTGATAATTTTTTTTACTAAAGTTACTATTCATAATGTCAAAAAAATAAATAAGATATTTATATAATTTAGACCCACTAATTAAAAATATTGAATCCATTTTTAAAAATTTAACAGAAAATATTTGAAGTATATAAAATTATATTAATTCCATTGTTGGAATGAGAAAACGAGTTTTTTAATAGTAAAAACCATCAAAAAATTGACTTGTGTTTATATCTAGTTTTAATGTGAAAATAATCCCAATGATATAAATTATATTAATTTATACAAATATAATATAATTTTACTTTAAAATCATTCAAATTTATAATTTAACACTAGAAATTATTTTTATAAAAATAATTTGTTTTCATATTAAAATCTAGTATTTTTTACTATACAAAAAAACATGAAATTTATCAAAAAATACCAAAAACTAAACCAAATTAAATTTTGATATTAAAATTTCAAAGAAGAATTTTATTTTTTCAAATTTAATATATAAAATTTTCAAATATTATATTTAAAATGGGTTTTCCATTAAAAGGATGTAAAATTGCTTTTAAAAATAGCCTTTTAATATGTAAGATTGGATTAATTCTTATCTTATGCCTATAAAATCATTTGGATGGATATCAAAAAATTTGATTAATTATATAATATAGAAATTTCATAATTTTTTTAATGCTATTCATTCATTTTTATGTAATGTATATGTTATAACGGTTGTGTTAAAATAACAATATTTAACTATATATCATTTTTCATTTAAACTAGGTGTTGTGTGAAATGTAAGCTATCAAAGAGATTAAATTTAAGCAGAGACATAATTTAAAATCCTAGGGTGTAAAATTATCCCCTCATTCAATAAATTTCATCCTCATAATTTTTGAATTCAGGTTTTCTAACTAAGGATTGACTATTTAAAATTCCTTTATTGAAATCCCACATTGGGATAATGGTTGATAAAACTTCCACTTTATAAAAAAGTAAGGGAAGTACAAAGGTTACCAGAGACAACATATACAAGGGTTTCATATAGGAAAACATAGACATGAAATAAAAATCTAACCATCAAGTTCTAATTGAGAGTGATTGATAACATGGTTAGGAGAAAGTTAACAATCACAAATCTATAAATCTACAATGATCTAGGGGACCATTTAATTCATCAAAAAAAAGTACTAGGATAGAATTTTTTTTATTTCAATATCCTATCCCTAGAGTTGAAGAATTTTTTAATATTAAGATAATCACTTAAATGATTTCTTTCTATGTCATAAGAATAGTCTCATCCTTTGGGTGTGCTTTGATCTATTTTCACTTCATCCCTTTCACCTCGAAATGAAAGTTCAAAATGAATTTTTCATGCATGAATCACTTGTAATAAATCACAAAGCCGACAAGTATACCCTTCACCCTCTAAATGAGTACTGAAATGAAAAAGGTTAGCCCAAAGTAACCAATACTTCATGAATTAACCTCAAATGATAATATCAAATGTTCAAATTACTCCAAACCAACCTTAAGACTTATCCAAAATACTTCTTTACAAATTAACATTCCAAAAAGGTATCTAAATTTCCAAAATCAATCATAACATTAGATTCCCCAAACAATATAATGTTTCTCTTATTGACATATACCAAATACTTAATCACCTTAAAATATTTAATGAAATTTTTCAAGCCTCCAAATCCTTAAAGAATGTGTATTGCAGCACAATCCTTATATGTTACATTATTCTTATAATCATAAAATAATAACATAATTCTTGAATCCAAAAAAACAAATACATTAATTATTCCACTTCAACCATAGTAACTATATAATCTTTATCTTGATCCATTTGATTATTCTGAGATATATTCCATTGATGCTTTGGACAATCATTTACATAATGTCCCATCTCTTTACAATTATAGCATTGCACATTTACTGCTTCTTTATTTCCCTTACAATCACAAACCTGGTGTCCTTTCTCTCCGCACTTGTAACAAACACTCATTCCTTTCAGGAATTTATTCGGGTGTTTCTTCCCACAATTATCACATATGGTAAAATCCTTCTTTCCCTTTTTCCCTTTATCCATCTCTTTCTCCACTATTCTCTTCTTCTCTTACTTTACCTTAAAGCCATATGACATAGAAAATTCTTTCTCTCTCTTGATATCACATGAGGCTATATATTTATATGATGAGAATGTTTAGGAGACCAGTTACTTTCATAAAAATGGTTTTAACCCATCAAAGAAATGATCAATATTACTTATTGGGTTATGTATGTAGTTTATATCATTTCTTGATAACCATGTAAAGTTGGCCTCATACTTTTCAACATTTGTATCCACCTTTTTCCATAGATTAAAAAATTTTCTCTCCATATAAGATCTCTGTTCACAAGGGAAATACTTTTCTAAGAAAATTTCCTTAAAATATTTCCATTACATAAATGAAATTTCTCCCCCCTCTTTCTTATTTTTAATCAGTGGCCACTATTGATCCACATATCCCCTGAGATTATAAAAAGACATGAGAACCTTCTCCCTTTAATTGCTTCCCAAAGTATGAAATATCTTCTCTAAATAACTTACTCTTTTTTCAGCTGCAAATGGAGTCTTAGTCCCATTGAATTTTGGAGATTTTTTTCTCATGAAGCGGTCTAACATTTATCCTCTACATTGTGGATCAAGATAATCCATACAGGTAAGGATATTATTCATAACCTGAGTCAGTTATCCCAGAATAGTTATAAGTTTTTCAGTACCAGCTAAATCTCCGACTCCAAGATCATTATCTTTCATAGGAGGGAAATACCTACATGGATTATTTGCATTGATTTAGTTTCTATTCCTTCCACTAGGTACCATTTCTAAACAACAACATTCACTATATTAGGTTGTAAATCGTAATGTATAATTTAAAAATATGTAACATAAATTAAAAAATTTATGCATACGAAATCTCATAATCATAAACTCGGTTTATTTTGGGACATATTTAATCATAAATACTTCATAATTGTTTGTAAATAAAATGTGAATTATCCTAGTCATATCCATCGGGATTGTCGAACCATGTGTCTAGTAAGGTCTGTTGTTGTGTACCAGGTTACCTCGACTCTGACACAAAACTCCTTATTCGATTTATTAATCCAAGAAACATATGTTCTAGAACTCATCCACTTGTAGTATCCAGCCAAGGATATATTTTATAGGAATAACCACATAATCTCTATATTACAAAAAATTATAGGGCGTTATTCTATACTTATCCTTAAAGTGTATATTAGGGTTATGTTCCCTAATCTACATTTTATAAATATAGTTTCTATGGTTTTTACTAAACTTCCTCTCATACCAACTATAATTCCCTGACCCCAAAAACCCAAAGTCAATGTATTATTTTAATACATTGGCATGATTACAAGGAATCAAATCTCGAAGGTCCGATCAGTTTAGCAGTCTAGGAAAATAGATTAAATACATGAACCTTCCATTATAATTCAAAACATAAAATGAAACATAGATAATTATTTGAAAATTAAATTATTATTCTAGATTAAACCTATATAATAGTCATAAAACACTTCTTGGAATACTTGGAAAATAAAACATAAGAAAGGGGTGAGCTCTGATGCTCAGTAAGGGTAAACAATATAGCAGAAGCTATCATAAATAAGCATAAACTTTTTAAAAGGGTATAAAATTGAAACACATGCCTTTTAAAAATAATGTTTAGCATAATATGGATATAATAATTCAAATAATTCCATTTGAACATTCACATGGACATTATACTAGTCCAATAATCACATGTAATATCAATAACTAATCACATGATGAGGGAACGCATAATGTCGGAAATTATAACCACATCGTCAAGGCCTCATGACAATACCATATATAAATGGGTAAAAACCCAAACTATTTTTCCTCATGAGACCTACCAATGCATAGAGGGGCTACAGCTGGCCCCACTGATCACTTACTAAGTCCAATTCATTTCTCAATAGAATATGGTGAAAAATAACATAAACATTCATGTTAAAACTAGTATAGAAAATGTTAATACTTTAACCATGAACCACGAACAGCATAAAAATAGCACATCCATATAAAAACATATCATAAATCCTTCAATAAAATATGGATGATTGTATCATAATAAATATAGTAAGGAATCATAATGGTGGAAAATAGCTTCCCACACCATATAAGTTAAAAACATTAATTCATTAATTTGTTGAAAAGATCATAAAGTACATCATTTTGGAAAATGACAGAAATATTTATTTCAAAATGTTTTATTAAAATTAAAACATGGGTAAAAATGATATTTAAAAATTATAGATAATATTGTGTAATACATTTAATTAAACTCGTAAATGGATGATAAAGATTTTATTGTAGATACTTATGTATAAATAACCTCTAATGGAAGAAAGTAAATGAAATATAAACATATAGATATTATCATAGTATCATTATTTTTTAATATATTTCATATTTATTTAATATATACATTTTTATAATCATTCAGAAATTATTGTAATGGAGGATGAATCTAATCACATCGTGGAGACGGTAGGTCATACGTACTCACGAGCGATAGTATCATTCTATTAATGGTTAAATGGTATGGAAATGGATGGTATATTAATTATAAAGAATCATAATATTGTCATATTCATTATTTATATAAATTATAATAATCATTATACCCATAAAAATAAAGTAGTGTTGAATAAAAAATTACACCATGGTGTGAAGTTGGTTAGTAGTACGTACGTATGCATGGTGATATTATTATTCATAGGATGTATAAAAGAAGGAATATGGTTATAAAATAACCATAATAAGATCTTATCATATATATGATACTGTATTTATTACTTTAGAATGGAAACAATGTTGGAAGAGGAAGTGGAAGAAGAAAAGAAATTCGAAAGAGTTGATAAAACAATTACCTCTTCTTCAAGAATCTACTTTTGATTTGCTCAAAAGGACTCCTTCGGTTGTATTTCAGCCCAATGTATGGCCTCTAGGATGAAGTTAGGGAATTTTTGAGTAGAAGTGGGTAGGGTTTGACTGAGAAAAATGGCTTTATAGGTGTGAATAAATGTTAATGTAGATTCCCTTTTATAAGAAAGGGGTGGGGAACTTTAGGAAACTTCAAAACTATTAATTTATTATAAATTTATTTTTGAATCCAAATAGCTCTAAAGAGAGTTCTTTCTAAGATAATATGATTATGGATCGAAATACTATCAAAAAAATAATTTTATACATGTTTTAATTTTATTTAAAACCCTATAATTTTCATTTATCCTTAATTAATCTGTTTAATTTTAATTATAGAAATAATATTCTAAATATTAAAAGATTATAAATATTTACTTATGTTGTATCAATTGTCAATAAATGGACACTTTATGAAATTTTATAAATTATAATTATCACTTTTTAGTTTTTAAATATTTTTATGATTTTAAATAATTTAATGAGATTTTATTTTTATAGAATATCAATAGTTTCAATTTTGGAACTATTCAAAACATTCCCTTTAATTAAAATCCAAAAAGAAAGATAAATTCAAAAAAATTAATATATACCTAACATGTCACACACTACAGGAAAAACAGGCTTTTGCGATGGGCTATTTTCGATGAGATTAATTCTCGTCGCAAGTAGTCATTCCCAGAGGTCATTTGTGACGGGGGGGGGGGGGGGGGGGGGGTCGACCCATCGCAAATAAAAAGTTATTTGTGACAGGTTTTAGGGTCTCATCAAAAAAGGTAATGTGCGCTTTGGCGTGGGTTGTGCGCTTTGGCGAGGGTTGCGCGCTTTGGCGTGGGTTGCACGCTTTGGTGCTAGTTCCGCGCTTTGGCGCGGGTTGCTCGATTTGGCGCTGGTTGCACGCTTTGGCACAGGTTGCACACCAAAGCATGAGAAGGTTATTTGTGCTGGGAAAATCTCCCCATCAAAAATAGTGCATTAGTTGTAGGGTATTCGCGACGGGTCCTGTCGTAAAAAGCCGTGGAAGAAAATGGGTTTTTGCGATGAGATGTTGTCTGTCACAAAATGTGTCTTGGTGGGACACTTTCTGTGATGGGTCCCGTCGCAAATACTGGTGGCGGTAAATGGGTTTGTTGTGATGGGATGTTGTCCCGTAGCAAAAAGTGTGTCGGCAGGGCACTTTTTGTAACCAGTTCTATCGCAAATACCTTTTTAACTATTGATAGCAATTAATGAGGGAAAAGGTATTTGCGACGGGATACCCGTCGCAACTAATCTAACCTATATATATACCCCCCTATGTTTTTCTTTCTCTTCACCTCGATTCTTATTTCCTCTCTCTCTCTAAACTCTATTTTTTGAGTGAAAATTTCTGAGTTAGTTTTTTTTACAGAGAAGTTGTGAAGTTTTTTACATCAATAAGAGATCAAGTTTAAAGGTATTTATATTTTATTTAATTTAGTATTTATTAGTACTAATTTTTATTAATTAGTAATAATTGATAATTATTAATGAAAATTAGTATTGTATATAAATAATTACTTATAATTAGTAATTAGTAGTTGTAAATAGTAGTTATTAATATCAATTAATGCCAATTAGTAATAGTTACATTTATTTAGTAATAATTATGGGTATTTAGTAATAATTACGGGTAATTAGTAATAATTACGGGTAATTAGTAATAATTACGGGTAATTAGTAATAATTACGGGTAATTAGTAATAATTACGGGTAATTAGTAATAATTATTGGTAATTAGTAATAAATAGGAATAATTAAGAATAATTAGGAATAATTAGTAATAAATAGGAATAAATAGAAATAAATAGAAATAAATAGAAATAAATATGAATAAATAGGAATAAATTTGAATAAATAAGAATAATTAGGAATAATTAGGAATAATTTGTAATAATTAGAAATAATTAGTAATAATTAGTAATAAATAGGAATAAATAGAAATAAATATGAATAAATAGGAATAAATAGCAATAAATAGGAATAAATTGGTATAAATAGGAATAAATATGAATAAATATGAATAAATAGGAATATTTAGGAATAATTAGAAATAATTAGGAATAAATAGGAATAAATAGGAATAAATGGGAATAAATGGGAGTAAATAGGAATACATAGGAATAAATAGGAAGAAATATGAATAAATAAGACTAAATAGGAATAAATAAAAATAAATAGGAATAAATAGGGAATTAGTAATTATTAGTAATTATAAGTAATAATTTGTAATAATTATTAATAATTAGTAATAACTAATAATTAGTAATAATTAATAATAATTAGTAATAATTAGTAAATTTTTAATAATTAGTAATAAGTAGTAATAACTAATAATTAGTAATAATTCGTAACAATTGGTAATAATTAGTAACAATTAGTAATAATTAGTAATAATTAGTAATAATTAGTAATAATTAGTAATAATTTGGAAAAATTAGGAAGAATTGGGAACAATTATGAAGAATTAGAAAGAATTAGGAACAATTAGGAAGAATTAGTAACAATTAGGAAGAATTAGTAACAATTTGGAACAATTTGGAACAATTAGAAATGAAATCAATTGTAATAAATTGTAATAACTTGGTATAATTTCCAGTGGATTGACGGAACTTTTTTTGCTCAATGAATCTTCTCTGTTCAACTTTCATCGACTGAAAACATTATGAAAATTATGCTTCTATGTATGCATATCCAATCTCACATGCACGAGTTTGAATATTCATTCGTAGGACCACATTTTTCATAATGTGTTCAGGCGGTGACCATTTTAAGAGGATGATTCATCGACGAAAAGGGGGCTCTTTTGTCTGAAGGCTTATTTACTTGCAGCTTTCTCACACATAAATCACAATTAAGAATCTGCTCTAAGGTATGCATATTCATTCTCATATGCATGAGAATGAATATGCATACCTCCAACCAGATTTTTCATTGTGATTTTTGTGAGACAAAGTTGCAAGTAAATGATCCATCGGACACAAGATTAGTTGTTAATCCATCAGAAATTATGTCACCCATAAGTAATGGAAATTATTAAGAAGTTGTTGTAATTATTTATCCTTTTTTTTCAGATAGTGTTTTTATAATTTCAAATTACTCAAAAATAGTAATGATTTTATATTTTGTAGAAAAATATGGAATAAGGAAGTCAACAAGAGTCATTATTAAATGATCATGCTTGGATACTTCAGCGTAGAAATCCAAAATGGTTCTGACTTAAATCCTATATATATTGAGGGTGTTGAATATTTCTTATCATTTGCATCATCAAAACTATAGTATGTTTGAGAAGGCACAATAAAGTGTCCTTATAAAAAAATTGCTATTAGAACGTTTGACACATTTGACAAGGTTGGGGGACATCTCTTGCAGTTTGGTTTTCAACCAGATTATACTTTTTGGTATCAAAATGGTGAACATAGTTCCAAAGAAGATACTGATAACTTGATTCTAGATCCATCGTGGTTTCAAAATTTAGTACATGATGTTGCAGGTCTACCTGTTTAACAAACTAAAACTCAAGATGATATTGATTTAACTCCTGAATTGGCACCATCCAAATTTTATGATTTTTTGAGGTTTTCTGAGGATGCATTATATCCTGGTTTCAAGATAAGAAAATTAGAAGTGGTTGTAAAATTTATGGCTTTTAAATCAGATAATTCAATTTCAAAAAACTGTTTTGATCAGATATTTTCTTTGGTTAAAACATTGTTACCTGAAGGAAATGTGTTTCCTAGAAATTACTATGAGAGCAAGAGGCTGGTTCGTAATCTGGGCCTTAGTTATCAGAAGCTCAACCAGCGAAGTCTGGATCAATTCCAGTAAAACAATTGAGATATTTCCACCTTACACCCAGGTTGTAGTGTTTATTTATGTCTGCGAACACAGTGTAAATAATGTCATGGCACAAAACCAAGATTTCAACTGATAAAAGTTTGAATCATCCATCTTATGGTGATTCATGGAAACATTTTGACCATCTGCATCCATCTTTTGTTTTAGAAGCCTGAAATGTGCGATTGAGTCTTTCTACTAACGGTTTCTGTATGTTTGGTTCTTATGTTAGTCAGTATTCATGTTGGCCTATCTTCATAACTGCATACAATTTACCTCCATGGATATGGATGAAGGATCCCTATATCTTTTTGACCTTATTAATCCTAGGACATCTGAAAAATAATATTGATGTTTATTTGAAACCATTTATTGATGAGTTAAATACATTTTAGAGTGATGGTGTTAGTACATATGATATCGATGCAAAACAAAATTTTATATTAAAAGCTGCATTGATGTGGGTGACTAGTGACATTCCAAAATATGGCATGTTATCTGGCAGGAGTACACATGGTCTGAAATCGTGTCCTTGCTGTATGAAAGACAACAAAGCCTTTATTCTCATCAATGGAAAAAAAACATTGCTATTTTGACTGTCATTGCAGATTTCTTCCAACCGGTCACCCTTTTAAGAGGAACAAATCTCATTTCAGAAAAGGTACAATTGAAAGCGATGAACCTCCAAAAATGATCTCAGGTATAGAGTTAAAATTAGTTGTATTTTCATTACCTCCTATCACATCTAGGCCAACAGTAAACTAATAAAAAATTCATGGCTTTGGGAAAGAACATAATTGGATAAAGAGAAGAATTTTTTGTGATATTCCATATTGGTCTGATTTGTTGGTCCGCCACATGTTGGATGTCATGCATATTGAGAAGAACTTTTTTGATAATTTATTTCATATAGTTTTGGATACACATGGTAAGATCAAAGTTACTGTAAAGGCATGATTATATCTTGCCCAAATTTGCAAGAGACCAGAACTTGAACTATTTGAAAATGTCAGATCACAAAGGTTAATGAAGCCAAAAGCATCTTATACACTATCCAAAGAGAGTCGCTTATTATTTTTTCAGTGGATTGTAGATTTGATACTTCCATATGGTTATGATTACAATTTGGATAGATGTGTTAATAATGGCTATATTACCGAATTAAAAAGTCATGATTGTCATGTTATAATGGAAATACTTATGCTGATTGGATTTAGAGTTTTGTTGAATTCTATGATTCGGAATTTGATAACATACATATCATATTTTTTTCAAGACATTTTTGCAATGACAACAGACTATAATGCACTAAGAAAACTGTTAGAAGATGTTGTTGTAATTATATGTAAACTGGAAAAAAATCATTCCGCCGACATTATTTGACTCAATGGAGCATCTGATATTACATATGTTACATGAAGCTAAATGTGGGGGTCTAGTATAGTTTCTATGGGTATACCCATTCGATAGATACATGAATAAATTGAAGAAAAAAGTACGTAACAAAGAATCAGTTGAAGGCTCAATTGCTGAAGCTTATTTGAAAGAGGAAATTTCTTTTTTCTACTCTCATTATTTTGAATCTGAATATCCCTCAAAACACAATATCATGGGATGAAATGAGGGGAATGTTAATGACGAAATGGACAATCAATTATTAGTTTTTAATCAGCTAAATATTGCCTTTCAGTGGAGTTTACGAAAGATGGATTTCAGATGATGAATATCAAAAAGCTCATATATATGTTCAGCTTAATAGTGAAGAAATGACATCATTTGTACTAGGATTGCTTCTATCACTTAATATATAATTTATGTTATAGTATATAAACATATTTTATTTGTAGTTTATATGATAATCATATCAAAAAACAACTTCCCCAAATTAGAGCATCTACTCTTGAAGAACGCAGACTAAAACAATTTTATCAATGGTTTCAAAAACTGGTAACATAAATTATTAATGGTTTAATATTAATTCCATTTATTATTTTTTATATTGATAATTGTTTTACAAATTTTATGGTGTCTCAACATGATGATTAAATTGATAAGTGACTGTGTATATTGAGTAACCCACCATCCAAAATGGTTAAATCTTATAATTCATATGTGGTGAATGGTTTTAAATTTCATATATGTGCATATGGGGAATCAAAAAAACAATGAACAATGGAGTTTTCTTTAGAGGATCGCATCACAGAGAAACTAAAGTTGATTTTTATGGCATTCTGGATGAAATTATTGAGCTGTATTATCTATGATAGAATTACATAATGAGGTTTAAATGTTGGTAATTGGATATTGAGAGAGGCTTGCATGTTCATATGACTCATGGAATCATCGATATTAAATATAAAAGTCTTCTTGCAGTAAATGAACCATTTTTTCTATCTCAACAGGCACATAAAATCTATTACGCAATGTACTATTCTACCTCAAAAGACCTGAGGGATTGGAGGAGCATAATAAAAATGAAATATCGGGAAAATCAGTTTACTCAAACTGAATGTGGTTCCACTTAAGTGGAAGGAATTGAAATTTTTCAAGAGATTGCTCAAAATCCATCTTTTTCAAAAAAGAGACAAGAATATCGATGATCCCACAATTAAGGATCGATGATGATGAAGATTTTAATGATGTTACAAATTAATTTGAGATGATCAGAGATGATGAAACTAAAACTCATATGGATGTTGATGATGATGAGGAGGAGGAAGATGAAGACATTGACATTGACAGATATGGAGATGAGGATGAAGATGGACATTGACACAGTTAAATGTTGGTTATAATCATAACTAATATATATCTATATATAATAGTTATTTTCAACTATCTGTTAACAATAATCTTTTTTTTCTTTAGATGGACCCCGATCTATTTTGCAAGTTGTAGGAGGCTGACCTACCTTTGGATGAGGTGGATTTTGGATCATATGACCCTCAGCCTACAGGCGGTTTAGGGGGTACATGAAGGGGGTGCGGTCATGCATGACTGATGATTCCTGACCCTATCCACGAGCGACGTCCACATCTTGGCTTCGATCCATGCACACGGAGGTATGATAACCTGTATATTTTAGTTATATTTCATTAATGTATTTATATATATACTAATTGTTTGATTATTTATTCCTTTTTCACAGTTTTTTACATGTTGTTGTTGGACAGGGGAATGTTATCTTGCACAATTATTTTTATCAGCCATAGATCCCATGGGAACAGATTCTTGTTGATGTGCGGCTCGACATGTTCAATCATTGGATGGTATTTAAATAAATAATATTTACTTTGATATTTATTTTATTAATAACTTGATATTATAAATTATTAGTAGGATTTATGGTATCCCATCGATGATAGCATATGTGATGCTATCCACGCGGCGTGGTAGGTGTCTATGAGTGACCGTTTTTGTTAGTTTTTGCACAATTTGAGAAGAACGACCATTAATAAAGAAAGAGTGTCATAATTTGATGATTCGTGTAGATCCCACCAACTAGAGTACATTTCATCTCATGTTTTGGATGGATTATGTTTACACTGGTTTGGTGGTGGATTTCAGAGGAGATCTTTAGTGGGTCGGCAGAACTGGGGGAGACAAGAGGTGACACATCGAGCTGGTAACCATACATTCAATACCTATAGAGAACATCTGGTAAGTATCTTTTTTAAATATTTTATATAATATTCAATATAAATAGTTTATTTTAAATTTTTGTAGGTAGTCAAGCATCCTGATATTACAGAGTACGACGTTTATCGGTGGATGTACAGTGATCCAGCCACTGGAGAGATTAGAGGTGATCTTCAGCATCAAATTGTAGTTAGTATTATTTTTTCAGTTTAACAACTAACTGCATATAATATTTTCAAAATTTTAATTTTAAATTAGAATTGAAGGAGTCATATGAGGCTGCTACCTCTCAGACACAGGTTGAGAGTCAGGATGAGATGACTGATCAGACTAGTTCCCGCTATTTTAATGAGGCAGCATAGATGCATGCGACTCAGTATAGCTTTGAGAAGGGCAGAGTAGTTGGTATCATCTCTCATTTAACTCCTGGTACTTATTATGATACTGCTGCGATGTCTCCGTCCAGCTCAAAAGGATCTCATGGAGAGGCATCTTCTAATCTATCACTGTATCAGGAGCATTTTCGAACTCAGACTGAGCTTATAGAGAGTTTGTAGAAGCAGCATGAAGAGATGTGTCAGCGGCAGCAGCAGTATGAGGAGGAGATGCGTCGATGGCAGTAGCAGCATCACAAGCAGATGGAGTACATGCACCGTCTAACACATAGTTTAGGGGTGGAGTTTCCTCCCCCCATCTCCTACAGCTCCTCCACCTCCCCTAGAAGACGACACCCCGAGTGATTGTTTTATGGTAAAAACACTTGAATTCAAGATTTTTTGTATTATGAACTATCTACAGTTTATGTCTTTTATATTGATGCAAATATTGCATAATTTATTTTTTTTTATTTTTAAAATTTTATTATTTATTATTAGTATTATATTTATTATTTTTTTCTTATTTTACTAATAATAATAATAATAATTTTTTATAATTTTTTGTATAATTTGTAAATATAGAAAATTTTAATTATTTTTTAATTTTTTATTATTTTAATAATATTAATATTAATTTTTCATTAATCATAATTTTATTAAATATATTTTTTAGTATTATGTTTTTTAATGTTTATTTATTTTACTAATAAGAATAATATTAATTGATGATTTTTTTATATTTTTTTGAGAATATAGAGAATTTTAATATATTTTATTTTATTATTATTTTAATAATATTAATATAATTTTTTCATTAATCAAAATTTTATTAAATATTTTTTTATATTTTATATTTGTGACGAGACCTTTTGTGATGGGCTCCCAATGCAAATAGTTTAGATATAAATTTTTAATAAAAGTATTTGTGATGAGCCTACCGTCTCGTCGAAAATAGTATTTGCGACAGGCCCATAACAAAATATTTTTATATATAATGTATATATTCATAGACTTATTTTCGACGGGGAACTTCCGCATCGCAAAAGTTTTACTTATATATAATGTATATAATCAGAGACTTATTTGCGACGGGAAACTTTTCCGTCGCAAATACTATTTTTTTAGACGAGTCTGTCACAAAGAATAGTTTTTGCGACGTCGTTTACTGTAATAGGCTATTTACAACGGGGCCCCGTCACTAAAACTTATTTGCAACGGGATCCCATCGCAAATAGCCCATCGTAGATACCTCTATTTCTTATATTGATAGTCACCTATAAATTTTTTTGTGCCACCTTAATTAATTCAAATCATATCTCTTTTAATATTTTTAAAACCATTTATTTGATATTTCTATTAATAAAATAATTTATGTATCACTATTGTGTCATCATTAATTGTATTTATTTAATCTCTTAAAATTATATATCAATTATTATGATGTAGTTAATTCTTTTATATTCTTAGATACTGTTTATAATCTATTTTATCTTCTGATTATACATATATTAAAATTAAAATACATATATAAAATGAGAGTGTCACATTTTGTCCCATTCATGGATTTTTATAATATCTATGATAATTTCATGGAAAAGAATCCACTAAAAAATAAATTTCTAAAAATATGGGATAATGGTATGATTTAGTCATAAAATATGATTTTGATAGGTGTTAGGGAAATTTTATAATATTATTTTTAACTTAAATTACTCAAATTACCCTTAACTACGGTAAAAAAAAATTACTAAAGTTACTATTCATAATGTCAAAAAAAATAAAATAGAACTATTTATATAATTTATACCTACTGATTCCAAATATAGATTCCATTCAAAAATTAGTATATAGAGTTTTCAATAATCAATTTTAAATTAATCTTGTTGATGGAATGAGAAAATGGGTTTTTTAAAAGTGAAAAAACCATCAAAAGATTAACATGTGTTCATATCCAGTTTTAATGCGAAAATAATTCCAATGACCTGCATTATATACAATGATTAAAATATAATATAATTTTACTTTAAAATCATTCAAATTTATAATTTAACACTATAAATTATTTTTATGAAAAAAAATCAATTAAACTTTAGTGTTTTTTTACTATTCATCAAAACATGAAACTTATCAGAAAAATACCAAAAATTGAACCAAAGTAAATTTTCATGTTAAAATTTCAAAGAGTAAGTTTATTTTATAAAATTTAATATATAATAGTGTTAAATATTGTATTTAAAAAAGGTCCTCCATTAAAAGGCGATAAAATTTCTTTTGGAAAAAAATAGCCTTTTAATGCATAAGATTGCATTGATTCTTATCTTACGCCTATAAAATCATTTTCAAGGATGTAAAGACATTTTTTTAACTACATAATATTGAAATTTTATAATTTTTTTAATACTATTCATTCATGCTGATGTAATGGCTGGGTTATAACGGTTGTGGTAATATAACAATATTTAATTATATATCAATGTTTATTTAAACTTATTGTTGTGTGAAACATTAGTTATCAAAGAGATTACATTTAAGAAGATACATAATATAAAATATTGGGGTTTTATAGTATTACTAGTAGGGAAAGGTCCTGGATGAATAATATATTATTATATACATAAAGTTTACAATTGATTTGAGTTTTTTCGATAGGTATTAGAATTTATTTGTCTTCTATATTTTTTACCATAGAATATGTTGAAGGAGGACGAATGATCCACTGAAAAAATATTTGAGAATGAATTTTTTAATTTTAAAAAATAATTTTGAGCTTGAATTAATGAATGTAACCCTTATAACGAATGTTCTCTAAGAACGAAGCACATGGAAAATATTTATAATAATATTATTATCGTAATTTATTACATTGTATTACTAAAATTAAAGTTCATAAGATGAATACATGAAGCTTATCTAAAAATATCAATTTTTTTGAACATTATATTTAAAAATTATTTCTATTTGTCTCTTAGTAATAATTGCAGAGTCATAAATTCATCATTACAATGTGTGGGCATAGTTACAATGTGGCGGTTTGTAATTTTTAAAGAAAAATAATTACCTCATATGGATCTTATGATACTTTAATAGTTTATAAATCTAATGAGTGGTGTAATAAACCTTATTATAAAAACATTAATTCTCCCAATGTTCATTTTTCTTATGGTCAAGTTGTAGGGGATATAATCCTCAGTAATTTTTATGTGATCAAATATAACCTTGTAAAGAATCTTGCCTGTGTGTTTTGTAATTCTCAACATAAAATCATTTAAATCTATTAATTAATAAACCTCTCTCCATTAATATATTAAAAATGTTCGAGAAGAGGTTCTATAAATATGCATATATCCTTCAGTTGAATGTTTTCAGTTGAGGTTTTTCCTTCAAATCTACTATTTTTTTGTAATCTTATTTTTTATTATTCAACATGGTATGAAAATTAAATTCTATTAAAGGGGGGGAGAGATGGATACATGTTTGTATAACTTAGGAATCAAGTCAATAATAAATATTCTTCATTGGAATAGATTTTGTTTCTAAAGTTATAACAAATCTGGTAGAAGTTGTTGCACCTTATAAATTATCTCTATATTTCTAATGGCATCGATAGATCAAAAACACATATCACTCCACCATGAAACTTCTACAATAAGAAGAAGAGATAATAAAACCCTTTCAAAATATTTGTCTATAATAAAATGTACTCACTGTGGAATTGTCCATCTAACCCCATAAATTGTTAGTTGGATCCCATAGGAGGGTGTTAGATCTCTGGAAAAACTATAATAGTGTATTGTTTTTTATGTTCAAAACCTTGTGAACTACATAGTATTATGTTGATACCTTGTATTCGTTGTCTATCCCACCTTGAAATTCAATTATAACTGGACCATACGTGCAATAACTAGGGTTTTGTTACAAAATTCAAAAAATAAGATAATAATAAAAAATTAAACAAGTTATGTTTTAATAATGGGTTCAAGATCTAATAGAAAATTAGTGAAAGATAAAAATTTTCCAAAAGAGAATTAATTGAACACAGAATATGAGGCTTGTAGAGATGAAAATGTTCATTTTGAGTTTTATTTCAATGTTTTTGCACGTATATATTGATGTTTATTTGTATATGAAGGAAACTAATGGAGAAGAGGTCTCAAGTAGTAGAAAGAGGAGATAGTGGTTTAAGGTTTATAGGGGTGGGTGGGGATATTAATCTGTGGATGGTGGGTGGTGCACAGGAGCCACCCCTCCCCAAATGAGTTCTTTATGTGTTTTCTGAATTTTATTAAATATTTATAGGTTAATTTTTTTTAAATGTGGTAGAAAGGTAGAAGGCCCTCTGCCACCTTTCAGAAAAATAAAATAAATAAAATAATTATATATGTATTTATATTTATAAATTCATAGGTTTTTATATTATGATATATATATTTAAATATATATATATATATATATATTGTTTTTGTTTTATGTTGATTATAATTATGTCCTTAATATCTAAAAGGGAAAATGTTATGTTTTAAAGAAATAGATTTTGTTGCACTCACATTTGTATTCAAATAGAGATACCAAGTAGATTTTTAAAGATCAAATTAGGATAGTTGGATTTATATTCTGCTAATGGATGAAGGTTGGTTGCTCTATCCATTGGATCCCACCACCACATATTTGTAACAAGAATTATTTTGGTTTTAAATAAATATTATTATATTCCTAGTTTTACCAAGAACGTCATACCTATTTCTTTCATTAGCATGGGAAAATTTATTTTCAGGTTTTTGAATAAAAAATGATACTTTTATAAGAATAAAATTTTTCATGGTATATAAAAACTCAATAATGATGTTTATATATTTAATTATAAAAACCAAGTATTAGAAATTGATAAAGAATTAAGTTTTCATGACTCATTTCACACTCAATTTTGGAATCACCATATTGGTCATGTAAACAACCTGAATTTGATAACGATTTATGCATATGGTTGCGTATACTCATTTGATATTACACTAAATTAAAAATATCACATTTTTTTACAAGGAGAAATAACCAATCCACTATTTGGTGGATAATTTAAAAGGGCTAAAGAGCTTCTAGAGTAGGAAAAAATTGATGTGTGTAGACTTTTCCTTATATAATCTAGAGGTTAGAATTCTTACTTTAAATCTTTTATGGATGTCTTATGTATATATGGATATGTGTACTTTATGAGGTATAATTTTTAATATTTTGAGAAATTGAAAGAGCTCAAGAATGAAATAGATAATTAAATTGGAGATAAGATAAATAATATTTGATTTGATTGAGGTGGTGAGTATCTTAATGAAGAGTTTATTGATTTTTTATGGGAGTTTGGGATCCTTTCCCAACTTACTCCTTATTATGTACCATAGTAGAATGGTGACAGGGAAAGTAGGAAGTATACCTTTCTTGATATGGTGATGTCTATGATGATTCATGAAATTATTCCATTATCCTTTATAGATATTCACTAAAAACTACAATATAAACACTATACACTGTTCTAACCAAATTTCCAAACTATATCCCATACCAGTTATGGACTAAGAAGGAAGTTTTTTTTCTAAACATGAATGCATGAGGATTTGAGTCATTTTTAAGGATTCAACCTAAAATAAAATGGTGCCCAAGGGATAAAGTGTATCATTATAGAATATCCTAAGGAAACTAAAAGATGTTACATATACAACCCTTTAAATAAAATATTTGTGGTCAAATGATATCCCACCTTTATAGAGTGGTAACTTATACTAAAGATGGATATTGAGAGAAATATTGACTTCGATGAAGTTTATTTTCATGATACAAAAGTGTTAGTGCATAAACATATTCCAAAGTTTCTCTTAGAAGATTTGTTCATGAAAAAAAAGTATTATTTAGGAGCTTTAGATAGGTTATAGAATCCAAAACATATGGTTTTATAGTCACCAATGATGGTGACTTGTTATTGGTTGAAAATAATGACCATATTTACTATAAGGAGGCAATAGATAGTTCGGAAGTTGCAAGATAGAAATAATCCATGAATTCAAAAATGGATTCCATGTATGAGAACTAATTATGGGTTCTGGTTGATCTTAAAGTTGATATAAATATCATTGAGTGAAAATGAATCATTAAGAGAAAATTGGTCATGGAATTTAATGTGAATAGATATAAATAAAGGCTAGTGACTAAAGGGTTTAAAAAAATAAGGCAATGGATACAATGAAATCTTTTCTCCAGTTTCAATGTTTAAATCCCTCATAATTCTAATTTCCATAAAATCTTTACACGATTATTATATTTCACATATGGATGTCAAAATAGATTTCCTTAACATGATATATTTAATTTTAATTTCATTAAATTAAATACTATTTAATTCACTGTTACATAATTATAATATTATTATTCATTATAAATATATAAATTATAAATATATATATATATATATATTGTTTTTTCATACACTTACTATACTATTTTATTTCAATCATTAAATTAATTTGTTTTAATAAAACTTATAATAAATCAATGTGAGACTCAAATGAAGGACTTGTGAACTATGAATTTTTTATAGATCCTCTATTTCTATAGGTCTAGAAATTCTATTAGCTTGATTTATTTTTATACTCTATTCATGATTATTATTATGTTATATTACTCCTTTTTTGTATTTTGTAAGTATGTTTGTTATATAGAATTAGAATACACTAGTAAAATGTGGAGCTTAAGTAGAAAGTATTCATTTTATCGAGGTTTAATATCTAGGGTTACTTTGAATCTATAATGTTCCAACTTCATCAATATTTTATTGAAAATAAATTTTAGTACTATTTTACACCATTATAATACTATTTATAATCTTTTTTTACATTCATTTTATTTTCATTTATTTATTATATTTATGAAATTCATTTTATATTCAAAAACTTTTTAGATGTTTAGGTTATGTTTTAAATTTTACTTATATTATTTTTATATTGTATATTTTATAAGATTTTAAATTTTCTTACTTAAAATTTAATAAGTTTTCTTATGTTTCAAGTAGTTGACTTTTAAAGTTTATAAAATATAAACTATGACAAAAATAGAAATAAAAATTGAAAAACAAGATAATCATGTAAAAATGGATGATATTAAAAACAATTTATTTATTTAAACAAACATAATACATATCCATGTATTAGTACAATTAGTGTATATGGAGATATTTTGTCCCACATGGTGGTCTACAAATGGTATACTCGTATCGTGATTGCTGAGATCTGTACTGGGGTGGAGTCCGATGACCAGGAGAGGTTCGATCCTCAGGCACTGGAATGTTGATCGTCGCATACTCTACTTGTGTCTTAGTAGTAGGAGGTGTCAAATAGATTCCATCCTGCACACCCAATCCTTCTACCACAGTTTCATAGAAGGACCCTCCATATTCTCTTAGGGGAACCATATAGGCTGCAAAGTATCTGGACCTTGAGTTGGAGAAAATATGGATATCCTATCAAGGAATATGGCTCCCATGCCGCTTGATACACATCCACAATAGGGTGAGGCTATAATCGTAGAGGGTTGACCTCTTCCTTTGGAATAAGTGAGGCCTCACGTGCACCATGACATGGTTTATGTCGCTGTTATCATGGCTCCTCTGCATCATCAGCTGCTAGAGGGGGTTCTTGAGAATGAGCCTCCACTCCCTAGGTAGGAACCTTCACTTTTGGGGGTTTTTGATCGAAGATTATCTTGTGAATCACAAGACAAGTTGGAATCAAACCCAGTGCTACAGCATGGATCATTAACAAGCTAGAAACCCCATCCTCCTCTCGATCAAACATGAGGATAATATGTTTTACTATAGTATGACATAAAGAGGTTCAAAATGAATTATAAAATAGAACAACAAAAAACTAATGGAAATTTATTGACATACCATGTCATGAAACTCTCCTCTATGTTGAGTGAGATACAGTATAGACTGAATTCCATATTGTGTATCATACATGACCTACTCTAAAAGTTGGAATCACATCATAGGTACACCCTATATACGAATCGCTACTCGTAATCCCGAGTGGTCGAGATACTCGGCATGTCATCAGTTCTTGCACTCATCCTATCTCTCTATCATCTTCAAGTCATGAAGCTCACATGTATATATCGGAGGAAATGGAATGGGATTAACATGTCCAAACTGGCGCATGACTCTATCAGGCTGGTTCCACTCAATAATATGAAAGTGAATGAGTGGAACCACATCCATAGCATCATGAAGTCTAGCAGTGTAGTATGTTAGAAACTGGTCTAATAAATCCCTATATGACATCCATGAAATCTAAAATGACATGTGATATTTTTCAAAAAGTTTCCTTACTAAAAACTAAAAATGATGTTATTATTAAATTTATTAGAAAATTATAGATTTTATATACTAACCTCTTCAGGTATGATACTATCCAACTTTAGACGGTATACACCCAAAAGGTGTGTCTGAATGCTGACAAAGAGGTGTTTCTAACTCCACCTATAAAATACAACATCAAAAGTGATAAATAATAAGAAATTAAATTCGATAAATCAAACTAGCATAAAAACCCAATAGAGATTAGTGATCATACCAGCATCCACATAGAGCATCATGAAACACCTCTATAAGAAGTGCTCGACCATAAAGCTCAGGGAAGATTGAGGAGATACACTCCTATTCCTACATCTGATTAGGGATGATGCATCCCCCAAGATCTATGCGGTCTACACAGAATTCCATGCACAATGATATGTATGTGTAATCCAAGAAGGTAGACCCCTAACTGTACATCCTGACCCAATCGAAGTCCTCCATCAACCCTTGATGCATTATATACAAATTCTTAACTAATTTATCTATGCATACGGTCCCTCCGATGATCCATGATATATATTCATGGGCATGATGCATGAAATTATTCTCGTCAGCGTCATTGGGTAAATGCGAAAAGTTTCTCTCAAGCCATCCCATTGATATCGACCATCCATCTATATCCATAGTGTCAGCCAAAATATCGATGCCTAGAAATCTCTGACCAAGGTCAAGAAAATAAAAACAAGTGGGTCCAATACTAACTTCCCCCTGGATAGGATGACCAAGAAGGCCTACCACATCCTTGAGGGTGATGGTCATCTCTCCCTCAAGTAGGTGGAATGTGTGTGTCTCTGGTCTTTACCAATCTAGAAGGGAAGAAAGTAGCTAATGATCAAAAAATGTGAAATCAGATACTACATGTCATGGAAGCCATCATAATACAGGTATAGTATAATGGATAGTGGAGATAGTGTGTGATGAAAACAGTGTGTTTGACGCACCCTGATCCATCGAACCTGAAGACCCTCTAGCACAGCCTAGGAAACATGTGTATCCTGGTCAGTGAGTAGTCTAGTATCCAACATCTGTAAGTGGAAAAATTAAATAATTCATAAGTATAAAATGTAAATATAAAGTTGTTTTTATCATAATGTTATGAATTTTAAAATTTAATACATTCCATGTTTAGTTTCATTGTTTTATGAATTTGTTTTACCAAAATAAATGTCCATGTCTTCGTGTTTCTCAAATAATATTTCTAAATTTTTTTTTGTGATATTTTTTACCTAGAAAAGGGTATTTTATAATATATGGTTTTATATATTTATATATATAAACATTTTTTATTCGTAATATAAAAAATTATAAATAAATGGTGTGCTTTGTAATTTATGTATGATTTCTCACATGATGGTATGTTTCATGATTATTTTCTAATATTATTTCTTTATTGTTCATCCATGGATAGTTTGATTATGATTTTATGTCACTTCACATGAACTTTTCATTTTCCTTTCAATATGAATATAAAAGGATTGTTTTTATTTGATTTTAAAAGTATTCTTAAATGTCAAAAAAATCTAAAAAATTAAGGATCTTATATTAACACCATATAATTAAAAATATTAGAATATCATATATAAGATAATACATAATTATGGCTGAGAGTGTGAACTTGTTCCACCATTTTGAGGGAATCATTTCTTGTTATTACCTTCTTGATGACATAAGGTGAATCGCAAACTTTTACCATATTCTTGAGGCTAATCCATCTCATTACACAACCTATTAGACTTTAGTCTCCCTTATTTATACAATCTTTTGTTGTCTGGTATCACTATCAAATAGTCTTCAGGGGTTTAGAAATATAAAAACTCCCCAATAGGCATCCATGATGAAGTATAATAGTTAGAAATGGTGTCCAACCATTACATTGGATCAACATATGATTCCCATGATATATTTTGAGAGGAACATGCTGCAATGATGTGTGTGCATGGAAACCATAATTCCATGTGGTTTCTACACTGACATTTCCTTGCTTTTAATAATACCACCATTTTTTAACTATTTTGGCTAGTGATAGGGTATGTACTCTATCGAACTTCAGATCAAGATTCTTCTTAGTGGAAAAGTAGGAATCGATAACAAGAAGCTTCTTCATTGTTTTTTTTTCAAACTCTCATTAAATGTGCCTTCTGGGCCTTAACCCCTACTAAATCCTATCTGAGGATAGTTTTTTTCTATCAACAAAGTACTTCACACAAAGATAAAATGTCTCCTAAACTAGGGTAGTTATAGGTTGGTAGTTATAGGTAACTTGTGAATCCCCTTGAAGACACCATTGATGCACTCCACAATGTTTTTGTATATCTGTCTATACCTCCTCCCCCCTTCATATGCCAATGTCAATTTTTATTTTGAAATCTGCATCACATCAGCATACACTTATTGATTAGCCTTGACTATTTATTCAAAAAATTCTTCAAACCTACATTAATACATCTCATATACTACACATAATTGATCATATTTAACATTAATTAATTTTATCTTTACATTGAAATCATAAAAAAAACATTACATACCAAGCCTCACGATTTCCTTCTTCATAGGTTATTTTAATAATATTTTTCACACATTTCTAGAAATGTTTCTAACCTAGTGCCGATGACGTTCATTTGGGGGTCTCTATGTATCAGGGTCTACATTGATTGCTCGATGCTAATCATATATCAAATAGACACCCTGAATTTAATTGAAATGGTTGCTAATAAATACCAAAAACCAACTACATGATTTGTAGTGTTCCTTCTCCACAATAGAAAATGAAAGCGGAAGAGGTGAAATATTTCCATATTGGGTTTCCATAATCAATAGTAAACCCTTTTATTTTCTATATAGTAATGTTCCATAAATATGAATGAACTGTTTACTGAAACAAAATGTTAAGATATAGAAGAGGAATTCCCAGAACAACTGATGAAATTGAAAATGAAATGGATAAAGTCAGTTATCTTGAGACACATTTTCATTTTTATGAATATGGAATACAAATTGGTCATTTTGTCTTGATATATCTAGAAATTGTATAAATAGCTGATATGAGTTATCCCAATCACCAAAGACCATCACAATTTCCTTCTATTTTGAAATCGATACCTTATTATAGAAAATCAGATAGCCAAAAGTTTGTTGTATCCTCTATTTACCAAGGGCTATAGGAACATCTTGTAATGTACTAATCATCTTGAATACAATGGATGGCACAAATTCAGTATCCAATGAGGTATGATCTTGTGTCAGGATTGGATGAATGCAAGTATGAGCTACCAAAATCTTAGAGATTCTCCAACCTCCAAATGCAATGTCTGGAATCACCCTCAAGTAGAATCTAAAATTTTTCCCATACTTGTCACATCATATGATGTATTTTTTGCAGCTATATTACTAAACTACATATATGCAGTGCCTCTCAATATGAAATCTATTTATAATGTTTTTGAATGCATATTTAATTTGAAAATCCCTTCCAATATATATGGTTTTTTCTATCTCACTAAAACTATCTAGTACAACTTCAGGAAATGCATTTGTGGGTGTGAGAACAATATAATCGAATTCAGACACGTGTTCTATTACTTCGAACCAAGATAAGATGAGTGGTAGATGATTTATTGTGGGTATAGGTTGTTCTACAACTAATGTATTTCTAGAAACTTCATCCCCAACTTTTGTTTATCCCTCTTCATTAGCATTGTTGTCACCATCTGTTCCATAATTTTAAAAATCCACATTTTATGTTGTATTTACATGTATATCTAGGAGATCATCTAGGTTGTCCTCTTCCACATCATATAAAATAAACTCAATTTCTTAGGGTGGACCTTTTTCAAACAATCTTGTAAGTCTATGTCTTCGTAAAACTGGATGTTGTTGTTGTATAATAGAAACATCAACATATAACTTCATCATGGTACCATCAGACCACTAGGAAAATAATGTTATTGCTTGGCCCCACTGTGCATCAGCACCTTATGGACAAGATAGATACCACATTGTAGTTGAGAATTGAAAATATATATAGCTCATAAACTTGATCTCTTAATCGAGTCCCATATTTAAGGAACCAAAAATTATGTCTTGAAGTTCAATTAGGTTTACACAATTAGTTGTACTGACTAATATTGTTTCATGTGTACTATAATAATCTATTTTCTTAGTTTTAATAACCTCCTCGTAGTAGTACACATAAAAAAACATGACTCTCTATGTTAAAAAATTATTTCTAATATAGATTATAATAGTATAACTAATATTAAAAATGATGGTTGATAATATCATATTTATCATACTGAAATTTTATAATGTCTTTTTATACCATAAAATATGATACTAATGTTTCATTATATAAAATTTTATTAGAATATAAGTCACAGAATGTTTTTTGAAATTGAGGTAAAAAGAAGATAAAACACCAAATAAGTTTATCACAGATAAAATCACAATTAGGATCATATAAAGTGAAATGGAGAAGAAAAAACATATTAAATAAAAATTAATTCTTTACTTCATACATAAAATACCTTGACATTTTTCTATATAATATGGTTCGGATGAGATGATCATGACTTCAGAAGTGAGGTAAAATTGATCTTATTTTCAATTAGTATCTTAATAACATCTTCCAAAGGTATGTACTTAACTTATGAATTTTTAAAATATTTCATCCTTCTAATGAAATATCCTGGATTTTATCTTAGATGTCATTAGAAGGGAGATTTTTTTTGAAAATTCATAAGATAAGTACATACCTTTATAATATTTTATTAAGATATTAATTAAAAAATAAGACTAATTTTACCACACTTACAAAGTTAGTCTCATCTCATCCAAACCATGTTCTATTAAAAAAGTTCAAGGTATTTATTGTATGTTGTAAAGCATTAATTTCTTATTTAATATGTTTGTTCTTCTCTATTTAACTTTATATGATCATAATTGTCATTTTATCAATGATAAATAATCTAATTTGGTGTTTTCTCTTCTCTTTTCATCGGTTTCAAAAACATTATATGAATACTATTAACAAAGAGGGTTGACCAAATAATATTTATGATACCTATATTTTAGAACATCTTCTTATATCCTAAACTATGATACTAATTTTTATTAGTACAATTTTTAATCATCCTAAAGGTATTTAATTAGTTTATAAAGAAAATATGAATCATCTAAAGAATATTCCTTTGGAGTGTAAATCTAGGTGTGCAGAAAGACCCGTTGTCATGTACGAGGTTACCCTGAGTTAGGGTCGGGACATCTTGTCGGAGTGTTACTCCAAGGTACATTTGTTCCAAAGCCACATCCACTTGTTTGTATTCCGATAGGGATTCTATTTCTTATAAAACCACATAATATTTATGATACCAAAATTTTAAAATATTTTCTTATATCCTAAAATATAACATTAATCATTACTTAACCATTAGTTAACCATTAGTTAATAATTTCTTAACCATTAGTTACACATTGGTTAACCATTAGTTAAACATTGGTTAATCATTAGTTAAATATTGGTTAATTTTTACTTACTCATTATTTAATCATCCATTAATCATTATTTAATCATACCTTAATAATTATTTAATCATCCATTAATCTTTATTTAATCATCCCTTAATCATTCTTTAGTCATTAATTAATAAAAATTTAATAATTACATAATCAATAGTTAATCATTACTTAATAAATAGTTAATTATTACTAAATAAATTTTCAATCATTACTTATTTATTTATTCCTTAATCAATCTTTAATCATTACATAATCATTTAATCTTAATTTAATAAATAATTAATCATTAGTTAATAATTACTATATCATTATTTAAACATTCTATAATCTTTTGTTAAACATTAATCAATCCTTAATTAAGTATTCCTTAACAAAAAGTTAACAATATGATATTTATTAGTTAACTATAATGATCTAATCGTTGTCTGTAATAATTTTTTAGTCCTAATTTATTCAATAGTTAATATATACTTTATAATTACTGATAATAACTATTATTTCTAAACTATATATACCTAACTAAAATACTTAATAAATAAAATATTTAGAACTAACTTAAAAATTCAAATAAATAAATAAATAACTTTAAGTTAAAAATAAAAAATACCACTAACTTATGCTTCTCAAAAAACTGAGACTTCTTTTAGACCAACGGATCCACCACGAATGACAAAGACTACTTCTAGAGAGAGAGGCTGGAATGCAGAGAGAAGGGTGGATTTTGAAGGGAGGAGGATGGGGGTGGGTTCCCTTTTATAAAAGGTTGAGTGAAAGGTGGAAGGGGGTGCCTTTCACCTGTACTTTAGGCAAAAAGCGGACCCCCTACCTTTTTCTTTCTCTTTAGGTGAATAGTGGCCACCACCCCACCACCTTGGCCATGTCACCGGTCCGGTGAAAAGGTAGCGGGAGCTTAAAAGGCAGAAAGGCGCCTATAGCCTTTCTGCCATATTTTTTTAAAACAATTGACCTAATCATATTTAAAAAAATCAGAAAACACATATAAAAAAATACTCCACCCCAACCCCACTCTTCCAATAATAAAAAATATGAATAAAAAACCCTCTATTTTGACGATGTCGTGAATACTCACCATACATCTTATATTTTAATATTCAGTGTATGGTCATTCTAACCTCAACATGTCTTCCTCATATGAATTTTAGGTGTGTATAGTATGGAACTCTAGGTTGTTTGATGTTTCCCTAGTCTCACATTAAAAGATTATTTATATTTATTTAGAAACAGAAGAATTAAAAAACTGTTTATTTAATTATTATATCCCAACCGCATGTTTTATTAATGTTTTTTCTCTTTTAACACATCATCCATAATACTAATATGGTATTACTATGATTTCACATAATTATGAGACCATTTCTATGGATACAACCGTTAAATGCATGTTTTGGTGTTTTAAAACAACAAAAGTGTGTTTTTGGTCATTTTGGGAAAACAACACATAAGATTGAAATTTTTTCCACTCCATAATTTCAAAAACCATTAAACTTTTTTTTCTAATTTCACCACATTTAGTGGCTGTTTGGTTGGTCTTGACCCCCCAGATGGTCATTTTAAAGGACGTCAAATCTTTAAAAACCACTTATTTAGTCTCTCTAGGAAGACACACATTCAATTAAAATGTTGTCTACTCACACATGCCACATATAATACAAATAAAAATTTCCTATAATTTAACCTCATTTTGATGACATTTGTTACGGAACAGACCGTTAAACACATGTTTTCTAGTTTTAGAATAATAAAAGTGTGTTTTAGATCTATCAGGAAAATGATGCCTTGAAGTAACAATTTATCTGCTCAACTACTTCATAAATCTATATAATTTTTTTTTATTATGATTTCATAGAATTCATAAGTTTTTTAGTTGTTTTGACCCACTAACAAACATTTTAAAAGATGTCATGCCTTTAAACCCCAATTATTTGGTCGTTCCAAACAAGCTGATGATTCAATTAATAGATATGTTTTCTTCTCATACACATTAGAAATATTAATAAGAAGGTTGTAATATGATTTCATAGTGAGTCGTTGAAAATATTTTCAAACCTCAATTTTCCTCTGATCAAAAGGTATCATAGGGAGGGAAACATGTTCATCCCTAATCAAAACCCGCTCAAACTAAACAGGAAAATGTGCATTCCTCAAGCTAGATCCACTATTCACTTTATCTGAGGGTCCAAAAAAACCTTTTATGGATCTAAATACCCATCCAAGGAATAATCCATCATATTGAAATTACCCTAACCACCATGGAAGTAGGGAGAGATTCTCTCGAATTCCTTGGCCGTCATATTTATATATATATATAATTATAAATAAATATATTTATAATAATTGCATACAATTATAAACATATTTACATAATTATATATGTATATATGTCATTATATATATGTAATTATAAATATTTATTAATATATAATTTTATATAGTTATAAATATAAAAAATATATTTATTATTATTTTATTATTATTTTAATATAAATACAATCTTAATTCTAATTATAAATAAATGTTTCTATAAATATGTGTATATAATTATAAACATATTTATATACTTATATATATTTATATAATTATATATAATTATATAATTATATAACTAAAAGAGGTTCAATGATGAGTTTTAAAGACAACCCATACCCACAAAATTTATTAAATAAAATATAAATTAAAAAGTGAGAGTAAAGTGAGTAACAATAAAGAAAAAAAATCTCGCAACAAAGAAAATAAGAAATCAATTTCTACCTCTCCCTCTAGAACCCAAATTCTGGGGATATCTGCCTATGTCCTTTTGATTTCATCCCTTCTACCATGACATGGCCCATTTAGGAGACACTATCTCATCACTGGATGAAAAATATGAGGTGTCCTATGGAGTGATGCTGCTCTTAAATTTCAATGAAATATCCTAAAAATTAAGCCTCAGATTATGCCTGAAAGTATCTTCAATATGTTTTATAAAAAAATATGGACTATAAGGTTATCCCTATATCTAAAAACATCTGGTTATATATTGGTGAAATTAATGTCAAACTATAAATCGAACCATTTTTCCATGTTCCATCATCCACATCACCTTCCGGTTGGTTGAAATCATCAAGAGGTCACGGGTCCTACTCTCTAGATAAATATAAGGATTCTCCTTCAACATAGATATCCACATGAACATTTCCAAATTCCTCACACAATACTTCTCTGTTATTATAACTATTTAATATATCAACTAATGTGATTTTTACCAGTGTCTAGCTAGGAATCCTTTGTGAAAGACACATTTCTATTTGAATCACCTGTTCCAACAACTTGTGTTGTAGAGCCCAATCCTTCAATTGCATTGCCACAACTTCCAAAAAAATATTACCTCCTCAGTTTACTATCACTAGAGTCTCAACATATTGCTTTTTCTTACCCTTATGACTAGAAATGGTTAATTTCTCCATCCTCAAATGAAATTCCATAGATTCATGAGCTTGAATTTTACCATTAGAGATATCGATGCTCTGTTTGTCATTAGAATCCTCCTCCACTACTTCATCCCATATGTGGCCCTTCCTTGTGCATCTAGGACAACCTCAAAAAAATAATGATCATTGTACTACCTATCCAGATGGGATTTTCTTCTTAGAATAAGAACATGACCATCTTGAATTGTCATATAATTCCCATAAACATTTTAAATATCATCACCAGTGGTAGCATCTCCTACAGAATGTTGACCCCTCAAGACAAGATCCTACCCCTTATATGCACAATACAGAGTTTATTTGAACAAAGTACCATCCTACCTCAAATAAGATTCTATATTAATTCACTGGGCCTGATCAACACCATCTTAATAAATATTCTTGAGATAATACAACATGTCATTATAGGTTCCACGTGTAGCGGAAGCATCAGATTGGTCATTCCCAACTTTTTTTTATCATGATTGATGATTAATCTAATATTTACATGATGATGAACTCAATGATCAATGAAATTGAATAAAATAACCTATAAAATGGATAGATTCTAAAATCAAAGTATGGGATCATCACATATTATTTATAAATAATTTAAGCAATTAAAGAATTACCTTACATGAAATTCTTTCTTAGTTGATGGATCTGACAATGAATAAACACCATACAATCATTTCATTGTATGAATAAAGATTAGATTCATTATAGTGGTGATCTACATGTGTTTTACCAATATTTGAAAATTTCTATAGGAATATTTAGGTTATATAATGGATGATCCTATCACTTGCATCCTTCGCATTTGATCACCCTGAGAATTGCTTCCACATGATTCTCCTTGATCTCTATAGACTCTAGAGTGGATGGTGGATGAATATTTCTCCCTATTTTTGAGAATTATTCATGGATAATGTATCTCTCTTGGGAATTGAGAGGTTTATTCATATTTTATTATTCACAAAAAATAAAATGAACTGGGTCTCTTGAAAAATAATATAATTGGGCTTATATGCCGCTAGGGATAAAAATAAATAATTTTTCAAATGACATTTATTATTTATTAAATCCTTGAAGAACCCCATGTCCATAATAATAATATTATTATTATTTATTTACATGTGCTAAAATCGTGAATTAAATTAAATATTATTTAATTAGATAATATTTAGTATATATTATTTCTCATTGGGCCATTAAACTCAGTCTCTCATTCCTATATAATATTTTTCAATCCATGAATAATGAATATTTATTTAATAAATAAATATAACTACATTATTGTTCAATAAATAAATAAATATTATATTCACTAAATACAAAATAAATATTTATTAAATATTATGATCACATAATATTACCGTGAATAACTGGTGATGAAAAATTTGTGATCAAAAAAAACATGAATAATTATTAAACAACATGTGAGAATAAAATTTATTCAACTTGTTAAATAATAAATAATAATATATTATTCAACTAATATTTTAGATACACTTAGTGAGTGACCCTTTAGGCCTCTTTCTTAGTGTCATTAGACAGATTAACCTAATTTCCAAGGTTATCATCTAGAAACACGTCATGGAGCCTATATGGAAATAAGATAATGTTGCAACAACATAATACATCATATTGATGTCTACTATGTAATATAATCTCTTTATCATGATATCTCTAATCAACCAGGTTGCATTCTAGTTCAATTAACCTATCTCATCGATGTCCTTTATTTTACTTTTCGTAAATTGAACTTTCCTATATACATCAAAGAATCCAACGTATCCAATGGATCCTGCCTTACTGTGAACATATGTCATCAATGATTTCCTCAATACATAAAAGCAAGTGACTTACAATAATAATTAATATTAATCTTAAAGTATAAGGATAAATATGAATATATGTAAATAAGATAATACAATGACACTATAAATTTAGACTTCCAACGGGTGGGTCTCGTTCTCGCAATATCCCACACTGGATATTACCAAGGGTTTGCACCCTGAGAAGGTGCCTCAAAGTCCTATGAGTCTCCAATACTGATAGTTGGAATCATTTTTTTGCTCAAATGATTACATCTGGATATAGAGAATATATTTAAGAAACCTATCATGACACTTGTGAGTTCCCATAATAGCGGGGAACTACTATGATATTTCAATGTGACAGCTAATCTTAGGTAAATATCACATACTATGTTATGTAGAAGAATAATCATTATTTGATAAGGATTTATGTAATATTAAAAACAATTATTATAGGTTATCATAAATTACACATAAGTTGGTTCTAGGGAACAAAATCTAACAACCATTCCCCTTATTAGAAAAAAGAGCATAATAGATCATTACAACATCGATCTTTATCATTTCCTATGGTTTGATTGCCTAAGAAAAAGTGGGGGCTTCTCATATTCAATTTTCACAAAAAATCATCATCCAAAGAAGAAAGAAAAACCTTATTGATGAGGGGATAGATTAAGTCCACTTTGACCAATACATGAGAATAAAAGGAAAACTTGGATTATTCTGTTGTATAATACATTTTAATGGGAACACCCAGAGTAACAGCAATGATATAAATGAATTTTTGATGCCATAAAATCCAATTAAGACTGAATATTTTTACCCAGACATGAGCTCTCGAGTTCTTCACCTCAAAAGTATTGAATCTATTATCCCACTCTTGTAAGAACACCATTCCCAACTTTATCACAACAGATCCAAATCCCCACACATTTTTATTAAGATCATTAGAGGTAAAAAGTATTTTAAAAATACCCCAACCCCATAAGAATACCCTTGAGATTGCTAAAACATGAAAAATTCAATAACCAATTAACTATGTACTGGGTATTCCATAACTTACCTCCATAAGGATGAACCAAACTAGTAGTGGAGAAATACCTACAGATCATGAATCTTTCCAAGATGGCATCCTCATACATTGTGAGTTGTGTAGTATTAACTCGTTTAAGCACTCGATTTGGAACCCCATAATTAGAGTTGGAGAAAATTCATCACTATAAAGTGCTAGAATCCAAACCTGATCTTGTCACCTTCAACGAAGAATCTTCTTTCTTTGTTTTTTCTATGGTAATCATCATTTGTAAAGGAACCATAAATATCACCTCCTACCTAGTGATTAAGATTGATGTTGCAAGGGAAATCAATTATATCAAAGAATCTTGAGATGCCATCATCGTCATTGTAGAGAGATCCCAAGACTCCCATCCTCATCTTTCTTCTGGACACTCTTATAATGTAGATTTTCTTTTATTAATATATAATTCTATATAACTATAAATACAATAAATATATTTATTATTTAGATATATTTATTATAATTTTATAATTATTTAAATATATATATTTATTTATTTATAATTATAATCATTAATATATATACTTATAAATATTTGTATATAATTGCTAATATATTTATATATATTTTTTATATATTTTTATATATTAGGTTATTGGGGATATAGTTACATTCAATCACACATACACCTTACACACAGGCTGGAAAGGTAGGCCATACCCCCCTAAAGGGGATAACCCATCCATAAAGTCGTATTTATTTAGTATGTGGCCTACATGCCCAGTGGGCATAAAGCCCAATACATGGCCTGAAATCCCATTAACAACCTAAACGCCATGTGCAACATCATACTTGCATCATCCTATCTGTGTCACCAGGCCTGTATCATTCCTGCATCACCATATGCATGCGTCACCACCTCCCTACATTATTTAAATATTAATTTGTTTATTTATAATTTCATAAATACATTTTAAAAAATATTACATATATATTTGAATTATTAAAAAATATATATATTAATATATCATATTTATATTAATTATATACATGAATTTTTTAGTAAATGTATAGAACTAAATAATATTTGTTGAATATAAATTTGATAATTATATATATATATATATATATAAATAGAAAATTTATTAATAGTTTTTATCAGTGCTAAAAAATCACTGATAAAGGGTATGACATTATAAGTATGTTTTTAGTGTTGTATAATGTTACCTTTTTTAGTGCTTTTAGCTAGTGCTGCTAAAGGTTACCCTTTTATCAGCACTTTATAATTGGCACTGATAAAATCTGGCAGAGGACAAGGTGTGATCTATGGTAGTGGTCATGGGTGATATTTCATTAATGAATAAGGCGATAAGAATTTTTCCATTATATTTTATAATGAAATTTGATATCTCATGCCCTTTAATAGGAATGGAACCAACTAATTAAATACATGGTCATGGTGTTCGGTGGGAAGATTCAACTCCAAAAAGTCAAAGATGGAGACATCGATCACATTTTTTCATGATACCAACATGAAACATTCTTAAATAAAGATATCATAATAAATGGATTATATTACATCATGAGTGTTCGTATTAAGTTTTATGTTTTTTTACATTTACAGTTTATGTTATAGGTGTCTTGGAATGTTTCTAGATTCAAACCATGAACTTTAGATGGTACCACCTAATTCCACTAGGAAGGTGGCCTAGAGGGTCACATACTAAATGTATTGAGAATCTCAATTAAATTATATTTGAATTTAATAAGTTAAAATACATATTATTTCTTCTTTATAGTTTTGAAATTTTTCAAGGTTGGTTGGTTTCCAATATTTAATCATGAGTTATTCTTTAGAATAAATTTATGATATAAATAATAATAAATATTAATTATTAATATTTAGAGAATAGAATATTTATTATTTTTATTTATGAATATTGTATCATTATTTATTTTTTAAATAAATAGATATTCAAGGGTCGATAAATATGATGTAGGATACACATTTCGATTTTAATGGTTTGAATGTAAAATTTTATATTATATATCATTTAAATAAATAATAATTTATTTATTTTAAAAAATTATATTTATCTATCCACAGACTTTGCATATGTCAAGAAAAATAATAATATTTATATTATTATTAGACATGGGGTTCACTAAGGAATAAAGAATTTTTTAATGGAATATGTGAAATTACGAACTCTAGGCTGTTTTTATAAATACCTAGTTATATATCATTTCAAGGTTTCCCATTTGTTGTGCACAACAAACCTACAGAGAATTTCCTTAACCCCTAAAGAGAATCCTCTCAAGAACACACTCCAGAACAAGAGTTTCAATCATCCTACAAACTCTCAATCCTTAAAGTGGTCCTTAAGATTCATTTGTCCACAAAGAGATTATTTCTATGATCAATGTCGAATGATGCAAGTGATCAAGATCAATCATGCTAGCACCTATTGATTTTACTATGATGTTCATAGATTTTGGAGCACATGTGCATCATTGTAAGAGGGATTCTTCCACGATATCCTATGACACAATTATATTACACTAAGAGTAGTTAACCAAATCATCAACAATAAAAGAATTACAAGACAAGGTATTTCTAAATCTATCTATAAATTAATTGTAAATTATATGTTATGATCTTATCTTTTGGTTCCAACATTGACCAGTCAATTAATATTTGATTTAATTATATAGTTCATGAAATTCATAATCATATAAATCTCATATTGTACATCTAATGAAATAAAAAATTTAGTTTTCTATGCTTCATGGGAGCTTCTATTACGCTCAAAGCCATTAGTAAAAGCCTACCCCCACTGTACCATAGACAACCTCTCTTTGTGGAATTTCACAAAGGTAAGAAGTAAGTCCTCATGGGAAAATAAGGACTATACATGGCACATCCCACACACCGTGACGTGGTCCTCCCCAAATCCCAAAGAAATAAAGGCATATAAAATGCCTTTAATAGAGAATAACCACCTTCCACAGTATAAGGTTTTTTCCTATAGTGTGGTTTACTACAGCTTAAAACTATTGATATGAAAAGATGTCAACAACACTTAAATATTAAAAAATATAAAAAGTTTTCAAACATCCCCAACATTATAAAATATAAAATATCAAAGTTACATGGTGGTTTCACAGTCATAGTCACCTTTAAAAGGTTATTTTCAAGTGGTGTTTTTCATATTACTTAGTGTATTACTAGTAGGGAAAGGTCCTCGATGACCAAACTATTGTTATATTCATAAAAGTTAGAATTGAACTAAGTTTTTTTTATAGGTATTATAATTTATTTGTCTTCTATATTTTTTACCTTATAAGATGTTGAAGGTGGTTGAAATATTTATTGAAAAATTCTTTTAAAATGAATTTATTAACATTAGAATATAATTTTTTGTTTAAACTAATGAATGTAACCCTTATAGTGAATTTTTTATAGGAATTAAGCATGTGGAAACTCTTTATATTGATCTTATTCTCATCCTTATTTTCATTGTATCCATAAAATCAAACTATTGATAAGGTGAATACATGAATTTTATCTTATAAATATCAGATTTCACAACAACAAAATATGTCTTAGTAGTGGTTTATTAGTGGCAGTTATAATAACTGATGATAAAAAATCTTATTAAATAAAATTTAAATATAGAAAGGGTTTCAATGAAAATGTTGATATTTTTTAAAAATATTTAGAGACAGATTTTTTAAACCGCTACTAATATTTAAAAAAACAATAACCAGATCCTCCCCCTCCCACCTGATGCCCTATCCTCTCCCCCTGATCCCTCATCCATGCATCTCCCTAACACCGGAGAGTTCCCATCCCCCTCTGTCCCACCTCTCCTTGATGTCATCAAACACCCCTACCCATTGGCCACACCACTCCCTGATGTCAGTGACTGTCTCTCCCCCATAGCCCTGCCTCTCCATGACATCAGTGGCCACCCCTAACCCTTAGACCCACCTATCCCCGATGTCAGTGACCACCCATACCCCTCGGATATGACTCTCTCTGACACTGGTGACCACCAACTCCCCTCAGACCCACCTCTCCGATGGAGATCCCCAATCTCCTCAAAAGCTTTCCCCTCCCCCCAATCCCCTTCTCCCCGACAGATTTCCCCTTGTTCTCTATGGTAAACTCACCTCTCCCAACCCTCACCTATGATCATTATGACCCAAACCTACCTACTACCTAATGATGACCCTACAACGACCCTCCTTCTCCTTGATGATGATCCACAATAGTGATCCATATTCCCCTTTTCACAGTTAGAGCGATCCCTAATCACAAGGTATAATTTTATAATATTGTATGATTGGTTTTTATATATCATTATGCAGTTTATCACATTGAATAATCAAATGATAAATTTTATCACTCGGGAATCCAATACACATAACTATCATTAATTCTTGTTACAAATGAGGATCATGAATCATTTATATGATGAATTCCTATTTTCCATGGGGTTATAAATAGTTTTTAACTGCATGATTTATTCACTAATAAAAAAATAGGAAATGGAAGCACAACCTTATATCAGCGCTAAGCAAAAACTGCTGATAAAGACTCCCTTTATCAGCACTAAAATTTTAGCGCTGATATAGGGTCACCTTTATTAGTGCTAAAAAGGAACTGATAAAATGACCCTTTATCAGCACTAGAAAATCACTGATAAAGAATCCCTTTATCAGCGCTAAAATGTTATCACTGATTTATTAAGGATTTATCAGCGCTTTTGTAGTACTGATAAAGGATACCTTTATCAATGCTAAAATTTTAGCGCTGATAAAGGTAGTCTTTATCAGCTCTTTGTTAGCACTGATAAAACCATAGTCCCTTTTTTTATAAATTCGGTCGCACAGTGACCTCGTTTTATCGCGACATAAATCTCTCGCGGTACTAGAACCCTGCGACTCCCCTATGTTACCTGCTGAGCTTCATGTTGCCTGACCTCTACCGCCCTCAAGATTCACGTTGTCGGACCTCCGCTTCCCTTTGAGCTTCTCATTGTCGTACCTCCTCCACCCTCGAGCATTACGTTGTCGAACCTTCACTACCCACTGAGCTTTGCATTGTTGTACCTCTTCCACCCTCAAGCTTTAGGTTGCCGGACCTCTACCGCCCTCGATCTTCACATTACCGGACCTCCACCGCCCTCGATCTACACGTTGTCGGACTAGGTGTGCAATGTTTTTTTGGTCCCATATTTCACTTACACTTCTAGAATTATGAGGACCTATGTTTAAGGATTATTACATCATGAAGTTGAGTTTGTAAAATTTTTGAGTGAGGGTTTAACACCCTTGGTTTTCTGCCACTACATGTCAGAACGCACCTAGATGGAGTGCATCCGTGAGTGAGAGAAAAACTTGTTTTCATTGATAGAATTGTTGAGGTAGTTCAATTAGTGAGTTGAGCCAATGATATATAATTTTTTAGTCTCTTGATATCCCATGATATTAAATGGGAATCAATCCTTATTTAGTTCTTCAACATGGTGCGGTAAGTGATCGACATCAGTAAGAGGGAGCCCTCTCGGTTGAAGGATTCATTTCAAAGAATAATATCATACAATAGGGACATGAACCATGTTTCTTAACTTCATGCAATGAGAACATTGGATACAAATTTCAATATCTTGTGATTTGGATTATGATAATGTATTCTAAGGTTGAATATATTTTACCAAAATGTCACACGGTTTCATATCATGCAACTAGAACATATAGTGAGGGTGAGGTGAATTTTCCATCCATTGAGTCCCTACACCATGTGAAATATGGGTAGAGGGTGAAAAAAGTTTATGTTCATGATTCATGGACCAAAGGGGGTGTGTCCCAGAATTTTTGGCATGTCATTCAAGAATAACGACCTGATGTGAGAAGGGGCTTATAGATACTCAACACCACACAAAACAAAATATAACTAGGATGTTGGATTTTTAGTTCAAATCCATATATCTCAGACTAAAGGTATGGTTTATTCAGGTGAAATATCTCTTGAGAAACCTAGTATTGTTGGAATGATTGAAATGCTCATCATCAAGGACAATCAATGAGTTTACACTCTCAGAGTGAAGTTTATGAAAAATTTTAGGTCCTTCCCACTTGGATTATAGTTTCACTAGATTCATCCTAGGTATCATTGATTTTCTTATATCCAACACCATGTCATCGTAAAGTAAGGAATGAAGGATTGCCTTTTTCTTAAAAGGATAACACTACCCGGTTCTGATGCATTTCAAGGTCATCCAATGCTTGAACCTTATATCCTTTAAGGGGTTCCCCCCTTCTTTCCTTCATGATATCTAAGTGACTTTGTCTGGTAGTGAACTTGTATGGCATAATGCTCAGACCACCAGGATTTCTAGCCTTTCCACCCATACCTCCAACTATGTCCTTCACCCTTGCTGAGGTTACTGACTGCTTCTCTGTAGTGGCCAGGCCCCTTCCTAGCAGTGTTTCTTCTGTCTCCCATGGCTCTGAACCTGTCATCCAACTCCAAATACTTATTGATCCAGAGAGAAATCCCTCACCATCCCCCATGTTTCATTACCCATCCTTCCCCTGCCCCTTTGGATCCTCATCTCCCACTCATATGAATCTTACCAACCAGAACAGATTATGAACATGTTCAAAATCAAGGGACCTCAATGAGAGATCATCATCCCACTTCAATAAGGCTACTGGCTCTAGATCCAATGCTAGAGCCCTATCTTACCCATCATTATTATCTTCATATGTAATGATCATGTTCTTAGTGCCCATGCTAAATCGGACTTCCTCACCATAGAAATCAAAAAGAATAATGTCATTTTTGTTGTTGTCAAATAACACAAAAAACCCTATAATAATCATAGAATTATCCTGGAAGATTAAGTTTCATGGATTTCTACACTCTGACCCCTCCAACAGACACAAATGGGTATTTTGGCACAATAAATATGTTGTTGATATTGTTCAAGATTTCAGTCAATTCATCACTACCAAGGTGTCCAACAGTGACACCTCCTTCCTTATGACTTTTGTTTTTGGAAGCTATGACCATATTCAAAGGGGATCTCTTTAGAGTGAACAAAATACCTTCGATCCCAGTCACCATCCATTGTTTGTTGGGGGTGACTTTAATGTCATTTACAACCCAAAGGAAAAGAAAGGTTGAATCCCATTCCAAAGGAAGGCCATCAAAGAGTTTATTCAGTTCATGGCTATGAAGGGCCTCATTGATCTCAGTTGCTCAGGTGACAGTTTCACCTGGTGCAATAACTGCAGGGGCCATCACCTCTTGTGGAGTCTATTGGCTATGTTTCTATAAAACATGAAAGTCACTAACCTATTCTCTAATAACATGTTTTCCATCTTTCTTGAGGTATTTTGAACCACTCCCCCCTCTTGGTTTCCATTTCTTCTTGGCATGATCATCAGGAATGGTTTCACTTCCACCAGCAGTGGGTTAGCATCCTAGGGTACCAGGACATGGTTTTTGAAATATGGAATAAACCCTTGTAGGAGTATCGGGACACCTTCAACCTCAGTGGGTGATAATACGTTGTTTGAGAATACGTGTATTCATCACTTTGATTATCAATATTTCATTTATGAAACAGAAACTCTGTAAAGAAAATAAGGAATGTGCATCAAAACCAACAAACCCCTATCGTAAAGAAATGATGGAGTATGCTTCACTAGAAAAGAAAATTGTACATATTTTAAATTTATAGTAATAATTTTAGGTACCAAAAAACAACATCATAATTATCTTTCTATGTTTATATGTAGATTGATGAGTCTAAAACCAAATACACTTCCATCCCACATCATGTGCTTTGGAAGGAGGAGCATGTGAATAAATAAGGGAAGCTAGTAGATGAGAACACACAAAAAGTGTGGGAAATTTGTGTAAGTATGATGCAACAATAAAAATATTTGTTTTAAATTGCTATTACATAAAAATAATTAGTTATTCTCCTATATCTGATAGTCACAAGAATCAGCTACTCCTATAATGGATGTAGACCCATTATTGATGGCTTTGAAGCAGCTAGAAAAATAGGGTCGTGTCAGGGGTGCGGGGTTTGGGGTGACACCCCGAGTATATTTTGAGAAGAATAAAAATGGATGATAGAGATGAAACATTGAAACAAATCAGAGAAAAACTAGAAACCCTTGATGAATGATTTCAATGGTAGGGAGAGTTGATAGAAACTTTTATGGGTGTAAAGAAAGGAGAAGACACAACTCAAAAACAACCAACTCGTGAAGATCCCGCCCCACCCCCACCAGCTTTGAGGTGAGCCATTCTCCTCAAAGAACTGTCTTAGCCATGGTAATCAATATTCTAATAATTGTTCCCATGAAATGTGAATTAGACAAACACTAATACTTTTTTTGTACTGATCTTCTGCAGGGTGATAATGATTGTGATTTATATTTGTCAACACCCACCTATCACGTTGTAGCGAGGGCTATAGTGTTCAACATCCCATATTATACGATGAATAATAGACCACTTTCAAAATATTATTTTAAATTGATGATTACTGTATCTCATGAGAAAAATGTAGAGCTACCAATTCCACTTGATGAGGATGATATTCATACTGTCGAAAAGGCTATAGGAACATTCATTTCATGGTCGTAACAACTTGTAAGAGTACATGTGGCCAAAGCAGTATTTATTTCCTTTTTTTCAATCTAAACTATTAAAAATTAATGAAAAAAGGGTCTGAACCAATGAATGTTAATATAGACGGAGAAAGGGAAGGGGGAGACAAATGTCGGCTCAAAACCATCTAACGGATCAACCAACCGATCCCAAGGAGCTACTGAAAGCACAAAAACATCACCTATTCTCTATTCACATTTATTAGCATTGAAGACTCATGTGGATACCAAGTTAAGAGGTCATAGTGGTCATATAGTGGTTTTTGAAGATAATATATACGGCGTGGAAAGTCAAGATTTCGTTGCTGCTGAAAATGTAAATGAGATCCTTGAAAACAGTTGGCTAGGCATCACAGTTGTAAATATATATATGAGGTGCGTTTCTGTGAATTGATTTTATAAAAGCTGATATAATGTGAAAATTATGACTAAATGCATTTTATATTATTGACAGACGTATATATGAAAAATAGTTGAAGGTATTTTCCCATGATCCAAAATTTGGACATGTTAGTCCTTATACCACATCATCACATCTAATGAAAATAGAGCCATCAAAAAAGAACGAAATGGTGAACGGCTTTTTGAAAACATTTGAAAGAAAGATTACAAATGACAAACTCTTCTTAATAATAACCATGTAGGGGAAAAACTCTACGATTAAAGCATATCAATTATATTTTGACTTCTTTTATTACTTATTCCTTTTATTGTTTTTAGGCATCATTGGATGCTAATTTCTTTGAACTTGGATACTCCAAATATTTATTTGTTGGATTCAAAGAAAGGATATCAATCAAACCGACCACACATGATGGAGTTTTTGAATCTGTAAGACACTACATCCTACGTTTTAGGTCTAAACATCAAGTAATATATTTAAAATTATCTTTTAATAAGGATTTTTTTATGATAGGGTAGTGTATCATTATCATCTAAAAAGGAATGAGGAATGGGGCTAAGTATAAGGAGGAGAGAAAGTACTACGTATGGACAAATATCTTGGTATATATAATAAAATTTCACTATCCAAACACATCTCAACACAAGTTACTTATTCTCCTAATGATCATGTTTTTACAGTTTCCAAAACAAACAAATGATAATGATTACGGTTATTATGTTTTTAAATTCATGAAAGAGATCATTTTTCATCAACAAACAAGCATCCTTAAAGAGGTATTTTCAAAAACAACTACTAGTTCGTTTAATTTATTTATTAATTCTTTATTTTTATATTTTGAAGTACTACTCTAACTATCAAAAAGCCTCATACTCACAAGATGATATAGATATGTTCAGAAATAAGTGGGTTGCATACCTGATGACAGATTGTACATAAATAACACAAATATCTGACTTGGGGACATGTACAATTGGCGGCCATTTTTTGAGAGGGGTTTAGGGGATCAAGAGATGATGCATTGTTGTATGTAAATGTTAGTAGGAATATTATAATTGTTATTAAAAAAACATCCTTTCTCCAATGAGTCAATTTCCCATTTTAACAGATTATATGCACCAAAAACATGAAAGAATGATGAACCACCCAAAGGGTATCTCTTTTGTTTAAAATGGAAAAAAAATTAGGTGAAAACAAGAACTGACCTATGGAAATCCAACCAAATGCATTCATATTGTGTTGATCCTTTAAGAGAAATATCCATGGGTGCATTGGGGACATGAACGAGTCATCCCCACCTCAAATCGAGGCACGGTGTGGCTGGTACCACTCAAAGGGTCTCTCTTTTGTTTAAAATGGACAAATTTTTAAGTGAAAACAACAACTGATCGATAGAAACCTGACCAAACGCATTCAGATTGTGTTGATCCTTTAATAGAATGATCCAAGGGTGCGTTGGGGACATGCATGAGTCATCCCCGCCTCAATATGAGGTACGGTGTTGCCGGTACCACTCAAAGGGTCTCTCTTTTGTTTAAAATGGACATGTTTTTAAGTGAAAATAACAACTAACCTACGAAAATTCAACCAAACACATTCGGGTTGTCTTGATCCTTTAAGAGAATGATCCACGGGTGCATTTTGGATGTGTACGAGTCATCCTAGCCTCAATATGAGGCATGGTGTGGCCAGTACCACTCAAAGGGTCTCTCTTTTTTTTACAATGGACAAAATTCTAAGTGAAAACAACAACTGACCTACGAAAATCTTACCAAATGCATTCAGATAGTATTGATCCTTTAATAGAAGAATCCACGGGTCCTTTGTGACATGTACGAGTCATTCTTGCCTCAATCTGAGGCACGGTGTGTCCGGAATCACTCAAAGAGTCTCTCTTTTGTTTAAAATGGACACAATTTTATGTGAAAACAATAACAAACCTACGGAAATCCGACCAAACGCATTCATATTGTATTGATCCTTTAGGAGAATGATCCACGGGTACATTTTTAGGTGTAAGATTCACCCCCACCTCAATCTGAGGCATGGTGTGGCCGGTATCACTCAAAGGATCTCTCTTTTGTTTAAATTGGACACAATTTTAAGTGAAAACAAAAACTGACCTACAGAAATCAAACTAAATGCATTTTTATTGTCTTGATCCTTTATAAGAACGATCCATGGGTCTTTTGTGACGTGTAAGATTCATCCCATCCTCTATCTGATGCACGGTGTGGCCGGTACCACTCAAAGGGTCTCTCTTTTGTTTAAAATGGACAAATTTTTAAATTAAAACAACAACTGACCTACAAAAATCTGAGCAAACGCAATCAGATTGTCTTTATCCTTTATTAGAATGATCCAAGGGTCCCGTGTGATGTGTAAAAGTCATCTCTATCTCAATATTAGGCACGGTGTGGCCGGTACCACTCAAAGGGTCTCTATTTTGTTTAAAATGGAAAAAAATTTAAGTGAAAACAACAACTGGCCTACGGAAATCCAACCAAATTCATTCATATTGTGTTGATCCTTTGCGATAACAATCCATGGGTGAATTGGGGACATGAAAAAGTCATCCCCACCTCAAATCGAGGAACGGTGTGGCCGGTACCACTCAAAGGGTCTCTCTTTTGTTTAAAATGGACAAATTTTTAAGTGAAAACAACAACTGATCAACATAAACCTGACCAAATGCATTCGGATTGTGTTTATCCTATAATAGAAAAATAAAAGGGTGCATTGGGGATGTGTATGAGTCATACCCACCTCAATATGAGGCACGGTGTGTCTGGTACCACTCAAAGGGTCTCTCTTTTGTTTAAAATGGACAGGTTTTTAAGTGAAAACAACAACTAACCTACGAAAGTCCAACCAAACACATTTGGATTGTGTTCATCCTTTAAGATAATGATCGTCGGGTGATTTTTGGATATGCATGAGTCATCCCTGCCTCAATATGAGTCACGGTGTGGCCGGTACCACACAAAGGGTCTCTCTTTGGTTTAAAATGGACAAAATTTTAACTGAAAACAACAACTGACCCACAAAAATCTTACCAAACACATTCAGATTGTATTGATCTTTTAAGATAACAGTCCACGGGTCCTTTTTGATGTTTAAGAGTCATTATTGCCTCAATCTAAGGCACGGTGTGTCCATAATCACTCAAAGAGTCTCTCTTTTGTTTAAAATTGACACAATTTTAAGTGAAACCAATAACAGACCAATGCAAATCTGACCAAATGCAATCGGATTGTATTAATCCTTTAAGATAATGATCCAAATGTACTTTTTGATATTTAATATTCACCCTCTCCTCAATCCGAGGCATGGTGTGGCCGGTATCACTCAAAGGGTCTCTCTTTTGTTTAAATTGGACACAATTTTAAGTGAAAACAACAAATGACCTATGGAAATCAGACCAAACGCATTTGGATTGTCTTTATCCTTTATTAGAATGATCCATGGGTCCTTTTTGATGTGTAAGAGTCATCCTCGCCTCTATCTAATGCACGGTGTGTCCAGTACCACTCAAAGGGTCACTCTTTTGTTTAAAATGGTCAAATTTTTAAATGAAAACAAATACTGACCTACGGAAATCTGACCAAACACAATAATATTGTCTTGATCCTTTATAAAAACAATCTAATGGTCCCTTGTAATGTGTAAAAGTCATCTATGTCTCAATCCGAGGCACGGTGTGGCCGGTACCCCTAAAAGGGTCTCTCTTTTGTTTAAAATGGACAAATTTTTCAGTGTAAACAACAACTGACCTACGGAAATCCAACCAAATGCATTCTGATTGTGTTGATACTTTAATATAATGATACATGGGTGTGTTGGGGATGTGTAAGAGTAATACCCACCACAATCGGTGGCACGGTGTGGCTGTTATCATTCAAAGGGTCTCTCTTTTGTTTAAAATGGACATAATTTTATGTGAAAACAACAACTGGCCTATGAAAATATGATCAAACGCATTCGGATTGTATTTATCCTTTTGGATAAAAATAAATGGGTCCTTTATGATGTGTATGATTCATTCTCACCTCTATCCTAGGCACAGTGTGGCCGGTACCACTCAATGGGTCTCTCTTTTGTTTAAAATGGACAAATTCTTAAGTGAAAACAACAACTGACCTACGGAAATCCGACCAAATACATTCAAATTGTATTGATCCTTTAGGAGAACGATACAAGGGTTATTTTTGACATTTAAGATTAATCCCCACCTCAATATGAGGCACAGTGTGGCCATTACCACTCAATGGGTCTCTCTTTTGTTTAAAATGGACCAATTTTTATGTGAAAACAACAACTGACCTACGAAAATCTGACCAAAGGCATTAAGATTATATTGATCCTTTAGGAAAATTATCCATTGGTCCTTTGTGACAAGTATGAGTCATATCTGCCTCGATCCAAGGCAGGGTCTGGCCGGTACCACTCAAAGGGCCTCTCTTCTGTTTAAAGTGGAAAAATTTTTAAGTGAAAACAAAAACTGACCTACGGAAATCTAACCAAACACATTCGGATTATCCTGATCATTTATAATAAAAATCCATGGGTCCTTTTTGACATTTAAGAGTAATCTCCACCTCAATTCGAGGAATGTTGTGGCCATTACCACTCAACGAGTCTCTCTTTTGTTTAAAATGGGCAAATTTTTAGTTGAAAACAACAACTGACCTACAGAAATCCAACCAGATGCATTCTTATTGTATTGATCCTTTAGGATAATGATGCACGGGTCCTTTGTGATGTGAAAGAGTCATCCTTTCCTCAATCCAATGAACAATGTGGCCAGTACCACTCAAAGGGTATCTCTTTTGTTTAAAAAGGACAATTTTTTACGTGAAGACAACAACTGACCTACAGAAATATGACCAAATGCATTCAGATTGTATTTATACATTAGGAGAATTATCCATGGGTCCTTTTTGATGTGCATAAGTCGTCTCCACCTCAATATGATTCATAGTGTGACCTGGACCACTGAAAGGGTCTCTCTTTTGATAAAAATGGACACAATTTTATGTGAAAACAAAAACTGACCTATGGAAATCCAACCAAACGCATTCAGATTGTCTTAATCTTTTAGTAGAATGATCTTAGGGACCTTTTTGATGTGTAAGAGTCATCCCCGCCTCAATCCAAGGCATGGTGTGGTTGGTATCACTCAAAGGGTCTCTCTTTTGTTTAAAATGGACACAATTTTAAGTGAAAACAACAACTGAACTACGAAAATCTGAAAAATGCATTCTTATTGTCTTGATACTTTATGAGAATGATCCATGGGTCATTTGTGATGTGTAAGAGTCATTCCTGCCTCAATCCAAGGCACGGTGTGGCTGGTACCACTCAAAGGGTCTCTCTTTTGTTTAAAATGGACAAAAGTTTAAGTGAAAACAACAACTAACCAAAGTAAATCCAACCAAACGCATTAGGATTATATTTATCCTTTATTATAATGATCCACGGGTTTTTTGTGACCTGTAAGAGTCATCAACGCATCAATATGAGGCACGGTGTGGCCGGTATCACTCAAAGGGTATCTCTTTTGTTTAAAATGGACATAATTTTAAGTGAAAAAAACTATTGACCTCCGGAAATCTGACCAAACACCTTAGGATTGTACTAATCCTTTATGAGAATGATTCATGGGTCCTTTGAGATTTGTACGAGTCATACTTTCCTCTATCCAAAGTATAGTGTGGCTGGTATCACTCAAAGGGTCTCTCTTTTGTTTAAATTGGACACAATTTTAAGTGAAAACAACAACTGACCTACGGAAATCTGACCAAACGTGTTCGGATTGTCTTTATCCTTTATAAGAATGATACATGGGTACTTTTTGATGTGTAAGAGTCATACCTGCCTCAATCCAAGGTACGGTGTGGCCAGTACCACTCAAAGGGTCTCTCTTTTGTTTAAAATGGACATTTTTTTAAGTGAAAACAACAACTGGACTACGGAAATCCAACCAAACGCATTCGGATTGTCTTGATCCTTTAAGATAATGTTCCACATGACCTTTTTGACGTGTAAAGGTTATCCCTTCCTAAATCTGTGGCATGGTGCGGCCATTACCACTCAAAGGGTCTCTCTTTTGTTTAAAATTGAGTATTTTTTAAGTGAAAACAACAATTGTCCTATGGATATCTGAACAAACTCATTAGGATTGTGTTTATCCTTTAAGATAATGATACATGGTTGCATTGGGGATGTTTAAAAGTCATCCCCACCTCAATTAGAGGCACGGTGTGGCCGGTATCACTCAAAGGGTCTCTCTTTTGTTTAAATTGGACACAATTTTAAGTGAAAACAACAACTGACTTACAGAAATCTGACCAAATGCATTCGGATTATCTTGATCCTTTATGATAACTAACCATGGGTCATATGTGATGTGTAAGAGACATCCCCACTTCAATCAGAGGCACGGTGTGGCTGGTACCACTCAAAGGGTCTCTCTTTTGTTTAAAATGGTCAAATTTTTAAGTGAAAACAACAACTGACCTATAGAAATATGACCAAACACATTTAGATTGTATTGATCCTTTAGAATAACTATCCACGAGTCCTTTTTGGCATGTATGAGTCATTCTGACCTTAATCCAAGGTGCGGTCTGGCTGGTATCACTCAAAGGGTCTCTCTTTTGTTTAAAATGGACACAATTTTAAGTGAAAACAACAACTAACCTACAGAAATCCAACCAAATGCATTCAGATTGTATTTATCCTTTAGGATAACAATCCAAGGGTCCTTTATGACGAGTACGAGTCATCCCATCCTCAATAAGAGGCACGGTGTGGCTGGTATCACTCAAAGGGTCTCTCTTTTGTTTAAATTGGACACAATTTTAAGTGAAAACAAAAACTGACCTATGGAAATCCGACCAAAAACATTCGTATTATCTTAATCCTTTATGAGAATTATCCATGGGTCCTTTTGATGTGTAAGAGTCATCCCTACCTCAATACGAGGCACAGTGTGGCCGGTACCACTCAAAGGGTCTCTCGTTTGTTTCAAATGGACAAATTTTTAAGTGAAAACAACAACTGACCTACAAAAATTAGAACAAACGCATTCGGATTGTCTTGATCCTTTAGTAGAACGATACACTTGTCCTTTGTGACGTGTACAAGTCATCCCAACCTCAATCTGAGGCATGGTGTGTCCGTTACCACTCAAAGGGTCTCTCTTTTGTTTAAAATGGACAAATTTTTAATTAAAAACAACAACTGACCCACGGAAATCTGACCAAATGCATTTGGATAATGTTGATCCTTTAAGAGAACAATACAATAGTGTGTTGGGGAAGTGTATGAGTCATCCCCACATCAATACAAGGCATGGTGTGGATGCTATCACTCAAAGGGTCTCTCTTTTGTTTAAAATGGACAAAATTTTAAGTGAAAACAACAACTAACCTACAAAAATATGACCAAATGAATTTGGATTGTATTGATCCTTTAGGATAACAATACATGGTTAATTTTTAAAGTATACGAGTAATCTATGCCTCAATATAAGGCACAGTGTGGCCGGTATCACTCAAAGAGTCTCTCTTTTGTTTAAAATGGACACAATTTTAAGTGAAAACAACAACTGGCCTATGTAAATCCAACTAAACGCATTCGGATTTCATTTATCCTTTAGGATAATTATCCAAGGGTCACTTTTGACATTTATGAGTCATTCCCACCTCAATCTGAGGCTCGTTGTGGCCGGTATCACTCAAAGGGTCTCTCTTTTGTTTAAATTGGACACAATTTTAAGTGAAAACAACAATTGACCTATGGAAATATGACCAAATGAATTCAGATTGTCTTGATCCTTTATGAGAATGATTCGTGGGTCCTTTCTCATGTGTAAGATTCATCCCTTCTTCAATCTGAGGCATAGTGTGGCCGGTACCACTCAAAGGGTCTCTCTTTTGTTCAAAATAGACAAATGTTTAAGTGAAAACAATAACTGACCTACAGAAATATGACCAAATGCATTTGTATTGTCTTGATCCATTAGGAGAATGATCCATGGGTCCTTTGTGACGTTTGAAAATCATCCCCGCCTCAATCCGAGGCACAATGTGGCCGGTATCACTCAAAGCGTCTCTCTTTTGTTTAAAATTGACACAATTTTAAGTGAAAACAGCATTTGACCTACGGAAATCCGACCAAAAACATTAGGATTGTATTTATACTTTAGGATAATGATACATATGTTCTTTTTGACTTGTAATAGTCATCCCCGCCTCAATCAGAGGCATGGTGTGGCCTGTATCACTCAAAGGGACTCTCTTTTGTTTAAATTGGACATAATTTAAAGTGAAAACAACAACTGGCCTACAGAAATCCAACCAAACGCTTTCGGATTGTCTTGATCCTTTTTGAGAATGATACATGGGTACTTTTCGACATGTAAGAGTCATCCCTGCCTCAATATAAGGCATGGGGTGGCTGGTACCACTCAAAGAGTCTCTCTTTTGTTTAAAATGGACAATTTCTTAAGTGAAAACAACAACTAACCTACGGAAATCTTACCAAATGCATTAGGAATATCTTGATCCTTTATGAGAACAATACATGGGTCCGTTTTCATGTTTACGTGTCATCCCTTCCTTAATCCGAGGCATGGTGTGGCTGGTACCACTCAAAGGGTCTCTCTTTTGTTTAAAATAGACAAATTTTTAAGTGAAAACAATAACTGACCTACGTAAATATGACCAAAAACATTCAGATTGTGTTCATCCTTTAAGAGAACATTCCAAGGGTGATTTGGGGACGTGTATGAGTCATCCTTGCCTCATTCCAAGGCATGATGTGGTCGGTATCACTCAAAGGGTCTCTCTTTTGTTTAAAATGGTCAAATTTTTAAGTGAAAACAACTGACCTACAGAAATCTGACCAAACGCATTTGGATTTTATTTATCCTTTAGGAGAATGATCCAAGGTTTCTTTGTGATGTGTATGAGTCATCCCCTCATCAATCTGAGACATGGTGTGGTCGGTATCGCTCAAAGGGTCTCTCTTTTTTTTTAAATGGACACAATTTTAAGTGAAAACAACAACTGACCTACAGAAATCTGACAAAACGCATTTGTATTATATTGATCCTTTAGGAGAATGATCCATGGGTCCTTTTTGATGTGTAAAAGCCAACCCATCCTTAATCCGAGGCATGGTGTTGCCAGTATCACTCAAAGGGTCTCTCTTTTTTTTAAATCAGACACAATTTTAAGTGAAAACAACTGACCTACGGAAATCAGACCAAACGGATTCGGATTGTCTTGATACATTATGAGAATGATCCATGAGTCATTTGTGATGTGTAATATTCAACCCCACCAACCCTCTAGACCACCCCACCCCCCTAGACACCAACCCACCCCCTGGACACCCCCCACCCCTCTGGACACCCCACCCCCTGGAAATCTCCCTCAACCCCCTGGACACCCCCACCCCCTCTGGACACTCCCATGGACATCCCTCCCCCACCTCGGAAATCCCCCCAAACCCCCCCCCCCAGACACCCCCACCCCCTGGAAAACCACCACCCCCCTGGATGAAACCCCCACCCCTCCTTGACACCACCCCACCACCTGCATACCCCAAACCCCCCTGGACACCCCCAACCCATGGACGAAAACCCCCACCCTCCCAGACACCATCCCACCCCCCTCAGACAGCCCCACCAACCCCTGTACCCCATAGACATCCCCCACCTAGAAATCCCCTTTGACACCCCAGACACCAGCCCACCCCCATGGACACCCCATAGACACCCCCCACCTAGACACCCCCTCCTTGGAAACCACCCCACCCCCCTTCGACAGCCCTACCAACACCCTAGACCGCCCCCACACCCCTGGACACCACACCCCCATGGACACCCTGATCCCCTCGGACTCCCCCATCCCACCCTCCTAGACACCACCCCTCCCCCCTTGGACAGCCCCACCAACCCCCCCCCCCCCCCCCCCGGACTGCCCCCACCCCCCAGATACCCCACCAACATCTTGGAAATCCCCCCCCCCCCCCCCCACCTGGACACCCCCCCTCCTAGACACCACCCCACCACCTAGACACCCCCACCCCCTGGACACCACCACCCTCGTTGGACATCCCCCCCAACCTCTTGGACCGCCCCCCACCACCCCTGCACACCCCCATCCCTCCGGACACCCCCTACCCCCCATTGGACAACCACCCGAAACCCCTGAACAACCCCCCCCCCCCCCAATCCCTTGAATTCTAAATAGAATTCATTATTTCTTTCATTAACTTATGAATTATGTTTGAATGGTGTATGGGGATACTTGGTGTAATTATCTTATGATTTATGTGTTAATATTGTATGGGTATACTTATTGAGATGCTAAATTATTTCCAAGTGCTATTTGGGTGTGCTGCTACAGAATTTGTTTTTGCAGTAGACAAGGCATTTATCAGTGTTTTTTTAGCGCTAATAAAAGAAGCATTTATTATCTCTAAAAAATGCTGATAAAACACATGTTTAACAACGCTAAAAGATCACTGTTAAAGGATTCCTTTATCAGCCCTCTTTTAGCGCTGATAAAATGATCCTTTATCAGCACTTTTTTAGCACTGATAAATGTACATTTTATTAGTGCTTTTTTAGCGCTAATAAAGGGGACCCCCCCCCCCTTATCAGTGCTAAGATTTAAAGTGCTTTTTTAGTGCTAATAAATCCTGTTTTGAGTGATGATAAATCCCTTTTTGTAGTAGTGATTTATCACTCATGAATTCTTAGTGAGTAGGCCTTAGTGATTTTGGGATAAGAGTTGATTAAAGGATAGAAAACTAGTTGTATTTATTGGTTATTCACTAATGTTTTGGTATTCTTCTTCCATGCGGGAATGATAGTTTCTAAGTAATAACATATTGATTATATTTGAATGGTCACTATTATTTTATTTACTATATTTATATAAATATAGGATAGAGTTGGTGATAAAGATAGATTAGTCTGGGTGATGTTTAATTTTGATTTTACTTATTTTATTTCACCATATACAACTTTATATCTGAATGTATAGGGAGAAGAGTGAAAATATTATACCTATGGATACAATTTAGATAAAATTACCTCAAAACACACCTTGGTATGCCAAGGGTTTTAAAGGATTTTTAGATTATGGAATTGAAAACCAATCAGTGGATGGTAGAATAAAATGTTTGTGTATTGATTTCAAATTTAAGAGGTGGTTGAATAGAAATAAAGTATATGATCATTTGATATCGAAATAGTTTCATTCTTGATATGTATATTGGATTTTTCATGATGAATCAAATGTTATGGAAATTTAATATATTGACAATCCTATCAATGAAACAAAATGCAACCCACCCAAAGAGAATTTAATTCAAAATTTGATCAATGATATATTTGTCTTTGTAGGATATAATATCCAATATTTTAATAGATCAATGAAACCTTTAGTTGATCATGAGTAGTTTAATATTTCTCATAACTTCAATGACCAAAAAAATGAGTTTTATGAATTATTTGAAGATGGGAAACAGTAATTGTATGAAGGGTGTTCCAATAATTTGAATTTTTCTTTTCTAATTAAGTTATATCATATCAAGTGTCTCTATGGAATTACTAACAAACTAATGTCCATGATTTTAGATTTTCTTAATAATGCATTTAGTAAATCTAATATCCTTGCATCATTTTATGAGATGAATAAAGTCATCAAAAAACTTGGTCTAGATTATAAAAAGATGCACGCATGACCTAATGATTTCTTTCATTACTAGGGAGAAGATTTTGATAAATAATAATTCAGTATATGACATAAAAGTAAATGGAATTTAATGATCAACAATGAGAGTATATATCAATGAAACTCCGGGAATAAAGAGAATAAGAAAACTTATGTGAAGTTATATCATTACTTTCATATGAAACCACATTTGAAAAGATTATTCATGTCATCTAAGACTACATACAATATGATGTGGCATGATTAGGATAGTAACAAATACTTGATGAGACATCCAAATGATTCAACATAATGGAAAATGTTTGGTTCATTATATCCATATTTTTCTTCAGATCCTAGGAATGTAGATTTGGGATTGGCTTCTTATGGTTTTAACCCCTTTGGTACATTAATTACAAATTAGGAATTTTACTAGTTTTTTATCCCCTATAAAATACCTCCATGGATGTGTATAATTAATACTTCTTATTTATTTCAATGATTATTCCTAGAAAGAAAATTCTTGAAAATGACATTGATGTATAAATTCAACCTATAGTCAAAGAATTGTGAGAATTATGGTATGATGGAATTGAAACATATGCTTATTCGATGAGAAAACTATTAAAAATGCATGATTCATTAATGCAGACACTTAGTGACTTTCCAAGATTGGGAAATTTATCTGGTTGGAACACTCATATTGAATTGTATTGTATAGTTTGTAATTTTTATTTTGAACCTCAATGATTACCTCAAAGTAAAAAATGGTGTTTTATGTGTCATCATCAATTTCTTGATGCTTATCATAAATTCAAATTTAAAAAGAAATAATTTAATAGAGATATTGAATTGATAAATCCACCAAATGTGTTATCTAGTTGACAAATCTTAGGATAATTAATGAATGTCAATAAATAATTTCGAAAATGTAATCAGTTTAAAGAAGGGTGAAAGGGTATGAGGTACAGTGTATGAAGCATTTGGACCACAAAAATTTAATAAAAATAGTATATTTTTCAAACACCCTTATTGGGATTTTAATTTGATACATCATAATCTTTATGTAATTTATATTTAGAAGAATATATTTGATAATGTAATTTTCACATTACTTAATGAGCATGGTAAATCGAAGGATCACCATAATACTCATAAGGATTTGGATTCAATGAATATAAAACATGTTTTGTGTAGAAATGAGAATGGAAAGAATTCTTAGGCTATTTTTACAATTAAAAATCATGGGAAAGACGTATTCCTTCAAACTTTATAGAATGTAAAAGTTCCATCTCAATGTTCAGGTAACATATCAAGGTATGTTGACTTATAACATTAAAAGTTACATGGATTGAAGAGTCATGAATCATATATTCTGATGGAGCATTTGTTACCATTAGAATTGCGCAATACGTTACCATAAAAAGTAAATGTGGTTCTAGTTGAGTTTTGTACTTTTTTCAGAGAGATTTGTTGAAAACACTAAATCCAATTTATCTTGATAAACTTTAAGAAAGAATTATTTTGAAAAAATTTCATTTGGAGATGCTATTTCCCCTTCATTCTTCTATGTGATGATTCATTTGACTGTTCATTTGGTTAAAGAATCTAAACTTTTTAGACTGATATACTATATATGTATGTATCCAATTGATTGGTACGTTGATATTATTTTTATTTTCATTGGTGAATTGAATTTTATCAAATCATTGAATAATTTATTAAATATGTTTATTATTTTTTCATCATTTACTTAGGAAATATGAAATCATATGTGAGGAATAAAGCTCAACCGTAAGGCTATATTATTTAAGCTTACATAGTTTAAGAGTGATTAAACTTATATTTTAGATATTTTGATTGGATTGAAACTAGATTAAATTGTGTTGGATGTGTTGAAAATAACTCCACTAATTCTCATTTTGAAAACCAGTCATCGATATTTCCAACTATTAGACTTCTGATTGGAAAGAAGTCAAATTTTACATTTACTGAATTGGAGTTTCTACAAGAACATAGATATTTGATACTCAACAGTCTTATTGTGGATCCATTTATTGATGAATTGTGATTGCAAACAAATAGGTGGCTAAGGGGTCGATTTCAAAATTTGTTGGAATTAACAAAATTTTGTAATAAGGAGATTATTAAATGGTTCATCCCTCATGTAAGTATATACTCATATTCATATTATTTACATGTATTTATTTTTTCTATATTAAAAGTAACACCTTATATTTTTTTCTAGAAAATGAATGTTGAAAATAGAGCCTAAAGATCAAATTATTTGAAGCTTTTGAATCGATTTCCTCTTAGGATGTCTAAGAGATTCAATTCCTAAAATATTAATGGCTTCATATTTCATATAGTTTATCATGAATAAGAGTTAAAAACTCTAAAAAGTGGTTTATTTTCACTTTTATAGGTGTGATACTTTGGAAAGTAGGATGATATAATTGAATTAAACTATAATAATCTGTTTTTAGTTTTCTTATTCAAATAAAAGTGGGTAAAAATTGATAGGGGTGTAATTAAAGATTCATTAAAATTTTCTTCTGTAAAATTCTCTCACTTGATCCATAGTGGGGAGTATACAGAGCATAATCCATTTATCTTGGCTTCACAAGAGAATATGGTTTATTATATGGATGATGAAATGCATGGAGGTTGGAGTGTCATTTTACACTTAAATTATAGAGATTTATATGATATAGGTGATGAAGATCAATTGGAACTTTGTGATAGTGAACCTTGTTAACCACAAAAAAATGAACAGTTTTTTTCCTAAAAACATAATTATAATAAAACTTATAATAGGGGTGAAAACAAAGTACTTATATCAATGAATGTTGATAACAATAAACATAATAAAGATGAAGATAATTAAATGTACAAATTTGTAATTAAAATATATTTCAATTTCTCATTGATAAGAATTTAATACATATATTCATTGTTCTAGTTTTTCATTTTTTTTGTAAAATTTTTTTATTTTTTTTATTTTTTATAAATTTAATATTTCTAAACCTTTTTAATTGTAGGAATTTTGAGAACAAAAAATTCATGATCCAACCTGATCAACATCTCAGAACACACCACCGTTATTGTCAGATTTAATAAATCTGAGTGATTCATATGTACTCGAGACTAATAGAGAGCCAGTCACTTTTCTATATATTGTTGGTAGCACACTATCCAATTCACCTTCAGTGATGGAGTAGTTGGTCACCATCCCATCCAGTAGATATTGGTGAGTTACCATTTCTGATACGTATTTCATTGTAAAAAAAACTATATATTTTATTAGTTATTTAGTACATTTCTCAATAAGATAAAGATAAGAATAGAATATATATAAATATAAACATAGTAGATGTATTGTACCGGAAGACTTTAATATTATCATTCCATTTTATGTGTTTAGGGTACCTACTGGAGACGTTGTCTGAATATATGGGAAGATTCTTAGGCAGCATACTTAGGAGATGGTGAGCTATCCCATTAATTATAATGATTGGAGACATATTCCTACATCTTGGAAAAATGATGTTTTTGATACTCATGTAAAGGTAATATTAATTTAATATTCCCTAATAAATAATTTAAAATACATGATTAATATTTTCTAATATACTTTTAAAGTGTTGTGTTTTTTATTTCTATATTATTTTTCATTTTGATGTCCCTGACTTTGTTTCAAGCCCATGGACTCAGAAAAATTTGGGAAATAAATGGAGAGATTTTAAATGGAGATTATGGAATGACTTTATTGAAACATCTTTGAGATCATGAAAGATGTATGAGAAAGTGCCTGAAGGCATTTCTCATGAGTAACAGAAGTTGTTTGTTGATATTAATAGACATGAATCTCCTGAGGTTAGCATATTTTATAGTATTTTGATAACATAAACATAAAAAAATTATAATTTTTATTATAATTTCTATTTTTATAGAAATTATCTACAAAAAATAATGTGAATTGTGACAAAAAAGTCATTCCTCATATCATTGGGTCTCCGAGTTTTTTTAGAAAAAGAATATTTTTGTTTTGTATTTTATTAATTATTATTTATATAATTTTATTATAGGTTAATTTTTTTATAACTTATTTATACTTTTTTATAATGGATAATGAATTAGGTTACTTTTTTCGAATAGATATGTGGTTTAATGTGTATAAGAAACTCGATGGATGTTTTATAAATGAACCTACCAAAAATGATGGACTAAGTACTTTTCATTACTATTTCATGTTACTTCATTACTATAAAAACATAATAATGAAAAATATATTATAACTAACTGTCCTTGAAAAAAATTAAATTAGGCTGGCCAAATGGATCAAATGATTCCAATTTGGATCCATTTGATACATATAGTCGGTCCCAATTTATTGTGTTTAAGGACTGTTTGTTGTTATAATTTATTTTTCAATATTATGTTTCTATAAAAATGAAATAATAATAAATAGTAATAAAAAATTTTAATTAGATAATATTATTAATTTTAGATATATTAAATAATCATTGTTAATATTTTTTATTAATAGGTTAAAATTTAAGAAGTTTTGGATGTGAACCCTTCACAATCATCATTGGTTTCCCAAAGCAATACAGTCGTAATCATTTTAGGGAAGGAGCATCCTGAATCTGTACGGGGGGTGGATTTGAGGACCACTCCACAAACTATTATTAGTAGGTCATCATCAACGTTTACTACTACACCCATTGGGGGTTTGAGTAGCGTTGTTGAATGAGAATTACAAAGATAAATTGAAAGGTTGAAAGAAAAAGTGCAAGAACAAGACTCTTATAGGAAAAAACAGGATCAATGGTAGTCGACAATGGAAAATGTTTTAATTTTTGTATTTCAGAATAAGTTTAGTATGATACCCAAGGAAATTTCTAGCCTTATAGCTCATCTTTTCGAGGTAAATTCTAAATTTCATAAATCATTCACACATTTTTAAAGAACACATACAATTTACATAAATAAAACAAAAAATGATACTTTTATATTGAATAAACACACTTTGATACATACAAACCACATATTGTGATGAATTTACATATGTTTGATTATAATATAAAAAAATAAATTATATATCATTATCCTTAAATTTGAAAAAAAAATCGTTCTTGTTTTCTTGGTTTTGACTCAGTAAACAGTTTGAAATTGTACCAAAACCTTTAAAAATATGTGTTAGGGGTTCAAACTTAGGAAAAAAACATTTCATTCCAATAAAATCATAGGATAATGATAGAGGATTTATTTTTGAAATGTAAGAACCAATGTAAAATTATTCTGAGTTATGGTTTTCCCGGGATAGCTGTAAAAGTGTTTTTAGAGTTTTATAACACTAAAACATGCATGTAATGGTTAAAACCATAGAAAACAATCTCAAATTGATGTGAAATCATGGAAAACCCCACTAATTAATTATTGTTTATTTGAGATCATAGAAAAAAATCAATTTAACTTGCGGTGTGGTCAAAATGTGTAATTATATAGTTTTTAAAGGTACTAAATCCTTTAAAAACATGTGTCGGGGGTGTTAAAATCAGGATAACGACATTGAATTTCCATTAAATTAGAGAAAAATTACTATGGATTGATTTTTTAAATGTAGGAACCAATTACATGTCATTTCAAGTTATGGTTTTCTTGGGATGCCTGTAAACTCATTTTTAGTGTTTTAAAATACTAAAATGTCTGTGTAATGGTCCAAACCATAGAAAAAACATCATATTGTCCAGAAATCATAATAAAACTATAGTTGAATTATTTTTGACGTGTATCCTTAGACAACTTGTCAATCCTACGTTCAGTGTGGTTGGAATGGCTCAGTAAATAGTTTTTAAATTTATCGAAGACTTTGAAAACACGTGTTAGGGGGTCAAAACATGGAAAAATTTGTCATATTTTTATGAAATTAGAGGATAATGATTCTAGACAGATTTAACAAATATAGGAACCAACAAAACATCATTCTAAGTTCTGGTTTTCCTGATATTCCTATAAATGAGTTATTAGTTTTTTAAAACACATAAACATGCATGTAATGGTCAAAAACATAGAAACTGACCTCATATAGACATTAAATAATGGTAAACCATAATTTAATTGGTTTTTGATGTGAATGCAGAGACAACATTTCAATTCAACACATGGTGTGGATTAAATGGATTGATAAACACTTTTTAAAAATGTTCAATCCTTTAAAAATGTGTGATGAGGGTAAAAACCAGGAAAACATTATCACATTTCCATAAAATCATAGTAAAATTTCTATAGATTGATTTTTGAAATGCAAGAACTATCGATACATTATTTTGAGTTACATTTTTTCCAAGGTGCTCGTAAATGCATTTTTAGTGTTTTAAAACACTAAATCATTCATGTAATTTTTAAAGCCTTAAAAATGACCTCATATTGATGAAAAATAATTCTTAATCCACCTTTGAGTTATTTTTGATGTGTATGTGTAGAAAACACATCAATTCGACATGTGGTGTGGTCAGAATGACTTGGTAAATAATTTTTCAAGGCATTGAAGCCTTTAAAAACATGTGTCAAGGGGGTTAAAACCAGGAAAAAATTCTAGATTTCCATGAAATCAAAGGAAAATTATTTTAGATTTATTTTTAAAATGTAAGAGTTGAAAACACTTAATTATGAGTTACGGTTTTCCTAATATGCTCAGAAACACATTTTTGGTGTTTCTAAACACTAAATCGTGTGTATAACGGTCAAAACCATAGGAAAAAACTCATATTTACATGATATAATGTGACATCTAGAATTGAGTTATTTCTGATGTGTACGCATAGAAAAAATATCTATCTGATAGGTGGTGTGATCATAATGTCCCGGTAAATAGCTTTTAAAGGTGTAGAGGCCTTTAAAAACACTTTTCGGGGTGTGAAAACAAGGAAATCATTTTCAGATTTTAATAAAATTGTAGAACAATGACTGTAGATTTAATTGGAACATTTAGTAATAGATTAAATTTCATTATAAGTTACAGTTTTCCTATTATGCCCATAAATGCATTTTTAATGTTTTAAAATACAAAAACGTGCATGTAATAGTCAAAACCATGGAAAACGAACCTATAATGATGTGAAATCATTTTACAATCACTTTTGAGTTATTATTCCCATGTATTTATAGACAATATGTTAATCCGACATGCGGTGTGGTCAAAATAACTCAATAAATAGTTTTTAAAGGTACTGAAGCCCTTAAAAACATGTGTTGGGGATTCAAAACCAAGAAAACATAGTCATATTTCCATAAAATCAAATCAAAATTATTATAGATTGATTTCTAAAATGTGACTACACATCATTCTATGTTATGGTTTTTCTATAGTGTCTATAAATGGGTTTCTAATGTTTTAAAACACATAAACATGCATGTAATGGTCAAAACCATATAAAATGAATTTGGATTGATATGAAATCATGGTACAACCACTGTTGAGTTATTGTTGATATGTACACAAAAACAATATGTCAATATGATATGTGGTGTAGTAAGAATGGATCAGTATAGTTTTTAATGGTGCTGAAGCCTTTGAAAACGTGTGGCGGGGGCGGGGACAAAGAAAAACCATTAGATTTCCATGAAATTAGAGTAAAATGACCTTATATTGATTTTTGAAATATAAGAACAGAAGATAAGTTATTATGAGTTATGGTTTTCCCGTGATGCCCATAAATGTTTTTTACATGTTTTAAAATACTAAAATGTGTGTGAGAGGGTCAAAACCATAGATAATGATATTATAATGACATGAAATCATTGTAAAACCACCATTTAGTTATTTATGAATTATACTCATTCACAACACAACAATCTGATGTGTCGTGTGGTCAGAATGGATTGGTAAAAAGTTTTTAAAGGCATTGAAGCCTTTAAAAACATGTTTTGAGGAGGGGGTCAAATCTAGGAAAAAAATTCATATTAGCATGGAATTAGATAATAGTTTCCATTTATTGATTTTTGAAATGTAAGAAATAAAAGCATTCCATTCCAAGTTGTGGGTTTTCTAGGATGCCTGTAAATGGGTTTTTAGTGTTTTGAAACACATAAACGTACATGTAATGGTAAAAACCATAGAAAACGACCTCATATTGAGGTGATATAATGGGAATACCACCATTGAGTTATTTGTGATATGTATGCACAAACAACACGTGAATCCAAGATGTGGTGTGGTTGGAATGTCTGGGTAAATAGTTTTTAAAAGTAAATAAGCCTTCAAAAGATCATGTGAGAGTTCAAATAAAAGACAAATTCATCAGATTACCATGAAATCAAAGGATAATGACTGTGGATTAATTTTTCAAATGTAGGAACCAATGACAGGTCATTTCAAGTAACAGTTTTCCCAAGATGCCCTTAAACGTGTTTTTAGTGTTTTAAAATAAGAAAATGTTTTTGTAATAGTAAAAACCATATAAAAAAACTTCATATTGATGTGAAATCATCAAAAAAACCCCATTGAGTTATTTTTTATGGGTACACATAGATAACACGTCAATCCGATGTGCAGTGTAGTCTAAATGTCTTGGTAAATAGTTTTTAAAGGTACTAAAGCCTTTAAAAATGTGTGTTGGGAGGTCCAAACCAAAAAATGTCATTTTATTGCAATGAAATTATATTTTAATGACCGCAGAATTATTTTTTAAATATTGGAACTGACGATGCGTCATTTCGAGTTACGGTTTTCTCAGGATGCTTATAAACATATTTGTAGTGTTTTAAAATAATAAAACATTTGTGCAATGGTAAAAACTATAGAAAATGAGATTAGATTGATGTGAATTCATGAAAAACCCACTTTTGAGTTATTTTTGAAATAATGGACATGTTGACATATCAAATTCTTTAAATTGTTTTTATTAAACCTAACCACTGCTAAATATGTTAACGGCAGTTAGATTCATCTTATCTAACTTATTTTCAGGGTTTTTAAGAAACAATTGCTACTAAATGATTCAAAATGACACATGAAGAAATATCTGTCAAATGAAACAAACCACCATGAAATGATTGTCAACTGTGCTATATTTGGTGATTTTTGTGACCACCACTAAAAAATTAGGTAGTAGTTTAAACTGCCACTGGTAGAAGAAAAAGTTTGTGTTAATGCATACATTTTTTATAGTGTCTATAGAAAATTAGATATAAAAATTATTTCTATGCCTCCTATTAAGAATTATAGAGTCATAGATTCTGCATTACAACATGTGACTATAGTTGCAACATGGTGGTTTAGAATTTTTTGGGAAAACTAATTACCTTATAGGGATCTTATGATGCTCAGATAGATTATAAATCTATTTAGAGATGAAATAAACCTTAATAGAAAAAATATAATTCTCTTAAATATTCATTTAACTCATGGTAAGGTTGTAGGGGATATAATCCTCACTATTTTTTATGTGATGAAACATAACCTTGTAAATAATTGAGGTCATGTGTTTTGTAATTCTCAAGTATAAATCATTGACCATCTATTAATTAATAAACCACTCTCCCTTAATATATTGAAAATGTTCAGGGAAGGGGATCTAAAATTTTCATCAATGAATAAAATTTTGTTTTTTATGTTTATATATTTTGGTTAAATCCAATGAACAGTTTTAGTTGAGGATGGTCCATCAAATATACTATTGTTTTTTAATCCTATAACTTGTTCTTAATCATAAAATTAAAATTAAATTCTATTAAATTGAGAGAGAGATGGAGATGAGTTTATAGATATTAAGAATCGATTCAATACTAAACATGATTCATTGATATACATTTTCATATGACTTTAGACCAAATATGGTAGAGGTTGTCACTCCTTATTCTTTATCTCTATGCTACAAATAGATCATCTTTTATTTCCAATGGAGTCAATGGATGAAAACATAGACCACTCCACCATGAAACTTCTACAACAATAAGAAAAAAGTAGAAAAGTATTTAAAAATATTTGTCCTTAAGAAAAGATACTCACCATAGAATCATCCATGGCACCCCTAGAATTTTTTTAGGTGGAACCCTGGTAGGGTGGTAGGTCTCTTGAAAAAACTATAATAGGGCATTGTTTTCCATGGTCAAAACCTTGTTAACCACACAGTCTTAGGATCACACCTCACATTCATTGTATGTACCACCATGAACTTCAATAATGACTCAACCTACTACCACTGATATGGGCAAGGGATTTGTTAACATTTATTATTTCTATGAAGAAAGAACTAATAAAAGCCCCACCTTTATCAGTGCTAGATAAAAGAGCTGATAAAGGTGCATTCTTTATCAACACTTTTTTAGCACAGATAAATAATAGATTTATTAGTGCTATCCTTAGAAATGATAAAAGTTTTTAATAAAAAATATTGTTAATATATATGTAAGTATTATATTAATATTTAAATTTTATATATTATGACATATATTTTCTAATAATTCAAATATATATAAATATATATAATGTTGTAAAAAAAGTATTTATAAGATTATAAAGAGATTTATATATATTTAAATAATTATAAAATTATAAAAAAAAATTAAATAATAAATATATTTAATACATTGATGCATGAGTATAATTGACATTATATTATCATAAAGTTTATTTGTCTACGCGATTGTGAGTTATATTCCAAATGTTAATATTACTTATATTATGATGACACACATGCATATGTTATGTATGTATTCATCATTATGAATGTTTTTGTATGATTCATTCATGTTAATACCCATGAACTTATTATATTCTCCTAAATATTTATAAAATCTCAATTAATATATTTAAATAATAAATTTATTTATTATATTTATAATTATAAATTTGTAATTATATATAAATACCTTTTAAATATATTTATTTATAATTATTATTATAACTTAATATATATATTTAAAAAATTATAAAATCGTGATAAATATATTTATTATAATTTTATATGTATATATTTATATAGTAAAATATATATATATTAGGTGTTTGGGGGTACAATTACATTCAAACACACACTCATACATCTTAAAGGGATGACATAGCCCCCCCAAGGGATAACCCACCCAACCTCCCACTTTATTAAATTATATATTTTTGGGCTGAAGACCAGGTTGGTGTTGAGTCAATAATGTTTTCCTTATGACCTTTCCATTCCTTCATGCTTGCGGGATATTGTTAAGACAATAAGGTTTCCTTATGAATTTACCATTCCTTCTTGTTTTGAAAATCACAAACACCTTATCTTATGGAAAATATCATTTTTTTTCCTGTGTTTTACTTCTATAAGGAAAATTTTCCTTCCCCAAGGAAATTTTTCCTTACCATTTTTATTGTTTATACCATAATTTTTTCTAAGTATAAAATTCGGTTTCATATCTAAATCCTCGGAATCCTGTAGTTACCTAGATATGAAGCATTCTATTTTAGGATCCAAATTCTCAGAATACTGGTTACAAACTCTTCTGAGTTCTGACTTCAAATTCTGAATACGAATTCTAGTTACGAACTTTACTAAGTTCTGACTCTGAATTCTGAATCAGAATTCTGGTTATTAACTTTCTGTGTTCTGACTCCTAATTCTGAAATATAATTCTGGTTACGAACTTTCAGTGTTCTGACACCGAATTCTAAATACGAATTCTGGATACGAACTTCTCTGAGTTCTCATTCCGAGTTCTCTAAATTCAAACTCCGAACTCCTATGAGTTCTGACTCCAAATTCTCATGAACTCTGACTCTGAACTTTGTAAGTTATGGTTTCGAATACTTGTGAATCTAGATTCTGAATTTCCTTGAAATTCAGACTCTGGAATTCTATAGAATTCAGGTTCTAAATTCCTACAAAATAAAATCCGATTATTCTTGTCTATAGACTCCAAATTCATTTTTTGTTAGACTCTGAACTTTAATTTACTTACATTCTGAATATCAGATTTTGGTTATGCTTACACTTGTTTAGTTATAGAACAATGTCTTGATTTCAGTTACTCACTAACTATTGTTTGAGTGACACATGTACAGGTCCCTCTGAAATTCAAGGAAAAATATGACCTTTGGAGGAGGGAGCTGATTGTTGAATCCATGCCTATAAATAGGAGATCATTTTAAATTTCTCACAAGACGTTTCTTTAACTCTAGAGACCACATGATGTTGAAGTGATTTCTAGAGAGAGACTTTCATTGCTTTGTTTTTACTGAACTACCTGTTCAGTTTTTCTTCGTGCAACTCTGATTGTTTTTCTGTACAATTGAGGGCATCTGGGGATAGGAAGACAGATGTTCTGACTACCTTGAAGTTGAGGGCTTCCTTGCTGAGGAATACAGAGGTGCCAACTATTTGATAGTTGAGGGCTTGCAGTGATAGCAAGACAGACTCCGATCTTCATATCGATGGTTTACCCTAGTGTGGGTAAGATAGACTTTCTTGAAAGTATAAATCAAGGGACATTTATCCAAGGTTGTTGGATACCATTCTCTTTGGGTTAAAAGACTTACTACTTGTTACTTGATTTGTTACAAGTTTTCCGATGCATTTGTATTGTTGAAGAAAGTATAACTATCTTATATTTCCTTATACTTGTACTCTGATTTAGTTAGATTCTATATGCTTTAAGGTAGAATCTTAGTTTTTGTAAACTTTTGTTAAGTTTCATTTCTGGAATCACTTTTCTGGAATCAAGAAAGTTATTAGAACTTAGAGGTGTTGTGAATTTTGGTTATTCAAAATTTCCTTAGGAATTTTTAAAGTATACAATTCACCCCCCCCCCCTCTTGTATTTTAGCATCTCATCTTTACATATTTGATCCTACATTTGGTATTATAGAGTATATCATACTCACATACCATCTCAAAAGTTGGTATGAAGCCCATTATATTGCACGTAGGCCCACCATTGGATAGCCCGAAGGCCCTTATTGCATCATGTCTGCATCACCACCTGGACATCATGCCTACGTCACCGCCCCCATGATGGCCCGAAGGCCTAGTGTCTCAAAAGCCCAATCTGGATGAATAGTACTACTACTATAGTACCCCCCTACAGTACATATTTTTGTACCTGCACTCCTACAGTGCCACTACTGTACTTGTAGAAATTCCGTCCCTGGTCGGATTTGAACCTGAGTCTAATACAAGATTATGGGAAGTCTTTACCACTCGGGAAATCCCCCAACTGCTATATATAAATATATTTGTAATTATATACAAATATTTATAAATATATTTATTTGTAATTATTATTACTATAAATAAATATTTATTTTAAAATAATTATAAAATTATAGTAATTATATTTATAATATTCGTAATATTTATAATTATATATAATTATATAAATATATTTAAAAAAATATGTAAATTTTTTTATAAAAATATCTAAGTAATTATAATTATATATATGTAAATAATTATAAAATTATAAAAAATATATTTATTATATATAATTATAAAATAATAATTATAGTAATTATATTTATTATGATGCTATAATTATGAATAAATATTTATTCATTTATATTTATTATTATAAATAAATATATAATTATTTAAAAAATTATAATATTATAATAAATTTATTTATTATATTTATAATTATAAATTTTAAATTATATATAAATAACTTTTAAATATATTTATTTATAATTATATTTATATTTATTTATTTATAATTATAATTATAAATATGATAAATATATATTATAATTTTATAATTATAAATAAATAAATATCTCCTTCAATAATTATAATATTATAATAAATGTATTTATTATATTTATAATTTTGTTCATATATATAAAAATATAAATAATTTATTAACGTTAGTCTTTATCAGTGCTAAAAAAAGCATTGATAATGCTATTATTTATCGGTGCTACAATTATAGTGCTCATAAAGACTTGATTTATCTGTGCTTTTTAGTGTTGATAAAGGGTTATCTGTATCCTTTCTTTCTATAAAAGCAATGATAATTCAACTATTTATTAACATTTTTTTGAAAATTCTGATAAAAACCTTATGTTTTCTTGTAAGAAACCCTAACAAATCACCATCTTCCTCGCTCCTTCAAGCCTTCATGGAACCAGAGTGCCACCACCACCGCTCACCTTATCCTTCTCCATTGCCTTCGCTTTCACCTTCACCTCTGCCTCCGCCTCCACCTTCGCCACTGCATGCCTTTGCCATCACTTGCCTCAAGCTTTCACACATTCGCCGCTGCTCACCTCAAGGTTTTTCAAGAACCAGATCTCAATCACCACCCCCCCCCCCCCCACCAGCTCTACTGCCCCTGCCACCACTTCCCTCAGCTTCTCCACCACTCGCTACCCCAAAGGTATAGTTCATTGAATGGCATGTTCTCATAAATTAATTGATTATTAGTTTATTGAAATTCATGAATCATTTGAGATTAGGGTGATCGGTTTTTGGTTCATTATATTCATTATGAAGATAATTCTTGAGATATAATAACCCTATGTTTTGTTAAATAATACTTTTGTTAAATAATACTTTTGTTAAAAAGTTTTTAGGACTATGCATTGTGGATTATGTATTACACTGTAAATTAAGGTCATGAATGATTGACAATATTGTAATATTATTCATTAGATTATAAGTAGTTATATATATATATAAAAATTCAGACTTGGTCATGCCAATTTAGAGTTAATGAGATGGATTATGCTATTTTTTAGAGGAGTATTAATTTTGAATGGATTTTATTGTATTTATCTATGTTACACCATAATAAAGGTTATATCTATTGAATTTAAAGAATTCATAATCCTTCAAACTTGGACGTTGTAAAGCGGTAACAGGAGATATAGTTTCACCCTATTGGTTATCTTTGAAAATATAATATAGTGGATAGAAAAGTATTATGATCAAGGTGGCTATGAAAAACATGGATAGATCATGACTATTGATAAATTATTATGAAGTGAGGTTAGAGAATTTAGAGATAATTTGATGAAGAGTGTGGAATTATAGATAATTGATAGAGGAACATAAATATAAACATTCTATAAATTCATTGAGGATTTGGTTATTATTGATCAATAAATCTAATGAAGAGGAGTAATAAGAATAAGATCATCAAATTTCATGAAGACTTCATAAAATTACCTACCAGTAGAGTATTTTTATTTTTATTTTTTGATTAATGAGGATCAAACTCATACACTTGAGGGGTAGTTAGTCTCTATTCTATAATAAATAAGTGAAAATTTATCTTTAGTTGTAGTTTTCAAAAAATGTATAATGATTCTACTATCAACATTATACAATTAGTTAACTTGGTGGATTTTAGTACATCAATTAATCACTTATATATACTTCTAGATGTATCTTAATTTGTGTGAACTATGAAAATCACTTGCATCGTTTACTCTATTGGTTTATAAGGTTAAAGGATTAACATAAGGACACCTACCAGTAATCATTAAATTCATTTTTAATGGTTGTTAAAATACCAAAAGATAATAGGAAATATTCCTATCTATTTACAATATTCCCTAGAAAACATAATCCCCAATTAAATACCATAAAATATTGAACACAAGGCTACCATGACCATAAGAGAAACAGAATGCAGAAAGAGAGAGAAATAAGGTGCAAAGAAGATATAAGGAGCACTTAGTTAATTCATACCTTGAATTTTAATGGAGAATAACTGAAATTAAAGTTTAGATAAGGGGGAGGGAAATGGTGGTTGGTGGGAGGATAGTCGTTAAGGTTTCTCGAGAAGCAGGGGAGTGAAATGACATTCCACGAATTAAATTCATATTTTTAAAATTATAAATTTTCAAATTTTAGAATCCTTAATGGGATCTATATATTTCCAATATTCACATTAATAGAGTTCATGAAACTAACTTTCTCAAATTTTAGAACACCCCTTTTTTTAATTGGTTTTCAAACCATGATTTTTGGTGATTTAAAAGTGTTAAAACTATTGGAAAATGCTGTTTTATTTTTAAAGTGGTGAGTTAACCCTTGTGATCTATATTTAAAACATCTTTTTTAGCCTTGGTTAATTTATATATCAACTTTTTGATGTGTTTAAAGCTTTTAATATTTCTAAATAATATGGGTTATTTCAAAATTGTGTGTTTTTCCATGTGTATTGGATTTTGAAACTTATTATGTCTTCGAATGTTTTTAAATGGTCGTTTTAATGTTAGTGTGAATTCCTATTTCAGTTTCAATGGTGTTTTCATAAAATTGGTTTGATGAGTAGATTGGGATGGCTTTTATAAATGATAAAATTCCTTTGAATTCCAATAATTCTTTTAAAATAGAAGTCCTATTTGAAATTTTTTAAAAATGAGTTTTCATAAAAGGTGTGATACCCTCTTAACCCCCTTTGATTATTGTATGAACATTATAGCTTGTAAACCTATATGGGGATGTTTATAATTGATGACCAAGTTTGATGGTACTTCTTGGGGTGTAGATAATTTTAGTTGTGACAACCATGTTTCTATATCTCTAGTTCAAGTCCTTTTATTAATACAACATAGTGACAATGCCCATAACACTAGAATAATATTTAGGATCATTTAGGGGTTTTTTCTATCAATTTATATTTTATCCCATGCTTTTTATATTATTTTTTGGAATACATTTTCCTGTCATTTTCCCCATATTGTGTGACTTGATATAGTGGTACTTAATCGTGTGATTTCTTTCTTCTTTGTATGGTTTGATTTTCAGATTTTTTTTAAAAAGTATTATGAAAGGTTTTTAATGAAGGATAAAAGGAAGGTGTGGTTTTGAAGTGTTTTCAAACTATTTTAATAATGATTTTGTAAAGTGTTATCAAATGATAAAAGTTTCAATGGTTTGTATTTAAAACTCCAAGAATTTCTATGTTTTTAAAATGTGGTTTCGGGCCACCATGCCTAGTTTTATGGAAAGGGTTGGTTTTTAATCATGTTTTTGAGAAAACTTTTATAGTAGGAAACATATTTTCATTTTGAAATGTGTATTTCAAAAATGTGTGCTTATGAAATAGTTTAAAGTCATATTTTTAAAAGTTTATTTGACCAAGAGGTATTGGATGAGGAATTTTTTTTTTCCAAGTAACTGTTTTCATTTAATGAAAATCATAGAAAAATATTTTTAATACATTTTTATGTGTTACTAATTATTTGGTAAAGCTTTATATAAAATGTTTATTTTTATAAATGTACTTCAAACTATATTTTTTGTTACATAATATGAAAGTGATATCTTATATTTGGTACATTTTTTTGACCTACTAGGATTTTATATCATGCCTATATTTTATAGGTTTAAATTTGTTCTAGCTTGTTTTGCTTCCTTTGGATCTTCAGAGAGGGATATATTGTTGGATGGTGACCCTAGTTGAATATATTTTGTGTATTTATTTTGTAAAATATTAGTATTACCAAATCAAATAGGATTTATATGAAGTAAAAATGGATGTATGCCAATCAAAAGACAAAATAGTTTTAAGATGGAGTGAAAGAGTTCATCAAGTTTGAAAAAGATCATGAATATAAACCTTATCAAATCCTTTGTATGTGTTTACACATTTTTATTCAATAATAATTATTCCATGGGAGTTAGAATAGAACATGATTTTTTAGGTAATATATCAAACTTATAAATGTTGAAATAAACATAGGGAAAATTGAATGTAGCTAGTGTCTAGGAGATTACAATGTTTTATGGATCATCTAATATGATTACAAATGTGGAAAATGAAGAAGATCGTATCAAGGATGTGATTACAGATTCTAATGTTAATGAAGGTCATATTGAGGAAATGAAAAGGATAGTTGAATATGAACTCCATGATTTCCCAAATTTTTTTAAGAAGTTAAAGAGTTGTGCAAAGACACTATTGTATGCTTGTTTCACTAAATATACAGCATTGTCAGTTGCACTAAAGCTATATAATTAGAAAGTAGGAAATGAATGGTGTGACACCAATTTTATAGAACTAATTTCTCTCTTGAATGATATGATCCTAGAAGATAATGATCTTCCTAGCTGAAAATACGATGCTAAAAGAATGCTACACTCAATGGGTATGATCTTTGAAAGAATACAGGCCTTCCCAAAAGATTGTATACTATCTCCCAAGGACTATAAATCAGTTATGGAATGCACAAAGTGTGGAAATTCACGATAAAAGAAATATGAATCTGGTCCTACTAGGGTTGTATGGTAATTTTCGATCATTCAAATGATTAGGCGCCTATATGGAAGTGATGATACTATAGGGAAATTGTTTTGGCATGTAGATACAAGAAATAATGTTGGGGAACTACATCACCTAAAAGACTCTCCTTAGTGGAATAGAATTGATCATGAGTATCCTAAATTTGTAAATGAGCCAAAAAACCTTTGTTTTACGTTATTGATAGATGGAGTGAATCCTTTTGGTTTTCAAAGAAGAAATCATAGTACCTGACCATTTATGTTGGTAAATTATAACTCACCACTGTGGTTTTGTATAAAATAAAAATACATCATGTTATGTATGATTATATCAGGAACAAAACAATCGGATAATGATATTGATGTTTATTTGGATCCATTGATTGAGGATTTGAAATTATTGTAGAATTCAGGTGTTACGTTTAATTATGCTTACAAAAATGAAGATTTCACATTGAGATCCATGTTGTACGTGATGATAAATGACTTTCCTTCTTATGAAATTGTTTCAAGGTATAGCATTAATGGAACTAAAGGGTGTCCTGCTTTCAAACAAGTTAGAAAGTCAATTAAGTTGAAACATTCATCAAAGACTGTGTTTTTAGGACATCACATATTTCTTCCCTGATGACATAAGTACCAATCTTGGATGACAACATTCAATGGAAGTTTGTAATAACATACAACCCCATCTCCACTAATAGTTGATCAACTATTTGAGAAATTAAAATATATTGACATTACTTTTGGTAAACCATTTTTGAAAAACCATATAAAAATCGGTTGGAAAATAGATTTGTTTTTTGAATTATTATAATGCAATTTTCTATACATAAGACATTTTCGTGATTCTATACATGTTGAAAAAAAATTATGTGATATTGTCATCGACATGTTTCTAAATTCACTCAGAAAAATAAAGTATTGAATTTAGGATAGGTTGGATGTGGTTGACATGGGAATATGAGAAGAGTTGGCACCAATGAAGGGTGTAAATTGAATTTTTTTTCTTCCAATTGCTTATATTGTTTCTAGAAATGAGATCTATTAGTTTTTTAACACATTAAATGATGTAAAGTTTCTAAAATAGAATTCATCGAACATTAAGAATATCATGTCAATGACTGATTTAAAGTTAAAGGGTCTGAAATCACATGACTTCCAAGATTTTATGAAAGATATAATTCTTGTAGATTTACATTTCATTTTTTTCCAATATTTTTCTTCATATATTAACCAATATTTTTTCTCGTTCAAATATATATGCCATAAATTTATAGACGCAACTAAGTTACTAAAATTGTAAATAAATATAGTCATCATATTATGTGAATTGGAAATTTTCCTCCAGCTAGCATTCTTTGATATGATGGTTCACTTGATGGTTCACTTGGTGAGAGAGATTTGACTATGTGGTCCTATACACTATATATGTATGTACCCCATTGAATGGTATATGAATATTTTGAAAGGTTATATAAAAAAATCAAAGTCACCGTGAGGGTTTTATTTTGGAGAAATATATTGTTGAGTAAGACATTGAATTCTATACCGAATACCTATTTAGTGTGAAAATATTGGGTCTACCAAAATATAATCACACTAGGAGTCTTGTGGGTGAATGAATTTTTGGATGATATGTTGTCACAGTAAATATTACAAATTAGGATCAAGCCCACCTTTAGGTTTTTTATAATAGTTTTTAGGTTTCCCCATATGTTGAAACCCACAAAGATGTTCTAAGGAATTTGAATCCATCAGGGTCTTAAATATGGATATGTAATACACATAATCAATAGTTTATAACATTGTTTTAGGACCATATTTTTAAGGAGATAGATGAAAATTTCAATTCAATTTCAGAATGAATTTGATAGCAAGCCAGATGACCAATTGTGTATGCATTATCTTACAATGGTTATGTAATTAATGGTTATATGTTCTATAAAAATGAACATGATAGATACAGTACTAGGAAAAATAGTGGAGCTACACTTATGGATGAAGCGATGTATGTTTCCGGTACTAAGGAAAGAAATCCAATTTATTAGAATATGTCATACTTTGTCATCATCAAACAAATATGGGAGTTAAATTATAAGACATTCCAAGTGTCATTTTTTCAATGCAAGTGGGTTGATAATAGGAGTGCTATTAAAATTGATGAATTGGTATTTGTGAAAGTGGATTTCAGTAAGTAAGGGTATAAATACAAACCATTTATAATTGAATCATAGGAAGCACAAGTATTTTACATTTCACATCTTGAAAACTAAGACTGGTCAATTGTTCTATTATCAACCAAGACAACTGAAGGGTCAGATGAAAATTCAACCGAGGGTGAACCTTTCATTGGGACTTCATAATCATTTCATAGCGGTCCCAATGTAGATGAGGTCATGTATGTCATAGGAGACCACAATGAAGCTATTTGGATACCCTATATATGGGTCAAATCCCTTCATACTTAAAAAAATAGAGTTCAATAATCAGGTTATATTTTTTTGTAATCTACATTGCATTACCTCGTGTTATTATCTATTCACTGTTTGATTTATTTAATCTAAATTAAATTTTAAACCACTTATGTAGATAATGAATTATTCATGTGATAGTGCTCATAATCTCAAGGAACAAAACGTCTCTCAAGTTGTTACTACTCCCATTGCAAATGTACAATGAGCTTCTTCAGATGACGATGCAACTGCTCCAAAGAAGCAATATGTTTCTCAACCTGTTATTTCTCCCATTGTAGAGGTACGATGACCATCTACACATTCTGATTATAATTCTACATAGTAACAACATATTAATAATTTTTAATCCAAGGAAATGGTAATCATCAAAGGACCGGTGATGAAAAAAAATCAGATCACAATGGTTTGATTGTGTTAGAAAAAATCATTAAGGTGAAAAGTAAAGGCGTCGAATTCAAGGTAGAATAGAATGTACAGGGCCATCATGTTACCCCCAACAAGGCCATATTGAATAGTTACATTGGAAACATCACACAAAAATTCATGTTGATTGATGTAGATGTGTGGCACCATATTGTGGTCATTCTTAAGACACTGATGTGGGAAGATATTATGGTATCATTGTGATATCATTCCTTTATTTTACTAAAAAAATAAAATAATAAAACATTGATTTACTCTTCACAAACCCTTTTAGATTTCATTTATATTAGATTAATCCCACAAAAAATATATATTAATACTTTCTGGAATGATTCATAGAGGCTTTCACACAATTTAAATGAGACATCATCTTAAATATGTCAAAGAGAAAATAAAATTGCACATGTCGCTTATGTATTCAAACCCAGTAACCTAAGAAGCATGTGATGAATGTATTTTCTATCATAGAATCCATCTTTTAATGTACATTGTGTCTGGTAATACCTTGTTTGAAAATATTTGTATTCATCACTTTGATTGAGAATTTTTTATTTATGAAACAACAACTGAGTGCTGAAAATAAGGAATGGGAAACAAAACCAACATTTCCTTACTATAAAGAAAGGATGGGGTATGCTTCACTTGAAAAAAATTGGCACATATTTTAAATCTATCTTAAAACTTTTAGCTAACATGAAACAAAAACATAATTATTTTTCTATGTTTATATGCAGATTAATGAATCCAAATATAAATCCACTTCCATCCCACTCCATGTGGTATGGAAGGAGGCACGTGTAAATAAATATGGGATACTAATATACAAAAACACAAAAAATGGGTGGGAAACATGTGTAAGTATCACATAATAAAAACTTTTCTTTAAATTGACATTAAATAATAATGATTACTTATTTTATTATATTTTATATCTGACATAGTCCAAAGAATCGTCAATACTTATTCCAAATGAACAACTAAAATCGGTGGCCTTGAAGTGGCCATAACAGTATCATTGCTTGAGGGGTTTGGGTTTTGGGGTGAAAACATGAACATATTTTGAGAAAAAAAAAACAATAAGAGGGTAAAGATATAGAAGTGGCAGAGATGCAAGAAATAATATCCCCCCTTGAATTAAATTTTCATTGGAAGTCTAAGTTTCTAGAAAATGTTATGGGGAGGAGAAAATAGAAGAAGAAAATTAAGAACAAACATTGTGTGAAGATCTCCCCTCCCCCACCCCCTCTAGCTTTGAGGCAAGACATTCCCCGCAAAGATCTGTCTTATTCGAGGTAATAAAAATTCTAATAATTGTTTATCTGAAATGTGAATCAAGAAAACACTAATACTTTTCCCGTACTAATATTCTATAGGGTGAAAATGAATATAATTTATATCAATCAAAACCCAACCATCACCTTGTAGAAATGGATACAATGTAAAATATCCAAGATGATAGGATACAAAACATACAATTTCCAATAGGTCATGTGAGAGTGGTGATTAATGCATCTCATGAGCTGAGCACTGAGATACCTATTTCACTTGATGGTGAAGATATTCACAAGGTTGATCAAGTTGTTGGAACATTCATTGCATGGATTTCAGATCTTGTAAAAAAATATTCCAACGAGGAATTATTCATTTCCAATTTATTTTTCATGCTAAAATTTTAACAATTAATGAAAAAAGGTATGAACTGATGAATGTTAATATCGATGAAAAAAGAAAATTAGGTGAAATGAAAGGTCAAATCAAAACTATATAAAGGTTCAACCAACCAATAAAAAATCTTCTGGAATCACCTTTACCCCACCCATTGCATGCCCTCTTTTACTAACATTTAAGGTTTATATGGATACAAAGTTATAAAATCGTAGTAGTCAGGTATTTTTTTTTTGAAAAAAAAATATGGAGAGGATGGTACTGACTATATTTTTTTGAAGAATGTATATAAAATCCTCAACTATTAAGGGATAGGAGCCTCAGTTTTAAATGTATACAAAAGGTATTTTTCATAATTTAATTTTCCAAAAGCTCATATACTATGTTATTTATGACTAAATACATTTCATATTTTTTTTAAATATATATATCAATGAAAATTGAAGGGATTTACCCATTAAAAAAATTTCGACTTGTTAGTACTCACATCACCTCTATAGCTAAAACAAAAAATATAATCCAAAAAAATGTATGAAATAGTGGAAAACCTAGCCAAATTGTTTCAAATAAAACATCAGGATGACATACTATTCTTAATACCAATGATGTAGGGGTAAAAATCTAAAATTTTATCCTATAAAATATATTTTTATTTATTTCACTACATATTCCTATTAGTGTTTTTAGGAAACATTAGATGCTCATTACGATCAATTTGAATACTCCAAATATTTATTTCTTGGATTCACTACATGGATTCCTAAAAAATCAACCACACATGATGATGTCTGTAAAATTTTAATACACTAATCCAATTTTTAGAACTAAACATAAAGTTATATAATTTATATTATGTTTTAATAAGGATTCTTTTATTATAGGGTGGTGTGTTAATATCATCTAAAACATGGCATGAGGATAAGAATTGAACACAAGGACCCTAATAAGTTCTATAACTAGATAAGTATCAGGGAATATATAATAATATTTCACTATACAAACACATATAAAAAATTACTTTTTTACTCAATGTTTCTGTAGTGTATGAAACAAATTAATGGAAAGGATTATGGTTATTATGTTTATAAATTTATGAGAGATATCATATTCCATAAAAAACAGACATCCCTTTATGGTATTTTCAAAGTTAATTACTATTTAATTTAAAATATTTATTAAAAAATTTTGTTTTTAAATTTTTCTAGTAATACTATAAATTTAAAAATATCAAATTCCCAAGTTGATATAAATTTCTTAGAAATGAATATGCATCATACCTAATCGCAGAATGTACACAAATAGCATGAATATGTGACTTCAATATAAGTAATGGATTGTTTCATATTATTATTTAATATATTTATTTTTAGTATTACTCGTATAAGAATTAGTTTCTTATATAGGTGGATTCCTTTCATATTTATGGGTCAAGAATGTATACAAGCATTTTTAAAAGGTTAATTCTTTCTACTTATTTAAATAATTTTGTTATCATTTTATATACTATTTGTAAGTTATTTCCTTATCATCTTTATCTAATACTTATTTTTTTTTTTAACATATCTTTAAGGAAGTCATATTTTTCTTTAAAAATTCTAAAAAAATCCATATAAGATATAACATGTTCCTTTTTGACAATTTTTCCTCACCTTCCATTTCTTTTCTTTGTCGAACTATCAATGGTACATATTAATTTGATGTTCTTAGCTAAAAAACATTTCTTGAATCAATATGCAGTATTGGAGTTTTGATAAAAACATTCCACGGTAATCATGGTAACATTGGATTTTTTTTTTTTGAGTTGTTGATACATATAAGAATTAGTATCACCCCAATATGATACACGGTGTGACCATTATGAGTCAAAGTGTGTGCTTTCTGTTCAAAATGAAATTTCAATAAAAAAGAAAAGTGAAATACTGAAAATGAGAAAAAAATATTCATATTGTATTTATAATTTAGAAAGACTATCTATTAGTCATTTAAGACATTTAGGAATCAGCTTCACCTCAATCTGATGCACGGTGTGACTAGTATGACTCAAAGTATCTATTATCAGTTTAAAATCGAAATCATACTTCAAAATGTGTCACTCAATGAAAACCGAGAAAACATGATCATGTTGTCTTGATAATTTAGGTAATTGATTTATAAATAATTTTTAGATGTGTAGGAATTGGTCTCATATCAAACTAACACATGATGTGACCGGTATGAGTCAAAGTGTGTGTCTCTGATTTAAAATGAAATTTTAGTAAAAAGGTTAAGTTACATACTAAAAATAGAGAAAACATATTCATATTATTTTTATACTTTATTAAAATGAACCATGATTCATCTAAGGCATGTTGAAATTTTTATATCCTCAATATGATGCACGATGTGACTAGTATGACTCAAAGTGGGTCTTTCTATTTAAAATTGACATCAATTTTTGTAAAAAGGAATAAGTGACATACTGAAAAAAAATGAGAAAATGTTTTCATATTATTTTGAAACAATAATGAAATGACCTAAGATTCATTTGAGACCTATAGGAATCATCCTCAGCCCAATATGAGGCACAATGTGATCTATATGACTTCAAGTGTGCCTTTTTTTATTTAAAATTTACATCAATTTAAGTAAAAAATGACAATTGACCTACTCAAAACCAACCAAAAACACTAATATTGTTTTTATACATTAGGAAAATGATACATAAGTTATTTTAGATGTCTATTAATTAGACTCACCTCAATATGACGCACATTGTGACTGATATGACTCCGGGTGCATCTTTTTATTTGAAATTGACATCATTTTTTTTAAAAAGGAACAAATAACGTATTGAAAACTGATAAAACACATTTGGATTATTTTGATACTTTAGGAAAATGATCCATGAGTCATTTGGGGTGTGTAATAATCATCCTCATATCAATCCAATTCATGGTGTGGCAGGTATGACTCCAAGTGCATATTTTTATTTAAAATTGACATCAATTATAGTGAAAAGAAACAAGATAAGTAATGAAAAAAGAGAAAACATGTTAATATTGATTGGATACTTTAGAGAAATGATATATGAGTCATTTTTTATGTTTATAAATAATCTAGAACTCAATATGATGCATGGTGTGACAGATATGACTCCAAGTTCCTCTATTTTATTTAAAATTAACATCAATTTTAGTAAAAAAGGATAACTGGACAACTCAAAATTAACCAAATGAATTAATATAGTTTTGATACTTCAGTAAAATGATCTATGATTAATCTGGGATGTGTATGAATTAGACACGCCTCAATACAATTCACAATGTGACCGGTATGACTCCAAGACCATCTTTTTATTTAAAATTCACATCAATTTTAGTAAAAAGGAAAACATGATGTACTGAAAAGTTAGAAAACACATTCTTATTATTTTGATAATATAGTAAAACAATCCATGAGTCATTTTGGATGTGTATAAATCATTTTCAATTAAATATGACACATGTTGTGACCGGTATGACTCCAAGTGTATTTTTTATTTAAAAATGACATTAATTTTAGTAAAAAGGAATAAGTGACATACTAAAAACTGATAAAAACATTCATATTTTTTTATAATTTAGTTTAATGTTCCATGAGTCATTTTTTATGTGTAAGAATCATATTAACCTCAATATGAGGCATAGTGTGACTGGTATGACTCTAAGTGAATCTATTTTATTTAAAATTAACATCTATTTTAGTAAAAAGCACAACTGACCTACTCAAAATCAATTAAATTCATTATTATTGTCTTGATACCTTTGGTAAATAATCCATGAATAATTTTAGACATGTAGGAATCATTTTAACCTCAATCTGATTCACATTGTTATCTATATGACTCCAAGTGTTTCTTTGTACTTAAAATTGACGTCAATTTTAGAAAAACAAATAAGTGACCTACTAAAAACAGAGAAAACTCATTTAGATTTTTTTATAATTTAGTTAAATGATACATGAGTCTTTGGGATGTGTAGGAATCATCTGAATCTCAATATGATTCACAGTGAGACCAGTATGACTCTAAGTGTGTCTTTTTATTTTAAACTAACATTAATTTTAGAAAAAGGAACAAGTGGCATAGTAAAAACTGAGACAATTCGTTTGGATTGTTTTGATAATTTTTGAAAACATTCCATGAGTCATTTATGAAATGTATGAATCACATACACCTCAATCTATTTCACGATGTGATCAGTATGACTCAAAGTGCCCGTTATCTATTTAAAATTGACATTTTAGATCAAAACATGTGTCACTCAATTAAAACAAATAAAATGTGCTCTGATTTTCTTGATAATTTAAAATAGAAATTCACAAGTAATTTTTGACATGTAGCAGGCAGTCTCACATCAAAAATGACACATAATGTGACCCAAATGACTCAAAGTGCATTTTTCTAGTTTGAAATGACATTTTAGTAGAGAACACAAGTGACATACTAAAAACTGAGCAAACACATTCAGATTGTTTTGATACTTTAGTACAATTATCCTTAAGTAATTTTTGACATATAGTAATCATACTCACCTAAATCCCACACATGTTGAGACTGTTATAACTCCAAATGTGCCTTTATTTAAAAATGACATTAATTTTACTAAAAAGAACTATAGACATGATCAAAACTGAGAAAACACAATTCAATTGTTTTGGTACTTTAGGAAAACCATCCAAACCAAATTTGTGAAATGTTGGAATCAAACGCACCACAATACAACACATTGTAGGACTGGTATAACTAAAAGTGTCTTTTTATTTAAAGTTTATATTTTTTTAATGTATTTTTTCATATTAATGTTTAATTTATTTATTTATAATATTACAAATATAATTTTTTTTCTTATATAGGTGGATTATTTTGTTCCAGTTGAGTTGATTTGTTCAGCAATGGATACCATGGGTTGACGTTTTTGAGAGGGGATCATGGGTTCCAAACATATACATTAATGTTTTAAATTTTTTGTGGATAGTAATTGTAAAAGTAATTATAAAAAAAATTATTCTAAATGTATATAGTAGTATTTCTTGTATCTTTGATGTAAAATTTATTTCAATTAAATTATATATTTTTTCTACCGGAGGTTGTAGTGTGTTGTTTTTGTGTGTAGGAGGTTGTTGCAGTGTGCTGTTATAAAAATAGCACAATGCAATATATGTGGACTTTATCAACACTATTTCTAGCATTTATAAAGTACACCATTTATTAGTGATATTAAAATCACAGATAAAGCAGGGCCTTTATCATTAAAAAACTAGCGCTAATAAAAGGGGGACTTTATCAGCACTTTTTTAGCATTGATAAAGGGGCCCACCCTTTAATAGTGTTGATATTAATAGTGATTTTTTAGTTCTATTAAAGGTTTTTTTTTGCGTTCTATTAAATTGAATTTCTGTATTATTGACCGTACATGAAAAGACTAGGTTTTTTTAACCAAACACAAAAAAATAAGAGAAGAATTGAAAAAGGAAATGAGTTAGGTTTTAATAATGGGTTCAATTTCAAACAGACAACCAGTGAAATATCATGAAATTCCAAAATATAATGAATAGAACATTGAAGAATAGGTGAATAGAGAAGGAAAATGATCCTTTTGAGTTGTCTCTTTGTGTTTGTATGGGTGTATATATAGAGATGTTGAACTACATATGAAGGCTAACAAGAGGTCAGAGGATACGACAAAAGATATAGAAGAGGACACAAGGAGCAAGAAGAGTATATGGTGGTGTTAGGTTTAAATGGGTTGGTGGGCAGAATAGGAGGTGGAGAGTGGAACGTGCATGTGAGACACCCCGCCCCAACCCTGCTCTTCCTATGATAAAAAATTATAAATAAAAAATCCTCCACTGTGATGTCACCATCAAACCCCACCATACATCTTCTGTCCCCCTATTCAATGTATGGACATTCAAACCTCTACATGTCTTCCTCATACAAATTTTGGGTGTGTTCAATATTTAATTCAAGCTTCTTAGACATTTATCAAGCCTCATATTGATATATTTTTTATTTTTTAAAAAACAATTACACAAGAATTAAAATTTTGTTTATTTAATTGTTCTGATCAAACCACATATTTTATTGACATTTCATCTCCTCACACAAGTGAAAAATAATATTAAGATTCTATTCCTATGAATTCAAGTAATTTTGAGACCATTGGATATGAATTTATCCATTAAATGCATGTTTTAGTGTTTTAAAGCAATAAAAATGTGTTTTTTGTCATTCCATGAAAACAACACCTAAGATTGACATTCTGTCTACACTATCATTTCAAAAATCATTGAATGGTTGTTTTCGTCTGATTTCACAACATTTGGAGGTCGTTCAGCTGTACTTGACCCCCCCTAGATGCGTGTTTTTAAAGGACATCAAACCTTCAAAAGCTACTCATTCATTATTTCCAGACAGACCGCACATTCGATAAATGTGACTTCTTCTCACAAATATCACATATAATATGAATAAAATATTCTTGTAGTTTCACCATGTTTTGAGGATATTTTTTATTTAATTGACCGTTAAATGAATATTTTACAATTTTAAAATAAAAAAAAGTGTGTTTCAGATATATCGGAAAAACAACTCCTTGAATTAACGTTTCATCTACACATTTATTTCATAAATCATTGAATAGTTGTTGTCTTCTAATTTCACACCATTAATTTGGTGGATCTGGATAGACCACAGATTCAATTGACATTTCTTCTACTCATACACATCATAAATAATACTAAGATGGTTGTCCTATGATTTAACATCATTCTGAGGATGTTTGATATGTATCTTACTATTAAACACACATTTTGATGGATTAAAATAATAAAAGTGTGTTTTAATTTATATCGGTAAAATGAAACCTCATATTGAAATTTCTTTAGCCCCACCATTTCATAAATCACATTACGGTAATTTTTTCTTGATTTCATAGTATTCAAAAGTCGTTTGGTTGGTTTTGACCCCCCCCCCCCCCCCCCCATAACAGATGTTTTTAAATGATGTAAAATATTTAAAAACTTTTTATTCTATAATTTTAGGTAGAACACACATATGATTGGCCTATTTTAAACTCAAACATGTTACAAATAGTACTAACATAGTTGTCCTGTGATTTCACCTCATTTTGAGGTTGTTTTTTATGCATTTTTTTTCAAATGCTTGTTTTAATTTTTTAATACAATAAAAGTGTGTTTTGGGTCAAGCAGGTAAAACGAAACTTTTAATTGACATTCCATATTATTGAACCTTTCAAAATTCATCATATGGTTATCATCCTATGATTTCATGTCATTTGAAGATATTTCGGTTAGTTTTGACCCCTAAACGTATGTTTTTAAAGGACCTCAAACCTTTAAAAATTTCTTAGATAGTTGTTCCAGCTACACCACATGTTTTATTGATGTTTCTTCTATGCATACACATCAAAAATAATAGTAAGACAGTTTTCCTACAATTTTATATCATTCCAAATCTGTTTGTTATAGATCTTACTATTAAACACATGTTTGGTGTTTTATAACAATAAAGGTGGGTTTTCAGTTATCCCAGACAAACGACACCTCATATTGACATTTTTTTCTACTTCACCATTTCAAAAATCATTTTACCATTGTTTTTTCCTGATTTCACGAAATTTGAATGTCATTCGATTGTTTTTGACCTTCATATGCATGTCTTTAAAGGGCGTCAAAACTTTATAAGCTTATTATTGGGTGATTATGGTTATACCATACATCCGATTGATGTGAATTTTTCTCACACTTGAAAAAAAAATTACTAATATGGGTTTTCTATTAGTTTACCTCATTTCAAGATTATTTTTATGAATCTAGCTGTTAAGCACTTTTTTTTATATTTTAAAATAATAAAAGTGTGTTTCAAGTCATATCGGGAAAACTACGCCTCATATTGACATTTTGTATACTCAACCATTTCACATATCATTGTACATTTTTTTCATCTCATCTCATGGAATTCTAAGGTTGTTCAGTTAGTTTTGACATCATGACGCATGTTTTTAAAGGGCATCAAACCTTTAAAAATTGGTTATTCGGTCATTTTGAACATACCGTATGTTAGATTGACATGTCTTTGGCTTGTACACATCAAAAATAATACTAATATGATTTTATTATCATTTCACATTATTTTGAGGCTATTTAATATGTCTTTGACCATTAAATGAACATTTTGTTATTTTAAAACAATAAAACTGAATTTATAGAAATCCCAATAAAAAGTAACCAATGATTGATGTTTGGTATATTACACCATTTCAAAAATCACTATATAGTTATTTTTGTCTAATTTCTTATAATTCAAAGCCCATTTGGTCAATTTTGAGCACCAGACACACATTTCAAAGGGCGTTAAATTTTTAAAAACTATTTATTCGATCGTTCAAGACAGATCGCATGTCCAATTGACATGTAATCTACTTGAAAACAACAAAAATAATACTAATATGGTTTTCCTGGGATTTCACCTTATGTTTAGGTCATTTTCTACATATCTGAACATTAAATGCATGATTTGTTGTTTTAAAACAATAAATGTGTGTTTTGGGTTAATCTTGAAAATGAGACCTTGGATTGAAGTTATGTCTTCTTGACCATTTCAAAAATCACTATATGTTTTTTGTCTTATTGTTTCCTGATATTTGGAGGAATTTTGGTTGATTTTAACCCCCTAGATACACATTTTAAAGGGTCTTAAAACTAAATAACTACAAATTCAATTGTTTCGACCAGACCACACGTCCTATTGACGTTTCGTCTACTCATACATGTCATAAATAATACTAATATGGGTTTCTTATGATTTCATGACATTATGAATCCATTTTCTGTGTATATGATCATTAAATGCATGTTTTGGTGTTTTAAAACAATAAAAGTGTGTTTTCAGTCATCTTGGGAAAATGAAACAATGGAATGAAATTTTGTCTACTCTACAATTTTAAAAATAATTTTATGGATTTTTTCCTTATTTGATGACATTTCGAGGATGTTCGATTTGTTTTTACCCTCAAATGCATGCTTTTAAAGGACGGAAAACCATTAAAAACTATTTATTCAATAATTCCAAATAGACCAAACATCTGATTGACATGTAATCAACTCAAACATGTAAAAAATAACACTAATATGGTTTTACTATTATTTCACCTCATTTCAAGGTCATTTGATATGGATCGGGTTGTTAAACGCTTGTTTTCATGTTTTAAAACAATAAAATTGTGTTTTTCATCATAGCGGGAAGTAACACCTTGAATTGAATTTTCATCTACTCTAACATTTCACAAAAAAATATATGATTTTTTTCTGATTTCATAGCATTCATAGGACGTTCGACAGGGTTTGACCCTCTAACACATGTTTTTAAAGGGCGGAAAACCTTTAAAACTGTTTATTTGGTTGTTTTAGATATACCCCACATTTATTTGAAATTTTTTCAACTCTTATAGATCAAAATGTAATACTAAGACTCCTTTCCTATCATTTTACATAATACCAAATATATTTAATATTGATATGACCATTAAATGAAAGTTTTTTTGTTTTAAAATAATTAAAATACTATTTTGGCCATCCTTGGAAAACAATATCTCATATTGACATTCTGTATACACCATCATTTCACAAATCACTATACAGTTGTCCTCTCATGATTTTATTGTATTCATAGTCCATTCAGTTGGTTTTGACCCCCCCCCCCAAACATACATTTTAAAGGACATCAAACTATTAAAAAAATCTCATTTATTTGTTCTAGGAAGCGTGCATGTCTGATTGACGTGTCATATACTTTCACACATCACAAATCACACTAATAAAATTTTCATATGATTTAAACTCATTTATATATTTTTTATGAATCTGACCGTTAAACACAAGTTTTAGTGTCTTTAAATAATAAAAATTTGTTTTGAGTCATATTGGGAAAACAACACCTCGGATTGACGTTATCTCTAGTTGACTATTTTAAAATTCACTATATGATTGTTGCCATTGTTTTCATATAATTATGAGTTTGTTCATTTGGTTTCAACCACCCCCCTAACACATGTTTTTTTGTGTAATCAACCCTTTAAAAATATAATATTTGGTCATTATCGGCACACCACATGTCAAATAGACTTCTCATATTCTCATAAATTTCACAAATAATATTAAGATAGTTTCATATGATTTAACATCGTTCTGAAGTCATTTTTTATTAATCTCACTATTAAACACCCATTTTGGTGTTTTAAAAAAAATAGTGTGTTTCCAGTCATCCTAATAAAATGACACTTTATATGGACATTCTATCTACTCCATCATTTCACAAATCATTATATAGTTGTTATAATCTAATTTCATGACATTAAGAGGCCATTCATTCTATTTTGATCCCCAAGATAAGGGTGATTGTGGGTTGGGATGGGTCGAGTTAAAGGTGTTTTTAGACCCAAACCCACCAAAAGAGAATAGGTCAAGTCACATTCTTTATGAGCAGGCAACCCAACCCAACTTGACCCATGGAGGTCGAGTTAGTTGGGTTATTGATGCATCACTAATCTACAGGCCACAAGTAAGGACAGAGATAGGCCAACATTAGTGGGCTTTAACACCCCTGACATTTTCCATCTAATATATATATTACTTTAAAACAAAACAATAACCACTTGGAAATTAAATTCAAGAAGAAAACCACTTATATAATTTATAGAGAATCACTTCTATACTAAGAAATTTTGAATAAATTACATATAATCATTAATTAAAATAGATTTTTTAGAATAAAAACTAACGGACCTTATTCAAATTTCTTATCAAAAGACCCTAATAATATCCTTAAAGTAGATTTTAATAGTTACAAACATAAAAATGGAAATATTTGACAACACAAATAACCCTTCTTCAAACAAATCATCATAATTGAGTGATAATTTCTATAATAAACTTCCAAAAAGTTTAATAAAATTTACATAGCCTTATAAAAGTTGCTAATTATAATTTTAAAAAAATAAAATAGCTATCTATATGGTTCCCTAATGTATCAAAAAAATCCACAAGACCTAGAATCAGGTAATGACTTGGTTCCAAACATCAGTTTGGATTAGTAATGAACATTGATCGTCAAGCATATTCTAATCCAAGAAGAATTAAAAAAAATATTATGGCTATATTCATATCAAAAAACAGAAACATGAATTAATATAAAAAATCAACAGTACAAGGTATAAGAAAAAATATGTAAAATCATTTCAAAATGGGAGTTTATTCATTAAAAATCCATCAACACAACTTGGGTTAATTTTTGAGGATCTTAATAATGTTGAAATACCTAAAATTTTTAAGAATCATTCTACCCAAATCTATAAACTCAAGTTGAAAAACATTTAAGTGCTTAAGAGTTCTTAAAGCATGATGGATTTTTTATAATAAATTGTAATTTTCAGTTGTTGTGTTAATAGTTTATACATATATTCCTAAAGAAGTTGTCCAATTATCCAATACACCTTTGAGAAGTGAATTGAACTTATACCAACCTAAAAATTTAGAAAATCATAATCACTTTAGTAAGTTGCAATAAGGTCACATACAATCATGGATCCCACTAAAAGATGAGTAAATGGTCTTATTGAACAGAACCTACCCTTGGACGACACCCTAACTTGGAACAATGTGTTTAAATTAAATAGAAATATGAATATTTTAGTTGCATTAATGATATGAATCAAAAATAAATAAAGTAATGTTTGTATGTCCAATGACTAAATAAATGTATGCTCTAAATCATTTATAAAACAATTAGAAATTTATACCTTCATGAAGAGTGATCCTTGCTTCTATTTTTGAAAATGACACTTTGATCATGAGTTGTGGATGACGGCATATCTTAAAAACACAACAAAATTCATTTATTTTTGTCCTAAAAAATCTATTTATAGGAAAATGTAATAAGTAAATGTTAATATAAAACAAGATTAAAAATTACATGGTATACCCAAGTAATGGAAATTAAATTTTCAATTCATACATTCCCCATGTTTAAAAATAGTTCACATATAGTGGAATAACTAAAAAACATAAATTAAAAGTATATAACATAACCTTTGTATTCAATTTCTAATGAGGAAACTACATTGATGATGATGTTAGATGTCAAAGGAGGTTCTATTGATCCATGGGAGTCAATGGATGATGATAGTCCAAATATACAATAGGTTAAAACTTAGTCAAATGTTGAATAACATGCATTCAAATCATATATAAATTACAAAATAATTTAGCTTTTATACCTAGTGGAAAAAAAACTAAACGCTAGTAATATTGTCTAAAGCAATAATATGAACCTATATTAACTCTAAATTAAGGAGAATGATAATTTATTTTATGTTTCTCAAGGATTAATGACTTTACATATATAAAACTACATAATATTATTAGGTAACTAAACATTCATAGAATTAGTAAACATAATGAATATAAATAATAAAAAAAATATAATTATATGAAACTTAAAAATGAGGATATAATATGCTTGGTGCCACCACATGAATTGTACCATCATTCATTTGGACCATAATCAGATAAATAAAATTAAAAAAAACAAATGAATATATAATAATGATGTATTAATAAAATAAAAAGAAAATAGATGAATCCAAACTAAAAAATTGAACATTTAATTTTTAATTTAAATACTTGTACCGGAATATATCAAGACATTCCTTGATTAAATTAACTTAATTGAGTTTAATGACTTGCCATGTAATTTAAATTAATCTAATAATAAAGAAAAATATTTAGAATTTTTATGAAATTCATATATATTAATAACTTCTATAAGACATTAGATATTATTAAATTGAAGGGAAAGAGAATAGGGATGAAAAGAAAAGGCCAAAATATGAGTTTGATGTGTTATGATGAAGGTGGAAATAAATGAAAAAAATTAAATAGTCACTTTTAGATAATAGATATTGTCAAGTATAGTATTTTAAGTAAAATAAATATCTAAGAATATATATAGAAGATAAGTAATTGGATTACAATATACATTAACAAACAATATAATAATAGTTATAGAAAACTATAAAATATCTATGATTATTTTTTTCATCATTTGTATATAAAGAAAACATTTTTTTTAAATGTAAACTACTCACTAAATTTTTTTAGAATCATATTTCCTTGCATATGAACTTTAGAAACTGGAAATGACACCTATAATTACACAAAATTAATGTCCCAAGTCTAGATAAGTAAATCATAATTCATAGTATTATCTAATGTTTGGAAGTTTGGGAGTCAACAATAGCTTAATGTGATTAAGACATCATGTAATAGGAAATCACATGAAAATAGTAAAATTGAGAGAAGTTTGAAGATACTGCACCTGCTTCTGAAGGTTTTTGTTATCTGGATATTGAGATTTAACATTAGCATCATGCCATTCAAACTTAAACACTTCAATAAGTGAGAAATGTGGTAATAAATTAAATCAAAGCTATGGATTTCATTAAAAAAATTAAATGAATAAAGGCTTGAAACAAATACATTATAACTATGGTTATGATATCCAACAATGTAAAAAATTAATATATTTTGAAATTATAAAATAATAAATAAATTTTAATCTTAATCATAATTATTAAAGTTAACTTCAAATGTAGTAGTGTTTTTTTCAAAAAAGAACTCATCATACATTGAAAAAAAGGATTTCATATAGTGTTTAATAAAATAAACAAAATAAAGATAGTGAATATGAAATTAGTTTAATAAGTAATCTATAACCCTAATATTTATTTATTCATTATAACTACATATAGTTATTTAGGAATCTATATTCAATCAACTTACTCATTAATCTGTATCCCAAATTATTTTTTGATGAATTAGGTCAATTATTTTAGAAATTAGTTAAGTTTGATATATCACTTTCAATAATGTGAACATGTGCCAATTGAGAAAAATGTACTAAATAGATAATGAGTACAATATAGAGCATACAAATTTAATTTACTATATATAAAATATGTATACAACTCTTACCTAAATTGATATTTTTTTCATGATAATGAAAAAATGATGGATTATATCTAACACATAAATATGGTATTGCAATGTACATTTTAAATTTAATACCTAAAATATATATATCTAAGTACGTACTGATTTCACTATTGACACATATTAAAGAAATTGTTAATATTTTAGAATGTCAATATGTCAGGAATAAATAATATATGTAATGAGATAAAATCTATAAAGCTTTTTAGGAATCTATATTCAAGATATTTAATCCCTAAATTACACCCCTAATTTTATTCAATGAGTTACATCCAGCATTTTAAAAATTAATGAAGTTATAAATTTGATAGTAAATCATATAAATGTGTACTTTAAATTTAATGTAATGAATACATAATGGGTAAAATATACAACTCACAGATTACATAAACTACATAACATAATAGGTATTATATAAGAGATTTCAATATGGGAATGTAGTGTATATTTTTAATTTAATATCTAAAGCATATATCTAAAAAAATTCTGATGTGACTGGTTTCAAATATAACTGAAAGTAAAAATATATTAATATATATATATATATAATAAAGGTAGAAGTTGTAAATTGTATTTAACTATATATAGTTTTTCTATAATCGGTATGCAATCATTGTAATCACTAAATTATACTCCTGGTATTTATTCAATGAATTAGAACCTATATTTTTAAAATTACTGAAGTTAGATATATCACAGTTATTTATATGAATCATATATATATTTACTAAGATATAATGAATACACTATGAATATTATATATAAAATACATAAATTATTAACTATATTCAATATATGTATACATATTTTAGTTGTTTGTATATTAGAACCATAGTAGTGGACAAATGAGAGAGATTCTATCTGAAATATATATATGATAATGTTGTGTACAAGGTAAATTTAACCTCTAAAATATTTATATAAACACATAATGGAGGTATAAATATATTAGTACTATAAAAATCTTCAAAGAAAAATCAATAGTGAATTAAACTGCATAAATATTGACATTTTACATTATTTTATTCAATAAATACGAATCGATATTTTAGAAATTAGTGAAACTTGACATTTCATGATAAATTATATCAAGTATGTGAATATTAAATAAATTATAATGAATCCACAATTAATAAAATACAAAATATACATATAACATTAACTTCTTACAATGTACACATATAATAATTACCTGACTCAATAGTGGTGAATAAATCCAAATGACTATATCTGAGACATCAATATGGTCATGAAGTTTACATTTTCAAATTAACACCGAAAACATTTATTTAAACAGATATTGAGATGAATGAAATCAAAATTAATAGAAAGTAAAATTTTAATAGAACTTAAATAATTCAGGAAGTATTTAAGTAGTGTTTGCAAACATTTTTTCATCATTCTATATGCAATCGATGAAATTACTATATTATCTAATTTTGGAAATTTTCAATAGTATATCATAACATAGAAATAAAAATTCACCTTATATTTTTTAAAAATAAATCCAAAATGTGGGGGCTTGTCGGTGGTGAGAGAGGGGGGAGAAGTTGGTGGGGGATCCATGGTGGTATGGGAGGGGGGGAGTAGGCGACAGGGGATCCATAGTGGTGGGGAATCCATGGGGATGGGAGAGGGGGAGTGAGAAACTATGGTAAATTTCATAGGAGTGTGGGAGTGGGTGCATGGACATTATAGGAGAGGGGGAGTGGGTGGTAGGTCTCAATGATGGTTGGAAAGGGGAAACGGTCAGTGGGAGCTCGGTCGGGGGGGAGCAAGTTGTTGGGGCTTAGCGATGCCAGGGGTCGATGAGGTACGAGAGTGGGAAGCCTATAGCAAGGCTCAACGGTGCTGGGATTGGGGGACAAAGTAGCAGGCTTGACTGTACGGGTGAGGGGGGAGCGGGAGGGGTGGGGAAAGAGAGATATGGTAGGGGATCGTCACAAAAGAAAATAAATTGGGTTAAAAATAGAGTGACTACCATTTGGTGTCCACTAATACACTCGATAAAGACTTCCATTTGGTAGTTAATTAAAACTACCTCATGAAAAAATTCAAATTTCTAGTAGTGTTCCTCTAAAATATTTCAACAATAATCAAAGTAATTTTGTTGGCACACAACAACAAAATCATTTTATTAATTTTTTATTTACAATGTTTTTCAAGGTCAACTCTCCACTCAATGCTAGTGTAGAGTACCAAGCCATCGTTGTATCCTAAAGAGGATTCACCATCAACCTAGTGTACTATTTATTTGTAGGGAGAGAATATAATCTTTAAGAGAGAGACAATTTAATATTCTCTGGTGATCTCCTTCTACTATCACCCAAAGTAAAGGCTAATCCATTTCCCATCGATATATCCCCAAGAATCATAAGAGTAGATTCTATCAACATGGATATGAAAATTCTCAATAATTTGATAAAGGTGGAGTAGTATGATAAAATAAATTTCAAGGGTAATTAAAAGAGTATGCACTTTCTACATTTGTAACACCCTAAATATTTAGAATACTATGCTTGATAGCTTTTTTAATACACACCATTGTGCTTTAAAGGAACCAAAATATACTATTATAATATTATTATTTAAATATAACATATCCATTGAATTTATGGGTATTAATATAAGTATAAAAATTGTGATATATTTTTTTATAATTTTCCTACTTAATAAAAATGTATGATTAATGATTATGAAATAAATTGTCAATTTTTAGTGGTGTCATTTTATGCTTCAAAAATTATTTTTATTACTTTTTGTGATAAAATATTATAAATAATTTTCACCAATTTTAGAAATTTTATTTCATAAAAAGAACATCATTTTTTTAAATCATAAAATTAAAATTACCTTAGGGTGAAATTTTGGGAATTTTTTGAAAAGATTGATTATACGGTAAATAGTGAGAATACAAATTTTTATTGAAAACTACATATTCATTTCAAGAATTTAAAAGGTTTAATTTTATTTTAAAATGAATCAAAAAGTAAAAATATTTCATTTATATTATTAATAATCATATTGTGGTCATTTGAATCAATTTTATGCTGTATTTTGGCCTAAAAACTTTGCACAGTTAAGAAAAAGAAATTTCTAGAAAACCGCTTTTCACCACGTTTTTCTAGTTTAATTTAAATTAAATTCTTGTAATTATATGAATTGAATTTGATAAAAAAAAAGTAAATATTTAGAATCATAAAAATTAATATTATTTAATAAGTTTAACTTGAATTTTGGTCATCATGAATAATAACAATAGTAAATATTTTTCACCTTGATAAAAGAAGTAAAATTAGGTTAAACCCATGTGGTAAAACATCAAAATCTATCTAAAACATTACTTTATCTTATTTTTTGATTGGTGTTAAACCAAAGTTATTATTAATGAGTTAAATAATGTATTTTAAATCATTATATTGAAATTGGGAACCCAATATAGAAGTGTGATTTATGAGTTGTGAAAGGTTTGTGGCAACCTGAGGTGCTCAAGACATGAAGTGTGATTTATGGGATGAGGTGATTAAAAGAAAATGGAATCATCCAATACTCTAGTTGATCGGGGTTAGGTTATTATGGTCCTTTCATAAGTAATTATGATGGGTGATTCCCTACATATTTTAACATCATGTAGTGGGGATGAATCTGTCTTGAAGTTTAATGTCATGTGACAAGGATGTTTTACTTGGAGTTTAATGTCATACATCGATGATGTAGGAACCAATGTGAAATTGTACAAAATATCCTTAGGTAAACTTTTAACTGGTTGTGTGAATTTATTTATAGAGAACAAAATTTATCTTTGAACAATTTTATTGGTGGGTGGCCATATATCTAATCCCTTATTATGAAGATTTGTCACTTGTGCAAGAAATTTGTATGTAGGTATGACTCGTATATAGGCAGAGAAATCTTTTATGACTCAAAACTATTTAAAAATAGGTATATTAAATTTTTATGGTTGGGCTTCCCTAGTTTTTCATATGAATATTGTAAGGGAATGAATCATGCCTTAATCATCTCTTTTAAGGAGATCCCTCTGTGTAAATATGACTTGTATGCAAGGAATATGATAGGGAGTGATAGAAACCCATGGTTAAGCCCAAAATGGATGATCCATGAGTCACTATGTATCTTGTGATGGTAGGAATCAAGCCACATGTAGTTTTTGGATAGCTCCCCTCAAAGCTTAGGTCTATATATAGGAGGGTTTCATGAGAGCTTCCATGTGCAATTCTAAACTAAACGTAGGGAAGGGGACATTTTTATAATATATTTGGACCCAATGTTGAAGATCTAGGTGTCACCATTTATCCTGTGATAGAAGAAATAAAGCCACACATAGTTATTGAATGGGAAACTCTCCAAGAATGTCTAAACCATACAAAGAGGGAGAATTTTTTCTGTTGATTTTTGTGTATGGACCCAAGATTGGAGGTCCAGGCATCAATACATATCTTTTGATGATAGGAACAAAGCCACACATAATTCTTGAATGGGAAACTTCTAAATATTTATTACCCATATAAAGAGGGGGAATTTTTCCAATTTACTGTTATAGTTAGATCTAGGATTGGAGATCTATGTGTCACTATGTGTCCTGTGTTGATGGGAATCAAGCCACACATAATTCTTAAATGGAGGTGTGGTGAGAGAATAACACTAAGGATAGTGGTCCTCTCGAGTGAGTCCTATAGTAATGTTTAGTTTTATGGAATTCAAGAGACATAAGTCATACATTTTAACATTATATGGTTAGGATGTGTGGTGTGCCTTTTATGGTCTTTCATCCAGGTCCATGCTAACCCCGAAATGAACTAATATGTATTGATTTTGTGGGGAAACCCTTTCCAAAATTCCTAAGTCCGGATGAGTTATGCTTAGTGTGAAAAACAAGGAATGATAAATGTTTCTTTCAGGACATGTAGGTGATTAAAAGAAAGGACATAGGAATTTTGTATCATGTGGTGGTTGGGTCAAGATATAGGATTTAGGCATCTCTACATATATCAATGGAATGATAATTAATTTTTACATAGATATGTGTATATTTTAACATCTAATGAGAGGGACCCTAGCTACGCATTTTAATTTCATGTGGTAAGAATGAAGTAAAGGTATTTATATATTATGTCTAGACCTAGGATTTGGGATCTGAGCATCACTTTGTATCCTCTGATGGAAATAATCATTCCACACATAGTTCTTGAATGGGAAACTCTCTACGCAAGTCTAATCCATATGTAGAGAGTGGGGGGAATTTTTCCTATTAATTATTGTATCTGGACCCAAGATTGGAGATCTAAGTGTCAATGTGTATCCTATAAAGGAAATAATCAAGCCACACATAATTATTGAACAGTAAACTATATAAAGAGGTCTAACCCATATGAAGAGGCGTTTCATTTCCTATTAATTATTTCATTTAAACCCATGATTTGGATATTTGGGTGTTACTACATATCTTATAATGGTAGGAAACAAGCCACAGATAGTTCCTGAATGGGAAATTCTCCACATAGGTATAACCCGTATGTAGTGGTGAGAAATTTTCCTATTAATTATTATAGATAGACCCAAGACTGGAGATCCAGGTATCACTATGTATCCTATTATGACCTCAATCAAGACACACATAGTTCTTGAATGAAGAGATTCCCCATGTGGATATCACTCACACATAGGGACATGGAAAGTTCATTATGATATAACATAGATCATGGTCATGTGTAGTGAATCATCTTTGAAATTATGATCTCCATGTATTATAACATCATGCAGTAAGAACGTAACACATTGTGTAGTTTAAAGACTTGCTTTTATGACTTAGTATATTGTTCAGTTTAAAGGAATGCTATCAGGAATACTTCTGTCTAGTTCAACATCATGTGGTAAGGAAATATTTATAGTTTTGTTTAACGTCATGTGATAAGGATTTTTTCCTTTTAGTTTAATGTCATGCAGTTAGGACATATCCATTGTGCAGTATAATTTCATGCAATAAGGACGTATTGTGTAGTTTAACATCATGAAACTATGACAAATTCTATAGATTAACATCATGTAATAAGAACAATGGATGATTAATGGAATATATATGAAGTATTTCTCGATAAATCTCACATTTTTTGGGGTCATGACATGTTTCCCATCCATTATGGAAAATGAGTAAGCTCCATTGGAAAAAATATTATATATGATGTAAGGCCCTTCCCATATAGGATTTGGCTTTGGAATTTTCTTTCTTGGTATCATTTTGGTTCTATGATCCAATACCAGTTCTCCTTGAAGGAAAGAGTGGTGGAAATACTTTTTATTAAAGGCTCATGTGTCTGATTCTAATGTACTTTGAGTTTTTCCAGTGTAGAAAACCTTCTCTCACTAAGTTGTTCCAACTCATCCAGATGATTTTTCGATTTTTCATCATCTGCTATTTATTTTGTAGATAGCTATTCGAATTGAGGGAAATTGGACTTCTATGGTAAATACTTCCTTGGTTCTATACACCAATGAATATGGATTTTCTTTTATGTTAGTGTGTGAGGCGGTACGGTAAGCCCATAAAACATGGAGGAGCTTATCTAGCTAATAAATCTTGTCCATATCCACTATATTTTGGAGTATATTTAAAAAAATTATAATTTAATCCCTCTATTTATCCATTTTCCTTCACATGATAGTGGGATGAATGGTTGTACTTAATGTTTTACTCCTAGTAAAATTTCTTTAACTTAGCATAATTGAAGTTGATGCCGTTGTTCAGCAATACTGTGTGAGGGACTCTGAATCTGGTGATGTTATTGGATTTTATGGAGTTAATGTTAATTATGCTCTTCATCTTGAACTCCTTGAGTGGTATTTCCTTGTCCCATTTTGAAAATAATTTAGTAGTAATAAGGATATACTTAAACTGCTTAATTGTGGATGGGGGTATGACCCTACAACATTTGTTCCCCATATGTAAAATAGCCATGAATATTTAGCTGTATGTAGCAATTTTGGGGGGTTTATGGATGGTGTCTTCATGAATTTGGCATGCATGATATTTCTTGGTGAATTCCACATAGTCTTATACCATTTTTTTCAATAGTAACCAATCCTTTTAATTTGATGGGAGAGTCTTTTCCCAAATTGATGATCACTGCAAGAGCTGGTATAAACCTCTCTCATGATGTCAGTAATCTCTCCTTTTTCTATGCATCCAAGGAGGAATTTTTTGGATCTTCATTTATAGAGGAATGTTTTCTCATTTGGACCATCCCAAAGGGTAAATTTTGGTTCTTGGTGTCAGTTATGTTCCCTTCTGGCTCGGTCTAATAGGAGTGTCCCATTTTAGAGATAATCAATTTTGGCCTTCATATATATGTGGGTGGATGTCGGTTCATCACACTCTAGGGTAGTTTTGACCTGATTAGTTTCCTCTATGTCACAAACTACTACTAATGAGACTATCCTTTGGTGTATAAAGCAGAAGACCACATCATTCTAAATATGTTCTACTAGAACTGTGGCTTCATTAGCTAGTGTGTCGGCATGATAAATTTTTGATCGACATACCTAATGCAATATTGGTTTAAATGGAACTCTTCTATAATTACTCTAACATAACTAATTAGTGGGTCCAATTCTTTTTTTTGGTGGAATATTCACCACTGATCTATTTATACTTGCTCCAAATCATCTTTGATGTTTTCATGGGATATCAATAGATGTAGGGCAAGTTCCAAGCCTACAATGAGGGCTTGGTATTCAGCCTCATTATTAGGGAATCCTTCAGACAGTGAGAAAGAGTAGGGAAAAATTTATTTATCTGGGTAAACAAATATAATCTGTAGACCAACCGGATTGTGCTTCGAGATTTCAAAACACTTTCCAATGGGACTTTGGGATAAACTATCAAAATACATCTCCCACATATGAGGAGTATTACCGGCATAAAAAACCTATTTTTATAGAAGTTCAGTGTCCACTAATGTACTATCTAAGGAAGTATGTGCTGCAAGGAAATAATCTAATGTATACCCTTTCACTAAATTTTGTGACACGAACTAGATTTCATACTATTTTAGAATAACTGCCCATCATACCAAATACCAATCCAACATAGGGTAGCCAAGGATGAACTTGAGCAGGTCAATACGAGAGACCAAGTGAAATTCATAGTGCTGCAAGTAATGCTTAATATTTGGCACTACAGAGATGAGTTTGAGGTAGTTCTTCTAGACATCTAAGTACTGATTCTCAGTACCTTTCATCTTTTGAGTAAGGTAATAGAGACTGTATTTATTACCCAAATCATTTTTCTATGTGAGGAGAACACCGATTGATCATTCCCTGAAAACTACATATAATACGAGTTCATTTCCTTCCACTGGTGGCAGAAAGAAAGGTGGGTGCATCAAGTGTTTATTGAGACTCTTAAAGAATTCATAACTCTCATCATCCCATCGGTAGATGAATCCATTCTTCATTAAATTTGTGAAGTGGAGAGATTTTCAGGCTAGGTTAGCTATGAAACGTCGAATGTAATAAAGGAGCCCTTAAATCCCCCTCAATTTTTTAAGAGTTTGAGGGGGAGACATTACTAGTATTTTATTAGTATTTTCTAGATCAACCTAAATGTCATGATGATTTACCACAAATCCAAGGAATTTCCTGCATGTTTCCCCAAAATCACACTTTAGTGGATACATCTTTAAACTATAAAGTCACAACTTGTTGAAGATTTTTTGAAGATCTGTGACATGATCACATCGTAGTATAGATTTTATTACAAGGTCAACAATATGAAATTAAACTATTCATCCCAATAAGGTCTTAAATATATGATGTATGGTGCTTTGGTAGGTAGCGTCAACATTCCTTAATAAAAATGGATTGACCTGATAGAAAAATATCCCTTGAGGTTATCTAAATTGCAACGCCCCAACCCCAGATACCCAGAGCCGGTGCATTATTACATAACATTGGCATGATCACAAGAAAGATAAAGTCTCGAAATACTGATTAGTTTAGTCACCATGGAATAACTAGATAATTTCATAAAGTTTACATTACATCATAAAATGAAAACTACAACAATATAGTCTCCATAGTCCACACTCATATCCCCTCATACTATCCCTACAGGTCATTCATAAAATACTTCTTCACATCCTGGGAAAAATAAAACATAGAAAGGGGTGAGCTCAAATTCCCAGTAAGGATAACAATATAGAGGAAACTTTCATAAATAATTATAAACATTTAAGGCAATGTATAAATAAAACAAAATCCTTTTAAAACTTGAACTTCAGCATATTATGGCAGAAATAAAATGAAATAATTTCATATACTTATTCACATGGATATTATATTAGTTGAATAATCACATGTGATATCAATAACCACTTTCATAATGATGGAATGCATAATGCCAGACTATCATAACCACATAGCCAAGGCCTCGTGCCAAGACTACAAATAAGATTTTGTCAAGGCCTTGTGCCAAGACCCTTGTTTTTCTCATTAGACCTACTGATGCATCGAGGAGCTATATCGGGCTCCACCCATCACTTATTAAGTCCAATGCATTCCTTATATGAATAGGTTTAAACATTACATAAACATTCGTATTAAAAATAGCATACGAAATGTAAATACTTATTCCATAAACCATGAATGGTATAAAAATAACACATCCACAGTCAAACATATCACAAAACCTTCAATATAATATGGAAGTTTTGTATCATAATAAATAAACTTCAAATAAGCTTACAATCCATCAAAGGATGTTGACATAGATGAAATCAAAAACTATTTGAGAGAAATATCTATTTTTTTGAAATCATTTAAAAGTCACATAATTATAAAATAAAACTTATAATTTGAAAATATTCTTAGAAGCTTGTAAGGGAAGCTTCTAAGATTTTATAATGGCAGAAAATAGCCACACCCACCGTATAAGTTAAAAAAAGACATTCTTACCTAATTCTGTCAAAAAGGTTAAAAAGGACCTTGTTTGGAAAACGATGGAAAGGTTCCTTTATAAACCTCTAATAAAAAGTAAAAAAGGGTATAAATGACTTTAACCCATATTCTGTAAAATATAAAGAATGTTTTGAAATAAATTTTTAAGAAACATGGATGTGGATGATAAAGGGGTCTGAGTAGATAATTACGTATAAACAACCTCGGATAATGAAGAGACTGTGAAATAACCCTTACCTTGTACTTTTCCTTAGTCATTGGTATGTTAAACTCTTTTATAATAGTTAAAACATTGTTATTAAATTATACAAGAACCATATATGTAATTATGATATCATATATGATCTTTTAACATTGATTTGTTAATAATATCTTAGTATTATCATTGTTTTGGGTGTTAACTTACTCGTTTTATTTTATATGTTTTGTTACATAAGTCGTGTTTTTCATGGATAGGTTTTATATTATTCATATCTAGAATGATATCAAGTCCTTAAAAATTATTTTTAATCATTAAATTAGAATTATTCTTTAATGGGTACGATGGGGAATGTATCTCATCACGTTCGTGGAGACGGTAGTCCGTACGTACGCACGAGCGACAATATCATTCTTTTGATATTAAAATAAGATATAATTGGATGGTATATCATATATACATAATAATTATCATGTTATATTTGTTATTTACATGAATTACACATCATTATTATACCCATCCAAATAATAATATATTGAGTAACAATTACACCACGACGTGGAGACAGTAAGTCGTACGTACGCATGTATGGTGACATGTCATTCAAAGGATGGACAGAATACTGAATATGGTTGTACCATATTTATAATAAAATCACAGTATATATAAGATACTGAATTTATTATTTTATAATGGGAAAAACAAAGAAAGAAGAAGTTTAAGAAGAAAGGAACTTTGAAAAGGGGTGGTGAAAACATTACCTCTTCTTCGGGTTCTTCCTTTTGATTTGATCAAAAGGAATCCATAGGATGTCTTTCGGATCAAAATAATGCCTATATATTGTAGTGAGGGAAGTTTAGAGAGTATTGGGGCAAGGTTTGGCCGAACCAAAAGGCTTTGAAAGTGTGAATTAGTGAGAAGGGGGAGTTCCCTTTTATAAGAGGGGTAAGGGGCACCTTTGGAAAAGCTAGAAATATTAATTTATAATAAATTAATATTCGGTTTATAATGGCTCCAAAGTAGATTATTTAAATTTTAAGTTGGGTATGGGTAGAAAACCACTCAACCAATAGGTTTTAGACTGGTTTGGGTCACTATATTAACCTTATCTTTTAGTTTTAACTCTTAGTTAATTAGTTTGACACTTACCATGTCACTTTGTATTTTTATATTATATATTTAATAAATTTACTATATACCACCAAGATACACCCAAGTGTTCCATTAATGATACACCTATCATGATATAAGTCTCTTGGCCAAACCTTAGATTTTTAGGAATTGAATATAAATTAATAATATAATATTTGTTTTAAAAACTCTTTTATGTCAATTTTGACACTATTCAATAATGGATTTTTGTTAAAGTCTTAAAAACTTTATTAATTTGAACCAAATTAATTTAAGCAATCCTATAATGTCATATTAATCAATAAAATTCATGGATGTCATCAAAACTTTCAAATTATATTAATTTTATCATTTATAATACCAATTATTTGATTCTTTCATTAATAAGGAAAATACTGCATCATTATTGTGTCATAAATAATATTAACTATTAAATTTCTAAAAATTTTAAATAAACAACCATTATGTAGGAAATATTTTTATCTTTCTAATTAATATTTATAGTCCAAAATCTAACACATATAACCCTATGTAAAAATTGTTTTTATAAAAGATATATGCTTATGTCATTTTTGTATTTATTTTAACTTAATTAACATAAAGAGTCATTATCACTTACATGTGGCTCCATGGGGTCCCCAAATCAACACAAAGATGACCATGGTCGGACATGTATCAACCAGTAATGTTAGGACACGTTTTAGTGTATTTTATTATTATTATAATATTATTTGTTTTACTCTTATTTACCAGATTTACCCATTAACCATAGTAAATAAAATTTTTACCGAAGTAATTATTCAAAATGTCTAAAAATAAAAGTTACCTATTTACACAATTTGGACATCATGATTCCAAATATGGAATCCATTTTTCCAAATTCAAAACACAGAAGTGGCAGAAATTAATTTAAAATTAATTCCCGTTGTTAAAACAAAAAGCATGTTTTTAAAAGATAATAACTATCAAAAGATTGACATTTGTTCATGTCCAGTTTAATTGTGAAATTATGTCCAATTACCAAAGTTTTATTAAATGGTAAAAATATATTATAAATATACTTTTAAACCACTCAAATTCATAATTTATCACTATTAATTATTTCGATTAAAAAAGTTATTTTTAATTAAAATTTAGTAATTTTCACTATTCATCAAAATATAAATGTTATCCGAAAAGTTCCAAAATTTTACCCTAGGCTAATTTTGATATTCCAAATCCAAAAATGAAGTCAATTTTGAGAGATAAAATTTATAAAATTTCAAAAAGTGGGTATTACTATTCATAACGGCTAGTTTGATTGGTTGTGATGTGTGTGTTAGAACTCAAAGTTGCGTACAACACATGCTACTGTATTATTCAAAGGGAAGCATACCATGGAAGCTTGGGGTGTTACATTCTCACCTCCTTCAAATAATTTCATCCTAAAAATTTCTATAATACTACCGCATGAAAAGACTCAGGTGGTTCTTCATCATAAGTTCCTCAGGTTCCCACGTTGCCTCTTCCATCTTATGGTTTCTCCACAAAACTTTTATCAGACGAGTCGTCTGGTTTCTCAGTACTTGTTCTCTCGTATCAACAATCCTGATGGTCTCTTCGCAGTAAGACAGATGGGGTTCCAGTTCTAATTTCTCATAGTTGAGTACATGCGTTGGGTCAGGCATGTATTTTCTCAATAGTGATACGTGGAACACATCGTGAACTTTGGAGAGATTTGGCGGCATTTCCAAACGGTAAGATACAACCCCAATTCGTTCTAGAATTTCGAAATGACTGATGTACCTAGGACTCAATTTACCTGTCTTGATAAAACATATAACTCCCTTCCATGGAGATACCTTCAAGAAAACATGATCTCCCACCTGAAATTCCAAATCCTTTCTTCGGTTGTCAGCATAGCTCTTCTGCCTACTTTGAGTAGCTTTGATGTGGTTTTGGATTACCTTCACCTTTTGCATCGTTTCCTCCACCAATTCTCGGCCTACAAGTTTTCTTTCACCAACTTCATCCCGACAGGTTGGTGTGCGACATCTCTTTCCGTATAACTCTTTATATGGTTCCATCTGAATACTCGAATGGAAGCTATTGTTATAGGAAAATTCCACCAGAGGTAAATATTGATCCCACATACCCTAAAAGTCAAGTGAGCATGATATCAACATGTCTTATAAGGTTTGAATAGTCCGTTCTAATTGTCCATCTGTTTGAGGGTGGTAAGAAGTGCTCAAACGAAGTTCAGTATCTAGGGCTTTTTGAAGACTCTTCTAGAATCTTGAAGTAAAACGGGGATCGTGATCAGAAAAAAATCGATAGGGGTACTCTATGAAGTCTCACCACTTCATTAATATATAGCCTTGCTAGACATTCAAGTGGTAAATCTTCCCTTATAGCAATAAAATGTATTGACTTGGTAAGATGATCAATAATAACCCATATTGCATCGTTTCTTCTAGGAGTCTTTGGTAGTCTCATGAAAAAGTCCATCGTAATATTGTCCCATTTCCACTCTATTATGGGAAGAGGTTGCATGACTCCTCCAGGCTGTTGCCTTCTAGCTTTCACTTTTTGACAAACCATATATCTTGACACAAAATCAGAAATCTCCCTCTTCATGTTGTCCCACCAAAAATGTTCCTTCAAGTCTCAATACATTTTGGTGCTCCCATGGTGTATAGAGAAATTTGAACTATGAGCATCGTCCAACGATTCCCATTTTAGATCAGGTATATTGGGAACACAAAGTCTCTTCCCAAATTTCAAAATTCCATCTTCATACCCAAATTCATTCAATCTCCAATAATTCACAGCTTTAATCTTATTTTGAAACTCTTCATCACCGTTCTGAGAACTCTTTATCCTTTCTAGTAAAGTTGGTTTGGAAACCATTTGAAAAAGTATTGATGTTTCACCTTCTATAGTAATTACCATATCCATCTTTACAAGATCCATGAAAATATGATCCCTTTCAATTCTCATCATGTTCAAACCTCCATGATCTTTTCTTCTCAAAGCATCTGCCACCTTATTTTCCTTCCCTGGGTGGTAGTGTATCATGCAATCATAATCCTTGAGTAGTTCAAGCCATCTCTTTTGCCTCAAGTTGAGTTCTTTTTGTGAGATAATATACTTCAAACTCTTGTGATTAGTATAAATCCCACATTTTTCACCATAGAGGTAGTGCCTCCATATCTTCAAAGCGAAGATCACAGCTTCTAACTCGAGATCATGACTAGGATAGTTTTGCTCATGAATTTTTAACTATCGTGATACATAGGCAATAACCCTATAATTCTGCATAAGGACACAACAATGTCCTTTCTTCGATGCATCACTATAAATAACGAACCCATCATTCCCTGATGGTAGAGTCAATATAGGAGAATTGAATAATCTTCTATAGTGTTCTTCGAAACATTCTTCAAACTCTTTTGTCCAAACAAGTTTAACCCCCTTATGTGTGAGCTTTGTTAATGGGTTAGCCAATAGGGAAAAATTCTAGACGAAACGTCGATAATAACCTGCTAAACCAATAAAACTGTGTACCACAGTTATACTCATCAGTGCTATCCATTCTTGGATTGCCTTGGTCTTAGAAGGATCAACAAAAATTCCATATTTAGAGACAATACGTCCAAGAAAATAAATCTCTTGAATCTAGAATTCACACTTGCTAGACTTCCCATATAATTCATGTCTTCTCAGAGTCTTCAGGATAATGCGCAAGTGATTTTCATGATCTTCATCGCTTTTGGAGTATACCAAGATATCATCAATAAATACCACCACAAAATCATTGAGATATTCCTTTAAAACTCTATTCATTAGATCCATGAATACAGAGGGTGCATTAGTCAGCCCAAAAGGCTATACCGTAAACTCATAATGCCCGTACCTTGTTCGAAATGTTGTCTTTGGAATGTCTTCCTTCTTCACACACAACTGATGATATCCAGATCGAATGTCAATATTTGAAAAGTATTTATCTCCATGCATTTGGTCAAATAAATCATCAATACGAGGTAGGGGATACTTGTTCTTTATTGTTATATCATTGATCTCCCTGTAGTTGATACATAACCTCATAGATCCATATTTCTTTTTAACAAAAATAACAGGGGCTCCCCGTGGAGAAACACTAGGGAGAATAAATAATTTATTACTCAATTCATCTAGTTGTATCTTTAGTTCAACTAATTCCATAGTGTCCATTCTATAAGGGGTCTTTGATATAGGCCTTGATCCAGGAATTAAATCAATGGAAAACTCAACTTCTCGTTCTGAAGGATGTCCAGGTAAATCTTCCGGAAACACATCTACATATTCTTTCACAATAGGTACATCCTCTATTTGAACATTCCTTTCCTTACACACAATCATTTCATTCTCTTCCTACCCAATAATTGAATTTAGTTGTGCTACTCGGGGTGGATCTAGATAAGAATTAGGTGGTGACAATTCTGCTCTAAAGATAAGGTGTTCCTTATCATCATCATAAAAAATTGTAACCTCCTTCTTCTTACAATAAATCTTCGCATCATGGTCCAAAAACCAATCCATACTGAGGATTATATCAAACTCAATCATAGGTATGACGATGAGATCAGCGGATAAAGAACATTTATGTGCTCTAATGAGGACTGATTCACAAAACTTTGTTGCAATGATACTTCCCTTAGGAGTTTTAACTGAAAACTCCCTTATTAAATCAAATTGGAAATATCTAATTTTCTTAGCAAAATGGAAAGATATGAAACAATGTGATGATCCAGAATCAAATAATGCATTTTCTAAACTTGAGGAAACCATTAAATTACCTGCCACCACGTCTTTCAAAGCTTCTACCACAGCAGTAGTGATAGCATAATCTTGGCCTTGATCTCATGGCCTTTTCTGAGGTAAGTTCCCCTGACGCTTAGTAAATTAATTTTCATAATGTCCCATATCCCTGTAATTGTATCATTGGACATCGGTAGCTTCCTTCTTCCCCTTGCAATCACGAGCTTGGTGGACTTTTTCACCACACTTGTAACAGACTCCCATTCCTTTTAAGAAAGTACCGGGGTGTTTCTTCCTACGTTTACCATAGGATGGATATTCAACCTTTCCCTTCTTTCCCTTATTTCCATTCCTAGATTGATCAGTATATCTCTTCTTCTCTTGCTTTTCTTTAAAGTCATAAGACTTAGAGAATTCCTTTTCTGTCTTGATAGCACATGAGACAATGTCTTCATATGAAGAGAAGGGTTGTGATACTAATTCTAGATGGTGAAATGGTTTTAACGCATCAAACAAATAATCAATCTTACTTCTTGGGTAACGTATATAATCTCCAGCATACCTTGCTAACCTTGTAAAGTTAGCCTCATACTTTGTGACATTCTCATCCTCCTTTTATCTTAGACTCAGAAATTTTCTTTCCATATATGCTCGATGGTCACGAGGAAAGTATTTTTATAAAAATAGATCTTTGAACTCCCTCCATTCCATATTTGATACTTCATCATCTTTCTTCATGTTTTGAATCAATGACAACCATTGATCAGCATCTCTAGTGAGGTGGTAAACTGCCCTGATAACTTTTTCCCTTTCACTACTCCCCAAATCCTGAAATATTTTCTCTAGGGAACTTATCCATTGCTCAGATACTAAAGGATTTTTACTCCCATTGAATGTTGGTGGATTCTACCTCATGAATCGATATAACATTGATCCTCCACGCTGTGGATCAGGGTTCTCCATATGGGTAAGGTTATTATTCATAACCTGAGTGAGTTGTCCCAGTATGGTGATTAGTTGATCAGCACTGATTGCATCACCATCTCCACTATAATTATCTTTAGCAGGAGTGAAATCCCTACATGGAGTGCGTTCAATGATACGGTTTCCATTTCTTCCACTAAGCGCCATTTCTAAACAATGGCATAAACTAGATCAGTTTATGAATCAAAATACATAATTCCATACTTATAAAACACTTAACATAAATTGAACTATTTATGGATATAATCCATAATCATAAAAAAAATTATTTGAGGACATATATACTCATAAACCCTTCATAATGATTTGTAAAGAAAATGAGAGTTATCCTAAGCATATCCCCCAAGAGTGTCGTAACCAAGAGTGCAGCAAGGCCCGTTGTCATGCACCAGTTCTCATTCGAGTCTAGCTCAAAGTGGTGTTTTCAGGTTTTACCCCTAGGTACATCTGTTCCAGAGCCGCCTCTACCTGCTCGTATCCAGACAGGGATATATTTCTAGGAAAACTCACAAAATCTATACAATACCAAAATTCTAGGAAGTTCTTCTATACTAATCCTCAAAGTCCATCTTAGGTCTATGTGCTCTAATTAGAGTTTATCTAAATCTAGCTTCCAAGGTTTGTACTAAACCTCCCTATGATACCAACTGTAATGCCCTGACCCTAGTTACCTAGAGTTGGTGCATTATTACATAACATTATCATGATCACAAGAAAGATAAAGTCTCGAAAGACCGATTAGTTTAGTAGTCATGGAATAACTAGATACTTTAATAAAGTTTAAATTACATCACAAAATGAAAACTACAGCAATATAGTCTCCATAGTCCACACTTTTATCCCCTCATACTATCCCTATAGGTTACTCATAAAATACTTCTTCACATCCTGGGAAAAATAAAACATAGAAAGGGGTGAGCTCAAATGCCCAGTAAGCATAACAATATAGCAGAAACTTTCATAAATAATCATAAACATTTAAGGAAATGTAAACTAAAACAAAAGCCTATTAAAACTTGAACATCAGCATAATATGGCAGAAATAAAATGAAATAATTTCATATACTTATTCACATGGATATTCTACTAGTCGAATAATCACATGTGATATCAATAACCACTTTCATAATGATGGAATTCATAATGCCAGACTATCATAACCACATAGCCAAGGCCTCGTGCCAAGACCACAAATAATATTTTGTCAAGGCCTTGTGCCAAGACACTAGTTTGTCTCATGAGACCTACCGATGCATTGAGGATCTATAGAGGGCTCCACCCATCACTTATTATTTCCAATTCATTCCTCATATGAATAGGTTTAAACATGACATAAACATTGGTATTAAAACTAGCATACAAAATGTCAATACTTTTTCCATAAACCATGAATGGTATAAAAATAACACATCCCCAGTCAAACATATCACAAAACCTTCAATACAATATGTAAGTTTTGTATCATAATAAATAAACTTCAAATAAGCTTAAAATCCATCAAAGGATGTTGACATAGATGAAATCAAAACTATTTGAGAGAAATATCTCTTTTTTTTAATCATTTAAAAGTCACATAATTATAATATAAAACTTTTAATTTGAAAATATTATTAGAAGCTTGTAAGGGAAGCTTCTAAGATTTTATAATGGTGTAAAATATCTGCACTTTCCGTATAATTTAAAAAAATACATTCTTACCTTAATTCTGTCAAAAATGTTAAAAAGGACCTTGTTTGGAAAATGACCAAAAGATTCATTTATAAACCTCTTATAAAAATTCAAACAAGGGTTATAAATTAATTTAACCCATATTCTATAAAATAGAAAGAATTTTTTAAAATACATTTTTAAGAAACATGGATGTGGATGATAAAGGGTTCCCAGTAGATAATTACGTATAAACAACCTCGGATAATGAAGAGATTGTGAAATAACCCTTACCTTATACTTTTCATTAGTCATTGGTATGTTAACCACATGTATAATAGTTTAAAAATTGTTATTAAATTATACAATAACCATATAAATAATTATGATATCATATATGATCTGTTAACATTAATTTGTTAATAATATCTTAGTATTATCATTGTTTCGGGTGTTAACTTACTTGTTTTATTTTATATGTCTTGTTACATAAGTCATGTTTGTCATGGATACATTGTATATTATTCATATCCAGAATTATATCAAGTCCTTAAACCTTATTTTTAATCATTAAATGAGAATTAGTCTTGAATGGGTACGATGGGGAATGAATCTCATCGCGTTCGTGGAGACGGTAGTCCATACGTACGCACGAGCGACAATATCATTCTTCTGATATTAAAATAATATATAATTGGATGATATATCATATATACAGAATCATTATCATGGCATATTTATTGTTTACATGAATTACACATCATTATTATACCCATACAAATAATAATATATTGAATAACAATTACACCATGACGTGGAGACGGTAAGCCATACGTACTCACGTATGGTGACATGTCATTCAAAGGATGGATAGAATACTGAATATGGTTGTACCATATTTATAATAACATCACATTATATATATGATACTGGATTTATTATTTTAGAATGGTAAAAACAAAGAAAGAAGAAGTTGAAGAAGAAAGGAACTTGAAAAAGGGTGATGAAAACATTACCTCTTCTTCGGGTTTTTCCTTTTGATTTGATCAAAAGGAACTCATAGGATGGCTTTATGATCAAACTAAGGCCTCTAGGTTGTAGTTATGTAATTGGAGAGAGTATTTGGGTAGGTTTTATCTGAACCAAAAGGCTTTGAAAGTGTGAATTAGTGAGAAGGCGGAGTTCCCTTTTATAAGAGGGGTAAGGGGCACCTTTGGAAAATCTAGAAATATTATTTTATAATAAATTCATATTCGGTTTCTAATGGCTCCAAAGTATATTATTTAAAGGTTAAAGTTGGGATGGGTCAAAAAACACTCAACCAATTGGTTTTAGACAGGTTTGGGTCACTATATTAACCTTGTCTTTTAGTTTTAACTCTTAGTTAATTAGTTTGACAATTACCATGTCACTTTGTATTTTTATATTATATAGTAAATAAACATACTATATACCTCCAAGAGACCCCCAAGTGGTCCATTAATGTTAAACATATCATGATATAAGTCTCTTGGCCGAGCCTTACATTTTTAGGAATTGAATATAAATTAATAATATAATATTTGTTTTAAAAACTCTTTTATGTCAATTTTGACACTATTCAATAATTGATTTTTATTAAAGTCTTAACAACTTTATTAATTCTAAAACAATTCATTTAAGAAATTATATAATGTCATATTAAGCAATAAAATTCATGGATGTCATCAAAACTTTCAAATTATATTAATTTTAACATTTATAATACCAATTATTTGATTCTTTCATTAATAAGGAAAATCATGCATCATTATTGTATCATAAATAATATTAATTATTAAATTTCTAAAAATTATAAATAAACTACCATTTTTTAGGAAATCATTTTATATTTCTAATTAATATTTATAGTCCAAAATAAAACATATATAACCCTATGTAAAAATTGTTTTCCTAAAAGATATATGCTTATGTCATTTTTGTATGTATTTTAACTTAATTAATATAAAGTGTCATTATCACTTACATATGGCTCCATGGGGTCCCGAAATCGACCCAAATATGCCCATGGTCGGACATGTATCAACCAATAAGTTTAGGACATGTTTTAGGATAATTTAGTATTATTATAATAATATTTGTTTACCCTTATTTACATGATTTACCCTTTAACCATGGTAAATAAAATGTTTACCGAAGTAATTATTCAAAATGTCTAAAAATAAAAGTTACCTATTTACAAAATTAGGAAATCATGATTCCAAATATGGAATCCATTTTTCCAAATTCAAAACATAGAAGTGGCAGAAATTAATTTAAAATTAATTCCCGTTGTTAAAACAAAAAGCGTGTTTTTAAGAGATAATAACTATCAAAAGATTGACACTTGTTCATGTCCAGTTTAATTGTGAAATTATGTCCAATGACCAAAATTTTATTAAATGGTAAAAATATATTATAAATATACTTTAAACCCACTCTAATTCATAATTTATCACTATTAATTATTTCTATTAAAAAATTTGTTTTTAATTAAAATTTAGTAATTTTCACTATTCATCAAAATATAAATGTTATCTAAAAAGTTCCAAAATTTTACCCTAGGATAATTTTGATATTTTTAATCCAAAAATGAAGTCAATTTTGAGAGATAAAATTTATAAAATTTCAAAAAGTGGGTATTACTATTCATAACGGCTATTTTGATTGGTTGTGGTGTGTGTGTTAGAACTCGAAGTTGCGTACAACACACGCTACTGTATTATTCAAAGGGAAGAGTACCATGGAAGCTTGGGGTGTTACATAAATACATTGGCTTCCCCATCTTTAGGGTCCATATTTATTTTATTTTACCCTAAATACTCATCAATAAAGTAGAGGTTTTAAAATCTAGTAGTTTCATTGATCAAAAGTTCTATGATTAGAAATGGGAATTCATCCTTCTAGTAGTGTTGATTATGTTCTCTGAAATAATTATATACCCTAATCTTCCCATTCTTTTTTAGGTAGGGATGTTGTTGGTGATCATTTTTGGGTATTTCAATTCTAAGAAAATATTGTCTTTGATCAAATTATCACCATCCATTTCTACATTAGTGTGTGTGAGGGGTGAATCCTCCTAGATTCCTTCTTGAAACCTCAATGGTCATCAGTTAAGCCTAGGTTATATGTACCCACATCAGGGTTAAACCTAGGAATTTATGTATAATTCCAAGAGAACATGTATCGATGATACTTTAAAAATTCAACATAATTCTCCTTCTCCTCAAGAGGTAAGTATTCAAGACGATCAGTGAGGTTGACCTTTTTGGGTTTCTTAGGATTTGGTTGCTTGAGTATGTTATTTTACATAGATATAAGGAAATAACTGGGTACCTTCTCATTTTAGAATGAGTACACTTTGTTCATCCAGTCCTCAAATCATGGGTGAACCTGATCTCCTTTTTCTTTTGTTTGACAGTGATTTTTTTGTTGCATCCACTCAACGGGAGGCGTCAAAAGATTCAAGGCCTAACTAGGTTCTTGAATGTGGGTTGTTACTGGTATCAGGGTAACAGTGGAAGTATCTACCTTACTAGGAATTTTTTCCTATATCACAGGCATGGGTTGAGTCATAGTATGAGTCTTATAGATGGAATCTTCTAGTTATTATGTTGTTTTTAAAAAATAAAAGAATCCACCAATATATTTTGTCAGGATAAAAGTTCTTAACCCAAAAAATTTCAACATAGAATTCTTGTACTTTTTATTATGAAAGAGTGGTGTTGAGTAAATAAGTTAAACCTTTCCATATAGCAATGATTTTAGAAACCCTCCCATTTTCACATTTGTTTATAGTTTTTGGGATCGACAATTTTCATTTTCCTTTGCGTCGAGCTGAACTGAAAGAGGAATTGATGAAAAAGGTCTTACCATTCTATAATGGTTCCTACTAGAAAGTTGTTGTATTAAATGAAGGATGGACCTATCAGAGTCTATACAAAAAATCTCATCTTGGTCACCTCCTTATAGTCTCAAGGGCCCATCACTAGGCCAAATTGGTACACAAAGTGCGTGAGTGTTATTCTATATCTTCCACATTGTAAAATGTTGAGAAGGTAGGATTTGCAAAATTGGGTGGGGGAAATTTTTTATCGACCCATTTGGGATATGGATTATTCTCAAGTTTCATGAATCCACGTCGTACTTCCATGGATTCCATTAAAGTAGTTAGGGATTCAGTGTATTTGAGTATTTCTAAAGGTACAACTGTCTGGGCGTCCTCCCATCTATAGGGAGTAGGTAGGTCTTGATGAGGTGGCCCCATTTTCATATCTTGCTGATGTTCTAGTTGTTATAGTATTGAATAATATCCCTAGTGGGGGAGAGGTTGTCATTATAATGGAGGGAACTCTAGATAATCCTTGACTTTATAATTTATATAGTCCCACTACCTAAATCTGGAGTTGTTCTGATGCTCAAATGTCAATCTTGCAGGCAGATAATCTCTTTCCAGATGTGTGGGAGGAGGGGTATTCGTATATGTTTAAAGATGACACCCAGTGAGAATGTTTCCCCTAAGTATCTCTTCTTTTAGTTGTCTAAGATTTTGTATCTCATTCTCATATTTTTCTATTCATTCCTCTATGGAAGGGATTTTGGATCCGCTGGGTTGTGAGTGGGATGTAGTGATACCTCTCCCTTTATCATTTGCAGTGTTTGGCCATAGAGGTGGAAAAACATTAGTCAGAGATTCTAGGTTTTTGGATCCTTCACTGATTCCGCATACATACAGCCTCATATGGTTCATCCAAGTCATCCTCCTCTCAAGGTATTTTTTCCATATTGTATCCCTCAACATTTCCATCTTATTATACATCATCTATGGTGTCGATGGTGATGAAATTCACTGATTTGTATCGAGAAATGGTAGTTATCCCATTACTCTCAACACAATAGGGTGATTATGCATTAATTATCCCTCCTCTTAGGGTTCCATTAAGGTTATTTCTTGGACCCCTAGCCATATTGGTCCATTTTAGCTTAGGAACCCTATGGGGTTTGATTTTATTTACTGTATGTTCCTCCTATCTCAGTCTATGAATAGAGACCTTGAAATATTTTTTTATCATGTTTACCGATCAGCCCTTGAATACAAAAGGTTTTTCTTGTGATGGGAGGAGAAAATGGGATGTTGAATATCAATATTTACCTCCCAACCTGGAGAAGGCTGATTCCTTTTGAGGTGACAATAATGAAGAAAATCCCCTCATTCCTATGGGTCAGGGTTGGTTTCCAGTTGTTGCCAATACTTCCTATATCTTCTCAAGGATTGATGACCTGAGGAGTAGTGGTGGTGGTAGATATTCCCCCAGTCATGTGGGATGGTTTTTCTCGTGGATGGTTTTTTTGGAATCTTCTATAGAGACACATTAAATTTGGTGAAATTGTGCTCATGTATGAGCTGGGTGAAATGGTAGCCCATGATGAGAGTCATTTTCTACAAGAATTTGTTCATTTGGCCACAACATCAACTTTTGTGTTTCAAATGCATTCCCATTGTTTCAATGGGCCCATCTTAAAGGTCTTTCAGAATCCATCTCCCTCATTTTGTGATGTCTTTGCATCTTTAAAGTGGGGGTTTTTCATCATATTGACCAACTAGCATTTGTATTACCTGGTCCCCTGATTTATCTTGAGGGTATAACATTGCAGGATGTTGTGTACAGGGGGCTTTGTTGTTCTATGCACATATTGAAGTGAAATAATCCATATTTTCCCCATCATCAAATGCATACATCTGATGGGGCTCTGGAAATCATTCGATAGAGAGTTGACATGATATGGGTACAAACACTATATATGTGGGTGTTTTTCATGATCTTACATCCCTAGGTTTTGGGATATGGATAATGAAGCCATATTCAGATGATAACAGAGTGTATTTATGGTCTGAAGGGGACCCTCGTATCCTTGATATGGGAGGTTTCTAGCCTTTATACCCTGATGAGTTTCCCACGTATTTTGGTGTAGGTAAGGAATGAAATCCTTTTATAATTTATATGGGATCTCATAACCAATATTAGTGGCCCAGATTTTGGTTAGATGGTTATTTCTAGCCATCTCACTCCACATATCCATTTCGTCCTCCTCTTCATCAGATTTATATCCCTCGACCTAGTCAGACCATAGAGGTTTCTTCTCTAGGTCACATGTTGACCATGGTGAAGTGTTTATAATATTTTATGGGGTACTATATGTGGTTAAACCTGGTGTTTTGAGCACCACTCGATAGGAAGGTGTCTATGTTTTGAGAACCTCTCTATATGTAGGTGTTTGGGAAAGATGATAATTTTCTTGTCTGAGAGAGATATCACCGTAGGGAGGTTGAACACGGTGAATGTCGGGAGTAGAGTCCATGGGATCCATCTTTTCAATACCATAAGAAGGAATATAGAAGAATGATCACCTTATGCTTTGGTTGAAGACTCAATAAAACCTTGAGGTGTTGCAGATATGTTTTGAACTGCCTCAAGGACACTGACATTGAGTAGATATGGGATATGAGCCTCATTCTGCTTCACGAACAGAATATGTCGACCCTCCTTTTAGGATTGATCAGGTATATGATCCTATTCCATGAAGGTTTCCAGAATATGTTGATAACTGTTATTTGCTATGTAAATATGATCCCTCTATTGAGAAGCTGCTAGAGTATGTCGGTAATCTTTTTTATTATCGACTTTCTGGAATATGTCGATCAATCCTGGCTAAAGTTAGGATATGAACCTGATTCAAATATGAATTCCACATCGGAATATGATAAATGACCTCCCTAATGGGAGAAGTGATATAATCAATTCTGGATTATGCGAGCTATTGGTGTATGCTGAGTAGCTTCACTGATAGAAATATGATCTTATCCTAAGGCATGTTCCACTCTCACTCGGTGACCCCTAGTCAGAATGGGGATATGAGCCTAGTCATGTGCCTTTTCATCTAGTCACTCATCTTTTTCGATAGGAATATGAGTATTTCCTGAGACATGTGCCACTCTCACATGGTGAACCACAGTCCAAAGGGGGATATGAGCCTGATCTCGTGCCTTTGGAGCATATTTCTGGAATTTTTTGAAAGGAATGTGTGGATTTCATGAGGCATGTGCCGCTCTCACTTGGTTATCCTCAGTTGGAATGAGAATATTAATCCAATCCTATGCCTTTTTCTCTACCATAATATTTTTATAATCATCCTGGATGAGAGAAATTCACATTCCCTGAAGTAGAAACCTATTCATATCGATCATGGTGATGTACTACTCTGGCTATCAGGATAGGAATATGTGTTTGTCCTTGTATCTATACTAGTTCTAGAGTATGCCAGTGGAATTCTTATTCTATTTCTAGAATGTATTGACACTTTAGCAAATTTTGTGTAGGAATGTAGGCCTGTACATTTTCAATCTCCAATAAGTAATGAAAAATTTCTTTGATTGAAGCAGGGATATAAGCCCACTCTGCCTGGGCGTTGCATGATCAGTAAAGGATTTTTCGACGGCATGAAAGCATTATCATGGATAGTCACTTTTCATGTCTATGATGTGTTACATGATCAATGTTGCATCTCAAAGTGGTGTGTGATAATTATAAATATCAATCCCTTCACTTGTCTGTGGATCCAAAGGGACGTCACATGTTCGAATGGATGTGTCTATGGTCCTTCACACAATGAAGGTGATATTCCAACATGATCTCATGTGATAAGGTCAACATGTTCCCAGAGGTCTCTATGGGACCTAATGAATCACATAAGGACGTCGCAAGAAAATCAACATAACACTCCATCGCTTGATTCTTCCACCTTTTCCACCTTTATTTTATAAGGGGATTTGATTGATTGTCGGGCATCTATCGATTGACACGTTGCATGGTTGAAGGAACTCATCTGGTAGCCTTCACATGATCATCAATTCTTGTTTGGATGCCTTCGAAAGAATGAGAGGGTTTGTCAGAGGGGCTTCATGTGATCATTTACAAATCACGCACAGCACATGATCCATTTGTGTGTCCCCCTGGGGTTCACATGATTCATCTTTCTAGACTTCATGTAATCATGTTACTCCTTTGTTTTGTGGAAAGAATAATACCTATGTTTTGGGTATTTCTTCAATTATAGAATTGGTGATGCATATTTGACGTGCCTTAACAACGGATTACAAGTTTTAGTCTGCAAGTCACTCTTCTCTTTTGTAGTTTATTGGTGTGCATGTTGATTTTATTCATTTTGTTATCATAATTTGTTCTTCTATTCATTATATTTTTGCTTGATTATATATTTTGATGGTATAATTTGAATTTTGTAAGCCTATAATGTTCTTCACCATATGATATAAAAATTAAAGTTGGTTAAAGGGAGAGAGAGAGATGGAAATAAGTGTATATGACCAATGAATCAAGGAAGTACTAAACACTCTTCATTGATATACAATTTCTTCTGACTTTAGAGAAAATCTCATAGAAGCTAGAGTGGATGGATCAAAACCCAGATCACTCCACCATGCACCATCTGTAACAACAAGAAAAAATCAAAAAACCCTTTTAAAATATTTGCCTTCAAGTTAACGTATGCACCGTGGCATCATCCAAGGCACCCCCAAAATTTGTTATATTTGTGGAAAAATTTTAATAGGTTATTGTTTTTCATGGCCAAACCTTGTGAACCACACATTCTTAGGCTCACAACTCACATTCGTTGTCTGTCCCACCTTGGAATTTAGTTTCTATAAACCATAGAAGTGAACTAGGGTTTTGTTTTTAGTTCCCTAGAAAAGGAAACCAAACTCAAAAAATAGAAGAATCAAAAAGGGTAAAGAGTTAGGGTTTAAGAATGGGTTCAAATGTTTTTAAAGGATGTCAAACTTTTAAAAATCAATTATTCGGTCATTTTGGGTAGACTTCAAATTCAATTGACATGTCATCTACTCGTACGAATCAAAAATAATACTAAAACAGTTGTCATATGATTTCATGTCATTCTGAAGCTATTTGATATGAATCTAACCATTAAATTCACGTTTTTATGGTTTAAAACAATAAAAGTGTGTTTTTAGTAATATCAGGGAAATGATACCTTATAATGATGTTGCTTCCACCCCATCATTTCATAAATAATTTTACACTCGTTGTTTCCTATTTTACAATATTAAGAGGCCATTCAATTGATTTTGACTCCCCATACACATGTTTTTAAATGATGTCAAATCTTTAAAAATTGTTTATTCAATCATTCTAGGTAGACCACACATCCAATTGACCTTCTGTCAACTTTCACACATCACAGATAATACTAATACAATTTTCCTATGATTTCACCGCATTTGAAGGTCGTTTGTTATGCATCTTATCTTTAAAATCATTTTTAATGTTTTAAAACAATAAAAGCATGTTTTAGGTCATATTTTTCAAATGACACTTCAGATTGATGTTCCATATTCTTGACCATTTCAGTATTTATTATATGGTTATTTCCCTAGGATTTCACAGCAATATAAGATTGTTCGGTTGGTTTCCCCCCCCCCCTCGAACGTATGTTTTTAAAGGACATCAAACCTTTAAAAATAGCTTATGTTGTTGTTCCAGCCAGACCATATGTTTGATTGACATCTTGTTTGCACGTACACATAAAAATCATACTAATATGATTGTACTATGATTTCACATCATTCTGAATCCATTTTCAATGGATCTTAATGTTAAACACACATTTTGATGTTTTATAACAATAAAAGTGTGTTTTCGGTCATCCTGGACAAACAAAATCTCGAAATGACATTTAGTCAACTCCACCACATCAAAAATCATTATACCATTTTTTTTCTTGATTTCATGGCATTTGGAAGCCATCCAATTGATTTTGACCCTCATAAGCATGTCTTTAAAATGCATCAAACCTTTAAAAACTGCGTATTCAGTCATTTATAGAAGACTACACATCTGATTAATGTGTCTTCTTCTCGCACATGATAAAAATAATGCTAATATGGTTTCCTATGATTTCACCTCATTTAAATATTGTTAGGTATCCAACCGTTAAACACATGTTCTTATGTTCTAAAACAATAAAAGTTTGTTTCAGGTTATATTGGGAAAATGATGCCTTGGATTGACATTCCATCAGCTTGACCATTTCAAAAATCATTTTATAGTTGTTATTGTTTGATTTTACAGTATTCTGAGGATGTTTGTTTGGTTTTGACCCCATGACACATGTTTTTAAAGGGCTTCAAACATTTAAAAACTGATTATTCGGTCATTACGAATAGACTTCAAATCCAATTGATGTGTCGTCTACTTATACACATCACAAATAATACTAATATGATTTTATTATAATTCCAAATTATGTTGAGGCTATTTGAGGTGGATAATATCATTAAACACACGTTTTGTTGTTTTAAAACAATAAAAGGGTATTTTCAGTCATCCCAAGAAAAAGGAATTTTAGATTGATTTTTTGTATATTCCACCATTTCAAAAATCATAGTATAGTTATTTTCACTATATTCCATAGCATTTAGAGTCCATTTAGTTGGTTTTGACCACTAGGCCCATGTTTCAAAGGATGTTAAATCTTTAAAAACAGTTTATTCGGTCGTTTTGGACAGATCATATGTCTGATTGATATGTTCTCTAATCTCAAACATCACAAATAATACTAATATGATTTTCATATTATTTCACCTCATTTTGAGGTCATTTTTTATAGATCTGAAAATTAAATTCATGTTTTAGTGTTTTAAAACAATAAAAGTTTTTTTTTTATATTTAGAAAATGACATCTTGTATTGATGTTCTATATGATCGACCATTTCACAATTCACTATACATTTTATTTCCTATTATTTCACATTATTTGGAGGAATTTTGGTTTATTTTTACCCCCTGTGAACATGTTTTTAATGGGATTTAAAACATTAAAAACTACAAATTTGGTCGTTCCGACTAGACCACACGTTCGATTAATGTCTCATCTACTCGTACACATCATAAATAATACTAAGAAATTTTTCTTCTGATTTCATGTCATTTAGAGGTTATTTTTTATGGATCTAACCGTTAAACACATGTTTTGGTGTTTTAAAACAATAAAAGTTTGTTTTCAGTCATCTTGGAAAACAAATGTTTGGATTGATATCCTATCTTCTTCACTATTTCATAAATCATTATATGGTAGTTTTTTCCTGATTTCACGGCATTCAGAGGTCGTTCGGTTGATTTTGATCCCCAGACACACATTTTTAAAGGATGAAAAACCATTAAAAACTGCATATTCATTCATTCTAGGATGTAAACCCTTCACGATCATCATCAGTTTCCCATTGTAATGTAATTTCAATCATTTTAGGGAATGAGCATCCCAGCTATGTATGGGGGATGGATTCTAGGCCCACTCCATAAACTATCTTTAGTAAGCAATTATCAATAGTTACGGCTACACCCATTGGGGGTTTGAGTAGTGTTGTTGACTAGGAATTATAAAGAGAAATTTCAAGGTTGAAAGAAAAAGTGAAAGAATAAAACTCTTATAGGAAAACAAAGGATCAGTGGTAGTCAACAATGAAAAATGTTTTATTTTTTGTATTTAAATGGATGACCGATATGATACCCAAGGAAATTTCCAGCCTTCTAGCTCATCTTTCTGAGTTAAATTCTATATTTAATAAATCATTCACACATTTTTAAAGAACACATACAACTTACATAAATAAAACTAAAATGAATCTTTTGTATTGAATACAAAAAATTAAATCCATACTGACCACATCTTGTGTTGGATTGACATATGCTTGATTCCAATATGGAAAAAACAGATTATACATCATTATCTTTAATTTTAAAAATAATTCAAGCTTGTTTTCTTGGTTTAGACTTAGTAAAAATTTTGAAAAGGTGCCAAAACCTTTAAAAATGTGTGTTATGGGGTCAAAACTAATAAAAAACGTCGCATTGTAATAAAATAATAGGATAATGAAAGAGGATTGATTTTTGAAATGTAGGAACCAATGGAAAATAATTCCAAGTTATGGTTTTCTTGGGATACTCGTAAATGTATTTTTAATGTTTTATAACAACAAAATATGCATATAATGGTTTAAACTATATAAAAAATGTTAAATTGATGTGAAATCATGGGAAAACAACCAATTAATTATTTTTTATTTGTACGCATAGATTAAACATCAATTAAACTTGTGGTGTGGTCAGAATGCCTCATTAAACAGTTTTTAAAGGTATTAAAGCCTTTAAAAACATGTGTCGGGGGGTAAAAATTATGAAAACGACATTGAATTTCCATTAAATTAGAGGGAAAGGATCGTGGATTTATTTTTGAAAAGTAAAAACTAACTACATGTCATTGCGAGTTACGATTTTTGTGAGATTCTGGTAAAATAATTTTTAGTGTTTTAAAACCCTGAAACATGTATGTAATGGTCCAAACCATAGAAAAAACATCATATTGGCCGGAAATCATGACAAAACTACCATTAAATTATTTTTCATGTGTATATATCGACAACATGTCAATCTGACATGTGATGTGGTTGAAATGGATCGATAAATAGTTTTAAATGTACCAAAAAAACATGTGATGGGGGTCCAAATCTGGAAAACATTGTCATATTTTTATGAAATTAAATGATAATTACTATATATTAATTTATAAAATATAGGAACTGACAAAACATCATTCCAAGTTACAGTTTTCTTACGATAACCATAAACAAGTTTTTAGTGCTTTAAAACACATAAACATGCATGTAATGGTAAAAACCCGGGAAACTGGCCTCAAATTGACATTTAATAATGGGAAACCACCATTTAGTTGTTTTTGATGTGAATTTGCAAACAACATTTCAATTCAACATGTGGTGTGGCTGAAATAGCTAGATAAAAACTTTTCAAAAATACTGAAGCCTTTAAAAATATGTGTTGGGGGTCAAAATTAGGAAAATTTCATCATATTTCCATAAAATCAGAGTAAAATATATCTATATTTATTTTTGAAATGAAATAACTGAGGACGCATCATTTCAAGTTATGGTTTTCAAAAGATTCCCGTAAATGCATTTTCAGTGTTTTAAAATACTAAAACGTGCGTTTAATGGTCAAATCCATAAAAACGACCTCATTTTGATGATAAATAATGGGGAATCCACCTTTGAGTTATTTTTTATGTGTATGTGTAGATAACACATCAATTTGATGTGTGGTGTGGTAAGAATAACTTGGAAAATAGTTTTTAAAGGCATTGAAGCCTTTAAAAATGTGTGTTTGGTGGGTCAAAACTAGGAAAATATTGTCATATTTCCATGAAATCTAAGGAAAATGACTATAGATTGATTTTTTAAATGTATGAACTGAAAACACTTCATTTAGAGTTACGATTTTCCCGATATTCTTGTAAACACATTTTTAGTGTTTCGAGACACTAAAACATGTGTGTAATGGTCAAAACCATAAAAAATAATATTCACATGAAATCATGGGATATCCACCATTGATTTATTTTTTATGTGTACACACAGAAAAAAATTTATCTGACATGTGGTGTGATCAGAATTGCTCGGTAAATAGTTTTTAAAGGTTTTGAAGCCATTAATAACGTTTGTCGAGGGTCAAAACAAAGACAATATCGTCAGATTGTACTGAAATTAGAGGAAAATGATTGTAGATTGAATTGTTAATTTTAGGAATACATGACATGTCATTCTAAGTTACATTTTTCCCATGATGCTCGTAAACACATTTTTAATGTTTTAAAACACTAAAACATGCGTGTAAAAGTAAAAACTATAGAAAACATCATTAGATTGATGTGAAATCATTTTGAAAACACATTTGATTTATTTTTTGACATGTATTCATATAAAACATGTTAATCCGACATGTGGTGTGGTCATAATAGCTCCGTAAATAGTTTTTAAAGGTACTTAAGCCTTTAAAAACATGTGCCTTGGATTCAGAACCAAGAAAACATAGTCATATTTCCATGAAATCAAAGGAAAATTATTGTAGATTGATTTTGGAAATATAGGGACTAAATTCACAACATTCTAAGTTATGATTTTTCTATGATGCTTATAAATGAGTTTTTACTGTTATAAAACACATAAACGTGCATGTAATGGCCAAAACCATAGAAAATGACTTTGGATTGTTGTGAAATCATGGTACAACCACCGTTGAGTTATTTATAATGTGTACACATAAACAATACGTTAATATGACGTGCAGTGTAGTTATAATGACTTAGTATAATTTTTAAAGGTGATGAAGCCTTTCAAAATGCATGTCAGAGAGCCAAAAATAGGAAAAAAACATTATATTTCCATGAAATCAGAGTAAAATGACCATACATTGATTTTTGAAATGTGAGAACTGATGACACATCATTATGAGTTACGGTTTTCCCATGATGCCTATAAATGTGTTTTAAATGTTTTAAAACACCAAAATGTGTGTGAGATGGTCAAAACCATAGATAGAGATATTATAATGACATGAAATCATTTTAAAACCTCCATTGAGTTATTTTTTATGTGCACTCATTGACAAAAAGACAATTTGATCTGAGGTGTGGTCGGAATGGCTCAGTAAATAATTTTTCAAGGCACCGAAACCTTTAAAAATGTGTTTCAAGGGGTCAAATATAGGAAAAAGATTTCATATTACCATGAAATTAGATAAGAATTATCATATATTGATTTTTGAAATTTAGGAACAAACTACACGTCATTTTGAGTTGTGGTTTTCCTAGGATGTCTGTAAATGGGGTTTTAGTGTTTTAAAACACATAACTGTGAATGTAATGGTAAAAAACAAAGAAAATGACCTCATATTGATGTGAAATCATGGGAATACCACCATTGAGTAATTTTTGATGTGTACACATAGACAACACATGAATTGAACATGTGGTGTGGTCAGAATGGCTTTGTAAATAGTTTTTAAATGTAAAAAGCCTTTAAAAACTTATGGTAGGGTTCAAAAAAAGCAAAACATCGTTATATTTATATAAAATCAAATGTAAATGACTATAGATTTATTTTTGAAATGTAGGAACAAACGACATGCCATTTTGAGTTACATTTTTTCTGAGATTCCCTTAAATGCATTTTTAGTGTTTTAAAATAATAAAACATGTGTGTAATAGTCAAAACCATAGAAAAAAACTTAATATTGATGTGAAATCATCAAGAAAACCACTATTGAGTTATTGTTTATTGGTAAACATAGACAACATGTCAATCTGATGTGAGGTGTAGTCGGAATGTCATGGTAAATAGTTTTTAAAGGTACTAAAGCCTTTAAAAATGTGTGTTAGGAGGTCAAAACCAGAAAAATGTCATTGGATTGCAATGAAATCAGAGTACCATGACCATAGATTGATTTTTCAAATATATGAACTGATGACATTTCATTTCGAGTTACGGTTTTCCTAGGATGCACACAAACATGTTTTTAGTGTTTTAAAACACTAAAACATGTGTGTAATGGTAAAAACTATAGAAAACAACCTTATATTGATTTGAAATCACAAAACAACCACCATTGAGTTATTTTTGAAATATAGGACATGTTTTCATATTAAATTCTATAAATTTGTTTTATTAAACCTAACCACCGCTAAATATGTTAGTGATTAGATTCATCTTATCTATTTCATTTTTTGGGTTTTTTTATGAAAAATTCACTGCTAAATGATCCAAAATGACACATGAATAAATATCCATCAAATGAAAAAAACCATCATAAAATGACTGTATATTATTCTATATGTGGTGATTTTTATAACCACCGCTAAAAAATTAGGTAGTGGTTTAAACTGCCACCAGTAGAAGAAAAAACTGGTGCTAATGCCTAAAGTTTTTCTAGTTTTTGTAGAAAATTGGATATAAAAATTATTTCTCTACCTCCTAGTTAGAATTATAGAGTCATAGATTCTACATTATATCATGTGAGCATAGTTACAACATGGTGGTTTGGAATTTTTTGGGAAAATAAATTACGTTATAGGGATCTTATGATGCTAATATAGTTTATAAATCTATTTAGTGATGAAATAAACCTCAATAGTAAAAAATTAATTCTCCTAAATGTTCATTTGACTCATGGTAAGGTTTTAGGGGATATAATCCTCACTAATTTTTATGTGATAAAATATAACATAATAAATAATCGAGATCATGTGTTTTGTAATTCTCAAGTTGAAATCATTGACCATATATTAATTAATAAACTACTCCCCATTAATATATTACAAACGATCAGGGAAGGGGATCTAAAATTTTTATCAAAGAATAAAATGTTGATTTCTATATATATATATCTTTCAGTTAAATCCATTGAACACTTTTAGTTGAGGTGTGTCCTTCAAATATACTATTGTTTTTTAATCCTATAACTTGTTCTCAATCATAAAATAAAAATTAAATTCTATTAAAGGGAGAGAGATATGGTGATGAGTTTATTTAAATCAAGAATCAAGGAAATACTAAACAGTATTCATTGATATACATTTTCATCCAACTTTTGACCAAATATGGTAGAGTCTTCCATGCATTATTCTTTGTTTCTCTACTACAAACAGATCATATCTTGTTTCCAATGGTGTTTATGGATCAAAACCTAGATCACTCCACCAAGAAACTTCTACAACAACAAGAAAAAAAAAGAAAACTCTTTCAAAATATTTTTCCTTAAGAAAACATACTCACCATGGATTTATCCATGCCACCCTCAGGATTTGTTAGGTGGATCCCTTAGAGGGTGGTAGGTCTCTAGAAAAACTATAATAGGGCATTGTTTTCCTAGTCGAAAACCTTGTGAACCGCACAGTCGTAGGCTCACACCTCACATTGGTTGTATCTCCCACTTTGAACTTCAATAATTATTAGACCCACTACCACTGTTCTGGGAAAGGGATGTGTCGACTTTTATCCACGCTAAGAAGAAAGCACTGATAAAATCCCCACCTTTATCAGTGCTAGCTAAAATCACTGATAAAGGGTTATCCTTTATCAGCGCTTTTTTAGTACTTACAAAGGATAGCTTTATAAGTGTTATCTTTAGTGCTGATAAATGTTTTTAATAAAAAATATTGTTAATATATATGTAAGTATTATATTTATATTCAAATATGATATATTATAACTTATATTTTTTAATAATTCAAATATATATATATATATATAATGTTTTAAAAAAATTATTTATAAGATTATAAATAGATAGATATGTTTTTAAATAATTATAAAATTATAATAAATTTTTTAAATAATAAATATATTTAATAAATAGATGCGTGAATATAATAGACTCTATATGATCATAAATTTTATTTGCCTACGTGATTGTGAGTTATATTCCAAATGTTAGTACTACCTATACTATGATGAAGCGCATGCATATGTTATATATGTTTTCATCATTATGAACGTTTTCCTATGATTTGTTCATGTTAATACCCCTAAATTTATTATTTTCTCCTAAATATTCATAAAATTTCAATTACTATTTTTAAATATTAAATATATTTATTATATTTATAATTTTAAATTTTAAATTATATTTAAATACCTTTTAAATATATTTATTTATAATTATTGATAAAACTAAATATATATTTTTAAATAACTATAAAATCACAATAAATATATTTATTATAACTATATATATATATATTAGGTTTTTAAGGGTACAATTACATTCAAACACACACACACCGCACACACACAAGTCTAAAATGAAGGACATAGCCCCCCCCCCAAGGGATAACCCACCCAACCAGCCGCTTTATTACAATATATTTTTTCCCCGAAGGCCTGGTGGCATGAAGCCCATTATATGGCCCATAGTCCCACCACTAGATGGGTTGAAGGCCCTTATTGCATCATGCCTTCATCACTACCATCACGTCATGCCTACGTCACCACCCCCTTGATGGCCCAAAGACCTAGTGGCTCGAAAGCCCAATCTAGATGAATATTACTACTGCTACAGTATCCCGCTACAGTACCTGTTTTTGTACCCACACAACTATAATGCCACAGTGCCACTACAATACCGATGAAAATTCCCTCTCTGGTTGGATTTTCACTCGAGTCTAACGTAGGATTACGGGAAGCCTTTACCACTCAGGTAAGCCCCCAAGTGCTATATATAACTATATTTAGAATTATATATAAATATATTTATAAATATAATTACTATAAATAAATATATTTTTTGAAATAATTATAAAATTATAGTAATTATATTTATAATATTCCTAATATTTATAATTATATATAATTATATAAATATATTTATGAATATATACAAATGTTTATAAATATATATATATATGATTATAATTATATATGTGTAAATAATTATAAATTATAATAAATATATTTATTATATATAATTATAAAATAATAAATATAGTAATTATATTTATTATGATGTTATAATTATAAATAAATATTTATTCATTTATATTTATTATTATAAATAAATATATTATTGTTTAAAAAAATTATAAGACTATAATTAATGTATTTATTATATTTATAATTATAAATTTTTAATTCTATATAAATAACTTTTAAATATATTTATTTATGATTACAATTATATATATATATATAATCATAAACAAATATATATTTATTTAAATAATTATAAAATTATAATAAATATTGATAATAAATTTATTTAATATAATTTTATAATAATGTAAATAAATATATATATTTTTATAATTATAATGATAAATATATATTATAATTTTATAACTATAAATAAATATATATCTATTTAAAAAATTATAATATTGTAATAAATATTTTATTATTTTTATAATTTCATTAATATATATAATAATTTAAATAAATTATTAATATTAGTCTCTATCAGCGCTAAACAAAATCACTGATAATGCTATTATTTATCAGTGCTATAATTATAGTGATGATAAAGACATGATTTATCTGTGCTTTTTTAGCATTGATAAAGGGTTATATATATCAGCGCTTTCTATAAAAGTGCTGATAAAACAACTATTTATTAATGTATTTTTAATATGCTGGTAAAAACCATGCTTTTTTTATAAAAAACCCCTAACAGATCAACATCTTCCACGCTCCTTCAAGCCTTCATGGAACCAAAATTCTGCCACCTCCGTTTGCCTTCTCCTTCTCCTTCGCCTTCACATTCTCCCTCACCTATGCCTTTGCCTCCACCTTCATCGTCGCCCACCTTCGTCTCCCCTCACCTTAAGGTTTTATAGGATCCATAGATTCATCACAACCCCCCCCCCCCCCCCGCCTCTGCTTCCATTGTCGTCGTTTCCCTCACCTTCACCACCACTCGCTCTCCCAAAGGTATAGTTCATAGAGTGTTATGTTCCCATAATTTATTTATTGTTATGATATTGAAAATCGTGAATCATTTGAGATTAGTTTGACCAATTTTTGGTTCATTGTATTCATTATGAAGATAATTCTTGAGATGTAATAACCCTGTTTTTTGTTAAATCATACTTTTCTTAAAAAGTGTTTAGGACTATGCATTGTGAATTATGTATTACACTATAAATTAAGGTCAAGAATGGTTGACTATATTGTGATATTATTCATTAGGTTATAAGTAGTTATATATATATATATATTTAGATTTGTTCATGCCACACTATTTAGAGTTAAAGAGGTGGGTGTGCTATGTGTTTTATAAGAGTATAAATTTTTAAAGAATTTTATTGTATTTCTATATGTTACACCATAATAAAGGTTATATCTATTTAATTTAAAGAATTCATAATCCTTCAAACATGGAGGTTGTAAATAGATAATACGGGATATTGTTTCACCCTATTGGTTGTCATCCAAAATATAATATAGTGGACAAAAAATTATCATGATCATGGTGGCTATGAAAAACTCAGATAGATTGTGACCATTGATAAATTCTTATGAAGTGAGGGTAAAGACTTTGGATATTATTTCATGAAGAGTGTGGAATTATAGATAATTGATAGAGGGACATAAATAGAAATATTTTCTAAATTCAATGAGGATTTGGTTATTATTAATCAATAAATCTAAAGAAGAGGTGGAATAAGAAGAAGTCTATCAAATTTCATGAAGATTTCATAAAAATATCTACCAGTAGAGTATTTTTTTTTTTATTAGTAAGGATAAAACTCATACACTTGAGGGGTATTTAGTCATTATTCTATAAAATAGAAGTGACCATTTATCTTTAGGTGTAGTTGCAAAAAAATGGTATAATAATTCTATTGTAAACCTTATAAAATCAGTGAACTTAGTGGATTTTAGTACATCAATAAATCACTTATATATACTCATGGATGTAGCTTAATTTTTTTGAAGGAAGAAAATTTCTTGTATAATGTACTTTATTGGTTTATAAGGTTAAAGGATTAACAAAGGGATACCTACCTATAATCATTTAATTCATTGTCAATGGTTGTTAAAATACCAAAAGAGAAGAGGAAATGTTCCTAGTGATTTACAAGATTCCCTAGAAAAATAATCCCGAAGTAAATCCCATAAAATTTTGAACATATGGATACCATGACCATAAGAGAAAGATAATGTAGAAAGATAGAGAAATAAGGTGTAAATAAGAGATAAGGACCACTTAGTTAATGCATAACTTGAGTTTTAATGGAGAATCATAAATATTAAAGTTGATATGGGGGGTAGGGAAAGGGTGGTTGGTATGAGGATAGTTGTAAAGGCTTCTAGAGAATTAAGGGAGTGAAATTATATTCTTCCTATTAAATTCATATTTTTAAAATTAAAAATTTTCATATTTTAAAATGACTCGTGGGATCTATATATTTCCAATACTCACATTCTTAAAGTTCATGAAAATATCTTCCTAAAATTATAGAACACCCCTTTTGTTAATTAGATTTCAAACCAAGAGTTTGGGTGATTTAAAAGTGTTAAAAATGTTAGAAAATGTTGTTTTATTTTTAAAGTGGTGAGTTAACCCATGTGATCTATATTTAAAACCATTTTTTAGCCTTGGTTAATTTTTATATCAACATTTTGAGGTGTTTAATGCTTTTAATATTTCTAAATAAGATGGGTTATTTCAAAAGTGTGTGTTTCCCCATGTGTATTGGATTTTGAAACATATTGTGTCTTTTAATATTTTCAATGGTCGTTTAAACGGTTGTGTGAATTATCATTTCAGTTTCCATGGTGTTTTCATAAAATTGGACTGAAGAGTAGATTGGGATGGCTTTTATAAATGATAAAATGGATTTTAATTCTATAACTTTTTTAAAAAGAGAAGGCCCATTTGAAATTTTATAAAAAATGAGTTTTCATAAATGTTGTGATACCCTCTTAAGCCACTTTGATTATTGTATGATCATTGTAGCTTGTGATCCCATGTAGGGATTTTTATAATTGATGTCCTAGTTTGATGGGACTTTTGGGGGTGTAGATAATTTTATTAGTGATGAATTAGTTTCCTTATCTCTAGATCTAGTCCTTTTATTAATACAGCATAATGATAATGCCCATGACACTATAATTTATTTAGGATCATTTAGGGGTTTTTTCTCTCTACTTCTATTATATCCCTTTCTATTTATATTATTTTTTGGCATACATTATCTTTTCATTTTCCCCATATTGTTTGACTTGATATAGTGGTGCTTAATAGTGTTCTTTATTCCTTCCTTGTATGGTTTTATTTTCATATTTTTTTAAAAGGATTGTGAATGGTTTTTTAAGACGGAAAAATGAAGGTGTGATTTTGAAGTGTTTTCAAACTATTTTAATAATGAGTTTGGAAACTGTTGTCAAATGAGAAAATTTAGAATGGTTTTTATTTAAAACTCCAAGAATGTATGAGTTTTGGAAATGTGTTTTTAGGCCACCATGCCTAGTTTTATGGAAATGGTTGGTTTTCAAATATGTTTTATAAAACTGTTTGATTATAGGAAGCCTCTTTGCATTTAGAAATGTGTATTTTAAAAATGGGTATTTATGAAATAGTTTAATGTCAGATTTTAAAAAGGTGATTTGAACAAGAGGTATTGGACAAGAAAATTGTTTTTCCAAGTGATTGTTTTCATTTAATGAAAATATTAGAAAAAGAGTTTCAACACACTTTTATGTGTTACTAATTATTTGGTAAGACTTTATAGAAAATGTTTCTTTTTATAATTTATTTCAAACTAGAGTTTTTAGGAGATAATATGAAATTGATCTCTTAGATTTGGTAGGTTGTGGTGACCTACTGGGCTTTTAGATAATGCCTATATTTTATAGGTTCAGGTTTGTTCTATATTGTTACAATTCCTTTGGATATTTTGAGATGGATATATTGTTGTACGATGACCCTAGTTGAACATATTTTGTGTATTTATTTTGTAAAATATTAATATTACTGAATCAAATAGGATGGATATGAAGTAATAATGGATGGATGTTAATCATATGACAAAATAGTTTGAAGATGGAGTGAAAGAGTTCATAAAGTTTGCAAAATATCATGCATATGGCCTTTATCAAATACTTTATCCTTATTTACGTTGTTGTTATTCAAGACTAATTATTCAAGAGGAGTTAAAAGAGAACACAATTTTCCATGGAATATATTGAAGTTATAAATGTTGTAATAAACATTGGGAAAAAGTGAATATTACTGGTGGATGGGAGAGCACTGTGTTTTATGGATCATCTGATATGATTACAAGTGTGGACCACAAAGAATTCCATATCAAGGTTTTGATTGCAGATGTGAATGTTGATGAAGGTAATATTTAGGAAATGAAAAAAAACAGTTGAATATGAGATTCATGATTTCCCAAAATTGGTTGATAAGTTAAACAGTTGTGAAAAGATTCCATTGTATGCTTTTTGCCTTAAATATACCACATTATCAGCTGTACTAAAGATGTTTAATTTGAAAGTAGGAGAAAGATGGTGTGACACCAGTTTTATAGAACTGATTTCTATCTTGAATGATATACTCCTGGAAGATAATGATATCTCTAACTGAATATATGACTCTAAACAAATTCTACACTTGATGGGTATGATCTTTGAAAGATTATAGGCCTGCCTGAAAGACTGTATACTATTTTCCAAGGACCAAAAATCACTTATAGAATGCCCAAATTGTGGAGATTATTGATAAAAGAAAGATGAATCTAGTCCTACAAAATTTTTGTGGTACTTTCCAATCATTCTAATGTTTAGTTGGCTATATGTAAGTGAGAATACTGTAAGGAAATTGATGTGGCATAGATATATAAGAAAAAAATATGGTAAACTACATCACTTGGAAGACTCTACTAAGTAGAATAGAATTGATCATGAGTATCCTGAATTTGGAAATGATCCAAGAAACCTTTGACTTACATTATCTACAGATGGAGTGAATCATTTTAGTTTTCAAAGAACCAATCATGGTACATGATTGGTTATATTGGTAAATTATAACTCGCCACCGTGGTTGTGTATGAAATGAAAATACATCATGTTATGTATGATTATATCAGGAACAAAACAATCAGGTAATGATATTAATGTTTATTTGGATCCATTGATCAAGGATTTGAATTTATTGTGGGATTTAGTTTTTATGTTGTATGATGGTTATAGAAATGAAGATTTCACGATAAGATCCATGATGTATAGGATGATAAATTACTTTTTTTCTTATGTAAATATGTGAGGATATAACATTAAAGGAATTTAATGGAATCCCATTTATGAACAAGGTACATAGTTAATTAGGATGAAACATTCATCGAATGCTATGTTTTTAGGACATCACAAATTTCTACCCAGACGGAATAATTACTAATCTTTGATGACATAATTTGATGGAAGTTTAGAAAAACAAACAACACTGTCTCCATGTTTTGATGTAAGATCTAATTCTTGTAGTTTTACATTGCATTTTCCCGAAGAATGTTCTTCATACATTAACCAAGATCTATTTATTAATAAAATATATATGCATTAAAGTTTAAAAACTAGATAAATTAATGAATTTGGAAAGAGAAGTAGTCGTCATATTATGTGTATTGGAAATTTTCTTCCCGCCAGCATTATTTGATATGATGGTTAACTTGATGGTTCACTTGGTGAGAGATATTTGACTCTGTGGTCCTATACAATATAGATTTATGTACCCTATCAAATGGTAAATGAATATTTTGAAAGGGTATGTAAAAAATTGAATTCATCCAAACGGTTGTATTACATAGAGATATATTGTTGAGTAAGACATTGAATTCTAAACCAAATACCTATCAGGTGTGAAAATCATTGGTCTACAAAAATATCATCACACTGGTTGGATTTTGGGTAAAGGAATTTCTGGATGAGATGTTGTCATAATCAATATTACAAATCAGGAGAATTCCCACCTTTAGGTTTTGCATAATGGTTTATAGGTTTCCCCATATGTTAAAACCCACAAAGAAGTTATTAGACATTTAAATCCATCAAGGGATTAAATATGGTTATCAAATACACATAATCAATATTTTATAGGATGGTTTCAGGACTATATTTTTAAGAATTCAAATGAAAACCTGGATTCAATTTTAGAATGACTTCGATGGATGTCCATAGGACTAAGTGTGTATGTATTTTCTTACAATGGTTATGTAATTAATGGTTATATGTTCTATAAAAATAAACATAATGGAGACAGTAACATGAATAATAGTGGAGTTACACTTGTGGATGAAATGGTTTATGTTTCTGGTACTAAGGAAAGAAATCCAATTTATGAGAATATTTCATACTTTGGCATCATCAATCAATTATGGGATTTGGATTATAAAACATTCCAAGTGTCAAATTTTCAATAAAAGTGGGTTCATAATAGAATTTTTGTTAAAATAGATGAATTAGGATTTTTGAAATTGGATTTTAGTAAGAAAGGGTACAAAGATGAGCCATTTATAATGGAATTATAGGAAATACAGGTATTTATATTCTAGATCCCAAAAATTGAAAGTGGTCAATTGTTCTATTATCAACCAAAACCACTGAATGGTTAGATGGAAATTCAACCAAGGGTGAACCTTTAATTGGGACATCATAATCATTTCACAGTGGTCCCAATGTAGATGGGGTCTTATATGTCAAATGAGACCAAAATGAAGGGATTTGGATACTCTATAGAGGGTTCAAATCACTTAAACCTTAAAAAACATCGAGTTCAATAACCAGGTTATATTTTTTTGTAATCTACATTGCATAACCTCATGTTATTATTTGTTCACTACTAGATTTATGTAATCTACATTAAATTTTAAACCACTTTTATAGATAATGACTTCTGCATGTGATATTTCTCCCAATCTTGAGTAACAACATGTATCTCAAGCTGTTAATGCTCCCATTGTAGAGGTACAATGAGCTTCTTCACATGTCGATGAAATTGCTCTAGAAAAACAATAGGTTTCTTAGCCTATTGTTATTCCCAGTGCAGAGGTACAATGTAATTCTATACATCTCGATGCTACTGCTACAGATCAAAAACATAATAATAATTTTGAATCTGAGTAAATGGTGGGGGTTGAAGGACCGGTGATGAAAAAAATATGATCATCATAGTTTGACAGTGTTATCAAAAAACATTAAGGAGGAAATCAAAGGCATAATGTCATAACCCGTCCCATAGGGCTCGTGTTGTGACTACCCCGATCCCACCTTCCATAGGCCAAAGGTTGGCTACTATCACCAAAAATGCATAACCAATAAGGGGAAGGCATTGCTTTTAAACATGTACACACACAGACTAGGTACACACTACATACAAGTAAAACACAACTGAAAAAAGGGAAAGTATACCCACTACTAAAAAACACCACTAAGAGTAAAAGTAAGTGCTTAATGTAAATGGGACAGTATAAAAGCCCAACTAGAAAGAGAGTATAAAAAAATGGGAAAATGTGCTCTATAGGTCGTCCACCAAGGATCCTACTAAAATGGTAGGTACAACTCATCATCCACCATCACTGACACTCACCATGTATGTCAGTCACCTCTGAGCACTGTCTAGCCCTGGCTCCTTGAGTCTCAGTAAAGTTTTCCATCATCTACACAAGACACAATAAGTTTTGGGTGAATCCTGTGTAGGGGTGAGTATAACAATACTCAGTTGGGACCCCAAGACCCCCGAAGGTCTCTCATAATTCAATAAAGGAAAAACCACAAATCATGATCTCAATCAAAAAGCACTAAGTAAAAGACAACTTACACTTGGTATATAACTTAGAGAACAGGAATAAAGATTATTAGTATTCATTTAGATCATTTTATTCAATTGATATGTTCTTATGCTAATCCACGAAGGGTTGCTGAACTGCCGATCCACACAGGGTCACTCTACTATTGATCTATATAGGGTCGCTCTTAACTTGACATCCAGCCACAAGATTCCTGTACTTGGTGTGCTTGAGTTCCTGATAAACTACTCCTCAATCCACTGGTCATATTTCAATTTCCACTAATTCTCATTAATAATTAACCCAAATTACATTCTTGTCATAAGGGTTCCAACGTGATAGACGACGCATAAATCGGACGCCCGGTCTGTAAGATATTGGCAAAAAGGTAAATAATCCCTGATTAGATTCGATTCTAACCTAACCCTTCCAAACTCCAACTTCTGCCAAAACTCATGTGGATTATCTCAAAATTACTGCCTCATTGCGAGGGTTCTCACACAACTGACGGCGCATCAATCGGACACCCAGTTTGCGAGATACACCCAATTTAGCGAAACGAGACCGGTCGGGTCTGGGTCCAGTAGGTGTCCGGCCCGGCCAGCTCGTTGGGCCTGTAGGTCTAGCCTGCCCAGAATACCAAGCCCGTGTAAATGCAGGCCGATTTCTAGATGCACTGACTGGATGTTGTGTGTCCAGTTCGGCCAGCTCGAGGCACCAGCGGGGTGCCCCCCCCCCCCTTCCAAAACAGCTGGCTGGAGCCATCCAGTGGTCTAGCTGAGTAGCCCAAGTGAGTCTCTCATCTTCCTCTATGGCGCGATGATGCCATGACATTCCACCCGCATCGGCATGGTTGGTCTTGGTGCATGCAATCATTGTTCCTCCTTACGGTCGGCTCGGCCGGCCACCGTCACCGGTTATCAGTGTTGCAACGCCGGTGGTGTTGCACCGACAGTTGCTTCCGCGCGTCACCAGAGATGCTTTGCTGGTCCGTTTTCTTTCCTGTCTTCACCTACGGGCTTCCCTGGTCACCACATTCATTGTGAGGCTATTAAATTCATCCTTCCACTTAGTTTCCCAGTCGCAAAAAAATAAAACACATAAACCAAGAATGACTGGGGGGGTCCGGTCCTTGTTCGGATTGGACTGCACCCTTCATGTCTGTGTTCTAACATGGGGTGATAATAATCATCAATTAGAAAGAATAATTCCCCAAATTAAGACCTTGCAACAACCAACTACAAGAATAAATAAGACGTGGATCAACTTGTTAGTCGGTTGTCCCGTGTTCATTGTATTTTCGAAGAACGGTATTAGAGGAAACTTAAAACATGTAAACCCCCTACTTAGATTTAGTGGAATCCATTGTGGACGCTAGAAGGAATCTGTGTTTGAAGTCTTTCATCGTTGTTCACCAATCCCTAGATCGATTCCCCCAGTGGTCATCATTCATCCACCGTTCTTCATTGTAGAGTAAAGTTGTTGGCGTTTTGTCTAAGGTTAGTCCCATGGGTTCTCAATTCCCATGCCAAAGGTTTGATTAAATAAAATAAACTGCACCACGTTGTGTTCATTAATATGTTTAATTAATGAACTGTAATTAATAAACCTTTAATACAAGAGCATTGTAGTTACACATCCAAAGGTACATGTCATTAAATTTCTCTTACTTAATTTTCATCGTTATACTGTGGTCCTGACATCTGCCACTCAACGGTTGCAGAAAGAATAAAATAACTTATAGTTATTTTATTATTATTTTTTCTGAAAGCCCAAAAATTATCTTTTTTATCCGACCCTTGTCAGCCAAAGTTAAGCTTCTCCTAAACAAATTCTGACATTGCGAATTCAACAGTACCCTCATATTTTTAATACAAACACCGGTTCAAAAGATAGAAATCCCCACTTGCACGTTTACTGAATGTACCATAAAAAATTTAAAAAATTCTATTTCGGGAACACTGGGCCTTGGAATCATGTGCCGTCAATTTTCACAGTCTCGTAATAATTCCATATAATTAAAAATAATTATACGTAATTTTTTGGTTCTTTACATTCTCCACACCTTAGGGCTTTATGTCTCTGAAAACCACAACAAAGGATAAGAAAACAAATGGGGGTATTAAGCACGAATCCGATCCTCCCACTCCCATGTTCTCTACAGGAGGTTCCTGTGCTGCCACCAAACTCGCACCAGAGGAATCGACCACCCCATATTACTTGCTCCTGTCGATATTCTATCTCTACTGGGAACTCTGTAAATTTTTTCCCATCATAAATTTCTAGCTCGACCCAATCGATGACATGTGATGGATCATGCACATATCTCTTCAGCTATGACACATGGAAAACATTATGCACCCGGTGCATATGTGGGGGAAGAGCTAGGCAGTACACCACCTCACCAACTCTTATCTGGATCCAGAAAGGTCTGATGAATCTAGAAGTTAGCTTTCCACCCTAGCCAAATCTCAAAAATCCTTGTCGGGGTGAGACCCGAAGGATAACATGACTACTCTCTTCAAACTCCAAGGGTCTCCATCTTCTGTTGGAATAAGACTTTCTCCTGATCTGTGTAGTCCTCATCTACTCTTGGATGACCTGTACCTTCTCAGTGGTAGCTCATACCAACTCTAGACCCATAAGTACTGACTCTCATGGGTCTGTCCAGCATAGAGGTGATCTACAAGGTCACTCGTACAATGCATCAAACGATGTCATGCCAATGGTGGAGTGATAAATTATGTTTTATATGAACTCCACCAATGGCAGGTGGTCCTCCCAACAGTGGACAAAATCAAGAACACAAGCACGAAACATGTCCTCAACTATCTGTGTGGTCCACTCCATCTGACCATCTATCTAAGGGTGAAGGGTGGTAATCAAGCATAGCTGAGTCCTAAATAGCTCCTATAATCCCTTCCACAACCGAGATGTAAAATGAGTGTCACGATCTGAAATGATCATCGATGGTATCCCATGAAGCTACACAGTATCCTGGATGTAAATTCATGCCAATCCCTATACTAGCCCCTACTCTCAGATGGGTACAAAATGGAACAACTTGGTGAGTCATTCAACGATCACCCAGATAGAGTTGTGGCCCCTAGACATACATGTTAACCTTGTCACGAAGTCCATTGAGATATCACCCTACTTCTATTCTGGTACCTCAAGTGGATGTGCTAAGCCTACTGGAATATAGTTCTCGGACTTCACTTACTAACAAGTGAGGCATCCTGAAACAAACTCTGCCACTACTTTCTTCATCCATAGCCACCAATACTAACGTTGGAAGTCCTGGAACATCTTTTCCACACCGGGATGTACCGCCAATGGGGATGTATATAATTCCCTCCACACCTACTCCTAAAAAATCATCAGTACCATAGTGCATCCTCTAAAAAGGATGACGTGCTCCCCACCTATCAAAAATCCATCAGGAGTCAGTCTTGAGGATATCTGAGCACGTTGGGCCTTACATTCAATGTCCCTAATATATGCCTCCTGAACTTTTGCAAGGAGTGGGGGAGTGACAGTCATAGATTGGAAATAAACTGCTCCATCACTATCCATGAAGGATATCTGCAATGCAGCTAGCTGTTATGTCACCTCAGTCAGTAGGTGTAGACTTGAACTACTGTTGAGTGCATCTGTTACTAAGTTTCCCTTCCCATGAGGGTAGAATATCTCAAATTCATAGTCCTAAAGGAACTCCATCAATTGTCGTTGTCTTAGGTTCAGTTCCTTCTATGAGAAGATATACCTGAGACTCTTGTGATCAGAGTATACAGTAAACCATTCTCACATTAAGTAGTTCCACCACATCTTCAATGCAAATACCACTACTGCTAACTCTAGGTCATGGGTCTCATAGTTCTTCTCATTTTTCCTGAACTGTCGTGAGTCATAGGTGATCATTGTTCACTCCTGCATCAGGACACATCCCATTCCAGTACCTGATGTGTCGCAGTAGACTACATACCTAACGCCCTCTTTTCGTAGCCTCAAGATGGGGGGACTCATCAGTCTTTGCCTCAGCTCTTAGAAACTCTTTTGGCATCTCTTTTTCAATATGAAGGGTTGACACTTCTTTTTCAATGCTGAAAAGGGTGTTGCTACTCTAGAAAATTTAGGTAAAAATCTCTGGTAGTACCCAGCCAATCCTAGGAAACTCCTCACCTCGATCACACTCCTGGGTGGATCCCTAGAAAGCATTTCCCCTATCTTTTCTAGATCCACTGCAAATCCAGACTCTAAGATAACGTTCCCTAGAAAGTGTACTTATCGTATCCATAACTGGAACTTAGAGATCTTTCCATAAATCGGGTTCCCTTGCAGTGTATCCAGAACTATCTGCAGATGTGTGGTGTTCTCCTCATCTGATGCTGAGTATAACAAGATTTCGTCAATGAATACCACCAAAAAGTGATTTACGTATGGCTAGAAGATACTATTAATGATTCCCATGAACACTACTATAGTATTGGTCATGCCTAAAGGCATTAACAAGAACTTTTAGAGTCCATACAAGCATCTGAAAGTTGTCTTCGATACATCCTCATCCCATACCCCGTGCTGATGATAGCCTGATCTGAGGTATATCTTCGAAAACCACAGTTCTCCCTTCTACTGGTTGAAGAGATCATCAATCCTTGATAAAGGATATTTGTTCTTCATGGTCACCTAGTTCAAGCACCGATAGTCCACGCAAATACCCAAACTCTCATCTGCCTTCTTGGCGAACAAAATTGGGGCTGCCCATGGAGAGACACTAGGTCTTATGAACCCCTTCCACTACAAGTCCTCCAATTGTACCCTCAATTCATGAAGCTCCACGAGAGCCATCCGATATGGTGGCATAGATATCAGTTTCTTCCTAGGTTACAGTTTGATGTAGAAGTCTACCTCTCTGTAAGGAGGTTGTCTCAAAACATATTTAGGGAAAATGTCTGTATACTGGTCCACCACAATAAGATAGCTCAGAATCCTCTCATCCACCACACTGAGGGTGAGGCTAGACGACTGATGAGTGATTTTATGCACCCTCCTCCATGAAATTCCATCATATGCTACAAAGGTTTCCTTCTCACTAGTGAAGGAAAACTTGGTCTCATTCTCGCGGACACACTTCACTTTGAACATAAAACAATCAATCTGAGCATGGACTATGGATAGCTAGTCCATACCCAAGATGACGTCGTAAGGCCTCGATGCTGCTACTAAGAGATCCCAGCTAAATCTCTCATCTCCTAGAGTAAGCTCACACTGCCTGCACCAGTAGGTAATTATCGAATCCTCTCCTGTAGGAGTCTCTAAATGTAAGGATCCAGGCAATTGATCCATTGGAATCTCTGATATCTGAACGAGAGTCATGGAAATGAAAGAGTAACTAGCACATATGTCTATAAGAATTGAAACTAGGGTGGAGTATACACATATCATACCTAGAATCACCTCTGTAGTATCGTGGTCATAGGCCTCTACTGCCTAATGCTAGGATCTTCCCTATCCAACTGATCTCTGGGGTCGGGGTGGAACATCTGGGGGTGGTAGCGGTAGTACCTCAAACTGTCGTCCACTTCCTGCTGCATGGCCTTCTCCTCTACCACATCTGCCGCCCTGTGGGCCTCCTCATTCGAACCTCTTCCACTACCTCAGTGATCTCTCAAATTTATGATGATCATCAGTATGGAGGGTCAGAAATTCATGATCCTTGTGACTCTACCTGTCTCACAAGTATCATAGTCTTCTCCTCAACTGACCTCCTCTTCTTTGTGAGATCCGTAAGTCCAACCCTACTTCCTGGGGTCATCCTCTGGAAGGTCTAGCCTGCTTAGACCTCTATTTCATATGCCTACTATGTGATACAGATGACTCAGCTCCCTGTCATCCAGTGGTGGCTCTCATTGTTGGTGTCTGCTCAGCTAGGAAGCTCTCCAACAATAGTGCTCGCTCTAGCACTCTAGCCTACGTCAGGATGTTGAGTGATATCATCGACACTCTAATCTCCCATCAGATACCCTACACAAATGTTTGGGTCCTGAAGAAAGGGTCTCGTATAATGTCAGTGGAGTATTGAGAGAGGTCAGTGAATATCATCGAGTACTGGGCCACTCTCTGGATGTCCTACTATAAGTACAATTGCTCTTGAATACACATAGATCATATTTTCACTGTTATGAACTCCGGCCTAAAGTGGCTCTCAAAGTCCAACCTTGAATGAGACATATCCTCATGCATTTGGAGCACCAGGCTCCACCATCCCCCTGTTGTTCCCTGAAAGAGACTAGCATTTGGGATCATTATCTCATCTGCTGGTGTCTTGACCAAATGGGATACCTGTGCCACAGCCTCCATCCAGTTATCAAATGCCTATGGATCTATCTCGCCTCAAAACCTTAAAGGCCTCTATCTCTGGAACTCATGAAACATGCTAAGTTAGTCTGCACAGTCCGTTGGTGGGGCTGAGGGCAACTACTACCCTGTGGGTGGTGGTGCTACTGGTGCACCACCCAAAGGTTCTATCACTATAACAGGGCCATGCACTAACACCACATCGCTCGGTGGGCCGTCATTATGATCTCTCAATGGAATCATGGATGGATTTCTACGTGGTGGAATCTTGTATAGAAACAAATTTGTCACGGTCAATAAGTTATACCAGGTGAGCTAACTCAAAAGAGATCAAAATAAAAACATTTTAAAACACATGAAAACAGCATTTTCATGTATCACGCCAAAAATAAGAATTTAGGGTCCTGTTGTATAGATATGTCGATCGTCACACCAACACTGGACTCCCTGAACTGTAATCCGAACTCAATACACTTAACACAATTTCTCCATTGAAAAAAATACTCTTAGTTCATCTGGTAGAACCGACCGCCCTCTGACACCACTTTGTCACGACCCGTCCTCCGGGGCCCATGTCGTGACTACCCTAAGTCCTCTTTCCATAGGCCAGGGGTTGGTGACTAGCACTGGAAAGGCATAAACCAAAAAGGGAAGTCATTTCCTTTAAACCTATACACACATAGACTAGGTACACAATGCATACAAGTAAAACACAACAAAAAAAGGGAAATTATAACCACTAATAAAAATCACCATTGAGATTAAAAGTAATTATTGAATATATAGGGGCTAGTATACAAGCCCAACTAGAAATAGAGTACTAAAAAAAGGGAAAAACATGATCTGAAGGTCATCCAACTAGGATCATACCTGAAGGGTAGGTACAACTCGTCGTCTTCCATCACTGTTACTCACCACATCTGTCAATCACCTTCGAGCACCATCTAGCCCTGGCTCCTTGAGTCTCAGTCAAGTTGTCCGTCATTTTCACAAGACACAACAAGGTGTGGGAGAATCCCATGCAGAGGTGAGTATAAACATAATCAGTATGGACCCTGATGCCCCCAAAGGTATCTCAGAATTCCATAAAGGAAAAACCACAAATCATGATCTCAATCAAAAATCACTAAGTAAAAGACAAATCACACCAATTATACAACTTAGAGAGTAGGAATAAAGATGGTTAGTCTTCAGCTAGATCATTTTATTGTGTTGACACGTTCTGTTGCTGATCCACTAAGGGTCACTAAACTACTAATCCACATAGGGTCGCTCTAATTTCGATCCACATAGGGTATCTCTACTGTCAATCCATAGAGGGTCACACTACTGTCGATCCACACAGGGTCTCTCTTCACTTGACAGTCAACCATAGGATTCCTGCACTTGGTGCACTTGAGTTCCCGAGAAACTGATCCTCAAGACACTGGTTGTTTGCAACCACCACAAATTCTCACGAAGAAGTAACCTGAAGTACCGACTTGTCATAAGGGTTCCAATGTGATATATAGTGCGTCAATTGGACACTCGGTCTGTAAGATATAAGCCAAAAGGTAAATAGGGCCTAGTTTGATTTGAGTCTGATCCAACCCAGACATACTCCAAATTTTTCCAAAACTCAAGTGGATTATTTCAAAATTACCTTCTCATAATGATGTTCCTCACACCACTAATGGCGTGTCAATCAAACACCCGGTTTGCGAGATATGCCCAATTTAGCAAAATAGGACTGGTCGGGTCCGGGTCCGGTAGGGGTTCGAAATGGCCTGCTATAGGTGCCAGTGGGGAACCGACCCCACTTCCAAAATGGATAGCTGGAGCCAGCCAGTGGTCTAGCTGAGTAGCCCGATTGGGCTGCTCCTCTTCCCGCGTGGCGTGATAACACCGCACTGTTCCACCTGCAGCGGCCCGACTCGCTGCAGCGCTTACGAGCGCAGCTCCTCTATGTGGCCACCTCGGCCGGCCGCCATCACCGGTGGCAGGTACTAGTGGTTATGTGCTAGAATTTGATTCCACTATCCACCAAAAATGCTCTGGTGTTCCATTTTCTTTCCCGTCAGTGACTACGGGCCTCCTGGGTCACCGCCTTCACTGCGAGGCTCTTAAATTTGTCTTACCGCCTCATTGCTCGATAAAACATAAAAGAACTCAGATAAACCAAGAATGATGGGGGGTCAGGGCCTTGTTTGTATTATCCCACACCCTCCATGTTAGTTTTCTAACATGGGGTGATAACAATCATCAATCAGAAAGAACAATTCCCCAAATTAAGACCCCGTCACAACCACCCGCAAGAACAAATGAGACGCAGATCAAACTGTTAGTCAGTTGGTCTGAATTCATTGTATTTTCCAAGAACTGGATGATAGTAAACATAAAACATGTAAAACACCTACTTTGATTTGGTGGAATCCATTGTGAACGATAGAAGGAATCCACGTTCGAAGTCATTCGTCATTGTTCATTGATCCCCGGATCGATTCCCCCAATGGTCATCATACATCCACCATTCTTCTTTGGAGAAGAAATTCGTTGGTGTTTCATCAGAGGATCCTCCTATGGGATTTCAATTCCCTTTCCAAATGTTTGATTAAATAAAAGAAACCACACCATGTTGCATTCATTAATATGGTTAATTAATGAACCACAATTAATGAACCTTTAATCCAAAATCATTGTGGTTACACATCCAAAGGCACGTGTCATTAAATGTATCTTATTTAATGTTCGTCGTTACACTACAGTCCTGCCATCCACTTCTCAACAATTGCAGAAAGAATAAAATAACTTATAGTGATTTTATTATTATTTTTTCTGAAAGTCCAAAAATTTTCTTTTTTGTCCGACCCTTACCGGCCAAAGTTAAACTTTTCCTAAGAGAAACCAAGTTCTACGAATTCAATAGTACCCTCGTATTTTTAATCCAAGCACTGATTCAAAATATATAAATCCTCGCTTTCACGTTTACTAAACGTACCTTAAAAAAAGTTCAAAAATTCCATTCTGGGCTCTCCGGGCCTCAGAATCACATGCCATCAATTTTTGCAGTCTCATAATAAGTAAATATAATATAATATATATATATATATATATGGAATTTAAAGGTCCTTACACATAAAATTAAAGGTATGATGGAATGTGCATGGCCATCATGTTAACCCCAATAAGGCCATGTTCAGTATTTTTATTGGACACATCACTCAGTAATACGTACCGATTGATGTTGATTTTTAGCACCATGTTGTGGTCGTGCTTAAGACACTAATTTGGGAAGATATTATGGTAACATTATGATATCATTTCATTGTTTTACTAAAAATAAAAAATAATGAAACATTGATTTACTCTTCATAATACCTTTTAGAGTGCATTTATAGTTGATGAATTCCACATGAAATAAATATTAATTCTTTCTGGAAGGATTCATAGAGGCTTTCGCGCAATTCAAATGAGACATTTTCCTAAAGATGTCAAAGGGAAAATAAACCCGTACCCACCGCTTATGTATTCATACCTAGTAACCTAATAAGCATGTGATTCATTTATTATCCATCATGGGATCTATCTTTTCAGGTATATTATGGATGGTAATACATTGTTTGAAAATATGTGTATTCATCGCTTTGATTGTGAATTTTTAATTTATGAAAAAATAACTAAGTACTAAAAATAAGTAACAGGTAGCAAAACCAATGTTCCCCTACTGTAAAGAAAGGATGGGGTACACTTCACTTGAAATAAATTGGTATATATTTTAAATCTATCTTAAAAATTTTATGTGACATGAAACAAAAACATAATTAGGTTTCTATGTTTATATACATATTGATGAATCCAAATCTAAATCCACTTACATCACATGCCATGTGCTATGGAAAAGGCACATGTAAATAAAGATGGGATACTAATAGATGAAAACACAAAAAATGTGTGGTAGACATGTGTAAGTATGAAATAAAAAAATTATTTAAATTTATATTACATAACAATGATTACTTATTTTATTATATTTTCTATCTAACATAGTGAAAAGAATAATAAACACCTATGCTAGATGAACATGTAATATTAGTGATTTTGAACAGGCAATAACAATATTGTTGTGTGAGGGGTGCGAGTTTTTGGGTGACACCACTAACATATTTTGAGAAAAAAACAATGGGTGGATAAAGATATAGAAGAGGAAGAGATGAAAGAAATAATAGATACCCTTGATAAAAAATTTAATTGGTAGTCTCAGTTGCTATAAAATGTTTTGGGGGGGATAAAAGAGAAGAATTAAATCAAGAACAACCATTGCCTGAAATTTCCCCCACCCCCACTAGCTTTGAGGTAAGCCATTCCCCTCAAAGAGCTATCTTATTTGAGGTAATCAAAATTCTAATAATTGTTTATGTGAAATTTGAATTAGAAAAACTCTGATACCTTTTCGATACTGATATTCTACAGGATGAAGATGACTATGATTTATATCTATCAACACCCACCCATCTCCTTGTAGAAAGGTCTACAGTGTTCAATATCCAAGATAATAGGATACACAACATACCATTTCTAATAGGTCATGTGAGAGTGGTGATTAACTCATCTCATGATATGAGCATCGAGATACCTGTTCCACTCGATGATGAAGATATTTATAAGGTTGACTAAGTTATTGGAAAATTCATTAAATGGATTCCAAATCTTGTAAAAACACATGTCGACAATGACTTATTCATTTCCATTTTTTTTTAAGTTGAAACTTTAATAATTAATTAAAAAATGTATGAACAGATGAATGTTATTATAGAAGAAAAAATTAAAGGATGTGAAATGAAAGGTCAAATAAAAACTATATAAAGGTTCAATCAAACAATCGAAAAAATCTTCCAGAAGCACCTTTACCCTACCCATTGAATATTCGTTTTTAATAACAAATAAGGTTCATGTGGATGCAAAGTTACAAAGTGTTAGTTGTCATGTAGTTTATTTTGAAAAAAATATATACATAGAGGAAGGTACTGACTACATTTCTTTTGAGAATGTAAATGAAATCCCCAACTATGAATGGCTAAGAGCCTCAGTTTAAAATGTATACAGGAGGTATGTTTTCATAATTTAATTTTCCAAAAGCTAATATACTATATTAATTATGAATAAATACATTTCATATTTTTTTCAAATTTATATATCAATACCAATTTAATGGATTTCCCCATTAAACAAATTTCAACTTGTTAGTCCTCACATCACCTCTATAGAAGAAACAAAAATAGAATCCAAATAAATGGATGAAATAGTGAAAAACCTGGTCAAATTGTTTGAAAGAAAACTTGGGGATGACATACTATTCTTAATACCAATGATGTAGTGGTAAAAATATAAAATTTAATCATATAAAATATATTTTCATTTATTTCATCACTTATTACTATTTATGTTTTTATGAAACATTGGATGTTCATTGTGATCAATTTGAATACTCTAAAGATTTATTCCTTGGATTCACTACATGGATTCCTAAAAAACCGACCACACATAATGATGTTTTTAAATTTTTAATACACTAAATCCGATGTTTTAGATCTAAACTTAAAGGTATATAATTTATATTATGTTTTAATGATGATTCTGTTATTATAGGGCAGTGTGTAAATATCGTCTAAATCATCGAATGAGGACAAGAATTACACACAAGGACACTAAAAATTTATACAAATAGATAAGTATCAAGATATATATAATAATATTTCACTATCCAGACACATATCAAAACAAATTTCATATTTTAATCAATGTTTATGTAGTGTCTGAAACAAACAAATGGAAAATATTTTTGTTATTATGGTTGTAAATTTATGAGAGATATCATATTCCATAATAAAACAGACATCCCTAAGTGGTATTTTCAAAGTTAATTACTATTTAATTTAAAATATTTATTAATCCTTTGTGTATTTATATTTCTCTAAAACTACTATGAGTGTAAAAAAATCATATTCACAAGATGATATTCATTTTCTTATTAATGAATAGTCATAATACCTAATCACAAAATGTGCACAAATAGCATGAATATGTGATTTCCATATAAGTAATGGATTGTTCCATATTAATGTTTAATTTATTTTTTTAATATTACTCGCATAAGAATTTTTTTTATTATACATGTGGATTCCTTTCATATTTATGGGTCAAGAATGTATACAGGAATCATGAAAAGGTGAATTCCTACTACTAATATAATTAATTTTTTCATCATTTTATCTACTATTTCTATGTTATTTTCCTTATCATATTTATCTAATACATTTAGTTTTTTTTAATATATCTTTTGGGTAGTCGTATTTTTCTTTAAAAAATACACAAAAAGAAATAGAAGAGATAAAATGTTCCTTTTAACAAAGTTACCTCTCCTTCCATTGCTTTTATTTATCAAAGCGCGAACACTAGATATTGATTTGATGTTATTAGTTGAAAAACGTGTCTTGAATCAATATTTAGTGTTTGGATTTTGATAAAAAAATATAATTTTTATCATGGTAACATTGGATTTTAGGATTTTTTTTTTTTTTTGAGACTTTGATATGTGTAGGAATTAGCAACACCTCAATCTGACACATGGTGTGACTGGTATGACTCCAGGTGCATCTTTTTAATTAAAATTAAAATTAATTTTAGTAAAATTGAAAACTAACATACTCAAAACCAAAAAAAACATATTAAATTTTTTTCAATAATTTAGTAAAACAATCCATAAGTAATTTAGGATGTATAGGGGTCAGCCAAAACTCAATCCAATGCACGATGTGTCCAGTGACTCAAAGTGTCTTTTATCAGTTTAAAATTGATATTTTACTTCAAAATGTGTTAATCACTTAAAACTGAGTAAATGGAATAATATAATATTGATAATTTAGTTCATCAATTCATAAATCATTTGTGATATGTAGGAATCATTCTCATTTCAAACCGATACATAATGTGGTTGATATGATTCAAAGTGTGTGTTTCTGTTTTAAAATGAAATTTCAGTACAAAACAAAATATACATAATGACAAATAAGAAAAAATATTCATATTATTTTTATAATTTCGGAGAACTATACATTAGTCATTTTGGACATATAGGAATCAACTACACCTCAATCTGACGCATGGTGTGACTAGTATGACTCAAAGTGTTCATTATCAGTTTAAAATTGACATTTTACTACAAAATGTGTCACTCGCTGAAAAATGAGAAAACGTGATCATATTGTCTTGATAATATATGGAATTTAGTTATAAATCATTTTTTGATGTGTAGTAATTGGTCTCATTTCAAACTGAAACATGATGTGACTGGTATGAGTCAAGGTACATGTTTTTTATTTAAAATGAAATTTTAGTAAAAAAGATTACTGGCAAACTGGAAAATGAGAAAACAAATTCATATTATTTTTATACTTTAGTAAAATTATCCATGAGACATTTGAGACATGTATGAATCAGTTTCACCTCAATCTGATGCATGATGTCACTGATGTGACTCAAAATGCGTCTTTTTATCTAAAATTGACATCAATTTTAGTAAAAAAGAACAAGTGATGTACTAAAAAATGATAAATTTGATTTGTATTATTTTAACACTTTAATGAAATGATTTATGAGTCATTTGAGACCTATATGAATTAGTGTCACCTCAATATGAGGCATAATGTGATTGATATGACTTCAAGTGTGCCTTTTTTATATAAAATATACATCAATTTTATTAAAAATGAAAACTGACCTACTCAAAACCAACCAAACACACTAATATTGTTTTTATACTTCAGTAAAATGATCCATAAGTCATTTGAGATGTGTATTAATCATACTCACCTCAATCTGATGCACACTATGACCGGTATGACTCCAAGTGCATCTTTTTATTTAAAATTGACATCAATTTTATTAAAAAGGAACAAATGATGTATTGAAAATTGATAAAACAAATTATTATTATTATTTTGAAAATTTAGGAAAATTATCCATGAGTGATTTGGGGTCTATAGGAATTATCCTCACCTTAATCTGATGCACAGTGTGGCATGTATGACACCAAGTGCATATTTTTATTTAAAATTAACATCAATTTTAGTTAAAAGAAACAAGTGACATACTAAAAATATAGAAAACACATTAAGATTATTTTGATACTTTAGGAAAATGATCTACGAGTAATTTGGGATATTTAGGAATTATTCTCACCTCAATATGATGCATGGTGTGACTGATATAACACCAAGTGCATTTATTTTATTTAAAATTAACATCAATTTTAGTAAAAAAGGAGAACTGGTATACTCAAAATTAACCAAATGAATTCAGATTGTTTTGATACTTTAGGAAAATGATCCTTGATTTATTTGGGATGTGTAGGAATTAGATTCACCTCTATCCTATCCACGATGTGGCTTGTATGACTCCAAGTGCATCTTTTTATTGAAAATTAACATCAATTTTAGTAAAAAGGAAAAGATGACGTACTGAAAACTTAGAAAACACATTATAATTATTTTGATAATATAGTAAAACAATCCATGAGTCATTTTTTATGTGTAGGAATCATTTTCACTTCAATCTGACACATGGTGTGATTGTTATAACTCCAAGTGCGTCTTTTTATATAAAAATGACATCAATTTCAGTTAAAAGGATCATGTGACATACTGAAAACTGATAAAAACATTCATATTGATTATATACTATAGATAAATGTTCCATGAGTCATTTGTGATGTGTAGGAATCATCTTTACCTCAATATGAGGCACATTTTGACTGGAATTACTCCAAGTGCATCTATTTTATTTAAAATTAACATGTATTTTAGTAAAAAGGACAACTGACCTACTCAAAATTGAGTGAATTCATTATTATTATTTTGATACATTAGGTAAATAATCTATGAATCATTTTAGACATGTAGGAATTATCTCAACCTCAATCTGATGCACATTGTGAATGGTATGACTCCAAGGGTATCTTTTTTACTTAAAATTCACATCAATTTTATCAAAATGAATATGTGAACTACTGAAAACTGGTCAAAGTCATTTATATTGTTTTTATAATTTAGTTAAATGATACATTAGTCATTTGAGATGTGTAGGAATCATATGCATCTCAATCTGATGTATAGTGAGATTGGTATGACTCTAAGTGTGTGTTTTTATTTTAAATTAACATTAATTTTTTAAAAAGGAATAAGTGACATACTATAAACTGAGAAAACACATTTGTATTGTTTTGATAATTTTGGGAAACATTCCTTGAGTCATCTATGATGTGTAGAAATCACTCACACATCAATCTGATTCACAGTGTGACCGGTATGACTCAAAGTGCCCGTTATCAGTTTAGAATTGACATTTTAGATCAAAATGTGTGTCACTCAATGAAAACCAATAAAATGTGCTTCTATTGTCTTGATAATTTATAATAGCAATTCATAAGTCATTTTATACATGTTGGAATTAGTCTCACATCAAAATGACACATGATGTGACCTGTATGACTCAAAGTTCATGTTTCCAATTTGAAATTACATTTTAATAGAAAACACGAGTGACATACTGAAAACTGAGAAAACACATTCTGATTGTTTTAATACTTTATCAAAATGATCTTTAAGTAATTTGTGGAATATATTAATAATCCTCACTTAAATATCATGCATGGTGTGACTGGTACAACTCCATATGTGTCTTTATTTAAAATTGAGATTAATTTTATTAAAAATAACAAGTGACATACTCAAAACCGATCAAACACATTTGAATTGTTTTGGTACCTTATGAAAATGGTCCGTACCTCATTTGTGATATGTTGGAATTAAATTCACCTCAATATAACACATGGTGTGACCAGTAAAACTACAAGTTTGTTTTTATTTGAATTTGGATTTTTTAATGCATTCATTCATATTAATGTTTAATTTATTTATTTATAATATTACTAACATAAGATTTTTTTTCTTATATAGGGGGTTTATTTTGTTTTGGTTGAGGTGATTTTTTTGAAAATGGATACCATGGGTGGAAATTTTTGAGAGGGGATCATGGTTTCCAACACAAACATTAATGTTTTGATTTTTTTTAGATAGTAATTTTAAATGTAATTATAAAAAACATTGTTTGAAATGTATATAGAAGTGCTTTTTTGTATTTGTGATGTACAATTTATTTCAATTAAATTATACATTTTGTGTATAGGAGGTTGGAGTGTGCTGTTTTTGTGTACATGATATTGTTTCGATGTGTCGTTATGCAAAAAACACAATGAAACAGATGTGGACTTTATCAATACTATTTTTAACATTGATAAAGGCCACCATTTATCAGTGCTATTAAAAGCGTAGATAAATTGGGAACTTTATCATTACTAAAATAGCACTGATAAAGGGTGGACTTTATCAACACTTTTTTTAGCATTGATAAAGGAGACAAACCCTTTAACATCATTGAGATTAAGAGTGATTTTTTATCACTATTAAAAGTCATTTTTGCATGCTATTAAAGGGAATTTCTTTAGTAGTGACCATACATGAAAAAACTAGGTTTTCGTAACCAAAATCAAAAAAGAAGAGAAAAATAGAAAAAGAAAATGAGTTAGGTTTTAATAATGGGTTCCAGGTAGAACAAGAAATGATTTAAATATCATGAAATGCCAAAAGATAATGAATAGAACATAGAATATGAGTTGAATATATAAGGAGACAGATCCTTTTGAGTAGTCTCTTTGTGTTTGTATGGGTATATATAGAGAATTTGAACTACATATTAAGGAAAAAAAGAGTTCATAGGACACAGTGGAAGATAAAGAAGAGGATGCAGGGATCAAAAGTGGATATGGTGGTGTTAGGTTTAGAGGGCTTGGTGGGGATAAGAGGGGGTGGGGAGTGGAAGGTGTGTGTGAGACACCCCTCCCCAACCCGGATCTTCCAAGGATAAAAAATATAAATAAATAAAAACCCTTCACTTTGACATTGCCATCAAACCTAACCATATATCTTCTATCACCCAATTCAGTGTATAGACATTCAAAACACCACATTTCTTCCTCATACAAATTTTGGGTGTGTTCACTATTGAATTTGATCTTGTTAGACACTTCTCAAGTCTCACATTGATATATTTTCTATTTTTATAAAAAAATTACCCCAGAATTAAAATTTTGTTTATTTAATTGTTCTGATCAAACCGCATGTTTGATTGACCTTTTATCTCCTCTCACAAGTGAAAAATAATATTAAGATGTTATTCCTATGATTTCACATCATTCTGGGACCATTTGATAAGGATATATCCATTAAATGCATGTTTTAGTGTTTTAAAGCAACAAAAATGTGTTTTCGATCATTCCATGAAAACAAAACCTATGATTGACATTTGGTCTACTCTATCATTTCAAAAATCATTGAATGGTTTTTTTGTCTGCTTTCACCACATTTAGAGGTCGTTCAATTGGTCTTGACCCCCCCCCCCCAAATGCACATATTTAAAGGACATCGAGCCTTTAAAAGCTACTCTTTAGTATTCCATACAGACCGCACATTCGATAAACATGTCATTTTATCACACATATCACATATAATATTGAAAAAATATTTCTACGATTCCACCTCATTTTGAGGATGTTTGTTATGAAATTAACCATTAAATGTGTGTTTTCTAGTTTTAAAACAAGAAAAGTGTGTTTTAGATCTATCAGGAAAACAAATAATTGAATTAATATTTCATAAACTCAAAAATTTCATAAATCATTATAAAGTTGTTGTCTTCTAATTTCACACCATTCAGAGGTCTTTCAGTTGGTTTTTACCCTCTAAAACATGTTTTTAAAGGATGTCAAACCTTTAAAACCTATTATTCAGTTGCACAGAACATATTGTAGATTCAATTGACATGTCGTCTACTCATACACATCAAAAATAATACTAAGATGGTTTTCCTTTGATTTCACATCATTTTGAGGCTGTTTGATATAGATCTAACAGTTAAACACATGTTTTGATGGATTAAAATAATATAAAGTTTGTTTTCAGTCATATTGGGAAAATGAAACCTCATATTGACATTTTGTTTGCCCCGCCATTTCAAAAATCACATTACGATCATTTGTTTCCTAATTTCATGGTATTCAGAAACTATTTGGTTGGTTTTGACCCCCCCCCCCTCCCCCATAATAGATATTTTTAAATGATTCAAATCTTTAAAAACTTTTTATTCAATCATTCTAAGTACACCACACATATGAGTGACCTCTTGTTAACTCACACACATCACAAATAAAACTAATATATTTTTTCTATGATTTCACCTCATTTTGAGGTCGTTTGTTATGAATCTGATTGTTAAATGCATGTTTTAATGTTTTAAAACAATAAAAGTGTGTGTTGGGTCATACAGGGAAAATGAAACTTCAAATTCAAATTCCATATTCTTAACCCTTTCAAAATTCACTATTTAGTTACTGTCTTATGATTTCATGGAATTCAAAGATCATTTAGTTGGTTTTGACCCCCCCCCCTTGGACATATATTTTTAAAGGACCTCAAACCTATAAAATTGCTTATGTGGTTGTTCCGGCCATACCACATGTTTGATTGATGTTTTGTCCTTTCTTACACATTAAAAATAATACTAACATAGTTTTCCTATGATTTTATATCATTATGAATCCTTTTATATGGGTTTTACTATTAAACACATGTTTCAGTGTTTTATAATAATAAAATTGTGTTTTTAGTCATCCTAGAAAAACAATACCACATATTTAAATTTTGTCTATTCCACCATTTCAAAAATCATTTTATCATTGTTTTATCCTGATTTTAGGACATTTAAATGTCATTCGATTGGCTTTTACCCTTAGACACATGTAATTAAAGGGGGTCAAACCTTTATAAACTTCTTATTGGGTGATTCTGGTTAGACCGCACATCCGATTGATGTGATATCTTCTCACATGTGAAAAAAAATTAATATGGGTTTCCTGTGATTTACCTCATTTAATGATCTTTTTTTAGGGATATGTCCATTAAACACCTGTTTTTATATTTTGAAATAATAAAAGTGTGTTTCAGGTCATATCAGGAAAACTACTCCTCAGATCGGAATTCAGTCTACTCGAACATTTCACAAATCACTGTATAGTTGTTTTCATCTAATCTCATGGAATTATAAGTCTATTCGGACAGTTTTGACCTCATGACACATGTTTTTAAAGGGCATCAAACCTTTAAAAGCTTATTATTTAGTCATTCCAGACATACCTCATTATTGATTGACATGTCTTTGGCTGGTACACATCCCAAAATAATATTAATAGTATTTTATTTTGATTTCACATCATTTTGAAGCTGTTTAATATTGTCTAGACCATTAAACACAAATTTTGTAGTTTTAAAACAATAAAAGTTCATTTTAAGCAATCGCAATAAATAGGCACCTTAGATTGATTTTTTTTATATTCCACCATTTCACAAATCATTGTATAGTTATTTTCATCCGATTTTAAAGCATTCGGATCCCATTTGGTCAATTTTGACCACCAGACACATGTTTCAAAGGGTGCTAAATCTTTAAAAACTATTTATTTTATCATTTCAAATAAATCACGCATCCAATTGACGTGACATCTACTCGAAAACATCAAAAATAATACTAATATGGTTTTATTATGATTTCACCTTTTTATTAGGTTGTTTGTTATAGATCTAAACATTAAACACATGATTAAGAGTTTTAAAACAATAAAAGTGTGTTTTGGGTTAATCTTAAAAATGAAACCTTGTATTGAAGTTATGTTGGCTTGAACATTTCAAAATTCATAGTTTGTTTTTTTCTTATTGTTTCATGATATTTGGAGGTATTTTAGTTTATTTTGACCCCCTAGATACACATTTTTAAGTGGCCTTAAAACTTTAATAACTACAAATTCGGTCGTTCCGACCAGAACACACATCCTATTGACGTTTTTTCTACTCATACATGTCAAAAATAATACTAATATGGTTTTCCTATGATTTCATGTCATTATGAGGCCATTTTCTAGGTATATGATCGTTAAATGCTTGTTTTAGTGTTTTAAAATAATAAGTGTGTTTTTGGTCATCTCGGGAAAATGAAACATAGGATTGACATTTTGTCTCTTCCACCATTTTAAAAAAAAATTGTATGGTTTTTGTTTCTTTATTTGATGGCATTCGGAGGCCATTCGGTTTGTTTTGACCCCCCGAGTGCATGTTTTTAAAGGATGTCAAACCATTAAAAATTGTTTATTCAGTAATTCCAGGAAGACCGCACATCTAATTGACATGTAATCTACTCACACATGTCAAAAATAATACTAATATGGTTTTCCTATTATTTCACCTCATTTCAAGGTCATTTGTTATGGATCTGGTCATTAAATGCTTATTTTCATGTTTTAAAACAATAAAAGTGTGTTTCAAATCATAGCGGGAAACAACACCTTGAATTGACTTTTCGTATACTCGACCATTTTACAAATCACTATATGTTTTTTCATCTAATTTTATAGCATTCATAGGTCGTTCAACTAGTTTTGGCCCTCTAACACATGTTTTTAAAGGGCGTCAAACCTTTAAAACTATTTATTTGGTAGTTTTGGATAGACCACACATCTGTTTGACGTTTTTTATACTCTTACACATCAAAAAACAATACTAAGACTCTTTTACTATCATTTTACATAATACCAAATCTATTTGATATAGATATGACCATTAAATGCAAATTTTTGTGTTTTAAAACAATAAAAATACATTTTTGGCCATCATGGGAAAACAATATATCATATTGAAATTTTGTCTACTCCATCATTTCACAAATCATTGTACAGTTGTTTTCTCTTAATTTCATATCATTCATAGTCCATTGAGTTGGTTTTGACCCCATCCCCCGAACACACTTTTTTAAAGGATGTCAAACGATTAAAAATTTATTATTCAGTAATTATAGGGAGAGTGCATGTCCTATTAACGTGTTTTATACATGTACACATCATAAATAACACTAATACAATTATCCTATGATTTCACCTCATTTCAAGGTATTTTGTTATGAATATGACCATTAAACACAAGTTTTAGTGTTTTAAAGCAACAAAAATGTGTTTTTGGTCATATTGGGAAAATAACACCCCAGATTGACGTTCTATCTACTTTACCATTTAAAAGTACACTATGTGTTTGTTGTCATTTTTTTCATAGAATTATGAGGCTGTTTGGTTGCCCCCCCCCAACACACATTTTTTAGGGGCATGAAACCTTTAAAAATATAATATTTGGCCATTTTCAGGCACACCACACATCTAATTGACATGTCATATTCTCATAAATATCACAAATAATACTGATACATTTTTCATATGATTTCACATCATTCTAATTTAATTTTTTATAAATATCACCATTAAACACGCATTTTGGTGTTTTAAAACAATAAGTGTGTTTTCGTTCATCCCAAGAAAACGACTCCTCATATTGACATTATATCTACTCAACCATTTCAAAAATAATTGTACAGTTGTTGGAATCTGATTTCATGACATTTAGAGGACGTTAAATTCAGTTTTACCCCCAGACTAAGGGTGTTTGTGGGTTGGTTCAGGTAGAGTTAATGGTGGTCTTATACCATACCCCACTAAAAGAGAACTGGTCAGGTTACATGCTTTATGATCAGGCAACCCAACCCAACCTGACCCATGGAGGGTCAGGTTCGTTGGGTTATTGATGCATCACTAATATATAAGCCACAAGTAAGGACTGATATAGGCCACCATTTGTGGGATTTAATACCCCTGGAATTTTCCATCTAATATATATACTATTTTAAAACAAAAAAATAACCACTTGGCAATTAAATTCAAGAAGAAAATCACTTATATAAGTGATAGAGAAGCACTTCTACACTAAGAAATTTGGAATAAATCACAGAGTCACTAATTCAAATAGATTTTCTAGAAACAAAACTAACGGCCCTTATTCAAATATCTTATCAACAAACCCTAATAAGCTCTTAAAAGTATCTTTTAATAGTTACAAATAGAAAAATGGAAATTTGTGACAACACAAACATCCCTTATTCAAAGAGATCATCATAATTGAGTGAAAGTTTCTATAATAAACTTCCAAAAAGTTTAATCAAATAGACAAATCCTTCTAAAGGTGGAAAATGGTAATTAAACAAATAAACATCTGTATATATGGTTCCCTTATATATTAATAAAATTGACAAGACCTAGAATCAAGTCATAATTTGGTTCAAAACATGATTTTGGATTAGTAATAAACATTAATCATCATTCATTTTCCAATCCAAGAATAATTTGAAAAAAAAATATTTAGGTTATATTCCTATCACATAATAGAAACATGAATTCATAGAAAAATTAGTAGTATAATGTGTAATAAAAAATAAGTAAAATCATTTAAAAATGGGAGTTTATTCATTAACAAACCAGCAACACAACCTAGGGTAATTTTTGAGGACCTTAATAATATTGAAACACCTAAAATTTTTATAAATCATTCTACACAGATCTGATAAATCAATTTGAAACACATTTAAGTGGTTAAGAGTTCTTAATAGATGATATAATTTTTGTAATAAATTGGAATTTTTAGTTGTTATAGTAAGATTTTATACATCCAGTCCTAAATAAGTTGTACAACTATCCAATACACCTTTGAGAAGTGAATTGAACTTATACGAACCTGAAAATTCAGAAAATTAGAATCACTTTAGAGAGTTATAACAGGTGTTTATAGAGTCATTCCTCTCACTAAATGAGGAGTGAATGGTCTTATTGAATAGAACCTACCCTAGGACCATACCCTAACTTGGAACAATATGTTTAAATTAAATATAAATAGGAACATTTTAGTGGAATTAACACTATAAATCAAAAACAGATAAAGAAATGTGTTTATGGACAATGAATAAATAAATGTATGCTCTAAATAATTTATGAACCAATTAGAAATCTATACCTTTATGAATTGTGATACTTTCTTCTATTTTAGACAATGAAACATTGATCATGAATTATGGATGATGACATATCTTAAAAACACAATAGGCTTCATTAATGTTTGTGCTCAAAAATCTATTTATAAAAAAATATAATGAGGAAAAGTTAATATAAAACATGATTAAAAATTACATGGTATACGCAAGTGATGGAAATTAAATATTCAATTCAATATGTCCCAATATTATAAATAATTCTCAGATATTAGAATAAATAAAAAGTATAAATTGAAAGTATATAACATAACCTTTGTATTCAATTTCTAATGAGGAAACTACATTGATTATGATGTGAGATTTCAAATGAGGTTCTATTGATCCATGAGAGTCAATTTATGATGATAGTACATGTAAGTGATAGGTTAAAACTAAGTCAATGGTGGAATAACTTGCAGCCAAGTCCCATTTAAATTACAAGATAATTTAGCATTTATACCTAGTGGAAAAACAATTAAATGATAATAATATTGTCTATTACAACAACCTGTAACTATATTTACTCTAAATTAGAGAGCATAATACTTGATTTTATGTTTCTCAAGGGTTAATGACTTTCCATATATAAAAATATATAATATTATTATTTAACTATTTATTCATAGAATCGGTAAACATCATGAATGTAAATAATACAAAAAATATAATTGGATGAAACTTCAAAATGAGGCTCTAATAAGCTTAGTTCCACCACATATAACAAACCATATTTCATTGGGACCGTAATAGGATAAATAAAATGAACAAAAAAACAAATGAATACAAAATAATGATTGATAAATAAAATGAAAAGAAAATAGATGAATCCAAACTAAAAATGGAAAATTTATTTTTTAATTTAAAGACTTGTACCAGAATATATCATTACATTCCTTGATTAAAGTTAGAGTAACTGAGTTTAATGACCTACAATGTCTTTTGAATAAATCTAATAAGAAATAAAAATATTGAGAACTTTTATGCAATTCATATATATTAATAACTTCTAGAAGACATTTCGTATTAAGAAATTAAAGGGAAAGATAATAGTAATGAAAATAAAAGGCCAAAAGATGAGTTTGATGTGTTATGATGAAGGTGGAAATGAATGAAAAAAACAATAAACAGCCACATTGAGATAGTAGATATAGTAAAGTATAGTTTTTAAGTAAAATAAATATCTAAGAACATATCTAGAAGATAAGTAATTGGATTACAATATGCATTAATAAATAATCTAATAAAAGTTATAGAAAAGTATAAAATGTCTATGATAAATTTTTTTCACCATTTGTATATAAAGATAACATTTTTTTATATCTAAAATACTCTCTAAACATTTATAAAATCATATTTCCTTGCATATAAACATTAGAAACTATAAATGACACATGTAATTACAAAAAAAATAATGTCCCAAATCTAGATAAGTAAATCATAATTCATAGTATCATCTGATGCTTGGAAGATTGGGAGTCAACAATAGCTAAATGTGATTAAGACATCATGTAATGGTAAATTAAATGAAAAGAGTAAAATTGAGATAAGTTTGAAGATACCACACCAACTTCATAAGTTTTTTTATATCTAGATAATTAGATTTAACATTAGTATCATTCCATTCAAACTTGAACACTACAATAAGCGAGTAATGTAGTAATAAATTAAATTGAAGCTATTGATTTAATTAACCAAATTTTAAATGAATAAAGGCATGAAACAAAGACATTAGAAATGTATTTATGATATCGAACAATGTAAAAAATAATATATTATGAAATTATAAAATAATAAATAAATTGTAATCTTAATCTTAATTATTAAATTTAACTTTAAATGTAGTAGTTAATTTTAGAAAAAAACTCATGGTACATGGAAAAAAATGATTTTATGTAGTGTTTAATGAAATAAAAAAAATAAAAAAATGAATATGAAAATAGTTTAATCAGTAATCTATAACCCTAATATTTATATAGTTAGTTTAGCTACATACAATTTTTTTAGGAATCTATAGTCAATCAAATTACTCATTAATCTGTACCCAAAATCTTTATTCAATGAATTAGGTCAAGTATTTTAGAAATTAGTGGAGTTTGATATATCACTTTCAATTATGTAAACATGTGACGATTGAGAAAAATGTACTAAATACTTAATGAGTACAATATAGAGCATATGGATATCATTTAATGCATATAAAATATGTATACAACTCTTACCTAAATTGATATTTTTTCCATGATAATGAAAAAATGAGGGATTATATCTAAAACATCAATATGGTATTTCAATGTACATTTTAAATTTAATACCTAAAATACATATCTAAATACGTACTGACTTCACTGTTGACATGTATTAAATAAAGTATTAATATTTTAGAACATCAACATGTCAAGAATGAAGAATATATGTAATGAGCTAAACTGTATAAAGCTTTTCATGAATCTTGTATGCAAGCAATTTACTCCCTAAATTACACCACTAATTTTTATTCAATGAGTTACATCCAGTGGTTTAAAAATTAATGAAGTTATACATTTTATTGTAAATAATATAAATGTTTACTTTTAATTTAATTTAATGAATACATAATGGGTACAACATACAACTCATAGATTACAGAAACTACATTGAATAAGAGGGATAATATAAGAGATGTCATTATGGAAATGAATTGTATATTTTTAATTTAATATCTAAAACATATATCTAAAAATGTTTTAACGTGTCTGGTTTCAAATATAACTGAAAGTAAAAATATATTGAAATATATATATATATATCATAAATGTAAAATTTGTAAATTGTATTTAACTACATACAGATTTTCTATAATCTTTATGCAACCATTATAATCACTAAACTATACTCCTGGTATTTATTCATTGAATTTTAACTCGTATTTTTAAAATTGTTGAAGTTATATATGTCATGGTTAATTATATGAAGCATATATAGATTCACTAATATATAATTAATACTCTATGAATATTATATATAACATACATACATCATTAACTATATTCAATAAGTGTATACATCTTTTTTCTGGTTGTATATTAGAACCATAGCAGTGGACAAATGACTAAGCCTATGAGCCTTGTAAGGGTTCACCCTCATCCCTTGAAAGGGGGGTTATAAAAAATCAATAAAAATGAAGGCATTAGGGCCATTCGGATATTGTTGTGTACATGTAAAATTTGACATCTAAAAGATTTATGTAAACACATAATGAATGTATAGATATATTAGTACTATAAAAATCATCAAGGAAACATTTATAGTGTATTAAACTGCATAAAGAATGTTATTTCACATTATTTTATTCAATGAATTAGAATAAATATTTTAGAAATTAGTGAAACTTGACATTTCATGGTAAATTATATCAAGTGTGTGTATATTAAATTAATTCTAATGAATCCACAATGAATAAAATACAAAACATACATATAAAATTAACTTCATAAAATGTACACATATAATAATTACCTAACTCTATAGTAGTGAATAAATCCAAATGGTTATATCTAAGACATCAATATGGTCATGCAATGCACATTTTCAATTTATCACCTAAAACATTTATGTAAATAAATATTCAGATGAATGAAATCAAAATTAATAGAAAGTAAAATTTTAATAGAACTTCAATATGTCAGGAAGTATTTAAGTGGTGTTTGCAAACATTTTTTCAACATTCTATATGAAATCGGTGAAATCACTATATTATCCAATTTAGAAATATTTCAATAGTATATCATAATATATAATTAAAAATGTACCATTTATTTTTTTTTTTAAATCCAAAATATGGGGGCTCATTGGTGGTGAGAGAGGGGGGAGAAGGCGGTGGGGGATCCATGGTGGCGGGGGAGGGGGAGCAGGTGATGGGGGATCCATAGTGGTGGGGAATCCATGGTTATGGGAGATGGGGGAGTGGACATCTAGGGTCGATGTAATGGGAGTGGGGGAGTGGGTGGCTGGTTTCGACCTCACAAGAGAGGGGGAGTAGGTGGCAGGGCTCAATGATGGAGAGGCTCAACGGTGGTGGGAGAGGGGGATAAAGCAGAATGATTGACAGTGTGGGGGAGGGGGAGCGGGAGGTGTGGGGGAATTGAGATACAGTAGGGGCTCGACACAAAAGGAAATAAATTAGGTAAAAAATAGAGTGACAACCATTTGGTGGCCATTAATACACTCAATAGAAACTTCCATTTGGTAGTTACCCAAACAACCATCAAGTAAAAATTCAAATTTCTTGTAGTGTTCCTATAAAATATTTCAACAAGAATCAAAGTATTTTTTTTGGCTCAGAACAAAAAATATTTTTATTAATCTTTTCTTTCCAAAGTTTTTCAAGGTCTACTCTCCACTTATTACTAGTGTAGAGTACCAATAAATTGTTATATCCTAAGGAGTATTCACCAGCAACCCATTATACTATTGATTTTGTGGGGGCGAATATACTCTTTAGGAGAGAAACAATGTAGTATTCCCTAGTGATATCCTTCTACTATCAGCCAAAGTAAAGGCCAATCCTCTTCCCATTGTTATATCCTCAAGAATTATATGTGTACATTCTTTCAACATAGATATGAAGATGCTCAATAATTCGATAAAGGTGTAGTAGTATGATAACAAAAATTTCAAGAGTTAGTAAGAGAGTATACACTTTCTATTTGTGTAACACCCCGAAGATTTAGAATATTGTGCCTAGTAGCTTGTTTAATAGAGAAGACCATGTTTTAAGGGAACTACAATATACTATTAGAATATTATTATTTAAATATAACATATCCATTGAATTTAAGAGTGTGAATATGAATATCAAAATTATGATATGTATATATTTAAAATTTTCTTACTTAATAAAAATGTATTCTTTAATGATTATAAAATAAACAGTTAATATTTAGTGATTTCATTTTATGCTTAAAAATTTATTTTTATTAATTTTTTTAGAAAATATTATAAATAATTCTCACCACTTTTAGAAATGTTATTTCATAAAAAATATATCATTTTTTAAATCATAATATCAAAATTACCTTATGGTGATATTTTCAAATTTTTTTGAAAAGATTGATTGTACATTGAATAATGAAAAGTGCTAATTTTTATTGAAAACAACATATTCGTTTCAAGCATTTAAAAAGTTTCTTTTTATTTTAAAATGAATCTAAACGTAAAAATAGTTCATTTATATTATTAATAATCATATTATGGTCATTTGAATCAATTTTATGTTGTATTTTGACAGAAAAACTTTGTACAGTTAAGAAAACATTTTTTTCTAGAAAATCACTTTTCACCACATTTTAATTGTTTAATTTAAATTAAATTTTTTCACTTATATAAATTTAATTTGATAAAAAAATAAAATATGAATTTAATTTGATAAAAATATTAAATATTTGGAATCATAATAATTAATATTATTTTATATGGTTAACTTAAATTTTGGTCATTATGAATAATAAAAATAGTAAATATTGTTCACCTCAATAAAAGAGGTAAAATTAGGTTAAAACAATGTGGTAAAACATCAAAATGTATATAAAACATTCCTTTATATTATTTTATGATTGTTTTTAAACCAAAGGTATTCATAATGAGTTAAATAATTTATTTTAAATCATTATATTGAAATTGGGAACCCAAGATAGAAGTTTGGTTTATGGGTTGTGAATGGTTTGCGGAAACCCGAGGTGCTCAAGACAGTGTGATTTATGGGTTGAGGTGCTTAAAAGAAAATGGAATCACCCTATACTCTAGTTGATCGAGGTTAGTTTATAATGTTCATTTGATAAGGAATGATGATGGGTTATTCCCTAAACATTTTAACATCATGTAGTGGGGATGAATCTATCGTGAAGTTTAATGGCACGTGACAAGGACGTTTTAATTGCAGTTTAATTTCATACGCTGAGTATGTGGAAAAAAATGTGAAATTTTGAAAGATATCCTTATGGAAACCTTTCACTACTTATGGGAATTTATATACAGATAACACAATTTATTTGTGAACAATTTTATTGTTCGGTAGCCATATGTTGAATCCCTCCTTGTACAGATTTATCATGTATGCAAGAAATCCATATGTAGATATGACTCGTGTGTAGGCAGAGTAAGATTTTATGACCTAAAACAGTTTAAAAATAGGTATATTTAATTTTTATGGTTGGGATTCCCTATTTTTCCCTACGAATATTGTAAGGGAAGGAATCATGTCATAATTATCTCCTTAAAGGAGATCCCTCTATGTAAATATGACTTGTATGCAAGGGATATGACCGGGAGTGATAGTGACCCATGGTTGAGCCTGAAATGGGGGATCTATGAGTCACTATGTATCATGTGATGGTAGGATTCAAGCCACATGTAGTTCTTAGTTAAATCCTTTCATAGGTCAAGTCCATATATAGGAGGGATGCATGAAAGCTCTCATGCACAAGTCTAAACCATATGTAGGGATGGGGGACATTTTTATATTATAGTTGGACCTAAGATTGGAGATTCAGGTGTCACTATGTATCTTGTAATGGAATGAATCAATCCATACATAGTTCTTGAATAGGAAAATATCCAAGAATTTCTAAACCATATGTAGATGGGATATTGTTTCTGTTGATTGTTATGGATGGACCCAAGATTGGAGATTTAGGCATCAATACATTTCTTTTGATGACAAGAATAAATCCACACGTAGTTCTTGAATGATAAAATTCCACATATATATTACCCATATGATGAGGGGTAACTTTTCCCATTGATTGTTGCAGTTGGACCTAGTATTGGAGATCTATGCGTTATTATGTAACCTATGATAAAAAGAATCAATCCACACATAGTTCTTAAATGGAGGTGTTATGAGAGACCAACACTATAGATAGTGGTCCTCTCGAGTGAGGCTCATAGTAATGTGCAGTTTTATGGAATTCAAGAGACATAAGTCATACATTTTAACATTATATGGTTAGGATGTGTGGTGTTCCTTTTATGGTCTTACATTCAGGTCTATGCTAATCCTAACATGAACTAATATGTCTTTATCATGTGGGGAATCCCTTACCAAAATTACTAAGTCTACATGATCTATGCTCAGTGTGAAAAAAAAATAATGATAAAGTTTTCATTCATGGCATGGAGGTGATTTAAAGAAAGGATAGAGTAATTTTTCATCATGTGGTGGTTGGGACAATATATAGGATTTAGGCATGTCTACGTATCTCATTGGAATTATAATAAAGTTGTACATAGATTTGTATATATTTTAAGATCGAATGAGAGGGACCCCAACCCTGAATTTTAGTTTCATGTGGTAAGAATAAAGAAAATGTGTTTATATATTATGGATAGACCAAGGATTTGGGTGTAAGAACCCAGATCTTCATGCAGGTATGTTTTTCCTTTTTCTGGAATTTTTGAGAAAAATGAATTTTCTGGAAATTTCAGAAGTACATGCCATATACTTTCTGAGTGCACTCCGTGTACTTTTTCCCCGTCTCGAAGTCGTGTGTTGGCCGTGTCCGGGCCACACACACGGTGTGCAAGGCTGAGCTGGAGGCCGGTTATTTTGGAGTACGGAAAATTCTAAGTACACGCCATGCACTCCAAAAGTACACGCCGTGTACTTTCTTTTTCTCATTAAACAGACCGGGGTCACATCTAACCCCCATATTCATCTTCTTCTTCAGTTTTTGACCTTCCGAGAGTGACCGTATGGCCGGATCTTCGACGGACGACCTCCTCGTCGTCCGTTCTCCGATTCGAGCACAGGCAGTTGCGTTGGAACTGTAGCGGTGACTTCTTCCTTCTTCTTTAGCCTTATTTCTTGATTCCTCCTCATTTCCAAGTTATCGTGGGATAAACGTTTTGTGCGTTTTCTCAGATCTACATCATTCTATGGGGAATCTGTCGTCGAGGTTCATGTATATCGATCTCCTAGGATGAGGTAGGTGGTTTGTTCCTTTTGGTTAAAATTTGATGAATATTATGTTCAAATTCCACCAATACCCTTGAACGGGGTATTGCGTGTTTCCCATTTTTCCCTTGCTGCTTGTCTGCTATGCTTGATTGCTTTAGTAGAGGTTATTGCTTGTGATTATAGTATTTTTTTTGTGCTCAGTTTATTTTCCATGCCTAGTTGTAGGATTGTGGACTGTTGTTTTATTGTTGTCGTTGAGCCTTAGTTGATATCCAAGTAGTTCTTGAGGTTTACTTGGACAATGTACACGCACGCTGAGCATGTATTACCTTTTACTCAAGACTGTGAGAACCTAGATTAGTAGACAAAGGGAGAATTGAAGGAAGGGCTTCTCCAGAGTGTCTTTTTAATCACAATGCGGGACCAAGTAGAGAATTGATGGAAGGGCTTCTCCAGAGTGTCTTTAACTATGACACGGGTCACAGGGGGAATTGACGTTGAGTGCTTCCCCGTAGATCCTTTAGCATGATACGAGACTATAGGGGGAATTGACGGTGAGTGCTACCCCAGAGAGTCTGCTTAATTACGTAGCTGAACCAGAGGGGTGAGACTGTGTGTACCTCCCAGAAGGTTGCTATTACTTAGAGGTTGAACCATAGGGGTTAGACTATGAGAGCTACCCAGAGGGTTACCTGTTTACTTTTGTTGCTGGTTTCTTAATTGTGTGTTATGCTTGTTAGAACTGTGGAATGTAGCTGTTGTGCTTTTCTGTTTACTGCTTCTTGTTCTAGTACTGCCATGTATTCATTGACTGTTAGGCACAGATCTTTGGGTGGTTGCCTACTAGGATTGTATCTCACACCCTATTTGGGCCATGCTTTTGGGCCCAAGCAGACTATGTTTCTGCAGGTATTGATAAGGGTAAGTTCCCTTCCACTTCAGGATCTTGACTCCACAAGGAGAGGGGGAGCATGGGACCGAGTCGTGGCTCACGATGCTGAGGAGCTTATTTTGTTTTTCTTTTTCACTTGGTTTTAGTTGTATTTCAGCACGTTGTTATGTTTGCCTTTTTCCTTAGATACTTGTACCTTCTGCATCATTTTCATCATAGTGATATCTCTACATTGCTTCCGTCGTTTGGGTTATGTTGTTGTGCCTGTTGTTTACTGCTTCCGTTGTTTATTGTTGTTTCTTACCTTGTATACCTTATCGAATGAGGGCATAGTTTTCCCACCGACTCACCAAGGCCCTCGCTGCTAGTCAGAAGCCTCTGGTGTTCGGGGAAACGCACTTTAGGTCATGTGGCGAACTGGGTATGGGGAACCAGTGGAGGAGGTCTGGACTCAGGATGTTACAAAGTGGTATCAGAGGAGTTCTTTTCTCTTGATTTACTGTTTGGAGACTTTATCCAGGGATACGACGGATTCGGTACTTGGTATTAAGTTGTGCTCAGGAGTAGCTAACTCGTGTATAGGTAAAGGCCATTCTACCTCGTTAATTGCAGTTTGCTGGTTTTGAGTTTTACGGTTGATATGTTTTCACCTAGAGTCATTCACATGACTTGTGCGGTAATTGTTTTGATATTTCAGTTCTATTTTTTTCACAACCCGATGAGATGAGAGTATTCCATCTCATGCATCATATAGGCACTTGTATAAATCACATGTCATGCATTCTTGCCATGCCATCTAGGGTGCATTAGTGATTGCATGCTATTGTGATAAGCTCTGTGTAGATTATGCATGATGTTGTGATAGATGCTTGATAGACTCTCTGATGTTGTGTTAGAAAACTGTTTGTTTTGTTATTTGCTTAAAGTGAACGCCGAATTTTGGTTCTTGAGGTGTTATGGGCCCTCACGGATCAGAATTTGGCACCTTTTCCCTTGTTTTAGTATTTTTGGAATTCTGCGTAGTTTCTGAGCTACTGCCCAGAAAAACCCAGAATACATGGTGTGTACTTTTTAGATACACGCCGTGTAGTTTTAAGGTCATGTCACTGACTGTGTGAGAAGAACACGGTGTTGTGGGAGTAACTTCGGGAACACGTCGTGTACCAATGGTACACGCCATGTGAGTTTGGAGCCACGTACCCGGCCGTGTCACTAACAACACGGGTCGGGAAAGCTCGGGTAGAAAACGCCGTGTCCATAGGGAACACGCCGTGTATTCCTGTCTAGGTACCCGGCTGTGTCACGACCAACACGGCCCGGTGTGACCTTCCTTTCCAGATGCCGTGTTTGTTTGGAACATGCCGTGTAGTCTTTCCCAGGTACCCGGTCGTGTCACGAACAACACGGGATGGTGTCGCCTTCACCTATGCACGTTGTTCTTGCTCAGAGCAGGCCATGTAAGGTCCAGTCATGTAGACGGCTATGTACTCAACAACACGGACCGCCGAAGCCTTGTCTAGCGCACGCCATGTTTGTTTCGAACACGCCATGTAGTCTCGGGTTGAGTCGGACCGTGTGGGTTAGTCGTGTAAGGAGACTCGGGCGGGGGAATAGTTTTCAAGTACACGCCGTGTGTGGGGGTCAACACTCCGTGTATTTTGTGGTATACACGACTTGTAGGGCAAGGGTACACGCCCATGTTAGTGGTTTAAGAAGACACGTCGTGTAGTTTTATACACGTCGTGTAGTCGTGTTTTTGCAAACTTGTGTGTTTTTCTTCCCCTATTCCCGTTTTATGATCTTGTGTTCTCTGTCCTTGTTTCCTGATCTAAGGTGTTCTTTTGATCTTTCAGAGCTATGCCTCTGAGACGTCCTCTGGTCGTACGTCTGTCGTTAGGCAGTGATCAGATGCCAGAGAGGGTTGATCAGGGACTTCCTGTCGATCCCCCAGCCGAGCCAGCTTTGGCACCGATTGTCATACCAGTTGCAGGTGCTGATGCGCAGTTTAGGGAAGGTTTCATGAGGATGATGCAGGCCTTCCAGGGAGCACCGCCTCCTGCCTTGTCTATGGCAGACTTGACGCGGGTCTTTCAGCAGCAACATTCTCCCACGTTCTCGGGGGAGGGAGTACCTCAGGATGCAGAGTCATGGCTGGAAGCCATGCTTACTATATTCAGGAACCTAGAGATGCCTCCAGAGAGGCGGGTCAATCTTGCCACCTACATGCTTTGAGACTCCGCCAAGAGGTGGTGGGATGTGATCTCATAGGCGGGTCAGCAGCAGGCTATGACTTGGGAGGAGTTCCAGCATGTGTTCTACGACTACTTTTACCCGGAGACCCTGAGGGCCGATCGAGCCCGGTAGTTCATGATCTTAGAGTAGGGTACTCTATCTGTCATGGAGTATTCCTCTCATTTCACTGAGCTATAGAATTTTACACCCCTTCGGGATGGGAGTGGGGTGTTCTTGGCAAGGGATTTTGAGGATGGACTCAGGCGGGAGATCCGCTCGTAGGTGAACATCTTCCAGCTGACTTCCATTACTTCCATCGTTAATCAGGCACTGATTGCGGAATGCAAACTGAGAGACTCTGGAGCTGCGAGCCAGGGCGGTTCTGCTTCCAGAGATAGCTTCCCTTCAGATGACAGCTAGAAGCTCCATAGGGAGCCTATGCGCGGTGATGTGAGGAAGCGAGACGCATCATCAGGCAGCCAGGTGACATGCTACCAGTGTGGCCGAACAGGGCACACAAGGCCGCAGTGCCAGAGAGACCCCGTGGAGTGCCGATCTTGCAGCAAGATGGGTCACCTTCAGTGTTTCTGCTAGGTTTTCTCACCAACAACATTTGATCGGGGTTCTTCCATGACTCCTCATTCAGGGGAAGCACCACCAGTTTCTCACCAGTTAGGGAACTGGAGTTCTTCTGGCAGTTCGGGCCGAGGTGGAGGTCAAGGTTGTGGCGGTCATCCACTAGTTCCTCAGCACCAGTAGGCCGGTACAGCTCAGAGTGATCAGCTAGGGGCGCAGGTCCACGGTGCAGGCTAGTCTTTCTCCGTGGAGCAGACTTATCATGAGCAGGATCCCGGCCCTTCTACTGTTCGAGGTACGGTTTTAGTAGCCTCAGTTTTATCTTCATCCCTTTTCGATATTGGTGATATGTATATCTTTATCTCTATTACTGTTGTGGAGATCCTTGGACTCTGCATCTTTTCTTCTACTGACTTGTTGACACTAGACACACCCTTGGGGATAAGGACATCTAGTGTATGCCAGTGTAAAGAGTGCCCTCTCGAGGTTGCAGGGTATCACTTCTTATGGGATCTCTATGTCATAGAGATGACATTCTATGATGTCATCCTTGGCATGGATTGGTTGATTCCCTTTCAGGCAGTCTTTGACTATTATCGCCACAGAGTGAGTTTCGTTTCACTAGAGGGTGTATCTTTTCTACATAGAGGTTAATGGGACGTTCAGGCGAGTCGGGAAGGACTCAAGCATCTTGGGCTAGGAGGGGTGACAGCCCAGATTTCTAGCCTCTATCTGTATTATCAGGGGACTCCACAGTTGGACTTTCCTCCAGTGGTGGATCACTTCAGGGATGTCTTTCCATAGGACTTTTCGGGTTTGCCTCCGGAGCGTGAGGTAGACTTCTCTATTGAGCTCGTGCCAGGAGCGGCACCGGTGTCCATTCCTCCATATAGGATGGCCACACCTGAGTTGCAGGAGCTCAAGAAGCAGTTGGAGGAGCTACAGGCTAAGGGTTTCATTCGACCTAATACTTCTCCTTGGGGTTCGCCTGTTCTGTTTGCGAAGAAGGCAGACGGTACCCTTCAGCTTTGTGTGGATTATCGGAAGCTGAACCAGTTGACGGTCAAGAACCAATATCCCTTGTCACGGATCGATGACCTTTTTGATCATCTTTGAGGATCTCGGGTGTTCTCGAATATCGACTTGAGGTCTGGTTATCATCATTTGTGCGTTAGACCATTAGATATACCTCTGACAACCTTCAGGAGCAGGTATGGTCTATACGAGTATACAATCATGTCGTTCGGCCTCACGAACGTGCCTGCAGTTTTCATGGCACTGATGAACCGAGTGTTCCATCCTTACTTGGACTCCTTTGTCGTGGTCTTCCTGGAAGATATCTTGGTGTACTCTCACACTCAACACGACCATGCCACACATCTTGAGATCATTTTGAGTACACTGAGAGAGCATCGGCTTTATACTAAACTCTCAAAGTGCCACTTCTGGATGGATCAGATTCACTTCTTGGGTCACATCATCTCAGAGGCAGGAGTATCAGTGGACCCAGAGAAAGTGAGATCTATAGTTTTCTGGGAGCATCCGAAGAACGTCTTTGAGGTACGGAGTTTCCTAGGGATGGCTGGATACTACAGACGCTTCATTCAGGACTTTTCTCATCTGGAAGCACCTTTGACAGGTCTAACCAAGAAGGGGGCGAGGTTCTTATGGTCAGATTCTTGTGAGTCAACCTTTCAAGAGCTGAAAGGGAGGTTGACGTCAGCACCGATACTAGTCTTGCCAAATCCAGGCAGGAGCTACACTGTTTACTATGATGCTTTGTGTATCGGGATAGGAGCTGTGCTTATGCAGGGAGATGGAGTCGTTGCGTATGGGTCTCGGGAGTTGAGGCTACATGATAGGAACTACCCTACGCACGATCTGGAGTTGGAATCTGTTGTTCATGCTTTGTGATGTTGGAGACACTATCTTCTGGGAGAGCACTTTATGGTCTTCACTGACCATAAGAGTCTTAAGTATATCTTCACTCAGCGTGATCTGAATCTGAGGTAGCGCAGGTGGGTCGAGTATCTTCAGTCTTTTGATTTTGAGCTCGCCTATACACCAGGAAAGGGAAATGTCGTGGCAGATGTGTTGAGCAGGAGAACTCAAATTCAGGCAGTTCAGGAGGCCAGTAGTGAGTGGCAGCAAATGGATCTATTCTCTGAGATGAATCTGGAGGTGCACGACAGACGGGGATAGAGCTTTCTATCTTCTGTAGTTGTTACCTCCACGCTACTTGATCGGGTACAGATGAGGCAGTTATCAGACTCAGAAGGCTTATTCCTGTGGGGGAGTGTGTCTGGAGGGGACCCTCTTCCTGGATGGAAAGTGGGTGAGGATGAGGTCTTGCACTTCTAGGGACGCGTATGGGTGCCAGCAGATATACGCAAGGAGCTGATGCGGGATTTCCACTCCTCTATTTTGGCAGTTCATCCTGGCGTCACCAAGATGTATCGGGACCTTCATCGCCAATACTGGTGGCCTAGTATGAAGAAGGATGTTTCTGGTTTTGTCTTGATATGTTCTACTTGTCTGCAGGTGAAAGCAGATCATTAGCGACCAGCAGTCCTTTTACAGAAGTTACCCATTTCGGAGTGGAAGTGGAACGATGTTGCGATGGACTTCGTGACCGGGTTGCCGAGATCACCCCGAGGGAACGATGCTATTTGGGTTTTCGTTGACAGACTTATGAAGGTTTCTCACTTTATGTCGATCAAGGAGACCTTCAGTGTCGATGATCTGGGATGACTTTACATTAGAGAGATCGTTCATCTGCATGGAGTTTCACACTCTATTGTTTCAGACAGAGATGTGCGCTTTACCTCTCGGTTCTGGTATGGAATTCAGAAGGCCTTGGGTACACAGGTACTTTTGAGTACAGCTTACCATCCCCAGACTAACGGCCAGTCCGAGCGCACGATCCAGGTGCTTGAGGATATGCTCCAAGCTTGTATCCTTGACTTTGGCAGTTCTTGGGAGAATCATATTCCTCTGGTGGAGTTTGCCTACAACAATAGTTTCCAGGCGACCATTCATATAGCGTCATATGAGGATTTGTACGGTAGGCCATGCCGATCACCCTTATGCTGGCTAGAGGCAGGAGAGGCAGCTTTGCTGGGACCTCGTCTTGTTCAAGAGACTTTAGAGCAGATAGAGCTGATTTGGAAGAGGATGGCTACAGCACAGTCTCAACAGAAGTCTTATGCTAATTAGGGGAGACGACCTCTAGAGTTCGAGGTCGGTGATCAGGTTTTCCTACGTGTTGCACCGAGGTTGGGACACAAAAGTATTTGGAGACAGGGTAAGCTTTCACCACAGTACGTCGGGACGTTTGAGGTCTTGGAGAGAGTGGGGCCGGTCTCATATTGGTTGCAGCTACCTCAGAGGTATCGGGCTATGCATGATGTCTTCCACGTCTCTCAACTCCGACGTTACTTTTCAGACCCTTCTCACGTCTTCCAGCCCGAGGAAGTAGAGCTTGAAGCAGATGCATTGTTCGAGGAGAATCCTATCCAGATTGTCGATTATAGTATGAAGGTTCTCCGCAGGCGGTCTGTTCCTTTGGTACGAGTGTTATGGTAGCATGGGCGAGTACAGGACAAGACCTAGGAGAGGGAGGCCGATGTACGATCGTAGTGGCCGTAGCTGTTCGGGGATTCTTCTTCTCCACCTGGTTAGGGAAATTCGGGGATGAATTTCTTTAAGGGGGGAAGTTTTTAAGAACCCAGATCTTTTTGCAGGTACGTTTTTCCTTTTTCTGGATTTTTTGAGAAAAATGAATTTTTTGGAAATTTCAGAATTACACGCCTTGTACTTTATGAGTACACGCCGTGTACTTTTTCCCTGGCTCAAAGTCATGTGCTGGCCGTGTTCAGGCCACACACATAGTGTGTAAGGTTGAGGTGGAGGCCGGTTATTTCAGAGTACGGAAAATTCGAAGTACACGCCGTGTACTATAAAAGTACATGTCGTGTACTTTATTTTTTTCATTAAATGGACCGGGGTCGCGTCTAACCCCCATATTCATCTTCTTCTTCAGTTTTTGACCGTCCAGGAGCGACCGTACAGCCGGATCTTCGATGGATGATCGCCTCACCATCGGTTCTCCGATTCGATCACGGGAAGTTGCGTTGGAACCGCATCGGTGAGTTCTTCCTTCTGCTTTAGCCTTGTTTCTTGATTTCTCCTCATTTCCATGTTATCGTGGGATGAACATTTTGTGCGTTTTCTCAGATCTACGTCGTTCTAAGGGGAATCTGTTGTCAAGGTTCACGTATATCGATCTCCTAGGATAGAGGTAGGTGGTTTGTGCTTTTCGGTTGAAAGTTGATGAATATTATGTGCAAATTCCACCAATACCCTTGAATGGGGTATTGCGTGTTTCCTGCTTTTCCCTTGCTGCTTGCCTTCTTTGCTTGATTGCTTTAGTAGAGGTTATTGCTTGTGATTAGAGTATTTTGTTTGTTCTCATTTGCTTTGCCATGCCTAGTTGTAGGATTGTGGACTGTTGTTTTATTGTTGCTGTTGAGCCTTAGTTGATAACCACGTAGTTCTTGAGGCTTACATGGACGATGTACATGCGTGTTGAGAATGTATTACCTTTTACTCAGGACTGTGAGAACCAAGAGTAGTAGACCAAAGGGAGAATTGACGGAAGGGATTCTCTAGAGTGTCTTTTTAATCACGATGTGGGACCAAGTGGAGAATTGATGGAAGGGATTCTCCAGAGTGTCTTTAACTATGACGCGGGCCACAGGGGGAATTGACGTTGAGTGCTTCCCCAGAGAGCCTTTAGCACGATACAAGACTATAGGGGTAATTGACGGTGAGTGCTTCCCCAAAGATTCTTCTTAATTACGTAGCTGAACCAGAGGGGTGAGACTGTGTGTACCTCCTAGAGGGTTGCAAGTACTTAGAGGTTGAACCATAGGGGTTAGACTGTGAGAGATACCCAGATGGTTACCTATTTACTTTTGTTGTTGGCTACTTACTTGTGTGATATGCTTATTAGAACTGTGGAATGTAGCTGTTGTGCTTTTCTGTTTACTGCTTCTTGTTCTAGTACTGCCATGTATTCATTGACTGTTAGGCACAGATCTTTGGGTGGTTGACTACTGGGATTGTATCTCACACCCTGTTTGGGCCATGATTTTGGGCCCAAGCAGACTATGTTGCTGCAGGTATTGATAAGGGCAAGTGCCCTTCCACTTCAGGATCTTGACTGCACCAAGAGTGGGGGGGAATGGGACCGAGACGTGGCTCGCGATGCTGAGGAGCATATTTTGTTTTTCTTTTGCACTTGGTTTCAGTTGTATTTCAGCACGTTGTTGTGTTTTCCATTTTCCTTAGATACTTGTACCTGCTGCATCATTTTCATCATAGTGATATCTCTACATTGCTTCCGTCGTTTGGGTTCTGTTATTGTGCCTGTTGTTTACTTCTTCCGCTATTTATTGTTGTTTCTTACCTTGTATACCTTACCGAATGAGGGCATAGTTTTCCCACCGACTCACCAAGGCCCTCGCTGCTAGTCAGAAGCCTCTGGCATTCGAGGAAACGCGCTTGAGGTCATGTGGTGAACCGGGTATGGGGCACCAGTGGAGGGGCTTCGGACTTGGGACATTACAAAGTGGTATCAGAGGAGTTCTTTTCTCTTGCTTTACTGTTTGGAGACTTTATCCAGATATTGGACGGATTAAGTACATGGTATTAATCTGTGCTCGGGAGTAACTAACCCATGTATAGGGAAAGTCCATACTACCTCGTTAATTGCAGTTTACTGGTTTTGAGTTTTACAGTTGATATGTTTTCACCTAGAGTGATTCACATGACTTGTGCGGTTATTGTTTTGATATTTCGGTTCTATTTTTGTCGCAACCCGATGAGATGAGGGTATTCCATCTCATGCATCATATAGGAACCTGTATAAATCACATGTCATGCATTCTTTCCATGCCATCTAGGGTGCATTAGCGATTGCATGCTGTTGTGATAGGCTCTGTGTAGATTATGCATGCTGTTGTGATAGATGCTTGATAGACTCTCTGCGGTTGTGTTAGAAAACTGTTTGTTTTGTTCTTTTCTTAAACTGAACGCCGAAGTTTGGTTCTTGAGGTGTTATGGGCCCTCACGGATCAGAATTTAGCACTTTTTCCCTTGTTTTATTATTTCTATAATTCTGTGTAGTTTCTAAGCTACTGCCCAGAAAAACCAAGAATACACGGAGTGTACTTTTTAGATACACGTCGTGTAGTTTTCAGACCGTGTCACTGAATATGTGAGCAGAACACTGTGTCATGGGAGTAACTTCGGGAACACACCGTGTACTAATGGTACACGTCGTGTGAGTTTGGAGCCATGTACCCGGACGTGTCACTAACAACACGGGTCTGGAAAGCTCGGGTAGAACACGCCGTGTAGTCTTGTCCAGGTACCCGGCCGTGTCACGACCAACACTGGCCAGCGCGACCTTCCTTTCCACATGCCGTGTTTTTTGGAACACGCCGTGTAGTCTTTCCTAGGTACCCGGCCGTGTCACGAACAACACGGGATGGTGTCACCTTTGCCTATGCACGTCGTGCTTGCTCGTAGCACGCCGTGTAAGTTCCAGCCATGTAGACGGTCATGTACTCAATAACACGGACCGCCGAAGCCTTGTCTATTTCACGTCGTGTTTGTTTCGAACACGCCATGTAGTCTCGGGTTGAGTCGGACCGTGTGGGTTAGCCGTGTAAGGAGACTCGGGCAGGGGAATAGTTTTCAAGTACATGTCGTGTGTGGGGGTCAACACGTCATGTAGTTTGTAGTATACACGACTTGTAGGGCATGGGTACACGCCCATGTCAGTGGTTTAAGAAGACACGCCATGTAGTTTTATACACGTTGTGTAGTCATGTTTTTGCAATCTTGTGTGTTTTTCTTCCCCTATTCCTGTTTTGTACTCTTGTGTTCTCTTTCCTTATTTCCTAATCTAAGGTGTGCTTTTGATCTTTCAGAGCTATGCCTCCGAGACGTCATCAAATCATACGTCTGTCGTCAGGAAATGATCAGACGCCAGACAGGGCTGATCAGGGACTTCCTACCAATCCCCCAGCTGATCCAACTTTGGCACCGGTTGTCGTACCAGTTACAAGTGCTGATGCGCAGTTCAGGGAAGGTTTCATGAGGATGATGTAGGACTTCTAGGGAGGGAGGAACTTAGGGGGAGTGAGGACCCCAGGCTGCAGCATCCTCCCACGTTCTCGGGGGAGGGAGGACCTCATGCTGTAGAGTCATGGCTGGAAGCCATGCTGACTATATTCGAGCACCTGGAGACGCCTCCAGAGAGGCGGGTCAAGCTCACCACCTACATGCTCTGAGACTCCGCCAAGAGGTGGTGGGACGTGATGTCACAGGCGGGTCAGTAGTAGGCTATGACTTGGGAGGAGTTCCAGCATGTGTTCTATGACAACTTTTACCCGGAGACCCTGAGGGCCGATCGAGCCCGGGAGTTCATGAGCTTAGAGAAGGGTACTCTATCTGTCATGGAGTATTCCTCTCGTTCCACTGAGTTTCAGAAATTTACACCCCTTTAGGATTGGAGTGGGGTGTTCTTGGCGAGGAAGTTTGAGGATGGACTCAGGTGGGAGATCCGCTCGCAGGTGAACATCTTCAAGCTAACTTCTATTACTTCCATCGTCAATCAGGAACTGATTGAGGAACGCAATCTGAGAGACTCTAGAGCTACGAGCCAGGGCGGTTCTGCTTCCAGAGATAGCTTCCAATCGAATGACAGCAAGAAGCGCCGTAGGGAGCCTACGCGCGGTGATGTGAGGAAGTGAGATGCATCATTAGGCAGCCAGGTGACATGCTACCAGTGTGGCCGGACAGGGCACACATGGTCTCAGTGCCAGATAGACCCCATGGAGTGCCAATCTTTCGGCAAGATGGGTCACATTTAGGGTTTATGCCAGGTTTTCTCACCATAAGTAGGTGATCGGGGTTCTTCCATGACTCCTCATTCAGGGGCAGCACCGTCAGTTTCTCACCAGTCGGGGAACTATAGTTCTTTCGGCCGTTCAGGCCAAGGTGGAGGTCGTGGACGTGGCGGTCAGCCACTAATTCCTCAGCACCATCAGGGAAGTTCAGCTCAGAGTGTTCAGCCAGGGGCACAGGGCCACGGTGCAGGTCAGTCTTTCACCGTGGAGCAGACTTATCATGAGCAGGATCCCAGCCCTTCTACTGTTCGAGGTACGGTTTAGTAGCCTCAGTTTTATCTTCAGCCCTTTTTGATACTGGTGATACACATAGCTTTATCTCTATTGCTATTTTGGAGAGCCTTAGACTCTGCATCTTTTCTTCTGATGACTCTTTGACACTAGACACACCCTTGGGGACAAGGACATCTAGTATACGCCAGTGTAGAGAGTGCCCTCTCGAGGTTGCAGGTATCGCTTCTTATGGGATCTCTATGTCCTAGAGATGACAGGCTATGATGTCATCCTTGGCATGGACTAGTTGATTCCCTTCCGGGCAGTCATTGACTGTTATTTCCACAGAGTAAGTTTCATTTCACTAAAGGGTTAATTTTTTCTAAATAGAGGTGAATGGGATGTTCGGGCGAGCCGGGCGGGACTCGAGCATCTTAGGCTAGGAGGGGTGACAGCCCATATTTCTAGCCTCTATCTGGATGATCAAGGGACTCCACAGTGGGACTTTCCTCCAGTGTTGGATCGCATCAGGGATGTCTTTCCATGGGACTTTTCGGGTTTGCCTCTGGAGAGTGAGGTAGAATTCTCTATTGAGCTCGTGCCAAGAGTGGCACCGGTGTCCATTCCTCCATATAGGATGGCCACACCTGAGTTACAGGAGCTCAAGAAGCAGTTGGAGGAGCTATAGGCTAAGGGTTTCATTCAACCCAGTACTTCTCCTTGGGGTTTTCCTATTCTGTTTGCGAAGAAGGCAGACGGTACCCTTTGGCTTTGTGTGTATTATCAGAAGCTAAACCAGTTTACGGTCAATAACTGATATCCCTTGCCACGGATCGATGACCTTTTCAATCAGCTTCGAGGATCCCGGGTGTTCTCGAAGATCGACTTGAGGTCTGGTTATCATCAGTTGCGCATTAGACCATCAGATATACCTCTGACAGCCTTCAGGAGCAGGTATGGTCTATACGAGTATATAGTCATGCCGTTCGGCCTCATGAACACGCCTATAGTTTTCTTGGCACTGATGAATCGAGTGTTCCATCCTTACTTGGACTCCTTTTTCGTGGTCTTTGTGGATGATATCTTGGTGTACTCTCACACTCAACACGACCATTCCACACATCTTGAGATCGTTCTGAGTACACTAAGAGAGCATTAACTTTATGCTAAACTCTCGAAGTTCCACTGCTGGATGGATTAGATTCACTTCTTGGGTCACGTCATCTTAGAGGTTGGAGTATCAGTGGACCCAGAGAAAGTGAGAGCTGTAGTTTCCTGGGACCATCCGAAGAACGTCTTTGAGGTACGGAGTTTCCTAGGGCTGGATGGATACTACAGACGCTTTATTCGGGACTTTTCTCATCTAGCAGCACCTTTGATAGGTCTGAACAAGAAGGGGGAGAAGTTCTTATGGTCAGATTCTTATGAGTCAGCCTTTCAAGAGCTGAAAGGGAGGTTAACGTCAGCACCGATACTAGTCTTGCCAGAGCCAGGAAGGAGCTACACTATTTACTGTGATGCTTCGGGTATCGGTCTGGGAGCTGTTCTTATGCAGGGAGATGGAGTCATTGTGTATGGGTCTCGGCAGTTGAGGCCACATGAGAGGAACTACCCTACGCACAATCTAGAGTTGGCAGTTGTTATTCATGTCTTGCGCTGTTGGAGACACTATCTTTTGGGAGAGCACTTTGTGGTCTTCACTAACCACAAGAGTCTTAAGTATATCTTCACTCAGCGTCATCTGAATCTGAGGTAGCGCATGTGGGTCGATTATCTTCAGTCCTTTGATTTTGAGCTCGCCTATACGCCGGGAAATGGAAATGCCGTGGCTAATGCGTTGAGCAGGAGAACTTAAATTCACGCAGTTCAGGAGGCCAGTAGTGAGTGGAAGCTGATGTATCTATTCTTTGAGATGCATCTGGAGGTTCATGACAGATGGGGACAGACTTTTATATCTTCTATAGCTGTTACCTCCACGCTTCTTGATCGGGTACGGATGAGGCAGCTATCAGACTCAGAAGGCTTAGTCCTGCGGGAGAGTGTGTCAGGAGGGGACCCTCTTCCTGGATGGACAGTGGGTGAGGATGAGGTCTTGCACTTCCAGGGACGCGTATGGGTGCCAGCAGACATACGCAAGGAGCTAATGTGGGATTTCCACTCCTCTGTTTGGGCAGTTCATCCTGGCATCACCAAGATGTATCGGGACCTTCATCGTCAATACTGGTGGCTTGGTATGAAGAAGGATGTTGTTGGTTTTGTCTTGAGATATTCTACTTGTCAGCAGGTGAAAGCAGAGCATCAGCGACCAACAGGCCTTTTACAGCAGTTACCCATTCCGGAGTGGAAGTGGAACGATGTTGCGATGGACTTCGTGACCGGGTTTCCGAGATCACCCCGAGGGAACGATGTTGTTTGGGTTGTCGTCGACAGACTTACGAAGGTTGATCACTTCTTGCCGATCAAGGAGACCTTCAGGGTCAATGATCTGGGACGACTTTACATTAGATAGATCGTTCATCTGCACGGAGTTCCGCACTCTATTGTTTCTGACAGAGATGCGCGCTTTACCTCTCAGTTCTGGCAGGGACTTCAGAAGGCCTTGGGTACACAGGTACTTTTGAGTACAGCTTACCATCCCTAGACTGATGGCCAGTCTGAGCGCACGATCCAGGTGCTTGAGGATATGCTCCGAGCTTGTATCCTTGACTTTGGTGGTTCTTGGGAGAAGAATATTCCTCTGGTAGAGTTTGCCTACAACAACAGTTTCCAGGCGACCATTCAGATGGCGTCATATGAGGATTTTTACGGTAGGTCATGCCGATCACCCTTATGCTGGCTGGAGGCAGGAGTGGTAGCTTTGCTGGGTCCTCGTCTTGTTCAAGAGACTTCAGAGCAGATAGAGCTGATTCGGAAGAGGATGGCTACAGCGTATTCTAGACAGAAGTCTTATGCTGGTCAGCGGAGATGACCTCTACAGTTCGAGGTCGGTGATCAGGTTTTCCTACGTGTTGCACCGAGGTTGGGACACAAAAGAATTTGGAGACAGGGTAAGCTTTCACTGCGGTACGTCAGGCTGTTTGAGGTCTTTGAGAGAGTGGGGACGGTCCTCTATCGGTTGCAGCTACCTCAGAGTTATCGGGCCATGCATGACGTCTTCCACGTCTCTTAACTCCGATGTTACTTTTCAGACCCATCTCACGTCTTCCAGCCCGAGGAAGTCGAGCTTGAAGCGGGTGCGTCGTTCGAGGAGCATCCTATCCAGATTGTCGATCGTAGTACGAGGGTTCTCCATGGGCGGTTTGTTCCTTTGGTACGAGTGTTATGGCAGCACGGGCGAGTACAGGATGAGACCTGGGAGAGGGAGGCTGATGTACGATCGTAGTGGTCGGAGCTGTTTGGGGATTCTTCTTCTCCACCTCGTTAGGGAAATTCGGTGATGAATTTATTTACAGGGGGAAGTTTTTAAGAACCCAGATCTTCGTGTAGGTACGTTTTTCCTTTTTCTGGAATTTTTGAGAAAAATTCATTTTCTGGAAATTTCAGAAGTACACGTCGTGTACTTTCTGAGTACACGTTGTGTACTTTTTCCCAGGCTCGAAGCCATGTGTTGGCCGTGTCTGGGCCACACACATGGTGTGTAAGGCTGAGGTGGAGGCCGGTTATTTCGAAGTATGGAAAATTCGAAGTACACGCCATGTACTCCAAAAGTACACACCGTGTACTTTCTTTTTTTCATTAAACGGACCGGGGTCGCGTCTAACCCTCATATTCATCTTCTTCTTCAGTTTTCAACCGTCCGGGAGTGACCGTACAGCCAGATCTTTGACGGACGACCGGCTCGCTGTCTGTTCTCCGATTCGAGCACGGGCAGTTGCGTTGGAACCACAGCGGTGAGTTCTTCCTTCTGCTTTAGCCTTGTTTCTTGATTCCTCCTCATTTCCAAGTTATCGTGGGATGAACGTTTTGTGCGTTTTCTCAGATCTACGTCGTTCTAAGGGGAATCTGTCATCGAGGTTCATGTATGTCGATCTCCTAGGATCGAGGTAGGTGGTTTGTGCCTTTCGGTTGAAATTTGATGAATATTATGTGCACATTCCACCAATACCCTTGAACAGGGTATTGCATGTTTCCTGTTTTTTCCTTGCTGCTTGCCTGCTTTTCTTGATTGCTTTAGTAGAGGTTATTTCTTGTGATTAGAGTATTTTGTTTGTGCTCAGTTGCTTTGCCATTCCTAGTTGTAGGATTTTGGACTATTGTTTTATTGTTACTGTTGAGCCTTAGTTAATAGCCAAGTAGTTCTTGAGGTTTACTTGGACGATGTACACGCGTGCTGAGCATGTATTACCGTTTACTCAGGACTGTGAGAACCTAGAGTAGTATGCCAAAGGGAGAATTGACGGAAGGAATTCTCCAGAGTGTCTTTTTAATCACAATGTGGGACCAAGTAGAGAATTGAGGGTAGGGATTCTCCAGAGTGTCTTTAACTATGACGCAGGCCACAGGGGGAATTGACGTTGAGTGCTTCCCCAGAGAGCCTTTAGCACAATACGATACTATAGGGGGAATTGAAGGTGAGTGCTTCCCCAAGGAGTCTTCTTAATTACGTAGTTGAACTAGAGGGGTGAGACTGTGTGTACCTCCCAGAGGGTTACTAGTACTTAGAGGTTGAACCATAGGGGTTAGACTGTGAGAGCTACCCAGAGGGTTACCTGTTTACTTTTGTTGTTGGCTTCTTAATTGTGTGTTATGCTTGTTAGAACTGTGGAATGTAGCTATTGTGCTTTTCTGTTTACAGCTTCTTGTTCTAGTACTGCCATGTATTCATTGACTGTTAGGCACAAATCTTTGGGTGGTTGCCTACTGGGATTGTATCTCACACCCTATTTGGGCCATGCTTTTAGGCCCAAGCAGACTATGTTGTTACAGGTATTGATAAGGGTAATCTCCCTTCCACTTCAGGATCTTGACTGCACCAGGAGTGGGGGAGCATGGGACTAATCCATGGCTCGTGATGCTGAGGAGCTTATTTTGTTTTTATTTTGCACTTGGTTTCAGTTGTGTTTCAGCACGTTGTTGTGTTTGCCGTTTTCCTTAGATATTTGTACCTTCTGCATCATTTTCATCATAGTTATATCTCTACATTGCTTCTGTCATTTGGGTTATATTTTTGTGCATGTTGTTTACTGCTTCTGCTGTTTATTGTTGTTTCTTACCTTGTATACCTTACCGAATGAGGGCATAGTTTTCCCACCGACTCACCAAGGCCCTCGCTGCTAGTCGGTAGCCTCTGGTGTTCGGGGAAACGCACTTGAGGTCATGTGGTGAACCGGGTATGGGGCACCAGTGGAGGGGCTCCGGACTCGGGACATTACATTGGGATCTGGGAATCACATTGTATCCTATGATGGAAAGAATCATGCCGCACATAGTTCTTGAATGAGAAACTCTCCATACAGGTCTAACCCATTTGTATAAGGGGGTTATTTTTCCTATTAATTATTGTATATGGACACGATATTGGAGATCTGAGTGTCACTATGTATCCTTTAATGGAAATAATCAAGCAACACATAATTATTTAATTGTAAAATCTATAAGAATGTCTAAACCATATGAAGAGGAGGGTAATTTCCTATTAATTATTGCATCTAGACCCAGGATTTGGAGATTGGGTGTAACACCCCGAGATTTTATGAAAAATATTCTTTTCATTAATGTCTTGTGTTGTACGCTACACCAAAAGGAGCTTTCACAACATGCATCCTTGACTTTCCTTGCATTACACGTAATCGCGACCTTCCTCGATAGCGTGTGTAGTACGCAATACCGAGTTTCACTAAACAATGATATGATTTTAAAATATTATTAAAACTAGCCGTTATGAATAGTAATAACCACTTTTTGAAATTTTGTAAATTTTATTTTTCAAAATGGTCTTCATTTTTGGATTTGGAATATTTAAAATATCTTAGGGTGAAATTTTGGTACTTTTCGGATAACTTTCATATTCTGATTAATAGTGAAAATTACTAAATTTTAATTAAAAAGAACTTTTTTAATAGAAATAATTAATAGTGATAAATTATTAATTTGAGTGGTTTTAAAGTATATTTATAATATATTCTTACAATTTAATACAATTTTGGTCATTGGATGTAATTCTACATTTAAACCAGACATAAACAAGTGTCAATCTTTTGATGGTTATTATCTCTTAAAAACACGCTATTTGTTTTGACGACGGGAATTAATTTTTAAATTAATTAATGCAACTAATATGTTTTGAATTTGGTAAAATATACATCATTTTTGAGTTCATAATATCAAATATAGATTAGGCCTAATTTTTGGTATTTTTCTGGAAACTTTCATTTTTTGATGAATAGTGAAACCACTAAGTGATAGTTAAAAAAATGGATTTTTCATAAAACTTAATTTTACCGCTTCTGTGAGTGGAATTTCAAAAATACGAGAGACACGGTTGATGTTAGTAAGTAAAATGTGGTTCAATGAGATGAAAATAATTTTTGGTGAATAGTAACTTTTTACTTTTTTTTACCACGGTTAAAAGTAAATAGGGTAATTAAGGGTAAAAAATATATTATTATTACCCTAACACATGTCCTAATTCTATTGGATAAGTGTAATTCGACCAAAAACAACCTTAGGAATAAAATGTGACCATTTAGGCCCACTTGGATTAGATTGGGACATTTATTATTAATTTATTTAAAGAAGGGTTAAAATAGTTAAAATCAATGTTTAATAAGTAAATCATTTTTAATATTGGTTTATAAATAAGATAAATTAGACTATAAATATTCATTAGAAAGATAAAAATATTTCCTACATAATTATATTTTATTTTTAATTTTTAGACATTAAATAATTTAATTTATTTATGACACAAAGATGATGGAGTAATTATCTTATTAATGAAATATTGACATAATTGATGTTATAAATACCCAAATAAATGTAATTTGAGAGTTTTTATGAATTACACTAATTTTATAGGTTAATATGACATGTTATTATTTAGTTAATTGACTTTTTTTGAACTAATCATTCTGTTATTATTTTCACAAAAATAAATTACCAAATAGTGTCAAAATTGACATAAAATAGTTTTTAAAACAAAAATTATATTATTAATTGTTATTTTTTTCCTAAAAATATAAGGTTCGGCAAAATGAATTAGATAATGTTATATATATTAATAATAAACAACTTGGGGTTCGTTTGTCTTGTTATAGTATGTTTATTAACCTTATAGTGTAAGAACACAAGAAGACGCGGTAAAAGTAAAATTATTTAACTTAATGTTAAATCTAAATTATAAGGTTAAAATAGGAACCTAAACCTGTCTAAATTCTATTGGATGAGAGGATTTCGACCTATACCCACCTTATCTTCAAAATAAATCAATTAGGAGCTATTTAAAACCTAATATGACTTTATAATAAAATAATATTTTTAGTTTTCAAAAGGAGCCCCTCTCCTTCCTTATAAAAGGGCACCTCCTCCCTCTCTTCCTCACACCACTTTGAGCCTTCAAGCTCGGCCAAACCCTACCAAATTACCTTATCCACTTCCCTATAAACATCCTAGAGATTCTGGTCTTCCTCAAAGACCAATTTTAGTGCCCTAAGAGGAGATCTCAAAGAGGCGCTTCAAAGAAGAGGTAATGTCGTTACCGATTCTTTCATCTTTATTTCTTCTTCCACTTCTTCTTCTTTAGTTTTTTCATTATGAAGTAATAAAATAAGTATCACTCATATACTGATATGTTATTATAAGTATGAAACAACTCTATTTCACCATCTATCCATCCTAAGGAAAACAAAATCATCGTGTGTACGTACGTACGGAATACCGTCTCCACACCGTGGTGTAATCTGTTTTTCCAATACCACCTTACTCGGATGGGTAAAATGGTGTAAATAATAACTATACATAGTTATTATAACATAAAACTAATTCTGATATATTTTATCATCCACTCCAATTCAATTCAATAATTATGGAAATGATATCATCGCTCGTGCGTACGTACGGACTACCGTCTCCACAACGCGATGAGATTCACTTTCCATGTCAACCATTAAAGATTGATTATAAAGTATATATAAGATATAATAATGAAATATATGACATTATAAAGATAATGTATTTATCTATATACATATATGTATGTCATCTACTTAATTCGATTATACTCAATAAGGAAACGAAAACAGCGTTCATGCGTACGTACGGCCTACAGTCTCCATGAACGGTGTATTTCATTCCATTTATTGATCTATTATATATACGTATATTATGAATGTATATTATATATAAATAATGTTTTATTTTCTAGAATTAATTAATCATGATCTAAGTAATCACATGAATAATTACAAGTCAAATCACGGACCATAAATGAAACGATTTTACCCAAAACGCTCTTTAACGTGGAATTTACAAAAGAACGGGTAATATAAAGTCATAAGTAAACCATATATGATATCATAACAATGATTATGATTCTGGAATAAGTCAATTAAATTATTTAAATCATTATACAGGAGGTTCGGACACATACGAAGCAAATCGGACCTAAGGTAAGGGAAATATCACAATCTCATTTTTATCTGAGATTGTTTATACTTTGGTATTTATTGAGGTGTATTTTATCATCCACATCCATGTTTCCTCAATATGTAATATTATTTCAATCCACCTATAATTTTTTTAAATCCAATTTTACCCTTAGGTGAGTTTTTAGTAAAGGATATGAAAGGAATCTTTTGTCGTTTTTCATACGAGGTACTTTTTGACTTTTCCGACAAAAGTAAGAAGAATGTTTTTTTTAACTTATACGGCATGAATGGATTTTTAAAATATTATTTCCAAGAAGCTTCGTTTACAAGTTTTCACGTTTATTTTTAGTCAACTTCTTTTAGTTTATAATTATACGACATGTTAAGAAAGGAAAAGTGTTTTTGAAGTAGAAAGGATATTTTCCTCAAGAATGGAGTTCAAGTGTTTTATCAAAATTATTTTCCATCTAAGATAATAAAGGGTTCTGTTTCTATCCCTATTATTACATGTATTTGATTATGTTGTGATGGAAATATTTTTATGATTTCCTTTATCCTATATGAATTGTTTTATGATGTCATGATGATGTTTAAGATTCCCATTTTTATTACATGGGTTATGCTATCATGTATGGTTTTCTGATTTTGTGGCACGAATAATAATGGTATCATTATGATATGGGTGGGACCTATATCTCCCTCAAATTCATTGGGTAAAGATTTTATATCTCATGAGATAGACATGGCTGGAACGGTAGGTTATACCGGTTCAGTGAAATAGGACTGAAACAAGGAGTGAACTCAGTTCAGAAAGGGACTTTGTCCACTATGATAGTCTTGGCAATGAGTCTTGACTACTAAGAAATGATTCTCTATGATTATGTGTGTATTCCACAAAGTTTCATGTTTTAAGTTATGATTATTGGGATTACATTTCACTACTATGATTTATCTCATGTTATGAAATTATGATCTCTTTTACAGGTTAAGATTTCCAAAAGATATTTTCTTATGAATATGATGTGATTGATATTTCTTTTGTTTACCCTTAATGAGCATTTGAGCTCACCCTTTTATGTTTTATTTTCCCCAGGATATAAATAAAGGTTTTAGGTAAGAAAAAAAAATATCTTTATGGGAGATGTTGAAGATCTTTCACCATGATTAGAAGATTACGTTCCGAGTTTCCAAAGACACTAAACTATTACGGTCCTTGTGTGTGTGTTTTTGTTATGTACTAAGTATTCCACAAAAGTAATGTAATGTCCATGTACGTCAAGCTTCGGGTCTCTACAGTTGGTATCAAAGGGAGGTTTAGTCAACCTTTGGAAACTAGGATGCAAAAACGTTAGTGAGATCCCTAGAGATATTTATAAGGTATGTCTAGGGATGTCTCTAAGGTTAAGTATACGTATAGGTTATAGTCCTAGAATTACACTAAGGATCTTATAATTTAACCTAAGATTTTAGATATTGAGGGTAATCCCCCTTTATTATGTTGTTTTCCCTAGCATAATTTTTGCCTCTCACGCTATTCTTTTTGGGTTTTAAAAAATGGCTGGAAACAAGATGATTCACGATAATGGAGGATATGATGGACCATGGAATGATATTCTTCATGAGAAACCAAATTAAATGGGATTTGGAAGTCCAAACATCATTATTATGCCAAATCAGCAATCTCATAATATGATCAATAATGTAAAATTTGGTAAGTTTCCTAACTCGGCTAATAAGAGAAAGATGGAGTTTCATGATGATCATAGAGGAAAGAAAGTTCAATTTCCCCTATGTAAATCATGTGGGAAGAGGCATCAAGGAGAATGTTTCAAAGGAACTGGAAGATGATTTGGGTGCGGAAAAGGACACAAAGCCAGTAAGTGCAAAGGAAAAGGTTCAGTTAACACCAGGGATGAGGATAATGGTATTGCTACGACATCAAAAATGGTTAAATGTTTTAAATGTGGAATGTACGGGCATTATGCAAACCAATTCCCTAAGGGAAAGTCTCATGAATAGAATCAGTATGGTCATATGGGTAGTATTTATTTGGATGATGATGAAGAGACTACCAATGATATGTGATATGAAAGAATTGTTGAAGCTCGGTCAATGGTTTAAGAATGTAGTGGAATGATTACATGTTTATCATGTGTAATTTTGTATAAGTAATCTCATGGTACTATGGAATAAAGAGACATATAAGGATTGTTACACTGTTGTCTTTCCTTGAGTTTTGAAAGTGTATGATTAATGTTACCAGTATCCATGAAAGGTTATTCAGATATTTTTGGAATGTAGATGATATGCAGGGATAAAGAGAATCTAATATGTTTGATAGAATTCATGAGCTCATGATTTATATAAGGACTAAGTGATATCATGGTTTGAGTATATAGAATTATGAGGATTTTGGTATATGGAAAGTGTTAACCTTTAACTACATTAATGTTTTCAATAAGGTTCAATGGGTATTCATTTTTCAAGAGAATACATGATTAGGGCCTTCGAATGTTTGGAATGTGACCAACAAGACATATCTCATGATATACAGGGATCTACAATGGTATTAACATGCTTGTTATATGAACTCTTTGGTAATCGTTTTCACTATAATATGAGATTGGACAGCAGTATAACGGATAAGCCTAAAGATTGGAATGGACTATGTTGGACATAAGTTAGTATTGTTTAAGGATAAAAGTTTTTTTCGATATTATTGATGGGATGTTATAGTAATATAGTTTTAGAAAGAGGACAACCTGCAGGACGGGTGATAGCCCATCACTTCGAACATGGTCGTAGGAATCGAACCCACAACCGAAGTGCGACCGGCCTTTATCGCCTACCACTGGCCTACAAAAAGTCCATGTTTAGTAGAAACTAGTTTTATTATATTAAGCAGTATGATATATGAAGTATAAGTCCATTTTAGGAACCATATATGATTAATCTCACTATAGATGGACTTATGTATTTTTTGATAGCTTTTCTAACCTTTTGTTTGAGACAGATGGAATGACCCATCATTCTGTCACATGATCTGCTAACACATCACGAATGACAAATTAAACTTCATTTCTTTAAGAGATGAAGTGGAAATTGTCCACATAACGACCAATGGTGAGACTATACCAAAATCACGAAAGTATTTCTTCTAATTCTAACTTCATCAACTTTAGGGAAATGATTTTGAAAACCAAAAATGTTTTCCTAGTGCTCTTATATCTGATGAATCAGATGGTACCTTAGATCATCACAAATTTATGGTTTTGTGATTGCTGGCTTTTCCATAGCAAAGTTCTCTACCACTCTCCATCAGAACATGATGGTTAGATTTCTCTTCCATATCCATATTTTCACCTATATGGAAACCCAGTGATTAGTTTATTTGGGTAACCGTTACATTTCATACTTTTTTTTTAAAGAATGGTTTTGGTATTCCTTTTTATGATGTGGGTTTCTATTAAAGAAACTTTCAAGTAGTAAACCATTTATAACCTCGACGAATTTCGAGGGCGAAATTCATTTTAAGGGGGGTAGAATGTAACACCTCGAGATTTTATGAAAAATATTCTTTTCATTAATGTCTTATGTTGTACGCTACACCAAAAGGAGATTTCACAACACGCATCCTTGACTTTCCTTGCATTACACGCAATCGCGACCTTCCTCGTTAGCATGTGTAGTACGCAATACCGAGTTTCACTAAACAACGATATGCTTTTAAAATATTATTAAAACAAGCCGTTATGAATAGTAATAACCACTTTTTGAAATTTTGTAGATTTTATTTTTGAAAATGGTCTTCATTTTTGGATTCGGAATATCGAAATTAGCTTTGGGTGAAATTTTGGTACTTTTCAGATAACTTTCATATTCTGATGAATAGTGAAAATTACTAAATTTTAATTAAAAATAAATTTTTTAATAGAAATAATTAACAGTGATAAATTATTAATTTGAGTGGTTTTAAAGTATATTTAGAATATATTTTTACAATTTAATACAATGTTGGTCATTTGATGTAATTCTACATTTAAACCAGACATAGACAAGTGTCAATCTTTTGATGGTTATTGTCTCTTAAAAACACGCTATTTGTTTTTACGACGGGAATTAATTTTTAAATTAATTAATGCAACTAATATGTTTTTAATTTGGTAAAATAGACATCATTTTTGAGTTCATAATATCAAATATAGCTTAGGCCTACTTTTTGGTATTTTTCTGGAAACTTTCATTTTTTGATGAACAGTGAAACCACTAAGTGGTAGTTAAAAAAATGAATTTTTCATAAACCTTAATTTTACCGCTTCTGTGAGTGGAATTTCAAAAATCCGAGATACACGGTTGATGTTAGTAAGTAAAATTTGGTTCAATGAGATGAAAATAGTTTTTGGTGAATAGTAACTTTTTACTTTTTTTACCACGGTTAAAAGTAAATAGGGTAATTAAGGGTAAAAATGATATTATTATTACCCTAACACATGTCCTAATTCTATTGGATATGTGTAATTAGACTAAAAACAACCTTAGGAATAAAATATGACCATTTAGGCCCACTTGGATTAGATTGGGACATTTATTATTAATCTATTTAAAGAAGGGTTAAAATAGTTAAAATCAATGTTTAATAAGTAAATCATTTGTAATATTGGTTTATAAATAAGATAAATTCAACTATAAATATTAATTAGAAAGATAAAAATATTTCCTATATAATGATATTTTATTTGTAATTTTTATACATTAAATAATTTAATTTATTTATGACACAAAGATGATGGAGTAATTATCTTATTAATGAAATATTGACATAATTGATGTTATAAATACCCAAATAAATGTAATTTGAGACTTTTTATGAATTCCACTAATTTTATAGGTTAATATGACATGTTAGTATTGATTTAATTAACCTTTTTCGAACTAATCATTCTGTTATTATTTTCACAAAAATAAATTACCAAATAGTGTCAAAATTGACGTAAAATAGTTTTTAAAACAAAAATTATATTATTAATTTTTATTTTTTTCCTAAATATCTAAGGTTCGGCCAAATGACTTAGATAAGGTTATATATATTAATAATAAACAACTTGCGGTTCTTTTGACTTGTTATAGTATGTTTATTAACCTCATAGTGTAAGAACACAAGAAGACACGGTAAAAGTAAAATTATTTAACTTAATGTTAAATCTAATGATAAGGCTAAAATAGGAACCTAAACCTGTCTAAATTCTATTGAATGAGATTATTTATACCCATAACCACCTTAGCTTTGAAATAAATCAATTTGGAGCTATTTAAAACCAAATATGACTTTATAATAAAATAATGTTTTTAGTTTTCCAAAGGAGCCCCTCTCCTCCCTTATAAAAGGGCACCTCCTCCCTCTCTTCCTCACACCAATTTGAGCCTTCAATCTCAGCCAACCCCTGCCAAATTCCCTTATCCACTTCCTTAGAAACATCCTAGAGGTTCTGGTCTTCCTCAAAGACCAATTTTAGTGCCCTAAGATGAGATCTCAAAGAGGCGCTTCAAAGAAGAGGTAATGCCGTTACCGATTCTTTCATCTTTATTTCTTCTTCCACTTCTTCTTATTTAGTTGTTTCATTATGAAGTAATAACATCAGTATCACTAATATACTGATATGTTATTATAAGTATGAAACAACCCTATTTCACCATCTATCCATCCTAAGGAAAACGAAATCACCGCGTGTGCGTACGTACGGAATACCGTCTCCACGCCGTGGTGTAATTTGTTTTTCCAATACCACATTACTTGGAAAGGGTAAAATGGTGTAAAGAATAACTATACATAGTTATTATAACATCAAACTAATTCTGATATATTGTATCATCCACTCCAATTCAATTCAATAATTATGGAAACGATATCATCGCTCGTGCGTACGTTCGGACTACCGTCTCCACGACGCGATGAGATTCACTTTCCATGTTAACCATTAAAGAATGGTTATAAAGTATATATAAGCTATAATAATGAAATATATGAAATTATAAAGCTACTGGATTTATCAATATACATATATGTATGTCATCTACTTAATTCGATTATACTCAATAAGGAAACGAAAACAGCGTTCATGCGTATGTACGGCCTACCGTCTCCATGAATAGTGTATTTCTTTCCATTTATTGATCTATTATATATATGTATATTCTGAATGTATATTATATATAAATCATGTTTTATATTCTAGAATTAATTAATAATGATCTAATTAATCACATGAATAATTACAAGTCAAATCACGGACCATAAATGAAACGATTTTACCCAAAACGCTCTTTAACATGGAATTTACAAAAAAACGGGTAATATAAAGTCATAAGTAAACCATATATGATATCATAACAATTATTATGATTCTAGAATAAGTCAATGACATTATTTAAATCATTATACAGGAGGTTCGGACACATACGAAGCAAATCGGACCTAAGGTAAGGGAAATATCACAATCTCATTTTTATCCGAGATTGTTTATACTTTGGTATTTACTGAGGTGTATTTTATCATCCACATCCATGTTTCCTTAATATGTAATATTATTTCCATCCACCTACAATTTTTTTAAATCCAATTTTACCCTTCGGTGAGTTTTTAGTAAAGGATATGAAAGGAATCTTTTGTCGTTCTTCATACGAGGTACTTTTTGACTTTTCCGACAAAAGTACAAAGAATGTTTTTTTTAAATTATACGGCATGAATGGATTTTTAAAACATTATTTACAAGAAGCTTACTTTAAAAGTTTTCAAGTTTATTTTTAATCAACTTCTTTTATTTTATAATTGTACAACATGTTAAGAAAGGAAAAGTGTTTTTGAAGAAGAAAGGATATTTTCCTCAACAATGGAGTTCAAGTGTTTTATCAAAATTATTTTCCATCTAAGATAATATAGGGTTATGTTTCTATCCCTATTATTACATGGATTTGATTATGTTATGATGGAAATATTTTTATGAATTCCTTTATCCTATATGAACTGTTTTATGATGTCATGATGATGTTTAAGATTCCCATTTTTATTACATGGGTTATGCTATGATGTATGGTTTTCTGATTTTGTGGCACACATAAGAATGGTATCATTATGAGATGGGTGGTACCTATATCTCCCTCTAATTCATTGGGTAAAGATATTATATCTCATGAGATAGACATGGCTAGAACGGTAGGTTATACCAGTTCAGTGAAACAGGACTGAAACAAGGAGTGAACTCGGTTCAGAAAGGGACTTTGTCCACTAAGATAGTCTTGGCAATGAGTCTTGACTAATAAGAAATGATTCTCTATGATTATGTTTGTATGCCAAAAAGTTTCATGTTTTAAGTTATGATTATTGTGATTACATTTCACTACTATGATTTATCCCATGTTATTAAATTATGATCTCTTTTGCAGGTTAAGATTTCCAAAAGATATGTTCTTATGAATATGATGTGATTGATATTTATTTTGTTTACCCTTACTGGGCCTTTGAGCTCACCCTTTTATGTTTTCTTTTCCCCAGGATATAAAGAAAGGTTTTAGGTAAGAAAAAAAAAGAAGATCTTTATGGGATATGTTGAATATCTTTCACCATGATTAGAAGATTACGTTCTGAGTTTCCAAAGACACTAAACTATTACTGTCCTTGTGTGTGTGTTTTTGTTATGTACTAAGTATTCCGCAAAAGTAATTTAATGTCCATGTACGTCAAGCTTCGGGTCTCTACATTGGGGTGTTATTACATATCCTATAATGGTAGGAATCAAGACACATATAGTTATTTAATGGGAAACTCTCCACATAGGTCTAACCCATATGTAGAGGTAGGAAATTTTCCTGTTAATTATTACAGATGGACCCGAGATTGGAGATCTAAGTATCAGTATATATCATATAATGATAGTAATCAATACACACATAGTTCTTGATTGGATAGATTCCCTATATGAATATGACTCACACATAGGGACATGGAAACTTCATTATGGTTTCACCCAGATCAAGATCATGTGCAGTGAATCATCTTTCAAATGATGTTCTACTTGTAGTTTAACATCATGCGGTAATAATATAAGGCACTATGTAGTTTAAAGTCTTTCTTCCAGGACTTAGTATACCATTCAGTTTAATGTCTTAGTATCAGGAATTCTTCTATATAGTTCAACATTTTTTGGTAAGGACATATTTATAGTTCTGTTTAACATCATGTGATAAGGATTTTTTCCTTTTATTTTACCATCATGTGGTCAGGAAATATTTGTCATGCAGTTTAATTTCATGAAACAAGGTTGTATTGTGTTATTTAACATCATGAAACTAGGAAAAATTGTGTAGATTAACATTGTGTAACCTAAACAATGGTTGCCTAATGGAAACTATATGAAGTATTTCTTGATAAATCTTGCATTCTTGGGGGTCATGACGTGTTCCCTATCCATTATAGAAAGTGAGTAAGCTCTATTGGAATAGACCTTATATATAATTTAAAGACATTACCATATAGTTTCTGGCATTAGAAGTTTCTTTCCAAGTATAATTTTGGTTCTGAGAGCCAATACTAGTTCTCTTTGAAGGAATGAGTGGAGGTGATCCTTTTTATTGAAGGCTCATGCAATCTGATTATGATGGACTTTGAGGTCATCCAGTGTATGAAACCTTTTCTCATTGAGTTGTTCCAAATCATCCAGTTGCTTTTTCGATTTCTCATAATCTAATATTTTTTTGTAGATAGCTATTCTAATTGAGGGAAACTAGACTTATATGGTAAATACTTCCTTGGTTTTATACACTAATGAATATGGATTTTCTTGAGTGGCAGTACGCTAGGTGGTAAGATAGGACCATAAAACATGGAGGAGCTTATCCAGCTAGGACATCTTGTCCTTATCAACTATATTCTATATTATATTTAAAAACTTATTATTCAATCCCTCTATTTATCCATTTTCTTTCACATGGTAGTGGAAGGAATGGTTAGACTCAATTTTTTTACTCATGGTACAATTTCTTCAACTTGGTGGAATAGAATTTGGTGTCATTTTTTCTCAATATTGTGTGAGGGACTTCGAATCTAGTGGTGATATTGGATTTTATAAAGTTATTGATATTATTCATCCTAAATTTCTTGAGGGGTATTTCCTTGGCCCATTTTGAAAATAATTTAGTAGCAATAAGTTTAGGATCAAAAATGAATAATGATATGCTCAAATACAAGAGGGGGTGAATTGTATACTTTAAAAATTCATTTGGAACCTTTAAAGTTGTTATAAAACTTTCTTAAAGAATTTTTCTTAACCTTAAATAAATATTTTTCTTAAGGTTAGCTTTTAACTTTAATAAAACATAGTTTAACAAATTTAAACAAACTTTCACAAAACCTCTTAAATAAAAATTATCTTAAACTTTATAACCTTAAGATAAAAACTTAAGAAAGAATTTCTTAAAAGAAATATTCTACCTTAAAGCATATAGAATTGTAAATATAATTTGAGTAACAGAATTAGAAAGTATAAGAAACTTATAATTTATAAATTTAACAAAGTTAAAATTGCAGCAGAATAAAAACAATTTGAATTAGATAACAAGTAACAATAAGATTCCTTTAACCCAAAGAGAAGGGTATTCAACAACCTAGAATAAAGGTTCCTTGATTTATACTTTCAAGAAAGTATCTTTTACTAAAACCCAAGTAATCCCTCAATATGAAGATCGGTATTTGTCTTGCTATCTCCACAAGCCCTAGATTTAGAAGGAAATCAAAACCTCTATCTTCCAAATCTGGAATCCCACGATCAGCATGACCGGAGTCTGTACAATGCAATTCTTAACAAGTTGTTCACACCTGAACAAGTTGTTCATGAAATCTTCATCAAGCACTGAAAGTTTTAAGATCCTCCCTCTCTCTAAAAATCATTTCACAAACTTTGATCGCTTTTCCATTCATTTTTCATCATTGAAGTTCACTCAGTACTTTTCTTGTTCTAATGAACTTGTATTTATAGGCAAAACTTCTCAACATTCAGCTCCACTCCAACGGTCATATTTTACTTAAATTTCGAAGGGACCTGGACACATGTCAAATAGACAATGGTTAGTTTGTAACAGATTGTACGACATTGTTTCATGTATAAGAAACAATGTTAAGTTTAATGTAAATGTTAATTATAAGAAAACAAATAATCCGATAATATTGGAATGATACGTTAAGTAATTGTAACAATATCAAGAAAACAGATTCTTAAGAAAATGAAAATTAGATTGAGAAAAAAGGTATCACTATTTTTTGGTACCATTATAAAAATAATTTCTTGAAGAATAAAATAGTCCCAAATCTAAAGTTCCCTTTAAATATCGAAAAATTATTTTTACAACCTCTAAATGGGATTCTTTAGAATTTTATTACTATCTTGAATATAATCATACTGTGAACATTAAGTCAGGTCGACTAGCTATTAAGTAAACTACCTATCATTCCTCTATAAGATGTTTAAACCACATTTTTCTCTCCTTCATCAATATCAAGAGTATTAGAGGTTCCGATAGGAGTACTTATACTCATAGTGTTTTCTTATCCAAACTTATTTAGAAGATATTTGATATAAATATGTTGAGATATGTAAGTTCCTTTTGGTTTTTGAGAAATTTGAAAACCAAGGAAAAAAGTTAACTCACCCATCATACTCATCTCAAACTCAGATTTCATAAGATTCACAAAGGAATCAGTTAAGGATTATTGAGTTCATCCGAATATGCTGTCATCAACATAAATTTGAATAACAAAAATATATTTATTAAATTTTTTTAATAAAAATGGTTGGATCAGCGGTTCCCTTAACATAGTTATATTGAAGCAAAAAAACTTTAAAGTCTATTATACCAAGCTCTAGGGGATTTTTTAATTCCATATAAAGCTTTGGTAAGTTTGTAGACATGATTAGGATGTTTTGTATCTTCAAAACCAGGGGGTTGATCTACATAAAACTCCTCCTATAGATAACCGTTAAGGAAAGCACACTTCACATCCATTTGATAAAGTTTGAAATTAAAGAATTCTGCAAAGGATAAAATAATATGGATAGATTTGAGTCTTGCTATAGAATAATAGGTTTCTTCATAGTCTATGTCTTCTTGTTGATTATAGCCTTTATTAAATAATCTTTCCTTATTTCTAACAATTATTCCATTTTAATTTCATTTATTTCTAAAACCCATTTTACTCCAATAATAGAAGTTTCCATAGGTTTTTAAACCAAGGTCCAAACTTGATTCCTTACGAATTGGTTGAGTTAATCTTGCATGGCCTTTATCCAATATTCATTACCCAAGGCTTCTTCAAAAGTCTTTAGTTCAAATTGTGAAATAAAAGCAACATGTTCAACTTTATTCCTTAAATAACTTATCGTTATTACTGTTTAATTAATATTACCAATGATATTATCACTGGGGTGATTCTTAAGTAACAACTAACTTGGGTTTTGAAAAACTTTTTCATCAACATAGGGTAGAAAATCTTCAGGGGTAAATGTTTCAAAAGTATTTTCCTGAACAATTTCCTTATCTTAAATATTTTATATCAAATTTTTGTGATCAGTTTTAGAAAAAATATCTCAAATAAGTTCAGGTTGTTTGAAAACAAAAGGACTAGTTTCATCGAATTTAACATGTATTGTTTCTTTCACATTACAAGTGTTTTTATTAAAAACCCTATATTCTTTAGAGTTAGGGATGTTTCTTATGAAAATTCCTTCATCGGATTTGGGTGAAAATTTATGTAAGTTATCTTTAGTATTCAAGATGAATACTTTACAACCAAAAAGATTGAAGTAAGAATATTTTGGTTTTTTGGCCAATCCATAACTCATAGGGTGTTTTATTAAGAAAATGTCTTATTAAAGTGCGACTAATAGTATAAAAATTAGTAATTATAGTTTCATCCCATAAATGTTTAGCTATAGAAAATTCGCTCAACATGGTTTTAGTCATCTCTTGAAGAATACGATTTCTTCTTTCAACAACACCATTTTGTTGAGGAGTTCTTGGAGATCAAAATTTATGATTAATACCTTTCTTACTACAAAAAGTTTCCAAATCTGAATTTTCAAATTCTATACCATGATCACTATGAATAGTTATCAATTGTAGATTTTTCTCATTTTTAACTTGAACTCTAAAGTTTTTGAAATAAGAAAATGCTTCCAATTTCTTTTTATGAAAATAGTCCCAAGTAAATCTAGTGTAGTCATCAACTAAGACAAACACATATTATTTTCTTCTAATACTTCTAGTATGTGTAGGTAAACAGAGACAGACTGTTTAAGGGTCTGGATCCTTTGGACAAGCCTTTTATGGATTTTAATAACAGGTTTGATGTCCTGATAGAGGTTAATGTGGCTGAGGTTCTGGAGGAGGAGGCCTTTTCAGGGGGTGAGGGTGATGTTTTGTTGGAGGAGAATAGGCAGGAGGATTGCTTGGGGCTGTAACTGGTGATAGGACCTGAGGAAACTATTGAGCAGGTACTTCCTGTGGAATTTGTTGGGGGAGATAAGACTCTTGAGGTCCATCTGGCTGAGAGTAAGGGGAAGGAGAGACTAGTGATGGCTGGCGGGGAACTCCCCATGCAGTAAGGGCGACAACACTTGACAGAATTTCTTCATACTGAACAGCGGTTGAGCGGTTCTGCTGGAGGTCATGTTGTTGGGTTGAAAGAACAATCCGAGGTGGGGAAGAAGAGCTCTAGGGGAGGAAAATAGAACTGGAGTCCCCCTAATGGGCACTCTTTTAGAGATATTGTTCAAGTTGGGATCGAGAAGGGTTCTGTTGGCAATAGGCCTCCACCTACAACCTCATCAAGGAGGCCAAGAAGATACTAATCATATCTTCTGAGCCCAATGCAGACAAGTTCTACTTCTAAAAGGAATATCCAGATGGTTCTGGCCGTCAAAAAGGGAATTGGGGTTAAGAAGGCAGCATCTGTTATGAATAAGTTGTAAATGCTTGGAAATCGGGTTCAAAGTGACAATTTTTGGAGAAATCTAGAATGAGAGTCAGCTACAAGAGAAGACGATTCGTGTTTGGGATACGGGGATGATTGTGGTTCTTATGTTGTTTATTTCTATGTTGGTTTTTTATGTTTTTTGTTTTGGTTACTGTTTCTCTGGATTAGCATTGTATGTTGGGAACTGTTCACCCATAACCCGGCTTTTATAAAATTAAAAAATTATTGGCAGTCCAGTGTTGGACCAAATAAGTCCATGTGCATTAATTTTTAGGCATTATAAGTTTTAACTTCACTTATAGATTTAAAGCTAGATTTATGTTGCTTTCCAAATTGACAAGGATCACAGACTTTTGAAGAATCAAGCCTAAGTTCTGGTAGAACCTTAACAAGTTCTTTCTTAGAAAGTTTACTATGATTCATTAAGTTAAAGTGTCCAAGTATTTTATGCTAAAGCCAAGATTGATCTTCAAATGCACTAGGGAAAGGTAGATCTTGACTTTTATGTTCTTCTAGGTTTAAGGTGTACACATTCTCATGCCGAAGGACAGAGAGAATAAAATCATCCTTGGAATTGTGAACTGATCATTTATCATTTATAAAATTCACAAGGTAACCTTTATTACATAATTGGATTATGATGATGAGGTTGTTCTTAAGGCCTTTTACAAAAATAAAATTTTAAGTATTAGCTTTACCAAGAAGAATAATGTTACCTATACTAATAATTTCTCCTTAATAGTTACCCCCAATATTTACTTTTCCACCTTTAGTCTTTAAAATATTTTTTAAATAGTCTTTGTTACCAGTCATGTTCTGAGAACATCCACTATCCATATTCCATATGTTGTTGGTACTTAATTCATTATCCTAAAAAATAAAGAGTTAGGTTTTCAGAATCCAAACTTTCTTGGATTCAGTATTATTAGATAAAAAAATCTTGGGTATCCACATTTGTTTAGAAAAGTAAGCTTTATGAAATCCATGGGATTGAACTTTCTTTAAAGAACAGTTCATTTTCCAATTCCCAACACTTTGACATTTAGTGAAAAAGGGGGCTCTTAAAGGAACAAAATAATTGTTTCTAGAAATTGGTTTTTCATGAGAATAGCCTTTTCCTTGATTATTATCATGACATCAGATCTGAGAATACATCTTATCAAAATTTTCCTTACAAGAAGTAAAATTTGAAATTATTTTCTTCAAGTAAAATATTTTAGATTTTAGTCTCAGGAATAAATTATTATCCTCTAGAATAATAGATTTAGAGTTAATTTTTTCCTCTAAAGCATCGTTTTCCAAAAACATATTTTTAAGATCCTTAAAAAGTTTATCCTTCTCAGAATTTATCTCCTCAAGTTTCTTGGAATGATTTTATAAAAACATTTTTCTTATTAATATATTTGGTAAGATCTGAAATTTCTTTTGTTAAAATAAATTCTCTAGAATTTTTTTTTCATGTTTCGTAGAAACATTACAATTTCTCTTTTCAAGAAACTTAGAAAATCTAAAAACTTCACTATAGGAAGGAAAATAATTATTTTTGTATGATGAATTGGATTATTCATCTAAAGAAAAATCTTTATCAGGGAAATTTTCACTTAAAGACATATTGGTTAAGGATTAGTAGTTCATACCATAACCATAAGACAATGATTTTTAAATAGAGCTCTGGATTTTAGACTAATATTCTTTTTCTCAAAAGATTCATATTCTGAAGAATCATTAGAAGAATCTCCACCAATTTCACTCCAAGTGTCATTGGGTATCAAGACATTCTTATGCTTTGATCTGTACAGATTCTTCTTTTTCCTTTCATAATTTTTTCCTTCTCCTCTCTATTCTTAAGCAAGGGACAATCAGGTCTAATATGACCAGTTCTTCTACAATTATTGCATATCACTTCTCCATATTTCTTTTCTTGTCCATCTTTCTTCTTGTATCTATATTGAAATTTCTTCTGTACAACAATCTTGTTCATTCTCTAAGAAATATTTTCTAACTCATTTTCTAAAGCTTCACTTTCACTAGATTCATATTGAATAACAACCTTCTTAGATTTAAATCTTGTAACTCTTTCACGAGTCTTGGATTTCATATGATTGGAAGTTTTTGAAAAATAAACACCTCCATGTCCTTTATTCTTCTTAATATTATCGGCATCTCTCTTCATTCTGGTTTTATGTTAAAGATCAGTTCCAAACAGCTCATCAATAGAAATCTGAGTAACTTTCCTATTCTCATATATAGCTGTCCTCTTGGATTCCCATTCATTTGGAATGATGTCTATAATATTGTCTTCAAGAATCTCATCATCTAAACCTTTATCACCCATTGATTATAAGCTATTTACAATAGTCATAAATCTTTATTGAACCTTACATATGGGTTCTCCATAAGAAAAATAGAAACCGTGATATTCATCTCTGGGCATGGATCTTCTAGTTTCAATGAATTTGGAAGTTCCAAAGTGAGTTACTTTGATCTTCTTCCAAATTCTATTTACAACTTCACAAGATGAAATTTGGCTATATATATTTCTAGTCATAGAACAAAGAAAAGTATCACGTACCTTAAAGTTTAGCTGGTATTACACCTTTTATGGATTAGTAAAGGTTCAAAGTTCCTTATCAGGAATATTATAATATCCAATTTACATAATGTAGTTTTCTACCCCTTTGTTTATCACAAACTTCTTCATTCTTTCTCTCTAGTACTCATAGTCATTTTCCTTGAAAATCGGTGGTCTAGTAGGATTGAGATTGTCTAGAGATCCAACATTAATGTCTTCCGTACTTAAAAGAATATTTCTTTCAACAAAACTTTTTATAAAGGAAAAGTATTTAAATAAGAAAAAAAATATGAAAGAATTAAGAATAAATAAATCTTAAAAAGAAAAATTATATGTGAATTTAAGTATTTCAGAGACCACCTCTGATACCAATTGTAGGATCAAAAATGTATAATGAGATGATCAAATACAAGTGGGGGGTGAATTGTATACTTTAAAAATTCCTTTGGAACCTTTAATGTTGGTATAGAACTATCTTAATGAAATTTTATTAACATTAAGAAAATATGTTTCTTAATGTTAGCTTTTAACTTTAAGAAAACTTAGTTTAACAAAGTTAAACAAACTTTCATAAAACCTTTTAAAGAATCCTTATCTGAAACTTTAAAACCTTAAGATAAAAAGTTAATAAATAATTTCTTAAAAGAAGATTTTACCTTAAAACATATAAAATATTTAATATAATCAAAGTAATATAATTATAAAGTATAATAAAGTTAAACTTTATTACATTAACAAAGTTAAAATTGCAGCAGAATAAAAACAACTTGGAATAGAAAACAAGTAACAATAAGATTCTTTTAACCCAAAGAGAAGGATATCCAATAACCTTGAATAAATGTTCCTTGATTTATACTTTCAAGAAAGTCTATCTTACTAAAAACCAAGTAAGACCTCAATCTGAAGATCGGTATCTGTCATGATATCCCCACAAGCCCTCGATTTTGACGGAAATCAGAACATATATCTTCCAGGTCTAGAATCCCATGATCAACACGATCGGAGTCTGCACAAAGAAAGTCTGAATAAGTTTTTCACGCCTAAACAAGTTGTTCCCGACATCCAGATGAATCACTGAGAGTTGTAAGAGCCTCTCTCTCTAGAAATCACTTCAGAAACTTTGATCACTTTTACATTCACTGTTCATCATCGAAGTTCACTCAGTACTTTGTTTTTTCAAAAGAACTTGTATTTATAGGCAAAACTTTCTAATGGTCAGCTCCACTCCAATGGTCATATTTTCCTTAAATTTCAGAGGGACCTGGACACATGTCAAATAAACAACGGTTAGTTTGTAAAAGATTGTATGACACTGTTTCCTATATAAGAAAAAATATTTAGTTTAAGGTAAATGTTAAGTATAAGGAAACTTAGAATCCAATAATATTGGAATGATACATTAAGCAATTCTAAAAATATCAAGAAAACAAATTCTTAAAAAAATTCAAATCGGATTGAGAAAAACAGTATCACTATTTTTGGGTACCGATATCATAAAAACGGTATGACATTTGCAATAGATTCGGTATCGTAAAAACAACATGTCATTTGTACCAGAATCGGTATCATGAAAATAGCATGACATTTATACCGAAATCAGTATCATGAAAATAGCATGACATTTGTACTGGAATTGGTATCATGAAAACAACATGACATTTGTACCGGAATCAGTATCATGAAAACAACATGAAATTGGTACCGGAATCCATATCATGAAAACAGCATGACATCTGTACTGGAATCGATATCATGAAAACATCATGAAATTTGTACTGAAATTGGTATCATGAAAATAACATGAAATTTATACTGGAATTGGTATCATGAAAACTACATGACATTTGTTCCAGAATTGGTATCATGAAAACAAAATGTCAAATCTATAGGTAAATTTAATGATAGATTCGTAAGTATAATAGAATGAAAATTTTGAAAGTATAACAGAATGATATTTCTATAAGCAAACGTAATGATAATTCTGTAAGAATAACATAATGAAAAAACTATAAGTAAAACGAAAAAGAAAATTCGAAACTTAAGAAAAAGTGTTTGTGATTTTCAAAACATAAAACCATAAGGAATGGAGAAGTCATAAGATAACATTATCGACTCAAAAATCTCCCCATTTTTGGAAAGCACAAACAACTTTGATAAGGAAGAAAATATTGACTTTGATAAACAAGTATGATAAAACTTATCTCCCCCATTTTTTTAAAAGAAATTTAGGATGAATACAACTAACTACCCCTTAGGTTATGTTTCCCAAGGATCATATTCTATATATTTAGCATCCAGTTTTATTTATTAAGGAAGTATATCCTCCTTAGATAAAAATTTCTTCTTAAAAGAAACTCCCCCTTAGGAATTATTTCTTACCATACACCCCCTTAATATATTCTCCCTCTTTAGAGTCTTTATTAAATTATTCCTTCAAAATAAATTCTCCCCCTTTGTGATTTTCAAAAAAGGAATGGAGAAGTATAAGATGTACCTATAAGGTTAAATAATCCTACACTCGAAAAAAAGAAATATATGCAAGAAATTTCTTAAGGAAATTTTAGAAATAAATTTTAAATTACAACAAAACCTCAGAATGTAAAAAAAATAATCCATCCTTCTTCTACTCAGACAATATTTTATTTATCAAAGATTTAAGTTTCTTCACTTTCTTATGATATTCTTAATGCTTCTTCAGAAAGATCTCCTGATCCTAATTCTTATTTTATAAGGAAAATATCTTTTATTATTGAGATTTGATTATATCATCTTGATTTTTAATTAACTCCTCTTGAACAAAAACCTTTTTCACTAATTCAGCTCTAACTTCTTTATCACTATTTACATACTGGGAAACTGAATTGACTTGGATAACTTTCTCAGAAATGGATTTCTTTACTTTTTTGAACTCGGATTCACAAGTATTGAAAGCTCCGTTTGTTGAATCCATGGATTCACTGAACTGTATAAGCTCTTCATTGATGGTTTTGGTGTGGTTAAATACTTTCTTACATGTCACCTTCTTATCTTTATAATCAATCAAAATATTACTAAAGTCCGCTTATTGCTTGACCACCATGTCCATAAGCATATTCGTAGATCTCGTCTTTTGATTTCGGGTCTCTTTCATAATTTGACTCCGAGAATCTATATTTGCAATAACCGGAATAGTGCTGACAAACTTTTTTAGAGACATCTTGACAAATTCATTCTCAAAAGAAGACAACTATTTGGAATCCAAACTATATTTTCCTTTCTCAACCCTTCTTGGAGTTAAGTAATCCAGTTTCCCTGTCTTTTTGGAAGACTTATGAGGCATTTCTTTTTCGTATGAGGAAACCAAAACACTCTTTCCTTTTATAGGATTTCAAACTGGGGTTTTTTCATCTGATAATTGGATAACATTAATATCTCCTTGTTCATATTGTTAGCCTTCAAGTTTTTCTTCTTATGTTCCTTCTTGTCTTACTTCTTCCTGGATCTCTTCTTCTTCATCACTTTTTTGTCCAACCTAATCTTTTTCTTCTTCTTCCACTTCAACCTCATCTTCTTATTCAACTTCAACTTCTTCTTCGCCTTCAACTTCTTCTTCAATCTCATTATTTTCAGAACCGGAATTAGAATTTAAACTCTGAGGAGTTCCAATATAATCTCCCACTTCCATTAAAACATCATCACTATCTTCTTGAATGATATAATCATCCATTTCTTGAATAGGTTCTGATAATGGTAATACATTCTTGTCTTTCTGTATTTCCAGACTGGAAACCAGTTTCTTATGAACAACTTGAGGTTCAAATACTTGTTGAGAATTCTTCTATATAGTTTTCAGTAAAGACTGACACAATTGAGCTTCCGAGGATTTCTTCTTCAAGATATTCTCCTTATTTTCTTAATTCTATAAAATTTCAGCTTGGTTGATATTTAAGGCCATAGCCTCAGTAGTCTTTAAGCCAAAGGAAGGGTCACCTTTCTTTCTGGTAGCTTCCATCCCTCTCCATTTTTTAATGGTTGCATTGGAAAAGACTTTTGGCTTATTTTCATGAGGTGGTGCTAATACCGAAACATCAAGAATCGGTGCTGGTAAGCTCGGTTCTTCATGTTTCCTTTTCTTGGGAACCACTTTTGAAGATTCCAAACATCACCTTTGTTCTAGACAACCATTTCTTCAAAACATTTGGATTTCATTAAAAACTATACATTCATTATCTTTAGAGTATCATTTCTAAGAAAAAAATATTAAACAGCTTTGAGACTGATTGGAAAGGGACATTCAGCTCTTGAAGGCACAAAACAATTATCCTAGAGATAGTTGCCAGATACATAAGAATCTGAGATCTAATGTTTTCTCCTTTTTCTACCTGTATAGTGAGAAATATGTACTCAATCAATTTGATCTTCCTTATATTTACAAGAAATTCTTAAAGAAAGATATCACATAGCTTTAGAGAGTCCTTATCTCCTTTTCTTAGAATAAAGAAACCTTGCAACCAGAGAGATACCAGCTTATGATTTGTTGTAAGATTTTTAATCTTCGGATTCTAAACATACTTAAGACCAAGGTAGTCTAGAGCCTTGTATTTTTCAAAAGAACCTTCCTTAGTGTGAAGTTTGTGAGAGAATAAAATAGCATCTACTTTATACAACATGTTAAGAACATTTGATTCCTTTTTATAAGGAATTGTATAAGCCTTGTCATAACATTTGAACTTCAACATATCCTTACCATAATTTTGGAAGAATGTAACTGATTCATCGAATTGAATAACTAGATCAGGGTAAACCAGATCCTGATATTTCTCCTTTTCCACACATAAACTTTCCCATCTGTTAGTTCTTATGACCTTAGAGATAAGAGAGTCATACTTTTTAAAGAAGTTAGGTCATACCAATCTTTCACTAGAGATCACCCAATCCTTTATTTTCTTGAAAATTGGCATCTGTTCTGCTGATGATTCAAGAGACATTCAGAGTGAAAGAAACTACAGAGTCAGACTAAAGGATTTGAAGGCAATAGAAATTCAGAAAAAAGATCTGGGAAGATGAAGTGGAATTCAATAAATGAATCACCCCTTATATAGACATAGCTATGACTTTTCAACTTCCATAAGATAATCAAATGACTAAGAATAATGTGATCTGACTGGACGGTTGAGGATGATTGTAGGAAAAAAAATAAATTCCAATCTTTTGAAGTAAGGTAAATTAGGAATTGAAAATTTTGAAATACCAACAATCGAATGTTAAAATTAGAAGTTGAAGAGTAATAAAGTGTACCTTTTTAAATAATCTAAAGAATTTATCAGTATTATTATAATTCACTTGGAAGTTTTAGAAACCATGAATTTTTATTTTGAGAATTTCATTTTTGAGAATTTCAATTCTGAGAATTTCAATTCCAAGAATTTCAATTCTGAGAATTTCAATTCCGAACAGAAAGGTAATATGTATTTTCTTAGAGAAAATTTTTAAGGAAAGATAAATTTTCTTAAAAAAGAAGAGTAAGGAAAAACAAACAATCATATGTACTCCCCCTGAAATAAGGAGTAACTTAATGTTTGGAGATGATTTAAAAAATAAGTAGATATGAATGATTAACTTATAGTGATCATTACTATATTCTTTTTAATATATTCAAATCTATTAGAAGGTAATGGTTTTGTAAAAATATCAGCAAGTTGTTCTGGCGTTCTGATGAATTGAAGAATAATATCTCTTTTAAGTGTGTGATCCATAAGAAAGTGATGTCTAATATCTATGTGCTTTGAATGGATGTGATGCATAGGGTTTTTACTTAGGGAAATGGTTCTTGTGTTATCACACATTATTGTATTTTTATTAAAACTCATACCATAGTTTGTGAGTGTGTGTTGCATCCACAACACTTGAGCACAACAACTTCCAGCTGCTACATATTCAACTTCAGTAGTGGAAAGTGCTACAGAATTTTGTTTCTTGCAAGACCAAGAAACTAAGGAATCTTCTTAGAAATGACAGGTTCTGGATTTACTCTTCCTATCCATTTTATAACCACAAAATTCAGCATCCAAAAAACTATTGAGTTCAAAATCATTTCCTGAAAAATAAAATAGTCCAAAATCTAAAGTTCCCTTTAAATATCGATAAATTCTTTTTATAGCATTTAAATGGGATTATTTAAAATTTTCTTGGTATCTTGAATATAATCATACTGAGAACATTAAGTCAGGTTGACTAGCTATTATGTAAAGTAAACTTCATATCATTCCTCTATAATATGTTTGATCCACAGGTTTCCTACTTCATCAATATCAAGAGTATTAGAGGTTTTGATAGGACTTCTTATACTCTTAGTGTTGACATACCCAAAATTCTTAAGAAGATATTTCATATATTTACATTGAGATATATAAGTTCCTTATTGTTTTTGAAAAATTTGGAAACCAAGGAAAAAAGTTAACCCACCCATCATGCTCATCTCAAAATCAGATTTCATAAGATTCGCAAAGGAATCAGTTAAGGATTGATGAGTTGATCCGAAGATGATCTCGTCAACATAAATTTGAACAATAAAAATATCTTTATTAACTTTATAAATAAAAATGGTTGGATCATCGGTTCCCTTAACATAGTTATTTTGAATAAAAAATCTTGAATGTTTATCATACCAAGCTCTAGGGGATTTTTTAAATCTATATAAGGATTTGGTAAGTTTGTAAATATGATTAGGATGTTTTTTATCTGTAAAAATAGGGGGTTGATCTACATAAACCTCCAACTATACATAAACATTAATGAAATTACACTTCACATCCATTTGATAATGACTGAAATTAAAGAATGCTTCAAAGGATAAAAGAATACAGATAGATTCGATTCCGGTTATAGGAGAATAGATTTCTTCATAGTCTATGTCTTATTGTTGATTATAGACTTTAGCAACTAATCTTGCCTTATTTCTAAAAATGATTCCATTTCCATCACGTTTATTTCTAAAACCCCATTTTACTCCAATAATAGAAGTTTCCTTAGGTTTTTCAACCAAGGTCCAAACTTTATTCCTTATGAATTCATTGAGTTCATCTTGCATGACCTTTATCTAATCTTCATTACCCATGGATTCTTCAGAAGTATTTGGTTCAAATTGGGAATGAACAGAAACATGTTCAACTTCATTCATTAATGAACTTATGGTTATTACTGGTTGATTACTATTACCAATGATATTATCACTGGGATGATTCCAAAGTAACAACTGACATAGCTTTTAAAAAACTTTTTCATCAACATAGGGTAGAAAATCTTCACAGGTAAATGTTTCAGAAGTATTTGCCTAAAACACTTCCTTATATGAAAGATTTTATATCAAAGGTTGGTGATTGGTTTAAGAAAAACTATCAGAAATAAGTTTAGGTTGTTTGAAAACAAAAGGTTCAGTTTCATCAAATTAAACATGTACTGTTTCTTCCACATTACAAGTGTTTTTATTAAAAACCCTATATGCCTTAGAGTTAGTGGCATAGACTAATAAAATTCCTTCATTGGATTTGGGTGAAAATTTATGTAAGTTATCTTTAGTATTCAAGATGAATACGTTTCAACCAAAAACATTAAAGTAAGAAACTTTTGTTTTTCTTCCATTCCATAACTCGTAAGGTGTTTTATTAAGAAAATGTCTTATTAATACTCAATTTATAGTATAACAAGCAATAATTATAACTTTAACCCAAAAATGTTTAGCTATAGAAAATTCACTCAACATGGTTCTAGTCATCTCTTGAAGAATACTATTTCTTCTTTCAACAACACCATTTTGTTGAAAAGTTCTTGGAGATAAAAAGTTTTTAGTAATACCTTTCTTACTACAAATAGTTTCAAAATCTGAATTTTTAAAATATACACCATGATAACTATGAATAGTTATCAATGGTAGATTTTTCTCATTTTTAACTTGAGCTCTAAGGTTTTTGAAATAAGAAAACGCTTCCAATTTATCTTCTAGAAAATAGACCCAAGTAAATATAGTGTAGTCATCAAATAAGACAAACACATAGTATTTTCCTCCAATAATACAAGTTTGTGTTGGACCAAATAAGTCCATGTGAACTAACTGTAAGGAATTAGAAGTTGAAACTTCACTTATATATTTAAAGCTATATTTATGTTGCTTTCCAAATTGACAAGGATCACAGACTTTTGAAGAGTCAAACCTAAGTTTCAGTAGATCCTTAACAAGTTCTTTCTTAGAAATTTTACTAAGATTACTTAAGTTACATGGTCCTAGTCTTTTATGATAAAGCCAAGATTGATCTTAAAATTCACTAAATAAAGGTAGATCTTGACTTCTAAGGTCTTTTAGGTTTAAGGTGTACACATTCTCATGCCAAAGGTCAAAGAGAATAAAATCGTCCTTGGAATTTTGAACTAAGCATTTATCATTTCTAAAATTCACAAGGTAACCTTCATCAAATAATTGGATTATAATAATGAGGTTGTACTTAAGTCCTTTTACAAAAATAACATTTAAAATAATAGATTACCAAGAAGAATAATCACTAGTACAATCATGACCTTTAGCAGCCACCAAAAGCCATCACTAAAGGTCTATAGCGGCTGCCTAACATCCGCCAAACAGTGGCTGCTTTTGGCCCGTTGTTGTTGCTATTAGTGACCACCATTTGGTGGATGCTGAAGGCAATCTAGTATGGGATATGTCATCCACTGTAGGTGGTGCTGGAATCACCTACAACGGCCACCAAATGGCGACCGCTGTAGGTTGTACCTATAGCGACCTACAAATGGCAGCTGCTATAGGTTTTTAAATTTTTTTAAAAAAAATATCAATAATACAATAAAATATACCTACATAAATATCATCAGTAATCCTCCAAGATCCACATCCATCATCAAATATAACTGCATAACTAAATTTAATAAAAAAATTATTACCAAATAAAACCTATAAATAAATAATTCAAACAAATTAACATATTTCAATTCAAAATTACTATAACAGATCTAAAGTATTTTATTTTCAAAATATATTCATAATTTCAATTACCGTTTTAAAATTTTAAAATCATTAATTCTATGGTTTCAATTAGATTGTTTCCATGTGATTCTAGGTCAATCTGATGTCGTTCGCTATGCAATTGGCCGTTTATGACACCAGAAATGCATTTTTGGTCACTGTGGGCACATGACAACTTCGATTGATGTGTTTTTTGCCCTACCACTTTACAATTCACTCACCCATTCTTTTCATCTGATTTTAGGCCATTATGATGTCGTTCGGCCGGTTTGGACTGACCCACTCAAGTTTCTGAAGTGCGCACAACACTTAAAAAACACATATTGAGTCGTACCGTGCAAACCGCATGTCCTATTGATGTTCTTTCTCCTCATACATGTAAAGAATAATAATTAGATTATTTCCTTGTGATTTCAGGTCAATATGATGTCGTTCTCTATGAATTTGACCATTAAACGCACGTTTTGGCCATTTATGACACCAGAAGTGCGTTCTCGATAACCGCGGGCACACGACACCTCCAATTGATGTGTCGTCTGCCCGAACACTTCACAATTCACTCACGCGTTGTTTTTGTCTGATTTCAGTCCATTCTGACATCGTTCGGCTAGTTTGGACCACCCAACATGCATTTGTGAAGCGCACCCAACACTTAAAAAACGCATATTGAGCCGTACCACACAGACTTCATGTCTGATTGATGTGTCGTCTCCTCATACAAATCAAAAATAATAATTAGATTGTTTTCATGTGATTTTAAGTCAATCTGATGTCGTTCACTATGAATTTGACTGTTAAACACCCGTTTTGGCCGTTTATGACACTAGAAATGTGTTCTCGGTCACCGCAGGTACACGACACCTCCGATTGACATGTCGTCTATGCGTCCACTTCACAATTCACTCACCTATTTTTTATCTAATTTTAGGTCATTCTAACGTCGTTCAGCCAGTTTGGACCGCCCCACGTGCGTTTCTGAAGCGCGCCCAACACTTAAAAATGCATATTGAGTCGTACCGTGCAAACTGCACATCAGATTGACATGTCGCCTCCTCATACACATCAAGAATAATTATTAGATTTTTTTCCTGCAATTTCATGTCAATATGATGTCATTCTATATGAATTTGACTATTGAACGCTCATTTTGGACGTTTTATGACAACAGAAGTGTATTCTCAGTCACCGCAGGCACATAACACCTCTGATTGATGTGTCGTCTTCCTGAAAACTTAACAATTCACTCACATGTTGTTTTCGTCTTATTTCATTCCATTATGATGTTGTTTGGCCAGTTTGGACCGCCCCACGCACGTTTCTGAAGCGCGCCCAACACTTAAAAAATGCATATTGAGTCGTACCATGAAAACCACACGTCCGATTGACGTGTTGTCTTCTCATACACGTCATGAATAATAATTATATTGTGGTATTGTGATATCAGGTCAATCTTATGTCGTTCTCTATGAATTTGACTGTTAAATGCACGTTTTGGCCATTTATGACACCAGAACTGTGTTTTCAGTCACCGCGTCTACACAACACCTCCAATTGACATGTTGTCTACCTGACCACTTCAAAATTCACTCACCTATTCTTTTCATCTGATTTCAGGTCATTCTGACATCATTCAGACAGTTTGGACCGCCCCACACATGTTTCTGAAGCGCGCCCAACACTTAAAATGCATATTGAGTCGTACCATGCAAACAGCAAGTCTGATTCATGTGTTTTCTCCTCATATACGTCACAAATAATAATTAGATTTTTACCTTGTGATTTTAGGTCAATCTGATGTTGTTCGCTATGAATTTGAATGTTAAACGCCCATTTTGGCCGTTTATGACAACAGAAGTGCGTTCTCGATCACCACAGGAACACGGCACCTCCAATTGACCTGTCGTCTACCTAACCACTTTAAAATTCACTCACCCATTGTTGCCGTCTGATTTCAGGCCATTCTGACATCGTTCGGCCGGTTTGGACCGCCCCACGCGCGTTTCTGAATCGCGCGCAACACTTAAAAAAACGCATATTGAGTTCTACCGCACAAAATGCATGTCTGATTGACATTTCATCTCCTCGTACACGTCACGAATAATAATTATATTGTTTCCCTGTGATTTCAGGTTAATCCAATTTCATTCTATATGAATTTGACTATTAAACGCTCGTTTTAGCTGTTTAAGACACCAGAAGTGCGTTCTCGGTCACAGCAGGCACACAGAACCTCCGATTGATGGGTTGTCTGCCCAACCACTTCACAATTCACTCACCCGTTGTTGTCTTCTAATTTCAGGCCATTATGATATTGTTCAGCCAGATTGGACCGCCCCACGCGTGTTTCTGAGGTGCGTCCAACACTTAAAAATGCATATTGAGACGTACCTCACAAACCGTATTTCCAATTGATGTTTTGTCTCATCATACATGTCATGAATAATAATTAGATTGTTTCACTATGATTTCAGGTCAATATGATGTTTGTTTCTATGAATTTGACCGTTAAACACCCGTTTTGGCTGTTTATGACACCATAAGTGTGTTCTCGGTCACCACGGGCACACGGCACCTTCGACTGATGTGATTTCTACCTAAGCACTTCACAATTCACTCACCCATTGTTTTCGTCTAATTTCAGGCCATTCTGAGCTTGTGCGGCCGATTTGGACCGCCCCACGCGCATTTCTAAAGCGCGACAAACACTTAAAATATGCATATTGAACCGTACCATGAAAACCACATGTCTCATTGATGTGTTTTATCCTCGTACACATCATGAATAATAATTAGTTTGTTTCCCTATGATTTAAGGTCAATCTGATGTCGTTCTCTATGAATTTGACAGTTAAATGTCCGTTTTGTCTTTTTATGACACCAGAAGTGTGTTCTAGATCCCTAAAGTCATACAGAACCTCTGATTGATGTGTCGTCTACCCAACCACTTCGCAATTTAGTCACCCATTGTTGTCGTCTAAATTCAGTCCATTATGATGTCGTTCGTCCAGTTTAGACCACCCCACACGTGTTTCTGAAGCGTGCCCAACACTTAAAAAACACATATTGAGCACTACCGCACAAACCACATGTCTGGTTGACATTTCATCTCCTCATACATGTCAAGAATAATAATTATATTGTTTCCTGTGATTTCAGGTCAATCTGATGTCATCCATTATGAATTTTACCATTAAACGCCCGTTTTGGCCGTTTGTGACACCAGAAGTGCGTTATCGGTCACCGCAGGCACAAGACACCTCTGATTGATGTGTCTTCTACCCAACCACTTCACAATTCACTAACCCATTTTTTTTGTCTGATTTGAGGCCATTTCGACATCGTTCGGCCGGTTTGGACCGCCCCATGTGCGTTTCTGAAGCACGCCCAACACTTAGCAAAAGCATATTGAGTCGTACCGTGAAAACTACACGTCTGATTGACGTGTTGTCTCCTCGTATACATCACAAATAATAATTACATTATTTCCCAGTTATTTCAGGTCAATATATTATTGTATACTATGAATTTGATGGTTAAATGCCTGTTTTGTCCGTTTATGACACCAGAAGTGAGTTCTCGGTCACCGCGAGCATATGACACCTCCGATTGACATGATGTCTGCTCGACCACTTCGAAATTCACTCACCCATTGTTTTCTTCTGATTTCATTCCATTCTGACATCGTTCATCTGGTTTGGACCGCCCCACGTGCGTTTCTAAAGCGCCCCCAACACTTAAAAATGCATATTGAGTCGTACCGTAGAAACCGCACATTTGATTGACATGTTGTCTCCTCATACACATCATGAATAATAATTAGATTTTTTACCTGTGATTTTAGGGCAATATGATGTCGTCTTCTATGCATTTGACCGTTAAACGCCTATTTTGGCCGTTTATGACACCAGAAGTGCGTTCCCAGTCACCACGGACACACGAAACCTCTGATTGATATTTCGACTACCTGACCACTTCAAAATTAACTCACCCATTGTTGTCTTCTGATTTCAGGTCAATTTGACGTCGTTTGGACGGTTTGGACCACCCCACGTGCGTTTTTCAAGCGCGCCCAACACTTAAAAATGCATATTGAGTCGTACCATGCAAACTGCATGTCCGATTGACGTACCATTTCCTCTTACATGTCACGAATAATAATTAAATTGTTTTCCTGTGATTTCAGGTCAATCTTATGTCATCCGCTATGAATTTGACCGTTAGACGCCCGTTTTGGCCGTTTATGACACTAAAAGTGCATTCTCAGTCACCACTGGCTCATGGTACCTATGATTGACATGTCGTCTTCCCTACCACTTCAAAATTCACTAACTTATTGTTTTTGTCTAATTTCAGTTCAATCCGACATCATTCGGCTGGTTTGGACCACCCCACACGCGTTTTTGAAGTGCGCCCGACACTTAAAAAACACATATTAAGTCGTACCGTGAAAACCGCATGTCCAATTGACATATCATCTCCTCTTACTCATCAAGAATAATAATGATATTGTTTCCCTATGCTTTTAGGTCAATCTGATGTTGTTTTCTTTGAATTTGATCGTTAAACTCCCGTTTTGTCAGTTTATGACACCAGAAGTGCATTCTCGGTCACTGTGGGGACACGACACCTCCGATTGATGTGTCGCCTGCCTGAACACTTCAAAATTCACTCACCCATTGTTTTTGTATGATTCTAGGTCAATCTGACATTGTACAGCTGGTTTGGACCACCCCATGTGCTTTTCTAAAGAGCGCTCAGCACTTATAAATGCATATTGAAACATACCGTGAAAACCGCACATCCGATTGACATTCCATCTCATCGTACACGTCCTAAATAATAATTATATTTTTTCCATGTGATTTCAGGTTAATCTGATGTCGTACTCTATGAATCTGACTGTTAAACGCCCGTTTTGGCCGTTTATGATACCAGAAGTGCATTTTCGGTCACCGCAGGCACACGGCACCTCCGACAGACGTGTCGTCTACCCAACCACTTCACAATTCACCCACCCATTATTTATGTCTGATTTCAGGGCAATATGGCATCATTCGTCTGGTTTGGACTGCCCAACGCTCATTTTTGAAGCACGCTCAACACTTAAAAAATGCATATTGAGTCGTACCACACAAACTGCATGTCTGATTGATGTGTTGTCTCCTCGTAAACATCACAAATAATAATTAGATTGGTTCCATGTGATTTCAGGTCAATATGATGTCATCTTCTATGCATTTGACCATTAAATGCCCGTTTTGGCCATTTATGACACCAGAAGTGCGTTCTCGGTCACCACGGGCACATGGCACCTCTGATTGATGGGCCATCTACCCGACCACTTTAAAATTCATTCACCCATTATTATCTTCTCATTTATGGTCAATCTAACATTTTTCGGCCAGTTTGGACCACCCCATGCACGTTTCTGAATCGCGCCCAACACTTAAAAAATGCATATTGAGCCGTACCGCGAAAACCGCACGTCCGATTGACGTGCCGTCTCCTCATACATGTCACAAATAATAATTATATAGTGTCCTAATAAACCTAGAAATCTATAAATATCGAAAGAGTTCTCAGGCTTCTCCCAAGAAACAACTACCTAAACTTTCTCTCCATCCACTAACACACCTTCCTCGGAGATTATTTGACCCTGTAACTATACCTAATCAATAAAAAAGTGACATATATATAGCTTGGAATATATTCTATGCTCTATAAGTGTAATCTAGATGATGTAAAGATACTGGGTATGATCATCATCAGTCTTGGAGTGCACAAATATTTCATCCAAAAATACTAAAACAAACTAATCTTGGTAAAAATGGAATATTTTATTCATCAAGGATATAAAAACTTCTAGATAATTCATCAACACAAATTAAATTACCTCATGCATGGGGTTCATACCCATCTGGATCACCAATATCACTGTGATTTCCACCAGCTGTATTCAGATCCTACAATATATATCAATATTTTGTATCTTAAACATATCAATAAAATTCAATCTGGGTATGGTTTTTTTTATTTTTTACCTATGGTTCCATTTGTTGTGTTATCATTTCATCGATACGTGATGACATTTGTGACAACCTCTCCTCATACTCTGCACGTAACTACTGAAACTACGCATCCATATTGCGCTGCATATCCTGCATGGGAGCATCTATCTCAGTCTGTGTGCGCATCCCTGAATCTCTACATGCACCCATCGCATCTTCTCTAACAAATGCATGCCATGGGACACCACCACCATAAGTCAAAGAATAACCATGATTGTCATGACCCACGACACAATTAAATATTTCATCTCTATGCATAGTACTATGACGTTGCTCCTCTGGAAACTTTGCTAACTGAGCGTTAAACTGAGCCTATATCATATAATTAATCAATGAACAAATATGAATAATTTATATAAAATAAAAATACATTTATTAGTAAATAATTTTCTTAATATCACACCAGCAACATTAGATCACCCACCCTACGAGTCCTCACCCCTATGGACATCCAATCGATTGTCTCTCCGTGTTGGTGTAAATATAAAAAAGGGGTTCACCATGTTATACTACAATATTTTTAAAATATGAATGAATAGTGAATTCTAAACTTACATCATGTCTGAGTTGTGACACATGTCGAGTTCCAAGTCTGGAAGGCGTGCCCTACATCGCTTGATTATGTGAATGACGAGCAGAATCGGTCTACATTCAATGTATTTACTTAATAGACATTTGAAAAATTAGTAATTTATAGATTAAAAGTAATAAATCTTACCATCACCGCCTCACTCGACCTAAATGAAACCAAATCCTGCCACTACGCAGGAAGAATGCCCGGAGGGACTCGTTGTAGAATGTCTGGCACACCCGCAAATGGTGTCCAGTGATCTCTCTTCACCCTTGACTTGTAATAATTCTATAATTTTTGGAATTTGGACATACATACATCCTAAAACTCATCTAGACAGGATGAAAAATTATCCTGTTAAAAAAAATTGTCAGTAGATGGGACAATAATAATAACAATATTATGAAAAATTAAACATTGAATTTACCTGAACCTCCCTCCATAATCTGTCCATCATATCCTGGGGGAAAGAACTCCATTCATGAGTCATTAGAGGTAATATGTGTGAGTGTCATATCATATAACCAAACTGATGACTCAATATAGTAGCACCTTCTCTGACTAGATGAAATGTGTCATCAAATAACACATCCAATCGGGCTGCAGAGTTCCAGGATCAAACCCCTCTACCAGTACCCCTACATCTGCTAGAAGATGCACTAGATCCTGATAAAAATAAATTCATAATTCAATTACAATATAAATTAATTATTAGAAACAGTTAGGTAAATATACACAGAAAATTACAATCAATTAATTTAGAAAAATGAAAACATACATACCGACAACATCAGGTGAACCACTGTGACCACCCTGTGACATACCTAGATTAAAAGAAATTATAGTTAAATCAAGCAATTTTTATTCATATATAACTCATAAATATTTTTACAAACAATAACTGGGTATATAATAATAATTTTTACTAATCATGAAAGTCTATTGTATCTCCTTCAACTGTCTCTCTAGACCATTGTATATCTTCATCTCGTACAACTATTATTGTTTAGTCAAGTGTTTGATAAGAAAATGTGACAATTTCAGGTTCCTCTTGGTCAATAAAAAAACACTCTTCTAGACATTTTCACCATAACTTTCCAATTAGAATCAATACTGACAAAGTAAACTTGTTCTACCTGTGATGTTAGTATGAAGGGCTCATTTCTTACTTGGTCATCTTTATATAGCATATTGTTAAAGTTTACTAACGTAAATTAGAAGTTATCAACTTTCATTCCACAAACTGGATCAACCCAATCACACTTTAACAATATTTGTTTTAAGCCACGACCATAAATAACCTCAATAATATCTCTCAGCACTCCATAATAATAACCCTCACCAACAAAAGAACAACCAACACCTCTATTTTGTGTGGCTCGGTTCATGTCAACATCGCTAATACGAAATCAAAATCTGTTAGCATCCAAATACTTGTAGCAACGAGCTGTAATAAATGGACCATCAGCTAGTTGGTTGATTTCTTCACTCACATGTTGGGTTAAATCACGTAACTTTTGAATCTGCAAATTTCACATATATAGTTTAATGGATAAAGGATTGTGAAAATACAACTAAGTTTCACTATAAAAATATTAAATCAATTATTCTTACATGAGTCTTGAACCACTTGTGAAATGTGTTGAAATGTTGTTTTTGGATTTGATAGTCAGTTTCACGGGGCCTTTCACGTTTCAACTCAGCAATATGCATCCTAAATCACAACACAATATAAGGTAAGCAATAAAATAAATATAGAAACAAAATACCCATCAACTATGAAACTTACTGTATCAATGGAATAACTGATGGAGTGTTTAACAACACATATCGATGAGCTTGAACCCACTCATTGTTCCGCATATCAAACGTTATTCCTTATCCAATTGGACCCTCATCATTCTAGGAGGGTTTATCTATATTTTTTTAACCTCATCAATATATGAAGCACAGAAATTAGTACACTCATCCATTAAATATTCCTTATAAATTGAGGCTTCCAGACAAGCATTGTTGCAAACATACCGTTTCAATGTATTTAAGTTTCACTCTATTGGATTCATCCACCTGAATTGCATAGGACCACCATCAATGAATTTACCAGTTAAATTCACGTTCAAGTGAACCATGACATCAAAAAAAGATGGCAGAAATAGTTTTTATAGGTGACATAGTAAAAGTACAATCTTATCCTGCAACCTTTTCAAATCACTCATGCAATGATTCCTAGAACAAAGCTGTCTGAAAAAAATTATAAACTCTAATCAATGGCTCAACAACCTGGGCAGGTAAGCAATCACGAATTTCTATAGGAATTAATAGTTGAAGCAGAATATGATTATCTTGACTTTTAAACCCCTATAATGTAATCCTCATCATATTCACATGCTTGGAAATATTATATCAATAACCATATGTCACCTTAAAGGTCTTAAAAATTGAAAGAAATTTTTGTTTCTTTTTTTACTCATTGTGTACTGTGCAGCAGGCATGTATGCCCAATTACCTTCACCCAGCTGTAAATGTAAAGGTTTTCTCAATCCCATTTCTTGAAAATCACTTCGATAATTATCATTGTCCTTTGATTTCCCCTTGATTCCTAAAATGGTGCATAGTATATTATCACATACATTTTTTTCAATGTGCATCACATAAAATTATATCTTAAAATATTATATTTCTAATAAGGAGATTCAAAAAAAATACTCTGTTTCTTCCAATTATGACTGCGCAGTCTATTTTTAGTAGGAATAGAAGGAAATTTAGGAACCAATAAATCTTGAAAATCGTACATTGTATAGATTTTTTCTTGATCAAGTTGTGCACAAATTTGAACCCCAGATAATATTTGTGGTGATGGTTCATACTCCTAATTCCCGTCAAACGATACATGGTCTTTTCTGAACCTATTCAGTGGAGGAAGAAAGCATCTATGACCAAGATATGCTCACTTTCTACAGTGCTTAATCCATATAGATTTCTTACTCTTATAAAAATAAGGTAAAGAAAATTCTCCTTTTGTACTCCAACCTGATAAGTTAGCATACTCTGGGAAATCATTAATTGTCCATAAAAAGTGGCCTGAAGTCTAAACATTTTATTAGCTTTCGATTCAAAATTCATTACACCATCAGCCCAAAATTCTTGTAGCTCATCAATCAAAGGTTTCATATAAACATTTATTTTATCACCAGGTCCTCTTGGTCCATCAATTATAATTGACAGTAACAAAAAAGGTTTCTTCATACATACCCATGGGGGAATGTTGTATGGAACCAACACCACTATCCACATACTATGTGTCGCACCAACCATAGACCTAAATGGGTTAAAACCATCTGCTGCCAAACCCAGTAAAATATTATGATCATCTAGGGAAAAGTTTGGGTGTCTTTGATCAAACTCTTTCCATGCCAAAGAATCTGACAGGTGAGTTAATTTATCAACCTCTTTCATTCTCTCTGAATTCCAAGTCATCAATTAAGCAATTTTAGTTAACAAGAATAATCTCTTCAGTCTCGGTTTTAGTGGGAAATAATGCCACTGTTTAGAGGCAACTTGTTTCCCTTGATTCAAGACTCTCCCATGAATAATATGACTACCTTGATTAATCTCATTGTTATTCCACCTGTATGTATAGCAAATAGTAAAAATATTTAATTGTGCATTCTCTTTACTAAACAACATACAATTATTGAGACATGTGTTGGTTGTATCATATGTAAAACCAATATCATCAATCAACTTTTGAGATTGATAGAATGACTCTGGAATCTTCACTACAGCAGGGAGTACCTTCTTCAACAATACCAACAACATGTCGAATGAGGTGTCTGACCACTGGTTTAAGGCCTTCAGGTGTAATAATTCAACAATGAATGACAGTTTACTAAATTTAGTGCATCCAGTATATAATTATATACGTGCATCATCAATAATTTCAAAGAATTTCAATTCTTCTCCATCTAAAAAAGAACGGGGATTACTCAATCTAATGTTGTCATTTACAACATTACTATCTTCAGGTTGAAACGGACGCATCATATCATTGAGCATTATGTTCATTGGATCAAATGTTCTCGAATCAATATTCATATGAATGCATTTTGAGTGATGACATGAAACAAAATCTTCTCCATGACGTGTCTATGCCTTATAGTTTTTCAAAATCCCATTCAAAAAAAATGTTCTCTAACACTATCTCGTTTGAAGAGATATCTATTTTCACATTTTTTGCATGGACAACAAATCATATCGCTTGGAAATTTGTTGGTGAAATCCATAAATCGCTTAATCCCCTCATAATATTTAGCTGAAAACCTATCTTGCATATCAATCCATCTCTTATTCATATCTTTATTTAATAGAAATAAAAAGTGAAATATCTTATTTAAATTCTAAAAAAACACATATCATTAAAATTTAAAAATCATTGACTTCAAATCTAATTTGAAGGGTAAAAAACATTACCTGTAGAGGACTCGACCATGGGTAATGGGGTGTGACTCGATTTTATATCCATGACGGCGCAACGACTTGGTGACAGGGGTTCGACAGCCAGACTCGAAAGAGACAGAATCGTTGGACGAAGCATGGGAGGTTTCTACAAGGCAGGGCACGATGGACCGGGAGGTTCCAATGGAGGTGGGATGTGAGGACTTGACGGAGGGATGCAGTGGGGTCAGGAGGGGATGACGGCAATGGGACTGTCTGAAGGTGCAGTGCAGAGGCAGGGGTGGGGGTTGTCAAGTCGTGAGGTGTCGGGGTCGCGGGGGGCGCAGTGTAGAGGCAAGGTGGTGGGGGTCGCCGGGGTTGCGGGTGGCGCAGCGCGGAGGCAAGGGGGTAGGGGTCATCGGGGGTGGGGGTCCCTGGGGGTCGGGGTCACCGAGGGTCAGGGTCACCGAGGGTTGGGTTTGCGGGGTCGGGGAGGGGTGGGTCGTAGGGCTGGGGAGGGGTGGGTCGCAGGGTCGGGGAGGGGAAAATTAGGTCGTGCGGTTGGGGAGAAGAAAATTAGTGCGCGGGGTGTAGAAAAATGCAGTGTCCTCCATTTAGCGGCCACTGTTGATAGTATTAGTGTAACGACCCAAACTTTTTAAATAGTATATTAACTTACTCTTAACGATTTAATAGATATGTTAATGGTTAATGCATAAAGAGGAGTCGATGGCTTCATCCAGTAGACTCGAACCTTATGAGGCCCACTTATTAGAGCTTGGGAAGGAGGTGGCATCTTTGGGCTTCGCTTTGGACCAAGCCCAAGCCGAACTCCAGCGTGTCAATCTTGAACGGAAATGCCTATGGGAGAGGTTCAAGATAGTAGAGATTACTACTAGGGAAATGTTATCTGAGCCTCCCTCAGATTCTCTCACCATAGCACACCTTACACTTAGGTCTTATGCCGGTGTTATAAGGGGCTATGTGACGAGACCCTAGCTTCTTTGTGTAATCCTTTGGGATGAATGAATTGAGATTTCTTCCTTTAGTGATGTTTGTGAAATTTCAAATGTCCGGATAATTTTAGGACATATTTTATTGATGAATTTTGAAAAAAGGATATTTTAAAATATTTATGTAAACCCTAAATAATTAATGATGTGTAATGATTTTCAAAAAATGGTCTTCTACAAAAGTTTTCAGTAAGGAATTTGGAGTCTAATAAGATCAACAAAATTTTTGATGAATAGTAAATTATGAGTAGTGATTTTATGCTTAGGATTAGTAATGTGACCAAATGGATTAGTAATTTCACTCAAAGAAATTTTTAATATAATTTAGACACCTAGATTATGTAATGTGATTCAATAAAATGGGTAAATAACGGTTTCATAAATTATTAGTCAAGTATCAGATTTTCAGGTGAATAGTGTTTTTTAATTAAAAATTTAATTAAAAATAATTACAAAATTATTTTTATAAAAAGGGCTTTATTTTTGAACTCAGAGCATCAATATTATGTTATGGTAATTTTTTGGGATTTTTTTGAAAAAAATGAATTCTTGATGAATAGTGATTTTATTTAAAAATTAAATTAAAAATATTTAGAAGATCATTTTTATAAAATGGAGTTCATAAATTTAATTAGAGCATCGATATTTGGTTAAGGTGAATTTTTGGGATTTTTATGAGAAAGATGAATTTTCAGTGAATAGTATAAATACAGTTTTAGGGTTTCGGTATGTTTAATGACATCATAACTATGTCATGATGATGTCATGAGGTATTTTAAGGATTGGTCGGCCAAGGGTGATGAATTATTGTATTGTGGGGCCCATGTGGCCTAACTCCGTGGTAAATTCCATGGGAGAGCACATGGTTTTGATAAAAGCACTTGTGAGGTGTCCCCTGGCCATTAATGCTTTGTCCCCTCACTTTCCCTATAAATACCCACCCTTTCCTCCTTTAGTTTTCACTCCCAACTCTCCCTCAACGATGTTATGGTCTCCTTACCTCCCAAGGAGTCCTCCCAAGGTTCCCCCAAGCCATCAAGGTCCAAACCTTTGAGTTTTAAGAGTTACGTTTTAACTTAAGGGATCCGACCTCTCTGTTTCTTTCCATGTAATCTCTTTTATGTCATTCCTTTTATGCTCCATGTTCTTTTGTGAGATGATGTTCTTTTATATTCCTCTTACTGCCCTTTTCATTTTTATATGATGAGATATCCCCTCTTACTCTCATCATTTCTTTTTATGAAAGTTTAAGTGACACCGTTAGGTTGCCGAATTTTTAAGGGATTCTTTCACCCTTCTCATTTTTCAAGTTCGATTTTCATGTCAAGTCTTTCAAGTTCCTTTTTATTATGTTGGGGGTATGATATCTATATCTATCATACTGATATCTTATTATAATATGATGAGATACCCTATTTGATCTTGTCAAATCATTTTTTATTGAAGTTTAAGTGACGTCGTTAGGCTGCCGAATTTTTATAAGAGAAATCTTATTTTTGTCTTACTTCCATGTTTTTCATTTCAAATGGTATGTCCATAAAATTTCATTACCATGATTCATATCCCTTATATTTTGTCCCTATAATATTTTTATAGATCATTTATGAGTGGGTGACTCATGTCCCCTCTCTTTTCAATGTTTTCTAAAACCCTGTAATGTAGCTGTTATGCTGCAGAATTTTCGTCTCAAAATGCCTCTCTCTTTTTATCAAAATTATTTTATGTTATTAAGTGAATACTCAAAGCTATTATTTATATAGGTGTATTCACATATATATCAAAATTTTATATTTTAAATTCTGATATTTACATACATGAAACCCACTTTCCCTTTCCGTGGGTTTAAAGTGACATAAAGATCATGTCTTTAAACAGTTTTTAAAACGTTATGATTAGGAAATGAAACCCATTTATTTTATGCCATATGGGTTGTTTATGAAATGATTGATGATGATATATGTGGCTCACATGATAATAAATACATGTCAAGGGTGTGCCCAGATAGCTCTCCAATGCATTGGTTAAAGACTTAATCTCTAGAGATGACTTTTTAGACTGATACCTTGGTTAATAACCTTGGTAATTTTTAATGACACCTTAGGGATGGACCTTGGTGAAACGAAATGATTGTCAATATTAAATGTTGCAGCCACATATTCAAGTTATGAAAAATGTTATTTTTATTATGATGTATCTCATGATTTCTTTCTCATGCCTTAAAGTTCTTTTCACGTCCTTATTGAAGTATCTCAAGTTCACATGTAAAATGTTTCTCTTGTTTCCCTTACTGGGCCTTCTGCTCACCCTTTCCTTTGATGTATGTCCCCAGGTTATGAGTTGCAGTAATGAACCTAGGATGAACTTAAGGATAAGCCTTTCAAGTGTTTAATAGGAATGTTTTATGTTGTTTTCATGTATTATGTTCTTTGTTTCCAAGACACTAAACCTTAAAGATCCTCAGTTCTGTGTAATGAAATGAAAGTTTATGTTATAAAAAGACGGGATGCTATAGTTGGTATTAAAGGATGGTTTAGTTATTTCTGTAAATTAGGATATAAAAACTTTAGGAAGAACCCTATAGAAAAGTTTAAATATAGGAAAACTTCCTGGTATTTTGGTAAGTATTGAGTAAGTGGTTTATCAAACAAATACATCCCTGTCTGGATACGAGCAGGTAGAGGCGGCTCTGGCACTGATGTATGTAGGGGTAAAACCCGAAAACACTACTTTGAGATATACTCAAACGGGAACTGGTTCACAATAATGGGCCTTGCTGCTCTCTTGGTTATGACACTCCCGGGGGATATGTTTGGTTAATCAGAAGCTTTTTATGAATCATTATGAAGGAATTATAGAGAAGTGTAAGTGTCTAAGCATGAAGTCTTAGTTAAAAGATTCATAAATGAAATAAGTTTCTCACTAAGGTTTTATTCTTTTAGAAAATGGCGGGAAATAGGAGGAACCGTGCCGATGGTGACCGCAATGCACCATCTGCTGACGGCCCTCCGATGGAAGCCAGAATGGAAACATTCATGCGAATGATGAACCAACTGACTCAAGTTATGAGTAATAACTTGAATCAAGCTGGGAGGCCGACCTCACCACGAAGGGAACAACACTCTGTTGAGTCCTTCATGCATCAACGACCACCATCATTCAGTGGATCTACTGAACCTTTGGTTTTGGAACAATGGATAAGCTCAATTGAAAAGATCTTTTCTGTACTCCTTTTTTCGGAATAAGAAAAATTTACCCTTGCTGTTTATTGCCTAGAGGGAGAAGCTGATCAGTGGTGGTCACTGGTCAAAAACATGAAGCCTAGAGGAGAGATGGAAGCTATGTAGTGTGAATAATTCTGGGGAATATTCTTTAACAAGTATTTCCCTCGTTCCATGAGAACGAGAATGGAGAAAGGGTTTCTCGAGCTGAAGCAGAAGGAGAACGAATCTGTCGGAAGCTATGAGATGAACTTCACCCGACTTTCACGATATACCTCTAGATTTTTCATGGATCCAAGTGGGAAGGTTGATAGATTTTTCGGTGGACTAATACCTCATCTGCGGAAGAATTTAGCCAACCGGGACTACAATAGCTATGAGGAGATCGTGCGGAGTGCAATGAAATTCGAGCTAGAGTTTGGTGAGACACAGTGGTCTCATAAATCAAATGACAAGAAGAGATCATTGGAGCCCAGTTTAGGAAAGACTTTTGATCAGGGAATAGGTGGAAATCAAATGCAACTTACCACATGCAATAAATGTGGGAAGAAGCATCCGGGGAACTTCTTGGTCAGAAGTGGAAAGTGCTACAAGTGTGGAAGAGGAGGCCATATTGCTCGAAATTGTTGTAGTGAGGTGAAGCCTCAACTCCCCAACACTAACGACAGAGGAAAGATGGTTTTGGCCTTACTTGAAGTCCATTGCTACAAGTGTGGACAGCTTGGGCACTATGCTAATCTCTGTCCAAATCCAAGGGCAGTGGAGGGGAATCACCATCAACCTCATCAAAGGCCAGGGGAGCAAGTTCATGCTTTTGCTATCACAAAAAATGAAGTTGAAGCTCCGAATGATGTGGTAGTAGGTACTCTTGTTGTCCTCTAAAATCTAGCAACTACTTTGTTTGATTCTGGTTCTACGCATTCCTTTATTTCCTCCAAGTTTTCAAAGAATATAGAATCAATCCTGGAACTTCTTGAGGTAGAGTTGTCAGTCAAGACTCCAAGTGGGATTATCCATGCACCAACAATGTTTAGAGACTCTAGTGTTTACATTAGTGAGCACAATCTTATCGCAAATCTAGTATTCATTCCCATGTTGGAATTCGACGTTATACTAGGGATGGACTGGCTCTCAAATTATAATGCTAAGATCAAATGCAGAAGTAAGGAAATATCAGTAGTCTTGAATAAACAACCTATAGTTATCTTCCAAGGAGAGATATCCTGACCTAATCCCTATCTAGAAGCACCTCCTATAGCTTTCTTTATGGATTTAATTGGTGATGATGATGAAGGAAAAGGGAGCATACCAATAGAAGATGTTATAATTGTTCAGGAATACATGGATGTATTTCCTGAGGAGTTACCTGGACCTCCCCCAGAAAGAGAGGTAGATTTCTCCATTGAACTCGTACCTGGATCTCAACCGATATCAAAGACCCCGTATAGAATGGAAAATGTGGAGCTAGAAGAGTTAAAGAAACAACTCCAAGACTTGTTGGAGAAGGGGTTTATACGACCGAGTGTGTCTCCTTGGGGGGCACCAGTTCTCTTTGTAAAGAAGAAGGATGGATCAATGCGGCTATGCATTGATTATAGAGAACTGAACGGGATCACATTGAAGAATAGATATCCTCTTCCAAGAATTGATGATTTATTTGACCAACTTCATGGGGCTCAATTCTTCTCTAAGATTGACCTTCGATCTGGTTATCATCAACTGAGGGTGAAGAAGGAATATATTCCAAAGAATTCCTTCCGATCAAGATATGGTCATTATGAGTTTACTGTTATGCCCTTCGGCTTGACTAATGCTCCTTCTATTTTCATGGATTTGATTAATAGAGTCTTTAAGGACTACCTTGATAACTTTGTGGTAGTTTTTATTGATGATATTTTGATATATTCAAAAAGTCGTGAGGAGTATGAAGATTATCTGAGGGTTATTTTGAAAACTCTACGGAAGGAGAGGCTCTTTGGAAAGTTCATCAAGTGTGAGTTTTGGTTACAACAAGTGGCTTTCTTGGGGCACATCGTAACCAATAAAGGAATCTCGGTTGACCCTGCAAAGACAATGGTTGTGGAGGAGTGGCCTCAACCCACAACAGTAACTGAGATTCGTAGTTTCCTTGGTTTAGCGGGATATTATAGGAGTTTTGTGAAAAACTTTTCATGGATTTCTAATCCACTAACCAAGTTGACTAAAAAAGGGGTTAAGTTTATCTGGACAAAGAAATGTGAGGAATGTTTCCAAGAGCTGAAGAATAGATTGGTTACTGCACTTGTGTTAACACTACCCTATATCGGAGAAGGATTCATTATTTTTAGCGATGCATCTCTGAAAGGGCTTGGGTACGTCCTCATGAAAAATGACAAGGTAATTGCTTATGCATCTCGACAGTTGAAGATTCATGAGCAGAATTATCCTACGCATGATCTAGAGCTGGCGGTAGTTGTTTTTGCTCTAAATATATGGAGGCATTATCTTTATGGGGAGAAATGTGATATATACACTGACCACCAAAGTCTAAAGTATATTTTCACACATAAAGAATTTAACATGAGACAAAGGAGATGGTTGGAGCTTATTAAAGACTATGATTGTTCAATTCATTATCACCCTAGAAGAGCAAATAAAGTCACGGATGCATTAAGCAGGAAAGACCATGTTGTTATGGCAACAATGAGGATCCTAGGAGATCCCTTGATTAAAGATCTAGTAAAACTGGACATGGGAATTATAAGGAAAGGGACATCATCAACCCTATCCCAAATTATTTCTCAACCTTCATTACTAGAGAAGATCAAGAAGGCTCAAAAAGAAGATCCTTTGCTACAGGAGAAGTTGGAGGCTGTAAAAGATGGGAAGTTCCCTGATTTAAATATTGATCAAGAAGGTGTATTGAAATTTTGTACAAGAATACGTGTTCCATCTATTCCGGAGATAAATAAAGAACTGATGGATGAAGCTCATAGCTCTACTTTCTCTATACATCCGGGAAGCACTAAAATGTATAGAGACCTTCGTGATCATTATTGGTGGGATAACATGAAGAGGGAGATTGTTGATTACACTACAAGGTGCCTGGTGTGTCAGCAAGTAAAGGCAGAATGACAACTTTTTAAGGGGGTATTACAACCGCTACCCATACCAGTATGGAAGTGGGATAATATCACTATGGAATTTGTAACTGGTCTCCCGAAAACATCCAAAGGAAACAATGTGATATGGGTTATTGTGGACCGTCTCACCAAGACAGCCCATTTTATCTCTATTCGGGAAGATTTTTCTCTGGATCAGCTTGCCAAGATATATGTGAAAGAAGTGATAAGGCTGCATGGGGTACCACTATCCATCGTGTCTGATCGTGACCCAAGATTCACATAAAAAAACTGGAGAAGTCTTCAACATGCTCTGAATACTGAATTGAATTTTAGTACGGCCTATCATCCTCAAAATGATGGACAATCTGAAAGGACTATTCAGACACTCGAAGACATGCTGAGATTATGCTCAATGGAATTTAAAGGTGGATGGGATCAACACCTCCCATTAGTTGAGTTATCCTATAAAAACAGCTTCCATTTGAGTATTCAGATGGCACCCTATGAAGCTCTTTATGGAAAGCGATGTATAACTCTTACTTGTTGGGATGAAACTGGTGAGAGAAAGATTCTTGGGCCTGATCTTGTGCAAGAGATGACAGAACAGGTTCCTGCCATCCAACAACACATAAAGGCTGCTCAGAGTCGGCAAAAGAGCTATACTGACAATCGTCGAAGGGACTTGGAGTTTGGTGTTGGTGACAAAGTCTTCCTTCGAATTTCTCCATGGAAGAGATTCATGCGGTTTGGGAAGAAAGGGAAGCTCAGCCCTAGGTACATTGGCCTCTATGAAATCCTTGATCGTATAGGAGCAGTGGGCTATCGTCTAGCACTTCCACCGAACCTAGCTCAAGTTCACAATGTCTTACATGTATCTCTCTTGAGGAAGTACATACCCGACCCTTCGCATGTACTGAACCCAGAGGTGGTACAACAGGAACATGACCTCTCTTATGAGGAGCGGCCAGTGGAGATCTTAGACCGTAGAGACAAGGTTCTACGAAACAAGACTACCCACCTTCTGAAAGTGTTGTGGAGGAATCATAAATATGAAGAAGTGACTTGGGGGCCTGAGGAAATGATGAAGCAAAAGTACCCTCAACCTTTCGACTATGCCTCAAGTATAAATTTCAGGGACGAAATTTCTTAAGGGGGAAGAATGTAACGACCCAAAATTTTTAAATAGTATATTAACTTACTCTTAATGATTTAATAGAGATGTTAATGGTTAATGCAGAAAGAGGAGTCGATGGATTCATCCAGTAGACTCAAACCTTATGAGGCCCACTTATCAGAGCTTGAGAAGGAGGTGGAATCTTTGGGCTTCGCATTGGACCAAGCCCAAGCCGAACTCCAGCGTGTCAAGCTTGAACGGAAACGCCTACGGGAGAAGTTCAAGTTAGTAGAGATTACTACTAGGGCAATGTTATATGAGCCTCCCTTAGATTCTCTCACCATAGCACACCTTACACTTAGGTCTTATGTCGGTGTTATAAGGGGTTATGTGACGATACCCTAGCTTCTTTATGTAATCCTTTGGGATGAATGAATTGAGATTTCTTCCTTTAGTGATGTTTGTGAAATTTCAAATGTCCGGATAATTTTAGGATGTATTATATTGATGAATTTTGAAAAAAAAGGATATTTTAAAATATTTATGTAAACCCTAAATAATTAATGATGTGTAATGATTTTCAAAAAATGGTCTTCTACAAAAGTGTTCAGTAAGGAATTTGGAGTCTAATAAGATCAACTTAACTTTTGATGAATAATAAATTATGAATAGTGATTTTACGCTTAGGATTAGTAATGTGACCGAATGGATTAGTAATTTCACTCAAAGAAAGTTTTAATATAATTTAGACACCTAGATTAAGTAATGTGATTCAATAAAATGGGTAAATAACGGTTTCATAAATTATTAGTCAAGTATCGGTTTTTTTGGGTGAATAGTGTTTTTTAATTAAAAATTTAATTAAAAATAATTAGAAAATTATTTTTATAAAAATGAATTTATTTTTGAACTCAGAGCATCGATATTATGTTATGGTAATGTTTTGGGATTTTTCTGAAAAAAATGAATTCTCAATGAATAGTGATTTTATTTAAAAATTAAATTAAAAATATTTAGAAAATTATTTTTATAAAATGGAGTTCATAAATTTAATTAGAGCATCTATATTTGGTTGAGGTGAAATTTTGGGATTTTTCTGAGAAAGTTGAATTTTTAGTGAATAGTAAAAATACAATTTTAGGGTTTCGGTATGTTTAATGACATCATAAGTGTGTCATGATGATTTCATGAGATATTTTAAGGGTTGGATGGCCAAGGGTGATGAATTATTGTATTGGGGACCCCATGTGGCCTAACTCCATGTTAAATTTCGTGGGAGAGCACATGGTTTTGAGAAAAGCACTTGTGAGGTGTCCCTTGGCCATTAATGCTTTGTCCCCTCACTTTCCCTATAAATACCCACCCTTTCCTCCTTCAGTTTTCACTCCCAACTCTCCCCCAACAAAGTTCTGGTCTCCTTACCTCCCAAGGAGTCCTCCCAAGGTGCCCCCAAGCCCTCAAGTTCCAAACCTTTGAGTTTTAAGAGTTACGTTTTAACATAAGGGATCCGACCTCTCTCTTTCTTTTCATGTAATCTCTTTTATGTCATTCCTTTTATGCTCCATGTTCTTATGTGAGAGGATGTTCTTTTATATTACTATTACTGCCCTTTTCATGTTTATATGATTATATATCCCCTCTTACTCTCATCATTTTGTTTTATGAAAGTTTAAGTGACGCCGTTAGGCTGCCGAATTTTTAAGGGATTCTTTCACCCTTCTCATTTTTCAAGTTCGATTTTCATGTCAAGTCTTTCAAGTTCATTTTTATTATGTTGGGGTATGATCTCTATATCTATAATATTGATCTCTTATGATCATATTATGAGAGACCCTATTTGATCTTGTCAAATCATTTTTTATTGAAGTTTAAGTGACACCGTTAGGCTGCCGAATTTTTATAAGAGAAATCTTATTTTTGTCTTACTTCCATGTTTTTCATTTCAAATGCTAAGTCCTTAAAATTTCATTACCATGATTCATATCCCTTATATTCTGTCCCTATAATATTTTTATAGATCATTTATGAGTGGGTGACTCATGTCCCCTCTCTTTTCAACGTTTTCTAAAACCCTGTAATGTAGCCGTTATGCTGCAGAATTTTCGTCTCAAAATGCCTCTCTCTTTTTCTCAAAATTATTTTATGTTATTAATTGAATACTAAAATCTCTTATTTCTATAGGGGTATTCACATATATATCAAAATGTTCTATTTTAAATTCTGAGATTTACATACATGAAACCCGCTTTCCCTTTCCGTGGGTTTAAAGTGACATAAAGATCATGTCTTTAAAGCAGTTTTTAAAACGTTATGATTATGAAATGAAACCCATTTATTTTATGCCATATGGGTTGTTTATGAAATGATTGATGATGATATATGTGGATCACATGATAATAAATACATGTCAAGGTTGCGCCCAGATAGCGCTCCAATGCATTGGGTAAAGACTTAATCTCTAGAGATGACTTTTTAGACTGATACCTTGGTGAATAACCTTGGTAATTTTTAATGACACCTTGGGGATGGACCTTGGTGAAATGAAATGATTGTCAATATTAAATGTTTCAGCCACATCTTCAAGTTATGAAAAATGTTATTTTTATTATGATGTATCTCATGATTTCTTTCTCATGCCTTAAAGTTCTTTTCACGTCCTTATTGAAGTATCTCAAGTTCACATATAAAATGTTTCTCTTGTTTCCCTTACTGGGCCTTCTGCTCACCCTTTCTTTTGATGTATGTCCCCAGGTTATGAGTTGTAGTAATTAACCTAGGATGAAATTAAGGAGAATCCTTTCAAGTGTTTAATATGAATGTTTTATGTTGTTTTCATGTATTATGTTCTCTATTTCCAAGACACAAAACCTTAAAGATCCTCAGTTCCGTGTAATGAAATGAAAGTTTATGTTATAAAAAGATGGGATGCTATAATTAGAGGCCACCAAATGGAATCCACTATAATTCTACCACCTCGAATGCTAAAAATTATATTATTGAATGTTAACTATACTGATAATTTCTCCTTGGGAGTTATCCCTAAAAGTTACTTTTCCACCTTTAGTCTTTAAAATAGTTTTGAAATAGTCTTTGTAACCAGTCATGTGCTGGGAACATCCACTATCCATATACCATATGTTGTTGTTACTTCCTTCATTTTCATGAAAAAGAACGATTTAGGTTTTTGGAATCCAAACTTGCTTGAATCCAGAATTATTAGATAAAAAAATATTGGATATCCACATTTGTTTAGAAAAGTAAGCTATATGAAATCCAAGGGATTGAACTATATTTAAAGAATATTTCTTCTTCCAATGCCCACTAATTTTACATTCATTGTAAAAGGGAGATGTTTAAGGAACAAAATAATTGTTTCTGAAAATTGGTTTTTCATGAGAATAGCCTAATCCTTGATTATTATCATGTGGTCGGATCTGAGAATAAATCTTATCAAAATTTTCCTTACTAGAAGTAAAATTTATAGAAAGTTTCTTTAAGGAAAATAATTAAAATTTTGTTCTCATGAATAAATTATTATCCTCCAAAATAATAGATTTAGAGTTAAGTTTATCCGCTAAAGCATTTTTTCTAAAAAAAATATTTTTAAGATCCTTAGTAAGTTTATCTTTCTCAGAATTAACCTCCTCAAGTTTCTTAGAAATAATTTCTAAAACAACATTTTTCTTAACAAGATATTTGGTATGATCTGAAATTTATTTTGTTAAAATAAATTCTCAAGAATTTTCTTTTTCAAGTTTCTTAGAAACTTTAAAATTTCTCTTTTCAAGCAACTTAAAAAATCTAGAAACTTCCTCATAGGAAGGAAAATCATTATTACTGTCTGATGAAATGGATTCTTTATCTGAAGAAAAATATTTATTAGGAAAATTTTCACTTAAAGACATATTAGTTAAGGATTTAGCAGTTCGTACCTTATCCATAAGACAATGATTTTGAAATAGAGCTCTGGATATTAGACAAATATTCTTTTTCTCGGAAGATTCATATTATGGAGAATCATTAGAAGAATCTCCACCACTTTCACTCCAAGTGTCATTGGCTTTCAAGACTTTCTTATGCTTTAAAGTGTAGAACTTCTTCTTGTTCATTTTAGAATTATTTTTCTTCTTCTCTCTCTTCTTAAGAAAGGGACAATCAGGTCTAATATGACCAGTTCTTCTACATTCATATCATTTCACTTCTCCATATTTCATTTCTTTTCTATCTTTCTTATTGTATCTATATTGAAAGTTCTTCTATCCAAAAATCTTGTTCATTCTCTGAGCAATATTTTCTAACTCATCTTCTAAAGATTCACTTTTACTAGATTTATATTGAATAACAGCCTTCTTAGATTTAGATCTTGTAACTCTTTCAGGTGTCTTGGCTTTCATATGATTTTAAGTAGTCTTAAAAGCAACGCCTCCATTTCCATTCTTCTTCTTAATATTATCAGTATCTCTCTTTATTCTGGTTTCATGTTTAAGAAGAGTTCCAAATAGCTCGTCAAGAGAAATCTGAGTAACTTTCCTATTCTCTTATATAGTTTTCCTCTTGGATTCTCATTCATTAGGCATGATGTCTATAATATTTTATACTTGAAACTCATTATCTAAACCTTTCTCACCCATTGATTGTATGTTGTTTACAATAGTCATAAATCTTTGTTGAACCTTACATATGGGTTGTCCATAAGGAAAATAGAAACCATGATATTCAGATCTGAGCATGGATCTTCTAGTTTCAATGACTTTTGAAGTTCCAAAGTGAATTACTTCGAGATTCTTCCAAATGCTATTTGAAACTTCACAAGATGAAATTTGGCTATATATATTTCTAGTCATAGAACAAAGAAAATTATTACATACCTTAATGTTCAGATGTTATTCCACCTTTTCTGGATTAGTAAAGGTTCTATATTCCTTATTAGGAATCTTATAATCTCTAGTTAACATAATGTAGTTGTCTAAACCTTGTTTATCACAAAGGTATTCATTCTATCTCTCTAATACTCATAGTCATTTCCATCAAAAATTAGTAGTCTAGTAGGATTTATATTGTCCAGAGATCCAACATGAATTCCTGCCATACATAAAAGAATATTTCTTTCCACAAAACTTATTAGCAAGGAAAATTTTGTAAACAAGTAAAAAAATATAATGTAATTAATAACAATTTAATATTGATCAAGAAAACTTATATGTGAATATAAGTATTTCAAAGACCACCTCTGATACCAATTGTAGGATCAAAAATATATAATGAGATGCTGAAATACAAGAGGGGGTGAATTGTATACTTTAAAAATTCATTTGGATCCTTTAAAGTTGGTATAGAACTTTCTTAAAGAAATATTCTTAACCATAAAGAAATCTATTTCTTAATTTTAGCTTTTAACTTTAAGAAAACTTAGTTTTATAAAGTTAAACAACCTTTCACAAAACCTCTTAAAGAAACTTTATCTTAAACTTTAAAACCTTAGGATAAAAAACTTAAGAAAAAATTTCTTAAAAGAAAGATTATACCTTAAAGCGTATTAAATATTTAATATAATCAGAGTAATAGAATTAGAAAGTATAAAAAAGTTATACTTTCTAACTTTAAAAAATTTAAAATTGAAATAGAATAAAAAACAACTTGAAATAGAAAACAAGTAACAATAAGATTCTTTTAACCCAAAGAGAAGGGTATCCAACAACCCTGGATAAAGGTTCCTTGATTTATACTTTCAATAAAGTCTATCTTACTCAAACCCAAGTAAGACCTCAATCCAAAGATCGGTATCTGTCTTTATATCCTCTCAAGCCCTCAATTTAGAAGAAAATTGGAACCTCTGTCTTCCAAATATTGAAGCCCATGATCACCATGATTGGAGTCTCTACAAATAAAGTCTGAACAAGTTTTTCACACCTGAACAAGGTGTTCACAACATCCGCCAGAAGCACTGAGAGTTGTAAGAGCCACTCTCTCCTGAAATCACTTCACAAACTTTGATCTCTTTTCCATTCACTGTTCATCATCTAAGTTCACTCCATACTTTTCTCATTCAAATTAACTTGTATTTATAGGAAAAACATCCCAATGGTTGGGTCCACTCCAATGGTCATATTTTCTTTATATTTCGGAGGGACCTAGAGACGTGCCAAACAAACAACAGTTAGTTTGTAACAGATTGTACGACATCATTTCATGTATAAGAAAAAATGTTAAGTTTAAGGTAAATGTTAAGTATAAGAAAACTTATAATCTTATAATATTGTAATGATACATTAATAAATTCTAACAATATCAAGAAAATGGATTATTATGAAAATGAAAATCAGATTGAGAAAAATGGTATCACTATTTTTGGTTACCGGTATCATAAAAATGGTATGACATTTGTACCGAATTCGGTATTTTAAAAACTGCATGTCATTTGTACTGGAATTAGTATCATGAAAAAACATAACATTTGTACCAGAATCGGTATCATGAAAACAACATGACATTTGTACCAGAATCGGTATCATGAAAGTAACATGATATTTGTATCAGAATCGGTATCATGAAAATAGCATGACATTTGTGCCAAAATCGGTATCATGAAAATAACATGACATTTGTACCGGAATCAGTATCATGAAAACAATATGACATTTGTACTGGAATCGGTATCATGAAAATAACATGACATTTGTACCGGAATCGGTATCATGAAAACAGAATGTCAAATCTATAGGTAAACGTAATGACTGATTTATAAGTATAGTAGAATGAAAATTCTATAAGTATAACAGAATGAGATTTCTTTAAGAAAACGTAATGAGAATTCTGTAAGTATAATAGAATGACAAAACTATAAGTAAAACGGAATGATAAATTCGGAACTTAAGAAAAAGTGTTTGTGATTTTTAAAATGTAAAACCATAAGGAATGGAGAGTCCTAAGATAACCTTATTAACTCAATAATCTCCCCCTTTTTGGAAATCACAAAAAGATTTTCTAAGGAAGAAAATATTAAATTTGATAAAAAAGTATGATAAAACTTATCTCTCCCCTTTTTTGAAAAGAAATTTAGGATGAATACGACTAACTCCCCATTAGGTTATGTTTCCCAAGGATTATATTCTAGATATTTAGCGTCTAGTTTTATTTCTTAATGAAATATCTCCTCCTTAGATAAAAATTTATTCTTAAAAGAATCTCCCCATTACTTAGGCATTATTTATTACCATACTCCCCTTTAATAGATTCTCCCTCTCTGGAGTCTTCATTAAATTCTTCCTCCAAAATAAATTCTCCCCCTTTGTGATTTTCAAAAAGGAATGGAGATGTATATGATGTACCTATAAGGTTAAGGAAACATACACTAAAAAACAAAATAAGGATATAAAATAAATTTCTTAAGGAAATTTTAGAAATAAAGTTTAAATTACAACAAAACATCATATTGTAAAAAAAATCATTCATCCTTCTTCTGCTCAGACAACATTTTCTTTATCAAAGATTTAAGTTTATTAACTTTCTTATGGTCTTCTTGAAGCTTCTTAAACAAGATATAATGATCCTGATTATTATTTTCTAAGGATGGGATCATTTCTTCTTGAGCTTTGATTCTATCATCTTGATTTTTTAATGAACTCTTTTTGAACAACCAGCTTTTTAACTAATTCAGCTCTGACTTATTTCTCACAGCTTATAGACTGGGAAACTGAATTGAGTTGGATAAAATTATTATAAATAGATTCCTTGACTTTTTTGAACTTAGATTCACAAGTATTTGAATCCTTGTTTGTTGAATCCATGAAGTCACTGAACTTTCTAAGCTCTTCATTGATGGTTTTGGTGCAGTTAAAGGCTTTCTTACAAGTAACCTTCTGAGATTTATAATCAATCAAAAGATTACTGAAGTCTACTTCTTGCTTGACCACCATGTCCATAAGACTATTGGTATATTCTGTCTTTTTATTCAGGGACACGTGCATCATTTTACATTGGGAATCTATATTTTCAAGAATGAGTTCTGACCAACTTTCTTAGAGACAGCTTGACAAATTCATGCTCAACAGATTACGAGGATTTGGAATCTGAACCATATTTTCCTTTTTCAACCCTTCTTGGAGTTAAGGAATACAGTTTCTCTGTCCTTTTGGAATACTTATAAGGTGTTTCTTTTTCGAATGAGGAAACCAAAACACTCTTTCCTTTGATAGGATTTCAAACTGGGATTTTTTCATCTGATACTTGGATAACATTAAGATCTCCATGTTCATCTTGTTCCCCTAAAATTTCTTCTTCTTATCTTTCTTCTTGTATTTCTTATTCCTGGATCTCTTCCTCTTCATCGATTTGTTGTTTAACCACATCTTTCTCTTTTTCTTCCACATCAACCTCAACTTCTTCTTCAACTTAAACTTCTTCTTTAATATCTTGATTGCCAAAACTGGAATTAGAATTTGAACTCTGAGGAGTTCCAATGTAATCTTCCTCTTCCCTTAAAATATCATCACAATATTCTTGAATGATCTGATCTTCCATTTCTTGAATAGGTTTTGATAATGTTAAGACATTCTTGGCATTATGGGTTTTCGGAGGGGCAACCAGTTTCTTATGAACAACTTGAGGATCCTATACTTGTTGAGACTTCTTCTCTATAACTTTCAGTAAAGACTGACACACTTGATCTTCTGAGGATTTATTCTTCAAGATATTCTCCTTCTTTTATTTCTCTAGAATTTTAGCTTGCTTGATTTCTAAGACCTTAGATTCTACAGGGTTTAAGCCAAAGTAGGGATCACCTTCCTTTCTGGTAGATTCCATCTCTCTCCATTTTGCAACAGTTACATCAGAATAGGCTTTTGGCTTCTTTGTATGAGGAGGTGCTGATACCAGAACATCAGGAACCAGTGATGGTAAGCTCGATTCTTCATGTTTTCTTTCCTTGGGAATTGGTTTTGAAGATTCTGGAATATCACCCTTGTTCTGGACAACCATTTCTTAAAAACTTTTGTATTTTATTAAAAACTCTACCTTTATTCTCCTTAGAGTATCATCACTGAGCAAAAAAATCTTAAATGGCTTCAAGACTGATTGGTAAGGGATATTCAGATCTTGAAGGCACATAAAAATTATCCAGGAGATAGTTTTCGGATACATAAGAATCTGAGATCTGATGGTTCCACCTTTTATTGCCTGGATAGAGGGAAAGATGTACTTAATCAAGTTGATCTTCCTTATATTGGCAAGAAAGTCTAAAAGGAAGATATCACATATCTTTAGAGAGTACTTATCTATTTTTCTTGGAATAAAGAAATCTTGAAACCAGAGAGATACTAGCATGTGATTTGTTGTAAGATTTGTAATCTTCAGATTCTTAACAAACATAAGACCAAGGTAGTCTAGAGCCTTGACTTTTTCAAAAGAACCTTCCTTCGTGGGAAGTCTGTGAGAGCATAAAATAGTCGCTCCTTCAAACGGTATGTTAAGAACATTTTCCACCTTTTTATAAGGAACTGTATAAGCCTTGTCATAACATTTGAACTTGAACATATCCTTACCATCCTTTTGAAAAAATGTAACTGATTCATAGAATTGAATAACTAGATTAGGGTAAACTGGATCCTGAGATTTCTCCTTTTCCACACATACACTTTCCCATCTGTTAGTTATTATGACCTTAGAGATAAGGGAGTCATACTTTTCAAATAAGTTAGGGCATACCCTTCTTTCCCTAAATATCTCCCAATACTTGATTTCCTTGCTAATTGGCATCTGATCTATAGAGGATTCAAGATACATTTGGAGTGAAATAAACTGCAGAGTCGTACTGAAGGCTTTGAAGGCAACAGAAACTCAACACATAGATCAGGGAAGATGAAGTGGTGTTCAATTAATGAAGCACCCCTTATATAGACATAGTTATGACTTTTCAACTTCCATAACATAATCAAATGGCTAAGAATAATGTGATATGATCTGATGGTTGAGGATGATTGTAGGAAAACAAATTCCGATCTTTTGAAGTAAGTTAAACTAGGAATTAAAATTTTTGAAATACCAACAATTGAAACTTAAAATTAGAAGATGAAGAGTAAGAAAATGTACCTTTTGGAATAATCAAATTAATTTATTGGTATTGTAAGAATTCTCTTGTAATTTTTAGAAACCATGAATTTTTATTTTGAGAATTTCAATTTTTAGAATTTCAATTCCAAGAATTTCAATTTTGAGAATTTCAATTCTGAGAATTTCAATTCCAAGAATTTTAATCCTGAAAATTTAAATTCCAAACAAAAAGGTAATATGGATTTTCTTAGAGAAAAATTTTAAGGAAAGATAAATTTTCTTAAAAAAAGAGTAAGGAAAAACAAACAAGCATATGTACTCCCCCTGAAATAAGTAGTAACATAATGTTAGGAGATGATTTAAACAAGAAGTATATATAAATGATTACCTTATAGTGATCATTCCTATATTCTATTTAATGTATTCAAATCTATAGAAAGGTAATAGTTTTGTAAAAATATCAGCATGTTGTTCTTGCGTTCTGATGAATTAAAGAGTAATATCTCTTTTAAGTGTGTGATCCCAAAGAAAGTGATGTCTAATATCTATGTTCTTTGAATGGGTGTGATGTGTAGGGTTTTTACTTAGGGAAATGGTTCTTGTGTTATCACACATTATTTGAGTTTTAGTAAAACTCATACCATAGTCTGTGAGTGTGTGTTGCATCCACAACACTTGAGCACAACAACTTATAGCTGCTACATATTCAGCTTCATTATTGGAAAGTGATACAGAATGTTGTTTGTTTCAAGACCAATAAACTATGGAATCTTCTAAGATATGAAAAGTTCCAAATGTACTCTTCCTAACCATTTTACAACCACCAAATTCAGCATCCCAAATACGTTTGAGTTAAAAATCATTTCTAGAAGAATAAAATTGTCCCAAGTCTAAAGTTCCCTTTAAATACCAAAAAAATCTTTTTACATCCTTTAAATGGGATTATTTAGGATTTTCTTAGTATCTTGCATGTAAGAATACTGAGAACATTAATTCGGGTTGACTAGATGTTAAGTAAAGTAAACTTCCTATCATTCGTCTACAAGATGTCTGATCCATAGATTTCACTAGTTCATCAATATCAAGAGTTTTAGTGGTTCTGATAGGAGTACTTGTACTCTTAGTGTTGTCATACCCAAACTTCTTAAGAATATATTTGATATACCTATGTTAAGATATGTAAGTTCCTTCTTGTTTTTGAGAAATTTGAAAACCAAGGAAAAAACTTAACTCTCCCATCATACTCATCTCAAACTCAGATTTCATAAGATTCTCAAAAGAATCAATTAAGGATTGCTGAGTTAATCCTAAGATGGTGTCATCAACATAAATTTGAATAATCAAATCATCTTTATTAACTTTCTTAATAAAAAGAGTTGGATCAATGATTCCCTTAACATAGTTATTTTGAATCAAAAATCCTGAAAGATTATCATACTAAGCACTAGGGGCTTGTTTAAGTCCATATAAATCTTTTGTATGTTTGTAAACATGATTAAGATGTTTTGTATCCTCAAAACTAGAGGGTTGATCTACATAAAACTCCTCCTATACATAACCATTAAGGAAAGAACACTTCACATCCATTTGATAAAGTTTGAAATTAAATAATGTTGTAAAGGATAAAAGAATACGAATAGATTCGAGTCATGCTACAGGAGCATTGGTTTCCTCATAGTCTATGACTTCTTGTTGATTATAGACTTTAGCAACTAATATTTCCTTATTTTTAACAATGATTCCATTTTCATCACATTTATTTCTAAAAACAAATTTTACTCCAATAACCGAAGTTTCCTTAGGTTTTTCAACCAAGGTCCAAACTTAATTCCTTACGAATCTGTTGATTTCATCTTGCATGCAATTTATCCAATATTCATTACCTAAGGCTTCTTTAGAAGTATTTGGTCAAAATTGGGAAATAAAAGAAACATTTTCAACTTAATTCCTTGAATAACTTCTGATTCTTACTGGTTGATTAATATTACCAATGATATTATCACTAGGATGATTCCTAAGTAACAACTGACTTGGGTTTTGAAAAACTTGTTCACCAAAATTGTGTAGAAAATATTCACAGGTAAATGTTTCAGAAGTATTTTTCTGAAAAATTTCTTTATCTGAAATATTTTTTATCAAAGGTTGGTAATCGGTTTTAGAAAAGATATCAGAAATAAGTTCAGGTTGTTTGAAAACAAAAGGATCAATTTCATCAAATTTAACATGTACTGTTTCTTCCACAGTACAAGTGTTTTTATTAAAAACCTTATATGACTTAGAGTTAGTGGAGTATCCTAAGAAAATTCCTTCATCGAATTTGGGTGAAAATTTATGTAAGATTTCTTTAGTATTCAATATGAATATTTTTTAAACAAAAACTTTTAAGTAAGAAACTTTTTTTTCGTCCAGTCTATAACTCGTAAGGTGTTTTATTAAGAAAATGTCTTTTTGAAAATAGATTTATAGTATAAAAATTAGTAATTATAGCTTCATATCAAAAAAATTATCTATAGAAAATTCTCTCAACATGGTTCTAGTCATCTCTTAAAGAATACGATTTCTTCTTTCAACGACACCGTTTTTTTTTTTGAGGAGTTCTTGGAGCTGAAAATTTGTGAGAAATACCTATCTTACTACAAAAAGTTTCAAAATATAAATTTTCAAAATCTACACTATGATCACTATGAATAATTATCAATGGTATATTTTTCTCATTTTTAAAATGATCTCTAAAGTTTTTAAAATAAGAGAATTCTTCTGATTTCTTTTCATGAAAATAGACCCAAGTAAATATAGTGTAGTCATCAATTAAGACAAACACGTAGTATTTTCCTCCAATACTTCTAGTTTGTGTCAGACCAAATAAGTCCATGTGCACTAACTATAAGGCATTAGAAGTTGTAACTGCAATTATAGATTTAATGCTAGATTTATGTTTCTTTCCAAATTGACAAGGATTACAGACTTTTAAAGAATCAAGCCTAAGTTCTAGTAGATCCTTAACAAGTTCTTTCTTAGAAAGTTTACTATGATTCCTTAAGTTAAATTGTTCTGGTCTTCTATGATAAAGCCAAGATTTATCTTCAAATTCACTAAGGAAAGGTAGATCTTGACTTCTAAGGTCTTCTTGGTTTAAGGTGTACACATTCTCATGCCGAAGGACAGAGAGAATAAACTCATCCTTGGAATTGTGAACTAAGAATTTATCATTTCTAAAATTCACAAGGTAACCTTCATCACATAATTGGATTATGCTAAAGAGGTTGTTCTTAAGGCCTTTTACAAAAATAACATTTTAAGTAATAGCTTTACCAGGAATAATAATGTTACCTATATCGATAATTTCTCCTTGAGAGTTATCCCCAAAAGTTACTTTTCCACCTTTAGTCTTTAAAGCCTTTTTGAAATAGTCTTTGTTACCAGTCATGTGTCAGGAACATCCACTATCCATATACCATATGTTTTTGGTACTTCCTTAATTATCCTGAAAAATAAAGAGTTAGGTTTTTAGAATCCAAACTTGCTTGGATCTGGAATTATTAGATAATAAAATCTTGGGTATCCATATTTGTTTAGAAAAGTAAGCTTTATGAAATCCTAGGGATTGAACTTTATTTAAATAATAGTTCTTCTTCTAATTCCCACCAATTTGACATTTAGTGAAAAAGGGATCTCTTAAAGGAACAAAATAATTTTTTCTAAAAAAAATTTTTTCATGAGAATAGCCTAATCCTTGATTATTATCATGAGGTCAGATCTGGAATACAACTTATCAAAATATTCCTTACGATAATTAAAAGTTGAAAGAAGTATATTTAAGGAAATTATTTCATATTTTAGTCTCCAAACTAAATTCTTATCCTCTAGAATAATAGATTTAGTGTTAAGTTTATCCTCTAAAGCATCTTTTTCTAAAAACAAAAGTTTAAGATCCTTAGTAAGTATATCCTTCTCGGAATTAACCTCCTCAAGTTTCTTAGAAAGATTTTCTATAAAAAAAATTCTTATCAAGATATTTTTAAAGATCCAAAATTTATTTTGTTAAAATAAATTCTCAAGAATTTTCTTTTTCAAGTTTCTTAGAAACTTTACAATTTGTCTTTTCAAGCAACTTAAAGAATCTAGAAACTTCCTCGTAGGAAGGAAAATCATTATTTTTGTCTGATGAAGTGGACTCTTCATCTGAAGAAAAATCTTTATCATGAAAATTTCCACTTAAATACATATTGGTTAAGGATTCATCAGTTCATACATTATCCATAAGACAAGGATTTTGAAATAGAGCTCTAGATATTAGACTAATATTCTTTTGCTCAGAAGATTCATATTATGAAGAATCATCACAAGAATCTCCACCACTTGCACTCCAACTGTCATTGGCTTTCAAGACTTTCTTATGCTTTGATCTATAGAACTTCTTCTTGTTTCTTTCAAAATTCCTATCCTTCTTCTCTATCTTCTTAATCAAGAGAAAATCAGGTCTAATATGACCAGTTTTTCTACATTCATAGCATTTCACTTCTCCATATTTCTTTTCTTTTCCATCTTTATTCTTGTATTTATATTCAAAGCTCCTTTGTTGAACAATCTTGATCATTCTCCAAGCAATATTTTCTAACTTGTTTTCTAAAGATCCACTTTCATTAGATTCATATTGAATAACAACCTTCTTTTATTTAGATCTTGTAAATATTTTAGGAGTCTTGGATTTCATATGATTTGAAGTAGTTGTAAAAAAAACACCTCCATTTCCATTCCTCTTCTTAATATTATCAGCATATCTCTTCATTCTAGTTTCATGTTGAAGAAGAGTTCCAAACATCTCATCAAGATAAATCTGGGTAGCTTTCCTATTCTCATCTATAGTTTTCCTCTTGGATTCTCATTCGTTAGGAATGATATATATAATATTATCTAAAAGAATATCATGATCTAAACCATTCTCACCCATTGATTTTAAGCTGTTGACAACAGTCATAAATATTTGTTGAACCTTACATATGGGTTCTCTATAAAAAAAATAGAAACCATGATATTCAGCTCTGAGTATGGATCTTCTAGTTTCAATGACTTTTGAAGTTCCAAAGTGAGTTACTTAGAGCTTCTTATAAATGCTATTTGAAACTTCACAAGATGAAATTTGGATATATATATTTCTAGTCATGGAATAAAGAAAAGTTTTATGTACCTTAAAGTTCAGCTGGTATTCCACCTTTTCTGGATTAGTAGAGGTTCTAAGTTCTTTATCAGGAATCTTATAATATCTAGTTAATATAATGTAGTTGTCTACACCTGTGTTTATCACAAAGTTCTTTATTCTATCTCTCCATTACTCTTAATCATTTCCATTGAAAATTGGTGGTCTTGTAGGATTGAGATTGTTCAGAGATCCAACATGAATGTTAACCATACTTTAAAGAATATTTCTTTCCACAAAACTTGTTAGCAAAGAAATGTTTGTAAACAAGGAAAAAATATGAAGGAATTAAGAAAAATGAAATCATGATCAAGATAACGTATATGTGAATATAAGTATTTTAGAGACCACATCTGATACCAATTGTAGGATAAAAAATTTATAATGAGATGCTCAAATACAAGAGGGGGATGAATTTTATACTTTAAAAATTCCTTTGGAACCTCTAAAGTTGGTATAGAACTTTCGTAAAGAGAGTTTCTTAACCTTAAATAAATTTGTTTCTTAAGGTTAGATTTTAACTTTAAGAAAACTTAGTTTTACAAAGCTAAACAAACTAGTACAAAACCTTTTAAAGAAACCTTATCTTAAACTTTACAACCTTAAGATAAAAACTATATAAAGAAATTCTTAAAAGAAAGATTCTACCTTAAAGTGCATAGAATATTTAATATAATCAGAGTAACATAATTAGAAAGTATAAGAAATTTATACTTTCTAACTTTGAAAAATTTAAAATTGAAGTGGAATAAAAACAACTTGAAATAGAAAACAAGTAACAATAAGATTCTTTTAACCCAAAGAGAAGGGTATCCAACAACCTATAATAAAGGTTCCTTGATTTATACTTTCAAAAGAGTCTATCTTACTCACACATAAGTAAGCCCTCAATATGAATATCGGTATCTTTCTTTCTATCCTAGCAATCCCTCGATTTAAAAGGAAATAGGAACCTCTATCTTGTAAATCTGGAATCCCACAATCATCACAACAGGAATCTTCACAAAGCAAGTCTAAACAAGTTTTTCATGCTAGAACAAGTTTTTCACGATATCCACATAAAGCAATGGGAGTTGTAAGAGCCTCTCTCTCAAGAAATCACTTCACAAACTTTGATCATTTTTCCATTCACTATTCATCATTGAAGTTCACTTGTTACTTTTCTCATTCAAATGAACTTTTATTTATAGGATAAACTTCCCAACAGTCAGCTCCACTCCAATGGTCATATTTTCCTTAAATTTTAGAGGGACCTGGACATGTGTTAAACAGACAAGGGTTAGTTTGTAACAGATTGTACGACATCATTTCATGTATAAGAAACAATGTTAACTTTAAGGTAAATGTTAAGTATAATAAAACTTAGAATCAAATAATATTATAATGATACATTAATCAATTCTAACAATATCAAGAAAACGGATTCTTAAGAAAATGTAAATCGGATTGAGAAAAACGATATCACTAATTTTGGGTACTGGTATCATAAAAACAATATGACATTTTTACTAGATTCGGTATCATAAAAACAACATTTCATTTATACCAGAATCAATATCATGAAAACAGCATGACATTTGTACCAAAATCAGTATCATGAAAACAACATTACATTTGTATTGGATTCAGTATCATGAAAACAACATGATAGTTGTACCGGAATCGGTGTCATGAAAATAGCATGACATTTGTACCGGAATCGGTATCATGAAAATAGCATGACATTTGTATCAGAATCAGTATCATGAAAACATCATGACATTTGTACCAGAATCAGTATCATGAAAACAACATGACATTTGTACCGGAATCAGTATCATGAAAACAGCCTGACATTTGTACCGGAATCAGTATCATGAAAACAGAATGTCAAATATATAGGTAAAGATAATGATGGATTCGTAAGTATAGAAGAATGATAATTTTGTAAGTATAAAATAATGAGATTTCTATAAGAAAACGTAATGATAATTATGTAATTATAATGTAATGACAAAACTATAAGTAATACGGAATGACAAATTCGGAACTTAAGAAAAATCATTTGTGATTTTCAAAACATAAAACCATAAGGAATGGAGAATTCATAAAATAACCTTATTGAATCAACAATAAGGGTGTACATAAACTACTTAAATGTGGTTGGGGGTATGACCCTACAACATCCATTCCCCATATGGAAAATAGCCATGAATATTTAGCTATATGTAGTAATTATGGGGGGTGATGGATTAAGTTTTCATGAATCTGGCATGCATGCTATTTCTTGGTGAATTCCACATAGTCCTATACCATTTTTTTACAATAGTAACTAGTCCTCCTAATTTGATGGGATAGTCTGGTCCCAGACTGATGATTACTACAAGAGCCTTCATAAACCACTTCCATGATGGCAGGAATCTCTTTTTTTTAATGCACCCAAGGAGGAATTATTAGGATCTTCATTTATAGAGGAATTTTTTTTCTCATTTGGCTCATCCCATAGGGTAAAGTTTGATTCTTAGTGTCGGGTCTATTCCCTTCTGGATCGGTCTAATGATAGGGTCCCCTTTTAGTGATAATCAATTTTGGGCTTCATTTATCTGGGGGTCGATATTGGTTCACCATGCTCTAGGGAAATATTGACCTGATTTATTTCCTCCATGTCACAGACTATGACTGATGAGACCATCCTTTAGTGCATGAAGCATAAGACCACATCATCCTAATTGGTGTCTACCATGACTGTGGCTTTATTATCCAGTGTTTCGGCATGAAAATTTTGTGATCGAGGTACATGATGTAGTGTTGGTTCAAAAGGAAAATCTTCCACCATTCATCCAACATAACTAATTAGAGGGTCCAATTTCTCCTTTTTGATGAAATATTCACCACTAATCTGTTTTACACCTTTTATATATATCCTTTGATGTTTACGTGGTCTATCTGTAGATGTAGGGCTAGTTCCAATCCTACAATGAGGGCTTCATATTCATCCTCATTATTAGAGAAGCCTTCAGATAGTGTGAAGGAGTAAGGAAAATTTGATTTATCTGGGGAAAGAAATACAATCCCTAGACCAACCCAATTAAGATTCGAGTTTTTGAGCCACTTGCTAATGGGACTTTGGGAGGAACTATCAAAATACATCTCCCGCATTTGGGGAGAATTATAGGCATCAAAAACCTCTTTTTTTGGAAGTTCAGTGTCCACTGATGTACTTTATAAAATGGGAAGTGCTACAAGGAAATCATCTAGAGTATACCCTTTTACTGCATTCTATGACACGAACTAGATGTCATACTATTTTTGAATAATCACCCATCATACCAAATACCCATCCAACATAGGGTACCCAATGATGCACTTGAGTGGGTCAATACGAGAGACCAAGTGTACTTCATGGTGCTGCAAGTAATGCCTAAGCTTTCATGCTACAAATATGAGTATGAGGCAGTTCTTCTAGACATGTGAGTACTGATTCTCAGTACCTATCATCTTTTGACAGAGGTAAAAGAGACTATATTTATTACTTGAATCATTTTTCTATGTGAGGAGAGCATTGATCGATCGTTCCATGAAAACCATATATAAGATGGTTGATTTTCCTTCCACTGGTGGCATCAAAAAAGTTGGTTGCATCGAGTTTTTATTGATACTCTCAAAGGATTCATAGCATTCCTCATCCCATCAGTAGGCAAATCCATTATTCATTAACTTGGTGAAGTGGAGAGATTTTCAGGCTATGTTATCTATGAAATGCCTAATGTAAGAAAGATTCCCTTGAATCACCCTCAATTCTTTAAGATTATGAGGGTGAAACATTTCTAGGATTTTACTAGTATTTTTTGGATTAACCTCAATGTCATGATTATTTACCAAAAATTCAAGGAATTTCCCTAATTTTTCCCCAAAAATTTACTTTAGCAGATTTTTCATGAAACTGTGAAGTCACAAATTAGTGAAGATTGTTTGAAGATTCGTGACGTGATCACATTGCAGTTGATATTTGATTACTATTTCAATAACAAAAAATTAAACTATTCATCCCAAAAAGGTCTTAAATATATGATGCTTGGTGCTTTGGTTGGCAGCTCCAACATTTTTTAATCAAAATGACATGATCTGATAGAAAAATATCCCCTAAATTTATCTAAATGTTGTGTCTTCTTCATCTTTAGGGGCCATATTTATTTGATTATTCCCCAAATACTCATCTATAAAGGAAAGGTCTTGAAATCAAGAATTTTTATTGATCAAAAGTTTTATTATTGGAAATGGGAAGTCATCCTTTTAGCAGTGTCGGTTATGTTCTCTAAAATCATTGCAGACCCTAATCTTCCCATTCTTTTTCTTGGTAGGGATGATTTTGGTGAGCCATTTTGGGTATTTCAATTCTAATAAAAAGTTGGCTTTGGTCAATTTGTCAACTTATGATTCTACATTAGTGCATGGGTGGCGTTAATTCTTTTGTATTTGTTCTTGAAACCTCAATAGTCATCAGGTAAGCCTAGGTGATATGTAGCCACATCAAGATTCAACCTAGTAATTTCTTATAATTCCAAGAAAACACATATCGATGCTACTTTAAAAATGAAATATAAATATCATGATCCTTAAGATGGAAGTATTTGGGATGACCAGTGAGGTTGACCGATTTGGGTTTCCTAGGCTTTGGTTGCTTGAGTAGGTTATTTTCCATGGCTGTAAGGAAATAACTGGGTACCTCCTCATTTTAAAATGAGTATACTTTGTTCATCCATTCCTTAAATCATGGGTGACCATGATCTCCTTTTTCTTCTGTTTTAGTGGGATTTTTTTGTTACTTCCATTCAATGGGAGGTGTTATAAGATTCTAGTCCTACCTAGGTTCTTGAATGTGATTTGTTACTAGTGTGAGGGTAACAGTGGAAGTATCTACCTTACTAGGAATTTTTTCCTATATCACAGGCATGCGTTGAGATATAGTATGAGTATTCTAGATGGAATCTCTGGTGGTTTTGTTGTTTCTACAAACTCACTAAATCCACCAATATACTTCATCAGGATCAAAGTTGTTCGCATCTTATCCCAAATATTTTCAACATAGATTTCTAGTAGTTTTTCTTGTGAGAGAGTGATGTTGAGTGAATAAGTTAAACCTTTCCATCTAGAAATGAAATTAAAAACCCTCCCATTTTCACATTTTTTGTAGTTTGTGGGATCAATAATTGTCATTTTCTTTAGCATTGAGCTGAACTGATAGAGGAATTGATGGCAAAGGTCTTCCCATCCTGCAATGATTCCTACTGGAAAGTTATTGTATCAAATGAATAATGGACCTATCAGAGTTTTTACAAAACATATAATATTGGTCACCTACTTATAGTATTGAGGTCCCATCATTGGGCCAAATAGGTACATAAAGTGTGTGAGATGTTATTTGAGATCTCTTGAATCATCAAAGGTTGAGAAGGTAGGATTTCCAAAATTGGTTGGGGGTAAGTTTCATCAACCCATTCGGGATATGGCTTTTTATCAAGTTGCATGAGTGCATGTCTTCCTTCTATGGATTCCATTAAATCTGTTAGGAATTCAATGGTATTAATCAGTTCCAAAGGTATCACTATCTAGGCCTCCTCTCATCTATAGGGAACAGGCGGGGCTTGATGAGGTGTCCCCATTTTCATATCCTGCTAATGTTCTATTCATTATAGTATTTAATAATCACCCTGGTGGGGGAGAGGCTATCATCGTAATGGAGGGAAGTCTAGATCGTCCTTGAATTTCTCATTTATATAGTCCCACTACCTAGATTTGGATATTTTATTATGCTTAAATTTCAATATTTAAGGTAGATAATCTCTTTCCTGATGTGTGGGAGGAGGGATATTCATCTCTGTCTAAAGATGATACATAGTGGGAATGTTTCCCCAGAATATCTCTTCTTTGAGTTGTTTAAGATTTTGTATATCATTCTCATATTGTTCTAGTCATTCCACTATGGAAGGGATTTTGTCTCCTCTAGGTGGTGATTGGAATGTAGTGACACCTTTCTCTTTATCATTGGTAGTTTTCAGTCATAGAGGTGTAAAATCATTATTTAGAGGTTCCAAGTTCTGTATCCTTCTCTGATTCCACATACATACAGCCTCAAATGGTGCATCTAAGTCACCCTCCTCTCAAGGTATTTTTTCCATATTGTATCCCTCTACATTTCAATCTTGTTATACATCATCTATTGTGTCGATGGTGATGACATTCACTGAGGTGTATCAAGAAATGGTAGTTATCCCATTACTCCCAACATAATAGGGTGATTTGACATCTCTTACTCCTCCTTTGAGGGTCCATCTAGGTTATTTCTTTGACCCCTAGCCATATTGGTCCATTTTAGCTTATGAACCCTATGGGGTTTGAATTCCTTTACTGTATGTTCCTCCAATCTTGGCCTATGAATAGAGACCTTGAAATAGTTTTCGATCATGTTTTCCAAGAAGTCTTTGAATATAAAAGGTTTGTCTTGAGATGGGAGGAGAAAATGGGATGCTAAACATCAATATTTACCTCCAAACCTAGAGAAGACTGGTTCCTTTTGAGGTGATGATAATAAAGAAAATTCCCCCATCTCTATGGGCCGGGGTTGGTTTGAAGCTACATCCAATACTTATTAGATCTTCATAGGGATTTATGAATAGAGGAGTAGAGGTGGTGGTAAATATTCCCCCAGTCTTGTGGGATGGGTTCTCTCTTGGACGGCTGTTATGGAAGCTACTTTAGAAACCCATTCTATTTGGCACAATTGTGATCATGTATGAGCTGGGTGAAATAGTAGCCCATTATGGGACTCATTTTCTATACGAATTTGTCCAGTTGGCTACAAATTTATCTTTTGCGTTTGAAATGTATTCCCATTGTTTCAAGGAGCCCAACTTAAAGGTCTGTTGGAATCCCTCTCCCTCATTTTGTGATGTCTTTGCATCTTTAAAGTGGTGGTATTTCATCATATTGACTAACTGGCATGTGTATTACCTAGTCACTTGATTTATCCTGAGGATATAACATTGCAGGATGTTGTGTCTGGGGGATTTTTTGTTCTATGGACATAGTGAAATGAAATGATCCATATTTTCCCCATAATTAGATACAAACATATGACGGGGCACTGTAAATCAGTCAACAGAGAGTTTCCATGATATGGATAAAAACACTATGTGGGTGTTTTTAATGCTCTTCTATCCCTAGGTTTTGGGATACAGAGAATGTAGCCATGTCCATATGATAACAGAGTGTATTTATGGTCTAAAGTTTACCCTCAAATCCTTAATAGGGGAGGTTTCTATCCTTTATCCACTAATGAGTTTCCCACATATTTTATTGTAGGTAAGGGATAAAATCCTTCTCTAACTCATATGGGATCTCATAGTCAATAGTAGTGGCCTAGAATGTGGTTGGGAGGTTTTTTTTATCCATCTCTATCCATATATCCATGACATTCTCCTCGTCATTAGATTTATATCCCTTGACCTATTCAGACCATAGAGGTTTCTTCCCTAGGTCGCATGCTGACCATGGTGAAGTGTTTATAATAGTTTATGGGGTACTATATGAGGTTAACCATGGTGTTTTGAGCTCATATCTATACGAAGGTGTTTGAGTTTTGAGAACCTCTCTATATGGAGGTGTCTATGAAAGATGATAATTTCTTTGTTTGAGAGAGATATAACCGTGGGGAGGTTGACCATGATGGATGTTGGGAGTAGAGTCCCTGGGATCCATATTTTCACTACCATAAGAAGGAAAATAGAGTTAATGATCACCTTATTCTTTGGTTGAAGAGTCAAAAGAACCTTGAGGTGTTGTAGATATGTTTCAAACTACATCAAGGACATTAGCATTGAGCAGATCAGGGATATGAGACTCATTCTACATCATAGACAGAATATGTTGACCCTCCTTTTGGGATTGAGTAGGGATATGAGTCTATTAAATGAAGATTTCTAGAATATGTTGATAATCTTCAGGTGCTATGGGAATATGAGCCCTCTGCTGAGAAATTGTTAGAGTATGTTGGTAAGCTTTTCTATTACTGGATGGAATATGAGCCTGTCTGGTGGTGGTTTATGAAATATGTCGATCAATCCTAGATGAAGTTGGGATATTAACCCAATTCAAATATGCATTCCCCATAAAAATATGTTGAATGACCTACATAATGGAAGAAGTGATATGAGCCTCCTCTTATATAGCCTCTGAAGGATGTTGGTGCAGTCGTTCATCGACAGAAGTATGGATAGGGTTCTGGATTATGTGAGCTTCTAGATTATGATGAGTAACTTCACTATTATGAATATGAGTTTATCCTAAGGCATGTTACACTCTCACTCGGTGATCCCCAGTCAAAACGAGGATATGAGCCTATTCATGTGCCTTTGGAGCACGTCACTCATCTTATTCGATAGGAATATGATTCTATCCTGAGACATGTGCCACTCTCACCCATCTTTTTCAATAGGAATATGAGTTTGTCCTGAGACATGTGCCACTCTCACATGGTGAACCACAGTCAAAAGGGGGATATGGGCCTGATCTTATGCATTTGGAGTATACTGCTTGTATTTTTTAAAAGGAATTTTTGGCTGTCAAGAGGCATGTGTCGCTCTCACTTGGTGGTCCCCAATTTGAATGGGAATATGAATCCAATCCTATGCCTCTTACTTTATTGTAATATTTTGATAATGCTCCTAGATGAGAGAAAGAATGTTCACTTGATCTGAAGTAGCAACCTATTCATATCGATCATGGTGATGTGATGCTCTAGCTATCAGGATAAAAATATGTGTTTTTTTTATATGTGTACTAGTTCCAGAATATGCCATCATAATTTTTCTTCTATTGATAGAATGTACTGACACATTAGAAAAGTGTGTGTAGGAATGTAAGCTTGGACATTTTCAGTCTCCAATATGTAATGACAGATATCTTTTATTGAAGCGAGCATATAATCCCACTATGTTAGGGCGTTTCATGATCAGTAGAGTATTTTGTGACGGCACGTGAGAATTATCATGGACAATCACTTTTCTTGTCTGTGATACATCATGTGGTCAATGTTGTATCTTGCAGTTTTGTTTGACCATTGTCACGAACAATCCCTTCACTTGTCTATGGAGACAAAGGGGCATCACATGTTCAAATGGATGTGTTTGTGGTCTTTCACATGATGAAGGTGACACACCAACATGCTCTCATGTGACAGGGTTGACATGTTTCCAGAGGGATCCATGGAGTCTTGTGAATCACGTAAGGACATCACATGAAAATCAACGTATCACTCCATCACTTGACACTTCTGCCTTTTTTATATTTTATTTTATAATGGGGTTTGAGTTATTGTCAACGGTCTATCGATTGACAAGTTTCATGATCAAAGGAACTCGTCTGGAATCCTTCACATGATCATCAGCGCTTGTCTGGATGCCTTTGAAAGAATAGTAGGGTTTTTCATAGGGGCTTCATGTGATAATTAACAAATCATGCATAACACATGATTTATTAGTGTGTCCCCCAGGGGTTCGCATGATTCATCTTTCTGGACTTCATGTAATCATGTTACTCCTTCCTTTGTTTTGTGGAAAAAATAATACCCATGTTTCAGGTATTTCTTCAATAATAGAATTGGTGATGTTCATTTGATGTGTTTCAACAATGGATTACAAGTTTTAGTCTTCAAGTAACTTTTATCTTTTGTAGTTTATTAGTGTGCATGTTTCTTTTAATCATTTTTTTTATCATAATTTGTTCTTCTATTCATTCTCGTTTAGCATGATTATGTATTTTAATGGTATAATTTGAATTTTGTAAGCCTATAATGTTCTTCACTATATGATATGAAAATTAAATTCAATTTAAGGGAGAGATAGAGATGGAACATGTGTATATAACCCATGAATCAAGGAAGTACTAAACATTCTTCATTTATTTACAATTTCATCTTACTTTATAGAAAATTTTGTAGAAGATGGAAAGGATGGATCAAAAGCCAGATCACTGAACCATGCATCATCTGAAATAATAATAAAAAAGAAGAAAACCCTTTAAAAATATTTATCTACAAGTAAATGTACGCACTGTGGCATCATCCATGGAACCCCTAGAATTTGGTAGATTTGTGGAAAAACTGGGGTATTGTTTTACATGGAAAAACCTTGTGAACCACACATTCTTAGGCTCAGACCTAAGATCTATAGTCTATCCCAACTTGAACTTCAGTTTCTCTAAACCATACATGCAAACTAGGGTTTTGTTTTCAGTTCCCTGGAAAAGGAAAATGAACTCAAAAAAGAAGAGAATAATCGAAAAAGGAAAAGATTTAGGGTTTAACAATGGGTTCAAGCACATAGTTCCATAGCTACCAAAGCATTCGAATCTTCCCAAAAATCACCTAATGTTCACCTCCACTCATTAGGTCTCTCTCAATTTGGATCCCCATCATCCTCCAAGTATTATTCTCACCTATAGTGATGGTGCGTGGCCAAAATAGGATTGCCTACCATATAGGGAACACACCTTAAAGGATCTCTTATTATAAGTGATCATTCCCATGTTTCGAATGTGGTCAATGTTCGACCCAACATTTGTGGGCCTCATCCTTGAATGACATAGTTTTGGGGCTTGTGTCTCCCACATGAATAAAATGAATCAAATAAACAACATAATAATCAGTCCAAAATACTAATATACACATCCAAACATAACTCAAATGAAAATAATAAATATCCTCATATTCCATATGGAAAATAGATTACTTCATACTCTACCAACTTCATACTACACCAATTTTAGACTCACTAACTTACTAAATCATCAATCCATATCAAATTTCAATGCTTTTATCAAACATGGTAAGTCATGAAAATGTTTTGTCATGAAAATATTAGGTGACTACTCTGTGCCACACATGATACATAATATATGAAAAAACCCTCTATTTCTATATTGTTCCAACATATCAACAATATCACTAATCATTTCCCGATGATGAATGCTTCTTGTCACCCTCTCCACCACTATCTCTACATCCTACTACAGGCACCTGTAAGAAAATTATATTGAAAATTAAATAGTGTTGTATATATATGTTTTAACTTAAAACCATTAAATTCTGGCAAAATAAATGATTTTGAAGTTGTTTGATTTACCTACTCACCACATGTCATTGATGTAATATCACCAGGGACAGATTTTGATGTCTTCTGATATAAATCATCCAATGATTTCTGCAAAGCAGATATCTGAGCCACTATTCCTGGATTGTGTTTTTCATAGAAACATAATATCTATGAGTATCTCAACTATAACGAGGAGTAGATTAAAATTCAATCCCCAATGTCTTGATAAAGACCACATATGGTAAGGGTCCCAAACCTATCCCACGCACTCAACCAGGATGCTCCTTCCCAAGCACTTTACCAACTAGGTCATCCTAGGAGACTGAGTAGGGCTACGCGGGATTGGCATCCCATAGTTCTTTAATTTTTACCTATAAATCAAATATCAATCATATTAGAATCCATATATACTAACATAGTGACAACTAATAATAAATTATTATAATGAAAAATGAATTCATACACTAACTTCTTTGGAATGATCATTAACAAAACTCCCATCATATTTTTTAAGAACATCCAACCACACTTTTGTTCGAGATTCTTGGTTCCCTAAACTCTGTGACTGCATTAAACAAAGATAAATCAATAATTTAATATATTAAATAGATAATATTTTCTTATTAATATCTAAACTAATGAAAATATTACTATATTCGACCGGCTTCTAGAAAAACTCTTTGACCCTGTAGTGTGAGGGATGATTTTCTTAGACTTTATTGATGCATTCTTATTTGAAAGATCCTGAAAATAAATAAAATGTAATTTAATAGTAATGTATGCAATGTCATATCCTTTTCATATACATGTATAAATGTATAATGAGATTAATATAACAATATATATTTAAATACCATGTTCTTCTCATCATGATGTATGTCAACAAAAAAATTTCATTTCTATCTAGGTACCCCATTGGGTACCTTGTGATACATATATTGGGAGTTCAATTAAGTATTGTTGACATCTCCCCATAATCTATATTTATAGTCTTTCCATTTCTTGCCCAGATTTTTGAATTTCCACTCTCATGTTAGCACATCATCAACCATAAAGTGGAAAAAATCTGTAAAAAATTAATTTTGAGAATATTAGAATTTAATAATGTAATGACATTCAATTACACCATAATGTATTAAAATTACCTTTATTTGTGAATCAAAAACTTTATTTTTCCAAGATGAAGGAATATACCTCCAATCATCATACATAATCAGAAGGGAAACTGGCTCTATGGACAGCTAGCCTAAAACCTGTACATGCAATCATGCAACATCATCCATAGGGACCCCATATGAATCAAATAGGACAACTATATTTTGTCTGGTCAGATTCCATACATCTGAACTTTTCATATTTTTCTATATAGTTTCATTGTTTACATCTTTTATGAACAAACAGTTAGTATAAAAAGGTGCAATAAATTTATTCATATTAAAATTTGTACCTATAACAGTAACCCTTCAATATATCTACGAAGTATTAGGAGTGGCGCCCAGCTCCTTCACTATTAAGGCCGCTGAATGGGAAGGCGTAAACTAAGCTTTTGATGGGATGCTCATGGAGGATGTGAGAGATGGTGTAAGGGGTAAAGAATATGGTGTCTTAGATGCTGTAGAGAGGAAGGCAGATGGATCTTCATTTGTCAGTGTGGTTGATGGAACAATATAATGCTTCCTCCTTGGCATTCCTATCATTTAATCAAATAAAATTAAATTCAGAACATATATTTCAAAAAAATTATGCATAAAAAAATAGAAATGATAACATATGCACAATACTAAATATATATATATATAGCAATGACAAATAATGAATCATTTTAAATAAGGGTTTTTATTTCCTTCATACTATAACTGGTTGTATAAAATTCTCTTGAGGATTCCATCTAAATATTTGTTGTATTTATAAAATATCCAAAAATGGCATAAAATGTTTTCGATGTCTAAAATGAAACATCAAAGAAGTTTGTGTTCAACATGTTGATATATAGTTGAAAAAGACTAAAAAAAGACATGACACCCATGGTAAATGATGGAATGGTTGATAGGTGGAGAATCATACAAAAATGGTCAAATCCAAAAGGACTATGACCATGCTATAAGGAAATTTGAAGGCTTAATAGTCAGCTGGTCTATATAGTGTATACGTAGTGAAAGGTGGTGTTGTAGGTAACATAGAAATAGAACTGTGTTTCATTATGAGACAACAATGAATGCAAGATTTCATACTCCATATTTTTAGGTTTTTGGAGTAAGTTATAAAATAAATAAATGAATTCTATATATAAGGGGATGTATTGAAACCATATTTTCCACATTTCATGATGGATGTAAAACTATATAGGATATTCCTATGATCTTTAGTGGAAATATAAATTCATGTATCTCTATGTCATAATGAAAGTGTTGTGTTTTAAGAGGATGAACTGAGTTTCAGTGGTTTTAGAAAACTATACATGTTGATGCCCAGGTAATAGAGTAATAATTTTTTATGAGTAAATGTTTATTAGTCATATGGGTCATCATGCCGAATTAATAGAGTAATATTTTTTATGTGTAAATTTTCCCCTTTTTTTGTCCACCATCATTAGCACATTAATTCATAGGTTCATAAAGTCCTAATTTCAATTTACTTATGCCATAACCCTATATTCTTTTGGTTGGTGTAGGTCCTCCTTGTAAGACCATTTATGTTTTTTTTAAACCCTCTAGAGTCATAAAAACCACTATTGGGGGATCAACTTAGGTCCATGAATTATGATCATAAACTATTTGAAGCACCATAGTCCATGGTCTATAACATTACACTAGGATTCATATTTAGAGCATTATGACCTTAGACTATATGAAACCCTATGGTCCAAGTATTGTGACCCTAAACTAGTTTCAACTTCATAGTTTGACTATTATGACCATAAACTGCAAAAGGAATGAGGAAAAAATGTATGTGAGGTTGAAAAAAACATAATGGAAACCTGATCTAGAGTTAAAATCCCCCTGTCAAGTCACTTCCATTACTTAGGAAAGAATAAAGTGATAGAATAAAGATGCACAAATCCAATAGGGACCCACTAGGGACCCCTATAAAATCTTTTCTATTTTATTACATAATTTTTTTAAGACATAGATAATGAGGGAATCTTAAATTAATAAATAAAAAATAATAAAAACCATTCCCCATGTATAGAGTAAATGGAAAATAAACAACAATCATATAGACACATCAAAAAATTATATATAAGTAATATATGAGAAGATTAATATGTATACATTGTTAAATATCTCACATTAGGTTAATCATATATAGAAACTGGTTCCAAAAAATAGTCAATAAACAGATATCAGATCCATCGAAATAGTACTCAGTGTAAACTCTGATTGTTCTCTTCACACTCTTCTTCTAAACTTTCTTCAACATCCACCATTCATCATTTAGACCTTTCCTTTATATTAATCATGATATATAATGTTTTCATAAACATGTAAAGTTCACATGTCTGGTGTGGGTATAAAATACTCAAATGATTTCCACTTATATCTCTTGAACATCTTTATTGGTACAATAATATATGCATATGTAAGTGTTGTGTAGTGTTTCATACCCTTCCAAATATGTAATGACAGAAAAACACAATCAATTTCATACATGGTGATGAAAAAAATATGTTTAAAACCGCTATAATGCATCAACATTCTTACCGGGCACCATATAACTCATACTTACATGCATCAGGTCACTCATAGGTTAATTATATGAACCAAATAGAATTTTATAAGGTAACCTTTTCTCAAAGTCCTACCAAGGAGGGAAAATAACAAAACCAATAAATTAAAGAAACATAATTTTATATTTAGGAAAGAAGAGTAGTGTAAATCTCATATAATACTAGGGTACCCTCATTCCATAACTGTGTTATAAGGGTAAAGTACCTTATATTTTGAACAAGTGTAACCTCTTTTCAAAATCATTTCATAATGGTAAATGATTAACATGGCATTTTTAGGTTCAATAGAGGTTAACACAGAATTATAAAACACAGAATCATATCCGGCCATATAAACATAGAATCATGTAAATGTAACATTTCTCTTTCATATAAGGCCATAAAACATATAACCATGTTGTAAATGTAAGCATACTATGGGTAGTGATGGGCTGCGAGGTGAGGGATGGTGAGGCAAGGCATGGTGAGGGACAATGAGTCAAGGTGTGGTGGGGTGAGGTGTGGAGAGGGTCAACGAGTGATAGTGATGGGAAAAAATGGGTGGCGATGGCCGGGGCCAAGGCTAGGGCTTTGGGGAGTCGGTTGGGTGGGGGTCGGGGTGTCAGGGGATGGGGAAAGTGTCGGGTTTGTGATAATATTTAACTTCTTAGTGGTGATTTATAAAAAACTGCTGTGAAATTATTTTTAAAAAAAATTAGTGGTGGTTTAGTAAACCATAGCTAAATGCACATTTTGGTGTAGTGTTTCCGTATTGTATCATGTAACACCCCGACCCCTCTAGGCTAGATCTGGTGCATTACATGTGATATTTTTATGGTTAGAAGGAATGAAAAATCCCGACGGAATGATCAGTTTAGTAGTCTTGAAGAAACTTTGTACATAGATGTAACTCAAATTACATTGGAAAAGGTTATAAAATACAATACATAACAGAAACTAAAAACTACAATCATAGGAACTAAATAAACGATTACCTCTTCATCACCTATTGATGGAAAACAATGAAAGGGGTGAGCTCAAATGCTCATTAAGGGTTACAAATAGCGGAATCATGAATACAATAATAAGTAAATCATAATCAATCTGACATAATCAATATGGCATGGTGAATAAATGAAAAACTCACGCCATTAATAAACTGAGAATGAAACCGCATCTATAGATTTGGTCATAGTGAAAACCTCATGGATAGTTAAAACTGATAATTAATAAATAGAATGCTTATTAATTGGAATTCATGTATCTGGAACATGAAACCATAATACTGTTAAAATGGTTTTGTTCTATGGGTAGAAACCTGTCTGATTTTTGGAAACAAACTCGAAGGGTTTGTCACCAAATTGATTTGTCTCATGAGACCTACTAATGCATCACGGGGATATAGCAGGACCCACCCACCACTAAATTTACAAATAATTATTTATAAATTGATTCAATACAATAGCAATATTCCTTTTCAATATTCTTATAGAGTAGAGTATGCAGATTAATCAATATTTCCATAATTAAAATAACTTTCCAAATAAACATTGTATGTAAAATGGTATACGGTTTAGACAACAAAAATATACATGATATGAGATTATGAATATTTAATATAAATATAATTTCAAATGAAAAGTGAATACAAATGGGTAGTAGGTACACCACATAAAGATTATTATGTGCACCACACAAAGTTAGTCACAACAAAATAGTAGTTGACACAAAGTCTCTTACCACAATGTAATCGGTCGAATCATATGACCAGAACTTAATAACCCTAAAATGAATCATTTAATAACATGAATATAAAAAGAATCATGTTATTATATATCAAATGGTAGTACACATATACCATATACAGAAAATAAGTGGTGAACAATTAAAATATCATAGAGATGAAAGTGAGATGATAAACCCCTTACAAACATTTCGGTATGGTAACGAGTGTTATTGTGACGGCTTAATGAGAGGTAAAGGGGTATTCTATTATTTATATATCATAATGGAAGTATGGGGGAGGTTATAAAACATACCCCATCATTAGTAATTAAAAATAAAAGAGCACAACATAGGGGAGATTCTTGAACAAAAGTGAGAGAGGGGATCCTTTACCTTATGCTCGAAGGTGTTCTTGATTGTTCCTAACGACCTGAATAATAAAATTTAGCTCCATTAATTAATAAGTAAAGAACCTCATCAACATATAATTGATATTTTATTACCTTATTAGGTTCATTAATGTCCTTTTTGTGGTTTAAGAGTTTCAATTTTACTATTTTGGAAGCATTTTCTTACTTGGTTTCATGATTTGTTTACTTGTATTCATTAATGTAACTTTATTTGAAATGTGGTTAAACATACCTAATTGTTAATATAAATTATTATTGAAATTGAATAGATATAAATGATCTTATAATGATTCGGGTTATATACCATGAGGATGACTCATTCGATGAGTTAAAATAAACGCTTGGATCTGGCTTGGTGGTTTTGTGCACAATAAACTTGTTTTGTATTATTATTCCACATTATGAACGTGTAAAGATTAGAAAACATTAATCTAGATAAAATAAATATATTATGACCTGTTTCAACCATTGAAAAGGTTTCATGACCAGTATTTAATATAGTAATGAAAATTGAAAACCCGTCTTCCTTGAGTGTGATAAATTTACACATCTTGGATGGTGTTTGCATTTATTGTATAAAAGGAGGGAAAAGGCGAGATTATGATGAAATATTCCATTAGAACAATTAAAATCCTGTACATGTATGTTACTGGAATTATCATGACATTTGGATGAGGGGAGGTGAGAAGAGAGAACAAAAGAATGGAAATTTATAAAATAAATTGAAAGAAAAGAGAAGGAAGGTTCACCTCTTGAGTACTCCTCCTTGAGAATCTTCTTAAGGCCTTTGTTTTTGGCCTTTTGTTGAGACCAGAAGGTCTTGTATGTGGGGAGAGGGCTTAGGAAGAGTATTTGGCAGAATTTAGGAAAGTCTTGAAGCTTGATTAGTGTGGGAGGAAGAGGGTGTGAGGGGTGGTTTATATAGTGGAGGGGAGAGAAGTTTTCTTAATATTATAATCATTAATTTATTATTTGCTCTCAAGACAACCAATAGTGAGTATTCCATGACCATTAATAGTAATATATTTATGTGACTTATAACCAATTTGTATTACATTATCAGATCATCATCAATGACTCAATTAATCCATTATTTAGCATTTATTGTGAATTATCAGATTTTACTATTCATCAAAAATTTAAGTATTTCGGAAAAATCCCAAAAATTCATCCTAACCATTTTTCAATGTGTAGAATCAAAAAATGAATTACATTTTTCAAAATAATTTTATAAATATGATTTATTAAATATTTAATTAAAATAATTATTTAATCGAAAAATATAAACACTTAAAATATCCATCTTCATTCTTTAGGTGCCTAAATTCATTTATACATTCTAAAGCATGGATACCATTCATAAGAGTCATATTACTATTCATAAGGGTATGTTACTATTCATAAGGGTAGATTACTATTCATAAGGGCGGGTTACTTTTCACCGAAAATTAAGTTAATTCTATCAGACTCTAAATATCATCTTGAACACAACCGTGTATGTCAGATTTTTAAAATCCAAATCACAGAGTTAGAAAATTTAAGTTTAATGGCTAAGTTATGGATATCTCCTATAATTAACCATGTTTTGTTCCATATAGTCTCAGTGATTCATGAAATATAGGCTATAACTAGAATGTATTTAAGAGAAACATACCATGAAGTGTTTGGGGTGCTACATTATTCCCTCCTTCAGAGATTTCGTCCTCGAAATTTTATGTATGAAGCCCACCAAAAAATGTGGGTGGTTCTTTTTCATGAAATCCTCTGGTTCTCATGTTGCTTCCTCCATATTCTAGTTCCTCCAAAGAACCTTTACTAGATGAGTTTTCCTATTTCTCAACACCTGCTCCCTTGTGTCAATAATCCAAATAGGCATTTCATAGTATGACTGTGACAATTGGGTCCCGGTTTTAAGTTTAATGGCTAAGTTATGGATATCTCCTATAATTAACCATGTTTTTTTCCATATAGTCTCAGTGATTCATGAAATATAGGCTATAACTAGAATGTATTTAAGAGAAACATACCATAAAATTTTTGGGGTGCTACATTATTCCCTCTTTCAGAGATTTCGTCCTCGAAATTTTATGTATGAAGCCCACCAAAAAGATGTGGGTGGTTCTTTTTCATGAAATCCTATGGTTCCCATGTTGCTTTCTCTATATTCTAGTTCCTCCAAAGAACCTTTACTAGATGAGTTGCCTTATTTCTCTACGCCTGCTCCCTTGTGTCAAGAATCGAAATAGGATTTTCACAATATGATTGTGACAATCGGGTCCCGGTGACAGCGCAGACACCCCGCCTTAACATGGTCGTCAGGTCATGGCCTACCAGGTACCACCAATTGCCCCACAGACACGTGGGTCCCACCTCAGGGTCTACCCACATGCCTGAACGGGTCATTTGACTAATGATTGTCCACACAGGCCAACACATGTCATTTCCAGTATGTTTTTTCCTCACTCACACACACCCTGGGAAACTTCCCAAAAGGTCACCCATCTTGATCACTACTCTAGGCCAAACACGCTTAACTGTGGAGTTCTAATCAGACCGGCTCTCGAAAAAGAAGATGCACCTTGTTGACATGAGTCATATCATTTAGTCATTTAACCCTTTATCATTTGGGGGTGTTACAATCACCCCCCCCCCTTTAGAGAACAACGCCCTTGTTGTGGGACCTACATCTCAACTCAGGCAGTGCACCACACTTAAGGCTGGGTACCACCTCTGATACCAAATGTGACAATCGGGTCCCGATGACAGCACAGACACCCCGCCTTAACATGGTCGTCGTATCCTAGCCTACCAGGTACCACCAATTGCCACACAGACACGTGGGACCCACCCCAGGGTCTACCCACATGCCCAAATGGGTCATCTGACTAATGATGGTCCCCACAGGCCAACACATGTCCTTTCTAGTATGCTTTGTCCTCACTCACACATACCTGGGAAACTTCCCAGAAGGTCACCCATCCTGATCACTACTCTAGACCAAGCATGTAACACCCCGAGCTTCCACAATACGCTTCTCATTCAATAATGCAATAGCTTGCTTTGTACGTAACTTCGAGTTCTAAAACACCGCAACTAATCAAAGTAGCTGTTATGAATAGTAATAACCACTTTTTAAAATTATAGAAATTTTATATTTCAAAATGGACTTCATTTTTGTATTCCTAATATTGAAATTAGCCTATGTTGAATTTTTTGTAATTTTATGAGAACTTCCAAATTTTTATGAATAGTGAAAAATACTTAAAACAACTTTTTTAATCAAATTAATTTATAGTGATAAGTTATATTATTGAGTGGTTTTAAAGTATAATTAGAATATATTTTTACCCTTTTATCCAATGGTGTTCATTAGAATTAATTTCACTTTGAAATTGGACATAAACAATTGCCAATCTTTTGATATAAATTGTTTCTTAAAAACACGCTATTTGTTGTGACAGCGGGAATTAATTATAAAATTAATTAATTCAACTTACATGTTTGGAATTTTGTAAAATATACATCATTTTTTAATTCGGAATATCAATTATAGCTTAGGGTGAAATTTTGGCATTGTTCTGAAAAACTTCAATTTTTGATGAATAGTGAAACCACTAAGTGGTAGTTAAATAACTGATTTTTCGTTTAAATGAAATATTACCACTTCTGTGATTTGATTTTCAAAAATACGACATACATGGTCGTCATTAAGAAGTAAAATGTGGTTCAATGAGATTAAAATAATTTTTGGTGAATAGTAACTTTTAAGTTCTTAATCGCGATTAGAGGTAATTAGTGTAGTTTAAGGTAAAAATAATGTTTTAATAATATGAGATGAGATTGACACATGTCCTACCCTCATTGGATGTGTCATGGCCGACCAAGAAAATCCATGGGTCAACTTGGGGACCCCATGGATCCACTTTAGTTGGAAAATGACATAAATAACTTTTATTTAATGTTAAAGTAAAAAATGACACAAACATGAAATGTTTTACTAAAAAAAATTTACATGCGGTTATACAAGTAATGTTTTTGACTATAAATAGTCATTGGAAAGATAAAAAGATTTCCTACATCATAGTATTTTTTTATAATTTTTAGACATTAAATATATTAAATTATTTATGACATCATTATGATGCAGCGATGACCTCATTATTTAACGATTTTAATAAAATGAAAAGATAATGTACAATCCAAGGCTTACACTTGTACAAATACTATTGTATGGGTATATCTCAAACCCTTATCACCTTAACCACGAATTATATAAGTGTGGGACCTTTAGAATCCGAAAAGCATTGTATAATAATGTAAAATTTCCTTACTTTCCAAGAGTGCCCCTCCTCTCCTCTTATAAAAGGCCCCCACATCTACCACCTCATTCACACTTTCAAGCCATTTGTCTCGGCCAAACTCTACCCAAATACTCTCCCAACTTCTTCCTCTTACTCCTAGAAGCCTCACTTTGGGCATAACTCTTCCCAAGGAAGCCTTTGGCTCAAATCAAAAAGAGTTACCCGTTTTTAAGGTAATGTCTTATCTAATGTTGTTTTGTTTTATTTTTCTTCACCAACCCCCTAAACACTTTCTATTAATTTCTTTTGTAACAACAAAAGTATCCTCAATATACTAGGATGTTGTTATAAGAATTATTCGAGCTACACTTACACACACCTACATCTAATGGTTAAAGAACATATTGTTTCTGTGGATGGCGAATTTTTGCCTCACGAAACGATGATTGTTCAACACTCATATAACACCTCTAATGGTGGCCATTATGATGAAACTATTTTTATATATGATATATATTATGTTTTATTTTCCCTTATGATTTGGTATTTTTCATTTATGGCATACCTTTATGGTTTCCATTATGGGTAAACGCGATATTTTCATTTTAGGAAGTGCGGACTACCACCCCCTCAAAGTGATGTGAATCATTAATGCCATATGTGGGATGTATAAAGGATGGAGTAAATGATATTATATATGATATTATACTGGAAATATATTATACCTTTATATAATTATGATTTCATTCCATTAAATACGAAATAGAAATGAAAGTAGCGTTCATGTGTACGTACGGCTTACCGTCTCCATGAACGGTGCATTTCATTTCTTACCTCTAAATGTTACGTAATATTATGAATGAATGTATATACTAGATATATATGATATATATGACATCTAAATCATGAATATAATTCTGTAGATAATGGATATTCTACCACATAAACAACTTGTAATTATAAGAAGTTTATTGTTGACTCAAGTACCAAAAATCGACAAAACGGCCGTTATTAACTTAAATAATTACATAATATTCATAACATTGTAATAAGTGATATAAAAAGGATAATGAAGTTTAAAATGGTAGATATTAACTCTAGTTTATTATTCAGGAGGTTAAAGAATGGTCGAGTCAGGACAAGACACAAGGTAAGGGAATTTCTTAACCCAACTTCCATTCTTTGAGTTAATCTCCTACTTTCAAATTATGTCATGATATTATTATGTCCTATTTTGTATTTTTACTTTCTTTATGTGTACCTATAGTGAATACACATAATAGATCTATTTTATTTTAAAAATTATCTTTTTAAGGACTTCGTCTCAATCCCCTTTCATTGAGGCATATTTGGTTTTATACACAACTTTCTTTTATACGGTGTATAAACCCCTTTGACTTTTACGTTTATTCAAAAAGAATCTTTTTTATACGAAGCATTTTACTAAACGACAAAAAGGGAATGTTTTTCTTTCCGTACTTATGCGGCGACAATGACTTCTCCGCCGCCGTGACCATTATTTGAGTTTCGGCTTCCTCTACAAGCCATCATTTTTTTTAATGAAAAATAAATACAAAGTTTTAACTTTCTTTTATTTTGGTATTGAAAATGGTTTTTAAAGCATTTTTATTATATCAATGTGATGTATTGATATCTTGTGATTGAAATGTGGAAATGTTATATTTCCTTTATGCATGTTTTATGTGATACGATTATGTTATGGTTTATGATATGTTTAAACTCATTCATATGAGGAATGCATTGGACTTAACAAGTGACGGGTGGAGCCCTCTATAGCTCCTCGATGTATCAGTAGGTCTCATGAGACAAATAGACATGGAATTGGACGAGGCCCTTTCCCAATTTGATTTATGGTTTTGGCCGAGGCCTTAATCATTTTAGACGTCTTGGCCGAGGCCTTGACAAAATGTTTCAGAATGTCTAGCATTATGCATTCCATCATTATGAAAATGGTTATTGATATTGCATGTGATTATTCGACCAGTAGAATATCCATGTGAAGAAGTGAATGGCATTATCTCATTTTACTTTTGCCATATTATATTGAAGTTCAAGTTTAAAAGGCTTTTGTTTTAGTTATACATTGCCTTAAATGTTAATGTTTATTTATGAAAGCTTCCGCTATATTGTTAACCTTACTGAGCATCTGAGCTCACCCCTTTCAATGTTTTAATATTTTTCCAGGATTTGAAGAAGTATTTTATGAATGACCTGCAGGGGTAGTCAGAAAGGGATATGAGTGTGGACTATGAAGACCATGTTATTGTAGATTGTTTACTTTTTGATGTAATGAAATATTTATGAATGTATCTAGTTTTTCCAAGGCTACTAAACTAATCGGTCTTTCGAGACTTGATCTTTTGTGATTATGCCAATGTTACGAAGTAATGCACCGACTCTGGGTAGCTGGGGTCGGGGTGTTACAGTTGGTATCAGAGGCAGTTTAGTACTAACCTTGGAAGCTGGATTTAGATAAACTCTGATTAGAGCACATAGCCCAAAGATAGACTTTGAGGATTGGTATAGAAGAACTTCCTAGAATTTTGTTATTGTAGAGATTTTGTTTGTTTTCCGAGTAATACATCCCTATCTGGATACGATAAGGTAGAGGCGGCTCTGACACAGATGTACTTAGGGGTAAAACCTAAAAACACCACTTTGAGCTAGACTCGAACGGGAACTGGTGCACGATAATGGGCCTTGCTGCACTCTTGGTTACGACACTCCAGGGGGATATGCTTAGGATAATTCCCATTTTCTTTACAAACCACTATGAACGGTTATGAGTATATACTTCCTCAAATAAAACCTTTTTATGATTATGGATTATATCCATAAATAGTTCAATTTATGTTAAGTATTTTACAAGTATGGAATTATGTATTTTGATTCATAAAATAATATAGTTTATGCCATTGTTTAGAAATGGAGCCTAGTGGAAGGAATGGAAACCGTATCAATGCACGCACTCCGTGCAGGGATTACCCTCCTGCTCAAGATAATTATTGTGGATCTGGAGATACAACTTGTGCTGATCAACTTATTACCATACTGGGACAACTCACTCAGGTTATGAATAATAACCTTACTCATATAGAGCACCCTGATCCGCAACGTGTAGGATCAATGTTAGACCGCTTCATGAGGCAACAACCACCAACATTTAATGGGGGTACAAATCCATTAGTAGATGAGCAATGGATAAACTCCTTAGAGAAAATATTTCATGCCTTGGGGAGTAGCGAAAGGGAGAAGGTTGTCATGGCAGTTTACCGCCTCACTGGAGATGCCGATCAGTGGTGGTCACTGATTCAAAACACAAAGGAAGATGATGACATATCGAATATGGAATGGAGGGAGTTCAAAGAGATTTTATTAGAAAAATACTTTCCCCGTGACCATCGAGCAGATATGTAAAGGCAATTTCTGAGTCTGAGGCAGAAGGAGGATGAGAATGTCGCAAAGTATGAGGCTAACTTTACAAGGTTAGCGAGGCATGCTGCCGATTATATACGTAACCCAAGGAGTAAGATTTATCATTTCTTTGATGGGTTGAAACCATTTCTCCGTCGAGCTTTAGTATCACAATCCTTCTCATCATACGAAGATATTGTCTCATGTGCTATCAAGACAGAAAAGGAATTCTCTAAGTCTTATGACAACAAAGTAAAGCAAGAGAAGAAGAGAACGGTGGAACAAGAGACAGATAAAGGGAAAAAGGGAAAGAAGGATTTTCCATTATGTGATAATTGTGGGAAGAATCACCCTGGTACTTGCCTAAAAGGAATGGGAGTTTGTTATAAATGTGGATAAAAGGGTCACCAGGCTCGTGATTGCAAGGGAAAGAAAGAGGCTATCAAAGTTGAATTCTACAATTGTAGAGAAATGGGTCATTATGCAAATGAATTTCCTAAGCGTCAGGGAAACTTACCTCAGAAAAGGCCAAGGGATCAAGGAAAATCTTATGCTGTTACTACAGTTGAAGCAAAATAACTAATGTATTGGTGCTTTTGGACTCATGGATTATATTCTGGTTATTAGAATAATGTGATATATATATATAAGGATTCTACTGTAGTACTTGTTGATTTCAGTAAGGTTTTAATATGTTGAAGGTAATTATATTTTTAGTATGTGACAATAAGAGAAACTTTACTTTGTTTGGGGAATCTGATAAATTGATTTTTGAATTAAGAGACCTTTTAGAGAAAGTCTGGACAGAGGTATTTTGGATAACTATAAAGGTTGGAGTGGATTAAGTTGATCTTTGGATAGTATTGTTTAAGGTTAAAAAATTTATGAAAATTATTTTTGGATTATTTTGATACTATAGTTTTAGGAAAAGGACAACCTGCAGGGTGGGGCATAACCCGTCGCGTCGGACAAAGCTGCAGGAATCGAACCCACAATCATGGTGCGACAGGCCTTTATTTCCTACCACTAGCCTATAGGAAGTCCTTGGTTATTACAAAATAATTTTACTAATCTAAATGGTATTTGTTAACATTTGTAACCTTATACAATTAGGATAAGTATAATATTTTTGAGTTCTATTATCTTTTTGAGTGAAAGATGAGTTGAAGGTTGAAACTCTAATTGTCAAGCATAAATATATATATACCTATCTCTTATTCAATGAATAAATTAATTCTTAAACTTTAGTAAAGGGATATTAAAACAAAAAAATGTGTTATCCTAATACCTTATGTCTTGTTGAACTGATGATATTTTAAATCAACATAGATTGAAGGCTTTGAGGCCCTCAATTTGACAGTTGATTGTGATTGATGACCTCAATCACTCCCTACAAATATTCACGTTTTCCTCTAATTATATGTCTCTAATTGCCACCAATGTTCTCTTAATCGAGATCATAATTGGGTGGTGACTTTTTCATTTCCCTTTCCCTCTTATTAAGGATAAATTTTATTAATCTTATTTCCGATGTGGGTTTTCCACAAAGGTATTTTCTATTTTCAACCTTTTATTTTCCAAGAAAAATTTCAAATTGTGAGGACACAATTTATTGAAGGAGGGGAGAATGTAACACCCCGAGATTCCACAATACGCTTCTCATTCAATAATGCAATAGCTTGCATTGTACGTAACTTCGAGTTCTAAAACACCGCAACTAATCAAAGTAGCCGTTATGAATAGTAATAACCACTTTTTCAAATTATAGAAATTTTATATTTCAAAATGGACTTCATTTTTGTATTCCTAATATTGAAATTAGCCTATGTTGAATTTTTTGTAATTTTCTGAGAACTTCCAAATTTTTATGAATAGTGAAAAATACTTAAAACAACTTTTTTAATAAAAATAATTTATAATGATAAGTTATATTATTGAGTGGTTTTAAAGTATAATTAGAATATATTTTTACCATTTTATCCAATGGTGTTCATTATAATTATTTTCACTTTGAAATTGGACATAAACAATTTCCAATCTTTTGATATAAATTGTTTCTTAAAAACACGCTATTTGTTTTGACAGCAGAAATTAATTATAAAATTAATTAATTCAACTTACATGTTTGTAATTTTGTAAAATATACATCATTTTTGAATTCGTAATATCAATTATATCTTAGGGTGAAATTTTGGCATTGTTCTGAAAAACTTCAATTTTTGATGAATAGTGAAACCACTAAGTGGTAGTTAAATAACTGATTTTTCGTTTAAATGAAATATTACCACTTCTGTGATTTGATTTTCAAAAATCCGACATACATGGTCTTCATTAAGAAGTAAAATGTGGTTCAATGAGATTAAAATAATTTTTGGTGAATAGTAACTTTTAAGTTCTTAATCGCGATTAGAGGTAATTAGTGTAGTTTAAGGTAAAAATAATGTTTTAATAATATAAGATGAGCTTGACACATGTCTTACCCTCATTGGATGTGTCATGGCCGACCAAGACAATCCATGGGTCAACTTGGGGACCCCATGGAGCCACTTTAGTTGGAAAATGACATAAATAACTTTTATTTAATGTTAAAGTAAAAAAAATGACACAAACATGAAATGTTTTACTAAAACAATTTTTACATGGGGTTATACAAGTCATATTTTTGACTATAAATAGTCATTGGAAATATAAAAAGATTTCCTACATCATAGTATTTTTTTTTATAATTTTTAGACATTAAATAAATTAAATTATTTATGACATCATTATGATGCAGCGATGACCTCATTATTTAACGATTTTAATAAAATGAAACGATAATGTACAATCCAAGGCTTAAACTTGTCAAAAGACTATTGGATGGGTAGATCTAGAACCCTTATCACCTTATCCACGAATTATATAAGTGTGGGACCTTTAGAATCTGAAAATCATTGTATAATAATGTAAAATTTCCTTACTTTCCAAGAGTGCCCCTCCTCTCCTCTTATAAAAGGCCCCCACCTCTACCACCTCATTCACACTTTCAAGCCATTTGGCTCGGCCAAAATCAGCCCAAATACTCTCCCAACTTCACCCTCTTACTCCTAGAATCCTCACTTTGGGCAGAACTCTTCCCAAGGAAGCCTTTGGCTCAAATCAAAAAGAGTTACCCGTTTTTAAGGTAATGTCTTCTCTAATGTTGTTTTGTTTTATTTTTCTTCACCAACCCCCTAAACACTTTCTATTCATTTCTTTTGTAATAACAACAGTATCCTCAATATACTAGGATGTTGTTATAAGAAGTATTAGAGCTACACTTACAAACACCTACATCTAATGGTTAAAGAACATACTGTTTCTGTGGATGGCGAATTTTTGCATTACGAAATGATGATTGTTCAACACTCATATAACACCTCTAATGGTGGCCATTATGATGAAACTATTTTTATATATGATATATATTATGTTTTATTTTCCCTTATGATTTGGTATTTTTCATTTATGGCATACCTTTATGGTTTCCATTATGGGTAAACGCGATATTTTCATTTTAGGAAGTGCGGACTACCACCCCCTCAAAGTGATGTGAATCATTAATGCCATATGTGGGATGTATAAAGGATGGAGTAAATGATATTATATATGATATTATACTAGAACTATATTATACCTTTATATAATTATGATTTCATTCCATTAAATATGAAATAGAAATGAAAGTAGCGTTCATGCGTACGTACGGCTTACCGTCTCCATGAATGGTGCATTTCATTTCTTACCTCTAAATGTTACGTAATATTATGAATGAATGTATATACTAGATATATATGATATATATGACATCTAAATCATGAATATAATTCTGTAGATAATGGATATTCTACCACATAAACAACTTGTAATTATAAGAAGTTTATTGTTGACTCAAGTACCAAAAATCGACAAAACGGCCGTTATTAACTTAAATAATTACATAATATTCATAACATTGTAATAAGTGATATAAAAAGGATAATGAAGTTGAAAATGGTAGATATTAACTCTAGTTTATTATTCAGGAGGTTAAATAATGGTCGAGTCAGGACAAGACACAAGATAATGGAATTTCTTAACCCAACTTCCATTCTTTGGGTTAATCTCCTACTTTCAAATTATGTCATGATATTATTATGTCCTATTTTGTATTTTTACTTTCTTTATGTGTACCTATAGTGAATACACATAATAGATCTATTTTATTTTAAAAATTATCTTTTTAAGGACTTCGTCTCAATCCCCTTTCATTGAGGCATATTTGGTTTTATACACAACTTTCTTTTATACGGTGTATAAACCCCTTTGACTTTTACGTTTATTCAAAAGGAATCTTTTTTATACGAAGCATTTTACTAAACAACAAAAAGGTAATGTTTTTCTTTCCCTACTTATGCGGCGACAACGACTTCTCCGCCGCCGTGACCATTATTTGAGTTTCGGCTTCCTCTACAAGCCATCATTTTTTTTAATGAAAAATAAATACAAAGTTTTAACTTTCTTTTATTTTGGTATTGAAAATGGTTTTTAAAGCATTTTTATTATATCAATGTGATGTATTGATATCTTGTGATTGACATGTGGAAATGTTATATTTCCTTTATGCATGTTTTATGTGATACGATTATGTTATGGTTTATGATATGTTTAAACCCATTCATATGAGGAATGCATTGGACTTAACAAGTGACGGGTGGAGCCCGCTATAGCTCCTCGATGTATCAGTAGGTCTCATGAGACAAATAGACATGGAATTGGCCGAGGCCCTTTCCCAATTTGATTTATGGTTTTGGCCGAGGCCTTAATCATTTTAGACGTCTTGGCCGAGGCCTTGACAAAATGTTTCAGAATGTCTGGCATTATGCATTCCATCATTATGAAAATGGTTATTGATATTGCATGTGATTATTCGACCAGTAGAATATCCATGTGAAGAAGTGAATGGCATTATCTCATTTTACTTTTGCCATATTATATTGAAGTTCAAGTTTAAAAGGCTTTTGTTTTAGTTATACATTTCCTTAAATGTTAATGTTTATTTATGAAAGCTTCCGCTATATTGTTAACCTTACTGAGCATCTGAGCTCACCCCTTTCAATGTTTTAATATTTTTCCAGGATTTGAAGAAGTATTTTATGAATGACCTACAGGGGTAGTCAGAAAGGGATATGAGTGTGGACTATGAAGACCATGTTATTGTAGATTGTTTACTTTTTGATGTAATGAAATATTTATGAATGTATCTAGTTTTTCCAAGGCTACTAAACTAATCGGTCTTTCGAGACTTGATCTTTTGTGATTATGTCAATGTTACGAAGTAATGCACCGACTCTGGGTAGCTGGGGTCGGGGTGTTATAGTTGGTATCAGAGGCAGTTTAGTACTAACCTTGGAAGCTGGATTTAGATAAACTCTGATTAGAGCACATAGCCCAAAGATAGACTTTGAGGATTAGTATAGAAGAACTTCCTAGAATTTTGTTATTGTAGAGATTTTGTGTGTTTTCCGAGCAATACATCCCATTATGGATACGAGCAGGTAGAGGAGGCTCTGGCACAGATGTACTTAGGGGTAAAACCTAAAAACACCGCTTTGAGCTAGACTCGAACGGGAACTGGTGCACGATAATGGGCCTTGTTGCACTCTTGGTTACGACACACCCGGGGGGTATGCTTAGGATAATTCCCATTTTCTTTACAAACCACTATGAACGGTTATGAGTATATACTTCCTCAAATAAAACCTTTTTATGATTATGGATTATATCCATAAATAGTTCAATTTATGTTAAGTATTTTACAAGTATGGAATTATGTATTTTGATTCGTAAACTAATATAGTTTATGTCATTGTTTAGAAATGGCGCCTAGTGGAAGGAATGGAAACCGTATCAATGCACGCACTCCGTGCAGGGATTGCCCTCCTGCTCAAGATAATTATTGTGGATCTGGAGATACAACTTGTGCTGATCAACTTATTACCATACTGGGACAACTCACTCAGGTTATGAATAATAACCTTACTCATATAGAGCACCCTGATCCGCAACGTGGAGGATCAATGTTAGACCGCTTCATGAGGCAACAACCACCAAAATTTAATGGGGGTACAAATCCATTAGTAGCTGAGCAATGGATAAACTCTTTAGAGAAAATATTCCATGCCTTGGGGAGTAGCGAAAGGGAGAAGGTTGTCATGGTAGTTTACCGCCTCACTGGAGATGCCGATCAGTGGTGGTCACTGATTCAAAACACAAAGGAAGATGATGACGTATCGAATATGGAATTGAGGGAGTTCAAAGAGCTTTTATTAGAAAAATACTTTCCCCATGACCATCGAGCAGTTATTTAAAGGCAATTTCTGAGTCTGAGGCAGAAGGAGGATGAGAATGTCGCAAAGTATGAGGCTAACTTTACAAGGTTAGCGAGGCATGCTGCCGATTATATACGTAACCCAAGGAGTAAGATTTATCGTTTCTTTGATGGGTTGAAACCATTTCTCCGTCGAGCTTTAGTATCACAATCCTTCTCATCATACGAAGATATTGTCTCATGTGCTATCAAGACAGAAAAGGAATTCTCTAAGTCTTATGACAACAAAGTAAAGCAAGAGAAGAAGAGAACGGTGGAACAAGAGACAGATAAAGGGAAAAAGGGAAAGAAGAATTTTCCATTATGTGATAATTGTGGGAAGAATCACCCTGGTACTTGCCTAAAAGGAATGGGAGTTTGTTATAAATGTGGATAAAAGGGTCACCAGGCTCGTGATTGCAAGGGAAAGAAAGAGGCTATCAAAGTTGAATGCTACAATTGTAGAGAAATGGGTCATTATGCAAATGAATGTCCTAAGCGTCAGGGAAACTTACCTCAGAAAAGGCCAAGGGATCAAGGACAATCTTATGCTGTTACTACAGTTGAAGCAAAATAACTAATGTATTGGTGCTTTTGGACTCATGGATTATATTCTGGTTATTAGAATAATGTGATATATATATATAAGGATTCTACTGTAGTACTTGTTGATTTCAGTAAGGTTTTAATATGTTGAAGGTAATTATATTTTTAGTATGTGATAATAAGAGATACTTTACTTTGTTTGGGGAATCTGATAAATTGATTTTTCAATTAAGAGACCTTTTAGAGAAAGTCTGGACAGAGGTATTTTGGATAACTATAAAGGTTGGAGTGGATTAAGTTGATCTTTGGATAGTATTGTTTAAGGTTAAAAAATTTATGAAAATTATTTTTGGATTATTATGATACTATAGTTTTAGGAAAAGGACAACCTGCAGGGTGGGGCATAACCCGTTGCGTCGGACAAAGCTGCAGCAATCGAACCCAAAATCATGGTGCGACAGGCCTTTATTTCCTACCACTAGCCTACAGGAAGTCCTTGGTTATTACAAAATAATTTTACTAATCTAAATGGTATTTGTTAACATTTGTAACCTTATACAATTAGGATAAGTATAATATTTTTGAGTTCTATTATCTTTTTGAGTGAAAGATGAGTTGAAGGTTGAAACTCTAATTGTCAAGCATAAATATATATATACCTATCTCTTATTCAATGAATAAATTAATTCTTAAACTTTAGTAAAGGGATATTAAAACAAAAAAATGTGTTATCCTAATACCTTATGTCTTGTTGAACTGATGATATTTTAAATCAACATAGATTGAAGGCTTTGAGGCCCTCAATTTGACAGTTAATTGTGATTGATGACCTCAATCACTCCCTACAAATATTCACGTTTTCCTCTAATTATATGTCTCTAATTGCCACCAATGTTCTCTTAATCGAGATCATAATTGGGTGGTGACTTTTTCATTTCCCTTTCCCTCTTATTAAGGATAAATTTTATTAATCTTATTTCCGATGTGGGTTTTCCACAAAGGTATTTTCTATTTTCAACCTTTTATTTTCCAAGAAAAATTTCAAATTGTGAGGACACAATTTATTGAAGGAGGGGAGAATGTAACACCCCGAGCTTCCACAATACGCTTCTCATTCAATAATGCAATAGCTTGCATTGTACGTAACTTCGAGTTCTAAAACACCGCAACTAATAAAAGTAGCCGTTATGAATAGTAATAACCACTTTTTCAAATTATATAAATTTTATATTTTAAAATGGACTTCATTTTTGTATTCCTAATATTGAAATTATCCTATGTTGAATTTTTTGTAATTTTCTGAGAACTTCCAAATTTTTATGAATAGTGAAAAATACTTAAAACAAATTTTTTAATAAAAATAATTTATAATGATAAGTTATATTATTGAGTGGTTTTAAAGTATAATTAGAATATATTTTTACCATTTTATCCAATGGTGTTCATTAGAATTATTTTCACTTTGAAATTGGACATAAACAATTGCCAATCTTTTGATATAAATTGTTTCTTAAAAACACGCTATTTGTTGTGACAGCAGGAATTAATTATAAAATTAATTAATTCAACTTACATGTTTGGAATTTTATAAAATATACATCATTTTTGAATTCGTAATATCAATTATATCTTAGGGTGAAATTTTGGCATTGTTCTGAAAAACTTCAATTTTTGATGAATAGTGAAACCACTAAGTGGTAGTTAAATAACTGATTTTTCGTTTAAATGAAATATTACCACTTCTGTGATTTGATTTTCAAAAATCCGACATACATGGTCGTCATTAAGAAGTAAAATGTGGTTCAATGAGATTAAAATAATTTTTTGTGAATAGTAACTTTTAAGTTCTTAATCGCGATTAGAGGTAATTAGTGTAGTTTAAGGTAAAAATAATGTTTTAATAATATAAGATGAGCTTGACAAATGTCCTACCCTCATTGGATGTGTCATGTCCGACCAAGACAATCCATGGGTCAACTTGGGGACCCCATGGAGCCACTTTAGTTGGAAAATGACATAAATACCTTTTATTTAATGTTAAAGTAAAAAAAATGACACAAACATGAAATGTTTTACTAAAACAATTTTTACATGGGGTTATACAAGTCATATTTTTGACTATAAATAGTCATTGGAAAGATAAAAAGATTTCCTACATCATAGTATTTTTTTTTATAATTTTTAGACATTAAATAAATTAAATTATTTATGACATCATTATGATGCAGCGATGACCTCATTATTTAACGATTTTAATAAAATGAAACGATAATGTACAATCCAAGGCTTAAACTTGTCCAAAGACTATTGGATGGGTAGATCTAGAACCCTTATCACCTTAGCCACGAATTATATAAGTGTGGGACCTTTAGAATCTGAAAATCATTGTATAATAATGTAAAATTTCCTTACTTTCCAAGAGTGCCCCTCCTCTCCTCTTATAAAAGGCCCCCACCTCTACCACCTCATTCACACTTTCAAGCCATTTGGATCGGCCAAAATCATCCCAAATACTCTCCCAACTTCCCCCTCTTACTCCTAGAAGCCTCACTTTGGGCAGAACTCTTCCCAAGGAAGCCTTTGGCTCAAATCAAAAAGAGTTACCCGTTTTTAAGGTAATGTCTTCTCTAATGTTGTTTTGTTTTATTTTTCTTCACCAACCCCCTAAACACTTTCTATTCATTTCTTTTGTAATAACAACAGTATCCTCAATATACTAAGATGTTGTTATAAGAATTATTAGAGCTACACTTACACACACCTACATCTAATGGTTAAAGAACATACTGTTTCTGTGGATGGCGAATTTTTGCCTCACGAAACGATGATTGTTCAACACTCATATAACACCTCTAATGGTGGCCATTATGATGAAACTATTTTTATATATGATATATATTATGTTTTATTTTCCCTTATGATTTTTTATTTTTCATTTATGGCATACCTTTATGGTTTCCATTATGGGTAAACGCGATATTTTCATTTTAGGAAGTGCGGACTACCGCCCCCTCAAAGTGATGTGAATCGTTAATGCCATATCTGGGATGTATAAAGGATGGAGTAAATGATATTATATATGATATTATACTGGAACTATATTATACCTTTATATAATTATGATTTCATTCCATTAAATATGAAATAGAAATGAAAGTAGCGTTCATGCGTACGTACGGCTTACCGTCTCCATGAACGGTGCATTTCATTTCTTACCTCTAAATGTTACGTAATATTATGAATGAATGTATATACTGGATATATATGATATATATGACATCTAAATCATGAATATAATTCTGGAGATAATGGATATTCTACCACATAAAAAACTTGTAATTATAAGAAGTTTACTGTTGACTCAAGTACCAAAAATCGACAAAATGACCGTTATTAACTTAAATAATTACATAATATTCATAACATTGTAATAAGTGATATAAAAAGGATAATGAAGTTGAAAATGGTATATATTAACTCTAGTTTATTATTCAGGAGGTTAAAGAACGGTCGAGTCAGGACAAGACGCAAGGTAAGGTAATTTCTTAACCCAACTTCCATTCTTTGGGTTAATCTCCTACTTTCAAATTATGTCATGATATTATTATGTCCTATTTTTTATTTTTACTTTCTTTATGTGTACCTATAGTGAATACACATAATAGATCTATTTTATTTTAAAAATTATCTTTTTAAGGACTTCGTCTCAATCCCCTTTCATTGAGGCATATTTGGTTTTATACACAACTTTCTTTTATACGGTGTATAAACCTTTGACTTTTACGTTTATTCAAAAGGAATCTTTTTTATATGAAGAGTTTTACTAAACGACAAAAAGGGAATGTTTTTCTTTCCGTACTTATGCGGTGACAACGACTTCTCTGTCGTCGTGACCATTATTTGAGTTTCGGCTTCCTCTACAAGCCATCATTTTTTTTAATGAAAAATAAATACAAATTTTTAACTTTCTTTTATTTTGGTATTGAAAATGGTTTTGAAAGAGTTTTTATTATATCAATGTGATGTATTGATATCTTGTGATTGAAATGTGGAAATGTTATGTTTCCTTTATGCATGTTTTATGTGATACGATTATGTTATGGTTTATGATATGTTTAAATCTATTCATATGAGGAATGCATTGGACTTAACAAGTGACGGGTGGAGCCCGCTATAGCTCCTCGATGCATCGGTAGGTCTCATGAGACAACTAGACGTGGAATTGGCTGAGGCCCTTTCCCAATTTTATTTATGGTTTTGGCCGAGGCCTTAATCATTTTAGACATCTTGGCTGAGGCCTTGACAAAATGTTTCAGAATGTATGGCATTATGCATTCCATCATTATGAAAATGTTTATTGATATTGCATGTGATTATTCGACCATTAGAATATCCATGTGAAGAAGTGAATGGCATTATCTCATTTTACTTTTTCCATATTATGTTGAAGTTCAAGTTTAAAATGCTTTTGTTTTAGTTATACATTGCTTTAAATGTTAATGTTTATTTATGAAAGCTTCCGCTATATTGTTAACCTTACTGAGCTTCTGAGCTCACCCCTTTCAATGTTTTAATATTTTTCCAGGATGTGAAGAAGTATTTTATGAATGACCTGCAGGGGTAGTCAGAAAGGGATATGAGTGTGGACTATGAATACCATGTTATTGTAGTTTGTTTACTTTTCGATGTAATGAAAGACTTATGAATGTATCTAGTGTTTCCAAGGATACTAAACTAATCGGTCTTTCGAGACTTGATCTTTTGTGATCATGCCAATGTTACGAAGTAATGCACCGACTCTGGGTAGCTGGGGTCGGGGCGTTACAAAGCACACTTAACTGTGGAGTTATAATCAGACAGGCTCCCAAAAAGAAAGGTGCACCTTGTTGACATGAGTTATATCATTTAGTCATTTAACCCTTTATCATTTGGGGTGTTACATTGACAAATCAGGTTCTAGTTTAATTTCTTCATAGGTGCGTACATGTGTTGGGTCTGGCATGTATTTCTTCAACAATGACACATAGAACATATCATGGACTTTGGAGAGATTTGGAGGCATTTCTAAATGGTAAGCTACTACTCTGATTCTTTCCAGAATTTCAAATGATCCGATATACCTGGGGATAAGTTTCCCTTTCTTACCAAACCTTAAGACACCCTTCCATGGAGATACTTTCAGAAAGACATGATCTCCCACCTGGAATTCCAAATCCTTTCTAAGATTGTCCGCATAACTCTTCTGCCTACTTTGGGATACTTTAATATGGGATTACATTATCTTCACCTTTGTCGTGGTCTCTTCAATAAGTTCTGGGCCTATAAGTTTCCTCTCACCAACTTTATCCCAACAAGTTGGAGTTCGACATCTTTTTCCATATAATGCTTTATATGGAGCCATTTGAGTAGTAGAATGGAAACTATTGTTGTAGGAAAATTCCACCAAAGGCAATTATTGATCCCACATACCTTGAAAGTCAATAGAGAATGACCTTAGCATGCCTTCTAAAGTTTGAATAGTCCTTTCAGACTATCCATCAGTTTGGGGGTGATAAGTAGTACTCATACAAAGCTCAGTATTCAAAGCCTTCTGGAGACTTTTCCATAATTTTGATGTAAATAAGTGATCTCGATCAGACACAATCGATAGAGGTGCACCATGAATTCTTACAACTTCATTAATATAAAGTCTTGCCAAGCGCTCAAGTGGAAAATCCTCTCTTATAGGAAGGAAATGTGCTGATTTTGTGAGACGATCAATAATTACCCATATTGCATCATTCCTTCTAGGTGTCCTCAGTATTCCGGTGACAAAATCCGTCGTATTTTTATCCCACTTCCACGTAGTAATAGGTAGAGGTTGCATCACTCATTTGGAATGTTGTTTCTCTACCTTCACTTGTTGAAAAACTAGACATCTTGATATGTAGTCATCAATTTCCCACTTCATATTATCCCACCAAAAATATTCCTTTAGATCTCTATACATCTTGGTGCTACCTGGGTGTATAGAGAAATTTGAGCTATTAGCATCGTCTAATAGTTCCCTTTTTAGCTCAGGTACTGATGGAATGCATAACCTCTTCCTAAATTTCAGAACTCCTTCTTCATACACGAAGTCAGCCAGTCTCATCTTAACTGCATTAATTTTCTTGTGTAGATTCTCATCATCAGATTGAGATCTTTTTATCTTCTCTAATAAAGATGGTTTAGCAATCATTTGAAAGAGGAACGATGTTTCCCCTTACTTAAAAATTCCCATATCCGTCTTTAGTAGATCCAAAAATATAGTATCTCTCTCAATCCTCATTTGAGTCAGAAGGCCATGATCTTTCCTACTTAATGCATCTTCCAACTTATTCGCCTTTCCTGGGTGGTAGTGTATTGAACAATGGTAATATTTGAGTAACTCGAGTAATCTTCTTTGCCTCATGTTGAGTTATTTTTTGTGTGAAAATGTATTTCAAACTCTTTTAGTCCATATAAATCTCACATCTCTCTCCGTATAGATAATGCCTCCATATTTTTAGAGTAAAGGTTACGGATGCTAACTCAAGATCATGAGTTGGATAATTTTTCTCATGTGTCTTCAACTGTCTTGATGCATAAGAAATAACTTTATCATTTTGCATAAGGATGCAACCCAGTCCATTCTTTGATGCATCACTGTATATTACAAATCCATCACTTCCAGATAGAAGAGTCAAAATTGGAGCATTGGCCAATATTATTTTCAATTCTTCAATGTATTTTGTACATTATTTTTTATACACAAACTTAACTCCTTTACGTGTGAGCATCGTTAGTGGGTTAGTCAGTCAGGAAAAATTCTGAACGAAACACCAATAGTAACATGCTAAGCCAATAAAACTGTGTACCTTAGTTATGTTTATTGGCATGGGAAAATCTTGGATTGCATTTTTCTTCATAGGATCAACTGTAATTCCATCCTTAGAGACAATATTTCCTAGAAAAGAAACTGATTGAAGCCAAAATTTTCACTTTCTAAACTTCCCATATAATTTATTTCTTCTAAGATTTCTCAAAATAACCCGCAAGTGATTCTCATGGTCTTCATAGATTTTTGAGTATACGAATATATCATTGATGAATACCACAACAAAGTTATCAAGATATTCCTTGAAAACTATATTAATTAAATCCATGAAAATAGAGGGTTCATTTTTCAGTCCAAAAGGCATCACTGTAAACTCGTAATACCCATACCTGGTCTGAAATGTTGTCTTAGGAATATCTTCCTTCCTCACACACAACTGATGATATCTAGATTGAAGTTCAATCTTCGAAAAGTATTGAGTTCCTTTAATTTGATCAAATAAATCATCAATCCATGTCATATGATACATATTCTTTATTTTAATAGCATTGATTTCCCTGTAATCAATGCAAAGCCTCATGGATCTATCTTTCTTATTGACAAAGAGGACAAGGGCTCCCCATGGATAAAAACTAGGTTGAATAAATAATTTTTCACTCAAATACTCTAGTTTTTTATTTAGCTCTACTAATTCCATAGTGGCCATTCTATAAGGAGTCTTTGATATAGGTCTTGCACCAGTGATTAAATCAACAGAGAACTCAACTTCCCGCTCTGGAGGATATCCATGTAAATCCTCTGGAAATACATCAATGTACTCTTGCAATATGTGCACATCTTCAATTTGAAGATTTCTTTCCTCACCCATAGATATTGGTTTATCTTCATCTCCAAGTATTTCATTCATTAGATCTATTGGGGGTGGTTCTAGATAAGAATCAGGTGGTGAAGTTTTTTCCCTAGAGACAAGGGATTCTACACCATTTTCAAAAACTATAACTTCCCTATTCTTATAATAAATATCTGAATCATAATTTGATAGCCAATCCATACCGATAATTATATCAAATTCACTCATTGGTATGATGAAAAGGTTAGAAACTAAAGCACGTTTTGGTGTTTGGAGGGGGGCTAGTTGACATGCCTTTGTTGCAATGATACATCCCTCGGTAGTTTTGACTGAAAACTCCTTTATTAAATCAAATTGGAAATATATAATTTTCTTGGAAAACTGAGAAGATATAAATGAATGTGATGATACAAAATCAAATAAATTATTGGCTAAGTTTGAGGAAACAATTAAAGTACCTTCCACAATATCATTAGGAACTTCAACCTCTGTGGTTGTAATCGCATAGGCTCTCCCGTGTTCTCTTGGATTTTTATGAGGAATGTTTCCTTGGTACTTAGGACACTCATTTTCATATTGTCCCATCTCTCTATAATTGTAGCATTGAATATCATTGAATTTTTTCTTCTCCTTGCATTCATCACATCTATGACCCTTTTCTCCGCAGTTATAGCAGACTCTCATGCCTTTAAAGCATTTCCCAAGATGATTCTTTCCACAGTTCTCACATAATGGGAATAGCTTTGTTCCCTTCCTCTTCTTTTGTGCTTCTCCTTTTCCTTTTTTATTATAGTACCGCTTCTTATCTTGGTTTTCTTTGAAAAGATTTGATCTAGAAATTTTTCTCTCTATTTTGATGGCACTTGATACAATTTCATCATATGATGAAAATGATTGAGAAGCCAGTTCCCTTCAAAGACTTGGATTAAGACCTTCAAAGAAATGATCAATCTTGTCTTCCGAGTCACATATGTAATATATGACATACTTGGTCATCCTTGTGAAAGTAGCCTCATACTCTACAACATTGTCTTCTTCCCTTTATTTTAAGCTAAGGAATTTCCTCTTCATTTTAGTTCATTGCTCATGAAGGAAATATTTTTAGGAGAATATTTACTTAAAACTCCTCTATTCCATATCTTCTATTTCTTCTTCCTCCATGGTATTTTGAATGAAGGACCACCATTGATCAGCTTCTCCCTTGAGACAATATACTTCCAGTACTACCTTTTCATTTTCATTTCATCTTAATTCCATGAATATCTTTTCAAGGGACTTGATCCATTGCTCAGCAACCACTGGGTTAGTAGTCCCACTAAAAGATGGGGGCTTCTACTTCATGAAATGATCCAACACATGTGTGGAATGGTTATTCGTTGCAACTTTAGTAAGTTTTCCCAATATGGTCATGATCTGATCTACTCCAACATTGACTGTGTTGACTTTCTCAGTAGGGAGATCCCTACCTTGCCCACGAGTATTGATTCCCCTTCTTCCATTAGGCATCGTTTCAAAATAATGGGATACACTATATTAGTTTAATAATCTCAAATAGAAAATCACTCAGCATAGATTGAAATTCTATGCATAGATAATCTTATAAACATGATTTCTCTAAGGAAAAATTTACATTAAACCCCTTCATAATAGATTTTAAAGAAAATGTGAATTTTCCTAAGCATATCACTGGGGAGTGTCGTAATCAAGAGTTCAGCAAGTCCCGTTGTTATGCACTAGTTCCCATTTGAGTCTAGCTCAAAGCGATGTTTCCGGTTTTTACCCCTAGATACATATGTGCTAGAGCTGCCTCTACCTGCTCATATCCAAACATGGACGTATTTCTTAAAAGATCCACATAATCTATTCCTTACCAAAATACAAGGACGTTATTGTACATTTATCCTCAAATACTACCTTAGGTCTTTGTTCCCTACTATACATTTCCTAATCTAGTTTCCAAGTTTTCTACTAAACTCCCTTTGATACCAACTGTAACACCCCGACCCCTCTAGGCTAGAGCCGGTGCATTACTTGTGATATTCGCTTGGTTAGAAGGAATGAAAAATCCTGAAGGAATGATCATTTTATTAGTCTTGAAGAAACTAGACACATATATGTAACTCAAATTACATTGGAAAAGGTTACAAAATACAATACATAACAAAAACTAAAAACTACAACCACAGGAACTCAATAAACGATCACCTCTTCATCACCTATTGATGGAAAATAATGAAAGGGGTGAGATCAAATGCTTATTAAGGGTTACAAATAGCGGAATAATGAATAAAATAATAAGTGAATCATAATCAATCTGACGTAATCAATATGTCTTGGTGAATAAATGAAAAATTCACGCTATTAATAAACTGAGAATGGAACTGCATCCATAGATTTTGTCATAGTGAAAACCTCATGGATAGTAAAAACTAATAATGAATAAAGAGAATTCTTATTAATTGGACATCATGTATTTGTAACATGAAACCATAATACCGTTAAAACGGTTTAGTTATATGGGTAGAAACCCGTCTGATTTTTGGAAACAAACTCGAAGGATTTGTCGCCAAACTGATTTGTCTCATGAGACCTAACAATGAATCGAGGGGCTATAGCAGGCCAACCCACCACTGCATGTCCAAATAATTCTTTATACATTGATTCTATACAAGAGAAATATTCCTTTTCAATATCTGTATAGAGTAGAGTATACGGATTCATCAATATTTACATAATTAAAATAACTTTCCAAATAAACACCGTATGTAAAATTGTTTACGGTTTAGAAAAAAAATATCCATGATATGAGATTATGGATATTTAATATAAATATAATTTCAAATGAAAACTGATCTCAAATGGGAAGTAGGTACACCACATAAGTATTATTAGGTACACCACACAAATTTGGTCACAACAAAACAGTAATTGACACAAAGTCTCTTACCACAGTGTAATCGGTTAAATCATATGACCAGAACTTAATAACCATCAAATGAATCATTTAATAACATGAATATATAGAGAATAATGTTATTATATATTAAATGGTAGTACACATATACCACATACAAGAAATAATTGGCGAATAATTAAAATCTCACATAGATGAAAGTGAGATGAGAAACCCCTTACAAACATTTCGGCATGGTAACGAGTGTTATTGCAAGAGATTAATGAGAAGTAAAGAGGTATTCCATTATTTATATGTCACAAGAGAAGTATAGTGGAGGTTCTAAAACATACCCCATCATTAGGAATTAAAAATAAAAGAGCACAACATAGGGGAGATTCTTGAACAAAAGTGAGGGAGAGGATCCCTTACCTTATGCTTGAAGGTGTCCTTGATTGTTCTTAACGACCTGAATGATCAAATTCAGCTTCATTAATTAATAATTTTAGACCATAATAAACATATAATTGATATTTTATGACCTTATTAGGTTCATTAATGGCCTTTTTGATGGTTTAAGAGATTCAATTTTATTGTTTTGGAAGCATTTTCTTACTTGGTTTCATGATTTGTTTACTTGTATTCATTAATGGAAGTTCATTTGAAATGTGGTTAAACATCCAGAATTTTTAATATAAATTATTATTTACATTGAATAGATATAAATTATATTATAATTATTCTGGTTATATACCATGAGGATGACTCATTCGATGAGTTAAAACAAACGCTTGGATTTGGCTTGGTGGTTTTCTGCACAATAAACTTGTTTTGTATTATTATTCCACATTATGAACTTGTAAAGATTCCAAAACATTAATAAAGATAAAATACATATATTATGACCTATTTCAACCATTGAAAAGGTTTTATGATCAATACTGAAGATAGTAATGCAAATTGAAAACCCGCCTTCCTTGAGAGTGATAAATTTACACATCTCGGACTGTGTTTGCATTTATTGTATAAAAGGAGGGAAAAGGAGAGATTATGATGAAATATTCTATTAGAAAAATGAAAATCCATTACATGTAATGTATTGGAATTATCAGGGCATTTGGATGAGGGGATGTGAGAATAGAGAACAAAATAATGGAAATTTGTTAAAGAAATTGAAAGAAAAGAAAAGGAAGGTTCACCTCTTGAGTACTCCTCCTTGAGAATCTCCTTAAGGCCTTTGTTTTTGGACTTTTGGTGAGACCAGTAGATCTTGGACATGGAGAGAGGGATTGGGAAGAGTATTTGGCATAATTTATGCAATGCTTGAAGCTTGAATAGTGTGGGAGGAAGAGGGGTGAGGGGTGGTTTATATAGTGGAGGGGAGAGGAGTTTTCTTAATATTATAATCATTAATTTATTATTTCCTCTCAAGACAACAAATAGTGAGTATTTCATGACCAAGAACAGTAATATAAGCATTTTACTTTGAACCAATTGGGATTACATCAGCATATCATCATCAATGGCTCAATTAATCCATTATTTAACATTTATTGTGAATTATCAGATTTAATTATCATCAAAAATTTAAGTATTTCAGAAAAATACCAAAAATTCATCCTAACCATTTTTCGACGTGTAAAATCCAAAAATGAAGTCCAATTTTCAAAAATAATTTTTTAAATATGATTAATTAAATATTTAATTAAAATAATTATTTATTAGAAAAATATAAACACTTAAAATATTCATCTTCATTCTTAAGGTGTCTAAATTCATTTATACATTCTAGGGCATGGATATCATTCAAAAAATTCATATTACTATTCATAAGGGTAAGTTACTATTCATAAGGGTAGATTACTATTCATAAGGTTGGGTTACTATTGACTGAAAATTAAGTTAATTCTATCAGACTCTAAATATAATCTTGAACACGACTGTGTATGTCATATTTTTAAAATTCAAATCACAGGGTTGGAAAAGTTAAGTTTAATGGCTAGGTTATGGATATCTTGTCACATAAATGACTTATTTTAAAGTTAATTTCCATTTAATTTCCATTTCATTTCTATTCATGCTTTGTTTTGAGGGTTTCCCAAGCATTTATGGAGGAATGGGTGAGTTTTTATGAATTGGGCCAAACCGTGAGCCCAATTCCAGATTTAAAAATAAATTTTTCTTCCTTTATAAAATCTTCATTTTTCAACATTTTTCAACATTTTTCATCCATTACAATTCCTAATTTTCATCCCATGACATATTAACACCACCATACTTATTTGGACCATTTATAAATCCATAATCTTGGCGGATATGGGTTTTTAGTTAGGGAATTGGGCATGCCCGAAAGCCCATTTTCTGCATTAAAAATAAATTTTAATTTTTTAATATCTCCTTTAATATTTGCGTTTTTTCGGTGATTCCAACTCTCACCCAAGACCAAATACCTAAGGCGCGACCCCATTCCCTTCTCGCACAATTTAGAGCTCGATAGAATCGCGAAAATAGTCGAAACTTCTCTAAATTTCAGAAATCGTCCAGATTTTGGAGAGGTAAATTGATCCTTTCATAACTCCTTCTATTCTTAATCTTTTTCCCCAATTCCAATTCCTACATGACCTTATCATTCTTGTTCGAATATACATTAAATTTGTATCTGTTTTAAAATTCAGATTCTGGTCGATTTTGGTTCGTTTTATTCAGGATGTTTCAAGTAACTGTTTCTTTCCTTGATTTCCTCCCCTTCCTAAGGGTTTCTTTCACCCTTTCAATAAGTTCATCATGTCCAGAAATTGAGGTTCGAAACTAGGGTTTGATTTGGTGTCTTTTTGGTCAAATATTGTGGTCTAGGGCTGGATTTATATTCCTTGAGATGCGGCGGTGGTGCGGTTGATGTTTCGCACCATGTTTTGAGTGTTTCATCATAAAAGGTAGGTGATTCCATGTGTAAACATTTATAGATGAGTTAGTTTGCTTGAATTACTTATTATTCATGTTTCTAATATGCTATGTGTGGTGCGTGAACTGTTTATGTTGGATTTAGTAAAGCATTTGTTTTTATAGTTTCATTTAAGCTTTAAATTTGGTGTTTTCATGTGCAACCCTTTGGGTATTGTTTGGGATTGTTTTATAACATATAAATTTTTTTAATAAATCTTGTTCGGGATGAAAATTCTGATTCGGTGGGGTATTGGTGTTCCAATAAGTCTTAAAGAGGTTTTTTTTAAGGGTTTAAGGTGTAAAACTTTATTGTACTTCATGAAAGTGATCTTGAAAATGTGTGCGTTTCATGTGGATCTTTCGTACTGTTGTTTGAGGTGGTTGTACAACACATGGGGGTTGTTTGATAAATGTTTTTGGAGCTTCCAATTTGGTTTTGAATTTGTATTGATGTGATTTTGTCCTTGAAATTTGGTTTTGAAAGGGGTTTTATTTGAAAAGCTTTGGTACACTATTTAGAATTGTTTTATGAAAGTTTTGAGTGGTTTAATTATTTATGTAATAGGTGAAACCATATTGGAAAACTGTTTTGGATTGTTTATACATTCAAATGAACCATTTTAAATGTGAATAGTTCTGTTATGTGATGTTTATCATATTTTTAGGGACTTCATAAAATTGTTAAAGGATTTGTTGGATTGTGAAAGTTATGAAAAAAGTGTTGTGGGCTATTTTGGTGTGAGTTTGATTTCAAAAATGAATTTGAATAAAAATCTAAATTTGTGACTTGTGTGATGTTCATGGGTCTGTTTGGATGATGTGTTATGTGGAAGTGATATTTTCATGTGAAACGTATATTTCTTGGCTTGTTGAACTTGTTTGAGCACAAAGGGAAAACCCAGGTATCTAGGTAGGTGGACGTGTACTAGTATGCTAGTGAATCTGTGAGGTTTGGCCTCAGTTTCACTTAGTAGGATTGACGCTTAAAACTCTAAATAAACTATGATGATGATGATTGGGGACTACTAGGTTATGGGTATGTTCCCTACTAGTGGCTCATGCACGAGAACGGATAATTTTTGTGGTTAATCTCACCGAGATACGAGGTACCTGGGACCCATAGCTAGCTAGTTCCTAGGGGTTATTTCCTATTGGTTGTGCTCATTAGATCTTTTATACTTACCGTCGGCATATGGTATATTTGGCTGGAAAAATCAGTAGCTTTTGAATTTATTTTAAAAGTGTTGATTCTTTAAATTATCCCACTTGAAAACTGTTTTTTTAAGTTGCATCTTTTAAAAATTGTAACTAGAAATTACATGTTTTTGAAAACTTGCACGCTTTTCATCTTTTAATGTTTATCATATGGAATATCTTGGTGGTGGTATCCTACTGGGCATTGGCTCACACCCTACTTACACCCTTGGGTGTAAGTAGACTTGGTTATTTTTTTTGTTGTCGTAGGTTTGGGTATAACATTTGTGCCAACGCTTCGGGTTTTCACCGGTCATTCATAATGTGGTGTTGTGGAGATGGCTTGAGGGAAATGCCTCTTGCCATGTTGAGGTTCTTGGGCTGTTCATTTTTTTTGTTTTGTTCCTTTTTTATAGTCTTGTTGAGTTGTTTTAGACTATGTAATTCAGTTCCGATTTTCTGTAAAACATTGTTTGGTTTGAAAAATCCAGATTTGTTTCATTGGATTCTTTTGTTATTTTATGTTTATAAACTCGGGTAAATCGTTCCCAATTCTCATTTTATGATACCCTGGCACTTGTTCCAGCCCGTGGGGATCGGGAACGCCCTTTGGGTCTTGCCATGGACCGGGTCGGGTGCCGATTTTGAAGGCGACCAGATTTGGTTAGTATGCTAGTGAATCTGTGAGGTTTGGCCTCAATTTCACTTAGCAGTATTGACGCTTACAACTCTAAATAAACTATGATGATGATGATTAGGGGACCACTAGGTTATGGGTATGTTCCCTACTAGTGGCTCGTGCACGAGAACGGATAATTTTTTTGGTTACTCTCACCGAGATACGAGGTACCTGGGACCCACAGCTAGCTAGTGCCTAGGGGTTATTTCCTATTGGTTGTGCTCATTAGATCTTTTATACTTATCGTCGGCATACGGTATATTTGGCTGGAAAAATCAGTAGCTTTTGAATTTATTTTAAAAGTGTTGATTCTTTAAATTATCCCACTTGAAAACTGTTTTTTTTTTAAGTTTCATATTTTAGAAATTGTAACTAGAAATTACATGTTTTTGAAAACTTGCAAGCTTTTCGTCTTTGAATGTTTATCATAGGGAATCTCTTGGTGGTGGTATCCTACTGGGCATTGTCTCACACCCTACTTACACCCTTGGGTGTAAGTAGACTTGGTTTTTTTTTTGTCGCAGGTTTGGGTATAACATTTGTGCCAACGATTTGGGTTTTCACCGGTCATTCATAATGCGGTGTTGTGGAGATGGCTTGAGGGAAATGCCTCTTGCCATGTTGAGGTTCTTGGGATGATCATTTTTTTTGTTTTGTTCCTTTTTTATAGTCTTGTTGAGTTGTTTTAGACTATGTAATTCAGTTCTGGTTTTCTGTAAAACATTGTTTGGTTTGAAAATTCCAGATTTGTTTCATTAGATTCTTTTGTTGTTTTATGTTTATAAACTCATGTAAATCATTCCCAATTCTCATTTTATGATACCCGGGCACTTGTTCCAGCCCATGGGGATCGGGAACGCCCTTCGGGTCTTACCATGGACCGGGTCGGGTTCCGATTTTGAAGGCGACCAGATTCGGTTCGTGATAAAATGGTATCAGAGGAGGTTCTGGTTAACTCTTTGGGTCACGTTATTTGGGGAACAGTCGGGATAGTATAAAGTTGGGATTTTTGGGACTTGGTAGTTCGGTTATGGGTAGTGTGCCTGATCACCACACCTCATGACAGGATTCGAGTCGCCAGGGGAAGTCGGGATTTATCTAATTCCTTTGGTTTTCTTGGTTTGATGATGATTTGAGGAAATGAAAAGAGAGTTGGGTTAATGGTCTCAGTGAGCTCGCAGGGCCTGGCAAGCCATGTGAAGTCGGGGATATTCCCTAAAACACTCTCTGTGACAGTGAAGTGATTGGAATATGGCTGCCAACCATATTTCCAAGTCACCCATTGAAACTAGTTTCCTCTCAGATTGTTTTGTGCTTTAGTTTTGAAATCCTGGCACTTTGGTTTTCTGGAGACTTGATTTTAATAAGAGTAAAGTTTTTATGAAATGGTTTTCAAATAAAGAGGGAATGTTTTGTTTTATGAAATTGAGGAATTGAATTTTTAGAATTGTTTTTAAATGTAAAATGGTGTGCTTACACCTCTTTTGAAAGAAGGAACTATATTGAAGTTGGTTTTGAAAAGCATTTCCAATAGAGTTTTCTAAACAATAAAAGGGTGTTTTAATGGGATGAGATGTTTTGAAATTGATATGAATATCTTGAAAGTGAGTTCTTTTCCAAATGTTTGTGTCTTTATGAAAAGTTTTGTAAGGTGTGAATTCGGATTTTGATCTCATTGTTAGCAGTTTTGAGAAAAAGGTTGGGTTGGATGACCATTTTGTTTTTGAAAAGTGTAAAGAATTTTTGTTTTAACCTTTGGTATTTCCGTTAGTGACCACATGCATGGGGTTATATGGGATGATGGATGGTTGATGGCATGACTGGATGAGTTCTGAGATGGATATGAGGAGGGTGCCTGGTGTGGCACAAAAACATGCATGTGTGAGGCCCATGGGGTACCATTGGTGGATACGCTTACTACTAAACCGTTTGTTTTAAAATAATTGGTTTTAAATAAAAACATGATTTCTTGATGAATAGTTTGGTATGGTTTGTATTATGGGTTTTTTAAAATGTTGATATTGTGGGATGTTTTGAGTTTAATAACCCCTTCTGTTTGAACTGTGTTTTGGGTTTGTGTTTGGTTGGTAAGCTGTGTTGTAAGGACGGTTAGTGGTCTCTTTTGAAAAATGTTTTGGGATGCCTTTACGGTGGTTCCCTTCATGTGTTTGGATCTGGTTTGAGGCATGTTTTGACTAATGGACCAGCTTGGTTGGGTCCTTGGGTTCTCTCATTGGATAAGGTACGCCCCCATTAAGGGTTAATGCATAGCTGAAGTGCAACCCGTATTGTTTCGCCATTGGAAAATCCTCCAGTTGATCAATATAAGGAATATTTTATCGATCGTTGTTGATTGAGTCTACACCCATTCATTTCGTTGATTTTTGGATCCTCTTGTAGTGGTAAAGTTATTGTGGAAGGTTGAAAGAAACCTTAGTTTCTTAAGTTTCATGATTCATCGAAGGTGGAAGTGTTCTTTGGTTGTTAGTGTGGATGAGTGTCTTGATGGTGTCTAAGAGGGCCTCTGGGTTCTTTATAGTTTCTTTGAAGAAAGAGTTATTATTAAACCACCAATTTTGAGATTTTGGTCATTATAGGATATTGTGTCCACTTTTTGGACTTGTCTGTTGTTTAGGGACTTTGAATATGGTATCGTTCCATGTATTGTTTCTATCAATCTCAAGGGTCATGTTCAGTGACGCATTGTGATGTTGTGTGCTCTTTTGACTATAAAGGTGAAGTTCACACAATCCTATGAGGTTATATGTTATGTTGGTAGTATGTATCCATTGGGAAAAACATCAAATCTCTTATCTTAGAGGAAGGTGTTTATACGTGTCCTTCCCTTCTGTTGTTTCTCACCCAAAGAAACAAGGTCTGATGTGTGTACATCTTCTGATCCCTTATTTCAGTGAAATGTCTAGTTTTGGTAAAGTGTGTTATGGAGTGTGTTATGTCTTTATGAACCGATCGGGTTATGCGGTGTAGTTGTTTGTGGCACCGAAAGAAGAAGTTCCACATAGGGGTTTCAACAGCCTAACTGCGTGGCCGAATATGCTTCAATATTTTGAGATCTAGCCATAGGTCCCAGAGAGAAGCTGGCGCGTAGTCATGGGAAACTCCAGTGTCGTTTAAACCCTTGTACAAAGTCCTATCCTCAGTATGAAAGATAGGAAGAGTTTAAACCTATAGTGTCATCATATTTCTTCTATTGTTAACATTCGGTGGAAATAGGTGGAGGGTCTTGTACCCATGTCATCAAAAAATGTTATTCCCTCCCCCTTTGGTTTCCATTGGGTCTTTGGAGAATGGTTGGAAATTTTGCTAGACAAGTTGAGCACACAGTTTTCACATGGTTAGTTCTAATCATGAACAAAAAAAATAACCATGTAGAGATAAGGATCCACATAGTTATTTCACAATTTCCCCAAACTGTGCAGACTAACCGTGCGACCGTCCCAACACTTTAATTTTGGGGTCTTTTCGTGTCGGCCCACACCGATCGGTTAAGATGGTTGGTTCTTATGGTGGGGAGACACACTACGAGTCGTATATAAGTTCTTTTGTAAATTTATAATGGAAGTATACCCTTTGTACTGGGGAGTCCATTCAGGCCTCCCCCTGTTAGTGTCCTGATTCTTTCTCGGGGAAAAAAAATATAGGTTGTCTCTTATGGTGAGGAGGTAATTTTTGTTCCCCCATACCAGTAACTCAGACTTATCCATGGTCGTGGATTGGCAGTATGTAGTCTCATTCAGAGCTATCAAGCTACCTACATCTTCATTTAGTAAGCATTAGGATTAGGGAGTACCCAATGGTCTAGTTAAAGTAAGGTAAGTGTAACCTTCTTCGATGTTGTAGTTCATTTGGGTGAATTGCTTGAGTCTTGTTCAGATAGTGTTTAATGAGTTTTATTTTGGGATAATGTATAAATGTGATTGATCATTTCAGTAAAGTGGTGTATATTTGGGTTATGAGATTAATCATTCCTTAATTGATCACTGGAGGTGTTTTGGCCTTTGGGGGTGAAACCTGGCAATGGAGTACCTCTTGGTTTCTTAGTTGGGTTTGGTTGTTGCTTTGTCCTTAATGTGACTTTCCAGGGCGGAAAGTTTTAATGGTGGGAAGAATTGTCACATACATGACTTATTTTAAAGTTAATTTCCATTTAATTTCCATTTAATTTCCTTTCATGCTTTGTTTTGAGGGTTTCCCAAGCATTTATGGAGGAATGGGTGAGTTTTTATGAATTGGGCCAAACCGTGAGCCCAATTCCAGATTTAAAAATAAATTTTGATTCCTTTATAACATCTTAATTTTTCAACATTTTTCATCCATTCCAATTCCTAATTTTTATCCCCTGACATATTAACACCACCATACTTATTTGGACCATTTATAAATCCATAATCTTGGCGGATATGGGTTTTTAGTTAGGGAATTGGGTCTGCCTGAAAGCCCATTTTATGCATTAAAAATAAATTTTAATTTATTAATATCTCCTTTAATATTTGCGTTTTTTCGGTGATTCCAACTCTCTCCTAAGCCCACATACCTAAGGTGAGACCCCATGCCCTTCTACTACAATTTGGATCTCGATAGAATCACGAAAATAGTCGAAACTTCTCTAAATTTCAGAAATCGTCCAGATTTTGGAGAGGTAAATTGATCCTTTCATAACTCCTTCTATTCTTAATCTTTTTCCCCAATTCCAATTCCTACATGACCTTATAATTCTTGTTCGAATATCCATTAAATTTTTATCTGTTTTAAAATTCATATTCTGGTCGATTTTGGTTCGTTTTATTTAGGATGTTTCAAGTAAGTGTTTCTTTCCTTGATTTCCTCCCCTTCCTAAGGGTTTCTTTCACCCTTTCAATAAGTTCATCATGTCCAGAAATTGAGGTTAGAAACTAGGGTTTGATTTGGTGTCTTTTTGGTCAAATATTGTGGTCTAGGGCTGGATTTATATTCCTTGATATGCGGCGGTGGTGCGGTTGATGTTTCGCATCATGTTTTGAGTGTTTCGTCATAAAAGGTAGGTGATTCCATGTGTAAACATTTATAGATGAGTTAGTTTGCTTGAATTACTTATTATTCATGTTCCTAATATGCTATGTGTGGTGTGTGAACTGTTTATGTTGGATTTAGTAAAGCATTTGTTTTTATAGTTTCATTTAAGCTTTAAATTTGGTGTTTTCATGTGCAACCCTTTGGGTATTGTTTGGGATTGTTTTATAACATATAAATTTTGTTTAATAAATCTTTTTTGGGATGAAAATTCTGATTCGGTGGGGTATTGGTGTTCTACTAAGTCTTAAAGAGGTTTTTTAAGGGTTTAAGGTGTAAAACTTTATTGTACTTCATGAAAGTGATCTTGAAAACATGTGCGTTTCATGTGGATCTTTCGTACTGTTGTTTGAGGTGGTTGTACAACACATGGGGGTTGTTTAATAAATGTTTTTGGAGCTTCCAATTCGGTTTTGAATTTGTATTGATGTGATTTTGTCCTTGAAATATGGTTTTGAAATGGGTTTTATTTGAAAAGCTTTGGTACACTATTTAGAATTTTTTATGAAAGTTCTGAGTGGTTTAATGATTTATGTAAGAGGTGAAACCATATTGGAAAACTGTTTTGGACTATTTATACATTCAAATGAACCATTTTAAATGTGAATAGTTCTGTTATGTGATGTTTATCATATTTTTAGGGACTTCATAAAATTGTTAAAGGATGTGTTGGATTGTGAAAGTTATGAAAAAAGTGTTGTGGGCTATTTTGGTGTGAGTTTGATTTCAAAAATGAATTTGAATAAAAAGCTAAATTTGTGACTTGTGTGATGTTCATTGGTCTGTTTGGATGATGTGTTATGTGGAAGTGATATTTTCATGTGAAATGTATATTTCTTGGCTTGTTGAACTTGTTTGATCACAAAGGGAAAACACGGGTGTTTATCATATTTGTAGGGACTTAATAAAATTGTTAAAGGATGTGTTGGATTGTGAAAGTTATGAAAAAAGTGTTGTGGGCTATTTTGGTGTGAGTTTGATTTCAAAAATGAATTTGAATAAAAAGCTAAATTTGTGACTTGTGTGATGTTCATTGGTCTGTTTGGATGATGTGTTATGTGGAAGTGATATTTTCATGTGAAATGTATATTTCTTGGCTTGTTGAACTTGTTTGATCACAAAGGGAAAACACGGGTGTTTATCATATTTGTAGGGACTTAATAAAATTGTTAAAGGATGTGTTGGATTGTGAAAGTTATGAAAAAAGTGTTGTGGGCTATTTTGGTGTGAGTTTGATTTCAAAAATGAATTTGAATAAAAATCTAAATTTGTGACTTGTGTGATGTTCATTGGTCTGTTTGGATGATGTGTTATGTGGAAGTGATATTTTCATGTGAAACGTATATTTCTTGGCTTGCTGAACTTGTTTGAGCACAAAGGGAAAACTCGGGTATCTAGGTGGGTGGACGTGTACTAGTATGCTAGTGAATCTGTGAGGTTTGTCCTCAGTTTCACTTAGCAGGATTGATGCTTACAACTCTAAATAAACAATGATGATGATGATTGTGGACCACTAGGTTATGCGTATGTTCCCTACTAGTGGCTCGTGCACGAGAACAGATAATTTTTGTGGTTACTCTCACTGAGATACGAGGTACCTGGGACCCACAGCTAGCTAGTTCCTAGGGGTTATTTCTTATTGGTTGTGCTCATTAGATCTTTTATACTTACCGTCGGCATACGGTATATTTGGCTGGAAAAATCAGTAGATTTTGAATTTATTTTAAAAGTGTTGATTCTTTAAATTATCCCACTTGAAAACTGTTTTTTTAAGTTGCATCTTTTAGAAATTGTAACTAGAAATTACATGTTTTTGAAAACTTGCAAGCTTTTCATCTTTGAATGTTTATCATAGGGAATCTCTTGGTGGTGGTATCCTACTGGGCATTGTCTCACACCCTACTTACACCCTTGGGTGTAAGTAGACTTGGTTATTTTTTTGTTGTCGCAGGTTTGGGTATAACATTTGTGCCAACGGTTCGGGTTTTCACCGGTCATTCATAATGCGGTGTTGTGGAGATGGCTTGAGGGAAATGCCTCTTTCCATGTTGAGGTTTTTGGGCTGTTCATTTTTTTTTGTTTTGTTCCTTTTTTATAGTCTTGTTGAGTTGTTTTAGACTATGTAATTCAGTTCTGATTTTCTGTAAAACATTGTTTGGTTTGAAAAATCCAGATTTGTCTCGTTGGATTCTTTTGTTGTTTTATGTTTATAAACTCGGGTAAATCGTTCCCAATTCTCATTTTATGATACCCGGGCACTTGTGCCAGCCCGTGGGGATCGGGAACACCCTTCGGGTCTTGCCATGGACCGGTTCGGGTGCCGATTTTGAAGGCGACCAGATTCGGTTCGTGACATATCTTTTATAAGTAACCATGTTTTGTTCCGTATGGGCTCAGTGATTCATGAAATATAGGATATAACAAGAATGTATTTAAGAGAAACATACCATGAAGTGTTTGGGGTGATACATATCCCACTGCATTTCCATCTGGTTATACGTCATCTATTGTGTTGATGGTGATGACATTTACTGAGGTGTGTCAAGAAATGGTAGTTATCCCATCACTCTCAACACAATAGATCTTCATCGCTTACCCCTCCTTTGAGGGTTCCATCAATGTTATTTCTTTGACCCCTAGTCATGTTGGTCCATTTTAGCTTAAGAACCCTATTGGGTTTGATTTCCTTTACTGTATGTTCTTCCTATCTCAGCCTATGTATAGAGACCTTGAAAGAGTTTCTGATCATGTTTACCAAGACAACTCTGAATATAAAAGGTTTTTCTTGTGATGAGAGGATAAAATGGGATGTTGAACATAGATATTTACCTCCCAAACTGGAGAATACCTATTCTTTTTGAGGTGACGATAATGAATAAAATTCCCCCATCCCGATGAGCTAGGGTTGGTTTCCAATTGCTACTGATACTTCCTAGATCCTCTCGGGGATTGATGTCCTGAGGAGTGGATGTGGTGGTAGATATTCCTTCAGTCCCATGGTCTGGGTTTTCTCTTGGGTGGCTGTTATGGAAGCTGCTATAGGGACCCATTCTATTTGGAACAATTCTACTCGTGTATGAGCTGGGTGAAATGGTATCCCATGATGGGACTTATTTTCTACAAAAATTTGTTCATTTGTCCACAACTTTAGATTTTGTGTTTGAAATGAATTCCCATTGTTTCAATGGGCCTAGCTTAAAGGTCTTTTGGAATCCCTCTACCTCATTTTGTGATGTCTTTGCATCTTTAAAGTGGTGGTATTTCATCATATTGACCAACTAGCATGTGTATTACCTGGTCCCCTGATTTATCCTGAGGGTATAACATTAAAGGATGTTGTGTTTGGGGGGATTTGTTGTTCTATAGACATAGTGAATTGAAATGATCCATATTTTCCCCACCATCAGATACATACATCTGATGGGGCTCTTGAAATCAGTCGACGGAGAGTTCCCATGATATGGATAAAAACACTACGTATGTGTTTTTCATGCTCTTCCATCCCTAGGTTTTGTGATACGGAGAATGAAGCCATGTATATATGATAACAGAGTGTATTTATGGTCTAAAGGTGACCCTCTTATCCTTGATAGGGGAGGTTTCCAGCCTTTAGCCACTGATGATTTTCCCACATATTTTGGTGTAAGGTATGTAATCCTTCTCTAATTCATATGGGATCTCATAATCAATAGTAGTGTTATAGAATGTGGTTGGGAGGTTGTTTCTGGCCATCTCTCTCCACATATCCATGTTGTCCTCCTCTTCATCGAATTTATATCCCTTGACCTAGTTAGACCATAAAGGTTTCTTCTCAAGGTCGTCTACTGACCATGGTGAAGTGTTGATAATAGTTGATGGGGTACTATATGTGGTTAACCCTAGCATTTTGAGAACCTCTCTATACGAAGGTGTTTGAGTTTTGATCACCTCCCAATATAGAGGTATTTGGGAAAGATGATAATTTCCTTGTCCAAGAGAGATATCATTGTGGGGAGGTTGACCACGGTGGATGTCAGGAGTAGAGTCCCTAGGATCCATCTTTTCACTTCCACAAGGAGGACTATAGAGGTAATGATCACCTTATTCTTTGGTTAAAGAGTCAACAGAACCTCGAGGTCTTGCAGATATGTTTCGAACTGCCTCAAGGACACTGAGATTGAGAAGATCAAGGATATGAGCCTCATTCTGCATCACAGACAGAATATGTCGACCCGCCTTTTGGGATTGAGCAGGGATATGAGCCTGTTGCATGAAGGTTTCTGGAATATGTTGATAATCGTCAGGTGTTATGGGAATATGAGTCCTTTGCTGAGAAGCTGTTGGAGTATATCGGTAAGCTTTTGTATTATCGGCCGAAATATGAGCATGTCTGGGGGTGGTTTTCGGAATATGTCGATCAATCCTGGCTAGAGTTGGGATATGAACTCGATTCAAATATGCATTCCTCATCAAAATATGTCGAATGACCTTCAGAATGGGATAAGTGATATGATCCTCCTCCTATATAGCCTTTAAAGGATGTTGGTGCAGTCGCTCATCGACAAAAGTAGGGATAGGGTTCTAGATTTTGTGACACTACTACAAAACGGCCTATATTAGCGCTAAAAACGGGCTTTAACAGCGCTAAAAAAGCGCTGTAAAGCTCAGCGCTAATATAGGGGGGTCCCTTTTATCAGCGCTCCAAAAAGCACTGATAAAGGCCCCTTTTATCAGCGCTAAAAAAAAGCGCTGATAAAAGACCCCTTTATCAGTGCTTTTTTTTAGCGCTGATGAAAGGGGTCTTTATCAGCGCTTTTAAAAAGCACTGATAAAGGTCAAAAAAATAAAATAAATAAATATAATACAGAGGGAGTGATTTTATCAGCGCTTCACACCCCCTTTATCAGTGCTAGGAGGTCTCCCGCGCGCTGCCCTTCCCGTTCATCCTCATACGCGCGCACCCCCTTCGCTTCCACCCGAACTCCAACCCGGGACCTCCCCCCTTTCACTACTGCACCTTTACCACTATGCCATTTCATTTTGTTCTCTATTTAGTGATATATATATATATATATATAGTTATATTTATTCATATATTGATATAGATTCATATTAATATAAATATATTTATTCATATATTTGTATATATATATTAATTTGTATATTAATATATTTATATATATATTTTTAGTTATAATTTTTTATACGTATATTTATTTGTATATTAATATATAAATATAAGATTAGTTTTAAATACATTTACGAAAAAATATGTTTTTTATGTGTGTGTATAAATAAATAAATACATGCATACATACATAGATATATACAACACACATACATACATATACACAACACACAGACACACACAGAGACACACACACACACAAATACATTTATATTTATGAATAAATACATATATATGTGTATTTGAAAAGCCATAGAATATACATATAAGATTAGTTTTAAATGAATTTATGAAAAAAATATGTTTTTGATGTGTGTTTATAAGTAAGTAAATAAAAAAATACATATATACATATATACAACACACAGACACACACATAGACACGTACACACACACAGACACATATATATTTACGAATAAATACATATATATGTGTATTTGAAAAGCCATAAAATGTTAAAATGACCATAAATTATAATCTAGAATTCCGTTTTAATGCCACAACCAGTTAAGTCGAAGAAAATGAAACAATATTCGATATGATATGTGGTACAGGCCTAACGGACATCCAGATCAAAAGTTATACTTGTTTGAATGTTAAAAAATCGGGGTATCCCGACTAAAAACTCAGTTTTGGAGGCCTTATGGGCCTTTTTTGGGCTTGAAAAATGTGACAGAGGCTTTTCCTAAGTCACTATCACGTAGAGATCGTCGCAGGCTTCGATTTGATTTGTTGTAGAGCTCAAACGGACACCCGGATCAAAAGTTATGGCCGTTTGAAGTTTGAGTTACATTTTTAACGTATTTTAGATCTTTTATTAATTGTTTTGATTTTTCGTGTCCTCAAATTGTTATTAAATGATTTTTAATCGACAATAATTAGAAAATTATTGATTAATAATATTTTTTTAAAATATTTTGAAGCTATTTTCACTAAATTTCTTATATATTAAATGTAATAGTCTATTTATATGTATCTATAACATATTTAAAAAATATATATTGTATTTATATCAATATAAATATACTTATATAACAAAATATTATTTTTCATGAAAAAATATTTTTTTTTGAAACTCAACATTTATCAGCGCTCGGGAAAAGCGCTGATAAATCCCCCCTTTATCAGCGCTACTAAAATAAGCGCTGATAAAGGGGTCCTCTTTATCAGCCCTCACAAAAAGAGCTGATAAAGGGGGGCCTTTATCAGCGCTCAAAAAAAAGTGCTGATAAAGGCCCCCCTTTATCAGCGCTTTTTCTGAGCCCTGATAAAGGCCCCCTTTATCAGTGCTTTTTTTTAGCGCTGATAAAGGGGTAGCGCTTCCCATGCTAGTTTTTTGCGTAGTGTGAGCTGCTAGAGTATGTCGAGTAGATTCACTGATAGGAATATGAGTCTATCGTGAGGCATGTTCCACTCTCACTTGGTGAGCCCTAGTCAGAACGGGGATATGAGCCTGGTCATGTGCCTTCGTAGCACGTCACTCATCTTTTTTTATAGGAATATGAGTCTGCCCTGAGACATGTGCCACTCTCACATGATGAACCACGGTTGGAAGGGGGATATCAGCCCGATCCTATGCCTTTGGAGTATACCGCCAATATTTTTTGAAAGGAATGTGTGGCTATCACGAGGCATGTGGCGCTCTCACTTAGTGATCCCCAGTTGGAATGGGAATATGAATCCAATCCTATGCCTCTTTCTTTACCATAATATTTCGATAATCCTTTGGGATGAGAGTAAGAATGTGCACTTGGACCGAAGTAGCAACCTATTCATACCGATCATGGTGATGTGTTGCTCTAGCTATCGGGATAGGAATATGTGTTTTTCCCCGTATCTATACTAGTTCCAGAATATGCCAGTGGAGATCTTCTTCTACTCCTAGAATGTACTGACACTTTAGAAGAAAAGTGTGTGTAGGAATGTAGGCCTGGACATTTTCAGTCTCCAATATGTAATGACATATATCTTTGATTAAAGCGGGGATATAAGCCCACTCCGTCAAGGCGTTTCATGAGGGTAATTTTTTTATCCGGGTTTTTAAAAAATTAAAATATGATAAAAGGGGTTAGGGTTCGGATATTTTTAAAAATGGGTTTGGGATGCGTGAACGGCGTTCACACATCACGGACCCCGGTGTAATGCGTGAACGCCGTTCACGCATCGTCCCGAGAGAAGAGATGCGTGAACGGCATTCACGCATCTCACAGAATACCTAAATTCCCCTTAAAATGTATAACTATTAATTATAAAGTAATAAACTTATTATAAAAATTAAGAAATATTAATAAATATCAATTAAATAATATAAAATATTGAAATAATGTTAATAATTATTAATAAATATTCATGAATAATAGATATTCATTAAATAATTATTAATAGAATGGCTTGAGTATTCTCTAACATATATTGAGAAATCTATAATCTTAGCATCTTTCAGTCACTCACGTTATCTCAACATGTTGTAGTTAAACATCTATTTCTATAAAGATCCTCATATGGTTCCATTTGTATTCTAAAGTGGAAACTTAATTTTTATACTTTCTAATACTCCTTTTTCATTGTTTTTCTGATTAAATATTGGTATATTTGTGAACAAATGAGTTACATGAAAAACATATAGTGATTGTGATGAGTGAACCATGATCACATCATCACCATGCTATGTTCTCCGAGTTTCATTTCTAGATCCAGGAGTAATATTTTTTAAGGCATGTGCTCTCTAAAAAATATCATTTTATCTAAATAAGGTGGAAGAAGTGATGTCATGGACATGACCTAAGTTTTGAGATGCATACTCAATAATCTCACTCTTTAGATTGTGTACCAGTATAAATTGTTTCCTTTTATAAAGTTTGAATATGTATCTTCTCAAAATTGGCCAAATGAACTTCTAATTCATATTGTAGTTTTCAATGTTGTCCATAAACAACCATAAATGTGAAATCATGCTCAGAGTGTATCAATTATTAACCAAGGGTAGATAATCAAAATTATCAATGAAATGATAAATCCTGCACATACTTCACCAAATATATTAAAAAGTTCAAGTGAAATGATAAATCTCCCCTTTTCATCCCATCTTTCAATCAATCAAGATCTCCCCCTTAATTGAAATGAGAAATATAATTAAGAATAATGGATAAAGTGTGATTGAAATACCTCAAGTTTCAACTTCTTGAGATGATATGAATTTCAAGATTTGTCATGAAATAATCCTTGGATTTTAGCTCAAACTTATTCTTGGAAATAGTTTCTTTCACAGTTTTCTTGACTTCATTGTTTTGCATATTCCCAATGGAAGATTTTCCAACTATTGTTCCATTCTTCTACACTTGTTGTGGTCTTTTATTCTTATCAGCATATGCATTTTGCATGGTTGGACTGAACCATCACTCATCATAACTGTGACCACTTCTATTGCAATTCGAAATAATTAATATAATTAATATTTATCATTTAATTTAATAATATTATTTATTATACATATATATATATATACATTGGTAGATAATTTTATAACAGTAAGACACTTATTAAAGGTATAATAGAAGTCTAGATAACAGTAATACACATACAAAATGTATCATAAATCAAATGTCAACCTAATCTACGCCTCCGGTGTGGATGCTCCTCTGTCCCACAGTCAGGCGTATACTGGATGCGTCCACGTCATGTCTGTATATGTCTGTGCTCTGGCGTACGCTGCGCATCCTCATCGACAGCCACCTCCACATCCTCCTGTGTGACAGACGGTGGATGTACAGTCTCACCGCCTGTACCCTGGCCTGCATCTAAGGATAGTGGAAGCTGGCTGGAACTCTCACCAATATAGGAAGTAGATGGCTACTCTGCTGCGGATGACTGCAATAAAACATCGAACTCAATCCAGTCAGCGTCTGTAAGTACCTGTGGTTGTGCCTGAGAAGCTGGAGGAGCATATGACTGATCGTGCTGAACACCCTCCTCCTGTGGAATAATATCATGTGGCTGAGCAAGCTGAGCAGCCTCATCCTATGGAACAACAGCATCCATAACAAGGTCGTCACCCCCAGGTACATCTATGTGAGGCTCAGCAGGCTCCGCGGCCTCCACAGCAGGCTCCACGTCCTCCGCAGCAGGTGGTGGATCAAAGAAAATGCCATGATAAATCTCGTCCATCAACGGTGGTATCTGTCATACAAGGCTGTGAAAAATATGCTGGGTCAAAGGCAGCTCTCTCCACTGGATCAGACATATGAAGTAGATGACAAATACGAGCATCCAGCGAAAACAAATTCTGTTGTTAACTAATTTGAATAAAAAATATGTTGAACAGTGAAAGGAAGAATGCATACCAAGTCATGGAAGCCCCGTCTGTGCCGTGTCAGAAATCTGACGGGAGACCTGATGTACCAGCCTGCATAATCCATCTGATCCATCAAATGAAAGCATATTGTCCCTGCCCCTCGCAACTGGGACTCCCGTTGCCTGTCCCATAACGCAACATATCTCGCATGGTAGCTCCTCCAATCAAAATCTCTCTTCCCTGACATCTTTAGGGAATGCAATGAATCCAACTGACTGGGCGGGTCAGGAACTGGCTGAAGGAATCCAAACTGTCTCATAACCCTATCCGTCTGATGCCACTCGACTATATGAAAATAAATCAGTGGAACCATGAAGGAGCCGATATCAAGCATCACTGTACAGTATGGGGGCAGACTCTGAAGGATATCATCTGTATATGGCATCCATGTAATCTGAAAGAAAAAATGAATAATCAATTAATAAATGAATAGATGTACAGTAAAGAGTAAATATTTAACAATATAAATAATAATCACTTACATCGTCTGGTTGAATGCTGTCTAACATAAGTTTGTGGGCGTGAACATCATGTCTGGGAGAATCTGAATGTCGATGCGCCTGACTCCACCTGTAGATAACATTTTTGTTTACATTTCATAAAAGAATTTTATACAAGTAAGTTAGATATTAGAAGGAATTAATAACATACCAACGTCCACGTGGATCCTCTGCTATAATATCTAAGGGTAATGGCGCATGGGCATGTGGAGCTAAACGAGGTATGTGCTCTCATACCCACATCTGTAGAAGAATCATGCATCCTGTGATCTGCATCTTATCGATACGACATGCGCTGCATAGGGCTCTGTATGTATATGCTAGGCAGGCAGACCCCCAACTATATCGGCCTGCCTGGTCCAAATCCTCTAGAAAAGATAGATACATCAGGTGCACAAAAGTAGTAGAGTGGTCAACAAAAAGCGTGCCACCGATCAGCCTCAAAATATATGCGCGTGCAAATCGCAGAACGGTGACGTCATCAGCATCATCTAGTAAATGTGTGAAGTGATGGTCTAACCAAGGCATCCGCAATCTACCACCGACGATGGTCCTGCCATCATCCTGGACCTCTATGCCCAGAAGTCTATGAACAATCTCAGGCAAATCTGATGGAACTCGGCCTGTCAAAGCATGTCCGTCGATAGGGAGGCCCAACATAATAGCCACATCCTGCAACATAATAGTCATCTCCCCCTCACTGAAATGGAAATTATGTGACTCTGGTCTCCATCTCTCTACAAGTGCGGCAATGAGATGATGATCAAGAAATGTGAAGTCACACATCGCTACTCCATAGAATCCAGCTCGACGAAGATGTGGGACGATAGCGGGAGGTGGTGCAGTATGATGGAAATGGTGAGATCTACGTACACTCAAGGGATCCATAGGGCGTCCCTCTAAAAGCAGTCGTGATACATGAGTAGCCTGAGATGTAAGCAATGGAAAACCTGCCATCTGCACACATGATATCATCGTTACTTATTAATAGTGGAATCATGATATATTCATTTTTATTTGGTATCACAATCAACATTAGCCTAGTCTCACAATCAACATTAGTTAAGGATTCTCAGGCACTCAGATGCCATTACTAAAACTAGACATCTTATAAGAAAACCATAATTTAAAAGTGAAAAATTAATTATTTCTTCTTATTTGTGAAATTACATTTGTTAATTTATCCATTATCCATTAAATAACCATTAACATTATTCCACATTAAAAATTAACAGGAAAAAGTGAAAAAATAATTATTTCTTCTTATTTGTGAAATTATGTTTGTTAATTTATCCATTATCCATTAAATAACCATTAACATTATTCCACATTAAAAATTAACAGGAAAAAGTGAAAAATTAATTATTTATTCTTTTTTGTGAAATTACGTTTGTTAATTTATCCATTATCCATTAAATAACCATCAACATTATTTCACATTAAAAATTAACAGGAAAAAGTGAAAAATTAAATATTTCTTCTTTTTTGTGAAATTACGTTTGTTAAGTTATCCAAAACAAGGCACTTGAACTCCTCCAGAAAAAGTACAACTCACGCTCTAGAAAATTATATTTATCACAAAAATAGAGCAGGTACACAGACTCGATCATGGATGATGAGATTTGGATCTCTGTCCTACCACTTAGGGACATCTCTTACGAGTATGTCCTTCTGCGTGGCAGATACTGCATCGTATTCTCCCTCCTCGTTGCTGAGGCCAATCCATCTCATTTCTGATGCGAGTTGACTTTGATCTTCCTCGAGGCCGCAACCTAGTAGCATGAAGCCAATAATTTTAAAAATGACACACATTGAAAAAATTATAAATGATACCAAAACCGACTTATGAAAACCTGGAAATATCAGGGACGATGGTCGGTTGATCAGCAGGCAATGTGATAGAATGGAAGTCACCAACAGGCATCCAAGCAGCACTATAACAGTTAACCAAAGTGCTCATGTGATACACCGGGTCAACATATGGCTCCCATGATATATTTACTGAAGCGCAAGCTGTAATAACATGTACACATGGATATCTCAATGCCTGAAAGCTGCCACAATCACAGTACATGTTATCCAACATCATGACAAACACTCCACCATTAGTGCATGCACCCTGGTCATAGCACTTTCTTAACCGAAAACTCCTCTTTTCCCTGTCAAAGTCTATAACATTCCATCGTGAAGCCTCATTCCGTATCCGGTCAATATCAGTTTGAAAATGCTGAGTAAAAAACATTCCATTTTCCATCCTCTCGTAGGCCTTTTGGGACCGGTCAACAAAGTAGTGAACACATCTAAAAAATGTATCTTGCACTAACCCTGTGATTGGGAGTTTGCGCACACCCTTGAGGACCCCATTTACGCACTCCACTATATTAGTGGTCATATGCCCATATCTCATGCCACCATCGTATGCTAATGACCATTTTTCCTTTGAAATTTGTACCATATATTCATATACCTCCTCATTAACTGTTCGGATATCTTCAAGACGTCGATCAAACCTTTCTTGTTGGGGTTCATATGCTGAAATCATAACATAATAATGTATTAAAATGGATAGTAAATTTTGTTAAAAAAAGAAAGTTTAGAAAACCATACCCAATTTGAGGATCGCCTTCTTTATGGCCTCATCTCTAAACTGCTTATGCACATTACTTGCAATATGTCTAATGCAATAACGGTGATAAGCATTCGGCTCAGTCCAAGAAACCCCATCACTACTCACGTCCTCTATAATCGCTCGATGACAATCAGATATCAGACACACGCCCTGTTTCTGCGTGACATGAACACGTACACATGCCAAGAACCAGCTCCAGCATTCAAAATTTTCTTTTTCAATAACAGCAAAAGCAAGTGGCAGAGGAGCGCGATTACCATCGTGTGTGGCAGCAATGAGTAGAACACCTGTATACTTTCCATAAAGGAATGTGTCATCTACCTGAATAAATTGTTTACAAAAGGGAAATGCAGCAATGCACGGTCTGAATGCCCAAAAAATCCTATTGAACTTCACCTTTGACCGATCAACTAGATGATTTTGGGATACATACTCAACACTGTCCAACTGATAAACAATCTGATTATTGAGAGACAACAATTCCATAAGTTGTGGCAACAACGCATAAGACTCATCCCAATCACCATACACTTTTACAATGGCTTTCTGTTTTGCATTCCAAGCTTTGTTGTATGATACCTTATAGTTATACAACTGTTGAATTCTTTCCTGAATAAGGGCAACAGGAACATCCTGACTTGTTCGTATCATCTCACAAATAACATTAGATATAAACTCTGCATCAAGAGAAGAGTGATCTTGTGCCAAGCTGGGATGCAGACAAGTGTGTGGGCCTTCTAATTTGGTTATCTTCCAACATCCATAACATTTATCAAATAGTTCTCTTAATCGAAATTTACATTCTGACCCATATTTTTCACAACGAATGAGATATTTGGTCTTCTTTGACTCATAAACCACAAATGTGAAATGTCGCTCAATGTGGTATTGCTTTATCACATTTTTCATGACCTGTTTACTTTCGAACTCCTTCCCAACATATATGGCATTATCATTTGATGCAGGCATATTCCCTATAATGCCAGGTAATTCAGAAGCTGGTGTAATGACATCCCAATCAAAAGGTTGTTCACGAGACATTCCTCCAACTAAGGAACTCAAAACTGAAGGCTGATTACCACTAACTGGTGGATGTAGTGGATGTCTGTCTCTCAAAGGAACCTCAGAAGGTTCATTTCCAACCACATCATCTCCTGCTGACTCCCCAAATTCTTCTTCCTCAGATAAACTTTCTTGCACTATATCAGCACAGAAAGGGATGTCATCTACATTTCCTTCCAAATTTTGATGATCTTCCTCATTACATTCTTCCACAGGAGTCGTATGAGAAGGAGGCAATGAAGAAGACTGATGTGAAGGACCGACTTCTATAGAGGTCACAAAGCATGGTTCTGTAGTAATCGATTGCACCACATCAATATTAGAAATGACAATAAATAATTCCATCAAACCATTAATACATTGTTGCCTGAATAACTGAGAAGCCTCCATCCAATCCTCATCATCGACTATAGGGTAGTCGTTGTGCCACATACGCTCCGGATATTGAAGATGTCGGTATCTAATTGAAGTGATTGCTTGTCCTGCACTCAATTTTAACCGACTATGAATCTTATTACGAACTGCATCCAATGTCATACAACCATGGAGATTTACCACTTTGACAGGTGGCACACTGTAGCTAAAACCCTGCTCGGTACAAATTACCTCACCGTTGCAATATATTTGAGCAGACATAATTACCTATTAAAAAAAAATTTAAAAATATTATACACTACATTAAAATTTTAAATTATTTAATTTGGTTTTGAATAATTGATTATCTTGAGACTTTTTTTATGTATTGATTTATCACTGTTAAGGTATAGTGATTGTGATTTTAGCACAAAAGCAAATTTAATATAATGTTTCTTAAAGTTTGATTACTTATGAATATATAATCATGACTTGATCTTGAGACTTGCGATTAGTTTATCATTATCTGATAAACTAACCACAATTTATATGGGTAAACTCCTGTCTCTATTATCAAATATTGCAGCAACCGCCAATCTCCTGTCAAACAGCAACGCCTCCTCTCGAACGAGTTCTCAAATGCCTCTTCGTCGACACCTCTTTGGGGCGTCAGTCTTTTAATTATAAATTTACTCACATGCATGTGAGGGGGTCTAGGGGTATGAAATACATAAATTAATTTAAACGGACACGCAGGTCCTTACACTTACTGAGAGATGACTCGCAGGTCATTAATGCCGAAAAAATGCAATTATTACAAATTGAATAACAACATACATGGTCGGTCATCTCAAGATCAGTCATCACTCATACCGTGTTTTTTGGTATATTTATTATATTATCCGTATTATATAAAATCTATATTAAATACTACACCTCTTTTACAAAAATTTAACTTCATGTGTGTATATATATATATATATAATTATAATTATTAAAAACATTAAATAAATTTTATTATAACTGATCTAATTGAGATTTACATAATAAACACTTTTGTTATTTTAAATTTTATGAAATTGTAATGTTTTTTGGGCATTCTTCTACTTTTCAAAATATAAGTAAATATATTTTATACTTTATTGATTAAAAATATTATTACTAGTAAATAAAAGTAATTTAATTTACACTTACATCAAAACCATCCATTAAAATAAATTTCTCTAACATAAATTACTTTTTCTAAACATTAAAAAATTTAGACATAACATAAAACATTCAATATTTAGACAACAGACATTCAAAAAATTAAATCATACGAACATTCAACATCAAGAAAATTAAATCATACAAAACATTTCATGCATAACATATGAAATAAATAAATCATACACACAATTAAACATACAAATGAAATAAATAAACACAATTAAACATACAAATGAAATAAACATTTCATGCATAACATATGAAATAAATAAATCATACACACAATTAAACATACAAATTAAATAAATAAACACAATTAAACATACAAATGAAATAAATAAACAGAAATAAACAATTAAATTATTAAATAGAAATTTTACCTCAATAAAAGCAGCAAATATTTGTTGAGAAAGAATTTTTGCAGAGTTTCGCAACAAAAATCAGAGGAGAACAATGGGTATTGGGGGGGGGGACCCCTCCTTTTATAAAATATCTCAGCCGGATGCGTGAACGCCGTTCACGCATCTTTTCCCGCGCAAGGATGCGTGAACGGCGTTCACGCTTCCTTTAGCTGGTCAGCAAAGGACGCGTGAATGCCGTTCACGCATTACCGTCGAGGTCCGGGATGCGTGAACGCCGTTCACACATCCTTCCGCGGTGAAGGATGCGTGAACGGCGTTCACGCATCCCGGACCCATTTTTAAAAATATCCGAACCATAACCCCTTTTATCATATTTTAATTTTTTAAAAACCCAGAAAAAAAAATTACTCGTTGCATGATCAGTAGAGGATTTTGCCACGGTGTTAGAGCATTATAATGGACAATCACTTTTCTTGTTTGTGATGCATCGCTTGATCAATGTTGCATCTCGCAGTGGCATGTGAGCATTGTCACGAAGAATCCCTTCACTTGTCTGTGGAGCCAAAGAGGCATCACATGTTCAAATGGGCGTGTCCACGATGAAGGTGACACGCCAACATGCTCTCATGTGACAAGGTCGACATTTTGCAAGAGGGCTCCGTGGGGTCTTGCGAATCGCATAAGGACGTCACATGAAAATCAACGCAACACTCCATCACTGGACGCTTCCGCCTTTTTCAACCTTTATTTTATAAGGGGGCTTTGAGTGATTGTCAGGCGTCTATCGATTGACAAGTTGCATGATCGAAGGAACTCATCTGGCAGCCTTCACATGATCATCAGCGCTTGTATGGATGCCTTCGAAAGAATGAGAGGGTTTGTCGGAGGGGCTTCACGTGATCATTAACAAATCACGCGCAACGCATGATCCGTTCGCGTGTCCCCTAGGGTTCGCATGATTCGGCTTTCTGGACTTCATGTAATCATGTTACTCCTTTGTTTTGTGGAAAAAATAATACCCATGTTTCAGGTATTTCTTCAATTATAGAATTGGTGATAGCTCATTTGAAGTGCCTCAACAACGGATTACAAGTTTTAGTCTGCAAGTCGCTCTTCTCTTTTGTAGTTTATTAGTTGGCATGATTGTATATTTTGATGGTATAATTTGAATTTCGTAAGCCTATAATGTTCTTCATCATATGATATGAAAATTAAATTCGGTTAAAGGGAGAGAGAGAGATGGAAACAAGTGTATGTAGCCCATGAATCTTAGAGCAAATCTGGTAGGAGCGGGCGTGGATGGATCAAAACCCAGATCACTCCACCATGCACCATCTGCAACAACAAGAAGAAAGCAGAAAACCCTTTAAAAATATTTGTCTGCAAGAGTAAACCTACGCACCGTGGCATCATCCGTGGCACCCCCAGAATTTGGTAGATCTGTGGAAAAACAGTAATTGGGTATTGATTTCCATGGCCAAACCTTGTGAACCGCAGTCTTAGGCTCACACCTCACATTCGTTGTCTGTCCCACCTTGAACTTCAGTTTCTCTAAACCATACATGCAATCTAGGGTTTTGTTTTCAGTTCCCTGGAAAAGGAAACCGAACTCAAAAAAGAAGAGAAGAATCAAAAAAGGAAAAGAGTTAGGGTTTAAGAATGGGTTCAAGGTCGAACAGACAACGAGTGAAAGATCATGAAATGCCGAAAGATAATGAATAGAACATAGAAGAATAGAAGGAAAAGGATCCATTTGAGTAGTCTCTTTGTGTTTGCAGGTATATATATATATATATATATATAGAAGTTGATCTGGCTGTGAAGGCGGTAGATGGAGAAGAAGACGCAAGTTGCAGGATTCAGGAAGAGGAGATGGCGGTGTTAGGTTTAGAGGGGTGGGTGGGTAGATGAGGCGGAGAACGGTGCACGTGAGCCTCCCCTCCCCAACCCCGCCTCTGCCTTTGATAAAAAAATATAAATAAAAAAAACCCTTCACATTGACGTCGTCGTCAATCCTCACCGTACATCTTCTGTCGCCCGATTCAGTGTACGGCCATTCCAAACTCCACGTGTCTTCCACGTACGAATTCCGGGTGTGGGCACCGTTGAATTGGAGGTCGTTCGACGTTGACATTAATAGATTTTTTATTTTTATTTTAAAAAAATACCCCAGAATTTAAAAACAATCGTATCCCCACACACGTCACATATAATACTAAGATGGTTCTATGATTTCAGGTGATTCTGAGACCATTTGATATAAATCTAATTGTTAAGTGCACGTTTTAATACTTTAAAATAACAAAAAAGTGTTTTCGGTCATTTCAGACAGAACACCTAGGATTGACGTTTTGTCTACTCTATCATTTCAAAAATCATTATGCGGTTGTTGTCGTCTGATTTTATCATATTCGGTCTTTCTAGGCAGACCGTACTTCCGATTAACGTGCAGTCTGGTCACACATGCCACAAATAATAATAATACAATTGTTCTATGATTCACCTCACTTCAAGGTCGTTTGTTATGGAACTGATTGTTAAACACGTGTTTTCTGGTTTTAAAACAATTAAAGTGTGTTTCAGATCTATCAGGCAAACGACGCCCTGAATTAATGTTTCGTCTGCTCGACTATTTCATAAATCACTATACAGTTGTTGTCTTCTGGTTTCACAGCATTCAGAGGTCGTTCGATTGATTTTGAAACTCTAACAAATGTTTTTAAAGGACGTCAAACCTTTAAAAATCGATTATTCGATCGTTCCGGGAAGACCGCAAATTCAATCGACGCGTCATATGCTCGTACGCATCATAAATAATACTAAGACGATTGTCTTATGATTTCACACCATTCTGAAGTTATTTGATATGGATCTGACTGTTAAATGCATGTTGTGATAGTCTAAAACAATAAAAGTGTGTTTTCTGTAATATCGGGAAAACGATACCTCAGAATGATGTTTCATCCACCCCGTCATTTCATAAATCACTTTACAGTCATTGTTGCCTGATTTCACAATATTGAGAGGCCATTCGATTGGTTTTGACCCCCATACACATGTTTTTAAATGATGTCAAATCTTTAAAAACTGTTTATTCAATCATTCTAGGTAGACCATACATCCAATTGACCTTCTGTCAACTTGCACACATCACAAATAATACTAATACAATTGTCCTATGATTTCACCTCATTTCGAGGTCGTTTGTTATGCATCTGATCATTAAAACCATTTTTAAGGTTTAAAACAATAAATGTGCGTTTGGGTCATATTTGTCAAACGACATTTCGGATTGACGTTCCATATTCTTGACCATTTTCAAAATTTACTGTACAGTTATTGCCCTACAATTTCACGACATTCGAAGATTATTCGGTTGTTTTTGCCCCCCCCCCCTCGGATATACGTTTTTAAAGGACCTCAAACCTTTAAAAACGGCTTATGTGGCTGTTCCAGCCAGACCACATGTCTGATTGACGTGTCGTCTGTGCGTACACATCACAAATCATACTAAGACGGTTGTACTATGATTTCACATCATTCTGAAGCCATTTTCAATGGATCTTACTATTAAACACACATTTTGATGTTTTATAACGATAAAAGTGTGTTTTCGGTCATCCTGGGCAAATGACATCTCATATTGACATTTAGTCTACTCCACCATTTAAAAAATCATTGAACCATTGTTTTTTCTTGATTTCATGGCATTCAGAAGCCGTTTGATTGATTTTGACCCTCAGACACTGGTCTTTAAAATGCATCAAACCTTTAAAAATTGCTTATTCGGTCATTTCTGGTAGACCGCACATCCGATTGATATGACGTCTGCTCACACATGAAAAAAATAATGCTAATATGGTTTCCTATGATTTCACCTCATTTCAAAATTGTCCTGGATCTGATCGTAAATCACATCTTCTTATGTTCTAAAACCATAAAAGTGTGTTTCAGGTTATATCAGGCAAACTACGCCTTGGATTGACATTCCGTCAACTCAACAATTTCACAAATCGTTTTACGGTTGTTGTTGTTTGATTTTATGGCATTCTGAGGAAGTTCGTTTGGTTTTGACCCCAGGACACATGTTTTTAAAGGGCGTCAAACATTTAAAAACTAATTATTCGGTCATTCCAGATAGACTGCACATATGATTGATTTGTCATCTACTTGTACACATAAACAATAATACTAATATGATTGTCTTATGATTTCACATCATTTTGAGGATGTTTGATATGGACCAGACTGTTAACGCACATGTTGTTGTTTTAAAACAATAAAAGTGCATTTTCAATCATCCCGGGAAAAAGGCATTTCAGATTGATGTTTTGTATATTCCACCATTTCAAAAATCAGAGTATAGTTATTGTCGCCTAATTTCATAGAATTCAGAGTCCACTTAGTTGGTTTCGACCACCAGACACATGTTTTAAAGGACGTTAAATCTTTAAAAACTATTTATTCAGCTGTTCCAGACAGATCACATGTCCGATTGATATGTTGTCTGCTCACACACAACACAAATAATACTAATATGATTTTCCTATGATTTCATCACATTTTGAGGTCATTTGTTATAGATCTGAACATTAAAGGCATGTTTTAGTGTTTTAAAACAACAAAAGTGTGTTTTGGGTTATATTTAGAAAATGACATCTTGGATTGACATTTTGTATGATCAACCATTTCACAATTAACTGTACATTTTTTTCCCTATTATTTCACGTTATTTGGAGAACTTTCGGTTGATTTTAACCCCTTTGTGAACATATTTTTAATGGGCCTTAAAACTTTTAAAACTACAAATTCGGTCATTCTGACCAGACCGCACGTTCGATTAATGTGTCGTTTACTCGTACACATCATAAATAATACTAAGAATGTTTTCCTGTGATTTCATGTCATTTAGAGGTCATTTTTATGGATCTGGCCATTAAACACATGTTTTGGTGTTTTAAAACAATAAAAGTGTGTTTTCAGTCATCTTGGAAAACGACACTTTGGACTGACATCCTATCTACTTCACTGTTTCATAAATCATTGTATAATTATTGTTTCTTGATTTCACGACATTCAGAGGCCATTCGATTGATTTTGACCCCCAGACACAAGTTTTTAAAGTATGTCAAACCATTAAAAATTTCATATTCAGTCATTCTGGGATGTGATCCCTTCACAATCATCATTGGTTTCCCATAGCAATGCAGTTGCAATCGTTTTAGGGAAAGATCATCCCAACTGTGTATATGGGATGGATTCTAGACCCACTCTATAAACTATCTTTAGTAGGACATCATCAACAGTTACTGCTACACCCATTAGGGGTTTGAGTAGTGTTGTTGACTAGGAATTATAATGAGAAATTTCAAGGTTGAAAGAAAAAGTGCAAAAACAAGACTCTTATAGGAAAACATAGGATCAGTGGCAGTCAAAAATGAAAAATGTTTTATTTTTTTGTATTTCGGTAGATGACCGACATGATACCCGAGGAAATTTCCAGCCTTATAGCTCATCTTTCTGAGGTAAATTCTAGATTTAATAAATCATTCACACATTTGTAAAGAACACATACAACTTACATAAATAAAACTACAATGAAACTTTTGTATTGAATACACACACTTCAATCCATACCAACCACATCTTGTGCTGGATTGACATATGTTTGATTCCAACATGGAAAAAATAAATTATACATCCTTATCTTTAATTTTGAAAACAATTCAAGCTTGTTTTCTTTATTTTGACTCAGTAAACAGTTTGAAAAGGTATCAAAACCTTTAAAAACACGTGTTAGGGGGTCAAAACTAGGAAAACAACATCATATTGCAATGAAATAATAGGATAATGATAGGGGATTGATTTTTGAAATGTAGGAACCAATGGAATATCACTCCAAGTTATGGTTTTCTTGGGATACTTGTAAACACATTTTAGTGTTTTATAACACTGAAACATGAATGTAATGGTTCAAACCATAGAAAACAATCTCAAATTGATGTGAAATCATGGGAAAACCACCAATGAATTATTTTTGATTTGTACGCACGGACAAAACATCAATTAAACTTGTGGTGTGGTCAGAATGTCTCATTAAACAATTTTTAAAGGTATTAAAGCCTTTAAAAACATGTGTCGCGGGGTTAAAATTAGGCAAATGACATTGGATTTCAATTAAATTAGAGGACAATGACCGTGAATTGATTTTTTAAATGCAAGAACTAACTACATGTCATTGCGAGTTAAGATTTTCCCGAGATTCCCATAAAATCATTTTTAGTGTTTTAAAACACTAAAACCTATATGTAATGGTCCAAATAATAGAAATAACATCATATTGGCCTAAAATCATGATACAACTGCCATTGAATTATTTTTGATGTGTATCCATCGACAACATGTCAATCCGACGTGCGATGTGGTTGGAATGGCTCAGTAAATAGTTTTTAAAGGTACCGAAGCCTTTAAAAACATGTGTCGGGGGGTCCAAACCTGGAAAACATTATCATATTTTTATGAAATTAGAGGATAATGACTGTAGATTGATTTTTAAAATATAGGAACTGACAGAACGTCATTCCGAGTTATGATTTTCTTGAGATTCCCATCAACGAGTTTTTAGTGTTTTAAAACACATTAACATGCGTGTAGCGGTCAAAACCATAGAAATCGGCCTCAAATAATTGACATTAAATAATGGGAAACCACTTTTTAGTTGTTTTTGATGTGAATGTGTAGACAACATTTCAATTCGACACACGGCGTGTCTGAAATGGCTCGATAAAAACATTTTAAAAGTACTAAAGCCTTTAAAAATATGTGTTGGGGGTCAAAACTAGGAAAAATCATCATATTTCCATAAAATAATATTAAAATTTCTGTATATTGATTTTTGAAATTGAAGAACTAACGCCACATCATTTCGAGTTACGGTTTTCCCAAGATGCCTGTAAATGCATTTTTAGTGTTTTAAAAGACTAAAACATTCATGTAATGGTCAAATCCATAAAAATGACCTCATATTGATGAGAAATAATGGGGAATACACCTTTGAGTTATTTTTGATGTGTATGTGTAGAAAACACATCAATTCGATGTGCAGTGTGGTCGAAAAAACTTGGTAAATGGTTTTTAAAGGCATTAAGGCCTTTAAAAACTGTGTTGGGGGGGGGGGGGGTCAAAACCAAGAAGATATTGTCATATTTCTATGAAATATAAGGAAAATGATTGTACATTGATTTTAGAAATGTTGGAACTGATAACACTTCATTCTGAGTTACGATTTTCCCGATATTCTTGCAAACATGTTTTTAGTATTTTAAAACACTAAAACATGTTTGTAATTGTCAAAACCACACAAAAATCATATTCACATGAAATCATGGGACATCCACCATTGATTTATTTTTTATGTGTACGCACAAAAATCAATATGACATGTGGTGTGATCGGAATGGCTCGGTAAATAGTTTTTAAAGGTGCTGAAGCCTTTAATAATGTTTATTGGGGGGTCAAAACAAGGAAAATATCGTCAGATTTCAATGAAATTAGAGGACAATGACTATAGATTGAATTGTTAAATTTAGGAATCGATGACATTTCATTCTAAGTTATAGTTTTCCCATGATGCCTGTAACTACATTTTTAATGTTTTATAATACTAAAATGCGTGTGTAACAGTCAAAACCATAGAAAACAACCTTATATTGATGTGAAATAATTTTTCAACCACCTTTGAGTTATTTTTGACATGTATGCATAGAAAACATGTTAATCCAACTTGTGGTGTGGTCAGAATAGCTCAGTAAATAGTTTTTAAAGTTACTGAAGCCTTTAAAAACATTTGTCGTGGATTTAAAATCAAGAAAACGAAGTCATATTTCCATGAAATCAAAGGAAAATGACTGTAGATTGATTTTTGAAATGTAGGGACTGAATTCACATCATTCTAAGTGATGACTTTTCTATGATGCTTATACATGGGTTTTTAGTGTTTTAAAACACATAAACATGTGTGTAATGGCCAAAACCAAAGAAAATGACTTTGGATTGATGTGAAATCATGGTACAACCACCATTGATTTATTTTTGATGTGTACGTATAAACAATACATCAATATGATATGCGATGTAGTCATAATGACTCATTATAGTTTTTAAAGGTGATGAAGCCTTTAAAAATGTGTGTCGGGGGGACAAAACTAGGAAAAAATCATTAGATTTCCATGAAATCAGAGTAAAATGATCATACATTGATTTTTGAAATGTAGGAACTGATGAAACATCATTATGAGTTACAGTTTTCCCGTGATGCCCATAAACGTGTTTTAAATGTTTTAAAACACTAAAACATGCGTGAGACAGTCAAAACCATAGATAGCGATCTTATAATGACATGAAATCATTTTAAAACCACCATTGAGTTATTTATGATATGTACTAATTGAAAACATGACAATTTGATGTGACATGTTGTCGGAATTGCTCGGTAAATAGTTTTTAAAGGCACTAAACCCTCTAAAAATGTGTGCCGAGGGGTCAAATCTAGGAAAAAGTTGTCATATTATCATGAAATTAGATAACAATTATTGTATATTGATTTTTTAAATTTGGGAACTAAAGACATGTTATTTCGAGTTGTGGTTTTTCTGGGATGCCCGTAAATGGGGTTTTAGTGTTTTAAAACACATAAACGTATGGTAAAAACCATAGAAACTGACCTCATATTGATGTGAAATCCTAGGAATACCACCATTGATTTATTTGTGATGTGTACGCACAGACAACACATGAATCTAACATGTAGTGTGGTCGGAATGACTCAGTAAATAGATTTTAAATGTAAATAAGCCTTTAAAAACTTATGTCAGGGTTCAAAAAAAAGGAAAAATTCGTTAGATTTCCATGAAATTAAAGGACAATGACTATATATTGATTTTTGAAATGTAGGAACCAACAACACATCATTTCGAGTTATGTTTTTCCAGGGATACCCTTAAACACGTTTTAGTGTTTTAAAATAATAAAACGTGTGTGTAATAGTAAAAAACATAGAAAAAAAACATCAGATTGATGTGAAATCATCAAAAACTCACTGTTGAGTTATTTTTTATGGGTACACATAGAAAACATGTCAATCCGATGTGCGTTATAGTCGAAATGGCTCAGTAAATAGTTTTTAAAGGTACTAAAGCCTTTAAAAATGTGTGTTGGGAGGACAAAACCAGAAAAATGTCATTGGATTGCAATGAAATCAGAGGAAAATTACCGTATATTGTTTTTTGAAATATAGAAACTGACGACATGTCATTTCGAGTTACAGTTTTCCCGGGATGCTCAAAAACGTGTTTTTAGTGTTTTAAAATACTAAAACATGCATGTAATGGTAAAAACTATAGAAAACAACCTTATATTGATGTGAAATCATGCGACAACCATCATTTAGTTATTTTTGAAATATAGGACATGCTGTCATATCAAAGTCTATAATTTTTTTTATTAAACCTAACCACCGCTAAATATGTTAGCAGTTGTTAGATTCATCTTATCTATTTTATTTTTGGGGTTTTTTATGAAAAAACCAATGATAAATGATCCAAAATGACACATAAAGAAATATCCATCAAATAAAACAAACCATCATGAAATTATTGTTGACCGTGCTATACACGGTGATTTTTATAACCACCGCTAAACAATTAGGTAGTGGTTTAAACTGCCACCAACAGAAGAAAAAACTGGTGCTAATGCCTTCATTTTTTAGTGTTTATAGAACATTAGATATAAAAATTATTTCTCTGCCTCCTAATAAGAATTGTAGAGTCATAGATTCTGTATTACAGCGTGTGAGCGTAGTTACAACATGGTGGTTTTGATTTTTTTGGGAAAACTAATTACCTGATAGGGATCTTACGATGATAAGATAGTTTATAAATATATTTAGTGATGTAATAAACCTCAATAGAAAAAAATTAATTCTTCTAAATGTTCATTTGACTCATGGTAAGGTTGCAGGGGATATAATCCTCACTAATTTTTATGTGATCAAATATAACATTATAAATAATCGATCTCGTGTGTTTTTAATTCTCAAGTTGAAATCATTGACCGTCTATTAATTAATAAACTACTCTCCATTAATATATTACAAATGATTAGGGAAGGGGATCTAAAATTTTCATCAAAGAATAAAATGTTTTTTTCTATGTATATATCTTTCGGTTAAATCCATTGAACACTTTCAGTTGAGGTGGGTCCTTCAAATATACTATTGTTTTATAATCCTACAACTTGTTCTTAATCATAAAATGAAAATTAAATTCTATTAAAGGGAGAGAGAGATGGAGATGAGTTTATATAACTCAAGAATCAAGGAAATACTAGACATTATTCAGTGATATAAATTTTCTTCCGACTTTAGAGAAAATTTGGTAGAGGCTACCATGCCTTATTATTTGTCTCTCTACTATAAATAGATCATATACTATTTCCAATGGTGTCGATGGATCAAAACCTAGATCACTCCACCATGCAACTTCTACAACAACAAGAAAAAAGAAAAAAACTCTTTTAAAATATTTGTCCTTAAGAAAACGTACTCACTATGGAATCATCCATGGCACCCCCAGAATTTGTTAGGTGGAGCCCTGGGAGGGTTGTAGGTCTCTAGAAAAAATGTAATACGACATTGTTTTCCTAGTCTAAAACCTTGTGAACTGCACAGTCTTAGGATCACACCTCACATTTGTTGTATGTCCCACCTTGAACTTCAATAACGATTGGACCCGCTACCACTGATCAGGGCAAGGGATGTGTTGACTTTTATCAGCGCTAAGAAGAAAGCATTGATAAAAGCCCCACCTTTATCAGTGCTAGCTAAAAGCACTGATAAAGGTGTATCCTTTATCAGCGCTTTTTTAGCACAGATAAAGGATAGATTTATCAGTGCTATCCTTAGCGTTGATAAATGTTTTTAATAAAAAATATTTTTAATATATATGTACGTATTATATTTATATTCAAATATGATATATTATAACATATATTTTTTTAAAAATTCAAATATATATAAATATATATAATTTAAAAAAAAGTATTTATAAGATTATAAATAGATAGATATATTTTTAAATAATTATAAAATTATAGTAATTTTTTTTAAATAATAAGTATATTTAATACATTGATGCATGAGTATAATTGACACTATATGATCATAAATTTTATTTTTCTACGCGATTGTGAGTTCTGTTCCAAATGTTAATATTACCTATATTATGATGACGTGCATGCATATGTTATATATGTATACATCATTATGAACGTTTTCATATGATTCATTCATGTTAATACCCATGAACTTATTATTTTCTCCTAAATATTTATAAAATTTCAATCACTATATTTAAATAATAAATATATTTATTATATTTATAATTATAAATTTTTAATTATATTTAAATACCTTTTAAATATATTTATTTATAATTATTATTATAACTAAATATATATTTTTAAATAATTATAAAATCACAATAAATATATTATATATATATATATGTATATATTGGTGCCTGGGGGTATAATTACATTCAAACACACACACACACACCGCACACACACAAGTCTGAAAGGAAGGACATAGCCCCACCAAGGGATAACCCACCCACCCAACCGCTTTATTACAATATATATTTTTGGACTGAAGTCCCAGTTGATATGAAGCCCATTATATGGCCCATAGGCCCACCACTAGATGGGCTGAAGGCTCTTATTGCATCATGCCTTCATCACCACCGACACGTCATGCCTACGTCACCACACCCTTGATGGCCCGAAGTCCTAATGGCTCGAAATCCCAATCTGGATGAATAGTTCTACTGCTACAGTACCCTGCTACAATACCTGTTTTAGTACCCACACAGCTATAGTGCCACAGTGCCACTACAGTACCTGTGAAAATTCCCTCCCTGGTTGGATTTGAACCCAAGTCTAATGTAGGATTACGGGGACCCTTTACCACTCGGGTAATCCCCCAACTGCTATATATAAATATATTTATTTATAATTATAATTACTATAAATAAATATATATTTCGAAATAATTATTAAATTATAGTAATTATATTTATAATATTCATAATATTTATAATTATATATAATTATATAAATATAATTATAAATATATAAAAATGTTTATAAATATATATAAATAATTATAAATATATATATGTAAGTAATTATAAATTATAATAAATATATTTATTATATATAATTATAAAATAATAAATATAGTAATTATATTTATTATGATGTTATAAATATAAATAAATATTTATACATTTATATTTATTATTAAAAATAAATATATAAATATTTAAAAAATTATAAGATTATAATGAATAAATTTATTATATTTATAATTATAAAATTTTAATTATATATAAATAACTTTAAAATATATATAATTATAATTATAATTATAATCATATATATATTTAATTATAAACAAATATATATTTATTTAAATAATTATTAAATTATAATAAATATTGATAATAAATATATTTAATATAATTTTATAATTATGTAAATAAATATATACATATTTTTTATTATTATAATGATAAATATGATAAATATATATTATAATTTTGTAATTATAAATAAATATATATATATATTTAAATAATTATAAAATTATAATAAATATTATATTATTTTTATAATTTTATTAATATATATAATAATATAAATAATTTATTAACATTAGCCTTTATCAGCGCTAAACAAAAGTGCTGATAATGCTATTATTTATCAACACTTTAATTACAGCGCTGAAAAAGACATGATTTATCTGTGCTTTTTTAGCGTTAATAAAGGGTTATCTGTATCAGTGCTTTCTATCAAAGCACTGATAAAACAATTATTTATTAATTTTTTTTGAAAATGTTGATAAAAACCTTACATTTTCTTATAAAAAACCCCTAACAGATCACCATCTTCCTCGCTCCTTCAAGCCTTCATGGAACCACAATGTTGCCACCACCACTCGCCTTCTCCTTCTCCTTCGCCTCCGCATTCGCCTTCTCCTCCGCCTCCACCTCCACCTTCGCTGTCACCCGCCTTCGCTGCCGCTCACCTCAAGGTTTTATAGGAACCAGAGCTCCATCAAAACCCCCCTGCCTTTGCTACCCCCACCGCCCCTGCTCTAACCTTCACCACCACTCGCTCCCCCAAAGGTATAGTTCATTGAATGGTATGTTCCCATAATTAATTGATTGTTAGGTTATTTACAAGCATGAATCATTTGAGATTAGGGTGACCGGTTTTTGGTTAATTGTATTCGTTATAAAGATAATTCTTTAGATGTAATAACCATGTGTTTTATTAAATAATACTTTTCTTAAAAAGTTTTTAGGACTATGCATTGTGGATTATGTATTACACTATAAATTAAGGTCATGAATGGTTGACTATATTGTGATATTATTCATTAGGTTATAAGTAGTTATATATATATATATATATATAAATTTAGATTTGGTCATGCCACACTATTTAAAGTTAAAGAGGTGGATTGTGCTGTGTTTTGTATAGGAGTATAAATTTGGAATGAATTTTATTGTATTTATATATATTAGACCATTATAAAGATTATATCTATTAAATTTAAAGAATTTATAATCCTTCAAACTTGGAGGTTGTAAAGAGATAATTGGAGATATATTTTCACCCTATTGGTTGTCTTTGAAAATATAATATAGTGGATATAAAAGTATCATGATCATGGTGGCTATGAAAAACATGGATAGATCGTTACCATTGATAAATTATTATGAAGTGAGGGTAAAGGATTTGGAGATTATTTGATGAAAAGTGTGGAATTATATATAATTGATAAAGGGACATAAAGAGAAACATTCTCTAAATTCAACGAGGATTTGGTTATTATTAATCAATAAATATAAAGAATAGGAGGAATAAGAATAAGTTTATCAAATTTCATGGAGATTTCATAAAAATATCTACCACTAGAGTATTTTTGTTTTTTGTTTTGATTAGTAAGGATCAAACTCATACAGTTGATGGGTAATTAGTCTCTATTCTATAAAAAAGAAGTGAACATTTATCTTTAGGGGTTGTTGTAAACAAAAATGGACAATGATTCTATTATGAACCTTATACAATCAGTGAACTTAGTGGATTTTAGTACATCAATAAATCACTTATATATACTTATGGATGTAGATTAATTTGTTTGAAGTAAGAAAATCGCTTGCATCATGTACTTTATTGTTTTATAAGGTTAAAGGATTAACATAGGGAAACCTACCAGTAATCATTTAATTTATTGTCAATGGTTGTTAAAATACTAAAAGAGAATAGGAGATGTTCCTAGCGATTTACAAGATTCCCTAGAAAAAATAATCCCCAAGTAAATCCCATAAAATTTTGAACACATGGCTACCATGACTATAAGAGAAAGATAATGTAGAAAAATAGAGAAATAAGGTGGAAAGAAGAGATAAGAACCACTTAGTTAATGAATACCTTTATTTTTAATGGAGAATCAAAAATATTAAAGTTGAAATGGGGGGGGGGGAGGGAAAGGGTGTTTGGTATGAGGATAGTTGTTAAGGATTCTAGATAGGTAGGGGAGTGAAATGATATTCCTCCTATTAAATTCATATTTTTAAAATTAAATTTTTTTAGATTTTAAAATTATTCATAGGATCTATACCTTTCTAATATTCACACTCATAGATTTCATGAAACTATCTTCCTCAAATTTTAGAACACCCCTTTTGTTAACTAGATTTCAAACCAAGAGTTTGGGTGATTTAAAAGTATTAAAAATGTTGGAAAATGTTGTTTTATTTTTAAAGTGGTGACTTAACCCATGTTATCTAAATTTAAAACCATTTTTAGCCTTGGTTAATTTTTAAATAAATGTTTTGAGGTGTTTAAAGATTTTAATTTTTCCAAATAAGAAGGGTTATTTCAAAAGTGTGTGTTCCCCATGTGGATTGTATTTTGAAACTTATTGCATCTTTGAATGTTTTTCAATGGTCGTTTAAATTGTATTATGAATTCCCATTTCAATTTTAAATGTGTTTTCATAATATTGGTCTGAAGAGTAGATTGGGATGGATTTTATAAATTATAAAATGAATTTTAATTCCAATAATTTTTTAAAAAGAGAAGGCCCATTTGAAATTTTATAAAAAATGAGTTTTCATAAAAGTTGTGATACCCTCTTAAGCCCCTTTGATTCTTGTATGACCATTATATCTTGTGATCCCATGTGGAGATTTTTATAATTGACGACCTAGTTTGATGGGAATTTTGGGGGTGTAGATAAGTTTAGTAGTGACGAATTAATTTTCTTATCTCCAGTTCAAGTACTTTTAGTAATACAACATAGTGACGATGCCCATGACACTAGAATCTTATTTAGGATATTTTAAGGGTTTCTCTCTCTAATTCTATTATATCCCATGATATTTATATTATTTTTTTGCATACATTTTCTTTTCATTTTACACATATTGTGAGACTTGATATAGCAGTGCATAATCGTGTTCTTTCTTCCTTCTTTGTACGGTTTTCTTTTCATATTTTTTTAAAAGGATTATTAATGGTTTTTTAAGAAGGGAAAAAAGAACGATGTGATTTTTAAGTGTTTTCAAAATATTTTAATAATGAGTTTGTAAAGTGTTATCAAATGAGAAAATTTATAATGGTTTTTATTTGAAACTCCAAGAATGTGTGAGTTTTGAAATTGTCTTTTTTAGGCCACCATGTTTAGTTTTATGGAAATGGTTGGTTTTCAAACATGTTTTATAAAACTGTTTGATAGTTGGAAGCCTCTTTTCATTTTGAAATGTGTATTTTAAAAAATTTGTGTTTATGAAATAGTTTAAAGTTAGATTTTAAAAAGGTGATTTGAACAAGAGGTATTGGACGAGGATATTTTTTTTTCCAAGTGATTGTTTTCATTTGATGAAAATATTAGAAAAAGAGTTTTAACACACTTTTATGTGTTACTAATTATTTGGTAAAACTTTATAGAAAATGTTTATTTTTCTAATGTATTTCAAACTAGATTTTTTAGGAGATAATATGAAAGTGATCTCAAAGATTTGGTAGGTTGTGGTGACCTACTGGGCTTTTAGATCACACCTATATTTTATAGGTTCAGGTTTGTTCTGGATTGTTTCTCTTCCTTTGGATCTTTTGAGAGAGATATATTGTTGGATGGTGATCCTAGTTGAACATATTTTGTGTATTTATTTTGTTAAATATTAATATTACTGAATAAAATAGGATGGATATAAAGTAAGAATGGATGGATTCCAATCGTATGAAAAAAGAGTTTGAAGATGGAGTGAAAGAGTTCATCAAGTTTGCAAAAGATCATGCATATGACCCTTATAAAATCCTTTATCTGTTTTAACACTATTGTTATTAAAGACTAATTACTCTAGATGAGTTAGAAGAAAACACAAATTTTCATGGAATATATGGAAGTTATAAATGTTGGAATAAACATAGGGAAAAAGTGAATGTAGCTAGTGGCTGGGAGAGCACTACATTTTATGTATCATCTGATATTATTACAAGTGTGGACAATAAAAAATACCATATCAAGGATGTGATTACATATGTGAATGTTGATGAAGTTCGTATTGAGGAAATGAAAAATAATAGTTGAATATGAACTTCATGATTGCCCAAAATTGATTGAGAAGTTAAAGAGTTGTGCAAATATACCATTGCATGCTTGTTGCACTAAATATACCACATTGTTAGCCGTACTAAAGCTATTTAATTTGAAAGAAGGAAAAAGATAATGTGACACCAGTTTTATAGAACTTATTTCTCTCTTGAATGATATGCTCCTAGAAGATAATGATCTCCCTAGAAGAATATAAGACACTAAATGAATTCTACGCTCGATGGGTACGATCTTTGAAATATTACAGGCCTACCTGAAATACTATATACTATTTACCAAGAACCACGAATCACTTATAGAATGCACAAAGTGTAGAGATTAATGATAAAATAAAGATGAATATAGTCCTACAAAAGTTTTATGGTACTTTCCAATCATTCCAAGGTTTAGGTGCCTATATGGAAGTGAGGAGACTGTAAGGAAATTGACGTGGCATTCAGATATAAGAAACAAATATGGGAAACTACATCACCTAGAAGACTCTCCTAAGTGGAATATAATTGATCATGAGTATCATGAATTTGGAAATGAGCCAAGAAACATTTTTCTTGTGTTATCTACAGATGAAGTGAATCCTTTTGGTTTTTAAAGAACCAATAATAGTACATGATCAGTTATGATGGTAAATTATAACTCACCACCATGGTTATGTATGAAATGAAAATACATCATGTTATGTATGATTATATCAAAAAAAACAACAAGGTAATGATATTGATGTTTATTTAGATCTATTGATCAAGGATTTGAATTTATTGTGGGATTCAGGTTTTATGTTGTATGATGCTTATAGAAATGAATATTTCACGTTGAGATCCATGATGTACGGGACGATAAATTACTTTTTTTCTTATGAAAATTTGTGAGGATATAGAATTAAAGGAATTGAATGGTGTCCTATTTATGAATAAGGTACACAGTCAATTAGGTTGAAACATTCACCGAAGACTACATTTTTAAGACATCGCATATTTCTACCCTAACGACATAAGTACCAATCTTGGATGACATCATTCGATGGAAGTTCAGAAGAACATACAACATTGTCCCCACTGATAGGTGATCAACTATTTGAGAAAGTAAAATATGTGGACATTGCTTTTGTTAAACCATTTTCAAAAAACCATATGAAAACCGGTTAGAAAAAGAGATCGTTTTTTTTAATTATCATAATGGAATTGTCTGTACATCAGAAATTTTCTTAATGCTATACATGTTGAAAAAAATGTATGTGATAGTGTCATCAACACATTGCTAAATGCACCTAGAAAAAAATATTTAATTAAGGATATGTTGGAAGTGGTTGACAAGGTAACATGAGAAGAGTTAGCACCAATGAAGGTTGAAAAATGAACTTTTCTTCATCCAACTACTTACACTCCTTCTAGGAATCAGAGATATCAGTTTTTAACTACTTAAATGATATAAAGGTTATAGAAGGTCATTCATAGAATATCAAGAATATAATGTCAATGACTGATTTAAGGTTAAATGGTTTGAAATCACATGACTACCATGTTTTGATGTAAGATCTTATTCTTGTAGTTTTACATTGTATTTTCCCCAAGAATGTTCCTCATAAATTAACCAAGCTCTATTTGTTATTCAAATATATTTGAATTGAAGTTGTAAAACCAGATAAATTAATGAATTTGGAAAGAGAAATAACCATCATATTATGTGAATTAGAAATTTTCTTCCCACCAGTATTATTTGATATGATGGTTCACTTGATGGTTCACTTGGAGAGAGAGATTTTGTAGCGTCCTGACACCAGTTACCCAGAGTTGGTGCATTATTTTAATACATTAGCATGATGACAAGGAATCAAGTCCCAAAGGACTGATCAGTTTAGCAGTCTTGGAAAATAGATTACATGCATTAAATTTACATTACAATTTCAAACATAAAACACATCATAGATATTTCATTGAGAACGCCATTATTCCCTTTAGATTAACCATGTATATCAATCATAATATACTTCTTCGCATCCTGGGAAAATAAAACATATGAAAGGGGTGATCTCACATGCCCAGTAAGGGTAAATAATTTAGTAGAATCTATAAACTTTTAAGGAAAGATGTGTGATAAAAACAACAGCCTTTTTAAACATAAACTTGAACATAATATGGATAAAATAAATCAAACATTACCATATAAACATACACATGGTTATTATACTAGTCGAACAATCACATGTAATAACTAATTTCATAATTAGGGAATGCCTAACACCGGACATCATTACCATATAGTCAAGGCCTTGTGCCAAGACTACAAATAAAATTTTTGTCAAGGCCTTATGCCAATACACTAGTTTGTCTCATGAGACCTACCGATGCATCGAGGAGCTATAGCGGGCTCCACCCGTCACTTACTAAGTCCACTGCATTCCTCATATGAAAAAGTTGAAACATAACATAAACATTCGTATTAAAACTAGCATACGAAATGTCAATACATTAACCATAAACCATGAATGGTATAAAATAGAACATCCGCAGTCAAACATATCATAACTCATTCAATACAATATGTAAGATTGTATTATAATAAATCAACCTCAATCAAAAATAATATCCAGTAATGGATGATAACATAGTTGAAAATGATGAGTAATTGTTTTTGAGAGAAATATCATTTTTGTAAAATCATTTAAAATTGACACATTTATAAAGGAAGTAATTTAAAAGAGATTATTGAATCAAAGTGTCCCATACCACTTTGAAACTTTAGAAAGGAATTATCATTTCAAAACATTCATGTCTATATAAATAAATCCTTAAAACCATTTTGAAAACATGAACATTAATTAAAAAGATTTAGAAATATAAATCTTTAAAACATTTAAAATTATGATATTGATAAATATTAGCTTTCAAAAATCCTTAAAATATTCATTTTGAAATCATTTTCATGAAAAATGGACATGGATGATAAAATTTCCTAGTAAATACTTACACATAAACAATCTTAGATAATAATGAGATTGAGGAATTAACCCTTACCTCGTTGTAATCAATCGATTCATATGAACAATAGTCAATAACCACCAAATGAATTAAATAATATCATGAATATAAAGATAATCATGATAATATATATATATCAAATGGCAGTACACAATACACCACATGCAATAAATAAGTGGTGAATAATGGAAATATCACGGAATTGAAAGTGAGATAAAAAACCCCTTACCTTGCACTTTCCTTGGGTCAAGGGTACGTTTAACCTCCTATATAATGACCATTGTATGTTATTAGATTATAACAGAACCATATTAATATTTATTATAACATACATGATTCATTTATTACTTTATACTACCCATTTAATAATGATTTTCATGTTAAATTAACATTTTGGGTAGTAATCGCTTTCTTTACCGTATGCATTTTAACTTGTTATTATTGACCGTATCATTTAGATAATGATTTAAATACTTCCAAAATACAGAATTTTATTCATATATCATATATATTTATAATATAAATATTTATAATAGATAGATATATGAAATGGAAAACACCGTTTATGGAGACGGTAGGACGTATGTACGCATAAACACTGTTTCTGTTTTCATATTGTATTGAATGGAAGTAAGTGAATAAGATATATGTAAGTACATAAATACACACACAAACACAAACATATATATATATATATATCTAGTATAATTATTATGTCATATATTACATACTTATTAGTAATATATTTTTTTATAATCGTCGATGAATGGTGAATGTGGAAAGGAATCTCATCGCGTCGTGGAGACGACAATCCGTACGTACGCACGAGCGACAATATCATTCTTTTGATATTAAAATAATATATAATTGGATGGTATATCATATATACAGAATAATTATCATGTTATATTTATTATTTACATCAATTATACATCATTATTATACCCATCCAAATAATAATGTATTGAATAACAATTACACCACGACGTGGAGACGGTAAGTCGTGCATACACACGTATGGTGACATGTCATTCAAAGGATGGATAGAATAATGAATATGGTTATACAATATTTATAATAACATCACAGTATATATAAGATACTGGAGTTATTATTTTATAATGGAAACTACAAAGAAAGAGGAAGTGGAAGAAGAAAGGAACTTGAAAGAGGTGTTGAAATATTTACCTCTTCTTCGGGTTCTTCCTTTTGACTTGATCAAAAGGGATCCTTAGGTTGGCTTTCTGATCAAACTAAGGATTATAGGATGAATGGAGAATAGTTGGGAGGATATTTGGGTGGGGATGGCCATGCCAAATGGCTTTGAAAGTGTGAATTTTAGAGAAGGGGAAGTGCCCTTTTATAAGAGGGGTGAGGGGCACCTTAGGAAAAACATAAAATATTATTTTATAATAAATTCATTTTCGGTTTCTAATGGCTCAAAAATGAATTATTTAAAGTCTAATGTGTATATGGGTTGAAAAACACTAAACCAATTGGTTTTATATAGGTTTAGGTCACCATATTAACCTTATCTTTTAGATTTAACTCTTAGTTAAATAGTTTGACATTTACTATGTCTCTTTGTATTTTTATATTATATGGTTAATAAACTTACTATATACTTCCAAGATAACCCCAAGTGGTTCATTATTAATACACCTATCATTATATAAGTCTTTTAGACGAACCTTATATTTTTAGGAATAGAATATCAATTAATAATATAATATTTTTTTTAAAAACTCTTTATGTCAATTTTGACACTATTTGGTATTTTGTTTTTGCTAAATTCATAACAACATTATTACTTTGAACACAATTCATCTAAACAACCATAATATTTAATATTAACCTATAATAATATTTTAATTCATAAAAAGTCTCAAATTACATTTATTTGGATATTTATAATATCAATTATTTTAATATTTCATTAATTAGGTAATTAATGGATCATCATTGTGTCATAAATAAATTAAATTATTTAATGTCTAAAAAATGAAAATAAAATACCATTATGTAGGAAATATGTTTATCTTTCTAATGAATATTTATAGTTAAATTTATCTTATGTGTAACCCTATATTAAAAATGTTTTAGTTATTAAACTTTGAATTTAACACTTTTAACTCTTCTTTGAATTAAATAATAATAAATGTCCTAATCTAATCCAAGTGGATCTAAAAGATCATATTTTATTACTAAGGTTGTTTTTGATCGAATTAAACTTATCCAATATAATTAGGACATGTGTTATGGTAATAATAATATCGTTTTTACCCTTAATTACCCTATTTACTTTTAACCGTGGTATATAAAAGTAAAAAGTTACTATTCACCAAAAATTATTTTTATCTTATTGAACCACATTTTACTCCTTGATATTAACCGTTTCTCTCAGATTTTTGAAATTAAACTCAAATAAGCGGTAAAATTAAGTTTTATGTAAATTTGCAAATACTCCTAGGAGGTAGGTAAAAGGCGGTAAAAAGTTCAATAAAATATTTATATATCTAAAATTATTATAAACTGACTCCAATGAATTAAATTGAACTTTTTTTTAAAAGAATTAAATTGAACTTATATAGGTATTATGTATCTATTTTGACCTAAAATAAATTTAAATAAAATAAATAATTATTTAAATAAAACGTCGGTTTTAAACAATAACTCAGTGTTTTTCACTATTCATCAAAAATTGAAAGTTTTCAGAAAAAACCAAAAATTCACCCTAATCTAATTTTGATATTCATAATTCAAAAATGAATTCTATTTGACCAATTTAAAAACATATAAGTTGCATTAATTAATTTAAAATTAATTCCCGCTGTCAAAACCCAAAACTGTATTTTTAAGAAATAATAACTATCAAAAGATTGACACTTGTTTATGTCCAATTTCAAAGTGAAATTACTTACAATGACCATCATTGGATTAAATTGTAAAAATATAATCTAATTATACTTCCAAACAATTAAAATTTATAATTCAACAATATAAATTATTTTGATTAAAAAAGTTGTTTTCAGTTAAAATATAGTATTTTTCACTATTCACCCAAATATGAAAGTTATCAGAAAAACACAAAATTTTTTTTGAAACTAAATTATTATGTCCCTATTCTAAAGAAGAAGTTTATTTTTTCAAATTGAATATATAAAATTTTTAAATATTGGATTTAAAAAGGGTTCGCCATTAAAAGGCGGTAAAATTTCATTTTTTGAAAAAATAATTCTTTTATCTGAAAAAAATGAATTTGTTCTTACATTATGTCTAAAAAACTCATAATTTGGATTCTAAAATTATAAGGATTATATAAAGTTCAAAATTCAGTTAATAATATTTATAACCGCTTTTGAACGGCTGGTTTGGTAAGCTGTGGTGTGCTTGACCTCAGTGTTTCGTGTAGTGTAAGTTATTGAATTACTTTGAAGAAATAACGTACTATGAAATCTTGGGGTGTTACATTCTTCCCTCCTTCAATAAATTTCATTCTCGCAATTTTAAATTGTTCTTAGAAAATAAAATGTTGAAAATAGAAAACACCTTTGTGGGAAAACCCACATCAGAAATTGGGTTAATAAAATTTAGTCTTAATTAGAGGAAGAGAAGAATGAAAAAGTCGCCACCAAATTATGATCTCGATTAGGAGAACATTGGAGGAAATTAGAGACACATAATTAGAGGGAAAACGTAAATATTTATAGGGTGTTATTGAGGTAATCAATCACAAACAAGTGTAAAATTGAGGGCCTCAAATCCATCAATCTATGATGATTTGAAATACCATCGGTTCAACAAAACCTAAGGTATTAGGATAACACATTTTTGGTTTTAAGATACCCTCCCTAAAATTTAAGAATTAATTTACCCATATAATAAGAGAGAAAAAAATTATATATATATATATTCTTGATAAGTAGAGTTTCATCCTTCAACTAATTCCTACCACAAACTCATCTTTCACTATAAAAATACTCTATTTATCCTAATTTCATATGGTTCAAAAAAATAATTTATAATTCATCTATCAGACCTTTAAAAAAACTAGATTATACAATCTAGAAACTTTACGTAGTCCAGTGGTAGGTGATCAATCCCAACCGTACTATGGTTGTGGGTTCGATTCCAGCAACTTTGTCTGACGCGACGGATTGTCACATGGTCTGCGTGTAGTCCTTTTTATAACAATCCAAAAATAACCTTAACAACAGTATCCAATTTCAAACTTAATCCATTATAACCTTTAGACTTATCCAAAATACTTCTATCCAAACTCACAATCCAAAATTTATAAGGAAGTTAAACACAATGAAGATCCTTTTTCCACGTAATAACATTTGAAAACCTTCATCATGTATTATTTTAAAACATGGTAACACCCTGAATTACCATAAAACCTTATTGATTACATTCATCCTCCATTATCCTTTATATAATACTGTATATATTCCTTATATACATTTTTTTGAATATTCCAACAATGATGAAATAAATAAACTATTAATCAGTTTCAAGGTAGTCAAGAATATCCAATATAATTTATCCAAATAAAACATCTCTTATTAAAAAATTACTACCTTAGTATCAGGACCATATAATCTCAAAATTTCAATAAAATAGTACTGTAGTACAATCCTTATTTATTTCCATAATTCATATAACCAGTACATCATTGATACAACACTCAAATGACCAAATACTTTAATAACAACATAAGAACTCTTAATCATTCCTCTTCATCTTCAGTAGTATCATAACTTGATTCTTATCCAATAGAAACATTTAGGGTATACTCTGATGATTTGGACATTGATTCGTGTAGTTTTCCAACTCCTTTCAGATGAAGCATTGTACATTTAGAACTTTTTTCTTACCCTTGCAATCACGTACTTGGAGTCCTTTTTCTCTAAACTTATAACAAACTCCCATTCCCATTAAGCATTTACCAAGGTGATTCTTTCTACAGTTATCACATATGGGAAAATCCTTCTTTTCCCTCTTCCCTTTATCCATATTTCTCTCTTCCATCCTTTTCTTATCTTGCTTTCCTTCAAAGACATAGGACTCATAGAATTCTTTACTTATATTATTAACACATGATACTTTTTCTTCATATGTTGAGAATACATGGGAGACTATTTCCATTCTAAATGTTGGCCTAATACCATGAAATATATGGTTCTTCTTACTCTTTGGATCATACGTATTAATGGAGTTCTCATTCCTTCTACTGGGCTTCATTTATAAACAATAAAAAACACTAAGTCAGTTTATGAATCACATTTAATAATTTCAAACTTGTAAAATACCTAACGTAAATTGAATAGTTTATGGATATAATACATAATCATAAAAATGTTTTTATTCGATGAATTATGTACTTATAAATCCTTCATAATGTCTTATAATGAAAATGTGAATTATTCTAAGCATATCCCATAGGAGTGTCGAAACCAAGAGTGCAGCAAGGCCCGTTGTTGTGCACCAGTTCCCGTTCGAGTCTAGCTCAAAGCGGTGTTTTCGGGTTTTACCCCTAGGTACATCTATTCCAGAGCCACCTCTACCTACTCGTATCTAGAAAGGGATGTATTGTTTGGAAAACTCACAAAATCTCTACAGTACCAAAATTCTAGGAAGTTCATCTATACTAATTTTCAATGTCTATCTTAGGATAATGTGCTCTAACCAGAGTTTATCAAAATCTAGTTTCCAAAGTTATTGCTAAACCTCATCTGATACCAACTGTAATTCCCCGACCCCAGTTACCTAGATCCGGTGCATTATTTTACTACATTGGCATGATTACAAGGAATCAAGTCCTGAAGGACCGATCAGTTTAGCAGTCTTGAAAAATAGATTACATGAATTAACTTTACATTACAATTTCAAACATAAAAAACAACATAGATAGTTTTTTGATAACTCCATTATTCCCTTTATCTTAACCCTGTATATCAATCATAATATACTTCTTTGCATCCTAGGAAAATAAAACATAAGAAAGGGGTGAGATCAGATGCCCAGTAAGGGTAAATAATTTAGCGGAAGCTATAAACTTTTAAGGAAAGACGTGTGATAAAAACAACAAACTTTTTAAACATAAAATTGAACATAATATTGAAAAAATAAATCAAACATTACCATATAAACATGCACATGGATATTATAATAGTCTAATAATCACATGTAATAACTAATTTCATAATTAGGGAATGCCTAACGTCGGACATCATTACCACATAGTCAAGGACTTGTGCCAAGACTATAAATAAAATTTTTGTGAAGGCCTTGTGCCAAGACAATAGTTTGTCTCATGAGACCTACCGTTTCATTTAAGAGCTATAGTGGGCTCCACCCGTCACTTACTAATTCCACTGCATTCCTCATATGAAAAAGTTGAAACATAACATAAACTTTCGTATTAAAACTAGCATATGAAATGTCAATACATTAACCATAAACCATGAATGGTATAAAATAGAACATCCACAGTCAAACATATCATAACTCATTCAATACAATATAAAATATTGTATTATAATAAATCAACCTCAATCAAAAATAATATCTAGTAAAGGATGCTGACATAGTTGAAAATGATGAGTAAAACTTTTTGAGAGAAATATCCATTTTGTAAAATCATTTAAAAGTCACACATTTATAAAGGAAGTAATTTAAAAGATATTTTTGAATAAAAGTGTCCCATACCAATTTGAAACTTTTGAAAATAATTATCATTTCAAAACATTCATGTCCATATAAATAAATCCTTAAAATCATTTTGAAAACATGGACATTAATTAAAAAGATTTAGAAAGATAAATATTTAAACATTTAAAATTATGATCTTGATAAAGATTACCATTCAAAAATCCTTAAAATATTAATTTTGAAGTCATTTTCATGAAAAATGGACATGGATGATAAAATTTCCTAGTAAATACTTACACATAAACAATCTCAGATAATAATGAGATTAAAGAATTAACCCTTACCTCATTGTAATCAATCGAGTCATATGAACAATAGTCAATAACCACCAAATGAATTACAGAATATCATTAATATAAAGAGAATCATGATAATATATATATCAAATGGCAGTACACAATACACCAAATGCAATAAATAAGTGTTGAACAATGGAAATCTCACAGAATTGAAAGTGAGATATGAAACCCCTTACCTTGGACTTTCCTTGGGCCGAGTGTACGTTTAACCTCCTGTATAATGACCATTGTATGTTATTATATTATAAAAGAACCATATTAATATTTATTATATCATACATGATTCATTTATGACTTTATACTACCCATTTAATAATGTTTTTCATGTTAAATTAACATTTAGGGTAATAATCACTTTCTTTATCATATACATTTTAACTTGTTATTATTGACTGTATCATTTAGATAATGATTTAAATACTTCCAGAATAAAAACCTTGATTCATATATCATATATATTTATAATATAAATATTTATAATAGATAGATACATGAAATGGAAAACACCGCTTATGGAGACGGTAGACCATATGTAAGCATAAACGCTGTTTCTGTTTTCATATCGTATTGAACGGAAGTAAGTGAATAAGATATATGTAAGTACATAAATAAACACACACACACACACATATATATCTCCATTATAATTATTATGTCATATATTACATACTTATTAGTAATATATATTTTTATAATCGTCGATGAATGGTGAATGTGGAAATGAATCTCATCGCGTCGTGGAGACGGTAATCCGTACGTACACACGAGCGACAATATCATTATTTTGATATTAAAATAATATATAATTGGATGTTATATCATATATAAATAATCATTATCATGTTATATTTATTATTTACATCAATTTCACATCATTATTATACCCATCCAAATAATAATGTATTGAATAACAATTACACCATGACGTGAAGACGGTAAGCCGTACGTAGGCACGTATGGTGAGATGTCATTAAAAGGATGGATAGAATAATGAATATGGTTGTACCATATTTATAATAATATCATAGTATATATAATATACTGGATTTATTATTTTAGAATGGAAACTACAAAGAAAGAGGAAGTGGAAGAAGAAAGGAACTTGAAAGAGGTGATGAAATATTTACCTCTTCTTTGGGTTCTTCCTTTTGATTTGATCAAAAGGTCTCTTTAGGTTATCTTTCTGATCAAACTAAGGCTTCTAGGATGAATTGAGGATAGTTGGGAGGATATTAGGGAAGGTTTTGGGTGAGCCAAATGGCTTTGGAGGTGTGGATTTGAGAGAAGGGGAAGTGCCCTTTTATAAGAGGGGTGAGGGGCACCTTAGGAAAAACTTAAAATATTATTTTATAATAAATTCATTTTCGGTTTATAATGGATAAAAAATGAAATATTTTATAGGATAAGGTGGGTATGGGTCGAAAAATACTAAAAAAATAGGTTTTAGGTAGGTTTAGGTCACCATATTAACCGTAACTTTTAGATTTAACTCTTAGTTAAATAGTTTGACATTTACCATGTCTCTTTGTATTTTTATATTATATGGTTAATAAACTTACTATATAATTCCAAGATAAACCCAAATGGTTAATTAATTATACACCTATCATTATATAAGACTTCTAGAAGAACCTTATATTTTTAGGAATAGAATATCAATTAATAATATAATATTTGTTTTAAACAATCTTTTATGTCACTTTTGACACTATTTGGTATTTTGTTTTTTCTAAATTCCTAAAAGAATTATTACTTCAAAAAAAATTCATATAACCAACCATAATATGTCATATTAACCTAGAAAAATATTTTAATTCATAAAAAGTCTCAAACTACATTTATTTGGATATTTATAATATCAATTATTTTAATATTTCATTAATTAGGTAATTACTACATCATCATTGTGTCATAAATAAATTAAATTATTTAATATATAACAAATATAAATAAAATACCATTATATAGGAAATAGTTTTATAATTATAATGAATATTTATAGTCTAATTTATCTAATGTGTAACCCTACATTAAAAATGGTTTAGTTATTAAACTTTGAATTTAACACTTTTAACATTCTTTGAATTAAATAAAAATAAATGTCCTAATCTAATCCAAGTGAACCTAAAGGATCATATTTTATTCCTAAGGTTGTTTTTGGTCGAATTAAACTTATCCAATAGAATTATGATATGTTTTAGGGTAATTATAATATCATCTTTACCCTTAATTACCCTATTTACTTTTAACGGTGGTAAATAAAAGTAAAATGTTACGATTCACCAAAAATTATTTTTATCTAATTGAACCAAATTTTACTCCTTGATATTAACCGTGTATCTATGATTTTAGAAATTTAACTTACATAAGCGGTAAAATTAAGTTTTATGTAAATTTACAAATACTCCTAGGAGGTAGGTAAAAGACGGTAAATAGTTCAATAAAATTTTAATATATCTAAAATTATTATAAATTTAATTCAATGAATTTCATTGAAATTATATTGGCATTATGTATCTATTTTTTCTTAAAATAAATTTAAATAAAATAAATAATTATTTAAATAAAAAGTCGGTTTTAAACAATAACTCAGTGTTTTTCACTATTCATCAAAAATTGAAAGTTTTCAGAAAAATACCAAAAATTCACCCTAAGCTAATTTTGATATTCCGAATTCAAAAATGAATTATATTTTACCAATTTAAAAACATATAAGTTGAATTAATTAATTTAAAATTAATTCCTGCTGTCAAAACCAAAAAGCGTATTTTTAAGAAATAATAACTATCAAAAGATTGACACTAGTTTATGTCCAATTTCAAAGTGAAATTACATATAATGACCATAATTGGATTAAATAGTAAAAATATAATCTAATTATACTTCCAAACCATTAAAATGTATAATTCAACACTATAAATTATTTTGATTAAAAAAGTTGTTTTAAGTTAAAATATAGTATTTTGACTATTCACCCAAATATGAAAGTTATCAGAAAACACCAAAAATTTATTGAAACTAAATTCTTATGTCTTGATTCTAAAGAAGAAGTTTATTTTTTCAAATTGTATATATAATAGTTTTAAATATTGAATTTAAAAAGGGTTCCCCATTAAAAGGTGGTAAAATTGATTTTTTTTTGAAAAAAAACTTCTTTTATCAGAAAAAATGAATTTGTTCTTAAATTATGTCTAAGAAACTCATAATATGGATTCTAAAATTATAAATATTATATAAAGTTCAAAATTCAGTAAATACTATTCATAACCGCTTTTGAACGGCTGGTTTGGTAAGTTGTGGTGCTCTTGAACTCAGTGTTGCGTGTAGTGTAAGTTATTAAATTACTTTGAAGAAATAACGTACTATGAAATCTTGGGGTGTTAAAGATTTGACACTATGGTCCTATACACTATAAATATATGTACCCTATCAAACGGTAAATGAATAATTTGAATGGGTCTGTAAAAAATAAAATTTTTCCAAAGGGTTGTATTACAGAGCGATATATTGTTTAGAAAGCCATTGAATTCAATACCAAATACCTATCCGTCGTGAAAAACATTGGTATACCAACATATCGTCACACTGAGTGTCTTGTGGGTAAAGGAATTTCTGGATGAGATGTTGTCACAATCAATATTAAAAATTAGGAGAAGGCTCACCTTTAGGTTTTGCATAAAGGTTTGGAGGTTTCCCCATATGTTAAATCCCACAAATAAGTTCTTAGGCATTTGAATTCATCAAGGGATTAAATATAGACATCAAATACACATAATGAATAGTTTATAAGATGGTTTCAGGACCATGTTTTTTAGGAGTCAAATGAAAATAGAGATTCAATTTCAGAGTGACTTCGATGGATATCCAGAGGACCAAGTGTGTATGTATTTTCTTACAATGGTTATGTAATTAATGGTTATATGTTCTATATAAATGAACATGATAGAGACAGTACCATGAAGATTAGTGGAGTTACACGTGTAGCTGAAGTGATGTATGTTTCTAGTACTAAGGAAAGAAATCCAATTTATGAGAATATTTCATACTTTGGCATCATCAACCAAATATGGGATTTGGATTATACAACATTCCAAGTGTCAAATTTTCAATGCAAGTGGATTGATAATAGAAGTGTTGTTAAAATAGATGAATTTGGATTTGTGAAAGTAGATTTTAGAAAGTAAGGGTACAAAGATGATCCATTTAGAATGGAATCATAGGCAGTACAAGTATTTTATATTCTAGATCCCAAAAACTAAGAGTGGTCAATTGTTCTGTTATAAACCAAAACCAAAGAAGGGTCAGATGAAAATTCAACTGAGGGTGAACCTTTCATTGGGACATCACAATCATTTCATAGTGTTACCAATGTATATGGGGTCTTGTATGTCAGAGGAGACCATAATGAAGGGATTTGTATACTCTATAGAGGGGTAAAATCCCTTCAACCTTAAAAAACATCAAGTTAAGTAACCATGTTATATTTTTTTCTAACCCACATTTCATTACCTCATGTAATTATCTATTCACTACTGGATTTATGTAATCTACATTAAATGTTAAACCACTTCTGAAGATAATTAATTTTGCATGTGATAGTCCTCCCAATCCTGAGGAACAACACGTCCCTCATGATGATAATGCTCCCATTGTAGAGGTAAAATGAGCTTCTACACATGTCGATGATACTGCTCTAGAGAAACAATAGGTTTCTCAACATGTCGTTTCTCCCAGTGCAGAGGTACAATGACCTTCTACACATTTTGATGTTACTACTATAGAGGAACAATACAATAATAATTTTGAATCCAAGTAAATGGTAGGTGTTGAAGGAACGATGATGAAAAAGATATGATCACCGTAGTTTGATAGTGTTATAAAAAATCATTAAGGTGGAAAGAAAAGGCATAATGTCACGACCCTTCCCCCAGGGCCCGTGCTGTGACTACCCTAAGCCCGTCTTCCATAGGCCAGGGGTTTGCGACTAGCACCAGAAATGCATAACCTAAAAAGGGAAGGCATTACTTTTAAACCTGTACACACACAGACTAGGTACACACTACATACAAGTAAAAAACAATAGAAAAAGGGAAAGTATAACCACTACTAAAAACCACCACTAAGAGTAAAATTATGTTCTGAATTTAAAGGGTCTAGTATACAAGACCATTTGGAAAGAGAGTACAAAAAAATGAAAAAACATGCTCCGGAGGTCGTCCACCAAGGATCCCACCTGAAGGGTAGGTACAACTCATTGTATTCCATCACTACCGCTCACCACATCTCTCAATAACCTCTAAGCACCATCTTTCCCTAGCTCCTCGAGTCTCCGTCATGCTATCCATCATCTGCACAAGACACAACAAGGTTCCGGTGAAGCTCATGCATGGGTGAGTATAACAATAGTCAGTAGAGACCCCGAAACCCCTAAAGGTCTCTCAGAATTACATAAAGGAAAACCACAAAGCATGATCTCAATCACAAAGCACTAAGTAAAAGGACGCTCACAACAAATATATAACTTAGAGAACAGGAATAAAGATGATTATTCTTTAGCAAGATCATTTTATTTTGTTGAGAGGTTTTTCTGCTGATCCATGAAGGGTTGCTGAACTGCCGATCCACACATGGTCTCTCTACTATCGATCCACATAAGGTCACTCTACTATCGATCCACACAGGGCCACACTATTGTCTATCCACATAGGGTTTCTCTTCACTTGACAGCCAACCACAAGATTACTGCACTTGGTGCACTTGAGTTCCTAAGAAAATAATCCTCAAGCCACTAGTTTTATTTCAACCACCATGAAATCTCACGAAGAAGTAACCCGAATGACCTCCTTGTCATAAGGGTTTCAATGTGACAGAAAGTGTGTCAATCAGACGCCCTATTTGTAAGATACAGGAAAAAAGGTAAATAGAGCCTAGTTGGATTTGAGTATGATCCAACCCGGCCATACTCCAGCATCTGCCAAAACTCAAGTGGTGTATCTCATAAGGACCTCCTCATTGCGAGGGTCCTCAAGCCATGGACAGTGCGTCAATCGGACGCCCATTTTGCGAGATACTCCCAATTTAGTGAAACAGTACTGGTCAGGTCTCGATCTGGTATGGGTCCGGCCCGGCCGACCCATTGGGCTCGCAGGTCCGGCCCAGCTGGCGGGTCCAACTCACTTAGAAAACCTAGCCCGTGTGGATGCAGGCCGGTTTCTGGACTCACCGAATGGATACGGTGCATCCGGTTCGGCCAGCTGGAGGGGCGAACGGGGTGCCACCCCCTTCCAAAATGGCCAGCTGGAGCCAGCTGGTGGTCCAGCTGAGCGGCCCTAGCAGGCCTCTCCTCTTCCCATGCAACGCGATGGCGCCACACCATTCCAATCACATCAGCCTGGCTGGCCACAGCGCCTGCGGGCACCGCTCCTCCATGCGGCCAGCTTGGTCGGCCGCTGTCGCTGTCGCGCCAGTGGTACTCCACCGGTGGTTCCTTCCGTAAGCCACCGGAGATGCTCCGGTGGTCCGTTTTCTTTCCCATCTGCCCCTATGGGCCTCTCGAGCGACCGCATTCACTACAATGATCTTAAATTCTTCTTTCCTTTTTCATTGCCCGGTTGCGCACAAATAACGCACATAAACCAAGAACGATGGGGGGTTTTAGGCCTTGTTTGGATTGGCCTGAACCCTTTGTGTTAGTGTTCTAACATGGGGTGATAACAATCATAAATCATAAAGAAAAATTCCCCAAATTAAGACCCCACAATAACCATCCACAATAACAAATGAGACGTGGATCAACCCGTTAGTCGGTTGGTCCATGTTCATTGTATTTTCCATGAACGGGGTGAGAGGAAACATAAAAAACACAAACCCCATACCTGGATTTGGTGGAATCCATTTCAGATGATGGAAGGATTACGCGTTCGAAGTTATTCATCATTGTTTGTTGATCCCCAAATCTATTCCCCCAATGGTCATCGTTCATCCACCGTTCTTCATTGGAGAGGAAAGTCATCGACGTTTCGTCAGAGGTTACTCCCTTGGGTTCTCAATTTCCATGCCAAAGGTTTGATTAAATAAAAGAAATTGCACCACGTTGCGTTCATTAATATGGTTAATTAATGAAACACAATTAATGAACCTTTAATCCATGAATGTTGAGTCTACACATCCAAAGGGATGTGTCATTAAATTTCTCTTATTTAATGTCCATCGTTAAACTGTGGTCCCACCATCCGCCGCTCAACAGTTGCAGAAAGAATAAAATAACTTAGTTATTTTTTTTTCCGAAAGTCCAAATATTATATTTTTCATCCGACCCTTACCAACTGAATTTAATATTTTCCTAAGCGAATACTGACACTACGAATTCAACAGTGCCCTCATATTTTTAATCCGAGCACCGGTTCAAAAGATAAAAATCTCCGCTCGCACGTTTCCTAAACGTACCTTAAAAAAAGTTTAAAAATTCTGTTCTGGGCTCTCTGGGCCTCAGAATCATGTACAATCAATTTTCACAGTCTGGTAATAATTCCATATGATTAAAAAAATTATACGGAATTTATGGGTCTTTAAATTCTCTCCACCTTAGGGCTTTATGTCTCCAAAAGACACAACAAAGGTTAAGAAAACAAATGGGGGTACTAAACACGAATCTGAGCCTCCCACTCCCATGTTCTCTTCTAGAGGTTCTCATGCTACCACTGAACTCAAACATGAGGAATCGACTGCCCCTGTAGGACCTTCTCCTATCGATCCTCTATCTCCATTGGGAACTCCGCGAACATCTCCCTATCGTGAATGTCCAGCTCACCCCAGTCGATGACGTGTGGTGGTTCATGAACATATCTCATCAAATAAGACACATGGAAAACATTATGCACCAGTGCATCTATGGGGGAAGATCTAGATGGTACGCCACCTTGCCAACTATGATCAGGATCTTGAAAGGTCTGATGAATCTCGGAGATAGCTTGCCACCCCGTCCAAATCTCCGCAATCCTCATCGGGGTGAGACCCGAAGGAAAATATGACCGCTCTCCTCAAACTCCATGGGTCTCTATATTCTATCAGCATAAGACTTATTCCTACTCTGAGTAGTCTTCATCCACTCCTGAATGACCTGTACCTTCTCAGTGGTAGCTCATACCAACTCTAGACCCATAAGTATGAAATCCCCTAAGTCTGTCCAGCATAGAGGTGATCTATAAGGTCACCCGTACAAGGCCTCAAATAGTTCCATACCGATGGTGGATTGATAACTATTGTTGTATGAGAACTCCACCACTGGAAGGTGGTCCTCCCAACTACGTCCAAAATCAAGGATGCAAGAAAGAAGAATGTCCTTAAGTGTCTGTAAGGTCTACTACTTCTGACCATCTATCTGAGGGTGAAAGGTGGTGCTCAAGCATAGCTGAGTCCCAAACACCTTCTGTAATTACTTCCACAAATGGGATGAAAAACAAGTGTCATGATTTGAAATGATCGTCGATGGTATCTCGTGAATCCGTACTATATCCTGGACATAGAGGCGTCCCGATCCATCCACTAACCCATGCTCTCGGATGGGTAGAAAATGGGCAGACTTGGTGAGTCGGTCAACGATCACCCTGATAGAGTCATGGCCCCTAGACGTACATGGTAACCCCATCATGAAGTCCATTGAGATACTATCTCACTTCCATTCTGGTTCCTCAAGTGGCTATGCTAAGCCTTCTGGAACCTAGTGCTCGACCTTCACTTACTAACAAGTGAGGCATCATGAAACAAATTACGCTATTACTTTCTTCATCCCTAGCCACCAATAATGACATCAGAGGTCCTGGTACATCTTCGCCACATCGGGATGTACTACCAAAGGGGATGTATAGAATTCCCTCAACACCTCCTCCCAAAAAGTCACTGGTACCATGGTGCGTCCTCTAAAAATGATGATGTGGTCCCCACCTATCAAAAATATAGCAGGAGTTTGTCCTGAGGATATCTGAGCACATTGGGACTTGCAATAAACGTCCCCAAGCTTTGCCTCCCAAACTCACTGAAGGAGTGGTGGAGTGACAGTCATAGACTGGAGGTAAGATACTCCATCACTATCCACAAAGGATATGTACAACATAGCTAGCTACTCTGTCGTCTCACTCAGTAGGTGTAGACCCAACCTTCTGTTGAGTGCGTCTGTTACTATGTTTTCCTTCCAAAGAGTGTAAACTATATCAAAGTCATAGACCTAGAGGAACTCCATCCATTGCCTCTATCTTAGGTTCAGGTCATTCTGTGAGAAGATATACCTAAGACTCTTGTGATCAGAGTAGATAGTAAACCATTCTTCCACCAAGCAGTGCCGCTACATGTTCAACACAATGACCACTGCTGCTAACTCTAGGTCATGGGTCACATAGTTCTGCTCATTTTTCCTCAGCTGTCATGAGTTGTAGGTGATCACCACTTGCTCCTGCATCAGGACACATCCCAGTTCGATCCCTGACGTGTCGTAGTAGACTACATACCCAACACACTCTTCTAGTAGCCTCAATATGGGGGCACTCATCAGTCTCTGCCTCAGCTCTTAGAAACTCTACTGTCATTTATCCATCCATACAAAGGGCTACCCCTTCTTTTTCAAATCTGAAAAGGGTGTTGCTACTCTGAAAAAGTAAGGTAAAAATCTCTTGTAGTACCCAACCAATCCCAGGAAACTCCGTACCTCAGTCACACTTCTGGGTGTCTCTCAAGAAAGCGTTGCCTCTATCTTTGTCAGATCCACTACAACTCTAGCCTCTGAGATGACATTCCCAAGAAAGTGGACTTCCTGTATCTAGAACTGGAACTTAGAGAGCATTCCATAAAACTGGTTCTCTCGGAGTGTATCCAGAACTATCTGCATATTCGTGGCGTGCTCCTCCTTTGACACTGAGTATATCAAGATGTCTTCAATGAAGACCACCATGAACCAATCGAAGTAAGGCCGGAAGATCCTGTTCATGAGTCTCATGAAAACTACCGAAGCATTGGTCATGCCAAAAGGAATTACCATGAACTCATAGTGGCCATACCGACATCTGAAGGTTGTTTTCAGTATGCCCTCATCCCGTACCCTGAGCTGATGAGAGCCTGATCTGAGGTCTATCTTCGAAAACCACCGTTCTCTCTTCAGCTGGTCAAAGAAATCATCAATCCTTGGTAGAAGATATTTTTTCTTCATGGTCACCTGGTTCAAGCACTGATAGTCCATGAAAATCCTCAAACTCTAATATTCCTTCTTAAAAAACAAAATCAAGACTTCTCATAGAGATACATTGGGTCTTACAAACCCCTTCTTCTGCAAGTCCTACAACTGTACCCACAACTCACGAAGCTCCACGAGATCTATCTGATATACTAGAATAGATATCAGTGTCATCCTAGGTTATAGGTTGATGTATAAGTATACCTATCTACGAGGAGGTAGTCTTAGAACATCTTCAGGGAAGACGCACACATACTGGTCCACCACAATAGGATAACTTGGAATCCTCTAGTACACCACGCCGAGGGTGAGGTTAGTTGACTGATGAGTGATTGGCTGTACCCTCCTCCATGAAAGTACATCATGTGCTGCAAAGGTTTCCTTCTCTTTGGTGAAGGAAAACTTAGTCCCATTCTCTCAGACACACCGCAATTTGTGCCTAAAATAGTTGATCTGAGCATAGACTATGGATATCTAGTCCATACCCAAGATGACGTCGTAAGGCCTCGACGCTGCTACTAGGAGATCCAGCAGAAGCTCTCACCTCCTAGAGTAATCTCACACTACCTGCACCAATGTGTAATCATCAAATCCTGTCCCGTAGGAGTCTCTAAATATAAGGATCGAGCCAACGACTCCATTAGAATCTCCGAGCTCTGAATGAGAGTCATGATAATGAAAGAGTGAATGGAACTTGTGTCTATAAGAACTTAAACTAGGGTGGAGTAGGCATAAATCATACCTTGAATCATCAATGGAGAGTTGTGGTCATAGGACTTTTCTGCCAAAAGCTGGGCTCATCCCTATCCACCTGCTCCCTAGGGTCAGGGTGGACCACTTGGGGGTGGCGGCAGTAGTACCTCAAACTGTCATCCATCGCTTGCTGCACAACCTACTCCTCTCCCATGTCCGACGCCCTATGAACCTCCTCATTCAAACCTCTTCCACTACCTCAGTGGTCCCTCAAATATTGGCTGATCATCAGTATGACGGTTCAGGCAGCTGCGAGCCATGTGACCCTACCCACCGCATGAGTAGCACAATCTTCTCCTCTACTGACCTCCTCTTCTTTGTGAGATCCACACCTCCAACCCTACTTCTTGGGGTTTTCCTCCAGAAGGTCTGGACCACTCAGACCTTTGCATCATCTGCCTACTAACTGCTGTAGATGACTCGTCTTCCTGTCATTTAGTGGTGGATCTCACCGTCGGCGCCTGGTCAGCTAGGAAGCTCTCCACCAATAGTGCTCTCTCTAACACTCTATCCTACGTCAGGATGTTGAGCGATATCATCGATGCTATTATATCCCTTTGGAGACCCTGCTCAAAGGTCTGAGCCTTGAAGAAAGAGCATCGTACCATGTTGGTGGAGTAACGGGAGAGGTAAATGAATCTCACCGAGTACTGGGCCACTATCAGGCTGCCCTACTGTAAGTGTAGTAGCTCTTGAATATGCACAGATCATAATTCCACTGGTATGAACTCACCCTGAAGAGGCTCTCAAAGTCTAACCAGGAAAGAGTCGTCTTCCCATGTGTCTGGAGTGTCATGCTCTACCATCTCCCTAATGTTCCCTGAAATAGATTAGTATATAGGATCACCATCTCTTCTACTGGTGTCTCGACCAAACAGAAAACTCATGCCACAACCTCTAGCTAGTCCTCAGCTACCTAAAGATCTGTCTGGTCTCAAATCCTCGAAGGCCTCTGTCTCTGGAACTCATGAAAAATGCTCAGTTGGTGTGCATAGTCCGCTGGTGGGGTTAGGGGCAACTACTTCCCTGTGGGTGGTGGTGATATTGGTGCACCACCGGAAGGTGCTATCATTGTAAGAGGGACCCACACCGACTCCTCATCGCTCGGCAGACCGTCATCGTGATCACTCATAGGAATCTTGGCTGGATGTCTCTGCGGTGGCATCCTATAAAGAAACAGATGTCCCACAATCAATAAGTTATATATGGTGAGCTGACTCAAAATAGATCAAAAGAAAAATAATATCAAAACACAAAAAAATAGTGTTTTCATGTATCAAGTTGGAAATAAAAACTCAGGGTCCTGGTGTATGGATACATCAGTCTCAGCACTAACACTGGACTCCCCAAACTGTAATCTGAACTCAAGACACTTAACACAATTTATCCATTGAAAAACATAGACTATCAGTTCTTCTAGTAGAAACGACCACCCTTTGATAACACTTTGTCATGACCCATCCCTCGGGCCTCGTTTCGTGACTACCTCAAGCCCGCCTTCCATAGTCCAGGGGTTGACAACTAGAACTGGAAAGGCATAATCCAAAAAGGGAAGAAATTGCCTTTAAACCCGTACACACAAAGACTAGGTACACACTATATACAAGTAAAACACAACGGAAAAAGGGAAAGGATGACCACTACTAAAAAACACCATTGAGAGTAAAAGTAAGTACTAAATATAAAGGGGCTAGTATAGAAGCCCAACTGGAAAGAGAGTACAACAAAAAGGAAAAAATGTGCTCTAGAGGTCATCCACCAAGGATCCTACCGGAAGGGTAGATACAACTCTTTGTTTTCCATCACTGTCGCTCACCACATCTGTCAATCACCTATGAGCACCGTCTAGCCCTGGCTCCTCGAGTCTCAGTCAAGCTGTCCATCATCTACACAATACACAACAAGGTGCGGGCGAAACCCATGTAGGGGTGAGTATAACAATACTCAGTAGGGACCCCAAGACCCCCAAAGGTCTCTCAGAATTTCACAAAGGAAAAACCACCAAGCATGATCTCAATCACAAAGCACTATGTAAAAGATAACTCACACAAGGTATAAAACTTAGAGAATAGGAATAAAGATGATTAGTCTTTAGCTAGATCAGTTTATTATGTTGATAGGTTCTGCTGCTGATCCACAAAAGGGTCATTGAACTACCAATCCACACAGGGTCACTCTATTGTCGATCCACACAGGGTCTCTCTACTGTCGATACACATAGGGTCACACTACTATCGATCCACACAGGGTCTCTCTTCACTTGACATCCAACCACAAGATTCCTGCACTTGGTGCGCTTGAGTTCCTGGGAAACCGCTCCTCAAGCCACTGGTTTTATTTCAACCGCCATGAATTATAAAGAAGAAGTAACCCGAAGGACTGATTTTCCACAAGGATTCCAACGCGATAGACGTCACTTCAATCGGATGCCTGGTCTTTAAGATATAGGCAAAAAGTTAAATAAGACCCTGTTTAATTCAAGTCTGATCCAACATGGATGTATTCCAACTTCTAACAAAAATATAATATAGTATCTCAAAAGGACCGCCTCGTTATGAGGGTACTCACGCCACTGAAGGCACGTCAATTGGATGCTCGGTTTGCGAGATACGTCGAATTTAGCGAAACATAACCGGTCGGGTCCGGGTCTGGCCCGACCAGCGGGTCCGGCCCACCAGGAAAACCCAAATCACATGGATGCGGTCTAGTTGCTAGATGCACTGACCAGATGTAATGCATTCGGTTTAGCCAGCTGGTGGCACTAGCGAGGTGCCGCCCCCTTCCAAAACGGCCGGCTGGAGCCGGCCGGTGGTCCAACCGAGCAGCCCGAGCGGGCTGCTCCTCTTCCCATGTGGCATGATGACGCCACGCCATTCCACCAGTAGTAGCCCGGCTAGCCGTGACACTTATAGGCACCACTGCTTCATGCAGCCGGCTCGGCCAGCTTCCGTCTCCAATTTCTGGCACCACTACACCAGTGGTTGCTTCCACGGGCCACCAAAGATACTCCAGTTGTCTGTTTTCTTTCCCATCTATGCCTATGGGCCTCCCAAGTCACCACCTTCACTTCAAGGCTCTTAAATTCATCTTTCCACCTCCTTGACCGATCACACACAAAGAATGCACGTAAACCAAGAATGAAGGGGGGTCTGAGCCTTGTTCGGATTGGTCCGCACCCTTCGTGTTAGTGTTCTTACATGGGGTGATAACAATCATCAATGAGAAAGAAAAATTCCCCAAATTAAGACCCTGCAACAACCACCAGCAAGAACAAACGAGACACAGATCAAACTGTTAGTCAGTTGGTCCAAATTCATTGTATTTTTCAAGAATAGGATGAGAGGAAACACAAAACACGTAAACCCCCTACTTGGATTCAGTGGAATCTATTGCGGACGATGGAAGGAATCCATATTTGAAGTCATTCATTGTTGTTTTTAGATCCACGAATTTATTCCCCCAACGGTCATCATTCTTCCACTGTTCTTCTTTGGAGAAGAAAGTTGTCAGTATTTCATCAGAGGTTCCTCCTATGGGTTCTCAATTCTCATGCCAAAGGTTTGATTAAATAAAAGAAACCACACCATGTTGTGTTCATTAATATGGTTAATTAATGAACCAAAATTAATGAAACTTTAATCCATGAATGTTGCGGTTACACATCCAAAGGGACGTATCATTAAATATCTCTTATTTAATGTTTGTTGTTACACTGCGTTCCTACCATCTGCCGCTCAATGGGTGTAGAAAGAATAAAATAACATATAGTTATTTTATTATTATTTTTTGATAGTCCAAAAATTATATTTTCATCCAACCCTTGCCGGACGAAGTTAAGCTTCCCCTAAGATAATCCCTGCACTACGAATTCAAAGGTGCCCTCTATTTTTTAATTTGAGTACCGATTCAAAAGATATAAATCCCCGCTCACACGTTTAATGAACGTACCATAAAAAAAGTTAAAAAATTCTATTTTGGGATCTTCGGGCCTCAGAATCACATGCTATCAATTTTCACAGTCTTGTAATAATTACATATAACTAATAAAAAAATTATAAAGAATTTACAGGTCTTTAAACATAAAATTAAATATATGATGGAATGTACAAGGTCATCATGTTAACCCCAACATGACCATGTTCATTAGTTACATTGGACACATCAATCGGCAATACGCATCGATTGATGTAGATTTGTGGAACCATGTTGTGGTCGCACTTAAGACACTGATTTGAGAAGAGATTATGGTAAAATTATGATATCATTTCATTATTTTACTAAAAAAAATAAAATAATGAAACATTGATTTACTCTTCATAATCCCTTTGAGAGTGCATTTATAGTAGATGACTCCCGCATGAAATATATATTAATTTTTACTAGAAGGATTCATAGAGTCTTTCGTGCAATTCAAACGAGACATCATCTTAAATATATGAAAGGGAAAATAAAACTGCACCCACCACTTATGTATGCACAACCAGTAACCTATGAAGCATGTGATGCATTTATTAGCCATCATGGGATCTGTATTTTCAGGTATATTGTGGATGGTAATACATTGTTTGACAATATGTGTATTCATCACTTTGATTTAGAATTTTTTATTTTTGAAATAATAACTGAGTGCTGAAAATAAGGAACGGGCAACAAAACCAATGTTCCCCTACCATAAAGAAAGGATGGAGTACGATTCAATTGAAAAAAATTGGTATATATTTTAAATCTATCTTAAAAATTTTACGTGACATGAAACAACAACATAATTATTTTGTGATGTTTATATAAAAATTGATGAATCCAAATATAAATCCACTTCCATCCCACACCATGTGCTATGGAAGGAGGCACATGTAAATAAAGATGGGATACTAATAGATGAAAACACACAAAATGTGTGGGAAGCATGTGTAAGTATGAAATAATAAAAAAATTCTTTAAATTGATATTACATAATATTGATCACTTATTTTATTATATTTTTTATCTGACATAGTGAAAAGAATCATCAACACCTATGCCAGATGAACACCTACTATCGGTGGACTTGAAGAAGCCATAACAGTACCGTTGTATGAGGGGTACAAGTTTTTGGGTGACACCATGAACATATTTTGAGAAAAAAAATAATAGGAGGATAAATATATAGAAGGGGAAGAGATGAAAGCAAGGATAACTACCCTTGAAGAAAAACTTCATTGGTAGTCCGAGTTGCTAGAAAATTTTTTTGGGGGGGGGGGGAGAAAAGAGAAGAAACAAATCAAGAACAACCATTTCTTGAAATTCCCCCCACCCCCACTAGCTTTGAGGCAAGCCATTCCCCTCAAAGAGCTGCCTTATTCGGGGTAATAAAAATTCAAATACTTTTTCTATGAAATGTGAATAAAAAAACACTGATACCTTTAATGTACTAATATTATATAGTGTGAAGATGACTATGATTTATATCTATAAACACCCACCCATCTCCTTGTAGAAAGGTATATGGTGTTCAATATCCAAGACAACAGGATACACAACATACCATTTCCAACAGGTCATGTGAGAGTGGGGATTAACACATCTCATGAGACAAGTGTCAAGCTACCTGTTCCACTAGATGATGAAGATATTCATAAGGTAGAACAAGTTGTTGGAACATTCATTGAATGGATGTAAAATCTTGTAAAAACACATGTTTATAAGGAGGTATTCATTTTCAATTTCCTTTTCAAGTTAAACCTTTAATAATTAATGAAAAAATGTATGAACTGATGAATGTTAGTATAAATGAAAAAAGTAAAGGATATGAAATGAAAGGTCGAATCAAAACTAAATAAAGGATCAACCAACCAATCGAAAAGATCTTCCAGAAGAACCTTTACCCCACCCATTTAATATTCACGTTTACTTACAATTAAGGTTCATGTGGATACAAAGTTACAAAGTGGTAGTTTTCACATAGTTTATTTTGAAAAAAAATATATGGAGAGGAATGTACTAACTACATTTCTTTTGAGAATGTAAATTGAATCATCAAATATTAATGGCCAGGAGCCTCAGTTTTAAATGTATACATGAAGTATGTTTTCATAATTTAATTTTTTCAAAGTTGATATACTATGTTAATTATGACTAAATACATTTCATATTTTTTGAAAATGTATATATCAATACCAATTGAATGGATTTCCCCATTAAACAAATTTTGACTTGTTAGTCCTCACATCACCTCTATAGAAGAAAAAAAAATAGAATCCAAACTAATGGATGAAATAGTGGAAAACCTGGCAAAATTGTTTGAATGAAAACTTGGGGATGACATACTATTCTTAATACCAATGATGTAGGGGTAAAAATCTACAATTTAATCATATCAAATATATTTTAATTTATTTCATTACTTATTCCAATTTATGTTTTTAGGAAACATTTGATGCTCATTGCGATCAATTTGAATACTCCAAATATTTATTCCTTGGATTCACTGCATGGATTTCTAAAAAACCAACCACACATAATGATGTTTGTAAATTTTTAATAGTTTACGTCCAATGTTTTATAACGAAACTTAAAGGTATATAATTTATTTTATGTTTTAATGAGTATTCTGTTATTATAGGGTGGTGTGTAAATATCTTCTAAATCATGGCATGAGGACCAGAATTGCACACAAGGATACAGAAAATTTCTACAACTAGATAAGTATTAGGGTATATATAATAATATTTCACCATCCAAACACATATAAAAACGAATTACTTATTTTAAAGAATTTTTATGTAGTGTTTGAAAGAAACAAATAGAAAATATTTTGGTTATTATGGTTGAAAATTTACGAGATATATCATATTCTATAAAAAAGTAGACATCCCTGAGTGGTATTTTCAAAATTAATAACTATTTAGTTTAAAATATTTATTAATCATTTTTGTATTTATATTTTTCTAGTACTAATATGACTGTAAAAAAAATTATATTTACAAGATGATATTCATTCTCTTAGAAATGAATATGCATCATACCTAATCACAGAATGTACACAAATAACATGAATATTTGATTTTCATATAAGTAATGGATTGTTTCATATTAATGTTTAATTTATTTATTTGTAGTATTACTCACATAAGAATTTTTTTACGTTGGTTTATTCCTTTCAATTTTATAGGTCAAGAATGTATACAGGCATCATGAAAATATTAATTCTTACTACTTATTTAATTAATTATTTCATCATTTTATCTACTATTTGTATATTATTTTCCATATCATCTTTATCTAATACTTATTTAGTTTTTTAATTGATATTTTGGGAAGTTATATTTTTCTTTAAAAAATACACAAAAAGAAATAGAAGAGTTAAAATGTTCATTTTTAACAAAATTACCACCCCTTTCATTGCTTTTCCTTGTCTAACTGCCAACACTGCATATTGATTTGATGTTCTTAGTCGAAAAACATATCTCGAATAAATATGTAGTGTTGGAATTTTGACAAAAAAAATACAATTTTAATCACGGTAACATTGTATTTTAAGATTTTTTGAGACTTTGATACGTGTAGGAATCATCAGCACCTCAATACGACACACGATGTGATCGGTATGACTCCAGGTGTGTCTTTTTAATTAAAATAGACATTAATTTTAGTAAAATAGAAAACAGACATAAAAGAAATAAAAAAACATATTCAAATTATTTTTATGCTTTATTAAAGTAATCCATATGTAATTTAAGATGTATAGGGATCATTCGAATCTCAATCCAATGCATGATGTGACCAGTGACTCAAAGTGTCCACTATCAGTTTAAAATCGATATTTTACTTCAAAATGTGTCAATCATTGAAAACTGATTAAATGGGATCGTATGATATTGATAATTTAGGTCATAAATTCATAAATAATTCTTGATATGTCGGAATCAGTCTCATTCCAAACTGATACAGGATGTGGTCGATATGAGTCAAAGTGTGTGTTTCTAGTTTAAAATGTAATTTTAGTTGAAAAGAAAAGAGACACACTGAAAACTAATAAAAAATATTCATAATGTTTTTATAATTTAGGAGAACTATCCATTAGTCAATTAGGACATATAGGAATCATCTGCACCTCAATTTGACACACGGTGTGACCAGTATAAATCAAAGTGTTCCTTATTAGTTTAAAATTGAAATTTTATTACAAAATGTGTCAAGCACTGAAAACTGAGAAAAAAAAATCATATTTTCTTTTCAATATATGTAATTGAATTATAAATTATTTTTGGATGTGTAGGAATTAGTCTCATATCAAATTGACACACGATGTGACCGCTATGAGTCAAAGTGCATGTTTTTGATTTAAAATGAAATTTTAGTAAAAAAGACAAGTGGCATACTGAAAAATGAGAAAACATATTAATATTATTTTTATACTTTGGTAAAATGATCCATGAGTCATTTGAGACATGTAGGAATCAGTCAAACCTCAATCTAATGCATTATGTGACCGATGTGACTCAAAGTGCGTCTTTTTATTTAAAATTAACATCAATTTTAGTAAAAAGGAACAAGTGACGTACTGAAAAATGAGAAAATAGATTTTTATTGTTTTAATACTTTAATGAAATGATACATGAGTCATTTTAGACCTGTAGGAATCATTATCACTTTAATATGAGGCATAATGTGATCGATATGACTTCAAGTGTGCCTTTTTTATTTAAAATTTACATCAATTTTATTAAAAAATGAAAACTGACTTACTCAAAACCAACCAAACATATTCATATTGTTTTGATACTTTAGGAAAAAGATCCATAAGTAATTTGAGATTTTCATTAATAAGACTCACCTCAATCCAATGCACAGTGTGACTAGTATGACTCCAAGTGCATCTTTTTATTTAAAATTGACATTAATTTTAGTAAAAAGGGACAAATGATGTATTGAAAACAGATAAAAAGAATTCTTATTAGTTTTATACTTTTGGAAAATTATCCATGAGTGATTTGGGATGTGTAGTAATCATCCTCACCTTAATCAGATGCACGGTGTGGTAGGTATGACACCAAATGCATCTTTTTATTTAAAATTAACATCAATTTTAGTTAAAAGAAACAAGTGACATATTGAAAATAGATAAAACACATTCATATTGTTTTGATACTTTAGAGTAAAGATCTATAAGTTATATGGGATGTTTAGGAATTAGTAACTCCTCAATATTATGAATGGTGTGATCGATATGACACCAAGTGCATTTATTTTATTTAAAATTAACATCAATTTTAGTAAAAAAGGACAGCTGGCCTACTCAAAATTGACCAAATGAATTCAGATTGTTTTGATACTTTAGTAAAATGATCCATGATTTATTTGGGATGTGTATAAATCATCCAAACCTCTATAATATGCACTATGTGACTGTTATGACTCCAAGTTCATCTTTTTATTTAAAATTAACATCAATTTTAGTAAAAAGGAAAACATGAAAAACTGAAAACTTAGAAAAAAAATTTGGATTGTTTTGATAATCTAGTAAAATAATCCATGAGTCATTTTTTATGTGTAGGAATCATCCCCACTTCAATCCTATGCACTATGGGACTAGTATGACTCCAAGTGCGTCTTTTTATTTAAAAATGACATCAATTTTAGTTAAAAGGATCAAGTGACATACTGAAAACTGATAAAAAACATTCATACTATTTTTATACTTTATATCAATGTTCCATGAGTTATTTGGGATGTGTAGTAATCATATTCAGCTCAATATGAGGCACAGTTTGACTGGTATGACTCCAAGTCCAACTATTTTATTTAAAATTAACATATATTTTAGTAAAAAGGACAACTGACCTACTCAAAATTGAGTAAATGCATTCTGATTGTTTTTATACATTAGTTAAATGATCTATGCATAATTTTAGACATGTAATAATCATATTAACCTCAATATGATGCACGTTGTGACTGGTATGACTCCAAGTGTGTCTTTTTACATAAAATTGACATCAATTTTAGAAAAACGAATAAGTGACCTACTGAAATCCGAGAAAACTCATTTATATTGTTTTTATAATTTAGTTAAATGATCCATGAGTCATTTGAGATGTGTAGGAATCATATGTATATCAATCTGATGCACGGTGAGATTGGTATGAATCTAAATGCATATTTTTATTTTAAATTAACATTAGTTTTAGAAAAAGGAATAAGTGACATACTACAAACTAAGAAAACACATTCAGATTGTTTTGATAATTTTGAGAAACATTCCATGAGTCATCTATGACATGTAATAATCACTCACACATCAATATGATTTATAGTGTGACCGATAAGACTCAAAGTTCCCGTTATTAGTTTTGAATTGACATTTTAGATCATAATGCGTGTCACTCAATGAAAACCAAGAAAACGTGCCTCAATTGTCTTGATAATTTAGAATAACAATTCATAATTCATTTCTGACATATAGGAATCAATCTCACATAAAAACGACACATTATGTGACATGTATGACTCAAATTTCATGTTTTCAGTTTGAAATGACATTTTAATAGAAAACACAAGTGACATACTGAAAACCGAGAAAACCCATTCTGATTGTTTTGATACTTTAGAAAAATTATTCTTAAGTAATTTGTGACATATAGTAATAATCCTCACCTAAATATCATGAATGGTGTGACTGGTATAAATCCATATGTGTCTTTATTTAAAATTGACATTAATTTTATTAAAATGAATAATTGACATAGTCAAAACCAAGAAAACACATTTGAATTGTTTTGGTACCTTAGGAAAATGATCCATACCTCATTTGTGACATTTTGTAATCAAATTCACCTCAATACAACACATGGTGTGACCGGTATAAATACAAGTTTCTTTTTATTTGAAGTTGGCATTTTTAATGCATTTATTCATATTATTGTTTAATTAATTAATTTATAATATTACTAATATAAGAGTTTTTTCTTATATAGGTAGATTATTTTGTTCCAGTTGAGGTGATTTGTTTGGAAATAGATACCATGGGTGGACCTTTTTGAGAGGGGATCACAGTTTCCAAACACAGACATTAATGTTTTAATTTTTTTTTGTATTGTAACTGTAAATGTAATTATAAAAAAATATTATTTGAAATGTATATAGTAGTGTTTTTTTGTATTGGTGATATAAAATTTATTTCAATTAAATTATATATTTTGTGTACAAGAGGTTATATTGTTATATTTTTATTTATAGGATTTTTTTGTAGTGTGATGTTATACAAAAAACCCAATGCAATAGATGTGGAATTTATCAACACTATTTCTATCATTGATAAAGGACACTATTAATCAGAGCTATTAAAAGCGTAGCTAAAGTGGGAGATTTATCATTGCTAAACTAGCATTGATAAAGAGGGTACTTTATCAGCACTTTTTTAGTGCTAATAAAGGAGACCCACCATTTAACATCATTGAGATTAACAATGATTTTTTTATCACTATTAAAAGTCTTTTTTGCGCGCTATTAAAGGAAATTTCTATAATAGTGACCATACATTCAAAAACTAGGCTTTTGTAACCAAACTCAAAAAAGAATAGAAGAATAGGAAATAAAAATGAGTTGGGTTTTAATAATGGGTTCAAGGTCAAAGAGACAATGATTTAAATATCATGAAATGCCAAAAGATAATTAATAGAACATAGAAGAAGAGGTCAATAGATAAGGAAACAGATCCTTTTGAGTAGTTTCTTTTTGTTTGCATGGGTATATATAGAGAAGTTGAACTACATATGAAGGGAAAAAATAGGTCATAGGATACAATAGAAGATGGAGAAGAGGATGCAAGGAGAAAGAAGAGGATATGGTGGTGTTAGTTTTAGAGGGGTTGGTGGAGAGAAGAGGACATGGATAGTAGAATGTGCTTATGAGACACCCCTCCCCAACCCTTCTCTTCCTGTGATAAAAAATATAAATAAAAAACCCTTCACTTTGACGTCACCATCAAACCTCACCGTACATATTCTATCACCCAATTCAGTGTATTGACATTGAAACCACCCCATGTCTTCCTCGTACAAATTTTGGGTGTGTTCACTATTGAATTTGAGCTTGTTTGACATTTCTCAAGTCTCACATCGATATATTTTTTATTTTTTAAAAAAATTAAACCAAAATTAAAAAATTGTTTATTTAATAGTTCTGATCAAACCACATGTCTGACTGACCTTTTATCCCCTCTCACAAGTGAAAAATAATATTAGAATTCTATTCTTATGATTTCATGTCATTATGAGACCATTTGATATGGATCTATCCATTAAACACATGTTTTATTCTTTAAAGCAACACAAATGTGTTTTCGATCATTCCATGAAAACAACACCTATGATTGACATTCGGTCTACTCTATCATTTCAAAAATAATCGAATGGTTGTTTTCGTTTGATTTCACCACATTTGGAGGTTGTTCAATTGGTCTTGACCCCCCCAGATGCACGTTTTTAAAGGACGTCAAGCCTTTAAAACCTACTTATTCAGTATTTTCATGTAGACCACACATTCAATAAACATGTTGTTTTCTCACACATATCACATATAATACTAAAGCAATATTTCTACGATTTCACCTCATTTTGAGGATGTTTGTTATGAAATTGACCATTAAACGTATGTTTCCCTATTTTAAAACAAGAAAAGTGTGTTTCAGATCAAACGAGAAAACAACTCCTTGAATTAATGTTTCAAGTAATCAGCAATTTCATAAATCACTGTACAATTGGTATCTTTTGATTTCACACCATTCAGAGGTCTTTTAGTTGGTTTTGAACCTCTAACACATGTTTTTAAAGGACATCAAACCTTTAAAAACCTATTATTCAGTTTATTTGGATAGACCATAGATTCAATTGACATTTCATCTACTCGTACACATTAGAAATAATACTAAGATGGTTTTCCTTTGATTTCACATCATTATAAGGCTGTTTGATATGGATCTAACTGTTAAACACACATTTTTATGGATTAAAATAATAAAAGTTTGTTTTCAGTAATATTGGGAAAATGAAACCTCATATTGACATTTCGTCTACCCCACTATTTCAAAAATAACTTTACGATCATTTTTTACTAATTTCATTATATTCGGAATCCATTTGGTTGGTTTTGACCCCCCCCCCAAACAAATGTTTTTAAATGATTCAAATCTTTTAAAACTATTTATTCGATCATTCTAGGAAGACCACACATCTGATTGACCTCCTGTCAACTCACACATGTCACAAATAATACTAACATAGTTGTCCTATGATTTCACTACATTTTGAGGTCGTTTGTTATGCATATGATTGTTAAATTTAAGTTTTAATGTTTTAAAACAATAAAAGTGTGTTTTGGGTCATGCAGTAAAAATGAATCTTCAAATTAACATTCTATATTCTTGACCTTTTCAAAAGTCAACATACAGTTATTTTCTAATGATTTCATGGAATTATAAGACCGTTCAGATGTTTTTGACCCCCCAGATGTACATTTTTAAAGTACATAAAACCATTAAAAATTTCTCATGCGGTTGTTTCGGCCATACCTCATGTTTGATTGATTTTTCATCCAAGCTTAAACATCAAAAATAACAATAACATAGTTTTCCTATGATTTTATATCATTCCGAAGCCATTTCTAGGGGTCTTACTCTTAAACACATGTTTCAGTGTTTTATAATAATAAAAGTGTTTTTTCATTCATCCCAGAAAAATGATACCTCATATTGAAATTTTGTATACTCTACCATTTAAAAAATCATTTTACCATTTTTTAACCCTGGTTTAGGACATTCAAATGTCATTCAATTGGTTTTGACCCTCAAACTCATGTCTTTAAAGGGGGTCAAATGTTTATAAACTTCTTATTGGGTGATTCTAGTTAGACCACACATCCAATTGATGTGATTTCTTATCACATAAGACAAAAAAAATCTAATACGGGTTTCTTATGATTTTACCCAATTTCAAGATCATTTTTATGGATCTTACCATTAAAAACTTGTTTTTATATTTTAGATCAATAAAAGAGTGTTTCAGGTCATATCAGGAAAAATTTTCCTCAGATTGAAATTCCGTCTACTCGAACATTTTACAAATCAATGTATAGTTGTTTTCATCTGATCTCATGGAATTATAAGGCTGTTCAGTTAGTTTTGACCTCATGACACATGTTTTTAAAGGGCATCAAACCTTTAAAAACTGATTATTTGGTCATTCCAGACATACCGCATGTCCGATTGACATGTATTTGGATGGTAAACATCAAAAAATAATAATAATATGATTTTATTATGATTTTACCTAATTTTTAAGCCGTTTAATATGGAATTGACCGTTAAACACACATTTTGTTGTTTTAAAACAATAAAAGTTCATTTTCAGTAATCCTAAGAAAAAGGCATCTCAGATTGATTTTTGGTATATTCCACCATTTCCCAAATCACTATATAGTTATTTTCATCTAATTTTATAGCATGCAGAGCCCATTTGGTCAATTTTGACCACCAGACAGACGTTTCAAAGGGGATTAAATTTTTGAAAACTGTTTATTAATTTGTTTCGAATAGATCAAATATCTGATTGATGTGACATCTACTTGAAAACATCACAAATAATAGTAATATGGTTGTATTATGATTTCACCTTATTTTTAGGTTATTTGTTATAGATATAAACATTAAACACTTGATTTAGTGTTTTAAAACAATAAAACTGTGTTTTGGGTTAATTTTGAAAATGACACCTTGGATTGAATTTATGTCTGCCTGACCATTTCAAAATTCACTGTATGTTTTTTTCTTATTGTTTCATGATATTTGGAGATATTTCATTTGATTTTGACCCCCCCCAGATACACATTTTTAAGTGGCCTTAAAACTTTAAAAAATTCAAATTCAGTCATTCTGACCAGACCACACATCCTATTGATATTTAGTCTACACATACATGTCACAAATAATAATAATATGGGTTTCCTATGATTTCAGGTCACTCCAAGGCCATTTTCTATGGATATGATCATTAAATGCTTGTTTTTGTGTTTTAAAATAATAAAAGTTTGTTTTAGGCCATCTCAAGAAAATGAAACATAGGATTGACATTCTGTTTACTCCACCATTTTAAAAATCATTTTATGGTTTTTGTTTCTTGATTTGATGGCATTCGGAGGACATTCAGTTTGTTTTGACCTCCGAATGCATGTTTTTAAAGGACGTCAAACCATTAAAAATTTTTTATTCAGTAATTATAGGAAGACCACACATCTGATTAACATGTAATCTACTCACACAGGAAAAAAATAATACTAATATGGTTTTCCTATGATTTCACCTCATTTCAAGGTTGTTTATTATGGATCTGTTCATTAAATTCTTATTTTCATCTTTTAAAACAATAAAAGTGTGTTTTGCATCATAGCAGGAAACAACACCTTGAATTTAATTTTTGTATACTCGACCATTTCACATATCACTATATGGATTTTTTTGTCTAATTTCATAGAATTTATAGATCATTCAATTGGTTTTGGCCCTCTAACACATGTTTTTAAAGGGCGTAAAACCATTAAAACTGTTTATTTGGTTGTTCTGGATAGACCACACATATTTTTAACGTTTTTTCTACTATTACACATCAAAAAAACAATACTAAGAATCTTTTACTATCATTTTACATAATACCAAAGCTATTTGATATAGATATGACCATTAAATACACATTTTTGTGTTTTTAAAAAATAAAAATAATTTTTTGGCCATCCTAGGAAAACAATATATCATATTGACATTTTTTCTACTCCATAATTTCAAAAATCACTATATGGTTTTTGTATCATGATTCCATACCATTCACAGTCCATTCAGTTGGTTTTAACCCCCCCCAAACACACTTTTTTAAAGGATGTCAAACAATTAAAAATTTCTTATCCAGTCGTTCTAGGAAGAGTGCATGTTTTATTTATGTGTTGTATACTTTCAAAGATCATAAATAATACTAATACAATTATCCTATGATTTCACATCATTTCAAGGTTTTTTGTTATGAATATGACCATTAAACACAAGTTTTAGTGTTTTAAAATGATAAAAATGTGTTTTGGGTCATATTGGGAAAAAACACCTCAGATTGATGTTATGTCTACTTTACCATTTAAAAATTCACTATATGGTTGTTTTAATTTTTTTTCATAGCATTTTGAGGTCTTTTGGTTGGTTTTGACCCCCCCTGATACACATTTTTCACGGGCATGAAACCGTTAAAAATATAATATTTGGTCGTTCTTAGGCACACCACACATCTTATTGACATATCGTATTCTCATAAATATCCCAAATAATACTATGATAGTTTTCATATGATTTCACATCATTTTAATATCATTTTTTATGGATATCACAGCTAAAAATACGTTTTGGTGTTTTAAAACAATAAGTGTGTTTTCTGTCATCCCAAGAAAACGACACCTCGTATTGACATTATATCAACTCAACCATTTCACAAATCATTATACAGTTGTTGGAATCTAATTTCATGACATTCATAGGTCACTCTGTTCATTTTAACCCCAGACTAAGGGTGTTTTTGGGTCAGGTCGGGTCGAGTTAAAGGTGGTTTTAGACCCTACCCCACCAAAAGAGAACTCGTCGGGTCACATGCTTTGTGAGCAGGCAACCCAACCCAACCTGACCCATGGAAGGTCAAGTTAGTTGGGTTATTGATGAATCATTAATATATAGGCCACAAGGAAGGGCTGAGATAGGCCACTATTGGTGGGATTTAAGACCCATGGAATTTTCCATCTAATATACATATTATTGTAAAACAAAAAATAACCACTTGGCAATTAAATTCAAGAAGAAAACTACTTATATAAGTGATAGAGATGCACTTCTACAGTAAAAAATTTGGAATAAATTACATAGAATCACTAATTCAAATAGATTATTTAGAAACAAAACTATTGACCCTTATTCAAATAGCTTATCAATAGACCCTAATATGCTTCTAAAAGTAGCTTTTAATAGTTATAAATAGATAAATGGAAAGGTGTGATAAGACGAACATCCATTATTCAAACAGATCATCATAATCGAGTGAAAATTTCTATAATAAACTTCCAAAAAGTTTAATAAAATAGATAGAGCCTTATAAATGTGGCTAATGGTAATTGAAAAAAATAAAAAATCAATCTATATGGTGCCCTTCTATATCAAGAAAATCAGAAAGACCTAGAATCAGGTCATGATTTGGTTCTAAACATCAGTTTGGATTAGTAATAAACATTGATTGTCAAGAATATTCCAATCAAAGAAGAAGTGGGAAAAATATTCAGGCTATATTCCTATCACATAACATAAACATGAATTAATATAAAAAATCAATAGTATAATGTATAATAAAAAAGAAGTAAAATTATTTCAAAATGGGAGTTTATTCATTAAAAAACTTTCAACACAACTTGGGGTAATTTTTGAGGACCTTAATAATGTTAAAACACCTGATTTTTTTGGAATAATTCTACCCAGATCTGATAAATCAATTTGAAACACATTTAAGTGGTTAAGAGTGCTTAATAGATGATTGAATTTTTGGAATAAATTGTATTTTTCAGTTGATTTAGTAAGAGTTTATACATCTAGTCTTGAAAAAGTTGTACAACTATCCAATACACCTTTGAGAAGTTAAAGTGAACTTATACCAACCTAAAAATTCAGAAAATTAAAAGCACTTTAGTGAGTTACAACAAGTGTTTATACAGTCATGCCTCCCACTAAACGATGAGTGAATGGTCTTATTAAATATAACCTACCTTAGGAGGATACCTAAACATGGAACACTGTGTATAAATTAAATATAAATATGAACATTTTAGTAGAATTAAAACTATGAATAAAAAATAAATAAATAAATGTGTGTATGGCCAATGACCAAATAAATGTATTCTCTAAATAATTTAAAAAAAAATAGAAATTTATACCTTCATGAAGAGTGATCCTTGCTTCTATTTTAGGCAATGAAACTTTGACCATGAGTTGTGGATGATGACATATCTTAAAAACACAATAGACTTCATTGATGTTTTTGCTCAAAAATCTATTTATTGAAAAATATAATGAGGAAAAGTTAATATAAAACATGATTAAAAATTACACAGTATACCCAAGTGAGGGAAATTAAATTTTCAATTATTACATTTCCCAAGTTTAGAAATAATTATAAGATAGTGTAACAAATAAAAATCATAAATTAAAAGTATATAAAACAACCTTTATATTAAATTTATAATGTGGAAACTTTATTAATGATGATGTGAGATGTCAAATGAGGTTCTATTGATCCCTGAGAGTCAATGGATGATGATTTTCCATGTATGTGATAGGTTAAAACTAAGTCAAATGTATAATAACCTACAATTAATTAATATATAAATTACAAAAAAATTTAGCATTTATACCTAGTGGAAAAACAACTAAACACTAGTAATGTTGTCTAGTGCAATAACTTGTACCTATATTTACTCTAAATTACAGAGCATAATACTTGATTTTATGTTTCTAAAGGTTTAATGACTTTCCATATATAAAAATATATAATATTATTATGTAACTAAACATTCATAAAATCTGTAAACAACATGAATGTAAATAATACAAAAAATATAATTACATGAAATATCAAAATGAGGCTCTAATATGCATGGTTCCACTACATGAAACATACCATATTTCATTGGGATCATAATAAGATAAATAAAATGAATAAAAAAATGAATAAAAAATAATTATGGATAAATAAAATGAAAAAAAAGATGAATCCAAACTAAAAATGGAAAATTTAATTTTTAATTTAAATACTTGTACCAGAATATTTCAAGACATTCCTTGATTAATGTCAAAGTAACTGAGTTTAATTACCTAAAATGTATTTTGAATGAATCTAATAATAAATAAAAATATTGAGAAGGTTTATGAAATTCATACATATTAATAACTTCTTTAAGACATTTTATATTTAGAAATTGAAAGGAAAGATAATAGTGGTTAAAAGAAAAGGCCAAAAGATGAGTTTGATGTGTTATGATGAAGGTGGAAATGAATGAAAAAAATTAAACAGTCACACTGAGATACTAGATATAGTAAATTATAGTATTTTTAAGTAAAATAAATATCTAATAACATATCTAGAAGATAAGTAATTTTATTACAATACGATTTAATAAATAATCTAATAACAATTATAAAAAACTAGAAAATGTCTTTGATATTTTTTTGTTCATCATATGTATATAAAGATATTTTTTTTTGAAATGTAAACTACTCTCTAAACATTTATAAAATCATATTTCCCTGAATATAAACTTTAGAAATTATAAATGACCCATGTAATTACAAAAAATTAATGTCCTACATCTTGATAAGTAAATCATAATTCATAGTATTATCTGATGTTTGGAATTTTGGGAGTCAACAACATCTTAATGTGATTAAGACATAAGTTAATGGGAAATGAAATGAAAAGTGTAAAATTGAGAGAAGTTTAAAGATACCACACCATCTTTGGAAGGTCTTTTCTATCTAGATAATGAGATTTAACATTAGCATCATGCCATTAAAACTTGAACACTACAATAAGTGAGGAATGTAGTAATAAATTAAATCGGAGATATGGATTTAATTAACAAAATTTTAAATTAATAAAGGAACGAAACAAGCACATTAGAAACATAATTATGATATCAAACAATGTAAAAAAAACAATGTATTATTAAATTATAAAATAATAAATAAATTGAAATCTTAATCTTATTTATTAAAGTTAACTTTAAATGTAATAGTGTTTTTTAGAAAAAACTCATGGTACATGGCCAAAAAGGATTTGATGTAGTGTTTAATGAAATAAAAAAAATACAGAAAGTGAATATTAAATTAGTTTAATCAGTAATCTATAACCCTAATATTTATTTAGTCAGTTTAACTACATACAATTTATTTAGGAATCTATAGTCAATTGAATTACTCATTAATCTGTACCCAAAATCTTTATTCGGTGAATTAGGACAAGTATTTTAGAAATTAGTGATGTTTGATATATCACTTACAATTATGTGAACATGTGCCGATTGAGAAAAATGTACTAAATAATTAATTAGTACAATATAGAGCATATGGATATCATTTACTGCATATAAAATATGTATACAACTCTTACCTAAATTGATATTTGGTCCACGATAATGAAAAAATGAGGTATTATATCTGAAACATCAATATAGTATTTCAATGTACATTTTAAATTTAACAGCAAAATATAGATCTAAATACGTAATGACTTCACTGTTGGCACGTATTAAATAAAGTATTAATATTTCAGAATGTCAATATGTCAAGGATAAAGAATATATGTACTGAGCGAAACTGTATTAATATTTTTAGGAATTTGTATGCAAGTAATTTACTCCCTATATTACACCCCTAATTTTTATTCGATGAGTTACATATAGTGGTTTAAAAATTAATGAAGTTAGACATTTGATTGTGAATAATATAAATGTGTACTTTCAATTTAATGTAATGAATACATAATGGGTACAATATAAAACTCATATATTACATAAACTACATAGAATAAGAAGGATTATAGAATATATTTCACTATGAAAATTCATTTTATATTTTTAATTTAATATCTAAAACATATATCTAAAAATGTTGTAACATGTCTGGTTTCAAATATAACTGAAAGTAAAAATATATTAAAAAAATATATATATCATAAAAGTAAAATTGGTAAATTGAATTTAACTACATTCAATTTTTCTATAATTTGTATGAAATTATTGTAATCACTAAACTATACTTCTGATATTTATTCAATGAATTAGAATCCGTATTTTTAAAATTATTGAAGTTGGATATGTTACAGTTAATTAGATAAAGCATATATAGATTCACTAATATATAGTGAATACACTATGAATATTATATATAACATACATATATCATTAACTATATTCAATATATGTATACATATTTTAGATGGTTGTAAATTAGAACCATAGAAGTGGACAAATGACTAATCTTACAGGCCTTTTAAGGGTTCCCCCTCATCCCTTGAAAGGGGGGTTATCAAAAATCAATAAAAATGAAGGCCTTCAGGCTATTCGGATATTGTTGTGTACATGTTAAATTTTACCTCTAAAATATTTATGAAAACACATAATGAATGTATAAATATATTAGTACTATAAAAAATCATCAAGTAAACATTTAGAGTGTATTAAATAGCATAAAGATTTATATTTCACATTATTTTATTCAATGAATTAGAATAAATATTTTAGAAATTAGTGAAACTTGACATTTCATGGTAAATTATATCTAGTGTGTGTATATTAAATAAATTCTAATGAATCCACCATTAATAAAATACAAAACATACATATAACATTAACTTCATAAAATGTACACATATAATGATTACCTAACTCTATAGTAGTGAAGAAATCCAAACGGTTATATCTAAGACATCAATATGGTCATGCAATGTAAATTTTCAATTTAACACCTAAAACATTTATCTAAATAGATATTCAGATGAATGAAATCAAAATTAATAGAAAGTAAAATTTTAATAGAACTTAAATATGTCATGAAGTATTTAAGTAGCGTTTGAAAACATTTTTAAACATTCTATATGCAATTAGTGAAATCACTATATTATACAATTTAGAAAAATTTCAATAGTATATCATAATATATAAATCAAAATGAACCTTATATTTTTTTTAAAAAAAACCCAAAATGTGGGGTCTCATCGTTGGTGAGAGTGGGGGGAGAAGGCAGTGGGGGTTCCATGGTGGTGGGGGAGGGGGGAACAGGTGACGAGGGGTCCATAGTGGTGGGGAATCCATGGAGACGAGAGAGGGGGGAGTGGACAGATAGGGTCGATTTCATGGGAGTGGGGGGAGTGGGTGGCTGGGTTTGACATCACAAGAGAGGGGGAGTAGGTGGCATGGCTCAATGATGGTTGGAGGGGGGGGGGAATGAGTATCCGAAGCTCAACCATGGGGGAGCCAGTTGCTGGGGATCAGTGGTGGAGGAGGTCAATGATGTACAAGAGTGGGGAGCCGATGGCGTGGTTTGATGATGGTGGGAGAGGGGGACAATGCAAAAAGCTTGATAGTGCGGGATAGGGGGAGTGAGAGGGGTCGGGGAAGAGATATACAGTAGGGGCTCAACACAAAAGTAAATAAATTGGGTAAAAAATAGAGTGACTTCCATTTAGTGACCAGTAATACACTCAATAGCAACTACCATTTGGTAGTTACCCAAAAATCCATCATGAAAAAAATTCAAAATTATAGTAGTTTTCCTCTAAAATATTTCAACAATAATGAAAGTAATTTTTTTGGATCACAACAAAAATATCCTTTTATTAATCTTTTGTTTCCGAAGTTTTTTAAGGTATAATCTCCACATAGTACTAGTGTAGAGTATCATGATATTGTTGTATCCTAAAGAGGATTAACCATCTACCCATTATACTATTGATTTAGTGGGGGAGAATATACTCTTTAGGAGAGAGACAATGTAATATTCCCTAGTGATATCCTTCTACTATCACCCAAAGTAAAGGCCAATCCACTTCCCATAATTATATCCCTAATAATTATAAGAGTAGATTCTGTCAAAATGGATATGACGATGCTCAATAATGAGATAAAGGGGTAGTAGTATGATAAATTTTTTTCAAGAGGTAGTAAAATAGTATGTACTTTCTACTTGTGTAACACCTCGAAGATTTAGAATACTATGCCTAATAGCTTGTTTAGTACACAACACTATGCTTTAAGGGAACTACAATATAATGTTAGAATATTATTATTTAAATATAACATAGCCATTGAATTGAAGAATCTGAATATGAGTTTCAAAATTATGATATATATATATATATTTATAATTTTCCTACTTAATAAAAATGCATTGATTAATGATTATGAAATAAATAGTCAATTTTTAGTGATTTCATTTTATGCTTCAAAAACGATTTTTATTACTTTTTGTGAGAAAATATTATAAATAAATTTTCCCACTTTTAGAATTTTTTTTATAAAAAGTATATCATTTTTGATATCATAATATTAAAATTACCTTAGGTTGAAATTTTGATAATTTATTGAAAAGATAGATCGTACATTGAATAATGAAAAATGATAATTTTTATTGAAAACTGCATATTCATTTCAAGCATTTAGAAAGTATAATTTTATTTAAGAATGAATCAAAAAGTAAAAATAGTTCATTTATATTATTAATAATCATATTATTTTCATTTGAATAAATTTTATGTTTTATTTTTTTATAAAAACTTTGTACAGTTAAGAAAACATTTTTTCTCTCTAGGAAATCATTTTCACCACATTTTACTGGTTTAATTTAAAATAAATTCTTGCACTTATATGAATTTAATTTGATAAAAAAAGTAAATATTATAATTAGAATAATTAATATTATTTAATATGCTTAACTTAAATTTTTTTCATTATGAATAATAAAAATAGTAAATATTTTTCACCTTGATAAAAGAGGTAAAATTAGGTTGAAACCTTTTGGTAAAACATCAAAATATATCTAAAACATTCCTTTATCTTATTTTATGAGTGGTGTTAAAACAAAGGTATTCTTAATGAGTTAAATAATGTATTTTAAATCATTATATTGACCCAAGCTAGAAGTGTGGTTTATGGGTTGGGAAAGGTTTGCGGCAACCAGAGGTGCTCAAGACATGAAGTGTGATTTATGGGTTGAGGTGCTTAAAAGAAAACAGAATCACTCCATACTCTGGTTGGCTGGGGTTATGTTCTTATGGTACTTTGATAAGAAAATGATGATGGGTTATTCCCTACACATTTTAACATCATGTAGTGGGGATGAATTTTCCGTGAAGTTCAATGTCATGCGACATGGATGTTTTACTTGCAGTTTAATGTCATGTGTTGAGGATGTGGAAACAAATGTGAAAATTTTCAAGATATACTTAGGGAAATTTTTTACTATTTGTGGTAATTTATATACAGATAACACAATTTATTCATGAACGAATTTATTTTTTGGTATCCATATGTCGAAGCCCTTCTTGTGCAGATTTATCATGTGTGCAAGAAATCCGTATATAGATATGACTCGTGTGTAGGTAGAGCTATATTTTATGACCCTAAATAGTTTAAAAATAGGTATATTCAATTTTTATTATTGGTATTACCTAGTTTTCCCTAAGAATATTTTTAGGGAAGGAATCATTCGATAATTATCTCCTTTAAGGAGATCCCTCTGTGTAAATATAACTTGTATGAAAGGGATATGACTGGGAGTGATAACAACCCATGGTTAAGCCCAAAATGGGGGATCCATGAGTTACTATGTATCCTGTGATGGTAGGAATCAAGCCACATGTAGTTCTTAGATAACTCCTTTCATAGGTCAGGTCCATATACAGGAGGGGTGCATGAAAGCTCCCATGCACAAGTCCAACCTGTACGTAAGGAGGGGGGCATTTTTATGTTATATCTGGACCCAAGATTGGATATTTGGGTGTCACTATGTATCATGCAATGGAAGTAATCAAGCCACACATAGTTATTGAATAAGAAAATCTCCAATCATGTCTAAAACATACGCAGAGGGTGCATTTTTTCTATTGATTATTGTGGATGGACCCAAGATTGGAGATTCAGGCATCAATACATATCTTTTGATGAGAGGAATAAATCCACACATAGTTCTTGAATGGGAAAATTCCACATATGTATTACCCATATGAAGAGGGGAGAATTTTTCCCATTGATTGTTGCAGTTGGACCTTGGATTGGAGATCCATGCGTCATTTATAACCTATGATGATAGAAATCAAGCCACACATAGTTCTTAAATGGAGGTGTTATGAGAGAGAAACACTAAGGATAATGGTCCTATTGAGTGAGGCTCATAGTAATGTACAGTTTTATGGCATGAAAGAGATATAAGTCGTACATTTTAACATTATATGGTATGGATGTGTGGTGTGCCTTTTATGGTCTTACATACAAGTTCATGCTAACCCTAATATGTACAGATATTTATTGATCATGTGGGGAATCACTTACCAAAATTATTAAGTCCACATGATATATGCTCGGTTTTAAAAACAAGGAATGATAAAGGTTTCATTCATGACATGGAGGTGATTTAAAGAAAGGATAGAGTAATTTTGTATCATGTGGTGGTTGGGCCAATATATAGGATTTAGTCAGGTCAATGTATCTCATTGGAATGATAATAAAGTTGTACATAGATCTGTGTATATTTTAACATCGAATGAGAGGGACCCCAACCATGCATTTTAATTTCATTTGGTAAGAATTAATAAAAGGCGTTTATATATTATGGATAGACCCATGATTTGGGATCCGGGCATCACTTTGTATCCTATGATGGAAAGAATCATGCCACACATAGTTCTTGAATGAGAAAATTTCCATGCAGGTCTAACCCATTTTTATAAGGGGGTATTTTTCCAATTAATTATTGTATCTAGACCCGGTATTGGAGATCCAATTGTGACTACATATCCTGTAATGTAAAGAATCAAGCAACACATAATTATTGACTAGTAAACTCTATACATAGGTCTAAATCATATGAAGAGAAGGGTAATTTCATATTAATTATTGCAGTTAGACCCATGATTTGGAGATTTGGGTGTTATTACATATCATATAATGGTAGGAATCAAGCCGAACATAGTTACTGAATGGAAAAATATCCCCATAGGTCTAACCCATATGTAGTGGTGATAAATTTTCCTGTTAATTATTACAGATGGACTGAGGATTGTAGATCCGAGTATCATTATATATCCTATGATGATAGTAATCAAGGCCCACATAGTTATTGAATGGAGAGATTCCCTATGTGGATATGACTCACACATAGGGACTTGGAAACATCATTATGATTTCACACAGATCAATATCATGTACAGTCAATCATCTTTGAAATGATGTTCTACTTGTAGTTTAACATCATGCGGTAAGAATCTAAGGAATTGAGTAGTTTAATGTCTTTCTTCCAGGTATTATTATACCATTTAGTTTAAAATCTTACTGTCAGGAATCCTTCTATGCAGTTCAACATCATTTGGTAAGGACATATCAATAGTCATGTTTAACATCATGTGATAAGGATTTTTTCCTTTTAGTTTACCATCATGCAGTCAGGACATATCTGTCGTGCAGTTTAATTTCAGGAAATAAGGATGTATTGTGTAGTTTAACATCATGAAACTAAGAAACATTGTGTAGATTAACATCACATAATCTGAACAATGGATTCATAGTGGCATATATATGAATTATTTCTTGATAAATCTCTCATTTTTTGGGGCCATGACATGTTACACATCCATTATGGAAAGTGAGTAAACTCCATTGGAATATAACTTATATATGATGTAAGTCCCTTCCCATCTAGGTTCCAGATTTGGAGGTTTCTTTCCTGGTATCATTTTGGTTCTAATATCCAATTCTAGTTCTCCTTGAAGGAATGTGTGGAGTTGATCCTTTTTATTTAAGGCTCATGCGATCAAATTCTGATGGACTTTGAGGTCATCCAGTGTATGAAACCATTTCTCATTGAGTTGTTTCAACTCAACCAGTATCTTTTGCAATTTCTCATCATCTAAGATTTTTATATATATAGCTATTTGGATTGGTGGAAACTAGACTTATATGGTAAATACTTCCTTGTTTCTATACACTAATGAATATGGAGTTTCTTGTGTGGCAATGCGCAAGGTGGTACGATAGGCCCATAAAACATCGAGGAGCTTATCCAGCTAGGACATCTCGTCATTATCCACTATATTCTTGAGTATATTTAAAAAATTATTATTTAATCCCTATATTTATCTATTTTCCCTCACATAGTAGTGGGATTAATGGTTGAAATCAATGTTATACTCTTGGTACAATTTCAGTAACTTGGTATAATATAAGTTGGTGTCGTTGTTCATCAATATTGTGTGAGGGACTCTGAATCTGGTGATAATATTGGATTTTATGAAGTTAATGGTATTATTCATCCTAAATTCCTTGATGGGTATTTCTTTGGTCCATTTTGAAAATAATTCAGTATCAATAAGGATGTACTTAAACTACTTAACTGTGGCTGGGGGTATGACCCTAAAACATCCATTCCCCATATGGAAAATAGCCATGAATATTTAGCTGTATGTAGAAATTATGGGGGGTTGATGGATGAAGTTTTTATGAATCTGGAACACATGATATTTCTTGGTGAATTCCACATAGTCCTATACCATTTTTTTGAACAGTAACTAATCCTCCTAATTTGACGGGATAGTCTGGTCTCAGACTGATGATCACTGCAAGAGCCGGCATATACCACTTCCATGATGGTGGGAATCTCTCTTTTTTTCTATGCACCCAAGGAATAATTCTTAGGATCTTCATTTATAGAGGAGTTTTTTTATCATTTGGACCATACTAAAGGGTGATGTTCGATTCTTGGTGTCGGGTCTATTCCCTTCTGGCTCGGTCTAATGGTAGGCTCCCATTTTGGAGATAATCAATTTTTGGATTCATTTATATGGGGGTGGATATCAGTTCATCATGATCTAGGGAAGTGTTGACCTGATTGATTTCCTCCATGTCATAGACTATGACTGATGAGACCGTCCTTTAGTGCATGAAGAAGAAGACTTCATCATCCTAATTGGGGTCTCCCAGTACTATGGCTTCATTAGCCAGTGTGTCGAAATGAGAATTTTATGATTGAGGTATATGATGCATTGTTGTTTTAAAAGGGAAGTCTTCCACCATTAATCTAACATAACTAATGAGAGGGTCAAATTATTCCTTTTTGATGAAATATTCATCACTGATCTATTTTACACTTTCTCCATATCCCCTATGATGTTTACGTGGTCTAACTGTAGATGTAGGGCTTGTTCCAAGCGTACAATGAGGACTTTTTATTCATCATCATTATTAGAGAAGCCTTAAGATAGTGTTAAGGAGTAGGGAAACATTGATTTATTTGGGGAAACAAATAAAATACATAGAACAACCCAATTAAGATTCGAGTTTTTGATCCACTTGCTAATGGGACTTTGGGAGGAACTATCAAAATACATCTCCCATATTCTGGGAGAATTACAGGCATCAAAAACCTCTTTTTTGGAAGTTTAGTGTCTACTAATGTACTTTATAAAATGGGATGTGCTATAAGGAAATCATCTTGGGTATACCATTTTACTACATTTTGTGACACAAACTGGATGTCACACTATTCTAGAATAATCACCCATCATACCAAATACCCGACCAACATAGGGAGGCAAAAGATGAACTTGAGTGGGTCAATATGAGATACCAAGTGGACTTCATGGTGCTGTAAGTAATGCCTAAGAGTTGGTGCTACAAATATGAGTGTGAGGTAGTTATTCTAGACATCTGAGTATTGATTCTTAGTACCAGTCATCTTTCTACTGAGGTAAAAGTGACAATATTTATTACTTGAATTATTTTTCTATGTGAGGACAACACCGATTGATCATTCCATGAAAAACATATATAATATGAGTGCTTTTCCTTCCATCAGTGGAATCAAGAAAGTTGGCTGCATCAAGTGTTGATTGATACTCTCAAAGGATTCATAGCATTCCTCATCCAATCAGTAGGCAAATCAATTCTTCATTAACTTGGTGAAGTCGAGAGATTTACATGCTATGTTAGCTATGAAACACCAAATGTAAGAAAGGCACCCTTGAAGCCCCCTCAATTATTTAAGATTATGAGGATGAAACATTACTAGGATTTTACTAGTCTTTTCTAGATCAACCTCAATTTCCTAATTATTTACCATGAATCGAAGGCATTTCCTTGATGTTGCCCCAAAAATGCACTTCAGCAGATTTGTATTGAAACTATGAAGTCACAACTTAGTTATGATTGTTTGAAGATCCATGACGTGATCACATCATAGTATATATTTTATTACTATGTCAATAACATAAAATTATACTATTCATCCTAAGGTCTTAAATATATAATGCTTAGTGCTTTGGTAGGTAGCTCCAACATTCTTTAATCAAAATGACATGACCCAATAGAAAAATATCCCCTGAGGTTATCTAAATGCAGTGACTTCATCATATTTAGGAGCCATTTTTATTTTTTTATACCCCAAATACTCATCCATAAAGGAAAGGTCTTGAAATCTAGTAGTTTCGTGGATCAAAACTTCTATTATTGGAAATTGGAATTCATCCTTTTAGCAGTGTCGGTTATGTTCTCTAAAATCATTGCAGACCCTAATCTGCCCATTATTTTTCTTGGTAGGGATGATTTTGGTGACCCATTTTGGGTATTTCACTTCTAATAAATAGTTATTTTGATCAATTTGTTGACTTATGATTCTATATTAGTGCATGGGAATGATGAATTCTCTAGGTTTCCTTCTTGAAACCTCAATGGTCATCCGGTAAGCCTATGTGATATGTAGCCACATCAGGGTTCAACCTAAGAATTTATGTATAATTATAAGAGAACACGTATCGATGCTACATTAAAAATGAAATATAAATCTCCTACTCCTCAAGATGTATGTATTTGGGATGACCAGTGGGGTTGACCTTATTGGGTTTCCTAGGATCTGGTTGCTTGAGTAGGTTATTTTCCATGGTTGTAAGGAAATAACTGGGTACCTACTCATTTTATAATGAGTACACTTTGTTCATCCATTCCTTAAATAATGGGTGACCATGATCTCCGTTTTCTTCTATTTTAGTGTGATTTTTTTTCTTCCACTCAATGGGAGGTGTTAGAAGATTCTAATCCTACCTAGGTTATTGAATGTGAGCTGTTACTAGTTTGAGGGTAACCGTGGCGACATCTACCTTACTAGTCATTTTTCCCTATATCGTAGGCATGGGTTGAGACATAGTATGAGTCTTATATATGGAATCTTCTAGTGGTTGTGTTTTTTCTACAAACTCACAGAATCCACTGATATATTTCATCGGGATCAATGTTGTTTGCATCTTATCCCAAATATTTTCAACATAGTGTTCTAGTAGATTTTCTTACGAGAGAGTGATGTTGAGTGAATAACTCAAACCTTTCCATCTAGAAATGAAGTTATAAACCCTACCATTTTCACATTTTTTGTAGTTTGTGGGATCCAAAATTGTCATTTTACTTTGTATCGAGCTGAAATGATAGAGGAATTGATGAAAAAGGACTTCCCATCTTGCAATGGTTCCTGCTGGAAAGTTGTTGTATCAAATGAAGGATGGCCATATCCGAGTTTGTACAAAACGTATCAGCCTGGTCACCTCCTTATAGTATCAAGGTCCCATAATTAGTCCAAATTGGGACATAAAGTGCGTGAGATATTATTATAGATCTCCCGCATTGTCAAAGGTTGATATGGTAGGATTTCAAAAATTGGGTGGGGAGAAAGTTTCATCGATCCATTTGGGATATGACTTTTTCTCAGGTTGCATGAGTACATTCCCTCCTATAGATTCCATTCAAGTTGTTAGGGATTCAATGGCATTAAGATGTTCCAAAGGTATCACTATCTGGTCTCCTCTAATCTATAGGAAGCAGGAAAGTCTTGATGAGGTGGCCCCATTTTCATATCCTACTGATGTTCTATTTGTTATAGTATTTAATAATCTCCCTGGTGGGGGAGAGGCTATCATCATAATGGAGGGAAGTCTAGATCATCCTTGACTTTGTCATTTATATAGGCCCACTACCTAAATCTAGATCTGTTTTGATGCTAAAATGTCAATCTTAATGGTAGATAATCTCTTTACTGATGTGTGGGAGGGGTATATTCTTCTCTTTCTGAAGATGATACCCAATGAGAATGTTTCCCCTGAGTAGGTCTTCTTTGAGTTGTTTATGATTTTGTATCTCATTCTCATATTGTTCTAGTCATTCCTCTATGGAAGAGATTTTGGCTCCTCAAGGTGGTGGGTGGGATGTAGTGACACTATTACCTTTATCATTGGCAGTGTTCAGTCATAGAGGTGTAAAATCATTATTCATAGGTTCCAGGTTTTGGATCCTTCTCTGATTCCACATACATACAACCTCAAATAGTGCATCTAAGTCACTGATTATCCACTAAACGAGGCTAATATTCAATGTTAATATATATAATATTCATGTACTTTATTATTCATAAACACCATTTTAGTGCATTTTACACTTTGAACATCATTTCACATTATGATTGTAATACCTTCTTAAAATGCACTATTATGTGGTACATTTTTGAACATCATTTAAAGTACCCAATGATTCATCTGATTTTAAGGAATGTAATTATCTATATTTCAATTTGATATTTTGTTAAATTGATATACACTTCAATATGATCATGTTTCATTTAGGGATCAATGGAGAATTCATGGAAGAATATGGGGATATTTTGTGATGAAAGGAAACAATTTTGGAGAAGTCAGATTGGAAACCAGCCCACTGATGAGAATGTGGTACCCACATTACAAACCCAATGAGACCCAAATGTGGTTGGAGGATAGAAGAAATATATAGGAACAATTCATTCTTCAGAAGACATTGCTAATTTAGCCTCCATTGTGGTCTTTTATGCAGCCCAAGTTAGAGATAAAATTCTTGGCTAGATTCTACGGCCCAGAAAAATAGTCCACTAATCTAATCATATCTCCGAAACCACAACTCCAAATGGGCCCAAAGTTTACAGGCATGTAAAAGAAATCCAGGGATCCATTTTATTCTTATATGGACTACTCTGATTCGGCCATATAGAAGGTCTTCCAAGCACGTCTGTTCGGTGGAAGTAAGCTGGATGCCACCTCGGGTCAAGGGTGGAAAAGTCTCCTCTCCCTTACTTTCCACCACCCTAGGCCTACCATACTCAAGTGGGATCTTTTGTACTATTGAAGGATTGACCCAAGGCTCCAAAAATGCCTATTTAAGGCAGTGGTGGGGAATTATTTTTTTATATTTGGTGCTTTGTTCAATTGTAATGTTATGCTTCGATTTTGTTGTCTCACGTTTGTCTTTCACATGTAAGTTGTTCAATTCACATTAGTTTCTTAATAAAATCTCTTCTTTTACTCTTATTTTGTTGTTCTTAATATCACTTTTATACTGTTGGTTCAAGGTGTGAATTTATTCACACTAAACCTTGTGAAATTATTCATACAACGGTGGAGTGATCATTTTATTTTTATTGTTTTCTTTACTTCTTCAATTCCTCCCTCATGAGTCTACTTCCCACTTCCATTGAAACCATAGCATCAATGGAGGGATAACCCAATTATGGGTTGATACAAAGGAGTAGCAAGGGGACGGATTGAATGTTATTTATCACCCCATTAATGTATAATTACTTCTTTAATTGAGATTTTTATTTGATGATTTTTAAACTCCATCGTCCTTGTTGAATTTAAGACCACACACTTCAAGTGATAATACGAACCTTTACCTTGAAGTGATCAAAACTTTGATTCTTCAAGTGTATAGGTGATTAGTATTAAAGGGTGTAGGCATTAAAACAGGAAGTTATGATGCTGTTTTATCTTCTTAAATGAACCCATCTCAAATATAAGAAATTGAAATCATTAAATAGGAAATACGTCCAATCCACCCCAAGTGATAACCTGGGATAAACTCACTATTTTATTTTGAATTAACTTAAGTATCTTAGAGTTCATTTAAAAAATATTAAATCAACCCAAGTTGGCCAATTCATAGCCAAAAACAATCCATATAATGTACGTGTCTATAGGTACTTCTTAGGTCTCTGAGGATTCAACAACCCAAGCTAGACTACAAGGACCGTCCTACCTTCTTCTCTTGGGTAAATTTGAGCATGAATCAAATTTTGGCACCATTGCCGGGGACCTAAGTAAGTTATCTTAGAAACTATCATCCTTTTTTTCATCCTAATTCTATTTTTTCACCCCTCACTCCTATGGAAGTCAATTTTGAACAAGTCCAAACATGGGAAACCTATCCCCACTTTGATCACCCAACCCCATGTGTGATGTACAATGACCATCCTAATTTCTACATGTGGTATCATCAACAACCTAATGAAACACATTTTTTTTAACCCTATGATCCACAAAACATATCAACATATAATGAGTTTCAATCCCCACAAATCCAATCTGAACACCCTCCTATGCAATTCCAACAACTTAATTATCCACCTAGAATAGACCATTCAGACCAACCCCTTATCCATACTAATCCACATCCATTACTTGAAAAACTATGTCAAAAAATGGAGATAAAGAATTTTGAGGTTTCATCATTGAGGTTAGAACTACAAATCATTAAAACTTGTGAGGAACCCATCCCTACACAAACTATCCCATCCATAACCTTATGTGAAGTGTCTAGTTTCCCACAAACCTCCCATGAATTTACTGAAGAGAAAACCTTTGGATTTGGGGAAGATGAAGAGGATCAAGGAATTGTTTATGGGTGTTTGAATCAGGAGGAAATTGACTTTTTGGATTCAAAGGAAAAGAATTTGACATCATGGATTGAGTCTCCTAAGTATAACTCCATTGATGAATTTTCAAAAACAACAACCATTGAACCATTGAGAGAAATCACAAACATTGCGTCCAGATCCATTCCTAAAACTGATATGTCCAATTTGGTGGATGCATATTTTTTTCCAAAGGAACCAATTCTATTGAGAAATTTTGAAAATGAAATTGAGTTTAATTCAAAGTGCCAACCGATGTCTGAATTTCCTATCCAAACTGAGCTCAAAATTAGTATTCTTCCTTCCTCACTCAAGTATACCTTGATAGTGTATAACCATGACCTTTATGATGGAATTGATTCTTATCTTGAAACTAATAATGAAGGAATGATCATTGATGTCTTAGGAAAGACTAGAGAATCAACTAGATCCACCATTTCAGAAATTCATTAGATTTACCCACTCATTTTAGAACATAGGATTGTGAATGAAACAAATTATAAACATAGAATCAATACCAACCTAATAGAATTTGTGAAAAATGTGTTCCTTAAAATATTGAAAGTTGGTATTGGGTAAGTTGGGGGGTTCAAGTCGAGATAACTACCTTAAACAAAGCGCTGTACAGGAGGAAACACTTTTCATCTTTGCAAATCATATTTTTTTTAAAATAGGATTAATGAATCATTTTGATAAATAAAAAAAATAGACTGTTGAACTGTTCTTATATTATGAGTATGGATGGGTATGAAAGGGGAGCACCATATACATCCATTTCACGTTGTGTGATCCTTGAGTAATACCTTACCTAGAAATTTAAAAAGAAGACAATGTATCATCAGTTTGTTTTATTTTAATTTGTTTGTAGGTTAAAATAAAAATACAAAAAATAAATAAAAATATAATAATAATAATAAAAAGGGACATGTCGTGGGTCATGGGTCAAACCCCATCACAACCGCCGAAGTCGTGGGGATTTGAACATGGGACCGAAGGGAGACTGGGGCATGCACTTACCACTGACCTATAGCTTTTTGTGATTCCTTATTCTATAATTTTTATATATATACTTATATTTTAATTTATTTATTATATATATATATATATATTGTTTTATTTTGTTTTTTTTTGTTTTGTTTTTCATTTTTCTACTAGGGAACTCTGCAAGTGACATGGATATCAAAGGATTAAAAGGAAGCAGCATGAATTTCAACTTCAACCACCAGGTGACTTCATTCCATGATCCTCATTTTCAATTTCCTTTTTTGAACTTTCATTCTCTACCTCTACCCCTTATAAATTTTCTTTTCTTTAAACACTAGGGACAATGTTATTTTAATTTGGGGGGGATATAAAATAAAAAATTATTTTGTGTAAAAAAAATGAATGATTTGAAAAAAAATTGTAAATGGAAGGAAAAAATCCTTTAACTTTGAACATGGTAATACACATTGAAAACTTTGAAAATAAATATCAAATAATTTAGCATTCCATGATTCTGATTTTAATCGTTGTATAATTTCATGAGCGTAGATTTTGGAAAGTGTGGCTGTCCAATGTGATATTTCATCATTTATATTTTCATTCAAATAAAAAAAAGATCACAATGCACGTCCTTTGGATAGTGGGGTATTAGTTTGAGTTCATGGGGTCCCCCAAATAAATATCATAGGTTTGGTGATAATTTTAGTTGTAATATGAGTATTCAATAAAAAAAATAAAATAATAATAATAAATTTGCACGTAGAGCAATGAAATGACCTAATGTGTGGCTTTCAGCACTTGGGGATCATGACTCCATAGTTGTCTGGCCCAGAGTTAGTAATTTTATCTCTATTTTTGGTAATTTGAATTTGTTTTTGACTGAGTTGACTCGAGATGATGCCCGAGTATGTGGTATTCACTTGGTGCCCTAAGGTCTTTGAGCCTAGGAGTCATCGACAAAGTCTCGCTATAGGGGTTGACTCTTTTGAGTGCAACTTCAATTACCATGGAAAAATTGCAAAAAAAAAAAACAAAAAACAAAAAAAAAAAACAAAATATTAATACTCATATTAATATTGAAATGTGATTCCACCTAGAGATTCCATCATTTCCCCCTTGAATAAAGATGATCCCCTATATCTATTGTGATACACAACACATCCTCATACTTAATTGATATTGGATGAAATATGGTAATGAATTTGAACAAAGGAATGGGCTTGGGATTGGGATCTTCTTATGAAACTATCATGTATTAAAATATTTTGATGGGTTTCATGATTGTTTAGTATAAGGGTTTTTGGTGATCATTGTGTATTAAAATGTTTTTGGAAAAGGAAATTAGAATTTCATATTGTTGAGATATATTTTTCTCGGGACTAGAAAAACTCAAGTTAGGGGGTGTGATTATCCACTAAATGAGGCTAATATTCATTGTTAATATATATAATATTCATGTAATTTATTATTCATAAACACAATTTTAGTGCATTTTACACTTTGAACATCATTTTACATTATGATTGTAATACCTTCTTAAAATGCAGTATTATGTGGTACATTTTTTAACATCATTTAAAGTACCCAATGATTCATATGATTTTAAGGAATGTAATTATCCATATTTCAATTTTATATTTTGGGAAATTGATCTACACTTAAATATGATCATGTTTCATTATGGGATCAATGGAGAATTCATGGAAGAAGATGGGGATATTTTGAGATGAAAGGAAACAATTCGGGAGAAGTTAGATTGGACACCAGCCCACTGATGAGAATGTGGGACCCAAATTACAAACCCAATGAAGCCCAAATTTGGTGGGAGGATATAATAAATATATTGGAACAATTCATTTTTCAGAATGCAGTGATAATTTGGCCTCCATTGTGGTCTTTTAGGGGGCCCAATTTAGAGATAAAATTCTGGGCCAGATTCTGCGGCCTAAAAAATAGCCCACTAATCTAATCTAACTTCGAAACCACAACTCTAAATGGGCCCATATTTTACAGGAGGGTAGGAGACATTCTGGGATACATTTGTTTCTTATTTTTCTCACTCTGATTCGGCCATCTAGAAGGGCTTACAAGCACGTCTGTTCGGTAGAAGAAAGCTGGATGCCACCTCGGGTCAAGGGTGGAAAAGTCTCCTCTCCCTTACTTTCCACCACCCTAGGCCTACCATACTCAAGTGAGTTCTTTTGTACTGTTGGAGGATTGACCCAAGGCTCCCAAAATTCCTATTAAGGAAATGTTGGTGAATGATTTTTTTATATTTTTTGCTTTTTTCAATTGTAATGTTATGCTATGATTTTTTTGTCTCACGTTTGCCTTTTACATGTAAGTTGTTCAATTCACCTTAGTTTCTTAATAAAATCTCTTCTTTTACTCTTATTTTGTTGTTCTTCATATAACTTTGATACTGTTGGTTCAAGGTGTGAATTTATTCACACTAAACCTTGTGAAATTATTCACACAACGGTGGAGTGATCATTTTCTTTTTATTGTTTTCTTTACTTATTCAATTCCTCCCTCATGAGCCTACTTCCCAGTTCCATTGAAACCATAGAATCAATGGAGGGATAACCCACTTATGGGTTGATCTAAAGGAGTATCAAGGTGCTGAATTGGATGTTATTTATCACCCCATTAAATTATAATCAATTCTTTAACTGAGATTTTTATTTGATGATTTTTAAACTCCATCGTCCTTGTTGAATTTAAGACCACACACTTCAAGTGATAATACGAACCTTTACCTTGAAGTGCTCAAAACTTTGATTCTTCAAGTGTATAGGTGATTAGTATTAAAGGGTGTAGGAATTAAACCAGTAAGTGATGATGCTGTTTTATCTTCTTAAATGAACCCATCTCAAATATAAGAAATTGAAATCATTAAAAAGGAAATACATCCAATCCACCCCAAGTGATAACCTAGGATCAAATCACTATTTTATTTTGAATTCACTTAAGTCTCTTAGAGTTCATTTAAAACCATCTTAAATCAACCCAAGTTGGCCACTTCATATCCAAAAACAATCCATATAATGTACGTGTCTATAGGTACTTCTTAGGTCTCTGAGGATTTGATAACCCAAGATAGACTATAAGGACCGCCCTACCTCTTCTCTTGGGTAAATTTGAGTGTGAATCAGTCACCCTCCTCTTGAGGTATTTTTTAAATATTTTATTCCTCTGAATTTCCATCTTTCTATACATCATCTATTATGTAGATGGTGAAGAAATTCACTGATGTGTATCAAGAAATGGTATTTATCCCATTACTCTCAACACAATAGGGTGATTCAGAATCTCTAACTCATCCTTTGAGGGTTCCATAAAGGTTATTTCTTTGACCCCTATCCATATTGGTCCATTTTAGCTTACGAACCCTATGGGGTTTGATTTTCTTTACTGTATGTTCCTCCTATCTCGACCTGTGTATAGAGACCTCAAAAGGGTTTCCGATCATGTTTTCCAAGTAGGCCGTAAATATAAAAGGGTTTTCTTGTGACGGGAGGAGAAAATGGGATGCTGAACATCGATATTTACCTCCCAACCTAGAGAAGAATAGTTCCTTTTAAGGTGATGATAATGAAGAAAATTCCCCCATCCCTATGGTCCAGGGTTGGTTTGCATCTTCCACCAATACTTCCAAGATAATTTTAGGGATTGATGAATAGAGTAGTGGAGGTGGTGGTAAATATTCCCCCAGTCTTGTGGGATGGGTTTTCTCTTGGATGGATGTTTTGGAAGCTGCTTTAGAGACCCATTCTATTTGGCACAATTGTACTCGTGTATGAGTTGGGTGAAATGGTAGCCCTTGATGGGAAACATTTTCTATATGAATTTGTCCAGTAGTCTAAAAATTTATATTTTTTGTTTGAAATGAATTCTCATTATTTCAATGAGCCTAACTTAAAGGTATGTTAGAATCCCTCTCCCTGATTTTATGATGTCTCTACATCTTTAAAGTGGGGGTATTTCATCATATTGACTAACTGGAATGTGTATTACCTGGTCCCCTGATTTATCCTAAGGATATAACATTGTAGGATGTTGTGTCTGGGGGTTTTGTTGTTATACATACATAGTGAAGTGAAATGATCCATATTTTACCCATCATCAGATACATACATCTGACAGGGCACTGTAAATCAGTCGACAGAGAGTTTCTAGGATATGGATATAAACACTACATAGGTGTTTTTCATTCTCTTCCATCCCCAGGTTTAGGGATATGGATAATGAATCCATGTCCATATGATAACAGAGTGTATTTATAGACTGAAGGTGACACTCATATCCTTGATAGGGAAGGTTTCTAGCCTTTAGCCACTGATGAGTTTCCCACATATTTTGGTGTAGGTAAGGCATCCAATCCATCTCTAACTCATATGGGATCTCATAATCAATAGTAGTGGCCCAGAATGTGGTTGGGAGGTCGTTTCTATACATATCTCTCCACATATCCATGTCAGCCTCCTCTTCATTGGATTTATATCCCTTGACCTCATCAGACTATATAGGATTCTTCCCCAGGTCACATGCTGACCATGGTGAAGTGTTGATAATAGTTGATGGGGGTACTATATGAGGTTAACCCTGGTGTTTTGAGATCCTCTCTATATGAAGGTGTATGATTTTTGAGAACCTCTCTATATAGAGGTGTCTATGAAAGATGATAATTTCTTTGTCCGAGAGAGATATAACCACAGGGAGGTTGACTAAGACGAATGTCAAGAGTAGAGTCCCTAGGATCCATCTTTTCACTACCATAAAGAAGACTATAGAGGTAATTATCACCTTATGTTTTTGTTGAAGAGTCAACAAAACCATGAGGTGTTGTAGATATGTTTCAAACTACCTCAAGGACATTTTCATTGAGCAGATCATGGATATGATCCTCGTTCTGCATCTTGGACAGAATATAGCCTCTGAAGGATGTTGGTGGAGTCATTCATCAGCAAAATTAGGGATTGGGTTCTGGATTATGTGAGTTACTAGAGTATACTGAGTAACTTCACTAATAGGAATATGAGCTTATCCTAGGGAATGTTCTACTCTCACTTGGTGAGACCCAGTCAGAACGGGGATATGAGCCTGGTCATGTGACTTTGGAGCACATTGCTCATCTTTTTTCGATAGGAATATGAGACTGTCTTGAGACACGTTCCACTCTCACATGGTGAACCACGTTCAGAAGGGGGATATGAGCCTCATGCTATGACTTTGGAGTATACTGTTGGTATTTTTCAAAAGGAATGTTTGGACATCACAAGTCATGTGCCACTCTCACTTAGTGATCCCCATTTGGAATGGGAATATGAATCCAATCCTATGCCTCTTTCTTTACTGTAATATTTTGATAATCCTCCAAGATGAGAGCCAGAATGTATGCTTGCTTTGAAGTAGAAACCTATTTATACCGATCATGGTGATGTGCTTCTCTCGCTACTGGGATATGAATATGTGTTTGTCCCTGTATTTGTACTAGTTAAAGAATATTCCAACGGAATTATTCTTCTATTACTAGAATATATTGACACTTTAGCAAAGTGTGTGTAGGAATGTATGCCTGGACATTTTTAGTCTCCAATATGTAATGACATATATAATTAATTTAAGAGGGTATATAATCCCACTCTATTAGGGAACTGCATGATTAGTAGAAGATTTTGCGATGGCGTGCAAGAATTATCATGGATAATCACTTTTATTGTCTGTGATGCATTGCGTGATCAATGTTGCATCTCGTAGGGACGTGTGAGCATTGTCACAAACAATACCTTCACTTGTTTGTGGAGATAAAGGGGCATCACATGTTTGAATGGATGTTTCTGTGGTCCTTCGCATGTTGAAGGTGACACATCAACATGCTCTCACGTGACAAGGTCGACATGTTTCCAGAGGGATCCATGGGGTCTTGTGAATTGCATAATGACATCACATGAAAATCAATGTAGCACTCCATAGCTTGATGCTTCTTCCTTTTTCCACCTTTATTTTATAAGTGGATTTGAGTGATTGTCAGGAATCTATCGATTGAAAAGTTTCATTATCGAAGGAACTCATCTAGAAGACTTCACATGATCATCATCGCTTGTCTGGATGCCTTCGAAAGAATAGGAGGGCTTGTTGGAGGGACTTCACACGATCATTAACAAATCATGCGTAGTGCATGATTTGTTTGTGTGGCCCCCTAGGGTTCACATGATTCGGATTTTTGGACTTCATGTAATTATGTAACTCATTCCTTTGTTTTTTTGGAAAAAATAATACCCATGTTTTGGTTATTTCTTTAATTATAGAATTGGCGATTCTCATTTGAAGTGCTTCAACAATGGATTACAAGTTTTAGTCTACAAGTCACTTTTATATTTTTTAGTTTATTAGTGTTCGTGTTTCTTTTATTAATTTCATTATCATAATTTGTTATTTTATTTATTCTATTTTATCCACAATCAGCATTGAAATTTTTATTAAGAACAAATCCATCGAACACAAGGAAGAGAAAACCAAAAAACTTGGATTAAGGGGGTCTAAAATAATGCAATCCAAGTGAGTCCCCAATAACAATGCTCACCCCATATTGTGAAAATGACCCCAAACTATGGAATCATGAGAAGGCATCATCAGGTGGAGCATGAGAGGCCATAAAGTCAGCTTCCATATTTCTCTCGTTCCATGTGTGATTAATCTCCAAGCCATTATTAACAAGATTCTTAATTTTTTGAATTTGATATGCAATAGACTAGGGAGTGAAAACAGTACCCAGAAGCACCCTTTGAACAACTTGAGAATCAGTTTCCAGCACTGAATGGGTTATGTTGTTTCTATTTCATAGCTCTAGCCCGGTAAAAATTGCACGCGCTTCAGCCTGAAGAGAATTCCCATACATGAAAACTGGGGTTTTGTTTTTGGTTCCAAGTAAAAGGAAACCGAACTAAAAAAATAAGATAAGAATAGAAAAAGTAAAAGAGTTAGGGTTTAAGAAGGGGTTCAAGGTCGAACAGACTATGAGTGAAAGATCATGAAATGGAAAAAGAGAATGAATAAATCATAGAAGAAGATAAGGAAAAGGAACCATTTTAGTAGTCTCTTTGTGTTTCCATGGGTATATAAATAGAAGTTGATCTGCTTGTGAATATGGAAGTTAGAGAAGAAGACCCAAGTTTCAGGAAGAGGAGATGGCAGCGTTAGGTTTAGAGGGGTGGGTGGGTAGATGAGGAGGTGGTGCACGTTAACCACCCCTCCCCAACCCCGCTCTTCCTTTGATAAAAAAATATAAATAAAAAAACCTCCACTTTGACGTTGCCATCAATCCTCACCGCACATATTCTATCACCTAATTTAGTGCACGACCATTCCAAACTTTATGTGTCATCCACGTATGAATTACGGGTGTGGGCACTATTGAATTCGAGGTTGTTTGAGGTTTCTCAAGTCACACATTAATAGTTTTTTTTATTTTTATTAAAAAAATACACCAGAATTTAAAAACCAGTTATTTAATTGTTTTTACATGTCTGATTGACGTGTTTTCACCCCCCACACATCACATATAATACTAATATGGTTATGTGATTTCACATCATTATGAGACCATTTTATATGAATATGACCATTAAACAAACGTTTTATTATTTTAAAATGACAAAAAAGTTTTTTTGGTCATTCCAAACAAAAAACACCTAGGATTGACGTTCTATCAACTCTATCATTTCAAAAATAATTGAACGGTTGTTTTCATCTGATTTCACCACATTCAGAGGTTGTTCGGTTGGTTTTGACCTTCCATATTCACATTTTTAAAGGATTTCAAACATTTAAAAACTACTTATTCAGTCTTTTTATGAATACTGCACATTCTATTAACATGGAATCTACTCACACATGTCACAAATAGAAATAATAACATTTTTCTATGATTTCACGTCATTTTAGAGGTCATTATTTAGGGAATTGACTGTTAAACACATGTTTTCCAGTTTTCAAACAATAAAAGTGTGTTTCAGATCTATCGGGCGAACGATTCCTTAGATTAATGTTTCGACTGCTTTAATATTTCCTAAATCACTATACAGTTGTTGTCTTCTGGTTTCATAGTATTCATAGGTCGTTCAGTTTATTTTTACCCTCTAAAAAATGTTTTTAAAAGGGTGGAAAACCTTTAAAAACCGATTATTCGGTCGTTCCGGATAGACCACATATTCAATTGATGTGTCGTCTACTTGTATGCATAAAAAATAATACTAAGATGGTTTTTCTTTGATTTCATGTCATTCTGAATCCATTTTATATGGATACGACTGTTAAATGTACATTTTGATGGTTTAAAACAATAAAAGTGTGTTTTCAGTAATATCGGGAAAAAATACCTCCAAATGATGTTTCGTCCACCCTATCATTTCACAAATCACTTTAAATTCATTGTCAACTAATTTCATAATATTCATAATCCATTCAATTGGTTTTGACCCCCCATACACATGTTTTTAAATAATGTCAAATCTGTAAAAACTATTTATTCAATCTTTCTAGGTAGACCACATATCCAATTGAGTGTCTGTCAACTTGCACACATAACATATAATACTAGTACAATTTTCCTATTATTTAAACTCTTTTAGAGGTCATTTGTTATGCATCTAATTGTTAAAATCATTTTTTAATGTTTTAAAACAATAAAAGTGATTTTGGGTCAAATCTGTCAAACAACACTTCATATTGACATTCCATATTCTGGGCTATTTCAAAATTCACTATACGGTTAGTGTCCTATCCACAATCCAAATTTTTTGTATTTTAAAAAGACACTTTTAATGGGAAAGTGTGAACCCAATACACCTCCAACCAGATTCCATCCGACAAACAAAACACCATATCCTACAAATCCCACCCTTACCAAGACCAAACATCCTCCATATACAAAAAATTAAAATTTCAACATTCAAAAACATCCAATCAAGGTTAAAGAACCACCCTGCAACCCATTCTCACCTAAGTTGATCAAAAATAAAAATTGCCATACATAGAACAACGTCGACACTAGAGAACAAAGCACCACACCAAGAAGACCTCGAACCAGGGGCAAGCAATAACTGGAAGAAACTGGACAAATCAAACCGTGGAAAACAAGCCTCCTCAATCAGCCATTATGACACGCCCTTCGCCATCAACCCCAAGCAACAAAAACCACCGACAACCTCATGAAACACCAGAAACCTCCAACAAACTGTGAAACAGAAATTCCCCATGAAGACCAATGAGCTATCAAGGAAACCTGCATCGAATAAGATCATGACCAAATAGCCCCCAGTCGTCGCACCACCTTCTCCTCGGTCAACCTTTCCACACCACTGCCTCTGCCATTTGCTATCACCACAGCCACAAAAAACTGACGCTCCTCGCCAGAACCACCGGGAACCCATCACCACAATGCACCGCACACCCAAAGCCTCATTAAGACCATCACACCTGACCAACCTGGAATGGGGAGGTGGTCCTAGAGTCCCGAGAGGGGCGAGTAGAGATAATTCAATAGAAATCCACCGAGAGAAAGCACCATCACTTAAAACTTCAACAAAAAGAGAAACCAACACCCACAAGATGCCCCAAAAAAACCAAAATGAAAGTTGAAATCATCATGAAAAAGGATGTATAAATGAAATTGAAACCCAAATAGATGCCAGGACTGAAGGAAATCGGGGCGATGAAACCCTAGAAGGAACAAAAAGAGAAAAAAGGGGTTGTCACCCGAATGAAGGAAAGATGTGGCACTAAGAAATCCACAAATTCCAGCTCTCTAAACCCAAAACCTCCGAGTATCCTCAATCTAGATCCGACCTAGATAGGAGTAGTGGAGCTCAAGGTCTGAGTGCGGAGGAGATGGCCTAGAAGAAATCTGAAGCGCCATGAAGTAGAGGGAGGAGAGGGGGATGAAACCCTAGATAGAACGAGAGAGAAGAAGCTAGACCACATGTCCGATTGTTGCGTCTCCTAATAATACACATCAAAAATCATACTAAGATGGTTGTACTATGATTTCACATCATTCGGAATCTATTTACTTTGGATCTTACTATTAAAGAACATTTTTATGTTTTATAACAATAAAAGTGTGTTTTCAGTCATCCCAGACAAACAACATCTCGGATTGATATTTTTTATACTCCACCATTTCAAAAATCATTTTACCATTATTTTTTCATGATTTCATGTCATTCAGAAGTTGATCGATTGGTTTTGAGCCTCAAACGCATGTCTTTAAAATACATCAAACCTTTAAAAACTGCTTATTCGATCATTTTTGGAGATCGCACATCCGATTGATGCATCGTTTTCTCACAAATTTCAAAAATAATGATAATATGGATTCCTATGATTTCAGCTCATTTTAAGATCGTTTATCATGGATCTGACCATTAAACACAGTTTTTTATGTTTTAAAATAATAAAAGTGTGTTTCAGGTCATATCCGACAAACAAAGCCTTGGATTAACATTCTGTCAGCTCGACCATTTCAAAAATCACTGTATGGTTGTCATCGTCTGATTTTACAGCATTATGAGGAATTTCATTTGGTTTTGACCCCATGAAACATGTTTTTAAATGGCATCATACTTTAAAAACAAATTATACAGTCTTTTTGGACATATTTCACATCTGATTGATGTTTCATCTACTTTTACACATCACAAATAATACCAATACAATTGTATTATGATTTCACATCATTTTGAGTTCGTTTTTTATGGATGTGACTGTTTAACGCACATTTTTTTGTTTTAAAACAACAAAAGTTCATTTTCAGTCATCTTGGGAAAAAGAAATCTCAAATTGAAATTTCGTATATTCCACCATTTCAAAAATTAGAGTATAGTTATTGTCTTCTGATTTCATAGCATTTAGAGTCCATTTGTTTGGTTTTTGACCACCAGGAACACATTTCAAAGGATGTGAAATCATTAAAAACTGTTTATTTGGACGTTTCAGATAGATCACATGTACGATTGATATGTTTTCTACTCACAAACATCACAAATAATACTAATATGATTTTCTAATGATTTCACCTCATTTTGGGGTCATTTGTAATATATTTGAATATTAAATGCATGTCTTAGTGTTTTAAAACAATAAAATTGTGTTTTGGCTTATATCTAAAAAATGACACCTTGGATTGACGTTCCATCTTCTCGACCATTTCAAAATTCATTTTACATTTTCTGTCCTATTGTTCCAAGTTAATTGGAGGACTTTCAGTTGATTTTGACCCCCAGGCACACATTTTTAATGGGCATTAAAACATTAAAAACTAAAAATTTGGTCATTCTGATTGGACCACACATCTTATTAATGTTTTTTCTACTTGTACGCATCATAAATAAAAATAAGACAGTTTTCCTATGATTTCATGTCATTTAGAGTCTTTTTTCAATGGATCTGACCGTTAAATGCTTGTTTTGGTGTTTTAAAACAATAAAAGTATGTTTCAGTCATCTTCGGAAAACGACACTTTTGATTGAAATCCTATCTACTTAAATTATTCATAAATCATTATATGGTTGTTGCTTCCTAATTTTATAGCATTTGGAGGCCGTTCGGTTGGTTTTGACCCCCGGACACATGTTTTTAAAGGATGCCAAACCATTAAAAACAGCATATTCAGTGATTCTGGGAATAACAAACATCCAATTGATGTGTCATCTAATAATATATGTCAAAAATAATTCTAATATTGGTAACCTATGATTTAACCTAATTTCAAGGTTATTTGTTACAGATATGGCCGTTAAACGCTTGTTTTTGTGTTTTAAAATAATAAAAGTGTGCTTCATGTCACATCGGGAAAATGAAACCCTGAATTGATGTTTTGTCTGATTGAACATTTCAAAAATCACTGTAAGGTTGTTTTCATCTTATTTCACAACATTCATAGGTTGTTCGACTAGTTTTGACCCTTCGACACACATTTTTAAAGGGCGTCAAACATTTAAAAATGTATTCAGTCATTCTGAACATACTGCACATCTGATTGATGTATAATTTACTTGTACACATAAAAAATAATACTAAGATGATTATCATATCATTTTACATCATACCAAGGCTATTTGATATGGATTTGACTATTAAACACACATTTTGGTGTCTTAAAACAACAAAAATACTTTTTTCCATCCTAGGAAAATGATAGCTTTAATTGACATTCTGTTTGCTCCATCATTTCAAAAATCACTGTACAATTATTTCCTCATTATTTCATATAATTCAGAGGCTGTTCAGTTGGTTTTGAACCTCTGAGCACACTTTTTTAAATGACACCAAACCATTAAAAACTCTTTATTATTTCATTCTGGGAAGAGCACATGTTTGATTGACATTCCATTTTCTCCAATACATCAAAAATAACACTAATACAATTTTCATTTGATTTTAACTCATCTAAAGGTCATTTATTATGGATATAACCTTTAAACACAAGTTTTATTATTTTAGAACAATAAAAATGTGTTTTGGTTCATATTGGAAAAAAATACCTCAGATTGATGTTTCATCTACTTCACCATTTTACAATCCACCATACAGTTTTTCCCATGATTTTACAGCATTCTGAGGTCTTCTGGTTGGTTTCAAACACCTGATGTTTGTTTTTAAAGGGCATCAAACATTTAAAAACAACATATTTGGTCATTATGAGCACACCACATGTTCTATTGACGTTTCGTATGCTCATAAATGTCAAAAATAATACTAATATGGTTTTACTATGATTTCACATCATTATTATGTCATTTCTTATGGATGTCACCATTAAATTCACGTTTTGGTGTTTTAAAACAATAAGTGTGCTTTTGGTCATCCCGAGAAAATGACACATCATATTGATGTTATTTCTACTCTACAATTTCAAAAATCATTATGTAATTATTGGAATCTGATTTCATAGCATTCAAAGGCTATTCGATTCATTTTTACCACCAAACTAAGGGTGTCTATGAGTCGGGTTGAAGGTGGTTTTGGAATTGACCCAACTAAAAGAGAACAGGTTGAGTCACATGCTTTATGCGTAGGCAACTTGACCCAACCTGACCCATGGGGGGTCAAGTTACATGATGCATATACAAATGAACCTATTGGAACCAAACCGTTGTGGGATGGGTCCAGTTAATTGGGATACAGATGCATTACTAATTTACATGCCATAAGGAAGAACTGAGATGTGCCACTATTGGTGGGATTTAACACCCATGAAATTTTCCATCTATTATATACATTACTATTAGACAAAACAATATCCACTTGAAAATTAAACTCTAGAAGAAAACCACGTATATAAGTGATAGAGAAGCACTTCTACACTAAGAAATTTGGAAAAACTTACATAGAAGCACTAATTCAAATAGTTTTTCTAGAAATAAAACTAATGAACCATATTAAAACAGCATATCAACAAACCCTAATAAACTCCTAAAATTATTTTTAATAGTTAAAAATAAAAAAATGGAAATATGTGATAATACAAACAACCCTTATTGAAATAGATCACCATAATTGAGTGATAATTGCTATAAAAAACTTCCAAAATCTTTAATAAAAAAGAATTATCCTTATAAAGGTGGATAATGGTAATTGAAAAAATCAAACAACTATCAATACGGTGCCCCACTATATCAAAAAAATCCAAAACTAGAATCAAGTCATGATTTGGTTCCAAAAATCAGTTTGGATTAGTAATGAACATTGATCAGTAATCATATTCCAATCCAAACAAGTAATGGAAAACAAAAATATTCAGGCTATATTCCTATCACATAATATAAATATGAATTAATCTAATAAATAAACAGCACAAGGTATAATTAAAAAGAAGTAAAATCTTTTCAAAATGGGGGTTTATTCATTAATAAACCATAACATAACTCGGGGTAAATTTTTAGGGCATTAATATTGCTCAAACACCTAACATTTTTAGGAACCATTCTACCCATATTTGAGAAATCAATTTGATAAAACTTTATTTGCTCAATAGTTCTTAATAGATGATGAATTTTTTGGCATAAATTATAATTTTTGTTTAATACAATAAGAGTTTATATATCTAGTCTTGAAGAAGTAGTCCAACTGTTTAGTACACCTTTGATAAGTGAAGTGAACTTATACCAACATGAAAATTCAGAATATTATAAGTACTTTAGTGAGATATAAAAAGGGTTTATATAGTCATTCCTCCCACTAAACGATGAGTGAATGGTCTTATTGAACATATCATACCCTAGGACCATGCATTGACATGGAACAATGTGTTTAAATTAAATAAAAATAGGAACATTTTAGTGGAATTAACAATATGAATTAAACAAAAATGAATAAATTTTTATATTCCCAATGAATAAAGAAATGTATGCTCTAAATAATTTATAAAAAAATTATAAATTTATACTTTCATGAAGAGTGATCCTTTCTTCAATTTTAGATAATGACACTTTCATCATTAGTTGTGGATGATGTCATATCTTAAAAATACAAGAGACTACATTGATGTTTATTCTCACAGATATATTTATAGAAAAACTTCACGAGGAAAAGTTAATATAAGACATGATTAAAAATTACGTTGTATACCCATGTGAAGGAAATTAATTTTTCTATTCATCTATGTCCCAAGTTGAGAAATAATTCCTAGATAGTGGAATAACTAAGAAACATAAATTAAAATCATATAAAATTACCTTTGTATTCAATTTCTAATGAGGACACTACATTGATGATGATGTGATATGTCAAAGGAGATTCTAATGATATATGAGAGTCAATAGAAGATGATAGTCTATGGATGTAATGGGTTAAAACTAAGGAAATGGTGGAATAACCTTCACTCAAATCATATATAAATTAGAAAATAATTCAACATTTATACCTAGTGGAAAAAATAATTTGACACCAGTGATAATTTCGAGTGCAATAACCTACACCCATATTTACTCTAAATTAGAGAGCATAATACTTGATTCTAGGATTCTCAAGATTTAGTGACTAACCACATATAAAAATACATAATAGGATTAAGTAACTAAGCATTCATAAAATTAGCAAACATCATGAATGTAAATAATACAAAAAATATAATTACATGAAACGTCAAAATGTCTCTCTATTATGCTTGGTGCCACCAAATGTAATGTACCATCTTCCATCAAGACCATAATAGGATAAAAAATGGAATACAGAATAATGATTGAAAAATAAATTGAAATGAAAATAGATGAATCCAAACTAAAGAGGGAACGTTTAGTTTTTAATTTATAGACTCGCGCTGGAATATATCAAGGCATGCCTTTGTTAAAGTTAGAGTAACTGAGTATAACGACCTTCCAAAGATTTAGAATGAATCAAATAAGAAATCAAAATATTGAGAACTGTTATGCATGTTATACATACTAATAACTTTCAGAATACAACTATTATTAAGAAATCAAAGGTAAATAGAATAATGATGAAAAGAAAAGACCAAAAGACGAGTTAGATGTGTTATGATAAAGGTGTGAATGAATAAAAAATATTAAATAGTCACTTTGAGATAGTATATATAGTAAAGAATTATAGTTTTAAGTAAAATAAATATCAAAGAACACATCTAGAACATAATTAATTGTATTATAATATTCATTAAGAAATAATCAAATAATAGTTATCAAAAAGTAGAAAATATTAATGTTAATTATTTTTTTCATTATTTGTATACAAAGATAACATTTTTTTGCACTATAAAATACTCTCTAACCTTTTAGAAAATTATATTTCCATGAATATGAACTTTAGAAACTGGAAATGACACATGTAATTACAAAATTTAATGTCCCAAATGTAGATAATTACATTATAATTCATTATATTATATGATGTTTGGAAGTTTGGGAGTCAACAATAGATTAATTTCATTAATACATCATGTAACGAGAAATGAAATGAAATGAGTAAAATTGAGAGAAGTTTAAAAACAATTCAAATTATTTGGAAGTTTTTAACTATTTGGATAGTGAGATTTAACATTAGCATCATTCCATTCAAACTTGAACACTATAATAGGAAATTAATATAGTAATAAATTAAATCAGTGCTCTGGATTGAATTAACAAAATCTTAAATGAATAAAGACATGAAACAATGAGATTATAAACATAGTTATGATATCCAACAATGTAAACGAATAATATATTATGAAATTAGAAAATAATAAATAAATTGTAATCTTAATCTTAATTTTAAAGTTAAATTCAAATGTATATGAGTCTGTTTAAAAAAAACTCATGGTACATGGAAAAAAGGATTTGACATTGTGTTTAATGAAATAAAAAAATACAGATTGTGAATATGAAATTAGTTTAATCAGTAATCTATGACCCTAATATTTATTTAGTCATTTTAAATACATATAGTTTTTGAGGACTCTTTATTCAATCAACTTATTGATTAATATGCAACCCTAATATTTATTTCGATGAATTAGGTCAAGTATTTTAGAAATTAGTAAAGTTTGGTATATCACTTTTAATTATACGAACGTGTGTATATTGAGAAAATTGTATTGAATGCCTAATGATTATAATATAGATTATATATATATATAATTTAGTATATATAAAATATGTTTTCATCTTATACCTAAACTCATATTTGGTCCATGATAATGAAAAAATGAGGGATTACATCTGACCCATCCATATGGTATTGTAGTGTACATTTTAAATTTAACACCTAAAAAAATATCTAAATACATATTGACTTAAATTTTGACACATATTAGGGGAAGTATTAATATATTAGAATGTGAATATGTTAGGAATGAAGCATTTATACAATGAGATAAACTATATTATGATTTTCAAGGATACATATTCAAGCAATTTAATACCTAAATTACACCCCTAATTTTTATTGAATGAGTTACAACGAGTGATTTAAAAATTAATGAAGTTATAAATTTCACAGTAAATTATATAAATGTGTAATTTCAATTTAATTAAATGAATATATAATGGGTATAATATACAACTCATATATTACATAAACTACATACAACAAGTGGTATTATATAAGAGATGTCAATATGGGAATGCAATGTATATTTTTAATTTAATATCTAAAAAATATATCTAAAAGTTTCTAATGTGACTGGTTTCAAATATAATTGAATGTAAAAAATATATTAAAACAAAAATATGTGAAAAAAGTTGAATTTTTAAATTTTATTTAAATAAATACAATTGTTCTACAATCTACGACAATCAGTGTAATCAGTAAACTATACTCCCAATATTTATTCAATGAATTAAAAACCCATATTTTGGAAATTATTGAAGCTGGATATGTCAATGTTAATTATATAAAGCATATAAAAATTAAATAAGATATAATTAATGCATTATAAATACTATATATAGCATAAATACATCATTATCTGTCTTCAATATATATATACATCTTTTAGCTAGCTGTATATTAGAACCATAGTAGTGAACAAATGAGAGAGATTATCTTGGAAACATCAATATGATAATGTTGTGTACATGTAAAATTTGACCTCTAAAAGATTTATGTAAACAAATAATGAATGTATAAATACATTATTACTATAATATCTCATCAAGGAAACATTTATAGCATATTAAACTGCATAAATCTTGATATTTCACATTATTTAAAAACAAAAATATGAGAATATTTAGTCAATATAATCCACCAAATTTTCCATTATTTTATCATTATCATATATGATTAAAAATAATTAAATTTTGATATTGTAATCTTGTCAATCCCTAAATCCTAATGAAATTAACATGACCACAAATATTAGAAAAATGATCCCTATGTTAACTTCATGACATCCAATTTCAAAACCCTCCTTTGATTGTTATCCAAAAGCCAACTTTTGGTAAATTTCCAATTAGGGAAACATCGCCTCACTGGAGTTGAGAATTAATTGAGTTTTGGGATGAGACTTTAACCCTACAATTATATCCCAAGTTTATTCGATCTTGTGATTGAAGTTTCCCTCACATGATTTACAAGTCCGACCTCATGATTAAGTGAAAGTTGATAATGTTTCATAAAAAATCAAACCCAATTAATTGATCACAATTTATGAGTTACATTATGTTTATTTATTCAAAATAAATAAATAAAGGGACTAGGGATTAGATCAACTATTAACGAAATCACTCTTCCATGGGCGAAGTTTTCATCATGGAGGCGTTTTGCATAAACAATGTATTGAAAGCGAAACACTCAATATTATATCCAATATTATATTCCAGTACCTGGAAAAAAATAATAAGATGAAAAGAGAAGAACATAAAAGATTTATTGAATAAAAATTCAAGTTACAATCATTAAAACAAATAAACTCAAAGTGGAGGTGGGAGAGGATAGCCTACTTTGAAGAGATCCTTGCACAAAGAATTACTTCTTCCAAGAGGTGTGAGATTTTTACAGGATCCAAAATTTTTGCCTCACCTTCCAAAGACTCTACAAACCCTCATAAATAGTGAAAATACCATTTAAATAGAGTTTTGGAGGGATAGGGTTTCAAATTACAAAAATGGTACATGTGTCATTTGGTCTCCAAAAATTACTTCATCTTGAACCTCATTTATGACCACCTTCACTTTTGAACCAAGTGTCACTACAGTTTAATGAAATGATCCAAACTAATTATTTAATTTATCTCAAAATTTCAGTCACATCCAAGAATTAATGAAGATGTTATGTCCAATTTAGTGAGGTGGGGTCCAATCTTCTGAATTCTGTCCATCCCTTCATTAATGCCAATTTTCAGCCCACCAAATGTAAGATCCAGCTTTCATGGTATGTATAAAAAATTTAGAAACTTTTGAGATGAATATCACTATAAAATTTCAAGTCACAATTCAGAATATATAAAATTTGATGGCATAAATACAAAGGTTATATTAAAATGGTAAAAACATAATTTCCATGCAATTTCCAAATTCTATCCCAAAACGCATTTTCCCATTAAATAATATAATTAAGATCAATGTGGGAAAATTATATCAATAAATATCAACAATAAATTCAATAAAAACATATATTATCAACTCTCCTACACTTACCCTTTTGAACTCCTAGGAAAAACCTCGTGTCATGTAATCCATAAAATGATACATGTTGAAATTTCTGAATCCATGATGACAATATGAACATATCAAGATTCATAAAAAATAAGTCAATATCAACAAATCAGGAAGTAAATGTATCAAAAATTGTATAAAAAATCCAATGATATAAATGAAATTAATCAGGTGAAAACATCTTATGAGTCAACCATGCCATAAATTCTCCATGTGTGTGTGTGCCAATCATTTCAAGCATGTCTCTCCACCCTTTATCCAGTGTATTCAGGAAAAAAACTTTTCTTCTTAACTGATTCTATTATATCGAACCCGTTCAACATCCTTTTCAATAAAATTCCAAAACCAACTCATTTAAGTATTCCCAGAATACAAACCTTGAGCTCCCAACCTAAATATCCCCACATGTTGTACATTTCTTTACTCCCCTATTTATTTTTTTTCTTTTATTTGATTTTTTGGTTTTTTTTATGGCGCAAAAGAGTCGTATATTAGGTGCACATGTGTAGGTCAATCTGGTATAGTGATGGAAATGATCAAAAGGGAAAAAATGTATAGAAAGACCATGTTATAAGCTGAAAACAATTACTTACCCTGACTACACCTTTAATTGGTTAAGAGAAACTCACAAGTCATGATTGTGTATGATGTGAATGAAGATATTAAATTACAGAGTTATCTTAAAAATGTACCACAATGAATTATGTAAGATATCTCCAAGGATTTATAAATAAAAAATCAAACATATCATTGACCAACTTCCATTTTCACAAAAATAGACTATCAATGATAAAAAATTTCCCATTCTTAACATGATTCCCATGAGGTTTGAAAAATCAAACATGAAATCTCAATCAGTTCCATCTATATAATGGGAATGTTATTTTTTTAAAGGATTTAAAAAAAATATTAAGAAAAACACTCAAAAAGAAAATTCCAAAGGAATCTACCCAAATTTTTATCCCCTCACACAAACTTAAAATGTTATATTTTCCTCAATGTATTCAAGTGTATTTAAAATATAATAATATTTAAAATTGAATCACAATAACCATGTTTTAAGGAGAGGTACAAACTAACTTATTTTTTTTAAAACATTGAGTTAAGATCCTAAGTATTGCACAGTGAAAACCTATAAGAAAAGGAACAAAAATAACACATAAGAAATTTATTAGAAGAAACAAAAAAAGAAATATAATGAGAATAGAAGGATAGAACTTGGTATAATCCCCCAAGTGGGCCCTGAGTTTTGACTACCTCTAGATGGTTAGTTCCAGTTTGTTATCCCCAAATTGATGGTGGGTGGGGTTTCATGGAGATGAACCACCGTTACTTATTCTTTCCATCTTTAACTTCCTCTTAATTTATGTTAAGGACCCCATATAAAAAGTATAGAAAATTCACCCCCATAAAAATAATATTCTTCTTGTATGGTGGGGTAAGGACAAAGAATGAGTCCTCCTTTTTCATGGTTTCAAGTTGCAAACTTATTCATTCTCCAGTGCTTTCTCAAGGTATGATGCAACAATTGAATAATAAAAGGGAATGTTATAGTGTAAGTATATTTAAAGAAATTAAATCATGGAGAATAAATATAAAATTATTCCCCTTTAAAGTAAGCATCTTATGTCACTTTTTCTTCTTGAAAATCCACTTGAATATCCTCTTGAACTCCATCCAATAAGTGTTCAACATGTTCAGGGATCTCCAGATGTTCCTCAACCAGTGAATATTTTTTTTCTTCCTCGTACACTTAGGCAATACAAGTTTTAGTCGAATCATAAAATTTCAAGCAAGCGTAGGTGATACAAAATTCAATTTCAATAAAATTATAAGATAATGTGTTCAATAAAATATTATCTCCCTATGTTTATTCAGCTTCAATTTATACTATTTTTCTACAAATTCCAGAAGAGTTGGATTTTTTATCCATTATGGATGCCTTATTAGTATATCCCTATCCTACAAAATAATCCTATACATGAAAATGGAGGGGCTAATACCTGATATGTCAGCCAAGGTCCACCCAATTGCTCTAATGTTCTCCCTCAAAAGATTCAAAAGATTTTATTCATGTTCTAAAGGGATATTGTTAGAAATTATAATAGGTAATATCTCACCACTCAATAAGTATGAGTATTTGAGATGTGGTGGAAATGGATTGAGTTCCAATTATGGGGGGAGGGGGGGTGTTGTATGGATGGATAAATTTTAGGAACTGAAATATTTTCTCAATGAAAACCAGTATCAGAATATACATTATAAAAATTTGTGAATAATGCATAAAATCCTTCAATATAGTCAACAACCATGTCATAATAACAGTGAATATGATAAAAATTAGAATATGATTCCACATCAAAATCACATTCAAAAGGGATTTGTGCATTATAAACAGGTTTGGATGTGGTATTTTATATCAAACTAGAACCAATACTCATAATCTCCATAAGAACATGACAATAAAAATCCATGGGGTTTTTACATGGTGGTTCAAAATTGGATATAACAAAATAAGAATGTTCCTATGAGGGGTATGTTATGGCATCCAAAACATTAAATATCACAACTTCATCTCCAAAATTCCTGGAAAGTGTATCCTCATAGACATATATGATAGTTTTTTCAGTTTTGAGGAATGGACTACATAAGATAATTGGAGCATGAGAACTTATATGATTGTAATCCATGTTAATAACATAAAAGTCTACTGGAAAGATCACATCTCTTTCTCGAAAAAGTACAAAATCAAGGACTCCTACTTAACTTGATATAGATCTATTCTATAAATACACCACTACTCTCATTGGATTCAACTCCCCAACCTATAAAGAAGAGAATATAGAGTGGGGAATCACATTTATGGAAGATCCTAAGTCATATAAAGTATCATAAAAGTGTAACTCTCCTATGGTGAATGGGATGGTGAATGTTCCAGGATCCTTTAACATTGTTGTAATTTCTTGAGTTAGTGTAATGAGTCCCAAAACATTCCTTACAAGGTTGATTCTATCATTTCCCTTGATCTCTCTTAGATTTGAACAAAGTTCTTTTAAGAATTTGGAATTCCTTGAGATTTTATTAATGGCCTAAAGAAGGGGGATGTTTATCTCAACATAGTTGAATGTGTCAAAAATCTATTTTTTTTCATTTCATCTTCAACTATCTTTTTGGTTTAAAAAAAACTATTTGGAAAGTGAATGGGTTTGGGAGGAATATTATAAATTTTCATCTTACCTTTTCCTTTTTCTTTTGGTTTCTCAAAGACCGATGATGATGGGGTACTCTCCTCTGGTTGGGTGAATCCCAATGGACTACTAGGAAAAAAATTATCAATTTCTTGCTTCCCACTCCTCAATGTGATGGCACTAACATTACCCTTTGGATTATAAGTGGTTTGAGACATCAGGTTTCCAAAGTTCTTGTTCACCATTTCATGGAGGGTGGTGGAAATCTAGATCATTTGCATATTTAGCTCCCTCAACTCCATGACATTATTATTCAGACCATTCTGTTCACTAAGAACAATTTTTTTTCATAAGTTTATCATTTTTAGAATCTAACTTTGTTTTCGGATCCCCTTTTTGTTGAATTGTTGATGCTTGGGATTCAAATCTCCTTTTGGGTTGTTGAAAACCTTGCTCGTAAGGTGGAGGTTACTAGAAGTTTTGTTGAAAAGGATTCCTTTGTTGTTTTTCACACCCATACCTCATATTTGAGTGATCCATCCATCCTTGATTGTAAGTTGGTGTGAAGAAATCATACTTATTTTGTGCGGGAGCATGTTTTTTTTTGAAATAGTATCCCTTGGAACACTGCTGCACAATCCTCTATCTCTTGTAGTTGTGGGAAATAATCTGTTAGATGGTCTGGTGTAGTAAAAATTCCAAAATGCTTTATTGGAGTGGAGGGATAAACTTTTTGGCCCAATTATATCTGATTTACTCCACTTATAGATACTTTACCTTGATCACTAAATTGTTGAGAGTTTTTTTCCATCTTGTCGATCAATTCTCGAGTAGCCATCAAGGTTTTGTCAACTAATACTCCTCATACTTCTACATCCACCATGATCCTCTCTATGGGAGTGAGACCTTCATAGAAGTACTGAATGAGGAGTTTCTCACTAATTTGGTGATGTGGAAAACTTGCACATAATTTCTTGAACCACTCTAACTACTCATACATTGACTCTCCCTATGCTTGTTTGATTCTACATATCTCCTTTTGAATTTCTATTGTCCTTGATTTTGGAAAGAATATCTGTAAGAAAAATGTTTCAAATCATTCCAAGATGTAGCATCTTCATGTTGTAGGTAATACATCCATTTTTTTCCAGTTCCATCAAGTGATAATGGGAATTCCATTAATTTTATTTGATCTTCATAGAAATTTCTTAGTTTTGGTGTTGATACAACCACATTGAATTCTTTTAAATATTGTTTTGGATACTCTCCAGAGAATCCATGAAATTTTGGAAGCAGGTGTGTCAATATAGAATTTAAATAGAAGTCTGATTTGAGATTTGGGTATGCAATTCATTTTGGTTGATAATTATAATATGGTCTAGACAACTCTCGAATGGTTTTATTATGTTCATAATTATTGTTTTTAGACATTGGATCTGGTTTAATATTTGTTTCAGATGGGTTTTCTATTTCAAAATTCCTAGAGTGGAGGAGTTCCCCTATTAGATAAATTTCAACACTTCCCAAAGACCATGATTTTATAATTCGATCCCTAAGGCTACAATCAATCTTAGGGTTTAGATCAAAGAGATCCTTGGGTGGTATTGTTTCATAAATCATAGAAAAAAGAGAAAAAGAATCATCATACACCAATATCATTAAATGAAGTTTCAATTGATGGCCCAAAAAAAATATGTGGGGAAGAAATAATAGAAAATAAATGGTAGTAGAAGAATAGAAACAAAATAATAAATAATAAAAAATAACTTACCTAAAATCGGTTGAATAAAACACTTTCCTCCCCAGCAACAATGATAATTTGATGAGCGTTATCGCACATGCTCTCAAAATATTTGTGATTGAACTAATTTCAACATAGTGGTTGACCTAGGTTGTTCTCTTGAGGATTAAATGAGTTAAACAACCCCTAATAGGCTTGAAGATATAAAAAAAATAAGTGAAAACAAATGACAAAATATGGGGCGGGGGTTGTTTGTGATGATTTTCAGAAAATAAACAAAACAAAAAAAATGAGAAGAATAAACAAAGGATACCACTTATTTAAAAACAAAAAAAAAGATAATTAATTGAGTTTGGTGATGATACTTGAACCCTACAATTCTATCCCATGTTTATTGGATCTTGTGATTGAAGTTTCACCCACACAATTTACCCAAGTCGGACCTCACGGTCAATTGAAAGTCAATCAAGTTCCTTATAAATTAAAATCAGTCAATTGAACATATTTTATTAGTTATAGTATAATTATGGATTAAAATGAAATAGGTTAAGTTATTAGGTATTTGATCAAATACGAATGACATCACTCTTCCATGGGTAGAGTTTTCTTTGTGGAGATGTTTTTCATAAGCAATGGATTGAAAGGGAAACACCACATATCATATCCACTCATATATTCTAACACCAAGATTAAAAATAATAAGATTAAAATATAATAACATGTAAGGTTTATTGAATAAAAATTCAAGTTACAAGCATTAAAATAAAGAAACACAAAATGGAGGTGGGAGAGGAGAGCCTTCTTGGAAGAGATCTTTGCACAAATACTTATTTCTTACAAGAGGTGTGATATATTTCTAGGGAAAGAAACATTGTCCTAAACTTCCCAAATCCTATACCAACACTCAAAAATAATTAAAATCCCATTTAAATAGAGTTTTATAGGGCAAGGTTTTCAAATTCAAAAAATGGTACATGTGTCATTTGGTCTCAAAACTTACTTCATCCTTACCCACATTTTCAACCACCTTCCCTTGATAAACAAGTGTCACTATAGTTTAATTAAATTATTTAAATTCAATCCTTTAACTCCTATAAAATGTACAACCTCATCCAACTAGTAATGAATTAATTATGACCACTTTAGTGAGATGGGGTCCAGTCTGCCTAATTTTTTCCATCCCTTCATTAATGCCCATTCTCACCTCACCAAATATGATATCCAACGGTCATGGTATGAATAACAAATGTATAAAATATATAGAGTAATATCACTATAAAACTTAAAATCCCAATTCAGCACACATAAAATTTTATGCCATAAATACAAATGTGATATTAAAATGGTAAAAATAGAATTTTCATACAATTTCCAAATTCTAGTCCAAAACACATTTTTCCATTAAATCATCAAAATAATATTAGTGTGGTGAAATTATATTAATAAATATAAATAAAATATTAAGTAAAAACATGTATTATAAGTGGAGTTAAACCAAATTTATTCTTAAGGCGTTACATAATGTATTTTAAATCATTATATTTATATTGGGAACCTAATCTTGACTTTTGTTATGATAAGTTATATTTCATTGAAATTTAGAAATATTTTGGGGTACTTGAATTTAATGGTTTTTTTGTAAGATTACATAATGTTTTTGATTTCCCGAAAATTATAAAAACCTTTATTTGTTAATTATTTGACCAAAAAAATTTGTGGAAACTAATTATCATCGTATTTCAAGGTTATATAATTTTTAATCTTAAATTGGGTTATACTTCTACTTCATTAACTATGTTTTACCAAATTTATGTGTGAAATTTTCTCTGAATTTATTTTGTTTCATCTCTACTTTTTTTTTTGGATTTAATATTTTTACACATAATAACTTCATTGATTAATTATCACTTCAAAAATATTGTCTTTGTAATGTATTTTATCTCAATTTCCTCTCCACTGAGTCATATTTGGTATTATGCACCTATTTAATATTATGTGGTGTATATATTACTCATTTTATGTATTTAAAAAGAATATATATTTATCTATGATGAATTATATTTTAATTTGAGTTTATACTTTCAAGGGGTTTCAATTTAAACAATACCAAAAATATAAGGATTTATTTTAACAATCTCTATTTTGGGATTTAGTTTATTTAAATCGAAGGAATATTATAATACACTCTTCATTAAATACATATATTTTCTTATCCATTGGATATTTAATGTATTTTTATGTTTTCTTCAAACTTTTCCTCTCTTGGAGACTTGAATCCTGCAAACAAATTTTTAAATGAAAAGTAGAACTTACTCTTCTTTTCGACTAGGTATATTTTTCTTCTATATCCATATTTTTAAAAATAATTATAAAAAATTACTTTTTATTTTCAAAAATAATTTATTAATGATATTTTAAGATTACACTTTAATTTTTATAAGGATTGAAAGGAACATTTATTATATTTTAGGAAAGGTTCATTTTCTTCTTTCTTTTAAAAAATTCAAAATGAATGTTTCTTTTTAACGTATATAGCATTAATGGATTTTCCCGCTGCCATAATCGTTTTAAATTATTTTATCTTATTCTATAATTTTTCAATTGGTTTAAAAATAAAACTCACTAAGCAATTATTATTATCATATTTTACTTACATTTACCGAAATAATTGATTTTATTACAAAACCTATATTTATGATGAATTGAAGAACACCTTTTGGATCTTATCAATTTTGGAGTCATTAATATTCTCTTGAAACATTCACTTTATTGTGATCATTTTTCATTCGACAATTATGTTTCTCTTAAATATCTATATTCTTTGTATCATGAATATGGTCATTTTCTAAACCGTATACTATTTCTACATACTGTGTTTTACTTTGAATGTTACTTGATTGATTGGGGAAAATATTGATATTCCATATCCTTTAATCGATAAACATTTTATTGATAAGGAATATTTTTTTATAAATTAAATTGATAATTAAATATATGAGGAATGAATTGGACATGTAGTGATGAGTTGTGTCACAAACTATCCAAAATACCCTGGTACACTGATGCCCAAGCTAGCCTTGACACAGCCTGAAGGGTGTTCTCAAACCCCATGGGTTGGAAAATAACACCTAGAATCATAAAAATATCAAAGGGAGTTATTTTTTCAAAAATGAAAATAAAACAATGGAAGATAAAATAATAAGTAGTCGGTATACCAAACACTCCCGAAGGATAAATTACCATAAAAATATTGATAAAATTACCCAGTTAAAACATAAACTGAAGGACAATGCAAAACCCATCAAGACAAAGTCTCACAATCCCTTTGTAACAAGTGGACCATAGATCCACCGGTCAGCACCATCACTCCAAATTCCAAAGAATCAAACAAACCCACCACCTCTAATTAGAACCCTCCACTTTCATAGTACTATTATAACGAAATTTATAAATATCTGATGGGAAAGGTAGGGTGTGAGATAAATATACCAGTAGTGTCTGAACAAGTATTTCATTATAAATTCCATAAAAATTAACCATTTATGATTTCAGTTTAAATAAAACAAGGCATGATAGTTCATTTACATATTTTAATACAAAAAATTCATCAGAATCAAAATATGATAGATATATAAAAAATTTACTTAAATGAACACAATATTTAAAACATTTATATAAAATAGTTTTCATGAATAAAATAAGTCTATAAAAAATGGAATTAACAATGAGGTAAAAAAACCAAACATCATGGTCATATGCCCTAAGTTACATTAGTTATAGGCTCTTAAATCCTCAAACTACTCAATCATAAATCATAGATCAATTATATGAGAACATGTCCCTAGGATCAGACCAACAGTGCTGGGAAAAAATTCCTCAAGGTGTCTTCTCTGTATGTTTTGGGTGTGGTTGTGTTTGTTGAAAAAGCCAGATGACTGCAAATGAATATGGTTGGTGTTTTCTGAAGAGAGGTTTTTAAGGTAGCACAGTTTCCTAGCGTTTTCCCAATTTTTGGGCCTCAAAATTAGGAATTTGTGTTTGGAAATGTCAGGATTTATTTATGGGAATGAATGGAGTGAATAATGGAGAATGAATTTGGAAAAGGAAGAAAAATGTGAATCCCGAGACATGGATCACATACCATGACTAGGAAGGGTACAAGACCGCATACTAGGAAGTAGGAAAGGTAGGGGAGAGCGGTTCGTGAAATTGAAAATGGTTCATGGAGGATGGCTGTGTGGTATGTGGATGGCTTGACATTAACAGAGGAGGTTGAAAACATAGTAAAAAAGAAAGTATGTGGACCGTGTATGAAAAATGGTTCATGGGTGGATTGCGGTTTGTAGTGGCAGAAGGATCAGTACACAGTTAAGGCTGGATTGAAGATTTCAAAAATCTTGGATTATCGTATTTTGCGGGAATCTTTGCCTATATAAGAATTGATAATCCCACCGATTTCTATTGAGACCAAATATCATTAGAGAACATATTTTTGGTTTGGGATTTAAATAATTTTTGGAGGAGGTTCACATTGAATAATTCTACGAAAGATGAAGTGGTTCGAGTAGAAGAAATTCTACCGAAGGTGTTTGTGGGAGACTGTATCCCACAAAAAACACGGTTCATGGAGGAGGAGGTCCAGTACATGGAAGGAGTTGACTCGGTATGTAGAGGAGGAATCTATGGTACATGGAAGATATAATTTTTCAAGAGGTACACGGAGGGGGAGCTCTGGTACATGAAAGTGAAGACAGTCTGCGAACAGAGAATAGTTCACAGACAGAGGGTAGTTCACAGAGGCAGAGAAAAGGCAGTGGTACATGAAGGTATTATAGGTTTGCAGTAGTGGTAACAATACACAGAGAAGGTGTTCAGCATACCATACCCAGTACAAAGTACACGGAGGAGAAGGTATTTTGTGATTTTCACAAGGAAGATTGAGAAAGTTTCACACCAGTTCGCGAAAGTATTTTCTGGTACCTAGAAGTAATTAGGAAGGTGGACTTCATCTGTGGGTGAAAAGGGAACTTCAACGGTGCATCTACCTATAGTTGAGGATGCAAGAATTCATGAATATGAAGGGAAATACATTTCCATAAACTGTGTTTGACCTCCAAGTCCATAAAATGTGAGTGGATTCCATTCCAAGAGTAGTAAGTGAAGGAAGAGGAAGACGATGAACCTTTACACTCTTAGTGAGCTAGAGAAAGAGGTATATGGAGTGACCCTTGGAAATGAAGTGAGTAAACCCTAAACATTGTAAAGGCAGTGATCTTGGGCATAGAATATCTAGACCAAACTTTGTACTCATTATTGGCTGTGAGCCTTAGTGAATTTGGTACATCGACACATCGCCATTGTATGTTCCTTGGACGTATCCCTCTGAGGGTGAACCAAGTACAATTTTTTGTGTCCTGTGCATGATTTCTTATCTGGTTATATATTTCTATGGGAGGAAGAGATAATTGAGTTTTGTCTAAGAACGAAACAAGATCCAAAAGTGAGAAATTTTTAATCTTCTATACCCTAATTCACCCCCCTCTTAGGGTATTCGACCTAGTGGACATAAAAATTGGTATTAGAGAGAAGGTTGAAAGTTAGTGGTTCTCTCTCAAGAAGAATAAATGGAGGTGTTCAATCATAAAGGAATTCTGATCTTTTATATAAATAATTTTCAACTATGAAAGAATCAGATACAACACTACATCTGATCAGTAGGGATGGATGTTTTTACAGCATCTATGCATGGAATATTAGATAACATTAATAGTGGTGCTTTATCAGAAGCTTAACAAAGGGAATTGGATGATGATGCTAAAGAGATCAATGATTTAGGGGAATCCCTATTAAATGGAATTTATACAAAGGTGATTTCCTATAAAACAACACATGAAATGTGTGAAAAATTGTTAAACATTTATGAGGGAGAGACAAAAGTCTGAGAATCAAAGATGAAGGTTCTATAAAATAGGTATGAGGATCTCAGAATGAATCCCAATGAGACTGTTAAGGCATTACTCAACAGGATAAATATTATTTTGGAAGACATTCAGGGTCTTGGAGAAGTCATTAAAGATATAAATATTGTGAAATGTATCTTGAGGAAACATACACCGCGGTTCAATCCGAAAGTTTCAGTATTTGAAGACAAAGACCCAAAAGAGATAACACTAGATAACCTACACAATAACCTTTTAGAATATGAAATGAGATATGATGATAATGAAGAAATGGAAAGGGGGAGTCTAAGGAAGTGGAATTCAAGTCCATGAAGAATATATCTGTTGAAGATAGTCCCGAGGAGGATAATATGGATGATGTCATGTCATTTGTTTCCTCCAATCTGCAAAGAGAAAAAGGGAAGTTCAAAGGTAAACTTCCATTTGGATGATTTTGATGCAGAAAGATTGGTTATTTTGTAGAAAAGTTTCCAAAGAAGTTTGATGATGAAAATAAAGAAAATGATGAAATTCCCCAAAATAAGTCTTCATCAAATGAGAAAGGGAGGATAGTTACTAGGATAAAGTTCTTTAAAAAGAAGAATATTCTTTCAAGAGAGGATGAATGTTCAGAAGTATCTGAGGCAGAAGAGTTGGAGGACTGAAAGGATCATAAAATATATGCTTTGGTGAAAGTCGTAAAAAATTTATTAACAAGAGATGAAATTGATAATGAAGAAGGAAAAATTGAAGGAAGAGTTGATATTCAGGATAAATTAGAAGCTTCCCTTGGAGAGGTATATATTTTGGGAGCCAAAACAAAGAAATCTAAAAAAGTTGTTCATGTTGCCAAACTCTTTATACAACAGTATGAAGAAGAGAATTCTGAGCTGAATTAAGAAATTAAAAAGTTAAGGTCTTCAATGCCAGAAATCTCAGAGAAGGTGGTTGAGTAAAAACTCAAAATTGAAGAACATAAAATAGAAATTGACAGTTTGACTGAAACTTTAAAAGATTAAATCAAACGTATCAAACATCTAGAAGAAGAATTCATCAGTCTGTGATAAACAGTTGAAGATCAGGAGAAACTATTAACTATCATTTTGAAATCAGGAAAGAAGATCATACATGCAATAGAGAATATGAGATTTGATTAGAGTGGTCCATAAAAACAGAAATCACTTATGGTTCAAGTCAGACCACAAGAACCCACTCCAAGATTGAATATTGATTTGGGTATGAAGAATAATCATAAGATTCAAAGAACCCAAGGAACAACTAGTGGTGCATCATTTCCACATAGGAATGTATCTCACATAAGATGCTATTGTTGTGGTAAGATGTAACACTCTCAAAATGTATGTTCAATAGAAAAGAGGTATCAAAGGGAACACGACTAACAATGGTGGTTGTACAGAGCTCAAAATTCCAACTCATCATTTGATGGTAATTGTTTCTGGTGTAAAGGACTTGGACATATAGAAATATATTTCACACCAACAATGTAGAGGAATGTGCTGAGGTGGACTGAATTTTTTCATAAGAAGCATCCAAATGTATCTTCAAGAGAGCTGAAAATTAAAAATCGATTTGGAGACCTGCAGGTTGAAGTTGGATTTTCATATACTGAGAAAGATCAAGATTATCATTTAATGATATATATGAAGTCAAATACTTGGGTTATTAAGACAAGGGCACAATAAGAAATGGTCGTAGAAATTGTGTTCAAGGCATCTGATTACACTGGGATATGGATCATTGACAGTTGATGAACTTCCCATATGACATGAAATAGGGATTTGGTGACTGGAATTAGGTATGATAAAGAAAGCATCATAATATTTGTTAATGATGAGGTCTTGAAAATTATTAGTTCAGGAAAAGATAGGTTTGGATGAAAAGTCATGAGACAATTAGATGTTTTGGTTGTTGAGGGGCTTAGTCACAACTTGCTTAGTGTCATTAAATTTTGTGACTCGGGTCATGCCATAAGTTTTTACATGAAATTATGTATCATCAAGTAAAAGTATGTTGCTGTTGTGTTGAAAGGAAATCCTATGAAAGGGAATATCTACCTCATAAGTGGAGAAGAAGTTATGTGATTTCTGTCCAAGGATGAAGAAAACAAGTTATAGCATAAGTGTGTTGGCCACATAATCCAAGGTTCCTTAGAAGATCTGATGAAATACGATAAAACTTGAAATATACCTAGATTATCACGTGATCATACTCATACATGTGATGACTGCCAATAGGGGAATATCATTCGAAAGGAATACAAGAAAAAGGAGCAAAAGTCAACAATGTTTCTTGAGTTGGTGCATATTGATGTGTATGCGCCAATTTTGCTGAGGGATATTGAAGCGATGAGATATTATGTTCTCTTTATTGATGAATATATCATAATGGAATGGGTTTCAATAATCACTCACAAATCAAAAGTTTTCAGTTTCATTACAAGAAATCGATGGGAATATGAAAAGATGCTTGGTCAGAAAATCCAAATGATTCGAATAGATAATGGAAAAGAGTTCAAAAATAGACAAGTGGAGGATTATCTAAAAATACCTGAGATAAGGCATCATGTTTTAGCATTAATAACTCCATATAAGAATCGATTACTTGAGAGAAGAAATCATATTTTCAACAACATGGACAGAACAATGCTAATTGAGAAAGACCTTTCAGAGAAATTTTGGAAAGAAGTAGTGATGAAAGCAGTATACACTTAAAATAGAGCTTTACATTTTTCAAAAGAGGAGAATACTCCATACGAGTTATGGATGGAAAGAAGCCATCATTAAAGTACTTTCAAATATTAATATGTAAATGTTTCATTCTCAATAAGGATAAACATAGGAAATTTGAATCCCGTGGGGATGAAGGGATATTTTTCAGATACTCAAAGAAAATAAAAGTGTATAAATGCTTCAATAAGTGGCTCGTAAAGATAGTTGAAACTCATGATGCAACTATTGTATAAAATGAACAGAATAATCAGTAAATACATGGTCAGATATAGGAGGATAATGATGAAGAGATGAGAAGATCAGAAGATGCTCCATCTCTAGAAATTTATTTAAAAGAATACTTAGATGATGAGAATAAATCAGTGTCTTCCCAGAGACTAGCAAGTAGAGCTAAAATCGATAGACAGAACATAATTGGTTATCAGATAGCACCAGTAAAGACAAGAAGGATGAAGTCTATATAGAAGGCATCATACTTATCACCAGTGGATCCTAAATGCTTTGATGAAGCACCAGGAAATGAGAATTTGGTTCAGGAAATGAATGAAGATCTTGAAAAAGTTGAGAAGAATAAGACATGGGAGATTGTTTCAAGACCAACAGACAAGAATTTGATAAGGGATAAATGGGTCTTTTGAAATAAAATGAATTAATACGGGGATGTGATTTGAAACAAATCACACCTGGTGTAAAAAGGGTACTCTCAAATAGAGGGTATTGATGTAGATGAGATATTTTCACTTGTTGCAAGGATAGATAAAATCAAATTATTCCTGGCCATTACAATGTAAAGAAAGTTTAAAAGTTTCCAAATGGATGTTAACTTAGCATTTCTGAATGGATTTATGAAACAAGAACTATACATTGAGCAACCCAATGGTTTTCTCATTCATGAAGATGAGAACAAAGTCTTTTGGTTGAAGAAGGCTTTATATGGTTTGAAGCAAGCACCAAGAGCATGATATTTGAGGCTTGATCAATTTCGAAAGAAGCTTGGTTTTCTGCGTGGTGGATTTGATTACAATTTGTATTTCAATAATGACATTAGTCAAAGGATGATAGTGATGGTTTATGTCAATGAAATAATCTTTGTTGGATCAGATGATGCACAATGTAGATAGTTCTATGAATTCATGAAAAGAGAGTTTGAAATGTCAATGATTGGTGAGATTACATTTTTCCTTGGCTTACAAGTGATGCAAGGAAGAAATGACACTTTTATTTCTCTATCAAAATATTCCAAGGAGGTTTTTAGAATGTTTTGAATGGACAATTACAAAGAAATAAAGACTCTGGATGATACCCAATTGAAGCTGTCACAGGATGATGAAGGAAAGATAGTTGATAATACACAAAATACAAACAAATCATTGGAATTCTATTATATCTGATAGCGATAAGGCCTGATATTTTATTTTACACATGCCAAGAATCAAGTTATCAAGGAAATACAAAGGAGAGCCACATGATTTTAGTAAAATGAATACCTTAGTATATAAAGGGAATAATGGATTTTGGCCTAATGTATAATGAAAAATGTCAGCCAGAGTTATTGGGATATACAGATGTAGATTTGGTTGATTCAGCAGATGATTGGAAATCAACATCATGAGGTGATTTTTTATCTTGTAGGGTTGTGTATTTCTTGGTTAAACAAGAAACAAGATTTAATTTCATTTATCAATGTAAAATCCGAATGCATTGCAGCTACTCAAGATTGCATGCAACTATTGTGGATGAAACAACAACTTTAAGATATGGGAATTGAAGCAAAATCTCCAATCAGAATCCATTATGATTATTCAAGAGCTATAAATCTTATCAAAAATCTAGTCCATCACTCAAGGAAAAATTACATTGAAATAAAATATCATTTTATCAAGGAGAAGGTAGATCAAGGTCTTTTTAAGTTAGAGTATGTTCCTACAGAACAATTGGTTGTAGATATTATGATAAGGGCCTTACCCAAAGAATCATTTGGAAGGAATCGACATGCTCTGGGAGTCTAGTTGACTTCCTACACTTGAAAAAGTGTGGATGTGGGACCCCCTTTCCCTGAGGTAGGATTTTTATTTCCCAAATATGATTATATGTGTTCTTTACCCAGTAGAAGATAGACTTGAAGTTCCCTTTAGGTTCATTGACAAAGGGGGAGAAAGTGTGACAATTCTAGGGGGAGAAAAGACACAGGGAGAAGATGCTAAGTGGAGAAGAGATAGGGGCGTTGAAGATGATTTGAAGTTATTAGAGGATCTATAATTTAGTGGGATCATTAAATATGACGATTCTAGAAGTGATCAATCAGTTATTAGTTATCACAACGGCTGAGGTTCGTGATGAAAGTAGTTTATTGGTATCAGTGTATCATTATGTTATCAAAAATTGAAGTTTAGCAATGAAGTGTTTCATTGATGAAATTTTCATTATATTCATGTTTCTCACACAAATCATGGATCATTTAGGCTTAGAGTATGTGTTGAGTAAATCCTTGATCACTATATTAATTGTGTGAAGCGGATGGTAGTTGAAATTAGAAGGAGTATTAATAAGGTGTCAAAATGTGAAACATTGTTATGAGAAGAGTTGTCAACAAACCCAAAGGAGGAGATTGCTGGGAAAAAATCTCTCAAGGTGTCCTCTCAGTATATTTTTTGTGTGGCTGTGTATCTTGACAAAGCCAGATGACCGCAAATGAGCATGGTTAGTATTTTACGAAGATAGTTTTTTAAGGTGGCACAATTTTCCAGTGTTTGAAATTTTTTTTTTCCTCAAAATCAGGAATTTGTGTTTTTCAATGTATGGATTTCTTAATGGGACATAATGGAGTGAAGAATGAGGAAATAATTTTTAAAAGGAAGGGAAATGTGAATCATGGGACATGGATCGCGTACCATGACTAGGAAGGGTAAGAGGCCGCGTACCAGGCAGCGAGAAAGGTACGTGAGAGTAGTTCGTGAAAAAAAAACTGTTCGCGGTGGATGGCGGTGCGGTACACGAATGGATTGATGTCGGCGAAGGTGGTCGACCACTTAGGAATAAATATAGTATGTGGACCGCGTATGAAAAATGGTTCGTGTGTGGCTTGTGGTTCACGACGACAGAAGGATCGGTACACGGTGAAGGCTATATTGAAGATTTGGTGAACCATAGATTAACGGATTTGAGGGTACCTTTTCCTTTATAAGAATCAATAATCCCACTGATTACTGTTTATACCAAATATCATTAGAGAACATATTTTTGGTCTGGGATTTTGGAAAAGTCTGAAGGAGGTTTGTGAGGAAGAATTCTGTGACAACTGAAGTGGTTCGCGTAGAAGAAATTCTACCGATGGTTTTTGTGGGAGACTATATCCCACAAAGGACATGGTATGCAGGGGAGGAAGTCTAGTACACAAAAGGAGTTGAATCAGTACGTGGAGGAGGAATATCTTGTAGAAAAAAGATATAATTCCTCAAGCGGTACGCAGAGGGGGAGCTTCGGTATGCGGAAGCGAAGAAAGTCTGTGAATAGAGAATAGTTTGCAGACAGAGGGTAGTTCAAAGAGGCGGAGTGAAGGCAGCGATAGGCAGAGGCAGTAGCAGTTCGCAGTAGTGGCAGCAGTATATAGAGGAGGTGTTCCATATACCATACCTAGTACATAGTACGCAAAAGAGAAGGTGGTTCTAAATTTTCATAAGGAATCTTTGAAAAGCATAAAATCAGATTACAAAATGATTTTTTGATACCTAGTAGTACTCAGGAAGGCAGACTTCATCTATGGGTGAAAATGAAACTTCAAAAGTGCATCTACCTATAGTTTAGGATGCAATATTTAATGAAAATTAAGGGACCTACATGTCTATAAACCGTGTTTGACCTACAAGTCAAAAAACTGTGAGTGGATTCCATTCCAAGAGTAGTGATCGAAGGAAGAAGAAGATGATAACCCTTTCCAACAGTAGTGAGCCTGAGAAAAAGGCATAGGGAGTAACCCTTAGGAATGTAGTGAGCATACCCTAAACATTGTAAATGTAGCGATCCTAGGTATAGAAGATCTAGCCTGAAATTTGTACTCATTATTGGCTGTGAGCCTTAGTGAATTTGGTACATCGACACATCACCATTGTACACTCCTTGGAAATATCCCAGTGATGGAGAACCAAGTAAAAATTGTTGTGTCCTATGCATGATTTCATATCTGGTTATATATTTCTAAGGGAGGACGAGAGAATTTATTTTTTTATAACAATGAAACAAGATCCAAAAGGGAGAAAGTTTTAATCTTCCATAACTTTATTCACCCCCTCTCAGGGTATTCAACCCAGTGGACCTAACAAACAGGAATAATCAATCTATATCCTATAAGGTAAAATCATGAAAAACTAGGTTTATTTAGACCTTTCATCAATAATACATTTTTAGAGAGTCATATTCCCACCATGCTTATAGAAATCACCCACTAAATACTCATCATAAAATGTGATTTAATCAATCAATCAATCAATCATGTGTAAATCAATCATTTCAAATAAATTCATCATTCACAGTTCAATTTACTAATTTCAAGTTCAAAATGGCTTCTAAATTTCAAATCCAAATCATGGGTTTTCATCAAATTCATGCCTCTAAAATAATATTTCATTTTAAGAAAAATTTCTCATGAATCAACTTTAATTCATTTTATCAAATCATTTCTCATTTCAGGCCATCTGTTTCCCCAAACTCTACCCAACAATTTCAATACCATTGAAATTTGGGGGTTTTCACAATTTCCATGTCTATTTTTAAATCAAATAGAAAATCATTTCAAATCAACATTTTATCAATAAATTGAAAATCCTTTTCAATTAAATCAAGAAATTTAGGGTTTTAATTATAGGATAAATCCTTATGAAACTGAATACCTTTAAAAACATGATCAAAATCAACACCTGTAATAGGAACCCCCAATGAAGAACAGAGACAAAGAAGATCAAGGAACAACCCTAGAATTGAGATCCATCAAATCAAAGATGTAATCCATAAACAATGTGAGGATTCACTGCTCTCAAAATGGATAGAATAATAGGATATGGAAACCCCAAATCAAGGGATAGATCACATACCATAGAGGGATAATGATCTTCTATTGACACTTTGATTCACATTATAAGAGCATGTAGGATCCAAGAAATCCTATTGATAGCCTCAAAAAAGAAATAAATTCAATTAGGGTTTAATGGGGGATGATTAGAGGTTAAATTGTAGGTCCTTGGATTTTAATTAAAATTTTCATGGTATAAAAAAAATGCATGAACAGTTTCCTAGTTGGGTCACATTGTTTTTAGTAACCGTGCACCCTAACTATGTGGCCTTATTAGGCTTTTGGAAATGGTGCACGGTATGGATGCATATTTAAAATAATCATACACCAACCATGAAAACCCTTTTTCAAAGGGTACATGGTTCGGAGGGGGTGGTTTCACAGTTTGGTCTAACCTTTCACCGCCTTCCAGTTCACCAAGTCATGGTGAATGGTTTTCTAGGACAAACTACATTGTTTTTCCTAATCTTGTTCCAATCATGCAATGTCCAAGAAACTTCTAAATTTTTACAAAAATAACCAAAAACAACCTAATACAATACCCAAACAAATAGTGAGAAATAAAAGGTGAGAAAATTACTTGGAATCAAGTAATGATATTTTACAAACTCTCCACAACAAAAATGTTCTTTCCCTAAAAATCCTGTCAAGAAGACTCCATGCCAAAGAGATGAGGTTGATACTCTCTCATAAATACCTCAAAATCCCTTGTATCATTTGAATTATAACCATGATACCATATAACATGGACCAAAGTTATATAATTTCAATGAAGAACCTTTGTCTCAGAATCAACAATCCTGATTGGATCCTCAACCATGGATAAATCAGGTTCCACATCAAGGTATTCCTAGCGCAAGACGTGAGAAGGGTTAGAAGGATACTTATTGAGCTATGATATAGGGAAAATGTTGTGGATCAATGTAAACTAAGGTTTCAATTCCAAATGGTAAGACACATCTCCCACCCACTCAGTAATCTCAAAAGAAATCTTAGTGAAAGATTTCCCTGATTTCCAAGCCATCGGTGAACCAACTATGGTGAAACTCTCAAAAACATTTGGTCACAAACTGGAAACTCAAAAGGTATACATTGACAATAATCATTGGATTTATACTAGATATTTTCCATTATAATTCTTTGAAAAACCCACTAAATATTTTCTATCATCACTTGGACTAAACTCCATCCAACCAAGGAAGCTTCCCCAATCTAAAAACAACAAACAAGATATCTACAAGGATTCCCATAAAAGTCCTCAAAAGGAGACATTAAAACCATAGAAATGTTGATATTATTGTTGTAAAACTCAACTATTCATAAATGAACATCCCAAGATCCACCAAAGTCAATAATGAAAGAATGTAGCATGTCCTCAAGGATATGTAAAAATCATTCAATCTAGATATCCATCATCAGATGATATGGTATGTTCAATCTAACTAAAGACCCCATAAATTCTTGGAGGCCTCTCCAAAAATAAGAAGTGAATCAGTGATCCCTATCAGAAACAATAACATACTGAACTCCATGCAATAAGATAATCTCTTTTATATAGTGACTTCACAAATTCTCAAATTTGGTTGTATCTTAAAAGGGAATAAATTGAAGTTATTTGGTTAGACGATTAGTCACTAGCCATATAGTATTCTTCCCTCAAATGGTACATAGTAGCAAAACCATGAAATTCATATAAATCTCATCCCACTTTCAAGTCGGCATAATAAGGGATAAAGGAAACCCTAATGTTTCTAGTGCTCTTCCTTGACCTGATGAAAAATATAATAGTGAGAAACAATGTTAGAAATGTCTCACCTCATACCTATCTAGTAGAATCATGACCGCATATCATAGAATATCTTTATGGTTCAAGGGTGCATCGCTCACTGGGAATTATGAGAATACCCCGTCACAGTTTTTCTCACTTGGCAAGGAACTAAATACCTATTCTAGAAGTAAAGGATACCCTCATAAGAGAATAAAAACTCACTAATAGTATCAACACTATAAATAGAGTCACTAATTCCATATAATTCACCATCAAGTTTCTCCTCCTAAATAATTATCTCAAGAAGAGAGGAGGTCAACTGAACATTAGTCATTATAATCTCGGTCACATCCTCCCAGACTCCCAAATGAAACTAAAAAAATAGTCCCATCAAATTCCACTCTTATGATGTTCATTCTTGGACTAGGTTAGATGTTTACTTATAAAAGCATAAAAAATGAAATTCCCCTTACCAGGGGTATAAGAAATATTGAAATTAAAGGACTATAGGTACTCCACCCAATTCATCTTCTAAAGGATCAAATTTTTTTGAGAGAAGATATAACACAATATTTTTTGGTCAGAATAATTGTTAAGACTGAAACCAAATATTATGAGCATGCATCACAAGAACAAGCTCAAGATCATGGTTTTGATAGTTATTATCATGTGGTTTAAGTTTTCTACCATAGGCTATCATGTGATCACCCTGCATAAGAAGTCATCCCAAACCCAAACCTGATGCGTCACAAAAGACCACATATCCCTACCCAACATATTGTATAGTCAAAATTGGAACATAAGTCAAAAGACACATCAACTCTTCAAATGAAATATGGAATTTTGAATCCCATATGAACTTATCCCCTTTCTAAATGAGATTATACATTGGAGAATCCAACTTAATGAAATATGTAACAAACTTGTGATAACACCACACCAAGACTAAGAAGTTATAAATATTGAAAACATTACATGGTTTCTCCCATGTCATAACATCATTTACCTTATCTGGAACCAACTGAAATACCATTTTTTAGACCACATGTCCCAATAACTTCACTTTATAAACCTATAAATTATATTTCATAAGCTTTTTGTAAATTCAGTGATCTATTAAGATTTATAGAGCTTATATCAAATGGAACACATGGACTTCCTCAGTTTTAGAGTAAACTAAACAATTTTCGATAAAAACCACCAAGAACAAATAAATATACTCATGTACTATCCTTTTGATTAAATCCATAAAAATTAAATGAGAATTTATTAGAAAAAATGACATAAAAAGATACTCATAATGGCAATAAATTCGTCTAAATACGGTATTTGGGATGTCAGATTCATTAATTCTCAACTGGTGATAACCAAACCAAAGGCCAATCTTTAAGAACCATGTCACCCCTTTCAACTGATGAAATAGATCATCAATCCATGACAACCGATACTTGTTCTTTACTATAACTCGATTGAGTTTTTACAAATCAACACAAAGGTGAAGTGTTCCATAATTCTTATTTGAAAAAATATTATGAATTACCTAAGGTGACACACTCGGGTATTAAAATACTTTTCCCCATAAGTCATATAGATAGATCTCTAACTCTTTTAATTAGAATAGTGACATAAAGTAATAAAGAATATACATTGTATATGTAAGAGGTATTAAATTTATGGAAAAATATACTTCCCTTGATAGTCGTAAACCATAAAAGTTAGATAGAAAGATTCTAGGAAACTATATGAAAATTGGAGGGAGATCACTAATCAAAGACTCTTGGTCCAGATCAAAAGAAAACACTAATATAAACAGGACAAACTTTTGAAAATAAGGTTTTACATTACTCGACCTTGGGTCCCATTCTCCCTGAAAAATAGGACATACACTATCAGGTGAAATACAAGATACTCAATGAAGATAACTATAAATCTATTCCTTATGAGAAATCGGCCAATAAATCCCAAAAATGATGTCAAGAGGTTTCATGTCTAGGACCAAAAAATTCAAAGTGAGTTAAATCCCTGATAAAAATGAAACATAAGAGGGACATTATAGACACTGTTATATCTTCGTTATGAGGGGTGTAGTAATATCCATCACATAGGAAATAACCTCTGGAGACTCTTACATAGTGTGAAGAAGCTTCGTTTTAGATTCCTATGGCTAGAAAACCTTAGTTATTGAAGAATATTATTTGACTATAGTACCTTTAGGTTTTGTTGAGCCTACGAAACTACACAAGGTAGAAAATATATGGAATAACTTTTACAGGTAGCCTGAGTGACTACACAAACTAAAAATAATTGGTAGCTTAGTACAAAATCGTTTCAAGTGAACAACCTTACCACACTAGAATCAAGTCAAAGGTCCTCTTCTAGAAGATTTAGAAGATTTGGATGAAGTTTTTTTATCTAAAACCACCAAAAAACTCATCACGATTTCTCTTTCCATTGAATGAACCAACCAAACCTCCAATGGGAGTGAGAGATACTCCCATCAACCCTGAATTACTCACTAGATCAAGCTCAATCATCAATCCTCTATCTAGAAAATCCCCATAAGAAAGGAAATTGAACATAAAAACTTTAAACCATATTTCAGGTTGAAGACCCATATCAAATCATCAATCCTTCAGTTTCTTATTCATCACCACCTTGGGATAAAACTAAACAGGTTCACCAAATAGGTTTTCATACCGATTCATGATCTTATCACCCTATTGGAGGCTCAGGAACTCCATAAACTTCACCAAGGCCATCGATTTGGGATAGAAATATTTAGTGAAAAAAACTATGAATTATTTCCACTCCACGCCCTCATGCTTATTTTATGCAACCATAAAACCCCACTGTTTTATTCTATCCCCTTAAATCTTGATGGTATTACACTTATTATTTATAGAATCAAGAGTTTCCAAGAACATGAGAAGAAGATCAATATTTTTGAACCAATACCATCCTTTTGAGAATCATTTGATCCTTATAAAACTAGTGTATTCTTTTAAAGAAAATCGCAAGCATGATATCTAGTTTCATCCCTTCTAGATTCCACTATCAGAGCTTTAATAGGAACTGGTTAAGCTACCTATCCCAGAGCTTGGACAATGTTCACTACCATCTCAAAAATATTTTGGTCAACTAGCGGATTTTATTACTTTGGTTTACCAACAAATTTCTTTTTTATGGTCTGTTCAAACATCTCATCAGATCCATGATGATACACAACATCAAAAAGAAGCATGAAAACATCATTACGTATAATAAAATAATAAAATCAATAAAGATATATAGGAACTTCAATTCTATCAAACAAAATTTAGAATTCTATGATTTCAACACTATAATATCAAGTTTTGGAAAAATACTAGAATCAAATAAATTTATTCCTCAAGAATAATTTTCCTAAACACCAATGGTGACTTATAACTCACTACAATTAGAGATGGACATATACTTGCTCAAAACTACCACCTAAGTCCCAATAATCCTACATCATGTATACTAGGACATCCCATGATGCATATAGACACCAAAGAATGATACTCATCCTGCCTATGATAGAATTTTGTCATGAACCATTAGAAATACCCTAGTACACTGATACCATAGCCAACCCTAACATATCACGAAGGTCATTAAAAATCCTAATGGGTTGGTAACTAGCACTTAGAATCATAAAAACATCAAAGGGAATGGTTTTTACCACATGTATAATAAAACAATGAAAGTTAAAAGGCTAAGCTGTCGGTATTCCAAAAACTCCTCAAGGAGAAAAGTACCACATGAATATAGATAAATATCCCAAGGTAAAACTTAAACCAAAGGACAATGAAACATATATCAAGAAAATATCTCACAATTCCTAATGTAAGAAATGGACCATAGCACGTACGATCACCACCATCAATCAAGAGTCCCAAGAATCAAGAACATCCACCGGTTCCTTGTGGAACTTTCCCTTTTCCAAGACCCAACATAACAAAATATACAAATTCCTAAAGGAAAATATAAGATGTGAGATAAGAAGTATATTAGGGTCTCACCAAGAGTTACATATTCAATTACATTACAATAAACCATTTATTATTTAAATTTAAATAAAACAATACATGGAAGGTAATTTAAATATTTTGATCCAAAATATGATTTTTAATAAAAAATGGAAGATATATAAAAAATAGTCTTAAATTATCATTTTATATAAAAATTTATATAAAATAATTGAAAATTTAAAAACCTTTATATAAAAAATGGGAAGCATAATCAAGTCAAACAAAACTAAGCCCCGTGGGCATATTCCTTGAGTTACATTAGTTCCAGGCTCTCATATCCTTACACTACTCAATAAAAAACACAGACCAAGTATGTTTTCACACATCACTATGCTCAGGAAAATGAGACAAATCAATCAACATTATATTAGGGATAATCATGTTGAACTAGTTTTAATTAGAGTTTTCATTTTCAATCCATTGTTAGGGAGATGAAGTCCGAGAATACTTGTACTAGTCAACTATTATCTACTTAGGATCACATATTCTTCAATCAATCAATCATGGGAAAATCAATCATTTCAAATTAATTCATAATTCACAGTTCAATTTCACAATTTCAAGCTCAACATGTCATATTGAATTCAAAACCAAATCATGGGTTTTCATCAAATTCATACCTTTAAAATTATCATTAATTTTAAGCCAATTTTATCATGATTAAATATCTAATTATTTCATCAAATAATTTCTCATTTAAAGTAATAATTTTTCACAAAATTTACCAATTAATTTCATTGCCATTGAAATTGTTTTTTTCAATTTTCATGCCCCTTTTTAAATAAAAAAACAAATCATTCAAATCAAGGTTTTATCAATCAATTGAAAACACATTTCAATTCAATCAGTCAATTTTGTGTGACAATTTTAGGGTAAATCCATATGGAACCACCTAACTTCAAACACATGATAGAAATAAACACTCACAATGGGAACTACCAATGAAAAAGCAAATGCAAAGAATAATAAAGAACAACCCTATAATAAATATCCATCAAATAAAAGATCTAATATGTCAACAATATGATGATTCAACACTCTCAATAGGGATAAAATTATATGAGGAGGAAAACCAATTCAAATGAAGTATCACATAGTATATATGTACCAAGATCTTCCACTGATACTTCAATTCACAAGAAAAGTGGTTGGAGGAGCTAAGAAATCCTCCAAAGAGCCTCCAAAAGCCAAGGAATTCGATTATTGTCAAACGATGGATTATTAGAAGTTAAATTAGGGGAAATGATATTTAATTAAAATTTTTGGGGGATTAAAAAACCATCCATATGGTTTCTTAGTAGGGTCACATTGTTAGTTTTAATTGTGTTCCCTTGCTGGGATTCTGGAAAGGATGCATGGTTTGAATGCACAGTCAAATTAATAGTGAGATAACCATGAATTTTTTTTCCAAGGGTGCATGGTTTGGAGGGGATGGATGCATGACTTGGTCAAACTGTGTTCCATGTTACCATGTACTAAGACATGGTTCATGATTTACTGGTCCAAACTGCATGATTTTCCCTAATCGTGCTCTAATATTGCACTATCTAAAAAAACCTTCAAAATTTTCCACATGTCACCAAAAACAACCTAAGATAAGCCCCAAACAAAAGGATACAAAAAATTATAAGAAAATTATGTGGAATAAAGTAATAGGATGTTATAGGTGGGTCCTATAAGTATAAAACCCCTCAATTAATCAACACGTCTCCTGAGACAAACTAGTTTTCTAAATTTATTAAATGAGTTTTTGGTGTATAACTACCAATAGTTTAAACTATCTTGGTGCAAGGCCTTGATGATAAAGATATCATGATTTTTGAGATTATAAAATCCAATTTAGTTCATTTCCTTCAATTAGAATTCAATTAATATTATCCATGAGATTACCGCATTGATATTATGCATGGATGTATTTCATTATCAAGTTGTTGAATAAATGGAATGATTATTTAGTTATCTTCCTTACCATATTGATTATGCCTTATTAAAACTTTATAGATTCCACCATACATAACTGTTATTGAGCATTGAGGTCACCCTTTATTTGTTTTCCTTTCCCCATGATATGAAGAAGAATATTATGAATAATAGTAAGGATATGAGGAAGTTTCTTATGCTATGAATTTTATATTTCCAATGTAATATGGGAATCATGTGTGTATCTGGTTCATCAAGAATACTAAATTGATCAATCCTTGATGATGTGATCCCTAAATCTTATGCCAATGTAATAATGTAGACACTAGTATTGGGTTATAGGTATTGTGGTTGTTTAAGTTGGTATCAAATCAAGTTTAGTATTAACCTTGGGAAATATATTTAGGAAAACATATATTAGGGAATATAACCCTACGATAGGATTTGAGGATAAGTCTAAGTATAGAATAACATACTAATGTTTTGGTAAGATAGAGATTATGTGGTTTTACTAGAAAATCATTCCTTTCTAGATACAACAGGTGGATGTGGTTTTGAAATAGATGAATATAGGGGAAATAACCCTAAAAATATTTGGTCGAATATATACCAACTATCATTCTCATGAACAGTGAGTGTTCACTTACCGTACACCTGGTTTGACAGTTCCGACGATATTATAGGGTTAATTTAAATTCTCTTTAAGAACCATTAGGATGATTGAGGAAATATAACCTATGAATCCCTATGAAAGGAGATAGCGATATGGGATAAACCTAAAGTGTCTTAGGTAAATATGTCTAAGGTTGATAATAATTTTAAAAGAATAAATTACCCATTTGAGTATTTATATGATGGGAGTTTAAGTTGATTTTTGATATATTGGGAGACATTTATGGGAATAAATCCTTTTTATTAGTATATAGATTAGAGAGATTTTTACTTGAGAAATAATAATTTTATATTTTTTTGAAATAGGTTTAAAGTTATTGATAACCTTTAGGGTTAATATGATCATTTATTTTAAGGTAACAATAGTCAATTAATATTATTTGATTTTGTGAAAAAAAGTTTTATCGAAAAATTTTGTGCTTAAAAAGAGATTTGATGATTAATGTTATTTTTGAGGATGTTCATCATATTTTAGGGAATGTTATTAGAATTATATTAATATAGTTTTTTACATTAGACAACCCATAGGCTTAGAGACATCCCATTGCATCTAGTAAGGCCTAATGGGTTGAATCAACAACTGATTTGAAAGATAAGGATTATGTTAATTTTGGAAAGCATATTATATCATCAAATATTTATTATTTTTTGGGATTTTGATGTGATTAATGATATTTTGAGAGAACGTTTATTGGGTTGAGGTATATATAACTGTTAAGATTAACATAAAGGATTATTTAAGAAGAACACTACAACATTTTTGGGGATGTAAGTTGAAGGGTATGAGATAACCCTTAAGGATAAAGTTTTTTTTTAATTTTGAGGTTATTGAGATTATTTTGGATATAAAGTTATTTATTTATTGAATTATATATGCTATACCATTTATTTTATTATTGAATTTTGTATATTAATGTATTATTTCATCACATGAATATTTATCCATATTGGATAATGATCACACTGTCATGACATGTCAAATTGATTATGATTTTAATATTTATGTATAGTCTAGAGAAGACCCTAGTTTGTCTCTCAATGATAGTTGATTGGTTTTGAGTATGTATTTTTAATAATAATTACTAAAAGAAGGGGGTGGTTTTGAAAATATATTTAAGTAAATTAATTAATTAAAGAGTTAAATAGTTGATAAATAAAGGTTTTGTATTAATAATTATGATATAATAAGATCATTTCAAGTTCAATACACATCTTGGAAAATTCATTATTCTGAAAATTTAACATGGTTTTGTTTAATTCTTTGGTTAAAGGTTGTCAAGATCTTGACTCCCCTCTTTCATCTTCAAATGATGCTTAAAGAACCACCCCTTGAAAAAACAATCATGTTGCCAAGATTTGGTTATCAAACATTGAATAAAAGGTCTAACAAAGCACACTTAAATCGTATATACGTGTGAGATAAATAGGATTATTGTGTTTTCTAATAGGAATAACCCAAGATTCCCACTTGAAATCTTAACACAATTGGTGTTGAAATCAAAAGCGTTCCACTTAATTATATCAAATGAAATGTAATCAGGGGGAAGAATGTAAAGATAAAAAATAAGTGAAATATTCAAAACAAAAATTATACAAAACCACTAGAAGAACATGTGCTGGAACTCCTTCCCATGTTTGTGTAGATCCCTCTAAATGATCATCCACCGTTTAGCTCGCCATCGAGAGGAGGAAGAGGCTCGGGTGGAACTCCTTCTTCATCCTTGATCCCCCTATGAGTATAGAGGCCTCCAAACTTCTAGGATGATGAATAGACTTATCTAGGACTCCAAAATGGTTGATCTTGGCTCCTGGTTCAAACTATCCAAATGAGGTACCCATGGTGCTCTTTTATAGCAAAAATGAGAAGTGGTTTTGGGAACACAGATTGTGTAAAACCACTTGTCACATTGTTTTGTACCTCTATACAGTCTTAAATATCTTCTGACAAAACTGAAAAGTTGTTACCCCATGTCTTGGATATCTCCACCTAATGTTGGGATACCTTTGGACATGTACAACTCTAGATATGGAAAGAACATAGAACACAACTTTTGACTCTGTGCAGATTCGGTGTCCTGGACAGATCACTTAGGTCGTGCCCCTTAATGGATGAATGAGGCTTGGATGTGTTCATAAGAGTTGAAGAAAATTTAATTTTAGACCATCCCACAAAATCGCATCCCATTTGGATGCGTAGAATTTTCATAATCTACCCAACAGTGGACAGGTGTTCATGGGAGCCATGTAGTTTTGGCCCATTTCCCATCTGGATCATCTATGGGGCCTCCAAATCACCTCCTCCTATAATAGAATCATCAAAACAAGTAACATTGACCATTTAAAAAGTGATAAACACAAAATAAATGATTCAAACAAGGAATAATTTTTTATTTATTTATAATTTTCAATATAAAAAAAGTTTAGCATAGTGGTGTAAGGGTGAAAATGAAACAGTGAATCGCGGTGCGATCACACCCCCAACCTAAAAAATTTCACTCCTAGGAAAAGTCACATATCTAAATAAAATTATGCATATATATATTCCCAATATCATGAAGATTTAACATTTTAGGAAATTTAAATTCATTAATGTAATGTGATAAATGAACGAACCACACCAATGAGTTCTTCCTAGTGAAAATGGAAAAAGATGTCTCATAAATCATATCACAATGAAATTCAAAGAGATTCATGACACCAACATGAGAAAGGAATTAAAAAGTCAACCATTCCACTAACTCTCCATGTGTGTATGTGAAAACCATTCCATGTTATTCTTTCCACTTTCTATCCAATATATATAGGTTATTGTAACATTATCCAGCTTTAAATGATTTTTTTCACCAAAACTGTCCTACATCCTTTGAAATCATATTTCAAGACCCAATCACTTAAGAATTACCAAAAGTCAAACCATATTATCCAAACCTAGATATCCCCATATGTTTCACATTTCATCACTCCCCTCATTTTTTTGTTAGAAGTTTCATTTGGATCAAATCTCACATGCATCTCTCAACCCTTGTCTGATCTCCTCATGAAAATAATTGCAATAGTTATAACAAGATCAAAGGTTGAGGAGGAGTGGTTTATGACCTGACCAAGACACAAACCTTTTTTTGAGGGCGTACAATAGTCGGACATTAGGTACACACGCATAGGTCAATCTGGTACAGTAATGAAACAGATCGGATAAGAAAAAAACATATGAAAATATCATTAAAAGCTAAAAAATATTATCCTAACATATATTTAACTTATATTAAGTAAGAAATATTAACAGTTTTTGGTTTGGAGAAAAATGTGTGGAGATATTAGTGACACATTTTTCCCAAAAACTACTCACACAAGGGGAATCAATCGTCTCAAATGTTTCACAGTGATACCACCATTTATATCATTGAAAGAAAACCAATTCACTAAAAATCACTCCCTGATGTTAAATTCATGCAAATATTCTCTTTTGCCTTTGTTATGGTATTTTTACTTCCCCCCTTATGGTCACAAAATCATGAAACTTCGAAATTTTTTATGGGGAAAAATGAAAATACCATAAAGAAGGTGAAAAAAAGAAGAAAGAAAAAAATGATGAAAATTCATTACTATCCTAGGAATATACTCATCCCCCACACCTAGAATGTGCAGTGACCTCAATGAAATATTTGAGAATGTGAGAAGGAAGGATAAAACCTGGTGTGTTTCACTGGTATGTAGCTTCTTGTACATGGAGTTCCTCCATCGGGAACTCCGGAAGGGCGTTGTGGAAGTGCTTCAACCGCTGCCCATTGACAGTGAAGGTCTGCTTGATTTCTTCATTTTGAACCTGAACAACACCAAATAGAGATACATTAATAACATTGTATGAGACAAACCAGTCGGAAAAAAGCTTACTTGGATACAACTTAAGCCTTTCATTATAAAGGAGGATATTTTTTCCAATTTAGAACTGAAAATTAAGTATTAGACAGTCATGGGCAGCCTTGGTTCACTCCTTATAAATTCTGGATTTTTCATATGCATCTCTTCTCATTTCCTCTAACACCTGAATCTGCAACATCCTTTAAGAACCTACACCATAATGATCATAATTGAATTGTTTGATGGCCCAGTAGGCCCAGTGCTCAATCTCAACAGGTAGGTGAAAACTCATTCCAAACACAAGATGATTGGGTGACATTCCAATGGGAGTTTTGAAAGAAGTACGGTAGGCCCATAATGAATCATCAAGTCAAAGACTCCAATCTTTTATACTGGGTTGAACCTTTTTTTCAATAATATATTTTACCTCTCTATTTTGACACCTTTTCTTGACCATTGGTCTATGGGTGATATGCAGTAGTCACTCTATAGCCGACCCCATACCGATGCAAAAGTGATTGCATTGTTCAGTTGTAGAAATGAGAACCTTGGTCACTAATTATGAACCTAGGTAATCCAAACCAACAAAAGATCTGTGTTCTCAAAAATTCCACAACTGTTTTGGAATCATCTGTCCTTATGGCTCAAGCCTCTACCCATTTTGACACATAGTCGAATGCCAGAAGAATGTACAAGTTTCCAAAGGAATTGGGAAATGGACCCATAAAGTCAATGACCCAAACTTAAAAAATTTCATGAAAGTGAAACAGTTGTTGTGGCATTTTATTTCTTTTAGAGACATTACCCATTATTTGACAACGAGGACATGATTTTCAAAAATCATGGGAATCCCAAAAAAGTGTTGTCCAAAAGAGACCAGAATCAAGGACCTTGCGAGCAGTCCATTGGGGACCAATGTGGCCCCCGCAAGCAAGAGTGTGACAGAATCTAAGGATAAACTGAAACTCGCTATCAGGAACACAACGCCTAAAGACTTGATCACTACATGTTCTCCTGAGGTAGGGGTCATCCCAAATGTACCCGCAAGACTCACGTTTTAGATGACTGGATTGGTTTTTATTAAAATAAGTAGGAATGAAAGATGCTACCAAATAATTTACAATTTCAGAATACCATGTAATAACATCATACAATCAGTACAATTGCTCATCAGGAAACATGTCATTAATGGGAATACATGGGGATGAGTCAATTTCCAAGGATGGGAGGGTCCTACAGATATGGCCAGCCACCACATTCTCTGCTCCTTTTTTATCTCTAATTTCTAGATTAAATTCTTGAAGGAGGAGAATCCAGTGATTAAGACATGGCTTGGATTCCAGTTTCTTAAGGTTATACCGGAGGTCTGCATGGTCTGAGAACACAGTATATTTAGACCCTAAAAGATACGACCTGAATTTATCCATGGAAAACACAATATAAAGAAATTATTTTTCAGTTGTGGTGTAGTTTTCTTGGGCATGTTACAATGTACATGAGGCATAGGCTAGGACATGTGGAGCTCGGTCAACCCTTTGTGAAAAGACTGCCCCAACTGCATAGTTAGAGGCATCAAACATGAGATCAAATAGTAAATCCCACTAAGGTGGTTGGATTACTGGGGGTGACGTGAAACTCCATTTTAAATTATTAAAAGCTTCATCACATTCTTTATCAGAAACAATTTTTTTTCTTTTTTTGATTAATTGGGATAGGGGGAGTGCAATTTTACTAAAGTCATGAATGGAACGACGGTAAAATCTAGCATGACCTAGGAAAGATTTCACATACCATACATTTTGGGGGAATGATAGGGAAGAAATGACATCCAATTTTGATTTATCAACCTGTATACCATCCCCAGAAATGATATGTCCCAAAACTATACCCTGTCGCACCATGAAATGGAATTTCTCATAATCTAATACAAGATTATTTTCAATACAGCGACGTAGGACTTAACCAAGACTACTCAAACATTCATCAAAATAAGATCCATAAATAGTGAAATCATCCATGAATACTTCCATTTAATTCTCTAGGTAATCTGAAAAAATACTAACCATACATCATTGGAAAGTACCCGGAGCATTGCACAAACCAAATGAAATCCTTCTATAGGAAAATGTGCTAAAGGGGAAAGTGAAGGTTTTCTTTTCCTGATCCTCAGGGAAAATATGGATATGAATGTATCCAGAATACCCATGAGGAAAACAGTAGTGGGACTTACCCGGTAGCCTCTCTAGAATTTGGTCAATGAATGGAAAAGGGAAATGGTCCTTCCTAGTGTGTTTGTTTAGTCGATGATAGTCTATACAGACACCCCAAATATTCTGCACACGAGTTGGAACCAATTCATTGTTTTCATTTTTGATTACTGTAAGGCCAATCTTTTTAGGAATGACTTGAATAGGACTGACCCATTGGCTATCAGAAATGGGGTAAATGATTCCAGCAGCCAATAATTTTGTTACCTCATTTTTCACAAATTCTAGGAGGTTTGGGTTCAGTCAATGTTGTGGCTCCCTCACTGGTTTAGCCTTATATTTTAATAAAATATGATGTTTACAAATTGATGGGATAATACCAGGAATGTAAACAAGTGTCCATCCCAAATCGTTTTTATACTCCATCAAAAGTTCAAGCAGTCTCAATTCATGATCAGAAGGGAGTGAACTAGTAATGATGATGGGAATTTTTTTTACATTATCACGATATGAATATTTTAAATCTTGAGGAAATTGTTTCAGTTCCAATTCAGGTGGATTTTGGATTTATGGGAGTGTGTGTGGATGTGATAGGTCACTGATCTCATCTAACTGCTCAATGGTGTCATACTCAATAGAAGAATGAGATTTTACAAGATTAGCAGTAACATTGATGGTAAGTGGATCCTTAGTGTTCAAGAAATCATCAATTAATAAACATGCATGAAATTTTTCTAATTCACTACAATAATCATTCCATGAATCATTTCCTAGAATTTCAATCAATCAAGAAAACTCAGAAAGGGGATCATGGGAAAGAAAAGTTGTTTTTTCAGGGGTAGGGAGTACATCAATTGAATTAATAGGGAGAGGGGATTGTTCTTCTGAGGGGTGATTCATGGAATCAAGGATATTGAAATGGACTATGTCACTACTAAATTCCATAGATAACGTACCATTGTAGACATTAATTATGGTTTTTGCAGTTCTCAAGAAGGGTCTCCCCAATATAATCAGGGCATGTCCATTCATCCTATCATCCTCCATTTTAAGCACATAAAAGTCAGCATGAAAAATTAAATTTTGGACCCCCACAAGAACATCCTCTAACACACCAAAGGGGTGTTCGGTACTACGGTTAGCTATTTAAACAATAATTCCAGTGGGATTCAGTTCCCCAACCTGAAATTTAGAGTAAATAGAGTGAGGCATCACATTTATAGAAGCACCTAAATCAATCATAACATTAGAAAAATAATACTACCCTATAGTGCACGAAATTGAGAATGTTCCAGGATCATTGAACTTGGTGGGAAGTGATGGATCCATCAATACTGAATCATTCCTCCCCAAGCTCACATTCCCATCACCTCGAAGTCACCTATTGTGTGTACACATCTTCTTTATAAACTTGGCGTACCGTGGATGTTAACCTGTATTATCTTGAAAATTTCTAATATTTACTTATCAAGTTCAGTTTCCTTTTTTTTCTTGGTTGGGTGGACCTTTGAGGAAATATAAGAGGAATGGTTGGGCCAGGTGACTCATCAATATACACACTCTTTCCTTTGGAAGATCTTCTCTCTGGACAAGGTTCTTCAACATTTGGAACATTTTTAATGGTTGGGATGGAGGTTTCTTCAGGAGAAGATGAATCTAATGGAGGATTCATTTTACTTTCTAGTTGTTTTCCAGTCCTAAGGGTGATGTCACTAACATTTCTTTTATCCCTAGGGTTAACTACTGGTTGAGAGGGACATTTACCTGATCTGTGACTTTAAATTTCACCCACTGAGTTAGCTAGTGAGCCTAATTGGGTTTTGAGGTCTTGTATAGATGCCTGAGTGGTTTTTTGGAATTTCATATTATTGGCATCCATTTGTTTCATCATATCTTCTAGGATAGGCTCGAGTTTTGGAGTAGTTTTTTGGAAAGGAATTTGGGGTGGTTGAGGATTTTTGGGTGGTGGTGGTGGATGACTACTCTACCCTGGTTGGTTCCATTTTTGTTGAGGTTGGTTTGAATACCCCCTTGCCTATAGGCTTGGTTCTTCTTCCACCTAAGGATGGATGAATAGTAAGGTTCTTTTCTAAAGGGTTGGTTATAGGGGAAGCCTGGAAATATTGCCTCACAACTCTCAGATGTTTCCCTCAATTGAGGAAATTGGTTAGAGTAGTGGGTGTCAGAAGAATATATACCACAATGGATGGGAGGAGGAGATTGGGATTTACCTTGGGAAATAGAAAGTTGTTGAATAAGGGTACTTACCTCTTCGAACTTTGTGTCCACCTTCTTCTTGAATTATGTACTTTTCACCTCATGGACACCTCGAACCGGTACATTGAACCTTGAACCAAATTGTTGTGTGTTTTTCCCCAAGTTCTCAATCAGGGTTCTTGTAGAAATTGGGGTCTTATCAAATATCACACCACCTGCAGCAACATCGATCATTTTTCGATCAATACAGATTAAACCTTAATAAAAATATTGAATAAAAAGTTGATCACTTATTTGGTGGTATGGGAAACTTGAACATAATATTTTAAAGAATTCCCAATATTCATGTAATTTTTCTCCTTGAGATTTTCTTATACCACTAATTTATTTCCTTATTATTGTAGTTCGAGAGGCTGGGAAATATTTTTCAAGAAAAAAGCATTTTATGTCCTCCCAACCTCTTATTGGGGAATTAATATAATATAACCAATCTTTTGCTGTGTCTTCTATTGAAAAAGGGAATACCCTTAACATTACTTATTCTTCATCCACATTTTCTGGTTTTAATATAGAACTCGTAGTGTGAAATTGTTTTAAATGCTTGTGTGGATCCTATTTAGGAAGTCCATGGAATTTTGGCAATAGATGAATGAAAACAGATTTTAGTTCAAAATTGGGTGCCTTGCCTTGTAATTGAATATAGGTGGATTGGATATCAACATTAAGAGAGGTTAGTTATTTTAGTGTTTGATTGTCGTGATCCATTTTATTCAATTTAATTTTATTTTTAATGTGGGTTTCCAAAGAAGAAGAAGAAGGATCAAGATGAGTGTTAATGTTTTGTGCATCCTCCTTCAAAGGTTTCTCTTGTGTATCTCGGGGTCGCTGATGTAGGATCCTCTCCAGTTTGGGTTCGAAAGGTTGTAAGTCTCCCGGAGTAGAAAGAGTCATACATATAACCTACATAAGAAATAAATTAGAACAAAAAAATAAATATAAAGGTAGAAGATAAAACAAACAAACATTCACAAAATTTACAAAGAAAATAATAAAAAACACACACTAAAACCAAAGCACTCTCCGAAAATGGTGCCAAATTTTGACCGCACTATCATGAAATGTGAAATTGATTATGATTTTAAGATTGATTCATAGTATAGAGAAGACCCTTGGTCATCTCTCAAGAAGCGTTGATAGGTTTTGAGTATGTATTTTTAATAAGAATTACTAAAATAGGGGGGTGTTTTTGAAAACAGATTTAAGTAAATTATTTAATTAAAGAGTTAAATAGTTGATAAATAAAGGTGGTGTATTAATAATTATGGGAGAAGAATATCATTTTATGTTCACTACACATCTTGGATAGTTCATTTTTCTGAAAATTTAACATGGTTTTGCTTAATTCTTTGGTTGAAGGTTGTCAAGATCTTGACTCCCCTCTTGCCTCTTCAAATGATGCTTAAAGAACCACCCCTTGACACAACAATCCTGTTGCCAAGATTTGGTTATCAAACATATAATAAAAGGTCTACCAAATCATATGTAAATCTTATGTATGTGTGGGATAAATTGGATTATTGTGTTGTCAAATCAGAATAACCCAAGATTCCCACTTGAAATCTCAACTCAATCGGTGTTTAAATAAAAAGAGTTCCACTTTATTATATCAAATGAAATGTAATCAGGTGGGAATCATGTCAAGATAAAAAATAAGTGAAATATTAAAAACAAAAATTATACCAAACCAGTAGAATAACATGTGCTGGAACTACCTACCAAGTTTGTGTAGCTCCCTCAAAATGATTGACCACCATTTATCCCACCATCGAGAGGAGGAGGAGGCTCGGGTGAAACTCCTTCTTCATCCTTGATCCCCCTATGAAGATAGGGGCCTCCAGAACTTCTAGGACGATGAAGAGACTTTTATAGGACTCCAAAATGGAAGATCTTTGCTCCTGGTTCGAACTCTCCAAATGAGGTACCCATGGTGCTCTTTTATAGAAAAACGAGAAGTGGTTTTGGGCACACAGATTGTGTAGAACCACTTGTCACATTGTTTTAGGACTCTATACAGGCTTCAATCACTTTTTAAAAAACTAAAAAGTTGTTTCCATATGTCTTGGATATCTACACTAAACGTTTGGCTCACTTTGGACACATAAAACTCTAGATATGGATAGTACACAACACACAACCTTTGACTCCGTGCAGATTCAGCGACCTGGACATATCACTTCGGTTGGGCCCATTAATGGCCAAATATAGATTTGGTGTCTCCATAAGATTTGTATATAATTACATTTTGGACCATACCACAAAATATCAGACCATTTTGATGCATGGAATTATCATAATCTACCCAAAAGTGGACATGTGTTCATGGGAACCATGCAGTTTTGGCCCATTTTCCTTCTTGATCATCTATGAGGCCTCCAAATCACCTCCTCCTGCAATAGAATCATAAAAAAAAGTAACATTGACATTTTAAAAATTGATAAACAAAAAATAAATGATTCAAACATGGAATTAATTTTTTTTTTATTTTTATAATTGTCAATATAAAACAAGTTTAGCATAGTGGTGTAAGGGTGAAAATGAAACAGTGAATTGCGGTGCGATCAGATAACCTGTGCTAATAATTTTGGTTTTGGAAAATATTTGAAGACAATATAAATAAATTATCATTATTCTATATATCTTATGATTCATTAAAAGTCATATTTAGTGATTTAGTAATGAAAATTTCATTTTTAATTTTCATTTTATAGTGTAAGAGATGAAGTTAAATTGATCAAAGCATAAAGAAAGGATAAAAGTGTATTGATGATATGGAAATAAATCAAGTAAATTTTATTATGTTCTATATCTTAAGAGTAAATGAATTAATCAACTATAGGAAAATTATATTGAATAAAAAATGTTATCCTATTACCTTAAATTCTGGTGAATCGATGGTTTTTTCACACCTCACTTTTTTTTCATGGTCTGGTCATTGCCTTTCTCACGATCATTCTGTTTCTTATGATTAGTATTTTTTGTAATTATCCATAATTATTTGAACATTAATTTTTCCTCCATGTCTATATTTTCACTTCCCACTGACACTATCCAATTTGGAATCCTAGTTATGTGTTATTCCAGATGACCATCATATTTCACTTTCCCTCCTTTCATGAAGAATTATTATTAACGCGTTTTACGATGTGGGTTTTCAACTTAGGGGAATTTTCAAATTGAAAACCCTTGATGACCAAGATAAAATTTTAATGGAACAATTTATTTAAGGGGGTATAATATAACACACTGAATGTTTTGAATACTATGCTCAATAGCCTGCTTAACACGTAACACCAATCTTTAAGAAAACTGTGATATACTATTAAAATATAATTATTTAAATGTAACATATGCATTGAATTGGAAGATGTGAATATGTTTAACCACATTATTATATATATAGTGTCCCCAATAAATAAAAATTTACTGATTAACTATCATTAAATAAGCACTCAAATACCAGTGAAGTCAACTTGTGCTTCTAAAATGCATTTCCATCAAAATTGGTTTTTAATAATTTTTATGATAAATCATTATAATTAATTTCGACAACATTTATAAATTTTATTTGATAAAAATTATATCATTTTTGAAATAATCATGTCAAAATTAGCATAGGGTAAAATTCTGGGATTTTTATAAAAATATTGATTTTATAGTGAATATAGAAAAATAATGATTTTTATTGAAACATTCCTTTTCATTTCAAGAATTTAAAAAGTTATATTTTATTTTAAAATGATTTTGAATTAAAAAAGTTCATTTATTTTATTAATAATCCTATTAAATTCATTGGAATCAATTTTTGTTGTATTTTGGTATAATAACATTTTATACGTAAGAAAACTTTTATTTTTCTAGAAAACTGTTTTTCATCGCATGATAAATTTTAAATAAAATCCTTCCACTTTTATAAATTGAATTTTATCAAATATAATTAATATTTTTAATTAGAATAATTATTATTAGTTAATAAGTTCAACTTAATTTTTTTTCATTATGAATAATAACCATAATAAATATTTGTCACCTTGGTAAAAGCGGTAAAATTGGGTTAAAACCATGGGATAATACATCAAAATATCATGAACAAATGACTTTATCCCATTTTATGAGTGTTTTTTGACGAAATTTATTCTTAAGGAGTTTTTATTTTAAATTATTATTCTGAAATTCGGAACCAAAGCTTGACTTTTGTGAAGATAAGTAATATCTTATTCAAATTAAAAATTATTTTTGGGTCATTTAATTTAATGGCATGGTTTGAAGATTATATTTGGTCTTAGCATTACCCAAACATCTAAAAACCTTCATTTTTTTATTATTTTAAAAAAAAATTCATGGAACCCAATTTAGTACCTTATTTCAAGGTTAAATGATTTTTACTCTTAAATCATGTAGTTTCCAAAAAATAATTTTCTTGATTTTTGTGTTGTTATATTAAAAGTAATTTTTACCACATAAAAACATTAAATGCAATAAAATAAATTTCAAATTTGGAATCAAAATTTATGAATTTGGTTATAAGGCATGTAACACTCTAACTCAGGAGCCACTTAACTGATGCTCTAAGTCGATGTGCTATATGTCCTTAAATGCACTTCCCCATGTTACATTGGATACTGACTAGTAGTGTGGGTATATTGGGTGATTATGAAGAGTATATTCCCTTTGGTGATGATAATAATAATACTGGTAATAATAAAAACACTATGGAAGTAGTAAACTAACTCCGCAAATGAAATATTAAAACAAAAGAAATAACAAGACAAAAGAACACCTGCTAAACATACTGAATAAAGTCTACATGTATTGATAGTCATACATAATTATAGAAGATTGTCCATTGGGCGATCATACGATCACATAATCAAAACAAAAAAATATCTGAAAATTAGGACAAAAGAACTACCTGACCCATCTTCCAAAAACCATGTCATATATCCCATGCTCCCTTAGTACATCCCATCTCACTAAGGTCCAAACCACGAGCCTAATCTATTTCCTCCACTCAAATCCATAAAGTTTTCACATGTCGTAAGGGGACCATACAGGCTGTGGGTATGAAATTAGAAGGCCACCACCAACTTATTCTTAACATACAACCATACATATACTAGTGCATGAAAAACATAAATATAATAAAATAAATCATGCATCACATAACCCACTTCACCTATGTTCAATAGCCACGAGGGAGCCTCTACTTACTTTCGCCACCACCAAAGTGAAATGATGCATCTACTATCTCTCTAACCACAATAACCGCTTGTCTTCCAATCATTCACCTACCACATAGAACCACATTCCAATCGTTACAGTAAGAACCACATGTCCCCACCCACCTGAGTATCCAAACATTTCCATAAATTTAACCAAATATCTAAATGTCAATCCCATAAACACATCTAAATTCCATTATTCTTCCACTTATTCAGACATCATTTTCTCAATAGCTTGACATCCAGAGGCAAATCTATACACATCCATCAATAGTTCCAGACCATTTTCCTTAATATAAAAAATGGGCCTTTACCCCAATCCAATGGTAATACATACCATCAACCATGGATTAATATGGTGAGAACCTCTTCTGAACTAATGGTCATCACTATATCCTATTCTGCAAGATCTATAGAGGTATTCACTCACAATGAGTGGTCAAAAACACCAAAATGGGCTCATATCCTATGTTTACATGACCTTGATGACACTAGAACCCATCCACATTGATCAAAAATCACCAATGACCCTAAGATACAACTCTGTAGAATCCATATCTCCACCAAATCTAGTGATAAACATCATAGAAGGTCTCACGGGCCATGCCATACACATTTACATGGAACCAACATAGCCATAAGGTTACTTTAATAAATATACATAACTAGAAACAACCTACTAAACAAACCAAAAAACACTGTTTAATACCTTCCATGCCATAACTATCCTATACTCACCTTACATCAAATGTAGTCACCCTTCAACACCTCCCAAGGATAATAGAAAATAAAAGTAGCATAAAATAGGTCATACACAGAGCCCCCACTCATGAGTATTTACTATGAATTGAATAACACATGTATAATAATGATAAATATAGTCACAACCTACCTTATACTCATATAATACTCTAGTAGAAGATCGAAATCTGATTTGTATTTAGATGGTAGAAATTAGAAAACCTGATAAAAACCTAGAAAATAGGGTGTAATGATATAAAAAACATAGAAAGATGTAATATAAATAAAATAAGATGAAATAAAGAGTGTTACCCTTACCCCATTATACCACCTATAATTAAAAATGATAAAAATTGTTGAGAAATGAGGGAGATCCTTCAAGGATCCCTAAATGAGTGGAAGATGGATCCTCTACTACTTCCTTAGCCGAATGACCCCCTTTGTTTCCCTCTGTGTTTTTTTCATATAAAAATAGTTTCATGTTGAGAAAATTACTTTCACACCATGAAATCCTCGGGTAGGGGGAATGATCACCTGTATAGAAATTTCACACAATGAACTACAAGTTCACAGTATAAAAGGTTGTCGGCTACAACCTTTTTAGCCTTTAACTACTCTATTTCCCTCAGAAGTATCCTCATGTCACTCTTGAGGCCTAAAAAACTTAAAATCCATACAAATATGTGGGTTTAGTCCCTCCATAATTTTATTTTCACATACAAAAAGATTTGGGATCGTAAAACCTCCCCGCATCTCAATAGCTTTCCCCAAACTATTTGGCCACACACTAACTTGATCCCTCAAACACCTTAAGAATCCCACTCTCTACATTCCCATACCATGAGATGATACTGAACATATTAATCTCACTTAAAAATATTGAACTACCCCAGGTACTCAATAGTCTAATTCATATAATGGAACTCCCAACCTCAGGAATTACCTACCCAGTCACTTCCCAACCCATTTCCCATCACCCCGATGGTTCCACACTGACCACCCCTTCAAACATGCACATCCCAAACCTCAAATAATGTCAATACCATATCATATCAAATTATTGTTTTTCATCCACATAACATATGGAATCTATAGGGACCCATATCATGGACAATTCCAAAACTTATTTCATCACATTTAATGCAAAAAAAATCCTATATCAAATATAATGACAAAAAATAATTCCATGATTCCATCACATCCCCTATCATTCATGCCCCATTCCCAATGATCACATATTAAACAGAACCTAGTTTATTTACCTACCAACATGTGCACCTCATGAAATTGTTTTTTTCAGGAAAAAAACAAAATAACAAAGCCAAACTCCCAGAATACCTATAACCATTGTCAGTTCCCTATCCTTATTTGATCCTTTCAGCTCATCCGCATGCGGCCGGCCTGAAACCTGTTTGCCAAAAAACTTTCCTCTCAATGGAGTTGTACCAACTATTGTACACTACCCCCACAATTGGGTATCTCTCTTCCAAACTAAACCTACTTGTGAAGTAATATCCAGACTTACCAATGTCAGTGCATCCACCATCCCTACCTTAGATCCTTGAGTCCAACCCGGTCCCTTACTCCCAGTTATATGATATGTATTTTGGAAAAACCTATCTAGATATCTCATATATCCATATACCCAGAATTCATTGGGAGGCCTCTCACACTGAGTCCAACATTTCCCAAATTCTCACACTAAAAGAACATCATCAACGATCCACTCCTTGGTGGCCTCCCATAGTCTTTGAATCGATTTCCCTACTAAGACTCCTCATGAACTCACGACTACCCTAAGTACTACTGCCAAGCTTACTTGATGTATTAATTCATCTTGGTAAGTTCATATTCATCAAGTTCCTCTCATCAATCAATTCCTACTTCATTTACCTTGAGAGCAAGTTCAATATTAAAATATTCACCTATACCCTAATGGCATACCACAAACCATTCACAAACCATCCCACCATGGAAACATCATGTCCTATTAGAGTGGTTGAAAAACGATATATGTCATGAAATTCCTAACATACTCCATAACCTAGGTGTCTCCCTTCTATAAGTGCATAAACTCATAATCTCTATCTACCCTCAATGTATCAGGGAATATATTCTTGAGGAAAATGGTCTCAAATTACTTCCACATAAATCCATCAGGTATTCATACATGTACATGTATGTACCACCTATGATTTTATGATCCCCTAATAATATAAGTGGAAAAATTCAACCTATGTCCTAAGGGTGTCTCAATATGATTGAAAATATTCTACATTGACTCTATCCATAATTATGATGTTGGTGGTCCACCCTCACCTTGAAACAAAGGGGGATTTATATGACTTAAAATATCACATCATATATTCTATAGATGGATTAGCTCCACGTGATCCCCATTTAATACTCTAAATGATTCTCACTAAGCTCTCCCCGAGCTACTTATCTATCCATGTTCCCATCTCTGTTTCCTGCTGCAACTGTCCTGCTTTCCTCAGAGCCTCCACTAATAGATCATGATCTTCCCTACCCTTAGGGAAGTTATCCTATGTATTCTTTATTAAAACAAAATTCATTTCTCCCTAATGCTCCACTAGATCCTATCTATGATTCATCATGTTGAGAACCAAATACCATGATCAAAACTAATAATAACAGTCCAGATATCACCAATAGGGAAAGTTGTAATAGCTATCATACCTCACAACCCTTACACTACCGTATCACACACATATCATCTATCCTTAGGCACCCCCTTACCCACCCATATATGATTCTAGCATCACATGAACCATATTCACATACGATCACATACCAATCACTATAGTAACCACATACCTAGGCAGGTTGAGTTGAATTCCACCAAGAGGCTATGCAGGAAAATATTTTTATCATATTGTTGAAATTTTAAACAAAGAAACCCCATTTATTGTATTCCATGTTCCATGAAACAATCACAAGAACACACATATTTCATGTGAACCTAAGTTCCTATCATGATGCACGAATTCTCTACCATTTCCCTTCGGTCCAAGATTTAAAACCAAAATTAGTAATAGAAAACATAACATAATCAAAATCAAATAGATTAATTGTAAATATAAAAACTAGGACATCAATCCCTTTTACCCTGGTAACTTGGAATTCAGTTTATATAGGTGATATCCAGACACATAACAAAATCTCCATCCTAAATTTTGACACTTTCCTAGGTGCTAGTCTACCATAACCCAAATAACATACCATTTTCAGAAACCCACTTTTAATACTACTTAGAAACTAGCTAAATGTTGTTACCAAATGTTCATATCCAAGTTTTTTGATCTTGCAAGGTAACACCAAAAAAATACAACTAAAATACCACTTTGTAACATCCTAAATTAGGATCCAATTAATTGGTTTTCTGAGATGATTCACTACATGGCTGTAGGTGTGCCTCCCTATATGCCCAAGCCTACAAAATAACAACAAGGATCTACTAGGTGATAGTGTAGAGACTATACCCTTTAGTGAATATAGTAATATTGGTATTAATAACAACACCATGAAGCAACAATCCAACTCAATGAAAGAAATATTAAAAAAATTAAATCAACAATCCAAAATCACACATGCTAAACATACCAGATAAAGTTCATATGTCATGATAGTCATACATAAACATATAGGATTTCCCTTAGGCATATCATTTAAGAAAATAAGCTAAAAAACAAAAAATATCCCTATCTCAACCCAAAATAACCACCTGATCCATCTATAAAAAACTATTTCTTATATCTAATGAACCCTTAACACATCCCGAATCACTAAGGTCCAAACCATAAGCCTGATCCCTTTTCTATACTCAAATCCATAAATTATACTGGCATCCCGAGGGGTCCATATAGGGTGTGAGTATGAACTCATTAGTCCACCACTAACATGAACTTAAATTACATATATACATATACTAGTGTATGAAAAACAAAAATAAAAAATAGTAAATCATGCATCACATAACCCGCTTCAACTGTGATTGACATCCACAAGGTAAAATTTACATATATTGACTAACACCAGAGTGGAATGATGAATCTAGTAGCTATCTACCAGAAGAAACCTCAGTCTTACAACCATACACTTACCACATGACACCATGTTCTTACTATTACCATAAGAAAAAAATTTCATCACCTTTTTTAGTATCCAAACATTTATACCATGATAACACAACATCCAAATGACATGCCCATAGAGATATCTCAATTCCTTTAGACTTACACATATTCAATCACCATGGATTTATCATTCTAACATCCTGAGGCATTATGACATCCTTTCTTCAATAGTCCCAACCAATTTAACATGGAATAATGAGCCTTATCCCCCATCTGATGGTAACACAAACAATAAATCAAGGATTTATAAGGGGATCACCTTCTTCAAACTAATGGTCATCACCATCCCCTATGTTGTGACACCTATGGAGGCCTCCACCCATAATGAGTGGTCAAAACCATCTCATTGGGCCCATATCCCATGTGAACAAGACCTAGATGATGCTTTTATCCAACCATAGTAAGTAGAAATCACCCAAAACCCTAATCTATAACTTTGGAAACTCTCCGTCACTACTAAATCCAGTGTTCAACATCACTCAAGGTCTCATGGTATTTTCCCAACATGTTTCCATGGAACTAATATAGCCATATGGTTTTTTGATAAATATACATAACTAGTAACAACCTATCAAACTAACCGTGGAACCCCATTTCATACTTTCTTTTCCATAATAGGCTTAAATTAACCATGTATCACATATAGGTACCCTTGAAAACCATCCACAGATAATAGAAAATAAAATCAGTATAAAAAATTTCATATCCAAACAACCCCACTCATGTCTCTTTTCTAGGAATTACATAACACACATATAAATAAGAGAAATATAGTAACCACATAAAATATACTCATAGATTATTCCTCACAAAAACATACCTTTAATTCAATTTAATATGGTGTAAATTGGAAAATAATAAAAAAAACCCTGAAAATAGGATGTATTGCCATAAATGATGAAATACCTTGAAGGAAGGATGAGAAATCAAAGGATAATGAATACATAGTGTTAAACTTACCATGAATTACCTCATAGGATAAAAAATATTGAAAACTATTGAGAAATGAAGTATATTATTAAAGTATCCCTAAATGAGAGGAAGAGGGGGAATCCACTACTTCCCTAGACGAATACCCCTCCCCCTTTCTTTCTCTCTTCATTTTCTTCTTCTTTTTTCCATGGAAAAAAGTTTCATGACCTGAACTTTCCTTTCATGATATAAAATCCTTTGTCAGGGGGAATTATCTCCTTATTTTCATGTTCATTCCTTGAACTATAATTTTATTTTGTGAAATCTATAGGCTGTAGGATTTTCATCCTCCAACTACTCCGTTTCACCCGAAACATGCCCCAGGTCACTCCGGACCCCTAAAACACTTTAAATACCTTAAAAAATGTAGGTTTTTTCCATCATTAATCAAATAAACTTGTAAAAATATACATTACTATAAAATCAACCTTTTATTTATGATCATATAATTAATTTATTATGGTAAAAATCTAGGTTATCATGGTTGAGGGTAAAATGGGTTTAAAGTAGATTAACAAAGATATAAAGATTAAAATGAATCCTAAAACTGTTTAAATGTGATTATTTGAGTTTATTTATAACATATCAGAAATTATATTTGAATTTTTAGTGCCTTGGTTCCAATTTAAATGATTATGTTGTTTATATTAATTAATCTTTTAAGAAATACCAAGTGTGTGTTTTCCCTCCTTTATAAAAGGATACCACCTATCCTCTATTATCCACACTTCATGAGCTATATATCCCATACAATACATGACATAATACCTTATTATATTCCTTCCCAATGTTCTAGATCTTCTTTTATTGAATAAATAACATCCTTTAAAGTCTTAAGGTGTAATACAAAAGAGGGTTCTCAACAAAGAGGTAAAACTCTTAACTGAGTACTTTCAGTTTTATTTCTTATTGTACCTTCTCTAAATATATGGAATCCATTATAAAATAATTAATTTAGTATCTTTAATATACTAAATTGTTAATATTATTATTTTACAACCATTTGGACATCTTTTCCATCTTAAATAAAGTGAAACCATCCCTCATGCGTACATACGACTTTCCGTCTCTACATAACGATATATTTAATTTTTCATAACCACCTTTCTTGGATGGTTATAAATATATAAATATTGAATATATATGATATGTATGATATAATTATGCTTCTTAAATTATAACATCATATCTACCTTCTTATATTCCAATTTTTTGGAAAATGATAACTTCGCTCGTACGTACGTGTGGACTACCACCTCCATGAATTGATGCGATACATTTTTCATTTATGATTTACATGGATGGTAAAAGGATAGTTTTGATGAAAATATTTGATAAATATGACATAATAATGAATATATAATGGTGAATTATCATTTAAAATTCTTTCATTCTATCTGTTAAATTGTGAAAACATCATTCATGCATATGTATGGCCTATCATATCCATGAATGAGATAATTCATTTTTCAATATTTACCATTAATGGACGAATATAATTAAACATATAATAAACATATATTATATTTTTTTATGATTAACATTATTTATTTTATGTATCCATAATCAAAGTATAAGGATATGAACTAGCAAACTGAAATTCACATGGAAACCAATGTAGTTAACACCTGAAATAATGATAATAATAAAATATTGTTAAAAAATTGTTTATGATATATTTTAAATGAATCAAATAAGATATTATATATATATATTGTTTTGGTATGTAATTATAATAAATATAAATTCATTATTTAGGAGGTTAAAATAACTTTCGAAGCAAGTCGAACTTGAGGCAAGGGTTTTCTTAAATCAACTTCCATACATTTGATTATAATTAAACTTCATGGAATTTTTTAGGCTGCAATTATGTGTGAAATGACCAATAATTATATAATGTTGTATTTAAACTTTTATTTTGTGTGTTTATATATCTAACACACAATCACTTCATTGATTAATTCTCACTTCAACGGTATGATCTTTTTAATGGGTTTCTTAACTCAATTTGCATTTATTAGGTTATACTTATACTTCATTGAAAATGATATTACATGATTATGTGTGAAAATACCTATTATTGTATTATTTTATTTTTATATTTTTTTTGTGTGGATTTAAACCAATTTAAAATAATCACTTCATTGATAAATTCTCACATCAATGATATGGTCATTATAATGGTGTTCTTAACTCAATTTCCGTTCACTCGGTTATACTTCTACTTCACTGACTGTCATACCAACATTATGTGTAAAATTAAATATGATTGAATTATGTTTTATTTCCACGTATGTTTTTTTGTGTTTACATTTTTTTCACATAATGACTTCTATTATTAATTCTCACTTTTATAATACAATCTTTATAAGGGATTTGGTCTTAATTTCCACTCAATTGATATATATTTAGTATTATGAACTTATATACTATGTGATGTATACACTAACCATTTTATTTATTTATAATTAAAATATATTTATTAATTAATATTTATGTTTCAATTTAAGTTTATAATTTTAGGAGGATCCAATTTAAAAGCTACCAAAGTGTTAAGGATTTATATTAACAATATCATTTTTAGGATTCCCCTTATTTTCGTTAATGGAATATTGTAATATATACATCATAAACTCTATATATTTTCTTACCCTCTATATATTTATGGATTTTAAAAGTTTTCTTCAAACGTTTTCTCTATTTGGAACTAGAATCAAGAAAATAAATGTTTAAAAGGAAAGCTAATCCTATTTCCCTTTTTTGATCGAGTATATTTTTCTTCCATGTAAATATTTTTCAATTTTTTACAAGATCATTTTTATTTTAAAAAATCATTTATTATGGATAATTTAATATTAAAATTTAATTTTTACAAGGTTTTAAGGGAATATATCTAATATTTTCTGAAAGTTTCATTTTCAAATTTCTTTATAAAAATTAAAAAAGAAATTTTCTTTTTAACATAAATGAAATTAATGGATTTTCCCACTCCCATAAATGTTTTACTATCTTTTAGCTTATTTTACATGTTTTCCATGGTTTTACAAAGAAAACTATTTAATGAAATATTATTTTAATAATTAAATTCAAGTTACCAAAAGTCATTATTTTAATTAAAAACCTATATTTGTGATGAATTTAAGATCATATTTTATCTCTTATAATTTTATTTATTTAATTTATCTTAAAAAATTCAATTTATTGTGATCATTTTTCATTTGAAAATTACATTTCTATTAAATATTCATATTATTTTTATCATTTATATTTTTATTTCCTAAAGAGTATTCCATTTCAATATATAGTGTTTTACTATGAAAGTTATTTGATTGATTGGTGAAATATTTATATTCCTTATCCTTTACTCAATACTGATATTTATTGATAAGGCATATTGTTTATTAATTAAATTGATCATTCAATATATGAGGAATGTATTGGAAATATAGTGATGGGTGTGGAATAGGATTTTATAGCCCATCGATGCATCGACATGTCTCATGATGCAAACTAGTTGGCCAAACTTACTAAATGGGGTTTTGGGGCATACCTACTAATAGTTTAAACTATATATGTGAAAGGAATTTATGGTAATGATATCATGATGCCCAATATTATGTATTTCTTTCATTGATAATTCATTTATTATTGTCAATGACATTACTACATTAATATTATCCATAGATTCATTTCATGATCAAATTATTGATTGAATGTATTATGTTTTTTGTTATTTACCAAGACATATTGATTAAGCATTATTTAATATTGATAGTTTCAACTTTACATAACCCTTACTAAGTATCTGAGATCACCCTTTATTTTTTTTCCATTCCCAGGATATGAAGATGGATATTATGAATAAAATCAAGAATGTGAGAATGTGTATTATGCTACATATTTTAAATTTAAAATCTAATATGGGAATCATGTATGTACCTAGTTCTTTAAGACTACTAAACTTATCAATCCTTAGTGAATTGATCCCTCTATCTTATTAAAATGTAATAAAGTAGACACCGACTATGGGTTACTGAAGTTGGGGTTGTTACAACTTGTGACTCTCAATGTGGGTTATGTGATATTAACTCCAAAGAACCCACATCCAAAGATGAAATGTTCCAAGCTTACTATATAGAAAAAAAATAGAATTATGATCTCATGTGTTGAGGAAACATTTTCAACACATTATCTGATGACTTATTTGACACAAATCAACATATTCCAACCAAAAAGGAGATATGAGACATTTTAAAACAAAATTATATCACTGAGGGTATGATGAGAAAAAAATTAATAGCAAGAAATTTAATTTCATAAACAATGTTAGGTAGTATATCTATCATAGATAAATTCTATGAAATAAAATGCATCTTACATCACATAATAAAAACAATAAGAACATGGATAATTTTATCATTGTTATATCCGTCATTGTTATATCCGTCATTGATAAGATACTCACTTCTTATAATAATTCTAAACATCTCAAAATAATTAGAAGAAATATATTTACTTTAATGAATTACTCAACTACCTAGAAATTGAGGAGGATAATAAAAATAAAAATGAGGAAAATGAACCTAAGGATGATAAATCAAATGTTCTCATAGTAGAGGGAGTATGTAAATTGGAGTCCTAAAATAAGAAAAATCCAAAATATACTTAAAAAAGAAAGGTGTAATTCAAGAAAATGAAAGGGTAATGCTACTTATATGGAAATACATGACACTTTAAATGAGACTATCATCTTTATAATAGTAAATATGGAATCAATGATTAAAAAAAGCACTTTGAAACCATGATATTATATGAGAATGTGATCAAGGATAACTCTATTTGGTGGATCTATTTTGGTTTTACACAACACATGTGCAACAAAAAAATTCTTCTTAAGAGGGAATAATCAGTAAAATATGGAATATTTCACTATATGGGAAACTTTGTTGGTATAAATGTACAAGTTAAGGGTGGGGTTGATATTGAGTTTACATTGGTAAATATCCTCAAAAAAAATTATTCCTTGTATGTTCCAGAAGTTTATAGGAAATTAGCCTCAAGGAGCTTATTAAATAAGCATGAGTTTAATGTTATATTTGAGGTTGATAACATTATTCGATCCAAAAGTGTAATCCTTATTTGAAATGATCACTTGTATGATATAATATTCAAATTAAATTAAAATATTGGTTCTTATTACATACTAGAATATTTTTATTTGTGGCATAAATGTTTAAGTCTCATTAATTTTATGAAAATTAATGATATATCAAAAAATGGAATTATTTACAAGAATTGATAAAACTGATAAAAAATATGTGACTTTCATGAAAAATAAAACAGATAGGGAACCATTTCCAACTATAGAATGAAAACTTAACTTGTTATAATTAATACATAGTGATGTATTTGATTAGTATGATACACCCACCATAGGAAATAAAAAGTACTTTGTAACTTCTATTAATAATTATTCTATATTTTCCCATATATATCTTATAAATGGTAAAGATGAATTTATAAATAAATTTAAGATCTATAAAAATGAAGTCGAAAACCATTGTATGCTTATAATTAAATGTATCAGATCTGAAAGGGGAGGAGAATATTATATTCCATTTTGTTTGAATCCCTTGGGATCATACATAATGTAAAAAATCCCCAAAAATCTCAAAAAAATTGTGTAGTTGAGAGAAATAATACAATAATAATGGAAATGGTTAATTTCATGATGTCTATATCGGGTCTCCCAAAAGGATTTTGTGGAGAGGCATGATTAATAGCACGTCACATACTATATAGGGTTTCAAAAAAATTAAATTTTATGACATTATATGAATTATGGAAGCATATGAAAACAAACACAAATTATTTAATAGCCATGAGTTGTCAGAAAAATATAAGAGTTCCTGAACCTAAAAGGTAAAATTAGGGAAAAAGAGGTATTTATGTCATATTTATTAGATATGTAGAGAATTAAAATGCTTATAGATTCATGGATATAGAATCAAATGATGTAGTAGCTATTAATACAATTATTGAATCAAGAGATGCTATCTTTGATGAATTTAGATGTACTTCCTTACCAAAGAAAGTCTAAATAGATAAATATAGATCAAATAAAAGTGTATTTAAAGAATATACTGTCAAAGCGGTCCAAAACATTAAACAACCTTTCATAGAAAATACATATAGATATGTTTTCTATATGTACATGTTTTAAGGAACCAATTATAGTATTGTTACACAAAATCTAGTTTTGGTTAATATATATTGTAACCCAAAAAATTTCAAAGTGGTTATGTCCCCTTATGAAGCATCACTTTGGAAGGAATCCATAAATGAAGAAATAAACTCTTTAACCATGAAAAATACATGGATATTAGTTAATGTTCCTCAATGTTAAAAATTTATAGGTTTTAAGTGGGTATTTAGAAGAAAATGAAAGGTTAATGGTATAATTGAAAAATATAAAGAAAAATTGGAATATAAGAGATTTTTCCAAAATGAAGGAATAAATTATTTCAATACTTATTTTATCATGGACATGATTGATCTAATTAGATTTATTTTTTCTTTAACTTCCATATATAATTTATAAATTCACCAAACAGATGTTAAACCATCATTTGTAAATAATGAATTAGATGATGAAATATATATGGAACAACCTAAAGATTTTATAGTATGTGATAAAAAAATAATGTTTGTAAATTAGTACAATACATATATGTTTTAAAATAAGAATGAAAATAATGGAATGGGAAATTAAATTTAGTATTTTAGAAAATTGTTTTATAGTTAAAAAATATGATAAATGTCTTTATAGTATGTTCTATAAAACCCATGAAGTTGTTATTTGTATATATATTGATGAAATAATTATATTTTAATTAATATGATTTTAGTAAATGAGGATAATTCTATTTTTTATAGAAACTTTGATATGAATGAATTGGGTGAATCTAATGTCATTTTGAGAATCAAAATTGTTAGAAATAAAATTTTATTCAAATTTCTCAATATCATTGTAGCATCCCATCTATTTCATGTGAGTTATGGATCCTTTTAACTTTTGGTTAAACCCTTATTTTAGTTTTCCTTATGGCTTAGATCTAGAAGCTGATCCCTTAGGTTGGTTGGTATGTTTGTAATGGAGCATATAGAGAGATAAAGGTTGGAGATAGTCATATTACATGAAGTGTATTCAATACATGATGTTCATTAGCCTGGGTATGCAAATTCACAACATGTAATGAACTTTACCCACAAGGGAAATCTTAAGCATTTCCTGATGTGTAAAGTATTTACAGACCATGTAAATTCACAGGATCTATTTTTTCAAAAGGAATCAGGGCCTTTTATTTTGATAGAAGCCTACCCCCTATCTTCTATCTCACACAAGAGGTCCACCATAGGTTCTCTCCCTCAAGCCTTACCATGTTTTTGATCTTATTCTTCCATTCAAACTCTGATTTAAGATTAGTCTGTCATTTGGATCACCACCATTTAGAGATTTAGTTTTTTTCCTTCTTTACTTGGTTTATCTCACTACTTTCAACATTATTTTTGTGTAATCTCATATGCCCTATTTTTAGAGAATTTTTATGTTTCAACATTTTATTATAATACTTACTGAACCAAAGGATGATACAATATGAGTATTCTACCTCAGGCTTATGGTTGATGGTCTATACCTTTTCCCTAAGGTTTTGATATCTATTTGACTATTGCCATTATGCCCCATGCCAAATATTTTAGTTTTTACTTATTAAATGAAATGATAATACCTAAAATGATTATTTATTCTAATTGGGGTCTCCCATATAGCACATAATCATGGTTAGAGGTTGTCAACCTTATCCCAAGCTACCATTCGGTGTGTTATTTAATCTTACAGATGTTAAAACACCCCTTTAGGTGTGTGAGATCATCGACCTTGTAGTGGGAGCCTTTAAAAATTAAATGAGTTATTTGGAGAGGATTATGCCTCGTTTTCCATGTTATTAAATGATATTAAGTTGACTAAATAGATGATTAAATTATAATTATAAATGGTTATGGACACTAAAATAGCCATTGTATTTTATTTTTTTACTTTCTTGATGTTTTTAGATCATGGTATTGAACCTGATACTTGTTGGTATGACACATATTACTGTTAAATGTATGAAAATTATTGATTTATGGTATGTCACTAACTATTATTAAAGGTATGAAACCTATTAATTGATGGTATGGAGCTGACTACTATTAAAGTTATAAAACCTATGATATCATGGTATGTAACTGGATTGGGTATTAAGGTATGGAAGCTGCGACACCTATGTAAGATTATTTATAGTATGGAATCAATGAGGAGGAATGAGGCCTAGTACATATAAATTCCATATATATTTACATATTTAAATATAGGTCTCCTTGGTTATACACCTTAGGACTTAGAACATGTAGGTCTGTTACTCTCATCACATGTGCATTTTCCCACGCTTGATATTACCTGCTGAGAATACTTTATATATATATTGTTTCTCATATATTTAGTAGGTTTACATTATATATTACACCATGGAATGGTTATATGTGACTTAATTTTCTGATTATCTATTATAATTGCACATGACTATAGTTATTTGTAGAAGTTAGATTTGTTATAGACACCATTGGTGGTGGCCTACTGATTTTATCTCAAATCCTATCCAGGCTGTCGATGGTACCCAAGAAGATTACATATATTCTAGTACGGAAAAGGTAAAGCACATAGTTATTGATACCTAATTTATTATAGCATGGGAGTGGGGAAACACAAGAATGAGTTTTGTCTTGTGATGCTATTGGAGACAGTGTTTTTGGTCTTTTTGTTCTTTTAATACATGTACTATACTAGATTAATTCTATCATGTATTTATATTTAATTTGGTTAGAGATATGTCATTACCTCATTTTTTATATGACACTAGATGTTAATATTGATGTATTTTATTATTATTACCTGGATGTTTAAGTTCCACCGATCTAGTTATCATTTTTTACTTCCAGTTTTTATACTTTCACTTATCTTATGGTTGTGTGACTCTGATTATGAGGGAATAGTCTCTCAACTATACCACTATGGACCCTTTATTGTATTTGGAAGCCTCTTGCATATGAGGAGGAGTGGTTGAGGTCAAGTGACCCATTGGCTCGGGGCACCACTTAGTGGATTCCGAGTCTAGATTTTACAAATTGGTATCAGAGCTTTATTTTCTTTTCCTTTATATTTTTGGATGGTATAAAGGAGACTAGGATGTGTTGATATTTTATAATCAGCCTATTTATGGGATTATCTAACCCACATACATTGAAAAATCCATATTAACTGCGATGGGATTTAATGTTAAGGTTTATTCCTATTATAGTTGATTTGATTACACCATTGGGTGATGAACATGACATGTGATGCTGTTATTATTATGAAGTTGGATTAAATTTTATCATTATCATGATATGGAATGGAATAATTGGTCTTGAAACATTTTATTAACCTTATAAGATGAATATGTCAGGCATTAGTTCATGCCATGTAGGTTGTATTTCCAGACTGCATAATACTTATTGTATGTGCCTTTAGTGATGTATCTGTTATGAAACTAACATTTCTATAGGAAAAAAGATTTAAAATAATGGGTTATTAAAGTGTATATAGAAACAAAAATGGATTTTGTCGCATATAGTTTCATGATGGAACTTTAAATAACCAATTATCACATTTTTTATTTATGTTATTGAGGTTTAGTAGGCTGAAACTTTAGTTTATTTGAAATACATGAGTGTAATTTGTAATCAAAAGAGTGAATGTAACTATATAGGTTGATAATGATGATTTATTCAGTCAAATCATCTTATATTAACTATTACCTTACCTTATTTAATGTAAATATTTGGACATAGTTATATGAACTACAAATTACAAATTATAGACCATATACTCATATAAATTAAGAATGGTATTTTAGATAACTGGTCTATTATCAAAATGAAATAATTGTTAAGTATTTAATTTAAATATGGTCACCATTGAATTGGGATTCCAATTTCCAATTAAGGGGTATTCTCATTTATAACCTACAATTTCCAGTCTATATACTGGGAACTTTATAATAAAATAGAGATTTTGAAGTAGCTCAACACCAGTAGTGGGTAATAGGTAGTGTCAATCATATTCTTTATGATCATTATTATTACCCATCCTAGATTTAAGAGAAGTAATAGTGGTATTAATATTATATAGAAATGTCTTGTACCAATACTCTTCTTATACCTATGATGTTATCATTATGAAAATCATATTTGAGGTGTGTACTTAGTATTTGTAGAGATTTTTTACCACAACATCCTTGGGTTATATGCCTGGAGGGTGGTGATGACAATGCTCCAGAGGTGGTAGGCCCTGAGTGAACAATGTTACCTATAGTAGTGCCGCATGTGGAACCTCCTGTTATTCCAGATATGGGTGATGATTTCCAATTTCAAGGGGAGTTTATGAGGATTATGTATAATATATAGGAAGTTCTGTAACCTACCACTTCTATGGGAGAGTTGAATCGATTGTTTCAAGAGTAGCACCGACCTACTTTTTTAGGGGATGGTGGACCCAAGGAAATATAGTTATGGATTGAGAGGGTCTTATTCCATATTCTACATCCTTTAGATACATACTCAAAGGAAAGTGAATCTTACTACACATATTCTTATTGAATATTCTAAATGTTGGTGGGATATTATGAACTAGGCAGGTCAAAATGAGGAAGCGATTTGGAGGGATTCTCTATCTAGATTCTATGAATTGTTTTCCCTGAGACCTTGAGGGATGATTTTACCAGCGAGTTCATGAAAGTACATTAGGGTTCAATATCTGTTATGGATTACTTGTCTCATTTTATAGATCTTAAGTGCTTTCCCCGGTCTATACTTTTTATGAGACAAAAAAGAGAGACATTTTAAGGATGGGCTTAGGAATCCAGTTTGTTATTTGGTGAATGTTTTTAGTTGAATACCGTATTAAATAGTAAACTAGGATCTTATTACTGAATAATCATAAGATAATTTGGAGGTCCGAATCAAATTGGACGAACTTCTCAACCCAGTAGTGTAGTATCTGGTGGAAGGAATCATTGCTTTGAGACCTCTCATGTGGGTAGTACCAGTCATAGTGCATGCACTACTAGTTCTATAGTATTTTATCAGTGTAGAAAGAAGGGGAATGTGAATCATTAATGTGATAGGTCCCTATTTGAGCGATGATCTTATTTAATGATGGGCCATTTAGAATGGTTTTTCAATGTTTTCCCTCTAGTGGACTATGAGAGATGATCATCACTAAACTCGAGTCCTGGAGAAGGATTAGAAGCTCTGTGTTAGGCATAGGGGCGGAGTGCTGCCAACTGACCAGCTGAGGAGGTGTTCATGGCTAGGGGATCCAGACATCAGTTACATAGTATCAGTAGAGTGGGTCTACTCAAGCAAGTCATTTATTATCTTAGGTCCAAGTAATAGGCCAAGTTTATGTAGTTAAACATGTTCTAGGGGAGAAGAGTCTCAAACCATTTATAGTATTAGGTATGATTTTAGTATCATCTACCCTGGTGTCTGTTTTTTTTGAAACACAAACTTCAAATTATTTTATTTTTTTGGATTTCTTGTATATATTTTCACTTGAAATTTAGTACTACTTTGGGGTGATATCCCTTGATACCCCTTTGTGTACGCATTATGAGAGTGTACACTAGTGTAAGGAGTACCCACATGATACATGAGACTATCATTTTCTATGGAACATCTTCATACCAGAGATTTATTGTTTCAACAAGATGGACTGGTTAGTTCCGTATCATTCCTACATGGATTCCTATCACTAGAGTGTGTCATTTACATAACCATAGGTTGAATATTATGTTCACAAGGGAGACTGGGATGTCTACGCTAGTAGATATGGACTAGATCATCATGGGTTGAGTGGCGTGATATCCTAGATTTCTATCCTTTATATGGACGACCATGGATTACATCGGGTTGAATTTCCTCATATAGTATATTATTATAGGGATGTTTCCTGAACAACTTTTCTGGCTTACCTCTTGAGATATAGGTGGAGTTTTCAATTGAGCTGGTTCCATGAGATTCATCGATGTCCATTAATCCTTACATTATGTACCTACTAAGTTGCATGAGCTCAATAGATATCTAGAGGACTTAGAAGCTAAGGGTTTTATTTGGCCCAGTAATTCACCTTAGGGTTCAACAGTCCTTTTCACCTAGAAGGCAGACAGAACCCTTAGGTTTAATATAGATTACTGGAAGTTTAACTAGATTACTATGAAGAACTGATATCCCCTTACTTGTATAGATATACTCTTTGATCATCTCTAAGGAGCTCAAGTTTTCTCAAAGATTTACTTGAGGTCAGGCTATCACCAGGTACGTGTTACACCTTTGGACATACCTCCTACATTGTTCTATATAAGGTATGGTATTTATGAGTATATGGTATGCTTTTCAATCTCATGAACATGCTGGAAATTTTCATGGATTTGAAAAAGTTTACTTCATGGATTTTGTTATCTCAAAGGTAGGAGTGTCAGTTGACCTAGAGAAGGTGAGAGCTATAGTCACCTTGGAGAAGCCCAAGAAAATTTTTGACATACATTGTTTCTTGGGTATATCGGGTTATTACAGGCACTTAATTAAAGACTTTTCATGCCTAATAACACCTCTTATGAGATTGAATAATAAGGGTGTGAATTTTATATGGTCATAATTTTGTGAGATAGCCTTTCAGGAGCTATATGGAACCCTAATTTTAGAATCGACCACGATTCTTCTAGAGCTGGGTAAAATAAATATAGTCTACTGTGATGTAGTAGGCATTAGGCTAAAAGTATTTTTGATGTAGGATGATTGGCTTGTCGTGTACACATACATAATTTGAGACCACATGATTCAAATTACTCAAAACATGATCTTTAGTTAGCAGTTATTGTTAAATCCTTGCATTATTGGAGGCATTACCTACTAGGATATCATTTTTAGTGTTTATGGATCAATATATTATGAGGTACATTTTCAAATAGTGTGACATAAAAATATGGCATAGAAGGTGGGTTGAATACCTATAGTCATTTGAATTTAATCTTTCATATACACATGGGAAAGGCAATCCTGTAGTGGATGATTTAAGATGGAGGAATCAGACACAAGCCTTTTTTGAGGCTAGTAGTGAGTGGTAACTTATGGACCTATTTTCTGAGATTCACTTAGAGGTTTAGGGCCATCATAGAAAGTATGTAATTATATCTTTATCCATGACCTATTCAATTTTGGAGAGAGTAAATATGAGGAAATTATCGGATCCTGAGGGCCTAGTACTAAGGGAGAGTTTTTCAAGAGAGGATCCGCTGCTTGGATAAATTGTCGATGAGGGTGAGGTCTTGCACAATCGTAGATATTTATGTGGTTCTATAAAAATATGTGAGGATTTTATGTTAGAGTCACATTCTTATACATTTATGGTACATCCCGATATTAAAACAATGTATCATGACCCACATAACCAGTATTGGTGGCCTTGTATGAAAAGGGAGATATCTGGTCTTTTTAATTGATGTTCCACTTTTCAGTAGGTGAAGGAAGAGCACCAGTGGCCAGCAGGGATTTTATAACCATTTAACATTTTTCAATGGAAATGGGATGATGTCATAATAGATTTTTTAAATATATTACCTATATCCTATTAAGGATGTGATGTAGTATGTGTGATCATCGAAATGATCATGAAGGTTTCTCACTTATTACCTATTAGAGAGACCTTCTCAATGGATGAGATTGTGAGACTTTATGTTCATGATATTGTTCAACAACATGGATTTCCTTATAACTTTATTTTAGAAAGGTATTCTAATTTCATGTCGAGGTTTTGGAAAGATTTAAACAGAGGTTTGGTTGTATAGGTAATTTTAAGAACAACCTTTCACCCTCAGACCGATGTTCAGTTAGAACAAATGATAAATGTTTTAGAGGACATTCACTGAGAATGTGTCCTTTATTTCATAGGTTCTTGGGATAAAAATATACATTTGATTGAGTTCACCTACAATAATAACTTTCAGGTAAAGATACAGATGGATCCCTATGTGGATTTATATGGTAGTTCATGGCACTCACATTTGCGATGGTTAGAGGAAGGTAAGACAACTTCACCTGGACCTATTCTTGTTTAGAAGACTTCAGAGGAGGTTTAGTTGATTAGGAAATGAATGGATATAGATCAGTCATGGAAGTAGTCAAATGAAAATCATCCCCATCAGCCACTAGAGTTCAAGGTCTGAGATCTAGTATTCTTGGGTGTATTGACTAGACTTTGGAATCAATAGTTTAGATAGACGGTGATGTTTTCACATAGGTTAATTATAACTTTTGAGGTTGTGGAGAGAGTCAAGATAATATCCTATCAGTTGTAGTTACCTTCGAGGTATTAGGCTATACATGACATCTTTTATATTTCACAGCTTTAGTGGTTCTATCCAGATACTTTTCATATCTTTCATCTTGATGAGGTTGAGTTAGATGTTGATGTGTCCTTTGAAGTGAATCATATCTATAATGTAGACCAGAGCACTACGAATCTCCAATGTTTGTCATTTACTCTACTACAATTGATATGAAAGAACAACTGTGTACAGGATGAGACCTAGGAGGAGAGGCCCACATCCGTGCTCAATGGCCAATGTTATTTTTAGATGAATATTTAACACCCTTAGAAGGGAAACTATGGGATGAGTTTCTTTTAGGGGGGAAGATTGTGACATCTTGGATTTTTTATGTGAGGTAAAAATCCTTTTAACTTTTGGTTAAACCCTTATTATAGTTCTCCTTGTGGATTCGATCCATAAGATGATCCCGTAGGCTAGTTGGTATGTTTGTAAAGGAGGAAAAAAGGGATGAAGGTTGGTTGCAGGATAAGTACACAAAATGTATTTGGAATACATGATGTGTATTCAATACACGATGTGTACTAGCCTTGGTAGTCCGTTTCACAACGTTTAATGAAATTTATAGAGAGTGGAAATCCCAAGTATTACATGATGTGTAAAGAATTTACATGTCATGTAAGTACCTGATATCTTTTTTTAAAAAAAATGTGGTAGGTCCTCTAATTTCGACAAAAGACACCCCTCACTTATCTCTCACACATGAGGTCCACTGTAGAAGCCCTCCCTCAAGACTAACCTAGGATTTGATTCTATTATTCTCTCTAGACTCTGATTTGAGATCCTTATATCACATTGGATCAACACTGCTAAGAGATTTAGTAAGTTTTCTTCTTCCCTTGGTTTATGTTACTGCTTTCAGTGTTATTTTGGTGTAAGCTCATATGCCCAATTTTCACAGAATTTGTCTATTTCACAATTTTATTCAAATCTAGAGAAAACCAAAGGGCAATAATGGATTAGTGTTCTTCCATAGTATTATGGTAGGTGGTCTATAACTTTTCACTAAAGTTTTATTTTCTATTTGACTGTTGATGTTGTGCCACACACCGAACATTCAAGTCGCTACTTCTTAAATTAAATGATAAGCCTTAAAATGATTATTGAATCTAATTTCTATCACCCATGTATCACATAATCATGGTTGAAGGTTTTTAAACTATTCACGAGCCACCCATGTGGTGTGTTATTTAATCTTACCTATGTTAAAACAACCCTTTGAGAATGTGAACTAACCACCCTTTTAGTGGGATCCATTATTAATTAAATAGGTTAGTTGGAAAGGACCATGCATCCTTTTCCATGTTATTAAATGATATTGAAATGACTAAAAAATTGATTAAATGATAATTATAAATGGGTATGGACACTAACATTTCCATTTTCTTTTATTATATTACTTTCTTGATGCTGTAACATCATGGAATGGCACCTGATACTTATTGGCATGGCACCAACTATTTTTAAAGTTATTGAACTTATAAGTGAATTTATTTTATACATTTTTGATAATAAAATACATTTATTCTGATTATCTTTATTGTTAATGCATTATTATACACTTGATATTTTCTTCACGTTTTTTCCAGATTAGATAAGTTATGGGAGATGAGAAAAAGGAGTGGAAACAATCATGATATCCACTTAAAAGAAGATTTTCCACAAATAAATATGATCATAGAGAACATATAGGAAAAAAATTAAGAACTGATGGAAAATGGGGCTTCTAAATTTGAAAATTTACTTTATATGTCATGAAATTAGTACAAGTTGTGAACCAGTGTAAGCTGTGAAAGAAATAAAAGTCAATAAGTAGAGGAAACTAGCATGGATTGAAGCTCACTTGTGTAATGGTGTGACACATTCACGCCATGACACATACCATGAATGCACAAAAATCCCGAAGTTTGTGAATTCAGTACATGTGGTTCAAAATCTACACAAGTTGTAATCACTACATGATGTGTAAAGGTTAGGTTGGCCCAAAAATGGATAGTTTTGATTTATTTTAGATTTTTACATTATTTACGACCCAAGAACCACTTATGAAAACATTTTTACCCATCCTTAATGTTATTGATTGGTGAAAAATACCACGTGATGTATATAAATAGAGGATAGGATGTTTCTTTTAGATTCATTTAGAAGGCACCTCTAATGAGATAAAACTATGCTGATACTATGATGAGTTGAATATGATTTTTATTTTCCTACCCCCATGACTAGAATGATGGGGTGGAAATCGTGTGAATAAATTTTTAGGTAAGGTGGTTGATTATTTAAGGTATTTTATTTTTTAAATGAAACTCATTTGGGTATTTTTCCACAACTCCAATTTCTAAAATCTCTTCTTTACTTTTTCATTAATTAATGTTGCATGATTGGTGAGGGAGTAATTCTTTTAATGAATTCACTAGATAATGATTCATAGCATGACCATTGGGTAGATTATTTTCTATTTTTAAAAATTGTTTTGTGTTTCTAAGTAATTTAATACTCGAAGTAACATGACCATTGTGAAAAGATAACATTAGCGATTTTAGGGGTTTTCTACCATGACCATTGGATTCTCCCTAACTCGATTCTGAAACCTGTGATTTATTTTTCATTATTTTCCCCCTAATAAATCATAAACCTGAATTTTAAATTTTCATGTAATTTCTTTCTACTTTCTTAAAATTATAATCAATCATCATCTCTTCTTTTAATAAATCTGTTTAGTTTTCTTTCATAAAATTATTTAGGTTTTTTTATTAATTTAATATTTTCTCCAACCCTATACCTATGGGTTTGAACTCTGACTTTCATATCCTCTACTACCTTGTAGTTTAGTTGTTCATTTTATTTGTGCTATAAATTTATAAATTCTGTAACCCTGTGGAATTAGTTATGCATGTGAGGCTATCTAATGTTTTGGAATAGTTTTTCAGATATTAGAGGAAAATTTATTAGTTTAATAATTCTGGAAAACTCTTTTTTTATCTTTTATATTTCTTTATTTTAGTGTAGGATTTTTGTTTATTTTTTTTTAATTTTTACCACACTGGGTATTTTTGGTTATGATAGAAGGGATACATGCCATTATGACTACCAAGGATAGGTTCAACTTCCTACTAGAAGATATGGTTCATCCACTCAATGAAATTATAATGACAAAAAATAAACCAAATGATCACTCGCAACTATATCCAAGCGAGGGAAATACATCACCCTAAAGCCCGATACCAAATTTTGAAGAGGTATGTCACTAGAAAAGGATCATGGAAAAAGAATTAGAGGTAAGTACAACTTTCGAAGCTAATATTTATTCTAACCATGACGCCCTAGACATTACTTGTTTAGAGGATGAAGGAGACCTTGCTGTACAACATGAGTGAGTAGAGGTAAAAAAAAGACAGATGCAAGATGAAGAAAAATAGAACAAACAAGAAGAAGATCCCTTAACTGCTGAGATGATTCAAAGATTCCTCACAAAACTAGCACTATAGATAAAGGAAGAAGAAGAAAATGAGGAAAAGATGACTTTCACATTTAAAAAAAATTATTATATATTGGAGTATCATAAGAAGAAGAAGAACTAGATGCACCTTGTGATGATTACACAAAGGAAAAAATGAAGAAGAAATGACAACATAAGTTGAGTATCTAGATGTTGAACATGAATAAAATAAACACACATGAACAAAAATTGAAAAATAATATTTTTACTGAGTCTATACTGAAACTGATACCCTGTTAGTTGTACTCATACAATCGAGACTCTGATCACCACCACATATTTACATGACAATTTTATTGAGGAGAATTTGAACTGAGTTGAGTGTATTTCAAAGTCAAAATTGGGTGAAAACAAGATGGTTTTCCCTATAGAACACTCTAGTTATCTAAACCATGTATAGTTGAGCTAAATGACCGTAAAAAAAGAGTATCTTCTAGGAGGAAACCCATTTTTATTGATTTCGTGGAATTTAGATTTCATTCTTTCTTAGGATTTAATTTTATATTATTATATAATATCCATACCCCTTAGAATTTTTGATCATATTAAAAGAACCCGTACTTTCACTTGTTATTTATCATTTTTAGGTCCATCAAAGGTATGAGTATAAAAGTAGTACGGGGAATAATAAGAATCTATGGTACCAATTCACATCATGAATACCATTCCTAATATGAAAAAATAGTTTATATGTCATGAATTATATACAAATCATAAATTAGGAGGAGGTAGAACCTATATATCCATGTTTTAAGCACCAATTGCAAGGGGATTAAAATTTAAATTATGATTTTTTCTAATGTATTCACTAAATTTAAATTTTTTAGAGCATTAACTGAAAATTGAATGCCCGGATTTAATTCTTTCTTTACTCAACTGTACTAGGAGACATAAACTGCTTAGGAAAATTATTATACCATAAATTTAAATATCATTTTTATTAAATTTTAATGAGAAAAATGGGGAAATGAATTAGTTAGGATAAACATATGGATTAGATTTTGGAAAATCATGATTTAGGGGAGAATATTAATTATTAAAATGAAAATTTTATAAAATTTATCTATTCCTTCAACTTGAGATATTTTTATTAATTAATTTAATTATTAATATGAATTTACATGATTTTTTGACCCAACCATTCATCTCATTCTCAAGACATCCTATGATCCTAATATTTGAAATTTTTCTAGAGTATATTTCTTGTGAAACTTGTGCATGTTATCTCATAGAACATTCTTTTCATATTATCAATGCTATGACTAAATATTATCACTTTTAATATTATTGAGTCATATTTTTAACCATTTTTCCTTATAAACACTTCACATTATTCCTTTTTAAATCCTATAGGATCCATGAAGATCCTTGTTAGAAAACTGGCCAAGTTACAATCCTATATTTTTCATTCGCACCTTCTTTTAAAAAATTTTCATGATATTTAGATGAATAAATGTGGGGGAGGGATTTTTCTGGGTGTAGTAGGATATAATTCATGGAGTATATTTTTTTTGGTTTTTTATTTTGATATTGGGAGAGGCTATGTATTTTTCATTATATTATATTATTCACATCTCTTGTTAAAAATGGGTTGTGTCTTAGGTGGATAACAAATAACCATTACCAAACTGATGATATTTTCTTCATATGTGGTTAGGTGGTGAATGTGATATATATATCATGAAAAATACTTTAGATTCAAACCTATTTTTTGAGTTTTATTGGTTTCAAATCACTTACCCCACTACCATGAAGCCTCAGAGTCATTTAATCCTAAACAGTGAAGCCCTGATGATTATTTGAGATTGTTTTACATATTAGGGATTGTAGATGCCTTGAAATCATATGGTAAGTGACATGTTCTTTAGGTATGTGCATCACTATATTCATTCATACATTGATGATGAATGAAAGAATTCACGCAAGGACATTTAAAAATGGTATGCATATTAGTAATGAATTGAAAAATGAATATGAATGAATAAAAAGGCTTGGATATTTCAAAATAGGTAAAATAAAATACGTGGTATATTTCCATTATTTAAAAAATAAATAATTGTTAAATTTTCTTCATGTAATGATTGAAAATTTGAATTTCCATTTAATTAATTGTTTTTATTGACATTTAATTTAAAGAAATGGTAAGGTGAACATACTTTATAGTATGTTGAGATTACTTCCTTGAGGACAAGTATGAATTCAAGTGTGGGTGTATTTGATTAGTTCATTTATTGTATACATTTTTGATAATAAAATTTATTGATTCTAATGATTTTTATTATAAATGCATGTCTATACACCTGATGTTTTTCTAATTTTTGACAAGATGCTATAAGTTATAGGAGATGAGAAAAAGGAGTGGAATATATCATGATCTCTACTAAAAAGTTGTTTTCCCATGAATAAGGATGATCAGAGAGCACTTCTAGGTTACAAAACTGAAAACCAAGGATAAACAAGGCTTTTGGACCTAAAAAATGACTTTACACATCATTTAATCAATACATATTGTAAACCAGTGCATTTCGTGAATAAAATACAGGTTGTGAAGTGGAGGAAACAAACATACAATATAGTTTACTTGTGTCACAACCTGAAATATATGTGTCACACCTTTCCACATACCATAAATTCCTAGGAAGCATATATGTCATGAATTTGGTACAAGCGGTGAAAAATTTACACTTTTTGTAATAACTAAACAATGTATAAATGGAAAGATGACCCAAAAATAACCATATTATATGTATTTTATGGTTATTACATGATTAATTATTTTAGACCCACTTATGATTGCCTTTTGAACTATCCTTAATTCTATTGATTCCTACACAAGCCCACATGGAGCCTATAAATAGAGGGCCAGGCTGCAACTTTTGAATTCATTCAGGATGCTCCTCTGCTTGGATTAATTCCTACTACTACTATGATGAGTGAAATATTTTTTTTTATTTTCCTACCCCCATGACTAGAATGAGGGGGTATACCTTGTGTGAAGTAATTTTGATGGAGGGGGATTGATTGTTTAAGGTATTTTATTTTTTAAATGCAACTCATTTAGGTATTTTTCTATAACCTTAATTTATTAAATCTCTAATTAACTTTCTCATTCCTAGAAATTGAATGATTGGTGTAGGGTTAATTCTTTTAATGCATTAAATATTGAATTATTCACACCATAACCATTAGGTAGATTATTTTCTTTGTTTAAAAATGGTTCTATTTTTCCAAGTCATCGAACACCTGAAGTAATATGAACATTGTAAAAAGAAAAAATTAGTGATTTTGGGGGTTGTATACAATGACCATTGGATTCTACTATACTATATTCTAATACATATGATTATTTTTTCAAAATTTTATGCCCTAATAAATCAAGAACCTAGATTTTCAATTTCTGAGCATATTACTTCTATTTTTTTAAAAATCCAAATCAATCATCATCTCTTATTTCAATAAATTATTTTAGGTTTCTTTCATAAAATAGTTTAGGTTTATTTTATTAAATTATTATTTTCTCCAAACCTATCTCTGTGGGTTCAACCTCAGACTTTAATATCCTATACTACCTTATATTTTAGTTTTTTTTTGATTCATGTTAAAAATTTCTAAATTTGGTATCCCTATATAATAAACGATGCCTAAGGGGCTTTCAGGAACCTATTGATTGACATTATTAAACCAACTATTATTAAAGGTATAACACCGATTGGATTATGGTTTGAAACTTACTATTTTTAATGGTATGACACCTACAACATCATGATGTGGAACCAGATTGCCTATCAATGTACATAACCTGCATCCCCTATGTATAATTATTTACGGTATGGAAGTGAAGAGGAGGAATGAGGTATGGAACCTTCAAATTTAGTATACATTTTCATATCTAGATATAGGTCACCCTAATTAAAACCTTGGGACCTAGCCCACATAGGTATATTACTCTTATCACATGTGTATTTTTTGAGCTAGTTACTAATTGTTGATGATACTTTATATATATTGTTTGTCTTATACTTAGCTAGTTTCTATTAGAGATTATATGATGGACTAGTAATATATGACTTAATATACTACTTATCTATTATGAATTAACATGAATATAGTTATTTACATAGGTTGGATTTTTGATAGATACCGTTGGCGGTGGTCTACTGAGTTTATTTCACACCCTATATGGGCCACTGATGGTACTCAAGAAAATTTTGTGGATATATGTAGGGACAAGGGGAAGTTCCCAGTTGTTGATAATTGAGTGATTATAGAATGGGAGCTTGGAAAAAGGATCAAGTTATGTATCATGATGCTATTGGAGATATCTGTTTTTTCTTCTTTTGTTCTTTTGATACATGTACTTTACTGGATGCCTACTGTCATGTCTACCTCTTTTCCTCTATTAGAGATATGTCATTACCTCATTTTTTATATGACACTGGATGTTACTATTGATGTCTTATTTTTATTATTATATGGATGTTATCATTTATTCTACTCCTATTGGTTATACATTCACTTATTTCACCCTTGTGTGACTCTGAATATGAGGGTATAGTTTCCCCATTTCACTACTATGGACCGTCACTGCTAGTCAGTATCCTCTAGAATATGGGAAGGCATGATTGAGTCCATGTGACCCACCAATTTGTTTCACCAATTAGTAGATTTTAGGTCAGGATTTTATACTCATTATATTTAAAAGGTCTTAATGAGGGTTGAACAATTTGATTATTCATTGGTTTCTACCCCATATACTTATGGGAGTGGGGTGATACCAAAACCTGGTAGGGAAGTTGGCAATTGGAATATACAGTGGTGATCATGTGTCTCATGAATTCCATGATATGTAGAAGACATGAAATTTCATATGTTATTGGAATGTTGAGGAAGTATATAAGTATTATTGGTTAGGCATAGTGAGTTGTGGTTAAAAGAGTACTCAAGCATCTAATAGGTTTTATAGACTATGATATATGTTATAGTGGAAATAAAATGGTGTTGGAAGGTTTTTCTATTATGAACTAGATTACTAATGTAGAGGATCACTCCAATATGATTGGTTGGGTGTTTACACTTAGAGGTGGAGAAATCTATTACGGTCTATGAAAAAAAACCTATATAATAGAATCCATAATGGATTCTAAGTTTGTTTCTTTAATGGCTAAGAGAAAAGTAGAAGAATGGATTAGATCACTTTTTTCAGATATACCATTGAGGTCTATATCGATACCTTCAGTTTTTATATACTATGATAGTCAAGAAACATTGGCTAGGGAAATAAATAATACTTATAATAGAAACTTGAGACATATTGATCTCATACATAACTATATGAGGAAGTTGATACTATATGGTTTCATAATCATGGACTATGCTAGATCAAGTCAAAATATTTCAGATCCACTAATAGAGGGACTCTCAAGAGAGTTGGTACATAAAAATTAATTAGGGATGAGTTTAAAGTCCTTGTAAAAAATTAATCTGTAATTGGACCTCAAATTAACATGTGATAACTTAATATGTATAAGTTCAATGTAGGAAATTATATCATATATTTTATGAAAAGGTGGGTGAGTTTTAAAAAATATTAATTAAAAAAATAAGACAAACATGTGTTGAAACATGGGAAAATATTTTAGTTAACTTATTTGAATGTAGGAGTAACGCTGCTCCAAATTGCTTATGGCTTTATCACTCAAGCATTCATGAAATGAAAATTGAAACATGGACCCAATGGTTTCAATGAGTATATAAGGAACTAATGAAATGTAATGGACTTGTGTAGGATGAATCCATCTAATAATAAGAGTTACATATTCAAGGTAGTGTCCTCATGTTTATTTATTTATCATTATTTATGTAATATATAGAGGTTCAAATAAAGAGATACATTTATTTATGAAAGTTCCTTACAAGAGAGTACGATTTTAGATTTTTAAAATTTGTTTTAAAAATATTTTAAAATGGTGGGGGATTGTTAGATTTTAAATATTTTTCAAAATATTTAAATTGTTTGATTTTTAATTTTTAAGGGGAAGGTTATTTTGGAATCTGCCATCACAAAATGGGATAAAATGGACATGTTGATTTTATAGAGGACATGTTGTTAACTAGTGGTTGTGATTTTTACACTTATTTTATCAGGTGTGATCTGATGGAAAAAATTAAATCAATAAATGACAAGAATTTTCAGGAAAGGTTTTAACCCAATTATAAGGGGTTTTACACCTTATTTGAATGTCTGCTTCCATGACTATGAAATACAGTCCCCATTTCATAAGAAAATTAATTATAACCCTTAAAAGATACTATAATCCTTTATAAAAATTGACATTCCTCTAAAATACTTCAATAAGAATAAAATTAATTATTTTGATGACCAACAACATAATCATTTTATTACTATATTATTTCCAAAAGTTTATTTAAGGGATACTCTCCACTTAGTACTAGTGTAGATTAGTGATCCACTATTATACCATAAACATAATTCATCCATACTACTAATTGGGGTGGGGGGGGGGGTAATCTTCTCTGAAGGAGAGAAACAATTCCATATGACTCATAGATATCTTTTTACTGTCTTCAAAGAATATCCATATCCATTATCTTGTAATATCCTTAACATTAATAATGGTTTAGAGAATCGTCAAACTAATTTGTGGCAGTTTAAACCACTGCATATTCCACTACTGTCAATCAATTTGTGGTGGTTTGGATTTATTTTTATGGTAGTTTAGATATATTTTATTTCTTTATATTTAATGGAATTTTTATAATGAAACTATTTATTTAATAAATGGTTGAAAAATAAACTTGAACTAAACTGGTCCTAGTTTACATCGATCTGACACCTAACCTAATTTTCCAAAAGGCATGAAGGACATTATTGATCCCGATTGGCTGAAAATTAGTTCTTGGGCATCATAGAAATCCCTTTTGGGAACTATTTTATGGAAATAGTGATAAAATACAATTAAATGTAAATGAATAAAAGAGCTAAAATAAATAGTCATTCCAAATAGGTAATAACTTACTAGAATGATCTAACCCATTTTAATATACATAATAATAAAAAAAGATAGAGGAATCCATACATAAACAAGACTAACTAGCAACAAGATGAAGTAGGCTAACTTTTTCCGTGCCTAATCCATCTCTATACTATCTTCGGTAGCTCGCCACCATGAAACTCTCCCCACACTAGCCGAGACAAAATAGAATCGATACAAATGGGAACCAAAAATATGAAATGAATATAGGCATGATATAAATAGCCTAGTAGGTCATTAAAATCCACCTAAACTATGAAATAAGTTTTAGAATATAATTTATCAATACTAGTTTTAATTAAATAATTTAATAATCATTTATACATATAACTTCATGGAAATAAAAATAATTCCATAATCATCATCTAAAACATTTCCCTATATTTTTCCAAAACCAAACACATGTGTTTTGAAAGAAAATACACTGACCTAAGTCACTTCGAAACCACACACACCGTTAACATTTCTCCTAACAAAACATGTTTTTATTTTTAATGAAAAAAATTACTTCTAAAATATTTCATTAGACAAAAGAATATCTAAATTAAAGACTGATTTAGAAATATAATTTAAATAACCCACACAAGTGTCCTTAAATTGAAAATAGGTTATCCAAACAACATTGAAAACTCATTTTTCTAAAGGAATGAAGCCCTACACATGGGTCAGGAATAACAAATCAGGCTTGAAGCATTAGATGAAATAAATCAAATATAAATAAGGAAAGGTTCCATATTAATGAAATAAGAGAAATGATAGAAAAATAGACTGAATAAAAATCCCCTCAATCACTAACCAAACATCAAGTGATCAAACATGTTTTGAGATTTTCCTATAGTCCCAAACATGCCAAGCATCTAGCCTTATAAGGGTTTAACCACTTAGAACTAGATATCTGCATGACCTGAATTCCACTAAATGGTATTCCAATTAGAACACAAAATCATCATTACAATGAAAAACTACCACCTGGCCCTTGTGACTATCACCACTGGTGGAAAACTAGCGGCATGTGAACTAACTCAAGGAACAAGTTAGATCATACACATAGTACCCAATTTACCAAGAACAATAAATGAAGAGAGGCATAGTGAAAAAAGACAATTATATCAAATATGAAATCAAAAAATACACTCTAAACCCTAACACCCAAGGATGAAAATCCCCACCTACAAGTTTCCCCATGACATAAATAAGAGAATTCCCATATAAGGTGAGCAAACAAGCATCACATAGTGACAAAGAATATAGAGACCCAATATTTTCTTACATTACTATTACATAATTTTAAAGATAAAAAACATAATAGTATTAATCATAGAGGATCCAAAGTTTTAGTTTCTTGGGAAAACTAGGACCATACATAACAATTACAACATCGATCATAAACATTTTTTAAATTTCTTCTCCTCTAGATTCTTAGTGTCACTTGAACTCTCCATAGTACATGTAGTCACCTAAGGATATAAATAAAAAGGGGTGATCTAGATTCCTAGTAAGAGTATAGATAATAACAATATATCATGGGGTGATCATATTCATAACATAGGCAAATAATCATGGAAATGAGAGGAAACATAAATAAAAGACTTGAAATGCGGCAATGCATAAAAATGAAACATCATGTCTTAGTGGTTAACTACCATAAATAATTGTGGAAAAATCTAGAATCCTATTCACACATCATTTCACATTTAATCAAGAGATTCATCACTTTACCAAATGCATTGGGGGGCTGTATAATTATGAGCACACCCATCACATTGAAACATTTATATTGCGCTATATAATTCCGAGCGCACCCCTCACATCATAACATTATCAATTATCATGCGTTCCACAATGAAAATATAACAAAAAAGAACATAAATAACCCATGAAATGGAATTTATTTTATCTAAAAATAAAACATTCATAAACATTGGGTTCCCAAAAGAAATAGGGAATAACATACATGTTACAAGAACCGTCAATCTTGAATGAGAAGTCAAAGGTGTGTTGTTAAAAGAAGAGTTCTTTTAGAAAACATTTGGTTTTACATAAATAGTAGTGAAAAACATGTATATCCCAGAAAAAGAAATAAAATTATTTCAAAAATATTTTTACAGAGTAACCATATCAAAAAGGAGTGAAAGAGGGAGAACCTGAATGATGAACGTTGGGTTTGAGAATTTCCCCTTACCTTGTATCCGAATGCTTCCTTCTCTTTAATGTCCTATATAACCACATTAGATTAATTAATTAACAATTCATGAACATTGGGTACATGAATATGGTTAATTATGGTTTCATTAAGTTAATTTATGTTCCTTTTGATGAGTTATAGAGTTTAAAAACGTTGTTCGGGAATGTTCGTTTTTATGGTTTTCTTGAGTGGTTCACTTGTATTCATAAATTGAAGTTTGTGTAGAACATGGAAAAAAATCCAGAACATATATTCTATGTAATAAATGATATTACAGAAGTTAAAATGATATTATAATTAATTACATTGTATACCATGAGGATGAATCATTAGATAATAATTAAATGATGATTGTTTGAGTTAATTTGGGCGGTTTTTCGACCACAATGAACTTGTTTTGATTAATCATTTAGTAATATGTACATATATTAGTTCCAGAATATTAAATTGGAAATAATACATATAAAATATTCTATTTCAACCATAAAAATGGTTTCATGACCAGATCTTAAGGTATAAGTGGAATAAGAAAAAATGTCGTTCATGAAGGTGATAGATTAACACCTCACAAACAAAGTTTTCTTTTATAAAATAAAAATAAGAGGAGAAAGGGGGTTGGAGGATATAATATCCCATTAGTATTATAAAATTCCATTATATATAATAATGTAGTTACCAATCCATTTGATCAAATATATATTGGGATAGAATAAGAAAATAACTTGAAATTGAATGGAATTTAAAGGAAAAGAAGGAGAGAACTTACCTCTTGAATCCTCCTCTTGAGATCCTCCTTAAGGAGCCTAAGATAGGTATTTTGATGAGAATAGAAGCTCTTGGACGTGGGGGAGGGGCTAGGGAAGATTCTTGGTCAGATTTTAGACAATTATTGAAGCTTGAGTGGTGTGAGGGAATGAGGGTGTGAAGGGTGGTTTTTGTAGTGGATGGGAGGGGGGGTTTCTTAATATAAAATTCATTAATTTATTATTTATCCACCAGAAAAGAAATAGTGAGTATTCCTTGACCAAGAATAGTTATTTTATCACGTGATCCCGAAAAAAGTGGGCTTACATAAGAAGAAAATCATACATGACTCTATAATTAGCTTAGTTATTTTTTTGTAAATTATGGTATTTCACTATTCATCAAACATTCAAGTATTTTCAAAAAATCCCAAAATTTCACCCCAACCGTTTTTCAACGTGTATAATCTAAAAAAGAATTCCATTTTACAAAAATAATTTTCTAAATATTATTAATTTAATATTTAATTAAAATTATATTTTATTATTAAAAAACCAGTTTTAAAACAATCATTTACTTATTCTAAAATATAGGTACATCATAAATTCACTTGAATATTATTTTTATACTATCACAGGTAAGGTTACTGTTAATTAGGGTATATCACTAATCATAAGGGTATGTTATTATTCATAAGGGTGGGTTACTATTCACCAAAAACTATGTTTGTTCTATTAGATTCCAAAAATAATCTTGAACACAACCGTGTATGTCAGATTTTTGAAATTCCAAACATAGAAGAGAAAAAAATATGTTTAAAGGTCACTTAGAACTTATTATTTCATTATTTTGGGTTTTCATGTGATTATATGACATATTTTTAAGAAGGTAATTTCCATTTAAAAACTTTGGGTCGTTACATTCTTCCCCCCTTATAAAATTTCACCGTCGAAATTTCAATTTACACAAACAGGTGAGGGTACTTATCCTTTATCGCCTCCTCTGGTTCCCAAGTAGCTTCTTCAAACTTATGGTTCCTCTACAACACTTTGATAAGGTGGGTTATCTTGTTGTGTAGAACCTTATCTCTCTAGTCCAGAATCTTTATCGGATGCTCCTCATAAGAGATATCATCTTCTAGCTGTACCACCTATGAGTTTAGTACATGTGAGGGATCAAGTATATACTTCCTCAGAAGTGATACGTGAAAAAAATCATGAACTTGAACCATATTTGGTGGAAGTGCAAGCCAATAGGACACGACTCTTATACGGTCAAGGATTTCAAAGGGGCCAATGTACCTTGGGCTTAGCTTCCCTTTCTCCCCAAATCACATGACTCTCTTCCATGGTGATATTCTAAGGAATACTTTATCTCCAACATCAAACTCCAAGTCTCTTAGACGGTTTTTAGTGTAGATATTTTGATGACTTTGAGAAGCTTTGATGTGTTTCTGGATGACTTGAACCTTCTCTATCATCTCTTGCACTAGATTGGGTCCAAGTAGCTTTCTTTCTCCAACTTCATCCCAATAGGTTAAAGTTCTACATCGCTTTCTGTACAGATCTTCATATGGATCCATCTGAATACTTAAGTGGAATTTATTGTTGTATGAGAACTCAACCAATGGGAGATGCTGATCCCATCCACCTTTGAATTCTAGAGAGCATGCTCTTAGCATATCTTTAATCATTTTAATAGTCTTTTCAGACTGGCCATCAATTTGGGGGTGATAGGAAATGATGAAATTTAATTTAGTACTCAAAGCATGTTGAAGGCTCCTCCAAAATTTAGATGTGAACCTTGGATCACAGTCAGAGACAATTGATAGTGGAACCCCATGCAATCTCACCACTTCCTTCACATATATCTTTGCAAGTTGTTCAAGAAAGATATCTCACCGAATAGCGATAAAATGGGCAGTCTTGGTGATTCGATCAACCACAACCCATATCATATTATTTCCCTTCAATGTATTCGAGAGACCCATGAAAAAATCCACAGTAACATTTTCCCATTTCCACATGGGTATAGGTAATGGATGCATCAACCCTTTGGACTTTTGTCACTCTGCTTTAACTTGCTGATATAACAAGAACCTTGATATATATTCTGCAATATCCTTCTTCTTGTTATCCCACTAGAAGTGTTCTTAGAGATCATAGTACATCTTGGTGCTACAAGGATAGATAGAGAATGTTGAGCTATCTTCTTTGTCCAATAGCTCCTTCTTTATCATGGGTGATGATCGCACACAAAGCCACGTTCCAAACTAAATCACACCATCATCATCGATATGGAACTCTTGAAACTTCCCTTCCTTTATTTCATTCACCCTCTTTCTTATCTCTACAACATCCCTTTGCACTTCCTTAATCTTATATTGGATGGATGTTTGCAAAATAATTTGGGAAAGGTAGGATGTATCCCCTTTCCTTATCATTTCTAAATCCATGCCTTGCATATCCAAGAAGATAGGGTCTTTTTCAATCCATAACATGGATAGAGTAGCAGGTTCTTTTCTACTTAGAGCATCAACTACCTTGTTTTCCTTTCTAGGATGGTAGTGAATAGATAAATCGTAATCCTTGATTATCTCTAACCATATCCTTTGATTCATGTTGAGCTCCTTTTGTGTGAATATATACTTTAAACTCTCGTGGTCAGTGTATATGTCACACTTCTCACCATAAAGGTAGTGCCACTAGATTTTCAAGGAAAAAATCATGGCTGCCAGCTCTAGATCATGCGTCGGGTAGTTCTGCTCAGGTATATTTAACTACTGTGAGGCATAGGCTATCACATTGTCATTTTCCATGAGTAAAAAACCCAAGCCTTTCTTGGAAGAATCACTGTATATCATAAAGCATTATCCACTTTTTGATAGTGTGAGTACAGGTGCAGTGATCAACCTTCTCTTTATCTCCTTGAAGCTTCCCTCACATTCATCCGTCTAGACATACTTTACCCCTTTCCTTGTTAACTTATTTAGTGGGCTTGACAATCGTGAGAAGTTTCTCACAAAACATTAGTAGTAACCAGCCAATCCAAGAAAAATACAGATTTTAGTGACAATAGAGGGCCTGGTCCATTCCTTAATTGCCTTTGTTTTTGAAGGATATACATAAATTCACTCATTTGTGATCACATGTCCCAATAATGTGACTTTCTTCATCCAAAAGTCACACTTTCTGAACTTGGTGTACAACTTCTCCTTTCTCAATGTCGCCAACACAAGTCTTAGGTGTTCTTCATGTTCCTCCTTTCTCTGGGAGTAGATGAGAATATCATCAATTAAGATTACCACAAATTTTTAGAGGTAATGTCTAAAGACACTATTCATAAAATCCATAAAGATTTCATTGGAATTAGTAAGTTAGAAGGGCATAACTAGAAACACATAGTGCCCATACCTTGTAAGGAAAGCAGTCTTCTAAATATCTTACTTTATCACCTTTAGATGATGATATCCAGAATGAAGATCCACCTTTGAGAAGTATTGAGATACTCTTAACTGAATGAACAAGTCTTCAATCCTTGGAAGAGGATACTTGTTCTTTATGGTGATCTTGTTAAGTTCTCAATAATTAATACACAGCCGCATTGTTGCATCCTTATTCTTCACAAAGAGCACTCGTGCACCCCAAGGTGATGCACTAGGGCGTTTGTTCCCTTTGTCCAGATGCTCTTTCAAATACTTCTTTAACTCCTCCAGTTCTTTAGGATCCATCCTATAGGGACACCTTGAGATAGGAGTATCTCCGGGTATGAGTAATATTGATAACTCTACCTCACGATCTGGGGGAATTCCAGGTAACTCTTTGGGAAATACAGCACTATATTCCCTCAAGATGGGCATTTCATCATGGTTGGGACTTTCCTTTGACTCAACCACTTGGGAGAGGTATGCTTTTTCATAGGGAATCAAAACCCACACCATGGAAGGATTTTTCAAAATAGATTCATGATCTTCCTTTCATTTGTAGAGGAGCATGGGATGGTTTCGAATGTAAAAATATATTTCCTTTTCCTGACAGTGGATATGTTCCCTATATAATGAGAGACAATCCATTCCCATTATAGTGTTGAATTCCCCCAAGGGATGTATTAGAAGATTCGCTAGAATAATCATCCCACATACGCTAACAGGAGAAGAGTCAAACACTTGGGTTGCATTGATTGCACCACTTAGTGTTTTTACAGATATCTCTACTTCAAGGTTTTGGGGCTTTAATTTTATAGTTCTAGAAAACATGCAGGATATAAAGGAATGCCTAGAACCAGAATCAAATAAGACTTTTTCCATTATTGAGTGAATAGAAAGTGTACCTTGTATGACTTCATTATCTTGATCCACTTCTGTAGTATTGATGGCATAATCCTTCCCTTGTTCTTTTTTATTTGGTGGCTACTGATGCTGATTACCCCCGAGAACTCTAGGTTTAGTGCACCAGCTTGCATAGTTCCCTAGCTCCCTACAATTGTAGCATTGAACCCTGGGTGGTTCTATCCTTTATTCCACTATATTCTCCTTCCTTTTTATGTATTTTCAACACTCTTGAGCATGGTGTACTTATTTCCCACACTTGAAGCATTTCCTTATCCCTTTAAGGAAGATCCCATGGTGCAACTTCCCGCATTTTTGACATGTGGGTCGTTGAGTTTTCTTCACAACTTTGTCATTAGATCCACCGACTTGAAACTACATCTTTCGTTTCTTATCACCATAGCCATGGGATCATTCTCCAAACTCCATATCTACTTTGAAATCACACCAAACAACTTCTTCATAACTCCTAAAGTCTCAAATTGCAATATCCTTTCGAAGGTGTGGTTTTAATCCACTAAAGAATCTATCAATTTTTCTATCATTATTGATAACAAAACCTGAAGCATACCTTGAAATCCATGTGAAATTATCTTCATAGGTTGTGACAAATTATCCTTATTTTTTCATGAGCTCTATGAATTCTCTCTCCATATTCGTGCGAAGAGTTCTTGGGAAATACATATTAAGAAACATTATGTTAAAGTCTTCCCATTCCATCTCTTCAATTTCCTCCCTTGGATTGGTGTTCTTAATCAAATAACACTATTTATCGACATCTTCATATAGATGATAAACAGATAGTGTCACCTTATCCATATCAGAATAGTGAAGAACAAAAAATATCTTCTCCATTGAGTTGACCCACTGTTCCACAACTAGAGGATCAGAAGATCCACTAAACGTCAGTGGTCATTTCCACATAAAACATTTGATATTCAGTTTCTCCCTATTTGGTGAAGGAGGAAGTTCCCCATTATTATGGTTATTGTTCATAAACTGAGATAATTGGGTGATCATCGCCATGAAGTTTTGAACTCCACCTCCCAAATAATTGGGCATGTCATTCGGGAAATCGTTACATTGGCCCTCGCATGAATTGTTGGCCTAGTTTCACTTGGTTCAAACCATTTTCTAAAATAGAAATTTTTATAACAAAACATAAGTAAAAAATTTACGAATAAATGATTCATTTAAACTATTTATACTAAAATCATAACATATGGGATCCCTATTTAAAGATTCTTGTGTGCATATTTGTACTTAGTATCATGCTAGAGGTTTTCTCTAGGCTTCACTAATCCTAATTCCAAAATTAACTAAACCTTTCCTCTGATACCAACTATAATGACCCAGCCTTTTCTTACATTACTATTAAATCATTTTAAAGATAAAAAATATAATAGTATTACACATTGAGGATCCAACAGTTTAGTATCTTGGGAAAACTAAGACCATATATAACCATTACAACATCGAGCATAAACATTTATTCAATTTCTTCTTCTATATCTTCTTACTGGAACATGAACTCTCCTTAGTACATGTAGTCACCTGAGGATATACATAAAAAGGGGTGAGATATATTCCCAGTAAGAGGATAGATAAGAATAATATAGCATGGGGTGAGCATATTCATAACATAGTCAAAGCATCTTGAAAATGACATGAAGAATAAATAAAAGACTTGAAATGTGGCAATGCCTAAAAATTAAACATCATGTATTAGTGGTTAAATACCACACATAATTGTAAAAAAATATTGCATCCTGTTCACACATCATTTCACATTTAATCATGATATTCATCACTTTACCCAATGCATTGGAGCGCTATATAATTCCGGGTGCACCCGTCACATTGAAACATTCATATTGCGCTATATAATTTCAAGCGCACCCGTCACATCATAGCATTATCATTTATCATGCGTGCCATAATTAAAATATAACAAAAATTAACATAACTAACAGTTGAAAAAATGGGTTTCTTCTCATACAAACACATTTATAAACATTGGGTTCCCCAAAGAAAGAGGGAATAACATACATGTTACAAGAACCGTCAATCTTGAATGAGAAGTAAATAGTGTGTTCTTAAAAGAAGAGTTATTTTGGAAAAAATTTGTTTTGACATAAATACCAGTTAAAAACATATATATATTAGAAAATGAAAGACAATTATTAACAAAATATTTTTAAGGAGTAACCACATCAAAAAGGAGTGAAAGAAGGAGAACCTGAAGGATGAAAGTTGGGTTTGAGAATTTCTCCTTACCTTGTATCTGAATGCTTCCTTCTCTTTAATGTCCTGTATAACCACATTATATTAATTAATTAACAAATAAATAACCTTGTTTTCATTAATATGGTTAATTATGCTTTCATGAAGTTATTTTATGTGCCTTTGGATGAGTTACAGAGTTTAAAAACATTGTTCGGGAATGTTCATTTTTATGGTTTTCTTGAGCGGTTCACTTGTATTCATAAATTGAAGTTCATGTAGAATGCGGATAAAAATCCAAAACATATATTCCATGTTATTAATGATATTAAAAAAGTTAAAATGATCTTATAATTAATTACATTGTATACCACGTGGATGAATCATTAGATAAGAATTAAATGATGATTGTTTGAGTTAATTTGGGCGGGTTTTCCACCACAATGAACTTATTGTGATTAATCAATTAGTAATATGTAACTAAGTTAGTTACAGAACTTTAAATATGAATTAATACATATAAAATATTCTGGTTCAACCCTAAAAATGGATTAATGACCAGATCTGAAGGAAGAAATGGAAAAGGAAAACATGTCGTTCTTGAAGGTGACAGATTAACACCTCACGAGCAATGTTTTCTTTTATAAAATAAAAAGAAGAGGAGAAAGGGGGTTGGATGATATAATATCCCATTAGTATCATAAAATTATATTATATGTATAATACTGGAGTTACCAAACCATTTGGACAAAGATAGTTTGGGATAGAATAAGAAAAGGACTTGAAATTGAAAGGAATTTAAAGGAAAAGAAGGAGAGAAATTACCTCTTGAATCCTAATGTTGAGATCCCACTTAAGGAGAATATGTTTGGTCTTATTATGAGGCCAGAAGCTCTTGGAAGTGGGGGAGGGTCTAGGGAAGATGCTTGGGCAGATTTTAGACAAGTCTTAAAGGTTTAGAGGTGTGAGGGAATGAGGGTCTGAAGGGTGGTTTTTATAGTGGATGGGAGATGGGGTTTCTTAATATAAAATTCATTAATTTATTATTTCTCCACAAGAAAAGTAATAGTGAGTATTAATTGACCAATAATAGTAATTTTATCATGTTATCTCGAACCAAGTGGGCTTACATCAGCAGAACATCATACATGACTCTATAATTAGCTTATTTAGCTTATTTTTGTAAATTATGGTATTTTTCTATTCATAAAAAATTCAAGTATTTCAAAAAAATCCCAAAATTTCACCCCAACCATTTTTCAATGTGTATAATCCAAAAAGGAAGTACATTTTTTAAAAATAATTTTCTAAATATGATTAATTTAATATTTAATTAAAATCACAGTTTATTTTTAAAAAACCAGTTTTGAAACAATCATTTACTTATTCTAAAATATAGGTACATCATACTTTCACTTGAATATTATATTTATACAATCATAGTTAAGGTTAATATTCATTATGTTATATAACTATTCATAAGGGTATGTTACTATTTATAAGGGCAGGTTAATATTCACCAAAAATTATAATTGTTCTATTATACTTCAAAAATCATCTTGAACACAACCGTGTATGTTGTATTTTCGAAATTCCAAACACCGAAGTGAAAAAATTATGTTTAATGGTCACTTAGAACTTATTAGTTAATTATTTTGGGTTTTCATGTGATTGTATGACATATTTTTAATAAGGGAATATCCATTGAAAAACTTTGGGTCGTTACAAGGAATCCGCAAAAGTGGTATATAAGTAAGGGGAAATCAAGGGGTTTATTTCATTATCATCATTTTAAAACAAAGTTTTAATAATGAATTTAACAAAAAAACATGGATTGGGATACCAAACACTTTAACATTTCATAAACCACATTTCCAAACACAATTTTAAAAACAATATCAATTATCCACACATTGAAAAAAATTTAAATTCCCCCTAAAAATGTTTTACTCTTCGAAAACCCAAGATAGGCCATTGACCAACCATTTCCTTTAAACTATTTTAAAAAACAAGTGATGATGGAATTTTCACAATGGTAAACTACACACACTTTTTGAATCATAATTTAAAATTCATTATAGAACCCCATTTAAAACCATTTTGAGGTGAACACTTCAATTATAATCTAAATTCCCTTGAAAACATTTTTTTCATGCATTAACAACCAAAACTATGTCAAAAAAAATTTCAGCATAAAAAAAATTTAAAAAAACATATGGTCACATAATAAGTGCTTAACATCTTTAAACATTCCATTTAAAACACAAAATCATAGGTTTCCCAGGAAAGAATTTATTCCTAGATCAAAACATAATGAAATGGTTTCAAATCACAATAAGGCTATCACATATAGTCATACATTGTAAAAAATTAAATTTAGAAAGCATAAGAATTCTTGGAATTCCAAAATGAAAAAATTTCATAGTAACACCTACCTTAAGAGATGGAAAGAATACAGAAATGATTTGGAACACGACCCCTTCAATGGTGACCACACCCATGTAGATAGGAATAGTGTCTACAACCCCTAAACAAAAACAACCCTATCATTATATCCACATGAAACCCTAAAATCGATCCCCATGATATCTAGGGTTCATGGGGAAAGCTAATCCCATGATAGAAGAGAGGGAGTATAGAATAAGAGTGAAATATATTAAGAAATCACCTCAAACATCTTTGAAATCATTTAAGGAAGAAAAAGTTTATAAGGGGGAGGAGGTAAAAAATCCTATAAGAGCACCCAAGAGGGTTGAATTACATGGAGGGTGAGAATAGGGGTGAAACCCCATAAAAATCAAAAGGTAAATTTTGGAAAAATTCCATAATTAAATACTTGGATATGGAGAACTATTTGGATAAACTATTTTCCAAACATTGTGACAATCATGTGATGGTCATTGCCTAGGCTAGACACCCCCTCACACAGCTTCTCTTGGGTGCCACATAGTTTGGGAAAACCATTCGCCTCACCCCTAACACACTCAAGACCCTAAATGGTCTTCAGGGAGCTCTAAATGGTTTCACAACCCATAAGAAATCTATAAAAAAACTACAATGTTAATATATCAGAGCTTCCAACATATGCACCACACGGTTAGTAATAACCATGCATGATAAACATGATTCTCCAAAAAATACTCCAATAACATGAACTTTCTGTGAAAAACTAACTAAAACTCATTACTACTAAAGTAAAGATAAAAAAAACAAAAAAAAAAAACTATAACATATGGAGTGTCAAAAAATCCCAACCATGCCACTTTATACCCCAACAATGTTCAACTGAAAAGATGAAAAAGAGAGAGATGGATGGTCCAAAGAGGGCCAGAACAAAAGAATCAATCAAGATGGCTCAACGATGAATCCAACAACCAATATCCTGATATTTATCAATTAAACATCCAAAAGATTCCCAAATGTCTCCAATAAAACTAGAACAAAAACCTCAAACAAGGAGTCCTATGAAGTATGAGAGACAGAACATAGTCTCGCCAGCATTTAAAGTTCCTCTAACATGGTCTCCCACCATTTAGAATTCCCCTGACTTGGTGTAAAATAAGATAAAATACCTAGAGGCACAAACTAAAAAAACATAAACTATAATAGAAACACATTATCAACCATAATTAGCCTCAAAATAACAACATGATCCCACACCTTGGGTCACAATACATGTGGATAATATAGGGTCAAAACATAGGTCACCCTCTCATGGTACATCTATAACAACCATAACCAAACACCATATGGTATACAAAACTCAAATGGTGGATCACACACCCTAGTTACCCTACCACGCACCCAAGTACTCTCTCATGTCAAAACAATGAGCACCTAAATGGATCAATAGAAAAAATAGTGACCGAAACTCTATAGAATGTACTCCCAAGGAAAGAGGCTCAAGGAATGATGATTTCATCCAACCACAACAAACCAAAGAGGGTGGGAGTTAGTGGGGAGGGTGGGTGGTGTGTAATTCTATAAAAAAAATAAGTAATTCCATAAAACAACATTAAATCCATCCATAAAAACAACCCAAAATGGATTCATCCACCAAATCCAAAAACCACAACCAAAGATTCAAAAGAAATATTACAACCATCAAAGGAAAGGGCCCCAAAACAAAAAAACATCCTTATAAAGATCAATCCTGAGGCCTATTTTAAAAAAATCACATAAAAAACTTCTAAAGATGACCCCTAAATAAAAAAAGTGGAAAATTCATAGTGACTTTAGGTAGTGCGGCTTATAATTCCATAGATCACCACATGGGAACATACAAGAGATATCCTCTCCCTTTGAGAAATACCCCTTGGTCAAATATTATGATATTCTTAAATCTTATCCTTAATTTTTGTGTTACAATGACACCCACCATTCATCTACTATGTACTTTATGGAACTAAGGAATCAACCTCCCTCTTATACTACCTAGACTGGTTAACTTCAACTCGAATGACCTCATGGACCATTTGGTGAAACGATGTTAGACTAGACACATGTGTGGTTGTACCAAAACCAAGGTGAAGACTAAATACAAATAATATATCATAATTAGGTTCACTAAACACTATATTTTTAGAAATAATGACCACTTCATAAATTGATAAACATAATTACTCACTAATCGGTCACCCTAATAAAGGTTCATAAGCTCTAGATCCTTCCACACTTTCAAAACCTTAGAAAAAGACAATAGGATAAGGCCAACCTAAGGAACTCCCGAAAAAACCTTCACAAAATTGGGAAGGTACCAATGACACCCAAAAACCTTGGTTAAAACCATCAATAAAACTCCCAATAGCTCTTACCCAGAAAGCTTTAGGTGTGCCAAGAAAATCAATGATCACCTCAATATCATTCAACCACCTAACCTCTTCTAATGACTATCAATCACTAACGAAAAAAGGTGGATCCTGATTGTAAAAGTATTAAATGGGTCTTATAATTGTAAAGGTTTCACTTCCACCTATACACTCAGATTCTAGCAGGCACTAGAATTAAAGAAACATTTTTTTACCATTCTAGGAGAAAAAAACAACAAAAAGTCTTGATTATCAACTCGTGACTCAAAAAATAAACTAACTTTTCCTTTAATAGATAGGAATAAAACCAAAAAATAAATTCAACCAAGTTTGGTACCAAAACATCCACATCAAGAAACAAATTCCTTTGAAATAACAAATTTTAATTAAGGAATTATGAATTAATCCTCCACCAAGGTACATTAATTAGAATCAATACAAATTTTTATTAAAATAAAATAAAAAACAACCTTTGTGGAAGAAAATTCATTTCCTCAAAAAGTATAACCATGAAAATACCTTTATAAATACAATTTCATTTAAAAATCAAATAATCCCAAGAATTCCCATCAAAAAACATTCCCCCTTTTGAATATTCTAACAATAAGAGAAAAATCTGTTTAATAAATCATTTCATGAATCATAGTTTAAAAATAAGCATTTTCCCAAATCCATTAATTTTAAAAAACAATGTTTTCAAAAAATAAAAACATATAAATCACTACCCATGAATTCATCCAAGGATCACATTAAAAATATCCCAAAAATGGAGACAAAACGCTCCTCAATCCACCTTCTACAATTAAAAGCCACCTTGGGGGAATCCAAATTTAGGACAATCCAACCAGGCTTACTGGGGATGAAATAGTTTTATGAACCCTTTGGTCACGTGGGTTGGGCCCCCAAGAACCATCCACGAAAAAAAATCTACTAAGGGGGTAGTCTTGACTACACGAAGACTGTACAGTTTTCTAATTCAGTCAAGACACACCTACAACTTGAGATCTCCTCCCTTTCCACCTCAAAAACATTGTATGAACACCAATATCAGCTACATAATAAAATGTGATTAGAACAAATCAAGTTATATCAAAATCTTCTAAAAAACCTATAATTCACAATCTAAAACCCAACTGTCCCTGTTAGATCGAGGTTCGAGATGAGCAAGAGATAGATAGACTCTCTCTACCCTTACCTATCAAGATTTGAAAACCTTAATCACTTTTATAATATGAGATCCTAAAATAACAAGGGTTATATATGAGGCTTATAATCTTATCAAATAACCTAATGCTTTAATATCATTTTATAATGATCTCGACCTAGTTTCCATTAGATCCAACACCTAACCTGATTCACCACAAGGCCCAAAGGGTATTCCTAATCCCCATGGGATGGAAACTTGTGATTGAAAATCAAAAGAATTCCATTGGGAATTATTTTTCCTGAAATATAGATTAACGACATCAAAAAGTAAATGAATTCAAGATCCAAAATAAATAAAATTTCCAAACAGTTCATAACCATCTAGAATGATCCAACCCATTTTGTAGTGGTTTAATTTTTTGACAGTTTACCAGTAAAATCTCTATTAAAAAAAAATAAAAAAAATAATAATTTTAAAGAAAAACCACAACTAATATGTATAATGGTAGTCTATTTTCCTGCAATTTATAGAAACTTATGCTAAATATTTTTTAAAAAATAATAAAAAATAAATAAAAACTAAAAAACATTATACAACATACAATGTTACTAAATATTAATCAATTAAAAACATAAATATACAATATACACTATCTTACATAAAAAACCATAAATCATACATCCACCCTCAACCCATCATTCAATACTCAGTCATAATATACATATAGAATAAGTCCAACATCCATCCTTAACCCATCACACTCATCTTTCCACCACCACTACATCTAATTAAATCTATATCTATTATATTCATACAAAAAATCAATCACATCACCATCATATACACTAAAAAAATATAAAGATATAATTTAGAACAAATAAGAATAATAAAAAAATAATTATAGTATAAACAATAATAATATTCAACAATACAAAATAAATATAAACCATCATGACTTCCTTCTCAAGAGTGTCATGGATCAGAATGGTCACCCTCTTTCATACTACCAAAATCTATAACTTGTAATAAAAAACCATAACATTTAAGTAAAGGAACACAAAAAAATATGAAAATAATATATTTAGAATTTTTCATATCACATTTTTTTGTTCATCAAACATATGAAATTTCATTAAAAAAATTATTTATCTACCCATTTATAAAAAAATAAATTAAGATAAAAAACTATCTAGAAAATTAACCCCCCAAAATCACCTAAAAAACTTTTAATACCTAAAATTTCCTATTTAAGATATGATTCAACTCTTAAAACTCAAAATGGATGTGTTTACAATATTCTAAGTAGTTTTTAAACCAAAAAACAGTGTGCTCAAAATGTCTTAATAAGTAGTTTTCAAACACTTTGATATAGAATTAGTTAGATAATTTCAAAAGTCATTCAATGATCATTATCCTTTGATTTCATGGTAATTTGAGGTTATTTTATTATTTTTGATCCTATAACACATGTTTTTAAAGTCAATGATATCTTTAAAAACAACTCATTGAATTATTTTTAGGGAAAACATATCATTTTGACTTGAAAATTTCTTGTACACATAAACAATAATTAAAAAAATAGTTTTATCATGATTTTACATCCTTCAAAAATAATTTTATATAGTATTGACCATTACATACAAGTTTTAGAGTGTTAAAACCCTCAAAATGCAATTTCTCTCATCCTATGAACTCCGTAATTTAGTTTGACATTGTTTCTATTACAATATTTCAAAAATCAATCTATGGTCATTTTCCTAGGATTTCACTCTAATCCAAGGTAATTTTCATGGATTTAACTATATAATGAATGTTTTTAAATACTTTGACATCATTTAAAACTTATTATTTAGTTATTATGAGCACACTGCGCATTAGAATATTATTCTGTCTACTCATACACATCAAAAATAATTCTAAGAAAATTTTCTATGTTTTCACAGCAATATGAAGTTGTTTTCTATGTTTTTTACCTAAAAAAATAAAAATTAATTTACAAAAAACCTAAGAAAACCACCACTTATATTGATGTGAAATCAGATCCAACATTTAAAAATTAATTTACATCCATTTTCATATGATTTCATTGAAATGGAAGGAATTCTTCTTGGTTTTGACCCCATGAAACATGTTTTTAAAGACTTATATCAATAAAAACGTCTTAATTAGTAGTTATGAACACACTATTTAATGTATGAATTTTTTGCAATGCTCTGGTGTTAGTTTTATGAATATTTAAAACACTCTTCACAAGAAGCTAATGTTGGAACGATGCTCTGTATAGAGTCAGACTAATAGATTTTCTGGAAGTTAGGTTACTAGACTTCAAGACAGTGGAGTCACCCATAGGATAACAACGCCTATATTTAATTATTATTCTATCTAGTTCTATTATAAAATATCTGAGACATAAGAGCACTATTCAAGTATTAGTGATAAGAAATCACATTGAGAAATTCTACAGGAGATCAGCAGTCGCACAATGCAGTGAATGGTTGACCTCAAATGTAGGATGTTTGTGAAATAGGTTGAATGGGGGGGGGACCCTATATATACAAGTATTAAAACCACTTTTATGAGGAGTTTAAATATCAATTTATCATTATAATTTACTTGATCAATGTGACTAAAGAGCCACAAGTTATAAATATTATAAGTCCAGTAAAATAATATGTTTTTTGTGTTCTCCCATGAAAATATAATGAAAATATTAACTATGTAAAAGAAATGTTATTTCGTTTTTCTTATTTTAAATTTTTTCTAAAACTCTTTCATTTGTGTGATGTATTTAGTGCAGTGATTTGGGTGCACCAATACATCAATTTCCTAATGCACTAAACTTCCAAAGAATCCAAATTAGGGATTTGTTTTTTCCTTTGACCACTATTGGTGGATTAACTTCTTGTGATGAAGATTTAGTGGATTATATACATTTGGTATCAGATTTTGGTTCATGATATGGAGAGAAACATGACATATAAAGGTATATTTATTTAACTAATGTGATGATTTCATTTCAATACTGATTACATTAAAAGATTTAGGTCATTGAAAGAATAAACTATGAGTGTTGATAAGTATGATGTAATATACACTAGTTTATAGCTGATGTAGATTGGAGTATTATCTGATCTAAAAGGATCTTAAAGGTCCATTGATAGGAACTAAACATTAAAATATGGACAAGGTTTAATGAGAGAAGATGTATGGGAACACACTTTTATTTATATGGATGAAATTTTCAAGTAATGTTTCCTTTAACATCTTGGAGAAAAAGACTACTAAAGATCTTATAGAGGTGCATAAAGATACGTTTGAGAATCTTACTATGCTCAATAAATGGTTTTTTTGGAAAAATATTCAGTTTAAAACTATGTAATAAATATTAGTACCAAATCATGTAAATGATATCAACATAATTAAAAACCATCTTGAGAAAGTAAATTTAACAATTTATAATGATGTTTGTAGGATTGTTTTTGTTCTCCTATTTTCTAGAATCATGAGAATTGATGGTGAAAATAGTAAGAAATTATTTCAATAAAATGGAAATTTTATTTATTGAAATATGAGATTTGGTATTGATGAAGAGAACCAGAGGAAAGAAGCATAGGGAAATTTTTATAGTGTAGTGAATGTGAATAGAATAAGGCATTCACCTTAGAGAAGGAATCAGAGAAACTTAGTGGATAAATCTAGCAGAAGGATTTGAGGGAAATCAATTAGACCTGTCCCTATGTGCTGGAATTTTATGAAGAGGGGAAAACTCATGAATGATTTTTAGGATTATAAGAGAACAAGAATACCAGTTTCGAGAATTTCATGTTCCAGTAATTCTGTAGCTGATGAAGGAATATTTCTAGTATTTATTGTTAATGTTCAAATAGAGTATTAGATTATTGAATTGGGAGAATATTTCCATTCCATAGGAGAAAGAGGATACATAAAAAAAGATGTTTCCAGAAATTTTGGTAGAGTGAATCCGTCAGATGATAATGATTTATAGCTTGTGGGAAATAGAGATGTGAAAATATGGTTGAGGAATAAAGAATTTTTTGAAGTTAAAGTTGATCAATATATTCCTGGTGAGTAGAAGAATATGTTTTTATTGGTTATTTGGATGATGTTGGTTTTAGAAAAAAACTTTATAATGGATTATGGATGGTTATTCAATGTTCTCTTGTCATTTTTAAAGGATCTAATGATGGAACCCTTTACCTTAAAGGAATAACAGACATAGATATAATCTCTAGAGAAAATACTTTTGGAATTTAATATTTTTCGAATTGTAAATTGGTTTATCTGAGTAATATTTTTTTCCATATTGTAGTTGATAAAGGGATGTTGAATTTTGAGTGTTAATACATTGGTATTTGTGAAAATTTTATACTTAAAAATAAAAATATGGTTTATTTTAATCTCAGTGAAAGAACTCCCAAGAACCAGAGAGTGAAGCTTGTATATTCTGATGTCTAGGAACATATCCTAGTCATGTCACGTGCTAGATCTCAATAATTTATGACTTTCATTGAATATTTAACCATAATGGTATGGTTTTATTTCCAAAATCACAAGTCTAATGAAATTAGAGTTTTTTTTCCAGTAGAAAGAAATGGTTAAAAGAGAAACATGTAATAAGGTGAAGATTTTAAGATCTAATAATGGTGGTGAGTTCACTAGAGGGACTTACAAGAACTACTACAAACATAAGGAAATTTTATATGAGAAAATTATTCCTATAATACATGATCAAAATAATATAGAAAATAGGATGAACTAGACATTAATGGAGATGGAATGAAGTATGATGATTCATATTGGAATGCCTAAAGTGTTTTGGGATGATGTTGTGTATACAATCACATATCTGATCAACCAAATTCCCTCAGTAATAGATTAATATTTATTATAATCATGGTTGTTTGGTAAAATGATGTAACTTCATGGCCTCAAAATCTTTAGTTGTATTTCATATGTTAATATGGAGTCTAAATACTGAGAAAAAATTAATGTTATGTATCACACATATTTCTTTATATGGTATGGAAAAGAAAAAATTGGATTTTGATATTGCAATGACAACAAGAATAATGTTATCTAAAGTATAAATGTTCTCTTCAATAAGAATGTTTTATAGAAGGAATAGATCTTGGTGATCAATGAATAAAAATAAATGAATCATATTTAGTACTATTTAATATTGACATATGTTATTGAATAATTCAACTATTTAAAAGTATATGGGGAGATGAGTCTACCAAAAAAGCATAAATTTTGGAGTAATGATTAGGTAGAAGAAAAAAAATCATATAGTATAATATTGGTTGATATACCAGAAATATCAGTGAACGGAGAAGCTTGAGGAAGAGTGTTGTTAGATGAATAATCGGAAGTATCAGAGCTGTAAATAACTAAATCACATGATTAATTGCAATAATCTTCCAGGATTAAATGAAAATTTATTAGGTATGGAGCTGGTGTTCACTTATTTCTTTTAATGGATAAAGGAGAACATGAAAGTCTATAAGTGGCAGTTTTTCTCAATGTTTCTACAATATGGGAGCTTTCTATGGAGGGAGAGTTGGATTCATTATATGTGAATAAAACATAGGAATTAGCTGAACTTCCATTCCAAAATTGGGATTTGGATAATAAATGGATTTATTAGTTAAGAAAATAACCCAACAGAATTATGATGTAAAAGTCATGACTAGTGTGGAAAGGTTTCCAATAAAAGGATGACATTTACTTTTCATAAATATTTAAATTGGTTGTTAATAATACAACTATCAAGGTTTTTTAATTATGGTTTCTACAAAAAATATATGATAAGAACTAATGGTGTGAAAGAAAAATTTCTTCATAGTGATCTTGAGGAATAAATATTTATGAACCAACTAGATGGTTTTGTTAATAAATTGAGTCATAAATTGGTTTGTAAACGAAAAAGGAGTCTACAAGGGTTAAAGAAATCACTAAGGTAGTGGAACTAAAATTTTGACTCATTTATGTTATAGAAAGGATTAATATATAAAATATCATACCACAATTTCTTGCGGAAGGAGTTTTAGGATGAGTGTTTAATATCCTACACTTGTATATGGATTCTCTGATTTTGATTGGTCTAAATTACCAATAGCTTGAGTGGATGAAGAAATATTTATCAGGAATATTTGGAATGAAATATCTTGGTGAAGATCACAAGGTCTTGTGTATGATAATTAAAAGGGATATAAGTTACAAAATCTTGGTGCTCCCCAAGCAGTAGTACATTAAAAAAGTCATTGATCTCTTCAGTATAATTGGATGAAAATTTATTTCTTCTCTTCCTAATGATCATTTAAAATTTTCCAACAAATAAATAAACTCAAATGAAATATGATAAAAAACACATGGCTAAAATTATGTTCACATCTACCATTGGGAGTTAGATGTACACCTTGATGTGAAATCATCCATATATTTTTAATTCATAGGGAGTTGATATCCAATTCATGTAAAATCATGGAAAAGAACATTCAGAACCCCTAGAGTGGATTATAAGGTATCTAAGAAGAAAAATAGATATTTATCCATATTTTTGTTTAAAGATACCTCTATATGGGTATGATGATGCTGATTTTGGGGGAGATTATGATTCTCATAAGATTACTTTTATTTATATCTTTTATTAGGGTGGAATAACTATTATCTAGATATTGAGGTTGAAACAAGTTGTTTCAATCTCACAAATATAAGATAAATAAGTCATAGAAATGGTAGTGATAAAAGAAATGGTGTGGTTGAAAAAATTAATTGAAGATCTTGGTAAGAGAAAATGAATTGGAAAACATTACTGTGATAGTAAAAATGTTATTCACTTGGTGAAGAATCTTGTTCTTTATTTGAAGAATAAAAAATAGTTCTAAAGTACAATTATATTTAGAAGTTGCAGGAATATGGGGATATGAAGCTAGAAAATATTGTTGAAAAAATTCTTCTTATAGGTTCACCAATGTGTTAGTCCAAAAAAGAATGGGGCAGTAAAATTCATCAGTGGGGCTAAGGTAAATGGAAAGAAAGGAGGATAGAGTTTACTGCATTTACCAGATGGTTTTCTTGTTTTCTAGGGATCCTTGAATTAATATTCAAGTGGTATATTGTTAGGATTTTAAATTATATTTAAGCATTTGATGTTAATTTACTTGAAGTATGTGAATTTATTCATTGGAAGAAGGTGTTAACAGAATGCTCAATAGGGATTTAGAATACCAAATGTTTAGGTAGTCTGATTATTAAAAATTGAAATAGTAGAGTCACCCATACATAAACAATACCTACATTTGGATTACTTTTATTTGGATATAGCAGGAAAATGGTGAGACTTAGTATCATTTTTAAATTACCAGTGATTAGAGGTCAAGTAAAATAATTCTATAAGATATCAACAATTTCATAATGAAATGGATGGTTAGCCGTAAATATAGGAAGTTGGTTATACTAGTTGATTGAGTGATACCATTTATATCATCGGTGTGGGACCAATTAAATGAGGTGTTAAAATATCAAGTGACAATTTTACTTTTTTATGATCATTGTGGATGGAAATTCAAAAAGTATGTATATAGTTATCCTAGTGGCATAAAATATTTACAGAGCTCTCCAATGGAGATATGATGAAAACATGAACCATGTAAAACCAATTTTATTTATTTTTGATTGATTTTATCTTTAATTTTATGCTTTCTTATGTTTTATAGAGTCTATGTGGTTATTTTAGTGTGTCAATATTTCTAAGTTATGTTGCAATGAACTTTTCAAGAATCCATATTGATGATATTTTTTCTCTTTTGTGATCAACCAGTGGATGAACATTCAGTGTTTGATGTTACGGTGCTTTCTAAACAAACAAAACATTTCATATTAATTTGTTTTTCTACTTTTACCCATAAAAAACGATTCAATGATATTTGTGCTATTATTTTACACCAATAAGTGGTTCTTTCTTATGGGTTTGACCATTACACGCATGTTTTAGAGTTTTAAAATACAAAAATTGTATTTATGGTTATCCTAAGAAAAATTCTATTAGTATTGACATAGATTTAGTTAAATTTTGTATAAAATCATTCAATGTAATTTTTTCTGTTATTTCATGGAAACCTATGCTCATTTTCTTAGTTTTTCCCCCAAGAGGCATGTTTTTAATGACTTTTACATCTTTTAAATTATTTTTTGAGTCATTCTAAGAATACCACATCTCAGTTTGACATGTTTTATAATAATAAATATTATAACTAATTTAAAAATAGTTTTACCATGTTTTCCTTCCATTTTGTGTTGTTTTAATAGTTTTTACCTTTATATTAATGTGTTAGAGTTTTAAAAGTTAAAAAGTTAGCTTTACACCATCATAGGAAAACCATAATTTAGATTGAAATATAATAAATTATAACATTTCAAAAATTAATATATGGTAATTTTTTTATTATTTCACTCTAATATAAGGCCTTTTTATTGGTTTTGACCCTCTAAGACACATTTTTAAGAGACACCAATATCTTTTAAAACTACTTATTGAATCATTTTAAGGATAATGTCTGTCAGATTGATGTTTGGTCTACTAAAAAATATAAAAAATAATTCAATGAAATATTTAATATTATTTCACAACAATTAAAAGTCATTTTATATTATTTTGACTCTTAAATATATGTTTTAGAGTTTCAAAACACTAAAAATGCATTATTAGACATCTTAAGAAAACTGCCACTCATATTGAAATAGAGACAGTTCCAAAATTTCAAAAAACAATATATGATAATTTTCACATTATTTCACAATAAAATGAGGTCATATTCTTATTTTTTACCCTCTACCATAATTTTTTAAGACTTTCATGTCATTAAATGTTTTTATTCAGTCAGTTCGAGCACACCCTAGGTCAGATTTATGTTTCATCTACTCTTACACATTAAAAATATTTCAATGATAATTTTTTATGATTACATGGAAATAAGTGGCCATTTTATATGGTTTTACATTAAAAAAACGTTTTGGAGTTATAAAAAACAAAAACTTTGTTTATGTACATCCTGATAAAACATTCACTCAGATTTGGATGGAGTCATTTAAAAAATTTTAAAAATAAATCTACAACAATTTGATTATGATTTTTATAGAGTTGTGTTTAATGTTTCATCATATTTTACACATCAAAAATAACTAAAAAATATTTCTCCCATGATTTCACTTCATACCGTGGTCATTTTATATATTTTTAACGATTACATACACATTTTAGAGTTTTAGAACAATACAAAGTATTTTTCTATCATCCTAGGTATACCAAAAATAAAATTTACATTTCATTAGTTATTACATTTAAAAAAGTGATATATGATCATTTTTTTATGTTTTTTTAAGGACCCAACCCCAGTTTCCCAGAGACTGTGCCTTATTTGATTACATTGGTATATAAACAAGGAATATGCATCCTGAAGGACCGATCAGTTTAGTTGTCTTGAAGAAACTAGATATATACATGGAACCCATTTTACATTTTTAAATGAAACAAAATATGATACATAACAAAATCTAATAACCTGAATCCTTGAAAACTCAATAAATGACCTGTTCTTATTAACCTGGAAAAAAACAACTCAAAGGGGTGATCTCAAACGCTCAGTAAGGGTATGAAATACAATGGATTATATCATAACATAAACATTAGGAATGTTGAATACATAAAAATATGTGCCTTTAACAAAAACATGAACACATTATGGAAGGAATAAGAGCTAAGCGAGTAATTCCATAAATATATATAATCATGGGAATTATTCTAGTCGGATAACCACATGAACCATAAATTATATTTTCATAATGAGGGAATGAATATTGCGGGACAACCTAACCATACTGTCAAGGCCTCGTGCCAATACCATAAATAATCATTTTGTAAAGGCCTTGTGCCAAGACCGCAGTTTGTATCATGAGACCTACCGATACACCGATGGGCTATAGCGGGCCCCACCTGACACTTACTATGTCCAATTCATTTCTAATATAATAGGGGTGAAAATAATCAACATATACATTTATATTAAAACTAACATATGAAATGTAAATAATATTCCCCAATCATTGAACATAAACATTAACCATTTAGAATAATATGGTGAATGATATCAAAATAGAACATCCATAGTCAGAATAACCGGAAACCCTTCAATAACATATTTTAGATGATATTTTAATATATAAACCTCAATTAAGTACAACATTAAATAATGGATGTTGACATAGACGAATATATTTATAAATGATACCATTGACAAAATTTTGAGGAAATAATCCTTAAACATTCCAAAGTGTCCCATACCACCTTGAAACATTCAAATCATAATCCCTTAGAATATCAGGAGAAAAAGTAGAATCTTGATATGATATAAAAAAGGGAAGTACATACACCATAATAAATAAATAATTGGTAAATAAGGAATATATCTCATAAAAGTAAATGAGAGATGAGAAAAATCCTTTTTCCTTTTGAAAGAAGATTCCTTTTGGAAAATCATATATATTTGCCATGAAATAATATTTTAAATAGGAATATCCCATAAAATAAAATAATTGGACATTGAAATTATATTTTAGGCATAAATGATGTCCCACTAAAGTGAAATCATGTAAAAAGAGTTCTTAAGATTCTTTATATATAAAACATTTTAGGGCATTTTAAGGAAAGTTTTAAAGAGAATTATAAAGTGGAAAGGAAAATTTGTTCTCTTAAATCCCAAAATGATCCAATATCATTTTATCATGATAAAATGAGTGTTTTTAGAAAACTATTCGTTTCTTAAAATAGATTTTTGAGTTCACTTTAAAACAAATAAGAATTTTAAAATATCCCTTGAATCAGGTTTGTATTTAAAAAACAATTTTGAAAGTTATTTTTAAAACAAGAAACTATCCATAAAATAAGGAATGATTCTGGTTATTGAACATATATATAACACTAAAAAATAATTTATGAGGATTACATAATAATACACAAGAGTTTCATTGAGGTAACTAGACAATAAAAGTAATCTGAATGAAAATAGAGGTTCGGGTGGAAAAACCATTACCACTTTGTAATCAATCGATTCGTATGCCCCAAAATTAATAAGATTAAAATGATACATTTAATACCATGAAAATAAATATATTAATGATATTTTACCTCAATGGTAAGTATACATAAACCATAAACAAGTATTAGTTTGGAATACGAGAAACCTCACAAAAATGGAAGTGAGATAAAGAAACCCCTTACCTTAAGTCTGAATGTGTTCCACTCTTGAACATAAGGTCATGGAATATGAAATTAGATGTATTAATAAAAAATTTCAGAACCTATTAGACATATATTTAGTTTATCATAATTCGTTTTAGTTAATTTATTCCCTTCTTGATAAGTTGTTATATTGAATTTCGTTGTTCCATAGGGTTCGTTTTCTTTATTTTCATAATCGGTTCATTTGTTCTTAAGTAATGGAGTTCAAGTGGAATGGATGTAAATCTCCAGAATTGAATTCAAATATTATTTATGATCATATATAGGTGTTAGTGGTCATTTATATAATTTGGTTACAAGACATGTGGATGAATTATTGTATATAACTTTAATGATAATTGTTTCAGTTAATTTGTGGGTTTTGATTAGAACAAAATCATTTTTATTTATAACTTAATACCATTTGTACAAAGGGATTACATAACCTCATATAGGGTATATTAAATATATAATAATCTGGTTAAATTATAACAATAATGGTTTCATGACCATAATTGAGAATGATAATAGAAATTGAAAGCCCATCGTCCTTGAATGTGGTAAATTGACACATCTCGGATGGTGTTCTTGCTACTAGTATAAAAGAAGGTAAAATGAATAGATGATTGTAAATTATTCCAATTCCATGACAAAATTACATAACATGTAAGGTAGTGGAGTCATAACAACATTTGGATAAGGATATGTAATAATATAAAAAGAAAAAAATGAACTTGAAAGGAAAGACAAAGAATTGAAAAGAGGAATTTACCTCATGAACCAAACTTCCTTGAGAGCCTCATTAAGGGAGAGGTTTTGGTATTTTTATGAGACCAAGGATTGATGGACGTGGGAGAGGAGGTTTGTAGGAAATTTGGACAGAATTTGGAGAAGGCACAAGGCTTGAGAGGAGTGAGGAGAAGAGGGAGTGATGGCGGGTTTTTATAGTGGAGGGGAGAGGGGATTTCTCAATTTTATATCCATTAATTTACTATTTCTCCACAAGACTATGAATACTGAGTCTTCCATGACTAATAATAGTAATTTTATCATGTTAATCCGAATCAATTGGGCTTAAATTATCAGAATATCATACATGAATCCATAATTAGAGTATTTAGCATATTTTTTAAATTATGGTATTTCACTATTCATCAGAAAATTCAAGTATGTCAAAAAAATCCCAAAAATTCACCCCAACCATTTTTTGATTTGTACAATCAAAAAATGAAGTCCATTTTTCAAAAATAGTTTTCTAAATATGATTAATTTAATATTTAATTAAAATCATAATTTACTCTTAAAAAAAAGTTTTAAAACATTTATTTACCCATTCCAAAACATATGTATATCGTACTCCAACTTGAATATTATTTATATACTATCATAGGGAATGTTAATATTCATTAGGTTATATCACTATTCATAAGGTTATGTTACTATTCATAAGGGTAGGATACTATTAACCAAAATATAAGTTTTTCTTACTGGACTCCAAATAACTTATTCATTGCAACCGTGTATGTCAAATTTTTGACATTCACATCGAAGAAGTGAAAAAATTATGTTTAATTGGATAGGTTATAAAAAAGTGGTGTTTTTAGAGACTTAGTGATCCATGAATTCTATAATAAATATATCTGTAAATTTTTGGGGTGTTACAATTTTACTCCAATATTAGATTTTTTGTTAGATTTTAACCCCAAAAGTCTCGCTTTAAACACATAAGGATAATTTAAAACTACTTATTAAGTCATTTTGGGAACACCACACATAAAATTGTTCTTTTACATTACATAAGTTATTTAATGATAGTTTTCCTATGATTTTAAGCCAATATTATATCATTTTCTATGGTTTTGACTATTACATGCTAGTTTTAGAGTTTTGAAATACTAAAAATTCATTTAAGGACATCATTTGAATACCACCACTCATATTTATGTGGAATCACTTAATATGTTTCCAAAGTCAGTATACTATCCTTTTTCCTATGATTTCATGGAAATGAGAGGTTTCTTTCATTGGTTTGACTGCTTGAAGCATGTTTTTAGATTTGTTCAAATCATTAAAAGATGCTTATTTAGTCATTTTGAGAACAACACACATAACATAGAAATTTAATCTTCCCATACACACCATTTATGATTATAACATATTTTTAAAATGATTTCACATTGATCCTAGGTCATTATATCCATTTTTTTATCATCATTCACATGTTTTAGTGTTTTAGAACCCAAAAAACGTGTTTATTGACATCCCTATAAGACTACCACTCATATTGATGTGGTGTTAGTTCTTATATCCCTAAAATTAATCTATTGTTATTTTACTATGATTTAACAGTAATACGAGGTTAGTATTTTGTTTTTTATCCTCTGACAGATGTTTTTGAAGACTACTGTATCATTTAGAACTAGTTATTCAATTATTTCAAGTGCACAACTTGTTGTATTTATGTTTTCATTACAATGTTTCACAGAAAATTGATTTAATGATGGTTTAATAATGATTTCATGACAATATGAGGATTTTTCTTTGTTATTGATCCTTAAACGCATGTTTTAGAGTTTTAAAATATAAAAAATTCATTTACAGACATCCTAAGAAAACCTTCAATCATATTTATATGGAATTGATTCTATAATTTTAAAAAATAATTCTATGGTGATTTTGGTTTGTTTTAATAGAAATTTAAGTGTTTTCGTGGTTTTTATCTCTATACATATGTTTTTAAAGACATTAATATCATTAAAAATTGCTTATTGAGTCATTCCATGTTCAACTCACTTTGGTTTGACATGCTGCCTACTCATACACATAAAAAATAAATCAAAAATAATATTACCATTATTTAAAATCATTATGAGATAATTTTTTATGTTTTTTACCATTAATCACATGAGTTAGAGTTTTAAAACACTAAAAAATGTGTTTGAAAAAACCATAAGTAAGATTTATTTGGTGTTTGTTCCTTTAGTTTAAAGATAAATCTAGAGTTTTTGTCTTATAAATTTACTCCACTCCATGGTTTTTTCTTGGTTTTGATCACTTTTTACATTTTCACAGGCCTTAACATCATTTAAAACTACTTTCTAAGTCATTATAAGTACACCACACATCGGATTGATGCTCTACCAACTCATACACACACACCATTCTTATATTTTTTTATTTTTTTGTCTTTAACTTTCTTTCTTTTTCTTCTTATTTATATCTAATAGATAATAATATAAGAAAAAAACATTAAATCAAAATTAAACACTCATGTTATTAAATTGGAAAACCAATATCACCTTACCACAACTCCCTTTCAAATAAATAACCCCAATAAGATACAATATCACCATAACAATATATTAAATAATCATTTGGACATATGATGGATTGAGATTAGAATTTACCTCTGTAGGATGAAAAATAAGAGTATAAATTTCATCAAGGGTTATACCCATCATCCTCATGAATATATAAACTAAGTAATTTTCCATTACCAGCCACCACTAATCCTATGTTTTCTTGTAGGATTCATGTTCTTTCACTTTTTCTTTTAGCATCGAAATTTCCCTATGGACTTCTCAATCAATGAAATTACTTGAACATCCACTAAGTGGTTTAGAAGTAAAGGATAATAGTGAAATGCTAATGAAATTCTATGGATTATTCCTAGAACCTATCCCCTTTACATTCTTCGAAATCTCTTTCCCTAACATGATTATAAATTCATCATTAAGTGAAATTGATGGTGATTGTGCTGGGTTCACATCTAAGGATTATTAAATTTTACCCTATTAATAATATAATACTAACAATGATTTTATAAATTATATAAAGTTCATAATAATATAATATTAATTTATTTATCATTTTTATATGTTTATAGTAATGAAATAACTTTAAATTTTAATGAAAAGAACTCACTCCATTGCCTATGGTAGGTTTATCCATGAAACATCCATGGAGGTTTTGTTATATATTAAGCTAAATATCTATTATTCTAAATGGGTAACCTAAATCCTAAGAATTTATGATAAAAATATATACATATCAAGTTATAATATAACCACTACATATTATAAAATGATATAAATAATAATGAATAGAATAAAACTATGATTATTTTTTTCAGGAAAACTCTATGAACCAGCAATATGTGGAATGCATTTTTTTTCAAGATTTTTTTTATTTTTTTAGATAATTCAAGGAATTTATTTAGCATTAATAAAATTTTAAATTTTATTGTTTCAATGTTATTAAGTTACTATAAAATATGAGAATACCTCCTGATATAAATCCCTATTAATATAAGCAAACAACTTCCATTTTCCATAATACATGTCGTCATGAATCTTATCATACAAATTGTTTGTTCTCAAAGAAGTTTCATTAAAATAATTCTATAATATCCACTTATTTGTTTTCCATTTCATTCATTATTGTTTCTTAATCCGTGGGTATGATATGTATTTAAGGACATCGAAATGATAAAACATCTAGAAATAAAAAAAAAATTCTTTATTAATATATTAATAATTTTACTCATTCCTTTTAAATTAGTAATAAATGAAAATTAAATTAGTATTAGTTCAATTTTTTTGAATCATATCATTCTTCCAAGATATGTTAATATGATTAAAATATTTATAATTAATGGGAAGTCTCACCATCTCATAGGCAAGATTCCCAAGAATCGGTCCATATATTCCGGAAGTATCACTAGTAGGCACCCATAACTCATAAAATGGAACAATAATCTTTAATTCTTAAGGTCACATAAATATACTATATTTTTATTTTTTTCTCTTCTATCATTATCTTTATCTGTTTTTAAAATTCATTTAAAGGTTAATAAAAACATTTAATAGAAATATATTATTTTATTTACAATGATACACATACCAGTAATGATAACCCACCAATATCCCCTAGATAGAGGTGTTATGAATTGCTTCATCATGAGTGGTTTATCATATGGTGATCTAATAATTACATCTAGGGAAGACAGTGGCTCTCTAAATTCATCTAGTATAAAAGAATCACTCATATCTATTAAAGGTGATGGTAGAGAAAGTGTGCTATGAGATAATAATTAGCTCGGATCTCAAATTTTTTATATTCTCATAATTCCTTCAATTGAAAATTTTTATGATATATTCAATGTTCAAAAAATAATAAGTAAAATAATTTCAAATTTTTTATTCTTGAAATTTATGAAATTGTAATATAGTTTCATTTCTAATTTATATGTTCAATTATCTTCATCTTCATTTTCATCACTGTTATAAACCTATATTAAGAATATTACATATATATATTTTCCCTTTCTTTCAAGTTTCACTATTTCAATATTTTTTAGGAAAAACTATGGAATGATTTTTGGATAATGAAGTTCACAGTCCCTAAGTACCAATTGATATTCATTACCCACATTATATAAGTCTCTCTATTTTAAGTGTACAACAACACTCCAACCTTCATGTATAACATCATTAATATTATAAACCATATTCTCTTATGAATCAAAGATAAATGGAATTTTATCTTCACTTTTACCTATATAGATGAAGTGATAGAAGTTTACAATAGTAAAATGTATTGAATTTTTTATTATAACCCTATAAATCATGAGCCACTTTCATTGGAATAATACAACTAAAAATTTTCCATGATAGTTTAATTCAATAATATCAAACAACTTTCCATACTATCCAACCCCTACAACACCGAAATTTTTAGTTTTCAATCCTTTTTTATTGATTAATTCTGTGAAACATAAAGCTATAAATATTATAGGAATGAAATCTCTTAGCCTTCTTTATAGAACATCAAGATAAAAAATTCCATTAATTTTAAATTTTAGATCAATTATCAATATTCATTATTTGGATAATAAGTTATAAGGTATTACTTTCATCATAGATTATATAACTTTAAATCAACAATATAAATATGAGTATGCAATTACATGATGAGAAAACCATTTGATGATCTTATTTTTAATAATTTTTGTTAATTTAATCTCATTTAGAGATTGAACCCTTAATTATATATATTTCTTTCAATATCAATTATCTAAAAATGGATCTTAAATAAGACTATTGAGTATAATATATCTATTTTATTATAGTAACTCTAATTTAGATAGTGTTAAATTTGATCCCTTTGAAACTACTCATCCTATAGTTGTAAAAATGATGATGATTTTTTAAAATTATTATTATTAGATATTTTATAAGTATATCTAAGATGATTTAATAAATTATAAATTCTATATAAATACCAAGAAAAAAATTCCAAACCCTCTTCGGATATGTACCCTTTATTAATTGAGCCATCTGATTATGATTTATTCCTCAAATATGACTTCAAATGACCTAAGTTCCACATGAAAAAATATAATAAAAATATTATAATTTAAAACATAATGTTTTTTTAAAATTTAATTCATTAATGAAAATAATAATAATAATATTAACATACCTCTAAATTAGATACATCCATCGATAGTGTACTTCTAAAACAATTTTACCTTCCTCATCCAAATAAATAGTTAAATGAATCATGAAAGTGAAAAAAAAGGGGGAAGTAACATCTCTAAACAGTTATTTCTTGAATTTTCTCAAGATCAGTTGGATATAGAGTTTTTCTACAATGAAATATAAATAATGTGCATAACTCAATTATAACTACAATTACTTTTTATGTAACATATTATTTAATTTCAATGGTTACAACTACTTCATTAGAATATGCAAGTCATGGCTTTTCAATCCACTTTAATTTAAATGTTTTAAGTCAACATAACTTGAAATGTTAATCAAAAGTCAATCTGGAAATTTTAAATTTTATAAAATTTGAAGGAATATTGATTTATGGTGATTTTTATAGGAAAAATAGGAAAAGGATACTTTCGATTATCATTTTACCACAAACTATTAATTATATTAATTTCTTCCAATTCCTTATGAGAATTAAAGTGACCCATCAATTTACCCTACTCATTAAACAATTTTAAAATAACATTTTCACATACATTATTTTAAATATTCATTACATCAAGATTATGATGTAGAAAATTAAACTTATAATAAAAGATTCTGAAAAATATACTCATTTTCTTCTATTGTGACATTTCAACTACTTTAGATATTGTGCCTATTACCCATTTCCACCTTATTTAAACTAATTAATATTTCTACATTCAAAAATTAAATTCATTAATTATCCCGAAATTTGAAAACTATATAAAACCTTCGGTGACTTTCTAAATTCAATTACTCCATTAAATCATTTCATGTTAACTTTTAATTTATGTGATGCATCAAGAAACTAACTGTGAAACATAAAGAACGATTTTTTTATATGAGGTAATCATTGAGGCTCAAAATCAAAATTAAAAATAGGACAAGAAAACTAGTATGAGTGTTCTCAACAGACTAGTTACCTAGTCTAAGAAATTCACTAATTTTCCATATTATCGAAATATGAATTTTGAATAGTTTTCTCATTGATGAATCAAATTTTTCCACCCCATCATCCCATAATTATAGAAATTATTTGATTCGAGGATCAAGGTATTCTTAAATTTCATTTCTAGGAATTACATTTCTTGAAATAATAATTTAAATAATGTAATAATACTTATTTATACACATCTATGGAGTTAAATTATAGGGGATCAACACAACTGGCCATATTCTATAATTAGTACTTAAAGTATTGAAATTGATAATACCATTAGAAGACAAACACAAATGTATATTTCTATGATCTGAAGAAAAATATGGATATAATGAATCAAACACCTTCTCTTTTGTTGACTCTTTTAGGTGGATCATCAATTTATCATTGTTACTTTCCAAAGAATTTAACAACCTATTGTATGCAGTCTCAAATGACATGAATAATATTTTCAAGTGTGGTTTCATAGGAAAATAACTTAATACATTCATGAGATTTTTCTTCTCCCAATTATTATTAGTGTTAAATTAATTTGTACTCTCACTAATGCTTATTGATTTACATCAACTTTCATGAAATATTATTCTTCTTTATCTAAATATTATCCCAAAAATAATTTAATCATTAGGGAATTCATGTATTTTGTATAATCAATTACCACATTTTTTATGATTTTATTAATCTTATTGAATGATGAATGCATCTTAACATTTCTAATGCATCATGAAAGAACTCTAAAATCATGGATGATGTTTTTTTAGTAATTATAAAAATACAATTTCTATGGTATAAATTGTGTAGAAAATAAAACATTGAATATTTGGAACAAAAATTTTAAAGTTATTGATTTCCATCTTCAACTAATTCATAAAACTCAATTTTTTTCTCCCTGAAGTTATGTGAAATATTAACCAACTCAATATCAGTTGAAGGATCTTTTATTCTATTTAAATCTATTTCATTGTGTTGTACAAATATGAATGAATCATTTTTTATATTTTAAACTGAATTCTTCTTTAGAGAGTCACTTTGTGTATCATTGATAGGATATTAACTTCATTTACATTTCATAACATTTGATTTGCCATAAAAAATCCAATGAACACATTGATCAAGAAATTGTTTCTATATTAAGGGATCATATAATTTTTTTCTATTCAACCATCCCATGAATTTTTAATTTGGGATCATATATATTATTATTATATACACTAATAAATTTAAATTGAATAATATAAAACTTATTTTAAACCCTTAACATAATGATTTGTGCTCCAGGGTAAATTAATCCGTATTTTATCCATACAAATTGGATTACCACTTTTCCTCCTATAATGAAATAATAAAGATATAAAATTTTAATAAAAAATGTTTAATCAATTCATGAGATAACTTGGTAAAAAACATTTATTCAATAAAATCAAACTCATATAAAATATCATGTTAAATTAAAAGATTAAAATCAATTAAAAATAATAGTAACATATTGTAAAATGATTATACAACTCTATGGTGCTCCAAAATAAAAAGAATAATTGATAATTCCACACCCTTAAAAATCCTAGATGGATTAGGGATTAGATTTCGTGGGAGATGTCCAGGGAGGAGAGGGAATAAAGTCTAGTTAGTAGAGGGAAATGAACGATGTGGGGGCTAGAGAGGTGATTATAGTGATGTTAGACGTGCATAAAGACATGGGTTGGGGGATTGGGGTTCATGTGGTGGGGGGAAGAGGTGGACATGGGGTATGAGGATTAGGTTCACTAGGAGAAGTGAAACCATCATCTGGGGTAAGGTTTCATCATTATTGGTTAGGTTTATATGGAAGAGGGGGGCCACATGTGGTTGAGGTTATTGAGGGTTGGGGTTAGGGTCTGGTTTTTTTGTTGTAGAAATATATTTGTATTTTATAAAACCCCACTACTAAATATTAAAATGTTAATATTTTTAAAATATAACATTGTTTTTTATAATCTCTCCCTATATTTTAAATAAAATATGAAAATATATAGTGGTGATTTTAGTAACTATAAATAAAAAACCACTGCTCAACATTTTTTTATAATATTGAATCAGTCGATTGATTAATAAAATCAATGAAGAAATATGAGAAATAATTTTTTTATAAGATTTATCTCCAATGTGAGTGATTTTTCCTTTTATTATTAAGAAATTTAGTTTTCATGTATAATGTTTCGAGGGAGATGTTGCACCCCAGAGAAGGGGGAGGAGGGTGAATGGGTAGTGGTTTTTATAATTATTATTTCTTTTAAAACTAACCTATGTTTACCTATTAGGATTTATTCCACTCATGTGATTACATGAACTTTCCTAAATTAAGAAAAAGTAAATAGCATAGGAACACAATAATTTTTCATGGTTTGTCCTCAATGTGATCATACTACATTCCTTGACTAGTGAAAAATCCAAGTAATAGACTCTCCTCTATATTCATAAGTATTTACTTAGAACAAATATTCAATAGATTAGAGTCACACGATGCTTTCCAGAGTCCCACCAGAACAATAGTTTCATATAGCCTAAAACAAAAAGGAATACCAACAATTCATGATATATCACTTCTGAATGATTCATACTCCTACAATTATTAATAAAGATATTTATTTTGAGAATTTAATATAATTCAAATACTATATGGAACTTATTCTTAAATTCTCACATCTCACAAATTAAAACTTATCACATTTATTTATATTGTTTATTAATATTGTATTCCATATTCTACTATTCTTGGTATCTAAATGGTTATAAAGCCTTTACGTATGCATGAGCATGCATGAATTTACTTTATTCATGCGTATTCAATTTCCACTATCCAATATCTTGTGAACAAACCCCAATGGATTTTGTTTTACTTTTCTTATTCACACAACCATGAGCACAAACTTCTCAAAACAAATCCTTTTTGTAAGTGTTTGATCATATGCATTGTCTTCTGTCTACCTCATTCAATCTCATTCATGCATAGTTGGACACATAGTATATGGAATACAAATCCTCAAATAAGTGGTGGTCAAGCACATGTATTCACTGTGAGGTTCATGTGAATGAGTATGGGTTCATAGAAATATTTCTTTCTAAAACAAAATGTGTCTTTTTGGAATAAATCAAACATCAAAGTTGTTTCTCCACTTCCTCACACAAAATAAAAGCTTCATATATTCATTTTATAAAATGAGAATGCTTCTTGGATGATTTATTTATCTAGAAATGGAGAGGTTGTCCCAAAGTATTTTTATATTCTCTTGGGATGGAGGAATGTACCCACCGCCATACTTTTGAGATTCATTCCACATCAATAAAATATTTTAATGTATAGATAAATCAGCATATCTATTTTTGAACATGAATTTACATTTAATTATCATGACATAGAAAAGTATGTCACCTATCCACATGTGAGTTCATGATAGTGCCTCACATATTCATTCCATGAATTCTGGATCCTGATTTATAAGCTCAATCACATCCATGTATTTTCTACCTTCTACAACTTCATTTGAATTTGACTGAATTCTCAAAATTTAAAATAACCATAAGAATGAAAAATGTAGTTTCATGCATGATATCGAGACTACGATGAACCATTATCCTAAGATTGGTATAATCACAATATCTTAGTTTGATCAATAAAAATTTTCTCTATTTACTCTGGTGAAACTATTATACTTATATGGGGTTTTGAGGAAAAATTGATGAGTTTATTTAAAATCATATGGCATGGGAGATTGATTAACTATGACCATTTAGATAAGAAGGCTCATGAAATTTCCATATCATTAAAGGGTGGATGAACAATCTTCAACTACTGCACATACAATATCAACTGACTGGTCGATTCCACTCATCCATTTTTATATGTTGTTCCAATTTCTAGTTGTTCCATGTAAGTGGTATATCAACACCCACACACACCTCTTCAGAAAGGGGTCATGACCCAATCAGCTTCCCTGGTCCATCCTCATTCATACTCAGAAGTGCACTCCTATAGACCAAAACCACCTCCTCCACTAGCAGGATGTACTTGGATAGATCACTTAGGTGTGGTTGACCACCTAGACCCATAATGTCGTGATTGATCCATATTAAGGAGGGATTTTGTGGTTAGCCCTTATTTTTTTAATAAGTCCACCAATTCACTTGAACATAGAAATATTTTAACTATGAAATAGAAAACCAATAACACCTCAATAATTTCTTCATTCTGAATATATGAATACATTTATGCATGAAATTCTATTTTTTCATAGAATATTCTTAACTCCCTTTAATAATCATCCTGAAAAATAAATAAAATTTTTCATGGCCTTATTCTCATAACCATGACATAAAAGATATTTGATGATACTATTTTATTCTCCTTAATCCAAGTAATAAAATGAAACTTGTTTCAACATTGTTCACTCCATAGAACATTTATTTAATAATTAAGAAAAGTTCAAATAATTTTCATAATTTAAAGGAGAATTGTCCTTGAATGATACCCTTTGTCATAAAATGAATACTTAACAATTCTCCCAGAATCATCACTTCCCCAAAACTCTTCAAACACATATTGACAGTAAATGTAACACTTAGGTTTAATAATCCACCCCTTATTATTTTGTTATCAAAATTAACACATATCAGAATGGTCAATATGTGGTGAAAAATTTTTCCACCTTATTAGAAAATAAATGCCAAGGGTATGTGGTGTCTTATTATATTATGTTTCTTCAAAAAAGATGTTCTCCTCCATTTGAGTATTATTACTTGAAAACTTTTGAAAGAGGGGTGATATCACATGGTTCAATTTTCAAAGATCCTTTAGTTAATTAAATCTATGTCTTTATTGGCTATATCGATGGAGAAAATAAGAGAGGTATAACCAAGGATTTTTAATATACCTATAATTTACTATGAATATGAAATCATGTTTAGAAGTTCTCATATGGTTTTTAGGGGTTGGAAAAAATCATATTTATCAATGAAATGATAAATCTTACACAAACTTCAACAAACACTTTAGAAAGTTCGACTATCGAAGATATAATTCCCCCTTTGTCTCATGTTATCATCAAGCAAGCACTCACACTTAATTTATATTAATAATAAAATTAATAATGAGGGTGAGAGTGTGTTTTTCAAACCTCAAAACTCTTATAAGCTCCCACTCAAGGGTCGTATTCATCTTCATCATCTTTGAATTGAATGAGATCCATGATAAATAAATGTTATCCCTAATTTCCATGATTATTATCTCATAACACATAAAATAATAAGGAATAAGGATATTACTATTGGAAATCTTCAAGTGGGAGGAGAAGGATGAACATGAAGTTTTTGTATAAATTTCAAAATACCTCTATCTTGGAATAACATTAGTGAATATATTTATAACCTGGTCTTTTGTACAAATGTGTTAGAGATTGATTTCTCCACCTGAATCCTTTTATTTGACTCAATGATATGTGATATCAATTTACTTGGATATTGATTGTTTTACAAGATTTTTAGACAACCCCATACAAATTTTAATATGAAAATAAATTTTCAATTGTATCTCAGTAAATCTCTAAATTTTCTAAGTACACTTGAATCAAGATCATATATGTATAAGAATTCATAGATGGTATATATTTTTTCTTAGCTATTTTCATAGTCCTTGATTTATATCTCTTTCTAACAAAATTAACACAATCCTCTCCAAGAAGAAAATTTGCACCAAAATTTGATCTTCTATCTGTATAATCACCTACCCAATATATTTCTGTAATGCCCAATGGTTTCAAATTTTGATTGTATATGTATAGAATTCCGTATTTTAGAGTTCCTTTCATGTATCTAATAATCCTATTAGCATAAAAAAAGTAATAGTCTTTAGGATCACTCTAAAATATAGTACATAGTCACTGTATAATATATAATTATCCTTGATGATGTTCGATAAATATTAAGTACAATGATTATGATAAATTATTTCTCATTAACACTGATTAAAAATTTATACATGCACAATTCTGTTCCAAATGAAATCGAAGTTAAAACTTATTTTTCATTTCCCATTCCTATGTTTTCAAAAAATTCCCTAGAATACTTTTCCTGAGATAGAAATATGTAATTTTATTTATCATCAATATGAAATCCTAGAAAGTACATCATTAGACCAAGAATAGAAATCTCAAAATTACTTTTCATCTTCTCAACAAACTCTTTACATATGCACTCTTTTTCACTAAAAGAAATATGAATCAATCCATATGCACAACAACTATGATAGTACCTTTAGACATCTCTTTTATATAAAGGTTATTGTAAGCTTTATCTTTTATAAACATCATATCCCTTAAACAACCATCCAATTTAGTGTACCAGGATCTAGGGGTCTATTTAAAACCAAAAAATTATTTATTCAACCTTTATACCATAATGACTTAAATTTCAAAGTCAAAACCATTTATCTATTCAAAATAGGCTTATTCCTCAAGAGAACCATTTTGAAAGGTTAATTTCACATCCACTAGATAAAATTAGTGACATTTGTGTGTTCCAAATTAAAATAACATTATAACAATATCCATTATTTATACTGGTGAAAATGTTTATTCAATGTTAATACCTTCCATTTGAGAATATAATTTACTCACTAACCTATCTTTTTTCCTCGATACCTCACCTTTCTCATTCAACTTATTTATGAAAACCCACTTGGGGGAATTAATTGTTTTTTGTATTTTAGGTCTTGGAACAAGGTCTCAAGTGGAGTTATTATCAATCAAATCAATTTTTTCATTCATATATTATATTCACTCTCTATGTTCAACTGATTCTTCCACTTTATTAGGTTTAATTTGAAAATAAGTGTTGTTTTATCTTCAAATATCATTATTATTCCAGTTTGAATTAGAGAATATTTATTTCCAATAATATTTTCATCTTCAATATGTTTATTAATTTTTTTTACCATTTTATATTATCTCCATTAAATTAATCTTTATCACTGTATTTTTTAGTATCAATATCAGCATTGATTGGATATTTCTTAGAAACTTCACCATTTTTCTATTCTGATATCAATCTATAATTTTCAATAGAATCTTATAAATTTGAATCAATTGAGATATCTGATTTTTGTTATTTTCAATAATTTTACATCACTATAATAAACTCTCTTGTTCATCTATTTGTTACAACATCTATATCTACTTCCATTAGATATATAGCCCATGAAAATTCCTTGATCTACTTTTTTCTCAAAATTTTCATAGATTGTTGTTCTAGATCTTTATATTGTAAGGGACTCAACAATAATAAATATTTAGAAGTAGGATTTTTTATTATACAAAATTTTATATGGTGTCTTTTGGATCCCTGGTCTCAGTAGACACCTATTTTTTATATGTAATGAAATACATACAACTTCTCCTTAGAAATACTTTGAGATGTTATATTCAACTAACGTAGTCCTACTTGTATCAAATATTCTTCAGTTATTAATTTTATCAAACCCATTTATTGTGGAGTATATGGTGTGATATACTTATTATTTATTTTATTTTTGGAAGGATAACTTCCCAAATCCCAGAATTAAACTCCTTACCATTATCTGATCCTGTTTTCTTGATATAGAGACCCGACTCCTTCTCATCTTTCCATCGGAAAAGTTTAAAGATTTTGATTACCTCTAACTTATTTTTGGTAAATATGACATTATTCAACCAAGTGTAATAATCAATGAACCTAATGAAATATATATCACATAAGGTAGAATTTATTCTGATTAAACTACATAATTCCACTTGAATATGCTTAAGTGGTCCAGATAGAAGAATTTACACTCCATCATGTGAACCTTATGTTATTTTCTATTTTTGAAAAGTTTCATATATTTTTACCTTTATCACTTTGTATTAGGAATACCTCTCACAATATCATACTTAAAAATTTTACTCATACTTCTTTGAACAAGATTTCCAAGTATTCTATTTCACTAGATATTTTCAACTTTGACTTTCAAGTAATATGAATTGTTAGAATCAAAAATATTAAATAAATATCCATTGGTTATTTTCTATTGAGTAATGATCCTTATATTCTTTATGATTTTGATAATAATTGAATCCCTTTTTAATACCAACTAATGTCTATCATTAAAAAGTTTTTTAACACTAAGAAATTTTTTCTTTATCCCTTTAAAAAACAATACATTATTAGAATTTAGATTTTGGGATTCAATATCTACTAAGCCAAATCCTTTTATTTTTAGGGAAAAATCATGGAAAAAAGTAACTACTCCTCCTTCATGGTTCTTAATGTTTATCAGAATTATCGTGTCACTAGTCATGTGAGAAGAACATGCATTATCATGTATCCATTAATTGGTTCTTCAACTTTCCTTTAAATTAACCTCAGTGAAACATTATTTTTATATATTTAGTTTTTTGAATACCCACTCCTTTCTCAAAATTGGATATTTTTTCAGGAAGATTACTCATGCACTTTTAATTAATATAGGCATGTTGATCACATCTTCCACATGTTCTTTCTAAGAAGTCAATCTTGTTATGTGTTGGAAGATAAGATGAATTCCTTGTAAAAATTTTCTTACTCTAAAAACATTATATATTTTTCAAGGAATATCCCCCTTTTGTTCATGTATCATCTATAGTAGTGACATGTTATACCATCATAAGTACATTTTGAGGCCAAACACTTCAAAACACCAGAAATATCCTTGCAACCTGGATCTTCCATACTGATAATATTTATTACCTTACGTTTTTTGATTTTTTATTTCTATATACTATGATTGTATCTAATATGAGAGGAAATATATTCTTAGAGAATATATTTCTTCATTTTAATTAGAATATGATTTCTTAATATTATCCATTATCTAGACTAGTCATAATTTTTTAGGACATGTATTTTTAGATATAATATTTTTTTTGAAATTAATGGAGATCTGAATTAACCTACTTATTTAAAACCCACTTTTCACGAGCATATAAAGATTCTTCCATGACATAAAAATATTTATTTATGTATCATATTATTTTCTTCCATTTTTTATAAGCTTCAAAAAATTATGATTGAGTCTTTGACTATTCTTCTGTTTTGAGAGAAAGTTTTTATTAAAGGTATTTTACTATCATCTCCATTTTATTTACTTTAAGTTTATATATCTTGATCTCATTTGTGTAAAAAAACATCTTTATTTTCATATTCTTCATTTACTTTAAATAACATCCTATTATCCTTTTTGAGATTTTTTTCTCAATACAAGATTCAACTCATTTGTCAACATGTTTTCCAACCTTATTCATTCACTTTCATCATCTTCACCACTAGAGGTATGAGAACCTTTATCCAAATAATCCATAAAGTTAGTTTTATCTTATAATTGGCTACATGATGTGGAGTAAACTTCTTCTTACATTCTCACATAGAATATTCATTTAATTTTAATTAAATTTTTCTTGATTACACCACTTTTTTTATTGAATCTATTAAGACTTTACCCCATCTCATCTTATGGCGTTTCTCATCATCTAACTGAGGTTAAAAAAACTTCTTCTTAAGAAAATTTATTATAAACTATCCGATGACATTAAAATTATAACAAATTTGTGGTAGTTTTCATTTACACTTAATCATTCCCTTATTAAAAGTCTTTGATACAAAATAAAGGATTCTATTATATTATTCACCTTATTCATCATCATTATATTCACTTAATTTGATAATTTCATCATCTTTAATTTTGAGATTTCTCATGGCCTCAAAGTATATCTCATCTTTAATATTAATCTTGGAAGATGGTATCATTATCATTTTATATGCAATATGAATTTTAGGTAATAAATTTAGAGAAAGAACTTATCTATCTACCAGGGCTAAATTTTTTGGACTAAACCTATCCGAAAAAATTATCATTATTTTTTTCCAATAGTTAAATCATCTAACTTTTCTATGAAACCCAAAATATTACTGAAAATTTCATTAAAAATTATGAAGTATCTATCAATGTTTTCTTCTTTAGCCATTATTATATCTTGAAATTTTCTTCTCTGAATTTTTAATTTTTCATCCTTGACTTTCACATTTCTTTCCCAATTGATTTCCACTTTAACCTAAATTTCCTTGAATTTTGATTCCTATAAAATTTGTGTAAAAATTTTCGAAGAGAGAAAAAAATGGATTTTTGAGATTTTCCATCAACTTCAATGTTTCCCTTGTCAAAAAATATCATAAGAATCATATTATGTAATAGTTTACAACCTTATTGTTGCTGTATATTTGACTTCAAGTCCAAGATATAGAAGATTGGGCAGTATCCTATTCTTCCAATCGTGATAGTTATTTCCATTGAATATAATAACCCCTTCTATTGATAGAATTCATATTATCCATCATCAGAACTTAGTGAATCTTAAATGAGGGAACCTATCTCTAATACCAATTGAAGTTCAGAGGGAGATGTTTTAACACTGATAATAAGGGGGGTGTGTGAATCAATGGTGTTTTTTTAAATTTTATTCTTTTGAAATTAACCAATGTTGAACTCTTAGGATCTAATCCAATCTGGTAATTTGATGACAATTCCCAAATACAATACAAGTAAATAGAATAAGAACAAAATATTATTACAAAGTTTATTTTAAATATGAGTATAATCCTTTCCATGATTGGTTATACACCTTAATCATAGATTCTCCATTATAATCAAAAGTAGTTATACAGAACACTTCTTCAATTGCATAGATTCACACTATTCTTTTTAGAGTCCCACTGGAATAATAGTTTCACACTATATGAAACAAAAATCAACATTAACATTGAAATAAATATCTCTTATGAATTTTTCCTACTCCTACAACTATTGATGAATAATTTTATTTTGATACTTAAAGATAGTTGGAATAACATATTCTCAATTATTCTTTATTTATCACAACTCACAACATAAAACCTCGCACATTCATTTATATTCGTTGTTTTTATTATTTTCTATCTTCATTTTTTGGTAATCTCTAATGATTTTAATCCATTAGGTATTCATGAGCATGAATGCATATACTTTATACATGTGCATGCAATGTACACTATCCACTGTCTTGTGCACACTCCCGAATGGTGTTAGCGCACTATTGTTATTCATGAAACTATGAAGGTGGACTTCTCAAACCAAATTCCTCATGAAATTTCTTATTCCTATGCATTGTATTCTCCCTAACTCATGTGCTCTCCCACTTCAATAATAATTGGACATACAATTTGTGAAAAAACCCACATACATGGGATGATCAGGAATGCATGCACACAATAATGTTAATGTGTGATAATATGTTTTTATGGAACTTGTTCTTCATAAAATGATACAAGTGTGAATGGAACAAGTTAAATGTCCTCAGTGTTTCTCCATTACATTAACTAGTTAAAATCCTTCCAGATTCTTCTTTGTGAACAAGAAGGATTTGAAGATTCATTGTTTTTATGGAAATAGATATCTTATATGAAATGATCAATACCTTCTATATGGATAGAGGAATTAATATTTATAGGAATTTACCCACCTCCTTACATCCTAGTTTCATTCCACATATATCAAATCTTTAAATGACCACAAATATTGGTTTATCTATTTTTAAATGTGGCATTTCTTTTAATTCTCATGATTTAGAAAATCATGGTGCCTCTCAATAAATGATTTAATGATAGTTCTTCACATGTTAATTACATGAATGCATGCTTCTCATTTATAATATAGAATGCATCCATGAATTATCATCCTTATATAACTTTATTTTCATTTTGATGAATACTCAATCTTCAAAATAATAGGATGCATGAAAAACATAGTTTTATGACTGATATCAAGATTATAATAAACCATTATGATGAGATTGGAATGATCACAGTAGCTCAATTTTTTCCCTTGGTGTTTTTATATTTACTTATATGAAACTATTATACATTGATGAGGCTTCTAGGAATAAGACAATGAGTTCATTTAAACTCACATAGCATGGGATATCAAACTGCTGTGATCATATAGATCACACGACTCAAAAAATTTCCATTTTATAAAAGTGAGGAGGAATAATATGAAAATACTCTACATCCCAAAATAATGGAGTGGCTGGTTTTTGTCTTTAATTTATTAAAATCTATATTAGTTTCTAGTTTTTCCATGGCTACGGGGGATCATCACTTGCACACACCTCTTCACACATGTGTTGTGGCCTAGTCAACCTCTTTAGCTCATTATCATGCAAGTTCAGGAGCGTTCTCCAATGGGCATATGCACAAGACACCTCTATTTCCATGAGGGATATCCCTAGTTGGAAACCTTGGGCATGGTTTAACCCTTGGCCCTATAATGCCTTGGTTGAGCCTATCTAAGGCTGGCTTGTATGGTTGGACCTTATTTTTTCAATAAGGCCACCAATTATCATGTACATAGAAATATTATAAGTATGAAATAGAATACCAAGACCTATTCAATTATTTCCTCTTGCCTAATATATGAATACATTTATGAATATACCCTTATTTTTTCATGGAATCTTCTTAATACCCTTTAATATTTTTCAAGAAAAATAAATAAAATTTTTCGTAGACTTTTTCAAATCCTAATGAAATAAAAGATATTACACTATCTTGTTATATTATTGTTCATCCAAGTAAGGAATTGCAACTTTTTTCAACATTTTTCCCTCCATAGAATATACCTTTGATAATTAAGAATGGTTAAAACAATCATCATACTTCAAAGGATAATTTTATAAGCATTCCATCCAATGAAATAATGTGAATCCATAACAATTCTATAAGAATCAATATTTAATAAAAACTCATAAAACATATATTGAAACATAATTAAAATCAAATGAAACACTTAGGTTAAATAATTTACATAAAGTATGACAATAATTAATGTAGACAACCACTATTTGATGAAAATAAATAGTAGTACTAGAAAATACCAAATAACACCTTCTAGTTCTATAACAAAACAACAAAATCCCTCCCCCTCACATTAATAAATATTCCCTCCCCTTATGAAAACCCTAGTGCCCCATTGTTAACATATTATATAAAGATACACCACCAATTCCCTAACCAACCGTTGTTAATACCATGGCCCACACATCGGTTCTCTATTTCCGACTTCCCCACACCCTTTTCTCTCTCTCTCTATCCAAAAAACTATTATATATATCAAGCTTCTTAAAAATTAAATGACTAAATATGGATCCAAATTTCAGCATCAAACTAATATATTATAGTCCTTTATTAAATTCAGTTATTAAAATTTTATAATGTTGATTTTGTTTTACTAAATTTTGATACTATGTTTTTCTAATATTAATTATGTGTATGTCTACCAAATGCATCATTTTCAATAATATATTTACATGAACATTTATGATATCATATTTTTCATATTATGAAACTCATTATATATTTTTTTATGCATAATTTGATATTAATATAGACATAGTGTAGATTAATATTGGAATCAATTTATGTTTCATCACGTCAATAAAAAAAATATTATAATTAATTCATCACTACTATGCATTTTATGATATATTATATATAAACGTTGAATTTTTTGATAACACATATCACTTTTTTTTAATAATATTTATATAATTTCATATATATTTTTTGTTTTTTCTTATTATTTTACTCATGTAAATTCAAATTTATATTTGAATAAGTATCATTGATTTGGAAAATTATTTGTTATGATTAATCATATTTTTAGATATTACATCTCAATCCCATACCTTGATAAAATTTAATGGAATTTTATAATATAATTTTTAATTCATTGAATATTATAATGATTTTGAAAATAATATATTTAAGTAATTTATACTATTAGGAAACATATAATATAAATGTAACATCAAATCAAAATATTATAGAATCAACTTCCAAAGTGGTGGGATTTCACCACACTATTCAAGTGTGATAAAAAAGAATGTTTTCATTAGTAGTTTTACCTCTATCACTAAGAAAGTTCATTTCATTATGATTTAGCACTACCAATTTTCATCTTTCTCTTATCCATGCATCAAGAACTTCTACTAAACCGCTTCCTGGTATCACACTACTCCTTGAAACATCTTATTTTTCTTTACAAAATCAATATATAATCCAAGATATATGAATTATAATTATTTATTTATATAAATCATGATGTTAATTTAGCCTTTATATTCATTTACTCATTTATATATATATATATATAAACACAAATAAGTACATATAAGTCTATTATCATATATATATGTGTATATTATATTTCAATACACACACAAAAAAATATATATATATATATATATCTAAATATAAACATATATCATATGACCTCACCCATTGATACCTCTCATAGGTGGTGGTAATAAGAATGTTCCAACTCAAGGCCATATACAATAGGTGAGGGGTTAATGAATAGAAATGAATAGACATATCACACATGACGGGAGCCCGTAGTCTAGTGCATCAATACACAATGTACATCATAATATAGTAAATAATAATGAAAAAATACAAATATAACTAAATATAATATATAAACCATACAAAAATTTCTAAAATCCATGAATAAGTAACCATCGTATAAACCATAATGAAAAAGATAAAAGAAACATTCCCAATAAACAATAAGAAAAACTAACAGAAACTATTGAGGTGAAGAGGTCCCCATAACTGACTAGATTCACACACATATGTCATTCACTACCCTCATATCTAAGAACCACTATGGTCCACCAATATTGTGTCAAGTAGGGTATTGATTAAACTATCCGCATCTAAATATGAAACAAAACATGTGTGTGAAGACTCTCATATAGAGGTGAGTATATACACACCCATTATGAAGCCACAATGACCATAAATGATTTATAAGAAGGCTAGTTAGTTCAAAACCATGAAGGAAAGAAGGAAATCGTAACACATGAGAAAAACCCAAACATAATTTAAAATAAAAACCTAGGACATAGGAGAGAATATCACTCTTCACAACCAACATATTAGAGAAATCATTAAGTAATACCAAGAATGTAAATCCCCAATAACAGTAACCCACATCAACTCTTTGGAATTATAGTGGGTGTGTAAGAACATAAATCTTCATTTTAGGTATGGATGTTGATTTTGGGTTGTTTTTTTGGAAAAGGAAGAAATGAGGTTTTTCAATGTCACGAACCAACCTGGGTCGACCCTGAACCGGTCACCCAAGCCGGTCTGTGACATGGCCCGAAGGTAATTCTCGATCGTCATAGGTTGGAAACTAGTACCGAGCATCAAAATAAACTATTTTGGAATGATTTTTCCCATAAAAAAGATAAACAAACATAAAATGAACAAGAAGATAAATAAAAGGAAATAAACCGAACAACTTGGAAGTGAAAAAAAAAGAATAAATGAAGAAACATGAAATACCTTAGGTAACCCCATGGGTCACCATAGAGCGTAAACTACACACTTTCCCTAATGGTATCCTAGACTGAAACCTACAACTAAAAAGTAAAGTAGGCGTGAGCACCGGAATGCTAAGAAGGATTATCATAATATAACAACATCCTATGCCCCTGCCTTTAGTAAGAAATCCAATCATCTCTATTTGAAAATAATATATAATAAAATAATTTTTTTCCTTATTTTCAAATTCAATTAATGAGTTTTCATTTCCATGTAAAGAATTTCACTCCCACTACATTTTCAAAATAGGTTCCAAGTATGAATTAACGTTTCAAAATGAAAGGAAACTAGTTTGGATTAGAATATGGTTTTCACAAATAATACATCAAGTATGAAACAACTGAAATGAAAATTAAATCACACGAAGCATGTCTAAAATGAGAACCATGGGTAATACCTATAGGTAACTAGAACGAGTGGGACACTAGAGACCTCTTAACTTGGTGAAATGTGGCTTAGAAGACCATAACCCTTAGTAATTCATATGTTTAGTTAGTGTTGTTGCATCAATCCTGTGATATGAACCGAGAAGAACCCCTGCCGTGTCATCTAGCGTACTAGTCCTGGTCAACTACCTAGATACCCAGGTTTCCCATTGTGCTATATTTCAAGTGGTGGTGATGTTTCTTTATCAAGAAAACATATATTTACATAACACTTTCTTTGTCTAAAACCCATTCAAACTCTTACCACCGTTCTCCCTCCTTAAACGCATTCCCCCTATTTCAGGTCACACAATGCAAAAGCATCAAATTAGGAAAATAATAACACATTCAACATAAAAATAATTTTTATAAAACCAAGGGGGTGTGCCTCAAGGGAGGTTTTTTTATTCTTCATAAAATATTCTTAAGATGCCAAATAGGATTAGTTACATAAAGGGAACACTTTTTACAAATAACTAGCCAAAAGTTCAAACACCTTTGGAAATACACATTACCAACTCAAAACCACTTAGGAAATTTTTTTTCCAGAAAATTTCACTTAAGACCGATAACATTAGAAATACATTTTAATTTCCAAAATAAATGCATAATCATTTCAAGCAACCACAACCAGGTTTCATATCATTTTATATAGCATAATGTAAAAAATATTTTTTAAAAAAGAAAGCACTTATGAAATTAAAATTAAAGGCATATGAATAGGGGAACTACCTCAAACTTGTTGTTATTTATCGACGACTACTCGAACTGACACCTGATGTATACACACACATGCATTTATACATATATATATATACACTCTTAGCTGTATTGCACATATTCCTCGCACCAAGATGGAATATGTACAAAGAGGGAATATATATATATATATATGCCTTACCCTATGCATGTATATTTAGGATACCTCGACACCCGCAGCCCAAAACCATCATAGCGAGGTCCAACGCACTTCACATATAATTTAATAAAACAATTTAAGCACTTAAACAATCTATAAAACATTTCAAAATAACACATGAAGGGTTTGCACAAAAAAACATTCAAAATCACCTTTTTAAGGAAAAGTGATGAACAATACAACACACGACCATATTTCACAACCTTAATGTCCTTAAATAAATCAATTCTAGAAGTCATAAAACAACCATGAATGATGCAACATAGGACACACCTAAAAAACACCCAATTTCATATCGAACTACAACTCTAAAATTCTAACATGTCATCAATGCTTTAAAAAAACATTTTCAGGCCACAAAAATAATATAATTAATTCTTTGAGTAGTTTTTAAAGCATTAACAAATGACACGACAAATTGTTTCCCAAAAAATACACCCAATTTCATTTTAATGTTCTGATTTAGAACTAACCACCTAACATAGATGCATAAAAACATGATTTTAACCACCAATATCATTCAATAAAACAGTTGAAAATTTATAAAAATAGACCAAAGAATCACTACATGTCCTTACGTCAAAACACACAAAATTAATTTTCTTTTAAAAATTAAATGCACAATAAAAACCTTTCCAAACATCATTCACATCACTTACAAAATTTTAAATAACCAATTTCACAATTTATGAATTAACATCAAATAACACAACATGAGTTTCCCTCAAAAACCCACCCCATTAAATAAAATCATGCCATAAAATATCAAAGGCTTTCTAAAATTATTTAAACCTAATTTCTCACTAAATGGATAAATCACAGAACACCAAATTTATTTAAGAAAGTAAAATAATTCACCAAATTAACACAATTCTCACTCAACCAATTAATTATAGAACATCCTAAATTAATTAAACAAGAAAATTAGTTCATCAAACAATTTTTGTACACGAACTACCTACCTTGATGTAGAAACTCCAAAATTTGGTGAGAAATTCCAATCGCATCCAATCCGCACCACAAAAAACTCTAACAGACCCCCTAAAACATGAAGTCTAACAAAAAACATCAAAATCAGACCTTGAATAAATGGTACCTCATACCAAAACCCTACAAGTAGTAAGAAATACTTACCTGAGGGGGAGTCATTATAGGAGGACGCTGGAGAGATCACGATTGCCAGAGGAGGGAGGCCGGTGGGTTCAGTGTGTTGAAAACATGTCCCACAAGGGGGGTTTTCCAAATGGATGAAGGGGGGTTTAGTGAGCCCCGAAGGTAAGGAGGACAGTGGGTGGAGGGTTGTGTGCAGTGTAGCATGGCGCAGCGGGGCATGGTCGCTAGTCGTAGGGCTGTTGGAAGGTGAGAAGGAAAAGGGGAAGAACGGGCACCGACCATGGGGATAAGCGGTATGGTTTAAGGAAGTGGTGTGACAAGATTGGGGGGGGGGGAGGAAGAGGGAGTAAAAAATGAGAGGATAAAATAAAATAAAAAAACAAATACAAATAAAAAAATAAATACCAATAAAAATAGAGAATAATAGAAAATAATAATAAATCATAATTTTTTAATGATAAAAATAAAACTAAAATAATAAAATCAACTATTAAATAATAAATTTTCTTAATGAGGCCAGACACTATGCACGGTTGTGCGCGCAACCAAATTCCCATAAAAGAACCCAAATTTATTCTAAATTAAAACCGGTTCAACCTAAAGCTCAAAAGAGAAACTCAAAATAATTATATTAAAATAAATCATCGGTCAGAGTGTGACAATTCTCCCCACCACAAAAACTTTATGCCCCCATAAAGTCACCCAACCAGACAAGGAATCAAACTCGAGTTCGAAACTAAATGAGGCCAATGAAATCACGAACTCGATGTGACCTTTCACTCTATCAGTAACACATGATCAGATCTAAGGGAAAACTCAATGAGGAGAACCATGAGGAAACGAGGGAGGTTCTCCCCACCAACATAACCCAACTAGCAAGGCCAACATTGAAGCTCTCAACACGAGCTAAGTATAGGATGACCGAAATGAACCAAAGTAAATTCCAGCAGAACTGACCATCTTAGGCCAATTAGCATGGGCTTGCATGAGAAAACTAGCACAACCGACCCATGAACTCTCTGCATAAACCAAACCCCCACCACATGGGTCCCTAATGAAAGACCCCAAACTGAATGGTGGACCAAACCCTATTCATTATTTCCCAAGATGCATGTGTCTCCCAAAAAAAGAACGTAATAAAATAAGAACGGGTCACCAAAGGAGCTTGTAAAGACCAAGAAATTGTATGGAAAATTTTTATTAAATTAATGGGATTTTTATGAGTCCGTGAAAATTTACGACGCTTGATTCTAAGGCCCGGTGTGCCTGGAATCAATTTTTGAAGTTTTGTTTGGGTACGTTCAGTAAACGTGCGAGTGGGATTTTATAACTTTTGAACCGGTGCTTGGAATTGAAATTTGAGGGCACCGTTGAACTCACAACGCCGATATTCTCTTAAGAAGACTTTCACCTCAACGACAGTTGGTCGAGAATGGAAGTTAGTTTCTGGAGTTTTTAAGAATAAAGTTAAATAAAAATAAGTGTAGCTTATTTTAATTTTGGCGGTTAAAATATCCAAAGGGAAGTTGGAGGTGGGGACCACGACACCCTAACCTCCCAGGGAAGGTTATTGTAGTGGGGTCCACCCAAGAATAGCCTCCCTTGGGAGGATAATTAAGGTGGGGACCACCTGATCTTCTTAACTCCTTGAACTCCCCATAAGTGGGGGAAAACTCTTGAACTCCCCTCATTAAAGTGCCGCTCCACTTGAATTAATTAATGTAACATTAATTAATTAAATTTGAAATATTTTGAATTCATGCCAACAATTAAATAATAGAAAAATCTATTATTTCATTTTGGTTGGCATCTATTCATTTGGTGGAGCATTTGGGAGAGGAGTTGGAAGAGAAATGTAGAACGCCTCTTCCGCCAACGAAGAACGATGAACACCTTCATCCTTCTTCATCCAGAAAAAAGGAGGGAGTTCCATACTTGAAGAATTCCGACAATGCCATCTTTGACTTTGTCACCTTCGGAAGCTCATCTGCCGACGAAGGATATCCTATTCTTTTCCCGACATTGACGAATCGACACCTGCCTTTCCAAGACTTCGTCAATGATAAAAAAATACGAGGTAAAGGATTTTACATTTGAAATTGTTTCCGTCCTTCAACGCACAAATCTTGGATTGTGTTTTGCTAATTGTTATCGCCATAACGTGGAAGGCTCGGGCTGCACAAACACATACCGACTCACCCCCTTCTTTTCTACTCATTTTTTGACGATCGCGGTGTGGAGCAGCGACGACAGGCGTCAGGCCGACCGCGCAGGAAACTGACGGCGCAAGGCCGCCGGAAGGGCGCGACACCGTGGTTCCGCACAGAGGAGCAGGGGGACACATCCAAGTTGGGCCATGACGGAGGTGGCGTGGCGTCGTCGCACCGCGCAGAGGAGTAGGTGGGGGCACGACAAGGCCGGGCCGCAGCGGAGGTGGCGCAGCGCCATCGCGCCATGCGGAGGAGCAGGGGGCCGAAGCCATGCTGATCCATGGAAGAGGTTCCCCGGCGCTGTCGCGCCGTGTGGTGGAGGTGAGCCACGGCTAGGGCGGTCCGCGGTGGAGGAGTAGGGGAGGCTGGTTTCGGGCCAGCCGCTGGTGGTGCAGAACCGACTAACCACTCCGCCAGCCGGACAAGGTAGGACCCTCCTGGGTCCTGCGGCTTCCGAACCGGCACTTAAAGATGGTTCCATTCGGCAAGCAGGGGGGAATCCCCCCCCCCCCACATGTGGCCAGCCAGGCCACTCGTGCCGCCAGCCAGCCTGGCCATGCGGGCCGCCAGTCTGCCGAGCCACCTGGGTCACCAGCTCGTCGGGCCGCCCTCAGGCCAGGCCGCGCCCTCAGGTAGGACCGTGCCCTCGGGCCGGGCCGCCCCCTCAGAACGTCTCAGACCCACAGACCGGGTCAGACTCCAGTCCGGACCCAGGTTGGGCCGGGTCAGTCCGACTGGGTTGGACCGGACCCTAACCCGCTTTTTCCTGTTTTCAACTTTTCGCCCATATCTTGGGCTACGGGTGTCCGATCAAAGAACTATCTACGAAGAATAAATCATAGAGAGAGATGGTTATTTTGGCATACCCCACTTGAGGTTTATACACATTTGGGGTATGGTCGGGTTTGTTTGAACCTAAAATCCAACCGGGCCCCTGGGACGGAAATTCCAATAACTCACAGACCGGGCGTCCGATTGACGTGCCGTCGGTTGCGTTGAAATCAGTATGAATAGGAGGACCATTGAGATACTTTTTCATGGGATTTCATGATAGCTAGAGTAAGTACCTATAACTCGTGGAGTGGTTTCTCCCGGAGAAGAACGAGCGGCGCACAGAGACCTAATAGCTGGCTGAGACATGACGACTGCTGACCTTTTGATTCGGAGTGTTTCGACTAGCCCAGTGGGGAGTGCCTCTGTGTCAGCACGACAGAACCATAATGGGGAGCGCCTCTATGTGACGCAGCAGAACCATGGTACTTGACAGGAGGAGTACCTTAGCAGGATACGAGGGGGAACACCTTTGTGTGAGCGCTGCAGACCCACAGTGGGGAGCGCCTCTGTGTGATGCAGCAGACCCATGATACTCGACAGGAGGAGTACCACAATAGTCCCAGAAGGTGGGAAGCACCTCTGTGTGACGCAGCAGGCCCACTGTACTCAATAGAGGAGGAGTACACCATCAGCTGAGGTTCCGACAGTGTGACTGGGGTAGTTACTTGATACTACCCCCTAGAATAAAATCCTTGTTTGAGCTGAGTCACTGACTTTTGTGTTTTCCTCATGATTGAGATGAGTTACTAGATAACTTAGGTATATGTATGGGCATATACCTAATAAATGGTTATCCGTTGTTTCTTTAATTTTTGGTTTATCCTTGTTGGATATTGGGAGACCTTGAGGGTATCGGGGTCCCTACTGAGTATCGTTATACTCACCCCTGCACGGGCGTTTCCCGAACCTCATTGCATTGGTTGTAGATGACGGACGACACAGACTGAGGCAGGGAGTAGCAGGATGAGATGATACCCAGAGGTGGACCACTCGATGTGACGGTACTCGGAGCATACGGACGGATGTGGAGTGCTGGGGAGGCCATCTGTACCTACCCTTTAGGTAGGAACCCCAAAGGACGACCCAATAGCTTCTTTACTTTACTTTAGTTTTACTTGATTTCAGTTGCACTTTCCTATTGGGATTGTATTTCCGGCCCCTTTGTACTTTCCAGCAGTTCTTTTGTATTCAGTTTCACCAAGTGTTTTGCTTCTTGTTGTGTAATCTGATATGTTTGTTTCAGTTATAAAGGAAATTCCTTCCCAGTTTAGAGATTTACGCCTTTGGTGCTAGTCACCAGCCCCTAGCTTATGGAAGGCGGGCTTGGGGTTATCATGATAGGGACCCTGGGGGATGGGTCGTGACAAATTGGTATCAGAGGAGTAAGTTCAACCGCATAACATATGACTCTGATCATTATTTTTTATGAAGCAATAGTGTTAAGGGTACTAAGTGTGGTATTCAGTTCAGGGAGTCCAGTGTTGGTGCGGACGGACAACATATCCATACACCAGGACCTTGACTACTGATTTCCGACTCAGTGCACAAAAACACTGATTGCATGCGTGTCTTTAAAAGTTTTCTTAAGTTTTCTCAACCGGGTCATGTAACGACCCGAAATTTTTAATAAATCTTATTTCCTAATTTTGTGTGTTATTTTATTTCATACGCAAAAAAACATTTTCATTTAATAAAATGAGTATAATTAAAATGAGACTATTGGGTTTTGACTATTATACGACAGTTAGTCAGTATGACCGTTGGAAACTAAATGTTGCGACTATTGTCTCTAAATACAAGTGATCATGGTTAATGAATATAGAAATAAGATTCGATGGCCTCATCCAGTAGTCTTGGTCCGATCGAATCCCATCTAACAGAACTTGGGAAGGAGGTAGCACCACTGGGCTTTGTTCTGGACCAAACCCATGCCGAACTTCATTATGTGAAGCTAGAACGGAATCACCTTTGCGAGAAGTTCAAGATGGTAGAAATAACTACTCGGGCAATGTTGGCCGAGCCACCCCAAGATTCTATCACCCTAGCACACCTTACTCTTAGGTCCTATGCTGGTGTGATAAGGGGATATGTAACGAGACCATAACTACTTTATGTAATCCTTTATTATAACCAAAATTGTGTTTTCTTCTTATGGTAAAGTTTGTGAGTTTTCAAATGTTTGAATGAATAAAGGATGTATTTTATTGATGTATTTTGAAAAAGGATATTTTAAAATATTTATGTAAACCTTAAATAATTAATGATGTGTAATGATTTTCAAAAATGGTCTTCTAAAAATGTGTTGAGTAAGAAATTTAGAGTCTAATAAGATCAACTTAATTTTTGATGAATAGTAAATTATGAATAGTGGTTTTATGCTTAGGATTAGTAATGTTACCAAATGGATTAGTAATCTCAACTAAGGAAAGTATTAATATAATTTAGGCACTTGATTAAGTAGTGTGTTTCAATAAAATAGGTAAATAACTATTTCATTAATTATTAGTCAAGTATTAGTTTTTTAGGTGAATAGTGTTTTTTTAAATAAAAATTAAATTAAAAATATTTAGAAAATTATTTTTAGAAAATTTGCTTTATTTTTGAACTTAGATAATCGATATTATGTTAATGTAATTTTTGGGGATTTTTCTGAGACAAATAAATTTTCAATGAATAGTGTTTTTATTTAAAATATAAATTAAAAATATTTAGAAAATTATTTTTATAAAATGGGGTTTATTTTTTAATTCAGAGCATTGATATTATGTTAAGATAAATTTTTGGGGGTTTTCTGAAAAAGTTGAATTTTCAGTGAATAGTAAAAATACAGTTTTAGGGTTTCAGTATGTTTAATGACATCATAACTGTGTCATGATGGTTTCATGAGATATTTTAAGGGATTCTAGACTTTTGAATAGTGAGATAAGGTGTGAGGTGTCCCAAGTGGCCAATACCATGAGGAAATACCACTTGTTTTGCCAATACCACCAATGAGGTGTCCCTTGGCCATTAATGCCTTGTCCCCTCACTTCCCCTATAAATACCAAGCCATTCTCTCATCCATTCCATTCCAAAATAATCCTCAACAAAGTTCTGGTCTCATTACCTCCCAAGGATCTCTCCCAAGGTTCGCTAAATCCCTCAAGGTCCCAACCTTCACGTTTTAAGAGTTACGTTTTAAGGTAAGGGATCCTAACTCTCTCTTTCTTTCCAAGTACTCTCTTTTATGTCATTTCTTTTAAGCTTCATGTTCTTATGTTGGGGATGTTCTTTTATATTCATCCTACTGTCCTTTATATTTTAATATGATGAGAGACCCCATCTTTCTATCATAAATTTATTTTAAGAATATTTATGTGGCGCCGTTTGGCTGCCGAATTTTTAAGGGAATTCTTTCACCCTTCTAGTTTTTTCAAAGTTCTACTTTCATGTCAAGTATTTCAAGTTCCTTTTTATTATGTTGGGGGTATGATATATATATTTATCATACTGATATTTTATGTTCATATGACGAGATACCCTATTCGATCTCATCAATCATTTTTTGACGTTTTAAGTGACGCTGTTAGGTTGCCGAATTTTCATAAGAGAAATCTTATTTTTGTCTTCCTTCCAAGTTTTTCATTTCATATGGTATATCTTTCAAATTCCATTACCATGTTCTTATAACCATTATATTCTGTCCCTCTACTATTCTATGGATCATTTATTAGTGGGTGACCCATGTCCCCTCTCTTTTAAATGTTTTCTAAAACCCTGTAACATAGTCGTTATGCTGCAGAATTTTCGTCTCAAAATGTCTCTCTCTTTTTCTCAAATTATTTTATTTTATTAAGTGAATACTCAAATATATTTCTTCTACAGGTGTATTCACATATATATCAAAATGTTCTATTTTAAATTCTAGGATTTACATACAAGAGACCTGCTTTCCTTTTCCGTGGGTTTAAAGTGACGTAAAGATCATGTCTTAAAAGTAGTTTTTAAAACGTTATGATTATGAAATGAAACCCATATCTTTTATGCTATATGGGATATTTATGAAATTTTTGATAATGAAATATGTGTCTCACATGATAATAAAGTAAAATTTAAGGGTGCGCCCTGATAGCGCTCCAATGCATTGGGTAATGATGTAACTACTAGAGATTACAAATTTAAGGCTGCACCTTGATAGCGCCCCATTGCATTGGGTAATAATGTAAACACTAGATATTACAATTTTAACGATACCTTAGGGTTTACCTAGGTAATTTAAAATGACACCTTGGGGTTTACCTTGGTGATATGTTCATGATTGTCTATGTTAAATGTTGCAGCCACATCATCAAGTTATGAACCGTGTTCTTTCCATTATGATATGCCTCATGATATCTTTCTCATTTCCTAAAGATATTCTTCATGACTTTATTAATGTATATCAAGTTCACATTTAAATTGTTTCTCTTGTTTCCCTTACTGGGCCTTCTGCTCACCCTTTCCATTTATGTATGCTCCCATGTTATGAGATTCTGTAGTGAACTTAGGATGAACAAATGAAGAAGCCTTTCAAGTGTTTAAGAAGAATGTTTTATGTTATCATGTATTAAGTTCCTAGTTTCCAAGACACTAAACCTTAAAGATCATAGATTTTTTATTATGTAATGAACGTTTTTTTTGTAAAAAGGCGGGATGTTATAGTTGGTATTAAAGGATGGTTTAGTTATTTGTTGAAATGTGGATATAAAAACATTAAGAATAACCCTATAGAAAAGTATAAATATAGGAAATCTTCCTGGAATTTTGGTGAGTATTGAGTAAGTGGGTTACAAAAAAATAAATCCCTGTCTGGATACGAGAAGGTATAGGTGGTTCTGGAACAGATGTACATAGGGGTAAAACTCGAAAACACCGCTTTGAGCTAGACTCAAACAGGAACTGGTACACGACAATGGGCCTTGCTGCACTCTTGGTTAGGACACTCCCGGGTGATATGACTTGGTAAATTCATAAGCTTAGTATGAAACATAATTAAAGGGACAAAGATAAAATAAAATAAAGATTCACATAAGAATATATAATCATTGATAACCTAGATTTGAACCTAGGGGATCACAAGTTAGGGTATACTTTTCTTATACAAGTTTATCCTTCTATGCTTTAAGTTTCCTTTTCATGATTATTGGATAAGTATTTAAGCCCCCTAATTATACTTTCTTTTCTTAGTTAATGGCGGGAAATGGAAGAACATTTCCCAACAACCAATGTGATAGGAAATGTGATGATTTCGCTATTAATATGACAGAGATGAAGAGAGATCAAGTTGAACATATTGTGATTATGCCGAACTAGCTATCAAAAATCACAATTAATAATTGGTACCTAGTAGAATTCACAAATTCAACAAGGAATAAGAAGATGAAGTCTCAAGGAGGTTCATCTGATAAAGTTGATAAGGTAAAGAAAACCCAATTTCCTTTGTGCAAAAAGTGTGGAAAGAGGCACCAAGGGGAATGTCACAAAGGAACCAGGTGATGTTTTAAGTGTGGGGTGATAGGGAATAAATTATCCAATTGCTTTACAAAAATGTTTAATGTGATGAATAGAGATAAAGTTCGATCTAATGTACCTTATACTTTTCAATGTCGTCAATGTGGAGAATTTAGACATTATCCAAGGCAATGCTCTCTGGAAAGGGATGATAAGAATGATGAGCATTAACAATATTCAAGGATAAGGGAACAATGCAAGTCTTATGTTGAGACGGATCATGATGACTGAAGTACATGTAACTTCTTCACAATAATTGTCTATGTCAGGTTGTATTTTAGTTCGTGCTCTACGATAATATCTTTAATGTTTTCTAAGAACATCGAGTCACTACCTAAGATGATTTTATATCATTAAGGAAACCATCTATTGTTATGTATCACATGTTGATGTTATAAAGCTGTTCTTATTGAAAAAAATGGATGATTACGGGATTAAAATATGAATATTATTTTTGGAAGATGTTCACTATCTTGGGAAGCCTACATGATCAGGGTAAATATATTACTACGGTATTATCTTTGAGGAGTAAATGTCGACTTATATTTTGAATAATAAATGAATTTAAGGTGAACTTATAGTAATTTAGGTTACTTATGTAAATGATTAACTTATCTTGGGGAAAATATGTTTAGGTTAGCTACTTTGGTTATAATATGTTAGGAGTGCTTGATTTTGTTTGGAGATGAATGATAATGTTTATCTTGGAAGACTATGTTATCAAATCTTTCTTATATTTGGGTTTTAGTCTTAGTTTGGTTTATTTTAGGGAATTTTAAGGACAATTATTTATGGAATGGTCTATGATAAACTTTGGGTAGTACCGTGGAACTTTGAAGATTTAAAGTAGTTTCCCTCCCTATGGGGTTCTTTTTTATTGAAGAGTTGTTTTATCTTACCCTTTCTGTTTTTGGGATAATTGTTTAAAGGTAGATAGTTTTTCTTTTGTGGATTACGTGATTCTCTAGAAGATTATTCTTGTGCTTTTGATGAGACTAAGTGTTTTTTGAATGCTCATCTTTGGAGAAAAGATTAATTTTGGTAGAAACTTATTAAGGGATGAAACTCTACTTGAAGGTAAATATATTTCCTTGTGTATTTATTCTATGTAGTAAATGAATTCCTCAAAACTATGAAAAGGAACGTAAAACAAAAATGTTGTCTATTAACGTTTCCTACTGGGAAATCAAATACTATTTAACCCATCATATGTTTGTTAGTTTCTTATTGTTATCTTTCTCCTAATCATTTTTTCTATCACTCTCCCTCAGAACGTGACCCTTTGTTTTCTCTTCCATGTCCATGTTTTCCTACATGGAATCATAGTATGGGTTAACTTGGGTGACCTTTGAACTTCCTTTTCTTTATTTTAAAGTAATAATGTTACTAACTCTTTTTCCGATGTGGTACTTTCAATGATATTTCCAAACTCAATTTTAAAAATTGCGAGGACACAATTTCTTAAGAGGGGAAGATTGTAACGACCCAAAATTTAGAATAAATCTTGTTTCCTAATTTTGTGTGTTATTTTATTTCATACTCAACAAAACTTTTTCAATTTATAAAATGAGTATAATTAAAATGAGACTGTTGGGTTTTGACTATTATATGGCTGTTAGTCAGTATGACTATTGGAAACTAAATGTTGCGACTATTGTCTCTAAATACAAGTGATCTTGGTTAATTAATATAGAAAGAAGATTTGATGGCCTCATCCAGTAGTCTTGGGGCGATCAAAGCCCATATAATAGAACTTGGGAAGGAGGTAGCACCACTGGGCTTTGCTTTGGACCAAACCCAAGCCGAACTTCCTCGTGTGAAGCCAAAATGGAATCGCCTTTACGAGAAGTTCAAGCTGGTAGAAATCACTACTCGAGCAATGTTGGCCGAGCCACCCCAAGATTATATCACCCTAGAATACCTTACTCTTAGGTCCTATGCTGGTGTGATAAGGGGATATGTAACGAGACCATATCTACTTTTTGTAATCCCTTGTTATAAACAAAATTGTGTTTTCTTCTTATGGTAAAGTTTGCGAGTTTTCAAATGTTTGAATGAATATAGGATGTATTTTATTGATGTATTTTGAAAAAGGGTATTTTAAAATATTTATGTAAACCATAAATAATTAATTATGTGTAATGATTTTCAAAAAATGGTCTTCTGCAAATGTGTTCAGTAAGAAATTTAGAGTCTAATAAGATCAACTTAATTTTTGATGAATAGTAAATTATGAGTAGTGATTTTATGCTTAGGATTAGTAATGTGACCAAATGGATTAGTAATCTCACTTAAATAAAGTATTAATATAATTTAGGCACCTTGATTAAGTAGTGTGATTCAATAAAATAGGTAAATAACTATTTCATTAATTATTAGTCAAGTATTAGTTTTTTTGGGTGAATAGTGTTTTTTTAATTAAAAATTAAATTAAAAATATTAAGAAAATTATTTTTATAAAATGAGATTTATTTTTGAACTTAGAGAATCAATATTATGTTAAGTTAATTTTTGGGTATTATTCTGAGAAAAATAAATTTTCAGTGAATAGGGTTTTTATTTAAAAATTAAATTAAAAATATTTAGAAAATTATTTTTATAAAATGGAATTTATTTTTGAATTCAGAGAGTTTATATTATGTTAAGATAAAGTTTTGGGAGTTTTCTGAAAAAGTAGAATTTTTAGTGAATAGTAAAAATACAGTTTTAAGGTTTTAGTATGTTTAATGACTTCATAACTGTGTCATGATGATGTCAAGAGATATTCAAAGGGATGGTCGACTTGTGAATAGTTAGATAAGGTGGGAGGTGTCCCAAGTGGCCAATACCATGAGGAAATACTACTTGTTTTTCGAATACCACAAATGAGGTGTCCCTTGGCCATTAATGCCTTGTCCCCTCACTTCCCCAATAAATACCAAGCCACCATCTCATCCTTTCCATTCCAAAACCGTCCTCAACAAAGTTATGGTCTCCATACCTCCCAAGGAGCCCTCCCAAGGTGCTCCAATCCCTCAAGGTCCCAACCATCAAGTTTTAAGAGTTACGTTTTAAGGTAAGGGATCCTACCTCTCTCTTTCTTTCCAAGTACTCTCTTTAATGTCATATCTTTTAAGCTCCATGTTCTTATTTTGGGGATGTTATTTTATATTAATCCTAATTTCATTTTTATGTTCATATGATGATAGACCCCCTCTTTCTCTAATCAATTCATTTTAAGAATGTTTAAGTGGCGCCATTAGGATGCCGAAATTTTAAGGGAATTCTTTCACCCTTCTCCTTTTTTAAAAGTTCTACTTTCATGTCAAGTCTTTCAAGTTACTTTTTATTATGTTGGGGTATGATCTCTACATTTATCATACTGATATTTTATGTTCATATGATGAGAGACCCTATTCGATCTCATCAATTCATTTTTTTGATGTTTTAAGTGACGCCGTTAGGCTGCCGAATTTTCATAAGAGAAATCTTATTTTTGTCTTCCTTCCATGTTTTTCATTTCATATGGTATATCTTTCAAATTTCAATAACATGTTCTTATACCCTTTATATTCTGTTACTATACTGTTTTATGTATCATTTATGAGTGTGTGACCCATGTCCCCTCTCTTTTCAATGTTTTCTAAAACTCTGTAACATAGTCGTTATGCTGCAGAATTTTTGTCTCAAAATGTATCTCTCTTTTTCTAAAATTCTTTTATTTTATTAAGTGAATACTCAAAGATCTTTCTTCTAGAGGGGTATTAACATATATATCAAAATGTTCTATTATAAATTCTTGGATTTACATACATGAGATCTTCTTTCCTTTTCCGTGGGTTTAAAGTGACGTAAAGATCATGTCTTAAAATAAGTTTTTAAAATGCTATGATTATGAAATGAAACCCATATATTTTAAGCGATATGAGATATTTATGAATTTTTTTATAATGATATACGTGGCCCACACGATTATAAAAGAAAAATTTAAGGGTGCGCCCTGATAGTGCTCCAATGCATTGGGTAATGATGTAACCACTAGAGATTACAAATTTAAGGGTGCGCCCTAATAGCGCCCCATTTCATTGGGTAATGATGTAACCACTAGAGATTACAATTTTAACGATACCTTGAGGTTTGCCTTGGTAATTTCAAATGAAACCTTGGGGTTTAACTTGGTGATATGTTCATTATTGTCTAAGTTAAATGTTGCAGCCACATATTCAAGTTATGAACCATGTTCTTTCCATTATGATATGCCTCATGATCTCTTTCTAATTTCCTAAAGTTATTCATAATGAATTTATTAATGTATATCAAGTTCACATGTAAAATGTTTCTTTTGTTTCCCTTACAGGTCCTTCTTCTCACCCTTTCCATTGATGTATGCTCCTAGGTTATGAGATGCTGTAATGAACTTAGGATGAACAAATGAAGAAGCCTTTCAAGTGTATAAGAAGATTGTTTTATGTTGTCATGTATTAAGTTCCTGGTTTCCAAGACACCAAACCTTAAAGATCCTCGGTTTTGTATTATGTAATGAAAATTTTTGTTGTAAAAAGGCGGGATGTTATAGGTTATCTCACCAGGTATAATATTTTGACTGTGTCACAACTGTTTCTTTCAGGATGCCTCCCCACAGAGCCACACACCGCTTGAGAGTGTAGCATGAGTTCCAGCGCCAGAGGCCACCCAGGTTCCGGGGAGAGACAGACCCACATGTGGGTGGCTAGAGGCTGTGGTAAGAGTCTTCAGGCTGCTAGGGACACTAGAAGACCTCATGGTGATCATTACTGGGAGTCTCCTTTAGGAAGAAGCTTGCAGATGGTGGAGCCTGATGCTCCAGGTCCACGACAAGGTGACACTTCTATGGGCAGACTTCGAGAGCCTGTTCTGGACGGAGTTTGTTCCAGCGACCCTATTAGCGGTGTGGATACAGAAGCTACTGCATCTACAACAAGGTAGCCTGACAGTGGTGCAGTACTCAACGAGGTTCACCGACCTCTCGCCCTACTCCACTGATATGGTATGAGACCCATTCTTCAGGGCTCAGGCCATCGATCAAGGGATCAGGTGAGAGATCAGGGAATTGATGATCTCACTCAGCATCCCGACGCTGGAGGGGGAGTTAGAGAGAGCCCTCATAGTAGTGATTTTTCTTGATGAGTAGTCACCAACAGTGAGACCCACTACTAATCGACATGCAGCGGAGTCTTCTGTAGCTGGCAGTAGACAGATGACACAGAGGTCTAAGAGGACCAGACCCACAGGTGGACGACCGCAGGACTCAGGATCTGTTGTGGGGGGAACCTGAGGTGGTGACTTACCTTCCCGAAGCAGGTAGTGTTACTCACGCGGCGAGTAGGGTCACATGGCACGTGGCTTTCTAACCCTCTGTTTAGATGATTAGCAGATAGTTGAGGGACCTCCCAGGAAAAGGCAGAGATTCGATCGAGGCAGTCCGCAGGGCTCAGGCGGATGTGGCAGAGGAGTTGGTCGAGAAGTTGGTAGTGGATGATGTTACATGGTGCTACCACCACCACCACCACTATTAGGAGGACCACCCCGACTGTAGGGAGTGGGTGGATTGGGGAGATCTCTACTTCAGGCAGCTGAGGTATATGACCATGGCACTCCAGAGATGATTCGAGGTACGATATGTGTCTACTCCACCATAGTTTCAGTTTTTATAGACACAAGTTCTAGTCATTCTTTCATATCCACTGCCCTCATTCAGGGCTCAGAGATTTCGACGGAGCTATTGGCTCAATCCTTACTGGTAGAGACTCCTACGGGAGCAGACTCAATGATTATGCGCTAGTTCCGGCAGTGTGAGATTACTCTAGGAGGTGAGAGCTTCGGCTGGGATATCCTCATATCAGTGTCGAGGTCATACGATGTCATCTTGGGTATGGACTGGTTATCTATGGTCTATGCTCAGATTGATTATATTAGGTAAAATGTGTGGTGTGTCTGCATGGATGGGACCAGGTTCACCTTCACTGGTGAGAAGGGAACCTTTTCATCACATGACAGACTTACTCAGAGGAGGGTGCATTGAATCACTCACCAGTTGGATTTCTTTACCCTCAGAGCAGTTGATGTGGAGAGTCTGACTTATCCTGTAGTGGTGGAGCAGTATGTGGATATTTTCCTTGATGATGTCCCAGGATTACCTCATCGTAGAGAGGTGGATTTCTACATTGACCTGTACCATGGGACGACACCAATATCGACTCCAGCATCTCGGATGGCTCTCGCTGAGCTTCTCAAGCTGAGGGTACAGCTTGAGGACTTGCAGGGAAAGGGATTCATCCGGCCCAGTGTTTCTCCATGGGCAGCCCTAATTCTGTTCTCCAAGAAGGCGGATGAGAGATCAAGGCTCTATGTCGACTACCGTCGCCTGAACCATGTGACCGTGAAGAACAAGTACCCTCTCTCGAGGATTGACGGCCTCTTTGATCAGCTCAATGGAGAATGGTGGTTCTCAAATATAGTCCTCAGTTCAGGCTATCACTAGCTTAGAGTTCAAGATGAGGATATGTAGAAGATGGACTTCAGGTGTCGTTATGGCCACTATGAGCTCTTGGTTATGATCTTCGCCGTAACCAACACTCCAACAGTGTTGTTGTGTCCCGTGAATAGGATTTTCAAGCCATACCTCGATCACTTTGTTGTAGTCTTCATCGATGACATTCTGATCTACTCAACTACTGAGGAGGAGCATGCCTACCATTTGTAGGTAGTACTAGACACACTCTGAGAGCACCAGTTTTATATTAAGCTCCTGAAGTGCCAGTTCTAGATTCAAGAGGTTCGCTTCTTGGGACATGTCATCTCAGAGGCTGGTGTTTCAGTAGATCCAACGAAGATTGAGGCAGTACTTTCTTGGGAGACACCCAGGAGTGTGACAGACGTATGGAGTTTCTTGGGTTTGGCAGGATACTACTGGAGATTAGTTCTATACTTCTCTAGAGTTGCATAACCACTATCAGCCTTGATGAAGAAGGGGAACCCTTCGTGTGGTCGAAGAGATGCTAGCAGAGCTTTCAGGAGCTGAGGTAGAGGCTGACTAGTGCCCCCATCTTGAGGCTTCTAGAGGAGGGTGTAGGGTACATAGTCTACTACGACGCATCAGAGACCAGACTCGGGTGTGTCCTGATGTAGGAGCGAGCTATGATCATGTATGGTTCTCAGCAGCTGAGACAACATGAGTAGAACTATGCTACCCATGACCTGGAGTTAGCAGTAGTGGTCTTCGCTTTGAAGATGTGGAAGCACTATCTTATGGGAAAACGTTTTACTATGTACTCTGATCACAAGAGTCTCAGGTATATCTTCTCCCTGAAGGACCTGAACCTGAGACATCATCGTTGTCTTGAGTTCCTCCAGGACTATGACTTTGAGAGAGTCTATACTCCAGGGAAGGGGAATGTTCTTGTGGATGCACTCAACAGGAGGACTAGTATACAGTTGCTAGGAGAGGCGACAAAGTAGCTGGCTGTCTTAAAAATATCCTTTGTGGATAGGGATGGAGCAACCTATCTACAGTCTCTTACAGTCACTCCTCCACTTCTTCAGCGATTCAGGGATGCATAGCATGGGTACACTGACTGTGAGACACAACTTGCTCAGATATCCACAGAGCAGGCACCTGATCGATTTTCTGAAGGTGGGGTGCACGTCATCCTCTTCAGAGGGCGTACTATGGTACCAGTATCACTTTAGGAGGAAGTGTTGAGGGAGTTCCACACTTCCCCTCTAGCGGTACATCCAGGGGTGGTGAATATGTACCAGGACCTTCGACGACAACACTAGTGGCCAGGTATGAAGAAGGTGGTAGCGAAGTTTGTCCTTCGATGCCTCACTTTTCAGCAAATGAAGGCGGAGCACCAGGTACCAGCAGGCTTGTTTCAGCCCTTAGAGGTCCCAGAGTAGAAGTGGGATGGGATATCCATGGAATTCGTGATAGGTCTTCCACGTACATCCAGGAGTCATGATTCGATATGGGTGATCGTTGACCGAATCACCATGTCGGCCCACTTCCTACCGATCAGAGAGAAGGGTTCATTAGAGAGCATGGGACGCCTCTACGTGCAAGAGATAGTGCGTTTACATGGAGTACGTTATTCTATTGTCTCCAATCATGACACATGATTTACTTCCTAGCTCTGTAAGGGGTTGCATGAAGCTTTAGATACACAACTATGTCTGAGAACTACCTTCCATCCTCAGACGGATATCCAGAATGAGAGGACCATTCAGACTATTGAGTACATGCTCTGTGCTTGTGTCCTCAACATCAGTCATAGCTGTGAGGACCACTTACCTTTGGTGGAGTTTTCTTACAACAACAACTATCACTCCACCATCGGTATGGCACCTTTTGAGGCCTTGTATGGTCGACATTGCAGATCGCCACTGTGATGGACAGACCCAGGGGTGTCGACACTAGTGGGACTAGAGATGGTAAGAGATACAATAGAGAAGGTGCAGACCATCCAGGAGTGGATGAATATTGCACAGAGCAAGTAGAAGTTGTATGTTGATAGGAGACGGAGGCCTCTAGATTTCGATGATGGCGACCACGTCTTTCTACGGGTCTCACCTCGATGAGGTCTACATAGATTTAGCTGAGGCAGCATGTTATCTCAATGGTTCATCGGACCTTTCTAGGTCCTCAGCAGAGTAGGCGAGGTGGCTTACTGCTTAGATCTTCCACGTTAGTTGCACCAGGTGCCTGACGTCTTCCACGTATCTCAACTGAGGAGATACGTGCACGACCCTTCCCACATCATCGACCATGGAGAGCTGGACATCGATGACAGGGAAACTTTCATAGAGGTTCCAATAGTGATTGAGAATTGATAGGAGCGGGTCCTACGTGGATGTTCGATACCTCTGGTGTACGTTCGCTAGCAGCACGCGAACCTCTAGGAGAGCACGTGGGAGCGGGAGGCTCAGATGCGTGCTCATTACCCCCATTTGTTCCCATATTTTGAGTTTTAGCTTATGGGGACGTAAAAACCTGAGGTGGGGAGAATGTAAAGACCTGGAAATTTCGTGGAAATTTTTTTCTTGAATTCATGGGATTTTTACGAGTCCGTGAAAATTTACGGTGCTTGATTCTAAGGCCCGATGTACCCAGAATCAATTTCTAAAGTTTTTTCAGGTACGTTCAGTAAACATGCGAGCTAGATTTTATATCTTTTGAACTGGTGCTTGAAATTGAAATCCGAGGGCACCATTGAACTCACAGTGCTGTTATTCTCTTAAGAAGACTTTCACCTCGACGGTAGTTGGTCGAGAATGGATGTTAGTTTTTGGAGTTTTTAAGATTAAAGTTAAATAAAAATAAGTGTAGATTATTTTTATTTTGGCGGTTAAAATCTACAAGGGGAGGTTGGAGGTGGGGGACACCACACCCGAACCTCCCATGGGAGGTTATGGTGGTGGGGCCCACCTGCGAATAACCTCCCTTGGGAGGATAATTAAGTTGGGGACCACTCAAGCTTCTTAGCTCCTTGAACTCCCCATAAGTTGGGGAAGACTCTTGAACTCCCCTCATTAAAGTGCCACTCCACTTGAATTAACTAATGGACATTAATTAATTAAATTTGAAATCGTTTCATTTCAAGCCAAAAATTAAATAACAGACAAATCTATTATTTCATTTTGGTTGGCATCTATTCATTTGGTGGAGAATTTGGGAGAGGAGTTGGAAGAGCAACGAAGAATGCCTCTTCTGCCAACGAAGAACGACGAACATCTTCATCCTTCTTCAACCAGAACAAATGAGGGAGCGTCATCCTTGAAGAATGCCAACGACAACAACTTAGACTTCGTCACCTCCAGGCGTTCATCCACCGACGACGGATATCCTCTTATTTTTCTGACACTGATGAATCGACACCCGCCTTTCTGCGATTTCGTCAACGATCAACAAATAAGAGGTAAGGGATTTTATGTTTGAAATTTTTTCTGTCCTTCAACGCACAAATCATGGATTGTGTATTTCCAATTTTTATCGCCATACCATGGAAGGATCAGGCTGCATGAACAGAACCCGACCCTTCCCCTTTGTTTCTCCTCATTTGTTGACGATCGCGGTGCGGAGTAGTGGCGACCGGCGTCAGGATGGACGCGAAGGAAACGGGCGGCGCAAGGCCGCCGGGTCACGAGAAGGGTGCGGCACCATGGTGCCCCACGGAGGAGCAGGGGGATGTGGCCAGGACGGGCCGCGACAGAGGTGGCGCTGCGCCGTCACACCGTGGGGAGGAGCAGGGGGGCTGCGGCCAAGCAGGGTCGCGGTGGAGGCGGCGCCACGCCGTCGCGCCGCATGTAGAAGAAGGGGGCAGTGACTAAGCTGGGGCACGACAGAGGTGGCGCAGCACCATCGCGCCGCGTGGGGGAGGTGAGCCGTGTCCAAGGTGGGCCGCGCAAGAGGAGCAGGGGAGACCGGCGTCGGGCTGGCGCCAGTGGTGTGGAATCAACTGGCTGCTTGGCCAGCCGGACAAGGCGGGACACTCCTGGGTCTCGTGGTTTCTGAACCGGCGCTTTGCGCCAGTTCCATTCGACAAGCAGGGGGGCGCGGAACCCCCCACCCGCACCCCCTCATGGGGCCAGCCGGGCCACGCGGGCTACCTGCCAGTTGGGCCACGCGGGCCTTTAGCTAACCGGGCCTCATAGGCTGTCGGCCGACCGGGCCACGCGGGACGCCAGCGGGCCGGGCCATCCGGGCCGCCAGCCAGCCGGGCCACGTGGGCCACCGGCCTGCCAGCCGGCCGGGCCCCACGATCCGCCAGCCGACCGGGCCCCGCGAGCCGCTAGGCCGCCGCACCCCGCGGGCCGCCAGCCGGTTGGGCAGCCGGGCCGCCCTCGGGCCGGGCCTCCCCCTCGGGTCGGGCCGCCCCCTCAGACTGGGTTAGACTCATGGACCAGGTCGGAATCTGGTCCGGACCCGGGTTGGGCCGAGTCAATACGACTGGGTCGGACCAGACCGGGACCCGCTTTGGCCTATTTTCACCTTTTCTCCCATATCTTGGGCTACGGGTGTTCGATCGACGAACCCTCTGCGGAGACATATATATTAGAGTGAAACTATTCTTTTGGAATACCCCACTTGAGGTTTGGACATAGTTGGGGAATAGTCGGTTTGGTATGAACCTAAAATCCAACCGGGCCCCTGGGAGGGAAATGCTAATAACTCACAGACCAGACATCCGATTGACACGAAATCTGTTGCGTTGAGATCCCTATGATGAGGTGGATCATTGAGATACATTTGTGTGGGATTTCATGATAGTTGGAGTAATGACCTATAGTTCGTGGAGCGGTTTCTCCCGGAGTCAAGTGAGCAGCATACAGAGACCTAGTAGCTGGCTGAGACCTGACGACTGCTGACCTTTTGACTCGGAGTGTTTCAACTAGCCCAGTGGGGATCATCTCTATGTGAGCATGACAGAACCACAGTGGGGAGTGCCTCTGTGTGACGTGAAAGACCCGCAGTACTCGACAGGAGGAGTACCTCAGCAGGCTACGAGGGGGAGCGCCTCTTTGTGAGCGCGGCAGACCCACAGTGGGGAGCACCTCTGTGTGACACAACGGACCCACGATAGTCAACAGGAGGAGTACCACAACAGTCCAGGAAGGTGAGAAGCACCACTATGTTACACGGTAAGCCAACTATACTTGATAGAGGAGGAGTACACCATTAGATGAGGTTCCGACAGTGTGACCGGGGTTGTTACTTGATACTACCCCCTAGAATAAAATCTTGGTTTGAGCTGAGTCAATGACTTTTGTGTTTTCCTCATGATTGAGATGGGTTACTAGATAACTTAGGTATATATATTTGAATATACCTAAGAAATGGTTATCCTTTGTTTCTTTAATTTTTGGTTTATCCTTATTGGATATTGTGAGACCTTGATGGTCTCATGGTCCCTACTGAGTATCATTATACTCACCCCTGCACGGGCTTTTCCTGCAACTCATTATGTTGGTTGCAGACAACGGAGAATACTAACTGAGGTAGAGAGCATCAGGACTGGATGGTACCCGGAGGTGGACCTCTCGGTGTGATGGTACCCGGAGTAGATGGATGGGTGTGGAGTGCTGTGGAGGCTATCTATACCTACCCTTCAGGTATGAACCCCAGAGGACGACCCAGTAGCTGCTTTACTTTACTTCAGTTTTACTTGCTTTCATTTGTACTTTCCTGTTGTCCTTGTATTTCCGCCCCCTTTGTACTTTCGAGTACTTCTTTTGTATTCAGTTTCACCTATTGTTTTCCTTCCAGTTGTGTACTCTGATATGTTTGTTTATAGTTATAAAGGCACTGCCTTCCTAGTTTAGGGATTTACACCTTTGGTGCTAGTCGCTATCCCCTGGCCTATGGAAGACGGTCTTGGGTAGTCACGATACAAACCTCGAGGGATGGGTCGTGACAGAGCTAGCCACACAAGAGAGAAAATCATCTTGACACTCACAAACATAAAGAGGAAACCTTCAGAGCTCACATTTGAGGAGGCATAACTATTGGAATTACAAGAAAAAGAGACCCCCATGACTTCTTACAACCAAAGAGGGGTATTCAAAGAACAAAGACCATAATGAGAAAAAGATACCACTATGCCACTTACAGCAGAAAAGAACCTTCTAATACAAGGGAGCTTGAATATAGAAATTTAAACTATCCCTATTTCAACAATGGAGAAAAAAGTTAGATGAAGGTGTACCACACCCCACGATTCCTGACTGTGTGAAAGGCTTCACTTCGAGACTTGTGACTGTAGCTCTGATGTCTTGAAGCATCTACTGCCCCGTAGTCAGGAGCTGACATCAGTTGATAATACTTCTAATGATGTATCTAGTATAACCTCTCCAAGTGTCCCAAACGGCCACACTGATGACAAGCCTCCAGAGGATGACGCCAAGGAGACTTAAATTACCCAAACTTGCCACACCCGAAGAAAACGAGAGAGTGGACCGACTAATGGAAGATGGAATTGACAAGAAAACTTATATGAGAAAAGTTACACCAATTCACTCTCACCAAAAGGGGAACCATCCCAAACACCCAAAATAATCGTTTCTTGAACCCTTTAAGAAGACCCCACATAAGAGAAACTTTAACTGATTTCAAGAAACTCCCTATGTAGAAAAGGGAATCAACCCCTTGAAATGCCCGATGTAAGTCTTCACTATCCATTGGCATTGCTGGACAATCATGACCTCTAACACTTTCCTCTCTTTCACCCCCTTAGGTTTAAAACATCAGACAGAAGTGGTCTTAAACACCTTCCAAGACATCCCATCATGCAACAACGCTGGTATTTTCTCCCACACCAATACAAAGTTAAACCCTCAAATGAACTCGAACCAGCACAGACTCTAATAGCTTTGGGAGTCTCCAATAACATGAAAACACCAATGATTTCACCAAACCGTCCGCTACCTTCGATAGATCATGATCAATACGTAATATGGACAAAAATCGAAAATAATTCAATTCCACCACTGCGCTAGGAGTCTGGGTAGAACCAACGACTAGAAGAGACTCACTAGAAACCTCTGGGACTTTTCTTGGAAGCATACTAAAAATCAAGAGGCACAAATATGAATAAAAACTCATCATAAATCAAAATTCCACACCTCAATCACAAATAAAGCTCAAAATCAAATCACTATCCCAACCACAATTAATTATGTCAAACCAAGAACCAAAGGAAATGGATACCAAACATGAAAATAGAACACTAAACAATTTCTTACTTTCTTTTCAAACATTTGAAATAACCTTTTTGAAAACAATTTTTTCATCAAAAAAATCAACTTAAATACCCACTATTGGTATCCCATGAAGTCTCGCATATGCATATACCATTGTGCTAGATCATGCTCCCATCCACACATTCCACCAATTATCCTTGTCCACATGCATACCTCTACGTATGTGGTCCCTCATAGGAACACCAAGGGTTTATTCAAAACACATCTCATTTTCAAAGTAGATCATTCAACTTAAAGCACACATTCTCAACAAATTTGAAAAAGGCGCTTATCCTTAAAGCAATACATTCCAAACTTCCCAAAAATTTTCAAATTCACATTCCAAAAAGTGTTACCAAGATCCCAAAACAACATACAAAACACCTACCATTTTTCCCTTTGAAAATTCATTCCATTAAAAGAAAACAATTTCCATTTCAAAACCACCTTTTTCACTCCAAAACCACATTACCTTTTGAAAACCCCTTTTTCTATGAACCATTTTCATTTTTGAAATCCAATAAATTTAGTCAGAACTAATCTCAAACATAACTCACATAAAAACTTCCAAAAATAAGGGACTAGGGGCTATTCCAACCTAATAACATGGCTTTACAGACCATGCTCCTAGAAAGCATCCACCATAGGAAGTATCTTAAACCGTGCACTCTAGCCATACATGGGTCACTACTCCATGAAAGCTCATCGCGTAACACTGAATCGTTTCCTTTATCATCCCTCATCCACACAGACTGAGCAAAAGAAAAACTCAAATTCCAGACTACTCCTAGCAACTCGAGTATCAGGATAGGCAAGGGTTGATGACGTCCTTCCCGTACCTACCTCTCAAGTCCCGACAAACCTAATCACCAAGCTACCCGACAACCCAAATTACAAGGGACTCATTTGATACCATTTTGTCATGAACCAACCCAGGTTGACCCTGAACTAGTCACCCGAGCCAGTCCGTGACATGGCCTGAAGGGAGTTTCCGATCCCCATGGTCTGTCTACTAGTGTCAAGAATCACAATAAACACGTTGGGAATGATTTATACCATAACAAAGATAAAAAGACATAAAATGAACAAGTAGATATATAAAGGGAAATAAATCGAACAACTTTGCAGCGGAAAAAAAAAAGAATGAAGGAGGAAACGTGACATACCTCAGGTAACCTCGCGGGTTAGCACGGAGCGTAAACTACACTCACTCCCCAAAGCGATCTAAGACTGAAACCTGAAACTGAAAAGTAAAGTAGGCATGAGCACTAAAATGCTCAGTAGGATTTCCAAAATATAACCATGTCTTATGCACCTTCATTTAGTAAGAAATCCAATCATGAAAGTTTAAAAATAAGATATAATAAAATAATGTTTTTCCTTCTTTTCAAATTCATGTAACGAGTTTTCATTTCCAATTAAAGCATTTCACTCCCACTATGTTTTCAAAATAGGTTCCATTCATGTATTAACGTTTAAAAATGAAAAGAAACTAGTTTGGAATAGAATAAGGTTTTCACAAATAAGACATCAAATATGAAACAACTGAAATGAAAATCATGGGTAATACCTATAGGTAACTAGCACGAGTGGGACCCTAGAGACCTTATACCTCGGTGAAACGTGGCTTATAAGACCACAAACCTCAGAAAACATAGCTTAGAAGACCATGACCCTAATTAATTCATATGTTTAGTTAGTGTTGTTGTGTCAATCCTGCGAGACAAACCAGTAAGAACCCCTGTCGTGTCATCTAGCGTACTAGTCCTGGTCACCCACCTAGATAATATGGTTTCCCATTGTGCTTTATTTCATGTGGTGGTGAGTTTTCTTTATCAAGAAAACATATATGTACATAAAACATTCTTTATCTAAAACCCATTCATCCTCTTACCACCATTCTCCCTCCTCAAGCAAATTCCTCCTCTTTCATATCACACAATTCATAAGCATCAAATTAGGCACATAATAACACATTCAACATAAAAATCATTTTTGTAAAACCAAGGGGGTGTTCCTCGAGGGAGGTTTTTTTCTTTTTCATAAAACATTCTTAAGATGAAAAATATGCTTAATTACATAAAGGGAACACCTTTTACCAATAATCGGCCAACAGACCAAACACCTTTGGAAATATACATTACCAACTCAAAACCACTTAGGAAAACAATTTTCAAGAAAAGTTCACTTAAGAACGATAACATTTGAAATACAATTCAATTTCCAAAACAAATGCATAATCATTTCAAGCAACTGCAACGATTTCATAGCATTGTATATAGCATAATGTAAAATATATTTTTAAATCAATAAAATACTTATGAAATTCAAATTAAATACATAGGCATAGGGGACCTACCTCAAACTTGTTGCTATTTTTCGACAACTACTCGAACCGACACTTGACGCATACACGCACATGCATTTATATAAATATATATCTATACACCCCTAGCTGCATTGCACATATTACCCATGCCATGAGGGAATATGTACAAAGAGGGAATATATATATATATATGCATTAACATATGCATGTACATATAGTATACCTCAACACCCACAGCTGAAAACCATCGTAGCAAGGTCCAACACACTACACATATAATTTAATAAAAATATTTAAACACTTAAACAATCAACAAAACATTTCAAAATAATTCATTAAGGGTTTGCACCAAAAAAACATTTAAAATCCCCCTTTCAAGGAAAAGTGTGGAACAATACCACACACAACTAGATTTTTTAGCCTTAATGTCCTTAAATAAATCAATTCCAGAAGTCATAAAACAACAATTAATGATGAAACATATGACACACCTCAAAACACCCAATTTCATATTGGACTACAACTCTAAAATTATAACACTTCATGAATACTATCGAAAAATATGTTTCCACCACATAAATATTATATTAAATCCTTTGAGTAGTTTGTAAAGCATTAATAAATGACACGACAAATGTTTTCCCTAAAAATACACCCAATTTCATTTTAATGTTCTTCTTTAGAACTAACCACCTAACACATATGCATAAAAACATGATTCTCACCACAAATATCATTCAATAAAACATTTTAAAATTTATAAAAATAGACCAATGAAGCACTACATGGCCTTACATCAAAACACACCCAAAATCCTTTTCTTTTTAAAATCAAATGCACACTAATAACCTTTCCAAACATCATTCACATCACTTAAATAATTTTAAATAACCAATTTCATGATTTATGAATTAAAATCACATAAAACAACATGATTTTTCCTCAAAAACACACCCCATTATATACAAACATGCTATAAAATATCAAAGGCATACTAAACTTCTTTAAATCAAATTTCTCACCAAACAGATAAATCACATAACACCAAATTTATTTAAGCAAGTAAAATAATTCACCAAATAAACACAATTACCACTCTAAAAATTAATTAAAGAACATCCTAAATTAATTAAACATTAAAATTAGTTCATAAAACAATTTTTGTACATGAACTACCTACCTTGATGTAGAAACTCCAAAATTTGGTGAGAAATTCCAATCGCATCAAATCCATACATCAAACAACTCAAACGGACCACCTAAAACAAGAGGTCGAACCAAAAACATCAAAATCAAACCTTGAACAAATGATACCTTAAACAGAAACTCTACAAGGAGGAAGAAATAATTATCAGAGGGGGAGTCATCATAGGAGGAGGACACCGAAGAGATCACGATCACTGGAGGAGGGAGGCCGGTGGGTTCGGTGTGTCGGAAACAGGTCGCACAAGGGAGGTTCACCAAATGGATGAAGGAGGGTTCAGTGAGCCACGAAGGTAAGGAGGCCAGTGGGTGGAGGGTTGCGTGCAGGGTAGAAGGGCGCGGCGGGGTGAGGTCACTGGTCGTAGGGCCGCCAGAAGGTGAGAAGCCAAAAGGGAGGAAGGGGAACCGACCATGGGGATCGATGGTAGAGTTTTGGGAAGTGGTGCAGTAGGATTGAGTGGGGGGGGGGGAAGAGGGGGTAAAAAATGAGAGGATAAAATAAAATTAACAAAGAAATGAAAAAAAATAAAAAGAAATAAAAATAAAGAGAATAAACTAAAATCCTAATACATCATAAAAAAATTAATGATAACAATAAAACTAAAATAATTAAATCAACCATTAAATAATAACATTATTTAATGAGGCCAGACATCGCACACGGTCATGCGCACAGCCACAAACCCATAAAAGAACCCAAATTTCTTCTAAATTAAAACCAGTTCAAACTAAATATCTAAATACAAACTCAAAATAATCATATTAAAATAAAGCGTCGGTCAGAGTGTGACATTATAAGTGCATGTCTTGTACTTATGAGTACATTTTGTGTACCCGATTGTCGTATATAACAATGTACTGGCCGCGTAACGGCTGAGTACATGGCCGTGTGATGACCTGGCTGACCTGCTTATGTCTGGGCCAATTGAGGCTAATACACGACGTGTACATTAAATGAACACTCAATTTACTTTTATTTTTATTTGATATATCAGTGTGGGGTTGTGTCTTATGTCTGGATACATCTTTTTCTCCCCTTGGTTGATAGAGGAGAGTAACAGAATGACTAAAAAACTATGAACCACTCCTGATTCTTCATTCAAGATCCGATTGAGACGCCATCAGGTGCATTGGAATCCCACAGGTGAGTTCTCAAAATCACTAGAGCCTTTCCCATAGATTCTTCCTCTCTAGTGAGTTATTCAAGGTTGGTAAGTTTCCACTGTTTTATTGATCTACGCCATTGTAGGTGGAATCAAGGACCAACGTTCAAGTATATCTATTGCGAGACATCGAGGTAGGTGGTTTGCGCCTTTCGTCGATTGTATTTGGATTATATATGCTAAAAGTGCCACATACCCACGATTGGGGTATTGATTGATTTGGAATTTAACCCTCTTAATTACCTTCTATGGATTAATTTATTGATAAGGTTTTTTTTCTTATGTTTAAGGTTAGATACCTTATTTACTGGACACCCCATAGGTGATTTTCCCTTGATTGATCATTTATGGCCGTTTAGTCTAGGTTTCCTATGAGGCGTACATTGTTTTCCCATGCCTTGGTTGATTAGGATAGAATTTGATTGATTATATGAAATGTATGTGGTATGTTTTCTAAATGTTTATCCATGTGGTAGTTGTAGATTACATGTGCTGGTTTGATATCATATGAAAACTATGCTTGCAATGGACCATGAGAACATTGGACCAAGAAAACTCTGGGGGTTTCCTTGTTTATTTACACAAGACCACGAGAGCCTTGGTGTAGATGATTTACCTAGGGTTATTGACTATGAGAGCTACCCAAGAGGTCATTTATTAATTATTTATTCCATGTTGACCCAGAGGTATTAATAGTGAGAGGTATCTTGTAGGTCATTTATAATTTATTGATACCATGTTGACCTAGGGGTATTGACCGTGAGAGCTTCTGAGGTGGTCGTTTGTAATCGATTTGTGCTATGTTAAACCAAAGGGTTATACCATGAGATATTCCCTAAAGGTTTGATAATGAATTATTGAATGATTATGGTGAGTTTTCTAAGCCAAATAATAAGTGTAGACTTAGTCTTACCTGATTGTTTAGATGGTCTTCTAAGATATCTGTTATTGCACTTACACAGGGGGGTATTGAGCTTAGGCTAGATCTAGAGTTTTCATGATTCAAAGGATGAATAATGATTGTAAAAGAATTTAACTAAAAATTGTAGGATTTTTTTACTTTTGAGTACTTCCTAGTTTATTGCTTAATTTTTCATATTTCCTACTATATATATTCACTGACAGTTAGGTACATGTATTTTGGTGGTTTCCTACTAGGATTCGTCTCACACCCTTTTTGGATCATGTTTTGGACCCAAAAAGATTATATTATTACAGGTATAGAAAAGGTAAATAACCCTTCTTAATCAGGTACTTGATTGCTATTGGAGCTGGAGAGCCTGAGACCAAGCTGAGGCTTGCGATGCTCCTGGAGTTTACTGCCACTATTGTAATTTGGTTTCTGTATTTCTTTCCAGCATTGTAACTTCTTTAGATGTTTTATTAGAAAAAAATTCCATGTATCACATATATATATATTCTGGCTTCTGTTGGATATACTTCTTATATTATGTTAGTTATATTTTTCTAGTATTAATGCTTCTGCTACTGTTTACTGTTTGTTTTACACTATGTAAACTCTTCCAATGAGGGAATAGTTTCCCTAATATCACACCTTGGAACTTAGTTCTTGTCAGTAGCCTCTGGAATTTAGAAAAATTCACTTGAGGTCATGTGACCAACTAGGATCCGGGCACTCTTTGGTGGCACCCAGATCCGGGATGTTACAAAGTGGTATCATAGGAGGTTCTTTTATGATTTTCCTTACTATTTGGAGCCTATAAAATGGGATAATAAGGAATATGTAGTTGGTAAGAAGTTATTCTTAGGAGTAGCTACCCCGTGTATAGGGAATATCCAAGTTACCTCGAATAATGCAATTTTTTTGCTGATTTTTCAATTGTTACATTTGATTTGATTCCACCTTTGGGTGATCCACTTTTTTTACTATTATTATTGATATCATTGTGGTTCTATTTCTTTTGTAACCACATGAGATAAGAGTATTCCATCTCATGCATCATATATGAATTTTCTAGATATCACATGTCATGCATTTTCATAATTCCATTAAGGGTGAATTACAGATTTCGTGCTATAGTTATAGATGTTTTGCTAGATATGAATGATATTGTGATAGATGCCATGATATAAATACCTTCTATTTTGATTGGGTATTGGTATATGTAAAGTTTCATTTTTTTGGAGGCCAAACGTTGGTCTTGAATGTGTTATGGGACCTCTTGGATCAGAATTTGTTTGATCATGTTTTAAATTTAATTGAATTTTGTTAAAATGATATGATTAAGGATGAAAAACTTTGATTATTGTGGAGTATTGGCTCTCATGTATTAGAAATTGGCATGCCTTGGAAAATTTTAAATTTTTAAGAGTTACAGAGAAGTTTCAGAGGCTTACTGTCTAGAAACCCAGACAACATGACATGTGGTGTTGTGAACACACACCATGTGTTATTCTGTTTTGGTAGAAATAAATTTTCGTAAGTACACTCTGTGTACTGTATGTACACGTCATGAAGTTGTTGACTATGTGACCAAATGTGTGAGCAGAGACATGGGGTCCGTATACTTTTGGTAGAACACTCCGTGTACTGGGAGTACACAACATTCTGTATTCAGTCTTGTATTTAGCCATGTGACTAAAGACATGGGTGGATGTAACATAGGTTGTACATGCCGTGTATATATTTTAGACACCATGTAGTAATTGACAGTGTATCTGGATATGTGACTAATGAAATGGGTGGATGAAACTAATGCAGTACACGTCATGTTTAGGGTGAACACGTCGTGTAGTGTTACACCGACTGGACCATGTAGTTCTTGATGTGTAGAAACACGTGGGAAGAATGGGATATTCAAGTATACATCATGTCTCATAAGGAACACACCATGTGTATGGGGTGTTACATGACTTGGTTGGAAGAGTTACATGCCCATGTTAAGGCTTAAATAGAACACACTGTGTAACCCTATTTTGTAAAACTTGAATGCTTTTCCTCTCCTGTTCATTATTGCACTTCTACATTTCTATTGTTGATAATTGTGAACTAAGGTGTGTGCTTTACATTGTAGAGTCATTCCAGAAATATGTACACAAGTTGTGCGCTTGGTGCAAAGAAATGATCAGACCTCGAAAATGATAGATCAGTGACTATCGTCAGATCCTCCCGTCATGCCCATATTAGCACCAACTGTTATACCAGACGCAGGTGCTGATGCAAAGTTCCATGAAGGCCTTTTGAGGATGATGTAGAATATTCAGGGAACACCACATCCTACCCCAACTATGGAATAGTTGGAACAAGTGTTCAAGCAGCAACATCCTCCCACCATCTCAGGGGATGGAGGACCACAGGCTGGAGAGTAATGGTTGGAGGCCATACATTCTATGTTTGAGCATCTGGAGACACCTCTGGAGAGGAGAGAGAATCTTGCGATGTACATGCTATGTGATTCCCCCAAGAGATAGTGGGATGTTATCTCACAGGAGAGACATCATCGGGATATGTATTGGGAATAGTTTCAGAGGACCTTCTATGATTACTTCTACCCCGAGACACTACTGGAAATTCCATCTTTCCCAACAGTTTTAAACCATTGGGATATCTACTGACACCATTGGGATAGTATTTCCTAATGGTTTCACATCTTGTTGGTATGTGAGGCGAGGCAGTATCTCTATACCAACGGTTCCTAGATAACCGTTGGAATATATGGTCTGAAATTAATCTATACAAACAGTTCTAATTAAAATATTGGTATATATATGTACCAATGATTGATGAACCATTGGTACTTGTGGGTATACCAACTATGTTCAGACAGTTAGTATACATTTTATTTCAACCCGGAGTATACCAATGGTTGAAGAACCATTGGAATACCTGTATACCAACGGTTTCAAAACCGTTGGCATAATCTATCATGTGTACCATCAGTTTCAGAACCGTTGGCATACTCTGTCTGGCATACATTGTATACCAACGGTTTGAAGAACCGTTGGTATACATCTTATATCCCAAAAACTAGACAGCCTGCATGTGGACATACTTCATGTAAACCCCTGATTCCAAAGATGTAAACCCCAACCTGTAAAACTATAAACCTACACCTCTCCAATATATTTCCCAACCTATAAACCCCAACCTGTAAAACTGAAAACCTGCACCTCTCCAAGATACAAAATTTTTGTTAAAATGATCTTTAAGTTAAATAAAAAGTGTTAATAGTTTAAAGATAACTATTTACAAAAGGTTTGATAAATGTTGAGAAGCCAGTAGTTGGAGATATTTAAAATCCAAAGGAAATTTTGGATATATATTAAAGAAACTGGTTGGTTAACAGAGATTGAAAATCTAAAGGAAATATTGGAGATATATTAAATAAACTGGTTGGTTAATTGTAACTAGGAGATCATCAAATTCAATTGCCAATTTCTTTCCTTTATTCACTCCATTCTAGTAGAAAAATGTTGGTTTCTCATCCTCTTACTCTAATAAAGTCTGATAATGCTTAGTAGGTTCAATTGCTCCTTCTTGAATCACTGAAGATTTTTTGTTTTTAAAATTCCTAGCCTTCTTGGGATTTTTTTACCAACCCTTTTCCACTCCATGAATCATCATCATCTAAAGGCCCTTCACCTAAATCTAAGAATCTATTCGGAAGGGGAACTCCCTTGGAAATGGTTCTTCCGACATCACCCTCCTTCTAGGCCTCCAATTCTTCCATGTTCTGTGAACCAACATGGTATTCCTCTTTTTTCCCGAAATCTAATCCAAAAATACCATAGCTGTAGGTCAGAGATGAAGGACCAGATTGCTAACCCACTGGTCTACCTCAAGCCATGCAAAACATACAGGAGGTTTCAAAACATCCAAAGTGAAGTAGTCGGAGGATCTCGATTCCAGTGAAAGTAATAGGACCACCGAAAGAAATGGATGCCACAGAAAGGGGGACAAATAGATTTCTCCCCAATGATTTCAACCATCTTCAAATCGTCCCAAAATCGAGACAACTTTGGTTAAAATACTAACTAGAAGTCACACACTTTACTTTTGAAGGTTTTATAAATACCGAGAAACTATGGTCATCCAAATATGAAGAATATAAGATGATCGAAAGAATATAACACCTTAACGAATTGAAAATTTTCTTAAGTTTGATTCCATAAAATTGATTCCTGAGAAATGTAAGGTCAACTTCACCTTATGAATAGAGTTTCAATAAAAAATATGGAAAAAACATGGTGTATTAATCATTGGAAGAAAATATTAAATGTTAAATTGAAAATAATTTTCAAGAAATAAGAATAAAATATGGTGTTTAAGGCTCTGGAAGCAGATGAGAAAATGAAAGTAATAAATGTTTGATTACTTTAGAAGTAAAATTAGTCTTAGATAAATGCATCAGAGGATGAGATATGTCAAGTAGGCTATGTGTGATTTTGGGTGTGTGACATCAAGATGGATTTTTTGGACCTTTGAAAGTAGTACATGAATGGTGAAACCTGATATGGGTTTTGGAATGTAGGGTGGATTTGGTTTTTGAGGAAGAGAACTTGAGTGATTGTGGTTTACCCTTTTGGTTGGATTCTAGAGGGATGGACATGTTTGGGTGGCTTGCCCGTGTAATTTATATTAAAATGGGTGGTCCTTATACTTATAAATTTGATCATTAGAATAATAGGTGCTCAAGGAAATGTGGGTTGATGTGGTTTTATGTGCAAAATTTCTCTTTGGGTGAAGACTGTGCAAGGGAGATTTGGTTTTGGTAGGAATCACATGGAGGTGCCTGGTTTTCATTACATGTGAATTGCTTGGAGTGTTGGTATTTTTCTAGTGCATGTGGTTACTAGGGGTAGGACCAGTTAGAGGGCGTAGGCTGAGTTTCTTGAGTAGGGAAGAAAACTATGAGTAGGCGGATGAATGATTTCGATGTGATGATATTATCATGGGTAGGGATGCCCAAGACTTTTAAATGACTTTGACATGTCCATGTAGTGATTGTAAACATCTGAAATAGATGACTATTGGTGGTATTCATCGATAAAATCATAGCATAAAATTATTTAGTGACGATCATTCCAAAAACAATAATATATTCATTAGAATAATGGGGGGAAATGGCTATATGTCTAAATACCCTACTATCATTTGGAAATATATGAAACATTTTAGGGGTTATGATCATGGAGAGTTTTTGTGAAGCCACATGGGGGAAACTACACTGTTGACTATTTATGGTTGAGGTACTCATAGTGGATCAAATATTGAATAATACCTTGGGTTTCTTTCAAGGATGTAGGGAATGGGTGACAGCTTATGTTTCATTTGGTTGCTCAGGTGTAGGAAATATAGACACGTCTAATTCTATCTTTAGTAGTGGTTGGAGAGTTCGACAAAGTGGTTGAGGTTTTTTGGGTGATTTGATGATGATGAAACTTCTATGGTGGGGAGTGATGTATTTGTTTCAAAGATATAATCCTTCTTTTAGAAGGATCATAGGTTTATGGAACTGGCTTTGGATTGGTTGGGGTGGCACTGTGATTGGATTGGTTGGGGTGGCATTATGATTATAGTGATGAATCCTTGATGTGTGCAATTAGTTTTCATAGGGTGTTTAAATAGAAAATAATTTAGGGTATATGATTGAGCCGATTATGGGCATGGGATTGGGGTGTTTTCGAAAATAAAAATGAGGTGTGGGTATCTGAGGTGAGTTGTTGCATGCGGTAGGAAACAAATGTGGCTTTGATTTAGTAGAGGATTTGACTATTGAACTACACTAGGGTCGGGTACAGATTCCAATTGGTGGGTTTGGGTGGTTGTGTAATGCCTTTGGTAGTGAAGGCATTGAAATGAATTAAGGTGGAAACATGCCGATGAATGGAGATGGGTGGTCAGGGAATGAGTCAGATGAGGATAGACTGACTGAGGTTAGCACATAGTGTGGGTTCTTAAGGTTTCACAATACATCTATTGTGTGGTTTTGGAAATGATAGGCGCGTTTAGAGTTTGATATATGTCTAACCTTTTGGGGGAGTGATCTCTAAAAGGGAAGCATGTATTTAGAAAGAGCTGCTAAAAGGGATAAGCAGTGAATTCAGTAATGTGTTGGGTTGTCAAACTCTGGAATTTGTTTACAGAAAACTGAAAATATGAAATATATTTACAAAATCAGGAATTTGTGAACTATTATTGTAACCTATGAATTTCTCTAAAAGTTTTTTGAGCATGCTTGTAGGAAATGCGAAATCGGTTTAAAAAATCAAGAACTTGTGAACTGTTTTTATAACTTGTGAACTGCTCTAAAACGTTTTTGATCATGGTTGCAGAAAATCTAAAATATGTTTACAAAATCAAAAAACATGTTTACAATTTTTGTAACCTGTGAAATTATCCAAAAGTATTCTAATCATGGTTTCAGGAATATGTCATTTACATGTTCAATGAATGATTTTGAGATTGAATAAGTATTGATTCCCTACTCATCTCTCATGATATATCTAAGTGGTATCAAGAGATTAAAAGTTTGTGAAGGTATGAATGTAAATCACTATCTTATAGACATCCTACACCAAGTTATCTCAAGTAGACATAGAATTATTGAATGATGATTCATGGCTAAGTGGTTTGAGTTTGAAAGTGACTTATGTTCCTTGGTTGGAAAAAAAATCTAAAGCGGTAGATTGCTGAGCTCAAGAGATGTTTTGAAGATGTTGAGTACTTAAGAAGATAGTCGAGACAAGAAGTTCCCTCTAGCATGCGAAATTTGTCTAGAGAAGAAGGTATTTATAGTGTTGATGTAGATGTGTTTAATGTATTGGTTTTTGTTGTCAATATTTAAATCATTTTCTAACTCACTTAAAATAAGATGTCTTAGATTATTTTAAGGTTGTTGAAAAGGTTGAAGATGATTGAAGCTGATTTGAGAAGGATTTGATGTTGTTTTGAAGGCAGTGAAGTTTGATCTAAAATGGGAAGGAGACCTTCGTAGGGTACACCATGATACTAGATACCGTATTGTGAAAAAAACTAGATCCCTCATTTGAAAAAAATCAGAAATATTGTTCTATGAAAAATGGATCGAGAATTCTGTGAAAATCAGATCCAACATTCTATTAAAATAGGATCCATTATTCTGTAAAAATTATATCCATTATTCTAAAAAAACATGATCCAACATTTTGGGAAAATTGGATCCATCATTTTTAGAAAATTGAATCAAATATCCAACATCTATGTATTGAGAAAATCATATTTAGAAATCATAATAACGATGCTATTATAGAGTTAAATTGAGTCTAATTATATCTGAAGATTCTATGGTGTTTTTTTATTTATCATAAATCTTATGTAATTTGTGAAACATATGATACTAGATTTATGAAGGAGAAGTCAAAGAAAGAAAAGATGATGATGTTGCTTTAGAAAAATAGATGCTCTATAGCTTGACGAAGTAAAATATCGTACTCAAGAAAAATATCTTACTTAAGAAAAATAACTTACTCAAGAAAAAGATATTACTCAATAAAAAATTCTTACTCAAGAAAAATATCTTACTCAAGAAAAAGATCTTACGTATGGAAATTTTCTTATTCAAGAAAAAGTTCAGACTCAAGAAAAGTTTCTTACATAAGAAAAATATCAGACTAATGAAAGTATCCTTACTCAAAAAAATTTCTTACTCTAGGATAAGTTCGTACTCAAGAAAAAGCTCAGACTCGATAAATGTTTCTTATTCAACAAAAATATCAAACTCAATAATAGTATCTTACTCAAGAAAAAGTTCTTATTCAAGAAAATGTTCGTACTTTAGAAAATGATTCTACTCATGAAAACTATTGTAAAGAACGTTTGAAGTGGTATAGAAGTTAATGAATGTTATGAAAATCATGGATATTTGGTGATTTGAAAAAGAATTGAATGAGTTAAAGATAGATCCAATATTTAAAGAGAATTTAAGATTCGATAAATTTCATTAAGTGGGAATGGTTTTTAGAACCCTTCTTAAAACATTTTTGAGGTCCCTATAAAATGAGAGTTGATTCCATTTTTAGAAGTGAATATTGAATGTTAAGGTTCTAGAGCTATGAAATTTATAGAAAAAGTATTCATTATCTACCCAAGCATTATGTTTCAGGATGAAGCTGTGGACAATTCCTATATGGTAGTTCATTAGACTGATTTCTATCAAAAAACTGAATTAAGAGTTGTCGATGGATTTTGAACTAATTGAAGAATAAAGTACTAAAGAAGAATCCAGCTGGACAAACCTCTATCAGACGAAGGATTCAGACTATGAAGATTATACTGATCGATTTTGAGGATGTTTTTTGAACTAAGGTTAATGAAGACTATTCAAGAACAACATATTCCTTAATTGAATTGTAAATTTCTATGAAGAAGGTACCCAAGAATAGTTTGATTCAACTTACTTATAGAGGAAGTGATAAATTTCTAAAGAATATCATAAAATAAAAAGAAAGGAAAGACTGTAACTATGAATATTTTAAAATTGATCATAAAGAATATGTTGGAAACATATTTATAATGGTGAATGATATTGTTAGAAACATAATATTTCATTGTGAGATATTGGAAGAATCAACTATTGTTGAAATGATATTGATAATTGATCATGGTAAGCTTGATTACATGGTTTCATATTTGGATGATAGAGATCCTAAAACTCTCTCATGATGATCTATAAATTTTTCTCATTAGTTATGAAATGGTAAGATGTAATTTTTTGAGAAATAAATAAAATGTTGATAAAGGAATAGCCTTGAAATCTATGTTAAAAGGGAAAAAATGAAAAAATAAAAAACATTATCTAGGATGAAGAAAGAATAATGATTCCTCATCTTATGATGAATTCGGTCATCAACTCAAGATTATTTCTCAAGTTATAATTGGAATTGAATCATCTAAAAGTGATGAACATAATGATGAGGTGATAGAAATGGAATGAATTCTCAAAAAGGGTTTGTAGAAAGAAATTGAGAAGAATAATCAATTAATGAATGAAAGAAATAAGTTGAAGAAAGATGTCGAATGAATAATAGTAGTGAACTATGAACATGAAAGAAAATTGAAAGGTTATGAAGAAAATTAATCTAGAAATGAGAATATCCACAATATAAAATCTTCCTTTTTTTAAGAATGTAAACAAAACAAGTTGAAGATAACTGAATTTGGAAAAATCATTGATGTTTAAAAAAGTAAGTTAGATGAGAAAGAATAAGAGTTTTTAGAAACAAAATCAATGTTTCTTACTATAAAAAGTGAGACAAATAAAATGAGAGAAAATATTTCCAAGGAAATTGATATTAATGTTAAACTTCTAAAGAAGGTTAATGATAGAATTACAGAAGATAGTTTGTGAGAAAAAATATTTCATTAAGAGAGATAAGATTTATTTAGGAAAGTATCCACTGGAAAAAAGTGGTCTATAATTTGTGAAGAAAAAACAACATCCATGCTCTGATCAGTTTTACTATCAATCAAAAAGATAAAGAATAAAAGGTAACTATTGGTGTTGTTTAATTTCCTAACAAGGATATTTTTTATATTCTTATAAAAAGTATCTACCTAGAAATAGGAATGAAAAAAGGGAGAGTAATAATGTGAAAAGGAGATCAAATTTTCTTAAATATTATATTGAACAAAAAACTGATTTTTAGAAGATTAAGAAATATGAGTATGTTAAGAAATATGATTATGTTAAGAATTTTGATAAAAAACAAACATGTTAAATTCAAAAAGAAAGAGTTCTTAATAATTTGGCCAGAACAAGTTGATGTGGAAAGATAGTTAAATGATAAAGAAAAATTAGCCGAAAAGTAGAAGAAAATGGTCTTTGATGATGTGAGAAAAAATGATAAAATAGTATCAATATATTTTTAGTTGAAAATGCAAAAAATATTTAATAGTTTTGAGAAATAAGTTAATGTAATTAAAAGTAAGTTGACTATCCCATTAGAATAAGAAGAATGAATGGAAGAGTTGTTACAGAATCATTGTAATGAAAAGTATAATAAAGAAGAATAGAATTCAATATCCTTGTTAGAAGAGTCTATAAATACATAGAAACTTGTTACAAAATCCGAGAATAATGATCATAAGGAAGAGAAAACATCCAATAAAAAATACAAAAAGAGGAAGAAAAAGTCAAGTATGAGATAAGACTCTCAATCCAAACATTGATTTTGAAAATATATGAGGTTCTTCATTATTTCAATAATATTTGTATTTATACTAACATTTACGTAATTAAAGGAGTTAATATATTGAAGTTTATGATGATGACTCTCTTACTATTCTTTAAAAATAACATAATGAGGTTATGAAAAATTCATTTCTAAAGTTTTTTTATACAACTGAAATTTTGTTGTGTTTTTTGAGATGGGTTTAGGTTTTTTCAATCTTAAATTTACCATTTTCAATATTTTCTCAGAAATAAGAATGTTAAGAAAATATGAAAAGGTATTATATGAATCTTGTGTAATGGACAACACTGATAACGATGATTACACATTCTTGTATCCACACCATGTTCATTGAGAGTTTTCACAATAAGTTAAGCAACTAGATCAACATAACTATCACTGTGAGTTTTTTCAGACAGCGCACCTCCGTTGGAGGGATTTTATTATAAAAAATGACTTTATTTATCAAATGAAATGATTATATACCACAACATGACCGCGGTGTGACCGCGGCATATTGGCCCGGACCAGCGACATCCGTAGGGAAACATCTTTCGGCCGGGAGCGAAGGGAGCAGGAGGAGGCTGGAATGCTAGTGGAAGGGGGCTGGTTGCAGGTGATGGGGGGGGGGGGGTGGTACGGGATGATTCGAAGGTGGAAGGGGGGCTTTTGCGGGCTGGAATGCTGGTGTAAATAGGCTGAAATGAAGGTGGAAGGGGGCTGGTGTGGGCTAGATGTCGTTGGAGCATAGCCAAATCACGACATTGTCGTGGCGTGACCGCGGTGTGACCGCGGCGTGACCGCAGCATGACCGCGATGTATTGTCCCTATCCAACGACATCCGTGGGGTATCATCTGCTGGCCAGAAGTGAAGGGAGTGGGAGGAGGCTGGAATGCTGGTGGAAGGGGGCTCGTTGCAAGTGCTGGTAGGATGGTGCAGGCTAATTCGAAGGTGGAAGGGGTGCTGTTGTGGGCTGAAATGCTGGTGTTAGTGGGATGAAATGAAGGTGGAAGGGGGATGGTGTGGGCTGGATGTCACTGGAGTAGGGCCAAATCATGGAATTAAAGTGATGTGACCGCGGCGTGACCGCAGTGTGACAGCGGCGTGACCGCAGCGTGAACGCGGTGTTACCGCGACGTGATGGCCGGGTCCAGTGACATCCGCGAAGCAGCATATTCCAGCGAGGAGCGAAGGGAGAGGGAGGAGGCTAGAATTCTGGTGTAAGGGGGCTGGTTGCAGGTGTTGGGGGGATGGTGCGGGCTGATTCGAAGGTGGAAGGGGGGCTGTTACGGGCTAGAATGCTGGTGGCAGCATGCTAAAATGAAGGTGGAAGGGGGTTGGTGTGGGTTGGATGTCGCTGGAGCAGGGCCAAATCATGGCATTACTGCGACGTGACGGCAGGGTGACCGCGGCATGACCGTGGCATGTTGGCCATGTCCAGCAACATCCGTAGGGCAACATCTTCCAGTCAGGAGCGAAGGGAGCTGGAGGAGGCTGGAATGCTGGTGGAAGGGGGCTGGTTGCAGGTGCTGGGGGGATGGTGCGGGCTGATTCGAAGGTGGAAGGGGGGTGGGGGGGGGGGGGGGCTGTTGCAGGATGGAATGCTGGTGGCAGCGGGCTGAAATGAAGGTGGAAGGGGGCTGGTGTGGGCTGGATGTCACTAGAGCAGGGCTAAATCACGACATTACCACGGCGTGACCGCGACGTGTTGGCCCGGTCCAACGACATCCGTAGGGCTGCATCATCCATCCAGGAGTGAAGGGAGTGGGTGGAGGTGGGGCAACATTCTGGTCATCGCCACACCGACAGATGATAGAACATATCAACTATTTAATATGCTATAACAATGGATCACCAGAGAAGGTTGTAGCGAGCGGCACAATGACGAAACGTCTAAAGGGAAACAAAACCAAAAAAAAAATAACTATCACTACTCTTTGGTTTAGAAGATAGCGCACCTCCGTTGGAGGTGTTTTATTATAAAATAATGGCATTGCTTTATCACACAATTCATTTAATTATATTTAACATTTATTATAAAAATCATTCAGCACAAATAAAATGCAACAAGTTAACCAACTAGATCAACATAACTATCACTTTGAGTTTTCGCAAACAGTGCACCTCCATTGGAAGGGTTTTATTATAAAAACATGCCTTTATTTATCAAATGAAATGATAATATAAAATAACACTTATTCAAGATATGAAGGTCAATATAATTAATCATAATTAAGAAAGAAGGTAAATACAATTTAAATAATTCTTGAATTAAAGAGACTAGGAGAGGGACCCTACCTCAAGGTGGAATCAAGACATCCACTTCATCTCTTGGAGCTTTCTAACTAGAAGATGATGCTCCCCCACTGAGTATACACACATTCACACACATGCAAGGACTCCTAGCCCCTATGCACACACCCGCATGGCCATGAGAATGTGCAAGGGGATCCTTACACATATGCTTAAATGCATATACCAGTGTCCCCTCACCTGTGCATGCATTTTTATATATATACATTGTCACACCTAGAAACATACGTGCATAATCATTTCCATGGTTGACTATACACGTAATGGGGGAACCCACCTACATATAATTACTTACCTATGCACACGCAAGTGAGTCGCCCTTGACTTGGTGACTTGAAACCAACGATCAAGGATCAACGTACTACACAAAGGATATTAATAACATTAAAACACATAAAGGACCCTACATAACCAGTGAAAAAACAACCAATAGCATTAAAGCCTTACCTCGATTGGCGAGAACCAAATCCACCCGAACCAACACAAAATGATACAATTCCCTACCAAAAACATAATATGGAGTCAAAAACCTTGAAATCTCCAAAATATATGAGGTGTGAGACAAGTAGTAATCATAGAATCTTACCTTGGATCAAAGTTAGAGGACTGAAACAATCTGAACCCGTTCTGGCCTCCTTCGTAGAATATAACTACTCTCTATACATAGAAACCAGTAAAATACCTAAGTGGACAATGCGATAAAGAAAATAAAATAAAAACTAAACTAAAACATACCTGTCTCCTGTGACAATACATGTCACCGCCCAACATATAAGAACCACAATGCCACATGGGCCAAATCATGTTCCTAAAAGAAAGGGGGAAAACCCATGTTTCAAAATGATACTATCAAAAAGTATATTCCTATTAATTAACAATTAATATTCCTATAAATGGTATATAATTAGTTTGGCTCGAGTTTCAGCTTAGATTTTTTTGGTTCAATACAAGTTTTTTTGGGAAATTACATGGATACACCATTACTAAAGGGTCAAGATAGGTTGTGGTGTAAAGTTATTGTGGAATGGAAGGATGAAAACATCATTAGAAGTGATGAAAACTAATCTTAAATGACCAAAACATCCTAGATGAGCTTAAACAATCTAGATCTTGAGATCTATTAGAAATTGACTAGGAAAAATTGTTAGTGAATGAATATGAGTCAACATTAACTAATCTAGTAAGTATATGTCAAATCATATAATTAATATAAGGCTTAAGGCATGAATATTTGTGATGAATCTATGACTAATTATGTGATCATGGACCAAAATTTTGATTTTTCTCACCTATATATTTGTGGTTAGTATGATGTCTTTGGAAAATATAGGTTTTACATGAACATGGAAGGGGATTTATTTAATTCTTCATTCATGTGGAGGGAATACATCATTTAGTAGTTAGAAGATGAAGTATAAGCACTTAAATGGGTGATCAACCATTACATAAATTAATTGTTTCTTTAAATAAGAATTCTTATGTATATAAAGACAATATTAAGAGCCTCGATAGACCCTTATGAACTAACTTTATTATTCGATCATATATTACCAAAGGGTGATTATAACTATGTTCCATGGGAGTCATAGAGTCTAAACATGGTAAATGAAAGTAAATATATTGACATATTATACCTATATACATGGTGTTCACAAGCTACCTAGGTTTAGATAATTTTTTTAGTGATTTAATGGAAATAAAATCACCCTATAACTAGGTCTCCAAGTGGATAAGATATTGATTGGGATATGAGTGGTCTAACATATGTCTTAAAATTTGGATGATATGTGTATGGACTTGATGAGGGTTTAGATCAAGTAAAATATTCCTAATAGGATTGGGCCTTATGGTGATAGATGAGGCAATTGTACATCTAGTGTTTGATGAGGAAATAATTATGAGGATGGATTGGAATCTTTGTGGGTTCTTAGAGTGGGATGGTCCCTTAGAATTTATAAAATGTATTATGAAAGGTTTTACTCTATTTAATGATTCATAAGTTCGACTAAGGAGATCAAGGATGTGATGATAATGTGAGTATTGGGTATTGTCAGACATATTGGAATTATAATGCCAAGAGGCTTGGTGTGTTAGTGGGGCTGGGTTATAATACATTATTTTAATGAGGTTCTTGACCAGATTCTTGAGAATATAATTAAGGAATGGTCGACATGCTGAGATAAGAATATAGTGTGTGGGATGAGGATTATGGGATAATCCTCGAGAGATGAGTCTATACTATGTGAATGAGAGGATATAATACGATATGTTTGATATGATTGGGTGAGTGGCCAACCCATGCGAGGAGGATACTATGTATGGAGACACTTGGGGTTATTTATGCTATCTCATGGAGAAATTTGGGGTAATTTCATGACTCCAACATACTCCATAAATGTTCTCACATAATGTTTTAGAAAAACAAATCCATCTCATGGAAGACCCGAAGGTTACTCTGGCTTCCAATGTTTCCTCACACAAACAAGTGAGAAACCTCACCAATTGACCACAAAAAAAAGAGAGATTTCATAGTCAAATAAGGGGTGGAAAAAACAAACTAGTAACGACATAATTAGACAAGTTACCACATGGACAAGAAATCAAATGCATGATCAAATACGTGACACCATGAATAAAATTATAATTTGAAAATGTAAAAGGATCTAATCAAACTCTTGAAACCTCCAACCCTCATAAAACACAAATGGTTTTATAAATTTGGAACCCTATAAAAGATATCTCACGAAGAATTAATGTTCTATATAATTTAAAACAAACTTGAAAAGGAGAGAAAGGGGACTGAACATCCACCCTATGAGATGACCCCCAAGGATCTCATTATATAAAGAACATAGATTCACATCATATGAACAAGGTTCATAACCTTTCAACATCATTAAATAACCAAAACAAAACACTCTCGTGTGAGATGCCTCTCAAAAAAGGGGAAATCCATTAAAAATCATCACATCAAAGAAGTGAAACGATCTCATAAAACAGTATAAAGTTGAACACATTGTATCAAAAAAAAGGAAATAAGAAAATAATCTAAATAAGGAAGATCACCCCTCAAAAAATTGGGATAATGATTATAATACACATGTCCTACAGTTGTTGGGTTTCACATATGCTAATGTAGAATAAAAAAAGCTTGATTCAATGTACAGGTGAACTCAATGATGTATTGTTGAATCACCCTCCTTTGGATAATTTTGTAAAGGTACAAATCATCAACAGAGATAAAATAAATCATATAAACCATTGGAAATGACTGGTATATAGCCCGAATGAATCATATAAATACTAATAATAACTCATAATTAACCTGAATTCAAGCTTATGAAGAGTTATAATTGATTCTTACACAACAGGATGGAGATTTGCGAGCGACCATGAGCGGGGAGCTGCGAGCGGAGAGTGGGAGTCGGGATGGGAGGAGGGGAACTCAAGGGGGATGAGAGCGGCATCAATGACAGGAGGAGCGGAGAGGCCCTATAGGGTTTGGATAACTATGGATTGAATGGGGATGCGTGAGTGCCGATGAGAGGGGAGCGGCGAGTGGTGAGTGGCGAGCAGCGATCGACGAGTGGAGAGGGGTGGTCGGGATGGGAGCGATGGCGAGGGGTGGTCGGTATGGGAGCTGCGGTGAGGATGGGAGGAGTGTGTGAGTGGCGCCGAGGGTTTGGAGAAGTGCAGCTTAAAGATAGGAGAAGTATCCCGATGGAAGTAGTGATTTTCGATAGATATATCCCAACAGTTCATTTGAACCGTTGGGGAAAATCGGTCCATATGACCTATATGCTAATGGTTCATATAAATTGTTGGAATAGGAATTTTCCCAATGGTTTGTTAAAACCATTGGGAAAAAAGCGTTGGTATAGGTGGAATTTCCACCAGTGAGATGTTGAGGGCTGATCGAGCTTGGGAGTTTTTGAATTTGGAGAAGGGATCTCTTTCAGTGATAGATTACTCTTCCTGATTTACAGAGCTACATCGCTTCACACCTATTTTAGGAGGTGATAAGTTATCAATAGCTAGGTGGTTTTAGGATGGTCTCTGGTACAACATCCGATTGCAGTTGAATGTTTTTAGGCTAACTTTGGTGACTGCTGTAGTAAATTGGGTGTGGATTACCAAACAAAATATGAGGGAGTTGGGAGCTATGAGCCCAGGCAGTTTTTCATCCAGGGATGGTACTCTTTCATTTGATAGCAGGAAGCACCCCATAGAGCCTTCATGTGGTGATTCTAGTAGTAGGTATATATCTTCTGGTATCCAAGTGAGGTGCTACCAGTGTGGGAAGAGTGGGCACATGATACCTCAATGCCCGAGAGACCTAGTTAAGTGTTGATCTTGCAGAAAGATGCACCATCTTCAGTGTTTTTTATGATTTTTATCACTAGTAGTTGGTGAGAGGGGATCTGTTATGACTCCATGTTTAGGAGTCAGACCACCAGTTTCTACTCAAAAAGGGAACTGGAGTTCGTCAGGCCATTCAGGTTGAGGAGTTGGTCATGGTCGCAGTATCGATGCAACATGTTTTTAGTGACAACAAGGTGGACTAGGTTAGGGTAGCCAGGAAGGGTCGCATGGATACAGTACATGTGAGACTTTTACAATGGAATAGACCCAGTAAAAGTAGGGTCTAGGAAACTCTACGGTTAGAGGAATTATTCTAGATTTCTATGTTTTATCGTCTGCTCTTTTTGATACATGGATTCCCATAGTTTCATATCTATTATTGTTGTGGTGAGCCTTGGTATTTGCATCTTCACTTATAATTATGTTTAGATGCTAGAAACTCTGTTGGGGATTAGGAAGGATAGTTTACATCAGTGCAAGGAGTTACCTCTTGAGTTTGGTGGGTGTCACTTCTTATGGGAACGCTATGTATTAGAGATGATAGACTTTGATTTCATTCATGGAATGGACTGGTTGGTCTCCTTTCAGAACTTTGTTAACTGCTATCGCCAGAGGGTCAGTTTCACATCAACAGAGGGTGGGTATTTTCGACACAAGGGAGGACCGGATGTCCAGGAAATAAGAGCAGGACCCGAGAATCATGGGTTAGGAGTATTTATAGATCATATTTTGAGTTTATATTAGTATGATACGGGGACATCACAGATGGAATTTCCTCCAGTGGTGGAACATTTTATAGATTTCTCTCTAGACAACTTTTCAGGTTTACCTTTAGAGGGAGAGGTATATTTATCTATTGAACTTGTGCCAGGAGTAGCATCAGTGCCCATTACTCCTTATTGGAAGGCTCCACCAGAGTTATAGGATCTCAAGAAGCAGTTAGAGGAGTTTTAAGAGAAGGGTTTCATCCAAACCAGTACTTCTCCTTGGGGTTCGCCTATTCTTTTTGCAAAGAAGAAGGATGGTAACCTTAGAATTTGGGTGGATTATCAGAAGTTGAACCGGTTGATTTTCAAGAACCAATATCTATTTCCAAATATTGGTGATCTCTTTGATCAACTTTGAGGAGCCCATGTCTTTTTGAAGATTGAGTTGAGATCTGGTTATCATCAGTTCCGTGTTCGACCATCATATATAACTCTTACAGTCTTTTGGAATAGGGTTGGTCTAAATGAGTATTTGGTTATGCTTTGCGGTCTCATGAACGTGCTATAATTTTTCATGGAACTGATGAATAGAGTGTTCCATCTTTAATTTGATTCTTTTGTAGTAGCCTTCGTGGATGATATGTTAGTGTATTCTCATACTCTACTTGACCATTCCATCCATCTGGAGATCGCATTGAGTACATTGAGAGAGAATCAATTATATTCTAGGCTCTAAAAGTTCCACTTTTGGATGAACCATATTCATTTTTGGGTCATGTTATCTCAAAGAAAAGTGTATTAGTAGACCTAGAAAAAGTAAGAGAAGTAGTTTTCTGGGAGCATCCAAAAAATATATTTTAGGTATGGAGTTTTTTGGGGATGGATATAAGGACTCCACATTATTATATATGTAATATTTAATTTATCCAAGAAAAAAATTCCTTTTACATTGAGGATATTTCTAAGATTATAGATTTAGAGAATTGGGACATAATACATTCCTAACATTACACATTGTTATAGAGTGGATACCATAAAAACAATTTCAATTTTTTTCAAAATTAAAAACATTAAAACCCAAACATGATTCCTTGACAATTAATCAACATTTAACATGGATTCATTCTTTCTCTTACACATCCATTAACTTGTGAAAAATAATTTAAAACCTGGGATGAGAACAAAAACTCAGTAAGGGATATAAAAAGAAGGAAATAACACATTAGTCCATGAATACTTCTAAGGTATGAAATAATTTTCATAATACTTACATTTCACCCATATATATACTTAATTTGTGAAACATGAGATTTCCACAGTACCTAAGAACATAAGTATAACCATAAAGTTATCTTGGGGCATTACTTATATAATCTTTTAACCCACTCGGCTACCTTATAATTCGTAACCCTCACGACTATCATACTATTTGTGTAACCATTGCAGTTACACTTGGAGTAACCATACGACTGACCTCCAACATACACATAGCCAATGAATTGGAGGGAAATATAGGTCCCAAACTTCTTCATAAACAATTCCCAAGATCCATAACATAATCATACAACATAAATATTAAGAAAAAACATTGCTTTTGAATTTTGTAAAACAGAATTTTAAAAGAGGATTTTAAAAGAAAAGTCCCTTATAAATATCATATAATTGAAGTGAGACTTAATAGAGTGGATGGAATATGTATACAATCTATAAATATACATAATTAAACATATTATAATCTGAAGTTATCAAACAAACAATTTAAATACCAAATAAATAATAAAAAATAAGGTTAACCCAAAGGATGACAATCAGGTTAAGAATTACCTTACCTCAGGCTTGTCTTATTTCAAACTTATTTAAAATTCATTTATAATGGTTAAAAGAGTGTTATTACTATTTTACAGAGACATGTTCATGTTTATAACATCTTATAGGATCATTTCATAACCCAATTTCACCCCTTACTTATTAGTATTTTGTTCCTTGCACTATTTTGGGTTAGTTCCTTACATGATTTCCATGATTAGTACATGAAGGATGTTCTTGTAGATTAGAAGTGAAACTACAGAATTAGAACAGAAAGGTATTTACATATTTCAAGTTCCATAATTTATACCATTTATCATTTTGATGTTTTATATGAGGATGATTCATAAGTTAAAACATTAATGATGTTCGTTTAGATCAATTTAGTGGTTCTTTGTTAATTACAACCTAATTTTTCTTTATAAATTAAAAACATGAGTACAAGAGAATTCCAGAAATATGAATGAGACATAATAAATATATTATGACCTGGTTTAACCATATAAATGGTTTCATGACCATAATTGATATAATTAATGGAAATTGAAACCACATCGTCCACAATGTCTGAAATTTGACACATCACAAACAATGTTTTTAGTCCTTGAATAAGTGGGAGTGGAGAAGAATTGTGGTGATGAATTTTTGATGAACTTGTGAACATCCAGAATATACAAGATTCCTGTATTTTTCATGCCTCTTGGGTAAGAATAGATGAAGAAATAATAAGCAAAGAAAGGAACTCAATATAAAAGAGTAATTGAGAAATCCCATACAAACATTTGGCAGCCTAATGACTTTGCCACATGGTTTTAGAAAATATTAAAAAGAGAGGGGATGTGGTTAAACCATACAAAAATGAATCATAATAAAGAATATATAAACAATAAAAAGGAAATAATAACATGGTATGGAAACTTGAAAGTTATACCACATAAAAAATAACATGAATGGAAAAAAAAAAGAAATTGAGAATTTTCTTACCATGTAGAGTAACTCCTAGAGATTGAAGGTTGGGACATTCGGGGATTTAGAAAATCTTGGGAGGGATATTAGGGATGTTAGGAGGCCAAATATTCATTGATAATGAATTAGGAATGAATTTAATGAAGTAATGGGTTGATATTTATAGCAAAAGTGAGGGATTATTTTAATAATTTCCAAGGGACACCTCATTAGTGGTATTTGAAATAACATGGGCTTTCCCATGGTATTTTTGCATGGTATAATCCACTTGGTAAACCTCTTAACTTATTTTACTGTACACAAGTCACCAGATTTATTACATCATTATTACATCAAATGATGTCATTAACACACCGAAACTCAAAACTGCATTTTTTACTATTCACCGAAAAATCAATTGTTTCAGAAAAATCCCGAAAATTCACCCTAACCATTAATAGAAATTTAGAATTAAAAAATTAAGTCCATTTTTTGAAAATAAGTTTCTAAATATTTATAATTTAATTTTTAAATAAAATCATACTTAATTCAAAAATAATAATTTGAAAACCATAACTGCTTTTATATCATATTTAAAAATTAATCAAAATGTCATTATTTAAAGCCTTAATAAAATAAAATAATAATAAAATTTACTATTCATTAGGGTCATATTACTATTAATAAGGTTATTTCACTATTCACAAAGAAAACAAGTCAGTTCCAATAGACTTCGAATAACATACTGAACACAATTGTAAATGATCATTTTCGATATTCAAATCTTAGAAGTTGTAAAATTATGTTTATAGGCTACTTATAAATATCTAAATTAAACAAAATTTCAAGAATTTCAATTTATTTTTATAAAACCGTGGGGTTTTACATTATCCTAACCTTTTGGAAATTGCATCCTAGAGATTTTATTTACTTATTAAACATGTGAGGTTATATTTCCCTCATAGCATTTTAGGACTCCCATGTTTCTTATTCAACCATGTGATTTCTTTACAAAAGCTTTACCTGGTGGATTACCTTATTCCTTAATACCAGTTCCCTTCAATCAAGAATCTGAACTGGTTTCTCTTCATATAAAAGGTTCTCCTCTAGCTGAAATGCTTCTGGGATCAAAACATTAGTCGAATCTGGTACATAATTCTTCAACATCGAAACATGAAAAACATTGTGTACCTGAGACAAACTCGGAGGCAAAGATACTCGGTATGCAAATCGTCCATCTTTCTCCAGGATTTCAAAAGGACCGATGAACCGCAGACTTTGCTTTCCTTTATTACCAAAACGCATCACACTTTTCCAATGAGATATTTTAAGGAAAACATGGCCACCTACCTTGATAGAGAAGTCTTTCCTTCTGTTATCCACATAAATTTTCTGCCTGCTCTAAGCTGTCCTCATGTGCTTCTGGATCATCTTCACTTTATCATCCACTTCCTTACTAATTCTGGCCCCATGAACACTTTTTTCACCGACTTCATCCCAAAATGCTAGATTCTGACACCACCTTCTGTAAAAAGCCTCAAAAAGTTCCATATGTATATTGGAATAAAATTTTTTATTATAATAAAACTAAAGTTAATAAATATACAGATCCCGACTTCCCTAGTTGTCCATTGAACAAGCTCTAAGCATATCCTCCAAAGTTTGAATCGTTCCTTCTGACTCCCATATGATTGAGGATGAAAAGATGTATTTAATTTTAACTCTATGACCAAGGACCTCTAAAGTACCTTCCAAAAGTTAGAAGTGAACCTGTGATCCTGGTTAGATACAATAGAAAATGGGACTCCATGTAACCTGACAATCTCTTTAAGGTATAATCGAGAAAGCTGATCCAAAGACATTGTATCTCGAATAGAAAGAAAATGTGCAAATTTTGTCAGCTGATCCACTCTAACCCAAATTTCATTCTTACCTTGAGATGTCTTAGGTAGTCCCACCAAAATGTCAATGGATACATTCTCCCATTTCCACTCTGGCACTGGAAAAGGATGAAGCATCCCCTTTGGTAAATGCCTCTCTTTTTTAACATGCTAACATGTCAAACATTTCATGGTAAAATAAACAATATCCCTTTCCATTATATCCCACCAGTAATACTCCCGAAGGTCTATTTAAATCTTAGTACGCCCAGGATGAACTGAAAATGGAGAACTATGTACTTCACACAACAAATCTTTCCTCAACTGAGAATCACAGGGCACACACAACCTTTTTCCAAATCTTAAAACACAAATTTTATCAAGTTTAAATTCTAGAAGCTTACCCATTTTAACCAATTATACCTTTTTTCTATAGCTCACGGTCTTCCTTATGTGATTGGTTAATTCTGTCTAACAACAAAGATTGCACTGAAACCTAAAAAAACATATTTATTCCCTGCACCAATAACTTCTATTCCAAAATTCAACAAATCATTAATTAAGGTATCATGTTCCAAACGTAACATGGTTAATGATGCATGATATTTTCGACTCAAGGCATCCACCAATTTCTTTGCTTTTCCAGGATGGTAATTGAGTATGAAATCATAATCCTTTATCAGTTTAGGACATCTTCTCTGCCTCATGTTTAATTTCATCTGAGTGAATATATACTTAAAACTTTTATGTTTAGTATATATTTTTCATTTTCCTCCATATAAATGATTCCTCAAAATTTTAAAAGCAAAAACCACAACTAAAAATTCCAAATCATGTGTGGGATAATTTAACTCATGAGGTTTTAGTTGTCTTGAAGCATAAGAAATTACCCGATCATTCTGCATCAAAAAATAACCAAGTCCCTTCAACGAATCATCACTGTAGATGATGAAATCACCATTTTGGGAAGGCAAGGAAAAAACTGTAGCATTTACCAGTCCTATATTATGTTCTTGAAAACAAACATCACATTCTTCTATTCGAACAAATTTTACCCCTTTCCATGTTAACATAGTTATTGGGCTATATAACTGAGCAATTTTCTTAACAAAACTTCAGTAATAACCTGATAATCCAAGAAAACTAAGAATATATGTAACATTTGTGGGTTTCGTCCATTTATCAACCACTTTTGTTTTGGAAGGATAAACTTTTATTCCTTTCTTATTTATAATGTGCCGAAGAAAATAAATCTATTGCAACCAAAAATCACACTTATGGAATTTTCTATATAGTTTATTTTCTTTTAAGTTTTGTAAAATAAACCTTAGTAGTTTTTCATGATTCTCTTTATTTTTAGAAAATACCAAATTGTCATCAATAAATACAACCAGAAACTTATCCAATAACTCATGAATAAAAAAGGTGCATTAGTTAACCCAAAGGGCATAACAACAAATTCATAATGCCCATGTCTAATATGAAAGGCTATTTTTGGGATGTCATCCTCCTTCACCTTCAACTGATGGTATCCAGATCTCATGTCAATCCTGGAAAAGTACTGAGATCCCTAGAGTTGATAAAATAAGTCATTTATATGAGGAAAAGGATAATTGTTTTTAATAGTGATGTTATTCAAATCTCTATAATCAATGAAAATTTTCATGGAACTATTTTTATTTTTAACAAACAAAATAGGATCTCCCCATGGTGAAGTGCTAGGACGAATGGAGCCTTTATCAAGAAAATCCTGTAACTAATTTTTCAATTCAAGAAGTTCTATTTAAGCCATATGACATGGGGGTTTTGAAATTGGCTTAACATCAAAAACTAAGTCAATTGTGAATTCAACTTCTTAATTAGGTATGACACTGGGTAACTCATCAAGAAAAAAATAAAGGTATTCATTTACTATAGGGACATCATCAATCAAAACAGTTCCCTTGTTTTCAAAAATATGAGCAAGATAACTTTCATTTCTATCTTTCAATAGTTTCTCAGCTTCCTGATATGTTATCAATTGTATGGTTTCATTGTTGTATACAAAATAAAACTCTTTCTAAAAAACAACGTCTTTATCTCTACAATGAATCTTAACATGATAAAAAGAATGAAAATCCATTCCCATAATAACATCAATCTCGACTAAGGGTAAAACAAAAAGGTTTTTAGGTAATGTATTTCTATATAAAACTTTATACCCCATATCAAAGAAATGTGTAGACCCCGTATCAAAGAAAACTTTAGGTCTCATTTGTTGAGGTAATATTTCCAATTTACCTGAAAATTTCTCAGAGATGAAGGAATGTGTAGACCCCGTATCAAAGAAAACTTTAGAAAAAATCTGAGTGAACAAACAAAGTACCTGATACAAATTCATTGGATGACCCGACATCTATTGAAATAGTCACAAAGGATCTCACTACACCTTCTGCTTATAATCTGGATTCTTTGCATCATTTGGATCTCTCTTTGCGTAGGCATTTGCATAATGACCCATCTCACCACATTTAAAACACTTTACCGTTTTCTTATTAGGATTAGTCTTAGGATCATTTTTATTGACATCTCAGGCCATATGTCCAAACTTACCACATTTAAAACACTTCCCAGTTTTGCTAAGAAATTTTCCAGGGTGTTTCTTGCCATACATTTCACAAACTGGAAACTGGATTTTCTTACCATCAGATTTTTTTGGTTGATTCTTACCCATTTCTTTCCACCGGTACCTATTCTTATCCTTATTTCCAAAGTGTAGGTGATCATTAGAAAACTCCATCTCTACCCTCTCAGCATATAAAAAAAGTTTATCAGAACATTTCAATTAATGGGAGGCCAATGCCCTTCAATTCCTTGGCTTCAGTCCTGAGTAAAAGTAGTTGATTTTGATATCAAGATCCAGAATAAGATTTGGAGCATACCATTCCAGTTGGGTGAAGTTTTATTCATAAATAGCCACTAAATCCTCCTCCTTTTTCTTTAATTCAAGTAATTGATTCTCAATCCTAAGTGGCATCACCTTAGGAAAATATTTTTCAAGGAAAAGACTTTTAAATTCATCCTACTCTAAGGCATAAAAATCTTTTCTACCCCTGATATTCCTTACCATTGACCACCACTAATCAGATTCACCATAAAAAATATAAATGGAAAGACTTACCTTTTGATTTTATGAACATCCCATTACATCAAATATCTTCTCAAGGGATTTGATCCATCTTTCAGGTGCTACCGGGTCAGAAGATCCATTAAAAGAAGGAGGGTGTTGTCTCATAAAATTTTCCACTACTGTCATGTTCCATTGTGGTACCTCTATTTGTTCTTTTTCATGGATTCTACCACCATTTATATCCTGTGTTAGCTGAGCCATTACTATCACAAACTGCTCGGTTCCAACCCCTACCATTCCGGGATGTAGATCTAGAAGGATGTCATTCTGCCGGTGCCTCTCCTCTTCAACATCCCCATTCCTTCTACGAACAACCATTCTGAACAAACATATCTTATATAAAGAAACATGGTAATATTTAAATGCTATAACATTTCAAATGAATGATAGAGTAAAAATCATTTATGGCATTCTTTTAACATAATCCTAAACCTGAAATATATCTAAACCATCCTTTGATACCAAATATAAGGACCCCGACTTATTACATACATTATCTTTAATTTATTCAAGAAAACACTTCCTTTTACATTGAGGATCTTTTCAAGTTTAGATCTTTATAGAATTGGGACCTAATAAATTCATATCATTACACATTGTTACAGAGTGTATAACATAAACATAGTTTCCATTTTTTTCAAAATTAAAAACATTAAAACTTAAAACATGATTCCTTAACAATTATTAAACATTTAACATGGATTCCTTCATTATCTTACACATAAATTAATCTGGGAAAATTCATTTAAAACTTTGGATGAGCACATAAACTCAGTAAGGGATATAAAAAGAAGGAAATAACACATTAGTCCATGAATACTTGTAACGTATGATATCATTTTCATAAGACATACTTATCACCTATATATATATACTTACTTTGTGAAACATTATATTTACAAAATAGTTAAGAACATAAGTAAAACTATAAAGGTATCTTGGGGCATTACTTACATAATCTTGTAACCCTCTCATCTACCTTATAATTTGTAACCCTCACAGCTACCTTACTATTTGTGTAACCATCGTAGTTAAAATTGGAGGAACCATATGACTGACCTCAAAAATACACATACCAAATGGATTGGAGGGAAATATAGGTCCCACCCTTCATCATAAATAATTAACAAGATCTATAACATAACTATACAACATGAATATTAGTATAAAAACATTTCTTTTTAATTTTGTAAAACAGAATTTTAAAAGTCGATTTTAAAAGAAACGTCCCTTATAAATATCATATAATATAAGTGATACTTAATAGAGTGGATGGAATATGTATATACTTTGTAAATATATATAATTTAACATATTATAATCAGTAGTCTTCTCACAAAAAATTTAAATACATCATAAATAATGAAGAATAAAGTTAACCCAACGGATGAAAATCAGGTTAAGAATTCCCTTACATCAGGCTTATCTTACTTCAATCTTGTTTAAGATTTATGTATAATGGTTAAAAGAGTGTTATTATTATTTTAAAGAAATATTTTAATGTTTATAACATCTTATATGATCATTTAATAACCTCATTTCACCCCTTAATTGTTAGTATTTTGTTCCTTGCACTGTTTTGGGTGAGTTCCTTGCATGATTTTTATGATTGGTTCATGATAGATGTTCTTGTCGATTGGAAGTAAAAATATAGAATTGGAATGGAAAGATATTTACATAGTTTCAGTACCATAATTTATACCATTTATCATTTTTATATTTTAGATGAGGATGATTCATATGATAAAACATTAATGATGTTTGCTTAGATCATTTTAGTGGTTCTTTGTTAATAACAACCTCATTTTGTCTTATAAATTAAAACCATTAGTAAAAAATAATTACATAACCTTGGATGAGACATAATGCATATATTATAACATGGTTCAACCATATAAATGGTTTCATGAACAGACTTGATAGAATTAATGGAAATTGAAACCACATCATCCATGGTATCGGTAATTCAACACATCATTGACGATGTTTTTATTCCTTGAATAAGTGTGAGAGGAGAAGAATAGTGACGATGAATTTTCCATGAACACGAGAAAATAAAGAATATACATGATTCTGTGAGATTTCATGCCTCTTGGGTAATAATAGATGAAGAAATAATAAGAAAAGAAAAGAACTCAAATTAAAAGAATAATTGAGAAATCCCATACAATAATTATGTAGCCTAATGACTATCCAACATGGTTTTAGAAAATATTAAAAAGAGAGGGTACAAGGGTAACCCATATAGAAATGAATCATAATACATAATATATCATGAATAATAAGGAAATAAGAACATGGTATGGAAACTTGAAGTTATACCACATAAAAGAGAACTTGAATGGAAAAAGAAAAAATTGAGATTTTTCTTACCTTGTATAGTAACTCCTAGAACATGAAGGTTGGGAACTTGGGGGATTGAGGAAACCTTGGGAGGGATACTAGAAAGGTAATGAGGCCAAATCTTCATTGATGAGGAATTTTTAATGAAGTTAATGAAGGAATGGGTTGGTATTTATAGCAAAAGTGAGGGATTATTTTAATAATTTCCAAGAGACACCTCATTAGAAATATTTGAAAAACCATGGGCTTTACCATGATATTTTCCCATGGTATAATCCAATTGGGACCCCTCATAACTTATTGTACTGTAAAAAAGTATACCAGATTTTCTACATCATTAATTATGTCATTAACACATCGAAACTCAAAACTGTATTTTTTTTACTATTCACCGAAAAATCTACTGTTTTAGAAAAATCCCCAAATTTCACCCTAACCATTTATCGATGTGTAGAATTAAAAAATTAAGTCCATTTTCTAAAAATATATTTCTAAATATTTCTAATTTAATTTATAAATAAAATCATACTTAATTCAAAAATAAATAATTTAAAAACTATAACTGTTTTTATATCACATTTAAAAATTAATCAAGATGTCATTATCTTAAATACTTAAGAAAATATAATAATAATAATACAATTTACTATTCATTAGAGTCCTATTACTATTCATATTACTATTCATAAGGGTATGTTACTATTCACCAAAAAATAAGTTGGTTCCAATAGACTTCAAATAACATACTGAACACATTTGTAGATGACCATTTTTTGAAATTCAAAACATAGAAGTAGTAAATTTGTGTTATAAGGATACTTATAAATATCTACATTAAACAAAATTTCAAGAATTTCAATTTATTTTTAGAAAACCTTGGGGTGTTACACTGGATGGTTTTTAGAGACGCCTTATTCATGAAATTTCATGCTTATTAGTGCCCCTGGAAGACCTAACTAAGAATAGTGTGAAGTACTTGTGGACATATTCCTACAATTTTTTTTAGGAACTGAAAGGGAGATTGAATTCATCACCGATATTGATTTTACTAGAGAGAGGAAATAGTTATATCATTTACTATGATGCATCAGGTATTGGGCTGGGATCAATACTAATGTAGGGGTAAGGAGTTATTGTGTACAGGTCTTGGAAGTTGAGGCCACATGATAAGAGTTACTCGATGCATGATCTCAAGTTAGATGTAGTTTTTCATGTTTTAAATTTTTAGAGACATTACCTTTTTGGAGATAATTTTGAGGTTTACACTGAAAAAAAATCCTCAAATATATCTTTACTAAGCATGATCTGAGTTTGAGATAGTGAAGGTGGGTTGAGTACCTTCAGTCTTTTGACTTTGAAATTGCCTACATGCCTAGGAAAGGCAATGCAATGGCTAATGAATTGAGTTGGAGAAATCAGATACATGTATTTCAAGAGACCATTTGTGAGTGGAAGCTTATGGATCTGTTCTCTGAGACACATTTGGTGGTGCAAGACAAATAGGGTAAGTCGTTTCTTTCTTCTATAGATATTACCTATACTCTACTGGATCGAGTACAAATGAAGAAGCTATCAGATTCTGAAGGCCTAGTCCTATGAGAGAGTGTGTCATGTGAGGACTCTATAACTGGGTGGACCATAGGTGAGGACTAGGTTTTTCTTTTTAATGGGAGAATATGGGTGTCAGCAGACATACGTGAGGAGCTGTTGTGAGATTTTCATGCCTTAGTATGAGAATTTCATCCTGGTGTCACCAAGATGTATCAAGATATGTATCGTCAGTATTGGTGGCCAGGAATGAAGAGAGATGTTTCTAGTTTTTTTATGAGATATTCCACCTTTAAATAGGTGAAGGAGGAGCATCAGTCACCAGTAGGGCTATTACAACATTTACCCATTATTGAGTGGAAGTGGAATGATGTCTCAATGGATTTTGTTATGGGTTTACCAAGGTGGCCTTGGGAAAATGATGCTTTATGGGTTGTTGTTGATAGAATCACAAAGGTTTCAAATTTCATTCCGATCAAAAAAACCTTTAGTTTTGTTGAGGTTGGAAATTTGTACATTTGAGATATTGTGTGTTTTCTTGGGGTTCCACATTCTATCATTTCAGACAGGGATGCCTGGATTACTTCTCATGTCGGGCAGGGAATATAAAGGGATTTGGGAACACAAGTACTTCTGATTACAACATACCATCCATAGACAGACGGCCAATATGATTGCATTATTCAGGTTTTAGAGGACATGCTTCGAGCATGCGACCGGGATTTTAGGTGCTCTTTAGAGAGAAACATACCACTGTTAGAGTTTGCCTACAATAACCGTTTTCATGAAATGATTTAGATGGAAGATTATGAGGCATTGTATGGTGGGCTATGTCGATCACCCCTATATTGGATGGAGGTAGGAGAGGCAGTTTTGATTGGACCTTGTCTTGTCTAAGAGATCACAGAGTAGGTAGAGTTGATTCAGAAGTGGATTAACACTACACAGTCTCGACATAAATCTTATGTTGATCAACGAAGATGAACTTTTGAGTTTGAAATCAGAGATCAGGTTTTCTTATGTGTCACATTGAGTTTGGGATACAAGAGGATTATGATACAAGGGAATATTTTACTAAGTTATGTCAGGACGTTAGACGTTTTGGAGAGAGTCATGCCTATTGCCTATCTATTGCAGTTACCTCAGAGTTACTAGTATTTTCACAGTATCTTTCATGTTTCTCTGCTACGATGTTACTTTTCAGACTCGTCTCATGGTTTTCAACCCATGGAGATTGAGTTGGAGGTGGATGCATCTTTTGAGTATCACACTATTCAGATTATGGATCACAACAAGAAGGTTCTTTATGGATATACTATCCCTCTGGTACGGGTGCTATGGCATCACAATCTAGTGTAGGATGATACTTGGGAGAGGGAGGCGAACATACAATCATAGTGGCCAGATTTGTTTGAGGTTTCTTCTTCCCCATCTTTGGAAGGGAAATTTAGGGATGAATTTCTTTAAGGGGGTATGTTTTTAAGAACCCATATCTTCATTTCTAGTATGGATCTTGATTTTGGGTTGTTTTTGAGGAAAAGGAAGAAATGGGGTTTTTTAAGTACACACCATGTACTTCTGAGTACATTCTGTGTAATCGGTTTCTGCGTATAACCATGTACTGGCCATGTAATGACCAAGTACATGGCCATGTGATGACCTGGATGACCTGCTTATGTCGGTGCCTATTGAGGCTAATACACGACGTGTAAATTAAATGAACACGCCATATAATTTTCTTTTTATTTGATATATTGGTGTGGGGTCACGTCTTATGTCCGGATAATTCTTCTTATCCCCTTAATTCATATAGGAGAGCGACAGAACGGATGATGAACTCTAAACCCCTCCCAATTCTTTGTCCGAGCTTCAATTGAGACGCTGTCAGGTGCATTGGAATCCCACTAGTTATTTCTCAAAACCCCTAGATCCTTTCTCCCTAATTCTTCCTCTCTAGTGAGTTATTCAAGACTGGATGTTTTTCACCTTTTTGTAGATCTACACCACTCTAGGATGTTTCAAGGACTTAATTTCAAGTATATTGATTTAGAGACATCAAGGTAGGTGGTTTTTGAATTTTTTTTTTTGTATTTGGATTATATATGCCAAAATTGCTGGATACCAGTGATTGGGGTACTGCATGATTTGTAATTTAACCCTATTAATTACCTGCTATGGTTTAATTGATTGATAAGGGTTTTTTGCTTATGGATAAGGTTAGATGCCTTGTTTACAGGGCACCCCATGGGTGATTTTCCCTATATTGACCATTTATAGCCATTTGGTCGAGGTTGCCTATGAGGCATACCTTATTTTCCATGCCTCAGTTGATTAGGATAGAGTCTGATTGATTATATGAAAGGCATGTGGTATTCTTTTTGAATTTTTATCTATGTGGTAGTTATAGATTACACATGATACTTTGATATGATATGCATGCTATGTTTCCAATGTATCGTGAGATCATTGGACTAGGAAAATTTTGGGGGTTTCCATATTTATTTACACAAGGCCATGAGAGCCTTGGAGTACATGATTGATCCGAGGGTATTGACTATGAGAGATACCCATGAGGTCATTTATTAATTATTGATGACATGTTTACCAAGGGTCATTGACCATGAGAGCTACCTAAGAGGTTGGTTATAATTTATTAATGTCATGTTAACCTAGGGGTATTGACCGTGAGAGATGCCCAGGTCGTCATTTGTAAATGATTTGTACTATGTTTAATCAAAGGGGTTAGAATGTGAGAGAATTTCTAGAAGGTTTATTATGAATGATTGAATGATTGTGATGAGTATTCCAAGCCAAAGTAGAAGCTTGGACTCAGTCTTACTTGATTTTTTAGATGGAATTTTGAGACATCTGCTGCTGCTGTTACATAGCGGATATACAAATTAGGTTAGAACTCAAGTTTACATGATTCACAGGATGAATAATAAATGTAAACGAGTGTAATTGAAAACTGTAGGATTGTTTACTTTTGAGTAATTCCTAGTTTATTGATTCATTTTTCATATTTCTTGCTATATATATATATATTCATTGATAGTTGGGAACTTTTATTTTGGTGGTTTCCTACGGGGGTTCATCTCACAATATGTTTGGGTCATGTTTTAGACCCAAATAGACTATATGGTTGCAGGTATAGATAAGGGAAAGTTTCCTTCTTCATCAAGTACTTTATTTCTATTAGAGTTGGGGAGCATGGGACCAAGCTGAGGCTTGCAATGCTACTGGAGTTTTCTATATATTTTGTACTTTTTTTCTTGTATTTCTTTCCAGAATTGTGACTTATTTGGATGTTTTCTTAGATACATATTCTATGCATCAAATGTATATATTATTGATTATGTTGGATATTCTTTTAGTCTTCCATTTTTTATTTCTGTTTGGTATTACTTCTTCCGCATATGTTTACTATTTTTTTTCCACAGTGTATAGTATGCCAATGAGGTCATAGTTTCCCTAATATTACACCTTTGCCCTCACTGCTAGTTAGAAACCTCTATCATTTGGGGAAATGTGCTTGAGGTCATGTGACCAATTGGGTTCGTGGCACTCTTGGGTGGAACCGGGATACAAAATGTTATTGGATGACCCATGCCACTCCATGGATAAGTATCAGTCAAGTAATTAGAAACTACAATGGTGGAAATATTCCCCAAAAGATTTATTAGATGGGGTATTATGAAACTCTATAGACAGAGGAATTTATACCTAAGAATGTGGTTGGGTACCAAACTCTATCTAATATTTTGAGGACCTAAGCCTATACATGATCATGCTTATAGGGGAGTACCTACCTGAAGAATAATTCATTTCGGATACATGATACTTATCATCGACCAAAAAGTGACAAGGAAACTAAACTATGTGTATCACCTAATGCCATGCATCTTATGTCGAAAAGATGTGCACCATCACATTCAATGAATAAAGAGAAAAATGTTAACTTGTTGAATCCATGAAAAAAATCCATAAGGGTGTGACCATTTTGGTCATGCTTGGAAGGACCATTAAAAAGGGGTCTCATTCTCTTACTATAAGTGATTATCCATAACACCAAGTCATCACACAGTGTTACCCTCTGTCAAGTCATGGCCACATGGAATTCCCCCTTCCATTATGTTGTGACATCCTTGTACATGTTGTAACCATATATTATAATTAATCCATAGAAATTTTTTAAACTTCAGACCAACATGTTAAGACTTAGACACCTCATATATCCTTTCGACTATGGTGGTCCTATGCTATTGAGTGACGTTGGATCATCAACCTCATCACGTAATGACTCCCAACATCACTACTAGGTGATATTTCTATTACAGAATTCATATAATCATGCCATCATCACTATCCTTACAACTAATCATACCTAAAATATTTTTGGAAGCCTCATTTATTACTGTTGATCCTCCAAATGTGTTTTTTATTCATTCATTTTCTTTGTTGATTCTCACGTAGTCTTGATGCCCGTAACACCACTAAAACTTGGTAATCCATATCCCCATAACTTCCAGTGATCCTCCTCCACCTTCCATTGATATTACAAACATGAATCACTAATTTTAGGTACAAATTCATCGACCATAGACCCAAATTCATATCAATAACTCATCTAGTACAAGAATTGTCAAATTTAAAGTTATGGAAAAAATTTGTAGTGAACACTTCAAGATATAAGGAGAGTGTAGTGATGAATAATCACTTTTTGGATCGTAAGAAGAAGATGCTATGATTGGTCCACCATTCATCGAGCATGGTAATGAAAATAATGAATAACTAAGAAGAAATTAGTATATAATTCAAGATATTTAGGCAAGAATAAATGAATAGATGATAAATAACAGGGATAATAAATTTTAGAATCTAATTCAATAATGAATTTCTATAATTAAAATCATGAAGAATAGTGGAAGAAACAAGTTACAAATTCCTACCTCTTGATTAGATTAGCCGATGAAGTGATTTCCTATCCATGTTAGATGTCGTTAGTGATTATTTACAGAGATTTTCAAATATAAAACTCTCTCTTAATTATTATCTAGAATTCCATAGTTTATGGTGGCTACCCTAGGATATATAGTTAGAGTTTTTTAAATAAGGGGGTCTTCATTTTCTAGAGGATATAATATTTATTAATCAACAAAATCATTATTTTAATCAATTTTATCAATTAATTCCACTTATGATGGTTCAATCTCAAGGATACCGTGTGAATTATGTTTATAAATATCATAATATAAAACCCCAAAATGGACATAAATTCATCATTAGTTTCCCTATATAATGATCTATTTAGAGGAAAATTTCATTTCTTTATGAACATGTGAAAACATGTTAAAAATATTATATTATTTGTTTTGAAATCCCCATGACAAAAAATAAAATACAAAATCACCAATAAGACTCAAAAATTTAATTTAATATATTCTAGTGGTTCAAATAATGAAAACCAGAGTCACTACATTCTCCCCACCAATAAAATTTTTTATCCTGAAAATAAAAACCTACTAAAAATGTGAGGGTAGTGAGATTTCATGTAGTTTTCATGCCCCCACGAGCTCTCTATAAGGTTCCCTTGATTCCAAATGAAATGCACATATGGAATATATCATCCATAAAGATTCATCTCTTCCTAGTTATCAATCAACAATATGTATTCAAAGAAGGTGGGAAGGTCCCCGATTTCCTAGTCGCCCAATTAAATGAGGTGTGCTAGGTCACTCATGTATCTCATCATCTCCAGTACAGGGAGGAAATTTTTAACCAAATATAAATACTGGAAAAACACTATATGGTAAGAAACCAAAATCACCCTGTGTAGGATCTAGAATGGACACATTATACTAGGGTATAACTTTTATCCTCGACCAAATCTCTAAAAACGGTGTTATAGGGAGATCTTAAAGAACACTTGATCTCCCCCTTAAACTCTAACGACCTCTATTTTAAGTCCATATAGGAATTTAGTTAGCTTTGAGTTGTCCTCATCCACTCTTATATCACTTGAACCTTCATCATCATCACTCGTACTGACTTCATCCCCTTTAGTGATGACTCCCCTCCCTTTTTCCCATAGGGTTAACCTACACAATCACTCTAATAGGGCCTCAAAAGGATCCATTAAAATGGTGGAATGGTAACTATTTTTTATGTGAAATCTAATAAAGTAAAGTGATTATCCTAGATATAGATATAATCCAATAAACATTCCATTAACGTAACCTCAATAACCAGAATGGTTCATTGAAAGTTTCTATCAGTATGACGATGAAAAACTATACTCACCTAAAAAGTATTAGAAAATTCCTCTTGATAGAACCTCCATAGCTGATATATGAATTCAGAACCTAGATTATATTTAATCATAAAGGGTTTACCTCGCATCTAAAAGACCTCCAATACATAAAAGAGTCCCAAGATCTTAATCAAACCCTAGTTTTTAATAACAAGGATGTGGGATGATTTGGTCAACAATCCAATTTTGAAACAAATTATTGTGTGACCGCTAAATTATTGTGGGATTTATATCATGAAATCCGACAATATTTCATCCCTATTCCACTCCATAACCTTAAGGGTCTCTCCCAAACCTAATGGGACTTGGTTCTCTACCTTCACCTATTGGTAGTTGAGGCATTACGAGATAAACTCACAGACACTCCATTTTATAATTTACCACTAATAATAATGGTCTTGGTCTTGGTAAATATTCATCACTCTGGGATATAATATGGAGAGTGATGTATGGAACTCCCTCCTCAACTTCTCACACAGTGCAATGAGAACCACTTTCCTTCCCTGTAAAAGGATAACATGATATATATGTTCAAAATATCCATATAGTGCATCTCTTTAGGATATATCATCAGGTAAAACCTCATAATAAATATCTTTGAATTAGGAATCCTTCACACCCAAAATAATTAGAGGGAAAGTACTATTGATGGAAGATAATACACTTCTACTCATCCATCATGGAAAATTTTAATAAGGAAAACTACTCCGAATCCTTCCCCACAACCTAAGAATGGGACTTACTAATAAGGGAATTAGTCACTTTTTCCCATCCTATTGAGAACAAGAGTTTTTAAGAGATTATTGATCAAATAAATAATAAGGTGAGAAGTGAAGAAGAGATTAATTGGAAATTATTTTTTGGTTAGAAATTATTTTCAAGATATTGATAATGTTCTAACTCAGCTGTTTCATAATGATTCATTTGAGGTGATGTTTATTCTATAGATTTGAATGATTTAATAAAATTAGTGGTACTTTTAGGTTTATTAAAAGTGTTTAAATTTAGTGAGAAAGTAATTATAGGTCTCTTAATGCTATTGAATCAAAATATAGGAAAATGAAAAATGATAGAGAGAAGTTAAAAGTAATGGGGTCCAACCCCCAAGAAACTAAAACCAAATAACCTAATACCCATAAAATCTATGACCAAGTTCAACAATAATTATTTAGAGATTTTTAATTTAGGATAAGAGATAATAGTGTGATTAAAAAATGAAATATTGGTAGAGGAATAATTCCTAGTAAAAACATGGAGTAGTGGTTGTGGTATCAAGCGGTACCACAGGAGGAAACAACTAGTTGAAGTGTGATCCATATGAAATGATAGTTCTATCCCAAAGTTAAGTCCGATGGAAAAATCTGTTTAATATGAAAATATTGAGGTGGTTTTGCAAAAATGGTAGTTTCATTAAGTGTTTCAATTAATAAGTTTTATTATGGGAAATAATGATATAGAATCTTTGGTGGAGGTTGTCAAGGTATCTCACATTATAGTTCATATCTGGAAATAAAAATAGGGTTCACTGCATTACAGTGTATATTTTTTCAGAATTTTGAGAACTCATTAAAATATTAATGGGACTTTCTCTTAGAGAATGAAATGGTTGGGAGGTTGTCTATGTTTTGAAATGGGGACACCCATACCATGGAGGATCACATGCTGTAATAAATGAATAAATATCAGAAATGATGAGTAGATTAAATGACTTGGATTAATGCTATTTGAGAGTGGTAATAAAAGTATGTTAGTGGAGGTAGATTGAAAATGCATATAAAAACCTCGATGGAAGATATGGTTAAAGAAATAGTGTCTAACATGCTTTTCTAATGGAATATGTCTCCATGATTTGATAATTTATTATAGATTTTACAGGACCTAATGACATATCTCTTATATGACTTAAGATCCAGAAATTAGTGATATCTATTTTCTTCAATCAGATCAATGGAGTTTAATAAGTTATAGATGATCCAATGGATCAAAAATAAGTGGGAGAAAATGAAAGGGTGGTTGAAGGATGTTTGAAATTTTGATATGTATTTGAAATTAAAATTTGAATGTGAAGTAGTTGTTGCTATGTAAATATATTTGAAAAGGGTATTGTATAGATAATAGAGAGTGTTGACTATTATGTATTTCATTGAAAATAAAATTTACATATGTGAAGAAATAAGTGAACATTGTTTTATAGAATATTAAAGAAAGAAATTATGGGGTAATTTTTTCATTTTTGAAGTGAATTATACACATAGAATGAAGAATAATAATATATAAGGATATGAGTAATTAAAATTAGTGTTAATAGAAAAATAAAAAGAAGAAAAATAAGTACAATAGATTAATCTATGTGTTATCATCATGACTATGACATGTGGTGAGGAAGAAAGAAATAAGTCATGTCTATTCATTAATATAGAATAATTTTAGGATAAAAATAATATTTTCAGGAGACAATTATCATAGTAATAATTGATAATTCCTACCTCAAAAATACAAGACAACAACATAATAAGGTTCATCCATTAGTAAAGTTATTATTATTCTCTTGGGAGACGACATTGTTGATTATCTTATAAACATGATTTCAAGGATATTCCTTTCTTTTTATATCCAAGATAGTGATACTAGTGGATCATATGATCTTATGTGAATCCAGATCATTCATAAATATTACTATTCTCATTATGAGAGGTGAACCATATAGATTGATTTTTATTTTTATTTTACTTTCTTCGGTGTGTGTGAGTTATGTACTGAGATCAATTACTCTAATAAATAATAGTGTTTTATTTCATAAAAAACATAAAAACGAAAAATGGACCATTGTTATCTAATTCACCCCAATGAACCTATACCATGTCTGATTACATCAATTAGTATTAGAAAAACCACATTTCCTTGAATGATATGAACTTTAAAGTTCCCTACTTTGAATTTTTTTTCTAACTCTATAGGCATTTGAGTTGTTCTCTCTGTTTCTCTAGGGAATAAGTATCCAATTTTCTTTAATTAAGTTGTTTTAGTGATTTTTTGGTAGTGACATGGATTTTTCTAGAAATTATGGATAGTATTAAATTTTCAAACCACAAGGTAGTTCTATTATTCAATGTAAATAAATTAAAATATGTGGAATTAAAGAATGCTACTCTAATTTCTCTCATTAGGTATGGATTTTCTATATTTTAGGACATGTGTATTTATACTTATTACCTACGAATAAGCTTTGACGTAGGATTCTTGGAAGAATTTTGATATTGATGGGTGTGTAAAGAATTTGATTATATTCTCACATTAAGAAATGAAATTTTTAAATATTAGGGGAATTATGGATTTAAAAGGAATTTTGGATATCCTATAATAAATACATAAAGGAAAAAATTAAAAATAACTAAAATATAGATTTTTAAACTTGCATATGAAGATATGAATATTCTTGATTGAAAATTCATTGAGTAATTCTTACAGGGTTTAATAATGAGGTGGGAACCATTAGAAGGTTTGGTGAGACTCTCCAAGATTCAACGATGGTTGAGAAGATGATTTTTATCCTATAAGATAGATATGTTTAAAAATCCATGTCTATAAAGAATCATGATAATAGGACACTTTATATGGATTAATTGTAGAACACATTCATTGTGTTTGATATGAGAAAGGAATGAAAATAGAAGAATAATAATTTGGCTTGTAAGTAAATATCTTTTAATTCCATGAATAAGGAAAATTCCTTAAATAAAACTATGGAAGGTAAGAAAATTTATGATGAAGAATATTTATATTCATATGAAGATGTTCATGTGAAGTTTAAAAATATCATTTCACTCATCTTAAGATTTTTTTGATTAATTAAAGTTAAATTTCATGGTAAGTTACCTTTGAAGTGTTTTAGTTGTGGGGGAATTGGATATTTCACTGAAAATTTTACAAGGATGTAGAAGAGGAATGTTAATATGAAGGAAAGTCCTATCATTAATTTTCAAGTAAGAATTCAAATAATTTTATAAGAGGGAGTTTTTCATCTAGAATCTCAAGGAAACACTTAATTTAACAAATAGGGGAGTTATATATCACATAAAGATGTTTTATATATTTATGAAAGTGAGAGTGATTATTCCTCAAGTAGTATACCTGAGAAGGAATTTATTATAATAATTAATGAATAGAGTCAGGTAGAGAAGTTGAATCAAAGATAAAAGAAGAGGTTTCATCATACAATGATGAAGTGACACATGAATATAAAATAAAGTTCATGTTTATGAAGTATTTAGAGAATATTATCTCTAATTTTACCAATTCATATAATGATAATAGAACAATTAATATTGTGTATAGTGAAGTTGAATTAGATAGTGATGATTTCAGAAAGTAGGAAAGTAAGTTACCCCTAATAGTTAATAAAGTAAAAGGCATACCCACTATTGAGAGGAAAAAGTTAAAATTATTGAAAGAGAAGATTATTTTAAAGGATAAATATATTTAATCACTCAAGGTGGATATGTTAGATTAAAAACATTATTTCAAAAAAATTAGGTATGTTTTTTGTAATTTCAAATATGAAATAGGGGAGTTCTCAAGTGAAGAGAAGAGTGTTGTGGTTGATTAGAGACTTAGATATTAATATAATCAATGATAATATTATAAAATTATTTATAAGGATCGTGTAATTTATTGATAAAATGCCACTTCCCAAAATTTTTTGGAAATAAGTATTGAAAAACACAACATATAAGATTCTTTAAAATCTATTTTATTCTAGAAATTCTAACATTAATGGAAAATATGTTTTTTCGCATTAAGAAAAAAATATAAAAATAAATACTATGAAGAAGAAGATTTTAGGGTATCATAGAGTTACAATTAATCAAATATTTGTCATAAATACTTTTAAAATGATGAATTTTGATATATTATTGTTGTTGGCCAGATTAGAAATTTAGGAATAAGGATAGACTTTTGTAGTCATTATTGCATCTCTAAAGGTTACAAAAATTTGATGAGATACTACTGGTTCAGAGGAAAAATATTTAAGTCCATGAATATTGTTGGAATGTAACAATATGACGTCACTGTAGTTTTAATATCATTTATTTATGGGTTTACTTTTAATTTTGGGAGTTTTGGGCATGATTTTTGATTTTTTGAAAGTATTTCTTCTATTGCATCATTGTCACACAGTTAGGGTAAACCATTTTCATTTAATATTAAATAGTTAAAATGATGTAATTACTTAATATTGGGATTTTTCATAGTTTTCAAATGGGTATTCAAATTATATATAGATCTCTTGTTCACCATGAATGAGGCCTTTGTTCCGTATAGGTACTTGAAATTTGTGTAAAATTTGAATTTCATACTATTGGAAGTGATGGTTTTTTAAATGGGTGTCATAATAGAATTATAAGGATTTAAAAACCTAAAAGGATCCAATATATACCTATAATGAAGTTCTTTAGTGGGTTCTAGGATCTAGGGAGTCTATCAGGTGTTTAGGGATTGACATTTCATGTAAAAAAATAGAATATGGGACACAATTAGAAAATAGATAGTGCTAACCATGCACCCTAATCATGTCACCTAAAATAAATAGGCACAAGGTTTTTTAAACCATATAGAAGTTACATAAATTCTATGTGAATATATATAGTCAATTTTACACATTTTATGGTAAAAAATACCTCAAAGTAACATTTATGCATTTTTATGATGATTGTGTTTGTTTACAATGTGGGTTTCTATGATAAGTTGTGTAGTTCCAGAGATATTGTTAACAAAATATGGTGAAAAAAAACCATGAAAAATTCATTGACACTATGGAGGTGGTACAAAAATATTATATTCAAGGTGGTTCTATTTCCCAGTGTTTGCAAAATTTTAGGGTCCAGAAATTGGAGAATGGAGAAAAGTTTTTTTAGAAAAGAAAGTTGAGTGAAAGTGTTTAGGAGGTTTGGAATGTTTCACGCATGACACTATTCAAGGTCATTACATAAAAATATTGAAAAAGAAAGAAGTTTACAGAAGTTATAGTTTTGTGTGAAAGGAGAGTTTTCAAGAATGAGACTTGCGTGCTTGGGGAAAGTTGCGTGAGTTGAATGTAGGGTCAAAAAATGCCTACAAATAAGTGGATAACCCCTAATTTGAAGATTCTCAACACTTAGAGAGAATTAGAGCTCCAAATCATCCAATTATTGAGTTGCATGTAAGAAGGGAGTTGCATTCAAGTAGTGAGTTTCATATAAGAAGTGAGTTGCATGTAAGAAATGAGTTGCACATCAGAAGGGAGTGTCATGCAAGTAGAGATTTTCATTAAAGTAGGAATATGCATGAAAGTTTTTTTTGTGACAAATAAAAATTTGAATGCAAGTAATTAGAGTTGCACGCAAGTCATTAAAAGATCACTCAAAAGATTGATGCTTTTCAGTATATCTATAGTAAAGCAGTATTCATCAGTGGATGAAAATGAGACTTAAAAAGATAATATATATACAATGGAGGATGTGTTCATTAGAGAAAATTCTGGTCCCTACAAGTATATAAAATGTGAGTGGATCCAGTCTAAGAGTAGTGAGTAAAGGAAGTGGAAGATAGTGGTCCTTTCCATCGGTAGTGATCTAGAGAAACAAACATAGGGAGTGGCCATTTGGAATGTAGTGAGAAGACCCTAAACATTATAAAGGAAGTGATCCTATGCATATAACTGATCCAGCCCGAACCTTGTAATATATAGTGAGATTTAGTGGATTTTTTACATCGGCACATTGTTGTTGTATGTTCCATGGATGTAGCCCAGTGAGGGTGAACCAAGTAATATTAATGTGTCTTGTACATGACTTAATTTCTGTTCATGCATTTCTATGGAAGAAAAAGATAAGAGTGTTTTGTTTAACAGTGAAACAAGATCCAAAGAGGCAGCAGTTTTAATATATCACAACTTGATTCAACCCCCCTCTCATGGTATTTGACCTAGTGGACCTAACAATATTTCACATGGTTAGGGCATATTCAGCGAAGCATTTTTCTATAACCGTGCGAGGGGGAGTGTTCTAGATAAAGGGGATCACACGGTTTTTCCAACCATGATACCAAATTGTGCATCCTTTAAAAGGTGTAGAATGAAATTTTTCCCTTCAGATTTTAATAGAGTTTTAACCCATTTATTCACCCATTACACCCAGCAACCTACTCCAAGAGTTCCCTCTTCCCCCACTACTCCTTAAATTTATTTGATTCTTTTCTGAATCAAACTCTATTTGTGGTGTTGGAAAAAACTAGGTGATTCTATCTATAAAATAGCCTCTTATTTTCCCTTTCCAACAAAACCATTCCCCTATTTTAGGGGTTATTTTTTACTTTCAAGGTGTTTGTCAGATTATTTGATATCTTCCATTTTAGCTCGAACCAGAGACAAATATAAGACATGTGGACCCTCTTAAGCCTAAGGTAGGTGGTCCACTTGTTTTAACCTGTAGTGTTTATTATCTTTCGAGCGTGATCAAACTGTGGTCAAGCCTTCTTCACCATGATTATATCATTTTTTAAAAATAATTATTGAGTTTTTGTTTCTATATCCCAAATAGCCTATTCAATATTCATTAGACTAGGTAAATTAGTGATTCCATGTATAATTCTTAGTGGTTAAGTTCAACCCTGAAGGGGTGTATTGTCTTTAAATATAAATTTATGTTTAAATTATTTTAAAATAATTTTTTTTCTGAATTTATGGTTCTAAAATATAACATCACAACCATTAGTAAGTGGGAATGGTTTCGACCCATTAAAATTAATTAGAGCTTATGTAATGGGTAAAGTAATAAAAAATGAAATGGAAATTTATATCACATGGTGGATTGGGTTTTAGTAATGGTAAATGATTTGGTTTGGTAATGTGAAATGATAAACCACTTGATTAATGTAAATTAGTACCCAATGATTTATAAATCATAGGGATACTTATAATTGGGACTCTTTTTTAAAAACATTTATTAGAATTTTAAAATGGATAAATCTTTAATCTAAAATTGGAAATGAAACCAAAACTTTTATAGAGTGATTATGGAAAGGGGTGTCCATGGGCCTATTTTAAAGTAAATTGAATTATTGTATAATTAATTAAATGATTAAAATGATGTGAAATTATTTATAATTCCAAGATGATCTCCTTAGAGTTCATATAAAATTAGAATTTTTTGGATGAGATCCTGAATTTCAAATGACACTTGATGATTGGAAATGTTTGTATGAGAACTTTGATTCCATGTGATTTATGATGTTAGAATTCCAAGGGAAGTGTATTTACTTGTATGATGATTGATGTGGATGAATTCTAGGATGAACAGTTGAATTATTTTCGTATTATAGGATGAGTTCTTGAATTCATTTGATGACTGATTATCAGTAATATTAGGGTGAGGTATTGAATCACATAGGAATTCCTAGATGAGCATCTAGATTACATGTGATAGTGAAGAATTCTTGGATAACCTCCAAGATTCTATATGGATATTTATGGCTGACATGGTCATTGAGATGTGATCAAAGAAACCCTGAAACTATATGAAGCTGGTATGCTTAATCATGGTCATAGACCTGGAGATCGGTAAAAGTACCACTAAAATCCGGTGTCATCATGAATATGGGTGTCCGTTATTTTTTATTAATTTTATATATATTTTTATATATTAACTTATAGAACGTATAAACTCACTACTTATCAGATTGGGTATTTTAGGGGTGCCTTTTGTGTTGGCCTACTAATTTATACTCACACATTTCTTGAGATTCCTTGGAAATTAGGAACCTGAGAATACAATATTATTTGTTACATGGGATCGTTTCTAGGTAGGGCCAGATTTTTGATGCTTTTACACTCTAGGTTGGAGTTAGATAATGGGACTTGGTAGGAATTTGGACCCATTTGGGTTGGTTTTTTAGCCCCAATTTCTTTTAATTTCTTTTTTACTACTTATGTATGATCCACCCATAAGGGATACAATATATAGGGCAGATTTAGTTACTATTGCAAGTATTTTCTATTTTCTCTCTCGAATTGTTCCCTTATTTTGATATTTATAAGGATATTATCTATATAATATTAGTTTTACTATAATTATACAAAGATTTGTGTAAGTATTATCCCCAATTTTTTTTCCATAGGAAGTATCCACTAGTTGGTAGCTTCTAGAATATGGGGAGGCATGCCTATGGTCTTTGGTGAACAGGTCAGGCTACAATTCAGAGAGTGATCTAGGCTGGGGTATTATAGAGTTATATCAGAGAATTATTTTATTTTGAATTAATATTAGATCACGGTATGTAGGATACTAAGAATGTTTCGGACCTCGGTCATGAGATCATTATTAGGTGCTTGAGGTCCCAATTATGGGAAAAATACTAAGTTTCCTGGGGTGGGAATTGCTGTTCTTGCATTTCAATGTTATAGTCGACTATTTTCAACCTTGAATGGCACACATGGGTTTGATGTTTTTTATTTATGGGGTTCTCTATGTTGATTCAATTTAGAAAGAGAGCTCTTTTTCATTCATGAATCATGCTAGGAACACATGATTGATATGTCTCCCATATGTTACCAGCGATTGATGGTGTTTTGGATTTATGTGTAGTAGTATTTTATTTATTATCTATATATTTTGTATTCTATCCATTTATAATAACCTATAGTTATTAATATTTTGGAGTGGTTGGTATTTAAAGTGTCCACAACCATTTATTTGTTTTACATATAAGTTTATGGTGGAATTATAGTTAACCAACTTCTCAGATGAAATCATATTAACATAAAGGTATAAAAGAATTATAAGATATGGTTTTAGTTAGGTAAAGTGAGGGTAAGAAATTTATAAGGATTTTTTACTGTATAAATTGTGAATAAAACTTTATCTATCTAATTTAATGAATTTTTAAAACTTGATAAATCTTGATAATTTTGAAAAAAGTCTGATAATCAAAAAATGATTCAAAATTTTAATCCATAGTGTTTAAAATGTATAGATTTTAATAAAATTGAGATGATAAATGATGTGAAAATTTTGGTGATTTGGCGATGTGTGTTCCTATTGGATATAGTTTGACCCAGTATATATGTGGTTTGGGATATTAGAGTTCCCTTGATTTGAAACCCTTAATTAAGTTTCGTGAGACCTTGATTATGTTGGGTTGTGACCTTGATTTTCTAGAAACATTGGATTAGGAATAAACTAATACTTATAATGGAAAATTGAGACATGTTGGTCTCATATATAGCTATGTGAGATAGTTTATACTGGATGGTTTCATAAGTGTTGACTTAGATATATTGAGTAATTTTTTTAGATCCACTAATGATGGGACTCTCAAGGGTTCTTGTATATAAAAATTAATTAGGGATGGGTTGAATGTCCTTATAAAAAAGGCATAAATAATTGGACATCAACATAACTTGTGATAACTTCATGTATATAAGTTCAATGTATGAAATTATATCTTATATTTTATGATAAGAAGCTTATGTTTAAAAAAGTATTAATGAACAAAAGAAAAAACATGTGTTGAAACACGGGAACAATTTTTATTTCACCTATGTGAATGTAAGAGTGAGGCTAATCCAAAGAGATTTTGACCTTAACACTCAAACATTCATGAAATGAATAGTGACACATGGCTATATTGGTTTTTATGAGAAGATGAGGAACTGTTGGGAAAAAATACCTCAAGGTATCCCCTCGTAATTTTTTTTGTGTGACTGTGTTTTTTAACAACGCCATATCATCATGAGTGAGAATCGATGTTGTTTTCCAAAGATAGGTTTTTAAGGTTGCATAGTTTTCCAGTGTTTGCTAAATTTTTGGGCCTCAAAATCTGGAATTTGTGTTTGGAAATGTAAGGATTTATTAATTGGAATGATAGGTTTGATGAACACTGAACGAAATTGAAAATGGAAGATAAATGTAGAGCCTGGGACATGGATTGTGTACCATTATCATGAAGGGTACACGACTGCGTACTAGGAAGTGGGAACGGCACACATGAGATGTTTGCAAAATCGAAAACGGTTCAGAGAGGAAGGAATTCTGGTACACTGATGACTTGACACTGGTGGAAGAGATCAACTGTTCCCGAGAAAATGAAATATGTAGACTACATATAAAAAATGATTTATGGGAAGGATTGTAGTTTGTGGTGGCAGAAATATCAGTATGCAATGAAGGCTGGATTGAAGATTGGTAAATCTTGGATTAACGTATTTTGTGGGTATCTATGCCTATATAAGAATCTCTAATCCCATCGATTACTATTGAGACTGAATATCATCAGAAAACATATTTTTAGTTCGGGATTTTGGCAAATTTCGATGGAGATTCTTGAGGAATAATTCTGCGAAATCTAACGTGTTTTGCGTTGAATAAATTCCACCGAAGGATTTAAGAAGAGATATGTAACTTTCATAAGACATAGAATGTGGAGGAGGAAGGCACGGTACCCAGCTGGTTAGTGAATTCAGTCCACGAACAAATAACAGTTTGCAGACATAGGGTTATTCGTAGAGACAATCTGCAAACAATGAACAGTTCATGGATTGGAGTGGTTTCATAGAGGAGATTTTTAGGATCGGTACCCGAAGGAGGTATAAGATAGTGAAGGTAGAGGCGGTCTTCAGATGAAAGCCAGTTCGCCGCAGCGGCAGTAGTATGAAGAGGAGGTGTTCCACATACCAAACCCAGTACATAGTACATGGGAGGAGGAGGTGCTTCGAGATTTTCACAGGGAAGCTTGTGAAAGCTTCAAATTAGTTTACAAAATTATTTTCCAGTACCTAGTAGTACTCGGGAAGGTGGACTTCATCTGTGTGTAAAAAATGAACTTCAACGGTGCATCTACCTATTGTTGAGGATGCATAAATTCAAGAAAATTAAGGGACCAACATGTCCATAAACTATGTTTAAACTACATGTATATAAACCATGTGTGGATTCCTTTCCAATAGAAATTAGTGAAGGAAGAGGAATATGGTGGCCCTTTCCACCGGTAGTGATCTAGAGAAAGAGGTATAGGGAGTAACCCTTGGGGATGTAGTGAGAAGACCTTAAACATTGTAAAGGAATTGAGCCTTAGCATAGAAGATATTGCCCAGCCATTGTACTCATTATTGGCTGTAAACCTTAGTGAATTTGGTACATCGGCACATAGTTATTGTATGCTTCTTGGATGTAGCCCAATGAGGGTGAACCAAGAAAAAATTTCTATTTCATGTGCATTATTTCATATCTACTCAAATATTTCAATGGGAGGAAGATAGAATTGAGTTTTTTCTAACAACAAAACAAGATCTAAAAGGGAGAAATTTTTAATATGTCATACAATGATTCACCCCCCTCTTAGGGTAATCAACCTAGTAGACCTACAAATTGGCATTAGAGGGAAATGATGAAATTTGGTGGTTCTCTATCAAGAAGAATAAATGGAGGTGGTCAATCATGAAGGAATTATGATATTTAATAGAAATAATTTTCCACTATGGAATAATCAACAACATAACTACTTTAGATCAGTAGGGATGGATATATTCACAACAGCTATGCATGGAATATCATTTGACCTTAATAGTGGTGGTTTATCAGAAGATGAAAGAAGATAATTGGATGTTGATGTTAAAGGGATCAATGCTTTAGGGGGATCCCTATAAAATTAAATTTATATGAAGTTTATGTCTTATAAAACATCACATGCAATGTGGGAAAAATTGTTGAACATTTATGAGGGATACACAAAAGTTTGAGAAGCAAAGATGCATGTTCTATGGAATAAGTAAAAAGATTTTAGAACGAATCCCAATGATACTATTGATGGTTTATTTAATAGGATAAATATTATTTTTAAAGACATGTATGATCTTGGAGAAGTCATTTAAGACATAAATATTGTGAAATGAATCTTGAGGAAACTTCCACCACAGTTCAATATGAAGGTTTCAGTTTTGGAAGACAAAGACCCTAAAGAGATGACACTGGATAACCTACACAGTACCCTTGAAGAATATGAAATGATAAATGATGATAATGAAGTAGTGGAAAAGGGGAAGTCCAAGGAAGTGGCATTCAAGGACATGAAGAATCAATCTGTTGAGGACAGTCCTAATGAGTAAAATATGTATGATGTCCTGTCATTTCTCTCCTCCAATCTGCAAAGGGGAAAAGTGAAGTTCAAAAGTAAACATCCATTTTCATGCTTTCGATGTATAAAGATTAGTCATATTGCAGTAATGTGTCCTAAGAAGTTTGATGATGAAAATGAAGAAAATGATTAAATTTCCCAAAAGAATTATTCATCAAATGAGAAAGGGAGGAGAAGTACTAGGATAATTTTCTCCAAAAAGAAGAATCCTCTTTCAAAATTGGATGAAATTTCAGAAGAATATGAGCAAGAAGATTTGGAGGATTTTAAGGGTCATCAAATAGATGATTTCGTGGAAGTTGTTAGAAATTCATTAACAAAAGAGGAAAGTGACAGTGAAGAAGGATAAATTTAAGGAAGTGTTAATATTCAGGCTAAATTAGAAGATTCCCATGAAGAGGTAGATATTTTGAGAGCCAAAACAAAGAAATATTACAAAGTTGTTTGGGATTCCAAAATCTTTATACAGAATCAGGTAGAAGAGAATTATGAGATGAATGCATAAATTAAAAACCCGAGGTCTTCAATACCAAAAAGATCAGAAAAGGTAGTTGCGTACAAACTAAAATTTAAGAACAAAAAAAAAGAAATTGATAGTTTTACTGAAACTAAAAAAGATAAAATAAAACATATTGAACAACTAGAAGAGGAAGTCTTTGGTCTGTGGCGAACGATTGAGGTTCAAGAGAAACTAATAACTATTGGTTCGACTTTGGGAAAGAAGATCAAACAGGTAAAAAATAAGATGAAATTTGAGTAGAGTGGCCCATCAGAATAGAAGTAACAATCAATTCTGAATAATAAGGCTGGTATGGGGATTGATCTAAAATAGAAACTCTTTATGGTTCAAGTCAAACCACAAGAACTCACTCCAAGATTGAATATTGAATTGGGTATGAAGAAGAATCACAAGATTCAGAGAACCCAAGGCTCATGTTATGGTGAATCATTTCTATACTGGAGTGTACCACACATAAGATGCTATTGCTATGGTAAGATGGGACACTCTAAGAATATATGTTCCATAGAAAAGAGGTACCAAAGGGAAGAAGACCAATAGAAGTGGTCGAATAAATCTCAAAATTCTAGGTCATCATTTGATGGTATTTCTTTCAAGTGTAAAGGACACAAACATATGGAAAGATATTGCACATCAATAATGCAGAGGAATGTGCCAAGGTAGATTGAATTTTTCCACAAGAATAACTCAAATATATCATCAAAATAGATGAAAATTTAAAATCAATTTGTAGCTTTGGAAATTGAAGCTGTTATATCATATACCGAGGAAGATTAAGATTATAATTCCATGTTGGGTATGAATTCATAGACTTGGGTCGAAATGAAAAGGGCTGAGCAGGTCGTGGTTGCCGAAATTACGTTCAAGTCATTAAATCACAAGAGGATATGGATAATTGATAGTGGATGAAATTCCCATAATATGAGAAATAAGGATATAGTGACTGGAATCGGGTATGATAAATATGGTATTCTATGATTCAGTAATGATGAGGGCCTAAAAATTATTGGTTTAGGAAAAGCCATGTTTGGAGGAAAAGACATGAGATGAGAATATGTCTTGGTTGTCGAGGGAATTTGTCACAACTTTCTTAGTGTTAGTCAATTGTGCTGTTGTGTTGGAAGGAAATCATAAGAAATGGAATCTATACCTCATGAGTGGATAAGAAGATATGTGCTTTCTGAACAAGGATGGAGAAAACAAGTTATGGAATAAGCGCCTTGGCCACATAAGCCAAATGTATTTGGAAGATCTGGTTAAATATGATGTTTCTTGAAATCTACATAGATTATCATGTGATGGTACTCATACATGTGATGCCTATAAATAAGGGAATATCATTCGAAATACATATAATCCAAAGGATCAAATGTTAACAAGATTGCTTGAGTTGGTGAACAGTGATGTGTGTGGGACAATTTCATCAAGATTAATTAATGGAATGAGATATTATGTCATCTTAATTAATGATTATAGAATAATATCATGGGTTACAATTATCACCCACAAATATGAAGTGTTCAGTTTCATTACAAGATATCGACAAGAAAGTGAAAAGATGCTTGGTAAGAAAATCCAGGCGATTTGAACAGATAATGGAACATAGTTCAAAAATATCCAAGTGGAGGATTATATTGAGAAACTTGGGATAAGGCATCATGTTTCATCCGTAATAACTCCATAGCATAATGGAGTATTTTAGAGAAGAAATTAAATTATCGACAACATATCTTGAACAATTATCATTGAGAGAGACCTTCCAGAGAAATTTTGGAAAGAAGCAGTAATGATCGTAGTATACACATAAAATAGAGATTTACTTTTTCCAAAAGATGAGAATACTCCATAAAAGTTTTGGTATGGAATTAATCCTTCATTGAAGTAATTTTGAATATTAGGAAGTAAATTTTCCCTTCTTTGTAAGGAAAAATATAGGAAATTTGAATCCCATGGGGATGAAGGGATATTTCTTAGCTACTGAAAGAAGAGAAAAGAATATAAGGCTTCAATAAGAGTCCGGGAAAGGTAGTTGAAAGTAATGGTGTGGCCATAATAGAAAATGAACAGAATCTTCAGTAAATACTGGATCTGACTCAGGAGGATAGTGATAAAGAGATGAGCAGATCAAGTGATGCTCTAGCTCCAAATGACGATTCATAAAAAGAATCAAATGATGAGAATAAATTATTTTATATCCAGAGACTAGCAAGAAGAGATGAAATTGATAGTCAAAACATAATTTCTAATCAGAAAACACCAGTACAAACAAGGAGGATGAAGACTCTACAACAAGAATAATACTTATCACAGGTGAAAACTAAATGTTTTGATGAAGCAGTTGGATATGAGATTTGGGTTGAAGCCATGGATGAAGAGATTAACCAAATTGAAAGGAATCAAACATGGAATATTGTTTCAAGAATAGAATACAATAATGTCATAGGGAAAAATGGGGGTTTTTGCAACAAAATGAATGAAGATGGTGTTGTGATTTGAAACAAAGAATGACTTATGTGTAAAGGTTACTCCTAGAAAGAGGGTATATATGTTGATGAAACATTTTCACCTATTTCAAGGATAGAGACTATCATATTATTCTTGGAAATAATAGTGAAAAGGAAGTTTAAGGTTTTCCAGATGGATGTCAATTCATAATTTCTAAATTGAGTTTTTGAAGAAGAAGTTTACATTGATCAGCCAAACGGTTTTCTCATTCATGAGGATGAATGAAACTTCTATTTATCAATATAAATATGCTAAGAAGGTTTTGAGAAGGTTTGTAATGGATAATTCCAAGGAGAGGAAGACTTAAGTTTCTACCCAGATGAAACTATCCAATGATGATGATGGAAAGGCATTTAACATCACAGAATACGAGAAAATCATTGGATGTTTTCCATATCTAACCGTGACAAGGCCTAGAATTGTATTCACCACATGCCAAGCAGTGAGATATCAAAGAAATCCCAAAAAAATCCACATGTTTTCAGTAAAAAGAATACTGCGGTATATCTATGGAACTGTGGATTTTGGTTTGATGTGTAATGAAAAATATTAGCTGGAGATATTGGGATATATAGAAGCAGATTGGGCTGGTTTAGTGGATGATAGGAAATCAACTTTAAGAGGTGATTTCTATCTTGGTGGATTGTGTATTTCTTGGTTGGGAAAGAATCAGGATTTAATTTCATTGAGTACTGTAAAAAAGGAATATATTGTGGCCACTCAAGCTTACACAACTATTGTGGATGAAGCAACAACTTGAGGATATGGGAATTCAAGTGAAATATATGATTGGAATCCATTGTGATAATTAAATTTCTATAAATCTTAGAAAAAATACTGTCCATCACTCAAAGAAAAATAAAATTGAAATAAAATATCATTTTATCAAGGAGATGGTGGAGGAAAGGCTTGTGAAGTTGGAGTATGTGTTTACAGAACAAAAAGTTGCAGATATTCTTACAAAGGCCATACCCAAAGAAGCCTTTGAAAGGAATCTATAGGATTTAGGAGTCTAGTAGACTTCCCGCACTTGAAAATGTGTGGATGTTGGACCCCCTCTCCCCAAGGTATGATGTGTTTTTCCCTAATGTACTTATATGTGTTCTTTACCTTATTGTAGACAACCTTGACGTTCCCTTCGGGCTCATTGAGATAGGGAGATAAAGTGTGACTATTAAGGGGGAGAAAATACACAGAGAGAAGTTGTGAAGTGGGGCAACGAGATAGGGGGAGATAAAGATGATATGAATATATTTGGATAAGCTATAATATATGGGAGCTTTAAATATTATAATTTTTGAAGTGATTGATCAAATATTAGATATCATAAAAGTTGAGGTTCATGATTAAAGCAGTTTATTGGTATCAATGTGGTTTCAACAATGGTGTCATAAATGAAGTTATTCATTGATGAACTGGGAATTATACTATTTTTTCTCACATAGATCATGCCTCATGTGGGCTTAGAGTATGTGTTGAGTAAATCCTTGATCTCTATTTTAACCGCATGAAGAAAATGATGATTAATAATGGAAGGAGCTTTAACAAGATATCAAAATGAAAAAAATTATTGTGAGAAGAGTTGTAAACAAACATAAAGGGGGATATTGTTGGAAAAAATCTCTCATGGTGTCCCCTCAAAATGATTTGGGCATGATTTTATTTTTTTTACAAATCCATATGATCATGAGTGAGAATGTTTGGTTTTTTCTGAAGACAAGTTTTAAATGTGGCATAGTTTCCCAATGTTTTCAAAAAATATTGGGCCTCAAAATCGGGAATTTATGTTTGGAAATGTAAGGATTTCTTCATGGGACTAAATGATGTAAATAATATAATAAAATTGGAAAATGAATATAAATTATTATCTTGGGACATGGATCACAAACCATGTCCAGGAAGGGTACACGACCGCATACCAGGCAGCAGAAACGGTACGCGAGAGCGGTTTGTGAAACTAAAAATAGTTCATGGAGGAAGGCAGTGCAGTATGCTGATGAATTGATGTCAGAGGAGGAGATCGACTGCATAAGAGAAAATGAAGTATGCAGACTACATATGAAAAATGGTTCACTAGAAGGATTTTGGTTCATAGCGGCAGAAGGATCATTACACAGTGAAGGCTGGATCGAAGATTTGGTAAATGTTGGATTAGCAGATTTTGAGGGTATTTTTTCCTATATAAGAATCTCCAATTTCACCGATTACTATTGAGAATAAATATCATTGGAGAACATATTTTTGAGTTCAAGATTTTAGTAATGTCCAAAAGAGGTTCGCGTGGAAGAATTTCGTGAAAGTTAAAGTGGTTCTGGTGGAAGAAATTCCCCAACAGGATTTAAGTGGGGAGCCGTAACCTACATAAGACAAGGTAAATAGAAAACGAAGGCGTATTATGCAACCGGTTAGAGAAGAAAATCCACGATCAAAGAACAATTTATGTACATAGGGTGATTCACAGAGGTAGTATGCGAACAAATAAAGGTTTGTGGATTGGAGGGTTTTCGTAGAAGAGTTTCGTAGGATTGGTACGCGGAGGTGGTACGCGATAATGATGGTGGAGGAAGTCTGTGGATGAAGGGTGGTTTGTAGCAGCGATAGTAGTATTTGGAGGAGGTGTTTGTAACAGCCCAAGATTTTATGAAAAATATTCTTTTTTATTTTACTAATGTCTTGTGTTATACGCTACACCAAAAGGAGCTTGCATAACACGCATCCTTGACTTGCCTTGCATTACACGCAATCACAACCTTCCTCGATAGCGTGTGTGGTACGTAATCCTGAGTTTCACGAAACAATGATATGCTATTAAAATATTATTAAAACTAGCCGTTATGAATAGTAATAACCACTTTTTAAAATTCTGTAAATCTTATATTTCAAAATGAACTTCATTTTTGGATTCGGAGTATCGAATTTAGCCTAAGGTGAAATTTTGGTACATTTCGGATAACTTTCATATTCTGATGAATAGTGAAAATTACTAAATTATAATTAAAAAACAACTTTTTTAATCGAAATAATTAATAGTGATAAATTATTAATTTGAGTAGTTTTAAAGTATATTTAGAATATATTTTTACAATTTAATACAATGTTGGTCATTGGATGTAATTTCACATTTAAACTAGACATAAACAAGTGTCAATCTTTTGATAGATATTGTTTCTTAAAAACACGCTATTTGTTTTAACAGCGGGATTTAATTATAAAATTAATTAATGCAACTTTTATGTTATGAATTTGGTAAAATAGACTTCATTTTTGAATTCGGAATATGAAATATAGCTTGGGATGAAATTTTGGCATTGTTCTGAAAAACATCAATTTTTGATGAATAGTGAAACTACTAAGTGGTAGGTTAAAAACTGAATTTTGCATAAAACTTAATTTTACCGCTTCTGTGAATGGAATTTCGAAAATCCGAGAGACACGGTTAATATCAAGGACTAAAATGTGATTCAATGAGATGAAAATAATTTTTTGGTGAATAGTAACTTTTTACTTTTTTTTACCACGGTAAATAGTAAATAGGGTAACTAAGGGTAAATATGATATTAATATTACCCTAACACATGTACTAATTCTATTGGACAAGTGTAATTCGACCAAAAACAATCTTAGGAATAAAATATGACAATTTAGGCCCACTTGGATTAGATTAGGACATTTATTATTAATTTATTTAAAGAAGGGTTAAAATAGTTAAAATCAAAGTTTAATAAGTAAATCATTTTTAATATGGGGTTATACATAAGATAAATTCGACTATAAATATTCATTAGAAAGCTAAAACGATTTCCTACATGATGGTATTTTATTTGTAATTTTTAGACATCAAATAATATAATTTATTTATGACACAAAGATGATGCAGTAATTATCTTATTTATGAAATATTGACATAATTGATAATATAAATACCACAATAAATGTAATTTAAGACTTTTTATGAATTACACTAATTTTATAGGTTACTATGATATATTATTGTTGATTTAATCAACTTGGTTCGAACATATAATTCTGTTATGACTTTCAAAAAAATCATATATCAAATAGTGTCAAAATTGACACAAAAGAGTTTTTAAATCAAATATTATATTATTAATTGTTATTTTATTCCTAAAAATCTAAGGTTCGGCCAAATGACTTAGATAAGGATATATGTATTAATAATATACAATTTGGGGTTCGTTTGGCATGTTATAGTAAGTGTATTAACCATATAGTGAAAGAAAACAAAAAGACACGGTAAAAGTTAAATTATTTAACTTAGAGTTAAATCTAATTGATAAGGTTAAAATAAGAACCTAAACTTGTCTAAATCTTATTGGTTGATAGGCTTTAGACCCATCCCCACTTTAGCTTCGAAATAAGACCCTTTGGAACCATTATAAACCGATTTTGACTTTAATATAAAATAATATTTTGAGATATTCCTAAGGTGCCCCTCTCCTCCCTTATAAAAGGACACCTCCTCCCCCTCCTCCTCACACCAATTTGAGCACTCAAGCTCGGCCAACCCCTGCCAATTTCTCCTCTCCACTTCCCTAGCAACATCCTAGAGGTTCTGGTCTTCCTCAAAGACCAATTTTAATGCCCTAAGAGGAGGTCTCAAAGAGGCACTTCAAAGAAGAGGTAATTACCGTTACCAATTCTTTCATCTTTATTTCTTCTTCCACTTCTTCTTCTTAGGTTGTTTCACTATGAAGTAATAACATCAGTATCACTCATATACTGATATGTTATTATAAGTATGAAACAACCCTATTTCACCATCTATCCATCCTACGGAAAAAGAAATCACCGCGCGTGCGTACGTACGGAATACCGTCTCCACGCCGTGGTGTAATCTATTTTCCACCACCACCTTACATGGATGGGTATAATGGTGTAAAGAATAACTATACATAGTTATTACAACATCATATTGATTCTGATATATTGTATAATCCACTCCAATTCAATTCAATATTTATAGAAATGATATCATCGCTCGTGCGTACGTACGGAATACCATCTCCACGACGCGATGAGATTCATTCTCCATGTTAACCATTTAAGAATGATTATAATGTTTATATAAGAAATAATAATGAAATATATGACATTATAAAGCTACTGGATTTATGTATATATATACATATGTATGTCATCTACTTACTTCCATTTCAAGACAATAAGGAAAGGAAAACAGCGTTCATGCGTACGTACGGACTACCGTCTCCATGAACGGTGTTTTTCATTTTATTTATCTACCTATTATATATGTATATATACTGAATATATATGATATATAAATCATATTTTATATTCTGGAAGTAAGTAAATCATGATATAAGTAATAATGATGTCAAGAACAACAAGTCAAAACACCTACGATAAATGAAACGATTTTACCCAAAACGCTTCTTTGACATGGAATTTACAAAAGAACGGGTAATATAATGTCATAAGTGAACCATATATGATATCATAACAATAAATATGATTCTGTAATAAGTCAATAACATGATTTAAATCATTATACAGGAGGTTCGGACACTTACAAAGCAAGTCGGACCTAAGGTAAGGGAAATATCACAATCTCATTTTTATCCGAGATTGTTTATTCGTAAGTATTTACTGGGGTGTATTTTATCATCCACATCCATGTTCCCTCAATATGTAATATTATTTCCATCCAACTACAATTGTTTAAATCCAATTTTACCCTTCTATGAGTTTTTAGTAAAGGATATGAAAGGAATCTTTTTTCGTTTTTCGTACGAGGTACTTTTTGACTTTTCCGACAAAAGTACAAAGAATGTTTTTTTTAACTTATACGGCATGAATGGATTTCTAAAAAATTATTTCCAAGAAGCTTCCTTTACAAGTATTCAAGTTTATTTTTAATCAACTTCTTTTAGTTTTAAAATTGTATGACATGTTAAGAAAGGAAAAGTGTTTTTGAAGTAGAAAGGATATTTTCCTCAAGAATGAAGTTCAAGTATTTTATCAAAATTATTTTCCATCTAAGATAATAAAAGGGTTCTTTTTTTATCCCTATTATTACATGGATTTGATTATGTTGTGATGGAAACATTTTTATGAATTCCTTTATCTTATATGAATTGTTTTATGATGTCATGTTGTTTAAGAATCCCATTTTTATTACATGGGTTATGAAATGATGTATGGTTTATGATTTTGTGGCACACATAAGAATGGTATCATTAAGAGATGGGTGGGACCTATATCTCCCTCCAATGCATTGGGTAAAGATTTTATATCTCATGAGATAGACATGGCTGGAATGGTACGTTATACCGGTTCAGTGAAACAGGACTGAAACGAGGATTACTCGATTCAGAAAGGGACTTTGTCCACTAAGATAGTCTTGGCAATGAGTCTTGACTAACAAGAAATGATTCTCTATGATTATGTGTGTATGCCACAATGAGTAATGTTTTAAGTTATGATTTCATTTCACTACTATAATTTATCCCATGTTATGAAATTATGCTCTCTTTTGCAGGTTAAGATTTCCAAAAAAATGTTATGTTCTTATGAAAATTATGTGATTTGATATTTCCTTTGTTTACCCTTACTGAGCATTTGAGCTCACCCTTTTATGTTTTCTTTTCCCCAGGATATAAAGAAAGGTTTTAGGTAAAAAAAAATGGAAGATCTTTATGGGAGATATTGAAGATCTTTCACCACGATTAGAAGATTATACTCCGAGTTTCCAAAGACACTAAACTATTACGGTCCTTGTGTGTGTGTTTTTGTTATGTACTAAGTATTCCGCAAAAGTAATGTAATGTTCATGTACGTCAGGCTTCGGGTCTCTACAGTTGGTATCAGAGGAAAGGTTTAGTCAACCTTTGGAAACTAGGATGCGAAAACGTTAGTGAGATCCCTTGAGATATTTCTACGGTATGTCTAGGGATGTCCCTAAGGCTAAGTATACGTATAGGTTATAGTACTAGAACTACGCTAACGATCATAGAATTAAACCTAAGATGTTAGATATTGAGGGTGCTCCCCCTTTACTATGTTGTCTTCCCTAGCATGATTTCGCCTCTCACAAAATTCTTTTTGTGTTTTAGTTAATGGAGGGAACCAGAAGGAATTCGGTTAACATTGAATCCAATGGACAAATTTGTGACTATGAGAAACAAAATTGTGTGATGCCTAGAGATAAAGATATTGTGATTATGCCGAATCAGTCATCGCGATATATGATTAACAAGGTGAAATTTAGTGGTATGACTAATTCATCAAAGAAGAGGAAGATAAACTATTATGTATGTTCGCATGTTGAGGATCATAAAGAAAGGAAGATTGAGATTTCTAAAGAAGGGAAGAAGAACCTTGAGGAATACCTCAAATGGAGGGACCTATGTTATCTGTGTGGAGAAAAGGGTCATAGAGTGACAGATTGTTATGGAGTTCAATGTCTTATTTGTGGAGAACATGGGCATTACCCAACTCAATGCCCAGACCTAAAAAGATACTTCTAAATCAAGGAAGGACTTATTCCAGGACAGTCATTGAAGTGGATGGACTGAAGTGTTTATGTATTCAAGAATAATGTTGTTGAGGTACTTTTATGGTGTATTGGAATATTTATGTATTGCTCTAATGTGGTATTCGAAGTGATTGAGGTATTTTTAAAAAAAAGATGATATGCGCATAATGAAGGGAAAATGAGAAAACGAAATATTTGACAGTATTCATGAGCTCATGATTGATATAAGGACTAAGTGATATCATGGTTTGAGTATATAGAATTTTGAGGATTTTGGTATGTGGAAAGTGTTAACTGCACTCATGTTTTCACTAAGGTATTCAAGAGAATACACGATTAAGGACTTTGAATGTTTGGAATGTGACCAACAAGACATATCTTATGATATGTGGGGATCAACGATAGTATTAAATCTCTGGTAATCGTTGTCACTATATTATGAGAGTGGACTGCAGTATTATGTATAAGCCTAAAGATTAGACTGGATTATGTTGGACATAAGTTAGTATTGTTTAAGGATAGAAGATTTTCGATATTATTGATGGGATGTTATAGTAACGTAGTTTTAGAAAAAGGGACAACCTGCAGGACGGGCGACAACCCATCGCTTCGGACAAGGCTGTAGGAATCGAACCCACAACCGAAGTGCGACTGGCCTTTATCGCCTACCACTAGCCTACAAGAAGTCCCTGTTTAGTAGAAACTAGTTTTATTATATTAAGCAGTATTATATATGAAGTATAAGTCCATTTTAGGAACCATATATGATTAATCTCACTATAGAATGACTTATGTATATTTAATAACTTTTGTTAACCTTTTGTTTGAGACAGATGGAATGAAAAGTCATTCTATCACATAATCTGCTAACACTTCACAAATAACAAATTCAACTTCATTTATTTAAGAGATGAAGTAGAAATTGTTCAAGGCACGAACAAAAGTGAGATTGTACCAAAATAAAGTAAGTATTTATTCTAAGCAAATTTTCAACTTTAGGGAAATGATCTTGAAAACCAAAAATGTTGTCCTAGTGATCTTATACCTGATGAATCAGATGGTACCTTATATCATCACAAATCTATGGATTTGTGATTACTGGCTTTTCCATAGCCATGTTCTCTACCACTCTCCATCAGAACATGATGGTTAGATTTCTCTTCCATATCCATATTTTCACCTATGTGGAAACCCAGTGATTAGTTTATTTGGGTAATCGTTACATTTCATACTTTAGTTTTTAAAGCCAAGTTTTGGTATTCCCTTTTACGATGTGGGTTTCTATTAAAGAAACTTTCGAATAGTAAACCATTTATAACCCCGACGAATTTCGAGGGCGAAATTCATTTTAAGGGGGGTAGAATGTAACAGCCCAAGATTTTATGAAAAATATTCTTTTTTATTTTACTAATGTCTTGTGTTATACGCTACACCAAAAGGAGCTTGCATAACACGCATCCTTGACTTGCCTTGCATTACACGCAATCGCAACCTTCCTCGATAGCGTGTGTGGTACGTAATCCTGAGTTTCACGAAACAATGATATGCTATTAAAATATTATTAAAACTAGCCGTTATGAATAGTAATAACCACTTTTTAAAATTCTGTAAATCTTATATTTCAAAATGAACTTCATTTTTGGATTCGGAGTATCGAATTTAGCCTAAGGTGAAATTTTGGTACATTTCGGATAACTTTCATATTCTGATGAATAGTGAAAATTACTAAATTATAATTAAAAAACAACTTTTTTAATCGAAATAATTAATAGTGATAAATTATTAATTTGAGTAGTTTTAAAGTATATTTAGAATATATTTTTACAATTTAATACAATGTTGGTCATTGGATGTAATTTCACATTTAAACTAGACATAAACAAGTGTCAATCTTTTGATAGATATTGTTTCTTAAAAACACGCTATTTGTTTTAACAGCGGGATTTAATTATAAAATTAATTAATGCAACTTTTATGTTATGAATTTGGTAAAATAGACTTCATTTTTGAATTCGGAATATGAAATATAGCTTGGGATGAAATTTTGGCATTGTTCTGAAAAACATCAATTTTTGATGAATAGTGAAACTACTAAGTGGTAGGTTAAAAACTGAATTTTGCATAAAACTTAATTTTACCGCTTCTATGAATGGAATTTCGAAAATCCGAGAGACACGGTTAATATCAAGGACTAAAATGTGATTCAATGAGATGAAAATAATTTTTTGGTGAATAGTAACTTTTTACTTTTTTTTACCACGGTAAATAGTAAATAGGGTAACTAAGGGTAAATATGATATTAATATTACCCTAACACATGTCCTAATTCTATTGGACAAGTTTAATTCGACCAAAAACAAACTTAGGAATAAAATATGACCATTTAGGCCCACTTGGATTAGATTAGGACATTTATTATTAATTTATTTAAAGAAGGGTTAAAATAGTTAAAATCAAAGTTTAATAAGTAAATAATTTTTAATATGGGGTTATACATAAGATAAATTCGACTATAAATATTCATTAGAAATCTAAAACGATTTCCTACATGATGGTATTTTATTTGTAATTTTTAGACATCAAATAATATAATTTATTTATGACACAAAGATGATGCAGTAATTATCTTATTTATGAAATATTGACATAATTGATAATATAAATACCAAAATAAATGTAATTTAAGACTTTTTATGAATTCCAATAATTTTCTAGGTTACTATGATATATTATTGTTGATTTAATCAACTTGGTTCGAACATATAATTCTGTTATGACTTTCAAAAAAATCATATATCAAATAGTGTCAAAATTGACACAAAAGAGTTTTTAAATCAAATATTATATTATTAATTGTTATTTTATTCCTAAAAATCTAAGGTTCGGCCAAATGACTTATATAAGGATATATGTATTAATAATATACAATTTGGGGTTCGTTTGGCATGTTATAGTAAGTGTATTAACCATATAGTGAAAGAAAACAAAAAGACACGGTAAAAGTTAAATTATTTAACTTAGAGTTAAATCTAATTGATAAGGTTAAAATAAGAACCTAAACTTGTCTAAATCTTATTGGTTGATAGGATTTCGACCCATCCCCACTTTAGCTTCGAAATAAGACCCTTTGGAACCATTATAAACCGATTTTGACTTTAATATAAAATAATATTTTGAGATATTCCTAAGGTGCCCCTCTCCTCCCTTATAAAAGGACACCTCCTCCCCCTCCTCCTCACACCAATTTGAGCACTCAAGCTCGGCCAAACCCTGCCAATTTCTCCTCTCCACTTCCCTAGCAACATCCTAGAGGTTCTGGTCTTCCTCAAAGACCAATTTTAATGCCCTAAGAGGAGGTCTCAAAGAGGCACTTCAAAGAAGAGGTAATTACCGTTACCAATTCTTTCATCTTTATTTCTTCTTCCACTTCTTCTTCTTAGGTTGTTTCACTATGAAGTAATAACATCAGTATCAATCATATACGGATATGTTATTATAAGTATGAAACAACCCTATTTCACCATCTATCCATCCTACGGAAAAAGAAATCACCGCGCGTGCGTACGTACGGAATACCGTCTCCACGCCGTGGTGTAATCTATTTTCCACCACCACCTTACATGGATGGGTATAATGGTGTAAAGAATAACTATACATAGTTATTACAACATAATATTGATTCTTATATATTGTATAATCCACTCCAATTCAATTCAATATTTATAGAAATGATATCATCGCTCGTGCGTACGTACGGAATACCATCTCCACGACGCGATGAGATTCATTCTCCATGTTAACCATTTAAGAATGATTATAATGTTTATATAAGAAATAATAATGAAATATATGACATTATAAATCTACTGGATTTATGTATATATATACATATGTATGTCATCTACTTACTTCCATTTCAAGACAATAAGGAAAGGAAAACAGCGTTCATGCGTACGTACGGACTACCGTCTCCATGAACGGTGTTTTTCATTTTATTTATCTACCTATTATATATGTATATATACTGAATATATATGATATATAAATCATATTTTATATTCTGGAAGTAAGTAAATCATGATATAAGTAATAATGATGTCAAGAACAGCAAGTCAAAACACCTACGATAAATGAAACGATTTTACCCAAAACGCTTTTTTGACATGGAATTTACAAAAGAACGGGTAATATAATGTCATAAGTGAACCATATATGATATCATAACAATGAATATGATTCTGTAATAAGTCAATAACATGATTTAAATCATTATACAGGAGGTTCAGACACTTACAAAGCAAGTCGGACCTAAGGTAAGGGAAATATCACAATCTCATTTTTATCCGAGATTGTTTATTCGTAAGTATTTACTGGGGTGTATTTTATCATCCACATCCATGTTCCCTCAATATGTAATATTATTTCCATCCACCTACAATTGTTTAAATCCAATTTTACCCTTCTATGAGTTTTTAGTAAAGGATATGAAAGGAATCTTTTTTCGTTTTTCGTACGAGGTACTTTTTGACTTTTCTGACAAAAGTACAAAGAATGTTTTTTTAACTTATACGGCATGAATGGATTTCTAAAAAATTATTTCCAAGAAGCTTCCTTTACAAGTATTAAAGTTTATTTTTAATCAACTTCTTTTAGGTTTAAAATTGTATGACATGTTAAGAAAGGAAAAGTGTTTTTGAAGTAGAAAGGATATTTTCCTCAAGAATGAAGTTCAAGTATTTTATCAAAATTATTTTCCATCTAAGATAATAAAAGGGTTCTTTTTTTATCCCTATTATTACATGGATTTGATTATGTTGTGATGGAAACATTTTTATGAATTCCTTTATCTTATATGAATTGTTTTATGATGTCATGTTGTTTAAGAATCCCATTTTTATTACATGGGTTATGAAATGATGTATGGTTTATGATTTTGTGGCACACATAAGAATGGTATCATTAAGAGATGGGTGGGACCTATATCTCCCTCCAATGCATTGGGTAAAGATTTTATATCTCATGAGATAGACATGGCTGGAATGGTAGGTTATACCGGTTCAGTGAAACAGGACTGAAACGAGGATTACTCGATTCAGAAAGGGACTTTTTCCACTAAGATAGTCTTGGAAATGAGTCTTGACTAACAAGAAATGATTCTCTATGATTATGTGTGTATGCCACAATGAGTAATGTTTTAAGTTATGATTTCATTTCACTACTATAATTTATCCCATGTTATGAAATTATGCTCTCTTTTTCAGGTTAAGATTTCCAAAAAAATGTTATGTTCTTATGAAAATTATGTGATTTGATATTTCCTTTGTTTACCCTTACTGAGCATTTGAGCTCACCCTTTTATGTTTTCTTTTCCCCAGGATATAAAGAAAGGTTTTAGGTAAAAAAAAATGGAAGATCTTTATGGGAGATATTGAAGATCTTTCACCACGATTAGAAGATTATACTCCGAGTTTCCAAAGACACTAAACTATTACGGTCCTTGTGTGTGTGTTTTTGTTATGTACTAAGTATTCCGCAAAAGTAATGTAATGTTCATGTACGTCAGGCTTCGGGTCTCTACAGTGTTCCATATACCAAACCGAGTACATAGTATGTGAGAGTAGTGAGTAGTTTGTGATTTTTACATGGAATCTTTTGAAAGATTCAAATTAGTTTTCAAAAGTATTTTATGGTACCTAGAAGTTCTCAGGAAGGGGGAATTCATCTAGGGGTGAAAAAGGAAATTCAATGATGCGTCTAACTATAGTTGAGGATACAATAATTCATGAAAATGAAGGCACCTACATGACCATAAACTGTGTTTGACCTACAAGTTGATAAACTATGTGTGGATTCCTTTCCAAGAGTTGTGAGCGAAGGAAGATGAAGACGATGACCCTTTCCACTGGCAGTGAGCCAGAGAAAGAGGCATAGAGAGTGACCCTTGGAAATGTAGTGAGAAGACCCTAAACTTTGTAAAGAAAGTGAGCATGGGTATAAAAGATATAGTCCAAAAGTTTTACTCTTTATTGGCTGTGAGCCTTGGTGAATTTGTTACATTAGCACATCGCCCTTGTATGCTCATTAGATGTAGCCCAGTGAGGGAAAGACAAGTAAAAATTTATGTCTCATGTGCAAGATTTCATAATTGTTCATATATTTCTTTGGGAGGAAGGGATAATTTATTTTTTTCTAACAATGAAACAAGATAATAAAGGTATAATGTTTTAATATGTCATACCTTGATTCACCCCCACCTTTCAGGGTATTCGACCTAGTGGACCTAACAGGAACTAAAGAATTTTAATGGACTTGTGTATGGTAAATTCATCTCATAATATTAGTTACATGTTCAAGGTAGTGTCCACATGTTTCTATATTAATATTTTATTTTTATATAATATATAAAGGTTCAAATCGATAGATACATTTATTTATGAATGTTCCTTCCAAGGGAGTATGATTCTTTATTTTAAAAAGATGTTTTAAAATATTTTAAAATTGTAGAGGATTGTTAGATTTTAAATTATTTTAAAAATATTTAAATGGTTTTATTTTAAATTTTTAATTGTAAGGATATTTTTGGAATCTCACATTGTAAAATGGATTAGAATGGACATGTTGATTTGTTAGAGGAAATGATTATTAACTAGAGGTTCTGATTTGGTCCACTTATTTTATCTGGTGTTATCTGATGGAAAAACCTAAATCAATAACTGACATGAATTTTAAAGAAAGGTATCAACCCAATTATAATGGGTGTGATGCCTTATCTGAAGATGTTATTCCATGTCTATGAAATGGAGTCCCTATTTGAAAGGAAAATTAGTTCCAACCATTCGTAAACACTCTAATCCTTCGTTAAAATTATGATTCCTCTAAAATACTTCAACAAGAATTAAGGTAATTTTGTTGGTTACCAACAAAACAATAATTCTATTACTCTATTATTTTCAAAAGTTTCTTTAAGGGATACTCTCCACTTAGTACTAGTGTAGATTATTGATCCAATATTGTATCATATACAGGATTCATCTGTACTATTGATTTGGGGGGGATCTACTATTATGGAGAGAAAAAACACAATGTGAATCAGATATCTCTTTATACTATCATCCAAGAATATCCATATCCATTATCCAGTAATATAATCAACATTAATAATGGTTTAAAGTATCATTAAAAAAAATTAGCAGTAGTTTAAACCCACGCATATTCCAATGGTGGAAATTAATTGGTGGTGGTTTCGATTTATTTTATGTCTTTTTAGATATTAGTTTATATTTAATGTAATTTTTATCATGAAATTATTTAATTAATAAATGGTTGAAAAATAAACTTGTAATAAACTGGTCCAGGTTTACATCGATCCGACACTCAACCTAATTTTCCACAAGGCCTAAAGGGTGTTCTCAATCCCCACAGGCTAAAAAATAGTTCCTATGCATCATAGAAATCCCATTGGGAACTATGTTTATTGAAATAGAGATAAACAACAACCAAAATTTAATTAATACAAGAACTAAAACAATTAAACAATCCAAATATGCCATAACCAACTAGAGTGGTCAACCCATTTTCATATACATAATCCCAAACAATGATACAAGAAGACATATATAAACAAGACTAATTAAAAAAAATGAATTAGAACAACTTTTTTCGAGACTTAACCATCTCTACGCAACTTTAGGTAGCTCACCGCCACCCGAATCTCCCCACATCATCCCTGATGAACTAGAATGGATTGATTTGGGAACCAAAAATCTGAAATGTATATAGGCATGAGCTAAATATCCTATTAGGTAACCAAAACCCGCTGAAACTATTAAATAAGATTCATAAGAAAAGTTATCAATTCTAGTTTGAAATTAAATATAGAAAGTAATATTTATAGATATAACTCCATGGGAATCAAAAAAATTATATAATCATCATCTAAAAAATTTCTATCGATTTTACAAAACCAAATACATTTTTTCGAAAACAAATCTACTGACCTAAGACACTTCTAAATAAAACTAACCATTAAAATTTCTCATAAAAACATATTTGTTTTATTAAAATGATAAAATTACAATAAAAACATTTCATTGGACAGAACTATCACAATACTAAAAACCCTTTTTGAAATATAATTTAAATTACCCACATAAGAGTCTTTAAATTGAAAATATGTTTTCCAAACAACATTAAAAACTAATTTTCCAAAACAATGGAGAAACACACAAGGGTTAGGAATAAAAATTCAGGATTAAATCATCAGATGAAATATATCAAATATAAACAAGGAAATGTGCCATAATAAAAAAATAGGATAAATGATACAAAAAAATACTAAATAAAACCCCCCTAAATAATTAACCCCACATAAAGCGATCAAACATGTTTTTGGATGTTTCTATAGTCCCTAACATACCATGAATATAACCATATAAGAGTTTAACCACCCTAAACTAGCTATCGACATGCATCGAGTTCCACTAACTAGGCTTCCAATTAGACCACACAAGCGCCATTAGAATGACCAACCCCAACCTAGCCCTTATGCCTAACACAACTGGTGAGCAACTAAAAGCATGTGAACTAACTAGAGGAACAAGATAGATCATCCACTTAGTACCAAATTTCCCAAGAACAATGAATGATGTTAGGAATAGTGAAAAAAAGCCAAGTATATCACATAAGAAATAACCAATGATACCCTCAACCCTTAAATACAATGATGATAATCCCCATATATAAGTTTCACCACGATATAAACAAGAGGATTCCCAGAGAATGGGATAAAACCATTATCACATAGTGATAAGGAATTCACAAAATGGGTACACAAGTAAGGTCGAATCAAGGGTTGTATTTAATTATCACCATTTTAAAATAAAGTGCCAACGACGAATTGAAAAAAAAACATGGCTTAGATTACAAAAGACATTCACATTTCTTAAACCAAATTTCCAAAAACCATTTGAAAAACAATAGAAATTATCGACACATTGATTTTTTTAAAATTGACCATTAAAATAATGGTTTTTATCTTTGAAAACCCATGCAAGGCCATTTTCAAACCATTTCCATCAAACCATATTAAAAAAAAAGACATGATGGAATTTCCAGAAGGGGAAACCACACAAAAAGTACAAATAATCATTTAAAATTCATTATAGAACCCCATTTTATACTATTTTGAGTTCAACATCTCAATAAATAACCAAATTCCCCTTAAAGACCTTTGTTTTCATTCATTAAAAACAAAAACTAGGTAAAAATATATTTAAATATAAGAAAAAATTTTCTAAATCCATATGATCAAATCATATGAACTTAGAATATTTAAAAGTCCCATTTTAAACACATAAACATAGGATTCATATGAAAAAAATTAATGCCATGATCATAACATATTGAAATGGTTTCAAGTCACCAGAAGACTATAACATATAGTCATAATTTCAAAAATTTAAATTTCCAAAGGATAATCATTACTAAAATTAAAAAAATGAAATAATTATATAGTGTAACGTACCTCAAGAGTTGGGAAAAAAGCATAAATGATTTGGAATGGGTCACCTGAAATGGTGACCACACCCATGGGGATATGAACAATGTCTAAAATCCCAGAAAAAAATCCCCTATCATTAGATCCACCAGAAACCCGAAAATAGTTTTCCATGATATCTATGTTTCATGGGGGAAGCTAAACCCATGAGAGAAGAGAGGGAGAAGGAAAGAAGAGGGAAATATAGGAATAACTCCAATCAAACCTCTTTAAAATCATCAAAGGAAGGGAAAGGTTCTTTTGGGGAGAATGCTGGAAATTCTGCAAGAGCTCCCAAGAGGGTTGGATGACATGAAGGGGGAGAATAGGGGGTTAATCCCCTTAAAAATACAAATATAAATTATAGAAAAAACCCATAATTTAAACACTTGGATAAGGATAATTTTTTGGATACACTATTTTCCAAATAGTGCTCCAATCTTGTGATGGTCACTACATAGGATAGGCATCCCCTCACATGGTTTCTTCTGTGTGAGACATAGTTTGGGAAAACCATGTGACTCACCCCTAACACACCTAAGATCTTTCATGGTATCTAAGGAGATTGCAATGGTTTCAGAACCTCTGAAAAGATGTGAAAAACCACTATTCTATGATAATAGAGCCTCCCACAAGGGCACCACATGGTTAGTAATAACCATTTTGGCTAAACATGATCCTCCAAAAAACCATAAAAAACATTAAATTTCAACCCAAAACCAAAAAAAAACTAATAACTACTCAAGGAATGATAAAAATACATGAAAATAACAACACTGCGACACATGGGGTGTTAGAAACTCCACACCATGCCACTTTATACCCCTATAAAGTTTAATTAAGAAGAAAAAAATAGAAAGATTAAAGGTCCAAAGAGGGACTAACCAAAATAATCACTCAAAATGACTCAACCTTATAGCCAAAAACAAATATCCTAGAAATGATCAAATCATTCATCCATATGATTCCCAAATTTATCCAATACCACTGGAACAAAAACCAGAAACAAGAAGTACTATGAAGCACAAGAGACCCGACATAGCCTCCTCACCATTTAGAGTTCCTCTAACATAATCTCCCACCATTTATAATTCCTATGAAATAGTGTAAAATAAGATAAAATAATGAGAGGAACAACCTTTTAAAAGTAAGAAACTATAATATAGACATATTTTCAACTATAATCAGTCTCAAAATAACAACATGATCCCTCACCTTGGTTCACAACACATGTGGATAACCTAGGGTCAAAAACTAGATTACCCTCACATGGTAAATCTAAAACAACCACAACCAAACACTATATCTCATACAAAACTCAATTGGTGGATCACATTCCCTAGTTACCAAATCACTCACCCATAGCCTCTATCATTTCCATACAATAACCACCTCAAAGTCTTAATAGGAAAAATTGGGTGACTAAAAATATCTAGAAATTCTTCCCAAACAACAAGGACCAAAGAAAAATGATTTAAACCAACCAAAAAATCCCCAAAGGATGGGAGTGGGGGGAGGTAATTCTATAAAAAATAAGGAATTATATAAAAAAAATTCAATACATCCATAAAAACATCCCAAAAGGGATTCATCCACAAAATCCAAAAACCACCACCAAGGATTCCAAACCAAGACTACAAACATCAAAGGAAAGGTCCCCAAAACAAATAGAACATCATTAAAAGTATCAATACTGAGGCCTCTTCCAAAAATATTGCTTAAAAAACATATAAAGATGACCCTTAATGGCTAAAATAGAGGAAAATTCATGGATAATTAAGTTAGTGGGTCTTAAAATTCCATAAATCACCACATTTGAAGCACACAATAGAAATCCTCTTCCTATGATAAAGACCCCTTGGTCAAATATTATTTTCTTCTATATTCTTCTCCTTAATTTCTATATTACCCTGACATCCACCATAAATCCACTATATATTTTATAGAACTAAATAATCAACCTCTATCATCCACTACCTAGACAGGACAACTTCTACTCGAATGACCACTTTGTCCATTTTAAAAAAATATGCCATACCATACACATGTCTGGATGAACCAAAATTTTGGTGAAGACTACATCCAAATAATTGAGCTTCCTTAGGTTCACTAACCACTGTATTTGGAGAAATGATGACCAATTCATAAAGTTATCAATATACTTCCTCACTGATCAGTCACCCTGATAATTGTTCACAAGCTCTAGCTCCTTACAAACTTTCAAAACTTTAAGAAAGGACCATAGGACCATTCAAGAATAAGGAAATACAAAAGAAGCTCTTCATGGAATTGGTAAGGTTCCAATGACACCCACTAACCATGGCTAAAACCAAGACTACAACCATCAAAGGAAAGGTCCCCAAAAAATCATACATTACCTCAATTAGTATAACCCTAAAAAATATATTTCTAAACCCCATTTCATTTCAAAATCCAAGAATCACATGAATTCTCATCAAAATATATCCCCCTTTTTGAAAATTATAACAGTAAGAGAAAAATACATTTAATAAAACATTTCACAAAACCATGTTTAAAAATAGGAATTTACCATAACCCCTTCCTTTTCCAAAATAAGGTTTTTGAAAAAAATAACACATGAATCACTACCCATTCATTCAACCAAGGATCAAATGAAAAATATCATAAAAATAGAGAAATTTTTTTCTCAATCCACCTTCCACAAGTTAAAACCACATTGGGGGAATCCATATTCAAGAGGATTGAAACCCAAATACTATGGATTAAATAGTTCTGTTCACCCTTTGGTCATATAGGTTGGTCCCCTGAGCACCATCCATGGAACAAAATATACTAACGAGGCAATCTTTACTACATGAGCACTGCACAGTTTCCCAAGCTAATCAAGACACACCTAAAACTAGAGATATCATCCCTTTCCACCTTGAATGAAAGGTATGACCAAGAAAATTACATATACAATCAAATATGATTAGAAACAAATCAAGTTATATCAAAATAAACTAAAAAAACATGGAATTCACATTCTAAAACCCAACCGCCCCTGTCAGCTTGAGGTTCAAGATGAGCTAGAGCTAGACAGACTCTCCCCACCCTTACCTGTCAAGCTCTAAAACCTTAATCTCCTTTATAACATGACCTACTCAAAATAATAAGGGCTATAAAAAAGGACAAAACTATTATCAAAGAACCTAATTCTCTGATACTATTTTATAATTAACTAGTCCTAGTTTCCACTGGATCCAACCCCGAACCTAATTCACAATATAGCCAAATAGTGTTACCAATCCCCATGGGTTGGCAAATTGAACTTGGAAATCAAAAGAATCCCATTGGGAATTATTTTTACTGAAATAGAGATTAACATTAGTAGAAATAAATTAATACAATATCAAAAATAAATAAACATGATAAATAGTTCATAACTATCTAGAATGATCCCACCCATTTAGAAATTTTTTATTTTTTGATTGTTTACTAGTATCATCTATAAGTAAAAAATAAAAAAAATAAGAATTTGAAATTACAACCATCGCTAATATGTGTAGTGGTGGTATATTTTTCTAAAATTTATAGAAGCTACTGAAAAATATGTTTTTAAAAATAATAAATAAATAAATAATAATTACCAAACATTCTATAGTATAAAATTTTACTAAATATTAATTAATTAATAACATAAATATACAACAACCACAATCGTACATTCCAAACCTTAAATCACACATCCACCCTCAACCCATCAGTCAATACTCATTCATCATATATATATATATATATAATAATTCCAATATCTAATCTCAACCCATCATTCTAATCTCCCCACCACCCGGACATCTGACCACCTCTATAGTTATTCCATTCATTTGAAAAATCAATCACATCACCATCATATCAACTAAAAGAAAATGAAGATACAAATTAGTACAACTAAACATAATAAAAAATATTTATAGTATAAACCATAATAATGTTCAACTATACCACAATAAATATAAAACATCATGTTTACTTTCTCAAGAGTGTCATGGATCAGAATGGCCAGCCTCTTTCATACTAACAATATCTGTCACTTGTAATAAAAAACCATAACATTTAAAAAAAAGAACACAAAAAAATATGTACGTAATATATTTATAATTTTTCATATGACATTTTTTGTTCATCAAAAATATAATATTTCATTATAAAAAAAATATATATCTACCCATATATCACAAATTAAATTAAGATATAAAACTTATCTAAGAAATTAACCCTCCAAAATAACCCAAAACACTTTAAATACTTAAAATTTGATATTTAAGATATGATTCAAATCTTGAAACCCCAAATTGATTTGTTTAAAATAATCTATGCAGTTTATAAACCAACATATGGTGAGCTCAAAATGACTCAATAAGAATTTTTCAAAGACTTTGATATAAAATTAGTTCCATAATTTCAAAAATCATTCTATGAACATTTTCATATTATTTCATTGTTATATATGGTTTTTTATTAGTTTTGACCCCCTGACACATGTTTCTAAAGTCTATGATATCTTTAAAAAAAACTTAATGAATTATTTCTAGCAATAACACATCAGTTTGATATGAATATTTCTTGTACACATAAAAAATAAATCAAAAATAGTTTTATCTTGATTTCACATTATTCAAAAATCATTTTCTATAGGTTTGACCACTACATTCAAATTTTAGTGTTTTAGAAGAACCAAACTGAATTTTATCTCATCTAAGGGAGTCCATAATTTAGTTTTACATAGTTTCTATTATGATATTTCAAAAATCAATCTATGTTTATTTTCCAAGTATTTCACCCTCATCCAAAGAAATTTTCTTGGATTTAACCAGAGAATGCATGTTTTTAAATACTTTGATATAATTTAAAACTTATTATGTAGTTATTATAAGCACAATATGAATCAAAATAATATTATATCTACTCATACACATCAAAAATAAAACAATAATAGTATTACATATTTTTATCCAAATATTAGGGTTTTCTCTATGTTTTTGACCATTAAATAAATGTTTTAGAGTTTTAAAACCCTAAAATTTATTTATAGATATACTAATAAATAGAACAATTATATCGATGTGGTTTCATCTACTACATTTATAAAATTAATATATGGTCATTTTCATATGATTTCATTGAAATACGAGGACTTCTTGGTTTTGACCCCAAGAAACATGTTTTATCAGATTTATATCACTTAAAATGGATTATTTAGTAGTTTTTAACACACTATTAGGGTTGTAATGTTTCTTAAAGTAAAATTGTTAGATATATGTATATTTATTATTGTCTTCACTAGAAGAAAATGTTGGAAGGATTCTTAGTATGGAGTCAGACTAACAGATGTTCAGGCAGTTAGGATACTAGATATTGAGATAGTGGAGTCACTCATAGAAGAAAAATGACTACATTTAATTCATCTTATATCCAGTTCTACAATGAAAAATGTGAGACATAATGTCATTGTTAAACTATTAGTAATAAGATGTCATGTTTTCTAATTCTATAGGAGATCAACTATAACACAATGTAATGAATTGTTTGCCATAAATGTACGAAATTTGTGAAACCGGTTAAATGGGATGGACCCTATATATAAGGGGTGGGACCAATTTGATGAGGCGTTGAATTATAAATTGATCATTATAATTTATATGATCCATGTGACTTAATAGTCACAATTTATAAACATTATAATTCTAGTCAAATAATATATTTGTTGTGTTCTCCCATGGACATAGAATTAAAATATGAACAATGTAAAAACAATGTTATTTGTTTTTTATTGTTTTTTAATTTTTATCACACTCTTTCATGTGTGTTATGTATTTAGTTTACTAATTTGGGTGTAACAATACAATAATATTTGACGCAGTAAACTTCCAAAGAAGCCATATTAGTGATTTGTTTTGTCCTTTGTGATCTATTGGTGGATGAAATTATTATGCTGAAGTTCGAGTGTATTATAAACATGTGGTATCAGATTTTGGTTCACGATAGGGGTAGACACATTATATAAAAAGGTATATTAATTTAACAAATTTGATGACTTTATTTTAGTAGAAATTACATTGATAGAGTTATGTCGTCGGAAGAAGGAAATGTGAGTGTGGATACGTATGATGGAACATATATTATTTTATGGTTGATATAGATGGAGGATTATCTTATCTAAAAATATATTGAAGTTTCATTGATAGGAAATAAACTTTAGAAGTTGTAAAATGTTTAATTGGAGTGGATGGATGGGGAAATTGTTGTATTTACATGGATGAAATTTTCAATTAATGTTTCCATTAACATCTTATAGAAAAAGAGTACTATAGATCTTACGGTGGTGTGTAAATATATGTTTGAGAAGCATATAATGGTAAATAAAGGGTTTTTTATGAAAAAGGTATTCAGTTTAACACTATGAAATAGATATTGGTACCAGATCATGTAAATTATTTCAACATAATTTAGATTCATCTCAAGATAGTAAATTAAACAATTTCTGATAATGTTTGGGAGATTTTTTTTGTTTTCTTATTTTCTAGAATTATGGGAAGTAATGGTGAAAATAGTGTGAAATATTCCAATAAAACTGAAATGGTATTTTCTAAAAATTGAAATTTGATATTGGTGAAGAGAACCAGAGGAAAGAAGTCTATGGAACTTTTTTTAGTGTAATAGATGTTATTGGAATTGGTAGTTCAATTTAGAGAAAGAATCAAAGAAACTTAGTGGATAAATTTAAAGGAAGGAGTTGAGGGAAATTGATTGGATCTGTCCCTGTGTGATGGAATTCTGGGAATATGGGGCACCTCATGATGTATTTTTAGTATTATAAGAGTAATAAAAGACAATTTCTATAATTTCACATTCCAAAAATTTTGTAGCTGATGAAGGAATATTTATACTATTTATTGTTAATGTTAAAATAGAGTCCTAGATTATAAAATTTGGAGAATATTTAAATTTGTTAGGAGAAATAGGATTCATAAAAAACTATGTTTCCAGAAATTTTAGTAGAGTGAATATTTTTGTTGATAATGATTTACAACTTTTAGGAAGTGGATATGTGAAAATATGGTTGAAGAATAAAGAATTTATTGATGTGAAAGTTGATAAATATATTCTTTGTCATTATAAGAAATTCATTTCATCGTTTAGTTGGATGATGATTTTTTTGAAAGAAATTTCCAATGTTGAATGGATGGTTAGTTGATGTTCCATCATCATTTTTAAGGGAGTGAATGGTGGAACCCTTTTCCTTAAAGGATTAAAAAAGGGGACACAATGGATATATAATATACTTTTGAAAGTTCATATTTTTCAAATTGTCACTTCACTCATCTCAATAGGAATATTATGTAGATTCTAGTAGAGAAAGGGATGTTAAAGTTAGAGTGATATTACATTGGTAGTTTTAAAATTGGTATACTTAATAAGAAAAATATGTTTTCTTTTAATATTTGTGAAAGAAATCCCAAGAACTAGATAATGGAGCTTGTATATACTGATGTCAATGGACCTATAATAGTTATATCATGTGATGTATTTTAATACTTTATTACTTTAATTGATGATTTAACCAAAAAGGTATGGGTTTATATCCAAAATCACAAGTCTGATGAAATTATAGATTTATTTCAGTATAAAACAATAGTGAAAATAGAAATAGGTTATAAGATGAAGAGTATAGGATCTAATAATAGTGGTGAGTTCACTATAAAGAGTTCTAAGAACCAGTATACACACAAGGGAATCTGATATAAGAAAACTATTCTTATAAAACATGATCAAAATAACAAAGAAAAGTGGATGAATTAAACATTAATGGAGATGAAATGAAGTATGATGATTCACTTTAGAATGCTTATAGTGTGTTAGGATGAGGTTTTGTATATGGTGATGTATCTGTTCAACCAAATTCACTCCTTAGTAGTAAACTAATAGTTACTAAAATCATGGTTGTTTGGTAAAATGATGAAACTTATTCACCTAAGAATCCTTAGTTGTATTTTCTTTGTTAATGTGGATTCAAAATAACAATAAAAAATTAATATGTGTCAGCCATGTTTTTTATGGGGTATAGAAAATAAAAATTTGGATTTTGATATTGGGATGATAAAAAGAATAATGCTATCTAATGTTTAAATTTTATCTCCAATAAGAAGTTTATATAGAATGAATAGATCTTGGGGATCAATGAATAGAAATTAATAAATCATATCAAGTATAAGTTAATATTTGCATATGTTCTTTAACAATTAAACTATTGAAAAGTGTATGGGGCACTGAGTATACCAAAAATTCATACATTTTGGAGTAATATTTATGTAGAAGCACCAAAAATTCATTTAGTAGAACATTGGTTGATATAAAAGAAATCTTAGTTAATGGAGAATCTTAAGGAAGAGAATTGTTAGATGAATTATTAGAAGTATTAGGGTTGTGAAGTGATGAATTGCATGATAAATTTCAATAATCTTCCAAGATCAGGTAAAAAGTTATTAGGTATGGAGATGGTCTTAATTCATAATTTTTGTTGATAAAGGAGAACATGATATTTCATAAGAGTAATTTCTTCTGAATGTTTCTACTATGTGGGATCCTGATATGGAGGGGGAGTTTGATTCATTATATGTGAATAAAACCTGGGAATTAGCTGAAATTCAATTATAAAAGAGGGATTTGGATAATAAATGGATTTTTTCAGGTAAGAAAATAATCCAAAAAATTAAGATGTAAAAGGCCTAACTAGTGGAGAAAGGTTTCCATAAAAAAGATGACAATTAATTTTTAGAAATAATTTAACTGGTTGTTAATAATATAACTATGAGAGTTTTTTTTTAATTATGGGTGTTTAAAAAATATCTAACTAGCACAAATGGATGTGAAAGAAAAATTCTTCATGGTCATCTCGAGAAATAAATATTTATAAACCATTTATATGGTTTAAATAAAAGAATCATAACTTGGTGTGTAAATTAAAAATCATCCTTCTGGGTTAAAGAAATCACCAAGGAAATTAAACTAAAATTTTGCTACATTTTTTATGGAGAAAGGTTTCATATAGAGAAAATCAGACATCTATTTCTACTAAGAGTTTGATGATAAATTTTTCATATCCTTATCTTTTATATAGATGCTATTTTTTTTGTTTGGTCTAAATTACCAATGATTTTAGTGGATAATGAAGCATTTATCAGGAAGATTTTGAATGAAAGATCTTGGAAAAGCATATAAGGTCTTTTGTATGAGGATTAAAAGGGATCAAAGATACAAAATATTGGAACTCCCCAAGAAGTATTACATTCAGAAATAGATTAATCACTTTGGTATAGATGAATTTAAATTTGTTACCACTCTTATTACCGAGCATTTCAAATTTTCCATGAAACAAATTACATTCAACAAAAGATGATGAAAAAATCATGGTTAAAATTAGGTTCACATCCACCGTTGGGATTTTGATATACATCATGATGTAAAATCATCCATATATTTATAATTTAGTGGGAGTTGATATCCAATTCTTGGAAAATCATGGAAAATAACATTTAGAGGCCCCTTAAGTGGATTCTAATGTATCTTAGAGGATTAATAGATACTTATTTATATTTTAGTCTGTAGAAACCTCTATATGGGTATACTGATGGTGATTTTGGGAGATATTATGATACTCATAAGAGTAATTTTGGTTATATATTTAATTTTTGTGGAATAAATATTAATTAGATATAAATATTGGAAAAAGTTGATTAGATCTCCAAAATATAAGCTAATTAAGTTATAGAAAAAGAAGTAATAAAAGAAAAAATGTGTTTGAGAAAATTAACTGAAGAACTTGTTAAGAAAAAATGTGTTGAGAAACTTTACACTGATATTCAAAGTGTCATTTACTTGGTAAAGAATATTTTTTATGTGTGATGAATAACCATATTGATCTGAAGTACCATTATATTCAGAGTTTTATGAAATATGGGGATATGAAGCTAAAAAACATTGTTTGAAAAAAATCATTCTCCAATGTTCACCATAGAGTTAGTCCAAAAAAGAATTAGGAAATATATTTATTTATTATGGCTAGGGTAAATGAAAAGAAAGGAGGATAGAGTTTTCTACATTTACTAGAAGGTTTGGTTTATTTCTAGGGATCCTTGAAGTAGTTTTAAAATGGTATATTTTTTATAGTTTTAAATTATATTTAAGGATTTGATGTTAATTTACTTGAAGTTTGTGACTCTATTCATTGAAAGAAGATATTAACTGACTGATCAGTAGGAATTTAGAATACTATATTTTTAAATAGTTTTATTATAGATATTTAAAACAATAGAGTCACCCATTGAAGAAAAATACCTACATTTGGATTATTTTTGGTTAGATGTAGTAGGAAAATGGTGAGACTTAGGACCATTGTTCAATTACCAGTGATTGGCTATCAAGTTTAGGAGTTCTAAAAGATATCAACAATTTCACAGTGAATTAGAAGGATGACTGTAAATGTAGGTAGTTGGTAAAATAGGTTGATTGAGTTAGAACATCTATATAATGGGTGTTGGGAAAATTCAATGAGGTGTTAAAATATTATGTAACAATTTTACTTTTTAGGAGAAATGAAGCTGACAATTCAAAAATTGTGTATTTAGTAATCAAAGTGACATAAAATCTTTACAGACATCTATAATGGAAATAGGATGAAAATATGAACTATGTAAAACCAATGCTCTTTATTTATTTTCATGATTTTACCTTTTATTTTATGATTTATTATATTTGATGGATTCATTGTTTTTATTTTTTTGCATCAATACTTACTTGTTCTGTTTCAATTAACTTTTGAATTAGCCATGCTGATGATATATTTTCACCTTTGTGTTCTGCCGATGGATGAAAATCCAGTGTTTGAAGTTAGAGTGATTTCAAAACACACACAACATGTAATATTAATGTTTTTTCTATCTCTACACATCAAAAATGATTCAACGATTGTTTTTCTATGATTTTACATGAATAAGAGGTTCTTTCCTATAGTTTTAACCATTTCACACATGTTTTAGTGTTTTAAAATATAGAAATTATATTTTTGTTCATCTTGAGAAAACAGTTGTTAGGATAGTTGAAACTTTTCAAAAATCATTCTATGTAATTTTTCTTATTATTTCATTGAAATTTGAGCTTATTTTCAAAGTTTTGACTCTAAGAAGCATGTTTTTAAAGATTTTTATATATAAAAACTTCTTTCTGATTCATTTTAAGAATACCACATGTCAGTTTGACATGTTTTTTGATTTAACACATTATAAATAATTAAAATATAGTTTTCCCATGATTTCACAACATTTTAGGTTGTTTTCTATTGTTTTTACCATTACATGAATGATTTAGAGTTTTAAAACATAAAAAATTATCTTTCTATCATCCTATAAATACCATAACTCATATTTTAATATAATAAAATCCTACATTTCAAAAATTAATATATAGTCATTTTCCTATGATTTCACTCTAATATAAGGTCTTTTTCATGGTTTTGACCCTCTAGGAAACATTTTTAAAGACATCTATATCTTCTGAAACTACTTATTGAGTCATTTTTGGGACACTACTTGTAAGATTGATGTTTGGTCAGATCATAAATATAAAATAATAATTAAAATAAATATTTAATAAGAATTTACCACATTTCATTGTTATTGTTTATTATTTTTACCCATACACATATTTTTTAGAGTTTCAAAACACTAAAAATTCATTTGTAGACATGTTAAAAATAATTCTACTTAGATTGATGTAGAGGTATTTCCAAAATTTGGAAAATTAGTCTATGATCATTTTACTATAATTTCATAATAACATGAGGTCATATTCTTAGTTATGATCCCCACCACATGTTTTTAAATACTTTCATGTCATTAAAAATTTCTTATTCAGACAGTTCGAGCACAACCGAGGTCAGATTAATGTTTCATATTCTCTTGCACATTAGAAATATTTCAACGATAATTTTACTATGAGTACCTGGAAATTCATGGCCATTTTATATTTTTTTCCCATTAAACATTTTTTTAGAGCTATAAAAAAATGTGTGTATGGATATCCTAAGAAAACATTCACTCAAATTTGTATAGAGTCATTTAATTTTTTTAAAATAATTATATGGTCGTTGTTCTATGATTTGTATGGTTTAATGTTTAATGTTTCATATTTTTTACACAAAAAATAAAATTCAAAATTAGTTCTCCCTTGATTTCACTTCCTAACATGATCATTTTATATATTTTTAACCACCACATACACATTTTAGAGTTTTGGAAGAATAAAAAATATTTTTCTATCATCCCAGGTTGAATGCAACTCAAATTTATATGTCATCAATTCTTATATTTTAAAAATAAATATATAATAATTGATTTATGATTTTACTCCAATATGAGATTGTTTTTTAGATTCGGACCTCCAAATTCACATTTTTAAAAACATCAAAATAAATAAAAAAACTAATTAAGTCATTTTAGGAAGACCACAAATCAAATTGTTGTTCTATCTTTTTTTCCATTTCATAAGTAATTTAAAGATAGTTTTCTATGATTTCAAGCCAACAAGATATCATTTTCTATGATTTTTACTGTTACATAAAAGTTTTATTGTTTTTAAATATTAAAAAGGAATTTCTAAACATCATGAGAATACCACCACTCAGATTGATGCCCCATCACTTCCTATATTTCAAAAATAAATATACTGTCTTTTTACTCTAACTTCATAGTAATCCAAGGTTTCTTTTTTTTTTGTTTTGACCTATTTTTGCATGTTTTTAGAGACATTGAAATCATTAAAAAAAATTCTTAGTTAGTCATTTAGAGAAAAACAAAAATAACATTGAAATATAATATGATCACACACATCATTTATGACTCAAACATAGTTTTACTATGATTTCACATATATACTAGGTCATTCTCTCTCATTTTAGTCATTATTCACATTTTTTACTGTTTTAAAACCAAAAAAATGTGTTTTCTAATATCTTGTGAAAAATTCCACTTATCTTTTTGTTGTGTTAGTTATTATGTCTCAAAAATTAATCTTCCATAATTTTACTATGATTTTATAGTAATCTAAGGTCACCATTTTGTTTTTGACCCTTAGATACATGTTTTTGAAGAATTTTATATCATTAAAAGTTTATTATTTAGTCATTTAAACTACCCCACCTGTTGGATTTATGTTTTCTTTATATTTGTTTCACAAAAAATGATTTAATGATCCTTTACAAATGATTTATTATAATATGAGGATTTTTTAAATGTTACTGACCATTACACCCATATTTTATATTTTTATAATCTAAAAAATGCATTTATAGACATCCTGAGAAAAATGCCAATCATATTTATATAGAATCAATTATAGAATTTTAAAAAATAATTCTATGCTCATTTTTCATTTTTAATTGAAATTTATGTTTTTTCTAGGTTTTGACCTTTATACACAGGTTTTAAAATACATAAATATCATTAAAAAGTGCTTATTGAGTCAGTTCTTGTTTAACACACATTGGTTTGATGTTCCTCCTACTCATACACATCAAAAAGAATTAAACAAAAATTTTACCATTAAAAACATTATTTAGATATTTAAAACACCGACAAATGTGTTTAGGAAAACCATAAGTAGGATTGATGTAGTGTTAGTTCCTATATTTCAAAGACCATTTTACCGTCGCTGTTATATGATTTCACTCCACTCCAACTTTTTTTCTTGGTTTTCATCACTTTTCACATTTCCAAAGACCTAAATATATTTTAAAACTACTTTCAGAGTCATTATAGGTACACCAGACATCATATTGATGTGCCGACCACTCATACACAAAAACCATTCGTAGATTTTTTATTATTTTGTCTTTAACTTTCTATGTTGTTCTTATTATTTATATATAAAAAACAATAGTATAAGGGAAAATATTAAATCACAATTACACACTAATGTTATTCAATTAGATAACCCATATCACCTTAACCTAACTTTCTATTATATAAATAACCCCAACAAGATACAATATCATCACAACAATGTTGAAAACAATCATTTTCACATATGATGGATTGAGTTTAGAATTTTACTATGTTGGATGAGTGATAAGAGTAGAAATTTACTCAAGGGTTGTACCCATTATCCTCTAGAATATATAAACTAAGTCATTTTCCATTACCAACCACCACTAATACTGTGTTCTGTTATAGGATTATTATTCTCTTACTTTTTTTAGCCTCAAAATTTCCCTATGCACTTCTCGATCAATCAAATTACTTGAGCCCCCAATATATGGTTTAGAGGTAAAGGATAACAGTGAACTACCAATTAAATTTGAGGGTGTATGTCTCCAACCTTTCCCCTAAACATTATTAGGATGCTCTTTCCGTAAAATTATTATAAATTCATCATTATTGATGATGATTGAACAGGGTTCACATTCAAGGCTTATTAAATTTTACCATATTATAAAACAATATTAACAATGATTTTATTAATTATATGAAGTACATAATAATATATTATTAATTTATTTCTCATTTTTATATGTTTTTTTTAATTAAATGACTTTAAATTGTAATGAAAAGTACTAACTCCATTGTCTATGGTAGGTTTACTCATGAAACTTCCATCAGGTTTTTGTTGGAAATTAGGAAACATATCTATAATTCTAACTAGGTCACCTAAATAATGAGAAATTATTTAAAAATATACACATATGAAGTTTTAAAATAAACTCTAGGTATTATAAAAAAATATAAATAATAATGAATAAAATACAACTATGATTATTCTTTTTTCAGAAAAACTGTATGAACCAGCAATATATGTAATGAATTTTTTTTAAGACTCATTTTATTTTTTAGATAATGCAAGTAATTTTTTTTCATTAATAAAAATTACAATTTTCTTACCTCTTTGTTATTAAGTTAACATAAAATATGAGAATACCTCTTAAAATGCATCTCCAATAATATGAACAAACAACTTCCACTTCCCCGAAGACACACCTTCCAGAATATTATTATACATATTTTGTGTTCTTAGAGAAGTGTCATTAAAATAATTCTATAATCTCCACTTATTTTTTTCTATTTATTTCTAAATTTTTTCATAGTCCATGAGTATGAGATGGAGTGATGGGCATTTAAATGAAAAAATATCTCAAATTAAGAAGCATGACTCTTTATAAATATGTTAATAATATTACTCAAGCCTTTTAAATTTGTCATCAATGAATATTAAATTAGTATTACTTATATTTTGTTTTCAAATATCCCATTCTTATAGGATTTGTGAATATGGTGCCAATATTTATAATTAATGGGAAGGATCACCATATCATAAGAAAGCTATCCAAGAATCTGTATGTAGATTTTGGTAGTATCACCACTAGGAACCCTGAACTAATTAAATGGAACAATAGTTTTAAAATTTTCAGGTCACAAAAATCTAATGTATTCAAATTTTTTTCGCTTCAATCATTATCGTTATCTTTTTGAAAATTCATTAAATAGTTAATAACAAAAATTAATAGAAATATATAGTTTTATTTATAATGATACACATACCAGTAGTGATAACCCACCAATATCCCTTAGATAATGGAGTGATTAACTACATCATCACCAGTGGTTTATGATATGGTGATCCACCAACAAGTTCTGGGGAATCAAGTGGCTCTATAAAATCCAGTAGCATAACAGAATCACTCGTATCCATTAAAGGTGATAGTAGAGAGAGTGTTATCAGAGATAATAATCATGTAATATTTCAATTTTTTTATTATCTTTATTACTTCATTCTAAATTTTTTGAATATATTCAAAGTAAAAAAAACATAAGTAAAATACTTTTAATTTTTTTTAATCTTGAATGTACTGAAATTATAATAGAGTTTTATTACAAATTTATCTGTTCAATTATATTTATCTTCATTTTCCTCATTTTTAGCAACCTATATTAAGTAGATTACATCTTTATTTTTTACCCCTCTTTCATGTTTTACTTTTTCAATATTTTCTAGAAAAAATATAGAATTATCTTCTATTAATAAATTTTACTATCCCTAGGTACCAATTGAGATTCATTTCCCATATCATACAAGTTTCCCTAATTTAAGTGTACAAAAACACTTTAACATCCATAGACTTCATCATTTATTTAATAATCCATATTTTCATATAAATATAAGATAAATGGATAATTCTATTCACTTTCACCTATATGGATCAGGTGATAGAATTTGACAAAAGTAAAATTTATTTAATCATTCATTACAACCCTATAATAAAAACCCACTTTTATTTGAATAATACAACTGAAAATTTCCATGATAGTTTAATTCAATGATATCAAAAAACTTTCCCTAGTATTCTACCTTTACAACATCGATATTTTGGATTTTCAAACCCTTTTTATAGATTAATTTTATGAAACATAAAGCTATAAATATTGTAGGAGTGAAATATCTTAGGCTTCCTTATAAGACTTCAAGATATAAAATTCAAATCATTTTAAATTTTTGATCAATTATCAATATTCATAATCTAGACAATAAGTAATAAGGCATTAATTTTAATATAGATTATATAACTACACATCAATATTATAAATATGAGTATGTAATTACATGATAGGAAAACCATTTAAAAATCTCCTTTTTAACAAATTTTGTAAATTTCATATTGGTTAGAGATTGATCCCTCAATTGTAGCTCTTTTTTCAATCTGAATTCTTCAAAAAATGGATATGAAATAAGACTATTGAGTAGCACCTATCTATTTTTCATTAACTCCAATTCAGTTAGTGTAAAATTTGATCCCTTTCAAACTACTCATCGTATAGTTGGAAATAATGATGATTATTTTGGAATGATAATTATTTGATATGTCATTTACACAACTAAGATGATTTAATCAAATATAAATTCCATATAAATACTAGGAAAGGAATTCCAAACACTCTTTGGATATATACCCTTCAGTAATTGAGCCTTCTGATTATTATTTATTCATTAAGTATGACTTCAAATGACCTAAGTGTTGGATAAAAAAATATAATAAACATATTTAAATTTCAAACATAATTATTTTTAAAGTTGAATTCGTCATTGAAAAAAAAAATATTAACATACCTCGAAATTGCACACATCCATTTATCTTCCTCAACTGAATTAATAGTTAAATGAATCATGAAACTGAAAAATGGGGAAGGAATTAACAACTCTAAATAGTTATTCCCAAAAGGTTGTCAAGACTAGTTGGGTATAGAGTTTTTATGAAAATAAATATGAATAATGGGTATAAGTCAACTACAATAACAATTAATTTTTTTGTAACATATTATATAATTCGAAGGGTTACAACTAATTCATCAAAATATGTGAGTCATGACTTTTCAATGAAAATTAAATTCAATGTTTAAAGTCAACACACCTTGAAATTTTAATTGGATATCCATATGTACTTTTGAATTTTTTAAAATTTGAAGGAATTTGGCTTTATGATTATTTTTAATGAAAACATATCTTTAAGATACTTTCCATGATCATTTTCCCATATACAATTAATTATATTCCTTGATTCCAATTCCTTAGGATCTTTTAGTTGATCCATCTATTTACCCTAATTAAACAATTATAAAATTAAATTTTCACAAAAATTCTTATAAATATGAATTACATTAATTTATTGATGTATAAAATTAAACTCATAATAAGAGACAAAAAATATACTCATTTCTTTCTGTTGTGTAATTTCAACTGCTTTAGATATTTTACCTCTTACACATTTCCCCCTTATTTCAACCAATTAGTTTTTATACATTCTACAAGGAAGTTCATTAATTATCACAACATTTCAAAACTATAAAACACATTTAGGGACTCTCAATTTAATAAATCCATTAAACCGTGTCATGTTAAACATGAATTTATGAGATGCATCAAGAAATTAGTGATGACACATAGAGAACAATTTTTTATGAGGTAATCATTGGGGCTAAAAAAGAAAATTAAAAACTGGAAAAGAATAACTAGTATGTTTGTTCCAACTTGACTAGTTTTCTAGTCTAGTAATGTCACTAATTTTCCATATCATTTAAATATGAATTTTTAATAGTTTTGTCATTGATGCATCAATTGTTTCCACACCATCATCCCATAATTCAAGAAATTATTTGATTAGAGGCCCAAATTATTCATAAATTTCATTTCTAGGAATTATCTTTCTTGAAATAATAATTTAAATAACTCAATAAGACTTATTCATACACATCTATGGAGTTATATTATAGGGTATCAATAAAATAGAACATATGATATAATTAGTACTTAAACTATTGAAAGTGATAAAACCATCAGAAGAAAATCCCAAATGTATATTTCTATAATCCAAATAAAAATATGGATATAACTAATCAAAAACATTAAATGATTCTGAATATTTTAGGTGACTCATCCATTTATCATTGTTACATTCCAAATTATGTCACAACATGTTGTATACAGTCTCAAATGAGATGAATAACATTTTCAAGTGCGGTTTCATTGGAAAAAAACTCAATACCTTCACAAGATTTCTGTTCTTCTAATATTTTCTAGTGTGAAATTAATTTGTGTTCTCATATCTTATTATTTATTTCTATCTACTTGTATGAAATATTATCCTTATTTATCTAAATCTTCTCATAAACAAATAATTTAATAATTATGGATTGCCTTTATTTTGGATAATCAACTACAATCTTGTTGATGATTATATTAATATCATATAATGATGAATATATATTAAGTTATCTAATTCATAATTAATGGACTCTAAAATCATGGATTCTACATTTTTATTTATTACATAAAGACACTGGATATGTTTTAAATTGAGTAGAAAATAAAACTTTGAATAATTTTCGCAACTATTGTATATTTCTTAATTTCCATCTTCAACTAATTAATAAAACATAATTTTATTCTCACTAAATTCATGAGAAATAATAACAAACTCCAGAACAATTGAAGGTTCATTTATCTATTAAAATCTTTTTCATTATGTTATATAAATATAAATGTATCATTTCCCAGGTTTTTATTTGAATTCTCTTTTGGTGAGTCACTTTGGGTTTCATTGTTAGGATATTCACTTCATTGAAATTTCATAACCTTTGATTAACTATAAAAAATACCATAAAATCATTGAGAAAATAATTTTTTCAATATCAATGGATCATATAATTTTTTTATGTTCAAACAACTCATGAATTTTTAATTAGGGAATATATATATATTATTATTCCATCCAATAATCATTTTTAATTGAATAATCTAAAACTTCTTCTAAACCCTTAACATAATGAGTTGTGATTGAGGGTAAATTAATCAATATTTTATACATATGTATTAGATTACCACTTCCTCCCTATACATGCAATAATAAATACACAAAATTTAAATAAAAAATGTACAATAAATTCATGAGATAACTTGGTAAAAAAATTTGTTCAATAAAATCATACTCATATAAAGTTCAATTTAAATTAAAAGATTAAAATCAATTAAAAATAATAGTAACATAATGTAATATTATTATTAAAAATCAATGTTTCTCTAAAGTCAAATGAATAAATGATAATTTCAAACCCTCAAACAATCCTATTGGTTTATGGATTAGAAATTCCATGAGAATTCTAGTGAGGCAAGGTAATGAAGGCTAGTGTGGAGTGGAAAATGATAAGTGTGGGGACTAGGGAGGTGAAGATAATGATGTTGGACATGCATAAAGAAATGGTTTGGGGTGGGGGTGTTGTGGTTGTAGTAGAGGGGGGAAGAGAAGAAAAGAGGGTATGAGGATTGGATTCACTAGGATAAGTGCATCCATCATCGGGGGTCGGGTTACATCATCAAGGGTTAGGTTTATGTGGAAAGAGGGGGACCACAGGTGGTCGAGGGTGTTGAGGGTTGGGGTCATGGTCTAGTTTTTTTAGAAATATAGTGGTATTTTATAAAATCACACCACTAAACATTAAAATGTTATATTTGTTGAAAATACAAGTGGTTTTGATAATCCTATACTATATTTTAAATAAAAATGATAATATTTAGTGGAAATTTTAATAACTGTCAATAAAAAACCACTTCTCAACATTGTTTTTCTTATATTTAATCTATCGATTGATTAATAAAATCAATCAAGAAACATGAAAGATAATTTTTTAATAATATTTATCTCCAATTTGAGTGATTATTCCTTACATTAGAAATAAATTTTGTTTTCATGTATGAAGTGCCAAGAGAGGTGTTTCACCCCTAATATGGGGGATGAGGGTTGAATAGAGGGTGGTTTTTAGAATTTTTTTTCTTTTGAAATTAACTTATATTGACTTGTTAGGATCTATTCCTCTCTTGTGATTACATGATCTTTCCCAAATAAAGTAAAAGTAAATAGCATAAAAACCCAATAATTTTACAAGTTTCAGTCTTAATGCTAGCATACTACTTGTGTTATTTTCATTTTTGATAAGTTTGATATATTTATTCCCTATCTCTCTTTGGATTGGGAAGATCTATCAAAATATTATACATCAAAATTTTACTCATGAGTATTTGAAAAATATTTCCCGTTCTTTTATTTCATAAGCTATTTTCAAATTTGGCACTCAAGTAAAATGAGTTTTAATAATCACTAATCTGAAATAAATTGCCAATTGATATTTTCCCTTGCGTAATGATCCTTACATACTTTGTGATTTTGACAATATGTGAATCCATTTTTAATACAAACTCATGTCTGTCATCTATTTTTTTTCTAACCATAAGGAAATTGGGATTTATCCCTTTAAAAAAAAATACATTATAAGACTTTAAATTCTGGGATTCAATCTCTCATGAGCCAACTCATTTTGTGTTCAGGTAATAATAATTTTAGAAATCCACTACTCCACCTTCATGGTTCTTAATTTTTATCACAATTTTTGTGCCACCAATCATGTGAAAACAACATGTACTATCATGTGTCCATTAATTGGTTCTTCTAATGTCCTTTAAAGCGACTTTAGAGAAACATGATTGTTATTTAATCAGTTTTTGAATCCTTAATCAAAATTAGATATTTTTCAGGGAATAATACTCACGAACTTTGAAGAAATATATATTTTTGATCACATGTTCCAAATTTTTATTCTTAGAAGTGAAACTTGTTATGTGTTAGTAGAGAAGATGAATTCCTAGTAACTATTTTCTTACTCTGAAAATTTGTTTTCCTTTTCAGCGAATAACCCCCTTCTACTCATGTCTCATCTCTATTAGTGACATATTATACCACCATAAGTAAGAATTGTGTCCAAACACTGCAAATCACCAAAAATATCCTTTTAACCTTTCTCTTCTATACTAATAATATTCCTATCTTTAATATTGTTGATTTTTTATTTTCACATACTATGATTGTCTCTAATATGAGGGAAAATATATTCTTATATAATCTATTTATTCATTCGAATTATAAGAGAGTTTCTTAATATTATCCATAATCTAGATGAGTCTAGAATTTTTTTAGGACGTGTATTTTTAGATATAATATATTTATTTAGAAATTAATGGAGATCTGAATTAACCTACAACCTTGAAATCCTATTTTCACATGGTTATGAGTATTATTCCTTTTCCTCAAAATATTTATATATATCTTCTATTTTTTTCTTCACATTATTTAGAGATTCAAGAAATTCTGTTTGGGTATTTTATTGTTCTTATTATTTTATAGAAAGTTTTTCTTTAAGTTATTTTACTATCTTTACCATTTTAGATACTTTTAGTTTATATTTCTTGATCTCATTTGTGTAAAAAACCTCATTATTTTCATATTCTTTAATTCCGTTCAATAACACACTCTTATCATTATTTTGCTTTGTGTTTTTATGAATTCAATATTCCAACTCATTTTTCAACATGTTCTCTAACCTAATTCGTTCAATTTCATCATCTTCACCATGATAGGTATCAAAAACTTTATCCACTTAATCCATAAAGTTAGTTTTATATTATAATTAGCTACATGATGTGGAGTAAAATTCTTATCCTTTTCTCACATAGATTCTTCTTTTACTTTTAATAAAATTCTTCTTGATTCCACAAATTATTTTGTTGAATCTTTTGATCCCTTATCCCATCTTGTCTTGTGGTGTTTCTCATCATTTGACTCAGGTTCATCAGACTTATTCATAAGAAAATTTATTGTACACTATCCAATGATATTATAATTTTACCATCTTGGTGGTTGTTTTAATTTATCTTAAAACATTATCATATAAAATATATTTGATACAAGAGAAATAATTTTATACTATTCTTCAGCTTCTTCCTCATCATCATCAAATTCACTTAATTTGATAATTTCATTATCTTTGATTTTGAGATTTTTCTTGGCCCCAAAGGGCATATCATATTTGATATTCTTATTAAAAGATGATATCTTTATCATTTTATAAGTAATAAGAATTTCAAGTTACACATTAAGAGAAATATATTATCTATCTTATAGGGATAAAACCGTAGGATCAAACATGTTGGGAAAAATCATCATCATTTTTTCTAATAGTTTAATCATCCAATTTTTCTTCCAAAACCCAAATATTACTAAAAATTTTAGTGACACTTGTGATGTATCCATAAATTTTTTATTCTCTAGATATTATTATATCTTAAAACTTTCTTCTCCAAATTTTAAATTTGGCCCATTGAATTTAGCATTTCTCACCCAATAACTTCCCAATTTATCTCGATTTTCCATAGTATTTTGAGTGCCATAACTTTTGTGTAAAATTTTTCTGAGAGAGAAATGAAAATGGTTTTCTGAGATTTTACATCAACTTCCTTGTTTCTATTATCAGAAAATATCATAGAATCATATTTAGTAATAGTTTATAATCCCATCATTGCTACATATATGACTTCAAGGACAAGATATATAAGTTAAGGAAATATATTATTCTTCTAACCATGATACTTATTACCATCGAATGTAATAACCACCCTTCTACTGATATAATTTAGATTATCCATCATCAAAAAAAGTGAATCATAACATAGGTAACCTGTCTCTAAAACCAATCAAAGTTCCCAGGGTGATGTTTCAGCACTGGGGGGGGGGGGATGAATCAATGGTGTATTTTTAAATTATCATTCCTATGATATTTACCTATTTTTACCTCCAAGTATCTGATCCAATCTTTTAATTTAATGGAAATTGCTGAATACAATAAATGTAAATAGAACAGGAACACAATATTATTAAAAGGTTCGGTTTAAATGTGATCCTAATCCTTTCTGTGATTGGTTAGACACACCAATCATAGATTCTATACTATAATAAAAAGAGGTTACACATAAAACTTCTTTAATATCACAGTTTCACACTATTCCTTTTAAAGTACCATTGGAATAACAGTTTCACACTATATAGAAAAAAGAATAGTAAAATTGCAATAAATATCACTTATGAATGTTTTCTAGTCCTACAAATTTTGATGATGAATTTTCATTTCAGCCTTCAAGATAATCCGAATAGCATATGATCACTTCTTCTTAACTTCTAAAAAATCACAACATGAAACCTAGAACATTCATTTATATTATTTTTTAATATTATGTGTTATCTTAAACTTTTTTGGTATCTCAAATGTTCTTTATCCATTACCTATTCATGAGCCTTCATGCATGACCTTTATTCATGTGCATGAAATGTAAACTCTCCACTTTATTGTTCATATAACCAAATGGAGTCGTTGTACTATTATTCTTCCAAAAACTATGAATGTGGCCTTATCAAACCAAATTCTTCATGAAATTCTTGATCATATTAATTTTATTATACTCATCTCATGTTTTCTCCGGCTTCATTCATAATTAAAAATATTGTCTTTGAAAAAACCCACATACATGTGAATGTCAAAGATGCATTCTCACAGTGATGTTAATGTGAAATAGTAGGGTTTTTAGAGTAATTTCAACATAAAATGAAATGAGTGTGCATGGAATAATTGAAATGTACGTGACTTTTCTCCTCTTCATAGAAGAAGTTAAAATGTTCCAAGATTCTTCCTTGCAAACTTAATGGATTAAAAAATGATTTTTTATCAAAAATAGAGAGATTATATCAAATGATTGATAACTTCTCTCAGGATAGAGGAATCTATATTTATAGGCATGTACCCACCCCATTACATTAGAATTTCATTCCACATCTATCAAATCATTGAATTCACACATATATTGTTATATCAATTTTTGAACGTGGAATTTCTTTTAATTCTCATGATGCAGATCATCATAGTGCCCCTCCATTCATGATTTAATGATAGTTCCATACATTTTCATTCCATAAATTCTTGATTCCCATTTATAATATTGAATACATCTATGAATTTTCAACCTTCTATAACTTTATTTTCATTTCTATGAATATACAAACTTCAAAATAACAACATTCAGGGAAAACATAGATTCATGAATGATATCAAGATTATAATGAACCATTTTCATGAGATAGGAATGATGAAGATAGCTCAATTTTATCCATTATTTTTTAGTCCATTTACTTATATGAAACTAGTATACTCCGATGAGGATTCTAGGGATAAGATAATCAGTTTATTTAAACTTGTATAACAAGGGATATCAAACTACTATGATCATTTAGATCATACGAATCAATAAATTTCCATTTTATTAATGGGTTGATGGATAATATGCCTCTACTCTACATCCCACATTGGTTGAGTGACTGGTTTCTCTCTTCCATTTCTTATAATCTATGCCACATTCCGATTGTTCCATGGCTATGGGGGATCGACAATCGCACACACCTCTTCACACACATGTCATGGCCTAGTCAACCTCTTTAGATCATTCGCAGGTATGCACAAAAGCACCCTCCTACGAGCCTATACACAACCCACCTCTGTCACCATGAAGGATATCCAGGGATAGAAACATTGGGAATGGTTGAAATCTTGGCCCTATAATGGCTTGGTTGAGCCTATCTAAGGCTGGCTTGTATGGTTGTCCCTTATTTTTTTAATAAGTCCACTAATTCTCTTATACTTAAAAATATTCTAAGTATGAAATATAATACCAAGAATTCCTTTATTATTTAATCATGACTAATATATGAATAAATTTATGCATGACCCCTATTTTTGTATGGAATCTTCTTAACTCCATTTAAAATTCATCATGAATAATGAATTTTTTTTCATATCCTTTTTCAAGTCCCCATGAAAGAAAATATATTGCATTATCTTCTTATAATCTTCTTCAACCAAGTAATGTCCACTTTTTTCAACATTTTTTGCTCCATAGAACATTCCTTTAATCATTAATAATGGTTAAAATAATCATTATACTTCAAAAAATAGTTTTATAAGTGTGTTATCCAATGACATAATGCGAATCCATAACAATTATCTAAGAATCATCACTTAATACAAACTTTTCAAACATATATTGACACATAATTTACAACAACAAAAAAATGATTAGTTTCAAAAATGTACATAAAAGATAAAAAACATGAAAGTAGAAAACTACTATTTGATAACAATCAGTAGTAGAACTAAAAACTATTAAATAACACATTCTAATACTATAGCGAAACAACAGAAACCCCTCCCCCACAATACCAAATATTCACTCCCCTTCTAAAAACCCTTGTAACTATTTGTTAACATGTTCTATCAATCTACACCCCAACAACCCTAACCAAAAATCGTTAATACCATGGACCATATATAAGTACTTTATTTTCCCCTTCCCCACACCCTTTTTATCTCTCTCTCTCTCTCTATCTCTCTCTAAAAAACAACTATATATATCTAACTTCTCAGAAATTCAATAATCAAAGATGAAACCCAATTTTAACCTCAAACTAATCTATTATAGTCCATGATTAAATTCAGTTATTAAATGTTTATAATTTTTATTTTGTTTTACTAAATTTTGTTACAATGTTTTTCACATATTAATTATGCGTGTGTTTATCAAACACATAATTTTAAATAATATATTTATATGAAAATTTATGACAATATATTTTTTATATTATGAAAATCATTATATACTTTTACGAGTAATTTGATATTAATATTTCCTTAGTGTAGATTAATGTTGTAATAAATTTATGTTTCATAACATTGATAAAAAATCTATTATAATCAATTCATTATTATTATGCATTTTATGATATACTATATATAAACATGTAGTTTTTTATAACACATCTCAATTGTTTTTTTTATTTATAATATTTAAATAAGTTTATATGTTTATTTTATTATTATTATACTAGTGTATGTTCAAATTTATATTTGAATAAGTTTCATTGATTTAACAAATAATTTGTTATGATTAACCTTCCTTTTATATCTTACTGCTCTTTCCCACACCTTGATAAATTTTAAAGGAATTGTTTGATATAATTTTCAATTCTTTGAATATTATAACCATTTTGAAAATATTAGATGTAAAAAATTTATAGCCTTGGGAAACATATAATAAAAATATAACATTAAGTCAAACAATTATAGAATCAGATTCCAAAGTGGTGGGTTTTCCAAACACTTTCAAAATTGGATAAAAAGATGGTTTTTACTAGTATTTTTACCTTTATCACTAGGAAATTCCCTTTTGTTATAAACAATAACAACCTCTTTTTCATCCTCCTATTATTGATGAATCACAAAATTCTACCAAACCCCTTCATGGTGTCACACTTCTCCTTGAAACATCAGATTTTTCTTTATAAAATCAACATCTAATAAAATATATATTAATTAGAATTTTTTATTTATATGAATCATGAATTTTCATCAGCCTCCATATTTCATTATGAATATTTATATATATATATGTAAACACACACACTTGTACGTATATGTCTATTATTATATATATATATATGTATATTTTATTTAAATACACTCACACACACACACACACACAGATATATATATATATATCTAAATATAAACATATACCATATGTATATGTATTTAAAATTTCAAGTATTTATATATTTTGGTTTTAGTATCACATGAACTCACCCATCAAGACCCCTCATAGGTGGTGATAAGATGAATGTTCCACCTTGAGCCCACCTGCAATAGGATATGGGTCAATGACTAGAACCAACTAGACACATGAAATATGATGGGATCCCTTAATCTAATGCACTTGTACACAATGTACACCATCATAAAGGAAATAACAATGAAAAATATAAAAATTAAATTAAGTACAGTATATAAACCAAAAATCAATATCTAGAATCCACAAAGGGGTAACTGGTATAAAAACCATAATGAAAAAGGTGAAACAAACAATCCCAATAACAAATTAGGAAAACTAACATAAACAATTAAGGTGTAGAGGTCCCCAAAACTACCTATATTAACATGCAAACCTCATTCACTACCCTCATATCCAAGCACCACTAAGATCCACTAACACTATTCCACTAGCGTATCCATGAAACTATCATTCATTTTAATAAGAAATGACACATGCATTTGTATACTTCCATATAAGGGTGATTATATTCACTTACAATATTACACCCCAACAACCACAAATGAATAATAAGAAGGACAGTCAGTTCAAAACCATAAAGGAAAGGATGAAATTGTAATACTTGAGAAAACCTAGACACAATTTAAAATAGAGAACCTAGTACATAGAAAAGAGTCTCAATCTTTACAACCAACCAATTACAGAAATCATTAATCAATACCAAGAATCAAAATCACCTATAATAGTAACCCACATAACCTCTTTGGAATTATTGTGCATAACCCAAGCCACTTATTGGATAAGTATCTGTTAAGGAATTACAAACCCAAATGGTGGAAATATTCCCCAAAATATCTATTAGAAGGGGCATTACCAAACTCTATAAATAGAGGAAATGATCCCTAAGAATGTGGATGAGTACCAAAATCTATCTAAGATGTAGAGGACCTAAGCCCAAACATGATCATGCTTACAGGGGAGTACCTACCTCATAAATGATTCATTCTTAATATATGATCCCTGTCATTGGCCATATAGAGATAAAGAAACAAAATTGGAGGTATCACCTAATGTCATGTAACTTATATCAAAGATAAGTGAACCATCAAGTTCTATGAAGAAAGAGAAAAATGTTATCTTGCTTAATCACTGAAAATACTTCATCACAGTGTGAACATTTTGGTCATGCTAGGATGAACCATTCACAAGGGGTCACATAGAATTCCCCTTCCATTGTTGTCTTTGAGCCTCCCTAAACTGGGCCATCACACAGTGTTACCCTCTGTAATGTCGTGGCCTCTTGAAATTCTCATTCCTTTATGTTGTGGAATCCTTATATATGTTGTAACCATATATTGTAGTTGATCCTTGGACATTTTTAAAACATCATATCACCATGTTAAGACTTAAATACCCCATATATTCATCGCACCATAGTGGTCCTATGTAATTTAGTGACATTGGATCAATAAACTCAACACATCATGACTCCCTACGTTACTACATGGTGAACTATCTATAATAGAATGCAAGGAATCATGACATCATCACTATCCTTTCCACTAATCAAACCTAAAATATTTTTGTAAGCCTTATTTATTATTTTTGATCCTACAGTAGTGTAATTTTAGTCATTCATTACAATAAAAATTGTTCATAGTCAATTATCACATAGTCTTGATGCCTGTAACACCACTACAACTTGAGAATCCCCATCCCCAAGCCTTACACATATCCTCCACCACCTTCCATTGATCTTGCACAACTGAATAAAAAATTTAAAATCCAATTCATTGACCATAGACCCAAAATCCAATAAATAACTTATCCAGTACAAGAACCATAAAATTTAATGTTATGGAAAATGATTTTTGCGAACACAAGCGGATATTTGGGGAAGGTAGTGAAGAATAATCACTGTCAATATTGGAAGTGAAATATTTTATGATTGGGTCACTATTCATTGAGAATGGTGATGAAATTAATGAATAACTAAGAATAAATTAACATATAATTCCAGGGATCTAGGCAAGAATAAAGGAAAAGATGATAAATAACAGGGATACAAAATTTATTAATCTAATAAAGAACTAAATTCCATGATTAAAATAATGAATAATGGAGAAATATTAAAATAAAAATGTCCTTCCTCTTGATTATATTATCCAATGAATTGATTTTCTATCCACGTTATATGTTGTTAGTGATTCTTCATAAAGATTTTTTGTCGAATCCCAAGATCTATATAGATTATTTTCTAAAATTATATGGTTTATAGTGGCTAAACTAGGGTAGAGATTTAGATTTTATTAAATAAGGGGGTTTATATTTTATAGAGGATATTATATTAATTAATCAACCAAATTATTATTTTAAATACTTTAATCAATTAATTCAACTTTAGAGGGTTCTATCTCAAGGATCCCCATGTGAATTAAGTTTATACTGCTCGTAGGGTAAAACCACTATCTTGGACATAAATGCATCATTAGTTCCCCCCTCTAATGATCTATTTAGAGGGAAATTTCATTTCATTTTTAACATGTGAAAACATGCTAAAAATATTATATTATTTTTAATATTTCTTTTCAAAGCCCCGTGACACTAAATAAAATAAAAAATCTACAAAAAACCACTAAAATATTGTTAAATATATTACAAAGGTAAAAATAAAGAAAACAAGGGTCACTACACCCTCCACACCAATTAGTATTTTCATCCTGAAAAGTACAAACTACTCAAAAATTCTAGGGTAGTGAGGTTTAGTGTAGTTATCATACTCAAATGAGCCCTCCTTAAGGTTCCCTTGATTACAACGTACATACACCAGTGGAATATAAAATCCATGAATATTGTTCTCTTCTCTGTCCCTGATCAACATAAGTTATTACAAGAAGGCGGGATGGTCCCCAATTTCCTAGTCACCCCATTAAATGTTATTGGTTATGTGACTCACGTATCTCATCATATTTTGTTCATGGAAGACATTTTTAACAAAATATAAATACTAGGGAAACACTATATGGTAAGAAAACACACTCACCTTGTGTAGGACATGGAGTGGACCAATGAACCCTGGAAATTAGATGTCTCCTTGAACAAATCTACATAAACCACATTGTGGGGAGATCTTTAGGAGAAAATGAGCTCCCCAATTAAACTATAATTTACTATATTTTTAGTCCACATATTAATTTAGTTAGATTAGAGTTGTCCTCATCCACTCCTGAATCACTAGAACCTTCAACATCATCACTCATACTGACTTCGACCCCATAGGTGATGACTCTCCTAGCTTTTTCCGACAAAAGGTTCACCTACATGGTCTCTTATAAAGGGCCTCTAAAGGTTTCAAGCCCATGGTGGAGTGTTAACTATTTTTTATGTGTAATCTATTAAAGTAAAGTGATTATCCTTACTCTAGATAAAGTCGAATACACATGACATTAACATATCCTCAATAACCTGAATGGTTCATTGAATTCTTCCATCATTTTGATAGTGGGAAACTATACTCAACTACAAATTATTTAAAAATTAATCTTTATTGAACCTAAATAATTGAGATATAAATTATGAAACTTGATCATATTTAATCATTAAGGGTTTCAATTTTATCTATATTTCCTCCTCCACATACAAGAGTCCCAATATCTCAATCGAACTATGATTTTGAATAGTAAAGAAGTTCGATTATTTGGTCAACAATTTAATGTTGAAATAAATGAAAGTGTGACCACTCATTTATCATGGGATTTATATCATTAAATCCATCAATATTTCATGGAACTTCCACTCCATAAGCTTAATGGTCTCTCCCAAACCTAATGGGACTTGGTTCTATTCCTTCACTTGTTGATAGGTGAGGCATTACAAGAAAAACTCAGAAGCACTGCATTTTATACATTCCAACCAGTAATAATGCTTGAGGTCTTGGTAAATCTTCATCACTCTATGATAAATTATGGAGGATGATGTATGGAACTCCCTCGAATCCTTGTCATACAATGAAATGAGCACCACTATCCTTCCTTGAAAAAGGATAACGTGATATCCATCTTAAAAATATATATAGTGTATCTATTTAGGATATTGGGTCTGGTAAAACCTCACAATAAATACCATCAAATCAGGTATCCATAACACACAAAATAATTAGAGTTAAAGTAACATATATGGAATATAATCAACTTCTACTCATACATCATGAATATTTTCATTATAGGAAAACTACTCAGAATGTTTCCTCACAAATAGAGAATGAGACTTCTTAATAAGGTATTTGACCACTTTGTTTCCCATCCTATCGGGGACAAGAATTTTTAGGAGATTATATATCCAATAAATAAAAATGTGAGAAGTGAATAAGAGATGAATTGTATATTATTTTTTGATTTTCAATTATCATCAAGTCATTAATTATGTTAAAATTATGGTGTTTTATGATGATTCATTTGAGGTGATGTTTTTTATGTAGATTTGGAATGATTTATAGGAAATAAAAGGTGTTTTGTGGCTGAAGAAAAGTGTTTGAATTTATGTTTGAAAATATTTATATGAATATTCATTATCTTGAATCAAAATATAGGAAAATGAAAAATGATATAGAGATGTTAAAATTAAAGGGGGGAAACCCCCAAGAAACTACAACCCAAGTATCAATTCTCCAGAGAGGTTATGACCAAGTTCAACTATACTTTTTGGGAGATTTTTTGTTTAGGATTAGAGATCCCGGTGTGAGTTAACACTAAAATAAAGGTCAAGGAATGATGCATAGTGACATAATGGAGTAGTGGTTGTGGTATCAGGTGGTACCATAGGAGGTAACAACTAGTTGAAGTGTGATGCATAGAAAATGATAGTTCTATCTCAATGGTATGTCTGATGCCAAACACAGGTGAATATTAAAATATGGTTGTGGTTTTCCAAAATGTGAGTTTCATTGAGTGTTTCAATTAGTAAATTTTTATATGGGAAACAATGATCTAGAACTTTTCATGGAGGTTGTCATGGTGTCTCAAATTACAGTTAATGTTTGGGAATTAAAACAGTGTCCACCACATTGTAGTGTATATTTTTTGATCCTTTTGGGAACTCATTAAAATATAAATGAAACTTTTTATTAGATAATCAAATGTTTAGAAGGCTGTCTATGTTTTGGAATATTGATATCCATACCATTTAGGATTCCATGGTGTAATAAATGAATCACTATGCAAAATTTTGAGTTGATTACATGACATGGATTAATTAATTTTGATTGTGGTTATACAAGTATTTTATTGAAGGTAAACTAATAATAAATTTAACAACCCATGGTGTAAGATATGGTCTATAAAATATTGTCGAATACTCTTTACTAATGGAATATGTATCCATGATTTTCTAAATTATTATAGATTTGACCAGACCGAACGATATGTCTCTAGTATGACTTAAGATCCAAAAATTATGGATATCTATTTTCTTCAATCAGATCAATGGTAACTGTTGACCCCCAAAAACGTGTCCCCAAAATTTTCTAAACGTCCATATAGATGATCCCGGAGCATAGCTCGTTCTACAAGCTTCGATTTGGCTGGTTGTGGAGCGCAAACGGAGTTACAGATCAGAAGTTATGGTTGTTTGAAGTTGGGTTGCTGGGGATGGCCATCTAGGACGGTTTTGGGGCGAAGTATGGATTTGCGCATAAAAAAGGAGTTCCACACGGAAAACCATATGCGCGCGCAGAATATTATGTTCCCATCTTTGCATGCGCGGAATTTTAGGCGCAGTGCTTTACCCGTGCATAATTTTGCGCGCACCGCCTTTGCCCGCGCAGAATTCTACGCGCACCACCTTTGCCAGCGCGGAATTCTACACGCACTGCCTGGCGCATGGAAAACACTTCGCGCGCACGGAATTTTCCACGCACTGGTGCCCGGTTTCCGCCTATAAATACAAGGTCACCCCCCTTCGAGGAGGATCCCCAAAGGTTGGCCGCCAATCTGATGCGCGTAAGTCCGAAGCTTCCACGCCCGCGTGGAAAACTCCCCTCTGGCGCGCAAAACATTAGTTTTGTGCGGAAAAGGGCCAACCTGGCCAGTTTTCCGTTCAACTCTTAATTTTTGCAGAATAGTGCCGCTGAGCCCGATTTTTCGCGAGCCAGTGCAGCACTGGTCCTATTGCGCACAATTACTCTTGTAATGTGCACGCCGCCACATATTGCGCGCCCACAGCAGCTATTGCACTCGCCTCACCCTATTGCGCGCCCGCATCTGGTATTGCGCGCACCGCCCCCTTTTGCGTGCCCGCTGCACCCACTATTGCACGTGCCGCCTCCTATTGGGCGCCCGCATCCCGTATTGCGCGCTGACCTAGTGTTTTCCACGCAATAGCCTCAATTGCACACACACCTGCCCTGTGCAGCAGTGTCCAGGCCGGTCCCTTCGCTACCGTCACAGACCCCCAAGAAAAATAGAGAGTCACACCGTGAACTTCTCGGGCCGGGACGTCGAGGTTTTCCATTGCACCCTTTTGTGCAGCCTCTTTACACCTATGGAATAGCATGATTTGAGGTACTCCTCTACACACCATGAAATACCTTGAGTCGACATATTACTCTTGGTCCCTTTCACGTGTCGTGAGTCGAGATTCTCATCATAAATTCCTTGAGTACCTTGAGTCGAACCATTACTCAGGCAACTTCGTCAAACCCTATACCCTGGATCCTATGTCAAGTTGAACCAGGATGGTCCGCCCTTGCGTAAGACCCAACACCGGCCGTTCTAGGCGCCTTATGGAAATAGTCCTATCTACATGAATTTAAACTGTAGTAATCCCTATGTTCCAAACATAGGATGCCTCTTTCTTCTAACAAGAGATGCCTTATGCTCCAAGCAAGAGATGCCAGTAGTTCTATCTACATGACATTAAACTGTAGTACTCCCTATCAAACAAATGATGGGATGCCTCTTGCTTCTAACAAGAGATGCCTTATGCTCCAAGCATGAGATGCCAGTAGTCCTATCAACATGACTTTAAACTGTAGTACTCCCTATCCAACAAATGATAGGATGCCTCTTACTCTATATGAGAGATGCCTTATGCTCTAGGCATGAGATGCCAATAGTCCTATCTACATGACTCTAAACTATAGTAATCCCTATGTTCCAAACATAGGATGCCTCTTGCTTCTAACAAGAGATGCCTTATGCTCCAAGCATGAGATGCCAGTATTCCTATCTCCATGACTTTAAACTGTAGTACTCCCTATCTAACAAATGATGGGATGCCTCTTGATTCTAACAAGAGATGCCTTATGCTCCAAGCATGAGATTCCAGTAGTCCTATCTACATGACTTTAAACTGTAGTACTCCCTATCCAACAAATGATAGGATGCCTCTTACTCTATATGAGATATGGCTTAAGCTCCAAGCATGAGATTCTAGTAGTCCTATCTACATGACTTTAAACTATAGTAATCCCTATGTTCCAATCATAGGATGCCTCTTGACTCTAATAAGAGATTCCTTATGCTCCATGTATAAGATGCATTATGCCATGATCACAATGGCATAATATCAAGAGCGTTGGAATTCATTCAAACATTCCATCACTCCACCTCACGCTTTGCTTGTCCTTCATTCAGATCGTCACCCACTTCCAAGTCTAATGGGACCCTCTAATAGTACGGATGATAGACCTACGGTCCGACTTCTATCATAGTACGGATGATAGACCTACGGTCCGCCTACTCTCACAGTAAGGATGATAGACCTCTGGTCCGCCTGCTCTAATAGTATGGATGATAGACCTACGGTCTGCCTGCTGTAATAGTATGTATGATAGACCTTTGGTCCGCCTGATGTCCTAGGCCAACGCCCCAGAAGACTTTGGGTGACACTTTGAGTCAGGTCCTGTGTTTCGAACATGATCAGCAGTCGACCCTCATTTGTTTGTCCTCATTTCTAGCTAATGTGATATGGATGCTGTGTTTCTGCCACGGTCAACAGTTATCCTCCATCACCATGCCACTCTCACGACATTCTGAATATCGGGCATGTGATTCAAACTTTTCATCTCCCATTTTTCAGACAGATTCCAATGCCCTTGGCATTATCCCACTTGTGCACTAGCGCATAGGTGATTACCTTGACCCGCTAGTGAGTTGGGATGCCCTCCTGGCCAGACATGAGGAAGACACCATGGGATGCCTCAGAGCATAAGCCCCATACAACCATGGGCTTCCTTAGAGCGTAAGCCCCATCCACAATTTCCACTCCCTAGCAGCACATGGGCAACCCCCTTGCGTAAGCCCCAATCCATCCAGAACTACGTGGACTTTGATTCCCTGCCACGGGGATATGTAGGAAGCCTCCACGAGATTCAAGCACACCACCCGGTCATTCAGACCTCTCCACGTCGGTTCCCCGAACACCATGGGCCACCTCAGAGTGTAAGACACATACCACTTTGGGCCGCCTCAGAGTGTAAGCCCCATACCACCATGGGCTGCCTCAGAGCATAAGCCATATTCGCCATTGCTGCTCCATAACAGCACCTGGGCACCACCCTTGCGTAAGACCCAATCCATCCCGAAATACGTGGACTTTGATTCCCTGCCACGAGCATACGTAGGAATCCTACAAGAGGTTCAAGCCCACCACCCAGTTGTTCCGACCTCTTCACGTCGGTTCACCAACCACCATGGGCTGCTTCAGAGCGTAAGCCCCATACCACCATGGACCGCCTCAGAGTGTAAGTCCCATTTTCTATTGCTACTCCATAGCAGCACACGAGCAACACCCTTGCGTAAGCCCCAATCCATCTAACTACGTGGACTTTGATTCCCTTCCACGGGGATACGTAGGAAGCCTCTTCGAGGCTCAAGCCCAACTACACCATCACCCTTGCGATGGTCCCATTTCATTCCCACTCCATTTCATTAATCCATCCACCAACCATCCTAATTCTTACCCGGGCCACCACATCCCGGTGAGATCATGCCATTCATCCCAGCGCTGCTCCCTGCGACACCCAGGAAGCTATCCAGGCGTAAGCCCCAGCGTGTCTCCGGGTCGTTGTCCTTTGTGCACACCCCGGACCATCACCCCTTCAAAATACGTGGGTTTTGATCCCTTTCCTCTACACAGGGTACGTTGGAAACCACCATGAGGCTCAATCCCATCCAATGGTAAACCCTGGTGTCTCCCATTTTATGGTGCACTCTCCCTGATCCACCCTCAGTGGTGTTCAGATCAGCCACGGTGTGACTTCTCCCCTACATGGGGCCACCACCTTGGATTCTTCCTCATTGGGCGTTCTGGTCCATTCATCTTCTAGGTGTTCCCTCCTTGGGATATACCAATCTGATCCGTCTCTATGGGACGTTCTGATCACTCTCATTCCATCTCTGCAAGACGTTAAACTCGCGGGCTACCTCATGTTAAACATGAGATGCCTCAGGAAAACCTCAGAAGACATGCCCTTGGTGTAACCATCTCTGCAAGATGTTAAACTGGTGTCCTACCACGTTTTAAACTTGAGATTCCTGAGGAAAACCTCAGAAGACACTCCCTTGGCGTAACCGTCTCTGCAAGAAGTTAAACTCGCGGCCTACCTCGTGTTAAACATGAGATGCCTGAGGAAAACCTTAGAAGACACGCCCTTGGAGTAACCGTCTCCGCAAGATGTTAAACTCGTGGACTACCTTGTGTTAAACATGAGATGCCTGAGGAAAACCTCAGAAGAAATTCCCTTGGCGTAGCCATCTCCGCAAGACGTTAAACTCGAGGCATACCCCTTGTTAATCATGGGAAGCCGGGGAAAACCTCAGAGACATGCCTTTGGCATATGATTCCCCGCATCCGATGTGGGATGCCTCGGGTTCTGCACCCTTGAGATTCCCTCTTATGAAGAAGAATATAGGTTCCCCGATGTCCACGCACCCAAAGAATCCCCAACATTCCTGACTTTGTCATCTACTCCGACCGAAGGTTGCTACCATGTCGGGACCCTTTGGGATATCCCGGCAGAAGTAGTGTAATTAACCAGCATCCAAGAAGATATGGCACCAGGAATGAGATTCAAGAGCACGACTTAAATCTATGAGGGAGACCTGGACTAGGTAACGAGTCCAGAGGAGGAATCCACTGGAGGAAGAACCGACATCCCATCATCCCTATTTCGATCAAGGAGCAGACGTCCTTGAATAAGGAACGGATGCCTCATGCCTTTGGAAAGCGGGAATGCAGGGCAACAAGAAGCGCGCCCTCCCCACAGACGGATGCACACACCCCGAAGAAAGCATCAGAAATAGTGACTAAGAGTTTATAGTTGATCTAATGGATCCAAAATAAGTGGTAGAAGGTGAAAGAGTGTTTGAATGATGTTTGATGTTTTGATATGTATTTTAAATCAAAATTTTAATTTGAAGTAATTATTTTTATGTAAATATATTAAAATATAGTATTTTATAGATTGTAGAAAGTGTTGACTATTGTGTATTGTATTGAAAATAATACTTATAAAAGTGAAGAAATAAGATCACATTGTTTTATAGAATACTAAAGAATGAAAGTATAGTTTAAAATTTTCATTTTTGAAGTGAAGTATACACAAAGAAAGATGAATAAAAATATAGAAGAAGTTAGGAACGTAAAATTAGTTTGAGTAGAATAAGATGAAGAAGAAAAATGAGTACACTAGATTAATCTTTGTGTGATCATCATGACTAAGACAGGTGGTTAGGAAGAAAGAATAAAGTAAAACCTATTATTTATTAAATAATAATTTCAGGAGAACTATTATATTATCAGGAGATAATTATCAGAGGAATAATGATAATCCCATCCTCAATAATATAAGACAACATTAGAATAATGTTTATCAATTTGGTAACTTATTCTTCTTTTTCTTGGTTAAAACACTGCTGATTATCTTATAAACATGATTTTAAGGATATTCCTTACTCGTTATATCCACGATAGTGATACTAGTATATCATATGATCATAGGTGATTTCGGATCATTCCCAAAAATTACCATTCCCATTATGAGAGATGAACCTTATACATTGAGTGTTCTTTTTTTACTTTTTTGTGTGTGTGTGAGTTAACTAGTGAGAAAAATTACTCTAACAAATAGTAGTGGTTTATTTCATTAAAAATCATAAAAAGCAATGATGGACCATTTTTCTCTAATTCACCCCAATGAACCTATACCATGATAGGGTGCATCCATCTGTATCATAGAATACATGTGTCCTTGAATGATAAGAAATTTAATGTTCTCTAATTTGAATTGTTTCCTTAAATGATAATAAATTTAATGTTCTCTACTTTGAATGTTTTATTAACTATATAGGAATTTGAGTTATCCTAACTCTTTCAAAAGTGAATAAGTATCCAATTTTCATTATTTATGTTGTTTCAATGAATTTTTTTTGTGATATGGATTTTTCTATAAATTATAGATAGTGTTAATTTGGTTAATCACAAGGTAGATCCACTATTCAATTGAAATAAATTAAAATATCTAGAAGGAAGGACTTATACTCTAATTTATTTCATTAGGAATGGATGTTATATATATTATGACTAATGGATTTACACTTATTACCTAAGGAGTAGCTTTGACTTGGGATTCAAGGAATAATTTTGAGATTGATGTGTGTGTAAGTAATTTGATTTCATTCTCAATTTTAGTTTTGGGGCCATTAGTTATTTCACTAAATGTTTTCCAAAGATGGAAGAAGATGAATTTGAATATGAAGTGAATTACTCTCATTATTTTTCAATGAAGAATTTGAATAATTTTATAAGAGTGAATTTATCATCTATAATTTCATGGAAGAACACTTAATTTTCCAAATAAAGGGGTTATATATATCCAATAAATATGTTTTATCACTTTATGATAGTGATGATAATTATTCCTCAATTAGTATATGTGAGAAGGAATTAATTATAATAGTGAATGAAAATAGTCATGTAGTGAAGTTGAATCAAAGAGAATGGAATTGGTTTCATCAAACAATGAGGAAGTGGAACATGAATAAAAAATAGAGTTCATGTTTAAGAAGTATAGAGAGAAGATCCTCTCTATGGTTTTTGATTCAAATAATGATAATAGAGGAATTAATATTATGTCTAGTGAATTTTAATTAGATAATGATGATATTAGAAAGTAGGTAACTATGTTACCACTAATAGTTAAAAAAGTAAAAAAGCGTACCCACTATAGAGAAGAAAAAGATGAAATTATGAAAAGAGAAGAGTCTTTATTAGGATAAAGTGATTTAATCAATCAAGGTGGGTATGTTAAACAAAAAATATTATATAAAAAATGTGAGAAATGATTTTTCTAATTTCGAATATGGAATAGGGGAGTACTCATGGAAATAGAAGAGTGATGTGGTTGATGAGAGACTTGGTTATTATTCTAAGCAATGAGAATACTATAAAATTATTTTTAAGTATCATGGAATCAATATAAAAAATGTTAATTCCAAAAAAATTGGAAATTAGTATATAAAAACATACTAGATATGATTATTCAAAACATATTTTATTCTAGATAGTTTACTTTAATGGAAAATATGTTATTACATATTAAAAAAAAGCCTATAAAAATAAATAAAATGAAGGGGAACATGTGTTGGGTAACCTAGATTTAAAATTGATCAAATAATTATCATAAATACATTCAAAATGATGAATTTTGATAAATTTTTGTTGTTGGCCAGATTAGAAATTCAGGAAGAAGGCTAGAATTTTGTAGTCATTATTGGTCCTATAGAGGTTACAAAAATATGACGAGATACTGCTGGTTGAGAGGAAAATTATTTAAGTCCATCAATATTGTTGGAATGTATCACAATGATGTCAATATAATTTTATGATCATTTAATTATTTTCTCACTTCTTTTGGGGAGTTTTTTCATGAATTTTTATTTTTTTGATGGTTTTTATTTGGTTGTATGGTTGTCACGTAGTTAGGGTAAACTGTGATCATTATAGAGTAAATAATGAAATCTATTTAATTCATTAATAGTGATATTTTTCATAGTTTTCTAATGGTTTTTCAGATTATGCATAGATCTCTCGGTCACCATGTATGAGTCCTTGGTTCTATACATGTACCTGAAATTTGAGTAAAATTTGAATTTTAAACTATCAGAAGTTATGGTTATTGAAATGAGTTACTGAATGGAATTCTAAAGGTTAAAACAACTCAAATGATCCAATATATACTTATAATGGAGCTCTTTAGAGGGTTTGGGGGTCCTGGGAGTGTATAAGGTGTTCGGGGCATGGATTTTCATGTAACAAAATAGAATATGGGACACAATTAATAAATCGCTAATGATAACCATGAACCCCAACCATGACACATAAAATACATAGGCAAAAGGTTTTCTTAACCATGTAGAAGGTACCTAAAGGCCACGTAAATATATATAGTATATTATAGACATTTCACATGGTTAGAGATTATTTTGTGAAACCATGTTCCATAACTGTGTGAGGGGGGTGTTTTAGATTGAGGGGATCACACGATTTGGTCAACTATGATTAAAATTTTTTCATCCTTTAAAAGGTGTAGAATTATTTTATCCCTTCTAATTTTAATAGATTTTTAAAACATTTTCCCTCCCATTTCATTGATTATCCTCTTCTAAGTGCACCCCCTTTACCCTATACTCCTTAAATTTCTCCAATTATTTTTTGAATCAGTTTCTGGTTGTGGAATTGGAAAGCACTAGGTGATTATATCCATCATATAGCCTCTTTTTTTCTATTTGAAACAAAATATTTCCCTTATTTTTAGGTGTTATTTTCTAATTTTATGGTTCATTTCATATTATTCTATATATACAATTTTTTATTGAACTAAACCCAAATATAAGACATGTGGACCCTCTTAAGGATATGGTAGGTGGTCCATTGGATTTAACCTATAGTACTTATCATCTTTTGAGTGTGTTCTTATTGTGGTGAAGTTAACTTCACCATGCTTTTGTTATTTTTTAAAATTAATTGTTTTGTTTATTATTCCCTATCTTAAATGTCCTATTAAATATTCCATTGACTATAGAAATTAATGATTCCATGTAGAATTATTAGTGGGTAAGTTCAACCTTGAAGGGTTGTCTTGTCATTAAATGTAAATTTATTTTTAAATTATTTCAGAATGAATTTTGGTTTGAATTGATTGATTTTAAATTTAATTTCACAACCATTAGTATGTGGGAATGGGTTTGACCCATTAAAATGAATCCAAACTAAAGTAATTAGTAGAGTAATAAAGTAAAAATGAAATAGAAATTGATATCACTTGGTGGATTGGGTTTCAGAAATGGTAAATAGTTTGGTTTGGTAAAGTGAAATGATAAACCACTTTAATAATGTAAATTTGTACCTTATTATTTATAAATCCTAATGAGACTTATGGTTGGTACTCTTTTTTATGAAATTTATTGGTTTTTGGAAAGTGATAAATCTTGAATCTAAAATTGGAAATGAACCCTAAAATGTGATACAATGATTACGGAAAGGGGTGTCCACGGGCCTGCCTGAATGGCCCGATGGCCTTCATTTTTTATTGATTTTGATAACCCCTCTTTCAAGGGATGAGAGGGAACCCTTACAAGGCCCGTAGGCTCATAGATTACATGGCCCATAGGCTTGAGAGATTACATGACCCGAAGGTCTTAGGGAAATCTACCAGACTATCTACAAGGAACTGCCCCTCCCCAGCATCTTGCATCTTTGATAGTAGCTCTCCACCTTTGCATGACCATCGGGCTAGGCTTCCCGTGCAAGCACAGGCTGGTACCGATGGCATAGCCATGCCCTCTCATTCTGAAAATCCATTTGGCTCTGCTTTGGTGAGTGTACCTACTCTGAATCCTCTTCTAGGGCTGCTCCTTTTTTGTAGTGTGTCTGGGCCTGCATTCATGTGGCCCGAAGGCCTTGGGGTGGCCCTAAAGACTTAAAGTGGCCCGAAGGCCTTGAGAATCAACTGGAACGAAGACCTTGGGTGGCCTGAAAGCCTTTCAGGACCCGACAACCAAACCAGTGGCCCGAAGGCCCAGATGGATGAATAGTTCCGGCTGCTATAGTACCGAATAGTGCCTGCTACAGTGCCTGCTACAGTGCCTGCTATAGTGCCTGCTATAGTGCCTGCTACAGTTCCTGCTACAGTACTGCTACAGTACCTGCTACAGTCCTACTACAGTACCCAGAAATATGCCTCCACCAGGATTTGATCCTGGGTCTCTTGGATGCACCTAGCGAGTCCTCACCAACTAGGATGAGGCTCTTGTGCTGATTAAAATGATAGGTAATTCTTGGCAATTACAGGATAATCTCATTGGAGTATATATCAAATTTGGAATGTGTTTATGGGACCATGAATTACATATGAAACTTGATGATTTGGAATGTCGATATGCTCACTTTAATTCCATGTGGTTGATGATGTTGGAACTCCATGGGAAGTGTATCACCTTGTATGATGATTTATGTGGATGAATTCTAATATGAGCACTCAAATTCTATTCAAATGATTGGGTGAGTCCCTAGACTTGAGTGATGACTGATTATCAGGAATATCAGGGGTGAGGAATCAAATTACATAGGAATGCCCCAATGACCATCAGGATTCCATGTGGTATTGATGAATTATAGGATAAACACCTAGATTCTATATGGATATTTATTGTTGATTTGGTAATTGCGATGTGATCAAAGAAAACCTGAAACTGGTTGAAGCTAGTATATTTAATCATGGTCACATACCTAGAGATCAATAAAAGTTCAACTAAATGCAGGTGTCATCAAGAACATGGGTGTCATCTATTTTTTATTACTTATATATAAATTATTATTATTTAACTATTTACTTATATAACTTATGAACACACTACTTATCATATTGGGTCTTTTAGGGGTTTCTTTGGTGGAGACCTACTAATTTATAATCACACCCTACTCGTGATTCAATGGAAATTAGGAACCTAAGAAGACAATACTATTTATCACATGGGCTTGTTTTTATGTAGGGCTTGATTTTTAATGCTTTGAAACTCTAGGAATGAGTAAGACGATGGGTCCGCGTTAGACTTAGGAACAGTTTGGTATAGATTTTTATCCCCTATTTCTTTTAACTGATTAGTACTACTTATGTATCTTCCACTAATAAGGGATCCGACATATAGGATACTTTATTTTAATAATGAAACTATTTTTATTTATTTCTAAAAAATTACATTATTGTGATATTTATATAGATGTTATCAATTTCAAATTATATTTTACAATAACTATTCTTTAATATAGGGAAATATTATCCCAACAATGTTTTTATAAGAAATATCAACTAGTTGGTAGCCTCTTGAATACGGGGAGGCTTGCCTAAGGTGTTGTGGTGAACTATTCTATCTACAGTTCAGAGAGTGAGATGGTCCGGGGTATCCTAGAGTTATATCAGAGCATTATTTTAGTTTTTTATTACTATTTGTTCATGGTATGTTGGAGACTAATATTGTTTTGGAGCTTGGTAACGAGTTCATTTATGGGTGATGGTGGTCCTATGTATGGGAAAAGCTGAGTTTCCTTGGGTGGGAATTAGTGTTCTTGCATTTCACTTTTACAGTTGATTGATTTTACCCATTAGTGACACACTTGGGTGTGATGTTATTTATTTATGAGGTTCTATCTGTTGACACAGTATGTAAAGAGAGGGTGTTTTCATTCATGAATCATGCTAAGAAGACATGATTTATATGTCATCCATATATTACTTTTGATTGATGGTTTCTAGGATTCAAATGTTTTGGTATTATATTTATTATCTGTAGATTTTGTATTATAGTTGATTATATCAACCTATAGTTATTAATAATAGATAGGGTTTGGTATTTAAAGTGTTCAAAAATATTTATATTTTTTACATATATTTTTATGGTGTCATTATTATTGACCAATTTCTTAGTTTACATTATGCTAACTTGAATGTATAAATGAATTATAAGACATGGTTTCGATTAGATAAAGTTCTAGTAAGAGAATTATAATAATTGTTCCTATATAACTTGGGAATAAAACTCTATCTATCTAAATCCCTGAAATTTTAAAACTTGATAAATCTTGAGAATTTTGAAAAATATTCAATAATGAAAAAATGAATCAAAAGGTGAATTTTTGGTGTTTAAATTTTATATCTTTTAATTAAATTGAGATGATAAAAGATTTAAAAATTTACATGATTTGGTGATGTGTTTTCCTAGTGGATGTGGTTTTACCTAGTATACAAGTGGTTTGGGATATGATATATCCCTTGTTTTGAGACCCTTAGTTAAGGGTTGCGAGACCTTGATGTTGTTGGGAAATGAACTTGAGATTTGGAGGTTTCACCTTATTTTTTCATTTCATGTGGGGATTATGAATTTTGATAATTATAGGTTGTGTTAGAACTTAGTGTGGGCGTCTTGGATTATAATACTAGTGTTAGTGGGTGTGTATCTTTTTGTATGGGACCTAGCAGGAATGGTTAACACTGGAGAATTATATTTTGTGTATTTTTTTTATCAAAAAGTGTCTTGTGAGAGAAAATAATCCATTATTAAAAATTAGGTTGTTATCCTGAATTAGTGAATTTGGTGGTCAAGGGTGACCATGAGAGCCCCCTCGTTGTTGCAGGTGTTTAGATACATGGGGAGCAGGTAAACACTATAACACACTGTTAACATTCTAACAGGAACATTTTATATTTTTCCTGGTTTTTCTTTTTTGTTTTTTGGGTAGGGCAGTGAAAGAAATGATAGGATACTTAAAATGGCGAAGTAATGAATTTTTTTTTGTTTTTTCATCATTAAACCTTTAGGTTTGGTAGTATGTTGAGGATTTACACGCCATGCAATGTAGTCACACAATGTGTAATCGTTTCCCATCATATTCCATGAAACCAGTACATCACGTTAAAGGAATCACCACTTGTATAGTTTAAATACTGCTTATAAATTAGAAAGTGGGTTTTTAATAATAGTTTACGGGGTTTTTGGAAAATCAGGAACTTGAAAATTACACGAAGTGAATTTGTGTAACACATCATGTAATGTCTTGAGTGACGGTTTTAAGCAGGTGCATCAACTGAAAAATATCATTCCCTTTCCTGTAGGTTTCCATTCTCTCAACCTAGATCCATCTATAGGAAAATTTGGATCCCTATAACTCTCCCTTATTGGTTTGTTCATTGATTGACCATTATTGTGGTTGTAGTGTGTATCTCTTGGTAAGAGCTATCACTGTCCCTTAATATTTTTATATTCATCTTCATCTTTTTCTTTACCTACATAGATCTTGATAGATAATCTTGGGAGTGATTGTTGAAAACTTTATGTTGTTTAATCTTGTTAATATGTTTAGTTCCAAGATATTCAAGGAATTCCTTCTCGTTGGTGAGTCCAATTGTGGGTGTTGTGTTTCCATAAAAGGGTATGTGGTTCTGTTTAATATGGTCAATATATTGCCCTTGAATTTTTTTAATTTTTTATGTTTATCTCAATTAAATTGTGAAAAACCAATTTGTTGAAAATTGAGTTTTGATTTGACTTAGTATAGAAATTTTAGGGACAACCTGTAATTCCAATGGAATTGGAAACTCATGTGTGTTTTGAATTTGATGGATTTTGTGAAAAAATTATTTATGATTTGATTTTACGAAAAAATGGCTTAAATTGTTGTATAAGAACCTATAATGGGGTTTATCTTGAAAAAATAAATAATTACCTAAAGAAACCATGTTTTTGAGTTTTAATTGGAAATTGGAATATTGAAACCAAAAACGGGGAATTGTATTTTAAAATAATTTAAAATAGTTTTCCAACTATTTATTGATTTTTTAAGAAAACACGATCCTATGTAGTTATTAATTTATTTTAGAAAAATAGTATTGGCTGGTAATTACCTAGAAATGGATTTATTATTTACGTCTCAAACATAAACATAGTTTGGAGGATCTTATCCCCAGTGGAATTTTTATGGGTCTTATTCGACATGAGCTAGAGGGACAAGTTTACACATTCCCATGATCATAGAAATGTGTGTTTAAGGACTACACAAATAGAAAATATCATACCTCTTGGTAGATGACTATGTTTATTATTGTGGTGTTTTGATATACATTTACCATTGACCGTGGTCTTCTTTATTCATTCATACTTTTGATTTACATAAACTATTTTATATAAAATGTTTACAGAAGTCATTTTTTGAAATGTTTCTATCAATTCAAATGAAAAAATTTTTAGTTTTAAATATGAAATGTGTACAACCATGAAATTTTATTTTGAAATTGAAAGAATAATTTTGTTTACTGATTATGGAATATTTTTATGGAATAATTTTTGAGACCCTACTAGGAGTTTAACTCACACCATACCTTTTTCTTTGAGTATATATTTATTTCATCTTGACAAGTTTGAGAAAGGGGAAAGCACAATATGGAGGTGAACTACTACAAAAAAACACTTTTAATAGTGATAGAATAGACCATTATTAGCATTAGAAAAGTTCTGATAACCTTATTGTGGTTTAAAGTCCATATATTTTATTTTTTATAAAGAATTTCTGATAAAGGATATATTTATCTATGCAAATAAAAGTGTTGATAAAAGTCCCCATTAATCAGTGCATTTATTTAGTGCTAATAAATTGTAAAAACCCAGCTATTTAGTAAATAATATGTTTTATTTTCTATTAATAATTATTAATTACAGGGGATTCTCTGTCATATAGAGTACTAAACTTGCAACAATGTATTTCTTTAAAATCTTATGTTGCACAAAACTTTGAGTTATACTAAAAATAATAATAAAATAATATTATTATTTTAAATGGATGTTAACTCCTTGCTATTGTATTAAAGGGAATGAATAGAACTAACTATAATATGATTATAATTTTTTGTTAAATGTCTTTAATTTTATTCAATAAATTTTAGAGTCCGAAAATAATAATGAATCCAACATTAAGCATGAAATACTCTAATATTTTTTAAAAGTTTGGTTTACCACATTTTATTGCAGAAACATTTTTAAATATAGTTTTGACACCTTTATATGTTCTATATAGTGAAATTAATATCTTATTTAGAAGCATAAAATCAAATTTTACTTTGGATAAATTTCTTGTAATTTCCTGATAAAGTTTATTTTTATTGAATAGTGAAAATACCACATTTTAAATCAAAACTCCATTTTCCCCTAATTTATTTATATAGTTAGATTATAATATTAAATTGTTTTAAATAGAAATTTGATTTTATTTTTATCATTTAATAAAAATTTGGTTATTGGAAGTAAATTATCATTGAAATTGGACATAAATACATGTCAATGTTTTGGTAGTTTTTACTTCTTAAAACACGTTTTTTTGGTTTCGACAATAAGAATTAATTTTTAATTAATTTCTATAACTTCTTTTTTTTGAATTTAAAAAAATTTAATCTATATTTGGAATCATTTGGTCCAGATGTTTTAAATTGGTACTTTCTATTTTTAGACATTATGAATAAAGACTTTAGTAATTATTTTATTTACCATGGTTAATGGGTACATCTGCTAAATTAGAGTAAAAAAATAACATTATAATAATTTTAAACTAGCTTAACATGTATTCTAATCCTATTGGATAATATATTTCTGACCATGGGCATCCTCGGGTCAAATTTGGGGACCCCATGGAGCCACTTTACTAAGAAAATGAAATTTTATAAGAAATAATTTTACCTAAAGAATAATGTAACATAAACATGTATCTTTTAGTAAATTTTTATATGGGGTTATATAAGTCATATATTATACTATAAATAGTCATTATAAATATAAAAATATTTTATAAATCATGTTATTTTATTTAAAATATTTATACAAAAAATAAATAATTTTATTTATAACACAATGATGATGTAGTGATTACCTTATTATTGAATAATTTAAATAAATGAGATTATAAATATTAAAATAAATTTATTTTGAACCTGTGTATTCCATCCATGAATTTTATGGATGATAATAGCTTTTAATATTTTAATTAATTATGTTTTTTAGAAATAATAAAGTCTTTATGGATATATAAAAAGTCAAGATATGAATAGTATGAAAATTGACATAAATGAGTCTTTAAAACAAATACTATTTTATTAAATGATATATTAGTACTCAAAATCTTTGATTCATCCAAATGAATTAGATAATGTTTAACATGTCATTAATTAACCACTTGAGGTTCTATTTTTATTTTATATTAACTATAGTGACCATATAGTATTAATATACAAGAAGACATGGTAAGAGTCAAATTAGTTAACTATGGGTTAAAGCTAAAGGATAAGGTTATATTTGTGCCCTATAATTTTCTAAAACCTATTGGTTGAGAGGTTGTGGACACAATAGAATGTCATCCTTGAAATAAATGACTTTGGGATCATTTCAAACAAAAAATAAATTTATAATAAAATAATATTTCAAGATATTCCTTAAGTGCCCCTCCTCCCTCTTATAAAAGGTCATCATATTTACCCATTTAATCACACCTCTAAAGCCCCTTGTATCATAAACACAATGCTCAAATAAGCTACCAACATCCCTCTATTCCTCCTATAATCCTTACCTTAGGTAGAAGGCAATTTAAGAAATCCTTTTGGCTTAAACCAAAGGGAGTTACCCAATTTAGAGGTAACATCTTCTCTCAAGTTATTTTCTTTTCTTTTACTTCTTCAATATCTATTATATTCTTATTGTTTTATTAAATAAAAACACAAGTATCCTCAATATACTAGGATTTTTTATGATAAGTATTCTAACTACACTTGCACACACCATTATCTAATGAATACAAACATATTGTTTCTATGTATGATGAACTGTTGTCTCAGGAAACAACGATTATTCGATTTCCCCTATCACATATCATGGTGTCTATTATGATGGAACTTTATTTATATATGATTTATATTATGTTTATATTGTCTCTATGATTCTGTAATTTTTATTTACAACATAACTTTATGCTTTTCATGATGTGTAAACACGATAATTTGATTTAGGGAAGTGCAGACTACTGACCCCTCAAAGTTATATGACTCGTTCATGCCATACATGGAACGTAAAAAAATATGGAGTTAATGAAATTATGTAACATATATAAGTATAAAATTAGACTATAATTATAATATACATTTGTATCATTACAGTTTTCATTCCTTTAAATATGAAATAGAAATGATAGTAGCTTTCATCTGTACGTATGGATTACCGTCTCCTTGAACGGTGCATTTAATTTATTATCTCAAAATGTTATTAACTATTTTAAATACATATATATTAGATAAATATGATATATATGAATAATATTCGGGAGGTAATGGAATTTAGACCACTTGGAAGAATTGTAATTATAACAAGATGATTTTTGACTAAAATACCCAATGTTGACAAAATGATGGATGTTAACTTAAATAATAATGTAATTTTTATAACATGGTAACAAGTAATATAAAAAGAATAATAAATCGGAAAAAGGTCATTAAGAAAGTACAAATTAAATTAAGTTTATTATTAATGAATAACAAGGAACTTACATGACAAATCAGACTCAAGGTAAGGGACTTCATCTCAATCTCCTTTCATTGAGGCATATTTTAATATAAACCTCTTTATTTAACATAGTTTATAATAAAACCCTTTGAATTTTACTTTTATTCAAAGGGAATATTTTTTATATGATGTGTTTTACTAAATGACCAAATGAATGTTTTTAATGTATGTTGCGATAATGACCTCTCTGCCACCATAATCGTTATTTGGATTCCTCTATAAGATTTAATGTTTTTAAAAGGAAAAGAAATACCTTATTACATTATTGGTGTTTTGGAATTGAAAATGGTTTTTGAAATGGATTGAGTAATTAAATATCTTGAAATTATTTCCTGTGATAGCAAATGAAATTTTATTAGGGTAATGTTGATATTTGAAATAATTTATGTGTTAAGATTATATAATGGTAATCGAAAATTTGACAAGTGGTTACGGGGTAAACCAATGATGGATGGTTACATGATAAAACAAATGATGGGTGGTTCTGTGAAAAACCAGGAAAGGGTGGTTACATTATAACCTGTATTGCAGTAGGTATGGAAGCTGGTCATATGACTATTCCAATTAGTGATACTTGTGGAAGTCGACCATATGGTTATTCTATTTAAGTATGTTAATGTTCCAAGTTACCTTTATATGTTATATGTTTCTTTCTATGGGATTGTCATAATATTTTGGTTATAGAAATGGTAAGAAATGAGCTTATATTCAGTGAAGTATATTTACTACTTAAAGGTGAAAAGTATTACCTTATAATAATTTATTCATTGTTTTTATGTTATCACAAGACTAACTATTTTCTTTATTTATGTATCCCTTACTGATATTTTTATGCTCATCCCATGTTTTGAGATGTTATTCACAAGACATGAAGAAGAATAGATTCAAGGATAAGATCAAAGAAAAGTTATGCTTTTTTAAGCATGAAACAATATAGTGCATCTTTTTAAGGAGTTTCTATTTTATGAAAAAATGGATAGTGAGTAGAAGTCTCTAGTTGTAATATTTAAGATGTTATGTATACGTTATGATCTAATTCTATAAATACATAAACTCGAAGAGATCCTTAATGTGAATTAAAGTCATATTATTGACTTATCTCAAGAATAAGTAATGTTTATGGCTGGGTCTTTATAGTTGGTATTAGAGGTCGCTTTAGATTACTTTAGGAGTTACAATTTTGTTAATAGAATACCCATAAAATATTTTTACTTGATGGTCAAATTGAAATGATATATCATTTTATGATTACCACTTTTATTCTTCTAAGATATGTTTTTTCAGAATAGTTTTCCACATAGGAAACATGGCATCTATGCTGGGAGGGAATACAAAGGGAAATAACATTCTTAATAAACACCATGAGATGGTTGGAATCTGAATTGAATAATTGTTTTCAGTAAAGGATCAGTTGAATCAGGTGATAAATAGTGGTGGTGTCCTTACATGAAATCAACTAGAACAACCGTAGTTTCATATTTCTATCATAGAGCACTTCATGAGGTAACATCCCCTATCATTCAGAGGATCATCTATCCCTGACCAAGCTGAAGGGTGGATTAAAGCATTGGAAAAGATTTTTTATGTCATGTCTTATTCAAAAAATCAAATGGTTAGTCTTGCAATTTATCATTTTTAAGGTGAAGCTAATCAGTGTTAGTCAATGATTAAAAATATTAGAGGGATTGAAGAGATTTATGCCATGGAATGGGATGAATTTAGGAATATATTCATTGAGAAATATTTTCCTAAGGCTATTCAACTTAGGATGGAAAACAATTCATGGAATTGAGACAAAAGGAGGAATATTTGGTGGATGCATGTGAAAAAAATATCCCTCATCCCTGGAGGTACATCCCAAATTTTATCCAGGATATTTATAGTAAGATAAATCAGTTTTATTTAGGATTGAAGCTGAAATATGGAAGGGCATTAGATTCTCATGAGTTCAAAAGCAATGAGAAACTTGTAGGATGTTCTAAGAAGGTAAAAATAGTGTTTTCTGATTAGAATGTATCCCATGAGAGAAAAAAATAATAAATGAAGTTGGAAGTAAATGGAAAAGAATTCATCAAAGAAGCTTGGAGGTAAGAAAACCAAATTTCCAACTTGTGAGAAGTGCGGTAAAAGGAATCCAAGAGAATGTATTTCAAAATCTAGAAAGTGCTTCTGATGTGGTAAGACTAGTCATATTTCTCATAACTATAAGGAATATGATCAGGCAGGAAATGAAAAACTAGTGATAAGATGCTTTAGTTGCATAGAGTATGGACATTATGCCAATGTGTGTCCAAAACTGATTACCCAAGGTTGAAACCAACAAGATAAAAAGAATAAGGTCATGGAAAAATCATTTGAAACTACTATGATTGATGTGGGGATGTCAAATGAAGTGGTGACCAGTTTGTTATAGATTTATTCAAAATATTCCAATACTTTATTTGACTCTGGATCTTCATGTTATTTCATTTCTGAGAGAATTGCAAGTAAACTGGACAAAGAACCTCTTGAAAGTGATATAGAGCTTTTGGTAAAAACTCTAGGTAGAAGTATTAAAGCAACCAAGATTTATAGGAATCCTCATATTATCATTAGTATGGTAGTCTTTCCTGAAAATCTTGTTGACATTTACATAGTGGAATTTGATATCATTTTGGGTATGGAATTGCTTTTAGTTTATCATGATAAAATATATTATAAATACAAGAAAGTATAATTCAATTATTTAATAAATTTGATAACATATCAAGAAGCTTAAATATTAATTAATGATGGTAGTGAAAGTTATCTGGATAATATTTTGGAAAAGAAATAAACAGTTTTGATTGGTTACATTTTAGTTGTGAATAAATTCACATATGTTTTTCCTAATGAAGTGCCTTGTATTGTTCCAAATCAGGATGTCAAATTTACTATTTATTTAGTCCATAATGAAAAACCTATTTCTAAGCCCCCTTATGGAATGGATCAAGTAGAACTGGTGGAATTAAATAATCAATTGCAATAATTATTTGATAAAGGTTTCATTCGACCTAACACTTCACCATGGGGTGCTCGAGTGTTACTTTTGAAAAAGAAATATGGTTCTATGAGACTATGTATTGATTATAGAGACTTCAATAAAATCACTAATATGAACAAGTATCCATTGCCTTATATAAATGATTTTTTTGATCAGCTCGAGGGAGCTGAGTATTTTTAGAATATTTATTTGAGGTATTTGTACCATCAGCTGAAGGTGAAGGATGATGATATTACAAAGATAGATTTATGAATGAGATATGGGCATTATGAGCTTGTAGTTATGAACTTTGGGTTATCTAATGCACCTGATATGATTATGAATCTCATGAATGGAGTCTTTCATTGGTTTCTGGATCAGTTTGTGGTTGTTTTTATAGATGATATATTGGTTTATTCTAAAAGGAGAGAGGAAAATGAAAGTCACTTTAGTATTTTTTTGAAAACATTAAAAGAAAATAATCTATATAGAATGTTTATTAAGTGTACATTCTGGTTTACAATTTTTTTTTCTTTGGTCATATTGTTTAAAAATATGGCATAACTATTGAACCATCTAAAAAAATGTTGTTGAAGAGTGGCCAAGACCTACCAATATCACAAAGATTTGTAGTTTTCTTGGTTTAATGGGTTATTTCCAATGGGTTTTTGAAATATTTTATCGGTTACCTAGCCCCCTAACTATGTTAACATGTCAGGGAGTTCAGTTCATTTGGAAATAACAATTTTATTATAATTTTTAGGAACTGACAAAAAGATTGGAAATTCTTCATTTTTGGCCTTGCCTTCTGAAAGTGACGAAATTTTTATCTATAGTGATACTTTGTTGAAAGGACTTATCTGTGTCCTTATAGAGAATGATCTCGTAATTTTTGATGTTTCACAAATGTTGAAACCTCAAGAGTTAAATTACTCTACCCATGATTTCTAATTAGTTTCTATTGGTTTTGAATTAAAACTTTGGAAGCATCATTTTTATGGTGTAAAGTGTGAAATACATACTAATCACAAATGATTGAAGAATATATTCGCTCAGAAATAATTAACCAGAGATAGAGGAGATGGCAATAAATAATCAAGGATTATGATTTCATGATCCATTATCATCCTAGAAAAGAAAAGTAAAGTGGATGACTCTTTCAGTTGAATGAGTAATGCTACCTTAACACTACTACTTTTGGAACAAGATCCTTTAGTTTTTGATTTGATGAATTTTTGATTGGAAGTGGTTAGTACATAGAATTACTTGGTTTTTTTCTGGTGGAAATGAAATCATTGATATCAGACATAATTAAGAAATCACAGAAAGAAGATAAGGAGTTGTAGAAAAAGGTATAATTAGTTATGAAGGGTAAGTTACCAAAATTTAACATTGATAAAGACTATGTTTTGATGTTTGGAAAAATATTATGTGTTCCTTGTGATTCCTAGTTGAAGAAAGAGTTATAATCTGAATCTTATAGTTCCCCATTTTCAATTCATTCTAGAATTACTAAGATGTACAGAGATCTTCATAAGTATTTCTAGTGGGATGGATGAAAAGAGATATTTCTGACTATACTCTAAAGTGTATGATTTTTCATTAGGTTAAAGTCGAGCGACAGATACCAAAATGGATGCCTGATCCTTTTTAAGTGCCAGAGTGGAAATGGGAAAATGTGTCTATAGATTTCATAGTGGGGTTACCAAAAGCATCTCAAGGTAATAATGAAATCTGGGTTATTGATGATCTATTGAATAAATCTGGTCATTTTCATTTTATTCAATATACTCTATCCCAAGATCAACTTTCTCAATTGTATATTAAATTGATATTCAAGTTACATGGAGTTCCTATATCTATTTAATCATATCGTGATCCTAGGTTCACTTATAAATTTTTTAAAGGCATTCAAAAATCATTGGGAACTAAATTAAATTTCAGTACAACTTTTCATCCTCATTCCGATGGGTATTCAGAAAAAATAATTTAGTCCTTGGAATATATGATATGTACTTGTTCAATGGATTAACAAGGAATTTGGGACAAATATATTTCTTTATTTGAGTTTTCTTATAAAAATAGTTTTCATTTTAGTATAAAGATGACACCATTGGAAGCATTATATGGAAAGCGACGTCGAACTCTATCTTTTTGGGATAAAGTAGGTGAAAAGATGTTTATGGGACCGAAATTGTTAGATGCGATGGTAGAAAATGTTTTGTTTATTTTGAAGCACTTGAGGAAAGCATGGATCAGGAAGAAAATTAATGTGGATAACTAGAGGAATGATCTTTTTTTAGAGGTAGTTGATCATGTATTTCTCAATGTTTTTATATGGAAAGGTGTGATTCCTTTTTGGTAAAAAGGGAAAGTTGAGTATGAAGTTCACTAGGCCATATGAAATCCTATAGAAAGTTGGATCGTTTACCTAAAGGTTGGATTTACCAAAACATTTATCCTAGTTAAACAATGTTTTTCATGTTTCAATGTTGATAAATTATATGTTATATCCCTCTCATGTTTTGAGTCCAGAGATAGTTCGGTTGGAAGAGAATCTTTATTATGAGGAAAAACCAGTCCAGATTCAGGACCAAAGAGAGAAAGTATTTCAGAATAAGGTGATTCATTGGGTAGTATTTTGTGAAAAAACCATATGGTTGAAGAGGTAATGTGGTAATCTGAAAGTATTATAAGGGATAAATACCCCAACTTATTTGATAAGTGAATAAAATGGCAGGGACGCAATTCCCAAAAGGGGGGAAGGACATAACAAACCAAGTATTTATAGAATAATACTATTTATTTTCTATTAATATTTACGAATTAAGGGGGATTATTTTCCCGATAGTGTACTCAAAACACAATAATGGTTTTCTTTAAAATCATACGTTGCACACAACTTTGAGTTATACGAAAAAAATTAGATAATAATATTATTATTTTAAATGGTAGTTAACACCTAGCCATTTTATTGGAGGGAATGAAAAAACTAAATAATATATGATTATTCATTTTTTTAAATGTATTTAATTTTATCCAATAAAATTTAGGGCCTTAAAATAAGAATGAATCTGATTTTAAGCATGTAATACTCGAATATTTTTTTAAAGGTCGGTTAACTGCCTTTTGATGGAGAACCCATTTAAAATCTTGTTTTTGAAACCTTTATATGTTATATTTTATAAAATAAACTTTTTATTTATAAGAGGAACATCAGAATTTACTTTGGATAAATTTTTGGCAATTTTCTAATAAAGTTCATTCTTAATAAATAGTGAAAAATAACGCATTTTATGTCAAAAATACATTTTTATCTACTTTATTTATATAGTTAGATTGTACTCTTAATTTATTTAAAAGTGAAATTGGATTATATTTTTATTGTTTAATTCAATATTGGTCATTGGAAGTAATTTAACTTTGAAATTGGACATAAAAAATGTCAATATTTTGGTAGTTTATACTTCTTAAAACATGCTTTTTGGTTTTGAAAATGGGTATTAATTTTAAATTAATTTCTATAACTTCTATTTTTCAAATTTGAAAAAATGGATTCCATATTTGGAATCAGAATGTCCAAATTTTGTAAATAAGTACCATTTTTTTAGAAGTTATGAATAGTAACTTCGGTAATTATTTTATTTACTATGGTTAAATGGGAAATATGGTAAATAAGGTTACAAAAATAATATTATAATAATAATAAACTACCCTAACATGTATAATAATCTTATTGGATGAGATATGTCTGACCATGGGCATCCTTGGGTAGATTTTGGGACCCAATGGAGCGATTTTAATGTGAAAATGAAATTTTATAAGAATTAATTTTAAGTAAAGAAAAATGTAACATAAACAAGAATGTTTTAGTAAAACATTTTTTATATGGGGTTATATAAGTGATATATTCAACCAAAAATAGTAATTATAAATATAAACTATTTTATAAATCATTTTATTTTATTTATAATTCTTAGACATCGAATAAATAAATTTATTTATGACACAATGATGATGTAGAGAATATCTTATTAATGAATGATTTAAATAAATGAGATTATAAATGTTAAAAAAATTATTTTGAATCTTTTTATTCCATCCAAGAATTTTAGGTACATGTATTAATTTTTATCTTTGAGTTAATGAAGTTTTTTTTAAATAATCATGTTGTTATGGGTTTTTAAAAAGTCGCAATATGAATAGTATAAAAATTTACATAAATGAGTTTTTAAAACAAATACTATTGTATAAAATGATACAATTTTCTTAAAAATCTAAGATTTGACCAAATTAGTTAGATAATATTTTAAATTTCATTAATTAACCACTTTAGGTTCTATTGAAATTTTATTGTTACTATATTAACCATATAGTACGAATATACAAGAAGACATGTTAAGAGTCAAATTAGTTAACTAAGGCTCAAAGCTAACAGATAAGGGTATATTTGTGACATAAAATTTTATAAAACCTATTAATTGGTATGTTCTTGACCCAAATGCATCTTTTATTTTAGATAAATGACTTTGGTACCATTTGAAACCGAAAATCAATTTATAATAAAACAATATTTCAAGATATTCCTTAAGTTCCCCTCCTCCCTCTTATAAGAGGCCATCACCTCTGCTCATTTAATCACACATCTCAAGCCTCTTGGATCATCCAAAATCTGCCCAAAAAAGCTTCCAACATCCCTCTATTCCTCCTATAAGCCTTAACTTAGGCAAAAGGCAATTCAAGAAAGCCTTTTGGCTCAAATAAATGGAGTTACCCGATTTAGAGGTGACGTCTAATCTCACGTTCTTTAATTTTATTTTACTTATTCACTCTTTATTATATTATTAATTTTTGATTACATAACAATAATAGTATCCACAATATGCTATGGTTTTTTATGATAAGTATTTTAACTATACTTACAGACACCTCCATCTAATGGATATGAATATACTATTTCTATGTATAGCGAACTGCGGCCTCACGAAACGATGATTGTTTAATTTTAACCTAACGCCTATCATGGTGGCCATTTTGATGAATCTTTATTTATATGTGATATATATTATGTTTATATTGTCTATATGATTTTTGAATTTTTATTTAAAACATACCTTTATGCTTTTCAGGATGTGTTAAAATGATAATTTTATTTGAGAAAGTGCGGAATACCACCCCCGCAAAGTGATATGACTCGTTCACGCCATACCTGGAACATATAAAGGATGGATTTAATGAAATTATGAAACATATATAAAATATGATATTATACTATAATTATAATATAACTATGTATCATTAAGTTTTCATTCCATTAAATATGAAATAGAAATGAAATTAGCGTTCATGCATACGTACGACTTACCGTATTCATGAACGGTGCATTTAATTTCTTAACTCCAAATGTTAAGGACTATTAAAAATATATACATACTGGATATATATGATATATATGAATATTATTATAGTGATAATGGACTTTTGACAACATGGAAAATTATAATTATAAGAAGTCATTTTCGACTCAAGTTCCCAATATCGACAAAACGACCGATATTAACTTAAATAATTATGTAATTTTTATAAAAAGATATTAAGTGATAGAAAATAAATAATAAACTTGAAAAAGGTTATTAAAAACGTATAAATTAACATAATTTTATTATTCTAGAAGAACATGGAACATACGTGATGAATCTTACTCAAGGTAAGGGACTTCGTCTGAATGTCCTTTCATTAAGGCATATTTTAATATACACCTCTTTCTCTTACACAGTGTATAATAAACACCTTTTAATTTTACTTTCATTCAAAGGGAATCATTTTTCTATGAATCATGTTACTAAATTAAAAAAGGAATGTTTTTAACGTGTGTGGTGTCAATGACCTCTCCACAACAGTAATCATTATTTGGCATCCTCTATTAGCCTTAATATTTTTAAAAGTAAAAGAAATCCATTATTCCATTTTTGGGTATTTTGGTATTGTAAATGGGTTTTTAAATTGATTGAGTATTTTAATATCTTGAAATGATTTCTTATGATTGAAAATGAAATTTTATTAGTGTAATGTTGATATTTGAAATATTTTATGTGTTATAATTATATAATGGTACTTGAACTGTTGACAGGTGGTTACGTGATAAACCAATGATGGGTGGTTATGTGATAAACAAAATGATAGGTGGTTTCATGATAAACCAAGGATGGGTGGTTATGTTATAACCTTCAATGCATTGGGTATGGTAGTTGGCCGTATGGCTATTCCATTTTTTGATATGTATGGAAGTCGACCTAATGGTTATTCCATTTTAGTATGTTTGTGTTCTAAGTTATTTTTATATCTTATATGTGGCTTTCTATAGGCTTGTGGAAATCTTTTGGTTATAGAAAAGTTAAGAAACAGGAATATATTCATTGAAGTATATTTACTACTTCTTAAAGGTGAAAATTATTACCTTATAATAATGTTTTCATGGTTTTTAGGTTATCCAAAGACTAATAGTTTTCTTTCTTTATGTATCCCTTACTCAACTTTTTTTATGCTAGTCTCAAGTTTTGAAATATTTTTCACAAGACATGAAGAAGAATAGAGTCAAGGATGGGATCAAGGAAAATTTATGATGTTAAAACATGAAACAACATCATGCTTATTTTTAAAGAGTTTTTGTTTTATGAAAAAATGGATAGTGAGTAGAAGTGTATACTTGTAATATTTAAGATGTTATGTATAAGTTATTACATAATTATCTAAATCTATAAACCTAAAAATATCCTCAATGTTAATTAAAGTCAAATTATTGACTTATCTCATGAATAAGTAATGTTTAAGGCAGGTTCCATACATAAATAGTATATTTTTCTTCAATTTTAAAAGCATAAAAAATGGAAACTTTTATCAAAACTTTTATTTTTCCTGATAAAATTATGAAGTCTCAGCACTTTTTAATGTGCTGATATATATATAAACTTTATTAGCACCTAAATAAGTGTCGATAAGGGAGTACATTATCAATGCTTCCAAACGTGCTGATAAAGGAAAGATTTATCAATGCATTTAGTAGCACAGATAGATGTGAAAACTATACTGTGATGTTGTAGCACACTGCATCACCAGAAATAGGTGCAATGTGCTGCAATAACTCACTTCATTAGTATAAATATCAATAAAAATTAACAAAATAAGGTACAAATATTGTATTTAAATGAAATAAAATTTCTAAAAAAAATAAAAGGAAAAGAAAATTTTATTATAGAGTATGAAAGTTGTTTTTTTGATTAAAATTAATGTCAGTTTTGAATACAAAAGTCACACTTAGAGTCATACAGGTCATATTATGCATCAAATTGAGGCAAGGATAAATGATACATATCGCAAATTTTTCATGGGTCATTTTCCTAAAGTATTAAAATATCTGGAATGAATTTTCTCAGTTTTGAGTTTGTCTGCTATTTTTTTGATTAAAATTAATGTTAGTTTTGAATAAAAAGACACACTTGGAGTCATACTGATCACACCGTGCATCAGATTGAGTTTCAACTGATCCCTACATATCAAAAATGATGTGTGGATCATTTTAATGAAGTTACAAAATAATAAAAATGCATTTGATCAGTTTTGAGTACGTCATTTATTTTTTTTACTAAAATTAATGTGAATTTTGAATAAAAAAGATGCACTTGGAGTCATACCAGTCCCACCGTGCATCAGATTATGGCGCAGATGAATGCTTCCCATCCCAAATGACTCATGGATAATTTCTTAAAGTAGTAAAACAATAAAAATTAATTTTATGAGTTTTGATAATGTCAGTTATTTTTTTGATTAACATTCAAGTCACTTTTGAATAGAATTGATGTAGTTGGAGTCTTATCGTTCACACTGTGTATCAGATAGAGGTAAATAAGATCCATACACATCAAATATTATGTATGGAATATTATGATAATGTAATAAAATAACCTGAATTTGTTTTATTTGTTTTGAGTATGTCATTTGTTTTTTTTACTAAAATTAATATCAATTTTGAATAAAAAAGATGCATTTGGAGTCACACTCTGAGTCATCTTGAGGAGTGATTGAATGATACATGTCCAAAATGACTCATGTATTGTTTTACTAAATTATAAAATCAATCTAATTGCTTATTCTCACCTTTGGGTATGTAGGTTGTTTTTTTATTAAAATTAATCTCAGTTTTGAATAAAAAGATGCACTTGGAGTCATACCATTCACACAGTGCATCAGATTGAGGTGAGGATAGTACCTATACAACAAAATGAGGTATGGATCATTTAAATAAAGTACAAAAACAATCCGAATTCATTTTATCAGTTTTGAGTATGTAAGTTTTTTCACTAAAATTAGTGTCACTTTTAAATAAATAAGATACACTTGGAGTCATACCATTCACACTGTCCTTTATATTGAGGTGAGGCTGATAACTATATGTCACAAATGACTTATGATTTGTTTTCCTAAAGTACCAAAATAATTACAACATTTTTTCTTGGTTTTGAGTATGTCAGTTGTTTTTTAACTAAAATTACTTTCAATTTTGAATAAAAAGGCACACATGGAGTCATACCAATCACACTATGCATTTGATTGAGGAAAAACTAAATTATACACATCCGAAATGACTCATGGATCGTTTTCTTAAAGTATAAAAACAATAAAAATTCATTTTATCAGTTTTGAGTATGTCATCTGTTTTTTTGATTAACGTTAAGCTAACTTTTGAATAAAAAACACAATTGGAGTCATACCGGTCACACCATGCATCATATTGTTTTGAATCTGATCCTTACACATCAAAAACGAATCATGGATCACTGTCATAATGTTCCAAAATAATCTAAATTTGTTTTTTCAGTTTTCAGTATGCCAGTTTTTTTTACAAAAAATAATGCCGATTTTGAATAAAGAACCCAAACTTGGCATCACACAGTGTGTCAGATTAACATGAAAATAAATGTTACACATCCCAAAGAACTCATTTATTATTTTAATAAAGTATCAAAACAACTGGAATGTGTTTCCTTATTTTTGAACACGTCACTTGTTTTTTTGATTAAATTTAACGTCAATTTTGAATAAAAAGACACATTTGGAGTCATAATAGTCACATCATGGGTTAGATTGAGGTGCAGATGATACATACGTATCAAAAATGATGTATGGATCTTTTTCATAAAGTATTAAAACAATAATAATTCATTTTCTCAGTTTTGAGTAGGTGACTTTTTTTTACTAAAATTAATATCACTTTTGAATAAAAAAGACACAATTGGAGTCATACTAGTCACACAGTGAATCCAATTAGTTTTAGATGATCCCTATATGTCACAAATTACATATGTATCATTTTCCTAATGTACCAAAAACAATACAAATAAATTTTCTCAGTTTTGAGTATTCCACATGTGTGTTTTTACTAAAATGTCATTTTAAACTTGAAAGATTAAAAATGGATCTTATCTTAATTTACAAATGTTGTGTATAATTTTAAACAATTGTTCTCAAACAAAATCATGGTATGATCTTTATTATATATCATTTACCAAAGTTTTTTTTATTATTTTCAAGTCATCATTTCTTATCCTCCTCTATCATGGTCTCCACCTTGGTCTCCACCTTGGACATTGCCTTTGACTCCTCCTCCACATCAGTCTTCAACTCAAAATATACTTCTTCCTTCACCTCTTCCTATGACTCTTCCTTCCCCTCCACCTTCAGGTTTGTTAAAAAAATTATTTTTTGTAGGTCAATGATTCAAAACAAATTGATTTCCTCTATTAATATTATAAGGAACCAGCCTTAAACATTACTTAATCTTGAGATATTTCAAGAATACACCTTGAGGACCTTTTCAGGTTTAGAGTTTTAGAGAATTAGATCATAAAACTTGCATTACACCCCACATTTAAACAAAGTGGTTACAATAAAAGATAGTATTCATTTTTTACCATCAACTGAGACATATTTAAAATAAAAAATGGATTCTTTCTTGAGACATACTTGACACTATCATCATATCATGTACCCTTCCCTTGACCTGTGAAAAACGTTTCAAAAACATGGGATGAGCATAAAAAGCTCAGTAAGGGATATAAAAATATGGAAAGGAAACATGAGTACATGTATACAAAAGAATCAATGAAATCATATTCTACTCAGAAAACATAAGCACTTTTACATACCTCATCAAATCATGAATAAATCATAAAAATCATAAGACATAAAGGTAACTTGAGGCATTCATAACATTCTTACGTAGGGAGTTACTCTCTTGGTTATGTTTGGAATACCCATCACAGTATATTCCCTAAATCTCTTCAGAGAAACCTTAACATTTAACTCCTTCACATTACCCAATGCGTTGGAGAGCTATATTGGGCTCACCCGCCCTATGTTTATCACGGAACAACCCGTCTTCATAACAATGCCCAAGAACCATAACATAATCGTACCACATAAAACATGCATAAAGGAAACATAACATTTCCACATTTCAATCACAAGATATAAATACAGCACATTGATATAATAAAAAAATTATGAAAACCATTTTCAATACCAAAATAAAAGAAAATTAAAACATGGTATTTATTTTTCATTTTAAAAAAGGTATGGCTTGTAGAGGATGCCAAAACTCAAATAATGGTCACGGCGGCAGAGAAGTCATTGTCGCCGCATACGTATGACAAAAAAATTCTCTTTTGTCATTTAGTAAAATGATTTGTATAAAAAATATTCCTTTTGGATAAATGTTAAAGTCAAATGGGTTTATACACCGTATAAAAGAAGGTTGTGTATAAAACAAAATATGCCTCAATGAAAGGAGATTGAGACGAAGTCCCATACAAAGATCATTTTTTAAAATAAAATAGATCTATTATGTGTATTCACCATAAGTACAAATAAAGAAAGTACAAATACAAGATAGGACATAATAATATCATGTCATAATTTGAAAGTAGGAGATTAACCCAAAGAATGTAAATTGGGTTAAGAAGTTACCTTACCTCGGGTCCGACTTGACTCGATCTTTCTTTAATGTCCTGAATAATAAATTTGAGTTAATTTCTACTTGATTAAGAACCTTTTTCAAGTTCATTATTCCTTTTATATCACTTATTAACATGTTATGAACATTATGTAATCATTTAAGTTAACAACGGTTGTTTTGTCGATATTTGGTACTTGAGTCAAAAGTGAACTTCTTATATTTACAAGTTATCCACATAGGCAAATATCCATTATCTCAAGAATGATATTCATGATCTAGATTCCATATATATCATATATATCCAGTATATATATGCATTTATAATATTACATAATTATTTAGAGGTAAGAAATGAAATGCACCGTTTATGGAGATGGTAAGCCATACGTATGCATGAACGCTACTTTCATTTCTATGTCATATTAATGGAATTAAAACTAAATGAAAGATATGTATATTTTAATTCCAGAATTATATTAATCATTTAGATGTAACATAAATCATATATATCCATTATATATATGTACTTATAACAATACATTACATTTGGGGATAAGAAATGAAATGCACCGTTCATGGAGACGGTAAGCCGTACGTACGCATTAACGCTACTTTCATTTATATCTCATACTTTAATGGAATTAAAACATAATGATAAATAATAGTATTATAATTACAGTATGTTATAATATATAATATCATTAAATCTATCCTTTATACGTACCACATATGGTATTAACGAATCAAATCACTTTGTGGGGGCGGTAGTCCGCACTTCCTAAAATGAAGATATCACGTATACCCATAATGGAAGCCATAAAGGTATGAAATAAATGAAAAAGACAAAATCTTAAGTAAAACATAAACATATTATATATCATATATAATTATTATGTCATCTTAATTTCCTCCTTTGAAGGTGTTGAATGAATATTGAACAATCATCGTTTCATGAGGCAGAAATTCACCATCCACAGAAACAATATGTTCTTTAACCATTAGATGTAGGTGTGTGTAAGTGTATCTAGAATAATTCTTATAAATACATACTATTATATGGAAGATACTGGTTTTGTTACAAAAGAAATTAATAAAAAGAGTTTGGGGGGTTGGAGAAGCAAAATAAAACATAAGAACACAATAGAAGACAGTACCTTTAAATCGGGTAACTCTTTTTTGATTTGAGCTCAAAGGCTTCCTTGGGAAGACTTCTGCCCAAAGTGAGGCTTCTAAGAGTTATAGAGGGATGTGGAGAGACAAAATAAGCATGGTTTGGCCGAGCCAAAGGCTTTGGAAGTGTGGGTAAGGTGGTAGAGGTGGGGGCCTTTTATAAGAGGAGAGGAGGGGCACTCTTGGAAAGTTACAAAAGGATACTTTATTATAAAATGCCTTTTGGATTTAAAAGGTCCGAAAATTATATATTTTTAGGATAAGGTGATAATAGTTCGAAATACACCCATACAATAGGTTTTTGAAATGTGTAGGTCTTATATTTTACATTATCGTTTCATTTTATTTAAATAGTTAGATAATGAGGTAATCGCTGCATCATCATGATGTCATAAATAATTTAAATTATTTAATTTCTAAATATTATAGAAAAAATACTATGATGTAGTAAATATTTTTAGATTTATAATTAATATTTATAGTCAACAATATGACTTGTATATCCCCATTTAATAATTGTTTTAGTAAAACAACTCATGTTTGTGTCATTTTTACTTTTACTTTAAATAAAAGGCATTAATGTCCATATCTTACCCAAGTGGCTCCATGGGGTCCCAAAAATCGACACATGGATTTTCTTGGTCGTCCATGACACATCCAATAATGGTAGGACATGTGTCAAGCTCATCTAATATTATTAAAACATTATTTTTACCTTAAACTACACTAATTACCTCTAATCGCGATTAAAAACTTAAAAGTTACTATTCACCAAATAATTATTTTAATCGCATTGAACCACATTTTACTTATTAATGAAAAAATTTATGTCGGATTTTTGAAATTCAAAACCCCGAGGTGGTAGTATTTCATTTAAATGAAAAATCAGTTTTTTTGAGTACCACTTAGTGGTTTCACTATTCATCAAAAATTGAAGTTTTTCAGAAAAATACCAAAAATTCACCCTAAGCTATATTTGATATTCTGAATTCAAAAATGATTTATATTTTACAAAATTAAAAACATATAATTTGTATTAATTACTTCAATAATTAATTCCTGCTGTCAGGGCAAATAACGTGTTTTTATGAAACAATACGTATCAAAAGATTGACACTAGTTTAAATCTAATTTCAAAGTGAAATTAATTCCAACGACCACTATTTGATTAAATGGTAAAAATATATTCTAATTTAACTTTAAAACCAATTCAAAAGATAATATAATCATATAAATAAATTAGATTAAAAAGAGGTTTTGAATTAAAATACAACATTTTTCACTATTCATTTAAAAAATGAACTTTATCGGAGAAATACCAAAAATTTACCCAAAGTAAATTTCAATGTCCCAATAATAAAGAAGAAGTTTATTTCGAAAAATAGAGATTATAAAATTGTCAAAAGTTTGATTTAAAAATGGTTTTCCATCAAAAGACAATAAAACAATATTTTGAAAATATTAGTGTATTCCATGCTTAAGATTGGATTTATTTTCAATTTAAGCCTCTAAAACACTATCTAATTCTTTAGTAGACATAGATAAAAATATATATTATTCATTAATTACTTGGGATGTTACATCCTTCCCCACTTTAGAAAATTTATTCCCTCTAATTTATTTACTTATCAAATAAGTGGGGGTATTTCGCCCTTATTGCATTTTCAGATTCCCATGTTGCCTCTTCAACCATGTGGTTTTTCCACAAAACCATTACATGATAAATCACCTTATTCAGTAACACTTTCTCCCTGTGGTCATGAATCTGGACCGGTTGTTCTTCATAATAGAGATTCTCTTCCAACTGAACTACCTCTGGGCTCAAAACATGAGATGGATCTGGCATATACTTTCTCAACATCGAAACATGAAAAACATTGTGTACCTAAGATAAACTTGGAGGTACATCCACTCGGTAAGCAACTGATCCAACTCTCTCCAGAATTTTATATGGTCCAATGAACCTTGGGCTCAATTTTCCTTTCTTACCAAATCGCATCACACTTTTCCATGGTGAGACTTTTAGAAAAACCTGATCACCTACCTCAAAAGAGAGATCCTTCATCCTGTTGTCCGCATAAATCTTCTGCCTGCTCTGAGCTATTCTCATGTGTTTCTGTATCAGCTGAACATTTTCAGCCAAATCATCTACCAATTCTGGTCCCATCAGCTTCCTTTCATCCACTTCATCCCAGAAAGCTGGAGTTCGACACCGCTTCCCATATAAGGCCTCAAATAGTGCTATCTGTATACTGGAATGAAAACTGTTATTCTAAGAAAACTCAACCAAAGAAAGATGTTGGTCCCAACTTCCCTGATAATCCATCGAACAAGCATGTAGCATATCCTCCAAAGTCTGGATCGTTTGTTCTGACTGACCATCTGACTGAGGATGAAAAGTTGTACTAAAGTTTAATTCAGTACCCAACGACTTCCGAAGGCCTTTCAAAAAGTTAGAAGTAAACCTGGGATCACGATCAGAAACAATGGAGAGAGGAACTCCATGTAACCTAACTATCTCTTTAAGATACAAACGGGAAAGTTGATATAGGGAAAAAGTATCTCATATAGAAAGGAAATGAGCAGATTTAGTCAAGCGATCAACAATAACCCAAATTGCATTATTACCTCGAGGTGTCTTCGACAATCCCACAATGAAGTCCATGGATATATTTTCCCATTTTCACTTTGGCACTGGTAACACTACTAAAATTTTTCGTTTTTGCACCTGCTAAAGCGGGCGACCGCCATTTGCGGTCGCTAAAGAAGGTATTAGCGACCTCCATTGGCGGCCGCTATTACGAAACTAAAATTCCAGCATGATTTTTTTCCCGCGCGTGCTTCTTCTTCTTTCCCTCCTGCTAAATTTAGCCGCTGCAAATGGTCACCGCCGCACGCCGCCCCACGCCGCCGCACGCCGCCGCATGCCACCGCACGCCGCCTCTCTTTATGTCGGACCATGCTTCCCTCATGACCACCGTCTACATTCCTAAACCCTCACCTCGAACTTCCAGCGACCTCATCTTCATCACCCGAAGAACGAACCAGCCACTTGCCATCATGTGTCTGCCATGGCCGACGGGGAAGGTCTGTGTTCTTGCCATATGCCGCGAGACGAGAAGAGACCCGCATGCGCATGTTCCGTTGATGTGAAACATTAGGGACCGCCATTGGCGGTCGCTAATGGGCTTTACCGACGAAGCTACAGCGACCGCCAAAAGCGGTCGCTGGGCAGTCGCTAAAAGTGCTATTTCTAGTAGTGTAAAGGCTGAAGCATCCCTTTCGGTAACTGCCGCTCTACTTTAACCTGTTGACAATTCAAACACTTCACTGTAAAATCAGTAATATCTCTTTTAATTCCATCCCACTAGTAATACTCCCGCAGATCTCTGTACATCTTAGTACTGCCAGGATGAACTGAAAATGAAGAACTATGAGCTTCACATAACAAATCTCTCTTAAATTGTCAATCACAAGGAACACACAATCTCTTCCCAAATCTCAAAACACAATCATTATCAATGTTGAATTTAGGCAACTTACCTTTCTAAATAAGCTCTACCTTTTTCTGCAACTCACTGTCTTGCTTCTGTGCTTGCTTGATTCTCTCTAATAGAAAAGATTTCACTGATACCTAAAACAAAACAGAAGGACATCCTGCACCATCAACTTCTATGCCAAAGTTCATCAAATCCTTAACCAAAGGATAACGTTCCAAACACAACATTTCTAATGAAGCATTACTTTTTTGACGCAAAGCATCATCCACTTTATTTTCTTTCCCGAATGGTAATGAATTGTACAATCATAATCCTTTATTAATTCTTGCCATCTCCTCTATCTCATGTTCAATTCTTTCGGAGTGAATATATACTTTAAAATTTTGTGATCAGTATATATTTCACACTTTACTCCATACAAATGATGCCTCCAAATTGTTTAAGAGAAAACAACAGAAGCTAATCCCAAATCATGTGTAGGGTAATTTACCTCATGAGTTTTCAACTGACGTGAAGCATAAGCAATTACCTGATCATTCTGCATTAAGAAGCAACCAAGTCCTTTCAATGAAGCATCACTGTATATAACAAACTCACCATTCCTGGAAGGTAGTGCCAAAACTGGAGCATTCACCAATCTTATTTTCAACTCTTAAAAACAATCATCACATTCTTTTATCTAGATAAACTTAACACCCTTCTGTGTTAGCTTCGTCATTGGACTATATAACCGTGAAAAATTTCTAAAAAACCTTCGGTAATAGCCTGCCAAACCAAGGAAACTACGAATCTCAGTTACATTTGTGGGTGTTTGCCATTCTTCCACAACTTTTGTTTTTGCAGGATCAACAGTTATCCCATCGTTAGAGACAATGTGACCAAGGAAAGAAATTTTTTACAACCAAAACTCACACTTGCTGAATTTCCCATACAATTTATTTTCTTTTAAGGTTTGAAAAATAACCCTTAAATGTATTTCATGCTCTTATTTACTTTTAGAAAAGAACAAAATATCATCAATAAACACAACCAACATTTTCCACCTGAGTCAACTGAGCCATCACTGTAACAAACTGTTTGGTTCTGATTCTGACCATCTCAGGATACTGATTTGAAAGGTCATTTCCTTCTGTATGCCTTCCTAGCACTGCTTCCCTGTTTCCTCTGCGGAAAAACATTCTGAACAAACATGACTTAGATGAAGCAACATGGTAATCTTCAAATGCTATATCATTTCAATTTGACCATAAAAAAATATTTTTGGATAATCATTTAATAAAAGTTTAACTCCTAAAGTAATATAAAACGACCTCTAATACCAACTATAAGGCCCCATCCTTAAACATTACTTAATCTCAATATATTTCAAGAATACACCTTGAGGATCTTTTCAAGTTTATAGTTTTATAGAATTAGATCATAAAACTTGCATTACATCCCACATTTAAACAAAGTGGTTACAATAAAAGATAGTATTCAATTTTTCCCATCAACTGAAACATATTTAAAATAAAACATGGATTCTTTCTTGACACTTCCTTGACACTATCATCATATCATGTACCCTTCCCTTGACTTGTGAAAAACATTTCAAAAACTTGGGATGAGCATAAAAAGATCAGTAAGGGATATAAAAATATGGAAAGGAAACATGAGTACATGTATACATAAGAATCAATGAAATCATACTATACTCAGAAAACATAAGCACTTTAACATAACTAATCAAATCATGAATAAATCATATAAATCATAATACATAAAGGTAATTTGAGGCATTCATAACATTCTTACGTAGGGAGTAACCCTCTTGGTTATGTTTGGAATACCCATCATAGTATATTCCTTAAATCCTTTCGGAGAAACCTTAAAGTTTAACTCCTTTGTGTTACCCAATGCATTGGAGAGCTATATCAGGCTCACCCACCCTTAGTTTATCACGGAACCACCCATCTTCATAACAATTCCCAAGAACCATAACATAATCGTACCACATAAAACATGCATAAAAGAAACATAACATTTCCTCATTTCAATCAAAAGATATCAATACAACACATTGATATAATAAAAAAATTATGAAAACCATTTTCAATACCAAAAGAAAAGAAAAGTAAAACATGGTATTTATTTTTCATTTAAAAAAGGTATGGCTTGTAGAGGAAACCGAAACTCAAATAATGGTCATAGTGGTGGAGAAGTCGTTGTCGCTTCATACGTACGACAAAAACATTCCCTTTTTTCATTTAGTAAAACGCTTCATATAAAAAAGATTAATTTTGGATAAATGTAAAAGTCAAAGGAGTTTATACACCGTATAAAAGAAGGTTGTGTATAAAACAAAATATGCGTCAGTGAAAGGAGATTGAGACGAAGTCCCATTCAAAGATCCTTTTTTTAAATAAAATAGATCTATTATGTGTATTCACCATAAGTACACATACAGAAAGTAAAAATAAAACATAGGACATAATAATATCATGTCATAATTTGAAAGTATGTGATTAACCCAAATAATGGAAATTGGGTTAAGAAGTTCCCTTACCTCGGGTCCGACTTGACTCGATCGTTCTTTAATGTACTGAATAATAAACTTGAGTTAATTTATACTTGCTTAAGAACCTTTTTCAAGTTCATTATTCCTTTTATATAACTTATTACCATGTTATGAATATTATGTAATCATTTAAGTTAATAACAGTCATTTTTTTTGATATTTGGTACTTGAGTCAAAAGTGAACTTCTTATATTTACAAGTTGTCCACGTAGGCAAATATCCATTATCTGAAGAATGATATTCATGATGTAGATTCCATATATATCATATATATCCAGTATATATATATGCATTTATAATATTACATAATAATTTATAGGTAAGAAATGAAATGCACCGTTCATGGAGACGGTAAGCCGTACGTACGCATGAACACTACTTTCATTTCTATGTCATCTTAATGGAATTAAAACTAAATGAAAGATATGTATATTTTAATTCTAGAATTATATTCATCATTTTGATGTAACATAAATCATATATATCCATTATATATATGTACTTATAATATTACATTACATTTGGGGATAAGAAATGAAATGCACTGTTCATGGAGACGGTAAGCTGTACGTACGCATGAACGCTACTTTCATTTATATCTCATACTTTAATGGAATTAAAACATAATGATACATAATAGTATTATAATTCCAGTATGGTATCATATATTATATCACTAAATCTATCCTTTATACATACCACATATGGTATTAACGAATCAAATCACTTTGAGGGGGTGGTAGTCCGCACTTCCTAAAATGAAGATATCACATATACCCATAATGGAAGCCATAAAGGTATGACATAAATTAAAAATAAATAAGATTAAGCAAAACATAAAAATATTATATATCATATATAAATATAGTATCATCTTAATGTCCACCTTTGAAGGTGTTAAAAGAATATTGAACAATCATTATTTCGTGAGGCAGAAATTCACCATCCACAGAAATAGTATGTTCTTTAACCATTAGATGTAGGTGTGTGTAAGTGTAGCTCTAATACTTATTATAACAACATCCTAGTATAAGTATGATACTAGTGTTGTTAAAATCTAAATTAATAAAAAGAGTTTAGGGAGTTGGAGAATCAAAATAATACATAAGAACACAATAGAAGACACTACCTTTAAATCGGGTAACTCTTTTGGATTTGAGCTCAAAGGCTTCCTTGGGAAGACTTCTGCCAAAATTGAGGCTTCTAAGAGTTATAGAGGGATGTGTAGAGACAGAATGAGCATGGTTTGGCCGATCCAAAGGCTTTGGAAGTGTGGGTAAGGTGGTAGAGGTGGGGGCCTTTTATAAGAAGAGAGGAGGGGCACTCTTGGAAAGTTACAAAAGGATACTTTATTATAAAATTCTTTTCGGATTTAAAAGGACAAAAAATTATATATTTATAGGCTAAGGTGATAATAGTTCGAAATCCACCCATAAAATATGTTTCTGACATGTGTAGGTCTTAGATTTTACATTATCTTTTAATTTTATTTAAATCGTTAAATAATGAGGTAATCGCTGCATCATCATGATGTCATAAATAATTTAATTTATTTAATGTCTACAAATTATAAAAAAAATACTATGATGTAGGAAATCTTTTTAGCTTTCTAATGAATATTTATATTCAACAATATGACCTTTATAACCACATTAAAAATTGTTTTAGTAAAACAACTCATGTTTGTGTAATTTTTCCTTTTACTTTGAATAAAAGGCATTAATGTCCATATCATACCCAAGTGGCTCCATGGGGTCCCAAAAATCGACCCATGGATTGTCTTGGTCAGCCATGACACATCCAATAAGGGTAGGACATGTGTCAAGATCATCTTATATTATTAAAACATTATTTTTACCTTAAACTACACTAATTACCTCTAATCGCGATTAAAATCTTAAAAGTTACTATTCACCAAAAAATTATTTTAATCCCATTGAACCAAATTTTACTTCTTAATGACAGCCATGTATGTCGGATTTTTGAAATTCAAAACACAGAGGTGGTAAAATTTCATTTAAATGAAAAATCAGTTTTTTTAAGTACCACTTAGTGGTTTCACTATTCATCAAAAATTGAAGTTTTTCAGAAAAATACCAAAAATTCACCCTAAGTTATATTTGATATTCTGAATTCAAAAATGATTTCTATTTTACAAAATTAAAAATATATAAGTTGAATTAATTAATTCAATAATTAATTCCTGTTGTCAGAGCAAATAGCGTGTTTTTATGAAACAATAAGTATCAAAATATTGACACTAGTTTAAGTCCAATTTCAAAGTGAAATTAATTCCAACGACCACTATTGGATTAAATGGTAAAAATATATTATAATTTAACTTTAAAACCAATTCAAAATATAATCTAATAATATAAATAAATTAGATTAAAAAGAGGTTTTGAATTAAAATTCAACATTTTTCACTATTCATTAAAAAAATGAACTTTATCGGAAAAATACCAAAAATTTACCCAAAGTAAATTTCAATGTCCCAATCATAAGTAATAAATTTATTTAGAAAAATAGAGCTTATAAAATTGTCAAAAGTTTGATTTAAAAATGGTTTTCCATCAAAAGGCAGTAAAACAATCTTTTAAAAATATTAGTGTATTTCATGCATAAGATTGGATTTATTCTCATTTTAAGCCTCTAAAACACTATCTAATTCATTAGTAGACATAGATAGAAATATATATTATTCATTACTTACTTGGGATGTTACAAATATTCTCCTTGATAAAGAAATCAAAAATAATATATAAGTATTCTGACACTAATTATTCACACCCCAAATATATTTCAAAGGTTATAACTAGTACTAGATTATAAACATAGCATGTAACCACCACAATTTTTTGTCAGTGTACATTCTGAAAAAAAGTACGCAGACCACTTGTCTCTAAAAGAATTGATTTTTTCTTTTTATTAACACTTTTTCAACAATATTTATAGTACTGAGAAAATATACACAAAAATATTATTAAGAAATATATTACACTAAATTGTAATTACCGTAAAAAATTACCTATAGATGATTTTCTATTCATGATCTATGTTTTTTCTCTTAATTTTGAAAACATAATATCAAAAATTGATTGCATTATCTTATTTCAGATAGTGTATAAAAATTGACCAAAATATGTAAACTGTTTTGAAATATTTTGATAGTTAAATCTTTCTATATACAACTTATATATTTTCCATTTTTAGTAATCTATAGTCTTTAACTTGTTAGACACTGACCTCATTCTATGATTTAACTTGTATTTAACGACTGCCCTATCATAACAAAATTCACGTTAAAACACAGACCAAACATATAATTTGATGTTTATCTATAAAATGTTGATTAATGGGTATTACATATTAAAAATAAATATAATGTTTGGTTCATTGGTAGGAAATCAAAGAATTTAATGCAAAACATAAATATTCAGGGTGTGTATGTTAACTATTATCAATATCCAGTTCTTTCTAAAAAAATTAAAACAATTAATTAATGCAAAAAATAAAAATATATTTTATGTGATTAGATTGTAGTGTTTTACAACTTCATTATAGGCATAAAAAAGAGTTAGTTGTCAAACTATTTTTTATTAAACTCTATAAGTGACTCATTTTTTTTATTCTCTATTTATCTATTTTCCAATGTAATTTATATCGTATAAATAATACAAGGATTAATGAATCCAAATCGTTCTTCGCATGATCTTCCCTTTATACAGTTGAAATACAAACACCTATAAAAAATATGAATAGTTATTAACATTAATAAACATATTTAGATTAGTATTTGGACAGAAGTATTATAAAAATGTACCTTATGTATGTATTCACAATTGAGACGACCAACCATTCATGCTTGAGAATCTCAGTTAGAGACTCGAGACCAATACCATCTTTAATGAAAGCTCCAAATATTTATTCTTTATAGTGAATGTGAGAATTAATTTTATCTTTTAATGTGGTCTTTACATGAAGTTCTAATTTTAATAGACGTTTCTCTAGAACTAGCTGAGTGAAGTTACTCTCAGAAGTTTGTTTGGTTTTCTTAGTCGATTCACTATATTTTCTTGATTTGAACTTTTTTCTCCACCGCTTTATCCATATGTAATATCATACATCACTTCATACCTTTATCATCAAATTTTACATGTCTTTCATATTTTTTTCAAATATGTATCTCATGTATCTTTATAATATTAGATGTCCTTTCTATGAAAGCTCCAATAAAAACTTAGACTACTGTAATATCTAGATTGTAAAGTGGAAAATGAAACTCAACAATCATCTCATAAGATACCTAAATCCCCACTCTCGTGTGTTCTTTTAGGAAGTGTTTATTATGTAGCTGGTCTCCCAAGATATTATACACTATACCCCTCATAACACAGTGGTACGTGGGTGTTGATAGACAAAAATCACATACAATTACACCCTACATAATTTTAGGAAAATAATGTTATCAGAATTTGTTTGATTCACGTTTAGTAAAAAGATTAATTTAAAAATTGATTAACCCAAGTAAGGTTTGGGGAAAATGACTAGCCTCAAAGATAGTGCAATCATTTGGATCATGTGCGTATATTTTCTCCACCACCAGTCAGATTTGATCTTTTCATATACATTGGTATTCCAAACCAGACCAAAAAATTATATCTTGTAGTGAGTCTATTTGTGTCTACATTTATCTCATCATATTATATGTATCTTCATGTGGTTTTATCTTCTCCGAATATATTTCAGGAGAGACTCCAAAAACTAATCCTCTACTATGGCCATATTGTTCAGGATGCTTCAACGATATTAAAAGTCTCTTTTTCTTATGGTATAACCATTTTTAATTCTTGTGTATAAACCATAAAAAAATATGAACCTATTTATTTTATGTAATATTGTTATAAATCACAAGGAGTTATAATTATGAAATACTTACACATGCTTACCATACTATATATATGTTTTCATCGACTAATATACCATCCTTATTTACACGAGCCTCCTTCCATTTCACATGATATGGGATGGAAGTGAATTCTTATTTTGATTAATCAATCTACATATAAGAAAAGAAAAATATGTTGTTTCATTTCACATAATTAAACTTTTTTATTTTCTATTTAAAATAAATACCAATTTGTTCTCTAATGAAGCGTACCCAATCCTTTATTTTTAATAGGGGTACGCTGGTTTACATGAACATTCTTTATTTCCAGAACACTTTTTGTTTTTATAAATTATAAATTTTGAATCAAGTTAGATAAAATAAATAATTTAAAATAATATATTATTGATCTTGATGGACCTGAAATGATTTCTCATCATGATGATTGCTGAATGAATTCTATGTTTCCTACTTTATAATTTATGCATAAAAATGTGGTGGGTGGGGCTTTATTTTCCCCTTAGCATCCTTAAGATGTAACTTTGTCAAAAGAGTTCGGAAGCATCTATAGGCTTTTCGAGAAGACAATTCAAAAAATTTCTTATGGTAATATTCTAAAATAAATGATTTCTACCTATAATAATGAACACTAATTCAATGTTTCATTATATATTTTTCATTAATACAGAGAAATTATACTGTAACATTATTTTTATATCTTTCATAAATATTTCCTTCATTACAGGTTGGACATGGTGCTATGATTCAATATCACTAGGAACATTCATCCTCATTTTATCCCAAGATAAATAATGAACATTTACATTTTGGGGTTAATAGGTTGGCTATGTTGATTCCAACCAACATCAAATTTTCTACCCTGAATTCTTTCCTTGATAATTTTATTTAAAACTCTGATGCTGTGTAATTATTGTTTTGTTTTATTTTTTTCATCAACATTTTTTTGATCCCCTAATAATTCTATCATTTCATCATAAACAATATTTTCCTTCTTGGAATTAACAACGTAATAATATTAAGAAACTATTGTTTGCATGAGTTTTCAAAAATTTAATTCATCATAAATAACAAATATTCCATACAAAACATGCATAAAAGTATACAATTATATGCATCTTGAATGAAATCTTGAATAGATATATTATACTTCTATACTAAATTACAACTAACCCTCACTAAATTTTTTTAATCCATCCATAGATGCTTGATTTTCTTACATCTCTTGATGATGGGAGGAGGCTAGTATGAAAGAGGGAGTTCTATCCATCATCAATAGTTGGACGACAATCAAGCATGTAAGGATTAAAGTTTCCTAGGAACCTATACTAATGTAATAACTCAAAAAGTATCCACAATTAATATATAATATCCATATTCTATGGATGAAAAAAATCCTTCATAACATAATATTTGATATTAAAATAATACAATACAACATTTATTTATTCAAACAACTAATAGTTTAATACATTGTGTCCTTGAACAAAAAGTCTCTAATACCACTTATGAGTTTTAGGGTATCATCCTATGATCATTAGAGAGATAAAAAACCTAAAAAATGATGATTTATCTCAAGTATAAGTGTTAATGGAAAAAAATAAAAAAAAACCTATGACATACTTGTAATATAGTATCAGTGGAATCCAACTTTAATCTTCAATGGAATAAGTTTGATTTATAACACTGAAGAAACAAACAAAGTATTATATCCTTTAAGGAGATAACAACATCATTCAATCGTAGAAATATTCTTTTGGACCCTCGATCACCAAAGATGTTCTATCACCTTAACCTAGTGATAAACGATGATCAAATAAGAATATTGGTTTGGAAATGGAATAGAACAAAGCGTTAATTACAATAGGGGGATCATATCTATTTTATGTGAATTTTGGACATGGATAAAAAATTATCATGGATTATAATACATAAAGATTCACACCATAAAAGTATATTTTAATCAATTTTTGTTCTCTCTATGGTTATTCACCATGTCAGATGGCTTTTAAAATTATTTTTTTATCCTATAAATAAATAATCTCTTTATTTTGATAAGTAAATATACTAATAAATATCACCTCATTATTTTCTTGATAAACTATCCAGCCATGGATAACTGACATAATTTTTGGAAATACACTAATTATATGTTGTTGTGTTTTTCTATGTCAATTTACCCAATGATTTCTCAACTATATACAATCTAGGAAATTTATAAAAAAATTATTGAGCATACATTTCTCACCAAATAAATTCCACATCACTCTTCATATCCCATTGTTAATGTTTAATAATAATAATGAATTAATTAAAAAACAAAACTCATGCAACATGCATCACTAAAATAATTTTTGGAACAAGACTAATTAATTGAATATATTTTTGAATTCAATAAAAAATTATTCATCACAATCATAATTCAAAATAACCCATTTTATGGATTAACAATTTTCATGAATAAGAAAAATCCAAAAATATGTTTTAATAATTTTTATACTTAATTTAGTCCCTATATGTTCATCACCCATAAACCAGGGCCACAACTTGGTATCCCATAATCCTTAAAAACCCTCATAATTAAGCCTTTATAATCTATAATCTAGTATATTAGATGAATTAAATTGGAGAAACTACCTAGATTTTGGAACACTATAATATTTAAATAAAGAGAAAACCAAGAGGGGATGAGAGGCCTCCTTGTTAATGTCGAGAGGAGAGTAAACCATATATGGTTGTCTCTAGGGACAAGTGGTCTAGACAAACAAATATATATGAAAGCATAAAAATGATGTAATTGAACCACACAAGTTATATTTCAATTGTGACCAGAAGAGATGCTGGGTTCATCATATTTAAGAACTGCACAAAAAAACAAAAATCAGAACCCAAAAACATCAAACAACGATAGAGGAAGAGTATAAAATTAAATACATTGGATTCTAGCCTTGAATAATATTATGTAACATAGAGGAGTCATGCCAGCAGTAGATAATTTCCACGACATCTTGAGAATCACGAGTGATTGAGTCGAGGCTAGGGTTTTTAAATAGACCGGGGACACTTTTAAAAGTTCTTTCAAAATAGTGATAACAAAGATCCCCTTTATTTGTAAAAAATGTATAATTGCTGATAAATAAATCTTTTATCATAGATTTTCTAGCACTGATAATTCTTGAACTTTATCAGCACTAAAAAAGAACTCATAAAAGACATATTTTTCAGCACTAAAGTTTTATGGTTGATAAATATCTCTATCAAGATCGCTTAAGTAGCGATGATAAAGATTGATCTTTATCAACACTACAAAATCACTTTTAAATGTTTTTAAATTAAAAGTATTTAAATAACTTTATTATAATTTTTTAATTTTTTAAATATAAATAAATAATTTTTTTTTATTTATATAAATACTTATTTAAAAAATGATAATTATTGTTTATAAAAATTATTAATATAGTAAATATACATTTATGATTTATTTCTAAATATTTTCATACAAATAATATTTTTACATTATGAATGGAAATATTATCTTAAATACATGGTTTTTAAAAATAAGTGAAATTGAATAATTCAAAATGAGCACTCTTTAAAAATATTGAAAAAATGGATATGTTCTATTTATTAAATAGAAGTTATTAAGAAAATGTGGATATATATATATATATAAATATATATATAAGTGGATGAATACATATTGAAAATACTAAAACATAAAAAATAAATATAAATAAATATATAAATAAATGATCAAACAATATTGGAAAAACAACCTATACCCACGGTTCAGAACCGTATGTATAACCTATACCCACGGTTTTGGGAACCGTGGGCTGGAATGATTTCGGTATAGGTCCCCATCCTATACCCACCATTTTCCAAAAAAGTGGGTATAAGTGTCCTGCCACCCTGTCACCGAAACATAGCCAATTGCCACGGTGTCAACAACTTTTACCCACGGTTTCAAAACCGTGGGCATAGGTCCTAAAATAATGTGGGCACCGAGTTTCGATCCCGCAACCTCTTCGCTGCAAACACCGCATCTAACCACTACCCTAACATCACTTATATATATATATATATATTTAGTAAAATATAGTTATAAGAACCATGGGTATAGAGGGAAGAAACGTGGGTATAGGGTTCCCGCCAAAAAAAATTCCCTTCCCGCGGGAAAAAAATAATTCCCGCGCACACAAAAGTGACCTATACCCACAGTTTTTCATAATCGTGGGTATAAGTATTTTATACCAGACTTATCCCCATGGGTTTAACCAAAACTGTGGGGATAGGTACCCCTATACCCACATTTTTGTGAAACCGTGGGTATAGGTGACTTTTCAGGACCTATCCCCACGGTTTTGGGGAAAACCGTGGGGATAGGTCCATTTTCCAGTAGTGAAATAAAAAAATAAATTAAAAAAAAACATTAAAAATGAATACAATAATTGTAGTATTAAATAAAATGACCGATTAAAAACATAATATATATTAAATGTATCGTGTTAAATTGAAATTATGAAATACACTAAAATTTGAATAAATTACATAAATATTATGTATACGTGTTTCTATATATTACATAGATATCTTTGTGTGGGAATTTGTGTATAAAAATGCATTAACACACACACACGTATGTATATATATATATATAACCGTGAAATAAATGCAACTATTAATTTTAAAATAGGTTAAATTTAAAAACTGAACAACATTAAAAATGAATATGACAGTGAAATGTTTTTAATCAATATTTTATAAATATTATAAATATTCATTTCATATATCTATATTAAATATATACTATTTATTAATATTTATAATCTATATATATGTATATTAAATTTATTAATTTTTACTAATAATTTTTTAATTAATAATTTTTTTAAATTTTTTCTTAATTTACTCATTTTAGTTTCTCTTTGTTTACTTTTACATTTTATTATGGACCTTTATCATCACAAAAAATGTAAAAATAAAGGGAAAATTTAATCAGCACTAAAAATGCACTGATAAAGGACACATTTTATCAGTGATATAAATGAAGCACTGGTACATGTTTCCTTTATCAGTGCTAAATAAAGAACTGATAGAGGTTAACTATTATTTGTGTTAAAAAGGAAGCACTGATAAAGGGTTTGTTTTTTCAACACTTATATTAGCACTGATAAAGATGAACTTGATTAGGGAATTTCTCGAGCACTGATAAATTCCATTGATGTTATTGGCATGTTTTGTAGTTGTGGTTGTAGTTTTTATTGATCTTCTAGAGTGCTATGTCCATTGGGACTTGGGATTTTTATCTTACATTTCTGTTACATTAGGATGTGTTGTTTATGTTTATTATACCTATTTGAATTTTAGTACTATATCTTTATAGATTTTTCATTGATAATACTGAATTTTTTCTGTTTCATTCACTATTTTGTGGAAAATTTGTTTTCTCTTTTATCTCGTATGATTCTAGGTTCTAGTCACCAACACTTGGAAATTGGGAACATCCTTTGAGCCTTATCAATAATGGGCTAGGTGTTACAATACTAGTTTATCTAGGACGATTCATGATCAATTGGTATCAAATTTATAGGTTAATCATTTTCCATGATTTCGGTATGTATTTGAGATTTTGTGGGGAGTTAGGAGGTAGATGCAAGTGAGTTCCTTGAAAGATCACATCTTAATGATCCTTGAGTTACCATGGGTCTATTAGGAAAGACAACATGAGTATTATATGTAGTATTTTTCCTACATAATATTTTCTATAGGTTGAAATCTAAATCTCGTTCTCTTGTCTAATAGAATTAATTTCCTTGTTTGTTTTGGTTGAGTGCTGAAATGGGTAATATTTTGATGTCTTGAATGTTTTTTCTGATGTTTTTTAGCATTATTCCTATGATAATACATGATAATATGATATAGGGAGAAGATATTGATGAACCATGGTCAGATAATCCTCCAAAAGACCAGAATCTGGTTGAGGTTGTTCTACACTCTATCCAGGATCTAGGACATAAACCTAAAACCATTTATATTTAGGATATTATTGTGCAACCTTAGAGGTATGACTATTTAAATCATGATCAAGAGTTACGTCATTAGAAACCAACTACTTTCATTGGCTCTAATGATCCTCAAGAGGCTAAGGACTGGTTGAGAAATATTGAGCTTCGCTTTGATTTCATGGAAACACCAAAATCTATTAAGGTTAAGTGTGATACCATTAAGATTTATAGAACTAACAAGAGATAGTGGGAATCCATTGTTATCGAAAATAAGAACAAGGGTTGATAGTGGAATGACTTAAAAGTTATTTTAACCCCCTGTTTCTATCCAGGGTCTTTGGTAATGGCAAGGGCTATGGATTTTTTCAAACTTGAGTAGTTAGATAGGGCCATGAAAGAATATGAAAATTGATTTACTAAGATTGTGAAATTTTCACCTAATATTGTCTCAAAAGAGAAGATGAAGAACATATATTTTTATATAGGACATTGATTTGATATTTATTCTCAATTTTTATTTGCAGAGACTATCTTATTATTCTGATATGCTGGATATGGCGTTGTAGTTTGAAATAGATCTAGATGTCAAGTCAGGGTTGACATGATTTATTTTTCATACAAATGGTAGTTCATTGAGTTTCCTTAAAGAAAATAGATATTTTGGTGATCTCATGGTTCATCTCAATAGAAGGGTTATTCTACACCTCTTTTAGTTCCCAGAAGGGGCCCTTCGATTTGCTACAAGTGTGGTAAGCCTGGACACTTGAAATGGGTTTGTGATGAGGTACCCAATATATGAAGTTATTATAGATTCTTAAGTCACTTGAAAAAGTTCTCTCATGTATATTATACTCCACCTAGTGTCAGTGGATTATCAGAACCAAAATATTCTATGGTACAATAATATGATTCAATATCTAAGTGGTTATAGCCACAAGCATCCAAATGAAGCTTCTTCACATAGTAAAAGAGTCTCAAGAGGAGAAAAATACTGGTCTAGTGATAATGACTGGTACCATCACTATAAATTCATAATTAGTGACTATTTTATTTGATAATGGTGAATCTCATTCATCTATATTAACTCGTATTTGGAATTTTCCAAATCTTCATATAGTTCTTTTGTCTTATTTGATGGATATTACTACACCCCTCAGAACAAAGATATAGTAGGGTTTTTGTTTTTATTCTTGTGTGTTATATTTATCATATATCAAGATTTCTTATAAATTTTTGTTTCTCAACATGAAAAATATTTATTTCATATTCAGGATGGATTAGGTTGTTGCTAAAAAAATCTCGAATTGAATGTTATCTTCAGTTTTTCTCCTTTACAGCACCTGATGGGGTGTGCCATTTCTTTCAGGGAGAATGAGACTCAAGGTCAAGAAAATCCAGACCTTCTTATCTAGAGTTGGGGAAAGTAATATCAGTTATTTCTTTTGTTCTAGAGAGAAAATCCTTCAGTGATGATCTGTATCAATTGTTTGTCAAGTTTCCTGAAATTTTCCCTTTCTACTTCTCTAGTTTTCCACCTATAAGGGAGGGGGAGTTCTCTATTGATTTAGTACCTAGTAATCGATGATATTTTTTCATACCACATGGAAATAGATGAAAAGAAATAGTTTAAGAACTAATTGGATGATCTTTTATAGAAGGGATTTATATGCTTGAGTGTGTCACCTTGGGTAGTGACTATTCTACTTTCTAAGAAAGATGATGGGTCCCTTCTCTTTTGTGTTATCCAAAAACTTAATAGATCCATAGTAATGTACATGTATCCATTACCAAGGACTTATGATCTATTCGACTAGTTGAAATGGTAAAACTATTTGTGGAAGATTGATCTTTGATATGGATGTCACTAGTTGAGAATAATTTATTCTTACATTCCAAAAACCACATTCCAAAGTAGGTAGGGCCATTTTGAGTATATTTTCATGCCATTTGATCTAAATATTTTTCTTGTAGTCCATATGGATTTGATAAAAATTATTCTCTATGATTATATTTATATTTCCATGGTTTTCTTTGTGGATGACATCCTCATTTACTCTATGTGAAAGTCAGATCATATGATTCATTTCAGAGTAGTTCTATAATTGTTGAGAAATCACCACATTTAAGCCAAGATATGAAAATTTAATTTATCTATTTGGTAAGTGAAGTTATTTGGAAATGTGTTGTCAAAACATAGTATTTCATTTGATCATAAGATGGTGAAAGCTGTTATGAAATAGGATAAACTACATATATTTTTTGAGATTCAAAGATTCTTGGGTTTAAGTGGATATTATCATCAGTTTGTAATTGATTTCTTAAAGTTTTATTCTTTGATGACCACTCCTACCAAGAATGGAGTTAATACTTATTGGGATGAGAAATGTCATATTTATTTTTTTAAGATGAAATATCTTTTGACTACTAATTTTTTATTGAATCTACTAGAGGTTGGGCATGGCTATGTGGTGTCCTATGATGCAGTAGGTTTGGGATTGGATCTTGTTCATATATTGGGTGATCACGTCATTTCTTCTAGATCCTAGTAGTTTAGGCCACAAAATATTAATGATCTAACTCATGAACTTGAAGTTGTATTTGATGTGCTTGCACTTAAAAGTTATCAGCATTAACTTATCTGAAAAAGTATTACCATATATTACAACCACAAAATATTGGTCTAATTATCCTCTAAAAAATATTTTAATCTCTTCTAGAGGTGTTGGGTGGAGTTCTTGAAATCCTTTTATTTTGACACCACCTATACCCCGAAGAACGGTAATGTCATTAAATATTCTTTGAGGAAGAAACTTTCGACCTAGGCTATGAATGAATCATTAGAAGAGTGTAACATTATGGATCTTTTTTCACAGTTTAATTTTAGAGATTAGTAAACATGGGATGAGTATATTTTGGACAATGATCAATTGAACTCCACTCCATTCGAGATGATTCTTTGGGAACACTAGCTTGATCATGAGTTATATAGAATTATATTCTCTGTTTATAGTGGGAAGATCATTTTTGAGTGGTCATTTTCTATGGAGGGTATTCTCTATTTTTGGATTTTATTTGTTGTTCCGTTAGTAGTGAGAAAACATGTGATGGGGTAATTTCTATAATTTTTAGTGGGAAGTTCACCTTGGAACCAAAATATGTTTTCTGACATGTAATGATGATTATAGTGGCTACGTATTATACATGGAATTAATTAATTGTTTATTTTTTCTCTTATTGTTATAATTTTCAATAGGTTAAGGCCAAGAAACATATACCTTCGGGTTTTATTCATCCACTTCTAGTGTTGACTAGGAAGCCAAATGGGATCTCAATGGACGTTGTGGTTGGGTTGACATGTACACATATAATAAAAATTAGATATCGGTTGTGATTTATTGGTAGACTAAGTTTATACACTTATTACCAATTCACGATACAATCAATGTTAAGAAGTTGGTAAATCACTATATCAAATAGATTGGTCATTTTCACAGAATTCTATATGCTATAGTATCTAATTGGGATCCCTGTATTACTACAAACTTTTAGAGAGGAATTTAGAAGGCACTGGTATCTCAGGTTCATTTGAGTATGACATACCATCCACAAATTAATTGATAGGAAAAGTGATCTGTATAGATTCTTGGAGATATTATTCAAACATACTTTCTTTACATTGGTGGGGATTGGAATGACCATGTAGTATTGTTTGAGTTTGATTAAAAAAATAGTTACCATTAAATGATTAGAATTACTCTTTCTGAGCCCTTGTATATCCAGTCTTTTAAATCTCTATTGTGTTGGTTAGATATCAGATAAAGTTCCTTGATTGTATTAGTTTTTGTTCAAGATAAAAAACCAAAGGTCTAGTTGATTCATCAAAGGATGGTGACATTATAGAGTTCATGTAAATATTACACTAATCATCACCATATACCATTCGAATTATTTGTTAGTGATTATGTGTTCTTGAAAATTTCAGATCGTTTTGGTCATTAATATCTTGGGAGGCGAGGGAAGATTTTTTCTTATTTTGTGGAAAATTTTGAGGGTTTTTAGTAGGTCGGGAAGGTCTCTTACCATCTAGAACTTTCTCCATAACTGATGTTTTTACATAATGTGTTCCATTTATCTCAACTACAAAAATATATTTCTGATCCATCTCATGTTCTGAGCGATTGTGATCTTTATATTGAGCCTGATTTATCCATGACTAAGAATCTGTTCATGATTGTTGATTATATGACCTTGGTACTTTGTGGGATGATGAAACCTAGATCCATGTACCATGGAATCATTTTTATGACTCTCATGAGATGTTTTAGTATGAGGTACTTTTGAGAGAGTAGTGGTGTAACCTTTATTTTGTGGGCTTCTTGACAGGCTTTCTGGGGAAAAATAGTTCTTATGGTGTGGGGGTTGTAACAACTTGATAACTTTATAATAGGAACCATGAATTATTATTATGGTTTTACTTTATAGTTGTCTAGTTTGGGTCAAGAAGGAATTTTGAGGATACCTATAGTGGTGAAGTCTAGTATATGTTTGAATTTTTAGCATAAAAACAATGGGTTTTGCAGTCTCTAGGGGATTTATAAGTCATGTAATGATGTTACACAGTATGTAATAATCACCCAACATATTCCATGAAACTCATACATAGTATGAAAGGATACATACTATGTATATTTAAAACATCAAGTATAAATTAAAAACTATTCTTTTAATAAAATACTATGGGATTCTATTTTTATCAGGGACATGAAAATTACACGACAAGAATTCGTATTACATGTCATGTAAAGTATTATTTTTGATTTTAAACAGGAATCTTATCTAAAAAATATTATTCCCTTTCCTCTAGGTTTCCTTTCTATCAACGAAGATCCATACCCAAGTAAATTTGGATCCCTCTATCACTTCCCGATCAATTTTTTATATATTTGTTTTTATTATATATACAATGCATCTCTTTAGGTAATCAGTCTCCCTATCTCTCTATCCATTTCTATTTATCTTTATCATTGTTTCCCCCTCCTTGATGTTTGATATATCATTTTATGATTTATGGGTTTAAACTCCATGTTGTTGAATCTTTTTTCTAGTTTGATTTACTAGATATTTTTGTCCCTTTCATATTGTTTTAAATTTCTATTACATGCATTGTGTTTACATGAAAAATGTAAGTGGATACATTTGATATGATCAGTTGTAGAACACTTTATTTTTTTGATTGTTTAAATTTACCTTTTTTTTAAATTTTGAAAACCCAATTTGATGAAAATTGGAACTTTATTTGACTAGGTATGGAATGTTTAGGAAAAAACCTTCAATTCCAATAGAATTGGATATAAGGGTGTGTTTTGAATTTGTTGAAATTTTTGAAAAATTGATTAATGATTTGATTTTGAGAAACGTGACTTACATTGTTTCATAATAACTTATAATTTTTTATCTTAAAATTGGAATTTATTTATTACATAACCACGTTTTGGTTTTTTAAATGGAAATTGGCATATTGAAACAAGAAATGGGGAAATTGTATTTTAAACAATTTTAAAATAAATTTCACATTATTGTTTTATTTATTGAGAACATTAGATCCTAGGTAGTTAGTATGTTATTTGGGAAAAACATTCTTGGATGTTTATGCCTTAAAATATATTGATCAATTAAACCTCTAACAAAAACATTGTTTTCTGGATCTTATCCACAATGGGATATTTAGGGGTCCTATTTAGCCAGGGCCCAAGAGACATCTGTTCACATTTACATGATCTCAAATATGAGTGTGAGAATTTCCTAACTATAAACTATCATATATCATAGAAGATGACGATGTTTCTTGTTGTGATGTTTTGATATATTTATTCCACTGATTTTTCACTTCATTATTCATTCTTGTTGTGAATTTATATAAACTTTTTTCATATAAAATCATTATTTGGTACATTCTTTGAAATATTTCTATCAGTTTAAATGAAAATTAAGTTTAGTTTTAAATATGAAATTTTTATATCCATGCCTATTTTTTTAAATTGAAATAATTAGTTGTTTTATTTGTTATAGTATCTTATTATTGAATACTTGGTGTGACCCTACTGGGCATTTAGATTACTCTTTACCTTTTCCTAAGGTCATTTTTAGATTTTTGCCTTCTAGGCTAGAGAATGTGGAAAGTGCTACCTTGTGGTTCCAGTTGTTATAGATCTTATGGTCTTGAAGTGATGTGTCTATTGGTACATAGGTTGTTTATCTTATCTTTCCTATACTTTGGGATGTATATTGGGTTTTGTGTTTCCTATTAGACTTTTGGTACAATATCATTTGGGTGTTTTCATTGAGAAAACTGGACTCTTATATTTCTTACACTATTTAGGTGGAAAAATCATTACCTCTTTTATCTTTTATGATGCTAGGTGATTGTATCCAACCTGTGGGGATAAAGAACACAATTCGGGTAATGTCAGTTCCAACTTGGGTGTTAGAGTACCAGGGTATCCAAGCTGGTTCATGACATACTCGTTGTCATGAGAAATTGATACATGGTAGGATACATCATGGTTTGGTAAATGAATAAGTGTTACTTTGATATCATATTAAGGGTATCACCTTGAGTTCATATATTTTTTCTTTATATCCTATTTCGAAGTAAAAGATCATCCAGGTTCCAGACCGTATGGTTCTGACATTTTTTAGATATGGTAATCTTTGTTCAGCTGAGGTGGATAGGTCAAGGTTTGTCAGAGTGTAGGATAACACTTTTGATCTTGAAATTTATCTTGAGGAGATGTGTGGCTATGTTGTTAGAATTTCCTCATGAGGAATATTATGCATGTTGGATGAAAGCATTAAATATTCCTCTTCCTGATGGAACATATAGACCATGATGTATGGTCAGATTTTTGAGTGGTTGCATGTGCCTAGAATTGATAATGTGTAACTCATGGGATCTTGAGTTGGGATAATAAATTTCCACAATGGGGTGTGTGACCTTGAGGTTTTAGAGAACCAAGGTGGTAGTCATGTGATGAAGATGTAAAGCACCTATTGGTTAAGAAATTAGGTAGATCCGGAGCAATCACTTGTTTCTTGCTAGCGAGGCTATGATCATACACATTGGCTATGCATAAAGACATTAAGATTTTTATGTTAGTAAAAACCGTTAGCATTCATATTGGGAATTATTTTGGTATTAGTTATCTTAATTAGTGTGGTGGAGGTTGTGCCACCATTAATGTTTGTTCATGAATCTTTGTAGGAGATTCACATGGAAGATGTAGGTTTTGGTTGATGAGTCCCTCTAAAAGTGAGGTGGCTGCGAGTTGATGGGATTATTTTGGGTAGGGAGGCATGTGAAATTTGATATAGGTGTTGTGGTTTCCTTGTATTAGGAGTTAAAATATTTGATGGATCATAATTCATGGTGCATATTCTTGGGTTTGACACAAAAATAGGTGTTTAGGGGCATGGATGTGTTGAGCATGGCTTAAAAGTGTGTCTTGTATCATATTTAGCCAGAACCTATAACTTTACACTCGAGGATAGGTGTAAGTAAATACCTATGGGGGAATTCATCCACTAGATATCAAAAAGTGATTCCCTCATTGTAGACAAGATGTCAATGAATGTTGTGGGCACTATTATTAAAATCTAATATTTTGTAGTATTTGGTGATTCTTTTGTCGATTAAGTGAGAGTGAGATGATGATGATCAACACTAGAGTTTGATGATAAATGGATAATGATCCATGGTAGTTTTTTGTTTCTCAGTAGGAATAATGACAATAGAAATATAATGGTGGGGAGTGACATATCAGTCATAGGCATAAGACCCTTTTTCCAGAAGGGTTGTAGGCATGTAGAGTTGACCACTGGGCAGTCATGGTGGCCTTAAGATGTTATTGTGGAACTTTGAAGGTGTGTATTTGGATTCTTCATGGAATTATACATAGGAAATTAGATACTATTTTGGAACGAGTTCAAGTGTTTCCCTTGGGATCATGGTAATGCTAAAGTGATCGGAGGTTGGTTGTATCATCGATGCATTGATTTATATATTGAAGAAAGAAAATGTCTTTTTAATTTATGGTATAGTCAAGGGATATATCTGATAGTCTGTAATAGAGTCGATGATCATGTTCTGGTGGTGATAGAATGCCTCAGGGCATAAGGGCATCATGATCAGGTATATTGGAAATACACTGAAAGTTTAACCTGAGTGTTTCAAGATGATTCATGTGAGTCCGATTTGGACTTTATTATGATGTGGAATTTGATGCGGTGAGTTAAAAATTACATCGGGAGTGTCATTTTCATGAAGTAAGATACATTTCTGGGTTTACAATTTGATTTAAAGGATAAGTTGGTGTGTCATTGGTTTGTACTTGGATGATGATTATACATCGAGCCTTAGATGTTCTTCAGTAATGAGGATGGGTACCGATATAAAAAATGTGTTCTAATGTATTTTTATGGTGTGCTGAGTTATTAACTGTACCTATCACATCTTTGGAGAAAGGTTTTTGTGCTTTAATGGTATTTTTCAAAAGAGAGGGTTCCCAATAAAAAATGTTGGTAGTTGTAATACAATGCTTATGGTGGAGAAACGATAGGTTTGGAAGGTGTTTGGATGATGAAAACATCATTATTTTATAGTATATGGGCTTATTAATGATCCATTTTGGTGTTTTAGATTTTAAATTGGGTATTGACTTAGGTTTTGGAAGTTTGAGCGCCTTGAGTTGGAAGATGTTCCATACGTGTGTTTCAAGAATTAAGGATGGAATGATTCTAATTGGATTTTAATTGATGACTAGTGAGGGTGTGAAATGATATTTGTTTATCTCAGGGACATTTCAAGGATGAGAAGTGTTATTATGGGTTTTTATGGAATTGGTTCTATATGGGTGCTTGAAATTTGAGGAAAATTTGAATTTTCATACTATTGGACAAGCTGGCTTTTTAACCCAGAATCGTAATGGAATTTAAAGAGTGGAAACCCTAAAAGGACCCAAATTAGACCTAGAATAAAAGAATTTATTGAATTTGGGGTCTCATGAGTTTAAATAGGGTTTGAATATCATATTTGTATGGTTTTTAGAATCAGAACATGGGGAATTGTTATCATCTGATTAGTGCTAACTGTGCACCCCACCAGTGTGGAAAAAAATACATAGGTACATGGTTTCTGAAATAACATCCAAAATGACTTTATAATGGAAGATATATATCTCGTTTGAAGAAGTTTTATAGATTTAAGTTGATTTAATAGCATATTTATTTTATGAATCAATAACCTCTCATACTAGATTTATAATGTCTCTAATAAAATAAATTGTGGATAATAGGTTATGGAAGATCTAATGGCACAACAAGAAGTGGTAGAAGTTGAAAGAGATATTGAAGGAAGTTGAAAGTTTGAATTTTAATTTGAAACCAAAATTTGAATGATAACTAACTAAAGATGTATAATATATATTCAAAAAAAGTATTTCAAAGAAATTTTATAGTTTTGATTGATGTGTACTATATCACAAAGAATAACAGTAGTGAATAAATAATAGAACACTGCTTTGATATCCCATGATTTTAGAATATATTTTATCTCTAATAAATTAGATTTGTGAAATGGATTTTGAAAAAAACATCATGGAATTTTTTGAAAAATGATTATATGTTATAACATAAAGAACATTGTATACTATTTAAATTAAATATAAATTTCCAAAATATTTTATTATTAAATTTGGAATTACTCTTTTTCCTAAATAGTTTTTTTGAAATATTTTGTTTATGAACATTGTTTTTTTCATATATGTTTTATTTAGAAATTTTTTCACAGTATTAAATTTAAAAAAAAAATTAGATTTTTATAAATTTAATTAAATTGTTATCAATTGGTTTGAAATGAAAATAAAAGCATTTTAAGGTAAAAAGAGATTTTTTAACTAAATAACTTTTTCTTATATCTATAATGTGTTTTTATATTAGTAAATTTATTAAATTAAATATGTTTTCATTAATATTTTTTTTCATTAAAAAAGGATTTAGAATATTTTTTAATTTTTATATAACATATTTTCTCTAAAAACGGGGTTTGGTCATTTTGTGTATAGATTTTAGAAATAATTTTTACCACTTATTGGAATTAGATATTTTAATATGGATTAAAAATCAGGAAATTTAATATTAATTAACAATGTAAACTTATGTTTTGGTCACAATGAATAGTAACCACTGTAAACTTGTATCACATCTATAGAGGGAAAAATGGGTAAAATAACGTTAAAATTATGGAATAAGGCTTAAAAATCACTCAAAAGTTTTTCTTAATCTCATTTTATGTGTTTATTTAATTAATCATCTTCATAATTTCACAAATATGGAAATTTTATTCTACTTTATTGTCATTATGACCTTTATATTATTTTATTTAAAGAACAACTATGAAATATCACTATATTTGTTTTAATATAACTAATATGTTTTCATAAGATTAAAATGATGTTTTGGATGTTTATAAATGGTTATTTTGAATATGAATAAATTGTTTTTCTGATAATAATCTCTTTTTAATTTTTTGTAATTGTATAATTTCCTAGAATTACTATGCATCGTCGATGATATGCTTCTCCAGGCTGGTGAAAAAATCAATGTGAATAGTTTTAAAAATATTAAAAGTGACGTATTTTGGAAATAAATTAATCTTTAATTTTTTTTAAGGATAAAAAATAAATTTTTTTAATGTCTTAAATAATAAAATTTAAATTCTATTGAAATATTGACCGTTTAAAATTCAAATTATGTGAATAGTCTCAAAAATGACTATAAGGATATTTTATGTTAAACAATATATAATTAAATGTTTTTAGAATCATTAAAATATTTCAATTATTTATTTGAATGTAAAATGGTTAATAGTAACAACTATTATACATTCATTATCCATTTTCACTTTTAAGGTTAAATTATTGACCCTTAAATACTAATTATTTTGTTACAATAGCTTGGGTTGAAAGGGGATAAACTAAGAGATAAGGTTAACAATTATACTTAAAACTATATACCAATTATTATATGAATTTATTAATAACTTAACTAACTTATAGTCAATGATATATAACTCTTGAGTCATTTTAAATGTTTTGAAAAAAAATATATATTAATATTTCATGTATTTTCTAGAATACCACATATGAAACTTATAAAAGGGATCCTATTCTCTTCTATTCTATAGATATACATAGTGAATATAGTAAAAATATATTACTATATTAACATAGTGAAACTAGTAAAAATATATTACTAAATTTATTTATTATGTTAATATAATAACAATATTCTATTTGTCATCTATTCTAACAGAAAATGAAAATGTCAGTGTGTGTACATACGGACTACCGTCTTTATAATTGGAGTATTTTCTTTTTCATCAATGCCTCATATAGATGGTTATATAGATTGATTTAATGATTATATATCATTTTTATAACATTATTATTATTTAATGATTAAATATTACATATATTTTAACCCACCCATCATGTTGAAGATGGTAATGTTGCTTGTATGTAAATGTTTATTACCACCTCCACAAAGTGATGTGATTCATTTTTGATTTATACTTTATATGGATGGTCATAATGATATTTTTTTATGAATATATATGATATATATAATATGATTATGATTATATAATAAGTGAATTTTTATTTAATTTTCTTTTTTTCTCATCCATCTGAAAGTGGAAAATCTCTCATACATTCGTTAGAACTACCATATCTATGAAGTGGTGGAATTAATTTCTCATAACACATTATATGAATGTTTAAAAAAGTGTATAAAATAAAAAAAGATGATATTTATTACATTATAAATATTCCATATAAAATTAAACCATTAACAATTGTTTAAGTACTATAAAAAATGAACACAAACATGCTTGAAAAATAAACTAATTAACTCCAGGAATAAAGATTTTATTTAAGAAATATAAATAAAAGGGTGATAAGATGTTTTAATTGAATCATATCTATTATGATATGTATGAATATGGTTCTGTTATATTTTTATACTGAATATAAATTTATTATAAATGAGGTTAATAGCACGTATGAAGTATCTAAGGACTTGAGGTAAGGGGTTCTCATCACCCATTTATATCAGATAGACAAATTACATATTACCCACTTATTTTTTATGTTTCGTATTTATTGACCATGAATATCTCTTATAATTATTTTCATGATTTTTTTTTAAAAATTCATCCATGGTTCACTATTTTATTAAGTTTTTTTTCATAGATAACCAAAAATATAAAGTTTTTTCCTCTCAAAATTGTTTCCTTAAGAAAAGATTAATGTTATGAACATATTTTTGTAAAATGTTTCATATTATAACCCTTTGAAATAATATATCATAAATAAATTTATATTCATACAATTTAATATTTCATATGAATTTATATCTTTCAATGGGGTTATGATTCAGAAGTTATGAAATTGGTAAAAGTTTGTGTTTCAATCTCATTTATCTTCAGGATTTCTTTGTTAAATTTACATTGAGGGAATTATATAATCCTTATAATTTAAATGCCATATTTTTTTTCTACTCTTTTATTTTTTAAATATTCAAGTATTAGTTTAATTTTAATCACTTTGTTACTTAATGTGATTGAGAAAATGTTTCTGAGAAATGACAAACTTCTTTCATCTTTGGTCAAGGAATTTTTTTCCATTTCCATGTTCTTTAATTTGTATTAAATAATTTTGTATCATATACTCCAATGATTATTTAATAGAATTTTAAAATATAGGTGTATTTATTTTTAATTATATCAAATTATATTTTTTAAATGTTTTCTGAATATGATATTTTTGATTTTTTAAATAATTGTGAAAAGAATGCTTTATTTTAATGTATACAACAGGAACATTTGTTTCTTATCGTCAAGAATTCTATTTTATTTGAATAAAAATTTAAAATTTTCCTTTGTAATTTTAAAATTGAATCATTTTCTCAAAATTTAGGTAATTTGTTTTAAATATAGCGAAATAAAATGATACTTTTCTCATTTTTAAAGATGTATTCATACGATCTTTAAAAATAATTTTTCATCTATGAAAAAATCCTTTAAGGATTTTTATGCTTCACTAGGAATATGATATTATAATAATTATAATATTTTCCCTTGTATTACTTAGTATGATAATGTTTTATGTATGGTTCTATGAATTTTTTTTCATGTGTCAATTAAGTAACGATGAAATCATCATGAAATCCATTTGTTTTCAAATATTCATTTTACGATGAATTGATTCATGTTTTAATTATATTTTGGAAAAATTATGTATATTTTTCATTATATGATAGGTGTTCATAGAATTATAAAACCCTCTAATACATTAGGTAATGTGATATAGTTAACTAGATAAATGTTACTCTAAATAGATAATCGAGATGACTGAATATAAGTAACTTGTAATGACCCAATGTTTTTCAATAGAAATTACCTTGTTATTAATATGTCATAAAATCACATGAAAACACAACACAGTGAACTACTTAGTTCTAAGTGACCTTTAAACATTAGTTTGTCACTTACGTGTTTGGAATTTCTAAAATCTGACGTACACGGTTACGATCAGTATGTTATTTGGAGTCCGATAAGAAAAATTAATTTTTGGTGAATAATAAAATACCATTATAAATAGTATTATACCCTAATTAATAGTATCCTTACCTATAATAATATATAAATAATATTCAATTTCAAATTATGATATACCTATATTTTAGAATAAGTTAGTGAATGTTTTAAAACTCGTTTTTGATAATAAATTAGGAATTTAATTAAATATTAAAATTATAATATTTTGAAAACAATTTTTTTTTGAAAAATGGACTTCATTTTTTGATTGTACATGTCAAAAAATGGTTAGGCTAAATTTTTGGGATTTTTCTGAAATATTTGAATTTTTATGAATAGTAAAATGCCATAATTTACTATAAATGCTAAATAAGGGATTTATTGAGTCATTGATGATGATATAATAATATAAGCCCAATTGTTTCGAAGTCACATAAATTTATTACTATTCTTGGTCATGAAATACTTATTATTCCTTTTATTGTGTGGAAATAATAAACTAATGATTAGAAAATTATGAATGCCCTCCTCTCTACCTCTATAAAAACCCATCCTAACTCCCACTTTTCTTCACACCTCTCAAGCCTTGTGCCTTTCCAATATTCTGTCCAAATATCTCCCCAAGATCCTCCCCCACATCCAAAATATCCTAGTCTCTTAAAAAAAACAAAACCTCTCTCCTTAAGAGGTTCTCAAAGGAGGAAGTCTCAAGAGGTAAATTCCTCTTTCAAATTCCTTCATTTCTTTTAAGTTATTTTATTTTGGTTTCTTTCCTCACCTCCCTTCACCAAAACAGTATGATAAAACCAGTGAAATACATGTACTAGAATGTTATTATTTTGATGGAATATTTTATTATCTTTTATCCTTTCCCCACCTTTTTATTTGAAAAAATGAAAGCACCGTTTGAGATGCGCTAATGTATCACATTCAAGGACAATGGTTTATCAATTTATTTTATTACCATTAATTCTAGTAATGAAACCATTTGTGTTATTTTTGAACCATATATTGATATAGGTAATATATCCTTATTTTGGTTCTATAATCCTATTGTACTAATGGTATTAATTTATAAAGAAAAACATGTTCATTGTAATCAAACCCACAGATTAACCAAAACGGTTGTCACTGAGGTTATATATATAATAATTAAACTTCACACTAGGAAATCAAATTAAATTTAAAACCATGTAATCTCATGGATATTCACTAATAGAACATTACTTTAATTATGGACAACCACTTTCATCTTACATGTTTATCCAAACATGAATATAAGTGAACCGATCATTAAAACCAAGTAAACAAACCAGCCCGAACAATGAAATTGAATCACATAACCAATCAAGATGGTTATAAATGAACATAAAATTATTATAATAAATCAATTAAATATATAATAGGTTCTGTAATTATTAATTAATAAACCTAATTTGTTTATTCATGTATTTAATTACAAGTGGAGCACACCAATAGATTAAAGGTAAGGGATCCTCTCCATTTCTCTCTTAATCAAGATTGTTCTATATGCTATTCCTTTTATGTGTAAACACAAATGATGGGGTATATTTCAAAACCTCCCCCATATTTCCCTCATGATGTATAAGTTATGATAAATCCCTTTTCTCTCACATAAATCCCTCTCAGGTACACCCGACACCATGCTGGTAAACCCAAACGAATTCTACCCGAACCTTCTTTGGTCCTTTGGGTAGACTTATATTTACTTATATAAAAAAAAGTTATCTTATATCTTTATATAAATCTTATAAATTATTTTTAGTTGTACCAAATTCATTTATAAAGAACCTTTCATCAGTCTATTTTGGGGATTTACATGTTTTTAAAATATTCACTCTTTAGAACTTTATGATAAGAAAACATGTTTTAAGGGAACTTCCCAATTTTTTACCCAATTTCAATTTCACTATATCCTTATTTTTAAGACACCATTTTATTTATGAAATAAGTATTTTTATTATGAAATCCATCTTGGTTAAATTCTATTTTTATATAAAATATTGTCCTCTTTAATATTTGAAAGGCTATGCAGTATTTTCTATAAAACCATACAAAATGTTTTAATGATAATGTTTCTCAAATACATTTCTTATATACTGTCACTTATTATTGACAACACTTACCATGTTATCTTCCTAGTTTAACTTATAAACGTCCATGTATGTTCTAAATTATTTCTTTTATCTACACTTTCATGATACACCCATTGGTTATGCTTTATTTTATGATTGCGATACACAATTATTTCCTTGGGTACCCTTATGTTTATGTATGGTTGATTATGTATGATTATTTATGTGTCAAGAATATTCATGAAAATGTTGAGATGGGTGCACCCAGATAGTGCTCCAATTCATTGGGTAAAGTTAAGTCTCATGAGATGTGATGTGAAATAGGATTGGCAGTTAGCCTTGACCCATAATAAAATGGGAAACGTGATTGGAATTTGGCCTTGACCCATACTAAAAAGGGACATGAGATTGGAAGTTAGACATGACCCACACTAAAGACATGTTTTATGATTCTTCCACATTTATATTATCCCATGTTTATATGATACCATGCTTATATGAAATGCTTTTATAAGTTTCTTGATTTGGAAATCATTATTTCATGCCTCCTTACTCATGTGCTTACGATGTATCCTTATGATCATTCCATTACTAGGATTTTCAGCTAATTCCTTTGCTCATGTTTTCCCCAGGGTACCCTATGCAGATGTAAGGGATCAAAGGGTGTTAGGATCTTTTTTTATGGAGATTAAATAAAGATGTTTTTAGCCCCATGTTTTATGTTATATGTACATAGTCTTCCAAGACACTAGACATAACGATCCTTTCCTTTTACTATGATGTATAATTATACTTAAAATCATGTAATGTTATATATAAAAGGCTTGGGTTTATATATTTGGTATCAGAGGATGGTGTAGTTATTTTTGGAGATTAGGAATAGAGCACCATAGTGAGATCCTTAAGGATGAGACTAAGTATCGGAAAACATTCCTTAATTTTGGTAAGTATTTAGTAAGTTATTTATCAAGAAAATACATCCCAATATTGATACGAGCATGTAGAGGCGTCTCTAGCAGAAATGTACATAAGAGTGAAAACTCTAACAAGGTATTTCGGGCTTGACCCAGTGTATCTTGGTATATGAAAATGAGCCTTGTTGCACTCTTGGTTACGACACTCCCGCGAGATATGCATTGGTAGATTCATGAGCTTAGTACAAACCATTATTAAGGGACCCAAAAAGCCTATAAGAATATAATTTAAGAAATAGATCAATAATAACCTAGATACAAACATATGCAATCACAAGTTAGGATATAAATCTTCTTTACAAGTTTATCCTTTTATGTTAAAAATTTCCTTTTCATGCTTAACGGCTATGTATTAAAGAACTCTAATTATTAGTTCTGTTTATTAGTTAATGGTAAGAAATAGAAGAACATATTTCAGCAACCAATGTGATAGGAAATGTGAAGATTTACCTAATGATATGCCAGATATGACGGGAGCGGGTGCTCAAAACTTTATGACAGTACTTGCTCAGCCGGCTCGAGTTATAAATAATAACTTGAATCATGTGGAACACCCTCCTCCACCAAGGAAGGAGATAGTTATCGTAGAATCATTTATGTGGCAATGACCTCCCATGTTTAGTGAATCTTATGATCCCCTCCTCATAGAATAATGGATTAGCTACATTGAAAATATTTTCTACATCCCCCTGTGCTCGAAAGAAGAGAAGGTTGTACTAGTGGTCTATAGTTTTCATGGGGAAGCTGATCAGTGGTGGAAACTGATCAAGAATAAAAATCCCAAGAGTAAATTGATTCCATGGTTTGGGATAAATTCAAGAGGATATTTTTCAACAAATATTTTCCTCAAGCCCTCTATCTCTAGATGGAATGAGTGTTCCTCAGACTTAAGAAGAAGGAAGTTGAGTTCATCGGGGCATAAAAAGAAAAATTTACAAGGCTTGCAAGGTATGCCTCAGGCTTTGTCATGAACACCAAAAGTAAGGTGGATGGATTCTTTACCAGACTAAAGCCAAGACTATGAAAAGAACTGGCAATTCGAGACTTTGATAGTTATGAGGAGATTGTCCGTTGTGCCCTCAAGGGTGAAATGGAGATTGAAGACTATAAATGGTCTTGTAAGCCTAATAACAAGAAGCGGAAAATGGAGAACAACATGGGTGGTTCATTAAACAAATCCCATGATGTAAAGAAGCCCGACTTTTCCCCTTGTAAAAGTTGTGGGAAAAAGCATCCTGGTAACTATCTGAAAGTAACAATGATTTGCTTAAAATGTAGAAAGTTTGGTCATCTGGCCAAGAACTGCCAAAGGGATATGAAAAATCTCACTAATGTTGAAGAAGAAAGGAAGGTTCAGATCAACCCTCAGCCTGGAGTGCAGTGTTACAACTATAAGGAATATGGTTATTATGTGAACAATTTTCATAAGACAAGGGTTGTCAGAGGCAATAAAAAACAACTTCTAAGGCAACAAGGATAGGATTATTCTATCACTACTTCTGAGGTGAAGCCAAAAAATTATGTGGTGACAGGTATGTTATTTATTCATTCAATAATAGAAAATGTACTATTTGATTCTGGTTTAACACACTATTTCATATCTTGAAAGTTTAGTATAACTATTCAAAATCTGCCTCAAAATTTTGAGGCAAAGTTATATGTGAGGACATAAAATGGGAAAATCATTGTTTCCATGGATTATAACTCCCCCCAGTTAACAATTTTGGATTGAACCTCCCAGAAAATCTTGTCAAAATTCCTTTAGTGGAGTTTTATGCTATCTTGGGCATTGATTGGCTATCTTTATACAAAGCCAACATCAACTGTCAGGAAAGGGAGATCACTATTCAAATCCCGAAGCATCCTCCAATTCTATACAAGTGTAATGAGTAAGATGAATATTCCATAGAATCATCATCTTAGGTTTGGATATTTCTACCTTATGAGCAGGCATATCTAGCTCAAATGATTGAGACAAAGGAGAGAATAATTCTTGAAGACATGCCCATTGTGAGGGATTACACTGATGTATTCTCTGAAGAGTTGCCTAGTCTTCCTCCTAACTGAGAGGTTGATTTCTCAACTAAACATATCCCTAGATCTCTACCAATATCAATGAAACCTTACAGAATAGCAACCGAAGAGCTGGATGAGCTGAAGAAGCAGTTGCAGGAGAATATAGAGAAGTGTTTTATACACCCGAGTACTTCACCGTGGGGTGTGCTAGTCCTATTCTTCAAGAATAAGGACATGTCAATGTGCCATTAAATTTATTATCATGAGCCAAATAAAATCACAATAAAGAACAAGTATCCCCTTCCACAGATAGATGAATTGTTTGATCAGCTTCATGGGGCCAGTTATTTCTCTAAGGTGGAAATCTGGTCGAGATATCACCAATTAAAGGCGAGGAAGAAAGATATTCCCAATACTACCTTTCAAACGAGGTATGGATACTATGAGTTCATATTCATTCCCTTCGGACACAGTAATGATCCAAAAATTTTCATGGATTTAATGAATAGACTATTTAGAGATTACCACAACAAAATTTTGGTAGTATTTATTGGTGATATTCTGATACAATCCAAGAGTAAAGAAGAAAATTTAGAGCATTTGAATACTATGTTAAAGACATTGAAAAGGGAGAAGTTGTATGGAACATATAGTAAATGTGAGTTATGGATGGTGGAAGTATCATTCTTGGGGCATGTTATCACCAACAAAGGGATATCTATGTACCCTTCCAATATGAAAGCAATTGAAGAGTGTCCCAGGCCAGTATCTGTAACAGAGATCCGTAGATTTTTTCAGTCTAGTTGGGTATTATCGAAAATTTGTGAAGAACATTTCATGATTGTCAAACCCAATGACCAATCTGACACAAAAGGGAGTAAAGTTTGTATGGACAAAAGAAGGTGAAGACTCTTTCAAGCTATTGAAAAAGCGGCTTATCACTGTGCTATTACTCACACTCCCTATAAGTGGAGAAATCTTTATGGTGTATAACGATTCGTGGAAGAAGGGATTAGGCTGTGTGCTAATGAATAATGAAAAAGTGACAGCCTATGCCTCAAGGAATTTTAAAATCGATGATCAAAAATATCCCCCAAATGATCTGGAGTTGGCAGCTATGATCTTTGCGTTCAAAATCTAGCAGCATTATCTCTATGGGGAGAAATGTGAGATATATACTAACCACAAGAGTCTCATATATATATTCACACAGAAAGATCTTAATATACACCATCAAAGATGGATAGATCTCATCAAGGATTATGACATCTCAATCCACTACCATCCCAATAAGGTAAAAAAGGTGGCAGATTCTCCAAGTAGAAATGATCCTGCATCTTTATGAATGATGATAATTGAAAAGGATTTGATCTTATTAGGTTTTCAAAGGATGGACATGAGAATAATTAAGGGAGGAACATCATCAATCCTTTCTCAATTTTTTTCTCAACCATCCCATATGGAAAAAATAAAGGATGCTAAAAAAATTGTGGAAATTTAGAAAAGGGTGGAAGCTATCAGAAATGATAAATCCTTCGATTTCAAAATTGATGACGAAGGAGTTTTATGATTTGGGACCAAATTATGTGTACCATCCTAGCCAGAAATAAAGAAGGAGATATTGAATAATGCACATAGCTCAATCTTCTCTATCCACCGATGGAGCACAAAGATGTATCAAGATATCTGAGAAAACTTTTTTTTAGACAATATGAATAGGGAGATTGATAAATATACATCAAAGTGCCTAGTATTTTAGCAAGTGAAGGCTGAGAGGAAAAAGTATAAGGGGAGGATGCAACCACTACCCATACCGTCATGGAAGTGGCAAAACATTACCATGGACTTTGTCACTAGACTTCCAAGGACATCTAGAGGAAACAATGCTATACGGGTCATTGTGGATTATTTTAGAAAGACATCTCACTTTATCATGATTTGAGAGGACTTCTCATTGGATCAACTTGTGTGGATTTACATAAAATAAGTGTAAGGCGGCATGGAGTACCAATATCTATTGTATCTAACCATGATGCTTGATTCACCTCGATGTTATGGAAAAGTCTCCAACATGATCTAAGCACTGAACTGATCTTTAGTATGGCCTATCATCCTCATACTGATGGCTAGTCTCAGTGCACTATTCAGACACTAGAAGACATGTGGAAAGCATGTTCTATATTATTCAAAGGAGGATGGGACCAATATCTTCCACATGTTGAATTATCCTACAACAACAATTTCCACTCGATCATCTGAATGGAACCATATGAAGAACTTTATTGGAAAAGGTTCATAACAGAGGCGTGTTGGGATGAAGTCGATGAGCATGAGATGCTAGGACCAGAAATGGTCGATCAAATGGTGGAGAAGGTGAAAACAATTCAGCTGCATATCAAGGAAGACCAAAGTCAACAGAAGAGTTAGGAAGATAACCGTCGATGAGACCTTGAGTTCAAAGTTAGATACATTTTATTTCTATGAATATCTCCATGGAAGACGTTCATTAGGTTTGGGAAGAAAGGGAAGTTAAGTCCCAGGTACATCGGCCCCTTCGGGATCCTTGATCGAGTCGGACCTGTGGCCTATCGATTGACACTTCAACCTACCATGTCGAAAGTACATGATGTCTTCCATATATCCCTCATACGGAAGTACATACCAGACCCTTCACATGTACCCTCTTCAGAGTTGGTACAATTGGAGGATGATCTCTCATATGAGGAGTAGCCAGTGAATATCTTGGATCATAGAGTCAATGTTCTATGCAAGTAGACAACTCATATGGTCCGGGTTCTACATAGAAACCATAAGTACGAAGAGGAAAAATAGTAACTGGAGGAAGAAATGAAGGAAAAGTACCGACACAAGTTTTTGTATTAGAATGTAAAATGAAATTTCGAGGGCTAAATTTTATAAGGGGGGAAGAATGTAACTACCCAAGGAACAAGCTCTACAAAGGGGATGAGCAAGGGACTTTCACCATAGTAGAAGCTTAACGGATTGCAAGAATGAAAGGGTATGACACCTGCCATTGGGACAAGGTTGTGCATGCACAAGCATTCCTAGCTGAACAGCCATGCAATGGTGGAGAGCTGATTTCATGATGAAGATGTTGGGGAGGAGAAGTTCCAAGTAGTTAGTCTGGGTTGTATGTAATGTTTGAAGCCTACGTTCAATGAATTAATCTAAGGCCTACGAGCCACATATTACATACACTGACAGGCCTTGTAAGGGTTTCACCTCACCCCTTGAAAGGTGGATTATCAAAAATAAATAAAAAACGAAGGCCTTCGGGCCATTGGAGTAAGTTCTAAGTGACCTTTAAAGCTAAGTTTTTCACTAATGTGTTTGGAATTTCAAAAAACTGACATACACGATTTCGATCAGTAGTTTATTTGGAGTCCGATAAGAAAAACATAATTTTTGGTGAATGGTAACCTACACATATGAATACTAACATACACTTATGAATAGTGATATACCCAAATGAATAGTAACCTTACCTATGGTAATATATAAATAATTTTTAATTTTAAAGTTTGACATACCTATATTTTAGAAGAAGTTAACAAATGTTTTAAAACTAGTTTTTGATAATAAGTTACGATTTTAATTGAATATTAAAATATTCATATTTAGAAAATTATTTTTGAAAAATGGACTTCATTTTTAGATTCTACACATTGGTAAATGGTGAGGGTGATTTTTTGGAATTTTTCTGAAATACTTGAATTTTTTAAGAATAGTAAAATGTGATAATTTACGATAAATGCTAAATAAGTGATTTATTGAGTCATCGGTGATGATATGCTGATGTAATCCTAATTAGTTAGAAGTAACATGAATTTATTACTATTATTTGTCTTGTAATACTTACTATTCATTGTCTTGTGAAGAAATAATAAACTAATGTTTAAAAAAATTAAGAAACCCCCCCTCCTCCACTTTAAACCCCCCCTCACTCAAACTTCTCTTCACTCCTCTAAAACCTTGTTACTTGAAAATATTCTTCCCAAATATCTCCCCATGATCCTCCCCCACTTTCAAAATCTTCTAGACTCTTCAAAATACAAAAACCTCTCCCTTTAAGAGGTTATCAAAGGAGGAAGTCTCAAGAGGTAAATTCCTCTTTCCAATTCCTTCATTTTTTTGAAGTTCTTTTCTCTTGGTTTGTTTCCTCACCTCCCTTCACCCAAATAGTATGATAACACTAGTAACATTCATTTAATAGAATGTTTATATGATAATATTATATTTCATTATCTTATTTCATTTTCCCCATTTTTATTTGAAATAAATGAAAGCACCATTTTAGATGCGCAAATTTAGCACATTCAAGGACAACAATTTATCAATTTATTTAATTATCTTTAATTCTGGTCTTGAAACTGTTTAGGTTATGGTTAAACCAGATAATTATATAGGAAATATACCCATGTTTTGGTTATATAATCCTTTTTTACTAATGGTATTATGTTTTAATGAAAAACATATTCAATGTAATCAAACCCACTAATTAACCAAAACTGTTGTCACTATGGTTATATATTTAATCATTCGACTTCACACTAGGTAACCAAATTAAATTTAAAACCATGTAATGTCCTTGATGTTAACTAATAGAATGTAACTTCAATTATGGACAACCAATTTCATCATCCATGTTTATACAAACATGAATATAAGCGAACCGGTCATTAAAACCCAGTAAACAAACGAGCCCGAACAATGAAATTGAACCTCATAACTAATCAAAATGGTTATAAATGAACAAAAACTTATTATAATAAACTAGTTAAATATATAATATTTTATTTAATTATTAATTAATAAGCCTAATTTTTTTATTTAGGTATTTAATAACAAGTGGAGAACACCAATAGATTTAAGGTAAGGGATCCTCTCCATTTCTCTCCTAATCCAGATTGTCCTATACACTATTCCTTTTTATGTGTAAACCCAAATGATGGGGTATGTTTTCTAACCTCACCCATACATCCCTCATGATTTATAAGTGATGAGAAACCCATTTTCTCTCTCATCAATCCCTCTTAGGTACACCCGACTCCATGCCGATAAACCGTAACGAATTCTACCCAAACCATCTTTGTTCTTTTAAGTAGACTTATCACTCCTTATATCAAAAATTAGTTATCTTATATGTTTATGTACACATTATAATTTTTTTATTTGTAAAAAATTAATTTATGAGTACCCTTTCATCATTCTCTTCTGGGGATGTACATTATTTTAAAAGGTTCCATCCTTAGAACTTTCCAATCAGCAAACATGTTTTAAGGAAACTTCTAGAATTGTTTCCCAATTTCAAGTGCAATCTATCATCTATTTTATTCCACCACTTTATTTATAAAATCATTATTTTTATTATGAAAACTATTTTGGTTAAATTCTATTTTTATACAAAATATTTTCCTCTTTTCTATGGTAAAGGCCCTGTATTATTTTCCTTAAAACTATACAAAATGTTTTATTGCTAATGTTTATCAAATACATTTCTTATCTATTATAAGTTATGTTTTAAAACCCTTACCATGTTGTATTCCTATTTTACCTTACGAAATTACAATAAAATTTTAAATTCATTCTTTCATGGACACTTTCATGATACAACCATTGGTTATGCTTTATTTCATGATTGTGGTACCCAATTCTTTCCTTGGGTACCCTTATATTTATGTATGGTTAAATATGTTTGATTATTGATGTGTCAAGAATATTCATGAAAATGTTGAGATGGTTGCACCCAGATAGTGCTCCAATGCTTTGGGTAAAGATAAGTCTAATGAGATGCAATGTGAAACGGGATTGGCGGTTAGCCTTGACCCGTACAAAAATGGGAAATGGGATTGGCGGTTAGCCTTGACCTGTATTAAAAAGGGAAACATGATTGGCTATTTACCTTTACCTATACTAAAGACATGTTTTATGATTATGCAGAATTTATATGATTCCATGTTTATATGATCCCATGATTATTTGAAATGATTTTATATGTTTTATGATTTTCAAATCATTATGTCATGCCTCCAAACTCATGTTCATAAGATGTATCCTTATGTTCATTCCCTTACTTTGATTTTTAGCTTATTCCTTTTCTCATGTGTTCCCTTGGGTACCCTATGCGTATGTAAGGGCTCAACGGATTTTAGGAGCTCTTTTTATAAAGATTAAATAAAGAAGTGTTTTTAGATACAAGTTTTAGGTTATCTATACCTTGTCTTCCAAGACACTAGACATAATAATCCTTGGCTTGTACTCTGATATATAATTATTCTTAAAATCATGCAATGTTATATATAAAAGGCTTGGGTCGCTATATAACATCTAAGAGATGACTAGATATAAATAACTCCTTAAAGAAGATAGAGTTAACTAGATTGAGTCTCCTCATAAATGAATGTTTTAATTATCTTATTTATGTGATTCCATAATTAACATATGATGTCCCATGATACCAAATTAGTTTACATAGGATTGTTATGTCTTTTAGTGTTTCCTTTGAATAATATTGATTTCACAATTTTCATGATTATTAAGATAGATTACTCATATTATAATAAATAAATATACCACAACCCATGTTTTATGATCCAGGTTTTGATAGGTATGAAGTCTATTATGTTACTATCAAGAACATTGACTATGCTCTCATAATCTTATGATTATCTTATTCTTATATATGGTTATATATTGATAACTCCTTAGTTTAACCTTATCAATAATCCAAGATCCCTATTTATTATCTTTTAATTTACCCATATTGTAGAGAATGATATTATGTAAGACATATCTAGAAGGGTATCATATCTGGTGAAATTTTGTTAGAGATACTAAAGTATTCATATGAAATATGAAAATTTGGGTACAATTGGAAAACTTCCCATTTTTTGAGAAAAACATGGGTTATGTTGTATAAATCAATTTTCCGAATTCTCAAAATCTCCAATCATAAAAGGCATTGGGTATATAAGTGAATCAATGTTTATTTTTTATTTTTTAATTATCGATGGTTAAAATTTGGTCATTTTAGTTCACATCATCCTACTATGTAATGAATATGATTTTATAAATAGATATGGGTATATGGGTCTCAAGATATCATAGTTGGTATAAGAACTTGGTTTAAATAACTTTAGTGGTTAAGAAGTTATCAGATAAAGAGAATTTAAGAGTCAAGTAAATGATTATGGGTTTATATGTATAAACAAGATTAGATGTTTAAAGTTATATATATATATATCCTTTCTAGGTTTTATGTTATGGGTTTTTAAGGTGACTTATGAAACTTTGTGAAATGTTTGTTAAGTTGGAATATATAATTATGGAATATCTGATTTAGTGTGAAGTTATTATAGAAGAATGTTAATGGTGACATAAGTTAAAAGAAGCACACAACCTTCAAGGTTGATACATTTTTTGATGAGGAGGTTATAATTATTTTTGGTAATAAATGGGTTTTAATATGTTCGGAATGTATATTTAGATAACCAAGTGATTGAAAATTGATATGGTGATTGTGTGATTAATGTAATTTTTTTTATAATCTCAGTGAATTGGGAACATTAAATTATTAAGTTAAACAAAAAACTATTTTAATGGATGGTATTTTACTTGAGGAATACAAATTTAGTTTAATTGTAGAAGCATATATGTTTTATTGTTGTTTTATGATGATTCAAGTAATTTATGAAAATGATTAGTATATTTTGGTAAATATGTTATTAGGGAGTATTAAATTTATGTAGGTGACTTTATGGGTGATTAATGATAAATGTTAAGTTGATATTGATAGCATACGTGATCAAATATTTTGGAGTTTGGGTTATAAATTTGGTCATGAAATGTTTTTCAATTTTTTGAGGTTAAATATTTATTAAATGATTAAAGATCAACTTTGGGTTTTATTGTTGGGGTTTGGGGGATTAATGTATGAATATTTATTCATATTGGATATTATATTAACATGTGTGAACCATTTTGTTTTTGTTTAATTGGTTGAAAGTGGTGGAATTATTTTTCATCCTTTTGTAGATATTTTGAACCATTAAAATATGTTTTTAATTTTTCTAGAAGGAAACGTTCATCATGGTTTTTTATATTATTAAATATATAAGAGTAAGAAAACATATTTAAATAAAACCAAAATATGAAATTGTGGCATGAAATTAAGTAAGTATATTCTATAAAAATCTCTATATCAATGGTCAAATAATTCCTAAAATTCAAGAAAAACGAAAATAAATCTATTCATTCTTATAAGAAAAATATTTTTCAATATGTAATTGTATTATTTATAAATCACATCCATAATTAAAAGTATCACAATTGTAAATTCATGGTTTAAGAAATATTATGGAAATGAGAAGTCTCCTTGTTTTAACATAGACATTAAATTCTTTTTCAAATGAAAATTTTATCTCTCTAGATTAAAATCTATTTATTGAAATGTATATACTTATCATTAATTCATTAAAATTGATTACGAGAATTTTCTAAATCAATTTTCTCAAACATGATATAAAAATTTGAGGCTATAATTTCTTTATGGGAGAAGAATGTAACATCCTAAGATTTCAGAATATATTTTCTATCTGATAAATTTAGCATGTGTGATAACTTATGAAGAGAGAAAAAATGAAATTATATGAATAATTTTTATAAATTATAAATTCAAGTAAATTATATGTCAATCAAATTAAAAAGAAAATTATCAAAAATAATTTCTAATTACCTTAGAAAATACTTTCATTTCCAATGAACAATTTTGAAATATTATGTTTCTGAGTTTTTTTATCATATGTTTTTTATTTCAAAATTTATTTATATAATTAAAATAAAGAAAAATTATTGTTTTCACTTGCATAAAATCAATTCATTAGTTATAAATTGGATATAAATAAAAATACAAGTATTTGAATGCAAAAGGTGATTTTTTTCTTCTAAAAATGGTTTTTATACACACATTGCGTTTTTAGGATAGTAAATTAAATTAATCCATATAGTTGAATAATTTGAATATAATGATGAGATAATTTATTCAATAAAATACATTAAAATTTATCTACTGGTTCTTACTAGTCAATGAATTATAATAAATTTATTTTTATGCTTAAGAATACGTTTTCCCGTAAAATTGATTTTAGGCATTTTATGCATGGATATTGGAATTATTTTCAAACAATTATAGGAAAATTATATATTAAAAAGGATTATATTTTTTTAATAATAAAAAATAATATTATTTAATAATTTTAATTTAGTTTTTTTATCACAATGCATAGTAACCATTAAAAATGTTTAACACCTTGGTAAATGGTAAAATTGGTTAATTATGTTGAAAATTATGGGACAAGGCTTCCAAATCTCTCAAAAACATGCCTTAATATAACTTTCAATGTGTATTTCGTCCACAATCATCATGAATTAGAATATATAGAAATGATTTTCTACTTTATTGGGTTTATAACCATTATAATATTTTAATTACATAATAATTAAAAAATGTCACTCATTTTTTTTGATTATCTCTAATCTATTTTCAAATGATTAAAAAATGGTTTATGATTAGTTATAAATAGTTATTTTTAATATTAATATTATTTTCTATGATATTAATTTATCTTAAATATTTTTAACAGAATAATTACTTAAAATGCTTACTCATTTTTGATGTAGCTCTTGGGAATGTAGGTCATAAATCAAATTAAATAGTCTTAGAAATATTAAAAGTGATGTGTTTAGGATAATATAAATTCATGAATAATTTTTATGGATACAAATGTATGAAATTAATTTTTTTAAATATTAAAATTATAACTTCTTGGTGATATTTTTGATTTGAAAGTCAAATTATTCGAATAGTCCTGAAAATGAATTTAAGGATATTTTATGTTAAGAAATATTTAATTAATTGTTTTTTCAAAAATAAAAATAATATTTTTATGTTTTTAATTTTAAATTGTATATAATATCAATAATTTTCTTCTTATTATCCACTTTTTCTTTTAGAGTGACATTATGGACCCTAAAAGTCTAAGTATTTTGCTACCAAAGTTAAGTTTAAAAGGGATAATAAGGTGTTTAAAATAAGAGATAAGGTTAAAAATACCACATAAAATTGTTAAAATATTATTGATAGAATTTATTTAGACCTTATACTCATTATCTTAGACTATTTGGAAAATTTAATATATTTTTCATGAATTAGAAAAATATTATATATTAATATTTCTTGTATTTTCACGATTTCCACCCACCTCATTTATAAAAAGAACCTCCTCTCCTCTATTATACATACCTTATTGTGCCATATATCATAGCCAAAACCAACCATAAACTAATCTAAACTTCTACATAACAGTTCCATAGGTTTTTTAATTCTTAAAATACCAACCCAATGTTCCCCAATAAAAGATTAAATGGAGGTTTCTTAAAGAATATATAACTATCCTCATTGAATATTTTTAAGTTTATTTCTTCTAATAATTCCTCCAAATATTCATTAACTTAATTAGAATAGTAAAATACCTATGATTTTATTACTAAAATATTATTAAATATTTAATAACCATTATCTGTATATCATTTTTTCCAAGGGAAAATGAATATTTTGTTGTGCATACATATGGACAACCATCTATATGACTAACATATATTATTTCTCATCACCACATCTCATGGAGTGTTTAATTGATATATTAAATGATTATAAATGATTTTTATATCCTTATTATTATTATTTGAAAAAAATACAATCTACTTTCTAACATTACTATCTGTTGCAATACATTAATGTCACTCATGTGTAAGCATGGATTACCATATACACGAAGAAATGTGATTTATTTCCAATTTTTTAATTATATGGACAATCATGAGGATATATTTATTGAATATATATATGATATATATGATACAATTATGATTCTATATCGGTTAGTTATTATTTTATTTTATTTTTTTCCATCCATCCAAATGGAATAACAACACTCATGCATACATACAGACTAACATCTCCACAAAGTGATGTACTTAATTTCTCATCACCACAATATTTGAATGGTTATAAAAGTGAATATAATGAATAAATAATATAATTATGAAATTATTAAAAAAATTATGATAATAAAACCATGATAAATGTGCAATAAGTGAAACCACCATGCCAAAACATATATAAAAAAATGGAGCAGTTAAGACAATAAACCAGGATTTTAATAAATAATGATTAATAAATTGGTGATAATACATTATAAGTGAATCATACACGGTTTGATAAATATTTTTATTATTATTTTATAGATTTATAATAAATATAAATTTATTTTTGAGGAGGTTAAGAGCACAAATTAAGCTAGTCGGGACATGAGGTGAGGGTTTCTCATCACACTTTTATTTCCACGAGATATATTCATTATTCCACATTTATTTATTTTTCATGGTGTAAATAATTTACATAATTTATTTTATGATTATTATTATTAATTTTCTTTGGATTTAAAAATCTATATAATACCCTTTCTTTTACGAGTTTTTTATCCAGAGATTACCAAAACAGTAAGGGTTCTTCATCTTAATATTGTTTCATTGAGAGATGATCCTGGCTTTGAAATTATTTTTTATATGGTGTATACTTTTACTTTATGAAATATTAAACAATAATTTTTTTAATATTCTTGGTATTTTTATTTTCATTTAAAGTTATTTATTTCAAATGAATTGTGAATTAAAACTAACAAAGTGTTAAGTGTTTATGTTAAATCATAAATTATCTTCTGGTTTGTTTATGGTAATCTTATAATGAGTTAAATTATATGATCATAACAATTTAAACCCTATACATTTTCTTTTATTCCTTTATTTATGAAATTTTCATTTACTAGTATCATTCTATTCACTTTTTTACTTAAAATGATTGATAATTTTTTCTAAGGAAAACTAAATTTATTTTCTATTTGGTCGGTGAACATTTTATTCCATGTCTATATTCTTTCAAATATTTTCAAGAATGTTATTTTATATTATCCAATGGTTATTTAATGTAATTTTAAATAATACACTTTTTTATTTTTATTTTTTAGAATAAAGTTTTATACTTTATTTATAAACATGTTATATTTGATATTTAATAATAGTGTGAATTTTTTTTCTATTTTAACATATTTGGAATGGATAGTTTTTCTTACGATCATGAAAAATATTTTATTTGATTTCTACTTTACAAGTTTTGATTTTTATTTTCAATTGAAATATTTTTCCCAATATTAAATATATTTTTTCTGTTTATAGGCTCTGAAAGAAAAGGATATTGTTTTCATTTTCTAATAAATGTACTAATTCTCTTTAAAATTAACTTTCATCTTTGTTAACTTCTTTAAAGATTTTAGATGATTTATTAGGAATATGATATTTTGATACCAACCATTTTATTTCCCGTTATTAATTATGATGATGATATTTTAAGGTTGATTCTATGGAACTAATTTCTATTCCACGTGTTAATTAAGCTATGATAAAATCCTAATGAAACCCGTTTATTTTTTATGGGTTATTCTATAATGAATTGATAGTTATTTTTATTTCCTAGTAGTAGAATTATCCATTGTTTTCCTTATGTGATTCATGGGATTGTAATTATATAGTCTTCTAATGTGTTGGGTAATGTGAAAGTGTTAAATGGATAGAAGTTACTCTTAACAGGAAATAAATATTATTGAATATAAAAACCTCCTATGAGAAAAAAAATATTATTAAATATTTGTAACTCTTAAGAGATGATAATGTTAACTAGATTGTAGTTTCTCCAAAGATAATGTTGGAATTATCCCATTTTGGTGATTATATGATGAATATATGATGTCCCAAGATACCCATATGGTATACATATGATTTATTTGAGTTTTATTGGTTCCATTTAACAAGATTTTTTTCAAATTTTCCATGAATTTTGACTCAGATGACTCTTATATTATATTAAATCCTTATTTCTGGACTCGTGTTTTGTGGTCTAGGTTTTTATAGGTTTGAATTCTCTTATGTTATGCTCATGCACATTGATCATTCTCTAATACCTTATTCTTATATTATGCTTGCACATCACTATTGAAAGATATCTCTTATATTTACCCACACTAAACATATAAACTCACCCCCTATTGTGTTTCCATTTTCCCATGTTTTAAATAATTATATTATGTAATATGAATCTATAAGGGTATCATGTTTGGAGAATTTTATGGGAGATATTGAAGACATTTTATAGAATTATAAAATCCAGGTTTGATTGTAAAATTCTCATTTGATGAGTAAGACATGGGGCCTGTTACCTGAATGTGTTTTCTTAATTCTCTAAAACTATGAACCGAAATGGTCTTCATTGTGAAAGTGAATCAATTTTTGAATTTTATTTTGTAATTATTTATTGTAAAAATTTTGCCATTTCAGTTTGTATCAAGACAATATGTAAAGAATTTGTTAGCATTGGATCTGGGTGGATGGGTCTTAAGAAGTTTTATATACTATAAAATATCAAAGAAAGAATTTGTGGTGTAGAGAGTGTGTGGGTGAAATAAGGTACGCATTTAGAAATTGAAAAATAAGAGATGCTAAGAAGGAGATAGGACAATAAGAGTACTTATAAGTATTGAATGTAGAATAATAATAAGAGAAATATGTTCACATGATTAGTTTGTGTGTGACCATCATGACTATGACAAGTGGTGATAAATAATGAAAAAATTCACACAGACTCTATAACTTTGAATAATTTATAGAGCACTATAATGTTATCAATAATAAATTATACAAGGAAAAAGGATAATCCATGCCTCAATAATAAAAGAAAGTTGTACAACAAGGTTGGACAAGGGGGAAACCCTTTCTTTTTATATCAAGAGAAAGCATTGTCAATTATAATTAAAAAAATTAATTTAAGGATATTAAATTCTCATACTATTAGTGATAATGAAACTAGTTGTTTGTATGACCAAGGGGGAATTCATATCATTCTATAGATTAGCCTTCTCATTTTGAGAGGTGAACCTTATACATAGTGCCTTTTTTATTTCCTTGATGCAAATGATTTAATAAATTATATATCTCATTCTAACAAGTGAAATGTTTTATTTTTTATGCAATCATAAAAAATGTAAAATCATTTCACTATTCAATGTTTCATTATCCCTGTTCGTGAACCTGTATAGTTCTTGGGTACATAGCTCACCCAAATATTAAACAATATCGTACTCAAATAATGATAGGAACTCTATTAAATAACTCTACCTTTGGTCATTATCTCTATAATAAAGATATATTCGAGACTATTATGTTTTATATATTTTACAAAAAAAAAACACTTTTAAAAGTAAGTGAATCTAAGTATTTAAGGAAAACACTACCTCTAAAAAATCTAGATCATGGATTGCATAGTTCTACTCATGGTGTCTAGACTTTCTAAAACCATAAGAAATCACCACTACCTATTCATTAGAATAGACTTGAGACTAGCTCTATGGGCATCAGATGACACCACATAATAAAATATATCATCTAAAAACCTTAGGATAGGGGATCTTGTCGTCCACAACATCATCAAACCAAAATCACTCTATCATTAATTAGAAAAAACAAACTAATACACATTTTAGGAAAGTGAAGTCATGGGGGATACAATATTGGTGAAGCCTACCATGAAGCACTAGTAGTACCCTGCCAAACTAAAAATGATATACACCCTGAACATGTACTTCCATGGAAAATAGTCTAGCACCATCTGAATCTTTTTAAAATCCATTTATTATCCACCCTCTATAATGAAATCCCAAGAAAGTATAACTCTTGAATACAAAAAGGAATATTTGAGATATTTTAATAATTCTAGTGATTCTAAAGTAGGTTTAAAAAAATCCATAGATTCCCATATTGGTCATCCTATAATTCAGAATAAAAGTGGATGTGATCAATTAGGAAAACCACAAATTAGTTCAAGAAAGGATGAAAGATCCATATTAGAGGACCTATGAACCCCAATTAGAAATTTTAAATCAAAAATAGAATCATCAAAAAATAACATTGGACACGAAAATATAAAAATTATATATTCAGAATATCATTTTTATAGGGGTGTGGAGATTGGATGCGACGAACCCGCTGGAAGGGGTCCTTCTATGCAGACTTAGGAAGGCTCCTCTTAGGAGATGGTTGTTCACTGGGATTATGAGAATTATCCAAATAAATGGGGGCTATATCAAGTATATACAAATGATAAGTATGAGGAGACCATAGGGGATTCCCTTAATTAGCTATATATTGGGTAAGCTATTCTAGATTATATTGACATTCAGTTAATTCAAGACAAGATTTTATTGCCTATAGTTTGTGTAAGTGGAAAAAGTGTATGCTTCAACTATCTTTTTTACTTGAAAGAGTGTGGTAAAGGTGATAAATACTGTGGATTCTGGTGAGAAAAATGACTAAGACAACCCCTATCTTTATTCTAAACATATCGGAAAGACTTCCTCTACTCATTTTCAGATCCATATTTCTTCTTTGGAAGCTTTGATCAGTTCTGATGCATATATTTTTTGGTCCCTTAAGGAAGCATCTCGACAAGTTTCTTTCACCCATGAATTAGAGATAGTGAAAGGTATTGAAACTATTGTACATGGATTTTTTATGAATCCATAGGACCCAGATAAATAATGGTTATGTTTTCTTGACATTTGAAGAATATATAATAGTAGGTATGCATTCCAATAGTATTTTTTCAATGATCAATGATTTTACAAAGCTTCTGATAAATCCATAGGTTCTAAGACTGTCAATGTAATAGACCTTCAACCCATTAAGGATCCCACCTCCCTAATTGACATTGATGATCCTTATCAGAATGATGTGACATGGAAATAAACCAAAACATGAAGGATAGGTTGTCATCCGAGTAGTAGGGGTGGTATCTTATCCCATAGATGAGGAATATTATTCTCTTTTTTGAAATTATATATTCTTTTCTTTTTGTAGTAGTGTATTGTTACAGACTTCATCTTCCTTATCTCCCTGTACCTTGTACATATTTTATTTCATGAAATTTCATAATAATGGGATACAACACATGGTTCTCTCCATCTTGGTTTATTAACAATATGGGAAAAAAATATTTACTATGCATTATATTTAAAATAAAAATTTATCCATTTTATTTACCTTATAAAAAAGAATTAAAATATATATTCACCAAAATGAATAATTTTTACATATAAATATATGTGTGTCACTAAAAAAATATTTATGTATGCATTCTAATATTTGTAAATTAATACATATATGAAAATAGTTTTTCAAAATGTGTGTGAAATATAAATGTGTACATTTGTATAAATATTTGTGTGTTATTTTTTTGTAAATAAAACATATATATATATATATGTTTATAAATATATTGTTATCATTAAATATTGTATATAGATTTATTTACAATGAATATTTATAAATAAATTATAACAAATTTATATATATTTATATATATTTTTATGCATAAATATATATAACTAAAAATATATACATATATATATATATATATGTATAAAATTTATATTTAGATATACAGTATACTTATATATTTTTATAAATTTTTTAAAAATAATTATATTAATGTATATAGTAATATAAATAAATATACAAATAAAAATTCTTTATATATATATTCATAAATAAACTTTTATAACATAAAATGTTATACAAATTTTGATGGTGAAGTGGTGAAAGTATTCAGACTTGAAGGTAGAGGTCAGGGGTTCGATTCAAGGTGAGAGGAAGGATGAAGGGCATCAAAAGTGTTGATAAAGTCCATTTAAAGTAAATATAAAGGGTATTGTCTTGAGCAAAGTTGGGGGATGGGAATTCGGGAGGCATATGGCTTGGATGGGGGGGGGGGGGGTCAAAGCACAGATAAAAGGGTTAGGTTGACTGATTTTTTTTAATTTTTTTGAGAATTTTATCATTTCTAAAAAAAGAACTGATAAATGAAAAATTTATTAGTTCTATTGTTCTAAAACTCATAAAGGCGACAATATTTAAGGTATCTTAGCTTGTTATCTTTTTTATAGCACTGAAAAATCTCATTTTTAACACTATTAAATGAATTATTTGATGTAATGATTTTAAATATAATTTATTTATATTTATATTTATATTTTTTTATTTTTCTGTATATATATAAAAAAACATATTTATAACAAAATTGAATAGTTATTGCATATCTTTCATTACATCAATTAAAGTAATATAGAATTATGACAAAAACAATCACATACGACTCCCTTTTAGAGGGGGCTTTCCCGGAAAATCCTCAGGGATTTCAATGTTTAATTCAGCTTCCCCCATTCTGGTAAAGAGTTAAAAATATATTATTATTATTAATCAGTTATTATTTAATAATAAAAATTAATTACTAATTACCTAGTAATATATTATAATAATATTTAAATAATAATAACTAACAATTTTTATTTAATATTTAATTATCAATTACGTTTTATTTTCATCATCATCTTCATCATCATATTCATCCTTATAATCATCATCATTATTTTATATTAGTAATTAATAAAACCATGGGGCTTAGAATAGTGATTTCACCTCTGTGGCAGTGTTTGGGAGGTATCGGATTCATCCCACCTTGGTGCATATAATGTATGTATTCATTGTCTCTTCCCCTCCCAAAACTAATATAATATATTTATTTTTAATTTATGAGTAATTAATTTTTATTATTAATTATATATTGGAAAGGGGGAATATTATTTCCACATTGAAAATCCATAAGGATTTCTAGTGAAGCCCCCATTGTTAATGGGAGCCATGGGTGTAATTTTTTGTTATAATTATAGAAAAATTTAATTGTAGTAATGTTGGATATTTAATAGTAGTTAGACTATAATAATAATTTTATTATATATATATATATATTAAAAAAATAAAAAAAATAAAAATTGTAGAACTAAAAATATGTATTTTTTGGGGTGTGTTCAAAGGGGATAGGGGATCCAATTCCTTTGGATATTACCCACAACCAAAGGTGTTGAGGCCGATAAAGTCTTTTTTAGGCTTAGTTTATAGAATTTTTTTTCCTTGAATTAGTTTTTAAGGATATTACATACTTTCAAACTCATAATTACATTATTTACATTTTAAGTCCAATAAAAAATAAAGGTAGGATATTGTATACATATAAAGAATAGTATATTAGTTGGTTTCAAGACCACATTTTTATATAGTTATCTATAGATCCTAAATCCATTTCTGGAAAATTGAGATGATTTTCTGAAGGACTAAGTATTCATGCATTATCATATAATTGAAATTTAATTAACAGTTATATTTTCTATACAAAGGAATATGGTGAGCATAGTGTATTTAAAAACCATGTAGTCACTATTGTGGGTGAAGAGATTCATGAATAAGGTGTTAATGATATAAGTACTAATAATGTTAATATTTCATACATTAAGATCTTTGAAAAAATATGAGAGTTAGACTATATGATATTTTAAATTCCTATATTCTAATTCATATGGGTTGATAATATTATTATTTTAATAATTGATAAATTTTGATTTGTAAAGCAAAATTTAAGTAAGGAAGGATACATAATAATCCATTCAAAATGGAATCACATGCAATGCATATTTTTGAAATAGATAATCCTATATATGAATATTGGTTAATTTTTTTAATTAAATAAAATTTAGAATGAAGTGTCGTTTTTCTGTAAGATAATATTTTTGGGGTAATTTTAATAACATTACTTACCATACATAATGGAAAAAATGTCATTTTTGATCGAGGTTACTATAGAGAGATAATTTGAAAAACATTATAGAGGGGGAAACAAATCATCCTTTTAAGAAAAAAATGACATTAAAAAGTAGGTTAAATATAGTTAGAATTATATATATAATATGTGTTATATATATATGACTGATTTTTAATAGAAAGATTACATATTTCAATTCATTTTTATAAATTTCAAAATAAAATTTTTCTTCTTCACCTTTGGACATTATTCAAAACTTTGGGAAATATTTTTAATTACACATAATGTGGGAAAAATTAATCATGATCAGAAAGTGTATATGAAAAAGAATCACAAAATAATATTTTATCTAAATTAGTTTATATAAGAAGTAAATATAATTTTATTCGGTTATATGGAATGATATTGTTCAACTAGTTGACCAAAACTCATGAATCATTTGTAAAATATTCTAAAACACTTTTCTCTAGCATAAGAAATTATCAGATCCGAAATGATTGAAATAACTATATTATCTATCATGTAAATAATGAGAAATTAGGATGAATTAATCATCCAAAGGAATAGAACAACATGAGAAGAACTAGAATCAAAATATACTTTAATGATGATTCTCTAATAATTATAACTCGATCCTTGACTAGTAATCACATGAACAATCTACCATTATTGGATCCTAAAACTCTCTATTAGGTTCTATCATCACTAAAATCTTGCCAAAGGAGAAATGAATTAAATAGAAATTTATTTTCCAAATGTAGGATAACCAGATAGAAAATATAAATACCTAAAAGGATCAATTTATAAATAAAATTCGAAAGTGAAAATGACCCCAATCTTAGATAAATAAACCATTTTTTAATAAAACCATGATATTTAATTTTTTTGAACCTTTTATCCAATTATATCTAAATTCATTCATTCATGTTAAGTATTTATTTGATAAATATAAAATATCCTTTTAAATTTGAATATATTAGAGTTCAAAAATAAAATCAGACTTATAGTAAACACCACGTCTTAAATTTAATAGAGCAATCAATTTTTTATATCATTTACAAGAGAAAATTTATGATTTTGCTCTTGGGAGGAGATAATACTTCAAAATAAAAAAAGTAAAATATGTCTAAAAATCGAAAAAAATTGATTCACTATAGTTGTTGCAATGTGTGATGCCCACGATAAAGAGGACATGTTAGTAACATAAATTTTGTTTGTTATAATAAATAGATTTTCTACGTATGGTAATTTTTTATTATATAATATTAAAGGAATGTTAGGGTGATAATTTTTTAAAGAAGGTAATTGAACAGTTAGGTTGAATCATAGTATAAAGGTTGTGTCACTTGGAGATCAATGTTTATTATCTTGATAAAATAAATATCATTCACAGATGAAAACATACATTGGGAACTCAGTAGAGGTTTAATTATATGGAAATTTAATGTTTGTATTCCATTTTGTTTTAAAAAATACATTCTAAAAAGACACAATAAAAGTTGGTTTGAAATAGATATCTATTTTATTCTAATATTCTTTCATAAAGATTTTTTTTTAATGTTTTCTAGAAACTAAAAATATTAAAGGTAATATATGCGATAGTGTAATATTAATGGTATAAAATATAAATTGTAATATAAAAGAAGGGGTCAATAAATGTTAAATATAATTTAATGGATGTAAAGAAATAGTTTGTGCTAAAGAATTAAGGTAAAGAATCTTTTCTTCCTCCTAAGGAAGACACTCTTTTTAGGTAAGACTGTTTTTGGACTTATAGATTTTTAAATGGTTAATGGTCCTATAATGTTACTAATTAAATATAAATAATGTTTTATCGATGAACGTCATAGTGTTAAAATGAAAAAAAATCACTTGATATTATAGTTTTGATTCAATATTTTATATCCATGGAAATAAGATTCATATTAATAAATAAATTCTAATATACAATTACTAAGTTATGTTTCTTTTTGGATAAATATCTTTTCATGTTACTAACAAAAAATAGTATCCTGTAATATAAATATAAGTTGAATTCACTTTATGTGAAATTTATATACTCCTACAACAATTATTCTATGATATTATGGTTCAATTTATAAATAATGTTTTGAGAGAGATCAAACTTTATAGTCTCAAACATTATAGTTGTATGTACCCTATTGAATACTAAAATAAAATATTCATATATTATATCAAAAAACCAATGCTGACTAAAAGGATTGATTGTTTAAAGAAATATATTGGATGAAAATATTGAATTAGAAACAAAATAAATATTTTATGTGGATAACATTAGTCTTATAATATCTTATGATAACAGAATTTGTCATGGAGAAGGAATTTTAATAACACATGTTGTTACAATACCCATCAATTATAAAAATTATCTCAATAGTTTATCTTACACAGTAGTGAAAAGGTTATGACATATTTTAAGACTCTTAATTACATTCTTTGGATGTTGAATAGAATAATCACTAAAGGTAGGATATCAATGTCATATAAAAATAGTTTATAAATTGTTTTGATGACCACATTTTTAACAATTTATCTGTTGATCTTAAATATATAGTTGTAAAATTGATATTATTAACCAAAGGTCCAAGTATTCATGTGTTATCTTATAATAGATATTTTATTAATATTTATATGTTCTATACAAAGATATATGATGAATGCATTATAGTTGAAAACATTGGAGTCACTATTGTGGGTGGGTAAATACATGTATCTAGTGTGAAGGACAAAAATCATAATTACATGAATATTTCATACTCAATGATCATTGAAAAAATATGAGAGTTAGACTATACAATATTTCCAATTTCAATTTTTCAATGTATATGGATTATTATTGTAATATTTTGTGAATGGTGATTTGTAAAGTATAATTTTAGTAAATAATGATGTAAAAACAATCCTTTCGTGAGGAAATCAGAAGTGATGCATATTTTTATACAAAAAATCCTATAAATGAAAATTGGTCTATTTTTATTTTTTTACGAAAATTAAATGTGGAATTTAATTTCAATTAATTGTTGAATGGTATATTTCTTGTAATTATATAGAAATTTCCTACCATAACCAATTAATAATATATTTTTTTATTTTTTATGTAAATTTAAATAGAGAATTTGAATAATAGAGAGAGGGGTAAAATATGTTAACTTTTTAAGAAAAAATTGTTTAAAAAAGTAGGATTGATATAATAATAATTGTTTATATATAATTTTTTTCAATAAATATGACATACATTCATTATAATGAATAACTATTTAAAATTATTTTTTCATATTTTTTAATATAACTTGACTTCTACACCATATGAATCAACTCAAGACACTAGGAAACGTTTTAATTTCATTGAAGGGGAGGAATACATTATGATTGAATACAAATAAATAAAAAAAGAACCACAACTGGGAGATTTTTTATAAATTTCTTAATGTAAGAAATAGAGGAAAACAATTTCAGGTTTGATGTAATATTCATGTTCAACTAGTTGACCCAACCTCATGGATCCTATATAAATTATTCTAAAATTTATTCTCATAGCTTGAGATATTATTGGATTCTTGATGATTGAAATCACTATATTTTCTGTCATAGAAAAGAAATGTGAAATTATGATATATCAATCAACCAAAATTATGCAAGAGGATAATAATAATGAAAATTATACCCTACTTTATCGATAATTCAACAGTGTATCTAAGTCGGTCATTGACTATAAATCCTATGAAAAATCTACAAAATGTTTTATCCAAGAACTCTTCTCTAGGTTGTTTCACCACTACTAGCTAACACTAAGAAAAATAAATTAAGGAGAGTTTTTTTATTGGTAGGGTGACCTAATAAAAAATAGAAATAAAAAAAAGGCTTAATCTATACTTGATGATTTACAATTAAAATTACACCAGTCTTATATAATAACCACCATTTTGAAGAAAACAGTGGTATATAAATTTCATTATGAACCATTTATCAGTTAATATCAACATTGATTATTAAATATAAAATATTTATTTGATAAATATTAAATATCCTTTTAAATATAAGTATATATTAATTCAAAAAAACCCATATTTATGGTGAATAACACATCTAAATCTCAATAGGACCATTAATTTTTGTTTGTCCTTTTTATGGTAAATTTATGATTTTCTCATTTAGAGGACCTAATACTTCAAAAATTTAAAAAAATAATATATTTCTAGAAAAAGGAAAAAGTTTTTTCTGTATTACTGATGTAGCTTATAACTCTCACAAGAATGAATTGATTTCATTAATAGTAATATTTTTATGTATAATAACAATATTGGAAATCAAACCTATACCAATATTTCTATACCAACATTTTATACCAACTATTGGTATAAGTCCTATTTCCCAATAGTTTTTCCAAAACCATTAGGAAATGTTACTTTAAATATCACCTTTCCCAATGGTTTGGAAAAACCGTTGGGAAGGGGTCCACTTTTCCCATCATTTTTACCAAAACCAATGGAAAAGAGTATATTGAGGCCACTTTTCCAAACAGGTTTACCGAACCGTTGGGAAATGGTCAACTTTTATCAACGGTTTTGTAAAAATGGGCGAGTAGTGGTAATTTGAGGGAAATTTACCAATGGTCTTCCAAAACCATTGGGAAATGGATACTTTTCCCAATGGTTTGGGAATCATATTGGGAAAGGGTACATTGTGGCCACTTTTTCCAATGGTTTTCCCAAAAAGTTGGGAAAAGTATCCACTTTTCCCAATAGTTTTTCCAAATATGTTGGAAAAGGATACTTTGAGGACACTTTTCCCAAAAGTTTTCCCAAAACGTTGGGAAAATCCTATCCCAATGGTTTTGAGAACCGTTGGGATATGTACACTTATTTTTTAAGAGTACATTTATCGAATAACATCAAATAAAACAATATATAAAGTACACACACACACACACACACATATATATATATCCAAATATATTCACAAAGGAAACTATAGAATAGTTCTAATGATATTGATATATAACATAGAGGTTATGGGTTAAAACCTATGCTGGAACTTTTATTATATATACCTATCCCAACAGTTTTGGAAAACCGTTTGGAAAGACCTATACTAATGGGTTTCAAACTTCTGGGATAGGTCTTTCCCAACGGTTTTCTCGAAACTATTGGGATAAGTCTTTCCATACGCCAAATCCCCAAACGTCTTCCCTAACCGTTGGTATAGGCTATACCAATGGTTAGGGGACCTATACCAACGATTCCAAACCATTGGTATAGGAAATTATTCCATTAGTGTAAATAAATTTCAATCATAAGATAATTTTTTAATGAATTATTAAATTAAGGTTAGGGTGAGCTATGTGTGAAGATGTTACGTGATAAATTAGGTCAAAAAATAGTATGATTAACATGTAACTTGGATATCAGATGTGGTTACCTCAAGAAAATCAGTATCGATCATGGATGAAAACATCCATGGGGAACTATAATGATGATTAATTATATGAAAATCTAATAGATTATATTTTTTAAAATTTATTTTTAAAAACAATTATGAAAGTGGGTTTGAAAAAGAGATCTATTTTATTCAAAATTTCTTACATAAATAGTTTTTTAAATCAAAAATTTTATAGATTCTATGAACATTGAAAGTAATATATATGATAGTGTAATATAAAAGGTAATAAATATACATGGGATGAAAAAATTTAGTGTCAAGGAAATATTAGACTAGATCGAAGAGGATTTCCAGAAAGAGTTAGTACTAGTGAATTAGGGTAGGTAAAAATTTCTTCCTCCAAAGACCAACACACTTTCTAGACAATATATATTTTATTTTTAAAAATTTATAATGGGATTAATGTACACATAAAGGTATTTACTTAATATTAATAATGTTTTATTAATGAATTTCTAAGTGTTAAAATCAAAAAAGTCAATTACTTTTCATTTTTTTATTCAATATTTTCTCTCTATGGAAATATGATTTATATTATTTAAGAATTACTGAACAACAATTTGTTTCATATGTTTCTTTTTGAAATTAATATCTTGTCTAGTAATTAAACCAAAAAAATATCCAGCAATGGGAAACTAAATTCAATTCACTTTATATGAAATGGAGATGTTCTTCCTACCATTATTATAAGATAATATGGTTTACTTTAAAACTCATTTTTTGTGAGAGATACAACTTCTTGGTGTTGAACATTTCATATGGATGTAACCTATTTAATTATATATGAAAATATTGAAAGGGCACATCAAAATTTGTATCCTATTAGAAGGATACATTAAGGAAAGATACATTTTGGAATAAACCATAGAATTATACGATGAATAAATATTTGATGTGGAAACAAATAGTCTTACAAAATATTATGATTATGGGGGTTTTAATGTATAATTAATTTTAAGAATACATGTTATTGCAATACTCATAAAAAATTAGAAATATCATCACCTGTATGTTTTAATCATTAGCAGAAAGGTTATACCATACATTCCAAATCATATTTATATTCTTTGTATTTTGAGTTTGATATGATCTAATATTAGAATATCAAATACATATAAATAGAAATTTATAGGTTTGTTTAATGAATACATTTACAAATTTTTATACATAGAACCTAAATCCATTAGTGGAAGACTAGGAAAATTCTCTAAAGGACAAAATATTCATGTATTATCATATTATGGTTATTTATCTAATAGTTATATATTCTATAAAAATTAATTTAATGAAATTACTATATTGGAAAACTATAGAGACACTATTGTTGGTGAAGAGTTGAATGTATCAGGTGTCAAGGATTAAATTCCAAATTAAGTGAATATTTAATACTTTTGGATCATTTAAAAAATATGAGAGTTCCAAAATATGTTAATTAAATTCCAATAGTCTAATGAATATGTTTTTATAACAGTATAATATTAATAGTTTATGAAATATTTTTTAAAATAGAACAATAGTATAGAAGGATAAAATAAATATTTCTTTTGTAATAGAATCATAATTAGTGCATATTTCTTATACCGATAATTTTGTAAATGAAAATTTCTTTATTTTTATTTTTCTAATGAAATGAAATGTGGAATCAAGTATCAATTTATTAGAGTATTATGTTTTAATTTAGATTTTACAAACATTCTTTAGTAGACATAGTGGATAAGATGCAATGCATCTTAGAGGTGACCATAGAGGGAGAATTTGAAAAAATTATAGTGGGGGAAAACACATCAACCATTTAAGAAAAATAAATGATTTTAAAATTTAAGTTCTATATTTTTTTAATTTTTATATATAATATGTTTTGAATCTATATTACTGATGTTAAACATAAATATTAAATATTTCAACTTATTTTTATAAATTTTGTAATATAATTTTTCTTCCCCACCTCCTGATGCTACTCAATCAATTTAGAAGAATTTTAGTTACACCAAAGATGAGGAAAAAAATTAAGTTTCCTTAGAATGAGTCCTAATAATGGAATCACCAAATGATTTTTTTTACCAAAATTGATTAAATTAACAAGTCGAGGTAATTTTTTTGTTTAGATGGAATAATCATGTTCAACCAATTAACCCTACCTCATAGAGCATGAGTCAATGCTTGAAAAAATATCTTCTCTAGCTTGAGAAGCTATCATATCCTTGATTATTGAAATAATGATATTCTACATTATGGGAATAAAGAGAAATTAAGATTCATAAATCATTCAAAGTGATGGAAGATGACGAGAAGAACTGCAATCCCAACCTACGTTAACAATTATTTCACAATGCTTCTAATTATATTATAAACCATAAATCCAATGAAACATATACCAATATTGGATCCTAGAAATGTCTTTTTGGGTTGTTTCATCACTAGAACCTTACCATATGAGAAATGAAGTAAGGTGGAATTTATTTTCCAATGTTAATATAACTAGATAAAAAAATAAATTCCCAAAATGGATCACTCTTTACTTTAATATTTTAAATAGAAATTACACCTATCATAAGTTATAACCTCTATTTTGAATACATACATGGTTTTTAATGTTTTTTATAAACCTATTCTCATATGATATCAACATTGATTCATACATCTTAAGTATTTATTTGATAAATATTGAAAATCATTTTAAATTTGACTATATATGAATTATAAAAAAACTCAGAATATTGGTATACACCAAATCCCAAACTCAATAGAATTATCAGAATTTTAATTCATTTATGTGGGTAAAGATATTATTTTTTATTTATAGGATGTAATATTTTGAAATTAAAAAATCAACACTATCTGAATAATGGTAATAATCATGTCTCTATAGTTGATGTATTTTGTGATTCACACAATACCAGAAAGGCTCAGCCAGGGACAAAGTCCCTGGCCATTTATTAAATAAAGGAAAAAAGTACAGCAAACAAGCAGAAAAAAGAAAACAAGCTAGGAACCATACCCGCCATCATACCCTTCACCATCTCCATAATCAAACGCCTCATCTGCAGTTGCCGACTCCCATTCCGAACTTTCATATTGCTTCATCAGCTTCACATACTTCCGTCTGAGATTCATCTTCTCCAATTGCACAAAAGCATCAGAAGAAGTCATTACCTTACCATTGCTCAAAGAAGCTCTTGTGGACATCGGCCTTGGCAAAGAAGAATAATCTTTCCGTTGTCTTCTTTTTGGAGGGGCGGTAGAGTTACCCACACACTCTGCCATCACCTTCTTCCCATGTTGGACAACATCACTAAAAGAGGTACAGACATTGCCATCAACCTCCTTCTCACTATCAGAAATATCCCCCCATTTCTCAGGTAAGAACACCATCCGAGGACAGAAGTTCACACCTTGCTCCGGCTCCACATGACTGTTAGGACCAAACAGTGTTAAACACTGAGATTGAGCCACTTTCTCAAGCTCTCCTGACATCCCAATCTGCATACTATCCCCAGCCTGCAGATTACAGATTTTCATCCTTGGAGAACTGCCATGCAACTCAAGAGATGCAGCAGGCACCTAGACAGAACCCAAACTAGACGCCATTTGAACCTGATCCACCTCATTTTCAGCATCCACAAGACCAGCAAAGCAGTTTCTCACAGCAATGCCATCAGCCCTTTGCACATGGTGAGATTTCAGCCCATGATAGGTCCTAACCCATCCATCAGCATCCTCCGCAGGATCCTCAGCCTGCACAAGCACTGTAAGCCTATCCACTGCCTCCTTTCCACCCCCTATACCCAACATCTAGCCATTAAACACTCCAACCGTCTGTTCATTGAAAATATCACTGCCCAAAGAGCCATCCATGGGCTGGGTCTCCTTATTTCTTTCAGATTCAGTCTGAGCCTCCACCTGCTGAATATCTGCAGGTTGAGACTGGACTTGCTCAGCCTCTGCAATGCCAATGGGCCCAGAACCAGGACACCTCCCCCCATTGAGATCACCTATCAACCTACTGAAATCTTCCTGAACTTTCGGATTAGCGGGACTGAGCATCAAGTTGTCCTGCCTCCCCTGTATGTCACCGCAAGAGAAACCCAAGCCAGCAGCAAATGAGACATCCCCTCTGTTGCCTTTGTCCAGACCCTCACTCCGGGCCACCATACCAGCATCCGATGGACCACTGGCCTCCTCTGGAGCATTGCAATCGACCTTGGATGTTCCGTCAGCCCGCACACCCTTTACTGCACATCTATTGGGAGATCCCCAATTATCATTTCGCCCAACCTCCCTTGGAAGAACAATGTCTCTCCAACTCGCCCTCGAAGAAGACCCCTGCCGGCACTGCTCCGAGACATGTCCAAGTCTCTTACATTTTGAACAGAAGTCCATCCACTCCTCGTAGATAACTTTCTGTTTACATCTGTACTGATCGCCGATCGTAATCCAGACAAACTCAAACGGGGCCTTCGACACGTCCATCTCCACACAAACCCTCGGATTCACAGGGTGACACACCGCACGCGTACGATTATTAGAACAAAGATACTTCCCAATGATATTACCAAGCATCTTAATGATAGCGGGATTTTGAAAAGGTAATGGTAAATTTGGAAAACTCACCCAATGCGCCACGGAAGGCGGGTCACGGTTCATGTGGTAGTCAAACGACCAGTGGAACAAGATGAAGCGGCATCCATTGCAACTCCGAGGTGCCCTAGACCAGGCAAGGATGAGATCCTCCTCGAAAGCAAAGCGGATCATGATATGCCGATTTCCAATCAAGCCAACTGTAGCCCGCTCCTGGAGATCCCAGGTGTCAAAGATGAGTCTGTCGAATGAATCCACCGAGGGCCTTCGCTGCTTAAATCTCGCAACCAAAGTGAGGTTCAGAAGTGCAGAAGATTCAGCGAATTCAGAGTTCGAGATCTGAAGATTCGGGCAGCCCTGAATGAGTTCCGCAACCTTCGGGCTTAAATCAATATCCGGAAAATAAGGGAGAAGGTCAGGGTTCGAAAAAGGCCTAAAAGGATGCATATCATTGGTGTGGGAGAATCCCTACCCCAAAGGAGGAGGAGGGATCCCCGCGGTCGCCGCCGCCACCTTCAGTGAGGAAGAAGAGCCCTAGGGTTCCCTCACGAATCATCTATCTCCCCCCTGATTCACACAATAAAGAATAAATATAATAAATAATAAATGTTATTTGGTATAACAAATTAATATCATAATTAAGTTAATTTTTTACACCATAACATGAAAATAAGGATAAGGAGTCCTATTTATAAAGAATGTACATGATAAGTTACATTTAAACATATTATGAAGATTATGTTGTAATGAAAAAATTTCGGAGGTCCATCATACAAACTTCTGACTCAGCCCACCCCATACCTGAGTATCACACACTCATGAATATAAATATAAATAATCAAACAATTAATAATAGAGAAACAAACAATGATACAAACCTAAGGAACTCTAATTTAAAAAATTATTATCATAGGTATTAAAAATCTACAAGTTATATTGAAACTAAAGAAAATGAATACTAAAGATACAAAAAAAAAAATCATTCCCACTGGTTACTTGAAATTGATGAAATTAATGGCAGCTAAATGTGTCTCAAAAGTCACCACCATGATCCGAACTACCGTCAACCTGCCAAGGAAGAGGGAACCAGAGCTAATTTAAAAGTCAAGACCAATATAAACCTACAAAATACATCCAGACTAAATACCCACCACTGTGAGTATAATGGGTGTTAGTTGAAGCTAGTAGGATACCAAGATGATTATATTTCATTCCTTTTATAAAAGTATCCATGTAATCTCCTTTGAAGTTAAAGTTAAAAAATATGTTTTCTTTTCTATTTTAAATTATATACAAACAAACCTAACATGGAGCATGTACTTTCTCAAGCCACAAAATTTTAAAAAAAATTAAATAAAAAGGTTTTTACCAAAAACAATTATTATTCAAAGACCACAAAATTCTATTTAAAACATCTTGTTTTCAAAAACAACCCCAAAGATGGTTTTAAATGATCCAAAATCATTTATAAAAAAATAAATTTGAAAAAATTACCCCATTTTTCTATTAAAATATTTTACCCACAAAACTTAATGGTTAGAAAGGTAAAAAGGTAACCAATAATGAATAAATACAATAGAAGGTCGTAAATAATTAAAAAAATATTGAATAAAAATAGTAAAAATGACGTCTAACCCATAATAGGATCAAATCATCAAGTAAGTCCTCAAAAAATTTACCATATCACATGTAAATATTAAAAAAATAGGGATTATGTGTAATAAATTAAATGAGGACACACCATATGTACTAATGGTAGAACATAGGTTTCATACAAGTGGATATACTAATAGTAGTTTAACATTCAGACATCCATAAACTGAATCACTATAACTTGTCTCCTTAGTGAAAATCCCACTAGACATGTTTTATATACAACTAGGCGGACTATAAAGTGATATATCTAAATTATGCTAATAAGTTACCACTAATTCCAAATTATAAACCCATGGTTCCCCATGTAATAACTGAAAGACATGGGCCAAAAACAAACACATGACACCACATGATAATAATAAGAAACATGGGATAACAACATAATCACTATCTTCCCATCTCTCATACTACCCTTTAAAATATCCTCAATACACAATAAAAACATGAATCAAATATCATACATCAATCTCATGGAAAACATCCCATTCTATATAATAACATAGGGTATCAACAGTGACTAAAAAACAAAAAATAAATCAACACATGATAAGGTTCCAAATAGGCCTTTAACTTATCACATATATCATAAACATTTGGAAATAAAATTTTAAAATAATTTGGAATAAAAACAAAATTAAAAATGAAATAATAATCATAAACATTAAAAATCAGACAAATTGAGGGAAACTCTATTTTGAGTTTATAAAACAAAACCACCCATTTAAACAATGGAAACCATTTAATTTCAAATATGGTAACCCACTTTGAAATGCTCATTTAGATTAAAATCCAATAAATAAGTTTTTATATCAATTAAAACCATGTTTTGAATTTTATAAAACACATATAATACATAAAATATAATTTTACATTAATACCTCATTTAAACATGAATTTCCAACAAATAATTTATATGAAAACTAAGGGATGTTATGGAAAAACATTCATAAATAAATCTTAAATAACCAATATCACAATTATATAGTGTGAATGTGATTTTTAAAGACAATTACTCATGAAACTATTGAAAAAAGTAACTAAATGGAAACACTAACCTCAACCTATGGAATCACACCACCTTCAATGAAATCAACTAGTTTTGGATTCAAGAGGGGGATCACAGCCCTAATAAAGAACCAAATCAATTTTAGAACTACATTTTGTAATGAATTCAGAAAATAATGACCACTAGGTTAACATAAGGGGATTAAAATGTAATACAACTTGAGAATAATATGAAATTAACCCTAAAAATAAATTCAAGTGAAGATTCACCATGAAACCACTTCAAAACCCAAATTTGAGGAACTTTGACGATCCAAAGAGACATGATAGAGGAATCACATTCAGGGGAAAATATACATGGAAGCCATGGTAAGAATTCCCAAATAAAAAAGACCCAAAATGAAAATAATACCTCTCATAGAGTGGGTTTCATGGTTTACCCACGCCACTAAAAAAACTGTGTTGTAATTGTGCGTATCTTCATTATCATAAGCTGTACAGGATAAAAACATAGGCTATAAAATAAGTTCAACTATGATCCATAATAGCGTGATCATGAAAAATTCCCATAATTTCACCCTATTTAGACCAAAATGTCTATAACTCGATGGGAGAAATATCCCAACAAATAACCACACATGAAAGTGAAACTTGGGGTGTCAAAACCTTTCCACCATTCCACTTTATACCACCATAAATTCTCGATTCCATAGGGCCACTAAATGTATCCAAAATATTCAACCATAAGCACTGGTACAAGACCCAATAAGAAATATATACAAGGCATTAGTCTCTCCACCCTTCAAAAATACCCCAAATGGTGTAACAAAAAAGAAATCACAAATGAAAACCTCCAACATGAGGAAATATATCAAAAAATATCTAAAAAACATATCTCACTTGCTTGAATGAAAAAAAAACATAAAAACACTCAACACCCACATGGTTGATCTATAAAAAAGATTAACACTCACCCACAAAAAGGATAACCTCTTTGAATCCCTCAACAAGAGATGACCTGGGCTCTTTACCATGGTCACAATATTCTAGTAGTAAATTAAGACCTCATCTTAGATCCCCATCTTATAGACACTCCCACAAAACTATTGTCATCGAGCGTTTAAAGGTTTTAATCCCACTTCCATTATAATTAACACTATATTGACCCAAATTTATCTTACACCCACATGCACAAGGAACTAACTTTGAAATATGTCATGACACAAGAAAACAAAATATGATTCAAAATAAGATAATTGAGACAAAGAGTCATGCACCAATGCTAAAAAACCAATGGCATCACACAAGCTAGAAGACCAGCACACAAAACACAATAAGTCACAAGAAAAAACACACAAAAGAATTTCAAAAAATCTTTCCCATTTGTATTAAATAAATAACCACTTGAAATTCACCTTTCTATGCCTCCACTTATTTTTTAAAACATTTTATGCGTATTGTTTCTGATAAAACATGTAATCCAAAAAAACTCAATTTATACACCTTCAAAATGATTTCACAAAAACAAGCCAAGGTAAAATATATTTATTTTCCAAAACACCACTACAAATCATTTCACAACCCAATTTTAATGTGAATTACAAAACCAATAATCCATTAAATTTATAAGAACAACAAAAGTTCCACTTTTCAATGGTTGAAGTCCCGCTTCAAACCATTCTTTCAAAACTAAGCACTTAAAATTTGTTTTAAAAGACATGTTTAAAATTATTTTTCACAAACCCAAAGAAGAGAACATTTAAAAACCAAATAATTTTTTCTATAAAACCATTAAAAGGCTTAGAGATATCCTTTAATGATTCAAAACATGGACCAATTGGGGTCAAAAAAATTTAAAACTTAAAACCCTTTATAAAATGGTTTTACAATAATTTTCAAAGAATTTGAATCATTAATTCACCACTTGAATTGGCCAAGAAAGACTATTTAATGTTGAAAACCATACAATTTGTTTCATTTCAAAACCTAAATATGTTTAAAAACCCATTCAAAAACCAGACCTCCCAGTATGTAGTTATTAAAATCAATAGTGGATTATTTTAAAAATACATAGCTCTTAAGGAATCATATTACAACTGCACCTATTAATTGTTTTTCTAGGTTGAAATCTTTTTCCTAACAACGGATAATACCCCATTAAGCCTCAAGGAGTCCTATGAATCTACCCAAATATTTCAGTGACATAAATAAGGGAGATGATAAATCCACAAAAGGGGATGAAACCATGAAAGGATAACTCCCAGGAACAAAACTATATTTTTTTCATGACATATCTAGGAGTCACTTAACAAACAACAGAAGACAAGAGCCAAAATTCCCATTATGCTCAAACAAAAAAATATGTTCCATAACAAATGGAATAAAATACACTATTCCAAAAAATCCTTTAAAAAAAAATTCTAATACAATTTTAATATATCATTTGAAATGTAAACTATTTTCAACATTCTAATATCAAAACCTCAACCCATTTCTGAGACCCACCGATCTCAAAAGTCATTTAACCTAAGTGTTAGATCCATTCTCCCTCAAACAAATCTCATGAATTTTCATTAATAGGGAAATCATACACTCCTTTATAATTTTAAAAAAATAATCTTTTCTATAAACCATCGCATGGAAAACAATTCATAAATGAAATCATAAAACATTCACATTAAGAATTAGAATGTTTCAAAAAAAGTCCCCCTTTTTAAACTAAAATGATTTTTCTACTCACTATGTTTTCATTAGCGTAGTTTTAAAATTAAAACACACTTGTTTTCCAAAAATATATGTAATATATTTTAAAAATAAATAGGTTTTCCATTTCAAAAATGAAATTTCAATTTTATAAAAAAATTATATAAGGGACAAAACTAATCAAACAAGAAGACAACTCAAATCAAACTACTTTCACCATACCACTTTCCAAAAAATATCCTAATTGAAACTTCTCTATAGGATACTAGGAAAATGGAATAATATATTGGAGTCAATACAAGATAAAATGGTTGTAAAATAATTCAATGAAAAATATTTCACTATGCATGGTTCGGTCACATGGGTTTGTAAACCAAGCACTAACCGTGAAACATACATTGTCATGGTTGTAGAACCATGTCACACAAGAATTGCATGATTTTACAAGAAATGATTTCTAACCATGTAAGCTTGGGTTGTTCACAATTTTTATATCTGAAACCCCAACCAACCCCTAAAATCACCGATACACACAAATGGGGATCAAAATAATTTTCTCAACACATTAATAATCAATAAAATCATTCTAATCGGAACTCAAGATCAAGACTAAATCCTTATACACCCCTAGAAGCTCAAGGTTTAATGTAATAAAGAGTTTATTTGGCCTATTACTACACACTCAACCCAATTCCTGATAACAATTATGGTTTATATACAACCTAGAAACAACCAAGATAATAAAGAGTGTTTCTATGATACAATTTTGTAATGAACCATCTTGGGACTTCCATCCAGTAGACTCCCAATCCATCCCACCATATACCCTAGGAGAATCTCCAATCATCTTGTGATTTTAAAATGATTTAAGGGTAATGATAATTACCATTGTGGATAGTTTTACCCTCAAGAATGCAAATTTCAAAACATCATATCCACGTGACTCACAAGTCACCACGATGACAACAACAACAATATAATACCTAGGGAAGACAACCTCAGATCAAATCCAAAAACTAGGACCTGTAGAAACTTATACAAGTCATTAATACTACATAAACCCCACCACACAAATATAGCAAGTGAGATGAACCTTTTTGTATACCACTATGCATCCATTTAATTCCTTTTATAAAAGAAACTATGTTTTCTAGTTTTAAAATAAAGTAAAAGAATAGGATTTCTTTTCCATTTTACATCATATAAAAACAAAACAAAAATAGATCATAAAATTTATCAAGGATCGCCATTTTATAAAATATTTCATGATTTTTTACAAAAAACACTACCAATTCTTAAGCCACTCATTTATCTTTGTAAACCACAATTTTTAAAATATATCAACACATTATTTTAAATGTTCCAAAATCATTTTCATCCAAACAAACATTTTGAAACCATTCCCCCATATTGTCCAATAAAATATTTTATACACCCAATATAATGTTATCATGGAAATAATAGAACAAATAATTAATCACAAAAATAAAAGGCCATAAATAATACCAATAAATGGATGAAATAATTTTAGTCAACCAAAAGTCTAAACCCTAATAAAATCAACTCATCTTGTAATTGCATCAAAAAATAATAATCTCACTTGAAAATATAAATAAAAAAAGTTATAAATTATAATACATATTATGTGGAATCCCTACAAGGACTAATGTGATATCACATGGCACATACAAGTGGACCTACTACCGATAGGTTATTGTCCACAAACCCGTCAACCAAATCAATCTAACCAGTCTCCTCAATAAAAATACCACAAGTCATGTACTATATACAACTAAAGAGAACTATACAGTTCTAAATATCAAGTTATAGTGATTCAATACTTTTAAACATATCATTATATGATTTTAAGCATAATTTCCATTAATAAAAAATGAGGATCAAAATGGCCTACTGTCTTTGAAGTCGAGGTTCATAATACATCAAAAGAAACTGAAACATGGAATTATTATTTTATTCTCCATAGTGAGATACTAAAATCTATTTTTACTCCTAAAAATTCAAGTGATAACCTAAGAATACATGTAATAAGGATTTGACATAAAAATACAAGTAAGGGAATAAACATGATAAAGAAACCTAACTTGTGAGTAAAAGGTTTAACATGCTATTATAAAAGAGAAGGCACATGAGTAACCAAATGGGAGCATACCATTAAGGGAATGGTATCATAAGATGATTCGTACATAGGAAATTGGAAATAATATAAAACATGAAATAAACATAAGCTAAGGCTAAACTCCAAAACAATATGACATGGTAGACAATATCCCATAACAGATTAGGTACACTCCCTAATCACATACATGATGACTAATTAGACTAAAATAGTACCCAATGAATTGAAGGAATATATAATTATAGTCTACCCCAACACATTCATTTAATGTACTTGTATATGTGTGCCATATAAGTAAATTAATCAAAAGGTATAAATAAAATAATTCCCCATGGAAAGAAAATGGGTTGCATAATCGTGTCACATATCATAATCAAAAGAGATTTCACAAAGAAGATATTTGATAAATTATCAAAAAGAATTAATTAAACTATTAAAGGAAGGGATAATAGGACATGTATATACATTTTGGAGACATATATACATAATTTGGAATCATTCCATTACTTTAATGGTTGTTTTCATTGATGAATATAAGAACTTTTTAAAATGACTAAAAATAATCTTGAAGAAAATAACCTTTCAACTTTGAAAATAACTTATGATTAAATAGAAATTAAAAAAAAAATCTGTAAGTAATTTTATTTTAAAATAACCTTGGAATCATATAAATGAAACTTAATATATTTGAATGATCATGATAGTGGGAAATTCTATACATGCCATCTAAGTTAGAAAAAAATTCCTTTCACACAGTTGTACAAATGATAAAATGTTAAACATTAATAAAATGACACGAAGATTAATTTCATATATTTTTTGTAAAAATAAAATCATCGGTAAAAAAATATTTAATAAATAATTTCAATAACATTAAAACAATTCTTGAAAATATTGTTTGAAAACATGGATATAAGAGGAAAATGTTTTTCGACCGAAGAGAGAAATAGAGTTAGATTTTTCAAAAATTATTTTCTTAATAATTTTAACTACCAATGATATTAAATTGGTACTAATACATGAAAATTTTATTAATAAACAAAAAATAATAAAATCATAATTTTTATTAGAAAATAGTCAAATAAGTACCTACAATGAAAATTCAAGAAAAAACAATCCCAAAAAATGAGATTGAAACATATACCCTTAATACTTTGATAAAATTTGAATCATAACTCAAATAAATAATACATAGTAATTGAAATTTAATATAAGTTTTTTTATTAAGGATTCAATATATAATATAAAAAGCTTTACTATATACACCATCTAAAATAAATGATATGCATTAAATAACATGCACCTATATGAAGGATGTTATTGAGATGAAACCCTTACAGAGAGTCTATAATTTATCATGTATGTATTTTAACTAAATTATAATAAAATTATATAAATAATTTGTTTTATTAAGAAACTTTTCTGTGTTTTATTCTGTATAATTTAAACAGTTACTTTATTTCTTAGTGATGCATTTAATTAATTGGTCAGTTATGTCCACATTGAGTGTTTTTAGGACGCTCAGTTCATAATTTCAAAACATCATCGGTGTGTTTACCATGGTAAAAAAGGAAATTATTAAATCATATATATATAAATAATCAAAAAATATTTATAATTTTTATAAAAAATTATACTTGTAAATCCCACACAGAAATATGGTTTTGAAAAAATGAATCACACTACAATCATGGAGATAGTAGGTCACACATATGCAGGTGTAATGTTTCCATTTTTCAATGGTCATTATGGAAATAAGGTAAATGTTATTTTATATTTTTAGAATGATAATTATATATGAAATATAATATTATTTATTTATATACACCTACATATACTATCTTTATTACATGGTAAAAAAATGAATCACATTTATTTGGGAGGCGGTAGTCTGCTGTACACACGGACAACATTATCCTTTTCAATATAAGGTATGGTAAGAAAGTATATGATATAGTAATTTAAAATATTTATTAATATTTTGTGATTTTAATATATAAACATTAAATAAATCATCAAGAAATAGTGTGAGAGGCGATTATGGGAAGCAAATTACATCAGTTCACATGGTGGTTGTCCGTTATACACATGATATGTGGTTTTATTTCCTATTTGATGAAAATGTAGATGGTTTAAGGGTATTTTATTATCATAATGAAATAATAGTATATTTTATAAAACCATTTTATTATATATAATTATTATTGATAATATTTTAGGAGTTAGAAGAAGAAATAAAACAAATATGTTCAGTTATGAACAATACCTCTTATTTAGATGAACTCATTATGATTATATCCATATCCTTCCTAGATTGGATCTATGATCAAAGAAATGATTACAAGACATTGGTAGGAAATTAAGGAATGTATTTGGGAAGTTAGTTGACAAAAAAGAGAGTTTTTAATTATGGATAGGAGAGGAGAGTGGGTTCCTTTTTATAAGTGATATGGAACAACATTCTTATAATTACCGAAATCTATTCAATAATGGGATGTCACTCACAAGTCAAGTTCTAAAAATATTTAATAATAAAATAGTGTAGGAAATATAATTTTTAGAAAAAATTATACCACTAAAAATAAACACTTTTTAAACATGTTATCCTCTTTACTTCTATGGAAACTCACATTTAGCTTTTTAATTTTTTACCACGATAACTATTTTTCCTATTTTTAAAACTAATTATAATAAAAAATTTAGATTAATATATAATATAAATTAGGGTGATTCCAAATAATTTATCCATTTTATCGAATTCAATTCACTTAAGTGGCATGATTTAATTTAAAATTAAACTTGCAAATGTTTCGAAAAATATTTTTTCACGCAATGCATTTTTTTGGTATAAGATGATCTGCTATTAACTATATGAAATGTAATAATAGTTAAATTATTTATAATTTATATTTATATATATAAAATATAAAAAAATTCATTTAAATAATTCCTAATTCGGGTTTATTTTAATTGTACAAAATGGTGAAACATTATGCACTTTAAAATAGTTTTCAGAAAAAATGTGTCATTAAACCTAACAATTAACAAATACTAAAATAAAAAATAAAGGATATTTAAGTATAATTAATTTTACTAAATATTAAATATTATTAAATATTTTTATTTTAATTCAAGTTAAAATAATAACTGTAATTTAATTTTTTTTTATTTACTGAAAGGTAATGACAATTTTTCAAAAAATAGGTTTTTTCAGTATTAACTAGAAAATCAATATTTCCCCAAAAATATAAAACATTCAAGCTAAGATAATATAGAAAAAAATATTTAAAAAATAATTTTCAAATTATAAAATAAAATATATAGAATTTCTAAAAATTAATTATAATATTTGGACATTAAATATATAAAAAACATTTTTTATAGAATCATATTTTTATGGAATAATAAATAATTATTAATGTCTAGTGATTATTTATTTAGAAATGGAGAATAAATTTATACCAATTATTACTTTTTTATATATTTCATAATGTAGTTAATAATATTCAAACCCACCAATTAAACAACTTGGTTATATTGATCATGTTTAAATAATTAAATTTTAATATTATATAAATAATTGTTTATACTTAGTGTTTCATGTTGAATTAAATATCCAAAATAATGTTATATTAAAATATTAGTATTTTAAATTATACCCCATTAAAAAATTCGTCTCCTATAAATTTATAATTTTGGCCAGTAATCATGGTTTTGAGATTCAAAAATTCTTTTGTGGAAAACCCACATCCTAAAAAGGGTTTATTAAACTTCCAAGTCCCACCCATCCCAAAACTAAAGCTCAAGCCTCAATTAACTGATGCCTACATATGTAGACCACAGGCTAGTGAAAAGTTATAAAAGGCATATCTACCATGGGAGTAATTTTTCTAAAGTACCTGTATACACACACCTGACCTTCTCAATGAAGAATTCTAAAGGAATAATAATAAAAAGTTCTAGCAGCTAAAATATAAACCAAGAATGAATAACTTGTAGGGTCTACTAGAGTATGACATTGAAAGATAAAATTAAATAATAAAATACATTCCCAACTAGAACAACCTACATGTTTTTCATTCTTGGTTTATATTTTAGCTGATAGAAATGTAAAATTGTTAAGAGAGCCCACCTCCCAATCTCTGAGCTCCAACCACCACACGTACTGTAATTCACCAATTATCCTAAATCTCCTTTGAAGTCACCTCCAACCTATCTTTTGTCTATATAAAACCTACCACATGTGGGAAACTCCCATGTAGGGGTGAGTATAATCATACTCATTAGGACACCCTGAATGAAAAAGGGGTAGTGTTAAGAGATGCGATATGAATAGATAATAAACAAATCATCCCAAACCGAATTAGTAAAAAAGATCCAATGATATATAAATATATATATATATATATATATATATATCTATGTGTGTGTCTGTGTGCTAAAAAAATCAGAATGAGAGAGAATGAGATCTCCATCAAACAACCCAACCCAAGGAAGAATCACTAATAATTATTGAAGTTTTGATCTTATTTCGGAGTTCCAGATCCGGTCGTTCTACCATCAAATCCAGCCTCATGTCCTCCTAAAAATGGTGGATCTATACATCTATTGATATTATGGCCTTCTAGTGGCCTAACGATGAATTTTTATTCTTCTTATATGTATTCCGCATAGATCATGTGTATTTGGTCACATTCCTTGGTTGATTTAGATTCCAATAATCCAAACTATCTTTTGTATCATATTAAATGATCTATTTAATCCTTGATTCAGTATTTTTTTTTGGAAAACATGATTCCACTGTGAATCTGTGGGTCTGACCAGGCTCTGTATGACCCAAAAATGTTGAAATGATGCACTATTTAAAAATTTGTGCATATTATGAAGAATAAAGGGAGAAAATAGCAATAAAAATGGTTTAATAATCTTTAGACAAGTTTTCTTCGACAAAAATTATATTTTGGAGTCCTAGGGAGAGAAACAATGAAAAAAATTAATTTCAATACTTGGGCACATGCAATTGTCCACAGTTGATGCTAAAAGAGATTTATATTTCTGAAAAATTTAATTAAATGAGTATGAAAATAAAAATGACAATTCAAACTTAGATATCAGATCATTATTAATCAAACAACATGCTCTCCAATGATTGAGAGGAGTTATTATGTTTGATCGCTTCAATCTTCTCCGATCGAGAGTCCCATTGTCTTCTTATTTGATTCACAAAAAACGAGAAGAAGAATTATCTTAGCCTCCCTGGGTTTATAGGGATAAAATTAAGTATTTTTCATATAGGTAGATTTATATGAATTATATTATGTTTGTAACGACCTGAAATTTTGAATAAATCTTTTTTCCTAATTTTATGTGTTATTTTATTTTGTTTTTTATACTCAATTTTTTTTTTCATTTGATAACATGAGTATAATTAAAATGAGACCATTGGGTTTTGACTGTTATATGACCATTGGTCAATATGACCCCTGGAAAATAAACATTTTGATTATTGTCTCTAAATACAAGTAATCTTGGTTAATTGTTATAGAAAGAAGATTAGATGGCCTCACCCAGTAGTCTTGGACCGATCAAAGCCCATCTAACAGAACTTGGGAAGGAGGTAGCACCACTGGGCTTTGCTCTGGACCAAACCCAAGCCGAACTTCATCGTGTGAAGCTAGAACGGAATCGCCTTTGCGAGAAGTTCAAACTGATAGAAATTACTACTTGTGCGATGTTAGCCGAGCCTCCCTCAGATTCTCTCACCTTAGCACACCTTACACTTGGGTCCTATGCTGGTGTGATAAGGGGCTATGTAAGGAGACCGTAACTGCCTTGTGTAATCCTTTGTTTTAAATAAAAAGTGGGATTTCTTCTTATGATGAAGTTTATGAATTTTCAAATGACCGGATAAATATAGTATGCATATTTTTGATGAATTTTAGAAAAACGATATTTTAAAAATGTTTATGTAAACCTTAAATAATTAAAAATGTGTAATGATATTCAAAAAATGGTCTTCTACAATTATGCTTAGTACGAAATTTAGAGTCTGATAAGATCAACTTAATTTTTAATGAATAGTAAATTATGAATAGTGATTTTATGATTAGGATTAGTAATGTGTCCAAATGGATTAGTAATCTCACTTATAGAAAGTATTAATATAGTCTAGGCACCTTGATTAAGTAATGTGATTCAATAAAATGGTTAAATAACGATTTCATAAATTAATATTCAAGTATTAGCTTTTTCAAGTGAATAGTGTTTTTTAATTAGAAATTAAATTAAAAATATTTAAAAAATTATTTTTATAAAATGGATTTCATTTTTGAACTCAGAGCACCGATATTATGTTATGGCAATTTTTGGGATTTTTTCTGAAAAAATGTATTTTCAGTGAATAGTGTATTTATTTAAAAAATAAATTAAAAATATTTAGAAAATTATTTTTATAAAATAGAGTTTATTTTTGAAATCAGAGCATTGATATTTGGTTAAGGTGAAATTTTGGGATTATTCTGATAAAGTTGAATTTTCGATGAATAGTGAAAATACAGTTTATAAGTTACGGGTGTTTAATGACATCATTAAATGATGTATTAAGTATGTAATCAATATGGTCTACTTATGAATAGTAAGATAAGGTATGATGTGTCCCAAGTGGTCAATACCATGGGAAAATACCATGGGCAAGCCCATGGTTTTGCCAAAACCACTAATGAGGTGTCCCTTGGCCATTAATGCCTTGTCCCCTCACTTTCTCTATAAATACCAAGACATCCTCTCATCCATTCGACTCCCCACTCTCTCCAAACGAAGTTCTGGTCTCATTATCTCCCAAGGAGTCCTCCCAAGGTGCCCCCAAGCCCTCAAGGTCCCAACCATTGAGTTTTAAGAGTTATGTTTTAAGGTAAGGGATCCGATCTCTCTCTTTCTTTTCAAGAAATCTCTTTTATGTAATTTCATTTATGCTCCATGTTCTTATGTTAAAGCGCGTTATTTTATACTCCTCTTACTTCCCTTTTCATGTTCACATAATGAGAGATCTCCTCTTACTCTCATTATTTCGTTTTATGAAGTTTTAAGTGGCGTCGTTTGGTTGCCGAAATTTTTGTAACAGATTCTTTCTCCCTTCTCATTTTTCAAGATCTATTCTCATGTATAGTATTTCAAGTTCCTTTTTATTATATTTAGGTATGATCTCTAAATTTATCATACTGGTCTTTTATGATAATATGATGAGAGACCCCATTTGATCTCTTCAATTCAGTATTTTGATGTTTTAAGTGGAGTCGTTAGGCTGCCGAATTTTTAAGTGGTTCTTCACCCTTCTTATTTTTGAAGTTAGACTTTCATATCAATTCATTGAAGTTCCTTTCTGTTATGTTGGGGTATGATCTCTATATCTATCATACTAATATTTTATGACCATATGATTAGAGACCCCATTTGATCTCTTCAATTCAGTATTTTGAACCGTTAGGCTGCCGAATTTTTAAGTGGTTCTTCACCCTTCTCGTTTTGAAGTTCTACTTTCATGTCAATTCTTTCAAGTTACTTTTTTTTATGTTGGGGTATGATCTCTATATCTATAATACTTATCTTTAATGACCATATTATGAAAGACCCCATTTGATATCTTCAATTATGTATTTTGACGTTTAAGTGGCGTCGTTAGGCTGCTGAATTTTTAAGTGGTCCTTGCACCTTTCTCCCTTTTCAAAGTTCTAATTCCAAGTCAAGTCTTGCATGTTCTTTTTATTTATGTTGGGGTATGATCTCTATATCTATCATACTGATCTTTTATGTTTATATGATGAGAGACCCTATTTTATCTCATCAATTCATTTTTGGTTGAAGTTTTTGTAACGTTGTTAGGCTGCCGAATTTTCATAAGAGAAATCTTATTTTTGTCTTCCTTTCATGTTCTTCATTTCATATGGTATATTTTCAAATTTCATTAAAATGTTCTTAAATCCATTATATTCTGTCCCTCTACTGTTTTATGGGTCATTTATGAATTTTTGACCCATGTCCCCTCTCTTTTCAATGTTTTCTAAAAACCTTGTAACATAGCCGTTATGCTAAAGAATTTTCATCTCAAAATGTCTCTCTATTTTTCTCTAAAGATATTTTATTTTATTAAATGAATACTAAAATATCTTATTTATATTGGGTTATTCACATATATATCAAAATTTTCTAATTTAAATTCTGGGATTTACATACATGAAACCCGCTTTCCTTTTCTGTGGGTTTAAAGTGACATAAAGATCATGTCTTTAAAGCAGTTTTTAAAATGTTATGATTATGAAATGAAACCCATTTATTTTTTGCTATATGGGTTGTTTATGAAATTATTGATGATTATATGTGTGGCTCACACGATAATAAAGACATGTCAAGGGTGCAACTAGATAGCACTCCAATGCATTGGGTAAAGACTTAATCTCTAGAGATGACTTTTTAGACTGATACCTTGGTGAATAACCTTGGTAATCTTTAATGAAACCTTGGGGATGGACCTTGGTGAAATGAAATGATTGTCAATATTAAATGTTGTAGCCACATCTTCATGTTATGAAAAATTTTATTTTTATTATGATATGCCTCATGATTTTTTCCTCATGCCTTAATGTTCTTTTCACAACCTTATTGAAGTATCTCAAGTTCACATGTAAAATGTTTCTCTTGTTTCCCTTACTGGGCCTTCTGCTCACCCTTTCTTTTGATGTATGTCCCCAGGTTATGAGATGAAGTAATGAACCTATGATGAACATGATGAGAATCCTTTCAAGTGTTTAAGAAGAATCTTTTATGTTTACATGTTTTAAGATCCTAGTTTCCAAGACACTAAACCTTAAAGATCCTCGGTTTTGTAAAATGTAACGAAAGTTTATGTGATAAAAATGTGGGATGCTATAGTCGGTATCAAAGGATGGTCTAGTTATTTGTAGAAATTAGGATATGAAAACTCTAGGAATAACCCTATAAGAAATTTTAAATATAGGAAATCTTCCTGGAATTTTGGTGAGTATTGAGTAAGGGGTTTCCAAGAAAATACATCCCTGTCTGGATACGAGCAGGTAGAGGTGGATATGGCACAAATGTACATAGGGGAAAAACCTAAAAACACCGCTTTGAGCTAGACTCGAACGGGAACTAGTACACGACAACGGGCCTTACTGCACTCTTGGTTACGACACTCCTGGGGGATATGCTTTTGTAAATTCATAAGCTTAGTATGAACCATTGCTGAAGGAAGAAAGATAAAATAAAATAAAGATTCACATAAGATTATATAATCATGGATAACCTAGATGGGAACCTATGGGATCACAATTTAGGGGATACATTTCTTCCATAAGTTATCCTTATATGCTTTCAGTTCCTTTTCATGATTATTGGATAAGTACTTAAGCCCCTAATTATGCTTTCTCTTTTTAGTTAATGGTGGGAAATGGAAGAACATGTCCCAACAACCAATGTGATAGGAAATGTGACGATTGTCGTATTAATATGACAGGGATGATTAGGGGATTAAAATATGATTATTATTTTTGAAGACATTCACTATTTTGGGGACCCTATATGATCGAGGTAAATAGATTACTACGGTATTTTCATTGAAGAGTAAGGTTGACTTATATTTTGAAGAATCGATGAATTTATGGTGTACTTATAGTAATTTAGGTTACTTATGAGAATGATTAACCTATCTTGGGTAAAATATCTTTATGTTAGATTCTTTTTTTTATAATATGTTAGGAGTGGTCGATGTTGTTTGGAGATGAACAATGAAGTTTATTTTGGAAGTCTATGTTATCAAATCCTTCTTGTATTTGGGTTTCAATCTTAATTTTGTTTATTTTGAGGAATTTTAAGGACTATTATTTATGGAATGGACTATGATGAACTTTGGGTAGTACCATGGAACTTTTAAGATTTAAATGTAGTTTCCATTCCTATGGGATTATTTATTTTTGAAGAGTTGTTTTACCATACACTTTCTGTTTTTGGGATAATGTTTAAAGATAGAAGAAATAGATAGTTAATCTTTTGTGGATTATGTGATTCTATAGAAGATGATTCTTGTGTTTTGATGAGACCAAGTAGTTTTGAATGCTCATAGTTTGGAGAAAAGATTAGTTTTGGGTAGAAAATTATTAAAGTATGAAACTCTACATGAAGATAGGTATATTTTCTTATGTTTTTGTTTTATGTTGTAAATGAATTCCTCAAAATTCTGAAAAGGAATGTAAAACAAAAACGTTGTCGGTTTATGTTTCCTACTGGGTAATCAAAGACCATTTAAACACATTATAAGTTTGGTATTTTCTTATGGTTAACTTTGTCCTAATAATGTTTTCTATCACTCTCCCTCAGAACTTGACCATTTGTTTTCTCCTCCATGTCCATGTTTTCGTACATGGAATCCCAGTGTGGGATAACTCGAGTGACCTTTGTACTTACATTTTTTTCATTTAATGTAATAGTTTTACTAAATCCTATTCCGATGTGGTACTTTCAATGAAATTTTAAAACCCAATTTTAAAAATTGCAAACACAATTTCTCAAGGGGGAAGATTTTAACGACTCGAAATTTTGAATAAATCTTGTTTCCTAATTTTATGTGTTATTTTTTTTTATACTCAACAAAATTTTTTCATTTGATAACATGAGTATAATTAAAATGAGACCATTGGGTTTTGACTGTTATATAACCATTGGTCAATATGACCCCTGGAAACTAAACGTTTTGATTATTGTCTCTAAATACAAGTAATCTTGGTTAATTATTATAGAAAGAAGATTCGATGGCCTCACCCAGTAGTCTTGGACTGATCGAAGCCCATATAACAGAACTTGGGAAGGAGGTAGCATCACTGGGCTTTGCTCCAGACCAAACCCAAGCCGAACTTTATCGTGTAAAGCTAGGACAGAATCTCCTTTGCGAGAAGTTCAAACTGATAGAAATTACTACTCATGCGATGTTAGCTGAGTCTCCCTCATATTCTCTCACCTTAGCACACCTTACACTTAGGTCCTATGCTGGTGTGATAAGGGGCTATATAAGGAGACCGTAACTGCCTTGTGTAATCCTTTGTTTTAAATAAAAATTGGTATTTCTTCTTGTGATGAAGTTTATGAATTTTCAAATGACCAGATAAATATAGTATGCATATTTTTGATGAATTTTAGAAAAAGGATATTTTAAAAATGTTTATGTAAATCTTAAATAATTAAAAATGTGTAATGATATTCAAAAAATGGTCTTCTACAATTATGCTCAGTACAAAATTTAAAGTCTAGTAAGATCAACTTAATTTTTGATGAATAGTAAATTATGAATAGTGATTTTATGATTAGGATTAGTAATGTGTCCAAATGGATTAGTAATCTCACTTAAAGAAAGTATTAATATAATCTAGGCACCTTGATTAAGTAATGTGATTCAATAAAATGGTTAAATAACGATTTCATAAATTATTATTGAAGTATTAGTTTTTTCGAGTGAATAGTGTTTTTTAATTAAAAATTAAATTAAAAATATTTAAAAAATTATTTTTATAAAATGGATTTCATTTTTGAACTCAGAGCACCGATATTATGTTTTGGTAATTTTTGGGGTTTTTTCTGAAAAAATGAATTTTCGGTGAATATTGTATTTATTTAAAAAATAAATAAAAAATATTTAGAAAAATATTTTTATAAAATGGAGTTCATTTTTGAAATCAGAGCATTGATATTTGGTTAAGGTGAAATTTTGGGATTATTCTGAGAAAGTTGAATTTTCGATGAATAGTGAAAATACAGTTTTTAAGTTACGGGTGTTTAATGACATCATTAATTGATGTATTAAGTATGTAATCAATATGGTCGACTTATTAATAGTAAGATAAGGTGTGATTTGTCCAAAGTGGCCAATACCATGGGAACATACCATGGGAAAGCCCATGGTTTTTCCAAAACCACTAATGAGGTGTCCCTTGGCCATTAATGCCTTGTCCCCTCATTTTCCCTATAAATACCAAGCAATCCTCTCATCCATTCGACTCCAAACTCTCCCCCAACGAAGTTCTGGTCTCAGTACCTCCCAAGGAGTCCTCCCAAGGTTCCCCCAAGCCCTCAAGGTCCCAACCTTTGAGTTTTAAGAGTTACATTTTAAGGTAAGGGATCTGATCTCTCTCTTTCTTTTCAAGAAATCTATTTTATGTAATTTATTTTATGCTCCATGTTCTTATGTTAAAGGGTGTTCTTTTATACTCCCCTTACTTCCCTTTTCATGTTCACATAATGCGAGATCCCCTCTTACTCTCATTATTTCGTTTTATGATGTTTTGAGTGGCGCTGTTAGGTTGCCGAAATTTTTGCAACAAATTCTTTCTCCATTCTCATTTTTCAAGATCTATTTTCATGTAAAGTATTTCAAGTTACTTTTTATTATGTTGGGGTATGATCTCTAAATTTATCATACTGATCTTTTATGATCATATGATTAGATACCCCATTTGATCTCTTCAATTCAGCATTTTGATGTTTTATGTGGCGTCGTTAGGCTGCCGAATTTTTAAGTTGTTCTTCACCCTTCTCATTTTTGAAGTTATACTTTCATGTCAATTCATTCAAGTTCCTTTTTGTTATGTTGTGGTATGATCTCTATATCTATCATACTGATATTTTATGACCATATGATGAGAGACCCCATTTGATCTATTCAATTCAGTATTTTGAAGTTTTAAGTGGCGCCGTTAGGCTGCCGAATTTTTAAGTGGTTCTTCACCCTTCTCGTTTTGAAGTTCTACTTTCATGTCAATTCTTGAATTTCCTTTTTTTTATGTTGGGGTATGATCTCTATATCTATAATACTGATATTTTATGACCATATGATGATAGAACCCATTTTATCTCTTCAATTCAGTATTTTGAAGTTTAAGTGGCGTCGTTAGGCAGCTGAATTTTTAAGTGGTCCTTGCACCTTTCTCCCTTTTCAAAGTTCTAATTCCATGTCAAGTCTTGCAAGTTTATTTTTATTATGTTGTGGTATGATCTCTATATCTATCAAACTGATCTTTTATGTTCATATAATGAGAGACCCTATTTGATCTCATCAATTCATTTTTGGTTGAAGTTTATGTAACGCTGTTAGGCTGCCAAATTTTTATAAGAGAAATCTTATTTTTGTCTTCCTTTCATGTTCTTCATTTCATATGGTATATTTTCAAATTTCATTACCATGTTCTTAAATCCCTTATATTATGACCCTATACTATTTTATGGGTCATTTATGAATTTTTGAACCATTTCCCCTCTCTTTTCAATTTTTTCTAAAAACCTTGTAACATAGGCGTTATGCTGCAGAATTTTTCTCTCAAAATGTCTCTCTCTTTTTTTCTAAAGATATTTTATTTTATTAAGTGAATACTCAAAGCTATTATTTCTATAGGGGTATTAACTTATATATCAAAATGTTCTATTTTAAATTCTGGGATTTACATATGTGAAACCCGCTTTCCCTTTCCGTGGGTTTAAAGTGACATAAAGATTATGTCTTTAAAGAAGTTTTTAAAACGTTATGATTATGAAATAAAACCCATTTATTTTATGCTATATGGGTTGTTTATGAAATGATTTATGATGATATTTGTGGCTCACATGACAATAAAGACATGTCAAGGGTGCGCCCAGATAGCGCTCCAATGCATTGGGTAAAGACTTAATCTCTAGAGATGACTTTTTAGACTGATACATTGGTGAATAACCTTGGTAATTTTTAATGACACTTTGGGGATGGACCTTGGTGGAACGAAATTATTGTCAATATTAAATGTTATAGCCACATCTTCAAGTTATGAAAAATTTTATTTTTATTATGATATGCCTCATTATTTCTTTCTCATGCCTTAATGTTATTTTCATGACCTTATTGAAGTATCTCAAGTTCACATGTAAAATGTTTCTATTGTTTCCCTTACCGGGCCTTCTCCTCACCCTTTATTTTGATGTATGTACCCAGGTTATGAGATGTAGAAATGAACCTATGATGAACATGAGGAGAATCCTTTCAAGTGTTTAAGAAGAATCTTTTATGTTTTCACGTTTTAAGTTCCTAGTTTCCAAGACACTAAACCTTAAAGATCCTCAGTTTTGTAAAATGTAACGAATGTTTATGTGATAAAAATGCGGGATGCTATAGTTGGTATCAAAGGATGGTTTAGTTATTTTTGGAAATTAGGATATAAAGACTTTAGGAAGAACCCTATAGAAAAGTTTAAATATAAGAAATCTTCCTGGTATTATGGTGAGTATTGAGTAAGGGGTTTCCAAGCAAATACATCCCGGTGTGGATACGAGTAGGTAGAGGTGGCTCTGGCACAGATGTACATAGGGGTAAAACCTGAAAACACTGCTTTGAGCTAGACTCCAATGGGAACTGGTACACGACAACGGGCCTTGCTGCACTCTTGGTTACGACACTCCTGGGGGATATGTTTTGGTAAATTCATAAGCTTAGTATGAACCATTGGTAAAGGAACAAAGATAAAATAATATAAAGATTCACATAAGAATATATGATCATGGATAACCTAGATGGGAACCTAGGGGATCACAAGTTAGGGGATACTTTTCTTCCACAAGTTATCCTTATATGCTTTCAATTCCTTTTCATGATTATTGGCTAAGTACTTAAGCCCCTAATTATGCTTTCTCTTCTTAGTTAATGGTGGGAAATGGAAGAACATGTCCCAACAAACAATGTGATAGGAAATGTGATGATTGTCGTATTAATATGACAGGGATGATTAGGGGATTAAAATATGATTATTATTTTGGAAGACATTCACTATTTTGGGGACCCTATATGATCAAGGAAAATAGATTACTATGGTATTTTCATTGAGGAGTAAGGTTGACTTATATTTTGAAGAATCGATGAATTTAAGGTGGACTTATAGTAATTTAGGTTACTTATGGGAATGATTAACCTATCTTGGGTAAAATATGTTTAGGTTAGATACTTTTGTTATAATATGTTAGGAGTGGTTGATCTTGTTTAGAGATGAACAATGAAGTTTATTTTGGAAGAGTATGTTATCAAATCCTTCTTGTATTTGGGTTTCAATCTTAGTTTGGTTTATTTTGAGGAATTTTAAGGACCATTATTTATGGAATGGACAATGATGTACTACGGGTAGTACCATGGAACTTTGAAGATTTAAAAGTAGTTTCCATTCCTATGGGATTACTTCTTTTTGAAGAGTAGTTTTACCATACCCTTTCTATTTTTGGGATAATGTTTAAATATAGAAGAAATATATAGTTAATCTTTTGTGGATTATGTGATTCTCTAGAAGATGACTCTTGTGTTTTGATGAGACCAAGTTGTTTTGAATTTTCATAGTTTGGAGAAAAGATTAGTTTTGGGTAGAAACTTATTAAAGGATGAAACTCTACATGAAGATAAGTATATTTTCTTATGTTTTTGTTTTATGTTGTAAATGAATTCCTCAAAATTATGAAAAGGAATGTAAAATGAAAATGATGTCGGTTCATGTTTCCTACTGGGTAATCAAAGACCGTTTACACACATCATAAGTTTGGTATTTTTTTATGGTTAACTTTCTTCTAATCATGTTTTCTATCACTCTCCCTCAGAACTTGACCCTTTGTTTTCTCCTCCATGTCCATGTTTTTGTACATGGAATCCTAGTGTGGGATAACTCGGGTGACCTTTGTACTTACCTTTTTTTTTTCTTTTAAAGTAATAGTTTTACTGACTCCTTTTCCGATGTGGTACTTTCAATGAAATTTCAAAACCCAATTTTAAAAATTATGAGGACACGATTTCTTAAGGGGGGAAGATTGTAACGACCTGAAATTTGGAATAAATCTTGTTTCCTAATTTTATGTGTTATTTTATTTTGTTTTTTATACTCAACAAATTTTTTTCATTTGATAACATGAGTATAATTAAAATGAGACCATTGGGTTTTGACTTTTATATGACCATTGGTCAATATGACCCCTGTAAACTAAACGTTTTGATTATTGTCTCTAAATACAAGTAATCTTGGTTAATTATTATAGAAAGAAGATTCGATGGCCTCACCCAGTAGTCTTGGACCGATCGAAGCCCATCTAACTGAACTTGAGAACGAGGTAGCACCACAGGGATTTTCTCGGGACCAAACCCAAGCCGAAATTCATCGTGTGAAGCTAGAACGAAATCTCATTTGCGAGAAGTTGCAACTGATAGAAATTACTACTCGTTCGATGTTAGCCGAGCCTCCCTCAGATTCTATCACCTTAGCACACCTTACACTTAGGTCCTATGCTGGTGTGATAAGGGGCTATGTAAGGAGACCGTAACTACCTTGTGTAATCCTTTGTTTTAACTAAAAATTGGGATTTCTTCTTATGATGAAGTTTATAAATTTTCAAATGACCGGATAAATATAGTATGCATATTTTTGATGAATTTTAGAAAAAGGATAATTTAAAAATGTTTATGTAAACCTTAAATAATTAAAAATGTGTAATGATATTCAAAAAATGGTCTTCTACAATTATGCTCAGAACGAAATTTAGAGTCTAATAAGATCTACTTAATTTTTGATGAATAGTAAATTATGAATAGTGATTTAATGATTAGGATTAGTAATGTGCCCAAATGGATTAGTAATCTCACTTAAAGAAAGTATTAATATAATCTAGGCACCTTGATTAAGTAATGTGATTCAATAAAATGGTTAAATAACGATTTCATAAATTATTATTCAAGTATTAGTTTTTTCAAGTGAATAGTGTTTTTTAATTAAAAATTAAATTAAAAATATTTAAAAAATTAATTTTTTAAAATGGATTTAATTTTTGAACTCAGAGCACCGATATTATGTTATGGTAATTTTTGGGGTTTTTTTCTGAAAAAATGAATTTTTGGTGAATAGTGTATTTATTTAAAAAATAAATTAAAAATATTTAGAAAATTATTTTTATAAAATGGAGTTCATTTTTGAAATCAGAGCATTGATATTTGGTTAAGGTGAAATTTTGGGATTATTCTGAGAAAGTTGAATTTTCGATGAATAGTGAAAATATAGTTTTTAAGTTACGGGTGTTTAATGAAATCATTAAATGATGTTTTAAGTATGTAATCAATATGGTAGACTTATGAATAGTAAGATAAGGTATTATGTGTCCCAAGTGGCCAATACCATGGGCAAATACCATGGGAAAGACCATGGTTTTTCCAAAACCACTAATGAGGTGTCCCTTGGCCATTAATGCCTTGTCCTCTCACTTTCCCTATAAATACCAATCAATCCTCTCATCCATTCAACTCCCCAATCTCCACCAACGACGTTCTGGTCTTATTACCTCCCAAGAAGTCCTCCCAAGGTTCCCCCAAGCCCTCAAGGTCCCAACCCTTGAGTTTTAAGAGTTACGTTTTAAAGAAAGGGATCCGATCTCTCTCTTTCTTTTGAAGAAATCTCTTTTTTGTAATTTCTTTTATGCTCCATGTTCTTATGTTAAAGAGTGTTCTTTTATACTCCTCTTACTTCCCTTTTCCTGTTCACATAATTATAGATCCCTTTTTACTCTCATTATTTTGTTTTATGAAGTTTTATGTGGCGCTGTTAGGTTGCCGAAATTTTTGTAACGGATTCTTTCTCCCTTCTCATTTTTCAAGATCTATTTTCATGTAAAGTATTTCAAGTTCCTTTTTACTATACTGGGGTATGATCTCTAAATTTATAATACTGATCTTTTATGATCATATGATGACAGATTCCATTTGATCTCTTCAATTCAGTATTTTTACGTTTTAAGTGGCGTCGCTAGGCTGCCGAATTTTTAAGTGGTTCTTCACCCTTCTCGTTTTTGAAGTTCTACTTTCATATCAATTCATTCAAGTTACTTTATGTTATGTTGGGGTATTATCTCTATATCTATCATAATGATATTTTATGACCATATGATGAGAGACCCCTTTGATCTCTTCAATTCAGTATTTTGAACCGTTAGGCTGCCGAATTTTTAAGTGGTTCTTCACCCTTCTCGTTTTGAAGTTCTACTTTCATGTGAATTATTTCAAGTTCCTTTTTGTTATGTCGGTGTATGATCTCTATATCTATAATACTGAGATTTTATGAACATATGATGAGATACCCCATTTGATCTCTTCAATTCCGTATTTTAATGTTTAAGTGGCGTCGTTAGGCTGCTGAATTTTTAAGTGGTCCTTGCACCTTTCTCCCTTTTCAAAGTTCTAATTCCATGTCAAGTCTTGCAAGTTCCTTTTTATTATGTTGGGGTATGATCTCTATATCTATCATACTGATATTTTATGTTCATATGGTGAGAGACCCTATTTGATCTCATCAATTCATTTTTGGTTGAAGTTTATGTAACGCTGTTAGGCTGCCGAATTTTCATAAGAGAAATCTTATATTTGTCTTCTTTTCATGTTCTTCATTTCATATGGTATATTTTCAAATTTCATTACCATGTTCTTAAATCCCTTATATTCTGTCCCTCTACTGTTTTATGGGTCATTTATGAATTTTTGACCCATGTCCCCTCTCTTTTCAATGTTTTCTAAAAACCTTGTAACATAGTCGTTATGCTACAGAATTTTCGTCTCAAAATGTATCTCTATTTCTTTTTCTAAAGATATTTTATTTTATTAAGTGAATATTCAAAGCTCTTATTTCTATAGGGGTATTAACATATATATCAAAATGTTCTATTTTAAATTCTGGGATTTACATACGTGAAACCCGCTTTCCCTTTCCGTGGGTTTAAAGTGACATAAATATCATGTCTTTAAAGCAGTTTTTAAAACGTTATGATTATGAAATGAATCCCATTTATTTTATCCTATATGGGTTTTTTATGAAATGATTTATGATGATATGTGTGGCTCACATGATAATATAGACATGTCAAGGGTGCTCCCAGATAGCGCTCCAATGCATTGGGTAAAGACATAATCTCTAGAGATGACTTTTTAGACTGATACCTTGGTGAATAACCTTGGAAATTTTTAATGACACCTTGGGGATGGACCTTGGTGAAACGAAATGATTATCTATATTAAATGTTTCAGACACATATTCAAGTTATAAAAAATGTTATTTTTATTATGATATTCCTCATGATTTCTTTCTCATGCCTTAATGTTCTTTTCAAGACCTTATTGAAGTATCTCAAGTTCACATGTAAAATGTTTCTCTTGTTTCCCTTACTAGGCCTTCTGCTCACCCTTTCTTTTGATGTATGTCCCCAGGTTATGAGATGCAGTAATGAACCTACGATGAACATGAGGAGAAGCCTTTCAAGTGTTTAATAAGAATCTTTTATGTTTTCATGTTTTAAGTTCCTAGTTTCCAAGACACTAAACCTTAAAGATCCTCGATTTTGTAAAATGTAACGAATGTTTATGTGATAAAAATGCGGGATGCTATAATATTTTCTTAATTAAAATAAATAAATGTAGTTACTTATTTTAACTAAATGCACCCGTCAATGATCACTATTTCCAGATGCCCTATGCCATCCTAATTTAGGCCACTCCTAGGGTAATCATCACATTCTGGACTCAACCATGGTATCTGATTTATGATCAAAGATTCCATTTAAGATTTATCCCATTTAATGAAACTATGTTCATGTAATATAGAACATATTTAATATTTTTAATAATTTTAATTTGGGTTGAACAAGCATTAGAATCGCACATTGCCTTAACGCCGTGATCCTAAAATATTAATAAAAACATATTAAATACTTAATAGTCAAAAAATAGGTTTCTATATTCCACTTATAAATAGGGAAAGAGAAACATGATGTTCCATAAATAACTAGGTTTAGACATAAAATTAAATTATAAGGAAGTTAAAACATGGAATTTAAAATAATATCCATTTAGGATATCACATAATCCCCTTTTTTTAAAGAGAGAAGAGACCATCAATTTATTAAAAATGAATATCATTTTTTAATATCTTTTTAATAAAGTTGAGGGATATTTTTACAATATTTACTAGGTACCTAAGAAAATATACTTACATGATAAGTATTTTTTCGTGCTTTAATCATTTTTGGTAAAAATATAATATATTTCTCCAAACAATGAGTATTAAAGATTATTTTTTATTCCCAAATAACTAAAATTAACTAGAAATTGATCACATGACTCTATAATATGAATTAAAGATATTTTATTTTCTTTAGAATTTAATAAATAGAAATGGTAACACAAGGTGATATAATTCCAAATTTTAATATGAATATATTAATCTCCAAAATTATTCCATAAAACCAAATGTTTAACATGTATCATTCCTCAAATAAATATCCTTATATGGAAAAACCCCACAATAATCTCAAAAATAAAGAATGTTTTAACCTCCAGGTTTATCTCATACCCTTCATCTTACATGTCCCAAAACATAGTAGCATTTTTTCCAAATAATCTATTATGTTAAAAAATGTTATATATATATATATTCAACATATAAATTTTTTCCTAAAATATTATTAATCCAATTAAAATAAAAAAAACTTATAAAATAAAAAGGAATGTCTAAGGATTTGAACTTATTATCAAACCTAAACTCATAAACCCATGATTCTATCAATAACTCTTAGATTAATCTTACATGAAGATATACATGGTTCCAAAATTAAAATAATCCTTATATTTTTCACGATTCATAAATCCAAAATACCATTAGATAAAAATAATTTTATAGAATAATTATTGAATCCCAATACATAAATAATTAAACAAATTTACATTAATGATTTTTTTTCATAGTTCCTTCCCTGGTATAGAGGATAATCCTTAGTTTAGTTTAATGAATCAGATAATCCCAAAGTTACCCACATGTTATACATTGAATTATTTGGTTTTTTGTTGCTCCATGACCACCACTTCCACATAAAAAACACCATACCCTTAATTTGATGTATTATTCTAAATTCTTCTTCCCACATTCTCGAGATATAGTATGCTACATATTTTTTTACTATATATTCATTTCCACATGAACATTCATAAAATTCTATCTTCCTTTTATTTAACAAATTAAGAAAATAATCTATGTTCATGTTTCTAACAATATATCACAATTGAGGATTATGAATAATCATAATATAATTATCTCTAGTCATCATATTATTTTTTTGTTCATAATCACAAAATTTTCCATCACATTAATTGTTATCATGATTCCTCCTGGTTCCATCAATTAAATAAAACCAAAAATCATTGTTTGAGAAATAATATTCACAGTGGGAAGCCACATATTCCTGAAAATTCATTTAAAATATTTCTAAATCATGAAACCTTATTTTAAATAAATGAAACCATTTTTATATCCTATTTGATTTATGGATAATATTTATTCATTTACTTCATATTGGTACATAATTTGTTTTAGTGAATTTTTGAAGCATATCTCATAGGAGTGTCAAACCTAGTGTGCAACAAAGACCATTTTCAAGCACTATATGATGATTGAGTCAATTCCTAATAAAACCTTTTTAGAGTTATTACCACTATGTACAAATATTCTAGATCCACATCCACTTATAGTATCTATACCATTATATAAATTCTTGGAATCCAATCACTCTAAAATTATCGAAAATTATCAGATATTTTCCTATAATTATTATTGTCTTAATACTTATCCCTAGTGTTCCAACTAAATTTTTCTCATCCTAACATCTAATGGTTAACACAAAATTTTCATCGACACCAAATATAGTTAACTAATCAATTTTTAAATATTATTACCTACTTTTAAACATAAATTTACATTAATACCAAACAAGGTTTGAAAATCTGTCATGCCTTTAGGAGACTGTGTTTATAATACATTAAATGAAACTAAAACAAGGAATATTTATTTTATTCTCCTCAGTGAGCTCCCAAAAATCATTTTTAAACCTAAAAATTCATGGGATAACCCAAGGAATCCATGAAACAAAGGGATGAGATAAAAATCCCAGTAAGGGAATAAACATGATAAGGAAACATAACATGTGATTTAATGGTATAACATGATATTATAAAGAGATGGAACATGAGTAATAAAATGGGATAATGAAATAAAGATATTTGTATCATAATATCATCAAAATATATGAAATTGTAAACAATATAAAACATTAAATAAATATTAGTCATGTTTAACCATCGAGACAAAATCACCTGGTGGACAGAGTCCCATATTGTAATTAGTTCACTCTTTAATCTCATACATGGTCTCTCATGGAGCTAAAACATTACCCAAGGAATTTGATGGAGATATAATTATAGGCCCATCCATTATATTCATTTATTTTACATAAATATGTGTTCCACAAAAGGAAATTATTCATAAGACATAAACATAATAAATAGCCAAGGAAAGAAGATGGGTTGTATAATCTTGTATCATAATATAATCAAATAAGATTTATAAAATAATTCATTTGAGAATTGATCATAACGGTTGAATTACCCCATAAACGTAAAGGTGATTGATCTATGTGTATATTTATGACTTAAATATTCAAAATTTATAAGCATTCTATGTCAATATCTGATTTTTTAGGAATATAAGTACTTTAAAAAGATTAAAAATATTCTTGAAAAAACAACCTTTTCACTTTTAAAATAACTTTTTAAAAACTGAAAATTCGAAAAATATTTTAGAAATACAATCATTTAAAAATTACCTCATAAAATTATAATTGATCCTTAAAAAATTTGAGTTTTATGATGATTGTTAATTCCATACATTCTATATAAGTAAGAAACCATTCCTTTCACACTATTGTAAAATGGTTTAAATGTCCCTCGTTAAAAGAGAAAAAATAATACTTCTTTTAAATGTTTTTTTTGTAAAAATTAAATCATGGGTAAAAATGTGTTTAATAAATCATTTCGATATTTTTAATAAATTTCTTGAAAATATTTTTAGAAAACATGGATTTAGAATAAAAATGATTTTGACTGAAGAGGGAAATGAAGTCTTCTTTTATTAAAAACAATTTCTAAATAGATTTAAGATCCAAAGAGAAGGAAATGGTTCTAATAATTTAAAATTTTATGAATAATCAAATGAGAATAATATTAAATGGTTTTGTGATAAAATGGTCATATATTTCATAGAATTTTAAATTAAGCATAAATAATCCAGATTAAAATGAGTTTGAAACATAAACACTTACCACTTTGGTAACATTATAATCACAATTCACATGAATTAAGTAGACGAATTATACTAAAAATATTTTTCCAGTATTAGGTATTCTGAATATAATATGTAAATTTATAGTTATAAACCATTTAAAATAAAGTAGGTGAAACAAAACATATGTCACAAACAATGACATTTTGAGGTGAAACCCTAACCTCAAGTACAAAAATTATAGTGTATATATTTTATCTCATCTATAATAAAATTATATAAATTATTTTATTAAGATAATTTTTAAGGCTTAATAACTTTTTCTCTGACTATTTAATTCATTTATTTTAATGAATCATTAAATTACTTGATACGTTATTTCCACATCAGGTGTTTTTGGGATGCTCAGTACGTAATTTCAGAATAGTATCTATGTGTTGACCATGATCAAAGGGATCATTGTTCCATCACATATAGAATAATGAAAAATAAATGATGTTACAATCATGGAGATGGTAGGTCATACACACACATGTGTAACGTTTCTATTTTTCAATGACAATTACGGAAATACGGTAATTATTATTTTATCATTACTTAATAATAATTATATCATAAATATAACTTTATTTATTTAAATACAACTATATATACCATCCATGTTATTTGGTAAAAAAATAATGAATCACTTTTTTTTGAAAGGCAGTTGCCCATCAAATTCACAAACGTTGTTATCATTTCCAATAGATTGTATGTTAAGAAATTATATGATAGATTATTTTTTGATAATGATTAATAAGTAATTATTATCATATATAAAAATTAAATCAATAATCATGAACATTAGTGAGATGTGATGATGGAAAACAAATTACGTTGGTTTGCAAGGCAGTAATCTGATGTACACACGATTGATGGTTTCTTTTTATATTTGATGGAATTGGAAATATTTAGGGTATTAATTAAACATAATAGTATCTTAATATATTTTAGATACTTATTTAATTTTATTATCATAATTTAATAAGATTTTAAGGATGTGAATGAAGAAATAAAACAAATATTCTCGATTAATAATATTACCTCTTCATCGGACCTTCTACTTAGGATTATACGTAATGAGTTATTAATTTGGATTTTTGATAAGAATAATAATTATAGGATATGTTGAGGTATTAAAGAAGGATATTTTGTACTTATTGTCCAAACCAATGTGTTTTTATGTGTAGAGAGGTGGGGAGAGGGGTGGCCTTTTATAATAGAGGAGTAGAATTCTTATATATACCAAGAATTATTCCATAATGGGGTGTCACTCTTGATTCAAGGTTCCCCTAAAATTGAGAAAAAAAGGATTTAATGATAGATAAGGAAAATAAAAAAAATATACTAGTAAAAAAGGAAATGTTTTAAATAGTTTATCCTCCTTACCACTACGGTTTTTTACTTTTACCATTTTAACTATTTTACCACAATAAATATTATTTTAATATTTTTGCAGTTCATTATGAACAAAAATTATGTTTAAATTTAAATATAATATAAATTATGATTATAATAAATATGTTTTTTATTTTATAAAATTATATATATATCATTGGTAGAATTTTACATAAAATTAAACCCACAGACCTATCGAAAAAAACCGTTTTTTCCTGAAATGCATTTTTTAAGCGTTAGGTGATATTATATTTTTTATATGAAAAGTAATAATTCTTAAATTAATTAATAATAAAATTTAATGATATATAATATATAAAATATATTTAAATAATTTTTCATTGGTGGTTATTTTAATTAGTTAAAATGTTGAAATGCTATGTGCTTGAAAACAGTTTTTAGAAACATTTATTTTTAAGCCTAACAATAGTTTTATGAAAAAATACTATATAAATATGATTTAATAGTAAATAATTAGATAATGTCTAACTGAATAATATTTATTTTACTTTTAAATCAAATTAAAATGATAATGGTACTTTCTAATTACTTAATTTATTAAAAATGAAATGTTAGTTTTACAAAACATCGATATTTTTCACTATTTATAAAAAATTAATATTTTCCACAAATACCAAAATTTATCACTATGTTAATATCTATATTATGATTTTAAAAATTATTTTAATACTATAAAATATAATTTCAAAATTTTTTAAATTTTAATTATATCATTTTCTTACAAAGTTATTTAAAAGCCTTTTATGAAAGAAACATATTTTTTTTTGTAGAATAAAATGTCATATTTAAAGTTAAGTGATTATTTATTAATCATTTGTAAGTAAATTTATATTTATTTGGAACTTTAAATATATCTCATAAATTAGTTCATACTTTTCCCAGCTTCCCATTTAACAGCTAGGTTTTGTCATTCATGTTTAAGTGATAATAATTTAATTTTTTATTGAGGTTTTTTTAAACTCAAAATTGCATGTTTATCATGTTATCAAGCATAATGTTATGTTAAAGTCTAGTGGTTTTAAAAAACATGTCGGAAAATTTCTCATGAATTTCCAAGGTTCCTCATATAATAACTAATGGGTATAAGATACTAACAAACACATTTCATTACATGAAAATGATATGACTCAAGGGCTAACATCACAATAATGATATTCCCATATCCCATAATTCCACTAAGAATAACCCCAATAAAAAATAAAAACGTTAATAAAATATATAAAAAAACTCATCGACAAACATCACATCAACAAAAACAATATGGCATATCAACAAGGTAACAAGAAAAACCAATCAATCAAAACATCATAAGGTGCCAACAGATATTTTAAGATATAACATATAACATATACATTTGGAAACCCATTTTTTATAACAATTTAGAATCCAAACAAAATTATAAATGAAATCATATTAAAAAACAAATAAACCAATGGAAACTCTATTTCACTTTGTAAAAAAAAACCACAATTTAAAATAATGGAATCCTTTTAATTGTTGTTAGGGTAATACCTCTTTAGGAAACCATTTTGATTAAAATCCAATGAAAAAGTGTTTTTATTAATTTAAACCATCTTTTTAATTTTATTATACATATATAATGCCTAAAATACCATTTTATATCAATTTCCCATTGAACCATGAAATTAAAACTAATTATCCACATGAAAATCAAGAGAAGTTATAAAAAAAATTCACAAATAAAATATAGATAAACTATATCACATTTATCTAGTTTAAAAATGAATTTTTAAATCCAATAAATCATGGAAATTTTGAATAACAGTAAAGTAAATGGAAATAATTACCTCAAGTTGTGGAATCACATCACCTTCGATGGAATCCATCGGTTTAAGTATCAAGAGAGGGATAAAACCCTTAGAAATAAATATCTCAATATTAGAAGAAAACCTACTTTGAAAATCATCCAAACATGGCCAATAGGGGTATAGAAGAAGATAAAAATGGAAGAAAACTGAAGAAGAATAGAACAAAAACTATAACCTCTTAATATGAGTGAAGAATAACCATGAAGCCACTTAAAAATACAACTTGAAGGATCTTGGATGAGCAGAAAAGGGTTGGAAGAGGTTCCAAAATTGGGGGAGAATAAGAGGTGGAAGATAAGGGATGAAACCTCTCATAAAAATGAAGAAAAAAGAAAAAAACTACCTCTCTTAGAGTGGGTTTAATGATTTACCTTTATGGTAAAACAAACCATATAGTATCTACAAATATATCCACTAATAAAATTTTTATAGGATTCATACTTAGTTTGAATGGTTAAATTAGATATACACCTTTAAAATACAACGTGAAAATTGTCCCAAAATTTCATTATTTTTATCCCAAAAAATGCCTCTAACATAATTGGAAAACCATCCAACAAATACCCACATATAAAATTGAAACATGGGGTGTCACATGTATTCCTTGGAAATAAATGGTAATTAAAAATAAAATCTAATTATATATTATAGTTGAAAACATATGCATAGTACTCAAAAGAAGGATAAATACGTTATTAATTAATTGATGTTATTAATTAAAAGAACACTATAAAAAACACTACGATAATGTGTTTGAAAATTGAATATATTTTTTTAATTTCATAACATAATGAGATTTTATGTTATAAATTTTAATGAAACTAAGAATATTAAACATAATATATATAATAGTGTAATATAGATGGTATGAAATATATTAGGAAATGAAAAAAAAAATAATAAAGAAAGGTTAGACATGATTTAAATTGATTTCCAAAATGGGTTGGTTATAGTGAATTATGGTAGGTAATATTTTCTTCCTCATTTGGAAAACACTTTTTCTAGTTAAGATAGATATTGAATTTATAAAATTGTTAATGGTGTAATGGGTCCCACAATGGCATTAATCTATTATTAATAATATTTTATCAATAAATGTCATGGTGTTTAAATTTAAAAAATCACTTGATTTTCATGTTTATATTCATTATTTTCTATCCATTAAAATATAATTCATATTACGTACTTTTTTTTTGAAACATATTTACTATGATTTTTTTCAATTTTCAATCAAATATCGTATCATGTTATTGACCCAAAAAATTATCAAAAATGGAAAAATAATTTGAATTCACTTTATGTAAACTGGAGACATTCTTCTCACTTTTATTCTAAGATATTATGGCTATATTTATAACTCCTTGTTGAGATTTATTCAAATTTATGTTCTCAAATGTTTTTTTATATTTCTACTTAATTTGATTCCATATGAAGATATTGAAAGGGTAAATCATAAACAAAAGATGATAAGAAGGATGCATGGTAGAAATATATATTTTAGAAAAAAACTATTGAATTATATAATAAATATATATTTGATGTAGATACATCTAGTATTATAAAATATTATGATTATGGGAGTTTTTAAGGTGATTAACATTTAATAAGTCATGTTGTTACAATACCCTTGATAAATTGGAAATTAAATCAATTATATATTTTATACATTAGTGAAAACGGTGTTCCATATGTTCAAAATCATAATTAAATTATATATATTTTGAGTCTAGTAAGTGAAAAATGAAAGATATAAAACACATATAAACAATAGATTATTAGTTGGTTTCTTGAAAACATTTATAACTAGTTTTCCCCAGATCCTATATATATTGGTAAAACATAGAGATGATTCTTGAAAGGACCATTAATTCATATATTATAATATAATTTATATTTAACTGATAAATATATTTTCTATAAAAAATAATATGATATAATAATTACATTAAAAAAATTGGATTCACTATTGTGGGTGAAGAGACACATGTATCTTTCTTTAAGGAAAAAAATCATTATTTCATGAATATTTACACTTTAGGATTATTGAAAAAATATTAGTTTTTAACTATATGTTATTTCAAAATACCTATTTTTTGATGAATAAAGTTTGATAATAAAATTATAGTAATATTTTATGAATTAATATTTTTAAAATATAATTTTAGAAAGGATACAAAAAAATCATTTCATAATTAAATCTCAAGAAGTACATAAATTTGATACAGATAATCCTATAAATAAAAATTCATCCAATTTTATTTTTATAATTAAATAAAATGTGGTATTTTGTGTAAATTTATTGGAGGATGTAATTTTAATTTTAATTTAATGTAAATTACTTATCATACCCAATGAGGTTGATGTCATGTATGTTATAGGTGACCATATAGAGAGAATTTGAAAAACTGATAGAGGGGGAAATCTAATCAATCACTTAAGACAAAAATAATTTAAAAAAGTAAGTTTGATATTTTAATAATTATATATATATATATATATATAAAATTTTCTATCCATATTATTAATTTTAAACATAAATATTAAATATTTCAATTTATTTTAATAACATTTTTAATATATTTTTTTTCTCTACCAGATGATGCTACTCAACCCATTAAAAAAAATTTAGTTGTACAAATGTTGATGAAAAAATCATTCATGATCAGAAAGAGTAAAAAAAGAATCATCAAATGATGATTATATCTAAATTTGTTAAATTATGGTGTTGAGGTAAACAAAATTTTGTTAAAGGGAATGAACATATTCAATCAGTTGACCCTAACTCATAAATCCTACATCAAAACTACAAAAAATATCTCCTCAATCTTGATAAATTATTTTATTTTTAGCGAATGGAAACATAAAATTCTCTATCATGTAAATAATGATAAATTAGAATGAATCGATCCTATAATTATATTAAATTTTATGAGAAGAACCATAATCACAACATAGTTTAATGATGATCTTCCGATGATTCTAACTTGGATTTCGACAATCAATCACATCAAAATTCTACCTATATTATAAACATGAACTCTACTTAGGGCTATGGAATTACTAACATCTGGTCCTAGGATAAACGAATTAGGGAGGAATTTTTTTCCAATAGTAGGGTAATAGAATTAAAAATAAAAATAACCCAAAAGTTCAATCTCTACTTGAAACAAGAAAATGATAATTACACCTGTCTTAGGTAATAACCCCCATTTTGAATAGAACCATGGTGTTTAAATTTCATTTTTAACCTTTTATTAGGAGATATCAACATTAATTAGTACATGTTAAATATTTATTTGATAAATACAAAAGTTAATTTAACATTTACTATCTAAAAATTCTTAAAAAAAGTCAAACTAAGGAAAAACACCACATTATAGAGTCAAATAGCCAACCAATTTTAGTTCATTTGAGAGGGAAAATGTTAGGTCCAATATAGGCCTATATACTCTCAAATGGTGGGTGGGGGTGAATCAGGGTACAATTTTTTTTATGAGATTATTCACGCACCACTGAATCTTGACCTCTTTATTATAAGGGGAAATTAACATTCTCTTTAACTTTAATATTGATAATATCCTTTACAATTTTTTCTAATGATAATGCTCTAAAATTAAAGAAATACATCGAGAATAAGGACATGGATATTTTTTATTGAGTTCACCCATAACGAGCTACATCTAAGGAGAATACAATGACAATGTGCCGATTATACCAAATTCACTAAGGGTCACTACCAATAATTATGTTTGTGATTGATCACTTCTATGACCTGGATCACTATCTTTATAAGGTTTTAAGGTTAGCTCACTACTTTCTCAAGGGTCACTCCCTGAGTCTCTTTCTCTAGCTCACTATTAGTGGAAAAGATCACTATATTCCTCTTCCATTTCTCACTACTCTTGGAAGTGATCCACTAATAGATTATAGACTTATAGGTCCCTTCATTTTATTGAATACATGCATCCTCAACTATATATAGATGCTCTGTTGAAGATCCACTTTAATCCAATTGATGAATACTACTTTACCACAGATGCACTAGGAAAATTCAAAATTTCATTCAACCTTAGAGTGACTTTCATTGAAATCTAATTCATTGGGTTAAATTTTTTTACTTTTTCATGAAAATACAACTTTTTTCCTAATTTAAACTTATGCTCAACTCCCTTATTAGGTGCAACTCACTAATTGCACTTAACTGCCTTCTTACATGCAATTCCATACTTGTGCGACAACTCCCTACTTGCACAAAACTCACTACATTCCCAATTTAGAGCTTGAATTTACTCCAAGTGTTGAAAATTATAAAATGAGGGGGGATCCACCTATTTATAGGAATTGCCGACCCTATGTTCAACTTTTCACAAATTTTCATTGATTGTAAAACTACTATTCATACAGGTCTATTTCGTGATAACTCACCCATAAAAAACCATATTTTGTACAAAATTTTTCCTTTGTCACATTTTGATGTAATAACCATGAAATATTCTATTCTCAAAAATCTAAAAACCTCCTAAATAGTTGCACGCACCTTAATTTTCCAAAAAAACATTTCTCTATTCTCTAATTTTTGGACAAAAATATTTTTCAAACTCGAGGAAATAAGGCCACCTTATATACAAAATATTTGTACCACCTCCAGATCACCCATTCCTTTGTCATGGATCCTTTTCAACACAGTTTTTCAACATAGTTTTCCCCCAATATCTCTAGAAATCCACAACTATCTATGGAATACTTATTTGTCAGAAAATAAACAATCAACCCAAAAATTATTCAATTTTACATTGAGGGATTTATTCCCAACAGAAAATTTATGGTATTCCTATTTTTAATAATAAATACATTGAAATTAAAAAATAATCTTTTTATGATAAAAGGAAAAAAATTGAGTCTCTATATTTGATGCGGTGTGTAATTCTCACAATAAATAAGAAATTATATTAACAAAAATGATGTTTGGTATGATAAATAAATTTCTAACTTAATAAAAGTTTTCATAGTATAAAATTAAATAAAGGTTATGGTTTCTTATTTATGAATAAGTTATATGATAATCTAGGTTGGAAAATATTATGATTATTATGTTTCTTTGACATCAAAGGTTATTATTTTGAAATAATAAATATTAATCATGGATGAAAAAATATGTATAGAAGTATGAAGAAAGATAATTACCTGAAAATTTAGTGAATACTAATATTTTATTAAAAAAACATTATGGAAAACAATATGAATATTGATTTTAAAAAATATATATTTTATGAAAATTTAAATACATATGGTGTTGCTACGTTAGATATTTTATAGAAACAAATAATATTGAAAAGTGTATATCTGATAGTGTAATATTCACATTAAATATAGAGGGGAATTGAAAATATTGTTTCAAGGAATGGTTTGATATGATTGAAATGGATGTCTAGAAAGAGTTGGTTCTAATGAATTAGAATGGGAAATAATTTATTCCTAAAATGGACAACACACTTTTTAGGTAAGATATATGTTATATTTTCAACTTTTTAAAAGGTGTAGTGGTCCAATTGAGGTTTTCCTCAAATATCAATTATGTTTTATAGATGAATGTACAAGTGTTAAAAATTAAAAAAAATCACTTGATTAGCACGTTTTTATTCAAGATTTCCTGTCTACAAAAATATGATAGATGTTACTAAAAAATGTTTGACACACAATTACTAAGCTATGTTTCTTTTTAAAATCAATATCATGTAATGTTATTTCTCTAAAAAAGAAAGAAAAATTGAAAAATAACTTGAATTCCCATTATTCAAACTAGATATATTATTCCCACCATTAATCTAAGATATTATGGTTCACTTTATAACTTATTTTTTGACAGTGATCCAACCTTATAGTATCAAACATTTTATATGGATCTACATTATTAAATGTTATGTGGGAATTTAATGGGTGCATGTAAAACTTAAGTCAACCAAAAGGATTCTTTATTGAAATATATATTTTGGAAGAAAATATTGAAATATATACAGAATGACTATTTAATGTGGATACAAGTATTCATATGAAATCTTATGATGATGAGTGTTTTGAAGGAGAATGAAATTTGAGAAGACATGTCATTACAATACCCATGATAGATTTTAAATAGTATCACCCATATATTTTTCACATTAGTATAAAGGTAATTCCATACGTTCAAGCTCATAATTATGTTATTCTTATTATGATTCCAATAATTAGTAAAATTTTAATTAAAATTCTTACAAACATTATTTTATTAGATAATTTCATGACTACATTTATAAATAGTTATTCATATATCAGAAATATATTGGCATAAAATTTAGATGACTCAATAAAGGTCTAAATATTCATGTATTATCATATAATAATTGTTTAATTAATAGTTATTTGTTCTATAAAAAGAAATAGGATGAACACAATATACTGAAAAATAATTGAGTTACTATTGGGGGTGAAGATATGTGTGTATTAAGTTTCAATGATACAAATCCCAATTATGTGAATATTACATAATCTAGGATCAATGAAAATATATGGGAGTTTGAATATATAACATTTCGAATGCCAATTTTTTTATGCTTATGGTTTAATAATAGTTTTATAGTAATTATTTCTGAATTTAGATTCGTAAAATATAAATTTACTAATTAAGGATACAATAATTGTCCTTTTATAATGTAATCAAAATTAGTGCATAATTTTTATTCAAAAAATCATCTAAATGAAACTTGTTCTATTGTTTTTTTGTAATAAAATCAAAAGTTGAATCAAGTTTCTATTTTTTATAGGATGATATTTTCATTATAATATTTTAAAATTCATTAATAGATCTAATAAATAATATTTATTATTTGTTATAAGTGAAAATAGATAGATAATTAATTGAGGAAAAATGCATCAACTCTATAAGAAAAAAATTATTTTAAAATTTTTGTTAGATATTATCATAATTTGTATCAATAATATTTTTTCTATCAATATGATTTATGTTTAATATAAATAATACATATATAAATATATTTTTATAAAATGTTAATATAATTTTTCCTCACCACATCATGATGATAACAAAAACACTAGGAAATATTTCAATTTCCCCAAAGGTGAAGAAAAAATTATGCTTGATCATAATGAGTACAAATAAAAGCACCCCCAAAATTAATATTTTATCTAAATTTTTTAATTTAAGAAGTGGCATTAAAATAATTTGGTTAGATGGAATGATCATGTTCAACTAGGTGACCCTACCTGATGTATGAAACATTAGATAATATGAAAATATCACCTATAGAATAAGAAATTGTCATATCATCAATGATTTAAATCACCATATTCCCCATTATGAAAATAATGAGATGTTTGGATGCATCAATCATTGAATGTGATGGATAATTATTAATGAAACAAAAATCAAATCCTATTATAATTATGAAACACTAAAACTTCTAACATAGTCCTCGACTTATAATACCATAAAAAATCTACCAATATTGGGACTTAGAACTCTCTTTTAGGTCTTGTTATGACAATAAGTAGACCCTAGGGGAAATTAATTAAGGTGGAATTTATTTTTCAAATGTAGGATAACTAGATAAAAAATAGAAATACCCAAAAATGATAAATCTAGTCTTGAAGCATGAAAATGATAATTACACATATATTAGTTAATAAGACCCATTTTTAATACAACTATGGTATTTAAATTTCATTATGAACCATTTATTGGGTGATGTAAATAATCATTCATAATTGTTAAATATTTATTTGAAAAAATATTATATATATTTTAAAATTTTACTATTTAAAAATTCCAAAAAAATATTATTATTATAGTAAAAACCATATCCTAAACATAATAGAATCATCAACATTATAAGGTCCATTTTTATGGTAAATTTATGATTTTTTTATTTGGGGGACCTAATAATTCAAAATTAAAAAATCATCTATGTCTCGATAAAGAAAAAATCAACTCCCAATTTTTGATGTGGTATGTGATGATCCGCAGACAAAAGAAATATAATTAGGAGTAATGTTTTCTTGATATAATAAATGAATTTTCCAAGTAAATGTAATTTTTCATAAAATAACATTAAAGGAAGGTTATGGTGTCCTATCATTAAATAAGGTACATGATATTTTACGTGGAAACATAGTATAAAGACTTTGTTTTTGTGGAAATCAAAGATTATTACCTTAACTAAATCAATATCCATAATAGATAAAAACATATGTGAGGAACATAAAATATGGATAATTACATAACAAGTTAATGGATGCTATTCATTTTTATGTTTTTTTGAAAAAAAATATTATAGAGGCTTTGATAAAGTTATATATTTTTATTAAATTGGATTACATAAAGAGTTTTTATACCATCTTTTTTTCAACACTAATAATATTGAAAAGAATATATTAAATAGTGTCATCTAGATGGTATGCAATATACAATGAAATTTAATAAGCAGTGTCAATTAAAGTTTAAACATTATTTAAATGGTTGTACAGAAATATTTGGCTCCATTGAATTAGGGTATGTGATTGTTTTTTTCCACATATGGCCAACACTCATTATAGATAAGATAAATTTTAGTTTTATATGTTTTAAATGGTGTATTCATCCCATAAAAGTATTCATAAAATATCAAGAATGTTTATCGATGAATTTATTACTATGTAAAGGTTAAAATTAAATTGATTTTCATATTTTTATTAAATATATTCTTTTTTTGGGAATATAATTAATATTAATAAAAACATTTGAAACCAAATTTATAATCTATGAATCATTTTAATTTCAATATATTTCCTAAAATTTGACATGAAAAAGTAGAAAGAAATGGACAAATAAATTGAATTTAAATTATTCGAATTTTCGATGTTCTTCAAACCATTATTATAAAATGTTATAAGGGTACATCAAAAATCAATTCCCATAAGATGGGTCCATTTGGGGAAAAATATATTTTTGAATAAATTATTGAATTAAATACAAAATGAATATTTTGTGTGGGTCCATTAGTCTTATAAAATTTTATAATTATCGGAGTTTTGAACAAGAAGGAATTTTAAGAACACTCATTGTTACAGTACCCATGATATATTAGAAATATTATTAACTATATATTTTATAAATTAGTTAAAATTTTATTCCATATTTTTAAACTCATAATTATATTCTTTGTATTTTGATTACAATAAGTGATAAAGTTAGGATATAAAATACATATAAATATGTTTTTACTTTTTGGTTTCAAGACCACATTTATATGTGTGTTTATTGATAAAATATGGGATGTAGACAATATGATATATTAAATGATTTTTTTGATTCATATATATTGATAATATTATTTCAGTAAAAGTGTATGAATTAGAATTTTTAAAATATAATTTTACAAGGGAATGATACAAAAAATCCTTTCATAATGGAATCACATGCAATGCATATATTTGATACAGAAAGCCCTTTAATAGAAAATATTTCCATAATTTTTTTTATTGAAATTAAATGTTGAATAGATTTTTAATTTATTGGAGGATGATCTTTTAATTTTAATTATGCACAAAATTACTTAATAGACCCAGTGGAAAATAGTCTATATATATTGTATGTGACCATAGAGAGAGAATTTGTAAAAAATTATAGAGGGTGAAAACAAATAATCCCTTTGAGAAAAAAATTATTTTAAAATGTTAGTTAAATATTATTATAATATATTATATATAATATGTGTTCTCTCTATGTTTTTGATGTTCAATATAAATATTACAAATTTCAATTTATTTTTATTTGTTTTTTATTATAATTTTTATTATCCACCTCATGATGCCACTCAACCCATTAGGAAAAATCTCAATTATACTGAAGGTGAGAAAAAAATTATTATTTCTTTAAAAGAGTAAAAATAAAATAATCATAAAATAATTATATTATTTAAATTCTAATAAATAAAAAATAGGTGTAAAAAATTTCAGGTTAGATGGAATGATTGTGTTCAACCAGTTGACCCAACCTCATGGATCCTACATCAATGATTCTAAAAATATCACCTATAGATTTATAAATTATATGACCCTTGATGATTAAAATCTCTATATACTCCATCTTTGAAAGAATGATAAATTTTGTTTCATTAATCATCCAAAGTAATAGATCAAACTGAGAAGAACTTTAATCACAACATACTTTAATAGTGATTCACCAATTCTTCTAACTATACGATTATCTAGAAATCACATGAAATATCAACCTTGATAGAAACCATGAAAATTATTTTAGGTTGTGTCATCACTAGTAGGAAAACGTAGAATAAATGACGTAAGAATTTATTTATTTTAAAAATGGTAGGATAACCATAATAAAAATAAAAATACCCAAAAGGGATCAATTTGAACATAAAGCTTAAAATTGGAAATTTGTCCCATATTAGGAATAAACCACATTTTGAATAAAGTCATGGTATTTAATTTTTTTCTTCAGAACAATTTAATAGGGTATATAAGCACTCATTCGTTTATTTTAAATATTTATATGATTAATTTAAACCCCATTTATAATTTTACTATATAAAAATTTGAAAAAATAGACTAATAGTAAACACCTCATCCCAAACAATATAAGAACATCTATTATTTTAGGTCATTTATAGGGGTAAATTTATGATTTTCCCCAACAGAGGAACCAATAAATTGAAATAAAAAAAATTAAATTTCTAGAAAAAAAATCATGTGTCTCTATAGTTGATACGGCGTGTGATGCTCACATTAAAGAAGAAATCTCATTGACAACAATATTTTTTGGTATTGTAAATTACATTACTACTAAAAGAAATTTGTTATAATATATTATTAATTTAATTTTATGGTTTACTCTGTATCATAGAGGTACTTGATAAGTGAGGATGAAACATAGTATGGAGACAGTGTTCCTTGGACATCAAGGGATATTACCACAATACAATCTATTGAAGTTGGTTCCATATAAGCGAATTATGTATTATTTTTGACATATTTTAGAATTTTTTTTAATAATAATAAAATCCTTTTATTATAATTATTTTTCTTTTTCTTAATATAGTATGTAATAATGTCTAAAGAGTAGCTGCTCCACTAAAAGTAAAAAGTATTTTCCCACTGTTTTGAGGACCCATAAGTGCCACGATAGTATTATTAAATACTTGTTCTATTTTCTGATGAAATCATTTTATGGACACAAATGACTCACTCTATCAATAGTGGAGACTCATAGGACTTTAAGGAACCATATTATGTTGTACATCCTTGATAATATCCATTGTTGAATTATATGAGAATAATACCTTCAAGTGGGAAATCCACATTTATATGTTCCATTGAATGTTCCTATATGTGGAAATTTGTATTGATCATTATAATTTAAGATTATTATTATTGATTATTATAGGTCTCTTACATAGATGTATTGATAAAAACCGTGATTACAAATGTTTGTTGCAGGTAGGATATATTGGTTGTGTCATAAGTAATATTTTATTAACGAGTAATGAGAGAAAGTATTTTTACCTTTTTTATTTAATAGGAGTTGATATATCAGGACCCTTGTGGAAAATTATATATCCTAACTAAATCCATGTCCATTGTGTTCTATTGTAAATAGATTTCCAAAAATTCAAATAATGATACCTTAAGCAGATAGGTTGATGGAACTAGAAATAAATCTATTAGACTATTGATATCTTGATAATGTAATTATATTACACGGTAATCATTCATATTAGGTATTATATCATTGAAACATTAAGGTCTTTCTCTATGAGTTCCTCGTAGTGTTTCAAAATTCTATCCTTGAACTTTAGGTTGCTTTAGATAATGCTACTCAGAAAGAGGCTTAGAGGGTCACACATTAAGTGTATCCAAAATGCCAGTTAAATAATATATTATTATTCATTATTTAAAAAGTTGGATATATATTATTACCACATGTGGTTTAATAATTATTCAATTTTTCTTGATCACATGTATTTAATCACTAGTTATTCAAAATAATATTATGTCATAAGAATATTTAATAAATATTTATTTTATATTAATTATATATAATATCGATTTACTTATTGGAAAATAATTTAGTGATATTTATTTATTAAATAAATAATCAATATTTAAGGACTGATAAATATTGTGGAGGAATGGAGGAATGAGTTTAATAGTCTATTGAGAAATAATATATATTGAATATTTTTTGAATAAATAAAATTTAATTTAATTTTCAGGTATAGAACCTGTTAGGAAAAAATAACAGTAATATTATTATACAAATAGTGTTCAACATTGATTAAATTAATAATAAAGGTATCCTGTAAAATTGTTTATTTCTAACTATATTTGTTTATTAACCCAATTATATTATTTTTGAACAGACACAATTCATTTCTTTTGTTGTGAATAAAGAAATTAAGAGAATCCTATCGAATACTTAGAGAGATTCCTTCTCTATGAAAACTCTCATGAATGGAGATCCACATTCCTCAACCTTACACACTCAAGTCTAGAGAGTTCAGGGAGATTACATTAGAAGTGATTCTTGAGGAGATCAAAGGATAATGAAATAATCAATAGGATCTACTATGCTAGACCTCAAAGATTATTACGATAATGTTTGGTGATTTGGGTAACACATGGGGATCACGACAAGATGGAATGTAATATTGGTTCCTGATATGAAATAATGGTGTAATGATGATCTATGTTCAGATCCATCAATAAGGAATGAATTTTTCATAATGTAATTATTAATTTCTTAAATTAATTATAAAAAATATTTAATGATCCAAAACTTAGTTTCTAGTATTTATCCATTATTTATATTCATTAATTCAATTCTATGGATCATTGAATTTATCATCTCATAAATCTCTGTTTAATAGTCAATCAAGTAAAATAATGGTTAGGAATGACCCACCAAATTCTTTTTCAGTTCCAGGAACCTATATGTGGAATCAGAGGGAGGTTTCATAATTATTTATAATTATTTAATATCATTGATTAATTTATGAATTTATTTTTTTTATTCATGTTTAATCTTTCTGTAATCCAAATTGAGGGATCTTATTTCTTTCTCTTCATTTCTCATAAATATATTCAAATTGATAAATTTTATAAACAAAATAAATTCATATATCTCATCCAGAAGTTTTTAGGAGTCTGGATAGATAACATAATAGTAAACACCATCAAACCTAGAGTTACACTATGTGTACTAGTATTTAATTCCCCCAGAATTAAGTTAGAACTAATTCCAGCCATGTGGATTTATTACATGCAATAAATTTAATTATACACCATATCTTGACTAGGATATCCTAGCACATATTCACTAGGGTACATAATGTGTATCTTACATACAAGAGGTGTAGTTTTTATTCATAGATTTTATGTGTGTACTATTGCATGACCTACTAGATTGGGGGACATGTAACTTCGATACCAAACACTTTGTACTCCAAACTTTTCCATGGCACGGTTACACGCCAAGTCCCTATGCTTGTTCCATTTATAGATGGTGAAAAAACTACATGCTGTGTAACTCTAATACACACATTGTGTTATTTTAGTAAATTATATAGAATTAAAAATTAATTTAATATTTTTTAAAACGTATTCAATATGTTCTTATGTGTGGTCAATAAGTTGATACGACATGCCATGTGATGTGTTTTTATATATATAAATATCTAATTAATTTTGAATAATATTCATATATGTATATCATGTATAAGTTGTATAAAAATTGTTACTCTACATGCATTGAATAATAGCATGTGAATTAAATATGACATGAACCATGCGATCATTAAGTTGATAGTACACATCATGATTGTATTTGATAATTTGTGTATTCCACATGTCGCAAGAGTAAATAATATACAAATATAATACACATTGGGTAGTTTGGATGGGAACTCACCGTGTTGCCTCCAAGTTATATTTTCTTATTCTACCAATTAATTTTAAATAAATTTATTTAATTTGTTAAAAATTATGATTGATGGGAATCTCATGGAAATTATAATGATAATTAAGATAAATTAATTAATTAATTAAATATGGTAATTGATTTATTCTAGTATTATTTATCTAAATAAATATCAATTGGAATTGAATTATAGTTTTCTTAAACACACAATGAATTGAATTCATGTGGATGATCATGCTCCTAGAATAGACCTTTGTATGTGATTGGATTCATTTAATTTATTATTAAATTAAATTTTTGGTATGTGTGAAATCTCTTCTCTAATTATGTAATGGACTACCTACCTATGGTTTATTTTATAGAAACCCCTTAGAAAATTATTTTGTTCCCATCACATGTGTGAGAGTAAAAGAATATGTAATGGATAGACATACCAAGCTAGTAGAGGCCGTTCAAGTTTTACAGTCGAGTCAAAATTAATCCCAGATAGATACATAGGTAGACAGGTTGAAATAATTAACATGAACCATAAATATTCTAGGTGTTTCCCCCTTGGTCAATGGTTATTTTTCATACTTTGGATAAACCAACCATTAGTAAAATCTGATGATCATATAAATTAATTATTTTAATTCTATCAAGTTTCATGTTTATTTGATTATGGATGTTTTTTTGTGATCACATGAATAAATGAATTAATAAGGATACATTATTGAACTAAAATAAAATTGATTGTGCATAAATATTAACTAATAAATGGTTAATCACTTATATAAATGCACTTAATATTAAAAATAGATCAATAAAGATAATAATTGATAATTTACACATAATGATTAAATCCCTTAATTAAATATATATTAAGTAAGTATAGCCTTCAGTTACATTAGTTGAAATAAAACTATAGTTCAAAGTTCTTGGCCGACCAATATTGTGGTGATTTCAATTAGATGGGAATTTAAACTTGATGTTTGGGGTTGACTTAACATGGATTATTTCAGGGGTTGTATGCCAAGGTAATATGTTTTGTTAGTGAGAGGAAAAGGTTGGGGAAATACAATTTATGGATTTCAGGTATGGGGAGTCCACTCAATAGATTATGGAACATAGATTTATTGGAGTTGGAATTTGGAATTCCTACCTAAACACATCAAGTTTCTTGATGAGAAAAAGTTTGGGTGATAAGAAGGGTGATAAGAATCGTTTCCACTATTATATTTAAGAAAAATAATATTTTGATTTCAATGGAGAGGTCTATTTTGTTTTATTAAAATAATTAGAGACTAATCAATATAATATTTATTTAGTTTTTTGAAATTTTATTTGATAAAGAACTAAAAATCCACACAATGTATTTATAGAAACAATAATAAAAATGACTTCAAACATATCATTGTGATCCATACATGAGATGTGTAACCTTTTCATTGGCACAAATTTCCAAGAATGGAAAAGGTTCTTACATGTTATATTAAACAATTAAAGGAAATTTTATGTTCTTGAAGAACATATTCTTGATGCGGTTTTTAATGAGACTATTGAGTAATATCTGTCTCTCTATGAGAAAAATTTGAAATAGGTTACATATGTTTAGTGTTTCATTCTATAATCCATGACCAATGATATTTTCAAGAAACATGTGGAAATGGATGTGTATGTCATGATGTCTCACCTTCAGGATATCTATCAATAGAAGTTGGTACAAGAGTGATACAAGATCTACATTGTTTTTTTTACAAAAAATATTTCAGAGTTGGAAATTGTTGGGCCTCAGGTAGTAAATATTATTGTCTATATTGAACGCATAGATATATTATATATTAAATTCCTAGATGATTTGTGCATAGATCTCATACATTTCTTAAAACCCAAGACCCTCTCAATTTTTGTTGGTAATTATATATGAGTATTAATAAGAAGATCCTTTTGAAATTTCTTTCTATGATTCACATGTATATAAGGACTTGTGGTATGAAAAATCCACAATCCTTATGGTGAATAAAAATTGGAAGAATTAGTAAAAGAGGCCTAAGACTCATAACAAGTCTAAAGCTCCCGAGCATCATCCATCAAAGAAGATGAAGATCCTGAGGCAAGGAAAGGAAAAAAGAGGTAATATGTTTTTCATTTGGAATGCATGGACATTGGAAGAGAAACTGCACCCATAAATAAGAGAAACATAGTGATGAAATTTTCATCAATTATAATATTTCAATATCTACACATTGGTTAATAGATTCATCTTATAGTGCTTACATATGTATCCAAATGCATGAACCATACAGATTCCAAAATTTATAGGATGAGTGGAAGATTTTCTTACTACCAAGTTTTCAAGGATGGTTTCTCTAGACATTAGTGACTACCACCTTTCATTTCCAACATGAATAACATTGGTTATGTTTTATCATTATCATGTATCGACTATTACCAAGAAGATAATTTATTTGTCATTCCTAGATACAGATGGTTTTATTTTTAGGTTTGAAAATAAATGTTTTTTATTTTTTAATGAAAACATATGTAATGTTATGGAATAATTAAATAATTGTATTAATTTATTAAATTAATAAAACAACGTATTGGAAATAGATAATAATTATTTTCACATGAATCATATAACACACATTTACGGTATCACCATCTCATCCATGTAAATGAGAATAATTTAATAAATATCTATCAACATAATTATTTTGGCTTTTATAAGCTAAAACCACTTAAAAGATTTCATACTTGTTTACGAGGAACAATTAACAATACAAAATTCGGTGGATAGGGTGAAAGGCCCAAAGATCTTCTACGATTGGCACTCACTAATTTATGTTGACCATTTTTAGAAGAAGATATTAGTGGGAATTATTACGTCATAACTTTTAAAAATTATTTTAGTAGATATGGCTATGTCGACTTAATGAGTTATAAGTCCGATTCCTTTGAGAAATTCAAATAATTCATAAATGAAATAGAAGATAATTTTGGAATGAATTTAATGAAGCATCAATGAGATTGTGGGTGAGATTATCTTAAAAAAGTGTTTATCAAATTTTTACAAGAGTTTGGTATTGTATCTCTACTCACTCCAACTTACACACCACAATGTAATGTTGTTAGTGAAAGGAGGAACTATAACTTGTCAGAAATGGTAAGGTCAATGATGAGTTATGCAGATATTTCATTATCCTCTTATGGATATGCTTTACAAAACGTAGCCTATAAATTGAACTGAGTACCAAATAATGTGGAAAAATAATTCTCTTTGCGTTTTGGAGTGGAAAGAAACATGGTATGTCACATACGTGTCTACAATGTTGCAATCCAATTTTGAGGCCTTCTCAAGCATGAAACTAGCACTCCGAGGTGGAAGGTTTATCTTTTTAGGGTATCCAAATGAAATAAAGAGATACTACCTATACAATGCCTCAGAAATTGATGTTACTATCATTAGAAAAACATTATTTCTTAAGATGGAGCAAATTATCAAAAAGGATAGTGGGGGTGAGATTATCTTCAAGGAAGTTGATTCTCAAGATACATTAGAGATTTTACAAGAAAAAATTACATTGGTCCCCTTTAAAAAATTATATTTGGAAACATAAGTTTTGCATAAGATTACTACATGGGTAAGATAACAATGTAGTTATGGGTTTGTCATCACTATATATGGTGACTCATTATTAGTTGAAAACGATGAACCTCACTCATACAAATAAGAAGTAGAGAGATTAAAATATGCAATATGGAATGAATCCATGAATTATAGATGGATTCCATGTATTATAACCAAGTTTGTGTTCCATTTGATGCACTAGTTGATGTATATACCAGAGGGTGAAAATGGGTATTTAAGAGAAATTTAGACAAGGAAGGTAAAGTAAATACCTATATAAAAATTATAATAGAGAAATTGTTTGAACAGTGTCAGGGAATTGACTATGATGAAAAATATTCACCAGTTTTTGTGTTTAAATCCATTAAATGTTCACTTGATATAGTAACATACCATGACTATGAAATTTGGTATATGGATGTGAATGTATCTTTTCATAATGGGTACTTTCAAGAAGATGTATACATGAAAAAACCATAAGTTTTTATGAATCTAAAAGATGTAAAAATTATTTTCTAAATTTGAAGATCCATTTATGTATTGAAGCATGGATCCATGAAATGAAAAAAATGGATTCAATGAATCTATAAAATAATTTGGATTCATTAGTAATTAATGTGATCCATGTGATTACAATATGTTTAGTGGTAATGCAGTCATTATCTTAGTGGTATATGGTGTTGAAATATTATTAATTAGAAATGACGTACAATTTTTACCGTCTATAAAGGATTGATTGAACACGGGTTTTTCCATGAAGGAAATGTGTAAATAATCTTATATCCTGGGTATCAAGATCATTCAAAATGGATCCATGAGTCTATATAAACTAAGTCAAAGTACATAATGTATCAAGATACTAAAGAGATTTAGTATTTAACAATACGACAAGGGATTGGTTCTAGTTTCACATATATATATATCTAAGAACATATTTCCTTATAAATAATAGGACAAGGAATGAATGGGAGAGATCCCATACTCTTAATTGATAAGATCAATCATATATTTCATGATATATACTATATTTGATGTTTCCAATTCATTAGGCATGGTAGGTAGATATCAAGATGATCTAGGAGAACAATATTGGTTTACTGTTGATGAAATGATTAAGAATATGAGAAGATATAAGTATTGTTTCAGGTGTATGGATGAGAAGAGGATATATTCAATAGGGGTTATATTGATGCTAGTTTTTAGATATATCTGAATGATCTAAAATCACAATCAAGATATGATTTTTTGTCACAACAGAGGAGTTGTGAGCCATAGAAGTTCAAAGAATCCATTTTTCATTGATTCTATAGTGGAGTATAAGTATATAGTGTATTCTATTATATCTAAAGAATCTATTTGGATAAGAAAATTTTTCAAAGATATTGTTGTGGAACATAGCAGTAAAGACCATATCAAATTGTATCATGATATTACTATAATGTTGGCTCGTTAAAAAGAGCCAAAGTCAAACTGATTGAAAAATAATATTATCTAGAAGTATCAAATCTTGGGTTATTTTTCTCAAAGGGCTTGATTTTAAGTAAGAATATTTCTCACAAAAGAAAAATTATTGTAACCCTTGAATAAATTTATATCTTAGTAGAAGCTTTAGTATTATGTGAGATCCATAAAAATGACGGTTGTTAGTATTTGACTATAGTGTAAGTGAGATTTTTTTGGAGATGGTGCCCTTGAACCAACATACATATTCTTTATGATAACAAATATTAATATTTTTTAATATTAATAAACTAATTATCACATCATTATTTTTCATTAGCGTAACATTGTATGTGATAATGTCCTAAGAGTATCTATCACACTAAAAGGTCATAAAAGTTTGAAGCTATGATGTGAACCCTGATGTTTCATGACAATATAATTAAATATATCTTCTATAGCTAGTTTCTAACATTTTAGAGACTCAAATTATTCAATCAATGATGAATGTAGGCTCATAAGACATTAATGCACCATATCTTGGTGTACACCCTTTGTAATATCAAGTGTAGGATATTTTGAGAATGTGACCCGGATGTAGGGAATCAACATTTATTTGTGTTACAAGATGTTCCTATTTACCTACATTTTTATTTATACTTAGACTTTAATATTATTATTAATGAGTATTATAATATTCATTCTTGGATGTATTGGAAAAAACATTTATTATAAATGTTTTCGGAGAGGTAGGATATGTTTTTTTGCATCATGAGTAATATTTTATTAATGAATAATGCGAGAAAGGATTTTTATACTCCTTTATTTAATGAAAGTTGATATCTCAGGACATTTTATGTAAATTTTATAGCCCAAATAAAAATATGTCCATGGTGTTCTATAAGAAGGTTTAAAAACTGGAAATTCAACGAAAGGGACATTGAGCATATTGGTTGATGGAAACAACATGCTACCTACTTTATTAGATATATCACTATAAAGGGAATATATTTCATAGTAAGCATTAGTATAATGGATTATGTCATTTCATCTTAAATTCTTTCTCAATGGGTGTCTTGTCATGTTGTTAGATGCTAACCATTTACTTTAGGGAACTTCTTCTAATTACACTTAGAAAGAGACCTGTAGAGTCACACAATAACTGTATCTAGAATATCAGTAAAATAATATACTATTATTTATTATTTATCATGTTGAATAAATATTATTCCTACACATGTTTTACTAATTATCCATGTTTACATGATCGAATGTATTCTTTCACCAGCTATTCAAGAGAATATTATTTGAACATAATATTTTAAAAAAATATAATTTTCTATTTAGGGAATATAATATAATTTATTTATTGGAAAGTTAATGTAGTGATATTTATTTATTAAATAAATATTCATTATTCAAGTCCTGATAAATATTATAGTGGAATTGTTGACCGAGTTTAATGATCGGGTGATAAATAATATATATTGAATATTATTTGAATAGATAATATTTAATTTAATTCATAAGTTTAGAACAGATTAGAAAATAATAATATTTTTATTATCATAAACATGGACATTCACAAGGATTAAATAAAAATTAAATGGTCACTTGTGATGTTATTTACTACCAACCCTAGTAATATATTAACCCAATTATATTATATTTCAATATGTCCAATTCATTTTTGTTGTTGTTTATAATGAAATCCCTAGAAACCTCTCTAAGACCATGAGATCTCCATTCTCCAAGAATACTCATATGAATGGATAGAAATCATCCCCCAACTTCTACTCTTGATTATATAAAGATTAAGGATAATCCTTTGGAAGTGATTTTCATTGATATCAAAGGTGAATGATGCTAGTGATAGGATATGCCATGATTTCACCTGAATATTCTTATGATTATATTTAGCGATTTGTGGAACATGTGTGGATCCACTTTAGTGGTAATTTAATCATTATTTCTATAATGAAATGAAAAGATGAAATAGATCCATTTTTAGATCTATCAATGAAGAAATAATTTCTAATAAGTTAAGTCTTAATATCTTAAATTAGTTATAAATAATATGTGATGATCCTACACTATGGTTTTGGAATTTATATATTGTCTATATTATTTGATTCAATTCCTCTTATCACAACATTTATCATCATATAAATATCACATAAATCATGGATAATGATAAAAAGAAATGTTGGGTCTAACCCATCACACACTTCGGATGCACTAGGGAGCTATATAATAAATGACGATCATGGATGAAAACATACATGGGGAAATTAGATGTAGGTTAATTACAAGAAAAGTAAATTGATACTGTAAATATATTTTTAATAGTATTATCTAAAAAATACATTATATTATAGTAGACTTATTATATTGATTATGGTCAAATAGACATAAATAAAAAGATTTTATATCAAACATTTTCTAGACACTATGAATATTGAAATGAATATATGTGACAATGTAATCTTCATGGTAGGAAATATACTAGGTAATACAAAAGATAGTATCAATTCAAGGTTAGACATGATAGAAATGGATTTCTATAAATATTTTGTTCTAATGAATGAGTCTATGTAATATTTTATTACATCCTTAGTAAACAGTCTTTCTAGGTATGATATATTTTAGTGTTATAACTTTTAAATGGTGTGTTTTTCCTATAAATGATTTTATCAAATATTGAGAATGACTAATCTATGAATGTCATGATAATAAAAGTAAAAAGTAACCTGATTTTATTATTTTTATTCAATATTTTCTATCTCAAGATATATGATTTATATTACTTAATATTTTTAACATATAATTAATATTCTATGTTTCTTTTTTAAATAAATATCATGTCATGTTATTGACCTAAAAAAGTATCCAGTAATGGAATAATAAATTGAATTCACTATTTGTGAACTAGAGATGTTATTACCTCCATTATTATAATATTTTAATTTTCACATTATAGATAATTTTTAATAAGATATCTTACTTTATTGTTAAAATTTTTAAATGGACGCAATCTAATGTATGATTATAAATGTACTGAAAGGTTATTTCCAGAATTGAAGCTAGCCAGAAGGATTTATTGTGGAAAGATATATTTTGGAAGAAACTGTTGAATTCTATTCTGGATAACTATTTTATAAGGATAATAATATTCTTATGAAATTTTATACTGATGTGTGTTTTTAAGGTGAAATACTAATAAAAATATAATTTTATTACAACACCCATTATAGATTATAAATAGGATCACTGATATATTATAATAATTGGCGAAAGGGTTATGCAATATATTCAATCTCATAATTACATTCTATGCAACTTGATTCCTATAAGAACTAAAGGTCAGATTTCAAGTATTTATATAAAATTGTATATTAGTTGTTTTATTAATAACATATTTATAAAGAGTTATCCATTTATCCTAAATACACTGGTGTAAAATTGAGATGATTCACCAAAGGTCCATGTATTCATGTATTATTTTATAATGGCTATTTAATTAATTGTAATAGGTTCTATAAAAAATAATTTTATGAATATAAAATAGTAAAAAGCCTTGGAATCACAATTATTGTTGAATATATTAATTTAATAGGTTTTCAAGGATGGAAATCAAAAGAATAATAATATTTTATACTAAAGGATGATTCAAAAAATTTTATAGTTATACTTTTTGACATTTAAAATTCCATTTTTTGGATGCATATGGTTTGGTAATTATGTTATATAAATTGTTATGGAAATAGGATTTGTGAAATAAAATTTCAGTAACTAAGGGTACAAAAATTAATCCTTTCCTAATTGAATCCCAAGTAGTGTATATTTTTGATATAGATAATACAACAAAGGAAAATTATCCCATTATAATTTTTTTAAAGAAAACAAACGTGGAATAGGGAGTAAATTAGTTAGAGGATGACATTTTTATAGTAATTTCATATAAATTTCATACCATACCCAATCAAAAATATTTCATTAATATTTGAGTATACCATAAATATACAATTGAAAAAATTATAGGGGAAAACATCAACAATTAAATAAAAAACAATTATAAAATAAAGGTCCAATATTATTATAATTTTTTATTTATAATAAGTGTTTTATATATATGACTTTTGTTATACATATATATGACATATTTCAATATATTTATATGAAGTTTTTAATATATTTGTTTCTCTAACTCATGGTCCTACTCTACCCTCTGGGTAAGATTTCAATTGCACTAAATGTGAAGGAAAAGTTATGGTTGATCTGAATTAGTAAATATAAAGGCCTCAAAACATTAATATTTGTTATATATATTAGTTAAATTAATAATTAGTGTAATTTTTTTAATGTTATGTTGAAATATCTTGTTTAAAAAGTCTACCTTGGCTCATGGAACCCAAATCAAAGCTTCTTATTATCTATCCTCTAGCTTGAGAAATAATCAAATCCCAGATCATTAAAATCACCATATTCTACATTATAAGAATAATGAAAAAAAATATTAAGTTTAAATAATCCAAATTGATGGAACAATATGAGAATATCTAGTGTAACATGGGGAGATTTTAAAATAACACTATATTATTTAGCTTATACAACACACAACACAAAGCTTAAATGAAGCATGATATATTATTATATAAATGTTACATTTATATCATAGCCATTGAATTGGTATTTATGAATCATATTAAACTTTGTAAATATATATTTTGTTCATTAAAAATAAAAATGTATCAATTAATTATTTGGAAATTATAACTGAATTTTTAGAAAAGTCATTTTACTCTTCATAAATATTTTTTCTTCAAAAATGATTATTTTAAATTTTTATGAGAGAATATTATAATTAATTTAGAGATATTTTAGAATTTTTTTGATAATAAGGATATAATTTTTGAAATCCTCATCTAAAAATTATCTTAAGATATAATTTTGAGAAAATTTTTAAAAGGTAAAATTTTAAATGAATAATGAAAAACTCTTTCATTGAAGACTGTCTTTTCTTTTCAATTATTTATAAGTTCCCATTATATTTTTGGATTAGTTTCTAAATTTAATTATTTAATTTTGATTACAAATAAACCAATTAATGTTTTTAGAATCATTATTATACCTGAAGTATGTAGGAATACATTTTTAAACATGAAATTCATTTTTATAAAAAATAGTTTTCCATCACATTTTTTGTGTTTAATTTTAAATTAAATTATACCAATTATGTGAATTGAATTTCATAAAATGGATTCCATAATTTTATTAATAATAATTAAGATAATTTAGTAAGACCAACTTATTTTTTTATAATTAATAGTAAAAATTGAAAACATATGTAACCATAATTAAGTTTAAAACATCTATAATAAGGGGTTAAACTAAAGAGATAAGACTAAAATTTCCAAAAAACATTCATTTATCCTATTGGATGAATGGTGTTTGAAATAGAATTTATTTAATTAGAAAATTACTAGTTATTAAATTATTATTTCTTATTTTATAACACCAGATTATCGTTTTAAAAGATAGGTTTTATTTTATACAAATTTAAAACTATTTTTTGGTCTTTTCATTTAATGGCATGGAAAAAAGATTCCATTCAGTTATGGAATTCCCAGAAATTATAAAAAAACTTCTTTTATTTATTATTTTATCAAAAAATTAATTAAAACCAATTTATTACTTGATTTTATTGTATCATTATTTGTATTTTAAAATCAAGTATTTTCCAAAAAAATCATGCATTTTTTATATTAAAAGTAATTTCAAAAACTACTATAAATTAAACCATATAAAATTGTTTAAAAATTTTGAATCAAAATTTCCAATTTTTTATACCCTTAATTTTTTTGGTCATATAATTATGTTATCTTGGTAAAAAGTTAAGTTATCACCGTCAAAGTTAAAATTATATTAAAGTGGTTTAACTAGGTAATAAGACATAAAATGGTTCCAAAAAACATATTAATTTTATTTTTTGAAATTATTTCTACATTATAAGATATTATTTTCTAAATATTAGTTACTTTGTGAAAACTTACCTTTTATATGATATATATATATATTTAATCTTGTATGTAATTTAATGTGTGTCATGTCACTCAATTATTATAGGGTACCTTCTCTCCTCTCTACCTCAAACCTTTTGAGTACTCTATATTAGAAACTACCTGACCAAATACATTAAATAAATCACATAAAAAACATGGATTTATTATTTTTAGAGGAATACACACCTTAGAGGGATTATGGTGTAAAAAAGGAGGTTATTTGAGGAAGAGTTATAACTTTTAATGAAATGTTTTAGTTTTTTTTCTTATTCTACCTCCTTTAAAATTTATTCAATCATGATAACGTTATAATAAAAGTATATTAAATAGAATTATATTTTTTTTATAATGGAATAACCTATTTTCCTATCCTCATCCATCAAATGGTAAGTGAAAATATCATTCTTGTGAACAACAAACTACAGCCGCACCAACCGATGTAATTTGTTTTCCATCACCGCCTCTCAAATATAGTTGCAATGATTGACTAAGTTTTTTTATTTGATATTGATGAAATATTCATCATTATATAAATATAATATATCATATAGTTTTTACCTTTTGATACATGAAAAAATGATAATATTGTTCATATATATGTGTGGATTACCACCACCACAAAGCGATGTGATTTGTTTTTAATGACCACATCGAATTGAAGTTATATATATATATGAGTATTTAAAAAAATACTATAATATTTATTATATTATATAAATTATGTAAAAATAAAATAAAAATTTCCTTATTTTCTTAATTCCCTTTGATAAAGGAAAATGTCACTCATGCCTATATAAAACCTATCTTCTTCATGGTTACAAGGTTATTAATTTTTCACAACCATAATTCATGGTTAATTTTGAAAAAATAGTTTAATTATTAAAATAATAATTATGTAATTATTATTAATTTTTATATTATTTAATATTAAAAACTTGGATCATAGTCATCAGACCAGATTAATTTTTGACCAATGAGTCAAATATCATCAAAACACCCGACACAGAGTTAACTAATTAAGTAATTAAATACGTCATTGAAATAAATGAAATAAACGGATTAATGATAAGGTGTTAAACCAGGAAATGATTTTTAATATATTTAAAAATTGATAAAAGTTTATTTTAAAGGAGGTAAATTATGTACCTATTGAATCAGACTTTAGTTAAGGGACACATTACCTTCTAAAAATCATTTTAAATATATTAAATATTTATTTTAAAAAAACTTTTCTTCTTGTCCAAGTTCTAAAAACTATTTCGTGATTGTATTTATGTGGAAATAAATGAAATTATAAATGAAATTTTTCCCAATATTTAACTTTCACTAAATTGTTTTCAAAATGAGCCTTCTTATACATTTTATACATAATGTTTTGACCAAAAATAAAAAGGAATTTTCTATTTTATCATACACGACATCAATAATTTTCGAACCGTCATATCAATTATTTGATGTTTGGTTTACTTTAAAATCTTCCATGTTTTCTTCAAAAAATACCCTAATTCCATTTATTTATGGTATATTCAAATACGTTTTTAAATGGAAATGATATTTTAATATCTTGGAAGGTTTTTCATATGTGTGCAATGAATATTTTTATGATGTAAAAGTAATCTTTTATTTGACATGTACAAGTTATGGTTCGTGGAAATTATTTGTGATGAAGGGTGAGGATGATATAGATAATTATTGATGGATTTTCATAAAAACCTTCGTAATGATAGAATAAATAATTTAAAAAATTATTAAAATGAATTAGATAGTTATTTTTATTATAAATATGTAATTTAATTTGTAAATAAAAAATGGAATAATTTTGACTGAACCCTTTTCTTATAAAGTTTTAATTAAACTTATAATTTAAATAATGTATTATTTTATTTTTAAAATATTAATATCATTTTAAAAATAAGAATATAAATATTTAATTATGGTTAAAATTTCTTATTTCTCAAAAAATACTGATTTTTCAGTAAAGAGTGGAGAATACCGATTTTTTGTAAAAAAGTCATTTTTTTCAAATATTTATATATTTTAAAAGTCCTAAAATGTTTTAAATATTATTTAAAGTAACATATTTATTATTTAGTTATATTTAATCAACTTAATTACTTTTTTATAATCATTATATATTTTTAGTATCAGTTTGTTTTTGGGTTAAAAAATGGTATTTTTCTAAAAACTATTTTAAAATGAATAATGTTTATAGATTTTTATTAATTAAGATAATTCCTACTGAAAATGTTTTAAATTAAAATTTTATATTATATTTAAATAAATATTAATGGTGATTCACAAAATTATTGTTATTATTCTTAGAGATAATATAAAATAAACTTTTTCTTGAAAAATACACATCTTGAAAACCCTAATTTCCATCACATCTATGAGTTTTATTTTAAATATAATTTTTTCAATTATATGAATTGAATTTGGTAAAATTTAATCAATATTTATAATCAAAATTTTTCTTAAAATATAAAATGGTCAACTTAATATTTAACAATAATGAATAGTGATAATAGAAAAATTTAATTACCCCATTTAAGGTAAAATTGGATTTACCAAGTGGTTAAGATAAAATGATAATGGTTTAAATGACCTAAGAATTGTCTAAAATATATTCAAATCAATATTTTTACACTAAAATGTAAATGTATTTTGAATAATCAATTTTATTTCCTTTTGTATTGTGTATAACAAAGGTACATCTTTTTATTGTCAAAAACATAAAATTGTGCCACTCACCTCACCAATAATAGGAACCCCTCCCCTATTCATAATTTAAAATACCTTTTTTAGGACAAAAACTAATCCAATCAGTTATATACTAATATAATATAATCTTATAAGACTTGTTTTGGTCATAAATTCAACCAAAGAATCATTTTGGTACAAACTAATATAATTCACCCGAAGAAGATGTAATTCTCTTCAACGAATGTTTTTTTTCTCCCAAAAAACCCATAAATACAATGAGAAGTAATTATTCTTAGGAAAAACCTAAATCCTTCTACTTTTTTATAAAATGGGTTACGATATCATCATTCACATGCATAATAGACTACCCCCACGAAGCCATTTCATTCTTTTTTCCATACCACCAGTCATGGTTGGGTATGGGGATTTATATAAAGTTGACATATGATATTTATATAATAATTATAAATTTTTCGTCATTATATCATATATATAATTTTTTTAAATTCAATTCCATAGAGGATACGATAACGTGTCTCGTGTGTGAGGTGGGCAATCACCTCGTGAAACAATCTATTTTTTTCACTAACACATTACATAGAAGTTAATAAGGTTAAATATAATGAATATAGGAAGTATAAACGATATAATTATTATATTAATGAAATATATATTTATATTAATTAAAATATAATGTATCATTTTCATTCTAAACATTTCACTCACTGAAAATTGATAACGTCATTCATGAACGTGTGGACCACTGCCTTTATGAAGTAATATATCTCTCTTTTCATCACGCAACACATAGATGATATATATAAGTTTATATAAAGAAATAATATTGCATATATTATACTATTATAATTGTTTAAATATAAAATATGAATTACCCCCCTTCCATAATAGATGTTGAAAAATGGAAATGTCACCCAAGCATACGTACAAGCTTCCATCTCAATGATTGTATCATACTTTATTTATATAAAAAATATTTATGGTTTGTTCATAAAAGTATAATTTATTTATAAATATGATAATTATGTAACTATTATTACACTTTATATGTTTAAATAGTTACTTCTTTTACTATTATGAACCTACTAACATCATTTTTGACACATAAGACAAATATCATCAAAAAATCTAACTTAAATTAATTGATTATGTAATAATTTATAAAATGGTAATAAGAGATTAAAAGGAATAATAAAATTGAAAAATAATTTCAATGAAGTTAATAATGAATATCAATTCATTATTCACAAAGATAAACAACTCACATGGAGATTCAGACAGAAGGTAAGGGACTTCGTCTCAATTTTTTTCGTTGAGTCATATTTTGATTTTATGAACCTAGGATATTTTATATGGTTTATATAAATCACCTTTGATGAGTTATTACATAAATGTTTTTATTTCAAGGGTATTTATTTCTTTGAAATGTTATTATTTCATAGGGATTATGATTCAAATATTTCAATGGTGATAAGGGACTTTTCACTAAAAACAAATCATCTTTTAATGTTTTTTTTCCAACTATTCCATTTACAAGTCCCAATTTATAAAATAATTTTATGAAACATTTTATTTGTAAATAAAATAATTATGATATAAATTTTATATCTCTTAAAACGTTTTTTCAAAGGTTTTCAAATGGAATCTTTTTATTTGTTTTATAAAGGGTGTTTTAACAAATGAAAAATGAAATGTTCTATTTTTAAGTACACAAATACAAGGAATGTTTCAGTGTTTGTGACCATTATTAGATTTATGGCTTCATTTTTATGCATTAATTATTTCTCCTATGAACAAAACTCCATCCATTTTTTGGTTATTTGGGTATTGATTGTTGTTTTTTAAATTAAAATGGTATTTTGATAACCAAAAGTTATTTACAAACGAGTTTAAAGGAGTTTTTCTAATGTTTTCTTATGAAATAGTGAATGAATAAAATTTTTTAGTCATGTTGTGGATCTTTGACATTATATATGATGGGTGTAAATTGATATAACCCCAGGAACCCATTATATATTATATGATGGGTGCACCCATATAGCACTCTAATGAAATGGGTAAGGATTTTGTTATAGAAATAATTATATTGTATTTTTTCCATATGGATAATCCAATTTTTACGGGTTTTGTAATGGTTATATAAGATGATGTGCCAAGGTTCCTTAATGACATTTATAATATTTCTTGTGAGTTTTCATGGAAATCATTTTTTTTTTCAAAAGTTAATATAAACAGTCATTTTATAGGAATGATAATTACATTTCTATGTAAAAATTAATTATTTTAAGATAATATTTTTCATAGGGTTTCATGTTTTTCACCAGACTATCCATTTTTTACTTTCTAGTCCCTTATTGAGTTTCTTATTCTCATCCCAATTTTTTTTTTTAAAAATTCATTGGATTTGATAATGAGTAAGAGAAATAAAGAGGTCAAGAGTAAATTAATGATGATTTTTCATTAAAAGAAATCATGTTTTTTTAAAAGTATTATATAGTGAAAAAAAGATACTATCACTAATTTTCATCTTCGTATTATATAATTTTTTCATGTATGGGTTATGACCAAATTATATAAAACTCTAAACCTGAAAAATATTTAAAAGTAATAGAATAAATCTTCATTAATACTCAATATTATTTAATGTTTAAGGATGAATCTTTATAGATGGTATAAGATAGTGGTTTAGAAAACATGAGAGGTTAGGATAATTTTTATAGTAAGACCCTGAAGGATTTTACTTTATATATAAGTACAAATGATATCTCATTTCATGATTTCTATATTACTTCATTTAACTATGTCTCTTTTGAATGGTTTTCCCTAGAGGAAATAGGGATGTTATAGTGAGAAGGAAGTAAGAGGAAAATATTCGTCCAAATCAGTATCCTGATATGGATGGAATTAGAATAGAAAATGTTGTTGTAGTGATAGAACAATTGAAAATAACTATAAATGATTATGGTATTCATAATAGAGAGGAACCCAATTGACCATGAGGCAACATGTATTTTGTAGATAATTTCATTAGGCATTATCACCCATGATTCAACAGATAATATAACCTCATAGTAGCCAAAGTATAGATCATTACTCTAGAAATAATATTTGAAGTCGTCATAGTTTCAGAACATCAAAAGGAAATGCCTTTAATTAATCATTTTGAAGTTGAAGTTGATTGATGGTGTTCTTGGTTAAGAATAACTGATATAAAGATGATTTTCTTTCCATGGAATGAGAAAATTTAAATTATCATTACCTTGAGAAATTGTTCTTTATGGTTTTTCAGATAGGCATGAAATAAAATTCAAGGAAATGAGGTAATATGATGAAGATTATTTGGACACATACGAAGGTAATTTTATAAGTTTTTCATGCTATGTACCATATTTTTTCATCACATTGATAATAAAATTAATATATTTTACTCTAGATTCAAACTATGCCGAAGAAGTGATTTGGCAGCATGAGAATTTAAAATCTAAGAGAAAGTTATTCGTTATGCTGGAAAAGTTATGATGGAGTTTTCTAAAACATATGCACCTCATGATGGTGAAATTAAGATGCAATCAGGGTGGAAAGCAATGGGAAAATATACAATATAGAAATATGATTGTAAGAAAATGAAGTTAATGTATTTTGGTATGTGTGGTAAAAATAACCCCCAAAAAAGTCTAATGAAATTTTAGAAGTTTTACGATTGTGTAATGTTTGGACATACATACCATGATTGAAAGGAAAATAATTACAAAGAATCCAAGAATTGGGTAATATATATCCATCCAAAGATGGAATTCTTTAGCTGTAATGAGTTTGGTAATTATTATAATGTGTGCATAAATCTAGTAACTCAAGTTGAAAATCAACAATACTAATGAAAAAATGTGTGGAAAAATATTTTTCTACTATTATGTTTGATGTTGTATCATAAAATGAAGTGGTGACTGGTATGTTACTTATGTTCTTGAATTCTTCCAACACCATTTTTGACTCTGGATCTTTTTATTCTTTCATTTTGAAAAAAAATGAATATAAATTATCAATATCACCTAATGAATGTAAGATATATCTTTTGGTAAACAAATCAGGGTGTAATTTTAAAAGAGAAAATGATTTATATGAATCTCATTATTTTTTATCAATGGAATGATTTTTCTTGTAAATATTGTTGAATTGCTAATAATATAGTGTGATATCCTTATTTTTTGTATGGAATGAATTTTAATTTATCATGCCAATATATATTTCAGGTCCAATGAAGATTTATTCTTGGATTTCATGCCATAGATAACAAACAAAGAATCAAAGAAATTGAGTATAGATGACAATGAAGGTTACCTATCTCATATTGTATAAAAGAAAGAAATGTTTTCAAATTAGTACTATTCTAGTATTGAATGAATAAATTAAAGTTTTTTTGGATGATTTTCCTAGTTATTTTCTTTACAAAGAGGTTGAGTTTACTGTTGAATTAGTTCTTAATACTAATCCTATTTATAAACCCCCTAATCAAATGGGTCAAGTGAAACATTTATAATTGAAAATGAAATTTCAGGAATTATTAGAAAATGGTTTTAGTTGACCTAGAACTTTTCCAAGGAGTGCCCTTATTTTGTTTGTTAAAAAATAATATGGTATAATGAGACTGTGCGTTGAATATAGATATTTTAATAACCCAACTATTAATTATAAGTATCCTTTACCTCATATTAATGATTTATTTTATCATCTCTAGGGATAATGATATTTTTTAAGGTTGGCCTGAGGTTTGGGTACCATCAACTAATGGTGAAAGAGGATGACATTATGATGACTACATTTCAAACTAGATATAGAAACAATGTGTTTTTATTTATTTAATTTCTTATGGTCAATCCATATAATTTATTTATTGACCTTATTAATATGGTTTTTCATTAGTTCTTAGACATGTTTGTGGTTGTGTTTATTGATTTTTTTGGTATGTTCTAAAATTAAGGAGGAACATGAATGGCATTTACGTATTATTTTTTTAACCAAAAAAGAGGATAAACTATATGGGAAATTTGGTATGTGTGAATTATTATTGCAAAAAAATTCTTTTATTTGACATATTATTTCTAAATACAGAATAACCGTTTTTCCTGTTAAACCCAAAGTTACAGAATAATAGAAAATATGGAAAAATATCATATAGATTCATAGTTTTATTCGATTAGAGGGTTACTAATGATGGTTTTTTGGAAATATATCATATTTTTATATACCACTAATTATGTTAACATGAAAGAATTAAAATTCACCTAGAAAAATTAATGTTATGGTTATTTTGAGGAACTAAAAAGAATATTTGTGAATGCTCTAGTTTTGGCCCTACCTTTTAGAAGTGGAGAAGTTTTTGTCCAAAATGATTCTTTTTTAAATGGAATTGGTTTTTCCTAATGTATAATGATGAATTTTTTGTTTTTTATTTACTTAAGTTGAAATCATATGGGTTAAACTACCCTATACATGATCTAGAATTAGTTTCCATGGGTTTTGATTAAAAAAAACTGAGATGTCATCTGTGTGGAGTAAAGTGTGAAATATATGTTGATCAAAAAAGTTTGAAGTATAGATTAACATAGAAATAAATAAACATGATATAGAAAATATTACAAGAATTAATCAAGGATTATGATTTAATGATTCATTCCCATAATGGAAAATCAATAAAAGTGGTTGATGCTTTGAGTTAGAAACATAATGCTACATTGACTATGTTATGTTAGGAACAAAAACCTTTGGTAAATTATTTAATAAATTTTAGACAACAAGTTATGGATTGATGAACATCCTATATTTTGTATCAGGTTTTAGTGTACTCAAAATTGTTTTAAATAATAATCCAAGCTTAAAATGAGGTTTAATATTTACAAGAAAAGGTAAAATCCATTAACAAGGGTATGTATTGACATTTTAACAGTAACGAAGAAATTTTTTTATGATTTAGAAAATGATTATGGTGGCTTGTGATTCCCGTTTAAGGAATGTGTTAATGGGTGAAACTCATAGTTATCCATTTTCCATTTATCTGGAAAGTACTAAGATTTATAAACACCATCAAGAGTAATAATAAAGGGATGGAATAAAAATATATTTTAATTAAAACCCCATGAAATATTTGAATTGTCACTAGATTAAAACACATTGTTATTTTATAAAGGGAATGATTCGACCTTTTCTGGTTCCAGAGAAGAATTTAGAAGATATATGATTGCATTTGATGGTAGTATGTCCAAATAATTCTTGACATAATAGTGTGATTTGGGTTATTATTAATCAATGAACTAAATCGGTATATTTTCTTCTTATTTGAGATATAATTTCATTAGATCAGATTTCAAAAATGAATCTAAATGAGATAGTTAGGTTACATGGAATGCTTCACTCCATTATATTAGACTATTATTTTCGTGACCCATCCTAGTGTGTCCCATGTTGCAACTCCCCAAGCCCAGTGGATGGTGACTAACACCAAGTTGGAATATCAGTAATAATGGAGGAATTTCTAAAGTACCTATAAATATTCACACATCTCAAGGACCACAAAATGTTGAAATATAAAAAATTTTGAATAAAAAATGCATGCATACATCTATATACCATAACAAAAGTATGAAAATAAGTACAAGAAATTAATATTCCCAAATTCATACCACTGAAAAGATTCTATAACACAAGTGCAACCTAAAAGTAAAGGTATTGGGACTACGGTATGAAGATGTAGGAACACACCTCAGAATTTTTGTTCTTACTAAGTATCATCTAGTTGTGGTCTACCTCGGACTCTATCAAAATGTTGATCTTCTGCACAATACATGACACATGCGGGAAAAACCCATATTGGGGTGAGTATAACAATAATCAACATGACATGCTGAAACAATAAGGCATACAACAAAGGAAAGTATAGTCAAATTTTCACATGTATATGAGTAAAATATATATAACAAAAATATCATGATAAACTCAACAAAGGCACACAGTCCAGTGGTAAGCCTTGACCATAGTATACTAGACCTGGTATTCCTACTCAAAAGATCCCCAAATCACTCATCCAGGAGAACACACTTCTGGGTATGATAACACTAATTATGAACATATAAAAGGTACTTCTTGTAGGGTCTCATCATGATATATAACATGCTGATATTACAAAGAGACACGACACACATATGAGGATCACTTCCAGGGATATGGGGTGATACAAATAACTAAATATAGATTAACTTGATAAGTATAGGAGAGAGGCCCATGTAGTGTTGGTCATGTAGATACCAGGAACTCCACCTAGGGTATGAATTTTAATTAAGGATCTCACTCTGGGCCTCTCGGAGGGATTCCAATGACCCCATCCAAGAAGTCATGCGGAAGGGATTGCTGTTCTAGGTGTTTGATATGATACTATAACAATATTCAGGGAAAGATTAAGGGGAAAAACCTTAACAAATATTGTCCAAGATATGGAGGATGAGAGATTCAAGCCTTTTTTACTTGATTACGTGACTTATGGAAGGGCTACCTACTTTTTCTCTTGACCCCTGGTTCTGCACGTGTAAATGGACTGTGTCATAAAACTATGTTCACGTAGTAGTATGTGATGTGTAGGTGTCCCATGTAATCTACCCATGTGTCACTACATAACTTCAGTCCATTTACGCATGTCCATGTACAAGTACATGAAATATCCTGTGTACATAGTCTAACCCATGTCATGTGGGTTGTACACACTGTGTAGGAAACCCGTGTACTCCACCCCATGTTGGTGTATTTTTCCAAGTATATGATGAGTCATCCAAAGGGGTCCACATGCTATGTAGTATAGGAATACATGCTATATGTATTGGGGATTTCTAAAAACCCTTATTCTTCCACCTGCTCATTCCCACGCCTCCATCGCCTTGAAATACGGCTCCAATCACTCCAAAACTCATAGATGTAATCTAGATGAACCCGGATATGACCATTCTCCATCATCCAATCTTTGAATTCATTCAGAAAATAAATTACATTCATCTCAATCATTTAACGCACATCCCACTCAAAATTGGGAGTTTCCAAATCGGTCTGATTCATTCGCTACTACCACTGTCTCACCACTATTGCATTCTACTAAGTCCATATCTACAATATTGTATCATTTCACCAAGAAATATTTGTGAAATAATAGATTAATTAGTGAAGAATTGAAGCATGGGCCAACAAAGAATGCCCATGATGAATGACGAATGAGGGGATGAAATCACAAACCAAAAGAGAGGAATGAATCTGGATCAATGTTCATTTCAATGTTGATCAATTGGAATTATAATTAAAAATTATTAAATGAAGAATCATAATAAAACTATCTTCAATACCCTATAAATAAACCCATTCCGCAAGGATATCGATCTAAAAATAAGCCTATGCATTGATTGATGTTTTTTCACTAAAATTAAGAATGGAGAATAAATCCAAATCAAAACACATTCCCTTCCACAATTTGGTTTCATTACTGATGAAGAATGATCCATCATTGTCATTTTCAGTAGGATCCTTGGAACATGATGTTTGTTGATCATTGATCCATGATCTGTCACTGTGTCAATGAAAATGAAATAAAATATTTTTATTAAATAATATTATTCATTTTAGTTCCCATTAAATATTTTCTAAAAGATACCTGAACCGACTAATTTTAAGTCATTCCTAGCATAAAAACCTCATTATGAGCTCAAAGGTTCCCTCAGATTTCTGATATGGGAAATAGTTAAGAAGTTATTTCACTTTTTATGAAAACTTCACACGTGTGATGTTTAATATATTTAAAACATTTATTCCGAGAACCACGGGGCACAGAATCACACACTATCTGAGTGACTGGTTTTAAAAATAATATCTATAATATCTAAAAGTAATATAAGGAAAATCCGTGACATTAGTTTCTCCCCACATAATGGATTTACATCCTAGAGAATCTAAAACATGGTCTACTAAAAAAGATATGGGTACTGAGAATGAATCATAGCCTCCTACTCCCTTTTTCTATCCTGAAGATTCAAATACTTATATTGTACACACACCAAAGGAATTGATCACCTCTAAAGGATCCTATCCTATCCATCCTCGATCTCTTCTGGGTACTCAAACAAGGTCGCTCTATCATTGATATCCAACTTTCCCGAGTCGATAACGTGTGATGAGTCATGCACGTAACACCTCATCTACCACTTGTGGAAGACATTGTGTACCAGGTCTAACTGTAGAGGTAGAACATAGTGGTACGCCTCCTTAGAAACTATACACAATATCTAGAAAAGGATGATGAACCTCAAATATAGATTGTCTCCTTAGCCAAATGTCAGTAATCTCGATTGAGGTGAAACTTCTAGAAACACATGGTATCTTTCATTGAAATAAAAAGGAATCTATCTCATATTATAATAAGAAATCTAAATGATCTATTCCATCTTCATCTACTACTAGATTATTTCCACCTTCTTTGTTGTACCTCACACCATCTCCAGGCCCATGAGTGCGGACTCTCCTAAGTCTATCCAAAAAAGTGGCGACCTATATGGTCACTCATAAATATCATCAAATGGTTCTATACTAATAGTTTAATGGTAGATGTTGTTGTAAACAATCACCTCTAGTGGTAGGCAGCCCTATAATCAATGGAAAAAAGTCCAACAGGGAAGCTCGTAGCATATCCTATAGAACATGAATGGTCAACTTAGTTTGGTCATCAGTTTTGTGGGTGCAACTCTTCCCTCAAGTGTAACTGGGTCGCAAACTCCGCATGTAATCCCTTCAAAAACTGGTAAGTAATATGAGTGTCATGATAATAAACGATCATTGATGTAACTCCATGGATTATAACTATATTCTTCCCCTATAGTCATCCCATTCTCTTTATTGAACATTGTTCTCAGATATCTAGAAAGTGGGACGACATTCTGTGTTGGTCTACGATCACCCAGAGGGTATTGTGTCCCTTCTACAAACATGGGAAACCCATCACAATGTCCATAGATATACCATCCCACTTTCATTATGGCACCTCAAAGGGTTGATCTAAATACACTAGAACTTTGTGCTCAACCTTGACTTGTTGATAAGTAAGGAGTTGATATAAAAACATTGTACCTCTTTTCCTCATTCCTAGACACCAAAAATGATGTTGGAGGTCCTGATACATATATTCCTCATATAGAGGTTCCTACAAAGGAGACATATGAGACTCTTTTAGAACCACCAACCGCAATGTCACTGGTACCATCGTGTATCCACTAAAAAGAACGACATGGTTCTCACTATTAGAAAATCCATCAACAACTGGTCCTATTGATATATGATCACATATGGTCTCACCATTTGTATCACCAAGAAGTGCCTCCCTAACTCATAATAATAATGGAAGCGTGATAGCCATTGACTAGTTGAAAGCTTCCATCTTCATCCACAAAGGATACCTACAATGAGTCTAAATGCTCTGATGCCTTGTTTAGTAACTGCAGACATGATCTCCTACTGAGAGAATCTACTACCATGTTCCCCTTCATAGGAGTAAAGAAATTTTTTAAATAATAATCTTATAGGAACTGTAGCCATCATTTTTGTCTCAATTTTAGAGCCTTTTCGAAGAAGATATACTTGAGACTCTTGTGATTAGAGTATAATAAAAACCGCTCGCCCATCAGGTAGTGTATCCCCATATTCAAAGAGAATAATACCACTTCTAACTCAAGAAAATTGGTCATGTAGTTCTATTCATGTGTTATAAACTTAAATGAACAATATAAAATCAATTATTTCCTCTATACAAGGACACAATGAATCACAATTCCTAATTCATCACAAAACACTACTTACCCAACACTCTCCTCCAAAAATCTCAAGATTTGAGCACTCCTAAAACTATACCACAACTATTGAAAATACTACTAGCACATCTCTGTCCACATGAAAAGATGCACCTTTCTTGTAAAAGTAGTCATGGTTGATGATACTCTGTAGAAATAGGGTATGAGTCTCCGATAATAGCCTTCCTACCCAAGGTAACTCCACACCTCCATCACACACTTAGGTAGCTTCCAAGCAGAAACTACCTCGACCTTGGCCAGGTCCACAACCACTCCATCCACCGAGATATAATTTTCTATAAAGTGGACCACTTGAATCAATAATAGGCACATCAGGAGCTTTCTATAAAGCTAGTGCTCTTAGAGTAAGTCTAGAACTATCCTCTAGTGTCTCACGTGATCCTCATTGGATGATGAGTACATAAGGATATCGTCGATGAAGACTTCCACAAACCTGTCCATGTAGGTCTGAAATATTTAGTTCATGAGTCCCTTGAACACTATAGGGGAGTTTTTCATGCCAATCAGAATCTCCAAATAATTATATTGATTAGAGTGCCTTTTAATGTTGTCTTAATTATATCCTTTTCTCGTACTCACAGCAAGTGATATCTGGGTCTGAGGTCAATATTTAACACCAATCACGACTCTATTAATTGATCAAAGAGGTCATCCATTTTCTATAGTGGAGAATTGATATTCACTATCACTTGATTCAGGAGCCGGTAGTCCACACACAACATCAATTGACCATATTCCATTTTGGAAAATAGAATTGGGGATGCTGAGGGTGAAACACCGGTTATAAATAAGCCCTTACTATGAAATTCCTCCAACCACACACTTATCCTGTGAAGCTTTGCGGGATCCATTCGATATGTGGTCAAAGATATCAAAGCTATTATGTGGTGTGGATCAATATATTATTCTATCTCTCAGTTGGGAGGTAAAGCGGATATATGTTCAAGGAAGACGTCCTTGTACTCTACCAGCATTGTATGAAACTAGAAACTCATAACATCCACTACACCAAGGGTCAGTCTAGCTATCCAATGAGTAATTGTGTGCAACCTCTTATGAAAAAGTCCATCCTACGCTACTTGGTCCACCTTTTCACCAAAAAAAGAAAATCTAGTTCCATCACTATGGACACACCACACCATTCACCTAAAATAATCAATTTGGGTATGGAATTTAGATAACCCATCCATGACATGAATGAAATCGTAAGGCCTCGACACTGCTACCAAGAGATCCCAACCAAAACTATTGCCTGCAGTGTTAGGTTGCACTGTCTACAAAAATGTGTGATAACTGAGTCTTATCCATTGGCATCCTCCAAGTCTAAGGGCTGAGTCAATGGTTCGACCAAAATATCTATGTCTCGAACAAGATATGTGGTGAGAAAATAATGAATAACACACATGTCTATTTTTGTGGAAGCTAATATATAAAATAATTGGATCATATCTCGAATCATTTCCATATCCTCTTCGTTGTAAGATTTTATCACCTGATGTTTTCGACACCCATATCCTCCATCTCCATGAGGCTTGCGTGGAACACCTTAGGGTGGTGGTAACATGTCAAAACATTAACCACCTCCTATTTCTCTCCCACATCCTCTACCACATCTTCTTCTCTATTAACCTGACTTCTCATGTCATTGTCTCTGCCTCAGGGGACTATGTACAGTTTCTCTGCCAGCTATATGGTAGGTTGGAAAATTTTCAGCAAGATGTCCTCTACCATCACATGAGTAGCACTATCTATATCTGGGCTAACTAGACCCACCTTGTTATCCCTGAAATACATAACCTTTATCATGGGACCTCATATTAAAACATCTCCCACATCCAGTTCCCTATTATTGAAGTTACTTCCCTACTTCAAAGGTATCTTCTCTTGCTTTCCCACTACTGATGACTGCTGGTTGTAACTGCTTAGTCAAGAAACTCTCAATCACCAAAGATTTATCTAGAACCCCAACATTAGTATGGATGCACAGAGGTATAACACTGGCTTGAATGTCTCTACCCAGACCTTTCATGAAGGTCTGATCCCTAATAAACTCATCTCAAACCGTATCCATTGAGTACCAAGATATCATGGTAAACCTTGATGAATAATCAACTATTGTTATGATACCCTACTAGAGTAGTAGAATATTAGTGATATATAAATAACTCTGCATAGCTAGTGATAAATCCTCTTTGAAAAGACGCTCGAACTCCAACCACTAAATAGTTCCCTCATCATGAGATCGCGTAACTGAACTCCTCAATCGCCCTACTACACCAAGAAGAAGGATAACTATGAGGACAAACATCTGATCTGCTGGTGTCTTGATTAGAGGGAAGACTGGGGTCATCAACTCAAGGGAGTCCTCAACCTCCTATGGGTTAAGATCAACTTGAAACCTAAGGGGTCTCTTTCACTGAAACTTGTGAAGTGTTCTCATCCTGCGCACCTCGTCTGCTGGTATTATGGGTACCAAGTGCTTCTCTATAGTTGGTATGGTTGGTGAAAAACCTAGGGGTAAAATATCAGTAATTGGTCCCTAAATAGAGATGTCATCACTGAGGGGATTATCCTCATGATCATCATGATGAATCCTAGACGGTATATGTCATAGAGGCATCCTAAAAGTACACAATATGTACCACAATCAATGAGTATATCTTGGGGGATGACATAAGAAATACATGGAAACACAACCCATTCCTATATGATGCATTTACAATTGTTTTTACTATAACAAGTGCTCTCATGTACTGAGTCAAAAAGTAGGTGATCTGATTCTTGGTGTATGGATATGTCGGCCACCACACCAATTATGGAGTCCCTGGCCTGGAAGCGGAACTCAAAATACTTAACACTATTGCCCCAAACTAATCTCACAAACACTCGATCCAAAGGTAGAACTGAACACCTATGATACTGATTTTTCATGAACTGTACCAATGGGGCCTATGCTTTGACTCCCCCTTCCCGCCTCTAATAGGACATGTGTTGGTGACTTGCACTGAGTAGGCATATCACTAACATGGGAGGTATTTCCAAGGTACCTATACACAAGAACACATCTATAATCCAAAAAAATGATGAAATTTAAAAACAACTGAACAACAATTGAATGAATACATATATATCCCAAAACTAGAGTTCAATAAGAATTAAAGGAAAGTAATAGGACCACATAAAATCCCAACATATAGAGTCTATAACATTATTCCAACCTGAATATAAAGGTACTAGGATTTCTGTGTAAAAGTTGCAGGAAATCACCTTGGTCAGAATCATCTGAATAAGAACTGTCTGGTCCGGATCCACCTAAGAATTTTTCAAAAGGCTGACCATCTTCATTGGACACAACAAGTTCACATAAAGCCTATGTATGGGTGAGTATAAAAATACTTAGTATGAAACCCTATAACTAAAAAGAATAAAACAAAGGAATGTAAAGTCATTTGTACATAGGTATATGTATAAAATAAGCATAACAATATTATTTAGATATACTCAAAAAAACACACATTCTAGAGATAATCCACAACCATATGATACTGTCCCTATGATTCCAGTTTAATAGATCCACAAAGCACTAATCTGGGAGAACAAACTCTTGAGTTCGATAACAGTAATTACTTTAGTTTGAGAGGTACTTCTCATCAGGCCTCATCATGAGAAAGAACCCATTGATAGTCCTAAGAGATAGGATACTTAGATAAGGATCAGTGACCATGCCATGGGGTGATACCAACAACTCAATCTTGATTAACCTGCTAAGTATAGGATAATTTCCCATATATTGTTTTTCATGTCGATACCAAGAACTCAAACTAGAGCACGAAGATGAATAAGGGATATCACTCCACCCCACTCATAGGTATTCCGAAGACTCTATCCAGGACGTCCTTTTGAAGATATTATTGTCCTAGGATTAGAAGATGTTACTATTACAACCATCAGGGAAAGGATTAAGGGACTGAACTCTAACAAATGTTGTCCAAGATATGGAGAAAAATAGATTATGGACATATTTAAAAGAGTACATGGTGTTTATAAGGGTTACATAATGGGTCCCGTGACCCCAGGTTCTACCCATGTCATAAAATTATGTCTATGTAGTAGTACATGATGTGTCTGAATCCCATGTTCTATACCCATATAAATATACATGAATTTAAAAAATGCTCCCATGTTCATGTACTAGTAAAATACTTAATCTATTTTATTTTTCCAACTCGTGCCATGTGGGGGAGTACACACCATGTAGGAAACTCATATACTCCACCCCGTGTCTGTGTACTTCCCCAAGTACACACTGAGTCATCCAAAGGGGAGATACACTATTAGGTACAAAAGGGTCCTAGATACCTTGAGTGGGGAAGAATGTGAATCACGGTATTGATATTATTTTTGAAACATCTTCATTCCCCATTGGATTTTGAATTCTTTATTACAAGGGTCACTTGTTATGATCTTGAATGTTAAGGTTGATCGTGTCCTTTCAAATTTTATCTGATGATAACACACTGAATTTAATGAAATAAAGAAAGAATAAGGACACAAATATTTTTACTTGGTTCATCCTCACTGGGATACATCGAAGGAGCATACAACAATAATTTTCCAATTTCACCAAATTCACTAAGGCTCACGGTTAATAATAATGTTCGTGAAAGATCACTTTGTTTGTCAGGCTCACCACCTTTACAAGATTTAGGGTTTTATCACCGAATACTCAAGGTTCACTCTCTATGTCTCTTTCTCTATCTCTCTACTAATGTAAAGAATCATCATCTTCTTATTCCTTCACTCTCTGTTCTTAGAAGGATCCACTCAGAGTATATGGACTTATAGGTCCCTTAATTTTCATCAAAGAAGACATCCTCAACTATTATTTAATGTAAATTACCTTATAAAACTATTATATTGAATTTTAATACTTTCTCAAGTCCTCCATGAGCTACATTTATCTTAAATGAACTCCATAGCGCATATGATGCACAAACCAACTTTGCTTCTACCACCTTATATAACCTCTATGTACTATCTCCATAAACCACTTCTACATACTACTTCAATGTACGTCCTATGCATACCTATTTCGCATACTGCCTTCACTTATCACTTCTAATTCTACAAAATTATTTTTTCCCTTGAAGACTAGAATTACCCATAAACACCCTTCCACAAAATTACTTATGTGAACTTCTTTAGCCTTCGCAGAATCCTCATTGCGAACGTCTTTTGGACTTGGGTGAATTATTGAAGAAAATATGTTTTCACATAAAAATTTCTATAATTAATAATGGGATTAGAACTCCATAAATTAGAAAATAGATCTTAAAAATCTTCTAATACTGTATTACCATTTCTTCAATGTGGTACCACCTTCACCACGTATTGCCCCTTTCACACACCATTTCCTTACATGGTCCATGTACAACCATTATTCCTTCATGGCCTTCAAAATAATCAAATCATATTCAATAATAATTCAATTAATGACTTATCAAATAACCCCCTTGTTTCCATGAATGAATATCCATCCAAAGTACCACAAGCCTTCTAATTATTTCATGTCTTCACCGAAAACAGCAAGTCTTCATTGCAAACCATTTTCATTCTGCAAACCATTTCTCCTACCCAGTAGTCTTCCTCATCCAATTTCTCTCTCCATTTCATGTACCACATTTCATGGTCCATGAACTACCCTTCTTGGACTACATAGAGTTCAACCCTTTGTGGAAATAATTTCTTTTCAAAAAACACTAACTCTCAATTTTGAGGACAAAAATTTGGCAAACAATTAGAAATTGTGCCACCTTATACACCTACTTTGGAAAACACCAACCATACTGATTTTCGTTCATCTGGCTTTGTAAAAAAACAAAATCACTTCCAAAAAATACCCAGAAGAAACCCTAAGGGTTTTTCCCATCATATATTCCATGAAGGTAGGCCCTACATGTCACTTTTACTGGTTTTTTGAAGAAACCCTTCTTCTTTATCCCTTTTATGCCCATGCCACCATTGCCTGGAAATCTAGATCCAATCACACTGAAATCATGGATATACTCTAGATTAAATATTATACATCCTTTTCCTTTAATCCAGGCATAAAATATGTTTTTAAAAAGGATTCTTTTCATCTCAATTATCACTCGTGTATCCCACTCGAAATTTTGGGTTTCCAAATCAGTTCGATTCATTCACCATTACCGCCATCGCACCTCCGTTGCGTCATACCAAGTCCAGATCTATAGACTTGGATCATTGTTCTATAAAACATGTGTACAATGATTGATTCATCAGTGAAGTGTGGAACCATGGGACAATGAATAATGCCTATGATGAAATGTAAATTAGTGGAGAAAAATAAAAACCAAAAGAGAGGAATGAATCATGATCGATGTTCACGTCGATCTTGATCCATTGATGTTAGAACGAAAAATTAAGATATAAGTAATCATAGTAAGAAGACCATAAAAATATGAAAAAAACCCATTCCATAAGGTGGTCTATCCAAAACACAATCCATTCATCAATTGATTTGCGTTCATCACATTAATTAAGAATGGGTATGAAATAAAAATCAATACACGTGACCTACCTCGGTTTGGTTTGATGGATGATGAAGAAATATATGTCATCTTCCTTTTTGGAAAGATCTATCTTACCTAAGGTGCATTGATCATCAATCCACAATCCATCTCCATTCACCTGGGAGAGAATCCTCGATGCTCTCTCCAATTAGTCTCTAATGTTTCCAAGGTTATGCGACTAACCCTGAAAATTCCCCATAACAATCTATTTAATTATTTTTAGTCGATGTGTCAATAAAAATTAAATAAGACAATTTTATTAAATTATTTAATTCATTTCACCTCCCATGATGACTTTTATAAAAAAACAAAATCCGACTAATGTTAAGTCACATATAGGGTAAAACCCACATTTTGAGCTTAGTGGTGCCCTCATATTTCTAATATGGGAACTCTTTTCGAATTTATTCATCCTTTTCTGGAAAAATATGCACCCATTATATTTAATATATTTAATATATTACAAACATTTATTCCGGCCACACAAGTCCTATGAATCACACACAATCTCAACACCTGGTCTCCAATATAATCCGTATAATATCCATAAATAATAAATTAAAAATATGAGATATTACAATGATACCAATTTCACATATAATATTTAGAATATACTTCAAAAGTTTTTGGGTAATGAATTAAATTTCAGTACTACTTTTCAACCCTAATTGGATTGATTGTTTGAGTAAAAAATTTAGACCATGGAAGATATAATTCATTCTTCGCTCAATGGATTATCAGGGAAGCTGGTGTTAACATATTTATTTGGTTGAATTTTCTTTTAATAATCGTTTTCATTATAGTATACATATGACACCATATGAAGAATTATTTGGAAAGTAGTGTTGTACACCATGTTTTTGAGATGATGAAGGATAAAGGATGTTGATGGGTATAGATTTGGTATAGGAAATGGATGATATGGTGAAATTGATTCGTGAAGATATGAGGATGGACTATAGATAGAAGAAAAGTTATGCTGATAAAAACAAGTTAGATCATTCATTCCAGGTAGGTGATCAAGTTTTATCAAAGTATCAAAAATGGAAACGTGATGTGAATTTTTGAAAAAAAGGAAATATAAGTCTTCAATCTGTTAGACCATCTTAAATCCTATAGAAAATTGGTTCTATTTCCTACTGAGTGGGGTTTCCTATGAGTTTAATTTTTGTACACAACAAATTTTCTATTTCAATTTTATGAAAATATGCTCCAGTTTCAACTCATTCTTTGAGTCGAGAAGTAGTACTGTTGGAAGAGAATATTTCTTATGAGGAAATTAAAATTCATATTGTTGAACATAAAGATAATTTTTTTTCTTCATTATATGGTGATTCACTAGGTTATGATTTTCTAAAAAATCATATGGTTGAAGAGGAAATATGGGAATCGAAAAATGCTATGATGGAAAGAAATACCCACTAATTTATTAAGTGAATAAAATTCAAGGGAGAAATTTATAAAATGGAGGAGTAATGTAACAACACATATAATGATATAATAAGTCAATTTAATTTTTATTAATATTAATTAGAGAGTTATATTCATTATAAAAATATTAAGTAATTTTCAAATGAAAAAGGAATTATTTTTACCTAAAGATTATTCATAAAAAGTTTTAATTTATAAATTTTTTATTTTTTATTTTTAAATATTAATTTAATTTTTAATTTATAATATAAAAATTTAATACTGGGGATTTTGTCTTTGATTTTTCAAGTAAATTTGATTTTTCAGTGAATAGAGAAAAGTACTATTTTTTCTATAAAAAATGTCATTTCTTTTCAATAATTTATATATTTGAGAAGTAATAATATGTTTTGGATATTATTTAAAGTATAATAAGTATTATTTAGTTACATTTAATCCAATTATTTTATTTTTAATCATGTTTATATTAGTTTTTAGTGTAAGTTTATTTTTGGGTTTAAAAACAATATTTTTCTAAAATCTATTCAAAAATGAATAATGATTCGACATTTAAGTTATCTAAGATAAAACCTAATGAGAAATGTTTTAAATTAATTTGGTATCTTATATATTCATAATTATTAATTTATATTCACACAATGAATATTTTAAGTCATATTGTTGTTATAAAATCAATATTTTCTTGAAACATAATATTCTAGAAAACCCACCTTTTAGTCGTGTTAAATTTAATTTTTCCACTTATATGAATTAAATTTAGTAAAATAGTTTCCATAATTATAATCATAATAATTTATATTCTCTAATAAGGTTATATTAATTTATCACCAAAATGAATAGTGGAATTATTAAAAGTTTATCACTGCGATTAATGTAAGAATGGATTTACCAGGGGTGAAACTAAAATTACTAGGGATAAAGTCACCTAAAAACTTTTATAAAATATATTTTATGATCACATTTAGAAATTAAAATGTATAATTTTCATTAATTATTTATTTTTTACCCTTTTTCATTTGAAAAACATGGATACACTATTTTCTTTTCAAAAATTACAAGTGTGCTACTCACCCCACTTATAAAAGGCCACCAACTCTCTTATCCTCTTCACACCTTCAACGTCATTTGGTTCTGCCAATATCTAGCCAAATCACTTCCATAATTCCATTATATAATCCTATAAGACTTATTTTCTTCGAAACCAAACATAATAAGCCTTTTTATGGAAAATAAAAAACAAGGTACCTGATGAAGATGTAATGTTCTTTAACAAGCATTCCCATTTTATTTGTTCCACTACCCGCTATATTATCATCTTCACACCTTAATGTTCATTTGGATCAGAAACTAACAACCAAAATCACTTATACACATACCTTATCTCATCCTAGAAGTCTTTTTTTGGGGGATAAATCAAACCTAATAATCCTTTTGGGCAAAAGAAAAAGAAGTTTCTTAAAGATGAGGTAATGTTCTTCAGTGAACATTTTTATTTTATTTCTTCCACCAACACCTTAAATTATATTTTAAAAATGATTATATAATAAACTTATTATTTTATATATAATTAAATGTTTTTAATTTAATATATTATTATAATTCATTAAACTCTTCTATCAAATGGGTTATTAAATCATCATTCGTGTGTACGACGGACTACCACCTCTCAAACTAATGTCATTCATTTTTCCATTTAACCCTCTCATGGTTGGGTATGATGATGATATAAAATATATATATTATATTTATATCATAATTATACTAATTGATTTATTATATCATATATAAGTTTTTTTTCATTCCATTCCGTATGAGATATGATAATGTCATTTGGGTATGGGGTAGACTATCGGCTCGCGAGGTGATGTGATTCATTTTTCACTAATGATTTATATAAATGGTAATATGGGAAAATATAATTGGTATATGAGATATAAATGAAATAAATATGATATTAATGGAATATTTTTCATTCTTAAATCATTATATATCATTTTATTTCTTACTATTTCACTCACTGAAAAATGATAATGTCTTTCCAAAATGTGTGGACTACCGCCTTCACGAAGTGATGTAACTATATTTTCATAACCAAAACACATGGATAATATATATAAGTATATTTAAAGATATAATTTATTAAAAATGTTTTCATTATCATTATGTAAAGATATAATATTACTAACCTCCTTCTAATAATGATCTTTAAAAAATGGAAATGTTACTCATGCGAACATACGCCTTACAATATTCATTATTGTAACCTAATTAATTGTTGAACATAAAAAATTTATTATTTGTTATAAAAGTATAATTTATGTAAATATATAATAATTATTTCATTATTAGTATTCTGGATATGTTTAAATGATGATCTCTTTGACTAGAGTCAACCAACCAAATTTAGTTTTGAAAAATAAGCCAAATATCATCTAAACATCCGATGTAAACATAATTTATTAAGTAATAATATAAAAAATGGTAATAATTGAAATAAAATGAAAATAATAATTATAATGGGTCTAAATAAAGTAAATAATTAACATATTTTCATTATTCCAGAAGATAAAGAACGTACGTGATGAGACAGATTCCAGATAAGGGACTTTGCCTCAATTTCCTTTTCTTGAGGAATATTTTTATGTTATACACCTATATAATTATATTAGGATTATATATATACACTTTGACATGTTATTTCTTCAATTTATCTATTTTCATTATATTTAGTTTTTTGTTTTAATTTTATTATTTAATGTGGATTATGATTTCAAATATTTTCAAGATAATAAGCGACTCTTCTTTAAAAATATCATCTTTTAATGTTTTCCTTAAATATTTTCCTTTTAAATGAACATTTTTAAAAAAATATTTAATGAAATTTTTTATATGGTTATAAAATATGTATAAATTACATTTTATGCCTCATTTGACCATATTTTCAATGTTTTTAGAAGTAATCTTTACGTGTTTTATATGGAATTTTTGGAAAAACGACAATAAGAATGTTTTTTTTGTAATGTACATGGTGAAAATGAATTTTCCACCATTATAGACAATATTTTGTTTCTATATTACTCATAAATAATTCATTTTTTATTCAATAAAGAACACTATTTCCACTTTTTGGGAATTTTTGTGTTAAAAATTGGGTTTTAAATGAAAATGGTATTTTAATACCCAAAAGGGATTTTCATATGAGTTTAAAATAGTTTTCAAAATGTTTTCTAATGAAAAGGTGAAATAAAAAAAGTTTTTTTATGTTGGGGTTCTTGTATAGTATATGTAATTAGTGCACCCAAGTAGAATCATGTTATCCCATTATATATTATATGATGGGTGTTCCTAGATAGTGCTCCACTGAAATAGGTAATAATTATATTCCATATAGAATTATATTGGAAATTGGCTATATAGTTATTCCAATTTTTATGGGGTTTTATAAGGTCTCTATAAATGGTTAATGGGATGATGTCTCAAGGCACCTACATGACATCTCTATACAATTTAATGAGTTTTCTGGGAAATAATTTATTTTTAAAAGGTAATATAAATGATCTTTTTAAAGGAATGATAATTCAATAAATGGGTAAATAGTTTTTTTAAGGAAATTATTTTCACGTGTTTTAATGTTTTTCACTAGAATAATTGTTTTCTTCTTTTTATGTCAGTTACTAAGATTTTTATACTCATCCCACATTTCTAAAAAGTTTTTTCACTAGATTTAAGGATGGTTAATGGAAAGTAAGAGGTGAAGTTTAATGAAATTAATATTTTTCATGAAATGAAATCATTTTTTGTTTGAAAACCTATATACATTGGAAAAAATTCATACTAAATAGAATTATCCACTTTGTATGATATGTCTCTATTATTTATGAGTTATCACTTAATTATATAGAACTCTAAACACAAAAAGGTACTCAAATGAAATAGAATTAATTATTGACTTAAAAATCAAGATTATTTAATATTTAAGGTATCGTCATTATAGTGAGAATGATATAGCTTCTGATGGCAAGTGAGCCTGGTATAGCTATCCAACACATTGGTTAGAAGGATAGAGTTAATATGCTATAGGTTTTTTCTAAGATATTATTTGAATTTAATGGGAATGTTATACCATTATTAAGAGTAATTATAAGAGTGATATTAAAATGATGTCCTATATAACCTATATGAATTCTCAAATCATACAAATGAGTTTTAATGTAAATATTTTTTTTTCACAAGGTATTCTAATGATCACTAATTTTAAAGGACATATTATTCCCTTTCTGGAAATAACATATGTTTTTATGAAAAACATTTAGAGGATTCTCATGTTTTCAAAATATATCCCCATGATTATGATTTTACATTCATGTGTTCTTATTATGGATTTTATGAAAATATTTGGGATGTATAGTTAATTTCATGGGTAAGTAAATGATAATTTTATTTAAAATTTTATTATATTAATGGGAAAATTTCTCTTATGTTCTCTAGTTTTAAAATAGAGTAACATGTTATTTATTTATTTTTATATGTCCTATACCAATATTTTTGTTCTCATCCCATTATTTTAAATTGTTTCACTATGTTTATGTCTAAAAAAATAATGAATAATTCTAGTTGGAAATCATGATATTTTTATAGTAAAATAAAATGTTTTTAATTATATTGCATAAAAAATGTATATTGAATGGATGTATATATAATGTAATATATGGGTTTGTTATGTAAGATTTATGAACATATTCTCAAAAAATCTAATGTATAATGTTCTTTTAAATGTATTAAATGGAAAATCTTGTTATAAATATTGAAAGTATGAGCTATATAACTAATATTTCTCTAAATAAGAATGAAAACCTATTTGGATAATGAATGTTCAGATCAGCTAACTTGGCATTGAATGAGGAATCCTTTTAAAAATCAACCAATATTTGAACCTAGAACTCTCTTTTGGGTTGTGTCATCACTATCGAATGACCCTAAGATAAATGACTTTAGGAGGTTATTTTTTCTAATGGTAGGATAACTCGATAAAATAGAAGTACCCCAAAAGTACCAATATGATATTGATGTTTGAAAATGAATATTAAAACTATCTTAAGTTATAACCCCCATTTTGAATAAAAATATGGTATTTAAATTTCATTCTGAACCTTTTCTCTATTGATATCAACATTCATGCATATAAGTAAAATAGTAATTTGATAATATAAACATCCTTTAGAATTTTTCTATTTAAGAATTTCTAAAAAATATTGAAATTTGGGGAATGCCAAATCCTAAACATAATATGAAAATCTATTTTTAGTAAATTTTAGGGTAAATATTGGATTTTCCCATTTATAGGATCTGATAAACCGAAATTTAAAAAATAAACTATGTATTGAAAAATAAAAAACTCGATTCAATATAATTTTATATAGTGTGTTATTCTCACAAGAAAGAATAAATATCATTAGAAATAATTTTGTGGTATAATAAATAACTTTTCCATATAATGAAAATTCATCAGAGTATATCATTAAATGTGGGTTTGGTTGTCCTGTATATGAAGAAGTTTCATGATGAGTTAGGTTAAGACATAATATAAAGAATGTGATCCCTGGAATTTAAATGTTATTTTCTTGTAGAAATAAATGTTGATCATGGCTGAGAACATATTCGAATAACTCAAAATAAGGTTAAAAAAATTACATGTTAATTGATGCCATTAGTTTTTTGTAACAAAATTATTAAAAAACCCTTTTATAGTGAGTTTTAGAAAGAGATCTTTTTTATTTAAATTTATTGAATAGAGAGTTTTTTATGTCAGACATTTTTAGGCACTATTAATATTGGAAAAAATATATGTGAAAGTGTAATATCTATGGAATGAAATATAAAACTAATAAAAGAGATTATGTAAAGGAATGACTAGTAATGATAAAAATTAATGTCTTGAAGGAGTTTGTTCTAGTGAATTAGGATAAGTAATAATTTCTTCCCCCCAAGGACAATACTCTTTATAGGTATGATATATTTTATATTTTTATTTTTTCAAATGGCGTAATAGAATCATAATGGTATTCATAAAATATTAAAAAAAATTAATTGATGAATATCCTAGAGTTAAAAGGATAAAAATCACATAATAGTTAGTTTTTGGTTCAAGATTTATTATATTTTGAAATATTATTCATATTACTTAAAACTATTTGACACATAATTATGAAGCTTTTTTTCTTTTCAAAATAAATATCCTATCATGTTATTAACCATATAAATAACCATTAATAGTTAAGTAAAAATAATTCACTTTATATTATATGGATATTTATTTCGCACCATTAATTAATGATAGTATGGTTCCATTTATAACTCATTTTTGAGAGAGTTCCAAATTTATGTTCTCGAACATTTTATATAACTGTAACCTATTGAACCATATATGAAAATATTCGTAGGGTTCATCAAAAATAGAAGTAAAATAGAATGATTAATTGTGGAATGAAATATCTTAGAAGAAACTATTGAATTTTATATGAAAAATATATTTTATGTAGATAAAATTAGTATTATTAAATCTTATGAAAGTAGAAGTCTTAGAGGTGAATGAATTTTAAGAAGACATTATGTTACAAGAAAAATTATAGAATAGAGATATGATCACTTGTAAATTTCATAAATTATTGAAAAGTTCATTCTATCCATTAAAACTCTTAATTAAATTCTTTAGATTTTTAGTCCAATAAGTTCTAAAAGTGTGACATAAAATAAATATAAATAATTTTTTATTATATTGTTTCAAGATGATTTCTATAAAAAGTTATCCATTGATTCTAAATCCATTGTTTGATAGTTTAGATGAATCACCAGAGGATCAATTTTTAATGTATAATATTATAATGGCTATTTAATTTGGAGTTATATGTTCTATAAAAATTAATATGATAAAATAAGTATAGTGAAAATTATAAGAGTTATTGTTGTAAGTGAAGATATGCATGTATCATGTGTCAAGGATAGAAATCCTAATTATGTGAAAATTTTATAATTTAGGATCATTGAAAAAATAAAAGAGTAATACTATACAAATTCCAATTTCATGATACATGTGGTTTGATAATGGTATTATAGTAATATTAGATGAATCAAGATTTATTTAATATAATTTTATTAAATAAGGATACATAAATAATACTTTCTTAATAGAATTACAAGTAATACATATTTTTAATATAGATAATATTGAAATTGAAAATAGGTCAATTTATGTTCTTATAATGAAATAAAATGAGGAATCAAGTGTAGATTCATTTAAGGATGATGCTTTCATTATAATTTTGATAAACATTCCTCCCAAGTCCCAAAAGAGAACATGAGATGTTTGGTTTTGGTAAACATAGTGAGAGAATTTGAAAACATTATAGAGGGGGAAAATACATAAACCATTTAAGGGAGAAATTATTTTAAAAAGTATGATTTATATTATAAGATTTTTTATATAATATTTTCAATATATATAATTTATGATCAAAATACATATTAAATAGTTAAAATTTTTATAATATTTTGAAAAGAATTTTTATTCTCCACTTCATGATACTACTCAACCCATTAGGCTACATTTCAATTTCGCCAAAGGTGTGGAGAAATTTAAGCGTAATCAGAATGGATGAAATAAAAAGAATCTCTAATTTAATATTTTAACTTAATTAGTTAATGTATTAAGTATAGGTAAAAAATATATGGTCGGATGGAATGATCATGTTCAACCAGTTGACCCTACCTCATGGATCATGCATCAAGGCGTCTAAAAATATTAATGTGATGTTGAAAAATTATCAAATCCTCAATGATTGAAATCCAAATATTCTCTATCATACAAATAATGATAAACTAATTTGAATCAATCATACAAAGAGATGAAAAATATAAGAAGATCTCACATCACAACATACTTTGACAATGATTTAATTATGCTTCTAAAACAGTCCTGGACCAGAAATACCACAAAAAAATAAATCAATATTGGAACCTAAAGATCATGTTTGGGTTGTTTTCTAACATGTTGAAAAACTTAGAAGAAATGAAATATAAAATAATTTCTTTAACAAAGTAAATATTATAGGATAAAAACTATAAATACATAGAAAAGCTCAGTCCTAACATGAATCTTGAAAAAGAAAATTACACATATCATAAGGAATAACCCTCATTCTAAATATAACCACAGTATTTAAATTTCATTTTGAAATCTTTCCTAGTCTATATAAACATTAATTCCTACTTTAATATATTAATTTTTGAAATATTAAATATCCATTAAAATCTAACCATATATGAATTACAAAGAGAAATAGACTGTTGGAAACACCACATCCCAAAATCAATAGGACCATCAATTTCATTATGTCATTTTAAGGATAAATTTCTAATTCTACCCTACAGAGGACATAATACTTAGATATTTTAAATTAAAATACATATGAAAAATAGAACAACCCAAGACACAAAATTTTACAAGTTGTGTGATGCTCATAATAAAAAATAAATCTCATTAATAGGATTTTTTTAGTTTAATAAATGACTTTACTACGTATAATAATATGTTATGTTATAAAATTACTGGAAAGTTAGGGTGTCCACTATATAAATAAGGTACATGATATGGTTATTTGAAACATAGTATGAACAATTTTTTCCTCGGACATAAAAGGTTATTATCTCACCCGATCCAATATCGATTATGGCAGAAAACATATGGAAGGAACTTAGAAAAAGGAAAATTATATGAAAAGTTAATGGATACTATCAATTATAAAACAATTATAAAAACACTAAGATAGTGGATTTTAAAAAGATATTTATTTTCTTCAAATTTCTATATATACATAGTTCCAATGTTAGACAATTTAAGAAAAATATGAGTACTTGAAATAATATATGTGATTGTGTAAACTACATGGTATGAAATATACAGTGGAATAAAAAGGATAGTGTCAAGGAAATGTTAGACAATATTGAAATGGATTTCTAGAAATAGTTTATTCCAGTGAATTAGGGTAGGAAATATTTTATTCATAACAAGGGAAACACCCCTTCTAGGTAAGATATATTTTAGATTTATAACATTCTAAATGGTGAAAAGGTTAAATAATGGTTTTCATATGTTATCAAGAATATTTTATCAATGAATATCATACTATTAGAAGTTTAAAAGTAACTTGATTTTAATTTTTTGATTCAATATTTTCTATCAATGGAGATATAGAGAATATTACTGAATAATTTTTAACACAAAATTACAAATCCTTATTTTTTGATATTAATTTCCAGTCATGTTATTTACACAGAAAAGTTTCCACCAATGGAAAAATAAATTGAATTCACATTACATGAATAAGAGAAGTTATTCCCACCAATATTATCAGATATTATAGTTCCCTTTACAACACATTTTCTGAGATATATCCAACTTTATGGTCATAATCATTTTATATGGATGTTTCTCATTGAATACAATATGAAAATATTGAAAGGGTATATCCAAAATCAAATCTGAAAAGAATAATTCATTATGGAAAGTTAAATCTTGGATGAAACTATATAATTTTATTCTAGATAACTATATTATTTCTATACCATTAGTATTTTAAAATCATACAATAATGAGTGTATTGAAGGTGAATTAATTTTGAGGAGTAATATTGATACAATAACTATCTTATATTGGAAATAAAATCACCTATATATTTTACACATTAGTTCCAAGGATAGTACATACACTTAAAATAGTAATCACATTTTTAGTTTTTTGAGTCCAATAAGAACTAACATTATGACATCAAATAAATATAAACAAAATTTTCATTGTTCATTTCAAGACCATATATGAAGAGTTATCCATAGATCCTAAATCCATTGGTGGAAAATTGAGATGATTTTATAGTGGAAAAAGTATTCATATATTATATTATAATGCATATTTAATTAATAGTTATATGTTTGTTACAATGGAATATTATGTACTTATTAGGGTTTGAACCTTAGAGTAACTACTATGGGTGATGATATGCATGCATCATGTGTCAAGTAAATAAATAGTAATTATATATAATTGAAAAACATGTGAGTAAGACTATATGATATTTCAAATTCCAATTTTATGATGCATAAGGTTTTATAACCATTTTAAAACAATTTTTGATGAATTTGGATTGGTAAAAGACAATTTGATTAAGGAAGGACAAAAAAATAATCCATTCAATATGGAATCTCAAGTAGTGCATATTTTTTATACAAATAAACCTATACGTAAAAATTAGTCCCTTGTTATTTTTTTAATGAAATAATATTTGGAATCAAGTGAATTTTTTTTAAAGAAAATCATTTTCACCATACTTTTATCGAAATTACATTCCAAAACCAATGTAGAATATTCATTTATGTTTGAGGTTAACATAGATGGATAATTTTGAAAAATCATAGAAGAGGAAACCACATAAACCATTTAAGAAAAAAATAATTTAAAAATTGGGTTTTATATAATTTGAATTATATATATATAATATGTGTTATGTCTATAAGAATTATGTTTTACATAGAGATTACACATTTCAATTATTATTATAACATTTTCAATATAATTTTTCTAATTTACATCACAATTCTACTAAACCCATAGGGAAACATTTCAATTTCTTAGAAGGTGATAAAAAATAATAATCTTGATCAGAAAGACAAAATAAATTCATCCTCAAATGAGTATTTTATCTTAATTAGTTAGAATAATATGTTTCGGTTAAAAACTTCAGGTGACATGGAATGATAATGTTCAATTAGTTAACTATACCACATGGATACAACATAAAAAAATCTAAAAAAGTCACCTCTAGTATGAGATATTTTCAAATCCTTGATGATTGGAATCACTATATTATTAACCCAAAAAATAATTAGAAATTATAATGAATTATTCATCCAAAGTGATGGAATAATATCTGATGAACAGAATCACAACCGTATTTAATGATAATTCTCTAGTGCTTATAACTTGGTCCTTGACTTGGAATCCCAGGAAAACATTACCATTGTTAGAACCTATAAATATCCTTTGGTATATATCCTCAATAGCATCAGAACCTTGGCGAAAATTGTTCAGGAAGTAATTATTTTCTAGTTGTAGTATAATCAGATTAAAATAGAGATACCCTAAAAGGATCGATCTAAACCTAAAGGCCAAAAATAAATATTATACCTATATTATGAAATAAACACTATTTTTAGCACAACTGTGATATTTGAATTTCATTTTAAATCCATTATAAGGTTATATCAACATTAATTCCATAATGATAAATATATATTAGTAAAATATTAAATATCTGTTAAATTTTAAATATCCAAGAATCCAAAAAAATAGAGAGTAATAGTAAAAACCACACCCCAAACTCAACTAGATAATAAAAATTTTAGGTTAATTTCGAGTTAAAATTTATTGAATTCCCCTTTGGGGGACCCAATATTTCAAAATTAGAAAATTAAATATAGCTAGACAATAGAAAGACATGAACTGCTACAGTTTATAGAGTGTGTTATGCTCAAATGGAAGAATAAATCTCATTAACAAAAATGTTGTTCGGTATAATAAATGACTTGCCTTTATAGGATAATTCGACACCATATAACATTAAATTAGAATTAGGGTTTCTTATGTATGGATGTAGAACTTGATAAATTAGTTTGAAACAATGTATGAATCCTGTTTTCCATGGACATAAAAGGATATCACATCACAAAATAGACATCAATCATGGTTTAAAACATACATTAAAAAATTAGAAGAAGGTAATTAACATGATATTTCAATGGATGATGTTATTTTATTTTAAAAAAATATTTTGAAAAACCCCACTGATTATGGATTTTAAAAAGAGACCAATTCTATTTAAATTACATTAAAGAAAGACTTTTAATATCATTAATATTATATACACTCTGAATTTTGAAAAGAATATACAGTAAAGTATAATTATAATGGTATGAAATATATAAGGAAATATAAAATCTAGTGTTATGTAAATGATGGACATGATTAAAATAGATGTAAAAGATTTGGTTCCTGTTAATTAGGGTAGGTAAAATTTCCCACCCCAAGACCAACACACTTTCTAGGTAAAATAAATTTTAGATTTATATCTTTTTAAATGTTTTAATGGACCCATAAAGGTATTAATAAAATATTAATAATGTTTGTTTGATGAATATCCTCATGTTAAATGGGAAAAATCACTTGATTTTCATGTTTTGTTTCAATATTTTCTATCCATGAAAATATGATGCATATTTCTAAAAAATGTTTGATACATAATTACTAAGACATGTTATTTGATAGATTTAAAATCATAATTACATTATTTTGATTATGATATCGATAATAACTAAAGGTAGGATATCACATACACCCCAACAATAGTTCTTCAGTTTTTTATAAACCACATTTTTAAAGAGTTAATCATAGATTTTATATCTATCAGTTGAAATTTGTGATGATTCATCAAAGTAAAAATTATTCATGTATTATATTATTATAGCTATTCAAATAATAGTTATATATTCTCTAAAATTTAATACACTGAAAAAAATATAGTGAAAACCATAGAGTCACTTTTTCGAGTGAAGAGATTCATATATGAGGTGCGAAAGATAAAAATCCTAATTATGTGAATATTGTATACATTATGATCATTGAGAAATATAAGAGCTGGAATCTATGAAATTTCAAAAATCCAATTTTATAATTCATATAGCCTAATAATTGTATTATATTTATAGTTAATGAATTAGGATTTATAAAATTGATCTTTAGAAAGGGAGAATATAAAAATAATCCTTTCGTAAATGATTTTTATTTTATAATGTCTCAAACCATTTTCTCTCTCATGTGACCTATTTGAGTGGTTATTTGCCTACAATAACACCTCCCCAAATGATAGATGCTTCATACTAGCTTTATGGGTGTAAGAAATATTGTGGGGAGACTATACCCACTGAAATAGTGTTACTATATTATCTAAAATAAGATAAAATAATAATATACTCAACCAAGAAATAAATATTCATAATTATATAAATAAAATATAATTATCCATTCCATGACATACTAAATTTTAAACTAAATTTCATACTATAAGTCATATAATTAAAGACTAAAAGTAGACTAAAAAAATAAAGGCTCCCGAAACACCAGTCCTATAACCCATTAATGGTCCCATCTCCATGCTCAATTTCTGTCTAGAAACAATAAATCAAGTATGTGGAAATTTTACCATTCCCATACCAACATCCATGAAGCCATCTAAGGTACCAAACATCACCTAAATAAGGTGTGGTTAAAACATAGAAAATCATAAACCATGATATCTATACAATATTGTCTGAATATTATGTTCATGAAACGATATAATAAATGAGGAATTTATTCAAAAATTAATGTGGAATACTAAATAAAACTACCAAACCTTTGGATCCTTATTGACACTCAGGTTTAGATAGACATACTTTTGCATGATTCCATAAATCTCTATTAAATGGAAGTTTCTCTAATCTAGGACTAATTACCCATAATATTGGTGGATTATCCTATCGAGGATGAATCACCCGAAAAATAGATCTCACCATCTGCCATAAATTATAACAAACATTACACATTCAGTCATTAAGTATAGTAATCATCACTCCCTCATAGATCAAGTAACCTTAAATCTATCCCTCAGGTGGTATGTACGCATGCATCTAGCACTCAAGCTTTAGGCCCCCATGCATCTCCCGGATGTGGTATGAAACCACACATATATCCATTAGGAGGTATTTTATCATGAATCTCAATATTAGGTGGTATGTGACCATGAACATAGCCATCAAGAGTCAATCATAATTGAATTTTAACACATGAAAATATGCCACATAATCCACTGATAATACCCAACTCCAAGCATGAAAAATTTGTTTAAATAATCCATACGAGTAAATTAATCAGATTAACAATTAACAAGACATTAATTCCATTAATTAAAATTAAAAAATAACAAAAAATAAAATAATTAACTCCATTACATTTATCACATAAACCTAGTTACAAGTTACACACTGTTATCTCTAATTTACATAGTGTTATCATGAAAAATAAAAAACATGCCAATTAACAACTTTTGAGAAAAGTGATTCTATATCCAAACCATTACATCAATTGACATGCTATTTCTGTTCAAATAGTTAATTCAATTTTAAAAATAATTTTCAATTCATTATTGGGTTCAAGGTTTATTCAATCCATGGTCCAACCTAGGGTTAATGTGTAACACCCCAAAAATCCAATATTGGTAAATTATATTTGATAGCATGTACGATACACAACACCAAGAAATCCAGAGAATATAATTTCTTGATAATTTTTAATATATTTACTATTATAAATAAATTAAATATATTTTATTACTTTCAATTAATGTGACACTGATTTAGCATATGTCGCATGAAACAACATGTTTCTTCAATGGCATGTGTTACATGCAAGACCATGTTTTTTCGGAACAATAATTTATTATAAAAATACAATTAATTAATTTAATATGATATAAACGATCCATTAAATTAGAGGTTATGAATAGGATTAAATAACATAAAAAATATAGGGTTTACATAAATATTAAATTAATTCATATATTATCAATTAATTATAAATGAATATAAAAACTGATTGAGTAAAAAGGGAATATTTATATAGAAAACTATTTTAATGATCATAATGGTTTTTTACACTAATTAATTAAATTAATTAAAATAAGTGAGTGGTATTAATGAAAAATATATGTTATATAGTCAAAAAAATATTTTTGATATTCATACAGCAGATTTGATATGGATAAGATAAGTAAAAACTCAATATTTTACATAAAAAACAATATTTTTATATAGGCACGTTTACCACATTTTATTGGAGAATCTATTTTAAATTCTATTTTTTTAAATTTTATGGATTTCATATGTTATCATAGAATTACTATTTAAAATAAAAACATAAAAATTAGGTTAGGGTGAATTTTTGGTATTTTTATATGGAGTTTCATGTTTTTATGAATAGTGAAAATAATGAATTTTAATTCAAAACTGTTTTTCATCTAATTTATTTTTAAAAATAAATTAAAATTTTAAAGTTTTTTATAGTAAAATTATATAAATTATTCAGAAAAAAACCAATTTAGGTCATCTGAATCAATTTTACTTTTAAATTGGATATAAAAACATACCAAACTATTAACATTTTACCTTTAAGCCCCTGTTTTGTCGTCCCGTTTGAAGGATTAAATTTAAATTAAGTTCAACCAATTATGTGATTGGAATATAGAAAAATGGATTAAATATTTTTAATAATAAGAACATTTAAAATTTATAATAGTGATAACTCAATTTTTTTACAAAAAATATTAGTGAATGGAAATAAAAAAAATTACAACTATTAGTATTAAAATTTACCTAATAAGGAACTAAACCATAATCTTACGGGTAAAAATGACCAAAAAGTTTGATCAAAATACATTTTATGGCCTTATTTATAGTTTATTATCACTTTTATCTAATTGGATACATTATTGTATCCACTTTATTTGAAAAAAACCTGGTTGGAATTCCCTTTTCCAAAATTTACAAGGGTGTCACTCCACATCCACTATAAAAGGGCACTGAATCCTCCCACTTCCTCACCCTTTCAAGACAAATTTTCTAGACCATGATCCTTCCAAATAGATCTTAAAAATCCCTCCAATCAACCTATAATTCTCAACTTGGGCATAAATCTATCCAAAGGAATCCTTTTGGTTAAAACTAAAAGGAGTTACCCGATTAAGAGGTAACATCCTTCTTCAAGCTCATTAGTTTTATTTATTCCACAATACTTCAATTATTATTATACCATTATTATATAATAATACCATAATTATTAATACAATGATATTTTATTATTATGAGGGTTCTAAATACACTAATACACACTTTTTTCTAAGGGGAAACAAACTTACCGTATTAGTGTACCTCGAACTACCGCCTCTCAAAACGATGCCATTTGATTTTTACTTTACCACCTATCATGGTTGGAAACTACGATGGAAAAACTATATATATATGATATATATTATATTTTTAGTGTCTTTATTATTTTTTAATTTTTATATGACATAACTCCTTTTGTTTTCCATTTTGTCTAAATGTGATAACATTGTCTGTGGAAGTGTGGATGCCCGCCCACTCAAAGAGAACTGATTCATTCACACAATACACGTAATGTATAATGGATAGTTTTATTAAAACAATGAGACATATATGATATAAATATTATACTATAATTATAGTAAACATATAAAAAATTTACTTTATATTCATTTTATATGAAAAAGAAATGAAGGTAGCGTTCATGCGTACATACGAACTACCGTCTCCATGAAGGGTGTCTTTCATTTCATATATCCAAACCAAATTATTTTTTATAAATAAATATATGAAGAATATATATGATAATTAAATCATGGTTCAAATTATTGATATGATTTAATATTTATCTGATTAATAGGAAAAACAAGTAATAAGACAAAACGTGCTTTAGAGACTAGGCAATTAAAACCCAAAATAGTAAACATAATGAAAGAATATGAACCAAAGTGTAATATAATATTGTAAAAGATTATATATGTTTTAATAAATAGTAATATGGTTTTGTAAAAAGCTATTTACATGTTTAAAACCTTTATACACAAGGTTAAAGGACAGTCACCTGAAAGGAAATGAAATGCAAGAAATTTTTATCTCACTTTCTACATTTGTGAGATAAATGTCATATTCACCACTTACATATTTTTAATGGTGTATATACTACCCATAATATATATTATAACATTAATAATTTTAACTTAATGGTGTTTAAAACATCAATTGAATGTTATTCATTCATGTGGATTATGATTTAAATTGTTTCAAAGTGATATACGACCCTTGGGATTTTAAAGATTATTTTTCCCAAGAATAATTTTAATGATATTTCATTTCTATTCATGTAAATCATGTTAAAATAGTTCAATAAACCCCTTCATATTATTCTCCTCTAGTTTTAATTAACTTTTTAAAGTATTAGTATAATTTTTATATTCATTGTTACTCAAATTTGTTTAAAAAATAAATTTATGGAAACCAGAATTCATTCTCTCTTTAGTTAGAGAACATGTTGTCTTCTAAATATCCATCTTTCTAAACATGTTTTCAATTTTTCAAACCTTCTAAAATTATTTATTATATAATTTTTTTCCTTTTTTTCCTTTTACTATTTTTTTCAAAGGAATCTTCTTGTCCCTTTCCGAATAAATAAATTTTCTAAAATTTTTACCATGAAAAAGAAATTATCTTTTTTACCTTGCATGACATGTACGAATGTAGCCACCGTCATTGGTTTTGATATTACTTTTCATTTTTATAAGGTTACTTTTTAATGAATTTTTTCTCAAATTTTATTTTAAAATAAAAGGGTCTTCAAAATATTTTTCAAAATAAAAGTATATTTTCCTCAAGAATGATTTTAAAATATCTTTTTATAATATTTTGATTCCTAGAAAAACAACCCTTTATTTTTACTCCACTTGGGATATATTGTATTGATACAATTCTTATTACTCCCCTATATGGTTTATTGTTTATTTGGACCAAGATAGTATTAACATTCACTACCTTGATATCATTTTAGTTTCTTGAAATATTCAATTATACCATTTTTCATATTTGATTTAATTTGAATATTATTTTATTATTTGGGGAAATATTGATAAATCCATATCCATTATTTAAAATGGATATTTGATAAGGCACATTTTTTTAATTAAATCAATTATTCGATATGTGAAGAATTCATTGGACATGGAATGATTGGTGGGGCCTAGATTTTATATAGCCCATCAATGCATCAGTTGTGTTAGGAGACAAAATTAGTTGAAGACAAACCCTTCGAGTTTGATTCCATGTAGAATACATGGGTATTTACCCACAAACTAGTATAATATTTAGGATAGATCTTGATGATATAGTGGTTAATGTGCTAGATACATGGTGACCAATAATTATAAATTTTCTTCATTCTGAATTTTTATTTATTATCCAAGATATTTTCACTATGAAAATTTATATGGATTCATTTAACTCCATGTTTATTGATTAAATGTCAATTGTTTTAGTTTCTTACCTATCCATTTTAATTTTATATTATCTATTTAATTGAATAGTATGTGTTTCCAATTATTACCTTGCATATTATTTATGAACTTCCTTCTTAGTTTGTTGATTTCAGGGTAATATGTATTCAATTACTTACCATCCTATAGTTATTATACTCATTGATTCATTATTTATTCCTCTATAATTTACCCTTACTCAGAATTTGAGATCAACCTTATTTTTTCCCTTCCTCCATGAATTCAAGAAGTATAACAAGAATGATATAAAAGGTTACACTAGAGGGAATAATGTTATCCTCATAAGAAAAAAATTATGTTGTAATTTGTGTATTAATATTTAATATAAGTCTCATGTATTTATCTAGTGTACAAAGACTACGAATCTTCTTAGTACTTTGAGATTTGATTCCTTATAATCATGACAACGTAATGATAGTAGATAATGGTAGGGGTCAGGTAGCTACAATTGGTATAAAAGGAGGTTCAGTAGCAACCTTGGGAACTAGATTTGGGAAACCATAGAGTAGATAACATAAACCTAAGGTATAATATTAGTATAATTAAAGAATAAAATCCTAATATTTCTATTAGATATAGATTATATGGTTTTCCTAGAAATAGATCCATGTATGGATACTACACGTGGGATTGGTTCTAGAATAGATATTCCTAAGAGTAATAACTCTAACAATGTTCGTTGTGTGTGACTCGACATAACCTAGTATATGAAAATGGGCCTTACTATGTAGATAGTTTTTCACTCCTGAGGGATATGTTTCAAATAATTGAGATTTTATTTAAAAACATTTTGAATGATTAACATAGTTTAATCCTATGTTCTTTTATATTGAATATGAAGTGTCACAATTTAGATATCATATATATGATTATACATTCTTATGTGACTTTTATCACTCACCCTATGCATTCTATGTCACGACCCGTCCTCGGGGCCCATGCCATGACTACCCCAATCCTTCCTTCCATAGGCCAGGGGCTAGTAGCTAGCACCAAAGGCGTAAATCCGGATAAAAGAGACATTTCCTTTATATAAGTAATCAAACACAATAGAGTATGAAAGCTAAATTAAACACTAAGTAAACTGAGTACAAAAGTAAGTGCTGGAAAGTAAATAGGCTAGAATACAAACCCAACTGAAAGTACAGTACAACAATAAAGAAATAAAAGCTGCAGTAAAGTAAACCAGGAACCACTGAGTTGTCCTCCGGATATCCCACGTTAAGGGTGGGTACAGATGGTCTCCTCAGCTCCTTGGGTCCAACCATCTGCTCCATGTACATCCCGCCATGTGGTCTACCTCCAAGTACTGCCCCGCTCCATAAGTCTCCACCTCGATCAGTGTTGTTTGTCGTCTGCATCCAAAACAACGTAGTGCGGGCATAGCCCATGCAGGGGTGAGATATACGATACCGAGTAGGTAACCCGAGACCCCTGAAGGTCTCCCAGAATCCAAAAATGACAAACCACAAAGGAATGATAAAAACACATAGTATCAACCAACTCTACTTATTTATATTCCCATATATATACCTAAGTCATCAATTCTAGTTCATCTCCAACTCATGAGCCCAAGCTCAACCGAGTCCACACAGGAAAGCACAACCCAGTCCACACAGGAAAGAAAGTCAATCACATCGATGATGATGACTGAAAGTCAAGACTCAGCTAACATAGGTATACTACTCATGAAGAGGGGTGGAGATGATAGATGTAGCCTCTAAATCATCTCCCTTGCCGAACCCACATAGGATCCAAGTACAGAAGTCACCGTTGTCGAACCCATGTAGGATCCAGGTACATTAACCATCATTGTCGAACCCATGTAGGATCCAAGTACAGTCGTTATCGCTGCCGAACCCATGAAGGATCCAAGTACAGTCATCCTCACTGACAAAACCATAGAGGATCCAAGTACAGTCGTCATCGTCATTGCAGTCGCAACCAACTTTAAGGTTCCCGCACACAGCACGGTCGATTTCCAGAGGGTCCGCTCCTCGAGTCATAGATCGATACATCAACTGTCACGAAGACCAGAGTTGATGTATACCATAGTTCCCTCCCACCTCATAGGGGAAAAACCAAGAAAAACATGCACAAGTCACGTTGAACAAGATGAACAAGCCATTTATCTAAAGTACACGACATGTAGGTAAGTGTTACACACCGTGTCATCAGACACCGGGTACTTCCAGTGTGATATCGCATGTGTCGCAGGGCTGGACGTGTAGATAAGTAAGTATATAGCGTGTATTATGGTTACACCTTGTGTCCAATCGTCTAGGGTCGGTTCCATGTGCGTAGGCCATGCCTGGCTGTGTGGTGGAGTACATGCCCGTGTACTCCACCCCGTGTCCGTGTATTTCTGAAATATATGCTGAGTCATCACACAGTCGCTTCTGCCATGGTGAAGGTAGTACACATCGTGCCTCTTAGCTGTATGGTTCTGCCCGTGTCCGTATATCTCCCATATTACACGACTAGCCTCGTGAAGCCGCTTCTTCCTCTCTATGATGAGAATACACGTCGTGTTACTTGGTTGTGTATTGTTGTTTGTGTCCGTGTATTTTCCCTGGATACAGGCCATGTCCATCGAAGTCTCCTCTTTCAAACAGTGTGGAGAGTACACGCCATGTGTCTAGAGTCACTTGTTGTGTACTACTTTTCTAACGTCCTAAACGGAAGCCACAATATGCTTATACTACATGACGTGTGCTCCTGGAGGACACACCGTGTATTCTAGAATTTTCTAGAAATGATGCCTCTGGCCAGCACGCCTCTTGAGGTGTCCGTTCTTTGTTATGATGATCCTATTTCTATGAAACTTCCGCTTCTAGGTTTCCCCAACGCTCTGAGGCTGTTTGCGATGTTTTCGGGCCTCCGATTGGCCCCAAAAACATAGCTTGAGTCACCGCTCAAGAACGGCCTAAGAACTCCACATATTCACAAGAACAGCGGAGGAATCAGACCGTGTTAGTTCAGTCTGGTCCCTTCCGCATTAGTCTGATAACAAGCAGTTTAAGAGGAACAACAACATGGATGGAAAACCAATCATTACTCAATCCAAACACACCCCTACCTCGATAATCGATGTCGAACATTGGTGTCGCGGGATAAGGATTCGTAGAAGTCAACGGAGAGTGTCTGGGGAGGAAGCGACGTCTCCTCTTTTTGTCACAGAAAGAAGAAGAGGATTGCGCGTCGTTGATCTTTGTGGATTAAGTGCTCTACATCGAAGAGGTTTCGTTATTCGTGGAGAGGATGACGTTCTTCAACGATGGAGAAGATTCATTCTTCCTTCACACAAGGCTCTCTTCCCAAATTACCACACAACAAGCCAACCCAAATTAAAATAAGGCCATCCCTTATTTTAATTGTTTATTCCATTCATTTCAAAATTTAAGAATTCAAAACTCTCATTAACTAATTTAAGTGGTTCGATTAGCTGTTTAATGTGTGTTGGCAAGAGTTATGAGGGAGAGAGAGAGAAGGTGTAAGGGTTACACATTTAATTCCAAGGGGATAAGGGGTTATGGAAAGTGAAAGGGTTGGGGATCGTGTGGGCCCCACCTTACATTTACACTCACATGGGTAGTTAGGATGCTAGTGGGTCCCACCCTAACTCCCCCATGTAGGAAAAACCCACCTTAGAAAAGGAAATAAAAATTTTACCACAAATTTATTCACTTTTCATTTAATACACATTTTTTAACATCTCCTCCCAAGCAATCGCATCTTCGGTAAAGGTCCTTTTAAGCAATTACCGGTGCTGCGGTTTCATCGGTGCCCTCAGATTTCAATTCTGAAAATCGGTTCAAAAGATAGAAAAACTCGCTCGTTCGTTCACTAAAAGTACCTGAGCTAAACTTCGGAAATTGATTCTGGGCACACCGGGCCTCGGAATCAAGTTCCATGAGAAACTGCGTACTCATAAAATCCCAAAGAATTTATGAAAAAAAATAATTTACAGGATTTTACATTACTACCACCTCATAGATTTACGTCCCCGTAAAGATACTTCATAAACTAGGGAAACAAATGAGGGTATTGTGCACGCATATGAGCCTCCCGCTCCCATGTGCTCTCCTGGAGGTTCCCGTGCTGCCAACGAATGCGCCCCAGAGGAATTGACCATCCACGTAGGACCCACTCCTGTCGATCCTCGATCTCCACCTGGACCTCCGCAAAAGTCACCCCGTCATCTATGTCCATCTCCCCCTGATCAATGATATGCATCGGGTCATGCACATATCTCCTCAGCTGAGATACATGGAAGACGCCATGTACCTGGTGCAACTGAGGTGGAATGGATAGGCTATAAGCCATCTCACCTATCCTGCTGAGAACCTGGAATGGTCTGATGAAGCATGGAGATAACTTGTCACCCCAACCAAATCTCTATAATCCACGACAAGGTGAGACCCATAAGAAAACGTGGTCGCCATCCTCGAACTCCAGTGGTCTCAGTCTCGTATCAACAAAGGACTTCTGTCTGCTCTGTGCAGTCTTCATACGCTCCTGGATGATCTGTACCTTCTCTGTCGTGGCCTGGACCATCTCTGGTCCTACAAGTGCTGACTCCCCAGGGTCTATCCAGCACAGAGGTGATCTGCATGGTCGGCCATACAGTGCCTCGTATGGTGCCATCCCGATGGTAGAGTGGTAGTAGTTGTAGTTTGAAAACTCCACCAATGGTAGGTGATCCTCCCAGCTACGACCAAAGTCAAGGATGCATGCACAGAGCATGTCCTTGAGTGTCTGAATGGTCCTCTCTGTCTGTCCATCCATCTGAGGATGAAAGGCGGTGCATAGGCATTGATGCATCCCAAATTCCTCCTACACCCCCTTCCAAAGCTGGGAAGCACAACGAGCATCTTGATCAGAGATGATAGACAATGGCACACCATGAATCCATACGATCTCCTAAATGTAGAGGCATCCCATGCTCTCCACTAAGCCCCACTCTCTGATAGATAGGAAGTGGGCCGACTTGGTGAGTCGGTCGACAATCACCCAGATGGAGTCGTTTCCTCGGGAAGTACGTGGAAGTCCCATCACAAAATCCATGGATATTCCATCCCACTTCCACTTCAGGACCGCTAAGGGATGCACCAAACCTATCGGTACCAGGTTCTCCGCCTTCACCCGCTGACAGTTGAGGCATCGAGAAAGAAACTCTGCCAAAACCTTCTTCATACTCAGCCACCAGTGCTGTCGTCTGAGATCCTGGTACATCTTCGGTACTCCTGGATATACTGCCAATGGGGAAGTTTGAAACTCCCTCAGCGCCTCATCTTGTAATGCAAATGGTACCATGGTAGGTCCCCTAATGGAGATTATGTGCTCTCCTCCTACAGAAAATCCATCAGGTTCCAGCCCTGAGTATATCTGAGCACGTCTCACCTCACAGTCAACATCCCCATGTTGTGCCTCTCTGATCTGCTGAATTAGTGGATGAGTGACTGTGAGTGATAGTAGAAAGGCTGCTCCATCTCTATCCACAAAGGATATCTGCATCGCGGCAAACTACTCTATCGCCTCTCCATGTAGCTGAATGCCCGATCTCCTGCTAAGAGAATAAGCTACTACATTCCCCTTTCCAAGATTATATACTATCTCAAAGACATAGTCATGTAGGAACTCAATCCATTGCTGCTTTCTTAGGTTCAGGTCCATCTATGAGAAGATATACCTGAGACTCTGGTGGTCGGAATAGACTGTAAAGCGCTCACCCATCAGATAGTGTCGCCACATCTTCAAGGTGAATAACACTACTTCTAACTCCAAGTCATGGGTAGCATAGTTATTCTCATGCTACCTCAAATATCGTGAACCATAGGTGATCACTACCCACTCCTACATCAGAACACACCCAAGTACCGTCCCTGATGCATCGCAGTAAACTACGTACCCCACGCCCTCCTCCAACAGCCTCAAGATGGGTGCACTAGTCAATCTCTGTCTCAAATCTTGGAAGCTCTGCTGACATCTATCTGACCACATGAAGGGTTTACCCTTCTTTGTCAAAGATAAAATCAGTGCTGCAACTCTGGAGAGTTCTGGCACAAATCTCCGATAGTACCCAGCCAGACCTAGGAAACTCCGCACCTCTGTCACGCTCCTGGGTGTCTCCCATGCTATTACTACCTTGATCTTCACAGGATCCACCACAACTCCCACCTTAGAGATGACATTCCCCAAAAATTGGACCTCTCAAATCTAGAACTGACAATTCGAGTGCTTACCATAATGCTGGTGCTCTCAGAGTGTGTCCAATACAACCTGCAATTGGTAGGCGTGCTCCTCCTCAGTGGTAAAGTAAATCAGTTTGTTGTCGATGAAGACTACGACAAATAGATCTAGGTAAGGTTGGAAGATCGTTCATGAGACTCATGAACACTTCTAGAGCATTGGTTACATCTAAAGGCATAACCAAGAACTCATAGTGTCCATACCGACACCTGAAGGCCGTCTTCTGCACATCCTCATCTCGAACTCTGATTTGATGATAGCCCAACCTGAAGTCTATCTTTGAGAACCACTGTGCTCCCTTGAGCTGATCAAAGAGGTCTTCAATCCTTAGAAGTGGATACTTGTTCTTCAAGGTCACCTGGTTCAGGCGATGGTAGTCGACACTCATTCGCAAGCTCCTGTCTTCTTTCTTGGTGAACAAAATCGGAGAATCCCAGAGTAAAACTATAAGGCCCTGACCTTAAACCTTACTTAATATTGAATTAAACGAATAATTCACGTTGAGTATCTTTTCAGGTTTAGAGTTTTAGAGAATTAGAACATAACTATTACCTCTCAAAAGATTACAAAGTAGTCACTTCTACTAAGTTTCCATAATAAAAAAAAACTCTTAAAAGAAACATGTCTAGTTCAATGTTTTATATAGCATGACATTCCCTTGATCCCATCCTTGACCTTATTCCACATTAAGTCCTGTGAAAAACATTTCAAAAAACTTGGGGTGAGCATAAAAAGCTCAGTAAGGGATACAGAAAGAATGAAAACTGTTAGTTTTTCAAACATCAAGTAAACCATATATACTCTATCAAAGTAATACATTCACCTTCATGAAGTAGTAAAAACTCTTCACTGAATAAAGTATCATTACTTACCTTTTTGTAACCAAAGGATTACTATAAAACCCATAAAAAGAACACATAACATATATAAAGGTAACTTGGGACATAAACATACTTAAGTGGAATAACCATACGGTCGTCTTCCACACATATCACTTAATAGAATAGCCATACGGACAATTTACATACATACTTAATGGAATAGCCATACGGCCAACTTCCATACCCAATGCAGTAGAGGTTATAACGTAACCACTCGTCCTGGTATTCACGGCACCACCCGTCATATGGTTTATAAGGTAACCACCCGTTAAAATGTCCAAGTACCAGTATAAAATCATAAAACATAAAACCAATATAAAGGAAAGATAAAATTTCCACATTTCAATCACAATATATAATAATAGAATCCTTTTTCAAAACCATTTTCAATACCAAAATACATAAAAGAGTATATTGTATTTATTTTATTCTAAAAAAATTACGGCTTGTTGAGAAAGCCGAAGACCAAATAATACTCGCGGCGGCGGAAAAGGTCGTTGTCACCGCGTACGTTAAAAAAAATTCCTTTTTGTTGTTTAGTAAAACGCTTCGTAGAAAAAGATTCCTTTTGTATAAAAGTATAAGTGAAAGGGTTTTATACACCGTATAAAAGAAATTTGTGTATGAAACGAAATATTCCTCAAAGAAAGGAGATTGAGACGAAGTCCCATACCTCGGGTCCGACTTGACTCGATCGTTCTTTAACGACCTGAATAATAAACTTGAGTTAATTTATACTTGATTAAGAACCTTTTTAAAGTTCATTATTCCTTTTATATCACTTATTGCCATGTTATAAACATTATGTAACCATTTAAGTTAATGATGTTTGTTTTGTCAATATTTGGTTCTTAAGTCGAAAGTGGACTTCTTACACTTACATGTTGTTCATGTGTTCAAAGGTTCTTTATATCCAGAATGAAATTCCTGATTTGGATATCATATATATCATATATATCCAGCATATAAATGTATTTATAATATTACATAATCATTTAGAGGTAAGAAATTAAATGCACCGTTCATGGAGACGGTAAGTCATACGTACGCATGAACGATACTTTCATTTCTTTGTCATATTAATGGAATTAAAACTAAATGAGAGGTATGTATATTTTAATTCAAGAATTATATTCATCATTTAGATATACTATTCATTATATATATCCATTATATACATGTACTTTTAATAGTACATCACATTTAGGGATAAGAAATGAAATGCACCGTTCATGGAGACGGTAAGCCGTACGTACGCATGAACGCTACTTTCATTTCTATCTCATACTTTAATGGAAAGAAATAATAATGATATAGAGGTATATTATAATTCCAGTATAACATCATATATAATAACTTTAAATCCATCCTTTACACGTCCCACATATGGCATTAACGAATCACATCACTTTGAGGGGGCAGTAGTCCGCACTTCCTTAAATGAAGATATCGTGTTTACCCATAATGGAAACCATAAAGGTATGCCAAAAATGAAAAATTCAGAAGCTTAAAGGAAACATAAACATATTATATATCATATATAAAAATAGTGACATCATAATGGCCACCTTTGAAGGTGTTAAATGAGTATTGAACAATCATCGTTTCGGGAGGCAGAATTTCGCCATCCATGGAAACCGTATGTTCTTTAACCATTTGATGTATTTGTGTGAGAGTGTAGCTCGAATAAATCTTATAACAACATCCTAGTATATTGAAGATACTGGTGTTGTTACAAAAGAAGTAAATAAAAAGAGTTTAGAGGGTTGGAGAAGCAAAATAAAACAAATGAACAAGAGAGAATGAATTACCTTTAAAAGTGTAACTCTTTTTGATTTGAGACTAAAGGCTTCCTTTGAAAGGATTATTCCCAAAGGGAATCCTCTAGGATGAGTAGAGGGATGTGGAGAGAGTAAATGGGCTGGGTTTGGCTGAGCCAAAGGCTTGAGGAGTGTGTGTAAGCTGGTAGAGGTGGGGGCCTTTTATAAGTGGAGAGGAGGGGCACTTTTGGAAAGTAAAGAAATATTACTTTATATGAAAATGCGTTTCGGTTTTAAAAGGTCCCACATTGATATAATTCTTGGATAAGGTGATAAGGGTTCTAAATCCACCCATCCAATAAGTTTTGGACATGTTTAGTTCATAGATTTTACATTATCTTTCCATTTTATTTAAATCATCAAATAATGATGTCATCGCTGCATCATTATTATGTCATAAATAATTTAATTTATTTAATGTTTAAAAATTATAAAAAAACTACTATGATTTAGGAAATATTTTTATCTTTCCAATGACTATTTATAATCAAAATTTGTACTTGTTTATCCCTACTTAAAAATTGTTTTAGTAAAACAACTCATGTTTGTGTCAATTTAATTTTAACATTAAATAAAAATATATTATTGTCATTTTCCAACTAAAGTGGCTCCATGGGGTCCCCAAGTTGGCCCATGGCTTGTCTTAGTTGACCATGACTCACCAAATACGTGTAGGAAAAGTGTCATGATGTTTTCACATTCTTATAATATCATTTTTACCTTAAATTACACTAATTATCTCTAATCGCGATTAAGAACTTAATAAGTTACTATTCACCAAAAAATTATTATAATCTCATTGAACCACATTTTACTTCTTAATGACAACCATGTATGTCGGATTTTTGAAATTCAAAACACAATGATGGAAAAATTTCATTTAAACGGAAAATCAGTCTTTATAAGTACCACTTATTGGTTTCACTATTCATCAAAAATTGAAGTTTTTCAGAAAATTACCAAAAATTCACCCTAAGCTATATTTGATATTACGAATTAAAAAATGAAATCTATTTTACAAAATTCAAAACATATAGGTCACATTAATTAATTTAATAATTAATTCCTGCTGTCAGAGCAAATAGCGTGTTTTTATGAAACAATAAGTATCAAAAGATTGACACTAGTTTAAGTCTGATTTCAAAGTGAAATTAATTCCAACGACCACTATTGGATTTAATGGTAAAAATATTTTCTAATTTCACTTTAAAACCAATTCAAAAGATAACTTAATCATATAAATAAATTAGATTAAAAAGAGGTTTTGAATTAAAATACAACATTTTACACTATTCATAAAAAAATGAACTTTATCAGAAAGGTACCAAAAATTTACACAAAGTAAATTTTGATGTCCCGATTCTAAAGAATAGTTATATTTGGTCCAATAGAATTTATAAGATCGATCAAAACTATATTTAATGATGGTTCTCCATCAAAAGGTGATAAGTGGACCTTTCGTGAAAATTAGGGTATAAATGCCTAAAACTGAACTCTTTCCGTATTTTAAGCCTTTATCTTTTATTGGGTAAATGTAAAAACATTTAAAAACATATATAATCATATTTTAGTTATTTCTATCCATTCCCGCCAGTACAACGGCTACTCGTTAACTAAAATTTAAAATAATATTATTTTATTACTTGTGTGCAACGTAAGTTTTCAAAGAAACTCATCATTGCGTATCGAGTACGCTATCGAACGTAGAAACCCCTTTTAATTAAAATTAATATTTAATTCGTAAATATTAATTAATATGAATATTATTTATTCTTTATTTACCTGGGATGTTACATCCTTCCCCCCTTTTGGGAATTGCGTCCTCGCAATTTTATTCACTTATCAAAATAAGTGGGGGTATTTATCCCTCATAGAATTTTCAGATTCCCACGTTGCCTCTTCAATCACATGGTTTTTCCACAAAACCTTTTCCTGATGAATCACCTTATTCCGTAACACCTGCTCCCTGTGGTCAAGAATATGGACTGGTTGTTCTTCATAAGATAGGTTCTCTTCCAGCTGAACTACCTCTGGACTCAAAACATGAGATGGATCTGGCATATAAAAATCCTCAACATTGAAACATGAAAAACATTGTGTATCTGAGATAAACTCAGAGGTAAAGCCACTCGGTAAGCAACTGATCCAACTCTTTCCAGAATTTCATATGGTCTAATGAACCTTGGACTCAACTTTCCTTTCTTACCAAATCTCATCACACTTTTCCAAGGAGAAACCTTGAAAAAAACATGATCAACTACCTCGAAAGATAGATCCTTCCTCCGGTTATCCGCATAACTCTTCTGCCTGCTCTGAGCTGTTCTCATGTGCTTCTGAATCAACTGAGCTTTTTCTGTCATCTCTTCTACGAATTCTGGTCCCATCAGCTTCCTTTCAACCACTTCATCCCAAAATGCTGGAGTTCGACACCGCTTCCCATATAGTGCCTCAAATGGTGCCATCTGTATACTGGAATGAAAACTGTTATTATAAGAAAATTCAACCAAAGAAAGATGTTGGTCCCAACTTCCCTGATAATCCATAGAAAAAGCTCGTAGCATATCCTCCAATGTCTGGATTGTTTGTTCTGACTGCCCATCTGATTGAGGATGAAAAGCTGTACTAAAATTTAATTCCGTACCCAACGACTTCTGAAGGCCTTTCCAAAAGTTATATGTGAACCTGGGATCACGATCAGATATAATGGAGAGAGGAACTCCATGTAACCTGACTATCTCTTTAAGATACAAACAGGAAAGTTGATCTAGAGAGAAAGTATCTCGTATATAAAGGAAATGAGCAGATTTGGTCAAGCGATCAACAATAACCCAGATTGCATTATTACCTCGAGATGTCCTCAGTAATCCCACAACAAAGTCCATGGATATGTTTTCCCATTTACACTCTGGCACTGGTAAAGGCTGAAGCATCCCTTTCGGTAACTGCCGCTCTGCTTTAACCTGGTGACATGTCAAACACTTCACAGTAAAATCAGAAATATTTCTTTTCATTCCATCCCACCAGTAATACTCCCGCAGATCTCTGTACATCTTAGTACTGCCAGGATGAACTGAAAACGGGGAACTATGAGCCTCACATAACAACTCATTCTTCAACTGTGAATCACAAGGCACACATAACCTCTTCCCAAACCTCAAAACACAAACACAAACTTATCCAAGAACTCATGGAAAATTTTATTCATAAGGTCCATGAATACAGCAGGTGCATTGGTTAACCCAAAAGGCATAACTACAAACTCATAATGGCCATATCTAGTACGGAACGCAGTCTTCGGAACGTCTGCTTATTTTACTTTCAACTGATGGTACCCCGACCTCAAGTCAATCTTTGAAAAATACTGAGCTCCCTGGAGCTGATACCACTTCATTCGATGGCCCAACATCTGCTGAAGTTGTTGAAAAGGATTTCACCACCCCTTTCTGCTTGTAGTCTGGATGCATTCCCCCAGTTGAGTTCTTCGTTGGACACTCGTTTACATAATGACCCATTTCATTACACTTAAAACATCTTACCGTTGGCTTTTCATTTCCAGCTTGATCATCTTCCTTACAGTTACGAGCAATATTACCAGACTTACCACACCGAAAGCACTTACCAGACTTGGATAAACATTCTCCAGGATGCATTTTACCACACTTCTCATAGGATGGATATTTTGTTTTCTTACCTCTTTGCTTCTTTGATAAATTCTTCCCCTTTCCCTGCCAACTAGACCTCTTATTCTGTTGTTTGTCATAGAACACCTGATCATCAGAAAACTCCATTTCTACCTTCTCCTCACATCGAAAAAGTTTTTCATAACTTTTGAACTCACAAGTAGCTAAAGCCCTTCGATAATTTGGCTTTATCCCTGAGTAAAAACGGTTTATTTTACTATCAAGATCTCGTATGAAGTTTGGAGCATACCTTGCCAATCGAGTGAACTTTTCTTCATAAGAAGCCAATGAATCATCCTCCTACCTCAATTCTAGGAACTGTTTTTCCATCCTAAGACGAACCACCTTAGGAAAATATTTCTCAAGAAACATACCTTTGAATTTGTCCCAGTGAAGATCCACAATCTCATCACTATCCCTTATATTTTTCACCATCGACCACCCCTGATCAGCTTCACCTTCAAAACGGTAAACAACAAGACTATCCTTTTGATGTTCTAAACACCCCATGACATCAAAAATCTTCTCTAGTGCTTTAATCCACCCTTCAGCTTGCACAGGGTCAGATGATCCTCTGAATGATGGGGGATGTTGCCTCATGAAATGTTCCACCATTGACATGTTCCTCTGCGGTTGATCTGGATGATCTTGTGCATGGATACCACCACCATTTATAGCCTGAGTCAACTGTGCCATCACTGCAACAAACTGTTCAGTTCCGATTCTGACCATCTCAGGTTGCTGATTTGGAAGGTTATCTTCGTCCTGATGTCGTCCCAACATAGCTTCTTTATTTCCTCTCTGTAAAACCATTCTGAACACAGAAATATCTTAGGCGAAGCAACATGGTAATCCGTAAATGCTATATCATTTCAATCATATTATAATTTAACACTTTTCTAACTCATAAAGTTGTCTAAACCGACCTCTGATACCAACTATAAGGCCCCGACCTTAAACCTTACTTAATATTGAATTAAACGAATAATTCACGTTGAGGATCTATTCAGGTTTAGAGTTTTAGAGAATTAGAACATAACTATTACATCTCAAAAGATTACAAAGTAGTCACTTCTACTAAGTTTCCATAATAAAAAAAACTATTAAAAGAAACATGTCTAGTTCCATGTTTTATATAGCATGACATTCCCTTGATCCCATACTTGACCTTATTCCACATTAAGTCCTGTGAAAAACATTTCAAAAAACTTGGGGTGAGCATAAAAAGCTAAGTAAGGGATACAGAAATAATGAAAACTGTTAGTTTTTCAAACATCAAGTAAACCATATATACTCTATCAAAGTAATACCTTCACCTTCATGACGTAGTAAAAACTCTTCACTGAATAAAGTATCATTACTTACCTTTTTGTAACCAAAGTATTACCATAAAACCCATAAAAAGAACACATAACATATATAAAGGTAACTTGGGGCATAAACATACTTAAGTGGAATAACCATACGGTCGACTTCCACACATATCACTTAATGGAATAGCCATACGGCCAATTTCCATACATACTTAATGGAATAGCCATACAGCCGACTTCCATACCCAATGCATTGGAGGTTATAATGTAACAACCCATCCTAGTATTCACGGCACCACCCGTCATATGGTTTATAAGGTAACCACCCGTTAAAATGTCCAATTACCAGTATAAAATCATAAAACATAAAACCAATATAAAGGAATGATAACATTTCCATATTTCAATCACAATATATCACAATAGAATCCTTTTTCAAAACCATTTTCAATACCAAAATACATAAAAGAGTATATGGTATTTATTTTATTCTAAAAACATTACGGCTTGTTGAGAAATCCAAAGACCAAATAATACTCGCGGTGGCGGAAAAGGTCGTTGTCACCGCGTATGTTAAAAAAACATTCCTTTTGGTCGTTTAGTAAAATGATTCGTAGAAAATTATTCCTTTTGTATAAAAGTATAATTCAAAGGGTTTTATACACCGTATAAAAGAAATTTGTGTATAAAACGAAATATGCCTCAATGGAAGGAGATTGAGACGAAGTCCCTTACCTCGGGCCCGACTTGACTCGATCGTTCTTTAACGTCCTGAATAATAAACTTGAGTTAATTTATACTTGATTAAGAATCTTTTTAAAGTTCATTATTCCTTTTATATCACTTATTTCCATGTTATAAACATTATGTAACCATTTAAGTTAATGATGTTTATTTTGTCAATATTTGGTTCTTAAGTCGAAAGTGGACTTCTTACACTTACATGTTTTTTGTGTGTTCAAAGGTTCTTTATATCCAGAATGAAATTCATGATTTGGATATCATATATATCATATATATCCAGCATATAAATGTATTTATAATATTACATAATCATTTATAGGTAAGAAATGAAATGCACCGTTCATGGAGACGGTAAGCCGTACGTACGCATGAACGCTACTTTCATTTATTTGTCATATTAATGGAATTAAAACTAAATGAGAGGTATGTATATTTTAATTCCAGAATTATATCCATCATTTAGATATACTATTCATTATATATATCCATTATATACATGTACTTTTAATAGTACATTACATTTGGGGATAAGAAATGAAATGCACCGTTCATGGAGACTGTAAGCCGTACGTACGCATGAACGCTAATTTCATTTCTATCTCATACTTTAATGGAAAGAAATAATAATGATATAGAGGTATATTATAATTCCAGTATAACATCATATATAATAACTTTAAATCCATCCTTTACACGTCCCACATATGGCATTAACGAATCACATCACTTTGAGGGGGCGGTAGTCCGCACTTCCTTAAATGAAGATATCGTGTTTACCCATAATGGAAACCATAAAGGTATGCAAAAAATGAAAAATTCATAAGCTTAAAGAAAACATAAACATATTATATATCATATATAAAAATAGTGACATCATAATGTCCACCTTTGAAGGTGTTAAATGAGTATTGAACAATCATCCTTTCGGGAGGCAGAATTTCGCCATCCATGGAAACCGTATGTTCTTTAACCATTTGATGTAGTTGTGTGAGAGTGTAGCTCGAATAAATCTTATAACAACATACTAGTATATTGAAGATACTGGTGTTGTTACAAAATAAGTAAATAAAAAGAGTTTAGAGGGTTGGAGAAGCAAAATAAAACAAATGAACAAGAGAGAATGAATTACCTTTAAAAGTGTAACTCCTTTTGATTTGAGACTAAAGGCTTCCTTTGAAAGGATTATGCCCAAAGGGAATCATCTCGGATGAGTATAGGTATGTAGAGAGAGTAAATGGGTAGGGGTTGGCTGATCCAGAGGCTTGAGGAGTGTGTGTAAGGTGGTAGAGGTGGGGGCCTTTTATAAGAGGAGAGGAGGGGCACTTTTGGAAAGTAAAGAAATATTACTTTATTTGAAAATGTGTTTCGGTTTTAAAAGGTCCCACATTCATATAATTCGTGGATAAGGTGATAAGGGTTCGAAATCCACCCATCCAATAAGTTTTGGACATGTGTAGTTCATAGATTTTACATTATCTTTCCATTTTATTTAAATCATCAAATAATGATGTCATCGCTGCATCATTATTATGTCATAAATAATTTAATTTATTTAATGTTTAAAAATTATAAAAAATATACTATGATGTAGGAAATCTTTTTATCTTTCCAATGACTATTTATAATCAAAATATGGACTTTTGTATCCCTACTTAAATTATTTTTTAGTAAAACAACTCATGTTTGTGTCAATTTAATTTTAACATTAAATAAAAATATATTATTGTCAATTTCCAACTAAAGTGGCTCCATGGGGTCCCCAAGTTGGCCCATGGCTTGTCTTGGTCAGAAATGACTCACCCAATAGGTGTAGGACAAGTGTCATGGTGTTTTAACATTCTTATAATATCATTTTTACCTTAAATTACACTAATTACCTCTAATCGCGATTAAGAACTTAATAAGTTACTATTCGCCAAAAAATTATTATAATCTCATTGAACCACATTTTACTTCTTAATGACAACCATGTATGTCGGATTTTTGAAATTAAAAACACAATGATAGCAAAATTTCATTTAAACGAGAAATCAGTCTTTATAAGTACCACTTAGTGGTTTCACTATTCATCAAAATTGAAGTTTTTTAGAAAATTACCAAAAATTCACCCTAAGCTATATTTGATATTACGAATTCAAAAATGAAGTCTATTTTGAAAAATTAAAATCATATAAGTCGCATTAATTAATTTAATAATTAATTCCCGCTGTCAGAGCAAATAGCGTGTTTTTATGAAACAATAAGTATCAAAAGATTGACACTAGTTTAAGTCCGATTTCAAAGTGAAATTAATTCCAATGACCACTATTGGATTTAGTGGTAAAAATATTTTCTAATTTCACTTTAAAACCAATTCAAAAGATAATCTAATCATATAAATAAATTAGATTTAAAAGAGGTTTTGAATTAAAATACAACATTTTACAGTATTCATAAAAAAATGAACTTTATCAGAAAGGTACCAAAAATTTACACAAAGTAAATTTTGATGTCCCGATTCTAAAGAAGAGTTATATTTGGTCCAATTGAATTTATAAGATCGATCAAAACTATATTTAATGACGGTTCTCCGTCAAAAGGTGATAAGTGGACCTTTCGTGAAAATTAGGGTATAAATGCCTAAAACTGAACTCTTTCCGTATTTTAAGCCTTTATCTTTTATTGGGTAAATGTAAAAACATTTAAAAACATATATAATCATATTTTAGTTATTTCTATCCATTCCCTCCAGTACAACGGCTACTCGTTAACTAAAATTTAAAATAATATTATTTTATTACTTGTGTACAACGTAAGTTTTCAAAGAAACTCATCGTTGCGTATCGAGTACGCTATCGAACGTAGAAACCCCTTTTAATTAAAATTAATATTTAATTTGTAAATATTAATTAATATGAATATTCTTTATTCTTTATTTACCTGGGATGTTACAAAAACACTGGGTTGAATGAATCACTTTCCCTACAAGTCGTCCAACTACACCTGAAGCTCACGAAGCTCAGCTGGAGCCATCTGATATGCTGGAGTAGATATCAAGGCTATCCCGGGGGTACAGGTCAGTATATAATTCTACTTATATGCAAGGAGGTTGTCCTGGAATGTCGTCAGGAAAAATGTCCGCATACTGATCCACCACAACAAGAAAACTCGGACTCTGCACATCAACTCCTCCTTGGATGAGACTAGAAAAATTATGGGTGATCGGCTATCCTCTCTTATGCGTGAGTCCATCCTATACTAGAAAGGCTCCCTTCTCGCTGGTGAATGTGAAGATGATCCCATCTGTGCAGACACACCGCACTTAGTGCCTGATACAGTCGATCTAAGCATGGAATGTAGATAATCAATCCATGACCAAGATGACGTCATAAGGCCTCGATGATGCTACAAGAAGATCCCAGACGAAGCTCTCGCCTCCTAGAGTAATCTCACACTACTGGCACTAGTGCGTAATCATCGAGTATGCACCCATAAGAGTCTATCGTTGTAAGGATCAAGCCAACGGCTCCGTCGGAATTTCTTAGATCTGAACAAGGGTAGCGGTAATAAAAGAATGACTTGATCCTCTATCTATAAGAACTACAACAATGGTGGAGTAGACACAGATAGTACCTTGAATCATCTCAGGTGCACCGTGGTGATAAGCCTCCACTGCCTGAAGTTGAGCCTGCCTCTGTCCGCCAGCTCCCTGTGGTTGGGGTGGACCTCTTGGTGGTGGTGGTGGTAGAGCCTCAAAGAGTCTCCCACCACCCACTGCTCATCCAGCTCCTCTGCCTCGTCCACCTGCTCCCTGTGGACCACCACAATCGAACCTCTATGTCTGCCTGGGTGGTCTATAAACCGTATAATGCTCCTCTACAAGGCGGTTTGGGCAGTCATGAGCCATGTGGCCCTTCCCGCCGCATGCATAGCACTGCCTACCTCTCGAATGACTGGCTCTGTTGTGTGTTCCCCACACCTTCGAACCAGTATCCTGATGTATCCCACCCGATGTCCTAGTCCTCTTGGACCTCTCTGACATCTTTCTACTGCCGGATATAGAATACTCCACAATCTGTTTCCCTGCGGTAAGCCTTGCTGCTGGCGTAGGCTCAGCAAGGAAGCTCTCCACAAGAAGGGCTCGCTCCAGTACTCATGCCTACGTCAGAATGCTGAGGGAGATCATCGAAGCCCTGATCTCAAGCCTCAGTCCCTGCTCAAAGGTCCGGGCCCGGAAGAATGGGTCTTGTACCATGTTTGTGGAGTAGCGTGAGAGATCGGTAAATCTCGCTGAGTACTGGGCTACTGTCATGCTATCTTTCCACAGCTGTAGTAACTCATGGATGCACACAAAACAGAGGGTGGCTGAAATGAACTCCGAGCGGAAGAGTCTCTCGAATTCCATCCAATGTAGAGATGCCTCATTATGCACCTGGAGCATCAATCTCTACCATCTACCTCCTGCTGCGTGCAGGAGACTCGCCGCAAGGATCACAATACGATCTGATGGTGTCCCTAAGAATCTAAAGACTCGAGAAACAACCTCCAGCCAATCCTCAACTTATTAATGGTCCATCTCTCCAAGGAACTTGGGCGGCCTCTCCCGCTGAAACTCGTGCATTGCACTCAGGCGGCGTGCACTCTCCGCTGCTGGGGCTATTGTTATCGGTGGCCCAACGGGTAGAGGTACCGCTAGTGGATGTGTTGTAATGGGGCCCGGCACCGAGGCCTCATCGCTCGGTGGGCTGCCCTCTCGCACGTGACTGGGAACCCTAGCTGGTTGTCGTCATGGGGCCACCCTTAAAAGAAATAGGCGCGCTACAGTTAATACAGTAGACCTGGTGAGCTGACACAAAGTAATTAGAAAGAAAACTTTTGAAACACACATGCAATCAATGTTTTCGGGAACTGAGTCGGAAATCAGAAGTCAGGGTCCTGGTGTACGAATACTTCAGCCGCCGCACCAACACTGGACTCCCTGGACTGATAACCACACTCAATAATCTAATCATTATTGCTTCATAGAGAAGAAATTATCAGAGTCCTGAGTTCTGTGGTAGAACCGACTCATCTCATACAAATTTGTCACGACCCGTCCTCGGGGCCCGTGCCGTGACTACCCCAAGCCTAACTTCCATAGGTCAGGGGCTGGCGACTAGCACCAAAGGCGTAACTCTCGATAAAAGGGAAGACATTGCCTTCTTATAAGTAATCAAACACAACAGAGTATGCATGCTGATGTAAACACTAAGTAAAATGAGTACAAAAGTAAGTTCTGGAAAGTAAATGGGCCAGAATACAAACCCAACTGAAAGTACAGTACAACAGTAAAGAAAGAACATGTATAGTAATGTAAACCAGCAACCACTGAGTCTTCCCTTGGATATCCCACCTTATGGGTGGGTACATATGGTCTCCTCTGATCCTCGAGTCTGGTCATCTGCTCTGTGTACGTCCCACCAAGTGGTCCACCTCCAGGTACCGTCCCGCTCCACAATTCTCCACCTCGATCAGTGTTTTCTGTCGTCTGCATCCAACACAACATAGTGCGGGCATAGCCCATGAAAAGGTGAGTATACAATACTCAGTTGGGACCCCGAGACCCCTGAAGGTCTCCCAGAATCCACAAAGGAAAAACCACAAAGGACTGATACAAACATAAAGTATCAACCAACTCTACTTAGGTATATTCCCATACATATACCTAAGTCATCAATTCCATTTCGGCTCCGACTCACGATCCCAAGTTCAACCCAGTCCACACAGTAAAGCACAACCCAGTCCACACAGAAAATCAAGTCAATCACATCGATGATAATGACTGAAAGTCAAGACTCAGCTCATACAGGTATACTACTCACGAAGAGGGGTGGAGAAGATAGATGTAGCCTGTAAATCATCTCCCATGTCGAACCCATGTAGGATCCAAGTACAGAAGTCATCGCTGCCAAACCCACGTAGGATCAAAGTACAGTAACCATTGCTGTCGAACCCACGTAAGATCCAAGTTCAGTCATCATCGCTACCGAACCCATGGAGGATCCAAGTACAGTCATACTCACTACCGAACCTATGGAGGATCCAAGTACAGTCATCATCGTCGTTGCAATCGCAGCCACCTCTAGGGTTCCCACACACAGTACACTCGATTTCCAGAGGGTCTGCTCCTCGAGTCAAATGTTGATACGTCAACTGTCACGAAGACCAGAGTTGATGTATCCCATAGTTCCATCCCATGTAATATGGGAAAATCCAAGAAAAATGTGCCCATGTCATGGAGAACAATATGACCAAGCCATTTCCCTAAAGTACATGGCATGTAGGTAAGTGTTACACGCTGTGTCATCAGACACCGGGTACTGCCCATGTGATACGGCCCATGTTGCAGGGCTGGACATGTAGATAAGTAAGTAAACTGCGTGTAGTATGGTTACACACCGTGTCCAAACATCTAGGGTCAGTTCCATGTGCGCTGGCCATGCCTGGACGTCTGGTGGAGTACATGCCGATGTACTCCACCCCGTGTCCATGTATTTTTGGAATACATGCCGAGTTATCACGAAGCCGCTTCTTCCATGGTGAAGGTAGTACATGTCGTGCCTCTTGGCCGTGTGGTTCTTCCCATGTCCATGTATCTCAAGATTACACACCGAGCCTCACGAAGCCGCTTCTGCCATTCTATGATGAGAATACATGCTGTGTTACATGGACGTGTATTGTTTTCTGTGTCTGTGTATTTTCCCTGAATACACGCCATGTCCATCGAAGTCTCCTCTTTCAAACAGTGTGGAGAGTACATGTCGTGTGTCTAGAGTCACACGTCGTGTACTGATTTTCTAACGTCTGAAATGGAATCCACAGTACGCTTGTACTACACGTCATTTTCTCCTAGAGTACACGCAATGTATTCTGGCATTTTCCAGAAACGACGCCTCTGGCCAGAACGCCTCCTAAGGTGTCTGTTCTTCATTCTGATGATCCGATTTCTATGAAACTTCCACTTCTAGGTCACTCCGATTATCTAAGGCCGTTTACGATGTTTTTGGGCCTCAGATTGGCTCTGAAAACATAGATTGATTAACCGCTCAAGAACGTCCAAAGAACTCCACATATTCACAAGAACGACGGAGGAATCAAACCATGTTAGTTCGGTCCGGTCCCTTTTGCATTAGTCCAATAACAAGCTGTTTAAGAGGAACAACAACATGGAAGGAAAACCATTAATTACTCAATCCAAATACACCCCTACCTCGATTATCGAGGTCGAACATCAGCATCACGGGATAATGATTCATAGACGTCAACGGAGAGCGTCCGAGGAGGAAGCGACATATCCTCTTTTTGTCACGGAGAGAAGAAGAGGATTGCACGTCATTTATCTTCATGGATTCAGTGCTCTAAGTCGAAGAGGTGTCACTCTTCACGGAGAGGATGATGTTATTCAATGATGGAGGAGCTTCCTTCTTCCTTCACACAAGGATCTCATTCCAAATTCCCACACAACATGCCAATCCAAATTAAAATAAGGTCACCCCTAATTTTAATTGTTTATGCCATTCATTTCAAAATTTAATAATTCAAAACACTCATTAACTAAATGAAGTGGTTAAATTAATTGTTTAATGTGTGTTGGAAAGAGTTATGAGGGAGAGGGAGAGAAGGTGGAAGGGTTACACATTTAATTCCAAGGGGTTATGGAAAGTGAAAAGGTTGGGGCTCGTGTGGGCCCCACCTTACATTTACCCTCACATGGGTAGTTAGGATTCAAGTAGGTCCCACCAAAACTCCCCCACGTAGGATAAAACCACCATAGAAAAATAAATGAAATTTTTACCACAAATTTATTCACTTTTCATTTAATCCACATTTTTTTAACATCTCCTCCCGAGAAATCGCATCTTCGGTAAAGGTCCTCTTATGCAATTACCGGCACTGCGGTTTCATCGGTGCCCTCATATTTTAATTCCGAACACCAGTTCAAATGATAGAAAAACCCACTCATTCGTTCACTGAACGTACCCGAGCTAAACATCAAGAATTGATTCTGGGCACACAGGGCCTCAGAATCAAGTGCCATCAGAAACTGCGTACTCGTAAAAGCCCAAAGAATTTAAGAAATTTCCTTGAAATTTACGGGTTTTTACAGTCTAGTTTTAGTCAATTTCTGAAACCCGAAGGTGTCATGTTTCCATTGAATGTAAAGGAGAATGTGGTGATAATGAGAAACCAAAAGAGGTGTTGATAGGAATAAAAAATATCATGTTTATTCCTAATCAATTTTCCTAAAATACGAATAACATCATATACCAAATCCAACTCCCAAACTCATCAAAGAAGAGAAGGGTGATGTTTTAAAAGTGTTCTAGTAGTGGATTCCCTGAATAAAAGAAGGATCAATTTCCATCATGAAATAATGGTGTAAGGCGACACCTTGGAATGTTTATCAATGAAATAGTGAAATGATTTTGTGTGGGAATGAAGGACATAATAAAAATAATTTTAATGTGAAAATGAAGAGTACTATGGAAGGAAATGAAACTCATCCTAAGGAATCCTCTTTAGTAAATTTCCTTAAATGTGGGGGTCCTGGACAATACCTGAGTCAATTATCTCTTCTAAAGAATAAACTCGAGACCATGGAATGACCTATGTGGAAATAAATACATGATGAATTTTTGTATTGGTTTTTTATTGAGAACCTTAGTTAAAATTCTACTTAGTGGCTAACTATTTTTAAAGGATATCCATCATATTTATTTCGGAAATTATATTAATTTGGTTTTAGAAAAATAAAAACTATATGCCGAGTGGAAACCAATGAATTACATTAAGGCTAAAGGTCTGGAACCCATGAATGAAGTACAATAAGGGGTTGACACCAACCACTGAACTATGAGATGTCCTGATTAATATTTCACTATTTAGTTAAACAATTTGATAAATAAATATTAATAATGAACTCATAGTGTTGTTTTTTAGGTTTAGTGATTAATATATTAACCATATAGGGTTAGTGAAATAGTCAGAGACAAATATAATAACCTTTTTTATGGATCTTATGACCCATCAAAAGAAAATATTAGTAATTTAAAATAATGGTGGGGGAGTTCATTCATGGTTATCAATTTCATGGAGTATGGTGTGAATTAGAATTTGATCTAATAACATCCAAAAGATGAAAGTATTCATTTGAAATTATATCATATGATTTAAGTAAATTTGATTATATTCTTAGGCTGTAATTGAATTTCTCAACATGATAAAAACAATAAAAAAATGTTTTCATAATACCTTATTTTTTGTTGAACTGATGGTCTTTTAAATCAATGAAAATTTACACATTTGTGGCCCCCAACATTACAATGATGTTTCAATTTTTTCTTATTAGTTACCTCCATCACTCCCTATAAATATTTTATTTTTTCCACCATGTATATATCACTATTCTCAACTAGTGTTCTCCAACTTAGAGACCAATTTATATGTTATTCCATGTGACCTTTGTAGCTTGTATTCTCTCCCTTCTAGAGGATTTATTTCAAACCCCTCTCATGATGTGGTATTTGAAACATTTTAATTATCAAGTAATATGTCACCAAGATCAATTTTAAATTGAAAGGTCACAATTTAATTAAGGTGGGGAGAATGTGACACACTTAAAATCAAAAGTGGTAACATTATATTTGATAGCATGTATGACACATGACACCAAGATAATGTTTTACTGAGAAATAATATGTTATTAAAATATTATTATTTAATATAATGAAATATAACCTGGATATTAAATTACAAGTTATGAATAGTATTTACTAACTTATGAAAATATTTATTTTTCAATAATATTAAATTAATTCATATTTTACAAATTAATTTAAAATGAATATAAAAACTAATTCAGTATAAAGGGAATATTTCTATTGAAAACTATTTTTATTCTCACAAAGGTGTTTAATCTTAGTAAATTAAATTTATTAAAATCATTTAGGGATATGTAGGATCGAAATAGTGATGTAGATGCTCAATTTACAAGAGGGGGGGGGGGTGAATTGTACACTTTAAAAATTCCTTTGGAACCTTTAATGTTAGTCAAGAATAACCATGTTTTCCTTAAGAAAAGGAAAGGGCTAAGTTTAACAAAGTTAAACTTATGAAAATTAACAACACCTCTAATACCAAACAAAACTTGGAAAGAGATTCCAAAAGTAGGTTCCAGAAATATGGTTCCAGAAATTGAAACTTAAAAAAAGATTACAATATGATATTCTACCTTAAAGCGTATAGAATCTAAACGAAACAGAGTACAAATAAGGAAGTATAAGAAAGTTATACTTTCCATATAATACAGTATGCAGCAGAATATAAACAAGTAGTAGAACTACAAGTAAGAAGATATGAGTCTTTTAACCCAAAGAGAAGGGTATCGAACAACCTTGGATGAAGGTCCCTTGATTTGTACTTTCAAGCAAGTCTGTCTTACCCACATCAGGGTAAGCCCTCGATACGAAGATTGGAGTCTCTGTCTTGCTATCCCCGCAAGCCCTCAACTTCAAGGTAGTTGGCAACCTCTGTCTTCCTCAGCAAGGAAGCCCTCGAACTTTAAGGTAGTCGGTACCTCTGTCTTCCTATCCTCGGAAGCCCTCGAATGTAATCACCAACATTCGGAGTCGCACGAAGCTTTGAGAGTTAATAAGAGCCTCTCTCTCTAGAAATCACTTCAAGCATGTAATCACATGAGTCGAAGATCTGTTAGCCTTTCAGCCCTTTCAGCATTCAGTGTTCTGTATTCAGTCTCGAGCTCTTTCAAATGAGCTCCTATTTATAGGTAAGGTCGGCCTCCTTCCCAACAGTCATATTTTCCATAAATATCGGAGGGACTTGTACATGTGTCACTTAGACAACGGTTAGTTTATAACAAAATAGACGACATCATTTTATAACAAAACAAGTGTAACAGAATGTACGACATCGTTTAAAAACTAACTCAAAAGTTCAGAATGAAAAATTCGGAGTGAAAGTTCGGAGTGTAATGAAATACGGAGTGTATAAAACAAATATGATCAGATTCTATTTCATAGGTGAATTCAGAATGAGAATTCGTCATCAGAATTCGTAATGAGAATTCTTCATTAGAATTATTAATGAGAATTCCTCTTCAGAATTCAGAATGAGAATTCGTCATCAGAATTCGGAATGAGAATTCTTCATTAGAATTTGCAATGAGAATTCATTGTCAAACTTCATAAGGATTCATATACTGAGTTTGGAGAAGAACTTAACCAGAGTTCATATCTGGAATTCAGAATGAAACTTCCTTACAATTCTTATCCAGAATTTGAATCATAAAACAGAATAATTCATATCAAAGTTTCAACGATTTCGAGAAAATAGAAATGAATATGAATCTCATACTTAAGAAAGAAAATATGGATTAAAATATGATAAGGAAAATTTTTCTTATAAAAGCAATTTTCCTTATAAAATCAATTTTTCCTATAAAAGAAATTTTCCTTATAAAAGAAATTTTCCTTATAAAAGCAATTTTCCTTATAAAAGCAATTTTCCTTATAAAAGAAATTTTCTTAAAGATAAGGTGTTTGTGATTTTCAAAATAAGAAGGAATGGAAAATTCATAAGGAAAACCTTATTGACTCAACAATCTCCCCCTTTTTGGAAAGAACAAACATCCTTACGAAAAAGAAATTCTAAGAAGAAAAAAGCTTATCTCCCTTGTTTTAAGGATATAGATGAATACGACTAACTCCCCCTTAGGATTTGAAACTCTAAGGATCGTATTCTAGATTTCTGGAGTGATATTTCATTTATGAATAAGAATGTCTTCGTTAATGAAAAACTCCCCCTTAGATAAACTCCTATTAGAGTTCTTTTTCCTTAAGGATCTTTTCCTTCTCCCCCTTAGATAAACTCTTATTAGAGTTCTTCTTTTTCTTAAGGATCTTTTCCTTCTCCCCCTTTGTGATTTTCAAAAATAATTCGAGGGAATGGAAAAAATAACAAAGTACCTAAAAAATTAGTAATAACAATAATAGAAACAAGAAGCACAATTTTCATTAGATTTTAAATGTTGGCAACAAAGAAAATTAGATACAAAAAAAATATCGGATTAGTTATTTCGGATCTTTTTCCTTCGACCTAAGGCCCTTGAGAATAGTCTTGATCTTCTTCAGGTCTTTATGATCTTCTTCATCTTGCTTCTATAAGACAACTATTCTTGCAGATTGAGCTTCAATCTTTTCTTCCTGGCCTTTCAGTTTTTCTTCCTGAGATTTGATTTTTTTTCCTAAGCCTTCAACTTCTCTTCAAAATCAATCCAATGATCTCATTCAAATTTCCAGTTCTGAAAAACAGAATTCAACTTCCCATTCAGATATCTGACTTGGAGAATCCGGAAGTTCTTTTCATCTGTCAGCTTCTCTTCAAAGGAAGAAGTTGGCTCATTTATCTTTCTATCCTCAGTCTTAAAAGAATCATTGACATTGTCTTTGAATTCATCAAATAGCCTCATTTCTTCTACAGTCTTCCTCGACCAGTTTGTCATCCTTTTGCAAGATTTTCTATGAGCTTCGTAGCCAACAAAAAAGGTTTTGAACTGAGCCTCAATCTCAACGCACTTATCTATAACCATATATACGAAGTCTGATTTCTGATTTAAAGCATGTTGAAGTATCTGACATCTTGAGTCATTACTTGAGAAAGTCGGAATGGTTCCCACCAACTTCTTTAAAGACTGAATAACAATGTCATGTCCCAAGGAGGATGACTCCGAATCCGAGACTCTGCTTGGAGAATTTTCTTCTTCAATAAGGTCAAGCATTCTCTTTGAAGAACTACCAACTTCTTTTCTCTTCCTCACTTCTGAGCTCGGAGTATCAGCAAGAATTTGCTTTCCCTTGCCTTTTTTTGGAATAGAATCCTACTCCGGAGTTCTCTTTTCACTATCAGAAACTTGGACAACAATATCTTCCTCATCAGGAACTTTCTGAGCACCAACCTCTATGTTTTCCATCTGAGAAATATCATGTAGAAGTTTTTCTTCCTCTCTATGATAAGCTACTTCTTCTTCTCCTTTCACTTCTCCCATTGCTAGAGTAACTAGCTTCGAAGATTCAGCTTCTGAAGTTCAGAGCGATAAGTGTTCCGAAGGTGTCCCTTTATAATCATCTACTTGTTTCAACACATCTCCCTTTTCACCACTTCCTTCAGATGCATGTTCCTCTTCTTCCACTTTCTCAACTCGCTCTACTTCTTTAGCAGTCTTAGCAACAGCTTCTTCCGGAGAAACGAAATTTCTTCCTGGAGTCTCAGGAAGAGATTCCAATGAAAAAGATCTCAGAACATGAATACTTGTAGAAACCATCTCATTGAATTTCAAAAAATCCTAATCTACCTCAGTCTCAGACATCTTCTTCTTGAGCTTATTTTCTTTTTCTTCTTTTTCTAGCTCATCCGCAGTTATCTCCTTCAAGGCCTTAGCCTCTGCAGGGTCCAAGCCGAACTGAGGCTCCCCTTGCACTCTCTTCTCTTTCATCTCCCCCCATTTAGCAACTACCTCATCTGGGTATGCTTTCTTCTTCTTTGGTTTTGGAGGTGTGGAATGAACTTCCATAGACTTGGGATTCTATGATTCTACTTCCACTTTTTTCAACTTTCTCTTCCTTACTGTCTTAGAGGATTCCTGATCAGCAACTATCGGAACTGTTTCTTCTTGAGCTGGAAGATCAATAAACTGTCCAGAATCCTTGTCAAAAGCTACATCCATTCTCTTAAGAGTACCATCGCTCACCAGAATAATCTTGCAAACTCTTGGCCTAGATTTGCAAGCCTCCTTGAAAGACTCAAGGCACCAAACTATCAACTTGGAGCGGATTGCTGGATACATAATAATCTGAGCTCCCAGATTTCCTTTCTTCAAATTCTCAAGAGTGATAAGAATGTGATTCATCAAATTAAACTTCCTCAGATTTATCAGAAAATCTAGGATCCAGATCTCACTCTTCTTCAAGCTATCTTTGTCACCCTTCCTTGGTACGATAAGACCCTGTACCCATAACTCCAGAATCCGGAAATTTGTAGATAAACTAACAATCTTCGGAGCCTTGTCATCAGCCAGTCCGAGAGTTTCTAAGGCTTTTTCCTTGTAGAAGCTACCCTTAGAATCCGGTAACACATGAGAAATAAAATCAGCTTCACCTTCATTATTCAGCCCTACCAAGCTTTCTTCCTTGGCATATGAAAGTTTATAAGTCTTACCATAAGACTTAAAAGACAACTTGTCCCTTCCATCTTCCTGAAGAAATGAAACTGTCTCATAGAATTCGATAAGCAAATCCGAATACACTTCATCTTGATTCCCAGGTTTTGACACTGTAACATCTTCCCAACCATTAAGCTTGATATTCTTGGAAATAAGAGAGTCGTAGTTGTTAAAGAAATCCGGATGAACCAGCCTCTCTCTGTATAATAACAACTTCGAAATCGGCTTTTAAGAAGACATGTCTTGAGAAGCTACTTCCAAAGACATTCAGATTTGAAGACCTCTGAGAAGTTCGGAACAGAGAAAACTAAAGTTCGGAACGGCTTTAAAACAGAGAGGTAGAGATTTCGGGACACGAGAGCTTGAAAAATGATGTGGGACAAGTATTTGAGTCCCCTTTATATAGGCAATGAATCGACGGTCCAACTTCCTTGGTTGATCGAACGGTTGTGATAAGCTGAGATCAGATCTGACGGTTGAAAATGAATTCTCAAGAAAACTTGAATCCGATCTTTTTGGGGTTTTTATTCAAAGAAATAATTAAGAAAACTATAATCCGAAAACATAATACAAGAAAATGCCAGCAAGAAATAAAATGACTACGAAAACGTGAGTAAGGAAATCATACCTTTCGGATTGGCTGAGGAGGATTATTCGTAGTGGGTAATATAAAAATGACTACTAAAAAATCTTTATTATGAAAAGAAAAAGTTCAAAAAAACTTTACTAAGGAAAACAAACTCTGTATGAAAAACTCAGTATGAAAAACAAACTTAGTATGAAAAACAAACTTAGTACGGAAAACTCCGTTATGAAAATATCAGTACGAAATTTTCCATTCCGGATGTTTTTAATACGAACACTTCCATTCCAGAAGTATTCTGTAAAAAAATGTCCATTTTGGAAAATTGTTGTTCCGGAAATTCCATTCTAGAAATATTCGTTCCGAAAAGTTTGAAAACATATTTTGAAAAACTTTGCTATTCTATCAAACAAATCTATCAGAAGGCAAAGATTTTGTGAAAATATCAGCAAGTTGATCTTGTGTTCCAATAAACTGAAGAATAAGATCTCCTTTAAGTGTGTGATCCCTAAGAAAGTGATGCCTAATATCTATGTGTTTTTCATGGGAGTGATGTGCAGGGTTCTTACTAAGGGCAATGGCAATTGTGTTATCACACAAAATTTGAGTTTTTGTAAAACTCAAGCCATAGTCTGTGAGTGTGTGTTGCATCCACAACACTTCATCACAACAACATCCAGCTACTACATATTCAGCTTCAGCAGTGGAAAGTGCTACAGAATGCTTCTTCTTGCAGGACCATGAAACTAATGAATCTCCTAATAAATGAAAATTTCCAAATGTACTTTTCTATCCATTCTACATCCACCAAAGTCAGCATCAGAAAATCTTTTTAAAACAAAATCATTTCCAGAAGTATAAAATAATCCTAGATCCGTCGTTCCCTTAAGGTAGCGAAAAATTCTTTTTACCGCTTTTAAGTGAGATTCCTTAGGATTGGATTGATATCTTGCACATAAGTATACTGAAAACATTAAGTCTGGTCGACTAGCTGTTAAGTATAGTAGACTTCCTATCATACCTCTAAAATATGATTGATCTACTGGTTTCCCAGCTTCATCAAGATCTAAAGAGTTTGAGGTACCAATGGGAGTACTTATACTCTTAGTGTTGTCATAACCATACTTTTTAAGAAGATATTTAATATACTTATGTTGAGATATGTGGGTTCCTTCTGGTTTTTGAGAAATTTGAAAACGCAGGAAAAAGGTTAACTCACCCATCATACTCATTTCAAACTCAAATTTCATTAGAATAGAAAAAGAGTCAGTCAAATATTGCTGAGTTGAATCAAATATAATGTCATTAACATAAATTTGAACAATCAAAACATTTTTCTTATCTTTATTTATAAAAAGGGTTGGATCTTCACTTCCCTTAACATAGTTATTTTGAAGAAAAAATACAGTGAGTCTATCGTAATATGCTCGTGGGGATTGTTTAAGACCATACAAATCTTTGATAAGTCTAAAAACATGATCTGGATGTTTTGTATCTTCAAATCCAGGAGGTTGTTCAACAAAAACTTCCTCTTGAACATAACTATTAAGAAAAGCACATTTCACAACCATTTGAAAAAGTTTGAAATTAAAGAATGCTGTAAAAGCAAGTAGAATACGGATAGATTCAAGTCTAGCTATTGGAGCATAGGTTTCTTCATAGTCTATTCCCTCTTGCTGATTATAGCCTTTAGCAACTAGTATATCTTTATTTCTTACTATGACTACATTTTCATCACATTTATTTCTGAAAACCCATTTTACTCTAATAATAGAAGTTTCCTTAGGTCTTTCAACCAAGTTCCAGACTTTATTCATTTCGAATTCATTTAGTTCATCTTGCATTTCTTTGATCCAATCATCATCACCTAAAGCTTCATCAGTGCTTTTTGGTTCTAATTGGGAATGAAATGCTAGATGTTCTACTTCATTTCTTAAGGAACTTCTAGTCCTTACAGGTTGATTTACATCACCAATGATACTATCACTGGGATGATTCTTAAGAAACATCTGATTTGGGTTTTGTAAAACATGTTCATCAACATAGGGTAGAAAATCTTCTGGGGTAAATGTTTCAAAAGTATCTTCTAGGACATTATCCTTATCAGAATATTCTTCTATCAAAGTTTTATAATCTGTTTTTGAAAACACATCTGAGGATGTAGGCTAGGATGGTTTGAAAACAAAAGGATCTGACTCATCAAATTTTACATGTACTGTTTCCTCAATAGTGCAAGTATTTTTATTAAAAACTCTATAAGCCTTAGAGGTTGTGGAATAGCCTAAGAAAATCCCTTCGTCATATTTTGGTGAGAATTTATGTAGGTTATCTTTAGTATTCAGAATGAATACCTTGCAACCAAAAACCTTGAAGTAAGATAGTCTTGGTTTTCTGCCGTTCCATAACTCATAAGGAGTTTTATTAAGAAAAGGTCTAATTAAAACTCGATTTATAGTATAACAAGCAGTACTTACAGCTTCAGCCCAGAAATGTCTAGCTATATAATATTCAGTCAACATGGTTCTACTTATCTCTTGAAGAATTCTATTTCTTCTTTCAACTACACCATTCTTTTGAGGAGTTCTAGGTGCTGAAAAATTGTGAGTAATACCTTTTCTACTACAAAAAGTTTCAAAATAAGAATTTTGAAATTCTCCTCCATGATCACTATGAATAGTTTTCAATGGATGTTTTTTCTCATTTTTAACTTGAGCTCTAAAACTTTTGAAATTGGAAAAAGCTTCAGATTTCTTTGATAGAAAATAGACCCAAGTAAATCTAGTGTAATCATCAACTAGAACAAACACATAGTATTTGCCTCCAATACTTCTAGTTTGTGTTGGACCAAAAAGATCCATGTGAACTAACTCTAATGCATCGGTTGTTGAGACTTCACCAATTGACTTAAAACTAGATTTATGTTTCTTGCCATATTGACAAGGATCACAAACTTTAGAAGAATCAAATCTAAGCTCCGGTAGATCCTTAACTAGTTTCTTCTTAGAGAGTTTACATAGGTTTCTGAGATTACAGTGTCCTAGTCTTCTATACCATTACCAGGAATGATCTTCCATTGCACTTAGGCAAGGTAAATCTTGACTTCTGAGGTCTTCTAGGTTCAAAGTGTAGACATTCTCTTACCTATTGGCTGAGAGAATAAATTCATCCTTGGAATTGTGAACTAAATACTTATCATTCCTAAAATTCACAAGGTAACCTTCATCACATAACTGACTTATGCTAATGAGGTTGTGCTTAAGACCCTTACAAAAAGAACATTTGAAATCAAGGTTTTACCAAGAAGAAAAATATTACCAATACCAACAATCTCTCCTTTAGAATTATCTCCGAAAGTTACTTTTCCTCCTTTCGTTTTGATAATCTTTTCAAAATAGCTTTTTTTACCAGTCATGTGCTGGGAACATCCACTATCCATGTACCATGTATTGTTGCTGGTACTCTCTTTATTTTCCTAAAATTAAGAAGAAAATTAGACTTTAGGAATCCAAAATTTCTTGGATCCGAGATTTCCAGACAATAAAATTTTAGGAACCCACATCTTCTTAGAGAAATAAGATTTGTGAAATCCTAAAGATTGGGTTTTGTTTAAGGAACAATTCTTTGCCCAGTGACCACCACATTGACATTTAGTACAAAATAGGGCACTTTGAGGAACAAAATAATTGTTACTAAAAATTGGTTATGCATGGGTATAACCAAATCCGTATTTATTTCTTAAAGGTCGTATTTGGGAATACATCTAATAAAAAATTTCCTTACCATGGGTAAAGTTTGATAAACACTTCTTTAAGGAAAAAATTTCGGACTTGAGTTTTACAACCAAGTTTTTATCCTCAAAATCATTAGTTTTTGAACTAGAGTTATCCTCGGAAACATTTTTCTTAGAAATTACTTTTTCTAATTCTTTAGAAAGTTTGTTCTTCTCAGAACTTACATCCTCAAGATTTTTTGTAATACTTTCAAAATCAGCATTTTTCCTATCAAGATCTTTAGAAAGATCTGATATTTTTTTGTAAGAATAGAATTCCTAGAGTTTGCTTTATCAAGTTATTTATTGAGTTTGGAATTCTCAATTTCAAGAAGTTCAACAAACCTAGAGACTTCTTCATAAGTAGGTAAAGTATTTTCATAATCAGAAGAAGATTATTCATTAGAAGAGTTATAATACTTACTATCATTAGAATTTAAAGAAACATTGGTCAATGATTCACCATTTCGTACCTTAACCATAAGACAATGATTATCGATAGGTAATCTGGCTATAAGACCAATATTCTTCTGTCCTGAAGATTCATAATTGGAAGATTCATCTGAAGAGTCACCACCACTGGCACTCCAGGTGTCATTAGCTTTCAGAACATTCTTAGCTTTGGCTTTATAATACTTCTTTTTGTTCCTTTCAGAATGCCTTTCTTTCCTTTCTTTCTTTTTGAGTAAAGGGCAATCTGGTCTAATATGTCCAGATATCTTGCATTCATAGCAAGTAACTTCTCCATCTTTCTTATCTTTCCTTTTCTTTTTCTTATACTTAGATTGAAAATTTCTCTGGCCAGCTATCTTGTTCATCCTTCGAGCAATATTAGCTAACTCATTTTCTGAGACTTCACTCTCACTAGATTCAGATTGGAAAATAACTTTCTTAGACTTGGATCTGGTTACTCTCTCAGGAGTCTTATCTTTCATCTGATTTGAAGTTGTTGTAAAAGGAACAATACCATTTCCATTATTCTTTTTGATGTTGTCAGCATCTCTCTTCATTCTTGTTTCATGTTGTAGAAGAGTTCCAAATAGCTCATCAAGAGTAATTTGTGTGACCTTCCTATTCTCATCTATAGCTGTTCTCTTGGACTCCCACTCATTGGGCATAAAATCAATTATCTTATCCACAAGAGCTTCATCATCTAGACCTTTCTCTCAAATATACTATAGACTGTTGACTATAGTCATAAATTTCTATTGAACTTTACAGATAGGTTCTCCATAAGGAAAATTGAAGCCATGATATTCAGCTCTAAGCATATCTCTTCTAGTCTCAATCACCTTAGAAGTCCCAAAGTGTGTAACTTCTAACTTCTTCCAGATACAGTTAGCTTCTTCACAAGAAATAATTTGGCTATATATATTTAGAGTCCTTGAACACAGTAAAGTAATGCGTACCTTATAATTGAGTTGATATTCCTGCTTTTCCTGATTAGTAAAAGTTCTGACTTCCTTGTCGGGAATTTTATAATCTCCAGTAAGCATAACAAAGTTATCTACTCCAGTATTGATAACAAAAGTCTTCATACAATCTCTCTAGTATTCATAATCATTACCATCAAAGATAGGTGGTCTTGTAGGATTCAGATTATCAATCGAACCAACATTAACTCCTGCCATACTTAAAATAACTTTGCACACAAACTTGTTAGTAAAAGTTCGTAACAACAAAGTTCAGAATGGGAATGTTCGGAATGAGAATGTTCGGAATGATAAAATGAGCAAGAAAAACTTATTCGTAAGTATAAGTATTTCATATACCTCCTCTGATACAAATTGTAGGATCGAAATAGTGATGTAGATGCTCAATTTACAAGAGGGGGGGGGGGTGAATTGTACACTTTAAAAATTCCTTTGGAACCATTAAAGTTAGTTAAGAATAACTAAGTTTTCCTTAAGAAAAGGAAAGGGATAAGTTTAACAAAGTTAAACTTAAGCAAATTCACAACACCTCTAATACCAAACAAAACTTGGAAAGAGATTCCAAAAGTAGGTTTCGGAAATATGGTTCTGGAAATTGAAACTTAACAAAAGATTACAATATGAGATAATACCTTAAAGCGTATAGAATCTAAATGTAACAAAGTACAAATAAGGAAGTATAAGAAAGTTATACTTTCCTTATAATACAGTATGCATTGGAATATAAACAAGTAGTAGAACTACAAGTAACAAGATATGAGTCTTTTAACACAAAGAGAAGGGTATCCAACAACCTTGGATAAAGGTCCCTTGATTTATACTTTCAAGCATGTCTTTCTGACCCACACCAGGGTAAGCCCTCGATACGAAGATCAGAGTCTCTGTCTTGCTATCCCCGCAAGCCCTCAATGTCAAGGTAGTTGACAACCTCTGTTTTCCTCATTAAGGAAGCCCTCGAACTTTAAGGTAGTCGGTACCTCGGTCTTCCTATCCTCGAAAGCCCTCAAATGTAATCACCAACATTGGGAGTCGCACGCAGCTTTGAGAGTTAATAAGATACTCTCTCTCTAAAAATCACTTCAAGCATGTAATCACATGAGTCGAAGATCTGTTAGCCTTTCAGCCCTTTCAGCATTCAGTGTTCTGTATTCCATCTCGAGCTCTTTCAAATGAGCTCCTATTTATAAGTAAGGTCGGCCTCCTTCCCAATGGTTATATTTTCCTTAAATATCGTAGGGACCTATACATGTGTCACTTAGACAATGGTTAGTTTATAAAAAAATAGACGACATCGTTTTATAACAAAACAAGTGTAACAGAATGTACGACATCGTTTAAAAACTAACTCAAAAGTTCGGAATGAAAACTTCGGAGTGAAAGTTCGGAGTGTAAGGAAATACGGAGTGTATAAAACAGAGATTATCAGATTCTGTTTCATAGGTGAATTTGGAATGAGAATTCGGAATGAGAATTCATCATCAGAATTCGTAATGAGAATTCTTCATCAGAATTCGTAATGAGAATTCCTCATCAGAATTCGGAATGAGAATTCGTCATTAGAATTCGGAATGAGAATTCTTCATTAGAATTCGTAATGAGAATTCGTTGTCAAACATCATAAGGATTCATATCCTGAGTCTGGAGTAGAACTTAACTAGAGTTCGTATCCAGAATTCAGAATGAAACTTCCTTACAATTCTTATCCAGAATTCGGATCCTAAAACAGAATACTTCATATCAAATTTTCAACTATTCTGAGAAAATAGAAATGAATCTGAATCTCATACTTAAGAAAGAAAATATGGATGAAAATATGATAAGGATAATTTTTCTTATAAAAGTGATTTTCCTTATAAAAGCAATTTTTCCTATAAAAGCAATTTTCCTTATAAAAGCAATTTTCCTTATAAAAGCAATTTTCCTTATAAAATAAATTTTCCTTATAAAATCAATTTTCCTAATAAATGAAATTTTCCTTATAAAAGCAATTTTCCTTATAAAATCAATTTTCCTTATAAAAGCAATTTTCCATATAAAAGCAATTTTCCTTATAAAAGAAATTTTCTTAAAGATAAGGTGTTTGTGATTTTCAAAATAAGAAGAAATGGAAAATTCATAAGGAAAACCTTATTGACTCAATAGGATATTGTTTAAAAATAAATTTTATATATTCAATCAAATATTTTTTATATTAATCCAATATATTTTTTATGCATAAGAGAAGAACAAACCCGAAATTTTGTACAAAAATCAATATTTTTATAAAGGCAATTTTACCTCCTTTTAATGGAGAACCCATTTTAAATAAAATTTCGTAAATTTAATAGATTTTAAATGATAAAATAAACATTAAAATTTAAATAGAATCATAAATATTATGCCAGGGTGAATTTTCGTTATTTTTCAAAGAATTTTCAATATTTTGATAAATAATGTAAAATACATAATTTTAATAAAACATTTATTTCTCATATAAATTATTTACAGTGTTAAATTATATTTTGAATTTCTTTCAAAGTCAAATTATTTTAATTATACAAAAATTAACCCAATTTAGATTTTTTATGTCTATTTCAGTTTGAAGTTTTATATAAAAACATACCAAACTTTTGAACATTTTTTACTTTAAAAACCCTCTTTGTCAACCCATAAATAGGATTAAATTTAAATTAATTTATGAAAACAATATGATTATTATTTGGAAAAAAGGATTGGATATTTAGAATAATTGTTATTTATAATGTCATTTAAGATCAACTTAGCTTTTGACCAAAATGTTTTGTGAAAGTAATTGAAACTAATTATTATGATAATGAGGAAGCTTATGTTAACAAGAGAATAAAACTTAATCTTAAGGTCCAAAATTACATAAAACCCTATCCAAATGGAATTTTATGGAAATATTTATACCATATCCTCCATTATGTAGAATTGTTTCTATAATTATATCCACTTTCATTGGTAAAAACATGGTTAGAATTCCCTCTTCCAAAATTTACAAGAGTTCCACTCCCCCACCATTATAAAAGGTACTAAAGACTCCCAAATACTAACACCTATAAAGAAACTTTGGATCAAACAACATCTACCCAAATAGTTCCAAACAAATCTCTCACATCAGCCTAAATTCCTCTCCTTGCGATCGTACCATGATTCATTGTTTTAATTCACTCTTATACCAATGTATTAAACTTATATTTCATTGAAAATTTCATGTATAAATACAAATTTAACATTATTTTTGGTTCATTATTTTAATTATGTTCACTTTTAAAAAGTCCTCTTTCACTTTTTATTATGTTTTTGTTATAGGTGCAAGTGATTTGGAAGGCCCAAGAAGGAGTTGATAAAAAATGGTCCAAATTGCACAGGAATCTAAGAGCATCTTTGGGAAAAACCAAATCCTTATACTTATTATTGAGTTCAAATATACTGAAGGTTTAAGTAGTGATCCAAAATTTACTAGTATAAATCTTTCATGAATGAACCCAATCCAAATCCATCCATTCCCAGGCCCATCTGAACCAATATTTCTAATAAAAGGAATCTTCACGGAGTCAAAATCTTGCCTCAGTGTTTCGGAAATATAAATGATTATTTACCATAGGAAGATTCCAAATTTGATAGGGAGAAGTACAAAATGTCTTAAAACATTTCATTAGTATTATGGAATGATAGATAATATTTTCTAGTGGTTAAAAATTTTGGGTCAATTTGTTTCTCAAAATCTGGGTGCCCAAAACCACTTTCCATTTTGGCTATAATAGAACACCTTGGGCACCTCATTTAGGAGTTTAAATAGGAGGATATGTGATAGCATTTTGGAGTCCAAATGGAGTCCTATACTAAATCTTATAAGTTCTTGAGGATATGGGATGTGTGACCTCATCATTATTTTCTTCCTCCCCTCTCGCGGAGTTCTAAACTCCTCGTGATCACCTGGGGAGGAACATGTTATAAATCTCTAGATTCATGTTTGTAATATTTAAATTGTATTTTTTAATTAAAAGTTTATATGTTGTTTTTATCCATATTATATTCTTATTTAATTTAGTTATGTTCAGGTATGTCATGCTCAACTCAAATGATCAATCTTGGGGGTACCCTTTCATTTGATGATTCACACACCATTCATCACTTTTTCTTACCCCTTTCGATTGTGGTGTTTGGGTGGTTGAAATTGTTCATTTTAAATCACATAAACACTACCCTAGACATGTAATTTAATATTAGGGAAACACAAATAAATAACATAAAAACATATACAACACATCAATTTATTTTTGTGTTTCCATCGTGAGTTTCAGTTATGAATCTGAACACAAATCACTCAATCATCAGTGGTATCAAGTGAATCTTTTTTTGATTTCCAATGAACCATTGGAGGTATCCATGTATAAAATCAGAAATATTATGGTTATATATGTTATTAATCAAGGATTAAAATATCATAACCACATCTATTAAAGCGATGAAGTTTGATCATCATTACATTTCCCCAGGTTGATCACACTTAATTAATCTTGTTCATTTCTACTTTGTTTTATCACATTCATTTAGTTATTGTCATATTTAATCATAATATACCATGTATTCCAAAACCCCATTACCCATTAATTTAATCCAAACCATATTATTTTTAATTAATGATCCAAGGATCTGTCATGAGATGACCTTGTGTTCCTTCTATACTGTAGAAATACTAGTAAAAACTAAACAACTAATTTGACATGCTCGACAATGGGATCAATCATTGACAATATTAACGGGGATACAAGATCATTTATGTGTCTCTTTCATTCATTTTATTTCTATGTTTCCATTCTTTATTAGTACTTCTTTCAACATTCCCCCATCCCTTTTAATTATCATTGTTTTTTTATTTCTGTTTATTTTTTTGTGTTCTTACTCTCTCTATCTCTCTCAAATTATGTAGTAAAAAATTATGTTTTATTATACATTTTCATTTCATAATTGTTTTTATTTCATTAATATTCAAATATTTAAAAAAACAACAAAAAGAAACAATCAATCAAAATGGAAATCATTGTTTCATGATAAGATTAAGAAAAGAAATAGTATATTAACTTGTCCCTGAAATTGAAAAGTCACATCACTCAAAAATTAGATCTTATAGATTAAGAAATTAATATAGTACTGAGGAACCCCTTATGGAACCTCAAGTGGTCCCAAATAAGAAAACAAATAAACCAAATCAATCTCATGAATAAAAGTATGCAAATAAGTGGTATTTAAATGGATTGACCACCCCATATGTGGGGTACCAACCTTCACATTTCCAATATACTGAAAAAGAATCCAAATTTGAGGTAAGATCGGGCCTCATCCACATCCTTCAAAAATTACATGGTCTGTATGGTGAGGACAATCACAAACAACTAAAAGAGTTTTACATAATTTTCTTCCCAATGAAACCATAAATTGTGTTTGATAAAAAAATTATGTTTCAGGATTTCCCTTTCTCCCTTGATGGTGTAGCTAAATACGGGCCACACTATCTTCATAACAAAATTTGGGATGGAATGAATTGAAGAGACTCATTTTAGATAAGTTTATCCCTTCCTTCCAAACTACAACATTTTGGAATGAAATCTACGATATTTGGAAGTTACAAGGAGAGACCCTTCATGAATACTAGGGGAGATTGAAAAGAATTTCTCAAGCTTCCCCCACCACTATATTAGTAAAAAATTATTAATAAAATACTTATGTTAAGAAATTATCCCCATGGATCATGGAATGATAGATTCTAAATCTAGTGTATCCCTTTTTAATAAAACTCCTTCGGCTTCTCATAACTTAATAGACAACATGTCTCAAAATTCACAACAATTTGGTACACAAGAAACTGCACCAATCCAAGGAGTTCATGAGGTACGTCATTCATTCATAGAACAAAAGTTATATGATAAACTTGATGAGATGTATACCCTTCTATGAAAATTATTTGAAGTAATAGGTAATTCACACTATCCTCCTATTCCATTACACTGTTATATTTGTTCTGATAGCACTCGTTTTTCTGACCAGTGACTATAACATTAAGATTCATCTGAGTCTTATGATGTAGTATTCCTTGCACGTCCATTCCACAAAGCACCACCATTCAAGTAAGAACCATTTAGGCCAAATCCAAACCCCGGGTGGGAAGAAAAACAATAATACAGATAAGAAATAAAACCAAGCTACCCCAAGCATAATTGGTATCGATAAGTCCAAGGTATGCAACATTCTTATCCCTCAATATCTTAAAACAATCCTCTTATTCCCAAATATAAACCAAGACTTAAGGAAATGTTAATGAAAATGGACACCCAGAACCTCCAGTTCCAAAAAAATACAAAATTTTTAATTCAAGACATACAAATTCAACTAGGACAACTGGAAAACACCATCAGTGAGATTAAGATGCATGGTTCAGGACAATAACTATCACAACCTTTTTCCTATCCAAAAGACAAAGGTAATGTTTCTTCAATCACACTTCGTATTTGTAAGGAAGTTTCATTGTCCAATGATTCTATGCAACAGTTATGACCCCATATTGAAAACACTCTTTATCCAACAATAAAATATTCTAATGAAGAAAATCTAAACAAAAAGTGTGAACCAGTTATCATCAAGGATTTCCATGAATAATCAATTCCTCTTCCTTTCCCCCAAAGACTCTTATAATCTAAGAAGAATTTTGATAATGAAATTGATTATGAAATAATGGATAAATTTAAAAAGGTCCAAGTTAACAGTCCTTTATAGGATTCAGTTAAACAAATACCAAGATATAACAGATTTATTAAAGAGATTTCCCCCATAGATGGAGGTTTAAGGAGAATAAGAGAGCCAACCGGGGAAGGAATGTCTTAGCATTGATTCTACCAACAGTTCTAACCATATGAATGGATTTAAGGACTTTCACTATACCTTGAACCATATGGGATACATTCTTTTTAGATTATATGATATACTTAGGTTCTTAGATTAATGTAATGCCTTACTATGTGTAAAATGTTTTGTAGGATGTAGAACTTTAACCAACATGAATCTGAGTGAAACTTGCCAACTGAAGTACAAAAAACCCATCATGAGTGGTCGTGGAAATCCTTATAAAAGGGAAGAATATCATTTCCCTTACTACTTATACATTGTTGAGATGAAGGATAACTGACCCCAAGAAAATTCCCCTAACATACATGGAATTCCATTCTTGAAAACAGAAAAGACAATCATCAATGTCCACAATTGTACACTTTCCCTGGAGTTCAATGGAGAAAAGGTGAGTTCTAACATACATGAGGCTATGGAACGCTCCATTGAAGAAAAATATACTCTTCCTATCTATTCTATGTAAGTGATATAAAATGACAAAAAAAAAACAATTCTCTTCTTGACCCATACACTGATTCATTTTTCAATTCCTCACTCCTACATGATTTTTGTTTTTATTCAGGTTTTGAGTGTTGTGTGAGTCCTAAAAGGTGTAAATTATGTACTTTAATAGATATGTGTGTTTATTCTGAGGTACCCATGACTATAAATGATTATGAAAATCTCATATCAATATATTCTTTATTCTTATACAATAAACAAGAGCATATAGATAGTTTCACGGACCTCACTCTCCCAAAATCTTCTCCCTCAATCCACAAACCACCATTGTTGGAATTAAAAACACTTCCATCAAATTTAAAATCTATCAATCTTGAGGTATTGACCAATTTCTCATAATTATTTCCAAAAACCTATTTTTATAGAAGGAATCCAAACTGATCATTATTTTGAGAGCATGTAAAAAGAAAATTGGATGGACATTGACTATTACTTGTAGGATTAGACTATATATTTGTATGCCCCATATGCTTTTAGACAATGAGGCTAAGCCTATAAGGAAAGCTCAAACCCGATTAAATCCCACTCTCCTTAAAGTGGTAAAATTTTAATTCAACAAATTACTTACATATGGGATCATTTATTCTTTATCTAACAGTAAATGGGTCAGCCCAATGCAGATTGTTCCTAAAAAACTGGAATAAATGTTGTGTCCAATGAACAGAATGAACTTGTTCCGACACATGTGAAAAATAGTTGGTGAGTCTAGATTGACTATAATTGAATGAACCAAGCCACATTAAAGAACCAATTTTCTATTCCTTTCAGTGATCAAATTTTAGAAATATTGGCTGGTAAGTCCCATTATAACATCCCGTCTTATTATTACATAACTTTTCATTACATTTTACAAATAGAGGATCTTTAAAGTCTAGTGTCTTGGAAATCAAGAGAAATATACATGAAAACAACATAAAACATTCTTAAAATCCACTTTTAATGCTTCATAATAAGTTTATCCTATGTACAATTACTCCATCTCATAACCGGGATACATACATCAAAGGTAAGGGTGAGCATGAGGCCCAGTAAGGAAAGCAAGTGAAACAGTTTACATGTGAAATTGAGCGATATCAATAAGATCATGGAGATAAAGAGGCATATCATAATAATAGCTTGTTAAAAAAATTTAATATGTGACTACAACTTTTAATTTATACATTCATGAACATATCACCAAGGATCATCTCCATGGTGTCATAAAAATTACCATGTTTATTCACCAAGTTATCATGAAACTTGTCATCTCTAGATATTAAATTATTTACCCAATGTATTGAAGAACTATCATGACACACCCTTAATATGTATTTATATTAATGTTATCCACATATATCATAATCATAATTTTCATAAATAAACCAAATAGAGTAAAAGAAATGGGTTTCATTTCAAAATCGTGACGTTTTAAAAGTGCTTAAAAAATAGATCATTATATCATTTATAACCCATTGAATGTTGGTGAGGGTTATATGTTTGTAAATTCTAGAATAAAATAGTTAAATTTCATTTCTGGATGAATACCCCTAGAAATGAAATAGTTTTGTGTATTCAAATAAATAAAAAAGGATAATTTCTTGAGGAAAAGAGAGGGATATTTTGAGACGAAAATTCTACAACATAAAAGCTATACAACAGGGCTTTAGAAAATGTTGACCAGAGAGGGGACAAGAGTCACCCACTCATAATTAACTCATAATAAAGTATTGTTACCGAATAAAAAAGAAATAATAACATGGAATGGATATTTGAATGACATACCACATGAAAACAAAACTTGAAGAAAAGAAAAGATGCAATTTCTTTTACAAAAAATTCGGCAGTCTAACGACGTCGCTTAAAAATTCCCAAAATAATGTTGATGAGACTAAAAATGGAATCTCATCATTTGTACAGAAAAATGGACAGTAATAATGAAATATAAGATCATACCCTCCCTATAATATTGAAACTAGAATACATAACATAAATGAAGTCAGGGATAAAAAGAGGAGGGTGAAAGGTTCCCTTACCTTAAAGAGTAACTAAAAAAGTTAGATGGTTGGGACCATAGGGGGTTTGAGGGAACCTTGGAAGGACTCCTTTGTAGGTAATAAGACTGTTTTTTCTTGTAGTTGTATTTTGGAATGAACGGAATGAGGGAATGGCCTGGCATTTATAGCAAAAGTGAGGGAATATTTTATTAATTTCCAAGGGACACCTCATTAGTGGTATTTGGAAAACCATGGGCTTTACCATGGTATTTGGACATGGTATTGGCCACTTGGGACACCTCATAACATATATTACTATTCAAAAGTCAACCGGTATTGTTACATCATTATTACATCATTAATTATGTCATTAATCACTTTGAAACTCAAACCTGTATTTTTTTATATTCACCAAAAAACAAAACATTTTATAAAAATATCATAAATTAAAAAAAATCTAATATCGATACCTTGAATTCCAAAATGAAATCCATTTTATGGAAATAATTTTCTAATTATGAGATATTTAATTTTTAAGTAAAAACACTATTTACCCAAAAAATACTAATACTTCACTATAAATTCTAAAAGAGTTCATTACATATTCCATTATGTCACATTACCTAATAAAGATGCCTAAAATATATTAATAATTTCCTAAGTGAGGTTACTATTCTATTGGTCATATTAGCATTTATAAGGGTAATATTACTATTCATAATATATTATTCACCAAAAATTACGTTGGCCTTATTCGACTCTAACTTTCTTACCAATCACAACTGTAGAAGACCATTTTTTGAAAATAATTTCACATTATTAATTATTTAATGTATTTAAAAATATTTTAAAATAATCTTTTTAAAAAATTCACCAATAATAGGTAACTTCAATAAATTCATCCTATATTTATTTTAACATTTTAAATCCACAAATTTAACATAATAAGAAATAACAATTTTATTTATCCGGAAAGATTACAAAACGTAACTAATGTATCGTTACATATACCATTATTACACATGCATAGGACCAAAGTGTATGGTGTGTTAAGGTGATAGAATCTTGGGGAGGCTCGGACAACATTGCCTGAGTGGTGATTTCTATCATCTTGAACATATTCCATAGGATATTCCATTCAAGATTTACATGTTGAAGCCCGACTTGGGCTTGGTCCAGAGCAATTCCCAGAGATGAGACCTCCTTCTCAAGGTCTGAATAATGGGCTTCATACGGCCCGATTCTACTGGATGAGGCCATCAACTCCTCATTCTGTATTAATTAACCTAGATCACCTGTATTTATAACCTTAAGAGTTTATTTTCCAATAGTCATATTGACCAATGATCATATAACAGTCAAAACCCAATAGTCTCATTTTAATTATATTCACTTCAGTAATTAAAGGACATAGTTTTGTTGAGTATAATAAAAAATAACACACAAATTAGGGAAACTAATATTATTAAAAAGTTTGGGTTGTTACATTATTCCCCCCTTAAAAAATTTGGTCCCTGATATTTTAACTCATACCCTCTGAAACGAAAAGGTGTGGGTACTTCTACATCATATACTTCTCAGGTTCCCATGTGGCTTATTCACATTTGTGGTTCCTCCACAACACCTTAACAAGGTGGGGAGTCATGTTACATAGAACCTTTTCCCCGAAATCTAATAACCCCACCGGCTTCTACTCATAAGATAGGTCATGTTACAATTGTACCATCTCTAGATTAACACATGTGAAGGGTCAGGTATGTATTTCCTCAAGATGGATATGTGGAAGACATCATGAACTTTTTATAGATTTGGCGGATGTGCAAGCCGATAGACCACTGCTCCTACACGATCATGGATTTCATAGGGGCTAATGTACTAATAGATGTGCTTCCTTATATTCCCAAACCACGTGACTCTATTCCAAGGTGAAATTTTAAGAAATAAGTTTTCAACAATGTCGAACTCCAAGTCCCTTCAATGATTTTCGGCATATCTCTTCTGCCGGCTCAGAGCAGCCTTAATGTGTTGCTGGATGACATGGAATTTTTCTATCATCTATTTTACAAGATCAATCCCAAAAAGATTTCTCTCACCTGATTTATTCCAAAAAGTATGATTTATACATCGCTTACCATATAGAGATTCATAGGGTTCCATTTGAATGCTCGAGTGGAATCTATTGTTGTGAGAGAACTCAATTAAAGGGAGATGTTTATCCCATCCACCTTTAAATTCCATTGAGCATGTTCTCAGCCTATCCTCAAGTGTTTGAATAGTCTTTTCAGATTAGACATTATTTTGGGGGTGATAGGCCATTCTAAAATTCAATTTGGTTCCTAGAGCATGTTGAAGACTTCTCCATAGTTTTGATGTGAACCTTGGATCACAATCAAATATGATAGAAAGTGGAACTCCATGCAGCCTTACTACTACCTTCACGTAAATCTTGGAAAGATTATTAGGAGAGAAATCTTCCTGAATAGAGATAAAATGCACAGTTTTGGTGATATGGTCCACAATAACCCATATCAAATTGTTTCCTTTGGAAGTTATCAGGAGACTAGTGAAAAAGTCCACTGTGATATTGTCCCACTTCCATGCTGGGTTGGGTAGTGGTTGTAACACCCCTTTTGGATGTTGTCTCTCTACCTTCACATGCTGACATACCAATCACCTAATAGTGTAGTCAGCAATATCTCTTTTTATATTATCCCACCAATAATGATCATGATGGTCTCCATACATTTTTTTACTCCCAGGATGTATAGTGAATGTAGATCTACGAGATTCATCCATCAACTCTTTTTTTTATCTGTAATAGATAGAACACATAGTCTTGTACAAAATTTCAGTACAACTTCTTGATAAACAATGAACTCAAGAAACATCCCATCCTTCACAGCCTCAACCTTCTTCTATAACAAAGGATCTTCTTTATGAGATTTGTTGATCTTCTCTAGTAATAAAAGTTGAGAAATCATTTGGGTTAGGGTTTCTGATGTCCCTTCCCTTATAATTCCCATGTCCAACATTACTAGTTCATTAATCAAAGGATCTCTTTGAATCCTCATCATGGAAAAGAAAAACTAGGTATTTCTTGCTTAATTCACTAATGGCGTTGTTTGATCTTACATGATGAGAATGAAATGAACAATCATAGTCTTTGAGAAGTTCTGACCATCTCCTCCATCTCATGTTGAATTTCTTTTGTGTGAGAATATACTTTGAACTTTTTTGGTCTATGTATGAATCACATTTCTCCACATAAATATAGTGCCTCCATATATTCAGAGAAAAAATGACTACAGCCATCTCCAGATCATGTGAAGGATAGTTGTTCTCATGAGTCTTCAACTATCACGATGCATAAGAAAGGACATTGTCATATTTCATTAGGACACACCCAAGCCCTTTTAGAGATGCATCTCTAAATATAACAAATCAGTCTCCACTTGCGGGTAGAGTTTACACGGGCACAATAACTAATATCTTCTTATGCTCATGGACATATCCCTAACACTCCATTGTCTAGATGAACTTAACCCATTTTTGAGTTAACTTAGTTAATGTATTAGAATGTTAGGAAAAGTTTTTAACAAACTTCCTATAATATGCTTCTAATCCAACGAAACTATAAAGATCAGTTATTATTTTAGGCTGAGGCCACTCCTCTACAACTTTTTCCTCTATAGTGTCAACTGTGATTCCTTCATTGGTTACGATGTTCCCTAAGAAATAAACTTGTTGTAACTAGAATTCAAATTTTCTAAACCTTCCAAAAACCCTCTCCTTCCATAGAGTTTCCAAAAATAACCCTTATATGATCCTCATTCTTCTCACGACTTTTGGAATATATCAAAATATCATCAATAAAAACCACAAAAATTTTTTAAGGTAGTCCGTAAATACTCTATTCATCAAATCCATAAAAATTGTAGTTTCATTAGTCAGTATGAAGGGTATAACAACAAACTCATAATTCACATATCTTAATCAAAAGGCAGTTTTTGGAATATCTTCTTTCTTCCCCGCAATTGATGATAACCAGATCGAAGATAAATCTTAGAGAAGGATTGAGCCACATCAATTTGGTCAAATAAGTAATCAATTCTTGGAAGAGGGTATTTGTTCTTCACTATGATCCCGTTCAGTTCTCCATAATCAATGCAAAGACCCATTGCTCCATCTGTCTTCTTCACAAACAAAACAGGTGCACCCCATAGAGACACACTTGTTCAAATAAACCCATTCTCCAAAAGATATTGGAGTTGTTTCAATTATTTATCCACTTATACATTTTACATCTTATATGGGGGCATTGATATTGGATGAGATCGAGGTATGAGTTCAATGGATAACTCCACCTCCCTTTTTGGGGGAGGTCTGGGTAACTGCTCAGGAAATACGTCAATGCATTCCTAGATGATGGGGACATTTTTTATCTTTATACCCTCATTTCCTTTTTATTATTCACTGATAAACTCAATAAATAAGGATATAGGGTGTTCTTCTAGACAAAGATCAGGTTGAGATATCTTTCCCTAGAAGATAACTGTAGGTTTTTTATTCTGGACTACTGAGATTTCTTTACTTCTTCATTTTATCTTAGCATTATAAATTGAGAGCCAGTCCAGCCCTAGAATATTGTCGAATTCCATCATTGGAATGACTACTATATTTTTCATAAGATTGTTCTCACTAAAGAAAATACTTGAGTTTCTAAACATTGACGATGCATGGATAATCCTCCCTGGAGACTTGACTGACAACTATACTTTTAGCAGTTCATGGGTTGATTCAAAATTCTTTTCAAACATGGAGGAAATAAAATAATGCATAGAACATGAATCAATCAAAGTACTTTCTATCTTTGAGAGAACCAAAAGGGTACCTTCCACCACATCATTCAACGCTTCAAATTCATCCGTAATGATTGAAAAATTACGAACCTGTTACCTTGGCCTTTGCTGAGGCTGATGTTGATTCCCCTCCCCTGCTATCAGATTTGGATAGTGATTGGATAATTTCTCAAGTTATCCACAATTATAGAATTGGACATCAGGTAGGGCCTGAACCATCTTCCCCATGTCTTTAGTGTTGGTAATTTGAGGCTTCACCTCACTACAACAATTATGCATGATATGACCATCTCTTCCACACTTGCAGCACTTCCCTCTCCTGAGTAGGTAGTTCCCTGAAAGATTCTTCCCACATTTATTACACATGGGACTTTGCACTTGCTTTCCAACTCTTCCCCAATCAAAAGTCTTTCCTAAGCATGTATCCATCGATCATTTATTTTCATTGAATTTATGATACCCTCGCATCTCACCAATCTCCAGTTTGACTTTCATCACACTTCACACGATCTCATTATAGCTATCATAGTCTCAGTTGGCTAAATTCTTCTTCAGATGAGGTCTTAGTCCACCAAATAATCTATCAACCTTATCATTTGGATCCATGATGAAGGTAGAGGTGTAATGTGAAAGCCTTGTAAAGTTCATCTCGTAGCTTCCCACAAATTTATTCTACTTCTGCTTCATCTTGAGAAACTCCTTCTCCATTCTTATTCTAATGGAATGAGAAAAATATTTAATGAATAATATCTATATGGACTCTTCACACTCCAAAGCTTCAACCTCCACTCTTAGACTCATGTTTTTAACCAGTTCCCACCAATGATCAGCTTCTACCACTAAGCGGTAAACAGCTAGGGTGACCTTTTCTTGTTTTGAACAGTGGATCATAGAAAAGATCTTTTTGATAGTTCTGATACAATATTTAGTAATCAATGGGTTGGTAGATCCACTGAAGGTCGGTGGTCTTTAATGCATAAAACACTCAATATAATGTTGTTCCCTTCATGGTGAGATCAGTCTCTCAGCTTGATTCAAGTAATTTCCCATAACTTGAGTCTATTGGGTAATCATTCTCATGAATGTTTCCATTATGACTTCCACCATAGGGTCATCAGTGCATGGTTCATTACGGTCACCATTTGCATGGTTCCTCCAATTTCCGGCCATTTTCTAGAAGAATAAAACCTTAGTGAGAAGATTATTTCATTTATGAATCTTTTTACTATAAATGATTTTATGTCTTAAAACATCATTCTTAAACAATTACATTTCTCTATAAATCCTTCATAATGATTCATAAAAAGCTTATGATTAACCAAACATATCCACTAGGAGTATAAAAATAGGAGTGTATTAAGGCCCATTTTCATGTACCAGGATACCCCGAGTCAATCTTGAAACTCCTTGTTGGAGTTTTCACTCCTTGGTACATCTGTGCTAGAGCCACATCCACTTGTTCATTTCCAGATAGGGATTTATTTGTTCAGAAACCACATATTTGATATTTCACCAAAATACCAGAAATGTTTCCTATATATAAACTTTTCTATAGGGTTTTTACTAAAGTTTTCATAGCCTAATTTACACAAATAACTAAACTATCATTTTATTCCAACTATATAATCTCGTCCTTTTATTACATAACTTTTCATTACATTTTACAAATAGAGGATCTTTAAAGTATAGGGTCTGGGAAATCAGGAAAAATATACCTAAAAAAATTATAATAAATTATTCTAATCCACTTTTATGGCTTATTCATAAGTTCATACTATGTATAATTTCTGTAACTCATAACCTAGAGACATACATCAAAGGAATGGTTGAGCAGGTGGCCCAGTAAGGAATGCAAGTGAAACCGTTGACATGTGAACATGAGAGACATCAATAAGATCATGGAGATAAAGAGGAATATTATAATTATTACTTGAAACATAACATTAGATGTGGATACAACATTTAATTTATACATTCATGAACATATCACCAAGGTTTATCCCCAAGGTGTCATAAAAATTACCAAGGTTATTCACTAAGGTATCTTGAAATTTGTCATCTCTAGAGATTAAATTTTTTACCCAATGCATTAGAGCACTATCAAGGGACACCATTAATATGTATTTATTTTAATGTGATAAAAATTTATCATAATCATAAATTTCATAAATAACCTAATGAGATTAAAATAAATGGGTTTCACTTCAAAATCACTACGTTTTTAAAAGTGCTTAAAACATGATCATTATGTCATATCTAACCCTTGGAAAGAGAGTGAGGGTTATATGCATGTAAGTTACAGAATAAAATAGATAAATTTTATTTCTTGGTGAATACCCCTTTAAATTAATTTGGTTTGGGTATTCACATAAATAAAATTAAATAATTTCTTGAGAAAGAGAGAGAGAGAGACTTTGAGACGAAAATTCTGCAGTGTAACAACTATATAATAGGGTTTTAGAAAATGTTGATAAGGGAGGGGACAAGAGTTACCCACTAATAAATAACTAAAAATATAGTATGTTTACATAATAAAAAGAAATAAGAACATGTTATGTATATTTAATGACATACCACATGAAATGGAAACATGAAAGAAAAGAGAAGATGCAATTTTTTTACAAAAAATTCGGCAGCCGGACGATGTCGTTTAAAAATTCAGAAAATCAAATTGAGTAGAGAGAAAAGGGTCTCTCATAAATTGGACATAAAATGTACACAAATAATTATATATATGATATACCCTCACAAAAATATGGAAACTATAATACATAATTTAAAGAAGTCATGAATAAAAAGAGGAGGGTGAAAGGTTCCCTTCTATAAAGGGTAAATAAAAAAGATAGATGTTTGAGACTTTATGGGGATTTAGGGATCCTTGTAAGGAAACCTTTGGAGGTAAAAAATTAAAAGCTTAATTGAGGCAGATTTTGGAATTAAATGAATGATGTAATGGCTTGGTATTTATAGCAAAATTGAGGAAATATTTTATAGATTTCCAAGGGACGCCTCAATGATGGTATTTGCAAAACCATGGGCTTGACCTTGGTATTTTACCATAGTATTGGCCACTTGGGACACCTCATAACATATATTACTATTAACAAGTCGACCAGAATGATTAAATCATTATTACATCATTAATTATGTCATTAGTCACACTGAAACTCCAAACTGTATTTTAACTATTTACCAAATTTTTTTTTTATAAAAATCACATAAATTCACCCTAACCTAATATCGATACTATGAATTTAAAAATGAAATCCATTTTATGAAAATAATTTTCTAATTATGTTATATTTTATTTTTCTTTAAAAACACTATTTACCCAAAAAAATACTAATACTTAACTATAAATTCTGAAATAGTTATTTACATATTCCATTATATCACATTACTTAATCAATATTCCTAAAATATATTTATACTTCCTTACCGAGGTTACTATTCCATTGGTTACATTACTATTCATAAGGGTAATATTACTATTTATAATTTACTATTCATTAAAAAAATAAGTCGACCTTATTAGACTCTAAATTTCATAATGATCACAATCATAGAAGCCGATTTTTTGAAAATCATTTCACATTAGTAATTATTTAATGTATACAAAAATACTTTAAAATAACATTTTCCAAAATTCACTAATAATATGGTACATCTATAAATTCATCCTATATTTATTTTAACATTTGAAATCCAAAAATTTAACATAATAAGAAATACCAATTATATTTATACAAAAGGATTACACAACAGAACTAAAGTCTCATTTCATAGACCCATATAACACATGTACAGGATGTAAGTGTAAGGTGTGCTATAGTGATAAAATCTAGGGGTGGCCCTAAAAACATTGCCTGAGTGGTGATTTATATCATCTTGAACTTCTCCCATAGGTGATTCCATTCAAGCTTCACATGTTGATGCTCGGTTTGGGATTGTTCTAGAGAAAAGCCAAGAGATGATACCTCCTTCCCATGCTCTAGTAGATGGGCTTCATACAGGCCGAATCTACTGGATGAGGCCATCAACTCTTCCTTTTGTATTAATTAACCATAATCACATATATTTATAAACAATAATCATAACGTTAAGAGTTTAGTTTGAAACAGTCATATTGACCAACTGTCACATAATAGCTGAAACCCAACAATCTCATTTTAATTATACTCACTACATTACTTAAAGGATATAGTTTTGTTGTGTATAAAATAAAATAACACACAAATTTAGGAATCTAATATTATTCAAAATTTTGGCTCGTTACAACCATTATTTTTTCCTTGATGGCTATTCATGTTTTTTTAAATCCATATGACACATGAAGGTTTGTAAAAGACAACTTGTTTCCTATCCATTCGACACATTTTGATAAAGAATAATGCCTTTGGATCTATGTAATGCTCCTGATACTTTTCAGTGATGTATGTTGACTATTTTTTCATAGTACCTTGAGAATATCATGAATGTTTTTGTGGATGATTTAGATGTTTATGAAACATCTTTTTATGGATTTTTAGAACACCTAGGTTATAATCTTCATCATTTCATAAAAAATGTTCTATTGTTAAATTGTGAGAAATTCCATTTAATGGTTGAGCAGGGGATAGTTCTTCGGCATGTTGTTTTAAATTTAAGAATTCAAGTGGATAAATAAAAAATTGAATTAATTTAATCCCTTCCATATCCAAAATGTGTTTCTGATGTGCGATCATTCTTAGGTTATGCTGGGTTTTAAAAACGATTCGTTAAAGAATTTAGTAAGATCTCACTTCCACTATCTCAATTGTTGCAAAAAGATTCTGAATTTGTTTTTGATAAAAATTTTGGAGACACTTTCAATTTACTTAGAAGGAGTCTCACATCAACTCCCATAATCAAAACACCAAGGTGGGATCTTCTCTTTGATGTTATGTGTGATTCCTCTAACTTTATAGTTGGGGAAGTTTTATCACAAAGGGTTGAGAAGGCTCCTCATGTAACTGTGTATGCCTCACGTACCCTTGAACCTGCCCAAGAAAACTACACAAACACAAAAAATAAGTTCTTTCTATTGTGTTTTCCATTGAAAAATTATGTTCACATATTATTGGGTCAAGAATCATTGTCTTTTCTAGTCATGATGCCTTGTACTTCATCATGAAGAAACCTGAAGCAATTACCCACCTCATTCGGTGGGTGTTGCTCCTCCAAAAGATTGACAATGAGATTTGAGATAATAGAGGTGTGTAAAATGTTGTATCAGACCACATTATTAGGATTTCCCCACCGCTTGACAACCATTCTGACTCACCCCCCATTAGAGAATGCTTCCCTCATGAGAACCTTAGTGATGTAGTGAAAATTAACCCCTGGTATGCGGACATTGTGAATTTTCTAGCAACATCTATGGTCCCCACTAATTTAAGCAAATCAAAATCCAAAATACTTAAGCATGATTTTGGATGCTACATTTGGGATGACCCTTGTGGAGAATTTTTTGTGACCATGTTGATCGTCAATGTTTCCCTGACCACGTGTTCACCTTTGTTATCACCTTCTTCCACTCTTTAGCTTGTGGGGGCCACTTTGGATATCAATGAATAGATCTAAAGGTCCTTGACTCAGGAATTTATTGGCTAAAATTGTATTGGTATGTCCATATGTTTTGTAAGTCATTCGCTCAATGTCAATTCAAAGGAATTTTTTCCTAGAGGAATGAAATTAAACAACAACCCATGTTATTTTATGAGATCTTTGATGCATGGGGCTTTGAAATAATACTGCATTATCAAAATTCATTAGGTTTTGTGTACATATTGTTGGAAGTTGACTATGTCTTTAAATGGGTGGAAGAAAAGGATACAAGGACCGATGAATCTTGGGTGGTTGTTGATTTTGTGAGGTCCCATATTTTAAATATGTTTGGTTTTCCAAGATTCATCATCAGTGACAGGGTTCACATTTTTGCAATCATAGCATGAAAAATCATGCTCTTTAAATATTGGTTTGTTCATAAAGTAACCAATATATAACACCCCCAAACTAATGGATAAGTAGAAATATCATTTTGGGAATTCAAAAAAATCTTGGAAAAAACTATACAACCCAATCGGAAATGTAATGCCACAACCTTAAAATTTACTTAATATTGAAATATGTTAATAATTCACAATGTGGATCTTTTTAGGTTTATAACATTAGACAGGTAGGTCATAACTTATACATAACAACATAAATATTACAAGTAGACACTTATACTCACTATCCATTTTTTCATAAAACAAAGAACTTATAATTTTTTTTAGTTCCATGTTTTAGACAACATGACTCTTCCTTGATCTCATCCTTGAACCTATTCATCTTTAAGTCATGTGGAAAACATTTCAAAAATTTGGAGGAGTATAAAAAGCTCAATAATGGATACATAATGAAATAAAACTGTTATTTTTTCAAAACAACATGTAATCCTTGAGTACATTATCATAATGTAATACTTTTAACCTTAAAGAACTATCAAAAACACTTCACTGAATATAATCTCATTACATACACTTTTTATCACTAAATGGAATAGTCATACAGACTACTTTGATTCCTAATGCATTGGAGGTTATAACGTAACCACCCGTCCTTCGTTTATCACGGAGTCTCCCATTATTTGGTTTATCATGTAACCACCCATCATTGGATTATCACATTACAACCCATCAAATTTCAAAGTACCATTACATAATCATAACACATAAAACAAGAATAAATGAAAAATAACATTTCCACATTACAATCATAGGGTATCATTTCAATATATTGATATAATGAGTTCATTTATAAAAATCAAAAAGAAGTGTTCTGAATCAAAGTGTCCCATATCACTATAAATATTTTGAAAGGGATTTAAACTTTAAAACACAAATGTAAATAAAAATAAATCCTTAAAACAATTTTTAATACATTTAAATTAATGATAAATATTTAGATGAATAAATATTTAAGACATTTAAAATGATTTTTTAGATAGAGTCCCATACCACTTGAGAAAAACTTGAATAAAAATCATTATGGAATAAAATAAAAAGTGACTTTAGATATCAAGATAATATACTAAGTCATGATATAAATATTCAAATGGGTTTTATATACACATTATAGGATAATAAGTGATCTTGAAAACAAGAGATGCTTCAATGAAAGGAGATTGAGATGAAGTCCTTTATGAAAATTCTGCATCCTATCGATATCAATTTAAAATGCAAAAAATTAGTTGATGGGAGAGAAAATGGTCTCCCATCACTTGGAAATAAAACGTACATAAATAATGATATATAATAACGTATCCCAAAAATATAAAATGTAAATTAAAAGTTATAACATAAAAGAAGTCTTTGACTAAAAGAGGAGGATGAAAGGTTCCTTTACCTTGAGTCGGACTCATCACGTATGTTCCTTGTTCTTCCTGAATAGTACATTTAAGTTAATTTTTACTTTATTCATAAAAATTTTCATGTTTTTTATTCATTTTATATAACATATTACCATGCTAAAAAATTACATAATTATTTAAGTTAATATCAGTCTTTTTGTCGATATTTGATAATTGAGTAAGACAATGAACTTGTTATAATTACATATTTTCTATGTGGTCAAGAGTCCCTTATCCCTATAATAGTATTAATTATTTAAATAACATGTATTTATAGTATAAAATTATTAAAAAAATCCATAATATTTGGAGATAAAAAATTAAATGCATTGTTCATAGAGATGGTTAGCCGTACGTATGCATGAATACTACTTTCATTTCTATTTCATATTTAATGGAATGATTTTTTTGATAAATAGGTATATTATAATTCCATTATAATATCATTTTTTATATTTTTTACATAATTTAATTATTTCCAACCTTTATATGTTCCATGTATAGCATGAACCAGTAATATCACAATGAGGGGGCGGTAGTCTGCACTTTCCCAAATGAAATTATCATATATATAAAACATGAAAAGAATAAAGGTATGTTATTAATGATAATTAAAAAGAATTTAAATAAAATAAATATCATATTTATCAAATATAATTACAGTTCCATCATAATGGCCACTATGATAGGTGGAATGAGAAAATTGAACAATCATCGTTTCCTGAGACAGTAGTTTTCCATACACCGAAACAGTTTGTTCGTATCCATTAAATGGAGGTGTGTGTAAGTGTACTTACAATAATTCTCAAAAAAATACTAGTGTGTTTAAAATACTTATTTTTTTATAAAATAATGTAATAAAATAGTTTAGGGGGTTGTAGAAGGAAAATAAATGAATGAAGCATGAGAGTAGACATTATCTCATATCAGGTAACACTTTTTAATTAAAGCTAAAAGGATTTATTAGTTTTCCTTGTGAAAAAATTAAGGATTCTGGGAGGAAGATAGGTATTTTTGGATCTTATTTGGGCAGAATTTGGACAACCAAAGTGGCTTGAGTGGTGTGAGTAAGGGGATAGAGTTGGTGGGATTTTATAAGAGGGAGGAGGGGTAATTTAAGAAAGATTGAAATTTTATTTTATTATAAATTGATTTTATATTTTAAAAATGGCCACAACTCATTTAATTTAAATATAAGAGTATTACATTTTAAATTCCTCTCAACCAATAGTTTTTAGAAAATTTTTATTTTTAAATTTAACCATATCATTTATCTTTAACCCATAGTTAACTTATTTGACTCTTACAATGTCTTCTTGTATATTCATACAATATGGTAAAAATAGTTACTATAAAATTTCAATAGAACATAAAGTGGTTCATTAATGAAATTATAAACCTTATATAAGTCATTTGGCTGAATCTTATATTTTTAGAACTATTATGTCATTTAATAAAATAGTATTTGTTTTAAAAACTCATTTATATCATTTTATATACTATTCATTTCATGATTTTTTAAACCATCAGAACTTGATTCTTTCAAAAAAAACATCATTTATTTAAATATAACAAGTCATAAAAAACCTCAAAATTCGTTTTTGCATAAAAAGTTTCAAAATAAATTTATTTTAATATTTATAATCTCATTTATTTAAATCATTCAATAATATGGTAATCACTACATCATCATTGTGTCATAAATATATTTATTTATTGGATGTATAAAAATTAGAAATAAAATAATATTATATAGGGAATATATAATAATATTTAAAATAAATATTTATAGAAAAAAAATATCACATATATAACGCCATATAAAAAATTTGTTTTCTAAAATATATATGTTTATGTTATATTTTCCTCAATTTAATATTAAACGTAATTAAATGTCATTTTCACACAATAGGGGATTCATGGGGTCCCAAAATCTACCCAAGGATGACCATGGTTGGATATGTATCATCCAATAGGAGTATGACTCATTTTAGGGTAGTTTTATATTATTATAATATTATTTTTTTACCCTTATTTACCAAATTTACCCGTTAACCATAGTAAATAAAATAATTAGTAAAGTTACTATTCATAATGTCTAAAAATAAATGGTATCTATTTAGAAAATTTGGATATAATTATTCCAAACATGTAATCAATTTTTCAAAATTCAAAACATAGAAGTTGCAGTAATTAATTTAAAATTATTTGTGGTTGTCAAAACCAAAAAGCGGGGTTTAAGAAGTAATAACTATCAAAATATTTACTTGTGTTTATGTCCAATTAAATTGTGGAATTACTTAAAAAGATCATAATTTGATTAAATGTTAAATGTATAATCCAATTATACTTTAAAACCAATTTAAAGAACAATCTATCTATATAAATATATTAGATGAAAATGCAGTTTTGAAAAAAAGTGCAGTATTTTTCATTATTAATTAAAAAATGAACTCTATCAAAAAAATACCAAAAAAAATTATAAGTTAAATTTTTATTTCCCAATTCTAAATAATAATTTTATTTTGTCAAATATAACACATAAAATTTATAAAAACTAGTTTTCAAAAGTATTTATCTTCAAAAGGTGGTAAAATGACCTTTTAAAAAAATAGAGTTTTTCATGCTTAAAAACATATTCATTCTTATTTTAAGACTTTGAAATTTATTCAATAAATTCAAAAATATTTAAAAAACCTGGGTAATATTAATGTTTTTATTTATTTTCATTCCCAGAAATACAACGACTATGCGTTAACTACTATTTAATATAATAATAATATTATTTTATTTTTCGGTATATCTCAAAGTTGTGTGCAACACAAGATTTCAATGAAACTAATTGTTGGGTGTAGATTAATCTATCAAAAAAGATTAATTTTTAACATAAAATTAATATCTTATGCATAAATATTAATAGAAATTAAAATTTATTATTCTATAAGTACGTGGTTCGTTACAGTAATGATTGGAGTTTCCACATGGATGGTGCACTTTGGGCATACCATACAAGTTTTAAAACCACAATAAGAATGTCACCATATAGGATTGTGTTTGGAAAGGTTTTTCAACTCATGGTGTTGGCAGAGGACCATTCATATTGGGCTTGGAAACAATGTAATAAGAATCTATCAAATGCAGGTGAGCATAAGATGTTACAGATCCAGGAGTTGGAAGAAATTCAGTGTGATGCATATGAGAAATCTCAAATCTATAAACAAAAAACAATGGAGATCCATGGTGGGATGATTCATTAGTGGAAGTTTCATATTGGTGATAAGGTACTCATGTATAATTACAGGATAAAGCTAATCCAAGGTAAGCTTCATTCCCAATGGATCGATCCTCATACTATTACTGATGTTCACTGTTTTGGTGATATACAATTTTTTCATGAGAAGAGTGGTAAGAGGTTTAATGTTAATGGGAATATGATCAAAAACTTCTATCAGGATTTTCCAAAGAATATCGTGGAGGAAATCCAACTAATGGATATCACATATGACACTACTTACTTGGCTGTCCCTTCTCCCTACTTTTATTTAATTTTCTATTTATTTAAAATACTGGCATTGAGGACAATGTAATTTTTTGTTGTAGGGGAGGGTGAGATGTCATATTTTGGATCAAAGAAAACAAAAAAAGTTTATGTTTTCATTTTTTAGTCATTTTTCTTTATTTTGTGATTTTAGATAAAAATTGACCTTAACATAATATCCAAAATCATTTTTCATGCTTGTGTCGAGTGTGTAGAAAATTCCATTATTTTTGAAATGAAATATTTTTAAAATGAATGTTGATATGGAATATTTTTCTAAAGAAACTCAAAATTTCCTTGATTATATATGGATCCATAAAATTTGATTATTCTATAATCATGATATAGGCAATCATTCATAGAAAATACCTTTTCATAATTAAGCTATATTTTTGGTCACCTTGACATTATACTATTCTTAATACTTAGAGACTGTGAAATGTTTGTTGGGTATACACATTACAAGATAATGTATCCACACCTACCCATATCTTGTGTATAATACTGTATTATTTTCATAAATTAGGGGGGTGGTTGGGTGGGTGTTTCCTTGGGAATTCTGAGGCGAAAATGATTTTTATGGGTTTATATTAGGGGTGACAACATTTTCCCTAGGAAGTGGGTTCACAATCCATATGGAATATTTGTTTTACACACATATACCTCTTTATCTAAACAACATTATATAACAAAAAATATAGTTATGTACATCAAAAAAGTAGAACAAAAGAAGAAAATGGAGAAAATTGGATGTTTATTCATTGTTAATCACTGCTTGGTTGTGAACCACACAAAATTGAAAATGGGGATAGTGATTTGGAGGTGATACCATTTGCAATGGGTTGAGTGTGAACATTTATTTGGAAAACTTTCTGAATTTTGAAATGTTTTGTACGTAAGAGATTAATCACTCATATTCTTCCTCATATTTTTTAAACATTAAATCCAACCAACCCATCAACCTCAGAACAATCTATTGGAAGTATTATTGAGTAGCACACCGGTTTCTTATAGAAGAGAACTTTGAATCTTGGAAGGTATAATGTAAGATAACATGAACTCTTGGAATAGAGAATAAATCCAATTTAATGTGTTTCATGAGTAAAGAGGGAAGAAAATTTAGGTGAGGTCGGTCACGACATGTTTCATGGGTGAACAAATGAATTTGAACAAATTCAAATGTGAGAGAACAAAAATGATAGGAAAATTGATTCCATAAATGAGACATGATGAATTTCATTTAAAAAGAATATTGAATGTTTTGACACCTTTTATATAGTAATGAGACATGATTAGAATATTAGACTTTTCCTAGGAGTAAAAATGTTTAGGTGTGGGGGTGTGATTGTACCATGATTCTTTGTTTTATTTCACGCTTATACCAATGTATTAAACTACTTTTGTATCGAAATTTACAAGTATAATAATAAATTTCACTTCATTTTTGGTCCAATAAATTAATAAATATCACTATTGAAATTTACTATTTCACTTGTCTTTATGTTTTTGTTATAAGTGGCGGTAATTTGGAAGGCCCGAGATGGAGTTGATGAAAATGGTGCCTAATTGCACAACAATCCAAGAACATCTATGAACTCAACTGCATAATTCTATAGATACATGAGTCCAATTAGACTTAAATTTTTTTGGTTATCCCAAATTAATTGGGCTACAAATATCTTAAAGGAAGATAAGAAAAATTCTTCTATTAATAGTCCCATACAAACCAGTCAATCCAATAAATGGAATCTTCACGGAGTCAAACATGAGAATATGTGTTTTGGAAATATCTCTTATTATATACCATATCTAGCTGCCAAATTTGACAGGGATAAATACAAGTTGTCTTCCAACATGTCATTAGTTTTTGGGAGTGTTATATAATGATTTATAGTGGCCTAAACCCTTAGGACAATTGGATTCTCTAAATTAGGGTCCCCAAACCACCTCCCATTTTGGCTATAAAAGAACACCTTGGGCACGTCATTTAGGATTTAAACCAGGCAGCCAAGTACAACCATTTTGGAGTCAAAAAGGGTTACTATACTCAATAATAGATGTTATAAAGTCTATGGAAAGGTCTAATTCATCTTCATGGTCTTCCTACCCTCCCATGGGGTTGTAAACTCCCCATGATCACCTGAGGAGGACCATATTGTAAATCCTGAGATTCATGTTTGTAATATTTGAATGGTCTTTTTAATTTTTAATTTTTAATTTGTTTTTATTCATCATATATTCATATTTTATTGAGTTATGTTCTGGTGTGTCATTTTTAATTCATATTATCGTGTTTGGGGGTACCCTTTCATGTGATGTTTCACACACCGTTCATCACTTTTTATTCCCCCTTTCAATAGTGGTGTATGTGTGGATCATATTGGTCATTTTAACTCACATAAACAATTCCATTTCTATATAATTTAAGGTCATTGTATCACAAATAAATAATATAAAAATTATAAAAAACACATAAATTTGTTTGTGTGTTTCACTGGTGAGTTTTGTTTATAATTTCAAACACAAAGCACTCAATCATCGGTGGTAATTGGTGAATTTTTTTGTGTTTATTACTAAAACCTAGGAGGTAACCTAGTATAAAATTTGTAATATTTTATTTAAAGGTGTTACGATATAGGTATTAAAATGTCATAACCCAATCTCTCAAATCGATGAAGGAAGAGAATCCAGAGATTTCCTCGGGTTGATCAAACTTAATTAATATTGTTCATTTGTACTTTGTTTTATCACTTTCATTTTTATATTTTCATCATTAATAATAAAATTACATGTTTTCCAAAATCCCATTCCCCATTATTTTTAATAATTAAAACCATATTATGTTAATTAATTATCCAAGGATCCATCGAGATAAGACCAAGAGTTCCTACTATAGTTCAAAAATTCTATTAAAAACTAAACTAATTTGAGTCACTTGAAAAATCTATCACCATATTCATAAATCCATCCCATAAATCCCTTTGGTTTAAACCAAAATGAGATACCTGATTAAGATGTAACATCTTTCCCCAAGATGTTTAGTTTTATTTCTTTTTCCACTTCTTCAAATATTATTATTTCATGTTTATATAATAACAAAAATATTATAAATATATTTAGATGTTTTTATTATAAGGTTTCAACCTAAACTTACACACAATTCCATCTAATTGGTAATGAACTTACTGTTTTTGTGTGTGAAAAACAATCTCCTCACAAAAATTTGTCATTCCTTTTTCTAATACCACCTTTCATATATAAGAATTATTATGGACACACTATTTTTAAATGATATAAATGATATTTATAATATATTTGTTTATGTATTTTTTATATAACATATCCCCTTTTTCTTTAAATTTTTTGGAAATACAAAAACATCGTTTGTGGAATTATGGAATACCACCCCTCAAAGTGATGTGATTTTTTAACACTATACATGGAACATATATAAGATGGTTTTAATAAAAATATGTGACATATAAGTTATATATACAATACTTTTAGCTATAATATATATATATATATATATCATTTACGTTTCATTATTTAAATATGACAAATAAATGAAGGTTGAATTCATGCGTATATATGACCTACCATCTCCATTAATGGTGAATTTTAATTTCTTATCCACAAACATAATTGATTATTACATATATATTGAATATATTTTACAATTACTTCAGGGTTTAAATTATGGATATGGTTAAATCATGGTCGAGGTACTAAGAACAATAAGTAACAAGCCAAAACATACTTGAGAAACAAGGTAGTTAAAAATTGAAAAAGTCAAAATTGTAAAGACCCGTAAATTTTAAGGAAATTCTTTTGTTAAATTATTTGGAATTTTACAAGTCCGCAGTTACTAAAGGAACCTGATTCCGAGGCCCAGTGTGTCCGGAATAATTTTCTGAAGTTTTGTTAAGCTTAAATTAAAACGCGTAGGCAGTTTTACAGAAAAAGTGGAATAAATCTTAAACGGTAACTCGAATCAGAAATCTGAGGCCATTGTTGCACTCAGGATAGTGGGCTTACCTTAGGCGCAACTAATTTTTAGTCAGCGCGAGCCTCCTATGAATAATTCCAAAAATGGCATAACCGTAAATAAAATAACTAAATAAATTATTTTATTTCTCAAATGCTTATAACTCACAAATGGTAGCTCTGATTAAAAATACGATACCACTACCAAACTCGTGAGGGAATGCTTTATTTAAGCAAATAATAACTTTGGCCGGCACAGACCCCCATAAAAAGTTAGTTTTTGGCCGTAAATAAAATAATTAAGTGACAATTATTTTATTGTAAAATTCATAACCTCTAAACGGTAACTCGGATTGAAAATAAGAGAGTATCAATGGGTTCATTGAGGCATGTTTTACTTATGCAAATCATAACCACGACCGGCGCGGGTCGAGGGTGACTGATAATAATTTTCTGAACTTTTTTTCGGGTTCGTTCAGTAAACGTACATTCGGAATTTTATATCTTTTAAACCGGTTCTCCGAATTGAAATTTTAGGGCACTGACTTACTCGCAGTGCCGATATTTGCTTAAGGGGACCATTACTGCAGTTGCGTTTCATGCGGGTTGAGAGTTAATTTTTGGGGGAATTAGGAGAAGTTAAATAAAATTGTGGAACACAATTTTATTTTATCTATGTTAGTTATTTCCTCCCAAAGGGATTATGAGGTGGGGCTCACACAAGCCATAAACTATTCATCTCCCCATAAATCTCTTGACCTCCCCCATTAACACCCTCTTTCATTAAGTTTCTTAACTCTCCCCTTAATTAATATGTTGAGCCTCTCCATCACCCATCCATTTATGTTTCCAACCCTAATGCCATAATTAATTCAATTTACATTTTGAATTAATTTGAAAATACATGGAAATGTTATATAATGGGAGGGACTTATTAGATTTTTGGTTGGAAAATATTTTGGGTGGGGAAAACCTCTGGAGAATTTGGGGGAGAGTTCTTCTTACGACGAAGAACACCATCCTTCCACGAAGAACGATGACGTTCCTTCCTTACTCTTCACCGAAACAAGTGAGGAGACGCCACTTCCCCCTCAGATGCACCCTGACGTCATCTTCAAATCCTCTTTCCGCGACACCGCTCTTGAAACCGAGGTAGGGGGTTTGTTTCAATTTTTAATTGTTTAAAAATTGTGCTTCATCCTTCGTTGAAACAGTGGATTGTTATTGTCCATGTGATACCGCCTAATGAGGAGGGCGCGGGCCGAATGAACATGGATCAACAATCCTTTGTTGATCCTTGTTCTTTTTCAATGGCGACGGTGACGGAAGGGATTGTGGCGACCGGAGAAAAAGTAGTGGTCGTATGTCGGCCACGTGGAGAGGAACTCCAGCCCGCAACCGTGGGCCGCTCGACTGACAAAGAACCGGCCATCTAAAGCTGGTCGGACCGAAGGAGGACGGCGGTGCCACAAGGGGATCCGCGTTGTAGAAGACCGAGGCCCGCATTCTGCGTGCCGCTCGGTGGGCGAACCAGCCGGCCGGGTTGAGCAGGACCGAGACCCTAGGAGGGCGTCGCGCTGGATGAATCATGACCCGTCGAAGAGGGCCTCTTGCGCCATGAAGGCCAGTCGGCTTCTGCCGGCCGGTTGGGGAGGGCGGTACCACTTGGCGTCGCCAGTTCGCGTAACCGGGGGGCGCTCCCTCTGCCACGGACCAGTCGGCCCCTTCGGGCTGAGCCACAGCCAGCTACGCCACGCCGGTCCGGGCCAGGCCCTCTTGGGCTGGGTCGTGCCTTCCACCAGGCTAAGTTGCGTTTCTTTAGGCTGGTCCAAAACCCCATGTCGGGTTGGACCTGCAGAACCGGGTCGGACCGACCCGCTTGCCCACTGGGCCTAACGGGCCAGACCCATACGCTTAAATGAGAATAACATCACGACCGTGCTTCTGATTGACGCGCCGTCTGCTGAACTGGGACCCTCGCAATGAGGCAGTCCTTTTATGATACTCTAAATGTGTTTTGGATGTCTTTAGGAAACATTCGGGTTTAGAATGAACATAATTCCAATGGGGCCCTCGGAGCGGAAACACTTATAACATAAGGATCAGACGTCTTATTGACATGTCGTCAACTATGTTGAATTTCTTTTAATGATACTATTATTTTGGAATACTACATTTGAGGTTTGGACGTAGTTGGAGTATGGTCAGGGTGGATTGTACCCAAAATCAAAACCAGTCCCGTCGAACAGAAATGTTAATAACTTACAGACCGGGCATCCGATTGACATTCTGTCTGTTGCGTTGAGACCCCTATGATGACGCGGTACCATGAGATACTTAATCATGAGATTACATGACACTTGGAAGTATAGACTAGTGTCTCGTGGAGCTGATCCTCCCGGAGATGAGCGTACGGAGTACGGAGACCTTGTAGCTAGTTGAGACCTGATGACTGCTTGTTCGATTTGATTTAGAGTGACTTGACTAGCCCAGTGGGGAGAGATACTGTGTTGGGGCGACAGACCCATGGAGGATGAGCACTACTGTGTTGGGGAGGCAGACCCTTGATACTCGACAGGAGGAGTACCTATGTAGGATATTAGGGGGTGGGCTACTGTGTTGGGGCGGCAAACCCATGGCGGGAAGCACTACTATGTTGGGGCGACATGCCCACAGTACTCGACAGGAGGAGTACCTCAGCAGTCTAAGGTTAGTGAGTAGAGACTTGGAGTCACAACAGGACTACTGTACTCGAATGATGAGGAGTTCTCCAACAGTCATTGTTTCAACATCGTGATTGAAAATCCTGGTTTGAGCCGAGCCAATGACCTTTGTGTTTTTCTCATGATTGAGATGATTTACTTAATAACTTAGGTATATGTATGGGCATATACCTATGTAAAGGTTATCCATTGATTTCATATTTTTTGGTTTATCCTTGTTGGATTTTGTGAGACCATGGAGGTCTCGGGGTCCCTATGGAGTATCGTTATACTCACCCCAGCACGGGCTATACCCGCACCTCATTTTGTTGGATGTAGATGACAGACAGCGCTGACAGAGGCCGAGGGTGCCAGGAGTGGAAGGTACCCGGAGGTGGACCACTTAGCGGGACGTACACGGAGCAAATGGCTGGACCCGAGGTGTTGAGTAGGATATCTGTACCCACCATTTAGGTGGGATTTCCAGAGGATGACTTAGTGGTTGCTGCTTACTTTACTGCTGTTGTACTAGTCTTTTAGTTTTACTGTACTTTATAGTTGGGTTTGTATTCTGGCCCATTTACCTTTCAGCACTTACTTTTGTACCCAGTTTACTTAGTTCTTACTTCATTTGTGTACTCTGTTGTATTTTTTACTTTTATAAAGGCAATGCCTTCCCTTTTTATCAGGATTTACACCTTTGGTGGTAGTCGCCAGCCCCTGGACTTTGGAAGGCTGGCTTGGGGTAGTCACGACACGGGCCCCAAGGACAGTTCGTGACAAATTGGTATCAAAGTAGTCGGTTCTACTGCAGAACTCAAGACTTTGAATTTTCTTTCTGTGAAGCAATAGTGTTAAGGGTACTGAGTGTGGTTCTTAGTTCAGGGAGTCTAGTGTTGGTGCGGCGACCGACGTATCCATACACCAGGACCCTGACATCTGATTTTTGACTCAGTTCCTGAAAACACTTATTGCGTGTCTATTTTCAAAAGTTTTCATTAAGTCAGCTCAACCAAGTCAGCTCACCAGGTTTAAATCATTTGACCGTGTCGCATCTGTTCAGGACGCCTCTACGCAGATAGTCAATTGGAGTTCTGATAGAGTACCCGATGATGACCCACCGAGTGATGAGGCTCTGGAACAGGTCCCTCTAACTATGTTGGCACCTTCGGGTGGCACAACAGCATCACCACCACCCGTTGGGAAGCAGATGCCACCAGCCACACTGGCGGACGGTGCACACCGACAGAGCGTGTTGCTCGATTTCCAGCAGTAGAGGCCTCCGAGGTTACGAGGCGAGGCAGATTCCCAAGCAGTAGTGGACTGGTTGGAGGCGATTGTTAGAGTTCTACACCTAGTTTATAAATTAGTAGAGAATATGGTGATCTTAGGTATTGGTGTTTTCCAGTGAGTGACCATGAGGTTGGTCCTCATAGTGATGAGGCTTCGGTACATGGGCTGATGCCTGAGTTAGTACCTTCGGGTAGTGTGCCAGCTATATCACTACCTGTTGGTCAGCAGTTCCAACCGGCGTTACCGGTAGATGACACATGTAGGCTTACTTCCTTACACGTGTTTATGAAACAGATACCCATCAAGTTCCGAGGTGATCCCGACTCACAGGCGGCTGAGGACTGGCTTGAGGAGGTGGCTGAGACATTTCTAGAGCTTATACAGCTCCAGCAGGACGACATGTCGGTAGCTGAGTATTCATCTAGGCATACTGATCTTTCCTGGTACTTGATGACTATGATACGATCAGTGCTTTAGAGCTCGGACCTCAGAGCGAGGTGTGTTTAAAGGAAATCTAAGCCAACACTTTTTCCTATATGCATTCCTACTTATGCTAGGGTGCAAGAGAGAACCTTTGTGGTTGAATGTTCTTTGGATGAATGGATATAGCTAGAGAATGTTAGCAGTGGAAAAGAAGGGAACTATAACTAGTCTCAGAGACTTGGGCATGTAAAATGTTTCAAGAAGTGGAAGTGATAAGGATAGATGAAACTGCAGAGTAGCAGAGTGGAAGCAGAGCTTGGAGAGAAGCATGTGGTGGTGTACATTTCGACATGTTACAACCACAAGTCTTTGTTTTCCCCGCAAGGCATAGGGAGCTGGAGGGTAGGGTAAGAGAATAGTTGCATACGGTCAATAAGTGTGACCCATGTAACAGTCCGAGATTTTATGAAAAATATTCTTTTTTAATTTTATTAATGCCTTGTGTTGTACGCTACACCAAAAGGAGCTTGCACAACACACATCCTTGACTTTCCTTACACGCAATCGCGACCTTCCCCGATAGCGTGTGTAGTACGCAATACCAAGTTTCACTAAACAACGATATGCTATTAAAATATTATTAAAACTAGCCGTTATGAATAGTAATAACCACCTTTTAAAATTTTAGAAATTTTATCTCTCAAAATGGACTTCATTTTTGGATTTGGAGTATAGAATTTAGCCTAAGGTGAAATTTTGATACTTTTCGGATAACTTTCATTTTCTGATGAATAGTGAAAATTACTAAATTTTAATTAAAAACAACTTTTTTAATAGAAATAATTAATAGTGATAAATTATTAATTTGAGTGGCTTTAAAGTATATTTAGAATATATTTTTACAATTCAATACAATGTTGGTCATTGGATGTAATTTCACATTTACACCAGACATAAACAAGTGTTAATCTTTTGATAGTTATTATCTCTTAAAAACACGCTATTTGTTGTGACAACGGAAATTAATTATAAAAATAATTAATGCAAATTATATGTTGGGAATTTTGTAAAATATAAATCATTTTTTAATTTGGAATATCAATTATTGCTTAGGGTGAAAGTTTGGCGTTTTTCTGAAAAACTTCAATTTTTAATGAATAGTGAAACTTCTAAGTGGTAGTTAAAAAAATTAATTTTTTCATAAATCTTAATTTTACCGCTCCGGTGAATGGAATTTCAAAAATATGAGAGACACGGTTGATGTCAGTAAGTAAAATGTGGTTCAATGAGATGAAAATATTTTTTGGTGAATAGTAACTTTTTTACTTTTATTTACCACGGTTAAAAGTAAATAGGGTAATTAAGGGTAACAATGATATTAATATTACCCTATGACATGTCCTAATCCTATTGGACAAGTGTAGCTCGACCAAAAACAACCTTAAGTGTAAACTATTATCATTTAGGCCCACTTGGATTAGATTAGGACATTTATTATTAATTTATTTAAAGAAGGGTTAAAATAGTTAAAATCAATGTTTAATAAGTAAATCATTTTTAATATTGGGTTATACATAAGATAAATTCGACTATAAATATTCATTAGAAAGATAAAACAATTTCCTACATAATGGTATTTTATTTGTAATTTTTAACATTAAATAATGTAATTTATTTATGACACAACAATGATGCAGTAATTATCTTATTAATGAAATATTAACATAATTGATGTTATAAACAGAAAAATAAATGTAATTTGAGACTTTTTATGAATTAAACTAATTTTATAGGTTACTATCATATATTAGTGTTGATTTAATCAACTTGTTTCGAACATATCATTCTGTTATGACTTTCACAAAAATCATATATCAAATAGTGTCAAAATTGACACAAAATAGTTTTTAAATCAAATATTATATTATTAATTGTTATTTTATTCCTAAAAATCTAAGGTTCTGCAAAATGACTTAGATAAAGATATATATATTAATAATAAACAATTTGGGGTTCGTTTGGCAAGTTATAGTAAGTGTATTAACCATATAGTGAAAGAAAACAAAAAGACACGGTAAAAGTTAAATTATTTAACTTAGAGTTAAATCTAATTGATAAGGTTAAAATAATACCCTAAACTTGTCTAAATCCTATTGGTTGAGATTATTTCGACCCATCCCCACTTTAGCTTCGAAATAAGACCCTTTGGAACCATTATAAACCGATTTTGACTTTAATATAAAATAATATTTTGAGATATTCCTAAGGTGCCCCTCTCCTCCCTTATAAAAGGGCACCTCCTCCCCCTCCTCCTCACACCAATTTGAGCACTCAAGCTCGGCCAACCCCTGACATTTTCTCCTCTCCACTTCCCTAGAATAATTCTAGAGGTCCTGGTCTTCTTCAAAGACCAATCTTAGTTCCCTAAGTGGAGGATTCAAAGAGGCGTTCCAAAGAAGAGGTAATATCCATTACCGATCTTTTCAATTTCTTTCTTCTTCAACTTCTTATTCTTTAGTTGTTTCATGATAAAGTAATAACATCAGTATTACTTACATACTGATATGTTATTATAAATAGGAAACAACCCTAATTAACCTTCTATCCATCCTACGCAAAAATGAAATCACTGCGCGTGCGTACGTACGGAATACCGTCTCCACGCCGTGGTGTAATCTATTTTCCACCATCACCTTACAAGGATGGGTATAATGGTGTAATAAGTAACTATATATTATTATTATAAAGTGATATTGATACTGAAATAGTATACAAACACTTCAACACAATTCCACGACCATGGGAACGATATCATCGCTCGTGCGTACGTACGGACTACCATCTCCACGACGTGATGAGATTAATTCTCAATGATTAACCATTCATGAATGATTATAAAGTATATATAATAATTAATAATGAAATATATGACATAATAATGATACTGGATTTATTTATATGTATGTCATCTGCTTAATTCCATTCAATTCAATAAGGAAACGAAAACAGCGTTCATGCGTACGTACGGACTACCGTCTCCATGAACGGTGTATTTCTTTCCATTTACTGATTTATTATATATATGTATATTATGAATATATATATATATATATATAAATCATGTTTTATATTCTTGACTTAAGTAATCATGATCTAAGTAATCATATGAATAATTACAAGTCAAAACACGGACGACAAATGAAACAATTTTACCCAAAACGCTCTTTAACATGGAATTTACAAAAGAACGGGTAATATAATTTCATAAGTGAACCATATATGATATCATAACAATGAATATGATTTTCTAATAAGTCAATGACATTATTTAAATCATTATACAGGAGGTTCGGACACTTACGAAGCAAATCAGACCTAAGGTAAGGGAAATATCACAATCTCATTTTTATCCGAGATTGATTATACTTTGGTATTTACTGGGGTCTATTTTATCATCCACATCCATGATTCCTCAATATTTAATATTATTTCCATCCACCTACAATTGTTTAAATCCAATTTTACCCTTCGATGAGTTTTTAGTAAAGGATATGAAAGGAATATTTTGTCGTTTTTCGTACGAGGTACTTTTTGACTTTTCTGACAAAAGTAAGAAGAATGTTTTTTTAAACTTATACGGAATGAATGGATTTTTAAAACATTATTTCCAAGAAGCTTCCTTTACAAGTTTCCAAGTTATTTTTAATCAACTTCTTTTAGTTTAGAATTGTATGAAATATTAATAAAGGAAAAGTGTTTTCGAAGTAGAAAGGATATTTTCCTCAAGAATGGAGTTCAAGTGTTTTATCAAAATTATTTTCCATCTAAGATAATAAAGGGTTCGGTTTTTATCCCTATTATTACATTTATTTGATTATGTTGTGATGGAATTATATTTTTATGAATTCATTTATCTTATATGAATCATTTTATGATGTCACGATGTTTAAGATTCCCATTTTTATTACATGGGTTATGAAATGATGTATGATTTATGATTTTTTTGGCACACATAAGAATGGTATCATTATGAGATGGGTGGGACCTATATCTCCCTCCAATGCATTGGGTAAAGATTTTATATCTCATGAGATAGACATGGCTGGAATGGTAGGTTATACCGGTTCAGTGAAACAAGATTGAAATGAGGGTGACTCGGTTCAGAAAGGGACTTTGTCCACTAAGATAGTCTTGGAAATGAGTCTTGACTAACAAGAAATGATTCTATATGATTATGTGTGAGTGCCACAAAGTTTCATGTTTTAATTTATGATTATTGGGATTTCATTTCACTACTATGATTTATCCCATGTTATGAAATTATGCTCTCTTTTGCAGGTTAAGATTTCTAAAAGTTATGTTCTTATGAATATGATGTGATTGATTTTTCTTTTGTTTACCCTTACTGAGCATTCGAGATCACCCTTTTATGTTTTCTTTTCCCCAGGATATAAAGAAAGGTTTTAGGTATAAAAAAAAGAATATCTTTATGGGAGATATTGAAGATCTTTCACCAGGATTAGAAGATTTTATTCCGAGTTTCCAAAGACACTAAACTATTACGATCCGTGTGTGTGTGTTTTTGTTATGTACTAAGTATTCCACAAATGTAATATAATGTCAATGTACGATAAGCTTCGGGTCTTTACAGTTGGTATTAGAGGAATGGTTTAGTCAACCTTTGGAAACTAGGATGCGAAAACGTTAGTGAGATCCCTAGAGATATTTCTAAGGTATTTCTAGGGATGTCCCTAAGGATAAGTATACGTATAAGATACAGTCCTAGAACTATGGTAACGATCATAGAATTTAACCTAAGAAGTTAGATATTGAGGATACTCCCCCTTTATAATGTTGTTTTCCCTAGCATGATTTTTGCCTCTCACACTATTCTTTTTGGGTTTTAGACGATGGCTGGAACCCGAAGGAACCGTGTTGATCAATGAAATGGACAATGCAATGATTGTCCTCCTGAGAAAACAAATGTTATGGGAGATGGAGTGAAAAATATTATTGCTATACTTACACAAGCTATAAATCATTCTGGACTTCCAAATGAGCAGAGAAGGGAACAATATTCTATTGAGTCCTTCATGAGGCAACGTCCACCTTCTTTTAGTGGGTCTTCCGATCCACTTGTTGCTGAACAATGGATCAGTACCACTGAAAAGATATTTTAAGTTCTTCAATGTTCTGAACATGATAATGTCATATTAGCAGTATATCGTTTGGAAGGTGAAGCTGATCAATGGTGGAATCTTATCAAGAATACGAAGCAAAGAGATGAAATTGATTTCATGGAATGGGACGAGTTCAAGAACTTGTTTTTCAGTAAGTACTTCCCTCGTATTCTTCGAACGAAGATGGAAAATGAGTTTCTTGAGCTGAAACAGAAGGATGATGAATATGTTGGTATATACGAAGCGAATTTTACAAGACTTGCAAGGTATGCATCTGGCATTATCATCCAACCTGAAAGTAAAGTTGATCAATTTTTCAGTGGCTTAAAACCAAGTCTTTGAAGGGAATTATCTAAACGAGACTTCAGTAGCTATGAAGAAATTGTGCGTTGTGCTATGAAGGTAGAAATGGAAGTTGGTGTTACATATCCATCTCATGGTTTTGAAAAGAAACGAAGGATGGAGTTCAAGGAGAAATCTCAGAATAATGGTGAAAAGAAAATGAATGTTTCCTTATGCTCAAAGTGTGGAAAGAAGCATGGTGGAGATTGTCTTAAAGGGACTAGAAAATGTTTTAAGTGTGGAAAAGAAGGTCATCGAGTAGCTGGGTGTCAAAGTAATGGAAAAAGGGTTTCTAATGATGTGAACAAAGCAAAAACTGCAGAGAACGCACCACCAACACTTCAATGTTTCAAGTGCAAGGAGATGAGACATTATGCCATTAAAAGCCCTAATCCAAGGGTTAGTGATGATCAACATGAGCAACCACTTAAGGCAAAGGAAAAAGGGAAGTCACATGCGATCACTATTGGCGATTTTGAATATGACAACGATGTGGTAAAATGATTAAGTGTTTATTTAATGGGATTCCAAAATAGTGTTGTATATAGTATCGTGGAATATTGGAATATTTATGTATTGGTCTATTGTGGTTTTCAATAATTTTATGGTACCAGTAACCATGTAAAGTGATTTAGATATTTTTGGAAAAAGAATGATATGCGCATAATGAAGGGAAAACGAGAAAATTAAATATTTTACAGTATTCATGAGCTTATGATTGATATAAGGACTAAGTGATATCATGGTTTGAGTATATCGAATTCTGAGTATTTTGGTATGTGGAAAGTGTTAACTTTTAACTGCATTCATGTTTTCACTAAGGTTCGATGGGTATTCAAGAGAATACATGATTAAGTCCTTTGAATGTTTGGAATGTGACAAACAAAACATATCTTATGATATATGGGGATCAACGATGGTATTAAATCTCTGGTAATCATTTTCACTATGTTATGAGAGTGGACTGCAGTATTATGGATAAGCCTAAAGATTGAAATGGATTATGTTGGACATAAGTGAGTATTGTTTAAGGATAGAAGTTTTTTTTCGATATTATTAATGGGATGTTATAGTAATGTAGTTTTAGAAAAAGGATAACCTGCAGGACGGGCGACAACCCATCGCTTCGGACAAGGCTGTGGGAATCGAACCCACAACCGAAGTGCGACTGACCTTTATCGCCTACCACTGGCCTACAGTAAGTCCATGTTTAGTAGAAACTCGTTTTATTATATTAAGCAGTATGATATATGAAGTATAAGTCCATTTTAGGAACCTTATATGATTAATCTCACTATAGATCGACTTATGTATATAAATTTTTCTAGCCTTTTGAGACAGATGGAATGACCCGTCATTCTATCACATGATCTGCTAACACTTCACGAATAACAAATTCAACTTCATTTATTTAATAGATGAAGTGGAAATTGTTCAAGGCACAAACAACAGTGAGATTGTATCAAAATAAAGTAAGTATTTATTCTAATTCAAATTCTTCAACTTCAGGGAAATGATCTTGAAAACCAAAAATGTTGTCCTAGTGATATTATACCTGATGAATCAGATAGTACCTTATATCATCACAAATATATGGATTTGTGATTACTGGCTTTTCCATAGCCATGTTCTCTACCACTCTCCATCAGAACATGATGGTTAGATTTCTCTTCCATATCCATATTTTCACCTATGTGGAAACCCAGTGATTAGTTTATTTGGGTAATCGTTACATTTCATACTTTAGTTTTTAAAGCTAAGTTTTGTTATTCCTTTTTACGATGTGGGTTTCTATTAAAGAAACTTTCGAATAGTAAACCATTTATAACCCCGATGAATTTCGAGGGCGAAATTCATTTTAAGGGGGGTAGAATGTAACAGCCCGAGATTTTATGAAAAATATTCTTTTTAATTTTATTAATGCCTTGTGCTGTACGCTACACCAAAAGGAGCTTGCACAACACACATCCTTGACTTGCCTTACACGCAATCACGACCTGCCTCGATAGCGTGTGTAGTACGCAATACCGAGTTTCACTAAACAACGATATGCTATTAAAATATTATTAAAACTAGCCATTATGAATAGTAATAACCACCTTTTAAAATTTTAGAAATTTTATCTCTCAAAATGGACTTCATTTTTGGATTTGGAGTATTGAATTTAGCCTAAGGTGAAATTTTGATACTTTTTGGATAACATTCATTTTCTGATGAATAGTGAAAATTACTAAATTTTAATTAAAAAAAAATTTTTTAATCGAAATAATTAATAGTGATAAATTATTAATTTGAGGGGTTTTAAAGTATATTTAGAATATATTTTTACAATTCAATACAATGTTGGTCATTGGATGTAATTTCACATTTACACCAGACATAAACAAGTGTTAATCTTTTGATAGTTATTATCTCTTAAAAACACGCTATTTGTTGTGACAGCGGAAATTAATTATAAAATTAATTAATGCAACTTATATGTTGGGAATTTTGTAAAATAGAAATCATTTTTGAATTCAGAATATCAATTATAGCTTAGGGTGAAATTTTGGCATTTTTCTGAAAAACTTCAATTTTTAATGAATAGTGAATTTACTAAGTGGTAGTTAAAAAAATTAATTTTTTCATAAATCTTAATTTTACCGCTCCTGTGAATGGAATTTCAAAAATCCGAGAGACACGGTTGATGTTAGTAAGTAAAATGTGGTTCAATGAGATGAAAATAATTTTTGGTGAATAGTAACTTTTTAAATTTTATTTACCACGGTTAAAAGTAAATAGGGTAATTAATGGTAAAAATGATATTAATATTACCTAACACATGTCCTAATCCTATTGGACATGTGTACCTCGACCAAAAACAACCTTAAGTGTAAAATATTATCATTTAGGCCCACTTGGATTAGATTAGGACATTTATTATTAATTTATTTAAAGAAGGGTTAAAATAGTTAAAATCAAAGTTTAATAATTAAATCATTTTTAATATGGGGTTATACATAAGATAAATTCGACTATAAATATTAATTAGAACGATAAAAAGATTTCCTACATAATGGTATTTTATTTGTAATTTTTAACATTAAATAATTTAATTTATTTATGACACAATGATGATGCAATAATTATCTTATTAATGAAATATTGACATAATTGATATTATAAACACCAAAATAAATGTAATTTGAGACTTTTTATGAATTCCAATAATTTTATAGGTTAATATGATATATTAGTGTTGATTTAATCAACTTGGTTCGAACATATAATTCTGTTATGACTTTCACAAAAATCATATATCAAATAGTGTCAAAATTGACACAAAATAGTTTTTAAATCAAATATTATATTATTAATTGTTATTTTATTCCTAAAAATCTACGGTTCGGCCAAATGACTTAGATAAGGATATATATATTAATAATAAACAATTTGGGGTTCGTTTGGCATGTTATAGTATGTGTATTAACCATATAGTGAAAGAAAACAAAAAGACACTGTAAAAGTTAAATTATTTAACTTAGAGTTAAATCTAATTGATAAGGTTAAAATAATACCCTAAACTTGTCTAAATCCTATTGGTTGATAGTATTTATACCCATCCCCACTTTATCTTCGAAATAAGACCCTTTGGAACCATTATAAACCGATTTTGACTTTAATATAAAATAATATTTTGAGATATTCCTAAGGTGCCCCTCTCCTCCCTTATAAAAGGGCACCTCCTCCCCCTCCTCCTCACACCAATTTGAGCACTAATGCTCGGCCAACCCCTGCCATTTTCTCCTCTCCACTTCCCTATAATAATCCTAGAGGTCCTGGTCTTCTTCAAAGACCAATCTTAGTTCCCTAATTGGAGGATTCAAAGAGGCGTTCCAAAGAAGAGGTAATATCAATTACCGATCTTTTCAATTTCTTTCTTCTTAAACTTCTTCTTATTTAGTTGTTTCATGATAAAGTAATAAAATCAGTATTAGTTAAATACTGATATGTTATTATAAATATTAAACAACCCTAATTCACCTTCTATCCATCCTACGGAAAAATGAAATCACCGCACGTGCGTACGTACGGAATACCGTCTCCACGCCGTGGTGTAATCTATTTTCCACCATCACCTTAAAAGGATGGGTATAATGGTGTAATGAGTAACTATATATGATTATTATAAAGTGATATTTATACTGAAATAGTATACAAACACTTCAACACAATTCCACGACCATGGGAACGATATCATCGCTCGTGCGTACGTACGGACTACCGTCTCCACGACGTGATGAGATTCATTCTCAATGATTAACCATTCATGAATGATTATAAAGTGTATATAATAAGTACTAATAAAATATATGACATAATAATGATACTGGATTTATTTATATGTATGTAATCTACTTAATTCCATTCAATTCAATAAGGAAACGAAAACAGCGTTCATGCGTACGTACGGACTACCGTCTCCATGAACGGTGTATTTCTATCCATTTACTGATTTATTATATATATGTATATTGTGAATATATATATATAAATCATGTTTTATATTCTTGACTTAAGTAATCATGATCTAAGTAATCATATGAATAATTACAAGTCAAAACACGGATGACAAATGAAACAATTTTACCCAAAACGCTCTTTAACATGGAATTTACAAAAGAACGGGTAATATAATGTCATAAGTGAAACATATATGATATCATAACAATGAATATGATTCTATAATAAGTCAATGACATTATTTAAATCATTATATAGGAGGTTCGGACACTTACGAAGCAAATCGGACCTAAGGTAAGGGAAATATCACAATCTCATTTTTATCCGAGATTGATTATACTTTGGTATTTACTGGGGTGTATTTTATCATCCACATCCATGTTTCCTCAATATGTAATATTATTTCCATCCACCTACAATTGTTTAAATCCAATTTTACCCTTCGATGAGTTTTTAGTAAAGGATATGAAAGGAATATTTTGTCGTTTTTCGTACGAGGTACTTTTTGACTTTTCCGACAAAAGTACGAAGAATGTTTTTTTAACTTATACGGCATGAATGGATTTTTAAAACATTATTTCCAAGAAGCTTCCTTTACAAGTTTCCAAGTTATTTTTAATAAACTTCTTTTAGTTTAGAATTGTATGACATATTAAGAAAGGAAAAGTGTTTTTGAAGTAGAAAGGATATTTTCCTCAAGAATGGAGTTCAAGTGTTTTATAAAAATTATTTTCTATCTAAGATAATAAAGGGTTCTGTTTTTATCCCTATTATTACATTTATTTGATTATTTTGTGATGGAATTATATTTTTATGAATTCCTTTATCTTATATGAATTATTTTATGATGTCACGATGTTTAAGATTCCCATTTTTATTACATGGGTTATGAAATGATGTATGATTTATGAATTTTTTGGCACACATAAGAATGGTATCATTATGAGATGGGTGGGACCCATATCTCCCTCCAATTCATTGGGTAAAGATTTTATATCTCATGAGATAGACATGGCTGGAATGGTAGGTTATACCGGTTCAGTGAAACAGGACTGAAACGAGGGTGACTCAGTTTAGAAAGGGACTTTGTCCACTAAGATAGTATTGGCAATGAGTCTTGACTAAAAAGAAATGATTCTCTATGATTATGTGTGAATGCCACAAAGTTTCATGTTTTAAGTTATGATTATTGGGATTTCATTTCACTACTATGATTTAACCCATGTTATGAAATTATGCTCTCTTTTGCAGGTTAATATTTCTAAAAGTTATGTTCTTATGAATATGATGTGATTGATTTTTCTTCTGTTTACCCTTACTGAGCATTCGAGATCACCCTTTTATGTTTTCTTTTCCCCAGGATATAAAGAATGGTTTTAGGTATAAAAAAAGAAAAAGATCTTTATGGGAGATATTGAAGATCTTTCACCAGGATTAGAAGATTTTATTCCGAGTTTCCAAAGACACTAAACTATTACGATCCTTGTGTGTGTGTTTTTGTTATGTACTAAGTATTCCGAAAATGTAATGTAATGTCAATGTACGATAAGCTTCGGGTCTTTACAACCCAGGGTCTCTAAAAATGATTCGAGGTATGGTATGTGTCTAAAACGAGCTGTTGTATCAATAGACATAGGTACCAATCATTCTTTCCTTCCACAAATCTTGTCCCAAATCTAGAGTTTCCGGTTAAAACTGTTGACATGACCCTCACGTATAGAGATACCTTTCGGAGGAGACTTGATAATCACACTTACGCTGACAGTGTGATCTGACCCTTGAGGCGGGAGTTTCGGTTGGAATCTCTCGGTGGCAGCATCGAGGCCTTACGACATTAATTTTGGTATAGACTGGGCAACCACAATTCATACAAAGATTGACTATATTAGGCAAAAAGGTTGTGGTTTATCTACAATGTTAGGATGGGGTATTTTCCTTGGTCGGCGAAAAGGGAAACCCAGGCAGCACATGATAAACTCATGCTTAAGAGGGTGTGGTCGATCACTCTTGAGTCGCCCAGCTTTACCCTTATGGCAGCAAGAGTTTTTAGTATTCAGTTCCTCCAGGACTATGACTTTGAGATAGTCTATACTAATGGGAAGGGGAACGTTGTTGCAGATGCACTCAGCAGGAGGATTGGTATTAAGCTGTTAGGAGAGGTGACCGAGTATTTGGATTCCTTACATATATCCTTTGTGGATAGAGGTGGTGCAGCCTAACTTCAGTCTCTTAGAGTCACTCCTCCTTCTTAATCAGCAGAGTAGGCAAGGTGGCTTACCGCCTGGCCCTTCCACCTTAGTTTCATTGGGTGCACGACGTCATCCATGTATCTCAGCTGAGGAGATGCGTGCATGACCTATCCGTCATCATCGACCATTGGGAGCTGGACATCTATGACGGGGCAACATTCTCAGAGGTTCTGGTGGAGATCGAGGATCGACAGGTGTGGGTCCTACGTGGAAGGTTGATTCTTCTAGTGCGTATTCATTGGCAGCACGGGAACCTCTAAGAGATCACATGGGAGTAGGAGGCTTAGATGCGTGCTCAATACCCTCATTTGTTTCCCTAGCATGTGTTGTAGCTTTAAGAGGATGTAAATACCTAAGGTTGGGGTAATGTAAAGACCCGAAAACTTCAAAGAAAAGTTTTTCTTAAATTATTTGGAATTTTACGAGTCCATAATTTCTAAAGGAACTTAATTCTGAGGCCCGGTGTGCCCGGAATAATTTTCTGAAGTTTTGTTCAACTTAAATTAACGCGTGTAAGAAGTTTTCCTGAAAAAGTAGAATAACTGTTAAACAGTTACTCAGATCCAAAATCTGAGGCCACTGTTGCGCTCAAGATGGCAGGTTTACCCTAGGCATGACTTATGTTTAGTCGGTGTGGGCCTCCTGTGAGAAATTCCAAAAATGGCATAACCGTAAATAAAATAATTAAATAAATTATTTTATTTTTCAAATACTTATAACTCACAAACGGTATCTCGGATTAAAAATCTGAGACCACCGATGAACACGTGAGGGCATGCTTTATTTATGAAAATAATAACTTTGGTGGGCATGGGCCACTAGAAAAAGTTATTTTTTGGCCGCAAATAAAATAATTAAGTGACAATTATTTTATTGTAAAATTCATAACTTTTAAACGTTAACTCAGATTGAAAAATTGAGAGTATTGATGGGTTTGTTGGGTCATGTTTTACTTAGGCAGAGCCTAACCTCGATCGACGCAGGTCGAGGGTGATTGATAATAATTTCCTAATTTTTTTTCGGGTACGTTCAATAAACCTACATTCGGAATTTTATATCATTTGAACCAGTAATCAGAATTAAAATTCGAGGGTACCGATGAATTCGCAGCGTCGGTATTTTATTAAGGGGACCATTAACGAAGTTGCGTTTTATGCGGGTTGAGAGTTAATTTTTGGGGGAATTAGAAGAAGTTAAATTAAATTGTGGAACACAATTTTATTTTATCTATGTTAGTTATTTCCTCCCAAGGGTAGTTAGTAGTGGTTCCCACACCCACATAACCTCCCATTAGAGGATATTTGTGGGGTGGGGCCGACACGTGCCCTTAACTATTCATCTCCCCATAACTCCCTTGACCTCCACCATTAACACCCTCTTTCATTAAGTTTGTTAACTATCCCCTTAATTAATTTGTGGAGCCTCTCCATCTCCCATCCATCTATGTTTCCAAACCTAATTCCATAATTAATTAAATTTACATTTTGAATTAATTTTAAAATACATGGAAATGTTATATAATGGGAGGTCCTTATTATATTTTTGGTTGGAAAATATTTTGGGTGGGGAAAACCTCTGGAGAATTTGGAGGAGAGTTCTTCTTACGAAGAAGAACCCCATACTTCCATGAAGAACAATGACATGGCTTCCTTCCTCTTCACCGCAACAAGTGAGAATATGTCGCTTCCTCCTCGGATGCACCGCAACGTCGTCTTGAAACCCTCTTTTCGCGACTCCGATCTTGAAATCGAGGTAGGGGGTTTGTTTCATTTTTTAATTGTTTAAAAATTGTGCTTCATCCTTCGTTGAAACCGTGGATTGTTATTGGCCATGTGATACCGCCTAACGTGGAGGGCGTGTGCCGAACCAACACAGCCTGCCGACCCACCATTGATCATTGTTCTTTTTCAATGGCGATGGTGACAGAAGGGATGGTGGAGACCGATGAAAAAGAGGCAGCCGTATGCCGTCCGCATGGAGAGGAACTGCGGGCCGCTCAACCGACAAAGAACTGGCCTGCTAAAGCTTGTCGGACCGATGGAGGACCGTGACACCACAAGGGGCATCGCACTGAGGAAGATCGCAGCCCGCGTTTCGTGGGCCGCTCAGCTGGTGAAACGACTAGCAGGCGGCTGACCGTCTTGAGCAGGACCACAACGCCAGGAGGGCGCCGCGCTGGATGAACCACGGCCCGTCGAAGTGGGCCGCTTGCGCCATGAAGGACGGCCTGCTTCCGCCGGTCGGTTAGGGAGGGCGGTGCCACTGGGCACCGCCAGTTCGGGCCGGGGCGTGCCTACCACCAGGTCGAGTCGCGTTTCTTTAGGCCGGGCTGACACCCCATGTCGGGTTGGACCCGCCGTACCTAGTCGGACCGACCCGCCAGCCCACTGGGCCAAACGGGTCGAGCCCGTACGCTTAAATGTGAATAACTTCACGACCGTGCATCCGATCGACGCGCCGTCTGCCGAACTGGGATCCTCATGATGAGGCCGTCCTTTTGCGATACTCTAAGTGAGTTTTGGAATACTTTGGAAAACGAATGGGTTTGGAACGAACTTAATTCCAAATGGGCCCTTGGAGCGAAATCACTTATAACTAAAGGACCGGATGTCCGATTGATGTTCCATCAGCTATGTTGAATTTATTTTGTTGAGACGGTTCTTTTGGAATACTCCACTTGAGGTTTGGACGCAGTTGGAGTATGGCCGGGTTGGATTGTACCCGAAATCTTATCGGGCCCCTCGAACGGAAATGCTAATAACTCACAGACTACGCGTCTGATTGACATGTCCTCTATTGCATTGAGACCCATATGACGAGGCGGTCCCATGAGATACTTCCACATGATATTACATGACACTAGGAAGTAACGACTAGTAGCTCATGGAGCGGATCCTCCCGGAGATGTGCGTACGGAGTACAGATACCTCTAGCTGGCTGTGACCTGATGACTGCTTGTCCGATTCGATTCAGAGTGGCTTGACTAGCCCAGTGGGGAGTGCTACTGTGTTGGGGAGATAGACCCATGGTGGAGGAGCGCTACTATGTTGGGGCGGCAGACCCGCAGTACTCGATATGAGGAGTACCTCTGTAGGCTATTAGGGGGTGTGCTACGGTTGGGGCGGTAGACCCATGGTGGGAAGCACTACAGTGTTGGGGAGACAGACACACGATACTCGACAGGAGGAGTATCTCAGCAGTCTAAGGTTAGTTAGTAGCGCCTCAGAGTCACGGCAGGACTAATGTACTCGATAGAGGAGGAGTTCTCCAGCAGCCGTGGTTTCGACATCGTTAATGAAAATACTGGTTTGAGTTGAGTCAATGACCATTGTGTTTTCCTTATGATTGAGATGGGTTACTTGATAACTTAGGTATATGTATGGGCATATACCTAAGTAAAGGTTATTCATTGATTTCATACATTGTGGTTTATCCTTGTAGGATTTTGTGAGACCTTGAGGGTCTCAGGGTCCCTACTAAGTATCATTATACTCACCCCTACACGGGATATGCCCTCACCTCGTTGTGTTTGATGCATACAACGGACAGTGCTGACAGAGGCTGAGGGTGCCAGGACTGGACGGTACCCAGAGGTGGACCACTTGGTGAGACGTACACGGATCGGACAACTGGACCCATGGTGCTGAGGAGGATATCTTTACCCACCCTTCAGGTCGTATTTACGAAGTATGACTCAGTGGTTGCTACTTACTTTACTATTGTTGTACTAGTCTTTCAGTTGTACTGCACTTTACAGTTGGGTTTGTATTTTGTCCCATTTACCTTTCAGTACTTACTTTTTTACTCAGTTTACTTAGTGCTTACTTCAGTTGTGTACTCTGTTGTATTTTTTTACTTTTACAAAGGCAATGACTTCCCTTTTTATTGGTATTTATGCCTTTGGGTCTAGTCTCCAGCCCCAGGCCTACAGAAGGCAGGCTTGGGGTAGTCACGGCACAGGCCCCAAGGATGGGGCCTGACAAAAATAGTGAAATATTACTAACAAAAAAGTAATAAGATATTATAAGAAGATCTTATATTATGTAATAAATATTAAAACAGTTCTATAATAAGTTATTAACATGTTGAAAGCCTTTATATACTTGTATAAAGGACGTTAATTTGAATGGAAGCATAAGGTAAGGGAATTTCATCTCTCTTTTTTTCATCTGTGAGATAAATGTCACATTCACCGCTTACTTTTTTTGTGTGGTTTATCTACAAGCCCTTTAGATATATTATATTATTAATAATTTTATCTTAATGGTATTTAAAACATTAATTTAATTTTATTCCTTCATTTTTCTTATGATTTAAAATGTTTCAAAGATATATGGGAAACATTTGAATGTTTAATGATTTTTTCCATCAAGAATATTTTTAAGGGTATTTTATTTCCATTATAGAAAATTATATAACGATTTTTCAATAAATTATTATTTTTATTCTCCACTTTTTATTCATAACCTTTGAAATTATTATTACCATTTTCTACTCTTCGATACTCAAAATGGTTTAGATTTTTTTTAAGAAAACCTGACTTCATTCTCTTTTCATAGAACCTATTTTCATAAAAAAACCCATATTTTCCAAAAAATGGTTCAAAAACAGTGTTTTAAAACATTAAAATTTGATTTATTAAATAATTGTTTACTCATTTTTTCTTTTAATAATGTTTTCAATGGAATATTTTTGTCACTTTTTGAACAAACCATTTTTATCCTTATTATCATGAAAAAGGAATATTCCTTTTACCTTGTATGATATATATAGATTTACCCACTTTCATTGCATTGATGCATTCTTTACATGTTTAGAATGTTATTTCTTAAAGAAAATGTCATCAAAATTTATTAACAATGATTTTTTTTCAAAACTAAAGGATATTTTCCTCAAAAATGTTTTTAAAAGATCATTTGAAAATATTTATATGACTCAATGACAAGAACCCTTTATTTTAACTCCACATGGGATATATTTTTTTGATACCAACCTTATTCCTCCTATAGATGGTTTATGATTGATTTGGAAAAGTATAGTATTGGAATTAACTTCCATGATTTCCTTTTATTCCACTTGAAATATTAAATTTACTATGATCATTTGACATTTAATTTCACCTAAATATCAATATCATTATTTATCGATATGAATATTCCATAAAATATTTACCATTTTTCATACAGTATTTACTTTGAATGTTATTAGATTATTTTGTGAAATATTGATAAATTTGTATCATTTATATAAAATGGATATTTGATAAAGAAAATTGTTTTTGAATTAAATAGATTATTCGATATGTGCACAATGATTTGGAGATGCAAGGACAAGTCGGACCCATACCTCATATATCCCTTATATGCATCAATAGTCTAATGAGAAAAAATTAGTTGGATAAAAACCCTTCATGTTTGTTTCAAAATAGAATAGATGGGTTTCTACCCACAGACATAATCTATCTTGAGGATAGATATTGATGGTATATTGGTTCATGTTCCAGATACATGTCATCAAATAATTAAACATTGCCTTAATTTAGATTCAGTATTTATTATCCATTCCATTTTCACAATGAAAAATACTATAGATTCATTTAATTATTTTTTTATGGACCTAATATAAAGTGTTTCAGTTTCCTACCTTTACAAATTTATTTTTGATTATCTAGTTAATTTAAGGGCATGTGTTTCAAGTTATTACCTTACCTTATTGTTTATGCACATCCATATGAGTTTTTTTATTTCAGGGTATGTGTGTTTTGTTATATACTATGACATACATATTATTCTCATTGATTCATTAAATATTCTAATATAATTTACACTTTTTGATAATTTGAGATAAACCTTATTTAGTTTCCTTTCCTCGTGAATCCAGTAAGTATACTATATATGATATTTAATGATAAACATGGTGGAATAATTTCAACCTTGAGATAAACAAATTACATTGTAATTAGTGTATTCATCTGTAATACAAAACCCATGATACATATGGTTTACCAATACTACTAAACTCTTATATCTTTTGGTATTTGATTCCTTGTTATCATGTCAATGTAATGGTAGTAGTCCCCAGATCCAGGATCTCTGTGGTCAAGTCGCTGCACAAGGGTTGACACACCTCTCAGGTGGATAGTGTCCTTATATCAACACCAACAGACTCAACATGTTCGACAAAAATTCTAGGAATATTTGTTTCATAAATTTTAGCTAGATAAAAATTATAATCGTGCATTTTCATAGTGTTCTAGAATGAGCACAAAGAATTCACATACATGAAAAGGAATTAACTTTGGGGAGTTGATTTAGACAACCCCATCAAGAATAGGGAAGAATAAATTAATTATCAAGTGATCTGATCAATATGAGACAAAACAATACCCAATGTAAATTGGTTATAACACAATATCGAGGATGGATGAAGAGGATCCCAAAGTAAGAGAAGTGAAAAATAGTTATTCTTGGAATAACACAACGATTTTAGATCACTGTATCAAAAATTGAACATGATCTGGATACTTGGTGATTGAGAACCCTATAAATACTCTGATAACCATTGAGATTAAAAACTCTCATATCATTATATAATTATAGGTAAATAGGTATTTAAAAGAGGTGTTGGGGGGGATACATCTCAACTACTCACTTCTCAGGTCCATCCCGACGCCAACAATGATCTGATGGTGTCATCTGGTTCTCTTGAATGATAGGTAATAACATAATATGGTCATTAGGTCTCCTTTAGGATAATAAATATACTTATATCCTAGTGATGGGTCTCCCCAGTAGGACAGTGGGACTCTATTATCTTTACCAAGCTACAGGACAACCCACCGCCTAGCCTGTGGAATTCAACGACCAATTGGTGGCTCGTCTGTCTATCCAGAACCACAATATAAGTCTATTCCATAACAAGAAAGAGTTACCAAGTCCCAAAATAGCTCAAAAAATGTTTTAATTTAGTTTTATTTCATTTATACTAAGGTTAAATTGGTCTGAGAAAACACGAAGGGGATCAACCAAATACATAAAAATTGATGCACTTTGAAAATGGTGGGATCTTACAAAATCTCTACTATATAACAACTAGTCCATGAGATATGATTTCAAGAATAAATATGGGGTATTGGTGAAAAAATAAGGCTTAAATAACTGCATATGTGACTCTCTTTCTATGGTCTTCTCTTCTACATGCCCATTCAACCACTTCCCTAGTACTAAAGGAACACTTTCCCTTTAGATGTTATTCTAACTACGACCCCCAAAACAGATTAGATACTCCTCAAAATACACATTTACATCAAGATCATTATCATAAAAATCTATCATTTAAGAAGTTTTAAGATCATATATCCAAATTTATGAAATGTGAAAGATGTCTTATATGTCACTATTCCAATATGGATAGTCCAAATGGCATGCCACTGGACCGACGATCTCCAAAAAATCAAATGACCTGAAAAACATGGGTACTACATTACTACTTCCTGATTCAACCTTTACCAAACCTAGGAGACACTTGAAGAAAAAAACCTAATGTCAAACCTCAAAGACTAGAGGTCATCAATAATAATAACATATGAATTCCGCCTACTCTGTGTGGTCAGCAACCGATTCCTGATCATATGAACCCACTCATATATCTCATACATGAGACTTGGTCTAATAACATAGACTTACATACAATCCCATAAATGGATCCATTTGAATCAATACCAAGAATCTGGTATTATTCATGAACTCTTTGAGTGAAAAGTGATTCCCTAAAAACCAATTTTGTACGAAATATATGTTTAGAACACATACTCTAAAATATGAATTTCATACTTGGATTTTCCATCAGTCTGATGAAGGTTGGTTTTTCTTTGAAGAAACTTTGATCTCAACAACTTTTGAATCCCCTACTTGAACCATGATGTGAAATGAGGACTTTGAATAGAAATGGTTCTCCTCAGAACACCATGAAATCTAACTATATCCTTCACAGAGATATTTACTAGATCCTCAATGGTGAAGGGATCATTGTTTCGAGGTAAGTGGAAGAATTTCATCAGTTGATTCACGATCACCCACAAAACATAATTGTTATAATGTGTCTTGGGTAATCCTGCATGAAGTCCATGCTGACATCATATCATTTTAATTCCATAATGGAAAAATTTTACCATAACTGATTAGGTCTATGATGATCGGCCTTCACCTACTTATTGGAAAATAAATATGCCACAAATCTTGTTATATATCTCTTCATACCTATCCCCTAGTACTACCTACCGATATTATAATATATCTTTTCCATAATTGGATATAATTCCAATTTAGAAGCATTAAATTACCTCATCATCTCCATATGTAATCCCATAGGAACCAAAATATAACCATATACAATGAAAAGATCACCACTTCAAAGAGACATTCCTGATGGTGGCTCCCCACCCTATATGGTATCCCTTAGAGATCATCGCTATATATTAGATATCTATTCTATCTTGATTCCGGTCCAGAATCATGGAAAAAAAGATGTTGATGTCAGAGTCACTCACCCCTATCACTCCGGAACATCCATATGTAAATATGAAAAGAGTTCCATCATCCACCACCCATCGCAAGACTATTACACTACCTATGTCTATGTCTTCCTACTCATGGAATCAGTAACGTCGGTGGTCCTTTCATTGTATGTAGGAAAAATAAAAGGTGAAACACCCTAGATACTCATCCCACCTCATTTTCCAAAGGTTCAGGTCTCACTATTAAAATATATACATAAAGCACTTATGATCCATGTATACCACAAAACTCCCACCCAAGAGGTTATGCCACCAATATATTAGGAAATATACCTCCAAAACTAACTCCAGATCATGATCAAGGTAATTCCACTAATGTGTCCAGAACTATATGGATCCTTAAGTAACCTCTCAATCCTCCCACATCAAATGTACTAGGATTCCGTGTATAGATGCATCATAGTACATGGTATATTTCATACTAATATCAGGTAAGGAGAGTATCAATGTTAAGGTCAACCTTCTCTTAAACTCTTGGATAGATTCCTCAAAAAAATCTGACAAAAAAAGTTCTCCCCTTACATGGTTTGACCCGACATATGCTATTATATAAAGGATAAATATTAGAAGAAATAACAGTAAAAGCCAACTATTCCAAGAAATTTTAAAATCATGAAGACCTTCATAGGCCATTCTCAAGATACCATGACTTCCTCTTTCTCAAGGTCCACTGACCCTCCAACCTCTAAGATAGAATGACCAAATAAGTATTTTATTTCAATCCAAAGGTGAAATTTAGGTTGTTTTGAATATATATGATTCTCTCTCAGTTTATTTAGGATGATATCAAGATTTTTGAAAAAATAGTTTCTAGACTATAAGTACATCAAGAGTTTATTTATTTAAACCACTAAAAACTCATATAGAAACTCATTTAAGATCCAATTCATCAATTCCATGAATACCAATGGTGTGTTGTTCAGACCAAAAAACATAACGAAAAACTCATAAAATCCATATCTTATCCAAAAATATTTCTGAGGTGTGTTAGACTACCTCAATCTCATTTATTACTAGAGGAATTATAAAGAAATATACTTTCTTGAATTAATTCCATGGTTGGGCTTCAAGAATTTTAATTTCTATGATTCATCTAAAATTCAAAATAATCATTGAATGAGATGCAGTTTTCATGATTGAATCACTAAAATCAAATTTTAGGGGTTCATGTTATCAATTTAAAGCTATATTTCTTCAATGTATGAAACATCTTATGACATGTGATTCCAATTATTTCTATAAATTTTATAAAATATAATAGTTTTAGTACAAGTAAAAATAATATCCAATAATATCAACCATCAAATAATGGGGTAATATCTAAAATCAAATTAATGAAATCAAAGGAACAACATTATTCATTAATCCCTAAAACTCTTCCCATTATGTTATGTTAAATTTTAATTTCTCATAATCATATTTTCAAAAAAAAAATTCTATAAATACAATTATATAAAAAAATATAGCAATCTTAAATGTTATTTATGTTGGTATTGGTGTTCCTTCTCTAAGAAATAATAAAAAAATATTACAAATATGGAGACAATATTTCCAATAAAATAACCATTATAAATCCGTGATTTACATATGTTAAATCTATTAGATAACTTCTTTCCTTGGGGAGTCCCATTATTCATTACTAGAAAACAAGCATATGTCCATGTATTATTTTGAAAAACCTCAACTGTAGGGTATTAATATTGACATAGTTTTTAGAAAACCTAGTTGTTGGTTTTTAGACCCCGGATTTATCCATGGTACACATAATACCGTGTCTATAGGTATATTATATGTCCATAGTTTATGAAAACCATTGTTATAGGCTTTCCATTCATCCTTGGGAAAAATTATTTTCTTTTGGAAATATGAAAGAAGTCCTATATCCAAGGTTTATTTCCTATTTTTATGGTTACTATATATATATATATATTTAAATTAAACATATTAATACCAAAAACGTATTATGTAGTGTAGTGGTAAATAATTTTCTATCTGAAATTGGAGGTATGGGGTTCAAATATAGCTACTCACATTATATTAGAAGCATATAACCATGATTTCAAGGGTTATACACCCAATTTCAAACTATGGATATTGGTTTATAATAATGATTTCAAACCATGTATGTAGGGATATTTCAATGGTTTCAAGGGCTACAGCCATGGTTTGAAGCAGTGGTCATTGGTCTATTTCCACGATTTGAACCATGGCTATAAAGCAATTTACATTGTTTCGAACAGTGGATATTGGGCTATAGTACTGGTCAAAACCTTATCTATTGATCTATTTACACAATTAAAAACTTTGGAAATTGATTCAACCCTATTTAAACACTAATTAGATCCATGAATATCCAGAACATGGATATTTCCGATGGCCATAAGTTTTACATATATAACAACCTTTCTTGAATGTAAATAAAGAAACATATTATCAATGTAAACAATTCAGAAGTTATTTCCCATATCATTATCTACTTTATAATCTCCTAAGTTGACATCAAGAAATACCATAATTAAATTATTCATGTAATCATTTACACTTGGATAATTGGTTCAAATAGTTCCCATCTTCTTACAGTTGAAATAATGAATATTATCGATTTCTTTATTCGCCTTTCATTCAAGATCTATATGGATTACATCCCTATAATTATAACAAACTCTCATTCCCTTTAATCATTTAACATGGTGTTTATTTTCAAAAATATCGCATGTTTCAAGTTATATCTTTCCATTGTCTTCCTTTTCCTCGTTAAATTTTTCATGGTTCCAAATTTTCATTTTTTTTCAATTGATTTACATTAAATATACATAATGTTAAGAATTTTTACCAATCATAGTGGAACATTATACTATATTTCCAAATGATAACAAAATTTTGGGGATCAGTTCTCTTCATCAAATTAGAATATGTACATCATTGAAAAATTCAATATTATTTTTTAGATTTTTTACATTGTTCATAGAATACCTGAATAATCACATAATGTTTACATAATATTTAATAATAATTTTCTATTTCTCGATCATAAATTAAGAATTTTCCTTTCTATATCATTTTTTTCTTGTCAAGGATTTAAAAATAAATAAATATAATGGCTTTCCATTCAATTCCCTCAATATCATTATCCTCCTTAATTTTTTGAATCAATGGCCACCATTGATCTGAATCTACATTTAAACAATACACTTTAAGTATAACGTTTCAATTTTTGTTAATTTCCAATCTAGAAATATCTTTTCAAGGGACTTGATGTATTTCTCATCTACCTACTGCTTAATAGTTCCATTACTGTATGAATAATTCCATTTCATAACGTTATCCAACATAGGTTCATTTCATTATATTACAATAGGTTTATCTCTATGAAAAATCGGGGTTCAAAACACATTGGGAACAGAGTACTAAAGCAGTAATGTAGCATACTGTAGTAGTGGCGGGCACTATAGCGGTGGAAGGGTACTGTGCGGTATTGTAGAAGCACGAGGGTACTGTAGCAATACTATTCCCAGAACTGACCTTAGGCTAAAAAATTGGGCATGCGGGCCATGTAATGGGCTAAATGCCCACTAGTCATTCGTCCTATGTAATGGGTCTCCCTCTACCCAGTTATATAGGTCTTTTCTTTGATTTAATAATAAATGAGGCTTCGGCCCCAACCTTTAAAAAACAGGGCAATTTACTAAATATTACCATGATCTGTGTAGTTGTAACACTCACTTTGTTGTCTTTCATAGAAGTTCAATCCCTACATTGACTATTAGTGTCGATTTGATTTCCATTTCTTCCAATAGGACCCATGTTTATATAATGAAACATATATTATTATGTCATAACATCATAAAAATTTGACATATAACAAAATTATCCCATAGAGTTATAAAAAATTATACGGGTTTATCATAATTCTCATGAAATCTATGATCATATAAAATCTAGTTACCAAGGGTCCTACTAAACATACATATAATAACAATTAAATACCCCATATCAAGTAACTCATATCCAACATCTACTTCATTATATTGGTTCAATATATAAGGGATAAAACCATTAATTATCGATTAGTTTAGTATTCAAGAGAGATGAGATAATTACATGATTTAAATATTACATTGTAAAATAAAAAATAGAATGAATAAATTTATTATATACGTAATTATAATTCAATGATTCCTTATTTATATCTTGGGAAAAGGAAAAAATAATAAAGGGTTTTCTCACAAGATTTGTAGGTGAAAACATATAATGGAATCTATCCTTAATAGATAAGGCATAACAATATAAATGAGAGATTAATCAACACATATTTCAGTAAATCAATAACTTGAGCATGAAATACATCCAAGGATGAAAATAAGCAAATGAATAATGAAAAATAAATTCCCACTAAATGGAAAGAATATTTTTAGGTATTCATGATCACATTTTCAAGACTATGAACAAGTAATCATGAATCTTATAGTCATGACCTTGGCAAGACACTTTTATTTTATGGGTAGGTATAAAAATAGTTTCTTAACTAATATCTCTACATATTTTTTCTCATGATTCATATCAATGCATATGAAGCTATCTGTAATTGGGCTCAATGCATCAATCTAATAACTAATTCATTCATCATATATTTAATGATAAATTTAACACATAATCAATATGCCATATAAATTAATAAATATCTATATCGAATCAGCAATAAAAAACATATATATTTCCTTAGTAAATGAAATAAATAAGATTCTATTAATTAACAATATTTTTTTAAATAGTATAATATTAATAAAATACAAAACATATATACTCTTACATGATACATGTGTGTTTTCTGTGTACAACCATGCAAAATTGTTTATTTTCATTTTACAAACTATGTAGATTTTGATTTTCTTTAGCATCAAAATGTGTTGAGTCATATATGGGTGTTTGGTTGAATTTATAATATTTTGACTCATGTGGCATATACTAAAAATTGTATCATAAATTTTCTAGTGAACTTTTTTATTAATTTAAATTAATTTAGGACAATTGTTTAGTAGTTTACATACTGCATAAGTGATTTTTGACTAAGTCTTTTTGTGCATTTTATTTTTTAGTATAGTGTTTATGTGATGTTAAAGTGTTTTGTTGTGAAAACCTAAATTGAGCTATTTATCAGTGTTCTCAAGATTGTTCATTTAGTTGGTTTGAATGTGAAAGAGTTGTAGTGTGTGTTTTGGGTGTGGCATCAAAGTATGTTTTGTTATAAAATATGTTCAGACTGTGTTTTGGTGTTTAAAGTTGTGCAACACATTTTTTTTGAAATTGTTCAATAAATTTTCATGGTGGTCTTCTAAGTGTAAAACTATTTTCATTAAAATTGCAAGTGGTTTAATTGATGGTGTAAGTGATGAAGATGAAGTTTTAAAAAGATTTCAGTTGTGTGCTTAATTATAAATGGTGATTATTTGTGAGTCTTCATGTGTAAATCCTAGAGATACTCTTTTATAATTGACTTATGAAAAGGATAAAAGGGTTTATCAAATTATATCAATGGTGCAAAGCTTGTTTGGATAAGTTTTTGGTGTGCGTAGTATTTCAAAATTTCATTTGGGTGTGAAAATGATGGTTCAGTGTGTGTAAGTACTATGTTTGGATTTTATTCATAAATGTGGCATGTGACATGATCTTAAATTTTAGAAGAAATGTAATTGTTGGTTTAAATGGTATCTTTTCATGTGTGGTGTTTTGTTTTGATTTTTTATGTGATGTGAACCTATTAAGATCTTCAAATTTGTTTGAGCACAAAGTGGGAAGCCTGGGTATCTTGGGTGATGAACTAGAGTAGTGGGATAGTGTTTCGGAGGTGACTCTACCCGGTTTCACTGGTAGGATTGATGATTTTAAACACTAACTAAACATTTGCTTTTCTGAGGGTCATGGTCTTTTAAGCCACAGTTTCTGAGGGTCGTGGCCTTCTAAGACATGTTTTCTAAGAGTTGTGGCCATCTAAGATACATTTTTTGAGGGTCGTGGTTTTTAAGCCATGCTTCACCGAGACACGAAGTTCTAGGGACTAAAACTAGGTAACACCAATGAGGCCTCTCCCATATTTTGTGCTCCTTGTATACTTTACATTCATTGATGTGACACTTTGGTTATTTTAAAAAGTAAGTGTGTGTGTGTGTGTTTTAATTTAATTTTTTTTAGTTGAAATAGTTTTCTTTGATCCTTTTTTCTTTAAAAGGGTTCATGTATTTAATTATTCTCTTTAGTTTGAGTTTTTTTCTTTAAATTTGTTTTCATTTAAATCACCTATCATTAAAAATTGTTTTCATTAAATATTATTTAAGAAATTATTTCCCTTTTATCTATTTTATTGGAAAAAGTATTCATCATTTAAATGGTTATGTGTGGAATCTTCTCCCGGCGGCATCCTACTGGGATTTAGGCTTACACCCTACATACACCTTTGGGTGTATGTATGCCTTTTTATTTGTGTATCCTAGTTTGAGGCAACTTGCTTAGTGATGGTGGTTCTAGTTGCTGATGGTATTCACTTGGAGGTTGGTTTTGGAGTTTTAGTTCTATATCTTTGTTGTTGTACACTTTGGATTTTAGTTGAATTGTAAACTTTAAACCAATTTATAGTTTAAAGTTTTGTTTGGTTGCCTATTTCCAGTTTCAGGGTGTTTATCTTATTAGTTGTATTTCTGTTTGTTATTTCAGGGAAATCATTATGATGTAATGTTTTGATACCCGAGCACTTGTGCCAGCCCGGGGGGATCAGGAACGCCCTCCGGGTCCTCCTGCAGATCGGGTCGGGTGCCGGGTCGAATAGAGACCCACCTTGGTTCATGTGAAAATGGTATCTGAGGAGCAAGTTTGTTCTCTTGGGTCATGTTCTTTTTGGATAGAGTCAAGGTATAAAAAATTTAAGCGTGTGAGAACTCGACGTTCTAGTTACGAGTAAGGTGCCTGGCCAGTACACCTCGTGGCGAGACTCGAGTTACCAAAGTAAGTTGAGGTTTGTTTTAAACCTATGGTCTGTGTGGTTAATCTTGTTTAGGGGAAATGAAAAAGGATTAGGGTCAGTGGTCCGAGTGAGCTCACAGGGTCTGGAAAGCCATGTGGAGCTGGGGACGCTGTCCTAGAATACCCTCTTTGGTGGTGGCGTGATTAGCGTATAGCCGCCAACCATATGTTCCAGTCACCCGTTTACGACAGTTTTCTCTTGCATCATCTCTCGTCTCTTTGTTTTGGATTCATGTAAATATGGTTTTTAAGTATAAATGATTTGGTCTTGGAGGATGTTTTGAAATTAAGATCTTTAAAAAGTCAACAATGAGTAAGGTTTGAAAATCATGGGTTGAATGTTCTGGTTTTGAAAAATGGAAAGGTTTGGTTTTGATCCTTGGTGTTCTCGTGGGAAACCACATGCATGAGTTTATATAGAAGGTGAAATGGTTAATGTATGAGTGGATTTGTTCCTGGATGGAAATGAGGTGGGTGTTAGTGAGGCCCGGGAACATGAATGTGTGAGGCCTATGAGACACCATTGGTGTTTGCGCAACCCACCAGCTTCGTTTTTTTTAAATTTTTTCCAATGAAACTTTAGTGTTTTAAATCACCGGTGATTGTGTGGTGCGTCCTTGTTTTTTTGAAATGTTGGTTGTGAGGAGTTTTGCGCTGAGAATCCTTTTGGATGATTTGTGTATTGAGTTTGAATTCTTATTTGTAAGTTGGTGTGCAAGCGCGTGGTTGATTGTTTCTTTTGAAAAGTGCTTCTGGAAGCCCTTGTAGTGGTTTTCCCTATACGTTTAGTGTTACCTTGAAATATGTCTTGGCCACTGGACCTGTTTAATAGGTCCATGGTTTTATTTTTTGACTAGTGTACGCTCTCCCAAAAATCATTAACATGCGATCGAATTGCGGCCACGAGCGATTTGTTTTTGGTCGGCCCTCCAGTTGATTAAAGTGAAGACTTTCCATTTTCAGGGATAGTTCTAAGTCTGTCCATCATCCTTTTTGGTTAAGCGCTTCTTCTCACAGTGGGATGATGGATTCTAGGGGTGTTGATAAAAGTTTTGGCCTCTTTGAGTTGTCTGAGTCATCAGGTATGAAGTTTGAAATCGTTTTGTTTGAAGGTGTCCACCCAGGAGATGTAGAAATGAATTCCAGTGGTGAAGGGTGAAGGCGGTTTGGAGTAATTGGTGTTGACTGATGGATTGAAAGGATCGTAGTGATTTCATCAGCCGCAAGGGTCATGTTTGGTGACGTCTTGCCGCGTGAGTTCTCATGAAGAGTAAGGTTGGTTTTCGTATGATCCTTTGGGAATTCCTATTTTCATAGGAGCATGTCCACTTGGGGAGTTCTAATTTTTCTGTTCGATAGGGAGTGTTTGTCATGCATCTTTACTTTTTATTTTTCATGGTTATGGTGAAGAGGTGATACATGTGCATCATCTATACCCCTGTTCTAGTAGATGTTTGGTGAGGGAGTAGTTATATGCCGTGGTGTATTGTGTTTGTTAGTGTTGTCTCGGTTGCGGTGTGGTCTCGTGTGACAGCAAAGGGAGAAGCTCCGTTCGGGAGTCTCCAATACCTTACTATAAGTTAGTAGATAATTCAAACATCAGGGCTCTAGCCATAGGAATTGGAGTGAAGCTGGCGCGTGGTTAGGAAACGAGAGAGTGTATGGGACCCCAAATTTATTTTTGTCATTGGTGTTAAATGTCATAACCATTTAAATTGTTTCATGTGGTTCCATTCTTAAGAACCCATTTGGTTGTGTGGGGTTTATCGTGGCTATGAGGATGCGTGGACGTCTTGTTACCTAAAAGTCCTGGGGGTTGCATCCCACTAGATGTAATCACTTAGGAGGTCCTTAAGGGTTATGTTGGGTGAATCGGTCTCAAAGTTGAATAGTGCTCATCCAGGGATGTGGAGATATTGGTATGTCTTCGGCCTTGGTTTTGATTCCAGGTAGTTGGACCCGACCCTCCCCACCGCTTGTGGTGGGGTGCTTGGTCCCCGTCGGAAAATTTCCAAATTATTGTATTGGCTGTCAGTTCCAATGGCAGGGAGACCCACGTTGGGTCTCACACGAATGTCTCTAGAAGGAATTGATGTTGTAATTTTCTTTAATGGCAGGGAGTCGGCTCGGACCTCCCTATTTTGGTCTTCCCGTCTCGGCTTGGGAATTGGTTTTTTCTTAATGGTGGGGAGCCCCTCAGGCTTCCCCATGTAGACCTTTTGGTTTTGTTTCTAAAGATGGCTTGGTGATAAGTGATAAGAGTATTCCTTGGGCATGGTTTGACCTTGTTTGTTCATTCTAGACAAATGTTGTGGTGTTCATTTAATAGTGCTTGAGATGTTTCGTCTTGTGAAGTTGGTTTGCATCGGTACAAGAGTTCCCTTCCTTGATCAGTCATCTGGAGGCATTCTAGCTCTTTGGGGTGGGCGAAACATATCAGAAAGTCTTTTTATGAGTATCTTGAAGTTTTCTTTGAGTTGATCTCTCTGAGCATGATTATTTTTCCTCTATTCTCTTGATGTCTATGGGGATCCCCTTTGAACCTTAAGGGAGTGTGGTTTTCTACTTTGGGGTTCAGTACGAGTTCTGGATTTCAAGGGACAGAAAGCTTTATGGTGGGGATAATTTTCACACCCGTCATTTCTAATTTGTTTATTTTATTAATTTTTTGGGCATCGGGTTGTTCAGGTAGAGGCCCGATATAAAATTTTTGAGTGGTTATTTAAAAACACTTGTATTGGCCTTGAATATGTCCAATGCACCGCTATCGAAGCCGCGTGGCCTTGCCTGGGTCATCGTACGACTGCGCTCGGTTCACCGCACGACCTTCCCGGTGCATGACTAATGAATTAATGAATTACGTAAAATGTTGAATAAAAGATTTAAATTAAAATAGGTGTTAAGGATGGTAATTTTATTATGTTTATTATTATTATAACCATCGTATCAAATTTTTTTATGGGCCAATTGGGATAACTGCATGGTCGCCCGACACTTTAAATTAATAATAATAAAATGAAGTTGAAGGAATTGTTTTTATGATAATAAAAATGGAATTTTTTTATTATTACAATTATTAATATAATTAATATGTTAATTATTATTACTATTATTATTAGAAAAATTATGGTTTATATTATTAGTAATATTTTTGTATTTAAGTTGATATTTTTTTTAGGTTATTTATTTCATTTCTTTTCCCTCTTATTTTATTTTTCTTTTATTTCTTTTTCTTATTTCCTTTTCCCTTTTATTCTTCCCTCTTTGCTCCCTTCCTCTCCAACCCATCATGCCCGAACCCCCAAACCCTACCTCAACTCTTTGGGCTGAACTCTCCCCTGCTCCCCCCGACCTTCCACCATCGCACCACCCTCCTGACCGACCAACGTGCACCGCACCCTACTCCTCTCCTAGCCACCGACCCTTCCCCCCCATCTCTATCGCACCAACACTCTCCTCCTTGGATAGTCTCAGACTGTCATTTCCCTCCTAGATGCATGCTACGTCAGATCACCGCTGCTCCTAGATCCCCCTTCTCCCCTTGGCCTCCCGCTGCAACACTGCAGGCCGATGCCTCCCAGACCCATCACATCATGCCTCCAACCGTTATTGACACCCATACCACCCTCAGGAGACATAGATGACTAACTCCCTCACTCCATCCAGTGAACCCCCCTGCTTCGAACACCCCGCTCGGCCAGCCATTTGCACACCGTCCGCTAGCCTCCCTCTCCTCGGTGCTACAATCACTGTCTCCCTTTGAAACCTGCAGCCTCGCTGACCCTGGCTACCCTCTAGAACAACCCCTTTTTGACCGGCATAAACCCCTTGATGGACAGTCGCCTCCACCCCTTATCTCCCACACAAAACCTGCAAGCACAACCCCCTTGGCTGGTTGCCACTCTATATGTGACCCTTCACTGATAACTCATTCTTCTTCCATACACATGGCCCCCTTCGATGAAGTCTACCTTCATTTTTTTCTCCTTGAATTTTTGGTTGTCTAGTGGGTAAGGGGTTCAATTTAGGGTTTGATCTTAAATTTTGTTGGTTTGATTTCTTGTTTTGGGTTCGCACCAGTTTGCTTGAGGTTCGGTCGAGATGAAATGGTGATTTCACACATTTCTTTGGTGGATTATTTGTTCAGGGTAGGTGGTTCTGCGATTGACCATTTTTGATGAATTACTTTTCTTCTTAAATTAATTTAGCATATTTATACATTAGTTTGTTTAATATGAATCAAGTTTTTAATTTATGTTGATATGTTTACATGATACATGTGTGTTTTCTATGTACAACCATGCTGAATTGTTTATTTTCATATAACAAACTATGCAGATTGTGTTTTGGTTTAGTGTCAATATGCATTGAGTCATATATCAGTGTTTGGATGAATATATAATATTTGTACTCATGCAGCATGTACTAATTTTTTTTATAACTTTTCTACAGAACTAGTTTGTTAATTAATTAATTTAGCACAATTTTTATGTAGTATACATTCTATGAAAGTGATTTTTGACTGAGTCATATTGTGCATTTGATTAGTTAGTATAGTGTTTATGTGATATTGAATTGTTTTTTGTGAAAACCTACATTGAGCTATTTATCAGTGTTCTCAATATTTTTCATTTAATTTGTTTGAATCTGAAAGAGCTGCAGTGTGTGTTTTGGGTGTGGCATCAAAGTAAATTTTGTTATAAAAGTTGTTCAGAGTGTGTTTTGGTGTTTAAAGTCACGCGACACATTTTTTTAAAATTTTTCTGTAAATTTTCTTGGTGGTCATCTAAGTGTAAAACTGTTTTCTATAAAATTGAATGTCGTTTAATTGATGATTTAAGTGATGTAGATGAAGTTCTAAAATTATTTCAGGTGTGTGGTTAATTCAAAATGGGGATTTTGAGTGTGTTTTCAAGTGTAAATCCTAGATATACTCTTTTAGAACTGACTTGTGAAAATGTTCAAAGGGTTTACCAAATTATATCCATGGTGTGATGCTTGTTTGGATAAGGTTTTTAGTGTGGGTAGTATTTCAAAATGGAATTTGGGTGTGAAAATGATGGTTCAGTGTGTATAAGTAGTCTGTTTGGATTTTATCCATAAATGTGACATGTGACTTGATCTTGAATTTTAGAAAAAATTAATTGTTGGTGTAAATGATATCTTGTCATGTGTGGTGTTTTTTTTCTTGTTTATGTGATATAAACCTATTAACATCTTGAAATTTGTTTGAGCACAAAGCGGGAATCCTGGGTAGCTAGGGTGGTGAACTAGACTAGTGGGATAGTGTTTCAGAGGTGAATCATCCTGGTTTCACTGGCCGGACTGATGATTTGAAACACTAACTAAACATATACTTTTCTGAGGGTCGTGGTCTTCTAAGCCACAGTTTCATTGGGTCGTGGCCTTCTAGGCCACATTTTTTTGAGGGTCGTGGCCTTCTAAGACACGTTTTCCGAGGGTCAGTGTTCTTAAGCCACGTTTCACCAACACATGAAGATATAGGGACCCAAGCTATCTAAAACCCATGAGGCCTTACCATATTTGGTGCTCCTTGGTAACATTACATTCATCGATGTGACACTTTGGTTATTTTAAAATGTAAGCATGTGTTTGTGTTTTAATTTTATCTTTTTTATTTGAAACGGTTTTCTTAAATCTTGTTTTCTTTAAAAGAGTTCATGTATTTAATTCTTCTTTTTAATTTGAGTTGTTGTATTTAAATTTTTTTTCTTATAAATCACCTGTCATTAATTTTTTTTCATTAAATATTGTTTAAGAATTTATTTCCCTTTTACCCATTATATTGGAAAATGTATTCATCATTTAAATGGTTATGCGTGGAATATTCTCCCGGTGAAATCCTACTGGGATTTTGGCTCACACCCTACATAAACCATTGGGTGTATGTAGGCATTTTTTTGTGTGTCATAAGTTGAGGCATTGTGCTTAGTGATAGTGGTTTTGGTTACTGATGGTCTTCACTTAGAGGTTGGTATTGGAGTTTTAATTCTCTATATTTTTTGTTGTTCACTTTTGGTTTTAGTTGAACTGTAAACATTAAACCTGTTTATATCTTAAAGGCATGTTTGGTTGTCTGTTTCTAGTTTCAGTTTGTTTATCTTTTTAGTTGACTTTCTATATTTTATTTTTGGTAAACCGTTCCCATGTAATGTTTTGATACCCGGGCACTTCTGCTAGCCCCTAGGGATAAGGAATGCCCTCTGGGTCTTGCCGTGGACTGGGTCAGGCACCATGTCGGATGGTGACCCGACTTGGTTCGTGATAGTTTAAGATGGTAATAGAATATAATTCTTCCAATATAAATTTAAACATAATAAATCCTGTATAAGAGTGATAATGTAAAATAAACCCTTATGGATTTAATAACTTTTGAATCCGAACCCCAAAAATATAACTAATGAATTGAAACTTAAAATAACATTAATAAAGAATAATTAATAATATAATATTTCAAATGGAATTATATACACCATATAAAAAATATTATGTGAATGGTGTAAGATATGTCTTAATAGTGTGGAAATGTGATGAAAACCCCTCACCATGGATTGTTTCTTGGTAGGATGCATTATAAACTCATAAATAAAAAATGTTATTTTACTAAATATATCAATGAAATTTTTTACTCTATATATAATTTTTTAAGGTCCCTAAAAAATCATTTTACATATATTCATTGAATAGTTATTGATTATATTGTCCACATAAGTTGTTCGGTCAATTTATCCAAAATTATATCATTATATTGACCATTAGTAAATATTTTATGATTTTGTTTCTATAAAATTGATAATTTAAGAAATTTGAATTTATAAAATTTTCCCATTATATAAAATTTTATTATCATATATGAATGATGGTAACAACAAAAATAAAATTCATTTTTAATTGAGGTGGCAGTCCACATGTATGCATGATGATATTTTCCAAACCTGGATAGTTGTAAAGGAAAGAAATAGTATAATTATTAATCATTGATGAATATTTTTTATATCATAAATATCATATGTATTTATTAAATATATCATCATATCCATACAAGTATAGTGGTGATGAAAAATTAATTATACCATAATGTGAAGACCATAGGTCGTACGTACGCACGCGTGATATTTTAATTTTCCATAGGATGGAAAGGATATAATTAATAATAGTACCATTAACCTTAAAAAATTTATTTATTTTAATTATAAAACTCTAATTATGTTAACAGGGTTATTGGAAATGATGAGTATTTTAAACAAAAAATGAACTTGAAAAAGCTTGGTAAGAACACATACATCTTCTTTTAGAAACCTTATTTTTCTTACACCTTATTCCTTTTTGAAATGGTGTTTTGGGGGATAAATATACATCTAGGATGTTGATAAGGATGTTATAAATGTATTTGGGAATAAATTTATTGATATAAGTGGATCATGTAGTTTGGAAAAGAGAGGAATGAAGATTCCCTTTTATATGTGTGGTGAGTTTTAGATATGTAATTATTCTAAAATATAAAATATTACAAGTGTCTTACAAATTGAAAATTAGAACATAACCATTTAAATTTATAATATATTGTCATATATATCAAAATAAAATCTTTTAATGATAATTAATTTGAGATCTTACAACCTTATTACAAAGTATTAACATCTAATTTCCCATTTTACCCCTTTACTATTGTGATAATATTTTTGAAATGATAATTATTAATAATGACAAAGAAGAAATTGTCCTCTTTAATAATCTTAAAACACCTTATAAAAAATATTTGATCAATATTTTATGATTAATTTTTTAAGTGGATTAAATAAATATTATTATAAGTGTGTAAAACACAATGAAAAATCATTTCATTTTTGAGAATTTTTTTAAGTGTAACAAAAATATTATAAAAAAATAAAATATAATGCACGTTCTTGTATAATTAATTATATTATTTTTAATAAACGTTTTATTATTTAAATTTAAAACCTAAAAATACATAATGCTAATTTTAAAAAACTTTCATTAAATAAAATTAATGAATGTTTTTCAAAAAAAAACATGCATGTTTCACTATTCAACAAAAAATTATATATTTGTAAAAAAAATCCAAAAATTAAACCTAAAGTGATTTTTATATTATGTAATAATAATAAATTATTTTATTATATCAAATAAAATTTATAAATGTGGCTGTAAATAATTCTAATATCTATGCTCAATCGCATAAAACATATTTTTTAAAAAACAATTATATTTGAAGTATAAAAATAATTTACAATGATTATATTCCTTGTAAAAATAAAAATGTGTTTATTATTTTGTTATATTAAATTTATTATCAATAAATTTCCTCAAAATATTTTTTAAAATATTAAGTAAAAAATAATTTGTGCATGTAAAATAGTTTTATGAAAAATATCTCTTTTTTCAATAAAATGATTTTATCTCCATTTATAGAAAATGAAAACCAATGTATGAATCATTATTCATCAGTATATATGTAACATACCAGGTAAATAAATAATATGAACTTTTTATATGTATTAATATTTTGGAATTAAACATTAACTTTACTTTAAATGGGATGCTATGTTTGAGGGTGTACCTGACACAAAATAACGAGTTTCTCATAAATCTCATTTGCACAAAAGGATATGTCATACTGAAAAATAATAATATAATATTATTTTAAATGGTAGTTAACTAAAATATGATTAAACATGTTTTTTAAATGTTTTTACCTTTATCCAATAAAATTTAGAGTCTTAAAATGAGAATGAATCCAATTTTAAGCATAAATACTCTAATATTCTTAAAAGGTCATTTTACCACCTTTTGATGGAGATCCCATTTTAAATATTTTTTTGTGATGTTAATATCTTCCATTGGACAAAATAAACTTCTTCTATATAAGCCGGACATTAAAATTTACTTTGGGTAATTTTTTGGTATTTTTCTGATAAAGTTCATATTTTATGAATAGTGAAAAATACTACATTTTAATTCAAAACTTCCTTTTAATCTAATTTATTAATATAGTTATATTGTTATTTTTATTGGTTTTAAAGTGTAATTGGATTATAGTTTTACCATATAATCTAATTTTTGTCATTTTAAGTAATTTCACTTTGAAAATGAACATAAACAAGTGTCAATCTTTTAATAATAATAATTTTTTAAAAACACATATTTTTGTTTTGACTATGGGAATTAATTTTAAATTAATTTCTCCAACTTCTCAGTTTTGAATTTTGAATAATGGATTCCATATTTTGAATCATAATGTCTAAATTGTGTAAAGAGGTAAATTTTAGTTTCGTAGATTATGAATATTTTCTTCAATTAATTTTGTATTTACCATGGTTAAAGTGTAAATCTAGTAAATAAGAGTGAAAATAATAGTATAATAATATTAAATATCCCTTTAACTTATCCTAAACCTATTTTATGAGATATTAATGACCAAAGGAATCCTTGTATTGATTTTGGGACCCCATGTAGAAACTTGGGAGTGATAATGACACTTTATATTAATTAATTTAAAGTAAAGACAAAAGTAACACAACCATATATCTTTTAGTAAAACAATTGTCATATGTGGTTATAAAAGTGATATCTTAGACTATAAATATTATATTTAAATATAAAATAATTTTATACATTTTGGTATTTTATTTAAAATTTTTAGACATTATATAAATGATTTTAATTCTGAAACAATGGTGATGCAGTAATTGCATCATTAATAAAAGATTAAAATAAATGATATTATAAATATTAAAATAAATTTATTTTGGATCTTTTTATACCATAAATTTTTTTTAGGGATACTAATTACTTTTTTTATTGGAATTAATTATGTTTTTTCGAAATAATATAGTTTTTATAGATTTTGTAAAATTCTTGATATGAATAATTTATAAATTGACGTAAATGACTTTTTAGAATAATTTATATTTTTTAAATGAAAAAATATTACTAAAAATATAATATTTGACCAAATGACTTAAATAATATCTTAAAGGATATATTTTTGTCTCTTGGTATTTTTAGTAAATATGTTAACCACATATTATGAATATATAAGAGGACATGGTAAAAGTTAAATAAGTTAACAAAAGGGTTAAAAACAATATAAGGATTAAAAAATACCAAAAACCAGTCCAATTCTTATAGGATGATTTTATTTAGACTTATATGTACCATATATTCTAATTAAATATGTTTTGGTCCTTTTAAAACTGAAAATCATTTTATAATAAAATAATACTTTCAAAATATCTTAAAGAGCCAATCTTCCGTCTTATAAAAGGCCACCACCTCTAACCCATTACTCACACCTCTCAAGACCATTTAACGTCCAAAATAATCTATAAGAATCACCCAACATCCCTATATTCCAACTAGAAGCCTTCCCCTAGGAAGAAGGAAGTTAAATAAATCCTTTTGGTTTAAAGAAAAGGGAGTTACCCGATTTAAGATAATGTCTTCTCTCAAGTTCTTTTCTTTTATTTTCCATCTTCAACCCCCAAAACTCTATTTATTACATTATTTTATAAGAAAACCAGTATCCGAAATATACTAGGATGTTATTATGGGAATTATTCAAACTAAACTCACACACAAAACCATCTAATTGATATGAAACAATTGTTCTTGTGGACAACGAACTAATGCCTCACGAAACGATGAATATTCAATTATCTCCTACCACCTCTCATGGTGTAAATTATGATGGAAATATATTTATATGTGATATATAATATAATTATATTGTATTTGTGAATCTATATTTTTCATTTATATCATTCCTTTATGGTTTCCATAAAGGGGAAATGCGATAATTTCAATTGAGGAATTGTGGAATACTGCCCCTTTAAATTTATATGAATCATTCATTCCATTCATTTAATGTATAAAAAATAGATTTAATGAAATTATATATTATATTATACTATAATTATAATATACCTTTGTATCATTATGTTTTTATACCATAAAATATGAAATAGAAATGAAAGTAGCATTCATGCCTACGTACAACTTACAATCACCACGAACGATGCATTTCATTTATTATATCAAAATGTTACATGATATTATAAATACATATATATACTGGATATATATTATTTATATGATATATAAATAATTAATATCATTCAAGGGATTATGTACTTTTTACTACATAGACAACTTGTAATTATAAGAAGTTCATTTTTGACTCAAGTACCAAATACGGACAAAATGACCATTATTAACATAAATGATTTTGTAATGTTTATAACAACATAATAAGTGATATTAAAGGAATAATAAACTTTAAAAGTTTCTTAATAAAGTCGAAATTAACTTCATTTTATTATTTATTTGATTAAAAAAGAAACGAGTCAAGTCAGACACGAGGTAAGGGGACTTCTTAACACAATTTCCATTCTTTGGGATAAACTTCTACTTCTTGATTATGTCATGATATAATTATGTGAGAAATGAATTTTGATATAATTTGTTTTATTTATAAATTTTTTATGTTTACGTATAGTGAATACACATAATTAATCTATTTTATTAACAGAATGATCTTTGTAAGGGAACCTTTCACCGTCATCTTTATGTCAAAGACTTATTTTATGTTATGTCTTTAAATTTCAATTTTAAAATGTTGGGATATGTTATTATATGTCCTTATTACTGTAAATTTTATTTACATGTGATGAGATACCCTTTTTCTATCTCCTGAACTCATTTTTTGAATTTTTAAGTGACTCCATTTTGCTTCTGAATTTTTGTAAGGGAACTTATTAACCCAATTTTCATTCTTTGGGTTATTATTATACTTCTTGATCATGTCATGTTATGAAAATGTGTGAATGAAATATTATTTTTTTACACTTAATATCCACTTATATTGGGTGTATTTATATTTTGACACATAATTATTTCATTGATTTATCCTTAATCTAATGATACAATCTTTATAAGGGACTACGTCTCAATATACATTAATTGAAGCATATAAAAATATTTTTCACATTTATTATACAATAAGGCTTATATACAACCATTTTGACATTTTATATCATTAATTTATATATTATCATTATATTTATAGTTTTATTTGATTTTATTCTTTATTTTTTTATTCAAGTATTTTCTCAAGTGGTAATGGATTCAATAACTAAAACATCATTTTAAATGTTTTAGAGATTTAAAAATCTAAGTCCTTTTCTTTCATGTCCATGTTTTATAAATGATTTTAAGTATTCATTTATATGGAAATGTGTGTTTTAAAATTTAAATTCCTTTCCAATGTTTCAGAGTGGTATGTGACTCTTTGATTCTAAACTCTTCTTTTTTAATGTTTTAAATAAATTTATTATGTTAATATCTTCAACTAATATATTATGAATGCAATTTGGAAATTTTATCTTTATTTTATTCTTGTTTTATGTGTTATGAAAATGTTATGGTTCTTAGGAATTTTTTACATATATGGGTGGTTTCGTGATTAACCTAGGGTGGGTGAGCACGAGATATCTCTCTAATGTATTGGGTAATGTGACAGAGGTAAACATTAATAATTATCGTAAGAGATTTAGGGAATATAATGTGATGGGTATTTCAAACATAACTCCATACATAGATGGACAGATACAATGTAAGTATGTTATAGATTCCCTAAGTTTCCTTTATGATTTAGGATTTCCATGTGTTTTTCATAAATCATATTATTTTGTGTGGTATGTTAGAGTTTTAAAAGTATGATTTCATTGATTTGTTTTTATTTATGGACTAATGTTTTATTTCCTTGTTTTATATCATTTTCTGAGCTTTTGGTGATCATCCCATGTATTTGAAATGTTTTTCATAGGGTATAAGGAAGAGTAAGAGAAATAAATAATTCATGAAGATTTATATCATGAAAAGAACTCTTGTTTTATTTAAGGATTATTATTTTTGTGAAATATTTGGATAGATTATAAGTATCTACTTTGTTATTTTTGAGATGTAATGTAATAGTTATGGCCTAATTCTCTAAAACTCTAAACCAAAAAATATCCTCAATGTGAATTATTAACATAATTATAGATTATGTAATATTTAAGGATGGGGCCTTGTAGTTGGTATCAGAGGTCGGTTTAAATAATTTTACAGGTCAGGGAGTTATTTAAGCAAAAGTGAAATATCAATAATGGTCAGAATATTAGAAAGATTCATAGTTATTTTAGATAAATTTAATGGTTTTAGGATAACTTGAATAAGTATATCTTCCTGTTTACCCTCCACATAAGATATTATATGATGATTTTACTAATATACTCAAACTGAATTTTTTTGTTTTAGTAAATGTATGGATCTAGTAGGCACCAAAGTAACAATGGATGTGAAGAAAACTATGATGGTTTTTTGAATAAGCAACTGAAGGAAATGGGTGCTGTAATGAGAAATCTTGTTGTTATTCTCAACCAACTATCTGGAGTCAAGATTAACCACTTAAAACTTGGTGATTTTTATAAGGAATCATCTATGCGTGAAACGAATCCCAATGGGAGTTTAGGTAATAACCATAATGTTATTATATAGAAAAACATATGTGTTACTATAGTAGTAACTATTCAGTACTATAGCTATCAGAACTATTCACCTGATTTGGGCCTTCGGGCCACCATTTTGGTCCTATGGGTCTCAAGGGCCTTTGGGTCATGAAAGGCGTTCGGTCCATAGGGACTTCAGGGCATATAAACCATGATGTAGCCCAGTTCTCACAATGTTGGCCCCAGAAGATGATCAGAGCAACAAGAGTAGCAGCCACGAGAAGCAGAGCTAACCAAATTGAAAGAATGAGAGGGTATGGTAGTCTCCATTGGGACCAGGAACCATGCATCTTTGTTTGAGGAAATACTAGCCGATCATCAATGAAGGATGGGGAGAAAGTCGATCAATGATGCATAAGCTAGGGAGGGGCAGTTCTAGTGGGTTGGGCCTACGGGTTATGTAATGGGCATGGTATGCCTTTGGGCCTTCGGGTCATGTATTACAGGTCATGTTGGGACTTGTGCCTTGGGCCTGTGAGTCATGTATAAGTTTCCCTTAAGACATTAAAATGGTGATTTCCCATAATAAAATAAAAAATAAGGCCTTCAGGCCATTCAGGCTAAGATGTCCACATTTTAGGAATTGAAGAGTTATGTTGGATCTATGGATGTTGATATGTTTAAATGTATTAATGATATGATTAATTTGGAAGACTATTTCTAGTATGAGTAAACTTGATGTTTGATATGTTAAAATGTTATTCATGGAATAAATATCTGTAATTTTGAGGATATAGTTTTAATGAACCATTTGGGTTTATATAATCCTTGAATTTTATGCAACTATAGGTTAGTAATTTTTTTGGGATGAAAATGCAAGGTATGAGATAACTTTCGTGGTTAAAATAGGTTATGGTTATTTTTGAGGAATTTATCTTATTTTTTGGAATGTTATAAAATTTTATATTTTTTTGGAAAAAGGACAACATACAGACTGTGTGGAAACATGTCACATTGTACAATGTTGTGGGAATCGAACCCCCAACCAAAGTGGGATTGGGATTTATCTCCTACCACTGGACTATGTGTAGTCCCCGGTTAGTATGAATAATTCATTTTGGTTAAATGATTTTATGGATCAAGAATAAGTTGATTTTGGGAACTTTTTTTATCAAATATATATCTTTAATATAGTAAAATGATTTGGTGATTAAGTGACAAAGGTTATTTTGGAAGATGTTGTCTCTTTAGAGAACACTGTATGCCGAAGGAAAATATAATGCTATGGGATGTCATTTTTGGAGTAATGGTTGAAATTTTATTTTGGAAAAATCTATGTTTTTATTGTAAACATATTGAAATTTTGGTTATTTATTGAAATTATTAACCTATAAGAGAGAATTTGGGATTAGATTAATTACTTTTAATTTTGAAAATTTAAGAGTAATTGATGTTATTTAGAGATAAATGTTAATATTATTTGTGGAATACTATGTTAATAAATTCTTCTATGTTTTGGGTTTCCATCTTAGTTTGGATTATATTGATGGATTTAAAGGACAACTGTTTATTGAATGATCTTTGTTGAACATTGGGTATTGTTTTTTCCGTTTTGGAGATTAAGAGTTGTATTTATTTTTATAAAATATTATCCTTTTGGGGTTTATCTGATTTTATAATAACCATTTTGGTTTTGTTAATTTTTAAAGATAGAGGAAATTTATAGTTCATCTTTTTTGGATTATGTGATTCTCTAGTTGTAGATTTTAGCACATTAGGTGTGACCATGTCATCATGAAGATTCATCGTTTGGAGAAAATATGAGTTTTGGGTAGAAACATATTAAAGGATGAAACTCTAAATGAAAATTAAGTATATTTCTTTACGTTCTTAGTCAATCTCATAAAAAAATCTCCAACTATATGAAATGGAACTTAAAACAAAAAAACATTGTTTGTTTACTTTTCTTACCAGTGAATCAAATACTATTTAACCTATCACAATTTTGTGGTTTTCTTATTGTTAACTTTCTCCAAGTCTTGTTTTCTATCACTCTCCATCAAAACAGGAAAAATTAATTTCTCCTCCAAATCCATATTTTCATAAATGTAATCCTAGTATGTGTTATCTCAGGTGTCCATTGTACTTCCATTTATTTCTTTTAAAGTGATAGATTTATTGACTCCTTTTCCGATGTGAGACTTTTAATGATGTTTCTGAGGCCAATTCTAAAATTTGCGAGGATGCAATTCCCAAAATGGGGGAAGGATGTAACATCCGAGGTAAATAAAGAATATGTACTTTTCATATGTATTAATATTTTATAATTAAGCATTAAATTTACATTAAAGGTGATTCTATGTTCAATGGTGTATCCGACACGCAACAATGGGTCACTCAAATATCTCATGTTGCACACAAGGCCGAGTCATAATGAAAAATAATAATATAATATTATTTTAAATGGAAGTTAATTCTTAGTAATTGTATTAGTGGGAATGAAAAGAAATAACTACAATATGATTACACATGTTTGTTGAATGTTTTTTTACATTTATCAAATAAAATTTATAGGCTTATATTGAGAATAAATCCAATTTTAAGCATAAATACTCTTATATTTTTAGAAGGTCGTTTTACATCCTTTTGATAGAGAAACCCTATTAAATATAGATTTTTTTTACTTTTATGTGTTCTATTTGACAAAATAAAATTCTTCTTTATAAGAGGGACATCAAAATTTACTTTGGGTAAATTGTTGGTATTTTTTTATAAAAGTTCATTTTTATGAACAATGAAAAATACTACATTTTAATTCAAAACTGCCTTTTAATATAAATTATTTATATAGTTAGATTGATTTACTTTGATTTTAATGTGTAATTCGATTTTAGTTTTACTATTTAATCTAATTTTGGTCATTGTATGTAATTTCACATTGAAATTGAACATAAACAATTATCAATAATTTGATAGTTATTATTTCATAGAAACAAGTTTGTTTGTTTTGACAACATGCATTAATTTTAAATTAATTTATGAAACTTATATTTTTTAAATTTTGAAAAATGGATCCCATATTTGGAATAATAAGGTAGAAATTTTTTAAATAGGAAAATTATATTTTTTGACATTTTGAATATTTACTTCAGTAAATATTTTATTTAACATGGTTAAAGGGTAAATCTGGTAAATAAGGGTGATAAATAATATTATAATAATATTAAATTACCCTTATACATGTCCTAAACCTATTAAAGAAGATATTTCTGACCAAGGGAATCCTTGGGTCGATTTTGGGACTCCATGGAGCCACTTGGGAATGATAATGACACTTTATATTAATTAATTTAAAGTAAAGACGAAAGTAACATAAACATATATCTTTTAGTAAAAAAAAATTATATGTGGTTTTATAAGTGATATCTTAGAATATAAATATTAATTTGAAAGATAACACTATTTCATACATTATGGTATTTTATTTATAATTTTTAGAGATTAAATAAATAAATTTAATTATGACACATTGGTGATGCAAGAATTGCTTCATTAATAAAAGATTCAGATAAATGATAGTATAAATATTAGAATAAATTTATTTTGAAACATTTTATGAAATACAAGAATTTTAGGGATACTAATGACATTTTATATTTGAATTAATTATGGTTTTTAGAAACAATCAAGTTGTTATAGACTTTTTAAAAGTGTTGATATGAATAATTTTTAATTTGTCAAAAATGAGTTTTTATAATAATTATTATTTTATTAAATGATAAAACAATACTAAAAATATGAGATTTGTCCAAATGACTTAACTAATTTCGTAATTGATCCATTTTGGGTCTCTTGGTATTTTATAGTAAATATATTAACCATATAGTATGAATATATAAGAGGACATGGTAAAAGTTAAATAAGTTAACATAGGGTTAAACAAAATAGATAAGGATTAAAAAAATATCCAAAACCTGTACAATTATTATTGGATGATTTTATTTAGACTTATATGTAATTTATCTTCATATTAAATAAGTTTTTGACCCTTTCGAACTGAAAACAATTTTATAATGAAATAATATTTTCAATATTATTTAATGATCCCCTACCTCTTATAAAATTCTACCACCTATAATATATTAATCAAACCTTTAAAGACCCTTGGAACGTCCATACTCTACTCGAAGAAGCTTCCAACATCTCTATATTCCACTTAGAATCCTTCCCCCAGGTAGAAGGCAATTCAAGAAAGTCTTTTGGTTCGAACCAAGTGGAGTTACCTGATTTGAAGGTAACGTCTTATCTCAAGTTCTTTTCTTTTATTTTCCTTCTCCAAACACCAAAAATATCTTTATAAAATTAATTTATAACAAAAAAAGTGTCTTCAATATACTAGGATTTTTTATGAGAAGGATTAGAACTGCACTTCCACACACCTCCATCTTATGGATACGAACATACAGTTTCTGTGGACGGCGAACTAATGCCACAAGAAATGATGATTGTTCAATTATATCCTCCGCCTCTCATGGAGGCCATTATGATGGAAATATATTTATATGTAATATATAATATATTTATGTTTTATTAATGATTATTTATTTTTCATTTAAAGAATTCCTTTACGGTTTCCATAATGGGTAAATATGATAATTTCATTTGAGGAAGTGTAGACTACCACCCCCTAAAAGTGATATGACTCATTCATGACATATGTGGAATTTATAAAAAATTAATTTAAAGAAATTTTATATTATATTATACTAGAATTTTTATATACCAATGCATCATTAAGTTTTCATTCCATTAAATAATAATAGAAATAAAAGTAGCATTCATGCGTACATATAACTTACTGTCTCCATCAACTGTGTGTTTCATTTCTTATCTCCAAATATTCTATACCATTATAAATACATATATATACTAGATATATATGATATATATGATATACAAATCATTAATATAATTCTGTAGAAAATTTACTTTTGACCACATAGACAACTTGTAATTATAAGAAGTTCATTTTCTACTCAAGAACCAAATATCAAAAAAATGTCGATTATTACCTTAAATGATTTTTTAATTTTTATAATATAGAAATAAGTTATATAAAAGGAATAATAAACTTTAATAGTTTCTTAATAAATTTGAAATTAACTTTAGATTTTTATTCAGAAGATTAACGAATAAATGAGTCAAGTTGGACATGAGGTAAGGGAACTTCTTAACCCAATTTCCATTCTTTGGGTTAAACTTATACTTCTTGATTATGTCATGATATTATTATTTTAGAAATAAATTTTGTTATCATATATTGTATTGATAATTTATTAATGTTTACTTGTAGTGAATATAGATAATTGATCTATTTTATTAATAAAATGATCTTTGTAATGGATCCTTTCACCTTCCTCTTTTTGTCAAAGACTTTTTTTATGTTATGTATTTAAATTTAAATTTTAAAATGTTGGGATATGTTTTTATATATTCTTATTGGTGAATATTTTATGTCAATGTGATGAGACACTCTTTTTATCTCTCATCAACTCATTTTCTAAATTTTTAAGTGACGCCTTTTGGCTACAGAATTTTTGTAAGGGATCTTCTTAACCAGATTTCCATTATTTGGGTTAATCTTCTACTTCATGATCATGTCGTGCTATGAATATGTGTGAATGACATCTGATTTTTTACACTTAATATCCACTTTTATTGGGTGTATTTATATTTTTACACATAATTATTTCACTCATTAATCCTTAATCTAACGATACAATCTTTGTAAGTGACTACGTCTCAATCACCTTTAATTGAGGCATATATTAATATTGTGCACCTTTATTATCATATAAGGTTTATATAAAACCATTTTGACATTTTATATCATTAATTTCCTTATTAGCAATTTTATTTTTTGTTTTCATTGATTTAATTATATATTTTTTATTCATATATTTTCTCAAGTGGTAATGGATTCTTTAACTAAAACATTATTTTAAATGTTTTAAAGATTTAATCTTCTAAAACCTTTTATTTTATGACCTTATTTTTGAAGTTATTTTAAGTATTTATTTATTTGGAAATGAGTGTTTTAAAGTTTAAATTACATTTACATGGTTAAGAGTGGTATGAGACACTTTGATTCTAAACTATTCTTTTTGAAAGTTTTAAAGGAATTGATTATCTCAATATCCTAAACTAATATCTTATGAATTGAATATGGAAATGTTATCTTTCCTTAATGATTGTTTTATATGTTATAAATATGTTATGGTTCTTGGAAATTATTTAAATATATGGATGGTTTCATGATAAACTAAGGGTGGGTGAGCCCAAGATAACTCTCTAGTGCATTGTGTAATGTGACGGAGGTAAACGCTAATGTTTCCCTAATTAGATTTAGGGAATACACTATGATGGTTATTCCCAATGTAACTCCCTAGGTAGCTGTGAAAGCTAAAACGTAAGTATTTTATGGATTCAACAAGTTACCTTTATGATTTATGATTTCTTTGTTTTAATAAAAAATCATATGATTTTCTGTGGTATGTTAATGTTTCAAAAGTATGATTTCATTGATTTGTATGTATTTATGGACTAATGTTTTATTTCCTTGTTTTATAACCCTTACTGAGCTTTTTAGTCTCATCCCTTGTTTTTGAAATGTTTTTTCCCAGGGTACAAGGAAGGGTAAGATAATGGAATAATTCAGTAAGATATATATCAAGAAAATAACTCCTGTTTTATTTAAGGAGTTTTATTTTTGTGAAAAATTTCAAGAGTGTTTAGGTGTCTAATTTTTTATTTTTGAGATGTAATGTAATAGTTATGGCCTAATTATCTAAAACTCTAAACCTGAAAATATCCTTAATGTGAATTATTATCTTAATTCAAGATTATGTGATGTTTAAGGCTGGGGCCTTATAACATTTGTATAATAAATAAATTTGTACAAATTTATTACTTAAAATATGATAATTTTTTTACTTATAATAAATTATATATTTTATGAAAAATTTTATTTTTTATACAAAAATGACTCAATTGAAATGTATTTTTTATTAACCTTATTTGATATAATTGTTGTCATTGAAAAAATGAACACAAATTTTCTATTAATTAATAAATATATTTTGTAAACTATTCCATTTGTTTTTCATATTATGATTACTTTTATGCATACCCCATATTAAATTGGAATGTTATAATAGTTATATTTAAATAATAATATTTCTAAAGTATATCACGATTCATCCATGCACCATATTTCATGTATCAAAAGCTATCTAGGATTGTTTTTATAATTTATAATATTAATATATTATAGATACAAACCATGTGGATGTTTTTTCTAGGGTTTCAATAAGACATTAATATTGATTCTGAAATATCCCACTATGAGAAAATCCCCAAGCAAGTATGAACTATGTTCATGAGAATTATAAAGAATTTTGAGACATAGAAAGTTCTTTGAGACTCTATAATGTGCATTCTATTCCAAGAAAGTTTGAGAAATATAACTATTCTATCTTATATTGACTTGTTAAACTAAATAATGTAGAAAAATCTATGAAATATGAGGATTTCAATCCGGTGGTGGAAGAAGAGTGAAATAAAAATGGGAATTATGTCATATACCAAAGATAATTATGTGATTGGGGGTTTTGTGGGTTATAAATAATAAAAGAAATGATAAAGGTTAAGTAACTTGAAACAATAGTCACCTATTTTTTAAAGGAAAATCCAAATTTAAGGGAACATATTTAAATGTGAATATTTCTATGGTCACAATTCATTAATGAATATGATTTATGCTCAAAGAAATTATTAGTTTTTCTTAATGGATGTGTAGCGAGACTTCTAAAATTGTTAATTTGAGGAATAATTCTCAATTATAAAAAAATGAATGGTTTACACGTAAAAATTATGATTCTCAATATTTTTACCTTAAGAAGGATTTATATGGGCTGAAATAAGTACCAATATCATGTTATTAACAGTTGTCTTGTAGATTGAAGATTATGAAATTAAATAATCTATTTAATTATTCATATATTTATATAATGTGAGATGAAATAGATTCAATAATAGTTATTGATTTGGTTAATTAAATAACTTTTCAAATAAATAAAGAGGAACATGTGAATTTTTTTTCACCAAATGGGAAAAAACATCAAGATATATATGATTACTGAGATGAATTTATTTCTATATTTTTACATTACATATGAAAAAATTTATATGTTTGACTTGGAATAGGATTATTATAATGAGTTATTCTTTTATGCTTTTTATTGAACAATTATGATTAGTATATAAACCTATAATAGTGTCTACTATGTTTTCCATGAATTATTATGGGAGGTGGTTTGATCAACTAGAGTTATAGAGGCTTATTATTAGTGTACATTTTTTATAGTGTCTAGACCAGAAATTGTATATATCGTTACATTTATTTCATTATTCCAAATCAAAATAGAGGATTCATATATTTCGTTGGAGAAATTGATCTTATTATAGATAATAATAACTCTAGATTTTAATTTATAGAATGATAGGAAAACATACTATAAATTGTATATCAATTCAGACATAGATTGGGTATGAGATGTTTTTGTGAATTCATTATTTTATAAATATGCTTTATATGGGACCCAAAGAAATAAAAATATTTTAATTTTCATATAAATAATTCATAAAATAATGATTTAAATCAATACTTGAATCAAATTATGTGGATGAGGACATCGTATTAATACATAAGGGTGAATATCTAACACCTCTAGATTATTGGATGTGACAATAAATGTTTAATAAAAACTTAACATAATCTAGTGAAACATTTCAAGTTTAAGCATATTGATTTCAAGAATCACTCATTATAGAAAATTTGGATCATTGTGGAATTTCATTGTAGTGCATTTTAAATAATTAATTTTTTTTGATATTTAAAATTAGAATATAATGAAGGATTCCTTTCGTTAGTTGATAGTTTTGTAGAATTAATTCCCTCCAAAAATACCATGAAGTCTACTTGTCTATTTTATATATTTTATTTAGTTTCATTTTATAAAAAATCTATATAATATAAAAGGATATATTCTTGAAAAGGGATATAGACAATAGTTTATTTTTCTGGTTATGTGGATCTTTAAGAAGAGTAGAGATGTTTTCCATGAATAGGGAAACATGAAGAGTTTGCAGCTAATGATTTGACAAGATCATATGTTCCAATTCAACTATTTCCAAAACATACAAAAAAAATCAGATATCCATTTTTAGGTGATTAAATAACCTTTGATTATTGGGGGATGTTAGTAATTATTATATACTGATGGAGCCTCACATAATGTGAATTGATAGAAGAAAGTTGTACGTTGATCTTAATTGAAACATGGTAAATGTGGATTTGATCTTATAATAATAGTTGGATCACTCCCATATAAACAATATTTATGATGGTGGGGACTTTAGATAACCATTACATTTGAGGCATTCTATTTCATGTTTCAAGATACAATTAATTCAATAGTATTTTATGGGGGTTTCATGTTGTTTTTATTAAAAAAAGAATCATGTATAATTTATTGACTCATTGGATTTGACTAGTGTTTTTTCCAAATAGGGTGAATAACCAAAGGGGGGTGATTTATTATATTGTAAATTATTTTCTAAACCCATTTGAATAATCTTATTACCTTTTTAAGGGTACCCTTATCTCTTTATATCAATTCTTTTAATCAAACAAAAAATTAGATAATGGACACATAGGTTTTACATGTTTTACCCTAATGTTTCGATCCAAGGAACATGAAAATGAAGTGATCTTTCCTGAAAAACATAGCTCACTAAATTTATTTCAATTTTAGAGTGACATATGATTCCCAATTATTTAAAAAACATCACAATATGAAATCTCACTACTACTAAATAATTAGGTAATGAAATAATCCTTTCACAGTTGCTACTTTGATCCTCACAAACATAGAAATATGATTACACCTATAATGGTGTGTCCATTTTATACACTTTTCCACATGCTAAAATGTAAAAATATTCAATAGAGATTATCTAATGTAACTCAATTTCCTTCTCCTCTAATATTCGTTTACTAAACTAAGACCCTCGTTCTATTTTATATATATTCCCTCAGTGTATGTCCTTCTCTCTAAAAACCTATTGCATGTAGTTTTTTATCCTTTTAAGTATCTAGACATTAATATATATATATATATTAATTATAATTAATCTATACCAAATATTTTATACCAAGTTTACCTCAAATTATTAATATTGACATTACATGATAATCAAGGTGATTCGACCCTAATAATTTTATGGTAATTCAAGTTTTCAAACTATAGTTGTATTTGTATAATAATCTAGAAAGGAATGTTTTGTGACATGACATCATGGTTCATCACATGACATATGGTCAAGAATTCGATCCACTAAATCCAATCCAAATATTATACTCAATTCTCTTTAAGATGACAGAATGTATATTAAAATATATTTTGATACTCAATCCATTCATGACACACATTTCTATTTCATGATCTCCTAGAGAGAATTATAAAAATACTCTTGATCTAGTGACAACATGATCCTTCACATGTAGAGTTCCTAACTATATACAAGAAACATCAAATCATTCATTTGGACTATTTTTTCCATTTTGACCACTCCATAATGCGAACTTCATATGTAAAGTTCCATTGAAATCCAGTTTAATCTCATTTGTTAAGAGACAGCTATGACCCGACATGTAATTTGAAAATAAATCTTTCAAATTAAGGACTATTATTATAGATTCCATTACCCTTAAGATTCCTTGTATAAACACAACATTCGATCACATGATGCGAATGATCCTAAATTTTTTCCAAAAATGTACTTGGAATTATTATATTCATAGCATAACACTTGTACTCAAATTGTGAATGATTCTAATAGTCAAAAAGAAATTCTATTCCTTCATTATATTTCATCAAAATATAACCTCAAAACATGATAGAGGTCATTGTTGATAATTTTATATTTAATGGATTGTGTTTATTATATCCTTAAAAATATCCTCCATGATTCTCCATCATCATGTGATCATATTTGAATATCAAATAAAACATCACTATGAACAAAAATAATCCCAAAAAATATATAGTGGTTTTTTTATACCATGTGAATTCAAAGGAATGTAATACTTATGAGTTGAATCACATAATGATGTAAAGAATATTTTTTCACCATAATGGAGAATTTTTAGTTGGGGGTGTTAAAAATATGTTTAAAATCACACCATAGTGGATACAAGTAATGTATTGATAGTGTCAATCTAAACAAGTAGTTTAATATAATATATGATCCTCAAACTATAGTAATATGTGTTACACCATGATGGTGACCTTATGAATTTTGTGAAAGATCAATTGTTCCAAGGATATAGTTCCTGATTAATTCTAATCTCATTGTTTTCAAATCCAATATGATCACACTAAATTCCATTATATCAGATTTTAAAGGACAATGGAAACACCGTGATCACCATGTCTTGAATATATGAAACATTTATATATCTAAAGATTCAAATGTTCTATGATGAACCGAAAGTGGTTATGAAATAGTGATGGCCAATAAAAGGTAGAAATTTTGTGTGTGTTTATTTATAAATAATTTAGATATGGTGGTGACATCTCAATTATAGTCATCACTATAAAACACATGCATAGTTTATAAATAATTATAGTGTCACTAAAATCAATGTTAGAGAAAAATTTAGTAAAAAAGTGAAAAAATATATTATAAAATCGATCAAGAATTCTAGTAGTCTTTTATAGTATTGATGTGAATAATATGTGTTAACATTTAAAATAAATTCTACAAATATTTTAGGTCATGGGACGTAGAGATCAATAAAATTGTGGATGTATGGTGTTATTTCTTATAGTTAGAGTTCATGGTCATATCCTTACTCATTTTCCTATTCTTACTGAAAATTAAATTAGAAAATGTATAGTGAGATCACAATTGTTGTTCACTGATGATAATACAGTATATATAAAACTAATTGGCCTTATATTCTCGCATTCCATGTGTGTTCTTTCTTGCTAGACACATTATCATTGCATAAATGTAATCATGATCTAATTCTTCAAATCGTTGCTTAGAAACAATAAGTAGATTTTTTTTATATAAATGACTGAGTCACCCCTCTCGAGGTATATTACTCTCTCTTGGGACTATAAAAAATTAAATTGTATAGAATAAATAGTGTTCAATAGGGCTTGTGAACCTAAAATTTCATAGGGTCCTTGTTAATTTATCAAGTATAATTCTCACACTAAATACTATAATTTTGAAATAAATCCCCCTCACATGTAGTAAATTAAATGTTTTATGGGATTCCCTAAGAGAATAATTTAAGAATTATTAAATTCATCTTGACTATTGTACAATATGTTACACTTAAAGTAATAACAGAGAATAATAATTGATTATGGTTTTCCATATAGAATTAAATTAAAACCATGGAATTAGTTATCTTCATAAGAGTAGAATTGTTTGAGAACATGGGAACTCATATATAATACCTTTATCACGATATTATAACCTAAAAATGGGACTACATATTTAATAACATGAATAGAAAATTTTATGCAAAAATACTATGAATTATTTTATGTTGCATGAGGTGAATTTATATATTATTTCTATAAATTACCAAACCATCAATTTACAAAAAAAAACATAGTACATTATACCAATGAAGGATTTAATTTCGTGGAAAAACATAGTATATTCAATTGTGGGAGGATAGTAATGTGAATCCATAGCTATGGAACTCAAACATAACTATAATATTCTTACCATGTACATAAACAATTTTAATCAATGGTATAATTTTTTTAAATGATGTTCTGGTAAAAAATTATATTAACACATAAAATTTAAAGGTTGAAAAAATATTTGGAAAATATCAGGTCAATAGACCAATGGAAGAGAGAATAGTGTATCTGAAATGGTATGTTTTTTCATCATGGTAGTTATATCATGAATATTGAACTAAATACAAAAAAATCATTACATGAATAAATTGATTGATTTGACAATATGGGTAACTATAGAGGACATCCCTCAGTGGAATGACCCATTATATGAAACATATAAACTGTGGTTGAAGAATCATCAATGTACTTCCTAGAAGGAGTAATGAAATTAGAAATTACGAGGACAAATTGGTTATAAATTGAATGATTTTTACAACTGTTGAATTCCAATTTATCATGATTTGACCATCTAATTCAAGGAATCAGGTGATGCTCGACAATTTTGAAATGAAATTTCTGTATTTTTCCAGGATAAACACCATAAGAGTCAAAGTAAAGCTATTAAATACAATAGATAAAAATCCAATATATAGTTTCTTTGAAATTAATATAAGAGGTGGAAAAATGGAGAAGTTATAAGAAGAGGAAAGTCCTCAATAATATAAATAGAATGTTTAGTAGAATTTTAAAACACATTAAAATGTAAATGATACCACATTGCATAGAAAGAAAAGAAACAAACAATATGGATGGATAATTCAAAGAAGAATATAAAATAGGTTATAAAAGGGTGATATTGTATCTAGAATATAGTGATGTCAAATATTATGAGTCACATTCACCATTCAAATATTCCTTTGAAAAAATAGTGCAGTGATATTAACATAACAAGGATTCCATAGAAAATGAAGCATCTATGGAGCTTCAAAATTTCATCATAATTTGAATATAATAGAGCATCAATATGAATATTTTATTTGTGTTCCAACATCTCTCTCATTCCATTCATAATTTATAAAAATTTTAACATAGAAGAATGAGATTTTGGAATAGTTAAATGACAACTTGTTGATTAATCCTTTACATACCATACTAGTGTAACTGAATATATACTTTAAGAATTGGAAAATTTATATTTCCTATATATTTATCTATATTGGATATTGAAAAAGAAAACAAGGTCTGTACTATACGGGATTAACACTTATTAGCCACAGGATCTTCATAGATTGTAGTGAGAGAATTTTTCAGAAGAATGTGATGATATATTAGATAAAAGATCTACTCAATGTATAATATGAGCCTGGAAACAAAGATGAATATAACTACCAAAAGCATGAATTTTGGAAATAAAAAATATTTTGATAAATATAGAATATTTATATATACATTTTTACAAAAAAATACTAGACCACATTAGAAAATGATTCCACCGAAGATAAATTATTTCAATTTAGGAGAAAACAAATATTTTTTAATTTGGTAAGTAGAATTAGAAATGTAAAAGATAAATGAAATATATGATGTTGTCATTAATAAAAAGTCTTTCAATTCATATACTATTTCGGATTTCTTGGGTATAATCCCATTAATATCTACATATAATATACTAATACTATATAATATTAATACCACTGTATTATGAAAAAGAATAATAATCTATAATATGAATGAGATTTTTAAAAATGAAATTATAAATCTATTGGTTAAATGGATAATTTAAACATTTTTTATAATTACCATTAATGAAACATAGACATTCTCAGGATACAGAAGGCTTAATAGTGGTCACCATTGTGATGAATGTATAGATTTTGGTAATAATAGAAATATGGGAAAGTTTTTTCATTAACTATTGGAGGATCAATAAGGCAATAAGAATAGATTATTTCCCACCGAATATTAATGTTCACATGTTTCAAAGGATTTTAGGACACTTTATTTGTTATATTATTGAATGATATTCATGAAATAATAATGTCCTAATTGACCAATCAAACTAATACAAGACATATTTTACACCTCCATTTGGATTTTTTTGTAAAAGGAATTCATTTAGATTATTTGTTGTTCATACCACATTATGAAGGAGTAATATGGTTATCATTTGATAAATGTTTATAATATAATTTAATTACACATGACTGATTTTTTAGTTACTAGAATGAAGTTTGAATGATGTCCGGATAATATTTAAAAAGTAATAGAGAGGTGTGATGAAAAACATTTAGTTATAAAATGAAAAATATTCCACTTTTTAGTTTTGGATTTCATAGTGTTAAGAAAAATTATCTATAGGGATTATATTTTAGCTATAAATGTACTTGTTTATGTGATATCTACACAACCCCTAAAAAATATAGTGATGAATGTGAAGAGTTTTTTATTCCTTGAAATATTTCACTAACAGTTCATATAATCCATTTAAAGGATTAGAAAACCTTTTTGATCACTATTTTAAATTTATTATATGTTTAAATTTGAAAATTAATTCCCAAAATCATGTAATATATTGGAAATTATTTGAATTTCAATATATATTATCAAAAAACTAGATTAAAAATACCCTTTTAAATCATTTGTTTAAAATGATTTTATATGGGGATCAGTTCGTGGTTAGAGGAAAGGGAAAGGACCAAATGTGAAATGAACTGATAAAAAGTATCTTAATGGTGATGAATTAATCTTTGGAAAAATAATGAAATAAATATTTTTTTATATTCAATAGTGTAATTAAGACATTTCGTAATTGTTAAAAAAGTTATTTTCTACACTGATTATTCTATTTAAAGTTTATATTATCAAAAAAGATTCAAAACCGAGAGGCATAATATGGGTTATTTTATTACTAGAGTTATAATTAGAAATAAAGGAAAAGATAAAGGATAAAATTTATTTTTTAGACCTTCAGTCAAGAGAGGATGATTTTCATGAATAAAGTTATTTTCAAATCAATGGGGTGTTCCTTAATTAATGGCTATTCACTATCAAAACCCAGATAATTCTATAGTATTTAAAATTTTAATTTTTTTTGTTACATGAAGTATACAAAGTAAATTAACATGGAATGGAAAAACTGTGTTAATGATAATTTCAATTAATAAATTTGAGAGAAGCCACATTTGTATAAATAAGTAGTTTATTGATTTACAAAAAGATGTGTCTGTCATGAAAAATTTAGGGATATTATCTGGACATATATTTAGAATATATTAGTGAGGTTGAGTTAGACATATCCCTAGTATGAAAGTGTCTCTTAAAATGGGAGTTTTTTTGGTGTAGTGATGATGTAGTAGATGTAATAAGTATTGTAATTTTATTCAAAAAATTAACAAAAATATTTAATTAATGAATAAATTTAAATTTAAATTTATCCATTTCTTTATATGAGATGAAGTTATTTTGGGATCTTGGAAACGCAAGAAAGGATTTTGAATGTTGAGAAGTAGGGTTTGGAGTTGTTGAAGAGGATAAGTAAACAATCATTTAGTAGATGTTTATGGTAAAATCAAGTGGAAATATGGGTTAGATGAAATGTGAAGAATCATATTTATTATTATATATGTTTTATATCATGTTTTTATTTAATTTTAGAATCTAATGATGTAAAAAATGGGTTTTAAAAATATTCATATTATTCAACAATGGGAAACAATTGATCAGTAAAATCCAATTTGAAGATGTAGTAAGGAGGCCTTTATAGACAAAGGTATCTCTAGATTTAATTTTCTAGGGGTTTATAATATATTAATGTAGATCACAATGTATTGTTCTTATATGGGGGAACATATAGAATTTTATAATAATAAATTTTTAATGAAGAAATAGGTGGAATCATAGGGTATCACATTATACCACAATGTTCTGGTCAATGTTTCTTAAGATTATATATTATTGAAAGATCCAGTTGTCATGAAATAGTGTAAATAGTTAGGGTATAGTTTTTTCAAGCACGAGAAATGTTTTATGGAAAACTACTTGGTCATTCCATGATACATTGTGTTGTGCTATGATTATGATGATCATTCCACAAGAATCATTAATAAACTATGATACTTTTCATAATACAGAATTAAACATGTTTTTTAATATATCCTAATTGATGTATAATGGAAAAATAAAACATAATAATTTAATTCACTTAATTATATATAAGGGTGACTAGAATCCTTGGATTAATATGAAGACGTTTAATACGGTGAAAATAGTTGAATGGAAGTTACTCGCTTGAATTGTAATTTTGAATTTATTTTTGATAGTGTGAAAGAAAGATTAATACTATGAAAAAAGGTTTATAGATATAGAAATCAGAATGATGTATATATATTTTTTGAGTAGTGAACTTATAGAGAGTATCTAAGAAGATTAACTATAATAAGAAAGAAAGAATAAAAAAATAGAAAGAGGGATAATAACAACTTTATGGAAGTATATGATTGGGTAAGACACTCCTATCGTTATTATTTCATATTTTATAACACTTATTATGAGATAGAGTAGTAAACAAGTAAGGGGACACATTTTTGGGTCATGAGTTAAAGGATACTCTTGGAGTTTTTAAAATAAATAATAATTGATGTATCAGGTGATCATGAGTTTTACCTGATCATTCTAAGGATATAACTACTCATTTTATGCATGAATCGGAAAAACAATTCCCTTAGTAGTTGTGTCAATTCCATGGTGTTTGTGTTGATCTTGGATAGTGATTATGTCCTCTAGAATAATAGGTGTCAAAATTCCCTAAATATATAATATATAGAAATGTGGATTCATTGTTTCACAACCTCCAGGTGAATCATTACTCTTCACACAGGTCATTTTTTGCATGTTTGAGGAAGTAGTATTGACTGTTTTTCTATACATACATTAATTGCATTATGGAAGACACTATTTATATTCAAAAACACATTTCATATTGTTTTGGGCTGAATTTTATTCAAAATTTGTCTTCAATTTTTTTAATTTTTAGAACATATGTAATGCTGGAAGAAAATATGAAATTTTACAATTTAGGATACTATATTTTGAAATATTTAATTAATGGGGACCACATTAATATGATTAATTTTGAGGAAACAATAAAATTAGTGAATAATATTTCTATATACAATGTATAAATGTGGTTTGAAGCCAAGAATTTACCAATAAAAGTGTGCTCATATTTATGAAATATTTAAGGGATCAAAATAAAATCAATAAAAATGAATTTAATTTTTATAAAAATTAATTAATAGTGTTTAGTGTGAAATATGGATTCAATAAAAATATTATAAAATAAATTCATTCATAAATTAGTGGACATGGTAATTTTCCAAAAATATTATTAGAATGATTTTTAAAGAAAAAATTGCGTGTGTCAAATAAATTTTTGAATCCTATGTTCGAAAATTATTTGTGGGATTAGATAACAACATTCAAAATAGTAATATAATTTTTCCCAACATATTTGGGTTTTGTAAAGGTGAGTATTTATTCAATTGAAATAGAGTATAATGGATTTTTTTCTCCTAAGGAAACAAATATGGATTGAATACAAACTATAGAAATTAATAAATTGAATACTAATTAGATTGTGGAAATCATAATATAATCCTAATTGAGTGTAATGACTATTAATGAGACAATAATGATGTTTCTGTGGAGACCAATATAAAAGAAGGATTTAAAGGAGGGCCAATATGTCCTATTATTCAATTCTAGAGTTAAACTATTTTATGGGATATTTAAGTCTCAGTGGTATGAAAAATTCATTATTATAATGTAGTGACCCAAAAATGGAGTTCTAGTGAATCAAGATACTGATAAAGATCTTATTATTTTACTGAATGGGTGAATTTATATTTTTTTAGAATAGATAAAGAAATAGGTTGTTTAAGTAACTTAAATATTTATAAATTAATGTCTTGAATTTCTTCTTGGTTATAAAAATTACCAGGGGGGGAATTTCATCATTGGAACATGAAGCCTACTTAGTTTGGTGGTAGTAAAAATCATACATAAACTACGTGGAAATCCCTTTCAGTTTTGGTCAAGTAGTGAGTATGGAAAATTCCTACCACTAGAAGGATAATGATTTTCTACTAGAGTTACATTGGGTAAGATATTAGTATTAAAAAAATACATACAATTGATGTTTTTATGCATTACACTAGAGTCCCATTTGAATCCTAGTTAATTTTACTATGGTATAAAAATGGATTTTTCAAGCTTAATCAAATGCCCCCCTTCATGGATCCCTTTCATAGTATTCACATAGGTCTGGGGGTGGTCCCAACACATCATCCCTATCTTTCTTTATAATCCTCTCTATATGGGTGATTATTTTATTTTTAGTTATTAGGATCCATGGTATATATTAGTATTTTTTTAGTAATTATATTTCTCATTATAAATCCTTTGATTGTGTTTTTTCAAGTGAGGGATTGAAGTAGGAATCTAGGTAATCATAGAGAAATTACTTTATAACACTTTTTATTTTTTGTGTGATTTGTAGAGTATGTTTGAGGAGGAGATATTCTTATATTCATTCATAATTTATCTTGTATAATTCTTCTTGGTGAATTTATTTATATATGTGGATGAAATTGGATCATTAGTTTTTTTTACAATTTTTCATTTTATAAGTTGTAGTCTTGGGAGTGTGTTATGAGTGTAATGTTCTCATTTACTTATGATTGATTTGTTAATGAGATTAGCAATGAGTATAGCACCTATTTTACAATTTTTTTGAAATTGTAAACTGGTTAATTATTTGCAGTTCTATAATTAGATATATTCTCATGGTATTTGATTACGATAGTATAAGATTTGGTGGTTTAATTGATTGTGCAACAAGGTAGGTGACCTTTATGAGTTGAGTCTCTTTATTATATTTATTATATTATAAATATAAAAATAAAAATGAAAATAATTATTATTAATATTTTAAATTGTGTGTTATTTTATAATGAATGGAATGGGTCACCGAAGCCATATAGTAAACATGTTATCTATATCATGAAAAATGGTTTTTCGGTACAACTTGGTTGATTTAGTTTTCGTTGGATATTTTATGGGTTTTTGTGGTGTGATAAATATTTATGATGGAACATTTTTCTATTTTTAAATGATATTATAATTTTTGTTTAGGATGAAGTGTAATTTTAAAGTAATGTCATTTTATTTTTAAATTTTTATATAAAGAAGTTAAATTGTGAAATGGATTTATTTATAAAATAATGAATATTAATAAGGGGTTTGAATGATTTTTAATAGAATAAAGTGGTGGTTTTATAAATATTTATTTTATGGGATTTACCTAGGGAATGGTATAGGTAAGAAAATATATGATTATAAGTCATGTTGATATTAAAAAAAAATTACGTGATTTTAATGAGAATGTAAAAAGTTTTCTTTTGATAAAATATTTGGAATGTTCTTTCTCTTAAGGTATATAACTTATTTTCCTATGATTTTATTCCTATGTAAGATTATTTATTATCTTATCCTTTTCTTATGTCCTAGTTACTTAATATCACAGTAACTATTTAAGAGGCCTTCCATTGGTAGGTTTTTTTGTTAGATTAGGTTAAGATACTAATTAGGATTCATTTGGATGAATGTTTAAAGAAACCTAGTGATAACCTTCAAAATGAAATTCTATATATAATGACTGACTAACACCAAATGTACTGATTTTCTTCATGGGATTGTAATGAGAATTTGTGGGAGTGATCACACTTGAGATGTGATTAATTCATGGGATAAAGTGGAGAATTTAAAAGATCTAATGTGGTTTATTGAGAAAATATTGTTACATTTCACATTATCAAATTTTCTGTATGCGAAATTCATAATGTGTATCTCTCTTTAATTGATATTATTGGGGAGTAAACATGATTAAAACTCATCGATGTAAGAATTAAATATCCACATTTGTGTTTTGATTCATGGATAATGTTGAATTCATGGGTTATAATCCCTATATTATTATTATCATATATTTGGATCCTATGAAGAGATTAAAATATGAGTGGATGCCTTTATTTTGTATTAATAAAAGGATTGTGGGTTCCCTTAATAATGATTAGTTACAATTCCATATGTTATAGATTAACTATGTATACTATTTGAAAGTTGTGCGGTATGCATGGAATACCTTTTGATTTGCATAAAATTATTTTTAGAGGTAACATACAAGATGACTTCCCATTGGTACTTTCTGGTTGATGAGAATGTTTACATTATCTTACAAGATATTGTACATTGATTATTTCTGAATTTGGATTTAGACTCATCTTAGTCTTTTTATACCCCAAGGGCACCTGAACGTGGTGCATTTTCCAAGGATACATATGGATGGATGGTAGTAGACTCATGGGTAGTAATTTTTGGTCTCATGATATTAAGTTGACATACATCTTCCCAAGGTACCTCCATTGGAAGTACCATGTTATTGATACACAGTTTTCTATAATTGTGATGTTTTATTCAAGTGATCGGTAGAAAATTGGAGTTTTATAAAATTATTAATTTGGACATCATCTATAATGAATTTTGATGTATAGAAGAAGACTCGAAGGTGCTCCATGTGAAGTATATGAAATAGATAGGAATAAGAAAAATGACATGAATGGGGTAGGTCATAAATGATAAAATTATTATTTAATATAATTGAAATGGACTAATTATTTAAGAAATTTATTTATAACTTGATTATGGTTCGTTTGATATTTGATAATCTACGCCTCTGTTACTTATCGTGTTGGTTTTTGTTTTCATTTTATATTGTTTGTGATATAGGGGAACTCTTGGATTTACCAATTTGGTTATTCATTAATGTTGTATCGTTATATCTATAATACTGATTAGGATTTTAAGAATATTCCTATAAGAAAAAAACTACAAGAGGTGTGAGGGGGTGAAATGTAGTTTGAAAACATATTTTAAAATAAATAAACTAAAAACCCTTTCACTAGTTAAGTTTATTTATAGAACATAGCCTTCAATAAAATGGAAAAAGTCATAGAATCATAACCAGAATCAATACTATTAAACCAGAGTAAAAAAGATTAGAATCACTTCGTATATGATTAAAATGAGTTCATTTATAATAATCATAGTTGTACAGATAAAAGAAATAGAATGGAAAGAAGAATATAATATTCTAATTTCTATTTTATGTGTAGTAGAATATAAAACATGTATGAAACGAGTAATACAATAGATAGAAAAATATAAGAATAACTTATATGCTATTTAATGAATAAAAAACTTTTAAAATTAAGAGAAATATACTCTGTAACCCAGACTAAAGATAACCCTTGTATTATAATTATAAGAATTTTTGTCTTCCCATACTAGGGAAGCCCTCAATACGATGATCAAAATGACTCTATCTTCATATCCTATGAAGCCCTTGATACAATGTTCAGATTATCTATCTAACTATCCCCATTATCCCTTGATTATAGCGATCATATTCTTTATCTTTCTATCCCTAGAATCCCACAATCATTACTAAGATCATATACATATTAGAATGTGAAAAGATTATATGGAGACAACCTAACGAGGTTTCTGTAGAATTAAAAAAATCCAAACAATTACAATGACTATGAACTAGATGTTCAATCTATGAAATCTCTAGAGATATCGAAAAATGAGAAAACAAAATGAAATTAAAAAATAGTAGCTCCAAATCATTTAATTACTTGGAATTTATAGGCATCATCCCAATATATATATATATATATATATTCCAAATGGTCATATTTATTGGAGTTTGTTGCAATGAATTTGAAACCTGGAAGTTGACTGCCCATAATGATCTAGCATAATTGAATGTCTGACTCCATTTTGATTTACACCATTATAATATAAATTGTTTTCATTACATTAGTAATAAGTTTATCATATTCATATTATAAATATAGTTAGTCTGATAAAAATTATAAACAATTTCATTATGATAATATTTATGAACATGAATCCAATATTTATTGGTATAAAAATTAGTCTGATTGTTTTTTTAGTATGAATGATAAGAAAAAAAGTCTAAGAACTATTTTTATAATGGCGAGTACAATTTTTATCATACATTATATCATTCCAGTAATCATAACCGATATTTATAAGTTAATATACAAAATACTTATGAACTTATTATAATTTTGGTAAAATATAATTTTTTCTATAAAAAAATCTAAAAAAACAACGAGAATAACAAATTATTAAATATGTTTTTACGAAAGATTTTTTGATTGTTAAAACATATGAATAGAAAAGTAAGAAATATAATTTATGACTTAAAAATGTTCCCTTTTTTGTAAATCAAAAACCCAAAACCTAAAGAAAAAAATAACATTGAAAAAACTTCAGTCTATGTTAGTTTGATTACTTCAAATTCAAAGTTAAACATTTAATATCAACTACCAAGAAGATTATAAGTCATCTAAATATGATATATTATATGATGTTAGATATGATTAACTTCCTCTTAAGATAATATCATCCTCTAAGATTGATTTTCTCCCTTTTGTAAAAAATATCATATTTTATCATAATTTATCCCCATTTGTTACGAAACCTTATTTTCAAAAACTTTTCTCCCCCATTGTATAAAAAATCTCCCCGTTGAGATTTTAAAAAAATAACTGGGAATGATTTTTATGTTTTATGAAATGGTATATAACCAAAAAAATGTGCAGAAAAATATAATAAACTAACTAATAATCCAAAAAAATAGGAAAGAAGAATATTATAATTGGAATCAGAATACATTAAGACATATTGGAATGGGATTAAGATAGTAGGTAATTAAGTAAAAAAGTTTGAAATGTTAAAAAAAATACAACAAGAGTTGAAAAACTATCTTTCTTTATAAAGGTTTTTTAAAAAGACTTCATCTTATTGAATTCTTTCTATCCTACTCCAGCTTCACTAGTCATTATTTTTATGTTCAAAAGTTAGGAGATAATTTTTTTCTTGTTCCTCAACATGATAATTCTGTCTTCATAATATTTGGGTCAACCCACTCCAAATATTATATCAGAATATTCCATCCTGGGAATTGACTTTCTCAGTTCAATCAACATTTTTATTTATGATGTTCTCAAAAAAAAATCACCCGGTAATCCATGTATTTTGATAATTGGTTTTTATATGTCATGACCTGTCCTCAGGGCCCGTGTCGTGACTACCCCAAGCCCGCCTTCCATAGGCCAGGGGCTCACGACTAGCACCGAGGCGTAATTCCTGGTAAAAAGGGAAGGCATTTCCTTTGTAAAGTAAAAAACACCATAGAGAAAGCAAGCATAAGTAAACACTAAGTAAAAACTAGGTACAACAGTAAGTGCAGAAAAGTATGTGTGTCAGAATACAAACCCAAACTGAAAGTAAAATACAACTGAAAGGAAATACATCAACTATAAAGTAAAGCCACTATGGAGAGCCGTCCTCTGGTACTCCCACCTGAAGGGTGGGTATAGATAGCCTTCACAGCTCCTCGGGTCCAGCCGTCCGCTCTGAGTACGTCCCTCCCAGTGGTCCACATCCAGGTACTGTCCTGCTCTGCAAGCCTCAACCACGATCAGCGCTGTCTATCGTCTGCAACCAACACAATGTAGTGCGGGCATAACCCGTGCAGGGGTGAGTATAAGATACTCAGTATGGACCACAAAACCCCCGAAGGACTCCCATAATCCACAAAGTATAATCCATAAAGGAAGATACAATCACGAAGTAACATCTGTCACCACTTAGGTATATGCCCATACATATACCTAAGTCATGAATTCTCATTCTTCTCCAACATCCGATCCCAAGTACAACCCAGTCCACACAGGAAACAGAACCCAATCCACACTGGAAAGCATAACGTAATCCACATAGGATAACAAGTCAATATTATCGAAGATAAGAATTGAAAGTCAAGATTCAGCTCACACAGGTATACTTCTTCGTAAGTCGATATAGATGATCAGATATTGCCACTGATTAATCTAATCCGTCAGACCCACACAGGATCGATAAGTACTAACCCCCGCAATGACCCTCAAAGGATCGATAGGAAACTAACCCCCGCAATGACCCACAAAGGATTGATAGGTAACTAACCGCCGCAATCACCCACACAGGATCGGGCCCACACATGATCTGTAGGCGCTGGCCCACACAGGACCATTGAGTGCTGAACCAGACAGGATCTGACCCACACAGGATCCGTAGCACTAATCCACATAGGATCGCTGAGTGCTGTAGTCGTTGCCGTAAAATCCACAGATGATTTCTGCACAGTCGTCATCGTCGTCACAGTCGCAACCAGCTCTAGGGTTCCCGCACACAGCAAGCACGTTCGGGAGGGTCCGCTCCACGAGCCGAGGGAATGATACATAAACTGACACATATTCTGGAGTTGATGTATCCAAAAGTTCCGTATCGTCAACAGGAACTCAACGCGACAGACGGCGCGTCGATCGGACGCTCGGTCTGAGAGTTATTGGCTTTTTCGTCTCAGGGGCCCGATTGGTTTTTTAGTCAAAACCAACCTGACCGTACTCCACCTACGTCCAAACCTCGAGCAGAGTAAGCCATAAGGTCCGTCTCACTAAGAGGAATCCAAAAAAGTCAACGACATGTCAATCAGACATCCGAAGATCAAGTTATAAGCATTTCTGCTCCGAGGGCCCGTTTGGTTTCGTGTACGAACCAACCCGGCCGAACCCAAAGTTCTCTGAAACCCTGAGTGTAATATACCGAAAAGACTATATCGATCCAAGGATCACATCGCAGCTGACAGTGCATCAATCGGAGGTCCGTAGCCTACGATATGGGCAGAAGACCGATGGAGGTTCGATATTAAGGGGTTCGGGCCCGGTCCGACCCGGCCCGATACCCCTAGGGTCGGCCCGAACCAGGTCGACCTGAACCGGGTCCGGGTCCGGATCGCTTGGGCACGTCCCGAGCCGGCTAGCGTGGCCCGGCCCGGCCTGGCGGTCCAGCCTGGGCAGTCAGCCCGGCGCGCTGGCGCCATCCAGGTGGCTTGACCGTTTCGGCCGAGCGAAGAGGCGCGGGGGGGGGGGGGGTGTTGGCCCCACTGTTTGTAACCATAGCACCACGTGTGGGCCACTTTGCTGGACAACCGGGGGTTACCGACCCCCGGATTTCCCCCTGACTGGTCGGCCTGCTCTGGCCGGCCGGCTGCTGCCGCCACGGGACTGGCGCTGGCCGGTCCCCCGGCTCCGAAGCCGGCGGCCCGGAACCGGCCGCTGGTCTCCCCACACTGCCGAGGCCCTAGTTGTGGCCTTGGTTCCGTATGGCGTGGCGCGATGGCGCCACACCCCTCCGCCGAGGCCCCACTTCGGACGCGGTACTTTTTTAGTTCTCCGGCGTGGCGCGACCGTGCCACGTCTTTGGGTCCTCTCCAACGGCGCGACGCGACGACGCCACTTCTCCCCCTTTCTTTAATATTTTCGCTCGGTGCTTCGGCACTGAATTCCCTTGTTCGTGCCGCAAACAACATCAAACAACCAAATGGGACATGAGGGTCGGCTGCGTTCATGCGGTCTGACCCCCTCCCATTATTGTGGTATCAGGTGGCTCAAATAGAAATGAAGAAAGGTAACATAAGAATTCACGAACAACAATTAAAAGAAATCCCTACCTCGTCGAATTCGATGTGAGAGGATTCATTGTGGAAAATAACCGTCGTGAAAGAAGGTGTCGCGGAAGAAGCGTCGCGGAAGAAGGAATGTCACGGAAGAAGTGTCGCGTCGTCAATATCCGAGGATCCGACGTTCTTCGCGTTCTTCGCATTCTTCATCGAGGAGGAAGAACTTCCCGATTTTGAGAGAATTCGCTACAAAAACTCTTGCACAACCAACCCCTAATAAAATAAGAGTTGTCTTATTTTATTAGTGCACAAGCCAATGTTTGAATTTTAAAAAGAAAAAATCAATTAAAAGAATTAATTGCAATGATTTAACTGCTCAAATTAATGAGGTGTTTATTAACCTGAGAAATGCATGGGTTGACTTCATTAAAAAGGGGGTGCAGGTGTGTTTCTTAATTTAAGTAGGGTGTTTGAAAAAGGTAGGGCTCATGTTGTCCCCACCCCACAAATATCCTACCTAGTGGTGTAGGATATTGTGGGTCCCACTTTAACCCCTTAACATAGGTTAAGCAACTTAAATAAAATAAATGGTGCGACCAATTTAATTTTATTCATTTACATAACCTGAAAATTTAAAAAACCACACACAAGCAAATGCAACTCCGGAAAAGGTGTTCCTAAAAAATTACCGCTGCTGCGATTCCAACGGTGCCCTCGGAATCCGAATCCGAGCACCGGTTCAAAAGTTAGAAAAACTCGCTCGTTCGTTCACTAAACGTACCTGAACTAATCTTCGGAAAATGATTCTGGGCAGACCGGGCCTCAGAATCAGGTGCCGTCAGAAACTGTGTTTTTGTAAAATTCCCAAAACAATTAAGAAAAATATTTCCTTGAATTTTTTGGGTCTTTACAATATATTAAGGATATTCATTCCTATGATTCTTTAAATCATCAAAATTATCATCATGTAACCTGATATTGGCATTAATATGATGAGACCACTTCACCATTTGACTAAAATATTTGTTATGAGTATGGGAGATTGCTAGAGAAAATTCAAATTGAGCCTCAATATTAATAATTTTTTTATTGAATCCTTGATTGATTTCAAAATTTCATTCTAAATTTCATGAAGCAACTGACACCGATATTAATGGTTCAGATATATTGGGATTTTTCCTTAAAGTCTTTTCAAATCATGAATAATATAGATAACTCCTTCAAAATAAATTGTTCTAGATGAGTAAGATTATTATTGTTTCATCTCTGAAGGATTAATTCACACTGAAAGGACATCAACATCCGTAATTTTCTTCTTTTCTTTATTTGAAACTTATTTCATGACTTTCTAAGATCATTTTTTCTCAACTTCTTCATCATAAGAAATTTCCTTGACATGTATATCTTTAGTGTTGGGTTTATCATCGTCCTTAGTTGTTGAATTCTAATAATCTTCAACAATTTTATATGATGAGTGTGATAATACATCTGATGATTATTCTTCAAAACTTCTATAATTTTCTTCTTTATAAAAATTATATGAAAATTTTTATGATTTTGATTTTAATTATTTTTATCATATTGAGTTTTAGCATTTTCAACTTTTTTTCATTGTCATCATATTCTTTCTCATCCTCTTCTAATATAACTTTTTATTTAAATTCATCATATTACCTTACTTATTATTCTTAATTTTTCCTTTATTATTTCTTTCCTTCCCAATAAAATTTTTATTTTTGAAATTCTTCACCATGTTCCTCCTCGAGCTCTTTATTAAGATGGTTGGAAATTCTCAAATTACATTTCCCACCAGGTTCGAGTGCAGATCCTTTTTCTTGAATAACTGGAGGAACTGATTCATCTTCAAAAACCTTGAATTTTTATTTATTAGTAACTTAAAGAATTTTAGGATACACAATATATATTTCTTGGAATGATAATATGACATCAGGATTAACCAGATTATTATGACGAGTTGGAAAAATATTCCCAAAGGATATCTCAACAACTTTCAAAAAATTATCAAAATAATGGGCTTATACAAACTTTTTATTTTGATATTTATTCTTTTATATCTTCATGAAAATTATTAGCAACATGAATTCTTAATGACTTAGCCTCAATAGGGTCTATTTTGTTTACCAGATATCTATGTACCATTTCATCTTTCTTTTAAATCCATTCATCTCTAACTTCCTCCTGAACATTCTTTTGTTTCTTCTCATTCTTTTTAGGGAAGTATCAACATTATTTATATTTTTATTTGTATCATTTTCTAATTCTTTTTAAGGTCTTTCTTTTTATTTTGTTCAACCAAAAAACATTTTGACCTTATTGTTAAAAACTAACTTCATTGTATTAATCATATCATCACTTATTAAAGATATATTTTATCTTATTACAGACAAATTGATTTAAATTTTGAAACAAATATAACATTCAAAAACCAACTTAGTTTATAAGTCAATGAATATGATGATATTTGAATTTATTATTATGGAATTTATTATTTCCATGAGTAAAAAAATGAAACATACCAAAAATATCTTCCTCGTATTTATGAGAAAATTGGAAACAAAAACAACTGAAACTTTTTGGGTGTCATGATCTCCCTTTTTTGGAATGGGGAACCCTATCATCCATAAGGAAATAACACATTTTATAGACTAAGATGAGCAGATTTTTTATTTTTATCTTAATGATCATATACAAAATATTTAACATTCTTCTTATTTGATGAACTGATCTTATCAGGAATTTTTTTTGAAGGAAAATATGACTCTCCTTCCAATGGCACTCAAACCAAATTCATAGATTTATTATATGATAACTTATACAATTTCCCAAACATAAAAAAGAAATGTTTTTTTATTCCTTCTTCAATTAAACACATAATTAATGTTTAAAATAATATAACAAGATCGGTGTAAAAGAGATCAGAATATCCATCAACTTTCTCTTCACAAATAGACTCCCATCTGTAGAAATCTATAATAATATTTATAGTTGAATAATAAATTTAAATGAAATTTATATTTTCTAAAATTTACTTTAAAAAATCCTTTTCTTATAATCTTGATTACATTCCATCAGATTGGAACTGATGATGGTTGGTTGGACGAAAACAATAATTCATCAGACTGAGAAATATGAATGAATCAACAACTCAGGGAAATTATTTTAAGATATACAATGTGGGATAAGGGACGAACCCTCCTTTATAGAGGAACTCAAGGTGTCAGTTCATCTTCCAAATGAAATGTAATTATAGAGAATACAAATAAATTGATCTGAATATTGATATTGATTTGATATAAGATTTTATGATTTTTTTATCTCTGGAGATTTTTTTTGAAATCTACCAGAAGGAGGTTGAATCCAATTTATAGAATCTTTTGAAATTTTTAAGAAAACAGATTTTTTATAAAATATAAAAACAAAATGAAAACAATATAATAATTAATCATTTTTAAATAGAGTAAAAAGTAAAATAATAGACAATTATATTTCTAATTGAAGAAATAAATTTTTTTTAATAACATGTTCTTTTGTTTTTTTAAAACAACTAGATTATGATCATAATCGTTATGAAAAAAAATTGATTTTAATAGAAAAAAAGTTTTAAAATTTTAATCTTGGAAAAAATATTACTAATATTGAGTTTGAAAACATTGTTATATTTTTTCAGATCAAAAATTTTATTAAATTTTTCATATCCAGAAGATATTTTTATGAATTTGGACTCAAATTTTTTTTATATTTCATGTGTCAAAAAATCCTTATATGGATTTTGACCTTGAAAGGTTTATAAATAATTATGAGTCCAAAAAAACTCATTTTGATGAAAATTTTAAGAAAACTAAAAGTAAAAAAAATAATCTAAATTTTTTTAAAATATATAACAAATTTACTCCCCCAATTAAAAAAGTATATTAATTTATATTGGTGGGAAAAAAGAAGCAAATATTAATGATTAAATTATGATGAGAATCCCGAATTTTTTTAATGTATTAAAATCTATCAGAAGGTAGAGGTTTTTTAAAAATGTTAGCAAGTTGATCTTGCGTTCCGATGAATTGTAAAATGATGTCTCTTATATTTTTGTGATTTGGAAGGAAATTGTATCCCATATCTATGTTCTTATCACATGAGTTGTGTTATTAGTTTTTACAAAAATCAATGAAACATTCATTATCACAAATTATTTTAGTTTTAGTATAACTAAAGCCTTAGTCAGTGTGTGTGTGTTTCATCCACAATATTTGAGTACATCAACATCCAACTGCCACATATTCGACTTTAGTACTAGAAATTGGTATTGAGTGTTTTTATTACATGAAAAATAAATTAATGAATCTCCTAATAAATGAAAAGTTATGGATGTTCTTTTCCTCTAAATTCTACAACCACTAAATTTTGCACTAGAAAAAGTTTTAGTTCACAATCATTTAAAGAAGAATAGAAAAGTCTTAAATCCATAGTTCCCTTAAGATAACCAAAATTATGTTATAAATATTTTAAAAGGGATTAATTATTTTTCTAGATATCTTTTATATAATAATATATAAAACATTAAATATGGATGAATATCATTTATGTATTGTAAACATCCAATCAAAGCTCTAAAAATATTTTTACCAACTTGTTCGCCAACCTCATCTAGATCAAGGGTATTGGAGGTACCAATTAGAGTACCGATACTTTTAGTATTTTTATATCTATATTTCATTAGAATATCTTCTATATAATTATGATGAGATATAATTGTTCTTTATGGTGTTTGTGATGTTTGAAAAACCTGAAAATATGTTAACTCACCCATCAAACTAATTTAAAACTCATATTTTAATAATTTCTAAAAAGTAATATATTAATTATTGTCGAGTTTATCTGAATATAATTTCATCAAAAAATATTTGAACAATCAAAATATATTTATTAATTTATTTTATTAAAAATTATCCATTCACGGGCCCCTTAAAAATCTTTTTTCTTACAAAAATTCTGTTAATCTATCAAACCAAGAACCAGGGGATTTTTTTGGTCAATATAATGCTTTGGTATGTTTATAAACATTATTTTTATTTTTGAAACAAGGGGGTTGTTCAAAATAAAATTCTTCCTTAATTTAACCATTAAGAAAACCACACTTCACATCCATTTGAAAAAGATTGAAATTAAATAATTCTATACAGGCTAGGAATATAAAAATAACATCAAGTCTAGCTACTAGTGAATTCGTTTCTTTAGAGTCTATTCCTTATTTTTTTATTGTAACCCTTAACAAAAAGTCCAAATTTATTTCTATAAATAATTCCATTTTCATCTCATTTGTTTCTAATAACCCATTATACAACAATTTTAGAAGTGTCTTTAGGTTGTTCAACTAAAGCCGAGAATTTGTTCCTCTTGAATTAATTGAGCTCATCTTGAATTTCACTAGTCGAATAATTATCACGTAAATCCAAATAAGGATTCATAGTTTGAAATTTGAATAACAAATATATATGTCAATTTCATTAGTTAAGGAAATTCTATTCCTAATGAGTTGATCAACATCCCCAATGAAACTCTCACTAGGACGATTTCATAGAAACAATCAACATTTTGGGTTTTAAAAAGTTTATTCATCGACATTAGGAAGAAGATATTCCTATGGAAAAACATTAGAAACTAATTCTTTAATTTTTTAATTATGATAATATCCTTAAAACAATGGTTTAGAATAATTTTTAGATATCATATTCGAGGATGTTGGTTTTGGTTACTAAAAACAAAAGGATTAGTTTCATGTAAAATAACATGCACTGTATCCTAAAAAATACAAGAATTTTTATTAATAAATATATATTCCATAGAAGTAGAAAAATAATGTAAGAATATACCTTCATAATATTTTTGTGAAAATTTATGTAAGTTATCTTTTGTATTTAGGATGAATACTTTGTAACCAATAACATTAGAATAAGAAACATTTGGTTTTCTACCTGTCCAAAACTCATATAGGGTTTTATTAAAACAATGTCTTATTAAAACATGATCTATATTATAAAAGTATTTAATAACCACTTAATCCCAATTTTTTTTAGAAATTGAGTATTCACACAACATGTTTCTTGTTATTTATTGAATAATTAAATTTCTTCTTTTAACTACACCATTTTTCTAAGGAGTTATAAGAGGTGGAAAGTTATTTTCAATACCTTTATTATTATAAAAAGTTCCAAAATCAGAATATACAAATTCTTCACAACTATCAGTACAAATGGTTATCAATAGATAATTTTCCTCACTTTTAACTTTGGCTAAAAATGTTTTCAAAATAAAAATTCTTTGGATTTTTTATGAGAAAAGAAACCCATGTAGATCTATCGTAATAATAAACTATAACATACACAAACTATTTCCACTAATAATACTAGTTTTTTTAGTAATAAAAAAACCCATGTGAACTAACTGTAATGAATCAAAATTGGAGGCTTCACTAATAGATTTAAAACAAGAGTTATGTTTCTACTTTGTTAACAAGGGTCACCAACTTTGTAAGAATCAAACCAATGTTCCACTAGATCCTTAAAAATTCCATTCTAAGTCAACTTAGATAGGATTATAAGGTTAAAATGTCCTAAAATTCTATTCCATAACCAAGATTGATCTTCCATTTCACATAGTCAAGTTATGTCTTAGATCATAAGGCCTTTTAAGTTAAGCGTATAAACATTCTCATACTGATTACAAGAAAGTAAGAATTCATCCTTAAAACTGTGTACTAAAGATTTATCTTTCCTAAATATCACAAGGTAACCTAATTACTTAATTTAGTTATTCTTATATTGTTTTTATTAACACCTTTAACAAATAATAAATGTGAAATTAAATATTTACCAAGGAGAACAATATTACATATACAGATAACATCTCATTGTGAATTATCTCTAAATGTAACTTTACCACCTTTCATTTTGATTATCATTTGGAAGAAATATTTTTTAGTAGTCATATTCTTGGAATATCCACTATTCTTGTACAATGTATTCTTTTTTTTTTTGGTAAAACCTTTGTTTAAAAAAACATTATAGTTTCAGAACCCAAACCTTCATGGGTCCTGTAATGATTGAAAAAAACCATTTTGAATCTACAATTATTTAGAAAAAGTGGCTTTCTGAAATCATAGGGATTGACCATTTTTTAAAGAAATTATTCTTAATGATATATTCATTGACATTTAGTACAGAAATAATTATTTTTTGAATGAATAAATTCTTAATAAAAATTACTTTTTATAGGTATAACCCATTATAGAACAATAACATTGAGGACATATTTCTTAATACATTTTATCAAAACTTTCCTTTCCAATGGAAAAGTTTGATAAAATATTTCTCAATTATGATATTTCATATTTTTGTTTTAAATCAAAATGTTTATCCTTTTTTGTATTATTTTTAGTGTTATTTTTTGTTTATAAAAACAATTTCTGAGAAATCACTTTTTCTATGTTTTGATAAATAGTTTCTTTTTTAACAATTAGTCTCATCAAAATATTTTGAATGATCTGATTCTATTTTTTTCAATATATAAATCCTTGAATCAGACATAAAATATTTTTACTTAGTATTTTCAAGTTTTTTTAGAAATTTTATAGTTTTCATTTTCATGAATCTTAGAAAATATGGAAGCTTCTTAATAATAAAAAAGATTATTATCTTTACTAGATTAAAAATATTATTCATTTGAGGCTGTATAATTGTTCTTATTATGATAGTTTTCAGTTAAATAAATATTTATAGGGTTCTTATCATTTTATACCATATCTATGAAACATTGATATACTTTAGGTACATTAGAGAAAATATATGTGTCCCTTTATCCCAAAATTTCATTGTTTGAAGAACTCTTTGACGAATTACCACCAAGAGCACTCCATTTGTCAGCATATTTCAACCATTTCAAGAATTCATATATATATATTTTTTTAGCATTTGTATCTCGAATTTTTTATTTTTTATCCCTCCTATTCAGCATACAAAAATCTAGTCTAATGTGTCTATATTACAACAATCTGATCAAATTTTTCCATCTTTCTTCCATTTGTAACAATAATATCATCATCAAGTCCTTTCCCACCAATTGATTTTAAACTTTTAATAATATTCATGAACTTTAGACACATCTTTAATACAGATTCACCTTGTAAGAAGTGAAAGGATCGGTAGTATGATCCTATCAAAGATCTTAGAGTCTCATAAACTTTAGATGTACAAAAACATGTGATCTCTATATTTTTACAAATATTGTTAGTAGCTTTAAAAGAAAAAAATTTATTATAAATTATTTTTGTCATAGAATATAACAAATTATTTATAACTCTATAGTTTAATTAATATTCATGATTCCCTTGATGAGTAAAATCAGTTACATCCTTATCCGAAATTCTATAATCTCTAATCTACATTACAAAATTGTGAACCCATATGTTCATTGAAAAGGTTTTCATTATATCCCGATAGCACTCACAATCAACAACATCAAAAATAAGAGGTCCGTTTAGATTGAAGTTGTATATGTATTCTATATTCATTCCTTCTTTCTTTAAAACAAATAAAAATACACTTCTCTAGCAAAATATTAATATAACAGATTTTTGTTTTTAAAACAAATGTTATAACAAATGTTCAGAAACATTCAATAGTAAAAAAGTACAAAATTATGCAATGATATGATAATTGTAATCTAACTATGATACCAATTATTAGATCAATATATCTATAATATTGATTAGGATCTTAATTTATAATGTAAAACATACAAGAGGGGGGGGGGGTAAATTTTAGTTATAAAAAACATTGTTTAAAAGAATTAAACATAAAAAACCATAAGACTCTTTCAGTTGATTTATTATACATGGCCTTCAATCCGATGGACAAATTCAAAAAATTACAATGAGAATAAATAAAATTACATAAGATTAAAAACATTCAAATCATTATAGATCTAATTAAATAGTGTTCATTTATCATAATCAGAATAGTACATATAAAACAAACAAAATATAAAGATTAATACGATGTTTCACTTTCTATTATATGTGCATAGGAATATAAAACTTATTGTAAAAAAGTAATAAAATAACTAATGAATATAAGAATATATTATAAGATATTAAAAGAATAAACCACTTTAATCTTAAGATAATGGTAGTCTAAAACCCAAACTAAAGATATCCTCTATTTTATATTAACAAGAAATTCTATTATCCCATACCGGGGAAGCCCTCAATTTGATGATCATACTGACTATGTCTATATATCCTTAGAATCCCTCAATAAGATGATCAGATTATCTATCTACCTAGACCTAGAATCCCATAATCCAATGTATTAGATTATCTATCTTTATATCCCCTAGATCCCCTGATCATTATGATGATCAGATGTAGATTACAATGAAAAAATTTCCAAATGATACAACCTGAAAATGTTTCCATAGAACTAGAACACTATCTGTTTTTACAGAGACTATGAGACTGATTTTCACACTATGAAATCTCCAGGGTTCTCAAATCTCTTTTAATGACTTGGTATTTATTGGAATGTTCCCAATAATCATATTTTTCTCACAATGGTCATATCTCTCAGAGTTTTTTTCAAAATACATAGACATAGGGATCTTGATAACTCATAAAAATCCATCATAACAAAATTTTTGACATTGTATTGATTTACACCATTAAATTTTAATTGGTTTTCACAACCTCAGTAAAAAGTATTTTATATTCATATTATAAATATAGAAAGTTTGATGATTGTTCTAAATAATTTTATTACCAAAATATTTATGAATAAGAGTTTAATATTTTTCAGTATTGATATTAGTCTGATTGTTTTGTTCATATGAATCACAAGACAAAAATTTTAACAAAAATTTTAATAAAGTGAATCAGATATTTATCAAACATAGTCTCATTTTGATAATTGTAATAGAGATTTATATTTTTATATCTCAATTACATAAAAACTTATTTTAAGTTCGGTAAAATATAATTCTTTCTACAAAAAAAATAATGAAATACTATGGTCACAAAAAATAAGTAAATGTATTTTTAAGAAATAATTTTTGATTTACAAAACTAAATGAATGGAAAAGTAAGAAAAATAATTTCTAACTCAATAATGAAACAATAAAAATTTCAAAGATATATTAGTGTTTTGGATACTGATACAAAGTGAGGTTACCATTGGATTTAGTGGAACCATGATCAGTGAGTCCAACAGGCATAAACTAAATCACTTTTGGATATATTTAAATGAGGTAAAAAATATTTTATGTTATACATAATTTGGTTATAATTGTAAATAAGTCATCAATTTCTGGTAAGTGGTCCTTTCCTGAGTTGGGTAAGCATAGTATCAGTCTTTACGGTGTGTATTCCCAATGGACATGATAAAAACTGGGAATGGATTTATATGAGTTTTCCTAGATTATGTATCTAGGAAGGTGAGTTTCACTCATTATAAAAAGACACTCTCCCATGATTTTTATTTATATATTCTTCATATCTATGGCTTAGTTTAACTATGTGAGTGAGGGAATTATATTTTTTTATTATAATAACACATTTACTTTATAGATGTAATTGGTTTCTATATATGTTGGTAGACCATCATTATTTATTTCAAGAAAGAGTATTTACTTATAACTCATTTCCTTGGTTTTCAGGACATCATGTCTCAGAATAATGATTCTGTAATAGTTTACAAGTCAGTTGTATCAAAAACAATTATATTTATTCTAAATGTTGTATTGTACTGTATATATTTTCTATTGGGACACTTTTTTTATCCCCATGATTCCTATTTTGAAACTAACCTCTTACAAATTTTCTATTATATTTTGATACGTCATATTGAACATTTTATATTCTAAACAATGGGAAAACCATTAAGTTCCTATTTTCTAACTAGACATTTTATTACGATTATTATATGTACTAGTTTTGATGAAAATTTTGTAGATTCTAGAATAACCCTTGAGATTTATATTTTTGGGCATAGTCTCCCCATTTCTATTTCAGACCTGTGGCACTTGCCAGCTGTGTATGGTATATGTAGAGGTGTGATTGAGTTTAAGTGGTGCACCAAGATCAAGAAATTTTTAATTGGATTATTTTATGAAATTATAGGTACATGTTAATATGAATGGATAAATTAAAAATAATGGAGAAGAAGGATAACTATTAATAATTTGATAGAAAATTATTTAATCAATATATTAATCAGAGAAAGTAACATAATTTAACTATCATGAAGAAAATGGATTAATTTCATAAATATGTTAATATAATTAATCTAAAAAAATATCTCTTGGTGGAAAAATAAGTATGATATTTCTTTTAGTTAGTTTATTTTTGAATAATTATCAGTTTATCACCCCGGATTACAATACATGAAATTTTCTCAATGGTTTTAGAAGAAGGAAATTGATTAATGATGAGGAGATTGAACACACTTAACAAAGAGAACCAAAAAAAGGTGTATTCTTTTTTCGAGTAGTTAAATATATATTTTATGAACTTTCAAACAATATTGTGAATTACATCACCCATTATAGAGTAAAAATCATGTGTAGTGGATAATGAAATACTATGGGAGATGTCTAAAATACATCTGAGTATGGATTCTATCAACTATAAGAGGTATATCACCTATATAATATGAAGTCTCTTTAAAAAAAACATAATAATTGAGGTTAAATTGAAATTGTTATTGGTGGAATAAGGTATAACATGTATAAATTAGGTTTTTCAACTCAAACATGGGTGAATTATTTACTGTCAAGTATTTCACTTTATAGAGACATCTTAAACAAAAATTTGATAATCCACATGAACTAGATAAAAATGGACGATGTGAAAAATCATGAAGGTTAATAAGATTAATTTTCATATTAAGTGTGGGGGAAAAATCTATATGGGAATTTAGGAGAAAACTAAAATTTGTGAATAAAATCTTACATCCATTCCTGGATTATTGAAATTTATCATTGTGGATTATTATTGGTTGGAATAGTTTTGTTCAAAATTATTTACACTCCAAGAATTAGTTTAATGAACATTAAATTGTTTAAAAAAATTAGTGTGAGTGAATTTTTTAAGAGAGATGAATATGATAAGGAATTATAAATATAAATTTATAATTGATAGATATAGTATCATATTATTGTATATATTGAATTAACGAATTGTCAAAATAAATGGTGAGGAGGAGTTTGAAGAAGTCATATTTGAGTATTATGATTAAATCATTCTTGATTAATTTATTCTTTAATTATAAATGACTTGAATGAGAGTGGAAAATAAATAATTTTGAAAATTATTTATATTAATTAATAGAGGAAAACTAATCTCTCAGGTTGGTGGGGTGTGTTAGAAGAAATATTCCATTATTTTTAGGTAGTTATTTAGCTTCTTATTTAATTATTTTTTTGTTGAAAATAACTATCCAGATAGTAGTTTATAGTTTCTTTTATGTGTAGGGTATTTGAAATGAATACCGAGTATCCAGGATAAATTTTTTATTCATCTAGATTATTTGTTTTAATTTAGTACACATTAGAATAACTTTCCTTTATTTCATTAAGGAATGAGATTACTGTATAAGATTAAATGAATAAAATAATTGATATATATTAAGTTATTGAGAAATGAGGATCTTGAAGTTATCTGATTGTTGAACCCTTTAGGGATTAAGGTTTTTTTATATTGGAGAGTCAATTCTAGATGAATCTAAGATCATGGATTTTTCTTAATGATTATATATTTTGAGAAAAAACCTAAGGATGTGAAAAAGAATATACAGCCATGTGTTTAGACCCAAATTTATGAAACCACATAAACGTCTCTTAGTGTTAGTATATAAATGTATCTTGAGTTCAAGATTCCCACATAAGTCAATGTTCTAAGAAAATGATATCAAAAATAATTTGTGGTAAAAATATATGATATATTGAAAAGTGATATCATGAAAAAAAATATACATGAAATCAATTTTGGGTTGTGTTTGTTGATAAAAAAATATTAAAATACACTAAAAACTCATGTAATTAATGTGAATTTATGTTCTAAAGGATATATATGATTGGAGGTTGCATAATGTTTTAGTATAAATAATAGTAATATGGATACGTTTGAAATAATTTTGGAAAATCTAATAATATATAATAACAACCCATCTATAAATATGAATAACTTTGATCTATGTAATATTAACATTGGAGTTTCATTTTCTATGCAAGAGTTAAATTTTCGTAATGGAGATATATAAGATTAATTATGGTGATATTTAAATTTTTCTAGAGGAATAAGAGGATATATAATATTAATACTAAAGATAAATAGGTTTAAAATTGGATGTTTAGCTGGTTTTTAGGGTTATATATATTATTCTTTTGATTCATGCATTTCATAGTTAAGAATTAACTAGAGAATTTGTAAGATTAAATATATTATCCCATAATGTCAATAAATATTTTAACTTAAAAAAATATTTACAGTTAAACATATCCTATAGATAAACCTATATTAATTTTATTATTGTTATTAAAAATAAGAGTTTGACATGTTTGAATTTTATTTAAATAAAATTATAAAAAGGTCATAATATAATAAAAATGGACCTAAAATTCCATATATAAGATTCTTGGATGTGTATGAATGAAATGGAGTCATGAAATAATATTAATACAATATTCGGGGTCAATTTTTAGTCCTTTCTAATTTTATTCTAACCTATATTACCAAATTTACTCTTACTGTGGTAATACAATCACTATAGTTACAAATCATAATGTACAAAAATAAAAGGGACCAATTTACTAAATTTTTAGCCACTAATTTAAAATATGGAATCAATTTTTCAAAATTCAACTTAATAAATTTTCAAAATTTAATTTTAAAATAATCCTTTCAAATGCAATGAAAAATATTTTTCTTTAAAAATGCATTTATAAACAATGAAATGTTTTTTTTACCAAAATTAGGTATAAGGATGATTAAAATGTAATTAATTTGATTAATTATAACTATATATTTATTATGTTACATCGAGATCATTTTAAAACCATAAAAGTAATTTTTAATATAAATTAAATGACAGTATTACAAAAAGAAATATTTTTCACTATTTACTATAAATTCGATACACTCTGAAATATCCCAAAAATTAAACCATAACTAATTTTAATATGATGAATTCTAAAATTATATTATTTTTAAAAATAAAATTTATATAATTTCTAGAAATTTATTATAATATTCACGCCTAAAAAGAATGAAAACCCATTTTTGAAGACGGAATATTTTTAAAGAATAAAATGTAATTACAAAAAATACTATGTATATTCTAAATGAATTAAATAATATATTAAAAATGATTTATAAAATTATATATTTTATAATTTAGTTTATACTATTCATATTCACAAATTTAATGGAAACGATATGACTGTCATAATTAAATAATAATAAGTTGTGGTTTCATTGATCTCGGTGTCATGTGTCACATATGCTATAATGAATAATGTTCATGTTTTCAAATCTTATCATGTTGCAACAAAAAACATTCATTTCTTATTGGTTAATTTAAGGTTCATTATTGATAGTTGTTTCCTTTCTTTGTGGAATGCATCAATATGAACATATAAAGATGTTATAGGTGGAAAAAAATATATATAATTCATTATGTAATATGATATATATCTTGAGTTTTTTTGGAAATACGAAGATTATTGGAACTATGAAACTCATTCCATGAACTTTGATAAAGAATCCATATCATGGTGCTCCCTTTGAAAACACATTTCTAGTTTTAGTAGAAACGTCTCTTAGAGTCTGAATAAGAATAAAATTACATCACCCTATTCCGAATGCTTTCTCACACATGATGGGATGGAGATTCCTAAAAAATGATTCCTTATTCAGTGTTGTGGTGGTCATTAAATCATTTTGATAGTGTTCCACATATTTTTTGTATTACTAACAACAAGGATATCAAATCCATAAAATCAACTTTTTAATGTCTTATAAGAACATTTTGTCCTCAACCACCACCCCCAACTATAGGGTAAATCATGTATCTATGGGAGTATCACACTTTTTAAGGTTATATTTGATTGATCATATATGGAAATGGAATATAAGATCAAAATTTTTGACCATTTGAAGTTTCTAATTTTTTTATAATGAAATGTGGTATTTATATTAGGGTTTCACACTTATGTCAATCACCCATATAATTCTCCAACATCTTACTCCTTCCAATCTCACACAACTAGTTTGTACACCAAGGTTAGAATGCCTATGGAATAAACCCATATTTATGTAGATTGATCACAAAACCAGATCAACATTGCGCACCACCTCCAATGCTCATCTACAGTGCACTATAATCCATTGGTGTGCCTATAAATAGACTTCATACGTTCAATTTTTGGAAACATTGATGGATTCCAATAAGATGAATCATGGGGTAACTCTACATTCCCTAGTCATTTTTCTCCATGTTCACTAGGTTTCATTATTTCCTAGTAATCCCTAGAATCATATGATAGGGATCCACTCATCCTAGTCATTATAACTGATCGCACTTGGGGAAAAGAAATTGGATAACTTGATTCTCTCATGTTGATTCATTCCCAACCATCCACTAGGGTGAAAAACTTGAGTGAATAGGCTCCCTTTGATTCAATGATTGCCCAGCCCTCCATTAGGGCAAAACACATGGGTGGTCCTTCACTAAGGGCTCCTAACTAGGGAGACACTTCAACAAATTCTTATACTTGGTTGATCATTTCCACAGAGAACCCATACTATGGTGAAGCCAATTGATAAAGTCTCATACTTGGTAATCCATAATAGGGTGAAACCATATGCCTAGGTCCCACAACTATTCTCCCATTCCAAGGTGAACCCATATTCCAATATCCCAAATATGGAATTCAATACAAGGGAAAATCCATTTTCATAGGATGAAAACTTAGGTACCCATACTATGGAGAACAAATATTTCAAAGTCTCATAATTGGGAACTAATACTATAGAGAACTACATTACTCATGTCATCTTCCTTGGTTCTCATACTAGAGAGAACCCATTTACCCAGGTCTCGTACTTATGCTCCCCTAATAGGGTTAACCCCTTCACACTTACCTCTAACCTGGGCACCCCAACTAGGGATAACCTAATCAATCAGATATTTCACCTTGACTCCAATTCAACAAGTTCCCAATACAGAAGCCCATGTCCCCCAGATCTTCCACCCAGTCACCACTACTAGGGAGATCCTCTTTCAACCATGTATCACACTAATATGAGATACTCCTCCAAGTATATATTGACCCTTGGTTGAGATACATATTTTTATTCTTTTATAGGACTTTATTTGGGAAAATAATGCTAATTTCCTATATAGTCCTCCAATTAAGTGTAAGTCTCATAACTTTCTTTCGCCAAATCAATTTATCAACTCAGGCTTCTCAGGGAAACCCAATGAATAATACATGATTAGTATCCTCTTGTTATAACTATTAAGACTCATGAATAGTATATTTTTGTCCTATAAGGTAAAATACCCATTCCTTCCATTGTTAACCTGAGTTATTTACCTTATTAAAAATATCAAGTTAGCTCACTGTGTAATACACACTCAATCCCTACTTTGAGGATCTCATGAAATATTATTGAAACTTTATTGCCTCTTATTCCACACAATGATCATTAATAACATGGAATTATGGAATCTAGATAATCATTTTTTTTGAAATATTGAGTTGTAATAACATATCATTTCTATATGACATTAATCTATATTGATTCATCCTAACAGTTGACCGTATACTATGCAACCTAAACTACATAATATTTTATTCATGATAAATTGGTTATGTCTTACACTTATTTGGGGATCAATCATAATATACTTAAACATAACTTTTCCCATATTTGATGAGCATAATATTTTCCATTACTAAAAGGAATCAAGAAACTCCTCTTGGTTCTATCATATAAGATTAAGATGAGTTCCTGGTGTTATTTTCCAAAACACATTGAAATTTAGTACTCATCATTTTTTCACAATATATGAGATTTTTACTTGGTGTAATAACCAACCTAATATAGTTTATTATTATGTGAAGAGCATAATAAACCCTTTTGATTTTATGATATAACACAAACCTCCCTCAGTTGATTATCCAAAAGATATCATGATCGACCTCCCTTAGGGGATGAGACTCAGAGCCCCTATTTAATGAGGATAGAATATTTATAAGTGTAAAAACAAAATGTGAATCTTTCTTCCTTAGTGATAATCCAAGGAATACTCTAGATATTGGCTTAGGGGAATCCATAATATATCATGTGATGATAATGGGGCCTCTTCATGGTATAATATGAGGTAGAATGCATTCGACTCATATTATGAGGAATTTATGATCCCACCTTCCAAATAGAATTGCCAATAAATAGAATGGGCTTGAAAGGGTCACTCAAGAATCTTTACCACACAATATATTATTAGGAACCATTCACCTTCCAATCAATTCCACTTGAAATTAAACAGATTGGATGTGGTCCTTTTCACACTATATTAAAATATTTGGTGTTTCCCATTAACATGAACAAAATTTCATGATTTTTCATTCCCTTAATTGGGATTAATATTAATATGTTTTTATGGGATAATCCAAACTACAAAGAATCCCCCACCTACCCAGATCATAATAAAATAAAAAATTTATGAATTATGTATTTAAATCATATAATATAAAATTTATAAGATAAAAATATAGAACTTCTAATTCATATAGCTTTACACATCGATTTCTAGTTTCAATTAGTTCATTATAACTATGGTAACCAACTCTAAAATAGGATTTTTAAAGAATAATATATACATAAATAATATATAATAAAGTCCTAGAGTATTCAATAATTACCCTGCATGGTGTAATGAGCCAATACTTTCATCCTCTTGACCAATAGGCATTCCCCAGTGTCACTAGTAAGATACCCAAGTGGATGAATTTTTTAAAAAATTGTTTTTAAATGACTTCAATGCCATAACATGGTAGACGAGGAAGGTTTTTGAGTTTAATTGGGAAAAAATGGTATTATATTTATTCACATGATTATATGTTCTTTATACATGTGTGTTTTATATGCACATGATGCATTATTTTTTAAGTTTTTTTGTCTATTCTCTATCTATATTTTTATCATGATTCATTATTAAGAATATGACCCATTCCATGTCATTTTAAAATATTTCCCCACATATACAATGTTTATCCTTAAATTATAATGATATGATGATGATAATGCTCACCCAAGTACTATATTTGTTTAGGTATCATGTTCCTTCAAAATTATACATCTACTCGGATTTTAAGCCAATGTTTCTTGTGTGTATGTTCCATAGTTATAACATGTAATAATGAGATAATGAAACCATGTAAGAAGGCTATGGATACAGATGTAAGTAATGTTTAATTTTTAATATATATCAATGTTTTACCAAACTAATTTTCTAACTAGACTACATGTATTGATTTCAAAATTTTTATTATTATGTATGTATATCTAAGGAATGATGTGGTAATCATGTATGTAAGGTATGGTCCATTTAAATGTATCTATTTTAAAATTATATATTATTTAATTAAAACCCCTAATTTACTTATTTTAAACTAAATATAGTTGTTGTATCTATTAAATTAATGCACATCTTGGATAATTCATGTGAAATCGGACTTGGGAAATTATTTTTAAGGTGAATAAATAAAATATTATCAGAACCAAATTAGAATTACTTAAAAAAGCGATAAAGGTGAAATAGTAATTTGAAAAAAATAATGTTTTTTGCATGGTATATTACAAAATTTAAGGATTAAATTTGGATGAGACATATTATAAAATTTCTAGGTTCGAAATAATATAGTTATTTTTTGTTTTGTTTGTGCACAAAAATTTTAATTTTTAAAAATTTATGTAAAATATCCATTCCTAAAATTATCATATGATAAACAAATTTATATATATTAGCCTCATGATATTATAATTCATGTGGATTTTATCTCTTCTAAGGAAGCGTGTTTATGGGTTTAGGGAAAATGAAAATAAAGGTCTGATGAGTGATGAGCATTTGTCCGTTATGATAGAGACTTTCTAGTCTCCATATATTTTTTGACACGATCTGCATCATTATTAATTAGGGGGAATTAGATTAACCACAAAGGGATGAGGTAGTTTATCCCTTCCACATTACGATGGAGGTTCCATAGTAAACTGGTCCCAGTAGGAAATTGTATGGCATTGCATTTTTGGGCAATTAGTTTTTTTAGGATATGACTTGCTCGGATGGTCTCCAGTTGGTTTATTCGTGAATCTAGAAACACCAAAATTCCCTAGTACGCATGAATCATGGACCTTCTTTACAAAGGAATACACTCATAGGATGACGACTTGGCCAGATACACTTAAGGACTCCATTGGTTGAGAGGATGGGAGGATGGGCTCCTCCCACCCTTTTTGGGGGAATAATTGCCTATTTCGGGATGCTCTTTTTAATTTAAGTCATGTTCATTTGTTTCTAAATGCTTGGTTCATTCTCAAAGAGTGTATCCATGGGAAAAACCTAGGTTGCAGGATCATCATGGATATACATAAATTTTATGCTATCGAGGAGATGCTGATTTATTCTATACAATAAGGCACTTTGGAGTTTATCGTCATCCAGGAAGGGAGAAAAGTGATTTGATGTTGGGATTATACCCATGAGATTCAATTCCTATATATACTTGGGAGAGGAATCAGATCCCAAGTAGTTCAGTTAGCCTGGGGCTGAGACCTAGGAGTAGACCCAATTTTTGGGGGCATATTTAGGGTGGACCAGTTTGGAAGGGTACTCATTTTGAGCTCAGGCCTTCAAGAAGGTGTCCAATATATCCTTATTTGAACAGGAATCTGAGTTCTCTTAGTTTAGAGTGGGTTAGTTGTGTGTATTTTTAATCATCACAAATCACTAAGCCCATGTGATTCATACTCAGTTTGAGAAACAAGAGAATGTGTGGTATTCGACCAAACAGAAACATTATCTCCCACCGATGGGATAGGGAAGGCCTAAGGTAGAAGAAGATGAGGCAATAGTGAGTGAGGTCACAGAGCAATGAAACCTTGAATTTGGGATGAGATAGGAGGTCACGTAGCTAGGCTCTGAGAATTTTAGGGACTTACCTCTGTGGGGGTTCCCCAGAATGAACTCTAGGAAAGGTTAGGAATGTCACCTCTCACCAAAAGGCAAAGAAATCATGATTCCTTCGACTGATCACCATTACTCATTGAATGGAAAATATACTTATTTCCTATAACCCCTAGAATGTGGAGGTTCATGTTTACCTCCCATGGTTAGACTTCTCGTTACCATATAAATTTTGACTTAAAAAATCATTATAGATTGAATAATTTTCAATACAACCTTAATGAATCCACATAACATGGGTATGTAGGCTTAGTGGGGCATGCTAATGCACCCGATGATCTGATCATACGGGTTCGGTGGCTTGGGAGGAAGCTTTAGCCTAATTCTAGTGGACTAGTTCATAGAGGAGCTATGGAGGACTGCCTGATAATGGAGGGATGAGATTGGAGCTAGGGGTAATGACACCCGAACAAACCCCATTCTGTGTAATGTTTTATCATGTGTCATAGGGGGAAGGTCTGCATACCATAGTGGTATCTGGGTAGAGGGTTTGTCCGCGTACCAGAGGAGTACCCGGGCATGGTTATGGACCATCACATACTGAAGTGGTACATGGTCCTGGATGCGGTCTTCCAGGCCACTTTAGGTTCCATTTGCATACTGACATAGTACACAACATTGGTTTTGATCTGTATAATGATACATTATGCGTAGTGCCGGATTAAAGGAGGGTCTTTGAACCTACGGTTTGGGCGGCGTTCATCTGCGAAGAATATTTGGTTCGTGGTGAAACCAATTTGGTTTTTATTTTACCCATTATTATTAAGCTCCTTATTTTTATGGTTTGCAGCTCGTTATAATTGAAAACCCATGGTTTTTGGTTTTCACTTCAGTGATGATCCGAAACTGAAGATGGGATCCTCTTTTAATTATTTTTCTCAATCTCTAGGGTCTCCAACATGGTTTCTTCATCCGACCTCTTCTTCTTCATCTTGATCTACTGTTATAGAGCATTGTGGGAAATCATATCTATGTGAATGTGTCACCATATGCGAAAGACTGTGAAGATATATCTCAATCCACCGAAGATTCATTCAACCGGGGTTTTCAGAGGCTACGGTTTGTGAGTCATGGTTTGTAGAACCCTCCCTATTTTCATCATCTGAGAACTTCCAAGTTCACGAGATAGTATTAGGATGGACTTCGTCTACTTGATTCCACTAAGGATGAGGTTCACAGCTTCCTGGGTTCACTGGCCATCGCTCCAAGGGCCATCGCCTCGTGGATTCTTCATCGTACTAGCAGTTCGTGATTCTTGAATACCGTGAACCATTCCCAATAGTGGTGAATGAGTAAAATAAAATTCTTTAAACAAAATTTCATTTTAATTTCTCCCTATGTTTTCAATTCAATTTTCATACATTTTCCTTGACGGACCTATAAGAGTGACTGCTTCCTTCTAAAAGGATATTGTGGTAGTATTTACCTCCCTTTGAAATGTTTTTAGGACCCTAAAAATTCCCCCATCAGAATGGAGACCATTCTAAATGAAGAGGAGACTATTTTGATATAGAAGTGTCTTCAACTAAAGTGATGTTTGGTAGAACAGATATGTCTTGCTGGAGAGGACCAAACCTATTTATAGAAACCCAAATTATTTTCCTTTTACTATTTCTTGCAGAGAAAAGGGCTCTCGACCTCCCTTGGCTTTCTCTGCATCCGCGTAATTTATCCTTTGCGAAATCTATATTAAAATACCACTCTGTATGTGCCAAAAAAAGAACTCTTCCCAATTTCTTCCACTCACGAACCGATTTTTGGGTATCTCGAACTGTGTTGTGGAATTTAAAACAAATATCCAGACTTCCGTGTAAGAGAACACTACATGATTTTCATGTTCCACACACCGAACAGAAACTGTCGAATTGAACATTGAACCCAAATAATAAGAACTTAAACTCTTAATCAGTATGGAGATGGTTTGGTTCGGGGTTTCTTCCTTCCACAAAACCATCTATTTGCTAGCTATCCCTCCATGGTCATGCGCCTCGTTGGTATTTCACATACCTCGGTTATACACTGTATAACTTCCGTGTATCACTAAAGAATGTAGGAAATTGCTTCCATGTACCGTGCAATATACATGAAATGGTTTCCATGCACCATTTAAGAGAGAAATATGAAGAGCCCCATACAAACCCTCTTTTAAGTCCATTGGCCATTTTTTGTGACCTTTATCCAACAATTCTCATTGGACTGACTTTTTTTGCACTATTGGTTCTTCCTGTAATGGCTGCAACGCCTCTTCCATTGATCACTGCCGATATTGTTGTTCCTTCAGAGTCTACTTCCACTACCCCTATTTCTGTTGTTGATGAAAGAATTAATAACATGATGGATTTGATTGATGATTAAATTCTGGTCATTCCATTACCTCAATATCTAGAAACTATTCTTAGAGTGAGTCGTAGGGAATACCCTTCTTCAGATAGGAATCCAACATATGGGTTTGGTGTATCGTCCGCCACTGTGATTCCCGAACAAAATCCAGTCGATCAGTCTGATTCTTGGATAACTAACACCACTTTCCCGAGGTCCTTGATTTATTCTAAGGGATGATACCTTCAAAGGGATGTTTTTGTTGGGTCCCTTGTAAGAAACACACCTCATACCTTAGGGGTGGGGTAACAGAAGCTGGGAAAGATGATCCATTATTATCAAAGCGTTGTGTGGAAGGATACAATGAATGAACAACATGTCTAGACATCTTGTTGGGATATTCTTTCTAGAGGCTCATTCAGCATAGATTTGGGGTCGAACTTTTGGGTTCTCTAGAGTTTTGAAGAACATTGGGTAGAAATGCAGGCCGTGGGACTATACGAGGCTTCCTGGGTCTCTCAATAATACACTCACCGACCCAACGCCCTTATTTCATAGATCCTGGGAAAGTGGAGCCCACACAATAATACCTTTCATTTTACCCATGAGAAAGTTGGTATTAGTGTTTGGGACATCTGGTTGATTTCGGGAGTCCCTATTGTCGGGGACATGTATGATGAATTCCTCCCTCCTTCCTCTTCTTGGGATGGTGTAGAGAGGACCCCTCTTTTGTAAAAGAAACTCATTGTTCAAACAAATACACTTTTTAAGGATGTCAATTGTTGTCCAAAGTAGGACATTACATTTGTTGATTGGTCTGGTTATTTTGTTAAGAAAATTAATCTATAGCCCAATTTGTGCAGACCTAGGGCCTATCCTACCAAGATAACCTGGAGGCAAGTGGGTACCTATTGACCCACCATGGATGAGTTGAAATTTCATTATTGGGGATGGGGTATCGTCCCTGATGTTGAAAAACTATTTAGTCTATCATCCTTCTTGGACATGTTTCTGAGCGGGTGGATCTACCCCAAACGGGAATCTGGTGGTACGAGAGTCTCAACTATCATCATGGTCACTCAGCTAGCCACTATTAGATGCATAAATCTAGCTATTCCAGTGATGGTAGAAATTTATAGCTTGTTGGGTTAGATTAGCGAAGGGGGGATACTTTACCAGATGATTGGGCCCTTCTAAATCACTTGGGGTGGGATAGGAGCTCACATAGGGGGTTATACATTTATAAATTCTTTAAAAATTCCACATTCAATCCTCCGGCCGTATCATCAGAGTACCATCAGGGTTATTCCTCCAGAATGGGCCTCACATGATAAGAAAGAGGAGAAGACTGAAAAGCACAAGAAATAATTAATGGCTTTTATCAATGTCCATGAATTTTTTTCTTATCTTCGTTATGATTCCCCTTCCAGTACTATTATGAATAATGAATCTGAAGATGTTGTAAACTATGGCTAATATTTTTATTTGAGAGATGGGGTCATGGTTTCCCGTATTAGAGGGGATCATATATGTCAGGTATAGGTACCTTGTAGATTCATTAATCAATTTAATAGTGTCTAGAGGTTTGTTCCTCCTTCTCTCAACCATTCACATCAAGAGAATCATCTAATTATGGCCCATATACTATGGCTTATGTTTATCTGAGAGGACACCAAGTGCCTAGTAAAACATTCAGAATATGAGGATTCAATTCCCTTCATTACCAGATGCTATGCTGAGGCTAGGGTTAAATCATACCCAGATGACTAATTAGTCAATCTGATCCCTATCATGACAACTTTCAAGGCACTCCGGGCAAAGGGGAAGGAGAAGAAAAAGAGTGTTTTTAGGAACTCCCGGTCCAGGAAAGTCCTTCAAAAAACTCTCAGATCACCCCCATGAAAATTAGTGAAAGATGGTTTCATGAAATCATGGGAATCCAAACGAGCTACTGAAGCTACTATTGGTATCAAACCTTCCATCCATCCCAAGGATGATTTCCCAATGCCCTGGAGGCAATGAGAACTTTTTAAAGGCCTCTAATCCACTCGTAAATGGTCCCCTAATGCTTTATGGAAGCTCTTCCAGAATTGGGAATTTTCTCTTACCAACATTGGTTATGTGCCAGCACCTGACGATGTCTCTTTTAATAAGGATCCTGGGAAGTTAGTTCATTACCTTGAGGACCTTAGACCGTCATCAATTTTCGAAATGGTTGGTACAAAAACTATAATCGGATACATTCCATGATGTGACCAGCAAATGATGATGAGGATAATGATGATGCTGGCTTGCCTATTGGGGATACAATGGGATAAGCTTATTACCCACTCATAATGTTTAGTAAGAATTTTTATCCTTGGGGTCCCATGTTTGTAGGAGCCCCTATGAAAAATTTGTGGCTCACAAAACCTACTCCACTCCCCTATACCAATCCTCTCGAACATTCCAGCACAATCATAGCTGTAGTTCCCAACTCCTAGAAGGTCTGGGAAGAATTAAAGGTGAATTATTTTGATGAAGATATTTGGATACTTCTTTAGGGGGGAAGTTCTGACCTTCCCGGTTTTGGGGGAGCCATTGCTGCTAGCATTATTTTTGCTGAAGATGAGCCTGATGAGGTGGTTGTTTACCTGAACAAAATTGAAAAGTGTCTTCATGCGCCCAAAGACAGATGTTACTGGTCTGACCAAGTGGCACTGGTGGTTGTACTCCCATGGTCAATGACCATAGAGGGAGAGTTTTTTCTATCTACAAAAACTAGATTTAAATTTCTTTGTTTTAGAGACACTAAATACCCTCCCCCCCATATTTTTTTAAAGGATCACATAGTGTCTCAAGAAATGATTGTATCCCCTATTTATTCCCCTAGGGGCACTTAGTTGGGGAGTTCACTCAACCATTTGTGGGGTACTGAAGAAGTATCCCCTAGATCTCAAGAACCCATGGATGTTGTTATCAGAGACCCCTCTAGGGAATTTCCCCCTCCAGCTCCTCTTGGTGCTCTTATTCAAGAAATATCTCTATGATAATTGAAAAAACACAACCAAGCCTACCTACTATCATGATGCATTAGGAGTGGAATTACAAGTAATTTTCTGTTCACCTAGTTGTTGAACCGAGTACCCTTATCTTTTTCCTCACTGTTGTGTGCATATTTCAAGGTAGGTCCTATCGATAAGAAGGTGGTGGTTTATTAGGAATCTACAGAAACCATTCCTTTTATAGTAGAGTAAGGGTCTCCAACCATTATTATTAACCAAAGCATGGGAGAAGGGCTATGTGAGGATTCAAGAGTTATCATCAACCCTATTCATGTGCCTTCTCCTAGTCAATAAATCTCTACATCAATAGTATAAGAACATCCCGAAGTTGAGACTGTGTTTGAGCATGTTGATCACATTCCCATGGAGAGAGATAGGGTTACCTTTATGGAAGGGGATGAATCCAATGATGATCCCCAAGCCCCATATGATCTTAGAGGGGATTTAAATCTTGAGGAACCAATCATTCCTAACAACCTGGTCATTACCCACATGGTGAGAGTCCCATCAGAGATCGATACCATGCATGCACATGCTGACTCTATATCTATAGAAGTCACAATCACCTAGGTGGCTATTGTCCCACCCCTTGAAAATATGGAACAATCTATTGCATCTTATTCTCTAATTCTGATATAAGTTGTGTTTTTGGACACAAAAATCTCAAGGCCAGTTCCCTTATCTAGACTAAATATCCCTATAGGCCTGATATCAATAAAAAACTTTTTGAGGGCTTCCCTGGGGATTACTATTCCTATTGAGCATGACCACGGTCTACCAGTGTTCCTGAGGGACCACAAGGAATAACTGCTGATTGAAGATGTGGTTCCACCTTTTATGGGTAGAAATATTGACGAGGAGGAGGGAGGTAACGAAGCCGTCTCTTTGCTATTCTCAGAAAACCATTACCATTATCAAATTTGGCGGATGCTTCCACTCTATCCCACCATTCAATTATCAGAGAGAGGTTGGTACGAGGTCGAGTTGTGCTATGGCCCCTGAATCGAGTCCCTCTCTTGTAACATTCATCCCTGGCTATATTTCATCCTTAGGGAGTGACTCCAAGACTGACTGAGAAGGTCTAGTTGACCTTCATGAAATACATCAAAAGGCATGGAGGAACATTTAGATATTTATCTCTCAATATCCATTGGTTGAGATGTTGGAAAAGTTTCCAAAACTACACCACATGTTTTTGGTCCTAGTATTTGGTGGATTCGACTGTCATGAAATCCATGTTATAGAGAGGCAGGTGGTTGCTGATCAGGATGCAATAGGTACACTTGAGTCTCAACATTCTATGGTAAATTCAATGACTCATCTTACTGCTACTTGGAAAATTATTAATGATGAAGCTACCAATCAAGTCGGAGTGGTTACAAGGTTGTAAAATGAGCTCATGAAGAAAGATTCCTTGATGAAATGACTCTTCCAAGAAGTGGAGTAGCATAGCCAAAATCTGGAGAGGCTTAAATAGGAGCGGCCCTGGGTTGATGTCACTATTGAAGAGGGGCGATGGTTAATTAATGAAGTAGATAGGAAAATCCATGAAGATATGAGGGATGAATAGGAACATAGGGTAGGTGTGGAGTCCGAGACTATGAATTTGTTAAAGATTCACCAACCTATTGAAGGGTCACATCAACTGTTTATGAAACGTTGTGATTCTTCCCAACATCTCCTGTAATGATCATGTCCTACTAGTGAGGAGAGGATATGAGCTATGGTTTCCCTCCATATCATTATGAAATAGAATGAAATTATCATTCCAATAATTCTTACTCCTTTACTTTTCTTTTCATGTCAATCAATCACAATCAACCATATAAGAATTATTTCAATTAGGAGTTAATTTTAAACCATGATACAAAAATAGTAAAGTGTAATAATTCTATCATGATCTAATTTTTTCTAGATCCAAGGGACTCAATGAGTGAATTTTGACTATTTATGGAGTTTTAAGGAAAGCCCCATGAAATTTGGTTTTTTTATTAACCTAATTTTTACCTAAGAAGATTTGATATGGTCTTAGCAGGTATAACATGACTTTTTCCTTGGATGCCATTTACTGATTTTTTACCTAACAAGACTTAGATTTCTTTTGATTATTTTATATCTCATCAATTTTTTCCCTAAAACATAAACAATATAGGTTTAAAAAGATGGTACATGACATTATCTAGGGGTTCCCATTATGAGTTTCTACTCCTATGAGTATTGAATCTTTTTCTCAGGTGGTTTATAGTCCACCCAATAAGATTTATTATTAATGTTTTAGGTCAAACATCTTTGAACAAATTTTGATGGGGCAGGGGACCTAATTTGGGATTCATCATTTGGAAATGTCCTAATAATCTCATACATTAATGAAGGATTTTTCTTGATCCCAACATTGTCCATATAAATACATATGAGGCTTGGGAGAAATGTTAGGCATAAAGAGGTAGGAGAGGAATCTCTTGAGGATGAATTTTCTTATGATAGATGGTCGTTTTGTAGGCGACATATGCATAGTCCCCAGGTAATGATGGTCAAAGTGAAAAAAAGGTGTCTACAAGACAATGTCCTTAAATCTCTGATGGACAAAGGGAATTTATAGCATTTTAAGTTTGTTTTGTGGTTGCGGGCCACAGTGGGTGGATTTTTTGAGGAATGATGTGAAATAGTATTAGGGGCATTTAAATTTACATTGAATGGGAAACCACTTCCACATGAATTTATTTGTGTAAGGGAGGGATGGAGAATGGTACATTTTAACGTCATATAACTAGGACACTTGACACATATTATGAGAGATCGTTTTTCTCCAACCAAAGGAGAGTAAATGATGAATCAGTTCAATTATAAATGCCTTTCATGTCTAGGAGTTCATAAAATGAGGGATATGTAATCCGTAACTTAGGGGGTTTCTAAAATATGAGGAGTAAGATAAGACCTAAATGTCATGTGGGTGTACAGAAACTAGAAATTAATCTTATAAGGATGAATTTTCCTTTGGTTGATGGAAATTTTGTAGGTGACATATATACAATTATCATGTCATGATGTGCATAGTCAAAAAGTTTTTTCAATAGGGCATTGGAATTTCATCTCTGATGTCCATGAAGGATTATGATGATTGGGCCCTTTCTAGACACTATGTGTGGCTTATTAAAGGGGGTGCACCAAAACATGAATGGGGGAATTTAATTGGCTTATCTTTTATTGGGAAACTAAAAATTGTTGGGGGTAATTTAATTTTTCTACGTGGATAAACATCACACATACATATGGGTTATATTCATTTGGTAGAATCCTCGAGAGAGACAAGAGGTGAATTGGGCCAGGATATTCTAATATATTAAGGACATGGGTGTAAACCATGTCTTTAAGGGTTCTTGAAACTGGAGGGATGTAAAAAGGATTGGGATCTATTAAGAATACTGAGGTAGGAAAAGAATATCCTAAAGTCGTATTTTCATTTGATTGATGACTATTTTTTAGGTGACATTTTCATAACCACCTAGGTATGATGCGCATAGTCAAAAAAAGGTGTTCCCATGACACTATCCTTCCATCTCTGATGTCCTTGGAGGATTATGGAGATTCAAGACTACACAATAAACAATGTTTGATGTATGTAAGGAGTGTATAAAGACACATTAGAAACATCTAGGCTATGATTCTCTCATGGGATCAGGTAATCCCCTATGTATATCTCATTCATATGCAGGGTAATACATTTGTCCCATCTTTAGGGTACACTATAGTTTAACGTCCTATGGACAGGACCCGAGGTTCCATAGGGGGAATGAAACTGTAACATGTCTTTTAGGATCTTGTTTCTAGGAAAAAACGCATGTTATTATTTTCCATGGTGTCATGGTGGATCCCCTAGTGAGGTCCCTAAGCTGACGTAAGGTATTATTGGTGCAAGAAACAAGGGATCACGTGGATTACAGATCACCACATAAGAAAAAAATAATCAATGGAAGGGTGAATTTTATACTTTGAACAATGTTATGCAGTTTAACATCATGAATCATGGATGAATCCCACACATTTTATCATCATTTGGAGTGGATGTAGGGAAATACCGATGTAAAAGAAGTGAAACATGATGACCCTTATGCAGCTCTATAGATATGACTTGTCCTTGGATTCTCTGATTTGATTCATTTCATGCATATAAATGGGTACATTTCAACACATTTTGTGGATGAGTTTAGATCATAGAAGTTGGGTCCACTACACATATTCTCAGTCGAAAACCAAGTTACGCCAGATTCCCAATGAACAATCTTTATAGAGGTATTTCCCTTACATGGGAGGGGAAGCAATTTTTAGGAGGTCAAGCCAGGATGAGAATATAAGCATTTCTATTGAGTGGTAATGTTTAATGTTATGAAATGTGGACAATTTTGGCCTTTTATTTTACCGTTGTGCAGTGAGGATGTTGGCATCACAGTTTATTGTCGTGTTTTAGAGACAACTTGTCATAAGGACTATAAAGAGGTTTGAGATAATCGTGGTTGGGATATTATGGAATTCATTAGACATGAGTGATGATAGAAGGTGTAAACTATTATCTCGGGGGGGGGGGGGGGTCTTGGGTCAGGAGGAATGGCATAGGGTTTGGAAGCCATTGAGCGTACTGAGATAGGAGAAGACTCTCCTAAGGGAAAATTTTACATTGGATAATGACTGTTTTGTAGGCCACATATACAGAGCCATTGGGGAATTATGTGTATAGACAAATAAAGGTAGTCGTATGACACTAGACTTTGATATCATATATTCATGAATGTTTATGGGGACCCAAGATTTCCTGGATTATAGAGTTTGACAAACGGGAATGATTTTTATAGGAATGTGAGAAATATCCAAACTATGATTAGCCATGAACTACTAAATATTTTACATAGATATGAATAATTTTTTGGGGGAAAATGATCTTTTTAATCCTTATGAATTTCAGAATTCAAAGTTTCAGTTTTTGTCATCAAGTTGAATTTTCATTGTAGGAAATTGGGGGCATGTTTGGGATCCCGTAATGATGAGAATCGGGCTGCACATGACTCATGTAGAACCTTACAATTTAATTTCATTTGGTTAGGACATTTTATGGATTACCCTATTCCAGTCAAACCTATAAACAAAGGAAGGGGCATTTGGGGGGGGGGGTCTGGACCAGGATAGAAAGTTCAGGCGTCACTGCGTATCCCAATGATGAATGGGAATCTAGCCGTTTGTAGTTCAAAATGTTCCCTACAAGGTTCTAGTCTACGTGTAGGGAAATGAGTGGAATTTTTTCATTTATTGATGGATGGTTATAGCTGTTAAATCTAGGAATCACTAAATATCCTGGAGGAGAAATAATAAATCCATACGTAGATGTAAATATTCCCTGTACCGATATGATTCAGACATTGTAGCAAGGGCATTGTGGTTTCATCCGCTACGGGTGTCAGTTCTATCATATTACTCAATAGTTTTTTCACATACAGGAATTATTACCATTGATTCTGTGCTCATGTGAGTTACAATTTTTGTGAGACACAAGTAGTGAAAAGGATTTCCCCCATAACATGGGGTGAAAGAAGATACAATAGAGGGATATTTTTGTGTGGTGGATGGGAACGATCAAGGGTCGAGGCATCACTGCATTTCCCACTGATTAATGGGAATCAATCCTTATGTATTTATTTGAAAAGTGAGTAGTGTAATGTCTTCTATAAAGGATAGAATCCATATAGTATAATTTTATTTGGTTATGAAAATTTTAACCCAACAGTTTATCATCATGCAATTGGGGCAGTTTATGCTATGATGTTTAACATCTTGCAGCTAGGATGATATGTGGTGCTATTTAGAGTCATGAATTGTGGAAATAAGAACCATAGTTTAATGTAATGTTGAGGGGAATAATACCATAAAATTTAATGTCATGTGTTTAGGACGATAACTCATAGTTTAGCGTCATAGATTTGGGACCATATACACCGCTCTTACAAGAAGTACATCTGTAGAAACGGTGAATTACTGGGAGATGTTATAAGATATCTGTCCATTGATATTGAGGAATATGATATACTGGTATAGACACTATATATGGAAAATGGTCCTTCCCAATATGTCTCAAGATTTGGGGTTTCTTCCCTAGTATTATTGGGGTTTTGAGGACTAACACCTGCTATCCTTCGAGGAAAGACTAGGGGCGAACCTTTCTAATGAAGGTTCATGTGATTATGTTTTGGTAGACCTACAAATGGGGAAAAGTGTGTAGATTTTTCTCATCCATCTTATCCAAATCCTCAAACCATTTCTAGTATTTCTCATCCATTAGAGTTTATCACAAATGGAAATGCATAGTGACAGAAATTGAACTTTTATGGGAAAAACTACCTCAATACAATATACTAATGAGTACAGGCCTACCTGAGTGGTAGTACAGGCCATGGTATGATAATCCCATAAAGCATGATGGTGATTGTCTATTCATGATTTCTTATTCTGGTCAACCATGTTCTATAGTGTGTTGGATAGAGTCTTGATTAAAGCCTCTATCTGTAGGTTCGCCGCTGCATAGTAGTGGAATTAAAGGTTATATTTGATTCTATACTCTTGGTATGACTTTTCCAACTCATAAGATTCGATTTTGGTTCCATTTTCAGTAAATATTGTATGAGGCACATCAAATCTAATAATGTTTTTGTCTTTCACGAAGATAACAATTCTTTTTTCCTGGCCTCTTTAAGGGGTTTTTCTTAGACCTATTTAGAGAATAAGTCGGTTGATTTGAGAATGAACATGAATTGTCTTGCTGTAAAAAGAGGATATGGTCTGAGAAAATCCATCCCCCATATGAAAAATGGCTCTGAGTACATATCTATGAAGTAGCTTAGGGTGTTGATGGATAAAGTTGTAAGGAACATTGAAGGAATAAAACATTATGGTAAATGTGGCCCAATCAAGTATCATAGTGATCCAGTAGTATCCATGAATGGAATTTGATGGGAAATCTTGGTTGGTCATTGGTGTGATCCACAAGCTCAGGCGTGCACTTCTTTCATGGCTGCATCAGTCACTTCTCTATTGATGCACTTGAGAAGGACTTCATCAATGCCTTATTTGTAGTGAACCTTTTCTTGGATTTCTCCATTGTATATGAAAAAGTTGACTGCCTACCCCTAGATCTATTCATTTCTAGCCCTATATGGTGGGAGTTCCCCCCTTCAGAGGAAATTTGCAATGGGAGTCATCCATTCAGTGGTGTGACTATAAGGATATGAAACATGGCTAATCTCCTCATTTTCTATCATATAGTTCTGAATGAATGGAAATACCATCCAATGGGGGGAAATTATTATGACTGTTTCATCCCAGTCTAGATCATCCAGGGTTGTAGCTTTAATTGGCAATACGTTGGCTTGAGCATTTTGTGACCGAGGGACATATGTCAACGTCATTTCTGATGGGAATTATGCAATCATTGCTTGAACATGGCTCATTAAAGGTACCAATACTTATTTCATAATGGCATGGTCACCATTGACTTTCATGATGAATAGATCCAAATCACCTTTTATCCTTAGACGTTCGGCCTGTGCATGAAGCACCTACTCCAGGCCAGCAATGTGGGCCTGGTATTCAGCTTCATTATTTATGCACCCCTCTAAAAGAAGGAACGAGTGAGGAAAGACGGCCATCTTTGGGGATATGAGTATAACCCCCAAATATACTTTGTTAAGCTTGGGATCCTCCAACCTTTTCCTTGTTGGGATTTTGGTAGCACCGTTGAAGTACATTTCCCATGTCGGGGTTCTTCTTGGACAGAGAACACTTCTTCATCTGGAATTTCATCATCCATTAGGGTTTTTTCTTCCAAGGGGTGATTTTATAGAAATTCTACCAAATCTTGGCCTTTGATGGATTTATGAGGCACTTACGATATGTAAAACTATTATATGATGACTTCCACCATTATAGGTTTCTAGTTATCATGGGAAGGTAGAGGATATACTTGAGCGGGTTGTAGTGGGACACTAGATAGGCCTCATGTTGCTACAGGTAATGCCTGAATTTTTGAACTTCAAATATTAGGGCTAGGAAGTTCTTTTCAATTATTGAATATTGAGTCTCAATGTGGATCACTATTTGTATAAGGTTTTAGTGTCTTTTCTCACTATTTTCGTCATTCTTCTACATGAGGGAAGCACCTAAGGATCATTCTAAGGCCGTTATGTACAAAATGATTAGTCTCCCATAAACTTGTGGCATCAACACTGGTGGGATTAGTAGATATATTTCGAGATTTTATAATTCTTATTGATAATCATTATCCCACTCAAATGAAACCACTTTCTTCATTAACCAAGTTAAAGGTAATCATTTACCCATAGGGTTGGAAATGATGCGTCAGATGTAGGCCAGGTTCCCCTAGAGACCCCTCAACTCAGTGAGTTTGTGAGGATGAGACATACTAGGGTTGGAATGTTTTCCCTCATGTTTGAATTCGATGCTGCAATGGAGTACAATGAATCTGAGAAATTTCATAGAGGTAATTCTGAAAGCACACTTTAGGGGATTCATCTTTAAACTGTGTTGTCACATTTTCCTCAATAGAGTTTCAAGATCTATAAGGTGGTTTGAGCATTGGTGTGATTTAACCACCAGATCGTTGATGTAGAACTTAATGGATTTTTTTTCTAGAAATTCATGAAGATGTGATTCATGGCGTGCTGATATGTATCACCGACATTTTTCAAACTAAAGGGTACCTTATAGTATAACACCCCCTAGGGTGGCCCTGAATTACTTCTTCATCTTCTCTGGCCATTCAGATATGGTTGTATCCAGAATATCCATCCATGAAAGAGAGGGCCTCATATCTGGCAGTCACATCGATCAACAATTCTGTGATCAGGAATGAGAAACCATCATTCCTGCAGTGCCGATTGATTTCCCTGAAGTCAATGAATAATTTGATCTATCAAATCTTATTTTTGATAGGTACTATGTTTTTATCCAGATTAGATATTGGACTTCCCAAATGAAGTTAGATTTGATTAGTTTTTTTAACTTCATCCTTTATTTTGTAACATGTTTCAGGTGGGTCCTTTTGGCTACCTACTTATAGCCCCGATGGTCTTCTGGAAGACCCCGATGAAGAGTCATGACCACAGGATTGCGGTCTAATATTTCTGTGTAGTTCCAGGAAAACACAGCTGAATTCTTATTTAAGAAGTATGTTGATGAAGCTCACATTTTCATATATTTTATACTGTAAACCATTGTTTATAATCCCAAAAAAGTGTTATTGAATGGGTAATTATCATGTTTTCAGGTTTTAGTGTTATTTTGAACCCAAATGTGAAAAACGTCTAATTCTGGATTTTTGACAGAATTTTACGTCAGGGGTATTTTGGTCATTTAAGGAAATATAAAATTCCAAATTTTCTAATTAAAATTTTGATAGAATTATTATTTTATTTCCTTAATTTTTGTCTTCTAGACCAGCAGCTGATTCAGACATCTAAAGGGCCTAAAAAATCATTGAAGATTGGAAGTTTTCCGGGCGGACATCATGGACCCACCCAAAGTAACGGACATCAAACGCGGCCTACACATATCAAAATGATGTGTTTCCACCTGGGATACCTCTAGGACAGATAGGGCCGTCTCTAAAATAAATTTGGAGGATGTTGGAGGTCATTAAGGAGGCTATTGAATGACATTAGTTTGGAGGAACCTTCCTAGATGCTTCGTCGAGAAACAGAAACCGAGAATGCAAAATTCATAACTCCTACATACGGTTTCCAAATTATCTGAAATTTGTAGAGGAGACGGCCAAGATATTTATCAACAACATTTATGAAGGGTGGAACGCGTGAATATGTCATTAAAAGGGTATAAAACGCTCAAAGGTACGGTGGTCTAATTCTGCCTATAAAAGGAGGCCATCACCTCCTCATCAAAGCATCCCATTTTTTCATCCATTCCTTCAAGGAACCAAGGAGGAGATCTCCACCGAGGGAGGCCGGCCACAAATCTTCCACCTTTATTTTTATTTTATTTCTTTTCTTTATTTTTAGTTTTTTATTGTAATTTAGATTTCTAATAAATTCATGCATTGTTTTTATTTTTGTGTCCACCGATTCACCCTCTTTTCTTCCTCTCATCTTACCATCGTGAACTATAATACTCATGATCATGAGTAACTAATAAGAGGAATATCCCAAGGGAGTAATCAGGTTCTTGAACTCAAGACCATCTTCTTAATATTCTTTGAGTTAATTCTAAGGATAATTTATAGTGGGTGTAATCCTCACTGTGGTCGTCTAAAGGTTAACTTCTTAATATACAACCATTTTCCCTCAATTGAGGAGGTGAATGGAGGGTGTGCTTGGCGATCGCTAAGTCGACTTTTCATTCATAACCGGTGTAGAATAAGGTGTGCACACATATGACGGAGTGTGTAAACTAAGAATATTTGAAGCTGGCCAATGAAGGTGCTCCCTGAATATTCTCTCGGGAGAACTTCCTTTCTTCCCTAATTACATTCTGTTTAGCATTTCATGGTAATTTAGAATTAAATTTTAGTTTCTTATGATTTATGAAATTCATTTATTTTATTAAATTACATTTATTTCATAAAATATTAAACAAAAAAAAAAGAATTAGATTATGTGGAATAGAAGTAGTGATTTATTAACCACAAAAGCTCCTCAAGAGAACGACCTAGGTCAGCCCCTGTGTTGCACTTAGCTATAAATATTTTTGAGAGTGTGCACGACAACGATTCGTCAAACTGGCGCCGTTGCCGGGGAGCTAAGTAGTTAATTCAATCACTTTTTTCTAAATTCACAGTTTTTTTAATATTTTTAATATTTTTTTTACAAAATAAAAAAAAAACCATTTCCCATAATGTCTTCAATCTCAAATTCAACTGCATGGAACAATTACTCACAGGTGCCAGAAGAAGAAACCGACTACACTGAGGAATCCCTCCAACGAAGGGCTGATGCTCTAATGATAAGGCTCAAACAAAAGGAAAAAGGATTAGCAACATGGATATCACTAGAAGATTTGATGACCTTGGCCGATGAACTCCAAACAGACATTCAAAGATTCAAGGCCAACAAGGATGTGCCACTGGTCTTCCCAAATTTCATTGAAGACATCCATGATGTTGAAGACAAACTCATGGTGGAGGAGTCTGAATATCTATCTTCATCTATTAAATATCAACTCCAAGTGGAATTTTCTATTGAAGAAGATATTCAAGCCAAACCGACTCAGGGAGATGATACAATCTTGAACTCAAACTCTTTTAAATTTATTGAATCTGATTTGAGTATAACTCCCAACTTTTTTGAATTTTCAGAATTGTGTGACTCATATTATGCCTTGGAGGATGATGTGGAAAAAGAAGATGCACCTGTTGAGAAACACCTAGAGCTCCCTGAATTCATTGAACATCTAATGGAGGAGCCCCATCATGAAGAGATTCTAGTGGCTTTTCCTGATGAACCAGAGACACATGCTGCTTCACATCTGAAGCAACCACTGGAAATAGAAGAAGATGTTGCACAAGAAGCAACGAAGAAGGAGGAGGATCCATACTTCATCCTACCCCCACCATGCAAGCTATACCCCATTGAAAAGGGGGTGGATCTAGTGTACTCTATAAATGGAATCCTCCTCAACAAGGAAAATGAAGCACAAGCTGGGAAAAACCACATGTGGTGGTTCAAATCAAAGAAAATACATCCACCATCAGACTTTGGATAATAGCTGGTACTACCCACTGGAGGCAGTAAAAATTCAGGGCCCACTTGGGGGATCGTACCAAGACTTATCCCTTGCTTTCTAGGAATTTAGATTTCAATTTCATTTTTTAGAAGTAGTTTAGCATTCATCCCTTTCCTCCTTATAATTTTGAGCTTTAATGACATGATACTTGTTCTTAATTTTGAAATTTTCTTTTGTAGGATCATGATGGAAAAAGGAAGCCCCAAAAATTTGTTAAAGGGGACTGAATCTTTATTTCAAAAGGGAGTTCATTTTTAAATTTTAAATTTTAAACTCCTTAAATTTTTTTTGTCCAAAACTTGTTTTAAGCTTTAATGATAAGAATTGCATACCCACACTTGAATTAATGTTTTACTCAACTTATCTAGGAGACATGAGTTTCTTAGGAATCTTGTGATGTCATGTTTTAGATTTCAATGTTAATGATATTGAATGATTAAAATGGATAATTGGATGATTAAAGTGAAGCAAGGATATTGAAATAAGGACTCATGATTTAAGGGAATTAATTGATTCATGTAAATGAAATTTCCCTTCCATTTTACATTCTTTGAATTTCTGAAATTCATGTGAATTAATTTGTTATTATTAATCATGCCATAAGTGATTGTCCAATATCATATTCTCATTCCTGAGAGGATTTCTAGACCAAATATTTCCTATTTTATCTTGATCATATTTCATGAGTGATCTTGGGATGTGCCACCCGCTAGAACTTGTATTGAAACTTGTCAAAGCTATGACTGTACAAAACCACATTTAAAATGATTGAGGCATCTCTTTGGCTAGCCACATTTTATCCTAAGACCCACCTTTACATTTATCCTTCGTAAGCCCTTAGATGCCATGAATTGCCTTATAGGTTTAAGCCACATTACAATCCAATTTTTCCTTACCTACCTGCACTTTTAGTATTTTGGCATGGTTATTTCAAGTTTGAGTGTGGGGGAAGGGCCTTTCGTGTGCGTTCCTTGGGATATGTATCATTTTTGGGTGGTGTAATGTGTGCGTCATCATTTTGGGAAATGTATTATTAGAAAATTGGGTATGATTCATCATTTCATTATGCTTCTTTCATTTCATCCGGTTCTCTAAAAAAAGAAAAAAAATTCAAAATAAAGTTGTGCCTTTCTGGAGCTTTACAAAAAAAAATAAAGTTGTGCCTTTCTGGATCTTCACAAAAAAACAGGGAGAACTTGGATGATATCATTCTTTGTAATCATTTATTGACTCATGACCCATGTCATTGAAAGGGGAGTGGTGTTGTGATTCACATTTCAAGGGGATTTGAGTGAGGAATCTCTTGTGTTTTCACTTGATTTAATCATGCATTGTACTTAAAAGTTCAACCTCCTCTTTCTAGCTTCGAACATTTTTCAATCATTTTACCACCGACCCTAAGCCACAGAATCATTTGAAAAATTAATTAAAGCCCTCATGATTAAATTCATTTTCATGTTTCACACTGTGGAGAAATGAGAATTTTCACAAACCTATGGTGATACATGTGATTTTCAAGTATGAGTATAACTCTAGATTCAATTTCTCTTTAGTGAAGAGTGACATAAAATTCAATGTGAGGTAGGTTGTGACTGGTCCATGGATTGATTTATGAGGTTGAACAAATTTTAATTATTGGAATGAAAATGAGATAATTATTATTCATAAAATGAGACATGATGTAATTCTATTTTGGATAAATTCATTGATATTTTCTCATTTTTGATTGTTGTGTGGATTTTGATTTGGATGTAAGATGATTGCCCAGGAGTGCAATGTTTAAGTGTGGGGGAGTGATGAAGCTCACATTTTCATATATTTAATACTGTAAACCATTGTTTATAATCCCACAAAAGTGTTATTGAATGGGTAATTATCATGTTTTTAGGTTTTAGTGTTATTTTGAACCCAAATGTGAAAAACGACTAATTCTGGATTTTTGACAGAATTTTACGTCATGGGTATTTTGATCATTTCAGGAAATATAAAATTAAAAATTTTCTAATTAAAATTTAGATAGAATACTTATTTTATTTCCTTCATTTTTGTCTTCTGGACCAGGAGCTGATTCGGATATCTAAAGGGCCTAAAAAATCATTGAAGATTGGAAGTTTTCCGGGTGGACAACATGGACCCACCCAAAGTAACAGACATAAAACGCGGCCTACACATATCAAAATGATGTGTTTCAACCTGGGATACCTCTAGGACAGATAGGGATGTCTCTAAAATAAATTTGGAGGATGTTGGAGGTCATTAAGGAGGCTATTTAATGACATTAGTTTGGAGGAACCTTCCTGGATGCTTCTTCCAGAAACAGAAACCGAGAATGAAAAATTCATAACTCCTACATACGGTTTCCCAATTATCTGAAATTTGTATATGAGACGGCCAAGATATTTATCAACAACATTTATTAAGGGTGGAACGCGTTAATATGTCATTAAAGGGGTCTAAAACGCTCAAACTTTCGGTGTTCTAATTCTGCCTATAAAAGGAGGCCATCACCTCCTCCTCAAAGCATCCCATTTTTCCATCCATTCCTTCAAGGAACAAAGGAGGAGATCTCCACTGAGGGAGGCCGGCCACAAATCTTCCACATTTTTTTTATTTTATTTCTTTTCTTTATTTTTAGTTTTTAATTGTAATTTAGATTTCTAATAAATTCATGCATTGTTTTTATTTTTGTGTCCACCGATTCACCCTCTTTTCTTCCTCTCATCTTACCATCGTGAACTATAATACTCATGATCATGAGTAACTAATAAGAGGAATATCCCAAGGGAGTAATCAGGTTCTTGAACTAAAGACCATCTTCTTAATATTCTTTGAGTTAATTCTAAGGATAATTTATAGTGGGTGTAATCCTCACTGTGGTCGTCTAAAGGTTAACTTCTTAATCTACAACCATTTTCCCTCAATTGAGGAGGTGGATGGAGGGTGTGCTTGGTGATCGCTAAGTCGACTTTTCATTCATAACCGGTGTAGAATAAGGTGTGCCCACATACGATGGAGTGTGTAAACTAAGAATATTTGAAGCTGGCCAATGAAGGTGCTCCCTGAATATTCTCTCGGGAGAACTTCCTTTCTTCCCTAATTACATTATGTTTAGCATTGCATGGTAATTTAGAATTAAATTTTAGTTTCTTATGATTTATGAAATTCATTTATTTTATTAAATTACATTTATTTCATAAAATATTAAACAAAAAAAAAGAATTAGATTAGGTGGAATAGAAGTAGTGATTTATTAACCACAAAAGCTCCTCAAGAGAACGACCTAGGTCAGCCCCTGTGCTGCACTTAGCTATAAATATTTTTGAGAGCGTGCACGACAACTCTTTGTCAGATGTATATGCCACTTTCTTCTCAAAAGGCATAGCCACAATTATTCAAGTGGTTGTGAGTTTTCTTCAGTGCCTAGTTTTATCTCCCTATGTTCATCGATTATAGTGGAGACACAATTTTAGAATGTGGGAGGGGCATTTTTGAGGTATTCATCATCTTTTTCTTCTTCATCATCACCATCTTCTTCATCATCATATTATTCTTTTTATGATGGTTAGAGGATTCTCTAGATGAACTCTCTAGAGTAGGGAGAGAAATTGCAACTCCGACTTATGGATACCGAAACAGCTCCTTTTTCCCTAACAAATAGTGGGAAATTACCGAAAGATGATCGAATTTCCTTAATTTATTTTTGTGACAAGGAATCGACTTATGACTTATTGAAAAAGGATGGAACCATCTTGGGTCCGGAACATGGGCCAAGAGAATCTTCATTTGGGCCTTCCCATACATCATTGGGTCCAACCCTCTCTTTAGATTCTTGGGACTTGGTGGTTATAATGGAAATAATTCAAATGACTGAGTGTGTATCCGAGCATGAAATTATGCACTCATCCGAGTTAATGGGTAATATATACTTGTCCCTAAGCTGTTGTAGGGGATCAGAGAGAGCCATTTCCAACCCATTTGGGGGTGGTCATACAATCAACGTATTTTTCCAAATACTGCTTCTCTTTCAATTCATAGAACCCCACATCGTTGTAATACAACTCACAGTATTTGAATGGGGATTTATCAGCATGCAAAGTACCATTATTCCCATTAGGAAAATATTTAATGAAATGATGGTATGATAAGGGAATCGTATCCTTCTGATGCTTCCCAGACCTCCCTAAAAGGATGTCTAAGGCCATACATTTTTTCACTACCCAAATTTTGGAATCAAACATGAGGTCTCCAAGCCATATTTTATGATTTATTCGTCCCAACAACTTCTATTCACTTTTTTCATATCCCAGTAGTGTTGTGGTGTATGGTGTTAAACTGTCATCATCAAAGCCTAACTGATGAAGTGTTTGTAGTGGGAGGAGGTTGACTTTAGAGCCATTGTCAAAGAAAATTATCTGAACATCTATTCCTTTTATCATTTAGGGCGCATATAAGGGTTTTATGTGTCCTTGCATTATAGTGTGTTCATCCTGATTTGCGAAGGAGATGCTGACATGTCATTTTTGGGATTGGTATCCATCTTATAGATTTTGACCGTTGATAATTAAACCTTTAATTCCTGGGGACATAGTAATGATTTAATGATTTCCTCCCAAAAGACTGCAGACAGACTCAAGGGATCGAAGATTGAAAGCATTTTTGGTACTGAGAATAGCTACTTTAGAATATTGATTTTTTACTATAATGGTCATCTATTTCTAGATCAGGGATTATATTTCATGGTTTATTTAAGGGATTGATCATTATACGTAGATGGTTCATCCCCTGTGACAGGATCTGAAGGCACTGTTGTACTTTCCGAGTTCGGCCGAACTGGTCCGCCTATACGCCATGGATGATTGGATATTTGTTCTCCCTCTGACTGCTACTCCAAGATGACTAGGATCAGATTTTATCTAACGGGGTGGATAAACACTCTATTTCTAGTTGTGTTTGTAATAGGGTTCTTATAAGAGATTCTGCAATATTAATTGTTTGAGCTATGGTGTGGCTGAGAATTTGACTCCGGCGACGATCATGCCTTATAGGAAAAACTTGACCTCTGCAGCCTCTTCCTTTGTCTCTTCGGTAAGATTTAATGTTTTTTTGTTCACTGACCTAATCTCCATAATAGAAGGGGTATATCAATTGAATGTCATTAGTGGTTTCAAAGATCAATTATTGATCTGACAATGCTTCGGTCTGACATTCTTCTTCTAATGGTGTCGTTTGTGGGTGGGGGGGGGGGGTGCATGTCATTTCATGGGGGGGATTACCATTCTATAAGAGTTACTAGAATGAGTTATGAAATTGTTAGGAATGGATTCACATTTTTATCCGGCTCATCTTCTTGCTCCTGCTTTCTGCCCACCTGGTCCCGCAGAAGACTATGATGCTGAGGTTGATGGATGAGTTGTATTAGGACCTATTGGGAGAACGATTGGTTGCTACAACTAAACCAGAAAGATTCTATGTGCTTGGTTGATTTAAAGACCCATAAATTTCAAGGAAAACATTTTCTTAAATTCTTTGGGATGTTACAAATACACAGGTTCTGACGACACCTGATTCTGAGGCCCGATGTTCCCGGAATCATTTTTCGAAATTTAGCTCGGGTGTGTTCAGTGAATGAACGAGTGAGTTTTTCTATCTTTTGAACCGGTGCTCGGAATTGAAATCTGAGGGCAACGATGAAACCACAGTGCCAGTTTTTTCGTAGGTGGACATTTTCCAAAGGTGCATTTTCTCGGGAGGAGTTGTTTAAAAAAAGTGGTTTAATTTAAGAGTGAAATAAAATATGTGTTACAATTTTATTTCATTTCTATGTGGTTATAACCTATGTGAGGAAGTTGGGATGGGACCCACTAGGTTTCTAACTTATCTTGAGAGGTTAAAGGAGAGGTGGGGTCAACACGAGCCCCCACCTTTTCACTTTACTTAACTCCATAACACACATTAAATGTGAGTAACTCTTCTCTCTCTCTCTCTCCCTCATTAATCTTTCCAACATAACACCCCATTATTATTTTGACAACTCAAGATCATTTAATTAAGTGGTTTAGTTTTTGAATTTGAGTTTTTGAAAAGGCACAGAAAATATAATAAAATAAGGGGGAGGACTTATTTTATTAGGTTGGCTAGTTGTGTGAGGATATTGAGAGAGGGAGACCTATTGTCCCTTGGAAGAACTTCATCTTCTCCGGCAAAGAACAACCCCACTTCAATGAAAACACTATTTCACCAAGGGAGAGCATCAACTCGGCGACTCGGTTTCTTCTGCCCTATTCTTCCTCCACGACCAAGGAGGAGGCACCGACGTGGAAACTCTCCATCAACGTCACCTTTCAATCTTCTCTCCGTGTGAAAGGAAGGGAGACACCACTTCCTCCTCGGACGTTCTCCATCAACGTATACGGAGCTTCACCCCGTGACGCTGTTTTCTGCGACGATGATCATTCGACAACTTGTGACGAGGTAGGGGTTAATTTTTCGTTCAAGCATTATTTAACAAACTTCGTTGTTAAATGATTGGCCACTTGTTATCGATATAATGGGAGGAGGTCCTACCGCACAAACACGGACGATTCTTCTCCCCTTTTGTTGTTGATCTTCATTGTGGCTTGAAACGGAGGCGACGCGGTGACATTTCACCGCACGAGAATGAGTAGGACTGCGGTCAAAGCGGGCCGCAGTGGAGGAGCGCGGTGTCGTCGCACCACGCCGGTGTGGCCAAAAGAGGCCGCAACTAGGAGTAGGTCGCGGCGCAGTCGCGCCGTGCCGGTCGGATGGGAGTCAAGACCTTAGGCCGCAGCGGTTCAACAGGAGGCGGTCGGGCTCGGCCGGCCACCGACACCACATAGAGGCGGGACCCCCTCAGGTCCCGCGATTACACAGGGCCGGCCTTAATGGTTGAATGTTTGAGAAAATTCGGGCATTGAAACCCCCAGCCAGCATATGGGGCGCCCCCCTCCCCCTTTGTGCCTAGCTCGGCCAGCGCTGAGCCACCCGCGCCGGGCCGGACCGCCCGCGCCGGCTCGGCTGGGCCACGCCCGCCAGGCCGGGCCATGCTCAAGCGGGCCAGACCCTGACCTAGGATGGGTTGACCAACTTTGGGCCGACCTAGGGTGTATCGGGATGGGTCGGACCGTGCCCGAACCCCCTATTTTCAGGCATTTTTGTTCAAATTCCCATAACATGGGCTACGAACCTCCGTTCAATGCACCGTTAGTTGTGTAGGGATCCTCGGTTCGAGACGGCTGTTTCAGTATATTAAACTCAATGTTTTGGAGAAGTTTGGGCATGGCCGGGTTGGATCGAACACGAAACCAATCGGGCCCTCGGAACAGAAACACTTAAAACATTAGCTCTGGACGCCCGATTGACGTTCCATCAACTTTGTTGGATTCCTCTTAGTGAGACGGTTCTATTTTATTACTTCGATCGAGGTTAGGACGTGGCTGGAGTATGGTCGGGTTGGTTTTAGCTTAAAAACCAACCGGTCCCCTTGGACGAAAAAGACGATATCTCTCAGACTGGGCGTCCGATTGACGGTCCATCTATTGTGTTGAGTTCCTATTGACAAGACAGAACATTCTGATACATAGAATATAGAATTCGTGATAGTTGACGTATTGGCCCCCCTTGGATCGTGGAGCAGACCCTCCTGGAATCGAGCGTGCTGTGTGCGGGAACCCAAGAGCTGGCTGCAACTGCGATGACGATGGAGACTGTACTTGGATCCTACATGGGTTTAATAGTGAGGACGACTATACATGGATCCTACATGGGTTCGGCAGTGAGGATGACTGTACTTGGATCCTACGTGGGTTCGGCAGAGATGGTTACTGTACTTGGATCCTACGTGGGTCCGGCATCGATAACATCCATACTTGGATCCTATGTGGGTTCGGCAGGGCAGATGATTCAGAGGCTACATCTATCATCTCCACCCCTCTTCGTAAGTATTATACCTGTGTGAGCTGATTATTGACTTTCAATTATTATCTTCGATATGATTGATCTTATTATCCCGTGTGGATTGGGTTGTGCTTTCTTGTGTGGATTGGGTTGTACTTTCCTGTGTGGACTGGGTTGAACTTGGGCTCATGAGTTGGAGCAGTACCAGAATTGATGAATTAGGTATATGTATGGGCATATACCTATGTTGTGTTGGTTGATACTTCGTGATTATATCTTTCCTTTGTGGTTTATACCTCATGGATTCTGGGAGACCTTCGGGAGTCTCGGGTTCCCTACTGAGTATCATATACTCACCCCTGTATATATGCAGACGATGGACAACACTGATCGAGGTAGAGGCTCGTCGAGATGAACGATAAGTGGAGGAGGATCACTGGATGCAACGTACATGGAGCGGACGACCAGACCGAGGATCTGAGGAGACTATCTATACCCACCCTTCATGTGGGAATTCCAGTGGATGGCTCAGTGTTGCTGCTTTACTTTTCTGCTACTGTAGTTTCTATCAGTTGTTCTTTACTTTCAGTTGGGATTGTATTCTGGCCCATTTACCTTCCAGAACTTACTTTTGTACTTAGTTTACTTAGTGTTTACTTCAGCTTACGTACTCTGTGGTGTTTGTTTACTTTATAAAGTCAATACCTTCCCTTTTTATTGGGATTTACCCCTTTGGTGCTAGTCTCCAGCCCCTGGCCTATGGAAGGCGGGCTTGGGGTAGTCACGACGTGGGCCCTGAGGACGGGTCATGACAAATTGGTATCAGAGGAGTCGGTTCTACCGCAGAACTCAGGACTCTAATAATTTCATCTATGTTAAGCAATAGTGTTAAGGGAATCGAGCGTGGTTATCAGTCTAGGGAGTCAAGTGTTGGTGCGGCGGCCGACGTATCCATACACTAGGACCCTGACTTCTGATTTCTGACTAAGGGCACGAAAACATAGATTGCATGTGTGTTTCAAAGTTTTCTTTGTGACTAATTTATGTCAGCTCACCAGGTATACTGTATTAACCGTGGAACACCAGTTTCTTTTCAGGATGGACCCACAACGGAATCCAGCTAGGGTTCCGAGCTTTGTGTGAGATGGCAGCCCACCGAGCGACGAGGCCTCGGAGTAGGGCCCTATTACAGCAGAGGCACCGGTGGTACCTCTACCCGCTGAGCCACCGATTCCACCAGCCCTAGAAGTTGAGGGTGCACAACTCCTGAGTTCAAGGCATGAGTTTCAGCATCAGAGACCGGCCAGGTTCCACGGGGAGATAGACTCTCAGGTAGTCGAGGATTGGCTGGAGGCTATAGTTCGAGTCTTCAGATTGGTAGGGACACCAGAAGATCTTATGGTGATCCTTACGGCGAGTCTCTTACACACGGCAGTTGGTAGATGGTGGAGCCTGATACTCCAGGTGCATGACGAGGAATCACTTCTTTGGATGGACTTCGAGAGCCTCTTCCACTAGGAGTTCGTTCTAGCCACCCTCCATGCAGTGCGCATTCAAGAGTTAGTACAACTGCGGCAGGGCAGCATGACACTAGCCCAGTACTCGGAGAGATTTACCGATCTCTTGCGCTACTCCATGAACATGGTATGAGACCCATTCTTTCAGGCCCGTACCTTTGAGTAGGGATTGTGACATGAGATCAGGGATTTGATGATCTCCCTCAGTATTCCGACACAGGAAGAAGTACTGGAGCGATCCCATCTTATAGAGAGCTTTCTTGCTGAGCCTACACCAGTAGCGAGACCTACCACAGGGCGGCACTTAGCAGAGTCTTCTGCAGTTGGAAGTCAATGGATGTCACAAGGGTCTATGCAGACCAGACCATCTGGTGGGTGACCTCAAGATACTGGCTCGGAGGTGTGGGGAACACATAGCAGAGCCAGTCATTCAAGAGGCAGATAGTGCTATGCATGTGGTGGATAGGTCCACATGGCTCGGGACTGTCCGACCGACCATGAAAAGGAGAAGCAGACGGTTGAGGGACCACCCAGGTATAGGCAGAGGTTCGACCATGGAGGTCTGTAGGGAGCAGGCAGACGAGACCAAGGAGCTGACCGAGCAGCGGGTGGTGGCCGATGCTTTGAGGCTCTACCACCATAACCACCAGGAGGTCCACCATGACCATCGGCAGCTGGCGGACAGAGGTAGGCTCAGCTTCAGGTAGTGGAGTCCTACGACCATGGTGCACCTGAGATGATTTGAGGTATTATCTGTGTCTAATCCACCCTTTCCATAGTTCTTATAGACCCAGGAGCGAGTCATTCTTTCATTGCCGCTTCCCTTGTTTGGAGCTCGGAGATTCCGACGGAGCTGTTGGCTCGATACTTACGACTAGAGACTATTACGGGAGAAAACTCGACGATTAGACACTAGTGCCGGCAGTGTGAGATTACTCTAGGAGGCAATAGCTTCGGCTAGGATCTTATAGTAGCGGCGTCGAGGCCTTACGACGTCATCTTGGGCATGGATTGGTTATCTACAGTCCATGCTCAGATCGACTGTATTAGGCGCAAGTTGCGATGTGTTCGCATTAATGGGAGCAGGTTCACCTTCACCAGTGGGAAGGGAGCCTTTGCAGCGCATGATGGAATCGCACAGCAGAGAGGACAACCGATCACTCATCAGTTGGATAGTCTCATCCTTGGAGCAGTTGATGTGCGGAGTCCAATTTTTCCTGTTGTGGTCGATCAATATGCAGACATTTTTTCTGACGACATTCCAAGACTACCTCCTCGTAGAGAGGTATACTTCTATACAAGCATGTACCCCGAGACAACCTTGATATATACTCCAGCATATCGGATGGCTCCCGCTGAGCTTCGAGAGCTACGGGTACAGCTGGTGGACTTGCAGGGCAAGGGATTCATCTGACCCAGTGTTTCACCCTGGGCTTCCCTGATATTATTCGCCAAGAAGGCAGACTGGAGCTTGCGACTGTGTGTCCATTACCATCGCCTGAACTAAGTGACCGTGAAGAAAAAGTATCTATTACCGAGGATTTAGGACCTATTCAATTAGCTCAAGGGATCACGATGGTTCTCTAAGATAGACATCAGGTCAGGCTATCATCAGCTCAGAGTTCGAGACGAGGATGTGCAGAAGACAACCTTCAGGTGTCGTTATGGCCACTATGAGTCCTTGGTTATGCTTTTCGGTGTAACCAATGCTCCAGTAATGTTCATGAGTCTCTTGAACAGGATCTTTCGACCTTACCTCGATCGATTTGTCGTAGTCTTCATCGACGACATATTGATTTATTCGACTACTGAGGAGAAGAATGCCTACCACTTGTGGGTTGTACTGGATACACTCGGAGATCACTAGATTTATGGTAAACTCTCAAAGTTCCAGTTTTGGATTCAAGTGGTCCACTTCTTGGGGTGCGTTATCTCTGAGGTGGGAGTTGCGGTGGATCCTGCGAAGATCGAGGCAGTGCATGCTTGGGAGCCACCCAGGAGTGTGACGGAGGTGTGGAGTTTCCTAGGTCTGGTAGGGTACTATCAGTGATTTGTTCCAGACTTCTCCAGAGTTGCAGCACCTCTATCAGCTTTGATGAAGAACGGGAAACCCTTCGTGTGGTCGGATAGATGTCAGCAGAGCTTCCAGAATATGAGACAGAGATTGACCAGTTCACCCATCTTGAGGCTACCAGAGGAGGGTGTAGGGTACGTAGTTTATTCTGATGCATCAGGGACCAGACTCAGGTGTTTCATGATGCAGGAGCGGGAAGTGATCACCTATGGATCATGACAGTTGAGGCAGCACGATCAGAACTACGCTACCCATGAACTGGAGTTAGCAGCAGTGGTCTTCTACTTGAAGATTTGGCTGCACTATCTGATGGGAAAGCGCTTTACAGTCTACTCTGACAACCAGAGTCTCAGGTAAATATTCTCGCAGAAGGACCTGAACCTGAGACAGCGGTGATGGCTCGAGTTACTCAAGGACTATGACTTTGAGATAGTCTATACTCCTGGGAAGGGGAATTTAATAGCTGATTCTCTCAGTAGGAGGTCAGGCATCCAGCTACTTGGAGAGGCGATGGAGCAGCTAGCCGCATTGCAGATATCCTTCATGGATAGAGATGGGGAAGCCTTTTTACAGTCACTCACAGTCACTCCTCTACTACTTTAGTGGGTCAGAGAGGCTCAGCGTGGGGATGTTGACTGTGAGACGTGACGTGAACAGATATCCTCAGGACATGCATCTGATAGATTCTCTTTGGGTGGAGAGAAAGACATCATTTTTAGGGGGCGAACCATGGTACCGGTTGCCTTATGGGAAGAGGTTATGAGAGAGTTTCACACTTCCCCTCTATCGGTACATCCTGGAGTTGAGAAGATGTACCAGGATCTCAGACGGCAGCACTGGTGGCCGGGTATGAAGAAGGTTGTGGTAGAGTTCGTTTCTCGATGCATCACATATCAACAGGTGAAGATAGAGCACCAGGTACCAAAAGGCTTGGTACAACCCTTGGAGGTCCCACAGTGGAAGTGGGAAGGGATATTTATAAATTTCGTGACAGGGATTCCACATACTTTCAGAGGTCAGGACTCCATTTGGGTGATTATCGACAGACTCACCATGTAGGCCCACTTCTTACCCATCAGAGAGCAGGGCTCAGTAGAGATCTTGTGATGCCTATACCTTCAAGAGATCATATGGCTTCATTGTGTGCCATCAAATATCGTCTCTGATTGAGATGCTCTCTTTACTTTTCTGGCTTTGGAAGGGGTTACAGGAGGCATTTGGGATGCAGCTACGCCTGAGCACCGCCTTTCACCCACAGACGAATGGTCAGATGGAGAGGACCATACAGACTCTAGAAGACATGCTCTGTGCATGTGTCCTCGACTTTGGTCGCAACTTGGAGGATCATCTTCCTTTGGTGTAGTTTGCGTACAACAACAGTTACCACTCCACCATCGGGATGGCACCATACGAGGCATTGTACGAACGACCTTGCAGATCACCTCTGTGCTGGACAGACCCCGGGATGACAACACTTGTAGGACCATAGATGGTCCAGGCCATGACGGAGAAGGTACAGATCATCCAAAAGCGGATGAGGACTGCTCAGAGCCGACAGAAGTCCTTTTCTAATAGGAGGCAGAGACCACTAGAGTTTGAGGATGATGACCACGATTTCTTACAGGTCTCACCTCAACGTGGATTACAGAGATTTGGCAGTGGCGGCAAGTTATCTCCGCACTTCATCGGACCATTATAGGTTCTTATAAAGATAGGCGAGGTGTCTTATCGCCTACCTCTTCCACCTCATTTGAATTGGGTGCACGATGTCTTCCACGTATCTCAGCTGAGGAGATACGTGCATGACCCGACGCATATCATTGATCACGGGGAGCTGGATATCGATGATGGGGCGACTTTTGCGGAGGTCCTGGTGGTGATCAAGGATCGACAAGAGTGGGTCCTATATGGACGGTCGATTCCTCTAGTGCACATCAGGTGGCAGCACGGGAACCTCCAGGAGTGTACATGGGAGCGAGAGGCTCAGATGCGTGCTCATTTCCATCATTTGTTTCCCTAGTTTTGTGATGTATCTTTACGGGGATGTAAATCCCTGAGGTGGGAGTAATGTAAAGACCCGTAAATTTCAAGGGATTTTTTTCTTAATTTATTTGAGATTTTACGAATACGTAGTTTCTGATGGCACCTGATTCCAAGGCTCTATGTGTCCGGAATCATTTTCCGAAGATTAGATCGGGTGCGTTCAGTGAACGAATGAGCGGGTTTTTCTATCTTTTGAACCAGTGCACGGAATTGAAATCCAAGGGCACCGATGAAACCGCAGTTCCGGGTTTTTCTTAGGAGGACCTTTTTTGAAGGTGGGTTTTCTCGGGAGGAGTTGTTTAAAAAAATTAGTTTAATTGAAGAGTGAAATAAAACAAGTGTTACAATTTTATTTTTTTTCTAGGTGGTTATAACCTATGTGTGGAAGTTGGGATGGGACCCACTAGGTTTCTACCTTCTCTTAAGAGTTTAAAGGAGAGGTAGGGCCCACATGAGCCCCCACCTTCTCACTTTCCATAACTCCATAACACCCCTTAAATGTGAGTAACTCTTCTATCTCTCGCTCTCCCTCATTAATCTTGACAACATAACACCCCTTTTTAATTTGACAACTCAAGCTCATTTAATTAAGTGTTTTAGTATTTGAATTTGAGTTTTTGAAAAGGCATGGAAAACATAATAAAATAAGGGGGAGGCCATATTTTATTAGGTTGGCTAGTTGTGTGAGGATATTGAGAGAGGGAGAGCTCTTGTCCCGCAGAAGAGCTTTATCTTCTCCGGCGAAGAATGACCCCACTTCAATGAAGAACGCTATTTCACCAAGGGAGATCATCGACTTGTCAACTTGGTTTCTTCTATCATCTTCTTCCTCCATGAACAAGGAGGAGGCACCGATGTAGAAACTCGCCATTGATATCGGCTTTGAATCTTCTCTCCGCGTCAAAGGTAGGGAGACACCACTTCCTCCTCAGACGTTCTCCATCGACGTATACAGATCTTCACCCTACAATGCCATTTTCCACAACGATCATCGTTTGAAAACTTGTGACGAGGTAGGGGTTAATTCTTCGTTCAAGAATTATTTAACGAACTTCATTGTCAAATGATTGGACACTTGTTATCAATATAACGAGAGGAGGTCGGACCAAAAAAACATGTCTGATCCTCCTCCCCTTTTGTTGTTGATCTTCATTGTGTCTTGAAAAGGAGGCGACGCGGTGCCATTGCACCGTGCAAGAACGAGGAGGAGCGCGGTGCCGTCGCGCCGCACCGTTGAGACAAAAATAGGCTGTGGCTAGGAGCGAGCCGTGGCCGAGGGGCGCGGTGCCGTCGTGCCATGCTGGAGCACCAAGGGGGCGTGGCCAGGCCGGGTCACAGTAGAGGGGCGCGGTGCCGTCGCGCCGCGCCAGTCGGACGGGAGCCACGACCTTAAGCCGCAGTAGTTCAGCAGGAGGTGGCATGGCTCGGCCGGCTGCCGGCGCCACATGGAGGCGGGACCCCCTCGGGTCTCGTGATTACACAAGGCCGGCCTTAATGGCCAGCTGTTCTAGAAAATTCGGGGGATGAAACCCCTGGCCAGTGCAATGGGCGGTGCCCCCCTTTGCGCCCCACTTGGCCAGCGCCGAGCCACCCGCACTGGGCCGGACCGCCCGTGCCGGGCCGGACCGCCTGTGCCGGGCCGGACCGCCCATGCCGGGCCAGGCCACTAGTGCCGGCTGGGCCTGGCCGGGCCGTGCCCAAGTGGGCCAGACCTAGACCTGAGATGGGTTGACCCAGTCTGGGCCGACCCAGGGGGTATTGGGCCGGGTCGGACTGGGCCCGAACCCCCTATTTTCGGGCAGTTTTGTTCAAATGCTCATAACATGGGCTATGATCCTCCGTTCGATGCACCGTCAGTTGTGTAGGGATCCTTTGATTGAGGCGGTCATTTTGGTATATTATGATCAAGGTTTCGAAGAACATTGGGTACGACCGGGTTGGATCGAACACGAAACCAACTGGGCCCTCGGAGCGGAAACACTTAAAACATGAGCTCCATATGTCCGATTGACGTGCCATCGACTTTGTTGGATTCCTCTTAGTGAGCCAGTTCTTTTGGATTACTCCGATCAAGTTTTGGACGTGACTGGAGTTCGGTTGGGTTGGTTTTTTCTTAAAAAACAACCGGGACCCTAGGACGGAAAAGCCAATATCTCTCAGACCGGGCGTCCGATTGACTCGCCGTCTGTCACATTGAGTTCCTCCTGACGAGGTGGAACTTTGTGATACATCAACTCTAGACTTAGTGATAGTTGATATATCGACCCCCCTTGGCTCATGGAGAGAACCATCCCGGAATCAAGTGTGCTGTATGCGGGAACCCTAGAGCTGGCTGCGACTGCGATGACGATAGCGACTGTACTTGGATCCTATATGGGTTCTGCAGCGAGGACGACTGTACTTAGATCCTACGTGGGTTCGGCAGTGAGGACGACTGTACTTGGATCCTACGTGGGTTCGGCAGTGATGGTTACTGTACTTGGATCCTACGTGGGTCCGACAGTGATGACATCTGTACTTGGATCCTACGTGGGTTCGGAAGGGGAGATGATTCAGAGGATACATCTATCATCTCCACCCTCTTCGTCAGTAGTATACCTATGTGAGATGAGTCTTGACTTTCAATCATTATCTTCGATATGATTTATCTTTCTATCTTATGTGTATTGAGTTGTTCTTTCCTGTGTGGATTGGGTTGTACTTTCCTGTGTGGACTGGGTTGAACTTGGGCTCATGAGTTGGAGCAGTACTGGAATTGATGACTTAGGTATATGTATGGTCATATACCTAATTTGTGTTAGTTTATACTTCGTTATTGTATCTTTCCTTTTTGGTTTATACTTCGTGGATTCTGGGAGACCTTCGAGAGTCTCGGAGTCCCTACTGAGTATTGTATACTCACCCCTGTACGGGTTATGCCTGCACTACATTGTGTTGGATGCAGACGATGGAAAACGCTGATCGAGGTGGAGGCTCGTGGAGCTGGATGGTACATGGAAGAGGATCACTGGACGCGACGTACATGGAGTGGACAGCTAGACCGAGGAGCTGAGGGGACTATCTATACGCACCCTTCAGGTGGGAATTCCAGTGGACGGCTCCGTGTTGCTGCTTTACTTTTCTGCTGCTGTAATTTCTATCAATTGTACATACATTCAGTTGGGTTTGTATTTTGGCCCATTTACCTTCCAGCACTTACTTTTGTACTTAGTTTACTTAGTGTTTACTTCAGCTTTCGTACTCTGTGGTGTTTGTTTTCTTTATAAAGGTAATGCCTTCCCTTTTTATCGGGATTTATGCCTTTGGTTCTAGTCGCCAGCCTCTGGCCTATAGAAGGCGGGTTTGGGGTAGTCACGGCACGGGCCCCGAGGAAGGGTCAGGAAAGTTTATTAATTTTAGAGTCACCAAACTATCAAATATTTTCTCCTTTTTTCTGGTGACTATTTTACATTCCCCTTCCTTCCTTGGGTTTTAGGGTGAGACATACGCCACTTGTGCTGGCAGTGGAGAAAACATGACTTGTCCAGAATCCACCATCTATTGTAGGAGGTCCTTGAATACAATGCACTCCTAGATGGTGCTCCATAGTATCTTGTGATAGGGAAAATAATTTGTACATTCATCGAGATCCACTTATTTGGCTCACTTTGGATATGGTAGGCAGGGCAAGCTGAAATTCATGGTGTCTATGAAGTAGCCACAGACATGGTCATCTTGGAACGAGTAGACCATACATATTTATTTGGTAAACTAATTTCTTTTAGCACCCCTTCACTCATCATGACAAGGTGGGGGTGGATTTTGGCACCCAGGAGGCACTAAACTATTTTTTGGAGGCCTAGAAACTATAGCTGGTGTTGGGGGTGGCTTAAGCGTGACATAAGACACTTAATATTTTCCTGTTCTTTTTCCTAGGACTGATGGTGCCACCCAATACTTGAGATTGGTCCTTTACCAGGAGTCTTCTATAATTTGGGAAATGTCATAGAAATACCGGGACCCACTATTGTACTTTTATCTCATTAACACTATTCAAAATTCATCATGGAGGTTATCAATGCACAAAGAGAGAATTTTATCCTAGGAGAGTAGCTGGTTCAGGGAGTAAGTCAGGTATTTCTATCTGGCGATGATGTCTGAAACTGTTTCATTTTCATGCTTCTTGTAGTTCACGAGAACACTGACCATTGTCTTAGGCAATGTTGAACTGAACTGGATGAGAAACTATCAACATAGGTCCTCCCATCCAGGGATTGAGTTTTCTAGAAAGCTATTATTCCACACAAAGGCTGAACTCTACACGGATCACAAAAGAACCTATGTTTCACCACTACTTACTGCTTCGGGGTGCCCATAATATGATAAAAATAAGAGAAATAGTGCATTAGGTGTTGTTCTGAGTCCCCTGATCCATTAAATGCTAGGAATACAGGGTTCCTGAAGTTTGGCGGTGGCAGAACGTTGCCCACCCAATCAGGGTTGGGATTTCGCTCTGCTTCTATTAGGGCATGTTGTCCTTCCATGGATTCTAGTCAACATGTTATTTTCTTGATGGTATTCAAGATCCCTTGATGCATGTCATGTCAGACATGATTTTGGGCCAGTGTAGCAGGGGGAAATTTGGATGTGCCGAAACTGCTAGAATTTTCGGTGGATACCTAGCTGGGGGGGTATCCTTTCTGGGTTCTCCTAAATATACTATATGTTCCTTCCCTGTGGAGCTAAGTCTTTATGTCCTTATAAGACTGGATTGAAGTTGGTTTATAGTCTAAATGATGGATTAGATGAGAATCTGAGCTTAATTTTATTTTCTAGGATGAGGGCATGTGCTAGGGGAACCTTTTCTAGGAGAACATGTTGACGTTCCACTTGAGGAATGCATCCGGACAGGTATATCCCTCGACATAGCTCAACATTTATTTATCTGATCTCTTCGATTTATTCCTCATGTTTGGTGAATCATTCCTCGAGTGTGTGGGACACATTCTCAGGGGGAGGAAGAGGTTGGGAATATATGAAAATGGATTTATTAATCTCTTTTTTGGGGATTCATGTAAGAGTTAATGGTAGATTTACTGAAGGGTTACCATATTTAGAATAACTCTCTATTTCCAGGTATGCACACCATTAGGATTGATTTAGGATGCCTCTTGGAGGGAACCATCTTCTCTAGAATTCTCTCCCATTATACCAGTTCCTGTGAGATATATGGGGTTGACTTTTATGACATTCACTAATTCATACCGCATTGGGGGGGGGGGGTGAAATCATTGCCGAATGGTAAGAAAACATTATGAATCTTTTGTTTGAATTTATCCTCTAATTATGCGGTATTCTTTAGGTTTCTTGGGGAAAATTGACCCGAAGGGATCCCTGATAAGACCTCAGAATGTTCCATACTCTCATTGGTTATGAACCATGAGATGATGTTGATCGTGTGAACTATCTGCTAATCTTTCTTCCCAGATAGGACAAGAAAGACATTGGCTTTGCAGGAACATGAGGTAAAAATTCCCCCAAACCTGTGGGATGGGGTTTCTCCCATTATTCCTCTGATGCACTAGGGTCTGAGATTTTTGGTCTTATAGTGGAATTTGAGTTAAAAATGCCTAGCCTACATAGATTGGGTTTTTCCTGTATTGCGGTGGTATCCACCACTATTTCCACCTTTTTTATTTCAGGAACTCTTGCGCTGGTGTGAGCTGAGTATGGAGATGGATCCACATGGGATGTATTGAATTTTTATGGCATAAGCACTACATGCTAGTTGGATTCCCTTAGGCAGGAAGCCTGCTATATGTTCTCAGTTTCCTGGCATAGAATCTTTTCGATGGTTTGATCTCGTCAGGCCTGATGCTTTTGAGACTTACTACGGGCCGGATTTTGATGAGTATCCCATCATTCCTGAGTAGGGATTTCATTTGATTTCTATATTTGGGTAATGACATTGCAATATTTCATTTCTAATGAGTTCATATGGAAAGGTCATGGGGTGAAGTGTAGAGCTTCATGTTCTTTCCATCCTCGAATATGAACTTTAGTTGGGGCATTGCTGATGAGGCAATGAAACTCATGCGGTGCATAGAGGAATTCTAGAACAAGGATTTTATTTTGACTTTTATATCATGCCTACTATGTTGACTAGAGGGATTATAGGTTGATTATATATAACTTCTCTCTTAATGTGATGACATGATCTTCATAAAATTTATAGGGAAAGAACTTTTCTTTTAGCTGGAAAAGAGTCATCCAGATACTAAAGAGATTGTTATGCATACACTCCTCAGAAAACACTCTTGGTATCTCAATGTGAGAAGAGGTCATGGGAATTACATCACTGGTATATTATGATTAGAAAGTTTTCATATCTCAAACAACATATCATTCTATTTTTCTTTTGGGGATACCTCTAATTAATATGTCCTTCCAAAGGTCTTCTTAATGATTTTGTTCCAAGAAGCAGGGTGGGTAGGAGCCTCATAAATATGTGAGTGCCATGGGGGTGGCTCAGAAGATTAGCGTGGCCCTGGAAAATATTCTTGTTGATAAAAGTTTTCACTCGTTATAGACATACTGTCTGATATTCTTGAATCAATCTTTCTGAGTGCCTCATCATAGGAGGGATTTATAACATTTTCCCAAAAAGGGGAGGGACTTCATTCCAGTGTGAATTTTGATTATGGGGAGGACCATCACAATTGGTGCTACAATGCTGATGGATACCATTGAAACTTGGAGACTGACCATGGGGAATGTCCCTATGACATATGCCCTCGGGATGACCTTCAGGCTGCTTGATGTCACTAAGGGGAGGACCTTCTCAATGAATACAATAATGTCAATCAATTCTCTCACAGCTTGATATCTAGATATAAGGGTAATTTCTAAAGTTTACATCCTTGGGGAGGCCTTCAGGATGCACTGAAATGTGGGGAGGACCTTCTTGTTGTTGGATGTTTCTATAGGGAGGCCCTTCACAATAACTTCCATTGCCGGGAGGGCCTTCACAATGGCTGTCATCATGGTGAGGACTACCATAATGACTCAAAATACAACTACAGGGAGAAGCATATCTGAAGCATATATCCTGGGGAATACCATTAGGGTGGACAGAAGAAAGGGGAGGACCTTCTTGCTGTCTGATCTTCTGGCCAATGGAAGGTCTACCTTGAAACGCATCAGGGGATAGGATATCATGATCAATCATTCATGGACCATGGAGGAAGCCCTCATGGGTGATCTGGGGAGGACCTTCAGAGCTGCGGGTAGCAACATTATGGGGAGGGCCTTTTCAATTTCTACTACGACTTCTATAATTTGGTAATGGACTGACTGGGTCTTGAACATTTATTTATATATTCTTGAGGGTGTCAAATCTCCATCTTTAAGTAGAGCAGTATCATGTATGTTCTCTTCATTTTCTGATTGCCTTAGGCGCATTTAAATTTTGGATTCTCTCTTCCCAGTAACTGGGGCCATCAGATGTTGGTAATGACCTTCGAATAAAAGTATCTATCTTGTTGGTTCTTGTGATATCACTGGGATACACCGACACTCAACCTGAGTTTTGGCAGGTATATATGCCTGTCCTAGAGCGACCACCACACCGTACCGGTGTCCCCCATTTGGAACGAGTATTTTTTCCTTATCCTTTTGTTTGTGTATCATGGGATATTACCGTTGAACCCCCCTAGAATAGAGTAGGGATTCATAACTGCTCCAGTTTAACTAATCTGTTTTGTGAGTAAATCATTCCATTCATGGAAGTCGGGTCATGGCTTTGGTTCCTCACCATTTCCGCTAATGCAGGGATATATTGGCATGTCTAGAGGATGCCATCTAGAATATATATCTTATTTTCTTTATTTCTAGGATGTGTTGTGATAAATCTTTTGTTGGAATGGGTATGAAGGCCCATTCTAATGTTGAAGCAGGAGTTTTTTCCACCTCTGATCCTCTGTAGGTTTCCAGTAGGTACCAGATGTTCTCTTGTGCCGAGGTAGTGGAATGAGTCCGCCCCTAATTTTCTTCTCTGGTTTCAACCATATTTTACTAGTGGACTTCATATTCACGAGAGGGAATTTTTATCTTCTTTCTTACCGTAGTATTTTTCTCCTGATCATTCTATGAATCCTTAAGAATTTTAATTTCCTTATATTTATTTGCCTCCCAATTTGGATGTCTGACATGATATGCATCAAAAGGTAATTGTGTCTGTCTATAGATAGTTTCCATACTATATGGATGATATTATTCTTGTGCATCAGCAGATATCTACATCTGCCCGTTATTTTCTACTCTATATTTATGGTGAGACCGGTGAGCACTGGTTGGAATGTGAATGTTCTCATATTATTACACCCTATTTATAAGGTGGTATTGAGTGGAGGGGACAAAGTTTTATATATTACCGTTTTATTCAATAATGTTTTTAAGGTGGATTTTATCTTTAGGAATCATGGTGATAACATTTTCAAAATTATATGCTTTCCACCCTCGCTGGACAGCTTGAGGGGCCACTATCGTCTGGGGTTCAGCAGATGGCCTCAGTATAATATCCTCTTTAGAGTGAGGATACAATGCCACTTGGTGTTGGTGGTGACACTCTCTAGAACTTTCCCGTGAGTAGGAACCTTGTGCAGTTGAGATGAAGTCGTCAGCATCGACCTTATCTGCCTCCCTGATAAGGGAGGTACTTGTTGTCATGTTCTAGGGATAGACTCCTAAAACAGTTCGAGATGGCCACAGGGGACACCATTTACGGGGGTACCAACCATGGTTTAGGAGGTGTATTGAAATATTTTTCATATTGTAGTTCTTTTCTTGCATCCCCAACTATAGGGAGAGTACTATCTTGGCGGCACTCTTTGATCATTGTGTTTGATACCCAACATTGACGATGCTGGGTGGGCGGAGGGGTCTTGCTCTTCATCGGGGCATCGACCGCCTAAGGGATTGCTGTGAAATGTGTCTACATTGGTATTTGGGATGTCATTAGAATTAAAAGTCACTCTGTGAGAACCTATAATATATATATACGACATATACCAACAAAAAAACCCCATAAAAGTATCATCTCTTGATCATATTCATATATGATGATTCAGCTTGGCCCCCTTCCCTTTTTTCTTATTGTGAGGTGAAGGGGATTGAGTGGGGTAGAAAAAACAGAGTGGTTAAGGATTTATGTTGGGTCCACATTTTTTTTCACCTCTTAGAAAACACATTTATGGGTTTAGGGAAAATGAAAATAATGGTCCAACGGGTGAGGAGCATTCGTCAGTTATGAAAGAGACTTTCCCGTCGCCATATTTGATTTGAATTGATCCATGTCATTATACTTTAGGGGGAATTAGATTGACCCCATGAATACTGGGAAGTTTATCCCTTCCACATTATGAATGAGGTTCCATAATTAAATGGTCCCAGTATGAAATTACCTGGCGTTATGTTTTTGTTTAATTTATCCTCTTAGGATATGGCTTCCTCATATAGTCTCCAACAGGTTTATTTGTGGTGCTAGGAACACCCAATATTTATGGTATCCATGATTATTGGACCTAATTTTAGATGGAAAGAGCTCGTTGGATGAATATTTGGCCAATGACACTTAATGACTCCATTGGTCATAAGGATGGGTGGTTGGGCTCATCACACCCTTTTGGGAGGAATTATTACATATTTCCACACACTATTATAAATTTAAGTCGTGTTCAAATGTCCATGAATCCTTGTTTATTCCCAAAGAGTGTATTCATGGGCTACCATTGGGTTTAAAGATCATCATGGATATACATAAATTTTATGCTACAGAGGAAATGCTGACTTAAGCTATATAATGTGGTGATCTAGAGTTTATTTTCATCCAAGAGGGATGGAATGTGATTTTATGTTGGGATCTGACCCATAATATGTGCTTCATATGTATCATTAGGAGAGGAATTAGAGCCCACATAGTTCTATTAGCTTGGGGATTGATCTTGGGAGGAGGCCTATTTGTTGGGGGAATAATTGGGGTGGTCTCATTAAGAAGGGTACCCCTTTTGAGCTCGAGCCTTCAAGCATGCATCATACATATATTGGCTTGAATAGGAATCAGATTCCTTGTCGTTCATAATGGGTTTTTTGTGTGGGTATTTTAATCATCACAAATCTGTACGCCCACGTGAGTCATAATAGATTTGAGAAACAAGAGGATGAGAGAGATTCAACAGACCACACGCCTTCTCTCCCACAGATGGGAGAGGTCAGGCCAATAATAGATGAATGTGTGGTGGAAACGAGCAAGGGAGTGATGCAATGAACCCATAAAATGTTGGATGAAATTGGGGGTCATTCGGCTTGGCTCCCAGAAGGTTAGGGAATTACCTCAGAAGGAGTTCCCCAGACCCCACTCTAGGAAAGGGGAGGAATGTTACCTCTTGCCAAAAAAAGATTTGAGGATGATTCCTTCGACTGTTCCCCATTTCTTATTGATGGGAAAACTAAGTGACCACCCTTAATCTCTAGAAAGTGGAGGTTCACATTTTCATCCCAAGGTTTTACTTCGGATTACCCTGGGAATGTAGACTTACAAAAATCACTTGAGTCTGTACCATTATGTGGAAAACCATTGTAACTACTCTTACCATGGGAATGTAGACTCAGTGGGGTAGGCTGATGCAGCCAATGATCTGATCATACGTGTCTGGTAGATTTGGAGGATACTTTAGGCCAATACTAGCGGACAAGTTTGCGAAGGAGATGTAGAAGACTGGATGATAACGGAGGAGTGATATTGGAGATGGAGGGAAAGACACATGAAGACACCCCATTCTGTGTATTGTTTTATCATGTCGATGAGGCAGCTCTTTATTCCATAGTTGTATCTGGGTATAGGGTTCATCTGCATACTAGAGGAGTACGTGGACATTAGTATGGACCACCACATATCGAAGTGGTACATGGTCCTAGATGTGGTCAACCACACCGCATCATGTTCAATCCATGTACCGAAGTATTACAAGGTGTGAGGTTCAATATCCATAGTCATACAATATGCCAACTACCAGATTGTAGGAGGGTCCTAGAAACTATGGTTCCTGGTGACCTCATCTGAGAAGAATTTTTGGTTCATGGTGACACCAATTAGGTTTGTGGTTTACCCATTATTAATAAGGTCCTTCTTTTAATGGTTCATATCTGGTTATACCTATAGAAACATGGTTCACGATTTTTACTTCAGTGATATTCAAAACTGAAGTCTGAATCCTCTCCAAATTTATTCATCTAATCTATAGGGTCACCTCTGGGATTTCATTATTTTTCCTCTTCTTCTTCCTCATATTCTCCTTTTTATATAACATTGGTAAAAATCATATTTATTGGCACGCAACACCAATTGTGGATTCCCATTAAGAGATATATCTATCCGAAGAAGACTCAGTCAATCAGGGCTTCCAGAGGATACGGTTCGCAAGTCATGGTCTGAAGAAACCTTCCGATTTTCTTCATATATGAACTACTGAGTTCATAGGATGGTATGCAGATGGCCTTCATGTGCTTGATTCTGCTAACGATGCGGTTCACAGCCTCCCTAGTTTGTTGGCCTTCACTCTACGGGCTAGCACCTCATGGATTTTTCCATGTACCAGTGGTTCGCGAGTCATAAATTCCATGAAACCTTCACTGTGGTGGTACACAGGTCACTTAAAACTCCATAAACATCGATTCCTTCACGTTTCTTCCCATGTTTGAAATTCAATTTTCATCCATTTTCCTTGCTTGACCTGTAGGAATACTTTCTTCCATCTACAAAGTGCTTGTGGGTGTATTTAATTCCTTTTGCGAAGTTTTCAAGAACCTACTAGGATGATAGAAATGTTGAATGGTTATATAATTCATTTTTTGAGTATAAGAAAGTACCGATATAATAGTATTCTATACATTATTTATACTGGATAAAGCTCACTTTTCAGTATAGAGGGGTCGATAATGACAACTATATTCATATTGTCAGTGATCATAACATAATTGTGATTTTATATGTTGATGAAATAATTTTTGTAGAATCATACGATGTATAATGGATGGTGTTTTTGAAATTCATGAGGTTAGGTTATTAAATTTCCATGATTAGTGAATTAACAATTTTCTTGGTTTAAAGATGATACTTGGATGTAATAAATTTTTTATTACTCAATCAAAACATATCAAATATTGATTAAAAGGTTCTGAATTGAGGATTCCAATTTAATTAAAACATTGGGTGACACCGAGATGATATTGTTAATAAAAAATTATAGAGAAGAGTTTAATATCATAGAGTATAGAAATAATTTTATAATTTTACCATTCCATGTCAATACATTAATTATTTGGATATACAAACACATATTGAGATGATTTAGCGGTTGAAAGGATGTTTATATTTGAGGTTTTGTATTATCATTGAAATATATATATTTCTTAGATAAAAAATAGAATGATTTCATTGTTTGTATAACTATAAATTTTGAATAAATTCATGAAAATCATGACCAAAGAAAACTATTTTGAATAAATTAGTTTCATGAGCTAATTTGAGGTGATGTCAAATATCGAACTACAACCAAGTGTTATTAATCAATTGTTATTAATCATATAATAAATCATATATATAATTTTAGGAAAATGAACATTGAGATCAAATATCACTTCAAAAAGTATATAGCTAAGAATGGTTTAGTGAGAATGATGTTTGTGTATTCAAAAATTCATCTTATAGATCTCATGACTTTAGAATTTCCAAAATAATTCACTATGAAACAACAATTAAACGCGGTTATTGTTTTCATTTAATGACATTATTACACATAATAAATTATTTTTTGGATCTTTCTCATAAACATTGATAAATTGGATTCCAAATTTTATTTGTGTTAGTTTTCATTAAATGTTGTTACATTAAAAAAATAGTTATAGTTGTTTTAGTGATTTGTTATAGTCATCTCAATCTCTTTCTCTATATATTTTAAAATTAGATATATAAGAATCATTGAAATTTTTAGAAAAATATAAATTAAAATCACTATCAATGAAAAATAAAATGATATTATTAAAAACGGTACTAGAGATTAAATAATCCTTCATTATCATATAAATATATATATTTTCCTTTCCAACCATTTCCGAAAAACTAATTTACAATCCCATTGACACCTTCTGTACTCATAGACTCAAAAATGATTCCACATCCAAACCAACTATGATCCATGTATAATATAATATATTAATCTATATTTATCCAATTATATATATTATTATCTATAAATATTTTATTAATTACATATATACCTATATGTTTGTATATATGTTAATAGAGTTTATATATTATTTTATATGTATACTTAAATGAATATTATAGTTATTTTTATTAAAATGTAAATTTTTATATAATGTTTTTACATTAGTGTTTGTGTGTGTGAATGTACATATATAATTCATAAATATATTTAAATTCAATTACATCAATATCTCACAATCCATTTTTATTAGGGATTTGTGTCATGGGATAGTGATCTTGTGGCCTTAGACCTGATGGGATTCCGAATTCATTCAATCATAGATGGTGGATGAGGGAATGGATTCCAATTCTCTTATTTTAGATGGTGACTAGATCCCCTATGTGTATCCTTAGTTTGTGATGATAGTGCATCCGTATTGATTATAGTAGGTGGACTATATCATGCACAAGGTCACATCGGTGAGCCCAGGGCCTTGTCAGCTTCTCCCTCCGATCCAAATGTGAAGGTTCTATCCTGATCCACTTCTTTACTCCAACCCAAGTAACAATATCATTTATAACCTTTTCAGGGTATGATGTAATCCACAATTCAACATACCAGATAGTCAATCTTTTTTTTTTGTATCAACTATAGGAAGATTAAACACAAACCCTATCTTCTCCTTGGCTATCTAAAATCGTAATTGTCGAGACACCATTAGATGTTTTTTAGCCTAATGTTCACTATATGGGATACAATAATCTATTTTATGAATTTTAATTTGTCTTAAAATAAATAAGGATCGCATGCCTCACAAATTATTTCTTCAGAGATCCTGGTTTTCAGCACACCATCCCATCAAGCTGGTGTATACAACCGTAACACTACACTGGCCATGCGATCATAAAAAAAGTTACCGTAAGAGGATTACCATATGGAAATAACTGGAATTCATTGAACATACTCATCCTTTTTTGAATTTAATGAGGTGTCAATAATTTAGGAGGAATACCAGAGAAATATAAAACAAATGGTCAGAACGAGATACCAAGGACCTGGATCCCACACTACACTACATAGGTTCTTAAATGATCTGAGATCCATCCTTATAAAACATGGAATAGTATTGTTATTCTGAAAGGAACATTCTCCCCAAGGATATACCATGAGACCCTATAAATCTTTTCCAAAATTGGGGCGGCCAATCCCACCATTTTCCTCTCTTCCAGATAATTCACTATAAAAAATATTCTAGGATTTACACCACCTTTAGAATCACAGACATACAATAAATAGACATTGAGCCATATGGAGAAAAAACTCACAAGATGTGTCTTAGCTTGACTCCTAGAGTTGATTTCATACTTCCATATTAGAAACTCTCATTTCTCTAGCATCTTCTTGAAGGAACTAGGCACACCACTTTTTCCCACCTTGGGAAAACTGGTTGGACACTTATATGTGGGACCATTCCCCTTATTCTTTATCACAAATATTTCCATCCACATATTCGGATAAATATCCCCCTCTTCATAGGGATTTTCTTTCTTTATTTTTTGAGAAATCTTCAGTTGTTCACATGTCATAGCTGGTGTCCTATCAACATAATTCCATGTTTACATTGGTGGGAAGAATTCATCAATCATATCTCCAAGGATTAGAGCCTTGAATATCTTGTAGGTGTCCCAAAAACTAATACCCACAACTCCATACATCAAATGGAAAGAATTTGTTTGTGGACTCCACTTGCTAAGCAGTTCTAGAACAAAATTATCATTCCTATACACATAGGTTTTCAATACGCATACTACCTCATATATACCCATGCCATATATATCTTGTTTAAACTCTTCACATGTTTTGCGTACCCAGTACACCTACATCCAGGTAGTTTTAACACAACATCTTAGGAGAAAGTCCTATATTTTCTTCTTACCCATTGATTGATCTATTTGTGAATCTCAGAAAATGGATGAATAATAGTGTGACTTTAGTTTGATGGTATATTATTTCAGATATGGAGAACATGGTCTATGATTCTTAACATAGGTTGTGGCTACCATACCAGCGTTATTATTTGTGCCTGAACCAGAAATGCTAGAAGATGAAAGGTTTTTGTTGTCTTGAAACCAATATCTCATGGGGATAATACTTTGGTTCTAGCTTGATGACTTCTCACAGATGACCATAAACATAATTTGAAAACTATTTACTATTTGGGAAATCATTGTGATACTTCTTCAGATACCCTACCAAAAAAGGAATAGTTGTATCAGAAATGTTTTAGTAATCATTATCAATGATTTCTATCATCTGCCCAGTTTGCTTAATATCCAACACATCAGCATTTTCAATATTCTTGGGGGCCATCCGACCTATAATGTAATGTTAAATTCATTTCATAAAATTTTCATTTTGATTTTTTTATTGTGATGAAAATTTTACAAAGGAATTAGGGATCAAAAGTGAAACTACAACTCACAAGCATGTCACTCAACTTATGGTGTAGAACTAAAATACATTAAAAATCTATTTGAAAAGAAAATAAAATAACTTTCATAGAAGACTTCTGTGGTGAGAGCATTAATTTCAGAATTGTGTGAGTTTTCCGCTAAAGTGAAGGGAATATATATAGATGAGGAAGTCTACCTACAAGATATGATAGCATGACATACCTACATGACCATCTAAACATGAAAAAATTCATGACATATCTTCCTTTTTCATCTATTATTACCTGTGAAGGAGACCCACTATTTTATTTCAGATCCAATCCTGAGAGGGGTGGGGGGGCTTTTTTTGACACTCCATTTTATCAAATGGATGAATAAATGAGGATGGAAAATTCCTAATAATAAGGAGGATAAAATAGGGGGATAATATGAATATTTAAAAAGGTTTAAAAGTTGTTCACCCAAGGTAGCTCAAATCACCGGCAGCATAGAATTACTTGAATGCAACCCCACTTAAACAACTAGATACATTTTCTTGAGGTCTCATATTTATTATAAATAGACCCTTGGGCCCTTAATTTTAATAGAATAATTTCCCCAATGTCTCAGAGAAACCCTAGTTTCCCCAGTGTGTCACTCAATTCCATGGAATCCTCCAAGGTAGTTTCATAACACCTAAAGAGAAGGAATCAAATGGGATAGTGAGAATTAAGTCTATATAGGGTTACAAATAAATAACACTTGCAAGACTAATTTACCAAACACCATAACTCTATAAGATATGTGTGACTTGAGCTTCCTTAAACAAGAATTTTCTTTTGTTACTTGTAAGAATACCTCTTAGACCCTAGAAGGATTGATCCTAGTATCTTCCAAGTGTAGTCATCAAAGTTTTTTCACCTAAGGTACAACCAGTTCACCCAAGCCTACTTGTGCTCCACCCAATTATGCAGCACCCACTTGTGTGGTACTCCTTGGTTCACCTCATCCTATCAGCCTACACAAGCCTTTAATGATGCCTCTTTCAAAGAAAATCATGGAACATCTTCCCCTTCACTGGATCCATTTCCTGAAAGGGACCATGTTTAAGCCTCCATAAGGACCTCCATATTTTCAAAAAGTTTGGTAATGGAATAAATGTGTGTGTCCTATTTGGGATTGTATTTCTAGAGTCATAGGTTTCATGCACTTGTCCTACCAGAGGGATGGGATCCTTGGGATGTATGTAGGTTTTCATATCTATGGTCACATGGAACGTTACCCCAAGTATGGTGTTGATGTGTTCCCAATCTTGGATTTTGGGAAATGACATTGTCCTTCCCTTATCATCTCTAAGACCTCAAGCCTCTGGTTCCTAGTTGGGAGGATACAGTTTACATTTGATTTTCCATTTTCCAATAGAAAATTCTGCCTCCTGTCATATGACCAATCAATGAAAACCCATATTAGTGTAAGCCCCTAGACTTTAATATACCACGTCGGAGTGTTAATCCTCTCTAAATCCATCACCTATATTCCTTCCTTACATTGGACCCATGTTTAATTCATGTTGAAGAAAGAGAAGCATCGTAGCCATGGCCTCTTCCGCCATAGCCATGACCTCCTCCACCGTATCCCTGACCTCTTACACCATTAAAGGATGAATGTGTGTGGATTATTGAATATTTCACATCCTCTTTTTTATCACACTAATCCTGAATCATGTGGTCTTAGATGATAATAATGATTTCAACACCCATACAATCTACTTGACATAATGAACTACGAGAACTATGATTCCTTCTATAACAGGGATATATAAGAATCTTTACTAAGGTCCAAGATCTATTCTATCTCTACCATTAAATGATAAATCATACACTCTTTATAAGGGAATCCTCCTAAAGAGTAATCCTCAATCATAATTCCCTTAATCCAGGAATATTTTTTAAGAGTAAGCCATGAATTAATCCCCCTAAACCTCCATGAGTTAAGACATGTATCATGGACCATTTTACAAGGGAATCCTTTTTATGAGTAATCCCCAAACTATTTATCTCAAAGGGAATAACTCCCCTACGAGACTTACCGAACATCGTAGGATTTGATTCCTATCCTAATGGGATATGTAGGAAGCCTCCCTATGGTTCTAATGAAACATCCTCAATCAACCCTATTCTATTTGGGCCATATCCCTAACATTTTATAATTCAACTTGGAAGCTAATTTTTGTTCCAAGTTCGTCGTGATGCTTAGGATTAAGTTTCACACCAAGTTTGGACATCACACCTTTCTTCTAGATTTTCTTTCCACATAGCTTTATACTGTACGATTGGTTTATTATTACTTTAACTTAGAAGGTATTTTTTTTACATTAAATGGAACACAACTACATGGGTTTTGAATCCTTTCATATGTATACATAGGTATCCCATCTATGGGTTCGATCCCAACATCAAAATAAATTTCATCTCCCTCAATGACGATAAAATCCATAGTAACTCTTGTCTACCTGGATAAAAATAAACTACAAATTAAACTCACATCTCTCTAGATGATGATAAATTCTATAGTTACATTCATCTACCTGGATTACCATTAACTCTAGGGTTCCCCATTTTGTGGAATAAAAACTAGCACCATCATGAGAATGACCAAAGAATCTATAATAAGTATATAAGAGGATACCATCAATAGAGAACCCCTGATACACGCAAATATCTCCATTGATGAATAACCATGAATACATATAGATGATTTTTAATTTGACACGTGCTAATAATTTATTACTAGTCTTGGGATGACCAACTTCATACAAGGTAATTAATAAAGGTTTCACAAACATATCATTAATCTATTAGAGTGTCACAAAGTAAGAATTTTTTCCCCTCAAAAATGTTTTGATGAACTCGACCTCCCATACTCTTGACCATTGTGAATTCTTAAGTATCATAGGTCAACATACCTAATGAACTCCTGCCATTGGAAATCATATCTCTATGAATACAAAACAATTCGATATTTTCGGTTTCCTAAAAAAATGTAATTAAAATAATTTGTAAATAGTGATTCCTAACCAAAACACATATTATGAGGAAAAACTGGTATAAGAATTTTTTTAGGGGTATGGTGGATGAAATAAAAAAATGCTCACCAATGAACGTTACATATTATTCAGATATATCCTTTTTTTTACACCAAAGGAATTAATTGGTTATATATTGATTTATTGAACTGAAGATTATAGGATGAGAGTAGGGAATTCTATAATTGATTTTGGCATGTATTTTCTAAAGCAATTTGTTTTTTTGGTGTGAAGATAGGAGGATAGGGGGTGGATTTTAATATGTTGGGTGAGTGGTACACTTGTATTTTTTTTGGAATAGTGAATTACACATAACTTTATTACATTCCACTATGAAAAATTATTTTTAAATTCTATATCCTTTAATGTATTAACTTAAAATATGGATATAAAATTAGTTTTGAACTAGATTCTAGGTCATTTTGATAAATAGGTATAATTATTAATCCCTTGAAAAATGTTCTTCTACCTTAATCGTAGTGTTTAATTTTTACTACTTTCTCTAATAATTATGGTAAAAATTTATGATTTCTGTATTTGAAATTATAAATTGTTTTGACTAAAAATAGGAAATATATTTTACCAAATTCAATTAACATAAGTGTAGAAATTTAGTTTAATCTTAATCCTACTAACACGGTTTGACCATTGGGTTTCAAGAATATTATGTTTTTAGAAAAGATAACAATATATTAACTTTATAATTTACAATAATCCGTGAATGAGAATAAATTTATATTTAATATGTATAATCTATAAATATAATTTTAAACATTCCCCATTAAAGATTTTTTTAATTCATTAAAAAGGAAAAAAATTATGCACTTTAAAACTATTATGAGTAAATCATGTTTCAAACCCAAAAAAAACTCACACTAAAAACCAATATAAAGTTAATTAAAAAGTTATTAAGTGGGTTAAATATAACCAAAATATAATTAGGATTATTTAAAATATATTTCAAAAATATTTTTAATTTTAAATTACATAATTTATAAAAAAATAACATTTTTAAAAAATTTGTAATTTTTACTATTCATTGATAAATTAGTATTTTCCAAAAAAATCAATTAAATTCTCCAAAAACAATTTTTTATATATTTATTTAAATAATTATATTCATTTTATAAAAATAAAAAATAAAAATTTAGAAGTTATTGTATTATTTAAATTTATATATGATTTTTTTTAATTAAAATAATTTCTTTATTTGTTTAGAAATTACTTAATATTTTTATAACTAATATAACTGTCTAATTTGTATTAATAAATATGAAAATGATTTATTCTATCATTTCTTGTATATTTATGTCCATAAAACCATTTAAACATTTTATCCTCTTAATTTCATTCACCTAATAAAAAAGTGTGGATATTATTCCCCCATAGCATTTTTATATTCCTATGGTGCCTCTTCAACCATATGGGATTTCAATAAAACCTAATCCAAGTGAATCACCTAATTATGAAAAACAATTATCTCCATGACCATGAATCTTAATAGTCTGTTCCACCTAATAAAAGTTGTCTTGTAATTTAATTGGTTTTGGGCACAAAAAATGAGATAAATCGGGCACATACTTCCTTAACAATGAAACCTAAAATACATTGGGTACCTGAGATAAACGTGGAGGTAAGTCCACCCTATACAAAAATGAACACAATTTCACCATTATTTGATATTTTATAATTAAAAATAGTCATAAATTTTCATTTTATGAAAACTCATAACACTTTTCTTGGGAGAAACATTAAAAAACTAATGGTCACCTACCTCAAAAGAATGACCATTCCTCCGATTATCTGCATAAATTTTCTGTATGATCTAATTTATACTTATATTTTTATAAATCATTTGAAAATTCTCATCCATTTACTCCACCAACTTTGGTCCCATTAAACTACTTTCCCTAACCTCATGATATAATTATTTTGTTCGACAATTCTTTCCATATAATAACTCAAATTGTGCCATTTGTATAATGGAATGAAAAGGTTTTGTATACGAAAACTCAACCAATGATATTTATTGATAAAAAATTCCCTATAAATCCACAGATCATGAAAATATCATGTATTCCATGGTATAATTCATCTTCTTAGAATATATATCTGATTGAGGATGAAAATATTTGTTTTAATTCAATTTAATACCCAACTACTTCAGAAGTATGTTCCAAAAATTAGATTTGAAAATGAGATCATGTTCTGATAAAATAGTGAGATACACCCCATGTAACCTGAAAATATCCTTTATATATTATTGATAAAGTCACTATAAAGACATTATAACTTGAATGGGTATAGGATGTGAATATTTAGTTAATCGATCAATAATAGACAAAATTACATTCTTACCTCTTGGTGTCCTTGGATATACCACCATGAAATTCATGGGATTATTTTCTAATTTACACTATAGCTATGAAGATGGATTAATAACCCCCTTCAATTACATTTATTCTGATTTTACCTACTCACAAGTCGAATACTTCATGGTGATGTCAGAAATATCTAGTTTTATTCCATCCAACCATTAATCTCCTGATAGACTCTATACATATTGGTTATACCCCAGATTATTGGAAAACATAGAACTAAGAGCTTCACTCGATAAATATTTATTTATTTGGGAATAATAAGGCACACATAGACTTTTTCCAAATCATTAAATACCTTCTCCATCAATTTTAAAATAATATCACTGACCCTTCATAATGAAATCTAACTTTTCTTGCTAATATTGACCTTTTTTGAGGTTTCTTAATTATATATGGAAAATTAAACAACCATAGAACTTGAAAAAAAGCATCGGATTTCCCCTCATCCAAAAATTATAGGAAATTATTTATCAAATCATTATCTAAATAGTCATGTTCCAAACATAACATGGTTAATTTAAATTTTTTTAACTCCAAGAATCCACTAATTTTTATCATTTCCAGGATGGAAATTAATTATTCAATCATAACCCTTTATCAATTATATGTATCTTATATATCTCATTTGAAATTATTTTTATGGGAATATATACTTCAATCTTTTATGGTCATTATATATTTCACACGTTAATCCATTCAAATGATGAATCCCAAGTTTTAAAGAAAAAGCACATAAGATAATTTCAAATCTTTTGTAGGGAAATTTAACTCATGGTGTTTCAATTGACGTGGAAATTAATCAATTACATTTTCATTATGCATTAGTACACAACAATATCGTTTCAATAAAGAATCATTATAGCTGAAATATTCACAATTTCATGAATATAGGGATAAGAATAGATCATTTTCCAATATTTTTCTTATTTTGGGAAAACAATAATAACATTAATTTTTATATATGAATTTAACTCATTTTTGAGTTATCCAAGATAGTTGGATATACAATTGAGAAAACTTTTCAACAAATCATTGGTAGTACCCTTCTAAACCAAGAAAATAAGAAAACTGTATGAAATTTTTGTATCATGGCCATAATTCAAATACTTTTATTTTAGCTGAGTCAATAGTTTTACCACATTGAGAAACATTATATCAAAGGAAATAAATTTTTTATAATAACAATTCTCACTTTTTAAATTTCCAATATTATTGTTTATATTATGGTTTTTAAAATAATCCTTAGGTTTCGTTCATGTTCTACATGAATTTTAGAATATTTTAAAATTTCATTAATAAACACAACAAAAAACATGAACAAAAACTCAGGAAAAATTATATTCATAAGGTATATAAATATATAAGATGCATTAGATAACCTAATAGTCATAACTACAAACTCATAGTGCCCATATATAGTCTGAAATGCAGTGTTCAAAATGTCTACATCTATGAATTTTAATAGATAGTACCTCATCCTTAGGCCAACCTTTGAGATATGATGATCTGCTTTGAGCTGTAAAAAAAATTGATATGAGGAAAAGAATGATTATTCTTAAATGTGATATTATTTAAGGATATATGAATAATTCAATGTCTCATTAAACAATCTTTCTTTTTAAAAAATAAAACTTGTGCATCCCATGGTGAACTGATAGGTCAAAGAAAACCTTTATCTATCAACTCATTCAATTTCCTTCTTTAATAATAAAAGTTCATCATGAGAAAATCAATAAGGTGGTTTAAAAATAGTCTAAGAATTAGGTACTAATTCAATAGTAAAATCAACTTCTTGATCAGGAATAACACTAGGAAAATCATTAAGAAATACATCCATGTATACATTTAATAATGGAGCATCAAAAATTAATACAGTCTCATTCATTTTAATGGTGTGATATGGGTTGCTTTCATTACCACATAGGATCCATTTTTTTCTTCTCAGTAAGTTATCAAAGGCATGAAATCATTGAAAATATCATTATTAGTAATGAAATATATTATATAATGATAATCAGAAAGCCTATTTAGACAACTAATGATATAAAAATCTACTATGTCTAATGAAACAAGAAGTTTAGGAATGAAATCTAGCTATCAACAATAGGAAGATTCCATTAAATCTTAGTTGCTTTAATCATTCCACCTAGAGTTTTTTTCAGAAGTTTTATCTTACATTCATGAGGTGATATTCCAAATTTATATGAAAATTGAACAAAAATAAAATAATGTGAAGATATAATATGAAAAAAATTTATTTGAATAATTTCAATAAATATGTAAATTACCATTCACCACTTCATTTGATGACCCAACATTAACTATAGTAGTAGAAAATGAATTCTCTACACCATTTTATTTATGATCATGATAGTATCCATATTTTTCAAATAAGATCAGACTTGTATTAGTATAATGGCTAAAATCCTTGAATCTATGAATCATCACCATTGGATGGATATCAGTTACCCCCATATTTGGTTTTTGAAGCCTTTATTTTTTGCATACAAAAGATATGTGACCAAACTGACAACACAATAAACACTTCCATGATACTATCAAGTGTTACCTAAAATACCATTTTCCACACATGGAACATTTTGGGGGCCCACCATCAGAATTATTATATGATTTTATAAACATTTTATGCCACCTTGTTTTTACTACAGTTTTCATCTTGATGAAATATGTGTCCAAAAAATACCCCTCAAATATCTCATCACAATGAACAACACTCTCATAATGTTTGAATTATCTTGTGTATAATTCGCTTCAAAAACAAGGTTTCAACCCTGAGTAAGGTTTATTAATTTTACTATCAGTGTATTTAATATGATATGGAATCCACCGTACCAATCTTGTTATGTTTTCTTCATATGAAGCTATCAAATCTTCATCTTTCTACCTCAATTATTAGAATTATTTCCTCTGAAAGTCGAACTAACATAATGAAATATTTATCAATGGAAATATCCGTGAATGAATTCCATTCTGTGGAATCAATATCATCTTTTTCTATAGTATAATAAACCAAATTCAAAACTAGATCAGCTTCACCTTTAAAATGATAAATGACAAGAGTTACCCTTTGGTGTTCCCAATATCCCATGACATCAAATATATCCTCTGGGGAACTAATCCATCATTTTAATATAACGAGGGTATGATAATACACTAAAATATGGGAGATGTTTCATCATGAAATTATCCATAATTTACATTTTCCTTTATGGTAAATTGGGTTCCTCCGTATCCTGGATTCCACCACTATGTATAGATTATTTCAACTGATCCACCACTACAAAAAACTATTCTGTTGTTATTAGAACTATCATGGGATGATAATTTGGAATAATATTTTCCTCTCAATTCCTTCCCAATAGAGTTTCCATATTTCCTTGATAGAAAACCATTCATAATAGAATTATTTTAGACTAATCAGAATGGTAATCTCTAAATTATATATCATTTTTATATAACACTAAAATATAGTCATTAAAGGGAATGCTATTTATATTATACTAACCTCTAATGTTTTCAAAATCATCCTATGATACCATATATAATTAACCTATATTAAACCTTACATAATCGCGACTTTATGTAAATATTTAACATTATTTCACAATTAGGATCTTTTTAGGTTTATTATTTTTTATAATTGGGCCACAAGTCATCCATTATAAACCATATAATACAAAGTATAAACTTTTTGATATTTTTTCATTTTTACACCATATAGAACTTTTTAAAACAAAACAAAATTTCTTTAAAAGAAAAGTCTTCATAAAATTCAACTTGACTTTGTCCATTCCATTACCCATCCTTTGAAAAACATTTAAAAATATGGGATAATCACAAAAATCGTAATAAGTTAAATAATTTAATAGAAATCGAATTTCAAGTGAAAACATTTAAACCCATTAAATATTATCCTTTACATCAATATTCTTATGAAAATTAAGTAAAACGTTTTCATATGATAAAATTACTTTTATCAATTAAATTATATGAATCCTTCATAGAAACTAATTATAAACCCTTATCAGTAACATAGATCATCATACTCGTAATAAATTTTAAATCAATGTCAGAAGTAACTAGATCCTAGTTAAATCCATTGGATAAATTATTTCAAAACTCCCTCTTTCTTATTTGTAATGATTATAATCATCACCCAATGTAATAGAACAATATATAGGTCCACTCATAATTTAATATATAATAGGATCTTTAATCTCTATCTGGGCCACCCCATTATATAATCTATAATGATCTCACCTGGAACTATTTAGGAAGCCCCATTTTATAAGATGTAATGGTCTAACCCGATGCTCTCTAGGTTCACCCATTTCTCATGTATAATGCCCAAACAACATATATGAAGAAAAAATCAATTCTTTCACTTGTCAGTCATAAAAATTTGAAAAGACTTTTACACTCATAAGAAAATATATTTTGGATATCATAATGTCATTTTCTCTTAAAAACCCATTTTCAAAATTAAAAATTACGTTTTTCTTTTGAAAAACAATTTTCAATTACTATGTTCCCAAATAAAATTTTAAATGGTTTTTTTCATTGATGGAAACATGAATTCTTATAGAGGAATCTAGAAATAAAATAATTGTCATGGTGTAGGAAACATCGTCTTCATTTTGTATGTTAAAAAGAAGACATCCGATCATTCATTTTTTAAAAATGTTTCATATAAAACATGTAAAAATATTCTTTTAGAAAAAATATGAAAATAAAATAAAAAGAGATATAAAATATTTTTTATAAATATTTTATTCCCACATAAAACAAATACAAAATTAACTTTAAAAACCTTGACTCAATTGAGGAAAAGAGGTTGTAGGAAAAATTTTAAATAGGATTTTATTAGAATAATATTTTACCTTACCTTTGAAAATATTGAATTAATAATCCCCGTTAAATAATAACATTGAAAAAACATTTAATACCCAGAGAAAATATATATTTCTGATATAAAAAGTCAAAGGGTCTATTCATACCATGTTTAATAGATTAAATGTGCATAATATCAAGATAGGATTAAATGAATTGAAATTGAGAAGAAGTAGATGACCTTATGTCTGACTGTTCATGTTGGTATTTATCATCAAAAATAATAAAATGATATTAATTATTTTATTTCTTCAGAACCTTTTTCATTTTTTATTAATTTTATTTCACTTGATAATAATTTATATAAAATTACGTAATCAATAATGTTGACATGGGATGTTTGGAAAAATTTCGGCTTGTGTTTGAAAAATAACTTTTAGTGGTTTACTATGGTCAAAGTGGTCATTATTTAAATATCTACAGAATAAAAATCTTGAAATAGTTATAATAAATATACATAAATTATATTTTAAAACCAATAATGAATTGGGGTTATGAAAAATGAATTAACGTTAAAATCATGGAGACTATAAGTCATACGTATGCATGAGTAATATTTCCATTTTTCAATGATAATTATATAAATAAGGTATGTAATATTTTATATTTATAGAATGATAATTATATTATAAAAACCATATTATTTAATTATATATAATTGTATATACATATATATACTAATTTTGATGTGGTGATTAAAAAAGGAATCACATGGCTTCGAGGAGGTGGTAATCCAAACGTCCATGAACGGGGTTATTTGTTATTTAGTGAGTAAAAATATAATAAATAAAATGATATATTATATTTCTAGAATGATAAATATGTCATGAAAATCATAAATATTTCACTTATATAAAAAATATTTTTTTTATTTGATCTTATTACCATCCAAGAAATGCATTAGTGAAAAATGAATGACATCGCTTCATAAGCCGATAGTGCACCATACACCGGAGAAACGTTATCGTATCACTTACATATTAGAATAAAAATAGGATAAATTTGATATAATGAATAAATAAATATAATTATGTTATAAATGAAATATATCAAATTTATATACATCATCTTGCCCAACCTTAAGAGGTGGTTATGGACATAAGAACATCAACGTTTCAAGAATCCATAATCCTCCGTATAGATGAATGATTACTACCTAACCGATTTTATAGAAGTGTGCGTGGTTATATGTCTAAACCATAACATAAAAAATATTAGTATATTTTTGATACTTAGGTATTTCTATTATCTTTTTATAATAGTAATTGAAGTTGGTGGAGGAATACAAAAAACCAAAAATGATCATTGATGAACGTTACATATTCTTCAGGTATATCCTATTGGTTTGCAACTGGTCCTTCATTGGTTTAATTTATGCTCAAATTAAGGATTCTCATATCAGAGGAGGGGATTTCAGAAGTATTTTGGGAAGTTACTGGCTGAAACAATTTCCTTTTAAGATATACATAGTGAAGGATAGGGGGTGGTCTTTTATAAGTGAAGTAGGTGACACACTTGAATTTTTTTCAAAAGAGTAAATTACACCCTTGTTTTTTTCATGTCACCAAGATTAAATAATGGACCATCCATGATTATAGAAGATATATTATGTAAATAAGTCATTAAAATGTGAGGTTTATTGGTTTATAGATCATTTTTACATAAAAGTATCATGTTTAATCCCTTGATAAACTCAATTTCAAGTTAGTCAATGTGATTCATTTTAACTATTTTCACTAAACATTATGGTAAATATTTAATATAGATTTATTTGAAGTTAGAAATTAAAATTATTTCAAAAATGGAATAAATTTTAACAAATTAAATTCAAATAATTAGGAAATTTTAATTCATTATTAACCCTATGGATGCGATGACACATCAGGTTTTTAATAAAATTATTTAGTTTAGAAAATATATTTATATATTAACTCTACGAATAATAATAATAATTATATGAAAATAAATTCATATTTTCTGATTTATAATATATTAATTTTATTTAACATATTCCCCAATAGGTATTATCAGAATTAATTTAAAATGAGAAACACTATACATTTTAAAACATTAAAAAAATATGTTTTTAATCCCAAAAACATGCTTATAATAAAAAAAATAATATTTATTACAAAATATTACAAAGATTAAATATAAATGAATAATTGATAGGTCAGTTCAATAAACAACTAAAAAAATAATGATACATTATATTATTTTTTTAATATTAATGAAATTTTTAAAAAATCCATATTTTCACTATTGATTGATAAATAAATATTTTCTATAAATTCCCAAAATTTCTCCCAAACTAATTTTTCATAGGAAAATTTCAAAAATAATATTCATTATAGAAAAATTTAATTATAAAATTTTAAAAAAATTTCTTTTAAATAACACCTTATAAGAAAAGCATTTAATTAAAATAATTTTTTATTAAGAATTACATAATATCTTTATAACTAATATAACTATATAATTAATATTAATTAATATAAAAATGATTTATAATAACATTAACTTGTTTGTTGAAATAACTAAAATTTCTCAAAACATGAATTCTATTTGTGTTAAAAAAGGTTCTTTGATATTTACATGTTATACTATTATAACTTCTAGAATAACTTAATTCTTCTAATGTAGTTCTTCAACATAAATAAGATTTGGCTAGTCTTGAAGAATTTAAAATATGTATGTAGTTTGGAGAGTGTATGATTCAGATTGGTGGAGTTTTGGAATATATACAACCTTATAAAAATCAAATATATAATATAAACTAAAAATTACAGGAATAGTTAATGTGTATAGTTTCTCATTAAAATATGGAATAAAAGATGACATTTAAAAATTAAATAAAAATAATTCCCCAATTTTGATGATCAAAAGGCTGGGTAAAAATATTTTTTATCAAATAAATGAAATAAAATATCAAAAACATGAAGCATCCATTTTTTAAATATACTATAAAATGTACTTGAATTGGAAATTATGTTCACTTAATGGGAACAAATTTCCTAGTAAAATAAAACATCCTATTTATAATATAAGGGATTAAAAAAATGTCCCCATTTTTAGATATCATAATATAAGAGGAAAATCCAATTATAATAAAAATTTTATAGTGATAATATTATATAAATACATAATTTTTTATTGTTTAGAGAAATAATTGAATGAAATAAAAAACTAGGACATGTGATTTTATTAGGTATCTTTAATATATTTTTACATTTCTTCATTATTTTCTTCCAAAATGTCTTTTTCTTCTCGTGGATATTATACATAATTCAAAACATATTTGAACATTTTATCTAATTGATAGACTCTGATATCATAATATTCAATAACCATTGTAATATTTTTGTTGTTCCTAAATTTTAATGATATACTTCTATGAAATTAATGGAAACATCCTTGATATGAGAAATTTGATAGTAATATATCCTTTTTTAAGAATAGTTTTGGAAAATATGAAGAATTATTCAACATTTGATTGATGAATATCAGAGTTCTTATTTATTTAATAAGTTAATCATATGTGACCAGTTCATTTATTTTTCAAAATTAAAAAGAAGGATTGTTTTATTTTTTAAAATGTAAAATAAATTTCCCATTTCAAAAAATCCACCAAGATGATCTGAGAAATATTTCAAATATTGTGTTTAGAGATATTATTTTTTATAAATTCACTAACAATAACATATACTATATAAATGGGTAAAGATGTGTCTTTTGATTATTATGGATAATCTTTACCTCTTCCAATTGAAAATATCTAGATAGCTTTAAATATTTCCCCCGCTTTATATGATTAATCTAATTCATGAATCATTTATGATTACCTCAGAACATGGTTATAAATATATTCCTCAGTATCACTATATAATGTTTTTATAAATTCAATTAATATTTTTACAATATTTTGAATAGTTTCACAAAAAATATCTGAATGTTTTAGAATAATGATCTAATGAGGATTCACCTAATGATCAGAATATATTCTTATATGTAATAGGAAGGGATATATCCAAGATGTTTTCAATTAGATAAGATATATCAAGAAAATGGGAGATCAAAGTTGATGATTTATTATATAAATTCACCATTTTTAGTTTCAAATAAGTTTCTTATGTTGAATCTAATGAATGTAAAATAATTACATCAGTGACTTTAATCTTTCAATCTTATAGAGTTAAAGTTGAGAATCAAAATCCCTTTTTTGTTAGTTCATCATCTTAGGTTATTGGTTCCCTAATAGTGTTTAGAAGAATAATATCCTAAGGTTTTATAAAATTGATTTATTCTCTATACTTTCCCTTTTTTATATTCCTTTTTCTTCTCAATTTGATCCTTTTTCTTGGTTTCCCCCTATATTTTTTTCTACCATGAGGTAGATTTCTAGGAAATTGTTTTTTTGAATTAGTTTCACCATTTTCATTAAACTCAATTCATATCTTATTTTCTATAATTGACTATTGACAAATATTCCCTGAAATTTTTATTTTCATTGAAGTATATGATGAATCATTTTTCAATAAAATTTTTTTAAACATTAATTGTTTTATATTTATTATCTGATAAAATTATCCAATTTGGATTATTATTTTCTTTTTATATATGATCTATTTTATTCAGTTAACTTATTTGAAATATAAAAAACATTATTTCATTATTATGTAATACAATTATATTAACTTATTTATATAATTTTTGGACGAATTATTTTGTAAACTATTTTAAACATACCATTATGGGACATCTATTGGAACCTCTTCATGTGAATTAGAAAATATGTTTCCTTACAATAATACAATATAGTTCTCTTAGTGATTATTTGTTCATTAAAAGTATAATTAGTGAATTTTGATGGGGTTTTATGTCATACATTCCAGTCATTAAAAATAAACATTAACAAATCTGTATTTCAGATCGTGTAGTAGGGTTATATTTTAACCTTCACTAAATCAGACTAGAAACCATTAACATTCATTAAGATAAAGTAAAAACTTTATAAAAGAAACAAAAATATAGAATATAATATTCCAAACCTTTAATGGAATCGATTACTTGTTTCCTTATAACCAAAATAGTTGACACGAACATGGTATGAATTAGTAGTTATAGACTAATATAAATTAATCTTGGGGTATTTTTAATTTGAAATACATAACATGATAATGTGGTATTACTTTTAAAATTATATTGGGAATTTTCTGGAAATAATTCAATTCTAAGAGAAATTCACTAGTTAATAGTTGTCCTTCAATAAAATTAATTTTATAATGAATCATTGAAAATTCAACCAACCTTATATGAAATATCCTTGTTAATGAATATCTATTCTTCTTAACATCTGGATACCATTCAGGTACATTTCGGGTACCATCTAGAACCACATTAACCAATATTCACTATTCAAATCCCATTTATGATTGATGATCCTTATAATTCAAATTTTATTTATTATAATAATGAAACAATCATTTGTTCCTGTCATCTGGATAGAGTATTGAACTATAATGGACTTGAGTGAAAACAAATCTTGAGAAGCTTCAATATGATCAAAATCCTCATAAAAAATGAATGTATCTAGAGTGTTTTCTATATATATTTATTATAAGGTCACTATAAAATATTGTGGTGATGAAAACCCTTTATATACTTTAAGGAATGATTGTAAGTAATATATCAAATAGTATGTATAGGATTCAATTTAATTGTTTCTAAAATTATTAGTGGTAGATTTATTGTCATATTTTATAATATTTTCTAGATTATGTATATCTAGACATCTAATTAAATTTGGTTACCTTAAATGGTATTTATGTTAGATGTTGTAACATATAAACTAATAAATAATGATTATGTGTCATAAGACTCATAATTCAAAATCAATTTGACAATATTCTCCAATTACATGGTTTTAAAATTTATCATCCATTTTAAAAGTTACTTTGTCTATTTATTATTCCAAAACTAGATTCATTACTTTTTAGGGATTTTTAGGAATTAAATTCAAAAAAATTTATAATACTTTTCTCACTATAATTATTGTAAATATTAAATGAATGATAATTATATTAAATCAATCATTCACATATTTTTATTAAGAGACTAAAATATTTTGAAATTTATAATATTGTTGAAATTACTAAACAAAGAATTTTATATTTTTGCATGAACATGGTGAAAATTGATTCTTATCTGTTTTTGATTTTTTATGGGTGATATGTTGGAATCATAGAAAGAAATATGGAATTACTATTATGACACATAATTTGAGTATGAGTAAAAATCAAGCCATACTAATTTTTTATTCATTATTTATAATAATTAGGCACACCAACATAAAGATATTATATACATAGATTTATCAATATAAAATAGAACATGATATTTCTTCTTTCTAGACCATGTAACTAATGAAATTCCCATGAAATGATGAAAATTGTTTATAAAATTTTTATTAATTATATATCCAATAAATCCTTTAAATGGATGTCATCAATGTATGAAATTAGATTTGTATGGATAGACTAACCCATGTTCTATTCCCTCTTTATATAATGAATGATTATTAGTATCATATTTCAATGGGGATTCCTTCAGAGTAGCTTTAAATATTATACAAATACCAACCAAAAATAAGAATTTGGGTAAAATTATAATTAATCATATTAATATTCCAATCATACCTCTAATATTTACATGATCAATCAGTTTTCTTGATTCAAAAAGATCATGTTTTTAAGAAGTTATTATAGGTGAAAAATTTCTAATATTTTTTCTAAGAAAAATCATGGTAGAAAATAATCGGTTTAATTATTCTATGATAAAGTTATACCGTTTGGTTTATTGTGATTTTTAAAAAAAGGGGATAATAAAATTTCAACTATCATACTCATCCGAAATTCACTTTTAATTATTTTGATAAAAAATTCATCATGTGATTTATGGTAAGATATAAAAACACTATAATCAAAAAATAACTGTATAATAAATGTTTCCTTAAACTCTTTCATGACAAACATTTTTTGTTCTTCAATTCCATTAGTAAGTATTTTTTAATGAGTAAACTATATAATCTTTCATACTAGGATTATAATTCTTTTTTGAGCTGGTAATGTTTATTAATAATTTATATGCATGATTCTGAATTTATGTATTTTCAAAACCAGAAGGTTATTAGGGATACGAATCTCCATAAAAATATCTTTTGAGGAAGAAAATATTAAAATTTATATGAATGAAAATGGAATTAAAATGGGTAAATAGGGTTGTAAAATATGAAAATACATAGTTATTATTACAAATGGAAAGGCTTATTCATCATATAATCATTAATAATTATTAGTAATATTAGAAACAATTTGATCCATTTTAAAAACTATAAATATATTCACCTGAAATTTATTTTGGAAGACCGTCTTAATTTTTATATGTTAAAACTTATTATGATATTTAACTAATCACTAAATATTATTTCATTTAATTTGACTAAGATCATCATGAATTTTTTTTAACTATTACCCATTATGTCATTAAATAACAGTATAGTTTAAAATTAAGATACAAATATTAGATAATTAAACATATTCTATAAGTAACTTCTGGTTTTCATTGGTTGATTAATGAATCTAATAAAATTGTAAATATGGTAGCCTTTTAAAAAAATATATATTTCAGGAAAATATAAGGGTCATTTAGAATCTTCTATATTACAATACTCTAATGTATTTACTTCTAGTTCTATAACATCCGATATTTTTGTTTCAAATACATTTTATAAAATATGTTTTTTTGAAAATACCATGAATCAAATTCATAACTAATTTATTTATAAATAACATATAAATATAACAATTTCATTAAATTTAACATGTATATTTTAATTAAAATATGATATTATTTTGGTTCCATTATTTATCACAACTCATTAGGATGTTTTAAAAAATTAAGATAAAAAAATAAGATTTTAATTAAAAATGATTTTATTTATGACTTTAACCCAAAAATATTTTTTAACATGATATTAATGTGAGTTATATTTCATCATTATAGAATTTTTTTTTATTATTGGTTTCTTGATGTTAAACATTTATATTTAATTCTTTGTTATAATTAATGTTTTAGTCTACGAGATTCTTAAATTCCCCTCCATGACCACCCTAGATAATAGTTATACAATGGTTTTTATCATTTTGAGAAAGAGTGGATTTTTTATGTAACATGTTAATGACAATTTACACGAATGAAAGGAAACTCAAACATATCACGTGTAATAATGAACAAGAAAAAAATATCATTTTAATCCAATGAATAATGATTACAGGGTCCCAATAATAAACCTATAAAAACATATAGTGGGATGAATATAGAGAGACTACCAATAGGTTTATAAATAATGTTATACTTATATTTATATTGATAGGGAACAATGAAATTAGAAAAATTAAACTATTGTTATGGAAGGCCCTTCACAAGTACATTCATAGAAATTTTAATTTGGGTGTAAATATTAAAGTTTCCCAATAAATTATTATTAAGTAATGAGTTATCCTCTATTGTACATAGTTTTTAATGACTATTTATTTTTATGTTAATCATTTAAAAATATAATTCGTGTTTGAAGATAATATGTGAACTAAATATTAACTATTTATTATAAATTTATCATTCAATATTTTAATTGAGTGAACATAATATCATATCCAAAAACATATTTTTTAAAAATAAAATATTTCTTTAGTATATATTTGAACTTGTGAAACCAAAAAAAATAATATATTCCAAAATTTAAAATTTAAAATTCATATTTAATATTAAAAATGTAAAAATGAAAATATTCATGTTATCTGGGTGGATGAATTTATTGATCCCTATACCCATAAAAAATCACATGTCATCATGAATCATCTCTATCTAACAACATTTAGCATCAACATGACACCATTATTTTAATGACTTGTGTCCTTATGGGTCAGAAATTCTAGGGTAAATTTGATGTATAAATTTAGTTGATGGTCTATTTTGATAACAAAGGACTAGGGATTTATATTGATGGTCTATATTCATTTAAATTCCAATTTTGGGCATGTTTTGATGATGAAGGTGAGACTAAAGGTGATTAAAATGAAGTAGGACAAGGGCTGGAAAATCCCAGTGGCTTCAATAGCAACACTAAAGCTGGTGAGAAACCACCAAATCAACAGTATATGAAATGGGAGCCTATGGATCTTTCTAGGATTACTAGCCTACTGGTGTGCCACCATTTTCAATATTGTGGGATAGGTAGTAGCCCATGATCCTTATAGAGTGCATCTGTTTTTCGGTGGTCCACCAAAATGAAAATGAGACCTAGGGAACAATCAATTGGAATGGATGTGTTGTGTTAAAAATAGTGGATTATACATATTTTGGGTGTCTAAAACCCTCTGTATTAAAGAGGTTTAGAAAAATAGCTGAGCAAATTTTATATGACCTCTAATCTCCTTCTTTATCCTTCATTTCCCTTTAAAGTCAAATGTATGTAGATGTAATTAGTTGGAAATATCATTCAAGACACATAATTTTATTCATTATTGACCCTATCATTCCATTACATTTATATTGTATCAATTTTTGGTTAGTTATATAATGTTTATTTCATCATATCCCAGTGAAATCTTCTATAGATAAAGTGTTTTTTGCATGTGTATAAGAAATCTTGTGGTGATTACATCATTCTATAGTATTCCAATTATATTAATGTAAGTCACTGGGAATATTTGACCTACAGATTTATATTAAATATAATTTAAATGTACTTTTTCTATTTTGGGATAGTTATATTTAATTGGATGGAATTTAGGGTGTTAATAGATCCTCTAGAATTGTTTGGTTTCTAGTCTGATGTAGTAGGAACACCAGTGAGGGTGTTTGAGAATTTTGACATTGGTATTTTAATTAAGTAATTAACTATAATGGTTTACAATTAAGTATTATGGATGTTTAGAATGGGTAATATATATAGGTATATAAAAGGTTTAGGATGAGGATGTGTGCTACTTGGATGAGGCTTGGTAAAGATTGGATGATGAATTTGTGGGATCAGAAAGGATGATAACTCCATTTGAGATAAGTGTTCCTTCTCCTAGAAAACTATAAGCATGTTTATGAATGGGTGTGAAATTATGATATTATTTTTATATAGATATGGGAAATGTCTATGAGGGCTAAGGGACCCAGCATCTAGATGATAGGGGTTTCACTGTTTCCCTGACCACATGTAATCTCTTGGGATAACTGGGGATATTCAAAATCATTAATAAGCTTTGTTAGCAAAGGGTGATTATTATTGTTAAAATGTAAGGAGGCATTGGGAGGTCAAAAAACATGATATGGGATATGAAAATATATAATGTGTTTCCCATAGAATCTTTCAGGAAAGCATGAGAGAAATGTATATAATGACTACATGTTCTTCCAAGAGAGACATAGGATGGGATCCTTTCTTGTGTAGTGAAATCATTTATGGAAACATCAGTTGTGGACATGGAGTTAGAATTAAAAGTTCAGACTATGATAAAAAAATTCATAGAACTGTTAAAAGGACCCACTTGATCCAATAAATAAAGTTCAGTATAATTTCTAAATAATATTTATTTCAAATCCACTGATGACTGTATTGATGCATATGAAATTTGATCATAAAAAGATTGAGTAAATTTACCAAAACCTAGAATAATCTGGGTCATTTCCCATCATGGTACAAGACCTTGTGAATCAAATTCACCATCATGAACCCAATGATCACTTTATAAATTAAAATATAAGAAAATGGGGAATATTTTGGACTATTTTCTTAATGAAGTTATCTTTAATGAATAAAAAATTCACTGAGTCTTGAGCCATTGACCAGAGGAGAAATGCATCCCATAAAAAAATGAACATGATCAAGAACATGAACTACCAATTAAGTCTTAAATAACAATAGGGGTTTAACTCCATCACTCCTAGTAGAATATATATTGTATTGTTAACCTAAAATAATAACATATAAACCACAAGAGACACTAATTTAAGGAAACTTCTATGAATAAAAAAATATTTTTGGGGGGGACATTTTATTTTTAAGAAAAAATACAAAATTAGGGAATCCCAAACAACACCTATGGGAGAATGACCCCACCCCAATATAAAGAATCAAATTCTAAACTTAATTTGAAATATACTAAAAAATAGTTTTCATTTTCCAAGATTCTAAACTACTTTCAACCCAATTTGGGAACTTATTTTATAAATTTCCAAACATATCATTCACCATTAACACCACAATTCAAAAAACTTATAAAAAATAAATTCTTCTAAATTGTGTTGTAAACTAATGCCCATTATATTCAACAATAATTAACAATACATAAAATTGGTTTAAAATTTCATATATAAATAATTGAAACCATATTAAAAATATCAAATGTATATATCATTTCATCAATTTAGATAAACCTTTTAAAAATTTCAACACTCCACTCTGGAAAAACTTTTTCACTTTCTTAATTTATTTATTGGTATCTTTTGTAAATCATAAATATATAACTCATTTAAAACCATTTAAAAAGTCTATTTACCAATTTTGAAATATTACCGTTATCTGTTGAACCAATCTCTCAAAACATTGTCCATTGGCAAAATAAAACATAACCACACAGAAGACTCATTAAAACACTTCTTAATTCAACAAAAATTGTCACACATCATTACTAAAAATAGATTGAATGTAAAAGTGGTTGGAAAAAATATTTAATTTATGTTTGGTGGTTGATCCATGTTTGACCACATTGTTTGGGGACCATTTACTAGTATTTAAATAGTCAATATGATATTCTCAAAACCATGTGCATAGGATCATTATGGTTTACCTAATCATGAACCCCAATTCAACACCCATTTATTCCTTAAAAAAATTTATAAACAAAATCTATAACACCAACATGACCCAAAAAAATAATATAGATCATAATACACTAGAATAAAAGAATAATATTTAAAACAATCACTATTTATATCTTAGATACCCCTGGTAACAAAAGGATACATATGAGAAAGAGTTATATAGTCTCTCCCCATATATAATTATTGAGTTTAAAAACTCATATCTATTTTCACTATCAATTCTAAAATAAAAAGAGATATTCTAATACCATTTATTAATCAACCAACAGGGGATATCCTGATTTGATACCTTAGCCATCCCATGGAATGATCCATATAGAATTCTGAATCACCATGTACTAGAAACTAGTGACTGTGAATCAAGGGAAATGTAATTGAGAATGGTTTCACATAACAAATAATCAAGAACATATTGTTCAATTCTCACTAAAAGTCAGGAATAACCAATCAATAATCTAAATATCCTTCTGAATTTAGATAAATATTTCAAAAATTGGATACAAACTAAGAAAAAAACAATTTTAAAAAAATATCCAAGAATTATCCATATTATCAAAATAAAATACAATAGAATGGGAGGAAAAACCAAGATATCAGTAAAATAAAATCTCAAATACATCAATGGTACTGTAAATAAAAGTAAAATTTAAATACAAAAAATGTATAGATATCACCTAATAGCCCATTTTCAGGATCCAATATCATCTCCAAGCTCACATCATGAGTAACCAAATAAATAAAAAAACAAAACTAAATAATTTAGAATACACCCACACAAGAGATCAAAAAGTAAACAGAAACAACATCTCCCTAAGTCAAATAAAATAAATATGTCAATATACTGAGTAAAAGAATCAATAATTAAAAAAATTAAATAGATATAACCAGTAATACAACTCTACAATTAAAGGAAGTATCAAAATTAATATGTATCATGGGAGTGACCCTTTGGAAGGTATGGCCAGTGTAATTTAAAACCCTATATAATCTTATGGATCTAATTAATTCATATCTATCTATTTATAAAAACTATGGAGAGTATTCTCAATGCATATACAAAGAGTCCACTATAGAGCGTGATTATCTTTCTATGTCAAATAAATTTTTACTTAGTGTTGTAATTTTGTCCAATTCAAGACTTGCTGAATTATGTTTATCATTGTATTTCCAATAATTCGCTACACATGTTTGAGGTTCCCTTGAACAAAAAAATTTGGTGAGGATATAAGTCAAAAAATCAGTGATGTGAAACATCAAAAGAATATAAAACATCGTTCACCTGCACTAAAATCCCACCATAAGTGGGGGATAAAATCCAATACACATACAAAAATTTCTATCTAAACATTTAGAACTATTTTAAAACTGAATTTACTAAAATATTAAACTAAATATGAAACAAATATTTAAAAAAAGGTTCAAAATAAGGAAACACCTATTTAAAACCACATGTATTATAATCCAAAAAAACAATATTTTTTAAATTTTAATGAAACAAAATTCCATGATAAACACATTAAAAAAACATAATAAAAATAAAAAACATCACATAAAATATCAAAAAAAATAAAAATAATCAATCCAAATAATTAAAATAATTAATATATTATTATGAAATAAAAAAAATAAAAAAAATGAAAAAATTATAGAAAGTAGTCATTTAATTAGAATGCTAATTAATGTTGTTTTGTTTTTGTCTAGGGAAAGCATTTTAAATTCATTATAAATTCCTAAACATCCATATTAATACATAAAATGAATAAAATATCATTGAAGAATTTTATTAAATAACTATATTGATTTAAAATTGGTTGAAACTATACATAGTCTAACAATAAATAAATTTCCACATGAGTGAATTGAAATGAAATAAGGGTTGGATACATAATTGTGTATAGGGAAACCTAAAAAAAATTAAACCATATATTTAATTAAATTAGGTAAGAAATAATCAACTTTATGTTTAAAGAATTTAACATGGATACATATATATCAAACCAACAAAACAATGCCACATTCGATGGTAAATACTAGAATGGGCTGAACGAGGATTATCACAAGACCTACACCGCCACAATAACAAGATTAATCCATACCTCTAACCTTGTTTTTTTACCAATAAGACCTATTATTAAGATAAGGATGGTGAGATTAGTAGGGGAGGATAATGAAAAATGAAATAATAAAAAGCCTTAGAGTTATTTAATTTGCATTGAAGAAGAAACATTTAAAATGATAGTGGATGAGGGAGTTGTACCTAGGGATAATCCTTTGTTTTTTGACATAAGAGAGGTGTGTAAGATGGCCAGTGGGGGTTAAAATTTGTGAGGTTTAGATTATAGATTTAAACATTCTTAAAAAATGAACATGTTGTATGGTTTGGTTATGCAATTTATCAAAATACCTAAAAACCATACTCCCCTCACTAGAAACACAAAATATGTTCCATGATTTCTCCACATGATTAGGAAATCTATGTGACAACTATAGAAACCACAATTAATAATGAATTAATATTTTTTTATGGGAATACCACAAGTCATAAAATGACTATCATGTAGATATGTTCTTATCACTATGTCATCATATTGTTTTTTAAAATCGATTAGAATTTGATACAAAGATCAAGGAAATGTAAATAACAAAAAAAGTAATTTAATAGGGAAAATAAATTTATAGTTTGAAAATTATCTCCACCATAACCATAATCAAAATTTTAACATATTCGTTTAAACTAATTTTTTTGAATATCTCAATGAATTCGACAAAAACACATGGATAAGGAAAAACACTAATAAATATGTAAATTAACAAGGAAAAGAAGTTCATGAGGTGAAATTTATGCCCAAAGTGAAACTTTCAACCATTATAAAAAATCTAATGATCCATGACTTTGGAAAAAAAATAATTTAATAGGGGATGAGGTACTCTATAATATGGAACACCTAATCCAACAGTCTCCATGGTAAGCACAAATCAAACCCCTATCCAATTCTTGAAATCATACCCAACAACTCCATATCATAGAAACCTCATAATATTAACACCAATGTATGAAATATATAATGAATAATTGGGTTTTGTGATGGTTCTCCCCACTGTTTCTATATTGCTTTAGTGTGTTAGAATATAAGAAGATATCAAAAGGCACTAGTCCACCCTGGATCGAGTAGGAAGAATGGATAAAAAAATTAAACATAACATACATTACAATAAATAAATTATAATTATATTCCCTAAAAACATACAAAAAATATCAAACATCCCAAAAAATAATACCATAGAATAGTCCCATTAATGAAAGATGGTGCGAGATAGAAGAATATAGAAGGAAAAGAAACACCATGACTAGTCCCCATAGAATATTATCCAGTTTCATACTATTATAACATAATTCTCAAAATATTTTATTGCACTTAGTTGACGAAAATCATGACATGTTGAAAAAATATACAAATGAGAGGGCTCAAAATGCCCATGTTGGCCTCACTGAAGAAAACAATGAATTTTTCCTTAAATGATAATGCACAATAAACAAGAATCAATAGAAGTAGGGTCATCAGAAATCATGGTGGGACTCGCTGTTTAGAATCACTCTCACTATCATGGTTTTATTGATCACCACATAAAATTAAACCAATATATGCGAGGATAGTCTCTAGTTATGGTATGAATGATAATGTATTTAAATAATTAAACATTCATGAATTTCATAAACATTGATTCAAGGAGAATAAATTCACTCAGAAAAATTAGAAAATAATATAAACCAAGAAACCATGATTAGTTATTAAACATAAAAAGGGGTTCAACTCAACCACTCCCACTAGATAATTCTTGGGGCTAGTAACTTATAAACATCTCCTTAAAAACACATGTGATGCTAACTTGATGAGGAACCAAGAATCATTAAATATTTTTGGTAGGAACACTTGAAAAATAAAAAACATAATTCTAAATCATGGAGACCCAAAATTCATCTAATAAAAACCTGAGTAGCCTCTAATCCAACCAATACTGAAGGGATCAAGTCCTCACTACCACCTCAGGGTTCAAACAGTAAACAGATCTATAAAGAGCAATGCAAATATTTTTTTTTCAATGATAAAAAAATCAATCTGAACCCCTTTGAAAAAAATATTTAAATAAATATTAATACCCATTTACCCCCATTAAAACTAGAGTTTATCCCAATTCTCATGAAAAAATAATTATTTCATAATGATGTCTTAAAATTAAGCTTCTTAATTCCAATATCAATAAAAGATACTTATAATATGTTTTCTAATTTCATAAATTCTTCATTGAAACCATTTTAAATATGTATAAAATAATTAATTTTTAAATGATTTAAAATATATATTTATAAATTTAAAAAACATCACTTTAGAATCACTTTTTGAATTTAAATTTTATTTATTAAAAACATCCTAAAAATAAATAAATGTAAAGGTTATTTAAAATTATTTATGAAAGATAATTATCATTTTTAGAAATTGTCCAATATATTTTAAACCAATCTTTCACAATTACTATTGTGAAAAAATCAACCCAATAACCATTAAATTCTCCTGAAAGATCTTCTAAATTCATCCCAGAAAGAATCCTATAATTACTGAAATCACCCTAGATGAAAAATCGGTCAAACACATGATTTTACGATGGGTGAGTGTATTTTCATGATTTGGATGCACAATTTGGTGGAATGAAAGCCAACCATGAAACAATCACCAAGATATTCTCATAACCATGAACATGGGGACCACATTATTTACCAAACCATGTGAGATAATAGTGAACCCCTATGTTGACTCAAATTATCAAAAAAAAGTAAAAAAATATATCTAATATATATAACATTAATATGATTCATAACCCATAAATCTATATAAAAATAAATAATAATCAATGAAATAGTAAATAAAATTAAAAATCTATAATTGAAATACCCATGGATACTTATGCCTCTATATGAGAAGGATCAAGCTAATATCTTCCCACACGTACCTATAAAGTTCCATCACTTGTAAATCGAATAAACTATGACAACATAAAAAATATATGGTACTCTCATACCATTTTTTCATGAACCGATTTTGGATATCCTTACAATGTACCCTTGACAGCCTGTGTTAGGGTCTGAAGGGAATTATCGATCCACATGGGCAGGAAACTAGATCATAATAATCAAGGGAAACACACGTGGGAATGGTCTCACTAAATGAATAAAAAAAACACATAACTAAATTCTCATTGGAAGTCCAATATGTCTCATCCATAAGTAAAAAATCCATGAAAATGAAATAAATAGTTACAAAATATGAAAAAAATATAATAAATAATAGAAAAGAATGATTAAATACAAATCCATTTTACACAAATAAGATACAAATTTTTTTTAACAAAATAAAAGGTTCAAAGAAGATAAAATGGTCAATACATCAAATGAACAATATAAAAAATAAAATGAGAAAAATGAAACAAAATATCATTATGAACAATAGTCATGTCTCGACATAATTACTAAGAGAAATCATTGAGAATTAAAATAAATAGGAAAATTAACCTATTAATAGAATACACTAATATATGATAACTAAAATTATACTATAATAGAAGTAGACAAAGTAAAGGACAATAAATAATTTAATATAAGATTCAATATTACCCACTATGTAACGAACAAAAATAAATATAACAAGTAAATTAATCCATTAACAAAATAATGAAAAAAGTTAAAAAATATCATGGGAATGTCCCTATGATATGGTAAAAGAATCCTAGTACCATATACTATCTCATATATTAAACCAATACATATCTAATTGTTAACAATTAATATAGAGAGAAATATCAAATCCTTGAGAAATATCCCACCCCATACAGTCACTCACTATTCATATCACAGAAATGTTTAGTAATTATTTTAATGATATCTATTGTAAATCACATTAAACCATTCCTAATATTACATTTCATAACATTATCAACACACATTCTAGGGTTCCCATTATTATCAAAAATTGAGGTGAAAATTTTTGTTATGATTATAAAAATACTAAATGAATATACAACACATCTTACCTCCTCTAAAATTCCATCTAGGCTAATATATACAATTCTAAAAATAAAAACATGTTTGAAATAAGCATCATGTACAAAATAGTATAATTTATAGCTACAATCCAAGATACTTCTATAAATTTTAAATTTGATCATGATACCTCTTTTAAAACTCAAATCAAAAAAAATATTTCCCAAAGAGCCTTGATTATTTTAAAAAGGTTCCAAAAACATTCATATTTAAAACCAAATGATCTATGAATATTTGTAACACATAACTATAAATGGAAATTAAGCACAATTATATACTAAAACATTGAAATAACATAATATAAAATTCAAAATCCTATAAAATTACAGTACACATCATAAAAATCAAACCAAATAATATAAATCATAAAAAAACACCAAAAATGGAAAATATCAATAATAATAAATAAATATTCTGAAATATTTCATTAAATATGAAATATAAATAAAATTCACAACTTGTTTCCCCAGAAAACACATACAATTTAATTAAACTTATTTAAACGTAATTGTTTCAAAATGAAAATTGTATTAAATTCATAAAGGATTTTATCAAAAAAATTTAGGGTTTAAAAATTATTTTTAACTATACATGGAATAAGATATAGAAAATCATGTATTTCAAGGCTTTAAGATAACTAAAACTCTGATAAATAATTTTACATAGTACAACATTAAATAAATTTAAACAGTAACCTAAATAAAATTTAAAAAAAAAGTCAAATAAATTATGTCTAAAGAATTATGTGTATAGAAACCTAACTCAATATAGTGGAATTTTTTTTACATAGATAAACAATGGTAGAAAAATATAAATATTCACAATAAAACCCATATACACCAAGAATAATAAAAATTAAATTAACCCCATGAACTTGGGTTGGGATGTTGTGGTCTCTATGTGAAAGAAAGTGGAAGAAACTAGAAGGGAAATTCTAGGAATAAGGAAATATTCCCTAATCATGGTGGTATCACCATGTAGTTGAATGAAACTGTGACATCCATAGATAAGGGGGAGGGATCCATTGTTAAGGCTTAGATCTAGTTATTTTACAACAATGAAGGGGGAAAGAGGTTTAAGGTGGATAACATTCATGTGGGGTGAGAATTAGGATTTTAAAATGTTTAGGGACTATATGAGTCCCTCAGTTTGGCCAAACAATTACCAAATACTACATTAATGGAGTTATTTTCAACAGGAACCAAAATAATCAAACATTTTTATGTGGTTAGGTAATCCATAAAATTTACACTCTAACCATTCAAAAAAAACTCCAAAGTGTTTTTAAATATTCTACCCCTATTTTCATAAGATAACTCCAAAGATTTCCTGGAAATTCAAAAACTAAATTTTCCTATTTCAAAATTAATAATTAGAAACAATAAATCCCACACACAATATTAGATATCAATCACATTGTTAGTTATCTAATATTTAATTACAAGGTTTGAATCCAAATGTGACTAAAACTATTCGATATTCATTTAAAATTACCAAACCAACGTAGAAGTATAAATTTCATACTAACTCAACAATTCAAACAATTCCTTTATATAAATTTAAGAAAACACACCAAAAATATACAAAAAAAATAAATTTCATGCATTGGATGAGTATTTATTTTAACATATAATAAAAAATTTATATCAATTTTAATCAAATTAATAAATTTTAAATTATATTATAACTAAAGATATCCTTAATTATTCAAAAGACAATTTTTAATTCATGTACATCAATTAGATGTTGAATACATGTAATATAAAAGGAAAAAAACTATTTTCTATTAAAATATGTTAATAAAATCATTATGTGAAGTTTATAAACCTAATGACTCATGGTGTTCATATATTACCTTCCCAAAAAAAAATCATTTATATTTAAGGTATCAACTAGTTATATATATATATATATATAACAAATAAATTTTAATTTACCAAACCAAATTAGAATAGATTATTAAAAACATAACTCATTATCTCCCTTATTATGTAATCCTAAAATATTACCAACCAGAAAAACAAAATTCCTACATTTAGAACAAAACTCATTTGACTAAAACACATAATATAGTTATTTTAATGACATTTCATAATAAATGTAATAGTTCTAACGAATATTTATTTCAAATTTTAAAAATTAAACATAAAAACTAAAAAAATGAATATTGAAAAAACACCCACAACAAATATCATGGTCACATTCTCATGTACTCAATGGTGTGAGGTAACTTTTGAACAAATGTGGAAATTTTTTTCTTAGGGCTCATAACAATTTTTTCCATGTGCAATAAGCTACTAACTATTTTTAAAAACAAATGAAGACCCATCAAACATCCTATAATCAATTAAAACAATATAAGAAAACATAAACTGATATAAATACATGCAATCTTGTAGGTTTTATAATCCAAAATTTATAATCATATTTATTCAATAACAAAACTAGTTGACCTATTACAATAGATTGATTCATATTGTGAAAGCTTCGTGATATAAATTTGAAAACATAAATATATTTGGATACTAATATCAGTTACATGAATTTTTTAAGAAATGTTCTTGAAAATATTTTATTTTTATCTTCCTAAAACTCAAAAATTTCATTAGAAAAAATTGGATATGGGTTTTCATGTTTTTATTAAAGAAAATGATCATTAAACCTCTATAAACATTTAAATATCTTATTTGTTCTATATACGAACATTTTATTTTCCTTATATTTTGTAAACATGTAAAAAATTAATTTAAAATCAATGGTACAATTAATTTATTCAGAAAAAAATAATTATAATTTTTCAATGTACATTTCATATTTGAATATAAATCATTTACTATCAAAATAACATAATCAAATCCGTATAATAATTTTCAATTTTTCTTATTTTGAAACATAAAATTTTTTTAAAAATAAAATGGTATACTCTTGTATTTAAAAAAGAAAATTAAATTTCCTATTATATATATGGATTACAACTAAGATTTTAATTAATAAAAAAAATTCCATTCAAATGACTTGTTTTAAAAGAAAATGTAGGTAATTTTTCCATTAATAATAGAGTCTTTAAAAATATTATAACATGAAATAAAGAAAATATAAAAAACGATTTATGGAACTGACCACAATTAATCATGTTATAATTATTTTAAACCAAATTCATTAAATTTATTCATCTTATAAAAACAAAATATATATATAATAAATATCAATTTCTTGATCAATTAAGTAAGAAACATGGAATTTTTTTTGTTGATTGAATGAAGTGTTGGTTTCAAATCATTGCAATGGATGTGTGAATTTTTATTTATGAATTTAAATTTTTGTAAGTTTGTTTTGATCATTTATAAGGTGTATTTTTGTGATTCTACATGGTTTATGTTTAATGGGATAACACATGGAGTGATTTCTTAGGCGTTATTGGATGAATCTCCACTTTAAGAAGAGGATCACACTATAAGGGATTATATTTTACTATCATTAAGGATATTATAACATGAGGGTAAGGTATCATGATTTGATAACCAACTTAAGTTTATGTTGGTTTCTTGGTTAAGTATACTATTTCAACATTTTTGGTTGCACAACATTTATGTGAGTTTAGTGAAAATTTATCTTTTTTGTTTCAAGAGGGGTTAAACTGCAATGATGAAGATTTCACTCAGATGTCAAAGGTCACATCATAATGTGTAAGTTTTATTTTTGGGTGTTATTTTATAATATTGAGTTGTATTTTGATGAATTGTTCATACATCAATGTGACCTAGGGATGGGGCCATTAAACAAGGATACTAACATTTATCTCACAATTCACAGTTGGTTTTGTTTTTATAAAGTTTATCAACAATCATTTAATGATTTTATTCTCCAAATTATATCATAATGGGTCTTAGGAGAGGAACGATTCTTAAGGAATTTACATTATACAATTATTATTTTATTTATTATAAAATATTTAATCGTATTATCTTCCCAAATATATTTTTTGTTTTGAGTTTTAGAGAATAGTGATAAATCTTACAAAGAAAAACCATACATTACATCTGGAAACTTATACTCTGTATCCAATTCCTCCAACAAAATGAAAAATTTTAAAATCAATCAATTTTATTTTTTAGGACATATGTTCAATTTTTTCTTCACCTAATATTTAATCCTAATATTTTTAAACACCTATAATTTTTTTTAATTCTTGGGATGAGGATAAGAATTCAATAAGGGATCCAAAAAGAAATATAACGATTAGTCATATGAAAGGAAGAAAACTCATATAATTTCTAACTTTACCATTAATATTGTTTGGGTGTATTAAATAAAACATTACCCCATTAAAATAACTAATATATTATTCTCAAATAAATCCAATAAATTCCATAAAAACCAATTAAAACCCCTTTGGGGTGACTTAGAGCAGCATATTCATAAAATTATTTCAAAACTCTTTAATTGGAATAAAATTGTCATGGAATTAGAATATAATAATTATCCAATGCATTGATGAGATATAATAGGTCTGACCCTTTACATACATTATATTTGGGTCACCCATTTTTCATGATCTATAATGGGGATCACCCCTTCATATAAGTTGTATCGGCTCACCTGTGAGCTATTATGAGGATCAAGACATCCTATATGATGTATCAATATTACCCAAAATATATAATGGGGATAAACACTTCATATAATCATTATTATGATCAAACGTCTCACATATGTAACTCAAGTACTAAATCGTGAAAAAATTTGTTCTTTGACTTTTGATTATAAAACCATTAAAAAATATTTAAAATCCATGTGTAAAACACTCTTTAGTATCAGAATACCATCTTCATTGAAAATTAATTTTCAATACTAAAATACGTATAATAATATAAATAGGGTTATTATTTCTAGATAAATATACTTCAAATTGTTTTTACAAAAATAAATTTCCCATTTTGAAAACACATACTTTTTTTAAAAAAATTACTGCACTAATATATGATAACATTTTCATTGAAAATGAACATTTAAAATTGTAAAGGAGGCTTCAAAAAATTATGTTATCATTATGGTAAAAATGAAATTTCATTCCATATAAATTAAAAAGAATTAATTTTCAGTTTTTTTAAATAAAATTATAAAAGTTAGATTTCAATGAGAAGTTCCTTACATCGAGTCTGATTTGTGACGTGTGTCATGTATCATCCTCTTATTTAGAAAAAATATTTTTCGTAACACCTTATGAAAACTAAAGATAACGTTATTGCTCAAAAAAGTCCTCTAGAGTGATGGTATGTATTCTAAGAAGGTATTTGGGTGGACATTGTCAGAAACAATTGAATTTTGAAGGTAATGAAATGAGAAGAAGAGGCTCCCTTTTACAGGAGAGGGGATGATTTTTTTTGAATTTCTCAAGATAATAAATTAATGTAAATTAATTTTTATTTAGAAACAACTACAAGGTTATTTATATCAATGATTGTATGTGGATGGGTCGATATCCACTCATCCAATAATTTTTAGATATGTTTTGGTCACTTTCATGCCCTTATCATTTAGTTTTAACCCTTATTAACCCCTTTAACTCTTATCATGACAACATTGATTTTATACTATTCAAAGGTCAATATTGTTACTATAAAATAAAAAATGACCAATAAATGGATAATGGGTGTTATTTTAAACCTTATCTAAATCATAATCTAGGATTTTTTATTTTTTGGAATTTTATATCTTTAATAAATTATTAATTACAACAAAATATCATTAGTATAAACTGTGACACTATTCATTACATTGAATTTAAAAATATCATTAAAACAAGGTGAATTCGAAAGAAAACTATTAATGTATCCCTAAAATTTCATAATAATATTGAAATTTCTTGGATTACATTAATTAACAAAAATTATATTTATTTTTAAATTTTAATATTTTTTATATGATTTTTCTATTAAATATATAATTATTGAAATAATGTTGGGTAAAAATTTAATGTAATTATTTCTTTAGTAAAACTCTTATCTTATTTACCATCTTTTAGATAAATTTATTACCTTTCAAAATGACATTTATAGTCAACCATATCTTCTCGATAAAACCATATTAAAAATATTACACTTGTAAAAAACAAGAGAGTGACATATTTGAATTTTCATAAAATAATTTTTTTAAAGTTCATAAACTAATAAAGGTTGGAATAACCAGTCATATATACAAATAATAAATGATTATGGAATAATATTACTAATAAAATAAAATTTTGGAAAGTTTAAGGGATATTTTATTGTCCTTATTATATTATTTTTTCCCATAATTACATTATTGACCCTTCACTGTGGTAATTTTTTCTAAGGTTACTATTGATATTTTCAAAAAATAAAAGGGAAAAATTTAATAAATTTTGACTTTTTGATTCCATATATTTAATCCATTTTTCAAAAATTCGAATCAAAGAAGCAACATCATTTTGTTTAAGATTAAATTGAAAAAACATAATGTAAACTCGTTTTTTTTCAGAAAATTTTCTTTTCTAAAGATAAAAATATTTTATACTAAATTATGGTATAAAATCAATTTTCAAAACCATAATAGGTTTATTTCTAATAAAAACAAAGAAATAAGTTTTTTAAAAAAATATAAAATTTTGTTTGAATTTGCAATCACTTTAAAAGAAAATAGAATTTTCAATAAAAATAAGTTTTTTTTACTATTCATGAAAAAATAATGCTTTTCAAAAAAGTCTCCAACCTTCTATATTGGATTATTTTGAAATGATTATTTCAAAAATTAAATTTAATCTAATTAATAAAATTCCTCAAAACTTACAAAAATTATTTTTATTATTCGCTCAAAAAAACGAAAAACACTCTTAAAGATAGTGTATTTGAAGAATAAAATGACTTTACTAATATGAAGTGATTAATTTTATAAAAAATAAAAAATAAAATATTAATATTTTGAAGCATTTTATTTTTGATAATTCTTTAAAACTATTTATTTCTATTAATTTAGAATCTATGTTATAAAGGTCACATAAAAACAATATTTAATTGTTCTTTTAAGAATAGTGTTGTGAATGTTGTACACTATCGAACATAGTGATTTATTTTAAAAACATGTATGTTAAAATCTCCCCCTTTTAGTGATTTCATCATAATAATTTTGAATTTATTCTTGGTTATAAAGGCTTAACTTATAAAAATTCATTTTTTTGAAATCCCACATCAGAAAAAGGATTAATAAAACATCAAATTTTAAGGAAAGAAAGGGAATAATAAAGGACATCTTGAATTACACATGACCAATTTTCCATGTTTGTAAACATGTACATTTAAGTGAAAATCTAGCACGTATGTACTAATATAGTGTGATATCAAACATTGTAAGGGGAAGTTAAACCCTGAAAAAACTATAAATCTATAATGGGACAACATTTCATTGATTTCTTGGTATGACATGTAAACAGATATATGTTTTTCTTCAAGATCATTGATATAGTGTTGAGGAATTATTTTAATACATAGAATAATAACATTAGGAAATATACTTACATGAATTGTATAATTTTATCCATTAATATATTTCCACCATAATATCATCATTTTCACCAAACGACTAGTAATCAAGATGAATATTTTATGTATGAACCATTAAAATATCCTTCTAATGATAACTAAAAATCATAGCAATATATAAATTCTTGATTTAGAAATTGATGAATTTATAATGATTTGTTAAGTTAATTCCCAAAAAATAATAATCCTTTAAAGGGTTAAAAGCTACATTAATCTACAAAATTAAACTATAATACCCAAAGTTCAAATATAACATTTTAAAAAATAAATATGGTTCAAATTCCAAAAAAAAATATTTTAGTCTTAGAATGGAAATTGGAATATCCTATGGATTTTATTACATAGTCTTCAAAAATCGGAAGTATTTGATAACTAGTCATTGTTCATCAATGATATAATATTTTTTCTATTTTAGTGTCTTTGTTCTTCCATCATAGCATGGTCAGAACTGAAATTTATACATGTCGTTGGCCATTCCCTTAACTGTGTTTTTTCATTATCATAAAATGATAACCATGTGTCCATGGGTCCAAAACCATAACACAATAAGGATGTAGTCATCCACCATGAAGGAAAACAACAAGAGAAAAAATGTTTCGTTCATATTATTTAGAATTCTATTTATATATTATGAGAAGTTTTAAATAATAAAGAGTTAATTTTGGGTTTAAAATAGAAAAATTATAGAGACTCTAATAAAATCCTCTCATTGTTTTTCACCTTCAAATTAAATTTTTTAAATATTATTAGTGCCTTGTTATTTCATGGTGATATCTCATGTAGTTAACAATTAATCAATAAAATTACATTAATATAATCTTAATTATAACAATGTATAGAATTAGGAATCATGTTCAGAAAGATAGTATGGATCTCTATCTTCCATATTCTTGTATTGATATTCTAGATTCTTTTTAATATGGGTTGACTATTCGAGGTGAGACATCATTGTGGTGTCTTGTTGAAAAAAGAATGTTGAAGGTGATGGAAAGGAAATAAAATTATTATTAAAACACCTATATTAAAATAAACTCATGAAATTTATAGGTTTTATAACTGAAAAATATATTTACAAAAAACATCATAATATTTATGATGGATAATGGAAAGTGAAGGAAGAAAAAAAATTAACTATGTAGAATATAGTAGTATAGACACAAACATTCCGTGAATTTTTTTTCTAAAATACATGGGATTTTTAGGAATCCGTGAAAATTGACGGCGCTTGATTTCGAGGCCCTGTGTGCCCAGAATCAATTTCTGATTTTTTTCAGGTACGTTCAGTAAACATACGAGTGGGTTTATATAACTTTTGAGCCGCTACTCGGAACTGAAATCCGAGGGCACCGTTGAACTTACAGAGCCGGTATTCTCTTAAGAAGACTTTCACCTTGACGTCAGACGATTGGGAATAAAAGATAGTTTTTGGCTATTTATAAAAAAATTATAAAATAAAGTACACCACATTATTTTATTTTTAAAATGCCATGTGATGAGTGTGTTAGTTAAAACCTCCCATTGGGAGTTGGTGGTGGGGCTGACACACCCTAACCTCCCATGAGAGGTCATGGTGGTGTGGCCCACCTGATCATAACCACCCATGGGGGGATAATGGGGGGGGGGACCACCTGAGCCGCATAACCTCCCTAATAATGATAGGGGTGGGGATCGCCCGAACCGTATTGATGGTGGAGGATGAAACCTCTCCACTTTCCCTCATCAATGAGGGAGAGTCTCTTGACCTCCCTATGAAATTAATTGTGCAAACACATGTGTTTTATTAAGGAGGGCCTCCTGGCATTCTCTAATTTAATGAGACAACACTTGAGAATTTAATTTGGCGGATCTGGGTTTTTAATTATCCTTTTTGAATAGGGTTTCCAAGGTAATACTAGACCACTAATCTAATATTATTTCATTGGCATTTCTCTTTTGGTATAATTGAGAGGAGTTTGGGAGAAAAGTTCTCCCAACGAAGAACACTCCTCCCAACGAAGAACGAAGAACGTGAAAAATGCCAGAATTCTTCTTCGACTTCTTTCCTCGAATCCAACTGACGTGGAGTGCCTTCTGTAGCCAACTCAACTCGGGATTCAAAGAGCGTGGAGGACGCGACGAATGACGAATACTTTCATCTTCTTCTCGCGACTTCAAACATCAACGAACGATGAACGAGAAATAACAAGGTAGGGAGTTTTTTCATGTTGATGCTTCCCTTTTCTTCCTCTCATCATCGAATGAAAAACTGATACAAAGTGTTGTAATTAATTTTTGAGCTTCATTTTGATGAGCCAAATAATATCATCTTTAAATGCGGAGGGTGCGGGACAAATTAACATGTCCTGACTCCCTCCTCCATTCTTTTGTAATGATTCTTTGTCATGAAGATGAGGTGATGACAACAAAGGCGGCAACTATGAAGGCCGCACTACCCGTGACCTCCGCAAATCACAACGCCCCCGCGACACTCCTATACTTCCAGCCAAACACTTCCACGCCCCACCACACGAACTGCGGCTTACCCACGTGTGGCCCCGCGCACTCCGGCCTGCCCCGCGACCTGCCCGCGGGTCACCGCGCCCTGAATCTCCTGCCCGTTTACCTCCATGCCCCACGCCGCTTGTGCGTGATCCTCCGCGCCCCACGTCTCTTTCCCACGTGCCCCGCGTGCTACTTGGCTCTGCCGGCGGCCTTCCCGGCACCCCAGCGCGCTGCCTGTGCGCCACCGACCCTCTGCCCGACGACCAGCCAACCAGCCTGCGCCCCGCGCGACCTGACCGCTGGCCTCCCGGCCTTCAACCTCTCGAGCCGCGCTCCTCACTGCGCTAGCCGAAACGGCTCTGGCCTTCGGGCCGAGCCGCTTAGGTGGCGGCATATGGGCCAAACCACCCTCGCACTCCGCTGGGCCGGGCGCCACGGACCGGGCCTAACTTAGCTGGCTGACTAGCCCAAGGGACTGGGTCAGACCCATCAGGTCTGTCCGAGTTGACTTAGACAGGGTCGGCCCAGACGAGGTTGGGCCGAGTTGGTCCGACCGGGTCGGACCGGACCCGAGCCCACTACCGACCCTTTTCTTAGATTGGCCATATCTGTGGAACCATACGTCCATTTGACGAGCTGTCAACGGCACTGGTAATCTCGATGAGATACAATTCCTTTGAGTATACCCCACTAAAGTTTGGGGTATAGTTCATATACAGTCATGTTGGTTCATACACGAAACCAACAGGGCCCCCAGGACTAAAAGGCTAATAACTCACAGACCGAGCGTTTGATTGACATGCCGTCTATTGCGTTGAGAACCCTAAGATGTGGCCGTCCTTTGAGATACTTCTACGCAAGACTTAGTGACAATTGGTGTATCGACTAGTAGATCTTGGAGCGGATCCTTCCGGTGATGAGAAGACAGAGTACGGAGACCCAGTAGCTCACTGAGACCTGGCAACAACTTGACCGATTCGACTCGGAGTGACTCGCCTAGCCCAGTGGGGAGCACCTCTGTGTGATGCGGTAGACCCATAGCATAGGAGCACCTCAGTGTGATCACTGCAGACCCATGGTACTCAACAAGAGGAGTACCTCTAAAGGCTATTAGGGGGAGTTCCTTTGTGTGACGTGGCAGACCAACAGTGGGGAGCACCTATCTGTGACGCAGAAGACACACGATACTTGACATGAGGAGTGTCTCATCAGTCCAAGGATAGTGGGAAGGACCTCTATGTGACACGGTAGGCCCACAGTACTCGATAGAGGAGGAGTATTCCACCAGCCATATTATTGATAATAAAAAACCTGGTTTGAGATGAGTCTTTCAATTTTGTGTTTTCTCATGATTGAGATGGGTTAATAGATAACATAGGTATATGTATGGGAAATTACCTAAGTAATTGTTATCCGTTGATTTCAGACGTTGTGAATTATCCTTGTTGGATTTTGTGAGACCTTGAGGGCCTCGAGGTCCCTACTGAGTATCGTTATACTCACCCCTAGATAGGCTATTCCCACACCTCATTGTGTTGCATGTAGATGACAGACAATGCGGATGGAGGACGAGAGCGCCAGGACTGGATGGTACCCGGTGGTTGACCTTATGATGAGTTGGTACAGAGAAGAGTCTGACAAACGTGGAGTGCTAAGGTGTACATTTATACCTACCCTTTGGGTAGGAACCCCAGAGGATGATCCAGGAGGTGCTCTTTACCTTTTAGCTATTTTTCCCTTTTTTAGTCATACTTTTACTTTACATTTGGTCTTGTATATCCGGGCCCTTTTACTTTCCAGCACCGTTTTTGTATATAGTTTTACTTAGTTTTTTTCTTCCATTTGTGTTCTCTGATGTGTTTTGTATACAGTTATAAAGGAAATGCCTTCCCAATTTAGGGATATACACCTTTGGTGAGAGTCGCCAACCCCTGGCCTCTGGAATGCAGGCTTGGGGTAGTTATGACATTGGCCCCGGGGATGGGTCGTGACAAATTGGTATCAGAGGAGTGGGTTGTACCACAAAAGTTAGGAATCTGATATTTATTTTCTGTGAAGCAATAGTGTTAAGGGTACTAAGTGTGGTTTTCAGTTTAGGAATTCCAGTGTTGGTGCGGGCATCCAACGTAGCCATACACCAGGACCCTGACTTCAGATTTCTAACTCAGTGCATGAAAACACTAATTGCGTGTGTGTTTTAAAAAGTTTTCCTTTAAGTCAGCTCAACAAGGTCAGCTCACTAGGTATATCCTTTTGAATGTGTCACATCTGTTTCTTTTAGGATGCCTCCCCACGGATGACTAGTTAGAGCCCCAAGAGTCGTACGTACTGACAGCCCACCGAGTGATGAGGCCTCAGTGCAGGGCCCTCTTCCAGTTGAGGCACCAGCGGTATTACTACCTGTTGGGCCACCGAGGCCACCAACCCCAGCAACAGATGATGCATTCCTCTTGAGCGCGTTTCACGAGTTCTAGCGCCAGATTCCACCCAAGTTCAGGGGACAAACATACCAACAGGCAGCTGAGGATTGGATGGAGGCTGTGGTGAATGTTTTCGGGCTTGTAGGGACCTAGAAGACTTTATGGTGATCCTTGCTTCCAGGCTCCTTCAGGCAGCAGCAGGAAGATGGTGGAGCCTAATGCTCCAGGTTCATGTCAAGGCAACACTTATTTTGGTAGATTTTGAGAGCCTGTTCTGGGTGGAGTTTGTCCTATCCACCATTCGAGCGGTGCAGATAGAGGAGATACTACATCTACGACATGGTAGTATGATGGTGGAGCAATAATCAGCGAGGTTCACCGACCTCTCGCGCTACTCTACTGATATGGTACGTGACCTATTCTTTAGGTCCTGGACCTTCGAGCAGGGATTCAGGCGGGAGATCAGAGCTTATGCGATCTCACTTAGCATCCCGACTCAGGCAGGGGGGGGGGTGGTAAGAGAGAGCTCTCCTAGTGGAGGGTTTCCTTGGTGAGAAGTCTCTAGTATCGAGACCCACCACAAGCCGACATGCGGTAGAGTCTTCTTTCATATGGAAGTAGACAGATGTCTTAGAGTTCCAAGAGGACCAGACTGATTGATGGTCGACCACATGACTCAGGATCGGTTGTGTGGGGAACACAGAGTATAGACACTCATGCCGGTAGCAGGCAGTGTTACTCATGTGGAGGGCTTGGTCACATGGCTCATGACTATCTGACCCACCGCTCTAATGATCAGTAGAAATTTGACAGACCTCCCAGAGATAGGCAGAGATTCGATTGAGGCGGTCCGTAGGGCTCAGGTGGACATGGAAGAGGATCGGGTCGACCATCTGGTGGTGGATGAAATTACGAGGTGCTACCGCCACCACCACCAGGAGGTCCACCCCGACCGCAGGGAGCAGGTGGACAGGGGAGTGCTCAGCTTCACGTAGCTGAAGCATATGACCATGGTGCTCCGGAGATGATATGAGGTACGATATGTATCTATTCCACCTTATCTACAATTCTTATAGACACAGGTGCCTGTCACTCTTTCATTTCCATTACCCTCATTCGGAGCTCGGAGATTCCTATGGAGCCATTGGCTCGATCCATACGGATAGAGACTCCTACGGGAGCTGTTTTGATGATTACACACTGGTGCCAATAGTGCCAGATTACTGTAGGAGGTGAGAGCTTTGGCTGGGATCTCTTAGTAGCGGCGTTGAGGCCTTAAGACGTCATCTTGGGTACAAACTTGTTATCTATAGTCCATGCCTAGATTGACTGTATTAGGTGCAAAGTGCGGTGTGTCCGCACGAATGGGACCAGTTTTACCTTCACCAGTGAGAAGGGTGCCTTTTCAGTATAGTACAGACTTACTCGGAGGAGGGTGAAACTGATCACTCATCAGTTGTCTTGCCTCACCCTCGGAGCGGTTGATGTGGAATGTCCAACTTATCCGGTAGTGGTGGACCAGTATAGAGATGTTTTCCTTGACAATGTTGTAGGATTACCTCCTTCCAGAGAGGTAGACTTATACATTGACATGTACCCCGTGACGACACCGATATCTACTCCTGCATATCAGATGGCTCCTGCTGAGCTTTGCGAGATGTGGGTACAGCTAGAGTACTTTCTGGGAATGGGATTAATCTCGCCCAGTGTTTCTCCCTGGGCAGCCCCAATTCTGTTAACTAAGAAGGTGAACGGGAGCCTGATGCTTTGTTTCGACTACCGTCACCTGAACCAGGGGACTATGAAGAACATGTACGCACTCCCAAGGATTGAAAACCTCTTTTATCAGATAAAGGGAGATCGGTGGTTCTCGAAGAAAGACCTGAGATCAGGCTATCACCAGCTCAGTGTTCGAGACAAGGATGTGCAGAAGATTGACTTCAGGTGTCGTTATGGCCACTACGAGTTCATGGTTATGCAATTAGGCGTAACCAATGCTCCATCAGTGTTCATGAGTCTCCTGGATAGGATCTTCCAGCCTTTCCTCGATCGCATTGTCACAGTCTTCATCGACGACATTTTGATCTACTCGACTACAGATGAGAAGAATGCCTACCATTTACAGGTAGTATTAGACACACTCCGAGAGCACCAGCTTTATGGTAAGATCTCGAAGTGTCAGTTCTAGATCCGAGAGGTTAACTTCTTGGGACATGTAATCTCAAAGGCTAGATTTGCAGTAGATCAAGTGATGATCGAGGTGGTACTTGCTTGGCGGCCACCCAAGAGTGTGACAGAGGTACGGAGTTTCATGTATTTGGATGGATACTACCGGAGATTCTTTCCAGACTTCTCTAGAGTTGCAGCACCAATATCAGCCTTGGCGAAGAAGGGGAACCCCTTCTTGTGGTTGGAGAGATGCCAGTAGAGATTTCAGAAGTTGAGGAAGAGGCTGACTAGTTCCCCCATCTTGAGGCTTTTAGAGGAAGTTGTAGGGTACATACTCTACTGCGATGCTTCAGAGACCAGACTCGGGTGTTTCCTAATGTAGGAGCAAGTTGTGATCACATATGGTTCTCGAAAGCTGAGACAACATGAGAAGAACTATGCTACCCATGACCAGGAGTTAGCAACAGTGGTTTTCACCTTGAAGATGTAGTGGCACTATCTAATGTGAGAATGTTTTACTGAGTACTCTGATCACAAGAGTCTCAGGTATATCCTCTATCAGAAGGACCGGAACCTGAGAGAGCGGTGTTGGATTGAGTTCCTCGAGGATTATGAATTCAAGATAGTCTATAATCATGGGAAGAGGAACGTTTTTGCGAATGTGCTCAGTAGGAGGACGGGTATTCAGATGCTAGGAGAGGTGACAGAGCCGCAGGCTGCCTTACAGATATGCTTTGTAGATAGGGATGGAGTAGCATTCCTACAGTCTGTTACGGTCACTCCCCCACTTCTTCAGTGAGTCAGGGAAGAAAAACATGGGGATAAAGACTACGAGACATGAAGTGCTCAGATATCCACAGGGCAGGCACCTGATGGATTTTCTGAAGGTGGGGAGAATGTCATACTTTTCAGAGGACGAACTATGGTACCAGTGGAACTTCAAGAGGAACTGTTGAGGGATTTCCACACTTCCCCTTTATTGGTACATCTAAGAGTGGAAAAGATGTACCAAGACCTTCATCGACAGCACTGGTGGCCAGGTATGAAGAAGGTAGTAGCAGTGTTTTTCTCTCGGTGCCTCACTTGTCAGTAAGTGAAGTCGGAGAACCAGGTACCAGTAGGCTTGGTTAAACCTTTAGAGGTCTGGGAGTGGAAGTGGTATGGGATATCCATGGACTTCTCTGACGGTACTTCCACGTGTATCCAGGGGTCATGACTCGATTTGGGTGATCGTCGACTGAGTCACCTTGTCATCCCACTTCCTACTAATCCGAGAGCAGGGCTCAGAATAGAGCTTGGGATGCCTCTACATGCATGCTATTGTGAGGCTACATGGAGTACCTTCATCTATTGTTTCTTATCGTGACACACAATTTACTTCCTGGCTATGGAAGGGGTTTTAGGGAGCTTTCGAGATACAGCTTCGCTTGAGAACCGCCTCCCATCCTTAGATGGATGGTTAGACCGAACGTACCATCTAGACCCTTGAGGACATGATTCGTGTATGTATCCTTGACTTAGTTTGTAGATGGTAGGATCATGTAACTTTTGTGGAGTTTTCATAAAACAAAAACTATCACTCCACCATTGGTATGGAACCTTTTGAGGCCTTGTATGGTAAACCTTGAAGATCGCCACTGTGCTAGACATACCCAGGGAATGCAACACTTGTGGGGTCAGAGATGGTATGGGTTACCATGGAGAAGGTGTAGATCATCTAGGAGAGGATTAAGACTACACATAGTAGATATAAGTCATATGCTGACAGGAGACATAGACCTATAAAGTTAGAGGATTGCGACCACGTCTTCCTATGGGTCTCACCTCGATGAGGTCTACAAATATTTGGTCGAGGAGGAAAGTTATCTCTGAGGTTCATCGGACCTTTCTAGGTCCTCAGCAGAGTAGGCGAGGTGGCTTACCGCTTATCTCTTCCACCTTAGTTGCACCAGGTTCATGATGTCTTCCATGTATCTCAGATGAGGTGATACGTGCACGACCATTCTCACATCATCGACCATGGGGAGATGGACATCGATGATGGGGAGAATTTCACAGAGGTTCCAGTGGATATTGATGATTGGCTGGAGTGGGTCCTACACGGATGGTCTATACCTCTAGTGCACGTTTTTTGGAAGCACGAGAACCTCCAGGAGAGCACATGGGAGCGGGAGGATCAGATGCATGGTCAGTATCCCCATTTGTTCCATTAGTGTGAGTTGTAGCTTAAGGGGGTGTAAATCCCTGAGGTGGGAAAAATGTAAAGACCCATAACATCCATGGATTTTTTTTCAAAAATACATGGAATTTTTATGAGTCCTTGAAAATTGATGGTGCTTGATTCCGAGGCCCGGTGTACCTGGAATCAATTTATGAAGTTTTGTTTGGGTACGTTCAGTAAACGTATGAGCGGGTTTATATAACTTTTGTACAGGTACTAAAAACAGAAATATGAGGGAACCATTGAACTTGCAGCGCCAGTATTTATTTAAGAATTCTTTCACCACAAAGATAGATGATCAAGAAGAAAATTTAGTTTTTGGATTTTTGTAAAAATAATAATAAAATAAATTTCAACATTTTATTTTTTTATAAACTTCCATGTGTTGAGTGTATTGGTTAAAAAATCCTCTTGGGTGTTGGTGGTGGGACCGCCACACCCTAACCTCCCATGAGAGGTTATGATGGTGGGGCCCACCCGAGCATAACCTCCCATGGGAGGATAATGGAGGTGGGGACAACCCAAGCCGCATAACCTCCCTATTAATGAAAGGGGTGAGGACCACCCGACCCCTATTGATGGTGGAGGATGAATCCTCTACACTCTCCCTCATTAACGAGGGAGAGACTCTTGACCTCCTTGTGTAATTAATTGCACCAACGTATGTGTTTTATTAAGGAGAGACTCTTGGAATCCTCCAATTTAATGAGACAACACTTGTTCATTTAATTTAGTGGTGTCGAGATTTTAATTATCCTTTTTTAATTGTTGTGCCAATGTAATATTAAATGACTAATCTAATATTATTTTGTTGGAATTTTTCTTTTTGTGGAATTGAGAGGAGCTTGGGAGAAATGTGCTCCCAATGAAGAATGCTCCTCCCACCAAAGATTGAAGAACGCGATGAATGCCAGAATTCTTCTTCGACTTTTTTCCTCGAATCCTACCACCATGGAGCTCCTTCCACAGCCAACTCAAATCGGGATTCAGAGAGCGTGGAGGACGTGATGAACGATGAATTCATTCATCTTCTTCCCCTGACTTCAAAGGTCAATGACCGACGAGCAACAAATAAAAAGGTAGGGGGTTGTTGGATTTTGATACTTCCATTATCTTCCTCTCATCATCAAATGAAAAATTGATATAAAGTGTTGTAATTAATTGTTGAGATTCATTCTGATGAGCCAAATGATATCATCTCTAAACACGAAGGGTGTGGGCCAAACTAACATGGCCTGAATCCCTCCGCCGTTCTTTCGTAATGATTCTTCGGCATGGCGATGAGGCGATGACAACGAAGGAGACAACGATGAAGGGCGCGCTACCAATGACCTCTGCGACTTGCATTGCCCCCATGGCGCACCTATACTTTCGGATGAACACCGCCGCACCCCGCCGCGTGATCCGAGACTAACCCGCGTGCTACCCCGTGCACTCCAGACTACCCCGCGGCCTGCCCATGCACCGCCGCTCCCCGAGACCCCTGCCCGTGCACCGCCGCGTCATGCCCCAACTGCCTGCGTGCCGCTGCACCCCATGCCGCATGCCCGTGGGCCGACATGCCCCGCGCCGCCTGCCCGTGCACCGCCGCGCTCCGCCATGCCTTGTCACGCACCGCCGCACCTGCGCGCCCCACACACTACCTACCCGACACCACGGCTTGTCCATCCCTACCAGCAGCCTTCCGGGCGCCACGCGCCCTGCCCGACACCCCCGTGCACCACCGTCGCCCTACCCGACGCACCTGCGGCCTGCCTGGCGACCAGTAGGACTGTTTACGCCCCGCGCGGCCTGCCCGCTGGCCTCCTGACCGCCGAAATCTCAATCCGTGCCCCTCACGGCGCTGGTCGAACCGACCCTAGCCTTCGGGTCAAGCCACCTGCATTGCGGCATCTGGGCCGAACCGCCCTCGCAGTCCGCTGGGCCAGACCCAACGGATCGGGCCTGACATAGTGGGCTGACCCGCCCAATGGGAAGGGTAAGACCCATCAGGCCTATCCGGGGTGACTCAGACTAGGTTGGCTCAGACTGGGTTGGGCCGTGTCAGTCTGACCGGGTCGAACAGGATCCGGGCCCACTACCGACCCTTTGCTTACATTGGCCATATCTGTGGCACCAAACGTCTGTTGGACGAGACGTCAGCGATACTGTTAATCTCGATAAGAGACGGTCCCATTGAGTATACCCCACTAGTGTTCGGGGTATAGTTGAGATACCATCCGGTTGGTTCGTACACGAATCCAACAGGGCCCCCGGGACTAAAAGGCCAATAACTCACAGACCGGGCGTCTGATTGACCCACTGTCTGTTGCGTTGAGACCTCTATGACGTGGCAGTCCTTTGAGATACTTCTAAGTGATTCTTCGTGATACTTGGAGTATGGACCAGTAGCTCGTGGAGCGGATCCTTCTGTTGAAGAGCATACAGAGTACAAAGACTTAGTAGCTGGCTGAGATCTGGCGACTGCTTGAACGATTCAACACTGAGTGACTCGAATAGCCTAGTGAGGAGAGCCTCATTGTAACGAGGCAGACCCATGGAAGAGGAGCGCCTCTATGTGAGTGTGGAAAAAAAAAGTACTTGACAGGAGGAGTACCTATGCAGGCTATTAGGGGGAGAGCCTATGTGTGACACGGCAGACCCACTATGGGGAGCGCCTCTGTGTGATTCAGCAGACCCATGGTACTCGACAGGAGGAGTGCCACTTTAGTCCAAGGATAGTGGGAAGTGCCTCTGTGTGACGTGGTAGGTGCACTGTACTCGATAGAGGAGGAGTACGCCACCAACCATGGTTTCGATAATAAAAAACCTGGTTTGAGATGAGTCTTTGGCTTTTGTGTTTCCTCATGATTTAGATGGGTTACTAGATAACTTAGGTATATGTATGGGCATGTACCTAAGTAATGGTTATCTGTTGATTTCGTACTTTTTGAATTATCCTTGTTGGATTTTGTGATACCTTGAGGGTCTCGGGGTCCCTACAGAGTATCGTTATACTCACCCATGAACAGGCTATGAAAATACCTCGTTTTGTTGGATACAGACGACGGACAATGCTGACGGAGGTAGAGAGTGACAGGACTGGACGGTACCCGGAGGTGGACCTTACAACGAGTCGGTACATAGAGGAGTATGATGGACATAGAGTGATGAGGTTTCAATCTATACCTACCCTTCAGGTTGGATCCCTAGAGGATGATCCAAGAGCTGCTCTTTACCTTTCAGTTGTTTGTCCCTTTTTCAGTTGTACTTGTACTTTATAGTTGGGCTTGTATTTTCGGCCCCATTTACTTTCCAGCACACTTTTTTTATACAGTTTTTACTTAGTGTTTTGATTCCAATTGAGTTCTACAATGTGTTTTGTTAATATTTATAAAAGAAATCCCTTCCCAGTTTCGGGATATATTCCTTTGGTGCTATTCACCAGCCCCTGGCCTATGGAAGTCAGGCTTGGGGTAGTTACGACATGAGCCCTGGGGGATGGGTCGTGACAATAGTTTAAAGAATTTTTAATTAAATAAGGTGAATTAATTGATATGTTATATGTTATAGTTATTTTGATTCTCTAAGAAATTAGAGTAAATAGTGAAACTCTTCATGAATATAATTGTAACACCCCAAGCTTCTACGGTACGCTTCTCTTTGAATAATACAGTAGTGTGTGTTGTACGCAACTTCGAGTTCTAACACACACCATAACCAATCAAAGTAGCCATTATAAATAGTAATAACCAATTTTTGAAATATTATAAATTTTATCTCTGAAAATGGACTTCATTTTTGTATTCGTAATATCTAAATTAGCCTATGGTGAAATTTTCGTACCTTTCAGATAACTTTTATATTTTGTTGAATAGTGGAAATTAATAAATTTTAATTAAAAACAACTTTTTAAATCAAAATAATTAATACTGATAAATTATGAATTTGAGTGGTTTTAAAGTACATTTAGAATATATTTTTACCATTTAATACAATTTATGTCATTGGACATAATTTCATTTTTAAACCGAACATAAACAAGTGTCAATCTTTTGATAGTTATTATCTCTTAAAAACACGCTTTTTGTTTTAACAACGAGAATTAATTTTAAATTAATTTCTGCCACTTATGTGTTTTGAATTTGGAAAAATGGATTCCATATTTTGAATCAGGATATCCAAATTGTGTAAATAGGAAACTTTTATTTTTAGACATTTTGAATAATTACTTCGGTAAATATTTTATTTACCATGGTTAAAGGGTAAATCCAGTAAATAAGGGTAAAAATTAATATTATAATAATATTAAATTACCCTAAAACGAGTCCTAAACATATTTTTTGATACATGGCCGACCATGGGAATCTTTGGGTCTATTTTGGGACCCCATGTATCCCCTTTTATGTGATAATGACACTTTATATTAATTAAGTTAAAGTAAATACAAAAATGACATAATCATATATCTTTTAGCAAACAAATTTTTGCATAGGGTTATATATGTTGGATTTTCGACAATAAATATTAATTAGAAAGATAAAACTATTTCCTACATAATGGTATTTTATTTATAATTTTTAGACATTTAATTATTAAATTTATTTAGGACATAATAATGATGCGGTATTTTCCTTATTAATGAAATAATCAAATAATTGGCATTATAAATGTTAAAAAAATAGAATTTGAAAGTTTTAATGACATCCACAAATTTTATTGGTTAATATGACATGATAATATTTCTTCAATGAATTTTTTTTCGAATTAATAAAGTTTTTAATAATTTATCAAAAATCCATTATTAAATAATGTCAAAATTGACATAAATGAGTTTTTAAAACAAATATTATATTATTAATTAGTATTCTATTCCTAAAAATTTATGGCTTGGCCAAAGGACTTATATAATAATATTTTTATCATTAATGGACAACTTGGGGGTATCTCGGATGTATATAGTATGTTTATTAACTATATAATGTAAAAATACAAAGTGACATGGTAAATGTCAATCTAATTAACTAAGACTTAAAACTAAATGATAAGGTTAATATAATCACCCAAAACTATCTAAAATCTATTTGATGAAATTATTTCGCCCAAACCAACATTATACTTTTAATAATACACTTTGGATCCATTAGAATCTGAATATGAATTTATTATAAACTAATACTTTAAGTTATTCCTAAAGAGCCCCTCCTCCCCTTATAAAAGGACACCACTTCTATCCAATTATTCACACCTTCAATGCCTTTTGGTTTGGCTAACACCTAACCAAATATTCTCTCAATTTCCATTTATTCAACCTAGAGGCCTTATTTTGATCAGAATGCCAACCTAGGGAGCCCTTTTTATCAAATCAAAAGGAAGAACCCGGAGAAGTGGTAATGTTTTCACCACCCTTTTTCATGTTCCTTTCTTCTTAAACTTCCTCTTCCATTTTTATTTACATTCTAAAATAATAAATCCAGTATCTTCTATATACTGTGATATTAATATAAATATGGTAGAACCATATTCAGTATTCTATCCATCCTTTGAATGACATGTCACCATACGTGTGTACGTACAACCTACTGTCTCCACGTCGTGGTGTAATTGTTATTCAATACACTATTATTTGGATGAGTATAATAATGATGAGTAATTCATGTAAATAATAAATATAACATGATAACGATTATTTAAATATGATATATCATCCAATTATATATTATTTTAATATCAAAAGAGTGATATTGTCGCTCGTGCGTATGTACAGACTACCGCCTCCACGAATGCGATGAGATTCATTCCGCATCATATCCATTCAAGTCTAATTCTCATTTGATGATTAAAAATAATGTTTAAGAAATTGATATAATTATGGATATGATTAAGACACAACTTTTCCATAACAAACACGACTTATGTAACAAAACATATAAAAGAAAACGAGTAAGTTAACACCAAAAATGACGATAATACTAAGATATTATTAACAAAGAAATGCTAAAAAATCATATATGATATCATATTAATGTATATGATTCTTTTATAATTTAATAAAAATTATTTTACCACAATACAGAAGGTTAACCCACACTCAACCAAGGGAAACTACAAGTTAAGTGGTTTTCATCTTAGTCCTTATTCCCGTGAGATTCATGCCATATTTCTACTATTACATTTTGTGTGGTTTATGTACTTCCCATAATTGTATTCTTTGTGTAATAGACTTTAATTTATGTATATTAACATATTCATTGTATGATACCTCTTTCATGGGGTGTATGTTTCGTATGTTACCAAATTGGTAAGGGTTAATTTTGTAATCTCTTTATTATCCGAGGTTGTTTTTACGTAAGTATCTACTGAGAAATATTTATTATCCATGTCCATGTTTTATGAATGAGTTTTCAACGAGATTCTTTAAAGGTAATTTTTACTAAAACAACATTTCAAATGTTTTAAATATTTATTATTCTAAATCATTCTCATTGATGTCTATGTCTTCAAAATGTTTTGTAAGGATTTATTTATATGGACATGAATGTTTTTAAAATGTTAATTCCTTTCAAAAGGTTAAAAGTGGAATGAGACACTTTGATTCAAAAATTTCTTTAAATAACTTATTTTCCAAATTGTGTGACATTTACATTTTTTCATGAAAAAGGGGTATTTATATCAAAGAATATTAAAAATCATTTACATCTATGTCAAATCCTTTAAGGGATTTTAAACTTGTTTTGAAGTTGATTTATTATGATTCAAAACTTCCATATTGTATTGAAGGTTTTGTGATATGTTTGACTGTGGATGTGTTTTTTTATACCATTCATGGTTTATGGTTAAAGTATTGACACTTCGTATCCTAGTTCTTATACGGATGTTTATGTTAAGTTTCATCCCTTTCATATGAGGAATGTATTGGACATTGTAAGTGGTGGGTGGAGCCTGGTATAGCTCCTCGATGCATCGGTAGGCCTCATGAGACAACTAGATGTGGAATTGGCCGAGGACTTTTCTGAATTTGATTTATGGTTTTGGTCGATGCCTTAATCATTTTAAGATGTCTTGGCATAGGCCTTGAAAAAATGTTTTAGAATGTTTCGCATTATACATTCCCTCATTATGGAAATAATATTGATGGTTCCTGTGGTCATTCAACTAGTAGAATAACCATGACTATGTTTTATTATGGCATTATTTACTCAACTCATATTCTTTCCATAAAGCTATTCATGTTTATTATTGGTAAAGTCATGTGGGTTCAATTATTCACCATGCTTAATATTTATGTCATTTTCTGTTGTATTTCTTACCCTTACTGAGCGTTTGAGCTCACCCCTTTCTATGTTTTATTTTTCCCAGGATATTAAGAAGTTAGTTATGAGTGACCTGCAGGCACAATCTAGGAGGCTTGGATGATCCTAATGAAATATATTTGTCTTGAATTTATCTTCAAGATGTAAAGTTGAACTTATTTATGAATCTTGTTTCCAATAATACTAAACTAATCGGTCTTTTGAGACATTATTTCCTTATAATCATGCCGATGTTATGTAATAATTCCACGACTCTGGGTAACTAGGGTAAGGGCATTACAATTGGTATCAGAGGAAGTTTAGTACAAACATTGGAAACTAGATTTAGATAAACTCTTATTAGAACACATAGCCCTAAGATAGACTTTGAGGATTAGTATAGAAGAACTTCCTAAAATTTTAGTATTCTAGAGATTTTGTGACCTTTCTGAGCAATACATCCCTATCTGGATATGAGCTGGTAGAGGCGGCTCTGGCACAAATATACCTATGTGTAAAAACTTAAAACACCGCTTTGAGCTAGACTCAAAAGGAAACTGGTGCATGACAACGGAACATATTGCATTCTTGGTTACGACACTCCTGGGGGATATTCTTAGGATAATTCTCATTTTGATTACAAAACATTATGATGGGTTATGAGTATATACTTCCTCAAAGAAAACTTTTTTTCAGATTATGGATTATATCCATAAACTGTTGAATTTATGTTAAGTGTTTTAGAAGTTTGTAATTATATATTTCGATTCATAAACTAATCTAGTTTATGCCATTGTTTATAAATGAGACCTAGTAGAAGGAATGGAAATCATATCAATGCACGTACTCCATGTAAGGATTTCCCGCCTACTCATGAAAATTATAATGGAGCTGGTGATACAACTAGTGCTAATCAGCTAATCACCATACTGGGACAACTCACTCAGGTTATGAATAATAAACATACACATATATAGCACCATGATCTGCATCGTGGAGGATAAATATTTGATCGCTTCATGAGGTAACAACCACCAACATTCAATGGGAATAAAAATCCCTTAGTAGTCGAGGAATGAATAAATTCTTTAGAGAAAATATTCCATGCTTTGGGGAGTAGCGAAAGGGAAAAAGTTGTCATGGATGTTTACCACCTCACTGGAGATGCTGACCAATGGTGGTACTTGATTCAAAATACATAAGAAGTTGATGAAGTATCAAATATGTAATGGAGATAATTTAAAGGTATTTTCTTAGAAAAATACTTTCCTCGTGACCATCGAGCAGACATGGAAAGGCAATTTCTGAGTCTGAGACAAAAGGGCGATGAGAATGTCACAAAGTATGAGGATAACATTACAAGGTTAGTGTGGTATGTTATATATTATATACGTAACCCAAGAAGTAATATTGATCATTTCTTTTATGGTTTAAAACCATTTCTCCATCGAGCATTAGTCACACAAACCTTCTTGTCGTACGAAGATATTGTCTTGTGTGCTATCAAGATGAAAAAGGAATTCTCTATATTATATGACAATAAAGTAAAGAAAGAAAAGAATAGAACGGTGGAGAAAGAGACAGGTAATGGGAAAAAGGGGGAAAAGGAGTTTCCATTATGTGATAATTATGGGAAGAAACACCCTGGTACTTGCCTAAAAGGAATGGGAGTCTGTTATAAGTGTGGTGAAAAAGGACACCAAGCTCATGATTGCAAGGGAAAGAAAGTTGTTGACAACATTGAATGATATAATTGTAGAGAAATGGGGAATTATGAAAATTAATTTCCTAATATCCAAGGAAACATACCTCAGAAAATTCCAAGACAACAAGGTCAAGCTTATGCTATTACTACAGTTGAAGTTGAATAATTATTGTATTTGTGTTTTTGAATTCAAGAACTATATTTTGGTTATAAGAATAATGTGATATATATAAGGATTGTACTAGAGTACTATTTTATTGAGGACATGAGGTTATATGGTTCTAAGAAATGTGACTTAATAGTAAGCTACAATTTTTGTAAAATACATGGTTTAAGGAAATGTAATCCTTAATATGGTCCCGATAATGAGGTAGTGATTTTGGAATAATACATTATTGATTTGGATAAATTATATTTGATATCCTTGAATACCTTGAAACTGATTAATGATTTGTATATTCCATCATTTTTGGAGTTTACAACATTTTTGAATAGAAGGAGTATATCCAGTATTCTATAAGGATTAAGGTATCATGAATGTAATCAATAAGGTTTTAGGGTAATTCAGGATGTCAAAGTGTTTTAAAAGAATACACGATGAAGGTGTTCACATGTTATTACGCGGAAAAAAGGATATTAATTGTGTTTACCTTCCTTATAAATTTTGGACTTGGATAGAAGAATTTTGGATAAATCTAGTTTGAAATTATTTTTGGATATTTATAAAAAGGACAACACGAAGACCGTGTGACAACTCATCGCGTCGGACAAAGCTGCGGGAATCGAACCCACAACCATAATGCGATTGCGATTTATCGCCTACCACTGGACTACGTGAAGTCCCTGGAGTATATAATGTAGTTTTTTTAAGTTCTGATAGATTAATTATAAATTAATGTTTGGATACTTATACTATTAGGATATATATAATATTTTTGAGTTCTATTATCTTTTAGAGTGAAAGATGAGTTTTTGGTAGAAATTAGTTGAAGGATGAAACACTATGTTTCAAGTATATATATATATATTCCTCTTATTATAGGAAGAAATTAATTCTTATTCATTATTTAAGGGATCTTAAAACCAAAAATGTGTTATCCTAATACCTTATGTTTTGTTGAACCGATGGTATTTTAAATCATCATAGATTGATGAATTTAAGGACTTCAATTTTACACATGTTTTTGATTGATGACCTAAATAAATACCTATAAATAATTATGTTTTCATCAAATTATATGTCTCTAATTTCCACCAATTTTCTCTTAATATAGATCATAATTTTTTGGTGACCTTTTCATTTCACTTTTCCTCTTATTAAGACTAATTTTTTTAACCCAATTTCCAATGTGGGTTTTCACCCAACGATATTTTCTATTTTCAAACTTTTATTTTCGAAAAACAATTAAAAATTGAAAGGATGCAGTTTATTTAAGTAGGGGAGAATGTAACACCCCATTCTTTTACGGTATGATTCTCTTTGAATAATACAATAGCGTTGTTGTACGGAACTTCGAGTTCTAACACACACCATAACCAATCAAGGTAGCCGTTATGAATAGTAATACCCAATTTTTGAAAATTATAAATTTTATCTCTTAAAATGGACTTCATTTTTGTATTCGAAATATCGAAATTAGGCTAGGGTGAAATTTTGGTACTTTTCGGATAACTTTTATATTTTGATGAATAGTAAAAATTACTAAATTTTAATTAAAAACAACTTTTTTAATCAAAATAATTAATAGTGATAAATTATAAATTTTAGTGGTTTTAAAGTATATTTAGAATATATTTTTACCATTTAAACCAATTTTGGGAATTAGAATTAATTTCACATTTAAACCGAACATAAACAAGTGTCAATCTTTTGATAGTTATTATCTCTTAAAAACACGCTTTTTGTTTTAACAACATGAATTAATTTTAAATTAATTTCTGCCACTTCTGTGTTTTGAATTTGGAAAAATTGATTCCATATTTGGAATCATGATTTACTAATTTTTTAAATAGGTAACATTAATTTTTATTCATTTTGAATAATTACTTCGGTAAATATTTTATTTACCAATGTTAAAGGGTAAATCCGATAAATAAGGGTAAACAAATATTATTATAACAATAATAAATTACTTTTAAACTTGTCCTAACCTTATTGGTTTATACATTTCCGACCATGGTCTTCTTTGGGTAAATTTGGGGACCCCATGGATCCACTTGTATGTGATAATGACACTTTATAGTAATTAAGTTAAAGTAAACACAAAAATGACATAAGCATATATCTTTTAGAAAAACAATTTTTACATAGTATTATATGATGGATTTTCGACTTTAAATATTCATTAGAAATATAAAAATATTTTCTACATAATGGTATTTTATTTATAATATTTAGAAATTTAATAATTATATTTATTTAGGACACAATAATGATGCAATATTTTCCAAAATAATGAAAGAATCAAATAATTGGTATTATAAATCTTAAAATAAATATAATATGAAAGTTTTGATGACATCCACGAATTTTATTGGTTAATATGACATGATAGGATTTCTTAAATTAATTTGTTCCGAATTAATAAAGTTGTTAAGACTTTAACAAAAATCAATTATTCAATAGTGTCAAAATTGACATAAATGAGTTTTTAAAACCAATATTATATTATTAATTGATATTCTATTTCATAAAATCTAAGGTTCGGCCAAAGGAATTATATCACGATACGTGTATCATTAATAGACCACTTGGGGGTCTTTTGGATATATATAGTATGTTTATTAACTATATTATATAAAAATACAAAGTGACATGGCAAATGTCAATCTAATTAACTAAGAGTTAAAACTAAAAGATAAGGTTAATATAATCACCCAAACCTGTCTAAAATCTATTGGATGGAAGTATTTCGACACATCCCCACATTATACTTTGAATAATCAACTTTTTAGCCATTAGAAACCGAATATGAATTTATTATAAATTAATAATTTAAGTTATTTTTAAAGAGCCCCTCCTTCCCCTTATAAAAGGACATAACTTCTAACCATATCATCACACCTTTAAAGCCTTTTGGTTCTGCCAAACCCTACCCAAATATTATCTCAACTTCCATAACTTAAACCTAGAGTCCTTAGTTTTATCATAAAGCCAACATAAGGAGCCCTTTTTATCAAATCAAAAAGAAGAACCCGAAGAAGAGGTAATGTTTTCACCACCCTTTTTCATGTTCCTTTCTTATTCAACTTCTTCTTCCATTGTTATTTACATTATAAAATAATAACTCAAGTATCTTCTATATACTGTGATATTATTATAAATATGGTACAACTATATTTAGTATTCTATCCATCCTTTAAATGACATGTCACCATGCGTGCGTACGTATGGACATCCGTCTCCACGAACGCGATGAGATTCATTCCCCATCATATCCATTCAAGTATAACTCTCATTTTATGATTAAAAATAATTTCTAAGGACTTTATATAATTCTGGATATGATTAAGATACAACCTATCCATAAAAACACGGCTTATGTAACAAAACATATAAAATAAAATGAGTAAGTTAACACCCAAAACGACGATATTACTAAGATATTATAAACAAAGCAATGATAAAAGAACATATATGATATCATATTAATTTATATGATTCTTTTTTAATTTAATAGCAATTATTTTACCACTATACAGGAGTTTAACCTACCCTCAACCAAGGAAAAGTTCAATTTAAGGGGTTTTCATCTCACTCATTATTCCCGTGAGATTCATGCCATATTGCCACTATTAAATTTTTTGTGGTGTATGTACTGCCCATAATTGTATTATTTGTGTAATACAATTTAATTTATGTGTATTTAAATATTCATTTTATGATAACTCTTTCATGGGATGTATGTTTCGTAAGTTACCAAATTGGTAAGGGTTAATTTTGCAATCTCTTTATTATCCGAGGTTCTTCTTATGTAGGTATCTACTGGGACATATTTATTATCCATGTCCATGTTTTATGAAATAGTTTTCAAAGGGATTCATTTAAAGGACTTTTTACTAAAACAAAATTTTAAATGTTTTAAAATTTTATTCTTCTAAATCTTTCTCATTAATGTCCATGTCTTCAAAATGGTTTTAAGAATTTATTTATATGGACATGAATGTTTTTAAAATATTAATTCCTTTCAAAAGTTTCAAGGTGGTATGAGAAACATTGACTAAAAAAGGTCTTTAAATGACTTTTTTTCCAAATTGTATGGCTTTTAAATATTTTCATGAAAAGGGGTATTTCTATCAAAGAGTTTTACAAATCATTTCCATCTATGTCAAATCTTTTAACGGATTTTAAACTTGTTTTGATGTTGATTTATTATGATACAAAACTTCCATATTGTATTCAAGGTTTTGTGATATGTTTGAATGTGAATGTATTATTTTTATACCATTCATGGTTTATGGTTAAAGTATTGATATTTCATATCCTAGTTCTTATACGAATGTTTATGTTAAGTTTCATCTTTTTCCTATGAGGAATGATTGGACATAGTTAGTGACAGGTGGAGCCCGCTATAGCTCCTCGATGCATCGGTATGTCTCACGAAACAACTAGACGTGGAATTGGCGAAGGCATTGTCCCAATTAGATTTATGGTTTTGGCTGAGGCCTTAATCATTTTTAGACATCTTGGTTGAGGCCTTGACAAAATGTTTTAGAATTTCTGGCATTATACATTCCCTCATTATGGAAATAATATTAATGGTTCATGAGGTCATTCAACTAGTAGAATACCCATGATTATGTTTTATTATGGCATTATTTACTCAACTCATATTCTTTCCATAAAATTATTCATGTTTATTATTAGTAAATGCACGTGGTTTCAATTATTCACCATGCTTAATATTTATGTCATTTTCTGTTGTATTGGTTACCCTTATTGAGTGTTTGAGCTCACCCCTCTCTATGTTTTATTTTTCCCAGGATATGATGAAGTTAGTTATGAGTTCCATGCAGCCATAATCTAGGAGTCTTGGATGTTCCTAATGAAATATATTTCTGTTGTATTTCTCTTCAAGATGTAAAGTTGAATGTATGTATGAATCTTTTTTCCAATAATATTAAACTGATTGGCCTTTTGAGGCATGATTTCCTTATGATCATGTAAATGTTATGTAATAATGCACCGACTCTTGGTAACTGGGGTCAGTTCGTTATAATAATATTAGGATGAAACTTATATAAATTATACCAAATAAGATTAAGGTTATGAAATTAACTATTGTATATAAATATATTGATTATTTCAAATTAATTAACTTTACAACACTATCATAAATTATGAGAGGAGAGTAAGAGTAGATCATTAGATAATGGTTAACAAAGATATGGATATTGTCTTCAATGATCTGAAATATTTTAAGGTTCAAGATATTCAAACAATATCTAAAGATGAAGAAAATATAGAGGAATTTGTTGAAAACCCTTCTCAAATGTTATAATGTTTAACATTGGGTAAAGGATTATATAGTGGAAATATATCTTTCAAATAAATTTAATATGGATTTTTTTCTATTTTCCTAATAAATATTCCATTAAAATATGGGTCTAAAGTGAAGATATTGAAGAATCCTCGAAGGTCACTAATTGGAGAAGTTCACCAGACAAACGATAATTCAAAGGTTAAAAGAGTATTTCTCCCTTGTTATTTAGAAAAAAATTATATTTTTTAAAGGGGGCATATATTATAATGAGTAATGATGTGATAATAATGATATTTGTAGGTAAGAATCACAATAGGTTCTTATTGATTAAAGAAAAGAATAAATTCAGTTTGTATATGTTGAATAAAAGGACAATAATTATTTTTTAGAATATTAAATGGAATTTTCAAAGGGGAAGATTATGGAATGTAGATAAATGTGTGTTTAAAAAAAATATGAAGTCATATATATGTAAAATATCCTTAAAAAATAAATTAGATATATATATAGTCAAATCTGGATTCAAAAAACCATAAGATAAGTGAAGATAAGAAATAAATATAGAAATTTACAAGAAACATAAGAATATAGATGAATAATTTATATAAATATCCATAGGAAAATATAGGTAGATCGACTAAAGTGGAATGTTTTTCAACCATATATGATGGAAGAAAAATTCAAATATATATTGGCTAGAATAATTAAGGGGATATTTCATAAAAAATTGAATATTCCATGATAAATTATCAAGTTTATTTTATGTTAAAGGATATAGTTATGAAAATTTATATATTATAAGCGGATCATATTAAAATAAAACCATGCATATAGAAGAGTCCAGCAGTAATTATAAGTAAAAATTGACTAAAAATGTAGAATAAATTATACAATATTCTCACATAAATAAGGATAATAATTTCTGATGATTGTTCTCACATGTCTCAAAAATATAAGATAAAATTCCAAATAATGGTTTGGCTGAGAAAAATAATTAAATTTTCAATATGGAGTTTTGGTACAAAAATGGTTGAGTACCTTATATAAATAATTTGATTTTAAAGAATCCTACTTTTATTGCAACATCAGATTCATTGCTAAAAAATTTATACCACATAATCCATCTTCATCTTGGCCAAAATAACATGATTTAATTGATTAGAGGAGAGGCTGTAAGAAATATCATAGTTCTAAAAACGATATTCTTACTATTTTTAAAACATTATAGAATTTTAAAATGGTGAAATAATTCATAGTGGAGTTGATATTTTATCTAAAAAACAATTGGATGTGGTTAAATTTTTTGTTTTGAAAAATTTAAAAACGAATTCAACAAATGGATAAAAATTATTAATCATGATAACTAATGAATTCAATAGAATTATATTTTTCATATTCATGTCTCACAAATCTCAATCCATATATTGATTGAAAATCATCAATAGGCATGCATAAAACAAACAAGTTTCCCTCAAAAGGATAATAAAATATAATGTTACTGAATATATAGAAAAATAGTTCTCATAATATATTGATAAGTATTTTTTTCTTTATTTAAATGATTAATATACTCACTAAAAATTGATTGGTTAGAATGAAAAATTGAATCAGTGATGATATTGTTAGGCCACTACTCATAAGGAAAGACAACTCAAGATATTTCTATATAAAGAAAATTATTATTCCAATATTAAATCATGGATTATTCCATTTTTGGTTAAATAAAATATGTATCCTCATAAAATTTTGTTAAAAAATAATCAAAATTAATTTCACTATATAATGTTTTTGGATTGAACTAATGATCAAAAAAAGAAGGAAGCAATGGTGGTAAGCTAAATGATAAATGTGGAGTTTTCCTAGGTTACTCAATAAATGGATACTCCTATTGATTTTATAGTTAAATAAAATATTGGGTTGTTTAATTTGATGGTATAAATCTATTTGAAAATAAATAACTACAAATGAATCTATTATGAATGATAATGAAGTTTATTTTTTCCAATTTAAACATGATGAAGATTCTAAATAATTAATATGTATTTAGATAAGTGATACAGATTATTCTTATTAATTTGACAATATTGATTGGATGAATTCAATATAAATAAATAAAATAGATAATTAAGATTAAACCATAAATAGTTAAAGAATATTTTTATTAGAATGAATGGTTTGAGGCAATGAATGCAGGGTTAGTTAAAATTGAAAATAATGATACATGAGATATTTTCTTTTTCCTAAGGATAAAAGTTTTATTTGAACTAAATAGGTTTCTATATAGAAGTTATATATGAAAGGTGGAATTTCTTGAGATTAAAAAGTATTATCATGCTTGTGGTAAATGGATATTTACTGAATTGAAATTATTAAATTCATTTCTTTGATTTCAATATGTGAAAAATTATAATTTTTTATTACTGTCTAGATATGCTCCAATGTTTTCAAAATGGATGTAAAGTCTAATTTTTTGAATGGTGTGAAAGATAAATAATTATACATAGAATAACCTCATAGCCTTATGATTGAATTTTGTGGAAGAAAAGTGTGAAATAAAAAAATAAAATATATATATAAACACACGTAGAGGAGATAATACATTATCGTAGATGAATATTGGAGATTCAAGGAATTCTATAGAGGGTTCATGGATATATATTTATATGTGATGAAGAAAAAAATGACATCACTATTTATGATTTTTTATTCTGATAATATCCTTTTTTATGATATTCTTAGGAATTATGTGAAGAATTGTATAAATATTTTAAGAACAAATTTTTAATGACTTTATGTAGTAAAGTGGCATTTAGGTTTGGTTTTCAAATTACTCAAAAAATTGTACAAAAATTTATCTGTTAATAAAATTATACTAATGAGATATTGAATATGTTTTTAATGGAGGAGTCTAAAAAAGTGCATACAAAATTTTGGAAGGTACAATGCATCAAAAGTATGAAGATGTGAAATTTTTTAATAAAAATAGATTCATAATAATAATTGGTAGGTTTTTTATATTTTTATGATTCAGTATTGAATATAGTAAATGAAGTTATTATTTATGTTTCTATAAATCCAATACTAATTACTAACATATTATTAAAGTGAAAAAAATTATGAGATATATCAAAAATACCATCAATTATGGGTTATCATATAAGAAGAAAGGTTATTTGGATCTGAAATGGATCAAAAATATTGAACAGTTTGGTGAAGTTGATTATAGAATATCAACATACTATGGTGTAGTTTCCATTCATAAAAAATGTATCTCTTGGAAATCAAATAAGAAATCATCATTTACCTTTAGAACTAAAAAATATGATTATGTGGTTACATCATAGAATGATATGTTGATAATACAAATAGTTAAATATCTGGAACATTTGTAAATTGTTGCTTAATATTTTTTAGTCATTGGTTGTGATTATTAAAATTCCATTAACCTTTATAATAATCTAATACAACATACTAGATCTAAATTTATTTATACAAAATATCACATTATGATGTAGTAAGATCTAGAATGTAATTTCAACTATAAATTTACACTATCCAGAAAACAAAAAACATATATCCACATTAATCCACTCATAACATTGTCTTTTTAGAATGAACGGCTATTATATGACGTGTATCTTACTTCCTAACACTGAGGTATGTGATGTTTTGAGATCCACAACATATTTAATTATATTTAAATATTTTTATAAGGGTATAATTAATCTAAAATAGGAAACCCTATTTGTTTATTTTCATTTTATATGTATTTATCACAACAACAAAACATGGTTTATCCAGCACTAGGGTTCTAACATAGCTCCCTAAAAGATCTGTTAAAAACCCCCTTACTCAGATTTATGAAAATCATTATTAATAGTGGTCTTTAACAATGCATTTTGTTAGCGTTATTAAAGGGGTTCTTTAACAGTGTTAAAAAATATTTCAAAGGGGCCCTTTATTGGCACTTATAAAAAAGAGATGATAAAGGAACACATTTATTAGTGCTAGTAAAAAAGAGCTGATAAAATGGGTATTTATCAGCGCTTATAAAAAAGTTCTCATAATGGGGGACTTTATAAATGCTTATAAAAAGGCACTAATAATAGGGTTGTCATTATCAGCACTTTTTTAGAATTGTTATTAAAGGCCATAATCCCCCCTAAATAAATAATTTATTACTAGCTCTAATAAATTGTATATTTCAATAATATATATATATATATATATATATTTCACTAATTGACACTCGAAGAAAAGGTTATGCCCATTTGGGTGCCCTATGGGATTCTTTGGACTCACATGAGGTGATCAAGGGATCCTTTGGCTGTTTCAGTCATATATCCTATTACAAGATTTAGTTTGACATGTAGTAGTGGAAAAATAGACACTCAGTACAGAAGTTATGGCTGTTTGAAATTTGATCAAATGTGGAAAATCATTAAAACCCCCAAACACCCTAAAAACCCTAAAAACTCAAAAAAGATCATAAATTTTGATATGAGAGTCCATTTGAGCTCCAAAAATAATCAAATAAAATTTTATAAAATTTTATAAAACAAAAATTGATTAAACCCATGTGATAATCAACAGAATAAAACTTATTACAGTTTCAAAAAAAATTCAGAAATCAAACTGAAACATCAAATGACCATAAATTTTGATCCGGGTGTCCATTTGGGCTCTACGACATATCGAATTGAATATTGTTACAAGATATATGCCACATATGGTCTCTAGTGGAGGAAATGATATCTATCTACTTGATTAAACCGCAAAAATCATAGATGGTCACTAAACCTGAGATTTTTTTCGTCGCCCCCCATTTCCTAAAATTCAAATGGTTATAACATTCAATTCAGGTGTTTCTTTAGCCTAAAAAACATATCATATTGAATCTAAATTTAGAAATTTTTATTTTAATAGTTTTGGAGATTAAAAAGTCATCTGAATCAAAATATATGGTCTTTTTGGGGTATTATGTAGTTTAGGGTTTTTAGAGTTTCTTATATCATTTATGTGTTTTCAAGTTTTTAAGAGTTGTTATCCATTTTAGAAAATATATATTAATATATATAAAAATATATAAATGGATAAAAAACAATAATTAAATATATATAAATATATAGATATATCATAAAATGTAAAACAAAATAATATAATGGTGTGGAAAATGTGTTGTTGTATAAGCTGGAGGCCCTAGGTTTGAAACAAATTAGTGGGTGGGGTGTACGATAAAGCCCTGATAAATGGATTGGGGAAGCAATAATAAAGTGATTTGGTTGGTGGGAAATACTGACGGGGGGGGGGGGGGGGGTAGAAATGATAGGGGTGAAAAAAATTATACCCTTTATCAGTGGGTCCCTCTTTTGTGTTTTTACAAGTGTTGTTAAAGAAAACCCTTTAACTTCAGTTACATTATCAGTTATTCAACATTTCTGATAAATAACCATTACTAGCATAGTTAATGGCTCAATTTTACATAGTGTATTGAGTGAGTGAGGAAAATTTATTAAAACGTACAATATAATCAATGGACTGAAGAATATGTAATAGTTCCACTTGTTGAATTAGTAAATTACATCATTGAAGCCTATACCAAATACTCACTTTTTTTTGTAATGATCATTTGTTATGAGGGCTTAGTGTTTATTTTTGTGTAGATAATTTATTTTAAGAAGTTTATAACACCTCATTCATATTCTCATTGTCCTTAATTTCAACTTTTTATTGAAAAGCGAGTCAAGGTTTAGTTATTTTAAAATATTAGGTTAGAAAATTTTATAATTATATGGGATGTGGAAATTGAAATATATGGTATTAGTACTAATAAAAAATCTAAATGGGGATATTTCAAAATCTATATGATGGTGATTTTTAATTTGTTATCAAAAAATATTTTAAGTTGTATTGAAATTATTCAAGTTGATTTGGAATGATTGGACATAAACTAAGGTGAGTTAAAGAAGTTCTTTGTTCTACTAAAGATAAAATTAATTTATATGAAAAGGTAAAATAAATATGTATAATTTTTTATAATTATATAATATTCAAAAGACATATGGAAAATTTTAGAATAATTTTTGAGATTTTGAAATCCTTGTCGTGTTTTATTTGACATATAGTTATATTTTAAGACTTATGGAATATTTTTTATGTAACAAACTAGCTAATGTTAATAGTAAATATATTCTATTTCCTACTAATAGTCATTACTTATATTTTAAAAATTGTATTCATCAAAATGATATTATGTAATTTCTTATTAAAATAATATATATATCAATTCGAATTGGGATTTCACGAATTATACTATTTTACATAAAATATTTATTTAAAAAATAATAGAAATTTAATTTGAGAAAATAAACTTCATTATTTATTTCTACATATAAATATTATCTTAGGAATAATTTTGGATAATTTTATCAAAATTTATGTTTTTCAATTAATAGAGAAAAATACTGATATTTGTTAAAATTCCCCATTTAATTTCATGTATTTAAAAAGTCAAATTTCATTTTCGATTAGAATTAAAATTTATTTATTTTATTTTTATCAAACATAATCTAATTTTTTTAAAATATTTTTAAAGATTTCTTTAAAAACCTTTTTTACTTCAAATGGATTCTAATGAAAAAAATGCTTTCTTCATGTTTCAAGGGTTTGAATTTAATTTAAATTCATACAATTTACTAAATTGAATTTGATAAATGTATTCAATAATTGGAAGAAGAATAATTTATATTATTTAATAATTTCAAAATAATTTTTTTCATAATTAATTGTAAAAACTGTAAAAATATGTCACCACAATTACGGTTAGAACAGTTTTATCGGTTGGATAAAATTATGTTATAAGAGATACATTGACTTATAAAATTCTACAAATTTTAATTATATTCCATTTATAGACCCTATATATTCCCATATTATGAATAAAATTCATTTTTTATATCATTTGGTTTGAGTAAGACATTAATATATTTTAATCTTCTTAACAATTACAAGCGTGTCCTTTCCCCAACTCATAAAAGGAAACCCCCTATCATCTCTCTACTTTAATAAAAACTGGGTATAAAACATACATTCACATATAAAGATTTTACATACCTCCATATGTAAAAAATTCTGTGTTTTAATCAGAAAACCAACCTAGGAAGTATTTATTTATATACCTAAAGTGGTTATCCAAATAAGAGGTACATTTTTCAATCAATTATTTTTTATTTAATACATTTTCTACCCCATTAAAATCTTATTAATCCATGTTAAAAAATATCACCATAATATTTAATATAAATATAAGGTTTAATATTAACGAGAATAACTATATCTATCTCTTCCATATATAAATATTGAAATCAAAACCATCGTTTTTGTCAAAAAGTACTACAACCATGTGAACCGATGTGATTCGTTTTCAATCACCGCCTCTCCTAAAAAGTTATAATAAATGATTTAATATTTAATTATGATATTCTAGAAATAATTATTATTTTCTAAATATAATATTTCTTTTATTTTGATACATTTCTGTCTATGTAAAAATGATAACAACGTTCGTGTCCATGTGAGGATTACCACCATCGTGAAGGGATGTGATTCGTTTTTCATCAATACATCACATGTTTGGTTTGTATATATTTATTTAAATTGGGAATAACATATTTAAGATATTATAATCACTATATTATAACAAAATCACACTTACCATTTTTCCCTAATTATCATTGAAAAATAGAATCATTACTCGTGTGTACATACGACCTATCATTTACTTTATTGTAACATAATTCATTTTTCATATCCATCATTCATGGTTTGTTTTAAAAGAATAATTATTTTATAAATATGAAAATTAGGTAATTATTATTATTCTATATATTATGTAAAAAACGACTTATTTGACCATTCTCAACTTTCCAAAGTCATATTGGACTTATGTGTCGAATATCATCATAACACCATATGTGGGATTAACCAATTAACTTATTAAATATTTCAATTAAATAAATGAAATAAATTGGTTTAAAACAATTTATTAAACCCAAAAAAGTTAACTAATTAAATAAATAATATATATAAGTATATTATTAATGATATAAATAATGTATGCGATGAGTCATACACATGATAAGTGAAACATCATATTGAGAACCTCATTTTAAATTTCATTAATAGTTTATTATAAATCATTTTATTCAATGTCCACATTAATAAAATTATATTATATATTTATTTTTATTGAAATAAATTAAATATAATTCAAATTTTATGTCATTTTTTAATTTATTTTATTTTTTCAAAAGGATTATTTTTATGTATTTTATACAGAATGTTTGGCATTATTTATTAATGTAAAATTAAATTTTTATTTTAGTGTATAATTAATAAATATATTTTACACCCTTTAAAACATTTATTTTATTATTGTAATCCTATAAAATGTTTTATTTTTTGTACATTAAAAAGAATCCTTTTCATTTTTCTTTATATTTACAAAATGGGTGTAAAATGGATTGGAAATTTCTATTTTCTGAAATTATTTTCTTATGTATGCAAATAAACCTTTTTGATTATGATAATTAAAATGAAATATTTCTTATATTATGAATATTTATGGTTCTTTTTCACTGTTAATTATTATTGGTACATATGGTATAGATCTTGATAATGGTTGAAAACAATATGGCTCTCCAATGCATTGGTAAAGGGGAATAGTTAACCAGTTAGGTTTTTCTTAATAGATTATTAAAATTTAGCAGGAAGGTAATTACATTTTAATGAGTGATTTTAAACATGAATTTGAAATTATTTCCTAAGTTATCTAAATTATTTGTCAATTCATTATATGGGGTGCTATTATAATCCTATGATACCTCCGAGTAAGATAATTAGAATAAGATTAAAGGGATGTTTACACTACATAGTAAGGGAGAATCATATAAATTTTCATGATTTTTTCCAGATTAAAACAAAACAAATATAAGTTTTTATTATTTCACTTAAGAGTTCTCATGATATTTTCTATTTAATTATTTGAATAGGTAACTTTATTTCTTAGGTATGAAAATTAATTTTTAAGATCATTGTATATTCTGAAAAAGTTAATTTTTAGGGTATTCATAGACTAACAAGTTTTATTATTTTATTTATATGTCTCTTATACAAATTTTTTCATGCATCCAATTTTCTCAAAAAATAATACTAGGTTATAAGTATTAGTAGGGACCAAGATAATTTGAAAATGAAAAATGTAAAGTTGTTTCATAAGTGGAAAACATTATATATTTTGATTTCATTGTTAAAAGATAGATATTGAGTGGAAGTGTCCAATTTTTTATTTAATATTTGTTTATGTAATTGTAATGACTAAATTCAATAAAAATAAAAACCTAAATGATATCCTGTAATGAAAGAAAACTATTTCTTTTCTAAATATTCAAATTGACATATTTATTAATGTTGGGTCCTAATAGTGGTTATCATAGGAATGTTTTATATAATTTTAGAGTTTGGGATAACGTAATTAAATACACTTAGAATATTCTATTTTTTTCATGATATTTAATTTTAAGAATAATATGTAGATTCATCTAAAATATATAATTTATGAATGGTTTTCCATAGAGAACACTTTGATTCCTTCTAAATTAATAACATAGAATCTTTTGAATTGCAACTATGTACCTTTTTTACCAGGTATCTTAGTGTACAATGGATATAAATTGTGGATTTATCTATTATAGTGGGAAAATATATCTATGATAGGGGAATATGACTATAATAGAGTATTTTATTAGACAAAAAACGCTCGCACTATGTTAATATTTTGACCTAGAGATAGTCGAAGGGTGGATTAATGTTCTAGTAAATACAATCAAAGCCATGAGTAGTTTGGATAATTAAAATTTAACTCTTTCTATTTACCATTATGGGGGTCAAGATGATCAAAGGTGGTGAAGATTTAATAATTAAAGTGAAAGATATGATATCGACTCCATGGAATGTGATATATTTATTACGTTTTTCTTTTGGAAGTGCATTATTAAGTCTTTTTACTGTAATAAAGATAATAAATTATTGGAATTAAAGAAGAATCAGGAAGATTTGTGGCTATGTGATAAAGAAAAATGCACCTGATTAGTCACCAAATTGTATAAGGATCTTTATAGTAATATTAATAAGTTTTACTCAATATTAAACCATTATATTAAAGAGAACTAGCATGTCGTGAATTTAAATTTTATGTGAAATTTTTTCACTATGAATAGAAGGTATAATATAGTCTAGTGTTGATCACATATTCAGTGAAAATAATGAGAAAAAAGGTCCTTCCAATGTTAAAATGGGATGAATACATCAAATAAATCTAAATTAAAAAAAATATTCCAATTTGTGAAATTTTTTCTTAAATGAAACCTAGGGAATGAATTATAAAATCTAGGTAGTGATTCAATTATTGTGTTGTTGGGAATATGGTTTGTTATAGAAACAAAAATAATCTTGATAGTGGTAAGATCTATATTCATAAACAGTAACTAATGTGATTTAAATTTAATTAGATGGGTAATTAGGTGGATGCATTTCTAAAAAAGAGCATGAATGATGGTATGAATCTAGACGATAAAAATACAGGTTTGGTGAGATCCATTACAAGTAATTTAGAAGATATTAATCCATCAAATTATGTGGTAAGATGAAACTAATTAATTAATCAGATTATGATAATGTCTTGTTTGATATTAGATCTACATATTCTTTAATAACTAATTTTTTTTGGAAAAATAAAAAATCTCCTCAAAAAGGAAGTGAGTAAATTTTGTAAAAAAACATGTGTTAGTATTTAGTAAATATGAAATTATAAATATCTTCTTGTAATAATCTATGTAATGGTTTTCCTTGAAATCCATATTTTTCATACCAATTGTTGAAATTTTGATGTCATTTTTTCAATGGGATGGAATTCAGTTTATCATAAAATGATATATTACAAATCCAAATAATTTATTTTTTTAAAATGATTTAATATTTTTATATATGAATAAAATCCTAAAATTGATAAGAAATCAAGATTATGAGAGAATATTAAGATATAGGAATGAAATTTATCTTGATCATATTATTAAAAATAAAGAAACTGTTCAAATTAATGATGTTATAGTAGTAAAAGAATATCAATAAATTTTTTCTGATGATTTTAAATTAATTATCTATAAACAATAAGTTGGTTTTAGTTTTTAATTATTTCCTTATGCTAGTAAAATTTAAAACCATTCTTATCAAATGGATCAATTAGTATCTCAATAATTGAAAAATAAGTTTTAGTAATTTCTCAAAGAAGGATTCATTCATTCTAGGACATCACAGAAAAGTGATCCTATTTTATTTTCTAGAAATTAATATAGTTCCATTATTACTTGAAGGATTTATTTTCATTGAATAAAATAAATATTTGTAATAAATATGTGTCTTTTTATATTGATGACTTGTTTGATAAAAAACATGGAGATTATTTTTTTCATCAGTTCATCTCTAGTCCAAGTACTATCTGTTGAAGGTACAAGAATATAAAATCCCTAATATGATGTTTCATTCAAGGTATAGGTACTCCGAGTATTTGTTTATGCTCATTATAAAAGTTAATTTAACTATTAGTATTCATTTATTTTTGGAATATTGTTTTCTATATAAAATTTTATATTTTTTTTCTATTTATTGATGATGTTCTGGTATATTCTAAAACACTTGAGTACAATAAAAAATATTTAAGGATTTTTTTGAAAACCATGAAAGAAAAACGTTATGTAGAAAATTAAGTAAATGTGAATCCTGATTATATAAAATTTCATTCCATGTACATATCAAAAGAAATGATGGAATGACTTGTGATCCTACTAAAACTAAAGTGGTCTAGGATTGGAGAAGATTTATAAATTTTTCTGAGATTCATAGTTTTCTTGGATAAATAGGATATTAATGGTGAATTTTTGAAAACATTCCATAGTTATCAATCCCCAAAAGAATGTAAATATGAAAATGATTCATGTTCATCTAGATAAGGTAATGCAATGAATGTTTCCATGAATAAAAAAAATATCACTGGTGAATAGTACAGTTTTGGAACTTTTCTCCAGAAATGGATAAATTATTATTTATAATGATACTTAATTTAATTGAAATGGTATTGTTTTGATAAAAAATTATTGGGTAATTAATTACACATTACATAATTTTAAAACTCATAAGAAAAATTATCCTACACATAACCATAAACTAGTGAATCTTGAGTTTATTTTAAATTTTAGAGACACCATTTATATGAATCAAAGTATGAAATTTGAAATGATAATAAAAGTTTTATATTTATGGTCACATAGAAAGAGTTGAAATTGAAGTATATGATGTGACTAGAATTTATAAAGGACTATGACTCCAAAATTATTTTCCCTCAAGGAATGGAAAATACAGTATTCAATGATTTAAGTAAGAATAATAATAAATAATTAAATATGATATGTTTGGAACCAGATTCATTTCTCAAGGGTTTTATGAGTGTCATATTATAAAATTTACATATAACTTCATATTTTTTGTTTTAGGTGATAATGAAATCATCTTTTTCAAATTATATTAATAATGAATATAAATAAGGCTATATATTACATGAAAAGGTTGAATTGGTTAATAATTAGACATTTCTAAAATGTAATATTGAAAAAGTATATTTTTGAAGATTAAAAAAACTTTTATGTGCTCATGTGACCCAAATTTGATGAAATAAATATAGAGTGAGGATCAAAGATCTCCATTTTTAATTCATCATTGGAATATAAAGATGTATATATACATTCAATAACATATCTTGTGGAAATGATTATAGAAAGATATCTCTAATTATACTATGATATAATTGAAATGTCAATAGGTTATCGTAGGAAAACAATTTCTAAATGGGATGATTTATCCATTTCCACTTTCAGAATGAAAATGAGAGAATATTTTTATGAATTTCATGGTGGTATTAGTAAATATATATCCATGTAATGAAGTGGTTGGGGTAATTATTTATCAATAAAATAAACATAATAATTTTATTTTTATTTGAGATCATATATATTTAGATAATTGTTTTTGAATTTATTTTAAAGAAATAATAATATTACATTGAGTCCCTCTTTCCATTCTTTTGAATTATAATACTATATTTACCTATAATTTTTAGAAAATCCTCAACAAGTCATTAGGCATTGAATAAAATATTATAACTTCCTTTCATCCTCAATATGAAGAAAAATCAGAGCGAATGATTAAGAATTTGGGGGATATGATTTCTGTTTGGTTAATGGATTCTTAAGGTATTAAGAACAACGTTTTGTTGTGGTTTATTTTTATTATAATAACTGTTTCCATTCCATTATATAGATGGAACCTTTTGAAGAAATATATTGAAAGTAATGTCAGGATCCAGCTTGTTGAGATGAATTTAGGGATATAAGGTTTTGGGGTGAGAATTGGCAGAATAAATGTTTGAGAAGGTATTTAATATTCCACAACCCAAGAAGATAACATAGTGAATGAATAAATTTTATGTAGATAAATGGAGGAAAGATCATTATTTTGAGGATGGGGGTAATGTTTTTATTAATTTATATCTATAGAAAAGTGTTAATAATTATTTTAAAAATGGTATTTTGATTCAATTTTTCATTTTACTATATGATGTTATACTAAAGAGTCGATTCAATTTATAATGAGTTTCCTTACATCCAAGTTTATCTCAAGAGCATGACATCATTCATTTTTTGTTATCAAGAAAACATATATCAGATTATTCCTATGTTTTGATCCCTGAAGTAGTTCAGTTGGAAGAATTACATTCATATGGGGAACTACCTATAAATATTTTTGTACATTATATAAAAATTATTTACTAATAAATTTATTTACCATGTTATTGGTTTTTCGAAAACAATATTCTTTAAGAAGAGATATGGGAATCATAAAATTCTATGGATGAAAAATATACCATCTTATTAATATCATGAATAAAATAATGAGGACATAATTTCCAAATGGGGGATAAAATTTTAAAAAGCATAAAATTTTATTAGAAAATAAATTTCACACACAATTAATATTCATTAATAATATTTTAAACATTTGTATTAATTATAACAATATTTGGTAATTTTTTTATCTAAAAAGAAGATGCTTTATTTATAACATAATTTCATTATCCTAACTTTTATCATTTTATTTAATAATTTGATTAAAAAATTATAAACAATTTGTTTGAGAAAATTAATTTCATTTTTAAATTCAATTGGTCCATATTAACATAGGATTCATTATTATTAATTTTCAAACAAGTTTGATTGATGAATAAATTGAAAAAAATAACAATTTTTATTGAAAGTTGTCTTTTTCATTCCATGTATTCCTAGAGTAACAATATATTTTGGAAAATTTCAAATATAATTATTTCATTTTGATTTAACATAATACAAAAAAATTTATTGTAATCCACATTATAATTTAATTTGGTATAAAAGTCATCCTTTACTAGAAAATGATTTTTTCTAAGTGAACTTTGTTCTTCGTGTTTTAAGAGAATAATTTTAAATTAAATTATTATTATTCCATTGATATAATATGATAAGATAAATCCATATTTTTAGTCAATTCATTTAATATTTTTTAATATATAAATCCAAATTATGTTCCATAATGAAAAGTAAAAACCTTAAAAATCTATTATCACGGTTAAGGCTAAAAATGTTTACATGGGAGATAAATTCTATGATAAAGGATAAAATGGCCTATGAACTTTTATAAACTATATTTTATGGAAATATGCTATTTCTATCTCATCTAATATTAATAAAGGTTAAATTTTGGATCCATTTGGTATGAGTAATACAATAATATATTTTAATCTTTTTAAACATTCCAAGTGTGGCCTATCCCCCACATATAAAAGGACACCACTCCACTCTCCTAAACAAAATATAATATCACATTAGATTTTAAAAAAATTTGACAAATAAATTCATTAAATTCCATACCATTTATTATAGTACTTTTATTATCAGAGAAACACCTAGTAAGGCTTTATGTATAAACCTAAAGAGGTTGTCTTATGAAGAGGGTTGGATTTACACTGAACCATTTTATTTTTTTCTACCTCCCAGAAATATAATGAAACCATTTTGAAATAATAAAAAGTGGTTCTTGAATAGAATGAGTTGTTTTAGGTTAATATCTAAGCTATATCCATCTCTGTCTTGCATCAAATGATAAATTAAATCATCATTCCTGTGTATGATGGATTACCACCACACGAACCAATGTAATTCATTTTTCATCACTACCTCTCACAGCTAGTTACAATGATGGATTTATTATATAAATAGGATATTATTTAAATCATTATCATTATATAATGATAATATATCTTCTTTTTCATACCTTTATATCCATTGAAAAATGAAAACTTCAATCATGTGTATGTGTGGATTACAACAGCCACGAAGAAATGTAATTTCTTTTTCATCCCTGCATCACATATCCAGTTAATACGTCTTTATTTAAATATTTAATAACATAATTTTGATATAATAGTCATAATATAATATTAAAACAATTAATACCATATTTCTATAATGTTCATTGAAAATGGAAATGTTAATCGTGTGTAAGTATGGCCTACCATCACCGTGATTGTTACATAATTCAATTTTAATAAACATCATTCATTATTGGTTTTAACAGTATAATTTATATATAAAAATTATAATTTTTTTCATTATTATAATTTTTTATATTATTGAATAATGACATCTTTATCCATTTTCAACTCACCACACTCATTTTTTACCTATTAGTTGAATATTAAAAAAACCCAAATACAGAATTTACAGATTAATTAATTAAAGGTGTCATTGAATTAAATTAAATATATTGTTTAATTATAAAGTATAAAACCAATAAATTACTATTAATAAATATAATAATTTACAAAATTTTATTATATAAGAGATAAAAAATGTACTTGGAATGTCAAACATATGTTAATGGTAAATTTACATTAAGATCCCCATTTTATATTTTTTCATGATTTATTTTGTATATCATTTTCTTCCATATACCTATTCATATTTTTTTATGTATTTATATTTCGATTAATTAATTAGAAACGAAATGTTTCATAACATTCAAATTTATTTCAATGGTTTTCTAAAGGACTATTTTTTACATATCTTATATAGAACATTCTATCTTTCATTCTAATTAGAAAAAAATATTCTATTTTAATATATAAGACATTATAATATTTCTCCACTATTGTAACCATTATTTTCAGTTTTTATTACATTTCATGATTTTATATTGTCATAAAAGAATATCCCTCCTTATAGATGTTCATATTATTTTCAAATATGTTTTTAAATGGGTATTATATTTCAATATACAAAAAACGTTTTCCTTATAGATGAAATTAATATTTATATGATTATGATAATTTAAATTAAATAATTCTTATATTATGATTCATTAAACTTTTATATGATTATGGATGAGATATATATTACTCATTATTATTGGAGATACTCATACCGTTCTCCAATGCATTGAGTAATGGGATAGAGTTAACCAGATAATTTTCTCCTAAGAGATTAACAAATTTCAAAAATAGGGTATTTCAGTTAAAGATTTATTTTAAGGATGATGTTGGATATTTTTCCCAAGTTACCTAAATTAATTATATTTTATTTATATGGGGTATTAAGGAAATATTATGATTTCACAAGTTAATATAATGAACATAATATTAAATGGAAGTCGATGCTACATATTAATGGTGAAATGTATAAATTTTCCTATTTTTTAATTATTTGTAGAGAAAAATTTATAGTTTTTGTATTTCCATTAATATTTGTTTGGAGTGGAATTGAAGTTTATTCATTGGTTAAAAAAAATTTTATTTTGAGTACAATTTATAATATGAAAATGGAAATATTTTATGAGTATTCATTGACTAACTAGTTTCTTTATTTATTTATATATATCCCTCAATGATCTTTTTAAGATCAAACCAAGGTCTAAAATATTTTTCATTGGGTTTTAAGTTTTTATAGAGAAATGTATGTGGTTGAGATGAAAAATGTCAAGATATATCATGTAAATAAAACATTTTATATCATAAAAGTGTAGTTTTGTGAAAATATGGACAATGAGGGGAAGTTTCCACTTTTTGATGTAATATTTTTTTATGTAAGGGTGAAGTAATATTTATCTAAAACTGTAAACATAAAATATATTAAGGTAATAAATAAAAATAATTATTCTTCTCGAGAATAAATTTTAGGGATTTTTTTGTCTGATCTATATAATGAATGTCCTGTTGTAATTCAAAAAGACTTGTGAAAGATTTTATATGACTTTGTTGAATTTAACTATTTTTTAAATAACCAATCAGTTTTATTAAAATTGGGATATTGGGGTTTTAAAGTTATTATTCTAATATATAATCCTTATGATAATCTAATATTCTAAATAGTTCAAAATATAATGAGATTTTGACAATTCCATAATTGAATATATGATTTAAGGATAATTAATGATGATGAATTTTTTATGATCGTTAAAGAAGAAATCCATTCCATGAGTCTATTTGAAGAGAAATAACATCAAGATTTGGATCATATGGTAGAGAGGGAATCCAACAATAGTATGATAGCCACACTATAAATTTTTATAATGTAATTATTATGAATAAATATTTATGACCCAACATATGATTATGCTATCAGACCATTATAACTATATGGAATGTGGTGGTTTTCATAGGTTATGATGTAAGTGCTAACACCATGAGGTATTATGCCTAAAATATATCTACTAGGATATATAGAATAAGTTCATATGGGTTTTGAAGAATATTTGAAGCATAATTTTCTTGGTCCCAAAAGAGATATAATATTATTATAAATAATACTCTTTAAAATGATTGAATAATATTTATGGCTTATATATTACATCTATATCTCAATTATGATTTTCAATTTTCAAATATGTAAATTTATTATATGATTTTATGTATAATGATGTGAGAAGGATATATAATGAATTACTTCTAAATTAAAAAGAAAAAACATTCCAACAAAATAAGCAAGATAAGATCTTAAAAACCAGATGATAGTGATGAATGAATATTTTCATTCAGTCGAGAATGAAGAATATCACATTCACTCTGTTTTTATGATAGAAACATTTATTGGTGAATCTTTTTAATATATGTATTCTTCTACCTATTTCATTGATTTGGTTATTAGATGAATTCCAATATGGTTCTAGTAGTTTTACAAGTTCTCATTCATACAAATTTCTTATTTATTTTCTTTTAATAATGGAAGAAGGTCCATGCATAGGGTAATAACAACCAATGTCTTGGGATATATTCTTTTATCATAGAGGTGATCCTTGTTAGCACACATGTCATGTTCTTAATTTTACTATATCATTTAGCTCTTGTAAGGAATCTGGAATAATCATGACAGTGTTTGGGTTCGAATTTAAAACTATACATTCATTGATTCACCCGTAATTTCTTTTCAATTAATATGTGATCCTTTCATTTTTTTTGGAAATTACAATTTCTTTTTTAAAGATAAAATCAGGTTTATTTATTTGGAAATGATGATAATGTGGGAACTCAAAAATATTTTATATGTTATGTAATCTATGGATGTGATGATCTTATTTCATGTATGTGTATCATGAAATATATAGTTTTACTTTTCACTACTTGGGAATAATATATTTACATAACTAAATTTATTAAAGAGGCTATTTGGTTAAACAGAATGATAGATGAGTTATCATTTTTTATTCTAGAATAATTAAGGGATATTGTGATAGTACCTATGAACCCAATTTATTTAGAAATAATTTTTTATATGGTTGATCAAAGAATATTGATATTTGTGAGTATTTTAATATAGATTTTATTATGACTATGATGATGTGTGATAATTAGATACACAATTCCAATAACCAAAATGATAAAATTACAGCGATTTTATCATTATTGATATTTTTTCATTAATCAGAATTAATGAATATAATCATAATAAAGGTAACATAGGATTTAATGAAAAACATTAAACATGATTCTTTTTTTGATGGTGGATATTTTGTGAAATATGGTTTTAAAATTTTAAATTAAATCTATTCATATTTTATTTTTCTTATTCATAATAAATTCAATGAAATTCCCTTAAAATATATTTGGATTATTATTTTCCATATTATTTATTTATTTTAGTTTTTATTTTTAGCATCAAATATCTTATTTATAGTCATTTATATTTGTTATCATTTGGATATTTCCCTCATAGTCTTCCAAATATATAGATCTTCTATTTAGTTTTATGTATCCTCATTAATATTGGGTGGCTTATTATTATGAAATTCATGTATAATGAGTTGTTACATAGATGATTCCTTAAATGGAATGTTTAATAATGTACATACACATTTATTGAAGAACTACACTGCTTATTAGAGCATATAAATTCACCAAAATGTAATGATTTTCTTCCAAATTTTGGATTTGAGAGGTAATTTAGTCTAATTAATTTTTGAGAATGAAGCCTATGTGGGATCCTTGTTTGGAAAAAGGATAAGACAAGATGGATTGATGGGGGATAACTTTGAATTGTCCCTTAGGTTATTTCCTATGAGTACAACAATACAATCCTTATAGATTAACAAATAAGGATGCCTCTATTAGATATTGGTAGAAACATATTTTACCAATTGATTAGGAGGATCACCCTATATTAATCTATGAAAAATAATACTAATTCATCATCTTCATCCATAACTGAGTTTCGGTATTAGGACATGGAAATATGTGTTTTTTTCCTTTTTTTCATTTTTTATTTACTATACTCTATTTCATCATTTTAGATTTGGGGCGTCATTTGGTTACGTCATGGAATGTATGATGATAGCTTATTATTATTAGTTTGATCACCACTACTTGAAAAAACAATTTCTATTTCCTTAGATAAATTATTGTATAATTTACAACATTAGTATCTTGTATTCTAGTATTAATTAATCATATATCATAATGAAATTTTCTGGTGGTGTTCTTTCCTGGAACATAGGTCCAGCATGACTTCAATCATGTTAAAATATTATGAGTTTTTTCTATCATAAAATATTTAATTAAGTGTTCTTGTTTGGATTCTCCATGATGTGTTTATAGTTTTTTCATAATAAATAAGTTTTATCTATGGAAATCAAAAAATACTATTATATTTTATTACATTTTAGGCCATTTAATACAAACATGCACAAAAATACAACCTATAACATAAAAAAATCAATAAGGGCTTATTTTGATATTAATTTTAGTTCATTTGACCTTAAGTGGGTGATGAAATATTTGATAAATCTTTTAAAAATTTTGTTTTGATTCATGATTATGACATATTGGTAAATTTATTTATTATTTATTTATGAATTATGATATCTATTAATCAATATTATGAATCCTTAATTAGGTTATGGGTTGGTTATATTGAGTTTTGATATTGTTTTTTTATTTTTTTCATATACACACAAACTTCTTGCAATGTCCTCATTATGAGTGTGAAAGAATTTTATGGTAAGAGGCATTGGTGATATATATTCCATTAGCCTCTCGATTAATGATTACATTCTCAATGGTGGTTGTTCCTATTTAGATTATGGTAGGAGTTTTAATATAATTATATTAGTGAATAATTTGAGGTTATGTCCTAAAGTCCATGATTGATGAGTATTATATAGTTTAATAATTATAACCCTTATTGAAATAAATTTTTTTGTATATATCCTCATATTATATTGGCCAGTAAAAATTTCACCATGTTATGTTGATATTTGGATTTTAGGTTTCCCTCAAAGATGACATGGTGTATAAAATTTGTGCAAAAGGTTGATTGCTAATGTATCCTCAAAAGTGGTATGAATTATTTCATGAAACACATGATGGAGTGTCAAAACTCATGAGGGGTAATATATATAATTAACTTTGAGATGTATATTTTTATTTTTTATCACATGTTTGTATGTTAATATTTCATGTTTGTTGCTTACTACCCTAGTTGACATATAGATCCAGATAGATTTATATCTTCCCCATCGGTATTTGGATGTGATGATTTGGATTATGAGGCACTATGAGTGGAATTTTCTGTCCCTTAAGAGGTGATGGATGGAAGAATGAATTAAATATAACCTAGATCCATCAATGTACCCCCTTGTGGTAAGACGATGACCATATAACTATTTTCTATGGGTTGATGAAGACTAGATATGTGGGCCTAGTTAATAGTATGATACTAAGCATCTATGTTCTTGTATTGAAATATATCCCATGTGATGGATTTTTTAATATGAGAAAAAAAGTCTGATGTAATCTATTGATTTTTTAATAGATTACTAGATAGGACCAGGGAGATGAGTTGGGGTGTGGTGTGATCAGTATGAATGTTATTTCAAATTGTAGGTACTTTTTATTTTGTTTTTCTTTTTGATTTATCACCTGATTCTTATTCAATTTTTTTGATGATTTGGACCCTCTAGAATTTCCCACATGTATCATGTTTAATTTTTGAATAGTTATTTAATTTTTGATGAAATTTTACTTCTAGTTTTTTTTTGGATTACTTGTTTTATAGTTTTTTTCTATTATATTTTGCGGTATTACTCATTAAAGGGATATGAGGTGAAAATTATGTTTGGTGGGAATCAGATACATGATACATGGATGATTATATGTTCTCCCTTTTTGATCCAAACTATTTATATGAGATTGGTGTTAATAAATAACTCATTTATTCATGATGGTTTTCTAGTTGTAGATCACAAGTAGTTAGGCCCTATCAATAGTTTCACTAAACAATGGTGTGTTTTCATGATGCTTGAGCTTTCTAGTAGTGTAGGATAAGGATTTTTTTAGTTGTTCGTGTTGTTATGTTTTTTATGGTTGAGTTTTTTTAATAATGACATTCAACCCACTCTGATTTTCTTGCAGATACATTTGATCAAAGTATCACTCATTGTGTTGAGGAAAATGAATAACCCCACTATGATATTTGTCTCACACACTAACTATGTATACATCATTGGTATCAATATATATGGGTAGTAATCAGGTCTTATTTTAGGCATAGGTAAATGGTGATACATTGATTCATGGATGATGATAATGATTGTACTAGAGTTCAAGGAATCATCTATAGTTGATCATGTGAGTTAGTCTCATGCCCATTTTAATTTTCCTTTTTAGTTACTATATTTCCTATGTTTCAGCTACTGGAACCTCTATTTATTTATATTTTATGATTATTTTGTGTGTTTGTATTTATGTGTGTTTTTTGGTTTCTTATTTATATAATTTTAATCAATGTGGACTTTTCTTATATTATATTTTGGAATGTCGGGGTCCTCTTAGAGCCCTGATATATGTTTACATGTTTTTGGTATGCTTTTTTGTATAAATCCATCATAATAAGTTTTCATCCAGGTCAAGAATTTACCATGGTATTCACTATAAGGACCTATTACATCCATAAATTTCTGAATACCTCTTTATCTTTCAATAGAATCTGGCATACATGGAGTAAATCAAAAATCCTTATTTCGAACCTCATTTTAACTGTGGATATCAAATATTACCATCGAATGTTTTTTACTCAAAATGATTACAAATATATGATCATGACTTAAAGGAACAAATTATATATCGTGTTGAAGTTTTGGCATTAAATATAATTCACTTCCTTAGTAACTTGGCCACTTAATATTTTTTTAGTTATTTGCATGATCATAAAGATTCGAAGTGTTAGTAGAGTCATAATAAAAGATTTATGTATCTTATTACAATCCATTTAAATAGAACAAATGTTACCAAGTTGTTCCAATGATAGGATAATGTTCTTTTAATCTTCATGTTTGATGAAGTCCAATGTTATTTAATTTTTTTCATTCATCCGATTAAATAAGAGATTAGGTATAACTCTTGTTAATATTAAAATATATTGAATATTTCCACATATAATAGTTGTGATTATAATATTTTTTATTGAGGTAGTTCATGAAATTAATGAAATGGTTTCTTTGTATTTTCATACTAATCCTAAACAAATTTGGATTAAAACTAACTTGTTCTATTAAAAAACTTATCTATCATTTAATTATAGAATTTAATGAAGTTCATTTTTTATCTAAAACTATATTTCATAGTATATTTAATTTTTTTTCTAATTCCAAACTATTTATTTTCATTTGTTAAGTGGTATATTATAAGTTTATTATTTTTTATGTTTTATATCATTTGTTAAAATGATCTATCTTATCCTTATAACTTCTAGACTATTAATTACATATAGTAGTTGAAATTTATTATGTTTGTAAAATAATCATTTCAAACCCATATTTAATTTTATTTTCTAGGATAAAATTTCAAGTAAATTAATGCCTATTTTTTCATTATACAAATGCATGAAATAGAAAATATTATTTTTTATTGTAGTTGGATTACCTATCAAAACATTGTAGAATCTGAATCCATTCATAGAATCCATCTATAAAGGCAATGATTATGATTACAATAGAAAAAGGATAATAAATTTTCAAATAGTTCTTATAGTGAAATATTTTAGATTTTGGGTTGGTAACTACATGATTACTTAGAAGGAGGTACCAAATTATTCTCATTAATAAAAATAAAAATCTCAAGAACATTATAATATTCAGAATTCTATATTTTATTTGATGAAATAGAATATTAATATCCATATATATTCCTGGAAAAAAATAATTGGATTTAGATTAATAGATATAATAATCAATTTAGTAGATTAAATGATTCAGATACACATTTATTAATGTATAGAGAGTATTTTCAAGTATTTCATTTTAATTAATGAGAATCAACTAATTAAATGAGTCAATGATTTTTTACTTTGGAAATTGTGTTCAACTATTATTGAGAGAAAAAGAATAATTATACATATCCAATAGAGGATATTATTGACATAATTTTGAAGGAGTGGGAATATAAAATAATGTAAATAAATTACAAAGAATATATATTTCTTAGTTTTAATGACCATATTGTAACATTGAAGTTGTACAAGAATAAATTTAAGCTAGTTTAGGAGAAAAAAAATAAGACAAATATAATTTTTTATTCTATTAAATACATAGATGAGAACTCTAATACATGAACTTCAATGAATATTTCTAGAAATTGTTTAGATAATATAAATAAAGAGCATAATATAGTTAAATTTTCTAAACATGCAAGGCATAAAAATATGATTACCGGGAATAAGAAATTCAGGAATCATTATCAAAATGGTAGAGGAGATAAACATGAAAATTATTTAATAAGTGATAAGATGTTATAAAGTTTATATTTTATCATGTATTTATATAAGAGATCAGGGAACATCAGATCAGAATGTCAATGAGTAATGAGAAATTTTACCAAATCGGGAAGATACTGAAGGAAAAATGTAGCGAAGTTTCCTAATATGATGGACAACTAGAGTGTGAATGAAGAATCATGTTCTAATAGTTAAGAAAAGAGTAATGTTAATTAGAATAACACTATATTATGTGTCATAATTCCATTCAATAATCCAAAAATTAGGGAAAATCTAACTACTGAATCATATATGTATTTTTCTCATGTTTCAAATTTATATTGTGATTTCGATATTGAAGATGACACTTTAACTTTTATAGAAATTGTTGAATATGTTAACGTCCTAGAGAAAATATATGAAAACATATGGAAACACTAGAATCAGTATATGTAATATATTTATAAGGTAAATGATATTTTTTCAAAATATAATTTGACTTCAATTTGAAATATATTTCTATTTCAACCTCTAATGATAAAAAACGTTATAAAACCTATTCTCATCATTTACTATCTTACTAAGGTAATTTTAAATTTTAAATTTTTTAAGGTGGATTTTTGATAATATTTTAGAATCATTGAGTCCATCTGGGTAGTTTTATATATTTTTTATACAAATTTCATTCTGTCATAATTTCAGATCATTTATTTTATTTTAAAGATCCCACAATTGTGTAGTAATTATAAATTGGGAGGTTAATAGACGAATCATGACTCCTAGAAAAAAAAATAGTCATTGGAATGATTTGACACTCAAATTTGAATAGATATATTAGTTGGTAAACATCACAGAGTTGAATAAATGTGTTTTCTGGTGGTATTGTTTCATAATAGTTCCAGAATGAAAAACATCTGGGTACCAAAGTTTTAGTTTCATTGATTTTATGAGAATGGGTTTCTATAATAAATGGTACGTGGATAGATATTTTTCTAATACAATAGTTAGAAACTAGTCTAACTTCTTGAGGTTATAAAATGTTGTGGGTGGAAATATTAAATTTAATAGTAATGGAAATGGAAAAATATTTAGAATTGGTGATGTTTCCATTATTGGTGATACAGTAATTTTTAATGTTCCTTATGTTGTAGAGATTAATAAAAACCTTAATATAATAATTTAGTTATGTGATAAGTGTTAATTTATTATCTTTGATAATAAATAATGTATCATTATATTTTGGAAATGAATTCACATCTTATCCACTGATATGAATGATAATATTTAGACTATCGACATAGAAGAACATAATTTCTAAGAATTTACTTGCATAAAAGTGATATATGATAAGTATTATCTTTATTAAATATGGTTAAGACATATCCATTTCCTAATACTAGATAATATTATTGAGAGATAACTTGAAGAGGATCTTTTATAAGTTTAATTCTCCTAGTGTCAATGACCCTTTGCAATACAGAAGTTATTATATGTTATTCATCATACATAATGGTGATGTATCCACTTATAGACCATTATTAATAGTTCACGTTGTTTTTCTAGGAACAGTAAATACTAGTTGTATCGGAAGAAAACACAATGTTACTATCTTAATATAATATTACAATATATATCCTTTTGATTATGTTTGTGGTACTAATTAGTTGGACAATCATTTTTAAAAATGTTTTCTTTGCTTGTTAAAAATGTGAAAAACAATCGTATTATCACTATCCAAAGGGATAATGTTAAATAGTTTGTAAACTGTATGATAGAAACAATTTTTAGTGATAAAGGACTGAAAAATAATTTTTTCTCACCAATAATTCAACAATAAAACATGATATAATAATGGAGTAATATAAGACACTATGAAAACTCTCAGCATATTATTTGTGAATATTGTTTCACTGTGATTTTTTGGTATGAATAAATTAGTACTAATTGTTTACCTATAAATATATCTTTAAATTTTCTAGTATTAAAAACATTTTAGGAATTTTATAATCAATGTGAGACTTACCTTAAATAGTTTGGTACATTTAGATGAAATTTAATCATATTGAATAATAAATATAATCTCTATAAATTTGAAAAACTATTTGATGATGGATATTTTATTGGTTACGAAATCATGGGAAAGTAATATTGTGTTTTCAATAGATTACTAAAGACCAATGATGAAAAGTTTTATACTATGTGTCATGAATCTTATTCTTATATGGATGCAAAATTTGATGGTTATAAAATAAATTTTATTAAAAAAAAATCTTAATAACATTCAAAAGTTAAACTACATACATCATTAATTATCATTTATATTTTTTTATAAAATTTAAACACATATTATATGATGAATAACCTACCTTTTTACCTTGATACATGAAGAAATTAAAGAATTATCACACTAATAACATCATGGGTGATATAGATGAACCAGTTCAAAGCAACATGTTTTTTTGGAATTAGTGTGGAAATCATTCATTATTACATTATTTTTAACTAAAAATAATATGTGATTCATTTGGTGAAGAGGGTTGGATAATTTATATACAAGAAGTGATCATTCAATTTGAAAAGAACAAGGTTTGATATTTTTTGAACTTCCTTGTCATCATCCTGTTCTTCTAGTAAAATGCGACTTACAAAATACATCTAATTAGAATTGAATCCTTATTCAGAATGAAACTAGATTCATTATTATGCATTTTAATTAAGATGAATGGATAAACTATAAATAAATATTTTTATTAGTTTGAAGACTAAAATCATTCATTATTTTTTTAATATTCATATATAAAATTAATTTTACACCACTTCTAGTGAGTATAAGAAGTTCTATCAGTAAAAGTAATGTTTTCAAGGATGTTAATATAATAAAAATCCTTGTTTGGAATGTTGAAATTTTTTAGAACCATTTTATAGACTTAATAAGGTACTTTAAATGCATAAAAATCCCTAATAACATGGTATGATAAAATATCAATATTTTTACATGATATTTATTTTTAAATGTAAGAAAAAATTGTATAATTTTTATTTAAAATGTTCTTAATGACTCTATTGTTGGGAAATAATTCATCAATGTAACATTGCATTGTTTTTGTGTTGATAGTGTTTATTGACAAAGCGACTTTCCATAGTCAGTTTTGGAGTTCCAGAGATATTTTTGAAAACATATGTCGAAAAAGATCCAAGATAATAGAATGGTTTCTCTAGTGTAAATACTTAAAGACGTGTCTATAATGTGGAATAATTTCATAGTGTTTTAAAATATTTACTGTCCAAAATATAGAGGATGAAAAAAGTTATTTTTGGAAACATATTTTCATATATTAGAAAATCATTTTATTCAAGGTTGATGGTGATTTTCGATGTTTCATACCACATTGGATTTAGGATCATCACATGAAAATATGGATAAGTAAAGTAGTCTGTGATAGATTTGAATGTGCTCAAAAAACATGTTTTCAAGAACAAATAAATGTTTCATACATCCACAAAATTTAGATTAAGTTTGTGCATGAAATAATTTTACATTCAAAATACGATTTCAAATTGAGGACATCTCTGGTCGGGTAAATATTATTCTTATTGGGGAAGGTGTGTAAGGAACATGTGTACTGGGCCAGCCAGGTCTATAAAATGACAGCCACTATCTCATTTTAGTAGCTCAATTTTTAGAGAAAATTTGTTCTTTGAATTATGTAAGAGGTTCACACAAGATAGTAAATTTGTACGCAAAGGATTTGCATAAAGCAAGGAATAAAATATATGGTGTCCTCAAAAGGTACTAGATTTTACATTACCAAGGGAGTTTCACACAATGAATAAAATTATCATGTAATTTGGACTTGCATGACAAAGTTAAATGTTGTGGTCAAGGTGATAATGTTATGTGAAGGACATCCAATGATTATGCAAAAGACAATGTGTGAATAAAATGGAATTCACCACTAAATATGTGGTAAAGTGATATTAAACATCCAGATTAATAGGGAACTTAATGATACACTAAATGACATGAAAATATTTTTGATTCAAATAATCAAAGGAGGATCTTAGGAATAACCAATGAGCACACATCAGTGGAGAGAGCATTGAGATGTTATTTTTAGATTGGATGTAAACCAATAGGGATGATGAGACCAATCCAAACATTATAACATCAGTTTTGTTTTGTGGATTTGGTATATATTCAAAATTTTCTTGTATGATTTTTGACATATCCCAATGTGGGTGAACCAAGTAAAATTTATTTGTCTTGTGCATGCATTCATTTATTTTCATACATTGCATGGATAAAGATAAAGAAGATAGTTTTTCGACAATGTAAAAAGATATGAAGTGGTAGTTTTTTTAATCTTTCATACCCGAATTCACCACCACCACTCAGGGTATTTATCCTACTTGGTTGGCAATTGGTATTCGATCGAATGGTTATTTTCAATGATTCTCTCTCAAGTGATCCCATGTAGGTTATTAATCATAAAGGGATGCCAATATTTGATATAAATAATTTTGAATTATGGAAGAATCAGATGCAACACTATTTTTCATCCTTAGGTATGGATGTCTATAGATAATTAACAAATGGTTTTTTGACGATTGTGGAAAGCGGTGCTTTATCAAAATCCAAAAGAAGGTAATTTAATTCTAATTATATAGTAATAAATTCCTAATGAGGATATTTATCCTATGAAATCTATAAAAATTTGATTTCATGTAACCCACCTCATTTCATGTGGAAAAAGATATTAAATATCTACGATGGCGATTCAAATGTTATAAAAGAAAAAATGCATGATATTTTCAAAAAATTGAAGGATTTTAGAAAAACCCCCAATGAGTATTTTGATGGATTGTATGACTAAGAGAATGTTTTTGTAGAAGACATGCATGGCCCTAGAGAAATTTTTTAATATTTAAAGACTATTAAGATCATATTTAGAATAATTCCACCATGGTTCACATCGAATGTCTCTATTTGGGGTATAATGATCAAAAGGAACTGAAACTATTCAGATTACACAGTACTCTTGTTGCTTACGAGATGAGAAAAGAAGATAGTGAATCTGTTGAAAAAGGGATTCCCAAATAAGTGGAATTCAATTCCACGAAATATCTCACCATTGAAGATGGAATGGAAGAAGAAGAGATAGATTAGATAATGTAATTCATTTTCTAAAATATTCAAAGAGGAAAAGAAAAGGTCAAAAAGAAACTCCCATATTCATTATTTCAATGTGTAGTGGTTTGAAATCTTACATCAAGGATCCCCAATAAGTTTTAAGATGATGATGAGAATGGATTTGAAATTACCTTGAAGAACACTCCAACCAATGTAAAAGGAAAGAAAAAGTTTAATAGAAATTTCTTAAAAAACAAAAATCTTTTTTCACAAGAAAATGATATTTCATTTCAATCTGTGGTCGAAGCGGTGGGGAACTAAAAATATCCTAGAGATAATTATATGTTTGTAGTTTTATGTAACTTTGATAAAAATGAAGAAATAGACATGATGTTGAAGAGCTATACAGACGAGTTTAATGAAAGATGAATTGGAAGTTGATATTGAAGAATTAAATGTTTTTTTGATCCAAAATAAAGAAATCCTATAAATTAGTTATTGAGGAAAACACTCTATGAAGTAGAAGGAAGAAGTTATGTCTGAGATAATTGATTAAATTGAGAATCTGTAGTCTTAATTTATATAGGGATCATAAATGGATAGTGGTAATAAACTCAAAGATGAAGAACAAAATGGTTGATCAATGGTTTGAATATTACAACGAAAGTAGAATTCAAATACTTTGAAGCAATTGATAAAGAAGTCATTGAGATGGGGTGAAAAGTTATGTATTATGATAAAATATCCATTCCTATCTTGTTATAAATATATTAGATCATCAATTGAAAGAAAAGACATATGTGGGTCCCATAGGTCCAGCAAAAGAGAAGCAATAGTCTGGATTAAATTATAATGTTGATACGGGGCTTGACCAAAAAATTGATGTGATGATTGATGTATGATTGCAAGAACCATCTTTGAGATTTAATATTGACTTGGTTAGGAATCAGAAGAAAAATATATATATAACCCATGGGACAACTAGTGGTGTTTAAGTGACAAGAAGGAATTCACCCCATATCTGGTGTTATTGAAATGGAATGATGGGACAATAAAAAAATGTGTGTTCTATGGAAAAGAGATCCCTAAAGTCAAAATAACAAAAAATAAATCCAAACTAATAACAATACACTTGGATTCATTCAAGGGTCATTGTTTTGGGAGTGGAGGATTACAAAACATTTTTAATTATTTTAAATCAACCATGAAGACAAATGTGATGAAGTAGTAAAAAAATGATCATAAGCAGCGACTTATTGAATCATAAATATTGATGAAAAATGAAAATTTCATTTCTAGCCCTAAAAGATGATGATGGTATATCATACTCTAAGGAAGATCAATATTTTCAGTTATTACTGAGTATGAAGTAAAAAACATGGATCAAAAAAGAAAGTGATGAGAAGGCAATGGTTGTAGAAATATCTATTAAAGAATCATATAATTCTACGGTATGGACAATTGATGGTGATGCAAATCCCATATGATAGAAAATAAGTATCCTATTACAGGAATAAAATATGACTAGGAACGGGTTTTTAAAATTTTTAAATGATGAATTCATGAAAATAATTGGATCGTGAGAGGCTATGTTTGGGGGGAAATAAGTGAGATGTGTTGGTGTCTTTTCTATAAAAGGTCTCAGTCACAACATTCCTAGTGGCAGTAAACTATATGACTGGGTGCATGATATATGATTTAGTAAGAAGATGTGTATCATTAAAGGAAGCAATAGTGTATTTATTCTATATGGAAAAAGAACAATGGGGAATTCGTACCTTGTAAGTGGAGAAGAGGATATGTGTTTTGTATTTACATGGGAGGAAAGAAGGTTGGTGCATAATGGTATTAGAAATCTATTCCAACTAACCCTGGAAGATCTAGTAAATTTTGATGTATTTTGATAGCTCCCTAAGCTATCATGTTATCATAACCATAGGTATGATTCTTAATATCAATATAAGATCATCATAAAGACATATAAGGAAAAAGAAAAAAGTCAATCAGGGTGCTTGAATTGGTGTATGTACATTTCTATTGAATGATATAAAAAAGATTAATTAATGGGAAAAGGTATTACATTATTTTAATTTATGATTTAAATTGTATGTTGTGGTTATTTGTTATTTCTCACAAGTATTATGTGTTCATTTGCATAAACCAATATCATATAGAATCAAAACTGTTTCTTGGACAAAAAATTCTAATGTTTTATACTAATAATGGTAGAGAATTTACAAACATCTAGGTGGAAGATAATCTCCAATACATGGGATAAGGAAGTAGGTTTCAACTATGATAACTCTTCAAAATAACAGAGTGATTGAGAGGAGAAATCATATTATCAACAACATGTTTAGAACAATTCTTATTGAAAAATACCAATAAGGTAAATTCTAGGAAAAAGTAATATTGACACCAGTCTACATATATAAGAGGGATTTGTTGTGTCTGAAGGATGAAAACACACCATATGAGATGTGTTATAGAAGTAATACCACATTGAAATACTTACGAATATTTGGAAGAAAGTATTTATTCACAATAAATAGAAACACCGAAAATTTTATCCACATGAAGATGTGGGGATATTCCTTAGCTACTCAAGAAATAGAAAAAAATAAAAATTATTTAATATGATTTTGTGAAAAGTAGTTGAAATAAATGATGTCACTGTAGTGGAAAATGAATACAATCTTCAACAACACATTTAAAAGTTCACTGGTGAAAGTGATGATGTGGTAAGTAAAGGAGTTCTAGAAGAAGTGGAAAATACTGATTTAGAATAAGATATTAATGATGAGTAGGAGGGTATTCAATATGTATCCATGTAGAAGACAACGTTTTGATTAGAAATTGACAGGAAAAATATCATTGGTGATTAGGTAGGTTCAGTTCAAACATAGAGAATTAGGTCTCTAAAATAGACATATTTCTTAACATATGTAGAACCAAAATGTTTTTAGGAAAAAGGTGGTGGTGAAAAATAGGTTTAGGTTATGAATGTTGAGGAAGACCAAATTATGAGGAGTCGGACAAGGGAGATTCTTTCGAGACTAACAGATAAGAACACCATCCAGACTAAATGGGGCTTTTATGATAAGATGAATGAATACAATGTAGTGATTAGAAATAAAGAATGACTAGTGTGAAAAGGGTAATTCCAGATAGAGGGTATCGATGTTGATGAAACTTTTTCACCTATTTCCATGTTAGAGACAACCAGATTATTCTTAGCAATAATTATGGAAGAAAAGTTCCATGTTTTTCTAAAGGATTTAAAGTCAAAATTTTTGACTGGGGTTTTAGAATAATATAGTTATATTGAGAACCTAGATGGTTTTATCATTCATGAAGATGATAACATAGTAAATTTGTCGTGAAAGGGTCTATATGGGTTGAAGCGAGCGCCAATGACATGGTATTCAAGGCAAGATCTGTTTTTGAAGAATGCTAGTTTTTATCAGGGTGGGGTTGATTACCATCTCTTTATTAATAATAATAGTAATCAAAGGATGGTTATTTTGTATGTTGATGAAATATTATTTAGTGGTTTAGATGAAGTATAGTTCAAACAATTCTCTAGATTCCTAAAAGGTCAATAGGAAATGGCTATGATTGGTGAAATGGTATTTTACCTTGGTTTATAGGAAACACAAGGATAGAATGACACATTTATTTCTCAATATGAAAATTACAAGGAGGTTTTGAGATGATTTGGAAGAGATAATTCCAAATAGATAATGACTTCTATGACTACTCGGATGAAGCTATCATAAGATGATGAAAGTAATGTACTAAATTTCAATAAATATAATAATTTTTATGGTAGTATTTTATAAATGACAAAAAAAATACATGGTAATTTTTTTTTCCACATTCCAAACAGTAATATATTAATTAAATTCCATGTAAATACAATTTATTTTAGTATAAATAATAATTTAGTATATCAAGGGAATGGTGGATTTTAGTTTATCTACAATCATAAATCCCATCATGATTTATTTTGTAGTACAAATACAGATTGACATAGATTAGATGATGATAGAAAATCAATGTCGGGTGGTACATTATATCTTGGTGTATAGTGTATTTCTTGGCTATTATAGAAACAACATTTCATTTTTTGAGCACCACAGAATCTCAATATATTTTGGCTACTCAAGAGTGCACATAATTATTGTTGATGATGTAGGAACTTGATGATATGTGAGTCGAGGTGAAGTATCTGATCGGAATCCATTTCAATAATTCAAGTGCATTAAATTTTAACAAAAATATAGTTCATCACTCAAGGAAAAAGAACATCAAAATAAAATATCATTTTATCTAGGATAAGGCGGAGGAAGGGATTGTGAAATTGCAGTATGTTCCTATAGAACTATAGGTTATAAAAATTATGACAAAGACCTTACACAAAGAATCATTTTATGGACACCGACAATATGTGGGAGTTTATTAGACTCCCTGCACTTGAAAAATTGTGACTGCGAGACCCCCTCTCCCCAAGGTATGGTGCATTTATCCCAAATGTGTTGATTTGTGTTTATTACCATGTTAAAAAATACATGGTGACCATTGGGTTTATTGACCTAAGGGGAGAAAATGTGTCTATTAGAGGGGGAAAATTTCTTATTCACAGAAAGGAGGTACTAATAGGGGGATTAGTGACATGGGGGGGGGGGGTTAATGATTTAAATGTTATATGTTTTTGAAAAAAGCATATAATGATTATGGGAAACAATGAGAGTTATGTGCTTTTTGGAAACAGGTCATGGGAATAATATCATAGCTCAAACATATTTAATCACCCCCATGAACAAGATCCCAAGAAGTGAATTAATGGGAGTTTTTAAACTTGTGGATTCTAAATGTGATCTATAAAAGGATATATATCAAGACAGATAGAGTTTGTGATGAATAAAATTGATAGGTTTCATGAATGTTGTGTTTGATTGATGATACATTCCTAATACTGTTGTTTCTCACACCAATCATGGCTCATGGGAGATTATAATGTGTGTTTAGCAAATCTTTGATCGCTATTTGTATTCAAATATGCGGTGTTGGTACAAGATGAAAAAAGATTTAATGTGGTATCAAAACGTGGAGAGCTTTTGATAAACCTAATGGGGGATATTTTTGGGTAAAAATCTCTCATGGTGACATTGTAGAGTATTTGGGATGATTGGGTTTGTTTAAAAATCATGTTTCCATGGTCATTTTTGGAGTCATAGAGATATTATTGAAAAGGTATATTGTAAAAGAACCAAGAAAAATGAATTGATACTCTAGTGCTAGTATCGAAAGATTCGTATACAAGGTGGAATTATTTCCTAGTGTTTTCCAAATTGTTAGTGTCCAAAATATGAAGGATGGAAATAGGTTTTTTGGGAAGATGATGTATTTTCCTGTAAAGGGGAAAAATTTTGTGCAAGGGTGATGGTGATTTAGAATATTGTCTACAAGTGAGGATTCATGTTCATCACAACAAAACAAGGATAATGCAATAAGTTCATGGGTGATTTGATTGTGCGTGAATGATGAGTTTGCATGAAAAAAAGAGTTTTTTCATCCATAAAATTAAGATGAATTTTGTGTGTGCTAGGATTTTAAGTTCCAGATATGATGTCAAATATAGAACTTATATTCTTGTCAAAATATTACATGCATAGGGGAAGGCGTGTTAGGAACATGTGCATAGGGACAATCGAGTCTATAAATTGACTACTACCCCCTTATTTCAGTAGGTCAACACTTAGAGAAAACTAGGGATCTGAATTTCAAAAGAGTTTCATGGAAGACATTAAATATAAATGCAAAGAGAGTTTCATGAAACAATAGAGAAAATAATTTTTGATTCAAAAAAGGGACTTGTGTCTGTATGTAAATTTGGGTTGTGTATAAAGCATAAAATGTTTATGCATGTTGGACATCTTCATGAAGGTTAAATTTTTTTTACATAAAAATGTTTCATAAAAGAAAATGTATGAACCAAAATGGATTTCCATGTAAATTTGTGGTAAAGAAATAATCATCATGTGGATGAAACTGGAACATTATTATACACAAAATTAGGTGTAATGTGTTTGGATTCAAGTAATCAAAGGAGGATCTTATGAATAAGCAGTGAGCACAATTTAGTTGAGGGAGTAGTGAACATTAATTTTTTATTGGATAAAAACTTGGAGAGACAATGAGTTTACTCTGAATATTTTAAAAATTGTGCACTTTAGTGGATATGGTACATTGGAACATTTCCTTTGTAGGAACCTTGGATATTTTGTAGTTCGAGTTAACTTTGTTAAATTACTGTGTCTCATGCCTGATTTCATTTCATTTCATAAATTTCTATTGGAAATAGAGAGAATATAGTTTATTTAGGATGAAACAAGATCTAAAGATGAAAATTTTCAATCTATCATACCTTGATCCACCCACACTCAGGGTATTTATTCAATTTGTTCTAACAACTATATTTATTAAAATCTATTTCAATGATAAAAATTTCATTTCGAACTAAAAATACAAGTTAATATATTTTCCGAAATAATGTAAAATTAATTATAGATGAGTAAGATTGGTGAACATAAAAAATTTCTTAGATTATAAATAATTCAAAATCTGTAAAGAGTTGTCTTAACTTAGTATAAGTATTTCAATTATTTACTTAAATATTTTGGTTTTGAAAATTCTTATAATATATATTCATTGGTGGGTAACTCTTGGATGTTTGATATCAATGAATCCATTAAGTTAATAGATCTTAATATTTATATAGGTATAATAAGTTTTTTTATGTATTTGATAGCTAAAATACTAGTAATTGTTTATGATATGATAATATGTTTGATATTACAAGACAATCAGAAGATGTCTCATATTATTAGAGTTAAATAGATACTTTATATAATTAACTGAATTTCAGAACATGATATAATTTTATCCTTCTAGATTGGAGTTTGTAAAAAAGTGATATTAAGATAATAATTTTAGAATGTGTTGAATGAATATGAAGATATATTCTGTAGCATTTTATTTCCTTGATGAATTGTTAGTCTATTAGATAAGTAAAAAGAAGCATTTATTTTCCCTTTTCACATTCGAAGATAGTTATATATTAGAATGAAGTTTTTGTGAAAAATTATTGTTATTTCAGCACACACTCACCTAGTTTGGAAAGAGATTTACAAGTACTCTTATTGTTTTATCATACCATTTCTCTTTCATTATATAAGAATCTAAAACATCACATAATGGATAAATAAAAATATATAACGCAACATTTCCTTTTGTATAACACCTAAAAATAGATATTTTTCATGAATTTATCAAAACTAAAACATAAGTTACTTATATATATATATATATATATATATATATATATATATTACATTATAAAACATTAAATCACATTAAACTTGATAAGTTTTTAAACTTTTTTTGTGGAATATCTTTAATAAAAATGTAATTGTTCTATAAACATTAAAAATCCTCTAGAAAGGGGTAGAGAATTGTTCAAAACAATTATAACTCAATGTATAAGTACTATATAAAGTAATGAATAAAATAAAATAAAATTTATATTGAATGATTCTTACATAATTTGGAAGAAAACCTACAAAAAAATAATTCTCAAATGGAACCTTTGACTTCATGTGAATATCTTCTATAGTTTCCCATGAAGACCTCATCACAAATAATTGGAATATTCTTGTGTAGACTTGAAATATCAATGTTGTTGTTATACATTTCAAATTGTGTTCAATCAATTATAATAAAAACATGGGTTTTTATTTCACTTAATGATTTGTATTCTTTTCATATAGTACATGAATACCTAGTTGAGTCTTCAATGGATCCTCATTATTCTATATATGTATTTCCCTTATAATATTACATTTTTATTACTTATGATTAACTATCATGGATTCATTTTTTATAATTTTCGTATTATAAAATTGTTTTAACATTAAGGTATAAGGGATATTCCTTAAATTTTACATATTCTTGTGTTTTTATATATAATTCATACTTGAGTATCATTTCAGTTAAGAGATTTAGATAATAAAAAAAACTCTTGTATAGTAAACCCATACATTACAAGTCGAAACTTATAATCAGTATCGATTTTTTCTACCATATAAATCACTTTGAAACAAACCATTATTTATTTCATGAAATCCCCTCATTAATATCAACATGGATTCATCATTTCCCTTACACATCCAATGTTAAACATATGAAAATATGGGAAGAGAAAAAAATATTAATAAGGGATATAAGATAAAGGAAACTATTAGTTGAATGAAAATAAGAAAACCCATATAACGTATACTTTTACCTTCAATGTTAATTTGGAATATGAAATATGTCATCTCAACTTGAAAACCACACATACATTTTTCACAAGAAAATCATTAAACCCCATAATAAGAAATTAAAACATATTTTGGTTACATAAACCGTCATATTCATGAACCCCTTTCAAAAACCATTTTATTTGAATAACCATATGAGAAAATTCTAATTTTTTTTCATAATTAATATATTACGAGATTACAAAACTATATTTGGGAAACCACTTGTTAAAATGTAACTGGAATTCCTTGATCTATTTAGGCCACTATATGTTAAGCAGTAATAGGGTGTGGAGGGGTTATCTGGGATACCCCATGTTAAGCTTTAAAGGTCTTTCCCGATGCTATCTAGGTCGAACCATGTTTAACTATCATGTAAAATATATAAAATAAAAAATTATTATTCTTGTAATTTTATAATAATAAATAATTTAAAAAAAACTCTTTCAAATCCATAATAGAATCATTTTTGGATTAAAAAATTTCCTTTCTTTTTTTTGAAAATGAATTTTAAAATCCAAACACTATACACATAATAAGGAATCTATTTTATTTTAAAATAAACTTGAAAATTTATAAAAGAGGAATAATAGTATTAAATTTTATAATATTGTTACAATATTATCATTATATATAATTTAAAAAAGCATTCTTTTTTTTCATTAAATAAAACATTAAAAGAAATATTTTTCATGGAATGTGACTTCTAAATATCATATAATTGATTGGAGAATTAATAAAATTAATAGGTTATATATACCTAGTAAAAATCTAAATCATACAAGTTTAAATAAAATTTAAGATATTAAAAATACATTTCACTCTTATTTTTAGTATGATATAATCTAAAAGTATATGTTTATCCTGAATGAAAATTTAGTTAAGAAATACCTTACCTTTAGTCTGGTTTATCATGTATTTCATTTATGTTATGGAATAATAAATTTATGTTAATAATTTAAATTTTTTAGAATAATTTTCATTTTTATTTTTCTTTTTATACAAATTATTACCATTTTATAACAATTAGTCATTTATTTAAGTTTATGTTGGATGTTTTGATGATATTTAGAACATTACTTAAAATATTACTTTGGTATGATGTTTATAGTCAAAGTGGTCATTAGTGAATAATATAAGTGACAATAATAATAAAATAATTATAAATTTTATACATCAATTATAATTTTAAACCCCCGTTTATTATGGTTATGGAAAATGAACATTTTTACAATCAAGGAGAAGGTAGGTCGTACATACGAATGAGTAAAGATTTCGTTCATAAATGATCACTATGGAAAAAAGAGAAGTATTTGTTTATCATTATAAAATTAATATAATATCATATATAGCTTATTATGTTCATTAGTATACTTATATGTATGAAAAATGATGTTATGTGGTGATGAAAAATGAATCTTGTCACATTGTGGAGGTGATAATTAACTCGTATTCCTTATTTTCATTATTATTTTTTTGTACATAGAATGGTAAGAATGTAAATGATATATTATATTTTATAAATGGGAAATTTTTAGTTAATATCATATATTAATTTTAATTCCATCATTATAAACAGTATTGATAGACGGTGATGGAAAAGGAGTTAAATCAGCCCGTGAGTTACTATCCCAACGTACAGATGGAAGATGAATTTTTTTCTCATTTTATGGAAATGAAGATGGATATGGGACATTAAAATAACACCATAAAATCATAGTACATGTATGAAACTGTAGTTATTATTTTATCAATGTTTAGGTAGATTCTAATATGTGGAAGATGTAATAAAACTGAAATACATGATTAAACATGATACCATATCATTGGAAAATATCCTTTGATTAACAACTTAACACTTCAAAGGTTTTTTATACATAAAATAAGGCCTCTAAAATGTGGTTAGGAATTTTATGATGTGATTTCAGAATATTTTTTAGGACCAAAATACTTTTCTTAGGTCAAAAGAAAAGATAAGAAGAGGTACCCTTTTAAAGAAGAGGGGATGAGCACTCCTGTAATTCCACACAATATTTAATTAAAATAAATTGTGTTTCTATTAATAATAGATAAAAAAAATTTATTTAGAATATATATACTTATGTGTAAAAATAAATTTATCCAATTAAAATTATAAATGTTTTTACTATTTGTTAATCATTATAGTTCTGTTTTAAACCTTATTTAACACATTTGACTCTTTCTCTAACAACATTTATTTTTACTCTTTGAGGTTTAATATAATTACTATAAAATTCCAAAATTCCAAAATTCTAATAAATGAATAATATTGTATATTATAATCCTTATCAAAATAATTTCTTTGAATTGTAGTTTTTTTATAAATTTTATATCATTTAATGAAATCTTAATTATTTTAAAATATCGTTAATGTCAATTCTAAAGCTATTCATTACATTGACATTTCATGATATAAAAAAAACAATATATCTTTGAAACAAGTATTTTAATATGTCTATTATATGTCAAATTTATATATAAAATTAATGATTGATATTAATTTCCTCAAAATATATTTATTTTAGTCCTTTTCATATCATTTGTTTTATTTATCTCATAATTGAATTAATCTTTCATCATAATTGTATAATTATTAAAGGTAATAATTTATTCCCTAAAAATTAATACAAATTTTCAGGATGAAGATAAATGTTTTATATTTATATTCTTATATATATTCTTAATCACTATATATGATAAATGTTATACATATTAAAAACATTAGTGTGACAAGTTTTACTTTTCTAAAATAAAATATTATTAGGGGATTAAAGTCATCCAAGTGGATACAAGAGGTCATAAATTCATACATTTTGACAATATCTCACCGAATAAAATTAGGAGAATTTGATTTTTTATCTTTTTAATCCTTATCATAATTATTTTTATCCATAATTACTCGATTTACCCTTTATCATGGAATTAAAAACTACTAAAGATATTATTAATATTTGAAAAAATAAAGAAAAAATATTTACTAAATATTGAAATAATTTTTCATAATATGGAATCCATTTTTCCAAATTTAAGTCATATAATTAACACAACTAAATTTAAAATTATCCCCATAGAAGAAACCAGAAAGAGGGTTTTAAAGTGAAAAGTTTCAAAAGATTAAACTATTTTAATCCAAATGCAACATAAATGTAACTCCAATGACCTTAATTGGAATAATATATTTATGAATTATCTAAATTTACATTTTTTTAATTATAATTAAAAAATATAAATTATTTAGATGAAAAGTCAGATTTCACTTAAAAATTTGTATTTTTTACAATTCCTCAAAAAGTGAATCATATCAAAAAATACCAAGACATCAACCAAAGTGAATTTTTATATTCTACTCATAAAAATGAATTTTATTATTTTCAAATAAAAATAATAAATTCATAAAAATTTATATTTAAGTGCGCCATCAAAAGGAGAAAAAACTACAGTTATATCTTGTCTAGAAAAAACATTGGTTCAGTGTAAAAAAAATTATTTAACAGATTAATATAATCCAACAAGAATTATTTGTTTATTTAATTGTTCTGAAATACACATGTGTACATTTTAGTAGTTTTTTATTAAAAAAATTCAACAGGGTTTTATTTTCATTTAAAACTAACTAGTGACCATAAAATCCATTATATTTACATTTGTAAGATATATTTTTCTAGTTTTGTTAATATTTTCCATTCCCACAATTATAAGAGATAGGTTATATCGATAACATTAAATTAATAATATTTAGTTATTCATTTAAACATGATATAGAGTATCATTTATGCTATCATACAATGATTTTCCTTATTAAAATCACAGGATGTTACGAAATTTGTGAATGTATAAAATATTTAAGGGATATGAATAGTTTTATTATTTATATTGATTTATTGAGGTGATATAAATTTTTAACAGTAATTTAATATTTAATATGGGGTATATTCCGATGAATAATATTATTATTTACATTATTCCATCAAATATATGTTTTTTCATGTATAAGGGTATCTTAAATGGGGATATTTTTAGTTATTTTACTAGAATAGATTCTTTCACATATTCTTATATGATGGATCAAAGCAAATTTTTTGTACACTTTTAATTACTTTCTAATCGGTTCTTTCAAATTTTTTGAATTTTGATCATCCAAATTACAAGCTTAAAATTAGCTAATTTGGAACAATGAACTTTATGAACATTGAGAGGCTAATTGAACTACTTTGTAATAATATCACATAATGATAATGTGTGTTTATTACATGTTAATGTTATACCCTAAGATATATTATTTCACAATTAATCGTTAATTATTCCTGAACCCTATAAATATAGTATTAGGTCTTTAAATAGGAGGTATTGCTTCATGTTGAAGTGATGAATTTCCAGATCATTTAATACACTAGTATCTTAAGAGATTCAATTTTTTTTGTTTTTAGAGTGATATTAGAGCTTTAATTTGGGAGTTTTTTCAATATAAAATCATTTATATTGACAATATATCCATTTTATTTGGATAATGTGTAATCAATGAGTTATTGGGATATGAACTGTTTTTTTTATTTATCTTGTTCAAATATGTAATAGGGTTAATGAAACTTACATGATTGTGTGATCTGATTAGATCTCAGTGATAGAGATTATTTCCACTGATATATTTGAAATAATTCTATAGATTTAAATTTATATTTTGATCTTATATATAAAGGAAGTAACATTGATCAATATCTTGGTTCTATTGGATCTCGGTATTAACCCACCTGTTCATTTCAATTAAAGGTGAAAAATTTTGTTAAACAGAACTATTATATCCTTTTATAAAATATTTAAAATAATTTTAGTGATCTTTTGGAACAATATTCTGTTGTTTAATTGTTTTTATTTGTTTTTTCTTATTTATATTGGTTATGTGTTTTCTTCTTATATTCTTATATCTATTTTATTTACTATCTTTCATCACCCTATTTAATTTTAAACATATATTATTCAAAAAACATTTTTCAAAGATTTTGAGAAATTATTATATTTATAGATGATTATATTTATCCTATTCCCGCTATAAAATCACACTTTCAAGGAATACCCCAAGATAAATTATATAAAAAAACGACTTGATCCATGTGGTACATGAAAAAAATCAAAGTTTCAACTCTATAATAGCCTCACATTTGAGCATGTCAGGTTCTTTTAACGAATGAAAAAATCATATCACAACAATCTAATAAATAGAGAAGGATAATATATATTAATTATAGAGGTAGACATGTTTAGAGTGATAAAAAATCCAAAAAGGATACCTATGAGGTTTCTACAAACATCCTTTTATAATAGAAACCACAAATTCAAGTTGAAACATAAATAATGAAAATAACATAATCATGTAGGATTTGAAATTAAAGGAAACAATTTGTTTCTAATTTTAATAATTATATATGGGTAAATAGTTAATGAAACAATTATATGTTATAAATAATATAAAATTAAATATATGTTATCAAGTATTCCAGATTATCAAGATTCATTTGATAACTACTTTGTGAACAAATGGGAGGACATATGATTTAAAATCATTGAACTGTCCACACTATAATTTTAATGAATGCCTAATTTCCCATGATAAGTAATCCAACCACATCATAACTAAAATTTCAAAGCTAGTGATATAGCTAGAATAGGTAAAATTTTTAATTTAAAATTTAAGAATTATATCACTCATAACTACTTTATAATTTATTTTCTCAAGGTTTCAAATGAATTTTTATTCAAAATATTTTATTATTTAATCAATTATAAAATAATGAGTGATATCATGTCACCATGTACACCTTCCAATAAAAATATAACTTTTAACTTTCAAGTCACATTTTTCAAGTTGATAATAATACAAATTTTTATCAATAGCCACAAAGGTAATAAAAAATATAGTATCAGTAAGAGACTGCATCAATAAAAACAAAAAAGGATTATCTTTTGTAAATAACTATAAAAATGCTATCTCCCATACGTGTAATTAATAGGTAATCCAAAAATACAAAATATAATATAATTTCACAATAATTATGATATTAGAATATTACTTAACACTTAGTGTGAGAAAATATTCTGCAATATAATTTTAATTAATTCATATAGAATTAACCATTTTAATAATATAATACTTATAATAAATCCCTAAATTATTTTCATACAAACAATATTTATTTTTCAATGATTATCTATATAATTGAAAATTTGATCTAACTACCTTATCACTAAAGGGTATCTCAATACATGTAAGTGTATATATGTACATATGTTTTAGGATGTCAAACAATATCAAGAAGGTATCATATATTGAATACCCTTCATTAAGACATAAACATTACCAAAAAAGATTTATACAAACTTATTCATACATTTAACATAATCTTACAAGCCTTGAATTGTGAAATCCCTTGTTAGAGACGAAAATTTCCATAAAACCACTATAAAAAGAATGATAAAGGATAATAGAAGGCTAATATGGAATCACCTGGAAAAATAACAATGATATTTGGGTGTTCCTCATTAACATATGGAATCGTCAATCATCCATGAAAACTTGAATGAAAGAATGAAATTTAAAAATAACCTAAGAGAAATAAAATATACAGAGGAAGAATAAAAAAAGAAGATATGCGAGAGAAATATCATCGGTGTCAAACTAATGGATAATGAAGATAAACATAGAATAATTAAGAAGAGTATCTAGCCTTTAGAGTCATGTGGCTAGAATAGAATAGGGAATAAAATAGATGAATTTTTATCATCATATCCATGCAGAAAACAATAATAAGAATTTCAAACATTTCTAATAGGAATACAAATAAATCAAATTAGAAAAACAAATAATGGTTCGATATAGACCAGATAGAACACCCTAATGCTGATTCAAGAACCATATAGATCAAACTTTAGTGTTATGTTTATCTAAAATAGTTTGTCCCATAGTTCTAGGTTCCATCATGAAGACATTTAATATCCTCCCTATAAATAATGTGTGCCTTGTTTCCCACATATCCTCCATAGGAAGTCGAGATGTAGTGTTTGTGTGTGTGTTTGAGTGTGAACAATATCCATATACTTATTTCAATGAATTATTCATAGCACACCACAAGAAGAATAAACCCCCTTTTCCATAGCAGATATCCTTATTTTTTCATATATGAATAGATCATTATTCCCACACATGCATCAATTCCATTTCATTATAATGTTACAGATGTTAAAAACCCCATATTTCCATTACTCTTGAAGTCCAATATCCACCCTTCTTAAAACAAATCAATATTTATAATTCATTGTATTTTGATGTACCCCTAAATATTGCATAATTCATTTCATATTATTGGGATATATTTTTATGTCCACTAACCCCTTGATACAAAATAATATATATATATATATATATATATTAGGTATAAGGTTTACAATGTAAACACAAAATCACACACACCCATTTATCCAACATGGACTAGTCTCTGTGTTTACCATATGTGTAGATCCATATCTCACAGTAGCCTTATTAAAATTGTAAATGACCTTTATCATGAGATTATTTTTATTTAATTTCATTTTCATACAATGTAAAATTAATAACAATGCAACAAAATGAAAGAAACGTAATAATAATTATAATACATGATGGTTAAATCTCATGAAAATTCAATGAAAATACACCACCCCTAGGGCTCGACCCCTAGACATATGCCTACACACAACCCTAAAAAACTAAGACAATTACATAAGATATATAATAATTATTACAATAAATCTAAAAAAACTTCAACAAAAAAACGAAAATAATGAAAATAATAATTATTAATATATTATTATTATTATTATTAATTGAATGTTAGTAAATCCATTGTAGAATTAATTAAAAAATGTCTAGTTGGGTCACTATATTACCTCATCCATACATTATAATCACTATATAATAGTATAAACACTAGTTTTTGAGATATTTATTTTTGGGAGATGATTATATTTCCTGAAATAAATGAGTTAGTCTTAATGAGGCCCATGCTTAAATTAGAATTATCAAATATATTCTTAGAAAAAAATTAAGAATAAAAAGTTAAAAAAGATTCAAAATGGTAGAGAACCACATTATAAACATTAAATAATATATAAATGGGTAAAAATAAATAACCCAACTCGAAAATTTACAAAACACCTCATGGAGTGTTGTATAAGGAAAAAAGATTTGAAACACATGTTTGTTATGCCAAGTGATGTCGAACTAGCCTACTGGAATATTCTCGAGGTGGGATCCTTTATGTATGAAACTGAGGACATCCCATGTTTATTGATCTTTCTCACCCTCTAAAATTCTCTAAAAGGTACCATCCTTGATTCAAAATATATTTTTATCTAAATATAATGATCACATGGATTTCAATCACGTGGTTCAATATAAAACAGGTATAGAAGCAACTAGAGTATGGTCCGTTCATGGTATGTGTATGATATACCATTTAAGTAGTCACTAACCACCCCATAATAAAATTTCTAAATTCATGTGTAACACAATAAATAAGCATGGTCAACGTGATAGATAAATAGTGCATGTAGAAATGAAAATTATATACTTAATAGAACAAAAATTATAAAAATATTATATTAATCTTAATATAATAGGTGTCCAAACTAGTCAAACATTCTATGATATTGAACAAGATATTAATTAAATTAGGATTTTTTGGATAAACCCCTTATCCCATTTTGGGGAAAGGTAATCATTTATAATATAGTTTGGATAACTAAACTAACAATGTAAGGGAATTGTACTCACATCCCATTCCATCAAATAGTGCATAAATATTATGTTAAATTTATTATAAACGCATAACACACATCTTTCAAATACAATTATAAACCACATATAATATTTTTTTATAATGACATGATGCGACCCACTATGTCCTCTTCTAGACTAGCAGTATTATGAGTGCGAAATCCTAGTCTCACATATAATTAGAAAGATATTGGTGACTGGAAATAATAATGAATAACACACATATAATAGTCCTTATCCTATGAAACATATAATATATATATATATAATACCATCTACAACCAAATTATCAAGAACCACTACCAATATACATATCTATATGAAATGGAAATATGCATTTATATATATTATAAATATACCAATGGTTTAAAATTAAAACATCGCTTTAATAGTTAAAAAGAAAAGAAAATAAACCGCAAAATAAAGAATTATGTTGGAAAAAAATCCATAAAGAATGTATTTCAGTGTCTTAGGTTTTTTTTGTTGAAATAATTGATTTTTATTAACAAAGAATTTTAAAATCTCTCTATAGTATGAAATATTATGGACAATTCATGATGTAAAAATGCTAGATAATTTTAGTGGTTATTTATGATTTTTTTGTTTAATTTTGTGAAATTTTGTAGGATTTGATGAAAAAATAAAAAAATTTGTTGGGGAAGATCAATGTTTATTTATAATAAATTGAAGGCTTTTCCTTCATGATTGATCTTAAATGAACAAGGAAAAATTATCATGACAATTTAAATTCAAATTTTTCTCATTGAGAGTACCAAAATGGATTTTTTCATGAAAATATGGAAAAATCAAGGAAAATATAGTTGTGTTACTGTGGTACATGAAAAGGTTACTTTTACAAATATGGTGTAGTTTTATAATGATTATGAGTTACAACAAATAAATAAACCATAATGGATTCAAATTTTATAAGCATGAAATGTTTTATGGATGGTCAAAAATAAATATAAAGCGGGTGATACACACCTCATTTGAAGTAACAAAGTCCAAGAGAAAATACCAAGGCCCTATTTTCATGTAAGGATTATGAGAATGTTCTTGTTATATATAATAATTTATGTGGAATTAGGTTTTTTGAATAAATGATATATTTCAATATGAACAAGTTATTTTCACAAAACATGTGATTTTTTCAGAAGTAATATGCAACTTATAGAAGTGAAAATGTTCCATAAAAGTAAAAGTTTCATAAACCATGAGGGAATTTCCATAATGTTATGTGGTAAATTTGTTTTCAAAATTTTTATAAAAATACACTCATGAAACACTAATTATGGTGTAATTAATGTTTATTCAAATCATCAATGTGTTTCTATTGAAGTAACAACGATTACACTTCGTTGGGAAGGGCAGTGGGATTTCACCATGTGTGTGATAACAAATATAAAGGGACACTGAGGCCCCAATGAACATTTTATTATATGTTTTCTAGAGTGTTTTTGTTACATCAATACATTTCCTTTAAATTCTCCGTGACTTAACCAAAATTGGGTGAACCAACAAAATTTAATATATCTCTTTAATGATTTACATTCATTTTATATAATTATGTGATTTGAATATTGAAGAGAGTTTTTTAAATTTTATTACAATTTCAAAGTGGGGGATTTTTTAAATTATTCATACTAATATTTTCTCTAACTATATAAATATTTAACCTAGTGTAGTCAATAATTCATATCACAGATAAAGGTTAAAGTCAATGTTTTTCTATCTCAGTGTAAGGAATGAATGTTGATATTCACAAAGTTATTATAATCATTAAAAAAATTACACTAAGGAAAATCAGAAATAGTAAAACTTCTAATCCTTTTTTATATATTTATATATAACATTAGTGCATGGGATTTTGGTTAGTATTTATCAAAATAAGTTTTTTAAATAAAACTATAATGAACATGATACTTACAATAGATAAATCAATTATTTATAGGAATAATCTTATAACATAGTATACATTAAAGAGGTTTCATGTAAATCATTACACACAATATATTAAAATATAATAATTATCTAGGAAGATGATTCAAGTGATTTTCAAGATAAATTTTAGGTTCTATAGAATAAATAAAAGGAATTTATGTTTGATTAAAATAAATCAATTGATGCAGCTTTTTATGGAGTGAATTTAATTTTTGAGGAAATGTATTGTCTTAGATAATCCCTCAATGATGTTATGATTTTCAAGAGAATCTTTAATTGGGGTTTTCCTCAGTTAATTACTAATGTATGTTCTTGATGATAAATATCAAAATGTGTCATCATTGGATAGTATTTAGAATACACTGGCCACATAATAAGTGATTAAAAATGATAATGTGGTTGTGGGAAAGTTGAAGTCAAAAGTGGTATCATTAAATCCATTGCAGAACCTTACTATGGAGGATGACCAATGTAAAGAAGAGATGTATGCAATTATGTTATTTTATTCATTAAATTCTCTAATTGTAAAATTAATGTTTAAAAGGAAAATTAAACTTGTATGGTTTTTAGGTGTATAGGTTTGAATCCTTTTTAAAATGTGTCCCTTAATGATTACATATGATGGAGATGTTCCCATGAATAAGTATTAAGATAACTTGACAGTTATTGATAATAGTAAGTGAGGTTTTTTCTAGAATAAGAACATAATTTTTTATGAAGAATATAATGAAGAATAAATTGAGGTAGAATAAATTGAATACCACAAATACAAAAAACAAGATACCCTCTTGGTAGTTTTAATAAATTATTAGTCACGTGAAGAATGTAAAGTAGATGATGAAGAGTTATAATGAAGAGTTGATCTATATAAAGAATTAGAATATTCTCTTGTAAATTTATATGTTTGGAGAAATAAAAATGAAATAAAATTTAGTGATTCATGATCCAATATTCTATATATAGTAGTATAAAGTAGATAATTCCGATTTTAGAGAAAACAATTGATGACCAATTATGAAATGTTTGAAAACTTTGAGAATGAGTTTTAGTGTTCTCTCATGAATGATGAAAAAAATAAGGTTATCAATGGTTAAAATAAAAATTTTATAATAATGGAAAGAATTTATAAATGTGGGTGTTGTGAATGTTGTTAGAATATAATTAAAATTAGAAGATTAGGATAATATCTTTACTTCAAGTATGAAAAAATTAAATGAGACCATACAAGTAATAGAAAAAATTAATGTAGAGTATATATGACTAGTAAAACAAGAAAACTATTTTTCTAAGAATCAAGGGACACATAAAACCAAAAACAAAGTATGGGGAATGATCATAAAATGAAATACATTAGGGATTAGTCCTTAACATAAGCTATAATGAAAATATAGAAGTGTAATTGGGACACGAGTTTAAATATGACTACTTGGAGAACCCAATAAAAACTAGTGTTATTGAAAAGATGTAGAAACTGCCAATCAAAGAATAACAAGGGTTGAATAAATGATTTACAAGTTTTATTTTTATCATTAAAAAAATTCCACTAGTTTGATTTAATTTTTATGTTAAGAAAAACACAATAACACAGATAGAGACCATAAGAAATTTATAAGGTTCACTGCTCATTGTGAGTTTCTAGTCCTTGGAACAATCAAGAAAAACCATAATCATATGATCCAAAAAATTATTTATGAACTATAGTGAGTATGGAGAATCCATATAACTCTCTTACAAGTGTATTGAATATTGTTTTAATTATTTAAATCATGTGCATCCCACACTAATAAAAATTTCAAATTAAAAAGTGACAATAATTACTTATTCACCATGTAAAAAATAATCCGGTTGTCTAATGTGTTGATATCTTATTATTATTATTATTATATTTTTTCTTAAGAAAACATTTATATATATATTAATTAAAAAACCTTCATGAAACCACTGCTTCTTTAACAACACCTCTTAGTCAAACTATTCTCATGTAATCATACTAGTCTGCAAAAAATTTGATAATAATTTAATAAACCATATTGGTTACCATTTTCTCATAATTATTGATTAAAATATTTTTGATAACCATTAAATATATTTTAATTCAAACTCCTAGAAATAATTAGATCTGATCATAATAATTAAATACTTGGTAAAAAAACTATAACAAATAGCTTCAACTGCACCTATTCATGAAAATATTAACACAACATCTTCGCTCTTCATTAAAACCTATATTTATTTAACATTAAATATAGGAATATGTATCAATAAATGAATCAAACTTATATGATACGACACTATATTAAATATTAACATTCTTCATACTTAAATTGAACACCTTATATCCACAGAAAGAGAACAACTCATCACATTCAATAATCAAGAATTTGTGAATGAATAAAATACAGTGAAACTTATTTTATATAGTGTATAAATTTTTACACGAAGTCCTATTCTAGATTTATTTCAAATAGTTTAAAAACCCAATTTCTACAGTGTTGCCTCATGTATATCTTAGGAAAACGTCTTTCTTCTTTATGTGTGATCAGATATATAGAGGATAAATTGTTTCACCTTATATACCTTATTCATTGAACATTAATTGTTCATGGGATCTCACCTAAATTTTTCATCCTTATAACATCGTTGGATATATCATTTTTCTAGAATCATGATAAAATGAATATATTTAATCCCAATAAGAAACATTTAGTTTGAAATGTTAGATTTAAATTCATGGTATCACTAATTACCATGTGGCTCATGGTTTCTTTTTCTATCCAGCAACCATATATTCTATGGTGACAACTGACTATACTACATGGGGGTAGAACTTTTGGGTATCACTAAGAGTTATCACCACAATAGTACCATATTAGTTACAACACTTGGTTGTAGAACCCCAATTATAGTAATGTGGTTTTAGCATATGGAGGAACAACATGGTAAAACTATATAAAAGGGTTTATGATAAAAGAAAAAGTTTATTCAAAAAATTTACTACTGAAAAAAATTCATCAATTGATTTATAAAAATACAATCCTAAAGGTATAGAGTCCCAAAAACATCCCCGTTTTGATTTTTTTAATCAAAGCAATGTAATACATTGAATCTATGAAACAGATGATGTTGATAAAAATAAAAAAATTGTAATTATACAAGAGCATAATTTCTATAGGAAATAAAGATATTCTAAAAAATGTCAATCTATCAATAATCATTGATTTAAAATTAATTGTTAAAATTTTACCTAGCCTCCAAACATCATCACTAAATGAAAACCTAAAAATATATAATTAGAACAACATTCCATACCCACTTCGAAAAAAATTAAAACAAAATTGAGCATACATAAATCATGGATTACCCATTTAAAAAGCTCTCCATAAATATATTCTTCACATAAAGTGGTGAAACACATATTAATTGAAATATTATATAGTAATTTTCTACCCCTTTAAAAATAAAATCTAATGATAAAATGAGAGATGATACAAAAAAAGAGACACCATAGCCTTGTATATGGTGAACATTAATCCCTAACATTTATATCATATTCGATAATTCATGTTTATACACTAGATTAGTGAAATTATGAGTGATGAAATTTTTTGTAAGGGAAAACTCTAAATTAAATTCATTAATTTACGAATACTCCATGATGATATAATATTTAATTTCAATGGGATTGATTCATGAATGTGGAATCTTATTTTATGAAAAAAAATATTTCTATCAGACTATCTCAGAAAAGGAGAATTGGTATATTCACACCCACCTTTAGATATTCCTGAGGAGTTCTCATCCCCACAAACATAGTTATAACATAACTTGTAGCCACATAGTCTACCTCAATAGTGATAAAAATAACAGAACATTGGATCTCTATGTTCTAACACGCATATCTATTACCAATAAATAAGACTACATCGGTTGTGAATTTTGTGGAATTAGTAAATCCAACCCAATATGCATCATCTTTACCAAAAGATCCAAATTTTATGAATTTTCATATTTCAATTCAAAATCTTTTTCACAATTTATTTACCTAAGAATCATTTTTTATAATAAAATTGGATTATTTCGGAATAATATGATATCTATCATAAAAAGGGAAAATATATAGACTCTGCAGTCTTAATGATATAAGGTATAACAAACCCCCAAAAATTTCTAAACTATGTTGGATTAACTAAATCTAATTTTTCATCTTTTTATTGAGTTTTTCCATTAGAAATTTGCTTGGAAAAAGATTTTTAATCCACCATAAAGAATATTTTAAAAATTTACTATTCATATATCTCTTGAGAAATAATAATGTGATATTTCTCTTGAGTTATTAATAGGACAAGAAAGTACCTTATCTATCCAAGTAATGAAATTTAAAATTAATCCATCATTTCCATAGAAAACATCCCACTCATTTATTTATCATTTACATAATATATTATCTCATCTACATAATCAATAATAAAAAGATATACCTCACTTCCATATTTGATTAAGATATTGTTTTCCAGTATTTCCTTTGGGAAATTACAAATCTTTTATTAGGTATTATAGTTATAATACAATGATTTTGGAGATTATTTCTACACTTACAAATCATTATTTAAATGTAGAATAGAATTTTCTACTTCTAAATGTAGAAAACCAAATGGGTTTTCTTCAAAAACATATCCCTCTAATTATAAATTGATTAATAAAAAATTAACATCCATTTGTTAGATTTTTTAATGCATTTATTCAATAACTGGAAATAAAATTCATATAGTATCAAAACATGAATCTGGTGGAAATGGTGTCATCATATTCTACCCATTCAATCATTGAATATCCATTACACACTAATCTATCTTTATTCATTTCTACTTCACCTTTTTTCTTATATATTTCGAAACACTAACATTTTCCTGAATAAATTCTTATCTTTGGGTTTTAGAAATATTTCTTATATATCATTATTTAAAAAATTATCTCATTATTCATTCATATAACCAAAATATTCTTGATTTTATTGATCCTACTTAACATTATTAGGTTCAAATTGAGGTAATAGATATGTATGTGATGTTCTCCTTATATTTCCTCTTGTTTTTACATATATTTCATGATTTAAATGGATGTTTTTGAACTTTACATGTTTCTTTTTCCAATTATGAATCATATGTAATTGGTCCTCATAACTTGAGATGGGTAAATACTATCCTTCATTATACACATATTTAATATTTTCACATTTTCATATTTTCATGATATTTATTCTAGAAATATAAATGTATCAATAGAAACATTACGTTTAAATCTAATTTCTCTGTCAATAATTTCCAAATTTGATGATTTGAGGATATTAAGATCAGTTGTATCAATACATATAGTAGTATCCTAGCTATAAAAGTGAAATCATCTTCCTTTTGGCGGATAACCAAGAAATGTTCCAACAATAACTCTAGAATAACTCGTAACATTTTTTTCACATTTAATCCGGATGATACCAGATATCCCAAACACCCAAAACTAATTTAATCATGGGGTTATTTTATTGAAAATATTATATGGATTCAAATATAAATTTGGTCGATAGAATCTATTAATTTAAACACGTAATACTTATCCAATATATTAACTCAAAAAATTCCTATAAATATCATTTTGTATCAATTTTTTTTGATCCATCTCAACTAATGTTATATTTTTCTATTTAGCTACAAAATTATAATGTGGTGTGTATGGTTGAAGGGTCCTGAAAACCTCAAAAAAAGAAGAAAATATTACCACGAGAACTTTGTGGATGGAATAAAGCATTCCCAAAAGACTAGTAAATCAAGTAGAGAAAATTTAGTGGAAAAATTGAATAAAAATAGAATAAAATGAATTTATCAAAGAGTTTTAAGTAACCCACGTACTACCACCATGAAGGGATTACAAATCACTTGACTTGCAAACCACCAGTATGAGGATGGACCTGTGAGGTGCTTTCCCACAGAGGTATGTCCAGAAAACCCAAAAACCATGAACCACATCATTAAAGTAATAAAGCACGGGAAGGACATCCACATCTCATCTCACGAACTCAGCAGTTCGTGAAAGTAGTAAATCTGCAGGGCATTGAAAACCATGACTCACGAACAGCAGACTTCGCAAAACCCGATTGACCAAGTCTTATGTGGATCATGATATTCCTTTATGGGCATCTGTAAATAGTGTTACATGCCCATAGATTTTATATACCTCAATCCTCTAAAAAACAATAACAATAAGAAGAATAAAATAGACAGACAAAGAAAGAATGATGGAGTCCCTAGAGCATGGAAGAAAGAATTTGGAGAAGATTCCAGCTTCAGTTTTGAATCATCAATGAAGTTCAATTCATGAACCACATTTCTGCAGTAATAACCATCCATAAACCATAAAAACAAAGAACTTAATAATAATGGGTAAACTGAAAACCTAATTGGTGTCATTAAGAACTACAAATCCCTTGCAGATGAACTCCCTGTGATTAAAAATTTGCAGGACCCTCCTTCAATATGGTGCTCTGTATAGTGCATCACTAGGAAGATCGAGCCTCGCGACGCATACTTTATCAGTATGCGAATTGAACCAAAATCGGCATGACGATCACCTCGAGAATGTGTACCACTATAGTACACGGTGGTCCATTCCAACACCCACGTACTTATAGGGTACATGGATGACCCCTCTACCCGTATACCACTTGGTATGTAGATATCCTACATCCCAATTGAGAAAATAGTGTGCGGAATGGGGCATCTTCAGGTGTCCTTCTATCTGAATCCAATCACACCTCTCCATTACTATCCAGTACACCATAGACCCTTCATGAACCAGTTCCCCGGTATTAGGACAAAGCCTCCTCCAAAGCCATCAGACTCATATGATCAGATCATCAGGCGTATCAGCACGCCCCTTTGATCAACATACCCAAGGTAAATGGAGTCATGAAGGACCTCCCCACCATGGTTTAGACTCCCAGGATGTTTTTGAGTGTACATTCCCATGGTAACCCGGATTCAATCCTTGTGACGTTAATGTGAACCTACCTATCATAGGGATTAATGGTGATCACTTTATTTTCCATTCAACGAGGAACTGTGATCAGTCGAAGGAATCAAATTCTCTCCTCTTTTTGACGAGAGGTGACATTCCTCCCCTTTCCCAAAACACATTTGGGGGAACTCCCAATGAGGTAAGTCCCTAATCATATGAGATCTGAGCCACATGACCACCAATGTCATCCCAAATTGAAGGGATCATTGCTCCGCACCATCGCCCAACATCACCTCAGCTTCTTCTGTCGTAGGCCTACCCTCTCCCATCAGCAAGAGTGGAGGTGTACGGTTGGTGGGATATCCCACATCCTCTTGTTTCTCACACTGCGTATGACGGATTTATGTTTAGAGATTTCTGATGATTACAACATCCTCAAAACCAAACACATCCTAAACTATTATTAATATGATTTTAGGTCAATCTAGGATATGTAAGACACCTTCTTGAAGGTTCGATCTACAAAGATATGCCCATCCAAAATGGTTCACCCAATCATGTCCCCTCAAATGGAAAGCTACCATGTGTAAGCCCTTGCCCATCCTAATCTACGAGAACTCTAATTCCTGTTCAATTTAGGATATGTAGGACACCTTCTAAAAGGCTAGATCTAAAAATGGGTGCTCTTCCAAAAGGGTCCACCCCAATCATGTCCCCTCAAATGGGATGCTTCTATGCATAAGACCCAACCCATCCCGAACTTTTAGAACTCTAATTATTGGTCAAACTAAGATATGTAGGATGTCTTCTTGAAGGCCTAAGCGTAAAAGGGGTGCACTTCCAAAAAGGGTTCACCCAATTATGACCCTAATAAATGGACCTCCCCTAGGTCTATGACCCAAGCTTACCTAACTACATGGACTAATATTCCACTCCTGAGGAAACATAAGAATCCCATATTATGGGTCCTATCCCAACATCTATCCATCTTTTATCCCCATGGATGAAGATAAACTAAAGAGATCATTATTGCATCGATTAAGTCGGAATTTACCCTATAGTATCAAATCCATGTATACCTATGATGATCTTGAAAAATAGGGGTAGCCCATGGATACACTCTTTGGGAATGGACCATGGATTCACGAACATCTGAGCATGACATAAATATATAAGAGAGTCTCAAATAGTGAATAATACCCCCAAAAGGTTGCGATGAGCCCGACCTCCCATCCTCTCGACTAATGGATTCCTTATGTATTGTTGGCCAAATAATTATCCAATGAGAACCTACCTTTTGAATGTAGGTCCATGAATCATGGATACCAGGGTCGTTGGGTGATCCTGGCTCCACAAAAATCCCCCTTGAGACCATCTAAGAAAATTATATCCAATGAGAACTGATTTCACAAATACTTTACCCCATGAAATATCCCACTGAGACAATTTGAATATGGCCTCTCTTTGTTAATGCAAAAGGGATAAGCTGCCTAGTCCTTTGAGGGGTCAATCCAGTCCCTCCTAATGGAAAATGAGATAGATCAGGTTGAAACAAAGGTGGTGAGGGGAAAGTTCATATAATAATGGACGAATTAATGTTACCCATAAAACACTTTTTTATATTTTTTCCAAAACATTAAATACACCATCTCATAGGAAAAAATTAAAATGGTGAACCCGACGTGAATTCATAACCAAGGTGGAATTTATACCCCAGTCAAACCACTTTGACTCTGAAAAAAGGGAAGGGGACAACATAATCTTCCAATATGTTTATGATCAAGAGATGATACTTTTTTGGGGTTTTTTTTGTTTGAATATGTCATATGTATATGCTGAAAGTTTCTTCATAGTAACCTTCGATCCAAATGACATCCTGACAACCAGTACAGACACATGCCTCAGCGATCCCGCATGCAGCTGGTGTAGGATCAAATATGTATACTGATATGCTCAAATAAAATAGGGGGGTTAATTTAATTCATTAAAAATTACTTTGAATCCTTTAAGGATGATATAAATTTCTTAAAAATAGTTTCTTCACCTTAAAGAAATATATTTCGTAAGGATAGATTTTATCTATAAGAAAAATTATTTTAAGAAAGTGAAAAAAACATTCACAAAACCACTTAAAGAAACCATTTCTTAGACTTACAGCCTTAATATAAAATCACAAGTAATATTTTCTTAAAGGATATATTCTATCTTAAAGCGTATAGAATATTTATATAATAAGAGTAAAAAAATTATAAAGTATAAGAAAAATTATACTTTCTAACTTTAACAACGTTTAAATAGAAGCAGAATTAAAAAAAACCTGAAAACAAGTAACAATAAGATTCTTTTAACACAAAGAGAATGGTATCCAACAACCTTGGAAAAATGTTCCTTGATTTATACTTTCAAGAAATTTTGTCTTACCCAAACCCAGGTAAGCCCTCAATATGATGATCGATATCTGTCTTGTCATCCCTGCAAGCCGTAGGTTTATAAGGATATCATAACTTCTATCTTCCAAACCCAGAAGCCCACAATCATCATGGTAAGAGTCTACAAAAAGTAAGTCTGAACTAATTGTTCACACATGAACAATTTTTTCATGACATCCGCATGAAGCACTGAGAGTTGTAAGAGACTCTCTCTATAGAACTCACTTCCAAAACTTTGATCTCTTTTTCATTCACTGTTCATTCTTGTTCTCCATTTTTTTGTTCTTCCAAATGGATTTGTATTTATATAAAAAACATCCCAACGGTCGGCTCCACTCCAATGGTCATATTTTCCTTAAATTTTGGAGGGACCTGGACACATGTCATACACAATACAGTTAGTTTGTAATAGTTTGTATAACATCATTTCGAGTATAAGAAACTATGTTAAGTTAAAGATAAATGTTAAGTATAAGAAAACTATGAATCCGATAATATTATAATAATACATTAAGCAACTAAAAAATTATCAGGAAAACAGATTATTATGAAAAAGTAAATAAGATTGGGAAAACGATATCACATTTATACCAGAATTGATATCATGAAACAGAATGGCCTTTCTACCAGATTCAGAATCATTAAACAGAATTGCTTTTGTACCGGATTCTGAATCATAAAACTGAATGACTTTTGTACCAGATTTCGAATTGTAAAATAGAATGACATTTGTACCAGATTCAGAATCATAAAAAGGAATGACATTTATACTAGATTCATAATCCTAAAATGGAATGAAATTTGTAGTTGTTTCATAATCATAAAATTGAATGACATTTGTACCAGATTCGGAATTATAAAATTGAATGACCATACTATAAGTATAATTGAATGGTAATTCAATAAGTATAATGGAATGACCAAAAAATAAGTAAAATAGAATGACAAATTTAGAACTTAAAAATATTCAGAACATAAGAAAAAGGGTTTGTGATTTTCAAAATATAAAACCATAAGGAATAGAGATGTCATAAGATAACCTTATTGACTCAACAATCTCCCACTTTTTGTAAAGAATAAACAACTTTGCTAAATAAGTAGATATTGACATTTATAAACAAGTACGAATAAACTTATCTCCCCCTTTGATTGAGATTTAGGATGAATATGAATAACTCCCCCTTAGGTTATATTTCCCAAGTATTGTATTCTTGATCTTTAGCATTCAGTTTTCTTTCTTAATAAAAAAATCTCCTCCTTAGATATACATCTCTTCTTAAAAGAATTTTCCCCTTAATAAATTCTCCCCCTTTGAAGTCTTCATGAAATTCTTCCTTCAAATAAATTCTCCCCCCTTTGTGATTTTCAAAAATGAATGGAGAAGTATAAGATGTACCTCTAAGGGTTAAGGAACCATACATGTGATAAAAATAGAATATGCAAGAAATATTCTACAGAATTTTTGAAAAAAATAGATTACAAAAAAACATCAGAATGAAAAAAATCACCCTGCCTTATTCATTAAAATCATTTAGAAATATTCTTTGTTACCAGTCATGTGCTAGGATTATCCACTATCCATGTACCATAAGTTGTTCAAACTACCTTTATTGTCCTCAAAAAGAAAGAGTTAGGTTTTTAGAATCCAAACTTCCTTGGATTCGAAATTGTTAGATAATTAAATATTAGGTAACCATATTTGTTTATAAAAGTAATCTTTATGAAACCCGTGGGATTGAAAATTATTTAAAGAAAAGTTCTTCTTCCAATGTCCACCACTTTTACATTTAGTACAAATTGGGGATCTTGAAGGGAAAAAATAATTGTTTCTAAAAATAGGCTTTTTATGAGAATAACCTAGAAACTGATTATTACCATGAGATCGGATCTAAGAATACATATCATAAAACCTTTTCTTACCAAAACTAAAATTTTCAAGAAGTTTCCTATATGAATTTTTTTTTGATTTTTTGTCTCAGGACTAAATTCTTGTCCTGAAGAATAATATATTTAGAATTAAGGTTGTCCTCTAAATCAACTTTTTCTAAAAATAGATTTTTAAGATACTTAAAAAGGTTTTCCTTCTCAGAATTAACTTGCTCATGTTTCTTAGAAATATTTTCTAATCCAACATTTTTCTTATCAAGATCTTAGGTAAAATCCAAAATTTCTTTTCTTAAAATGAATTCTCTAGAATTTTACCTTTCTAGTTTCTTTGAAACTTTACAATTTCAATTTTCAAGAAAATTAGAATATATAAAAACCCTATCATAGGAATGAAAATCTTTATAACTCTCTGAGGAAGAAGATTCTTCATTAGAAGAAAAACCTCTATCCAGAAAATTTTCAATTAATGAAATATAGGTTAAGGATTTAGTAGTTCTTAACTTAGCTATAAGACAATGATTTTGAAATTGAAATCTGGATATTAAACCAATATTCTTTTTTTCAAAAGATTCATAATCGGAAGAATCATATAAAGAATCTCCACTACTGGAACTCCTAGTGTCATTGGATTTCAATAATTTCTTATGCTTTGATATGTAGAACATTTTTTTGTTTCTTTCATAATTCCATTCTCTCTTGTCTCATTTAATAGGCAAGGGACAATCAGGTCTAATATGACCAGTTCTTCTACATTTATAGCATTCCACTTCTCTATCTTTTTTTCATATCTATATTGAAAGTTATTATTTACAAAAATCTTGTTCATCCTCTGAGAAATATTTTCTAGCTCATTTTATGAAGCTTCACTTTCAATAGATTCATATTGAATAAAAACATTATTAAATTTAGATCTTGTAATTATCTCAGGAGTCTTGGATTCCATATGATTTGAAGTAGTTTTAAAATCATCACCTCCATTTCTCTTATTCTTCATAATATTATCATAACCTTTCTTCATTATTGTTGCATGCTAAAGAAGAGTTCCAAACAGTCTATCAAGAGAAATTTGTGTGACTTTCCTATTATCATCTACAACAGTCCTCTTGGATTCCCATTCATTGGGCATGATATCTGTAATCTTGTACACAAGAATATCATCATCTAAAACATTCTCAACAATGGATTGTAAGTTGTTTAAAATAGTCATAAATCTTTGTTGTACCTTACATATTGGTTCTCCATAATCAAAGTAGAAACCATGATACTCAACTCTTAGCATAACTCTTCTAGTTTCGATGACTTTGAACGTTCCAAAGTGATTTACTTCAATCTTCTTCCAAATACTATTTTCATCTTCAAAAGATGAAATTATGTTGTATATATTTCTTGTCCTCGAACAAAGAAATGTATTTTGTACATTAATTTTCAAATGGTATTCCACCGTTTTTGGATTAGTAAAGGATGTAAGTTCTTTATCATGAATATTATAATCTCCAATTAAAATAATGTAGTTTTCTACATATGTGATTATCACAAAGGTATTTATTCTGTATCTCCAGTACTCATAGTCATTTCCGTCAAATATTGGTGGTCTAGTAGGATTGATATTATCTAGATATCCTACATGAATACATACCATACCAAACAGAAAAATATTTTCCACAAAACTTGTTAGAAGTAAAAAATTGATAAATAATTAAGAAAAAAAATTGAGCAAGAAAACTTATATGCGGATATAATAATTTTAAAAACCTGGCTGTGATACAAATTGTTGGATCTAATATGTATATTGATATGCTAAAATATATTAAGAGGTGAATTGTATTCTTTAAAAATTCATTTGGAACCTTTAAATTTGATATAAAACTTTCTTAAAGAACTTTTATTAACCTTAATGAAACATGTTTCCTAAGGTTAGCTTTTAACTTTAAGAAAACATATTTTAACAAAGTAAAACAAAAATTAAAAAAACCTCTTAAAGAAAACTTTTTAGAAACTTACAGTCTTAAGATAAAAACTTAAGAATTATTTTCTTAAAGGAAAGATTCTATATTAAAGATTATATAATCTTTAATACAATCAGAGTAACAAAATTACGAAGTATAAGAAAAATTATAATTTCTAACTTTAAAAAAGTTAAAATAGAAGTGTAATTAAAACAACTTGAAAAAAAATAAAAATAATATTATTTTAACCTAAGTGAAGGGTATCCAACAACCTTGGATAATGGTTCCTTGATTTATACTTTCATGAAGAGTTTGCCTTACCCAAACACGGGTAAGCCATCAATCCAAAGATCAGTATCTATCTTGTTATCCCTACAAGCCCTCAATTTAGAAAGAAATCAGAACCTCTGTCTTCCAAAACCAAAATAACACGATCAGCACAATCAGATTCTGCACAAATCAAGTCTAAACAAGTTGTTCATGCTTTAACAAGTTGTTCACAACATCCACACGAAGAACTAAGATTTGTAAGAGCCTCTCTGTCTAGAAATCATTTCACAAACATTAATCGCATTTTCATTCACTATTCATTCTCGTTCTCCATTTTTTCATTCAAATGGACTTGTGTTTTTATGAAAAACTTCCCAATGGTCGCCTCCACTCCAACGGTCATATTTTCCTTAAATTTCGGAGGGATCTGGACACATGTCAAATATACAACAGTCTGCTTGTAACAGATTGTATGGCATCGTTTCAAGTATAATAAATGATGTTAAGTTAAAGATAAATGTTAAGTATAAGAAAACATAGAATATGATAATATTGGAATAACACATTAAACAACTCTAACATTATCAAGAAAATGGATTCTAAAGAAATAGTAAATCAGTTTGTGAAAATGGTATCACATTTGTACTAAAATCAGTATCATGAAACGAAATGACTTTTGTACCAGATTCAGAATCATAAAACTGAATGAATTTTGTACTGGATTTAGAATCATAAAATAGAATGACATTTGTACCAGATTCAGAATCATAAAACAGAATGACATTTGTACTGGATTTGGAATCCTAAAATGGAATGAAATTTGTACCAGATTCGGAATCATAAAACAAGATGAAATTTGTACCGGATTCCGAATCCTAAAACAGAATGAAATATGTACTTGATTCAGAATCAAAAAACGGAATGAGAATTATATAAGTATAACCAAAATATAATTCTATAAGTATATCAGAATGAAAAAAAAAGTTAGTAAAACGGAATAAAAAATTCGTAACTACAAAAAATCAGTACTTATGAATGAGTGTTTTTGTTTTTCAAAAAATAAAACCATAAATAATGGATAAGTCATAAGAGAACCTTATTGACTCAATAACTAGGGCCCCAATGAAGAGCAGGACCTCTTTGCTGACCTAGAATCTTCAACGTTGGGTATCCAACATGCTGATCATAGAGTACCACCGAAATGGTACTCTCCCAACATTGGAGGCTGCAAGAAAATAACTATTGTCTATAAAATCTCACCTACTCCATCCTCAGCCATGGTTGGCACCCCAACATAAGGTGGCCTTAGTGGATGTCTCAAACAATTTAGAGAGACAATTCTTAGAGAGTGACAATAAGTACCTCTGTTATCTTATGGGAGGTAGATGAAGTTGATTCTAATGACTTCATATCAACTACACATGAGTCCTACTCATGGGCCTCTACTAGAGAGCATTGGCTCCAACACTAGATGTCCAAAAATCATCATTCTGAAGAGGATCTTATGATGAAAGCACTTGCTGATGTCTAGAAGAACTAGCAGTATCTACTAGAAACCTATAGAGGACTAGAGTAGGAACAAAATCCTTCTCTGACATCATAATGAGCTATCATACCCATTCTAGCCAAATATATATCACGTCTCTTCCTAACAATGATGGAAGATCAAATGTCGATTCCAGACCATATCCTCCAAACATGCCAAGATATAATTGCATCAGTGGCAGTGACAATGAAGCAGAACCATGACCTGGTTTCCTTGAATGTAATGACTTACTCGGAAAATTGGTTGGTCACACTAGAGCAGTTATGCATCCTTAATCTAGTCCAGGAGTTTTGATGGCAATATCCCTTTATATAAAGAAAACCAAATTGAGAAAAAATACCCATTTCAACTGGGGGATGGCGGTCCAACATGGTGGCCGCTGCATGGTAGACATATATCCTTTCCAAAACTCAAGATTCCCGTCGGCGTATCCTCGTGACATCACAAGAACCAACAAGACGGTGAATCATATATTAAGGTCATTGCCAATAGTAGGCAGCCTCAGTTATCTAGTAGAGAGTTCCAAAAAATGTAATGCGCCAAAAGAAACTAGAAAATGAAGAGCACATACATGATCCTCCTCTACTGGTAGATGGAGTTATTAATAACCTCGAACATACATCAATAAAGTCTCAAGACCCTATCAATCCGTTTTCAAATTTTATAAGAAGAAGTATCAATTGAAAAGTCCATCCCAAAAATTTTTCTTCCAACATGTCTAATAATACTTCCTAGAGAATGCATGCGGTCTTACTCTATGGGCCAGGAATGATCTATCATAAGAGCCTATATTCGGATGCGTGTTAGGTTATACCTCCCCTTGACCTGAAGATCAAACGACATGAAGTTCCTCTCTTGGCTATCATCCACCCTGATGGTTCATCCTAGGGTATATGTTGTATATAATATTTTCCCTTTTGTTGGAAATCAATTTATGAAGGTAGTTCTCATCATGATAACATTCATTACAAAGTCCCTCCCAGCAATGATAGTTGTTGTGTAGTCCCTCGCCGTAGTAACATCCTACAACAAGAAGGTCCTCCCCTCATTGCAGTACATCCTAAAGTCCCTACCTAGGATGTAAATAGTAGAATTTCTTTTTGCAACCAAATATCATGTTCTGATAGTAGTCCTTACCATCAGAGAAGTCATCGAGAGGGTCCTCCTCTCAGTGGCATCGAGAAACAAAAAGGTCCTTCCCTATATACATCCATCTTTGAAGGTCCATTCCAAAGTATATGCTGTAGGTAAATTGAACATGCTCAAGCCTCAAGTTTCAATAGTAGCCTTCACTATTGTGTCACCAATTGAGAAGTTCCTCCCCACAATACAAATTCATACTCACAAGAAGGACCTCCACTTACTAGTACAAAATTGATAATACCCTCCAACATTAAGGCACTCAGAAGGATAGTGTCAGAAATATCAAACACATTGTCTCTGACAAGTGATGTCCTTTCTCAACTAGAGGAAAGTCAGGGGCCACACTCATCTTCTGAGATACCCCACGTTTCTGTCACATATCGATGAGGCTCTAACCAGTTTGGATTCTTGGAATGAAATTATTAATAAGCAGTCAAGATGGGCATATCAAGTAGAGGAGTACCCAGAAGAAAAAAGGAAATATATGTTACATGTGAGAAGATAACTGGTTAGGGATAATATGCCAGTGATGTATTGTCCCATGAACACTTCTCACTTCAACATACCAGGAGAGTTTTCTTATGAATGTATGCATAACATTGAAATCAATATCATGATGACTCTTCGTTAGTAAAAAGAAAATTTCTTGACCTGTGAACGGTATGCAGATGATGTCAACATATTATGAGATATTTTCTCATTAGTCGACCTGGAAGCCCTACCGTATGACCAACATCCATGATAAGAAAGGCAAAAGAAAATCTTGAACTGAATTTCCTCTACGCACTAAAAAAGTTCTATTTCCTCATTAGTGACTCCCTTTCTGGAGGTCATATTCGGGGATGGAGAGAACATGGAGCACTAGAACCCACCCCAAATCCCATCCAGCATACCTCTTTAGAAATTACATTATGCAATGTCTTCACTCAAAGGCAGAAATATAATGAAATCCATTCCTTGGAACGATAGAATACTCAACAAAAACCATCGTGGAGTATGTCTCAAAAGCATTAGGCCCGACGAGATCAAACCATCGAAAATATTCTGAGCTAGGGAACTGAGTAAATCAAACCATTTTCTGTCCTATTGGAATCTAACTAGAAAGAAATTTCCATGTCTTTAAAATCCCATTAATCTCGTGTGGGTCCAGTTCCATACTCAGCTCACACCCATGCATGAGTACGTGAAATAAAAAAGGTGGAAATATCGGATCCTACTGTCGAAATGTGAGATTATCCCTAGCCTATAGGGGTTGGGAATTTTTAACTAGAAAATCCCGTATAAGACCAAAAACAAATTTCCCATAATGCATCAATAGTAGAAATGGAGAAACCCTTACCAATGGGGATGGTGGAATATTTACTTCAAGTTCCCACACAGTAGATATCTGTCAGAGAAGAACAATGAGAATATATGTCACTCATTCCACCCCATCTCGTGGTTCATACCCTTCTAGAAAAAGGCACATTATGGGGTCAGATCAGGTCTCTCTTTGGGTAATTGTTTGTTATAAAACCCAAAAAATACCGCAAAATTGAAGGAGGAAGTCCAACAGAGGACACAGAAAACCTTCATACCATTCGGCATGTAGTACCCCACCCCCAATGTGGTATGCATTACTTAACATGGTAAATGTAAACCCAACATATCTCACATGAAATGATACAAAGGGATATGACACATAAGAATACGGTGCCATCCCAGAGGAATCCCACACTATGTTGGATGGTCTGCATACCTAGAACCATTGAGCAGACCTAAATTTGGGTGCTCCATCAGTGAATTTGTCATTACCTACCTTAGTAAACCTCAACAAGGAGAAGAATAAATCTTAGGTCATCTAGGCACCACTGCCTACTCCCCTTGATAATGTGTCCCTCACTCTCATGGAAATATTAACAAATCAGGAGAAAGAAATTAAAGAGCTCAGGAGAATTAATGTCGAGCAGCGCGGAGGGAGATATCTTGTTGGATGTGTTCCCCCTACAGAATGTAAACATGTGTTCATAGAAGAGGTTCCTCTTAACAAGGCACTCATCGTAGAAAATTATGTTAAACTCATATTCCCATCCCATCCAGCACTAGGACCATCATTCTATATAAATATTTCCCTTGAATGACATCAAGACTTCCCCCACTGGGAAAGAAGACATAGTATATTCAGGATAACCAACCAAGGATACCCCAATTGGGTATTCACCTGAAATTCATCCAGCACCATCACCTTCAACTTTGGCCCCTACTGCACCCTCCCACGCTCAGGTCCAGAATGATATGTATCCAAGGGCTCTTGAATACTTTCACGCAACTAACAGCTCGACTAGAATCCTTGGAAGGGCGGTGCTCTATGATAAAACTAGAGCGAAAACCGTACCCTAAGTGGGTGACAAAGGTTCTGCCACCTAGAAACTATAGAAACCCTATATTTATAATTTTAAATGGTTTGGGAGAGCTAGAACAACATCTAATGAACTATTCCTCTTACTATGATCACATAATGGGCACCTCGGAGCAGAAATATGTAGTGAAACTCATGTTATTTGTGCGAACCATATAGGGTTCTACCTTTGTATGTTATAATAGCATTTCAGATAACTCAATCATAGGATGTAAGGACCATCAGTGATATTCTCTCTTCCAGTTCAGTTCGACATTGCCTAAGACAATGGTCAGTAACCTCATGAACTACAAGCAATGAGGGAATGAAAGAGTGTTGAACATCATTGTAAGATGGAATGGTTTGACCTATTACTCAAACCTGCCACTCCAACAGAATTAAATCATCTCTATGTGCATCGATAATCTTCTATATGAATTGAAAACACCACTCATCCTAGTAAATTACACTAATGGGATCCATGATTTATTTTCCACTTTTCAAAGGATAGAAGAATCCTTGCAGCGGAACAATATCAAGTCCCGTGACCCCCCATCATCTCTAGGAAAAAGAATGGGAAATGATAAAGTGACTTCTCTCACACATAAGCCAACAACGACACCAGATCTAGTTACGAGGCATCCACCAATCCACGTGGGACCCCCTGGAGGCCCACACCCACCCCCATCAGCAAGATGAGTGATGTGGTACAAAAATATATTACTTATAGGATCGAAGAAATAATGTCTACCTGTTCCAAGATGACCAATTATGCAGCTACTTCCTAGCCACCATGAATTTAAACTTTCTCCGACTACCACAGCTAAAGAGAGCCGATGAAGTAGACCTTGATGACTATCCAAATTATTTTCCCTATTACCAGATATTGGGGAACACCATCTAGAAGTGCTTCATCTTTAATGATTTTCAACAAAAGATGGCAGATTATAAGAAATTATTATTGGGTCCTCCACCATCACATGTGGTGTATATTTTCACCTTAAACCCAAGAGAAGAATAATAATGGAAAACATTCACCAGAAAAAAGAGAAACTTTTTGACAGTTGGATGACTTAGAAAATAGTCAACAGAGCTCACAGCATCCCCTAGGTGTAGTTGAAGCAACCAACCATGCCCCCAATAGCACCTGATATGATACAACCACCATCCTTATCCCCACAGTCCTTTGTGGGCCAAAATGGAAGAAAATTGGAGAAAGAAGATAAGCTATCACCAATGACAAAGACAGTCTTGAAAAATTCGATCTTCATGCTAGAAGACATGGAACAATGGGCACTAGACCCGCCAAATGGGACATCGACCACCACCACACAATAAGATACAATAGGATCTGCTCCACCAAATGGTATAATGGGAACCACCTTGTCAAATGGTACAAAGGGAACAACCACACCAAATGGTACAAGAGGCACTGCCTCACCAAATGGTACAATAGGCACTACCCCGCTAAATGGTACAACAAGAACCACCCATCCAAATCGTACAACGGTCATCACCCCACCAAATGAAAAAAATCTGAAGAATATAGTGAGATAGAAGAACTATATGATTAGGAACTGAGACTCAGATCCATTAATGTCATTCAGTTGATGCACCACTTATATGATGGAGACGACGACCACAAACCCAAATTCCCCATGTCCAACTGGGGTGCTAGAGGAAGAGGCCGCAAAGGCTGAGGGGTTCCGGGAAGGCCTGATACTAAGAGGAGTCAAATTCCCTACCACACCTTATCTCAAACCGTTAATATTGTAGAAACTCACAAAAGAACCTTCCAACAGACACTACAGGAACTGGAATGTTCCTCCTCCCCCACTAGAAGAAATATATTCCAAGTCATCTTGGAGTATCCATTAGAGGAGGAACATATATCAAGTCACCCAAGGAATAGATGCATACTATTTTGACCGAACATAGAACGTACCGTAGCGCCACCACCTCCTGTCATAGAGGACATACCATATATATCCAAGGATCAATCACCTAAAGAATCTATAAAAGTGCATCCCCAAGATGGGATGTTCCAAACTTTATAGTATAAATTTGATATTTTGAAGCATTTAGCCTTAGTATTGGTGAATCTATGGATCCTAGATGCCTTATGTTTGTACATAGACCTATGGGAGGCACTCATCGAAGCCTTACTAAGTCACAGAGTTCATTGTAGAAGTAAAATCCGCCAAAGTCTATCAGACAGAGACCAATCACAAAGAATGACACTCCATCATCTCCCTCACATACAAGGGTGAATATTCCATCTTACAAGGGAACATACAACCCTTATATGTGTCTAGAAAGATAAAATGTATTGATGATCTAGGAATTTCATCGACAATGGATCTAGAATCAACCACCTCCAACTAATAACACTTCACTAGTTAGGATATGATGAGGAAAATCAAACACCCTGCACCACAACACTGTTGGGATTTGAAAAAAGATACTAGAAGTCATTGGAATGAATCACGAATAAAACATGGCATGTAGACCTTGTTTCTAATTCTGAGTTTTTGGTGGTGTGAAAAATTATCACCTTCAATGCCCTGTTAGGGACACCTTGGCAGCATCATCATGCTTCAATTCCATCTTCATAAAATCAGTCCATGAAATATTTCTCTAATGGAAAAAGGGAAATTTCATGACGATAAATAACCATTCGAGATCTGTGAGTTTCATTACATAGATTCAGGGTTATATGAACATAAAAAGAAGTAGTCTTTTTCTGCTGATGTTGATTGGGTCACTGCCCAAAAATGATTGGAAATGGCTCCTGCCGGTCCCCTCCATCATCTTTGGGAAGAGTATGTATTACCCATCAACTAAGTGGAATGCATAAGTTCAAGATCGGATACAGATTCAGTCATCTTTATGATTTTCATTATTTATTCCATGTCCACAGATGCTGTAGAGCTGGAATAAAGATATGATTTTTGGGAAGTCCCAAACCAATATCCCCCCATCCCATCCTTGGGATCCCAGAACATTCATGTCTTACTCACTAAGGCAGAAGACAATTTCTCTCCCAACATTTGAGATTTCATATCAAGAATACACTATCCATCATAGGAAGAAGAAGATGATAAAGAGGATGAAGAAGATGAAGAAGAATACCTCAAAGATGCCCTCTCACACTTAATAAGGTGTCTCCACTACAATTGATGATCTTAGAGAGATAAACCTCAGCACCAAAGACGACCTGTGACCAACTCTAATTATCATGGATTTGCCTTTAGAGGAGAAATAAGCATATATATCCTTCCTAAATAGGAATTGAGATGTATTTTCCTTGATCTAAACAAAAATTCCAGGCCTCAATCCTAAGGATTCCACTCATTATATGGTTTTGCTGGATGACCTTCTTTGCTATAAGCAGGTAGCCAAAAGCACCCACCTGACGCATGATTCCAAAATAGAGGCTGAAGATAACAAGATAATAAATCCAAACTTCATCTGGTAAGTTTAATATCTAATCTATCATGAAAACATAGTCCCTTTCAAAAAAATAATTGACATATTAGAGTCCGCATCGAATTTAGGGACAAAAATTGGCACTACCCCAAATATGACTTCCCTGTCCCGGTCAAATAATTGTAGATCCATCATGCCACCAGATATGAGGCCCTCTCTTTCATGGATGGAAATTATGGATAACCAAATCTAAATGGAAAGAGGAGATGAAGAATATTCTTTATTCACAGCCCCTTAAGGAGTGTTTTATTATAAGGTGATTCCCTTTATTCTGAAAAATGCCTGCATTACATATTAACTCTTCATGCATCTCATTTTCATGCCCTTCTTGGGAAAATTAATCAAGTGAAACATCGATGATCTAGTAGTAAAATTAGAAATTCGCTCAAACCAGTTGAGAAATCATAAAAATTTCATAAAAAAATGACAACATAGTTCAAAGATAAATCCCCTAATCTGTTCCATTATAGTTACCTCTGAAGAATTCCTCAACTTATTCATACGCCATCACAACATCAAAGTCGACCCTGAGATGAAAAAATCAATCCTTTGAATGTCTCCACCTCACCACTTCACAGAGCTGAGGGGTCTCAAGGGGTACCTAGCCAACATCCAACACTTCATAGCTATCCTTGTAGGTAAATTTTTATCTGTCACTAGGATAATGAATAAAAGGGATACATTTGAGTGGTATAATGACTGTCAAGAAGCGTTCGATAGTGTCAAAAGATATCTCTTAATACCACTGGTGTTGATGCCGACTGTTGAGGGGAGGACACTAATTTTTTATGAAACAGTCTTGAAATGGTAATTAGGTTGGTTCATAGCATTGAAGAATGATGATGGTAGCGAGAAAATTTTCTATTTCCTCAGTCAAACAATGATTGGAGCTGAGCCTTAATATTCAAGAATCGAAAAGAAGTTTATATCCCTAATACTCACAATTCAAAAATTCAAGCATTACCTGCAGAACCAGAAGGTCCATATGGTCTCCCACTACAACCCACTCATGTATATCATCATTCATCCCATGGAAACTGGATGCCTATCATGGTGGGAATTTATCCTACAATAGCTTTACATATGTTTTGTGCCAAAAAAATCCATGAAACTCATGGAATTTTTTAACATCCTAGTAAATAAAATATTAAATGAAATGACTCAATTGGATGATGAATTTCATGATGAAGAAGTATTTAGTGCCCAAGAGGGCCCCTAGTGTTGGGAAATATACTTCAACAGTGTTTATAGAATCTCATCATGGAAAATGATGGAGGATACCAAGATCAAAAAAGTAGGGAGTTATACTCATATCCCTCAAGAAGGCCATATTGCCTTACTCTTTCCTTCATTCAGAGGGATACACAAATAATGAAGCAGAGTACCCGACCCTCATTGAAATCCTAGAGATGGAACTTCGGGGATGAGATGAACACCTGATGATAAAAGGTGATTCAAATATGGTCATCAAGAAAGTAAATGGAGACTATTTGATTAATATAATAATTGTCCCCACTGATTAACCATGTTCAAGAACTAATAAGATAATATCCATCAGAACAAACGCTGAACAATGTCCCCCAATTACAAAATTCTCAATTCAATTCATTGGAAAATGTAGCTATAACCCTGGAAGATCTAGACTAGGATGAAACAATCATCAAAATTTCTCACCATTGATGGTTTTTCCTTTTATTCAAGAACAATATGGTGGAAATAAACTAGATTAGACTCGTTTCGGAGCCTTATGATCACACCACCAATTAGAAGAATCCCATAGAAAATTACCTCTAGAGGGGGAACTACCACCAGATAAGTCTAAATAAGAACAGATTTGGAGGCGAGTAGTAAGCATTGTCCTATATAATGGAACAATCCAAAAAAGTTTATCTATATGTGAGGCCTCGAAGGAGTCCTTTATAGGTGCATCGATGGACAAGAGACGGTTTCCGTCACAAAAGAAGTGCATGCCAGAGCTTGTGGAGCACACAAATCTGCAACAAAGCTTTCCCATCAAATTCTAAGGCTTGAATACTATTATCTCACTATGATACAAGATTGTGCCATATTCACCATGATGTTCCATTCCTTCCCTATTCATGCCAATTTTATTCACCAACCCCCAAAGTTACTTCATATAGATGTGTACTCAGAGACATTTGTTGTATAAGGGATGGATGTTTTGGGGCTATATCCCCTACCACATCCAAACAATTCAAATAAATTCTCACAACAACCGACTTATTTTCCAAATGGGCCAAATCCATTCCCCTTAAAATGTTTGGGGTGAAAATCATTTTTAGCATTGTGAAGGAAAACATCATTAACATATTTGGTGTCCCTCATACAATACTGATGGACAACGACACCAACATCTTCTCTATTGGTTTAGACAAGTTATACCAGGAGTATGGAATCAGAGCCAACCGTTCATCCCATTACCATGCAACGACCAATGACTAGATATAGGCTTTCAACAAGACTTTTTCCAGCATACTCTAATAGATGGTAGATAAGAAAAATAAATGGTGGACACAAAATATCTTTCTGGCATTATTGGAATACTAGACCACAACCCACACTACCACCCAGGAAACCCCATACTCAAAAATATACGAGGAAGAGGTGGTTTTTCCTATTGAAATACATGTTCTATCACTTTGGGTGGCCATTTGTGATCAATTGTTCATGGATGAGAAATCCTAGAAATAGTTTAATAGGTTGGAGAAGCTTGATTATAAAAGTCTTCATAGTTTGCATGATTCGAAAGTTTACCAAAATCGAATTGCATGAGTCATTAACAAAAAGGTTCACCTTTGGTATTTCCTGGAAGGAGAGATGGCGTTGGTCCTCAGAACCCTAATGATACATGAGAAGAATCCACAAATGTTTTATTCAATGTGGGAGGGTCATATGTTGTACATAATTTCTATTCTAATGGATCATACATCTTGATTTCAATGGATGGAAAATTCTCCATAACTCCCAAAAATGCATTTTTTCTGAAGAAGTACTTTGCGTAATAGCGATGCCCTTAGTCCAAACTCTACAACCATAAACTATGAGTCATCATTCTAACGACATGACATATTACTGTATCAATGGGACACATAATGATTCCTCGACCCTCAATTATGGCCCAACCCCAACATGAAAAAATTCCACTATTATATCCTATATCTTCCCATATGATGAGGGAAATCCTTAACACTCCGTATTTCTCACATTGAGTATAACTAACTTGTCCATAGGATGGTTTTAATGAATCCCTTACGTAAAAAACTATAGAAGAATATTATTGACCTGACATCCATAGAGAATGAAACCAAAATGCCCCTGCTTCTACATTTGAGTCAAATCTATAGAGGGATCATTCAGAACTACATATGGTTTGATTCTTTCCATTTCAGGATATGAAATGATGCCCAGATCCTTTATCTCGGCCTGACCACCTACAAAAAGATGACCTCTCAAGTCCATACATGTAGACCAAACCTTTGTAGGGAACATTCAGAACTAAGTATGGCTTGATTCTTTCCCATGTAGGATATGTAGCGATGCCCAGATCCTTTATCCCAGCCCATCCACCAACAAAAAATGCCCTCTCATGTCCCTACATGTGAACTGATCCACTCTAGGGAACATGCATAACTAGGTATGTCTTGATTCTTTCCCTTGTAGGAAACATACTGACACCCTGATCTTTTATCCCAACCCAACCACAAATTAAAAAATTGCACCTTCTCCAAGTGTAGGTCAATCATGTATAAGAGAATCCATGAAAGGTCCTAACCACATGAAATTAAAATGAAAGGTTCTTCAAGAGTCATGTGCGGCCTGATTCTCAATGATATGAGTTCCCAAACATGCCACCAATATTCTGCACAATACGTTTAAGGAAATGAATAAATTCCAAGTTTGAATTCTGATATTCATAAAGAGTCAAAATATCATACTTCCCCTACAAATGTGTTAGATGTATGTGAAAGATTCAGTAGTTCATATCTTATCATATTCTAGATATTTCATACATTCCTAGAAACTTTTTTTGGACTATTCACATCATTCCATGGAGGCTCTGAATATGTCTCCTATAAGATGGCAGTCAATCAATGAAAAACTCTTCTTTAGGAGAGTCCAATCTTACATGTATATGACACATGGCTTCCATGAACCATGTCATTCCTCTTGACCCAAGGTTCTCCAAGACTATGGTTTACACCTTCTATCATTTCTCATGTATAAAGAGTGACAGAATATCCCAATAATGATTAACTCAATGCTATTTTTGGATTTGTAGTATAATTTCTGCACTTCATGACTCCAAACTGCACATCATAATGTCCTCAATACATGACTATAAACTATACAACATAATGTACTCATTGCATGACTCTAAACTTCACAAAAAACGTCCTTACAACATGATAATAAACTGCATTGTTTGAAGTTTCCTAGTTATACGAGGTTAAAATACAAGATACTCAAACGCTGGGATTAATGTCTCACCCTGAGTATGATCCAAATCTATATTGGGGATTAACCGATCCCATGAGATAATCATGACCCAAATGTTTCTTATGTTTATGGGTACACTTCTACCATACGTCAAACTACCCACTCTATGTAATCTTGAATCTCCATAATCCTTCAAGGCCATCAGAGATGGAAGGACGGTGTCCTAAAGACACCTTTGTTTGACTATACACATCATTCACTAGTGTCTCTATATATGACTCCCACAAAATAGACATCGACAAAAAAAATTCATCCTCATGAGAGTCCTCTCCTACCTTAGTATGCCTGATGGCTTCAAATCCTCCTGATGTACCAACTAATTCATGAACCTTAAGAGTCATGGTTTACATTCTCATTCTTACCCACATCATAGATATATCTGAATATCCTTGATCGATACACCAATGTTGTCACTTGAGGCTTCTATAAAAATAGGGATACCCCATCCATATAAGTGATGTTGATTAGCATATAAAAATAATCCACCCACTTATCTCCAGTTTTCCCAGTAAAGTTCAGCCAACGAAATGCACCCATTTCACGCTTAGGACTACCCCTTTTCAAAATCCATATTCCATGTTTATAAAGGTTAGAATATCTATAATAATTTTTGGCCATTAGAGATGGAATACTAGTGTCCTGTAGATACCTTTGTTTGACCATGCACATTATGCCCTGGTGGCTCTACATATGTTTCCTACAAAACAGTCATCAATCAAAGGAAAATTTGTCCCTAGGAGAGTCCTTTTTAGTTTTCATACACTTGTGTTACATTTATGTCCCATATAACTCCATGGATTTGGAAACCCCATGGATAATGACCTACACATGTTTTCTTTTTTCAAATTCCCAGACATAAAAAGTATCTCTAATGGAACTCATGATTTACTTGATATCACTTACACAAGTAAGAATTGTGTGTGGTAAGTTTCCCATCCATAGTCAATAAAAATGGCCCTAATAAATTTAGATACCATCCCTCATGTAGGTTACCAAAAATTCCCAAAACCCAAAAACAAATACCATGAGTTATAAATTCTTCAAGGCCATCGGCGAAGGAAGGCCAATATTCTATGAACACCTTTTGTTTTACTATTAACATCATGCCCTGGTGGCACTGCATATGTTTGCTACAAGATGACCATAAATAAAAGGAAAATTCATCCTCAGGATATTCCTCTCCTACCTATATACACCTAAAATGGCTCCCAAGCCCCATACATAACCTAAAATCACAAATTAAGGGTCACAAAAAATCCCACGTTAATGTCTGAGATTATTAGGGAATTCATGGTTGATGAATCCCAAATTGAGGCCCCTGCCCCACAATGTTTAGTCAAAACTATTCCACCTAAAATATTAGTAATAATTCTAATTGGAAAGACTAAAAATATCTACAGAAGAAGACTCAATACTTGCCATAGTGAAACCCCTTAAAGGCCCCCTGGAAAGATGTTTAGTATCATATCTTTAATGCTAGAATTTGTATGGTTTAAATCAAAAACATATGATGAGATATCAAATAATCAGAAGAGACATAAATATTGTTATGTTTAAAACCCACAAAGGGAGGACTATGAAATATTAAAGTGATACCCACTAAGCCTATATCAAACCAGTTTGGTGAAAAATATGGGAGATAAGGAAAAATACAAAAAGGTTCATGAGGTTTCCCACAGAGACCCATTAATAGTTAAAATACACTTGCTATGTCTTACATCTCTGAAAAAATTAGACATGAATTCAATTATTTTAATTAACTGGTTTTGAATCATGGTCTAAAATTAATGCCTGATTAAAATTATTACTATATGATTGATTGACATTACAGGAAAAGGAAAAGATTAAATATTTGGAGGAATTTTGTTTCAATGAGTAAAAAAATGGAGTAACATACACAGTTCAGAGTCTCTCCATAGATTCAAAAGAAAATGAGTGCATCATGATTTGTTAAAGTTACAATATGACTCATATTTCCCTTTTAAGAATAACAGAATGCAACTGTCATGGGCCATCAAGAGTTTTCTCTAAATTATCTCTCTCATCTGATTAATGCTTGACCTTTGGGTTCACGCATTCCATAACAGCTTTAAGGTACCATCTTTCTTCGAGATAAATTCATAATTGGTGCTCGAAGAGGCCAGTTGATCCTTCAAACATACTACATGATCCTCACATTCTCTAAGATATTTCTTTTGGAAGATATCCCAATCATGAGACTTAACCTCTTCATCCATTAGGTGATCGATTTCCTTCTAAAAGTCTTGTAAAGTCATTACCTAATGACAGGAAGAATTGAATTTGTATAGTTTCTCCTCACTATAAGCGAGTTCTTCCTATGATATGAAAATCTGATAGATATGAAGATGTAAATGCTGGTAATCAAAGATACTAGAACCCAACTCGGAAAATAGACACCATAAGTTGTTAGACTTGTTAATAAAGCTAAGTGGAGGTGTTTTTATATAAAGGGAACATAAATGACATCAGAACTACTTTCAAACTGCCTGATGACTCCCCGTGGCACCAGAGCCTGGGTCCTCCCTCCCTATAGTAGGTCTATAGGTAGGAAGTTTTATTTCAAGAGTGGAAAGGAGCCTAAGATTGGTGACCCAAGATGGAGGTATCGTTTTACCCTCAGATGGTTCGACCTTTAGATCCAAATGCAGAGGACTAGCCACAACTTATGGGGTATCTGATGACACTTTTCTGGGATCAAACTCATTAGGTACATGGGTAGTATCCACTTGATAGGAGGAGTCTAAATCACTCCCCATCAAGATTGGACACACCAATGAAGCCCCTTCCAGATGCATCTGATGTCAGCTTGAGTGTATTCTCACCACAAGGGTAGGAATAAATGTCATAACCATCATGGCCACCATAAGAACAACAAAAATATATGTAGACATCATAGTCATAGCCTAAAGAGGAATAGATGTCATGGTCATCAGTACCAACATAGGGCGGAGGATGGTTATAGACTTTTGGACCCATCAAATTGGTCTTCTCACACCCTATCAAGGTAACATGCCACCAAACATTGGAAATATTATAGAAATAGAACGGTGGATCCTATAATTTTAGTGATTATAATATCCGTTGAGGCACCTTCCCACATCATCCAAAGCCATAAGTGGTGAAGAATTACTAGATGAAATTCTCCCCCAAACTGAATGGAAAGAAGAAGAGAAATTTGCTGAAGACTCCCAAATTTCCTAGCAAACTAGTAAGAGAGTTATGGATCAAAAATGGTCACCAGATCTATGCGATTAGTGAGAATTATTTCTTGAAGCACGATAATGTATGAATGTTCCTCTGATGAACCGCCCCTATCACCCTTTAATGACCCATGAGTGGTATGGTGTGGTGCAAATGAGAAGCTAGAAGAATAATTCAACATCCTGAATGCATCATTAAAACATAATTCATGGGAAGAATAGAAGAAATGCTGATAAGGGGAGGTTGAAAGTTAGAGTGATGAACCCTCATATTGTGTCGATATTTAGAGCAAGGGAAGTTTTCTTATAACCATTCATAGAGGAATTGAAACAGTCTGCTGAGATGTCGTAGAGGTTTTCCATCTTGTATCTCCCCAACAAATCAAAATGTTGGGCGAGAGTCATAGTGTCCAGACTAATTGGTCGAACCTCTGCTAGCACAATCACCATCATATGAGTGCATGACCTAACCCCAGTATATACATCATGGGATGGGAAGATCCATCCACTAAAAATAATATAAATGAAACATGCTAATCTTAGCGTAGGTGGAACATTTAGTTGAAGCTCATATATCCAGTTAGTATATCGTCCAGCTTCAAGAGTGGCAGAATATGACCCTAGAATGTTTTTAGGCTGACATGATGGATGAGTTTGACTATAGAGATCTATCAACTAAGGTCCATTTGACTATAAAAATCAACCTATCCAAGCCTCAAATGGTATAAAAGAGTGATCCGAGAGGGGGTGATCAAGTAATTCCTCTACCATAAAAAATAGTCTCCTTATCAGTGGGGACACATGGTCATTATCTTACCAAGTTGTAGCTATTGTAAGAAACTCGTTATACATATTTCCAAATATGGGGAGCCCTTAGAGCTGGGCATTGTACCATAAGTAGATTCCCACCATCCTAAGAAACAAATGGACGGTGTTGGTGCTCGAATACAAATGGTTAAGCAGATCAGGAAGGATTTATCTAGGAGAGAAAGCTGGGAACTGGGATACCCAAGTTGCCTGATATAAGTTCACTACCAGCAACTGATCGGGGGACTCTAAATAGGTTTGGTGTTCCAAAAAATCCTAGGACCATTCATCAGAGTATCATCCTCCAACTCTCAGGTCCCATTTGGTTCTCCACCCACCATTACGGTTTTGTCAGGAAACGTTGATAATGGATGGGTTCTCCTAGGTGACTAGTCTTAAGGCAGTGTTGTTACACCTGTGATTTCCCTGAGTCTACATCGAGCCTTCTAATATGAACATAGTTTCCTAAATCATAGTAGTTATGACCAAAAATCTTGAGGAAATATTTTCTTGATCACGACCTTGTAGAGGTTCTAGGGGAATTAAAGGAGTATTTGGGCCAGTAAAGGGAAAAAAACATCATCAAGAAGACCAAATCCAAAAATTTGTAGTTTCATCAAAAATTGGTGTGCTAGGTGCTTTGGAGTAATGATACCATTCATGAAACTGTCACGAGGAACAATGTAGGATCGAAGATAGTCCTCACGGTCCTGAACCATGGTTTCCCTCATCATGGTCGATTTCATCAAAGTCAGTGAAAGTGCCATTGCAGTCTAAATAGAAAAATCTAATGGCCCACAAAAATTTTGTCCAATGAGAAGATAGTGGGATAAAGTCCATGGAAAATGGACGAGAAACATAAATGAGGGTCTGCAAGGGGATCCGTGTATTGATCCTTGAAATGGTACAAGAAAAGAATTTCTTTCATACTTCACTATACACAGAACCAATCCCTTAGTAATGATGATAAGAGGAAACATTATACCGCATGCAATCTTGACCTGTAAAAGTCCAACAAGGGGCTGGACCACAGAGCATTGGACTACAAACACAAGGGTTCATGGAAAGAAGAAACCACTAACCAAGGCCTCTCCATGCTGATATTCAAAGATGATGTTTAAAATTTTATATTTAGATTAGTAAGGATTAATGTTTAGTTTGCTGGTTTATATTTAGTTTGAGGAACACCCAAACCACATAGTGTTCTCTTACACAGAATTATGGATATTAGTTTGAAATTCCATAATGCAGTCTGTCAAATAAAAAAATCGGTTCTGGGGTAGAAGAAATTGTGAAGAGTTCGGTTTACGGAACATACAAATAGGATATCGAATATGGATTTCTCAATAGAGATAATATGTGGATGTAGAGAAAGATGAGGGAAAGTTGAGAGTATGTTTCACCGAAAAAATGGTAATGGAAAAAAGACTTGGGTCCCTATATATTGGTGAATTCCCGTCATACCATAACTATCTGTTCTATTGAAAATAACTTTAGTTCATGACTGCTTCTACATCAGAAATCTCCTCTTTGTTATGAATAGACCCCAATCCAATAGGGCATTGGTATGATTTTGAAACATTGTAATGGAAATAAAATAATCCCACAAGAACTTACAGAAGAAATAAATCACTCTGATAGGTCCAGTAAAGTGAATGAATGAAAAATGAGTTGCAAACATCAATTAAACTTGAAGAAATAAAATTTTAAAAGAGTTTTAAGTGACCCACATTCCATCACTGGTAAGTGTTAATGGAATGTATAACTCGTGAATCACTAGTTTACAGAAGGAACCATGAGGTGATGGCCGGCAGAGCAATTGACAGCAAACCTGGGGCTCACAAACCACATTGTTAGTGGAAGTAAGAGAACTAATTACATCTGTATTTCATATTGCGAACTTAGAATTTCACATACTAAGTAAATTCGTAGGTTTCCATGAACCATGAATCGTGAACTACATCTTATGAAAAAGTTGGTTGACCAAGTCGTCCAAGGATCAAGATATATCTTCATGGGCTTCCCCAAATGGTGCCACATCCCCATATATAAGATTTTCCCCAATGCTCTATAAAAGGATCAAAGGAGAAAGAAGGAAATGGATGGATGACGAAAGACCAGAGGAGACTGAAGAGTTTAGAAGAATAAATTTTGAGAGGACTCTGACTTTGGTTTAGAATCATCGACAAAGTTCAAATCTCGAACCACGTTTCCACAGGTATAACCATCCACCAATGATAAAAAGAAAGAACTTAATAATAATGGGTAAAATGAGAACTAAATTTATTTCATCACGGACTACAAATATTTGGCTGATGAACTCCCCACAAACGACCTGTTCCATGACCCTACATCCATACGGTGCTCCGTATAGTGCATCATTAGGTAGATCAAACCTCGTGTAATGTACTGCATTAGTACACAGATAGAACCCAAAGCAGTTTGGAAGAGCGCCTCTAATACCACATACCACTGTGGTACGCAATGGTCCGTGCCCAAGCCCACGTACTGCTTGGGTACATAGATGAACCCTCTACCCTCATGCCAGTATGGTATGTGGTGCCCCCTCGCACATGAGAAAAAAGTACACTGAATGGGGCGACTTCAGGTGTCCTTACGTTCGGTTCCAATCTTGACCCTCCATTACCATCCAGTCCTCCATATCCCCTCTGCGAACCAGTCCCCTGATATTAGGACAAAGCCTCCTCCAATGTCACTAGACCCATATGATTAGATCATCAGGTCCATCAGTGCACCCCTTTGAGATTATATACCCATGGTAAGTGCAGTCATGATGCCTCTCCCCACCATTGTTCGGACTCCCAAAATGTATATAAGTCTACATGTCTATGGTAACCCAGAGTCCAACCGTGGGATGTGAATGTGAACCTCCAATTATAGGGATTAAGTGTGATAACATGATTTTCCATTCAATGGGGAGTGGATATCAGTTTAAGGAATCATGTTCACTCATTCTTTGGAAATGATATGACATTCCTCCCCTATCCTAGAGAGAATTCTGGAGATCTCTCACTGAGGTATGTCCCTAATATTCTGAGATCCGAGCCACATGACCCCCAATGTTATCCCACATTGAAGGGTTCATTGATCCGCGTTCTCTCCCACCGTCAACTTAGCATCTTCCACCGTAGTCCTATCGTCTCCCATCAGTGAGATAAGAGGTTTGTGGTTGGTTAAATATCTTGCATCATCTTGTCTCTCACACCAAGTATGACTCGTGTGGGATTAGATATTTGTGATCATTACAACATCCACACAACCAACTCATCTTAAACTATGAGAACTCTAATTCTTGGTCAAACTAGGAAACATAGGATGCATGGTTGAAGGCCCAAGCTCAAAAGGAGGGACCTTTCAAAAGGCTTCCCCAAATAATGTCACCTCAAATAGGAACATTCCGTGTGTATGTCCTGACCCCTCTTGAACTATTATTACTCTGATTCCGTGTCAATAAAGAATACGTAGGATTCCTCTTTGAAGGCCCATGGTCAAAAGGGGTTCCCTTACAAAGGGGCCTACACCAATCATGTCCCCTCAACTGGGAATCTTCCACACATAAACCCAAACCCATCCTGAACTATGAGAAATCTGATTCCTGATCAAACATGGATACATAGGATTCATGCTGGAAGGCCCTTGATGAAAAGGGATTCCCTTCTAAAAGGGATAAACAAATTATACCCTCAGTAAATGGACCTCCTCCCATGTCCAATCCCCAATATTACTAAACAACGTAGGCTCTGATTCATCGCCCTAGGATACATATGAATCCCATCATAGAATCCCAATCTCAATATCTAGCCATATTATGTCCCCCAGGATGACGATAAACTCTAGAGTGGCTTATTTCAAGGCTTATATTAGAATTTCACCAATAGCATTAAATCTATGTATGCCTATGATGACTCTTCAAACCAGGGGTAGCCATGGATACACTCTTTAGAAATGATTTAAGGATTCAAAAATGTATGAGCATGACTTAAATATATAAGAGATTCCTAGAATAGGTAATAATTCCCCCCAAAAGGCTACGATGATCCCGACCTCCCATCCTCTAAACTAATGGAGTCGTTAAATGTAGTTGTCCAAATCTTCATCTAACGAGAACCTGCCTTTGGAAAGAAGGTTCATGAATAATAGATACCAGGGCCATTGGGTGCTTCTGAATCGACAAACAAGCCCACTAGAGACCATCTGAGGAAGTTATATCCTAAGAGGTCTAATTTCAAAAATACTTAACCCCATGAAATCACTCGCAGGGAAAATTTGACTATGGATACTCCATCATAATGCAGAATGGATAAGTTGCTCGATCCCCACTAGGTCAATCCAGTACCCCCTAAAGGATAATAGTACAAATTGGGTTGAAACAAAGGTGTCGATGGGAGAGATTCTATAATAACCAACGAATTCTCAATACCCATCAATGTATTTTTGTTATTCTCCCCAAACCCATAAACATGCCACCTTGGAGGCTGAAGCAATTGTGAACTATGATCATGATATTTTTTTCCTATATAAACTTCAACCATGTTATTAGTGTTCTTGACACTAATATGTATCTGAAATGGCTTCCGAAAGTAATCACACTATTTTTTATTACTTATTCTGAAACTCCTAAACATCTTTCGAGCCTATTTTGTATTTTATATAAACATAATAGTTGTAATGTTATTGAAGTGAAATTTAATGTAAATGGAATAATTATCACTATGTGTGGAATGGTTTCCCAGGGGAATAAAAATATCTAATTTGATTAGTTCTATATAATGTTTTGTAAGAATTCCAACTTGCTTTTAAAGAATTACATAGCTTCCCCTTTAACATCTTGATAGAATTATCTCAATATATACCTTCAATTTCTGCATGACATGAACACTTTCCCTTTGAGAGAGTTCACTAATTTTATTTTTCCAAGATAATAATGCATTTTGTTACAATGTTCATTTTCACTTTTAATGAAAAAATTACCTGAATTATGAGCATCACCAATTTGAAATAAATTTTCCTTTGTGTGATTCACATTAGTAAAAAGCTTTCCATATTGAATTCATTTTACCCAGAAACCATCTTTTCTGAAAATTACTCCATTTCCTTCATCATAAAGATGTGAATCACTTATATAGTTGTGTTTCAACCCAAAAATATAAAGATACTTCTTAAAATTAAATTTTTATTTTTTAATATTATTAGAACTAACCCCTTCAATATTGAGTGACCCGTCAATTCTAAAATTCACAATGCCTTATTTGGATTTAACAAAAAAATTCCACATTTGTGACATTAAGAGAAACTTATACAAAAATATCCTTTTCCATACCATTTTTTCCTATGGACTATTTTCTTATTATGTAGGAAAAATTCTGAATTATTCTATTATTATATTGTTAGTATGGTCACATCTTTCATGTACATCTTTTAATAATTGAAATATATTTATAGTATTCAAAATATATTTCTCAGGTTATTTGTGTATCTTTTTTAATGGTTTGGTATGTGTCCCCCTAATATTATGTCTCCCAATACTTTTATAATCATAAATACGATGATAATTAACCCAATACATCCTTGATGTATTCCCAAAGCCACCACATTACAAAAACAATTGCTAGAAAAGACATATCATGCTTTGAAAATTATGTTATTTCTTGAAAAATGTTTCTAAATTTATAATTTTCTATAATAAAAAACATGAAATATTTTATTAAATTTTTTTGGTAAACTTAAAGAATATTTATATTAATAGTATACTTCTTGTAATCACTTTTAGAGTTACAATAAGTAACATTTTTTGAATCAAAGTTAATAATCCAAAAAATTCATGATTTTTAGACTTAGCTAAATTTTCCCCAATCATGGTTTGTTTCACTTTATTCATCTTCAGAAACCTCCTACATAACATTTCTGTATATATATCTTCAAGAGAATATTTGTTTACCTTCTTTCACTTCATTAATAATTTAAAAGTCTACAACTTCATTAATAGAATTTATAAAAAAAATTCTGTACGGATTGAGTTCTTCAACTTCTTTGAAAATTTTATGTTGAATAAGATCATAATTAATATTTAATCAGTTAATATTTTTTTCATATGGATAACCAAGATCATCTTAGTATTAATAAATTTTTAAAAAATTATCAATCTTCTTCAATATCATATATTTTTTTCATCATGGGATGTTCCCATATTATTAGTAGACATATTACCTCTCATTAACTTATTTCTTTCATTTTTATGTATTGAAAATGTAGACATTAATTCTATCAATTATATATTAAGTATAAAATAACTTTTATTTACTCATATTTAGTTCAATATTTACTGCATTTATCACTAGTGATGTATTCATTATTGATTTTTTTAATAATAATATTTTCACCAACATCAATTTTATAACCAGCCTATTCAACCTCATTAATAAGTTTTATTCCCATATACTTAGATAAAACATTTATCCTTATGTTCATAGAGAAATTATTATCCTTTATTTTTGAAAATTATTTTGTCTGGGATGAATTTTTCATTCATAATATTTTAAACTTCCATCTTCTTCCCTATTAGCCTCATCTTCTTTCAATTTTGGATAATTTTCCACATCATGTTGAACATCCAAAAAATCAATGTATTTATGTTGGAGTTTAACTTTATTTCTTACCTTTACTATTATCACATTTCTTGAGATCATGAAAATAATTTTAGATAATTTTGTATCCATATTTGGGCATTACATTAAAGATAAAAAATCATTATACTCAAAAATAGATCATCTAAATTTTCTCATATATTGTGGATTTAAAAGAAATTTCCGTTTCATCATTTAATAATTTATTAATAATATCATATTTTCTAATTTCATATGAAATTATATTTCTATACAGATTAATAACAAAAATATCACATAAATTGTTTTCTTCCAATGTTGAGATTTTAGCATCAAATTTATCTAGTAAGATATAAATTTTTTCAACAATATTTTGTTCTTCCAACTTCTCACTATATCCTTTTTTGTACTCACAACATCATTAAACCTTGGGGAAAAAGTATAAAAATTATCATTATAATTCATTCATATATCTTCATAATTGAGTCTCTAAAACTAAAAAATAAATTGATTTATTGTTTTACCCTCATAGATATTCTGATGTTCAGTTTAGATCACTTTTTCTAGTTTGAGAAATTTAAATATTTAAATATTACCTTCAGAAAGAGAATATAGAATATAATTTTTAGCTAGATTGTCATTTACCCAATTACTCTCTTATACATCTTATATATAATCACCTTTAACATAGGGAAAAATCCACAGTTTTTACTTCCAAAACCCCATAACTTATGGACAACCAATAAGGTAACATCATATCCTTCTAGATATGAAAACCCATGTCATAAAACATTTTTAAACACTTGATATTCGATGAATTTAAATTATCAATTATGGATAATATAAATATAGATAAAAACTTATTATCATGATCTTTAAAAGTGAGATTCCAATAAATAGAACCTACCTATGGTGTTAATTTTTGGATCACCATGTTAAGGAATCATTTAGAGGGGTGGTGAACATGTGATTAAAAATAATTATGTTTTTCTTTCTGAAAATCATTTTACGTTGGTTAGATTGAATTTTGAATCTAAAACTAACACAAGTACAAATATATAGGTGATTCATAAGGTTCTATTATCAATGATAGTTCATAGTTTCCAGAAATATCTAGGAAAACCCATGATCATACAATCAACTAAAAATAATTTGAACATATAGAGTTGGTAAATCACATTAATCACTCAAAAAAGTATCTAGAATAATTTTTATAACCTTCATATAATGTACAAAATACACTACTAAAAATTTTAAATGAATAATGGAAAATATATATGTAATCCTTCTATAGGAAACAATCTAGTTTTCATGTTCGATGAGATCCTCATCTTCTTATCTTCTCTTCCATATGAAAAAATAGTTTAATTAAATTTTATTTCACGACTTATATATGAATCCACTACGTTTTCAATAAAACATATCTATCAACATATTCTAACATAATCCTACAAATATTAAAATATCTGACAAAAATTTAATGATTCATGATGATTACCCTTTTCTCTTTCTTCTTAATTAAAATATGTAAGAAACCGATTAGATATATTTCAATCCACACTCTATGAAAGTCATAGATTTTCATCCCAATAACACCCATGGGAAAGGAATTTCATAACTATTTTTAACTACATTAATTCACAATGAAAATAACATTGAATCGTAAATCTTGATTAAAACCTACATTTGTTTAACATTATATACACCCGAATGTATCAGTATATGTGTGATATAGATATCAGATCACTCCAGCTTCAATCATGGAATTAATCCTCTTAAAACCAAACCAAATTCATTTTATGTAATGAGAAAAAGTAATAATATTCAATAATAAGTCAGTTATTTATGAATATATCCTCGATTAACATCACATAAATAGAGTATAAATATTTCCATGAAATGTTATACTATAATTATTTCAATTAGATTCCTTAACCCCTTTATCATGGTGTAATTATTGACCAACACAACTAATTAACCTTCTTTTTAACTGCGTAAAAAATTATGGAGCATAACTTTTTTTATGCATAATTTCATCAGTGCAGTACAACAGTTGAACTGGACCTTATTTACATTCCTTATCCTTTTATCACCATCTGAAATATCATTTTTTAAGAATCACGATACTATTTTTCATTTTTATCCATATAATATAACATTACATTGAATTTTCTTATTTAAATTAATTATACCTCAAAATGCCACATGACTCATGATTTCAATTTTTTATCATGTAATTTCATCTATCATCAAATCACCTAACTATATCACATGGTGGTTGAACAATGATTTGTAACCTTATGGTGGTACCCCAATGGTAGTATCATGGTTTTAGAACCATGTGGTGTCCCCATAAAGGTATCACCCTAGAGGATGCACATTCTGTAATCACCTAGGAAAAATGCATTAATGGGTTGAAAAAAATAAAACATCATCCAAAAAACCATTCCTTACAACATTATTTTCAAAATGATCCAGAAGAAAAACACCAACACAAATCCTCCTGGTCCCATGAAAATAATCACAAGTTCACACATCCTACTCGGTGTTATTACTATGGATATCGTGGGACAATCATGGAATATATCTTCTAATAAAAAATATATACTAAAAATATTATGAGAAAAAAAGGTACCTAAGAGAATATCAATATTACAAGAAAGATTTTAATGATTACTAATTCTATTTTCTTGTATTTAAACTAATTTCCATGTATTAATTATTGATAATGCATAAGAACGTGTTAATGAACACCCAATGTATTCATATAAAGGACTAAAAAATCATCAATCAATTAAAAAATGAAAAATATATTTATTATTTTCCAAGATAATTTCGGTCCATTATATTCTAATGAAGATGAAATATATAAATCTACACCATGTATTATTTGGAAGACATGGATCAAAATGAAAAGGTTATGAGAAAGAAACAATTTTTTAGATTACACTAAATGAATCATATAGTTTTTATGTTTCATCCATGACAATGAAAAAAACACCCACAAGATTGTAACTAAGAATATTTACCATAAATAATGCATGATAATGAGGAACTATTTATATTTGGAAATGATTAATACCAATGATTATTGGAAACTGGGAAGCTAAATTCATGGTGAAGATATGATACTAACAAATGTATTACTTTTTGAATATCTTAGTCATTATAAGATAACGACCAATCAATTATGTGACTCAAGGAATGAAATAAATATATTGAAGAGGGCATGTATCATAAATTTAATAGATGGTGAAGTAGTTTAGAATTATAAGTACACAAATTGAAATATCAACCATGTTAGCAGAGAAAAATATTTTTGATTTCTTATAAGGAAGAAAAAACAAATTGTGTTATATATAGCTTTTTAATATAAGACAACAATCATAGGAAGATATAATTAATTTTAATGGAATCTTGAGATCTCCCTAAGTTGTTAAGGGATCAAGAATAATATTTATAATTATTCATAGAAGGGTAGAATTACGATATAGACATACATGGGAAAAATAAAATCAAATAAGAGTGATTGAATTAGTCTGTGTTGATGTCCACATACCAATTTTACTAAGAATAGTTAATGGGAAGATAAATAATTTTATTTCAGTTGATGACTGTAATCAGACAACATGGATAATGGTTATCACTCAAAAGTTTGTTTTGTTCAGTTTCATTACTCTTTATTAGAAAGGTGTAAAGTGATGATGATTACAAATAATTTAAAATTGAAGACCAATGAAAGTAAAATGTTCAAAAATATTAAAGTGGAGGATTATATTTACAATATTTATATGATGAACCAATCCTTTACAATGAGAACTCCTTAGTAAAATGGCATTATTAGGAAGTGAAAAAAGATCATAAACAAGGATTAAATAACAATTATTATTTATAAATACCTACCAAATGTATTTTTGAAGGATGAATCATAACATAAGTTTTCCTTACATATAGATCATTTTTTTATAGGGGAATAAAAGACTCTATATGAGCTATGGTATGGAATGAAATGAATATTTAAGAAAATTGTAATCATCAGATTTTGTTGTTTCCTTCTCAATAAGAAGAATAATATGATGTTTGGATCTTGTAGATATGAGGGTATATTCCAAGGATACTCTAGTAAAATATGGAATACGAATACATTAATAAGAATCTAGAAATAGTTGTTGAAATCATAGGTTCCACTGTAGTGGAAAAGGAGTTTAATCCTCATCAAATAGTGATTAAATTTAGTAGTGCAATGATTTAGATTTGAGAAGCTCAAGAGAATCAAAGTGTACTAATTCAAATTAATGAGAAGACACTAATATCATTTATGAAAATTTATACCTTATTTTATAAATAATGAAAAAATAAATTGATGAAATTAATGAGTAGAATATCATATGTGATCAAAAAGAACTAAAAGGAAAAGGAGAATAATGACACATCAAGAAAAATATTTCCAATCCTTGGTAGTATCAAAGTATTTTAATGAATATAATGGGGATATTAATTTGTTTTATGTAATGAATGGTGATATTTACTATATAGATAATAATTAGACATGGGAGGGTTTTTCAGTGCAAACAAATAAGAACCGAATTGGGATAATATATGTTTTCTATAACATGATGTATTTTTATGAAAATGTTATTTTAAATTAAGAAGGATTGGTGTGGAAGGTATACACCTAGATAAAGGGAATCGAGGGAGATTAAAAAATTTACCCATGGAATGGATGAATTCAATTATACTTTTCCTAGGCATTGGAGTGAAAATTAAATTAATGGAATTCAATATGTAATTAAATTAATCATATTTAAATATATTTCTATTAGAAGAGGTAAAAAATAAACAACCAATACATATTATATTCCATGAATAATGTAACAATGGATTCAGTAAAAGAAGTTTGTTTTTGAGATTAATCAGGAACCAAAACCATAGTATTAAACACTCTTTAAATACATAAATAATCTTGGTGGATAAGATGGTAGAGTTGAATGAAATATATTTATCAAAAATAAGAGTGAGAAAGGACACTGTTAATGTTATTTTTTGAATAAATAATCATTATAATACTTAATGTTTTTTAGTTTATAGTGTTTTAATAATTCATGATATTTGAGATCTAAATTTCAATGATTGAAGAACTAAATTTTTTCCATCATATATATGTTTCAAAAAGAACATATGGTGTGTTGATATTTCATAATAAATATACCAAGGAAATTTTTAGACGATTTAGATAATGGGATTAAATTTAAAAGAAAACACATGCTGTTTCTCAAATCATGTTTTTAGGGGATGAAAAATAAGAATCAGTCATTATCATAAATATAGATAGATCATTTGGTGCTTATTCCAATTAATGATTAGATGACCCAAAACTGTATTTTTGATATGTAAGTCATAAAAATAATGATGTGACCCCGAATGAATCAATTTTTTATAGTGAAAATAATACTATAGGATATAAAGGGCATGATTGGATTCATTTTTATACAGTAAAACATCTTATCAAGATTCCTTTTTATGTGGAGATAAAGACTAGGTCAGTTTAGGTGATGAAAAAATTCCTAAATCAAGTGGTACATTTTATATTATTGGGTTTTATATTTCTTGGAATATAAATAAATAAATATTAATTTCACCATGTAATGAATAAATTAATATTTTAATGCTACTAAATATTGCATGTAATTATTTTTCATGAAGCTACAACAAATAATCTTTGGAGTTGATGTGAAGTATTTGATCTCAATTAATTTTTATATTCTACTCTAGAATAAATCACTTCATAAAGTATCAATTTATAATTTACCACATTATGAAGAAGAATTTTGAGAATGAGTTGGTTAAGTTAGTGTATGTTTTCACAACACATCATTTCATAGATATCTTGCAAATTTTACTACAAAAATGAATCATTTCAAAGGTATCATATGGATCTCATAGTCTATTCAATCCATAAAATTAAATAGTTTAGCTGTGAAACCCATACTACCTAATGTATTATAGAAAGATCTCTCTGTGTTTGAAAAATAAAATTTCTATATTATAGACTAAAAATGGGAATCCATTGGGTTCATTGAAAATGGGGAAGAAATATTGTTCACAAAAGGAGGGGAGATTGATCAAATCTTCTATAATTGAGAGAGAAGTTACAAAATGGGAAGATGATTTCTATATAGACTTGGATTGAGAGTGGATTCATGGGGATTCAATAATTGTTCTAATGATGATGTTATTTTATCAATAAATAATAATTATGGATGAAGAGACCTTTGATTCTGTGACGCAAGAATTAACCATTTTTGGATTTTGGAGTTCTGTCTAAGACTAAGAATGATTAAAAAAAGTGTAAGAATAATGTTTCAAAATATGGTATAGATAAAAAATTGATTCATGAATATATATTTGGGGCTAAAATATTTTGGAAAACCAACCTCGACTATTGTGGGTATCGAGTATGTGTTTAGAATTTTTTATCTACAATTTTATGTTAGATATATTTTGAAATAAAAATGAAAATAATGGGTAAAATGGAAATGGTGATTATATTTTTCCATAAATGTTTAAGCGTTCTAAATTATCCTAATAAAAAAGGTGGATATTTTGGGATAAACTCCCTCAGTATTATGAATTGTTGTTTGTTGGGGTTTTTATAGAAAAATACAATTATTGGTTAAAATGAATATAGATAGTACTATAGATTTGAAAATATCATAGATAATAGACCAAGGGAAGTCACCATATAAGTATGATGTTTTCTAGAATGTTTTGTATTTGAAGTTACATGAACAAGGGGAAAGTTTCATGAACCCAGTAATTAAAAGTTTCCTAATTAAGAATTATAAAAAGGAACAAAAATTCACAATTTTAGGAAACTCACATTAATAGAGTTTTGTGAGGAGAGTATGTGAATATATTAAGGTACATGGGGATTTTGATGTTTCAGAAGATGGTGATATACACATGAAACCATAATTGAGGGAGCCATGTTTTCTATGTTCGGAATATTACATGAATTGTAAAACATATATATAAATGTGACACTACCCCCCATTTGATTTTTGAAAGTCTTATAAAATATTAAAAGGATCTATTTTCATGTAATACATATATAAATATACTTCACAAAAAACAATAATTTGAATATCAGTTTAAAGAAGGAAGTTGGATCTATTTTCATGAACTATGGACTTCCATGAATGATTGTAAGTTTAATAAATGATTTTATTATTCTCTAAAAACCCATTCTTTTAAAAATATAAAACTATAAGTTTAATTACATGAAATGAATTTTCATACATTCCAATTTTATTTCAGATTTAGGGTTTTATGGATTGTGTAAATACTATTACTTATCAAAATGTTAAAAAACAATATAGACACATCCACTCAATATCCCAATTTTCCACAAAAGAATATTTCTTAAATTTAAAATCCTATTTTATTTAAAACATATCCACTTATTTTATGATGAATCCCTATAGTACAATGATATAACATTATATGGATATTAATCATCCTTAATCCCTTAGAAAAAATAATTCAATATATGGGATGAGCCTGGAAATCATAGTAGTGGATCAAAAATAAATAAACCATTCATCTATAGAGAAAATCATGAAATCCATAAGAAAATTTTCCCATTTGTCATAAAAAAATCATATATTAATTTCATTTCATATAAAATCAACTTAGTTTCCCTTCGATGTTCATAAAAAATCATAGTAATTAAGGAAGGAAAAATCATAATCATGAGGGATTATTAGAAAACATGAGAACCCAGGAAATAATTTTTTATAAAACACACAACTTTAACCCTTACAAGATTCATAACGTTTATTAAAAAATATTGTTTGTTTACCTTTTCAAATAATTTTTTTCATATAAACTATTCATAAATAATAGAAATTAATCTAGGTTCCATGGGACACCATATCAATAGATCCCTAAAAATATCTTTTATAAATGGAATAACCTACTCAATTTACTCAAACATTATTATTTGTGGAATGAAATCATCAACCAATGAATTGGAAAGATATAAAAGGAATAATTATAACTATAAATAACAAAAAAGGACTATAAATTAGGTAAAACCCAATGAATATTTCTTTTCCAAATTGTAATGTAATTAAATATTTTTTGGAGACATATATAGAATAACAATTTAGATTTGTGTATAAATAAGTATAAAGGTATTCATTTTATATGGAAAATTGAAAAAAATAGTACATAAGAAAGAGAAATAATATTTTATTTGAAACCCCAATAAAAATCATAGAGGAGGCTTATTAATGTGTAATGATAAGGTAAATGATAAAATCATTTTATGTGCTATTTGTTTAAAAATATTGTAACACCCCAACATTTCATAGTAAGTTATTTTCTTTAATGTAATTCAATAGCTTGCGCTACACACAACACCGAGTTCGAGCACAACACGACTTACCAAAGTAGCTATTAAAAAGCAGTTATGAATAGTATTAACTTAATTTTAAATTTTATATACTCCATATAATTTTAGAATCCATATTATGTGTCTTTTAGACATAATATAAGAACAAATTCATTTTTTTCAGATAAAAGAACTATTTTTAAAAAAAATACAATTTTACCACCTTTTAATGGAAAACCCTTTTTAAAATCAACATCTGACCCTTTTATATATTCCATTTAATGAAATTAAAATTTTCTTTTGAATCAAGACATAAAATTTCATTTTGGATAAATATTTGGAACTAATCTAATAACTTTTATATTTTGATGAATATTGAAAAATACTAAATTTTAATTGAAAACAACTTTTTTAATAGAAATAATTTATAGTGTTAAATAATGTATTTGAATGGTTTATAATTATAATTAGATTATATTTTTATCATTTAATACAATGTAGGTTATTATAATTAGTTTCACAATTAGTTTTGACATAAACACGTGTCAATATTTTGATAGTTTTTACTTTTTTAAAAACCAGCTTTTCGGTTTTGACAACGAGGATTAATTTAAAATTAATTATGGAAACTTCTATTTTTTTAATTTGGTAAAATAGAATTCATTTTTTAATTCGGAATATAAAAATTATCTTAGGGTAATTTTTTTGTATTTTTCTGAAAACATTCAATTTTTGATGAATAGTTAAAAACACTGCGCTATAGTTTAAAACTGACTTTTTATTTAAATACTTTTTTATTTTATTTAAATTTATTTTAAGTAAAAATAGATGTATAATACCTATATAAGTTCAATTTCATTCATTGGTTTAATTTTATAATAAAATTAGATGTATAAAATTTTATTGAACATTTTACTATCTTTTACCCAACTCCTAGGAGCATTTGCAAATTTACATAAAACATAATTTTACTGCTTATGTGAGTTGAATTTAAAAAATCCAAGAGACACGGTTGATATCAGTAAGTAAATTCTAGTTCAATAAGATGAAAATAATTTTTTGTGAATAGTAACTTTTTACTTTTATTTACCATAGTTAAAAAATAAATAGGGTAATTAAGGGTAACAATGATATTATTATTACCCTAACACATTTCCTATTTCTATTGGATAAGTTTAATTAGACCAAAAACAACCTTAGGAATAAAATGTGATCCTTTAGGTCCACTTGGATTAGATTAGGACATTTATTATTATTTTATTTAAAGAAGAGTTAAAAGAGTAAAAATCAAAGTTTAATAACTAAAACATTTTTAATATAGGGTTATACATAAGATAAATTTGACTATAAATATGTATTATAAAGATAAAAATATTTCTTAAATAATGGTATTTTATTTATATTTTTTAGACATTAAATAATTTATTGTATTTATGACACAATGTTGATGTAGTAATTACCTAATTAATGAAATATTAAAAGAATTGATATTATAAATATCCTAATAAATGTAATTTGATTTATGAATTCTATGAATTTTCAGGGTTAATATGACATGTTAGGGTTGGTTAAATGAATTATGTTCACTGTAATAATTCTGTTATGAATTTAGCAAAAAAATACTAAATATTGTCAAAATTGACATAAAAGAGTATTTAAAACTAATATTATATTATTAATTGATATTCTATTCCTAAAAATCTACAATTTGGCCAAAAGTCTTAAATAATATTATATATGTCATTAATGAACCACTTGTGGTTCTCTTGAAAGTTTATAGTATTCTTATTAACCATATAATTTTAAAATACAAATAGACATGATAAATGTCAAACTATTTAACTAAGATTTAAGTCTAAAAGATAAATGTAATATAGTAACCCAAACCAGTCTAAAACCTATTGGTTGAGTGGTTTTCAACACATCCCCAGCATAGCCTTTAAATAATTCATTTTGGAGCCATTAGAAACCGTAAATTAGTTTATTATAAAATAATATTTCTAGCTTTCCCTAAGGTGCCCCTTGTAACGTCCCGGTTCCAGAAGCCACCCAGAGGCGCCCCGTACCCGGTTGGTCACATGACCTCAAGCGCATTTTCCCAAATTCCAGAGGCTGCCGACTAGAAGTGAGGTCCTTGGGTGTGATAGTGGTGAAACTATGCCCTCAATGGTAGAGTACACAGCAGAAGAGAAAACAAATAACAACAATAGCAGAAGCAGTAGAGATACATAAAAGAGTAAACGATAAACAGTGGAAGACAAAAAAAATAAACAACTAGAGCAGAAGTATATGTAAATGATGCATGATACATATATGTCTAAGAAAAATATCCAAACAAGTCACAATGATGAACACAGTACTAAGCCAAAGTACAAAAGAAAAACAGATGAACAACTCCTCAACATCCTAAACCTTGGCTTGTTACCATGCTCTCTAGCTCCAGTGAAATGAAGAACCTGAAGTAGAATGGATCTTGACCTTATCTATACCTGCAATAAAAAAGTCTGTTTGGCCACAAAAGCAAGACCCAAATATGGTGTGAGACAAGGTCCCAGTAGGAAACCACCCAAAGATCTATGCCTAAGAGTCAGTGAATATATGGCAGGTAAAGTACAGTAAGTAGTAAACAGTAAGCAACAAACATGATACAACATAGCAGTAACAATCCACAGTTTCTAGCATATAATCTACAAACACTAAATAGCCACTCAAGCAAGTAGAACAAAAAGGTAACGTCTAGGTAGTTCTCACATCCTAACCCCTAAGGATCAACCTACAAGTACATGAAACCCTTTGGGAGGAACAAATAGTATCACCCCTCTGGTTTAGCTATAAATAATAATAGACTCTCTGAGGAAGAACTCACCGTTATTTCCCCCTATAGTCTCGTACTGTACTAAAGGATCTCTGGGGAATCACTCAACTTCAATTCCCCATGTGGCCCACGTTGAGGAACTACAGACTCTCTGAGGAAGCACTCAAAGTCAATTCCCCATGAGGCCTTGCATTGTAATTAAAGACACTCTGGAGAAGCACTTATGTCCATTCTCTCTATGGTCCACTACACTAGGTTCTCACAGCCTTGTGTATAATAACATGCATAGCACACGTATCGGCCCAAGTAAACCTCATGAACTTCTTGGCTATCATTCTAAGGCACAACAGCATAACAGTACAACAGTTCCACTATCCTACAACTAGTCATGGAAATTGAAAAAATTCCAAACAAGAATAACAAGCATGGAAAAACATCCAGAGTACAGTAAAACTACATTATTCACAATAAATTAACTAAACTTAAGAAATCAGGAAAATCATGCAAAACAAGGGCAAGACAGGAAACACGCAATACCTCGTTCAAGGTTATTGGTGGAATTTTCACAAAATACTCGCAGAAATCCTACAAAAAGGCACAAACCACCTACCTCAATTATAGGAGAACAATATACGTGAACCACTATGGTTGATTCTCCTTAGAACGTCGAAGATATGAGAAAATGTCCAAAACGCTGAACCCATGATATCTTGAGAAGGAGGAGAAATTGGAAAACTAGGCTCTAAGAGAATGAAGAACTCACTGTTGTGGTTCCAACGCAATCGACGGAGGCTGAAACAGAGATAATATGTAGTCATGGGAATATGGAGAAGAATCGCGGCCGTACGGGTCGCTCTCGGATGAAGAACCTGGAGAAGGGGTGTGTTCTGTCCGTCAGGTGCGACCCTGGTGCATTTAATTAAAAAAAGAAAGTACACGGAATTTATTTCTTGATTACACGGTGTGTACTCCATTATTTTGTAATCCGCTTTAAGTGGCCACCACATCGCCTCTACACACCATGTGTGTGGCTCATACATGGCCAGTACATGGCTTTGAGCAGCAAAGGAGTACACGATGTGTACTCAGAAAGTACACGACATGTACATTAAAAATTTTCAGAAATCCCATTTTTCTCAGAAACTCCAAAAAAAGGAAATACATACCTGAAATAAAGATCCGGGTTCTTACAAAATTCCCCCCTTAAAGAAATTCATCCCCAAATTTCCTTAACTAGGCGGAGAAGAATAAGCCTTGAATAGCTATGGCCACTGCGATCATACATCGGCCACCCTTTCCTAGGTCTCATCCTGTACACGCCCGTGCTTCCATAACACCCGCACTAGAGGAACATATTGCCCACCAAGAGCCTTTGTATTGCGATGGATAATCCAGATGGGATGATATTAAAAAGATGCATTCTCTTCGAGCTCAACCTCCTCGAGTTGAAAGACATGAGACGGATCTGAAAAGTAACGTCGGAGTTGAGAGACATGGAAGACGTCATGCATGGCTTGATACCTATAAGGTAACTGCAACCAATAGGAAACCGGCCCAACTATCTCCAATACCTCAAACGGCTGGACGTACCGCGATAAAAGCTTACCCTGTCTTTGAATCCTCTTGTGTCCTAACCTCGGTGCAACATGCCGGAAAACCTGATTCCCGACCTCGAACTCTAGAGGCTGTCTTCACTGATCATCATAAGACTTCTGTCGAGACTGAGCTATAGCCATCCTCTTCCGAATCAACTCTATCTGCTCTGAGGTCTCCTGAACAAGATGAGGTCTCAATAAAGATGCCTCTCCTACCTCCAACCATCATAAAGGTGACCGACATGGCCTACTGTACAAATCCTTATAAGGTGCCATCTGAATAGTCGCCTGAAAACTGTTGTTGTAGGATAACTCCACCAGAGGGATATGCTTCTCCCAAGAACTGGCAAATTCTAGAATAAAAGCTCAGATCATATCCTCAAGCACCTAGATTGTACGCTCGGACTAGCCATCTGTCTAGGGATGGTATATTGTACTCAAAAGTACCTACGTACCAAAAGCCTTCTGAAGCCCCTGCCAGAACTGAGAAGTAAAGCACACAACTCTATCTGAAACAATGGAGTGTGGAACTCCAAGAAGACGTACAATCTATCGGATGTACAACTGTCCCAAATCATCAACACTATAGGTCTACTTGATGGGTAAGAAGTAAGAAACCTTCGTAAGCCTGTCGATGACAACCCAAATAGCATCATTCCCCCGAGGTGACCTCGGAAATCCGGTCATGAATTCCATCGTGACATCGTTCCACTTCCACTCCGGAATGGGTAACTGCTGTAAAAGGCCTGCTGGTCGTTGATGCTCTGCCTTCACCTACTGACAATTGAAACACCTCAAGATGAAATAGAAACATCTCTCTTCATACCGGGCCACCAGTACTGGCGATGAATATCCTGATACATCTTGGTGACGCCAGGATGAACTTCCCAAACCGAGGAATGAAAATACCACACGAGCTCCTCGCGTATGTCTGCTGGCACCCACATGCATCCCTAGAAATGCAAGATCTCATCCTCACCCACTGTCCATCCAAGAAGAGGGTCCTCTCCTGACACACTCTCCTACAGGACTAAGCCTTCTGAATCTGATAGCTACCTCATCCGAACCCGATCAAGAAGTGTAGAGGTAACAGCTACAGAAGATAGGATGGTCTGTCCCTGTCTTTCATGCACCTCCAGATGCATCTTAGAGAACAGAGCCATAAGCTGCCACTCACTACCGGCCTCTTGAACTGCCTGAATCTAAGCTCTCCTACTCAACGCATCTGCCACTGCATTGCCTTTTCCTGGTATATAGGCAAGCTCGAAATCAAAAAACTGAAGATACTTAACCCACCTGTGCTATCTCAGATTCAGATCACATTGAGTGAAGATGTACTTGAGACTCTTGTGGATAGGGAAAACCACAATGTTCTCTCCCAGAATGTAATGTCTCCAACATCGTAAGGCATGAACAACAGCCGCCAACTCCAGATCGTGCATCGAGTAGTTCCTCTCATGTGGCCTTAACTACGGAGACCCGTACAAAATGACTCCGTCTCCCTACATAAGCACAACGCCCAACCCGATACCGGAAGCATCACAATAAACAGTATAGATCTTGCCTGTCTCTGGAAAGACTAGTATCGGTGCTGGAGTCTACCTTCCCTTCAGCTCCTAAAAGGCTAACTCACAAGAATCTGACCATAAGAACTGCTCCCACTTCTTGGTCAGACCTGTCAAAGGTGATGATATGCGTGAAAAGTCCTGAATGAAGCTTCTGTAGTATCCAGCCAGCCCTAGGAAGCTCCGCAACTCATAAAAATTTTCAGCTGCTCCCAGGAAACTACATATCTCACTTTCTCTGGGTCCACAGAAAATTTTGCCTCTGAGATGACATGACCCAAGAAGTGAATCTGATCCTTCCAAAAGTGGAAGTTCAAGATTTTAGCATAAAGACGATGCTCCCTCAGTGTACTCAGAACGATCTCAAGATGGGTAGCATGGTCGTGTCGAGTGTGAGAGTACACCAAGATTTTGTCCATGAAGACCACGATGAAATATTCCAACTAAGGATGGAACACTCAGTTCATCAGTGCCATGAAAACTGCTGGGGCATTTGTGAGACAGAACAACATAATCGTATACCTGTAGAGACCATTCCTGATCATTAAGGTTTTCAGAGGTATATCTGATTGTCTAAAGCGCAACTGATGATAAACGAACCTCAAATCAAACTTTGAGAACACGCGGGCTCCTCGAAGCTGATAAAAAAGGTCATCAATCTTAGGAAAGGTGTACCTGTTCTTGACCGTCAACTGGTTCAGCTTCCGATAATCCACAAATAGCCAAAGGGTACCGTCTTACTTCTTCACAAACAGGATAGGAAAACCCCAAGGAGAAGTACTAGGTCGGATGAAACCCTTTTCCTGTAACTCCTCCAACTGCTTCTTGAGCTCCTGCAACTCAGGTGTAGCCATCCTATAGGGAGGAATGGACACCGGTTCCGCTCCTAGATCGAGCTCAATAGATAATTCTACCTCATGCTCCGGAGGAAAACCAGAAAAGTCATCTAGAAAGACATCCATGAAACGATCCCCCACTAGAGGAAAGTCCAACTGTGAAGTCCCCTAATCATCCAGATAAAGACTAGCAATTTGGGTCGTCACCCTTCCTAGCCCATGATGCTCGAGTCCTGATTGACTCGCCTGAACATCCAATTCGCCTCTATGAAGAAAAGATTCACCATCTAGTGAAATGAAACTCACTCTGTGGAAATAACAGTCGACGAATGCCTAGAAGGGAACCAACCAGTCCATCTTGAGGATGACATCATAGCCGATCATCTCTAGAAAATATAGATCCCATATGAAAAGATACCCTGAAACCTCGAGAGGGCACTCTCTGCACTGACGTAGACTAGATGTTCTCGCTACCAAGGGTGTGTCTAGTGTCAATAAGTCGGCAGAAGAAACGATACAGAGCACAAGGCTCTCCACAACAGCAACAGAGGTGAAGATATGCGTAGAACTAGTATCGAAAAGAGATGAAGATATAACTGAGACTACTAAAGTCGTACCTCGAACGCTAGATGGTCTGGGATCCTGCTCCTGATAGGTCTGATCCACTGCAAAAGTCTGGACTGCCTCCTGGCCCTGTGACCCTACCTGACCGCTCTGAGCTAATCCTCCCTACTGGCGCAGAAGGACTGGTGACTGACCGCCACGACCTTGACCTCCACCTTGGCCCGAACTGTTGGAAGAACTCTAGTTCCCTGAATGGTGAGAAACTGGTGGTGCTGCTCCTGAATGAGGAGTCATGAAAGAACCCTCATCACCAGATACTTTTGAGAAAACCTGGAAAAAACGTTAAAGGTGACCCATATTTCTACCAGATCGGCACTCCACTGGATCTCTCTGGCACTACGTCCTCATGTGCGCCACCCTTCCACACTGGTAGCATATGACATGGCTACCTAAAGATATATCTCGCCTCCTCGGATCACCACTCGTAGGCTCCCTACGATGCTTCCTTCTGTCAAATGGAGGAACACTAGCTCTATAAGAAGAACTTACCTAGCTCACAACTCCGGAGTCTCTCATATTATGCTCCACAATCAGTTCCTGGTTGACGATGGAAGTGATGGATGTCAACTGGAAGAGATTCACCTATGAGCGGATCTCCTGCCTGAGTCCATCTTCAAACTTCCTCACTAAGAACACTCCACTTCCATCCAGGAGGGGTGTGAAACGCTACATCTCGGTGAAACGAGAGGAATACTCCATGACAGAAAGAGTACCCTACTCTAGAATCATGAACTCCTGGGTTCGATTAGCCCTCAGGGTCTCCGAGTAGAAGTAGTCGTAGAACGCGCGCATAAACTCCTCCCATGCCATAACTTGCTGATGACCCGCCTGTGAGATCATGTCCCACCACCTCTTGGCGGAGTCTCGGAGCATGTAGGTAGTGAGCTTGACCCTCCTCTATGGAGGTGTCTCCAGATGCTCAAAGATAGTCAACATGGCTTCCAGCCATGACTCTCCTGCCTGTGGTCCTCCTTCCACCGAGAATGTAGGAGGATGTTGCTGCTGAAAAACTCGCTTCAAGTCTACCATAGACATGGAAGGAGGTGGTTCTCCCTTAAAGGTCTCAATTATCCTCATAAAACCATCCCTGAACTGTGCATCAGCACCTGTAACTGGTATGACAGTCGGTGCTAAGGCTGGCTAGACTGGAGGATCGATAGGAAGTCCCTGATCAGCCATTTCTGGCATCTGATCACTGCCTGAAAACAGAAGTACAATCGGAGGACGTCTCGGAGGCATAGCTCTGAAAGATCAAAAGCATACCATAGATTAGGAAAACAAGGACAGAGAACCATGGACTACAAAATGAAAACATGATAAAGAAACAAACAAGATTTACAAAACCTAAATACATGGCATGTATAGTCTACACGATATGTACTTAACTCCACTCCCCTACCCGTGTCTCCTTGCACGGCTAACCCACACGGTCATCTTAAACGGATACTACACAGCATGTTCCCTATGGACACGGCTTGTAGTAGACAATGTTTCAACGACCTATGTGGTTAGTTACATGGCCGACTACACGGCTGAGACTACACAGCTGAGACTACACGGCATGTTCCGAACAAACATAACGTGTACTTGAAGATTTTTCCAACCCGTGTTGTTGCTGACACGACCAAGTACACAGCTGACCTTTACACAGCATTTTCCGAACAAAAACGGAATGTATAGGAGGAGAGGACACTGTATCGTGTTCTTCGTGACATAGCTGGGTGCTGAGAACAAGGATACACGGTATATTCATAGACAACACGGTGTGTATGATACGAGACTCCCCGAACTGTGTTGTTAGATAAACGGCCAGGTACATGCTCACTACTACACGACGTGTACCTACTGTACACGATGTGTTCTTGGTGATTTTTTTCACAACCCGTGTTTCTTCTCACACAGTCAGTGACACGGTTTAAAACTACACGGCATGTATATATAAAGTATATTCCGTGTATTCTGGGGTTTTCCAGGAAGTAGCTCTGAAACTGCACTGAAGCCTAGAAAACACTGAAAAAAGAGAATGAAGGTGCCAAATTCCGATTCGTGAGGGCCCATACTCCCCACGAATCAATGCTTGGAATCCAATACAGTCATATATAAAAAAAACTGGTCAATGATTCACCAATTACTGATTCAAGAGGGCCTATAACACCTTAAGAACCAAAAATAGGCATTCATTTAAGAAAGGTACAAAACAAACAACCTTTATATTGACTGCATAGATTCTATCAGGCATATATCACAACAGCGTGCATAATCAACACATAGTCTTTCACAACAACATTAAATTGCTAATGCACCCTAGATGGCATGGGAAGTATGCATGGCATGTGATTTCTAACAGGTTCCTATATGATGCATGAGATGGAATACCCTTATCTCATCAGGTTGTGAGAAAAATAGAATTAGAATAACAACAACTATAACAACACAAGTCATGTGAATCACTCTAGGTGAAATAATATCAACCGTAAAATCTCAAAACTAGAAAACTGAAATAATCTATGTAGTATGGATTTTCCCTGTACACGAGTTAGCTACTCCCAAGCACAGCATAACACCAAGTACCGAATCCATCCTATCCCTGGATAAAGGCTCCAAACAGTAAATCAAGAGAAAAAAACTCCTCTGATACCAATTTGTAACATCTCGGTTATATAAGCCACCCACAGGCACCCTGTGCCCGGTTGGTCACATGGCCTCAAGCGCATTTCCCAAAACGCCAGAGGCTGCTGACTAGCAGCGTGGGACTTGGGTGTGATAGTGGGGAAACTATACCCTCATTGGTAGAGTACACAATGGAAGAGAAAAAAATTAACAACAATAGAAGAAGCAGTAGACATACATACAAGAGTAAATGATAAACAATGGAATACTAACAAATAAAAAACTGGAGCAGAAGTATATGTATATGATTCATGATACATATATGTCTAGGAAAAACCTCTAAACAAGTCACAATGATGAACATAGTACTATGCCAATGTACAAAAGAAAAATGGATGAGAAACTCCTCAGTATCGTAGGGCTCGGCGTGGTCCCATGCTCTCTAGCTCCAGTGAAAACAAGAACCTGATGTAGAAGGGTGCTTGACCTTATCTATACCTACAACAACAAAGTCTGTTTGGGACCAAAAGTATGAACCAAATAGGGTGTGAGACAAGGTCCCAGTAGGAAACCACCCAAAGATATGTTCCTAACAGTCAGTGAATATATGGTAGGAAAAGTACAGTAAGCAGTAAACAGAAAGCAGTAAACAGGATACAACACACCAGTAACAATCCACAGTTTCTAGAAGATAATCTACAAACAAGAAACAACCACTCAAGCAAGTAGAACAAAAAGGAAATATCTAGGTAGTTCTCAAAGCCTAACCCCTAAGGTTCAAAATACAAGTACTAGCAACACTCTGAGAGGAAGACACAGTCTCACCCCTATGGTTCAGCTATAAATAATAATAGACTCTCTGAGGAAGCACTCACTGTCAATTCCCCATGTAGTATTGTATCGTACTAAAGGCTCTATGGGGAATCACTCAACGTCTATTCCCCCTGTGGCTCACATCGAGGAACTATAGACTCTCTCATGAAGCACTCAATCTCAATTCCCCCTATGGTCTCACATCGTAATTAAAGACACTCTGGGGAATCCCTTACTTCCATTCTCCCTATGGTCCAATACACTAGGTTCTCGCAGCCCTGTGTATAACAACATGCATAGCGCACATATAGGACCATATAAACCTCATGAACTACTTGGCTATCATTCTAAGGCACAATAGCATAACAGTACAACAGCTCCACTATCCTACAACTAGGCATGGAAACTGAAAAAACACCAAACAAGCATATCATTCATGGAAAAACAACCAGAGTACAGTAAAACTAAACTATTCACTGGAAATTACCTCTACTCAAGAAATCAAGAAAAGCAGGTAACAATAAGGGAAAAACAGGAAACACACAATACCTCGTTCAGGGGTATTGGTGGAATTTTCACAAAATACTCATAGACTTCCTATAGAAAGGCACAAACCACTTACCTCGATGCTAGGAGAACAATATATGTGAACCATGATGGTTGATTCTCCTTAGAATGTCAAAGATCTGAGAAAACGTCCAAAACTCTCAACCCACAATATCTTGAGAAATAAGAGAAATTGGAAAACAAGGCTCTAGGAGAAGGAATAACTCACCGCTTTGGTTCCAACACAATCAACGGTGGCTGAAATGGAGATCAGGCGGAGGCTCGGGAATCCGGAGAAGAATCGTGGCCATACGGGTCACTCTCGGACAAAGAACCTGAAGAAGGGGTGTGTTCTGTCCATTAGGCACTTCCTGGTGAATTTAATGAAAAAAATAAAGTACATGGCGTGTACTCCATTTTTCTGTACTCCACTTTAAGCGGCTGCCACATCGCCTCTACACACCGTGTCTGTGGCCCGGACACGGCCAGCACACGGCTTCGAGCGGCAAAAGAGTACACGACATGTATTCATAAAGTACACAACATGTACTTAAAAAATTTCCAAAAATCCAATTTTTCTAAAAAACTCTAAAAAAAGGAAAGATATACCTGAAACGAAGATCCAGGTTCTTACATCCCTCACCCCTCTTATAAAAGGGAACTTCCCCTTCTCTCTAATTCACACCTTCAAAGCCATTTGGCTTGGCCAAGCATACCCAAATACCCTCTCCAATTTCCTCCCATATTCTTGGAGGCCTTACTTTAGTCATAAATCCAACCTAATGAGCCCTTTTGATCAAATCAAAAGGAAGAACCAAAAAAGAGGTAATATTTCATCACCTCTTTCAAGTTCCTTTCTTCTTCCACTTTTTATTTCATTATTGTTTCTATTATAAAATAATAACTCCAAGATCTTATATATACTATTATGTTATTATAAATATGGTACAACCACAATCATTATTCTATCGATCGTTTGAATGACATTTCACCATAGGTGTGTACGTATGGCTTACCGTCTCCACGTCGTGGTATAATAGTTATTCAATACATTATTATTTGTATGGGTATAATAATGATGTATAATTGATGTAAATAATAAATTTAACATGATAATGATTCTGTATATATGATATACCATCCAATTATATATTATTTTAATATCAAAAGAATGATATTGTCACTCGTCCGTACGTATGAATTACCGTCTCCGCGAACGTGATGAGATTAAATTCGCATCGTATCCATTCATGAATAATTTTCATTATATTATTAAAAATAATTTTTAAATACATAATTTCATTCTGAATATGAATAATATATATACTATCCATAATAAACATTACTTACATAACAAATCATATAGAGGAAAACATACCAGTTAACACTCGAAACGACGATAATACTAAAATATTATTAACAATGCAATATTGAAAGATCATATATGATATCATATTAAAGTATATGATTCTTTTATAATTTAATAAAAATTATTTCATCATTATAAGGGAGGTTAAACTACCCTCGAGCAAGGAAAAGTACAAGGTAAGGGGTTTCTTATCTAACTTTTAATTCTGGGAGATTTTCATTGTTCACCACTTATTGGATGTGGCGTATTGTGTAATGCCATTTGATATATATATTATAACCATTATCATTATATTCATTGTATTATGTGATTCAATTGGTTTTTATTAACTTTTGGTCATACGACTCGATTGATTACAACGAAGTAAGGGTTTTTCATATCACTTTTTATTCCCGTGAGATTCATGCTATATTGGCCACTATTTCCTTTTGTGTGGCGTATGTATTGTCCATGATTGTATTCTTGGTGTAGTATAATTTAATTTATGGGTATTTATATATTCATTTTATTATCCTTCTTTCATGGGTTGTATGTTTCATAAGTTACCAAATCAGTAAGGGAATTTCAAATTTCAATTTCCACTTAGCGGGCTTTATGCATACTTCATTGATTATTTTACCCCATGATTATGTGTGGAATCACTATTTATTTTTTATGTTGTAATTTACACTCCCCTTTTTTGTGGATATAAATTTGATACACATAATCAAACCATTGATAATTTCTCAAGTCATTGATATAAGCTTGATCTTAACTCAATTTCCAATCATTGAGTTAAACATCCAAGTCATTTGTGTTGTTTTTACAAAAATATGTGTGAATCTCCTATGATTCATTTACGCTGAATGTCCAATAATATTTACTATATTTATATTTTTCAAACATAGTTATTTCATTGATTTATCCTTTAATTAAGGATACAGACTTTATAAGGGATTTCATCTCAATTAAATTCCTTTTATACTTCTTTGTTGTTATGCACCTATTCACTTTTATATAGTGTATATACTATCCTTTGACAAAATGTATCATGAAATCCTTTATTCTCAAGATATTATAATGTTTTTATTACCTAAATTAGTTTTATTCAAGTGTCTCTCATTTGGTTAGGAACTATAACTAAAATATCATTTTAGATGGTTTAAACATTTATTCTAAACATTTTTCATTAATGTCCTTGTTTTAAAAGTAATTTTAAGGATTTATTTATATGGAAATTAATTTTTTAAAATTAAAGTTCCTCTTAAATGTTTCAAAGTGGTATGGAAAACATTGATTCAAAAATCTATTTTTAAATGGATTCTTGAAATATAGTGTGACTTTTAATTGATTTCAAAAAAGTGGTATATTTCTCTCAAATAGTTTTGATGATTATTTTCATGTATATAAATATCCTTCATTATTCTTGATTGACGTTAATCTGTTACAATTAAATATTCCATATTGTCTTGAATGAGTTATGTTTTATTGTGGATGTGAAATGTTTATACCATTCATGGTTTGTGGATAATGTATTGACATTTTGTATGCTAGTTTTAAAGCTACTGTTTATGTTATGATTCAAAATTTTAATATGAGGAATGCATTGGACTTTGTAAGTGACGGGTGGAGCCCTCTATAGCTCTTCGATGCATCGGTAGGTCACCTGAGACAAACTAGTGTCTTGGAACAAGTCCTGGACAAAATATTATTTGTATTATTGGCACAAGGCCTTGACTATGTGGTTATGAAAGTCTGGAATTATGCATTCCATCATTATGAAAGGGGCTATTGATATTTAATGTGATTATTCGACAATTCAAATATCTATTGGAATAACTAAATGGAATTATTTGATTTTATCTTTTCAATATTATTCTGAAGTTCTAGTTTAAAAGGATTTTGTTATAGTCTTATACATTGACTTAATTGTTTATGCTTATTTATAAATGTTTCCAATATATTTTTATCCTTACTGAGCATCTGATCTCACCCCTTTATATGTTTTATTTTTTCCAGGATGTGAAGAAGTATATTATGACTGACCTGCAGGGATAGTTTATGGGATCTAAGTGTTGTCTATGGAAACAATGTTATTGTAGTTTTCCATTTTATGATGTAATGTAAACCTTATTAATGTATATAGTACTTCTAAGGCTACTAATCTAATTAGTCTTTCGAGACGTGATATTTTGTTATCATGCCAATGATAAATAATAATGCACTGACTCCAGGCTTCTGGAGCGGGGTTGTTATATTTGGTATTAGAGGAAGATCAGTACAAACCTTGGAAACCAGAATTAGATAAACTATAATTAGAGCACATAGACCTAAGATAGACTTTGAGTATTAGTAGAGAAAAACATCATAGAATATTGGTTTTCTAAAGATTTTGTGAGTTTTCTGAGAAATACATCCCTGTGTGGATATGATCAGGTAGAGGCGGTTCTGACATAGATGTACCTAGTGGTAAAACCTGAAAACACTGTTTTGAGCTAGACTTGAACGGGAACTGGTGTATGACAATGGGCCTTGATTCACTCTTGGTTATGAAACTCCGGAGGGATATTGTTAGGATAATTCACATTTTCTTTACAAAACGTTTTGAAGAATTTTAATATAAGATGGGAATAAATAACTATCGTTAATCATAAGGTGTTTTAGATTTAAAATAAGGTGTTATGATATTCTATAAATTATTTTATGACTCACACTATGATTTATTGTGTCAGTCAATGGCTGGATTCCAAAGAAGTCAACGTTACATTGAACATGATGTACAAGTTAGGCATGGTATAGGAAATGAGAAACGAAATGGAATGTTTATAGGTGTAAAAGATATCATGTTTATTCTGAATCAGTTTTCCAAAAATATGATCAACAACATATATATTAACCAACTCCCAGACTCAACAAAGAAGACAAAGGTGGTGAATGATAAGATATCCAGCAGTGGAGACCATGGAGAAAATAAAGATCAATTTCCATCATGCAGGAAATGTGGAAGGAGTCACATAAGGAAGTGTCTCAATGGAACAATGAAATGATTCATGTGTGGGAAAGAAGGACATAATGTAAATAATTTCCAAGTAAAAATAAAGGGTACAATGTATGAAAATAAAAATGATCCCAAGAATCCATTTACAGTCATTTTCCGTAAATTTAGGGGACTTGGGAATTACCCGAGTGAATTCCATATTATATAAGATAACCCATTGGTCAAGGAAGAACCTATGTGGAAATAAATGTATGGTGAAATGTTTAAAAGTATAAGTGCTCTTTATTGATGAGATTACTTTGGAATACTTTTTCTTATGTGTAACCGTATAGTTTATTATTTGAGAATTCTATTTTAGGATTATTTTTGTTTTATATTTTTCATATAGTTATAAATAACAATTTGTGTTTATATAATCCTTGAATTTGAGGTAATTACATGTTATTTAATTTTTCGACGAAAATGCGATGAATGAGATAACAATTGTGGTGAAATTATATTATTGTTATTTTAATGAATTTATCTCATTTTGGGAACATTATAAAATACATTTTTTTTAAAAAGGACAACACATAGACCATGTGACAACCCATCACGTCGGACTGAGCTGCAGGAATAGAACCCACAACCGTAGTGCGATTGAGATTTATCGCTAACCAATAAACTGCGTGAGGTCCCTGGTTAGTGTGACTAATTATTTTTAGTTAAATTATTTTATTGATCAATAATAAGTTTATTTGGGATCTTATGTCTTATCAAATGGATATCATTGGTATAGGGAAATGATTTGTGGATTAAGTGATAAATGTAATTTTAGAAGACATTTGTTCTGTTGGGAATACTATATGCCTAAGGAAAATAGAATACTATGGGATTTCATTTGAAGGGTAATGGTGGATTTTTATATATGATTTTATTGTGGATTTATAGAGATTTAGGTTATTTATTTAAATGATTAACCTATCATAGAGAAAATGTGATTAGGTTAATTACTTTTAAGTATGTGACTTTAAGAGTTGTTGATGTTATTTGGAAATGAAACTTAACTTGGAAGACTGCGTAATCAAATTATTCTATGTTTTGTGTTTCAATATTAGTTTCGATTATATTGATGTATTTTAAGTAAAATTGTTTATTGAATGGTATTTATTGAACATTGGGTACTGTTGGTTTAATTTTAGAAATTAAGATAAGTATTTCTTCTTCTAAAGGATTATCCTTTTTGGGGATCATCTGATCTTGTACTAACCATTTTGGTTTTAGTTAATCTCTATATAAAAGGTAAATATATATAGTTTATCCTTTTTGGATTATGTGATTCTATAGAAGTTGATTCTAGCGCTTCAGGTGTGACCATGTCATCTTGAATACTCCTCGTTTGAAAAAAATATGAGTTAGTGGTAGAAATTTATTAAAGGATGACACTCTACTTCAAAATTAAGTATATCTATTTATTTTCTTAGTCAATATCATAAATAAATTCCTCAACATTATGAAATGGAAATCAAAACAAAAAAAGTTATCTGTTTACTTTTGCTACTTGGGAAACTAATGAACGTTTATCTCATCACATGTTTGTGGATTTCGTGTTGTTAACATTCTCCTAATATTATTTTCTATCACTCTCCCCCAGAACATGAAACATATTTTTTCTTCCATATCTATTTTTTCAAACATGGAATCCTAGTGTGGGTTATCTTGAGTTAACTTTGTACTTCTCTTTCTATATTTTAAAGAGGCAGTTTTATTGACTCTTTTTTCGATGTGGGAATTTCAAGGAAGTTCCCAAGACCAATTTTAAAATTGCAAGGACATAATTTCCAAAAGGGGGGGGGGAAGAATGTAACACCACAAGATTCCATAGTAAGTTATTTTCATTAAAGTAATTCAATAGCTTGTGTTACACGTAACACCACGTTCGAGGGAACCATGACTTACCGAACTAGATGTTCAAAAGTGGTTATGAATATTATTAACTGAATTTTGAATTTTATATACTCCATATAATTTTAGAATCCATATTTTGTGTTTCTCAGACATAATATAAGAACAAATTCATTTTTTTTAGATAAAGGAACTGTTTTTCAAAAAAAATCCAATTTTACCACCTTTTACGGGATAACCATTTTTAAAATCGATATTTGACACTTTTTTATATTCAATTTAATGAAAGTAAATTCTTCCTTTGGATCGGGACATAAAATTTTTTTTGGATAAATTTTTGGAACTTTTCTAATAACTTGTATATTTTAATAAATACTGAATAATACTAAATTTTAATTGAAAACAACTTTTTTAATCGAAATAATTTAGAGTGTTAAATTATTTATTTTAATGGGTTTAAAGTATAATTATATTATATTTTTTATCATTTAGTACAATGTAGGTGATTACAAGTAATTTCAAATTTAAATTTGACATAAACACATGTCAATATTCTGATAGTTTTTAATTTTTAAAAAACCCGCTTTTCTATTTTGACAACGAGAATTAATTTTAAATTAATTAATGAAACTTCTATGTTTTTAATTTTTTAAAATAGAATTTATTTTTTAATTCAGAATATCAAAATTATTTTAGTTTAAATTTTTGATATTTTTCTGAAAACATTCAATTCTTGATGAATACTGAAAAACACTGCGTTATGGTTTAAAACCGACTTTTTATTTGAATAATTATTTATTTTATTTAAAGTTATTTTAAGTAAAGATATATTTATAATACCTATATAAGTTAAATTTAATTCATTGGTGTCATTTTATAATAAAATTTGATGATTACAATTTTATTTTACTTTTTACCGTCTTTTACCCACCTGATATGAGCATTTTCAAATTTACATAAAACATAATTTTACCACTTCTATTAGTTGAATTTTAAAAATCATAGAGACACAATTCATATTAGTTGTTATAATGTGGTTTAATAAGATTAAAATAATTTTTGGTGAATAATAACTTTTTACTTTTATTTACAAGGTTAAAAAGTAAATAGGGTAATTAAGTGTAAAAATGATATTATTATTACCCTAACACAAGTCCTATTTATATTGGATAAGTTTAATTAGACACAAAAACCTTAGGAATAGAATATGATCCTTTTTGTCCACTTTAATTAGTTTAGGGAATTTATTATTTTTTTATTTAAAGATGAGTTAAAAGAGTTAAAATCAATGTTTAATAACTAAAACATTTTTAATATAGGGTTATACATAAGATAAATTCCACTATAAATATTCATTATAAAGATAAAAATACTTCCTACGTAATGGTATTTTATCTATATTATTTAGACATTAAATAATTTAATTTATTTATGACACAATGATGATGCAGTAATTACCTAATTAATGATATATTAAAATAATTGATATTATAAGTATCCAAATAAATGTAATTTTATACTTTTTATGAATTACACTAATTTTATAGGTTAATATTACATGTTAGGGTTGGTTAGATAAAGTTATTTAGATGTAATAATGCTGTTATGAACTAAAAAAAGCCAAATAGTGTCAAAATAGACATAAAAGAGTTTTTAAAACAAATATTATATTATTAATTTATATTCTATTCCTAAAAATATAAGGATAGAAAAATTGTCCTAAATAATATTATATATGTCTTTAATGAACCACTTAAGGTTATCTAGGAAGTTTATAGTATGTTTATTAAACATATAATATAAAAATACAAAGAGACGTGGTAAATGTCAAACTATTTAACTAAGAGTTAAATCTAAAAGATAAAGTTAATATAGAAACCCAAACCTATCTAAAACCTATTGGATTAGTGGTTTTCGACCCATCATTACCTTATACATTAAATAATTCATTTTTGAGCCATTATAAGGTGAAAATTATTTTATTATAAAATAATATTTCTAACTTTTCCTAAGGTACCCCTAACCCCTCTTATAAAAGGGAACATTCCCTTCTCTCTAATTAATACATCAAAAGCCATTTGGCTTGGAAAACCACTACCCAAATACCCTCTGAACTTTCTTACGTTCATCCTAGAGTCCTTCCTTTAGTCATAAATCCATCCTAAGGATCCCTATTGATCAAATCAATAGGAAGAACTTTAAAAAGAGGTAAATATTTCATCCCCTCTTTCAAGTTACTTTGTTCACTTCCTATTTATTTGTTTTTCCATTATAAAATAATAACTCTAGTATATTATATATACTGTGATGTTATTATAAATATGTTACATCCATATTGATTATTCTATCCATCGTTTGAATGACATGTCACCATACGTGCGTACGTACGACTTACCGTCTCCATGTCGTGGTGCAATTGTTATTCAATACATTATTATTTGTATGGGTATAATAATGATGTATAATTGATATAAATAATAAATATAACATTATTATGATTCTGTATATATGATATACCATCCAATTATATAATATTTTAATATCAAAAGAATGATATTGTCGCTCGTGCGTACGTACAGGTTACCATCTCCGCGAACGCGATGAGATTCCTTCCCCATCTTATCCATTCATGAATAATTTTAATTAGATGATTAAAAATAATTTTTAAAGACTTAATTTAATTATTAATATAAATAATATACATCCTATCCATAACAAGCATTACTTACATAACAATTCATATAAAGGAAAATGAATCAGTTAACACCCGAAACGTTGATAATACTAAAATATGATTGAAAAAGAAATATTGAATGATCATATATGATATCATATATATATATATATTATTTTATAATTTAATAAAAATTATTTCCCCATTATATAGGAGGTTAACCTACCCTCAACCAAGGAAAAGTACAAGGTAAGGGGTTTCTTATCTCACTTTTAATTCTTTGAGATTTCCATTGTAAGCCACTTATTGGATGCGGTGTATTGTGTACTGCAATTTGATAAATATATTATCATGATTATCTTTATATTCAAGGTATTAAGTGATTCATTTGGTGTTTATTAACTTTTTTTCATATGACTCAATTGATTATAAATAATTAAGGGGTTTTCATCTCACTTTTTATTCCTGTGAGATTCATGCTATATTGGCCACTATTTACTTTTTTGTGGCATATTTATTGTCCATGATTGTATTATTAGTGTAATATACTTTAATTTATTGGTATTTAAATCTTAATTGTATGATAATTTTATCATCAGTTGTATGTTTCATAAGTTACCAAATTGGTGAGGGAATTTCAAATTTCAATTTCCACTTAGTGGGCTTTACCCATACATCATAGATTATTTTACTCCCAAATTATGTGTGGAATCACTATTTATTATTTATGTAGTAATTTCCACTCCACATTGTGTGGATATAAATTTGATAAACATAATCACTCCATTAATAATTTCTCATTTTATTAATATAAACTTGATCTAAACCCAATTTCCATTCATTGAGTTAAACATCCAAGTCATTGGTGTTGTTTTTGCAAAAAATATTTGTGTATGTACTCTGATTGATTTACACTGAATATCCAATCATATTGGGTATATTTATATTTTTCACACATAATTATGTCATTGATTGATCCTTTACCTAAGGATACTGTCTTTATATGGGATTTCAACTATATTTACATTCATTTGAGACTTCTTTGTTGTTATGCACCAATTCAATTTTATATGGTGTATATACTATCATTTGACATAGTATATCATGAAATACTATTTTATCAAGATATTATGATGTATTTATTACCTCAATTATTTGTATTCAATCATCTCTAATTTGGTTAGTAACTCTAACTAAAATATCTTTTTAAATGTTTTAAAAATTTAGCCTAAATCTTTCTCATTAATATCCATGTTTTAAAAATGGGATTCAGGTTTATTTATATGGAAATTAATGTTTTAAAATTAAAATTCCTTATAAATGTTTCAATGTGGTATGGGAAACTTTGATTCAAAATCTAATTTTAGATGACTTCTTGATAAATAGTGTGAATTTTAAATGATTTCATCAAAAATAGGGATATTTCTATCAAATAGTTTGATGATTATTTTCATCTATGTTAATATCCTTCATTATTCTCGATTGAGGATAAAATTTTACAATAAAATATTCCATATTTTTTTGAATGAGTTATGATTTACTGTAGATGTGCTATTTTTATAACATTCATTGTTTATGGATAAAGTATTGACATTTTATATGCTAGTTTTAATATGAATATTTATTTTATGTCTCAAAATTTTCATATGAGGAATAAATTGAACTTAGTATGTGATGGGTGGAGCTCTCTATAGCTCCTCGATGCATCGGTAGTTCTCATTAGAAAAACTAGTGTCTTGGCACAAGGCCTTGACAAAATCATTTTTGTAGTCTTGGCACAAGGCCTTGACTATGTTGTTTTGAAATTCTGGAATTATGCATTCGATCATTATGAAAGTGGCTATTGAAATTGCATGTTATTATTCAACTAGTAGAATATCCATGTGAATAACTAAATGGAATTATTTGATTTTATCTTTTCCATATTATTCTAAAGTCTTACTTTACAAGGCTTTTGTTTTAGTCTTATAAATTGCCTTAAATGTTTATGCTTATTTATGAATGTTTCCTCTATATTGTTATCCATACTGAGCATATGATCTCACCCCTTTATATGTTTTATTTTTCCCAAGATGCGAAGAAGTATATTATGACTAACCTACAAGGATAGTCTATGGGATCTCAGTGGTGTCTATGGAAACAATGTTGGTGTAGTTTTCCCTTTTATGAGGTAATGTAAACCTTATGAATGTATCTAGTACTTCCAAGGCTACTAAACTAATCGATCATTCAAGACTTGATTTTTTTAATCATGCCAATGATACGTAATAATGCACCAACTCTGGGTTTTGGGGTCGGGGCGTTACAATGATTCCTTCCACACTCATTCCAAAATAGTTCATGTATTAAACATTAAATGATTGATTTTTTTTAAAAATGGTAGGAATGAAAAATATATTTTTATTTTAATTTAAATATCAATTTTATTATAAGAATAAAATCACTTAACATTTTAAGAAACATATATATGTATGGAAATGTGTTGAAAATTAAAATTCAAAACATTTTGATAGAGGATTTAATGGAAATCCTTTAGCACAAGTAAAACTTACCACATAAGTTTTTTAAATAATATATAAAAAACATATATTAAAATTTTACTTATTTAGGGACCTTTTTCTAGTTTATTCCCTTTATTATAAAATAATTTATTTCATTTATTACCATGTATTATATAGTTACAATGTTGATTAATTTCATAGTGAATGTTTTGAGAATGTTTATTTAATAATCCTATAAAATATTCTGTAGTTTTTCCATGTTCAAAGATGTCAATCCTCCACTATATGAAAAATATTGATCATTTCATTTTTTTAAATTTTAATACATTATATGAAATTGTTGATACAACCATGATATTGGAACAAAAAAAAATATTGTATCCCTTCATGGAGGTGGTAGTCCACACGTACACCAAAGCGATGTTATGATTTTCCAATGGATTAAAGGGTATAAAGGTAAAACATACAATATATATAATAATGAATATTTATTTTATATTATATATTTGAACTAAATCCAAAATAATAAACATCCATGGGAGGTGTTGAAGAAAAACGAGACACATTGCTTTGGGGAGGTCATTGTCAACACGTATGTATGGGTGATGTTTATATTTTCCATCAGAATAAAATTGAGATGAAAAAGGGTTCTACCATGAACATAATATCATTTAATTATATATTATAAATTGTTTTTAATATATCATCTTGGTTGTGATAGTTTTTAAGTATGTATAAGCATAAATAAATATTAAATGACTCTGCTAAGAGGTTTACATGTTCATTAAAAGCATCCTATTACATATACCGTACTCATTATATAATGGTATTTTAGTGTGAAAAAATATCTAGAACTTGGGTAAGGAGTTTGGGTTGGTATTTTGGTTAGACATGGGTTGAGAGAAAGTACACATGTGGTATAAGTAAGTGAGGAGATGTGGTAAAATTTTACAAACAAGGGTAGTGACACTCTTATAATTATACTTAAATTTTAAATAGTATAAATGTTAAACTCATGGTTATGTGGCTATAAATCAATAAAGTTTTTAAGCTAAGGTGATATGTTTAGAAATCATCACATCTAATAGTATTTAATAGGATTCTTTTTTATGTTTTCATAATGTTTTTAACCAAATTAATTTTTTACTCTTTATAAAGGTAATAACTATTTATCATTGCACCATTTCATTTTGAAAAAATGTAAAATTGACTTCATTCATAAATTTTAACCTCTTATTTAAAAATATTAAATATATTTTTCAAGATAAAAGTTTTATACATTTTTTTAAACAAAAATTTAATAAAATATAGTAAAATGAAGTATGAAATAATATCATAGAAAATGAGTTTTTAATCCTAGAAATGATTTTACCCCAAAATAATGTATAATTAGGATTTATATGGAATTAATTTTATTATTTGTCATAATAAGAGAGTAATTATAATTTAAATCCCATTAAAAAATTTATGTTACATTGTGATTACATTAAAATAAAAGAATATTTTATAAAAACCATTATTTTTTACTATTAATGAATCATTACTTTGAGAAAAATACAAATAATTTAACATAAATTATATTTGATATTATTATTTAAAAAATTAATTCCATTTAATCAAATTAAATTTAATAAAATTCAAACAGGTAGGGATATTTTTTCCTCATGGGTTTTAAGGTAACCCTGTTGCTTCCTTAATAATACAGTTCTTACAAAAATCTTTAGCCATGTAATTTTCCATATTCTCTAACACCGTAAATATATGATAAAAACTATAGACATTATTTTCCTCAAAATGATGATTTTATTCTTATAATACACCATTATGTCTAAAAAATGATAAATATTAGGTAATTATTTCATTAATAATGAAACTTGAAACAAATCATGTACCGTTGATAAACTCATAGGAAAAACTACTTGGTGAGAAAATAATACAATGTTTTCAATAATTTCATACAATTTTATAATAAATAGAGATAACTTTTACTTTTTATTAAATCACATAACACCTTTCCAGGGAGATATTTTAAGAGATACCTAATCTATAAACATAAAAGAAATGTCTTTCATATTATTATCTATGTAACTTTTCTACATTCCTCTATATTTCCCTTATGTGTTTCATAATCAAATATAATTTCTCATCAATTTATTAAAGATGTTAGGGTCCCAAACAAATCAGCTCACCATCCTCATCCCATCATTCTAGAGTCTAACACTAAATTTGATATAATTCCTCAAAAGGAATAATCTGTATACGATAATGAAAAATGTCAGTATATGATTGATAAGGATGAAAAATTCATTACAAATCCATTATTAAATGATTAATAATATCACCCAATTTCTAAATTGTTCATTATAATTGTTCATCTTATTGTGGATGAAAAAATATACTAAAATTTAATTTAATAAACCTAAAATATAAAGTCCTTTAAAAAATTAGTTGTAAATATGGATAATGGAAAGAAACAATAGATAGAGGAACTATATATAAATTATCCACCTTTTCAATGTAATGTAAGGAAATCTAATCAAAATAAATATTATCTTGAAGAGAAAAAATTTCATGATGTTATTTAATTAATCAAAATATCTCAAGTAGCTTTTTTTGCTCAATTTGTTATTAGAAATCCCTCCGTAGAATTCATGGATATATTCTCTTATTTCCATTCCAAAAATGAAAAAGGCTAATTCATCCCATTCATTATTATATTTGGATATTTAACTAAATTATAAGTCATTAATTTCAATTTAAAACTACCAATATCACTCTTCATATCCATTATAAAATAACAGTCATTACAAATTCTAAACATCCTAGTACTAGTGGGTTAATATAAAAAAAATAGTTATGAGTCACACTCAACAATTTTTTCTTCAACTAGGAATCACGTGACACACACAACCTGTTTAAAACCTTTATAACACCTTCTATGTGAATTTTAAATTCTGAAAACATTCCCATATTAACAAACTATACTCCCTATTTAAAACCACAATTTTCTAACCAAGTGTGATTAATTTGTTTTTTAAAAAATATGGCTACATTGATACCTAAACCAAAATAGAGGAACTTCCAACTTACAAATTGAATTATCATCTTTCATTAAAACATTCACCAAATTATAATTTTCATAACATATCATAGCTAATGATGCATTATCTTTTCATCTAAAGTAATCATCATCATTTTTTTCATTAACTTCTTGATAGTGAATTATATAACAAAAATCCTTTCTCTCTTACAAAAATATTCTCTACATCATGTAAAAAAATTGAGGTAATTTATAATTTTCAATTTTATGGTAAATATATATTTTAAATTTTAACCCATATAAAATATTCTATAATTTGTTTTAGAAAAACCCACCACTCATAGCTCAAAATCCTATGTAGGGTAATGTTTCTCAAAGAGTTTCAATTTACATAAAGCATATACAGTTCCCGAATCATATTAAATCAATAATAATCCATGTACCATAAAAATAATCACAATTATTGAAAAAAAAATTTAAACAAGGATATCATTAGTGAATTAAAAAATAATTTTTTATTTCCTAAAAACATTCATCACACACATTTTTCAAGAATAATATAACCCATTTTTAAGTTAATTTAATTAGTGGGATATATCACTATGAAAATAATTCAATAACCCAACAGTATTAACTTGATAATCTATAAAAGAAATTGAATATAAATTCCATGAATATGTCTGGGAATGTCTTCTATGACTTTTTCCAATATTGTCAATATTTATTCCAAATTTAACAAAAATGTTTCCATGGAATGACATTCACTGTAACAATAAATCATATTTGATAAATTTTTCATATAACTTATTAAATTTTAAATCCCATTGACATATAATTATATGTTTTTCATGTTCCTTATAACATTTAAAATAAATTTGAATGACATTAATGAAAACAACCAATTTTTTTTCAAATACTAATGGATATTTCAAATCAAATTTTCCAATAATATTTTGTGTTCATTGATAAAATTGAAAGGAATAACCAAAAAACTAGTAAGGAACATACCTAGTATAAAACACTGTCCTTATAATTTCTTCACCCTTCTCTTTCAGCTGTTAATATCAACACATAAGATTAACCATCAAAAACAAATTATGACCCATGTATGTATTAAATGATGTCATATATAAAAGGAAACTGATACTTGTTATTAACGTTGATTTTATTGAGTTCTCTCTAATAACTACAAGGAATCATATAATAATATGTATTTTTTAAAAAAAATACAAGAACCAAATTATGATGTGATATTGAGTATGAAACCACTATTAAACAACTATTGAAACTAATTTTTGAACTCCAATTACATTTATAATTCTATTCCATAAATGGGTTTGGAAATTGGATTTAATTACCGAACTAAGTCAATAATAAATTCACCCACCCAATCAGAAATAAAAACAAGAAAATAATCTAAAAATAAATCCACATATTCATTTAATACAACAACATCATTGATATGAACAATTTATTTTCATTCAATAATAGTATCAAGGAAAAACTGACTATTATATTGAACTAATTTATCATATTCATTGAATTTTATGAATGGTATAAACACATTCTTACAAAAAAATAAACTCGTTCTAAAAATTGTACATAACTTCTCTGTCTTTGCAGTCTACCTTAGCAAAGTGAACTAAAATCCAATTTTTAACTAGGATAACATCAACCAAAACCATGGGATTGAAACCAATATTTTTATAAAAAAACATTTCCCATGTAATCATATAAATGTTCTTATAAATTTCTATAGATTTAATACTTTCATGAGGAGTTTTTAACTAAATTTTAGGTCATTATTTATTCTATTTCAGTATCAACTTTCAATGATATAAAATAATATATAGAACAAATATCCAATATGATATTTTAATACACTATGTAACCACATTTTTTATCTTTTTATAAATTTTTTTGACAGTCCTACATTTCCCATGGTAGTCAAAAATTAATTATAAATACCATTTTTTATAATATTGACGATTTCCATTCATCGTTATTATTGTTGGACACTCCATTTCCTAATAGAGAATCCTGTTACATTTTAAAAAAATCAATTCCTTATTATCAATATTGTTATTACAATTACAATTAAATTTTCAATTCAATCATGTCAAATACGTACTAAATTACCACACTATAAAAACATCACAGATTTCATGGGACTGTCACTAGGACTTTTCTCACAATAATTATCATAAGAATGAAATTTCTTCCTCTTACCTTTAAATTTTTTAATAGGTTCTTAAAATCACTTTATGTAATGAATTCTTATTATCATTGTTTTTTTAATGTGAGAAAACACCACATCAACTTTCCCAACACCACACAAATTTTTTTAATGGAATTTAAAATCATAACAGTCAAAAGAGATAGAAAAAAATGGTTTCAATCTTGAGAATATTTTTTATTTTCCTTATCACGGTACAAATTGACATTTAGTGCATACCTATACAAGCTTGTAAAATTGGATTCATCAGTGTAAACAAAGTTATATTGATTTATCTATTATTCAAAAAATATTCTATCCCATATAGAACAACTGTAGTAAAATAATTCCCATAGAATATATCATTAAATTGTAACCACCCATAGAATAAGTCTTATCTTTATACAGGGTATTTTAAACCAAAGATGTCCATTGGTCAACTTTAACTTCAATACGATAAATTGAATTATTTACCTTTTTTATAAAAACAAAAACCAATGAATTTATGTATTAGATAATTGATCGGCATCGATAAAATTATTTGGTCTTCAGTTTCCCCAAATGCAAGAGTGTGATATTTCATGAAATAATTCAGCACTGACATGTTCCTCTTTAGAGAATTCTGTCGCTCTCTTAGATGGGTACCTCCCTTAATAACCCACATCAACTAACATATAACACGATAAACTACCATGTTCTAATTCCACCCATTATAACTTTACAATTCAGAATTATATTACCATCAAAATGCCTTTCTAATTCATTGACATTATTTTGTCTACGTAAACCCATTCTGAAACTGACATATTTTTGACAAAGCAACACATAAGCCCTTAATATTATATAATGATTATATAATACATATATTATGATCCATTAAATATATTTTCATAATAGAATCCTAGCATATAATGTTATCAACAACATTATATGATACAAATTATAAAGACTCTTGCAATTAATAACCCATATATATATATATATTTAATATCAAGGATCATGTTTTCCTAAATTCCTATGATATTTTAATATTTCATTCTTATATAATCGGGAAAAAAAATTTATATCAGAACCTGAAAATTGTTTTGTTACATTTACAAAATACCCACTTTCCCAAAATAATTCAGATTCTAAAATTTAAATAGCAATTTTTCTAAAAATATATTCACTTATTTTAAGATTAATCACCTTAGTAAAAAAAATAATAAAATGCTATAGTTTATACTCATCCTTCTATACTATGAAAAACACTTAAAAACATTTTATTATAACTAATCCTTTTTCAATGGATAAAACAATATTGAGAAATATTAATCTATTGGTAAAATCAGGTCAGTAATAAGAAACTTTTACCTTCTAACATAATAATATTGGATATAAAACATTCAATTTATTCCTTAAGAAATCATATTTATTTCCTAATATTTTACAAAAAAAATTCATCAGAAATAATGAGGGAAAAATATTAATCATGAAATTTTCATTGAAATAATGAAAATCCATGAAAAATAATTTCTGAAAAAATATACATTTGATAATTTCAAAGGTCACAATATTTATTATAACATAATAATGTTTTCTTACATTATAAATTGAAATCATTTATATAAAATGTATTTTTTAGGTATATTAAAGACATGTTGGTTCCTAGGGGATTAATGTTTGTTGAATACTTAGAATAACCCTTTAAACCCCCTTACTAATGGAATAACCTACCCAGATAATTACAACATAGTTTCATAATGAACAGAATCAGTAACCAATGCATTATAGATATATATCTATCTCTCTATGAATTATGAAAGAAATTAGAAGGTCCAAAAATACCATAAATATAAGACATATAAATTATAATTTACATAATAAAATCTCATAAAATTTTAAATTCTATAGAAATGTTGATGTTATTTTCATAATCACATAAAAACACAAACAAAATCCAATTTTTACACTAAAAATGAAAATTTCCAATAATATTTGGAAATCATATTTTCTTTAATAAAACCTAAAATATTTTGGGGAATATTATTAATGAATAATTTTTATGATGAGGTAAAATTAAATTCCCAATGAATAAGTAAAAAATGATTCATCCAAACTTTTTAAAATATATTCCCCTTTAGAAAATATTAAAAAGATACCTTATTGAACCAACATGTTGAATACCAAAGATAGATTAAAAATAATTTAGAAACTCTTTTTGTAGAAGAATAAAATTGTGGATATTTGTTTAGAATAATGTACTTGTGGTGAAATATATCTTAAATAAAACATTAAAACAAGTTAGATAATATTTTTGATGATGTTCACTTACCTTGAGTTTGAATAACCACATATGATCATTAAATCATGTTTAAATAACACATATTAATTATTTTATTTGTTTAAAAAAAATATAGGTTTTTTTACTTTTTCATAATCCCATTTATTTAATTGATTATTTTTTATTAGATAGTAAATAAATTTATTAATTTAATGCTAGATATTTTTAGGATGTTTGTTTCATAATATCATAACAACATCCATAGTTTGAACATGGTAAAATGGATCAATAATCCATAATATATCGAATATTAAGAATTACATAGTTATATAAATTATAAACTAAAAACAATTTTATAAATGTCCATGAAAGGAATACATGTAAATGAATCACATCACTTCATGGATGTGGTAGTACAATCGTATGTACAAGAAAAGTTATCATTTTCTAACGGGTTGAAGGGTAACCATGAAATAATAATACATTACTTATAGAATCATAATTATGTCCCAAATATCATATATTTTAAATAAATCCTTCATAATAAACATTAGTTGGTGGTGATGATGAAAAATAAAACACATCACTTAGGGGAGGTTATAGTCCCTATGTATGCATGATCAATGTTTTCATTTAATAAATGATTTAAATGTTTATGAAAAAAGAGTCTAGATAATCATAATAACATTTAGTTTGTTGGACAAAATTTTATTATTATATCAACTTGTTTGTGATAAGTTTTAAGGTGTTAGACTAAGAAATAAAGATAGAAGAACTTGGTTTAGTGTTAGTCCTCCTCTTGTGAAAACCTCTATTAGATTACACCGTAATCATTAATAGTTGATATTATATTTATAAAATATCATATATAACAATGGAAGTAGTTTTGGAGATATTTTATTATATCTATTTCAATCAAAATTGATCAAGGGTATAAGGAAATAAAGAGTGGAGGTACACATTTTATGTAAGTGGAGTGGCGCTGTTGTAATTATTCATAACTTTTAAAATACTATTTAAGTCTAACTCATGGTAATTTGGCCGTATATAATTATAATTTAATTGATTATTTGGTAATGTTATCAATAATCACATAAAATAATAATTGAACTATAGTTTTGACCTTATAAAAAAGTATTAACTCTTATTAATCTATTTTACCCTTTATGGAGGTGGTAATAATTTAACATGAATTCTATTCATTATGAAAAAAATTAATTGCACTCCAGAATAAATCAGAATATCACAATTTAAATTTTGTAATAATTTCTTCAAGATTAAATTTGAATAATTTTTTTTTAATTTTAATATAATTGTGCAAAAATTAACAAATAATAGTTTTTTTTGGAAAAATGTTTTTTTAATCATCATAACGATTTTTACCAAAAACAAGTAAAGTGATGATTACTATATAAGTAATTTTAATATTTCTAATAAATATTTATTAATTATAGTTCAAAAACAATCCAAAAATGAATGGAAAATTTTAATTGCATGAAAATAAATGAATGTTTCTACAAAAACTAGTATTATTTACTAATTTTTAGAAAATAAATCTTTTCAAAATAATAAACAAAAGTCACCCTAAATTATATTTTATAACATGATTTCAAAATTTAATTCCATTAAATCAAATTCTATTTAAAAAATATATAAATTTTACTTTTAAACAAAACTATGTAACAAATGAAAAACACTTCTCTTAGAATAAACTTATTTCTCTAATTTTTAAAATCATATAAAATTATTATAATAAATTTGAATCCATAAAATATAATAATGAAAATTTATTAGACATTAAATTTATAAATTATTAACATAAACTGGTTTTCACATTTTTCCATCCATAAAAAAATTTGTTCCCCACAATATTATTCCTTACTTAAATAGGTTGGGATATTTTTGGAATAATTAATTTTATGTTTCCCATGATTATTAAACAATTATTTTGTTATTACACAAACAATAGACTTTTTAATCTTAATTATTTCATAAAACATTACTTATACTATCTAAAATATGACTGTGATTTTGCCCATAGTAATTTTTTCTTCCAACTATACCATAAATGTGATCAAAGCATGAGAGGCATTAGGTATTTCATTTTGTAACAATGAAATAGAGAACATATCAAGTACCAGATATAAAATTATAGGAAATTATAATATGTAATAAAATAATAACACCTTTTCTTAAATTTCATATGGTCTAATAAAATGTGAACATAACTTCCCATTTTCACTGAATGACATAACACATTTCCATAGATATATTTTAAGAAATACAAGGTCATTAATAACAACTGATTTTAATTTAATCATGTTATAAATAGTACTCTTCTAGTTCCTCCTTAGCTTCCCTCATTTGTAAATAAATCATCATGACCTTCTAGACTATTTCCTAGAGAACTTATGGTCCCAAAAAAAATATCCAACTAAGAAGATACCAACATGAAAGAGTCTGACACTACATTCCATTTAATTCTTCATAATGATCCGTTTTTATATTTGATAAAAAATATTATTATTAAAAAATAAACTATTTAAGGATTTTAATTCGGACATCCTAATAAAACAAGTGAGAAATATCAAATTATATAAGCCAAATTTTGAATATGGTGTTATAAATATTTATCATATTGTGGATGAAAAGTTGTATTGAAATTCAATTTTTTACCCATTGTATTTTGATGTTCTCTCCAAAAAATAAAGGTAAATATTTGATCACAATCAGATTCAATAAAAATAAAACACTATATAACAGGACAATATCATTAAATTAAATTCATGAAGGTTAACAAAAAATATAATACCGCAAATAGAATGTAATTTCACATATTTAGTTAATCGATCAAAGATAACCCATAATTCATTATTAACTGAAGAAGGCTTTGGAAATCCCAAAAAAATATAGGGATATGTTCCCCATATTAATTAAGGAATTGGAAATGGATGAATTATACCATTGGGTAGTTATATCTCAGGATTAACCTATTGAAAATTCTTATATTTATTTCTAAAATCAGTAATATATATCATCATTCCTTCCCAATAATCATATTTTTGAATCGCTCTATACTTAATAGAATTTTTATGATGAAATAAAAAATGATCTATGAACATTACTAAACAATTTTATCTTCAACTAGTAACACATGGCACACACAACCACCTTCCAAATCATATAATATCTTTCCTGTCAATGTTAAATTCTCAAAACATTATATTTTAAAAAAGATATAATATTTCATTCAAAACGATATTTTTCCAATTGATATTGCTTCATTTTTTGATATATATTGTAACAATGATACCTCAACAAAAAGGGAATGGGTTCTTAATATATTAGACAGCATTCATTAAATAATTAACCATGGGATAATTTTTTAAATGTATTATTAAGAATTATACATTTTCCTTTCAACTCATTGAAATATAAACATTGATTTAATTACGTGTAAGATAATGATATGGGAAATAATAATCTTTAATTGGATTCAATGGTCTTATATACATCACATTTGACACTTTTGGACTGAATATATTCTTCAATTTTTTTTCACAATATATATTTTACATTTCACCCCATTCAAAAAATCCCTATAATTTTTAAAAGAAGAAAACACTATTTCATGATCAATATCATTTATAGGTTAATTATTCTCATTCAGTTTCAATTTTCATGAAGCATATACAATTAGCTAATCATCATGTATCATGATAGAATAAATCCCATTCAAAGAAAAATAATTATAAATGAAAAATTAAACATTTTTATTGATATATATGACACTAGATAATTAAACAAAATTTTATTAATGTACTATAAAAATATATAAGAAACTTAAATGATACTTTAGATAGAGTTTAAAAATAACTTCAGTATAATAATATCATTCGAGAAAAAAATTGAATCATATATATAGAGTAAACTATTTGGGAAGGAGAACATTAGAACATTTTGAATATGGTTTTAACAAAAACCCATTTCCTCACAAAAAATACAATAAAAGTTTATCATATTATAGATATTTTTTTGTCATATAAGCATTTTTATTATAGTTTTGATGGTGTTAGGAGAAAAAATGGATATAAATGAACTCAGTTAGATGTATAACTCTTATTTTGGAATCCTATTTTTGATTAAACCGTATTCCTTGTTTTGTTCCTCTGCTGTCATACAAAACCTCTAGGACATGGTATACAATGGTTGGGAGGTATTTTTTTATATCATGGATGAGATAACATTCTCAATTGGTGTGGAGAGGTGATAAAGGGAGGTTCCCTTATTTATGTAAAGGTGGTTACACTCTTCTAATTATTCTTATCATGGAGATTTTATAAATGTATTAGTCATCATCATATGGACCTATATCAATCCAATTTTCAAGATAAGGTGATAATGGTATAAATAATCTTCTTTAATATGAATAAATATGATATTTTTTAACCTTATTAGAATATTGTAACCATAATTAATCATGTTTACACATTATTGAGGTTATAACAATTTACCATACTTACTATTTGTTATGAACAAACAAATTAAGTTGAAATAATCAATAAATAGAAATATAATGATTCCAAATATGAAATAAATTTTCTAATATTTAAAATTTTATAATTATTTAAATATAATTTCTAGGTAAAAAAAAAATAAAACCTTGAAAACTAATAATTTAGAAAAATATTTTTTAAGCCTCAAATTAATTTGAAAACAAAATAATGTATAATGATAATTAATTTTGAATTATTTAGATTATGTTTTACCAAAGTACAGAAATTTAACATTTAAAAAAACCTTAATATTAGTGTACTTTGTATGTATTGAAAATCACATGATTGGTTTTATAAATAACATTATTTTCCACTACTCAACCCAAATATTATTCTTTATACTGAAATAAAAAAAATCCATAATATATTTTTGATATAATGATATATATATATATTCATTTTCTCAAATTCTTTTTCAGAAATTTTAATGTTTCACGTTTAAATAAAATCATTTAATAAATGTAAAACATATTAGTTTTTTTATAACAATTTCCTTCATTGATTTAAAAATTCATATAAAATTACTGTAATGAATGTGAATCCATAAAATATAAATATGAATATTTATATGAACATAAATTAATTTAAAATTAAAATATACTAGGTTTTCACAGTTTCACTAAACTCTGATGATTCATAGAAGTCTGATGTTCCATGAAATTTTAAAAAAGATAAATAGATGTAAAAGTTTATTGAACCTTAAGGTAATTTCATAAAATTGTTTTAGAAAATATGGGTTCATCATTAGAATAAATTATTTCATTGATGATACAAACATTATTTTTTAATTATTGGTTATTAAAATCATCAAATAATATCTATTTGATAAATAGTGAGTAGAATTCAATAGAACGAGGAGTGTGGTTTAGAAATTGAATGGTTTCATAGCAGAAAGGATAAAAACCCGACTTTAAAAATTATTACAGCATTACACTTTAGTGATTTTGGTACAATGGAACATCTTCTTTGTATTCTCCATAGATCCATTGAGTTTTAATGAACCTAGGTTAAGATTTGTGTCTCTTATATTATTTCATTACATTTTATATATTTTGGTGATAAGAAGAGAAAAGATATTTTACATAATGATGAAGCAAGATCAAATGGGAAAATTTATTTATTTTCCATACTCTAATTAGACCCATCTTTAGGTCATTTAACATATTCATGATGAAAAACTAGCCTTAGGTGACTAGAAAGTAAGTGATCACAACATTATTACAACTCCAAACCTAAGTATTTATAGACAAAAATTCCACTGTTCTCCTTAATTATTTAGCTATATATATTCCTGACCACCATATTTACAACAACTTATAAACCATATACACAAATAAGCAATTTATAGTAAAAAATTCAATTTAGAAGTGAATATAAAAATACCTAGTAGGATACTGGGAAATCAAAAAGTATAATTGGAATGTAGTAAAATAAGAAAATAACTTCCAAAATATACAATCGACCAATTTATTTAAGGATAAAAACCTCATAAATGGGAGAATATATATATATTCTCTTTCTAATATCACCTCAACCTTCCTCATCAATGAAAAATATGAGGGAAAACCCAAAAATTCAAATCCTTCCACTGAATGATGACTCTATGAATGAATACAATTTCCTAGGGTGAAACACCTCCTTAATATTCAGCCTTGAGGGAAAACACAACTTTACCCAATTATTATAAGTAAACCTCATGCCTCAAGATAATACACCACCCCTCTCGTCCATGACATGGAATTATAAACATTATTAGTTAGCATGAGTGGATTGTAACTCAAATAAACACATATATCCCCTTGGTATCATAACTTTAATTTCCAATATCGATGGGAGGCTCATCAAACCACTAGATAGTATACATGAAACAACAACACCACTCACCCAACCATAAAGGCATCGTGCTAGACGTACCAGTGCATCGGTTTTCCTAGGAAAATTCTTCAGGCACCAATAAGAAAGTCTATTTGAATTGTGGGACTGATGCCTTAATAAATATGGGACACTTAATAAGGTTAACATCCCACTAGATGGGAAACCTACAACTCATCCCATAGGGGTGCTCATCACCTCATTATAAAAAATGGAAGAAACCTTTTCACAAACCCTAGTTTAATAAATGGGGGTCCAACAACACACTATACCAACCTATAGTGATTAGGAAGATGTAATGTGGTACCTCACACACCAATAAAAAATATAGAAGGAACATAAAAGGGGATCCTAGAGAGTAATTTTCTCTAAATCCCCCCAAAAAATCAAACCTATCCACACAATGTGAATTCCAACACCATCATACCACTAATATGATGCCACTACATTGGTAACCATGCCTTGATGGTGTATGTAGACTGACTGAGTGAGTTTTTAACACTATGATTCAAAATAACCCTAATTACAAAATCTCCATAACCATCACATAATCACTCACAAATGTATTGTGGGACCATCACATTTTCACAACAACCAAACAAGACGAAGGGGTCACCAACTCTTAAATAGGACCTCATTGCAATCCATAAAAATGTAAAACCCAGGGGAATACCATCCTTAAACATTAAGGAATGATCCTATTCATCAAATAGGTAGTTTTGGAAAAATAATACCTAACATGGATGTAAAACACCCTGTATCTCTAGAAGAGTACTATCTTCATCAATGTATGGGATAAATCAAGACTTGGCATAGGATACAAGCCTGAGGGATTACCTGAATCCTATTTCTACTTCACTCATTCTTCAAAGTCTTCAGAAATATTGTTATTATCAAAGGGGGAATCAAGACTTCTAAGTTGTAGCCTAAATATATCTTACAACAACCAACTAGATGCTTTATAGGAGGGAGAACATCCTCCATCCACAATTGAAACTTTCCATGAAGGTTATATCATAACAAGAGTGTTTGGTTAAAACCACAACCTCTAATTGAGCCACATGCACCAAATATTTATAGGGGATTCAGGGATTGAGTGAAACAACTTTTGTTCTATATGTGTCTGCATATAACCTTGGGTGAACCTACTGTATAGATCAAACTACCAAATTATAGCCCAAACTTCTACTCATTTGAATATCCAATAGTTATATATGAAACCAACCACTGCTAAAAATTGCATAAACAATACTAATATACAATTACATGTAAGTCTCACAAACCCTAGTGATAGAATGTTTCTAGTTTATTTACTATCATCACACCACGTCAATATCATCTATTTGATTTCTGTTCCACCACTATGGGGTTCTGATTTTCAAGTAGATATTAATAATCTCAATCATAACCTACGGTAGAGAATCTGAATCCACCATCCCTTCCTAAATGATTGATATTTATGATAGAATATTTTATTTTCCAAATCCATGAATAGGGTTTGAAAATATTCAAAACCCACCATGGTCAAGGTATACCTCATGCATAGTAATGTATACATTTTTACCCCCTTATGCCTCTTATGATCATATACATATACCCATATCAATGTGTATTTACCAAATACATGGTATTCTATAAATGAATACATGGTCTGTATGCTACGCTAAGAATAGAGAAATGTATCATGGTTAAATATATGAATAATAAGCTGAGATGTTGTGTAATTATATGTAAATGGGACCTTAAATAGAGTTTTCTATCATTTACTAAGACACACCCAAAGTAGCCTAGCTGAATTTCCTACATAGAGTCATTATATGGATAACATGTCACATAAAAATTGTCCTCAACTTGAGGATCATTGATTTTGTTCTATAAGTACCAGATTTGTGACTTCATTTTATATAACCATAATTCTTGTGAACAATACATTCCATCTATTTAATTAAAATCAAAATTATATAGAACTTACTCGACCCCCTAGCAGTTTAAATTAAATAAAAAAAAACATAAAAATTATTACAAAGTGAAAATCCAAATAATGGTGTTACCTCACAAAATATTTCTAATGAAACCAAATATCAGGTTGATATATATGGTCCATGGCCATTATATAATGATATAGCTACGATTATTCCCTAATGAAACTACTCAAGTACCCTCTATCAACATCTAAAGTCTCAGTTTGATGATGATAATTAGGATATAATTTTTATTTCCTATAACATTTAATGTAGGGGGAATTTGGTTATAAATAGAATAAATCAAAAAATAAAATAATGAAAAAAATGAATTGTGGTTTGACCTAAGGCCAATAACAAGGATATAGTTTCTATCTCTTTATGGTAAACTCATTTCTTCCAGACTCGACTAAAATTCCATAATTCTCATCTAAATACCCATCTGAGAAATGTCAACTATATCACATATAGATGTACATGATATTTATATTGGAAATAATATCTATCCTGATAAATATATCTATCATAGAATTTCTCAATATTCAATCCCAAGAGTAAATGTCTAATCCTATGAATAGGAATATTTTCAGAAACTTTTTCCAAGGACCATTAATATGGGAATTTATTATTCTTAAATTAATAATGATATTGAAATAGAAACAAAAATATGTTCTCATTGTTCCATGAACAAAAACTAGTGTATTTACATACTCCCCACCTCTAAGTCATTTTTCCCTGAAAAGAAGACAACCCACATAGCTGTTTGCAATGTCTATAAATCTTTATCTGGAGGGAACATAACACACCCATGATTGACATCCTAAATACTCTTAAGGACTATTGATTAATATGGACTTAGTATTTACCCCTAAGAAATAATACATTTACTATCATCAAATTCAAGGAAACCACAACTGAGACTCTTATTGTTCCAAGTGTGACAATAGTCTTCAACACACAACATGTGAATCCCATTATACAAATACAACTCTCATTTACAAAATTAATTCAACAATTTCTTCCCAAATTGAATTTCATCCAATATTTGGACACTCATAAATTCTATCATGAACCATTTCCATGATCCATATACCAAATAATTTAATTTGTGGGAGTTGTGCTCCTCAACTTCCAAAATCGTCACCATAATAATTGTCATTATAATACAATCTTCCCTCATGAAAATCTAAAATAGAGAACCTCAATAATTTCCCCATACCTCCCCATATGGACCCACCACTAATCTTTATCATTAGTTCAAAAATGCCAAACCTCAAACACTATAAAACTCAAGGAATTAGGATATGATCTTTTGTATCATCATTTTATATCCAATAATGTCATCTACAACCACCTACACCAATAACCTTGGTCATATTCACATCCACCACAGATTACCCAATATGTATCTTTGAAATCAAATTCGGTCATCTTATTTATATTAAAACAATCATAGCCATCATTTTTCAAAGTGATATTCCTCATCATTGATCCGAAATACTTTCAGGGTGCTCTTATTGAAACACTCTCTACACCGCCCTGGTGGCTACATAGTCAAAATTTATAACTATTGGTGAGTATGATTCCCAAAATATCTAGAATATACAAATATTACCCATCCAACCCTGATCACATTTCTAGTAAAAATGAAAAGGGCATCATGATGCATAATGAAAATAAATTTTTTGATGTCTTGAACAAACCCTCCAGATTCATGTCCTTATAAATAATTTATTTATATAATTTTTTCATAAGGAACTAAAGTGTCAGAATTTTAACCATCAATAATAATAATATCACTCTAAAATATTGAGTCCCATAATTTTGAAGAAACATTTAATTAATTAGTTTTCGATTATTTTATAGAATTAAACAAAAAATTCCCCTAACATTATCATAAAATAGAATGTTTCTCCATAATATAAGAATTTAAGTAATCCATAATAAGTCTTCAATATCTTTCCTAAATTTATCTACACATGATACTCTTCTACAAATATCATGTGCTATAAATTTATAATATCATGGAGAAATAGAAATATAATAATGGTGATCTCAAATACTTAATAAGTAAATTGTATATCAGAAGCTATCAAGCCATGAACATGGCATGAATAATATGGTTGTAAATAGATGATCATAAAATATTTCCAAAAAACTAATCACTTGAGAAAGAAACCAATCCATGGTTAAAAATATAATTAAGCACATGGAAAAAAATATATGAATTCATGTTTATGGAATTCATAATTCTAGACAAATATACCTTTACTACAATGCCTCATCCAAGAAATTATTCTTTGAACTAAGGTCATAGTTGGGACAACAATATTTTTATCAAGGTCGAAAACAAGACATTATGCCTGCATTTCATAGTTATACACAAAATATATAAATCTATTTTCTTGTGAAAAAAATAAAGGAATTAAGAGGATATATAATATTGAGCCTCAAACATTACATAAGTAAGATTAATTAATTAACTATGTGAATTACATGAATATAAAATCAAGGAATAATAATTTTTCAATAATAATCAATAAATATCCTTATTGGAATTCAAACATAAAAAATCTCAGTACTCTTCAATTCAATATATGTATATAATCATTCTATAAAATGACATTATAAGATCTTGTATGGGATTCTATCCAATTTGACACCCAACCCGGTCTGAGACAAGGCCTAAGAGGCATTCCTCATCCTCCTAGGCTAGTGATTAGTATTATGAAAGAAATATAATCAAAAAGAGAACAATTTATATCCAATTAAAAAGGATCAAATAACCATACCTAAACATGAATAAAAACCAAAAAACTAAACATCAATAAATATACAAACTATTCAAGATGCAGCTTCAACTAAACAATTCTGAAACTAAAAAACGAAACTAAAACAAAAAAAGTAAAATCAATCTCTACGTGACCTCTTATTAACCCCCAACCATATGAACAACCTGCTCTAAAGGAACAACCAAACTAGAAACCTAAACATTCAAAAGAGAACATGTCTACTATCACCGAGTGGCACATGGTGTGAGCACACAACAACCCAGTAGGAAATCGCTACTGAGTCTATGAATTTACTTTCTTGAATATTACTGAAACTCCAGTTTGAAATAAAGTTGGGAAAAATTATTTTTGTCAATTGAAATAACCAAACACAATTTCCCAAAAAATCCTTCTTAAAACAATAAAAAATATATGTAATTTTAAAAATGGTTTTACATTTCAAAAACCCAGTTCAAAATCCAAAACACAATTATATATACAATCTTGAATTCCAAAACAAATATGTTGAAAGTAAAGGAGAAAAATAAATTAGGCATAAAAAAGAATGGATAACATCAAACATGCATTATAGGTAGGAAAAAATAATGATACTAAATCACTGTAATTTCCTAAACAGATCTACAAGAAATCCTTGGATGTACTCATTTCAGACTCACCTACTGGTGTATGGTGTAGCTCCATAGTTGATAACCAACTAGTCTCTCTAAACATGAAAAATCAATTGCACATCCTTTCTGAACTTATCTAATACAAGGTGTACTAAACCATTTGATCAGGTTGACCAACAACATTCACTCAATCCTCTGGATGGTACCTAGGAATCCCATGATAATAGTACCCAGTGAATAGGGAGGTCCTCCCACAAATGGATCAACTAAAACACATCACCATCATGATTTCTTAGTATAAACACTAACATCACTTATGTGATGGACCTCTCCTAGGACGATCTTCCATAGAGGTTCCCATCTGACATAAAGTCAAAAAACGATCCAAATGATACTTCACATAATTCCACTTTGAAACCACTTTCCCAAAATACCAAAAGTACTAACTAGGACTTCAAAATTCCCAAATCCAAATAAATTTACAAAATGATTTCCAAAAAAATCAAAAAACAAGTTGAAATATCACTTACTCATGAAAAATAATTATCTGGACTTTAGGAAATTTATTTACCCATACCTCAATGTTCCTAACATGCCATGTCTCAGAGAAAACATTTGAAACCACATTTAAATTCACGTGAAACACAAAGTCACCATTTAGAATTCAAGGAACTATATTGAAAAAGAATAGTATCATGAATGAACAATTTGAGATGAGTAAGATATAATAAAGGATAAATACTAAAAAAGAAAATAATACATTGAAAAATCAAGGTTTAAGGAAATCATCACTCTAAATTGATAGTTGCATATGTTTTCACATCCCTATGTGCAACCAATACAAATATGAATATTCAAACACCCAATGAAACTCTTCATATATCCATACAACAATTGGAAACCATTTTTAAAGAAACGCTACTTGTTTATGACCAAACATGATAAGACACATATAAGATTCAAACCATAAATGTCACCAAATCCCATACACAACACCCAATTCACACAAAATTCTAATTAGCAAAGCATATAAAAGGCTAATACCCATTCAAAACACCCATATACATCATTGAATATAAAATATAAATTTTTCAAACTCCTTTTATGCATTTATATATTGGAATACTTAAGGAAACCCATTCAAAACAATTTACATAATATTTTTCCAACATGAAAATACCAAAATAAACAAAAAAAACATATCACAAGAATGTGAAACACATTTCTAAATTATTTAGAGATACATGATAATGAAGTAGAATGATTTGAAATAAAATGTACAAAAACACCTACCTCAATGAAATGAAGATACAATGAGACCTTTGGGGATGGAAGAACTAATACCGAGTAATAATTCTAACACTTATGGTTCAGACAAGATAAATTCCCATTGATAAAAACCAATAAACCAAGGTAAAATGAAGAGGATATGCGGAAATGAACCAAACAATCTTATAAACACAACTAGTATCCATCAAGGAAATTCAATGGATGATATGGAGTAAGGGAGGGTTTCTTGGATCCCCTAGGTGTGCCTATGTCGAGCAAGGGGAGAAAATCCAAAATTAGGGTAAATAAATCAGAGAGGGAAAAGAGGAATTTCCAATTTTTAATGACTTGGGAAAGTTACATGGTTAGGCCACACTATTTCCCAAACTATGTGCAAACCATTCACACCCTACTAGAGAAGATGGGAATCCCAAACTTCTTAGTCACATAGTTTGGGAATCCATATGACAACAATAAAAAATGGTTCTACCAATTTAAGAACCTCTCCATACTATTTCCTTATGGTTTCTTCTAACTGTGTTCAAAGAATGCTCCATGCCCGAGACACCAAACTCTAAGAAGTATTATTTTTCCTAGGCCTTTCACAGTTTTCCCAAATGAAGTAAATGATATTCATAGAAAACTATTAATGATGAAAATGAAATGAAAACACCAACTGGCTTAAAATAACACACGGTTAACCCAAAAACAATTCATACAGACCATGAATAGGCCAAAAACTCTAACATAACTTCCCAAAATAAAACATTAAAACTGGGAACTCAACCTGGACCTCAACCAAATGATTAAAATCCATGAAATGAATAAAATTAAGGAGGATGAAAGGTTACTGTGGGAAATTTCTCCCTATCACAAACACATTATTCCCTAAAATTTCATTAACTCAAATGATAAAAACTCAATATTTCAATTGAATGAAGCCATATAAAACCATGAATCCTGAGTAACTTTTTAACACCACATATAATTCCTAATTTCCTCTAAGTTAAAATTCATTAAAATAACTAATGGAAAGAGATGATGGTTCTCCAAACCATAAGACCCCAACATATATGTTAAAATTTGAACATCCCAACACGACTACCATGGAATGTCCAATATAGGAACTTCTAACATGAACCAAAAACACCCCACAAAAAAGGGATACTAAACAGAAGATACCCAAACCAAATAATGAATTCTACAAAAATTCCCCAATTTCATAGACCATAAAAATATCCAAAATGAGAACAACCTAAAAATGAAACCAATTTTGGAAAGGATGAGCACTCAATGATCCAATACCATAGAACAAAACAATATACTTATAAAGAAAATGAAACCAAAAAGATTATATTACAACAAAAAAATTACTACCTAAGGAACACTAGAAAATAGAAACTTTAGTTGTCACTACTACTACATTGGTGACAAATCTAGGCCATTTAACCCCTATACCACAAAAAAATCAAGATTGCGTGAAGATCTTTAATTTGAGGTTTGTGACTTGATCAATGTTGTCATAAATAATCCACTACCCATTCCTTGGAGTTGATATCCTCTGACTGAGACTTCTTATTGAAGATATTCTTCCCACATAACTTTTCTCGATGACCCGAATTGACAGAAAACTGACAAGTCTTAAAAGTTTTATAACAAGACAACTTTGAATGCCCAAACAGACAACACATGAAGCATAGAAGAGAATGGTCTGAAAAAGGAGCGATTGAAAATAAAATAAGATTATTCATAGATATAGGATCCTCTGTATAATACCTAAACCCTATTGGGGAACCTTCACGGGAACCAAGAATGGCTATTTCATTAACTACATCTTACAACATTCTAGGAACCAACCCAGTGAGAAATGAAACATCCTCCAACTTCTCAAATTGAACTTCCTCGGGAAAGAGGAATCGATCCTTGATCTCTAGAAGAGGACCTAAAATTAAAATAGGTGCATTCAACTGACTATCTAAGGATATCTTTGAAGAAAAGGAAAAAAACTCTGTGAAATTATAAACAGAGGTAGTCACTGTTAGCTGGACCGATTAAAAACCCAATATATCGACAATTTTCTCATCTTCACCTACTTAGTTATCATACATAAGAGTAAATTCATATTATACACCTCCCACTTCATCGTACATTTTGGTGACATCAATATGATCACATTACATTGATCCAAATATAGACCCTCAATTGCCCAAAAAAACACAAGCCCTATAACGTCAATAGTTACAAATTACTTGAAGGAAAAATAAACTTATTAAATCCACTAAAATACCTCTAACAGGCCTTGATCATCATGATATACTGAAAAAACCTAAGGATAATTCTATTACAAAACTCAAATAGGATTCTATATAAGACAAGAAATCATATGAGACTCAGAATAAACCTTGGGGTTCTTTTTGGACAGTATTATCTAAACATAGGGAAAACACAAAACCAAAATCAACATAAAAAATACTCATAAAAAGATAATCCCTTTCCAGATAAAATTTCTCATAATAAAAAAACACGAATGAAACCAAAATATTCTTTCATAAGCCACCTTTTCATTTAGATTTAAAAATCATCTTCTTCTAAGGACACTTATGTAACACTCAACATTATCTAAAATAACATTTCCACAGAAAATACCTCTATTTAAAAAAAAACAACCAATTTTTCCTTTGAAAATCCTTTTCTCTCGAAAACCATTTTCCTATTTAAAAATTCCTCACACCAATGGAATCCAAACCAACTGACAACTCACCCCAAACTCCCAGAATGAGGAACTAGTGTCTATTCATAAACTAGTGAAATAGTTTGTGGTACATACCCTAAGAAACCATGAAACGCTATAAGGATATTTAGCCATGCACTTAGACTCTAAATGGGTCACTACTCCATGTGAGATCACAACATGTCGTCGGTTCACACCCATTTTCATTACATATCCTCACACAAAAACTGAAGTAAAAGTCTGAAATATTTGATTAAACTTGGAATCTCAAGGATCAATATTAGTAAGGGTTTAAGTATTCCTTCCTATACCTACTTATCAAGTCGTAAACTCCCTAGTCTAATACTATTTTTTCATGAACCGGTCCTAGATTCCATCAATGTTTACCCATGATCTTGTCTGAGACAAGGCTTTCATGGAATTTATGATATTCCCGGGCTAGAATCTAGCACCATGCATAAAAGATAATCCAAATGGGAATATTTTGTTCCCAAAAAACATAGCATAAATAACCCAAACTGAAAATGCATTAAAAATTAACATCTAAACATCAATAAATATACAAAATGAATCATATACAACATCTTCTGAATAAAGGTGAAACTACAAGATGAAAAATAACCCAAATAGAAGACATCTTTACCTCTTTGTGACCTCTTGGTCAACACCGACCATAAGAATAACCTCCTCCAAAGGAACAACTGTACTAGAAACCTAAACCTAAAAAACATATCTGGAATACTGACATCGAGTGGACCAAGTAGGGTGTGGTCATAAAAAAACAAACATTGAAGTAACCATAGGGTCCATGAATTTTCTTTCTTAAAAATTTGAACAAACCTTATTTTGAAATTCATTAAAAAATTATTTTAATCTCTCTTTTGAACCAAAAAAAATAGTTTTCTAAAAATTCTATTTTTAAAACTGGTGACACATATCTTTTCTTCTAAAGACAATTTTGAATTTCAAAAAATCACTTGAATAGGAAAAATACAATTACAAATCAAAACCTAAAGATCAAAAAAACATTAGTGAATTTAAAGGAATAAAATCATGTAGGAATAAACTAGAAGGTATAATATCCATCATGAATAAAAAATGACAAAAAATATAGATAGTCAATTATGGGAATTTCTTAAACATCCCTAGAAGAAATACAAGGACATACTTAGTTCATAATCGTCTACCAGTGTATGGTTTAGATCCAATATCAATAATAAAATGGAAAATCTAAACTAGAAAAACCAGCTGCACATCCCACCTAGCTTTAGCTACTCTAGGGTGTTCTCACTCAGTTAATCGGGAAAGATAATAAATAGTCACTCAATACTATAGATGATTCCTAAGAATCCAATGATAATAGTACCTGGTGAATGGGGATGTCCTCACATGAGTGTCTCAAGTGAAACCCACCACCACCATGATTTCCTAGGCCAAACATTGTAACAACATATATGACGACCCTCTTTTCATAGGATCTACCAAAGAGGTTCTCATCTCACATAAAGTCACACACAAGTGCTAACAAGTCCTTTACAACTTGTCACCATTAAAATAATATCCCAAAACACCAAAAGTACCAAATGGGCCTTAGAAATTCCTAAATACAAATTCATTTAAAAAATTATTTACAAACCACTTCAAAAATCAATATGAAACAACACTTACACATGAAAATAGAAAATGAGACTTTAGACTATTTAGTTACCCATACATCAATGTGACAAACATTCCCTGTCTTAGAGTAAAAATCGAAAGCACATTTAAATTCACTTAAAACACTAAGTTACCTTTTATAATTCATGAAAATAATTTTAAAACAATAGTATATTGTTAGAACCACTTTATATGGGGAAGAGAGGAGGAAAGAGAAATAATAAAAGAGAATGATGCCATTGAAAAGTTGGGGTGTATGTGAAGCATCAGTCTCAAGGGTCATTATCATTTGTTTTCCCATAACTATGTGCACATCGTATAGATATGGTTTTTAAAACATCCAATGAAACTCTTAAATTATCAATAAAAGAAAAAAACCATTTTTAAAGAAACACCTCTTTCTTTACTAGAAAACACTTCAATCCAAACTAAGCATCAAAGCATAAAAGTCACCAATTTCCAAAAAACACCCAATTCACAGACAGATCGGATTACCAAATATTATGAATGGATAAACACTATCTGGAACACCCATATCCATTTATAAATACCAAATAGAATTTCATCAAACACCTTGTATGCATTTATATATTATAATTGTTAAGGAACCCCTTTTAAAACCATTTCTATCATGTTCCTCTAACAACAAAAACCAATAATAAATCAAAAAAATACATCAAAAACATATGAAGTACATTTGTAAATAATTTAGAAGCACAAAAGAATCAAATGGAATGTGTCAGAAATGAAATGAAAGAAAACAACTACCTCCATGATATGTGAACAAACAAAATACTTTAGGTAAGGAAGAACTAAGCCCAAGGAACAATATTCAAACACTAGCATCAAGAGAAAATCTATAAACACATGAAACCTTGCCCTTAGGGTTCATCCAAAACAAATCCCCTCTATGAGAAACCAAGAAATTCAGGGAGATGGAATATAAGAGGAATAAATCAAAAGAAAACTCAATAAAACTTACCTAGGAACTTTCAAGGTGCTTTAATAGTAGAAGGGGAGCAAGGTAGGAGGGTTTCATGGAGCCCTATAGTTGAACTAGGCCAAGAAAGGGGAGAAAATCTTGAATTATTCTTAAAATATTGGAGGGGAAAATTTGAATTTATAATTTTTAATGTAATGGTAAAGGTACATGATTAGGCTACTTGGTTTTCCAAATCATGCGACAACCATGAACAACCTAATTGATAAGTGGGACACCACCCACGGTTTAACCACACATTTTGTAAAACCATGACCAAATAGTGGAAAATGGTTATATAAAATTATTGAGCATCTCTATATGCTTGCCACACGGTTTCTATAAATCATTCGTAAACCGTGCACCATGCCCTATATAACAAAACCCATGCCACATGATTTTTACCTAGCCTCACATGGTTTTCCCCAATCATGCCAATTCCTTTTATATGAAACTATGAATTAATAAAATGAATTGAAAATTCCTTCTACTTTAATAGGTTTCACAATTAATCACAAACCATCCATACAAACCACGTATGGGCCAAAACCTCACACAAAGCATAGAAAAATAAAAAATTAAAACAGGTAAGTCAACTTAAACCTCAATAAAAATATCTAAATCCATTAAAATAATAAAATGAATGATGATACAAGGCTAGGGTGTGAAAAAATATTGATATATAAACAATAAATAATCAATATTTATAAATAACAATTATACATCTACATTAGAATATAAAGTATACAATTTTAAATATTTTCCAAATAAATTAATGAATTATATTTCTGGGTAAGTAACCCACAAACTAACACTATATAAAGAATGTGGTATACAATTATGTCAATAGTTTCCCTATTCAATTAGCATAATTAATCTCGGTGAACAATCATCAATAAATAGAAGTAAATATAGAGTCTTCATGAATTAAAGGAATTAGAAGATAAGTCATTCTTATTATAGTAGATTATTTGGATATAAAAAAGGTAATGATTGTTTTCATGAGTTTACACGTAAAAATAAAATAGTAATATAGGATTTTTAATGTAATACATGATTAATATATACCCAAAAAAGTGAAATAAGTGGTGAATTTGAATGATATCTCATGGAAGAAAATAAATACACAACAATACTTATGGATGTGGAAAATTAAGAATCAAAAGAACATGAGAAGGATACCATGAAATTAAAATATAACTAAATGAATTCTATTCATTTTAATTTTATGCAATATATAATTTAACACACCCAATAATTTAAATATGATTCATAAAAAAACTATTTATAGTGGAATTTAAAATAGAGAATAATAACACTTATGAATTTAGAAACATTTAAATATAAATCCCATGAAGGATAGAATTTAAAATTTTCATTAAATACCATAAATATTAATATAATCATGATATAATAAATCAAATAGGTAGTAATAAAATATAAAATATAAAACATGGTGTATGACCTAATCTTGTCTCGTGGAATTGAAATTTGTTACCAAGAACCCTTAACATAATTCCAAATTTACATTAGGTGATTAAATATTATATAGTAAAAATAACTATCATAATCACCTATCTATGAAGCGTATTTCTAAAATTTTTTATGAAAGTAATTTATAATTATTCTCCATAAATATATCAGTTGGTTAATATATATTTCCAATATCAAGTGTGAGTAATCTTGATCATTTTGAACTGGTTTCACTATAGCATTGTTGTTAATAATTATTCTCCAAGAGTTCATATTCTGATATCATAAAAGGTACTCAAATATAATTTTAATAATTATATATATTGTTAAAAATACATTCTATAAGATTTATTTATGATCCTTAATGATGTAATTAGTGGGGATCGTGTTTTGGTGATTATTCATGAACAGATGTTGGAATACTAATTCAGGAGTTTAAAATTAATGTTACTATTCTATAGATTAAATAAAATATTCAGTAGATTATTTACATAATATATTATTAGTAATTATCTTATTATAATCATCTGTGATATTATATTGTAGCATTGATGATGTTGGTGGTCTAACTGACACAAACATGAACATAACAAAATTAGTGGATGGTTATGATTATAAAGGTGGATAATTTTGAGAATAATTTCATTATTATTTAATAATAATGATATTTTTAGATATTTTTTATTTTTTGAATCATATATTATGGTTTTTAGAAAATAATAATGAAATAGGATGAACAATGAGATGTGTTACTTCATTGAGGCGGTAGTCCACATAACTCATTTATAATATTTTAATATTATTTTTTAATAATAAAAGTTGTACTTAACTGGGATATATACATTTATAATATTTTAGTATTATTATTTTTTCATTCTGAGTTATATTATTCAAAATTTATTACTAATAATACCCAAAATCAATATACCTATAGGACACACCAAAATCCCATGACCACATTCTTAAGTATCATATTTTCAATGCTAATATTTCCCACAACTGTATTTATAAGATAATGTTTTGATCCTATATATAGGTTTTCATGAATCATGCATTCTATTTTCAATTCTGATGTCACACTTCTTATTTTCATAACTTTCATTTCATATATCATAATATTTTTTCTTCCTTAATGGTGTTCTTAGGGCCATCGATTTGGTCCCAGAGTCCTTTAAGGCCTTCGGGCTACCTAGGCCTTCAGGTCATTAAGGCCTTTGGGCCACATCAAGGCCTTCGGGCCACCTTAAGTACAAATGCAAACCAGAAAACTTACAAGGAGAAATCTTCAGAAGTAGGAGGAGCAAGTAGCTTTCATTATAGATGATGCTAAACAGATTGCAAGAATGCGAGAGTATGGCACCAACCATGGGGGCAAGCCTGTGAATGCATGGGAAAGCCTAGACTAACAGCCATGCGAAGGTGGAGAGATGATTTCACAATGAAGATACTGGGGAGAAGCAGTTCCAAGAAGTTAGTCTAGGTTTTATGCAATGTTTGAAGACTACGGGCAATGAATTCCTCTAAGGCCTTCAAGCCACGTAATACTTATGCATACGGTCCTTGTAAGGGTTCCACCTCACCCATTGAAAGGTGGATTATCAAAATCAATAAAAAATGAAGGCCTTTAGGCCAATGGAGGTCAAATCACCTAATCGGTTTCTTTGAATAAATATATTCTTATGATTATAAATAGATAGTTTATGGAAATAATATTAATTTATATAACCTAGGGTGTCACAATCTACATTTTAAATAAATTTTATCATCTCAATTTTAATTATAACATATTAATAACAATAAATGGTATCTATATATAATCATGATCTAATATATATAAATTATAAATCAAAAAAAATTATACCTTAGGGAATACTACGTAACCTATCATTACCCTCATAATAGTCTAGTATTATGAATATCAACTGTTTATTCCAAATATTCCTCTATAACTAAATATTAGTAGTTTCTATAGATATACAATCAGTAACATCATTTTCCAGATTATTTTATTACAAAATATGAAATTTTTCTTTTAAATAATATACAATGTAATTAGAGAAAAAAATATATAAATAAGAAAGATTAATCCTAATATGACTTATATGATGAGAACATAATTTCAACCTGTGATACATTCATTTCATTTATGCCACACATGGTTTATCCTATAACTCTCTTTGTTTAACATGGGTTACTTTAGGTTGTGTTGTCATGTACTTATTATCCTAATACACTAACCTAATTAAGATATAAATCTTTCATAATATATTTTAAATAGAATTTTATTAACCAAATAATATTCCCCAATACTATATTGTGATATGTGATGTCATAGGAACAGTCATCATGCACAAATGTGATGATTTTTTTGATACTCAACTATCATTTTTTAGAGTTATGACACATTGGTGCATCTCTTACATAACCAAATCAACTATCTATAAACTATAAACATATTTAATTTCTATGAGAACCACAAAATCACTACATTAATAAAATATCTAGATATTATCTTATACATATACTTATCCCATATACTTATCCCTAAGGGTTCACTAATTTTCTCATATCTTAATCCCAAAAATATACAAAATAAAACTAACTAACATTAACGGTTATCTATACATTTAAAATTAAGAACCTATATACCTAATAAGATTTTAAATTATCCTCAACTAGCATCCTTATATGTATGCTTCACTTAAACCTCCTTTGATACCAACTATGATTCCATAGGAATAAAATCCTGGATTTAATTATCATAAATGACTAATTTACATACTGGTGTTGAAATGAACTAAAGAGACCCAATTCTGATAATCAATAATTATAATATCACTAAAAAATATTGAGTTAAATTAAATATAAATACATTTTTGGTTTGCAGTATTAGATATTTAATAAAAAATCTACCTAAAAATTCCATGTCTTTCTCATAAAATGGAAATTTTTTCACCATATAATAAACATCTAATTCTATAATAAATTTTCTACATAACCCAAAATATTATCCAAATATTATACTCTTATATTCATATTAAATATAAAAATTTTCTTCATATCCTAATGGAATGGAATCTTAAAAAGGGGGAGATTAAATGCTCAATTAGGTAAAATGTATATTATAAGCTATCATGGCATGATGATGGAAAGAATAATATGGAATGAAATAAATTACAATCCTGTAATTATATATAACATATCAACAGAGATTTAATCCAATCCGAGTATAACAATATAAATTAAAATATTAAAAATAATAAATAAATCATTATGATGGATTAAATTATTCTAGACATTTTGATCATTATCATCATGACCTTATCCAATTAATTATTCTTTTCTTCAAGGACGATGTTGAGGTATCAATCTTTATATCAAGGCCTCAATAAAAAAATTATACTTATACTCTGTAGACATACAACAAATAACAAAATAATTTTCCTCACTAAAAAAACTATTGCATCAAGGGTCTTTATAATTCAAATCCCAACCCGTCACTTCTTCAAGTCCAATGCATACACCATGTCATTGATATGAATATCAATTCATTTTATAATCATAATTCATTACTAATAAATAAACAACCATATTGTGATTCAAACATAAATTTGTTTAATACCATTATTGTAATAAAAATGAACATACCCCATCCATAGAAAGCTAGGTGATAGATAAAAATTGCATAATTAATTTTCATGAGTAATCAAAAAATATCCAATTCATAATTACACGTATTTGAAATTTTATTTATTTCCCAAATTATAAATGGAATATATTTCTTAGTATGAAATCATGAAATGAACACAATATATTGAATGGGGTATGTGGTTATTCCAACAATGTCCCAAAATTAATCAACTTATGGAACTATATAAAACACAATTTAATCAATGGAAGGGAATATATATTGTACATGGATGGAAGGAATTGGATGAAAAATTATGACCATAACAAATGATTATTTGGAAAGAGAATGGAAGTGCTAGTTTTCTATGAGGTTAATCCCCAAAAAGAAAATATTCAGAGAGAATATATTTGGTTATCAATGACTAATAAAAGCACCAAATATAATAATTTTTTTTTAATATGAACCATATCTTAATAATGAAAAATTGTGGTGAAAAAATATTTATGTCGGTAGTTATGTTAGAATAATAATAACAAGATATGAATACACTAATAATAAAAAATAATGAAAATAATGATGTTAATTATACTAAGAGAAAATATGGAAATGTATTCACTATATTAAATAAAGATGATATGCAATAACAATCATGTCTCATTAAATTAAAAATAGTGATAAAAACACTTCCATATTTAGAATCATTCAAATCAAACACCAAAGAGGGATATAATTTTAGATGTAAAACTAAATATGATGAGTAATAATAAAATGATGATATAAAATATAAAATATTGTTTAATTAAACCATATAATATATAAAATGGTGTTAAACAAAAATAATTCTTGTAGAATTGAAATTTTAGAATAAGACCCCTTTCTTTAATTCTTTACAACCACAAATGTTATTGAATATCTTGTATAAAATAAATATATTAATAAACTATTTTATAAAAGTATTCATATATATTGTCATTTATAAACATAATTTATAACTATTATATACACATACATTACTTTTTTATTATCTATTTTCAATATTCAGAGTGAGTAATCATAATCATTTTGAATATGTTTCATAATATTTATTTTTTTCTTCTCTATTGGTTCATTGTTAATTAGTAAAATATTATTAATGATATAATAATTTATGCTTTATAATTATTTATAATGTTACAATTTCATTTTATGGGATATTTCTTTACAATCACTAAATAATGAATCGACAATGAGTAAGTTTGAGTGATTTTTCACGAAAAAATGATGGTATGTTGATTCATGAGTTTAAATTGAAAATTTTTAAAACTAAAATAAAATTAATTTGATTATTTATATCTTATATTATCATTAATTATTTTATCATACTCATCGATGATATTATTTGGCAGAATTGTCCAAGAATGTTTTTAAACTGACCCAAACATGAACATATCATATTTAATTAATGATTATGATAATGAAAGTTTTTTTTGGAAAAAATATCATTATTAAATAATAATAATTAAATATTATGTATAATGTGATGTTTTTGAATAAATATAAAATATCTGTCACATTTAATATTCAATTTTATCCTTATAATAATATAATATAGGTGGTGGTGAAATATGGATTCCATCCCTTTGTGGAAGAGGTAGTTCACAAAACACATGGATGGTAGTTTCATTTTTCTTAACAGAAAAGAAGAAATGTTGTTAATAGTTTCCATAAAATAATAATAAAATATTTATAAAAAATTAATTATGTTATTATATTGTAATTATAAAAATAAATTGTAAAATATCATAATTTACATGTATCATTTTTATATATTATTTGAATAATTACTAGACTTGGTGCTGAGACGATGTGTGATTTTGAGGCCCAGAGTGCTGGAGAAAATTTCTGGTAGAATAATAAAAATATTAAAAATCAAGCGCATTAAGTTTTCCTAAATTAGTTGAATAACATATAAATTATTACCTAGGTCAGAAATATGATTGCACCGTAACATTCTGAGGAACAACATTATCTTAGGTGGTTCTTAACATCGACCTACACATTTTTCCTATGAATGATAATTTTTGGAAGTAGTACTAATAAATTTTTTAATAAAAATATTTTATTTTGATGCACTGACTCATTTTCATTTGTTATATTTTTTCAATAATCGATCATCATCACCATAACCCATGAATCCCCATTAGACATGGAGAAGGAATATCTCTTAGTAGTGATGACAGATCTAAGGTCGGAACATGGAATGAAGATCAACGATGTGCCTCAGATTAGAAGGATCATGCCAATAATGATGACACAATGATCAATCTTCATCAATGAGCAGTCCAAATCTAGTTGAGGTATTTTTTCTCTTTGTGACTTCTTACCTATTTATAGAATTAATGATGAATGGTGAACAACCAGAGAATAGGTTTATCTACGGTTCATTCCTCATATGTCCTTGGTTTTTTTCTTGTCCCACGTTCTTAGTGTTCTTCGCTGTTCGACCCTTGTGGTCATGGATTGACTTTCTAGGAGGCTCTGAACGTAGTCGAACCCCTATACTAGAGAAAAATCAATCACAAAGGCTAAATTAGTGTATACCAAGACTCGACAAGGCCATATCTTGGATCGTGTAATTTATTGGGCATCATAGGATCCTAGATGGTCAATAGAATGAACCACCAGAGCGTCGGTGCTGGCGGTAGCATGCGGCGTTGGCTGCCAGTGGGTGAGGTAGAAGAAGGATGGGCAACTTACAGCGATGGTGGGTAGTGGGGAAGTAGGTGATAGTGGTGGGACTTCATGGGATGTGGGCCGATGCATGGACCCGATGGGAGGCACACTATTGGGGTGGACCTCGGGAACTAGGGTGACACGTTGTCAGGGTAAACTGTGAGGAGCAGGTGGGATGCAGCTGGAGCAAGCCACAGTTGGTGCAGAAGTCGGTCCATACAGCAGGCTTGCAAAAGGTAGTTGGGCCACTCCAAACATCCCAGAAGGCCTTACGAGTTCAATCTAGATCTGACTGGTCAGATAGGACCTGGACAGATCTAGGTCATATCCTTTTTAGGAAAACAACCATATCTCTCAAATCATGTGTTTTTTTGAGAATATGTTTGTAGCATTGGGACCCTTGCAATGATATATTACTTTTGAGATACTGTAACTGAGTTTTTGGGGAATTTTTCATTCAACTTAGTGTCTTGAGGAGTAGTCTCTCCTAGAATGATCACGCTACAAGTAAAATAATATGTCTAGATATGAACTAGAGGCTACGTGACATGAGACCACATGATATAGAGACAACATTACATTGTGTGACTACATGACTTGATGAGACTACACGTCTTAGCAAGACTACATTTCATATTGGGACTAAGTGTCTCATTTTCACTTTGCATCCTATAAATATATGGTGTTTTTTGGATTATGTCAAATAATCCTGTTTTGAGTACTATAGGCTTATACCTATGAGATAACTTTGTATTTACTTGTGGTTTACTTCGTGCAGTTTTTTGTGGTATACTCTGTGTATTTCTTAGTGTTATACTTTGTAAATTTATTTTTAGTATACATAGTGTATATATTTGTGGTATACTTCATGTATTTCTTAGATGTATTTCATTTTTTATTTCACGGTGTCTTTTTTAGTATTATTTTACTCACCCATGCATTGGATTTTCTTTCACATGTCTTTTCTTGTGAAGGCAACTAATGCTTTCATAGTGTCCTATGTATACTAGGACAAGGTAGTTCATAGAGAGACCTGACAGACGATCTGTGCTCCAATGGCTTCAGACAACTGTCTTGTACCTTTACCTTCATATATGGTTTTCGATGGATGAGTTTTAATAACATGTCAATTCATTTTTATAGACTCTTACTTTTTGGGTGGGCATGTATTATGGTCCTATTTACCATTTAGTTTTATACTATCATATTATTTTGTTGGTATCTAGGTTTTATGCATGCTCATTTACTTAGTGTTTATTATATTTCTATATTTAGGTCCTAGATATTTGTGCATATGTGTAGGTACTTAAGAAAATGACTCCCTGTTGTGGTATATGCCTACTCGGTCCTAGTCTCCAGCCCCACACCTATTGGAGGTGGGATTGGGTTAGTCATGGAATGGGCCCCACTGGGACAGGTTGTGACAAATTGGTATCAGAGGTGGTCAGTTATACCTTAGTACCAAGAGTCTATGAGATTGGTTTGGGGAAATAGTGCTAAGTGTTTTGAGTTTGGCTTTCAGACTAGGGAATCCAGTGTTTGTATAGTGGATGATGTATCCATACACCAACAATCTAAATTTTACTTTTGGACTCTATATATGAAAATACTTTTTGGTGGGAAAAAAATGGTACATGCATCAATTAAGATTAGGGTGTGTTCTCATGTCCTTCTTATGTTAGCTCATTAGGTATAATCTATGGACCATCATACAACTTTTTATATTTTAGAATATCTCATCATAGATAGCCAGCTCAGACTCCATTGAATGATCATGAGGATTATTCTCAAAGAGTTGAGGCACCAGAACGTGGGCCTCTATCAGAGGTAGCACCTTCAGGTGGTTTAACAATGATACCACCACCCATCGAGTAGAATTTTCTACCAGCTATATAGATTTTGGATGAATGCAGATTGAGTGTGTTGTATGAGTTTTTTATGTAGTGACCTCCCATTTTTTAGGGTGAGGTAGACCCCAAGTATTTTTGTATTGGTTGTTTGCAGTTATACATGTCTTCCTCCATGTGAGGACGCCTTCAGACCAAATGGAAGTCCAAGATGCGATTCTTATTTAGGGATCAGTAGGGAAATGGTAGAGGTTAGTAACCCTAACACATGATGAGATGAATCTTAATTGAGAAGTGTTATAGTGTCTCTTTATGGAGTATATATATATATATATATATATATATATATGTCATTCTTAGTTCATATACAGTAGTTTCAACATCTTTAGTAGGGTAGTTAGACATTGGTGGAGTACTCAGTAAAATTTATTGATCTTTCCCACTACTCCATAAATAATATATGAGACCCATTAACTATGGATTAAACCATTGAGTAGGGATTTCACTGGGTTATTAGGGAATCCATGATTTCTCTTAACATTCCTACATATACTACGGTATTTTAGAGAGATCTTCTAGTGGAGATATTTCTATCGGAGAAGGCACATGGAATTGGAGCTACCACTGGGAACCAAATAGATGTTTGTTCCACAATATTTAGCTGAAATTAGTCTCAGGGACCCAAGTGGGCTAGGAAATCTAGAGGATGGCCCTAAGACATAGCATCAATGGTGCAGGTCTCCCAAGGAACATCAAGTCAGCTGAAGGACATGCTATATTATTTTTGTCACGGTGAGGGACATCTTCCACCAAGTTTCTTTTCCTATTGTATGACTGATCAAGATACCGATGAGGGACCACCAAGATAGAGATGGAGGCAAGAGAGATGTATTTTATAGTTAATACAAAGTTTTAGATGATCAATCATGGTGGTAAATTTTGGATGCAAGTTCAACGTATTACACCACTGCCCTCATGTTGTCCCCAATAGGCTCAAGGGGTTGGTGGATAAGGATTAGGCCAACTCTATGTGATGATGACTTATACTACCTAGGCTCCATGGATTATTAGAGGTATGATCTAGTTCATTTCCACCTAATGTTTAGTATTTATAGACATAGTTTCTCGTCATTCTTTCCATTCCATGACCGTTGTTCGAGACTCGAGGATTCCAGCGGTACCGTTGACTCGACCCTTACACCTAGAGACTCCTACAAGAGGAGAATCGATGATAAAACACTTATGCCAATATTGTGACCTTACTATTAGAGGTGGGGGTCTCAATTGATCTCTTGGTAGTGGATTCAAGGCCATGCGATTTCATTCTTGGTATGGACTTTTTATCCACAGTCTATGAATAGATTGACTGTTTTAGGCATAGAGTGTGGTGTGTCTACAGTAATGGGACAAGGTTTTCCATTGTTGGTGAAATATAATCCCAAGAAGTGTAGGATTGACCAAAACATAATAGGTTACAGCTGATCGAACATAATTTTGCAAGATTTTCCACTAGTGAAGAGGATGATATGAGTCCCCAGTTTCCTACAGTGGTAGACGAATACAAGGACATCTTTCCTTAGGATGTTTTACGATTACAATCTCATAAAGATGTAGAATTATACATTTATCTATACCCTAGGATGACACCAATATCTACAACTTCATTTCATATGGATCATGAAGAGATTCTTGAGATGATTGTATTGTTGGAGGACCTATAGAAAAAGGGCTTCGTGAGACCCAGTGTTTAACCCTATGTAGCCCTAGTTTTATTTTCCTAGAAGGAAGATGGGAGATTGAGGTTATGTGTGGAATTCCAGCACCTAAAAAAAGTGACCATAATGAAAAAGTATCCACTACCAAATATTTAGAACCTTTATGATCAGTTTAAATGGGAACATTGGTTCTCGATGATAGACCACAGATCTAACTATCACTAGCTTCGAGTACGGGATGAGGATTTATTGAAGAATATCTTTAGGTGTTGGTATATAAATTATGAGTACATTGTGATTCTATTTGGCATGATAAAAAACCCAGTAGTGTTCATGGGACTCATGCATAGGATTTTCATAACATTATTAAACTGGTTCATGGTGGTCTTCATTGATGACATCCTAATGTATGCAACAACAGAGGATGAGCACATGATACACTTGGGGATGGTCCTGGACATACTTTCAAATAATGATCTATATATGAATCTCTCAAAGTGTTATTTTTGTATATGAGAGGTCCATTTTTTGGGAAACCTTATTTCATATTCTATAGTCACAGTGGATCCTATGAAGATTGAGGCATTTCATTCTTAGGATCCTCCAAATAGTGTTAAAGAGGTTTAAAGAATCCTTGGTTTGGTTGAGTTCTATCAGAGGTTTGTACCTGAAGTTTACATAGTATCATAACCCTTGATATATTTGAAAATAAAGGGAAAACCATTCGTCTGGATGGAGAATTTCTAGGAGGGTTTTTATTAGTTGAGGAAGATATTGACAAGCACTCCCATATTGAGATTGTCATACGAGGGTGTCGAGTATGTTCTGTTCTGAAATGCATCAAGAACCAGACATAGATATATCCAAATTCAGGGGAATGCAGTGATTTCATGTGATTCAGAATAGTTGACACCACAAGATAAAAATAACATAACCCACAATATTGAGTTGGAAGGAGTAGTATTCACATTGCAGATGTAGTGAAACAACCTTATGGATGAACGATTTATCATCCACTCAGACAAAAAAAGTCTCAATAATATTTTATATTAAAAGGATATGAACTATTGATAGAGAATATGGATAGAGTAACTCCATTACTATGAAATTGATATTGTCTACACACTTGGGAACAATATCATGGTGGAAGATGCTCTGAACTGGAGATCGAGTTCACAACTACTGAAAGGGGCATCAGTGCAGTTGGCCTTATTACAAATTTCATTTGTGGATGGAGATGGAGTGGCTTACCTTTAGTAAATAGTTTTCACCACTCCACTCTTATATTGAGTTTGGGATTCATATCTAACAGATATCGACAGTGAGACCTTATGTTCTTAGAGGTCCACAGGGAATGCCCCTAAAGGAAATTCAAAAGGTGGGAATCACATCATTATTTTAGAAAAAACCCCACAGTACCAGTGGAACTATAGGATGAGATATTGAGGTATTTATATAAACTCCCTTTTGTGGTACATCCAGGTTTTTTGAATGTGCACTTGAACCTCCAACATCAGTTCTAGTGGCCATGGATGAAGAAGGAAGTGGAAGAGTTCATTTCTAGATGCATCACTTGCCAACAAGAGAATGTTTGGCACAATGTTCTAGTGGGTTTTACTCAACACCATTAGTTTAAAAAGTTTATGTGGGTAGGATATTGATGTACTTCATGATACGGTTACCACGTATATCCAGGCGGTATAATAAAATCTGGGTGATCATTGAATGACTCACCATGTGGGTCCACTTCATAGTTATTTGGGAGAAGAGTTCAATAGAGAGAGATTGTGATGCCTCTATATGAAAAAGATAGATTAAATCCATGAAAACCCATCAACGATCTCCTTAGATCATGATGCTCAGTTTGAATCCAGGTTGTCGAAGGGATTGTAGGAGGCCTTTGGGACTCAGCTGTGCTTGACCACAAATTTTTACCCACAGATGGAAAACCAGAATGTGGTGACTATATAGGCTATGGATGAAATTCTACATGTTTTCATCCAAGATTATAGAAGCATTTAGGAGGATCAGCTACCTATAGAAGAGTTTTCTTACAATAAGAACTACCATTTAACCTTCAGTATGACCCATTTCAGGGCCTTATATGGGCAACCCTATAGGTCACTAAATTGGTGGACATACCCATGAGAGTCAACACTACTGGGCCTGAAGTTGGTGAAGGAAACTATAGATAAGGTTCAAGTCATCCACTGTTGTATTATGACTGCAAAGATCCATCAAAAGTATAATGTTGATCGGCGACCAAGGCCTTTGGAGTTCGAGGATAGAGACCATGTGTTCTTGTAGGTCTCTCCTCGATGTAGGATACATAGATTTTGATGGGTAGGAAAGCTATATCTATGGTTTGTTATTCCTTTACATATAATTTGTAGGGATGGGGATGTGGTGTAATACTTAGCTCTACCTCCATTGTTTGAGTGGGTGCATGATGTCTTCCACGTGTCACAGTTGAAGAGATAAATGTATGATCCATCACACGTCATTGACTGGGGTGAATGGGAAATTGATGATGAGGTGACTTTTTTGGAATATCTAGTGGATATTGAGGATTTATAGGAGAGGATCCTTCATGTGTGGTTGATTCCTTAGGTGCATATTCGGTGGAAGAACGCGGATCTCTAGGAGGTCACATGGGAGAAGGAGGCTCAGATTCGTGCTCAGTAACCCCAATTGTTTGAATAGAGTTTGTTTTGGATTTTGGGGATGTAAATCCATAAGGTGGGGAGAATGTAGCGTCTCATAATTTCCATGTATTATTATTATATTTTATATGTAATTATTACGAGACTAAGCACTGAGATGGATTGTGATTTTGTGGCTCGGAGTACCCATAACAATTCCTTGATGAATATTAAAAATATTAAGCAGTACACACATGTTTTTCTTGAATAGTGGAATAACATACAAAAGAGTTTCTGGAATAGAAATATAAGGGATCCCTTGCATTTAGAGTATTTAATATACATAGTTAAAGACTAATATTGACCATACTGGGCCAGGAATGAAAGATAGTTCTTGGATGTATTGTTAATAAAATATTTAATAAAACTATTTTATTTCGATACAACGACTCATTTTCTTTTATTAGATTTTGTAGGAATCCATGTTAATAATCATAAACATATAATTACTCTAGGATAAGGATAAGGATGTTCTTTCAATGACGATGAAAAATAAGGGATTGTAACATGGATATATGATTAGCAACATTCCTCAGATTCGAAGGATCTCACCAATGACGATGATACGTCGATCGATATTCATTAGTGATCATTCCGAATCTATATATTGAATTTTATCTCATTGTTATTTCCTCCACGTTCATAGAATAAATGAAAAACATAGACCAACCAATAAACATGTTTATCTTTGGTCCTATCATTCTTACGGGATCGTTAGTATTGGGAATTGTTAGTGGGAGTTTTGTTACCCACTTCTTTCAAACCTCTAATGAGAAAAAATAGAGGACAACACGAATAAAGGATAAGGTTCATTACTCAGATGTTATTTGTACCTTTATCTTCCCCCATTCATATTTTTCTTCTCCATTGGACCATTATGGGCACAGATCGACTTACTAGGAGGCTTCGAACATGATCAGACCCCTGGATCAGAGGTAGATTGATTATAGAGGTCACAGTAGTCTAGATTAAGACTTGATGAGGATAGATCTATGACTGTGTAATTTTCATGGCTTCAGAGTGCCCCGGTGGTCCATGATGGGGACCACCACATCACCCATGTCGACCACGTTTAGGTGCGGTGGAAGATGGTGCGGTGGTTGGCAGCGACGGTGGGCCGATGGGCAGTAAGTGATAATATTAGGACCCTGTGGGACACAAGGAGACATGGGGGATATGGGGAGGCATGCAGTCCGGGTGGACCCTATGTATCATGGAGGAACATGGTATAGGTGGACCACGTAGACCAGGAGGGACATGGCTAGAGTGGGCTCCATCTGGCACAAAATTCATCCCACGGGATGGGTTGGACCAAGGGAGTCAGGTTACTCCAAGCATCCCAGTGGGTTAGCACAGTTCAAACAGGACCGGACTAGGCTAGGTTAGGTTAGCCGTATTGGGTGGGGCTGGGTTCGGTGGGATGGATCGGACCTGGACGGAACCAAAATTAGACCATTTTTAAAAAAATAATCATAACTCTCAAACTATGTGTCTCTTTGATGAGCCGTTTGCAACGTGGGTACCCTTGAAAGGAGAAGATCCTATTGAGATTTTCTAAAGGATTTTTTTGGAAGATTACATCCAAACTATTATCTTGAGAATTATTTTCTCCTAGAATGATCAAGCTATGAGTGGAATCTTGTGGGTGGTTGTGACCTCCAGATGATGTGACTTTGAGACTACGTGACATTCTTAGACTACGTGACTTACTGAGACTACATCTATTACTGATACTATATGTATTAATAATAAAACATATATTCTCAAGACTTAGTGCGTAATAAAGACTTTTTTGACTATTGACACTAGGTGTTTTTTTGAATACATCAAATAATCATGCTTTGTGTATTATAGAATTAAACCTTTGAGATGACTATGCATTTTCTTATTTTATATTCCATGTATTTCCTTGTGGAATACTCAGTGTATTTATTATTGGTATACTTCATATATTTATATTACATATACTTTGTTGATTTCCTTATGGTATACTTCATGCATCTCTTAGTCGTATATCATTTATGGTTAGGGGGTGTCCTACCGAGTATTATTTTAATCACCCCTGCATGATTTGGCCTGCACATGTCACGTCTTATGAAGATGATTGACTATTTGATTTAGTCTAAGGTGGACTTGGACCTACTGGTTCATAGATAGACCAGACAGTTGAGGTGTTCTTCTACAACTTCAGATAGCTATCAAATATCATGTCCTTTAGGAAGGGGTTTCAGTAGATGAATTTTAGGAAGTTTTGAATTTAGATTTATAGACTCTTACTTTTCAGGTGGGATTGTATTCTAGAACAAATTAACTTCCAATTTTCAAATTTTATACCCATTGGTTGGTATAATAGTGGTATGAATTATTTTTAACTTTTTTTTACATTTCATTATTTTTGGCTTGGAGAAGTTTTTGTGCACAAGTACATAGGGAAATGCCTCCCATTTGTGGGATACACCTCCATAGTGATATGATCCAGCCCTTGGCCTGCATGGGGAAGGCATGGGGTTTTCAATACATAGGCCTCTTTGGGATGGGTCATGAAAAAAATAGGGGAAATTATGAATGAAATTAAAATAACTTATGAAAATTCTACTCATGTTGAGGACTAGGGAAATCCATTAGAAGACTCTATAAAAATTCATGTCTTAGGGAAATAACTTGTCACAAGAGGATAATGGAAAATTAATAATATTATAAGGTATATTCAATTGAGTTTTTGGAAGGAAAACAAATTTTATTAGTGGTATTGAAGGGGTGGGGATATGTCCCTTCAATAAGTGGTGAGAATGGAATATTTTTAAATATTTAAACATAATAAATGGTATAACTTGTTTTACAAAATAGGAATACTCCAAAAATTAATATATTTTTGTGTGACATGTGGTATATAATATATTAACTACTTATTTTCACATAGGTTTAAAATTTGTCTTTCTAAATGTTACTCTTAGAATTATCACTTTCACCTTTTTTGATTTTATCATGGTAACTAGTGTTTATGTAAGTAAATAAAATTTTATAAATGAAAAACAATTTCCCCTATTATATAATATGAACCTTATAATTAAATATATTAGGTATATTTTATTAGAAAATATATCTCTTTTACAAAAACTCAGTTTTAACATTAGCGCATGTAATGCATAAAAACCCATTTTAGAAAAAATTTTATATTTATGCTTAAAAGTTAAGTATGTTTCCAAATTATCAAAGTATATGATTTTAAAGCTATAAGTTCTTTTATTTTTAAAAAATAAATTATATATTCATTTAATTTAATTACAAAAAAAAACATTACCAAAATATTATTTAATTAAATGTAAATAAAAAACAGTTTTTATTGAAAGTTTTATATACATCCAAAATCTTTTAAAAATATTTTTCAGAAATAAAACATACTAATTTTTAAATATATAAATTTATTTCATAAAGAAATATTTGATATTTTTAAGTCTTCATAAATTATAGGTATTTCATATTTAATTATAATGTTGATGTTTTGGTAAAAAAATATTTTCACAATTCACATAAAATCCTTCATTTTTATAAAAATCCAAAATATTTATCCAATGATAAAATTATTATTGTAATTCAAAAATTTATATTAAATTTATTCAATTTAAATTATAAAATATATAAATTTATCATTTAATGAAAATAAAAAATTCCATATCTTATAAATTTATAATTTAGAAAATATTAAAATATTAGTTCATACAAAATTATATTTTAAAAGTATAAAATTTATTTTATTATAAGAAAATTTATAACACTTAACAAAATATTTCATTTAAAATAATGTTACATTAAAACATTATACATTTTTCCAAAATATATTTAATGTAAATTATTTGCATTATAAAATTTAATTTTACAAATGAATTAATATTGAAGTATTTATTTTAATTTTACAAATTGAACATTTTGAATTTTAATTTTATTAACATTACTGTCAATATGTTATGAATATATATATAATTATTCATTTTTATTTCATGGTGATTTATCATAATAAAAATTTACTACTAACAACACTCAACTTCCTTATAAATATTTTATAAATGTATATCAAATAACCATATTCTCAATGATAATATCTAGAATTACCATATTTTCAACTACCAGAGATATAATGGACACATTTTATTTATATATATATATATATATGTTATAGAATAATTCATTACATTCTCACTTCTGCAATCACAGTTCTCATTTTATTAGCTTTCATTTTACATCATAAAATATTCTTTTTTTCCTTTCATGTTTTTTTTCTTCAATATAAGTTTTATTTGAGAGTTGGTGGTCTTAAATTGGGAACATAATGCAAGAGATCACATAGTTTTGAACATTTTTATTATTTTCTATTTATTCTCCCTCTTTAATTTATATGCTTTTAATTGACATAATAACCTATAGTGTCCAATACATAGTTTATAATATCATTGTTGATCTTTTTTACTATGAATGATCAATGTATTGATTTAATTATTATATCATGTGAATTATTACATAATATATTTCAATTCCATTATGAAAATAAAAAAAATATAGTTTTGAATTATAAATAGATAGTTTATAAAATGAATGTTCTTCCATGTAACCCAAGATGTTACATATCCATCTTATAGACAATGAAAACTGGAACATAGATAAATCTTTATTTAAACTCCTTAGAAACTCCTCAATAACACCATTTCAAAAATCTCAATACATAGCTCCCAAATATCAACAGAGATATCTCCCATAGAATTTACATTCCCCTACTCTAACTGCAAGAATAATCCAAAAATTATACAATATATCATAAAGATACCCTCTCTAACATGTGAAAATAAAGATTATAAATTTGTAAATAATGGTTCTTCCTATCATCTGGGTGTCACTAACAATGGAATGTGAGATGTAACCCATCTAATCAATCAGAAGACACTACACCAAGATAACCAACCTCCTAGACATTGGTTTTGAGTGATTACTTGTCACTTCAATATCAACATTGTCCCTCGCTATGCCATAGTGGGATCCAATAAAAACCTATCTACCATAGTTGTCTCACCAAATTGTAGGAACAAGGGTTGATTATCTCTTAATATAAGAGTCTCAAATTGTAACGTTCTTTTATAAGGAATATATTAGGATTCATACATCATAAAAAACCCATGAAACATTGTGATAACAACACATTGAACTGCTAAAAAAATTAGAAATATGGAAAATGGATATGGATTACATCTTTAGCCACATCAGCCACTTCTATATTTATGTCTTCAATAGTAAAATTTGAGAAATTCTCTATGGATATTATAATCAATCTTATGTATATCACTAATATAACATGATCTACACATAGTGTTCTCCTCTAATGAATGAGGAGGAACAACTCAAATACTTATGTATCCTAATACTTTAACCAATCTCATCATAATCATTATCAACAATATGGAGGATCTCAATATATTGTTCCCATATATATAAATGCATCACACTTTAGCTTCACTATCAACCAACATATCATTATTAAACATTTTTCACTGACCGTGATCCAACCTATAAAATAACTATGTTGAGGGAATAACCCTTAATGAATGTTTATAAACTGGTATAGGGGACATCAGACCCCACTAGTAGTTAATTCACACCACATAAACTAGTAAATATGGGTTTTAAGTTCATTTTCTTAGGGGAAAAGGACTCTTCTATAGTGTGAGGGACCCACTGTTCATCATGAACAAGAAAATACCAACCACATACATGAATGTAATATTTTTTTAATAAAGGGGGATCCTACACCTCCCATGGAGGACCTACACCTCAAGAAAAATATATAACATGGTGGTATACCAACTCATATGGCAATATGAACTTCACCCTACCTCTTCTAGAACACCAACCACTGATGATGTAATACACATGCCCTATCTCAATTAGATACTAACTCCACTATAGTTTTGGGGAACCGAACATCATCAAAAATGAGGGTGCTAGGACCTCATAACTATATGGACTACACACACTTCATGAATGATTATATATGAATGAAATCCATAAAATCCCTTTGGGGACCCACACATTTCATTCAACATAATTCTTATGGCCATTAATGACCCTATCTAAACCAATCATCAAAATAAATAGGGATCGGTTTACATATTATATGTTTACACAGACAAAAATATCTAGTCTATAACCACTAGGTTATCAAGATAACATGACTTGAGAATATCAAAATTCTATGAGTACTCCTAATTTTCATGACATCAACTGAAGGTTAATTTCATACTTACATAAAATAAATTTTCATTTAGGAAATTAAAATAATCATAGCTTATTATATTTATGATTGTAGGATGTATCATTATTATATCAATAATTTATTGAAAAATATATGATTCAAGGACCTACTCAATAGTACCCAAAAACAATTCCCTATTTAATAATGTCAATCAATAAAATATAAGATTCCTTTTATAGGAATTCATCTTACAAAATAATCTATATTGGGTTCCTAGACTGTCACCTAAACCAAAGTACCTACAAGTACTGTTTCCCTATATGTACCAAAACCAAACTCATTAGACACTCAATTTTCCGACCTATATTCTAATAATAACTATATATGATACTAATATAGCATGACTTGAACCATTAGTTCCCGTATTTCGTTGGTGATACTATAGGTGTACCAGGTGAAGCTCACCTCAAATAAGCTATGGGTTAATTAATTGAACTAAGAAGGTATAACATAATTATGGGAGGCGTGAGCCTATACACCCTATAGTATATTCAAATCACCATATAAAACCTGAATATATACAACTAGAATGATTTACAAGTCTATTAACAAATAAAACATCCATGAATAAATTTTCTAACCATCCTATGGGATTAAAATATAATTTATAGAATAATAGGGAAACCTATAAGGCCTAAAACCAAAAAAATGAGGAGATTGTATCGAGTAAATATGAATAATTGTATCATAACATTATGCCTTATAAAAAACCAAAAATTTTAAATCATAAAAAACAGATACATGACTATATGTTAGCACAATACTAAGGGTTAAACTCTACAACATCCCAACTCAATATGTGTGAAATAACATTATCCATGGAAGAAGTGAAGGCTTAATTTCTTACTATGAACTGAAATATATATTAAAAAACACTTGGAATAACCATAATACTATATATATTTCAACAAAAAAGGACTAAAATAATGAATCCCATTCATTAAGATTAATAACCAACATACACATCATCTTTAGGGGAAATAACTTCTATTTCCATTCACTAAATATACACATTACACCTCAGGGGTAAACAATTGATTGATCATCATCATCATAGATGATCAAACACCATATATGTACATAAGGGGGACCATAACCCTAATAATCCTAGAAAAAATATAGGAATATAATCAGAAAGATACCATACCTAGGTCTAAAAAACCACAAGCTTCTATGAATTCCCTAACAACACCACTCACTGAACTTATAGGGAACTAATCTAGAATAAGTGGAACATGATTATTCCTTGAATAATGACTCAATTAACATAAGTTACATATTAACATCCCACTCTCTAAGTACTTAAATCATTTTCTAACTAATGTTGGGGACACACACATTGATAATGATGTGGTGCTCAAGGGGATTACTAAACCCATCGATGGGTGACCCACACATCACCTCATATGATAGTTCTTTATCCATTTATACTTAAAAAACACCTCCTTGTCCATGATATGACCCAGAGGTTTCTTATAAACTATCCATGATAAAACGAGGTGATAAGACAACAATAATTTTGGACCAATCTAAATCCTCTAATCAGTACTCGTGCCACACACTGAACGTGAACCTAAAGAGTCTCATGTCCACTAATATGATGTTTTATTTATGAGACTTAATAAATATCAAGGTATATATATTGATTAAGGGTATTAATAACACCAATAATCCTCATGTCACCACTCACAAACATATTAGAAGACATGTGCCTTTATGGTCTACTCAAAATGATTGAGGAGGTTATGAACCCCTAAGAATGGCCTCTCACCACAAAAAATGACAAGGTCATCCATGGAGAAAATTAAATCTATATAACCCATCGACCACAATTACCCATAGTCTATGAATTATTAAATAACATTGGAATGATCACAAAAGATCATGTCTTGAAAGAACGATTAGTTTAGTATACTTGGAAGTACTAGATACATTCATAAGTTTTACATTACATTATAAAATGAAAAAATAAAACAACATTATTTCCATAGACCACACTCATATACTCGTAGGCTATCCCTACAGGTCAGTCATAAAATACTTCTTCGCATCATGTGGAAAATAAAACAGGGAAAGGGGTGAGCTCAGATGCTCAGTAAGGATAACAATATAGCGGAAACTTTACTAAAAAGCATAAACATTTAAGGAAATGTATAAGAATAAGACAAAATCATTTTAAAATTGAACTTCAGCATAATATGGAAAATATAAAATCATATAATTCCATTTACTTACACACATAGATATTCTACTAGTCAAATAATCACATGCAATATCAATATCCACATTCATAATGATGGAATGCATAATACTAGACTTTCCTAACCACATAGTCAAGGTCTCGGTCTAAGACTACAAATATATTTTTTTCAAGGCCTTGTGACAAGACACTATTTTGTCTTCTGAGACCTATTGATGCATCAATGATCTATAGCAGGATCCACCTGTCAATTACTATTTCCATTTCATTCGTTATATGAAAATGTTTAAACATAACATAAACATTCGTATTGAAACTAGAATATGAAATGTCAATACTTTATCCATAAACCATGAATGGTATGAAATAACACATCCACAATAAAACATATCACAAAAACATCAATACAATTTGGATGTTTTGTATCATAATAAATCAACTTCAAATATACATAAAATCCATCAAAGGATGTTGACATAGATGAAGTAAAAACCATTTTAGAGAAATATATCTTTATATTTTGAAATCATTTACAAGTCATGTCATTATAAAAGAAAATTTTATTTTTTAATTTTTTTTTATAATCTTGTAAGGGAAGATTCGATGTAGTCATATTGGTGGGAAATAGCCACACCCACCGTATAAGTTAAAAAAACAATCTTACCTTAATTTTTTCAAAAAGGTCATAAAGTACATTTTTTGGAAAACAACGGAAAGATTCCTTTTTAAAAATATTATAACAAGTGAAACAAGGGAATAAATATATTTATTCCATAGTCTAGTAAATAGTAAAAATGTGTTGAAATAAAATTTAATGAAATCACAGATGTGGATGATTAAGAGGTCCTAGTATATACTTACGTTAAAACAACCTCAGATAATAAAGAGATTGTGAAATTAACCCTTACATTGTACTTTTCCTTGGTCAAGGGTAGGTTAACATCAATAATAATGGTGAAATAATTGTTATTAAATTATAAAAGAGTCATATACATTAATATGATATCATATATGATCGTTTAACATTGCTTTGTTAATAATATCTTAATATTACCATCGTTTCGGGTGTTAACTGAAATCTTTTCCTTTATATTCTTTGTTACGTATGTAATGTTTGTTATGGATAGGATGTATATTATTCATATTAAGAATGATATTAAGTATTTAAACATTATTTTTAATCATCTAATAAAAATTATTCTTGAATGGATATGATGGGGAATGAATCTCATCGCGTTCGGGGAGACAATAATCTGTATGAATGCACGAGAAACAATATCATTCTTTTGATATTAAAATAATATATAATAGAATGGTATATCATATATATATAATCATTATCATGTTATATTTATTATTTACTACAATTAAACTTCATTATTATACCTATACAAATAATAATGTATTGAATAACAATTACACCACGACATAGAGACGGCAAGCCGTATGTACGCATGTATGGTGACATGTCATTCAAAGGATGGATAAAATAATGAATATGGTTTTAACATATTTATAATAACATCACAGTATATATAAGATATTGGAGTTATTATTTTAGAATAGAAACAATAAAGAAATAGGAAGTGGAAGAAGAAATGAACCTGAAAGAGGTGATGAAATATTTACCTCTTCTTTAGGTTCTTCCTTTTGATTTGATCAAAAGGGCTCCTTACGTTGGCTTTTTGTCTAAGGTAAGGCCTCTAGGATGAAGGGAGGACAGTTTATAGGGTATTTGGGTATGGGTTGGCTGAACCAAATGGCTTTGAATGTGTCAATTTGAAGGAAAGGTGAGTGCCCTTTTATAAGAGGGGTGGGGGGTACCTTAGGAAAAGCTCAAAATATTATTTTATAATACAATAGCTTTTAGTTTCTAATGGCTCCAAAATGAATTATTTGAAGGCTATGGTGGGAATGGGTTGAGAACAACACAACCAATAGGTTTTAGACAAGTTTGGGTCACTATATTTACTAAATATTTTAGATTTAACTCTTAGTTAAATAGTTTGACATTTATCATGTCTCTTTATATTTTTATATTATATTTTTAATAAACATTCTATAAACTTCCAAGAATACCCCTTGTGGTTCATTAATGATACACCTATCAGTATGTAAGTCATTTGGTTGAATCATAGATTTTTAAGAATATTATATAAATTAATCCTAACATGTCATATTAACCTATAAAATTTGTGTATGGCATCAAAACATTCAAATTATAATTATTGTAACATTTATAATACCATTTATTTGATTCATTCATTATTATAGAAAATACTGCATCATTATTGTGTCATAAATAAATTATTTATTAATCACTAAAAATTTTAAATAAAATACCATTATTTAGGAAATCGTTTTAGCTTTCTAATGAATATTTATAGTCGAAAGGATAACATATATAACCCTATGTAAAAATTGTTTTACTGAAATATATATGCTTATGTCATTTTTGTATTTACTTTAACGTAATTAATATAAAGTGTCATTATCACATACATGTCGCGCCATGGGGTCCCATAATCGACCCAAGGATGCCCATGGTCGGACATGTATCATCCCATAGGGTTAGGACACGTGTTACGATAATTTAATATTATTATAATATTATTTGTTTACCCTTATTTACCAGATTTACCCTTTAATCATGCTAAATAAAATATTTAGTGAAATAATTATTCAAAATGTCTAAAAACAAAAGTTAACTGTTTACACAATTTGGACCTCTTTATTCTAAATATGGATTCCATTTTTCTAAATTCAAAACACAGATGTGGCAGAAATTAATTTAAAATTAATTCCCGTTGTCAAAACAAAATTCGGGTTTTTAAAAAATAATAACTATCAAAAGATTGACACTTGCTTATGTCCAGTTTAAATGTGAAATTACGTCCAATGACCAAAATTGGATTAAATGGTAAATATATAATCTAATTATACTTAAAAACCACTCAATGATATAATTTATCTCTAAATTATTATTATTAAAAAATATGTTTTTAATAAACATTTAGTATTTTTCACTATTCATAAAAAATTGAATGTTTTCAGAAAAATACCAAAAATTTACCGTAAGATAATTTTGATACTCCTTATTAAAAAAATAAGTCCATTTTGAAAGATAAAATTTATAAAATTTCAAAAATTTGGTATTACTAATCATAACTGCTAGTTTGTTTGGTTGTGGTGTGTTAGAACATGAAGTTACGTACAACACACACTATTGTATTATTAAAGAGAAGCATACTGTGGAAGCTTGGTGTGTTACATTCTCCCCAACTTCAAATTATTTTGTACTCAATATTTCTAGATTATTACTCCATAAAAATATTTGGGTGGTTCTTCATCATAAGTTCCTCGGTTTCCCACGTAGCCGCTTCTATCATATGGTTTCTTTATAGAACTTCTACTAGACAAGTCATCAGGTTTCTCAAAACTTTTTCTCTTGTATCAAGAATCCTAATAGTCTCTTTGAAATAAGATAGATCAGGTTTCGGTTCTAATTCCTCATAGGTGAGTACATGCACTGGGTCAGACCTGTATTATCTCAACAGTGATACGTAGAATACATCGTGAACTTTGGAGAGACTTGGTGGCATTGCCAAACGGTAAGCAACAACCCCAATTCATTCTAGAATTTCAAATGGTCTGATGTACCTGCGACTTAATTTACCCTTCTTACTGAAATGTATAACACCCTTCCATGGAGATACCTTCAAGAAAAGAAGATCTACTACCTGAAATTCCAAATCCTTCCTTCGGTTATCGGCATAGCTCTTCCGCCTACTTTGAGCTTCTTTGATGTGATTTTGGATTACAATCACCTATTCCATCGTGTCTTCCACAACTTCTGGTTCTATGAGTTTTCTTTCACTAACATCATCCTAATAGGTTGGTGTACGACATATATTTCTATATAACACTTCATATGGTTCCATATGAATACTTGAATGTAAGGAATTTTTATTAGAAAATTCTACTAGAGGTAAATATTGATCTCACGTATCTTTAAAGTTAAGTGAGTAAGATATCAACATGTCTTCTAAGGTTTGAATAGTCTGTTCTGATTTTCCATCAGTTTGAGGGTGGTAGGCAGAGCTCAAACAAAGTTCAGTATCCAGGGATTTTTGGATACTTTTCCAGAATCTTGATGTAAAAATGGAATCACGATCAGAAACAATCGATAGCGGTACTCAATTAAGTCTCACAACATCATTAATAAATAGTCTAGCTATATGTTCAAGTGGTAAATCTTCTCTTATAGCATGAAAATGTGATGACTTGGTAAGACGATAAACAATGACCCATATTTAATCGTTCCTTTTAGGAGTCTTTTGTAGTCCCATGACAAAGTCCATCATAATATTATCCCATTTCCACTCAGGTATGGGAAGAGGTTGCATGACTCCTCCAGGTTGTCGACTTCCAGCTTTCACTTGTTGAAAAACCATACATCATAATACAAAATCAGCAATCTCCCTCTTCATGTTGTCCTACCAAAAATGTTCCTTCAAATCTCTATCCATCTTAGTGCTACCAGGGTGTCTAGAGAAATTGGAACTACTAGTATCATCCAACAATTCCCTTTTTCGATTAGGTATATTGGGAACAAAAAGTCTCTTCCCAAAATTTCTAAATTCCATCTTCACACACAAAGTCACCCAATCTCCCATCATTCATAGCTTTAATATTCTTTTTAAACTCTTCATCATCGGTATGAGAACTCTTTATCTTTTCTAGTAATGATTGTTTGGAATCCATTTGAAAAAGTATTTATGTTTCACCTTCCATGGTTATTCCCATATCCATCTTTACTATATCCATGTATATAGGATCCTTTTTAACTCTCATCTTATTCCAAACTCCATGGTCTTTTCTACTCAAAGAATCTGCCACCTTATTCTCCTTCCCTAGGTGGTAGTGTATAGTGAAATAATAATATTTCAGTAGTTCAAGCCATCAAATTTTCCTCATGACGAGTTCTTTTTGTGAGAAAATATACTTTAAAATCTTGTGATCATTATAAATCTCACAGTTTTTACCATATAGATAGTGTCTCCATATTTTAAAATCAAATATTACCGTTGCTAACTCAAGATCATGAGTAGGATAGTTTTGCTCATGAATTTTTAGTTGTCGTGATACATAGGCAATAACCCTATCATTCTATATAAGGACACAACCAAGTCCTTTCTTTGAAGAATCATAATAAATAACAAACCCATCATTCCCCGATGGTAGAGTCAATATAGAAGAATTGAATAATATTATCTTAAGTTTTTCAAAACATTCTTCACACTATTTTGTCTAAACAAATTTAACCCCTTTCTTGTGAGCTTTATCAATAGGTTAGCCAACTGAGAAAAATTCTGGAAGAAACGTTGATAATAACATGCTAAACCAATAAAACTGCGTTCCTCAGTTATACTCATCGGTGCTGGCCATTCTTGGATTTCCTTGGTCTTAGAAGGATCAATAGAGATTCAATCCATAGAGATAATATGGCCAGGAAAAGAAATCTCCTGAAGCTAGAATTCACATTTTCTAAACATACCATATAATTCATTTCTACTAAGAGTCTTCAGGATAATGAGCAAGTGATTTTCATGATCATAATAGCTTTTGGAGTATACGAAGATATCGTCAATAAATTCCACTCAAAAGTGATCACAATATTTCTCAAAAATGCTATTCATTATATATATGAAGATAGAGGGTGAATTAGTCAATCCTAAAGTCATCACTGTAAACTCGTAATGCCCATACTTGGTTCGAAATGTTGTTTTCGGAATATCTTCCTTCTTCACACAAAACTAATGATACCCAGATCGAAGGTCAATCTTTGAAAAGTATTGAGATACATGAATTTAGTCAAATAAATCATCAATGCGAGGTAGGGGATACTTGTTCATTATTGTTATAGAATTGATCTCCCTTTAGTCAATGGCCAACCTCATAGATCCATCTTTCTTCTTAACAAAAAGGATAGGGCCTCCACATGGAGAAACACTAGGGTGAATAAATCCTTTAATACTCAATTCATCTAGTTGTTTATTTAGTTCCACTAATTCCACAGCGGCCATTCAATAAGGGGTCTTCGATATGGGTCTTGAACCAGGAATTAAATCAATGGAAAACTCAATTTCTCTTTCTGGAGGATGTCCTGGTAAATATTCTGGAAACACATAAATATATTCTTTAACAATAGCTTCATCCCCTATTTGAACATTCCTTTTCTCACCCACAATTATTTCATTCTCTTCCTCCCAAATAATTGAATTTAGTTGAGCTACTGGGGGTGGATCTAGATAAGAATTAGGTGGTGATGTTTATGCTCTAAAGATAAGGTACTCCTTATCATCATCAAAAATTGAAACCTCCTTATTCTTACAATAAATTCTCGCATCATGGTCTTAAAGACGATCATTACTGAGGATTATATCAAATTCAATCATGGGTATGACGATGAGATCAGAAGATAAATAATGTTTATATGCCTTAATGGGAACTGATTCACAAAACATTGTTGCAATGATTCTTCCCTTAGGGGTTTTGACTGACAACTCCCTTGTTAAATAAAATTGGAAATATCTAATTTACTTAGCAAACATGCAAGATATGAAACAATGTGATGATCCAAAATCAAATAAATCATTTTCTAAACATGAAGAAACCATTAAATTATCTGCCTCCACATATTTCGGAGATTCAACCTCCACAGTAGAGATATCATAAGCCTTCCCATGATCCCTTGTCCTTTTATGAAGTAATTTCCCCTTACACTTAAGACATTCACTCGCATAATTCACCATTTATCTACAATTGTAGCATTCAATATCGACATCCTCTTTCGTCCCCTTGCAATCACAAGCTTGGTGGCCTTTCTCAACACACTTTTAATATACTCCCATTCCCTTAAAGAATGTACTGGGGTGTTTCTTCCCACATTTACTACTATATGGATATTCAACTATTCCCTTATTTCCCTTATTTCCATTTCTAGAGTTTTCAGCCGATCTCTTCTTCTCTTTCTTTTCTTTAAAGTCTTAAGAATTAGAGAGTTCATCTTCTGTCTTGATAGTGCATGAGACAATGTCTACGTATGACGAGAAGGATTGTGAGACTAATTATGAATGAAGAAATGGCTTTAACCCATAAAAGAAATTATCAATATTACTTCTTAGGCTACGTATATAATCTTCTACATGCCTTGATAACCTTATAATGTTAGCTTCATAATTTGCAACATTCTCATCCTACTTTTTCCTCAGACTCAGAAATTGTCTTTCCATATCCGCTTGATGGTCATGAAGAAAGTATTTTTCTAATAAAATCTCATTAAACTCCCTCTATTCCATATTTTATACTTCATCATCTTCCTTTGTGTTTTGAATCAATGACCATTATTGATCAGCATATCTAGTGAGGCAGTAAACTGCCATGAAAACTTTTTACCTTTCACTACTCTCCATATCCAGAAATATTTTCTCTAAGGAACTTATCCATTGCTCAACTACTAAAAGATTTGTACTTCCATTGAATTTTGGTGGATTTTTCCTCATGAAACGATCTAAAATTGATCCTCCACACTATGGATTAGGGTGATCCATACGGGTGAGGTTATTATTCATAACCTGAGTGAGTTGTCCCAGTACGGTGATTAGTTGAATAGCACCAGTTGATTCACTAGCTCCACTATAATTATCTTTAGTAGGAGGGGAATCCCTACATGGATTACATGCATTGATACCATTTTCATTCCTTCCACTAGGAACTATTTCTAAACAATGGAATAAACTAGATTAGTTTATAAATCAAAATTCAAAATTACAAACTTGTAAAACACTTAACATTGATTGAATAGTTTATGGATATAATCCATAATCAAAAAAAAATTCATTGAGGAAGTATATACTCATAAACACTTCATAATGGTTTTTAAACAAAATTATAATTATCCTAAGCATATCCCCTAGGAGTGTCATAACCAAGAGTACAGCAAGGCCCATTGTCATGCACATGTTCCCATTCAATTCTAGTTCAAAGCGTTGTTTTCGGGTTTTACCCCTAGGTACATCTGTTCCAAATCCACCTCTACCTGCTCGTATCAAGGCAAGGATGTATTTCTTGGAAAACTCAAAAATTATCTACAATAGCAAATTCTGTGACATTATTCTATACTAATCCTCAAAGTATATCTTAGGGATATGTTATCTAATTAGAATTCATATAAATCTAGTTTCCAAGGTTTGTACAAAACTTCCTCTGATACCAACTGTAATGACCTGACCCCTATTACTTAGAGTCGGTTCATTATTATATAACATTTTCATGATCACAAAAGATTAGGTCTCGATAGACCGATTAGTTTAGTATCCTTAGAAGTACTAGATACATTCATATGTTTTAAATTACATTATAAAGTTAAAAAAAATACAACGACATTGTTTCCATAGGCCACACTCATATCCCCTCAGACTATCCCTCCAAGTCAGTCATAAAGTACTTCTATGGATCCCAGGAAAAATAAATCATGGGTAGGGGTGACCTCAGATGCTCAGTAAGGAAAATAATACAACGGAAACTTTCATAAATTATCATAAACATTTATGTTAATTTATAATACTAAAAAAGCCTTTTAAACTTGAACTTTAGCATAATATGGAAACGATAAAATCAAATAATGCCATTTACTTACTCACATGGATATTTTACTTGTTGAATAATAATATGCAATATTAATAGCCACTTTCATAATGATGGAATGCATAATGCAATACATTCATAACAACATAGTCAAGGCCTTGTGCCAAGACTACAAATATGATTTTTTCAAGGCCTCGTTCCAAGTTAATAGTTTGTCTCATGATATCTACCAATGCATCATGGAGCTATAGCGGGCTCCACCCGTCACTTACTATGTCCAATTCATTCCTCATAAGAAAAGGTTTACACATAACATATACATTCTTATTGAAACTAGCTTAAAAAATGTCAATATTTTATCCATAAACCATGAATGGTATGAAATAACACATCCATATTCAAATATATCACAAAACCATCATTACAATATGGATGTTTTGTATCATAATAAATAAACTTCAAATAATCTTAAAATCTATCAAAGGGTGTTGACATAGATGAAGTCAAAACCTTTTTAGAGAAATATCTCTATATATTTTGAAATCTTTTACAAGTCATGTAATTTTAAAATAAAACATTTATTTTTGAAAATATTATTATAATCTTTTAAGGGAAGCTTAGATGTAGTTATTATGGCAGAAAATAGCTGCACCCACCGTATAAGTTAAAAAAACATTCTTACCTTAATTTTTCTGAAAAGGTCATAAAGTTCCTTGTTTGGAAAACGACAGAAAGATTCCTTCATAAACATCTTATAAAAAGTAAAACAAGGGTATAAATAACTTTATCCCATATTCTAGTAAATAGTAAAAATGTGTTGAAATACATTTTTAAGAAAACACATATGTGGATGATAAAGAGGTCCTAGTAGATACTTACGTAAAAAACACCTCTGATAATAAGGAGATTGTGAAATTAACCCTTACCTTGTACTTTTCCTTAGTTGAGGGTAGGTTAACCTCCTTTATAATGTTGAAATAATTGTTATTAAATTTTACAAGATTAATATACCCTAATATTATATCATATATGATCTTTTAACATTTCTTTGTTAATAATATCATGGTATTATCATCGGTTCAGGTGTTAACTGATTCATTTTCCTTTATATGATTTGTTAAGTTAGTAATGTTTGTTATGGATAGGATGTATCTAATTCATATTCATAATTATATTATGTCTTTAAACATTATTTTAATCATATAACGAAAATTATTCTTGAATGGATACGATTGGGAATGAATCTCATCACGTTCGTTGAGACGGTAATCCGTACGTACGCACGAGAGACAATATCATTATTTTATATTAAAATAATATTTAATTGGATGGTATATCATATATACAAAATAATTATCATGTTATATTAATTATTTTTATCAATTAAATTTCATTGTTATACCTATCCAAATAATAATGTATTGAATAACAATTACACCACTACATGGAGACGGTAAGTCGTACGTACGCACGTATGGTGACATGTCATTCAAAGGAGGGATAGAATAGTGAATATGGTTGTACCATATTTATAAAACATAAACTTACATATAAGATACTGGAATTATTATTTTAGAATGGAAACAATAAGGAAAGAGGAAGTGGAAGAGGAAAATAACTTGAAAGAGTTGATGAAATATTTACCTCTTCTTCGGGTTCTTCCTTTTGATTTCACCAAAATGGATCCTTAGGATGGATTTATAACTAATGTAAGGCCTCTCAGATGAAGGTAGGCCAGATTAGAGGGTATTTGGGCAGGTTTTGGCCGATCCAAATGGCTTTGAAGGTGTGAATTTTAGGGAAGGGGGAGTTCCCTCTTATAAGAGGGGTGAGGGGCACCTTAGGAAAAGATAGAAATATTATTGTATAATAAACATATTTTCGGTTTATAATGGCTCAAAAATGAATTATTTAAAGGATAATGTGGGGACGGGTTTAAAACCACTCAACTAATAGGTTTTAGATAGGTTTGGGTCACTATATTAACTTTATCTTTTAGATTTAACTCTTAGTTAAATCATTTGACATTTACCATGTCTCTTTGTATTTTTATATTATATGGTTAATAAACATACAATAAAATTCAAAGAGAACCATATTTGGTTAATTAATGATACAAATATCATTATATAAGTCATTTTTCCGAACATTATATTTTTAGGAATATTACATAAATTAATAATATAATATTTTTTTTAAAAAATTCCGTTATGTCAAATGTGACACAATTTAATAATTGATTTATGTTAAATTCCTAAAAACATTATTAATTAGAAATAAATTCATTTAATAAATACTAACATGTCATATTTATCTATAAAATTAGTGTATGGCATCAAAACTATCAAATTATATTTATTGTAACATTTATAATACCATTTATTTGATTCATTCATTAATAAGGAAAATACTGTATCATTCTTATGTCATTAATAAATTTAAATATTCAGTGTATAAAAATTATAAATAAAATACATTTATATAGGAAATATTTTTATATTTATTATGAATATTTATAGTCAAAAATATAACGTATATAACCCTATGAAAAAATTGTTTTACTAATAGATATATGCTTATGTCATTTCTGTATTTACTTTAACTTAATTATTATAAAGTGTCATTATCACTTAAAAGTGGCTCCATGGGGTCCCCAAATCGACCCAAGGATGCCCATGGTCAGACATGTATCACCCAATAGGGATAGGACACATGTTGGGAAAATTTAATATTATTATAATATTATTTTTTAACACTTATTTACCAGATTTACCCTTTAATCATGGTTAATAAAATATTTACCGAAGTAATTATTCAAAATCACTAAAAATGAAAGTTATATATTTAAAAAATTTGGACATCCTAATTATAAATATGGAATCCATTTTTATATATTTAAAACATAGAAGTGGCAGAAATTAATTTTAAATTAATTCCTGTTGTCAAAACAAAAAACGTGTTTTTTAAAAAATATTAACTATGAAAAGATTGACACTTTCTTATGTCTAGTTTAAATGTGAAATTACATCCAATGACCAACATTGGATTAACATGTAAAAATATAATCTAAGTATAATTAAAAAATCAATGGTATAATTTATCTCTATAAATTATTTTGATTAAAAATGTTTTTTTTAATTAAAATTTAGTATTTTTCACTATTCATAAAAAATGAATGTTTTCAGAAAAATACCAAAAATTCACCCTATGATAATTTCGATACTCAGAATACAAAAATGAAGTCCATTTTGAAAGCTAAAATTTACAAAATTTCAAAAATTGGGTTTTACTATTCATAACAACTAGTTTGATTAGTTGTGATGTGGTTAAACTCGAAGTTTCGTACAACACACACTATTTTATTATTCAAAGAGAAGCATATCATGGAAGATTGGGGTGTTACAATCAATCCACAAAAGAATTATCATAAATCTCAAAGAGGGAGATCCTAGAAACCCACCCTACATCCCTTGTGGAGTTCCAACTCCATCATTGTAAGGTATTTGTCACACAATATCCCAAAATAAAAACATAAGGGTGTACCCATACCACATATTTATTCCGATCATGGCATGTAGTCATCCTAATCAGTGTTGAAATGGATAGTTCAACTCATAAAACTCAGCTATATTCTACCCATCACCCTCATAAAATCTCATGATTCTATAATGGATTGGGAAAATTTATTATCTGTACTATAAAATATCCATTAAGAACATTATCGAATGGGGTTTTTTAACTAACTCCAGACCCTCCTATCCAATGAACATGCATCCAATATTCACAGGGGAGCATGATAATGTGGTAATATTCCTATTTTCCACATATATCTATAAGTAAATTTGGATTACCATATTATATACATGGAACTATTGAAGACCATTATAAACTCATACATTCATGACTCACACATCTTACAAGGTGAAACCCACCACTATTGAAAAAATCATTGACAATACTAATTTCTAAATATATATGTGGGTCTCATGATAAATAGTTAGATTGCTGCTAGGGTGTTCATCATCCTCACACCTAGTTTATATCATCATATGTATCCCATACGTATCTCTATAGGGATATTTTCCAAAACCATCCTTGAAGTATCTTAAAAATACACTTTTATAGATAAATGTGACCCACCATTATATTTTAAAAATAATGATACATGTAATAGACTCTCTACTTCATCGAATTCAACTATGGAGTGATAAAATCAATTACATTTCAATTGGGGGAAAATTAGTGTTGTGTAATGATGTGTACATGGTGTGTAATTTAAAATATACATTTAGGGAGTGTACCTCTACTCATATAGATATGTATCTCTAACATAATTGAAATTTTCCACAACTATATAAATATTTTACTCTATATAGGTATGAATCCATTTACACTAGTTCATTTCATGTTGTGTAATGTGATGTGGAGTGTAATTTTACATTCCATGTGCCTCACACGGGGTATCATTCCATATACTTTAAAACACACTAAGTCATATATCTGATGTTGATACATAGTGTGAAAATATAATAAGAATACCATGTGGACACCATATTCCATTTGGGACCGACCAAAGAACTATAGAACAAGATTTCTATCACTAAAATCCATGTGATTGGGGCTTTAAAATGTTTAATTACTACAAAATGTCCATTCCACTTATTTCACTACAAATCACCCATCAACAGAACTCATGCCTTCCACATACAGTCCAAGTTAAAAAATAAAACTCTAAATCATCTGAAAATGATTAATATGAATACAAACAATTAAAATACTACCTCATGGAAAATCATTGTCGATTCAGGGTTATATGGTAATGATTAATTCTCTATGGTTGATATATCTCAATCCATATATGAACACCTTCCACTAATATACTTATACAACCCTCTCCAACCTTCCCCTATACCATTCCAACAAAATAAATGAGGTTAAGAGATTCCATTCCTCCTACATGTAATATAGAGATAATATAGTTATGCGAGAATACAAAATTAAAGAAAAATAACCCTTGAAGTCTTGGCCTCAAGAGTGAAATGAAAATAATGTTTATCCTTCTCCATAGAGAAATGGTACTTTCTATACTAACTACATTGTTTTAAATTCCATATAGAACACAATTTAGGATATATCAACATTCAAGATTTTAATTAAAAAATATGTATCTAATTAAGATTTAATATCCCAATAAATATATTTTTTGAAATCAATAAAAATTCCATCCAAATGGTAAATATAAAATCCCTAGAATAAGAGAATAGACATTTCAGGTTGTTTACTTGGGGAAATTCCCATTTTACTATTAATAAAGGAATGAGTAACAAAACCAAAATATGAGATATTCCATCCACGTGGAAAAATACAATAAATATATTAAAATTCTGTAATACTTAAATAAAGAATATAACATTACATGTGTATGGAATTTTATTATAATAGTACATCTTAAGTATTTGAAATCATTATTCATTCAATTATTAATTTTTTAACTTATATTTTAAGAAATTTTAGAACATGTTGTCTTATTTACCAATGATATATTATTTTTTCAATTGAAAAATAAATATGAACATATAAGTAAAGAAAAATAGATCCCATTAATGATAAATTTTATTCATAATTAAATTAAATAAAACATTATTAGATAGAAACTAACTAGATTTAGGTGGATTCACAAATCCATACATTGTAACTAACCTAATGATTAATGGAAGTTAGAGAAGGAATCTGTTTCTACACCAAATAAATTACAGTTTAATTCCATGAGGTATAATGAAGAAAATTGATCCTCCTCTTGAAAATTAGGATCATCTTAAAGAAAAATTATAATTATTTATTAGGTTTTCCATGAACCATACTTCAACATTAGGATAGGAAATAAGGGAAATGCATTATTATTTTCCATAATAACTATCAATACCCACCTAACTAGAAGAAAATTTATGAATTTAAATGATCATTGAAGACCTAATTCTTTAAAGAGTCATGTTACACCCACTATTTTAAAAAACATAGTATGGAAAATATTTGTAATAATATCATGTTATTTACTTGTGGATATTGTCCTCTATGAGAATGAAATGCTAAATAGATAAAACAATTAATGTTGTAATGGGTGGGAATGCAGTAGTTAGTGGGTGGCGCTCCTAAGGATAATTTTTCTCTAAATAAGGAAGTAAATCCTGAGTTAACATTTTTATTTAAACAAAGGAAAAGGGTTAAATGGATGAATATGAGAAATAATAAGATAAATTTTCCTTGAAAAGTACAGGGTACATCATAGAAGTTTATTGTGTACTGAGTAGATCCAATTGAGACACCAATAACCCATATGCCACTACCTAGTTCTTGGATCAATACCACTTCTTACTCATTGGTTCCTAGAACAAAGAGTCCAGCCCCTATTCTTCCCCTTACTTCGAACTCCTTCATTCTACCCTTAAATCCCTTTTACATAGAATGTACCCAAATTGATATTAAGAAAAACAATATGTGAGATTCTAGATATAAAAGGTTATTATATCTATAAGAAAATAAATAATAATAATTAAAATTATTAAAAACTAAGGATTGGAGTATGAAGTACATCCCTATTTTAAGTTCTATGGTGTTATAATGGAATATTATCCAACTGGGAAAAAGAAAAAATTGGAATGAATTTTATTTCGAAGGGGTCCAATAAACAATCATCCTCGAATAATATTTTATTTATGTGAAAATATACTAAAATAATAAACATTATATAATACATTCAGTAAGATATGATTCTCTAAAATAATAATTATAAATCCTCAAATGCTCAAAAATTGTTCCATATATGAATGGATTTTGATGAATCATGTGGGTGGGTGAATTTATTGGAAATAAAAATTTGAAACAGAATAGAAAATCATACATAAGAACAAAATAAAATTTTATAGTATTTTATATCATAAATATCTTATATATACTATTCACACTCATTTATTACTCAAGAGGTATAATACACACTAAAAACTGACTTTCCCAGTTGATTCACAACCAAAATACAAATTTCTTTTTATAAGTAGGTATAAAACATCCTTAGCCAATATTGTATCATAGAGGCACAATCAATTATTAATAAATACCTTCATAGAGTAATAACCAATTATTTTTTATGGAATTGAATAAACTAATTACAATTATAGAATAATTGAATATATAACAAAAATACAATCCAAAACCATACAACCATATTTGAACAGTAAAAGATTAAATATATATATATATATATATATTTGAATAAATACAAAATATTCCAAGCATAATAAAGCTTTCAAATATTTAGGAGTAGTGATAATGATCATAATATTTTTAAAATACTCTCAGTTCTATTTTCACATATAGTTTTCCTCGATAATTATTTAGAGAGATTTTATCATTGGAAGAAAAATACTTCAATATTGGGAAATCCTATATTAAGATATTTATCACTAATGGACTAACTATTTATAGAAATAACCATCGTAGATCAAAAATCAAAATCTTATAGTCTATACCATTGAAATAGAATATATTAAACACCATTTATTAACCCTAAAAATTGATTTCAAAAAATATCCTTAATTTAGGGAACATAAAATCCTTATTTATATTTTCAAAAACATTTTGACTATTTTATATATAAATGAATACCCTTCCAAAATATAATATTTCACTAAAAAAATTACTTTAATTATTTATCATATTCTTTGAAAAATTATCTATCATAGAAAATGATTGATATTACAGCATTGAATCATTGAAAATACCAAAATTAAACATGAAAAATATTTACCATCTAATAATAGTTTCTGTTGACTAATACTATTCAATATATTCTAAAATATTCTAATAATATAATTCAAATATTTAATTGAAAATTTAAGAATAAATATTCAATACTTAAATTTAATATACTCAACCAAATTCATATTTAGAAATCATATATAATTGAATATCCTTTGACTAATTTTATATTGAATATTTAACATCCAAAAACATTAGTTATTTTAACATTCATGACCTTAGGTGAATAGATAATATATTCAGACTATATATTTATAAGGTATATTTTTTCTTTATAAAAATTGGCACTACATATTTTATTGACATTTCAAACACACATGAACATAAGTTTTTAAAAAAATACTTTTAATTTTACTTATGAGTTCTTATCATCTATGTATTTAATTTAAAACATATTTAGTAAATAATATAATGGGAAAATTTTGAAAAAATTCATATATTTAGTTATTATAATATATAAAACTTCCATCCTAACAACATATATATATATATATATAATTTTTTTCCTTTTAAATACAATACGAAATAAAATGTTCTATTTCATAATGATTTTTTCAATACATAAGATTCACCATCATAAAAAATTTTATAAATTTTATTTCTTGATATATAATAAATTATAATTCCAATGAAATTAAATACATTTTTTTGAAAGATTTATATCTAATGTTTTATACTTTGAAGAAATCCAAAAAAATAATGAGTATGAAATTTTATCAATGTATAAGGTTTTTTTACTTTTATCAGATTCCCCAATGTTAGGATTTTATAAATTTATATTGTTTTCTTACTAATTAAAATTCATATAAGAAAGAGAAATAAGAAAAATATACTTAAAAACTAAAATAAATAATGAGAAATAAATAATACCAAATATAAAATTAACGTGACTGAAATAATGAAAATTGAATATGTAATTACTAAATCAGGAAAATCAAACACCTAAGGAACCACTAAACATTCATTAATTTTTTAAATTATAAATCATGAACATATATCCCTCTTTTTATAAATATAAAAATATTAGAAAATAAGATTTTTTTCATGTTTAAATTTCTTTAACATAAGAATAAAGTATAATATAATAATAAATTACAACACAGTAATGTAGACATATAATTAATTTTGAAAAATAAATAAACAATAAAATAATAAGGTCTAATCCCACATAATCAACATCTTCATTTTTTAAAAGGCATGATAGTTAAATGTTTATACTAATAACATATTCTATATAGTATAATTATTTCAAGAATCCATTAAAGTAGTTAATAAATCTTGGTGAATTGTAAGGATATTTAATCTATAGTGTTACAAATGGTTGTAAACATTAGTTTTAATATATTAATCAATTGTTAAGTAGTTAAATAATTTTAAAACACTTTGTAAATATGTTTCTTATATTATTTTTTAAAACATGATAAAAAATTATACTTAACAATAGTTATTATAAAAATCATCATAGTATACCCTATAAGAATGCTAAAAAATTCCCAAATTTATATCAGTTATAAAATAACCAATTTGAAAAAACTTTTTGTTAAAAATATTGAATATTAAATATAAAAACTTTATTTTAAATCTGTTTTTTAAATAGGTTACGTAAAAAGTATTTTAAAGAAAATGAATATTAAAATAAATTTTACGACACTTATATTTGTTGAAAATGGGAAACAAAGGGAAGTAAACTCTTTAAAAATAGAATTAAAAGATAATTATTAAAAAAATATTTACATCCCAAATTTGATCAAATTACAAAAACATTGAATTTTGAAATTTAAAAATAAATACCTATATTACCAATAGAGTAATACTTTTAAAAAATAAAGAAACTAATATAATCATATGATGATCATTGTATATGATTTATCTTGTTTCCACTTTATGAATAATGGTTATAAATAATATTAAAGTTAAAATAAATTTATTCAACTAGTTTTCTTAATAAAATTATAATATAATTATAAGGAGACATTCTATTAAATGATATCTTTCTAAAAATTTGTAACTATCACAGTTAAAATTATTTCATAAAAAAGTCCCAAAATAAAATTTCAATCATTGATTACTACATAATGTTAATGAATATTTTAAGAGAAGTCATAAATTTAAAATTAAAAAATCGATATATGAAAAATTATATTGCATATAAATGATGTCACTTTCACACACTTCTTATCATTTAACTTATCTTTCATGTTGACTGGTTATAGTAATTTATTACCCTAATTGAAAATGATTATCAAATAATGAGATAAATAATTATGATAGTATATATATAATAAAATTTCCAAACATTCACCTATAAAATTTCATAAATTTTTTGTCACACATATCAATGTATGGATTATAACTGAAAATCTATTAATTCTTGTGGACAAAAAAATAGTATATAATGGACACCATTATAAAAAAATAAAATATTTGTATTTATTTAATTATTAGAAATAAAAAATTATGAATTATATATATTATATATATATGAGGATAAGGAATCATACAACATTGAATTGGGTAATGTTGAAACCATTTAGAAAAATATAATGGTCTTATATTAGTTTCTATACTCTTTGTTACTATAAAACTGATCTCAGGGTCCAAGAACCCATATACTGAGGCCATATTCTGATCAATACAAAGTTTATAAAGATACATAATTAAAAAATTGGTATTCATTTAGAAAACATTTATATAATTCAATAAAAAATGATTATTAATTTACATGTAAAAAACATCAATCAAAATAATTCCCAACATATATAATTTTAAAACTCTAAGATTCCTCACATAACTATAATCAAATAATATGGACCCTAAAAATTTCAACACTCATTTGAAGCTAAAAAAATCTAACAATGTGAATTCATTATTAGATAATTTATAAGAACCTTCAAACAAATTAGTATTCTATATTTAAGGAGAAAGAAAATATATTTTTATTTTAATAACGCTTTTTATATCCTTAAATTTATTACCATATATGTATATATTAAAATATTAAAAAAAATTTAACACTAACATAAAATAAATTATATAATCTATGCATATATCTATGATATGATTCTATAAAAGTCTACACAGCCAATGAGTCAAATTTCCAACCACTTTTCCAATATTTGAAATATTGTCTGTAGGAAATGAGACTCTATTCATGACATTTATAATTTTCTATGACATTTCCCAATTTCGATCCATCAGCATCGTCAAATAATTTATATCATATAAAATATAATATAATATTTGATATGCTACAATATTATATTTTTTATTGTTAATATATAACTAATAGTAAAGGGGAAGCTATGGAGTAAGTGGGGTAGAATTGGGATATAGATGCGGAGGTGGAGTCATGGGATTTCATGATGATGGTGGATTATTTGCATATGAATCATGAAACTATATCTTCCTGTACACAAAAATCAAATGTACTAACAAAATATTCTTATCCACTTTCATCTCACACGTCTCCCAAACAATAAATTTTAAAGAATATATTTTTATTTCAAATACATCAACCCTTAAATAATTTATAGAACAAGAAAAATTAATAGATACACCAACATCCTAGGTATCATATGAAACATAGTTTTCCGATCATAATATATTAGGTAATATAACTTTATTACACTCAAGTTTAAATCTCACCAATGTGATCTTCTACTCAAATGCTTCACATGTAGAATATTTGAAAAAACTTATTAGTGAATAACAATATAGAAAAAGGTTAAAAATAACCTAAATATCTACTTTAATATTTTCCAAAACAATATTTAATTATTCTACAAGATATGTTCCATTATCATTATTCATACCCATTTTTATTTCCATGTTTACATGGGGGGAGGGATAAACTCTACAGTACATAATGATTCGGTACACGTTATTTCAATTTTTTTTAGCCAGTATGTTTTTTTCAAATAATGGATACCCTCAATGGGGTAATTTATGAGGGTATAAATTCTTATATAGGATTTTTTTTGAAAAAATCCCCCAATACCTATTAATTATTAAAAAATCAATGATATTATCCTTTTTAGAGGTCACACAAAAGAATATTCAAGTAGATAACATTGAACTTATAAAATATGATTCATGATATCTATTGCAAATAGGCATAATCAATGATATCCAAATCTATAAAATAATATATATTTCATTTATATTAATATTTTCTACCATCAGTAATTAAATTAGATGTTAGTATTTATTTATAATCCCTCTATATCATAGAAAAAAATTATAAACATCCACTCCATATATCTTTAGTGTCAGATGCATCATATATCATATGTTGAGAAAAAACACATATTATTTAAATAATTTCATGATAAATAAATTAAAATTAAAAAATCTGTCTGAATTGTTCTCCTATAGCTGAGCTAATTCCATCTTATCGATAAATCTCAAATCATTGATTAAAATGATTAATCTATCTCAAGTTTTTATTTCCATAGAAATCATAAATTATTTTGTTTTTGGACCCATATGATTAAAATTACTGTCAATATCTATATAAATCCTCTATCACAAGCTATGATTGAGTGATAATTTAGGTAAATACGTGCTATAAATTCTAAACCCTTGGAAGAAGATATAGAAGGCTCGTGTGGAAAAGAAATACGGTGGCTCTATAACCATTTATGTTTAACATCCTCCATATAAGATAAAAGGGACTTAGATATTAGTTTTTGAATTATATATTTAATAAATTTATTGAACAATGAATAAAATATTATATAAACACAACTGTTATGTATTTAATTAATTAAAAATTGGTGAACAATATAATGAAAAAAACTAAATTAAAATAATTTTTATTCATATTCATTAAGTTGGTAAAATCATTTAATAAAAATCATTCTAAAAACATGTATTACACGATATATTCTATGGACACAATAATAAAAAGAAAATGTAAAATATTATAAAAATCTAACTCTTATATATTAATATAAATAAATATTATGAATTTATATAACAAATATTTATCATATATGATAGAATAGTTAACACAAATACTAAAAAATACTGAGAAAATATTGGAGGCATGAAATGATATATACATGAGAAAAAATACTTTGGTAATTATTTATAGAAAAATAGTAGTTACATATATAATCCAATATTTTAAAAAATATACCAACAAAAAAATATAAACAAGAAAAACTCTTTGTTATATTCATTAGAATTGTTATCAATTTTTCTAAAAAATGGTAATAATATTTATGAGACTTTAAATCTTTTTTATACAAAAAAACCAATAAATATAGAAAATTATATAAATCAAAAAAATGCATAAAAATTGGAATAATTGGAGAATGATAAAAACATGACTAAAAATCCTGATAAATAAGTAATCGTATTTGTTAAAAAACATGAATTATAAAATAAAAATTAGATATATAATATCTAATATTTTTATAAATGTTATAATTAGAATATGAAGTATTTATATGTTACTTTTAATATTAGGAGATTACTAAATATTTTTTCCCATACTCCCATTTAACGATCATTCTATCTAGAGAAAACTATGTATGTATCGTGGCAATCAATATACGTTGATCATCATTCTATTTTATTTGGTATATAATATATTTCATAAACATCATCATATATTTGAACACAATAATACTCGTTTTCCCTTGAGAAATTATATTCTACTACACATTTTATAGATAGTGAACATAAATTTTTTTCCACATGTGTTTCCTTTATAAAATGGTATTCTGGGTATTCAAATCTATTTTGATTTTTCATTTTCACACTGAATTCGTCTTTTTTAACATTATTATTACCGAAAAACCATTTATAGTTGTAAATAATAACAAAAAAATTAATGTTATGAATCTATAAATTTTTTCAATAACATCATAATATGTATATGATGCTAAGATTGGGGATTTTATCTTTTATCTCAAAAAAATTCATCCATTTAAGGAAATCTAATACAATGTTATTATAAACTGATCTTTTTTTCCATTGTATTTACCAAAAAAAAATTATCCATTATTGCCATACCAAAAAGATGTTATCAAAGATATATTTTGGACTCTTTATATCTGTTTCAATGTTTCAAATGCATCTGACGTACAAAAAACAATCACATTAAATGAAGACGAGAAAAAATTAATTCTATTCAATAATATACACACATATCATTATTCTTCACATCAAATTAATTTAACAATGTAAAATTCTCATAATTATAAACCATTATTTGTTATAAATTATAAGATTTTTTTTTGGAAAATAAATATTAATTACATTTGTACACTTATGTTTGGGATAGGGTATATATAAATGTATCTACACTCTACCAATAAAAGGATTTTATTTTTGATTTAAATAAAAAAACCTTTAATTTTTATGGGTTATTTAATGGTAAATGTATACTATGTTTGGGTGGGATGTCATTTTAGCCACATCATAGAGTATACCTAATAAATCATCTACTAACATAAATATAATCCGGTGTTATGTAAGGGTATCCTTTTTTCAAAGGTTTTGTAAGGGTAACTTTGGCAATGCATAAAAGGTATCATTTTTTCAAGAGGATATACAAGGTTAATGTAGCCCTATTATAAGGGTAGATTTGTATTTCTACAAGGTAATCTCTTTGGTATTGTAGACTACATAAGAGTATTCTAGAGATTCCGAAGGGTATGTATGAATAAAAAACCAATAAAAGGGTAAACCACTTTACCCACACATTACACCAATGTGCCTCATAAGGACGAGACTATTTTAAAATTGACCACTTAATTTTTTTAGGTGAAAGTGATTTTCTTCCCTATTTATCATGTTTTATTCTTCATCATGACCTTGAAACCTATTTCAATGATTTTAAATTCCTATTATCAAGATAAATATTTTTGAGTTGTTTTAAAAAAATAACTCCCATTTTAGACGTTTTCAATCCTTTAAATTCAATATTCTATTAAGTGTCAATTTAAAATAATCTTTTAATTTGGGGTTTGATCATTGTAATCTAGAACATGGTATGCTTCCTTTCAAAATATATAAACCTTCTAATTTCATTGATTTTGATATCTTATTATGTGTGTGAATACCAAAATCCCTTAACTAATATCCACTGAGTCTTCTTGGAATATTTAATAGTCTCATTTGTTATATATGTTTTTTTCTTACATACATATTTGTGATGGTAGTTATTATTTCTAGATATGATGTGATATATGTTACCTCATATGATTCATATGTATTAAATTTTTTATTCACACATTCATCAATAGTTTATTGTATAGGTTAATCCATAGGGAATATCCCTCCCAATGGGAATGCGTTACTCATTTGGTAGGAAAGTGCATGAGTTTTTCTTTCATGGGGGATGTGTTAGAAATTCTTTAAACTATCCTATTGATGGGGGTTTTTTTAATAAGTGGGATGAACAAATTATGGCTAGACCTTACACTCATTATCCTTTTGTTGGATATGGGACAGATGTGGTTACCTTGTGGTGGACTCCAATTTATGACCCTATTAGGAATATATTTCCAAAATAGAGTCAAATCAGGTATAACATATGGTTTTTGGAACCTTCTTTAGGAATCAACTTTTTAGTGAATTTTTTAATATTATTTATTCTTGAATTATTTAATATCTTATCATACACTATTTTTCATGTGAAATTGTTGTAGGGACACATTTTTCAAGTCATAATGGGTTTTTACTAACACACTACATATTCATCTTGATGTGAATAAATACTTCATCATCCTAGATAAAGGAAAGGGAAAGACCCTAGTGGAAGTGTAATAGGAGATATAGCATAGAGATATATAGTGATACTTGGACAAAATCCAGAGTGATTTATATAATTGTCATTCTTATATTTTTGTTTGAATGAATATTTTGGGGTCCATGGATTATTATTATGTATATAGTTAGATATTTTCCATTCTATTCAATATAACATTGTTTAATAATTTTAATATGTTATTATTAACCCTTATCTTGAATGATAATAGGGATATAATTTCCCCATTGAGGGAACTCGGACCCTCCTTAATAGTTTACATCCTTATGTGTATGGGATGTCATGCATTAGGATCTATGGTATTCCATATATGATTCAATCATTTAGGTATGGTCTTTAAAAATTAGTATCAATGTAGTTTTCCCCATTTTATTTTTTTATTAATATTTTTTGGGATATGTAGGGAAGGATTTAGGATATATGGGACTCAGGTCGGTGTGTTTCATTTGCGCATGTCCAAAACATGTATAATAAACCACTAAGATAACATTAATGGGATTAATTTTATAGTTATTAATTTAAATTTTCATTTTGATCCTGAGTATATTTTGTATTTATAATTTCATTTATGTTTTGTACATTCATTCATCATGAGTAGGCATGTAAGATCGCATTCTATAAATATACATGGTGTGAGAAATATAAAAGTTCATTACTTTAAATACTCCATTATACTATTAATTCTTGAGAGACTTATATTCTCTATTGAGTTATATCTCTATGTTCTTGTTGTGGTAATATATTTTTTAGTATTAATTATTTGAAAATGAGCATGGTTTTATTATATATATATATATATGATTGTGACCAAGGGGATGGTATGGAAAACCTTTGTTTGAGATATGAGGGGTTTACTTTATGTTAGTGGTATCCCACTGTGAGAACCGTTGATTGATCCCATTGAAAATTAGGATCTATATTAATTAATTCAGGTGCATATAAAATTCTATAATCCTTTTATAATAATTAAACCTATAATACATTTGAATAGACTTCTTAGTATATAAATCCAAGATACTCCCATAAGGGAGGATGTTGTAGTTTTACCACTAGTCATTCAAGATAATTCTCTCACACCAACCCTTATGGTTCATGTAGAAGGTCCCAATAAACCATGAGTTTACCTCATAGTTCCCTTTCAATGAGGAGGGTTTTCTAGAAAAATTTTCAACTATCCTTATGATTTTCAACTTCCATATACTCTAACCTTATATAGCACCAGAGGCCTTTATAATACTGAGGTTGATTTTGACAGAATTGAAGGAATAATCTATCGAGTGGATACTCTAATAAACATTGAATAAATATATCTTTCTTCATGTTTTAAGAACCCTCTAGATGATGGGAGTAATATGAAAAAGGTAGGGATATGTGATAGTTTGACTTATACGGACTTCAAATACATTTTCTTTATGGAGTTCCTTTTTGGTATACAAAATTTGGACCATGTTTAGGAATTAATGTTACATTGTTGGGGATTGATTTGGAGATCTATTTACTCAAAATATTTTATAGAGTTAAAACACAATTAAATTTCTTCGATCTCATGGAGGATCATTTGGTAGCCTATACTTTTCCCCCACTAGTGCACCTTCATTAGGAAATATTTTGAAATACTTTATAAGACTCCCTCTTGAGAGAATAATTGAATTTGAGATGGAACGTAGGACTGAAGATCAACGTATATTAATTCCCCCATAATGTATGGTGTAATATATGTTAAAGTTACTTTAGGTACAAGTATGGATTTTAAAAAATAATTGAATTATAAGAACAAGAAAATATCGATATTTTTATCTTATGTTGGTCTAATAAAATCCAGATGGTTTAATTTCTTTGACCACCAGCTTCAAGAATCCAAAAATGGTGTCCATGTTGAATACACCACTTTTTGAAAAGATTTATGTTATGTTCAATCTGTTTTGAGGAGATTTTTGGTTTTCTATGATCGAATTTCATATAGGCTACCATCAGAGACATGTTAGGGTTAATGGAATATGGATTAAAATTTTTAGGTGTAGGCATTGGCTATACAAGTTCATGTGTGGTCATTTGGTTTTAAGAATTCCCAAATAATGTTCATTGTCCTCATTAACAATATATTTCACCCATATCATGAAATATTGTTCCTGGATTCCTTTTATATCATCCTCATTGATTCAAAAACCTTTAGGTAACATCCCATTCATCTCATGATATTCTTGAGTACACTTCAAGAACATTGAATTTAGTCCACATTGTCAAAGTGTAAATTTTGAAATTAAGAGGTATTCTCCTTTGACATGTGATCTATGTTGTAGGAATTTTTAGGGACCTATAGATGGGGGAGGTTATGATCTCTTGGTCTAATCCTAGGAATGTGTTTTAGATAGTGATCATCCTTGGTTTAGATAGGTACAACATATGGATCATATATGAATTCTCTTGATAGGAAGAAACTATGACTATTATCAAGGGATGATTTTATCACGAGTTAGTCCTTATATAATGGAGATTGATCTATTTATTGGGAAGAGTTTTGTGATATTTTAATTGGGTTATGAGATGATGAGACACTACAACACTTTGAAATTGGAAATGTATCCAATGTCGATGGAGATGTACCACGAAAAATGGAATCGACTTTTGTGAATGATTATTAAGAGGGTGATAAATGGTTTTGTTTCACGATGCCTTACCCATAATAGGGTAATGGATTGTCTTCACAATCCTTGTGGGTTTGTACAAAAAATAATTATAGTTTTGTATAATCCGTCTGATATGAAAATTTAACTCATTATATGGTTACTATGGACCTCAATGATTCAGGATGCAATTTGACTGAAGGTCAATTAGTTGATGGGGGGTCATTTACGACCAATATGAGATACTCACATAATTGATAATTTGTGAATGTTTTATGTACTATAGATTTTTTAACAATATAAAGTTTCTTCAATCATAATTTCATATAAGTACATGTGATTTACATAATTTTTGACAAGTTTAGAAGAACTCATTGGGGATATAGTTGAAATTTTTTATTGAATTCCATCCACTGACTGATGAAAATATGGAGAGGAGAATTTAGAACCATGAGGATATGCTTAAGGCCAACATCATCGACATTGGTGGAGCATGGGATGATGATCAGGAATTTTTGGAGTTCTATTATAATAATAGTTTCAAGGATTTTATTTATATTGAACCATTTAAGGATCTCCATGGGGAATCATTGATTTTAGATCCTGGGAAAGATGGAATTATAGTTTCTGAGTCTATTTGAGATCACTGAAAGTATTAGAGAAGAGTCTTGCTAACTGAACCATATTGAAATTATCAAGTCATGAACGATGTTTTCCACATTTTCTAACATCAATTGTACTTGACATGTCTTACACATGTGATCGACTATGAGGTTGTTGAGTTGGAAGTAGATGTAATTTTTTTAGAGTAACCATTGTGGATTAAAAATTGGAGAGAAAGGTATTGTGGGGGAATACATACAACTTATTTTGTCATTTTAGTAGAATAGAATGATTCAAGAAGAATATTTGGAGGAAGAATATGTTGTTTGAGGTCAATAGACCATGATATTATTTGTAAGCAATCTAGGGACATGTATCAAATATGAGATAGATTTAGGGGGGATTATAAAATCCACATTTTTATAACCAATTTTTATAATATAAATGTATTTTTTTATGAAAATACAAAATAAAAATTTAAATTTATATCTTTACATATGGGATGTGGTATAAATGTAGGTAAATTCTTTATACATAATAAAATCCTAGTTATTGAAGTTTTATAAAGGTATCCTTGAGTTTCTAAAGGTTGCGTGGGGTGCATACTCACATTTCTAATGCTAAATAGTAGTTGGTGGCATGGATAGAGTATAACCACTCAGTACATGATTGAATATTTTTCCTTAAACATTTATTAATTTTCATTCCATGAACACTTATTCTTGTTCAAACATATTAAGGATGAATTGGTGGTTTCATACTAGTTTTGTGCTCATACAATGCAAATTCATCTATATGAGCATGTATACTTCATGATTAACGATATAGGAAATATAAAGGACCTAAGGGAAGGATGTTGGATGATAGAACATGTATATTAAAAGAGTTATCATGATAGAATATGGAGTGATTTCATAGTAATTTTTCTATGAACCTGTCATACTCTTACTCTGGTTTCGCCTTCCACATTGAGGTTCATTGGTTTTCAATTCTATATGTCTTGTGATAAATTCTATATATTTCTTTATAAAAGTTTTTATAAATTATTCTATGCTGTTATTTATGCTTATCCTGAGTGATATTGATCATATAGTCTCCCCAATGATGGCACTCAGACCCTCACTGCTAATCAAAAACCTCTTATATATGGGTAGGTGTGCATGAGTATATATAGAACTCTAGATTGGATATGGTAATTTGGGTTAGGGAATTATAAAAAAATTAATATGTGATGTTATATATTGATGGAAACAAAATATAGAATTCAATGAATCAACCCAAACTCCAATACCCTAAAATTGGGGATTACATTATTACATTTTGTATATGATACAATGAATCATACCAAATGGTATCAAATAGTTTATCATTCACGAAAAAATAGACAAAATATTGTGCTATATAATTAATTATAAATTGAAAACATTATACATAAAACTTTCTTGAATCCCAAATAATTGTTCAAAAATTAATTATTAATATTCTAATGAAAGGAAAAAAGAAATGGTGATCTCATATTCTTTATAACGATTACATAAAACTAACCCGATAAAGAGTAAATATAGGATAATAAATATGGTCGAGTGAATAAACAAAAAAAATTATACTAAATCAACATATAAAATATCAATGTAAAACAATGGATAATTTTCATGGTTTATGGGTCAATTTTAGAATAGTGAGTACACAACCCATAAAGCTTAGAGGTTGACTCATCTTTTATTGAATTTAGCTATGATCACTATGTATGATCATTTGATTTACCCTTTAACAAATATACCACCATTTTTTTCTAATGTGTATTATAATCCTCTAGACTATATTTCTTATTGCACACCTCCTTTATGCTCTTTTGTCCCACCATAGGTATTAACTATATTCTCCACTCTCCCAATCTATTATTCACCCCTTTCATCATCAGTGTTGTTTCCTCTAATCCAATGTAGGTCTTTCATAGATTTCATATCTCGCACCCATGCCCATCACCCTAGGTTCATCATCTATCTCACCATAGATCCCCCCTTTACACCTTTCATTCAAGAATCCATATTCTGTTAATAACATCCGCTCTTTCACGTTATCAGATGGAGAGATATTATCCTTTATGGGGTATCATAGCTTGACCCTTATTGTAAAGTTAAATATATACACCCTATGTATTTTATTCCAAATGATTTTTTAACTTGTGGTCATTTTTATCTATATTTGGTTTCACAAGCGCATATCCCACTCTTTCAATGTGATTCTATTTAACTGAGAGGACTTTTATTCTTCTTGGGAGGTGGAGGTATGGTCAATAGGAAACCGCCAGTTCCTATAATTCTTATATTCTATGGAGGTTGATGCAGGTTTGGACCCTAATTTTTTAATAGTTTGGGTCCACTTTCTAAGGCTTCCTCTCTTGTTTGAAAACCCAAAATCCCTCATTGGTATTGGAAACCCATTGGGAAATTTTATTTGTGAGTATGATGCTACTCTAAGTATATGAGATTAAATGTTACTAAAGTTATATATTAAATTGGATCTCACAATCCCTTTTCCCTATGAGTGTTTCTAAATTAAGTTTATAGTTTTTATTTCTAGAAAGTTATTTTCTTCCAAGAGAGTTTCTACAATGGTTGTGACCTCCATGGTCACTCCTTTGCCTCATGTCGGAGGCATTCTTTTATCCGTTCAACCCACTTCTTCAAACATGTCCCAATCTAACAACAGTTCCCAAGGATTTATAAAACACTTCTTTAGGATCAACCCTTTACTATATAATATATTTTAAATGAATCTCAAATTATCAAAATTTTGACTAGAGAGCCTCCATTTAATCTCCCCTCATACTCCTCTTTTTTAGATCCCTATCTTGATGATCATAGAGGGTATCCTATTTAAAGATCATAGGATGTGGATGATAAGTGTTCCTTGGTTCTACTCCCCTATTTTCAAGAATGTCTTAAGGCCACCCATACCAGATTATCTCACCCATCCTTGAGTATTTTACAAGATATGGTTGGATTCTTGACCCTTGTGTGAGCTTCACGATATTGTTCCCACATGTATCCTAACAACTTTCTTTTCCTAAAATGGGGTGTAAGTGATCTTCCTTGGATCTATTTTTAAATACTCCCAACTATTTTTTTTATCACTAAATATATTGGATTTTTTTCAAACTCTTCTAATTAGGATTCTATGTCAATTGGTTCTGATGAAAATCGCATATGCCTTTCCCTCTAATGACTAAGAGATATAAAAAACAGTCATCAACAACTTCAACCAATAGGATCAAAATTATAAAAAATGTTAAATCCATCATAATGGGGGACTCCAAAACACATAAATATATATATTTTTGGAACACTATATACCTTACACCATCTGAATACATTATCTTTTCTTATCAAGAACAAATGGGGTTTAGGATGTCGTTTGAAATTTCAATACATTTTCTATGAAATCGATGTCTCTAACCTCTTAGTGGTTGTTAAACTATATTAAAAATATAAATATTGTGTCATTAAATATTATTCATTTAATATTAAGGTGAATAATAACATACATGACAACCCACACTATGATCATATATGGTTTTTCTAGATGAATAGTTCCATTGTGGTCTTTATTAGATGTTATTTTCAATATATTTTAATCAATGTATTTCATGACACCAATCCTAAGATTTTAATTTTCATTTATGAAATGTGATACACCAAGGAATATAAATCCCTATGGGTTAAACTTCAAGATTTCTACCTTGGTCCACTTCTATGGCATATTAGAGGAAACATTAGCACTATTTAGGATAGATTAGATAAGAAAAGTGGTTTCACCTACTCCATGATGTCCATGCCAATTTTAATAATTTCATATCATGAAGAAACATTAATAAATGGGGTTATTTATAGATATACTCACCTTCTATAACAAATAATAATGAAATCATTGGATATGGTTCAATCTTGATTGATGGTTGACAAAAATTCTTTTTATATTCATCTACCAAATCTAGAAATATCCCACATAGAAATTAAAATTATGTCCATTATCCTATAATTATATCTCTAAGAGGTGATGATGACAAATCATGGAGACTATACTTCTCTATATACAAGGGTTACAGAGATGAATTCCTACCTATTGTAATATTATCATGGGATAGACCCATGCATGGAAAAACATGGTCAATCTTACACTGGAATCTCAAATGACTCATAAGTAATTTCAAGGAATAGTTATCTTTAAAAAATAAAAGACATAATATAAATGAACTAGAAAATTACATTATATATTTTTAGAATATGATTTAGGATTTCTGGGGTGATGAAACATTAATTACAATCTTATAAAAAAATAACTCCTTATACAAAATTAATTTTTTATGATAAAAAATTACCGATATAGATTTATATAACCTAGTTAAAATAAGGTGGTAATTAGTATATGTTTATTTATGAATTCTTTAAAGATATGTGTATTAATGGGAACCTTAAATTGCTCATATAGGATAGTGATTTGAGCATTGAAATACATGTCAACAGTCTAAAAGATTTGGATCCCATTTCTTATGTTATTTTTGAGTTGGGGTATCCTCATAAGGGTTATTATCCTAGAGAAAACATAGATGATCCCTTCTACAAACATTTACCATCCTCCATTATTGAGAAGAAGAATGTGTGTCTTGAATCCCAGTTATATTCATTGGAAATATTCAACGCAATAAAAAAATGAATAAAAAAATCATAATAGAACCATGGGGATTATCGATGACCTTTTATGGGGATTCATGGGAATTATCAAATATGATCTGAGAAAATATAATCTTTAGTAATTCTCAAGATGTTATTTTACATTATCAATAAATGGGACATCCATTTTTCTTATTCTAAAAGTAAAATATCCCATAAATTTTGATCAATTTTTACTAATGATATTATCTATAAACTCTTTCTAAAAAAATGTATATTCATTTACGATAGATTCTTTATACATCTCCCTTAGATAGTTTGAAATGTATGAAATGGTTTTGTAAAAATAAATTAATATTCAAGGTATAATTTTTACTATTTAAGTGATTATTTTAAGATCAAAGAGTAATATAATGGACACAAATGGTGGGGGTGGATTGTTTTATATAAAATAAAAAATAAAATTTTGAAGAACTATTTATAATAAAATTTCACATTAATAATTTATCTTAACTTTATAGATCATAAATAAATTAAAATGTTTTTAAAAATTATATTTTAGATAATTTTGTAAATGAAAAATTCTATTAAAATTGTATAATAGAAAATGTAACATGTAAAAACAAGTAAATAAATATTTTATAAATTTTTAAATAATGCATAATGAAAATGTTAAAAGAATGAAATATTCATTATCTTTTAGAATTAGGGAAGTCTACAATTCTGAAATTATTTTATCCCCAATTGTAACCAAACTATAAAGGTATGTTTTTTTAGGAAAGAAAACCCTTCAAAATAAGATCAGGAAAACTCTATTTCCCTTTCCGATAGATCACTAAATTATAACGATCATATAAAGATATGTCATCATATACTTATAAGACATCGAACATACCAAATCAGGTTTAAAATTAGAGGTCCTATAATTAGTAATTAATTTAAACAACAACCCCGCATAGGATTACATAATAGAAATACTCACTAATAATTAAAATGGAGAAATTAATTAAGGTAAAAAGATGATAAAAAGATTCATGGAAACTCTTATATCATCCTTGAAGGTTATAAGAAATCCATGTTGGCCTTTCTTGAAACTTTGTATCATGGGACTGAGTAGAACCATATTAAAGTCAAATATCAATGTATAATATTCACTACTATATTCTAGATCATAAGAGAGGTGTGAAACAAGGCCAAGGGAGGTACAGTTTGGTAAATTAATTTAATGCATCTACATCTGAAAACTCTGGGGGTAGAGCTCACATGCCCTCTACCTAGTAGGGGGGATTCATTCTCATTTTGGTGTTTCATCCTAAGGGTTTTAAAGAAAAAGGTATTTGAACGTGTGAACCACAAGGGTGCATTGGTTAGTTTGATTCTTCCATGTTTAGAGTTGACGATCAATGTGGATAGTTTCTTTTTGGATGGTGTTATAAGATGAGGTGGAATTTTACATGAAAATTGGTGGTCTGTTATTTTTGGTTTCAACTATTTTTATGGTCCATGAATTTTTGTTAGTGTAGATCCTAGGGTGATGGAGAATAGACTTTTGTTTTGTAGATTACATAACATTTCTATTATGGAAGTGGAATCTGATTCTAAATTATTGACTGAATTAAAATTAGGGTAAATATTTTCCTCCATGGGATCAGATTAAAATTGTTTAGAGATGAAAGAGGATCATGGACCAAGGGATTCAAATTATTCACTCATTGAGGGAAGTTAATTTCATTGATGATGAATTTTCTAGAAAACGGGATCCAAACAGTCCTATAATTTTATACATTTGTATTAGATCCCTTCCAGATGACTGCAAACTTAACTTTAGGGGAGATTTCATAGGGTTTCACCACTTCTGACCCCCATCTCCCAGATCTTTTGTAAATTCTATTTCTACAGTTTAATAAAATATAAATTTTTAAGAAAAAATATATATTATATGAATCTTGGAGGTGGTTATGATGGCCTAAAAACTCTTACTTAATAACTCAACATGTTCATCTGATGATTTTAAGATTATAGACCATTATTGTGTAAAAATATTTCATATAGCTTAATGAATTTGTTAATCCAGAAAAATTATATATCTTTGCCTCCATGATTTAATAAAAATTCCATCCTAATAACATGTTTTCTTCTATTTAGAAAATATTTGACAGAATGTATAAATATAACTTCATTAGCTTGGAGATAGTTATATTTTTGACTTTGACACTTTGATAATTTATCATCAAGAAATATTTTAAAATATTCCAAAATATTAGAACTTTTTTTTTCAGAATATAGTAATATACTCCCTCCCATAAATTGACTTTACCTTATCAATAAAAACAAATATCTTGTAAAACAAATTTAAATCTAGGTTAATTATAAAATTTATAAAAACATTTGCTTCGGGAATTGTATTTTGATTTTGAAAATCAGGATAGAAAAAGTTTTAAAGAATTTTCACACAACAGCCTCTCCCATTTTGAAAATTACAATACATAATATTAAATATAATAAAATTATGAGGAAAAAATAATCTACATATGTTATAAAAATTCCATCTTACCTTTTGGTACTATTTTTCTTTTATCCCTATTTTTTTCTTACTTGATTTCTCCCACTTTGTTTTATAAAATAGATCCTCCTAAGAATTTTCATCAAAATTTTTATAACTTTATCTTCCAATAAATATTAATCCCTTTGACCCTTTGTAATTTTATAAAATAAGGGCTTTAAAGAATATATAAATAGTTCTTAAAATTTTTGGGAAATAAATTTTTTTATAAAAAAATAATTCAAACTAGAAAATTTAAAGATATTCATTAAAAAATAATAAAATGTTATAACAATCAAAATTGGTAAAACCTATAAAAATTAATTGGAAGGAATACCCATTCACTTATATGTTCATCCATTTAATATTATTTATATTTATAAACAAGAAAAATAAAAAGTGTTCATAGAAAAAATATGACATGATTTCTTCATATGGTCTATGATAATAATCTTTATCTTCTATATATCGTGTTTTAATTTCTATAACTCTATTAAATATAATTTAAACCATGTTATATCATCTTAAAGAAATTTAATCTTCTTATTTTTTACCTTAAAACTAATATTTCATCCTTTAAATCTTGTACATTTGAACTTTGGGGGTGAGAATCTAGATGAATCACTTCAAATTACATCAAACATTCGAGTTCTTATTATAATGTTTGGACTTTAAAAACATAATCTTGATAAAATTATAAAACTCTATAAACATTTTGATAATTACAAACTATTATTATAAAAAATAAAATTTCTTTTATTGATTTTGATGCTCATCATCAGGATTTATCACAAAAAAATCATACTTTCAATATCTCTTCAATATTTAGAAACTTCTCCATACAAACCTCTTATAACCTTAGAAGTTTTCTTTATCCCCATATATTATCAATAATATTATCTTGCAATTTATCTTCATTTTCACATAATAACATTAATTTAATGATTTATTTAAACTTTATTATATATGTATTAACACATCCTCTAATGTATCTGAATTTAACTTCTTTTTAAATAACTAAGTCGAAAATATTTTTCACTATATTTAAATTTTCATAAATATCAATCTTATATTTCATATACTTTCACCTTTCATGAATTTAGAAAAAAATAAATTATTTCATAATAAAATTTAAAAAATTCATTGATATAGTTGATTTTTATCTCTATTATATTCAATGTATTATAAGGACAAGAATTTATAGAATTGGATGAAACAGTTTGAAGTTGATACCATGTATTCCTAGAAGATTCAATTATATTATTATATTATTGATTAATACCATAATAATAATGTTCCATCACTTTTATTTTATTTTCCTCACCTGCATTATAACCTTCTCTACCATTATCAATATTATCACCACCCTTTTAGGCATCAATATCATCAACATAGACATAAAAAAGATCAGTATGATATTTTTCTGGAATTTGTAATCTAGAGTACTAGACAATTTCAAAGGAAGATATTATCTCTATAAATTTTAAAGAAATACTTTTTAATTATTTAATATATATGGAAATTTATCATGATCGAGATAATTCATCAATATTTAATTGTTCTTAAAATTCATGAAAAATGTAATTTTTTTCCATAATCTTCTCTTCTCTGGAAATATTTTTCATGAAACCCATCTAGACTATTCCTTATATTTTTCAAATTGATCTTGAGAAACAACCATAAAAAATTATTATATATATCCATATAGAAAAGTATAATTGATAAATATTTATGTTGAATCTTTTTAATATTAGAGTTAACCCTACTAGAAATTCAAATATTTGAGATTTTCGTTTCTTAATTACATTCAAATTTTATTATATAGCTTTTAGTTTTTTAATAAAATATATAAGAAACTTTTATTAATTTTATTTTTTTATTTCTTCTTATTTCTCACTTATTGAATTAAATTTTTAAATGCCTTCCCCTTTAATTCCAAAAAAAACTTATTTGTCCCACATAAAATTTGGACCATCAGTATTATTATCCTCTTTCACTTTCACAAACAGTATGAATGATTCATCTGACATATTCTTTGATTTATTTATTTATGTAGGAGAAGACTTTTACACTTATTTCCTCTTATAAAAAGTATATTTATGTTGTTCTATCCATTCTATTTAAGAATGTTTTCGTTGATTTTCATAAAACAAAATCTTAAAAGAGTCCTACATTAAAAATATCTTCGAAATGGTATCATCACTAGTTAAAGAGACAATGTCTCCCAAAATAGTTGTGACAATGTTAATTTTCATGAAAATCATAATGTTCACCAAAACATGAGGATAAACACCAGATACAAAATATATTTTAGATTTAAAGAACCCACCTTTAATAGTTCATTCATAATCAAAATATACATCACAAAATTAAATTTCCACATATTAAAAATAAAATATGGAACATATATATCTCTGACATTCAAAGTGTCCCTTGAACCTTTACTTGAGACAATGAAATTTGTTATCCAAATTGCTATAATTCAGTTTTTTATTGAGGTAAAATACCTTCCAAAATATTTCACTAGAAGAAAATAGAGAATCTTCAACATTTTACTTTTAAAAAGTTCTTATTGTGTTATAAAACTTATAAATAACTAAATTTTATTCACAATCCAATTTAATTTAAACTAAATCAATTGTCTTATTGATATTCAATTTTTTTCTTATTACCAAAAAAAGTAACAACATTCAAAATATATTCTTTCTAAAAATCAGTAGATGAATAAAAATTCTTTAAAAAATATGAATACTGCAAGTTAAACTCTTCATTCTTAATACATAACGATTACCAACATTAAAAAATAATAAATTTCATTAGTAGTGAATCATAATTATCACATCATACTTTCTCAATCATCCATTCTATTTCTCCAACGCAACTATAAATATAAATTGAATAAATCGTGATTTCAAAAAGATAATTATAAAAATCAATAATGATTAGAAGGAGGATAATCCGGGATGTGGGAGTTATTTATAGGAAGAGAAGTCTTGGATAAATGATAGCACCACCACCATATATATAGCCTCTTGGGAGTTATGGTTCGACTTCCCATGATCTAATGATTGAGATCAAAACCATTATTCTAATAAACGATTTACATAATTTGTTAAAAAAATCTTATAACATTAATTTTAATTATATTTCATATATACCTTTTATTTTTCAATTATTGTTTTGATAAAATATATACATTTTAATTTTTTAAAAAAATAACTAAAAATGAAATAAAAAATTATCCAATAGACGGATGTAAAAAATACATAACTGAAAATTAATTTTCATGAGATTAATTTAAAACCATTATTTCAATAGTATATTTTGGAATATAAAATTATTGAAATATTTACAAACAAAACCAATTTTAGAATTAAAAAGCTAACTAATTGTTTTTTAAAAAAACTCATCCAGAAAAATCTATAAGAAATGTCTATAAAAAATTCTTTTAATTATACTTTTTTAATTATAATTTTGTTAATGAAATTTTATATTGATAATTTTATAATATAAATATTTTGATAAAAAAAATTTAATGGGATTTTTGAAAGAATATTTTAATATAAAAAATTCTATAACGAATTTTTTTTTATAAAAATTTTGTACAAAAAATTTTCATTAGAGAATAAATATGTATAATTTTTTTCATAACCAAAATATTTGTAGAAAAATTTTCTTAAATGTTAATTGAAAGTTTTCCTTACAAATATTTTTTAATAATTTTTTCTTAACAAAATAATTTTTTTAAGGGAAAAATTGAAACCCAAAAAATATGTACTGCCCCATTTTATGGTGTTCATTTAAATAATTATTTGATTTCAATATTAACTAGATATAAATAATATTTTTTTATTGAACGTTTATATATATTGATTATTATATTCAAATGTATTAGAAGTAAGTTTTTTTTAAATATCAGGAAGTTATTTTTTTTGTGTGATCCAGAGGAAAACGTTTTCTTAAATAAAGTTTATTAGATAATTATTAATGTTTTAAATTTTTAAAACAAGTAATGGAACTTGTTTTATAATGCAATGTTGGAGTTTTAATAAAATTCAATTAAAAATAAGTAAGTGTGTGTTTTGTCAAATTATCTTCGGCATAGAATCATTAAATTGCCAAAAATAATTCTTTATCAGAGGAAATTTAAATAGAATATTTTTTATTACAATACCAAGAAACTAAATATTCTCCAAAAAATGACATATTCCACATTTATATTTTCTATATATTTTTAATCCAATAAAATCTGCATCTGAAAAACATTTAGTTTAAATTCATTTCCAAAAGAATAAAATATTCCAAGATCCATTGATCCCTTAAGGTAATGAAAAATTCATTTTATAGCCATGAATATGAATCTTTAGGATTATCTTGAAATCTTTCACATGAGTATCCCAAAAACCTAAATTCTTGATTCTTGGATGTATGTTAATATAAATTTACAATCATTCCCCAAAAAATACATTGAACATCTTATTTAGAAAATTCATCCCTATCAAATGTATTTGGGTTGAAATAGAATTACTTATAATTTTTGTGTTGTAATATAAGAATATCCTAATAATACGTTTCATATACATTTTTTGTGAAAAAAAGGTTCCCACTGGTTTTTGTGAAATTTGAAAACCATGAAAAATGGCAATTTCACCCTTCATGATTATCTTAAACTCGAATTTCATAAGTTATATAATTGAACATATATTTCATTTTGGTCTTATTCTGAATATAATTTCAAAAACATAAATTTGAACAATGATAATGTTTTTAAATTCCTTTTTAATAAAGAAAATATTTTAATATATTTCCCCCTAAATATATTTTTAATTAAAAAACTCTATTCAATCTACCACATGAGGATCTTTGGGAATGTTTATGTTCATAAAGTTCCTTTATGAGTCATAATACATTATCTTGATATTTTTTAATTCACAAAAATGGGTTTATTCTAAATAAAAATCTTTAATATATTTGAATTGCCAAAATAAAATACCACATATATTTAAAAAAAATTAAAATTTAGAAATTCATTCTATGATATAAAAATATGGATAGCTTTGTTTTCAGCGATTGGTTTATATGTTACTTTAATGTAAATGTATTATTTTGAATATGAAACTTTGCAACATGTTTATATTTATTTTTTACTATGAATCCATTTTCATCCCGCATATTTTAAATTTCTATTTTTAAACCAATAATAGGCGAAACTTTAGTTTGTTCAAAATAGTTCCAAAATTTATTCCTTTTAAATTCATTGAGTTTATATTGCATACATTTTATCCAATATTGTTCACCCGGAGACTCATCGGGATTCGTAGGATAAAATTTTGATAAAAATGAAAAAAAAAATTAAAATTCATTTATTAAGGAATTTATAGTTATAATATATTGACTTCCAGCCCCAATGATAATATTAATAGGATAATTCCATAAGATTAACTAATTCATCGAGATTTTAAAAATATGTTCTTCACCAATGGGAAGAATATATTTTTGAGGTAGAATTGTTTAAAAAGTTCAGTTTCTCTCTCATAAAAAATATATTCCATTATTGGTTGAAAGTCATTTTTTAAAATAACATCTGAAAATGTGAGAAGAAGTTATTTAAAAAAACATTAGTTTCATTAAATTTAACCTTAAATGCTTCTTAAAAATAATTGTATTATAATTAAAAACTCTATAATCCTTACTTATTGTTGAATTACCATAAAATTTTCATTCCTTGTATTTTGAAAAAAAAAATTATTAAATTTTTATTTAGTAATAATAATGAAAACTTTTCATTAACGATCAATGATGTAAGAATTCATTGGAATTCTTCTAGTCTACAGTTAATATCACACCCCATTTTTCATGTTTTGGTTTTGATCTAGTTCATTGGAAATGACAATCCTTTGTTTGTGTTTTGGGTGAGATGAATATTGAGATTTTAACCTCCATATATGTCTAATCATCCTACCCTAGTTTCCCTATATATTCCTTGGGATTTTTTGGAGAAAAGGGAGGTTACTTTAAGATTTGGTCCAATCATGAGCCAGTTTCTATATTTAAAAACAAATTTTTTTTTTATAACTCATTAGTTTTTCATAATTTTTCACTTGTTAGACTTCCCAATTGTCCTCCCCTGACATATTCAAACAAAAAAACCATTTGGATCCCATAGGAGTTCTAAAAAATGGTAGAGTTGGTTATTTGTTTAGGTATTGGTCCATCCTGTGAGCCCATTTCTTATTTTTTTTTAAAAAATTTCTTTTATATCATATTCAATTTTAAATATTTTTTTGGGATTCCACCTCCCCCTAAAAACCCTGGATTCACCCTATGCTCCTATTTCTATATTTATATCTCATCTTATTCACGGATTATAGAAAAATGTCTCTAGGATTCTCCAATAATCCATATTTGGTAAGCTAATTTGTTTCATTCATTTATCATTCAATTTTTTCTCCTTTTCCACCGAATCATCTTTCCTCGGTTCATCCAGACCACAGGATCCTCAAAAGGAGCTCTAATCCATTCAATTTCATCTAAGGATGTATATCCAAGAAAATATACTAATTTCCTTAGATTTCCATGGTGAGATTTCTTCTCATTTCTCCTGCCTCTTTCTTCTCCTTCCACTTTCAATTGGTGTTCTCTTCTCCCTCATCATGAAAGACCCTAGGTTATGTTATACAATGATTGTTTATAGTTTTTTGGTTCTTTTAGGGCAACTCTTCGTAGATATAGTGTACCGGGAACCGTGGAGGGTGATATTAGGAATGTGTTTCATTACAACCATGGTTTTGAAGAATATTTACCATTGAAAAGGTCCTTTTTCATTTTAGATTCCTCTTTTTTAAAGATATTTAAACTCTATACACATTCTGAGTATTGTTTTTTTAACCTTAAATAAATTTAATTATTGTCAAAGGTGGTTTTTATTCCTTGTTTTGTGAAAAATATTGTTGTTTTGTTATAAAATTAAATACCAAGTGTTTTTTGAATGTTATGTTATGTTTTGCACATGGTTTTTGAGTTGTGTGGTTACAAAGTCGATGCCATGTGTTTGGTAAATTTCCCAGTTGGATTTTAAGTGTTATGTGTGATCTAAAATGATTTTTTGGTTTTCTAAATTCATGGGAATGTTGCAAAATTGTTCTTTTGTGTCTTTGTATGTATTTATAATGTGGATTTGGTTTAACAAACAAATTAGTTTTTGGTTTATAACATGTGTAAGACTGAGTTTCTGAAAAATGGCCCATTAAACATCCTTATAAAAAAGGTTTCTCTTTGGATGTGCAACATGAATGGTTTGAGGTGTTTATGGAAGTTTTTTTCTACTATAAATGGGGTGTATACACCTCTTTTTTAAAAGTGAAATTTTAACCATTGGAGAATGTTAGTATTGAGAAACGCTTAATAGGTTGTTTGGAAACTTTTTTAAAAAACATGAAATGATTATTATAAAAACCTCATATGGATGTTTATCAGGCCATGCTTGTATGTATATAATGGATGGGATGTACTTAATGAGTAATCCTTGTGATCTGTTATGTGTGTGACCCATGTTGAACATTTTATTTACTTTTTTATTAATGGAATGAGATTAGTTATTTGAGTGACTCTGGGTGATGCCTATTGTAAATTATTAAAATATATATGTTGTGATTGGATGCTCAGATGTAATTGGTTGGCTCACCCTCATTAGATACATGAGACATTGTAACCAAGAATATTGAAAAATATTCTTTTAATTATTTCTTCACTAGTAGGTTAGTGTACTAAAAATTGGATGATGGTATGTGTATATATTGGGTTTATTGCTATGGGGTTTTCCCACATCCTACCTAAGGAAATATGGATGAATATATTGAGAGTTTTTATTTAATTGTTTTTGAAATGTCAATGTGGATGAGGCCGCTTGTATTGGTGTCTTATGCATTATTTTTAATATTATAGGTTCACCCATGTCTATTTGGTATTCAGTTGCTTGCTTTGATGAATATGATCCTTGTATGTACTTTTACACTTCCCTTGTTGTGTGATTACTATCATTCCTTATTATGTATTGTTTTAATGGAATTTAGTGGGTTGGTTTTGATAGGGTTGAGGAAAATGGTTTTAAAATGATTGTGTTTTATTATCTTTGTACAGATCTGAAGATGTAAACGTCACTTTCACATTGAAAATGCTAATGGCACACTAGTTGAACTAATCTAGTTTGGAAAATGAATAAGGGTAATGGGTTTTAAATTTTTATGAGTAATCATGTAGAAAATATTACTTTTATATATTTTAGTTCAAACATGAAATTGATGCTTCTTTTATTTTAATGTATCTGAATTGGAATAGATAATCAGGACAGCCTAATGAGTTTTAATACTGATTTCTATTGTTGTTTTCTGTTTTTAGACCCTATAAAAGATTCATCTTTAGTTCGATCACCTTGAGTGATGCGTGATCATTATGTTGGAGAGTGACCAGTGGGGTCGCATGGAGTTAGTTGGTCATCAGGTTTGTATGGTTTAGTTTAATATTCAGATGTACGTGATTTTTTTATATACATGATGATTAGTTCAGTTTTCATAAATGTGTATTTGGTTTTCCATTTAATTCCGTTGTTTGTTATATTATTTAAATTTGGGAGAAATCATTTTATTTTCTACTGTAATTATTCACGACACTAGTTTCTAGTCCATAGGGATCAAGAACGGTCTTCGGGCCATGTCTTGAATTGGATTGGCTTCCTAGTTTAAGGTTGAACCGGGATGGTTCAAGAAACAATTGTATCAAAGGAGGTCTTCACTAAGTGGACCTTTCTTTTTAGAGAACACTTGTTATTTTTGGGAGGTCATGGTAGATGGGGTAGGAATTTCAAAACATGAGGCATTGGTTTTAGAAGAGTGTCATGAAATCTTCCTCCTTCTGATCCTCAGGTGTCCATGGGATGTCCAGTATTATTAGTTTCTTTGGTTCTTAGGGATTGTTTGGTGATTGGGATACAACAAGGGGAGTTGGAGTAATCGCCTCCATGAGCTCTTAGGGCCTGGAAAGCCTTGTCAAGATGGGGCATTGTCCTAATAAGGCTCTCTGTGTTGGTGGTGTGTTTGACATATGGTCTCCAACCATATGGTCAAGTAACCCACAAAACACTAGTTAGGTTTTGTGGTCATCATAGACGTTTCTTGAATTATGAATATTGTTTTGAAAATACATGTGTGAAAGTCGTGGAAGTAGTTTTTCAATTATTATTAATGTAATTTTCATGATAATTTTGGGATTTAGTTAAATAAATTTCTATGGAAAAAGTGGAATGATTTAACAGGTTCAAATTTCTTTAATCTAAACATACAGTTTATTGAAATAAAATTGTTATAAAACTTGAATTATTTTTGGAAAAATCTCATTTTTTTTAAAAAAATGGATGTTTTGGGCTATTCAAGAGTATCTGATTCAGATGAATTGGTTTTGGTAATTTGTTTTGATTATCTTGTGTTTTCCTAAAACGTTATTAAGCATTTTTGATTTCAGATTATAAAAATTGACCTTTCCCAATTTTTTAATATGGAAAGGGATGTTCGAATCGAATTCGTGTTTTTGAAGTTTTTTTAAAATAAATGAAATGGGTTATAAATCATGTGGTTCCTGAAAAATTATGGGTTTTTGAGATGCTAAAAAATGTTTGGAATAAAGGGTGAGAATTTTGATGGAGACCTATGGGGTTTCTTTTTCATGGTTGGTAAAATAGTTTGTTGTTGGGAAATATGAAAATGGTTTTTGACTTGGTGGTTAGTGTGCCTATGGGAGGTACATGATTTTTGAAATGGGTTGAATTATTTGTCTTGTAAAATGAGGATGTTTGTTTTATCCTTTTGTATTTCATGGGTGCTCACATGAATGGTTTGGTATATATATGTTGATGGATGCAGGGTAGGCATATTTATTGGGTTCCCGAGGTGGCATGGGAATGTGAATGTGACTGAGACAAGATGATACACCATTGGTGAATGTGAAAAACTACCATGTTAGGTTGTTTTTAAAAGTTGTTTTTAGCTGAATATTTTCTTTTTTTAGGTAAACCGATGTTTATGTGGGTTTTTATTGTTTTAGAGGTGAGTTTTTTTTGTAATACTTTTTCATGATCTTGGAGTTAGACACTTGGTGTGATTTGAAATGGGATCTTATTGGGGTATCAGGTTTGAAGCAATGTTCAGCGGGTTTCTAATGATATGTTGGATGATATGATGTGCTGATAGATGGTTCTCCATTATCAATACTTCCTATTGATAAACCAATGGATTCATTTAAAACATTAAATCCACCTCTTCAAAAGATGACTTAACTTCTTTTATGTAATAGTGAGCTATTTGGGCATGATTTAAAATGTTTCCCGAGAGTGATAATTATTTTGGATATAGATGTTATGTTCACTGATTTTGATGCATTTCACCAAATTTCTTGTCCATTATGCTCCTCGTTCAGAGTGAGAGAAACTAGTTCTATGTATCTATGAGTTCCTATTTATACGATGGTCTTAGGTCAAGAACGCGAGTTTTGTGGGGGTGCTGGGATCCTAGCATCTGGCTGTGACATAGCTGATGCTTCAAACATCAGGGATCCATCCAAAGCCCTCAGAGTGAATCTTTTCATGCAGTTAAGACATCACTAGAGGTGTGGGGAGATCAACTAAGATCCCTCCCTCAGCATTTTGGTAAGAAATTCTCTATGTTTTATTCTGTGCGGAATATGTCGGTACAGTTCTTTTACCATCCATTCGAGATTGGTTGGTTTAAATTTTCTTGTAGTAGCCCTCTTAACAAGGGTTTTAGTTTGTTTTCGAAGAGTTTTTGTGGGTTTGTGTGGGTGAGGACTAAATCTAGTTGAAGTTGAATTCTTGTTTGTTCATTTCCTATCTGTCTCTAATGGTGGGAAGACCTACTTCGGACTTGAAGATATTTCCATTAATGTTTTTTCATATGGTAGTTGTGATTTAATAGTGGATAACCTATTATTCCCCCCCCCCCCAGTAATTGGACTTCGTCAGTGAAATTCTGTTTGGGTGATCGTTTGGTTCATTTGGAGAAGGCCCAATATTCTGGTTCATGGCATGGTTATAGAGGTAGTGTCCTGATCTTTCTGTTGATTCTAAGTAATTGGTTATGAGTTGGTGTTTTTTTTGATCATGAGGCTTATGTTTCATTTATGGTGGTTGATATGTCTTTTTCATGAGAGGCTTCACCCTATTGATAGGAAATCCTTAGGTTTTGATCATTCAGCTGGAAACTGTTTTGGATTTTTAGGGGTGGAAATCATTAATGGTGGGGAGAATTGTCACACCCTGTTTTTCATGTCTTGGTTTTAATCTGATTATTTGGAAATTACAATCATTTTCTTATGATTTAGTTCAGATTTATGTTGATTTTTGAACATCTATCAATGTATAATCATCCTACCATGGGTTCCCCATATATATTTTGGGAGTTTTTGGAGAAAATGGTGGTCACACTAAGATTTGGGCCAACCGTGAGCCCATTTCAAGATTTAAAAACAAAAGTAGTTTATGTAATAAATCCTTATTTTTTCAACAATTTTACTCATTAGACTTCCCACATGCCCTAAAATGTCCTATTCAAACCACAATATCCATTTTTATTGGAAATACAAATAATGGTGGATTTGGTATATTTATTTAGTTATTAGGCCAACTCATGAGATGATTTTCAATTATAAAAAAATAATTTTTTTCTTATATATATTAAAAATTGTTTAATATTTTTTTATGATTACACCTCTAAATAGATCCCAAAAACCCTAGGCGCATGCCAAATTTTTATTTTCCCTCTTTGGAGCTCATCTCAGTCGCGGATTTGAGAGAAATTTCTCAAGGATTCTCAAATCGTCCAGATTTGGTAAGGTATTTTGTTTCATTCATGATTCATTCATTTTTTATGTCTTCCCTCCCAAATCATTATTACTTGTCTAATAATGACTAAGGTGCCTCCTAAATTATTTCCAAGACATTATATTTCTTCTATGGTTGAAGATCTATGGGAAGACGAAGAGTAATTTAGTTTCCCAGGTGAGATTCCTTCTCCTCTCTCATCCATCTTCCTTCTCCATCCATTTTATTTTGATTACCTCTTCTCCCATGGTCATGGAAGACCTAGGGTTATGTTATACCATGATTTTTTATGCGGTTTTGGTTTTTTAGGTATGGTATTCATAGATCTAGATTGCTCGTAAACATAGAGGGTGATATCAGGTGTGTGTTTCCTTTCCGCCATGGTTTGGAGGTAGGTTTCCCATTGCACATGTCCTTATTTATTTTACATACATAATTTCAGGGAATTTTCACACTATTAAAATTCTGAGTATTGTGTTATAATCCTTAAATAACATTATTTTTTGTGAAAAGTGGATTTTATGAATTTTTTTGTGAAAAGTAGTGTTGTTTTGTTATAAAAGTGAACACCCAGTGTTTATTAAATGATCCATTATATGTTTCACGTGGCTTGTGATTTTTAGAACTTTTTAAGGTATTTTTAACATTTTCACGTAGCTTAAATAAAATTATAGCATGAAATTAGTATTTTAATTCCTTTTCAAGTGCTTAAAATGAATTGTGTCATTACAGATTGCATTCTATGTGTTTGGTAAATTGTCTGGTTGGATTTTATATCTTGTAGAGGATTTATATTGATTCATTTGGATTTATAAAGGCTTGAGAAGCATAAAAATGGTATTTCTTCCTTATATAAATTTCCAATGTGGATTTGGTTGTAAAAAAATTGGTTTTTGGTTTATAACATGTTTTGGACCGAGTTGACGAAAAATAGCATGTTTGGAATCCTTATTAAAATGGTTGTGATTTTGATGTGTAAATGGAATGATTTAAAATATTTATTGAAAAATTTTCTTCTATAAATTGTGTGTATACACCTATTTATTAAAATTCAAAATTTTACCTTTGGAAAATGTTAGTTTTGAGAAACGCTTAATGGCCCATTTGGCAATTTTGTGAAAAATGGGAAAATTGTGTATTACGAAAACCTCATATGGATATTTCTCATGCCATGATGGTATGTATATAATGGATGTTATTTACATTATGAGGAATCTTTGTAATCCATTATGATATTGACTCGTGTAGGAATATTTATTTTATTTTTGATTAATGGCATGAGATCAGTCCTTTGAGTGACTCGGGGTGACATCTTTTGTGAATTATTATTATATATATGTTGCGATTGAATGATCGGATGGCATTAGTTAACTCATCCCCATTAGATACATGAGACATGGGAACTAGGAATACTGAAGGAATTTTCTATAAATGATTTTGGTACTGGTAGTTTATGGTACTTCCTACTGTCCCATAGTTGGTGGATATATTGGGTTTATTAATATGGGATTTTACCTTGTCCTACCTATGAAAGGATGGATTAGCGTTTTAATCATTTGGTTTCATCATCAGTGACATGTCAATAGGTATGTGGTCTCATGTATTTGTTTCTTCTGGATTATTCTTGATCTCTTGGTTTCACCCATGTCGGTTTGGCTTTCAGTTGCTTACAGTGAATAATATGATGCTTCTATGATCATTTACATTGCCCTTGTTGTGTGATTACTATCATGAATTCATGTGTATACTTTTTCTTGGAAAGTGGTCAGATGGTTTTGATACGGTTTATCAAAATGGGTTTCAAATGAATGTATTTTATCCTCTTTGTGAATATATAAAAATGTAAACACCACTTTCCACATGAAAATGTTATTGTCACACTAGTTGAACGAATCTATTTTTAGAAATGAATACTGGAAATTAATTGTAAATTTATTTGAGTAATCATATAGAAAACCATAATTTTATATATTGTATTTCAAACATTAAATTAATGTTTATTTTATTTTAAATGATTTACATTGGGAATAGATTATCAAACTAGTCTGTGGAGTTTTAATACTCACACCTATATTTCTTTTCAGTTTTTAGCCCTTGTACATGTTTTAGATTGAGATAGGTCACCTTGATTAACATGTGATTGATGTGTTAGAGAGTGAACAATGGGGTAACATGGATTTAGTTGTTAATCATGTATTGTTGGTTTAAAAGTATTATTCAATTGTACATCATGTTTTGTTTAATACATAATGACTAGTTCAGTTTTTGTAAATGTGTATTGGGATGTCCATTTATTTCCATTGTTTGTTTTATTATTTAAATTTGGGTGAAATCATTCCATTCCATATTCTAATGATGCTCGACACTAGTTTCCTACCCATAGGGATTGGGGACACCCTTAGGTCCATGCCACATATTGGTTCTAGTTCATGGTTCGAGGTCGATCCACATGGGTTTGTGACAATTACTAAAGATTTAAATTAATAAAATATCATATTAAAAAATTATTTATAGTATTGGAATTATAGAAAACTACATCATCCCAAAAAATATTAATAATTGAGTTTTCACTCAACATGGTTGTAGTAATCTTCTTAAGAATATTTTTTTTTTCTTTCAACTACACCATTGATTGGGAGTTATAGGTTCTAATAATTTTTCTATTATACATTATTTATTAAAACAATATTCAAATTAATAATTAAAAAATTATTCTCCATGATATATATGAATATTTACTAAAGGTAAATTTTTATCATTCTTAACATGGGATAAAAATGTTTTAGAATATAAATATGTTTGCGAATTTTTTGGTAGAAAATAGACTTATTTATATCAAGTGTAGTGATCAAAAAAAATTTATACATAGTATAATTAAACAATATATCCAGTTTTTGTTGGACTAAATAATTCCATGTGCTCTATATTTGAAGCATTAGATGTTGAAACATCACTAATTGATTTAAAAATGGACTTATGTGGATTTCAAAATTTTAAAAAAAAATATGGATTTAACAATGGATCTAGTATATATATAAATAGTCCTTGTTGATAGAGTTTAGAAAATTTTATAACATTACACTATCCAAAACATATATTCCACAACCATGATTTATCAACTATTTCCCTAATACAAGGTAGATTATGTCTTCTAAAGTCTTATAAATTAAAAATTTAAACATTCTCATGTTTGTCAGTAGAAATAATAAACTTATATTCTAGAATATGAATAGAAAATTTTGAATTCTAAAAGTTCATAGTATAAACCTCATCACATAAATGACTTATTATAATAAGGTTGTGGTTATGTCATATAACACACAAAAAATATGAAATTAAATATTTTCCAATAATTTTGATATTAAGTATAGAATATATTTCACCTTGATCATTGTCATTATACATATGTTTTAATAATTTCAAATGAATAATCTTAGGGACGAAATCCTGTAATTTGTTCAGGTTTCAAAAATAACCACTATACATGTACCAAGTTTTATTGTTTTTGAAACAATATTATTTTTATTGAAATTAATAGTATTAGAATTCTGATACCCAAAATTTCATTGTAACGACATAGTTAGATGAAAAAATTTTAGGAATCCATAATTTCCCAATATTATGTTGAGAATTTTATAATTCTTTAGAAAAATAGGATTTATATAATATTTATTATTTGGCATTATTTAAAGAAATATTTTTCAGTGACCACCACTTCGACACTTAGTACAAAACGGTGAAATTTTGGATTAAATTTATTATTTTAAAAATGTGGTTTCAAATTAGTAAATCCTTTTCCACAAAGATTACTATGAGGTTTATTTATTTATTGTATATTATCAAAACTTTCCTTACCAAAAATGAATTTTGAGAATAATTTCTTTAGATTTGAAATTCCATAATTTAGTTGAATAACGAACTATTTATTATCATTATATGTAGTGTACATTGATTTTCCTAATTAGTCTAAAATATTTTATTTTTCTAGATTATATTTATATAACTATTTTTGATATATTTTAAATTTATGTAATAAGCTTATAAATACCCACATTTTATTAATAAAGATCTACTTTATACATTTCATCGTTTTTACAAACATTATATTTTTTTCTAAATTTTTAGAAAAAAAAGAAACTTTTTCCGAGCCATTTTATATATTATTCACATATATAGTAGATTCTTCATCTAAAGAAGTATAATTATTTTAATTTTTTATATCAGGATAATTTTCATTTAAATTAATTTTGGTTAAGGTTTTTGTTGATACAATAACCATAATGAAATATATTTTTTAATTTTCAACAGGATGACGAATATTATTTTGACTATCAGACACACTATTTGAAGAACTATCTCTTTCACTTTCACTGCAAGTGCCCGAAGCATTTTGAATTTCATTAATTTTGTCATTGAAAAACATCATTGATCATTTACATTATTTTTTATCCTTCTTATATTTTCTTTTCAATCATTGATTGTTTGGTATAATATGACCATATATTTTTCACTCAAGAATTATCTTCTTTGAAGAATATTTCTTCTCATTTCTATCCATAAAATTGTTCTTATACTTGTATTTCAAATCCTTCATTATTACAATATTGTTAATTATTTAAGATAGTTGGTAAATTTAATTCATACATTAATTAGAATAACTAATTTAGCTTCAAATCAAAATTTCTACTTTTTATAAGATTTAGAAACCTTTATAGTTGATATAATTTTCTTAGAAACAAATGATGTAGTTTAAAAGGAAACTCTATTATTCTTTTTAAACTTTTTAAATCTCTCCTCAATATTCCTTAATTATTCATAACCATTCTTATTAAATCATATTAGATTAATTTTTTAATTTGATTTATATATTTCAGATTCCAACTATATAGTCATAATATCAATGATCTTCTCAACTAGAATTTCCTCAATAATAACTTTATCACTAAGATTCTATATGATATTAAAAATTATCAATAATATCTAATGGGTATTTACTAAAGATTCTCTAGGTATAAAATCAAAATTTTTGTAATCTACTCTCAACATATCTCTTCTAGTATAAAAGGCTATTTATTTCCCCAAAGGTTTAATATCATGTATTTTAAAGATAATGATTGAATCTCTACATGGTGAAATATTAAAGTAGTTTTCTTATATATATCCACAATGTATATATAAATCTCTAATTTTGCAACTATTCTAACTTTTCTAGATTGTAAAAATTGAAATACTTCTTTTTTAGGAATATGATAACTTCAATAAGCATAAAAAATTATTTACCTCATTATTAATAACATAGGTTTTCATACAGTCTCTCCAATATTCATTATTAGAACCATCAAGAGTTGATATTTGGCTAGGATTAAGATTTTCATGAGTTATAAAATTTAATTCTCTCATCATTTTAAAAATTAAATATAATCTTTCTAAAAGTACACATTAGTGTATAAATTGTCTATATAAAATTTATAAAGTGAAGTTAATAAAAAAATTAAAAACTAGAATGTTAGGAAGTGGAACCTTCATTGATACCAAATATTGGATTAAAGAGTAACTCAATGGATATAGGTGGGGGTTGAATTGTCATTTATTAAATAAAACAAACTATTTTTTGAAAATATTTACTGTAAAATATTGGATAAAAATTTTATACGTACATAATATTTCATAATTTCGACATACAGTTCTTAAAAAATTCTCAGTTTAGGAAAGTTGGAAAAAATAATGCATAAATAAACAATTTCACATTGGAAAATGTAACGAATAAAATAATTATATAAATAATTTATAAATTTATAATAAAAAATATATTATATTAAATAATAATGAACTATTCAATTTTTCATTAAAGTGTTCTATAATCAGAACATTATTGATGTATTATTTTAAGCAAACTATAATGGTCTATATTCCTAAAGAAAGTAATCCCTTGATACTAAGATCAGAAGAACTCTATTTCACTAACCATGAGAACCCTTGACACACTATATCGAATAAAAATTAATCTTATTATCCCATAAATTACTCAATCACACTAGATCATATTGAAATTTAAGAATCAGAGAAATCATAATGCGTTTATAGAAAACCATTATAGATTATGACCTAACATAAATACTCAATAAAAATTACAATGAAATGGTCACTAAAGGTAAAATTATATTAAAAACGATTCACATTAACTCTTAGATCATATGTGATGAAAAATCTGCCACCTCCTTGACCCCTTCTCTTATTTATAGGAACATTTACAATGTTTTATTCTATGAAACTTAGATGTGGTTGTAATGGACTTAGAACAGAATCATTCATGATACCCCCTTATGTTCATTTGATGCCTCTAAGATTATACACCATCATAGTGTAATATATTTATACGCTTCATAACATGTTCTTTAAAATATAGTTATTTATCTCATATGATAAATTGATATTCCTTTGGGTCTAAAAATAGACTTCCTATAAAACATATATAAAAATAATGAATTGTAATTGATATAAAAACATATAATTTAAATAAATGTATTGTTAATGTAAAAATTAGGTTATAAAATATGGAATTTAATTTCAAATCAATAATTATCAATGAAATTAATAAAATGTTAGTGGGCTCCAATATCATGGTGAATGTTTACATAGAGAATATGTATTATACTTTTTATTATAGTTTCTTAATCAATGTTATATGTCATTTGGGTTTTTTTTTAAATCTATTATCTATGATTTTATATTTATCCTTAAAATTGGTTCTAAATTTACTCATTAGGAAGGGAATTTTTATTCTATAAATCCAGAATAGGTCTTCATTAATATGACCTTATCCCACCCTCTTTATTTTATCTTTCTGAGGACTCACAATTCTAGAATATTGATTTGGTAGTTTCTTCGTTCTTGATAATACTTTATAAAGGCTTATATGGATCTATTGGGATCTCTCACACGCTGTTTCCTAATTACATACAATTTCGTTTAAATTAAATTTGAAGAATAATTAAAGGATTCCAAAGACTATTTGTTTAATATGATAAGTGGATTGGATGAAAGGAAAACCCCATACAAAGTAGTGTTTAAATTTCCCTATCTTGTTATTCTATCTAGGTTATTTGTGTTGGGACCAGGTTGAATGAAGATGAAAGTTTGAAGAGTTAGCTTTTGCAGAGTGTTGTATTTTGTTGTCAAAGGCGATAAATCAATTCACTTTGTAGAAGGATCATAAATCAGACGATGCTTTGCTGGTATGTATTTCACACAAATCATGAGTTAGGAGAACTTTTGATGCAATCCTTATGAAGGAAAGGGGGAGAAATGATGATGCTAGTCATATAATGTTTTGATTGGAAGGAATGATGCTGTTGGAAGATAGGAAAGATTCAGTTCCCATTGCAACTCTGACGATGCTTAAGCTGATCTATCAAAAGATAAATATCACGATAGTGGGATTCGTGATAAGAGCAGAAGAATGGTTATGGGAAGAAGTAAAGAGATAAAATGGCAAAGCAATAGACAATCTGGGGATGGCAGAAAAACACAGTTTAAGGTGGCGCCGTTTTCCAGTGTTTGCCAAATTTTTGGGCCTGAAAATCGGGAGATGAAGAAATGTGCTTGGAAATGGATGTTGCGCATAAGATTGAAGATGGTTTATACATGAAAAAGAGTTATTCAAGGTCAGAACGATGAAAAATGACAAAGGAATGGAGTGCGCGGAAATTTAGGCACGTTTCGCGCAAAAATAAAGTGGTGCGTGCAATATCTGCGGGATGCGTGAAATAATAGCGGGTTGTGCGAAAAATCTGCGGGATGCGCGAAATATTGGCATAGTGCGCGAAATTGAGAAATGAAGTTTTCGTGCAAATGATGGTTAGAGATCAGATGATCAAAAATTGGCAAAGGCATAAAATGCGCGAAATATTGGAGCAGTGAGCGAAATCTGATGTTGCAGGAAAGATTGGGTTTGCGCGCAATATCGAACGCGGTGCGGAATTTTTCGTGCAATTGGTGCTTCATGCTTAGAAGGATGAAAGATGGAAAAGGCATGAGGTGCGCAGAATATTGAATCATGGCGCGAAATATGAAGTTGAAAAAAAGAGTTTTTACGCGCATGGAGGCGGTTTTACGCGCGGATTAGTGTTTTTTGCGCGGGTTCAAAAATGCCTATAAATATGAGGATAATCCTTGTTAGTTGTTAATGATCGACACTTAGAAGAAATCTCGAGCTCTGGTGCGCGTAAATTATACGCTAATTGAGTTATGCGAAAAGAGAAAAAGTTGCGCGCAAAAGGAAAGGTGCGCGAAAACGTTTTTCGCGCCAAAAGGGTTTTACGCGCAAGTCATTTGAATTGCGCGCAAGTCACCCTAAAGGTTGCACGAAACATTTGGGGTCTTCGCACGTATTCAGTTTTGCGTAAGAGGGTTCTTACCGGCTTCTGGGTAAGAAAGTGAAGATTTGTACTTCAGAGAATACATCTGTTCAATTGTAAAGAAGCGCTGAAACATTGTGTTACCCTATTTGTGCTAAGAGGGAGCACATGCACTATTAGATTGTTTTTAAAGTGCTGCACGAGTGTAAGGGTATATCCTACTCATTGTATTCCACATCAAAGGATTGTTTTCTAGTGGATTGTGTGGTACTGGATTGTTTCCGTACCATACCAAGGACGTAGCTACTCTTGTTGAGTAGTGAACCTTGTAAATCTTGTGTTCCTGTGGTTGTGTGTGTTCAGCAGGGAAGAAACTCTTTAACAGGAGGTGAAGGTTGTTTCAAAAAAAGGCGAAACTTAAAAAGAAAAAGATATCACTGATTCACCCCCTCCCCCTCTCAGTGATACTTAGATCCTGATTGGGAACTTCAATTTGTATAATGGATATGTTAGGGGAATAAAAAGGAACTTTTTCAATAGAGTACCTTGGATACACAATCTCTTTAGGAATGTATAAAATCAAAACATTAACAATATTTTCCAAAATATCATTGGTACAATCACCTACTTGAAGAGTACAATTCCATCCTTTTGTGGGAGAATAGCTCTCCCCGTATCTATATTGAATTCCATTCCCTTGAATTATTTGGATTTCATCAGATTTATGAAATGTATATTTAATCATATTGACAATTTTATTAATACCATCCTCATCGAATATCATATTGAAGCAATATATCACCAGTATAGTCTGAAATGATTATCTTGTCCCTCAGTAAAGGAGGTAGTGGTTTTAAAAACCTAGAGTAATCCATGAAAGATAGGCATGCCAAACATGCATAGGATTTCATCACTATAATCTTTTTTTAGTTCTTATTTATGATGATTAAATTTAGGGTTGTGTCAGATGCTATTAACAAATTCCAAAGCTTCTCCTATTAGATGTGGAAGAACCTATGAGGCCATATTTATAATCACTTTCCGAACTCCCACTACGTGATCAGGCATAATGAAGTATTTTTCTATAAATAATATTGAGATGTAGATTTTTCTTTTTTCCCTCGTCTATATATTCTCTTTATTGGATTAGACTTAGAAATGGATTCCTTACTATCACCAACTATGTTCTCAATCTTTAAAATCAAGGTATACATGACAAAATTACACTAATTAACAAATAAGATATATATTATTTCACCATACCCCTATTTGTTCATTTTATTGTATTGGATTACTCAAAGCTACTACACCTAATGAAAAAAAATTATTTTCTTGGACCACTTTACTAGGACTCAGCTATCTTGATTAAAATGAATTTTCTTACCCAATGAGTTTGATATTCTTCCATTATTATTCTTAAAGAACATCGATTTAAGTGAATACATGTTTCTTCCAAATGACATTATTTCCGGAGGCATCTATCAGAATCCAAAAATCATCTCTTCCTCAACTATGAATGATCACCTTATATAGGAATGAAATAGAATAAAATAGACTCATTTCGTTGGATTCGATAGTCCCATGGAATATCAAAACCCCTATCTTGGATGCTATATTTCGTTTTCTCCTCACATGTCCAGTTAAAAGTTGATTATAGATGCGCCATGTTACAACTTCATTATGATAAGTTGTTGTATTATTCATGACTATATTTTATTTCTCGTGTTTTCATTATATACATTTTTTTGGTCAAGGGAACTCTCTTATAATATAAAACAAATATCTACTTGATGGGATTACCCATTTTTTGATAGATGTATCATCCACAACAAGACTAAATTTGGATTCTACTTTGATTTTTAACTTCAAAAATGACATTCAAGCCCCCTACAGGCCAATTTATTTTATTACCAATAAATGAAAACCCCCATTTATGAAATCAGGTTCCAAAACATTTTTTTGTGAAGAAACAAAGACTTATATATATTGTCTTCTTTTATTATTTTGATTTCCCCTCACTATATTTTATTCTTTTACCTCAATTTCCTATCTTTTAAAATTTAAATTTTGTGATGACTACATTGGCCTTTTACATATTATTAAGTCTTTGTTTTCCCTTTTCTTATTGGGTCTCTATAATAAAAATAATATATTTTAGTTATTCAAACATTCATGATCATTCCATCACTGCCATTTCAAATTTCTTAAGAATTTTACCATCAAGTCCATAAACAATACACTTTTGTTGAATGGTTGGTATACACCAGTTACAAAACTAATATGTACATCTATTCTATTTCATTAGACCTATTGATTCATTGCAGGACTTTCAATAATTGGGACCCACCAATAAGCTGAACATCTTATACATTGCTTTTATATTTAATCATAAAAAAATTCATTCAAAAAATTATATATAAATGAACATTTAACTATATTATATAAATAATATGGAAGATCAATATTTTATTAGTAGTTAAAGAAAATTTCTTGATAATATTCCTTCAAATGATACTATATATTGAAATGTTATACAATCATAACAATGTAGACGTTGTGTAAATCATACCTTTCAAATAAATAACACTTAATATATGAAAATATAGGATGAAATTATATCCAATGAAATGATGGATTTTGATGTGGAATGAAAACATGAGAATGCTAATTAACAAAAAACCAAGAATCCGTAAAGGGTGAATGAGAACCATAAATTCGTCATAAATTATCGTTTTTAATATAACCGAGACTTTTAAAAATATTAAATAAAATAAAATATAAAATATAAAATACTTTCCTTGTAGCTTTATATAGAAATGATGCAATAAATTACCATTATAATTATTTTCATTCCTTAAATAATAATGCACTTTTCTTTTGATAAAATTATAAATATAAATTCCATGATCATTAAAAAAATTATTCTCATTGAAAATAATGATTGGAAATTTTAATTGAATATTAGACATAATGATCTGTCTTGATGGTGGGAAAATTCATCAGTATGTATAAGTTAAATTGAATATTCTATTAAAAAAGTTCTAAAAAACAAAGAAAAAATATTTTTTTGAATGAATTTAGAAATATTCCTTTTAAAAAATTAGAAATAATTTAAATACTATTGGAAAATATCTTAAAATAATCATTTTATTATTGAATATATAATTATTTAGAACAAATTAAATAACATGAAGTTGGAATAAAAATATAGTCAACCAAATTGAAAATATGGCCATTTTTTCATAAAAAAGATGATTTTGATATTTTATGAACTATATAGAGGGTAATGGTATTAGTTATTTAATCTTATTGAAATAAACATAGATAAATCACATATTTAGGGTTTTATGTATAAGGATCATATAATTTCCAATAATATAAATTTAACATAGATAATATCTTGATGAAATCAGATTATAAGATAAATACCTTACTGTCTTGGTATCATTTAAATCAGAACCATTTAAATGGAAAAAATGATTGAAAAAATTAATTCCATGAATAAAGATGAGTTCATGATATAAAATTAAAAATACAAAATCATATACAACATGTCAAATAAATTATATGAGTAATTAAAAATATAGCTCATTTAACTAGAAATGAGAGGAAATTACCAATAGGTAAAATTGAACTTGATTAATATGATCAATTAACCTCAAATGTAATATAATAATATTTTTTATAACTTATTAATATAAAAATATTCATAGTTTTAATACCAAAAATGGTTCTTATATACAACCAATTCATTAACAATGTTTTATTTACATCATCATCCCAAGTGTTAACTGGTTAGTGTTTCATATGTCTTTTAGTTTCGTAGTTCCAGTACATGAATATAGGTCATGTATGTTTCATTTATTAAATACAAGTAATTAAATAAATATAATTTATATAAATTAAACAAAAACTCTGAATGATTCATTATACTTATACATGATAAAGGAATCACATCACTTTGTGGATGTGGCAGTCCTCATATAGGCATGGAGGACATTATCATTTTCTAATAGAAGAAATGGTATGATGGTAAGTAATACATTATATTTTAAAATTAATAGATATTTAATGAATATAATATAACATTAAAGAAACATTCATTATAACCATCCCTATGAGATGGTAATGAAGAACTAAAAACATTACTTCATGGATGTGGTTGTCCACACATACACATGAGTGATATTTTCATTTTACGTAGGATGTAAAATGAGATGAATATAGGTTGTATAATTATTATAATATAATTTATGTATATATAAGACACTGATGATTTTATTCCATCATGGTTAGGATAAAATTGAATGATGTATTCGATGAAATTAGATGAAGGAACCTTGTTAAGAGTTATACCTGTTATTTTGATGTCTTCCTTTGTCTTACACCATAACACTTCTTAGAATCACATTAGGTGAAGACTGGAAGCACTATGATGTGGATAATGAATCTATGAAGGTATTTTTATATGTATTTTCTATGAAATGTTGATCATGAAATGTGAGGAAGAGATGAGATTTGGTTACCTTTTATAGGTGAGGTGAGTGACAAGAATGTAACCGCTTTAAATAATAATTAGAAATATATTTATAACACATTTTAAATTTATAAAAAGTTACATATCATCATATATAAGGATTATGAGGTCTAAATATGATCATACAATATAATTTAGATATGTGTTCATCCATTTTAATGAATATATTTGGTTTTAAACCCTTTCATAATCCTATTCATAATAAATTGTTGTAAGAAATCATTCACTCAGTAATAGTCATGGAAGCAATTAAAAAAATTACAAGTGGAAAATATATGAACTATTTTTGATAGGATTGTGAATTTCCCATCCACACGAATCAAGAGATGATTTTTATAATTTAATATTTATTTAGAAAAAAATGAATCATTAAACCCATTTAAAGTCATTTGCGGTACTATTTATAAAATGTTCATTTAAATACATTAATATAATAATAAAATGTGGTTACGTCTACTATGAAAGAAAATAAATATTTATAATTATCCATGAAATTTATAAAAGATAGTAATTTATCAAAACATATTAATTTTAAGGTATTTAATAAAATTCATTGATTTTTCACCTGCTTACTAAAGTTCTGCATTAGTGATGAGTAAGAATTTAAAGAAATTATAAAATTACAATAATTTAAAAATAAATTCAAAAGAAATATTCTAATTCAAAATAAACATTTTGGACCATTAATAAAAAACTTATATTCCAATGAAAAATTATTATTTATAATAAAACTACTAGACGGTCAGTTTGTATTTATTCTTCCGTTAAATTAAAATAAATGTCATTATCGTAGAAGAATACCACCAAAATGGCATATATTAGAATATATGATAACTATGGTCTAAATCATGTTTTCCATCCAAATAAATGATACTATTGGGATTATTTTGAGGCTGTATCACATAGCTTTAACCACAACTAACCTATTTTATCTATTACCATGTGGATAAACAAAAAACACAGTTATAATTGATTATGATTAAAAATATCATTAATATAATGACAATTTATTTCTTAATAAAATTTAATATGAAATAATTTTTTCAAGATTTATATCCTATAAATCAATGTAATTTATTTTAATATAGTATTTAAAAATTCAAGAAAACTATTTTCTAGAAAAATGTGATTTAAGCATAATAATGAACTTATACTAAAATGTAATATCATTTTGATTACCATAGAATTAATAAGATTACATTGGAAAATAGGTATGTTATGTTACATAAAAATTAAATCCAATGTATAATGATGCTTTAAAATTAATTTATATAATGAAATGAAATGATAGTTCTTCCAAAATTGACATTTTTCATTATTCAAGGAAAAATCAATCTTTTTAGAAAAATATCATAACTTCTTAGTAGGAATATTATTAAATGATGATTTAAAAAATTATGTTCGTTTATAAAATATGATTTCCGCAATTATCATAAAAAGATCTATTAATATTCCATCAAAGGATATGAAATTTCCATGAAAATATACCGACTAAAATCAAAATTCATGCTTACTCAATTTAACATACATCTCAGTTTACTCAATTGAATTTAGGAATGATGGTCATTCTATTTATGATCCTTAGTATATCTCAAGAAATCATCCATAATTATCGTAGAAATATTATCATGGGAATCCCTACATTGACTATAAGTGTTTATTTTCTTCCTTCCTAAAGGACTTCAATAAACAATGTCACCCTCATGTTTATCCTAAATTCATAATAAATATTGATCCATGGAAAAAATTTCCTAAAAGTTCAAAAATACTCTACAGGATTATCATAATTATTAGGTTATATATGTTAATAAAAAATATATTTCCCATTGTTTTTAGTAAATGTATTCTAATACAAATTTTACAAGTCCCAACACTAGTACTCAAAAATCAATACATATATTATTACATTTGTACAATATACAAAGTGTCACACTACATTGTATTGATCTATTTAGTAGTCTTGGAGGACTATATTCATTACTGACATCCATATTACATTGTAAATTAAAATAATTGAAAAAAATGTCTTCCATCTTCCAAAAACATTCATTGACTCTATATTTATATCTAGGGGAAAGGAAAATAAATAATTCATGAGTAAATATTCTCATTCAGTGTTATGTACAATATAATATATGAAGAGAAAATAATGATTAATACATATAGAAGAGTGAATTAACAAAACCCAAGTCAATCAATCAATAACATTCCTTCAAATTACATTTATCTCTAATATAAAAATGAAAATAAAAGAGAAAATTAAAATTGAGTTCTTACTAAAGAGAATCTATATATCCAGACATTCATGATCTTTCCATCAAGGCATTATATTGGTTTTCAAAAATATTTCCATTACAATCTTCTCTAAGAAATATTCATTCCATGGGTAGGTATAAAACAATTGACGAACTAATGTGTACATCTATTTTGTATAATATGACCAATCGATGCATTAATATTATATATAAGACTAGTCCCCATCCATCACTCCCACATCCTACACATTCATCTTATATTGAATAATCAATACAATTCATTCTAAAAATTATTTGTAAATGAACATTTATGTATATTGAATCGAAAATAATGAATACACATATTTCCCTAGTAAATAAAATTGAATTCGAAATAAGCATCATTCAACTGATACCATATACAGAAATGGCAGACAATTGAGACAATTTCATCATTGTAGATATCATACCATATGAATCCATGAAACATTAAATATAGATATGAGGATTAAATAATATCCAATGGAATGATGGAGAATGATAGGTATTTTGATAATGAGAATGCTAATGAAAAAACAACCATGAATTTGTAAATGATGAAAGAAACACATAAATTCATAAAAAATATTTTTTTTGTAAATACAATGAATTTGGAGATATAAAAGAAAATAGAAGAAAAACATTGGAAATTACTACCTTGTATCTTTATATAGAAAGAAGGTTATAAATCACTTTACCAATTAAAATTAATTTTTTCAATAATACATTTAAAAATATTTATTTTAAAAAATTATAAATATTGTAATTTCTGGTTCAAATGAATTTGAATAATTCTTTATTGATAGAAATGAAATTTATTGAGAACATTTAAAAGAACATGGAAATGGAAGAAAAATTTAATCGATCAGTCAGAAAAAATTTGTATCTTTCTATTTTACAAAGAGACTAAAATTTATTGAAAATAAAAATTATAAGAACAACTAGAGGATAAGAAAATATTTTTTGTTTAATGGAAATTGATCATATAATTCCCCTTAATGGACTTTTATATTATATAATCTATAAATAAAATTTTATTTATCAAAAAAACACTACTACTTTGGAAACATTTGAATCAAGCCTCCTTAAAGAGAAAAAAAGGTTCAAAAAATTGAATTAAATTAATAAAGAAGAATTAATTATATAAAATGAAAAAGGGTTAGTACATGAAATATGTACAATAAATTAGGTATAAAATGTAAGATATTTCTAAATTCAGTGAATATGAGATGTACTAACACTTAAATAAATTCCTACTTGTTTCATATGTTATGTTAAACTCTTCAATAATAAATTTACTTTTGTTTTAAATATAAAGTAGAACCATATTGATAGGTATAATACCATATATTCTTCACCTATAACACCCATTTATTAACAATTCCTTATTAACATCATTATCTCAGGTGTTAACAATTCCATTTCTCATAAATTTCATGGTTTTATAGTCACGGTCCTTGAATATTTGTCATAAATTAATCATTTATATAATATTTAGAGTGACATAATTATCATTTTAACACTTAAAATAGAAATTTAGAATCATTTTTTAAATTATAAAATGGTAATTGAATCATAAATATTTATAAAGAGAGTAATCTACACATACTCATGGATGACATTTTTATTTTCCCACAAAAGGAAGGTAAGAATTTAAGTAACATAATGTATTCTCATTGTCATAATTTTTTTAAATTATATCATATATATTAATTAGTTTTATCATATTAAAAATATTGTTGCGTTGGTGATGAAAAATGAAACTCATTGCTTCATTGTGGTGGTAGTCCACACATATGAATTAGAGAGGTTCTAATTTCCCATGAGATGGATAATGAGTTTACTAATTGTTTTTCATCATCATAATAAAATTTAATTGAATAAAGTATGATTATGTAATTATTTCATCATAGTTTGGATATAATTTAAATTGGTATAATAATAATTAACATAAAAGAACTCTTTTAAGAGTTATACCGTTTCATTGGAAATCCTTCACTAGAATGAATCTTTATCCTTATTATGATTGAATTGGGGGAAGAAAATAATATATTGTATGTGGATAATTAATATATGATGTTATTTATGTGTGTATTATCTTCACTAAGATGGTCATAAATTTTGAGGAATAGAGGAGTTTTGGTTCAATTTATCTATTTGTTTAACCCCTTCATTAACCCTCTCTAACCAAAAATGTCATAAAAACAGACTTTAAAAGTCATTTGTGTAATTTTAAAAATTAAATGATCACATAAATGAAACATGGATAATATAATTTATTATTTTCCATAAACCCAAGTCATTATATGATTTTTATAATTTTAGATTCATTTAAAAAAAATTTCGTAAAATGAAATATCATTTAAGGTGATTTTTAGAACTATTCCAAAAATTTAGCTTTAAAGGCACAAATATAATAATAAAATTTGTATATAGATATATTCAACACTAATTTTACTTTATTATTATTCTTTAAATTCATGGAATACTATATTTTATAAAAAAGTGTAATTTAATGTTTTTAAAACCATTTACATTGATTTTCCATCAGCATGAACACGTGTTTCATTAGTGATGAGTTAGTGTTTTATGAAATAATAACATCTCGAAAAATATAAAAAAAATTACAACAAAAAACTTATTTATTCTTATTCAATATAAACATTAATATCCACCCATAATATCTTTTTTTATGAAAAATAATTGATATATTAAAATAATGAGAGTGACATTTCATATTTATTATTGACATAATGTAATATTAATGTACTTGGGGTGGTTCCTAAGAGATAAACCCCACAATCATACATCGAAAAGGATAGGGTTAAAATATTTGTAATCGTCTTGGAGGATTTATGAAGCAGATACTAATGCAAACACATACATTGGTGGTAGTGATGCAAGCATGATTCGGGCAGGCGGTGATTCATGCATGATGCCAAAACAATTCTTGACCCTATGGGCTATGTAATTGGTATCCCTCTACCCAGATATAAATATGTATTTTAATTCATAATAACAATAAATATGTGCTTGAATTTTTAAAATAATATTATATAAATTCATTATCAAGTGAAAATTATAAAAATAATCCATAAACTCAAATATTTGATGTGAAAGGCTTAAATAAAATATTTAAATAAAATAAATTCATGTTTTTATATATTTTGAGTCCAAATCCTATATATTTAACCTTAATTAACTCATTTTACTCTTTATCTTGGTGATAATAATTTACCGTGGATTCTATTGATTATGAGTAAAAATTAATTTGAACATCTTTATTTTAAACCTCGAATCAGTATTTAATGTTTCAATTCCATGAAATTTTAGAAGTTTATATTAAAATACATAAGTTAAAAGAATAAAAAATTGTATCTAGAAAATTATGTTTTAAAAAATAATAATGATCTTATTAAAAACTAAAATATAATTATGATTCCAATTGAATTAATTATATAACATTTCATAAAGGGAAATTTTTTTAATTTAAAATAAAATCAAATATTTATTTGGAATTTTAAATTACATTATTTAAGTAAATGATGTGATGCTTTTCTAAAAAGAGGAATTTTCATTATTCGCTAAAAAAATATTTTACGTGAAATGTAAAAAATGATCTAAAAACTAGTTTGACCAGATGATTTAAAATATTATTTTCCGTCTTTAAAATAAAATTTAAAAAATTTGTAGAAATTAATTTTATTTAACCATATATAAAACTTCCAAAAACAATATTTAGAACGAAATTAATTTTAAAAGAACAAAATGAATTTATTATTATTCATTCCTTATTAATAACAATTCGATTAATGTAAAATTTATTGATTGAATTAATTATTTTTGTTATGAAAATACTTTATACATTTATTTCAAAATTTAATTATTCTTATTCATATCCACCAACCCGAAGGCTATATCTTAATAATCATATTTCAATAATTTTATTTCTAGGTTCATTTTTTCTCAGGGTTTCATATATTGTACGCTATTTAGTATAATTTTCTTTTAAAAAATAATAAACTAAAATCTCATGATATTATATATTTTGTATCATTATTTTTTCAATTCTAAATAAAACTTTTATCAAGCAATGGATGAACCTTCCCCAAAAAATGAATTTTTTTTAGGTGGGATATATTAAAATCCATGCTCCGCAATACAGAAAAGTATCATATATAAAATTATTCCTATTATATAGAAATATATAGAAGAAAAATGGAGGATTTTTGTCAATATAGATTCTTAACATACACCATCAATAAAAACATATACCTTTAAACCGAATATATCTGATGTGGATATATGTGACCATAAAGTATTATTTCCCACTCTAATGAACAATTGAATATAATGTGATGTCAAAAATAGTTTTTGGAATGTATTTTTCCAGATGAAAATATATATAGAATTTAAAGTTCCCCTAATTCTATAATGAATTTATATGCCTCACATTGTAAAAAATGGAAAAGAAAAAAGAACAGAACATGATAGTAGTAAATCTTACTAGGACACATATTTCTTCTCATAATTAATCTGGAAGGTGTTGTCGCATCCAAACATGACTGACTAAAATTTAATTTTTTATTAAAATATCAGTTGCATGAACCACTAGGATATAGATGGAAACTCAAGGAGGAAAAAGATGGTGAAGCCCCAATGTATCACCTTGAAAAAAACATTTTCATTTGAATAAAAGAGATCTCAAACTATAAAAACTAATGAAAGTGGCATTCGAATTCCACAAACATGAAAGCCCATCCATGGAGATGTTTCTCTCTCTCCAAATTTGACTTACCCACTGGCCACCATTAGTGTCCAAATCGGAACATCTAAATAGATAGGCCCACTTCCAAGGAGCGGCATATTTATCTTTAGTAATTCTAACCAAAACATCTATGTCCAACTCAATATCCCAAACCTGAAACCTGAACCCTTTACATAACTTGAGCCCATAATGGAACACCCTTATTTACGCCCCCCAAAAATTGGCTGACCCATAAAAATCACTAAACCCAAAACAAATCGAGCCCTCCAAGGCTGCAAAAATCCCCCCACCACACATATGAACATTTAGGGAAGATCTATCAACATTCTTTTTCAATCCATTTTGAGGAGGCTCCCACTTAATCCATCACCTTGTACGTCTGTCCACCTTACAGTTCCTATTCAGCATCCCGGAGCTGGAGATCCTCTTGTGCCCCCCTTTTATAAGAGGTTCTAGCTCCACTAACCTTGACCGCATCATCATCATCATAAAGGCTAGATAGAAACTGTTCCCCAATCTAACCTAATTTAAAGATTCCCATAAAGTACAAAATTATCCATAAAAATGCCCCACACCCCTCGCACCTTAGTCTCAATGCCATTCGAATCCACACTATGAAGCCAAGACACTCTGATATATTGAATTGAGATTTATCCCTCACCGTTAGAGATCTACTGACTAAATTAGATCAATAAGGAAGAATCACATTCGCTCAGAAAGAATAGGTGCACCGTTTATTCAATATTTTGAGAGGAATAACAAAAGCAGGGGAATGAAATCTGGATACCCATCTTCTGGACGTTCTCATCAGTTGGGATAGCCTGATTCCTCAAACTCCAAACTACCAAGTTCATATTTCATTACTATTTACATTAAATGTTATATTATAAAAATAGTTTGTATATTTTAATATTAACCATGAGGAACATTGATACCACAAATGGTTTTCTCTCCCTCAGATAATATATGATATGATTGGGTAATATATGTTCATTTTTCTTTTAGAGTGAAAGAAAATTCCCAATGTATTCCCATTGACCATAAGTCCAATATTTCATTCAAATCATCATTATTTTGGAAATTAATATATAATAATGTTCCAATAAACTATCACAAATAATATTCTGAACATTTTTCACATCAATGTTATGTTTGACCACATGATATCTCCAATATGAAAGCATAAAATATATTAATCAATTAATCCATTAATTTATTTCTTTAAAATATATTTGGTTCTTGTAGAATCCAACATTAATATTTTTCACCCTCTCAAAATACTAATTAGTTGAATAAGGATTTGGGGAAATAACAAATTCATGATAGAAACTGAATCCATTTCAAAAAATTCATTAAGATTGATCCACAGACAAACAGCTTTGATAAACCACATTCTATATTTCCCTCCCATTATCTAGTATATAGCATGAGGTCACCTAATCTTAAATTGGACAAGAATCATTCCCCTTTACAAAATATCGGAAAATATTTTCATTTTTAGGGAATCATTTAATTATGAACATAATTATTGCATGAAATTGGAAATAATACATTTTATAATATGCATAAACATTGATACCTTCATCCCATAAAAATTTAAAATCCCCAATTAAAATCTAAAATTAGAAAACAATAATGTTTTGATGTTTTTTTTCAATAAATCAAAAACCTCAACATGAATTATTTCTTCATCAAACAAAATTTAGGTGATAATTTTTAAATGACCAAAAAATAGGCCCTGAACAATGTTTTATACAAAGGATCCCATATTGATTCATTCCAACTATGAAAGTTACGTTTCTAATATTTCTATGTTTATTTAGAATGGTGTAAAATTGATGATCAATTTTATTACAATATGGAACATTAGATTGATGGAATAATTTTTCATTGAGTATTTTCTCATTTTCCAAAATAATTAAACTTTTGGAATCATTTAAATTTTTAGATAAACGTTTTAGGAGAGTATTTATTGGTAGATAATATTTTTTATTAGGAGTATTTGTACTTTAATTAACAGTTAAATAGAACAATGATCTTTCTTTCAATATATACTATTATATACCACATTTAATAAACTTTTAGTAACAATTATATTACTTTATATATAGAACACCATCAACGGGGTAGGAATATATCTTCTAAAACCCTCATGCCAAAAATAATTTAATTTATTCATAATAAAAATTTATTATGTTTCAAGAATATGTCAATCTGTAAATAAAGAAACACCAAAAAATTCTTTTCATTTCATTCATGTCAGTAATTCCATTTAACCAGTATTGACACAGTTGATAAATATGTAAATTTCTTATAATTGGGATGTAGTAATTCTTTATAATCACAATATATTAACTAAATCATAAGTGTTTTATCATTTCCTTCCACTTAAATATAAAAAATAATCTTAAAAATTTGACCAAATTTATGTTCCTAAAAATATTCGTCACTATTAAATGTTAGATTTTTCCTAATTTCACCATGCCAAAACCAAGGGCTCTAACTATTATTAATTTTTTTAAACTACATGATATTTTATTACACTTATTTGTAAAATCCTCATATATAATCAATTCTCAGATTGATAGAAAACCCAAAAGTTGGGTGGAACATTTCATTTGTAAAATTTCAAAAAAAAACAAATCTATTCATTCCTCATATTAATCACTTATATGGTTTTAATTAATTGAAAACTAATTTTATATAACCAATAAAAAATTTATATATTGAATACCAATTATTATATTATCAAAATTAAATTAAACTTTACATTAACAAAATTACTATTCTAAATAATAGTTTTTAAAAAAAAGTAAAATCAATGAAAAAATAATTATAAAGTATTTTATAAATATTTATAATATTTGATTTAATTAAATTTAAATATTGATTATTTTAATTAATTAATGGCCACATGGTAATAAAAAATTAAAATTTCATTTACAATTCTGAATAAATGAATAAAAATGAAATTATTTCATTTCATAAAAAATAATACATTGTATGGAAACTATATTTTTAATATTGAATGTTTTATTTTAGGTGAAATACACATATGACGAAAAATAAATAACAATTACTACTTAATTTTTTAAATATTGGTTAGTAAATAGAGTTATCGTATTTTGAAACATATGTTGTAAAAAATTATAATTTTTCTACACAGAAAAAAAATGATGTTTAATATAGTAGTTTAGTCTAAAAATTAATATATTCAGTATTATAAAATAAGTTTCACAATATTACATGATAATACTATAACTACAATAGAAATATTCAATAATACTATTTGATATTATAATACATAATTAATAAATTCCAGAACAATATTTCATAAAAAATATCAATTTTGGACAACTAAGATTCGAGGATATATTGACTTATAAATGCACATATTACATTTTAAAATAGAATTTAAACAACCAAAGAGGGAAAGATACATAAATATGGGTCAGGAGAACGTTTAGAGAGATTCAAATTGGCCACTAAGTGTGGTTGACGGTGTATAATGGTGAAAAATGATATTCGAGGCCATAAAATCGAAGAAAATGGGGTTTGGGATATCTTCTTGAGATAAAATTGACCTAAGTTGCGTAATGGAAACAAAAAAAATTATGGATGGTTTTAATTTCAAGTCTCTCTAATATTTTACCATATCAGTAATTAATTTATAGACATGGAAATAATTTCGCATATTTATTTATTTGATAATTGATGTTGAAAATGGTAGTTATATATTTTTCACATCATCTATAAAATAACGAACATAAATACCCATTTATAGCATCATTTAAAAATAAAAAAACATTATAAAAAATCATTTTAAATTGATTATTTATATGAGTGAATAGAAACAAACGTATTTTAACATTTCAAGAGGTCATTTCCTTATAAAATGAAAAAAATTATTTTATTAATATACTACATGTAGTTCCATTTTGATCAATAACTACATGCTTACATCAATCCATTATCATCTTTCATCATGACAAACTTTTTTCATTTAAATACATGGTATATATTTCTAGAAGTTGTTCTTTATAAGAAGAAAACTCTAAAATAATATCCACAGTATATACATGATATCTAATAAATTTATAAGTCACATAAACATAATTTATTTGAGAATGTTTTTTACTATTCTTGGACATGGAAATATATAATGATTCATCACACATAACTTTCAATATAAATATCAAAATCTAAAGGAACAAATATTCCCAATCCTTAGTTTTAAGGAATAGAAACATTATTATACACCATAATTAGAATCATCTATTGAAAATGATACTAAAAGATACTTCATCAAAAACCATGAAACCAAACATTTACCAATAAAATGATACATTGAATTTTTCCTTTTGTAATAAATCTTACAACCATTTATGTCTTAATATTAAAAACATGGTAAGTCAAAAAATGCGTTCCCTAGAAAGAAGAATCAAATATTAATGGTACATTTGTAATAATTCATAATGGTCTCTAATGTATTCTAGTAAAACTCAATCAAGTATTCCTAAAATCATTTACATTTTGAAAAACTATATATCAAAACTTTTCCTACTAGTTATTAATTATATCAATATTGTAATCATGATTATAAAACAGATAATATAAGTAGATTTACCATCAAAACCTTTATCAATCCAACATTACTTACTCATAGAGTACTCATGCTCTTATAAGAATCATATAAAATAATCTTAACTAATTCCCTGGTACACAATATTTGATATTGAAAAGAAAAAACATATCACCAATATATCTAGAATTATGTAGAGAAATTTAGTTCACCTATGAGACTCCAATAAACTATTTAATTTATCAAATTTTAAAAATTCTTTTAATATATTTCATATGATAAAAAAATATTACTCAAATTATTTGGAATATAATTGAAATAAATTTTAATATATCGGTTTGACTCAACGATAACATTTACAATGTCTTTCATTAAAAGAAATTGTGACAATATATCATACCCATCTCAATAAGGTAGTTTTGATCTTTATAGTGATTTAAAAATCATAAATTCATGATACAAATACTTATCATTCTCATATACATGGATCAATGTTACATTCACATTTTCTATGATAAAATCGTTAAGAAAATAAATTTTCACATACATTTAATATAATCTAAAACATTGATAAACAATATTAGTTTATAAAATCCAAAAAAACAAATATTTATTCATGTGAGAAAATAAAACCATATGCATTTCCTACCTATATACTATAACCATATGAATCCAGCCTTATTTATTATAATTAATATATATTCATCATTAATAATCTAAAAAATCATCTTAGTTCACATCAGTTTTTCTTCTTTTGGTATTTCAACCAATTCCCATACTTTGATCCAAGAATATGGAATAATATCTTCCTGAAGGAATATAAAATAATATCATTATTTCAATTTTCTATGAGATTATTTGAAATAATTTATTATTTTAATGTAGAATACATAGACCTACCCTTAAAAAAATTACATAATATTGATTTTTAGATAAGAATATGCATTCTTACAAATTGAGGATCTTTTCAGGTTTCAAGTTTTTGAGGATTAGGACATAAAAGATACATGACATTCCATTATCAAACATGAGGATACTACTAAAATAGTATCCAATTATTCCAAACTATATTTTTTTAAATAAAAATAAATTATTTGATATATCATCATAACTATTGAATTTTATTCTTTAATTATCTTACATATCATTATAGCATGTGAAAAACATTTAAAAACATGGGTTGACCACAAAAAACTTAATAAGGGATATAAAGAAATAAATCATTAGATAAATGATAACATGAAAACCCATAAAACCCATTTCATAAAACTCATTATAATGAATAGAAACATCATGTAGTATCCTTGGGAAATATTTACCATATCACACTTATGATCACTCTTACACATGGAATACCCATTCGATCAACTTCCATCTTTAGAGTGCCCAATGCATTGGGGAGCTATAATGGGGCTCACCCATCATATCTTGAGCTATAATGGGCTCATCCCATTATATCTTGAGCAATAATGGGATAAACCCAACATATATATAGGTCCAAGTCATATATCACAGTAATAAATCATCATGAAATCTGAAGAACTACACATTCCATATATATATATATATAACAACCATTTTTTGGAATTAAATTAAAGAGGCATTAAAAAGGAAGTCAAAAAAAATTCCCTTATAAATATAATTGGAGTGAGAATTAGTATAATGGAATTGATATGTGTATACACTATAAAGAGACATAATAAAACATATTATAAACAAAAATTCATCACACAAATAATCTTAATACCAGATAATGAATAAAGTAGATGGTTTACCAAAATAATGGGAATTGGGTAAAGAATTACCTTATGAAATTTAGGATTGGTAATAGGTGTACCCAGGAGGTATTAATGAGATATTAATGGATCTATAATCATTTATATACAATAAGGGTAGAATGGTTAAAATAGTGTTAATAAGTGGATTACTTACCTCTGGTTTGACTTCCTTCAAAATTATTTAAATCTCTTGTATAATGGTTAAAATAGTGTTAATAATAGTTTAATGAAACATATTAATTTTTATAACAACTTATATGACCATTTCAAAACATAATTCATCTCATTAATTAGTAATATTTTGTTATTTTCACTGTTTTGGGTGTGACTTTACATGGTTTCAATGGTGAGTTCGTAAGGGATTTTCTTGTCGGAATAAAGTGAAACCCCATAAGTGTAAAAGATGGTATTTACATGATTCCATAACCATAAATTATACAATTTTTCATTTTGATTTTATGATATAAGGATGATTTATTACTAAAAACATTAATGATATTTATTTAGATCATTTTGGTGGTTCTTCGATAATCACAAACTTGTTTCATCATATAAAATTTTTATTTTCATATAACATAATTCTAGAAAATAAGAGAGGTAATTTGATAAACTTTAAAATCTTTTAGAACCATTAAAATGGTTTTAAGAAAATATTTTAAAGAAGTAATGGAAATTGAAGACAACTCATCCATAATGTAAGTAAATCGACACATCACGGAAGTTGTTTTAAATTTATTAACAAGAGGAAGAGGAGAGGAAGAAAGATGATGATTTTTTTCAAAAAAATGATAAAATCCTGAAAATATATATAATACTAGATATATAATTACTCTTTAATAAAAGGAGGTGAATAGAGAATAGTAATAGAAAATATTTGAAAAAAACAAAAGAAAATTGAAGAGGAACTTTACCTCTAGATCTCTTCTCCTTGAGATCCCCCTTAAGGGATTTCGTATTGGTTTTTTGGTGAAACAAGAAGATATTAGACGTTGGTAAGATCATTTAGAAGAGGTTTCTATAGAATTTAGACAAATCAAAAATCCTGATAGGTGTGAGGGGAAGAGGGGGGGATGATGGTATTTATAGTTGAGGAGAGGAGGGGTTTTATATTATTTTAATCATTAGTTAATTATTTTTTTCAAAAGATTATGAATAATCATATTTATTAGAGAAAATATTAATTTTTTCATGTGATTTCGAACCATTTATGCTTACCTCAATAGAATGTCATCAATGAGTCAGTAAATCTTTTGTTTAGCTGATTTTGTAAATTGTCTTATTTTACTATTCACAAAAAATTCTCTTATTTTAGAAAAATAACAACAATTCACCCTAACCATTTTTTGATTTGTAGAATTAAAAAAATGGTTACCATTTTATGAAAATAATCTTTTAATTTGAGAAATTTAATTTTTAAATAAAAATATATTTTATTCCAAAAAGAAATAATTTAAAACTATAACTCATTTTATATCACCTTGAAAAATCTACCAAGGTATCATAAATTATTTGAAATACATTCATTGAAAAGGATACTATTAATTTGGTAATATTAATGTTCTTAAGGGTAGGTAAATATTCATAAGGGTAGGTTTATATCCACCAAAAATTATGTTTTTCCAATCATAATCCAAATAACCTACTGATCACAACCATCAAAGTCAGATTTTTTAAATTCCAAACACAAAAATAGAAAATTTATGATTAATGGATAGTTTATAAATATCTCATTAAAACAACATCTTGATTCATAGAGGCATGGAGTTTCATATATTAAATATATATGTAAAACCTTGGGGTGTTACATTTTCCCCACCCTCTGAAAATTGCATCCTCATACTTTTTATTTACTTATTAAACAAGTGAGTGTAAATTTCCCTCATAGCATTTCTAGATTCCCATGTTGCTTCTTCAACCATGTGTTTTATCCACCAAAACATTACCTAGTGGAATACTTTATACTAAAATACGTTCTTTCTATAATTATGGATCTAAAATACTCTCTCTTCATAAGTGAGGTTATGTTCCAGATGAAATACTTCTATGATCAATACATGATTTGAATCCGGTACATAGATTATCAACCCAAAAACATGAAAAACATAGTGTACCTTATATGAAATCGAAGGCAATGATACTCAGTAGGAGACTGGTCCAGCTGTTTTGATTATTTCCTAAGTTCCAATGAACCAAGGAATTAGCTGACACTTTTTACAGAAATGAAATCACTTTTCCAAGAGATATTTTGAGGAAAACATTATCACCTACCTCAAATTAATGGTATTTCCTCCCGTGATCTGCATAACATTTCTTCCTACTATGAGTTTTCCTCATGTGTCATTGAATCACCTTAATATTTTCATCCATTTCATCTACTAATTATGGACCCATCATCTTCATTTCCCTAACATCATCCCATAAACCAGGAGTTCGACACATCTTCCTATATAATGCTTTAAAACATTCCATCTTTATACATGAATTAAAACTGTTATTGTAAGAAAACTCAACTAAAGAAAGGTACTGATCTAAAAATCCCAGGCAATCCATTGAACACAATTGAATCATATCCTCTATATTCAAAATCATACATTCAGACTACCCATCTGATTGAGGATGAAAAGTTGTTCTGAAATTTCGTTTTGTTACCAACGACTTCAGAAGTCCCCTCAAAAAGATAAAATTAATCCTCGTATCATGGTCAAGTAAAATGGAAAAATTAACTCCATGTAACCTGAAAATCTATTTGTGGTATATTCTAGAAAAGCTGAATCAAATACATAGTATCACAAATAGGAAATAAATGAGCTGATTTTTTTAGTCAGACAATAGTAAACCATATTACACTGTTACATGGAGATTTCATAGGTATCCCCATAATTCTTTCCAGCGATATATTCTCCCATTTACACTCTAGTACTGATAATGACTGATCAAAAAAATTTGGTAACTTCCACTGTGCTTTAACCTGTTGACAAGTCAATCATTTCATGGTAAAATAATCAATATATCATTTCATTCCGTCCCACCAGTAATACACTCCAAGATCTCTATACATCTTTATGCTGCCATGATGAACTAAGAATGGAAAATTGTGAGCTTCACATAATAGTTATTTATTCAACAAAGAATCTCATGGTAAACATAATCTCTTCCCAAACCTAAAAACGGAATCCTTATAAGGTTATATTCTAGAAAAGTTCCCATTTTAACCAATTCAACCATTTTCTGAAACTTTTCATCTTCTTTATGTGCATGATTAATTATATCTAATGGAAATGACTACACTAAAACCTAAAACAAAATAGAGGTATTTCCTACCCCAATAACATCTATTCCAAAATTCATTACATCATTAATCCAAAGTTCATGTTACAAATGTACAATGATTAATATAGAATTATTTTTCCCACTAAAGGCATTAACTACTCTATTTTATTTTCCAGGATAGAAATGGATCCTACAATCATAATACTTGATTAGATCCAGCCGTCTTCTCTATCTCATGTTCAAATTATTCTGTGTGAATATATAATTCAATCCTTATGGTTATAATATATTAAAATTTTTATTCCATAAAAATGAGGCCATTAAATTTTTAATGAAAAAAAACAATAGTAGCTAAGTACAAATCATGTGTAGGGTAATTCAACTCATAAGGTTTCAACTGATGTGAAGCATAAGCAATTACCTTGTCTTTCTACATCTGAACACAACCAAGTCCCTTCAATGAAGCATCATTGTAGATGCCAAATTTACCAAATTAGGAAGGTCGTGTTAGAACTGGATCATTCAAAAATATCATTTTTTATTCCTGAAAGCTATTATCACATTATTCTGTCTAGTTGAATTTAATTTCATTTCGAGTTAACATAGTCAGTGGGATAGATAACCGTTAAAAGGATTCAATAAATCTTAGGTAATAGCTGGCCAAACTAAGAAAAATAAAATTCTCAGTTATATTTTTGAGTCTTGGCCATTCTTCAACAACTTTAATTTTAGAAGGATCAACAGGCATTCCATAGTTAGAAACCATGTAACGAAGTAAATAAATTTTTTTGCCAAAACAATTCTCATTTGCAGAATTTTATATACTATTTTTTTCATTCAAGGTTTTCAAAATAACCCTTATATGTTTTCCATGACCCTATTTTCTTCTAGAATATACCATAATGTAAGAGATAAACATAACTAAAAACATATATAAGAACTCATGTAATATAATATTCATAATATCCTGGAATACAGAAGGTTAATCTGTTAACCCAAAAGGGCATAATTAAAAATTTATAATGCCCATATCTAGTATGAAACAAAGTCTTTGGGATGCCTTCTTCATTTACGTTCAACTGATGGTACCTTGGACTCATCTAAAACTTCAAAAAATATTGTTCTCCCTGGAGATGATCAAACTAATCATCAATATTAGGAAAAATATACATTTTTTAACAGCGATGTTATTTGGGGCTCTATAATCAATGCAAAGTCTCATTGAACTATCTATCTTTTGAACAAACAAGATAGGAGAACCCCATAGTGAAGTGCTAGTTTCAATGAAGCCTTTATCTAGTAATTATTGTAACTTATTTTTTAATTCTTTATGTTCCAATGGATCCATTAAATAAGGGGTTTAATAATTGGCATTGCATTAGGAACTAAGTCAATAGTAAACTCATCCCGCCGATCATAAAAACACCTGGAAAATCATCAGAAAATAAATCAAGACACTCATTTACCGATGGAACATAATAAATATGAACAATTCCATTGTATTCAACAATGTGTGAAAGATAACATTCATTTACAAATTTTAAGAGTTCTTTATTTTCCTAATATGCTATCAATGGTATTGGTACATTCTTGTACACAAAATTATACGTCTTCTAAAAAAGAACTTTTATTTATCTATAATATATCTTGGCATGATAAAAAGAAATCATGTCCATAAGGGTAAATTATTTCCACATATAAAGGTAGGTAGATTTTTATAATTGTTTTTTCTATAATATTTCCTCCTGGTGTTTTTACCCTGAGTTCTGGTTTCATTTCTTGAGTTGGAATTCCAAATTTTTCATTAAATTTAATAAAATTGAAGGAATGTGTAGACCCTGAATGAAACAATGCATGTGGAAAATATATTAAAAAAGTGATGTACCTGATACCACCTCAATTGGTGGCTCAACATCTAGTGAAATGGTATTAAAAAAAATTTCCAAACCCCTCAATTTCCAATCTTGTTGATTTATTTCCTGAGTAACTAACTTCATAAACACATTATCCAAATGAAAAAATTCAATATAGTTAAACAATCTCAGGATATATTTTTCATTAACTATCAGTTCATTTTTCATTCACTCAAAGGAAATGTTTCCTAACATTCCACATCGATACCATTTCCAAGATTTTACAATACATTCACCAGGATTCTTTTTTCCACACTTTTCACAAGAAGGAAAAATGATTTTTATACCATTTTATTTCTATGAAAAATTATTACCCAATGCATACTAACTTGAACACTTCTTATTATTTTCATCACAAGGAACATATGTTTCAGCAAACTCCATCTCAACTTTTTCAACCAAACATACATGTTTCTCATAGTTTTTATACTCTCATGAATTCAAAGATCTTCATAAAAATTGATTTAAAAAATAGTAAAATAATTATATTTTACAATCAAAATACTGAGTAAAATTTGGTATGTACCTAGTGAGTCTAATAAAATTGGCTTCATATGATGCCACAAAATAATAATATTTCTACTTCAGTTCCATGAATTGTTTCTCCATTCTGAGTCAAATAGTTTTAAGAAAATATTTTTTCTTGAAAAGATACTCTTAAAATCATCCCATTCCAAACTATCAATGTCATATATTTCTCTCATATTCTTAACCAGAGACCACCACTGATCAGTTTCACCATAAAAATGATAATTGGAATGTATTACCTTTTTACATTCCAAACATCATATACCATAAAATATCTTTTCTTGGGTATTGATCCATTAATCGGCTATCATTGGATCTGTGGTTACACTGAATTATGGAAGATTTTTCCTCATAAAATGCTCTAAAAAAGATATGCTCCTTAATAGTAGATCTGGTTCCTCTCTAACATGGATAACACCACCATTTATCATCTTATTCAATAGATCAATTGTTTTCACAAATTGCTCTGTTCAGATTCTCACCATTCGATATTGTAGATTCAGATAGATATCATCCTCTTGGAATCTTACTACATCTACTACCCAATTTATTATATGGAAAATAGTTCCGAATAGATATATCATAGATAAATCAACTTGGTAATCAATGAAATATCACTTCAAATCAACCATAAAGAAAAAAATCATTTATGGTATTCTATTAACATCATCTGGACCCCAAAAGTTATATAAACCATCCTCTAATACCAACTATAATGCCATATCCTTAAAACATTACATGATCTTGAGTTTCATACAAGAACATTCATTTCTACACATTGAGGTTCTTTTTAGGATTATTGTTTTAGATAATTGCTATATAAAACATACATAACATCCCATAATTATACTTGAGGATACTACTAAAATAGTATTCAATTTTTACAAAATATACACCATTTAAATATATATAAATTAATTTAAATGTTGTCATAACTATTTAATTTTCTTCCTTCCTTCCCTTACACATCCTTACAAGCTATGAAAAAAAATTAATGTCCTAGGAAGAGAAAAAAAATTCCTAGTTATGGAAATAAAAATTATAAATCCTTGTACAAACCATTACATAAAAACCAATAAAACATATTTCACAAAACTCGTTAGAATGCATAAAATAATAATGTAGTATCCTTGGGACATTTTTAGCATATCAACAATACAATCACTCTTACACATTGAATAACCATTCAGTCAACTTCCATCTTCATGAGTACTCAATGTATTGAAGATCTATAATCGGGATCACCCATCATATCTTGAGTTATAATGGGATCAACACAACAAAACATGAGCTATAATGGGTCTCAACCCATCATATCATGAGATATAATGGGCCCAACCCATGATAACTATATAAAAGTAACATGAAATTGTAATAAATTATCATGAAATTAGGATAACCGCTCATTCCATATATATATATAATTTAGAATTTCATTAAACTGACATCAAAAATGATTTCAAAAGGAATACCCCATATTTATATAGTTGGAGTGAGAATTAATATAATGGAATGGGTATGTGTATACACTATAAATACCCATAATACTTCAAAATATACACAACACATCATCACAAAAATAATCTTAACAGCATATAATGAATAAAGTATAAGGTTAACCCACAGAATGGAAATTGGGTTAAGAATTCCCTTACGAAATTTAATCAAGGTAATAGGTGTACTTGGGAGGGATTAATGACAGATAAATGGGTCTCTCATCATTTCTATATCATAATGGATATATGGGGTTTGTTATAGAACATACCCCATCATTATGAATTAAAAATAAAAATGGGATAACATAGAGGATATTCTTAAATAAAATTGGGAAAGAGAGGATCCCTTACCTCAGGTTCGACTTCATTTAAACTTATTTAAAAGTCATTTATAATGGTTAAAATAGTGTTGTTAATAGTTTAAAGAAACATATTCATTTTTATAATAACTTATATAAACATTTTATAACATCACTCAACCAATTAATTAGTAATATTTTGTTATTTACATTGTTTTAGGTGCATTCTTTACATGGTTTCCATGGTGGATTCGTGATGGATTTTATTATCAAAAGAAAGAGAAACTAGATAAGTGGAAAGAGATGGTATTTACATATTTCCATAACCTTAAATTATTTCATTTATCATATTTTTTTTCTAATATGAAGATGATTTATTAGTTAAATCATTAATGATATTTAATTTCATCATTTTGGTGGTTCTTATATAATCCCAAAATTGTTTCATCATATACCAGTAATATTAGGCATATAAGTTAATTCCCAAACATAATATTGGTCATATAATATAATTTACAAAATTTTCCAACCATTGAAACAGTTTTATGACCAGATTTGAAGTAAGTTAATAAAATTGAAGATACATTGTCCACAATGTCAGTAAATCGACACATTCGGGATGTTGTTTTTATTTTTTTTAAAGAAGAGGAGAGGAATAATAATGATGAGTTTTTAAATAAACAAGATAATATTATAGAATAAATATAATACTAGATCGTTCAAGCCTCTTGTATATGGGTAGTTGAATATAGTATAAGAAAATAAATGAATTGGAAAAAAAACATATGAAAATTGAAGAGGATATTTACCTTTTGAAATATTCTCCTTGAGATCCCCCTTAAGGCCCTTAGTGTTGATCTTTTAGTCATGCAAGAAGGTCACAAACATGGGGAAGTGCATTGGGAAGAGGTTTTTTTATAATTTAGAAAATTAAAAAAGATTGAGAGGTGTGATATGAAGAGGGGGGTGAGGGTGGTATATATATTGGAAGAGAGGAGGGGTTTTACAATATTTTAATCATTTGATTATTACTTGTTATGAAGACTGTGAATAATATTTATTATTCTGAAAGAAATTAATGTGTTCATTTGAGTTTGAACCAAGGATTCTTACCTCCATAAAACATCATCAATGAATCAATAAATCACGTATTTAGCTTCTTTTGAAAATTGTTATATTTCACAATTCAGAAATAATTCATGCAGTTCATAAAAATACCAAAAATTCAGCCCAACCATTTTTTGATGTTTAGAATTCAAAAATGACCTCTATTTTATCGAAATATTTTTTTAAATTTTAGAAATTTAATTTTTATATAAATAATATTTTATTTCAAAAATAACAATTTTAAAACTATAACTCAATTTTTAACACCATTAAGATTTAATTAAGGTCTCATAAATTAATATAAATACATTCATTTGCGAGGTTAATATTTATTTGGTCATATGAAAATTCATAAGAGTATGATACTATTCATTACGATAGCTTACTGTTCATCAAAAATTATGTTTGTCCTATCAGAACCCAAATAACTTACTAATTGAAACTGTGTATGTCATATTTTTTATAGTCATAAAACAGAAACAAGAAAAATTATTTTTATTCTATTGTATATTAATATATCCTTAAAAGAAAGTGGTTATTTATAGATACTTAGTGTTTCGTGAATTATATTTATTTTTAAAACCATGGGGTGTTACCTATAATGTTCTAAAATATTCATTATCGAACTTCTAGTTTGAAATATTGAATCAAAATTACCAATCATTCTTTCATTAGGGTTATCCTGATAGGTCATCTTTATCCTTTATTTATATTATTTATTCTCCCCCAAAATTGATTCACAATCCAATCATGTTTTAATTTCTAAAAATAGAGAAAATATGAAATTGATTTATCTAATGTTTTTCTAAATATAATATTTTTCAACACACATCTCCTTAAAATCATTTACAACCAATTTTTTGAACATATTCTTCAACCACCGTAATCCTTTAATTTAATACTCTATTAAATTTACATACTCTATTATTTACTAATAAAACTACATTCATGATATTTATAATTTAAATTATGAAAAATATCTTTATTGTATAATGTAAATACATTGCATCCAAAACTCTAAAATAACCTATATATTATTACGCACCTTTTCACAACTCATATAGTGTTTTCCAGGTAATATTTCTAATTGTAATTCCAAATGAAACAAAACAAGTGTTATGAACATCTAATTCCAAAAATATATCTAGGTATCCCCTACTCACATGCATATTCCTTTCTATTTCCTAAATTTTCTTCTTATTCCTCTCAACTAATAAATTTTTTGTGTTGTTCTGTGGGCTGAAATTATTTGAGAATAACTATGTTATTAACATATATTCTAAAATTCTAGGTTCTAAAATTCTCCTCCAATATATCTTTTTATATAGATAACCTTATATCCTTTTTTAATTTTAATTAGTAATAGTATGCTAGAAATTTGTGTAATGTTTCAATATTGTGAGAAAGAAAATATAAGAATGAAAATCTATTATAGTCATCCACATTAAAAAATCATAACTGTGTTCACTATGTATTTCTGTTAGAATAGATCTTAAAAATAAGGATGAAACAAAAATATTATTTTTATGGAGTCTACATGATTTATCACCCTAAATTGATCCATGTAATGATTTTCCTTTATACATAGATAAAAAATGATATTTATCTACACTAAATTGTTGACATTGAAGTATTTGTTTACAATTTGAATTGTTTAGAATAAAGAAGAAGTCTTCATTTCTAATATTTCTATTAAAAGTCATAATATTTTTATGTTCAACATTTAAAAGCTTTACATGTTTCATCATTAGTGAAATGTGGTCTATAAAATATATATTATTCTAATGATTAGAAAATATTAATAGAAAATTATCATAGAAAACGTACATATCATTATGAAATTCTTCATTAAATCCATAATCGCATAATTATGAAAACATAATGATGATCTGCTATAATTCATCAATATATAGAACATTATCAACCATATGATTATGTAATATAGTGTCATGAAATGCCTTCACCAAGATGAGGGAATGGACATTGGATTTCCATACCCTTCCTTGCTCAATTTGAAGGAGAGATAATGACCCCCAAAACACCCCTTCAATAGGTCATGGAGTGGAAAATGGCACTAAATGTTTAAAATAACATGCAAAATGGAAGGCATTGCCCTTTTTATTTAGTAGGATTAGGAGATTAGATAGTAAGTCCCAAACACCACCATAACTATAAGTAAAATTAAAGCCCAAAAAATTCCATTCCCATGTGCCAATGAGCCTGTACACTAGTGGTACAGGGTCCTACTTGGCATCCAAAAGACCCATGATCAAATCTAAGTAGGGGTGAATTTCTGAGGGGTATTGTAGCATTACTGTAATAGTACTATAGAAGCAGCGGAACTGTAGCCACGGTGGCACTGTAGCGGTGGAGGGACTGTAGCAGGGACTGTAGCGGCGGCTGTACTATAGCAGTACTGTAGCAGTGTGGGTACTGTAGTAGTACTGTTCAACGAGGGATCCTTTGGGCCAAAAAATGTGCTTTCAAGCCTTATATTCAGGCCACCTGTCCTTAGGCCTTTATGTTATGTAATGTGTCACCATCTACCCAGTCTAAAGAGGTCTTTGCTTTAAATAATAAATTGAGGCTTCGTCCCCAACCTTTTAAATAATATTCCTCTCCCATGTGAATGTTTTAAATAGTAAGTTCTACAATACAAGAAACTCCAAAGGTTAATACAATAGAAATGAAAAAATCAAGAGCAATTTCCCCAACATGAGAACTAGTATGGTCATGAAAAATCTTTAAAGTCATCGTAGAAACCTGAAAGGATTTCTCAGAATATCATTATCCTTCACCCTTAACTGGTGATACCCACACCATAGATCTATCACAAAGATTAACCTACACCCCTCAAATAGTTAAAGAGATCGTCTATCCATGGGAGGGGGAAATAGTTCTTGACCATTACCTGATTCAGTCTCCAGTTGTCTATGCACAGTCTGAGACAACCATACGCCTTCTTCACAAACAAGACTGGAGCACCCCATGGAGACATATTGGGTCAGACAAAACACTTCTTCATCTGATCGTCAATCTGAATCCACAACTCCCACAACTCATAAGGCTCCATCATATAAGGAGCCATGGAAATCAGATGGGCACCATGTTGTAAATCTATCCTGAACTCAACGTCACGTCGAGGAGGTAGAGTCACAACCTCCTTGAGAAATGTCCAGGAACTCTCTAACAACTCTCTGAGCATCCATCATCTTAGCATCCACTAATTCTATTGAAATCTCGACAAACCTTGAAAGAAGAGGATCCACACACCATCTCCCCACCTGACAAATCTTTTTTGCAACAAAAGCCACATGCTTGCCATCCTCATTGGAAAACATGACTCTTCTCCAGAATCATCCAATAACAGTATGCATAGAAAACATTCATTTGATTCCTAGGATGGAATCATATGACTGCATTAGCAACATAAGAAGATCCCCACTAGACTGATGCATCCCTGACATCATTATGTATCCTCAACAAACATTAAACTGGCTAGTATGATCCCCAACTAGCGTACTCAGAACCAAGGACATGAAGAGTCTCTCTATTTTTATGCCCAAGGAATGTGCTAGAATGGGTGTAACGAAGGAGTGTGAAGCCCACTAATCAAACAATGTGAATGCAAGTGTGATAAACAAGCAGATCATATATCAAATGACTTCCGGACCAACTGTAACTAATTCCTCTATGACATGCAACTGTACACACCTGTATCCTCTAACTCTTAGATATCGGCCACCTCCCCGACCACACCCTAGTCAAGGTCCCTGAGGAGCACCTTGGGGTCAGCCTCCTCCTGCCACGTCTTCTCTCATAGGTGTGGGATCATGATATTCTTGCTGCTGCTGCTAAAAGGGACTGTGTGGAAACTGTTGCTACTGGGGTGGGTGCTGAACCTACCCATCCCTACTGTACTGCACTCTATCTGGGCACTGATTCCAAAGGTGCCCATGGCTTCCCCAGATTAAGCACTTTAGTCTTGGGCTGGCAAGGATAGAGCGAGGACCGGGAGATTGAAATTGGAACTGGTGGGTCATGCTCCCCACTGGTCGAAACCAAGAAGTCTATGACGTTGGAGGCCTGCTGCTGACGGTCTTTCCCTTTGATGAGCTCAACCATCTCCCATCTCATGGCACACCACCCAATATGTGCATCCTTTTTACCACTTCATCCTTCTTCTGGACCTCCTAGTACGTCAGTAGGGTGAATGGAGTAATAGTATACTGAAGAAAAGGTTGGAGTGCCTCCTCTAAACATCTCATCCAAGACACCTCATCTGAAAAAAGGGTCGGATCAAAACTAAAGAGATCCTTGAACTTGATTCCAAACTCAGTCACTGAAATTTTCCCCTGGTGATGGGAGAGTATCTCTGGCCTCTTCTCCGCCTTCATCATGGAAGATTGGAATTCTGCCCAGAATTACCTCTTGAATTCTGTCCACAAAACATTAGACTCCCTCTTCTCCCCTTGATATAGAGTTCACTATTGACGCACCAGTCCCTACATCAGGCTTACAGCCAGAGGAACCTAGTACTCCATCAGAGCCTGGATCAAGATAAAAGCCATCACTATCTCCTTGAGCCAACTCTCTGTATCTATTTCTGAGACGCTACCATCATACTCCCCGAGGTTCTGCCGCTGAAAGGAAAAAAGTGTCATCTTCCATTGGTTATCCTCCTCCTCTCGATCATCCCTCTAATGATCAGCCAAATCATCCTACTGGGCCTCAATTTCCCTCACTACACATGGTCGTCATCTGGATTCTATAGCTTCTAGGTAAACAAGGAATGGATAAGCCCGAGTAGTGTAGAAGATTTCTTTTAAATTTTTCATAAAACTTTAATTTATTTAAATATCCTGAACACCTAGAACACACAAGAACACAAGTCATTATGATGCATGTACCATTCCTAGGATCTCTACCCTGTAATCAGTATCTCCTCACTTGGTTGTTCAGTTGTCATAGAGTCCTTGCATCGGCTCACAGGGGGCCCTAAAGTCACATGTCCTAGCCGGTCTTCCCTGGCCTATTTCAAGAACAAAGATTGACTAACACATTTTCCCTACCATCCCATTCAATACTCACTATGCCTGACTCCAGACTCTATCCTATCTCTCAACCTATTCCTCTAATACCATTCTTTCACTGATAAGCTGCCCTTCGGATCTGGACCTAATGGGTCCAGGGAATCCCAAACACTAGAAATTGGCAGAGTAATGGACCAGGAGGGTCCGAGACACTACATTAGATACCTATCAAATTATTCTCTTCCTTGATAATTGAACTAAACCTAATGTAAAGAGAGGGGTCCAAACAACAACTGAATATACCTCTCATACCCATCCACTATAGACTTCTAGGAACACCTCTCTCTAAAGCAACCACAAAAACATGTTAAGGTCATACCATCCAGTCATATGGTTTAGAGAGTCTCTTCCTCTATGTCAAGATAATATCCACTTTGGGCAGCACTGACTCACCTATATGGGTTTCATCGCATCCACCACAATGTGTCTTCATTAGGAATCTGGTTCTCCCTTTCCCACATATCGGGACTCTTCATAAACATTCATAAGGTAAGGAAAAAAATCATCCCATAAACCAACAAGGTCAGCATTACAACACAACAGGTCACAAAAAACAAGAACATTATGGAAGGCTTGGAACAACAACTCAAAACTATATCAAGGTACTGGGTGCGCATTTGATCTTCTCGCACCCAAGTACTCTCCTCAAGGCCACCATGCTTCCAAAACACACAAACCAAAGGGATGGTTCATCCACGAATCATTTTCTCCTTTTGATCATCGATCCTCACATGTCTCTCTATGAACATAGCATCATCCCCTACATCCAACTCTCCCCAGTCAATGACATGGGATTCATCGTGTAGATATCAATGAAGATGGGAGACATGGAAAATGTCGTGGATCCTTTCCAACTAAAGTAGAAATTCCAGTTGATATTCCACCTCATACACTCACTCCAGCACTTAGAATGTCCCGATGAACCTAAGGGAGATCATGCTACCCTTGTTGAAACTTTGATTCCCATGTTGAGGGGAACCTTCTAGAACACATGGTATCCAACATCGAACTCCAAGGGCCTCCTCATACGATCAGAATAAGACTTCTTCCGATCCTGGGTTGCCTCCATCCTCTCACGTACAACTTGAACATTCTCTGTTGTCCTCTACACTACCTCTCACCCAAGAACACATGCCTCCCCAACCTCGATCCAGCACAAGGGAGAATGACAAGGCCTCATGTACAAGGATTCAAATGGTTCCATGACAATGGTAGAGTAACATATATTAATGTAGGAAAAATCTAACTAAAGGAAAAATTACATTCCCATGATCCCCCAAAGTCCAAAACACATGCTTGTAGTATATCCTCTAATTCCTGGATGGTTCGCTCTGTCTAGGCATCTGTCTTGGGGTGGAAATCAGTTCTAAGGCATAGCTTGGTGAAAAACGTATGCTTATAACCCCTCCAAGATTGTGAGGTAAACCATGAATCCCTATCAGAGACTATGGAGCTTGGTACTCCATGAAACCACACCACCTCATCCACTTATCTCTGTGATAAGGAATCAACCAATCTCGACTCCTTGATCTCTAGGAAGTGTGCTGATTTTGCCAACTGGTTAACCAATACCCTGATAGCATCACATCCTCCTTGATCCTTGGGTAGTCCTTTGATGAAATCCATCAAGATTTCATCCCACTTCCACTTGGGGACATCTAAAGGATACAAAAAAAACTCCTGGGTTGCGGTGTTCATCTTTCACCTACTGACACACCAGGAACCTTGGCACCAACATTGCCACTTCCTGTTTCACCTCAGGCCACCAAAACCATTCCCTCAGGCCTCGTTACATATTGAAAACTCTAGGGTGTACCACTACGAGTGAGTTATGGAACTCATGGAGAAATCCCTCGTGCATCTCCTTTGGAACAAAAAACTTCTCTCGGAAAGGTATCTTATTCTGACCATCCTCCAACCACCCTTCCATAGAGTCACCTTGGTTAACCCGATCACGCATCACTTCACTCTCTATGTCTCCCCACATAGGTTCCCCCACCTACCACAATAGAGAGGAATGCACTGTCATCTGAAACACACAACCTCTACCACCATCCACCCTTGCATCCAAGTGTAGGTTAGCCAACTCCTCCATTGCCATCCAAGAATCCACATAATCCTGAACAGCTTCCCACCAAGACTTCCTACTCAAGGTATCATCCACAACGTTCCCCTTACCATCAGTGTAGGAGAACTCGAAGTAGTAGTCCTGAAGAAACTCCACCCACCATCATTGTCACATGTTTAATGCTAGGTGGGTAAAGATATGGCTCAAACTTTTGTGATCCATGAATACCACAATGTGCTCCCCAATGAGGTAATGTCACTAGAACTTCAACGAGATCACTACTGCTGCAAGATCTACATCATGAATGGAATAGTTGTGCTCATAGGGATATAACTACATAGACACATAATAGATCACATCTAATGCTACATCATCACACACCCCAAGTATTGTCCTGATGCATCACAGAACACTTAATACAACACCCCTCCCTCTGGTAACCTGATCACTGGATCAGTGACCAACCTTTCTAACAATAAATGAAAGCTACTAGACATTTCTCACTCCACACGATAGCCTGGTCCTTTTTGGTCAAAGCTTTCAAATGAGCTAAAACTCAAGTGAAGTTAGGTACGAACCTCCAATAATATCCTTCCAGACCTAGAAAACTATGAACCTCTATCACATTATTGGGTTCTTCCAAAGAAACAAGCACTTCAACCTTTGACGGATCAACCACTACCCCTTTATGAGACACCACATGTCCATGTAAATTCACTTCTCGAGTCATGAAATTACACTTGGACAATTTCCAATATAGATGGTGATGTCGAAGGATTTACATGATCATTCTGAGGTGCTTAGTATGTTCCTCCTCTAATACCATTTTGTCATGACCCGCCTTCACCAAGATGAGTTATGGGACAATGCATTGTCAAACCCTTCCTTCCTCAAGTTGAAGGAGAGATAACGACCCCCAAAATCCTCCTTCAATAGGTCTTGGAGTGGCGACTACCACGAAGGGTATTTAATCACATGAAAAATGAAAGGCATAACCCTTTTTATTTAGTTGGATTTAGAGATAAGATAGTAAATCCCAAACAATGCCAAAATTGTAAGTAAAATTAATGCCCAAAAAATTATTCTCCCATATAAATGTTTCAAATAGTAAGTGAAACAATTATAGAAACTCCAAAGGTAAATAATGAAGAAAATAAGATAGCAACAACAATTTCCCCAATGTCTGAACTAGTATGGTCTTCCATGATCCTCAAAGTCCTCCTGGAAACCTAAAAGCAGTTTTTGGAACATCACTATCTTTTACCCTTAACTGGTGATACCTAGACTACGGATCTATATTAGAGAACCAAATTTCTCCCCTCTGCTGGTAAAAGAGATCATGCATCCTCAAGAGAGGGAAATGGTTCTTGACCGTTACCTGATTCAGTCTTGGGTAGTATGTGCACAGTCTGAGACCACCATATGCCTTCTTCGTGAACAAGACCAGGGCACCCCATGGTGGCACACTGGGTTGGAAAAAACCCTTCTTCATCATATCGTCAATCTGAATCCACAACTCCTGCAACTTAGAAGGTGCCATCTGATAAAGTGCCATGGAAATCAGATGGACACCGAGTTGTAAGTCTATCCCGAACTCAACATAACGCCGAGGAGGTAGAGTCACAAACTCATCGGAAAAAACATCCAATAACTCTCTAAAAACTCTCAAAACATCCATCATCCCAACATCTGGTGATTCTGCTGAAAGCTCAGCCAACATAGAAAGAAGAGGCTATGCACGCCATCTCCCCACCTGACAACTCTATTCGCCAACAAAAGCCACACATTTTCCATCCTCATCAGAGAACATGACTCTTCTTAAGAAGTAGTCAATAACATCATGCATATAAAATATCTAGTCGATTACTAGGATAAAATCATATGGTTGCATTTGCAACAAAAGAATATCCCCACCAGACGGATGTGGCCCCAACATCAGTCTGCATTCTAGAAAAACATCAAACAGGCTGGTATGATCTCCAACTGGATAACTCAGTACCAGGGGAAATGAAATTATCTCAATTTTTAGGCCCAAGTAATGGGACATAATCAGTGTAAAAAGGAGTGTTAATCTCCTAAATAAAACAAGGCACGTGCAAGAGTTATAAACAAGATGATCATTCCTCGAAGGACTTATGACCCTACTGGAACTGATACCTCTACGTCGTGCTACTACCCATGCCCAAATCATATGACTCTCAGTTGTCGACTGCCTCCCCAACCATTCCTTAGTCGAGGTCCCTGAGGAGAACCCTATGGTCGGCTTCCTCCTGCCACATCTACTCTCAGAGGAGTGGGAGATCGTTTTCCCTGTTGCTGCTGCTGAAAGGGATTGGATGGAAGCTGCTACTACTGAGGTGGGATTTGAACCTGACCACACCCACTATACTACACTTTGCCTAGGAACTAATTCCGAAGGTGCCCATAGATTCCACAGATGAAGAAACTCAGTCTAGGGCCCTCGAGGAAAGGGAAAGGACCGAGATATCGAAACTGGAACTGCTAGGGCATCCTCCCCACTGGTCGAAACCATGAAGGCCCTGATGCTGGAGGCTCGCTGCTAACATCCTTTCCCTTTGACGAGATCAACTGGATACCCACTCATGTCACACATCCCTATGTTTGCATCATTTCTACCCCTTAAGTCTTCTTCTGGACCTCCATGTACATTTGTAGGGTGAATGGAGTAACAAAATGCTGAAGAGAAGGTCAGAGTGCCTCTCCTAAATGATTCCCCTGGGACTCCATGTCAGGAAAATGGTCCATAGGAAATTGAAAAAGATACTTGAACTTGATTCCCAGATCCCTCATAGACATTCTCTCCTACTGAAGGGAGACTATACCCTTCCTCTTCTCCGCCTTCATCATGGAAGAGATGAATTCCTCCTAAAATTTCCACTTGAAGTCTGTCCACAAAACATCATCCTCCCTCCTCTCCCCAAGATAGATAATCCGCCATTGATGCACCACTCCCAGCATCTATCTTATAGCTAGAGAAACCCAGTAATCCCTTGTATCACTGATCAAGATGAAATCTATCACCAGCTTCTCGAGATAACTCTCTATATTGATGTCTAAGACGCTACCCTTGTACTTCCCGAGGGTATAACACTAAATTGAATGAAGCGTCCTCTACCACTGGTCATCCACCTCCTCTCGATCAGTACCTTCTGATCATATAAATTAGCCTCTTGGGCATCGATTTCCTACACTACTCATCATCATCATCTGGGTTCCATAGCCTCTAGGTAAACAAGGAATGCCTAAGCCTGAGTAGTGTAGAAGATTTATTTTACTTTTTGATTAAAAATTTTATTTATTTAAATTCCCATAACATCAAGTACTCACAAGAACATAAGTCATTATGATGCTTGTAACTTTCTTAGGGTATCTACCCTGCAATCAGTGTTGCCTCACTTGGTCGTTTGGTAGGCCTAGAGTCCTTGTATCAGATCATCGGGGGGCTCAAATCCGGTGTCCAAGATGGTCTTCCCTGGCCTATTTCACGCACCAAGATTACCTAACATTGTTTACCAACCATCCCATTAAATCCTCATTGTACCTAACTCTGGAGTCCATCCAATATCTCAACCTCTTCCTATAATACCATTCTATCACTGATATGACACACATCAGATCTGGCCCAAATAGGTCCAGGGCATCCAAGACATCAGAAATTGGCAGAGTAATGGACTAGGAGGGTTCGTTCCATTACATTACAACAATCGGTGTGTCACCGATCAGTGATTCACCGATCGGTGCGACATGATCTTGTTGGGGTTTCCTTCCCCAATTTTTCCTGTAACACCACTTCTGACTCTTTTAAACTTTTTAAAGTTGTTTAAAGACGTTTTTAGCCCCATAAACAATGATTTAAATCCTCTATGAGTGGGGAGACCCTCAATAGAGTTGTTTTTGTATCTTTAAATGAAGTCCTCTAACACACAACTGTTATTGCACCTCTCCGATGGAAATTATTAAATAATGATTAATCCCATCATGTGTAACCATCCAACCTCATGGTGAAACCATGATCCGCCTTTAAAGATGCTCACTATTTTTTAAATCTCGTAACTCCAGGATCTCACCTTTTTATCAAACTCAAATTCGTTCCTTCTTCTTCTTGGATGGTTTCCTTCTTTCCTTGGTGCATTTGGTGTCCCCTTTCCTAAGGCTAGTGGTGCGCCTGTTCTAGAGCCTTTCTGATCACTCTTGGATTCCTCGAAGTTCCTTCCCTATAAGTTCCACATCCCAGTTAATCGAAAGAGGAGAAAAATGTACATCATTGTTCATCCATGTAGGGTTTTTTCCTTCATCTCTCTTTACTGTGCATCATGTGGGGTGAAAATGAAAATTTTCCTATGTGGATGGATGAAAAAAAATCCTTAACGAAGATAATGAATGTTTTCTAAAGATTAAGGGGTGTTTTTGAAGATGTTTCAATACTCAGTTACATTTACTTATAAGTTATAAATTTTATGGGCTTATGTCTACTGAAAATCGTGGTCATTGGTTGTCCCTTTGTGCGCACTAATGAACCCCAATTTTCCGGATATTTATGTGATTTAATGGATATAACATGGAAACTGGTAAATCAGGTAATGTCGATTGATTAAATGGTTTCTCAATGAATATGAATCCTTGTGTGATCACCTCGGTTTACCAAATGGAAAAATTGAACTAAATTAATGGCATATTCAAATTTTAAAACTCTCTTTTTCTATTATGGTGATGTGGTTGATGCTTGTGAGTTGATGTGGATGGGGATGGTTCCCTTATTGAGCAGTCTTTAGTTTGTGGACCAAAGGCCATGTGGGGCCGAATGTTGGGGCTTGGTTTGGTTCCAGTACATTGAGGGATCTCATAGATACCTTTTTTTGTTGTGACTTTACAAGACAACCAGGTTTGAATGCTTAAATTGCTACTTGGATATTTTTATTTCCTTGGCTTGTGGCTATGCATGTTAGTTTCCTGTTAGTGAAGATTTATCTAAATGGAATCACTTGTTTATGAAAATAAGAATGATTTCAAAGTGGAATTGTTTTCCGAGAATGATTTGTGACTTGGTTGTGGTCGTGGTTCTTTTATGAATGAATATTAACAAGGGTGTTTGTGTATGGGATGGTTTTGGAACCCCTAGGTTGGGATGAGTGTTTGTTTACCTATGTGTATAAATTAATTATTATGTTTCTTATTCATGCCCCACCAATGTTGATCAATTTGTGCTGAACACCCCCATTTCAGGGGAAGGGTGTTTTCCCCAAAACTCGTATGAGTGGCTGGTACTTAGCTCATCTTTTTCTCCCTTTCCCGAGTAGCCCAAGACACTTCAGTAGGCTGTGACGGCCTAAAGTCCATTATTGCCCAAGATTCTTCAGGCAAGGTATGCTGTGGTGGTTGGCCTAGGTGTGTGCAGGCAAGTGGTTTTCCATGTGCCTTCGAGATGAGGCCTGGGTGTCTATGGGTGTGGTTACATTTTGTTTTTGTGGCCCAAGTGTTTGCGGGTGGATTTTACGGTTGTGGTATCCCAAGTGTGTGCAGGCGGGGGATGGAAGTGGGACTACGATTAGAATGGTGGGAGAGGTTTGATGTATAGGATGTCTTTACTAACTAGTGGTAATGTGGTGAGGGGTACCCAAATGTCAATGTGTTATTACTATTATTTTACTTGGCTTTAGTTGTTTGGGGAGTGCACCTTGGTGTGGTTCGTGTGGATAGTTTCCCTGATAGGTTCTTTGGTTATCTCTTTTTCTCGCAAAGCAATAAAATACCCGCACACTTTTGGATGATGGATTTTGGATTTTCCCACTAAGTATACCTGTATACTCACACTACGTATAAAAAAAGTTCTTTCATGTTTCCAGGAGGACATTGAGGATCCTGCAAGACCATCCTAGTTTTGATGTTGGGGTATTTGTTGTTGCTTTTTTCTTATCTTTGGTATTTACCTTTGGAGTTTCTTGTACTGTAGTACTTACTATTTGAAACACGCTTATGGGAAATGAATTGTTTGGGCTTTACATTTACATATAGTTTTGGTGTTTTTTGGGACTTACAATATTATCTCCTAATCCTATTAAATAAAAACGGTAATGCCTTCTATTTTGGGTGTGATTCTATACCCTGCCCTGGGTGATATTCGCCACTCTGGGACCTATTGAAGGAAAGTTTTGGGGGTTATTATATCTCCTTCAACTTCATTAAGGAAAGGTCTAGAAATTTTTTGTCCCTTCCCTCATCTTGGTGAAGGCGGGTTATGACATATAGTGACCTCACCTATAGAGATTTTAAATAAGTATTAATAATAATTGTTGAAGAAAAATATTTACTAAATTATCATTTTTTATGTCTAAAATATACTAGATATATAAGGAATCATTCAACAAAATAATATCCAAACATCCTTTACATAAAACATATAGTAATATAAAAGTCTCCTATTAAACTATTTAGAATACTATTCTAGTATTTATGAGATAGTTTCCTAATTTAAACAACACTATTTTTTGGTTACCTTATTCCATGATGTCATAAATTCATAAGAATATATTCCTTGAAAATAAAGATTAAATTATTTTCTTGACACTTTCAATATCGTTATCAGGCCCTTCATTATCTTTTGGAATGGCATACAAAACATCATAATCCTTTTCATTTATTCTATAATAATTCTTTTTAACACCTCATTATCTAGAGAAATTATGTTGTTCTCCCCAACAAGTTTCTTATAACTTCCTTCAACTTCCTTATAAAACTATTAAATTTGAATAATTTCTATTTTCAACATTACATATTTTTATTCACCTTGTATGAATTTTATCTATCATAATATTTAGATTTATAATAAAATAATTATTTAAACTACAATCATTAACCTCATTCTAATTGTCTGTGATTCCCATGATACAATATTATTTCTTAGTTTTAGATTATTCGCATGATTTAATGTCTTTAGTGAAGCTTTGTATTTTTGATATTTATCTTTTATCTTTATTCAAGAAAATTTTCCCCTTATTTAATTATTAGTTTTGGAAACTCTTCTTTTATGTTTACATTATTTCTACACTCCAAACACGTGATATCTAATATATTAATATAATTTATGGAACTAATTATATTTTTCCCTTTATGATAATACTTTTATTGTCTCTTATGAATCATTATAGGATACATTTATTTCATTTCATGTCTTTGTAGATAATTTTCAACATTGGATATAATTTATCAATTTATCTTTTTCATATCTGAGTGTTAGAAGATTATAATGAAGAAACTTTTATATATTTGAATGTTGCACCTTTTTTTAGTAGACACTGATTTAGTTGGGATATTTTTCTTCAATTTATATTATAGAAGTGAATCAATCAATTCATAAAGTGTGTACACATTAATTTTCATACATTCATTAATAGATAATTTTTTTCCTTCCAATTATTTTATTATGATATGAGAAATCATTTTACCCCAATATTTTTGTCAAAATTTTCACCAAAAATGCTCATTTCATTCCCAATTATTGTCAATCTTTGGAAATTTTAATTTACTATCTAATTTTTTCAATCATGAAGTCTTGGTTACTATGAATAAATCATTTTAAACATAGTTCTTATTAAATTATCTATATCGTAATGTGTATCACAAAAAATTAAAATATCATGAGTAGTTTTATATGGATAATCCAGGGTCAATATATTTCATCTAATATAAAATTAAAAAATATTCACAAATTAATTGTTTAAAGTGTAAATATTTGTTTAATTACCAATAAGTCTATCTAGATATACCTCAATAAGTTTTTATGGTTTTACCATTAAGATTCAATAATTTATTTTTTATTACCGGATATAGGCTTACATCATTGTTTTCCAATAACAATAGTCATTCCCATCAAAGAAGAGTGGCCTCTATAGAATCCAACCCTCATTAGAACCTTTATCTTCCATCTGAAATGATCCCATCCATAGATTATTAACAATATGATATGGTTAGAAATATAGAATAATATGATAAACCAATTTCCTTATTACAAATAATTTTTCCCATTTGAATTGATGATTGAATGTCATTGGTTTAAAATCTAAGGATGGGATAAGTGCCACAGAGATGGGGGGTTAATGAATCATCAATACCATCATTTCAAGAATTATATTCTTATTTAACACATAATACATGTTAAGGTTTTCAATCCCCTAAACATTATCATTAATTATCACCTCCCATGTTGTTTTAATAATAAAGAGAATATAACATTGTATTTACAAGGATTTGTGGAAATAAAAACAATTTATCATGTTGGATAAACCCCATATCATGGATTCTTCACTATAACTAAAACCGAATACAATTTCTATAACATAGATTCCAAGATTCCCTATTTGGTTCAAGATTCCATTAGAATAATTATTAACTTCAATAATAATTATTCACAAATAGGAATATATTCAACCTTTTTTGGACGTTCTACCACAATGAGAAGATAGATCAATAAGTCTACAAGTGTACCGCTTCATGATCCTCAAAACTTCTAGTCTTGAAACAATTATCTAAATATTGTTCAATATGTATTATATTCACCTTCTTCAAATACTATGGTATGTATCCTTAATAAACTATTGGCTTTAGTCACCTGATTTCTTTAATACCATGTTGTATTAGGCATCGCAATAATATTTTTCCACAATGTATGATATAGTTCTGAGTATTTTTTCTACAAATCTATTACCAACTGCATGAAAACATTTATCCATAAAATATTATTATGAATCTAATAATATCCCATCAATTAAATGATTTAAATTCATCAGTATTTTCACATTTGAAATCATACATTTAAAAGTGTTACGAATAACACATTTATTTTTCATTTCATTAAAAATGATCCAAGGGTCTTGGATAAAAATTAACCATATGATTTTTATCAGACTGTGTTTCCCAGACAACATAAATGAATATTATTTCAAATACCTTATGGTTTTAGTTTCCTTTTATATTTTCACAGGACATCTCATTTTTTTAGAAAGTTATTCCTCTATTTTAAATAACTGAACATTTCATGTTATCTTCGTTCTTCACATATATTTCATCCTTTCCATCCTAAAATATCATATTTAAAATGTATGAAATATTTGTTCGACCCAATTTCTTCACACAACAACAAAATACCACATCTCATTAGAATCAAATTGTGTATGCATATGTGTTTTATCATCAAGTATCCTTTATAATCACCTTTGGAATGCTTGAATCATAGTTTTAATATCATATGCATGAATATCATATGCACTAGATTCTAAAATGCATCATTTTTTCACATTATATGTATATAAATGAATGTGAAAATGCATGTTTATCACATTACTTAGAATATACCAGTTTAGTAAACCATGTTTTTCAGAAAATATGTTATTAGTTCGAGATTCTACAACTCATTCATGATATCTTTCAATTGAATGGATCTCAGATATCCCATTATAAATTTATCAAGCTAATTATGATCCAATCCATAATTAAAATAGTGCATTAACCTCAGACGAATCCTAGAATATTGAACAATTTTGATGGAATGATCACCATGTATTAAAAATGTGGAATAATTGTAAAAATATTAACCGTAAAATGAGGGATGTCGATATCGAACCCCCCTATTGATCAAATAGTACAGATCGATCAAATGTAAAGTCCAATTACATTTCCATATGTTATTAGGAAGTGCTATAGTGACCACCCACCCACTATCCCACATTAGAGATAACATCAACTTAAAACTTTCATATAATGAATTTTTTGATGCATCACACTCATTCTAGCACTATGGTAGGATATTTTATACACTTCAACACATCACTAGGGGGTCACACATATATTCTTACTTGAATGTCCCCTACACACACTCTCTGCTTCCCATTAAATCCTTGTGAGGACTATTCACCCATTTTGACTATACACCTAAAATTTGATTTCTCTCTACTAAACTTCCAAATTTAAAGCCAAAGTGTTTGGCCCCTTTCAAAATGAATACCAAAAAAAGAGTTATCCAAATGATAAAAAATTAAAATAAATACTTTAACACTTATTCATGGAAAATAATATATATTTACAAGGAGTTTAAATATTTCAAACTTAATCCTCATTAACTGATTCTTCCTTTCGACACATATTATGATGGATATATTCATCTAATAAATAATTTTACAGTTCTCTAATTACCATTAACACATGTATTTGATCTTTAAGACTATTTCATGAAATGTCACACTGATTAAGAGATTTGCGAAAACATAGTATCAAATGCCATTAAATGATTCTATAATAATTCTATAAGAATCATCACTTAACAAAAACTCATTGAGAGAAAATGAAATACATGGGTGTAAAAATCTACCCCTTTGTTTTTTTTCAAGTCCCCTCACAAAAAGAAAATTAATATATTGTGTAAACTTATTTTCTCCCCTTTATTGAAAATAAAATGAAAGGATAAGTGGGGTGTTAAAATAATTAAAAAACATGTTATCCTACACTCTATTATTTTCTTATCAATTATTAGAGAGGGATGATATCACATGTTACTCTTAGAAAATGGATTTTAGGTAAAAAATAATAATCTTACATGGGATGACCCAGTGTAAGAGATATGTTGTGTCCTGACCCGTCCTCTGAGGCCCATGTCATGACTACCCCATGCTCTCCTCCCAAAGCCCAGGGGCTAGAGACTAGCACTAAAGGCGTCAACCTATAAGTGGGAGGCCTTTTTCTAGATACCTATATACACACACACACGCCCAACCAAGCCCCAAATCACAAAACGGAAGCAACATACCATTAAAAATAATATGTACAACTATATATGAAAATAAAGAGACCAGAATAAAAGCCCGACTAAAATTGAAAAGCAGAAAAAGGGAAAACAACTCCTGAGGTCTTCTACCAAGGATCCTACCTAAAGGGTAAGTACATCTCGTCACTGTAGCTCCCCACATCAACTGTTATCAGTGTCCATTGTCAGGTCCTCGCTCCTCGAGTCTTAGTCAAAGAAGACTTTCGCCCGCATGATACACAATAATGTGCGAGAAAAGTCCACGTAGGGGTGAGTATAACAATACCCAGTAGAGACCCCAAGATCCCTAATGGTCTCCTAGACTTAAAAATTGAAAAACCCCATAGCATAATCTCATTACCGAGCACAATGAAAAGATAGCTCACAACAGGTATATTCTTGGGTATTAATAGGAGTATCACTAGTCATAATGTAGAACACCTCAGAAACTATAAAACTCCTCCTCTATCAAGTACAGTGGGATCGTCGGGTCACAGAGAGCCGCTTACCACTAACCCTGAATTTCTTAGGTACTCCTCCCAATCGTGTACCCTGGGTCTACCGGGTCACACAGAGCCACTCCCCACCGTGGATTTTGGATGTACTCCTCTTGTCGAGTACTGTGGGTCTTCCATGTCACACAGAGGTTCCCCCACACCGTGGGCCTTCCAAGTCACACAGAAGTGCTTCCCACTGGGTTGTCGAGTCACACAGAGTCAAAAATCAGCACTCTTCAGGTCTCACCTAGTTGCAGGGTTCCATTTGTGTCTTGTTTGGGAGAACTGGTTCTCAAGCCATCAGTTGTATTTCAACTAGCATGAAGTCTCAAAAATAAGTAACAAAATGATCCATAATGTTATAAGGGCTCCAACGCAATATATAGCGCGTCAACCGGATTCCCAGTCATTAAGTTATAACCATTTTAAGGTCGAGGGACCAGTTGGATTTAGGTACGATCCAACCCAACCAACCTCCCACATTATCTGAATGTTATGTGGAGTATCTCAAAAGGGACACCTCATCCTAAGGGTTTTGGCTCCACTAACGGTTCATCAAACAGACGTCTACTTTAAGAGATACACCTATTTAGGCGTAACTAGGCTACAAGTGGTTCGGGTTTGGTCTGACCAGACCCGTTGGGCATAGCCCGAAAGGGATGGACTTGGCTTGGTTCTCTTATCCCTGGTATGGCTTTTTGGGCCGCATTCTCAGCCTGCTTGTCGTGGGCTAGGCCCTCTGGGTTATGTGTTTGGCCCGCCGGGCCACAACATTAGGAGAGGGTGTGGGGGGTCTGATCCACTCTTAAACGGCCGAAGAAATTTTTTCCTTTCAAGAAGTTGTGCTGATTGGTGCCGCCTCTCCTGGGCAGTCACTATACACTGGTTACATGTGGGACCCGCAGACTGTGGATCCGCCCTTGGATGTAGCTAGAAGTCGTGACCTTCCTCCACAATGCACCACTGTAGCGTGCCTCCCGAATCAACAACGGTGTCAGTTGGTGCCGCACTCCCCTTGACATTCCATATAGATCCGACCGCAATGGACCCGCGGGCACAGGTCCACCCTCCATCGTAGCCCGAAGTCAAAGCCTTCCACCAGGGTGTGGTGCTCTTCTTCGATGCAGCTAGAAAAGTTTGGCCACCACTTGTTCATCGCATCCCCTTTGGGGACCGCAGTTCCTTCATAGTCGGTATTTTCTATCCACCGCCTCCCTCGGTCTCTGGTGTCGCCATGTCGGCGAAGCCTCAGTGAACCATAGGTGATGCTCTAGTTCCCTAGTTTTAATCTTATCCGCGCTTATGGCCCTCCCAGGACGGCGCTTGTTCTGCGCCGCCCTTGGTTCCACCTTGCTCACAAAACTTCCAGTTTCCTAGGAAGAACACCACCACAACTGAGTTCAGTAGAGGGTCTGAGCCTTGTATGTTTGGTCGGCACCCTCCGTGTTAGCATAACAACATGGGAAGGTTATTTTAATTATAAAAAATCCCATAAATAAAACCTCGTAATAACCTACCACATTTTAAGAATGAACACAGAACAACCCATAAGACAGTTGTTCTATGTTCTTTATAATAATCTTAAATGTTGTAAAGGGGAGGAGACAAGAATAAACCCCTCCCTTGGATTTGTTGGAAGGTGAAGCAGAAGTGGAGGGAGTGTACAGGTCCGAAGGTGTTTTTTGGTTCTTATCGTCAGCTGTCGATTCCTCCAACGTTCGTTGCTCGATCACTTAATTCTTTGGAGTGGAAAGTCAGTGCCACTTTGTTAGAGATTCTTCTCGTAGCTCCCATAAAACCCAATCCTATGCTTAGAATAAATAGAGGGAAGGAGAGGATCAATGCACCGCAAAATTAATATGGTTCATTAATGAGTATAATTAATAAACCTCTTTAATTCTCTAAATGATGTGGTTACACAATCATTTAATTTCCCTCAGTGGTGTAGTTACAAAAAAAAGAGATTCAAGCCATTAAATGGATTGACGTTGCACTGTGGTCCCACCACTATTTGTCCAATTCATGAAAAAAAGAAAAATAAAATAATCTTTAGTTATTATATTATATTTTTGTAAAGACCAAGTGATTAAATAATTCCTATGACCCTTTCTGGTCAAAGTTAATTTTAACATAAGTGAATCCCATCACTACAGATTCAATGGTGTCCTTGGATTTTTAATCCGAGCATGGGTTCAAAACATATAAAACGCCTCCCACACGTTTATTGAACGTACCTTAAAAAAGTTCATAATTCACTCTTGGGATCTCTGGGCCTTGGAAACATGTCTCGTAAATTTTCACAGACTCATAAAAATCCCAAATAAGTAAAAAAATTATATGGAATTTTTGGGTCTTTAAATTCTGCCCACATTAGGTCTTTTAGACCTCAAAATCTAAAAAACAAGGAGGGGAACAAATGGGGGTATTGAGCATGTTTCTTAGCCTATTAATCCCATGTGCTCTCATGGAGATTTCCATACTGCCAACAAACTTGCAACAGAGGAATCGACCACCCATGAAGGAAATTCTCATGTCGATCCTCTATCTCCACCGGGAACTCTGTAAATGTTACCCCATCATCGATGTCCAGGTCACACAAGTCGATAATGTGTTATGGATCATGCACATATCTCCTCAACTGTGACACATGGAAAACATTATACTAACAGTTCATTTTTGGGGGAATATATAGACAGTACACCACCTCACCTACTCTGATGAGGATTTGGAATGGTCAAATGAACCTCAAAGACCGCTTACCACCTCTGCCAAAACTCTGTAATCCTTGTCTAGGTGAGACACATATGAAGACTTGGTCTACCTCATAAAACTCCAAGGGTCTCTATATACTATTGGCATAATACTTATTCCATCTCTGGGCAGTATTTATCTTCTTGTCCTTGATCCACACCTACTCTGTGGTAGCCTATACCAACTCTGGACACATAAGTGATGACTCTCCTGGGTCTTTCTTGCAAATCAGTGATCTACAATGTCACTCATATGGGGCCTCAAATGGAGCCATGTAGATGGTGGAGTGATAACCATTGTTGTATGAAAACTCCACCAGTGGTAGGAGGTCCTCCCAACTACGGCCAAAATCAAGGACACCAGCATAATACATGTCCTCAAGTGTCTATAGGGTCCACTCCATCTAGCCATCTGATTGTGAATGAATGGTGGTGATAAAGCGTAACTGAGTCCCAAATTCCTCCTCAAATCCATTCCAGAAGCAGAATTCAATATGTGCATCATGATTTGAGATGATCATCGATAGAACCCTGTAAATTTGTACAATATCTTGTACTTAGAGGTGTCCCAAGCTTTTTATTGATCCCTTCTCTCGGATGGGTAGGAACTGGGCTGACCTGGTGAGTCATTCAACTATCACCCATATGGAATCGCGGACCCTAGACATACGTGGTATCCCTATCACAATTTCCATGGATATACAATCACACTACCATTATGACACCTCAATTGGATTATCTAACCCTTCTGGTACATGATGATCGACCTTCCCTTGCTGACAAGTGAGGCATCGTGATATGAAATCCACCACCACATTCTTCATCCATGGCCACCAATATTGATTATGGAGGTCCTGGTACATCTTTAACACTCCATGATGTATAGCCAAAGGTGATGTATGGAGATAAATTAACACCTCCTATTGTACCATCACTAGAACCATGGTGTTTCCTCTAAAGTGGATGACGTTCTCCCCACCTTTGGAAAATCTTTCAGGAGACTGGCCTGGGGATATCTAAGAGCATCGGGCCTTGCAGTAAATGTCTCCAAGATGAGTATACTGAACTCACTGATGGAGTGGGGGAGTGACAATCATTGACTGGAGGTAGGATGCTCTATTTCAATCCTTGAATGATATCGGCAATGCAACTAGCTGCTCTATCCCCTCACTCATTAACTATAGACCAGGACTCCTGCTGAGTTCATCTTCTACAACGTTCTCCTTCCCAGGAGTCTAGACTATCACAATGTCATAGTCCTAGAAAATCTCCAGCCATTTCCATTATCTCAGGTTTAGTTTCTTCTACAAGAAGATATAACTGAGAGGCTTTTGATCAAAGTAAATCGTAAATCGTTCACCCCTCATATAGTGCTTCCATATCATCAATGAAAAGACCAACATGAAAAACTCAGAGTCATGGGTATCATAGTTCCGCTCATGCTTCCTCAACTTCTGTGAGTTGTATTTGATCACCGCTCGCTCCTGCCTCAGGACAAAACCTAATCCTGTCCCTGATGAGTCTCAGTAGACTACATACCCAACACCCACATGTAGTAGCCTCATGATGGGGGAACTCGTCAGTATCTACCTTAACTTCTGGAATCCTTGATGGTACTCATCCATCCAAAAGAAAGGCTTCCCCTTCTTCATCAAAGCTGACAAAGGTTTCTCAACCCTAGAGAAGTCAGGTAAAATTATCTGATAGTACCCAACCAATCCCAAGAAATTCCACACCTCAGTCACACTCCTGGGTGGCTCCCAAGAATTCACTACCTCTATCATCACTAGATCCATTGCAACTCATATCTCTGAGATAATTTTCCCTAGGAAGTGGAAATCTGGTGTTTAGAACTGGTACATAGAGAGATTTCAATAAATTTGGTGGTCTCGGAGTGTAATTACAACTACCTGCAGCTGTGCGCTACGATCCTCCTCCGACGTTGAGTACACAAAGATGTCTTCAATTAGGAATACCACAAAAAGATAGAGGTAAGGCTAGAAGATCATGTTATTTATCCGCATGAAAACTTCTAGAGCATTGGTCATACCGAAGGGCATCACCAAGAACTCATAATGGCCATACCGAAATTTGAAGGCTATCTTTGGTACATCCTCATCTCGTACCCTGAGCTAATTATAGCCTGATCTGAGGTTTATCTTCGAAATCCACCATCCTCCCTTCAACTAGTCGAAGAGATCATCAATCCTCGGTAGAGGATACTAGTTCTTCACGGTCAACTAATTCAAGCACTGATAGTCCACAAACCTTTGAACACACCCATATTACTTTTTGGGAAACAAAATTGGGGCTACGCAAGGAGAAACACTCGGCCTTATGAACCCCTTTCTCTATCATTCTTCCAAATTTACCCTCACATCACAAAGTTTCATGGGAGTAATCTGATATGATGGAGTAGATATATCTGTAATCCCGGGGTACAGGTTGATGTAAATTTCTACCTCTATAAGAGGAGGATGTCCCAGAACAACATCATGGATGAAATTATCATATTTTTCCACCACTATAGGATAGCTAGGACTCCTCTCATATACTATACTGAGGGTGAGGCTATCCAACTAATGAGAGATCGTCTGGACACTCCTTCTAGAGAGCCCATCCTGTGCGGTAAAGGTTTCCTCATCACTGGTGATAGAAAACCGGATCCCATCCTCATGGTCACACCAAAAATTTCACCTAAAATAGTCGATCTGATCATAGACTATAGATAGACAGTCCATACCCAAGATGATGTCGTAAGGAATCGACACTGACACTTGGATATCCCAGCTGAATCACTAACCTCCTATAGTGAGCTCACACTACCTGAAAAAGTGGGTAATCGTCGAATACTCTCCCGTAGGAGTCTTTAAAAGTAAATATCATGCTAACGGCTTGACTAGAATCCTTGATCTCCAAGCAGGTGTTATGGAAATGAATGTGTGATTAGAACCGGTGTCGATATGAACTTTAGATAGTGTGGAATAGACACAAATTGTACCTCTAATCATCTATAGAGAACATTGGTCATAGAGCTCTTCCGCCTAGAGTTGTGATCTCCCTTGTCCAGATGCTCTCTGTGGTCGGGGTGTACCACCAAGGGGTGGTGGTGGTAGAACCTAAAATCGATGTCTACCACATGCTGCACGACCTAGTCCTCTACCAAATCCACCACCCTTGGTACCTTCATGCTCGAACCATTAACACTACCTTAATGGTCCCTCGACCGTCTACCAGTCATTTGTATGGTGGGTCGGGTAGTCACATGCCCAGTTTCCATTAACACCACATGTAAAGAAAATATTGGCCCCTCGTCTGACTCCCTTTGGCCTGGGAGCCTCGTACTGCCGATCCTAAGTCCTGGGATCGACTTTTTAATGACCTGGCCTACTTGGGACACACATCTTATATCTTATACCTGCTAAAGACTCTACCACCTGGGGTTTTCCTGAAGCTCTAGATATGGGTGCCTGCCCCACCAAGAAGCTCTCCATCAGAAGGGATCTCTCCAGCACCCCAACCAGGGTAGTTATGCTGAGAGACACCACTGAATCCCTGATCTCCTGCCTGAGTCTCTGCTCGAAGGATCGATCCCTAAAGAACGTGTCTCGAACCATGTCTATAAAGTAGTGAGTGAGTTCATTAAATATCTTTGAGTACTAGGCCTCTTTCATGATTCCCTACTGTAGGTGAAACAATTATTTATTGCACACATAGGGCAATGTCGTGGGGAATCAATCATCCAGAAAATTCCTATTAAATTCAACCAAAGTGAGGGTCACCTCATCATGAGTCTAGATGGTCAAACTCCACTATCTACCTGTCGAGCCCTATAGAAGTCTCACTACCATGATCAACATCTAGTCAGGCGGCGTCCTCATAAATAGGATGACCCACGTCACAACCTCTATCCAGTCCTCAGCAACATGAGGATCCGTATCTACCCTGAACCTAGGAGTTATCTATCTCTAAAACTCATGTAGGGAACAGATCCTTCGAACATCATCTATCAGAACTACTAGGAGTAGATGATGACCATTTGGTGGTGGTCGTACTGGTGCACCAGCCGGTGGGGACATCCCAAACATTGGTCACTGAAGTGATGCCTCGTCGCTAGGCAGGCTGTCCTCACGACCTCGTATCGGAGTCCTGGTTGGTCATCCATATTGGAATCTAGAGATAGAACAAGATGTACCACAGTTAGACCATTATACCTATTCAGCTAAATCTTATTCAAAATTATGAGACACTTATGCAACTAGTTTTTTCACGCATTAATATGAAATGTAGAATTCAAGGTCATAGTGTATGAACACGTCAGTTGCCACACCGACAATGGACTCCCGGAATCTAAAAGATAGACTCACAACATTTAACACTATTGATCCAAGGAAAAACATAGTCTCTTATTCTTTGACATGGAATCGACCACCCTCTGATACCACTTGGTAACAACCCATCCCCTAGGGCCCGTGTCGTGACTACCCCAAGTCCACCTTCCAAAAGCTAGGGGCTAGAGACTAGCGCCGAATGCGTCAAACTACAAGTTTGAGGGATTTTCTTGGATACCTATACACATATGCGCGGCCCCACAAATCCCCAACTAACAAAATGGAAACATCATACCACTACAAAAACTCAGTACAAGTACAACTAAAAATAAATAGGCCAGAATACATGCCCAATTGAAATTGAAAAAGAGAAAAAATGGAAAACAACTCCTAAGGTCATCTAGCATGGATCCTACCTAATGGGTAGGTATAGATAATCACTATGGCTCTCCATGTCAACTATCACCATCATCAATTATCTTGTCCTAGATCCTCGAGTCTCAGTCAAAGATGCCCGTCTTATGCACAAGACAGAACAAGGTGCAGGCAAAGCCAGTGTAGGGGTGAGCATAAAAATACCCAGTACGGACCCCAAGACCACATAGGTCTCCTAGAATTCCAAAAAGGAAATCCCATATAGCATAATATCAATCACAATCACAATGAAAAGACATCTCACACAATTTATATTATAGGGTAGCAATAGTAGAATCACTAGTCAAAATGTCCAACACCTCACCTGTTAGAGAACACCACCTCTATCGTGTACAGTGGCCCTACCAGGTCACACAGAGCCTCTTCCCACTAACCTTGAACTTCTTATATAATCCAATCCATTTCGTACCATGGGTCTTCCGAGTTATACAGAGTCTCTCCCCACCGTGGCATGCTGAGGTACTCCTCCTGTCTAGTACCATGGGTTTTCCAACTCACACATAGGTTCTCTCCACCCCGGGTCTACCATGTCACACTGAGGTTCTTCCCACTTGGTCTTCAAGTCACACATAGTCGAAAATCATTAGTTTCCAGGTCTCATCGAGGTGTAGGGTTCCGTATGTAGAGTTCTTGGGAGAACCTATTCTAAAGCCATCAGTCATATTTCAACCATCTCAGAGACTAAAAAATAAGTCACATGAAGACTCTTCATGTCATAAGGGTTCCAACTCAACGGATAGTGCGTTAACAAGACACTCGGTCTCTAAGTAATAAGAATTTTAGTGTTGAGGGCCTGGTTAGATTCGGGCATGATCCAACCTTCCCAAACTCCAACATTCGATGAAATTTATGTGGATTATCTCCAAATGACTATCTATTATTAAGGTTTCTGGTGCTACTGATGGTTTGTCAAACAGACGTTTGGTTTACAAGATACACTAATTAAGGTATAATTGCGCTAAAAGGTGTATGGGTCCGGTCCGACCCTATCGGGCCGACCCAACCCGACCTTCTAGGCTTGTCCTGGTCTGGCTGGCCCTGGACCGGCTTCATGGGCCGCAGTCTATGCCTTTTTCCATGGGTTTGGCCTTTTCCGAAGGGCCGGATGCGTCCCACTCACCGAGCGCCATGGGGGGGGTCTGCACCCCTCAGGAGCGACCAAAGTAGTTCATGCATTCAAGGAAGCAGCGCTAGTTGGTTCACCCTCTCCCAAACATTCATACTGTACCGGTCATGCATAGGACCTGCAGACTGCAATTCCACCCTCTATCACGGCTAGAACTCACAGCCTTCATCCATGGTGCGCCACCGTAGCATGCTGCCTGGCTCAATAGGGGAACCGGTTGGCACCACACTCCCCTGGCCAGTCCGCATGGACCGGCCCAAAATGAACCCATGGGTGTGGGTCCACCCTTCATTTCCACTCAACGCGAGGGCCTTCCAGGATAGCTCATCACCATAATGTGATGCCCTGCTTCAACGCGGTCGATGATGGCCGGCCGCTGACTTGTCCACCATCACATTTTCAAGCGCCACCATTCTTTCACTATAGGCCCTTTCCAGCCACCACCTCCCTCGTTCACCAGTGTTGTCATTTCGAAAAATACTCCACAAGCCACTGGTGAAGCTCTGGTGGTCCTCTTTTATTCTCATTTGTGACTACGACTCTCCTAGGATGACGTTTAGAGACCCTAAGCTTGACGTACATGGACATTACATTACTTTTGCACAATACTTAGTACATAACAAAACCACACACACAAGGATCGTAATAGATTGGTGTCTTTGGAAACTCGGAATATAATCTTCTAATTGTGGCGAAAGATCTTCAACATCTCCCATAAAGATCTTCCTTTTTTTACCTAAAACCATTCTTTATATCCTGAGGAAAATAAAACATAAAAGGGTGAGCTAAAATTCTCAGTATGGGTAAAGAAAATAAATATCAATCACATCATTTTCATAAGAACATAACATTTTGGAAATCTTAACCTGCAAAAGAGAGCAGAATTTCATAACATGGTATAAATCATAGTAGTGAAATGAAATCCCAATAATAATAACTTAAAACATGACACTTTGTGGCATACAGACATAATCATAGAGAATCATTTCTTATTAGTCAAGACTCATTGCCAAGACTATCTTAGTGGACAAAGTCCGTTTCTGAACCGAGTCACCCGCGTTTCAGTCCTGTTTCACTGAACCAGTATTACCTACCATTCCAGCCATGTCTATCTCATGAGATATAAAATCTTTACCCAATGCATTGGAGGGAGATATAGGTCCCACCCATCTCATAATGATACCATTCTTATGTGTTCCATGAAATCATAAATCATACATCATTGCATAACCCATGTAATAAAAAATGGGAGTCTTAAACATCATGACATCATAAAACAATTCATATAAGATAACGGAATTCATAAAAATAATTCCATAACAACATAATCAAATCAATTTAATAATAGGGGTAGAAAGATAACCTTATATTATCTTAGATGGAAAATAATTTTGATAAAACACTTGAACTCCATTCTTGAGGAAAATATCCTTTTTACTTCAAAAACACTTTTCCTTTCTATTCATGTCATACAATTCCAAACTAAAAGAAGTTGATTAAAAATAAACTTGAAAAATTGTAAATGAAGCTTCTTGTAAATAATGTTTTAAAAATCCATTCATGCCGTATAAGTTAAAAAACATTCTTCTCGTACTTTTGTCAGAAAAGTCAAAAAGTACTTCATACAAAAAATGAAAAAATATTCCTTTCATATCTTTTACTAAAAACTCACCGAAGGGTAAAATAGGATTTAAAAAGGTGGATCTAAATAATACTACATATTGAGGAAACATGGATTTTGATGATAAAATACACCCCAGTAAATACCAAAGTATAAACAATCTCGGATAAAAATGAGATTGTGATATTTCCCTTACCTTAGGTCTGATTTGCTTCGTAAGTGTCCGAACCTCCTGTATAATGATTTAAATAATGTTATTGACTTATTCCAGAATCATAATTATTGTTATTATATCATATATGGTCATATTCTTAGCATCTTATTAGTAATATGTCATTACTACTTGTTATTCGGGTGTTTATTACTTTTTGTTCTTATGCGTGTTTTTTCGAATAAATTCTTATTCTTCTCTTTAGGTTATAGATACCTCATTTACATAATGGTATTAGTGTAATATATAACATATTCGTTCATTAAGTTCGTTTATATAATCATTATTAAATGAATATCATGTAGAACGAGTCACATCACATCGTAGAGACGGTATTCCATACGTACGCACGAGTGATGATATCGTTCGTATGATCGTGGAATTGTATTGGAGTGTATGTATACTATTTCATAATCAATATCACTTTATAATAGTCATATTTAGTCATTATTGACACCATTATACCCATCCAAGTAAGGTGGTGGTGGAAAATAGATTACACCACGGCGTGGAGACTGTATTACGTACGTACGCACGCGCGATGATTTCATTTTCCGTTGGATGGATAGATGGTTAAATAAGGTTGTTTCATACTTATAATAACATATCATTATATGAGTGATAATGATGTTATTACTTCATAATTAAACAACTAAATAAGAAGAAGTTGAAGAAGAAAGAAATTGGAAAGGATCGGTAATGGATATTACCACTGCTTTGAAGTGCTTCCTTGATACCTATTTTTAGGGCACTAAAATTTGTCTTTGAAGAAGACCAGGACCTATAGGATGTCTCTAGGGAAGTGGAGAGTAGATAATGGCAGGGTTTTTCCGAACTTGAAGGCTCAAAGTGGTGTGAGGAAGAGGGGGGGGAGGTGCCCTTTTATAAGGGAGGAGAGGGGCACCTTTGGAATAACTAAAAATATTATTTTTTTTATAAAGTCATGTTTGGTTTTAAATAGCTCCAAATTGAGTTATTTAGAATATAAGGTGGTTATGGGTCTAAATCCTCTCATACAATAGAATTTAGACAAGTTTAGATCATTATATTAACCTTATCTTTTAGTTTTAACTCTTAGTTAATTAGATTGACATTTACCATGTCACTTTGTATTTTTATATTATATAGTTAATAAACATACCATATACATCCAAGAGACCCCCCAAGTTGTGTTTTATTAATATATATAACCTTATCTAAGTCATTTGGCTGAATCTTAGATTTTTAGGAATAAAATAACAATTAATAATATAATAATTTCTTTAAAAACTATTTTATGTCAATTTTGACACTATTCAATAGTTGGTTTTTTTTGAAACTCATAACAGAATGATAACTTCGACCCAAGTTAATTAAATCAATACTAACATGTCATATTAACCTATAAAATTAGTTCAAATCATAAAAAGTCTCAAATTATACTTATTTAGGTATTTATAATATCAATTATTCTAATTTTTCACTATTATGGGAATTACTACATCATCATTGTGTCATAAATAAATTAAATTATTTAAAGTATAAAAATTACAAATAAAATATCATTATGTAGGAAATCTTATTATATTTCTAATGAATATTTAAAATCGAATTTATCTCATGTATAACCCTATATTAAAAATGTTTTAGTAAATAAACTTTGATTTTAACTCTTTTAACTCTTCTTTGAATTAAATAATAATAAATGTCCTAATCTAATCCAAGTGGGCCTAAATGGTCATATTTTATTCCTAAGGTTGTTTTTGGTCGAATTACACTTATCCAATATAATTAAGACATGTTTTAGGGTAATAATAATATCATTTTTACCCTTTATTACCCTATTTACTTTTAACCGCGGTAAAAAAAAGTAAAAAGTTACTATTCACCAAAAATTATTTTCATCTCATTGAACCACATTTTACTTACTGACATCAACCGTGTCTCTTGGAATTTTGAAATTCCACTCACAGAAGCGTTAAAATTAAGTTTTATGAAAAATTCATTTTTCTTAACTACCACTTAGTGGTTTCACTATTCATCAAAAAATGAATGTTTCCAGAAAAATACCAAAAATTAGGCCTAAGCTATATTTGATATTATGAACTCAAAAATGATGTCTATTTTACCAAATTCAAAACATATCAGTTACATTAACTATTTTAAAAATTAATTCCCGTCGTCAAAACAAATGGCGTGTTTTTAAGAGATAATAACTATCAAAATATTGACACTTGTTTATAACTGGTTTAAATGTGAAATTACATCCAATGACCAACATTGTATTAAATTGTAAAAATATATTCTAAATATACTTTAAATCCACTCAAATTAATAACTTATCACTATTAATAATTTTCATTAAAAAAGTTGTTTTTAATTATAATTTAGTAATTTTCACTATTCATCAGAATATGAAAGTTATCCGAAAAGTACCAAAATTTCACCCTAAGATAATTTCAATATTCCAAATCCAAAAATGAAGACCATTTTGAAAAATAAAATTTACAAAATTTCAAAAAGTGGTTATTACTATTCATAACGGCTAGTTTTAATAATATTTTAATAGCATATCATTGTTTAGAGAAACTCAGTATTGCGTACAACACACGCTATCGCGGAAGGTCGCGCTTGTGTGTAATGCAAGGCAAGTCAAGGATGTGTGTTGTGAAATCTCCTTTTGGTGTAGCGTACAACACAAGTCATTAATGAAATTAAAAAGAATATTTTTCATAAAATCTTGGGGTGTTACATTCTACCCCCCTTAAAATTAATTTTTCCCTCGAAATTCATCGAGGTTATTGTCACGACCCGTCCTCGAGGCCCGTGTCTGGACTACCCCATGCCCGCCTTCCATAGGCCAGGGGCTGGCGACTAGCACCAAGGCGTAAATCCCGGTAAAAAGGGAAGGCATTTACTTTGTAAAGTAAACAAGCACCTCAGAGTAAATAAGAGGAAAAGTAAACACTAAGTAAAAAAGATGATACAACAGTAAGTGCGGAAAAGTAAATGGGCCAGTATACAAACCCAAACTGAAAGTAAAGTACAACTCGAAAGGGAAAACAGCAACTGAAAAGTAAAAGCTGCTACACCGAGTTGTCCACTGGAAATCCCACCTGAAGGGTGGGTACAGATAGCTCCACTGCTCCTTGGGTCCCGCCGTCCGCTCCGAGTACGTCCCGCCCAGTGGTCCACCTCTAGGTACCATCCTACTCTGCAAGCCTCAACCACGATCAACGCTGTCCATCATCTGCAACCAACACAACGCAGTGCAGGCATAGCCCATGCAGGGGTGAGTATAAGCTACTCAGTAGGGACCCCGAGACCCCCGAAGGTCTCCCAAAATCCACAAAGGATAAACCACAAAGGAAAGATACAATCACGAAGTATCAACCGACACTGCTTAGGTATATTCCCATACATATACCTAAGTCATCAATTCCAATATGCTCCAACCTACGAGCCCAAGTACAACTCAGTCCACACAAGAAAGTAAACGTATTCCACACAGGAAAGCAAAACGTAATCCACACAGGATAGCACAACTCAATCCACACAGAAAAGAAAACAGGATTCAGATCACATAGGTATACTTCTTCGAATGATGATAGAGATGATCACTGATCCATCTAAGCCGTCAAACCCAAAAAGGATCGATAGGTACTAACCCCCGCAATGACCCACACAGGATCGGACCCACACAGGATCTGTAGGCGCTGGTTCACACAGGACCGCTGAGCACTGACCCACAAAGGATCGGACCCAAACAGGATCGGAAGCACTGATCCACACAGGATCGCTGAGTGTTGTAGTCGTCGTCGTCGAATCCACTGAGTATCTCTGCACAGTCGTCGTCGCAGTCACAGTAGCAGTCGCAGCCAGCTCTAGGATTCCCGCACATAGCAAGCTCGTTTGGGAGGGTCCGCTCAACGAGCCAAGAGACTGATACATAAACTGTCACAAAGTCCAGAGTTTATGTATCCAAAAGTTGTGTATCGTCAACAAGAACTCAACGTCGCAGACGGCACGTCAATCGGACGCCTGGTCTGAGAGTTATTGGATTTTCGTTCCAGGGCCCAGTTGGTTTTTAAGGAAAAACCAACCCAACCGTACTCCACCAGCATCCAAATCTCGAGCGGAGTATGCCAAAAGATCCTTCTCACTAAGAGGAACTTAACAAAGCTGACGTCACATCAATCGGACGCCCGTAGCTCACGATATGAGCGTTTCCGCTCCGAGGGCCCGGTTGGTTTTGTGTACGAACCAACCCGGCCGAACAAAAAGTATTCTGAAACCTTGAGTACGATATACCTAAGCAACCGTCTCAATCCAAGGATCGCAACGCCGCTGACGGCACATCGTTTGGAGTTCTGTATCCCGAGTTATGGGCATTTGAACCCAAACAGTACGGTATCGGGGGTTTCGGGCCCAGGCCGACCCGGCCCGAGACACCCCCCCCCCCCCCCCCGGCTGGCCCGAACCGGATCGACCCGCCCCGGACAGGGTCGGCCCAGCCCGGCACGGCCCGACCCCTCCTGGGCGCAGCCCGGCCCGGCCTGGCAGACCGGCCAGGCGTCGGTCCGGCTCAGCGCAGCACGCTGCCAGCTCGGCCTTCGGCTGAGCTGTTGGAAAAACGGGGGGCGCCTTCCCCCCTTGTTTAACCACAGCCCCCCCTCAATAAAGGGGGCCGTTCAAGATGGTCGGGGGAATTTAATTCCCCCGGCTTTCCCCATTTCCGGCTGGCCAGAGCTGGCCGGCCGGATCCTCCTCAACGGGACCGGCAGTGGCCGGTCCCTTTCCGGCACCAACACCGGCGGCACGGCTAGCCACCGGTCACCATGCTCCGCCGCGGCCCGGAACTAGCCGCGGCCCTTGTAATCCGGCGCGGTACGACGGCACCGCGCCCCTCCGCCGCGGCCCATCTCCGGCCGCGGTGCCTTCGATTTCCTTCAACGTGGCGCGACGGTGTCGCGTTCTTGAATTTCTTTCCACGGCGTGGCGCGACGGAGCCGCGCAATACTTTCCGTGTGATTCCCGCGTGGTGCGACAACACCACGCCACCTCGTTCCATTCGCAAAGAAACAATCATGAACAAAGAAGGGGGTTAGGCCGTGTTTGTGCGGTCTGGCCCCCTCTCATTAAACGATAACATCTAGTCGATTAACCACGAAGTTCGACATGCCAGAATCAAGAACAAAATTGATTTTTTAAAATAACAATAATCCCCTACCTCGGTTCTGGAACGGATTTCGTCAAGGGCCCGCGGAAGATGAGCGTCGCGGAGGTCGGGCGTCGCGGGGAAAGAACGTCGACGTCGCGAAGTGAGGATTCGAAGTTTTTTGACGGTGATTTCGTCGCGGAAAACCATCGCGGAAGAGACAACACGGAAGAATAACGTCGCGTTGCGGATACGGCGTCGCGGAAGGATCGTGTTCTTCGGCGGAGAAGTTCTTTGTTGAAGAACGGTGTTCTTCGCGTTCTTCGTCGAGGTTGAAGAAGATGAAGAAGAAGAAGATGCCTTCTAAACTCTATCAAGGAGACAAAACTCTAACAAAAATAAAATAAGACTCTTTCTTATTTTATTAACACAACAACACATTTGAATTTCAAGAATTTGAAATTCAATAACCACACAAAACTCACCTCATTAAACTCAATACATTTTAGTCATAGGTTATAACTTAAGTTAACATAATTAAAGTGGGAGTTGAGGAGGGTTTTAGAGGATATGAAGAGGTGGGGTTCGTGTGGGCCCCACCACCCTCATAACCTCCCAAGGGAGGTTGGGTGGTTACCTAACTTCCATCAAGAGCTAACACTTAGAGTTATATAATAAAAATTGTAGAGTAATTATAAAATAAACTTCCACAATTTTTATTATCAACACTCATGTAAACGCAACTCCAGAACAAGAGTTCCTAAGCAATTACCGGCGCTGCAGTTCCATCGGTGCCCTCGGAATTCGATTCCGGGTAACGGTTCAAAAGTTAGAAAATCCCGCTCATTCGTTCATTGAATGTACCTGAGCCAAACTTCGGAAATTGATTCCGGGCACACCGGGCCTCGGAATCAGGTGCCGTCAGAAACCGCACTCTTGTAAAATTCCAAAGAAAATTAAGAAAAAATTTCCCTTGAATTGTACGGGTCTTTACATTACTCCCACCTCAGGGATTTACATCCTCGTAAAGATACATCAAAACTAGGGAAACAAATGAGGGTACTGAGCACACATCTGAGCCTCCCGCTCCCAAGTGCTCTCCTGGAGGTTCCCGTGCTGCCATCTAATGCGCACTAGAGGAATCGACCGTCCACATAAGACCTGCTCATTTCGATCCTCTATCTCCACCAGGACCTCCGTAAAAGTCTCCCCATCATCAACGTCAAGCTCCCCATGTTCAATGATGTGTGTCGGGTCATGCACGTATCTCCTCAGCTGAGATACATGGAAGACGTCGTGCACCCGGTGCAACTGAGGTGGTAGAGCCAGGCGATAAGCCACCTCGCCAATCCTGTTGAGGACCTGGAATGGTCCGATGAAGTGCGGAGATAACTTGTCGCCTCGGCCAAATCTCCGTAAACCACGTCGAGGTGAGACACACAAGAAGACGTGGTCGCCATCCTCGAACTCTAGTGGCCTCTTCCTCCTTTCAGCGTATGACTTCTGCTGCCTCTGAGCTATCCTCATCCGCTCTTGGATGACCGGGACCTTCTCTGTCATGGCCTGGACCATCTCTGGCCCCACAAGTGCTGACTCCCTAGGGTCTGTCCAGCACAAAGGAGATCTGCAAGGTCGGCCGTACAACGACTTGTATGGTGCCATCCCAATGGTGGAGTGGTAGCTGTCGTTGTACGCAAACTCCACCAAGGGTAGGTGGTCCTCCCAGCTACTACCAAAGTCGAGGACACATGCGCGGAGCATGTCCTCGAGAGTCTAAATGGTCCTCTCCATCTGACCATCCGTCTGAGGGTGAAAGGCTGTTCTCAGATGTAGCTGCGTCCCAAACGCCTTCTGCAATCTCTTCCATAGCCGAGAAGTAAAACGAGCATCTCGATCGGAGACGATAGATGATGGCACACCGTGAAGCCGAACAATCTCCTGAACGTAAAGGCGTCCCAAGCTCTCCACTGAGCCCTGATCTCTGATGGGTAAGAAGTGAGCCGACTTGGTGAGTCGGTCGAGAATCACCCAGATGGAGTCGTGACCTCTGGAAGTGCGTGGAAGTCCAGTCACGAAGTCCATAGTTATCCCGTCCCACTTCCACTTCGGGACCTCCAAGGTCTGAACCAAGCCTGATGGTACCTGGTGCTCAGCCTTCACCTGCTGGAAGGTGAGGCATCGAGAAACGAACTCTGCCACAGCCTTCTTCATGCCTGGCCACCAGTGCTATCGTCTGAGTTCCTGGTACATCTTCGCCACTCCGGGATGTACCGCCAAGGGAGAAGTGTGAAACTCTCTCATCACCTCCTCCCGTAAAGCAACTGGTACCAAGGTACGTCCTCTAAAAATGATGTCGTGCTCTACTCTAAAGGAGAAATCATCAGATGCCTGTCCTAAGGATATCTGTACATGCCGCGTCTCACAGTCAGTGTCCCCACGCTGTGCCTCTCTGACCTGCCGCAGTAGTGGAGGAGTGACTGTGAGAGACTAAAGCAAGGCTACTCCATCTCTATCCACGAAGGATATCTGCAAAGAGGCTAGCTGCTCTGTCGCATCCTCAAGTAGCTGAATGCCCATCCTCCTGCTGAGGGAATCGGCTACTACGTTCCCCTTCCCAGGAGTATAGACTATCTCAAAGTCATAGTCCTGGAGGAACTCGAGCCATCTCCACTATCTCAGGTTCAGGTCCTTCGACGAGAAGATGTACCTGACACTATGATGATCAGAAAAGACTGTAAAGCACTCGCCCATCAGATAGTGTCGCCATGTCTTCAGGGAGAAGACCACTACTGCTTACTCCAGGTCTTGGGTAGCGTAGTTCTGCTCATGCGGCCTCAACTGACGTGATCCATAGGCGATCACTGCCCACTCCTACATCAGGATACATCCGATTCCAGTCCCTGATGCATCGCAATAGACTACGTACCCTACTCCCTCCTCAGGAAACCTCAAGATAGGTGCGTTGTTCAATCTCTGTCTCAGCTCCTGGAAGTTCTGCTGACATCTGTCTGACCACACGAAGGGTTTTCCCTTCTTCATCAAAGCTGAGAGTGGTGTCGGAACTCTGGAGAATTCTGGCACGAATCTCCGGTAGTATCCGTCTTGTCCCACGAAACTCCGAACCTCCGTCACGCTCCTGGGTGGTTCCCAAGCTAACACTGCCTCGATCTTCGCAGGATCCACTGCAACTCCCGCCTCAGAGATGACGTGTCCTAATAAGTGGAACTCGCGTATCAAGAACATGCACTTCGAGAGCTTACCATAAAGCTGGTTCTCTCGGAGTGTGTCTAGTACAACCCGTAAGTTGTAGGCGTGCTCCTCCTCAGTCGTCGAGTAAATCAAAATGTCGTCGATGAAGACCACGACAAATCGATCAAGGTATGGCTGAAAGATCCTGTTCATGAGGGCCATGAACACTGCAGGAGCATTGGTTACACTGAAGGGCATAACCAAGAACTCATAGTGGCCATACCGACACTTGAAAGCCGTCTTCTGAACGTCCTCGTCTCGAACTCTGAGCTGGTGATAGCCTGACCTGAGGTATATCTTCGAGAACCACCGTGCTCCCTTGAGCTGATCAAAGAGGTTATCAATCCTCTGTAGCGGATACTTGTTCCTCACTGTCACCTGGTTCAGGCGACGATTGTCGACACAAAGTCACAAGCTCCCGTCCGCCTTCTTGGCGAACAATATCGAGGAAGCCCAGGGTGAAACACTCGGTTGGATGAACCCCTTGCCCTGCAAGTCCTCCAACTGTACCCGTAGCTCTCGAAGCTCGGCGGGGGCCATCCGATATGCTGGAGTCAATATCGGATTTATCTCGGGGTACATGTCAATATAAAAGTCTACCTCTCTGCGAGGAGGTAACCCTAGGACGTTGTCGGAAAAAACGTCCGCAAACTGATCCACCACTGCAGGAAAACCAGGACTCCGCACCTCAACTGCTCCTAGGATGAGGCTATCCAACTGATGAGTGATGGGTTGTCCTCTCCTCTGTGGAAGTCCATCCTGTGCTGCAAAGGTTCCCTTCTTTCCGGTGAAGGTGAACCTGCTCCCGTCAGTGCGTACACATCGCACCTTGTGCCTAAAACAGTCAATATGTGCAAGGACCGTAGATAACCAATCCATACCCAAGATGACGTTGTAAGGCCTCAACGCTGCTACAAGAAGATCCCAGCCGAAGCTCTTGCCTCCTAGAGTAAGCTCACACTGCCGGCACCACTGCGTAATCGTTGAGTCTGCTCCCGTAGGAGTATCTAGCCGTAAGGATCGAGCCAACGGCTCTGTCGGAATCTCCGAGCTCCGAACAAGGGAAGCGGCTATGAAAGGGTGACTCGCTGCTGTGTCTATAAGAACTGCAGGAAGGGTGGAATAGACACATATAGTACCTCGAATCATCTCGGGCACGCTGTGGTAGTAGGCCTCTACTGCCTGGAGTTGTGCCTGCCTCTGCCCGCCAGCTCCCTGTGGTCGGGGTGGACCTCCTGGTGGTGGTGGTGGTAGAGCCTCAAAGCGTCGCCCACCACCTGCTGCTCGGCCAAATCCTCTGCCTTGTCTGCCTCCTCCCTGCAGACCGCCACGGTCGACCCTCTGCCTCTGCCACGGTGGTCCCTCACCTGTCTGCTACTCCTCGGCACGGCGAGTCGGGCAATCACGAGCTATGTGGCCCTGCCCGCCGCATGAGTAACACTGTCTACCTCTCGAAAGACTGGCTCCGCGCTGTGTGCCCTGCACTGCTGAGCCAGTGTCCTGAGTTCGTCTGCCTGAGGGTCTGGTTTTCCTGGACCCCTGAGTCATCTGTCGACAGCCTGCTGCAGAAGACTCTGCTACGTGCCGCCCTGCGGTGGGTCTCAGTGCTGGTGTAGACTCAGCATGAAAACTCTCGATCAAAAGGGCCCGCTCCAGTACTCCTATCTAAGTCGTAATGCTGAGGGCGATCAGTGATGCCCTGATATCGTGTCTCAAACCCTGCTCAGAGGTCCGGGCCCAGAAGAATGGGTCCCGTACCATGTCGGTCGAGTAGCGCGAGAGATCGGTAAATGTCACCGAGTACTGAGTGACCGTCATGCTGCCCTGCCGCAGCTGAAGAAGCTCCTGAATGCACACCGCGCGGAGGGTGTCTGGGACAAACTCCAAGCGGAAGAGGCCCTCAAAGTCCGTCCAAAGTAGAGATGCCTCATCATGCACCTGTAGCATCAAGATCCGCCATCGGCCCACTGCTGCGTGTAGTAGGCTCGCAGCGAGGATCACCATGAGGTCTTCTGGTGTCCTCACTAGCCTGAAAACTCGTACGACTGCCTCCAGCCAGTCCTCGGCTGCCTGGGGGTCCGTCTCCCCCGGAAACCTGGGCGGTCGCTGACACTGAAACTCATGCAGTGCACTGAGGCGACGTGCATCGTCAGCGGCTAGTGCTGGAAGTATCGGTGGCTCGGCGGGTAGTGCTACCATCGGTGCCACTGCTGACAAAGGGACCTACACCGAGGCCTCGTCGCTCGGTGGGCTGTCATCACGCTCGACTCTCGGAACCCTAGCTGGCTGCCATTGTGGGGCCATCCTGAAAAGGAAACAGGTGCTCCACGGTCAGAACAGTGTACCTGGTGAGCTGATACAAAGTAATCACAAAGAAAACTTGAAACACACAGGCAATCAATGTTTTCTTGCATTAAGTCAGAAATCAGAAGTCAGGGTCCTGGTGTACGGATACGTCGGCCGCAGCACCAACACTGGACTACCTGGACTGATAACCACACTCAATATGCTAAACACTATTGCTTCACATAGAAAAGATCAGAGTACGCGGTAGAACCGAACTGCTCTGATACCAATCTGTCACGACCCGTCCTCGGGGCCCGTGCTGTGACTACCCCAAGCCCGGCTTCCATAGGCCAGGGGCTGGCGACTAGCACCAAGGTGTAAATCTCGGTAAAAAGGGAAGGCATTGCCTTTGCAAAGTAAACAAGCACCTCAGAGTAAACAAGCTGAAAAGTAAACACTATGTAAAAAAGCTGATACAACAGTAAGTGCGTAAAACTAAATGGGCCAGTATACAAACCCAAACTGAAAGTAAAGTACAACTCAAAAGGGAAAATAGAAACTGAAAAGTAAAAGCTGCTACGCCGAGATGTCCACTAGAAATCCCACCTAAAGGGTGGGTATAGATAGCTCCACTGCTCCTCGGGTCCCGCCGTCCGCTCCGAGTACGTCCCGCCCAGTGGTCGACCTCCAGGTACTGTCCTGCTCTGCAAGCCTCAACTAGGATCAACGCTGCCCGTCGTCTGCAACCAACACAACGTAGTGCGGGCATAGCCCGTGCAGGGGTGAGTATAAGCTACTCAGTAGGGACCCTGAGACCCCTGAAGGTCTCCCAAAATCGACAAAGGATAAACCACAAAGGAAAGATACAATCATGAAGTATCAACCGACACTGCTTAGGTATATTCCCATACATATACCTAAGTCATCAATTCCAATACGCTCCAACCTCCGAGCCCAAGTACAACTCAGTCCACACCGGAAAGTAAACGTATTCCACATAGGAAATCAAAACGTAATCCACACAGGATAGCGCAACTCAATCCACATAGGAAAGAAAACAGGATTCAGCTCACACAGGTATACTTCTTCGAAAGACGATAGAGATGATCACTGATCTATCTATGTCGTCGGACCCACAAAGGATCGATAGGTACTAACCCCTACAATGACCCACACAGGATCGGACCCACAGAGGATCTGTAGGCGCTGGTTCACACAGGACCGCTGAGCGTTGACCCACACAGGATCGGTAGCACGGATCCACACATGATCGCTGAGTGCTGTAGTCGTCGTCGTCGAATCCACTGAGGATCTCTGCACAGTCGTCGTCGCAGTCACAGTAGCAGTCACAGCCAGCTCTAGGGTTCCCGCACACAGAATGCTCGTTCGGGAGGGTCCGCTCCATGAGCTGAGAGGCTGATACATCAACTATCACAAAGTACAGAGTTGATGTATCTAAAAGTTTTGTATTGTCAACACGAACTCAACGTCGCAGACGGCGCGTCAATCGGACGCCCGGTCTGAGAGTTATTGGCTTTTTCGTTCCAGGGGCCCGGTTGGTTTTTAAGGCAAAACCAACCCGACCGTACTCCACCTGAGTCTAAACCATGGGCGGAGTATGCCAAAAGATCCATCTCACTAAGAGGAACTCAACAAAGCTGGCGGCACGTCAATCGGACGTCCGTAGCTCACGATATGAGTGTTTCCGCTCCGAGGACCCGGTTGGTTTCGTGTACGAACCAACTCGGCCGAACACAATATTTTCCGAAACCTTGAGTTCAATATACTAAAATGAACGTCTCGATCCAAGGATCGCATCGCTGCTGACAGCGCATCGTTTGGAGGTCCGTAGCCCGAGTTATGGGCATTTGAACCCAAACAGTACGGTATCGGGGTTTCGGGCCCGGGCCAACCTGGCCCGAGACCCCCCCCCCCCCCCCCGGCTGGCCCGAACCGGGTCGACCCACCCCGGACAGGGTCGGCCCGGCCCGGCCCCACCTGGTAGACCATCCAGGCGCCGGTCTGGCTCAGCGCAGCGCGCCCAGCGCGCTTCCAACTCAGCCTTCGGCCGAGCTGTTGGAAAAACGGGGGGCGCCTGCCCCCCTTGTTTAACCGCAGCCCCCACTCAATACTGGGGGGTCGTTCAAGCTGGCCGGGCGAATTTAATTCCCCCGGCTTTCCCCATTTCTGGCCGGCCTGACCTGGCCGGCCGGCTCTACCTCAATGGGACCGGCAGTGGCCGGTCCCTTTCTGGCTCCAACACCGGCCTCCCGGATGGCCGTCAGTCACCATGCTCCGCCGTGGCCCGGAACCGGTCACGACCCTTGTTGTCCGGCGTAGTGCGACGGCACCGCGCCCCTCTGCCGCGGCCCCGCTCCGGCTGCGGTGCCTTCGATTTCCTTCAAAGCAGCGTGACGGTGTCGCGTTCTTGAATTTCTTTCCACAGCGCAGCGCGACGGCGCCGCGCAATACTTGCCGTGTGATTCCCGCATGGTGCGACGACACCACGCCATCCCGTTCCATTCACAAAGAAACAATCATGAACAAAGGTGGGGGTTAGGCCGTGTTTGTGCGGTCCAGCCCCCTCTCGTTAAACGATAACATTTAGTCGATTAACCATGAAGTTCGACATGCCAGAATCAAGAACAGAATTGATTTTATAAAAAAACAATAATCCCCTACCTCGGTTCTGGAACGGAGTTCGTCAACGACCCGCGGAAGACGAGCGTCGCGGAGGTCAGGCGTCGCGTGGAAAGAACTTCAACGTCGCGAAGCGATGATTCGAAGTTCTTTGACGGTGATTTCGTCGCAGAAAACCATCACGGAAGAGACGACGCAGAAGAAGAACGTCGCGTCGTGGATACGGCGTCGCGGAAGGATCATGTTCTTCGGCAGAGAAGTTCATCATTGAATAACGGTGTTCTTCACGTTCTTCGTCGAGGTTGAAGAAGATGAAGAAGAAGAAGAAGCTTTCCAAACTCTCTCAAGGAGACAAAACTCTAACAAAAATAAAATAAGACTCCTTCTTATTTTATTAACACAACAACACATTTGAATTTCAAGAATTTGAAATTGAATAACCACACACAACTCACCTCATTAAACTCATTACATTTAAGTCATAGGTTATAACTTAAGTTAACATAATTAAAGTGGGAGTTGAGGGGGGTTTTAGAGGATATGAAGAGGTAGGGTTCGTGTAGGCCCCACCACCCTCATAACCTCCCAAGGGAGGTTGGGTGGTTACCCAACTTCCATCAAGAGCTAACACTTAGAGTAAAATAATAAAAATTGTAGTGTAATTATAAAATAAACTTCGACAATTTTTATTATCAACACTCCTGTAAATGCAACTCCGAAACAGGAGTTCCTAAGCAATTACCGGCGCTGCGGTTCCATCAGTGCCCTCAGAATTCGATTCCGGGTACCGGTTCAAAAGATAGAAAATCCTGCTCATTCGTTCACTGAATGTACCAGAGCCAAACTTCGGAAATTGATTCCGGGAACACTGGGCCTCGGAATCAGGTGCTGTCAGAAACCGCGGTCTTGTAAAATTCCAAAGAAAATTAAGAAAAAATTTCCCTTGAATTTTACGGGTCTTTACAGTTTTAAATGGTTTACTATTCAGAAGTTTCTTTGATAGAAACCCACATCGTAAAAACGAATACCAAAACCAATCTCTAAAAACAAAAGTATGAAACGTAACGGTTACCCAAATAAACTAATCACTGGGTTTCCACATAGGTGAAAACATGGATATGGAATAGAAATCTAACCATCAAGTTCTGATGGAGAGTGGTAGAGAACATGGCTATGAAAAATCAAATAATCACAAAGCTATTGATGTGTGATGATCTAAGGTACCATCTGATTAATCGGATATAAGGGATCTAGGACAACATTATTGGTTTTCAATATCATTTCCCTAAAGTTGATGAAATTGGAATTAGAAGAAATAATTTCATGATTTCGGTATAGTTTCACCATTGATCGTTCTTTGGACAATTTTCACTTCATCTCTTAAAAAAATGAAGTTGAATTTGTCATTCGTGATGTGTTAACAGATCAGGTGATAGAATGATGGGTCATTCCATCTGTCTTAAACAAAAGGTTAGAAAAAAAATACATAAGTCCATCTATAGTGATATTAATGATATATGGTTCCTAAAATGGACTTATACTTCATATATCATACTGCTTAATAAAATAAAACTAGTTTCTACTAAACAGGGACTTCCTGTAGGCCAGTGGTAGGTGATAAAGGCCAGTCGCACTTCAGTTGTGGGTTCGATTCCCACAGCCGTGTCTGACGCGATGGGTTGTCGCTCGTCCTGTAGGTTGTCCTTTTTCTAAAACTACACTACTATAACATTACATAAATAATATCAAAAAAAGTTCTATCCTTAAACAATACTAACTTATGGTTAATATAATCCATTCCAATCTTTAGGCTTATCTAAAATACTTCGGTCCAAGCTCATAGTATAAAGAAAACGATAACATGAAATGTCATCATCCAAGCATGTGAATACCATCATTTATCGCCCATATATCTTTTTGGTCACATTCCAATCATGTGAATACCTTAATGATGTATTCTCTTGAAAAATAAATACCCATTAAACCTTAGTGAAAACATGAATGCTGTCAAAAGTTAACTCTTTCCACATACCAAAATCCAAAAATTCTATATACTCAAACCATGATATAACCTTCTCCTTATATCAGTCATGAGCTCATGAATACTATCAAACATTGAATTTTCTCCTTATCCCTTCATTATGTGCATATCATATACATTCCATAAATATCTGAATAACCTTTCATGGATACTGGTAACATTAATCTTACACTTTCTAAACTCAAGGAAAGACAATAGTGTAACAATACTTAGATGTCTCTTTATTCCATAGTACCATGAGATTACTTATACAACATTACACATGATAAACATGTAATCATTCCACTACATTCTTAAACCATTGACCGAGCTTCAACAATTATTTTATCTCACATATCATTTGTAGTCTCTTCATCATCATCCACATAAATACTACCCATACGACCATGCTGATTCTCTTCATGAGACTTTCCCTTAGGGAATTGGTTTGCATAATGCCCGTACCTTCCACATTTAAAACATTTAACCATTGTTGATGTCGTAGTAATACCATAATCCTCATCCCTGGTGTTAACTGAACCTTTTGCTTTGCACTTACTAGCTTTGTGTCCTTCTTTTCCACACCCAAAGAATATTCCAGTTCCTTTGAAACATTCTCCTTGATGCCTCTTCCCACATGATTTACATAGGGGAAATTGAACGTTCTTTCCTCTATGATCATCATGAAACTACATATTTCTCTTATTAGCTGAGTCAGAAATCTTAACAAATTTTACTTTATTGATCATATTATGAGATTGCTGATTCGGCATAATAATGATGTTTGGACTTCCAAATCCCATTTTATTTGGTTCCTCATGAAAAATATCATTCCATTGTCCATCATATCCTCCATTATCGTGAATCATCTTGTTTCCAACCATTTTCTAAAACCCAAAAAGAATAGTGTGAGAGGCAAAAATCATAATAAAGGGTGAGTAACTTCAATATCTATCATCTTTGGTTTAATCTAATATCGTTACCATAGTTCTAGGACTATATCCTATACGTATACTTATCCTTAGGGACATCCCTAGACATACCTTAGAAATATCTCTAGCGATCTCACTAAAGTTCTCACATCCTAGTTTCCAAAGGTTGACTAAACCTTTCCTCTGATACCAACTTTAGAGACTCGAAGCATGACGTACATGGACATTACATTACTTTTGCGGAATACTTAGTACATAACAAAAACACACACACAAGGATCATAATAGTTTAGTGTCTTTGAAACTCGGAATATAATCTTCTAATCGTGGTGAAAGATCTTCAACATCTCCCATAAAGATCTTCTTTTTTTACCTAAAACCTTTATTTATATCCTGGGGAAAAAAACATAAAAGGGTGAGCTCAAATGCTCAGTAAGGGAAAAAAAGAAATATCAATCACATCATTTTCATAAGAACATAACATTTTGGAAATCTTAACCTGCAAAAGAGAGCATAATTTCATAACATGGGATAAATCATAGAAGTGAAATGAAATCCAAATAATCACAAATTAAAACAAGAAACTTTGTGGCATACACACATAATCATAGAGAATCATTTCTTGTAAGTCAAGACTCATTTCCAAGACTATCTTAGTGGACGAAGTCCATTTCTGAACCGAGTCACCCTCGTTTCAGTCCTGTTTCACTAAACCGGTATAACCTACCATGCCAGCCATGTCTATCACATGAGATATAAAATCTTTACCCAGTGCATTGGAGGGAGATATAGGTCCCACCCATCTCATAATGATACCATTCTTATGTGTGCCACACAATCATAAACCATACATCATAGCATAACCCATGTAATAAAAATGGGATTCTTAAACAACATGACATCATAAAAAAATTCATAAAAGATAAAGGAATTCATAAAAATATTTCCATCACAACATAATCAAATCCATGAAATAATAGGGATAGAAACATAACTCAATGTTATCTTATATGGAAAATAATTTTGATAAAACACTTGAACTCCATTCTGGAGGAAAATATTCTTTCTACTTCAAAAACATTTTTTCTTTTCTTAACATGTCATACAATTTTAAACTAGAAGAAGTTGATTAAAAATAAACATGAAAACTTGTAAAGTATGATTATTGGAAATATAGTTTTAAAAACTTATTCATGCCATATAAGTTAAAAAGAACATTCTTCGTTCTTTTGTCGGAAAAGACAAAAAGTACCTCGTACGAAAAACAAAAAAAGATTCCTTTCATATCCTTTACTAAAAACTCACCAAAGGGTAAAATTAGATTTAAAAAATTTTAGGTGGATTTAAATAATATTACATATTGAGGAAACATGGATGTGGATTATAAAATACACCCCAGTAAATACCAAATTATAAACAATCTCGGATAAAAACGAGATTGTGATATTTCCCTTACCTGAGGTCCAATTTGCTTCGTAAGTCTCCGAACCTCCTGTATAATGGTTTAAATAATATTATTGACTTAATAAAGAATCATAATTATTGTTATGATATCATATATGTTCATATTCCTAGCTTCTTATTAGTAATATGTCATTACTACATGTTATTCGGGTGTTTATTACTTTTTGTTCTTATGCGTGTTTTGTCGAATAAATTCTTATTCTTCTCTTTAGGTTATAGATACCTCATTTCCAGAATGGTATTAGTGTAATATATATCATATTAATTCATTTAATTCATTTATATAATCATTATGAAATGAAGATCATGTAGAACGAGTCACATCACATCGTGGAGACGGTATTCCGTACGTACGCACGAGTGATGATATCGTTCATATGATCGTGGAATTGTATTGGAGAGTATGTATACTATTTCAGAATCAATATCACTTTATAATAGTCATATATAGTCATTATTTACACCATTATACCCATCCAAGTAAGGTGGTGGTGGAAAATAGATTACACCACGGCGTGGAGACGGTATTCCGTACGTACGCACGCGCGGTGATTTCATTTTCCGTAGGATGGATAGATGGTTAAATAAGGTTGTTTCATACTTATATTAACATATCATTATATGAGTGATACTGATGTTATTACTTCATAATGAAACAACTAAATAAGAAGAAGTTGAAGAAGAGAGAAATGGGAAAGGATCGGTAATAGATATTACCTCTTCTTTGAAGTGCTTCCTTGAGACCTCCTTTTAGGGAACTACAATTTATCTCTGAAGAAGACCAGGACCTCTAGGATGTCTCTAGGGAAGTGGAGAGGAGAAAATGGCAGGGGTTGGCCGAGCATGAAGGCACAAAGTGGTGTGAGGAAGAGGGGGAGGAGGTGCCCATTTATAAGGGAGGAGAGGGGCACATTTGGAATAACAAAAAATATTATTTTATTTTAAAGTCATGTTCGGTTTTAAATAGCTCCAAATTGAGTTATTTCAAAGATAATGTGGGGATGGGTCGAAATCCTCTCATCCAATAGAATTTAGACAAGTTTAGGTCATTATATTATCCTTATCTTTTAGTTTTAACTCTTAGTTAATTGGATTGACATTTACCATGTCACTTTGTATTTTTATAGTATATAGTTAATAAACATACCATATACATCAAAGAGACCCCCAAGTTGTGTATTATTAATATATATAACCTTATCTAAGTCATTTGGCCGAACCTTAGATTTTTAAGAATAAAATAACAATTAATAATATAATATTTGTTTTAAAAACTATTTAATGTCAATTTTGACACTATTCAATAGTTGATTTTTTTGAACCTCATAACAGAATGATAACTTCGACCCAAGTTAATTAAATAAATCCTAAAATGTCATATTAACATATATAACTAGTTTAATTCATAAAAAGTCTCAAATTATACTTATTTAGGTATTTATAATATCAATTATTCTAATTTTTCACTATTATGGGAATTACTGCATCATCATTGTGTCATAAATAAATTAGATTATTTAAAGTCTAAAAATTAAAAATAAAATATCATTATGTAGGAAATCTTATTATATTTCTAATGAATATTTACAATCGAATTTATCTCATGTATAACCTTATATTAAAAATGTTTTAGTAAATAAACTTTGATTTTAACTCTTTTAACTCTTCTTTGAATTAAATAATAATAAATGTCCTAATCTAATCCAAGTGGGCCAAATGGTCATATTTTACTCCTAAGGTTGTTTTTGGTCGAATTACACTTATCCAATAGAATTAGGACATGTGTTAGGGTAATAATAATATCATTTTTACCCTTAATTACCTATTTACTTTTAACCGTGGTAAAAAAAAGTAAAAAGTTACTATTCACAAATAATTATTTTCATCTCATTGAACCACATTTTACTTACGGACATCAACCGTGTCTCTCGGATTTTTGAAATTCCACTCACAGAAGCGGTAAAATTAAGTTTTATGAAAAATTCATTTTTCTTAACTACCACTTAGTGGTTTCACTATTCATCAAAAAATGAATGTTTCCAGAAAAATACCAAAAATTAGGCCTAAGATATATTTGATATTATGAACTCAAAAATGATTTCTATTTTACCAAATTCAAAACATATCAATTACATTAACTAATTTAAAAATTAATTCCCGTTGTCAAAACAAATGGCGTGTTTTTAAGAGATAATAAATATCAAAAGATTGACACTTGTTTATAACTGGTTTCAATGTGAAATTACATCCAATGACCAACATTGTATTAAATTGTAAAAATATATTCTAAATATACTTTAAACCCACTCAAATTAATAATTTATCACTATTAATTATTTTGATTAAAAAAGTTGTTTTTAATTATAATTTAGTAATTTTCACTATTCATCAGAATATGAATGTCATCCGAAAAGTACCAAAATTTCACCCTAAGATAATTTCGATATTCCGAATCCAAAAATGAAGACCATTTTGAAAAATAAAATTTAAAAAATTTCAAAAAGTGGTTATTACTATTCATAACGACTAGTTTTAATAATATTTTAATAGCATATCATTGTTTAGCGAAACTCAGTATTGCGTACAACACACGCTATCGCGGAAGGTCACGCTTGAGTGTAATGCATGGCAAGTCAAGGCTGCGTGTTGTGCAAGCTCCTTTTGGTGTAGCGCACAACACAAGACATTAATGAAATTAAAAAGAATATTTTTCATAAAATCTTGGGGTGTTACATGACGCCTGCACTACGCATCCATTGGTTCCACCTTGCTGCCAAAACATTCTGTTTACCATGAAGAATGCGACCACAACAGAATTCGGCAGAGGGTATGGGACTTTTTCATTTGGCCCGCTCCCTCCATGTTAGCATAACAACATGGGAAGGATATTATATTTATACAAACTCGCATATAGAAAACCCTGCAAAAACCTCCATCATTTTTAGAACCAACACAAATCAACCTGTTGGACGGTTGATATGTGTATTTCATAATAATCAAGAATGGTGTAAAGGTGAGGAAACAATCCTAAACCCCTACCTTGTATTCATTGGAAGGTGTTTCATAGAAGGATATATTGTACACATCAGAAGGTGATCTTCGGTTCTTGTGGTCATCCATCGATTCCCCCAACATCCTTCACTTGATCATGTTCTTCATCAGAGAGGAAAATTGGCGGAGCTTCGTCAGAGCTTCTCTCATAGATCTCCCAAAACCCAATCCTGATCTAAGATTAAATTGATTGGAAGAGAGTTTCAATTCACCGAACAATTAATGGGGTTCATTAATGAGTATAATTAATGAACCTCTTTAATTATCTCAACTGTTTGGTTACACATTCATTTAATTTTCCTAAATAGTGTGGTTACACAAAGATAGAGTCATGTCATCAAATAGATTGAGGTTGCACTACGGTCCCATTACCATTTTTCCAGTGGTTTTGAAAAAAATAAAAAATAAAATAATCATTATTTATTTTCTTATTTTTTTTGTAATGTCCATGAAATTACCTTTTTCCTCTAACTCATTTCGGTCAAAGATAAGCTTCCCTTATGCGAATCCTGGCGTTGTGGATTCAACGGTGCCCCAAGATTTTTAATCTGAGCACCAGTTAAAAAGATAGATAACTTCACCCACATGTTTACTGAACGTAACTTAAAAAATTTCAAAATTATATTTCAGGATTTCCAGGTCTCAAAAACACATGCCATCAATTTTCATAGACTCATAATAATCCAAAATAATTTAGGAAAAATTACATTGAATATCCAGGTCTTTATATGTTTGATTTAAGAAAGGTAGTCTAGAATGTTGATAAAACACCATGGATGTGAAATCATTCTCTAATGTTCTAAATTATCATTTAAATTGGTTTCAAGTAATATTTGTTTATCAACGATATAAAAAATAATTCACACACTTTAAAAAATACATCAGTAGATTTCTGTGGAAAAGAATAGTCCCCAATTTATCTCATCATTTCATCAACCAATCACCCCATTAATGACTATGATTAATAAAATTAATAATTATATATGAGAGTGTGATTTTCATACAACATTTTACATCAAACCATCCCCTCATATTATTAACTCGCCTTTTTTATCATGGTGTGTTTCCAACCATGAAACCCCATGAAATTACTCATCATAATTTTGTTCTAGAAGTGACAACATTAACTATATCATCCAATCCATTTCATGTTAACTCAATTCACATATAAAAATATTGAATAATTAGGAACAATTTATTTCTTTTAGATAAAACATTCAAGGAGATATTTTCTTCCCATACAAACATTCATCTTCATTCCATGCTCAGTATGGGATCTTCTTTATTTCTTGTTGACAGGATTTAAGGATTGTGAAAATATTTTGATCCCATGAATTTATTATTTTATCAAATACCTTTTCCAAATGCTTTAAATATGGAAAAAACTATTGTTTTTTCTACCATATTTTTTTTCTTTTTCTCCAAGAGTGTTATTATGAGTGCTTATATTTAATACCTTCATACAACCGTTTTTAGGCTCATTTTTTCTTCCAAAAAAATGCACATTATTTCATCTTAATATAAAATTTTTCCGGATAAGAAAAACCTACTAAGTCGTATGTGTGATGTGTCCTTGTATAGATTCATAAATCTTCTATAAAATCCCCCATTTTCATTACCTTGTTAAATGGCCATGTTTTGAATGGATGAAACAATTACTATAAGATTTATACCTCATTTTATCTCTTCGTGACGGAGATGTTTTATCTTCTAAAGATCTTTATCTTCAAAACATATAATGGTGTTGTGTCAAAGTCTTCCACAATAATTTTTTTAGTGATTTCATATTTTTTCAATCTAAATTTCATGATACTTCATAGGAAAAACCCTTAATTATGTATTTCATTTCATGATTTCCCTTTGTTGTTTCTCAAGATGGGTATGATTTTTGAGGGTTCTTAATATTCTATTCGGTTTTTTTATTCTCTCCATAAGATATTTTATTTTCAAAACATTATACATCAACATAGAAATCATTACTTCCATATTTGAAATCTTGTCCATAGTATATCTTTACCATTCATAATGTTATGTTTTAAGAGATATGATGTTATCCTTACACATATTCTCCATGGGAGTTTTCTTTAAAATATTAGGGGATAGATCTTTAATCATATAACTTTCTCCTTTAACTTGGTTCCCATTTTCATTGTGCTAAGAATCAAAGGTAATTATTCTCTTTTTAGTATTTCTTTTTCCAATTAATAATAATTTCTTTTCAAATTTTAAAATTCATGAATAATTATCCATTGTTCATATTTTGAATTTCATGATAATTTATTGGAATATAAATTCAATTTTGTTTCTTCCTCGTCACTATAATCTCATCACCCATTCATATCCAAAACAGAGGCTGAAATTTTATATCCTTTCTCTAAACAGGGGATAAAATGAAAAATGACATTAGTTTTAAATGTTACCTTGGATAGATAACATAACATATCTGAGGATTTATTATTTTATTCTTCATCTAAAACAATGAAATAAGATTGATTTCAACTCAAAGTCCTTCCATATTTACATTACCCTTTATGACCATTATTTAGATAAGGTAAATGAAATCATTTAAATCCTTATTAGATTCTATATTCTAAGCATCATGGATATTTAGAGGTAATCAACTCAATTATTAAATATAGAACCAAATAATTGATTTATCTCCACTATGAGGGGTGAATCAGTTGTAGACACACTATACAAATTCTCTTCTAAACTTACCTCTTCAACTTGTTAATTTTCACAATAAAATAAATATGATCTCTCAATATCACATCATGTGAAGTTATAATAATAGAGAGAGTAGAATCCAATGATCCTACTATAATAAATCCTAGAATCTATAATGACCCAAACTTTTATAACTTAAATTCCCTTATGATTTAATTTTTTAATTTGTAATATAGTTATAGAAAACACTAGAAATTATTTTTTTTATTATACCCAATTGTATTCAATAAGACATTAATAATATTTACTATTGATATTATATCCATGAAACAGTGATCACATGGTTAGGATAAATATAGGCCTTTAAATATAATTGTCAAATAAAAAGGAAATGATGGCCTAAACTAGTGGAATTGTTCCATATGAAGCCCATTTATCAGAGATTTTGAGGAAGATATCAAGTCTAGGATTTTACATTGACCTAGAATAATATGATATCCAACGAATTAAGCATCAGATAAACCATATATGGTAGAAGTTCAAGCTCCTTGAGATCACGACCCAACACATGTTTATCAAACAGTCCCTTGAGAGTCTCACCATAACGCACCGTACTCTTAGGGCATATGTCGATGTAACAATGGGTTAGGTATAAGGACATTAATAATATGAATATTTTTAATGTATATAATAATAAATTTATTTTCATTGTTACTTTATAAATGATTTTTATTTTGATTCAATTAAACACAGTTGTTTTGTGTAATATTGAAATTTAATTAAGGGATTTATTTTGATGAATTAATGGAATTTTGAAAAAATATTATCTCAATCAAATTTTATTTTTATATAATTTTTATTAACTATAAATGTGTCAGATAATATTTATGAAGTGAAATGTACTTTTTATATGCGTTCAAAAACTGTTATTATTAAAACCCATCATTTTTTAATAAAAGTATAATGTTTATTTAAAAGTAAAATTAAAATTTTAAAAAAATTATTTAGAGAAATTAAATATTTTTTGGGAATTAGATCATTGAAATTTTCCAAAGGTGTATTCTTCACAATTTTCTAAGAGTTGAATTTTTGGGTAAAAAGTAAAAACCCTATATATATACAATGTGTTTTATGACATCATAATGATCCAAAATGTTTTATAAATACTATAATGGTTATCCTAGGAAAAATATAATTTTTACCCTTAATATAAAGTGTTTTTAGTTTTATTTTTTGATTTTAATATTGAATTAATGATACCTACAAAATATATAATATATTTTATTATTATAAATTCATTTATTTAAAAGAGTAACTCACCTCAACCTAATAAAGGGAAATATTTTAATATTCTCAAACCTTTTACTAATAAAATATCTAATATCTCCCAACTTTTCAAAAAACAATGTGGAAAAAACTGTGGGAAGGTTTGTTGTCTTAAATATTTTATTTTGTAGAGTCCAAAACCTGAATATTAAATAAATCCCTCTAATTTCCAATATAAACCCACCCAAGATCCCACTTCCCTTCACTCAAAATCCATGGAGTACATCCTTAATCTTCTTTCCTATCTCTATAATCCTCTCAAATCCCCACAACCTCTAAAAAATCCACTTTTCACTATTTTGGTGCCACACACTCATGGAATGTTTCTCTCCTTTTTCATCTTTATCCAAGTTCAATTTTCTTGTTATTCCCTTTTGTATTCAATCAGTAATGATGGGTTATGATTTCTCACATACCCCATACAGCCCATTTTATGAATAAATGATGTGATCCCCATTTCTCTCTAATTAATCTCTCCCATTTAAACTTGTTACCATGCCCAAATTACTTAAGCATTCTTTCATTTATCTTTTTATTCAAGATTATTTATTATCGTATGCCTTAATTTTCTAATTATAATTATTTGGACTTGTCCTTCCATGTAACTATTACTATAAAATTCATTAAAAAAGTCTTAGAGTCCCATTTCACCCTAATCAACCCATTTTATGAATTTTTAAATGATGTCGTTATGCTGCCAAAATATATCCAGGATTTTTGATGCCAAACCCATTTTGTATAGTAGTAAAAATAATAATATTTATAGTTGGTTTTTTTCAATTTTAATGTCATTTTTAACCAAATTATATAAAGGTGATGTCAAAACAAGGTTTTGGGAATCTTTTTTTAATAACTAGCTCTAAAAAATGAGAAGTGTCTTTCTTTTTTGGCATCGGTTTTTATAAAACCCAATACCAAAAATTGTGAACATTTTTTATATTTGGCCTTAGATTATATAAAAATGCCTTAGAAAGTAAAAACTATTATAAATTTTTAAATTCTACAAAAAAATAAACATCCTTATAATAAAAAAACATTTAACAGTATGTATCATTGACTAAAAATCATTAAAAATAAATACTCTTTTAATAATTTAATGAAAAAATTATTTTCCCTTTTGTATTGTAAAGTAGAAAAAAACGCATACATAAAATTTAAAACAAGATCATTATTGTTAATTTTTGAAGAATTAATTTGATATTATAGTGTTCAAAACTTCTATTATTACAAAAGAAATTCTTTTTTGAACAATTTTTATTCGAAAAATGAAATACTAATAAGTACGATTAGAATATACATACCATAAATCATAAACATACTAAACAAAAAGTTTACAAACAAAGATAAAATATGTTTAATTTCATCTTTCATGTATGAATCTACATCATTGAACATCTATCAAAATATTGAATTATATAATATTAAAAAACACAATACTTTTAAAGAAAATATAAAATAATTAATATGAATTACCTTATCATAGTTATTATAAGTGGCATATCATGTATGATATCCAACATAGTTTTCCATGTTTTTAACATAAGATGTTACAAAAATAAATTAAGAATTATTTGTTAATTTTATATACTTTAAATTAATATTTTTTATTATTTTCCTTTATTTGTTGAATTATTATGTTCTATTTTTTATAGACGAAAATAATTTTTATAGTTGATATTGATATTTATGTTCATTAATTTCATCATACCCTCAATTTTATATGTATTTTTAATTTATGAAAAACTAATTTCATTTAAAAAATATAAATATGGATAATAGATTTATTAAAGTACCAAATAAAATTTATATATAATATTTTGAGGGGATAATGAAATTTACTACTGTTAAAATATGATTTTTAATCTCGGATTTTAGTTTTCCATCCATAAATGTGTTTAAATATAATTTAACATATGATATTATGGTAGAAAATTTATTAAGGAAATATTTTTTAAAAAATCATTAGAATTAAACTCACTATGGGGAAGATTATGTTTACTATTATCGACGAGAAAGTGTTTAGATGCATGTTTTTATTAAATGAATTTGATTAATGTAATGTTCAATGATTCAATTTTTGGTTGGGTAATTAAAGATGTAAAATTAAAATGACGGGGATGGTGTGATTAATTCCTAATTAGATATAAATGGGGATGTTTGAGTTCCCACTCACTGAAGATACCCAGGGGTTGTAAATCTTGGAATTTGAAAATAAAACCACTCATAATGTTCCCCCATTTAAATTTATCTTGTGTTTATGAGTAGTTAGGATAAAATATCTTCATTATTAAAAATGCTACATAATATTTTACGTGTAATAACAAATAGTAAGAATTCCATATAAGTATAATCATGGTAATGTATTAGTGTAAGAATGATAACTATCACATTGTTTTATAACTTTTGAGTGGATGACATTTCCCATAAGTTGTACATCCATAAAAATCAAAATTCAATAAATTTTCATTGATTTTTTTTCAATTCCTATTATAATCATATAAATCAATAAATTAAATAGATAAAAAGGACACCATAAAGATATTTTCATTGAGATGGTCAATCTTATTCACATTACAACAACTACTAAAGGTCACTATAATATTACTCATAGTAATAGAGGATGATTTCTCAGAAATTAAAAATATTACCAAATGTTACACTATATATCTATTGCAACACCCTGTGTTTATTTTTTAAATATTTGTTCAACTAAACTAAATTTCATTGTGGTCATTCATTACATGAAACCTTGAGTTATAATGAGGTATGATATACTGTTAATAGTATTATTTAAAAATGAGTGTTATAACCTTTCTGTAAAACATGTTGGTGTGAATAGTAATAGATACCTTTTTAAAATTTTGTATTATGGTCTTATTTAAAGAAAAAATATTCATAAAAATTTAATTAATGTTTAGTAATGTATTTATATTATCTAAATATACATTTTTCTCAAACAAATGTTGTAATTAATTTTTGGGAAAAACTTGTAAAAATATTTTTTACAATTTTAGAATATTTATTTTATATTTTTTAAAAATATATTTTTCCGAATTATCTTTCATTGAATTTTTATAATTTTCTAAAAATTTTAATTTTTAGATGAATAGTACAAAAATAATAGTTTTTATTAAAAAATGAATTTAATTTAATGTAATTATAAGATAATTTTTTTAATATGCATTTAAACGTAAAACTAATTAAATTATATCAGAATAAATCCAATTTAGTTCTTTGGAATCAATTTTATTGTGAATTTTGATATTAAAACTTTCAATAGTTATTAACTGACTGAAATTTTTTTTATTACTAGCAAAACAAAGAGAAACCCTTCAAGGAGGATGAAAATGGTGAAGTCCAAGGGCATCCCCTTGAACCATAGTACAACACTCAAGGGGAAGGGAATGCAGGCCATCAGTGATCCTAAGAGTCTCCTCCTGTCTGGCCATCCAAGCAAGTGAATCTGCCGCAAATTTAGATTCCCTCCAACTATACTGAATAATATTCCCATGCTTGATCTTTGCCTTGCACCTCTGAATGAGATAAATCAAATCCCAAGGTATCTCCTGGATTCCCTGTAATGATTTAACCAAAACCTCAGAGTCAGACTCCACCTCTGTCACATGAAAACCACTCCTCCTACAAATAATCAAGCTAGAGAGAAGAGCTCGTACCTCCGCACCCAAGGAGTTTCCAGGGCCATAAAAGGAACTAAAGGTAAAATGATAGAACCCCAACAGTCCCGAAGTAAACCCCCGCCCCTCATGACTCCCTCCATAAAGGACCCATAAATGTTAAGCTTCAAACCACATCTCGGGGGCTTCCACCTCACCCAACATCCTCTCCCTATGTGCTAAATGCAAGGATGGTTCACAAGGTTGCAAAATGCAACTGATGATAACCCACCTTTGACAAGAAAGTCCAGCTCCACAATGAGAGACTTCATCTGGAACTGAATATAATGCAGGGATCTATTAGACCCCAACCTAACATGATTACGCCCCTCCCATATGACCCAGCAAATAGAAACAGGGATGATAATACTCATAGTCCATTCCATCGCCCTGCTTTCCGTACCGGAGAACAAAACCGACATAAACTCCTATGGAGTCCTGTACTCACCATCGGGGAATGGAGGATGAGTGAATAATGCCCAGAGAGAGGAGGACCATTCTCTTGGAAAAAATAAATGAACTGTCGTTGTAACACCACGAGATTTTATGAACAATATTCTTTTCATTAATGTCTTGTGTTGTACTCTACACCAAAAGGAGCTTTCACAACATGCAACCTTGACTTTCCTTGCATTACACGCAATCACGACCTTTCTTGATAGTGTGTGTAGTACACAATACCGAGTTTCACTAAACAACGATATGCTATTAAAATATTATTAAAACTAGCCGTTATGAATAGTAATAACCAATTTTTAAAATTTTGTATATTTTATTTTTCAAAATGGACTTCATTTTTGGATTCGGAATATCGAAATTAGCTTAGGGTGAAATTTTGGTAATTTTCAGATAACTTTCATATTCTGATGAATAGTGAAAATTACTAAATTTTAATTAAAAAGAACTTTTTTTAATAGAAATAATTAATAGTGATAAATTATTAAATTTGAGTGGTTTTAAAGTATATTTAGAATATATTTTTACAATTTAATACAATTTTGGTCATTGGATGTAATTCTACATTTAAACCAGACATAAACAAGTGTCAATCTTTTGATGGTTATTATCTCTTAAAAACACGCTATTTGTTTTGACGACGGGAATTAATTTTTAAATTAATTAATTCAACTAATATGTTCTGAATTTGGTAAAATAGAAATCATTTTTGAGTTCATAATATCAAATATATCTTAGGCCTAATTTTTGGGATATTTCTGGAAACTTTCATTTTTTGATGAATGGTGAAACCACTAAGTGGTAGTTAAAAAAAATGAATTCTTCATAAAACTTAATTTTACTGCTTCTGTGAGTGGAATTTCAAAAATCCAAGAGACATGGTTTATGTCAGTAAGTAAAATGTGATTCAATGAGATGAAAATAATTTTTGTTGAATAGTAACTTTTTACTTTTTTTACCACCGTTAAAAGTAAATAGGTCAATTAAGGGTAAAAATGATATTATTATTATCCTAATACATGTCCTAATTCTATTGGATAAGTTTGATTCGACCAAAAACAAAATTACGAATAAAAAATGACCATTTAGGCCCACTTGGATTAGATTAGGACATTTATTATTAATTTATTTAAAGAAGGGTTAAAATAGTTTAAATCAAAGTTTAATAAGTAAATCATTTTTAATATGGGGTTATACATAAGATAAATTCGACTATAAATATTCATTAGAAAGATAAAAATATTTCCTACATAATGGAATTTTATTTGTAATTTTTAGACATTAAATAATTTAATATATTCATGACACAACAATGATGCATTAATTATCTTATTAATGAAATATTGATATAATTGATGTTATAAATACCCAAATAAATTTAATTTGAGACTTTTTATGAATTACACTAATTTTATAGGTTAATATGACATGTTAGTATTGATTTAATTAACTTTTTCAAACTAATCATTCTGTTATAATTTTCACAAAAATCAATTACTAAATTGTGTCAAAATTGGCATATAATAGTTTTTAAAACAAATATTATATTATTAATTGTTATTTTATTCCTAAAAATATAATGTTTGGCAAAATGACTTAGATAAGATTATATATATTAATAATAAAAAACTTGGGGTTCGTTTGGATTCTTATAGTAAGTTTATTAACCTTATAGTGTAAGAACACAAAAAGACACGGTAAAATTAAAATTATCTAACTTAAAGTTAGATATAAATGATAAGGTTAAAATAGTAACCTAAACTTGTATAAATTCTATTGGATGAGATTATTTCGACCCATCCCCACCTTAGTTTAGAAATAAATCAATTTGAAGCTATTTAAAACCGAATTGTACTTTATAATAAAATAATAGTTTTAGTTATTCCAAAGGTACCCCTCTCCTCCCTTATAAAAGGGCACCTCCTCCCTCTCTTCCTCACACAACATTGAGCCTTCAAGATCGGACAACCCCTGTCAATTTCTTCTCTCCACTTCCCTAGAAACATCCTAGAGGTTTTGGTCTTCTTCAAAGACCTATTTTAGTGCCCTAAAAGGAGGTCTCAAAGAAGCACTTCAAAGAAGAGGTAATATCCATTACCGATCCTTTCCAATTTCATTCTTCATCAACTTCTTCTTATTTAGTTGTTTAACTATGAAGTAATAACATCAGTATCACTCATATACTGATATGTTATTATAAGTATGAAACAACCTTATTTAACCATCTATCCATCCTACGGAAAATGAAATCACCGCGCGTGCGTACGTACGGAATACCGTCTCCACGCCGTGGTGTAATCTATTTTCCACCACCACCTTACTTGGATGGGTATAATGGTGTAAATAATGACTATATATGAATATTATAAAGTGATATTGATTCTGAAATAGTATGCATACACTCCAATACAATTCCACGATCATAGGAACGATATCATCACTCGTGCGTACGTACGGAATACCGTCTCCACGATGTGATGCGACTCGTTCTACATGATCTTCATTTCATAATGACTATATAAATGGATTGAATGAATGAATATGATATATATTACACTAATACCATTCTGGAAATGAGGTATCTATAACCTAAAGAGAATAATAAGAATTTATTCGACAAAACACGCATAAGGACAAAAAGTTGTAAACACCCGAATAACAAGTAGCAATGAAATATTACTACTAAGAAGCTAAGAATATGACCATATATGATATCATAAAAATAAGTATGATTCTGGAATAATTCTATAACATTATTTAAATCATTATACAGTGGGTTCAGATACTTAAGAAGCAAATCGGACCTAAGGTAAGGGAAATATCACAATCTCATTTTTATCCGAGATTGTTTATACTTTGGTATTTACTGGGGTGTATTTTATCATCCACATACATGTTTCCTCAATATGTTATATTATTTCCATCCACCTACAATTTTTTAAATCCAATTTTACCTTCGGTGAGTTTTTAGTAAAGGATATGAAAGGAATTTTTTGTCGTTTTTCGTACGAGGTACTTTTTGACTTTTCCGACAAAAGTACGAAGAATGTTTTTTTAACTTATACGGCATGCATGGATTTTTTAAAACTATATTTCCAAGAAGCTTCCTTTACAAGTTTTCAAGTTTATTTTTAATCAACTTCTTTTAGTTTAAAATTGTATGACATGTTAGGAAAAGAAAAAATGTTTTTGAAGTAGAAAGGATATTTTCCTCAAGAATGGAGTTCAAGTGTTTTATCAAAATTATTTTCCATATAAGATAATATTGAGTTCTGTTTCTATCCGTATTATTACATGGATTTGATTGTGTTTTGATGGAAATATTTTTATGATTTCCTTTATCTTATATGAATTGTTTTATGATGTCATGTTGTTTAAGAATCCCATTTTTATTTCATGGGTTATGCTATGATGTATGGTTTCTGATTTTGTGGCACACATAATAATGGTATCATTATGAGATGGGTGGGACCTATATCTCCCTCCAATGCATTGGGTAAAGATTTTATATCTCATGTGATAGACATGACTGGAATGGTAGGTTATACTGGTTCAGTGAAACAGGACTGAAACGAGGGTGACTCGGTTCAGAAATGGACTGTGTCCACTAAGATAGTCTTGGCAATGAGTATTGACTAACAGGAAATGATTCTCTATGATTATGTGTGTATGACACAAAGTTTCATGTTTTAATTTGTGATTATTGGGATTTCATTTCACTACTATGATTTATCCCATGTTATGAAATTATGCTCTCTTTTTCAGGTTAAGATTTCCAAAATGTCATGTTCTTATGAAAATGATGTGATTGATATTTATTTTGTTTATCCTTACTGAGCATTTGAGCTCACACTTTTATGTTTTCTTTTCCCCAGGATATAAAGAAAGGTTTTAGGTAAAAAAAGGGAAGATCTTTATGGGAGATGTTGAAGATCTTTCACCTCGATTAGAAGATTATATTCCGAGTTTCCAAAGACACTAAACTATTACGATCCTTGTGTGTGTGTTTTTGTTATGTACTAAGTATTCCGCAAAAGTAATGTAATGTCCATGTACGTCAAGCTTTGGGTATCTACAGTTGGTATCAGAGGAAAGGTTTAGTCAACCTTTGGAAACTAGGATGCGAGAACTTTAGTGAGATCCCTAGAGATATTTCTATGGTATGTCTAGGGATGTACCTAAGGTTAAGTATAAGTATAGGTTATAGTCCTAGAATTACGCTAACGATCATATAATTCAACCTAAGATGTTATATATTGAAGGTACTCCCCCTTTATTAAGTTGTTTTCCCTAGCGTGATTTTTGCCTCTCACACTATTCTTTTTGGGTTTTAGACGATGGCTGGAACCCGAAGGAACCGTGTTGATCAATGCAATGGACAATGCAATGATTGTCCTATTGAACAAACAAATGTTATGGGAGATGGAGTGCAAAATCTTATTTCTATACTTACACAAGCTATGAATCATTCTAGACTTCCAAATGAGTAGAGAAGGGAACAATATTCTATTGAGTCTTTCATGAGGCAACGTCCACCTTCTTTCAGTGGGTCTTCTGATCCACTTGTTGCTGAACAATGGATCAGTACCACTGAAAAGATATTTTCAGTTCTTCAATGTTCTGAACATGATAAAGTCATCTTAGTAGTATATCGTTTGGAAGGTGAAGTTGATCAATGGTGGAATCTTATCAAGAATACGAGGAAAAGAGATGAAATTGAATCCATGGAATGGGACGAATTCAAGAACTTATTTTTCAATAATTACTTCCCTCGTATTCTTTGAACAAAGATGGAGAAGGAGATTCTTGAACTAAAGAAAAAGGATGATGAATCTGTTGGTATATACGAAGTGAATTTTACAAGGCTTGCAAGGTATGCATCTGGATTTATCATCCAACCTGAAAGTAAAGTTGATCTATTCTTCAGTGGCTTAAAATAAAATCTTTGAAGGGAATTAGCTATAAGAGACTTCAGTAGCTATGAAGAAATTGTGCGTTGTGCTATCAAGGTAGAAATGGATTTTGGTGTTACTTATCCATCTAGTAGTTTTGACAAGAAACGAAAGATGGAGTTCAAGGAGAAATCTCAGAATAATGGTGAAAAGAAGATGAATGTTTCCTTATGCTCAAAGTGTGGAAAGAAGCATGGTGGAGATTGTCTTAAAGGGACAAGTAAATGTTTCAAATGTGGAAAGGAAGGTCATCGGGAATTTGAATGCCGTAATGATGGGAAGAAGATGTCTAATGATGCAAACAAAGGAAGGGATACACAGAATGAACCTACTACACTTCAATGATTCAAGTGCAAGGAAATGGGGCATTATGCTAATAAATGCCCTAATCCACGGGTTAGTGATGATTGACATGAGCAACCACTTAAGGCAGAGGACAAAGGGAAGTCACATGTGATCACCATTGGTGATGTTGAATATGACAACAATGTGGTGGAATGATTAAGTGTTTATGTAATGGGATTCCAAAATAATGTTGAGTATTGGAATATTTATGTATTGGTCTATTGTGGTTTTCAATAATTTTATGGTACCAGTAACCATGGAAAGTGATTGAGATATTTTTTGGAAAAAAAGATGATATGCGCATAATGAAGGGAAAACGAGAAAATGAAATATTTGACAGTATTTATGAGCTCATGATTGATATAAGGACTAAGTGATATCATGGTTTGAGTATATAGAATTTTTGGATTTTGGTATGTGGAAAGAGTTAACTTTTGACAGCATTCATGTTTTCACTAAGGTTTAATGGGTATTCATTTTTCAAGAGAATACATGATTAAGGTATTCACATGTTTTTAATTTGACCAACAAGACATATCTTATGATATATGGTGATCAACGATGGTATTAAATCTCTGGTAATAGTTTTCACTATATTATGATAGTGGACTGCAGTATTATGGATAATCCTAAAGATTAGAATGGATTATGTTGGACATAAGTTTGTATTTTCTCGATATTATTGATGAGATGTTATAGTAATATAGTTTTAGAAAAAGGACAACCTGCAGGACGGGCGACAGCCCATCGCGTCGGACAAGGCCGTGGGAATCGAACCCACAACCGAAGTGCGACTGGCCTTTATCACCTACCACTAGCCTACAGGAAGTCCCTAGTTAGTAGAAACTAGTTTTTTTTTATTACGCGGTATGATATATGAAGTATAAGTTCATTTTTGCAATCGTATACGATTAACTTCACCATAGATGGTCTTATGTATTTTTGATAACTTTTGTAACCTTTTGTTTGAGACAGATGGAATGACCCATCATTCTAACACATGATCTGCTAACACTTCACGAATGAAAAATCCAACTTTATGTCTTTAAGAGATGAAGTGGAAATTGTCCAAAGAATGACCAACAGTGACACATTACCAAAATCATGAAAGTATTTCTTCTAATTCCAATTTCATCAACTTTAGAGAAATGATCTTGAAAACCAAAAATGTTGTCATAGTGCTCTTATATCTGATGAATTAGATGGTAACTTAGATCGTCACAAATTTATGTCTTTGTGATTGCTGGATTTTCCATAGCCATGTTCTCTACCACTCTTCATCAGAACATGATGGTTAGATTTCTCTTCCATATCCATATTTTCACCTATGTGGAAACCCAGAGATTAGTTTATTTGGGTAACTATTACATTTCATACTTTTGTTTTTTAAAGAATGGTTTTGGTATTCCTTTTTATGATGTGGGTTTCTATTAAAGAAACTTTCAAGTAGTAAACCATTTATAACCCCGACGAATTTCGAGGGCGAAATTCATTTTAAGGGGGGTAGAATGTAACACCCCGAGATTTTATGAAAAATATTCTTTTCATTAATGTCTTCTGTTGTACGCTACACCAAAAGGAGCTTTCACAACACGCAACCTTGACTTGCCTTGCATTACACGCAATCGCGACCTTTCTTGATAGCGTGTGTAGTACACAATACCGAGTTTCACTAAACAACGATATGCTATTAAAATATTATTAAAACTAGCCGTTATGAATAGTAATAACCACTTTTTGAAATTTTGTAAATTTTATTTTTCAAAATGGACTTCATTTTTGGATTCAAAATATCGAAATTATCTTAGGGTGAAATTTTGGTACTTTTCGGATAACTTTCATATTCTGATGAATAGTGAAAATTACTAAATTTTAATTAAAAAGAACTTTTTTTAATAGAAATAATTAATAGTGATAAATTATTAAATTTGAGTGGTTTAAAAGTATATTTAGAATATATTTTTACAATTTAATACAATTTTGGTCATTGGATGTAATTCTACATTTAAACTAGACATAAACAAGTGTCAATCTTTTGATGGTTATTATCTCTTAAAAACACGCTATTTGTTTTGACGACGGGAATTAATTTTTAAATTAATTAATGCAACTAATATGTTTTAAATTTGGTAAAATAGACATAATTTTTGTGTTCATAATATCAAATATAGCTTAGGCCTAATTTTTTGTATTTTTCTGGAAACTTTCATTTTTTGATGAATAGTGAAACCACTAAGTGGTAGTTAAAAAAAATGAATTCTTCATAAAACATAATTTTACCGCTTCTGTGAGTGAAATTTCAAAAATCCGAGAGACACGGTTGAAGTCAGTAAGTAAAATGCGGTTCAATGAGATGAAATTTTTTTTTGGTGAATAGTAACTTTTTACTTTTTTTACCACGGTTAAAAGTAAATAGGGTAATTAAGGGTAAAAATTATATAATATTACCCTAACACTTGTCCTAATTCTATTGGATAAGAGTAATGCGACCAAGAACAAACTTAGGAATAAAATATGACCATTTAGGCCCACTTGGATTAGATTAGGACATTTATTATTAATTTATTTAAAGAAGGGTTAAAATAGTTAAAATCAAAGTTTAATAAGTAAATCATTTTTAATTTGGGGTTATACATAAGATATATTCGACTATAAATATTCATTAAAAAGATAAAAATATTTCCTACATAATGGTACTTTATTTGTAATTTTCATACATTAAATAATTTAATTTATTTATGACACAACGATGATGCGGTAATTATCTTATTAATGAAATATTGATATAATTGATGTTATAAATACCCAAATAAATGTAATTTGAGACTTTTTATGAATTCCAATAATTTTCTAGGTTAATATTAAATGTTAGTATTGATTAAATTAACTTTTTTCGAACTAATCATTCTGTTATTATTTTCACAAAAATCAATTACTAAATAGTGTCAAAATTGACATATAATAGTTTTTAAAACAAATTTAATGTTATTAATTGTTATTTTATTCCTAAAAATCTAAGGTTCGGCCAAATGACTTAGATAAAATTTTATATATTAATAATAAACAACTTGGGGTTCGTTTGTCTTCTTATAGTAAGTTTATTAACCTTATAGGGTAAGAACACAAAAAGACACAGTAAAATTAAAATTATCTAACTTAAAGTTAAATATAAATGATAAGGTTAAAATAGGAATATAAATTTTATAAATTCTATTGTATGAGAGTATTTCGACCCATCCCCACCTTAGCTTCTAAATAAATCAATTTGGAGCTATTTAAAACCAAATTTTACTGTATAATAAAATAATAGTTTTAGTTATTCCAAAGGTACCCCTCTCCTCCCTTATAAAAGGGCACCTCCTCCCTCTCTTCCTCACACAACTTTGAGACTTCAAGCTCGGCCAAACCCTGCCAATTTCTTCTCTCCACTTCCCTAGAAACATCCTAGAGGTTTTGGTCTTCTTCAAAGACCTATTTTAGTTCCCTAATAGGAGGTCTCAAAGAAGCACTTCAAAGAAGAGGTAATATCCATTACCGATCCATTCCAATTTCTTTCTTCTTCAACTTCTTCTTATTTAGTTGTTTCATTACGAAGTAATAACATCAGTATCACTCATATAATGATATGTTATTATAAGTATGAAACAACCTTATTTAACCATCTATCCATCCTACGGAAAATGAAATCACCGCGCGTGCGTACGTACGGAATACTGTCTCCACGTCGTGGTGTAATCTATTTTCCACCTCCACCTTACTTGGATGGGTATAATGGTGTAAATAATGACTATATATGACTATTATAAAGTGATATTGATTCTGAAATAGTATACATACACTCCAATACAATTCCACGATCATAGGAACGATATCATCACTCGTGCGTACGTACGGAATACCGTCTCCACGATGTGATGAGACTCGTTCTACATGATCATCATTTCATAATGATTATATAAATGAATTGAAAGAATGAATATGATATATATTATACTAATACCATTCTGGAAATGTGGTATCTATAACCTAAAGAGAAGAATAAGAATTTATTCGACAAAACACGCATAACAACAAAAAGTTATAAACACCCGAATAACAAGTAGCAAAGAAATATTACTACTAAGAAGATAATAATATGACCATATATGATATCATAAAAATAAGTATGATTCTGGAATAAGTCAATAACATTATTTAAATCATTATACAGGAGTTTCGGACACTTACGAAGCAAATCGGACCTAAGCTAAGGGAAATATCACAATCTCATTTTTATCTGAGATTGTTTATACTTTGGTATTTACTGGGGTGTATTTTATCATCCACATCCATGTTTCATCAATATGTAATATTATTTCCATCCACCTACAATTTTTAAATCCAATTTTAACCTTCGGTGAGTTTTTAGTAAAGGATATGAAAGGAATCTTTTGTCGTTTTTCGTACGAGGTACTTTTTGACTTTTCTGACAAAAGTATGGAGAATGTTTTTTTAACTTATACGGCATGAATGGATTTTTACAACTATATTTCCAAGAATCTTCCTTTACAAGTTTTCATGTTTATTTTTAATCAACTTCTTTTAGTTTAAAATTGTATGACATGTTAAGAAAGGAAAAATGTTTTTGAAGTAAAAAGGATATTTTCCTCAAGAATGGAGTTCAAGTGTTTTATCAAAATTATTTTCCATATAAGATAATATTGAGTTCTATTTCTATCCCTATGATTAAGTGGATTTGATTATGTTGTGATGGAAATGTTTTTATGAATTCTTTTATCTTATATGAATTGTTTTATGATGTCATGTTGTTTAAGAATCCCATTTTTATTACATGGGTTATGGTATGATGTATGGTTTATGATTTTGTGGCACACATAAGAATGGTATCATTATAAGATAGGTGGGACCTATATCTCACTCCAATGCATTGGGTAAAGATTTTATATCTCATGAGATAGACATGGCTGGAATGGTAGGTTATACCGGTTCAGTGAAGCAGGACTGAAACGAGGGTGACTCGGTTCAGAAATGGACTTTGTCCACTAAGATAGTCTTGGAAATGAGTCTTGACTACAAGAAATGATTCTCTATGATTATGTGTTTATGCCACAAAGTTTCATATTTTATGTTATGATTATTGGTATTTCATTTCACTACTATTATGTATCCAATGTTATGAAATTATGCTCTCTTTTGCAGGTTAAGATTTCTAAAATGTTATGTTCTTATGAAAATGATGTGATTGATATTTCTTTTGTTTATCCTTATTGAGCATTTGAGCTCACCCTTTTATGTTTTATTTTCCCTATGATATAAAGATAGGTTTTAGGTAAAAAAAGGGAAGATCTTTATGGGAGATGTTGAAGATATTTCACCACGATTAGAAGATTATATTCCGAGTTTCCAAAGACACTAAACTATTACGATCCTTGTGTGTATGTTTTTGTTATGTACTAAGTATTCCGCAAAAGTAATGTAATGTCCATGTACGTCAAGCTTAGGGTCTCTACAGTCGTCTCTGACCTCGGGTGATCACATCAATAACATCACAAGACAAGGTAGACCCCAATTTTCTGTATGTTGTCCTCTGTTGATATTGCTTTGTTCTTGATCCTCCACACCAAAAAATTCATTTGCATCAGAATCTCCTAGCACCAGGCAACCAGACCCCAATCCTCCCTAGATTGGTCTCTCTGAAGAATTATCCTGTAGTTTCGCACATTATATCTACCGGAGCTAGCTTCTGTAAAACACCACAAATCTGGAACATCACTCATCATGATGCCCTCAAATAGATTTAACTGAGCTGATTTAAGAGTTGCATGAATAAAATCATACATGTCGCTAGCTTCCCTAAACGAAATTCTAGGAGATGGGAGACTAGGGAAGGTAAGCTTTTCACCTGTCCAGTTATCCTCCCAGTAGCTAATATCCCCCCAACCGATAACCCACCTGGCGTAGCGAGACAACTGTTCCATATGAGAAAACATGCATTTGGGAAGTCCAGTCATGCCCTGCATGTTAAAACCTATCTGTCTACCATACCGCATCCTGATAAAACTCGCCCAAAGAGTCTCCCCCACAAGGACCTCCCAAGCTAATCTTGTTTGTAGTCCCAGTATGGTGTCCTGAATATCGCAGAGACCAACACCTCCTTCATCCTCTTGATGATCCAACCACTACCACAAAGCCCAATGACACCGCCCTTCCCCTCTAGTATCCCATAGAAAGGTAGTAAGAATATTTTGTATTTTTGCAATAGTACCATTCGGTGGCTTGATAATAGAGAAGATATACATGGGAATGGAAAAAAGGACACTATTAACGAGCACAACCCGTCCTCCAAATGACAATAACTTGTTCTTCCAATTAAAAATCCTTCCCAAAAGGCAGTCAAGATTTTCATTGAAATGAAGTTTCTTGATTTTTCCACATGAAATTGGTAACCCAAGGTACAGAATTGGAAGATGCTTTTGCCTGCAACCAAGGATCCAATCAATGACCCTACATCTTCATCCGGAGAATTTATCCGAAATCAACACGTGGCTCTTCAAAGTGTTGATAGATTGTCCACTAAGCCTTCCATATCTTAACATGATGTCTCTAAGATGTTTCAAATATCTACTATTTCAATTCATAAAATGAAATAAATCATCAGCAAACATCAAGTGTGAGATTCTCCCAGTATTCCTTCTTCCATGGAACGGTTTCTACATGCCCTCCTATAAGCCTCTAGCCAAATTCTTGGACAATGCAACCTGGGATAGGACAAAAATAGATGGAGACAGTGAGTCACCCTATCAAACACCTCACACTGATTTAAATAAACCAAAACACTTCCCCATCAGATAAACTAAAAGCCAGGGGGATGAATAACACCTGAAACAAATGTCGCAAAACCGTTCCCCAAACCCGAACCCTTTCATAACCCAAATGATAAAACTTTATTCCATTCTACCATAAGACTTATTCATATCAAATTTTTAAATGATATTGGATCCCACTGTACGCTTGTTGATGTCATGTACCAGTTCACTAGCAATTCCAACCACCCCTTGTATGCTTGGACCCTATATAAAACCATGTTGCCCCATTGAGATCACCTTGGGAATAATTCTGGAGAGCCTCCTACCGATGACCGTGGCCAGAATCTTATAAGACACATTGCATAGACAAATAGGTCGATAATGATTGAGGAGACTAGGGTCTTTAATCTTTGGAATAAGAACCACCTTTGACGAAGCCACACCCCTGATCAAGGACCCACCACCAAGGAAGTCTTGAATTGAGTCCACAACATGTGATCCCATGACATCCCATGCCGCAATGAAAAAGGAAGCTGGAAAGCCGTCAGGGTCGGGAGCACTCTCCATCGGCATACTCATCAATGCTTCCCTAATCTCACTCTCCAGAGGTATCGAGGAGAGGCAAGGATTATCCAGATCATTCACCAGCAGAGGCAGACAATTCAATAAATCTAGGTTGTCCAAAGAGTCCCTCTCAAAACTCCGCGTATTCCCCTCAGCCAGGAGACCCTCAAAGTGCTCCAAAGCCATATTCCCAACAATATTCACGTCTGACGTGTATGGCCCATCCTCCAGCTTTAGATTGATCTTCATGCTTCTCCTCTCTTTAATGCAGGCCTGAAAGAAGGAATTATTTCGATCTCCTTCTCGTAACCATCTAACCCGAGACTGCTGTTTGTATACCCTCTCCATCTCCAATATTTTTTCATCAAGTGCAACCTTCTTACCACATAAATTAATAAAGATGTTCTCATTCCATGCAGCTTGGAGGGCTTCTTCCAATATTCCCACCTCATCTTGCATGCTAGCCACCCCATTTGAAACACCTGGTTGATTGATCAGCCAACCTTTGATATCCTGTTTCAGACGTTCAAGACGATTCACCATCCCTCCCCATGACTGTCCCCCTTCCTCCCTAAGCCAAGAAACCTTCATCATCTGCATGAACGAAGGAGCACAATGCCATTCACTAGAGTAATGAAGAGAAACACAAATCACCACTTTACGTCTGACTTCAATCAGCAGGGGGGCATGATCAGAAAGTATACGTGTAGGATGCGTGATCGAGGTTCTTGATAAAAGGTTCAAACCTTGCATGTTTGTGAGACATCTATCCAGCTGGATCGGGATGCAGTTAGGGCTTTTAAGATTGTTTCACCATGTATATATAGACCCCACGAAGCCCAAATCCAACAGACCTGTGTGCACCATGCATTCCAGAAACACCATCATACCTTCCTGATTACATCCATATCCTCTTTTTTTCTCTGAAGCGTCTGCAATGGTGTTGAAATCCCCACCCAAAAACCATGGTAGGGAGCCTATTTGCGTTGCTTCCAGATGATTCCAAAGTTCCCTCCTTCCGCACACAACGGTACTCGCATAAACAAATGAGAAAAGGAGCCTGAAACCGCCCACATCAATGTCAATACACTGGAGCATAATATTCTAAATTTCCACGGTGATGCTGCTTTTCCATCCAATCCAAATCTTGGAATTGATGGAACCTCCATGAAAGGAATTCGAGAAACCCATCCTCTTAGCAATCCCGGATAATTTGCTTGAGTCAAGCTTCAGTTCCAGAATAAAAAACAAAGACGCTCTATCCTTCCTGCCTTCCAATGCCAAGTAAGCATGCTTGGATTGGGCTCCAAAGACGCGTGCATTCCAGATAATGGGAGAAATCATTACAACGAGCCTTACGGGCCTTTTTAAATAGAGAAAGAGATAACTGAGAAGGAGCAAAAAATACCATTCTCCTTGGCCATCAAGCGGGTAATTGGTCCAGCAAAACCATCTTCACAGTGACTCCATTTTGGCGAAAGAATCCCCTTCTTAAAAGGACTAACCGAATCCTCTAAGTGAGCCTTTCTTCCCGACTGAAGAGGATCAGGGACCCTTCCCCCAACTCTCCTTGAACTAAGGAAAAAAGAAGATGTCGTTGATGAGAAAAACGTGAAACCATCAATTCTTTCTCAACACCCATCGACAGGCCCTTCTTCTCCCCCTCACCATCAGGGGATAAGGTAAGGCTACTCCCTAGTGTTGTTTGAATCAACTCTGGTGACAGTTGAGAGGAGATGCAGATAGGGGAGGTAGGGAGTGTCAGCGATTTAAATGGGCTCCCCAAGGAAGAGGACATGCGAACATCTGAATCCTGCGAAGAGAATCTCCCCACGCAGCGGGAAGGAGATACTTCCTATACGGTCGGTCCAGAAGACCAGGAAATAAGGTCCGTAAGCTTCAGGGGAGAGGCCGACCGCAGACTGGACAAGTCAGGTGCTTTTCCCCCTCCCACTATCTCTGTCATACAAAGACCGACCAAACGATTTGAATTTGAAAATGGCCGTGGGATAACGGTAGTCTCTTCCATCACCCTTCTTCCCGAACCCGACGGGTTCTGACCCGAATCATCGTCCGGGCCTCGTCGGGAAGACTCCGCAACCTCCCGCCACCTCCGGAAAGCCTTCTCCAGATGACCATGCACACCCCAACCAACGCAAAACCACATAACCTATTGATAGAAGATTCTCTGCCGCCAAGAGAAACCATCGTTGGACTCAATCAAAACCATGGAGGTTCACTTCACTGCAAAGTCCATTTACACACAAATACGAGGGTTGGCAGCAGCCTGAAGACACCTGGTGTTGCAATCAGCATAGAGAAACGAACCAATGGAGTTCCCCACTTCCTTCAGAATCGCCGGATTATGCAAAGGGATAGGTAAGCCTGGAAGAGATAACCACACCGCATCCGATGATCACTCGTGCCCGTAGGGACAATCCCAGGACCCCCTTGTCAAAGAAAAACGCCAAGATCCACAGCACCTGGACCCTCTTGCCCAAGATTTAACAAAATCTTCTCTAGAAGCAAGGTGAAGGCAGAAAGAAACCCTTGAAAAATATGAAACTCCCGCCAGAAGAGATAGACCCCAAGAGTCTACAAATCTTCGGAAACAACTCAAATTGGGCTTGTTGCGTCCAAAGAGAGCCACCAGTGAAAGATGATGAAAGGATGCTGCCTCCCGAAGCACCTTCGCCGAAAGAATCCCCACAGGAACACCCTCTACATTCCTAGGGGCGACTCACAACCTCAACCGGTGGTATATCAGGTAAAGCTTCAGGGGACGAGGGAGAAAGGCCCCCAGCACCGACCTTGGGAGCCACTCCACACAGAGCCTCCTTGAAAGTCGCCCTCAGGAGAGACCCAATCCCCTCTAATGCCTTGTCGTCGTTCGAAGCTGGAACGATTGTCGCTGCTGAAGAGCTGCCCACTGGAATGGTTGCTGCCACCATCTCTCCTTCCTCCTCTTCCTCTATAGTTATTAACAAAAGTAATCTGAACACCAGTTTTTCATCACCTTTATGGGACTAATTTTAAATTAAATTATACAATTTAATTGAATTTAATTTAGAAAAAAATTGATTACATATTTTTAATTATAATAAGTAATATTATTTAATATTTACAACTTAATTTGTTGTCATAATCAATAGTGAAAATATTAAAAATTAATTATCATCATTAAGGTTAAAATGGGGTTATTGGGGGTTAAACTAAAATGATAAGGGTATTTTTACCATTAAAACACATATAAATCCTATTGCATATAATCATTTAAAACCTATTATATCCCAAATTAAACTCTATTTCTGTGAGGATGAATTTTTAATCAGAATGACTATCATTTTAGATTCTTTTGGGAAAATTCTAAGTAGTTTCCAAGTGGATTACTTTCCCCAATTTTAAATGGAAATTCCCTATCCTCTCATATTCACACATGCAAATCATTAATTTTTATCCAATACCAACATAAATAATTTAATTATTTCACAAACCACATCCAAGAGGGATTTGTTTAATTGGAAACCATCCTAAGAATTCTTTAGGTAAAAACCTAAAGAATCTCTATGAAGAAGAGGTATAACTTGTAAAAATGAATTTTCATTTTATTTGTTAATGCTTATGATTAAAATATTATTCTTGAATGATTATATAATAACACCATTATATATCATATAATTTTATGTTATTATTTTTGTCTAATAATCTATATCCATCCCAACTTCTATAAAATGGGAATAGAAATAGTCGTTCTTCATTACAGCGGAATACCACCTCACGAACTGATGTAAGTCTTTTCCATCACCACCTCTCATGGATGGATATAAGGATGGATTTAACATACTTATATGTTATTAAAATATTATACTTCTTAAAATTATAATATTATATCTACAATATTACCTTCAAATCTATTGGAAAACAATATCATTTATTGTGCGTACTTGTGTACTACTTCATGATGCGATGTTATAAATTATTCATTTTATTTTTAAATTTATGGTAATAATGAAATATTTAATAAATATGTACTATATATATTATATAGAAATCGTTATTTATAGTTGAATTAATTTTTACCTTTCTTTTGGTTCCGTTCATCGAGAAAATGGAAACATCATTCATTAATACGTACGACCTACTGTCAACATTAACGTTGTAATCCATTTTCATTATATAAATTTTATGGATGGAAATAAATAAATATATAATGAATATATAACATATTCATGTCATGGTTAACATTCTCTATATTTTTTTAACTATTATAAAATTAAAATGAATAAAAATATGAAATCAAAACATATATGAAAAATGACATAGTTATTACCCAAAACATGATTTTAATAATTATTTTTTAACAAATGGGTAACAAAATGGCATAGAAAAAAATTTATTATGTTATGTATACGATAATAGTTCTGGAATATTTTTCAAAAAATTCTATATTTATTATACAGTTTCTCTGAATGTGTATTATGAAATTTGAGACGTTAGTTAAGATATTTTTCTCTCAATTTTTTATCTTTGGGACACATGCTATACTGTGAACCTATCTTATTTGATATGGTGTATATACATACCCTTTTGTATTTTATAAAACTAGTTTCTCTATTATCATGATAATTAGTGCTTTATTAAATGATATTCATTAATGGTGATTATGATTCTAATGTTACCAAATTATGCAAGGGACATTAATTTCACTTTTATTTGTCTAAGACAAATGCCATATTCACCCCTTTTTTAGTCTCACTTTTATTTCAATCGTCACAACCACTCAATTATTTGAAGCATCTTTTACAAGTTTTCAATGTAAGTATCAATGAAAATGTTTTTTAGTATTTGAGAAATTTTTATATTTTAAATATGTGATTTTAAAAATGAAAGGATATATTTCTCAATAATGATTCAATTATCATTTTATGGAATATATATTCATAAATGAAACAACATTTGGGTTTGGTTTTGTTTTACTAGGGATATGATTCAATAATAGCATCCTTATTCATTCTTTTGATTGCTTATTATGATTATGATTAGATGTTTATTAAAACCATTCATTTTCTAGGGGTTATGCTCTAATGGATTTAATAAATATTAATAGACCTCCAACAGATTGGTTAAATATTTATATCTCATGAGATAATTATAGGAAACAACATAATTTTCGTGATCCTCCATGGGAGGCATACTGATGTGCTTGATCCAAAATTGAAAACAAGTCAATATTGTTTCACTATAGAAAAAATGTGATGGTTCCTGATCTATTATTTAATTGAAAATATGATAGGATATACGATCTAATATGATTTAATGGTCTTGGTAGTTAACCTTAGAATATGAAACAGATTCAATACATATGATGTTCCCATACTTATATGAAATGAACTTATGGTTCCTGATTGATTAATGATGATTTCTCATTATGATGATGCATGTCTTTGAAATGTTATTGGTCCATGCTAGGAATCATGTTAACAATCATTAACATATTGGTTATGAACCTTTAAGCTCAATTTCAGGATCTCTATCCCTCATTAGAATCTTATGTACTCTTATTATCATTGACTGATATCTCCCATGCTTACCCTTTATGAGCATTTGAGCTCACCCTTTCTTATATTTTCTTTCCCCATGTAATAAAGAATTGTATTAGTTTGGTATATATATAAAGAGTAATAAATTGTAATATATTTTTTGGATATTTCTAATATCTTTCATGAAATATTATGATAGTGTATGAAGACTCCAAAGACGTTAAAACATTATGGTTCTTAGGTGTGTATTTGTGAAACATATTGAATATCAATATATAAATATTTAATCATTATATATGAAAATCCTGGGTCATTATAGTTGGTATTAGAGGGATGGATTACTTAACCATGAGATCTATTAATAAAAAACAATATTCAGAGTCTTTAGGATAAGTCTAAGGATAAGTCAATGTATATTAAAATATACTGGAATCTTACTGAATGATAGAGTGAGTAGTTTCAAAAAAATTACATCCAAATTTATATAATACATGTGGATCTGGATCTGGAATATTTTTATCATGGGGTAATAAATTCGAAAAGGGAGCATTGTTATTTGACTTTATTATCACCTGGTGCACAATAATGGGTCTCACTTCACACCTGGTCTAACAATATCGGGTGATACACTTTCAAAATACTCAAAATATTTATGAATCATTATGAAGGATTTGAATTGATTATGACCATGAATGAACTAGGTTTAACCTAAGGTTTCATATAATAAAAATATAGTTTCATGATATATCCATCCTATAATTGATTTCACATGAATATATATTTTTACCTAATGATTACTGTTTATCAAACTATAATTTTTGGTTTTAGTGAATGGATTGAACTAGGAAGACCCATGTTAATAGTAAATGTGATGGAAATTTATTGATTATGATAACCTAAATAGGATTATTATGTGAGATTAATATATTGTGATTATTCCTATTCAACTATTGTGATATGTTTTTGACAACCTAAAATTAGGTGAGATTTATAATGCATTAAATAAAAAGAAGATGGAATTTTTTGAATGTTCATGTAGTGTCAAACATAAAGTAAAGATGATCCAGCTTCATTAATTTCAAGAAGGTGGGAAGAAACACCTAAAATAATATATGAAATATTATGGAATATGTTTTCATGGAGGAAATGAAGGTTATAGAGGAATGAGTATCGAAGGAATTAATGTTCTTATATATGGGGAACTTGGGAATTATCTAAGTCAATGCCCTAAACTAATGGTAAACCCATAGAATAATAATAGAAATATGTTATAAAATATAATTAATTTAAAAGGGATGGAATATTTATATATTGGGTTTCAATAATTATACTATAGAATTATTATTAACAACTTTATTTGGGTTATAAGTGGCACACCATTATTTTTATTGTCATCATTTATTTTAGATTATATTTTTATTCTTGGGTTCTCCCTCATGTTTTTAGTGTTCCAAATTTAATTTTTTTGGTGTATTTTCCATTAGTATCATAGTAAAGGTGTATGGATAAGGGGTAACTATGTGGAATCCTAGGGTTGAGTCTCTTTTCAGTTAATTTTCTTCATGCATGGTTTGAGTTTCATGGTTTGTTCTTGGTATGATCTAAATAGTGTGGCTCTAAGGAAAACTATGTGAGTCCTTGGGAGTCTATGGTCGAGGTAACATAACCTATGAATGGATATCCAAACCATGAAAAATGAGTACCAATGGTTCAATAATTTTTTAAAGAATCATGTCTCTTGATCAGTGTATGGTTTACCAAAATGTGTTTCCAAACTATGTGGGTGCCCAGTATTTTTATTTAAGGGTGAACTATTGGAACACTATTGGGTAAACCATTATGCCTAACCATGAATAGTTCCCAGATTTCATAAATTGTTTTTTTCCATTCTAATATCTTGTATTGTTAACCCCAAATTCCCTTATATCACTATCTTGGCTCATACGACATAGGGGGAGCTCCTTCCTTCTCCTTCAAGCCTCATCTTCTCTTCCAAGGGTGGATCTATGTGATTTATTCAAGATTTGGGGTTAAATATCATAGGTAAACTCATCATCTATCCATTATCTTCATCCATCTATTTTCACTTTATTTATTCTTCTTCCTTGGTCATGAGGATATTGGGTTTATGTTTTATTGAGATTAAATTGGAGTTTCCTTCTTCGTAGGGTTCCTTGTGGATGTTCTCTCTTCGTGGAACCCTCAGGCAATGGTTTGAGGATGGAATTATTAAAGTTATTGTGTTGTGAGAAAATTTCCCTTTTTTATTTTCACTTTAAATTTATGAATACAATGATTTATTTCTTTTTTCTCATCCCTCAAATTTTAATTAGTGATGTATGATTTTTTGAATAAATTTTTGATATGAAATGAAGACTTTTATTTTTATTTAAAAATGTACTGAATTGTTTTGTTAAGTGTTACATAGCTATGGTTTTATAAAATTAAAGTTTTGATTTTGTAAGAGATTGGGAATTGTAAGGAATGTTTATGGATTTATAAATGTTCTTGACATCTACAATAATGGTTGGGGATTGAAAATTTCATTTTCAAATGGTGGGTTTGAAAATAGTGTGTTTTAATTTTATTGAAACTTTTTGTCTGCTCAAGGATTTATTAAGTCCATTTGGGAAATTTGGGATAATTGGTTCTCTTTAAAACTCTCCTTGGACGATCCTCTTTCCATGGTGTTGGCGCCAAAATTTGGGACAAGGACAAGGCCCCAAGATGGCCACACGAACTCCCTCGTGAAGCCACTTCACGGAGTCCCCCCAGCATCGTGGCCTCCATGAAGTAAAGAAGGCGGGAGGCTCCACGAATGCATTTGATGTTTGTGATCCCGTCATGAAGTAAAGAAGGCAGGAGGCTCTGTGAACGCATTTGATATTCGCGAGCCCGCCACGAAGCAATGGAGGCGGGATGCTCTACGACCCGCCATAAAGCCACCAAGCCCCACTTCATTCCACGTGAGCTCCGCTCCGCACCGCCTCTTGCCTTTAAGTATCGGGCTCCTCCTAAGCCCGCGGGATGGACAATTTGACCTTTCGGCTTCCCAGCTCCCAAATCGTGAAGCAGTCTTATGCTCAGTGAATCATGAGTTGTGCAAGGTACTTCTACTTCACTAAGTACCTCCCCATTGTCTTTTTTGATCCCCTCTTCCGAGAGGGATGCCCTTCACGAATCCTAATGGATTTCACAAAGGTAAGGGATCCCCAAGAAAACTTGGGTCGTCGCAGAGTGTTTATGCTTTGCGAAACGCCCTTCATGTTCACATGATCCACATGCTAAGGCAGGGTCACTGTACTTCGCGAAGCACATTGCTTCCGGACACCTTTCTTCACGAGGCACCTTTGCTCTGCAAGGCTATGCTCCATGAATGCCCTTCCACTTTACGAAGCACCTCACATTTACACCTCTACCCCATGATAAAGCTAAGTCACCCCACATCGTGAAGCACAGCCCTTCGAAAGTGTCCTCCGCCACATGGAGCAACAGAGCTCCACAAGGCCCCTACCTATGTACCCCTATGCTTGGAAAATCTTTTTCCCATGTGACCCTCCAGGTTTTCACTTTGTGACTTAAAAGTCCCTTGGACGATACTGCCCGTTGCATTTATTCGCCTAATGCTTCTTCGCATAGGCATGCTAATGGATATTGCTTTATTTCATAGCCACGCTAATGTGGACCCCTTGATGGTTCACTCCGTGACACCTCCTCATCACAGACTTGCCGATTCCTTCCCTCCCACAAGGAGCATAGGGTACCATTTATGTAAGTCCTAGGGGTGTGGAGCAAACTCACCTCGTTCGAGATACAGGACATTAAACTGCCAAGCGCCATCATCCTCAACACATGACGTTAAACTGTGACATGGCCCTATGCCTCGCACGTAGGGTCCCCCCGCCTTGGTCATTCTCCACACCCCCTGGTCTCCATAGGGGATGATATCCCTTTTCTTAGAGTGGAGTTTGTCCAAGGGGAAGGGTAGCTACATTGGTGTATGCCCCTATCTTTTCTAGTAGGAGGGATCACCCCTTCTCCTCCTCACTTCCTTGGTGCCATGGCCAACAAAGGGATTAATAGGGAATGGGGCTCCTCCTTTCTTCAGTCCCAAATCCCTCTCCCACTGTGCTTTGTCTCCATCGGGCCTCCATCTGGGAGTAAGTCCCAATATCTCTCTCCCTGGGCCACTCCACGCGAAATCCTCACTCCACATCCCACGGATGCACCTTTCACGACATGATTTTCTGGTCTTTGCTGCCTCTTGTTTCTCACACCGAGCATGACTCAAGTGGGCTTAGAGTAAGCACTGAACCTGAAATCAACACCTTGGGCATCCTAGAGTGTAATCCCTATGCCCCTTACCAAAATAATATGACTTTGATCCATGTTAAGGCATGGTACGTAGGAATCCTCATGAGGATCAAGCCCACCACCTGGTTTTCCCTACCGTCGGTTCACCAACACCTTGGGCAGCCTAGAGTGTAAGCCCCATGCCCCTTCCCAAACTACAAGGACTTTGATCCATGTCAAGGAAGGGTACGTAGGAAGCCTCATGAGGTTAAATCCCACCACCCGGTTGTTTCGACCGTTGGTTCACCAACACCTTGGGAAGCCCAGAGTGTAAGCCCCATGCCCCTTCCCAAACTATGAAGAATTTGTCCATGTCAAAGCATGGTACTTAGGAATCCTCACAAGGTTCAATCCCACCACCACCTGGTTGTTCCGACCATCAGTTCACCAGCAGCCATCCCAAACTACGAGGGAATTGATCCATGTCAAGGCATGATACGTTGGAAGCCTCACGAGGTTCAAGCCCAACATCCATCGGACCCCCTGTCCATCTCCACATCAGTTCGCCGACGTTCCCCATCCATAACTATGAGGACTTTGATCAATATCAAGGCTTCGTACAAAGGAAGCCTCTATGAGGTTCAATCCCACCACCCATTGGTCGCTCCGACCCCCCTTCACATTGGTTCGCCTCCGTCTCGCATGACTCTAAACTGTATTCCGCCCCATCTGAACTACATGGTCTTTGATCCATGTCAATGCATGGTAGGTAGGAGGTATCTTCGAGGCTCAATCCCAGAACCATCATCCATCATGACTCTTACCTGGGCCGCCACATCCCGGTGAGATCATGCCACCTCATCTACCTCCACAGCATTCGGGAAGCCGCCCACGTGCTGGCCCTAACATCGGTGTTCCCCTAGTGGGTTCCTCCATCTGATCCACTCTAATAATTGTTTCGATCAGTCTGATCTGTCTCCATTTTATGTTAAACTTGTGGCATACCCTGTGTTAAACATATGAAGCTGAGGAAAACCTTAGATAAATTCCTATGGAATATGATTCCCCACGTTCTATGTGGGATGCCATGGGATTCCGCACCCTTAAGAATCCCAATACTAATGGACAGAAGAGAGACACACCAATCCATAGCATCCAGACACTCCAGTGATGCCCAAAATTACTACTCCCTTAATTGAAAGTTGCTGCCTGACTGGACCCCTTGTAATGTCCTGATAGAAGTAGCGTACATAACTGGTGTCCATGAAGATATGGAACCAGGAAGAGTTTCATGAACAACATATTAAATCTATGAGGGAGACCCGGACTAGGTGACGAGTTCCGAGGAGGAATCCACAGAATGAAGAACGGACATCTCATCATCCCATTTCGATCAAGGAGCATACATCCCTGAATAAAGAGCGAATGCCACCAGCCTTTGGAAAGCGGGAATGCGGGGTAATAAAATCCTCACCTGTCGCACTCAAGAAGACGGACACGTTTTCCCCAGATAAAGGATCAAAAATAGAAATAGTGAACCTAACGTGAAGGTATTCTCCTCAATGTGGAGATTATTAGCACCTGGGGTGTCAATGGATTGATGTGTCACCAAATCCAGCTATTCGGTGCCAAGTCTCGCCAATCAAATAGCGGGCCTGGCGTGATACTCACTAATAGTTGGAGCAGTAGAACATTGGACATCCCGTTCTGTGATGTTGTTAGCGTGTATCCCTCTCAACGATCACAGATGACAGGATGGAACTGGGGAATTGGTCATCGAATTCTTTTTTCCTTTCAGAACTGACAAGCTCATCTCTCTGTTTACCATGAATTAGGTTGCTGCCACAGGAAATCAATCATCGCCCGCCCGCCTACACAGGGGAAGGGGTAACCCTAGCACAAGCGCTCCGCATAACTTCACCACTTCCGCAATGGCTTCTGCGTCCATGACCGTGGGGCACCCATGACCCATCTCCCCATCAAAATTCATCCAACAAAGGGTGATTAACAACCTCATGCGTCGTTACAAGGAGGAGGGAATAATCCCAACCCGGGATATGGCCCGCCTGGACATAGAGGCATCCAGGCCCCGATGTTAACGCCACCCCCAAGGGCGACACAAGGAGCCATGGCTTCCCACAACAACATTCAACCGCTTTGGGAGCCTGTCCTCGGAGTGCCTTGATGACTCCCTGCCTTACGTTGATGAGGTGGGCGATGTCCGGCCTAGCCCGGTCAAAGTGTCTGTTCAGGAGCTCCCAGCAAGGGCCACCACCCGACCGTGTCAGTTTCGTCGCCCAGCCTTGCCAGATGAAGAGGTAAGCTATGCACCTGCACCACAACCACCGTCTTTCCAGACCCAACGCCAGCATCAGGCACGAGCTGAGGACGCCCGCCAAGGGGCATCAACGCCAAAGGCTACAGTGGCCCAAGCCACTGCCAATGCATATCATCAAGTCCCTACACACATCGAGCAGGAGCCCTCATATGCCCAACCGGGATTGAGGCCACAACTGCCCCATGGGCAGGCTGGGTCGACTCTCCTGGTCACATGCACAAGCAAGGGTCTCCGTGAACCAACCCACGGTGATGCCACCCCATACATAGGTCCTCCCTATACCACTACCGCAGAGTGTGTGGGTCTTCCCCGCTTCAAAGTTATGCATGGAGGTATTCCCCAAGTTACCCCCAATCTGAATGAAGGTCTGCCCAGGGGCGGTGATGTTTGTTATGGAAGCCTCTCCCGTGCCCATAACACAGGGTATGGAGTCCTTCCTCCTACCCCCGACCGTCGATGTGGAGACGTTACCCATCCAGTCTCTCTACAATATGGGGATCCTCCCTATGTCCTCTCTACAGCTAACGAAGGTCCTCCTCACCCCGAAAACTAGAGGGCTGAAGTCCAGCCTCGCTCCACCCGCACCAAGCATGGAGGTCCTACCCATGCACCTTCCTATTCCGGCAGAGGTTTCACGCACTGAGGTGAAGTTCATGGAGGTCCTCCGCATGTACCCTTTGACATTTGTCTCGGTGCTCCTCACACCTCAGCTGTCTCAAGGTAAAAACCTCTCTGCCCTAGTACCTGTGCGGCCGAAGGACCACATGTTGGAAATCAGCCCTGTCCTGAAGAGCCACCTAGGGGCCAGAGGGTGGGTCGTCCCTGCCAGAAGATGAATCCCGAGAAGGCCCGGACGGAGATTAAACCTGTGCACTTCTCATACTCTAAAGCGGAGTACAACTCAGCTCGGGAACCCTCCCCTCGCTCATCCGAGTCAAGGGCCGGGGTAGGGACGAGGCTCATCAGCATGGTGCCCCTAGAATGTGAGGTCCATGGGATTCCCTCCTCTTTCTGCAAGTTTATCTAGGTGGATGAAAATATGGAGACCCCGTAGGTTACGGTCGTGCAGTCACCACCATCACCACCGGAAGCAGTTTCTACCTCCACAAGAGATCACAGAGAGCTATTCTGGGGACCAATGGTGAGTGAACAGCAGTTTGACCCACCACCAGTAGCCCTAGAACCTGAGCTAGGAACGGTGGTCATCTGCCCATCCTATCTCTACATAGCGGCCAGGTCACCACACTCTTCAGAGGACATCCCAAGAATCGGTTTCCAATCAGCCCGTTTACCATATTCTCCACTGGCCCACCTGCCATCCCTACAGTCTGCCTTAGTACCGCTGCAAGTTCCTCAACCACCCCCAGTTGGAGAGTGGGGAAATCAAGGGCCATACCCGGAATTTGAGATGAGGAGCTTTTCGAGCATCATTGCAGCAGACCACTTCCCCTAGAAGTTCTGGCCTGCAGCAGCGCATGATTTCTGCATACCCGAGTCCCTCACACCAGAGGATGTTGAGTGTTTCCACTACACCCTCAAGATGAATCATTTCAGTCTCCATCATCAGCACATGGTTTATCCAAGGATCCAAGTGCATTTTGAAGACAACAGTGAGCAGTGCCGTCTAGTTGATCTGGCCGCACTCACTATGGCCCAGCGCCCCGAGTCGCCAAGCCGTCACGAGGCCCTCCATCAGTAATTCATTTAGAGTATCAAGGTACTCTGCAAAATTATCCAGGAGGCTACCCCCCACACGAAATTCCATGGCTGGGGGAAGTACACTGCCCTCCTCTTCATCCCTATTCGACGACATCCCGACTCGCTATGCGATATAGAGGACATGCCCCCGGGAAGGGTCACACTCCACATGGACAACGCCATGGACAAAGAGGAAAAGCTAGAGTTTCTCAATGGATACATTCCCCCTAATGGTGTTCCACCACTGCTGGACCCATCAAGGAGGATTACTCATTTTTAGAGGAACCTCCTAGGTCTCCCTATGCTCACCGAGGCATTGGTACTTAGCCAGAATACTGGTAATAGAAAAGAGCATGTTAGAGCTGTCAAGCACTCTAACCCATCTGCCTCAGTGCAGAAGAAGAAGGAGAACTCCGAGAAGGCCATGTTGCGCCAAAAACATGCTTAGTAGAAAATTTTGGTCGACGAACTCCTAGCTGAACGTGTTGTAGAGTGACGACCCGACTATGGTGATCCTATACCTGGGCAGCATGGGTAGGAACAACTCCCCCCAGTGAGATTCCTCAGTGCAAACCTGATCATACTTCTCCAAATGATGAGTCTAAAAATGAAGCTCAGGACAAGAGGGCGCGGTACATCTCACCAAACCCTCCCAAGCGGTGCGGAAATCAGAGGAATCCAGCCTGTGTTCTCCCAGCTTCCCCGCAGGCTGTTCCACCAGTTTCTCCATGAGCCGTTGAATCCGTTTACCATGTCGAGGAGCCAAAAAATGCACTCGTGGTTCGGGATCCCCGTCAAGATAGGGACCCCTGCCCGGACGATCCAATGGCGGCACTCATCTCCCGCCTTGAGGTTTTGTAAACACGGCAGGTGGAAATCCCAAAAGATGGCCTGGGTGGATGATATGCCAGCACCCCCGGGATTCGGAAACCCCACATTCGCCCCCTTTAACGGGATAGGGGACCCTCCGTAACATCTATCCCACTTCAACTCAAGGTTTTGGCCTATGTTAGGGACCCTAGTGGAGTAGGAGGCCACCAAGATCCGCTATTTTGTTCAGACGCTGGAGGGGCCAGCGTTCGTCTGGTACAACTAGATCCCCGTTGGATCTGTGACCAGCTGGGAGGACCTTCGTAGGTAGTTCCTCTACCAGTTCTACTCTACCACCCAAAATACCATCATCGAATACCTCTTCAAGTGAAAGCAATGGCATGATGAGAGAGTTGCAGACATTATCGCCAGGTGGAACGAGCTCACATACTCCCTCAACATGCCACTGACTCAAGAGAAATTACTGACGATGTCTGTAGGGAATCTCAAAACAAAATTGGTTCCTTTCTTGATCACACAGAATTACCCTGGGGGGTTCTGAGTCTTCTCAAATAAGGTTCAACACCTTGAGGAAGCTCTACAACAGGCTAGTCAGGCACGTCCGATGCCCCTTGTGATCCAGAAAGAAGGGTTTCCAGAGCCGATCCTACCACGGTGGCCCAAATAGAAGCCCCCAAGTAGATATAATTTCTACTAGTAGCACTGGCCTCATAGCCTCACAGATGCCCTCCACCTCAGGCATAGCCTCTGGCTTCGCATCATCCTCAAAATTGGTAGGCTCTCCCGCGTAATGCGCCGCCACCGCCCTGGCTAGACAATCAGTGTCCACCTCCTTGACAGGACCCTTCGGATCCTTTTCAAGGCCAAGATCCAAGGGCTCCCTATCCGTAAAGAAGACACCAAACATACACTTTCAGTGAGAATCAAGTCCCCGGTTACTTCCATAGCACCCTAAAGCAGGGGAAAGTACGCTTTCTTGAGTGTAGAAGGCCAGCAGAGGCGAATCTCACCAATCACTCTAACTACTTCCCCTATCATCGGATTCTAGGGCACACCCTCAAGAAGTGTTATATGTTTAAGGACAAGCTTCATGTCTTGGTCGATAACAACTTAGTCAGGCTGGGCTTGGCCCCAGTACAAGTGGCGGGTGTCTTTGTGAGGTCAGATAGCAGTAGCGACGATGCATTTGAGTGGCAGCAGGTTCCCAACCATAGATATCAAAATTACGGAAACTGGATGGCTCGTAAAATGGTTTCTCGGTCCCATGGAATCATTTGGGCACACCTGAATTATCCGAAGACTTTAGAAGCTACGACCACTACCTATGCATCATCATCTCAGCCAGCCTCTTCCCAAGAGAGCAAGCATCAGTTACACAAGAAAAAGAAATGTGCCCCACCAATGTCATCATCATCCGGCACTCTCAGCGACTTCATGCACCTTGAGATGGGGATCCATCCCAGAATCCACCCAGCGGTGGATGATATGTCAAGTGACAGTCAAGGGTACACTTTGGTTCATACCACTGAGTGGGAAAACCACCATATGACTCCCGATGTGGGGGAAAGCCAGGCGAACCTCCCCAGGGTCCCCAGCCGAAGCCAACGCCGGCGAAGCCGCAACTATGTGGTTCGTCGAGGTACATTAGTCTGCACCTCTAGAAAGGCCATGCATGACACTGAGACAAGATAACAGGCCCAACGTAGAGCTCAAAACTCACAGCCTCTTCATCTGGTGTCATCAGGACCGCCTCCACCACCCTTTGTGTTACTGGATCAGACAGAGCAACTTCGCCCGTTCCACGACCAGCATCGCCCCACTATGGGTCAACCTCCATTTTTTGGACCTCATCTAGAAGCTAATCTTTAGGCTTTGACTAGTGAACATTGGAACGTTCCCAGCACCACCAAGTCGTCGATCCAGCTGACAGGGCCCGCTATGCCTCCAATTGCAGAGCGACCTCCTGTAAGCATAATTTCATGCCTAGTGCAGAAGTATGATGTCCTCAATAACATTGTCAGAATCCTAGTGAGGCTTTCCATCCTTGAATCCCTTCACCTTTCCTCAGATATGCGTGAGGCCCTCGTTGAGGCATTAAAGATCCCCCTCCAGTTTGAGATAGAAGTAGTAGCTACAGAAGCCTTTCATGCTGAAGCAGTTGAGAATGCCAAATGTCAGGCCATCATCTTGTTCTCTAGAGAAGATGATGGTTCTCCCATATAGGGGCACATCTACCCACTGTATATCACCCGCCAATTTAATGACATGGAGGTTCACCGCTGTCTCATTGACACCGGCTCTAGGAACAATGTTATACCGACACAGACACTACGAAAGATGGGGTTATATGAGGATGACCTGACCCCCTCCGATTTAAGGATGTAGGGATATGATAGGACATAGAAGACCCCGATTGGTAGGATCCACATGATGGCCCAGTTCGGTGGCCTAGTTTCCAACACTAGGTTAATGGTTGTCACCCAGGACACCATGTATAATGCATTGATGGGAAGACCATGGCTCCACCTACACGCGGCGGTCCCCTTGTCATATCACCAATTCCTCAAGTACTCCCTAAATGGTTGAGTAGGGATAATAAAAGGTGATGCATCTTCTTTCTCCCCTTGTGAAACCCATTATCTGGCTGCTGACTAATAGAAGAGCAAGGATAAGAAAACTCTAGAAGGTGAGGTTGAGCCCGCCCAAGTCTCAAGTGTCCCCTGGGTAGGTCTGGATGACGCCTACGTCTTCTTAATCAATCTATTGGAGGCAACGACCCCCAACATGGTTTAATGCTTTGTTGTTTCTGGTACAAGGGGAAGGAATATTCCCAGGTCCAAGAGACGATGAAAAATCACCACTTACTCCTACACAAACTAGGCTCAGGTGATCCTGGAACCTCTTACCCCCATATAGTATCGGGAAGTCTGTCCCATGGCAACGGAAGTATGTCATATGTGTCTATTCTGCCAGGCTGGAATTAATCGGCTTACGCCAACGCGCCACTACTGCTTAGATTTCATCAAGAGTGGCTCCCTGGGATGAAGGCCAGATGGGATTGGATCGTCTGCCTTAGTCGCTATGGTCTCGACAGCGCATGAATCTCTCGATGTGATGTCCAATACTGTCCAGGCCGGTACCAGCCTCCTGTCAGGTTCCTCTAACCCAGGGGAAGCTCCAACCACTTGGAATCCCTCCTCTGCATGCGAATAAGTGGATCTCAATGATTCTCCCCCCACCTTTGAAGAAGGCATCTCTTCCATGGTCGATGAACTGGTACTGGTGAGCCTTCGTAGTGAGGCAGATCCGAGACCCACATTGATCAGTGCTTCTATGTCCCTCGAGGAGTAGCAGCGGTATGGGGACTTCCTTAAATAGCATCGTGATGTATTTTCCTGGAGTTACGATGAGATTCTAGGACTAGATCCTCAGGTAGTCTTCGACCGCCTCGGTCTCCTGACAAACAATCGCGGGTTCAAGGAGACTCCCATAAAGATGCACCCTTCTCACAGTGCCATGGAAGCGGATGTAGTTGACAAGATCATCACAGCCAACTTTTTCAAGGATGTCCAGTACCCCAAGTGGCTAGCAAACATTGTGCCAGTCAGAAAGAAGAACAGACAGATTAGTGTCTGTAATGAATTCTAAGATCTGAATCGTCACTGTCCGAAGAATGATTTTCCCCTTCTAGTGACAGAATTGTTGATCGAAACTACGACCGAGTTCCAAGCCCTATCTTTCATGGATGGTTACTCTAGATATAATTAGATCCGTATGGCCCCCGAGGATGAAGATTACACGTCTTTCCGGGTTCCCCAAGGTACATTCTATTACTAGGTTATTCCCTTCAGCCTGAAGAATGCAGGTGCCACCTATCAGTGGTCCATGCATTACATATTCAAGCCAATCCTTGGGACATTGGTGGATTGCTTTGTGGATGATCTAGTGATCAAATCTCGCTAGCTCCAGGACCATCTCAAGGACCTTGAGGAAGTGTTTGGCTTCCTCTATTCCCACAACTTGAAGATGAACCCATTGAATTGTGCCTTCGGGGTCACTTACGAGAAGTTTCTTGGATTTTTTATCAGGTACCGAAGCATCAAGATAGACCCAGAGAAGATCAAGGCAATCAGCCAGATTCCTCCCCTGAGCAATATCCGAGAGATTCGAGGTTTTCAAGGCCACTTTTCCTACATATGCCGATTCATTGCGATTCTGGATGGCAAGTGTAATCCCTTTTCTCGGATAATGAATAAAGGCTCTGCCTCTGAATGGGATGAATAGTTCTAGAACGTGTTCGAGGAAATCAAGTAGTACTTTCTCCAGCCTCCGGTCTTGATGCCACCCATCTCCGTTACACCGCTAATATTGTATGTGACGGCCCCGAACTGATCACTCGACACCCTTCTTGCTCAGAAGGACAACGAGGGGACAAAGAATAGTCTCGACTACCTCAGTCACATGCTCCTCGATATAGAGACCAGATACTCCCCCATCGAGATGATCTGCCTTGCACTTGTATTTGCTATGCAGAAGTTTTGACATTACCTGCAACACCATGAGGTACAGCTGGTCTCTCAGGTAGACCCACTAATGTACATTCTGAATCGCCCCATGTTGACCAGTCGTCTAGCACGGTGGGCGGAAATCCCCTAGCAGTTCGACATCAGGTTCGTGCCTCAAAAGACTATCAAGGGGAAGGCATTGGTAGACTTTTTAGCTTCCCATCCAACCTCCAAAAGCTAGACCTTGGACTTGTATTTTCTCGATGAAAAAATAATCTCAATACATAAATCCTTCTAATGTTGGAAAATGCACTTTGATGGTGCCTCCCTGAGCCCCACCAGTAGGAGGCTCAATGATCTGAGGCTCAACAGAGTAGTCCTGGGTATCGCCTTTATTACCCCGGTGCAAGTCATTATTCTGTACTCATTTCTTTTGTCAGAAGGCTGCACCAACAACAAAGCAGAGTATCATGCTCTTATCACTGGCCTCGAGCTACCTCTCGAGATCGATGTTCCCCATTTTAAGGTGAAAGGGGATTACGAGTTAGTCATCAAGCAGGTCAACGATGGCTATGTTTTCAGAAATCTAGAGATCACACCATTGATGGAGCACACCCTCCATCTAATGGCCCGGTTCCCATCTTGAATGGAGGTTACCCATGTCTCTCAGTCACAGAATGGTCAAGCGGACACTTTGGATAGCTTAGCTGCATCACTTGCAGAGCCCCGACAGGATAATCTGATTATACATGTGGCACACCAGAGAGTCATTTCCCCCATCACCCCAGAGGATGACGACGACCTATGAGTAAGCCATCTTATCACTCTATCCTCCATGATAGGACCACTAGGCTCTTCAGATACAGTGATTGATGTGACTCTCGACTGGCGAGCCCCTTTTGTTGAGTATCACCAGAATGGTTGCCTCCTAGATGGTCTGGCTGAGCACGAGCGAATCTGATGCCGTGCACTGTAGTTTACTCTCCAAAGTGGTCCCAGCCATGAGCGAATCCTCTATAAATGCGGATTTGATGGTGTTCTCCTCCATTTCATTTAAGGGGTTGAGATTCTATAAGTCATGCAAGAGGTTCACACCAGTTCCTGTGGTTCCCACCAGGCTGGGCTGAAGCTATCTCACCATATCTGAAGACTGGGGGTACTTTTGGCCCTCTATGATCCATGATTGTATTGAGTTTTCCAAGAGATTTCATGCATTCTATGTTCATGATAACTTCATGCATCAGTCTCCATAACTTCTCCACTCCCGAAAATACTCTTGGCCATTTGCGGCGTGGGGACTCAATGTCCTTGGACCATAGCCACCAGTGACATCTCACCAATGCAGGTTCATCCTGACCGCCACGAATTTCTATTCCATGTGGGCAGAGGAAATTCTGCTTAAGGAGGTCAAGGCCTATTCCATCGTCGAATTTGTGAGCTCCAACATCATCCACTGGTTGAGAGTGCCTCACGCTATCCTCACCAATAACAGAACTAACTTACGTGCAGCCAAGCAGAAGAAATTGTACGCCAAGTACAATATCCGTTCGAACCATACCTCCCACATTCACGAGTTGGAAAATGGATAGATCGAGGCATTCAAAAAAACCCCCTCTAACATTTTCTAGAAAATGGTTGTCCAGAACAAGAAGAGTTGGCCGGAAATGCTCCCCAATTCCCTCTGGGCTTATCAGACGACGACTCACAATTCCACCCATGTGAATCTATATTCCATGGTGTATGGGACTGAGGACATCCTTCCAATAGAGATCCAACTACCTTCATTACATACTATGGTCTATGGCCAACAGGAGCCATATAAGCTTGCGGAAATCCGTCTAGCTGAATTGGAATCACTTGACGAGAATTGTCTTTATGCCCTGCACAATCTGGAAAGGCATCATAATATTATGGCTAGATCCTTCAATAAGAAGGCTTTCCTCCTCTCTTTTCTGCAAGGTGACCTAGTATTGGCCCTTTGAGAACCAGTGATCCCTAGAAAAAAACCACCCAATATGTGGCCCAAATTGGAATGACCTTTAATAGTACAAAGGGTTTACCCCAATGAAGAATACTCCTTGGTGACCATGGATGGTGAGTGCATAACATCTCCCACCATTGCCAAGTTCCCCAAGAAATACTTTTCCTGAGCCTACTGGTCCTGCACGACCTTAAAATTGACTGTCCCACATGACCCTAAACTACACGCCAATCCAGCATGACTTTAAACTATGCATCGTTCTGCACGACGTTAAACTGCATCTTGAGAACTTCGTGTGGATTGATTCCCATCCTTATGGGATACATAGGAATTCCGAGACATTTCATCTGTTGGCCCAGCTCAAATTCCAAAATCTTCCCCCTCGGGTCAAGACGTATGGTAGGGGTCCAAACGTTTTCCCCAATTCATGTCGCGCTAACCTCGATCCAGTCATACGTCCTGCTCTCTGGAGATGTTTTCCTCTTTCATAAAGTGGGTACATCTATGCTTCACCCACTCCTTGACTATGATTCCATCACCTTCCCCATCTGGAAGGGCCCCTGAATGGTATGGATGCTAGGCCTAAGGGCTCTCTTACCACTTCGGGCCAACGCCCTCAAGGATGTTGAGCAACATGCCGATACAAGTCCCTCGTTTTGAATATGATCAGTGGTTGATGCTCATTTGTTGCTCCCATTTCATGTCATTATAGGGACGCTGTGTTTCGAATATGGTCAACATCTGTCCTGGATCGTTAGGGCCACCCCAAGATGTCCCAAACATCAAGGGTAGTGGTTCATTCTACCTTGTTGTATCTCTAAGCAATGAACTCCCTCAGGGAAATTCCAACTATTAGGCCCCTTGGCCATTTTGGGAACCTGGACTAAGTTCTCTCTTAAGGGATTGTGCAGTGTGGTCTGGGATTATGTCCTCATTCACGTCGGGTTGCTCACTGTGTCATACACATCCCAGGATGAGATACCTTATCCCCTTCTCATCCTCACTATAAGTCGTTAAACTGCAAGTTGGTCAGGCCTTCCTGACCGAGGACCAGCTTCTGTCCCCTTGGCCTTTTGGGCCCCCGGCCCAGGTTCTCTTAGGGGAGTGTACAGTGTGGTGCAGGATTATGTCCTCATTCACGTTGGGTTATTCGTCAAGTCGTACACCTCCCTCATTTGGGGTATCCTACTTTTCTATTCATCCTCACTGTAAGATGTTAAACTTCATGTTGGTCAGGCTTTCCGGATCGAGGCCCAGCCTCAGCCCCCCCTCCCCCCCGGACCAGGTTCTCTTAGGGGAGTGTACGATGTGGTGTGGGATTATGTCCTCATTCACGTCTGGTTATTCACCATTATGTACACCTCCCATGTTTGTGGTATCCTACTCCCCTCCTCATCCTCACTATAAGATATTAAACTACAAGTTGGTCAGGCCTTCTTGACCGAGGCCCAGCCTCAAGCCCCTCAGCCCTTTTTTAGGCCCCCGACACAAGTTCTTACCCAGAGTATACTGTGTGATGCAAGATTATGTACTTATTCACGTTGGGTTACTTGTCGTTCCATACACCCCCCTCGTTAGGGCATCCTACCCCCGGGTATCTTCCTGAACTATGTGTGTCTTGATTCCCATCATTATGGGATACGTAGGACCATCCTAATGTCTAAACTTTGGGTCCAGCCCCATCTCCTAGAAATCTCCATTTAACCATGGCCCCTTGGCTTACCCTTCCCCGAGGAGGGGAGTGTATGGCGTGGCATGGGATTATGTCCTTGTTCACATTAGGCTTGTAACGACCACGCCATGTACCTCTCCCTACAGATCACCCTCGTCGACCCTCATCAGTGGTTCATCAATGTGCCTAAGGGTACTCTGGTTTGGTACCTGGAATTTTGGACTCTGCTCAGACATGCTTCCACCTGCTTTTTAGGATTTGTGTTCCCATCATTAGGGCTTCCATCACCTTTCACACTCGAAGGGACCCCCCAACTGGCATGTATGCAAGGCCTAAGGGTCCTCCTACCATTACGGGCCAACATCCTCGAGGGTCGCGGACAACAAGCTAATAAAAATCATACATTGCAAATATGGTTAGTAGTCGAGGCTCATTTGTTGTTCCCACTTCAGGAAAATGCGATATGGATACTGTGTTTCAAACATGGTCAACTATTATCCTCCATCTCCATGCCGACCCCATTAAGCCCAAAATGTCCGTTAAATGATTCACTTCCTTCCACACCTTCTCGTGTCCAAGTAAAACTTCGAAACTATTGGTATTATTCCTCAGTGCGCATCTGCATGTTAGGAGGACCAAAGCTATGATAGGGTTGTTATTCGGGGCTCTACACCGATTTCTCCTTAGTGTGCGTTCCATGTATTACAAAAGAAATCTTCCCCCCTTGTTTCCCACACCGAGTTTAACTCACGTGGGCTTAGGGATCGGGTTGAGGTCTACATTTACTTGGAGGGTTTTCACTACATCCATGGTCCGAACTCTATGACCATAAATTAGGATCTCGTCTATAACTACGTGTGGTTTGATTCCCATCTTTATGGGATACGTAGGACCACCCGAACATCTCGTTTTCGGGACCAGCTCATTTGTGATCTAGTTTCTATGGGCCCTTTTCCTCTCACCCCTATTTGGTCCCCTTTTCCCAAGGTTCCCCTCTCCGAATTGCGTACGGTGTGATATTGGATCACATCACCATTCACGTCGGGTATTTTTTATTGCACCGTACACATTCCCCACCTAGCATCGTCTCTACTACGTTTGTGCTACATGACGTTAAAAGGAATGCCCAGTACTATCCCATGACCCAAAACTGTGACATTATCCTCCTAGCCGCACGATGAAAAACAACACTGCATCGTGATATCCCCACCCAAGGAGATACCATATTTGGTATTGGTCATAAGACATTCCATTTGTCAATGCCTTATATGGCTTGATTCTTATGGAGATGCTGGGGCCTGATACCCTAGGCCTGTCGCTTCACAAAACAACCACTAACCTTAAAGTTCAAACAAGATTTATCAAATACCACTACTCTTGGTGCGAGGGCCACGCTCGCACACCCCTTTTTCCTAGCACTGTTACCCTACCGTGCAACCTCAAGAACTATGTGAATCTTGATCCCCATTCTCATGCGGCACATAGGAATGCTTGTGCACTTTGCCACAGGCCCATCTCAACTCTCATTTATGGTCTCTTGACCTAAAACCTCTCTAAGGAAAATGTGGTGGTTGGAACCCCCAGTTCCCATTCACGTCAGGTTTTTTTGTAATTACCCCACCATGTGTCTCCCACGTTTCCGACCATCTATGGTCCGAGTTATATGACCCTAAATTAAGATATCCCGATTGGAAGGGGCTCAACCCCCTCTATCTAACATGTCTTGTTGTCGTATTTACATGCATCTGACAAAAATCCTGAAGTGTGGAATTTTCATGGGGACATTCGCCTCGTTCCATGACCAAGCTTCGTGAGATCACTATTTGAATCATCATCCTATTATACATCCAAAAGGACCCCGATATGGAATGGATACTAGGACTAAGGGCTCTCCAACCATTTCGGGCCAACGTCCCTAAGGATCTCAGACGACATTTGCGACAGGTCCCATGTTTCGAACATGGTCAACAGTCGACCCTCATTTGTCTGTCCCCATTTCAGGATAACATAATGTGGATGTTGTGTTTCTACCACAGTCAACAGTTATCCCCCATCGTTATGAAACCATCATTGTTGTCCAGATTTCAAGCTTCATGATTCACACATTTCCACTTCTTCATGTCCAAGTAGAATTTCGATATACTCGGATTTAACTCTTCATGCGTCTAGGTGTTCTACATAGATGAGTTAACATCATTGGACTCGTATTCACCGAGCATCCCTTCACCCTAACATATTCATTCCTGTTTTGGGAAATCCCCACAACTACTTCTTTTTTCCCACATCGATCATGACTCACGTCGGCTTAGTAGTTTTGGTATGATGTGCACCGGCACAGCCAGGATTCTCATCATCTAGCATGACGTTAAAATGTGCTTCCAGAACTAAGTACGACATGATTCTCAACCTGACGAGATATGAAGAGACACCTCGATATTTTGCCCAGGGTCCAGCCCTAAGAATCACGAGTCTTGTTCCTCCTCATTTCCAGCCCCCTGGCCTGACCCTTTGTGGGGAACCGTGCAACTACAAATCTTCCCTAAACAAGTTCGGGATGCCCTAAGATGATATTGGGAAGCAACGACTCCCCCACTATAGAGGCCCTGTCTGAAAGAAGGAATGATCGATGTTCAAACTGATGCATCTATCTAGTGTGATTCCACCATGGTGGTGTAATTTCAAGATTGTTGGATTCTGTTCGAACAAACCCTCACTCCACATTCCATGATTTGTGTGCCCCTTATTCAGACCCTCAACCTCTTTCATGTCTGGTGGATCCCCCTAACAGTATGGATGCTTGGCCTATGGCCCGCTTATTGTCCAGGTCCAACATTCCGGAAGACTAACTGATGACATTTTGAGTTTGGTCCCATGTTTCAAACATGGTCAATGGTTGACCCTCATTTGTTATCCCCACTCCAGTCTATTGCAATAAGAATTTTGCGTTTCGAATGTGTTCAATAGTTATTCTTTATTGTCACACCCCCCCACAATGTTCTGAATCATAGGTATTGTGATTCAGATCTCCAATTCCCATCTATTCGGATCGATTTTAGAACCCCTGGCATTACCCAGTTCATGCATAAGAGCACACTAGGAAAACGGTAATTCGACTGTTCTGAGAGCTTCATTCTCTGGTCTGGTCTCCCATTTTCTCCCAAAAATATGGACCGGTTGTTCAAACCCTATATGCCTGAATCTTGGTCTATGCTCTAACATTTGGATGGGATGATAAGGTGGTCATCCCTTGTTTCTCACATTGGGCCCGGCCCACGTGAGCATACGGAATGATCGCTGGATGCTCCACAAACATCATAAGGATGCAGTAAACCAATTTAAACAACAGAACTCATGCATGATACGACATTCAATCAATCAAAAAATGAAAGTACATTTTGGGGTTTATAATCATTATAGTACCTAGGGGTCGACTCCCCCCATGGACGGATATCCCTCATCGAAGGAACATTGTAGCTACGCCACCCTCTGGCTGGTGGAATCCAAGAGTTTCTGCCGCTTGTTCACCTCCCGCTCCTCATTAACAGCGAGAGGGCACAATTCACTGGCCGCAATCTGGTCCCTCTCTATGTTGGCCTAGATGGAGATCATCTCCCCAGATACTCACCTCATTCCCTCTTCATCTTCTACCAGCTGGGCCTTTAATCGTGATATTAGCTCAGATTGTGCATTAAGGGAGGTCAAGTGCTCGTCCGACCGATTCTGCAGCCACTGGACCTCATCTTCATCCTTATGGATCCTCTTGATGTTTATCGCCTTTCTCCATTGCCAACCCATGCCAAGGCCACAATCATACTCCTGAATATTTTCCACCATAAGATCTCGGATGAGCATGTGAGGATATCGGGCATCCACTCCCCTAGCACACAGTTCACACAGTTGCGTGCGAAGTCTGTCTAGCTCATTCAACCATAGCGCTTGGGGGTGTCATTGTTGAATCTCATGATCATCTTCCATGATTGGCGATGGACTATTTTGATTTCCTCCTCGTCAGAGGCCATCTTGTACCAGTCAGAATGATTGGTAGGCTCGTATGCAGAGAATGCCCCCAGGAACTCCTCGATCGGGTCCACGTCTGGTGTCGGATCGGGCGTGGCAGGGAATGAATCGTCTGGTTGATCCTCATCATTGGATCCCACCTCGATAATCTCAGGCCCATTCCCACTGGTACCCCCTTCGGTGATCGGGAGCATTGCAGTTCGGTCAGGCTGGATGTTAACCTCCATGAGCAATGGCGTGCCCCTGGGAAAGGCACTACCAGAAGCCCCGACCAAATTTGCCGCAACAGGCCAGGACAATTGAAGGACTATACATGCCAATAAGGGGACATGAATGTATGTTAATGTTGTGAGGGGATATCAGTTGTGAATTCAGTAGAGAAGACTTACATAGGTAAAATCCCTGGTTTCACTCCTGGGCTGATGTCATCCGAACCCCGAGATGCGGCCCCCCGTATATGGTTGGTAGGTGCGGAGGCTCTTATGGAGCTGCCTCGACTGTCCCATCCCCGGAAGACATGGATGTTGATGCATCCACGACCACAGATCTAGAAGGTCCCACGTCGTCACCCAATGTGGGGCAGGAACAAGTTCTATGCACAAATTCTTCCTACATAGTACAGATGCTGATAAGAAATCCAGAGTAACCTAAGGGAAGAATCTAAAGAAAGAAATTGGGATTTTACCTCGAGGGCCTCCGAAGAATCATCAGGATCTGAGGACTGGTTGCCAACATCACCCTCCTCCAATGGAATTTCTCTACCATCCTCATCTCCCCAGGAGGACTTGTCCGATTCGCCCGACACGAGGAAACACTCTCTAAGGTCAGCAGCTGACAGTTGCGGAGGGACTGTATCACCCAACATCACCCTAAATCGGTTTGTCATTGGGTGCAGGTCTCCCAGGGAGTGGATTAAGTCTTCCATCTTGGATATGTATTTCTCTTCCCCTGCATAGGATACCACAAAACCGGCCCTAATAGGGTATATTCCTGGCAAGTCTATCCCGAGGAGGTTAAGGTGCTTCCACAACTCGGATGGGCGGAGGAATTTCCGGTTGACTTCCCAGATGTCCCGAGACTCTAGGAATACAACATTCTATGGCATGTCAATGTGGCATAGATTTTTCCCCGAGGCCTCAGTAGAAATCTTGTGGAATCCCCTCGGTGGCTGCCCCTCTGGATGACTCTATTCTATTGGGACCACCGGCTCTGTTGCCACTTCCAGAACTGCTACCGCTACTCCCTCCTCAACTGGTGTTGGCGTCGCCACTAAAGTAGCCTCGCCACCACGGGACACCCTTGCCAACTTCAGTCCTTGGCCCTGAGATCGAAAAAGCTCACCCTCACTGACCAGGACGGTTGGCCGCTTCAGCATCTCCACTGGAAAGGCTGCCTCCCAGATATAGGTGTATTCTTCTACCAGCCCATGGATGGAGGTCAGCAGAGGCAGTACATTCCTCATGTTCTCGTATTCCCATGTGAACATGACCCACATTTTCCTCATCAAACACGGGTGCTCGTCGTAGCGCACACTAAGATAGACCTGCGGGGTCAGCTACTGCAGGCACCAGAATTTCCTTGCGAACTGGTGTGGGGTATATGGCACACAGAGACGCTCGCGGTCCACCCTGGCCACCAAGACTCCACCTTGAAAGTCCTAATGGTAGGCCCAATGCTCTTCTGTCCCCCGACTGTCATCAGTGAAGGACCCCATCGGTAATGGGAATAAGTGGAAATTGAATTCCTCCACCCTCCACACCTAGTTTAGAACCGATGGTGTAGTCAGCTTGGTCGGAAAGCAACCCATGACATTCATGATTGAGGGATGGATGTTCGACCTTGGTTGTGATATGGGATTCGGGTACTCATAAATCCCCCTGATGTGTTCCGCCATCGATCTATACATGAGGTAGAACAACCCGCATACCCTATGTGGCCTTTTCCCCTCGCTAATGTGCCACAAAATTTTATACAACTTGGCAGGCATCGGGATCCCTAGGTTGACCCTCCCTCCTGTCGTCAAGGTGGATTCCATGAATAATGTGCTTGGCCGCACTCCCATGTTTGTATCCCTCACTGGCAAGATCCAACCGTAAATGAGAGCTGCGATGAATGTCGCCAGCCTGACTATTGGTCGTTGTTCAGTGCTGACACTGAACCCCTAGGTCTTCCACTGGCTATTCTCCTACAGACTCTAGAATGAGTTTTCCTTACTCTGAGCACCCTTCGGGAAAGTTCGGGGCCTCTTCTGGAATAACCTATTTTTTGGGAAAGTTCAAAGACTTCTTGAACCAGTTCTTGAAGTGGACATCCCTCACTTCCTCCTAATCCTACCCTGGCATGAGATCCATCAATGCCATCTCCAAACGTGGCATCTTCTCCAGATCCTTCCACGCACCCATAGGTGGGAGGAATTTGTCGTACATTGCCCCCAGTATCAGGACCCCCGATATCTAATTCATGTCCCATAGGATGATGTCGACCTCCTCGTGATGCAGGTGGAAGGTATTGGTCCCCAGTGACCACTGACTCAACAGCTCTAGCATTAACAACTTCGGCTTGTAGATATGGTACTGGGAAGCCCTTGCAGCCTCATACAGACCCACCCTTCTCAGCTCCGCCCCGATATCCTCACACAAGGTGCCTACCCAGTAGACCCAATCCTAATCGTCCATAAAGTTTCCACCCTGGTGCAGGTCCCATTCCTTGGACCACCACTTCTTCAGGTTCCCTATCACCGCCTTGAGGATGGTTTGGTACAAAGGAGGGGACATCTTCGTCTATAATGCCCTCCCGTAGACATTTTTCTGATGATTGTATAGGTAGTCTGTGATGATAGGCGTGAATTCCTCTCGGGCCTGACCATCAGGTGCCCTGAACCATTGATGCTGACATGGTGTGCTCCAGAACTAGTAAGCTGGCTCATCACTACCTGCTTCAGGAATGAAGACGTAATCCCTCATCCTAAAGCCATTAAAGGGCAACCTCCTACACAGTGGGTAGTTCTTTTGGCTCTCTAACAACAGCTCCACCAAATAACCATGGTCCGTGTGTCTCTGGATTAGCTCTCCTTGCCCAAGACTATTCAGCATTTCATCCCTCTGGGTGGCATCTGCAAGGACTTCCTGGGCAGCTTCTTGGTGGGATATTCATTCTAGAGTTGTGATGTTTCTTTGGCTGGTTCACGAAGATCGTTTGCAAAGCTCATTCGTGAAGGCCGTTCGTGAATACTGTTCATGTGGCGCTACCTCGTCGTTCAAAGCCGGATCACGGAGCGTAATAACTGAGTCAAGGACTCGTTGTGTGCTGCGAAGACCCGATTCCCAGAGATCACTCACAGAGTAAACAGAGCTTCATGAATCGAGAGCACAAGAAGACAAGATTTCAGAGAAGGGAAAGGAAAAAAAGATGGAAAGACCCTATTTATAGGCGATGGCTATCGGAGCATCGCGGCACGTCTAGTTTTCCCTATGCTTTGCAGCGTGCTCGGCCCCCACGTGTCCCTTCTCCACCTCGCGAGCCCTCTTCGTGAGTTAACAATGTGAAGGATGGAGAAGTTTTGGCAATTTCTCTCAGACTTTGACCCTTGATCTCTTCATGGATCCAAGACTAAGGGGGAATTTGGTGGTGCCAAAATTCGGGACAAAGAGAAGGCTTCAAGACGGCCTGACGAACTGCCTCACGAAGCCACTTCACGGAGTCCCCCCAGCATCGCGGCCACCATGAAGAAAAGAATATAGGAGGCTCCGCAAACACATTTCACGTTTGCGATCCCACCGTGAAGAAAAGGAGGTGGGAGGCTCTGTGAACGAATTTGACGTTCGCGACGCAGCCACGAAGGAAATGAGGCAGGATGCTCTGCGACCCCATTTGATGTTTGCGACCCACTGCGAAGCCACCTAGCCCCACTTCGCGCCACATGATCTTCGCTCCACATCACCTCTTTCCTACAAATATCGAGCTCCCCCTAAGCTCTCAGGATGGGCAATCCGGCCTTTCGGATTCCCAGCTCCTGAATCGCAAAGCAGTCTTCCGCTCGGTGAACCATGAGCTGTGCAAGGTTATTCAGATTCGCGAAGTACCTCCCCATTGTCTTGTTTTGATCCCCTCATCCAAGAGGGATTACCTTTGTGAAGCCCAAGGTCATTCATGTAGGGAGGGGATCCCCAAGGGGACCCGAGTCATTGCGGAGCATTTATGCTTCACGAAACACCCTTCATGTACAGATGATCCACTTTCTATGGCAGGGTCACTGTACTTCGCGAAGAACATTACTTCCCAACACCTTGCTTCACGAGGCACCTTTGCTCTGCATGGATGTGCTATGTGAATTCCCTTGTACTTCGTGAAGCACCTCCCCTTTGAACCACCTCCCTAGGATAAGGCTAAGGCAACACACTTCGCGAAACACACCCCTTCGCAAGTGCCCTCCGCCACGCAGAGAAACAGAGCTCCACAAGGCCCCTGCCTATGGACCCCTCTTCTTAGAAAATCCTTTTCCCGTGAGGCCCTCCAGGTTTGTACAATGTGACTTCAAAGTCCCCGGGATGATACCGCCCATTGCGTTGCTTCGCCTAATGATTCTTTGCATAGGCATTCCAATGGCTATTTTTTCTTCGCATAGCCACACTAACATGGACCCCTCGATAGTTCACTCTGCGAAACCCCATCTTTACGGCCTTGTCGATGCCTTACCTCCACCAAGGAGAAGAGTGTACCGGTTATTTAAGTCCTAGGGGTGCGGAGAAAACCCACCTCGTCCGAGCTGCAGGACGCTAAACTTCCAAGCGCCATCATCCTCAACACACAACATTAATCTATAACCTGGTCTCGTGCCTCGCACTTAGGGTCCCCCGGCCTTGGTCATTCTCCACGCCCCCTGGTCTTCACAGGGTATGATATCTTCCTTCTTGGAGTGGATTTTTCCCGTGGGTAAGGGGAGACACCTTTGTGTAAGGCCCTAGCTTTTCTAGCATGAGGCAGCACCCCTACTCCTCTTCACTTCCTCGGTGCCAAGGCCAATGGAGGGCGTGATAGGGAATCGGGATCCTCATTTCGTCGGTCCCAAATCCCACTACTGTTGTTATTTTTCACCATCAGGCCTCCATCTAAGAGTAAGTCGCAATATCTCTCTCCCTGGGCCACACCACGCGTAAGCCCCACTCCACATCCCATGGACGCACTTTTCACGACGTGATCGTCAGGTCTCTAATGCCTCTTGTTTCTCACACCGAGCACGACTCACAAGGTCTTAGAGTAAGCACTAACCCTGAAATCAACACCTTGGGTATCCTAGAGTGTAAGCCCCATGCCCCTTCATGATCTACGAGGACTTTGATCCATGTCAAGGCATGGTACGTAGGAATCCTCACAAGGTTCAATCCCACCACCTGGTTGTTCCAACCGTCAGTTCACCAAGACCTTGGGCACCTTAGACTTTAATCCCCATGCCCCTTCTCGAACTATGAGGACCTTGATCCATGTTAAGGCATGGTATGTAGGAAGCCTCACGATGATCAAGACCACCACCCGGTTGTTCCGACCGTTGGTTCACCAACACCTTGGGAAGCCTTGAGTGTAATCCCCATGCCCCTTCCCGAACTATGTGGACTTTGATCCATGTCAAGGAATTACTCGTAAGAAGCCTCACGAGGTTCATGCCCAACACCACCTAGTTGTTCTGACCATCAGTTCATGGGAACCCATCCCGAACAATGGGGACATTGATCCATGTCAAGGCAGGGTATGTAGGAAGCCTCACGAGGTTCAAGACCAACACCCATCGGACCCCCGATCCATCTTCAAGTCAATTCTACGAACTGCCCCATCCCAAACTATAAGGACTTTGATCCATGTCAAGGCATGGTACGTATGAAGCCTCCATGAGGTTCAAGCCCACCACCCATTGGTCGCTCCAACCCCCCTTCACGTCGGTTCGCCTCCATCCCGCATGATGTTAAACTGTATTCTACCCCATATGAAATATGTGGTCTTTGATCCATGTAAAGGCATGGTATGTAGGAGGTCTCTTCAAGGCTCAATCCCAAAACCATCATCCATCCAGACTCTTACCCGGGCCAGCACATCCCAGTGAGATCAGGACACCTCAATCCCTTCCACAGTATTCGAGAATCCACCCACATGCTGACCCCAAAACCGGTGTTCCCCCCAGGGGGTTCCTCCATCTGATCCACTCTAATCTATGTTCTGATCTATCTTCGTTGGACTTTAATCATGCGGCATACCCTGTGTTAAACACAGGAAGCTGAGGAAAACCTCAGATACATGCCTATGGAATATGATTCCCCACGTTCGATGTGGGATGGCTCGGGCTTCCGTGCCCTCGAGAAGCCCTATAATAAGGGACATAAGAGAGACACACCAATCCCCAGCGTCGAGACAAGATAGTGATGCCCATTGATACTACTCCCCTAACCGAAGGTTGCTGCCCTAACCAGACCCCTTGGAATGTCTTGATAGAAGCAGTATAATTAATTGGTGTCTATGAGGATATGGAGTTTGGAAGAGTTTCACGAACAACGTATTCAGTCTATGAGGGAGACTAGGACTAGGTGACGAGTTCTGAGGAGGAATCCATGGAAGGAAGAACTGACATCCCATCATCCCGTTTCGATCAAAGAACCGACGTCCCTGAATAAGGAGCGAATGCGGACCGCCTTTGGAAAGTGGGAATGCGGGGTAACAAAATCTGTGCCTGTTGCACTCAAGCAGACGGACGTGCATGCCCCGAAAAAAGCGTCAGAAACACATGGTTATGTTGAATTGGATAGAAGGTACATGTTGATGGACCCCCTTGTCAAAAATAGGGTCAATGGAAATGGATCCTATCTTGGGATGATTGGATGGTTTTTTCTTTTGTTTGTATCTATTATATGAATATGTAAACTCAAGTATGGTTTCTTATTTTTTTTATTTTAACGCCCCAAATTTAGTCTTGAAATTTAAACCTTGTAATGTTAGGGGATCTTCGTGGAATAATTTTCTTACTAGCTTAAGGTTTTTCTCTAGCTAATGGCCCATAGTATGGTCCAAGCTCTACTTTGGGATTTTGAGCCTCGGTTATTCTAGGTAGGGTATGACCGAGAATATGGACGAATTGATGTCATGAGGTGAGTTATTCTAATTATATGACTCTGGATTTAGTATGTTATAGATCATCCACTGAGATCCCATAGTTCTCACATGTTCTTCGATGCATAGTTATTTGTGTAAGTTTTTTGAGATTGCATGTTTTGTTAGTTACAAATACAAGATATATTTCATTTCCCTAGTTTTAAGATCACTTATTTTATGTATTTTATGATTTAATTCCTTGTTAAATTTGATGTGTGGGTTTATATATGTTTATGGATAATTTTATGGAAACATTTGACACTTTATTTCCCATTTTTAGCTAAATACATCACCCGTCTTACTTAAAATTATAATGTCTCTATTATAGAAAATAATATCGTTTTAGATTAAAAAGGTCAATGGGCCATGTTTTAAGAAAATAAAAAATTTTAAATTCTACTTTTATATATTTTATTTCAAACTAGGAGTTTATTAATGTTTATTTAAAAAAATCATTGGGAATAAATTTTTTTAGGAACACCTATTGAGTTCTATTACTCACACAAATAGCTTCATTATCATATTGAACATCTAGAGCCAGTTCCATATTGGTTTTGATCTCTATGTGAGATGTTGGGTTTTGGAATTGGAGAGTGAACCTTGGGGTCACATGGAGTTTTTTGGACATCAGGTTCTGTTTGGGGTTTGTTGTTCGACATGTTGTATTTTCACATTTGGTAAAAGATGTTGTTCATTTGTTTTTTTTGGATCATGATTCTATTTTTTATTTTATATGCTTTATTTTGTTTTAATTTTAGATGAAATTCTTCCATGGGTTCTTGTTGAAGCCCTTAGGGAATGTCGCAAGCTCAGTAGGATTAGGAATGCCTCTCAGGCCTTGTCGCGGGAGTCATGTGATCAGTTTAGGGTCGACCAAAATTAGATTGTGAAAAATAGCATCAAAGGTCTAGGTTCTTTATAGTACCAATATTATAGAGAAAACTTTGTTTATTTTGGATGTTAAGGTTGATGTAGTATAACTGTATGAACTTGTGGTATAGGTATATGGAAGTGTCTAGCTGAAAATTTCTTTTCCAAACCATGGTTTACCATGGGAAGTTGGTAATTGTGTAGATTATTTGGGTTTTGTGGTTGTTCTATATTTTGGAATTTGAAGTGGGAGTCGATAATGTGGTCCCGGTGAGCATGTAGATCCTAGAAGGCCATGTAGAGCTAGAGACATGGTTTTGAAAGATTCTCTGAGACAATGGCATGACTGAAATTTTGCCACCATCCATATGGAAAGGTCATCCATCAAAACTAGTTTTCCCCTTTGGGAGTTTGTTTTAGATCCTATTGATTTTATATTCATTTTGATAACCCTGTTTTTAAGTATTGAAAATGTCATTTCAATAATTAATGTTTTGGTAATTAGAAGATGTAAAATGAGTTCTCAAACCTATTTCAAGGAATGTATTTGGAAATTTATTTTTAATGAGACAAAATTTTGTAAAATTGGAATTGGTTTACCGAAAATGATTATTTTGGAAATTAAAATAAAATTTTAAATTTTATGGTTTTGGGAATATTGTTTTTTGGGAATTTCATAATAAATTGGTGAAATTTGAAATAGGAAGTAGATTAAGTCCCTGAAAGTTAGGTTGAATGTTTTGTTTTGAAAGTAGAGACTTCATGATATGGCCTTTGGAATTCTCATGAGTTCTAACATTCATGGATATATTTAATGAGGTGTATGATTTATGGAATGAGTGGATGGGTTCCATAGTTTTCATTATAATATATGTTAGCAAGGTACCATGAAATACAATTGGGGAGGAAGAAACTACCAAGTATAATTTATTTTAAAGAGTTGATTTTTGAGAAAATTTTTGATGTTTTGAGAATTTATGGTCATGTATCACATTTTCCGGTTATTTAAGAATGTTTCTTAAATGGTGTTTCATGTTTGAGTTCATTTTGGTGAATTTGTTTTCATTTAGTTCTTGTTTTTATTGTTATGTAGTGTACGCCCCAATCACATATTTTAAGGATGATAGAGGTGCGACCATAGGTGGATCACCATTTGGATAACCTACAATTGTTCAATATAAATACTTTCTTCTTGATTTTAGGATATTTATTCCTCCTACAATTCATGGTCAATAAAATAATTCATAAAAAGAATAGTGGATGTAGAAAATCGAAAGGAACATCGGTTTCCTCCTATTTCTTGAGTCACTAAAGGTTATTTTAACTTAAATTGTGATTGAAAATATTATTTGGATGTGGTGAAAATAATTTATTTGACTCATTCATAAAAATGGCCTCTCAATGGAATTCATCAAGAATTCATTCTTTCAGATGATTTTATCTGAAGATATTATGTTAAGGAAAGTAATGGATATGTTTGTCTCCAAAAAGGTGGTGGATCATTGTAGGAGTTAATAATCATTTTATAGAAATAGATGCCTATATTTTAGACTATTCTATGTAAGATTCTTTGAACAGCCGATATTTTGAAAATGGTATTCGTATTATTCCTATAGTTAAGGGTGTTGCAGTTCAGTCTAACCGCCATTGATGATGTGGTGAGGCAAGTTGCTTCGGTTGAATCGATATTGGTAGGGGTGCTTGAGACAACCAATATTTCTATATTATATATAAGTGATGAAGGGAATACCAATAATAATATTGGAAATTAGATTAAACCTAGCGGTTTTAGTCATGTAATTAATAGGTTTTTAGATATTTCATGTAATTCTATTGGGTGAAGGAAAATGGGGTGTTATCACTATGGAAAGCTGGGTTACAATATGTCCTCATGTCTTGTAGCTCCAAATAACTATCATAATTGTGAATTAATGGGTCCCGTGAAAAGGTTTTTTGGGGTTCTACAAAGAAGAGACGTGGAGCCACCCCTCCCCCCCTTAGAAAAATACCTAATTCATTTTCATGAGTATTTTTATTGTCTAGGATTATTTTGAAGTCCCTTTTCCATTTGAGTGTTACTCCCATTTTAGTACTTTTTTTAGTGTTTTTTCATTCATTTTATTTGGGAACTATTTATTCACATTTTTATTATATATGTTTCAATAGAAACATATTTTGGAAATTCTGAATATTTTAATCTTAGGTGGGGGTGTACCATGTTGTATGTCTTGTTTCTACTACTTTTCATTGAGTTTAAAAAGAATGATGTGTGTGTATCTTTGGAATCCCTGATTCGGTGGAAGCACCTTGTTAGGGTGAAGTTATCCCCATGGTGTGTAATGTTAATTGGGTTCTTTCTGATGTTTTTGTGTAGTTCTTCTGTTCTAGAGTGTTTCTGTTTGGAGGATTCTATTGTTTGGGAATCTAGATGGAATTTTAAAAAGGTGGAGAATCCATTATATCCTCCCTTGTTGAATCTAGCGAGAAACTATTTACATTCACGTCGTTCAATATTTATCCTCTCTTTAGTAAAGGTTTTAGCCTTGGAGTAGTACTAGTGGAATCAATTGTGGTAAGGTGTTGGGATTTGGGTCGAATTTTTTCTTTCCCCGCATGATTAATGGGTCACACCGAATAGATTTTTTCAGGTAATAGGTGTGGGTTTTGTATTTTAGGTGGTTGATATGTTCTTTGTTTCAAGGGGACGAACCATGTGGATGTGTAAGACTTTTCAAATTAAAGTGATCTACTAGAAAATTTGGGGTTTTCTAGGAGTATAAAGGGTAATAGTGGGGAGAATTTTAACACCATGGTTTTTATTTTCTTCATTTATTTCATCTTAAACATGATCCTCAACCTAGTTAGTAGAGAATCTTCAAATGAATCCACGAAACCAAGGTTAGAATTTCAGCGGAGGCATATTTATGGGTACTATAGTAGTATGATAGCAGGAAACATATCATGTACTCTAGTATAGACTATTTGGTACGAATGTAGTTAGGCCTATTCACATTCAAGAATCTTGTTTGGGCCTAGAGTCCTTAAGGACTTCGGGACACCCATGTCCTTGAGGCCAGTTATGTCTTTTAGACCACCTCAAGGAATTTGGGCCACCTCATTCAGATCATGAAGTGCATATGCAACCAGACATACTAAAGGAACTATCTATAGATGAGGACTCAGAGGATGTAGTTTCCCTAAAACAAAGCTATCCATAATTTGAAGAATGAGAGGGTATGGAAATTTCTATTGGGACCAGTCTTGTGCACCTATTCATAGGTATTTCATTCCGAACAAGCAATGCGATGGTTGGAAGATGACTTCACAGTCTAGACAATGGGGAGGGGAATTTCCAAATAGTTAAGTCTGGGAGGAATTCTATATGTCCTTCAGGTCATGAAATCCACTAAGCCCTCAGGACTTGTAATGGTTCCCCCAGAACCATTGAAATCAGTATTAACAAAAATATAATAAAAATAATTCGTTCGGGGCATTCAAGCTGCATTTATTCATCATCTATTTTTTATTGGTTTATATCTCAAGTTTCGAGTGTTTTAGATTAAAAATTTCAGTTGTGAGATTCTTTTTCATCAGCTTCATGTTTTAGGTTCATGATTATGATGTATCCATGCACCCTCCTAAGGTTGGGTATCTTTTCAGTACATTTTCTTCTAGCACGGTTTGAGATGCATGAGTTTTTATGACTTGATCTAAACTGTAAGGATCCAATGAGAAACTGTGGGAGTCCCTAGATGTTTCTGGTCAAGTATTCACATCTTGAGAATAGTTAGACAAATCATGAAAAATGCATGCATATAGTTTTATAATTTTTAATAGAACCATGTCTAATGGATCGTAAATAGATTACTAAATTGTGTGTCCAAATAATGTGGGTACCCAATGTGTCTAGTAAGGGGGGCGCAGTTGGTACACTGTTTTGGGAAACCATACAACCTATCTATGACCAATGCCCATGTTTCTTAGAAATGTAAATTTAACATTCAATACTCTTTTAATTTTAACCCCAAATGACCATCTCTCCATCTCTTGGCTCTTGTGACCATGGGTAGTTCATCCCTTGTCCTCAAAGCCTCATCTTCTCATAAAAGGGTGGATCTATGTGATTTCATCATGATATTGGGTTAAATATTCATGGTAATATCCTCATTTATTTCATCTTCATTTTTCTTCCATTTTCTCTTGAGTTATTCTTCTTCCTTGGTCTTTTGAAATTAGGGTTCATGTTTCCTTAAGTTTAAATTGTGAATTTTTTTCTTAGGGTTTTTGTGTGGATGTTCTTACTTCATGTAACCCTTATTGTTGTTTTGGGATGGTTTTATTGAGGTTCTTGTGTTTTGAAGTAGGTTTTCATTTCATTTTCTAGATAAATTTAAAAATATATTGATTTATTTTTTTCACCTCTCGTGTATATTGAGTAATGATGTAGGTTTTTATAACAATTATCTGATGTGAAATTATGTGGTATTCTCCTTGTATTAATGTGAATGGACTTATTTTGTTATGTATATCACACTAAGTTCTTTATAACATTAACGGTAGTCTTTTATAAGCGATTTGTGGTTTTTAAGGTTTGGTTTTGTCATGGTAAATTTACATGAATTCTAAAATAATTGTTGGGGTTTGAAAATGTATTCTCAAATGGTGGGGTTTTAAATTGTGTTTTTGATTCTTATTGGAAATGGTTGGTTGCTCAAATATCGTGTATGGACCATTTGACACTTTGGTAAAATTGGTTATCCTTAAAACTATCCTTTTAATATCATCTTCATTTGATTATGATGAATTTGCGGGGAGGTCCATTGTGAGGGACATCCTTGTTTACAAATGGATTAAAGTAAAGGGATCAATCCTTGGGGAGATTTAGGGATTTGTGTTTGTGTTGGTGTTTGTTCTATGGATATGTATATGAATGGTTAGTTTCTTGTTTAGTTTAATTTTCAAACCACCACTTCATTATTGACATGGGAATGTGGAATAGATAAATGAACTTCCAGAAATAGTTGATGCACTTGCTTAAGAGTTTTCTCTTGAAAGTATCCCAAAGTATGAACCTTACTCTACATTGATATTGTGCGCATCTCTTCGGACAGATGTGGTAAGACTGAGCATGTGGGAAAATTTATGTCATATGGTGAGTCATACCTATGAGATGAGTAGGGTTTTAGTATTTTATTTATTTTCAATAGAGGTTATAGGTTATCCCATGTCCATCATCACATAGTTGTTTATGGAAGATGATTGAGATTCTTTGTTTGTTTGGTTATGCATATGTGTTATATTCCATTTTTATGGTGTGATAATTTCTCAAACACTTTTTTGTGGTGTAATTATTCTTTAAATGTGTTGTGTGGGTTTAAAACTTTTTTTGAAATTTTTCAAAAAATATTTACACTTTCGTTTTCTTTTTTTAAGTAAAGAACTCATCCTCCTCCATGAAAATTACAGTGCCTCCCTCTTGGAAAAGAATATGGGTATTGATGAAAATGGTAAATGGCCCATTTTTTGTATTAAATTGGATAATTATTGAAATACTAGTTTTATATATTATATTTTAATCCTAAAATTGATTATTACTTATTTAATATAAATTCATTATAAATATATTTGATCAATCATGACTACAGAGATTAAATCCTTTCTTGTTTTTAGCTTATGTAGTTGGTTTTATCATTGTTTCGATCACTATTGGATATGTTGGGTCTTGGATTTGTTTTTTATCTTTTTATATTTTTATATTATATAAAAAAATTTCCATTGATTTTTTATTCTATTGGTTTGTAAAATTTATTTCACCAACTTCAGTTAATTTTGTTTTTGGAAAAAATCATTCCCTAGGTTCATATTGATCACCTTGGTGCTTGTTGCCATCATGGGAGGATCAGGAATTCCTCTCAGGCCTATCGTGGGTTGACTCTGGTGACCAGTTTAGGATTGACCTAGGTTGGTTCTTGAAAATAAAAATCATGAAACCTCTAATGGATGTGTTATTTTTGGAAATATATATATATTCATATAAGATTAACATAAGAATGATGTGTACCAACAATGTTTTATGAGTTTAAGGTTATTAATAAGTTTAAAGTCTTAGAAACCAATTTTGTAGGTTCTATGTGATGGAATTTTAATGTTATTAATCACATTTTGGGATAATTTTTATTGGAATAAGGTGTATGTAACTATTTGGACCAACATGAATTATTATCTATGGAAGAAGGAACATTTCAGTAGTTTTAAGTTACTAATAACCTTTATATTTTATATTACCTTTGATTATTGAGATAATATTATAGGATATTCATCATATTTCTATGGATGTTATAATAATTATAATAATATTTTTCTTAAAAAAAGGGCAGACAGCCACATACGAAAAGTGAAGGGAGATATGGGAGAAATACATACCAAAAGAGTATGGGAAGCGTTGGATACTGTTGAAATTTTTAAATGATGTAATATATACCGATTAAGATCATTTTAGGAACATACACTTTATCTTTGAGATAAATATTGTATTTATAAAATATTATGATATCTTATGCCTCATGAATATAGAATTTTCTTGATAAATTTTACACAAATAATGATTTTGAGTTACATGTGGTAATTGTTTCAACAAATATATGGAGGAGTTATCATTAAAATGAATATTGATATATATTTTTATATTAAACATAAAATTCTAATGTATATGTCCACACATAAACAGTTAAATTTGTGTTTGAGAAGATCATCAGAGATAACTATAGATTATGACTACTCAATACATTAGTTCCCTAGGAAAGTAAACAAGGTGGATAATTCTTTAATTCAAAAAGATTGTGATAGTTTATATATGATGAGTATCACAAGAAACCCAATATTTCTTTATTATCATATGATAGATCTATAATGGAAGGGGGAAAATATCTTTCTCAAATGACCGTTCACCCATCTATCAAATTGATGATTAATGAGGTGTCGAAGGAATATGAAGAGCTATAGAATAATGTGAGAAATTTTCTGAAATCCATAATATATTATGGTGGAATAATAAGGTTTGAGAACTATTTATGTGTTCCATATATATTATATTTGATTAAGGAGTAGTTAAAGGAGGCTCATTGCCCTATATTCTCCATTCATCTTAGAAGTAAAAAAGATGTATTCTTATTTGAAATTTTATTTTCAATGGGATAACATTCAGAGAGATATTTTAGAGTATGTATCTAAGTTAATGGTAAGTAATAAAGTTTTTTCTTATAGAAAAAATTCTAATTAGATGTTAGAATAATTTCCCATACGAGAATGTAAATGAAAAACATTATCACTGATTTGTTTTGATGGACTCCCCAAAACATATTAAGAGAGTAATGCTATATTGGGTTTTATCAATAACATTATAAATTATATAAAAATAATTAATATCAAATAATATTTGTCTATAATTAATATTTCTAGGATACACATTAATGAACTGCTAAGATTTCATGGAATACCATGTTCTATTTTATTTGATCAGGATCTGAGGTTTACCTCACACTTATAAACAATTCTTCAACAAGCACATAATAGTGCGTTGAGTTTCAGTGAAGTGTATCATCTTCAAGAATATGGATTGTATTATATAACCATTGAAAACCTATAAGATAATTTTATATCTTTTTCTATGTATTTCAATGTTTTTTGTGATAAAAATATTTATCTAGTTGAGTTGTCTTACAACAATAGATTTATCTCGAGTACTCAGATTGATCCTTATGGTTCCCACTATGGAAGGAAGTGCATAACAATAATGTTTCTGGATGAAGTTATGGAGAGAAATATATCAGGACTAGATAAATATGAATAATTTTAAGGTTTGGTTAGATCCATTAAACAACATTTAAGGTCAGCACTAATTCTATATATAAGTTATGCTGATAATCATTGATGTGATATGAAATTTTGATGTTGGTGAGATGCTGATTATATGAATATCTCCATATAATAATGTTATGATATATCTAAAGAAAGAAAACTTCATCCCTCAGTATATTGGTCCTATTTATATTCTTGATCTCTTATATGTGGTTTATTATTGCTTGGAACATCAACTGGACCACTCTCGGGACCACAATGTGTTCCTTGTATCTCTCTTGAGGAAGTACATACTCAATCCTATATATATAATAAGTTCACAGTTCATACTAATAGATCATTATCCATCATATGGATAGAAACCTATTTAAATTTGTGATAATTGAGATAAAAAATATAAAGCAATGCCACTCACTTGGTCATGGTTTTGTGGTGAGACAACCAACTTGATGAAGCTCTATGGGAGCCTAATGATATGATGAGGTATAAGTATCCTAATTTTTAAATATTGGTGATGAAACTACATGTATAATTTAATTCACATGGGAAGCAATCAAAATAGAAATTTATAGTCCAAAACATCACTTACAATTATGGTATAGTAAAGTAAAAGAGTGTGGTAGAACCCATGAGGATCACCGCCATGTTCGTAACTAATCGAACAATACACATGAAATGGATTCCTCATAATCACAATTTTGGATTGGTTTTACTAAAGATTGGTATGTTATTTTTAAGAAAGATAATAATTTAATCGATCAAGGTCAATTTCAAGGCTATTTAAAGATGATAATCTTAGTTTTAACATTGGATAGTCCAAGGGACTATGAAACAAAGTAGTTAGAGATTCACCAACTCAGTTTTCTCAAACCTATTAAATCATCACATGTAGTATTTATCCCAAGGTTAGGGTATCAAAAAAAACTAGGTCCATTATTATTAACTAATATTCATATATTATCATAATAAAATGGTCATAGTCCAACTAAACCACAATTAGGATATGATTTCTCAATTAAAAATCCCATTATGAAGCTTGTGCAAAAGAATCTGATGAAATATTTTTATTATCCGAACTAATAGACATAGGGTTACAACAGTTCAATCTAAACATTCATTAGGCTCATAAATGCCCCTACTCTAGTCCACTAACCATAGGTTTTTTATCCAAGACTGGTGGTGTTGATCAAAAGAATATAAATACGATACATGTTATAACTAATCATGAAACAGTTGAAATAGAATAAACATATGATTAAAACAATTAATAACCATGACCAAATAATGTAAATAAATGTAAATCCAATAAAAAACTCACTATTCATGGAAACATTATATTGAACCATACATACATCGATGAATAATGGTGAAAGATGATGAAAAGAATGTTGAAAATGAAAATTAGTTTTCGATGGATTTAAAATAGGTGTAGAATGATGGAAAAATCGAAATGATTTTCCAGAAAATTTAAAGTAACGAATTGAAAAATGTTTTTAAAGAAAACAAATGAAAAAAATGAGAAAATACCTGGATAAAACATGAGAAAAGTAAAAAAGGGAAAACATTTTGTATGCATAGGAGTGATGAAAAATTAATAGGTCAGTCAAGTATGCGGTAGGTTAGTCATGAATTTCATGTATTGGAATTAAGTAACTTCTTTCATGACATTTTAACGTCTTTTATATTTGTCCCACATCTTGTATTTGAGATCAACAATTCATTCCAAATAATTGGCCTATATCTGTGACTATGTGACCCTTCAAACATTTCAATTGATTCTATCTCTGCATGTTGCGTGTGTTATTCACATTAAATAGGATTATGGTCTTTGAAATCTAATCATCATTTAATTAATTTATAAAATTGGTATTGGCTTCATGTTATGTAAATAATTCACTAGCAAGTTATTGGCCTTTTAGGAATGCTATGAATTGGGTCTACACATAATGTACACAATACACCATGTGTATAACCTATTTTTTAAAATATTTATAATCTCTTATATTGAGTCAAAATTTCCTAATTCTTGAGAAAAATAGATCCCAATCCATTATTTCATAAATAATGAATTAATTATAAATAAAAATATCTGAAATTTATATATAATTTCATCTATTAAAATTCTTCCAAAATTGATCTATTTATAATCATCATTAAAAAAGAATCTCAATATGGATTCCAAAATAAAAAAAATAAAATATGAAACATTCACTACAAAAAAACAATGTTTATGTAGAAAAAACATGTCCTCGAAAATCAATTACAATAATAATATCATTCATGCCTCATAGTTTAGTTCTTTGTCCAAATTCATTATTATATTAATTTCTATCTCAAAGAGGTTCCTTAAATTATTAACCCATTTTTGAAATTTAACTCATAATAAATTTTATCTCATCAGTGAAGGTAAAAATGAAACTGGAGTTTTTATCATACCATGGATACATGTTCTTAACCATATTAATTAATTTATTTTAATATCCCCACATAATAAAGAAAAATACCAAATAAATCATGGAGGAATCATGAAATAGGATTCAAATGGCTGTTAGGAAGAGGGTAGGTGGTAAAGTGATAAAAAAATCTAAATATAAGGTTATGCTGTAAATTATAATGAATGATAAATGTAAATATAATAATTAGGTGACTATTACAATATAAAATTCTTTCTAAGATCCAGCTTATCACGTGTGGTCTTTGAGTATATCAATTCAGTATTATAAAAAACCTATTTCTATTATTTTATTTTTATTTATTTTCAAAAATCATGTCTAGGCCAGGTCTCACATCCATACCCTAACCACACATGACCCATTTTAGGATTAATTGGTCTATTAATGGTGATTTGTGACCTTCCTAATATATAATCCCTCTTTTTTATTACATAACATGGCCTTACATTTTATAAACATAGGATCTTTAAAAATAAGTGTCTTGGAAAAAAGGCATATATTGCACAAAAACATAATACACTATTCTATTCCACAAGAAAGGATTATTTGTAACGCCTCGACCCCAGTTACCTAGAGTCGGTGCATTATTACGTAACATTGGCATGATCACAAATGATCATGTCTCGAAAGACCGATTAGTTTAGTAGCCTTGGAAACACTAGATACATTCATAAGTCTTACATTATATCATAAAGTAAAACAAAACTACAACAACATCTTGTCTTCATATCCCCTCATACTATCCCTGCAGGTCATTCATAAAATATTTCTTCACATCCTGGAAAAATTAAAAAATTGAAAGGGGTGATCTCAGATGCTTAGTAAGGATAAAAATATAGCGGAAGCTTTGATAAATAAACATAAACATTTAAGTCAATGTATAACTAAACAAAAGCCTTTTAAACATGAAATTCAACATAATATGGAAAAAGTAAAAATGAAATAATACCATTTACTTATTTACATGGATATTATACTGGGCGAATAATCGCATGCAATATCAATAACCACTTTTATAATGATGGAATGCATAATGCCAGACTATCATAACCACGTAGCCAAGGCCTCGTGCCAAGACTAAAAATAAGATTTTGTCAAGGCCTCATGCCAAGACACTAGTTTGTCTCATGAGACCTACCGATGCATCGAGGAGCTATAGCGGGCTCCACCCGTTACTTATTAAGTCCAATGAATTCTTCAAATGAAAAGGTTTAAACAAATCATAAACCATAACATAATCGTATCACATAGAACATACATAAAGGAAGCATAAAATTTCCAAATTTCAATCACAAGATATCAATACAACACATTGATATAATAAAAAACATTATAAAAACCGTTTTCAATACCAAAATAAAATAAAATTAAAACTTGGTATTTATTTTTCATTTAAAAAAAAGTTATGGCTTGTAGAGGAAGCCAAAACTCAAATAATGGTCACGGTGGCGGAGAATTCGTTTTCACTAAATACGTAAGAAAAAACTTTCCTTTTGTCGTTTAGTAAAAACTCTTCATATAAAAAGATTCGTTTTGAATAAAAGTAACTGTCAAAGGGGTGTATACACCGTATAAAAGAAAGTTGTGTATAAAGAAAAATATGCCTCAATGAAAGGAGATTGAGACGAAGTCCCTTACAAAGAACATTTTTTAATAAAATTGATATATTATGTGTATTCACTATAAGTACAAATAATGAAAGTACAAATACAAGATAAGACATAATAATATCATGGCATAATTTGAAAGATGGAGATTAACCCAAAGAATGGAAATTTGGTTAAGAAGTTCCCTTACCTCATGTCCGACTTGACTCGATCGTTATTTAACCTCATGAATAATAAACTAGAGTTAATTTCTAATTGATTAAGAACCTTTTTCAAGTAATTTATTCCTTTTATATCACTTATTACCATGTTATGAACATTATTTAATTATTTAATTTAATAACTGTCGTTTTTCGATCTTTGGTACTTGAGTCAAAAATAAACTTCTTATAATTACAAGTTGTTCATGTGGAAAAATATCCATTATATAAATAATTATATTCATGATTTAGGTATCATATATATCATATATATTCAGTATATACTATCATTTATAATATTAAATAACATTTAGAGGTAAGACATGAAATTCACCGTTCATGGAGACGGTAAGCTGTACATACGCATGAACGCTACTTTCATTTCTATTTAGTATTTAATGGAATGAAATCATAATGATATTAAGTTATATTATAATTCTAGTATAATATCATATATAATATCTTTTACTCCATCATTAATACATCCCACATATGGCATTAATGATTCAAATCACTTTGAGGGGGCGGTAGTCCGCACTTTCTAAAATGAAATTATCGCGTTTACCCATAATGGAAATCATAATGGTATGCCATAAATGAGAAATACAGAAGCATAAGGAAAACCTAAAAATAATATATATCATATATAAATATAGTGACATATTAATGGACATCGTGAGAGGTGTTAAAAGAAGATTGAACAATCATTGTTTCGTGAGGTAGAAATTCACCAACCACAGTAACAGTATGTTCTTTAACAATTAGACGAAGGTGTGTGTAAGTTTAAATCAAATCATTCTCATAACAACATATTAGTATATTAAAGATACTGTTTTTGTTACAAAAGAAAGTAATAAAAAGAGTTCAAGGGGTTGGAGAAGCAAAATAAAACAAAATAACATAAGAGAAGACATTACCTTAAAATCGGGTAACACTTTTTGATTTGAGCCATAGGATTTCTTGGGAAGACTTCTTCCCAATGTGAGGTTTCTAGGAGTAATAGAGTAAAGTTTATAGAGTATTGGGGAAGAGTTTGGCCGAGCCAAATGTCTTTGATGGTGTGAATAAGGTGGTAGAGGTGGGGGCCTTTTGTTAGAGGAGAGGAGGGGCACTCATGGAAAGTCATGAAATGTTACTTTATTATGAAATGTTTTTCAGATTTTAAAGTTCCCACAATGATATATTTCGAGGATAAGGTGATAAGGGTTAGAAAAATACTCATCCAATAAGTTTTTGACATGTGTATGTCTTATATTTTACATTATCTTTTCATTTTATTTAAAAAGTTCATTAATGAGGTAATCGTTGCATCATCATGGTGTGATAAATAAATTTATTTATTTAATTAAAAAAAATTATAAAAAAATTACCATGATGTAGGAAATATTTTTATATTTCCAATTAATATTTATAGAAAAAAAGTTGGCTGATATAACCCCATGTAATAATTGTTTTAGTAAAACAACACATGTTTTTGTCGATTTTATTTTTACTTTAAATAGAAGCTTATTAATGTCATTTTCTTACCCTAGTGAATCCATGGGGTCCCCAAGTTGACCCATGGATTGTCGTGGTCGGCCATGACTCTCCCAATAAGGTTAGGACAAGTGTAAATGTAATATCATATTATTATAACATTATTTTTACCTTAAGTTACACTAATTACCTTTAATCGCTATTAATAGAACTTAAAAGTTACTATTCACCAAAAATTATTTTAATCCTATGGAACCACATTTTACTTCCTAATTACAATGATTTATGTCAGATTTTGGGAATTCAAATCATATATGTGGTAAATTTTCATTTAAATGGAAAATCAATTTTTTAACTACCACTTAGTGGTTTCACTATTCATAAAAAATCGATGTTTTTCAGAACAACACCAAAAATTAACCCTAATATATATTTGATATTTATAATTAAAAAATGATGTATATTTTAAAAATTAAAAACATATAAGTTGAATTAATTAATTTAATAATTAATTCCCGCTGTCACAACAAATAGCACGTTTTTAAGAAAGAATATCAATCAAAAGATTGACAATTGTTTATGTCCAATATCAAAGTGAAATTAATTATAATGAACACCATTGGATAAAATGGTAAAAATATATTATAATTACACTTTAGAACCTCTTAATTGTATAATTTATCACTATAAATTATTTTGATTTAAAAAGTTCTTTTTATGTATTTTCACTATTCATCAAATATTGGAAGTTCTCAGAAAAATACCAAAAATTAAACATAGGCTAATTTCGATATTCCAAATCCAAAAATGAAGTCCATTTTGAAATATAAAATATATATAATTTCAAAAAGTGGGTATTACTATTAATAATGGCTATTTTTATTGGTCGCGGTGTGTTAGAATCTCAAACTTGCGTACAATGGAAGCTATTGCATTTTTGAAAGAGAAGCGTATCGTGGAAGCTCGGGGTGTTACATTCTACCCTCCTTCAATAAATTGCGTCCTTTCAATTTGAAATTTTTCTTTGAAAATAAAAGGTTGAAAATAGAAAATACCTTTGTGGAAAACACACATCGGAAATAAGGTTAATAAAATTTAGCCTTAATAAGTGGGAAAGGGAAATGAAAAAGTCACCACCAAATTATGATCTCGTTAAGAAGAACATTTGTGGATATTAGTGACATATAATTGGAGGAAAAACGTAGATATTTTTAGGGAGTGATTGAGGTCGTCAATCACAAACAAGTGTAAAATTGAGGGCCTCAAAGCCTTCAATCTATGTTGATTTAAAATATTATCATTTCAACAAGACATAAGGTATTAGGATAACACATTTTTTGTTTTAAAATACCTTTACTAAAGTTTAAGAATTAATTTATTCATAGAATAAGAGAGAGGTATATATATATATTTATGCTTGACAAGTAGAGTTTCACCCTTCAACTAATTTCTACCTTAAAGTCATCTTTTACAGAAAATGATAATAGAACTCAAAAATATTATATTTATCCTAATCGTACAAGGTTCAAAATATTAACTCATACCATTTAGATTAGAAAACTATTTTTTAATAACCAGGGACTTCCTGTAGGATAGTGGTAGGTAATAAAGTCCTGTCGCACTACGGTTGTGGGTTCGATTCCTACTGGTTTGTCCGACGCGATGGGTTATCCCCCAACCTGCAGGTTGTCCTTTTCCTAAAACTATAGAATTATAATATTCCAAAAATAATCTTTATAAATTTTTTAACCTTAAACAATACTATCCAAAGTTCGACATAATCCATTCCAATCTTTATAGTTATCCAAAATACCTCAGTCCAGACTTTCTCTAAAAGGTCTCTAAATTCCAAAATTAATTGTATCATCATATTCCTCAAACAAAGTAAAGTTTCTATTATTGTAACATATAAAAATATGATTACCTTCATCATATTAAAACCTTAATGAAAAAAACAAGTACTGTAGTACAATCCTTATATATATCACATTATTCTTATAACCAGAATATAATCCTTGAGTTCAAAAGCACCAATACATTAATTATTCCACTTCAAATGTATTAACAGAATAAGATTGTCCATGATACCATGACCTTTTCTGAGGTAAGTTTCCCTAATGCTTAGGACATTCATTTGCAGAATTCCCCATTTTCCTTCAATTGTAGCATTCAACATTGATATCCTCTTTCTTTCCCTAGAAATGAAGAGCCTGGTGACCTTTTTCTCCACATTTATAATAAACTCCCATTCCTTTTAGTCAAGTACCATGGTGACTCTTCCCGAAATTTTCGCATAATGGAAAATCCTTCTTTCCCTATTCCCTTTATCTATCTCTTGTTCCACCATTCTCTTCTTCTCTTACTTTAAATTGTTGTCATAAGACATAGAGAATTCCTTTTTTGTCTTGATAGCACATGAGGCTATATCTTCGTATGTTGAGAAATGTTGTGATACTAATGCTCGATAGAGAAATGGTTTTAACCCATCAAAGAAATGATCAATCTTACTTCTTGGGTTATGTATATAATCTGCAACATGTCTTGATAACCTTGCAAAGTTGGCCTCATACTTTGCGACATTCTCATCCTCCATCTGCCTCAGACTCAGAAATTGCCTTTCCATATGTGCTCGATGGTCATGTGGAAAGTATTTTTCTAAGAAATTTTCCTTAAACTCCATCCATTCTATACTTGATACTTCTTCATATTCCATTGTGTTTTGAATCAGTGACCACCATTGATTGACATATCCATTGAGGTGGTAAACTGCCATGACAACTTTCTCCCTTTCGCTACTCCCCAAGGCGTGGAATATTTTCTCTAAGGATTTTATCCATTTCTTAGCTACTAATGGATTTTTACCCCCGTTAAATGTTGGTGGTTGTTACCTCATGAAGCGGTCTAACATTGATCTTACACGTTGTGGATCAGGGTGCTCCATACAAGTAAGGTTATTATTCATAACCTAAGTGATTTGTCCCAGTATGGTAATAAGTTGATCAGCACCAGTTGTATCACCAACTCCACTATAATTATTTTGAGAAGGAGGGAAATCCCTACACGGAGTGCGTGAATTGATATGTTTTCCATTCCTTCCACTAGGCGCCATTTCTAAACAATGGCATAAACAAGACCAGTTTATGAATTAAAATATATAATTCCATACTTGTAAAACACTTAACATAAATTGACCAGTTTATGGATATAATCCATAATCATAAAAATGTTTTCCTTGAGGAAGTATATAATCATAACCCTTCATAGTGGTTTGTAATGAAATGAGAATTATCCTAAGCATATCCCCCGGGAGTGTCGTAACCAAGAGTGCAGCAAGGCCCGTTGTCGTGCACCAGTTCCTGTTCAAGTCTAGCTCAAAGCGGTGTTTTCAGGTTTTACCCTTAGGTACATCTGTGCAAGAGCCACCTCTACCTGCTCGTATCCAAACATGGATGTGTTGCTTAGAAAAATCACAAAATCTCTATAATACCAAATTTTAGGAAGTTCTTCTATTCTAATCCTCAAATTTTATCTTAGGTCTATGTGCTATAATCAGAGTTTATCTAAATATAGCTTCCAAGGTTAGTACTAAACTGCCTCTGATACCAACTGTAACGCCCCGAACCCAGTTACCCAGAGTCGGTGCATTATTACATAACATTGGCATGGTCACAAAAGATGATGTCTCAAAATACTGATTAGTTTAGTAGACTTGGAAACACTAGATACATTCATAAGTCTTACATTACATCATAAAGTAAAACAAAACTACAACAACATCTTGTCTTCATATCCCCTCATACTATCCCTGCAGGTCATTCATAATATACTTCTTCACATCCTGGAAAAATTAAAACATTGAAAGGGGTGAGCTCAAATGCTTAGTAAGGATAACAATATAGCGGAAGCTTACATAAATAAACATAAACACTTAAGGCAATGTATAACTAAACAAAATCATTTTAAACATGAACTTCAACATAATATGAAAAAAAATAAAATGAAATAATGCCATTTACTAATTCACATGGATATTCTACTGGTTGAATAATCACATGCAATATCAATAACCACTTTCATAATGATGGAATGCATAATACCAGACTATCATAACCACGTAGCCAAGGCCTCGTGCCAAGACTACAAATAAATTTTTTTCAAGGCCTCGTGACAAGACACTAGTATGTCTAATGAGACCTACCGATGCATCAGGGAGCTATAGTGGGCTCCACCCATCACTTATTAAGTCCAATGCATTCCTCATATGAACAGGTTTAAACATATCATAAACCATAACATAATCGTATCACATAAAACATGCATAAAGGAAACATAAAATTTCCACATTTCAATCACAAGATATCAATACAACACATTGATATAATAAAAACATTATGAAAACTATTTTCAATACCAAAATAAAAGAAAATTAAAACATGGTATTTATTTTTCATTTAAAAAAAGTTATGGCTTGTAGAGGAAGCTGAAACTCAAATAATGGTCACGACGGCGGGGAAGTCATGGTCACCACATACGTAAGAAAAAACATTCCTATTGTCATTTAGTAAAAACGCTTCATATAAAAAGATTCATTTTTTAATAAAAGTAAAATTCAAAGTGGTTTATACACCGTATAAAAGAAAGTTGTGTATAATGCAAAATATGCCTCAATGAAAGGAGATTGAGATGAAGTCCCTTACAAAGAACATTTTTTTAATAAAATATATCTATTATGTGTATTCACTATAAGTACCCATTAAGAAATTACAAATACAAGATAGGACATAATAATATCATGGCATAATTTGAAAGTAGGAGATTAACCCAAATAATGGAAATTGGGTTAAGAAGTTCCCTTACCTCGTGTCCAACTTGACTCGATCATTCTTTAACCTCAAGAATAATTGTAACATCCCAAGTAAGTAATGAATAATAGATATTTTTATCTATGTCTATTAATGATTAATATAGTGTTTTAGTGGCGTAAAATGAAAATAAATCCAATCTTAAGCATGGAATACACTAATATTCTTAAAAGATTGTTTTACTGACTTATGATGGAAAACCCTTTTTAAATCTATCTTTTTACAATTTTATAAACTATTTTTATCAAAATAAACTTATTCTTTATGATTGGGACATCAAAATTTACTTTGTGTGAATTTTTGGTATTTTTCTGACAATGTTCATTTTTTAATGAATAGTGAAAAATATTGCATTTTACATGAAAACTGTTTTTTCATCTAATTTATTTATATGATTAGATTATCTTCTGAATTGGTCTTAATGTGTAATATGAATATATTTTTACCATTTTATCCAATGTTGGTCATTGGAATCAATTTCACTTTGAAATTGGTCTTAAACTAGTGTCAATCTTTTGATACTTATTGTTTCATAAAAACGCGCTATTTGCTCTGACAGCGGGAATTAATTATTAAATTAATTAATGTGACTTATATGTTTTGAATTTTGTAAAATAGACTTCGTTTTTGAATTCTTAATATCAAATATATCTTAGGGTGAATTTTTGGTAATTTTCTGAAAAACTTCAATTTTTGATGAATAGTGAAACCACTAAGTGGTACTTATAAAGACTGATTTTCCGTTTAAATGAAATTTTGCCATCATTGTGTTTTGAATTTCAAAAATCCTACATAAATGGTTATCATTAAGAAGTAAAATTTGGTTCAATGAGATTATAATAATTTTTTGGTGAATAGTAACTTATTAAGTTCTTAATCGCGATTAGTGGTAATTAGGGTAGTTTAATGTATAAAAAATGATTTAATAATATGAAATGACCTAGAAACATGTCCCAACCTTATTGGTTGTGTCATGGCCGACCAAGAAAAGCCATGGGTCAACTTGGGGACCCAATGGAGACACTTTGGTTGGGAAATGACATAAATAACTTTTTATTTAATGTAAAAGTAAAAATGACACAAACATAATATGTTTTACGAAAACAATTTTTACATGAAATTATAGAGATCAGATTTTTTATTATAAATAGTCATTGGAAAGATAAAATGATTTCCTACATCATAGTAGTTTTTTTATAATTTTTAGACTTTAAATAAATTAAATTATTTATGACATAATAATGATGCAGTGATGACATCATTATTTGACGATTTAAATAAAATAGAACGATAATGTAAAATATAAGAAATACACATGTCCAAAACTTATTGGATGGGTGGATTTCGAACCCTTATCACCTTATCCACGAATTATTTCAATGTGGGACCTTTTAAAACCGAAACAGATTTTCAAATAAAGTAATATTTCTTTACTTTCCAAAAGTGCCCCTCCTCTCCTCTTATAAAAGGCCCCCACCCCTACCTCATTTCACACACTCCTCAAGCCTTTGGCTCGCCCAAACCCTGCCCATTTACTCTCTCCACATCCCTCTACTCATCCTAGATGATTCCCTTTGGGCAGAATCCTTTCAACGGAAGTCTTTAGGATCAAATCAAAAGGAGTTACACTTTTAAAGGTAATTCATTCTCTCATGTTCATTTGTTTTATTTTGCTTCTCCAACCCCCTAAACTCTTTTTATTTACTTATTTTGTAACAACACCAGTATCTTCAATATACTAGGATGTTGTTATAAGATTTATTCGAGCTAAACTCTCACACAAATACATTAAATGGTTAAAGAACATACGGTTTCCGTGGATGGAGAAATTCTGCCTCCCGAAATGATGATTGTTCAATACTCATTTAACACCTTAAAAGGTGGCCATTATGATGTCACTATTTTTATATATGATATATAATATGTTTATTGTTTCCTTAAGCATCTGTTTTTTTTTCATTTTGGGCATACCTTTATGGTTTCCATTATGGGTAAACACGATATCTTCATTTTAGGAAGTGCGGACTACCGCCCCCTGAAAGTGATTTGATTCGTTAATACCATATGTGGGATGTGTAAAGGATAAAGTTAATGATATTATATATGTTATTATACTGTAATTATAATATACTCTTATATAATTATGATTCCATTTTAGAAATACGAAATAGAAATGGAAGTAGCGTTCATGCGTACGTACGACTTACCGTCTCCATGAATGGTGCATTTCATTTCTTACCTCTAAATGTGATGTAATATTATAAATACATGTATATGATGAATATATATGATATATATGTTACTAAAATCATTAATATCATTCTGGATATAACGAACCTTTGACCAAATTAACAACATGTAAGTGTAAGAAGTCTATTTTTGACTTAAGAACCAAATACCGAAAAAATGAACATTATTAACTTAACTGATTACATGATGTTCATAACATGGTATAAAAGGAATAATGATCTTGAAAAAGATTCATAAGCAAGTAGAGATTAACTCAAGTTTATTATTCAGGAGATTAAAGAACGGTCGGGTCAAGTCGGATACGAGGTATGGGACTTCGTCTCAATCTCCTTTCATTGAGGCATATTTTATTTTATACACAACTTTCTTTTATACAGTGTATAAACCCCTTTGACTTTTATGTTTATTCAAAAGGAATATTTTTTATACGAAGCATTTACTAAACGACAAAAGGGAATGTTTTTGTTGTACGTATGCAGCGACAACGACTTCTCCGTCGTCATGACCGTTATTTGAGTTTCGGCTTCCTCTACAAGCCATACATTCTTTTTAAAAGAAAAATAAATACCATGTTTTACTTTTCTTTTATTTTGGTATTGAAAATGGTTTTCACAATGTTTTTTTTGTGTTGTATTGATATGTTGTGATTGAAATGTGGAAATGTTATGTTTCCTTTATGCATGTTTTATGTGATACGATTATGTTATGGTTCTTGGGCATTATTATGAAGACGGGTGGTTCCGTGATAAACTAAGGACAGGTGAGCCCGATATAGCTCTCCAATGCATTGGGTAACGCGAAGGAGTGAAACTTTAAGGTTTCTCTAAAGAGATTTTAGGGAATATACTGTGATGGGTATTCCAAACGTAACCAAGAGGGTTACTCCCTACGTAAGAATGTTATGAATGCCTCAAGTTACCTTTATGTCTTATGATTTCTATGATTTATTCATGATTTTATGAGGTATGTTAAAGTGCCTATGTTTTATGGGTAAAGTATGATTTCATTCTTATGTATATATGAACTCATGTTTCCTTTCCATGTTTTTATAACCCATACTGATCTTTTTATGCTCATCCCAAGTTTTTTTTTGAAATGTTTTTCACAGGTCAAGGGAAAGGTACATGATATGATGATAATGTCAAGGAAGTGTCAAGAAATAATCCATGTTTTATTTTAAATGTGTTTCCATTGATGGGAATGAATAATACTATCTTTATGTAACCACTTTGTTTATAAGTGGAATGTAATGCAAGTTTTATGATCTAATTCTCTGAAACTCTAAACCCAAAAAGATCCTCAATGTGAAATCTTGTAATAACTCAAGATTAAGTAAGGTTTAAGGCTGGGGCCTTATAGTTGGTATCAGAGGTCGGTTTAGATAACTTTAGGAGTAAGAATTTTATTAAATGATTATCCAAAAATATTTTTTTTTGAAATGATATAGCATTTGAAGATTACCATGTTGCTTCATCTAAGACATGTTTGTTCAGAATGGTTTTCCGCAGAGGAAGCAAAGATGTTTTTTTTGGGATGTCATACTGAGGGAAATGACCTTCCAAATCAGCATACTGAGATGGTCAGAATCAAAATTGAGCAGTTTACTGCAGTTGAATCAGGTGATAAGTGGTGGTTTTGATTGATGATATTTTGATGTTTTCAAAAAGTAAAGATGAGCATGAAAGACATTTAAGGGTTATCTTGAAAACATTAAAAGAAAAGAAACTGTATGCGAAATTCAGCAAGTGTGAGTTTTGGTTGCAACAAATTTCTTTCCTTGGTCACATTGTTTCTAAAGATGGAATAAATGTTGATCCTACAAAAACAAAAGTTGTGGAAGAATGTCCAAGACCCACAAATGTAACCGAGATTCGTAGCTTCCTTGGTTTGGCGGTATATTACCGAAGGTTTGTTAGAATTTTTTCACGGTTATCTAGTCCAATGACTAAGCTAACTCGGAAAGGTGTTAAGTTTATCTGGACAAAAGAATGTGATGATTGTTTTCAGGAATTTAAAAGAAGATTGGTGAATGCTCCAGTTTTGGCACTACCTTCCAGGAATGGTGAGATTGTTATATATAGTGATGCTTCATTGAAAGGACTTGGTTGCATCCTAATGTAGAATGATTAGGTAATTGCTTATGCTTCACGACAGTTGAAAACTCATGAGGTAAATTACCCTACACATGATTTGGAATTAGCTGCTGTTGTTTTTTCTTTAAAAATTTGGAGGCATCATTTGTATGGAGTAAAGTGTGAAATATATACCGATCAAAAAAGTTTAAAGTATATATTCACTCAGAAAGAGTTAACCATGAGACAGAGGAGATGGCTAGAATTAATCAAGGATTATTATTGTACAATTCATTACCATCTGGGAAAAGCAAATAAAGTGGCTGATGCTTTGAGTCGGAAAATTAATGCTTCATTAATAATGTTGCGTTTAGAACGTGATCCTTTGGTTAAGGATTTAATGAACTTTGGCAAAGAAGTTGTCGGTGCAGGATGTCCTTCTATTTTGTTTCAGGTATCAGTGTGATCATCTCTATCAGATAGAATCAAGCAAGCACAGAAGCAAGACAGTGAGTTGCAGAAAAAGGTAGAGCTGGTTCAGAAAGGTAAGTTGCATGTATTCAACATTGATAATGATTGTGTTTTGAGTTTTGGGAAGAGATTGTGTGTGCCTTGTGATTCACAGTTGAAGAGAGAGTTGTTATGTGAAGCTCATAGTTCTCCGTTTTCAGTTCATCCGGGCAGTACTAAGATGTATAGAGATCTGCGGGATTATTACTGGTGGGATGGAATGAAAAGAGATATTGAATATTTTACTGTGAAGTGTTTGACATGTCAACAGGTTAAAGCAGAGCGGCAGTTACCGAAAGGGATGCTTCAGCCTTTACCAGTGCCAGAGTGGAAATGGGAGAATATATCCATGGACTTTGTTGTTGCATTACCGAATACATCTCGAGGTAATAATGCAATCTGGGTTATTATTGATCGCTTGACCAAATCTGCTCATTTCCTTGCTATACGAGATAATTTTTCCCTAGATCAACTTTCCCGTTTGTATCTTAAAGAGATAGTCAGGTTACATGGAGTTACTCTCTCCATTGTATCGGATCGTGATCCCAGGTTTACTTCTAACTTTTGGAAAGGCCTTCAGAAGTCGTTGGGTACTGAATTAAATTTTAGTACAACTTTTCATCCTCAATCAGATGGGCAGTCAGAACGAACAATCCAGACATTGGAGGATATGCTACGAGCTTGTTCTATGGATTATCAAGGAAGTTGGGACCAACATCTTTCTTTGGTTGAATTTTCATATAATAACAGTTTTCATTCCAGTATACAAATGGCACCATTTCAGGCATTATATGGGAAGCGGTGTCGAACTCCAGCTTTCTGGGATGAAGTGGGTGAAAGGAAGTTGATGGGACCAGAATTGGTAGAAGAGATGGCAGAAAAACTTCAGCTAATTCAGAAACACATGAGAACAGCTCAGAGCAGGCAGAAGAGTTATGCGGATAACCGGAGGAAGGATCTATCTTTCGAGGTAGGTGATCATGTTTTTCTCAAGGTTTCTCCTTGGAAAAGTGTGATGATATTTGGTAAGAAAGTAAAGTTGAGTCCAAGGTTCGTTGGACCATACGAAATTCTGGAGAAAGTTGGATCAGTTGCATACCGAGTGGCTTTACCTTCGAGTTTATCTTAGGTACACAATGTTTTTCACGTTTCGATGTTGAGAAAGTATATGCCAGATCCATCTCATGTTTTGAGTCCAGAGGTAGTTCAGTTGGAAGAGAACCTATCTTATGAGGAACAACCGGTCCAGATTCTTGACCAAAGAGAGTAAGTGTTACAGAATAAAGTGATTCACCAGGTAAAGGTTTTGTGGAAAAACCACATGATTGAAGAGGCAACATGGGAATCTGAAAATGCAATGAGGGATAAGTACCCCCATTTATTCGATAAGTAAATAAATTACGGGGACGCAATTTTATAAAGGGGGGAAGGATGTAACATCCCAAGTAAGTAATGAATAATAGATATTTTTATCTATGTCTATTAATGATTAAGATAGTGTTTTAGATTCTTAAAATGATAATAAATCCAATCTTAAGCATGGAATACACTAATATTCTTAAAAGATTGTTTTAATGCCTTATGATGGAAAACCCTTTTTATATCTATCTTTTTACAATTTTATAAACTATGTTTGTCAATATAAACTTATTCTTTATGATTGGGACATCAAAATTTACTTTGTGTGAATTTTTGGTGTTTTTCTGACAATGATCATTTTTTAATGAATAGTGAAAAATACTGCATTTTACATCAAAACTGTTTTTTAATCTAATTTATTTATATGATTAGATTATCTTTTTATTTGGTCTTAATGTGTAATATGAATATATTTTTACCATTTTATCCAATGGTGGTCATTGGAATAAATTTCACTTTGAAATTGGACTTAAACTAGTGTCAATCTTTTGATACTTATTGTTTCATAAAAACACGCTATTTGCTCTGATAGCGGGAATTAATTAATAAATTAATTAATGTGACTTATATGTTTTGAATTTTGTAAAATAGACTTCATTTTTGAATTCGTAATATCAAATATAACTTAGGGTGAATTTTTGGTAATTTTCTGAAAAATTTCAATTTTTGATGAATAGTGAAACCACTAAGTGGTACTTATAAAGACTGATTTTCCGTTTAAATGAAATTTTTCCATCATTGTGTTTTTAATTTCAAAAATCCGACATACATTGTTGTCATTAAGAAGTAAAATGTGGTTCAATGAGATTATAATAATTTTTTGGTGAATAGTAACTTATTAAGTTCTTAATCGCGATTAGTGGTAATTAGGGTAGTTTAAGGTATAAATAAAGATTTAATAATATGAAATGACCTAGACACATGTCCCAAACTTATTGGTTGTGTCATGGCCGACCACGACAAGCCATGGGTGAACTTGGGGACCCCATGGAGACACTTTGGTTGGGAAATGACATAAATAACTTTTTATTTAATGTAAAAGTAAAAATGACACAAACATAATATGTTTTACGAAAACAATTTTTACATGGGGTTATAAAGATCATATTTTTGATTATAAATAGTCATTGGAAAGATACAAAGATTTCCTACATCATAGTATTTGTTTTATAATTTTTAGACTTTAAATAAATTAAATTATTTATGACATAATAATGATGCAGCGATGACATCATTATTTGACGATTTAATTAAAATGGAAAGATAATGTAAACTATATGAACTACACATGTCCATAACTTATTGGATGGGTGGATTTCGAACCCTCATCACCTTATCCACGAATTATTTCAATGTGGGACATTTTAAAACCGAAACACATTTTCAAATAAAGTAATATTTCTTTACTTTCCAAAAGTGCCCATCCTCTCCTCTTATAAAAGGCCCCCACCCCTACCTCATTTCACACACTCCTCAAGCCTTTGGCTCGGCCAAACCCTGCCCATTTACTCTCTCCACATCCCTCTCCGCATCCTAGAGGATTCCCTTTGGGCAGAATCCTTTCAAAGGAAGCCTTTAGGCTCAAATCAAAAGGAGTTACACTTTTAAAGGTAATTCATTCTCTCATGTTCATTTGTTTTATTTTGCTTCTCCAACCCCCTAAACTCTTTTTATTTACTTCTTTTGTAACAAAAACAGTATCTTCAATATACTAGGATGTTGTTATAAGATTTTTTAGAGCTACACTCTCACCCAACTACATCAAATGGTTAAAGAACATACGGTTTCCGTGGATGGAGAAATTCTGCCTCCCAAAACGATGATTGTTCAATACTCATTTAACACCTTCAAAGGTGGCCATTATGATGTCACTATTTTTATATATGATATATAATATGTTTATGTTTTCCTTAAGCTTCTGTGTTTTTTCATTTTGGGCATACCTTTATGGTTTCCATTATGGGTAAACACGATATCTTCATTTTAGGAAGTGCGGACTACCGCCCCCTGAAAGTGATTTGATTCGTTAATACCATATGTGGGATGTGTAAAGGATAAAGTTAATGATATTATATATTTTATTATACTGTAATTATAATATACTCTTATATAATTATGATTCAATTCCAGAAATACGAAATAGAAATGGAAGTAGCGTTCATGCGTACGTACTGCTTACCGTCTCCATGAACGGTGCATTTCATTTCTTACCTCTAAATGTGATGTAATATTATAAATACATGTATATGATGAATATATATGATATATATGTTATCCAAATCATTAATATCATTCTGTATATAACGAACCTTTGACCAAATTAACAACATGTAAGTGTAAGAAGTCTATTTTTGACTTAAGAACCAAATACCGACAAAATGAACATTATTAACTTAACTGATTACATGATGTTCATAACATGGTATAAAAGGAATAATGCGCTTGAAAAAGATTCATAAGCAAGTAGAGATTAACTCATGTTTATTATTCCGGAGATTAAAGAACGGTCGGGTCAAGTCGGATACGAGGTATGGGACTTCGTCTCAATCTCCTTTCATTGAGGCATATTTTATTTTATACACAACTTTCTTCTATACAGTGTATAAACCCCTTTGACTTTTATTTTTATTCAAAAGGAATATTTTTTATACAAACATTTACTAAACGAAAAAAGGGAATGTTTTTTTCGTACGTATGCGGCGACAACGACTTCTCCGCCGTCGTGACCGTTATTTGAGTTTCGCCTTCCTCTACAAGCCATACCTTCTTTTTAAAAGAAATATAAATACCATGTTTTACTTTTCTTTTATTTTGGTATTGAAAATGGTTTTCACAATGTTTTTTTTGTGTTGTATTGATATCTTGTGATTGAAATGTGGAAATGTTATGTTTCCTTTATGCATGTTTTATGTGATACGATTATGTTATGGTTCTTGGGCATTATTATAAAGACGGGTGGTTCCGTGATAAACTAAGGGCGGGTGAGCCCGATATAGCTCTCCAATGCATTGGTTAACGCGAAGGAGTGAAACGTTAAGGTTTCTCCAAAGAGATTTTAGGTAATATACTGTGATGGGTATTCCAAACGTAACCAAGAGGGTTACTTCCTACGTAAGAATGTTATGAATGCCTCAAGTTACCTTTATGTCTTATGATTTCTATGATTTATTCATGATTTTATGAGGTATGTTAAAGTGCATATGTTTTATGGGTAAAGTATGATTTCATTCTTATGTATATATGAACTCATGTTTCCTTTCCATGTTTTTATAACCCATACTGAGCTTTTTATGCTCATCCCAATTTTTTTTGAAATGTTTTTCACAGGTTAAGGGAAAGGTACATGATATGATGATAGTGTCAAGGAAGTGTTAAGAAATAATCCATTTTTTATTTTAAATGTGTTTCCGTTGATGGGAATGAAGAATAATATCTTTATGTAACCACTTTGTTTATATGTGGAATGTAATGAAAGTTTTATGATCTAATTCTCTAAAACTCTAAACCCGAAAAGATCCTCAATGTGTAATCTTGTAATAACTCAAGATTAAGTAAGGTTTAAGGCTGGGGCCTTATAATAATAAACTATAGTTAGTTTCTAATTGACTAAGAACCTTTTTCAAGTTTATTATTCCTTTTATATCACTTATTACGATGTTATGAACATTATGTAATTATTTAAGTTAATAACTGTCGTTTTGTCGATCATTGGTACTTGAGTCAAAAATAAACTTCTTATAATTACAAGTTGTTCATGTGGAAAAATATCCATTATATCCACAATTATATTCATGATTTAGGTATCATGTATATCATATATATCCATTATATACAATAATTTATAATATTGCATTACATTTAGAGGTAAGAAATGAAATGCACCGTTAATGGAGACGGTAAGCCGTACGTACGCATGAATGATACTTTCATTTATATTTCATATTTAATGGAATGAAATCATAATTATATAAAGGTATATTAAAATTAAAGTATAATATCATATATAATATCATTTACTCCATCCTTTATTCATCCCACATATGGAATTAACGATCCAAATCACTTTGAGGGGGCGGTAGTCCGCACTTCCTAAAATGAAATTATCACGTTTACCCATAATGGAAATCATAAATGTATGCCATAAATGAGAAATACAGAAGCATAAGGAAAAAATAAACATAATATATATCATATATAAATATATTGTCATCTTAATGGCCGCCATGAGAGGTGTTAAAAGAAGATCGAACAATCATCGTTTTGTGGGGCATAAATTCTCCAACCACAGAAACAGTATGTTCTTTAACCATTAGATGAAGGTGTGTGTAAGTGTAAATCAAATAATTCTCATACCAAAATCCTAGTATATTGGACATACTTTTTTTTTACAAAATGAAGGAACAAAAAGATTTTATGGGGTTGTATAAGAAAAATAAAACAAAATAACATAAGAGAAGACATTACCTTAAAATCAGGTAACTCTTTTTGATTTGAGCCAAATGCTTACTTGGATAGACTTATGCCCAATGTGACATTTCTAGGAGTAATAGAGGGAATTTTAGAGAGTATTGAACTAGAGTTTGGCCGAGACAAATGGCGTTGATGGTATGAATAAGGTGGTACAGGTGGGGCCTTTTATAAGAGGAGAGGAGGGGCACTCTTGGAAAGTCATGAAATGTTACATTATTATGAAATGCTTTTTGGATTTTAAAGGTCCCAAAATGATATATTTAGAGGATAAGGTGATAAGAATTCGAAATACACTCAGACAATACTTTTTTGACATGTGTATGTCTTATATTTTACATTATCATTTCATTTTATTTAAAAAGTTCGTTAATGATGTAATCGTTGCACCATCATGGTGTGATAAATAAATAAATTTATTTAATTCCAAAAAATTATAAAAAAATTACCATGATGTTGGAAATAGTTTTATATCTCCAATTAATATTTATAGTCTAAAATATAACTTATTTAACACCATGTAATAACTGTTTTAGTAAAACAACACATCTTTGTCTCGATTTTATTTTTACTTTAAATAAAAAGTTATTAATGCCATTTTTTTACCCAAGTGGCTCCATGGGGTCCCCAAGTTGACCCATGGATTGTCTTGGTCATCCATGATTCACTCAATAAGGGTAGGAAAAGTGTAAAGGTAATTTCATATTATTATAACATTATTTTTACCTTAAGATACACTAATTACCTTTAATCGCGATTAATAGAACTTAAAAGTTACTATTCAAAAAAATTATTTTAATCCCATTAAACCACATTTTACTTCCTAATGACAATGATGTATGTCGGATTTTGGATGTTCAAATCAAAGATGTGGTAAATTTTCATTTAAACGGAAAATCAGTTTTTTAACTACCAGTTAGTGGTTTAACTATTCATCAAAAATCAATGTTTTTCAGAACAACACCAAAAATCAACCTGAATATATATTTGATATTCCTAAATAAAAAATGATGTATATTTTAAAAAATTCAAAAAATATAAGTTGAATTAATTAATTTAATAATTAATTCCCGCTGTCATAACAAGTAGCGTGTTTTTAAGAAAGAATATCAATAAAAAGATTGACAATTGTTTATGTCCAATTTCAAAGTGAAATTAATTATAATGACAACCATTGGATAAAATGGTAAAAATATATTCTAATTACACTTTAGAACCACTTAATTTTATAATTTATCACTATAAATTATTTTGATTAAAATAGTTTGTTTAAGTATTTTTAACTATTCATCAAAAAGTGGAAGTTCTCAGAAAAATACGAAAAATTAAACATAGGCTAATTTTGAAATTCCAAATCCAGAAATGAAGTCCATTTTGAAATATAATATATATATATTTTCAAGAAGTTAGTATTACTATTCATAATGGCTATTTTGATTAGTCGCGGTGTTTTAGAATCTCGAACTTGCGTACAATGCAAGCTATTGCATTATTGAAAGTGAAGCGTATCGTGGATGCTTGTGGTGTTACATTATTAAATTTTCATCCTGAGTAAATTTAATGAATCTCATACCCTAGGGATATACATCAAATGAAAGTGTGGGCATAAGGCCCAGTGAGGGAAAACATGGGAAACAATTTACTGATAAACTTGAGAGATATCAATAAGAACATTAAGAATTTCATAAAGGTAAGAGAAAGCGTAATATAATAACAATAATAACATGAATAATAACTTGAAATGTGGATACAATATTTAATTTACACATTCATAATAATATCACCATGGACCGTCCTCATGTTTTTATCAAAATTACCAAGGTCATTCACCATGGTATCGTAAAACTTTTCATCTATTCAGATTAATTTATTTACCCAATGCATTGGAGTTCTATCAAGTATCACAATTAATATTCATTTATTTTCATGTGACACACCTATATCATAATAAATAAATTCATAAATAAACCATAGTGAATAACAGATATGGGTTTCATATCAAAATCACAGTGTTTATAAAAGTGCTCAAAATTAGATCTTTATGTCATTTATAAACCACAAAAAGTGAATAAGGGTTTTAGGTATGGAAAAACCTGAATAAAATTAAACCTATTTATATATTATTGAATACCCATAGAAATAAATGAGTTTTTTCTTCTTCATATAATGAGAATAAATGAATTTCTAGTGAAAAAACAAAGATTTTGAGATGAAAATTCGGCAGCGTAACGAGTATAAAACATGGTTTTATAGAACACTAAAAAGAGAGGGGAAAGATTAAAAAATTAATAAAAAACAAATAATAAAGTATAGGTAAAGAATAAAAGTTAAATAAAAACACGATATGGAAATTTTAAAGATGTACCACATAAAAGAGAACTTGATAGGTAAAGAGAACTTCAGAATTCCCTTATAAAATTTCGACAGCCTAACGCCGTCACTTAAAAATTCATAAAACGTGTTGATGATAGAAAAATTGGTGACCCGTAATTTTAACATAATATTGATAGTAAGGGTGATATGTAATGACATATCCCAACACAATAAAATAGAAATTAAAATGGCATATAATAAAAGGAGTGCTTGAAAAGTATAGGGTGGTAGATTCCGGTACCTTGAAGAGTAACTACTGAAACATGTTGATCCGGTCATTTTTGCAAGAGGAAATCATGGGAGAATTCCTTAGGGGGTATAAATAGAATACAATTGTGTATAAATAATTTCTAAAAAAATTAAATGAAGGAATGTGTGGGTATTTATAGTAAAAGAGATCGAGTTTTTTTATTACATTCTATGGACACCTCATTAGTGGTATTTCCAAAACATTGGATTGACCATGGTATTTTCCCATGATATTGACAACTTGGGATACCTCATATAATATTTTAATACAAAATGGTTGAAAATTATCAAATCTTACACATTACATTGTAATGAAAAAGCTAAGATGTCAATAAACAGACGCAAATACTCAAACTCTATTTTTAGTATTGACAAAAAAACTTATATATTTTTTAAAATTATCATAAGTTCACCATAACCTAATATAAATATTTTTTATAAGAAATGAAATTTATTTTACCATAATAATTTGTTAACTATGAGAAATTTTACTTTAAACTATAAAAATAATTATTTAATAAATATAATAGTGGACAAAAAATCTATAATAAAATTTTCGACACTTGAATGAAAAATATTATCATTAGTAATTTATATGGACTATTTTAAAAACACTATATGATTATAATAATCATTATTAATAAAACCATAATTAAATATAATAATTTAAATTTTTCTGAAAAATAATAATTTTACCCAAAAAATCAATTTCTCAAATTCCATCTCAATTTGTAAGAAAAACAATTCTTAGAATGGAAATGATGGAATATAAATTTCAGTAAAACAATGGTATTAAATTTTAATTATCTAGGAACTTGATACATAACCCCTTAAAATACCCACATACGGCCTAAGGGTATGGTGTGAGATGGTGATATACTCTTGTGGCGTCTTAGATAACATTTCCTGAGTGGTAATATCCACTTACTTGATCTTCTCCAATAAAAAATTATATTCAAGATTAACCTGTTAAATCTTGGCTTGGGCTTGGTCAAGATTAAATCCCAATAATGCTACTTATTTTGAAATCATTGTTTAATGGACTTTGTATGGCCCAAGTCTACTGGATTATGGCATCAACACCTCTTAATATATTATTTATCCATTATCATTTAAATTTATAACTAATAATTATAATGTAAAAAATTATTTTTATTTCCAATGGTCATACTAACCAATGGTAATATAATGGTCTAAACCTAAAAGTCACATTTCATTTATACATATATATATTTATTGATAATGACATAATAACACATACTTTTTAAGGAAAGAAAATATTATTCAAATGTTTGGGTCGTTACACATAATAAAGAACTCAATATTGTTTTCAATATATATATATTTATCCATAAAATAGGGTTGGTGAAGAAAATTACAAAAATTAATTATAGATCACATTATATCAGTCTTGTGAAGGTTCCAAAATACATATCTTTAATAACAACATGTTTTTTACATTAGTAGTGAAAATTACCCCACCCTTATTTATAGTATAATAATGCATAATACCTAGAACATGGTAAAAAGGGATAATCAACTCAAAATAACACCATCCTAAAAAGGTGATTTATGTATACTTTAGGATAATAATATATGTTGTATATGTAAATCCAATGAAAAAGTGTCTCAACAACGATGGCCTAAATCAAATTGAAAATTTATTTGTTCAATCATAACCTCAATAATATATAAATTCATGTTATTATATGATTAAATGACTCTGGTGTATCTAAATAAATATGTATTCAAAATAATATGAAATCATGGTTTAAGGATCCAATCTAGAATAAGAGTATAAAAAAATAACAAGTAATCACTTGGGGTATAAAATCCAAAAAATAAATCACTCAAAATAAATTTCAGTGATCTTGAAAAAAAATTAAATTACTAAACAAAAAAATCACGCTAAAAATCATATAATGTAGTAAAACACTGATTTTAATAATTCAAAACCTATGTTTTTGTTATATTTTAATGTATGTAATTATATCTAAATATTAAATCATGATTTTAATTAAAATTTAAACCTAAATAAGTGAAAAATAGGCAATAGATCATGTGTATCAATAACAATGCTCATGAAATACCCCCTACACTTAAAATTATACAATGTGAACACTATCCTAGAAATCATTGTGGGATAGATATCAATAATATTGTAGAAATAAAATAAATTAAAATTTTAAATTGAATATAGGGAATCAAGAGCTTCTTATAGTAAATGTCATTGCAGGGGAAAATTGTGTGAGTTTTAGTGGAATGTATGAGTCCTTAAAAAATTAGAAATATAAAACCTTCACTGGAAAAAACATTCGTCCACACCATTATCCAGTTTGGAATAAAAAAATATCGAATGTATATAGTCAAAGCATGGATAAATAAGCTCAAAAGAATGTAGAAATGTGTGTGATGTTTAGTTTAGGGATGTCCTACGAATAAGAATTATACTAAAAAGAAATCAAATATCCAAACCATGAGACTGAAAATAAATAAAATAGAAAAATATGCGGTTACTCCCATAAATCACTAAAAATAACATTATTATCTAGACTCTTTTAGGTTTAGGTGAATTTAAGAGTGACTAATCAAACATTATAGAAGGGTTCTAGTTATATTTTAAACCCTTTTCGCATTAACCATGAATAATTGTTCTTTTCATTTCAGAATATTGATAACTCCATAAGGGAATATAAGAATAACATGTTAGGGACCCATCCATTGAGATTTTATGTTTCTATATATTAATTTTCATCTATAATTGAACAAAAAAACATTTTCCTCTGATGTAAATATTTGAAAGATTATTCCTTAGTCATGGTAGTTATTTTTCTCTTCGTAAAAAATTTTGGAATACTCATATGCATACTTCCTAATTTCTTTTAGCTCCACTACATAAAGCATTCTAACCTATACAACATTATGAGCATCCACGTATAACTTATTTAATTCAAAAAAAATCAATTCCTTAATTCCATGGGTTGATGTAAGGGTTTTTTATACATGAGTTGAAATGTATTACAACCAATGGAAATTTTTAAGTCATGTGATATGCCCAATGTGTTCCATCTAGTTTGATAATCCAATCCTTCCTACCAGTTTTAACTATCATCTCTGTTATTTGTTTAATTTCCCAAATTGACACTTCAACTTTCCCACATGGTTCCAGGTGATACGGTGTACCCGTGATATATTGAATTCCATAGTTTCAGAAAATCCTTTAAAAAAATTATTCGTGAAGTCAGTCCCCCAATCACTATTGAGTTATCAGGGAAATCCAAATATTCAAAAACATTTTTCTTCAAAAAGTTAATTACCAATTTTTTGGTCCCAAGAGTAGTGGCCTTAGCTTCAAACCATTTTAATATGTATTCAACACTAACTAAGATTTAAAACATACCCAGAGAATTAGGAAATTTCCCCTTGAAATAATCCCCCCATATGTTTAAGGCTTCCACTTCTATGATGTGATTTTCTCAAATTTCATTCCTTTCCCCAACAATACCTATTTTCTCGAATCAATATCAGGTTTGAAAAAAGTTCATTTCATATTGATGAAGCATGGGAAATTATATACCACCTTGAAGGATTTTAGATGTGTTATGATCAGGTCCATGATTCCCCCATACAGGTGACATAAGATACATGTTTGGAACATGTTTTTTTTCATCTTCGGGGATATATCTCCGCATTAAGCCATCAGTACATCACTATAAAAGTAGTGGTTCATCCTAGTAGTAATGTGATATATTATGGCTAAAATCCATCCTCTAATGATAGGTAAAGTCAGGGTAGAATCATCCCATGGTGGGATAATTTTCAATATCTAAAAACAAGTTTCGAGCATGGGTTTTTATAAAGAAAATAGTTTCATCATAGAAGTCATCATTGATTTCAAGATTATCTCCATCCTTGTTTTCGGAAATGGAATTCTAGGTAAATAGTCCGTGATAATGTTTTCAGTTCCTTTTATGTCCTTGGTTAGGATTTCAAACACTTGTAATAGTCGGATCCATGTTATCAAACATTGTTTGGAATACTTTTTTTAGAATATATTTATGTGTTTCATGGTCAGTTATACCACTACTATTGAAAATACAAGGTAAAAGATACAATTTTCAAACACAAAGAAAACTGCAAGAAGTTATTTTTTAGTAGTCATATAATTTACCTAAGTGTTATTCAATTTGTGACTGGAATAAAAAATACGAAAAATGATATATTGGAATCGCTATCCTAAAATAGATCCAATATAGAAATTCCTTGGTTCACACATCAAATCGAGTTCCTTATCATAATTTGGTGAAATTATTATAGTAAGGTACAACATACTAACTTTTAGATTATATAATCCCCATCGGCACTCATTGGTGAACTCAAAAATATTTTCTTTCAATAATATGTTTTCAAGGGGTGGGATACTTCCATAAGGATTTTAATATTTGGTAGTAGAATCATATGTGGATGAAAAATATCCTTATTAATTTTACTACCATAGGATAAGACAATTCATTTGTGTTGGGAAAAATCCCTCAAAGTATCATTGAAGCATTTTTGAGGTGATTGTGTTTGTTGACAAAGTGGAAAACTATGTGGTGATTGTTGAAAAAGCAAAACAATTTCATACAATTTTTTTTACAAGGAGGATTCCATGGTTGAATGTCGAGTTCAAGAGATGTGGTTAACGATCCATGTTTGATTCAAGAACGTCGATAAAGAGATGGATGGTTTGGAGGCGGTATAAAAAGAATAGATACAAGGTGGAAGAAAAGTGTTTTTGGAAAATGGACTTGTGTGCCATACACTTGAAGTAGAGGAAACATGCGCGCTATATGTTTTTAAAGATTAGAACATCAAAATATGGCAAGGGGACAAGGGTCGCGCAAGTATTGAGATGGTCGCGCAAGTGGCTTGCGCGCCATGAAGAGACTTGCGTGCCGGTGCTTAGGAGGCTTGTGAACTTGTGTTCCTATTGTCTTTCAAGATCATAACTTCAAATTATGGAAAAGGAAGGTGGGTCACGCAAGTATTGGTTTGGTCACGCAAGTGAGTAGAGCGATAGAGGCCAGGGCAGTTGAGCTACGTGTTGAGACTTGCGCACTGGAGGGGGACTTGCGTGTCGTCGCGAAGGTAGTCCAAATGGCTATAAATAATGGACCAACCCTCTTAATTCTTCACCAGAGTTCAACACTTTGAGAAATTAGAGCTCCCGTTGCGCAGGGGTGGTGGTCGCGCAAGTGGTGTGTGGTCGCACAGGTGGAGTTGCGCGCCAGTGTGGGGAGTTGTGCACCAGTGTGATAAGTTGCGTGCCGGTTGGCAGTTGTGCGCCAATGTTGGTTTGGGCGTAAAAGGAAGATATTCATGCAAGTTTGGAGTTGAAGAAACTTGTGTCACGCAAGTGTGTGAGGTGGACTTGTGTTCCAGTTGTGGATTGCACGCCGATACTTGCGCACCGAGATAGACGTGCGCGCCATGTATGGTTCATTTCCGGTAGTGATTTTCAGGCTCTGTGGAAGCTTGATGTTTGCCCGATACCTTCAGTGCAAAGTGAGATTCATCAACAGGTGAAAGTTGGGCATCAATAGATCATCTACATAAAGAGAAATATGCATTCCATCATGCAAATGAAGAGACCTATAGGTCTATAAACTGTGAGTGGATCCTTTCCGACGCAGTGAGAAAAGGAAGAGGAAGAAGGAGATCCTCTCCACTGATAATGAGCCAGAGAGAAAGAAATAGGGAGTGACCCTTGGGAAAGTAGTGAGAAAACCCTAAACCTTGTAAAGGAAGTGAGCCTGAGACAGTGTGACTGTTCTTTAATCCTTGTATCCACATCTTTTAAAGAATAGTGGAATTTGGTACGACCGACAACCTGTCGGCGTATGCTCCTTGGACGTAGCCGAGTAGGGGTGAACCAAGTAAAAATCATTTTGTCTTCCTGATTACTTCCCTACATTGTATTTAAAGAATCATCATCTGATAAAGAAGAAAGTAAGTGATCATAATAAACAGACAAGTGCATACAAAGTGACCCTTGTAATAAAGAGGTTAAGATCCAGTGGGGCAGAAAGAATTTTGAAAAAGAATATCCATACCCTGATTCACCCCCCCCCCTCTCAGGGTATATAGGCCCCTATTGGTCCTAACAATTTTAACATTAATTTTAGATGGATCTAATTCTATTCCTTATTCTGAGATTTTATCTCTAGGTTCTATAACTCCTTGGACCATGAAGTTGCACTTTTCTCAGATTAATACGAGGCATGTTTCATCACAACTTTGCAATACTATATCCAAATTACCTCAGAACACCTTAAAGTATCTTTCATATAAAAAAATAAAAAATTATGATTTCGAATTATTACTCCTTCACATCATGAAATATATGTGTCATGCACTCTTGAAAATTTTTCGGCATGTTACAGTAACTAAAAATAGAATTTTTTATTAAACAAATCCCTTTGGTGGAAAAGGTGGGAACCATAAAATTAAAAAATATGCTATTAGTCGATGCCATAATAAATATCTGATTTATTGAAATCAATCTTATGCCTATTAGAATCCTTACCTCTTTATAAACCCCATTTAAGTGCAGTGAACATTGATACTAGATTATCTATGATGAGGTATTCAAATAAATAGATTATATTTTCCCATGTTTTTACACACTGTTCTATACCAATATTCATTTTATTGAAGCCACACGTTAAATTGTGATTTTGGTTATCAAACCATATAATATGATATTCATTAGGGTCCAATGGAATCATTCTCTCCACCATCCTGTAAAATTTATCCTATGTAAAATTAACATCTAATTACCCCTCAAACATTTCTTCATTAGAATGAGAAATGAGTTCACATTCCTCTATTTTTATTATATCAATGTTATTGTATATCTTTATTTTGTCATTAGAAACCACCTAATACTAATGTTCACAAAAATAATTTGTTTTTATTCTTAACAATTTGGCCAATTTTCACTATCCATCACCACATTCTTTTTGGAGACCCTTATTTTCCATTGAGTTAGGATACTAAGAGTAGTCCTTATGACTTTTGGAATTCTCTTTATTTAGCACAATGAAAATCCCTGAATCTCTTATAGCCCACCACCCCTTCTTCCTCCAAGGGATGTATTTACCCCTTTCATATTTTCTTCCAATGTTTTCTCAAAAAACCTGACTAGATGATTCATCCTTCGAATCTCCCCCATAAACTATTTGATCAACAGATTGATTTTTCTTATGTTCTAGGGTTTGGATTCCCTTTCCATACATTATCTCATCCCTATATTCCTGAACCAATCCCTTGGTCTCTAAATGTTCTAAATGATTTATAACATGATGTTTTGGACAATCCCTTCTTGAACTTGCCTTATTTGATACATCTACCAAGTCTTTGTTGGTTCCACTATTCAAGTGGGCTGATGAATTTTCCCCACCTTCCTCTTGTATCACCATCTTACCATTATTCCCATCGCATATTTCTACTACATTAGAATGAATCTCCACTGCATATAAATTACACACCCCTTCCAGGTCATGATGCAAGTTACCATAGATATCAACAACTTTCGGATCAAGTGGTATAATATGTACCACATTCTGGTTGGTTACATCATTAACTTATCTATGTGAAATAATGTTTTTAACATCTTAGCCCCAAATATATTTAGTCCCAACAGACTCCCTTACCTATTTTTTTACATTGAGAACAAAATCCTAGAAACAGAATTAACCAATTGACACTCCGTGTAGATCTTTATTCTTATAATTTTCACCAAAACAATATTGCAAAACAATTTAACCGATTACCAATATAGGAACCATATTCTGAATTTACTTTCCATGCCTACACATAACAAACCATATACATAAACTGGTGATGGTTATGAAGGGATAAGTGAACATAGTTTAGGAGTGATCATTTGGATCAATAGAAATTTGATTTTACCCTGTACATTTGTCTAATAAAATATATAATTTGTAACCTTATAGTCTTTTTATAATTTCATCCATATTGGATAGTGGAAAATGATCCTTTTCAATTGTTTTATTGAGGCTACTATAAATTACCCATAGCCTATAAGTAGTGATGGTTTTTTAGATATCAATTCATCTTCTTTTTTTCACAATGGCGAGGTCACACTAGTTTGGAACAACTTTTAGCATACTAAAAAATTCGTTGTCAGATACTGGTAATATTATTCTAGAAACTATAAGTTTTAGCAATTATTTATTAACCACTACATTCATTAGTGGGGTGATTCACCCTTGGGGTTAGAGTTTAGTAATATTACCTTATTATAATGAATTTTTATTGGGTGATAATTTTGGGGTTGATCCCTTAAGGTAATCCAATCCCCATGATATTGTGTTTTTATACATTGGAAAAATTCAATAAATATCTACTCTTAAATTTTAGGTTATTATGAGAAGATAGTGACTGTAATTGTTTTAAATTTCTCAGGTAACGATTAATTGAATTCTCATGGAAGTGTTTTTAATTCAAATAATGGTGGATTAATGAAATAGGGTGAAAGTGATGGGATATTGTCCCTTAATAAGGGATAAAATTAGTTTACATTCTGTTTATCACTATCATTGTATTCATCAGGGTAAAAATTATCCTTGTTTCCCTCAATGTTCATATACTAATCACTTTCATCTGTATGAAATATGGATTGATAGTCAACATAATCATATTCATTCTTAAAATCATTTTATAAATCAAATATAACTTATTAATATCCATCCCTTAATATAAATTTACATTGGTTAACATCTATTAAAACCTTCCCAATGGATAACAAATGTCTTCATAGAATAATTTGAACATATACTTCATCTTTTATGTATAAATTTAATAAATCCATAGGAATGGTAATTTTTCAAACATTAAATAAGATATTCATGAAGTTTCTTGGAGGGTACTTAACTGATTAGTCATCTAGTTGATGTGCCACTCATTTTGGTTTAAATTTTTAGATCCCTATATTCTGAAAGACACACGTAGGCATGAGATTTATGATCACAGTGAAAGCTCATAATTCTCTTCTAATGTTTCATTCCATTTTAGTGTAGGAATATAGAAGTCGTCAGGGTCTCTCATTTTTAGGGGTAGCCTCTATTGAAAAATAAGATATAATTTTTTGTTTAATGAAAAGGAACATAATTATTCCATTTTATTTTGTTGGAAAGAAATTATTTCAAGAATTTTGAATAAATGAGAATATGAGAGATGTACTATGTGAATGAGATATTAAAATGTTATTTGTTTTACATTACTTGAGGATTATTATTTTTTTTCTCAATCTTGAATTGCCTCACTATTTTTGGGAATAGAATAGAGGGATTATACATTGGTGTTCCTATATAAACAACTCCATATTTTGATAATATTTATTTAGAGGATTTTCAATCTCTTAGGATTTTAAACTCATTCCACTAGAAGATTCCTTTTTGCAATCATTTTTATCTATAGAGATTAAAGTCAACCATTTTTCGGGTTCCTCCATCTTATTTCCCCCATATTTTCATGGTTTCTAAAATAATAAAATTTTCCCACACATAGGAACCAAATCCTTTTCCTCCTCTATCACATTCATTTTAGTGTTACTACAAAATGTACTCGGTTATTAGTCTGATAAGGTCTTTGAAATTTATCCCATTTATTACTCCTGATTTCACATTACCGCTCTTTTGTTTTTCATGTAATTTTCTTGTGTTTTTACCCATTTATATAATTTTTTTCGATAATTTAGATATCATGTAACACCGCAAATGTTTTATAAAATATATCTATAAAAAATAATTTGATTTATTTGATGTATTGTGTTACTGGAAACACTACCCTAGTTTGTGTTACATAAAACACTGAATTTTTATGAAAGACCATTTTATTATTGTAATATTTTAAACATGAAAATTATAACTTAGTCATTAGAATGAAAGCTATGAATTTTATTAACTAAGTTATCAAAGTACTTTTTACACATGAAAAAACATTATGAAATAAAATGGAAATCTTTTTCTGAAAAAACTATTGAAATAAATAAAATTTCGTTTTTAACAAAAAAATGAAAAAATCACTCTTATTAGATTATATTAATGAAATATTTATATTTATATATACAATATTCAATATAATATTTATCATCTATCCTATTTGTTTTGTATACATGATATAAAAAAACTTTGTATTATGCTTAGAAATAGTATTTTTCTAAAAGTAGTATTATCTTCTTTTAATTGTGTACTTTTTTTAAAAGATAATTTTGATGCATTTTAAAATAATATTTTAAAAAATAACTTTTATTTTGAATTGGGATATAAAAAAATTAATTATTTTAAAATTTTTCTTATTTTTTTGGTAAGTTTAATGTTTTGATGTGTATTGAAAAAGTATTGAATTTTAATTGAAAACATCTTTTCTGTTTAAAGATTTATTATTGTAAAATTAAAATTTTAATTTATTTTAAACAATAATTTGATAAATTTTATATCCTTTATTATAATTTTTTCCTTTTAATCCATTTATAAATGAATTTGGACATAAAAAATTTCCATCATTTTAACGTTTTCACTTAAAAAACATGTTTTATCACCCTGTCTGTGGGGTTGATTTTAAATTAATTCTAGACACATATGTGTTCTGATTTTTTGAAATTGGATACCATATTTCGAATCTTAAGTTCTAAATGTTTTCAATATCTTCATTTTATTTTCTACCAAAATGATTAGTAATTATGGTAACATGTTTACCAAAGCTATGGGTAAATTGTTTAATTTAGGTTAACAATAATGATATAAAGACTATTATATGACCCTAAAATTCAAAAAAATTTATTTTATTATTTTATTTAGATGATTGACACATGAGGTTTTAAATTTAAATATTTAATGGATTCTTTTCTATGAAATATACTTAGATATTATTAAAATCAATGAAATTGAAAAAATGTCATACATACTTTTAATAAGTTTAATATTTTTAATTTGGTGTAAAATAGAAGAAATTATTGACTATATGTATTCTAAATAAATATAAAATATTTATAAAAACCATGGATGTTTTTTTATTTTATGTGGATAAATAATTATCATAAATAATTTCTTTTCAAAGTCAATGTAATGAATAGTGTCAAAATTTATATAGTGATCTTTTATGAAAATAAGATTTGATTAAATTATTTAGAAATAAAAAAACTAAATAATAGGAAATTTAATATATTATTGTGTAAAATATCATTAATTTTACATTTATGGTTCAATTGGAACCATAGAAGAAAAACTCTCAATGTTTTAATATAAAAAATGTTGATACGAAAGTTAAAATTAAAAATGGTTGACTAAGAGTTAATAAAAATTATAAGGTTTAATATTACACAAAAAGTTAACTAAAATTTAGTAATTTATGGTATTAACACCATATCCCACACTATATTCTATTCCCTTTCATTTTTAGGGTACTGTTATTTCGATTTAATTTTTTATAATTTAATCCTTTGAGAAATTCCAAAAGAACACATCACCTTCATTATAAAAGGACTACTCTCTCATTTAATTTCACTACATTAAATATTATATCTAGAAAAAACTATTCAAATTTATCTTCTATAATTCCCTATATACATTATAGTTGTTATTTAATTTGTTAATAACCAACTCTAGAGTCCTTTAGTGGAGATATAATGGATATGTTTTGAAGAAGAGGTAATTGCACTAACCCATAACTATCTTCTTATAATCTTATATACTTCCTATAAATATATTATATATATCATAAAATAATAAATTCATCATACTAAATATTATTAAATTTTATTAAGATTATTATCACATAATTATACAATCCCTTTCCAATCGAACAAGAAGTGACTGTATCGATCGTGCATACGTATGACTTAGCGTCTCCACATAACAATACAACTTATTTTCCACAACCATATTTTATGAATGGGAATTATTATGGGTTTAATTTTTATATATGATATTAATGAAATAATTATACTTCAAGAATGATAATATCATATCTAACTTTTTACCACCTAATATTTTGGGAGAAGAAAATTTCGCTTGTGTGTACATATGGCTTACCATCACCACGATTCGATGTGATTCATTTTTCATCTATATTTAAAATTTATGGTAATAATGATGTATTTTAGTAGTATATATGATATATATATAAAAATAGATATTTTTTAAATTATTTTACTATGGTCAATTTATAAGGACCAGGACTACCAAACCGAAACATGCTTGGAAAACACAACTAATATCAGTTAGATGAGTGATTTTAAATGATTAATAAATGAGTGATAAGATTTTATAGAAAAAAATACTTGGTATAACTAAAATATTTTAAAGTAATATATGGGTAAAAAATACATATTTATTATATAGTAGTCTTGAACAAGAATAATGAAATGTGAGACTTGAGGAAAAATATTGTTGTCTCACTTTTATTTCTATGGGACACATGCCTTGTACACTATATGTTTATTTATTGTGGTGTATATACATCCCATGAATGTATTTTATGATTATTTTCATGAAATTTAGTATATTTTATTATCTATATGATTGTTTTCTTTTCTGGGGAATACGATTTAATTCATTACATTGTTGTACGAGTTTATTTCACAATCTCATCAATATTTGGGATTGTTTCACTCTACACCACTTTTGGGGAATATTTCCTTTTCTTGTCCATGTTTTATGAAAATGATTTAAATTTTTTGTATTATTATTCTATGGAATGATAAATAAATTTTGAATTTTATTTTACTTTTAACAAAATGGATTTAATCAAATATTTTTTTCTTTTTCTAAACGGTGCTCCAGCTTAATATTTTAATAGAAATATTGAAGCAATATTTTTAAATTATATAGAATGAGAATACTCTACTGCTATCATAATTTCTTAATTCCATGAATATTAATTTAAAAATAGATAACTATTTTTAAAATAATATATTTTCCTTTATAACTGTCTAGCTCTTTAAAAAATGATTTCAAAAAAGAAATGATATTTTCCACAAAAACTAATTTCAATTGATCCTTAAAAAATCAATTTTTTCATTTAATATGAGATTATTTAATGTTACTTATGATTTAATAAGGACATGAACCAAGTATAAAATTATTATACTTTCTCTTAATGGTTTATTTTAATGATGGTATGACATTTATAAATTAAATTTTTCCCATGAGTTATGTTATGATGAAGTGTATATGGAAATAATTTTATTTCATGGGTTTTGATGTGATGGATGTTTTATAGACATGTGGGTAACATATGTATAGTTTTCATTAAGTGTTTGTTGGTACTTATATCTCACTCAAATTCTTTTTGTGATGAATTATTTCTTAAGATAATGTTAAGGGAAACAAGTGAATATTCATGATCTAGAACGGGAAACATGTTGATGTGATTGATCCATTTGGGGAAACATAAGATATGGTATGATATGAGATCCTTGGTAGTTAACCTTGACACATTAAATGGTTTTATATACTTGTTATTATGCCAAAAAAAATTATGAATTTAAATTATGGTTCATCATTGATCCATGACGACATTTCATTCTTATGATACATATCTTTTTAAATGTTAATGTTTCATTATATGACTCATATTAATGATACATGATTTTTGGGTATGAACATTGTAATTTATTCTCCTAATCACTAAACCATATTTATTATCTTATAATTTCATAAAATAATAAATTTATATCCTTTAGGTTTACCCTTACTGAGCATCTAAGCTCACCCTTTTCAAATATTTTTATTCCGCATGTTATAATGAAAGGATTTAAGTAAGGTACTAAAGGGGAAGATCATTGTGAGAAAAATTAAAGATATTTAGCAAGATGAGAATTTGTTTTCTATATTTCTAAATGGACTAATATATTACGGTCCTCGAACATGCGTTTGTGTAATGTAATGAATATTCATCTAAAATGATGTAGTATCTATGTAGAAAAATCCTAGGTTGTTATAGTTGGTACCAGAGCAATGGTTTATAGAACCTCAAGAATATGGGATAAGAAAACCTTAGTAAGATCTATAATGATAACTCTCTATATATGATACAATCCTATTGTTTTCCTAAAGATAATGAATAAAATGTGATTAATCCTATGGGGGAATTGATTGAAATTTTATAAGTAATTTCCCTTGATTATGCAATGCAACCACTAGGATTAGTGTTGATCACACTATGCTTTATAGTTTTAGTCATTTGATGGGACACTAAGGAAATGAATTAATTATGAATGTGATAGTCAATGTAATTATTTACCCCCTAAAATATTTAATGTTATGGGAGAAGGAATACAAAATCCAAGTGTTATGCTCATAAACAAATTTCAAGCTTTGAATCATGATTGAAATTCAAATGAGAAATTGATGGAACAATAGTCTATTTAGACCTTCATGAGGAAAAATACAACTTCTTTCAATGGTTCTTCTAATCCAATTATATATGAGAAAAGGATCAATACAACTAAAAAGATATTTTTGGTTCTCCAATATTCAGAACATGATAAAATCTTTTTATCTTTCTTTCATTTTATAGGTGATGTTTTCTCATCCAGGAATCCTATTTAGAAATACGATGTAGTTTATTGAAATTGAAGATATAGAATGGGATGAATCCAATAATTTATTTTTCAATCAGTTCATTCCTTGTATTATTCATATGAAAATGGATAAATAGTTCCATGAGATAAATCGAAAGGATGAAGAAACCATTTTTACTTATGAGGCATGTTTTAAAATACATTCAAGGAACACTTCTGTTTTTATCATCCCACCTAAATTTAAGGTTGAATGATTCTTTAGTGTCTTGGAACTAAGTTTCCAAATGATAGTAGCTATAATATAATTGGTTAATAATGAATTAATTGTTCAATGTGCACTCAATGTATAAATGGAAATTGAAGGTAAAATTTATTACTATACTTTCGATACAAAATGAAAGAGAGAGTATCAGGAAAACTTGAATAAACCACGTGGTAGAAAGAAATTATAGCCATCTACATGTCATAAATGTTTGACGAGACATCAAGTAATGGGTTTTAATGGTACTAGGAAGTTATTTAAATATTAAAAGGATAGACATAAATCTATGGAATGTCGAAAAGTGATGAATTGGCCTGTTAATTCATTGGAGGAAAAGTGGATTCCATGTAATGTACCACCCACACAACAGAGCTTCATGTATAGAGAAAATTGGAATTATTCTAACCAGTTCCCAATTTCAACAGTTAAAGATGATTGTCTATGTAAAAAACCTCTTAAAGCCAAACAAAAATGGAAATAATGTGTACTCACTGATGAAAATTTGGATTATGATAATGAAGATGTGAACTAATTGAGTGTTTATGTATTCGAATTCAAAAATAATGTTAAGAAGTACTTCTATGGTATAATAGAATAATGAAACATTTATTGATTGAACAATTATAGTTTTCCTTAAGGACTCAAAATAATGGGTTTAATGGTATTAGTAACCATGAAAATTGAATTATGTGGTAGTGTGATATTGTAAGAGAATGATAACCATTAATATGTTCATTATGTTTAAATAATGAATTGATGAGATGTTTTTTTACGAAAAAATAACTGGGTTAGTATTGATGATTTTTAGACTAAAAATATAAAAATGTATTTTATGATATCTTTGATTGAGTTTACAGAATATCTGGGTTTATGGTTTGAGGGAAGAGTTAATTTTTGAAATAATTCATGTTTTTTCAAATGTCTTTTAGTAATTAGGGTTATTTCCGTGTTTCAAGAGAATAGATGATAATGGTCTTCACATGTTTTTTATGTGACAATTAGGAGATGAAATATGTTTTTTAGGGATACATGATAAATTTAGTAACCCAATTTCAAAATTATAGGATTTTAGCATTTTAGAAGTTTCATAGGGTTAAATTTTGATAAACTTATTTTTGTTGAAATTAGGATTTAGTTTTGGATATTAATATTTTATCATATAAAGATTCTTAAATTTGGGAAAATTTCTGCTATCCATTTTGTTAAGATGACTGCTAGAGACATAAGTAATGACTTATCATACCGTTATATATCTTATGATCCACTATTTCTTCATGGATTAAAATTTCAACAATATCTTTTCCTAGAGTAAGAGATGAAGAGGAAATTGATCAAGGCACAACTGTGGAGTGATATTTTTCTTATGAGATTAAATTAAATAAATATATCATCTCAATGGATTGTAATAAATTATTATCCTATTATAATCATTTTTATGGTATCAGTGACTTTTTCGGACTGATTTTACATATGGTATTGTGGTCATTAAATTTATCATGAACATGTTCTCTATAAAATTCCATTGGGAATTCATAGATAGTTTTATTTTCTATTTCCATGTTTTCACTATAAATATATGTTCTCTGATGGGTAATCATGGTTTTGAGTTACTTTGGGAAACCGTTAATTTTCTTACATTCCTTTTTTAAAATAATGTTTTAGTAACCATTTTTTAGTATATGGGTTTCAATGAATGTAACTTTATGGTATTAAAACATTGAGGAACCATAATAATTTAGGGGAAGAAATTGATTTTAAGGGGGTTATAATGTGTCGTACTAAGAATTTTATGACATATAGTTTTTAAAAATAATTTGACTTCTCTGATGTCACGCGTTACACGCAACACTGAATTAGATTACAACACCCGCAACAATGCGTTTCTTTGAAACAAAATTTTATTATTATAATTATTTAAATACAAAAATATAACCCTGAAGTTTTAATTGATGGTATGAGGAAGATTAACTGAATTATGAATATATTTTTTATATATGTACACCCCTTTTGATATTAAAAGGAAATATTTTTCTAAAAAACTATTTGAATGTGCACATGTTTGTTTTGTACCAATCAGATTAAAAAATCACTACTATTAGATTATATTAATTAAAAATATGTATAAATATATATAGAATATTCATTATAAAGTTAAACAATCTTCTAATGTTCTTCTTAAAAATTATATAAAAATAAATCCAGTTTTAAGCTTAAGAAAATTATATTTCTAAAGGCCGTTTTATCTCGTTTTAATTGAAAACTTGTTATAAAACTAAATTATGAAAATTCTATAAATTATATTTGAAAATATATTCTTTTATTTTAAATAATGATATAAAAAATTAATTTCATTGATTATTTGGAATTTTCTGATAAGTTTCATGTATTGATGAATAGTAAAAAATATTGAATTTTAACTGAAAATGTGTTTTCATCTTGTAACTCCCTAGCATGGCACATGTCTAAAACAGTTGTCAGACTAGTGGGACACATGACCTCATGTGAATCTCCAAGAATTAAAAAGGATTCCAACTTGCAAATAGGGCCTAGGGTGTGTCTATGGGTAGACGATTCCCTTGTAGATTAGAGTATAAAAAATGACAATCAATATATAATATATAATGGAATCATAAAAAGAACAGATAGCAATTGAAACTAGAATTCATAATTGAAAAAATACCGGAAGAAAAACTATACATAACTAAACAAATGTAGCCAATGATAGTTTATAAAAAAATGAATGAATGACATGGTAATGACACATGATGAAAAGAAGTAAAGAATAAAATGATCCTTACAAAACAATGAAATAATAAAGGAAGGACCAAAAATCCCTATGGGTGATCTCCATGAGAATCTAAATCTCCAGCTTTGTCCTTTGCTTCTAAATCCTAGTTAAAGGAAATTAAAAAAATCCTAGATACTATAAATATAAGGTCGACTCTCGTACCAAGGGTACCCGAGCAGGGTGTGAGATATAAATATTAGTAGGTCAGAACCCATGTTGTCTATCCCAATCCAGACAATTAATTATAAAATTTAGTTGTGTGGAATATATAATAAATACAAAAACATGATAAATTAAATAATAGAATCTTTGTTCAGGTTACTAAATAGATACCCATCCCCTACCCCCTTCTCCAGCCTAATACTGAAGTCTTAAAAGTATAGTTGATCAAGGAAAAATATATAAACAAGGGATAATAATAATACAAAAAACCAAGGAAGGCATATCCCTGAGCTTGTTCTTTAAATTGGGATCTAAATCTCTTGTCATCACATATGTAAGATAGTAATGTAAGGGAAAAATCTGAACTATAATCACAATACATAATAATAGAGAATGTTTTATATTAACAATTTACATTAAAACCCATCAATTCTAGGGGTGGAGTCTGAGCCCATCCTAGAGATATCAATATTCTATATCCATTCAAATTATCCTGTGCCACTGAGCCCACCCAAGGTGATCCATTCTAAATTCCAAGTATCACTCATTGTATGGTAACTTTAAGTATGTCCTGGGTATTTCATGTAAGGGAATGAGTATCAACTGAGGCTTGGCGTAACCATATTTCCAATAGGTCATCTTTCGGCTTCCCCTTAAGGAAAACAGTATCACCCAATAGTCTAGTACGAATCCCTAGGTATCCCTTTCATAGAGAGTCAAAAACATCGCTTCCCCAGTGCATTCTGTTGTAATCTATCAAGACCAGAGAGTCCAATTGTGGGGTCTTAATATAAGACCCATGTTTTGTCATCAACCCGATTTCATTTAAAAAAACAATAGAGTTATATATCACAAAGCAAGAAAGTTATGAGACTTAAGCTGCATAGAATAATCCTTAAAAAAAATCTTGTAAATACATGAAGCTCAATTTCACAAAATATCTATGTGTAGGATTTCATATGTTTTAAGCCAGTAAACAGTGCATAAGAAATAAAGAAACTTGTTTAATCATGGAATTATAAACAAGGCATGTGGAATCAACCTGCCTCTTACAAATATGTCACTAATGAAATTTAATTATATCAATCTCTCAAGCTTGAAAATGTTTCCAATCCATCCAAACTATTTAAATGGATCAAGCAAGGAGCACATAATAAGGTATAAGGAGTTCATTAATATGAAAGGTACTCAGGTAACTTGAAATGATTAATTTTTTATGTAAGGCATATTGAATTCAAATAAACCTAATGTATACCGTAGGTAGGAGGCACCACACATGGGATAAAATATTTTGTTCAAGATTAGGCATTATCAAGAGGGACCCAACTCATTATTAGTTTCTCATTAATAAATTTAAGGAATTACTATGGTTCCACACACAACCCATGGAAATTTTCCACAATTTATATTACGTAAATTTAGGAAATATGGGATGGCTCACCCAAAGGGTTGGCTGAGAGCCAAGTTGAATGCACCAAATGGGTTTCTATATAATAGAATGTTACAACAGAGACAATTGAACAAACAAAACAATTTAATAAAATGATAACAAGGAATCACTAGAAGGTTTTGGCACGCGGAAATTTAGCACGACATGAAATAAGCGACAAAGTAGAGGGGAAGAGGGTAAGTTCCTACACTAGAAATTCTAATTAATAGTGGGACCACACAATTAAGAGGTCTATTAGCTCATCTATCATTTTTTGGAAAATAAGAAATTATATTTATAAATAACTAACAAGGTCCACGTACAAGAATTCCATTTTACAATTATATTAAAATGTATAAAAAGATACCAAGTCATTAAGGTAGTCAAGCACAAATGTTAATCCCTAAATTTTTATCTTTAAGGAAGAACACCTCTATTAGAGGCGATTTATTGAAAAAACGTGACTTTTTTTACAAAAACAAATCATTTATCACCTTTAATCATTTTAATTACATATTGAAGTGAATCATTCAATCTAAACCAAGACACATTAATTAAAAACTAATATTTTTAGTCAATTAATTAATGAATTTGTAAAATTTAAGTTCAATGGAATGGAATCCTACCTCAAAGAAACCAATCATAACAATCATCACTCGAAAATTCTATCAGTGAAAGCTTTAATATTCTTCATCTATCCTCTGAGCATATACACTTTTGCATATACATAAGTACGCATAGCCCCTATGTATATTTTCTCATGTCCATGAACACATACAAGGGGATCCCCACATATAGTTTACCTGAAAATACCTAATAAGAATTACTTAGGTATGCATTTTCCATATTCCTACATGAGCACACCGATCCCCGAATAAATATATTCTCTACCATGGAAGAGTATATATATATATATGGGGAAATTATATGGATATATGCATACAAATTCATATTCAAGAGAGTCTCCATTGACAACAGTAAACCGAAACCACCTCAAGGATGACCAAAACTCACTACTAAAATTACTTGGAACACTAAATCATCCAAATGACCCCAAATAATAAGAGTGAAGTTGAAAAATGGATATAAAACCTCACCTTGAATAGTGTAGACAATCCGAAATAATCTGAACCACCTATCTGTCACTTGAGAACATTGAAACCCACCTGAAGGGGTCCCGAGAGAGAAGTCGCATATAGTATTCAGGGAAAAGCACCCAAAATAATATGATTACCCCTTTACCTATGGTTCATCTACATAATGAATAGCGATGGGGAGAGGAAAATTCCCAAAGTGAGGGAGGAGAAGGAACCAGAGATCCATACGTTGATGAATTTAAGGGAACCCGTAAACAAAGTATAATAAATCAGTCTATGAATAAAGAGTTAGGAGGAGGGGGTCGCGCACTGTAGCGGGTCATCTAGTGTGGTCTCACGTGACGGGATGGGGAAGAGGTTGAACCCACATTAAGTTATAAAAATACCTAAACCTAAATTGAAACAAATAATAATAATAATAATAATAATAACATTAATTATATTATTATTGTTGTTATAATTAATCATCTCTTTATTAATTTATTTCTATTTAAATTTTAATTAATTTAATTCTGTTTTCATAAAACACACATTACGGTGTAAACTCTCTAAAAATAATGTTCCAACACTAGGTTTAAAAAATGACCCACCCAGAAAATGAAAAAAATTAAATTCCCCTAGAAATTTTTCTTTTAGTTCAAAACACGGGACGTTACAACCTCCCCACATTTGAACATATCTTCCTCGAGAAGCCTTCGAGGAAAATGAAATGATATCCCAACTGACAAGGGACGTGAATTCTCTAAAAAATGGTCATATTGTGTCTCCAAAAACCTAACACACCTTCACGTATTTGATTAGGAAAGTAGCACTTAAGACATTCAGATCCAAGCTAATCCTCATTTTCTAATCAAAACATCAAAATGGAACATACCTATGCCATTTTATCTAGAGAAACAACCATGTTGTCATATTTGGATCATCTAACTGGTGGTGCTCCCCACCTTAGGTATTCTCATTAGAAGGGGCCAACTCTAAGGCATGACACCTTCCATGATCATAATTTTTTACAAGAAATTTCCATAAGAGTTAAAGATATGCTTCTCGTATGATTTCTGAAAATGGTAAAATGGTTGATTCCCCATTGACCTAAAATACCTTATCAAGCTAGCTTTTCAAAAAATGTCTGTGTAGACTCAAACTGAACTCATCACACCTAACATCATGCCATAAATTGTCCTTCACTGACTACTCCATTGAACAAGAGATACAACAAGTCAAGCCACTCTAGCTGGCCATTCAAGAATACGCTCGACATAGATGGACAATATTTTACAAACTGGACTACAATGTCTTCTTCCAAGGTATTTATCATTCACCACAAACATGTCAACCGACGTCCATGCCAAACATCTGATGATATTACTTAATTATCACATCACTAATACAGAAAACAAGTTTTGGATAACCTTATATTGGAATGACAGGAGTACAAGGAGTTATATTAAGGTGGTCCATACTCCATATTTACGAGTGAGATGTGGGTACCAAGACAATAGATATACATTATATCATTGAATTAGACCAGAGCGACATCAACCTAGTAGTCAAATCAGAAGAAATGGATAGTGTAAAAGTGTTCTTACAAGGTATTCCTGCATGGAAATCCATGGGTTCCTCAAGACTAGCCAATTTTGATAAGTACCACCAGTTTAACATGAAAACAAATAGATATTACAAAACAACTTTTAAAATTTAGTGTGTCATGAGACTGATGCTATCTTAGTGAATCAAGGATCATGTCAAGATTGGGGAAAAGTTCTTCGCTAAGCAGGATACACTAAGAGGGTTTATTAAATATTTCATTATTAATTTATTTCTGTTTAATTATTTCTTATTTTATTTAATTTCATTAAAAGTCACATCTTAGTGTCAAATCTTAAAAAAAATAATTATTCTTGGTTTTATGAAAAACATGCCCAATAAATGGAAAATTCCAAATTCCCCTGTAATTTTTCATCTGATTAAAAATATAGGATGTTACAACCTCCCAACCTTAGAAATTATCATCCCTGTGAAACCTTATGGAATAACGAAAACATCACCCAACCTACAATGGTTGTGACGTCTCACACAAACGGTCATGTTACATATCCAAAATCCAAACCCTCCTCCAAGCATTCATTAGGAAATTGGTACTTAATCCATTATTATCGGATCCAACACTCATGTTCAAATACATTCATCGAAACAATGCATACTTGATCCCTTTTAGCTAGAGAAATGTACATGCTGTCATATCCTAAAACAAATAACTATTGGTTCCCCCCACCATTTGTATTAGCAATAAAAGGGGCCCAATCCTTACCATGGCACCATCCACAATCATAATTTCCTACATGACAGTCCCTTAAGCATTCTGGTAATGCTACTCATGTGATTTAAAAAACTTTTAAAATAGTTGATCCCCATAGACCTCAAATCCCAAGTCAAGCCAACTTTTCATGATAATCCATGGCCGACACAAGCCACACTCATCTCACCTTAAGAATTTCCAGAAACGGTACATCATGGACTTCTACATTGAACAAGAGAGAGAACTAGTCAACACGCTCTTTCTAACCATTCAAGAAGTCACTTAGTTTATACAGTAAGTGTTTTACAAACTATAATATGACATATTCTTTCACGGTATCTCACATTCACTATGAACACATCCAATGAAATCCATACCTAACTTTCACTGAAGTTACGTTATTTAAGAATCACTGAGCATAAAAATAGTTCTGGGATAACAATGTATTAGCGTGACAAAGGTACAGGTAACAAACCATAGTTATTCTATACTCCATGATTATGATTGAGACATTAGTACAAACCCAAAACATCTACATCAAATCATTTAATGGACCCTAAGATACCTCGTCTTGATGGCCATGTCAGAAGAAATGTATGCTGTAAAAGAGTTCTTGCAACATATTTCTACATGGAAAACCATGGGACCCTCAATACAATCCATGATTTGATATGAACCATGAATTAATCATGAAATCCGATGGAGAATATAGAACAAATTTTAAAATTTAGCGTAGTTGAATACTGACGCTCTCTTAGTGCATCGAGGAAAATGTAAAGATAGGGGTCATGCTCATCATTAGGTAGGATACACTAAAATAATTTATTAATCATTTATTTGGTAATTTATTTCTATTTAAATTTTATTTTATTTAATTTTAATTTCCTTTAAAGACACATCACATTGTCAAATATCAGGGAAAAAAATATGGCCTGAAGCATGGTTTTAAAAATGGCCTGCCCAACAATTTTAAAATATCAAATTCCCCAAGAATTTCTCGTTCAGTTCAAAGCACAAGTTGATACAACCTCCCCACCTAATACCATATCGTCCTTGAGAAGCCTTCGGGAACCATGAAAATATCACCCAACCTACAAGGATCATGAAGTCCGGCACATACGGGATTCTTGCGTCTCCAAATTTCCATTTCACCTTCATACATTGATTAGGAAAGAGACACATAAGCCATTACGATTTGTGTCAACACACACGATCCAATCAAAATGGCACTTACCAAAGCCTGTTTAGCAAGAGACACAACCATGTAATCATCTCTTGAAATAACTAACTGGTGGTGCTCCCCACTATATGCTTTAACATTAGAAGAGGCCAACTCCAAGCCATGGCACCATCCACCATGAAAATTCATTTAAGACATTACCTTAATAATTTTATAAATTCTTAATGAATGATTTACAAAACTATAAAAATGGTTGATTACCCATTGACCTCAAGTCCCAAGTCATGCCAGCTTTTCAAGAAAAGGACTAGACAAAAAAAGTTTCAATCGTCTCACCTAAAAATGTTCCAGAAATGGTCATTCACTGACCACTACCTTGAACAAGAGAGATAACTTGTCAAGCCACTCCAACCAACCGTTCTAGAAGATTTCTGGCTTATATGGATGGAATTTTACAAACTAAACTGTAATTTGTTCTTCCAAGGTATCTCTCATTCCCCACAAACATGTCCACCAAAGTCCATACCTGACATCTAGTGATGTTCCTTGATTTATGAATCACCATGCCCCGACAACTGGTATGTGATTTCCTTGGATTGGAATGAAAGGGGTATAAGGAAGTAACGTAAGGTAGACTATACTCCTTGTTGACGAGTGATGCATTGGTATAAATCCAAGATGTCCACATCAAGGAATTAATTTTTCCCACATTAGAATCATCCAGGCAATCATTTCAGAAGAAATATCTAGTGTAAAAGGGTTCATCCAAAGAATTCATACATGGGAATCGAAGGGCCCATCAAGACTAACCGTGATTTGATAAGAACTATAAGTTCAAAAAGGAATTAGGGAGTGATTACACAACAACTTATAAAATTTAGTGTTTCATAAGACCAACACTCTCTTTGTGCATCACAGAAAATGTCAAGATAGGGGAGATTCTCATCACTAAGCAGGATGCACTTAGTGGATTTAAACGGTTTCCAGTCAAACTCATGCATATTTTAAAGAAGAACTCTTGAACCATAATTGATAGACGTGTATTGAAGAAAATGTAGCTTCAACTTCTGATAAACTACTATTAAATGATAATTATTACTTTACCTCCTAATACATTATGTGATCATTCAATATTAACAAAAGAAGTCCTCCATGGCCAATGATTTTTCTCAAGGGCTTCAGAAACACAAAAACTCATCGAATTCATGTTTTCGAGCAAGCATTGACACTATTTAATGTTCACAAGGCTCACAATATTTAATTCATCCTGACCATTATAAAATGGTCCTGTTTCGTTGTGTTCTTTCTACCCATAAGTACATGTATTTTGCAGAACAGACATGGCACTTTCCACCATAGGAGGGTCCTAATCGTCAAAAGAAGATATATGCTAGCCACTCAAAAGTGTGATTGGTCAGAACTATCAAAATGAAAATGTTTAAAAAATCAGTATGAAAACCAGAAGCAAACCAGCTGGCATGTCAAAACACCCAAGTCTCTAGAAGTAATCTTAATAATTTGGATGAAGTTTATTTCTTTACACACATGTCACTCCACTCTGGATATGACCCAAGGCCACACTCAATCGTAAAATGGTCAATGATTAAACTGAACTCAGCCGGTTCATTATAAAATTAAACAGTTAATGGTACCATGTACGTAAATTAATAATAACCTAAGGTAATTGAGAAGAATTACAACTCTTTACTCAGATGATGACATATCGATTCATCTATCATTGTGGAAAATATAGGGTTAGACAACCTATAGTGTAGCTATCCATGCCCAAGGCATGTACGAATAGCGAAAACTGAGAATCACTCATTGCTCATGCCCATCTAAAAGGACAAGAAAAACAAGACCACCCATCAAAAAAAGTGTATCATTTTATGCAAGTGCTTACGATTAAAAAGATAACATGAAAACAACACCAAAAATCAGAAAAGTGTCTAGAATTATCAAAGATTTTACATTCCAAGGGTGCTACCTCCTATGGTCCAGCCCCTTACGAATTCATGAAGCCTCAAACCATAACAGACCCCCATTTCTGAAAGACTATATTATCAAGATTCAATCATCTAATCCATTTCTAAATCAAATATAGCCTATAAAAAATGCTTGTGCCTCCATTCCAAGGCAACACAATATATCCTTATCTACCCTTAGGTGAGGGTCTTAAAAAGAGAAAACCTCTATAGGTTCCATTTATGAGACCATTAAATTTAAATCCATTTCATAATAAAACATTCATGTGTTCAATAGTACATTCATATATGCGGCCATCTACCAATACATAAAGTACCCACACACATTACATGTGGAATTTCACTCTCATTTAATTTTAACCAATCCATTTTTCTTGTGAAAGAAATTACATTGAAACAAAAAATGGAATGTCATTATAAGAAACTATCATAGGGTAGTCATGCTATAGGTATAGAATAATGGTTTATTATCATATAAGTATTTTATACAAACATGAATGATAATAAACATAACAACATAGAATGGAATTCAAATCACTCAATCATATCAGTAGGAAACCAAGGAATGCTACTATATGGGATGGAATACGCATGACATATGAATCCTTATGCTACTATTATGATAAATATAATGCTTCATCCTTGACTTAATAGGACAGGGGTAAAATAACATAAACTTCATAAATCCATATGTAGTGGAAACTACACAAATCAATCGAAGTGAAATCATATCTACTGTAATATCGAAAATAAAGAACATAAATTCCCAACCCTGGACACTTGGTCATTTCCCATACATAGGGAGATTAGTCCCAGGAAAGACTACTAACCAAGGGCCAACACATTCCTGGTCTGCAGTCAACATACCCAAAATAATAAGAGAAAGAAAAAAAATCCTACTATGACACCTCTTGGTAATGTCTCGACACTGCTCACCTCTAAGTTGGTGGCAGAAACAATACATCAAATGACCTGAAGAGAATATCCACCCATGCAAGAGGCTACTAACTAGTAGTGAGGGCATAGGGTGTGTCTGTGGTGAGACTATTCCCTTATATATAAGAGTATGAATAGATAATTACAATATACTATATATAGTATGAGCATAAAAAGAATAGATAGCAACAAAAATAGTAATAAATAATTGACAAAATAGCATATGATAGATTTTACAAAACTGAACAAATATGGCCAACACCATTTTATAAAATACATGAATTCTTGACATGGTAATGATACATGATGGAAAGCATTAAATAATAAAACACTCCTTACAACAAATTAAAATAATAAATAATGTACATCAAGGCCCTACGGTGATCTCCACGAGCATATTGAGCTCCGTCTTGGTGCTTTTCTCTAAAATTAATTAAATAAAAATTATAGAAACAACCCATAAACTAAAAATATATGCTCTACTCGGGAAAAAATTGTACCGAAGAAGGGTGTGAGATATAAATCTATGTATGACAACACCCATAATGTCTATCACAATCAGGAAATGCATTATCAATTTAGACGTGTTCCATATATAACAAATTAAGAAAGATGAAAAATTATATAATATAAACCATGTTTGGTTCCTAAATGGATACCTATCACATACCACCACCATCAGCCTAATCTAGAAGTCTGAAAAGTATAGATGATTAAAACGAATATATAAACAAGTTTCTATAGTAACATGGAAAACCAAGGAAGTTATATCCCCTATATTTTTCTTTAACAGCGGGTCTAAATCAATAGTCATCACATAAGTAATCTAGTAATGTACCAGAAGCATCTTGAGTACAATCAGAAAACATAATAACAAATAAGGTTGTATCTAATGAATTTAAATTAATTTTTTTCCAATTTCATAGATTGAGTCAGAGATCATCGCTTAGGTATTTTTATGCAACATCCATTCCAATTATCTAATGAATCTGATCCTGTCAAACGAAATACTATAAAAGTACAAATATTGCTTTTCATATCGTAACTATGATCTCATTATCTGTATTTTATGTAAGGGGTCGAGTATCAACTAAGGAATGGTGTAGCGAATTTTCCATGGGGTACACCCTTGGTTTCTCCTTAGGGAGCTGGTATCAGCCAAAAGTATATTAAAAATCCCAATGTAGCCCTTACATGGCGAGCCTAAAAATCACTTCCCCATCACATCGTGTTGTAACATATTGAGTATGGAGAGTCCAATTATGGGTTCTTAAAATGGGACCATCATTCTCTCCACATCCCTACTTTATTTAAAAAAACAATAGAGGCATATATCATAGATAAATCATGGTATGAGTATTATGATGCATGTCATAATCCTTAAACAATTTCTTGTCAACACATGTAACTTGATTTCACAATATAGAAAGGTAAAAAATTCATTTCATTTGGATCATGCCACAAACAAGGGTATAAGAATCAAATAAACTTGTATAATAATGGAATTATAAACATGGAATGTGGTACAAATGTTAACTTTACCAGTATATCATGAATTAAATTTCATTATCTCATGAAATGAAGCATGACCAAGAGTCACAATCCATTCAAACCATTTAAATTTATCAAGAAAGGAGGACCAAACAAGGCATAAGGAGTTCATTAATAGGCAAGGTACTCATGTAACATGAAATGAATAATTTTTTTTGTAACACATATTTCATTCAGTTAAACCTCAAGTATACCATATGTAGGAGGAACCACATATGGGATAAGAGATTTTAGACAAAAGATTAGGAACTATCTAGTGGGACAAAATTAATAATTCATTTATCATCAATCAATTTAAGTCATTACTAAGGCTCTAGGCACAAACAATAATTTTTTTCCACAATTTATAAAAAGGACACATATACAATTTAGGATGGTCACCCAATGGGGTGGCCAAGATGAAAGGTGAACACCCCAAACGGGTTTCACGATTAGAGAAGGTTACCACATACATGATAGAATAAATAAAAAAATTAATAAATGATAAAAATACCTCACTAAATGTTCTTGATTATTGGAACTATTGTGATAGATGAAAAAAGTGACAAAGTAAAGGAGAAGTGTGTGGATTAATACACTAGAAATTCAAATTAATAGTTATTCCATGCACATAAGATGTGTCTTGGCCCATATATCATTTTTTACCAAAATAAGTAACATCATTTAAAAATAATAATGAAGGGAAATTTATAGTAATTCTATTTAAAAATTGTAATGTCAAGAATAAATAGATACCAAGTCATTAAGGCAGTCAAGCATTAAATTATATCCCAACATTTTTATCTTGAAGGCAACACACCTTCATTGGAGAGTTTTTTTTAAAAACATGACTTTATTTACAAACAATAATTTATCACCATTAATCATTTCAATGACTTATTCAAGGGAATAATTTAATCTAAATCATGGTGCATTAATTAAAAACTAAAAGAGACAGTCAATTAATTATTTCATAAATTAAATTGAATGGAATGGGAAAGGGATCAAACCATAATGAAACTATGCCCAACACTCAGCACCTGACACTTTTATCAATGAAAAATCTAAGCTGCTCCATCCACCCTCTGATAACATTCACATTCAAATATAAATAAGGAAACATAGACCCAATGAACATATATTCATGGTCATTAACATGTATTGGGGATCTTTACATATAGCTTACATACACATACCCGTTAACACTTACCTGTGTAGGTATGTTTAATATTCCAACATGAATAGACCTAGCCCCATATAAATATATTATCTAAAATGGGATGAAAAATATATAACGTGGGAACTCATATGAATATATGTCATCCTATGCATATACAAGAAAATTTCCTTTACCAATAGAAACCAGAAACTTCCTCAACGACAACCAAAACTCAATAGAAGAATTAATAGGAAGCCTAACTCATCCCCAGGAACAAAAATAATAATGGAGAAACCAAAAGAAGGTATATAACCTCAAATAAAATGGCGGTGAAAACCCAATATTATTTGAAACACATCACCTTTGGCATAGAACACTGATACTCGCCCGAAGTGGCCCCGAGAGACGATCTGTGCGCCATATTCAATGATGAAACATCAAAAAATAAGATTACTCCATTATGTAGTGTCTGATCGTACAATTTATAAAAACTTGGAGAGTAAAATGCCAAAATTTAGGGGGGATAAGGAACCAAAGATACATACCACAAAGAATATAAGAGAACCCATGAAAAAACCAGAAGAAATTAGTGTGTAGTGATTTATCTGGGAGAAAGGTCTCATGTACTGCCTGGGGTCGACCATGGGGGCATAGTGCGATGGGTGATGGGAGAGGGTGAACCCTATTTGTGTTCTAAAGAGAACCTAAGCCTAAATTAGAAATAATACTAATAGTAATAATAATAATCATCATCATCATCATAACATTATTACATTTATTATTATTATCATTAAACATTCATTTATCAATTTATTTCTATTTTAATTATAATTAATTTAATTCAATTTATTTAAAAGTCACATCATAGTGTCCACTATTGGGAAAAATAATAATTTCAGACACTTGTTTTTAAAAACAGCCTACCTAGTAAATGGAAAAATTCAAATTCCCTTGGAATTTTCCATCCGGTTTAAAACATTGTACGTTACAAATATAAAAAATTTATAGTGTTACCTTATATTTTTTATTCATTTTAAAGTATAATTAGATCCATTTTATTTCTTTTATTACAATGTATCTCACTTGAAAAAACAATATTTATAATTTATATATAAAAACATGTCAATGTTTTGAATGTTTTCACATTAAAAAATAGTTTTCCAGCTCGTCTATGGGATTATTTTTAAATTAATATTATCCACATATATTTTTTGATTTTGGAAAAATTAATCCCATATTTGGAATCCTAGGTTCCAAATATACCAAATAGGGCCCTTTAATATTTTTCCCAATATGGATAGTAATATTGGTAATATTTGTTACCATAGTAAAGGGTAAATTGGGTATTTTAGGTTGAAAATAAAGAGATAAGGACAATAAAATGACCATAAGATTTTCTAAATTTTTTTGGATGATTTAATTTCAATACAAAACACATACAGTTATAAATTATTTTTTAGAAGAGTTTTTTTATGAAAATGACATAGATATTATTAAAATTAAAGGGAGTGAAAAAATGTCACACTCTTATTTTTAATGAGTGTAATAATTTTAATATTGAATTACATAAAATATATTATGGAAAATATATATTATTATGAATTAAAAATGTTTTATCAAAATCATGGAAATTTATTTTTAATTTTTAGGAAATAAATAGTTATCACAAATAATTACACAATGGTGGTTTAGTAATTATTCAATTAATGAACAATTCAATTAATTGATATTAAAAATATTAAAAAAATATAATATGAATTAATTAACATTATTAAATAATATAATAGGTTTATATGACATATTTGGTGAGTATTAAATGAGTTTTTTTAAAATCTAATTTGAGTTTTATAATGTTAATATAATGAATCATGTCAAAATTGACATTATTGATACTTTTTGAAAATAATATTTTATTAAGTTATCTAAAAATAAAAATATATTTAATAATTAAAAAATATAATAATATGGTCTAAATTATAATATTATGACCATTTATGGTTCAATTGGATCCTTATAAGTAAAAATATCAACCATTTAATATCGAAAAAGTTGTTACTATAGTGAAAATTAAAATATGTTATATAAGAGTTAGTAAAAAATATTAAGTTTAAAATTAGGCCAAAACATGTATAAAATATATTATATGATGTTATTACCCTGATTTATCATATTATATTATAATACCTTTATATTTGGAGGTATTTTGAGTGATATTTAATTTTTTGTATATTAATATTTTGAGAAATTCTAAAAGTTCCCCTATCCTTCATTATAAAAGGAGACATTTTCACTCATATCACTATACAAATTTGAGTATTATATCTAGAAAAAACTCTGAAAATTATATTATAATATTTTATAGACACATTTTAGAGGTTTTGGACTTCCCAATGGACCAAATCATGAGTTTTTTTGAGTAGTTCTAAATGAGTCGTTTCGAAGAAAAGGTAATCACACTAACCGGTCAATTTATTTTTATAATCATCTACACCTCCTCTAAATCTATGATATATATCATAAATTTATAATTTAATAATTCAAAATATGATTATATTTTGTTATTTTTATTATCACACCATTATAAATCGTAATTCCCATCGAATAACAAGTTAATGTATCATGCATTCTTCCGTATGACTTGCTGTCACCACATAAAGATAAAATTCATTTTCCATCACCAACTTGTATAAAAGGGAATTATTATGGGATTAATTTTTATGTGTAATATTTTTAAAATAATTATATTTATTTAATAATAATATCTTATCTAATTTTAGAACACCTAATCTTTTTGGAAGTGATAATGTCGCTCATGTGTATATATATCATACAATCTCTACAATGTGATTTGATTATTTTTGTCTATATTTCACATCAATGGTAATATGGACGAATTATGTGAATATTTATATTATTTATAATATAATAATAATTCATTAAATTTTGGTACCATGATCAATTTATAAGGATTAAGACTGTCGAACTGAAATATGCATGGAAAATAAAGCATATATCACCCAAAACAATGGTTTAAAATTATTAATAAACAGGTGATAAGATTCAATAGATAACTCATACATGGTATTTTTAGAATATGGTTATAGAAGAAATGTATAATAAATTAGTATTTATTATATAGTATGTTTAAAGAATAACAATGAAAGGTGATACATGAGTTAAAGTATTTTCGTCTCAATTCTATTTTTGTGGGACACATGCCTTACATACTACTTGTCTATTTCTTATGGTGTATATACTACCATTGAATGTATTTTGTGATTCTTATGATAAAATTATGGAATTTAAATATCTATATAATTTTATTTCTTTCATGGGATATATTATTAAAATGGTTACAATGTTTTATCCATTTATTTCATAATCACATCAATATTCAAGATTTTTTATTTCTAAGCCTCAATTAAGGAATAATTTTCATCCATTTTCATGTATTATAAAAAACTCCAAATAGATTTTAATATTATCGTATTGATTTTAATTGAAGTTTTACACATTTATTACTTTCAACATAATTGTTTGAAGAGAATATATTTATCATTTTCCAAACCGTTCTCTTTATTACATTTCCGAAAAAAATATGGAAGGAATGTTTTTTTAAACATATAAATCATGATTATCCTTTCCCACTACCAGGAGACCTATATTATTTGAATATGCATTTAAAAGTATAAATTTTTATTCTCAAATAATATTTTTCCCTTTATAATTTCATAGATCATTAAAAAATTATTTCCTAAAAAAAGGATATTTTTTTCCATAATTATTTCATGTTATATTTGAAAAATAAATTTTCCCATCTAAGATGAAAATATTCGATTTTACTAATGATTTATTATGGATATGAACCCAATATACTTCTAGTATCCATTAATATAATGGTCTATGTTTATGATGGAATGATATTTATGAAACTTACATCTTTTCCATGAGTTATTTTATGATGAAGTGTTTATGAAACTCATTTATTTCCATTTGTTTTGATGTTATGAATGATTTATAAACATATAGAACACATATGTATAGTTTTAATTAAGTTATGGGTGGGACCTATAGCTACTTCTAATTAATTATTCCATTAATTATATTTCATGAGATATTTAAGGTAAACAAGTCGATGTGCTTGATCTGTAATGGGAACCATATTGATGTGCTTGATCTGTTAGGGGAAAATGGTGATAATTCCTAATCTGAGTGTATTCATAGTTATACTTGACATATAAAGTGTTTTTCTATACCTATCATGATTCTAGAAACATTTATGAATTGCAATTATGGTTCAAGATTTATTTATAATGATATTCCATTCATATAATACATATCTTTTTAAACGTTAATGTTTTATGTTATGAATCGTATTTATGAACCATGACAGGTTAGGTATAAACATTTTATTTTATTCTCATGATAACAGATCCATAATTCTTATCTTATTATTTCATAAATTAATAAATTGATATCTTCCATGTCTACCCTTATTGAGAATCTAAGTTCAACCTTTTATTATGTTTCCATTCCATAGGCTACGATGATTGGGTTTATATTGGGTACTAATGGGGTAGATCCTTGTGGGAATCATTGAATATCGTTCATTAGATAAGAAGTCTTTTTTCCAAGATTCCAATGGAACTAAACTATTGGGGTCCTCAGGAATGTGTTTGTGTAATGTAATGAAAAATAATCTAAAAAGATATAATATCAATGTATGACAATATTTTTTCATTATTGAAACGTTTTTCATGGTTACAATTGATAGGTTGGTATTGTTGTGGTGGAATAAGAGGAGCTTATGGAAATTTTTGTGGTTGTGTAAGTTGAAACTATTTATCTATAGGAAAATTTTGTTAGAATTGCTGCTGAGGTTGAGGAGATGAATATTTTTGTTGGAACCCTTGTTGTCCCTGGAACATTGGTTGAATATGACCACTCCTCTACTGAAAATAACATTGGCTATACTTCTATGGATTCTATGTTTGACATGATTTATAGTGTTTTTCAGAAATTTCATGGGTTTTTTGTACTACTGATTTTTTATTGTAATTAATATAATTATGATCTTGTAAATGAGTTTACTGTAAAATTTCATTATACTCTTGGTACTATTGTGGGCCTTCGCATGTCTCATGGGATTTAATTTCTAGTATAGGAGTAGGAGGGGGTGTTGGTGTTGTAATTTACTAAAATGATTCTAGATTCATTGTTAGAGATTCAACTTGAGTGATGATATAGGTAAATTCTTCAACTTTTCGTATTCCACATTGAGATAGTACTATAACAATTATCCATAGATAGATATTATTGTAAATTTCATCAATAATGGCTTGCATGAATTCCAAAATCCTGACTATGTGGCCTCCATCAGTAGCATCGTATACCAGAATAAAACAAGCTTGAAGTAGTCCCTGATATAATTTCTGAATTTTTATCCACACATCTTGACTGAGATGTGGGAATTTGAGTGTAAAATCTATTAATCTGTCCAGTAATTCCCACAATTATTCTTCATCTTCCTGGGTTAAGTTTTGAATATAATTCTGGATATTCCATTCCAGGATATTTGGGAATTATTTGTCTAAAAATTTTATTTCTAATTCATAAAATTTTATTTTTGGCTCTGGAGATTGAAACTTTATCCAATTATTATCTCTATAATGCATGGATAACTGGAATACATTGTGTATTACTGAGTATGAAGATATATCGAATTTTTAAAGGTATCACAAACTTCAATGAAATTACAAATATGTTTATGGGGGTCCTCACTTTGAATTCCACATAATTGACCAACATTCTCCATCATGTGAAGGAGTAAAATTTTAATCTAAAATGTGTGTGCCTAAATACTTGGGAACAAAATGATTCATGTATCACTACTAATGGATGAAAATCCACAATTAATTTTTGTGTTCTCCTTCAGCGTTAATTACTCACCGAAATTGAATGTAGGATCATGTTTTATATTTGTTGTGTGGTGTAGAAACATCATTACAGTAATCCATTTGTAAATAGACGATGGAAAATGATTGTTCAGTCGTTCTCATGATCGAAATGAATTTTTTCTATTCCTTTTAGGTTTCTTGAATGAGTCAAGGATCTTTAGAGCATGCACATGCCGTGGAGAATTGAGAGAAAATGAGAAATATAGAGAGTCAATGTAGGTTTTTCGGAGGAGACAAATGTAAAAATGAATATGGGAAGGAAAAAAATAAAGGGGGTAGGGGTGAGGTATTCTAATGTTATTCGGAGGGTTATTCTTCCTGAGCAACAATAAATCCCCCAATAATGTTGCTAAAAATAAATTAATTTCCATGAATCATTTTGTTGACACAAAAGCGATTAAATTAGAAATTTATAGACCGAAAATACACTTACTGCAATGCTGTAGTAATGTGGTAGTGCTAGGTTGAAGCCACAAGGATCACTGGGAGATCAGTAATCGATTGAAAAAAACTAGAATTTATTCCCATGTTCACTCTTTAGGTTCAGTTGCAACTAAATCTAGTTGGAATGATTTTATGACATATAATAAAGGAAGGTATCAGGGTTAATTTTATGGAACATAATATATGTTAATCCTAGATTTATCTTGGATACTCCTCTACCTTAAGCAATACAGTGGGTTCTGATTAACCAATTAGTTTTGGTTACATCAATTGGATCTACCAATGATGAATCTATCAAGTGGTTAGGATATTGTACTGACCAATATGAATAATGATCAGCTTCTATATAGAAATAATCCTAGGATAATTGTAATATTCCTTCTCAAATCCAATTAGTTTATGTTCCGTTAATTGCAATTCCTATGTTAAAGTTTGTGCAAAACAAATGTGATGAAAATTATTATTAAACTAATAACTATATATAGGGTAACTGGGGTTCAATATAAAGATTCAATAAGCTCATAAATATTCCAACTCTCAACCCATAACCCTAGATGGATTAGCCATGAATGGCAGTGTCGATAAAAATCAGGGAAATAATACACATGTTATGCATAATAAAGAAATAGATGTGACAAAGTCAATCTAGGATTAAAACAATTGATTATAATGATAAAAAATGGATTAAATTTAAATAAAATAAAAAAAATCATTGTGCACAGATAAATAATGATGAATTATATATGAGTTTTTGGATAATGCAGAGAGTTGATGAAACAGATGTTGAAAATGAAAACAAATTCTCAACAGATACAGAATTGACATGGAATGAATAACATGTCAAAATGGTTTTCTAAAAAAATTAAAGGAACAAATAAAAATATTATTGGAATAAAAATAGATGAAAGAAGGAAAAAATATTGAGAGAAAATTAGAGAAAAAGAAAATGGAAAATTGTTTTGTACTTGGAGGACTATAGAAATAATAATAGAATAGAAAAGTATATGTCATGTACTGGATATAAGTTACTTCTTTCCCAAGGACATTACATCATAAAATTTGTTCCTACACTGTGTATTTGATATCCATAATTATCGTCTAAGAACTAGCTCTTATCTTTGACAAGGTGAGCCTTCAAACATTACACATCATGCAATCTATACTCTTCAAAAGTGTGATTCAATTTTAGCTAGATTCTGATTTTTTAAATCTACATGTCATGAAAAGATTGTATGCATCATAGATTGGATTCACATCATTTAATGTCTTCATTGGATAGTATGTGTCCTTGTAGGCATGGTGTGAATGATGTCTACACATCTTGTAGATGATATAATGCATGTAAAACATGTTTTTTTTCCAATTTTCATCATTTTCTCCTTAGAGTATAAATTTCAGGATTCCCGTGAAAAAACCAGAACACGGTGCATTAATTAATAATCCATGAATAAATTTTAAATAAATTTATAGCATATATATATATATATAATTTCATTTAATCAATTAGATTATTGAATTTCAAGGGTAAAATTCAATATAAGAGGGGTTATAATTAAACAACGTGTGTTTTTAGAAATTATATTTTTTAAAATTAATTTTATTTCATCAATAACTTCTGTTACATGTTGCATCGAGTATAAATGAACCATGATATACTATTAATATTATTATTTAAACATGAATATTTTAATTTTCAATTAAAATTGTAATAAAAATAGGAATAACAAAGTTTGAAAACTAATTTTATAATTTTAATATAATTAAAACACATTGATAATAAGTAATTAATTTTTATTAATGTCTTTACAGTATCTGAAAATGACTTTTTCTCCAAAAAAATATATTTTTTATTTTTGTGAAAAAATAGTAAAATAAATTTTTGAAACATTTTACAAATTTATTAGACAAAATAATATTATATTTTGTAATAATATGAAAAAATTTTCTTTGACTGAATTGTTTATAATTGTCTTTAATGATTTCATTTTTGATGAATATTAAAAAAACTACAAGTTTTTAATAAAAACATTCGATTCGTTTAAAAAATTAAAAAGATAAATTTTATTTTAAGATGTTATTAAAAGTAACATTAGTTTCATTATATCACAATTAATCCATTTTTTTCCTTTTTATTTAATTTTTTTTTTTGATTTTAAAACATTCAATACTAGTAAAACGTTTTCTCTAGAAAACCACTTTTTCATCATGTCTACGAGATTAATTTGTAATTAAATTCTAAAAATTTTATGAATTTAATTTTTTTAAAAAAGTATTAAATAATTTTAATAATAATAATATATATTATTTAGTACGATCAAATATATTTTCCCCCCAATTAATCTGGAAATTAGGAAAAATGAATTACCTCAATTAAGGTTAAAACAAGTTTATCTGGGGTGAAACTAAAAATATAATGTTATATTTTACAATTAAACATGTTTAATTCCTATTGTATTGGAATATTAAAACCATAAAATATATTATATTCTAATATATGAAAATTTTTATGCCTCATGATTGGTAATGACATTCATTATGGATTCTTTTGGAAAATGTACAAGTTGTTTCCAAGTGGGTTCTTTTCCCACTTATAAGAGGAAATCCCTTATCCCATCTTGTTCAGATATCTTATCCATTTTGGTTTATTAAATACCAATCCAAATAATATACATAATTACCTCATCATGTCTTATAGTACTTTTTTATTTTTAATCTGTCTTAAAAATGTTTTAAGTGTAAATCTATAGAAGCTCTCTAAAGAATATTTATAGGTCTTAACCATGCGTTGTCATTTTATTTATTCTCACACCGCCATAAAATATTCTTAAAAAATGAGGATATAACTAAATTATTATATCAACTTTAATTATATGTTATTATTTTAGTTTCATAACCTCTATCTATCCACAATTCCATCAAATCAGAAATGAAATCGCCGATCATGTGTACGACAGACTGCTACCTCACAAAATGATGTAATTTGTTTTCTATCATCACTTGTCAAGACTGGATATATTTATAGATTTAAAACATTTATAAAATATTTTTTAAATAATTATACTTCTCAAAATCACAATATCACATCTACATTCTAATCTTCCTATCTATTGGATGATAATTTCATAGATCGTGCATTCGTGAGGACTACCACCTCCATGAAGCGATCTTATATGTTTTTAATTTAATTTTTACATGGATGGTAATAAGGATATATTTAATAAATTTATATTATAGAAATGATAAATTAATTATTTTTAAAATTTTAATTTATATTTACCATAATTTTTTCCTATCTTTCAAGAAAATAGAAACAACCTTTATATGTATATACGACTTACCATCTTCATGAACAATGTAATTAATTTTCTAAATCTATCATTTATGGATTACACTAAATTAATATATTATGAATATATATAACATTAATATCATTATTAACATTTTGGAGATGATGTATCCAAGATAAAAGTAAAATTAAAAAATACAAAACAAAAACAGACATTAAAAACTGTGAATTTATTACCCGAAAAATGATTTTAACATGGAATTGTTAATAAATGGGTAATAAAAATTCATAAAAATATAATATATTATAGTATATAAATTATTATGGTTTTAAATATATTTATAATAACCCTATACTTATTATACATGTGGTATGGATATTTACAAAGAATGTTGATACTTGAGGTAATGGATTTTTGTCTCAAATTGTCTTCTTTGGGATATATGTTATGTTATGCACCAATCCCCTATTATGAAGTGTATATAAATCCCATTTGAAATATTATGTAAGGAATTAATTAATTCTAATTATACTTTAATTTTCATTTAATTGTATTCTTTCATGGGTCTTCTGATTTAAAATTTACAAAACCATTCCATCAATTTTCACGTAACTTCTATTTCTGCAAAATACATGCCATATTCACCACTTTTTTATTTTATGTGGTGTATATTTTACCATTTAATGAATTTTATGATTATTATTATGAACATTATGTTTATTTACAAATCCATATATTGTTACTTCTTTCACGGGGCTTACAATTCAAAATTTAGCATGGTGGTAAAAGTTTTTTGTTACATTCTCTTAGTTTAACGAGATTTTGTATTATTAAGTTTAAGATAATAAACTTTTAGGGCCCATATACAAAGACATTAATGTATTTTTTTCTCCAAATTTTTATGATTTTATAACACATATTTCCCTTTCATTTTCCTCCCCTTGAGGATTAAAGAGGCCAAAAAATGTTTTTAAGAAAAAATGACATTATTTCTTTCTTAGGTCGAAGATTCATTTTCTTCCATGTTAATATTTTCTAATTTTTTTTAATAAATGTTAGTAATATATTCCAATTATTTTTTAAAAACATTTTTACACATATGATAATTTTTTAAAAATGGTTTAAAATGAATCTTATTTTTAATTTTGGAACTTCTTACTTTATGAATTTTTAATAAAAATGTGAAAAGAATATATGTTTCAACATTTTTAGGAGTGAAAAAATCTTTCTAGAGCCCTGACCACTGAATTATTTGAATAATTCATCACAAGTTATCATTGTTACCTTCAATGAAAAATATTTTCTTTGATATTTGGAAAATTTTTATATTTCAGATAAGTTATTTAAAAAGGGAAATGATATTTTCCTCAAGAATTTTTTAACGATCTTTTAATAGAATTTTTATTTTTGAATGACAAAAATAATTAGAGATAGGTATTTTTTACATGGGACATGATGAATTGTTATAATACATATTCTTAATATATATGGTTTATGATTATGATTATGCAATGTTTATGAATAACATTCATTTTTTGTGGGTAATTCTATGATGGATTAATGAATAGTTTATGAAAAAAATTATTTTCACATATAATGTTATGGTGAATGTTTAATGAATTTGTGGAAAAATTAAGTATTATTTTTATTATTTAATGTGTGGGGTATAATTATATTTCCCTCTAATTTATTAGGTAAATATTAATATATCATGTGGTAGTTATAGGAAACAAGATAATATACATGATCTGTTATAGAAAACAAGATGATGTGATTGATCAACTATAGGAAACAAGTAAGTATACCCGATCCACTATGGGATACTGGTGATGACACCAAATCCATTAAGTTATGGGAAACAAAGAGGGATGTCCGATCCAAAAAATATTTTATTGTCTTAGTAGTAAAATATTAAATATAAAATAGTTCCTATACTAATGATATTGTCATGCTTATATGTCATGAAATTATTGTTAATGATTTCTTTATAAATATTTCTCACGCTTATGAATAATTTATTTTAAATAATAATACATTATTCCTTGAATCATGTTTAAGATCATTGATATATTAGGTATGAAAATTGTATGTTTTGTTCATTATCTCATTCCTGTCTTCTTATAATAATATATTGATATCTCTAATGTTTAAACTAACTAATTATCTAAACACACCCTTTCTTATGTATCTTTTACAAATGTTAGGAATAAATCTTTAAGTAGGGAATGTCTATCAAGTGTTATAAAATGGAATATCTTTATCGGAGATATTGAAGATCATTCATGAAATAGTTGGACTATATGTCTAGTCTCTAAAGATAGTAAATAGTCGTTTGGAGTGTATTTGATAAATTCCTTGAATAATCATCTAAGAAATGTAATGTTTATATATGAAATGTTTGGGAAACTATATAAACAGTGATAAACACATAAAAATATACTATCAAGTTATATCATTTTTATACCTTAATTATTGTTTCTCTTGATTTTATATTCAATGTTTAATCCAAATGATATAAATAGTTTATTAATATCATAAATATTTCAGGATCTCTAATTAATATTCATATATATGTGCTTATATATCATTAAATTCATTATAACAACCTATACAAAATGATAGAATTAATGAATACATCATTATATATTGATCAAGTTATAAATATTATTTTTCTTATTAAGTATTAATTCAATAGAATTATAGGATGATTAGGGAGATCTAGATCCTCTCCCAAATCCAAGTTGCAATCTCCCTCCACCGAGGGATTCATCCTGTCCAATTTTGGGGAAGAAGTCAGAACTCATCGGGAATCAAAGTCTCTCACCTGCTCTTTATGAATACTTTTATCTAGAACAAGTGTTTGTTGGACCAAAAAAAGGAGTGAGATTTGATAGCCTAATGGAATGATTACCTCTCACTCAAAAAGTACTGGTGAGATCTGATGTAGTGAAAGTTGAACCAGTATGATATGCTAGTCTAGACGATATGAGATCGGTGTGGGTTGATCCAGGATCTTTTGGCCTGGATAATGTGAATTCATCGATAGTTGAACCAATATGATCTACTGGCATGGATGATATGCGATCAGTGTGGGTTAATCCTCGATCTGTTTCCATTTGAGAGGTTTTATTTCCTTCTGATCAAGGGGAAGAGAGTGAAGGTACATATCTAGATCCTCCTCAAGCTCTACAGATGGAATTAAATGCTTGATTCTTCTTAGTTCCTCACAATGTTCCATCTAGAAATCATATTTCAAGGAAGGGCGCCCTAACCTTTATTAAAGAATATCCAAAATTTTTAAATGATCAGATTAAAGAGTGTAAACATTCTATAGTTGCTCGAATCACACCATTTGTGCATGAAAACCCCATCAATATTAAGGATCTGTGGAAGTGGATATCACAGGTGTGGGGTTTTGATGAATGGAACATTGTATACATTGGTTTATTTTTTCCTATATTTATTTTCCTCCGTATGACCTAAATCTAAGGGCATAATGTTGTGGTTTTGGGAATCTCAAACTAGGGGTTCTCTTATTTCAATATTGGGACTGATGATTTTATCCATATCAATAATGGAACACGATGTTTCGATCATGGGTTCAAATTAATGGCATGAACTTGTTTTTTTGGCATCTTAATATTCTCTAGGATATCAAATATACTGCTGGAACCCCTATATGGTTAAGAAATGGAACTCAGATTACAAAATATTTTCATTATTCTCATGTTCTGGTTGAACTTTACCTTTTTTCGACCTTAGTTGAAACTATATATATGGTTGGTGGAGATTATAAGTTTGATATTGAGATTGAATATGAATACATGTCAGATATTTGTTATAATTTCATTCCTATTGGGAATATACGAGAAACTTTTCTTATGGGAATGAAATGATCATGAAGTACAAAAATATTGACATAAGCGGGATGATTGAAAAATCATGTAAGATAGTGTACATGGTGCGGTGAATGAACCAATGGGAAATAAGGATGGTGGTGCGCCTCATTTTTATGGGGATATTCATTAATTATTTTAAAAAAAATTGCTGGTGGTGATGGACTGGTCATGGTGGTTAATGGTGAGAACTCCCATGGCAAGGATGATCAATCATTGGAGGGAAAAGGGAATGCATCTTGGGGGTGTGCTATTGAAAACTCAAACAAAGAAGACTCTGAAGGAACCTTTTCCCAGTAAATGGAGAAGTTATTTAGGGATGAAAATAAAAGGCAAGCCATGTGAAAGAAGAAATCATTGGATAAGATTGCATCTAATGTACTTGCACCTGATAGTCAAACCAAAGAACATTCCTTAAACAAAAAAGGAAATAGAAAGATAGAGACAGATGTCTCCCTAGAAAAGAAGATAATATCACATACAACATATATGACAACCCTGCTTTTTATTACAACTTACACATTATTTATTACATAAAACATCAATTGATACAACAAAGATGTTCGAGAGGATTAGTGTCTTTGGGGGTTAGGATCATAACAAAAAAACTTAAAACATGAAATACAACATATTTATTGAAAACATCCTTTATATGACCACTACATTACCTTGTACTTAGTATTGCATGGGATAACCTGGGGACATGCATAAGAAAAGGGTGAGCTATAAAGCCCAGTAAGGGAGTACAGATGGAATAACATGAGGAGTACAATACATGTTAGAAAATAGGAATATCAATAGAGCATAAAATAAACATGAACATAAAGTCATGATAAAGCATGATAATCATAACATGGAAATGTGGCAACAACACTTACCATGGAATTAGCATGAGCTAAGGCTCATTGCACATAAAGCATGAGTAAATCCTCATTGCACATGAATCACGAGTAAACCCTGGTTTCACATGAATTAGCATGAGTCAACACTAATTACACATGAAGTATCATGATGTTATACTTTACCCAATGCACTGGAGCGCTATAAGGGCGCACCCTTCTTAAACATTTCATTTGATGCGTAAGTGTGCCACGGGGATCCTAAAACATGGATTCAAAAAACATAATCGTTTGTTCCATGATAAAGGAATGTGGAATTCATACATGAAACTTTATAATCAATAAGTAAATGTCCATAAAGGTGAATACCCTTGATGGAGAAATGGGAATGGTATTCACTACACAATGGCATTGGCTTAGAAAATTGGTGTGATTTCGGCAGCGTAACGGTGTGACATAAGAATTCATAAAAATGGTTGATGATAGAGAAAGGGGTTCCTCATCATATTTACATGTAATGGAAAGTAAGGCGGTCATATAGATACATGTCCCAACAATTGTAATGGAAGTTAGATTCATGATACAAAAATATTGTTTGAATGTAAAAGAGGAGAGAGAAGTTCCTTTCGGAATTTTGGCATAGTAACAGGTGTACATGGGAGGCATTTAATGAGAGGGAAATGGGTCTCCAATCATTCAAAAAATAAGAGGGCAGTATGGGGGAGGTGCAAAACCATACCCCAACATTAATAATTTAAATTTAAAGGGCAATACAACTTAATAAAAATTGACAAAAAAGAGAAAGGAAGAAAAAACCCTTACTTGGAAGTGTGCTCTCAAAGGCTAGAGAGAGGCTTGTTAGAGGCTTCTTGGGAGCTTGGGGAACCTTGGGAGGATTCTAGAGAGAGTAGGGAAGAGGTTGGACGAAATCCAAGGGATTTTAGTGAGGATGAAGTGGGAGATTTGGTGGGTTTATATAGGAAAGGTGATGGAATTCTTTATTATTTAGGTTTGTGTCCCCTTACATTAAATTAATCCAAAATACAAACCGTCCCATGGTTTTTTCCCATGGTTTTAGGAAAAGGGAAGAGGAAAACATTATTTTATAAGGCCAAAGTCCGAACATCTTAAAATATTAGGGTTGATTATGTGGAGGTGAGTCGCACTCCCATGGAAATTAATTTAAAAAGGAAAAGTGATTAATATGTCTTGAGGGGTTCATTACTGCTTTGAAAAGTAATTCAAACAAACCCAAATCACATTATTTTAATGATAAAACATATATTGGCCGAACATAAGGATTATGGTATTTTATTACATCACCATTGGGTAATTATGATGTCATAAAACACATTATATATCCAAACGGTATTTTAATTTTTACCCAAAAATTTGATTGTCTCAGAAAATTATGAAAAATTCACTGTTGGAAAATTTCGACATCCTGATTCAAAAAATGACATTTATTTTATAGAAATAATTTTTTAATAATGTGAATTTTTACTTTTATAATATAAACCGACATTTATAGAAAATTCATGGGTTTTGACAGATATGGTTTTCAAACCTTAATAAATTTTTTAATTTCATTCATAAAATTATAAGATCATTTATATTCAATAAAAATTAATTTAATAATAATAATAATATTTTATTAAAATATTATTTAATTCAAAAAAATACCTTAATATAATAAAATAGATTTCTTAATTAAATAATAACTAAAAACACCATTTGAACTTTAAAAACTATTTACAATGTATCAAAAATGACTAGAAATTATATTCATTATTATATAAAAAAATAATGCATATGAACATAGTACTACTTATTTGTTACATAATCCCTTAAAATAGCCGCATAAGACCTAAGGGTAAGGTGTGCGATGGTGACAGACTCTTGGGGTGGCTCAGATAACATCGCTCGAGTGATAATTTCAATCAACATCCACTTTTCCCGTAGACAGTCACGTTCGAGCTTGACATAATAAAGCTCAGCTTGGGGTTGGTCAAGGGTGAAGCCCAAGTATACCACCTCATTTCCGAGCTCCGACAAATGGGCTTCGTATGGGGTAATTCTATTGGATGATGCCATCACTTCCATTGTCTGAGTAAGATTGGGTTCATTAAAGCCTTATATTTATACTAATCGTGTGATCACTGTTGAATGGATATATTAACGACGGTCACAATTCATAACATAAAACCAAAGAAGTTGACATCTTATAGAAACATTTTTTTCATAAAGTGACATTTAATAAGATCAAGAGGGATTTCCATTAATAAAACTTTGGGTCGTTATAATATTCCCCCTTCAGAAATTTTGCCCTCGAAAATTTTCCTTTTCCCACACTAAAACAAATGTGGGTAACTCAGCTTCATCATATCCTCCGACTCCCAAGTCGCTTCTTCAATCTTGTGGTTTTTCCACAACCCCTTGACGAGGGGCATTGTCTTATTTCGTAGAACTTTTTCTCTATGATCTAAGATCTTCACTGGTTGCTCCTTATATGAAAGATCATCTTGCAATTGTACCACCTCGGAATAGAGTAAATATGAAGGGTCCGGTATGTACTTCCTTAAGAGGGATACATGAAAGACATCATGCACCTTGGCCATGGTAGGTGGAAGTGCTAGCCGATAGGCCACATCCCCAACACGATCAAGAATCTCGAAGGGGCCGATGTACCTTGGACTTAACATCCCTTTCTTTCCAAACCTCATGACCTTATTTCCATGGAGATATGCGTAGAAAAACACCATGTCTCCAACTTTAAATTCAAGGTCTCGTCGACGATTATCTACATAACTCTTCTGTTGTCTCTGGGCTTCCTTGATATACTGCTGAATGGTTTTCACCTTCTCTACTATTTATTTGACCATTTCTGGTCCAAGAATCTTACATTCAATGACCTCATCCCAACATGTCGGTGTTTTGCACCATTTCCCATATAGGGCTTAATATGGTGCCATTTGGATGCTCGAGTGGAAACTGTTATTATAAGAGAACTCAACCAGAGGAAGATTTTGATCCCATCCTCCTTTAAAGTCCATTGATCATGCTCTCAACATATCCTCAAGTTTTTGGATAGTCCGCTCAGATTGGCTATCAGTTTGAGGATGATATGCCATACTGAAGTTCAGTTCACTATTCAGAGCATGTTGAAGACTCTTCCAAAAATTAGCGGTGAATCTTGGATCTCATTCAGACACAATAGATAGTGGTACTCCATGCAACCTTACCACTTCCCTGATATATATCCGTGCCAGTTGATCCAAAGAGAAATCCTCTCTAATAGCAATGATGTGTGTAGTCTTTGTAAGACGATCCACAACAACCCAGATTGCATTGTTGCCTTTGGATGTCCTTGGAAGTCCGGTGACAAAGTCCATGGTGATGTTCTCCCATTTCCATTCTAGTATGGGAAATGGTTGCATCATCCCCTTAGACTTCTGCCTCTCTGCCTTCACATGCTGACACACCAGACACTTTGATGTATATTCAGCGATCTCCTTCTTCATATTATCCCACCAAAAGTTTTCTCGGAGATCTCGATACATCTTTGTGCTCCCTAGGTGAATAAAGAAATTTGAACTATGTGCATCATCCAAAAGTTCCTTCTTCAGCTCCGGACTTGATGGAACACATAGCCTTTTCCCAAACTGCACAATTCCTTCTTCATTAACATTAAACTCTGAGTATTTTCCCTTTTTGATAGCTGCCACTTTTTCTTGAATTCCCACATCATCCTTTCGAGCATCCTTTAACCTTTCCAAAAGAGATGGTGGAGAAATCACTTGTGAAAGGATTGATGATTTTCCCCTTTTTATAATTCCCACATCCATCTTCATCAAGTCTAAGAAGATTGGATCCTTCTCAATTCTCATCATTGATAGAATGACTGGATCCTTTCTACTTAGGGCATCTATCACCTTGTTCACTTTCCCATGGTGGTAATGTATTGAACAATCATAATCCTTGATGAGCTCTATCCATATTCTCTAGCACATATTAAGCTGTTTCTATGTGAATATATATTTAAGACTCTTGTGGTCAGTATATATCTCACATTTCTCTCCATAGAGATAATGGCGCCATATTTTTAAGGCAAATATCACCGCCTCCAACTCCAGATCATGCGTTGGATAGTTTCACTCATGGATTTTCAACTGCCTTGAGGCATAGGATATCACTTTATCATTCTGCATCAGCACGCAACCTAAGCCCTTCTTTGAGTTATCACTGAATACCACAAAAAGTTCCCCACTTGTTGGTAAAGTAAGCACGTGCACAGTGATAAGCCTCCTTTTCAAATCCTTGATGCTCTCTTCGCATTCATCACTCCAAACTAACTTTACTCTATTTCTAGTTAGCTTGGTAAGAGGGTTGGACAATCGTGATAAATTTCTCATAAATCGTCGATAATATCCAGCGAACCCCAAGAAGCTACGGATATCCATTACCGATGTTGGCCTCAGCCATCCCTCAATTGCATCTGTTTTGGAGGGATCCATAGATATCCCATTACTTGTGAGGATATGTCCCACGAATGAGGCTTCCTTCAACTAGAACTCACACTTTATGTACTTTTCATAGATCTTCTCCTTGCGCAAAGTCTCTAGTACAGTTCTTAAATGCTCTCATGATCCTCCTTGGTTTTGGAGTATATTAGAATATAATCTATAAAGACTACCACAAATTTTTCAAGGTAATCTCTAAAGAATCTATTCATTAAGTCCATGAGGATTTCTGGAGCATTGGTGAGTCCGAAAGGAATTACAATGAATTCAGTGTGCCCGTATCTTGTACAAAAAGTAGTCTTGGGGATATCTTCCTTATTCACCCTTACTTGATAATATCCCGACCTCAAATCAACCTTGTAGAAGTATTGTGCTCCACGCATCTGACCAAACAAGTCATCGATTCTTGGGAGAGGATACTTGTTCTTTATCATGATTTTGTTAAGTTCACGATAATCGATGTAGAGCCGCATTGATCCATCCTTCTTCTTGACGAAGTGGACCGGTGCACCCCATGGTGAAGCACTTGGGTGTATAAACCCTTTATCCAGATTCTCCTGTAGTTGTTTCTCCAGCTCTTCAATCACAACAATAGCCATTCTATATGGAGTCTTGGATATTGGTAATGCCCCAGGTATAATTTTAATTGAGAACTCAACATCTCTTCTAGGAGGAAGACCAAGCAGTTCCTCGGGAAACAATTCCGAGAATTCCCTCACAATAGGCATTTCTTCAAGGATGGTTTCTTCTTTGGACTCAATCATCTGAGCTAGATACGTGTGATCATAGGTCAGTAATATCTATGTTTGAGATGATGGAGCTAAGGGATATTCATCTTCCTCCTGGAACTTGTAAAGAATCGGGGGTTGATTCTCCATATAGAGTGTGATTTCCCCCTCACGACAATTTATGTTGGCTCTATATAAGTAAAGCCAATCCATGCCAAGAATTGAATCAAATTCCACCAGAGGGAGTATGACGAGGTTCTCTGGGAAATTAAATCCACGGATTATAACAGGGGAGGACTTATACTCATGGGATGCAATGATTTCCCCATTTGCCATACTCACCAACATCTTTACTTCCATGATTTGTGGTGGTGCTGGTATTGTTCTACTAAACTTTTGATATATAAATGAATGCATAGAACCTGAATCAAAAATTACGTTCGCTGTTCTTGAATGAATAACTAGCGTACCTATCACCACTTCATTGTTGGGGTTCACTTCAGCAGAAGTGATGGAAAAAGCTCTTCCTTGCTATCTTGGAGGTTGTTGGTTGCCTCCGATAACCCTTGGATTAGGGCACTGATTTGAAAAATGATCAGGTACTTTGCATTTATAGCATTGAACAACGCGTTCCTCTCCTCTGTCGCAGCTGTGGGTCCTTCTTGTTGATAGTTAACAGCTAGGTGCCCTTCTCTTCCACACCTAAAGCATTTTCTTGTCCCCTTAAGGCAATTTCCAGGGTGCTTCTTTCTGCACTTTTGGAAAGTGGGGTGGTGGAACTTCTTAGCGCTGTTGGATTTATCCATCGGACCACCAGAATTGAAGTCTACCTTATGCTTATTGTCCCCATGATACCCTTGTGATTCTCTGATATCCATTTCGACCTTGATGGCACATCAGACAATTTCCTCATAGCTGTTGAAGTCACGGATCGTTAATGCTTTCCGCAAGCTAGGATTCATCCCACCAAAGAAGCGGTCAACCTTGCATTCGGGGGTAACGAAAAGACGGAAGCATATCGTGTAAGCCTTTTGAAGTTTTACTCATACTGTCCAACAGATTCTTCATCTTTTTTCTTGAGGGAATGGAAGTCCCTTTCCATATTAAACCGGAGGGTGCGCGGAAAATATTTATCGAAAAACATCTTCCGGAATTCCTTCCATTCCAAAGCATCAATCTCCTCGTCAGGCTTCTTATTTTTTATCAACATCCACCATTGATAAGCTTCACCCTCCATACGATAAGAAACCAGGAGAACCTTCTCTTGTTCAGAACATTGGAGGATGGAGAAGATATTTTCAATGTAGTTGATCCATTGTTCAACGATCATGGGATCAGATGATCCACTAAAAGTAGGAGGCCTTTGTCTTAGGAAGCTCTCGATAGCGACTTGTTATTTCTTGGGGGGGGGGGGGTTGAAAATTAATATTGACCCGTGTTTCTATTCAAAACGTGAGTAAGCTGAGAGAGAATCATGACAAAGTTCACGATTCCAGCTCCCATTGGATTTGGCATCTCATTAGTACAGTCATCACACTGATCTTCACAACGGTTGTTAGCCCGAGTCCTCCTATTACCGGCCATTGGCTGGAATAAAAGTAAAGTTAGGGGTAACACATAGAGGGTAATCAAAAGACAAAACTTGATGACTTATAAACAAACTTTCATTCCCTTAACTCCTGAGTCTATAGGCTTCAATCTAGTATTTTCATGATCCACTTTCGAACATATATTCTTAGGGGCATTTTTTTAATTCCCTTAATAAGGGTTCATACTAAGCTTGTGAATTTACCAAAGCATATCCCCTGGGAGTGTCGGAACCAAGAGTGCAGCAAGGCCTGTTGTCGTGCACCAGTTCCCGATCGAGTCTAGCTCAAAGCAGTGTTTTTGGGTATCACCCCTAGGATACATCTGTGCCAGAGCTGCCTCTACCTGCTTGTATCCAGACAGGGATGTATTTTCTTGATAAACCACTTACTCAATACTTAACAAAACATAGGGATATTTTTGTTATACTTAGTATTATCTCTAAGGCCTTACAAGGGTTTTTCTAATCATAATCCCAAAAATAACCAAACCTATCCTCTGATACCAACTATGACAACCCTGCTTTTTATTACAACTTACACATGATTTATTAGATAAAACTTCACTTGATACAAAAAAAGAAGATCGAGAGGTTTAGTGTCTTTGGGGATTAAGATCATAACAAAAAAACTTAAAACATGAAATACAACTTCTTTATTGAAAACTTCCTTTACATGACCACTACATTCCCTCGTACTTAGCATTGCATGGGATAACCTGAGGACATGCATAAGAAAAGGGTGAGCTATAAAGACCAGTAAGTGAGTACACATGGAATAACATGAGGAGTACAATACATGTTAGACAATAGGAATATCAATAGAGAATAAAATAAACATGAACATAAAGGCATGATAAAGCATGATAATCATAACATGGAAATGTGGCAACAACACTTATCATGGAATTAGCTTGAGCCAAGGCTCATTGCACATAAAGCATGAGTAAATCCTCATTGCACACGAAGCACGAGTAAACCCTCATTGCAATTGAATTAGCATGAGTCAACAATAATTTCACATGACGTATCATGATACTATACATTACCCAATGCATTGGAGCACTATAAGGGTGCACCCTTCTTAAAAATTTCATTTCATGCATAAGTGTGCCACATGGATCATAAAACATGGATTCATAAAACATAATCATTTGTTCCACGATAAAGGAATGTGGAATTCATACATGAGACTTTATAATCAATAAGTAAATGTTCATAAAGGTGAATATCCTTGATGGAGAAATTGGCATGGTATTCACTACACAATGGCATTAGCTTAGAAAATCGGTGCGATTTCGGCAGCGTAACAGCGTGACATAAGAATTTATAAAAATGGTTGATGAGAGAGAAATGGGTTCCTAATCATATTTAAATGTAATGAAAAGTAAAGAGGTCATATAGATACATGTCCCAACAATTGTAAGGGAATTTAGATTCATGATACAAAAATATTGCTTGAATGTAAAAGAGGAGAGAGAAGTTCCTTTCGGAATTTCGGCATAGTAATGGGTGTACATGGGAGGCATTTAATGAGAGAGAAAGCAATCTCCCATCATTAAAACAATAAGAGGGAAGTATGGGGGAGGTAAAAAACCATACCCCAACATTCATAATTGAAATTTAAAGGGCAATACAACTTAAAGAAAATTGACAAAAAAGAGAAAGGAAGAAAAAACCATTACTTAGAAGTGTGCATCCAAAGGCTAGAGAGAGGCTTGTGAGAGGCCTCTTGGGAGCTTGGGGCACCTTGGGAGGATTCTAGAGAGATTAGGTAAGAGTTTGGACGAACTCCAAGGTATTTTAGTGAGGAGGAAGTGGGAGCTTGGGTGGGTTTATATAGGAAAGGTGAGGGAATTCTTTATTATTTAGGTTTGGGTCCCCTTACATTAAATTAATCCAAACCACAAACCATCCCATGGTTTTTGCCCATGGTTTTTGGAAATTGAAAGAGGAAAACATTATTTTATAAGGCCAAAGTCCAAACTTCTTAAAATATTAGGGTTTCTTATGTGGAGGTGAGTCACACTCCCATGGAAATTAATTTAAAATGGCAATGTGTTGAATATGTCTTGAGGGGTACATTAATGCTTTGCAAAGTATGTCAAAAAAACCCAAAATCACATTATTTTAATGACAAAACATATATTGGCCGAACATAAGGATTATGTTGTTTTATTACCTCACCGTTGTTTCATTATGATGTCATAAAACACATTATATATTTAAACAGTTTTTAACTTTTACCCAAATATTTGACTGTCTAAGAAAATTATGAAAAATTCCCCGCTGGATAATTTAGACATCCTGATTACGGAAATGACTTTTATTTTATCTAAATAATTTTCTAAATATGTGAATTTTCACTTTTAAAATAAAAACCGACATTTATCGAAATTTCACGGGTTTTGACAGAAATGGTTTTCAAACCTTAATAAAAAAGATAATTTCATTCATAAAAATATAAGATCATTTATATTCAATAAAAATTAATTTAATAATAATAATAATATTTTATTAAAATATTATTTAATTCAAAAAAATCCCTTAATTTAATAAAATATATTTCTTAATTAAATAATAACTAAAAACCCCATTTTTATTTTAAAAACTATTTATAATGTATCAAAAATGACTAGAAATTATATTCATTATTATATAAAAAAATAATGTACATGAACATAGTACTACTTATTTGTTACATAACCCCTTAAAAAAGAAGCATAAGACCTAAGGGTATGGTGTGTGATGGTGACAGACTCTTGGGGTGGCTCGGATAACATCGCTCGAGTTGTAATTTCAATAAACTTCCACTTTTCCCATAGACGGTCACGTTCGAGCTTGACATAATGAAGCTCAGCTTGGGCTTGGTCAAGGGCGAAGCCCAAGGATTCCACCTCATTTTTGAGCTCCAACAAATGGGCTTCGTATGGGGCAATTTTACTGGATGAGGCCATCACTTCCTTTGTCTGAGTAAAATTGGGTTCGTTAAAGCCTTATATTTATACTAATCATGTTATCACTGTTCAACGGCTATATTAACAATGGTCACAATTCTTAACCTAAAATCAAAGAAGTTGACATCTTATAAATTTTTTTTTCATTAAGAGACATTTAATAAGATCAAGAGGTATTTCCATTAATGAGAATTTGGGTCGTTACAACATATCCTCATTTTCCTAACCCTAAGGGTAATCCTCTCTTGGATAATCATTTGTGAAGAGAAGAAAACGAAGGGGATTGGCCACAAACTAAGACATGGAAACATGGTTGTAACTTGAAAAAAACGTTCCCGAGGATGTGGCTGAGATGATTGGGCATGTGGTCGTGGAAGGTCTATTTGGTATTCTTATAAGGTTCTCACTCTGGAGAAATTTAAACTCGTGGAAAATTACTATGTACTTTTCATCCAAAATTATTCATATCCATAATGGGAATTTGTGGATGATTCCACAGAACAAGATTATGGGGATTCTCGATTCTTCTTCTTTATTGTATTCTATTTTGGAAGAGGGATTTCAATTTATTTGAACCAATAAAATATCTATTTTTTTCTATATTTTATTTTTCAATAAATTTTTGTAGGAGCAGGTTCACCTGGCTCCTGGAACATTTGGGTAATGAACCATAATATGCTTTCTTATTACCATGTTTTTTCATGGGTTGTGTTGTTTGTATGTTCATGGAACATTATGAGACTTCTAACTCTCCTTAAATTTCTCATTTCTAAACATATATATATTTAAAATATCATACTCACCAAGGAATGGACTACATTTTCCATGAATTGATTTTGAACATCATATATCTAATAGTTTAGTTTCTTGTAAAAACAATTTCTCTACCACAACATAAAACTCATTATCCACATTTAACACAGTATTATTGGAAAATATATTCCTCTAAAATCGATTTTTTATACAATTATTTGTTATTCATCTCTATTTTAGATAATTAGAATATTAAACAGTTTCTCCTCTTTGATATCCACTATGACATGGTCTTATATAAAATATTATTAGATCATTAATTTAAAAATATATAACAAAAAATTTTAGGATCTATTAAAATTTTCATTGAGTGTAGAGTACATTAACTTCTTTATATTTAAAAATTAACCCATGGGGAATTATTATATGCATTATTTCTATTCTAGTATGTGTTATGATGTGGTATATATCAATATAACGTGGTTTTATCTATTTATTCCATAATTTATTTAATTCCTTCTCAAGTCTAAGAAACTATTCCACATATGTTTTAAGGATTTTATAATATATTTCATCATTTGATATATGTTTTAAAATATTAATGATAAAATAAATAATATTTAATTATGAATAACTATCTACTCCTTTGGGTTTTTTGAAAATAACTTCATTATTTGATCCAATCACTTTTTCAAAAAACTACCAAATTTAATAGTGATTAATGATATGAGATATAAAAACATCATTTATTCTAATATGACATGATTTTTAACTAGGATGATGAAAAAGTCTAATAAATCCATTTGGTGATTAAATTAAAATAAAAATTAATATAACTAAATTAATCCTTAAATATTTTACTCTAGGTAACTCCACAAAACATAAAAACTCTCCCAAAAAAATTATGAAATAATATACACTATGTTATTTATTAAAGAGAAATAAATTAGTATTTTTGGGCATTTAATTTACTAAGATATATTTGTAATCTCCCTCTTTTATCAAATAACCACAATTTAACATTTTTTATAGTTATATTAAAGAAAAAATCACTTTTAAATAGATAAAAAAATTTAATGATAACCATAATATAAAAAAATAAACATTGGGATGATAATGGGTTTTACAGAAATCTTTAATTTAATGGAGATTGTTAAACTATGAGAGAATGCCTATTATTTTGAGAACAATCCATTATAATCCATTTTTTCATCACATAAACTAGTTAATATTTTATCGAGAGAGATGTCTCATCTTAATAAATGGGTATTTAAATTTCGATTTGATAATGTTATAATTAATATTAATGTTATTTTTTCTTAAATATTAAACATAATTGTATCCAAAATTTATTTCAATTGAAATATATAAAATGATATTAATCCAACAATATATCTTTTGAATATTTTCATCATGTTTTGTTTCATATATATGAGTTATGTAGAAGCTTGAGTAACAATTATAGTGTGGTAACTAGGAGGTTGTGTGATGTGTTTCTTGACAATAGTTGTTGATTTTTTTGTCTTACTATTGGATTTTTTGAGGATGTATGTAAATGAAAAACAAGGAATTGTTTTTTTAAGAATTTCAGCAGGAGAAACTAGAATATTATATATTTAGATTATTGATAATAAATAATCACATGATATGAATTTCTTATAGGTAGATGAACGTATTTAAAATCCAGAAAGTATTCAGGAAGTAGTAGTAAAGTATTTTTATATATTGAAATCCATTGATGGCATGCATTGATTTGGTCTATCAAAATAAATGAATGATGGTAATGTTTATGTAAATATATTTTGGGTGTTTATTGTATTAGTATCTTGGAAGTTTATATTACATATCCTGGGGAAAGGTAAAAATATTTGAGTTGATCAAGAAATTATTATGGGAAACTAATGTTTGAATATACTAAAGTAATCTATGAATATTATATAAAAGGATATGGGATTGGATGATGTATTGAAATGGCATTAATACATTGAAAGGTCATCAATTATGGATAAATAGAGTATGGAAGAGTAACCTTGTCACAATAATATAGGCCATGTCATGAATGATGTTCCAATGTTAAAATTCATGATGTTTTATTATAGTTTCTAAATTTTAGGGTAAAAAGATTGGAGTAATTTTAATGTTATTCCAATAAAAAGGTTGGATACTCACAACAGGAACACACATTTATCATTTCTAGCTTGTGATCTATTCTATGTATGTTTGTCCAAATAATTTTGGTATACATCTAAGGGAGTGATGATTTTACCATATTTTGGGGTGATGGAAATAAATTCATGAAAGAGTGAAGCTACATGAGTGTTTTATAGTGGTACATGAAATCAAGTAATGGAAGTATTCATAATAAATTATATTTATGTAAATTTAGAGGGAAAAAAGAAAAAAATAAATGTATAGTTCAATAAATTAGTGTTATATGTATCAGAAATGTTGGATCAATTACCAGGAAAGTGGAGTTGAAAAAATGTGAAGTTCATAGTTTCGTTAAATTTCAATAGTTTCAAAAAAATATGATGTTTTGGAAGATAAAAGAAAGAGACAAGGAAAATGAATATTTATGAGAGAGATAAAGGGAGGAAAATAATATTAATTTATCAAAGTGATGGTGTGATAAATAATTTACAAGATCCATTGTGTTTTTTAGTGACATCTATAAATATCATAGTTCCTAAAATATGCAGTTTGTGTATACAATTGTTTTGTGAATGATAGCATTGGGCGAATGAATTGTCTACCACGTATCCATTTACATGGATTTATAAGGATATTCATATAAAAACTAAATATTCATTGATTTAATAATGTTTCAATAATCTATCCATGTTGAGTGAAAATAAATATCGAGTTTCACTGTCATATGAGGATGGTTGAAAAAATAAGAAAACAATCATAATAGAAATAATTATAATTTTGAATTTTATTCATCTAGAGTAGTTTTTTTCTATTTTGTTATTGTGTAATTAAAATTTTCCACCCTCATATTATTGTGTTGATCTTATTAAGAATAAAAAAAGTTAGCATATTAATAAGCCTTTGAAATAAGAATCATATCACAAGCTATGATTTAAGAAGAGTCTCATACTGGAAAACTAGAAACCATCATTTACCTAAACTGTTGAAGAGGCCATAATCATAATAAATTGAGTCTTACCATAATCAAATAATTGATAAAAAGGAATATGTAACACTCTAATATTCTAAAATTTAATTATCCATTAAATAAATACAATTTGGAATTGATGTTTTAACATATAACACTAAACTAAAATGAATATGTGATACCATTAATGAAGATAATATTCTGATTATTAAGTGAGACCATTTAAATATAGTAATTGAATTCGATAATATGAATAAAAAGTAAATATTTTTTGATATCTATGTATAAATTTAAAAAATATGGTATTCCAGTAATAATTTTGTAATAAAAAATTTGTTTAAATCAATAACAAATAATATAATTTTATGATTATAAGTTTATTTTCATAAAAATAACCTTTTTAAGCGGAATGCAATTTCATTTTAAGATTCAAAATATATATATTTTTAATATTTATTAATTATATTATTAATATTAATAATATATTAACCCAAATTTATTATGTAATTGAAATAAAATAAGAGTAACAATAGTTAATATCTAAAAAATCCTTTTCTTATTAAAAATATTTTTAATAACGTTTATATGTTTTTATACACAATTTATTTTCTAAAAAATATAAATTTAATTTTACCAGATTACCATAATTTATGTATTTATAATAATAATTTATCTTAAGATTGTTATATTCTTAATTATCAGAAATAATTGATTTTTAGTTAAATATTGAAAAATAATATATTTATAAAACCATAGAATTTATTAATTTATCAAGAATTACAAGTAAAAAAATAATAAAACATTTTAGTTGTGCAGTAAAATTTTTAATTTAAAAATACTTTGATAAATTTTTAAAACCCATGTTATATATTTCCCAACTGAAGTAATATTTAAAGTGTTTTTTTCTATTTATTTTATCTAAGTATCCAAAAGGTAGAATTGGGTTTAGGATTGTTTTATAAGCCACATTAATCATATTTTGATAATAATAAAGAAAATAATTTCATATAAATTGTAAACATAGTTAATTTTATATTAATAGTAACTTTTAATCATAAAAATATACTTTTACTAAATATGGGTTTTATGCATTATGTGCACTAATATTACAATGAAATTTTATCACCCCAAGAAATTTTATGCCAAAAAATAGATATAATTTTTTTAATTATTATGTCCAAAATATGTAATAAGTCTCAATTTATTTTTTCCCATAATATAATTATACACAGGTAATACTGTAATTACCATGATAAAATCCAAACATGGTAGAAGGTAAAAATCAATGAGTGACCATAAAAAAGTGAAAACATGCATAAAAATGATTAGTTTATTCTTGGTCAACCTAATTATTTACACCTGTCCATTATTTTAAATTATTGGATCCATTTTATCCCTTAATATTTAATTTTCCCATTATATTATCACATAAATTCCACTTCCTCCATGTATAAATGTATCCTTTATGACCTCACTTATCCTAACTCCTAAAGAAAAATTAAATGAAACAAACTATGAATAAATTTGTACCGAACATTCTGGGACACGTAATTCTGGTTCTCGACATCTCAAAACACCAACCTAAAAAGGATTAATCCTTTTTTCCAAGTATTTTTTCATGTATGAAGTTTTAAAATCGTAAATACACCTTTTATATTATAATTATATATTTTTTATTCTATATCCACCTCAAGTTCTATTTTATTAATTTTATTAAAATTTAATTAATTTAATTAATATAATTCAATATTATTTTGAAGAGGATATAATAATTTACTACTCTTTATATTTTACTTTGATAATTGTAATGACTCGTAAAATTTAATGGAAATTGTTTCTTATTTTTCTTTGGGATTTTACAATAACGCAGTTTCTGACGGCGCCTGATTCCGAGGCCCGTTGTGCCTGGAATTAATTTCCGAAGTTAGGCTCAGGTACGTTCAGTGAACGAACGATCGGGTTTTTCTAACTTTTGAACCGGTGCTCAGAATCGAATTCCAAGGGCACCGATGAAACCGCAGCGCCGATAATTGCTTCGAAACACCTTTTCCGGATTTGCGTTTTCATGAGAGAGGTTGATAAAAATTTTGGAAGATAGAATAAAAATTTAACTAAAATTTTTATTTTCTCTAAGTGGATTTAAGCTTTGGGTGGAAGTTGGGTAACTACCCAACTTCCCATGGAAGGATATGAGAGTGGTGGGGCCCACACGAACCCCATCCCTTAACATTCCTTAACTCCCTCAACTAACAATTAAATTTGATAACTTAAGTTTTGATAACTTATGATATTAACGAAGTGTGCTTAATGTGAGTGTTGGAATTTCAAACTCTTGAATTTCAAACCTTAAGGTGTGTTAATAAAATAATTAAGGGACTTGTTTTATTTTGGGTTGGAGGCTTGTTGCTTGAGAGATTTTGGAGAAAAGCAAAGGGAGACTTGAGTTTCTTCATCCTCTTCATCGAAGAACACGAAGAACGCGAAGAACGCGAAGAATGCCGGATTCCTCGGAGGTCGACGTCTCCTTCCGCGATGTCTCCTTCTGCAACGCCTCTTACCGCGACGCCGACAACGTCTTCTTTTGCGACGTCTCTTTCCGCGATGAATCCTCGTTCGACGAACCTCCGTTCAAGCTACGCTCGATGTAGGGGTTTATGCGTTTTCTTTTCATGATTTAGTCCTGTTCATTATCCACGTATAATTGGACCGCATGCTATCAATTAACAGGAGGAGGTCGGACCGCACAAACATGGCCGAACCCCTCCCTTTTATTTTCTTGTTGTTGCAGTACGACGTGAAGTAAAGCGGTGTCGTCGCACCGCGTGGGAACGAATGACAAGAATGTGCAATGCCGACGTGCCGTGTTTTTTTATTAAAATATGAACCAAGTCGTGGCGCCGTCACGCTGCGCTGGAGAACCTCAAAAGCACCGCGGCCTGAGCGGGGTCGCGGTGGAGGGATGTTGTGCCATCGCGCCACATCAGACAAATGAAGGCCGCGTCGGAGCGTGGGAACCGGCAGCCGGAAATGGGACTCCGGCTTCGGAGCAGGACCGGTGGCCGGAAATGGGCCACCAGTGTCAGAGCAGGGAGGGGACCGGCCGTCGCCGGTCCTGTGGTGGAAAAACCCGGCCAACCGGGGTGGGCCGGCCGGGCAGGAGAGGAGTCGGGGGTTAAAACTCCCAGCCGGCCAGCTAGCGGCCTCCATTAAGGGGGGCCGTGGTTAGAAAACATGGGGGGGGGGGGCTCCCCCCTCAACAAACCGAATGGCTCGGCCATTCGGCCGAGCCAGATGGTGCCGCGCCAAGCCAGGCAGACCCAGGGGGTCTCGGGCCAGGTCGGTCCGGGCCCGAAACCCCCGTTTTCGGAACCATTATGTTATTTTGCCTATATCTCAGGCTATGGACCTCCGATCATGCACCAACAGTTGCGATGTGATCCTTGGATCAAGACGGTTGTTTCGGTATATCGCACTCAAGGTTTCGGAATACATTGGGTTCGGCCGGGTTGGTTCGTACACGAAACCAACCGGGCCCTCAGAGCGGAAACACTCATATCTTGAGTTCCTGACGTCCGATTGACGTGTCATCAACTTCGTTGAATTTCTATTGATGAGACAGAACTTTTGGCTTAATCCGCTCGAGGTTTGGACGTCGTCAGAGTGTGGTCGGGATGGTTCGCTCACGAAACCAACCGGGCCCCTGGAACGAAAAAGCCAATAACTCACAGACCGGACGTCCAATTGACGCGCCGTCTGTCTCGTTGAATTTACTCTTAATGAGACAGAACTTTTGGCATACTTTGCCTGAGTTTTGGTTGCTGTTGGATAGTGGTCGGGTTGGATTGTACCCAAAATCCAACCGGGCCCTTGGAACGAAAAAGCTGAAATCTTTCAGACCAAACGTCCGTTTGACGAACCGTCAGCGGCGTTGGTGATAACGTTGAGAAACGGTCCCTATGAGTATACAATATGAGAGTTCGGGGTACAGTTGAGATACGGCTGGTTTGGTTCGCACACGAAACCAACCGGGCCCCTAGAACGAAAAGGTTAATAACTCACAGACCGGACATCCGATTGATGCACCGTCTATTGGGTTGAGACCCCTATGATGAGGCGGTCCATTGAGATACTTCTTCCTGGGACTTTGAGATACTTAGAGTATTGACCTGTAGCTCGTGGAGTGGACCCTCCCGGAGACGAGTGTTCGGAGTACGGAGACTGTGTAACCGACTGAGACCTGACGACTTCTTGGCCGGATCGACTTGGAGTGAGTCGACTAGCCCAGTGGATGGAGCACTAAATTGTTTGGGTGCAGACCCATGGTGGACTGAGCACTACCTGTGTGACAGTGTAGACCTGTGGTACTCATCCGGAGAGTACCTCTGCAGGCTACTAGGGGGTGTGCACTACTGTGTTTGGGTGGCATACCCCGGCGGGAAGCACTACTGTATTTGGGTGGCTGACCCGTGGTACTCGATAGGAGGTGTACCTCAGCAGTCTTAGGTAAGTGAGCAGCATCTCGGAGTCGTGACAGGACCAATGTACACTCCAGAGACGGGGCTCTTCAGCAGTTATAGTTTTGATAATGAAAATCCTGGTTTGAGGTGACTCTAAGACCTTTTTGTTTACCTCATGATTTAGATGGGTCACTTGTTAACTTAAGTATATGTACGGGCATATACCTGGGTATTGGTTATCTGTTGATTTCATAATCTTTTTGTTTCCTCATTATTGAGATGCCTTACTTGATAACTTATGTATATATATGGGAATATTCCTAAGTAGAGGTTATCTGTTGAGATATTCTTTTTGGTTATACTTGTTGGTTTTAGTGAGACCTTGAGGGTCTCGGGGTCCCTACTGAGTATCGTTATACTCACCCCTGCACGGGCTATGCCTGCACCTCATTGTGTTGGTTGTAGACGATGGGTAGAGCTGCCGGAGGCCGAGTGTTCGAGGACAAGACGGTACCCGGAGGTGGACCACATGACGAGTCAGTATCCAGAAGTGGACTTCATGGCGAGACAACACTCGAAGGGAGTTGACAGGAAAGAACATTGAAGAGCTCCGCTATCTGTACCTACCCTTCAGGTAGGATCTGTGGTGGACGATCCAGGAGCTCTGCTATTTGTACCTACCCTTCAGGTAGGATCTGAGGAGGATGACCCATGAGCTGCTTCTTTCTTCCAGCTGTTTGTCTTTTTCATTTGTAGCTGTACTTTCAGTTGGGTTTGTATTCTGGCCCATTTATTTTTCAGCACTTTCATTTGTACTTAGTGTTTTACCTCTGCTTGTACTCTGTGATGTTTTGTTTACTTTTATAGAGGCAATGCCTTCCCAGTTATCGGGATTTACGCCTTTGGTGGTAGTCGCCAGCCCGTGGCCTATGGAAGGTGGGTTTGGGGTAGTCACGACACGGGCACCGAGGACGGGTCGTGAAAAATTGGTATCAGAGGATTCGGTTCTACCGCAAAACATATAACTATGATATTTTCTTTCTGTGAATCAATAATGTTAAGAGTACTGAGTGTAGTTTTCAGTATAGGGAGTCTAGTGTTGGTGTGGGCGGCCGACGTATCCATACACCAGGACCCTGACAACTGATTTCCGACTTTGTGCACGAAAACACTAATTGCATGTGTGTTTCCAGAAGTTTTTAAATGTCAGCTCAAACCAGGTCAGCTCACCAGGTATGATCATTTGATCGTGTCACATTGTTTCTTTCAGGATGTCTTTTCACAGACGACCAGCTAGAGCCCAGAGGGATGTGCGTACTGACAACCTACCGAGTGACGAGGCTTTTGTACAAGGCCCTCTTGCAGTTGAGGCACCAGTGGAGGAACCAGTGGTAATACCATACATTGGGCCACCGATGCCACCAGCCCCATAAGTTGGTGATGCACACCACTTGAGTGCGCTACAAGAGTTCAGCACCAGAGGCCACCCAGGTTCCGGGGAGAGACGGACCCGCAGGGAGCTGAGGATGGCAGGAGGCTGTGGTAAGAGTCTTCAGGCTAGTGGGGACGCCTGCAGACTTCATGGTGATCTTTGCTGCCAGCCTTCTTCAGGTAGCAGTAGGCAGGTGGTGGGGCTACTTGTTCCAGTTTTTCGATGGGATGACCTTCGCATGGGAAGACTTAGAGACCTTCTTCAGGGTGGAGTTTGTGCCAGTAGCTCTACACCCCAAGCGTGTACAAGAGCTGTTGCCTTTTCCGCGTGTCTTTCGATCAGTATCCGAGTCATCTGTGGGTAGTAGACAGATGATGCAGAGGTCCAAGAGGACCATACCAGCAGTTGGGCGATCTCGGGTTTTAAGACCGGTGGTGCGGGGCACCCAGGGTGGGGTCAGATCCAGCCGTACGAGGAGTAGGAAGTGTTATGAATGCGGCAGGAAGGGTCACCTGGCACGTGACTGTCCGACCCCCCTGCACTGTCGATCTGCAGGCGTTGGAGGAGCCACCGAGGCAGAAGCAACGACGAGTGCTTGAGCAACAGCCGAGCAGTGGACAAGGTAGTAGAGCTCCGGGAGCAGGTGGATAGGAGCGGAACTAGTGGATACATCCCTTGTACATTTAGTTCCATATTATTGTTGTATTCGTGTCATTGTACTATGAGCTGCAATAATAATAAAAAGACACTTATCTTTGTGATGTTTTCTTTCCTGTGCCTTTGTTTGGTTGATACTGAGTGGTCCCGGTTTTAACTGTTGACTTGAACCTCACTTTTGAGATTTCTACTGGAGGAGACCCAGTGACCTCACACTGATGCCGACTGTGTGACTCGACCCTTGGAGGCGAGAGTGACAGCTGGATCTCTTGGTAGTTACGTCGAGGCCTTACGACGTCATCTATGGCATGAATACATCATTCATGTCAGGATTGACTATATTTGGCAATGGAAGTGGTTCATCCAGGGGATGAGAAGGAGTTTCTCTTTTCGGAAAAGGAGAAATTTTAGCATCTCTTCTACATCATAGGCAAAGAAGGTGAAGATCATCCAGGAGCAGATGAAGACCGCACAGTGCAGTAATGAACAGGAAACTGGCGCCGGTCTTAGAGACCCGAACGCGTTTAATGTTTCATGAAGAGGAAGCTTTAAGGAGAGATGAGTCTGTGAAGTAGCAGATGTGGAGGCCGATCTAGGAGAGTAGCGTGAGGTGGTGAACATCTTAACATGCTACAACCACCCGCCTTAGTTATCCCCACCAGGATCAGGGAGCTGGAGGGTGGAGGGAGAGTACGGCTCCATGCGGACAAGGAGTGTGACCCAATGGCTCTAAAAATGATTCAAGGGATAGTCTGTGTCCATTAATAGATTCTGTAGTTACAGACGGCGATATGAATCATTCCTTTCTTTCACAAATGTTGTCCCAGACCTAGAGTTTCTGGTAAGCCTTGGACATGACCCTCACGTCTGGAGATACCTTGAGTGGAGACTCGATAATCACACTTACGTCGATGGTGTGGTCAGACCCTCGAGGTGAGAGTTTCGGTTGGAATATCTTAGTGGAAGCATCGAGTCCTTACGATGATGGTTTGAGTATGGACTGGGTAATCACAGTTCATACACAAATTGACGGTATTAGGAAAAAAGGTGTGGTTTAACTACGATGTCGGGATGGGTTTCCCTTGGTCGGCGAAAAGGAAACCCCAGGCAGCACAGGATAAACTCATGCACAGGAGTGTGTGACTGATCACTCTTGAGTCGGTCAACCTTACCCTCATGGCAACAGTCGTTTTGAGTTTCAGTTCTAACAGGAATTAGAGACCTCTAGTGTTTGAGGATGATGATCACGTCCTTATACGGGTCTCACCTTGACGAGGTTTATGGAGATTTGGCCAAGGCGGCAAGTTATCTCTGAGGTTCAACAGACCTTTCTAGGTCCTCAGCTAGGTAGGTGAGATGGTTTACCGCTTGACACATCCAACTTAGTTACACCAGGTGCACGATGTTTTCCAAGTATCTCAACTGAGGAGATACGTGCTCGACCCTTCGCATATCATCGACCATGGGGAGATGGACTTTGGTGATGGGGTGACTTTCACGGAGGTTATAGTGGGAATCGAGGATCGACAGGAGCAGATCCTATGAGGACGGTCGATTCCTCTTGTGCAATTTCTTTGGTATCACAGGAACCTCCAGGTTAGCACATGGGAGTGGAAGGCTTAGATGTGTGCTCAGTACTGCTTTTGTAACCCTAGTATGTGTTAAAGATTTACGAGGACGTAAATCCCTGAGGTGGGAGTAATGTAAAGACCCGTAAAATTCAAGGGGAATTTTTTATTAATTTTCTTTGGGATTTTACAAGAACGCAGTTTTTGACGGCGCCTGATTCCGAGGCCCGGTGTGCCCGGAATTAATTTCTGAAGATAGGCTCGGGTACGATCAGTGAAGGAACGAGCGGGTTTTTCTATCTTTTGAACCAGTGCTTGGAATCGAATTCCAAGGGCACCGATGAAACCGCAGCGCCGGTAATTTCTTAGAAACACCTTTTCCAGAGTTGCGTTTTCACGAGAGAGGTTGATAAAAATTGTGGAAGATAGAATAAAAATTTAACTACAATTTTTATTTTCTCTAAGTGGATTTAAGCTTTGGGTGGAAGTTGGGTAACTACCCAACTTCCCATGGAAGGTTATGAGAGTGGTCGGGCCCACACGAACCCCACCCCTTCACATTCCTTAATTCCCTCAACTCACAATTATATTTGATAACTTGATTTTTGATAACTTATGATATTAATGAAGTGTGTTTAATGTGAGTGTTTGAATTTCAAAATCTTAAAATTCAATCCTTAAGTTGTGTTAATAAAATAAGTAAGGGACTTATTTTATTTTGGGTTGGAGGCTTGTTTCTTGAGAGCTTTGGGAGAAAAGCTAAGGGAGACTTGAGTTTCTTTATCCTCTTCATTGAAGAACACGAAGAACGCGAAGAACGCGAAGAACGCTGGATTTCTCGGAGGTCGACGTCTCCTTCCGCGAGATCTCCTTCTGTGATGCCTCTTACCGCGACACCGACGACGTCTTCTTTCGCGATGTCTCTTTCTGCGACGAATCCTCATTCGACGAACCTCCGTTCAAGCTACGCTCGAGGTAGGGGTTTATGTGTTTTATTTTCATGATTTACTCCCATTCATTATCCACGTATAATTGGACCGCATGCAATCAATTAACGGGAGGAGGTCGGACCGCATAATCACGGATGACCCCCTCCCTTTTATTTTCTTGTTGTTGTGGTACGACGGGAAGTGACGCGGTGCCGTCGTACCGCGTGGGAATGAATGGAAAGAATGCGTGATGCCGACGTACCATGTTTTTTTAAATATGAACCAAGTCACGGCGCCGTCGCGCCGCGCCAGAGAACCGAAAAAGCACCGCAGCCGGAGCGGGGCTGCGGTGGAGGGGTGCGGCGCTGTCGCGCCGCACCGGACAAATGAAGGTCGCGGCCGATACCGGGCCGCGGCGGAGCGTGGGATCCGGCGGCCGAAAATGGGCCGCCGGCATCGAAGCAGGACCGGCGGCCAGAAACGGGCCACCGATGTCGAAGCAGGGAGGGGACCGGTCATCTCTGGTCCCGTGGTGGCAGAAACTGGCCGGCCGGGGTGGGCCGACCGGGCAGGAGAGGAGCCGGGGGTTCAAACCCCCGGCCGGCCAGCTAGCGGCCGCCATTAAGGGGGTCTGTGGTTACAAAACGCGGGGGGGGGGGGGGGGGGGGGGCAGCGCCCCCCCCCTTCTTCCCCCCAAAAACCGAAGAGCTCGGCCGTTCGGCCGAGCCAGCAGGCGCCGCGCACCGGGTCGGGTCGGTCCGGGACCGAAACCCCCATTTTTGGACCCTTTTCGGTCTTTTCCCCATATCTCAGGCTACTGACCTCTGATCGACGCACCGTCTATTGAGATTCTATACTTGGATCGAGAATTTCGTTTCGGTATATCGCACTCAAAGTTTTGGAATACATTGGGTTCGGCCTGGTTGGTTCGTACACGAAACCAACCGGGCCGTCAGAGCAGAAACACTCATATCTTGAGCTCCGGACGTCCGATTGACGTGTTGTTGACTTCGTTGAATTCCTCGTGATGAGATGGAACATTTGGCTTACTTCGCTCGAGGATTGGACGCCGTCAGTGTGTGGTTGGGTTGGTTCGCTCACGAAACCAACCGGGCCCCTGGAACGAAAAATCCAATTACTCACAGACTGGGCGTCCGATTGATGCGCCGTCTGTCTTTCTGAATTTACTCTTAATGAGACAGAACTTTTGGCATACGTCACCTATGTTTTGGTTGCTGTTGGATAGTGGCAGGGTTGGATTGTACCCGAAATCCAATGGGGCCCTTGGAACAGAAAAGCTGATATCTTTCAGACCGGATGTCCGTTTGACGAACCATTAATGGCATTGGTGATCACATTGAGAAACGATACCTATGATTATACCCTATGAGAGTTCGGGGTACAATGGAGATACGGCTGGGTTGGTTCGCAGACGACACCAACCGGGCCCCTGGGACGAAAAGGTTAATAACTCACAGACCGGGCGTCTAATTGATGCATCGTCTGTTGCGTTGAGACCCCTATGACGAGGCGGTCCTTTGAGATACTTCTTAGTGGGACTTTGAGATACTTGGAGTATCGACCTGTATCTCATAGAGCAGACCCTCCCGGAGACGAGCATTCGGAGTACGGAGACCATGTAGCCGATTGATACCTGACGACTGTTTGACTGACTCGACTTGGAGTGAGTCGACTAGCCCAGTGGACGGAGCACTGCTTTGTTTGGGTGCAGACCCATGGAGGATAGAGCACTACCTGTGTGACAGTGCAGACCCACGGTACTCGTCCGGAGTGTAAATCTGCAGGCTACTAGGGGGTGTGCACTACTGTGTTTGGGTGGCATACCCCGATGAGAAGCACTACTGTATTTGGGTGGCTGACCCGCGGTACTCGACAGGAGGAGTACCTCAGCAGTATTAGGTTAGTGAGCAGTACCTCGGAGTCGTGAGAGGACCAATGTACACTCCAGAGACGGGGCTCTTCAGCAGTTACAATTTCGATAATGAAAATCCTGGTTTGAGCTGAGTCTATGACCTTTGTGTTTACCTCATGATTGAGATGGGTCACTTGTTAACTTAGGTATATGTATGGGCATATAACTGGGTTGTGGTTATCCGTTTATTTCATAATCTTTGTGTTTCCTCGTGATTGAGATGAGTTATTTGATAACTTAGGTATATGTATCGGAATATACCTAAGTAGAGGTTATCTGTTGAGATATTTTTTGTGGTTATCCTTGTTGGTTTTAGTGAGACCTTGAGGGTCTCAGGGTCCCTACTGAGTATCGTTATACTCACCCCTGCACGGGCTATGCCTGCACCTCATTGTGTTGGTTGCATATGATGGGCAGAGCTGACGGAGGCCGAGTGTTCGAGGACTAGACGGTACCCGGAGGTGGACCACACGACGAGTCGGTATCCAGAAGTGGACTTCACGGCGAGACGACACTCAGAGGGAGTTGACGTGCAAGAACATTGAAGAGCTGCGCTATCTTTACCTACCCTTCAGGTAGGATCCGTGGTGGATGATCCAGGAGCTGCGCTATCTGTACCTACCATTCAGGTAGGATCCGAGGAGAACGATTCATGAGCTGCATCCTTTCTTCCAGCTATTTGTCCTTTTCAGTTGTAGTTGTACTTTCAGTTGGGTTTTTATTCTGGCCCATTTACTTTTCAGCACTTTCTTTTGTACTTAGTGCTTTACTTCCACTTGTACTCTGTGGTGTTTTTCTTACTTTTATAAAGGTAATGCCTTCCCAGTTATCGAGATTTACGCTTTTGGTGCTAGTCTCTAGCCCCTGGCCTATGGAAAGCGGGCTTGTGGTAGTCACGACATGAGCCCTAAGGACGGGTCATGATGGGTCATGACAATAATAATGTCATCCTACATATGTAAGGAATAATGCCTACAGGAATGATGGGATTGATTTATCATCACCAAATGCATCGCAAATGCATACGTACAGACTACTTACCCCACTAATGAAACATAATTTTTTAATACACTGCTTAATTCCTTATTGATATCATTTAAAATACTATTATCCACCATAAAAATATAAAAATATCATTATGCTTATATAATAAATATATAATGCATAATGAATTTCCTTATTAACATTAATCCCTTATACAATAGAGATTTTTTTTGTTCGGGTCAGTTCAACCCCCTACATGAACAATGATAGAAATATGCATGATGTATGACTATGTAACAATAACTAGTAATTTTATTATAAATTAATGAGAAATTAATGTTTTTATCACAGTTTTAGAAAATGTATAATAATATTAAACATGTTATTAATGTCCCTCCATTTTATTCATTAAAAATTTCAAAAATATGCTCATCATTAGCTTCGTCACCACAAGTAATTCATATAATACATATAAAATTAAATCCATAGGAATTTAGAAAGTTTCACTAAAATTATTAAGGCATCCATTTGATTTATTTATCCCCTTTCACCCACTGATCCACCCATAAACATTCTTCATCGCATTTCCCACATAAACCATAAAGAATAATTTTTTAGATTATCCCAAAAATGATACCCTTCCCTACCCATTTCAAGAATGTTTTCATAATGATTTTCAATCATAGTGTAGGGGGAGATTTATTCATGGAGAGGGTTTTTTGAGGAGAAGTGAGTCATTTGATGTACATTGATTTCCATTATATGTTCATGATCAGTTGTATTACATTTCATAGTTTCCATATTCATTACATTAATTTTGATATGGAAATATAAATTCTTCCTTTTCAGAAATTAGTGAATCTATTGTATTTACAGGGTGACCCTCACCGTTAGGGATAAATATTAAAATGGTGATTCATTACTCTAGGAGCTAGAGAGTTTTCTATAATCCCTACTTTTACTGATATTATATAGTATACAATATACTATTTATCTATCATTTAAAATTATTTTTGACATTTATTACATGGGGTTTAAAAGCTCTTACACTCTTGTTTACTTATCCATTATGTTTGTTGAGTTTTGTCATTGAAAATGTAATGAAATCAAATTTTTAGTATCATTTTCTTATAATATGCTTTATGAAAAAACGTTTTATGTGTGGGGGAGTAATATATTGGGGGATACATTTGTATTGAAACATATCGTGCATTAATTATAATATTATTCCAATATTTGGCAACATATTGTCAAAAAAATTATATCCCACCATCCCACAAACTGAGAGACATTTGAACGTATTGTGATGTTCTTGATAATGGTGAATTCTTTTGATTTCCACTAGGGGAGATGTGAAATTCATGTAAAGACTATGGTAATCATTCATGTGTTAGAGAATTGAGCATATATTCATCAAGGATTTGTTCGAAGAGATGAGTGTGATGATGAGGTTGGTCACATGATGCATGAGTGAATATATATATTTGATTCATATTTAAACGAATTATTATGATTATGTATATAGAAAATAATTTTGTCTATTTATTAATTACATTATATTAAAATATAAATAATTACATATATATGTATATACATATACATATATATATAATATAATATTTTAATTATATTTATATTTATATCTGTTATAATTTTTGTAGAGAGTGTAATATAATAATAATAATACTATTAAATTATTACTATGTAACATCTTGATAATTGGTTTTTATTTATTTTTAAATTTTGAAATTTGAATTGTTATTTTAGTAGATAAGTGTGGAGAAGAGTAGATTTAAAAATGGGGGTCCACATATTCTACAATGGGTGGGGGTGGGTACGACCCTAGAAGGAACCACCTATATCCTTGGGGTTATAATACCAGACGCGTCTCCCCCTGTGGCTAGAATCAAACCACATATCTTTCCTCATTCGCTACAGTGAAACACCTAGTGGTCCATCCCCTATATCATCATCCTTTAAAATTTTCCTATGCCACTAAGCGATACTCATATCCTCTTCAACACAAGATACTAACTCCAACATCAATAGTTGTAGAGCCACATCCCATTATCCCCATTACCAAAGTTCATCTCTTCCCTTTTAGTTGCCTATAGTTTAACCTCGTCCATTCACTAGGGGAACAAACTCTATCATAGTGGACTATGGGATGTGATCCACCCTTCTCTTCAACAACAGCTGACCAACATCATTTTCTGGAATGAAAAAATAACCCACACTAGCCACAACATTTTCCATTACACACCATTGACGATGAAATCCTTCTCATGTGGCAGGTATCCTAACTGTATAAGAATTTTCTTCATGGTTTCAACAAACACATAGAATTTGGTCCGATTTTGTGTGTAGTTATTGGTGATATTAATATTGCACATGATATTGACATAGATTGTTGATTCTATTTGAGTTCATAGATTTAGGTGCACAGTGATAGCAAACATGGATCTGGTCTTTTTTTTTCATTTTGATGAATGTGATTGGTGGTTCTCATTAGTATTGTTGTGATTGACATGTGATAATTATTATATGGTAATACTTTGAAGTGGATTCTATCTATTTTTTATGATCTTCTCATTGAAATGAATAATGTGGCACCTATTGTTTATTTTTTGTGATGTGTTTTCATGATTGATGGATTGTTTTATTTGGGTTAGTGTTTTGATGAATGTGATGGTAATTAAAACCATTATTTTTTGAAATATTTGATTTCTTATTTAATTATAATTATTAATTTATTTTTTGAATATTTTATTATGTTTTTTCTAATATAATTATTCATATGGTTTCTTTAAACAAAATTTGGTGATCATTCATGTGATACTGAAAAAGTAACCATAGGTGAGAGACTATTCGACATTTTTTGGGATGTTGATCACACGTGTGAGAGAATCATAAATCGCATGTGAGTGAATTAATACTAAATAAATATATTATTTTAAAAATTAATATTTTGTTCAGACATTCATAAGTGATACCTAATAAGGGGCCTCATTTGAGAAAACTCGATATAGATAGGTACTTAAACTTTGTTAGAAATGGGTCGTAACATTTCTTCATGTGATTAGATACTAATGTGATGCAAATATTATTCATCAAGATAGAGAACACAATGATATATGATTTCTATGAAAATTAGAATACTTTCTGAAATAAGATAAGGAGACCTAATAGTATTTTGATTAAATTTGGAATCGGTGATAATTTAATAACCATGTATTCAAATGTGGGTTTTAAATAATTTGAATTGCACGCACCTGAATAGACTTCACAAAACTAGAATTTACATGTCCACATATTTTTTCAATAGATTTCTTTAGTACACATAGATATTTTTAATTTATTTAACTGACCATTTCTATAATTTTATTTAGTTTTTAGATTTTTTATTTCTTAATTACATTAAAAAATCACCTTCCTAGACATTTTTTTAAAATGATATACATAGTTTCTATGAACATTCCCTAAATGGTTCAACCCAAATCTCCACATCTATAGTAGTTATTAGGTTTATAAATGTAAAAATTTAGCACCTTGATATGAAAATTCAAGTTTCATTATTGATGATTATTTTTACAAGTAAATTTTTTATAAAAATCACCAAATCTTTTACATAATGACTTTTTAATTGTTCATGTGAAATCATATTCTATGATTGCAGTAAAACCATTTTCTAAAAATTATTTGACGATTTGGATACTTTTTTTGTATTAACCTCCAAAATAAATATACCATTTAGAGTAATTTTTCCTAAATATTCCAATATTCACCTTATGAAATATTATTGGGGTGGTTGATTTTTGGTTATGAATTTATGAAATTCTTGACCCATTATTATGGGGTACCATTAAATGTGTTCTTTTTATCAAATTGTTTTTCACCTTTTCCAACATCCTTCCAAGATTTTATATCTCACTTCTAATATGATCTAATGATGCCATACACCTTCTTTCACTAGATATATTATGATCATAACATTCGATTTATTGATTTTGAATTTTCTTATTTATCCTTATATGCATTACTCTATAAGGTGTTTGTTTGAGGGATACATAGATAAATAGCTTTTTGATATATTGATTTTAGAAATATAAAAAATATGTACACAAATCATTTCAAATATGGATATTTTTTAATTACTAATGAATAATTTTTATGTATTGTATATTTTATTCAATGCATCATATGATGAAATAATTAAACTTAATTAATGATAGGTGGGGCCCATAATAGCTCCACGATGAATCTGTATGTCTCGAGAGATCAACTAGCTCTAGTATTTGGTGAATGCCTTACCAATTTAGGTAAGATGTCTTGGGGTGAAGAATTATTGATTATATTTTAATATTCATCATTATATTTTCTATAATTATCAATCTAGTTATTTATATCTGTGTGATTATTTATATTATTATGTATTCCATATATTTATTTCAAGCTCACCTTATTAGTTACATTGAATTAGTTGATTATATTTTACTTCCTTACATACTATTCATTCCTAGTTATTCAATGATATCTTATGATATATAGTTTCCCTTTGTGAATAATTTATCTCACCTTTTTTATTTTCCCATTTCCCTAGGTTATGAAGAAAATTATTACACATGATTTATATAGATGAATACAATGTGTGAAGAATTTATATAACATTATATAGTTTTTTTATGGATTACGTAGTTATTAATATAGTGTGTCAAATTTCCATTTTATGTGAAATACATTTGATATATTTGTTAATTATGTTTCCTAATCCTCAAAAACACCAAACCAAAATGGTCATGGGAATTTATCCTACGAAATATTTTCTATAAATCATGTACTTACGGGAAAATTATGTGTAGCATTTCATAAAAGAAGTAGAACTTTTTGTAGGATTGGAAGAGCACCATTAGTCATAAATTGTAATAACATTAGTGAGCATTATTACTTTCCTACCTAAATGGACCGAAGGCCTTATTTTATTAATGAGTTTTTATAACCCCCCTTTAAAGGGATGATGGAGAACCCTTACAAGGCCCGTGGGATTAGAGATTACATTGATAATAGGCTTGGAGACATTACATGACCCATATGTATAAAAGATATCATTCAAACCAGGACTACTTGAAGACACCCCTCCCCAACATCTGCATTGTGATCAACACTCCCCATTTTCATGGTTGTTCAACAAGTTGTCATATGTAGTGATGCACATGCCCGGTACTGATGAAAATTCCATAACCTTTAAATATTCCAAATCTATTCTCCATGTTCTTTTGAACCTTGTAAAACACTTATTTCTTATGCAAGATTATCATTCTTAAATTTATAGTCATTTTTTAGTATGGATAATAGAAATAGTAATAAAGTAAAAAAGTTCAACAGAGTTCCTTCCATTATGGGAACAAGATCATAAAAGAGTTTATATGTGAAAATGAAAAGGATTAAAATTGACTAAAAACATAACTCACCGCTATATATAGTTGATTCAAATTAAAAAAAATCATATCAGATAGTATGGTTCATATATTAATGTTTAACTATAGATTTCATTATTTATTCCACTATGAATTCAGTGATTATGTATCCATTATTTAGAGTAAATAATTTTGATGAATGTGGAGGAAATAAATTCTTTTTTCCTTAAATATTTTAGAAATATAGTTATAGATTAATTTCAACGTGAAGTAGATCTGACTAAGAATAGTGAATGAATATGGAATTAAATGTTTGAAAATATATTCACAATATCATTATACATTTAGGCATATTAGTTGAATTTAATATGTGATGAAAAATTTGAATGATGAAAAACATGGAATGTAGTAGAGGTATAATTAGTCAAAGTAATGAAGTATGAGCATATCCCATCAAAATATGTTTAAAATATAGTCTATATGAGAAATAAGTGTACATATTTAATGAACATTACCTCATGTATAAAGATTATATGAAGAAAAAAATGAAGGGAAGTATCCTCTAAAAATTGACTCTCCAACTGCGCTGAATAATAATTTCTCAATTTAGGAAAATAATTTTTACATCACTTTAGAAGATTATTTCTCTTTTAAAAATACAGATTCCCTAATAAATAATTATGGGTAAGGAGGTTTAATGTGGTAATTGATGACGAAATCTTGATTAAAACTTGAATAATGTACATTCTGGAAAAAAATGAGATTCAGACCATAAAATATGATGTTTATCAATATAAAATTATTCCTCAAGTAAAAATTTTATTCATTAAATATATATACATGGAGAACAAAGTGTTTAAAAGAGTGTATGTGGCCTTGAAATTTGAAAAAAAAAATGGATTCAAAATTGATGGATCAATGTGTTTTACAAGAAAATAATACACAACATATATTAATTAATATTAGAATAATGAACTTGTTGAAAGAAAGAATAATCCCCTAAAAATAAATCATGAATAGGGGAAACCATCTAAATTTCGATCTGAATCTTGAAAGAGATGGATACCCAAAAAAGAATAATGATGAGAAAAAAACTTGAAACAAAGATATGGCCCAAAAATTGTAATGAAAGGATGGATAACCCACTAAGGAATCCTTTAAAATTATATATCTTTATGAAAATCTTAATTTGGGTTTACTGAAAAAAATGAATTCTCCTTATAAATATGGAAGGGAACACTTTCAAAACAATTATCCTAATGTTCTTATTTATAAGGATGGTTGTGAGAAACTATGATTATATTCCTAGAATCCAAAATTCTCCGGGGGTAAATTTAATTGATATAGTAAAATCTCATATAGAAAATGATTATATAAGGTATATTTTTAAGAAAATATGTTTTATATATGTTATACATGTACATATTGAAAAACAATTCTATCATGATAGGGAAAAAATGGGTCATTATGAATCCCTGTGTTTCTATTATGTAAAAGTATAAATTTATCTATGAAAGAAAACAAGTCAATATGAAATAAAAAAATTCTTAAAGGAGATATAATCATTACAAGGAATTCAAAAGTGATACACAAATGAAAAGTAGATACATGAGTGAAGTTAATTCGAGAAGGTAAAAGAATGTCATATCGAAGAAAACGGTGGATCATATAATAAAATATAAATTAATAGATGTATGATTTGTATAATCCATGGTGGAATCACTAGAAATACACAATAGAATGTTTAATGCTCATGTTTGATCCATAAATACCATAAAAAATAATGAATCTAAAGATGTTTAATTTTTTCCCTATAAAAATTTAAAAAATATTTGAACAACTATTGAAAGTGGTATAGAATTAACGTTAATATACAATAAATGGTTTGATTATGCTAGAGTATTCATGATATTTGAAATTAAAAATTGTTCTTTGGCATTAAAATATAATTGGCATATAAAACCAAATTTAACTACACAAGTGGTTTTAAGTTACTACTTCTGATTTCAACTTCTTATATTAAATTTTATGTAATGATAATTAAGATTAAATTTTAATGAGTATGATCTATAAAAAATATGATTTCCATAAGTTATTTGATATACCTAGTGGTATCAATACATATATATATATGATGATAAATAAGTTATATCAAACTTCTAAGAAAAATATGATAACTCAAAATAAAGCTAAAAAATGTCCACATATTTCATGTGGGTTTATTTATGCAATAACAATGTGGTGTGAACTTACTATTTTCAGTGCATCTAGAAGAAACTATAATGAAAATTATATAACAAGTGATTTTATTCCCTATCACATAATTTATATTAATACATATAGGCTAATACAGATGAATATTTTGGGGACATGGTGATAGACACTAAAATGATGTTTAAACTGATATAGATCAAGGATATAATGTATGATTACATAAATATTTATTAATATCAAGTGCTATAATAAGTTTTTCCTAATCAAGTGGTATTAGTTGGTATATCACATGTTATATTTCTAATAGTCAATGAATTATTTATTATTCATTGATTGTATAGAGTGATTTTGATTGAGATCATATAAAGAAGTTCTAAAATGAGTAAACACTAATGATTCATGTGTTTATGTAAGTGACTTCCACTGAAAAAATTGAGTAAATTGACTTAAACTCTTATTTCCCATATAATATTTTACCAAATGTTCATAAATGATCTATCAATTAATAAATGTTATGGGGTAAATACACTTGATGAATATATGTATATATAATTCAGGTAGAAATATGACTAGATTCAGTTTTATAAAATAATGTTCTTGGATTTCCACATTGCTAAATGTAATTTGTGATAAAATAAGTATATGGAAATATATAAGGATAAAAGTGCCAATGATCCATTGAATGACTTTGTTGGAGAATATAATGGATTACATATTTAATATAGAGCTATTTTTTATGGTATAATGTTTTTTGGGATGTGTTAAAAACACACCATAGTTTTCAAAATTACATTTAATTGGTTGAATGAGCCAAGTTAAGTTTATATGATTACTAAAGATAAATTGATCTCAGAAGAGGTTGGTTGTCTCCAATATTGTGTGGGTTATACATTATTTTCCTATTAATCAATATTTCAACCTATTTATATATGTTAATTATATGTTTTTTTGAAAGTATCATGCGACATGAATACCCTTATGGAAACATAAGGGTGGGTTCAAAGAAAAACCTGTTTCTAAAATAGGGAATAATGGTTAGAACCTATTTTTGAAACCGGGAAGAATAGTTATATTGGTGAAACACAACGAGGTGTTGATCATGAATTTTTTTACTATAATTGGTTATAGATTTGAGATTATCTAATAAATGGGCAGTAGAAAAGGTAAAATATCCATATTAACATTAGTGATAAAAGGGAAGTTAATGAAAATATTTACAAGGAACTGAGAAAACACTCTATACTTATTTAAAAATTATGTAGTGAGAAGTTAATGGGGTATTCCTAATGAACTATAAATATAAAACGTTTGTGACTAAAAGGGGCAAAAAGATTCCACATAAGAGTTTTAAATTTATAATTTTCAAAAAAAACCATTGCGTGGAATGCTAAAACGGGGAAGTTAGGAGATGGATTTTTTGAAAATAGTTATTTAACATGTTATTTAGTTGATTCATTTTTTAACGATACAATTCAATGAAATAAATGATATTGAATTGTAAAAAATCTCAATGAGAGACTATATAAGTGTATTTTTTTCACTGATAAATATGCATAAATTTGAAAAATCATGATTTTTATATAAATTTAAAGTGATTGGATATCCAGAAGGCATTCAAGATTATGTAATATAATCTTTTTGTATATTTTAATCACTAAAAAGGGTTTTTTGATTTATTCCATTGGAAGCATAGGAATAATTTTTTGATGTAAATTTATTCTCAGTCTTTATTTGATTAGATGATCTGAATGCCTAAAAATTGTTAGCATTTTGGGGGTAATACAAAAAATTAATGGGAGATAAATGTCTTAATTTTATTAAAGTTATCAATGTTTTTTGGATGAATAATAGACATAAAAGGAATATCCAGCATAATATTGATACATATGAAGTACATATGTTATGTATCCTTTGATTATGATGGAATAAACATTGTAAAATAATATAGGGAATGTAATTAATTATGTTTCACTGTAAAAAGTGATAATTTTTTCTATGGCTTCACTAATTTTTTTGCCAAATTGTTTGAATAAGCTCAATGATTATTCTATTGAAAAGGTTAAATTTATTATATATTCAAATAAATTGAAATTATTTTGTTCTTGATCTATACTATGGCTACCCATTCTCAAAAACAAGGAATATATATTCTCAATGGAACATTTAACATGTTTTTTGTCTACTAAATGGAATATTTTGAACATGGGGAGTTTCAAAAGTCTATAAAGGTTTTATAAGAAAATAATAAAAGGAATGATTATTATGAAATAGAAGTTACAAAAATTTAGTGATATGAATTTTCAATAAAAATGTTGTGGTTAATGATTAAGAGTTTATAAAAGTAAAAAATTGTGGTTTTATTTTCATGAGGGTGGAGTTATGAGGATTTTATGTTCCATGTTTTTAAAAGGGTTGGTATTTTCCTATAAATACCTAAGGCATAATGAATAAATATAGAGTCCTCTCATAGAAATATTCATAAAAGTGAAATATTCTCAAAATTCACCTGAGTAAAGTTTCATAAAAGAATATAGGAAAAATATAGGGTTTAATTAGTGAATGTAATGAATCACTAATATTTTTGAATAGACTATATTTGTGAAACATTTTAATGAAGTATATTCTTATGTGAAAGACTTTTTAAATATGGTTACATGCATGAGGATATACAAGGGAATAATTATGTGAAATAACATAACATAGAATTAATTATTTTTCATGAAAGTATGTAAGTTACATGAGAATGAAGATTGAGTTTCCAGATAATATAAGTTTTATTGAGGAATAAAAAATGAAGTAGAATAAATATAACTCTAATTTTGAAATATCAAAATCTATATTGGTTTGTTAACATACAAGAAGTCGGTGTTTCGACATTAATATTATGTTGTTAATCTCAAGGTTGATATAAAAATAAGAGTGAAACATAGTCTATTTCAATTGTGTACCATATTAAAGTCATTGTTGTAAGATGAGTCTCAAAAAAACATAGGAACGTATATTATGTTCCAAAATTGTTGAAGAATTATTCTTGATGGTAATCTGTGATTTACCTTCACTGAAGATTTATGTGGAGGAATGAAGATAGAGTGTCCCTATGATCATTCATGAACCATTTATAACCAATTTTGATTATTTTAGGGAGATTAATTTCCCTATGGTACAATGACGCACAATTTTTATGTGCTCTTTAGATTAACCCATTATGGTGTATCTTGTGAAAAACCTATGTCTTATGATAAATATGATCTCTTGAGTATTTATTCATTATACATGGAGTCTATGAGAACTAATAATAATAAAATAGGTTGAACATGGTTCATAATAATATGGGTACAAGATCCAAATATAGTTCAACAAGTAAAAAAGGAAAATGTTTAAAATTGGTATACACCTTACCCTTTGATGAGGGTGTCTCTTGTGGTCAATATTTTATTAGTTATCATTAATTATTAATGAAATGAAATAGTAATTCTCAATAATAAATGAAATAAACTTAATAATATGATGGAATGAACCCATTTAAGTTTATTTTTAGTCATATAATTGTCCATCATAATAAAAACCATTTTTAGAAATTATCACTTGTCATGTTTTTATATCATAACATACAATCACATATAAATTATATACAAAAATGAACATTTTTTACCAAAATTATGTTACATTTTTTAGAATTACATTGAAAGCATAATATGTAACATATATCAAAGAGAATATCTAGTGAAGTATTCTTGATATAATATGGGCTCTGAAATAATTTTTTACTTTGTTGGGTTCCTTGTTTCACTAAATTGATCATTAAAAACATTATACAATTGTTAAATTGTGATAATAATTTATTTATAATTAATTATAGTTATTAACTTTAGCACATCCTTTTTATAAATGTAAAAGGAAATAAAAATCCCATGATTTACTTGAGAAATATATAAATTTGTTTAAAATATCAATACTTTAATACTTGAAATTTGAAATGTGATCGTCTATAATCTATAAAATATTATCCATAATTTTTCTCATGATCTTTAAAAAATTATTCTATCTATATAATTAATCACTATAAATCCAATTTGAAAATATTTTTTTTATGTATTGTGATCAAATTAACCTATTTTGAATATATATAAGGTCGATTGTGTACACCACTATGAAATATAAGGCAAAGAAAGAAATTTCATTAAACACATAGATCTAGGGATGTGATCTCGCGATCTTCCCCTCACCCCACCTAAACCCAAACCACAACACCACCAGTGGTGGGGCAAACAATTTGGACCATTTCTTGATTTTTGTGTGTAATCCTTGCATATAGGCAATGATAATCTTTTATGATTATTTTGAATATAATATTCTAGGACAATTAATTCTATAGTAAATATATTTCTATTTGTTATAGATTGAATCCATAAAAAAATCTTCTTTACAAATATAATCTTTTTTAGTTTTTATTAATGAAAAAACCAAATATTTCATCAATGAATAATTCCACATCAAGTACTAAATTATGAAATATCAATTTTATATAAATTTAAAATAATGATCATTTTATTTTTACTATATTCATATGAAATAATAAAATATTATCTAGTCCATCTATGAGAGTATATTTCATATTGAAATATATTCCCTTGAATGTAATAGTTTTTCATGAGTTATTATTTAGTCGAAATATTAATTTAATCTCAATTAATATTATGGAGAAACCATTTTGATCTAAAAATATTTTAACTCAATAGATTTGTAAAAACATCACATTTTTTAGTTTTTTTATTCATCCATCCTTATAATTCATAGGGTATACCAATAATTCATCATGATTTTATTTTTAATATTTAGCATCTCCACAATTGATAAAAATGTTATATCGTTTAATGATTTTATTCTTCAAGAATATGCGGTTTCAAATTTATCTCATATGATATAGTATTGGAATATATATATATATATATATTATATTTTTTTGTTTTTATATATAGGTTTGTGTATTTGATTTCCAAATATTCTTTTGCATGTTTAATTTTTTCTCAAGACACAATCTCCATCCTACATTCTCTACTCTAGTTATATTTGGGATGGTTTTAGTGGGATTTGTTAAATGATAAATGTTAATGCTATTGTTTCATCTTTACATATTATGTTTTATAGTCCCAATATTTTTCAACATGTGTTTTATAATTAGTTCATTATTTTTGACTTATTTCATTTCCTTGATCCTTTAATATTTTTCCTTATTTATGTTGATAAAAGGAGGTGTTTAATCTATGGTGGTATTCTTTGGTGTTTTTAATTCAATTTCAAGTATCAACATTTAGTGGAATATGATGGTGTCTGTCCTATTTGGATGGTGCAGTTATTCTTCGATGTCATCATGGATTTTTGGGTGGTTTGGATATTTTTATTAAGTACCATATCAATGTCGTGTGTTTTTCCCTTAGTGTTTAGTTCCGAAATTCTAGTGATGGATGCTGAATGCCAGCTCTTCGATGATGGTTTTCCTATAGTGGTAGTTCTGATGAAAAGTAATGATGAGTGACGGGACATCAAAACATGATAGTGATCTTCACCAGATTCTAGTTCTCAATTACGGTTGTTATTTGGTTGTTATTTGTTTTGATTATTTTATGGTGATGTTTTCATGGGATGGGGTAGTTTTTTATCGATGAAATATTTTTCGGTACTGTTGTGGATATATTATAATAATGATGTTCTTATTTACATCATTTCTTTTGAAGTGGATTCAGTGGTTGAATAACTTTTTTGTTTGGCCATGGGTAGAAGATGGTGGCATAATATAATTTCTGGTTTTCTTGAGTTATCCTACAAAAATGAAATGAGGATTGAGTCATCATTCCATTCATGAACCTTCCAAATCATCCTTTCTTTTACTAGTTTACACTTTGAAATTTGAATGTAGTTTTTTGGGTCGGTTTAGGTTTCTTAATTATACATTTGTGTGGGTTATTTCTCAATTCTATAAACAAGTTCATTATAATAATCATTTAAAATAATATTTGAATGTAAAATTTTCCATAATCACCATAAAAAATGTATGTACCCCCCATAAAATCAATACTCTTATCAGTATCACATATTTATATATTTTATTCATAACTCTCATCCTATAATATTTCATCATTTTTATATTTTTAGTTTTATTCTTTTCCACAACATAGATATATTTAATTTCAATAACATTTCTGTTGGTTTTATTAAGGCACATGTATTGATTTTTTCATCTATATGCGATAATAAAATATTTATAAATCATCCAATGATTTTTTTTCTTTTTTATATTAAAAACTTTAGTCCAAAATAAACCAAATTATTTCAATGATATAATAATTCAATACCACAAATTATATTTGGTCTTAAATATAACATATCACAATAAGGATTTATTTTAGATATCAACCATCTTCCTCACACATTCATTACAATGTATATTCAGTAACGTTTTCACATTCAACATTTTTTTTATATGATGTTGGTTGTTTATTTCCTCCTCTATATAAGTATATTTTTGAGATCTATCACATTGAAACATATATTCATATCCCATTATTCTATAAATTCTCATCAATTTTTATATTTACTAATTCAAAAAAATGGATGTGATTGGATACACATTGATTTTCTAGACAACATTACTACAACACCTTAGCTGAACCTATTTGTTTCTACCGGAATGAAACAAAATTCTTGAGATGAATGAAATTAACATGAGTAGTGGTTTGAGATTTTTTAATATGTAATAAATAATATATGTTTCATTATTAAAATTCAACATGAACATTAATTACATATAAATATAAAAGTCATAAACGTGTGAACCGAAGAGGGTACTTATTAGTATTTTATCTATACAAGGATTATAATATAAATTAATTAAACTATATATCATTGTAAAATCAAATAAATATATTCAATAACATTATGTGATACATTAAACATATGTAATTGAACATAATTGGCACATACAAAACAAAAGACAAACAAAATGACTCTAATTTTTGATTAGATATGTATCGTGTGTCAGACCTCTTATATAGAATATCCAAGGATAGAATATGGAATAAATAATACCATCATATATCAATAATTCCAAAATATTTTTGGTCATATCCATACACTAGCCTGTATGTCTTCAAAAATTTCAATGCCTTACCATTACCCTAGTTTTATCGAAAAAGATCTATACACATCCTCATGGGACATATATATATTGTTAGTATACTTTAACCCATATGTGGTGTCCACATTACCCCTACCTACAATTTAAAAGTTTTTTAACTTAGTATTAATGTAATAATGGTTGAATTAAAACATAATTTTAGGGACCTAAGACACCATGATAGTGTGGTGAATCATTGTATATTATGAATTGAACTTTTTTATAAATATTTTATTCATCTTTGTTAGGATTTTATTCCCAAACTATAGAGAAAAAAATTTGATCACTAATTTCATAATTACAAAAAAAATTATAGTTTGATGAATATAAATATAAGGAACACATAAATTTTTCATGGTTATTTTTTAAAAATATACTATAAGATGTATAAACTCATCATAGTGCAAGTGCGACATTATCCCCTCTAACACACTATTAGTGTGGATACAATGTTTATGTGAAGTCACTACTAACCAAGTCTCGCATCCTATAAAATATTTATTCAATATATTACTAACTACAATGTATCAATAGTTATATAAGGTTTATGTATAGAAAACTACACCCCAATGTCCCATCCCTTATCTTATCCAGGGGAAATTACTATGGGGACAATATCTATATGAATACATAAAGGTATTATTATATGTTTTTTTAAATAGAAGTTACTTTAAATTAAAAACATTAATTATACATCATGATTCCCAATACTAATTCTCTAATTAACTCCAAATTATTCTTATGATAACACTTTGTGATATAGAACAACCATTTTGAGATGATTTTAGATTTTGATCTTCAAAAAACCTTTTCTAAGAAACAACCAAACACTCTTAATAATAGTTTATAAAATAGAATAATTATTCAAAATGTATTTTCTATTAATATAGTAAAATAGATACATAAAAAATATTCCATAAAAACTAATCTATCTTAATATTCACAAAATTCCTACCCACATCATTATCAATCATGATCTTTTCTTGATAATGAAATTTAATAATCACTTAAATTTATCTATTTATGATATGTAATGAATCAAGATTTTCTTACCCTAATTTATTATCCTTTAATCATAACACACATTTCCCTACGATATATATTTTTCATATACCCATCCTATAATTCTTCAAACATACAAAACAAATTATCTACAAACATAGAATTATTTGAATTTCAAATTTGAAATTCAAATCAATGTTATGTTTTTTACTTCTTATTCTTCAATTTTAGACTTGATATCTTCTTAATTTGATATATTCATCATAGAATATTAATAATTAGTTATAATTTATCCAAATTTCCACCATTTATTCATTATTATAACACATCTATAAATCCACTCAAAACATATAGATTTTATCATTCATTGCATCATATGTTTCTTCACGGAGTGAAAAGGTAAATTTTTCTATAAATTCTAACAAACTATGAGATGGTGCATGGTTTTACCTATGTATCCATGCCAAGAACACATAAAACGCATAAAAATTATTAATTTTATTATATTAAATAATTGAATGACCTATTATGTCACAATATGGGAAACTTTATACAAAGACACTCAAAAAGAATTCTGCTATCTTCATGATATGATATTTAATTTTTTAGTGTGAGAGGATCCTTTAAATATTCACAAAGAAATGTCCCAGATTTCTTGGTTGGACATCATTATATTCACAAAACAATACATATATATATAAATTTTCTAAAATTATATCAATCACTAATTGTGGTTTGTTATTTTGTTTCACAATATGAGATAATCTTATGTATCAAGTCTTGTAACCATTATACAATATCTTATATAGAGAAAATGACTCTGATATAGAGTAAATGTTAACCTTATGGTGATGAATTATGTCATTAATATGTTGATGGTGTATCCTATATAAAATCTATAATTTTTAGGGACTTCATATTAATTCTATTTTATAAAACAGAAAACCCAATTAATATTTTTCTCTTTAAAAATTATGAATCATTGGAAAATATTTCCATTATTCATAAGCTCAAAATAATCAAATCATCTAAATGATATATATCCTCACATTTTATACTTATTCTTTGGAAGTAAAATCATTATCTAACTTGATCATATGACATTACTAATCTATGAACAACCTTTATAACTTCTCATATGATCATTTTGAACTTTATTCACCAATATCCTTCCTAATTATCATCATTACATGATTTTCAATACAGTATACATTATTTACCCTTATTGGAAAATCCTCAAATAATAGTCAATAGTATTCAAAATAATTGTTTTCAATACATCCATCTGTTGAATATTATGGTAAAAACAATCCTTTAATAGTCTTAATAATGATTATCAACTCTGTATACTTACTATTGGTATTACTTATCAAACAACCTCATCTTGGTTATTATCAAAAAATGCAACAAACTACTTCTTGGTTGTTACAATATCCCAATTTTGATTTTATAGAAAATAATTACATATAAACAAAAAACAATATTTTATTATGATAATATATCCCCATTTATTTCATAAACAATGATCCTCCATAAATCTGGATTTTATGGTCCTCCTGTTTTACTAGTAAGAGATTTTATTTTTGATTTATTGAAAATAAATTATAAATTATTATATAATTCCTATAATAGAAAATAGTTATAGAAATATAATATTACATTTTAATTAATGATGAAGTTTGGGTGTTACCATGTTATTGATATTTGTTGAAGAATTTACAATCATGAGGTTGATGATGATGAACTAGCATTAGTGGATTTTTTGAAAATAGAAAGGAATTATTATTATACAAAAACTACTGGAAGGATTATGATTATAAAAGACGTTGATGAATTATTCTGTCCAGGAGGAAATGAGAAGTACTAAATATATTTTATGTATTGTTATTGATATATGATCAGGTTCGAAATAAACTGAATGTCCAATAATAAATAATGGAGCTAAAAGTAAGTTTATCATCAAAATTATTGGATTTTGTTGAGAGTATGGGTAATGGAAGTGTTTCACAGTTCTTGTACGTTTTTAAGGTGCGAAATATTGTAGGAGTTTATCTATTTCTAAAATATGAATTTGGATGATGTCTCTAATATATTTTGAATTTAAATAAGTCAATCAATGAAAATAGTGATCAACTCATGATTCATCTACATAAGGGTAAATTTTACTCTGTGTAAGGGTTATCATATCACTATTGTATGGTGATTAATGGTCACTAACCTAATAAAGAAGAGTTATTCATCATATAAAACTATGGAACATATCAAACCAATATCGATTAACCGTTATAGGCTTGGTTCAAGGAACCTCTTAATTTTACTCTGGATACTATATTCTTCATTATACATTATACATTTATAATTAAATTAGATATTCTGCGTCTTTCTATCAGAATATCTGATGACATCCCATTATGTTCAAATGAAGAATACTAAAAAAGAGAATTTTCAATGCGAGATCTAAAAACGTATCTTTCCACTACACCGGTACAATGTATGCTATGGTTTGTATCTTTAGCGGGTCTTTATATATAAATTTATACTATACAATATAATATGAAAATATACATATACAATATAATATGAAATCAGGATAGTTACCTTTCAGAAAATTTGAAGAGTCCAAAAAGTATCTACTTTACATCCTTCTGATTCTAAATGTGGGAGAAAAGATAAAACTATTCATCAAATCAAAATGATAGTTTGAAATTTATAAGTATTTAATGAATCAATATTGGTTAACCCAATAAAAAATATAGAATATAAAATAATGAATCTCATTTTAGTTAGTTGTGATATGCTAGAATAAGATATTGAGTCGTACGAGATGAAAATATCATGTACGGTTCTAAGGAAAGGAATAAACCCTATTCCGACCGGGGAGAACAAGCAATTCGACAGGGAGATTCTGAAATTTCGGAGGCATGGTAAAGGGTGATTGATTATATTTCAAAATACATAATCTACGGATGTACCGGGACATGAAATCAGTGATACACCCTTAATAAATCTAGTAAATTCATCAATGAATCTGGATATGATAATACTGAGTCATGAAATAGATAATTTCACTATGTAGGAATACAAATATTTTTTAGTGTCTCTAGTGACCAGATACCCACATCATGAAACTATTTGTTATTCCATAAATAAATTTTATTAATTTTAATATTTTTTTAAAGTAGATGTATTTTTACAATAATGACAGATGTCACACTATAACTAGTCTGGATTTTTAGGGAAGCCACAGAGAAACAAACCATTCAAGAAACAAAATAGTTCATTCTATTAATAATGAAATCTATATGTTTCATGTATATTTAAATATTTTTAAATTTAATTATAATTTCATAGTTATTCGTAAAACTAAAAACAAATCACTAAAACTCTTTGACAAAGATCAAAAGGAGAAGATGAAAAGGATAAATTTTATGTATATAATGATTTTAATTTAAAATTTGAAATTTATATCATTCTAATTTATGTTATAATATACTCTAAACTTTTAAATATGTATAAAATTTGTAGATAAAATCTTTAGAATAGATGAAATTTTGTGTTCCAATAAGGGAGGAGAAGAAAGGGTAAAAACAAAGATCCATTGTACATCGAAAATAAGGAAATAAAAGTTTTTATAGTATAGAATTATTATTGAAATATAAGTTTTTACAAATATTAAGTGTTTTTCATTATGAATTTATTGTATGTTTTTTTTGAAATATATTTAAAGCGTATGGTTTACTGAAGAATGTGTAAATGTTAATTAATATTTATATTATTGTAATTTTTTAGATTCTTTGGTTGCTACTATGTAATGTTTTTTTGAATATTTTATTCATTAATATTATAAAAAAACATTCTATATATTATGTACTTTAATTATTAGTAACAATAGTAGTTCATTATATTTTCAATTTCTATGAGAATGATATATAATTCATGTAATGAATTTAAATTGACCTTTATATAAAAAAGTATAATGATGACATATAATTTTTTAAAATAATAACTTCATCAAAGATGTTTTCCAAAGAGAATAAAGTGTTGAACCATGAGATGTTATATTCTAGCCGAAAACCATTAACATGTAGTGATATATGGGAGGAAACCATCTTGTACCTAATACAAGTACATATAATTAAGGTTGATGAGTATTAACTTCACTTAATCATTATATCCACATAAACATCAAGTTACAGTGGATCTGCGTACACCAAAACAATGTTGAGTGTATAATCCTTAAAACAAACATTTATTGGTGAACCATATAAAAAATATATGTACCCTAAATTTATATATATACATATCTATGATAAATAAAATAGTGGTCTAATTATATTCATTCTAGTAGGGAAACCAAATCAAGATGTAGATGATAATATTTAAGAAGTAGTTCACTTATTTATAAATCTTGATTCATCCCATCCAATATGGTCCTGAGACCAAAAAAGTGATATCAATGAAAGTAGGTTTTAACATAAATTCAACCATACATATTCATTTTGATAATATTGGGATTAATAAGGGTATAAGTGTTAATGTTTCACTATTTATGGGAAATTATTTTGAAACTAAAATAAAAATATTGTATTATATATAGATCATGTATACATTACCTATGATATTTTGAGATATTTTTTCTATGTAATAATAATACTATATATGATATGAGTAAAATGATATGAGAATGATTATTTTTTTTAGGAAGTCATTAAATGATTCTATGTTAGATGCTTTTTTCATAAATATGACCTACTAAAAGACTTGTAAAGAAATGTGGAAATTCATACGGTCAGAAATGTGAGTGGAGTGAATAAAAATTGACTTCTTATATAAGATTTAAATATTTCCAAATTGAATGTGTGAGTGACTATGTTAAATAGAAATATCATTTTTATAGTGGCCCAATTTTTTTATACATAGAAATCACATCTTAGTAAATGAATATTCCATATATTATAGAATAATTCAAGCCAGAATCATATAGGACTAGTTCCTTTGGAAACATGGACACATAAATAGCTACTTTATAAAAGATCTACATCCTCTCCCACTAATTTATTCTTAACTAATACCCTAATTATACATATAATACTTAATACCCCTGTTTACAACATAGGGAATGGTATCTCTAGAAAGGGTGATTTCATATTCTTAGTATGTGTAAACGTGGGAGATATCAATGATCCGAAAATCATAACATGAACATAAGTGCATGAGAGTGTGAGAATAATATTTTAAAATCATACATACATAAAATAGATCATAAAAGGAATACATATTGATATATTATAAGACATGAATCTTAAAGGAATCAAGGAACATGATTCGTGAGAACATAACATTCGAATTGGAAAATGAATTTTTGAATACATATAAGTACAAAAAATTATTTATTTTTTAGTAAAGGATTATTTTGAAGACCATCATTTTGGAATGGGTTAACTACCCTAGAAATCAAAGAAGTCAGGTTTCACTCTCAAGACCATCATAGTGGGAAAGTCCCTTAATAAACTGGATTCACTCTACATTCCAGCCCTATTTATTTCATGAGATACTAATCTTTACCCAATACATTATAGGGATATATAGTTCCCACCAATCAAATAATGAAAATAATATATATTTTTTTCCGTATGATAAACTATAATTTATCATATCACGACCCATGAAAAAAATTGGTTTTATGAACATTTCATCATTGTATAAACTATATAAATCAAATGAGTTATAAACATTTGATCATACCCTAAACCGTTGAAAATGAACATGTTTCATTAATATTTTATTATAAAAGTAAACCATCTATAGAAATAATAAGGATTTTCCTTGGATAATATCAACATTATAACATAAATATAAAGAAGGGGTTTTTTCTATGATGAATATAAATACCATTAAAATGCCATTAAAATAATGTTGTAGAAAAGTATCTTTAAATTTTGAAAACATTTATTTATAATATAAAATGTTGAAATATTTTATAGAAGAAATTTTATTTTAAAATAACCATGTAAACTTGTAATGTAATCTTCAAATTATTGAGTGGTCATGTGGGTGGTTAAATCCTTTTGTGATTTATTAGTTAAAAGAGAACATTCCTTTTAAACTTAAAAAAAAAATAAAAAACCCCCTCATTTAAAAAAAAGACAAGAAGATTCCCTTTGAACAAATTTTTAAGAACTAAAAAATTTGGTAAAATTAATTTAAAAAAGCATAGGATAACATAAAAAACATTCTTTAACATATTTTTAGAAAACAATAGATACAAAAAAAATAGTTTTTTCACCAATGAGTGAAATACTGTAGATTTTTCTTAAAAAGAATATTTTACATATCTGGAGGACATATGGTGGGGAAAATGAAAGAATTTTTTTGAAATAAATAAAAACATTATAGGAAAATTAATGAGATTATTGAGAGATAAATAATAAACCTCATCATAAAAAATCATAATAAATAATGTGATTGTAACATAAAACCATTAACTAGAGTTCCCCTTGATTTTAAATCTATATAACCTCCTGTTTAATGAATTTAACTTTATTATAATTATATACCATAATAATTTACATACATATATTATCATATCAAATACCTTTAAATCATTTAATAACCTCTTCTTATCAATAATTACTTAAAATCATCATTTGTAAGTGTTAATTATTTCATTTACAAAGATTATTATAGATCAGTAGTTCTTATCCATGTACATTGATCATTATTACATCATCTTAAAATTTTAATCATGATATAAATATCTTAAAAATCATTTCTATATATTTTTATTCATCCATAAAAGTTATATATACATAAATTAATTACACCATTCAGGGAGATAGTAGGTCATATCTATGCAGGACCACTGTTTTCACCCTTAAAAAATAATTATAATTTACTATATATATAATAAGCATTCATTAAATATATCCTTATTACTATCCAAGTAAAATACAAATGAAAAATTAATCACAACACTTCGTGTATTTGGTAGTCTACACAGAAGCATGAGTGATGTTATTGTTTTCTTGCAAATTGTAAGCTAAGAATATTGATTTGATATTATTATTCTATAGGTATAATTATTTCATAAATATCAATTTAAAATATTAATCCCATAGTAATACTAATCTATAAAATATGATGATGAAAGATTGATTTTATCTCTATGTGGAGACAGAAATCTATACAAACATACACCACAAGTGATACATTAAATTCCCGTTTGATGGGAAATAGGGGTTAATAATTGTGATTCAATAATCATAATAAAATTGTAGTGTATTAAATATTCTAAATTTATATTTTTTTTATAAATTAAATAGATTTTTTATGAGGTATATAAGAAGTTGAAAATTAAATGACTGGTGAAGGTGATCCCCACTTCTTTGAAAGAACTCTTTAGATCCTCTTCTAGTGACACTAATGTTGGTCTGTTTGGATTACTAGAACATCATGAAGACTAGGGAAGTTTATAAGGGTTTTAGGTAGGGGATGTTCAATATAGAAGGATAAATGTGGTGAAACGAAGTGCAGATGGTGGTCCCCTTTTATAATAAAAGTGAGGGGCACTTTTGTAATTTCCTAAAATATTAAATTATAATAAATTCATTCTCATGTTAAATGTTTATAAGTGGCCTATAAAAATAAAGGTGGTGAAAATTTCAACTATATAATATCCACATTACCATCTTGCAATATGTTAATTATTTTTATGTAATTTAACAAAATATTATTTTGAAAGAATATCATTAATGTCAATTTTTATACTATTCAATTAATTTTAATTAAAATAAATTAATAAAAAGTTTCATTAGAATATAATTATTTACCAGAATAGTAATATATAAAACTCATATAACATATTCATTTAACACAATGACCCTCCCAAATTATATTCATTTTAGTATTTTAAAAATTATTTATTAAATAATTTTTAATTCGAGAAATACTACATCTATGCTCCATTAGAATTTTATGTCATTATATAATTATTAAAAAAAATTAAAATTAATTATTATCATATTAATAATTTATTTAAACTCAAAATTGTTATCAAGACTCATTCATAGCATTCTCCCCTATGTGAATGAATAAAAGGTATTTAAAATTAAGAGAGTTTAATATTGTAACATTCTCTGATTTAAAAAATATTGAAGTCATTTTTTAGTGAAATGTGTCCATCAAAAAACTCAATTTAGAGAAAGAGTTGAAAGATTTCAAATTACTTTCATCCAATAAGAATTAGTATGCAAAACATATGGCCTTATTAATTAGTTTTATCCAAGATTAAATAGATTTACCCTTTATCATGGTGAGAAATTTTACCACGATAACTATTCATATTGGTAAATAAATAAAAGGATATTATTTTTTAAATTTGAACCACATGATTCCAAATATGTAATATAATTTTTTCAAATTCAATACATATAAGTGACATTAATTAATTTTATAATAAATGTTCAAAATCTGATTAAAACCAATTTTTAGAAAAAATTATTTTAAGAATAAAACTTGGTTAATTTATACCCCATTATTATAAAATATTTGATTAAATTCACTATTGATTTTGGAATATATAATATATAATTTTCATTAAAATTATTCAAAAAAGTTATTAATTTTATTTATTAAGGAAAAAATATATTTTACGCACAAAAAATAGTTTTTCAGAAAAAATATTTTGTTTTCATTCAATTTTTTTTATAATGAAGTGAAGGCCAATGAATTAATATTATACATTCTATAAAATTTATTGTTAAAAATTTATTTAGTAATATTCACATCCTCCAATAAAAATGTTATGTTGTATCTATCACATTAAATAGTAATATTTTTATAGTATATCATAGCTCGTTTAAACTTGGTGTTGTGTGTAATGAATGCTATTGAAGAAATTAAATTTATTTCAAATGTATATATTGCATAAATCCCAAGATGCTATATTATAACCCCATTAAAATTAATTTTACATTTTATATTTAACAATTTGATACAAATAAATGAGTTTATCTTTCTATTTCATTACATCCTCGAGTTCCATGTAGATTCATTGAATTTTTGATTTCTCTAGAGAGATTTCACTAGGTAAGTAGTATTATTCCATAGAAAATTATATCTATTATCTGATATTTATATTATGTTTCCTCTATAAGAAGTATCATATTCCATAGGTATGATATTTGGGTTCATTACATGTGCTGCATACAGAAATTAATTCCTCAGAAGAGATATATAGAACACATCATGAACATAAGAGATGTTCAGTGGAAGCATCAAGAGATAAACTACCATAAAAATAGGATCACTAATATGGAATGGTATAATTTAAATAAGGATCATAATTTCATTCTCTATGAATCTCATAACCTTATTCCATGGATAAATTCAAAGAAAAAGCTTCTCACCAATATTAAAATCTCCATCACACTGAAGAAGATATAAATATATCATATTGTATCTGAATCATTATCTAAAATTTAACATCTTTTCAAGGATGATACACCATAATAAAACTCAACTATGTATCTAGAGCCCGATGAATACATTTCCAGAACTTTGTGATGTACATCTTTGACCCAAATCAAATATAATATAATGTTGTAATCCATTAAACCATAAAACTTGATAATTTTTTTTTAAAATTAATATATTGATAAATATTCTTTAATGGCACTAAATTATTCTAAATTTATATGGAAATCTAGTAAAACACATAGATAATTTTTCGATTTCAATATTGTGGTGTGTCCAATGATAAAATCATTGGGGATGTAATCACATTTCCATTCTGGTATGGGTAATGGATGTAAAAACCCTATTATACTTTTTTTTCACTCATCCTTAAATTTTATACACACCAAGAATCAATATACATACAAAGAAATATTTCTCTTTATATTTTCCCATGATAAATAAACTTTCTTAACTCTATAAATCATTTTTACATCTATGATGTATAGAGAATTGTGAACTATTAGCTTCATCCAATAGATCCTTCTAAAAATCTGGTATGGATGGAACACAAACAATGTTCTGAAACCTTATAATTACATAAAAATCAAGGTTAACCTGATAAACATTTTTAATCATCTTTTATAATTCTATATTTTTTTTGCACCACTTTAATCATCACATGGATAGATATTTGAATACCCAATTGGTAATGATTATATTTCTCCCCTTCCTTCAAGATTTACAAATCTGTCCCTTGAAAATATTGAAATATTGGTTTTATCCTTATCATAGATAATATAGTATTATCATTTATGTTAATAGGATCTACCACCTTATTTTCTTTCCTGGGGTGGTAATGTATTGAGTAGTCTTAATCATTATTCAGCTCTAACCATCTTCTTAGGTGCATATTCAACACTTTCTATGTGAAAATATATTTTATTATTTAATTATTAATAAATAAATCACAACATTATCCATAAATATAATTCCCCTACATCATCAATCAAAATATTACTTTAGCTAACTCCAAATCATGAGGTATATAATTTTTATCATGATCTTTCAATTGGAATGAGGAAAAATCTATCACCGTATTCTTTTGTATGAGAACGTATCCCCATAAATTCGAAGATTCGTCTCTGTAGATTATAAATCCTTATATAATATAAGAGAATTTAATCATGGGTGTGCGAATTAACATTCTCATTTGTTCCTTGATGTTTTCATTAAATTCATCTATCCATACCAACTTATCTCTCTTCTGAGTTATCTTGGTGTGTAGACAAGACTATCATGATAAATTCATAACAATGTGCTGATAATATATATCCCAATGAAGAAGACTATGGATCATGGTCATATTGTTTTTTCTATTCAACATTTCATAACTTCTATCTTTGAAGGATCGACTAATATACCCTCACTAGAGGTTTTATGACCCATGAATGAAACATTATAAAGTGAGGATTCAAACATGGTAATTTTTTTACAAATATTGTCCTTCCTCCAGGTATTAAGTACAATTATAAAGTCATATAATTGCTCTTAATTCCTATTTGAGTATATAATAATATCATTAATTAATATTTACATTAATTTATCAAGGAAATCTCTAAAGACTTTATTAATTAAATCCCTTAAGATAGTGCGGGAATTAGTAAGACCAAATGGAATCACTATAAAATCATAGTGACCATTCCATGTATGGAATGTTTAGTGGGTATATCCTCATGTGTGACCCTAAATTGATGTTATAAATATTGAAGATAAATCATGGAAAAGTTTTTATCTCTACATACCAGATCAAATATGTCGTCAATATGGGTTAGAGAATACTTGTTATTTATAGTGATCTAGTTAAGTTCTCGATAATAAATTTAGATTCACATTGAATCATATTTTATCATAACAAAATGAACTGATAAATCCTATGGCGATACACTTTTTGGAATGAATACCTTATCATGATTCTCTTAGCCTTTCTTTTTTAGTTCTTGTAACACAATCACAAATATTTTATTTGTACTCTTTAAAATATATGTAGATCCAAGTATGAGTTCTATCATGAACTAAACATCTTGATTTGGAATATAACCTTTAAATTATTATAGTAATACATTAATAAAATCCCATAAAATTGGAATATATTTGATGTCGAGTTTCTCCCCAACCATATATGACAAACATCATATTTTAATATAAATTATGACACATAAAATGGATGTAATTTTCTTTAGAAATTTATGTTTTCCGTATCACAGGTATAAGATCATAGGTGGTATTTAATATCATATGTAACTTCCCTTACTCATAAATTGATGTAGTATTTATGTAAATAATGTCAGTCTATGCCCAAAATGACATTGAATTCATCCCAAATATGATTAAAATGATTTTTAGGATGAAAATACTTCCAATCTTCAGTCAAATAAAAATAATAGACTTATGATGTGATCATCACACCATTAGTTCTTGAAACTACTAATTTGATATCTAATCATTTTGGTGGTAATGTGAAACCCTTAAAAAAATCTATAGATATATTAGAGTGGGTAGATCTAGAATCAAATAAGACATTAAGGGTTCAATATTGGATGGCATGTTTACCTCTCACTGCAATTTCATCATACTCTCCATCAGTAAAATTTATTTAAGTATACTTACCTTTGTAAATGGGATTAAGTGGTTTCTAATGTTGATCATCATTACTATCCTATGGATTTTGGCACCGATTAGCATAATTCCCATATTCCTTGAAGGTTAATCACTGGAGTGGTAAAGGTGCATTTTTTGTTGGTTTCTCTCTATTATCATCATTATTTACCTTATTTACTTCTATTAATCAATCCATTTCTAGATGATTCTACTTTATACCCGTAATACATTTAATAATACACTTAATACAATTTAAAAAATCTTTGGTTTTGCACTTCATTAATCATGGAAGTATTATATTATTATATCTAAGATATTAAAAACTCCCTTTGAATTTTTTATTTAATTTCCTCTCAAAACAATTTGTTTGATGAGTAAAATAAATTTCTATATCCATATTGATGGATATAAAATTATTTCTTTATAGTAACTAAAGTACCATATTTATAACACCATTTTTAAGATTGGTGCTACGCCAATAATGAATTAGTCAACCTTACATTCTTGTTAGATGACATATCCAAAATAATATCTCCAAAACATTATAAAATATAACTCATAGGTACCTAAACATTCATCATACATATATTAAATATTAAGGAATTCCTTATCCATTTTTATGAAAATAATATTAGGAATATACTTATTGAAAAATATTATATTAAACTAATCCTGATCCATGGGGTAAATTTCTTTTTGTTACCTCTTGTTATTGATAATATTCCACCATTGATCTGCTTCACCAACCAAACAATAAATATTAATAATAAAGTTATAATGTTCCAAACACTGGGGAATGGAAAATATATTTTCAACAGTACTGATCAAATGTGTATCCACCACTCAATCAATGAATCCGGTAAAAGATGGTGGAAATTAACTCATAAAAGCATCAATAGGATATTGTTCGCACTTTTTCTCATTTGAAATATCGACATGATTTATATCTTGAGAAATCTGTGTGGTTATTATAAAAATTATTTTTCTTATATCTGCCATAACATTTGGTTTTTCTGGATTTGAATCAATGCATTTTATATCATATTCAATATTAACGTGGTAACTTTGGGTTCCATCTGAGAAACAAAAATCATATTAGAAAACCATATAATCTTGAAAAGTCATTTATAGGATGTCAAATTTATGTCAACTTCATTTATGACACCGTATCTTTATCATAAGTCATTAATGATAGATACCCAAAATTACTATTTTCCAAATACTTATAATTAACCATGGGGTTGTAATTAATGTTTTACTATAATAGTTTCAAATGGTTAATTAAAACTTTCTCAAATACCAAATATAGAAAACCCAGATTTTTATACATAGATATGAAATATTTGTAGATTAATATTCATTACATTACATAAATATTCAGGCCATAATTGTATAAGTATAATGAATTTATAAATAGTGGGGCATAAAAAACTAGTTCACAATTTATCTAAATCATCTTTTATTAAATTATTTATAAAGCCATCTCTTCTTAGAAATATCATTCTTGGTAAATTTATTTATAACATGGGGAAGGAAAACATACAAAATGTTAAGCTCAGATGCTCATTATGTGTAAAAATGTGTCATATCAACGATTAGATAAGTATAACATGAACATAAGAATATTAAAACCTGAAAATAACATTTAAACATCATACCTGATATACCATTGATCATAATCTTGTTTCATGGAATAAATATTATTATTTCATAAGATATAATCATTATGGAATTATATAACGTTATCCATGATAGAATAACACTTCCATAATACATGGAATGGTGTCATACAAATAAGCATATAAAATGATTTCCTTAGTATTCAATAATCATTTCCAAGAATATCATAGTGGAATGGGTTTACTCCCCCGTCCATCATTGTAGGGATGATTAAATCCCAAGGCTATGATAGTGTACAAAGTCCCATACTGGACTAGATTCACTCCCCATTATATTATTCTGGATCTCTTGAGATTCCAATATTTACCTCAATCATTATAAGGAGATATAGGGCCCACCAATCACAAAATAAAAATATTACATAATGTTCCAAAAAATATTATAAAACATTCATAATAAAATAAACCATGTAAATAAATTGTTTTCATAAACATTATATCATAACATAACCTGTAGAAAAGGAATGGGATTCATTAAAATATCATCATTTCATCAAATTATATCTTACTAAAAAAGAATGAGTTTCATGAAAAATCATATTATAATAAAAAATATATAGAGAAAAGACCATTATGGTATCATTGGTTATATCCCCAGCAAATCATAAGTGAAATTAAGTGTTGGTTTCTTTTTTGAAAAGAAATACCATGGAAATATTATTAAAATAGGCATGAGGAAAACAACCTTCCCATTTTGAAATAACATCATTATAATAAAAAATTATCAAACTTATTATGTAAGTTTTTTATTTCAAAATAACTATATAACCTTGTAAATGAATCATCATATAATTTAGTGTTCATTATGGTGGTAAATTACATCCATGTCGTATAAGTTAAAAAACATTCCATTAAAACTTTTTTAAGAAAAATATAAAAAACATTACTTGTTTGGAAAATAAAAAAGAATATACATTTGAACAACTTTTTAAAAATTATTATATGGTTAAAAATTAATTTAAACAATAATAGTGGAAAGTTAAAAGCCTTATTTTTTTAAAACATGGATTTGTAAAAAAATGTTTTTCGACTAAAGAGAGAAATAAAGTTGATTTTCATTAAAAAAAAATTCTTGTATCTTGAGAACATATCTAGAAAGGATTGGATGGAAAATATGTATTTTAAAGTAATAAACATAATATAAGAATATTATTTATATTATTAAGAGATGTACCAAAAAATTATATCATTAAAAAACATCATCGTAAATAATCTCGATAAACAATGAGATTGTAACAAAAAACCCTTACCTCAAGCTCCTCATATTCTAAAATCACACTAAAAACAAGTATAATAAATATAATTATAATATTACTATATTAAATAATATCATACATACCTTTAAAATAATATCTGATCCCATTATAATAGTTAAAGAACCATTTTATCAATAATTCTTTAAAATCATCGTTTTCAGGGGTTAACTTTTCGTTTATCCTGAGTATTTATGTTCTGTTGTTTCAGTCCTTGTAATTTGATCATAGTTATATAATATTAAATATTTAAATAATTATTTAAATATCATATATATTCATTATATATATTTATAATCATCCATAAAATATATAGACAGAATAATGAATTATACCGTTCTTGGAGACAGTAGGTTGCACGTAGGCATCAATGTTGTATTCAACTTCTAGAAAATATAATGAAAGAAATTTAAATAATAATTCACCTTTATAGAATCATTATCATATAATATATATAATATATATTAATTAAATCTCTCCTTACCACCATCTATGTAAAATAGAAATGAAAAATGAATTACATCTCTCAGTGGAGGTTGTAGTCCACACAAACGCATGAGTGACACAATCATCTTCCAATTGATTTGATGGTAAGAATATAGATGTGATATTATAATTAAATAAGTTTTATTTATTCATAAATATAATATATAAATATTAAATCCATTATATTAATCATATATATATTTTGTGATCAAAAAATGAATAGTATCACAACTTAGAGACGATAATCCATAAGAATGCATGAACAATAATTTCATATCGAATTTAATAGAAAATAGGGTGAATAATGATGGGTTCATATTCATAATAACATTTAATTATATTTATGATACTACAGTTATTATTTTATGACAAATAACATATATTTAGATGTGGTAATGAATAAGTATAAAAGAAAATGATATGTTAAGACGATTACCGCTTCTTTAAAATAGATTCTCTAAAAATCCTCTTAAAGACCAAATATTTGGTATTTTGGGAGACAAAAACCACTAAAAATTTGATAGGTAAGTTTATAATGGATATTTTCAGGGTTTCTTTTTGACCTATAATGTTCAATTTGGTGAAAATAAGTGAAGGAGAGGTTTTCATTCATAATTTAGGTGGGGGAAACATTTAGAATTTTCCAAAAGTTTAAAATATAATAAATCCATTATAAATCAAAATGATTACAAATTTCCTATAAATATATATAGGATATCAGTTATGACCATATGTTATCCGCTTTTTCATATTTTAATGTTTGATGTGTAATTTAAATAAATATTTTTTTGATAAAATATCTTTAATGTCAATTCATACAGTATTCATTTAATTTTACTAGAAAACCAAAAGAAAAATATGAAATTAAATTATCATTATTTAACATGAAACTAATATTAAAAATTTATCTAAATAATTTATGAAACATATTATATCTCTAATATTATATTACGTTTTATATATTTTAAATTTTTTAATATATTTTTTTAATCGGAGAAAAATTGCATTGGTGTTTTGTGGCAATTTAAGGTCATTATATAGTTACTAAGATATTATATATAAATTTAAATCATGAAAATAATATTATTAATATCACAATTTCAATCAATATTTATTCATTACTATTTTTTGTCCTTAAATGAATATATATAAGATATGTACAACTAAGAGGGTGAAGTTTTATAACATTCATTAATTTAAAAAATATATTAGATATTTTCATGGAAAAGTGTCCATTAAACAAAAAAATTCATAGAATAAGGTTTTAATGTGTCAATTTCTATTTTCCAATATGAATTAGGATGAATGAATTTTGGTTTTATCACTTATTTGTATCATATATTAACCTGATTTACCCTATACCAAAGTGATAAATTATAAAATGGTTACTATTCATATTGGTAAAAAATAATCGTGTCATATTTACTAAATTTTACAATCCTTATTCCAAATATTGAATCGATTTTAAAAAATTAATTACAAATAAGTTATAGAAATTAATTTTAAAATAATAACTCAAAATGTGATGATACCCCTTTTTTGATAAAAAATCATTTTAGGAATAAAACATGGGTTACTCTTATCACAATATTATAAAAACATTCAATTAATATCAAAAAAAATTATTGAATATTTAATATATTAACTTCATAAAAATAATCTACTAAAAGAGAGTATTTTAACTTATTATTAGAAAAATATATTTCAAGGAATGTTTTTCTTCTTCAGATATTTCATTTTATTTTAAATGTTTTTTATAATCAATTGACAATAAAATAATTATTTTTATATATGTAACCATAAATTTTTCATAATTTGTTATTTAATATTCATACCCACAATAAATTTTATAGGTTATAACTATCACTTTTAATTACAATATTTTAATAGTATCTCAAAGTTATTTTAAACATTGTGTTGCATTTAACAAAAGTTATTCAAAAAATTAACTTTATTTGAAAAAATGTTATTTCATAAAATATTTGTGTATTAGACTTTTTCTTAAATCATGAAGAATAAAAATAAAAATAATATAAAATAAAAAATTTATTGTTCCTAAGGTGATGAATACTGTATGGCCTTTATGTATATCTAAATGTTATTATTATTTTGAGGAAAATTTAAAAGAAGAAAACCTAAAGTTGACAGATAAAGAGAAATATTAGAAGAGTGAGTCAAAAAAATCAAGAAAAAAATAAATGAACATAATGATTTATATTAATAAATTTTCATGATTTTTAGTGAAATATGGAAAAGAAAAATTACATGGGGATTCAATGTCTACTATAAGAGTAAAATGTGAAAAGAAAGTGATGGTTGTGCATGATGAAACTAATTATCACCTTAAAATCTTGGATGATAAATTATAGGTTCAAGATTTAATGATAAATAATAATTAGGGAGATATTCATGATGTGATGGAAAATATAGTCATTGAAGATTCTCACATTGATATTTCATTGGGAAGTAAGAAAACAATTTATACAATTAGGTAATATTTAGAAAGGAGTTAAAAAATTCTATAGAAAAAGTTCATCTAGAAGAATGGAATTACTATGATAATTTTTTGGAATAATAATAAAAAATTATTGTATGTGTGTATAGAATATGGATTACTTAGTAGAGGAGAAAGAGATATTACAACTACATAATGTTCATCCTAGTGACAAAAATATATTTTTGGTCAAATTGAAGCCTGTAAAAATTTATCGAGAAGATAGTGATCCACGGAGTCTTGTCATGGATTAATGAGTTTTAATTATATTATATTCTTGATAATTAGAACCTACCATACTATCTAATGATCTATGAACTATTTTTAAATTGAAATTACATATGAATATAGTGTTTTAAGAAGTGAAAATTGTTGGATTCCTCAAAAATTATATGAATATATTCTATTATTAAATGAAGATTTCATGAGTTATGATGATCACATATCATCTAATATTATATGAATTTATAAAAACATTTCTAAACTATGAGTTTTATTATTGAAGGAAGATGGATCTTCCATGAAGAAGAATATTCCATGAGGATGATATTCCATGATTAGATGTTCATGAATCTTTTATAGTATGATATTTCTTATATATCCTCTATGATAATAGGTCATCCATAAATATAACCTTTTATGCATATCTTCTATAAGTGTGAATCTTATTTGGGGATAATCATTCAGAATATATTACATGGGATGAATGTGATCGATATTTTTCCACTAGGTTAAGGTAGAATTATACGTCTTGATTTCACATAGAAAAAAATAACATTAATAAAAAATTTAATTCATTTAAGTAAATTGAATGAAGAAGAAATATAAATGAAGGTAAAAATATCAATTTTTTATCATAATCTATTCATAGTCTAATAGGAATTCACATCCATAGATGTTATGATGATTCTATTTAAAGGAAGATAACCTCAATTAATATGGTATTTAAATGAAGTGAAATGAGTTTCAGGTATTTGAAAAACATATGATGAAATTCTATGATAAAATGGTGATTTAAAGGTGGAGTTATGGTTTTGGTTATTTACAACTAGTTTGATAGATAATTAAAATTTTTAGATGCATATAATCTCAGCTTCATGGGATACACATCATAGTAATAGGATATTTATTGAGATCTATACATTCATATTGTTTTATGTAAATTCATATAAATTATGAAAATCATGATGAAGATGTAGGGGGAAATCAGAATATGTGTTAGTATAGATGTTGTCATAGTTATTTTCAAACCAAGTAGAAAATAATTAATTGGATCCCATGTAATTTTCATATTCATAATTATATAAATTAATAAATTAAAAAAATATTAAATCCAAATATTTAGGTGTTTTAAATTAGAAGTATGGTTGAATTTAAATGAGAAATCGGATTTGAGAAATATCCTCCAATTTTGAATAAAAATATTAATTTCCCTATAGATTTGAGGAACCAAATTATTTTGAATATAGAAAATATCATCTGAGATATAATATTATTTGATTATAAATATATGATGCAGGTCATATGAAAATTTTTGAGTCTATATATACATTGAGATCAATCTAAGAGAACCGAACATAATAATGAATAAATGAGAGGATTTTAGCCAATGTCCAAAGACCATGAATGAGATTCAACTCAATATTTTATGAGTGATTAGATCAGAATGACACAATATTTTTGAAGATGTCTCAATTACAGTAGTATTTTTGATATTCTTCTAGAGGTACATTTATAGACCTAAGTACCCAACTTTTTGTGGAGAGAGATCATATTTCTAAGTTGTATAGATGAAATAGATATGTGGAATAATATCATCATTTTATGGATCACCATTGAATAATAAGTAAAGAATGTTCTTGTAGACTCTAGATGTGGTAAAACATAAAGGATTCTTTACTTGGGAAATAATTTTTATAGGTAGACAGAGTGGAATCTTTGTAAATAGGGTAGATTTTATACATTTTTTAAAAATTATTAATGATAATAGAGTATTCATAATGGGGATAGAACCAAAATGGAAAAGAGTATGAATTTAGGTTAAACCTTGTAAATATTTTGGGATAATATATTTCATTTATCGACTATAAATGAGGTGAGGCTATCCAAATCCATTTATTGGGTAAATAAATTTAACTGGTTCAAGAGGTTAAATTTAAATGATGTATAATTCATAAAAAGTAGAATGATGATTCACACCCGATCATAGTGGTCTACCTAGTAATGGAGACAAAAGGATTTTTTTAAAAATGGTTACCTCAAAATATTCAGGAATGTTTCTTCTTCAAAAATTATGAATATTAATTCATTGAATATCCACGGAATACCAAAATTATATGGCAAAAACAACCATAGCTGCAAGATTCATATTTTTATCTTTATATTTTAAATTATGCTAGAAGTTATGGATTCTATTGTTATAGATTTTTCCCTATTTTTAATATTCTCCCAATAGTCATGAAGATAAGATAAATTTAGAGATGGTTGTAAAAGCACAAAATTTAATTCTAATTTATTTATTATATAAATTCTATACCAAATTCATTGGTCACTAAACTACAAAATAAATTTTCAAAAAATAAGAATCAACTATTTGGGTAGTATAAAATTCAAGGAATCTAAATTATATGTTTTTAAGATTAGATTTTAAGACATAAAATTTGGTTATGATGATAATATATTTTGTTATTTCACCAGGGTAAATGAAATTTTCATCAACATTTGAGGATTTAGTGATAAGTTAGAGGATTAAATCATTTTGAAGAAGATTATGAAAAATTTCATATACATATTTGTTCCCATGGTTTATTATTTAGATGGTAGGTATTATCAAAACTAGAATAAGCTTCGCAACATTCTCATAGACTATAAAATGAAAAAGGCTCCATCTTTAAAAAATAATTCCAATAATGAAATGGACATTTAAGGTTTGTGAAATTTGAATTTCAAAAAAATACAATGATGATGTATAATGAAATTCAAAATATAATAAATATGATGTATATTTTAAATAATTATGGTTTTATTATTGAATAGATTCAGTAAGGGAAATTGTATATCAAAATGGAATGAAATTTACAATATTTAATAATTGTAATATTATTAATCAAATTCTAAATAAATTTCTAAATAATAATTATGGATAATATAAATTATATTATCACAATGAGAATAAAAAATAAGATAATATGTAGTGGTACGACAATAAATCTTTTACGAGTATGAAAGTGTATCATGAATCATCTAGAGGCATGGATAATAAAGTAAACATATTTTATCATATGTAGAATAGATTAGATTTGTAATTTATGGATGGTTATAGAGAAGAAATTGAATTACATTAGGGGGGAGATGAAAGTCAAATTATAATTCATCATGGGAATGATATAATGCCTCAAGAAATAAAATAAAAAACATGAGATATAAAAAAAATGTTTGGACTATGGGAAAGAAGAGTATCTCAAGAATACTTGAAATACATTGATGATATCAAGAATTTCTATATTATAAAATATGAATAAGAAAATATTATCGTAAATATCAAGGGGAAACTAGATTGGAAGGAAGAAGCACTGGTTATGGGATAATATATATGTATCATAATACAATATGATTTCAAAAAGTCTATATAATAGTTTACTAAGTCTATTGAGCTAAATATATAATATTATCGGACTGATGGGAAGAATAGTTCAAGAGAACACTATAAATCTACACTTAATATGTTTCAAAATGTACAAATTTTATCAAATATTATAGTTATAAAAATAAAATCTATGGATATTTGGTTAAAAAAATATGAGTTAGTTTTACACAACAAAATCAGGGAATAATATTCCAAGGATTACATAATCCCAAGGATATTTTAATATTAATTTACAGTAGAAAATCATCATGGAAACCCTTCGAAAAAAATTAATCAAAACAAAATATACAATTTTAGATGTTATTAATTGTGTTGCATAAGGTACAAGAGCAAATAATTTTATTTTGTTAAAAATAGTATATTATAGGAAAGAGGAAATAACTCAAGGGATTATAGTTGTAAGAAAAAAATAATAGATAAAACAAATAATGAACAAATCATATTCAAAAAACTATCTATAGAAAGAATATTTTATAATATGTATAAAGTATGTAGTAGATGTGGTTTTGATGATCATAAGGCTTAAGTATTCATGAAAATATAGTATTTATAAGTTTCTAATACATATAATGGGTTGATAATTCACAAGAAAAACTAAGTGATTTTATATAAAAATTATAAGAAGATAGGGAATGTTAATAAAGTCTGTCTAGTTTTTTATAAAAATCAATTGAAATTTTCTAAATTATTGGTGGAAAATGAAATACTTTTTGAGAATAAAGGAATCCAATTATATTATAAATATGAGGTGATAATTGATGATTAGTTTCTTAAAACTCGAAACATAAAGATTCAATAGATTGAGGTTGGAAAATTTGTTCTACAAAAAGAGTAATTCGAAGGAATGAAAAATTAAAATGAAACAGTTGAGTCTCAAAAGAAAAATAAGAGTCCAAGGGAATAATCCCATGCTATGATTTGAATAAAACAATGGAACAGGTTGTGAGAAATAAGTCAGCATGAATTTATTCACTTATTCAAAAGAATTTCCCTCCTTACTGCTTCTATTTTATGTGTTTGGAGTTCATATCCACAGAATTGAATGATACATTTGAAGGATATACATAGTGCGCGATAAGGAATGTGAGATTATCTATAGATTATTGTTGGAAATATGTCTCAATGTTGATGGATTAGAGGGAATCAATTTAGGGGGTAAAAATAGAGGAGGTATATACTAACATACTATTTCAAAAAAATCTAGAATTCAAATAAATCATTCAAAACCTAAAGGTTTATGTTTAAAAATAAAAAATAATACCCTTGATTTTGAATTTATAAAATCTGTTTCTTAAAAGGTATTATTGGTAATTAAATAAATTGTATTAAGGGGGAGTTTCATTACTTGTACATGAACAGTTTTTTTTGTCTTATTGTGATCTGTGAAGGTTACATGTTTCCTTTAATAGAGTATTTTTTATACAAACACTATTTGAGAAATGAAGAGATAATGATCATAATATCATGCATGGAAGTCCATGGATATGATAGACCTCCTTGGTTATAATCTCTGGTTTTCTAAAATAAGTTTTCATATATATATATTTAGACTTATTTAAGTAAAGGTCCATCTCTAAGAAATTAATTTTATATCATCCTTACATTACTAAATTATCATAGAATGTTATTTAGGGAATATAATATGTGTCTTTTGATAGAAAAAAATAGAGGAAAAGACCCATATATTATCCCTTTGGAATTTATTTTCAATAAGAGGGATAAAATGATGTCCACATATTGGCATTAAAATATTTTATCAGAGGTATATAAAACAATTAAAATAAGGGAGAATTTTTATCCCACTGACCAAATTATGTTTTTTTAAAAAATAGAATATATCAATATGTGTTGAGAAACATGTGATGATTTGAGGATTATTATTGATTCATGAGATAACATTGTTTTTCATTGTTGATTAGTCAATCCTCCAATATTATCTAATAATTTTTATACCATTCATAAATTCTAATGAATTTTATGAATGAATTTTGAATAAGTGAACATAGATTACATCATTTAAAGATGAGATGATAATATTACATATGTAATAGAATACTTTATGATTTTTGATGTTAATTGATCTTTCTTTTGTATGTGAATCAAAGATTCCATAGATCTTCCTTGAGATTTATTATTAATCCTACATGTATATTTTGCGATGTTGGATCATCCATGTAGGTGAGAATCTATGAGAAGTCCTCCAGAATTCATTTATGAATACGGAAATCCATATATATAATCTATTATCATGAATCTTCTATGAGAACAAATATCCAGGCTTGTATTATGTGATCCAAGATCGTCCATAAGGATACTTATCAAGAACAGATCTTGTGTGGTGAATGTGAATGAGCTGCGTCCACTAGATCAAGGGAGCTACATCAATCCTAATTTCATGAATATAGAAATTGTACATGAATATCAATCAACATTGAAGTCATGTAAAATGAATTAATAATAGATTAAAATGATGGACAATACATTAATGGTTCAAATCATGTTATTTACTATCTGAGATGAATGCACTGCAACGCATGATATGATGATGTGTCATAAAAATTATAACTGGAATAAATTGGGAAAATAAATGTATATAAATGAGTTTTTGTTATTTTATATCTGAATAAATAAGTTATAAAAAAAACTCAATTCTTAAAGGATGAATTGATACAACAGTTATTTATACACAGTGTATGAATAAATTAAAATGTGATGATGAAATTATAAAAAGATTCATGGGATGAACATCATAGTAATGTGTCATTTTTAAAGGTTTTTAATAGTATGTATTTTTATATAAATTCATTTAAATCATGAAAATTAAGAATAAGCCACATTGGAATAATTCAGAAGACATTTCAGGAAGGTTGAGAATGCAATTTTTTAGACATCACATGAATAATATTTCATGTTAGCCTAAATATATTGGGTATTAAATTTGATTTTGAAAAATAATATCAAATATGATTAGGTATCATTTTTTAGTATATTTAAATGATAATAATACCTGAGTTCAAGTGATAATTAAAAGAAGTAAAATTTCCTAAAATTTATAATTTAAATATTACATTCCATCCAGATTAAATAAACTTTCATATTTTGATTACAGAAAATATAATTGAAGATATGATATTATGAGTATATAAATATATTATTTAGGTAATGAATAAATATATTTTCATAGGAAAATATTATGATAAATACAAGAGAACCTAATACAAAAAATTTATCAAAGAGTGATGTTGAGATTAATATAAGAGACCCTGAAAGTGAAAGAACTGAATGTGAAGAGAAACTAGATCGCACTGGATTTTTGAAGAAGTGTCAATACAAGAATTGGTGTTAAAATTATTAAAGAGGTAAAGATATAAACATTATTGATCTATCTACTCATGGAATAGGATAATAATTCCATGTGGTGTAGAACCATCCAATGAGAAGAAGAATATATTTCATTACTGTACAATCATTGTAGAAAATGTGTAGAATATTTTAGTGAAATCAAGAACTAATATAACATAGTGGATTCATTTTTGGACATTTTTTTAAAGGTATATCTGGTGGATTAGTTTTATATAGTACTGAATGTTCTTTGGTCGTAAATAATTTTTTACCGTATGGGAGAATTCAAGTTGGGTGTATAAATAACATGGAAATAATTAGGCATTTGGGAAGAACCTTGTAAATTCCAATTGTTTATATATTTCATTTATCTATATCACATAATGTGGTTCTATTAAAATTAATTATGTATATCAATAAATCTATGTTGTTAAAAAGGTTTATTTTAAAATGTGATGAATTCTTAAAAAATAAGCTAAATAAACCCCCCACTCTAAATAGTATATCAGGCCATAGAAACTCTACATCACAATCGAGAAAACGTTATACATTGCATAACTTCATAAAGAGATCCTAAAGTAAATATAATAATTTTCCTTCGGTGAGATACTGTAGAAAAAATGAGAAATAGATATTCCTAGTAAATATATCCTTATCCAATGACTTGATGATCTCATGAAAAGAATAAAATTCCATCGATTTCATTCCCTAATTTAGTTATGGAAAAAATTTATTTTAATGTCGGTATATAAAATAAAATTCCTCAAGTATCATTAATGAGTAAATTATATTAGATACACCAGGAATAAAATATGATATATATTTTTTCAAAGGATTATACACTTTATAAATGTTTTTAAAATGGCTATAAAGACAAACCTTTAAAGAAGAATAAATTATAATATATAAAAATAATGATCTCGAGTTAATATATTCATGGAATTGAAACATGGTTATAACGAAATAAAACATGTAAATAAATAATTTATGTTTGGTCACTCACATCATCATTCCTAGAAATAGTGGAACAAATCATTGATCCAAATGAATAAAGTAGATATTCCCCTCAATAATCACAAGGTGAATGTGGAGGAAGAGCCATCAATTTCTAAGATGAAGAAGATTGGTTATATATATATATATATGTATAAACAAATGATCATATAAATAGTAATATTTAGAAAATAATCCATCAATGTTTCTTATTGGTATTTTTTGGGTGTGATTGTGTTTTTTGAAAAATCCAGAAGACCGCAAATAAGTGTGGTTGGTGTTTGTCTAAAGCTGGTTTTATGGTATTACCGTTTCACAGTTTTTGCCAATTTTTTTAGCCTCAAAATCTGGAATATTTTTTTGGAAAAGGATTTTAGAAAAGGAGATAACTGTTTGCATATCATGAAGGATGGTATGTTTACTGCATATGGGAAATTTTTTGCGGGGTAGAAATGGTTCGTGGAATGAAAAATGGTTTAGGGGAAGGGTCGTAGTACAAGGAAAGAAGAAAAAGTTCATAGAGGTATTGGGGTACATAGGATCGATATTCATTCATATAAACTATTCGATGATTTGAGAATTTATGAAAGACATTGTTGGAAAAAAAATCTGACGGTGATTTTGGCTGTCGGAAAGGAAGAATGGTGGAATGCAGACCTCATGGGGAAAATGGATCACATGACAATTGTGGTTCTTAGGAGATACCCTGTATGCGGTGAAGGCTTTACCAAATCAATGATTTAGTAATTCTAGGATTAGTGTATTTTTTTGATCTATTTTTCTCTATAAGGAGTTCTAATCCCATCACGAAGAAGACTAATTTTCATAAGAGAACATCTTTTATTTGGGAATTCTGTGAAGTCCAAAAGTTATCCATGAGGGAAAATTATGTGAATGATGAAGTAGTTCATGAGGAGGATTTTAGAAAAGTAGAATCAGTCCAGGGGAGTAGTCTATAGAAGATGTAATTCCACAAAAGAAAATGTTGTACAAAAAAGTGGTACACAGAAGTGGTTCATGGAAGTGGTACGCGGAAGCAGTTTGCAGAAGGGGTACGCCGAAGTAGAACACAAAAATGGAATGCAGGTGTGGTACATGGAGGTGGTTCATGGAGGAGGTACATGAAGGAGGAAGTGGAGATGGTCCATAGAGTAGGGACAGTTCATGGAAGAGATGGTTCATGAAGCATACCCGTTACGCAACTCGTGGATAAAGTAAAGTGATTCGCGTAGGACTCAAAGAAGATTTTAAATGAACTAAAACAGTTCTCAGAATCAATTTCCACTAACATAAAAAGTACATGAAAATTTTAAATTCATCTATGGGTAAAAAATGAAACTCAATAGATCATTTTTCTATAGTTTAGGTTGTGTGATTTCATGAAAATTAAAGGACCTACACCTCTATAAACTGTGAGTCGATCCCTTCTAAGAGCAGTGATAAAAGAATGAGGAACAGAATGATCATTTCCAATTACAGTGACATAGAGAAATAGAAACAAAGAGTGACACTTTGGAATGCATTGAGGAGACCCTAAACCTTGTAATAGAAGTGATCCTTGACATATAAGATCGAACATGCACCTTGAAATTGGATTTTAGGTTTAGTGGATTTGGTATGTTAGAATCATCACTATTGTATGCTCCTTGGTTGTTTCCCAGTGAGGGAGAACCATGTAAAATCATTGTATCCTATGAATGATTTCATTTCTATTCATACATATTTATTGGAGAAATAGAGAAGTGTGTTTTTTTGACGAGGGAGAAAGATCCTACGGGGAATAAGTTTAAATCTGTTGTACCATGATTCACCCCTATTAGAGTGTTGGACCAAGTAAAACCGACATTAATTAGGGATAAATAAATATTAAGTGTACTTAATAGTATTTTTTCATGATTAATAAGAGGTACACAAAAGTCCGTTCATCTAAACCACTATTAAGAAAGATAATGAAACTATTGTAGTTGAAATTTCATGTTGTTTTAAGCTCTATAAGGAATATATAGATTGTGCATAGAAGAAAAATACATTCAGTAGTGAGATGAAGATCACTGAATAAAATAAATACGAATCAATATATGTTGAATTTGGGAAGTCATATTATCATTAGGAAGGAAGCATTAACTTGTGGAATCTTTGAGAAGATTAGAAAATCTGGAACTTGCTCAAATAATAATGAGGAGTACAATGAGAAATAACACATATGGAGGAACAGTGAATTAATGAACTCCTATAATTTAATACCACTTACAAAGTTTTCGAATAATATTATAGATAATTGTTGTATTCTCAAATCCAACCACAATGCATGACAAGATAATATTAGATGAAGTCCTCTCCCTAAAAAGTATATACATTTTTTATTGATATATGTTTAAGGAGTAGATATGATCCATGAGGAATACACCCTATGTGTGCCTTGATGGATGAAGGGGATATGAATTATCTATTTATTGATGATTTTTTTTTCATGGGTTACAATGAATAAAATTTTCTCATTATTTTTTATCATTGTTAGTGAAAGAATCATCTAGGGAAACATTCACTAATGTCTAATATCAAGTTTAATTATAGCTGAAAATGGCCTATTTTTTTCTAGGAAGTGATATCTATAAATCAATGTAAACAATATAAACATAATCTTAATAATTATGTTTTAATGATAAAGATGGATGGTACTAATCCTGATTTTATGAGAATTAGGTAAAGTGGAATATATGAGTGTTAATAATGAAATCAAGAAATATCTATAATTCTATACATTTTATTTGTCACTGTAAAGTGGTGGAAGTCCCTCAATAAGTATATGGACAACTATTTTGAATAATCTTATACTATCATGGAAGAATATTTGATCCATCTATTTTTGTATTCAAAAAATTTGATATCATCTTACAATTTTTAAGATACCTAGAAGCTTTTGGATAAAAAACATTAATAACAATAATGTTTCAAAATTCATAAGATTAAAAAATAACTATAAATTTTCATAAACTAAAGTAGTTAATGGAAAATTTCACATGAATGAATGAAGCCTTCATAAACTTATCTGAAAAACAATACTCATTGGGAAGAAATAAATAAATAAATATATATATATATATATAAACAAATTGTTTTAACTAGTTTTCTATTTACAAGTAGAATCAATTGATTCAATATGATGTATATATCACACTCTTGGGATTTATTACTTAGTCACAAGTAGTTTTTTCTATTAATATGAATGAGCGCCCATGCAATTTTTGTTGATTAAAATTTATCATGTTTTTAATACTTGTATGATATTCATTAGTGATATATGCAACATTTATGTCATTAATAAAGATTATTTTTTACTACATAAATTTACATATTTGTAGTCTTCAAGGGCCTTTTGATGGTGTATTTATATGGTATAAAAAAATTAATTAAATTCTATTTAGAATTATGCATCCAGCAGAGAGAGTTGTTTGGGAGTTTAATAGAGAAAAGTTAAGAGAAATCCAATTTTCTGTTGATATTTTTAAATGTTTTATGAATTGTATTAAAATGTTTTGATAAAAATGATAATGGTATGAAATGATATTTGACGGCTAATATGAATTGGTAATATAGTCCATCATTATCTAAAATTCATGGTTGTATCTACAAGTGATAATTTCGCATGAAAAATATTATAAAATTATATATAAATATAGGAAGACAAATTTTTGGTTTATTTTACCCTCATAGAATTCATGATGTTATTGGGGGAATTATAATGAATAATTTAGAGCTATCAAAAGGGGAGAGGACATAAATTTAAAATTAAAGGTGAGTATACCCTTGAAATTTCATTGAAAAAAATTGGTGTGGTATAAGGTTCATAAAATACTTTTAAGTGGTTTATCTTAATAATAATGGAAAGGGGGAGAGATTATCTTTGTCCCATGTTTCCTGGGATAACCACACACCTCCATGAAAGATACTACTCTTTTAGTATTAGAACCCCGAACAAATATTTCCCATTTGGGATCAATTTTTATGATCTTAAAAGAACTATTGTTAGGGAAGATATCCCATTTCATATATATATATATATATATATATATATATATATATATATATCTGTGTGTGTGTGTGTGTATATGGTTAAGAACACACGAAGTCATTGATGATTTTTTATTTGTTGTCATGTTTAATGTGATGATTTACTATCTGGTCCTTAGTTCGAAGTACTTGTGAAAATAGGGAATGCATAATGTTTTATGTAATAATTTGAATCAGTGTAAAATAATATTTTGGATATCATTCTATCTGAATATTTGAGTGGGTTTTTTTATTTTTTATTTTTTGACTATGTGGACTTGTGATAAATTTTTCAGTGGTGTTTATTAAAATGATTAGCAAGCTAGCTAGCGGGGGGAGAAAAACACCACTGTGGGTGGATGATCTCTAACCTAGCTAGTTAGAATAAAGACCATAACTGAGGTAGTGTAAGGGAATTCCTATCTAAGGAAGAGCAGTGGTGGAGTGCCATTGTGAAGGGCAACACGACGGCAATGGTGGGAACAAACCACACTAGCAAGAACCAGTATAGGGCGGTATTGGGGTGGGAGAGGAGAATTCTAAGCTGTCGTTATAGCAACCTGTATTATAATGAACCAAAAATCGTGAGCACATTTCGAAAATTTTCTTATGTGATCTTAATATCGTAATGAATTTTTTTCATTACATGATGAATATCTAAATAAATTATTGAAGCCTGTAGAAAATATTTCTATCTTGTAATGGTGATCTTTCAATATATGTAACCTGAAGTAGTAGTTTGTTCTTATTTCTTGAACATTCCGAGCTGATGATCGAGGCCTATAAATATTGAAGTTGAGATCATTTTCGGGTGTGTTTTATCTCAGGTATTAGTAGATATTTTTAGAGAGAAATACATTACATCATGATCTTTGGTTAACATAAGGCTGAAGATCTGTGCACCTACTACTTCTGTGAAGATATAGAAGTCCTGAAGGGTCTAGATTTTTCTTAGCATTCATCGATAGATTCACAAAAAAAAAATTTGTGATGCATTTAAGATATCTCATCAGCTGTATCCCATTCAATTATGTGAATTACACATTTTTTCTCCATACTGATATTAGATACTGTGTATCGTGCTAAAGATAAGAAGACAGTGTGTGTTTATTTTTGCATGAATAAAGTGATAGTTTACTCATGCACATTAAATAGTGAGTATGTGCTTGTATAGAAGGTCTGTTTGAATTTTACGTAGATCCATTGAATATTAAAGGTAGTACGATAATATCATTCACGTTTTAAGGATGAAACAATAGGTTTTTCAATGTTTATGCAAATAAATATCACACACAAGGTGGAAGTATATTGAGCATATAGTAATAAGACATTGGGATTTAAACACTCATTTAAGAAGACTCGTGCATATGAAACTGTGTATATTCATACTTTGTATGAAGGTGTATCACGCAGGAAAAATAAAAGTACATTTCATGTGAATATGTTCTTTCATATGTGTGTATAATGGTTAGTGTTCTAATTACCTCAACAACATGAATATAGTGTGAAATGTGAGTGAATTCATAGAAAGTGTATGTGATGAAAATTAAAGTATTTCAAAGATATACTAAATCACCAGTGGAAATGTGCATGAAGGGAAATTTCATTCATACTTTTATTTTTGAGTACGAGTTATCCTGAGTATTTCTAGAAGAATAAGTAGGGTGAATCAATTGTAGTATATAGTTGTGTGTTTTAGTTTATTAATACTCAACTTAGGATTTATAGAAATAGTGGGTAAGAGCAGTATTATCTTATTACTAAGGCTTGAAGAGAAATAATATTTTTGTATTATAAGAGAATATTTAAGTCTTTCTCAGAGGGGTTATGTTTTTTGTATATAAACTAGTGTGAATCAGTATAATATTTTTTCAGGATACATTATATCGGGAATTGGTTGATACCTACCCTTATTGTTTTTAGGATGATACCTAGCCTTTCCACTTATAATTTTTAATTTATATTTTAATGGAGAATGTGTTGCACAGATCAACCCGACCACAACAATTATGTAGTCACCCTACTTTGGGGAGATCTTTGTAAAAATATTTTTTATTGTTGGGATCAGACTCTAACAAGTCATCTGAGGTTCATTACAAAGACAATAAATTATAATACTATAGTTAGACTGATTCACCCCCTGCCCTTATCAGTGGTACATCAACTTCCAAGTTACCTCACATGGATCTACCCCATGCTTGATGTTGCACTCAATGGCCTTATTGCAACAACTATTAGTCAGGTGGGAGGGTAGTTACCCCCATGACAAAAACCCTATGGAATGTTGAACGGTTTTATCCAATAGTATTCCCATCTACATTACTTCAGTTATTTGAGTCTTCCCTCATCTCTTATACCAATTTTATGTCCCTCCCATGCCATTTTGAGAAAGATATTACAATCATTGGATCATTACCTCATGGATCTCTTATCCCTCATATCTCACTACCCATCACTAGAAATGAACTCTTCCTAGATGATAGATTAGATTTGATATATATATATATATATATATATATATGTATATGTATATATGCGAGTACCTATAAATACCCATCACATGATGTGGGACTGGAGGAATAGTCATCATGACGTGACCTCACCAGTCATACCCCAACACCCAAGTATCATGATGAAACATCACATGTCACCAAGCTACACCTTGTAGTCAGGCATGAGTGTAGTTAGTCCAAGTTCACATACCATAGGGATCATTATACATGTTCTTCCAAAAAATAAATTCACCACGATTAGTCAATTTTATTTAACATTAATATAAACTGTATATGAGAAAATCCAATTCCATTAGAGTCTAAACATGCACAAACAATAATTGATCATATCCTAAAATTTTGGAAATTTGAAGATAAAAGTTTATGGGTGAAATAATTATACCCTTGGATAACTAATTTTGTATAAAATTTCAAAAAAATGAAACATCATGTAACTAAATGAAAGTAGAAAATTTTATATAGATTTAGGGAAAATATTTATCCCACGTCATTACTAATTTCATATCCATCACGATCTTGAATAATTGTTAATGTAATTTAAATTTGTAAAATATCAATTATGCACTATAATAATATGTAATATGAATAAATACATTACTACCATTAATAATTTATACATATAATAAGAATCACTAATGAATTCATTTAGGATACATTTAGAATGTTAACATATAGTTATAACATATCGTCATCAATAGCAAGAATAATAAAAAATGAAAACATAAATAATATATATCATGAAAGCTAAAATTGATATGTAATTTTTCCCATATAAATAAACTATGGAACATATATATATTTTTTAATAATTATTCTTTTCAATGTACTATTTATCTTTGATAAAAATTAAATGAAATATATAATATGGAAAATAATTTCAATTTTTTATCCTTAAAATTTAAACTCATATCAAAGTAATCTCATGTTCTATAAAGATATAAAAGAGGGTAGGGGTCACCTAGCTAATCATTTGTTGAACTCTCAATCAAATCCTTTAAGAAATTGATAATTAGATCACTTAAATGATTTATCCAACATAATAAATGTTATTTATAGAATTAAACTACAATCATGAAAGATGATAAATTTAAAAACATATACATTGGTATTACATTTGATTTTCTCATGATCATATCCCACAATAATAATATAAAATTAATCATAAAAGAAACGATTTATATCAAAAAACCATGTGTAGTAATATGTGGATTATGGTTTCTACCATAATAAAAGAAGTTGAGTAAGGTGATTAGACAAACCATGTACAAATAACATATAATGGTTGAACTCCTTTGAGAACATAGAAGTGATCTGGATAATTCTCTATTTTTTTTAATTTGATGTGGATTATAGTGACCCCATCATTAAGAAATTATAATTATATAATTTTGTAATATAATCATACACAATAATATTTCAAAAAATGTCAATAGGTTTAGTGTATTCGGAAAATTAGGTGCATAAAACATGAATACATATGAATCATTAATATTAACATAAAACCTTATTCATTTTCCTCTTATAGGATTTCATAATCACATTTGTACATTTTTTCTCCAAATTGAATTTATAAAATAATGGTCGAGCTAAGATATCTATAAGGGGAGTAAATAATATAGAGAAGAATTTCACATTAATTAAAATGAGTACATGGGTGAGTATAATCCTAATCATCATCTCATAAGAATATGATCAAGGTAATATTAATCATATGAAAAATGAATTGAATGTTTTGTGTTCATAATAATTAATCATAATAAAAATATAACTATTGAAATTGATAAAATACAAACGATTCTAGAATCATGTGTATGAAAAAATTAGGTGAACAATGTATTAGAATTTTGAACATACAAAACCATCATGGAGTATTATCTTAGACCATGTCAGAGTGTCCCCATGGATAAACCATAGTGTAGTGAGTGTAACCATGTTGTACTATTGTCATGGAAGATATATATATATATAAAATAAAGAATAGTTAGACCCTTTTCTCCAACTCTAAGATATCATGATTGGTTTACTGTAATGTGATGATAATCAAGTGGAGTTTAAACACCAAAATTATTCATTTAAAAATTAACCATATGGATCACGTTGATGTGTTACAAGTTAGAATTCGTTATAACAAAAGATATGATTATAAAACATCGATATAATAGCTTTGTTCGTTGAAATACTAATACTCTCCTTTGATGGATATATAAAATAGAACATAATATATAATTCTTGGGGAATCAAAATGATGTAAAACACCTCAACTTAATTAATCTATTTCTCTCGATTCAATACAACCTTAAAACTAAATGTTATAGGAAACTATGGTTTTTGAGAGGGTTCCCCTAGCATGGAGAGATTCCCGTGATTCATGGTAACACTGGGTTGGAGGAACATGTTAGTTTCTCTTAAATGATATAAATCATGATATTTTGAAAAGATTGTATGAACTGAATTATCTAGTCAATGTTATAATATTATTTCATTATTTTAATATATATTACAAATTTATAGATTAATCATGGTATTTGGTTTTAGTTTATTATTTATAATGAATTTATGATAGTTATTATTTCTCTAAGTCCAACCGGTGATATAAAAACCTATCAATTGATATTTAGTATAATCATTGAATGAATGAAGAATGTTAGATAAATTAGTATTCCAGACACATGATGAAACCCAAATGAAGTGAAAATTTTTAATATTGCGCATACTTTATCGTGATATATACATCAATGAAAATGGAAATTTTGATATTGAAATAATTAATAAAAGTAAAAAGTCTATGAAAAATGGATGTTTTATTAAAATATATATTTTCGAGAAAAATATAACATAATATGACTCTACTCTATACTATGGTTGGGTTATAAATGTCTTCTAATTGAAATTAAAAATGAGGACTATCCATGACATTGTGGAAGTAGTAAATCAATTTTTTGACTATGAAAAACATTCAAAAAAACCCTCATTAATTGAAATGAAATAACCAAAATTAATGTGTCATAATAACTCCGCCCCAAAGTGCTCATCTGAATGTTCTTGGTAAGGTAAAATAGATTCAACTAAAAAATATAAAAAAACCATGGATGCTTAAAATAAAAAATAAAAAATGGATTGTCTTGTCTAAACTCTCATCCAAAGTAACAATAAATTTCCATTAGAATGAGTTTTTTACATGAACCAATCTAGAGGAACCACTATTTACTTTGAATCAAGTTTATTTTTCCACCTCATGACATCCCCCAAAAGAAAAGTGGATAGCGACCAGTACTTGGTTGGTGAATCACAAATGATGGTATTCCTTGTCCAAATATGCATTTACAAAAACACATATATCATCACAGGATACAATAATGATGTATATATAATGAAAACTAATTATATATATATTGAATATTAAGGAATATAAGACACATAGTATAATGTGGGTTTATAATCCATATAGTAAAAAGGGGGAAAATAAATTTCAAAAAAGCTAAAAAGAAATACGTCCTAGAGAAACTGATATGAAGGGATCTCAACCTTGAATCAGCACTAAGTCGAAATATCATCTACTCTTATCACCACTTGAAACTACTATGGTCTCACTCCACAAATTATGTGTCAACTAATTTCATTATAAATCTCTCTGTAGTCTACATAATATGTCACACAAGAATGAGATATTCTAGATAATAATTTATTATATACATACCATGTTGGACGCCTTGATAACCATGAAGAAAACAAATAGATAGCCATCTCAAAACCAAAACATTATAGGATAACTTAATTAATAAATAAGAGAAAATAAGACACAAAACGAAACATAGATATCTTTGAAAATAAGAAACATAAAACAGTAAGAACTATACTTCACAAACCATCTTTTAGAAATGAATATATCACCACAAAAAAACAATGAATCTGGGGTACCTATTTAATATAACCCCATATAATGTCACTAATTGGGGTGAGGGACTATTGTCTCACCAATATATGTGTTGATATAAAAATATTTTGTTGGACTTATTTCTCATTGAACAAGTTCGTTCAAAATTGGAGTACCTAACTCTATAAATAGAGGACAGTAAACCCAATAATAACTAAAACATAGATTGGTGAAGTAATAAACTATGTTGGTCCAATTAAGGAACCAAAAATTATTTTTCATAAGGTTATTCTAACTCTATGACCAAACTATAGAGAACCCATAGACTATGAATGTGGAGAAGTACGAAATCCTATGACCATGTTGGAGAATTTTCATTTTCATCAACACACAACTATGGATCAAACAGTACCTTTTGAATTATTTTCTCACCAATACCAAACCTATTAATTATCCCATTTGATATAAATCCATGACCTACCCAAGACAATATATAAATTGCCTTAGGTTGTTTAAAAGATTTCACAATTTCTTTATACATGGTAAAATCCTAGGATAAGATGTCTCTTCACTATATTATGGAATACAGTTGAAAATGGATGTATGGATGTGTGTAGGTATCATGGTAGGTCATTCTATTAAGTGAATAAGATATTCATAGTGTTAGAAATTTTACTTTAGAAAATAGATAATTCACTATTTATATTTCATAATTGAAACTACACTTTCTATTGTTACAATATTTTTCCTCCTCTTTGTGTTGTATTTCATATAGTATAACTATATCTATAAGATACATAGATTAAATAAATATAAAATGATATAACACAACATATATAAGATTAATTTTTAATAAATAGCCTCTATATAGTATTATCACACTTATAAACTTATGTAACATAGGGACAGGATGGGGTGTTCACAAAATAATAAGTTTTTTCATGGAATGAGCTTAAATTAATGTGCAGTGGGAAATTCAAGGAACTATAAATCATAGTGTGATGTGTCTTTTCACATTGAAATTTTTCCCTTCACATCACACACTAGTTTTTATATTGTTACCCTCTAGTACTATCACATCCATTTTTCTCTTTATCACCCAAATAATAATCATGTACTACACCATCAAAAAGGGAATGTCGCTACAAATCAATTGTAATTTTAGAAGAATATTGTATTCAAGATAAAGGATTAATAGTTTGATATATACTATGACAAAATACCTGAAGGATTAATTTATATGAAATTTTCATTAGGAAAATTAGGGAATCATAGTAGTAAAAATAAATATAAATAATGATTATAACAGATGGATTCTTAATTAAATCATTTGATAATAGAGTATGATATGTGGTTTGATTCCAACCTCAAAACATATTCATTGATATAGAATGAATCCATAATTTGGGATCCCAATTAGTTTTCCACATGATCATTATCGGTCTATGGATCATAAAATAAAACTATGCCATAAAAATGCAACACTAGAAACCAAGAAGTTGAGAGGAAGAGAAACCAATCATAGGGAGATTGTTTTGACCACTATTTATAACGGAAACCTGGGCCATACAAAACACTATGAAATAATAATGATTATGGAGGAACCCTTTAATTTCATATGAATAGCATGATAAAATATGTATTATCACAACGCAATATACCATAGTCAGTTAGAGATCAATTAATCACATAGTAATAAAAACTCCTCACATCTCCCCAAAAAACCCATTCATGTCTCATTAAAGTCATGCATCTAAAACCTTCTATAAGAAAATTCCTAGTTTCATTTTGAGAACCATAAACATATGATAATCATAGTGCAATCCTCGGAAATCTTGAACTAACCCTTGATGATAGAAATGATTAAAACTAAAATTTTTCAATCAATTATTTTATATATGATAAATCCTAGTAAGACTCACATTTCATTCTATTTTTATGTGATTAACTCAATGGTAACCAAAAATATACACTTCATCATATTTTAACCCAACATAAGGAGAAAACTAATTGTGGAAACAATAAATCCAAATCATATAAGCACTATTGAACTGAAATATTTTATAATGGATTTTGGAGAAAAATAATAATTTTTTATACTCCCCATATTAAAGAATTTTATTCCCAAAATGATTATCTGACTCAATATGGTGAGGTTACAAAGAATGAATTTATCTTTTGGGTTACTAAGATATCCAATTAAGGTAATCGTGATTCTAAAACCTTGATGCCAAAGGTATCAATTGACCTTAATAGGTCCACTCCTACTGATCCTCGATCTCCACTCGGTACTTTGACAAAGTAGAATAATTCTAATATTCAAGTAATCACATTCAATGATGTCTATTAGATCAAATATATTCCTAAACCTCTATGACACATGAATCAATTTTTGAACATATTCGAACATGGGGGTGATAATAGATGGTATGCAACCTCACCCATCTTTTTTTATTCCAGAATAGACGATGAGCAATAATGATATATTTCCACCCAATAGAAATATTTGAAAAAAATATAATATAGGGACCTTTAAGAACAAATGATATCCTTACTAAAACACAAATTTCCACCATAATTAGTCCATATAGGACTCATTATGGATTTTAGATATCCACATCTACTCATGGAATAGTCTAACATTCTTTATCATCTCCCACACTGAATCTGGACCCATAATTTTTTTTAAAATATCTACCCGTTATTGGGGTAAGTAGATTGATCTCTAATACATGGCCTCAAATGGTTCCATATAAATAGTTTGGTTGTTTATATTGTTTCATACAAACTCAACTTACTAAATGTTAACCTCCTATCCCAGTATGAACTATGGCATACAAGGCCCAACCATATCCTTGAGAACCTAAATATTTATCCAAATTTCCCAATCATACTAAGAGTGGAATGAGTCACCCTATCGTAACTATGATCTAAACCCATTATAAAATCACCTCCTATAAAAATAAGTAAATTTTAAATCTTAGTTATAGATTATCATTGAATGTATCCCATGTAGTCAGCTGATTACATTCCAATACAATCATCACATGGATTCAGTAGAACATTAATCATGAATAGGAATAATGTTTACCTATATGGATGGGTGGTAGATGATAACTCAAATCACATTAAGACACCTAAAATAACCTGTATGTCTAAACAATATATTAATATACCATATCACTTCTACTCAATTACATTAAGGCTTGGATCCATACCCAATGAAACACAATGCTTAAACATCACATATTGAAAGGTTTATAACTACAAGATAGGATCAAAGATTATTAGGATACAAAATCTAATTACTTATGAAATGGTAAATCACCCGTATAATTGGATTTATTGCTAATGAGTAAGTGTGTAACCTTCACAACATATCCTTGGAAAATAATATTGGATCGCTGGAGGATATCAGATCATGTTTGACATTATAATATAATTCACCTAACTCAACCCCAATAGATATCTATAAACGAAGAGGGCCTACAATCATTGATTGAAGTTGAAAACATAGAAATTCCCCCCATGTATAATAACATCACAAATAACTACTTAGATAAATCCATAATCAATTGTGCTCAGTATTTTCTACTAATGGAATTAATTACCATATTTCAATTTCATAAGATATATAAAATTTTGATGTCATTGTTCTGTAGGAAATCCATCTGAATTCTATATTGTCTGTTAAGATATATCTAGGTGATTATATATTTGAATATATTATAGTCTATGTAAACTATTAAACACTATAAAATAAGATAATGTATCTAATAAAATAAAGAGAACAATACAATTTACAACTCAAGATCATTGGTTGTGAAGTTCTAGATAAGATTTTGTAACTATATAGGCCTATAAGAAATCATTTATTGCATGTACATCAATAAAAAATATTAGTTCATGTCTAATATAAAACAATGTAATCAAGAATCTATTTTGGAAAATTATTAATCATATCGCTTTTCAGTTGTTTCTGTATCATTTCAAAATATCTATAACACTCCTCAAACAAAATTAAGGTATTCCTCGTTCAAGGAACATATATCATTGAAAATTTCACATCCCTAGAAAAACCATTAAAATATATTTTGTATTAACTATCCTTCCAAAAGATGATATTCACCTCACACACTTTCATAGGTTACACATGATTAGGAACTACCTCAATGTAAACATGGTTCATAGCTACTCATCCCACATTGATGAAATTTTTCTGTAAGAGGACCACTCAATTAAAAAACCTATACTTTGAGTTCTTACTATAGATTTGGTGGTATCAAATCATGTGTAGTAAAATCCTTTCATTCATATCATTATACTTTACTTATATTGAGAAAATGGGGATTTCATTATGGAATAAAACATGAACCAGCCTATGAAGGGATTAAGAATCTAGTTTATGTGGCCCATATACAAAACCAATAACTTCATAGTGTTTAAGGGAGTTATCGGAAACTCATAATTACTATTGAAATATCATAAATATATATCAAAGAATTTATCCTCATGGAAATGAATCTAGTGATATTTTGACTTATGGTTATTATTTGAGAATCACTTTTACCATTTTAGCTAGTTGAAGATATCATTGATTCTTGAGAGAGGTTAATTATTATTAAATATCAGATGATATAGGTTGATATTGTAAATAAAATGCCCCAATCTACCATTTTCATTCATCAAAAACCTGAATGGATCATGCAAGAGGTACACTCTAGGTCTATGATTCCATATCCACGTGGTCCTATAGTTTAATGTTAATCTCTTCGATCTCGGTTGGGACAATCTAATATTATATATAATATATTGGCGTGATATTGGGATTCATAATATTATAAAAGTAAATATTTTGATGAGTACAAAATCTAGGTATATATTTGAGGAATACATCAGTGTACTCATCCATGACTATAACAAATTTATTATATGAAGAGTCCACAATTCATTGAGAAAAACTCCACAATGGATGAATTATCAACATCCAATTCCTATGATAAGTACCCTCTATACAGAACCAAATGCCCCACTCTCCCATAAAGAGAATGAATGATGCATCCATATGATAAAATATAATGTTAAGATTTTATACAGACATGGGTGGATGATTCCTAGTCAATTCAAAGGATAAAATCATTTAGATTCATCCTAACCACTATGAGGACTCATAAAAAATCTCTTAACAATAAAATATCTATCATTATAAAAAAATTAGTGAGAATGTAATCACCCACTATGGGAGTGTCTATCCACATAGATTGGGTTAAGGTCACCATCACCATTTCTATATCTCTAACTAAAGAGGTAATAGTAATGGAATAACTCACTGAAACATCAAGAAGTATGAATGTTAGTGTATAAAGACACAATTCTTACATTAGATCATAAGAGGTACTATATGGTTGTATCCCACCATCAAAATCATCATGTCACATAAAAAATGATGTTTTTTTCATTTCATTCATGAAATTATTTAATATTCTTCTAATAAATGATACATTAATGAGGAAGATATATCCCTCATGGAAGGTGATTTTTTTGTATTAACCAAGGAAAGAAAATGAAAACTCAAGAAAAAATGTTTAACGATAACAACAATATCCAACGGTTATGCTAGTCTATAATAGGTATATTGTAAGAAGTTTTATTGAGAATATGCAAATGTTTTTGAGAATAACATATAATAGGGTAAGAAATGGCAAAACATTTATGCAGAAAGAGAATTCTATTGGACAAATTTGAAAATGTTTTCCTTTATTCATATATTGAGAAATGAAAACCAGAACTATAATGAAAGAGGATATCCAACTTTATCAATTATTTAATATATTTCAAACTAATTCATATAGTTTTTTCAATGTTATAAAATATTCAATCAAAAAATTTATGATATCAACTTTTATAATAATAATATTTTGAAAACTATTATTCTTTTATGAATAGAAAACTTCATGTCGGGTTGATTTAGAAAAGGATTTGAAAACATAAATTGAATTCAATTGAGATTAGTTATCATTGATTCAATATATATTTTAATTATAAGATACACATAAATTTAATATGATAGTGACACCTATCATAGATATGAATATATAAAGTAAAGGATATAACCAATGCAATCAAATTGCCTAATGAATTTTATCCACTTCTCATTTTTTATTTGAAAATAACAATTTTTTATATTACATGTAGAAGTGATAATCAAGAAGGAGAGGAAGAGGAATCTCCCAAATATAGGATAACTACTTATATATAAATTAATTTACATGTTATATATATCATTACTAACTACTCTATGAACACATTGATTAGTCATACCTCTTTAAGGATGGTCCAACAATGAAATTATTAAGTTCTCCTCTTAAAATAAATTTCTGCTCTATATTTTAACCTCCTACTCACATTAAGATACCACAGACTCACCCCTCCAATTTCCACATGTTTCACCAATCATGAGCCATCAACTTTCTCACATTATTCAAGAAATTATTATCCACGGATGCTAAAACACACATGTCTGTTCTGTTATAATCCTATGTGTGATGGACCTGGATTAGTTCCAGAATCATGTAATTCTTAATCATCTCCACTTGATTATCTCTATAATATTCCCATATATCTCCTTAGATACATTGAGATCCTCATTCAACATTTAAGTCTAGTTTAGAATCATATGTATCCATGTGTAATTTCACAAAACAAAAAAAATCAAAAATTCAAAAATGGAGTTGAAACACATTCCAGCAATTGATAATCAAACTATATTTTAAAGTAATTAAATTTCAGATCAAATTGCACTTAAAATATCATTACAATTAAAGTAACACTATAAAACAAAATAAATTTTATAACGTATCTGAAAATCAGTGTAATGAACATATAATTAATTAATAAAAAAACAATTTCCATTAATATATTCAATAAATAACTATATATACTCTCAAACACCATTACTCAAATATGCTCCAATTACGACACATTATTTCATTGAAAATAAAATTTAATACTTAATTTAGATATGAAAATATTTATCCAAAATAATCCACATAAAATTCCCACTTAATTAATATATTCATTTTACATAAACAATATATTTAAAAACTGATTGTGTGGAAAAAATATCAACAGTGAAAAATATGAAGTATTAAAATGAATTTGTTTTCCATTTTTTTACCATAGACCCTATCATGTATGAAACAATAATTAATATTATCAAAATATGTGGTTAGGAACAGATAACTTTAACTTTTACAAACATTCTTAAGACTGAAATTTTGTAACAGTTTAGACAAGATTCTCTTTTCCTTTAACTAAAATTTACAAAATTCACTTTTTATCTAGATGAACAAACATTTAGTATATAAAAATAAACTTAGCCGATTGAAGATTAAGTTTTATATATAAAATAATGAATACCTAACTCAACCACCAATAATAGATAAATGAAATAAGTATTCTCTGGTGTTAAGAGATCATTCTATAGACCAATTAAATGTAAAGATAAAATCTTTAAAACCTTTTGAAAATGTTCAAAACCAATATTTTTTGTAAAATTTACTGAAAATATGTTTCTAAGAAACATAGAAATTAAATTTAGAATGAATAACCTAATTAAATACTTGTGAAAATATTAAATATTAACCTCCTAATAGTCTAAAAGCATACTCCACACAAATAGATAACTTAAAAGAACATAATAATAAAATATAAGTTAAAAATAAATCAATTTCGAAAATATTTATGTTTTTTATGTGTAAAATATTTATGTATAGTTAAATAAATTTACATCCCCTCTACCATACATAAAACCCAAAATTTTCTCCAATGATGAATAATTGTCTTCTAAAATTTTAGGATTGATTTCTTAATTGTTTTTCCAATTCGGTAGTTCATATAATGTTTGAATTTTTATAAGAAGGTTTAGAAGAATTATTTTCAACACAATAAAAGAATTTGGAAAATCACATAAATAATAAAATCTATATCAATATAATACCTTATATTTTTTTAGAATATAATCATAGTACTAAATTATTAAACATGTTAAAATTTTAAGCTTCAAAAATAATTTTAAATAGAACTTGTGTATACAACTAACAATTGAATTAGTCTCTACAAAAAATGGAATAATAGTATAAAAGAATACTGCAATATTGTTTCTAATATTAATTCATCGAGTAAAATTACATTGAAAACAATGTAAACCATTTCATCCATGAAAATATTTTTCATTCTATTTTATATTCCTTAAAATATTATGAGAAATAAATTATAAATTTTTTTCCTAAAAAACCCTAAATATAGAATCTCTATACATTAGAGTTTATCCAGCTATATGCTATCTTATAGCATTGATAAAGTACCCTGATTACTCATTTCTATTCCTTGAAACATGCAAACATGTTAAAATTAGAATTCAAAAGGTAAATATCAATGAAATTTTAAAAAAAAAGTTTGTGTCTTTAAGAGGTCATTCTAGATTGATCCAAGAATAATCTTATCTTGGAAATTGGTAATTAGATGTAATTTTACTCAAAAGGATTATCAAAATACTAATAGACACTCATCTATATAGTTTCTCAACTAAATTTGTAGAAAACCAATCTTTATTATACAATGGAATACATAACCACAATCAAATTTATCAGAAAAAGGGGAGGAAATCGACTCAATGAAGTCAACAAAAAACTCATTAAAAATATAATAAACCATAAAACATTATGAAAAAAAGTGTAATTTCTATAAGTACTATACAAACCATAATAAGAAATCGACATCATCAAGAAAACAGAATTTAAGGATCTTGTGGTAGGGAAATCAACTAGATGACAAAAATATTCCAATTTTCAAACCAACTATGAGTGAATACAATGGACAATGAAAAACCTAAAATTTCAGATGTATTGTTACAGAACATAGAATATAATAGAAACCTTATTAACTTCACAATGAAAATTACTCTAAAGGATAAATTGACTAAAATAATGAACGTGATCATAATAAGAGGGATTGTTACTGGATCGACCAATATAGTAAATACTCAACAAATAATGCGAGTGAATGTGACCACAAGTTCTGAAGCATCACTTATTTAAAAATGAGCGAATTACCATGAAATAATATCTAGAACAACAATTTCAAAAAATGATAAGAAGGATAATTTTTTTCTTTATTTAAAATATAACTTACAGTAAGGATAATGGGTTGAATCCCATGAAATACTATATTTAAAATCATCATCCAGACCCAATGAAAGCTTAGAACCCTAAAAAAGGTAACAATATTCAAACCCTCTAACTTCCACATAATGTTGTGTTTTATCCTATTAATTTTAACAAAAATAGTTTATTATCATCTCAAACTAATTATGCAGGCCCTTTAACTAGAACACCTAGAATGGGCAATGGTCTATAACATTTGATATCGACTTTTATTTGAAATATCTTTAAGAATAGAATTATAAATCTCGAACCTCTATCCCAACGTAATGGGCCTATTATAAATGACAGATTTATGATATTTGTAGATTCTTTCCTTATAAATCATTAAATATTCATACATTTATCCTCTAATCACATCTAACTCAATCACCTCTAAAATAATTCATGAAATATAAATTTTAAAATAAAAAATTAGGGATTTCAAAACACAAAAATACATGTGATTTACCATAATTCCTCCTGAAATTTAATAGGAATATATTTCCAAGTTTTAGACACTATTTTCTCTAGAATTTTTAAAATCACACAATAATAAATTTCTACTTGTCTTATAGACTATGAGTGGTAAGTTATTCCAATTTTTTGAAACAAATATACATTACCAATTGATATTTTACCATAAAAAGTGTTGAAATGGGTTCCATTATAAAGTAATGATGCCTTGCTCACTTGAATGCTTGAAAATGTGTTCTTCTTGATGAATTTAACAACTCTATTGGATTGATTATTTAGAAGTGTTTCATAATCTACATATATATAAACATAATCAATATTAATGGGAATTAAACAATTCCTATTATAATACAGGAATGGTCCCATGAATTCTATCTCCCAAAAATAAATCATCCCCTAAAATCCCCTTGTTTGAAAATTATGGATTGTTATAACCATTTCCTAACCATTATGATTTTCACACATTATTACAAGACTTCTAGCATCATTGAACAATATAGGATAGTAAAAACCTTCATCTGTGATTTTTGGTTGGTTCACTCACTTCATTTTATTCCACCCCATGGTGAAGAGTGAAAATTATAAATAGTGCATAACATATCCCCCTCATGAACACATATCCTAACAATAGCATCTGAACTCCTTCTAAAAATAATTAAATTATCCCAAAAGATTTATTTTAACTTATAAATGAATTACTTTATTTGGTTTAATTATATTTCCTTACATGTTACACATATATCTATAAAGAATGAAAAATATACATACCAATCATGTTGTTTGACTAAAAAATCAAAAAATTATTCAGATGAAACTAATGTATTTTACTCTCTCAACTAATAATTTCGGGTTTCTAGTAAAAAAAGATATGTTCTCAACAACCTCATTTCTATATCCATTATTATCCTTTATTTAAAAATGAAATTCTCTTAAAAATGAGTATATCTTATATGTCTTGGTTTAGATATTATTTTGTCGAGAAGGTACATAAGAGCTACATTATTAGTGAATATTATAACTCTTGAGGCAATATGATACTTCTTAATAATTTCAAAGGAAATTATAATATAATACAAATATTTTTATTATTGATGTAATTATTTTGGGAACCATCTTATATATTACAATCATAGAAAACCACATGGTACCTCATACCCTTATTTTTTCAAAAAACTACCTCCACAACTAAATCACTATCATCCAGAATTCCAATAAATGGTCTTTTACAAACAAGGATAATAATAATGGGTGATTATATTATATTTTTATTAATATAGTTATATGAATTTAAAAATTTATCATCAAAATAAAATGTTTTATCCTTAATTAAAAATAATAATAAAGTCCTCGTGATTTAAAAAACCATTTGTGCACCCTCAGTAAAAAAATAATTTAGTAAGAAATATATAATTAAATATATATTTTTAAGTGTGTAGTTTTTATATTAAATTATCCATGTATTTTGCAAACTTTTTTCCCAAATTAGCGACATTGTGGATCGTGACTATTTGTTTAGTGATTAAAAATGGAATTTTTCCATGTTAAAAACATGTTTTTTATCTTAACATATTTATAAAATTGATTACAAATTCTGATAATCACTATTAAATTCATTACCAAATAAAGGTAAATCATCCATAAATACCTCAATTATCCATTATGTAATGTCCTGACTCAAGATCGAGATAATCAGTGCTTCAGGATGGTGATTAACATGGCCTCAAGAATGCCTCCTTGTATTCCAGAGTCTTCTGACCAGTAGTAAGGTTGTAAAGGTGGTATAGTGGGAAGAAATTTCCCTAATATATGAGTGGCACAACATATGAAAAAAATGATCATATAATTATTAAATCATTATATAAATAGATAGTAAAGACTGGACCAGTAACCCTCTATAGTAAAAAAAAGAATAATATAACAGTTATAATAAATAAGTAGAGGAAGAATAAATAACTGAAAAATTTCATAATAATTTTAAAATACACTATGAAGCTTCACATTCATGGATTCATGTCATGATGATTTACAACGTGGAATATAGAACATGCATATACAATTATTCTATACAAAAACAACAAAAACGAATAAAAGTTTTATCCAATAGCATCTCATGTATATATGATGTCCTCTGCTCCAATTATTCATATATAGGTAATTGATATCAATTATCTATTATAGGGAGTTTACCCTTATCCATACCCACACAAAAGTATATATATATATATATATATATATATATATATATATATTGAAGACAACATTATGGACCAATTACATGCAGACAGAAGTGTTCGTATACATTAAATACTACATGTCTTATAGATAGGTGTGTGACTTATATATCCATAACCAGTCTAAATGATCATATAATCTTAAACAATAGGGTACATGCCCTGAATATCATAATTAGTTGGAGACTCCATTCTCATCACTCAAGATGGTGGGATAGTTTTTATGTCAACACAAGAAGCAAGGGGCATGGTGTGTCATGCCCACCATCTAAATATGGTCAAATGTGTGAGACCTCTTGCTCAACACCTGATGTAAGGTAGAACATGTCATCATTCCTAACAAAACCATTACCATTGTTCCATAGCCTATATAAAAGGAATAATCAAATTTATTTTAATAAAGATGAGGCATTATCTTTCATGATTTTTATTAATCAATCCCATAAACATGAAAGGAATCACAATTCATATAAATCATTCAATAAAAACATGCTACGAATGGACTAGCCTTACCACCAACTATATGCCATTTTAATTAATCCTTTTTATTCTTTAATGGATATACAACCACTATGACTAAGTTGTTTAATTTAGTCAAAAAAATTAATTAACCAAACATGGAATTTCCATTTATAAGGATCAATGATCCACATAAAAGTTTCCACTGTCAACAGAATCAACTACCTACAATTTCCATTCTGTTTAATAATCAAGATAACCACATAGGGGGTGCTTGGGGTCATCAAAATTTTATATATAAGTTAGCTAATTAAATTTGAACAAAATAAAAATGTTTATTAAGAATTCCATAAATCAATGAAATTGATTTAAATATAGTATATTCAAGACGTCAAACCCAAGTGGTGTCAACGATTGAGTTTGGAATCCCAAAATTACTAAACAATGACCAATGAGAGTTTATCAAGGTGTGTAAATAATTTTAGATTGAAGAAATCTATTTTAAGGCTATGTGTGGAAAATGTCATCATACTGCACAATGAAGAAGATATGACTACACTATAACCTTTTGATAAAATGATAAGACCACCTACCTTAGGGCCATTGATGAAGCCTCATCTGATGGAAGTCTCATACTTTATGTAGTTTGGGAGAAATTTCAATGTCTCAGATATTGTATGTATTATTTAGAGATTTTATATGGATTATTTTTTATATCTTGCGTAGAGACCAAGTGTGATTATAAGGTCCAGTGTTACTAGAATAATTGTTTGAATAATATTAGAATATTTTAATAGAATTCACACATGGTTTTCTAGAAAAAGGGGAATAACTATTAAACAGGTTCTTGAATCCGGAATCTAACGGTACTGCTGAGTTCAAAATTGTGACTTTACCCTAGGTGTAACCTAAGCTTGGATTTTATGGGTCATTTTTTAAAAAGTTTTTGTAGGTGTAAAATAAATAAATTAATTTGATAAAAAATATTTTTATTCATTTTGTTGATATAATGCATTATTTCCATGAAACATATCATTATTTAATATTTCTAGGGCGATCTATAGAACCCTAACACTTCTAAAGTATCATGGAGAGAGATCTCTTTCAATCCTTTCTAACAAATGACGATAGATCAAGGATTGATGATCGTCGCACATCAATTTCGATGGAAGTTTCCAACAAATGCAACGAAACATTGTTCTTCATCAAGGATTGATCCAAATCATTGTAGGATGTGTGTTTTAATTGGTTTATTCCCTATTCATTATTTATAAGATAAATTTGAATCAATCAATGAATGAATTGATTCATGGATAATGTGTATGGCATGAGGAGGTTTTATTCTATGAAGTTTATTTAATTTTTTAACCCACATACTTTAATCTTGATTGATGGAAAAAAATTCTTGTCCAATGATTTTAAACCTTTTTCATTTTCAATTTCTCACTCTTTTCATCTAATTCTTCTCCGTTGGATACCCGTCATCACAGGTTGACATTTTCTAGTGGTTCTAAACTAGACCTGACCCACATGTTTGAGAAAAACAGTCAATCGAAGGTCAATTTGTGATGATCTAGATTGTAGAAGCTTAGATTTATGATCGGTTTGATTTTCAAGTGAATTAGGATTCACATTGGTATGCGGAAGGTACCAATGATGTGAGTCAGTGGTGGCCGAAATCCGTCGATGGTTAACGACTTTGCACGATGGCCACCCACATGTGGGCGGTGGAGCAATGTGATTCCATGGTAGAGGATTATGTAAGGGGTGGTGTCCTGAGAACCAACTGTTTTGTACCTTGATTACATGAATTTTCACTTATTATATATTGTTCATTGTTCTGCATGACTATAATATAATAATGTCCTGGAAAGTTGGTTGCATTAATAAGGTCAAGGCAGATCCCTGCTATGATGAGAACCTAGAAATTCTATAAAAATATTCTTAAATAAAGTTAAATGGTTGGATGACATACTATGATAGGACACTTAGTATACAGACCGTCATATGAAAGTACTCATAAGAAGACGAGACTCTCTCTCATGGAGTTTTCACTTGGTAATCTCCATGATGGAAGATTATGTGAACAGAATCACCAGTAACAATTATTCATGTATTGGTTTCATTGGACATTTCTATCTATGAGAATGTGTAATGGTCCTTAGACTGGAATATTATCATTAACTCTTGTTGTGACTTGCGCACTTAGATTTACCGACGAAAACTGTCACGAAGACAGTTGGCGGGTAGTAGGGTATGTTGGGTGCATCACGAGTGACATGTTGTTAATGGATAAGTCGAGGAAGGATTTGTCCCTTCCATTTATGGAAGTTGATATCTCGTCCCTTTGATTGAAATAGAACTGTTGAATTAAATTCCATGGCCATGGTGTAAACGACGAGTTTATTTTAGGTAGTCAAAGAACGACAGATCAAGCATATAGGTTTATGACACTGCCATGAAACCTGCTTGATGAGATATTGAGAAAAAGGGATTAAATTACCCAGTAAGTGTTCGTATGTGGTGATATGTCAATACGGAATCAAATTCTTTCTCTTAGGTTCCTTGATCCATTGCTAGACAATAATCTTGGACTTTAGGCAAGCCAAACTAACGCCAATGAGAAAGAGGCCTAGAGGGTCACACCCTAAGTGTATTCAAGTATCTCAAGTAGAATAAATATTATTCCCGTACGTGGTTTAATAATTATTCATGGAATCCTAAATTGTTTTAATGTTGGAGGAAGAATGAAATGAAAAAATTACATGTCGTGTATTAATTATTACACGACATGTAGTTTTTATTTTGAAAACAAGTACGCGTCGTGTATTATTAAATGTACACACCATGTAGTATTTATTTTTTAAAGGAAATGAATAAATGAAAACAAGATATACACGCCATGTACATTGAATGTACACACCGTGTTGTTTTCAATGAAAAACAAGTAGATGCCTTGTATTTATTAATACACGCTGTGTAGTTTTTCCAGTTGGGATTTTGAGGAAAATATCGTTTTATTAAATGATATTTACTATAATCAGTGTGGGCGCTTGTTAAGGAATTAATGACTCGACATGGGGTTTTAAAAAGGTAGTAAATAAAATAAATAAAATGTATAACGTGTTTATTTATTGTCATAACTCTACAACCTCAAACCCAATTATAAATATCCTCATAACCCCAACTCTTCTCTATACACACAAGAGAATTGTTATGCACAACAACTCTGGGGAATTATTTCAAGGTTGAAAGAACATCTTCCTCCAAGAACACTCTCAATACCAAGAGAGATCCTCTTCCATTATATCAAGATGATCTAAGGCGGACAACACAAGCAAATGTTTCACCACGCTAGCACCCAGAGACTTCTTTGACGACGTCCCGAGATACGAGGTACACATGTTGATCACCACTAGAAGAATACTACACTTGGCTTCTGCAATGAAATGATGAATCAAATCAGAAAGTGATCAAGAACATCAATGAGGAAAGAACACCCAGAAGGTATTTATTTTAAATAGATTAAATTAATTGTAATCAACCTACAATGATCCTACTTTGTGGTTCTGGGAAATTCCTTTTCTTTGCCTTTTTCTATGATTCGATCCGTGGAGACTGGCGTTTATTGTCGTATTGATCCCAGATTGATCATTGTTAATGAAAAAAGCCCAACTGGGCAAATCCACCCACTCACTTCCGCTGCAACTGAAACCTTCAATTGGTATCCGAGCGAGGATACAATGTTGATTATAGTTATTTAATTTTCATTGATAATTTACGCATTTATATTTGATTCAATTCGAAATAAATCATTCTATAAATCTGAATAAACGAGATCTGTTCTTCCTCCTTCGTTTCTCGATTCATATAACAGAAACGACCTTTTAATTTTAATTTTGATTAAATTAAAAATTAGGAACACATCCATAGGAGCCACTCTTTCTTTCTGCACAACACGTGAGTACACATTAAGTAATTAAAACTACACGCCGTGTACTTAGGTTCAACGAACTGGCACTGGTCCGCCAAACCACACCGTGTAAATTGAGTATGCCTAAGTATTTATTAATCCATGTTAACCAGAATTAAACGGCGCGTGGGAATTGGAATACATGGTGTGTATGTTAGAGCAACATGCCGTGTAGTCTGATCCAGTCCAGGTGAAACCATGTACAAGGAGAAGATGTGTCCCACATACATGAGATTACCAAGCTGGTTACCACGTAACAAGGAAGTACACGTCGTGTTTAATGCATCTAAATGCCATGTAATCCAAAATTTCCAATGTAGAGAAAATATGACAAAGCCCTCGGCGTGTACTTTGGATAAAGGGTGAAAATAAATACACGCTGTGTAAATATAAACTACACGCCGTGTACTTTTCAGAAATTTCACCAGGTTTCCTCCAAAAGTACAAAGACTTGTACAAGGAATATGGATGAGAAGAATCTCAAGGAAATTCATAAGGGAATTTAAGATAAACATTTTATTATTTACAATATCATAATTAATTGAATTCAAGCGCGACTTATCTTAAATTAAAGAATGATTAAAATAATTTGAATTCTAAATATCTGTAAATGTTGTTTCATGCTATGGATGATCATGATGGAGCCCAAATACCCTTTTTATGTGTGTATTGTTTCATTTAAATTTGTTTAATTTAATTTTGTTGGCCTACGATCCTTCTTTCAATAAAATGTAGGGCCTGCGTGCCCATGGTTTCATTAATCAAAACCCATGTAATGGAGGACATCCCAAGTTAGAGGAGATGGTTCAAGACCCAAAGCAGAGGTGAAACCAACCCAAGAAGATTCAAAGGTGGACAGGTGGGAGATCCAAAATACGAACTGTTGGTTCAAGGTGTTTTTCCCCAGGTCAGGGTTAACTTATCAAACCGCTAGATAAGCTAACCAATAGAAGCTCATGATCATGCCATCTTATTTTATTTCTATCTGATTTCATGGTTTATTTACTATGTATGTGTTGCCGCGATCACATAAATAAAAGGAACAAGCCTACAAAGATGGAATAAAATAAAAACCAGACTATGAGTAAACATTATCAGATAATGGTTAATCACTTAAGAAATCATCACATAATATAAACAAGCATATGATAATGAAAAACTACACATAATGAATAAAATCCCTCAAATACCATATTAAGTCATACCAAGCCTTCTGTTACTTTATTAAGGGAAAGACTCAATAAAACTATGTGTTTGACCAACCCTTGTTGCGACACTGTTTCGCACGGAATCCGGGGATGACCTCTTGGACGGGAGATTCAAACGTTCCGATCGGTTTCTAACGGGTTTTTTTGTAGAACCGGAAACATCCAATGATTCCACATCCGTTTGGACCTACTTTCCAAAGGCAGGCTCTCATTATCTTGTGGGCTAATGAGGCTTAGGAATTTGCATTGGTCGAGAGGATGGGAGGTCGGACTCATCACACCTTTTTGAGGGGAATTATTGTCTACTCTGGGACTCTCTTTATAGATTTAAGTTATGTTCGTGAATCCTTATTACATTACCAAGTATAAAATGTGCTTTCCTTTAGTTTTAACAATCAATGATTAAATATGCAAGAAATTTAGAGAATCATTTATATGTATTAGAGGTTCTTCATTAATAGAGAATCATCTATATCTGTTTAGAGATTCTTGGTCAATGGTATCCTTCAAAACATTTATATAAAAGTCTCTTGGTCATTATGATGACCAGGCTGGTTTTAAAGCCACTCAGTGGGGCACTTGAAGTTTATCATCATTCAGAAGGACATAGATTATTTCAAAGTTGGGATCGAACCCATAAATGGGCTACCTACATATCCTTTGTTTTGGAAAAGGAATCAGAACCCACGTAGTTCGAGTAATGGAGTATGATGTTTATGATTGATGGCTCAAAGAAGAATGTCATAATTACTTTTACACTCTATGCTCACGTGAGTCATTCTCGGTGTGAGAAACAAGAAGCATTGGTAAAATTTAGACAATTGTGCCATGAAAGATGCAATCATAAGAAATTGTTTGGGGCTTATGTATGTATGACTACCCAAAATAGATGAAGGTTTAGGATTTACTTCTAGGGAGAAAATCCAGGAACATGGTCCATAAAGGTATATCTGCTTTATGGAGATTTGAATACTCTAATCTTGGGGATTACTCCTAAAGAGGATGCCCAAATTAAGAGGGGACTTATGATTGGGTTTTACTCCTGAAAAGGAAACCCAAATCAAGGGTAATTTAGGACTAGTTAAAGAGAAATTAGGGGACTTGGGGCTTATTCCTGAAAAGGAAGTACAAGATTATAACTGGGTTTTATACCTGAAAAAGGAGACCCAGGTTAGGGATTAAGTCTTGGGGCTTACTCCTAAGAAGGATGCCCACGATTTATGACTGGGACTTATTCCTGAGAAGGAAGCCCAGGTTAGGGGATTTGGTTTGGGGATTACTCCTGAAGAGGATGCCCATATTTAGGGATTGGGGCTTACTCCTAAGGAGGATTCCCAAGTTAAGTATTTAAAGTTTGGGGCTTACTCCTGAGGAGGATGCCCATGTTTGGGAACTTTAAGAATTTGGGGCTTACTCCTAAGGAGGATGCCCAGATTAAAGAATTTATAACTGGGGATTATTCCTGAAAAGGAGACCCAGATTTAGGGATTGGGGCTTACTCCTAAGGAGGATGCCCAAGTTAAGGATTTAATGTTTGGGGCTTACTCCTGAGGAGGATGCCCACGTTTGGGAAATTTAATAATTTGGGGCTTACTCCTAAGGAGGATGCCCAGATTAAAGAACTTATAACTGGGGATTATTCCTGAAAAGGAGACCCAGGTTAAGGGGGATTCTCTCATCTTAAAGGATGAGGTTGAATGAATGAACTCTCAATCTTTGGTGACATAAAGATGGTTAAATCACTAGGTTTTGAGAGATATTCCACAGAATTACTTTCAGATAAGGAAGTCAAATCAAGAAATCATGCCCTAAATGGCTTTGAAGAGTATCTTGAAGACTGAATCTTGAATATGAAAGGTGAAATGCCTTAAGAGAGGTGAAATGGGCAGAAAAGGCACCCAAAAAGGAATGGGCGCGCAAGTCATTAAAGGCGCGCAAGTCTTGCGTGGGCGCGCAAGTATTGGTCGCGCAAGTATACCTGCGTGACATGAGGGGTACTTGCGCGATTTTCAACCAGCATTGAAATGCTTGAGCGACTCTTTATTAAACCCTTTACAATCCTCTTGAGGTTCTTCCAGAAAAGGGACGCGCAAGTTATATTGAAGGAAATAAGTCGGCGCGCAAGTGTTTGATAAGTTTCAACACTTAGGCCTTCCTTCTTCTCTTTAGATCTTCCATTCTAGGTAATAAATTACCTTAGAAGTGTTCCGGAAGCTTTGAGAAGAGACTTGGTCATCGGGAGCTTCAATCCGAGTTTCTGGAAAAAGATCCTTTTCGAATGGGGGGCCCACAGGGTCTATTTATATGAAAAAGAAGGCCCTGGGCGGTTACCGGGTGGTTACCAAGCGGTTATCACTTAGGTCGCGCAAGTCACTTGCACGACCATAAGGCGTCGCACAAGTAGACTTGCACGACCACTATGCAGCGCGCAAGTACTTGCACAACCACTAGGCGGCGCGCAAGTGTACTTGCGCGACCTTGAGGGAACTCACGCGTCCTATGGGAAATGTTCTCCTTGTTCATCCCTTTGTCGATTTTTGATGTTATCTTCAAAGGATGAATCAATTTGAGCTCAGATATTCCCCTTTTCCGATCTTTAGATTCTGTGACGAAAGGAGCGTCAACAAAAGTCCCCCCTCAGAGTTGGATCCGGAAAGAAATGAGGATTTGACTCTGAGGAAATTGAATACATTCAAAGGAAAAGGGGGCGCGCAAGTCTTCAGGGAACAGAGGGCAGCGCACAAGTGTGCTAGAACTTTACTTTTATTCAGAGTTCCTTTGTATTTTGTGGGTAGTTTAAAGTCATGCATGCCGGACATAAAAGGGGCTAATGTTTAAGGTCGAAATAGCTTTGACCAAAATGGATTAAAATTGATTCAATTCCTTGACAATTTATCTGAAAACACATTACCATACTCAAGTATGAGAGAAAAAATGTAAACTATGGCTTAAGAATATTTGAATCTGATGAATGATATGGAAAAGAGCTAAAAGGCATTAGAAGAAGTAGTTTCCAAGAATGAAGTTACTATTATTTAACAAAACCCGTTAGGGGGTTGAAATATGCAGGGCCACCTATGGGAATTGGCTGCATGGTCAAATAAATAGCATCTTTTGGCTGACAAGTCTGTTATGTGGACTGTTTATGCAATGCCACCTATGGGCACGTGCTGCATAGTCAGGCAAAAGAACTCACAGAAATTTACTTTCTTACTTCTAAAAGCCAGTGAAAGTTTATGGAGATTCAAATTTTCTAAAGTATAGAGTTTGTTGTATGGAAAGAGGTACTTGAATATGGAGAAGATATTTCCAGACAAGATTATCGAAGAACTGGATGAATATCACTCCTATGAAGGTCTGACCCAAACGTAGGGAAGAAGAATAAACCATAGACTTGAATACTTTCAGATCATGAAAAAGGATATGGGACAAATATGTTAAGTATGGCTATTTTTTGCGGATCCCTACATACTGTCGTTTAAGACAAATAAGGACAAAAGAGGCATTCTTCCCAAGAATGAAGTTACTATTATTTAACAAAACCCGTTAGGGGGTTGAAATATGCAGGGCCACATAAGGGCATTGGCTGCATGGTCAAATAAATAGCATCTTTTGGCTGACAAGTCTGTTATGTGGACTGTTTATGCAAGGCCACCTATGGGCACGTGCTGCATAGTCAGGAAAAAGAATTCTCAGAAGTTTGACATTTTTGCGATTAGAAGTCATGAAAAGGGTTATGAATATCTGAAAATATTTAAGGTTAGGATTATAACACATAAAGATGGGTATTTTCCAATGTATATAGAGATACATAGGTCAATGATAACCATAATAATGTTGTGGCTGGGTCCTGAATTGAAACTTAGACTTCACTACGTATCTCATAAGAATGAGAATCAAGCCATACGTAGTTCTTGAAATGCAGTTTAACGTCATGCAGGACGAAAGTATGAGTGATCTTAGTTTAGGGTCATAGAATTCGGACCATAATAATGAATAAACAGTATGTGTTTTCATGAGGACTTTTCAGCCAAGGGACTGAAAGTGAAATTTGGGGTTAGGCCCAAAATACTTGGGACTGGATTCGAGGGACACTCGAATGTTCCTACGTATCCCATAAGGATGGGAATCAAGTCCACGTAGTTCTAGAACTACCCTTTGTACAAATTTGGTTCGTACATGTGAAGGGTGAAAGGGGACTTTAGTGCAATGATGATTTAACCTAAGATAAAAAGTTTAGGCGTTACCATGTATGCACGTAGTCTTTTGAAAATGAAAACCATGATTGAAAAATCAATGTCAATAATAGTTCTCTCTCAAATGAGGAAATCAAAGAATATTGTAGTTTATTGTCGTCCCGGACAAAAGTGTTGTATAGTTTAACGTCATATAACAAGGAAAAAAGTGAATAAATGTAAAGATATTGATTCCAGGGGCGGTTTCACAAATCATCATCATATGAGATGGTGGTGAACCGATGTGAAGAGATTGTTTTTGGGCTTGAACCCTGGGAGGTTGCCTACATACCCAGCCTGGAGGGCGAGGATCAAAGTCCATGTAGTTCAATTAAAGAATGAATTAATGATCAAGTTGTTCTTGTGGAAAATGATCTAATAAAAAATATTGTTGGGACTTACACATGGTTAGTGGCCCAAAGGGAATGTTATGGTTGATGTTCGCTCTAAGCTCACATGAGTCATACTCGGTGTGAGAAACAAGAGGTAATAACAACCTTAACGATGCACAGTTTAATGTCATGTAGGACATATTCAGGGACTATGCAGTTTAAAGTCTTGCAGTTAGGACTATTGGTGCTGCACAATTTAGTGTCATGTAGCAGGGACAAAAATACAGTTTAATGTCATGTAGGACCTATCAAGGATTTTCTGTACAATTTAGTGTCATGTAGTTAGGACGATGGGGATAAAAATAGTTTAACGTCATATTGGACGAAAGGGGGATTGTGCAGTTTAATGTCATGCAGTAAGGACAAAATAACACACCATTTATGTCATGTTGGACGAAAGTGTGAATAGTTTAAGGTCATATGCATGGACCGTGGATGGTGCAGTTTAATGTCATGCTGGACCTTTGATGATTATATAGTTTAACGTCTTTCTAGACGTGAGGGACTTTTATACAGTTTAGCGTCATGTAGTTTAGGACGTCACAGTTTAACGTCTTGCTGGACATAAGGGATTTTCAAATAGTTTATGGTCATATACATGGACCAGGGATGATGCAGTTTAAGGTCATGCTGGACGGTTTAGGGAACGTTTTCACAGTTTAATGTCGTGTGGGATGAAGTTGCAGTTTAAAGTCATACTGGACCATTGCTGTATAGTTTAACGTCATATATAGCAAGGACGAACTGGTGCTGTACAGTTTAAAGTCATGTAGCTAGGACTAAGGTGAACCAATATGAGGATATCAGTTCTGGGGACTTTTTACAGTTTATCGTCATGCTGGACGTTCGAAGTTCCACACAGTTTAATGTCATGTTTATAGGACACAATATAGTTTAATGTCATCTCGGACAAAATATAGTTTAATGTCATCTCGGACATATACAGTTTAGTGTCATGTAGGACATATTTGCAGTTTAAGGTCATACCGGACCATAGTGTATGAATCAATTGTAAGTCTTGGTTCTGGGGACCATATTTTGTGTTTATACAAAATATTTCTTCAGAAATCTGGCATTGGTTGGAGTCGTGATGTGTTCTCCATCCATTGAGATGAGAGAATACGCTCCATTGGAGTAGGCCTTATGTATTGAATAAGGTCCTTCCCATTTTGGTTCAAGCTTGGGATGCTTCTTTCCTGGTATCATTGGTGCTCTGAGAACCAATACCAATTCTCCCTGAAGGAATGAACGAAGACAAACTTTTTTGTTAAAAGCTCATGCTATTCGATTCTGATAGATTTCCAAGTGGTGCAAAGTGCACAATCTTTTCTCATCTAACCGTTCCAATTAATTCAACCGCTTTTGGGATTGCTCATCTGTAGATAACTTATAACAAATGGCTATTCTGAGTGAGGGTAATTGAACTTCAATTGGTAAGACTGCTTCTGTTCCATATACCAATGAATATGGAGTTGACCGCGTCGCATTGCGAGTGGTAGTACGATAAGCCCATAAAGCATGAAAGAGTTTATCAGGCCATGACCTCTTATCTTTATCCACAATCTTTTGCAGTATATTTGAAAGATTCTTGTTTAAGGATTCTATCTGGCCATTAGCCGCCGCATGATATCGAGATGAATGGTTGGACTTAATGTTGTATTCTTGATACAATTTCTTTAACTCAGAAGAACAGAAGTTGGTGCCGTTTTCCGTCAATATGGTATGAGGGACACCAAATATCGTAATGATGTTAGACTTGATGAAGCTTACAATGCATTTAGAACTGACTTCTTTGAGAGGTACTGCCTCTGCCCATTTGGAAAAGAAATCAGTAGCAGTAAGAATGTACTTAAACTGCTTGGCCGTAGCTAAAGGGTAAGGTCCCACCACATCCATTCCCCATGTGGAAAATGGCCACGAGTATTTAGCTGTATGAAGCAACTCTGGAGGTTGATGAATGAAGTTGGCATATACTTGGCATGAATGACACTTCTTTGTGAAATTAACACAATCTTGTATCATTGAAGGCCAAAAGTATCCAAGCCTTCGAATTTGATCAGACAGTCTATGTCCTGACTGGTGGGCACCACAGACTCCTGCATGCACTTCTTTTATGACAGCCATTGTCTCTTCACCATCAATACATCTAAAGAGAACTCCATCAAAACCACGTTTGTAGAGAGATTTCTCAAGGTGGTTTGGACCATCATAAAGAGTAAAATTGGCCACACGTCGCCGAATTTGTTCTTTCTCGGCTCTATCAGGTGGAAGTGTTCCATTTTGAAGGTATTCCCTGATAGGTGACATCCATCCTGTAGTATGACCATACGGTTCAGGAATGGGACTAATTTCATTAATTTCCTCTGTTCTGACTTGAACATAAGGTGAAATTGCACGACGGTGGGCAATAAAGATGGTTGTCTCGTCCCGATTTGGATCTGCTAAAGCTGTGGCTATATTAGCCAGTGCATCTTCTTGAGCATTTTGTGATATTGGGACATAAGAAAATGTCGGTTCTGAAGAGAACTCCGACATTAACTCTCTGACGTAATCATACAAAGGGATTAATTCTTCTTTTCTGATGGCATAATCCCCATTGACTTGTTTGATTACCAGGTCTGAATCACCTTTCACCTTTAAGTGATTCACTTGTACTTGAAGCGCTTACTCCAAGCCTGTAATGAGAGCTAGGTATTCAGCTTCATTATTGGTACCACCTTCCCACAATAAAAAGGAATAATGTAACACTGCCTTATCTGGAGAAATGAGCACAATTCCTAAACCAACTTTGTTGAATTTAGGATTTTCCATTTTCTTCCCTGTTGGACTTCTAGAAGCACCATCAAAATACATTTCCCATGTTTGAGGACTCTCTTGAATAGAGAAAAATTCCTCATCAGGGAGTTCGATATCTGAATACATGTCTTCCACTGAAGGATGTTCAGCCAGGAAATCAGCCAGAGCTTGGCCTTTAATTGCCTTTTGAGACACATATTGGATGTCGAACTGCTGTAGAATAACCGCCCACCTTGCCAGACGTCCTGTAAGCATTGGACGACTAAGGATGAATTTGAGTGGATTATTACGAGATACCAATTGGACCTCGTGATGTTGCAGGTAGTGTCTCAGCTTCTGAACTGCAAAGATTAATGCTAGGCAGCATTATTCAATACTTTAATACCGGGTTTCTGCTTCAAGCATAGTTCTACTGAGATAGTAGAGACTATTTTCATTCCCAGCATCATTCTTTTGAGCGAGAAAGGCACCCAATGATCGCTCTAAAGCTGTCACATAGAGGATAAGAGGTATACCCTCAACAGGTCGCATGAGTACTGGTGGACTCAAAAGGTATTTCTTGAGAACATCAAATGCTTCTTGACATTCTTCAGTCCACTGGTATGTGACTCCTTTCTTCAATAATTTGGTAAAGGGTAAACTTTTGCCTGCCAAATTGGCGATGAAACGCAGAATATAGGCTAAGTGTCCTTGAAGTCCTCTTAATTATTTCAAATTCTGAGGAGGGGACATACCAAGGATTGGTTTGGTTTTCTCAGGATCGACTTCAATACCACGATGGCGTACAACAAAGCCGAGGAATTTTCCTGAGGTTACCCCAAAAGCACATTTTAAGGGGTTCATCTTCAAATTATGTTGTCGAAGCTTGTGGAATATGACTTCCAAATCAGCCAAGTGATCAAAACGTTGTTTGGATTTAACCACCAAATCATCTACATAGCATTCAACAAACTTCCCTAGAAAAGGTTTGAAGATACGATGCATGGCGCGTTGATATGTTGCACCTGCATTCTTTAAACCAAAGGGAAACACCCGGTATCAAAACACACCTTAAGGAGCTCTGAAGTCTGTATATTCCTCATCTTCTGGGGCCATTCGGATCTGATTATATCCAGAATATCCATCCATGAAAGAAAGTACTTCATAGCCAGCCGTCGCATCAATTAAGTGTTCTGTAATCGGAACTGGGAAATCATCTTTAGGACAATACCGATTAAGATCTCTGAAATCGATGAAAACCCTAATTTGTCTGTTCTTCTTCTTTACAGGGACAATATTAGCCAACCATTTGGGATATTGAACTTCTCTAACGAAGTTAGCTTTGATAATCTTATCCACTTCAGCCTCGATTTTGGAAGCATTGGTTGGGTGTGTTCTTCTCGCGACTTGCTTGAATCCTCGATGTTCTTTTGGCAAACCCAAATAATGGGTGGCAACATCAGGATCAAGGACAGGCATCTCTGTATAATTCCAAGAAAAAATATCTTTATTTTTCTTTAGAAAAGAAATATACATCTCTTGCTCTTCAAGGGTCATGGTCGCACTAATTAAAGTGGGGCGTGGATCTTTCTTTGTACCCAGATTTACTTCTTTGAGTTCATCCACAGTGGTAGAGATACCCTCTTCAAATGCTGGAGGAGCATATTTAAGATCATCCTCTTCCTCTTCATAATGTGTTATTTCTTCCGTTTCTACTTGCAAAGTAGATGAAAAAACGAAATTCTCATGATCATAAGAGATGTCAAAATTTTCACATTTTGAAGAAGAAGCTTCCATTTCCGACCCTATTGATGATAAAAGGTCTTCTTTGGGAAATAAAGAGGAGATGATGGATTGATAATCGACATCATTATTCACCTCTGGTGTTGCTATAACTTCTTCTGGCCTGATTAGCGAAGTATAGACTTGTTGGATTTCAGCAGGCGAAATGAAAACGTCACCACTTATGATTTCATCACTGCTTGGTAAGTTACCAATTTCTCCCATGTTGTCTGGATCGATTTCCGTAATTGACATTATGGATCTTTCCATAAGAGTATTTTGATTTGGGCCTATTTTGTCAATTTGACTGATAGGTAACACATAATCTGTACTCACATGTGAAAATGGATTTACTGGAATTTTTTCCAAACCATATGGAGCATTAACTTTGGTAATTTCCTTCATTGTAGATTTTTATCTTCCCTTCATGTGATAAAATTCCGCCTCAATGTATTGAGACTCACATGTCTTGAACGGGGCCTTGTCACCATACAATGTTCCAACTTGACCATCGAAACAGTATTTGAGACATTGATGGTATGATGACGGAATAACTGCATGCTGATGTAGCCAGGGTCTTCCAAGCAAGATATTGAAAGCTGAGTCTTGATCAACAATCATGAAATCCGAATTGGAAACAAGATCTCCAAACTGAGTTCTGAGCATAACATCTCCCAGTGGTTATTGTTCATTTTTATCATATCCTTGCAACATCATGGTAGAAGGAGATAAATCAGATTTCATGAGGCCCAATCGACGAAGTGTGCGAATGGGCATGAGGTTGACTCCTGAACCATTGCCAATGAAATCTCTTCAAACATCTATACCATTGACTTTTCCAGATAAGTACAAAGGTTTTATGTGCCCATGCACAACATCATCTTCATCTTTATCACTAAAAGATATTACTGCATGGCATTCTGTAGGATTATTCTCTATGTGATAGATTTCAGCTGCAGCAATTTCAGCTTCAAACTCCTGAGGACTTGACAAAGCTTCGATGAGTGCTTCCCGAAGATCTTTTGACAGATTCAAAGCATCCAAAATTGATAACTTGGATGTTACTTGGGCCAAGTGTTTCAATACATCATACTTTTGATCTAGAGGTCTGCGTTTCCCAATAGGAATATGCGGTTTAGCAGGTACCTTGGAAGCAGATGTTTTGGAAGTTGATTCATCTTGTATTGAAGTTGGCAACATCCTTGGTTTTGGAAGATTAGACTGATTAGATACATTTACTTTCTGAAAAGAAGATGGAACTTTTAATCGGTCTTCCAAAATAACTGTGCCGAAACTGAGTTGGCCATTGGCAGAAGAATTTGCTTGTTGTTTTTGAGCTCGCTGAAGGGCTCTACCACGAGTTTCTGCTGCATATACAGTGCTAGCAGGGGTAGAATTAGAGTAATGGCTTCGGAAAGATCCACGTCTTCCCCTATATCCTGACCCTCTAGAACTTCCTCGGGTTCCCTTATTTGATACAGGGAATTCAGGCTCATCAAGACTGGAATATGGATCTGTTAATTGAATCATATTAACATAACCAAAGATTAACTCTTCATAGCCTGTTTAGGCTGTGCCGTTTGATGGGGCGGTGCCCGTGGCTTCGAAGTAGATGGCATGAAATCTGCCAGAGTCAAAGACAATTTAGGCTTTGCTACATACTCATCTTCTCCTGATTCCTCTTTCTTCTTTGAATTGCGCTGCCCTTTTGAGCATTTGTCTTTTGATGGAGGCTTTACTGCAGCTTTTGTAGGAGACACAATTGGCTTCTTCAATTGTGTTCGCAAAATGGAATTGGTCCGATTGATTGTCTTTCTGACCATCCAATCATCATATTTTTTCGCAGTTTTGCTTTTGACTTCCTGCCACTCGCCTCCTTCCTCTGGATCTGTAGCAGTAATACACGCTACATGAGCTGAAGAACCCTTCAATTTGACTTGTCCCAAGTCGACCATCTTTTGCAGGAGGTCTTTAAAGACAAAACACTCCTGGATGGGATGCCCCAACATTTGATGAAAGGGACAATAATTGGGACGGTCTTCATCTCCTTCCTTGTTTGGCCTCTTGGGCACTGGTAATTGAACCAAATTATTTTCCAGAGCTGAAATGAAGTAACCAGGAACTTGCTCATTTCGGAAAGAGTATGTTTTACTCTTCATATCCTCAAATTGTTTTCGTCGTTGATCTTTTTGATCATTTGGATGAAACAGCCTTTGTTGTTGGCGTTCAGGAGGTGGAGCCCTTCGAGAAGATGAAGGTTTTGAAGTAGAAATAGGTACAGGTGCTTATTTAAGCATAACTGTAGCAGTTTCTGCTTTACCCATTCTTCTTCCTTGAGCTGTTGGAATTACACGAGATTTAACCTTAGCCTGTATAAGGGAATCTTCAATCTGTTGAGCGATTGAAGTAAGGTCTCGAAACCCTCCTGTGTATTTTACAGGGATCAATGGTGTGCGTAATTCGTCACGCAAATTTTCCACACAGATTGGCAACAATTCCTCCTGAGGGAGTGCTAAACTCAAGGAATATGTTAATCCCTTCCAACGAGCAATGAAATCGGAGACTCTTTCATTTTCCCTTTGCTTGCAGTTTGTAAGATCGAAAACTGTCGTTTTTGGCAAAGATGAGCTAAACTGAAGAAGGAATTTTTGACGAAGATCCTCCCATCTGATGACTGACCGGGATTGCAAGCTTGTATACCAGACAAAAGCTGGTCCTTGCAAGGTTCGCACGAAGCATCTGAGTTTCACTGCTTCTTGCTGCTCTGGAGTTCCCATCATAGGATCACAACAAGACACGTAATGTGTCAAATGTTGTTCAGGGTCGCCTGATCCATTGAAAGTAGGGAAAATAGGGTTTCCAAAACTGGATGGAGGAGAAATTGAATCTACCCATTCAGGGTAAACTTTCTTTTCAGGTTGAACTTGCGCCCGTTTCCCTTCCATAGTTTCTAACCGAGCTGTTAATGACTCAATAGTAGTTATTAACTTTTGAGAAACATCAGGTTGAACTTGGTTTTGGGTAGGTGCAATGAATGGATCTTGGACAGACGTGGTGGTTGGTGCTGCAACTGATGGTAGTGCTACCAATCGTTGTTGCGTTTGACCCGTAGGTTTAGACCTCTGTGGGTGTACTGATAAAGGAGGATATTCTTGATCCATCTCAGTAGTTACAACAAATTCCTTCGGCTGTCGGACTTCAGCATTCTTAAGAAGAAGACTACTCTGATGTAGTTCTGCATTCAACCTTCTTAATTCTTTCATTTCTTCCTCCTGTTGTGCAAACCTTTGCTCTAATGAGAGCGATTGATCTCCTTCAGAGGAAGGGTGAAAGTAACCTGATTCTTTCCTTTCCCCTTATTGGATCCTTTTCGGAGAGGGGGAAGTGAGTTACTTGAAGGAATACCCAGATTTTGGGTAAGCCTTTGATTACGTGTGCGCACACCTTCTTCATTTAGGTTTGTGTGCGCACTCTCTTGAGCAGGAACCTCTTCGTCTGATCCTTCTAATTGAGCCTCATCTGGTGAATCAGCAACAACGGAATTGATGACATTAATGGATGCATATTGCATGAAATACTTTCTATCAGCATTTCTGTGATATTGTCTTCTTCTATGTCCATGATGAGACATCGCATTCTGTTGACTTGATCCCTCAGGAATTTCTTGGAGAACCGTCACTTGGAGAGAATCTCCTGACAGCTTGGCTCTTCGTTCCTCTTGAGGCTTATTCCCTAACCGAGAGAATACTGACTTTCTCTGAGGGAGGGATTGTGGACTTGAAATAGTCCCCAGTCCGGTGTACTGGGGATGTTCCTGCTGCTTCCGCTCAACTCCTTGAATCCCATTTGTTGACTCTGAGGGTTGGGTTAGAGAAGTCCCCAGTCTGGTAAGCTGGGGTGTCTCTTGACATGCTATGTATAAGATCTTCTTAAAATCTCTCTTGATCTTGCGAATCTTAGTTCAAAAATTAGCTGGATGCATTAACCTGTATCCACTTTTATCACCTGGTTTAACAGACCGTTGGATGATTTCCGAAACTTCTGTCATTTGATGACGTGTTTGCTCCAGACGAGAGGCTTGTGCAATATTCTCGCCTACTTGATGTAAGAGCAATTCAACAACTTGTTCTCTATATACTTGATTTTGAGAGGAACTAGTTGAAGCCTGTTCTTGAGCAAGCTTTTGATTATGAACAAATCCCATTGACTGTGGCCGGCCATGGGCAATAACATTGCATGAGACCATTTTCGGCGGGCTTTGCTGACCGGAAAGCACTGTGAAATGTAGTGCTCCATGAACACCCCATCCTCTGACATGAACATCAGATGGAGCATTGGAAATTAAATGAAGCAATTTTCTTAGCGCGCCAAGTCATGAACGTTGAAGGGTTCTCTGTTGTTTTTCATCCTTCGGATACCGAGAGACTGATAGAGATGCCAAATCAATCTGACGTTGTAGCCCTTCTATTATATTAAGATGATTTTCATATTCATCGTAAGATAATACCTTCTTCTTTAATTGACAAAGAGTTTTTCATATGTTGAGACGAATATCATGGATTCCATCATCCGTCAACATCTTTGGAATGGCGTACTGGGAGTCAGCCAAAGGCCAAAACATGACTGGTACTTCACCTTTTTCCAGTTTTTTCCTCATGTTCAGCATTTCCTCTTTATCATTAAATGAAGATTCTTCTACCTGTTTTGACCAGAGTTGGTTTTTCCTTGTTGCTTTATCGGATTCAACAAGATTGGTAGAGAAATCACTATTCATGCTGGAAGATGAATGAGCCAGGGATGGTTCGGAGAATAACCTGAACCCCAGACTATCTTCTGATGGAGAAAGAGTTTCACCTGCCGATAGTAAAGCATCAGACATGACTGGTTTTACGTTTGCAAGTGCCTCAAGATAAGAGGGCTTTCTCGGTACTACATTGTCTACTGGAGTATTTTCCAGGCAATGTGAATCACTACTGCGGAGAGGACTTTCACAGCGAAGTTCATCACCACGAGGAGGACCATCATGATGAGTTACAGCAAAAGATGAGATCTCTTGCTCCTTGGTCTTCTGACCACACAGAGGGTTCCCGTGGCTCTCATCTGAAGAAGAAACTTCAAGATTGACCGAATTTTCATGAAGCAAGTTTTCATGAGGAAGTGTCTGTTGAAGACCTTCAGAATTAATGTTCCCATTATTGGGAACTTAGGGAGTAGAATCTTTAATTCCGACAGATAAATGTCTGAGAGCTTCAAGAACTCCAGCATCGAGCAAGGCTTGGTTACAAATTGGCCTTTGATCTCATGACTGTGCTGGGCGGATCTTCTTCATAGATGCCTTCTTACTCGCTTTAGAAACCACTTGATGACGAAAGTGATTTCTCTGAGCAGGTGTATGTGCCTAATCAGGAAAGATGGTCAGGTTAGGCTGACGATCTCCACTCAAATCAGGTGTATGTGCCTGACTTGGTTGTCCGTATGATATGGGGGAGTATGCCCCATAACCCTCTTGGACTAGAACAGATGTGTGTGTCTGTTCCGAAGTGAATCATTGATGTATCACTCCACTACTAGGGATAGATTTATTTGTCTGTCCCTGTGATGATGCTGAAGTTTTCATGATATCCTGGCAAGCATCCAGAATATGAGCAGGAATTTGCTTCTTCTCTTTCACCATTGAAAAAATATGTTTGGTGACTTCAGCCGCCGGAACGGGGCTATACGTCCATTCCGGGATTGGAGTAGGTTTATGTGCCTGCTGCTGTCCTCCTTTTCCTGTCAGTGAATCCTTACAGTACTCAAGTGTGGAGGCAGAGAGTTGAGTCTTCCTCCTATTTGTCGTCGGGACTTTCCGACTGACTTCTCCGTGCGCTACCAAGAGAGACTGTTGGTAGGCTTGATTAGTATTAGCAGGTGTATGTGCCTGCTGATTACACTTCGCCAAATGCGGTTGACGAGGTCCATCATATGTAGTCAGACGATCCTGCTGACTAACTGATGATGTATAAGCAGGTGTATGTTCCTGCCTATGGTACTCCGCCGGAATTGCCTGGCGGGATCGGCTTGATGCTGCCAAACGAGTCTGCTGGACAGCTGAATTAAAACAGGCAGGTGATTGTGCCTGCTCGTTATTCTCCACCAAGTTAGGTAGGTGGACTCCATCATATGTAGTCAGGCGAGCCTGCTGACTAACTGATGATGTATAAGCAGGTGTATGTTCCTGTCTATGGTACTCCGCCGGAATTGCCTGGCGGGATCGGCTTGATGCTGCCAGACGAGTCTGCTGGACAGCTGAATTAAAACGGGCTGGTGTGTATGCCTGCTCGTTGTTTGCCACCAAGTTAGGTTGGTGGACTTCTCCGGAGATGGCAGGGATGACAACCTGCCTATTGTTAACCGGATTCCATCTCTGGCGGTTCATCTTTCCTGCTCGGGTTCGATGAACCTGAGCTGAATGCCTGGAGTCGGTACCCTCATCATGTTGAGGGCGCACTACCGCACGATTCTGGCAGCAATTGTTGATGGGAGACCTCAGGAAGGACTCCTGTCTTTTTGAATTAAGGCCCTGAGGGACCCGCTCATTCACTTCCTCGGAGTAAGGGAGTGAATGGAAATTGCGTTCCGGGGATAACGACCCGAAACGGTTGGAGACGGTAGTCAGCACCGCCTGCTTCTTGATTGCTGGCCGCCGTTGTCCGGACGACCAGGTAGAGTTGTTAACTTGGAGGGCTTGACGAGCGGCCTCCAGAGTTGGGATAGTACCGTTGCGACGGTACTCCTTAACCAGTGCATTAGAAACCCAGCGTTGAAGACGCTGAGTTGGTGATGTCATCCTCAGAGCGGACGACGTTCCAGCAGGAGTAGCAGCATTGGTTTTCACAGCAGCAGACCTCACAGTAGAGGTGTTCATAGCAGCAGTATTCACAGGGGTGAATTTATGGAAAGCCATTTTGCAGAAGATCTTGAGAAAAGAGTGCCTATTCCATATAACAGACATAATCAAGATGAATCCGGCCACTGCATCTTTTGGATGAGCACATGTCAATTATTGACTTGTTGGCCCAAGGGGCCTAACAAATAAGAAAAACATCACTTTAACTTGGTTAAGGATTCACGTCGGATTCACCATTTTTGTTTCGCACGGAATCCGGGGATGACCTCTTGGACGGGAGATTCAAACGTTCCGATCGGTTTCTAACGGGTTTGTTCGTAGAACCGGAAACATCCAATGATTCCACATCCGTTTGGACCTACTTTCCAAAGGCAGGCACTCATTAGCTTGTGGGCTAATGAGGCTTAGGAATTTGCATTGGTCGAGAGGATGGGAGGTCGGACTCATCACACCTTTTTGAGGGGAATTATTGTCTACTCCGGGACTCTCTTTATAGATTTAAGTTATGTTCGTGAATCTTTATTAAATTACCAAGTATAAAATGTTCTTTCCTTTAGTTTTAACAATCAATGATTAAATATGCAAGAAATTTAGAGAATCTTTTATATGTATTCGAGGTTCTTCATTAATAGAGAATCATCTATATCTGTTTAGAGATTCTTGGTCAATGGTATCCTTCAAAACATTTATGTAAAAGTCTCTTGGTCATTACGATGACCAGGCTGGTTTTAAAGCCACTCAGTGGGGCACTTGAAGTTTATCGTCATTCAGAAGGACAGAGATTATTTCAAAGTTGGGATCGAACCCATAAATGGGCTACCTACGTATCCTTTGTTTTGGAAAAGGAATCAGAACCCACATAGTTCGAGTAATGGAGTATGATGTTTATGATTGATGGCTCAAAGAAGAATGTCATAATTACTTTTACACTCTAAGCTCACGTGAGTCATGCTCGGTGTGAGAAAAAAGAGGCATTGGTAAAATTTAGACAATTGTGCCATGAAAGATGCAATCATAAGAAATTGTTTGGGGCTTATATATGTATGACTACCCAAAATAGATGAAGGTTTAGGATTTACTTCTAGGGAGAAAATCCAGGAACATGGTCCATAAAGGTATATCTGCTTTATGGAGATTTGAATACTCTAATCTTGGGGCTTACTCCTAAGGAGGATGCCCAAATTAAGAGGGGACTTATGATTGGGTTTTACTCCTGAAAAGGAAACCCAAATCAAGGGTAATTTAGGACTGGTTAAAGAGAAATTAGGGGAATTGGGGCTTATTCCTGAAAAGGAAGTCCAAGATTTTAACTGGGTTTTATACCTGAAAAAGGAGACCCAGGTTAGGGATTAAGTCTTGGGGCTTACTCCTAAGAAGGATGCCCAAGATTTATGACTGGGACTTATTCCTGAGAAGGAAGCCCAGGTTAGGGGACTTGGTTTGGGGATTACTCCTGAAGAGGATGCCCATATTTAGGGATTGGGGCTTACTCCTAAGGAGGATGCCCAAGTTAAGGATTTAAAGTTTGGGGCTTACTCCTGAGGAGGATTCCCATGTTTGGGAGCTTTAAGAATTTGGGGCTTACTCCTAAGGAGGATGCCCAAATTAAAGAATTTATAACTGGGGATTATTCCTGAAAAGGAGACCCAGATTTAGGGATTGGGGATTACTCCTAAGGAGGATGCCCAAGTTAAGGATTTAAAGTTTGGGGCTTACTCCTGAGGAGGATGACCACGTTTGGGAACTTTATGAATTTGGGGCTTACTCCTAAGGAGGATGCCCAGATTAAAGAACTTATAACTGGGGATTATTCCTGAAAAGGAGACCCAGGTTAAGGGGGATTCTCTCATCTTAAAGGACGAGGTTGAATGAATGAACTCTCAATCTTTGGTGACATAAAGATGTTTAAATCACTAGGTTTTGAGAGATATTCCACAAAATTCCTTTCAGATAAGGAAGTCAAATCAAGAAATCATGCCATAAATGGATTTGAAGAGTATCTTGAAGACTGAATCTTGAATAGGAAAGGTAAAATGGCTTAAGAGAGGTGAAATGGGCAGAAAAGGCACCCAAAAAGGAATGGGCGCGCAAGTCTTGGAAGGCGCGCATGTCTTGCGTGGGCGCGCAAGTATTGGTCGCGCAAGTATACCTGCGTGACATGAGGGGTACTTGCATGATTTTCAACCAGCATTGAAATGCTTGAGCGACTCTTTATTAAACCCTTTACAATCCTCTTGAGGTTCTTCCAGAAAAGGGACGCGCAAGTTATATTGAAGTAAATAAGTCGGCGCGCAAGTGTTTGATAAGTTTCAACACTTAGGCCTTCCTTCTTCTCTTTAGATCTTCCATTCTAGGTAATAAATTACCTTAAAAGTGTTCCGGAAGCTTTGAGAAGAGACTTGGGCGTCAGGAGATTCAATCCGAGTTTCTGGAAAAAGATCCTTTTCGAATGGGGGGCCCATAGGGTCTATTTATAGGCAAAAGAAGGCCCTGGGCAGTTACCAGGTGGTTACCAAGCGGTTATCACTTAGGTCGCGCAAGTCACTTGCACGACCATAAGGCGTCGCGCAAGTAGACTTGCACGACCACTATGCAGCGCACAAGTACTTGCACGACCACTAGGCAGCGCGCAAGTGTACTTGCGCGACCTTGAGGGAACTTGTGCGTCCTATGGGAAATGTTCTCCTTGTTCATCCCTTTGTCGATTTTTGATGTTTTCTTCAAAGGATGAATCACTTTGAGCTCAGATATTCCCCTTTTCCGATCTTTAGATTCTGTGACGAAAGGAGCGTCAACAGACACATACTTTTATAAAGGAATCCCTTATTAAAGGTTTTAGGTTTAATTAACCATATTACATCAAGATAAGTATCCCTTACTAGACATGGTGTGATATTAGAGGCAAGAGTTGAGGAAATCCAAGTTAGGATTTCATGATTGGGTAGTCCACTCAACAGATCAATGAACTATAAGCTCACAGTTGGCAAAGTGCCTACCTAAATACCTTCAAATAGCTTGACCAACCCTTGTTGGGGTTATGTGATGGGGAATATGGGTCCTTTCCACTAGAATGCCAAAGAAACTGGACATTCCGAGTTCAATGGTGAGCGCCATTGGGAATTGATAAGATAGTGGGAGAATTAATAAATTCATTTTTTATTTCTCAAAAAAATGTAATCAAGAAAGTACTGATAAATCTTCTCTTTTAATTTGTAGAATCGAAATGAAAAACTCATCAACCACATTTTATCTATGATAAATTATGGATAAATACAATATCCTCACCGGTAGTAACTTTTAAGAATGGTTTAGGAGCCTTCGGGTTATCCTACGCCATGAATGAATGTTTTAAGTGCCGGAGTCCTCACTTCCTGATTCTCCTACCACAGGGGCGAGTGATAATGATTTTCTGGTCTATGATCAACATTTGAGCGATGCACTCGACGTTCAATGTTTGATGTTGTCATCAATGTCTAGTGAGATCATGAAGTCTCATGAAGACCTGGATGGCTACAGCATGCTCGAGAACCTCCGTGGTCTATACCAAGAGAGAGAAAGACAAGAAAGGTCTGAGATCTCGAAGGCTCTATTTCAGAGCAAGGTTTGAGAGGGTTCCCCAACTGAGCCTCATGTAGTCAAGCTCATTTGCCACATTGAGTGCTTGGAGGTTCTAGGGTTTAAACTCCTCGAAGAACTGGGTACCAATATCTTTCTTTCATCATTCCCCCAGAGCTTCTCAAACATTATTGTGAACATCAACATGAACAACATTGAGAAGCCTTTGTCTGATCTTTTTATCCTTATTCACCAAGTGGATAATGACATGAAGAATGAGAAAACATATGTCCATATGGTGAATAAAAGGAAAGGGAAGGTGAAGAGCTTTAAGCCTAATTCTTTCTCAAGGCCATCCAGGAAAAAGAATATCAAAGGGGAGGCAAGAGAACATGAGGTTGTTTGTTTCTCATGTGGCAAGAAGGGCCACTGAAAGAAAAACTACACCCATCCTAGGAAGCAAGGGGATGATTCAGGTGCATTTTTCATCGAATGCAATCTATCTGTGTCTACAAATTGGGTTTTAGATACTACTTATGGTTCTCACATATGTATCCAAATAAATGAACCAAGAATATTCCAGAAGATTGATCGAGGGGAGGTAGATCTACGATCTGCCAATGGAGCCAGACTCACTGTTGTAGCTGTCGGAGACTACCATCTCACATTTCGTACAAGGATGGTCATGGTTTTTAAAGGATGTTATTATGTACCCTCTATAACGAAAAAAATTATTTCAGTATCCAGATTAGATACTAATGGATTCATCTTCATGTTTGGAAGTGGATGTTTCTACTTTTATAAAGATGGAATTTGTTTTGGTAGGGAAAATTTATATAACGACCTTTATGAGTTAGACTACACAAAGCAAGTAATGTAAATCGATGACAAAGTTAATTTACATGACTCGTACCACACCCAGCTTTGGCATCACCAGCTAGGTCAGGTCAATGGGAAACATTTGACTAAATTACATCAAGATGGGTATTTAGATTCATTCAAACTAAAACCACTAGGTGTATGTCATCCGTGTCTACTAGGCAAAATGACCAAAGCCCCATTTAGTTGGAAAGAGGAAAGGGTGAAAGAGGATCTAGAATTAGTTCACTCAGATGTCTGTGGTCCATTTCCAGTTAATGCAATGGGTGGGTTCTCATACTTCATAACTTTTACAGATGATTTTAGTAGATATGGATATATTTACTTAATGAGGTATAAGTCAGATTATTTTGATTGGTTCAAAGAATACAAGAATGAAGTTGAGAACCATCTTGGTAAGTAGATTAAGAAACTCAGCTCAGACAGAGGAGGAGAATATCTTAATCCAGACTTAATTGATTTCTTACAGGAGTTTGGGATTCTATCTGAACTCGCTACTTCTTACACACCTCAGTGGAATGGTGCAAGTGAATGGAGGAACCACACCCTATTGGACATGGTGAGATCAATGATGAGTCATGCGAGTATTCCATTATCCTTTAGGGGATATTCATTACAAACAGCAGCACACATACTAAACGGAGTACCAACTAAATCGATAAATGGTATTCCATACGAGTTATGGAGTGGACACAAATCCATGTTATCGAATTTACATGTGTGGGGTAGCAAATCATTTGTTAAGGCCTCTTTAGGTAACAAAATTGCACCCTGAGGCACAAAGTGTATCTTTATTGGATATCCAAAGGAAACAAGGGGATATTACCTATACAGTCCCTCAGACAAAAAGGTTACAGTGGCAAGACATACCATATTCCATGAGAGGGAGCACATCTCCAAAAGAGATAGTGGGAGCGAGATAGACTTCGATGAAGTCGAGGCTCAAGATACACAAGAGTTGGTATAAGAATAGATTCCACAAAGCCCCGTGGAAGAATAATCTGTTCCAGAGACACAAGAACTCTGTAGGAGCATGAGAGAGGTGAGATAACTAGAACGATATGGTTTTATTGTCACCGAGGATGGTGACTCATTATTGGTTAAAAATGATGATCCTCTTACCTATAAAGAAGTAGTTGAAGGTAGAGACGTTTCCAAGTGGCAAGAATCCATGAATTTTGAAATGGATTCCATCTACCAACACCAAGTCTAGATTTTAGTAGATCCTCCAGTTGATATAAATCCTATTGGTAATAATTGGGTATTCAATAAGAAAATGGACATGGAGGGGCAATTCATCACCTATAAGGAACGACTGGTTGAAAATGGTTTTAGATAGCGTCAAGGAATTGACTATGATGAAACCTTTTCACTGGTTGCGATGCTGAAATCCATCTGAATACTATTGGACATTTCTGCTTACCATGACTATGAAATTTAGAATATAGATGTCAAAATAGCTTTCCATAATGGGAACCTCGAGGAAGATGTCTACATGGCACATCCTGAAGGGTTTGTGACTCCAAAAGATTCCAAAAAGGTATGCAAGTTGCAGAAATCCATTTATGGATTAAAGAAAGCATCAAGGTCATGGAAAATTCGTTTTGATGAAGGTGTAATGGAATTTGGATTGTTTAAGAACAAATGTGAGACTAGTGTCTACAAAAGGTTTTGAGGAAGTGTAGTCGTTTTCCTAATTGTATATGTTGACGACGTATTACTAGTTGGAAATGATGTACCTGTCTTACTGTCAGTTAAGGCATGGTTGGATAAATGATTCTTCTTGTACAACTATCTCCCCATCTGATCAGTGACGAGCTATTGGAGGAGAATCTGTTCTTCTAGTACAACCATCTCCCCATCAGATCTGTGACGAGCTGGGAGGACTTCCTTAGGAAATTCCTCTACCATTTCAGCTCCACCACATGGAAAACGAGCATCGCAGACCTCTACAAGTAAAAATAGAGGCCCGATGAGCGTGTCACAGACTTTATTGCCCAGTCGAAAGGACTCACATACTCCCTTGACATGCCACTGACTCAGGAGAAATTACCGATGATGTGTGTGGGAAATGTTAAGATGGATCTGGTTCCCTCTCTGATCAACTAGAACTACCATAGAGGATTCCGAGAATTCATTGATAAGGCCCAGCACCTAGAAGAAGCCCTGCAATAGGTCAACTAGGCACGTCTTTTGCCTCATGTAACTCTTATAAGGAGGAATTCTAGAGTCGTGCCCACCGTAGTGTCCTAAATAGAGACCCCCAGATAGCTAGAATTATTACTAGTAGAGCAGACTCTGCAACCTCGCAGAGTCCCACCACCACAGGTGTAGCCTCCAGCCCAGTAGTGGCCACCTCAAAATCGGCAGGTGCCACCGCATAATGCATCGCCACTGCCTAAGTGGGACAATCAAGCCCCACCTCCTCGACAGGATCTTACAGCTCCCGATCAGGCCGAAGCTCCAAGGCCCCCCTTTTCGAACAAAAGAATCCAGACCTACCTGTTTAGTGAGAATCTGGTTCCTAGCTATTTCTGAAGTGCCTTGGAACAGGGGATTGTGTGTTTGCCTGAGTGCAGAAGTCAAGAAGAGGCGAACCTCACTGATCGCCCCAACTACAGCCCCTATAACCAGAACCTCGGGCACACTCTCAAGCAGGGCTATATGTTCAAAGACTTGCTCCAAGACCAGGTAAATAACAACATAGTCAGGTTGGGCCTAGCCCCGGCACAGGTAGCATGCATCATTGTGAGGCCAGATAGTGGCAGCAAAAGTGAGGGCGAGTTGCATTACATTTCCAGTCATGGATCCTAGAAATATGATGACCGGATGGCTTGAAAAATAGTTTCCCATGCCCATGGTATCATCTGTGCATGCCTGAATTGGCCAGAGCCTTTAGAAGCTGCGACCACCACTTCTGCATCGTCATCTCAGCCGACCTCTTCCCAGAAGAGAAAACAGTGGCGGCGCTAGGGAAAGCAACACGTCCTGCCTATGCCATTGTCATCCCATACTCTCGGCGACTTCGTGACCTCAGAGATGTAGATTCCTCCCAGGATCCATCTCGTAGGAGATGAATTTTCAAGTGACAGTCAAGGGTACGATTCAGTTAACACCGTGCAGCTGGTAAACCCCTACATGACTCCCGACGATGGGGAGCACCAGGTGGATCTCCCCAACGTCCCCTGCCAATGCCAATGTCAGTGAAGCCGCGACCATATGGTTCATAGATGCACATCAGTTGGAACTTCCATCCAGTTCGTGCACCCCACTGAGACTAAATAGCAGACCTAGCGCAGAGCTCAGCACATGCAGTATCCTCATCCAGTTTCATCAAGCCCCCCTCCACCACCATTTGTGCTACTCGATCAGGAAGATCCACCTCGACCTTTCCATCACCTGCCATGCCCTTCTACAGGCCAATCGCAGTCACTTGGACCTCTTCCATTTACAACTTTGTGGGCTTCAACAAGCGGGCAGCGGGATATGCCTAGCACCATTCAGCCACCAGCCTAGCTAGTAGGGGCAATCGTACCGCCTATCATAGAGAAACATCCTGCAAGAATAAGTACATGCCTACTGCAGAAGTATGAGGTTCTCAAAAACCTTTACAGTATCCCAGCAAGTCTTTCCATCTTTGAGGCCCTTCGCATATCGCCAGTTATGTGTGTGGCCACCGCTGAGGCTTTAAGAAGCCCCCTCTAGTTTGAGATGGAGGTAACATCTACAAAGGCCTTTCATGCAGAAGCAATAGAGAATTATGAATTCCAAGCCATTATCTCATTACCAAGAGGAGATAAAGGTTCTCCCATATAGGGGCACACTCACTCATTGTACATCACCGACCAATTCAATGGTGTGGAGGTTCGCCACTGTCTTGTTGAATCCAGATCCGGGATTAACCTTATCCCAACATGGACACTACAGAAACTTTGGTTATCCAATGATTACTTGACTCCCTCCGACCTAAAAATCTAGGGATACGATAGGATAGAGAAGACCTAGGTTGGAAAAATTCATTTGAAGGCCCTGTTCGGTGGCCTAGTTGACAGTACCAAGTTTATGGTTTTCTCCCAAGACACCATGTAGAATGAATTGATGAGAAGACCATGGCTCCACCTACACACGGTGGTTCCCTCATCGTATCACAAGTGACTCATGTACTCTATCAATGGTCGAGTGGGCATGCTCCAAGTTGACATTTCTTTTTTTTCACTTATGATGCCCGCTACCTGGATGCTGACTATTACAAGAGCAAGGACAAGCATATTCAGGCTAGTGAGGTTGAACACGTTGTAGTTGAAACCGACCCCTGGGCAGGTCTGGATGATGCCTATGTCTTCTCGATCCATCAATTGGTGGCCACGACCCCCGATATGGGGCAACGTTTTGTTGTCTCTGGTACAAGGGGGACACATATTCTCAGGACTAAGCGATGTTGGGAGATTACTTTGTATTATTATAAGAATCAAGCCTCGGTGATCCCTGAGCCCCCTACTCCTATAAGGTAATGGGATGTCTTCCCCATGGAAACATCAATACATCATACATGCTTACTCCACCAGGATTGAATTAACTGGATCAAGTCGACGCACCACTATTGCTTTGATAACATCATGCATGTCCCATTGGGCTGAAGACCAAATGGGACCGGGTCGACAGCATTCATTACTATGGTATCAGCAACACCAAAATCTCCCGATGCAGTTACCACTACTTCTTAGGCTGGTACCAACCTCCTGTTAGAATCTACCAACCCAGAGGAAACTCCCCCCACTGGGGATCCCTCCTCTACAAGAGAAAAAAAGGATTTGGAGGATGCACCCCGCACCTTTGAAGAGACTGTCTCTGCCACAGTCTACGAGTTGGTAGATTTGAACCTCTGTAGGGAGGCAGATCTGAGACCCACATTGATCAGTGCCGCTATGTTCCTCAAGGAGCAGCAATGGTACATTGTCTTCCTAAAATAATATCATGGTGTATTGTAACACCCTGAGATTTTATAAAAAATATTCTTTTTAATTTCATTAATGTATTGTGTTTTATGCTACACTGAAAGGATCTTGCACAACACGCATCCCTGACTTGGCTTGCATTACATGCAATCGTGACCATCCACGATAGCGTGTGTTGTACGCAATACCGAGTTTCGCTAAAAAATGATATGCTATTAAAATATTTTTAAAACTAGCCATTATTAATAGTAATACCCACTTTTTGAAATTTTATAAATTTTATTTTTGAAAATGGACTTCATTTTTGGATTCGGAATATCGAAATTAGCCTAGGGTGAAATTTTGGTATATTTCTGAAAAGTTTCAATTTTTGATGAATAGTGAAAACACTGGGTTACTATTTAAAAACCGACTTTTTATTTAAATAATTGTTAATTTTATTTAAATTTATTTTAGGTCAAAATTGATACATAATACCTATAAAAGTTCAATTTAATTCATTGCAGTCATTTTAAAATAATTTTAGATATATAAAAAATTTATTGAACTTTTGACCGTCTTTCACCCACCTCCTAGGAGAATATGCAAATTAACATAAAACATAATTTTACCACTTTTGTGAATAGAATTTCAAAAATCCGAGAGCCATGGTTTATTTCAGTAAGTAAAATGTGGTTCAATGAGATGAAAATAATTTTTGGTGAATAGTAACTTTTTACTTTTTTTTTACCACGGTTAAAAGTAAATACGGTAGTTAACGGTAAAAATGATATTATTATTACCATAAAACATGTCCTAATTCTGTTGGATAAGTGAAATTCGACCAAAAAGAACCTTAGTAATAAGATATGACCATTTAGGTCCACTTGGATTAGATTAGGACATTTAATATTAATTTATTTAAAGAAGGGTTAAAATAGATAAAATCAAAGTTTAATAAATAAATCATTTTTAATATAGGGTTATACATATGATAAATTTGACTATAACTATTCATTAGAAAGAGAAAAATATTTCCTACATAATTATATTTTATTTGTAATTTTTAGACATTAAATAATTTAATTTATTTATGACACAATTATGATGCAGTAATTATCTTATTAATGAAATATTCACATAATTGATATTATAAATATCCAAATAAATGTAATTTGAGACTTTTTATGAATTCCAATAATTTTATATGTTAATATGACATGTTAGAATTGATGTAGTTAACTTATTTCAAACTAATCATTCTGTTAGGAGTTTCCCAAAAATCAATTACCAAATAGTGTCAAAATTGACATAAATTAGTTTTTTAAAAAATATTATATTATTAATTGTTATTTTATTTATAAAAATCTAAGTATCGTCCAAATGACTTATCTAAGGATACATATTTTAATAATAAACAACTTGGGCTTAGTTTGGGTTGTTATAGTAAGTTTATTAACATTATAGTGTAAGAAAACAAGAATACACGGTAAAAGTAAAATTATTTATCTTAAAGTGAAATCTAAATGATAAGGTTACAATTGAAACCAAAACGTGTCTAAATTCTATTGGATGAGAGGATTTCGACCCATCCCCACCTTAGCTTCGAAATAACTCAATTTGGAGCTATTAAAAATCGAATATGACTTTATAATAAAATAATGTTTTTAGTTATTCCAAAGGTGCCCCTCTCCTCCCTTATAAAAGGGCACCTCCTCCCTCTCTTCCTCACACCACTTTGAGCCTTCAAGCTCGGCCAACCCCTGAAAATTTCTCTTATCAACTTCCCTAGAAACATCCTATAGGTTCTTGTCTTCTTTAAAGACCAATCTTAGTCCCTTAAGAGGAGGTTTCAAAAAGGCGCTTCAAAGAAGAGGTAATGTCTGTTACCGATTCTTTCAACTTTATTTCTTCTTCAACTTCTTCTTCATTAGTTGTATCATTATGAAGTAATAACATAAGTATAACTCATATTCTTATATGTTATTATAATTAATAAAGAAACCTATTTCACCATCTATCCATCCTACAGAAAACAAAATCACCACGCGTGCGTACGTACGGAATACCGTCTCCACGCCGTGGTGTAATCAGTTTTTCCACCACCACCATACATGGATGGGTATAATGGTGTAAATAAATAACTATATATGATTATTGTAAAGTTATATTGATTCTGAAATAGTATACAAACACTCCAATACAATTCCACGATCATGGGAATGATTTCATCACTCGTGCGTACATACGGACTACCGTCTCCACGAACGCGATGAGATTCATTTTCCACGATTAACCATTCAAGAATAATTATAAAGTTTATGTAATGAATAATAATTAAATATATGACATAATAATCCTACTAGATTTATGTATATATATATATATGTCATATACTCAATTCCATTCAATTCAATAAGGAAACGAAAACAGCGTTCATGCGTACGTACGGCCTACCATCTCCATGAACGGTGTATTTCATTCCTTTTATCGATATATAATATATATGTATATTATAAATATATATTATATATAAATAATGTTTTACATTATTGAATTACGTAAATCCGGATATAAGTAATAATATCAAGAACGACGAGTCAAAACACATATGAAAAATGAAACGATTTTACCCAAAACGCTCTCTAACATGGAATTTACAAAAGAACGGGTCATATAAAGTCATAAGTGAACCATATATGATATCATAACAATGAATATGATTCATTAATAAGTCAATGAAATTATTTAAATCATTATACAGGAGGTTTGTATACATACGAAGCATATCGGACATAACGTAAGGGATAATTTTTCAAATCTCATTTTTATCCGAGATTGCTTATACGTAAGTATTTACTGGGGTTATATTTATCATCCATGTCTAAGTTTTATAAAACTGTTTTCATGTATTTATAAAGTCCTTTTTACTATTTTTTTACTTTTACTACATTTTATGTAAGGAATCTTTCATTTGTTTATGATACGAGGTATTTTTTTTTGACTTTTCCGGCAAAAGTACAAGAAGAATGTTTTTTTAACTTATACGACACGAACGGATTTTTACGGTTTTATAAATCCTTGTTTTCATGAAGCTTCCTCTAAAATATGTCATGACTATTTTCAACAAAATAATTTTATTTTAAAATTGAATGGAATTTTGTGAAAACCAAATGATTTTCAAGATAAAAGGATATTTTCCTCAAGAATTCATTTCAAGTGCTTTATCAAAACCATTTTCAATCTAAGATGACATTATTTCATATGTGTATGTTTCAAGTATAATTTCTCTATGATTTACATGGTTTCACTTTTTTTATGATGAAATGATATCCATTTGTTTTATATTGATTATGTGATGATGGGATGATGTTTATGAAACCCATTTTATTCTTTGGGTTATGATGAATGTTTTGTGTTTATTTTGTGGAAAAAGTAAGAATGATTAAAATATGAGATGTGTTGGACATATATCTCCCTCAAATGTATTGGGTAAAGATTTATATCTCATGAGATAGACATGGATGGAATGGTAAGTTAATCTGGTTCAGTGTTACAGGACTAGAACGAGGTGTGAACTCGATTCAGAATGGGACTTTGTCCACTAAGATAGTCTTGGCAGCAATGCCTTGGCTACTATGGAAATCATAACATGTGCTTAATGGTTGCCACAATTACATGTTTTATTCCCATGCTATTTTATCATGATTGATATTCCCTTATGATATATGCCTTACGTACTACCAAGATTCATGTTATTGCTCAAGATTTTGATGTTTAGATTTTATGTTCAAGTTTTTGCATTCAAATGTTTATGGATTGTTTTATGTTCTCAATGTTTACCCTTAATGGGTATCTGAGCTCACCCCTTTTATGTTTTCTTTTCCCCAGGATATAAACAATGGTTTTAGGTAAGAAAAAAATTGAATATCTTTATGGGAGACGTTGAAGATCGTTCACCACGATTGGAAGATTTTATTCCGAGTTTCCAAAGACACTAAGCTATTACGGTCCTTGTGTGTCTGTTTTTGTTATGTTCTAAGTATTCCGCAAAAATAATGTAACGTCCATGTATGTCAAGCTTTGTGTATCTAAAGTTGGTATCAGAGGAAAGGTTTAGTCAACCTTTGGAAACTAGGATGCGAGAACTTTAGTGAGACCCCTAGAGATATTTCTAAGGTATTTCTAGGGATGTACCTAAGGTTAAGTATAAGTATAGGTTATAGTATTTGAATTACGGTAACCTAAGATGATAGATATTTAAGTTACTCCACCTTTATTATGTTGTTTTCCCTAGCATGATTTTTGCCTCTCACACTATTCTTTTTGGGCTTGAGACGATGGCTGGAACCTGAAGGAACAGTGTTGATCAATGTAATGGAAAATGCAATGATTGTCCTCCTAAACAAACAAATGTTATGGGATATGGAGTGGAAAATATTATTGCTATACTTATACAAGCTATGAATCATTCTGGACTTCCAAATGAGCAGAGAATGGAACAATATTCTATTGAGTCCTTCATGAGGAAATGTCCACCATCTTTCAGTGGGTCTTCTGATCCACTTGTTGCTGAACACTGGATCAGTACCACTGAAAAGATATTTTCAGTTCTTCAATGTTCTGAACATGATAAAGTCATCTTAGCAGTATATCGTTTGGAAGGTGAAGCTGATCAATGGTGGAATATTATCAAGAATACGAGGCCAAGAGATGAAATTGAGTCCATAAAATGGGATGAGTTAAAGAACTTATTTTTCAATTAGTACTTCCCTCGTATTCATCAAACAAAGATGGAGAAGGAGTTTCTTGAACTAAAGCAAAAGGATGATGAATCTATTGGTATATACGAAGCGAATTTTCCAAGGCTTGCAAGGTATGCATCTGGCTTTATCATCCAACCTAAAAGTAAAGTTGATTGATTCTTCAGTGGCTTAAAACCAAATCTTTGAAGGGAATTAGCTATAAGAGACTTCAGTAGATATGAAGAAATTTTGCGCTGTTCTATTAAGGGAGGAATGGAAGTTGGTGTTACATATCCATCTCATGGTTTTGACCAGAAACAAAATATGGAGTTCAAGGAGAAATCTCAGAATAATGGTGAAAAAAAGATGAATGTTTCCTTATGCTCAAAGTGTGGAATGAAGCATGGTGGAGATTGTCTTAAAGGGACTAGAAAATGTTTTAAGTGTGGAAAAGAAGGTCATCAAGTAGTTGAGTGTCGAATTAATGGAAAAGGGTTGCTAATGGTGTGAATAAAGAAAAGACTGCAGAGAACGCACCAACAACACTTCAATACTTCAAGTGCAATGAAATGGGGAATTATGCTAATCAATGACCTAATCCAAGGGTTAATGATGATTGACATTAGCAACCACTTAAGGAAAAGGAAAAAGGGAAGTCACATGCGATCACTATTGGCGATGTTGAATATGACAACGATGTGTTGTAATGATTAAGTGTTTATGTAATGGGATTCCAAAATAATGTTGTATATAGTATCATGGAATATTGGAATATTTATGTATTGGTCTATTGTGGTTTTCAATAATTTTATGGTATCGGTAACCATGGAAATTGATTGAGATATTTTTGGTAAGCAGATGATATGCGCATAATGAAGGCATAAAAAGATATTGAGATTTTTGATTGTATTCATGAGCTCATAATTAATATAAGGACTAAGTGATATCATGGTTTGAGTATAAATAATTTTGAGGATTTTGGTATGTGGAAAGTGTTAACTTTTAACTGCATTCAGGTTTTCACTAAGGTTAAATGGGTATTCATTATTCAAGAGAATACATGATTAAGGTATTAACATGTTTGTAATTTGACCAACAAGATATATCTTATGATATATGGGGGATAAATGATGGCGTTCACGTGATAGTTATATGACATTTAAAGTAATCATTTTCTTTATACTATGAGATTGGACCGAAGTATTTTAGATAAGCCTAAAGATTGGAATAGATTATGTTAGACATGAGTTATTATTGTTTAAGGATATAGCTTTTTCCGATATTATTTATGGGATGTTATATTAATGTAGTTTTAGAAAAAGGAAAACCTGCAGGACAGGTGACAACCCATCGCATCAGACAAGGCTGTGGGAATCGAACCCACAACCGAAGTGCGACTGACCTTTATCGCCTACCACTGGCCTACAGGAAGTCCCTGGTTAGTAGAAACTAGTTTTATTTTATTAAGCTGTCTGATATATGATGTATAAGTTCATTTTTGGGAATTGTATATGATTAACCTCACCATAGATGAACTTATGTATATTTGATAAATTTTTCTAACCTTTTGTTTGAAACAGATGGAATGAACCATCATTCTATCAGATGATCTGTTAACACTTCACAAATAAAAAATTAAACTTTATTTATTTAAGAGATGAAGTGTAAATTGTCCAAGGAACGACCAACGGTGAGACTATACCAAAATCAAGAAAGTATTTCTTCTAATTCCAATTTATTCGACTTTAGGGAAATCATCTTGAAAACCAAAAATGTTGTCCTAGTGCCCTTATATCCGATGAATCAGATGGTACCATAAATCATCACAAATTTATGGCTTTGTGATTAATTTATTTTTCATATTCATGTTCTCTACCACTCTCTATCAGAACATGATGGTTAGATTTCGCTACCATGTCAATATTTTCACTTATGTTCTCCTATGTGGAAACCCAGTGATTATTTAATTTGGGTAACCATTATGTTTCATACTTTAGTTTTTAATGCCAAGTTTTGGTATTCCTTTTTTACTATGTGGGTTTCTATTAAAGAAACTTTCGAGCAGTAAACCATTTATAACCCCGATGAATTTCGAGGGCGAAATTATTTTTAAGGGGGGTAGAATGTAACACCCAGAGATTTTATGAAAAATATTCTTTTTAAATTTCATAAATGTCTTGTTTTTTATGCTACACCAAAAGGAGCTTGCACAACACAAATCCCTGACTTGGATTTCATTACACGCAATCACGACCTTCCCTGATAGCGTGGGTTGTACACAATACCGAGTTTTGCTAAACAACGATATGCTATTAAAATATTATTAAAACTAGCAGTTATGAATAGTAATACCCAATTTTTGAAATTTTATAAATATTATTTTTGAAAATGGACATCATTTTTGGATTCGTAATATCGAAATAATCCTAGGGTGAAATTTTGGTATTTTTCTGAAAACTTTCAATTTTTGATGAATAGTGAAAACACTAGGTTACTATTTAAAAACCGAATTTTTATTTAAATAATTGTTTATTTTATTTAAATTTATTTTAGGCCAAAATTGATACATAATACCTATATAAGTTCAACATAATTCATTGGAGTCATTTTATAAAAATTTTAGATATATAAAAATTTTATTGATCTTTTGACTGTCTTTTACCCACCTCCTAAGAGAATTTGCAAATTTACATAAAACACCATTTTAATGCTTTTGTGAATGGAATTTGAAAAATCCGAGAGACACAGTTGATTTCAGTAAGTAAAATTTTGTTCAATGAGATGAAAATAATTTTTGGTGAATAGTAACTTTTTACTTTTTTTAACCACGGTTAAAAGTAAATAGGGTAATTAAGAGTAAGAATGATATTATTATTACCCTAACACATGTTCTAATTCTATTAAAGAATTGTAATTCGACAAAAAACAACCTTAGGAAAAAAATATGACCATTTAGGCCCACTTGGATTAGATTAGGACATTTAATATTAATTTATTTAAAGAAGGGTTAAAATAGTTAAAATCAAAGATTAATAACTAAATCATTTTTAATATTGGGATATAGATAAGATAAATTATATGATAAATATTAATTAGAAAGATAAAACTATTTCATAAATAATGATATTTTATTTTTAATTTTTAGACATTAAATAATTTAATTTATTTATGACACAATGATGATGCAGTAATTATCTTATTAATGAAATATTGACATAATTGATGTTATAAATAATGCAATAAATGTAATTTGAGAATTTTTATGAATTACAATAATTTTATATGTTAACATGACATGTTAGTATTTATTCAGTCAACTTTTTCTGAACTAATAATTCTGTTAGAATTTTCACAAAAATCAATTACCAAATAGTGTCAAAATTGATATAAAATAGTTTTTAAAACAAATATTATATTATTAATTATTATTCTATTCCTAAAAATCTAAGGTTTGGCCAAATGACTTAGATAAGGTTATATATATTAATAATAAACAACTTAGGGTTCGTTTTTATTGTTATATTAAGTTTATTAACCTTATAGTGTAAGAAAACAAGAAGACACGGTAAAAGTAAAATTATTTAACTTAAAGTTAAATCTAAATGATAAGGATAAAATAGAAACCTATACTTTTCTAAATTCTATTGGATGAGAGGAATTAGACCCATACCCACCTTAGCTTCGAAATAACTCAATTTGGAGCTATTAAAAACCGAACATGTCTTTATAATAAAATAATATTTTTGGTTATTCCAAAGGTGCCCCTCTCCTCCCTTATAAAAGGGAACCTCCTCTCTCTCTTCCTCACACCACTTTGAACCTTCAAGCTCATCCAACCCCTGCCAATTTCTCTTCTCAACTTTCCTAGAAACATCTTATAGGTTATTGTTTTCTTCAATGACGAATCTTAGTTCCCTAAGAGGAGGTCTCAAAAAGGCGCTTCAAAGAAGAGGTAATGTCCGTTACCGATTCTTTCAACTTTATTTCTTATTCCACTTCTTCTTCTTTAGTTGTTTCATTATGAAGTAATAACATCAGTATCACTCATATACTGATATGTTATTATAATTATGAAACAACCCTATTTCACCATCTATCCATCCTACGGAATACGAAATCACCACGCGTGCGTACGTACGGAATACTGTCTCCACGCTATGGTGTAATCAGTTTTTCCACCACCACCTTACATGGATGGGTATAATGGTGTAAATAAATAACATTATATGATTATTGTAAAGTGATATTGATTCTGAAATATTATGCATACACTACAATACAATTCCACGATCATCAGAATGATATCATCGCTCGTGCGTATGTACGGACTACCGTCTCCACGAACGCGATGAGATTCATTTTCCATGATTAACAATTCAAGAATGATTATGAAGTATATATAATGAATAATAATGAAATATATTACATAATAATGCTACTGTATTTATGTATATATATATGTATGTCATATACTCAATTCCATTCAATTCAATAATGAAACAAAAACAGCATTCATGCGTACGTACGACCTACCGTCTCCATGAACGGTGTATTTGATTCTTTTTATCGATCCATAATATATATGTATATTATGAATATATATTATATATAAATCATGTTTTAAATTATGGAATTATGTAAATCAGGATATAAGTAATAATATCAAGAATGACGAGTCGAAACACATACGATAAATGAAGCGATTTTACCCAAAACGCTCTTTAACATGGAATTTTCAAAAGAACGGGTAATATAAAGTCATAAGTGAACCATATATGATATCATAACAATGAATATGATTCTATAATAAGTCAATGACATTATTTAAATCATTATATAGGATTTTCGGATACATACGAAGTATATTGGACATAAGGTAATGTATAATTTTGCAAATCTCATTTTTATCCGAGATTGCTTATACATAAGTATTTACTGGGGATATATTTATCATCAATGTCCAAGTTTTATAAAAATGTTTTCATGTATGTTTAAAGTCCTTTTTACCGTTTTTTGACTTTTACTACAAGGTATGTAAGGAATATTTCTTTTTTTTACGAAACGAGGTATTTTTCTGACTTTTCCGGCAAATGTAGGAGAAGAATGTTTTTTAACATATACGACACGAACGGATTTTTACGGTTTTATAAAGACTTATTTTCATGAAGATTACTCCAACATATTTCACGACTATTTTCTACAAAATCCTCTTATTTTAAAATTGAATGGAATTTTGTGAAAACAAAATGATTTTCAAGATGAAAGGATATTTTCCTCAAGAATTCATTTCAAGTGCTTTGTCAAAACCATTTTCCCTCTAAGATGACATTATTTCATATGTGTATGTTTAAAATATAATGTTTCTATGATTTACATGGTTTCACTTTTCTTATGATGAAATGATATCCATTTGTTTTATATGGATTATGTGATGATGGGATGATGTTTATGAAACCCATTTTATTCTTTGGGTTATGATGTATGTTTTATGTTTATTTTTTGGGACAAGTAAGAATGATTTAAATATGAGATGGGTGGGACCTATATCTCACTCCAATGCATTGGGTAAAGATTTATATCTCATGAGATAGACATGGCTAGAACAGTATGTTAATCCGGTTCAGTGTTACAGGACTGGAACGAGGAGTGAACTCGATTTAGAATGGGACTTTGTCCACTAAGATGGTCTTGGAAGCAATGCCTTGGCTACTATGGAAATCATAACATGTGATTAATGTTTTCCACAATTACATGTTTTATTCCTATGCTATTTTATCATGATTGATGTTTCCTTATTACATATGCCTTACGTACTTCCAAGATTCATGTCTTTGCTCAAGATTTTGATGTTTAGGTTTTCTTTTCAAGTTTTTTCATTCAAATGTTTATGGATTGTTTTATGTTCTCTATGTTTACCCTTACTATGCATTTGAGCTCACCCCTTTTTTGTTTTCCTTTCCACAGGATATAAATAATGGTTTTTGGTAAGAAAAAAAAAGAAGATCTTTATGGGAGATGTTGAAGATCTTTCACCATGATTAGAATATTTTATTCCGACTTTCCAAAGACACTAAACTATTACGGTCCTTGTGTGTCTGTTTTTGTTATGTACTATGTATTCTGAAAAAATAATGTAATGTCCACGTACGTCAAGATTTGGGACTCTACATGTATTATCCAGGAGCTATGATGAGATTCCAGGACTGATCCTCAAAAATCCGTCCGCCGCCTTAGTCTCCCTGCAAATCATCAAGGGTTCAAACAACCTCCATGGAAGATATACCTTTCTCACGGTGCCATGGTGGAGGCCGAAGATGATAAGCTCATCAGATCCAATTTCATTAAGGAGGTCCAGTACCCCAAATGTCTAGCCAACATTTTACTATTCCTAAAGAAGAACAGACAGATCAGAGTCTGCATCGACTTCTGGGATCTCAACTGTCACTTTCCAAAGGATGATTTTCCCCTTCCTGTGATGGAACTGTTGAGCAATTCTATGGATAGGCTCCAAGCCCTCTCTTTCATGGATGGTTACTCCGGATTCAATCAGATCTCGATGGCCCCTAAGGATTAGTATTCTACAGCCTTCAGGGCACCATAGGGTACTTTTTTTACCAGGTCATGCCCTTCGACTTAAATAATATAGGTTCCACCTATCAATGGGCTATGCATCACATATTCAAGCCAATAATTGGGATATTGGTGTAATGCTATGTGGACGATCCGGTGGTTAAATATCACTATCGCTAAGACAATCTCAAGGACCTTGAGAATGTGTTCGGTTTCCTCTGTTCCCGCCACCTGGAGATGAACCCATTGAAATGTACCTTCAGGGTCACTTCTGGGTAGTTCTTCGGCATTTTTGTTAGGTACCGGGGCATCGAGATCATCCTAGAGAAGATCAAGGCCATCAACTACATGCCTCCCCTAAGAAATATTTGGGATCTTTGAGGTTTTCAAGGCCACTTACCCTACATAAACTAATTCATTGCATATTTGGCTGGAAAGTGTAATCCCTTTTCTCGGATCATGAAGAAAGGCACTTCTGACAAATGTGATGAAGAGTGCCAGACCGCGTTTCAGGAAATCATGCAGTGTCTGTTCCAACCTCCTATCATGATTCCACCCATCTCTCAAAAAACACTGATCCTCTATGTGACTTCCCTGGAATGATCTCGTGGAACCACTCATTCCCATAAGAACAATGTGGTGATGGAGAACAACATTTACTACCTCATCCACATGCTTCTCAATACGAAGACTAGATACTCCCCTTTCGATAAGAGCTTCCTCTCGCTGGTTTTCACAGTACAAAAATTGAATCCTTACTTGCAGCAACACGAGGTACAACTGGTGTCTCCGGTAGACCCACTGAAGTAAATTTTGAACCGCCCCATATTGATAGGTCCTCTCGCTCGGTGGGTAGTGATTCTCTAGTAGTTCAATATCAGGTTTGTCCCTCAGAAATCTATTAAGGTGTAAGCATTGGCAGACATCCCTACTGCCCATCCGTCTCCTGCTAACCAATCCTTGTATCTCTATTTCATCGATGAGGTGATCCTATTAGTTGACAAATCCATACCATGCTGGCAGATGCACTTCGATGGTGTTTCCCGAAGCCCCATTGGATGGAGGCTCAATGACCCCAGGCTAAACAGAGTAGGCTTGGGCATCGTCTTTATTACCCTGGAACAAGTCATTCTGCTGTACTCATTTTTATTGTCAGAAGGCTACACCAACAATGAGTCAGAGTATCAGGCTCTTATCACTGGCCTCGAGCTAGACCTCGAGATCGATGTGCCCCATTAGCATGTGAAATAGGATTCTGAACTAGTAATAAAGAAGATAAATGGTGACTATGTCGTCATAAAGCCCGCGCTCATACCATTTTTGGAATGCACTCTCCAGCTAATGGCCAAGTTCCTGTCTCTGCCGGTAGTTACTCAGGTCCCTAGATCTCAGAATGGTCGAGCTGATGCACTGGTTGGCCGGGTTGCATCATTTGTAGAGCCCAAGAAGGATGACCTTATTATCCATGTGGCACATCAGAGAGTCATCACTCATGTCTCCCCAGGTGACGATGACGGCCTGCAGGTGATCCATCTTACCATCAGAGCCTCCAATAATGGATATTACAAAAAGCATGCACACATAGATGTTCTATTATACTATAATCCATTATCCCCTCTTTTTATGGATGTGTATTCTTGGGTTGTATTCACCCTCCTCCAAATCTCACTACTCATACAAGGTTCTAGAAATAAACACTATCGGTCCAAGGGACACTACCTCTTCAAATCCTTAGTGTACGAAATTAATTATTGTAACTATATGTATATAGATTTGTGGGTATTTAAAAAAATTTATAGTCATGAATCACCCTTTAGAAACACAATATAGAATTAAATCCCCCAATATCGTTACTTGGGAATTAAATCACAACTATAGTTCATGTTTTCTATATTTCCAATCTTCCAATGGATGATGGAATAAACTCTTCAATGTGAAATTGGAGCCTATGTATTTCATAAGAACACTGAAGATACAATATTATCATGAAAAAGAAGTTTATTCCTCATAATTATAATTTTTCTTTAGTCCTTATTTAACAACTGAATATATCAATATAACCCTTCGTCCTAGATGCTTTTTCCTAAAAAAAACTACATATGAAAAATTAAAATCTATCTAGATATATCATCACTTCATATTCTTCAACAAACTAGGTTTCTAATTGTGTCCATACATTCTCTTATTAGGTATTCCAAATATTCAATTATATCCATTCTCAAAACCTCTCAACACTTTTCTTAGTCTACACTATATAATAATAGAATAATTACATGAGATATTTTATATTGTAGTTGGGGGTTTGTCTTAGTGGTAAGCACCCATTAATTCTACATGAAAAACGGGGGTTCAAAACCCATTGGGTGCAGGGTACTCTAGCAGTATTGTAGTGCACTGTAGCAGTTGCGGCACTATAGCGGTGGCAGGGTACTATAGTAGCGGCGGGTACTATGCAGTATTGTAGCAGCGCAGGTACTGTAGCTGTACTATTCACAGAATGGGCCTTGTGCCAAAAAAATGGGCCTACGGGCAATGTAATGGGATAAATGCCCACTAGGCCTTTGGGCTATGTAATGGGTCTCCCTCTACCCAGTTAAATAGGTCCTTGAATTGCTTTAATAATAAATGAGTTTTCAACCCCAACCTTTAAACAAATGAGATATTTTATAAACTTTAATATGGAAATTACATAAAATAAAAAATATGAAATCCTCCTACAATTCTTTATATTCATTAATATTCCATAAAACACATCAAATAAATTTTTCCCCAATACTAAATTCAATTATAATAGTGAGGATATTCTAGAGGTAACCATATAATGACCTGACCACCTGAAAGTGCTTTGAACTTTTATATCCTCTGCGTGATCATGGTCTAACAATATTATTTACATTTTAATGAATAGTTAAATAATAAATCCACTCAATTCAAAGGAATCCAATTTAAAATTTCTTCAAATATCGTGGTGTTATCCTATAATTGTTCAAAATCCCCAAATAGGTTTTAGGTGATTTATTCAATAGTTTGAACTAATCTAAATGCATAAAACCACTAGAATATAAGAACAACTCTTCATAACGTGTCTATTCATCATGTGGCCTGACATTATTCATGAATCTGAATAAGATAATTTATATTTTATGATTAATAATTCATCTCATTATCCATGTTTTGAGGATCACTTCTTCCAGAATAACTCTCATGTAGTGGTCTTCATCTTGAGATATCCTTTACTTATGATCCCCTGTAAGAACATTTCAATATATTTTTTATATTTAAAATAACTCTTACTTATAATAGTGTTCATGTGAGTAACCAATAAGTATGATTATTGATTCCCAAACATATCAAAGTGATAGTTCTAATAACCCTTTCATGTCATGTACATCACAATTTTCCTATATTAATAACCATTATAAACCATCTGGTAACTATTATATATAATTTTGGTAACATTTACATATTAATTAATATATCTTTACATATTAGAGTATATTCCAATAATTTTCAATTTTTCTAGAATACAATTTATGCAACATTTTTTCATTTACATTTCTTGTTGATAATGCTTGCATAATTTTCTTTACTAGATTCCATGTCTACATCAACATCCATAATTCCACTTCACCAAACACTATCTATAATTCCACTGAAAAATCACAATAAATCATATTGAAGAATTACTTCTGAGTAATGCCAATTTAGTCTTATTTTGTATTTCCAATTATTCATGTTCTTGAATAACTCCACATCTAGAATAATTTGTATACTTCCACTCTCACCGCTACCATAATAACATTTATAATAATAAAATATATTGAACAAATTAAATTATATGTATATTATTTTCATGCATCACCAACAACCCAAATGTAGTTACCATGTGTACGATAATCGTCTTCCCTGTGATCCATGTCACCATGTATTTAAATATCACCATTCACATACAATTAATAAATTTGAATAATAATTTTCAATAAATGCAAAACAGTCCCTTGGTTGCAGCATTCTACTCTTTTGGTTTTTTACAATAAAACCGTAAATCCCAATATAACATTTAAATATAAATTAATAAAAGAAATTTATATATTTATGGTATATTTTTTTTACTCCTCCTTTCATTATAAAATTCATAGGGTCCTATTATCCATATTTTAGTTTTCATTATTTCCCAATTTTGAAATGATTCTATAGAGGATATTATCTTATCTATCCTAACCCTTCATCAAAAAAATAAATTATCAATACTATGTAAGTAACCATCAGATGATGAAGATAATATATCGTTCTTGTTTTTGATAATTAATGGAAATGTCAATGAGTAAGATGATGTCCATGATTCCTATAAATATTTTATAAATAAGTCCATCAAAGTTTTATACTCTATATGGTGGAACCATTAGATGCTAGAACACCGTATATGAATGATCTACTTCAATAGATGGAAATATGAAATATTATATGATTTAACCAAATTACATGAGGAACTCATGTAACTGTAAGTAATGAAGATAATTGAATTTAGTGTTACTAACAGATTATGTTGTTATTCAATGAGATCATTATATCCAGAAGAATCTCTAAATATTTTATAATTGATAACACCAAATATTATTTCATTCATGAATATTTATGCACTAAATAAAAGAATTGAAAACTATATCATGTATTAAAAAAATATGTTTCCCAGATTAGATGATTTGGAAGAAATTAACATCTGATTATTATTGTACGATTCCTCAAGGGAATGAAACATGGTTAAATTTTGATGAAAAAATATCTACAACAATAACATAGAAAGAATATTTATTGAAATATTTTATAGATATATTTATGTGGTGAAGCTGGAATATTGAGATATTGAATGAATAATTATGGATATTGAATATTTGAGATAATTATGGATAAATTGAGTTAACCAAAAGATACACCATGTACTTCTAGAGAAAGAGGTGATTAATGTAAAGGATTTTGTAGTGAATTTGGAATAAGAGTGAACTAAATGATTAATAGTCATTTTATAAAATATTATATGATGGATGAATTGAGATCAATAGGAGTACCATCAGAATTCACTCAGAGAAGAAATAATAAGTTCTCTAGAAGATGGATCTCTAAAAGGGGGAACTTATTGAATAATTGAAAAGCCTTAATAGATCCAATCTATTTTCAATGAAATAAACATGTGGGTTGTATGGTTCATTCATCCATATAAATGGAGATCGATGAAGTATTTAGAAATGGAATGAAGTGAAATGTTATGTAAGGAACACCTACATAAACGTAATCTATGGATGATTTCCTACTTGTAATTAGATGGAATGTCATTATAAGAGATGTTAATGACGAAGTAGTGAATTCTGAGATAACATGAAGATGCTACAAGTGTTATTAGAGAACCAAAATCAATAATTGGTAAGAATTATTTTATGTATAGTGAGATATGAGAATTTATAGATTTACCAGAAAGGTGAGAATCCTCATATATAGGTGTCTGAGTCGATCAGAAGATTAGAAATCAAGAGTTGAGTGGTTCAGAAAAAAAAGATACACATAAAGAATGAACATTATGAAGGTAAATGAATGGGGAAATTTGGATGATGAGTTAATTTACTAGAATATCCTGAGTAAATTTTCTAGAATAAAGAGAAACATGAATATGGGGAATCCAGTTCCTGAATTCGTAAAGCATATTGAATCATCATAAGAGAGATATCCATAAGGATAAACTAGAGGATGAAGAAATAAGTTGTATTGAGTCCAGAGAAGCTGTAGTTTAGAGCATCGAAATATGGAGACTAAAAGTGTGTTGAACTATATAAAGGTAGAAACCTAAGTATACATGTTAGAATTAAAGTCATAGAAATTTTCTTTGTGACCTCACATAAACATTGCAAATTGATATCTATAAACATAATGTTGAGTTGTATATTCAATGATCCAATATTAATAAAATGTTGTATCATATTGTAGATGAATTATTTTAATGAGTTAAATAATTTTTATGTAATGTTTTATAAGATCTTTGTAGTTTTAGATCCTTATATCTTCATAAGATATCAAAGTTGGCCAATTTAAGAAATGAGAATGCGAAAATTTTTAGATTACCCAAATGTTCTTCCCATTCATAGAAGGGATCCTGGATATATAAAAAGTGAAAAATATTTTTTTAATGTCATAAAATTTATAAATTATTGAGAGATTTTTTAATAAATTTATGAAATAAAAAATAGAGGAATTTCCCAACCAAACACAATCTAAATGATCTGATTTGTTTCAATAGTTGAGAATACTAAAACATTAATTTCTAATAAATTGATTACGTCCTCTAGATTAAGATTCATAAAAGTGAATGATCTAAATTGATATGATGTTCCAAAGTATGGATGTTTCATATTTTATAGTTGGATGTGGTGAGAGCTCGGTAAATTTAATTTACTGAATGTAGAACAAGGTTGGTATGCATGTACTTAGGTAGAATACATTTTCGTAAAAAACCTATTCAATATTATTGAATAATTTAATATGATGAAAATATTTATAATATGATGTTTATAGAATTTATATATAGTATTATCACAATGTTTTAAGAATAATAATTTCCCACACCACTTTTATTGATAAAAAGATATTAGAAAAAATTCAAGACATGGCGATAGTGGAAACAAGAGTGAGCATCTTCTCAAATTGAGATCGAACCATGTAAAAATACATGTGTGATATTTATATTAAATTATCTATATAGTAAAATGGAAATGACTTGGGGGATGATACATAATGTTCATATAATGTGACCAATAATATTGGTTTCAGTAGATTTAATAAGTAAAAATTTATATAGAACTTAATCAGTGAATGTTGGTCACCCGAAGTCTTCCATCTCTTTAGGTGAAAACATGATCTCATAATACTCTGAATTGGTATTGGATTATTGGTTTCATATGATTTTATCTATATGTTTTTGTTTCTCATTTTTTCCAATGATTGACACAATGTACATATTTTTTGAAGTTAAATATGTTTTTTTGGAATCTATGAAAGTTATATCTCAGCTAAATAAAATGGGAATTACACTTGGTGGTGAAAACATGGAAGTTTTTTCAAAAAATATGATAAATTTAACAAGATATAAAATCATAATTAGTAGATATTAATCTTTGTAAATTATATAAATAAGAATCTCTTTCTATTGGGTTCTAATGTGAGTGGTAAGATTATTGATAAATCTGTTAAAATAAATTTTCATATATAATATTATTTCTCCAGTTGTAATGATTAGGATTATATTAAAATAATTGATGGTTTTCTCTAAAATAATTGATTACTAGATCATTTTTTCTATTGATGTTGTTACATATTTACATTCATATATGAAGGGATTATAGGATGAAAAATCATAGCTGAATCAGAACATGATGGGATAAAAGATGATTTGGAAAAAAAGTTTTTAAAATTATAACTCTTAAAGAACTCGAGGTAGTAAAGGAACAAATACTTTTACTTTGAAATGAAAAAATTGTCTTTCTGAAGGAGGAATAATTAAGGACTATTATTGATAATGATATTACATGGAATAAATTTCAACAATATCTCAGTGCATTAGAATCTATTAACTCTCTGTTGGAATTCAAATATAGTAGAATACATGTGTTTGAAAAATCTATATTAAATAGATGGAAGATTCATGATGAAATAATTTATATTCAAAAATATTAACGTAAAAATTAATTAAGGTTCTTTAATGAATGGAATAAACATTATGTATACAATGTGATGAGTTTGAGATAAATTTAAGGAACATGGAAGACACTCATGTTCAATCATAACATGGAGTTGGGAAAATAAGTTCTATCATTAAGGTTAAGAAGGATTTTATTTCTTATAAAAATATTATTTTGAAAAAATGGACAAGTGTGAATGTATCATAAGTATATAAATCTAATAATTTTTAGAAAAAGCTAAACTTATGATCAAATAATTAATAAATTTTAAATTCTCTAAACATTATGCAAAACAATATCCTTTTTAGGATAATTTTGTTGATGAAAAGGGATGAAGAACCCAACAATTTAATAAATATAAAAGAAGGTGTGAACGGATCAAGTTCCCCACAAGGTTTCCATAAGGAAGGTAAATCAACCAATCTATGTTTTATTCAATGGATGATGTGATTCCCCAAAACTAATCCCCCATGTAATATAAATATTATGATTTTATTTGCATGTTATCTGAATAAATTTTCAAACTATAAATACCATAAATTTAATTTAAATAAAACACCGAAGTTTTTACATTACAAAAAGGTCAAAATAAAACCATACTAACAAAAAATACCTATTAAAAGACTGATTATAATTATAGGGAGACCACCCCAAACAAAAAAAACCCATGAAGATAGTATGGGTCCATCAGATCTGTCACAACATACATTAGAATAGCTAGAACCACTGCAACAGCACTGAGCATTAGTGAAATAATGCTCACCATATTCTTCAATTGGCTTGATTTTAGGACACCATAATATTGGGTTTTATAAGGAATCTACCTGAACATTACCTATTGGGTGACCATTGAAGATTCTTGTGACCATTGTTTTTTCTTTTAGTGTAACTTGAAATTAAAAATAAGTTCCCATTAGTCACTTGACAAACAAAAATAAATTTAGGTGGAAAATGTAAAGATACGTTGAATATAGTTTCATAAAACTATACAGCTTAACCATAATAACTATTTTGATGCATTTAACAAATATTAAGTATCCCCTTTAACATCATGGTTTTAAATTGAAAATTGTACTTCATAAAACTAATTAATATTCAAAAACATAGGTAGGCTTTGCAAATATTTTTTAAATGTTTCAAATGTTTTAGAAATCGGATGGTGTTACTCTAGATTTTATAAATTTAGTGTATTCAATTTTATATATCAAAATTCAAAGGTTATATTAAACATTCGTTTGTCATAATTTAAAATATATATATATATATATATACATATATACATATATATCTTACTAGTAACATCAGTATAAAGGTATCTTGAGTGTTTTAGGTAAAAGTGTACATTTATTTTCCCAAAAATAATGTTTTATAAAATTGATTATATTTCTTTTCTTTTAGTTTAATTTGAATGTTGTTATATTTTTAAAAATAATAATAAACCCCACAAGGGCTAGCCATATTTCTAGGCCAAGGGAGGCAGCATGCGTAAGGCCGCCGAGCCTAGCCCTCAGCCTCAGCATAGGCTGGCTTGTGGGATTTTATGAATGCACAATGCATGATGGGTCTAGTGATCAGGGGGCATAGATACCCCAAAGGGCACATAGGATCATAGACCACCACCGTGTGGGGCTGCACGATAGCATTGGTGGGCGTAGTAGAGAGCCTATAGAACCTGGTACGGGGTGGTATCGGGAGGGGGGATGGAGTAATATGAGTCATAGAACGAACCACCTGGATTATAAAAAAGTCGTGAGAGACCCTTTATTTTGATGTGGGTTGAGAAAATTTGGCCAGGATCTAATCCAAGTCATTGCATCACATCGTGTGCGATCTAAGCCATCTATATTTTTCTGGCATTCGACTCCTAGAAGCCGTGGAATCCCCCGCCTTTTTTGTGCATCGTCTAATCCAACACGGATCTAATCATGGTCGTCCAAGATTTTTAAAACACAGTGTCAAACAGGATCCATCCTGTCTACTATGGATCTAATCGTGACCTTCCATTTATTTTTAATCAACACATCATCTGTGGTCATCAGATCGGGCACGAAAATTTTTTGACCGTCCGAGCTACTTTATTCCACTGCATCGCCCTGAGCTATTAGATCTCACATGATTTAATCTGAGTCATCTGTCATTTTTAATTCTCCACATTGCACCACAACCATCTGATCTTCTCTGCGATTAATCCTAGCTGTCTAATTATTTCTGAGTTTTTTTCTCCCATGCTGTCTTATACCTCTTTCTCCTTCGTCAGGCCAATAACCCTACTCTTCCTTTCCCTTATTTTTCCACTCTCGTTAATTCTACCATCACCATCTGAGACCCCTCCTTTCACGTGTTTTCCAAAAGACCGACACCCCAGTCTTATTTTAAACTGATTGGGTCTCATATTCTTTTCAAATTATAATAAAATATTCAATATATTCTATGTATAATTTAGTTTATAAAAAACCATTTCACCCTAATAAATTCCTCAGTTGTTCTCCTTCCTCCAGTGCCTATTCAATCCTCCATCGAGTCCCGTTGGATCTCTACTCCTCCTCGAACCAGGTAGGGGAACTTATATATCCTTGCATGTTGTGTTGAATGTTTATATAATTATATAAATATATATATTCTTATATATATATATATATATATTTATTTATATATACATCCTTGCGGTTTGGGTGAAAACCCACAAATACCCAACCCTAGGTCTTATAGATTTTGGGTTTTGTAAACATTTTAAACTTGAAAGATTATTCTTTTCTTTTCTCATGAAATGTATTCATATACCTTATATATCCAATTATAAATGTACACACACACACACATACTCATACATACATACATACATATATATATATATATATGTATATAACCATATGGTTTTAAAAGAACCTATATTATGTTCGGTTTCAAGACCTCTAAATTCTGAGTCTCAATGAAGAGGTAGATTTTTTTGTTATAAACATAAGGAATTATATTTTCTTATATATATATAGTATACATGGGATATATAATTTTATAGTTTATATAACTGTCCCTCTGGACCAGTTTTATTTCTTTTAATATTGAACTTCTCTGAATAATTTATTTTTTTCGTAAATAAGTATGTTCCAATTATCTTTTGTGTAGGACTCAGTTATACATGTAAGTTATATATGTTTATATAAACATTTATGTCAGATTTTTTAATAAATAAACCCTTTAAAAAATTATATTATGATTTAACATTTTTGGGACTATAGTTAATTATTGTGTCTAATATGTTAAATTCATATGGGTGTCAATGGATTTTCATTATAAACCCTTTAATACATAGTGTATATTCATATATGAGAATATATGTTTATACATGTATACCTTAATCGTCAATTTTATTTAGAATTTTCAAAGGATTGAAAAGAAAGAATAAAAAAAGTGTTTTCTAAATATGAATGTCTTTATTTAAAAATACTACATTTTATATACACCCTTTTGTATAAATATATTTATACAACACACTTCCCATGATTTGGATACTCTAAATATTACACCTTTTATGCATTTAGTATTTATAGAGAATTCATGAGTAAAATATTTGGGGCTTACAACTCCTATATTCATATATATGAATAACTTATTTTCATATATATATATAATGGTATTTGTTAAGGTTGGGTGTCAGGATTTCCATTTTTAACATTATTTATACCCTTGTGATGTGTTATACATATGAATACTAGTAATTAATGTTTTAGTATCTATGAAATATTTGGTTTATCTTTTAAATAATCATTCATCCAAACCATGAAGTAATTCTAATATATATTTGATTAATGAGGTTTTAGAATGTATGGTTATCATTTCATGTATCAAAAGTTGTATTTATTTTAGTTCATTAATTGTCATCACATATTCCATAATATGCATATAATACTCATGATTCAAGGACATAGCCATGTGGTTGAAAGTTTTATAGTTAATAGTTAAACACCTGATTCACTATATATATGTAAATTCTAATAAATATAATTAAAACCCTTATGAATTTTTATGGAATCGTGAATTAAATTGTTTAATGTGGTATGGGACACCTTGAATAATATGAAATGTGAAATTAAATATTCCATGTGGTTTGGGACATTCTGAATTTATGACCCTATTAGCATATGATGAATATAATAGACTCAGTATAATGGGTTGGGGACCGAATAATGAAAGCCCCTTGATTCATCAATTGTTCTCATGAGACAATTAGGTCATGGAATGAGGCTATTGACATTTTAGGTCTTGATAGGATGTCTTGATAGGGTCTCATATTATATGTTTCCTCATTATGTCTATAATAATTAATTAACCAAGAGGATATTTGACTAGCAGAATATACATTATTAAGAGCCAATACTTATGAGTATCAGAAGAAGTAAAGTCTTATGGCATGACATTTCTTTATCCCTTAGTGATTTATTATCCAATTTATGTTTCACAAGTGTTAAGGATTAAATTCAAGTTATTATATTTATTTGAAACTCTGATTATGTATCACTATTAGTTGATAAATTTGTACTTGAATATTCATATGTAATACTTGTTTACAATTTATTTACTTATCATTTTGAATGAACATTCTTATATTGGAATCACGAATCCTCATAACTCTATTAGAATACCATGAAATTTTCCCTTACTATTCATATAATAAATTCTATGTTGTGATGTTTATGTTTCTGTATTCCTTAAGAAAATGTTTTATGGGAAATTCTAAAAGAATATTTTCAAATTTTATTTTGTTATATTATGATATTATTTTAAAACCCCTTACTGGGAATTCATATGATCACCCTTCATTTCAGAAATAAAATTTTCATCAATCAGTTTTTAGCTGAAGAAGCATGTCAGAAGAGGCTAGTTTTCTAGAACTTGAAGAGAATCGATCTTCTGTATGGGAAATGATGTGTAGAATATCAGTCCATTGTTTTTAAAAAATATTTACACGTCATTTTTCAAAGAACTAGATCTAGGTATTCTGGGGTCGGGCAGTCACAGTTTGTAACAGAGGATTCAGTTTTGATAACTCTGGAAAAACATAACTGAATAATGAAAAATTTACTTAAGCATTACTATGTGTGATGTCTTCTTAATTTTTAGATGGAAAATGGAAATACCTGCCTTTTGTCTCTTCCTATTGAGGCCCTAGAAACCATAATTTCCATATCAAGCCACGAAAACTTCATAAACAATGCCCACATTCATATGACATGAAAACACCTCTATGAAGTGTCAAACTCTCCCTGTGTACTTGAACTCCACCGAGGAGTGGGTTTGGACTACCTCTTTTTGATGAAAACCCAATTTCCATCCTACACACGTCAGGGAAAATAATTTGAGGTACTTTTTAGATGCATCACCGCTACAGAAGGCATCCAGTCTCTTATGGATTTCTAAGAAGCTACAGCAGCGAGTGACCTCGGCGCAACAAACATATGCCAAATCATGTCCTATGGCCATTATGGTCAAGTAATGAACTTTGAAATTATTGAATTTGAGGCCTCCCATTCTATGTACTAACATCAAGTACATACTGATGTCTCTCAACTTTACACCCCTCATGTCTCACTCTAGAGACACCATAAGTGTACCCATGTGATTGAACCAGAAAGATTGGGTAGCATTTGGTTTTGGGAGATCGAGAGTTTTGGATTTTTTTGGAGATTCGTATAACTGGGAACTTGGGAAACCCTTAGTTCGGGTGTTATATACCAGTTTTTTTATGAAAATATATATTATTGTTTCTTCTTTCTCCTACCTTATAGAGTTTTTTTACATTTAATATACTCTCGTTAAAAATTATATTTATAGTTGGAAGGACAAACTCATATCTTATCTCAACCTGTTGAAGTACTACATTCCATTCTGGTCAGAATTTGTGCAGAAGAATACCTTCCTTCCCCAAATCTGTGAAGAACGTGCAGATATATTTATGGGGTATCGAACAGTCTACATATTATCTCATCCTGCAAAGGTAATACCTACATCTACCACCGCATATCAACTACCCGACTTGCTGAGCATAGGTGAAGGGGAAAATAACATGAAGTTATTTTTCATATGCTTCACACTTTATCAAAACTTCATAGCATGGGTAAGGTTTCAAGAGGCTGCCTTAGAAGGGGACCTTCACGTAGCCTATATGAACCAAATCTTGAGTTTCAGTTTGTGCAACCACATCTATGACATCGACATTCTCAGACAAGAGACGGTCCGACGAGTTCTTATAGATTTTGTCCATTTGAACATCTTTGAACTCTCTAACATTCGAGCTTCCCTCTGGAATCCCAAGTGTACACTACATGAGTTTAACCCATACTGTTCAAGATGTGTCTAGGTCAGGGAAGAAGAATAGTTGAACTACAATTTGGGTATTCAGCCGGCCACACCTGAGGATCCTCCACAATAGAGGATGTGGTGATGAACATTAGAGAGTTTCATTTTTGAATGGTTGTATGAAGTGAATTTTAAGGATGCAAATAGTTTTAGAGGGGAATAATGTGATGCCCAAAAACTAATCTCTCATGTAATAGTAATACCATGGTTTTATTGGAATGTTATCTAAACAAAATTTCAGGCTATAAATCCATACATTTCATTTAAATAAAACATTGAAGTGTTTATATTACAAAAAGGTCAAATGAAAACCATACTAACCAAAAATACCTGTTAAAGGACCTATTATAATTACTGGGAGACCACCCAAAACAACAAAAAACCCAAGAAGATAATATTGGTCCTTCAGATCCATCACAATGAACAATAGTATAGCTAGAGCCTCTACAATAGTACTGAGCATTAGTGGAATAATGTGTACCATCTTCTCCAATTTTCTTGAGTTTAGGACACACTAATGTTTGGTTTATAAGGCATCTACCCGATCGTTACCCCTTGGGTGACCATTGGAGATTCTTGTGACCGTTGTTTTTTCTTTTAGTGTAGCTTGAATTTAAAAATAAGTGACAGTTACTAACTTGAAAAACCAAAATAAATTTAGGTTGAAATTTCAAAGTTACATTGAATAGAATTTTACAAAATAACACAGATTAAGCATATTAACTATTTTGATCCATTTAACATATCTTAAGTATCACCTTTAAAATCATGTTTTTTAATTGATGATCATAATTTCATAAAACTATGTACGATTCCAAAACATAGGTAGGCTTTGAAAATATTTTTTAAATGTTTAAAACATTTTAAAAATAGTATGGTTTTACTCTATATTTTATAAATTTAGTGTTTTCACTTTAATAAATAAAATTTCAAATGTTATATTAATAATTCTTTTGTAAGAATATAATATATATATATATATATATGTAATACTAGTAACTTTGGTATAAAGGCATATTGAGTGTTTTAGGAAATAGTGTAAATTGATTTTCCTAAGAAATCAGGGTTTATAAAATTGAATATTTCTATCTTCATTTAGTTTATTTTGAAATTTGTACAATTTAAAAAATAATAATAAACCCCACAAAGTTCATCCTTCTAGTTGGGCTAAGGGATGAAGCACATGCTTAGTGAAAGAGCCTAGCCCTCTGTCTCGGCACTGGCCGACCTGTGGGATTTTTTGCATGCACAATGTTTGCTGGGTCTAGCTATCAGGGTGCATACCTACCCCGAAATCCGCACAAGAGTAGAGTGCACCACCGTCCAGGGTGGCATGGTGGCGTGGGTGGGTGCCAGAGAGTGCCCACAGAACACTGTACGAGGCGGTACCGGGATGGGGGAGGGAGTAATCTAAGTCATATCTTGGAGCTCCTGGCTTATAAAGAAGTCACGAGAGTCCATTTATTTTGATGTGGGATGAATAAATTTTTCCAGGATCAAATCCAGGGTGTTGGATCACATCGCGCGCAATTTGGGTAGTCTATTTCAATATTGTGGTCGACTCCAAGCAGCTGTGGAATCCACCTCATCTTTTGTGTGTCGTCTGATCCATTACGGATCTAATCTCGGCCATCTGAGATTTTTAAAACATTGCATCAAAACTGAGCCATCTGATCTACCACAGATCAAATCAAGACTATCCAATTCTTTTAAATCACAACATCATTCATGGCTATCGGATTAGGAAGGATCGAATCTTGACCGTCAGAGAAATTTTATTTCAACGCATCTCCCTGAGCCGTTAGATCTCACAATATTTAATCTGATATGTCCTTCCTTTTTAATTCTCCATGTCACACCAAATCCATCTGATCTTGTCTATGATTAATCATATCCATCCAATTCCTTTCGGTATTTTTTCCCCCACATCATATTCTTCCACTTCTTCTTATGCCAGAACAGTAACACTACTCCTCCTTAACCTTATTTTTCCACACACATGATTTCTCCCATCACCATCTAAGACCCCACCATTCACGCATTTTCCACTAGACCGACACCCCGGTCTTATTTTAAACCGATTGGGTCTCATATTCTATGAAAATGATATTAAGATATTCTTTATATTTTATGTATAATTTAGTTTATAAATAATCTGTTGCACCCCATGAAATCCCTCGGATGTTCTCTTTCCTCCATTGCCTCTTCAATCCTCCAGCGAGCCCCTTTGGGTCTCTCCTCCTCCTCAAACCAGGTAGGGGAGCTTATATTTCCTTTCATGTTCTGTTGAAAGTTTATATACTTATATATATATATTAATACTCTTATATATATATATATACATCCTTGTATTTTGTGTGAAAACCCATAAAATACCCGACCCTAGGTCTTAAGGATTTTGAGTTATGAAAACTCTTTAAACATGAAGGATTGTTATTTTTTGTTCTCATGTAATATATACATACCTTATATATATGATTATATATGTACACACACACACACATATATATATATATATATATAACCATACGGTTTGAAAAGAAAATCAATTAAGTTCGGTTTCAAGAACTCTGAACATTGTGTTTTATAGAAGAGGTATATATTTTTTTAAACATAATGAATTATATTTTCATATATAAATATATAGAGTATACCCGAGAATGTATAATTATACAGTTTATATAACTGTCCTCTAGACCGATTTTAAGTCTTTCAAAATTGAACTTCTACGATTAGTTTATGTTTTTGGTAAATAAGTATGTGTCGATTAACTTATGTGTAGGACTGAGTTATACATATATGTTATATATGTATACATAAACATTTATGTGATATTTTTTAATAAATAAACCCTTTAAAAATTTATATTATGATTTAACTTTTTAGGGAACATAGTTAATTAATGTTTCAAATATGTAAAATTTTTATGGGTGCCAATGGAATTTTGGTATATAAACTTTAATACATTGTGTATATTCGGATATGAGATTATATGTGTATACATATAGACCGTGACCAATAATTTTATTTAGAATTTTTCAAGGATTGAAATGAATGAATAAAACATGTATTTTTGAAATATGAATGTTTTTATTTAAAAATACTATATTTTATATACATCCTTGTGTATAAATAGATTTACAAAACAAACTTCCCTATTTTTGGAAACTCCAAATATTATACTTTTGATGCATTTAGTAATTATGGAGAATTAATGGGTGTAATATTTGGGGTTTGCAACCCTTATATTCATATGTATGAATAACTAATATTCACATATATATATAGTGGGATTATTTAAGGTTGGGTTTCATGCTTTGCATTTTTAGAATTATGTATAACCTTTTTATGTGTCATACAAAATCATACAAGTTATAAATGTTTGAGAATATGTGAAATATTTGTTTCATCTTTTAAGTAATTATGCATCCAAACCATGAAGGAATTCCAATATATATTTTATTAATGAGGTTTTAGATTGTAATGTTATCATTTCATGTAACAAAACATGTATTTCTTTTAATGCATTAATTGTAACCACATATTCCATAATCTGTATATCATACTCAATATCCAATGACATAGCCATACAGTTGATTGTTTTTTAATTAATACATAAATGCCTAATTCACTATATATATGTAAATGCTAATGAATGTAATTAAAACCCTTATGACCTTTTATGGGATCATGAATGAAATTGTTTTATACGGTATGGGACACCTTGAATAATATGAAATGTGAAATTAAATAATCAAAGTGGTATGGGATATTTTGAATGTACGACCCTATTTGGCATATGAGAAATGTAATAGACTCAGTATAATGGGTTGGGGACTTGTTAATGAAATCCCCTTGATGTATCGATAGTTCTCATTAGACAATCAGGTCATAGAACGATTCTATTTACATTTTAGGTCATGACACGAGGTCTTGAAAGGGTCTGATATTGTACGTTTCTTCATTATGTGTATGATAATTAATAAACCAAGTGTATATTAGACTAGTAGAATAATCATGGTTAATATCTCTCACTTATGAGTATCAGAAGAAGTAAATACTCATGGAATGACATTTATTTAGACCTATGTGATTTATTAGCCAGTGTATGTTTCACAGTAGTTAAGGATGAAATTGAAGTTATTACCTTTATGTGCAACTTTGATTATCTATCACTCTTAGTTGTTATATTTGTACTTGAATATTCATTTTTAATACTTGTTTGTAATGTCTTTACATAACATTGTGAATGAACATTCTTATAATTTAATCATGATTCTTCATAAATCTGTCATAATACCATGAAATTTTCCCATATGATTCTTAGAATAAATGCTATGTTGTGATGTTTATGTTTCTGTTTTCCTTAAGAAAATGTTTTCTGGGAAATTTTAAAAGTGTATTTTCAAATGTTATATTTTTATATTACGATATTATTTTAAAAGCCCTTACTGGGAATTCATATTATCACCCTACATTTTTGAAAAAAAATTCTAGTATCATTTTTTAGCCGAAGAAGCATGTCAGAAGAGGATGGTTTCCCAAAACTTGAACTGAATCGATCCTCTATATCAGACATGATGGGTAAAAAATAAGTACACGGATTTTGAAAACATATACACATCATGTTTCAAAAAACTGGCTCTGGGTATTCTTGGGGCAGGCTATCATAGTTGGTATCATAGGATTCAGTTTAGATAACACTGGAAAACCATAACTGAATAATGAAAAATTGACTTAAGCATTACTAAGTGTGATGTATTCTTAATTTTCAGATGAAAAATGGAAAAACTAGTCCTTTGTCTCTTCTTATTGAGCCCCTAGAAACCAAAATTTCCATATCTAGGCATGATAACTTCATAAACTATTCCCACATTTTTATGACATGAAAACACCTCTATGACAAGTCAAACTCACCTCATGTACTTCAACTCCACCAAGGAGCAGGATTGGACTACCACTTAATGATGGAAACCCAATTTCCATCCTATGCACATCGGGGGAAATATTTCAAGGAACTTTATAGATGCTTCCTCACAGCAGAAGGCATCCAGTACCTTATGGATTTCCAAGAAGTTACAACAGTGGGTGACCTCTGCACCACAAATATGTGCCAAATCTTGTCATATGGCCATTATGGTCATGTAATGAAATTTGAAATTTTAAAATTTGAGTATTCTCATTCTGTGTATATACATCAAGTACATATTGATGTCTCTCAGATATACAGACCTCATGTCTGACTCAGAAGACACTATATGTGTACCCATGAGATTAAAATAGACTGCTCAGGTTTCATTTTGTTCTCGTGAGATCGAGAGTATTGAAATTGTTTTAGGGATTTGTGTAACTGGGAACTGGGGAAACCATTAGTCCTGGGTGTTATGTAACAATTGTTTATGAAAATATATTTGTTTTTTTTTTCCTTCTCTTAACTTTCCGGTGTTTGTTTTACACTTATTAGACTCTCATGGAAAATTTTATTTTCATATGGAAGGACAAACTCATATATTATCTCTCCCCATTGAGGTACTAGAGGCCATTATGGTCAGATCTTGTGCTAATGAATACCATCACTTTGAAAATCAGTAAAGAACGTGCAGAAATCTTTTTGGTGAATCGAACATTCTTGAAATTCTCCGCTCCTACTAAGGGAATGCCTACATCTACCACCACATATCCACTTCCAAAATCTCTGAATATAGGTGAAGGGGAATGTACCGTGAATATCTTTTCCTATGATACATGATTTCCTGAAACTTCATAAGAAGGGTAAGGTTTCAAGAGGCTGCCTTGGAAGGGGACCTTCATGCAGCCTATATGCACCAAATTTTGAGTTTTAGTTTGTACGACCACATCTACATCATCAACATTCTCGGAAAAGAGTCAGTCTAATGAGTTCTTAGAGAGTTTTTCCATTCAGACACCTCTGAACACTCTTCCATTCAAGCAATCCTCTGGAATCCTGAGTGTCGTCTACATGAGTATAACCCATACTGTTCAAGGTGTGTCTAGTCCAGGGAAGAAAAAGAGTTGATCACCAGTTTGGGTATTCATCCGACCACACCTGAGGATCCTCCACAAAAAAGGAAGTGGTGAAGAACGTCATAGAGTTTTTTTAGCATGGTTGTATGAAATAAATTGCGGGGACACAATTCCTTATAGAGGGGAATAATGTGACTCCCCAAAAAAATATCTCATGTAAAAGTAATATTATGGTTTTATTTTCATGTTATCTGAACAAATTTGAATACTATAAATACTAGAAATTTTATTTAAATAAAACATAGAAGTGTTTACATTACAACAAGTTCAAAGGAAAACTATACTAACCAGAAATAACTATTAAAAGACCTATTAGAATTACATGGAGACCACCCAAAACCACAAAAATCCAAAGAAGATAATATGGGTCCTTCAGATCAATCACAATGAACATTAGTATGACTAGAGCCCCTGCAACAACATTGAGCATTAATGGAATAATGTGCACCATCTTCTTTAATTGTATTGAGTTTAGGACACCATAATGTTTGGTTTTATAAGGCATATACCTAACTGTTACCCCTTTGTTGACTATTAGAGATTCTTGTTACCATTGTTTTTTTCTTTTAGTGTAGCTTGAATTTAAAAATAAGTGACCGTTAGTAACTTGAAAACCCAAAATAAATTGAAGTGGAAATTTTAATGATATATTGAATTGAATTTCAGAAAACTGTACTTAATCAAAACAACTATTTTGATGCTTCTAACATATCTTAAGTATCACATTTAAAATCATGTTTTTTAATTGAAGAGCGTACTTCCTGAAACTATTTATGATTCCAAAACTTATGTAGGCTTTGAAAATACTTTTTAAATGTTTCAAATGTTTTAAAAATTATATGGTGTTACTCTAGATTTTATAAATTTAGTGTATTAAATTTTATAAATCAGAATTCAAAGGTTATATTAAACATTAATTTGTAAGCATATAATATATATATATATATCTTAATAGTAAATTTGGTATGAAGTCATCTTGAGTGTTTTATGTAGTAGTTTACTTTTATTTTCCCAAGAAATCATGTATTAAAAAATTGACTATTTTTGTTTTCTTTTAGATTATTTTGAAAATGTTCTATTTAAAAAATATTGGTAAACCCCACAAGGGTCATCCCTCTAGCCGGGCCAAGGGAAGAAGCATGTGCTAGGTTCTTGAGCCTGACCCTCAGCCTCATCACATGATAGCTTGTGGGATTGTGCGCACGCACAGTGTGTGCTGAGTCTAGTGATCAGGGGGTATAACTATTCCGAAGGGAACACATGATCAGAGTGCACCACCATGCGGGGCGGCATGACGACATGGGTGGGCGTAGGAGTGCACCCGCCGAACCTGGTATGGGGCGGTATTGGGAGGGGGGATGGAGTAATCTTAGTCGTAGGTCAGAGCTCCTTGCTTATAATTAAGTCGTGAGAGTCCATTCATTTCGATGTGCGATGTGGAAATTTTTACAGGATCGAATCCAGGTCATCAGATCATGTCACACGTGATATGGGCCATCTATTTCGATCTGGTGCTCGACTCATAGTAGCCATGGAATCCTCCTCCCTTTTTGTGCCCTGTCCGATCCAACACAGATCTAATCTCAACCATCCAAGATTTTTAAAATACTACGTCGAACCAGAGCAATCCGATCTACTCTGGATATAATCATCACCATCCATTTTATTTTAACTGCCACATCATATGTGGTCATCATATCAGGAGAGATCTAATCTAGACCGTCTGAGCTATTTTATTTCACCGCATTACCCTGAGCCGTTAGATCTCACTTGATTTAATTTGAGTCGTCCGTTCTTTTTTAATTCTCCACGTCACACCATATCCTGCCAATCTTCTCTGTGGTTAATCCTTGTAATCCAATTACTTCCGATTTTTTCCTCCCACGTCATCTTCTTCCTCTTCCATCTGCACCAGAATAGTAACCCTACTCCTCCTTTAGCTTATTTTTCCACAACTGTGATTTCTCCCATCACCATCTAAGGAAACTCTTTTTTTGTGTTTTCCACAACACCGACACCCCGGTCTTATTTTAAACTGATTGGGTCTAGGATTCATTGAAAATGATATTAAATTTTCAATATATTTTACATATAATTTAATTTATAAAAAAACCATTGTACCCCTTGAAATCCCTCAGTTGTTATCCTTCTTCCATCACCTCTTTAATCCTCTAGCAAGTCCCTTTGGATCTCTCCTCCTCGTCAATCTAGGTCAGGGAACTTATTTTTCCCGGCATGTTGTGTTGAATGTTTATTATGACAACCCTACTTTTTATTACATAATTAATCATAATTTATTACATCAAATTCACTTGATACAACAAAACATATCGATAGTTCTAGTGTATTTGGGGCTTAAGATCATTATATGACAACTTAAAACATGAAATACAACATCTTTATTGAAAACATCATTTTCATGGCCACTACATTTCCTCGTACTTAGCATTGCATGTGATAACCAGAGGACATGAATAAGAAAACGGTGAGATATAAATCCTAGTAAGGTAATAATCATGGAATAACATGAGTAATCCAATACATATTAGATAATAGGCATATCAATAGAGAACAAGAGAATCATAAACATTATGTAATGATAAAGCATGATAATCATAACAAGTAAATGTGGCAAAAACACTTAACATGGAATTAGCATGAGCCAAGGCTCATTGCACATGAAGCATGAGTAAACCCTCATTGCACTTGAATTAGCAGGAGTAAACGGTCATTGCACATGACATATCTTGATACTATACTTTACCCAGAGCATTGGAGTTCTGTAAGGGCACACCCTTCTTAAACATTTCTTCTCATGCATAAGAATGCCATATGGATCATATAATATGGATTCCTAAAACATCATTATTTATTCCAAGATAAAGGAATGTGGAATTCATACATGAAACTTTATAATCAATAAGTAAATGTTCATAAAGGTGAATACCCTGGTTCAAGAAATGGGCATGTTATTCACCACACAATGACATTGGCTTGGAAAATCGGTGCAATTTCGACAGCGTAACAGCATGATGTAAGAATTCATAAAAAAGGATGATGAGAGAGAAATGGGTGTATCATCATATTTACATGAAATGGACTCTAATGGGGTCATATATATACATGTCGCAACAAAGTTAAAGTAATTTGGATGTATAATACAAAATAATTACTTGGATGTAAATGAGGAGAGAGAAATACCTCGCGGAATTTCAGCATGGTAACAGGTGTACATCGGAGGAATTAATGAGAGAGAAAGGGGTCGCCCATAATTCATTAGTAAATAGGTAATTATGGGGAATGTGAGAAACCGTACCCCAACATTTATAATTTAAATTAAAAAGGGAATTACAATTTAATGAATATTGAACAAAAATGAGAAAGGAAGAAAAACCCGTACTAGGAAGTTGCTTCCAACTGCTTGAGAGAGGTTGAGAGAGGCTTATTGGGAGCTTGGGGAACCTTGGGAGGATTCTAGAGAGAGGAGAGAAGAGGTTGGACGAACTCTAAAGGTTTTTTTTAAGGAGGAACTGGGATCATGGGTGGGTTTATATAGGAAAGGTGAAGGAATTATTTATTATTTAGGTTTGGGTCACCTCACATTTAGCTAATCCAAACCACAAACCATCCCATGGTATTTGCCCATGGTTTTTGGAAAAGGGAAGTGGAAAACAATATTTTAAAAGTACAAAGTCCTAACTTCTTAAAATAATGGGGTTGCTTATGTGGAGGTGAAACACACTCCAATGGAAAACAATTTAAAAAGACATAATGTTTAATAAGTCTGGAAGGGTCCACTAAAACATTGTAAAATAAATCAAACAAACCCAAAATAACATTATTTTAATGGTAAAAGATATATTGGCCAAACATAAAGTTTATAGTATCCCTATTGGGTCATTATAATGATATAAAATACATTATATATTTAAACGGTATTAAATTTTTACCAAAATATTTTACTATCTCAGAAAATTATGAAAAATTCACCATTGGATAATTTGAACATCTTGATTATAGAAATAATATTTATTTTTTATCCAAATAATTTTCTAAATGTTTTAATTTTAACATTTAAAATATAAACCGCAATTTATTGAAAATTCATGGGTTTTGAAAAAAATGGCTTTCAAACCTTAATAAAAATTACAATTGCATTCATAAAATTATACGATCATTTATATTTAATAAAATTTAATTTAATAATAAAAATACTTTATTAAAATATTATTTAATTCAAAAATCCATTAATTCATCAATATAGATTTCATAGTTGAACTTTAAAAAAATACGATTTGTGCTTAAAAACCTATTTACAAGGTAACAATAATAAAATGAAAGTATATTAATTATTATATACAAAATGTAATGTACATAACCATAGTGATAATTTCTTGTTACATAACCCCTTATAACACCTACATACTACCAAATAGTAATGTGTGTGATGGTGACAGACTCTTGGGGTGGCTCGGATAACATTGCTCGGGTGGTAATCTCTATCAACTTCCACTTATCTAGTAGGAGGTCCTGCTCGAGCTTAATATATTCAAGCTCGTCTTGGGATTGGTTAAGAGCGAAGCCTAATGAAACCACCTCCTTTCCAAGGTCTGAAAAATTGGCTTCGTATCGGGAACATCTACTGGATGACGACATAGCTTCCTTTGTCTGAGTAAATTGGATTTGTAAAAGACATATATTCATACTAATCATGTGATCACTGTTCAACAGCTATATTAGCAACGCTCACAATTCTTAACATAAAACCAAATAATTTGACATTTTATATAATCAGTTTACATAAAGATAATCTTAATTATATCAAGTGGTATTTCCATTAATGAAATATTAGGTCGTTATAATCTTCCCCCCTTAGAAAATTTTCCCTCAAAATTTCCTTTTCCCACACTAAAACAGATGTGGGTAACTCTTCTACATAATTTCCTCTAATTCCCATGTCGCATCTTCAAAATTTTGGTTTCTCCACAACACCTTGATGAGGGTAATTGTCTTATTTCAAAGAACTTTTTCTCTATGATCTAAGACCTTCACTGGTTGCCCCTCATAAGAATGATCATCCTCAAACTGTACCACCTCTGAAGAGAGTACATGTGAAGAGTCCGGTATGTTCTACATTAAGAGTGATAAATGAAAGACATCATGTAATTTGGACATGGTAGGTGGAAGTTCTAGTTGATAGGCCACAACCCCAATATGATCAAGAACCTCTAAGGGGTCGATGTACCTTGGACCTAACTTCCCTATCTTTCCAAACATCATGATCTTCTTCCAAAGATATATGCATAGAAATACCATATCTCCAAATTTAAGCTCAAGGTCTCGTCGATGGTTATCTTCATAACTATTCTTTCGACTTTGGGATGCCTTGATATGATGCTGAATTGTTTTCACCTTCTCCACCATTTCTTCAACCATTTCTAGTCTGTGCTGCTTACGCTCACCGACCTCATCCCAACATGCTAGTGTTCAACACCTTTTCCCACAAAGGGCTTCATATGGTTCCATTTGGATGCTCAAGTGGAAACTATTAATATAAGGGAACTCAACCAGAGAAATATTTTGATCCAATCCTCATTTAAAGTTCATTGAGAATTCTCTCAACATTTCCTCATGTGTTTGGATAGTCCGCTCAGATTGGCCATCAGTTTGAGCATGATAGGTTTTACAGAAGTTCAGTTTAGTATTCAGATCATGATGAAGACTCTTCCAAAAATTAGAGGTGAATATTAGATCTTGATCAGACATAATAGATAGAGGTACTTGAAAAGCATGGCCGATTGTCTCCAATCAACCGGTCAAAGTTCTGATGCTCTGTGAATGTGTATAGCAGCACTTGGGTCGAATCCTCTGCGATGGTACTTTTTAATAGTTGTTTGTTTTTAGTTGATTGTATTCTAATTGGGGGGTTTGTTTATAGTGATTATAAAATGATTTATTGATTAAGATTGATTTAAAAAATTTATAAATATTGGGGTGAGTTCATTTTTTGGGAGTTAAGCTTGTGATATCCTTGTGCTTTGCTTTATACTGCATTTAAATTAACACCAACTTCACAAGATAATGTTGATTGGGATTCCTAAGTGTTAAGGATTTAATTCAAGCCTTAAGTTAACATAGGGTTACAATATCCATTAGTTCTTGTTTATGGTAGTGTATTTATGGTTCCTATAATCCATGGAAACCACACGTTAAACAAAAAAGTCATTAATCCATGACATGTTATGTCCAACATACACAATGTTAAATTAAAGAATACTAGTTGAGAAAAAACTCCCAATCAATTAACTTACCTAAATTATAACTCACCCAAATGAAACATTTACTCATCCATTTAAATGATTAATAATCTGGTTATAATTATTATTATGATAAATTAATAAGAGAAGAAAAATAAAATGGTAAGAAAAGAGTGGTGTGTTGAACACAAGCACAAACGATAATGAAATTAAAAACAGACTTTCGATTTAATGAGGAAGTAAAATAAGGGAAGGGGATTCAACTATATTTAAACTATTTTAAGAAAATTAATATTAAACTATAGATGGTGTATAAGAATTAGAGATATTGAATAAAAAACATGCATTAAAACTGAATTACAAATAAAGAGACTTACAAGATTACAATAATTAAAAACACAAATGTAAATGAAAACAAAGAGAGGAGGAAAGGTATCTCAATTGAAAACTTGAGTATGGAAGGTCCTCCCAAGCCCTTGTAAAGTCTTTGGTCGTGCCAATTTGTGATTCTCCATTCTAAAATACCAACCCATTTCAAGGAGAGGAGGGGGATAAATTTATAGCCCATGAATGTGGACTGTTGGAATTCCCAATCTGTCCATCAACATGGATCAATGATTTGGACATCCAAACAGTTGAATCTCGAGATATATCCATATTTAGAGTTTTAGATAATAATGTTTTACGACCTCTCTCAAAATTTGGAGTCATTTGGACCTATGTATCCAATGTTATAGTGGTTTTATTTAACAGAGTTAAACTATCCATTTCAATCCATGCTCTTTTGATGGCCAAAATGCGAATTGATTTTGGAATAGGAAGATGACTTCAAATCCGAATTCTTTCTTCAAAAACGACTGCCTCCTATATCACCTCTTTCGCACTAAAATATATTAGCTTGATTTTATGACAATATCCGGATACATGTCAGGAATACTGTAATGATTTTAATTCCCATCCATATTGATTGTCTGAGTTTAAATGAATCATTTGGGCGCCTTGTCTTTGGAGTTGGGCCTTGAAATTGTTATCCATGACTCTATACATTGTCCGCCGAACTTTGGAGGAGAATAACTGAATTTGGACATCCTGATTGATCCCAAATATTAAATCCTCATGGTTGTTTCAGTTTCTACATAGATTCTGTAGGCCTTCTTGTGTAATCCATATGGTCCTTCAAATGGAATAATTTACCAATGATCCCTTCTAATGAAATGTTTTAATTTGAATACAGAATCCAAAAAAATTAGGAACAACACAATTTGGATTGTTATGGTGAGATTTATAAATAAAATAGTAAACTGACTCAATTGGACTACTTCTAAAAATGCTCTAAAATTATACATAGTATTAAAACAATAATATTTCACAAAAATTATGCACATTTCATATAAAATAAGTAAAAATTTTATATAATAATTTGTGAAAATATTAATAACATCTACTCCTCCACACATAGTCTTGTGCATGTCCTCATGTGCAACAAATATAAAAACATGCCAATATCATTTTCACTCAACAACAAAAATTATTATTTTTTTCTCAAATCAGGGGAGGTTTAGACAATTTCACTCATCCATATTGAATTACACCTCAAATTGTTACAAATTGTTTTCCAAAAACAACTCTTTTTTTCATGCTCAATTTTAAAAATGGAAAATGTGGACACTCAAAACTCACTCCTCTCAAGATGATAAAATTCATTTGTGGAGGTTCACTCTTTCACCAACCAAAAGTGAAAATCTTAGAGTTTTAAAGATCTCTCAGCTTCCAATACCTATCCAAAGTGCTCAAAAAACAAGAGGTCTTTTTAGGGGTTTTTCTGTGGCTATGGGACGGTAGGAAGACGATATCAAAAATATTGGAAATCGGGGGGGGGGGGGGTAAAATACCAACATGGAAAAAGCAATGCACTTTTTTCTGAAATGAAACATGGAAGGAAATGAAAACACATATTTACAAGGGAAAGATTTTGTGAATAAATAATAAAGAGAGAAAGAAAATTTGAAGTGGATGATAGGATGGAATATTTACAAAACACAAAACTTCTCCTAATAACATAAGTGTTTTTTTTTCTTTTTTCTTTTTTGCATTTTTTTGAAAGTTGATCTTGAAGAAGATCACACACTCATATCCCAACCCATGTTTGATCTCCTCATGACACTAATTTTAATAGTTATAACAAGATTAAAGGTTGAGGAAGAGTGATTTGTGACCTACCCAAGACACAACCCATTTTTTGTTCTTTTTTTTGAATTTGTTAGGATTTTTTGAAAAAGATCACACACTAAAATCCTAACCCATGTTTGATCTCCTCACAAAACTAACTGTAATAGTTATTACAAGATCAAAGGTTGTGGAAGAGTGATTTTTGACCTACCCAAGACACAACCCCTTTTTTTGTTCTTTTTTTTGGAATTTTTTAACACTTTTCAATAACATTTACAAATTTACATAAATGAATGTACATTACATTACCCAAAACACAATGAATGAAAACCTCTCCCCCACACTGATATGGATGCTTTCCCTCAAGCATATGATAACATTGTGAAATCAACAAAGGGTACCCAAAATGAAATCCATCACCCCCTCACTTAAATTTTAAAAAAAATATGCAATGAAAAATCCATGTTGATAATGGTTGGGATAAGGTATTAGGCTCGTAATGTGGCTATTAAAGAAAATGTTTTCATAGGCTTTAAGGGGATTTCAAAAGGAGGACTAATGTAAGAGAAATGGGAGGCTATTTGGCTATTGTGATTCTCATGTGGTTCATAAAATGACTCAATCATTTTAATGTACAGTGAATTAATAAATTCAGCTAGAAGGTCCAAAAACTCAAGACATAAAAATGGGGGTGAAAACACACATTTTCAAAATATTCCATAGGTATCCTTGGCATGAAAGTAAATTTTGTTTCTCATAGGTGGAGAAAATAATCTTCCAAATCAATAACTAAGCATTAAAAATATATTATTCTTGACACAAAATTATTTATCCAAATATATGATGGAAAAAAAATTTAGATGAAACCATGTATTTTGGATCCCCAAAATGGTTGGACAAAATTTTAAAATTAAAGGTGAGTAAGTATGACTCGTTTGGATTTTTTACATTTTTTTTATTTTAATTTTTTTTGGTGTTTTTTAAAATACACACCCACACAAAAGAGAAAGAGAAAAAGAATGTTTTTGATGAATAAAGTGGTAAAAATGAAAGATATATGAGTAATAAGAAAGAGTGAGAGAGGGGAAGAGATAGAGAGAGTTAAAGGGAAAGAGGTGCCCCCTGGTTTGGATTTGGTGGGTCATCATCTCCATCCAGTGGTGGGTCAACTATGGATCCAATGGAAGTCAATGTGGTTCTAGGATTGTGGGATGTTACCTGAAAAAGAAAAATCATTATTCATCTAATGAAAAACTAAAATGAAATTAAAATTTCATAAAAGTAAAAAATAAAAGATGGGTTTCCCTTTAAGAAGCACTACATTTATTTTTCTATAGTTGGACAGTTGTAGTGGACTACCCATAGTCTCACGGTGGCCATTGTATCTTCTCAACTACAGAGTGCTTCCAAAAAAACTTCACCTTTGGGATGCCTGATAATTCATTTGATAATTTCATGCCTTCTTTGTTGATTTTCTTAGAATTCAATGAGGGTAGAAAAAGAATGTGAATATCCTCCCTTTGGTATCCAATGTGATGAATGATTTTATCCACAAAATTATGGTTTTCAATGGATGTAAATTCAAAAATATGTCTCAATTCAGATGGTTCATTTATGTAAGGATCAGATAACACAAAACCAGAGAATGAGATCCCAATTGTTTTCAAATCATTTATTTCATGACTTACCAATGTAGAGTAACGAGGATCGGTAGAGTCATAAGACTAAATAAATTTTTCAATATCTTTTATATCAATGTTTTTTCCAAGGAATGGTCAATTTCAATATCACCAGTGATCACTTTGTTAATTATGGAACAAATATCACAACCTTCACTCTCATTGGTACAATATAAACACATTGGGTCATCGTACACCTCACATATAACAGAATTTTCAGAATCAGGGATATGAAATGATGAATGTTGGATAATCATATTTTTATCAACAAATGAGCATTCTAGTTCATTTTCCTCATTATCATACAAGATAGAGAAGTGGAGGTCAGAGTCAAGATCAGATTCGAAAGATTTTTCAAGATCCTTTAGATCAATGGAGTTTTCATTTGTAATGTTAACATCAAATTCTCCATTTTTGACTTGGTTAATGAGGATGAAATATTCACAAACTCCTTTACCTGTAGAACAAGAAGGAAATGATTGTTGGGATTCAACACTCTCTCAGAGAGAGTATCAGAAGAATGGATAGAGAATTCAGATTCATTCTATAATGGGTATTGCATGGATTGAAAAATATTGAACGTGACCCATTGGTCACCAAATTCTATTGGTAAGATGCCAGCATGAAAATCAATTTTGGTTTTAGATGTCATGAGGAAAGGTCTTCCTAAAATCAGAGGATATTGGTAAGAAGTAGTCTCACCTTCCATGTCAATGACATAGAAGTATACTAGGAAGATAATATCATTGACTCAGACAAGGACATACCCAATTATACCCTCAGGATAAGAAAGGCTTTGATTGGCTAACTGAATGAAAACACCCATTGGATTTAATGGAAATTGACCAAGGTTGGAGAAGATGGATTTGGGAATGAAATTAATTGAGTATCCTAGGTCTATGAGTGCATCATCAAAGTTGGAACTTCCAATTTTTCATGGAACCGTAAAGGTACATGGATCTTTGCACTTTATGGGAATAGACTATTGTTTGGAAACATTTTCAAAGGTCCTAAGTTGCCTCTTATGGGTGCACAAATTCCTGAAGAACATGGCATACTTAAGGATTTTTTTAATAACATCTATGAGGGGAATAGTCACTTCAACATGTCTAATCATGTCGAGAATTTCAGGATTGGGTTCAAAGGACTTCTTTGGCTTAGAAACAGCTTGAGGAAAAGGAATTGGGTTCCTAAGTGGAATATAAGGAGGTGAGGGAATGAATTCATATTCCTTTTCATATTTCTTTTTCTTTTCATTTTCTAGGTCAACATTCAAATGATGTTTGGAGGACTCAACATGAGGCATAACAATTTTCTTTCCCAATCTTAGTGAAATTTCATTTACATTACACTTGGGTATGGGGAATGGTTGAGCTGGAATGTAACACCCGAGATTTTTATGAGTAATATTTTGTTTTTTATATATCATCAAAGGAATATTTCACTACATACTAGCTTGGCTTACTTTACACACAATCGCGACCTTCCTCGATAGCTTGCGTCGTACGCAATACCGAGTTTCACCAAACAACGATATGCTATTAACATATTATTAAAACTAGCCGTTATGAATAGTAATAACCACTTTTTGAAATTTTATAAATTTTATTTTTTAAAATGGACTTCATTTTTGGATTCGGAATACCGAAATTAGCCTAGGGTGAAATTTTGGTATTTTTCTAAAAACTTTCAATTTTTGATGAATAGTGAAACCACTAAGTGGTAGGTTAAAAAACTGAATTTTGCATAAAACATAATTTTACCGCTTCTGTGAATGGAATTTCGAAAATCCGACAGACACGGTTAACATCAAGGACTAAAATGTGGTTCAATGAGATGAAAATAATTTTTGGTGAATAGTAACTTTTTACTTTTTTTTACCACGGTTAATAGTAAATAGGGTAACTAAGGGTAAATAAGATATTACCATTACCCTAACACATGTCCTAATTCTATTGGATAAGTGTAATTCGACCAAAAACAACCTTATGAATATAATATGACCATTTAGGTCCACTTGGATTAGATTATGACATTTAATATTATTTTATTTAATGAATAGTTAAAATAGTTAAAATCAAAGTTTAATAACTAAAACATTTTTAATATGGGGTTATACATAAGATAAATACGACTATAATTATTCATTAGAAATCTAAAAATCTTTCCTACATAATGGTATTTTATTTGTAATTTTTAGAAATTAAATAATTTAATTTATTTATGACACAATTATGATGCAGTAATTATCTTATTAATGAAATATTGACATAATTGATGTTATAAACACAAAAATAAATGTAATTTGAGACTTTTTATGAATTCCACTAATTTTCTAGGTTACTATGATATATTAGTGTTGATTTAATCAACTTGGTTCAAACATATAATCCTGTTATGACTTTCACAAAAATCATATATCAAATAATGTCAAAATTGACACAAAATAGTTTTTAAATCAAATATTATATTATTAATTGTTATTTTATTCCTAAAAATCTAAGGTTAGGCCAAATGACTTAGATAAGGATATATATATTAATAATAAACAATTTAGGGTTCGTTTGTCATGTTATAGTTAGTGTATTAACCATATAGTGAAAGAAAACAAAAAGACACGGTAAAAGTTAAATTATTTAACTTAGAGTTAAATCTAATTGATAGGGTTAAAATAATACCCTAAACTTGTCTAAATATTATTGGTTGATAGGATTTCGACCCATCCCCACTTTAGCTTCAAAATAAGACCCTTTGTAACCATTATAAACCGAATTTGACTTTAATATAAAATAATATTTTGAGATATTCCTAAGGTGCCCCTCTCCTCCCTTATAAAAGGGCACCTCCTCCCCCTCCTCCTCACACCAATTTGAGCACTCAAGCTCGGCCAACCCCTTCCATTTTCTCCTCTCCACTTCCCTAGAATAATCCTAGAGGTCCTGGTCTTCTTCAAAGACCAATATTAGTTCCCTAAGTGGAGGATTCAAAGAGGCGTTCCAAAGAAGAGGTAATATCTGTTACCGATCTTTTCAATTTCTTTCTTCTTCAAATTCTTCTCCTTTAGTTGTTTCATGATAAAGTAATAACATCAGTATTACTTACATACTGATATGTTATTATAAATATGAAACAACCCTAATTCACCTTCTATCCATCCTACGGAAAAATGAAATCACCGCGCGTGCGTACGTACGGAATACCGTCTCCACGCCGTGGTGTAATCTATTTTCAACCACCACCTTACAAGGATGGGTATAATGGTGTAATGAGTAACTATTTATGATTATTATAAATTAATATTGATGCTGAAATAATATATATACTACAATAAAATTCCACGATCATAGGAACGATATCATCACTCGTGCGTACGTACGGAATACCGTCTCCACGACGTGATGCGACTCGTTCTACATGATCATCATTACATAGTAATTATATAAATTAATTGAATGAATAAATATGATATATGTCACACTAATACCATTATGGATATAAGGTATCTATAACCTTAAAATAAGAATAAGAATTTATTCGGCAAAACACGCATAAGAACAAAAGGCAATAAAGACCCGAGTAACAAGTAACAATGAAATATTACTAACAAGAAGCTAAGAATATGACCATATATGATATGATATCAATATGTATGATTCTGGAATAAGTCAATAACATTATTTAAACCATTATACAGGAGCTTTGGACACGTATAAATCAAATCGGACCTAAGGTAAGGGAAATATCACAATCTCATTTTTATCCGAGATTGTTTATTCGTAAGTATTTACTGGGGTGTATTTTATCATCCACATCCATGTTTCATAAATATGTAATATTATTTCCATCCAACTACAATTGTTTAAATCCAATTTTACCCTTCGGTGAGTTTTTAGTAAAGGAAATGAAAAGAATCTTTTGTCGTTTTCCGTACGAGGTATTTTTTGACTTTTCCGACAAAAGTACGAAGAATGTTTTTTTTAACTTATACGGCATGAATGGATTCTTAAAACATTATTTCCAAGAATCTTCCATTATAAGTTTTCAAGTTTATTTTTAATCAACTTCTTTTAGTTTATAATTGCATGACATGTTAAGAAAAGAAAAGTGTTTTTGAAGAAGAAAGGATATTTTCCTCAAGAATGGAGTTCAAGTGTTTTATCAAAATTATTTTCCATCTAAGATAGTAAAGGGTTCTGTTTTTATCCCAATTGTTACATTTATTTGATTATGTTGTGAGGGAATTATTTTTATGAAGTCATTTACCTTATATGATTTGTTTTATGATGTCATGATGTTTCAAGAATCCCATTTTTGTTACATGTGTTATGCGATGATGTATGATTTATGATTATGTGGCACACACAAGAAAGGATTCATTATAAGATGGGTGGGACCTATATCTCCCTCCAATGCATTGGGTAAAGATTTTATATCTCATGAGATAGACATGGCTGGAACGGTAGGTTATACCGGTTCAGTGAAACAGGACTGGAACGAGGGTGACTCGGTTCAGAAAGGGACTTTCCCCACTAAGATAGTCTTGGCAATGAGTCATGACTAACAAGAAATGATTTTACATGATTATGTGTGCATGCCACAAAGTTTCAAGTTTTATGATATGATTATGGGGATCTCATTTTCACTTCTATGATTTGTTCCATGTTAAGATATTATGATCTCTTTTGCAGGTTATGATTTTCAAAAAGATATGATATGATTTTTATTTCCTTTATTTGCCCTTGCTGAGCATTTGAGCTCACCCTTTTATGTTTTCTTTTCCCCAGGTCAGGAAGATGGATATTAAGTAGAATATGCTAAAAGGGACCCTAGATATGATGAAATAAATGGGAGACATTGTAGAAGATTTATGAACCAGTTGTTTATGTTTCCCAGTTTCTAAAGACACTATACCTATACGGTCCTTTGTGGTTTTGTCATATGTTGTAATAAGTGTGCTTCAATTTTGAAGTATCAACAATGTATGTAAAGTATGGGTCGTTATAGTTGGTATCAGAGGAAAGGTATAGTCAACCTTTGGAAACTAGGATGTGAAATCCTTAGTAAGAACCCTAAGGAAAAGTCTAAGCATATAACACAATCTTAGTGTTTTAGAAATTGACATGAATACCCTAGGATAAGACCTTAAGTGTGAAATTTTATCCTTGATTATGTGGTTTTCCTATTATAATTAGTGTTTCTCACACTATTCTTCTTGGTTTTAGTCAATGGCTGGAACCCGAAGGAACCGCGTTAATGCAGAATGCGATGGGCAATGCAATGATTGTCCCCCTGAGCAACCAAACGATATGGGAGCGGGAATGCAAAATCTTGTAGCCATGCTCACACAACTTTCTCAAGATATGAATCATGCAGGACTTCCAAACGAGAAAAGGAAGGAGCAACATTCTGTTGAATCCTTCATGAGGTAGAGTCCACCTTCTTTCAGTGGGTCTACTGATCCATTAGTTGCTGAACAATGGATTAGTACTACTGAAAAGATATTTTCAGTTCTTCAATGTTCTGAACATGATAAAGTCATCCTAGCAGTGTATCGTTTGGAAGGAGATGCTGATCAATGGTGGAATCTTATTAAGAATACGAGGCAAAGGGATGAAATTGAGTCTATGGAATGGGACGAGTTCAAGAACTTATTTTTCAATAAGTACTTCCCTCATATTCTCCGAACAAAGATGGATAAAGAGTTTCTTGAACTGAAGCAAAGGGATGATGAATCTGTTGGTACCTATGAAGCAAATTTTACAAGACTTGCAAGGTACGCTTCTGGTATTATTATCCAACCTGAGAGTAAGATCGGTCGATTCTTTTGTGGCTTAAAACCAAGTCTTCGAAGGGCGTTATCCATAAGGGACTTCAATAGCTACGAGGAAATCGTTCGATGTTCTCTCAAAGTCGAGATGGAGATTGGAGTAACCCATCAGTCACATGGGTTTGATAAGAAGAGGAAGATGGAATTCAAAGGAAAATATAAAGAGCACACTGAAAAGAAGATGAGATTTCCCTTATGCTCAAAGTGTGGAAAGAAACATGGAGGTAGTTGTCTTAAAGGGACAAGTAAATGTTTCAAATGTGTAAAGGAAGGTCATCGGGCATTTGAATGCCGCGAGAATGGGAAGAAGATTTCTAATGATGCAAACAAAGGAAGGGATACACAGAATGAACCTACTACACTTCAATGTTTCAAGTTCAAGGAGATGGGGCATTATTCCAATCAATGCCCAAATCCAAGGGTTGATGATGATGGTCGACGTCAACAAAATCTTAAGGCTAAAGTCAAAGGAAAGTCACATGCAATTTCTATCAGCGATGTGGAGTACGATAACGAAGTGGTGAAAGGTACACTTACCATCCACTCTAAAGTAGCAAATGTTTTATTTGATTCTGGATCCACCCACTCTTTTATTTCTGAAAAATTTTCTAAGGGTATCACCGTACTACCTCAACAATTAGATGTTGAGTTAGCTGTGACAACACCTAATGGCACAACAGTCGCATCAAAAGTTTATAATTCTTCTCCGATCGATGTTTGTGGGAAAGTGCTTCTTGCAAATCTTGTGATCCTTCCTTTAGTGGAATTTGATGTGATTCTTGGCATGGATTGGCTTTCTCTACATGGAGCTCATATCAATTGCCAAAAAAGGGAAGTCACGTTTCATATTCCAGATCAATCTACGATCGTCTATCAATGCAAGGATGAACATAACCTTCCAGTGGAAATTTCTTCCATCTTATGGGTATTGATTCCACTAAATGAAGGTTATTTATCTCAAATGGTTGGTGAGAAACTCACGATTAAGAATATGCCCATTGTACGGGAGTTTGATGATGTACTTCCGGAGGAATTACCGGGTCTTCCACCAAATCGTGAAGTTGAGTTTTCAATAGAACTCGTACCGGGCGCTTTGCCAATTTCAAAGACACCTTATAGAATGGCCCCAATTGAGTTGCAGGAATTGAAGAAGCAACTCCAAGAGAATCTTCATAAGGGATTCATACGCCCTAGTGCGTCACCTTGGGGAGCACCTGTTCTATTTGTTAAGAAGAAAGATGGATCAATGAGACTCTGCATTGATTATCGAGAACTTAACAAGTTCACTATCAAGAACAAATATCCTCTCCCACGCATTGATGACTTATTTGACTAACTACGCGGAGCTCAATACTTTTCCAAGATTGATCTTCGTTCAGGGTATCATCAATTAAGGGTCAAAAGGGAGGATATACCAAAGACGGCTTTCCGTACAAGGTATGGACACTATGAATTTATAGTGATGCCATTTGGTCTTACTAATGCCCCTTCTATCTTCATGGATCTAATGAATAGAGTCTTTAGAGACTATCTTGATCAATTTGTGGTAGTCTTTATAGACGATATTCTTGTCTATTCAAAGAGAAAGGAAGAGCATGAAGATCACTTGAGAATTATATTAAAGACCCTGAGAAAGGAGAAGCTTTATTCCAAATTTACCAAGTGTGAATTTTGGCTTCAAAAAGTTGCATTTTTGGGTCACATAATCTCAAAAGAGGGGATATCTGTGGATCCAGCAAAAATAGAGGTTATCGAAAGATGGTCAAGACCAAAAACAGTAACTGAGATCTGAAGTTTTCTTGGTTTGGCTGGATATTATCGACGTTTTGTAAAGGATTTTTCACGATTATCTAATCCACTCACCAAGTCGACTCGGAAAGGAGTTAAGTTTGTCTGGACGGAAGAAGGTGAAGATAATTTCAAGGAGTTGAAAAGAAGGTTATCCAGTGCACCTGTGCTCACACTGCCTTATAGTGGAGAAAGGTTTGTGATCTACAGTGATGCATCAAAGAAGCGATTGGGGTGTGTTCTTATGCAAAATGATATGGTGATAGCTTATGCCTCACGACAGTTGAAAATCCATGAGCAAAATTACCCAACACATGATTTGGAGTTAGCTGCGGTAATCTTTGCATTAAAGATTTGGAGGCATTACCTTTATGGTGAAAGGTGTGATATTTTTACTGATCATAAAATTTTAAAGTATAGTTTCACACAAAAGGAGTTGAATATGCGTCAAAGAAGATGGTTGGAGCTGATTAAGGATTATGACTGCTCAATCCATTACCACCCTGGGAAAGCAAACAAGGTGGCAGATGCATTAAGTCGACAAGACCATGCTAGTTAATCCATGATGAGGATCACAAAGGATCCAATATTTATGGATTTACAAATAATGGATATTGGAATTATAATGGAAGGGGAAAAATCTTATCTTTCTCAAATGAATGTTCAACCATCTATACAGGCGAAGATTAAGGAGGCACAGAAAGAAGATGTCGAGTTACAAAAGAAGGTGAGAAATGTTCCTGAATTCAACCTTGATTGTGATGGGATAATAAAGTTCAGGAATCGGGTTTGTGTTCCTCCCATCTTCGAATTAAAGAAGGAGCTGTTGGATGAGGCTCATAGTTCTTCATTCTCTATTCATCCTGGAAGCACGAAGATGTATAGGGACCTGAAAGAGTACTTCTGGTGGGATGGCATGAAAAGATATGTTGCTGAATATGTCTCTCGATGCTAGGTTTGTCAACAAGTTAAAGCTGAGAGACAAATGTCTAAGGGGATGTTACAACCATTACCCATACCCGAATGGAAATGGGAAAACATCACTATGGACTTTGTCACAGGACTTCCTAAAACATCCAAAGGCAATAATGCTATTTGGGTCATAGTTGATCGTCTTACAAAGTCTGCACACTTCATTGCTATTAGAGAGGATTTCTCTCTAGATCAGCTTGCCAGGATATATGTAAAGGAAGTGGTAAGATTGCATGGAGTACCACTTTCTATTATATCTGATCGGGATCCGAGATTTACCTCAAAGTTATGGCAAAGTCTTCAGCATACTCTGGATACAGAGTTGAGTTTCAGCACTGCTTATCATCCCCAGACAGACGGTCAGTCTGAGAGAACAATTCAAACCCTAGAAGATATGTTGAGAGCTTGCTCTATGGATTTCAAAGGAAGTTGGGATCAACACCTACCTTTGGTGGAATTTTATTATAATAATAGCTTTCAATCCAGTATTCAGATGGCTCTTTATGAAGCTCTCTATGGAAAGAAATGTAGGACTCCAACTTTCTGGGATGAAGTTGGGGAAAGAAAGCTGTTAGGACCTGATCTCGTTGATGAAATGGCAGAAAAGGTTAGATCTATTAAACAAAACATAAGAGCAGCTCAGAGTCGACAGAAAAGTTATGCCGACAACCGAAGAAAAGACCTAGAGTTTGAAGTGGGTGATAAAGTGTTCTTATGAATATCTCCCTAGAAGAGGGTTATGAGATTTGGAAAGAAGGGGAAGTTGATCCCTAGATATATCGGTCCTTTCGAAATACTGGATCGTGTTGGGAAGGTAGCTTACCGATTGGCGCTTCCACCTAATCTCTCTCAAGTTCACGATGTGTTCCATGTATCTCTCCTGAGAAAGTACATACCTGATCCTTCACATGTACTCAGCTCAGAAGTTGTACCGCTGGAGCAAGATCTTTCTTATGAAGAACAACCGATAGAGATTCTGGATCGTAGTGAAAAAGTCCTACGAAACAAGACCACTCGATTGGTGAAAGTTTTATGGAGGAACCACCAACTTGAAGAAGCTACATGGGAGCTTGAGGATATGATGAGGGAGAAGTATCCTCATCTGTTTGTTACAAAGTGACGAATTTCGAGGGAGAAATTCTTTTTAAGGGGGGTAGAATATAACACCCGAGATTTTTATGAGTAATATTTTGTTTTTTATATATCATCAAAGGAATCTTTCACTGCATACTAGCTTGGCTTACTTTACATGCAATCGCGACCTTCCTCGATAGCTTGTGTCGTACGCAATACCGAGTTTCACCAAACCACGATATGCTATTAAAATATTATTAAAACTAGCCATTATGAATAGTAATAAACACTTTTTGAAATTTTATAAATTTTATTTTTTAAAATGGACTTCATTTTTGGATTCGGAATACCGAAATTAGCCTAGGGTGAAATTTTGGTATTTTTCTGAAAACTTTCAATTTTTGATGAATAGTGAAACCACTAAGTGGTAGGTTAAAAAACTGAATTTTGCATAAAACTTAATTTTACCGCTTCTGTGAATGGAATTTCGAAAATCCGACAGACACGGTTAATATCAAGGACTAAAATGTGGTTCAATGAGATGAAAATAATTTTTGGTGAATAGTAACTTTTTACTTTTTTTTACCACGATTAATAGTAAATAGGGTAACTAGGGTAAATATGATATTACTATTTCTCTAACACATGTCCTAATTCTATTGGATAAGTGTAATTCGACCAAAAACAACCTTATGAATATAATATGACCATTTAGGTCCACTTGGATTAGATTATGACATTTAATATTATTTTATTTAATGAATAGTTAAAATAGTTAAAATCAATGTTTAATAAATAAACATTTTTAATATGGGGTTATAAATAAGCTAAATTCGACTATAAATATTCATTAGAAAGCTAAAAAGATTTCCTACATAATGGTATTTTATTTGTAATTTTTAGACATTAAATAATTTAATTTATTTATGACACAATGATGATGCAGTAATTATCTTATTAATGAAATATTGACATAATTGATGTTATAAACACAAAAATAAATGTAATTTGAGACTTTTTATGAATTCCACTAATTTTCTAGGTTACTATGATATATTAGTGTTGATTTAATCAACTTGGTTCGAGCATATAATCCTGTTATGACTTTCACAAAAATCATATATCAAATAATGTCAAAATTGACACAAAATAGTTTTTAAATAAAATATTATATTATTAATTGTTATTTTATTCCTAAAAATCTAAAGTTCGGCCAAATGACTTAGATAAGGATATATATATTAATAATAAACAATTTGTGGTTCTTTTGGCATGTTATAGTAAGTGTATTAACCATATAGTGAAAGAAAACAAAAAGACACGGTAAAAGTTAAATTATTTAACATAGAGGTAAATCTAATTGATAAGGTTAAAATAATACCCTAAAATTGTCTAAATCTTATTGGTTGATAGTATTTCGACCCATCCCCACTTTAGCTTCGAAATAAGACCCTTTGGAACCATTATAAACCGATTTTGACTTTAATATAAAATAATATTTTGAGATATTCCTAAGGTGCCCCTCTCCTCCCTTATAAAAGGGCACCTCCTCCCCCACCTCCTCACACCAATTTGAGCACTCAAGCTCGGACAACCCCTGCCATTTTCTCCTCTCCACTTCCCTAGAATAATCATAGAGGTCCTGGTCTTCTTCAAAGACCAATCTTAGTTCCCTAAGTGGAGGATTCAAAGAGGCGTTCCAAAGAAGAGGTAATATCTGTTACCGATCTTTTCAATTTCTTTCTTCTTCAACTTCTTCTCCTTTAGTTGTTTCATGATAAAGTAATAACATCAGTATTACTTACATACGGATATGTTATTATAAATATGAAACAACCCTAATTCACCTTCTATCCATCCTATGGAAAAATGAAATCACCGCGCGTGCGTACGTACGGAATACCGTCTCCACGCCGTGGTGTAATCTATTTTCCACCAACACCTTACAAGGATGGGTATAATGGTGTAATGAGTAACTATTTATGATTATTATAAAGTAATATTGATACTGAAATAATATATATATACTCCAATACAATTCCACGATCATAGGAACGATATCATCACTCGTGCGTACGTACGGAATACCGTCTCCACGATGTGATGCGACTCGTTCTACATGATCATCATTACATAGTAATTATATAAATGAATTGAATGAATAAATATGATATATGTTACACTAATACCATTCTGGATATAAGTTATCTATAACCTTAAAATAAGAATAAGAATTTATTCGGCAAAACACGCATAAGAACAAAAGGCAATAAAGACCCGAGTAACAAGTAACAATGAAATATTACTAAGAAGAAGCTAAGAATATGACCATATATGATATGATATCAATATGTATGATTCTGGAATAAGTCAATAACATTATTTAAACCATTATATAGGATCTTCGGACACGTATAAAGCAAATCAGACCTAAGGTAAGGGAAATATCACAATCTCATTATTATCCGAGATTGTTTATTCGTAAGTATTTACTGGGGTGTATTTTATCATCCACATCCATGTTTCATAAATATGTAATATTATTTCCATCCAACTACAATTTTTTATATCCAATTTTACCCTTCAGTGAGTTTTTAGTAAAGGAAATGAAAGGTATCTTTTGTCGTTTTCCGTACGAGGTATTTTTTGACTTTTCCGACAAAAGTACGAAGAATTTTTTTTAACTTATACGACATGAATGAATTCTTAAAACATTATTTCCAAGAAGCTTCCTTTACAAGTTTTCATGTTTATTTTTAATCAACTTCTTTTAGTTTATAATTGCATGACATGTTAAGAAAAGAAAAGTGTTTTTGAAGAAGAAAGGATATTTTCCTCAAGAATGGAGTTCAAGTGTTTTATCAAAATTATTTTCCATCTAAGATAGTAAAGGGTTCTGTTTTTATCCCTATTATTACATTGATTTGATTATGTTGTGAGGGAATTATTTTTATGAAGTCATTTACCTTATATGATTTGTTTTATGATTTCATGATGTTTCAAGAATCCCATTTTTGTTACATGTGTTATGCGATTATGTATGATTTATGATTATGTGGCACACATAAGAAAGGATTCATTATAAGATGGGTGGGACCTATATCTCCCTCCAATGCATTGGGTAAAGATTTTATATCTCATGAGATAGACATGGCTGGAACGGTAGGTTATACCGGTTCAGTGAAACAGGACTGGAACGAGGGTGACTCGGTTCAGAAAGGGACTTTGTCCACTAAGATAGTCTTGGCAATGAGTCATGACTAACAAGAAATGATTATCCATGATTATGTGTGCATGCCACAAAGTTTCAAGTTTTATGATATGATTATGGGGATCTCATTTTCACTTCTATGATTTGTTCCATGTTAAGATATTATGATCTCTTTTGTAGGTTATGATTTTCAAAAAGATATGATATGATTTTTATTTCCTTTATTTTCCCTTGCTGAGCATTTGAGCTCACCCTTTTATGTTTCCTTTTCCCCAGGTCAGGAAGATGGATATTAAGTAGAATATGCTAAAAGGGACCCTAGATATGATGAAATAAATGGGAGACACTGTAGAAGATTTATGAACCAGTTGTTTATGTTTCCCAGTTTCTAAAGACACTATACCTATACGGTCCTTTGTGGTTTTGTCATATGTTGTAATAAGTGTGCTTCAATTTTGAAGTATTAGCAATGTATGTAAAGTATGGGTCGTTATATGGAAGTTGGGAAGAATTGGATGGTTTCTACTGACTAATGTGGGATGCAAGTTGACCAATTTGGGTTTAATGTTCTTGAGGCTAGAACGGTTGATGGAGGCAAAATCATCCACTGCACTTTCCAATGGTCACATAGAATAACCGGCTTGTCCCAAATTAGGATTACCTAGATTTTGGTTCTTGGGAAAGTAATTGTATTGGTTTTTGAATTGGGAAGGCTCACGAGGATATTGGAATAAAGGAGTAGGATTGTTCCTTTGACGATGAGGAATAAAAGGATAAGGTTGTTGGAAGTTACCAACACCTTGACCATATTGGAATTGGTTTGGGTATTGATGATGGAATTGAGGGGGATGAGAGACAGAATTACCATACCTCAAGCCTTGGTTATAGGAAGAAGATAAGGGCTCAGAGTGAGGTTGGTTGAAGTTTCTAACAAACTGACCTGATAGTTGAGGGTTGGTGTTCCTCTGAGCATATGCAGCATTAAGCTCCAATGGTCCATATGAATCGGATTGATCCTCTTGAATTTGTGTACATGTGTCAGTTGGATGATATGGAGAGTTGCAGATTCCACAGTTTTTGACAGGTCCAGGAAACAATTATTGTGGAGAAGATGAAGTTGGGGCTTTGGTAGTTGCAGCTAGTTATCGCACAAGACATGTAAGTTCACTCATCCACTCTGTCATCTTGTTTGGATCTATCGACTGACTATATTGGGATTGTTTGACTTGAGAATGAGCTCATGTATGGAATTGTTGTGTGTTCTCAGCCATGTGGCTTATGATATCTCTTACAACTGCAAGAGTTTTATCAACAAGAGCACCGCCACATGATGCATCAATGAGGGTTCTCTCCATAGCCAATAACCCCTCATAGTTCATGTCATTCCATGTGGTTATGAAACCAGGAGGAAGGTAGTAGAGCCATGACTTAGTAGTGTCATATAGCGAGAAAGGGAATTGTCGAAGTTTCATTTGTTTCTTAGAAACCCCTTGAGGCTTCATGGTAGAGCACACCACTTGGAACTCTTTAAGGAGGAGATTTGGATCCCCACCGTCTATCCCGTTGAAATTAGGAAGAAGATGAATCAAACCCGATTTGAGTTCAAAGTCAGTCTCTATGTTTGGATATTGAATAACAAGAGGTTGGTAATTCATATCAGGGGCATAAAATTATTTAAGTCTTTATTCCCAAGGATTGTCCAAATATAATTCAATTGGTTGGACAAGAATAGGTTCTTGAATGAGTTGATTATCTGATATGTTTCTCCTATGTTGGAAAAGTGTTCTTTTAATTATCGGGTCACACAAATCTGACAGATTTTTTTGGAGGCTATGGGGAATTCAAGGAGATGTTAGAAGAAATTGGAAGACATGTTTTTATTTTTGTTTTTTCCGTTTATGTTTTTAGGAGAAGGCGGGCATTTATTTGTGTTTTGTTTTCAATTTTTTTAATTTTGTTTTTTTTACAAAAACTAGAAACTAATGAATACAAAAAGCAGTATCCCTGGAAATGTAACCATCTGAAACTGCGGCCGATTTTCACCTATCTACTAGTCAATGTTCTGATGCTCTGCTAATGTGTATAGCAGCACTTGGGTCAAATCCTCAGTGATGATACTAGTTAATAGTCTTTTGTTATTAGTTGATTATATTCTGATTGGGGTAGATGTTTGAATATCTTATGAAATTATTGATTGATTAATATTGATTTAAAAAATTTATAATAATTGGGGTGAGTTCATTTTTAGGGAGTTAAGCATGTGATATCCTTGCCCTTCGCCTTATATTGCATTTAAATTAACACCCACTTCACAATATAATGTTGATTAGAATACCTAAGTGTTAAGGATTTAATCCAAGCCTTAAATTAACTTCGGGTTCTAATCTCAATTAGAGCTTGTTGATGGTAGTGTATTTATGGATCCAATAATCCATTGAAACCATTTGTTAAACAAAAAAAGTCATTAATCAATGAGATGTTAAGTCCAACATACATAATGTCAAATTAAAGAATACTCATCGAGCAAAAACACTCAATCACTTAACATACCTAAATTATAACTCACCACAATGAGAGATTTACTCAGTCATTGAAATGATTAATAATCTGGTTATAATTATTATTATGATAAATTAATAATAGAATAAAAATAAAGGGGTAAGAAAAGAGTGGTGCATCAAACACATGCACAAATGATAATGAGAATTAAAAATAGACTTTCAATTGAATGAGGAAGAAAAATAAGGGAAGGGGGACCAATTGTATTTAAAATATTTTAAGAAAAATAATATTAAACTACAGAATGTGGATGAGAATAAGAGATATTGAATATGAAACCTGCATTATAACAGAATTACAAAAAAATAGACTTACAAGATTACAATAATTAAAAACACAAAATTAAATGAAAACAAAGAGAGGAAGGAAGGTATCTCAATTGAATACTTGATTATTAAAGGTCTTCCCAAGCCCTTGTAAAGGCTTTAGTCATGCCAATATGTGCTCCTATCTTCTAAAATTCCAAACCTTTAAAGGAGAGGAGGTGTATGAATTTATATCCCAAGGAAGTGCACTGTTGGAATTCCCAATCTGTACCTCCAATTGCCTCGACAATTTGGACATCCAGACATCCAAATCTCAAGATATCTCCTTATTAAAAGTTATAGATAATAATGTTGGTCGACCGATCTCAAAATTTAGAGTCATGTGGACCTATAGATCCAACGTTATGTTGGTTTGATTTATCAAATTTAATCTGCCCATTTCAATCCATGATTTTTCAATGGCCAAAATGTGAATGGATTTTGGAATAAGAAGATGCTTTAAAATAATAATTCTTTCTTCAAAAATGTCAGCCTCCTATATCTCCTCTTTCACACTAAAAATCTCAACTTGATAGGATGAATAGATCGGGAGACATGTCATGAATATTGTAGTGACTTTAATTCTCAGCCAGAATGATGTGCTGTGTTGAAATGAATCATTTGGCCCCCTTGTCTTTGGAGTTTGGCCTTGAAATTATTTTCCAAGACTCCTTACCTATTCTTCTGAATTTTGGAGGAGAATACTGGAATTTGGACTTCCTGATTGAGCCCAGAAATGAAATCCTCATGGCTGATCCAGTTTCATCATAGATTCAATAGGCCTTGTTGTGTGGTCCATATGGGCCTTCAAATAGAAGAATTGGCCCATGATCCCTTCTAATGAAATGTTTTATATTTAATAGAAAATCCTAAAAAATAGGAACCAAACAATTGGGATCGATAGGGTGAGAGTTATAAATTAAATAGTAAACTGACTCAATTGGACTACTTCTAAAAATGCTCAAAAATTTTACATAGTATTAAAAAATTAATATTTCACACAAATTATGCACATTTCATATAAAATATGTAAAGAAAGTATATAATAAGTATTAAAAATATTAATAACATCACTACTCCAGGAATCCTTACCACTTCCCTGATATAAATTGGTGCTAGTTGATCCAATGAGAAATCCTCCTGAATAGCAATGAAGTGTGCAGCCTCTGTAAGACGATCCACAACAACACTGATTGCATTGTTTCCTTTGGATGTCTTCAGAATTCCAATGAAAAAATAAATGGTGGTGTTCTCACACTTCCATTATGGTATAGGAAATGGTTTCATCATCCCCTTAGACTTCTGCCTCTCTGCCTTTACTTGCTGACACACCAGGCACTTTGATGTATATTAAGCTATCTCCATCTTCATATTATCCCACCAACAATTCTCTCAAATATATTGATACTTCTTTTTCATTCCTAGGTTAATAGTGAAATTTTAACTATGGGAATCATCCAAAAGATCCGTCTTCAGCTCCAGACATTATGGAACACATAGAATTTTTCCAAATCTCGCAATTCTTTCTTCATTAACATTAATCTCTAAGGATTTCCCTTTCCCAATAGCTTCCACTTTTTCCTGAATTCCCACATCATCCCTTTGAGAATCCTATAACCTTTCTAAAAGTGATGGTTGATCAATCATTTGTGAAAGAATTTATGATGTTCCCTTCTTTATGATTCCCATGTTCATATTTATCAAATATATGAATATTGGATCCTTTTCAATTCACATTAATGATATAATCACCGGGTCCTTTCTACATAGGGCATATGCCACCTTGTTCACTTTCCCAGGGTGGTAATGGATTGAGCAGACTTAGCCTTTGATCAACTCTAACCATCTTCATTGGTGCTTGTTCAAATCTTTCTGTGTGAATATATACTTGAGGCTTTTGTTGTAATAAAATATTTCACACTTCTCCCCCAAGAGATAATGGCACTAATATTTCAAAGTGAAGATCACTACAGCCAACTTGAGGTCATGTTTTGGATAGTTCTGTTCATGAACTTTCAATTTCCTTGAAGCATAGGCATTGAATTTGTCATTTTCCATCAACACACATCTCATTCCCTTATTCAAAGAGTCACTAAATATCACAAAAAGTTCTCCACATGTGTGTAAAGTGATCATGGGCACAGTGATAAGCCTTTTTTTTTCAAATCCCTGAATATTTCTTCGCATTCATCACTCCAAGAAAACTTCACTCCCTTCTGAGTTATCTTAGTAAGAGGGTTGGACAATCATGATAAATTTCTCATAAATCGTCGATAATATCCAGCTAACCCCAAGAAGCTATGGATATTTATTATCGATGTTGGCCTCGACCATCCCTCAATAGCATCTTTTTGGGAGGGATCCAAATATATCCCATTACATGTGATAATATGTCCCTAGAATCATACCTCCATCAACTAGAACTCAGACTTTCTGTACTTTTCATAGAGCTTTTTCTTCCGGATGGTCTCTAGTACATTTTTTTGATGTCCCTCATGATCCTCCTTAATTATGGAGTATATCAGCATATTATCTATAAAGACTACGAGGAATTTGTCAAGGTAATATCTAAATATTGTATTCATTAATTCCATGAATATTTCTATAGCATTAGTGATTTTTAAAGGAATTAGTATGAATTCATAGTGCTTGTATCTTGTATGAATAGCAGTCTTGGGGATATCTTCCTTTTTCACCCTTACTTGATAATATCCTGACCAGAAATCCATCTTAGAGAAGTATTGTGCCCCACGTAGCTGATCGAACAAGTCATCAATTCATGGGAGGGGGTACTTGTTCTTTATCGTCATTTTGTTGATCTCACGATAATCGATGCAAAGCGCATGGACCCATCCTTCTTCTTGTCGAAGAGGACTGATGCACCCCATAGTGAAGCACTTGGGCATATAAACCCTTTATCCAGATTCTTCTGTAAGTTGTTTCTTCAGCACCACATGCTCCACAATATCCATTCTATGTAGTTTCTTGGATATTGTCAATGCCCCATGTATAAGATCAATTGAGAATTCAACATCTCTTCTAGGAGGAAGACCGGGAAATTCCTTGGGATACACTTCATTGAATTCCCTCAAAATTAGCATGTCTTATAGGATGGTTGCCTCCTTTGACTCAATAATATGAGCCAGTTATGCATGCTCATAGGGAAGTAATATCGACACGTGAGATTATGGAGCTAAATAAGATTCATCTTCCTCCATGCACTGGTAAGGAATCGGGGGTCGATTCTCCACATGGAGAGTGATTTCCCTCTCACAGAATTTTATATTGGCTCTATATAAGTAAATCCAATCCATTCCAAGAATTTCATCAAATTCCACTAGTGGGAGTATGAAGAGGTTCGCTGAGATGTTCAATCCACAGATTATGACAGTGGAGGAGTTATATTCATGGGATGAAATGATTACCCCATTTTTCGTACTCACCGACATCTTCACTTCCATGATTTTTGGTGGTGCTGGTATTATTCTACTAAGCATTCGAGATATAAAATAATGCGTAGAACCTAAATAAAAAAAATACGTTCACAATTATTGAATGAATATGTAGCTTAATTTTTCACTAGTTCTTTTTCAGGGTTTACTTCAGTAGAAATGATGGAAAAAGCTCGCTCTTACTGACTTAGAGTTTGCTGGTTTCCTCTGAAAGCCCTTGGATTAGGGAACTGATTTTCAAGATGCCCTGGTTCTTTGCAGTTGTAGTAATGAATCATGCATTGAGGTTCAAACAAAGAATTCCCCTCCTCTAACGTAGTCGCGGGTCTTTCTTGCAGACAGTTAATAGCCATGTTCCCGTCTCTGCCACACCTAAAGAATTTCATCATCCCCTTCAGGCAATTTTCTGGGTGCTTCTTTCCACACCTTTGGAAAGTGGGGTGCTGGATCTTCTCATCACCGTTGGATTTATCCATCGGACAGCTAGAATAGAAGTCCACCTTACGCTTCTTATCCCCATGATACCCCTGAAATTCTATGATTTCCATTTCGACCTTGAGAGAACATCAGACAATTTCCTCATAGCTGTCAAAGTCATGGATCGCAAGCGTGTTTCTCGGGCTAGGTTTCAGTCCACCGATGAAGTGATCGACCTTTCATTCTGGGGTAACGACAAAGATGGAAGCGTATTGTGCAGGCCTTGTGAATATTTCCTCCTACACTCCAATACATTCGTCATTTTTTTTCTTGAGGGAAAGGAAGTCCCTTTCCACATTAAGCTAGAAGGTGTGTAGAAAATATTTCTCAAAAAACATCTTTTGAAAATCCTTCCATTCCAATACCTCAATATATTCCTCAGGCTTCGTATTTTTTATCAATATCCACCATTGGTCAGCTTCACCCTCCATACGATAAGCATCCATGAGATCCTTCTCTTGTTCCGATCATTGAAGGATGGAGAATATCTTTTCAATGGAGTTGATCCATTGTTCAACGATTGAGGGATCAAATGATCCATTAAAAGTAGGAGGACTTTGTCTCATGAACCTCTCGATAGCGACTTGTTCTTTCTTAGGGGGTAGAATGTTCCTCTTGACCCATGTTTCTATTCAAATCTTGAGTTATATGAGAGAGAATCATGACAAAGTTCTTGATTCCCGCTCCCATTGGATTGGGCATCTCATTAGTACAATCATCACATTGATCTTCTCATCGGTTGTTAGCCCGAGTCCTCCTATTACTAGACATTGGCTGGAATAAAATGAAAGTTAGAGGTAACACATAAGGGGTAATACAAGGAAACAACTGATGACTTATAAATATCTTTTATTTTCATAACATATGAATCTATTGGCTTCAGTCTATGTTGTCCATGATCTACTTTCTAACATATATTCTTAGGTATTTTTTGGTCCCTTAATAATTGTTCATACTAAGCTTGTGAATTTACCAAATCATATCACTCGGGAGTGTTGTAACCAAGAGTGAATCAAGGACCGTTGTCGTGCACCAGTTCCCATTTGAGTCCATCTCAAAGCGATGTTTTCAGGTTTTACCCCTAGGATACATATGTGCCAGAGCCGCCTCTACCTGTTCTTATCCAGACAGTGATGTATTTTCCTGATAAACCACTTATTCAATACTAAACAAAACGTAGGGATGTTTTTATTATACATAGTCTTGTCTCTAAGGCTTTAATAAGGTTTTATAATCCTAATCCCAAAAATAATGAAACCTATCCTTGGATACTAACTATGAAACCCTGATTTTTATTAAACAATAAAACATAATTTATTAGATAAACTTCACATGATACAATATAAGAGATCAAGAGGTCAAGTGTCTTTGGGGATTAGGATCATTACATTAAAAAAATAAAACATGAAATACAACAATTTTATTGAAAACTTCATTTACATGACCTCTACATTCCCCCATACTTAGCATTGCATGGGATAACCTGAGGACATGCATAAGAAAAGGGTGATCTATAAAGACATGTAAGGGAATAATCATGGAATAAAATGAGGAATAAAATACATGTTAGAAGATAGGCATATCAATAAAGCACAAAAGAAGCATAAACATATAGGCATGATAGAGCATGATAATCATAACATTCAAATGTGAAAATAACACTTAACATGGAATTAGCATGAGCCAAGGCTCATTGCACAAGGAGCATGAGTAAACCATCATTACACCTGGAGAATGAGTAAAACCACGTTGCACTTGAATTATCATTAGTAAACACCCATTTCACATGAAATATCATTATACTATACTTTATCCAATGCATTGGAGCGCTATAAGGGTGAACCCTTCTTAAACATTTCATTTCATGTATAAGTGTGCCACATGGATCATATAACATGGATTCATAAAACATCATTATTTATTCCATGATAAATGAATGTGGAATTAATACATGAAACTTTTTAACCAAAAAGTAAATGTGCATAAAGGTGAATACCCTTGATAGAGAAATGTGCATGGTATTCACTACACAATGACATTGGCTTGAAAAATCGGTGTAATTTCGAAGCATAACGACATGACGTAAGAATTAATAAAAATGAATGATGAGATTGAAATGGTTGTCTCATTATATGTACATGAAATGGACATTAAGGGGTTCATATAGATACATGTCTCAAATAGTTTAATGAATTTTAGGTTCATGATACAAAAGAATTTCTTGAATGTAAATGAGGATAGAGAAAGATTTTTCGGAATTTCGGCATAGTAATGGGTGTACATGGAAGGCATTTAATGAGAGAGAAAAGTGTCTCCCACAATTAAAACAGAAATAGGACATTATGGAGGAGGTTTGAAACCATACCTCAACATTTATATTTTAAATTAAAAGGGCATAACAAATTTAAAAAATATTGGACAAAAATGTGAAAAGAAGAAAAACCCTTACTTGGAAGTGTGCTTCCAAAGGCTTGAGAGAGACTTGAGAGAGGATTCTTGGGAGCTTGGGATACCTTGGGAGGATTCTAGTGAGAGGAGGTACGATGTTGGACGAACTCCAAATACATAGAGGGAGGAGGAACTGGGAGCTTGGGCGGGTTTATATAAGAAAGGTGAGTGAATTCTTTATTACTTAGGTTTGGGACATATCACATTACACTAATCCAAACCACAATACAGACCATAGTTTTTGCCCATGGTTTTTGAAAAAGGGAATTGGAAAAAAATATTTTATTTGGCCAAGGTCCTAACTTCTTAAAATAATGGGTTTTCGTATGTGTACGTGAGTCACACTCTCAAGGAAAACAATTTAAAAAGACAAAATGTCTAATAAGTCTTCAAGGGTCCACTAAAAGTTTTTAAAAATAAATCAAAGAAACCAAAAATCAGTTTATTTTAATGTTAAAACATATATTGGCCGAACATAATGTTTATATTACCTCTATTGGGTCATTATGATGTCATAAAACACATTATATATTTAAACGGTATTATATTTTTATCCAAAAATTTGATTGTCTCAGAAAATTATGAACAATTCAGCGTTAAATAATTTCGACATACTCAATCCATAAATAATATTCATTTTATATAAATAATTTTATAAATATGTTAATATTGACTTTTAAAATAAAAAAACGACATTCATCAAAAATTCGCGGGTTTTGGAAAAAATTGCTTTCTAACCATAATAAAAATTACAATTGCATTCATAAAATTATATAATCATTTATATTTAATAAAAATTAATTTAATAATAATAATATTATTTTATTAAAATATTATTTAATTCAATAATTCATTAATTCATCAAAATAGATTTACTAGTTGAACTTTAACTAAAAATACTATATGAGCTTTAAAATCTATTTACAAGGTAGGAATAATCAAATGAAAGTATATTTATTATTATATTCAGGAAATAATGTACATAACCCCTTATAACACCCGCACAAAACCAAAGAGTAATGTGTGTGATGGTGACAGACACTTGGGGTGGCTCAGATAACATTACTCGGGTGGTAATCTATATCAACATCCACTTCTATCGTATGCAGTTCCACTCGAGCTTAACATATTCGAGCTCGGCTTGGGATTTGTCAAGAGAGAATCCAAATGACACCATATCCTTTCTGAGCTCTAACAAATGGGCTTTTAATGGAGAACGTCTACTATAGGATGCCATCGCTTCCTTTGTATGAGTAAATTTTACTTGTTAAAGCCTTATATTTATACTAATCATGTGATCATTATTCAACGACTATATTAGCAACGATCACAATTCTTAACATAAATCCAAAGAAGTTGACATTTTATAAAAGCATTTTACATAATGATTCCTTTAATTAGATCAAGTGGGATTTCAACTAATGAATGATTGGGTCATTTCATTTATTTACATATATAATTACGTATAATCATATATATATATATATACATCCTTGCAGTTTGGGTGAAAACCAGCAAATAACCAACCCTAGGTCTTATAGATTTTGGGTAATGAAAGATTTTTAATCTTGAAGGATTATTGTTTTTTTCTTATAAAATATATAAATATACCTTATATATATGATTATATATGTACACACACACACACATAGATAGATAGATAGGTATATATATATATATAACCATACAGTTTTAAAAGAACCTCTATTATGTTCAGTTTGAAGACCTCTAAACATTGAGTTTCAAATAAGAGGTACATTTTTATGTTTTAAATATAAGTAATTATATATATATATATATATATATATATATATATTTATAGATAATACATGGGAACGTATAATTATACTATTTATATAACTCTCCCTCTAGACCGGTTTTAAGTCTTTTAAAATCGAACTTCTATGATTAATTTATGATTTTGGTAAATATGTCTATACGAATTAACATTGGTGTAGAACGCAGTTATACATGTAAGTTGTATATGATTACATAAACATTAATGTAAGATTGTGTAATAAATAATCCCTTAAAAAATTTATATCAGGATTTAATGTTGTAGGGACTCTAGTTAATTAATGTGTCGAATTTGTTAAAGACGTATGGGGGCCAATGGATTTTTGGTATAAAACCATTAATACAAATTGTATATTCAGATATGAGAATATTTGTGTATTCATGTTGAACATGATCCTTAATTTTATTTAGAATTTTCAAATCATTGCAAAAAAGAATAAAACATGTATTTTCAAAATAAGAATGTATTTATTGAAAAATACAACATTTCATATACACCCTTGTGTATAAATAGATTTACACAACACACTCCCAACGTTTTGGATTCTCCAAATATTATACATTTGATGCATGAAATATTTATGGAGAATTCATGAGTATAATATTTGGGGTTTTCAAATCTTATATTCATATGTACGAATAACTTATTTTTCACACACATATATATATATATAATGGTATTATCTAAGGTTGGGTGTCATGCTATACATTTTTAACATTATGTATACCCATGTGATGTGTTATACATAAGCATACCAATACAAAATGTTTGAGCATCTGTGAAATATTTGGTTAATCTTTTATGTAATTAGGCATCCAAACCAAGAAGGAATTCTAGTACATATTTGATAAATGATGTTTTAGAATGTAAGGTCATCGTTTCATGTAAAAAACATGTATTTCTTTGAGTGCATTAATTTTTTTCACATATTCCATAATCTTCGAATCATACTCACCTTTCAATGACATAGACATGTAGTTGATAGTTTTGAAATTAATACTTAAACTATTGATTCATTATACATATGTAAAAGATAATGAATTTAATTATAACCCATATAATCTTTTATGGAATTATGAATTAAAATGTTAAAGTTGGTATGGGACTCCGTGAATAATATGAAATATAAAAATTAAATATTCAAAGTGGTATGGGACATTTTGAATATACGGCCATATTTTTCATATGAGGAATGTAATAGACTCATTATAACAGGTTGGGGATTGGTTAATGAAATCCCCTTGATGCGTCTATACTTCTCATGAGACAATCAATTCATGGGCCGATGCCATTAAAATTTTAGGTATTGACATGAGGTCTTGACAGGGTCTGATATTATACGTTTCCTCATCTAGGATAATTAATTAACCATGTAGATATTCGACTAGTAGAATATACATGTTTAAGATCCAGTACATAGATTATTAGAAGAAGTAAATACTTATGGAATGGTGTTTATTTATCCCTCGGTGATTTATTAGCTAGTGTATGTTTCACATTAGTTAATGATGAAACAAAATTTATTACCTTTATGCAAAACATTGATTATGTATCACTCATTGGTGTTAAATTTGTACTTGAATATTCATATGTCATACTTTTTAGAATGTCATTACTTATCATTCTGAATGATCATACATATAATTGAATCATGATTCCTCATAACTCTGTTAGAATATGTTGAAATTTTCCCTTATGACTCTTAGACTAAATGCTATGTTGTGATGTTTATGTGTCTGTATTCATTAAGAAAATGTTTTATCAGAAATTATAAAAGAATATTTTCAAATTTTATATTGTTATGTTATGATATTATTTTAAAACCCCTTACTAGGAATTCGTATAATAACCCTACATTTTGAAATCTATTTTTCTGGTATGAGTTTTTAGCCAAAGAAACATGTCAGAAGAGGATAGTTTCCCAGAACCTAAACCCAATCTATCCTCTGTATGGGACATGATGTGTAAAGTATCAGTGCATGGATTTTGTAAAAATTTACACATAATGTTTCAAGGCACCGGCTCTGGGTATTATGGGGTCGGTATATCACAGATGAAGAATATATTTTTAATATACCATTGGGGTTTTAAAATTTTATGTCACATGGACATTAGTTTTTTTAATAATATACCAAGTTATGGAATAAAATTAAGGTCACAATAATCAGGGGAAATGGAAGGAAATAATAATTCAGCTAAATACATCCAACCATTATAAAAATGAAAAACTATTCACCTCAAATTGATTTTAATATCTTTAAAACATATATGGAAATTATTTAAGAAGTGGTCATTATGATGTGCAGTTCAAGTTTATAGCTACTTAGAATGATTCAATTATCTCCACTTGAAGGAGGTCATAAAAGATGAATTAAAATAAAATGAAGATGGGAGCAAGTCCACCTTGAGGTGTTATGTAATGGAAGATACACATAATACATCCATGAATATAGTAGAAAAACTATAAAACCTAAATTAAAAATATTCTATTATGGAATGAAATAGAACTTCATTGAAAAATGAAATCATTCCAGGAATATTCAAGTCAATGAAATCAATATGATGAAATAATGTGAATTAATTTGAGAAAGACATGTTCATGGAAGGATTCTCTGGTAAAGAAGTTATGGACACTAAAAGAAACCTCTAAATAATAATTATTAGAAGATACAAGGATATATAGATGTTTTTAGTTTCTTGGATACACTCTAAAAAAATTCATAAGATGTCCACTAGAGTAGGAGAAATTTTTGAACAAAAAGTTGAAATATTCATAAAAAAATTATGTGTGGAAGAAAAATAATCATAAGGGAAAGGATAAACATATTCAAAAAAAAGTCATGAATGTATGGAAAGAATAGTTTGAAGCAGAAAGGAATATATATAAAGAAGAAAAGAGGACTCCATGCACTGTTCTAGTGGAATAAAAAAAGAAAACCCCAACAAATGAAAAAACTAAAAGGAAATGAAGTCCATGTAGACTGAGGATGTTAGTAGATCTAAAATTACGGGTAACTGAATGATAAAAAAGGGATCTAAAATGAATGTAGTTTCATTTTTTTAACATATTCTCAACACTAATACTCTAATAAGAATACTGAGATCCATTATATTCCCTGGTAAGATTCATTGAGGTTCAATAAATAAGGGAATTAAAGGTGATGTAATTTAGGGAGATCCATGAAATTATTTTTGATATATTTCACCACTTAAGGAGGGGTTAATATGAAGCTATTTATTCTATAGAAATTATAAGTTAAAGTAAAATATATCACTTTATAAACAATAAAGGAACTAAATAACTAAATACACAAAATCTAGTGGGTCAAATATTGATATACTCGAATTATAAAACAGTAGATGATAATGATGCAGTTATTGATTGAGTAAATATAGAGAATTTAACATTATATCATCTATTTTGTTTAGATTATATAGACTCCCATTTTCATCTAGAACCATCTGTTTAAACAAAAAGTGAGAAATGATAATTTATGAAAAAGTATAAATTTTATTTTAAATGATGAGAAACCTAACATTTTTGGATTGAATTTTTATTGCATTGTTGATATTGTTATAGTAAAAAAGTTTAAGGAATATTATTCAAGATTAACCTTGGAATAAGTTATGTCTAGTGGCATCACTTAATGGAAAATATATGGGAAAATATAATATTAATATATATAACCCTTAGTTTATACAATAATAATTTCTCCAAAATACTTATTGTTTTTTATTTATACATCACTAATCTAAGAGTTGTGATTTTATCATTCCCTTTAATTATTTAATGTTTACATTCAATTCAATTGAATGAATGGGGAGAAGATGAAAAATAATAAATAACAATCTCAATCACTACAATATTTTAATATGGGTAATTCAATTTCAAATCACAAAGGGGGAGAGAAAATCAATGAATAAGTTTACGTATAAAAACTACATTGAATGTATTATAAATTAGGGTGAGAGTGAAATCATTTCCTTAAAGGAAACTTTGATAATGAAAATATATAAAGGGGGATTATAATATCCATCATATTATAATGATAATGATATATTGTATTCATTGTTAATAGTTTTTTGTAATGTCATTGACTATGTTGAAGCCGAGTTTTCTGATATATGTTTTAGAAGTAAGACCATTATAAGTTAATAATAGAGAATGTGGAACTGTTAGATTAAGGAAAACCATATATACAAGAACTACCTCTATAATATGATAGATAGGATGATTATATGATCTAAATAGATGATAGGAGGAGCTCATTTCATTAGAAGTACTGATGTGAAGTGAATTAATTGTTGTTGATGAGATAATTTCGAATTCATAAAGATAAAAATATCTGAAATAACCTATAAACATGGGATGGTTTTTTTTACAAAAAATAATTTTATTAAAAAAATTCTAAAGGACATAGAATAATTTTCAAATTCATATTACATTAGAAAAGTAATTTCATCAGATAATGATATCTGGATGAAAATAACACGTAAATAATATTATATTATTCCTTAAAAGAAAGAAAAAGTGTTTAATTTGTAAGAATAACTATCTACAATAAGAACATTAAAAAAATTTTCCATGGGATATTATAAACATACCATTTAATGGTTATGCTAAAATATTTAGATAATGAAGAGACAATTAGTTATATTTGAGATTTTAATTAAATCTAGTAAAAAGGATTTATTGGTAGTTTCCCCATATACTTCTAGATAAAGAATAGTTTCATGGATAAAATGTTTTAGTGAACCTAGAAGTAGATAGAGGAAGGAAATTAATCATATGATATTATAATAAGATTCGTTTAATGATGTATGGCGAATGGTAAATCCATTAGAATCCACTTAGTGAATAAAGATTAGGGTTTCTAGATAATAGATCTCTCAAACATGGATCTTGTATAAGTATTGAAAAATCAATAATGAAGCCACTCAGTGATCATTAAAATAACCATGAATACTATAAGGATCATTCATCCTTACAAAGATATTTCTGATAATATTTTAGAAATTTCAAGAGTTTTAGTGTAATCTGTGAAACACTTGTAGAAGAATCATCACTAAAAGATATGAAGAAGGTAATATGATGGAAATTCTATAAAATATGAAGCTTCAATGTATGTAACGAATGTCATGCTAAAATGAATTTGATAGATGTGTATGTTATAGTATCACATGACGAGGTGAAATATATGAATTTTATGTAATGAATGACATGATAAAGTGTATATATATATATACAATGAAAATGTAATAAGTATCAGATTATATAAGTGAATCTATTTATTAATATGACGATTAGAAGTTGACTAGATGGGAATAAGAAGCTTCAAGTTGAATTAGACCTCTATAATGTTGAAACATATGAAGACCTCCATAAGAACATGAATTGTTTTGAGGTATTTTCAGACAACTAAAGGCTACAGAAGATTGATAAATAGTGGCAGAACTATTTTGGGAACCTACTGAAGTCCATAGCAGTCCATTGACTGAAATATGATTAGTCAAATTGGAGGAAGAAGTTTCAAAATGATGATTAGAATGATATATGATGATTTTATCCAACATGAATAATAATGAGGAGTTCAGATATCCAAGAAAAAAGAATCATAGTTTCATATGGGAAGTTTAGTTGAGTCTAGAAATGAAAAAGATCATAATTTCAGAATCTCATGGCCAGAAGTGAGTTGAACTAAATATACACCAAACCAATACTATATATAGAATAAATATAATCAGTAGTGGTTTCCATGTAACCTAGAATAAATATTTTGAATCCATAAAAATTATAAAAATGTTAATCTATACTTTGATTATTTCAATTTTAAAAAAATAATGTTCATGATTCTAATTGTCTATTGTAGAAGAGTTGGGGAAACATGAAGCATATATTTGTAGGAGATTTGATAAAAAAATGATAATATAATTAAAAGATATTAAAAGTGGTCTATTTAAGAGTTTAGAAGGAGGGAATTTCAAATTATTCCTATTTGTTCCCAATATTTATGATAGGATTATTTTGAATATAAATGGGGAATATAATATGAGTAAATGTTAAAAAAATAAAAATTTATTGAGTGAACTACTGAGATTATCAATTAATAAAAATAGAAGAAGATGATGTCCATGAATTGTCTGAAGGATTTAATTTGGTTAAATTGTTATAAGACAATATCTTAATGTTATAGTGAATTGGGAAAGTCCTCTTAATTCAGAAGAGTGGAACAAGGTGATCCAGACCATGATCAATATATCTCCATTTGATGTTCCATGTATTTTATATAAAGTCTCTTAAAGCTATGTAAATTCAATTTACTAAAAGTAGAATAAGGCCGATTTGCAATTTCTATAGTGGAAGAAGTTATAAGTGAAAACTTTTTCAAGATTGTGGAATATTAAAAACGAGAGAGAATCTGTATAATTAGAATTTAGGAGACCATGTGTATATTATTTTCACAGTAGGATAAGGATAATATCATTACATACCACTTCAAAAAATAATAAGATATTATTGAGAAATATTTGACTCGATGTTGATGCTCCTTTTCCTCACTTTTTCTAAAAGAATAGAAAGGAAAATACCTTAGCAAAAATTGATTAATCCTTTGAAGAAAACATCAAAAATCAACAAAGTCATGAACATGGAGTCAAATACCCTTGGGTCACGCAAGTTCCCTCATGGTCGTGCATGTACACTTACGCACCGCCTAATGGTCTTGGAAGTGACTTGCGCGCCCTCTTTGAAAACCACCTGGGGTCTTCTCTAGCCTATAAATACCCTTGTTCCCCCCCCCATTTGAGGATGAAAAATTCCAGAACCTCCAAATTGAGCTCCCGGTGCCCTAGTCTCTTCTCAAAGCTTCTGAAGACTTCTAATGTAATTTCTTACCTAGAACTGAAGATCTAATGAGGGGGAGGAAGGCCTAAGTATTGAAACTAATCAACACTTGCATGCCTGAGTGGCCAACCCTTAAGGGAACTGGCCACACTTTCTCGCCGCCCTAATCCTTCACCAAAACATTCTCACCATCTTCTGGAAAGCCTCTAGGTATAACAAAAAGGGTTTGGGCCAAGTCTCCTCCAAGTATTACCCTAAGAGTTAAAAATCACGTGATTACCCATGTGTCGCGCAGGCATACCTACGCGACCAGGACTTGTACACCCACACAGTACCTGTGCGCCTGCCAGGACTTGCGCGCCCATGTCTTTTTGGGTGCCTCTCTTGCCTATTTCACTTCTCTTACACCTATCCACTTCTCCTCTTCAAGATTAAGCCTCAGAACTCTCTCCAAATCCATTTATGGTATGATTTCCTTGTTGGCTTCCTTATCTGAAAAGAATTCAGTGGAGCATCTCTCAAAACCTAGTGATTTACACATCTTTACATCGCTAAAGTTATATAGTTCATTTATTGAACCTCATCCTTTAAAAATGATAGAATCTTTAACATGGGCCTACTTTTCAAGAGTAATCCCTAGTGAAAATTCTCATTAATATTTGGGCATCCTCCTTAGGAGTAATCCCCAAGTCCTCATTAGTTGGGGCATCCTCCTTAGGAGTAATCCCCAAGTCCTCATTAATTTGAGCATCCTCCTTACGAGTAACCCCCAAGTCCCTTAATTCTAAAATTCCCTTAACCTAAGCCTCATCTTTAGGAGTAAGACTCAGTCTTAATTTCTCTTAACCATTCCTAATTTACTTTTGTTCTAGGCTTCTGTCTGAGGAGAAAAACCCAATCATAAGTCCCCTCCAAACATGGGCATCTTCCTTAGGCGTAAGCCCCAAGATTAGAGTATCCAAATCTCCATAAAGCAAAAATACCATTACGGACCATGTTCCTGGATTTCATCCTTGAATTAAATCTTTATCTTAATTTGTTTGGACAGTCATACATACATAAGCCCCATGTCATTTCTTAGGATTCCATCTTTCATGGCTCAATTGTCTGATTTTACCAATACCTCTTGTTTCTCACACCGAGCATGACTAACATGATCTTAGAGTGTAAAAGTAATTATGACATCTTTCCTTAAGGCATGAATCATATATAAATATCATACTCCCTTACTCAAACTACGTGGGTTTTGATTCCTTTTCTAAAAAAAGGATATGTAGGTATCCTATCTGTGGGTACGATACCAACTCTGAAATAATCTATGTCCTTCTGAATGACAGTAAACTTCAAGTGCCCAATTGAGTGGCTTTAAAACCAGTATGGTCATCATAATGACCAAGAGATATCTATATAATATATTAAAGAATACCATTGACTATGAATCTCTAACAAATATAGATGATTCTCTATTGATGAAGAACCTCAAATACATATAAATGATTCTCTAAATTTCCTATATTTTAATCATTGATTGACAGATCTAAAGGAAATCTCATTTTATACTTGGTAATTTAATACGGATTCACAAACATAACATAAATCTATAAAGAGAGTCCCAGAGTAGACAATAATTCCCCTCAGAAAGGTATGATGAGTCCAACCTCGCATCCTCTCGACCAATGAAAATTCATAAGCCTCGTCAGTCCACATCTAATGTCCGACTACCTTTGGAAAGTAGGTTCAAATGGATATGTAATGATTGGATGTTTCTGGTTCTACGGAATAAACCGTTAGAAACCGATTGGAATGTTTGAACCTTAAATCAACGAGGTCATCTCCAATTACAGAGGAAACAAAAAATGGTGAACCCGACGTGAATCCTTAACCAAATTAATATGATATTTTACCAATTTGTTAGGCCCCTATTTAAACTCAATGAGTGGGCCAACAAAGCAATCAAAAACATTTTTTCTCATCCAAAAGATGTTGTGGACAGACTTATCTTGATTACTTCTGTTACATCAAATAGGCACTCTTTTCCAAAGATCTTCTGCATTACGAGAATGTATTTTCTTTAGTCCACATCTATGAATACCTCTGCTGTAAATGCCACTACTGCTACTCCTACTGGATCATTGTCTGCTCTGAGGACGATATCACCTACTCAGCGTCTTCAATGCTGGGTATCAAACACGTTGGTTAAGGAGTACCGTCAAAACGGTACTATTCTGACTCTGGAGGCTGCTCGACAAGCCCTCCAAGTAAATATCTTACATCGGTCATCCAGACAACGATGACCAATGATTAAGAAGCAGGTGGTGCCAACCACTGTTTTCAACTATTTCGGTTCGTTATCCCCGGAACGCAATCCCCATTCCCTCCCATATTCTGGGGAGGTGAATGAGAAAGTCCCTCTGGGCCTTAATTCAAAGAGACATGAGTCCTTCTTGAGGGATCCCATCAAAAATCGCCGCCAAACTCGTGTAGTAGTGTGCCCTCAACATGATGAGGGTATCATCTCCAGGCGTTCGGCTCAGGTTCCTCTAACCAGAAGAGGCAATATGAATCACCAGATGCGAAATATGGTCAACAGTGAGCAGTTTCTCATCTCTTCTATATCCAGAGAAGTCCACCAACCTAACTTGGTGGAAAGCAATGAGCGAGAACATACACCCATCTGTTTTAATCCCGTTTTCCAACAGACTCGTCTGGCAGCAGCACGCCAATCCTGCCAGGCAATTTCGGCGGTGTACTATACGCAGGAACATACATCTATTTATAAGTCATCAGCTAGTCAGCAGGCTCGTCTGACTACATATGATGGATCTCGTCAACCACGTTCGGAGAAGTACAATCAGCAGGCACATAAACATGCTAGTATTAATCAAGCCTACCAACAGTCTTGTTTGGTAGCACCAGGAGAGTTCATTTGGAAAGCTCCAGTGACACATATGAGGCAGACTCAACTCTATGTCCCTACACTTCAGTACTGTCAGGCTTCACTAACAGGAAAAGGAGGACAAGAGAAGGAACACACACCTACTCCATGCACGGAATGGATGTATATCCCCATTCCGGCAGCTAAAGTCACCAAGAATATTCTATCAATGGTGAAAGAGCATAAGAAAATCCCTGCTTATATCTTGGATGCCTATCAAGATATTATAACAGCTTCAGCAGCATCACAAGGAAAGAAATGAAAATCTATCCCTACCAGTGGAGTGACTCATCAACAGATCACTCCGGAGCAGATACACACCTCTGTTCTAGTCCTAAAGGGTTGTGGGGCGTACTCCCCCATATCATACGGACATCCATGTCAGGCACATACACCTGATTTGAGTGGAGATCATCAGCCTAACCAGGCCATATCTCTTAATCAGGCACATAAACCTTCTCAGAGTAGCCACTTTCATCAACAAGTTGTTTCCAAGGTGAGTAAAATGGCATCTAAGAAGAAGACCCGCACAACATAGTCATGAAATCAAGAGCTAATCTGTAACAAATCCTTTCTCAATGATGGAGTTTTTGAAGCCCTTATACAGTTATCTGTTGGAATCCAAGATTATACTCCCTTATTTCCCAATAGTGGGAACATTAATTATGATGGTCTTCAATAGACACTTCCTCATGAAGGATTTCTTCATGACAGTTCGGTCGATATTGAAGTTTCGTCTTCATATGAGAGCTACAATAACCCTTTGTGTGTCCAGAAGACCAAGGAGAAAGAGATCTCATCTTTTTCTATAACCCACTATGGTGGTCCTCCCCATAATGATGAATTTCACAGCGAAAGTCCTCTCCAAATTAGTGATGCACATTGCCTCGAAAATACTCCAGTGGACAATGTAGTGCGGAGAAAGCCCTCTTATCTTGAGGCACTTGAAAATACAAAACTTGTCATTTCTGAAGCTTCATCACTAGCAGGTGAAATACTTTCTTGATCATGAAGATAGCCTGGGGTGTAGGTCATTCTCTAAACCACCCCCAGATGCTTCATCTTCTAGTTTGATCAGATAATTCTCTACCAATCATGTTGAATCAAATGAAGCAACAAGGAAGCGCCATCTCTAGTCTAATCAGGTAGTAGAATCTTCATTGAATGATAAAGAGGAAGTACTGAATATGAGAAAACATCTTGCGAAAGGTGAAGTGCCAATCATGTTTTGGCCTTTGGATGATTCTCAGTATGACATTTCAGAGATATTGATTGAAGATGGAATTAATGACATTCGTCTCAACATATGGAAAACTCTTTTTTAGTGGAAAAAGAAATTAATATCTTATGATGAATATAAAAATCATGTTAAGATAATAGAAGGGTTACAACATCAAATTGACTTGGTATCTCTATCAGTCTCTCTATATCCGAAGGCTGAAAAGCAGCAGAGAGCCATTCAATGTTCATGCCTTGGCGCACTAAGAATATTGGACCAGTTAATTGACAATGCCCCATATGGTATTCATATCAGGGGATGGGGTGTTCATGGAGCACTACATTTCACTGTACTCTCCAATCAACAAATCCCACCAAAGGTGGTTTCATGCAATGTTATCTCCCAGAATTGGCCACATCTGGCAGGTTTTGTTCAAAATCAAAGGCTTGCCCAAGAACAGGCCTCGACTAGTTTTTCTCAATGTCAAGAATATAGAGAATAAGTTATTGAATTGCTCTTGAATCAAGAAAATTAGAATATTGAACAGGCCTCTCGTATGGAGCAAGAACATCTTCAAGTGACAGAAGTGTCATAAATCATCCAACGGTATTTTAAACCAGGTGATAAAATTGGATGTCGATTGATGCATCCAGATAATTTTCGGACTATGGTCCACAAGATCAGGAGAGATTTTAAGAAAGTCTCAGACATAGCAAGTCAAGAGCCAACCCATCTTTCCAGACTGGGGACTCTTTTAACCCAACCCTTGGAATCAACAAATAGGATTTGAGGTGTTGAGTAGGAAGGGCAGGAATAGCCCCAGTCCACCGGACTGGGGACTTTTTCAAATCCTCAATTCCTCCCTCAAAAAAAGTTAGTTTCTTTCAATTAGGGAAGAAGTCCCAAGAGGAACTAAGATCCAAGTTATCAGGAGATTCAATCCAAATTAATGTTCATCAAGAAGTTCCTGAGAGATCGAATCAACAAAATAAAATGTCTAATCAAAGACAAGGCAGAGGACAATATCACAAAAATGCTGATAGAAGGGATGCAATGCATTATGAATCAATTAATTTCATCAATTCCGTTGTTGTTGATCCACCAGATGAGGTTCACTCAAAGGGATCAGATGAAGAGGTTCATGCTCAAGAAGTTGTATGCAAAAACACAAATTAAGAAGGTGTGCGTACATGAAATCAAATGATTACTCAGAACCTAGGTAATCCTTCAAATAACCCACTTCCCCCTCTCTGAAAGGGATCCATCAAGGGTAAAGGAAAGAATCAGGTTACATAACCTTCCACTGGAGAAGGCCAATCGCTCTCACTAGAGAAAAGGTTCGCACAACAGGATGAAGAAATGAAGGAATTAAGGAAGATGAATGCAAATCTACTTCGGGGTATTATTCCTCCTAAGTGTGCTGGAGTCAGTCATCCAAGGGAGTTTGTTGCAGCTACTGAGATGGATCAAGAATATCCTCCTCTATCAGTACACCCTCACAGGTCAAATCATATTGGTCAAGTACAAAAACAATCAGCAGTGCTACCATCGGTTGCAGTACCAGCTATCATACCTGTCCAAGCTCCATTCATTGCACCTGCCCAAGTCCAAGTTCAACCAGATGTTTCTCTAAAGTTAATAACTACCATTGAGTCATTAATAGCTCAGTTAATGACTATAGAAGGGAAGTGTTCATAGGTTCAACCAGAAAATAGAGTTTACCCTGAATGGGAAGATTCAATCCCCCCCCATCAAGTTTTGGGAACCCTGTATTCCCTATTTTCAATGGATCAGGTGATCCCTAACAATATTTGACGCATTACGTGTCTTTTTGTGATCCTATGATGGGAACTCCCGAATAGCAAGAAACAGTGAAACTCAGATTCTTCATGCAATCCTTGCAAGGACCAACTCTTTTTTAGTATACAAGTTTGAAATCCCGGTCAATTACTGGATGGGAAGATCTCTGTCAACGATTTCTTCTTCAATTCAGCTGAACATTGCCAAATAAAACATTTTTTGATCTTACAAACTGTAAGAAAAGGGAAAATGAAAGGGTTTCAGATTTCATTGCTCGCTGGAAGGTATTAACATATTCTCTAAGCTTATCATTCTCTCAAGAAGAACTGTTGCCAATCTATGTGGAAAATCTGTGTGATGAATTATGCATGCCTTTGATCCCTGTAAAATACACAGGATGGTTTCGATAACTTACTTCAACCACTCAGTAGATTGAAGATTCCATTATACAGACTAAGGATAAATCTCGTGTAATTCCATCAGTCCCAGGAAGAAGAATGGGTAAAGAAAATACTGCTACAATTATTCTTAAGCAAGCACTTGAACCTACTTCTACTTCAAAACCAACATATTACCAAAGGGCTCCACCTTTTAAGCGTCAACAAAAGAGGCCGTTTCATCCAGAAAATCAAATAGAACAATGATAAAAATAGTTTGATGGGTTTAAGAGTAAAGTTTATTCTTTCCAAAATGAACAAGTTCTTGGTTACTTCATTTCGACCTTGGAGAATAATTTGGTTCAGCTTATGATGCCCAAGAGGCCAACCAAGGAAAGAGATGAAGATCGTCCCCATTATTGCCCCTTTCATCAAATGTTGGGGCATCCTATCCAGGAGTTTTTTGTCTTCAAAGACCTCCTGCAAAAGATGGTCGACTCGGGACAAGTCAAAATAAAAGGCTCTTCAACCCAGGTAGCATGTGTTACTGCTACAGTTCCAGAGGAAAAAGGCGAATGGCAAGAAGTCAAAAGAAAAAATGTGCAAAAATATGATGATTGGATGGTCAGGAAAATGATCAACCGAACTCATGCCATTTTGCGAACTCAATTGAAGAAACCAATTATGTCTTATGCTATGGATGCCACAACAAAAACCTCTTCATCAGAGGGAAAATCCTCAAAAGGGAAACACAATTCCAAGAAAGAGGAATAACCAGAAGAAGATGAGTATGTGGAAAAGCCTAAGTTGTCTTTAACTCTGGAAGATTTCATGCCATCTACTTCAAAGAAACAGGCACCACCCCACCAAGCGGTAGAGCCTAAATTGGCTAGTCAGGAAGAGTCTTCATCGGATGAAGAGTTAATCTTTGGTTCTGTTAATATGATTCATTTAACAGATTCTTATGCCTATCATAGTTTCGATTTTGATGAGCCTAAGTTCCCTGTATTAAACAGAGGAATTATAGGATGTTCCAGGGGTCTGGGATACAAAGGAAGACATGGATATCCCTGAATCCACTATTCTAATTCCACCCCTTCTAGAACTGTGTACGCAGCAGAAACTCGTGGTAGAGCCCTTTAGCAAGCTCAACAAGAACAAGCAAGTTCTTCCACCAATAGCTAATTCAGTCATGGAACAGTTATTCTGGAGGATCGGTTGGGGGTTTCATCTTCATCCTCTCAACAATTAATTGGATCTAATTGGTCTAATATTCCAAAGGAAGGAATATTTCCAACTCCTATCCCAATACAAGATGCATCAACTTTCAAAGCATCAACTTTCAAGGTACCTGCTAAACCACATGTTCCTATTGGGAAACACAGATCTATGGATCAAAACTACGATGTATTGAAACATCTGTCCCAATTACCGGCCAAGTTATCAATTTTGGATTCTTTGAAGCTGTCAAATGATCTTCGAGAGACACTCATTGAGGCTTTGTCAAGTCCTCAGGAGTTTGAAATGAAAATTACTGCAGCTGAAGTCTATCACGTAGAGAATAATATTGTGGAATGCAATGTAGTGATATCTTTCACAGATGAAGATGAAGATGATGTCGTAAATGGGAATTTTAGACCTTTGTAATTATCTGGAAAGGTCAATGTTGTAGACATCTGAAAAACTAACATTGATAATGGTTCAGGAGTCAACCTCATGCCCATTCGTACACTTCGTCGATTCAGTCTCACAGAATCTGATTTATCTCCTTCTACTATGATGTTACAAAGATATGATAAAAATTAATATGAACCACTGAGTGAGATTACACTCAGAACTCAGTTTGGAGATCTTGTATCCAATTCATATTTCATGGTTGTTGATCAAGACTCAGCCTTCAACATCTTGCTTGGAAGACCCTGGCTACATCAACATGCGGCAATCCCACCATCATACCATCAATGTCTAAATTTTTGTTTCTATGGTCAAGTTGGGACATTTTATGGTGATAATTCCCTGTTCAAGACATGTGAATCTAAATACATTGAGGTGGAATTCTACCACCTGAAGGGGAAGGAGGAATCCACATTAAGGTATAGTACCAAAGTTAATGCTCCGTATGGTTTGGAAAAGATTCCAGTAAACCCATTAGCACATGTGAGTACAGATTATGCGTTGCATATCAGTCAAATTGAAAGGATAGACCCAAACAAAAATACTATTATGGAAAGATATATAATGTCAATTACGAAAATTGATCCTGACAACATTGGAGAAATTGGTGATCCACCTGGCAATGATGAAAGCTCAAATGGAGATGTGTTCATTTCATCTGCTAAAATCCAACAAGTCTATACTTCTCCAACCAGGCTAGAAGAAGTTATAGAAATTCCAGAGGTGAACGATGATGTTTATTCTCAATCCATCATATCCTCTTTATTTCCCAAGGAAGACGCTTCATCATCAATTGGGTCAGAAATGGAAGCTTCTTCTTCAAGATGTTCAAATTTTAACATCTCTTCTGATCATGAAAATTATGCTTCATCATCTACTATGCAAGTAGAAACAAAAGTGATAAAACATGTTGAAGAAGAAGAGGAAGATCTCAGATATGCCCCTCCATCATTTGAAGAGGGTATCTCTACCATTGTGGATGAACTCAGAGAAATCAATCTGGGTACAAAATAAGGTCCACGTCCCACTTTAAACAGTGCGTCCATGACTCTTGAAGAACAAGAGATGTATATTTCTTTTTTAAAGAAAAATCAAGACATATTTTCTTGGAACTATACAGAGATTCTTGGGATTGATCCTGATGTTGTTACTCATCATTTGGGTTTACCAGAAGAACATCGAGGATTTAAGCAAGCCGCAAGAAGAACACACCCAACTTATGCTTCCCAAATTGAAGCTGAAGTGGATAATATTATCAAAGGTAACTTCTTTATATAAGTTCAATATCCCATGTGGTTGGCTAATATTGTCCCTGTGAAGAAGAAAAACAGACAAATTATAGTTTTCATCGATTTCAGAGATCTTAATCGGCATTGTCCTAAGGATGATTTTCCAGTTCCAATTTCAGAACTTTTAATCGATTCAACAGCTGTCTCTGAAGCACTTTCCTTCATGGATGGATATTATAGATATAATCAAATCCGAATGGCTCAAGAAGATGAGGAATCCATAGCCTTCAGATCCACTCAGGGTGTGTTTTGATATCCGGAAATGCCCTTTGGTTTAAAGAATGCAGGCGCAACATATTAGCGTGCCATGCATCGTATCTTAAAACCCTTTTAGGGAAGTTTGTTGAATGTTATGTGGAAGATTTGGTGGTCAAATAAAAACAAAATTCTAATCACTTGGACGATTTGGATGTCATATTTTTCAAGCTTCGACAACATAATTTGAAGATGAACCACTTAAAATGTCCTTTTGGGGTAACCTCAGGGAAATTTCTTGGCTTTGTTGTACACCATCGTGTTACCGAAGTCGATCTTGAGAAGACCAAGTCAATCCCTGGTATGTCACCTACTCAAAATTTGAAATAATTAAGAGGACTTCAAGGACACTTAGCCTATATTCGGCGTTTTATCGCCAATTTGGCAGGAAAAATTTTACCCTTCACCAAATTGATGAATATGGGAGTCACTTACCAGTGGACTGAAGAATGTCAAGAGGCATTCGATATTCTCATGAAATACCTCTTGAGTCCACTGGTACTCATGCCACCTGTTGATGGAAGACCACATATCCTCTACGTGACAGCTCTAGAGAGATCATTGGGTGTCTTTCTTGCTCAGAAGAATGATGTTGGGAATGGAAATAGCCTCTACTATCTCAGTTGAACTATACTTGAAGTAGAAACACGGTATTCAAATATTGAGAAGTGATGGCTGGAATTAATATTTGTAGTTCAGATGTTGAGACACTACCTACAACATCACGAGGTCCAATTGGTATCTCTCAATAAACCGCTCAAATTCATCTTTAGTCGTCCAATTCTTACAGGACGTCGGGAAAAGTGGGCAGTTATTTTGCAGCAATTCGACATTCAGTATGTGTCTCAACTGAAATAAAGGGCCAAGCTCTGGTTGATTTCCTTGCTGAACATCCTTCATTGGAAGATACATATTCGGATATAGAACTCCCTGATGAGGACGTCTTCTCTATCCAGGACAGTCCTCATGTATGGGAAATGTCTTTTGATGGTACTTCTAGAAGTCCAACAGGGTAGAAAATGGAAGATCCTAAATTCAACAAGGTTCGATTAAGAGTTATTCTTATTTCCCCAAAAGAGGAAGTGTCACATTATTCCTTCTTATTGTGGGAAGGTGGTACCAATAATGAAGCAGAATTCCAAGCTCTCATCGCAGGATTAGAGTTGGCACTTCAAGCACAAGTGAATTACTTAAAGGTGAAAGGTGATTCAGACTTGGTAATCAAACAAGTCAATGGGTATTATGCAATCAGAAAATAAGAATTGATCCCTTTATATGATTACGTCCGAGTGTTAAAGGCGGAATTTCCTACGGAACTGACATTTTCTTATGTCCCGTGATCACAAAATGCCCAGGCTGATGCACTGGCTAATATATCCATAGCTCTGGCAGATCCCAATCGGGATGAGACAACCATCAGTATTGCCCACCTTCATGCAATTTTACCTTATTTTCGAACCAGAACAGAGGAGATCAATGAAATTATTCCTATTCCTAAACTGTTTGTTCATACTACAGGATGGATGACACCTATTAGGGAATACCTTCAAAATGGAACACTTCCACCTGATAGAGCTGGGAAAGAATAGATCCGGCGATGTGTGGTCAATTTTACTCTTTATGATGGCCCAGATCACCTAGAAAAAATTCATTATAAGAGTGTTTTTTATTGAGTTCTCTTCAGATGCATTGATGGTGAAGATACAATGGTGATCATGAAAGAAGTGCATGCAGGAGTCTGTGGTGCCCACTAGTCTAGACATAGACTATCTGATCAGATTCGAAGGCTTGGTTACTTTTGGCCTTCAATGATACAAGATTGTGTTGATTTCACAAAGAAGTGTCCTTAATGAAAAATACATGCCAATTTCATTCATCAAAATCCAGAGTTTCTTCATACATCTAAGTAGTCATGGCCATTTTCCACATGGGGAATGGATGTGGTGGGACCTTACCCTTCAGCTATGGATAAGCAGTTTAAGTATATTCATACTACTACTGACTTCTTTTTCTAAATGGGTAGAGGCAATACCTCTCAATGAATTTAGTTCTAAAACCATTGTTAGCTTCATCAAGTATAACAAAATTACCAGATTTGGTGTCCCTCGTAACATATTGATGGACAAGGGCACCGTCTTCTCTTCATCCGAGATGAAGAAGTTGTATCAAGAATAAAACATCAAATCCAACAATTCATCTCAGTATCATGCAGCAGACAATTGACAGATAGAAGCCTCTAATAAGACTCTTTCAAACATACTGCAAAATGGATAAAGATAAGAAGTCATGCCCTAACAAACTCTTTCATGCTTTATGGGATTATCGGACTACCACCCGCACTGCAACGTGGTCAACTCCATATTCATTAGAATATGCAACAAAAGCAGTCTTGCCTATTAAAGTTCAAATACCCTCGCTCAGAGTAGGTATTTGTGATCAGTCATCTACAGATGAATAATCTCAAAATCTATTGGAGGAATTGGAACGGTTAGATGAGAAAATATTGTGCACACTGCACTACTTGGAATTTTATCAGAATTGAATAGCACGAGCATTCAACAAAAAAGTTTGTCTTCGTTCATTCATTCATGGATAAATGGTATTGGTTCTTAGAACTCCAATGATACCATGAAATAAACTTCCCAAGCTTAAACCAAAATGGGAAGGACCTTATTCAATACATAAGGTCTACTCCAATAAAGATTATTCTTTAATATCAGTGGATGGAGAACTCATCACGACTCCAAACAATGCCAGATTTATGAAGAATTATTTTCTATAAACATAAAATACATAACCAATGGCCCATACATATGACCTTAATCTATTTTTATAACATTCGTCCCACGCGACGTTAAATTGTGACGTCCTAACTACATGACGCTAAACTGTACAGAAGTCTCTTATGTCTAGCAAGACCTTAAACTACACCATCTACAGTCCATGCATACAACCTTAAAATATTTGAATGTCCCTTTCATAAAGCACGACGTTAAAATACACCATCTGGAGTCCATGCATATGACTTCAAACTGTTTTCATTTCTTTCATCCCACATGACGTTAAACTGTAATGTCCTAGCTACATGACGCTAAACTGTAAAGAAGTCCCTTACATCCAGAAAGACGTTAAACTCCATAACCAATGGTACATACTTACGACTCTAAACTGTTTTCATTTTTCGTCCAACATGACACTAAACTGTATCGTACCTTTTTTGTCCAACATGACGTTAAACTGTGAAAAAGTCCCTAATATGCCCAACATGATGTTAAACGGTGTACTATTTTGTACTTACAACATGACATTAAACTGCACGGTCATCCTTTCGTCCAACATTATGTTAAACTATATTGTCTCCATCATCCTAGCTACCTAACGCTAAACTGTACAGAAGTCCTTTAAGACTTCCTACATGACATTGAACCGTACATTGTCCCTACTACATGTCATTAAACTGTGCAGCACCAATATTCCTAACTACAAGACTTTAAACTACATAATCCCTTCATATGTCCTACATGACATTAAACTATTCCTCATTAGGGTTGTTTCTACCTACTATTTCTCACACCGAGTATGACTCACATGAGATTAGAGAAAAATTCAACCATAACACTCTCTCTAGGCCGCTAACCACGCATAAGTCCCAATATCATTTTTTATGTCATTGTCCCCAAGAACAACTTGATAACTAATTCGTTATTTAATTGAACTATGCAGACTTTGATCTTTCCTTCTAGGCTGGGTACATAGGCAACCTCCCAAGGTTCAATCCCAAAACCAATCTCTTCATATCAGTTCACCTCCATCTCATATGATGTTGATTCATGAAACTTCCCCCAGAATCAGTATCTTTACATTGGTTCACCTCTGTCCTTGCTATACGACATTAAACTGTACAATACATTTGTCATGTACAACAATAAACTACAATATTCTTTGATACTCTCACCTGATAGGGAATCATTATTTTAATTGATTTTCAATCATGTTTTATTCCAAAGCCTATGTGCATACATGGTAATGCCTGACCCTTTTATTTTACGTCAAACCATCATTGCACTAAAGTCCCCTTTCACCCTTCACATGTATGAACCAAATCTTTACAGAGGGAATTTATAGAACTATGTGGGCTTGATTCCCATCCTTATGGGATACGTAGGAACGTTCGAGTGTCCCTCGAATCCATCCCCAAGTCTTTTTGGCCTAACCCAAATTCCACTTTCATTCCCTTGACTAAAAATTACCCATGAAAACACACACTGTGTATTTCTTATAATGGTCTGAGCTCTATGACCACAAACTAAGATCTCCAATACTTTTTTCCCATACAACATTAAACTGCAGTTTAAGAACTACATATGGCTTGATTCCCATCCTTATGGGATACGTAGTGAAGTCCAAAATTTCAATTCAGGACCCAACCACAATGTGATTATGGTTAGCATTGATCTATGTATCTTTACATACATTGAAAAATACCCATTTTTATGTGTCATAATCCTAACCTTAAATATTTTCATATCTTCATAACCCTTTTTTCTGACTTCTAGTCCCCAAAATGTCCAAATTCTGAAAATTCTTTTTCCTAACCATGCAGCACGTGCCCTTAGGCGGCCTTGCATAAACAGTCTACATAACAGACCTATCAGCCAAAAGATGCTATTATTTGACTATGCAGCCAATGCCCTTAGGCGGCCCTGCATAATTAAACCCCCTAACGGGTTTGTTAAATAATGGTAACTTCATTCGTATGAAAAAAACCTCTTTTTGTCCTTAGATGTCTTAACGACGATCTGTAGGGATCCACAAAAATAGTCATTCTTTACATATTTGTCTCATACTCTTTTTCATGATCTGAAATTATTCAAGTCTATGGTTTATATTTTCCCTTCCCTACATTTGGGTCAGACCTTCGTAGGAGTGACATTCATCGAGTTCTTAAACAATCTTGTTTGGAAATATCTTCTCCATATTCAAGTACCTCTTTCTATACAGAAAACTCCATACTTTGGAAAATTTGAATCTCCATAAACATTCACTGGCTTTTTAGCAGTAGAAAAGTAACTTTCTGAGATTTCATTTTTCGGAATATGCTGCACGTTCCCTTAGGCGGCCTTTCATAAACAAGTCTACATAACGGACCTGTCAGCCAAAAGATACTATTATTTGACTATGCATCCAATTCCCTTAGGTGTCCCTCAATAATTCAACCCCCAAACGGGTTTTTTAAATAATGGTAACTTTATTCTTGGGAACTACTTCTTCTAATGCCTTTTAGCTCTTTTTCATATCATTCCTCAGATTCAAATTTTCTTAAGTCATAGTTTACATATTTTCCCTCATACATGAGTATGGTAATATGTTTTTAGATAAATTTTCAAGGAATTGAGTCACTTCTAATTCACTCGATCAAAGCTATTTCGACCTTAAACATTATCCTTTTTTATGTCTGACGTGCATGAATTTAAACTGCCCACAATAGACAATGGAACTCTAAACAAAAGTCAAGTTCCAGCTCACTAAACATACATTTTGTATGATTTAGGTAATATTGGGAAATTAAAAAATTCGATGTTTGTATGGTTATTTATAATAATACTAGTAAAAATCAAACTATGATTACTAGGCCCATTAACTTAGGTAAAATCTAAAGAAGGTAGCAGAAAAGTATGTGCACAAGTGATTGAAGATGAAAGCATTCATTCCATTTGATGCACAAGAATTATAAGTACATCCACAGACTGGTGTCTCTTTTCTTTTCTATGAAATTACAGGAGGTTGTCAACATAAGTCTTCACTTGATGAACAACATCTCGAGCTTCATCAGCAGCTACATGAAGCTCATGCACCTGAACAACTTCACTCTTTTCAGCCTGATGGAGTGCTTTCTTGGCATCCGTGATGTCCTTAATACCATTCGTTTGACCTCCCTCCAATGAATTATTGAGTAGGTCAAGTTCCACTGTAACAGCGTCTAACTATTGCTAAAGGTGCATTTACTGGACAACTTTATCTTTGATCTTATGCTTCAACTCCTTCATCTTGGCAGCATAGTCAGCCTCAGATCGGGATACCGCAGCCTCAAATCCACTAATATTGGCAGACAATTTCACCCTGGTAAGATCTTCGTGACACTTTTGCTTCTGCTCCCTCCATAAAATGACATGTTTCACCGCGGCATGGATCTTTTCAAATCCAAAACTGCCAAGTCCCAATATGAAAAATAGGGATGAATGTTGGGGAATCTTCTATGGTAGATCCTCTAGAGGAAATTCATATATGATTTCCAATATGTTCTTCCACACCTTGCGTCGTGAAAATTGGAACACCTTTTGAACTTCCGGGTCCGATTCAGCATCACTGTCACAGGGGGGAGTAAAATCTGGGATTAATGCACTTAGGGAAGTGCCCTGTTCTGCTCCTCCCCCTAACCTGAGCTTCTTCACTTTCAATTCCCATTGGGGCGGAGGCTGAGGTCTCACCTCCGGATCTATCCACTGTAATTGATGGCCCTGTATAATTAATTGAAATAATTGGTTAGTTTCAAAGGATAACAAAAGAATCGGTTGTATTTCAAATTAAGCATAATCAAAATTATTGTTATTCCTTACCCAACGGTAGATCAGAAACCTGATAAGGTTCCTCCCCATCTTTCTTAGCTTCGACAAGATTTTTAAGATGAGTATGAGGAAGACCTATTGGGTTCAGCTCAACTTGTGCTAATGTCTCGGCAACGGAAGGGTTTTCTGTACCCTCTTCAAGAATGGGTAGTTCATCAGCTTGCTCAGACAAAACTGCACATTTGAACCAACCATGATTAGACATGAAATAAGAATTTATTATTAATAGTACAAAGGATAACACTCACGTCCATAATCGTCAAAATTACATGGTAATTTAACATGATTTATAAAATCTTCAAAATATGCACCAAGTTCCATAATTTCATCTAATGTCATCTCAACATCCTGGTTAGTCTCACACGTGGGAGCATTTGATGTGTATTCTTGGAAACCCTCATCCTGCAATCTCTGAACCTGGATAGAATCTTTAGATAAAATCATGGAATCAGTTGCAATAGCCGCCAAAAGCTCCAATGCAGGGGTTGAATGTGAAGTATCAGAGAATGAAATTCAGTAGATGTTTCATTGAACATTTCATGAAGCATTGTTAACTTACCAGAAGCGGGTTCTTCTCTTCTTGCAACAGCAGTTAGAGGGATACTAGGAATAGATGCTGGCTCTTTTCGAGGAGAATCCAAGTTATCCTGAATTTGCGATTGTTCCACAGAACCCTCCGTGGTCCTCAGAGGAGGATCAGTCCTCTCCCTCAGAAGAGAAATTGAATAATCCCCTGAAATCCCAAGGAAAATGAGAAATCTTTTTGATGATTTAAAAATCATGATTATCCGAAGGACTTACCACTACTAATGAATCCTTTAGTTGTGGACTTCCTCCTTCGTTGATTTTGTTTCCGTGGCTTTTTGGGAGTTTCAACAGTCTCCATTATAGTTACTTGAATTGGAGAATGGAAAGCCATTGATAGATATTCATTCATGGCCTCCTGGCCTGGAGATATGTCGCCCGACTCGTGAGGAGATTCAGCAGAAGCCCCGATGACCGTACCACCAGGGCTATACTGTGGCAAAGGTACCTCATTAGTTCCTTTCATTGCAAGCTGCAAGATTAAGAAAATAACATCCTTGAGTAACAATTCTTCTATTTAAATCTAGTTGAAAAGAAAATAATAAAAGAAAACTTACATCTAGAGGGACCACATAATCGTGACACTCCAAATCAGTCCCCTCAGCAGCGCCACGATCTATCATTTCCATCACCCACTTGGTGACAGGAATGGAATCATCGGTGGCATATATGAACATTTCCAGATCTCTGATATAAGCTCACACTTCATCAGGGATATCATTGAAATTAATATCAGTAGAATCCAGAAGAGTCCCTATTCCAGAGAGATGTAGCCCCTCACATAAATCCAGCCAGGCAGTTTCAATACAACAGTATAAACTCTGCCATGTCTGCACAGCCTCTGGTCATAGATATTCCATGAGTGTACCAGAAGGCTGCGAGGAAGGTCCTACAGTCTTCGACATCAATTTATTCCCAGATCCTGCACCTATTGATAGAGAATAAGAAAATAAGACTTATTGCTTTATAAAGTGATGGTGATTAAATTACCACAATAATTTAACTCACCAGGACTTGATGGAGTAGGTCATTTGATTCTAATCGAAGGATTATATTGGGAACAAGGCCACTTTTCCACTTGTTGTGCCTCATCATCCCCATCATGGGAATCCGGTGAACCAGTCCTAGAGGAGGAATCTGGTGAATCAGCTTCAGGTGGGGGAGCATCACCTTCATGAGGAAGGGTTTCATTCTTTAGAGTACTCTTCCTTTTCCCCACCTCATAAACTGGGTGATTCAGCACCTCTTTAGGGTATGATGCTATCCAGTGATCAGCATACCATGTAGTCAAGTTATGTGCCGCTCTTTAAACTGGTAGATCAAACACCGCCCCAGTTTTCTCCCTAGTCGTCAGCAACCACAGTTGTCGAGCAACCATAGGATGTTTCTCTAACCTGACATGTACAGGGGGAGATACAACAATCTGTTGCAAACACTTGAATTGGCATTCAAATCTATATGGAGCATAGGCCTCACATATAATCTCTCTATCAATCCTGGCGACGAGAACACCATCTCTACAAGCCAGCATGTATGCCCTCAAATCAAAGTGGGATGTTCCATCATAAAAAAACCACGCGGTTGGAGGATTTCCATAGGAAAATAAGTTGAATTACTTAAACATGATTAGCCTCACTTTCATGTCATAGGAATTAATATCTAATGGAGCAATTCCAGAGAATGCTTTCCCTGATGGCCTGAAAGAACTTCCAGGAATTTGTACTCCATTCTATACAATATAAGTCCTGAAGTGAGTGGTGATCCATCCCCACAAAACATGGAATGGTCCCACTATTCTCAAAGGAGATTTACCCATGAAGATATGAAGTAAACTCCTATTAATATTTGCTAAAATGGGGGTAGCCAACCCAACCATTTTCCCCCAGCCAACTTTGCCGCAATAACGAAGGTCCCTGGCCTGACGCCTCTCTTCGAGTCCCCGACTGGTAAGAGATAAATGCTGAGCCACAAAGCCAAGAAGCCCACTAGACAAGTCTTCTTTTGGATCCTTTGATTCACCTCGTATCCCCATTTCTCAAACTCTCCTACTTCTAGATTTGGCCAGAATGTGCCAGGAGCACCCCTCTTCTCAGTTTTTGGCAGGTGGTAGGACGGGTGGGCCTCTTATCCTTGGATTTCTTTTTCTTGGATCCTTTCTCCTTTGGATCCTTCTCCTTTAGCTCCTTCTCTTTATTCATAATAAGAAATATATTCATCCACTCCTCAGGATGAATATATTTTCTAGAATGAGTTAACGAGGTCTCTGAACTCTTGAGCCTGTGGAAGATTTTAAATAATTCTCGAGCCAAACCAGGAGTCTTCTCTGAATCATTCCAAGTCACCTTAGTAGGAATTAATTCATCATAGATGTTGCCCAAAATTGGATCCCTTGAGATCCTGTGGACATCCCATAGACAAATTCCTACTTATCCATGAGTCAGATGGAAAGAATTGGGTTCTGGGCTCTAGTGGATGAGTATCTCCGGCATGAAGTTATCATTTTTGTAAACATTTGTTTTCCCAACCCAGGTAGCTTCGTATATCACCACTCCTTTTAAATCCTAGAAAAACTCTGCACAGTTTTGTCACACCCAGTATGCCCACATCTAAGTTGGCTTCACACCTCCCCCAGGACAGATGTCCAAACTTTTCTTCCAACATTTGGATTGATCCATCTGAGCATTTTGGAAGATTGAAGGATGATAATGTGGTTGCAACTCAGGCCTATGTGGTTTCATATCTGGCGTACAAGGGCTATGATGAATCATGTGGGCCTTCTCCACTGTTCCAGAATTTATAAATCCTCTTCCACATGAGATATTTACTGAACCAAAGTTGTTGTAATTCTGAAACCACGAAAATGGGAGATAGTTCTTTGCTTCTAGAATAGTAACTTATCGTAGATGACCATAGCCATACAATGGTAAATAAATGCTTCAGGGGAAGTCATGATGATACATCTTCAAATACTTAGTTAAATCTGGGAGAGTGTTGTCACAGACAGTATAGTAATCATGGCCAATGATGCTCATCATATCATCATGTTGCTTGCTTTCCAGTTCATCAGCCGTTCTGATTCTCTTGGGAGCCATTGAATCTGCAAAAAATTTGAATAAATTAACTCTGAAATGGGATTATTTTTCATAAAATTTGTGAAGGAATTTGAAAAAAAAGGTAAAGGGATTAAGGCGTGCAAGTCTAATCTTGGCGTGCAAGTGTGGATGTTTCGCGCAAGTTTTAATATGTCTTGAAAGTTTTTGGCACGCAGGTATCACCGCGCAAGTCCAGATACCTTGACAGCAGCACGACAACAAAGAAAAGTGGAAAAAAGAGTAAGTTGCACGGCGAAGGTGACCTGCGCGGTGAGAGCTCGAATATCCGGATGTCAGTGACATGTGCATCAAATGGTCGCATATTTATAGGCCTGGCTACCCACCTACACGCCTATAATCCAGCCCACTCCAACCCTGCGTGACTCGCAGCTATGAAATGAGTGTTGAGCGCTGAACACTTTCACGCCTCTTTCCCTATGGATTTCTTCTTTTTCCTCAGAGTCACATTCTTATTCTTTCGGATCCAACTCTGAGGGGGGACTTTTGATGACGCTCATTTTCGTCACATTGTCTAAAAGAATGGAAAGGCAAAATTCTTTAGCACAAATTGATAATTCCTTTGAAGAAAACATAATAAATCGACAAAGACATGAAAAAGGAGTCAAATACCCTTGGGTCAGTCAAGTTCCCTCATGGTCACGCATGTACACTTGCGCGCCACCTAATGGTCGTGCAAGTGACTTGCACGCCTTCTTTAAAAACCGCCTTAGGTCCTCTATGGCCTATAAATACCCTTGTGGGCCCCCCATTTGAGGAAGAAAAATTCCATAACCTCCAAATTGAGCTCCCGACGCCCTAGTCTCTTATCAAATCATAAAAACACTTCTAAGGAAATTTCTTACCTAGAACGGAACATCTAAAGAGGGGGAGGACAGCCTAAGTGTTGAAACTCATCAACACTTGCGCACCTGAGTGGCCAGCCCTTAAAGGAATTGGCCACACTTGCGTGTCGCCCTACTCCTTCACCAAAACATGCACGCCATCTTCTAGAAAGCCTATAAGGATAATAACAAGGGTTTTATCCATGTCTCACCAAATTACTACCCTAAGAGTTTAAAATTGCGCAAGTACCCATGTGTCACGCAGGTATACCTACGCGACCATGACTTGCGCGCCCACGCAGTACCTGCGCGCCTGTGAGGACATGTGCGCCCATGTCTTTTTGGGTGACTCTCCTGCCTATTTTACTTCTCTTACACCTATCCACTTCTCCTCTTCAGGATTAAGCCTTTAGAACTCTCTTCAAAGCCATTTATGGCATGATTTCCTTGTTGGATTTCTTATCTGAAAGGAATTCGGTGGAACATCTCTCAAAACCTAGTGATTTACATATATTTACATTGCTAAAGTTAGAGAGATCATTCATTCAACCTCATCCTTTAAAAATGAGAGAATATTTAACTTGGGCCTCCTTTTTAGGAGTAAGCCTCAGTCCAAATTCTCATTAATATTTGCGCATCCTCCTTAGGTGCAAGCCCCAAGTCCTCAATAATTTGGGAATCCTCCTTAGGAGTAAGCCCCAAGTACTCATTATTTTTGACATCCTCTTTAATAGTAATCCCCAAGTCCCTTAATTAAAAATTCTCTTAACACGGGCCTCCTCCTTAAGAGTAAGCCCCATTCTTAATTTCTCTTAACCAATCTTAATTTACTTTTGATCTGGCCTTCCTTCTCAGGAGAAAAACCCAATCATAAGTACCCTCCTAACTTGAGAATCTTCCATAGGAGTAAGCCCCAAGATTAGAGTATCCAAATCTCCATAACGCCCATATACCTTTATGGACCCTGTTCTTGGATTTCTTCCCTGAAGTAAATCTTAATCTTCATTTGTTTGGGCATTCATACATACATAAGCCCCATATCCTTTCTTATGATTGCATCTTTCTAGGAATAATTTTCTGATTTTACCAATACCTCTTGTTTCTCACAATGAGCATGACTCACGTGATCTTAGAGTGTAATAGTAATTATGACATCTTTCCTTGAGGCATGAATCATATATAAATATTATACTCCCTTAATTCAACTAGGTGGGTTTTGATTCCTTTTCCAAACAAAGGATACATAGGTAGCCCATCTGCGGGTACGATCCCAACTCTAAAATAATCTATGTCCTTTTGAATGACAATAAACTTCAAGTGCCCCACTGAGTGGCTTTAAAACTAGTATGGTCATCATATTGGCCAAGATATATATATATATATATAATGTATTAAAAGATACCATTGAATACAAATCTCTAACAAATATAGATGATTCTATATTGATGAAGAACCTCAAATACATATAAAATATTCTATAAATTTCATACATATTAATCATTTATTTTTAGATCTAAAGGAAAGCTAATTTTATTTTTGGTAATTTAATAAGGATTCACGAACATAACTTAAATCTATAAAGAGAGTCCTGGAGTAGATAACAATTCCCCTAAAAAAGGTGTGATGAGTCTAACCTCCCATCCTCTCGACCAATGAAAATTCATAAGCTTCATCGGTCCTCAACTAATGAGCACCTACATTTGAAAAGTAGGTCCAAATGGATATGGAATCATTGGATGTTTCGGGTTCTATGAACAAACCCGTTATAAATAGATTGGAATGCTTGAACCTTATATCAACGAGGTTATCTCCAATTCCAGAGGAAGCACTCAATAATAGCTAAAATGAAATGGATCAGGTTCTCACAATGAGGTCTAAACTTTTAAAAATACCTATATTCAATTATATTTACATTATCTGTATAGAATAGGTGAATAATGTTGGGGTAACATACATAATATCTATAAGTACTAACTAATGAAAAATGTTCCTTCGACTTAATGGATGTGAATACTTATATTGGTCTTTATCAATAAAATTTTGTCACCCCTAATTCAACCCCCATTTAAAGGTGTCTGGAAAATACCATGGACTCAATTTTCAATGGTTTCTCTAAAAAAACTGTATAAGTCATTTGAATTCTCCTAGAAATTAGAAATCCTGATTTTAAAAAAAAATTCAAATTTTGCATATAATTCATTTTCAAACCATTTGATATTGGGCTCCTTCAACCAATAAAAAAAATAAAAAACACATTATAACCAACTTCGTAATAGCATTTTACTTCCAAAACTTTTGGATTTTTCAACTATTAGATTGTTACCAAAAAAATTCGGTTTTTCTAAAAACATACATATTAGCCTTATCTCTTGAAAATTTAGATCAATTTACCAATATCAGAAATTTAGGATCTCTTAAAAATATATGTGTTAAATCATTGTCCTTATTTATCAATAGTGGTGATCTACATTTTAATCCTCAACCATGATCCAACATTTTGAATAAATAATTCTATATTTTCCATTTATTTGAACTTCAAACCACATCCTATCTCAATCTACATTTTTCTCAAAACAATTTCAACAAGTGAATGAATCACCTGGTAATAATATATTTATAAAAATTATAAGGCTGCTTATTAATGAGATGGTATAAGAAACAAGAATCTATCCAATTACATCGAAGTTTTCCACATTAAATTTATACATCCATAAACCCATAATGCATGATCAATTAATTACTTCATCAATTATTCAACATGTTAAACCAAATAAAATTATTGTTCATAATTAAATTATGATACCACATCGAATCCATGATACTTTTTTTCTTCATAGGGATTTTTATTTTCATTATATGTCTTAATAGAATTTGATCTATCATAAACAACCCCCATAAATTCCTTAAATTGTGTAAACCACATATTTATGTAATTTAAATCATGAAGAAACCACATGTTTATTATAAAAAATTTCTTTTAGTAGATTATAGTATCCTGAAAGTAAACAGTCATTTGATGACAAATTATTTATAAATGAAAAAATAATCGTGATCTCTATATATGTTTCCTATTATACCACTGTACCCTCTTCATATTCATTAATGGAATGATATAACATGTGATATGTCCTGATATCAATGGTTGTTGGCCTAATATTTCATGATACCGCAAGATATATCATATAAGGCATTAAAACTACTTTAATTCCATATCATATTCTAAAACATTTTAACCTTTTCATTACTACATAAAACTCATGATTCATCATTATAATCCAATGTGTTTTCCTGAAACAATAGATTATGCCAATTCATGGCTTTATACTATATAAATGTTTTTATTAGGCCAAATAATAATTAGTAATTTAAATGATAATGACACGACTTATTGCATTTATATCCTTGTAGAACAATTTTACACCTTGGATCATGTTTCCCCATTTAATCTATATTACTTATAATAAGAGTTAAAAACATTTTAACACATGGGTAGAGGGGTGCATCATAGCCAACCTCATGTTATGAAATATTGATAATCATTTTTAATCAAAGCATTTCTTATTAATTTCTTCAATTATTTTTCACAGTTCTCATTTGATTGATTCCAATTATATATACTTTATCATAAAGTATTTATTTGGTCTTACAATTTTTTAACTCTAGCTTTACCTATATAGAGATATTAATCCCACATATTCATGTTTCTTTAATTGATGTACCACTATTTGATCACTCTTCCTACTTCCCTACCAATAGGTATGATATTTCAACAGCCATTATTAATTTCTTTGAGGTATGATTTATTAAACCGCTAAGGAATTAGTTGGGTATACATTTATCAATTTTAGTTATATCCACCACATAATGATTCATCATTTGTGTGTCATTATTAAACTATATATCCATCACTATCACAAATAAAACATGTTAATTATTTATCCTGTATATTTAATTTCATTTTACCCATGAGGGATTCTATTTTTGTACAATCCATAGTTATTATTTCACCCTTCATTTTGTTCCATTATTTTACTATATAGTATAAATATTTTTTTCAATTGAAAATGGTTTTCTTTTAGTGCAACCATTTTACCTCTCTCTTAAAGGATTGGATTAATAACTAATAAAACCATTAGCGCCAATATTTTTATAATTTTTTTTCACATATGTCAATGATTATTGAAAATAGAGAACCTCCCAATAGTGTCATGCCATGTATAGTCATTTCTTAGTTGTGATGTTGATACATTAGATTTTTTTCTACATTTTATCCATCATGCATCGAAAAACATTCTCATGGTCTAACCGAATATTTTATAGTAGTTAATATTTTTAGCTAATTTACATTGAGTTCCTTTAATTTTATATTTATAAATAACCTTCCCCTTTCTCAATAATTCCATATTTTTTGACATATGTTGACTCTACATATTTATTCTTTCATGGTTAGAATCTAATTATTTTCATAATAAATTTTTAACCTAACATCGATATTACAATTATTCCCATGTTTCACATTTAATTACAAAATAATTTCACAAATCCTAAAGAAAAATTCATTTTAAAACAATATTATATTATTTATTTTCATTTCCAGATCAATAATACATATTTTTATTTCCCTATCTATAGCTTTATGTTTACCTAAATCATGTTAATGTTATATAAATATGTGTTGAGGGGATATGAAGTGATGATGAAAAAGCTAAAATTTTGAATTCAAGAGGATAAAATGTTAATTATTAATGAAAATGGAATTCTATATTTCATGTATCAGTATTATATACGATTATTGGTGAAATTAACTTCAAGTTAAAGTTATTTTCTAATTATTAAAGCATAGTCAATAATGGTTTGTATGATTTGTTTTGGAATAAGGATAGTGGAAGGTTATAAAATCATATGAAATCATTATTCAATAATGATCTTGATATATGTATAATGAACCCATCCATAGAGAACCTTGTATAAATGCTAATCCTATATTGGATAAGGGAGACTCTTGGGAAAATGATCTATGTTGGTTTGTGGTGTTTGAGAAATCCATCTAAAGATATAATTTTGTTCTTTTTCAAATTTTGTGATGTATAAAATAAAAATTAGGGAATTAAAAATATGGGAAATTAACTGGATACATGTGACTCATTTATGGATAAATTTACATATTTAAATTTCTAATTATATGAATCAATACAAGTTGATTCTACATAAAGTGACATCTACATTTGAGTCAAGTTGGACTCTATAGATGTCATTTGTGAGTAAAAGAAATCTTTGTATGAGTGATTAAAAATTTCCTAAGAAGCATTTTGTACGTACTTACATTTTATCTAAACTATGTGAAAGTGATATAGTGGAATCATATGATTCATCATAGAAGGACCAACCTAAATTTTACTATGAGATATTGAAAAATATTCATTAATCTGTATCATTTATTCTGATGCAAAAACTTAGTGAAAATATGTATCCATCTAAAAAAGTAAGATATTTTAAAAATAAAAATTCTAATGAATAAATATATAAATAATATGATTATACCCAAATATTAAAGATGATAATTTTCATAAAATTGATCAAAATATTGGAAAATATTAAAGAAGAACCAATCTGGGAAGAAATTATAGTTGAGATGAGTACCCCACCACAAACTGAAAGTGAAGCATCACACTGCTTTGGGTAATGTATATGTGGATAAGAAATTAAAATACAACTAAATGAAATTGATTTCATGGGGGGTAAAAACGAGAAATAAATTTATGAATCACATAGATTTTAAGGATAATTAACATTGTTTTTAAATGAGTTTCAAAGAGAAAATAAAATCGCTAGTTTTTTAATCGATTTAGAAATGATAAGTATTACCCTAAAAAATATTATAGGGGATTTACATATTTTAAAAATGTGAATAATTTAAAAAAATATATTCCCTTAACATTATATTACTTTTAAAATATATATTATAATAAATAGAAATGAGTTATACATGAGAATAAACTGAGAACCCAATATAAAGCAACATCAAAGAGATAATTTAAGAAATGGAAGGTGGGATCTTTTAAAAAGAAATAATAATTTTATACTCTTGTAATTGAGGAAATCATTAAGGTAAATATAATTGAATATATATAGAATATGTCCAATAATAGTAGCCTATGTCATCTTCATCTATTTTGGATGATCATTCAGAAGTTACACATATTGATATGCAGATCAAGAATTCTAAAGAATGGTGATCAAATTTTATGTCACGCTTATAGAACATTAAGTAAATAAAGATAGTTTTTATTATTCTACCAATACCTTCTGTATTTGGGAACAATAGTTTGTAGTTTTCCATAAGTAATATTGAAAACCCCATAGTGGGCTACTATTTTGATGGTTTTAGTAAGATTCTATCTTGATCTGATGTGGTTAATTGTGTAGAATCCATTATTAGATAAAATAACCAATCACAGAAAAATGTCGGATTTTATGGGAAATCCATATAAATACCTATGCTTAAATTTTCATTGTTTATTTCTACTTCTAGGTTACTATGGGTCATCTAAGTGATAATGGATTGGGACATTAACAAATAAAGTGGTAAACATTAAAAGGGAATAAATTCATTAACTTATTCAACTAAAATACCCCCTTTTAGTGGTAAATCACTTACTAGGGATAAATAATTAGTATAATACCTAATATAGGTTCCCTATGAAATATTTATGAAGTCTATATGTATATATAATTAAAATTGTATAAATAGAAGACGTGTCTTGAATTTTGATAGTAATAACTACCATATCTAGAGGAATAAGATATTTCCTTTCCTCAGATCACCTGCCGGGGATGTAAGAGTTGCAATGGAAGTGGTATATCCAACCATTGTTGAGGATTCCTCAATGACTTTTTTACATAAAAATTATATATGTAAATGGAAAATCTAAAAATTTCAATCTGATTTCTCTCTCTAAATAGTTTAAAGAAAAAATAAAGGCACTTCGAACTAATAATGAAATTGTGATCAAATTAGAGTGATTTATTGAATAAAATTTTAAAGTAATGTAGAACATGTTTTAGTGTTTTAGAAGCTCATTTTATGAAATTAAAATTATTAAGGCTGAAAATATTTATGACTAACATAAAAGATTAAATGTGATCTTTAGTAAAATATGGGGTATTTTTTAGAAACAAAATGATTGTTTTATTGTCAAAGATATGATGAGAATAAATATAGATTGTTTTGATCTGAAATTTTTAGCTAAAAAATGTAGATAAAAACATTATTTGATAATCTATATAATTTTTTTTATAGAATATAAATTAATTAAGAATCTATTTTTCACAAAAAAAATTAAAAAATGAGATGGAATTGTAATTTATGAGAATATATAAAATTAAGGATATTGAATGTGTAAGATAAGGTTATTTTGATGATGAGGAAGCATATAAAGACATAAAATTATTATTTCTATCCTATAAAATAATACTGTAAAAGAAAACATGAATAGAATATGGGTGGAATAACTATTATGATGCAATAGTAATAGAGTTGGAAAATTATAAAATAACATACCAAATATGAAGGTTGTTGGATTTTAATTAGATGAATAATAGGTGATACCCCATAAAAATACTGGTGAAAAAAATTAAAATTATTATTTTTTTAGATAAAGAATAAATATTATGAGAATGAAGAAACAAGATGACTCTTAATAAATATTTAAATCATATGATAAAGTTATTTTTATGGATTATGATGAAATATGGTTTTACAAAACAATATATGATGATTAAGGTAATAAGATAGAGAGAGAATAGAGGGTAATGAATGAGTTGGATTTTTGAATTTAATATAACTTAAAAATTATGATGTAGAAGAGGAAACTAATGAATGAAAATTATAATATTGTTGGTGAAAAATAAGATATTGTAAATAAATAAGTGACATATAATGATGAGATGAAAAATGATGATCTAAGATTATATATTTAAGAATATATGGTGATAGATATTGAGTAAAAATTAGATGCGAAAGAAAAAAAAGTTATTCGAGACACAATATATTTTTATTAAAGATTGAAATGTCTTTAAAAATATCAAAGGTGACTTTAATGAGCTAATTGTGGTTAAATTTGAATACTCTCAGTATGGTGGGAAGACAAGTTTCAATATATTGGTGGAATTTCATTCTCATAATTTTCTAGTTAAATATATTATTTCAAATGGTAAATATTTAAAAATAAATTTTGAGACTTCATAAAACAAAAATAAAAGTGATAGACACCCATCTATATCAATGTAAGAGAATATGTCAAAAAAACATTCCTCTAATAAATTTAATCACCATTTTAAATTAAGATGACATCAATTATTTTATGGAAAAACATCGTATCAATATATAAAAATACTATTTGTTGATTTTTGATAATGTTTTGGGGTGATCATACATAAATTATACTCTTTTTTAATTAATATATCAAAAGTATATAATTTTCATAAACAAAGGGGGTTATAAAGGGATCATATGAGAATATATTATCAGATAAAGAAACCCATGAACATAATGTTTTCATATCGAACAACCAGAAATAGATATCAGGTTTAAAAGAGATTTTTGGCTTATGATAATAATATCTTCATTGTGATGATGAGTGGATGAATATCTTACCTTGGAAATTTTTTTTCCCTCAGAAATAAAAGGAAATGTTCATAGTAAAAGGATAAAAATCATGTTTTTACATGGTTTCCAAATCACTGTAAAAAATCTAAGATAAAATATCATTGAAAAACTAAGTTCTTAATTGTTTTTCCATACCAATATGAAATTGATTTAAAATAGACAAAGATTAAAAAATGATAGTGATGATGGGAAATAATGGTTTCACATGAAGATATTTAATTTCTTGTTGGGTTTTATAAATATTATAACATAATGTTTTATGGAATGTTGCATGAGATAAGATAAAGGGAAACTTTAGTGGATGATGGGGGTATCAACTTACATAATGTCATTGGATCTACGAAGTGACATTAAGATACATTGTTATGGGAAGTTATAAATGGTCATTCTTTGTGTGGATAATTCATAAGAGGAATGTATTGGCCAATTATGGATGCCTCAAGAGGTAATATCATGGAATGTTGGGAGATGATTCGTGAGAGCATTCCCACTCTTGACCTCCACACATAGTGGTTTGTAGAGCATGGAGACATCAGCTACTAGTTTGATAATGGGGCCAGTGATATTCCTAGTTTCACATGTTGACTAACATCTAACATCTCCTTTGATAAGGAGAGCCTTCAAACCCCATTTATCGAGGCCACCATAAATTATCGGTGATGTGTGGTTTTTGATCTCATTGAAATATCAGAGAACCAAGATTATCAGGACTTCACATGTTCAACAATTGTTGACTTCCAAACCAAATATTATAGTTATGTGCTACATGATAGGAATGGGAACATCAATATTTGGAATAATTTTTTGGATTAAAGAAATAACTATCAAATATAACATCCTCATATAGAGGATTTAGAATAGTATCATTCTCACAGATGACGGGATAAGATGAAAGGGGATCATAGAGGACATGAAATTTTGGTGTTTTCATAATAGAAAAGGGTAATCCATTGGTTATAAGAGAGATTGGGATTCAACGGTGTGGAGAGGATTCAGAAATATCATTATTCATGGAATTCATGCCAATGATGATGTGAATTTTATTCTGAATGAGTTACACGTTGAAAATGTGATCCTCTATGATTACAAGCTGAGGGAGACTATATTAGTCGTGGTTTGTTTTTGTATTTTGGATTATATGAACAAATATTTTATTGAGGGTAAATCATTTTCATCACTATATATTAAGATATGGTCCTGGAGTAGTATGGTAGAATTGGGTTAGATGGTGAAATGATGGGACTCGAGTAGTTTAATAAAACACAAGTTTAAAAGTAAGATTTATGGTTTTTCAATGTTCCAAAATGAAATAAAATAAATAAATTTCTAAATGCATAGATATAAGTAGATATATTTTTATTTACAACAAGGAAATAATACATCTTTGACATAGAAGAACTAACCCATAAAATCCTCTGTTATTGATAATAAAACAACTAGAATTCTATCGAAAAACATAACAATGATGACTCAGTAGTTCACATATTTTGGTTCTGATAAAAGCCCAAAGGTTATAGAAATATAAAAAAACAAAAACAAAATAAATTGGAACATATAAAACTATTTCCAAAAACAGTGGTGTGAGCGTTGAGGTATTTTTCTATGTGTTTAAATTCTCTTAGATATAGATATTTATAATGTTTTTATCTGACCATAATAAAAACTCTCCGGTAGAACTTTAAAATTAAAATTGAAAAAATGACATATAGTAACCGTTGATATATAAATAAATTAAATAAATAAATATAAATATATGGAAATAATATTTATTTGAATATTAGTATGAAATAAACAATGTTTATATATATTCAATAATTTATTCTAATAATTAATAATGTTTTAAGGATTAAAATATAAATATTATTTTTTTAGAATTTATGTGAATGTTACTATTATTAAATATTTTATTAATATATTAATATAAGTATTATATATATATTATTCTTTTTTAAAATTGAAAAATGATACAATATAAGATAAAATGATATATATTTTATTTATAAAAATGAATTAAATGGAAAAAGAGGGATTTAGTGGAAGATAAGGGTTTTGATACCATATGGTTTTGATGGGTCAAATTTAAATATAATCGAGGATCAGGTTCTGAGAGATTTCATTGTAGAGAGGAGAGATCGATCTCGAAGTCAAGCATAGAGGATGGTTGGTCTTCAGAGAGAGGTAATGTGAGCATCCTCATGTCTTCGATCCAAGGGCTTCGGTGAAGTCGAAAGCGACTATGGATGCAAGGAATCTAGTTGAAATGATGGTTTGTCTTCAAATCATTCATGGTGTGAGGAATCATGGTTGAAATCTGAGCAACATGCTTCTGATCGAAGCACTGGATGACATCTTCGGATCTTGTCCGGTTAGATCGATGTCAAGTGTCAATTTCTAGAACTGCAAGTAGGTTTCCTTTTGTTTTCTAAATATTATACCATATTTGTTCATAAATTCCCAGTCACTGACTTTCCATTGGTGTATTTTCTAGTAATATTGAATCAAATACTCCTTAAATTGATTTTATCCCACTTTTTCCCCTATTCATTTGGAGTTGCGACTGTTTTCATTGTCACGCTGCAACAATGATATTCAAAATCCAATTTATGAATGCAATAAAATCATACATGTTATATACCCAAAATCAATGATACTATTATCAAATAAAATATACAATTTCATTCTCATTGAATCAACTTTTAAGCTCTTCATAATCCTTTTAGATTATGTGGTTCCCTAAATTTTTGTTTGGGTATAATTCCATATAATTCATTATGATTCATGTGTATCTGCAGGTCTATTTCACCACCAATCTACCGGTCACTCATTTAAATAAATATATGGTTATCCCAACAGACAAATTTTTATAAATTATAATTTATCAACAACATTATATAAATTATATTTTATTGTTTGTGAGAGAGATTATTAAAATAACTTCTTTTTAGAATGCCTGTAATGTGATACCTAGAGTATGCATACCCTGCTTGGGTACATACATGGAGAATCAATACCCTTCTTGGGTAGTCCCTGCTCATGTATTGCACTTCTTGGGACAACTGTCTTTTCTAGTTCAATTATTGGTAATGAAAAATATTTGGTTTTTAAAAATTTAGTTTTATGAAGGAATTTTATGTTACAAGTTGATTTTGATGGGGGTTTTTGTTCTTCAAAATCGATTTAATTTCATGTAAGGTAAATTTTATTATTTCTTTCAAATTATATTTTCTGGTTTGCATAAAACACTTAAGTTACTTAAATTATATTTAATTTTCTCATGTTAAGGGTTAGTTTGGATTAAAAATTATCTTTGTTTTACAAAGATGTACATATATATGCATTTTGCATATTCAAACATGTTTAGTAGTTTTGAATGTTGTGATAAATTTTTAGTAAACTACTGCTCTAAATTTATTTGAGAGTCTATTTGATTATGTTAAAAAATTTCTATTTATAATTCAACTTATTTCACAAGAATCATCTTATATAATTATCTTTATGATTTAATTATATTTCATTTATCATGTTTTATTTAAACATAAATATATTTTGGTTATTTTGTAATATATATTTTTATATAATTTTATATTTTCCAAGTATATAACCATTTAAAATAAATTATGATCAAAAAATACTAATTTAGAAATTATAAATTGATTATATAATAATGTCTTCGTGTCACATGCATATCATTCACAAATCATGAATATGGTTAAATATTGATAATTTATCATATCACTTCATACTTGAATATGAATATATTGGTATATAAATATACTAATGGGTGTTGAATAAACATTACAAAGAATTAATTTTTATGATTAAGAATGAAATTTTAAGAACGATAATTAATCTTCCATGTGTTTATGAAATGTTTATTTATCATGAGATTTGGTTGTGCCATGTCGAGTATGTAATTTATAAGGAAGATTAATATTTATATAATTATATAATTAAAAGTGAACATGTTTATTTTATGTATAATTATATATATATATATTAAAAACTAAAACTCTAGTGAAAATGTATATATATTTAAAGAAATATTATCATTGATTTTTATAAAAGACAATACTTGAACATTGTAAATATTGTAAGGAATTGGGAGTGAACTATATCCCTAACCAAGTGGGTATGCCCAATATAGCCTTAAATGTTTCATGTTACCAAGAAGATTTTCTTTTTGAATGTTTTGATATATATGTTTTTCAAAAATATCACTAGATTATTTTTAGAGAAATTTGATCATAAGTATATTCAGAATATTGAATTATTTTCAACACGTAAATAATTTCAATATTTTTATGGTATTTTTTTATATTATTTTAATGGTATTTTCAACAGGATTTTCAAAGACATTTCTCAATGTTCTTTTTTCTAAGTAAGATTTTCTAAAAAGATATTTCATTGATTTTAGAATCCCATTCGTTTTTAAATATTTTTCACAGGAATTTTGAAGCTCGTTTTCAAACTACTCTCTTTTCGAGTTAGCGTGCATAGAACCGTAGTAGGTGTTTGTTTATTTTTTTTCTACTTTGATAAATTTATGGTGTTGTCAAATCTTCTGGAACCTAGACCGGTAAAAAGACCTCATTTTTTTAAAGTGTTGTGTAATTTTTTAGTTCCTTCTTGGAAAAAACATTTACAGAGTATTTTCAAGAACCGAGTTCGGAAAAGCAGGCCCCGAGTGTTATAATTGGTATGAGGGTAAAGGTCTAGATAACTCAAGAAAAATTAGAACTCTTAGATACATTAGGTATCCTTTCTGCGTCAAAATTTGTCTTTGTAATTTTTAGATGGAAGGGTGGAGAAATCAAATAAGTCTCTTATGCCTTTGGGATGAATTACTTGCATAGATCATCAAGAAATCTTGTGATACCGAATCTCAGTCGTACAAAGCTATAAAGCATACCTATAAAAAACTTTACAATGTATCAGGTACACATGATATAATTCTTTTTCTTCACTGTTAGAAATCTATCTTCGAAGAAATTATACATATTCAATTTCACTTCTATGCACACCAAGGAGCATAACCTAAAGGAACTTTTAGGTGGTTTACCCAGTTTGAGCAACATGAATCCTTTTCAACCTCTTATATAGTAGCCGAAGAAGGAAATAATCACATAGCTTATATGTGTCATCTTCTTAAGGGATTGTTTCTCATGGATAATCTATGATAATTTTGAAACATTTTAAGGTAATGTAATGATACTTTTCTATAGTAATCATTTTCAAAATGACCTCTTAAGGTACTATGTTGATTATCATTCCTTAAGGATGCCTTTTTTGTGTTTACATCCATACTAAATTACTTGCACAAGTTGCATCTGGACAAATGATGTGGATAAATTTTAAGCCACCTTGAATATTAATTTCATGGGGAGTTGTGCTTGTAACTATGGAATAAAACATTATAGACCTTGGGGAAATAATTCAATACTCAGTATAGATGAAAACTAGAAGTGATAAATACAAATGAATTGTGAGGTGAAATTCAATTAAGGGGGAGAATATAACACCCCAGGATTAAAATTAAGTTTTATGTTTTTTCAATGATCCTAAATACAATAAAATATCTAAATTTAGGAATGAAGAGATATAAGTATTGAGCATTTTATTTATACAGAGACCATAATATATATTTGACACAGAAGAACTATCACATTAAACCCTTTTCTATTGATAATAATATAATTATAATTTATCTGAGAAACACAACGATGTTGGCCGGGTAGTTCACATATTTAGGAAATAATATAAGAACAAAAATGATGCAAGCTAAGGGAATCCCCTCATATTACACTGATACACTCGACAGGCAGAGAGTTAAGACTGTTATAAACCATTAGCTCCTCATCCGGCCTACCCATGCGAGCTAGCGTATCCACTGCACAATTGGTATCCCTCCAACTGGGATGAACCGTCCTACCTTGGTCGGTCTCCTCCTTACATCAACGGATGAGATACGCCTGCTCCCAAGGAAATACCTCTCGACCTTGTAAAGCCTTCACAAGGACATCAGATTCTGACTAAATCTCATTCACTTGAATTCCCCATCTCCTACTTATAGGAAAACCAGAAAACAGGGCTTGAACCTCTTCACCCAAGGAGTTACCCGGACTATAGTAAAAACTAAATGCAATATGCACCGATTGAAAAAGTTGTTTTTCAACGAATTAATTTCTAAAAATACTTTTCATCTATTTCAAAACACCTTACTGTGCAATTGAATGCTCACCCGTTCGTTATTAATTATTTTTATAGCCATTTAGAAGTTCATTTTCAAATAACTCTATTTGGGAGTTAACACTCGTGAAAGCGTATTAGGCATTTTTTTTAAATTTTTGTTCAACTTTGATAAATGTAAGGTGTTGTCTAATCTTCTAGAACCTATATTGGTAAAAGGTCATCGTTTTTTTAAAGTGTTGTGTACTAATTTAGTTTATTTTATAAAAGTATTACATAGCATTTTCAAGCACTGAGTCCGGAAGTGCGGGCTCAGGGCGTTATAATTAGTTCCTTTAGTAATTTCATTATGACTAGAAGGGTCTTGGATCTCATTTATCCTATTAGAGTTCGAAGGATCTATTGGGATACTTTTGATTTTGGCTTTATGATCAATGTAGATGTATCTAGTTTTCTAGGTTTTATGATAAAAGGAAATGCTATTCAGGATAAGTCTAATTCAGTTATCTTGGTCTTCAACAACTCCTATGGCAGTGGGAATTTGATCAATAATGGGGCCAATACTATCCTAAATGGGCTTGAGACTTGTCATGATAACAACATCTCTATTATTGATATTGAAACTAACTTAATGATGATTTAAAACTCTTTTCAAGATAAGACTCACACCCCCTTTTCTATCAAGTACCTCATTCAGAAATGTCATACGCATTTTCATAATGGCGCGGCCCATCTTCACACATGACATGAAGGCAATAATGTGGATGAATTATTGGATTCAATGGGAGATCCGGATTATAACTGGTTTATCTATACTATTATTGGTTCCCTCTCCCTAGATTCTGTTAATTTGTTCAGTGCTGATGCGATAGTTTTACATTAATTTAGACAACCCAAAGCTTTCAGTCCTGAGTGTATTTTTGGTGGTCGGTCAGCTTATTTGAATCATTTTGTTTTTTTAGAGTGCATTGGTTTCTTTGTGTAACCTCTACATTTTATTGTAATAAAATATTATGTTGGTGGGTTAATGATTTTATTTACATTTTACCTAATCATGTAATGTTGATAACGAAAATGATTCAAGTTTTAGGTAATTTGGTTACATTTTTGGTTAATGTAAGTAATTTATCTTTACACATGGATGTATTTTGAAGGAAGAAAAATATAATAAAATATACAAAAACTCATTAAAATAAGGGATTCCTAGAGAAATACTGAAATTTTATGATCGTAATGAATGAATTGTCTATTTTGAGGGTAAATTCCCACCCTTTTTTTAATAGACACATGATAAGTCCCTTATTATTCCAATATTTAATGATTATTTTTTACTAATGTGGATAAAATTGAACTAGAATGATGTGGGTATCACTATAAGACAAGAAATTAATATCTCTTCAAAGAGTGTTCTAGATATTATGAGGATGAAAGAGTTATTACATCCCCTAAGGGAGAGAAAAAATTAGTAGGATCTATAAAAATAAAATTTTAAAAATAATCATTACTTTCAAGATTAATCTATAAAAATCTAGAATTATGTTTAGAAATCTCAATTGCATCTCATGTCATGATTATATCAAATTTTTTTTAAAGATGCGATTTTTTTTGATAAAAAAATAAGAAAAATGGGGATTTAATATTCGTGCACATAAATTTCCCTAACCTGTTTATTTATACAAAGTATTGATATATATATATATTTCATGATAAATCTATTTTAACTAGCCCAAATTTATTAAATGAGGATGGTATACCATTTATTATTTTTTAGGTATAGCTTTCTTCAAATAGATTATTATAACATTGTTTTGTCATTATGTCAGACTATAGACACTTCAATTTGACTAATTAATGGTTTATATTTAAAGATATATGGGATTCAAAATTTATTTCAAAATTTCATTCAAACAAATATTCTGAATAAAAGTGTTTAAAGAATATTATTTTTAATAATCATGATGTCGTGTTGAGATAATATGAGAAGTCCATGACACTCTGTTTGTATTTATTATCAATAATGGTTATAAAAAAATTATTCGTATAGGTATAAGAGGTTTTTAGTTCTATTAAAAACAAATTAAAAGGGAGAGATATATGTTCCCACTAAATGGATTATATTTCTCATCAATAAGTCTATACTTCATTTGCATAGAGAAGATATCTATATATTTTGAGAGGCTAGGAAGAGATGATGAAGTTGCTGGAATTTTTAATTTAAAAGTATATTTATGGTGTTTCTTATAGATTTTATTAATGTAACTTTAATGTATAATCCATATGTGTAATAAATGGTGAGATTATCGTCATGTTAAAGATAATTGATAATATAGAAAACCCTTTCTACAATATTTTGGAAGATATTTTAGAAAAAATCAGCAAGTGTAATGTTGAAACTCAATTATATAATCAAAAAAAAATTAATATGTAAAAAATGGTATGAACAAATCATACCTTAGAAAATATATACACAAGGTAATACAATATTGGACAATAGAGACTCTTTAGATTATGATTTGGGTTTATTTAAGGTTCTTGATAAAAACATATAAATCTTTGAAGAGGCTCTGGTTTCACTACTAGAGTTTCAGGAATTTGCGACGGGATCCCATCAGAAATGAGATTTTGTGACGGGGTCCCATCATAAATATCATGTTGCATAAAATAGTGTCGCAAAAAAGTACTATTTTTTAGGGGAAACTATCTCGTCGTAATTATCTCTTCGATTATATACATTATATATAAAAAACATGTTGTGACGACCCAGTCACAAATACTTTTTGCAACTGTCATGTTTTCCCTTCCCAAATAGTTCCGAGTTTGTATATTTTATATATATCAAAACCATTTATAGCGGGCCTGTCGCAAAAAACATATTTTCGACGAGCTGTTTTTCCAATCCCAAATACTTTATATATATATATATATATATCAACTATTTGCGACAGGACCATGTGGAAAAAGGTCCCACCACCAATAAAAAATAAAATTTAAAAATATATATATTTATTTAATATTATTATGATAAATTAATTAAAAAATAATATTAATATTATTAAAATAGTAAAAATAAATTAAATAAATTTAAAATTCTCAACATTTAAAAAAAATATAAAAAATTGTAAAATATTATTATAATTGTTAGTAAAATAGAGAAAAATTAAAAATATAATAATACTAATAAATAATAAAATAATAAATTATTAAAAATATTAAAAATTAAAAAAAAAATTAAATTATGAATTATTCGCAACAATATAAAACACAGAAACTGTAAATAGTTCATATTACAACAAATATTTAATTCAAATATTTTTAACATAATAAAAAAATCAATGGGGGGATAGTCTTCTGGAGGAGGTGGAGGAGCTAGAGGATATGGTGTAGGAAACTATATACCTAAACTACGAGTCATATTGTGCATGTACTTCATCTGTTCGTGCTGCTGCTGCTTCCATTGATGAATCTCCTCCCGATGTTGCTGCTACTGCTGTTGCTGCCATCAACTCATATCTTGCTCGTACTGCTACTGCTGACACATCTCTTCCGACTGCTTTTTTAAACTCTCTATAAGCTCACTCACAGCTCACAGCAGCCCATGATACTGTGATCTAGAAGATGATTCCTCTCAATGAGCTCCTCCCGAGCTGGACACTGACATCGTAGTAGTACCATAATAAGTCCTAGGAGTCAAATGAGAGTGGATACCAAGTACTTGGCCCTTCTAGAAGGAATAATGGGATGCCTGCATCCATGCCCCCTCATCAAAATTGTGGGCACTAGTTTGATCAACAATCTCAACCTGACTCTTAGCCTGTGTTTGAGAGGTCGCAGCCTCATATTACATCATCAATTCTAATTTGAATTTAAAATTGTGAACCTATTATATGTAGTTAATTTTAAAAATAAAAAATAATTAATACTAACCACAAATCAATGGTGGTGATCACCTTTACTCATTCGAGTGGCTGGAACACTAATTATAGGTGACAACATTTCCAGTGGAATGACGACTTCTCTTTTGTCTGATTTCTCATTTACATGGAACATTCTCACACTAATATCACAATGAAGAAGCTGCTTGGAGGTACACATATCCATTCCCATGCATATGAGAATGCATAATCTTACCTTCAACCAGATTCTTCATTGTGATTTCTTTGTGAGAACGATGCAAGAAAATGAGCCATCAGACAAAAGAGCCACATTTTCTTTGATGAATCATCTTCTTCTAACTATCACCACTAGAAAACATTATGATATATATGGTCTTACGAATCTATATCCAATCTCCTACATACGAGTTTGGATATGCTTATGTATAATCCCATTTTTCATAATGTTTTGAGTGAGTGATAGTTGAAAGGAAAAGCGTCATCGAGCAAAAAGAGTGCTGTCAATCCACTCGAAATTCTGCCAAGTGCTTGAAATTTTTTCCTAATTATTTCTAATTATTTTTAATGATTTATAATTATTATTAATTATTTTTATTACTATTTATTATTATTTAATACCAATTATTACTATTAATTACAAATTATTAATATTTATTATTATGTATTACTATTTACTATTTATTATAAATTATTACTATTTTCTAATTATTACTCGTTATTAATAATTATTACTAATTATTACTTATTATTAAAAATTATTTCAAATTATTACTAACTATTACTACTATTTCTTACTAATTATAACTTATTATTAATATTTATTACTACTATTTATTACTATTTATTACTATTTATTACTATTTATTACAATTTATTACAATTCATTAGTATTTATTTCTATTTATAACTATTGATTACTATTTTTTGTTATTTATTACTATTTATTACTAATTATTAATATTTGTTCGTAATTATTAGTATTTGTTATTAATTATTAGTATTTATAACTATTTATTAGTATTTATAACTAATTATAAGTATTTATTACTATTTTTTACTAAATATTACTATTTATTACTAGTTTTTACTATTTTTACAAATTATTACTATTTTTATAAATTTATTACTAATTTAATGTAATTATTACTAATTAGCATTAATTATTATTAATTGCTGCAAATTACCACTACTAATTACTAATTATCTCTATTTATTAATAATAATTACTAATTACCTTTAATAATTCCCAATTTCTACTAATTAAAAATAATTTGTACTAATAATTTAAATTTAATGTTACAATTAAATACTGATGATAAAACAATATAAATCTAATTTAATTACAACTAATTAACAATATTAAAAATTTACATATATAAAAATAAATATAAAATTAAATAAAACATAAATCCCTTTAAACATGATCTCTTTTATTTAGAGACGACTTCAAAAACATCTTCATGAAAAAATTAACTCAGAGAAATATTCACTCTAAAAGGAGAGTTTAGAAAGAGAGAGAGAGGGGGTAGAAATTGAGATGAAGAATGAAAAAAATGGATGCAGGTATATATAGGTTAGATTAGTTGTGATGGTACTATTTGCAAGGGGTTCCCCGTCACAAATGCTACTATTTAAGACGAGACCCTTCACAAATACCTTCGGCCACATTAATTATTGTCGGTGGTTAAAAGGGTATTTGTGACAGGACCCGTCGCAAATATTGGCCTACTGACACACTATTAGGGACGGGGAAACATTTTGACGGAAATAGTATTTACTACCACTAGGTATTTGCGACAAGACCTGTTGCAAATACCTTTGGTCGCATTAATTACTATTTGTAGTTACAAGGGTATTTACAATGGAACCCTTCGCAAATAGTGGCTAGCCGACATAGTAGTTGTGATGGGGAAACATCCCATCACAAATAGTATTTAATGTTGCATGGTAATTGTGATGTGTCCCATGGCAAAAACTAACCTGCAAAAAAAACTATTTACGATGAGGAAATTCCCCCATCAGAAGTCGTATTAACCTCTAATCGGTATTTACGATGCGGGGTGCCTTCCAGTCGGTAATTCCCTTCCCTTGGTTTGGAGTGCAATCCACGTGAAACCACTCCTAACGTTTTTGCAAAGGGATGCCAAGTCCTGTTGCAAATAACTTCTTTGACGAACTATTTGTGATGGGGATAAATCTCGTTGTATATAACCTATCGTAAAAAGCCATTTTCCCATAGTGTTTGAATTGAGTGATGTATGGTATTGTAGTTTGACAATTGAATATATGGAAATGTGTCAGACTTTGTATGATTCATTTTAGGATATTAGCACATATGTATATATTTTTTAAAATGTTACGTTGTTTGAGTAAATTATAAATAAATGGAAATATTTGTTCACGTCATTCAGGACATTGTAAGGGTCATCTATGAGTAAAGTTAATCTAAATAAAATTGATTAAAAATTGTGTAATAATTATTTGTGGCCTATATAGATATAATATATACACTATTTAGGAGATTATATTACTCCAGATGGGTCATTATAGAATGATTAACTAGCATCTGTGTATGAGGCATTTGATACCATACCACACTCTATATGAGTCATTTAAGGGCAAACATATAGTGAAAATATGAATACTTAAAATACATAAAATCTCATATTAATTTAAAATATATTCTGATAGATGGAGATTTAAATCATATTATATTATACTCATCATAATGGAATTTGAAACCCTAAAATATTTGTATAATCCAGGATGATATTATTGAAGAATAAACTGAGGAAGAAGATGTAAGTTGACTTGAGTACCATGACATAAATGGAATGTTCCCCATTACATTGTATATATCCATGTACACAAGGATGATGAATTAATAGAAAATTAAAATAAGAATATTTAATGAGAATTGAATAAAGGAAATTAATATAAGACTCTTATGGATTTAAATGTGAATTGAGATATTATTTTAATGTGTTTGAATGAGAGTATAAAATTTTAAATTTTGACAATCAATTTAAAAAGTGTGAGTATTACACTATTGAAAATTATGGGGGATTTACATATTTTGAAAAAGGAAACAATACTAAAAAAAATAATGAAATATATTATGAATATAAAAATTTGTTAGTGGAGAAAGGGAAATTATTAAATTCATTGTATGAAACCAAGAATCCAACACACTATGGTATCAAATAGATAATGTGTGATACTGGAGACATGAAATTTAATGAAATAAGATAACTTTTGTACCCATGAATTCTAAGAACATAAATATATATAGATAATCAATGTTACTATTGAAGTGATAAATTATAGTAAACTTATTTGTTATCGTCAACACCAAAAGTTCATAAAAATATATCATTTATTGATCAGCTAGTCAAGATGGCTTGGGGAGAGTGGTCTCATTTCATGCGGTGCTGAAGAAACTAGATGAAAATGGTATCATTATTGTTTTAGTAAGAACAACATCATCATTGGGAAGAGAGAATATGTAGTACATTATTAGGAATATGGAATAGGTTGAAATTGGGACTCTATACAGATGATATTGAGAAGATCTCTAGTTTAACCACTTGGGTTTGTTGTGGAGAATGTTTTATTAGTGAGACTAACAAATCGAGGTAAGGGGTAGGATTTTAAGGATAAACATTATTAATATTTGGGTTCATGTGTTCTATATTTTTTTACTGAATATAGGTTAGGATCAGTAATTCATGATATAATGGATCTATAATTTTACAATTATAAGATGTTGTATTAAAAATCAATATTTTCCCAAATGTATACCACTTACTCGCCCCCTAGTGAACACTAACTGACCTAGACTCTAAATGATTCAAAACCTAGTAGGGACATTTTGACCCCGATACTTCTTGTTGAGATAAATATAGTGAATGTATTCACCATGAGGGTGAATTAATAACTGTTCACATTAAATTAAAACCTTTCTTCATTATTTAGGAAACTAGGATATATGGACGTTTTCACCTCATTGAAACGAACGTGTTTATTCATTTTTTATCTCATAATGTATATCTCCCAAAAGATTTGACAAAAATGAAAATATGAATAATAAGAACTGAGATATATATTATTTTGATCAGAGGTAGGTAACAATCCAGGGATAATACACATGTCGATGTCCAAGTGTTACAAAATAAACTAAAGTTACTTTTGTCTATGTGTTTTTAGGTTGCAGTAAATCTGTGCCAATTTATCTTCATCTAAAGGGTTCTATAGAGTTTCATTATAAATCCTGGCTCCACTCCCTCTACTTATCTTCTATATACTAATTTTTTAAAGGAAGCCACATGTTTAGTTACATGATTTTCTATTTAAAAATTTATAGACATAAATATATACTCATAAACAACCCATTGAATTGAATCTCTCTATAATATTACTATGGAATTGATTATTGATTATGTTCTATGATCACTAATCTCCAAACCCTCTATGGAATAATAAAATTATATCCTTTTTTCAGTTCTGGGTCTATGTGTTTTATTTATAAAACCACATTCTCCGTGATTTTCTCTCTTGTGAAACTATTTTTTAGCCCGTGGTTCCAACTAAAACCTTAATTTAATAGAGATAGTTGTTGGTCCCCTCCTCCCATTTTTGGTGAATCTCTTGATCGTATCAATTTTATTCCCTTTACCGGTTATGTTCGATTTCGGCTTCCAAAAATCAATTATATTTTTTAGTTTAGGGTGTGTAATGAATGGATTCTTCTTGGATTGTGTTTTTGGATAGAATCATGCATGGTTGAGGTTTTTGTTTTTATATTTGTGCTTGGGGTTCAAGGCTTTTATATTTTTTCTTAGGATAACACTTGTAAATTATCAATTGCTATTCATCCTCCCTCAACAACATTGAACTTACGATTCTTTCCATTAATATAGTTTAGTTTTCTCTACCATGGCATGGAAGATCTATATTTGAACTGCTATTCCCATTTTATTTTGTCCTCTATACATGAACCCTTATCGATTAGTTACGTTGGCTTCATTGATGGTTTGGGATAGTGTTGGTGGGTCATGCGATGATGGTTTTTGTTTGTATTTTTTTTCATTTTGGTTTCCTCTCCTTACTCTTTTATCATGCTATCTAGTTGGGTGCATTGGGAAATATATAGTAGAGGGAATAAATTCATTATAAACCTATAAATATACATAAATGTGGGATATGGTCATTGGACCACTTGTTTTTTGTGATATAATCTCCAATGCATTACTACACATTAGTGCTCCCCCCCATTATGACATGAAGGGTTTGTGTTGGAAATTAATTCCTACATTGATATTGTGATAGAGGCCCTATATTTTATTCATTAATAATAATTATTTGGATATTTATTTGTCTCATTCGATAGAGGGGTCCCTCGGTTGATGATGCCTTGTTTTCTCGAATCCTATCTATGTGGATATGATGGGGCTGGGGAACATCTATATTATGAGGCACCTTAATGTTGTGGTTTGAATATTTTTGGAGAGTTTTATTAGATGATTCTATAATATTTTGTTATTATGGTGGTCATACATCCAATATATAATGGGGGACTCACGTACGCTTCCCCTTATCTATGGTTAAAACTAGGTATTTAGAAAATTTAAAAAAGATTGTCAGTGAGTCTCTAGATTCCATAATATCACAACTACTACAACATCCTCTACCAGATAATAATTACTCACTACTAGGATAATAGTTTCTCTATCCATATTCAATTCCAAGATGCATTATTGTTAGAATTCATCTTCAAGTATACATCATTCAAAAATAGTATATGATAAATAATAATCTATATATAGATATCCTCTATTTTTATTCTATAATATATATCTCTCAATTTATTCCAATTCATTGTTTTTATGTATAGAGAATTTTAAATTATTTTATTAAACTCTTCTCCTTTATATTTCTTTATTATACTCCATATAATCATAGAATAAACATCTGATATATTTTCAACGATGGAAAAAATAAACTCTAAAAAACCGTGGAGTGATTTTCTCTCACAATTCAATATAATATTAGGTCTTCGTTACAAATTTTCAAATACACTTTTTACCAATGATAAATACTAAAAACATCATTTGGATATTCTAAATATAACTAGTTTAAAAATTAAATTTCTAATAGTGTTGTGATCTTATACTTCCTCATCCTAATCAAAATGTGTCATTATTCAGTATGGTTTGATTATCAATCAAATACAAGATCCAATAAAAAAGTTATAATCTCATTTAAAATTCAGTCAATGTTTATAGTCTGATCCAATAGTTATTATTCATCATAAAAATATAATGGAATGATATTACTCTATTAGATAAACACTTCCAAATGAATTTAAAAGGTAAAATTTTTATATCATAATGAAAAACAAGGTTATCTATATTATTGAATGGCTATATGAATATTGGCCATGCTAATAGTCATATTTTATGATTTATAATATATATCATAGTTTTTATATATAATGTAACATTTTCTAGAATAACTCATATGTATTTTTAAACTTTTTAATATAAACCTTATTTATAAGTCCCTTTTAAAACATTTCCAAACATCTCTCATGATCAATTATAATCATAAATATAAAATTTTATCATCATGTAATCCTTACCTATCAATTTAGCGACCCTTACGTATATCATGGAAAATATATCACAAACAATACATATCACATAATTTTCAATTTTCTTATTTTAAAACCATTACATATCACATTGTAACCATTACATATCAACCTAGAAACCATTATTTATAACAATGACTACCCATAAAAGTTATATTGAAGTCTAATTTTTTTAACATTTTTACCAAAACAATGTCTAATTTTCACTGATTATCAATATATGTTAGATTTTTGATACTTACATATGGAACATTACTAGATTTCAATTCTATATTAACTTTTAGACTTCTAATTAAAGAATTTCCTTTATGGACTTCCACTAAATAACCTTTATAACATCTACGCTAAATATATGAATTTTAGAACCAACCTAATTCACTCATCATTCAAAAATATAATATTTAATGTTCTAGAATGACAAAAAATACAAAATAATTGGCAGACTTCCACTAGTACCACTTTCGGAATAACATTATAATGAACTAAAATTCCATGTAGGTAATTATCATGCATCATCATTAACCCAAATATTATTTCAATGTGCATGGTAACCATACTATTCTTTATTTGAGTCACAACATGTCATAATATCACCATTCATATAGTTTGCAACCATTCCAACAGTGATTCTCAATAAAAAACACAAGTCCTTTAGTTTTCAACGCAAATATAATAATGAAACCATGGAAACCCATAGAATCATCCTAATAAATCTCAAACCAATCAATTGAATTATATTGTATAATAATGGTGGTTAGGGTTAACAATTTATAGCTCCTGCAATGATTATTGAAATTTTTTAAACCATAACATCGTCGGTATTTTCCATTAGGGATGTGTTTGGAGTGGAAATTTTTTAATATAATTAATGAAATCATATTAAAATCCTACTACCCCTAAAAATAATATTATCCCAATAACATTCAAATGAATTTTCCATCACATCAATGCTTCAACTTTCTTAGGATCTATTGAGACATTGGATTCATTAACCAAGTGACTAAAAACCTGACTTTTAGAATATAGAAATAAATTATTTTATATATATTGTTCTTCCATAAAGACTCCAATATTATTTGATGATTTAATCCATTGTTATATTTATATTTTCAATATATAATAATATTATATAGATAGACCATTATAATAAGTATTAATTAGTTCAAATGTTATGTTAATTAAATAAAAAATCACCATAAGAAAATTCTATAGCCTAAAAGGCATCGCAATGAAATTAAAATTAAATTAATATCTTTGAAAAGTTTTCTTTTGAATATATTCTAGTATCAATTAAGGTTAATGATACACAATTCAAAGGATAATCCATGAGAACAACATTATTATCATTATAAAATAATATTAATTTTCAATTTTGTGAAATATGAAGTAGTTATTAATTATTACCGTACTTGAATTTTTATTCTCTATATGAAATAGTACACAAAAAAATCATTCAATGAATGCTAAAATAAAGAATGATGAGGAAGATTTATTGGTATGATAAACCCTTTCACCTCATTATCCTCTGGTTTGTTTTGTTGTTCCCTCAACTCTATTGGTACCATGTTATATGGAAGATTATATATTATCTATATTCCTAGAATCTGGTTGATGAAGAACTCCACTCCTTAATTTTTAGGTAGTCCTAGAATGCATTGTATGAAACCATAGAGTAATATGTCTATAACTGGAGGTAAGACATATTTCTCATATGTCATAGAATTCCACACCTATAAAACGATCCATTTTAGTAATAAAATCACCCATTCCTACCTAATCCAACAATAATAAATCATCCAAGAATGTTCATTCACCAATGTTTGTATTGTAAAATTTTACTATATATGAGAATTATAATATTCTTCTATAGTAGTCAATATAGGCTCAGAACATGGATAGATAATAAATTCACAAAATAATATAGGAAAACATATTATTATATACAACTTCATCCAATATAAGGGAAAATGTATCCATCACTATAGAATAACATTTTCACATATATTTTTCTCATGGTGCTCCCAAGGTTAAAAAAAAGTTAGAGGATTATTCAAATTTTACTTCCAAAAGAGTCTGTAAGTCTATAAAGATAAAAAATATGGATCAAATGTATCAAATATGGAAAATGATCGATCAGAATATACTAAAATAGTACCTCTAAATAAATAAGTACCCGATAAAACATTTGTAGTATATTGATCCATCACATTCCACTACTAGATATATTCTCTTTAATAGCATACCAAAAAGATTTCAATAGTGCTAAAAAAATTGTTAACCTAAGTGCTATTAAAGGTGTGTCCCCTTTATCAGTTCAAAAAATGTTGATAATTAACCACCTTTATCAAAACATTTAACCACACTGATAAAGGCCCCACCTGCAACAATGTGATGTTTATATAAAATCCCACTACAACAACCGAAACCTATAATCTATAAAAAAATATAATTTATTTGAAATAAATTTTACATCATCAATAAAAATGTAGTAATATATAAATTTCAGACAATATTTTTTATCATTAAATTTAAAATTACAATCCATAGACATTTAGAAACATTAATGTTACATAATCTTTGGCACCCATGATCCCCTATCAAAAAGTTTCACACGTGGTGTCCATTTCCAAACAAATCACCTCAACCCAAGAAAATGAATACACCTATATAAGAAAACAAATTTTATTTAAATTATATTATAAATGAATTAATTAAACAAATAATGAATTAATACATTAGAATAATGTAAAATTTAAATAAAAGAAACCCTTGGAGTTATACTGGTGACACCATGCATACTATTGAGTTGAAGTTGATTCCATCGTATAACAAATGATGTATGAATCATTTTTCTAAAGTATAAAAATACTTCTAATGAAATGTCTTGGTTTTGAGTATTTCAATTGTTCTTTTTAATGAAATTAATTTTGATTCTGAATAAAGAAACACATGAATTTATGCAAGTCACACTATGTCTGGGACCGAGGTGCAGCTGGTTCTTAGACGTCAGAAATTACATATGGATTATTTTCCTAATGTATCAAAACAATCTGAATGTGTTTTCTTAGTTTTTAGATTTTCACTTCTGTTTGTTTACTAAAATTCCATTTCAAAATAGAAATACACACTTTGAGTCATTCTGGTCACATCGTCTGTCAAAGATTCTCTTTTTTATTTCTTGTATTTGTGTGCCACATCAATTTTCCCCTATCCTCATCACTTTAAAATAGGTTCCTAAATTGTGGAATGATTGGAATGTACCAATAAAATTTTGTATGACCTGATTTATCATTCTTATTTTGAGAATCACCACACTTTTGGAATTCATTAAGTGATTTTAGGTCCATGAAAAGCAATATTAAATCATTTGGGTATGAATATATTCTTTCACAGATAATATCCATCAAATGTAGCACTACTTTAGGGTCATATGTTTGGCTTGGGAGACCATTATATTCTGGGAGAATATCATTAAATATAGAAAGTAGTTTAGTAAAATTGGACTCACACCATTGTTTCCTTATATAAAATTATACAGCTTCAGTATGGCTGAAAAGGATGTATATTTATAGAAACCAATATAAAATGGCATCATTTCTTGACTCTTTAACTTCTAATTATTTTTTGTAAAATCATGAAGTTCATCTTCTATTGTCCTTCTCATTTCTCAATACAATCTTCATCATCATTCACATATATAATTACATCATTGGTATGGTATTCTTCATTGTACATAGATGTAATCATATCAGATGATCCATAAAATGCATTGTTATCCTAGTAGCTAGATACATTCACTTTCCCCCATGTTTATTCCAAAATTTATAACTTTGATCACTTCCATGATAAATCAAGTGTTCTTTCAACACCTCTAGACAAATTAGTCTTGAATAACAAGTGTAAAAAAATACAAATGATTTGAGATGTTTCATATGCAAGATCTTATGCAAACATAAAGAACTCATTAACTAAAAATTCATTTTCTTTTTTTATACGATTGGCATTCATCCATTCTTTATTCATATTCATCCTATTTGATTCAGTAATATTAATATTTAACCAAATCAATACTGAAATTATATTCATTTTAAATCTCTCCCAAAAGATCCTAGTGAGTGTACACAAAAGAGAATTGGGATCTTTTTCATTTGATTACAAGGTGTTTAATGTTTTTTAGGGTTCACTAATAAAATAAACATTATTTAGTATTATTTATTAAAGAAATATGTTTTGATTACTAACATGATTCAATGGTGTTAAAACATTCATAATGGCCAATTTTAGGATATAATAAATGATAATCATATGTAATTTCATCAGTATATACTTTTATAGAGTTACACATCTTTCATGATATATATATATATATATATAAATTGAATAAAAATGAATTTATTTGAGATTATTATATTTTCTTTAGTGATATTTCATTTGAATGTATTCTATTTGTGGATATTATAGGGAAATCAATTTTTTTTACCATGAACACACTAGAAGGGAAATCACTTAAAAATCCCTAAAAAACTAAAAGCTCATCAATTTCACCGACAAAAAATATTAGTTACCTAAAACCACTCAGGAGTTTCCAAATACCTATATTAATAAGTACTATTAAACCATTCCATAACCTCATGAGGATATTGGTCATCATGAAAAATGATGGATGGTGACTGAATAATTCCTATAGTGAAATGGATTATTCCACTAACATTCTTTTTAATGTTTGGTAAAATCCAGTAACTATAAAAAATACATTAAAATTATAAGTGGATTTTTCCTAATTCATATCCTTATAATAGACTTTCTAAAGCATATCAATACATTCCATGGAGGTGAAATAAATAAACATGAATCAAGAATATATCTCCTTCATGTTTTAAAATATGCTGAAATAACATAGTCCTAATGCAAACCAAGGGGTTATATCCAAAAGCACAATCCACATGAGAAAAAAACACACACAAAAGACATTTTCAAAATTTTAATTTCCTTTAAAATTACACCCAATATCTGGATGGTTGAAATCATTTTCAAATACATACACACAATGAATGAAATCGAATTCATTAAAAATGAAACCAAACTTTTCATGTTAAATAATTTCCCCAAATTCCAAAAAATGTATTATCTCCTTTGTTTAAATTTATGTAACCCATTAACAGTGGCTTTTATGTTTGTAAAGTATATTGGTGATGTTTTGGGGATTTTGGAGAACTTTTGAACTGTTTTTGGGATATTCTATAGGTTCAAGGTTAGTTCATTGTTGTGGAAAACTATTCAACACTGACTGAAAACTATGTATAGTGAAACATGGGATAAAAGGATGGTGTACAGGCTACACACAGTTTCATGAAAATGTGGGAAATCCTTGTAAAAAATACATTGTGTGTGAATGTATTTAAAAGTGATCTTTGGCATGATTAACGTGTGGTTTGGTAATCATGAGAGCCAACTGTATGAGGTCTCCCTTAAGGTAGAGGTATGAGCATGGTTACAACACAATTTTGGTAACTATGCAACTAAACTGTGGGCGTGTCCAATGATAGATACTTAACATTTGGATCTAATGTGTTTTCAACACTAATGGATTAATTTTCCCCCCAAAACAGCCCTAAATCAAGATTTCCCCCCTCAAAGTTTGGAGAACCTTTCCCCACTGAATTGGATGTGATCCAGAGTCATTCCTTGGTATGTTGATGGAAGATTCTTGGGAAATCCTTTGTTTATGGTTGTTCTTGATGAGTTTTCTTAGATATACTCCTCCCTTTCTCTCAATTTCATAGATCTACACCTACTATTGGTAGATATAGTGTTTTTTATTCCAAATATGTTTAGATATGGTATTCTTGTTAACAGGGGAAGATATATATGGTGAGTTGTTTTGGAGATTCACCCCGGTTTCATTGGTTTTAAAGTGTTGTTCCTCTTTTTTTCATAAAACCCATGGTAGGTGGCATCCCTCTTTACTATAGTATTTAGAATCTGATGGCTTAGTTTCAAATTTACTGTTTTAATAGTGAAATAATTATGTATCCACTCTGTAATTAAAGATAAAAACATCATGAGAGATGGTTTGTAGATTTTTGGAAATTGGGTGTGTTTTGGAATGTGATTTTGGTAAATCGATTTTATAATGATTGTTTAAAAATGATTGATTGGTTTTGTTGTTTGGGAAAAAATTGATATATTTTTTGTTTTATTGAAATTCTTGTCTCAAAAGATTTCAATAAAAGGGTTCTTTTAATTTATGGAATAAGTGATGACTGTGGAATTGTTTGGCATAATGGGTGGTTGTGAGTTCATATTGCATTTACGAGGCATGGTTGAAATATGACCTTGCTATTAGTTCCAAAGTTGTAATGGAACATGGGATTTAATTAATTTATTATGACTTGGTAGATTGATGAGAAAACTATCATGAATATGGAACATTCATAATGATGCATACATAGTTGGTTGTGTGGATGTTTGGAATGGAATGGTTACGCCAAAATAGAACTTGTGAAATAGTTTAATGTATTTTTTGGTTGTTATACTTTGTTCTTGTTATTGTTTTACAGTAATGGTTTATTTGAAACTTGTTTATATATTATAATAAGCTATTTTATAAATTGTTTTACAAAAACTATTTTAATTGAAATATTGATAAGATGTTTTATCCTAGTGGAAAGAGTTCGAAAGTCATTGGGGAAATACTATTGAGATTTAGTACACACCCCTTCTTTGTCACGGTGGTGCTTTTGTAGATGTTGTTTATTAGGTTATGGTAAAAGGAAATGTATGACACATCTTTAGAACTACTTTAACATACATGGGATATTTGGGGGACTTAGAGCATGGTGGTTGTTAGAGCATGGGAGTTGTAGTTATCTTTGGTCATTTTGAGTTTTTATTTTTTTTATTCCGATATATACTTTTATATTGTAATCATTTTTTGGAAATTTATTTTATTATGTTTTTTATATAAATGAAATGGTTGAGTTTTCTTTCTTTGTATCAGGAATCATGTAGTAGATTTTTTGGTTATAGAAGGTTCAGGTAGTCGTTTATTTATTAAAGGAAAAATCATCCCCTACTTGTATTGAATAACTTCAGTATTTATTTACAGCCATTGGAGCCTTGAGGATGTCCCTCAAGTCCATGTATATTTCTTCCACCTTTTCAAGACAATGAGTAAAACTAGTGACATTGCAAATGGTTTCAGTTTTTTCTGTCCAATGTCTGTTTGAGACAAGTGATATCATCTTGGTCCATCCTTTGTGGGAAAAATAGTTATTAATTTTCATATTCTTGGAGCTTAATTGATAAAGTTATTTTATTTTATTTGGGATCATAGAAAAGATTATGTTTTAGGGACTTTAAATACTGATCTTAAATGTTATAGCTAACATTTTTATGTTGAACTTCATCTTAACAAAGAGTTGGGTAAAAAAGGGGTTTTTAGACACTTATAGGATTTGGAATCTAATTTTCATGGGTTTATCCAATGAGATGAGAATTTAATGCATTAAAATAATTAATTCCCACTAGTAATGAATATTTTAATTTATTAATGGTTATTTACTTGGTGAAATGTGATTTTTGTTCTAATGGTTTTATATTGTTTTTAAATTAATGATTTTGAAAAAGAGCATGATTGTGGTATTCTGAAAATTGGTTGATTTTCAAAATAAAGTTTATGTTTTCGAAAATGATTGAACATGGAAAAAGGTTGATTCTGGATTGAAATGTTGTGATAGTTTATGTGATAGATTTTGAAATGTTAAGCCTTTAGTTGATAAAGAGTGATAAAATTGCCATTTTTTGGTTATAGAAAATGACATCTAGTAGGTGGTGTAAAATAGTAGAATGAAGATGTGGAAAATGTGGTTTCACTAGAGCCATAGGTGAACCAAATTATACACTGGAGTATCGTCCAAGAATTTTTATTTTATAGACATAGGGAATCGAATTGATGATCCATGAAAAGAAATCATTTTGTCCAGTTATATGAATAAAATCCACCCATCTTCTAGGGTGATTCAAGACCAGAGAACACCGAGGTGCAGATGAACAGGATGAATTGTACATTCAACCTCATTAGTATATAAGTGGAGATGAAACTCAAGATGATGATGTATATGTTAAAGGTTCTTTCATGCTTTCTTTGGTATTTAACTATCTAGAAAAATTCGATCACGGTATTACTTAGGAGGATTTATAGAAATTGTTCAACAATCAATTCTATCCTCATGCATTCATGATTCAGATAACGATATACCATTCAAGCTAAAAATAGGAAAATATATCTATCATTAATTATGGGGCTAAATTGAATAATTTAGTGCACTTTTCACCCAAGGTTGTTGCTAGTGTATCCTTAAAGGCACACATATTTGAATTGAGGTTGATATAGGAGATTTACTCAAATATCATTATGCTATGTATTAAAAACTATACAGATATGGTCTATAGAGTGATAATGGGATGAATGGGGCATCTCAAGAGCTATGGGATAAGGAATTATTTTGATACCTATAGGAACCAGCATAAACTCTAATACTGGTGGAAAGCGAAAGAGGGACACCAACATCAAATGTGGGAGAATGAATTAGAACCAAAAAGTTGGATCAATGAATATTTTTATTTTGAGACATAGGAAAAAAGAGGGATGTTTCTCATGTGGTTCCTTATAGCACATAAAGAAACAATATGAAACACCACAAAGATAATTTCACAATTGCAACAAGATAGTGCATCTTTAGTGCTATTGTCATAGTGTTCTGATGCGAGGTGCCTAAGACACTTCTCAGGTTTCTCATTCATTGTATGATTTGATGAGGTGAGGGATGAATAATCGATATCATCATTAAAACAGATATGTCCATGGTTATTCTAGGATACCATGACTCCTCGGTGATGGAATAATCAATAGGGAAATTAGGATCAATGTGTAGGGACAAATCAATTATATGGAGGTGATCAAGTGATTTGGGCTGATTAGGATAGACTATATATGGTGAGAGGTATGATTCTTTTAAATTATACCCTTATGTGTGTTTTATATTACTATTTCTTCAAATTACATCATTACTTATAATGTTATTTATTTATATGTTTAAAAGATCAACCACTTTGTTGGTGGTGTGGTGGTGAAGGTGAGTCTCCAAAATAGTATGTTCATTGGGAGGTTCAAGGACTGATTCCTGGGTGTCCACTTTCAAGGAAAGCCTCTCCCCCAGGATCCACCCACCTTTCTAGGTCACTCGGACTCCTCCAGGCGGGAAAAATGAGGCGTGGACCAATTTTTGATGAATCGATGTGGCGAACCATCACTGCCGGGTCGTTACCCTCCGGGACGCTCTGCCATCTCGGCTGGCAACAGCTCCTTCCCTGGCATGGGAGCTGCCTTCGGGTGCTACCCCTTCATGGGGAAGGGGGTTTCTCAGTGTGGAGGGTTCTAAAAGGACACATTGGTACATTCCATTTTAAAAGAAGAAAAGATCAGATAAAGCATTCTATGATAAATCAAAAAAATCCTCTTGGTCGAGTTGAATTTCAATCCATAATGTGTAGATCTTGTTCTATAACTTTTTAAAGAGATGGGATTAAATAAGATTTCACTATTCATGAATGGATTTCTATGTTATAATCCTAGATATAGATTTTTTTACAAAGTTCAAGGATCAAATCGACTGTTATAGCAGAACAATTAGTTTCACAACTAAGGATATTGGTGAAGATCTCTTCATAGTAGAAAAGAGTGTGAAATCAATTGAAATGAGATTATTTTCCCCACTAGTGGGAAAAATCTATTACCAGCTTGAGACCTTCAAATTATAATCAACTTAATTGATCAACAGTAACAGTTCTATAGAAGTAATGGATTAGTTTCTGGATGTTTTTCTTAAAAATTTATCAGGGTCTCCACCGATAAGAGAAGTGTATTTGGTGATTGTTCTCCTCCAAGGGACCATTCTAATATAAATTATGGATTATAGAGTAGCACCAACTAAATTAAGGTAATTGAATGTGTAGTTTGAAGAGGAGGAATGAAAATTCTTCATTCGGTCTAGCATGTCATCGTGGGAAGCACAAGTCTTATTTGTTAAAAGGGAATATGAAACTCTAAGGATGTGTGTGTATTTTCATATTCGTAACGAAGTTATGAAAAATAATAGGTATCAAATTACATGAATTGATTATCCTTTTGATAAATTTTAATTATATAAGTAGTTCTCTAAAATTTTCCTCTGTTCAAGATATCACCAATTTTGAGTTTAGAAGGGGAATATTCTGAAGATAGTATTCAGAAGAAGATATGTACACTATGAATATGTAGTAATTACTTTAGGTATTATGAATGCAATAACATACTTTATGGAATTGATGAATCAGATATCTCATAGATATCAGGATTCAATCATGTTGGTATTTGTGTATAACATAATGGTGTGTTCATGGACAAGGGTTGGAGATGAGAAAAATGTTGAAAAAGTGTTGGGAATCTTTAGGGATCATCATTTGAATTCCAAATTATCTTTGTGTGCTTTTTTTATATAAGAGGCATGCTTTCTTTTCCATGAAATTTCTGAAAATGGTTTTTGTTTGATCTGTAGAAGATAAAAGCTATAGTCTCTTAACAATCATGAAGAACCTCTTTGAGATATGGAGCTTCCATGGTCTAGTTGTTATTACCGATACTTTTTGTTGGACATCTTGTAACACCCCGAGCTTCCACGATACGCTTCTCTTTCAATAATGCAATAGCTTGCATTGTATGCAAGTTCGAGATTCTAACACATCGCGACCAATCAAAATAACCATTATGAATAATAATACCTACTTTTTGAAATTATATATATATTATATTTCAAAATGGACTTCACTTTTGGATTTGTAATATCGAAATTAGCCTATGTTGAATTTTTTGTATTTTTCTGAGAACTTCCAATTTTTTATGAATAGTGAAACATACTTAAAAACAACATTTTTAATAAAAATAATTTATAGTCATAAATTATAAAGTTAAGCGGTTCTATAGTGTAATTAGAATATATTTTTACCATTTTATCCAATGGTGGTCATTAGAATTAATTTCACTTTGAAATTGGACATAAACAATTGTCAATCTATTGATTGATATTCTTTCTTAAAAACACGCTATTTGTTGTGACAGCAGAAATTAATTATTAAATTAATTAATTCAACATATATGTTTTGAATTTTGTAAAATAGGCATCATTTTTTAATTATGAATATCAAATATAGATTAGGGTTAATTTTTGGTGTTGTTCTGAAAAACATCGATTTTTGATGAATAGTGAAACCACTAAGTGGTAGTTAAAAAAATGGTTTTCTGTTTAAATGAAATTTTACCAACTCTTTGATTTGAATTTCCGAAATCCGACATACATCACTATCACTAGGAAGTAAAATGTGGTTCAATGGGATTAAAATAATTTTTGGTGAATAGTAACTTTTAAGTTCTATTTATCGTGATTAAAGGTAATTAGTGTAACTTAAGGTAAAAATAATATTATAATAATATGAAATTACCTATACACTTGTCCTACCCCTATTGGGTGAGTCATGGCTGACCAAAACAATCCATGGGTCAACATGGTGACCCCATGGATCCACTTGGGTATGAAAATGACATTAATCACTTTTTATTTAAAGAAAAAATAAAATCACGACAAAGATGTGTTGTTTTACTAAAAAATTTATTATATGGGGTTATATAAGTTAAATTTTAGACTATAAATATTAATTGGAAAGCTAAAATTATTTCCTACATCATGGTAATTTTTTTTATAATTTTTTGGAATTAAATAAATTTATTTATTTATCACACCATGATGATGCAACGATTACCTCATTAATGAACATTTTAAATAAAATGAAAAGATAATGTAAACTCTAAGACTTACACATTTAAAAAACCTATTGGATTAGTAGATATCAAACCCTCATCACCTTATCCTTTAAATATATCATTCTGGGACCTTTAAAATCCAAAAATCATTTCATAATAATGTAATATTTCATGACTTTCCAAGAGTGCCCCTCCTCTCCTCTAATAAAAGGCCCCCCGCCTCTACCACCTTATTCGCACAATCAAATCCATTTGGCTCGGCCACCCTCTACCCAAATACTCTCTCAACTTCCCCCTCTTACTCCTAGAATCCTCACATTAGGTAGAAGTCTTCCCAAGGAAGCCTTTGGCTAAAATCAAAAAGAGTTACCCGATTTTAAGGTAATGTCTTCTCTTATGATATTTTGTTTTATTTTTCTTCTCCAACCCCTTAAAATATTTTCATTCATTTATATTGTGAGAACACCAGTGTCTTCAATATATGAGGGTTTTTTTATGATAATAATTCTATTTACACTTACAGACACCTTCGTCTAATGGTTAAAGAACATACTGTTTCTTTGGTTGGCGAATTTCTGCCTCACGAAACGATGATTGTTCAATCTTATTTTAACTCCTCTCATGGTGGCCATTAAGATGTCACCATATTTATATATGATATATATTATTCTTATGTTTTCCTTATGCTTCTGTATTTCTCATTTATGGCATGCCTTTATGATTTCCATTATGGGTAAATGCGATAATTTCATTTTAGGAAGTGCGGACTACCGCCCCCTCAAAGTGATTTGAATCGTTAATTCCATATGTGGGATGTATAAAGGATAGAGTAAATGATATTATATATGATATTATACTGTTATTATAATATACATTTATATCATTATGTTTTCATTCCATTAAATACGAAATAGAAATGAAAGTAGGGTTCATGCATTCCTACGGCTTACCGTCTCCATGAACGGTGCATTTCATTTCATACCTCTAAATGTTACGTAATATTATTAATGAATGTATATAGTGGATATATATGATATATATGATATCTAAATCATGAATATAATTATGGAGATAATAGATATTCTACCACATAAATAACTTGTAATTATAAGAAGTTTATTTTTGACTCGTGTACCAAAGATCGACAAAATGACCATTATTAACATAAATAATTACATAATGTTCATAACATGGTAATAAGTGATATAAAAGGAATAATGAACGTGAAAAAGGTTCTTAATCAATTATAAATTAACTCTAGTTTATTATTCAGGAGGTTAAAGAATGACCGAGTCATGTCAGACACGAGGTAAGGGAATTTCTGTGCCCAATTTCTATTATTTGGGTTAATCTCCTACTTTCAAATTATGTCATGATATTATTATGTCCTATCTTGTATTTTTACCTTATTTATGTGTAATTATAGTGAATACAAAAAATGGATTTATTTTATTTAAAAAAATGATCTTTGTAAGGGACTTCATCTCAATCTCCATTCATTGAGGCACATTTTGATTTATACACAAATTTCTTCTATATGGTGTATAAACCCCCGTTGAATTTTACGTTTATTCAAATGGAATCTTTTTATACAATGTGTTTTACTAAAAAAAAGAAGGGAATGTTTTTCTTGTTATACGTATGCGGTGACAAAGACTTCTCTGCCACTGTGACCATTATTTGAGTTTCGGCTTCCTCTACAAGCCACAACTTTTTTTAAATGAAAAATAAATACCATGTTTTAATTTTCTTTTATTTTGGTATCGAAAATGGTTTTGATAATGTATTTATTATATCAATGTGTTTTATTGATATCTTGAGATTGAAATGTTCAAATTTTAGGTTTCCATTACGCATGTTTTATGTGATATGATTATTTTGGTTTGAGATATGTTTAAACCTGTTCATATGAGGAATGAATTGGACTTAATAAGTGACGGGTGGAGCCCGCTATAGCTCCTCAATGCATCGTAAGGTCTCATGACACAAACTAGTATCTGGGCACAAGGCCGTGACAAAATCTTATTTGTAGTCTTGGCAGGAGGCCTTGGCTACATGGTTATGATAGTCTGGTATTATTCATTCCATCATTATGAAAGTGGTTATTAATATTACATGTGATTATTCGACCAGTAGAATATCTATGTGAATAATTAAATTGAATTATTTCATTTTACTTTTTCCATATTATTTTAAACTTCATGTTTAAAAGGATTTTGTTTAGTTATACATTTCCTTAAATGTTTATGTTTCTTTATGAAAGCTTTGGCTATATTTTTTTCCTTACTGAGCATCTGAGATCACCCATTTCAGTGTTTTAATTTTTCTAGGATGTGAAGAGGTATACTATGAATGACATGCAGGGATAGTATTAGGGGATATAGAGACAAGATGTTGTTGTAGTTTTGTTTTACATTATGATGTACTGTAAGACTTATGAATGTATCTAGTGTTTCCAATGCTACTAAACTATTCGGTCTTTCGAGACTTGAACTTTTGTGATCATTCCAATGTTACGTAATAATGCACCGAATCTGGGTAACTAGGGTCGGGGCGTTACAGTTGGTATCAGAGGCAGTTTAGTACTAACCTTGGAAGCTAGATTTAGATAAAATCTTATCAGAGAACATAGACCTAAGATAAAATTTGAGGATTAGTATAGAAGAACTTCCAAGAATTTTGGTACTATAGAGATTTTGTGAGTTTTCGGAGCAATACATCCCTGTCTAGATATGAGTAGGTAGAGGCGGATCTGGCACATATGTACCTAGGGGTAAAACCTGAAAACACCACTTTGAGCTAGACTCGAATGGGAACCGGTGCATGACAATAGGTCTTGCTGCACTCTTGGTTACGACACTCCTGGGGGATATGCTTAGGATAATTTTTGTTTTCTTTACAAACCACTATGAAGGGTTATGAGTATATACTTCCTCAAAGAAAACATTTTTATTATTATGGATTATATCCATAAACTGTTCAATTTATGTTATGTGTTTTAAAAGTATGGAATTATATATTTTGATTCATAAACTGATCTAGTTTATGTCATTGTTTCGAAGTGGCGCCTAGTGGAAGGAATGGAAACTGTATCAATGCACGCACTCCATGTAGGGATTTCCCAGCTGCTCAAAATAATTATAATGGAGATGGTGATACAACTGGTGCTAATCAACTTATTACCATACTGGGACAACTCACTCAGGTTATGAATAATAACCTTACTCGTATGGAGCACCCTGATCCGCAATGTGAAGGATCAATGTTAGAACGCTTCATGAGGAAACAACCACCAACATTTAATGGGGGTACAAATCCATTAGTAGCTGAGCAATGGATAAAATCTTTAGAGAAAATATTACATGCCTTGGGGAGTAGCGAAAGGGAGAAAGTTGTCATGGAAGTTTACCGCCTCACTAAAGATGCCGATCAATGGTGGTTTCTGATTCAAAACACAAAGGGAGATGAAGAAGTATGAAGTATATAATGGAGGGAGTTTAAGGAAATTTTCTTAGAAAAATAATTTCCACCTGACCATCGAGCAGATATGGATAGTCAATTTTTGAGTTTGAGGCAGAAGGAGGATGAGAATGTGGAAAAGTATGAGGCAAACTTTATAAGGATAGAAAGACATGCTACAGATTATATAGGTAACCCAAGAAGTAAGATTGATCATTTCATTGATGGGTTAAAACCATTTCTCCGTTGAGATTTAGTATCACAATATTTCTCAACATACGAAGATATAGTCTCGTGTGCTATCAAGAAAGAAAAAGAATTCTCTAAGTCTTGTGACAACAAAGTAAAGCAAGAGAAGAAGAGAATGGTGGAACAAGAGACAAATAAAGGGAAAAAGGGAATGAAGGATTTTCCATTATGCGATAATTGTGGGAAGAATCACCATGGTACTTGCCTAAAAGGAATGGGATTTTGTTATAAATGTGGAGAAAAAGGTCACCAGGCTCGTGATTTCATGGGAAAGAAAGAGGCTATCAATGTTGAATGCTAAAATCATAGGGAAATGGGGCATTATGCAAATGAATTTCCTAATCGTGAGGGAAAATTACCTCAGAAAAGGTCAAGGGATCAAGGAAAATCTTATGCTGTTACTACAGTTGAAGTGGAATAATTAATGTATTGGTGCTTTTGGACTCAATGATTATATTCTGGTTATAAGAATAATGTCATATATCTAAGGATTGTACTGCAGTACTTGTTGTTTTCATTAAGGTTTTAATATGATGAAGGTAATCATATTTTTATATGTGACAATAAGAGAAACATAACTTATTTTTAGGAATCTGATGATATAATTGATTTTGGAATTTAGAGACCTTTTAGAGAAAGTTTGGAAGGAGGTATTTTGGATAACAATAAAGGATGGAATGGATTAATTTGAACTTTGGATAGTATTGTTTAAGGTTAAAACATTTATAATGATTATTTTTGGAATATTATAATACTATAGTTTTAAGAAAAGGAAAACCTGCAGGTTGGGGGATAACCCATCACGTCGGAAAAAGCTGTAGGAATCAGACCCACAACCATAGTGCGACAAGAGTTTATTACCCACCACTAGCCTACAGGAAGTCCCTGGTTATTAAAAAATTGTTTTCCTAATATAAATGGTATGTGTTAATATTTTTAACCTTGTACGATTATGATAAATATAATATTTTTGAGTTATATTATATTTTTGAGTGAAAGATGAGTTTGTGGTAGAAATTAGTTAAAGGTTCAAACTCTAATTGTCAAGCATAATTATATATATACCTCTCTCTTATTCTATGAATAAATTAATTCTTAAACATTAGTAAATGGATATTAAAACAAAAAATGTTTTACCCTAATACCTTATGTCTTGTTGAACTGATAATATTTTAAATCAACATAGATTGAAGGCTTTGAGGCCATTAATTTTACACTTGTTTGTGATTGATGACCTCAATCACTCCCTACAAATATTTATGTTTTTCCTCCAATTTTATGTCTCTAATTTCCACAAATTTTCTCCTTATCGAGATCATAATTTGGTGGTGACTTTTTCATTTCCCTTTCCCTCTTATTAAGGCTAAATTTTATCAACCTTATTTCGGATGTGGGTTTTCCACAAAGGTATTTACTATTTTCAACCTTTTATTTTAAAAGAAAAATTTCAAATTGCGAGGACGCAATTTATTGAAGGAGGGGAGAATGTAACACCCTGAGCTTCCCCGATACGCCTCTCTTTCAATAATGCAATAGCTTGCATTGTACGCAAGTTCGAGATTCTAACACACTGCGACTAATCAAAATAGCTATTATGAATATTAATACCAAATTTTTGAAATTATATATATTTTATATTTCAAAATTGACTTCATTTTTGGATTTAGAATATTGAAATTAGCCTATGTTGAATTTTTGGTATTTTTCTGAGAACTTCCAATTTTTGTTGAATAGTGAAAAATACTTAAAAACAACTTTTTTAATCAAAATAATTCATAGTGATAAATTATAAAATTAAGAGGTTCTAAAGTGTAATTAGAATATATTTTTAACATTTTATCCAATTGTGGTGATTATAATTAATTTCACTTTGAAATTGGACATAAACAATTGTCAATCTTTTGATTGATATTCTTTCTTAAAAACACGCTATTTGTTGTGAAAATGGGAATTAAATATTAAATTAATTAATTCGAATTATATGTTTTGAATTTTGTAATGTAGATATCAATTTTTAATTAGGAATATCAAATATATATTAGGTTTAATTTTTGGTGTTTTTCTGAAAAACATCGATTTTTGATGAATAGTGAAACCAATAAGCGGTAGTTAAAAAACAGATTATCCATTTAAATGAAATTTTACCACCTCTTTGATTTGAATTTCCAAAATCTGACATACATCACTGTCATTAAGAAGTAAAATGTGGTTCAATGGGATTAAAATAATTTTTGGTGAATAGTAACTTTTAAATTCTATTAATCATGATTAAAGGTAATTAGTGTATCTTACGATAAAAATGATGTTATAATAATATGAAATTACCTTTACACTTGTCCTAACCTTATTGGGTGAGTCATGGCCGACCAAGACAATCCATGGGTCAACTTGGGGACCCCATGGAGCCACTTGGGTTAGAAAATGACATTAATAACTTTTTATTTAAAGTAAAAATAAAATCGACATAAACATGTGTTGTTTTACTAAAACAATTATTACATGGGGTTATATAAGATAAATTTTCTACTATAAATATTAATTGGAAAGATAAAAATATTTCCTACATCATGGTAATTTTTTATAATTTTTTTAATTAAATAAATAAATTTATTTATCACACCATGATGATGCAACGATTACATCATTAATAAACTTTTTAAATAAAATGAAAAGATAATGTAACATCTAAGACTTAAAAATGTCAAAAACCTATTGTATGAGTAGATTTAGAACCCATATCACATTACCCTAGAAATATATCAGTTTAGGACATTTAAAATCCGAAAATCATTTCATAATAATGTAACATTTCATGACTTTCCAAGAGTGCCCCTCCCCTCCTCTTATAAAAGGCCCCCACCGATACCACCTTATTCACACCATAAAATCCATTTGGATCGGCCAAACTCTACCCAAATACTATCTCAACTTCCCCCTCTTACTTCTAGAAGCCTCACATTGGTAAAAAGTATTCCCAAGGAATCCTTTGTCTCAAATCAAAAAGAGTTACCCGATTTTAAGGTATTGTCTTCTCTTATGTTGTTTTGTTTTATTTTGCTTCTCCAACCCCTTAAATTCTTTTTATTCCTTTATTTTTTAAAAACACAAGTATCTTCAATATACAAGGATGTTTTTATGAGAAGGATTTGATTTACACTTACACACACCTTCGTCTAATGGTTAAAGAACATACTCTTCCTCTGGTTGGCGAATTTATGCCTCACGAAACGATGATTGTTCAATCATCTTTTAACACCTCTCATGATGGCCATTAAGATGTCACTATATTTATATATTATATATATTGTGTTTATGTTTTCCTTATTCTTATGTATTTCTCATTTATGGAATACCTTTATGATTTACATTATGGGTAAACGCGATAATTTCATTTTAGGAAGTGCAAACTACCGCCCCCTCAAAGTGATTTGAATCGTTCATGCCATATGTGGGATGTATAAAGGATGGAGTAAATGATATTATATATGATATTATACTGGAATTATAGTATACCCTTATATCATTATTATTTCATTCCATTAAATATGAAATATAAATTAAAGTAGCATTTATGCGTATGTACGACTTACCATCTCCATGAACGGTGCATTTCATTTCTTACCTCTAAATGTTACGTATTATTATGAATGAATGTATATATTCGATATATATGATATATATGATATCTACATCATGAATATAATTCAGGAGATAATGTATAATCTACCACATAAACAAATTGTAATTATAAGAAGTTTATTTTTGACTCAAGTACCAAAGATCGACCAAAATGACCGTTATTAACATAAATAATTACATAATGTTCATAACTTGGTAATAAGTGATATAAAAGTAATAATGAACTTGAAAAAGGTTCTTAATCAATTAGAAATTAACTCTAGTTTATTATTCAGGAGGTTAAATAATGATCGAGTCAAGCCGGACACGAGGTAAGGGAACTTCTTAACCCAATTTCTATTATTTGGGTTAATCTCCTACTTTCAAATTATGTCATGATATTATTATGTCCTATATTTTATTTGTACCTTTTTTATGTGTACATATAGTGAATACACATAATAGATTTATTTTATTTAAAAAAATGATCTTTGTAAGGGACTTCGTCTCAATCTCCATTCATTGAGGCATATTTTGTTTTATACACAAATTTCTTCTATACGTTGTATAAACCCCTTTGACTTTTGCATCTATTCAAAAGGAATATTTTTATACGATTTGTTTTAATAAACAAAAAAAGGAATGTTTTTCTTGTTATACGTATGCGGCGACAACGACTTCTTCGCCACCATGTCCATTATTTGAGTTTCGGCTTCCTATACAAGCCATAACTTTTTTTAAATGAAAAATGAATACAATGTTTTAATTTTTATTATTTTGGTATTGAAAATTGTTTTGATAATGTTTTTATTATATCAATGTGTTTTATTGAAATCATGTGATTGAAATGTGGAAATTTTATGTTTCTTTTATGCATGTTTTATGTGATATGATTATGTTATGGTCCGTGATATGTTTAAACTTGTTTATATGAGTAATGCATTAGACTTAATAAGTGATGGGTGGAGCCCGCTATAGCTCCTTGATGCATCGGAAGGTCTCATGAGACAAACTAGTGTCTTGGCACGAGGCCTTGACAAAATTTTATTTGTAGTCTTGGCACGAGGCCTTGGATACGTGGTTATGATAGTATGACATTATGCATTCCATCATTATGAAAGTGGTTATTGATATTTCATGTGATTATTCGAGCAGTATAATATCCATTAGAATAAGTAAATGGCATTATTTCATTTTACTTTTGCCATATTATGTTGAAGTTCATGTATAAAAGGATTTTTTTAGTTATACATTTCCTTAAATGTTTATGTTTATTTATGAAAGATTCTGCTATATTGTTATCCCTACTGAGCATCTGAGATCACCCCTTTCAATGTTTTAATTTTCCCAAGATGTGAAGAAGTATATTATGAATGACGTGCAGGGATAGTATAAAGGGATATGAAGAAAAGATGTTGTTGTAGTTTTATTTTAATTTATGATATAATGTAAGACTTATGAATGTATCTAGTGTTTCAAAGGCTACAAAACTAATCGGTCTTTCTAGAATTGATCTTTTGTGATCATTCCAATGTTACGTAATAATGCACCAACTCTGGGTAACTGGGGTCGGGGCATTACACTTCTCAAGAATATAATTGACTAAGACTTGCCTAAAAAAGAAAATTACTCCATTCCAATGGGGTGAATAATTCCAGATGTTTTTTCAAGATATTAAGATTCATCTTACATCAACACCTATCATGATATTGTCTGAATCAGGACAAGGGTACATGGTGTATTAGGATGCTTTTGGATGTGTTCTCATTCAAGGGGATCATTTTTCTGATATGGGTCAAGGGAGTTAAGAGTTTATGAGAATAACTACCCAACACATGATTTGTAATTAGTGGAAGTAGTTTAACCTTTGAAAACATGGTGTCACTATCTCTTTGGTGGGAATTTTAAATTATTAATACATCATAAGAGATTGAAACATATTTTCTCCCAATGGGATTTGAAAATGAGAAAAAGAAGATGGATGTTTCATATCCAAATGTTTTCCTATGATTGGATGTATACACCAGGTAAAGGAAATTCAGTGGCCGAAACATTAAGAATAAATTAATTTGCTCAGTTCGAAAAAGGGACAACTTAGGAGTGGTAGTTTATGTCGGTCCTAGTCGACATGCATGTGGAATGTGAAGACCGAGGTGATGTTATGGATTTCGTTCCAGTTTCTGTGGTTCTTGTTTTGGTAAAGATGGTTCAAGAGGTACAAATATCCAATTCAAAATGTGTTGTAATGAGTTCAAAACTCAATGGTGGAGAGACCATTGAGGTATGGAAGCTAGAAGAGATATTATTTTTTTTAGAAATCAGACGGTCCTACCTATGTTTTGTTAGGAACATATTCTTCATTTTTACCCCCATTCAAGACGGTTTTCTCATCCAAGAATATAGAATCTTTATAATTCATTGAAAGAATAGTTTTTGTGGAGTGTTATGGAAATGTTTGTTCTTGATTTTGTTTCGAGATGCTTAGCTTTTCAGTAAGTTAAGGAAGTGCATAAAAATCTAGTAGGTATGTTTCAATATTTACATATCATTGTGTGAGAATGGGGGCATATAGCTATGTCTTTTGTAATAGGTATCCCAAGAATGTATTAGAAACATGATTCCATATTTGTGACTATGGATCGTCTCACAAATTCATCCCATTTTATCCCTATTTGTTAAACTCATACGATGACGGATCTGTCTAAAATATATATCCTTAAAGTAGTAAAGAGACATGGAATACCATTTTTGATCAAATGAGACAATGATCTATGGTCCATGTCTCATTTGTACAAATCCTTATATAAATCCCATGGGATTCAGTTGAAAATATGTATGATGTACTTTCCTCAGATGGATGTTCAATCTGAACATATGATATAAACATTAGAAGACTTGTTTCAATCTTGTTTAATTGATTTTTGTAGCCTGTGGGATGATTAAATACCCTTATTATAGTTCTCATATAACAAAAAATAGTAGACCTCAATACATATGGATATATTTGAAGGATTGAATGGGTTTCCTTGTCATTCACAATTATTTGGGTGAAAACAGGTGAGACTTCATTTGTTGGGATAAGCCTTGTCCAAGAAAAATTGTAAAAGATATTTTTGATCATAAAATCGATGGAGAAGGTATAGAGTCTTCATAAATAATATGTGGATCATCATCAATGGCCATTATCATTCACAGTGAGCGATCATGTGTTAATGAGAATCTCTCCATGGCTTGGAAATAATTTTTTAGGAAGCAGGTGAAGTTATATCCATGATACATAAGACCATTTGAGAAACTGGAACATGTTTGTGAGGTGGATTATAAATTGGAATTAATAACATGGTTCAGTATGGTGCATAATGTGTTCCACTTATCTCAGTTGAAAAATTATTATATACATCTTTACCAGATGATTTGTCTGGAACACGTTGAACTATAACAGGATGCTTTGTTGTTGAACATTCTAGGGAAGATTGTGGAGAATAAATAGAAATATTTTCTTTTAAAAGCATTGGTATAGTGCCTGTTTTTTGAAGTATTGGTAGATTCAGGATGATACTTGGGATCAAAAGAACCAAATGAAAGATAAATGTCCAGAACAGTTTCACAACTTTTGTTGCTTTCTTGTTTTAGGGGATGGAAAGACCAATGGTAGGAAAAATGTAGCACTCCCCCCCAAATCCATGTAAGTAACCCTTTATTTATAATTTCTGTCTGAAAATTATATGGGTGGTTTTTGGGAGAGTTTATAGAAATTTTGGAGTATTTTGAGGGATTTTCCATAGGTTCACACTCTTTTACGGTTTGGTAAAACCATGCAACACATATAAAAAACAATGCATAGTGAAATAAGGGAAAAAGGGAAGGTGCACGGGTTGCGCATGGTTTATCAAAACCATGAAAAATACTAGGAGAAACCATTTTGTGTTATGAATATGTTCGGAAATGAGGTTTGGAATATTTGGCACATAATTTTCTAACCGTTTGATCCAATCATGTGAGGTATCCCTTAAAGAATAGTTAGGAATACAGTTAGCACACAATTTTCTTAATTATGAGACTAAACCATACATGGGTCAAAAGTAAAATCCATGAATTGTGGATCTATCTTGTTTTCGCCTATAAAGGCTTAGTTTTATTTAAAATGTCCCTATTTTTGGATTTTCCCTCTATAAGATTATATATCCTCTCCCCATCAAATTTGAAGCGATCTGAAGTTGTTCCATCATGTGTTGAAGATCGACTCTTGCGGTGAGCCTTCATTCTTGGTATTTCATGATGATCTTTCATAGATATACTTCTCCCTTTCTCTCAGTTTATTAGATCTACACTCTATCTGGGTAGATCTCAGGGTTTAGATTCCAAATATGTTTTTATTTGGACTATTTATAGATAGGGGAAGAGATATAAGGCAGGTTTTTGGATATTCAACACAGTTTTGTTAGTTTTAATGTTTCATTCTTCATTTTCATCCTAAAAAATGAGGTAGGTGGCTTAACTCTCAAGTCCTATATTTACAATATTAATTCTTAGTTTAAATTTGATTTTTTATTTATAAATTATTGTGTATTAATTATTTAATTATTGTTAAAAACCTTCTTGATATTCGGTTTGTGGATTTCTGGAAATTGGGTGGGTTTTGTAAAGTGTTGTTGGAACCTTGATTTTAAAATGATGATTTTAAAATTATGGATTGGTTTTGATGCATGTAAAATTATTTTCAATAAATGATTGGTTTTTCTAAAATGGTTTTTGAAATGGGTCTTAATAAAATGGTGATTTTATTGAAATGGTTGAAATGATGAATATGGTATGGTGTGGCATTATTAGTGGGTGAGAGATGATATTGAATTTATGTGGCTTGGTTGAAATATGACCTTGTGCTCAGTGCCAATTTTGTAATAGAACATGGGATTTATTTACCCTGGTATGACTTGGTAGATCGACAGGAACCCAATCATGAGTATGGATATGTCTTAACGATGAATTAATAGTTGGTAGTTTGGATATGTGGAATGTAATGATTATTCTAAAATGGAACATGTGAAATCGTTTAAACTATTGTTTGTTGGTTTTCTATGGAACTTTTTGTTGATTTGAGAAAATGGATTCTTTGTAACTTGTTTATATTTAGTTATAAATTTATTTAATATAAATATTTCTAACATGTTTTATTCTAGTGTCTTGAATAGGGAATATATTGGGGAAAATATTACTATGTTTTAGTATTCACCTATTAATTTTAACTTTGGTGCTTTTTCAGATGTCATTTAGCAGGAAATGGGAAAAGGTAAAGTATCACACATCTTTATCAGTACTTAATGTTACTTGGGATTTTTCGTGGACCTGGAACATAGATCATTTTTTAGCATGGGAGCTGTAGTTTTCTTTCGAAATTTTGAGTTTTTATAGTTTCTTCTCTCACTTTGTACTTTCATATCTTAATCTACCATTGTGTAACTTGGTTTTAGTTTGGTTTTTATAAAAATTAAATGGTTGATCTTACTTTATTATTTCATGAATCATGTAGTGGATTGTTTGGTTATAGAATGTTTGGGTTGTTGTATATTTCTTAATGGAAAATAATCCCCCACTTGTATTGAATCCCTTCGACATTTATTTCCATCCATTGAAACCGTAGGGATGTTTTTTAAGGACAAGTACATTTCCTCCACCTTATCATTCCCATGGGAGATGGAGGGATGTAAAATAATTCTATAATTTTTTTATAATTAATTCAAACACATCAAAAAAATTTACAAATAAATAAATTTATTTTTACAAGGAAATATTCACACATTGTTTAAAATATTATTGCATTTCTCCAAATCCCATTTTAACATCAATATAAATAATACATTGTAAAAATGAAATGATAAAGGAACCCGGATTTAAAATATTTCAAAACCATTAAAATACTTTTAATTACCTTGAAAATTTGGTTTTAAAATCAACTTACACAATAAAATTTATTTTTTCTATTTAAATGAATTATTTTCCAAACCAAGAAAAATATTTTATGTGCTAATAATAAATACAATGTATATGGAACCATGAAATTAATGATCCCTTTCATGAAATTAATTGTAAATCACATCATTTAAATACAATATCATTATAACATATATGAACTGATATAATAATTAAATATAAATGACTGACATAATAAGAAGAAAACATTTCATAATAACAGAAAAATAATGAACATAATCATTCAAGAATAAATAAATTATTATAATATAAAAATCTAAATAATAAGAATTAAAATAAAAAGAATTTATAGACTAAACATGAATTTAAATATTTTAATTTGATACAAAATTTAGTGATCCATATCCCAGTTGAGAGATCCATATTTCTTTCTCTACTTTTAACCTAATTCCATTGAACTAGTTTGGGGCTCCTGGGTATTAATCCTTCAATTGTTAGCCTCAATCTATTTTTGACAAAATAGAATCTCTTTGGAACCCACTTGAGCTGAAACTACTTATACCTCATCAACTAGTTTGGTTCACTCCACATTGAATGTAAAAAATGGATGAAAGTGAATATAAATGAATTAACATCGACTGATTCCACTAGATTTGAAGGTAGGGTGCTAAGAAAGAAAATGCAAGAGAAAAAAATATGATGTAACCAATGTATGATAGTTTGGTTCGTCAAGAGAAAGTGAAAAGTGAGCATGAGCGATGACTAAAAAATAGGTGCAAACAAGAAAATAGATTATATTTGGAAGTTTAGTGGAAGCAGTAGGGTCTGGTGGTAGGGGTAGCAGAGGAGGAGGAGACGATAGGGGCAATAGAGGTGGTGGTGGGGGTAGACGAGGTAGTGTTAGAGCTCTAGTTCTGTAAAATCTAGAGGTGCAAGCGACGAAAGGGTTCTCAGAAGGTACCAGGAAGAATAACAGAATAGGTGTTTATCATCGCTTTTGGATAACACTGATAAATGAGCTTTTTATCAACACTAAATTTTATATCGCTAATAAAAATAACCTTTATCAGTACTTTTTTAGCACTGATAATGATACACCTTTTCTGTGCAAAAAAAGTACTGATAAAACATGTCTTTATCAGTGTAAAAAATATATTGTTGATAAAGACACTTTTTATGAGAACTTTTTTAGCACTGATAAAATTTTATCTTTATCAGTGTTAAAAAAGAGATGATGAAAATCAAATGTTAATAAATTATTTATAATTACAAAATTACAATAAATATATTTATTATATTTAGATTTGTAATTATATATATAGTTATAAGTATAAATAAATATATTTCTTTATTTGAATAATTATTCGAATATAATAAATATATATAATTAAATTCGTAATTTTAAAATTGTATATAATAAATATATTAATTATATTTAATTATAAAATTATAAATATATTAAATATATTTATTTTAATTATATATATATTTTAAATATAAATTTCTTTTTAATCATAACTATAAATAATTATTTATTTATTTTGGAGTATATAATATATCTATATATATTTATATATTTATATATTTATATAAATTTAAATATTTATATATATTTATATATTTATATATTTTTATATATTTATATATTTATTTTTATAAATATATAAAATTATAAAATTGTAAATAAATATTTTTTTTATTTATATATACAATTATAAATCAATATATATATTTTTAAAATAATCATAATATTATAATAAATATATTTATTATATTTATAATTTTATTATATATATTTAAAAATTATTAATAAAATAAAAATATTTATTATAATCTTATAATAATGTAAATAAACATATATGTTTTTATACATAAAACTCTAAATAATTAAATATTTATTTATAATTATAAAATCATAAGAAATATATTTATTATATTTACAATTTTATAATTATATATAATAAATATTTTTATATATTTATAAATATTTGTATATATTTATAAATATATTTATTTAATTATATATATTTATAACCATCCAAATGTAAGAAATAAAGTTATTAAAATATTATAATTATTTAAATAAATAAATAAATATATTTATAGTTATAAATATAAATAAATATATATTTATAATTATATATAATAAATATAATTATTATATGTAATTATTATTATTATAAACATATTCATTTAAATTTTATAATTATAAATTAATATTTATTTATATATAATATTTAAAATTTTATAAATATTTATAATTATATAAATTAATTTATTATAATTATAAATAACAAATATATTTATTTATAGTTATAATTATAAATATATATATATATTTATTATATATATACTTTTATAAATATATATAATTATATAAAGTATTTATTAACATTTTTGTTTTATCATTGTTTTTTAGCATTGATAAAGATATGCCTTTATCAGTGCTAAATGTTATCAGTGCTCCCTATTTCAGCGTTGATAAAAGCTTTACCAAATTTAACAAATGAACTCTAACTGTCAGCTTCCTCTCTTGCATGACTTAAACTCTCACAGAAGTTGACCTATGTCATCATCAAACCCTCATCTTTCACCACTGACCCCTCCTCTACTCTAAACCATCCTTTTTTGCCACTGACCCCTCCTCTGCCACTGACCCCTCTTCTGCCACGACCCCTCCTCTAACGCTATAAATCCCTCCACTACCACTGGGAATCCCTCCTCTGTAGCAAACCCCACCTCCACCACATGCCAAACCCTAGAACTATTGTGAACCCCTCCACAGCCTCCGCAGCAACTGCCTACCCTGACTCCATCAATGCAAGACACTACTGATGAAATTGAACTCCAAAACAAAGGAATGTTCATATTTTATTTTGAATTCTTAGATAGTGAAAGATAAATTATAGGGCTTAGTGTTTGAAAAATTTCTTCTGTATGAACTATGTGTTTATTTTGATTCAATAGTGTGAGACAATGTTTATTTTATTGGAAAAGTGTTTGATTGAGTTTTTGTTCATATTCTATAAAACTTGTTATTTTTTTCAACGTATAGTTTTCTAGGATTTTGGTACAATTAAAATTTATGAATTTGGATTGATCTAAATGTCAGACCCTGTTTGGATGAGGTGGTTTTGATATATTAGATACACTATAGTTATTATTTTTGGTGAAAAGTATTTATTTTTTATTATAATGGACTGATTCTAGTGAGTAGTTTGGTTCAAATATAATTTAATCAATGGATAAATAAGATAAAACACTTTTTAGTTGGAACTTATAGTGAAAGTGGTATATTTGTTTGGGTTTTATTTAACATTTTGATGATTGATTTGGGATAAATCAAGGTTTTTTCAATGTATGGGTTTCTAATATATATTTGAAATTATATGATGCTTAATTATGGGTGTTGATGTGTAAGTAGATTCTTCAATTGATGTTATACCATGTTAAAAAGATAGTTTTATACATGTGTTTCTTCTATTATTAGTGTTGCGATTTTAGAAAAACATCATTGGATTATTTAGGTAGATATATGGGAATTCTGGAGACATGAGTTATAATATTATGGTCACACATTTGTTGTACCCCTATCGTAGGTCTCACACCCATAGCTGCAATTTAATTCTCAATGAGGCCACTATTGGTTAGTTGATTGTGTTTCATTTTTATGGCCACAATATTCTCATGTGATGATTCCCTTAATTTTTCAACTAAGATTTTCTCTTTAGTCCTTTGGTAGGTACCCCTTAGTGGTTGATGCTTGATATTTTATTATTATTTTACCTTATGCCTGTTTCTTGTCAAATTATATTTTCATTAAAAGAAAAATATATGTTTTGTAAGTTTTATTTACTCATCCTTCTGTAATAAATTTTTTTCCATTATTTTCTGTAAAACTAGAATTCTTTGGTTGGTCTTAAAAATAAATGATATAAAATATTTGATGATATCTTACTAGGCTCTTCTCTCACACCATACATATACAAATTGGTGCATATATAAACATAGTTTTATATGATACTGGTTAAAGTAAAGGGTCTCACTTTTATAGTGGTGTTTCATAAACACTAGTTAAGGATATAATGAGAATGGGATGTAAAGGTCACCATAGAGAATAAATAGACAATATTCATTTTGGGTTGTTTTATGATATTTATTATAAAGTGACCCTCTTAAAAACAAATTTTTTTTTGGTTTAACATTATATTTTTTATCTTGTTTAATCCTTTTATAGTTTTATGTTTTATAACATATTGGATATTTTTTTATTCATGTATCTTTTATAAAGTGCAGCTCTTGGGATTTATGTCTTTGTGAAAATGCCTAAGTGGTTCTTTTTAAACTATTCAAGTGTTTTAAAAAATTTCTTAAAAACTTATATGTTTTAAACATACCCTTTTATGGTTTCAAATAGATTTTTCATTATTTAAAAACTTCTCATGGACATAGGTTTTATACCATGTATTTTTCAACTCACCCGATTGACTTTCATAAAGGGATATGAATGTTTTGAAAGTGTATTTAATGTTGGTTTCGTTTTAACAAGGGGTGTGTGAGGTTTAAATTGAAATTTTTTAAAATATAGAGGGTTTTGTTTCATTTTAAATAATTATCACTATTGTGTCATGAACATTCCTTGAATTCTTTTATAAAAGGAATTTCAGATTTTTGAAAGAGTTCTTGGAATTGATTGATTTATTTTAAAAAGTGTGTGTTACTTTAAAGAGGAATTTTTATAAATGGTTTCTTTTTAACAGTATTTCAAGTGTGATTTTATAAATAGTTTTCCAAGGAAATATAAAATTTATTTTTCCATAATCTTTATGTTTATTATTTTATAAAATTAGGAAAACTATTACATTATATAGGGTAATAAAGTAGATTGATAATAAAACCATGGTAAGGTCATGCCACTAACTCTATCCAATCCATAAGATATCTATCATGACCTCACTTCCACAAAAGGTGAATTAATGTTGAATCCCATTGCCACTATTAAACCTATATTTCATCCAATATCACCTATAAGGTATAAATTCAGGGGGTCCTGTACAATTAAATCTTATTTCGGTTCAGTGCTAGTTTCTAAGGGGATGTGTCTTGGGAAACAAAATGAAATATTAACTATCATTAAAATGTTCATATCCCCTTATTTGGAAGTCCCCTTATGTTTATTTATTTAGTTAGTTATTAATATTACCATATCAAATAGGATTGATATGAATAAAGAATAGATATAAGCTAATATTTTGATAAAAGAATATGAAGATGGATTGAAAGTGTTCATCATATTTGAAATAGATAATACATATTTCCCTTATCAAATCCTTTTTCTGTGTTTATTCTATTTTTATTAATGACTAATTAGCATATAGTAGTTGGAATAACAGATAGTATATCAGGGAATAGATTGAAGTTACAAATTTTGGAATAAACACAAGTAAAAGAGAATATAGATTTTGGTTGGGATAAAACTACATATTATGAATCATTTTATATGATTACAAGTCTAGATAATAATAAAAAATTGTATCGAGGATGTGATTATAGATGTGAATTATCACAAAGGTCGTACTAAAAAAATTGACAAGGACAGTTGAAGATGAACTTTGTGATTGCCCAAAATTGTTTGATATTTTAAAGAGTTGTGAAAAGATGTCATTGTATGCTAGTTGCAATAAATATATAGCAATGTGATCCATAATAAAGCTGTTTAATTTGAATGTTTGAAATTGATGGGGGAGATTATAGACTCAGTAAACTACTTTCTCTCTTGAATGGCATGCTCCTAGAAGATAATTAGCTCACAAAACAAACATACAACGCCAAACAAATGATAGGCTTGATGGGAATAATCTCTAAAAGAATTGATTCCTAACAAAATGATTTTATACTATTTCTCAAGGACCAAAAATAACTTATAGAATTCCATGATTTTGGTTCTTCTTGATACAAGAAAGATGAATCCACTCTAGTGAAATTTTTATGGTACATTCTAATCATTCTATGGTGTAAGTGCTTATGTGGAAGTGAGTGGACTGTTGGTAAATTGATGTGGCATACAGATGGATGAATTAAATATCAGAAACTAAGTCACCCAATAGAAAATCATCAGAGGAAGAGAATGGATCATGAGTATCCTAATTTTTTTAAGGAGTTTATAATCCTTCATCTTTTATTATCTACAAATAGAGTGAATCATCATGGTTTTCAAAGAAACACTCACTATACATGGGCAGTTATATTGATAAATTATAACTTACCACAATGGTTATGTATAAAATGAAAATACATCATGTTTTCTATTCTTATATAAGGACCAAAAGATCTTCATAAGGATATTGATGTTTATTTAGATCTATTGATCGAGAATTCTAAATTATTCTGGGATTCAGGTGTTACGTTGTATAATACATACAGAAATGAAGATTTCACATTGAGATTCATGTTGTACGGAATGATAAATGAATTTCTCTCTTTTGAAAAATTTACAAGATATTTGATTAAAGGAACTCAAGGTTCTCCTATTTTAGAACAAGGAACACAATCAATTAGGTTGAAACATTCATCGAAAACCATGTTTCTAATACAAAAAATATTTTTCCCTAACAACATAAGTACCGATCATCGAAAACATCATTTAATGGAATAATAGAAGAAATTAAATGATGCCTCCACTAACAGGTGATCAACTATTTGATAAATTACAATATTGGAAACTACTTTTGGAAAACAATTTTTTAAAAACCTCACAAAAACTGGTTAGAAAAAGATATTAGTTTTTTAAATTACTATACATGAATTGTTTGTACGTGATAGATTTCCTTAATGTTATCCATGTTGAGAAAATGGATGTGATATTTTCATCGTCACATTTCTAAATTCACGAAACATAACAAACGTTGAAATTAAGGCTAGTTTGTATGTGGTTTACATGGGAATAAGAGAATATTTGGCGCTAATAAAGGGTAAAAATGAACATTTCTTCTTCCAGCTACTTACACACATTCCAGGCTTGAGAGATATTTGTTTTGAAACTTCTTGAATGATGGAAAATTTCTATAAGGGTATTCATCGAATATCAAGAACATTGCTTCAATGACTGATTTAATTTTAAAGGGTTTGAAATAACATGAATTTCATGTTTTAATTCAATATATAATACTTATAGATTTACATTGAATTTTCCCTAGGAATTTACATCATACATTTACAAAGATCTATTTATTCTTCAACGATATATGCTACAATGTTATAGACCCAACAAAATTTCTAACTATGGAAAGATAAATTTACATCATATTATATGAATTGGAAATTTTCTTCCTATTAACATTATTTGATACAATGGTTCATTTCATGTTCATAACATCTTGAAAAAATATTTCGATAATGAGGTATTAATTTACAATTTATTTTTCAAGTTAAACCATTAACAATTAATGAAAATGGCCTAAACCGATGAATGTTATTATATACGGAAAAGGGGATGGGGTGAAATGAATGACCAAATCAAAACCATCGAAAGGATTGACCAACATAATAAATATCTACTGAATATAACTATACCCATCCCTATTTATATCTGTATTTACAATCATTAATGGTTCATATTGATACAAAGTTAAAAAAAATGGTCATACTCACATAGTTTATTTTGAAGAAAATATTTACAGAGAGATCGTTCAAGAGTTCACTGGTAATTATAATGTAAGTGAAATCCTCAATTATGGTAGGCTTGGTGTCTTAGTTGTAAATGTATACATGAGTAATTTTTTTTAATGATTTGATTTTACAAAATCTAATATACTATGTTAATTATGGATAAATACATTTCATATTTTTGGTAGGCGTATATATAAAAAAATCATGGTATTTCACCATGACCAAGTGGACTCATTAGTCCTCACATCCCCTCTACATAACTTCCAAAAATAGATACCAAAAAATGGTGAAATAGTGGAAGGGCTGGTCCAATTGTCTAAAAGAAAACTTACGAATGACAGGCTTTTCTTAATACCAATGATGTAGGGGTAAAACTATATAATTTAATCATATCAAATATATTTTCATTACATTAATTAATTATTCCTTTTTTCATTTTTAAGAAACATTGGATGCTCATTGAGATCAATTTGGATACTCCAAATATTTATTTACTGGATTCAATGCATGGATATCCAACAAAAAAACCACAAATATTGTAATTTTCATTTTTTAATACACTACATCCAATATTTATGAACTAAATACAAGTTATATAATTTAGATTATTATTTAAAGAGGATTATTTTATGATAGGAAGGTCCATCAATATCGTGGAAAATAAGGAATGAGGCCAAGGGATAAGCATGAAGACCATGATAAGTTCTACAACACGACATGTATCTAGGTAAAAATATTAATATTTCACTATCCAAACACATAAAAAAATACATAATCACCTCAATTTTTCTATAATGTATGAAATAAACAAATGGAAAAGATTATTGTTATTATGTTTTTAAATTTATGATAGAGATCATATTCCATCATCCAACTAACATCCCCAATGAGTAATTTTTGAAGATAATTACTATTTCATTTAAAATATTTATAGATCCTTTGTGTATTTATATTTTTCCAGTTCTACCTTAATTGGTGAAAAGACTCGTATTCATTAGACGATATAAATTTTCTTAGAAAAGAATGGGAAACATACCTAATGGATTAATGTACAGAAATAGCATAAATATGTGACACCCATTTAAGGATTATATCATTTCATATTTACATTTAATTTAATTATATTTAGTATTAATCAAATAAGAACTTTTACCTATACATGTGGATTCCTTTTTTTTAATTGGGGTGTTTTGTTCGAAGATGTTCATGAGAGATAGGAAAACTGTCATATTGGAAACTAAGAAAATAGATTTTGATTTTTTTGATACATGATGAAAATGATCTATGAGTCCTTTTATCATTTTGGAGTCAATTTTAACTCAATAAAACACTTGGGGAGATCATTATGACACTAATTATGTCTTTTCATTTAAAATGGATATGAATTTCAGTTAAAAGGACAATGATAGAATGAAAACTGAGAAAATGCATTCTAATTGTTTTGATACTATAGAAAAATGATCCATAAGTCTTTTTTACATGTAGGAATCAACCCCACCTCAATCTGATTCTTGGTGTGATCGATATGACAAAAAGTGTCTATTATCAGATTAAAAATGACATTTTAGTTCAAAAATTTTAAATCACTAAAAATAAATTGTCTTGAAAATTTGGGGTAGCAATTAAGAAGTCATTGTTTATGTGTGTGAAGAAGTCTCACATCAAAACGATGCTTAATGCCACTGGTATGACTCAAAATGAATGTTTGCGGTTTGAAATGGAATTTTAGTAAAAATAAACTACAACTGGCATTCTAAAAAAAGGAGAAAATGCTTTGGATTATTTTGATATTTTATTGAAACAATCCATGAGTATTTTTTTTGACATTTTGGAGTCAACTTAACCTCAATACGATGCACGATGTGACATGTTTTACTCAAAGCATGTCATTTTATTTAAAATTGACACCAATTTTTAGTAAAATGAATAAGTGAAAAACGGAAAACCAAGAAAAATAAATCAAATTGTTTGATAGTTTAAGATAATTATCCATGTGTTATTTTTATGTGTTAGAATCAACCCCACCTCAATTCTTCCAACAATATGACTAATATGAATAAAAGAGTCTTTTAAGAGTTTTAAATTTATATTTTAGTTCAAAAAGTGTCCCTCAATGAAAACCACAAATTTGAACTCCAATTTTTTTTTATATTTTATAAAATTGATTCATAATTCAATTTTTATGTGCATAATGAAGTGTCACATTAAACTGACACACGATGCGATCGGTATGAATAACAATGTGTGTTTTAGGATTTAATTAACATATTTGTAAAAAACACAACTGGATTTATGAAAACTAAGCAAAACCCTTCATATTATTTCCATAATTCAGGAAAATTGTCTATGAGTCGTTTTTGATGGGTAAAATTCAACTTCCCCTCAATATGATGCACGGTGTGACCGATATGACACCAAGTGTGTTATTTTAATTAAAATTGAAAAAAAAATAGTAAAGAGAATATCTGACATACTGAAAACAAAGAAAATTCTTTCATATTATTTTGATACATTAAGAAAATCATCCATGAGTCATTTTGGATATATTGGTATCAACCCCACATCAATCTGACGCATGCTGTGACAAGTATAACCAACATTGTCCATTATCAGTTTATAATTTATATTTTAGTTCCATACGTTTTACTCATTAAAAACCTATAAAACATGCTCTAATTTTCTTGAGAATTTAATAAAACAATTCATTAGTCCTTTTTTATGTGTATGGAGATATATCACATAAAACTGATGCACGATGTGGGTGATATAAATCAAATTTCGTGTTTCCAATTTAAAATTAAATAACAATTTAAAAAACACAACTTTCTTACTAAAAATAGAGTAAATGCATTCATATAGTTTTGGTACTTTAAGAAACTCATCCATGAGTCATTTGTGATGTGTAGAAGTCAACCAAAACTCAATAAGATATATTTTCTTATCGGTATGACTCTAAGTGTATCTTTTTATTTTAAATTGACATTAATTTTAGTGAAAAGAACAAGAGAAATACTGAAAAATAAGCAAACACATTTGGATTGTTTGGATACATTAGGAAAATTATGTGTTAGTAATTTTTTACGTATAGGAATCAACCCCCTCAATCACACGCACGATGTGACAAATAAGACTAAAAGTATCTGTTATCAGTTTAAAATTAATATTTATGTTGAAAGTGTTACACTCATAGAAAACCAAAAAAATGAATTCCTATTGTATTAATAATTTGGGACCATGATTCAGAAGTCATTTTTATGTGTTTGAAGCAGTCTCATGTCAACTTGATTCACTATGCGACTAGAATGACTCAAAATGGGTGTCTCTTGTTTGAAATGACATTTTAGTAAAAAATCACAAATTGCATACTGGAAACTAAGAAATATAATTTTTATTTTTTTTATGCATTAATAAAACTAACCATGAGTCATTTTTGATTTGTAGGAGTCAATTATACCTTTATACGACACAAGATGCTTATAGTATGACTCTATGTGTGTCTTTTTATTTTAAATTAACATTATTATTTATTAAAAAGAACATGTTTCATAATGAAAACTAATAAAATGAATTTTTATTGTTTTTATAAATTTTAAAAATTATTCATGATTCATTTTTGATTGGTAAAAATGAACCCCACCTTAATCTGATGCACGGTGTGATCGGTGTGACTAAAATTGTTAGTGATCGGTTTAAAATTGACATTTCAGTTCATAAAATGTCACTCACTAAAACCCAATAAAACATGATCCGGTTGTCTTGATGATATAGAAAACTGATTTATAAGTCATTTGTGACATGTTTGAAGTATTATCACATCCATCTGATGCACGGTGTGACCGTTATTACTCAAAATGTGTGTTTTCATTTTGAAATGAAATTTTATTAAAAAAACAAATTGAATACTAAAACTGATAAAACATATTCATATTTTTTTTATACTTTGGGAAACATTATATACATTATTTGTGTCTTTTAGGTTTCATCTAAAACTCAATATGATTCATGGTGTGACAAGTATGACTACAAGTATGCCTTTTTATTTTAAATTGACATTATTTTTAAAAAAAGAACAGTTGACATATTGAAAACTAAGAAAATGCATATGGATTGGATTGATAATTTAGAAAAAATGGTTCATGAGTAATTTACGATGTGTAGGAATCAATTCCCTCCTCTCCTCAATATAATTCATGTTGTGACCAATATAACTAAAAGTGTTTGTTATCAGTTTGAAATTGACATTTTAGTTTAAAACATGTCACTCACTAAAAACTAAGAACACATGTTATGATTTTCATAATAATTTCGGATTGAGATTAATAATTCATTTTTGAAATGTCTGAAGTAGTATTACATCAAACCAACACACGATGAGATCAGTATGACTCAAAATGTTTGTTTCTAGTTTAAAATGACATTTTTGTACCAAAACAAAAAATTCATACTGAAAAATGCGAAAATGGAGTCATATTATTTTAGTATATTAGGTAAACAATCCATGAGTCATTTGGGACTTGTATGAGTCAACTGTGCCTTGATACGATGCACAGTGTGACCGTTATGACTCTAACTATGCCAATTTATTTAAATGTAACATTAATTTTAGCAAAAAGAATAAGCGACATACTAAAAACTGATCAAATGCATTCATATTGATTTGATACTTTAGGAAAATGATACATGAGCCATTTTTGATGTATAGAAGTCAACCCCATCTCAATATGATGCACGATGTGACCGATATAACTCCAAATTTTTCTTTTTATTAAATATTGACATTTTACTATTGTATTCTTTTATATTAATATTTAATTTATTTCATTATAGTATTACTAAAAAAATATTTTTTTTCTTATCTATGTTGAATCATTCACTCTAGTTGAGGTGATTTGTTTGGCAAGTGATACCATGAGAGGACGATTTTGATAGGGGATGAAGAGCATCAAAATATGAAAAATTAATGTGTTTAAACATTTCTTGGATAATTGTAAATGTAATTAAATAAAAAAAATTTAATTGAGTATATATGTGTTTTTTTATATTCTATGGGCATACATTTTTATTCATAATTATAGATTAAATGTATATAAAATTATTTAAAAGTATAGTTTTTTTGTTATGTGTGTTTCAAATATAAAATTGCATTGGAGCAAGCTAGGACTTTATACGTGTTGACAATAACTCTAATAAATGGGACCCTCTATTATCATCCCTATGATTAAAAATGTGTTTTTGCACTATTAAAATCCATTTTGTGCCCAAGAATATGTGTAGTAGTGTTGTAATTTGATAAAAGGGAATGTTTTTCTTTTCTTAGGGATCCCTCTTTGGAAAACACTAGGGTATATCTGATCTAAATCTCATGAAAAATGATAAAGAACCAACATTATCGCTATTTTTTTATCCCCTCATTTCCCATTCAATCCAGTTAATTCTAAAATCTTTTATCACTCTAATTTTTATTAATATTCATCCCTTTTTCCACCTTTTTCCTCTCACTTATTTATTTTTAATTTTTACTTAGTTAGTTAGGGTTCTGGATAACCTATTCCACCATGTAATGGTGAAATCATTCTATTAGATAGGGAAATGGTGTGTGGATTATAGTGGATGCCTTAGAAGTGGATTCTTAAATTGTTGTTCATAGTTTACCTTGAGGTATATATATATAGATTTGTTTATAATTTTTAGTTATTTTGGGTTTGATTACTAATTGGTATGGGTATATAATTTGGGTTTTTATGTTTCATTGATCTAGGAATGTGTCGGTAGTAGACCACACATTATTTTTTTCATGGTTCAGTATCATTGTTTCATCAAATAGTTGGGAATTCCTTAATGTAATTTTAGTTTTAGATCCCCGGATTAGTAAATTTATAGAGTTTATAGACGTGTTAAGTGATCATCGACATAATAGTGGTCACCTCAATCTGGGTATCATGTTGTGGGTGGTTAGTTGAGGTTGGTGGCTCCAACCATATATCCTTAAATTTAATGTCATGATTGCTTATGTATTTTAATAAATTTTTTGATCATATTAATGTGAAATTATATATTATACACCTACGATTGGTTGTTAAAATTCAACAAGAGATTTATTTCAAGTGAAATTTGAAATAAAAAAATATATTTTCCTAAAAAAATTATATGATTGAACTCATATTTTTTAGGAAATGTTTATAAATCAGGGATATGTTCAATTTTTCTAATGTTGTTATGTGATTCAATGTGTTTTAGAGACATTTCATATTATTTTAAAACTAAAAGGACTCTAGTTTTTTTGTGATTTCAATGAAGTGATGTAATGATTTCAAATTATTTACAAAGAATTGTTTCATAGTTTAATTATTATATAATCAATTTAGAATTTCACTTCCAAATACTATTTTTCAATGTTTTGGTTGTTACTTTATCAGAATGGATTATCTATAAATTATAATCCATCTTGCCACCAATCATCTAAGATGTTCGAACTAGTTGAGTTTTTGTATTACATCAAACTAATCAAGTGAGTCCCCACAACTATTAAAGTTATAATAAAAATTCTCACTAGTTATGTGTGCCATCCAAACATTTTAAGTTGTATTTGATCATTTCACTAGGTCGGTGTTTCTTTTTAACTAATGCCATTATATGCCTCCATTCCACTGATTCAATGAGTTTCCCAGACCAATGATGTAACACTGTTAGCTATGAATTGACCCCAGCTAATGGATATTACATATATGTTTTATTTGATTATGGATGGGTACTTGTATAATTTTTTTATTCCCATGAACATAATTCCCTAGGACCACTAATGTGGCATGTAATTGATTACATTTTTTATATTATTGTATGACTTAAATGAGTTTTAAATACTAAAAATGATATTTCAATGGAGAATTTGTAAATTTTAATCACTTTGAATTTGAAACTATTATTCCATAAAAATTATGAAAAAATAAGTGTGTTGGGTATTTTAATTCCCAAATGTTCTATTTTTAAAATTCACAACTATATTAAAAACAAATTTCCTTCAATTTCATTTCACGATTTCTTTTAAACATATGTGTTTTATGGGATTTTGGGTAATTTTTTAACATTATTGGGAAATGAACCATTTTGGCCATATTCCATTAGTGACCAGTATACCATGATTACCTTGAAGATTCCATGAGACCACACATCTACTACCATAATGGAATTATCTATGGTGTACTCCTTCCACAAGAATCCCTCCCTCTGGTATTGAAGTGTTCATACCACAAAATCTGGTTTTACATTCCTTGCCTATGCTACTTCCTATTGATATTGACTCAAACCTGTCAGGTGAATGATTATTGAGTTATTACAACTAAAGTAAATAATGTAAAATATACCCAAGATGAGAAGCATAAAAAATTGGATAAAAATGAATCCATTCAATTTTTTGAAGAATCAAACTTATAGAAACCCTGGTAGAAGATTAAATTTTAGGAAGATCACCCAATAAATCTTGACCATATAAGGTGATTACATGACCAAAGTGAAAGTGGATTTGAATTAGTCAAAATGAAAATAAAAAATAAAATCATTCTGGGATCATCAATGAAAAAACAAGTTATTAACTTTCTATAATGAATAACCTCATCAGGTTTTGGATCCAAGCAATGATTGTATAAGTTTCAAGTATGGATTTTTGATGAAGGCTTACAACATAGTAACCTTATGCTAAAGAAGAACATATCAATCATTAATAATGATTAATATAATGAAGACCTCCATGATTGAACCTGAAGCTGATGAAGTTGGACCAGATTCATGATTTCAGAAGACTGAATCTCGATGAGTAAATGATTCAGGATTGATGTGTTGGGTTTCCCCCTCTTGTAGGGACTCTGCCTGACCATTTAAATAAATAAAGGAAAAAAATATGAAATTAAGAGTATTTATAGAATTTAAAAATAATGATACATTTATTTTTAAATGGGATGCATGGCTAAGTTTTCGGCATGCATGAAGTCATTGTGAGGAGATGGTTTTAGATTAAAATTAGCTTTTACTGAAAACTGTTTTTATTTTTATCCTGATGATTTTATTAACACCCAGTTATTTATTCAGTGATCATCATATATGTATGGAAAAATTTATTATTTTCTCTTTTTTCTTAGATTGAATTCTTTAACCAGATATGGTTTCTTCCACACTTATCTACTGGTATTTCTTCTATTGTATTGGAGAGATGTAATTTTGAGATCTATTTTATTTTCTTTAGCCTTTGTCATATAATTATTGATTACAATGAATTATTATTTCTGTAATAGGTCCCAAGGTATTTTCCTCACAAGATTTCCCTTGTTAAAAATTTACGGTGTAAGCATTTATTTACTGTGCACATTTATTTGGACATTGCACATCTACTTTAAATTTTTATGCTTACTTGAATGGAAAGTATTTTATTGCCACCATGAATTATCGTTGGTGTTCATTTTCCCATTTGTCACATTCCATCTTTCCTAGCATCTGGAATCAATGGATTTGGTTTTTTTTAGACAAATTACGGTGTTTAGTACTCAGAATCCATATAGAATTTATAATAATGAATATGATTTTGGGAATGATATGGTTTATGGTTTCATTTCTCAATGGGTCAATATCTATCATGACATATCATTATTTTAGAATCATGAAACAATATATGATTCCATGAAAATAAATTATAAATTTTTTCTTCTCAAAAAAAGTGATTAATGTTTGGTACCAACATGGTATTTCTATTTATAACTATTTAAGTGAATATCAGGGATGTTTTTCTCAATTTAATATTATGTGTATTACTTTTAATGATGAAATTTTACTGATTTTTTATCACTTTACTCAATTCATGGGATAATTTTCATGTTACTCTAACTGGTTAAGATTCTAATGGTATTATGACATTTAGTTTTGTTATGTCTTCTATCTATAATGATGAGGTCAGTAGATGTAATTTGAAGAACACATATTTATATCATTTAGTCATAGATAGTGGGGGGAGAATTCAGTAAATGAATTAGGTATAGAGCTTTCAAGGTAAGATAAAATGAATAAGAAAATCTAGGTCTAAGTAGAGGGAGATTGAATGTTTTCATTATTATAAGTAGGGGCATGTTAGGGAGTTCATACATTAGCTAAAAAGGGAAGACACAATGAAGGAAAAGTAGTAGAAGAAAAATGGTGATGGATATGATCATGTCACCACCACTAAATGGGTGATCTTGATATTTTTTATGAATTAATTAATATGCTTCTGATGGTTACTAATAAGTTGTTGATAGTGGTGATTGTTTTCACATGACATCAAGGAATTATTTATTTACATATTATAGCCTATATAATTTTAGTATTTCGAAGATTTTTATTGTTGGCCTTATAGCTGTTTTATGTATTTGGACTATTAGTTTGGAGACCTTCACAGGATGTATGCTTATTTGGGAGAATATTCAACATGCGCCTAGGCATAATTTAAATATTATTTAAACTATTGATCATATTGATGAAGGTATTATCAGAACATTTGGTGATGTCCAATTCAATATTTTCCAGGCTTATTTGATTTTTTCTTAAGGGAATAAGATGTCTTGTTTTTAATATACTAGATATTCTATTTCTTGTGACACTACTTGCTTTGTAATGTATAATTTTTCTTCTATGTTATGGAATAAGAGGATCAACCAAATTAGTGAGAAATGGATTAGTTGTTTGAAAAATGAAATATAATTTTATATTTTAACATTGTCTAATTGGACATTTTCATCCATTGTATGGCTGGAAAAATGAAAAGAGTGAGTTACATTAGTCCTCCTTTACATTGGAAGTATTTGTTACTTGAATACGTATATTTGGATGTTTTTTTGTTATTTTATGTATAAGAACTTTAGTAGAAATGTATTTTTTATTTTTATTGATGAATACTCAGGTAATATTTGGGGTATGTTTTGATTTCCAAAATTCATGTGCTTAATGTTTTAATCAATATCAGGTTTCAACTGAGAGGGAATCTGATAAGAAGTTGAAATTTAATTTCACTAAAATCATGGGTGATTATTGTGGTCTATATGATCCGTATTGTAGGAAGAAATGTATAATTGATTAGATTACACATCCTAATACACAATAACTAAATGGTGTAGTTGAGAAGATGAGAATGGTTTTTTGGATTGATTTGATTCTTTCCTTTCAGAATTAAAGTTTCCTAGACATTTTTGGGTTGAATATTTTTTTTAATATTACATATATAATCAATTTATCACCTATAGTTTATTTGTAGATATAAAATATTAATAAATGTTTTTTTAAAGAGATCAAGTATGACAATTTTTGTGTTTTTGGTTTCAAGTTTTTTGTTCATGTTCGTAGAAATAACATATCCAAGATGGATGGTAAGTCACAAAAGTGTATTTTTATTGGATATAGACATGATTTTTTTTGGTAAAATTTCGATCATCCTACTTTGAAGAAACATTAGATAATCCATAATGCAGTGTTTAAAGAATATTAGACTATTAAAAGTATTGATAAGGATGAAATATCTTCTTCTCCAACATCTGATGGATTTGTTAGTATTAAAATAGTTTTTTATTCACATTTACCTCATATTGTTGATTCTGATGATCATGTTGATGTGCCTAATAATGTTCAAGGTGAAAATGTTGGATTTATTATTTCTGATGTGCCTTTTTTTTATGAGGATCTTGTTCCATGGATTAATAATGAACTCGTTTTCCACACCCGATATCATATGGGAATCATACTATTTATACATGGTATTCACCTGATGCGTATGTGATCCTAAATGAAGAGGGAGAACCATAATCTTTATATGAGGCTATGGAAATTTATCATAAATTTACATGGGTTGTGGTGATGTATTAAGAGATGATATCATTACAAGATAGTTATACTTTTGAGATGCTGATGTTACCTATAGGTAACAGATATTTTCAATATCAATGGATTTATTTGATTAAAAATTAAGAAAGAAATTTTGCCTCATGATAAAAGGCATGTTTAGTTTATAAAGTAAATCTTTTAAAGAAAGGTATTTATTTTGATCAGATTTTCTCACATGCTTTCAAAATTTATTCTAGTCAAATTGTTCTTGGATCAGCTACAATTTCAGATCTTCATATTGAGAAGAATGATGTAAAGATCGATTTCACCCATTGATATTTAGTGTACAAGAATTTTATAGAGACTATAGACAGTTTGGCTGAAATATGTAATGAGAATTATGTCTATAGGTTAAAGAAGAGTTTTTATGGTTTGAAGCATGCTCTGAGGAAGTGGTATATGAAGTTTCTATCTGTCATTCATCATCAAGGAATCAAAAAAGATATCTTCTTAGCATTTTTTTGTTCATAAATTGAATTGTGATGAATTTATTATAATTTTTTTATTTTTTGATTATATGTGCATTGTTGGACTTGTTGCTTCTATAATTTACACATTAAAAATGATCTTTTTGCAGTATTTTGGGATGACCGTCTTGGTTCTATCACATCATATTCATATAATATTGATTTCCCATGATAGATAGGATAAGAAATTACAGTTATATTAGGATAAAAATATTGAGAATGATATTCAGGTGTTTTATATGGACAGAGTGAAGTAGGATATTACTCCTATTACATTACTTTTTAAGCTTAGTATAGTCAATATTCTTCTATTGATAAAGATATGGAGTAGGTTCAGAGAATAAAATATTTATTTATTGTTGGTTATCTGAGTTATGATATAGTATGTACTAGACCTAATATAGATCATGCAGTTAGTGATGTGATATTGTATCTATATAATCCTAGTAAAGAGTATTGTATATTAATAAAGTATATATTTCATTATTTTTATTGTACTTTCAATCTTATATACTTTTTTGGAAACAAGTAACCTATTCTTTGTGGCCTCACTGATACAAATATGGTTCTAGATATGGTTTTTTGAAAGTCTACTCCAGGATATTTGATCACATCTACAAGAGGGAAATTTAAATTGGCAATCTAGATTATAGAGATGTGTTTCTTTATCTACCATAGAGCCTTTGTGTATTGCATCTACAGAGGCATTCAATGAATTGATGTGGATAACAACTTTTATTTAACATATCGAATATAATAAATAAATTTATATTTTTTAGAATTTATTTTGATATTTTCTTAAGAAGGAATACTAATTTTCATTGAAGGTCAAAAGATATCTATGGTTGGTATCATTAGATCCATGACATCCTTGTTTCGAGAAAATTTTAGCCTGAGAATATCCACACCGATCGGAATGGATCCAAAATTTTGACTATGAGTTTACCTAGAGATGAATTTGAGATATTCTAATTGATTACAAGGTTGGTGGTGATCCCCACTTGAGATGAAGAGGGTTTTTATTGGGATTCCACTAGTGGGAATATAACATGACCATTTAAATAAAAAATAAAATAATAGAACATATGAAAAGAAGATGAGTTATGGACTTCACAAAGAAAAATAGTTTTTTAGTAGAGCATGTAGAGATAGGTTTTGAGGTGTATGTGAAATCCTTATGTGCTGAAGGATTCATTATCTGATAATATTTTATCAAAGATAATTTTTCTTCTGATTTTGGTGATTTTTCAACACCCGTTTATTCATTCATCAATCATAAGATCCATATGTTCATATTTATTGTTTTCACTATTTTGTTTGATGTTGTTATTTTTTCATATATAGTCTATAAAACTCTTGTCAACTAGTATTTATTTTTCTATATCAGGGAGCTATAATTTTGATATACCTTTAAATTTTTTGATTATATACAATGTACTTATTTATTACACTGCATTTTGTATTTTGTACTAGGTCCCAGGATTTTCCATCATTGGGTTATCCCTTTAATTATTTTTGTGTCAGCATTCATTTCTTCACATAATTAATTTTTTTTAGTTCATTAAAATTATTTTTTCAAAATTTTTGGAAGGGAATGAATTTTATTTCCACTATGTGTTCTATATGGTGTTTTTGTGTGTTTTTCAATTTCTATCTTTCCCAGTATGTTGTTTTACTCGATGATTTTTTTTCAGTTGTTGTGGGTGTTTTATTTGATGATTGAGATAGAGGGGTCCAAAACCCTTATTCAGCACTCTAAATTCTTAATGGGAAATGGATTCACTCAATGTTCTTGATGTAATGCTACCGATAAATTGAATCTAGGGTGTATCTCTTGCAAGATTAAAATGGGATCCATGATTGTGCAATGAAGTTTGATCTAGGATTTATCCAATCGTGAGGTTAATCTTTAAATACACATATAATACAATTTATATTGTTATTAATCTATATTTATAGGGTTATTTTATGACATTGAAGATTCTAGAGGTATTTTTGTAGAAATCCACTATCATTTTAGATGAGATCAAAACATCTACTGAGATCTTTATCTTCTACAAGTGCATGAAAAAATAATTTATAGATGATGATTAATGAAATTTGTTACACCAATCGAAGTGACTGAATTCAATAGATTGTGTGAGATATTGAAAGAAAACAAGATAAATATAACCTTGGATTCAAAATTGGTGAAATAGCATATTTTGACCATGTATGGTCAATGTAAGCTTTCATAGAGGAAGGAAAGAACAAAACTTGATTCATAGATGGTTTATAAAGTTGTTATATACTATACATGGAAAATAATATGACTATTATTGAGATATTTTGATGAAACCCTATCAAACCAAATATACAAAACTGTGCTCACTAGATATTTTGTTTTTTCTCATCAAACATTTGATGGAGTCGGAAAATTTTCTTTTCAATGTAGTGGTTGTGAGTCCATAGAGGGGTACACACCATTCAGTCGATGAAATGGAAAAATGATATCTAAATTAAATAAAAAGAGTTGTGCATTTTAAAATTGAAGAGGGGAAATGATTTCAAAGATGGAGGATAATATTTTCACACTTTATCCAATCTAAGAAATGATAATTTACTAGGATCAAATGCTAGTGTCGAGCATGTTCGGAAGAAGACAGGAAATAGATGAAGCCTCCGAAAATTGGTTTTCTATAAAAAAATTGAAGGATAATCTAATGAATCCTTTCAATGGGGGTTGGTATTTTCTAATGATAATCCTAGAAAATATATGAATATATATGGGAATAAATCTTTGTCATGCTTCTGAATGAATTAAATCTTTTTTAGATAGAAGCAATGGGGTTCACTTATTCCAAAATGGAAAATCAGAGGTTAGGGGAAGATATTGAAGCTGAATGATTCTAGATCACTTTATAAATGGCATGAAGATACAAGTAATTCATATTTCACGTTTCATTTTCATTTTTATGGTTTCAATATGTTTTGGGAGTAGAGATATTGCGTCCAAGGATTAAACTTGAAGATTGTGAAAATTAACTTGGAATATTTCTTGTGGATGAATCTTTATATTAAATTAGTTTTCTATGTACTTATGTATAATATAATAATAGGGATTCACTTATGTATTAAAAATTCCTAGACATGGGAATCAATTAATAATTTTGGGATGCATGATGAAATTCAATTTTCTTATCCCTCGTTTCTCATTTTTTTAAATTATCACTTCCCTTTATAAAAACATTTTTTCACATTATACTTCCAATTTGTTATGATCTTTAACCATTAGTATTTGAGTGTAAATCCACTTGTCTATAATTATAATGTTAAACTCAACACTTTATAGAGACCAATAATCCTGTTATTCATTTTCTTATACTCTTCTCTAGGAAATTCGCGAGGGTAATATAGAGATGCAACATCACTTATACTGATAGGATCAGTCCATTTCTAGTAATCCCTTGATCATTATCACCTTCTTCTCCTAGGTTATTAGATAGAGATTTTTTTTTTGGTTTCTTGATTTATGATCCATTTAATATTACTTTTTTCCAGAATAAATACATGACTAGAGTGGTTTAACTGGTTTATTCCATAATTTTTGGGAGATCTATCATTCACTAGGACCCATTCCATACATTATAGCTCATCATTTTAGGATAGAGAGATGTGTGAGTTGAGATATTATCCATACATTGGGTGAGGTGATGTGAACATGATCTGGAGCTTCAGAATGCCTAATAGGTCATTGAGAGTGAGTCAACTAACTTCTAGGACCTTTTACAACTAAAATTGTGTGATATCTACATGAAATATACTTATCATTCCTTATATATAGAAAACCAAATATTAATCACCTCTATCATTAAATTGAACAGAAAATTAATTTTTTTTTATAGAAACCACTTTTTTGGAAAAAGTGAGAAACCATAGTTCAATCACTAAAGGAAATAACAGAACCATTAAAGGAAAACATAAGCCTATTTTATTTGATATCCCTACATAATTTACAAGAAATAGTACTAACCTGAGAGTCTGTATCATTCTTCAAAAGGCCTTCGAACCAATACACCAGCTTGTCCCAAGATAGGATGTACTCCTCTTGACTGATCTTTCTAGCATTGAATCCTCTGATAAATAATATATCTTATTTATCCATCTAGTTACTTTTATCCTCATTGGTAATCAACCTTAAGGACCTTTCCATCATCTTGTCAGCTTCTTATTTAGTAGCCTTAACTGTGACAACTTATTCAACAATTTCTTCTTCCAAGAGAACAAGAATCTCCACAGAAGAGTCTCTCAACACACCAAGAATTTTCTGCTTTAAAAAATCAACCATTGAGAGAGGAACACTTCCCTTAAATTTCCTCGCAGATTTGGTCTCCTTTGATGGAGGCAAAAATGAATAATCCTTCCTCACTTTCCAATTACCCCTCTTATTCTTCCTGCATCTCGGGCTAGAAATCTAGTCACTTTGGGTGTCACATTCTATATCGCCTGATGAATGCCCAGAGTCCTCATCACTAGAATTTATCCTGGAGGCCTCATGTTGATACCTAGAAGTCCTAAACGAGTCAATTTTAAACTCCTGAACTGAATTATCATTCAACAACCCTCCAATACTGTTGCTCATTTCAATAGCAGCCACCTCCTCACATTGCATCACTTTACAATAGGATTAGTAACCAACCCATGGTGACATAGAGGCCTTAGTCTGATCCTTGTGAAAGGTACTAGTCCCTGAGAGCACTTCCTTGGCATATGAAACTATCATGGGAGTCATGTAACCTCCTTCATCAACCATTTATGGATCCACAACAACAATACCACTATCAGGCCTCAACTTCTACACAGCAGGACCCTCTAACCCCAAAAGAGAAGGAAGAGGGGGTTAGGGTACTCCCAAATTCTTCCCCAAGTGAATAAATATGCCGAACACCAAAGGATTCGCTTCCTGTGATCCATTCATGACATATGTGGCTGAATTATACTCAGTTTCCACTCCCATCGACTTCAGTCAAGACAGGGATGCCTCAATACCCACCACATTAACCATAACACTATCTGCATCCATCTTCCTAGTGGGATTCAAAGAACCTCATATATAGACTGATAAAAAATGACCCAGTTGCTTCTAGACGACACAAAATACAGACCACGATTTGTTAAACACATGCTGCTTATATCAGAACTCTTCACCTACAGTGATCCAAACATTTCAAACAAAACTCTTGACACATCCACCTCCACACATACTCATGGGTTAATAGGATTACAAATAGATTCAGTACGGCTATCTAAAATCATGAATCTACACACTATGTTCCCAATCATCCTAATGACTGAGGGGTTCTGAAATGGTAGAGTAATGTTATGGAAACTGACCCAGATTGCAATCGAAGAATATTTGTGCTTCATGTGGAAGTTTAAGGTCCATATAAAGAGGAAGAACCATGATCCATCGATGCTTTGGGGTGCACTAGACTAGGCTCTAATTAAATTTTCCTATGAAGGAAAACGTATCATAATATGCTTACTATCAAGAAAACCCATCATCACCCTCCTGTCTAATTCCCAATATCTGAAAAAATTCCAATAAAATACATCAACTGAGGGGCATCACAGTTTGAATCGAGAAACCATGGTATGTTTTAGAAGTGTCGAGGTTTCATTGAACTCCTCAACTGAGATCGAGAGGTTAGGGCTCCCTTCAAATAGGTCAGGGACATTAAGACTCATCAAAGTTCAAGTAAAATGAGGAAGGAGGGAAGGATTAGAAAAGGTGGGAAAGGGGAACCCACTCCCCTGTTGGATGTCGGAGGTCCATGCCATGTTGATGGGGAGGGGACTAGAATTGTGGCTGCAACCGTCATGAAGCATGGGAGAGCATCACACATACCCCATCATGAACTATACCTTTAAGACATTCCTGCATCCCCTCTATCTTTACTTCTTTCAAGAATATATATATATATATATATATTAGGTATGTGAATGAGATAAATTAAGAAAGGGCCAATATGTCCGAGGTAAATGACCCTGGTCAGCCTTTTATTATATTTCATGTTAAAATATATTTCTCTTGACCATGGACTATGAAAAAAATATGATAAACTTGTCATTATTGTTGGAAATTTTTTTATTGAATACAATTTTCTCTTTCACGTGTAAATAAATTATTCTTTAAAAAGATACATTAAAAAATTTGACACTCTCAAACCTTTATAAGAAATTATTTGTTATTTTTTTATAAAATTATAGAAAATCTCATGACCATTAGTTAGGAAAATTCTAAATAGTTCATTGAAGACCTTAAGGAATACAAGAAAAAACATCTTCTTAACACTCAGTAAATGAACTTAAAGAGCATTCAAAATATTTACTTCAGTTTTTTAATGAGAACTAGAGGATAATTGTGATAATAAGAGAGAAAAACCAACAGTCGTGATAATTCATCAAGATGTATAAAATATTGAGGTGTCCCTTGAACACCATACATAGACAATAACTCTAAATAGACTCCTATATGATCAAAATGTTGAGAAATATTTCAAGGGTTGTTAGGGGATGATATTTAAAGATATTGAAGAATAAAAAAAACATTTTTATGATAAATTTATTTTTAATGTTATTTGTTTTGATTTTAATTTCTTTAACATTTCTATATATTTTTCCATTATTGAACAGGATAAACCAGATAATGCTACCCGATCCTTTTCCTTGAAAAGACACACCTGAATTTTTTGAATAGAGGTATATGGAAGGATAATACCTCACTCATAACCATTAATTAGATCCATGGGAACTATAAAATCATTATAAATAGAATTATGGGAGTTTTTTTACTTAATTAAAGAAGTGATGCATTAATTTTATTCAGTTTTTTTGAAAATAATTTTGATATTTCTTATCCTTGTATTAGTTCAATTCAGTTTTTTAAACTACATGATTTCCTAGAGATTCATTATAAGGATGGAACTATTTATAATTTCTGAACTCTATGTTTTTTTCAAAAATTAAAGTTATGTAGTTGTTTAAAAGGAAGAATATGAGTCAGATTTATGCACATGATCAAAAGATGAAGATGATACACTTTTTTCCAAGAATAATTAACTTTTTGTGGAAAACTAGAAGACAATTAATATTATAACATATGTTTTCTAACCCTCACAATAAAGTAGATGAGAAGAGACACTACATACAATTTCCCTCTCCATTAATCGAAAAATGATATATTTCCAAAGAGTGGGTATTTAAAAAAGTTTAAAAATGGTTACTCCACATGTTGTAATTGTAAAACCACACTGGATTTAAGAAAATGAGTTTGTTCCAGAGTAAGAAACCACTACCCCGTAAAAATTAGGGATGAAAAAAAATATTTCCAAATAATAAACTATCTAAATACGACACAACTTTGGTGTTCTCCCTAGATTATATGTATTTGTTTCATATTTATTTTTAATTAGGTCATTTTTTTATTATTGTCTTTGTTATAGTGAAATAATATGGTGGTGGTGTTCAAAGGTACATATGTGATCAACATAGAAATGAGAATCTATTAGCTTCATGAGCTTTCAACCGTAAGGGAGACAAATGATAATTGATAAATTGTATTGAAATTCAAGAATAATTAGAGATACAAACTAGAGATATTTAGATAAAATCCCTTATAAATCAAACATTGTTTTTCATTTCATTTTGAACATCAAATGTTATTTCTAATGTTGATTTTTGTTATGTATTCTAGGGATATAAATAGATTATAAATGTATCTTACACAATGAAAATAAAGGGATTATACATGTTGGGGCACTCAAATGTTAATAGTTTCAACACCAAGTAGTTTTTTATAACAATTATTATTATTATTATTTCTTCTTGATGCTTTGAATTAAGTGTGGGGAATATTTCTCAGTTTATTGGAAGTAATTCAGTGGATTTTTATTGATTTTTATGGGTGTTTAGAATATTTTTTATTCTTGATTTTGGATAACCAAATCAAAAAACATTTGGAAATATAGAGGTAACCCTTCAAAATCATTTGTTTTAAAAATTATACAGATATAGATATCATTGTTCATCATGATGTCGATTGTGCTAAATTGTGAATTATATATTCTATTGAAAAAAGATTAGAATAAACTTTTTAAAAAATATGTTTTGATGTTTATTGATAGATGAGGAAAAATGTTTTAACTTTCTCGAACGTGTTCAAAAATAAATCTGAACTAATTAATTCTAAAATAATATTGAAAAAAATATAAATCCACCATGGTATCAAAAAATGGTGAGAATGTAGGGTTATATGTGCGGGGGTGACCTTTAATTCATTTTTCGAATTTTTTCATTAATTTTTTATACATATATAAAATGCCTCAAAAGTTTTCAATTTTTTCAAAATTTGGGATATAAAAGACATAAATATTTTTTAAATGGTTTCCAATAGAATATAAAATGACATTAGTGTAATAGATGGATCAAACTAATTCATAACATTCATGATTTGTGATATATATTTTCCACAATTTTTAGGAAACTAGTTTGGAGTTAATTTAGGGAGTGTGGTATGATAAATCATTATGGAATTAAAATTATAATTCAAGGAAAATGGATATTTTCACTTAAACTGAGTTACTCAGAATTTTGGTAACCAAACACCACAGGAAGATAACACAAAAGATAATCATTTACTTCCTTTGAAACTGAAGTAAAAGTGGATGTTTTGATACCATAGTGCATCTATAGACACTAGACAAAAATAAAAATACAATTGTAAAAGCAATAAGTGTTTCTTACATTCATGGTAATAATAATAATAATAATATTCTTAAATTAAAAAAATGTGTTCATTTATAATTGGGTAATATTGAAACCAAATTATGGTATGGGAATTGAAGTATAAGAATATCATTTGATTTGTCTCAATGAATTAAAAAGTAAAAATTTAGTTTCAGGACGATTGTGTAGAGTAAAAACTAGTAGTGATTCTTGTTATAATTTTCATTCCCCTTAAATCTAACTTATCAGAACCCTCTAAAATATAATTTGAAATTTTAATTTAGGTGGGATAGTGGGTGATTTTCATATCACAGGCATAACATTTTCAATGAGGGATGCTTCTTTCCTTCATTAATTTTTGTATGTATTTTTGAATCTTGTAAACAACCTATTATGATATATTTTTTTGAAAATTATCCCAGAATATTGATCCATCTCAAAAAAAATTAAAATAAAAATTAATGTTTTAAAAATATACAACGTGAGATGACTATAAAACCTTATTTACAATTTATAAAGTCAAAAAGGAATGTATTTCTTGAGGAAAATAAATGTGATACAAGTGGGGAGATTTGATCTGACATATATTTGATAACATTTTTCAACATACTTTTTATGAATTAAATGTGTTCTAAAATTATAAAATGAGCTTTTAATAGTGAATTTATAAATTCTATATACTTTAATGTTCATACTAATAATCTTTGAAAATTTTATAAAAAACATCACAATTTGTAGTTAAATTTTTAAATGTTTAAGATTTAAAATATAAAATATTTTTAGAATAGATTTTTTTCAAAAAAAATTTGTATTTCTTATTGACATTTCATTCCATGTTATAATATTGATTTTTGAATCTCTTAAAATTAATTTTGTAATATTCTATATTTTGAATTTAATAATTTTTTTGATTATTTATATTTCAAAATTAATTTATTTATTTATTCTATAATTTTACCTAGAATTGATTTTTTTAAAACAAATACAGAATTTTATGTGTTATGGGAATTTGAAGAAGAATAATGCATGACAAAATTCACCAATGTGTTGAAGATGTTGTGATTCCAGTCGTCTATGAATATTACTTACTTTCATGATCCCTAGATTCTGTGTAGACCAATCTATGGTCAATTTACCCTGAATAATGAATTCTACTTTATAGTACATCTTCCTTGTTGGACAAATATTCCATTCCATAAACAAAATTTAATGAGAATATTGGAACTTATGTAAGATCACAAATCTTCAGCAGTTTAGGAATCTTCAATGATATAATTCTGTTATGGACTTCCCATCCTTTTTTTATAACATGTTTGAATAGTTACATCACAAATACATGAATTTCCATTGGTGCTATCTACATATCTTGGATCGATCGTGTCAACTTATTGGGAATGTATTGAGTTCGACCTAAAAAATAGAAACTCAAACTAGGATGACATGAATGAACTAAATTTGAATAAAAAAAATATATGCAGTATTTAGAAGAATGGAATCCGTGGAAACAAAAATTGAAGATTTAATTTCCAGATGGTCACCCACTAAAGATTGACCATAGAAGGTGATTACTCATCCAGAACTAAATGAGATCCTATGAAAAATATTTTTTAACCAGAAATCGAAGCATGCTCAAATTAGTAATGGGGAAACAAGATAATAAATTTTTATGAGGAAAAAATATTCCAGTTTCCTTAGATATGTTCTAATTGAATAGGTTTGAATCATGGATTTTCATTGAAGACTTTATTCATATTAATTTTTTTGTTAAGGATGGAAAAACCAAGCGTAAAAAAATAATCATCATATAAATACCTCCATGCTCATACTTGAATATGATATGGTTGATCTAAGTTCAAGATTTCTAAGACTGAAGATTGGTGATACAATTATTTAGGATTGATGTTTTTTCCATTATTCCTTTTTGATTTTTGTAGGAATTTAATTTGATGGTGGAGATGGAGGGGGCCTTGGCACTTATTCATAATTGAAACTACTTTATGGGAAATTGATGAACTCAATGTGATCACGGTAAATTTTATTATTACATTCAATAAATAGTGAATCTCACACACAGTGTAAATGAGATTCATGAATAAACAGTCAAATTTGATCTAGTAATGATCCATTTTTTAATTGAAGGTTTAATAAGACACTAATGTTGAGCCGGATAGAAATAAATCCATACTACAAGGGTTAATATGTGCTATTGAAGAATGAAGAATTAATGTTGGGTTCAAGACAATCCATTTTTTATTCACCCCAAAATCAGAAAATATTTTAATGTTCTGATACTTTTCTAGTGCTTAAAGAATCCATTACAGATGAAAACTGAAAAATAGTGTGGCTCTGATCGGACAAACTAATATCGACACACTATGATGATATTCTGTAAACTCTGTTTGAATTTGACAATGGATTCAAAATTTCTTAATGGGGATGTTAGAAAAATGGATGGTTGGCGAAATCATCTAATGAAGAGGGAAATAATTCGACTTGATTCAAATAATTTTTATTGAATCAATTATGTTGTTATGATGTTGAAATAAGATGATCGGGTTCCACCTATTTTGAAGATCCACTATCTAATAAAATATAAAAAATTGAGATTGCTATATTTAAAACTATTTTATAGTCTAAATTTGATGATAGGGTATGAACTGTAGTATAACAATACTAAGGTTGTAAATTCATGAATGGGTGAACACCATTTACTCAATGAAATTCCCAAATGAATTTTGAATTTAATAAAATGTGTTGTGTTTGTCTAAATTGAACCAGGTCTGTGGATTCAACAATTTTGGATAAGATAGTGACACCTTACTCTGAGTTCTTGAAGGAAAATTTACTAGGATTGAATAATTGTTCTAGGCATGGGGGAATGAATATAAAAACGAGTTAAATCCAAGGGATATAGGTTTTGTGTGAAATATTTTAATGATATTTGAGTTGGGCTTTTTACTAGTGGTTGTTTCAGGCAAACTCAAACCCTATAAAATATATTTTCATTCATGGGTCCAATGCCGCATCATATCACCTAATAAATTCAATCTATACCATCTAGACATTTTTCTATTACATCCAAAATGATAAATCATAGGTGAGAGTATGTAAAAATTTGAAAATTGAGTTTAAAAGTATTTTATGTCAAATATCGTGCTTAATAAAAATATTTAGATTTAAATGATTTATGATATATTATAAATTATTATTAATTAAAGGTGACCATTATAACCTAGATATTAAATTTTATGTGTGAATAAGAACAAAAAGTTTTTAAAAATTAGGTATAAATTTTTCATATAATGATAATGTATTGATTTCCTCATAATAAATAATTAATCATTTTCATTAAAGTCATATTATTCTTGAAATTTTTGTTTTCTTCAAAAATGGTTTTTATTTCATTTTTTTCTCGGAAACTATAACTAATATCTAAATTTTTTATAAATTTTATATTAGAAAATGAAAATTATTTATTAAGTCAATTTTTCAATATTATCTTAGGTTTATTTTTTTAGTATATTTCTAAAAAATTTACAATTTCAATGAATAGTGAAAATACCAATTTTATAAAAAATTGTATTTCTTATTTAAATATATAAAATGATCCATTTTATTTGAAATTGATTTTAAAGTTTCATTATGTCCTTTTGATTTAAAATAATCCAATAAATTATATTATAATCACCATTATGCTGAATTTGGGTACAAAAGCATTGTTTTAGTAGAAAATGATTTTTACTAGATAACCATTTTTATTTTCTTATGGAAGATAATATGAAAAGTAATTTTGACCAATTATATGAGTTGAATTTTTAAAAATGTATTCCATATTTTTAATTATGTGGTTTATATTTAGTAAATATTTCCCTTTTTTAGTCATTATTAATAGTTACCCTGGTAAATATTTATCATCCTGGTAAGGGTAAATTAGTTAATTATAGTAAAAATTAATTTAATATAGATTTAAATATCTTTCTTGAACCTAACTTATTTAAATTTAATGTTTCTATTTTTTCCATAACCATCCAATAATTGAATATATCAAAATTTTGTGCCATTTTTCTTTGATAATCACCCTAATATTATTTTCTGTATAGAATAAATATAAAATAGAACCCTCATTGTATTAATATCTATAAAATTTAAATAGGATAAAAATAAGTATTGCATGTTTATAAATGGTTTTTCTGAAATGACTTAATTCTATTTGTTGTGGAAAATTAATTTTAATTTTTGTCGATGAAATAATTTCCTAAAATTATTACACAACATCGACAGAGTGTATGTGAAAGTATTATAAATGTCAATTAAATGATTTTGAAAACATTAATGTTTATAAAATTTGGAGGAATTGTTTTTCACAAAAATTAAATAGATGAATATAAGATATTAGTTATTTTCATCAATTTTATATTCTATTTCTATTACTATATTGATGTATTTAATGTAAAGTTATGTCAATATTCATAAAAATGACAATAATTATATCTTATGTTAAATTGTATTTGACCAAATTCTTTAATGTTCATAAAATACTTATATTTTTAAAAGTTAATGGGATATGGCCAAAAAATTAAACATTTATCCTCATATGGAACACTTTTCCTTTATAGTAACATTTTTGACCCCTAAAGAGTGAAAATAAATTATATCATTGTAATACCAAGAAGGGGGTACAATGGAGGTTATAACAAGAACAAAAAGTTGTATAAGAGGTTATCCCAAGCATTATATAGGTGAATGAGTGGTTATCATCAGCCTAACATGTGATGAAGTTCTTGGTGGTTTTCCTTGATAGATGATTTCTATGATTATGTTTATGCCACAATTTATTCCACATTTATGACAAGATATTATGATAATGTTATTCTCACATGGATAGTGTTATTTTATTATTATTCACTTCATATAAATTGACAAGACTTATTTAATGACACATTATTACTACCAATGAGTTGATGAATGTGGTTTTTAAATGTCAATATAATTTTTTTCATACCCTTATTCTCATGTTATTCTTATATGATCATTGATATCTCCCTTGTTTACTATTTCCGATTCTTTCATCAGGGTGAGTAACCTCACGTGTTTGGTGTGCACTAGGGTCACATTTTGTTACCTTGCATGTCAGGACACTAGAAACTTTGGTCACCTGTATTATTCATTATAGGATGTCATCTCATGGATGAATCTTAATCGTGGATCCCAAGGAATCCCTTGTCGATCAATAAGTTTCTAATGCTAAAGGTTTATATCTTCCAAGACTTTCACCTTAGGCATCCCATTTTTATTATTAGGTCTTTACATGGGGTCACAAGTTTATATTCTTATAAAGAAAGATTTGATTGATCTGAATGGATTATAGAGGGCGATTAAGGAGGTGTATCTCTAGTAGAGAGAACCTAAAAGGGTTACCTAAAGATTGATCGAAACAATCGTGAAGGTTTATGGGAACACCTTTGGAGGTGGATTAGGGAGGTACAACCCATGGGAGGGGCACCTATTTTTTTCATTGGTTGGGATTTGAACCTCAAATAGTGTTCCTATGTACCCTGTCTAGAAGTAATGGATCAAAACCCACATAGCACAATGCCAACTTTTAAGGTCATGTGATTTTATCGGTCCATGCATTTCAACATTGTGCAGAAAGGATCCTTGTATCGTGAAAGGAGCATCAATGAGGGATGGTGTGAGGCTTAGGCATGTAATCGCCCCATCACAAGAGGATTTATCCAAGTTAAATGGTGTGGGGATTACTCACTGAGAAACCCTTCGCAAGAGTATATCTATTCGTTGAATAGTGAGGGGATTATTAATTGATCTTTCCTTTGAAAAAGGGTTTCTCTTGGTTGAATAGTGTGGGGATTACACATTGAGATTCCTAGTGGGCCTAAAGGAGATGGGGTCTCCCAAGTGAGGGGCATGATCTTACAAATATGTGGTACATAGAATTCAAGGATGGATGTGGATGTTTTTTTGGACCTCATGGAGGCTTCCAACATATCCCAGTTGGTTGGGAATAAAATCCCACATAGTTCTGAAATGGGAAGAGGCCCATTGATAATGTGGTGATTGTGTTTATACCTAAAAGGATCCCCATAAATGGGAAATGATTGAGGATTTTCTATATGATAATCCAATAGTAGAAGTGGTGGTTTATATCAGAGTCACCACTAACTTCTAGGACCACATGAGTCATGATCAGTGTGAGAAATAAAATGTAGCGGTAGACCTGACACTCATGTCATGGAAGATGCATCGATGAGAGATTGTTTGGGTCTTACACATGGAATCTATCCAAGGTGGATGTCATTCCATTTTTGGAAGATCTCATTCCATGTGAGGAGGATATCATTCCCTGTGAGTCATACATGGAGAATCACATGCTTACGGAATAACTTTGTGGGGAATATGTATAAGCTTTTCCTTGCCAGTGGGGTGTCATTCCATGGAGTAGGGAAGGTGGAATATCTTAGTGTTCGTACATGGGGAAACATGTGTTAATTTCACAAGTTAAGATCACAATTTAATTTCATGTTCTGAGGACATCAGGGTTAGTTAGGATTATGTCATGTAAAGTTTATGAGCGTGACTTAGTCCTTTCCACTTAGAATTACATAACTGCAGATCACACACCCTTTGGTGGGGAATGGCTTTAGAAATGCCAGGTTTCAATGTGGGTAAGGAGTGGACAATAATGGGGTCCGTGATAGTGCTTCTATGCTGAGAAGAAAAATTATTTAGACCACCTAATATAGGAATAAAAAGGTAGGTTGGAATCTTGAGCTTCACATGAAGAGTAGTGTGCCATGAGAATAAATGGAACATGTCATATATAAACTGCAGGTGCTACTCAACCAACCGTAGATGGATGTTTGGGATTTGGGATCTCAAACATCATGAAGTGGTGTCAGTAGATGGGAGTAAGAATGGATAAAAGCAATAAAGGGGCATGTTGAATCATAGGTCCCTGTAGAGGGGTGATTCTTTGAGGTGAGGGGATGCAGAATGAAGAAGTCCTCATGAAATAGAGTGACCCTACCTTAGGATGAAGTCATGTCTCTGGGAACAAGTGATTCAATAAGGCTTAATGATTCACGAATCCTCTAGTACCCCTAAGGGCCATCTTCCTTCATTAAGGGTGTATGACTTCACAAAAGGAATCCCCACCAATGGTAAAGGCTTTCAATAAAAAATTAAAATGGATTTTTTGAAGATTAGGTACATTGGATGATCCATTTTTTGTATTGTTTGTGATAATCATGTGCTTTATGAATTGGGAGAGATTCATAAGATGAATGTTTGGGGTAATGATCTTAAAGGGATGGAATGATGTGGTTATTTAAAATAAAGGGGTTTTCAAAAAGATGGGTAGTAGTTAGCAAAGCGATTATGGAGTTCGCGAATGGGATTGGACTCATTGGACTCACAAAGGGACTTTATCTAGCTTTGTGAAATCACAATGTTCTATTGGACACACGAAGGGGCTCTGTCCATCTTTACGCATTCGTGAAGTAAATTCATTGGCCACATGCACTGTTAGATCATGTAAATCAATAATAAGGTGGGTATCATGAAGCAAGCCATTTAATGGGTTTTTATTCAAATTTTCATGGTTTCTCTTCTAACCGACATCGTATCATTGAGTATTCCCATGAAAAGTATTAATGTTCCATCAAATACCCCCCCCCTAGATGGGGGAAATGAGGAAACATGGAGGGTCATCATAAGAGATAAAATAAAAAAAAATTGAAATCCTTCTTCCATTCTCAATTAAAAATCTCGATTCTTTCTTGTGACAATGATTTGTGATGGAAGGGAGTATGAATTCCATCATGAAAATTGGTCAGGCCACATTCCTATAAATAATGCATGGGGGCCCTCAAAAAAAATTTAATCTTCATGAAAATATAATACATTACTCAATTTTCATGAAAAAGTTAATCTTTGATAACACACTACATGAATTTTGTTTTTAGAAAACTAGACATCTGGACATGCTTCTCAAATTTTGTTTTGTGAACTAGACATAATAAACCAAAGGTTCATGAAGTGGGCTCTGCGAACTAGTACTCCGTGAACTATATATGCGAAAGGACATCATGAATAAGACTCATAAATACTTATATCTCGAATCTAATGGCCACTCAGGAAGTTTCTCATTTAGACATTGTGGAAATTTCTTAGAGGGAAGAGTTTAATATAAACATTATGATTGGAGAATGCGTCTCAAGCACCTCATACCAACGGTTACCCCTTGAGATGCTATTGGAAGATCAAAAAGAATATCCATCGTACAAGGGACTATCTATATATGGATTTGGATTGAGTTAAGATTTATTCATCCCAAATAAGAGTAGGGATGAACCTTATTACTGGGACAGGGGATCAGCGGGGTAGTATCAGTGTCATAGGGCTACTACGGGAAACATTTGGAAGGCTAATGTTCCCATAATAGAGGAACACCTCTACAACTACATTAACAATTTCAATGGGGAGAATGTGGAGGAAGAGGCATCCCCACCGCAGTATAAGAAAATTCTCTAGGTGGGAATGGCGTATCTGAATATGGGATAGAATAATGGATTGGATCTACTTCAAGAGAAACATTAAATATGAGGGGGTCCAATCTTACTTAATGTGTGAATCATGTCGAGATTTCAATGAAGAGATGTATTGGGTATGACTATATGAAGAAATGTGGTCCCCAAAGATCTATGTTTACCAGCCATTGGATATCATTCCTAAGATATAGGGATGATGGTCACTAAAAACCAATACATTCCATTTGCATCATCGGGAGGTCACTATTTGACTCTAGGAGCCCCACCAAATTGTTAGGATCCCAATTCTGGGAGAAATTTAAAATGAATTTATCCCTATATTGAATTTAATGGAAGACTGTGAGCATCTACCATATCTAGAAAAGGTTCTATGGGATATGGTGCAGAGAACCTGTTGAGGAATGTCGGGGATAAAGGAAGATCCCTTAAAGTAGTGGTTTGGATAATTTTTTTAAACAAACTAGTGAAGGATGTAGTCTAAGGAGATTAACTAGCGGATAACTTACTAATAATACCTAGAACATGTCCTAGGGGATAATAACGTGAAAATAAGGGCTAATACTATTGAATTTTCGAGGAAATACAATGGAATTTATTGGGATGCAACATTTACACCAAGAATCAACCCATAGTCAAGACGGTATGATTTATCACTCTTCTAATCTATGGTTGGGTGCTCCCAGTGAGGGATGTGCACATGTGGAAGTATCCAAGCACCTTCATCCTAGAGGTGATGCTAGAGATGGGGTAGCATGTCAATCTTGGAATCCCAGTGTTGGAGAAGTTATACAAGGTACTTCTATATGTCAGTGAGGGTAAGACACTTCTATATGTGTGTGGGAATTTTCACTTCCTATATAGAAAGTTGGTTGCACACATGGGGGCTATGAAAACCAAAACCACATTTCCCCTCCCATGGAGTATTTTTTACTGGTTATTCTTAATATCACAGAAGATGCCCATTTAGTATTGGGTCAGTGGATGTGTTGGATAATGTCAAGATGGTAGATCACTTCATATTTCTTCTACTATCCATGCCAATGGGAGTGGTTACCGATGAAGACATGGGGACTGAGTAATAGAGATCGTATTCCCTAGCCTTTAAAGGAAGGGTAAAAGTAGCGTGGTTCAACTACAAGATTGTTTACAAGCCAAAAAATCTGCATCGATTTGCAATGCAATTCATGTTTCTTTTGAGATTTACCCCAAAGGTTTACTCATCGTTACTCCAGGAGTTATACCCTACAGTGATGAGGCATCTTTGGCTCATGTTAACACATTAGTATTGGAAGATACGAAACAAGTTTCCCTATTCTGATTCAAGGTAAGGGTTACTCAGAAAAATTCACAAAGCTAGGAAAACATATACCCATTGATCATGCTGAGGAAGTGGGCCATTCGAGATAATGAAGGGGTGATCCCTCCACCAGGAGGATAAGGTCAAAAAGATGTTGGAAATTGACATGAAAATAGATATATTCTAGTGGGTATGATAACATTAGTGCTTTCAATAGTTCATGGGCATGAACAAGAAAGGGTAGTAGGGAGAGGAATAGACAAGGCCTAATGCTCATGGAAATGTGACAGAATGACGTAGGAAGTTCCTTTAAAGCAGTTTTGATAGTGAACATTCAAGGTCTAGGGAAATTAGTGCGTCACCTAAATGTTCTTGGTGATTCCATGTACCCAGATGGTAGGGAGGCCTATGGACTTCACAAGTAGATTAACACTCTATTAGATGTGTTACTATCTCATAAATAATAGGATATTACCGAACTAGATGGGTAATGAAAAGGAAGGTTTCCACACTCCTCACACTAAAGAAATGTGGTACATGGAAGAGCATGAGGATATTTTCAACTCATGAGGTATCTCGTATCCCTAGAATAATCAATTGAGGATTCTATTGGGAATGTCATCCCCTATAGATTACCTTGAGATCCATCTGGTTGAAGTAAAAGGTGAAGAGTTCGATGACTCATAGGGGAGGATGCCAACCAAATATCATAAATATAATAGAATCTTTCTAGAAACTATTAAAACTCGTATATCATTTGATGTTTCCAAACAAAATTTGATCTACAAGAACATTCAATTATCATATCTTTATTTTTTAGGAATCAAGAAGAACTAAAGAAGGATAAATCAATGAAAACCCTCATGGGGAAGGAAAGGGAACCAAAACCCGTGAAGGGGAGAGTGTGAGGAACCTACCAAGAGTTGTGGACATGGGTGATCCACCATTTCCACCTACTACTAATTCTCTAGCTACATAGGATTAGGTGAAAATGGAACATTCTATCTTCATGATGGAGAAGGTCAATGAGGCTGCAGAGGTTGGAATAACTATGGAGGTACCTCTAGAGGGAACTTTTAAAACAGCACTCTCAGGGGAAGGGGTCGAGTCACGACCCATAATAAGACATGATGAAGATATGATGAACGTTTATCCAAGAAAACAAGTTCCATCATACGGATCTAATAGAGTTTGAATTTCATTGGAAGGGGCTGAAAAAGGTCCACAATAGATCTGTCTAAAATAGCTATCATTGTAGAGCCTGTGGTAATGACATTACCAGAAACAACTAATGGTGGTGAAACTCTAGCTGGAGAAGCGGACACAATGTCAGTAGATGAGGAGACTGGGGAGGCTGCATTGGGCATGCCTTGCACAGAATCATGACTATTAGCGTATTAGGGTTCTAAAGATTAAGTTGTTCCAACAATGAGCGTAACCAAGGGAGATGGGAAGGTAGCGTCTAGCTATATAATATCTCTATATGTAGTAGAAGATTATGTCACATTTAGAGAGACCAATGAAGAATTATTACCCAAGATGGTCATCCATCTGCTCACCCTTAAATATCTGTAACTAGATAACCGAGTAGAAATTATATTGGCGATATTCCCTCCACATGAGTTAGTTCCACCTAATGATTTTCTTGGATTCAAACCCATAAGTCAGTAAGGATAATTAGGGTGTCCAATGAAAGGAATTAAGTAATGTGAGGAATTTCACCACCTGCATAAAGATAGTTGAACTACCATAATATGTGGAATATTTACCCAATTGGTTGGTCAGTCCAGGGACCGATGGGATGAATAACATCACTTTTCATGCAATATTTTGGGACTTCCTCATTGAGTGAGAACATTCATATGGGAAGGAGGTTGACCTATACTAGAAGAAACATAATGATTATATCTCTCAGGTGCTTAAAAAGGTCAATGAATATTTCACATTCCTATAGGGTATGGAACAGTAGCTGATAATGTCCACTACTACTTACATTGAGATCACTAGTAGTCTGAGGGATCAGTTGGTAGCATCTGAGTCCAAGGAAGTAGATATAGATAAGAAAAATATTGAGTGTATAATGGAGAAGGAATGAAAATCGATCAAGGCAAACATTGTTTAACAAAACACTGATGAGTTAAAGGAACACCTAGTAGTGTGACAGTAGGCCTTTAAGATTACACATTAGAAGTTAGGAAATCTTGGATGCTTGATCACTAAAGTAGAGTTGTAGAGGAAAATTATAATGAGGGAGGGGCTCTGTTTTGTTTATAACCCACTAAAACAATATTTTTCATTTGAATGATAAAAAAAATCTTTTCACTACTATCTTACTTTGATCATATCTAAATGAAAACTAACAACCCATCTCTGATCTCATGTGGGTCAAGACCTTGTTAGAGAAAAAAGGGACAACCAAATGATTTTCATTCATATAAGAGTGTTTCACATTCACCGAGAACCCCAGGGTATCCTATTATTGATTTGAAAATGGATGTTCTTAGGCAGAGATAGGTTTTGGCCATATAATGGGGCTTTAAGAATATCCAACATTCATTTCCAATTGTCTAGAGAAAGAAAGGTATAATGCCATGGGTATTGAATTCAACCTGAAAAGGGGAATGAGGAGTGTGAATCTCAATGCCCAAACATTGGAACATAAGGATAATGAAATGGATATATATGATTACTAATGACTATATTTAACAACACAACATCTATACCATTAGGATTAAATGGCGATAAGAAAAAGACGGTCGTCTGTTGAACATATTCGAAATAGGGAACCTATCTCAGAATTTCATTCAAATTATTCCAAGGCATTGGCCTAGGATGATAGGTGATCCAAAATGGCAGGAGAATAATCTATTAGGGGGTCCCATAAGATGTGGAATAGGATGAGGATCCAAATAAAAGAACATGTGAAGTCTGGGAACAAAGTGGTGGAATGTTTGAATGGTTTTCAACATGATTGAAATTACCTCACTGAAGCTTAGAGCACATTGGTGTAAGCATATTATTCTGAAAAAATTTTAAATCCATATTCTAGGGGAGCACAATCTTGGATTCCAAGTGAGGGCTAAAGGAACATGAATGATACACTAGGTGACCGAACTAGGGGAAGGGGTCTCAAGAATTGTCCAAATATATCCAACATTTTTACATCGTGAAAAAAGAAAGATAGATACACTTTTTTATGAAATATGGTAAGGAAATTAGAAAATAATTTTATCATAATATGGAAAGTAAAAATCATTATACATTTTAAAATCATGTTATCATAATTCATCTCATAGTTTAACATCATTTTACTAGTAGGTTTCACACAATTTAACATCGTAATGCCTAGAACATGATTTAGAATCCCAAGAGAACATGTATAAAGTGATAGAGTGAAAACCCCAACGTAAATAAGGGCTAATGAGACCCAAACTCCACATAACATACCCATAATAAGGTAATACACATACATTTTAAAGTCATGATGCTTCGAATTGAACCCTGAGTTTATGGTCGGGGAGTTTGATCAAAGGGATCATTCATTAAACTCGACCCAATTGGTACACACCCTATCATAACTCCTAAGACAATGTGATCAATTCTCTATGAAAGAAATAAGTAATGTTACGAGGTTAATCTTGAAATTTTTTATGTTAACTTTAGGAGTGAGGATATTCCAAGTTGAGAATTCCACTAAGTCGCATGGATGTGTAGATGAGGTAAGTCAAGAATTATGAGATATGGATCAAGGGTGACTGATGGGAAAGGATATAGAATTGACTATATTTGGAACACATGAATCCCAGAAACACCAGTATAGAAAAGGGTGACCAAATTAAAGATCGAATTTTGAGCATGTTTGAATCACATGATCTGTTGTTTTCTACTGAATATCCATTAGGGTGTTTGACTAAGATGTGAAGTGAGACAAAATGGAATGAGAGCATCATCCTTAAGAGGTCCTATTAGATTTGAAAGTTGATGAAAATAAAACAATGGAAAGGACATGAAGTGTGGATTGATTTCTATCAGAAAGTGGGATTCAAAAGCTATGTTATGGAAATAATTTAATTTTATATCGTATTGATGATATCGAAGGGAACACACATGGTATGAGGTAATATGGTTTAGACCATGGTAGAGAGATTATATTTATTAAATTTTTACTAGGTTAAAAATTATATCCAATGGTATATATATAGAACACAAGATGTAAAACCCGATGTGAATGAGTCCATGAAGGCTCACATGATACATACATACCATAAGATGAAATGTATAAATTTAAAGGTCATAATGCCATGGCAGTAACAGAGGCCAGTGGGATAATGATTAATGAACCTGAAGGTAGAACCAAAGATGAGATATCCGAGTGTTTCAACTTATCCCATGAATATGGGAATGTAGCCATAGGTAGCTCTAGTGCACAGTGTGATAGAAGGCCAAAGCCCGTGGGGATGATCCTCTCTGATGAGGGAATCATAATATTCCCAGATTAAAATGGGTTGGAATTGTATTTTAACATCATATATATAGGACCTTGGTCTATCTATTTTAACGTAGTACAACTCATACTATAGGGGATGTAAATAGTTTATGGTCCGAACCCTTAAACCCTCTACAAATAGTTAATGGTCATTTTTACTAGACTATAGGATGTCTCAATGGACTTGTCTAGTGAACCAAAGTGAAAACCAGACATAAATGAAGGACCAAGGGGACCCAAACACCACATAAAACATTCATTAGGAGACTCACATATAAGTTAATTTTCTGATTCTTGGACTTATTGTAAATAGTTTAAGGTCGTATTTCATAGTCCATCAACTATTATTTTAGGGCTATATAGTTAAGACTATAAAGGGTAATTATTCCAATGGGATCGGTGTATGGTGGTAACATATTAAAAGTGATATTAATGAGGAACTAGGAGGCATAATTTCATATACTCAACTTGATATTGATTTTATATAGTTTGGTGTTGTGTGCATGGATCATAGATTAGGCCATGGGGACCAAAGATAAATGAACTTGTGGTTGTTCCCAAGGAAAAAGTGTCTGGGACTTGCTACATATCCAATATGGATGGGAATCAATCACATGTTTTTCAAAAAAAACATCGTGGTGAGATATCAACACTGGTTGGGGGAAATACTCTCTAGTGTGGCATCATCAACTATTCCAGGTTAGGATCATAGTTTAATGTCATGCATTGAGGATGATAACTCCCAATTTATGTTCATAGAGTTTGGACCATTGTGATCAGTTTAAATTCATGTTGCATGGAACATAATGTGGATTCCAATTTGAGGTCATGAAGCTCAAACCATTGGGTAAGAAATATAAAAGGGATATGCATTATGAGTTGGTATGAAAAACCCAATGTGAATGATTTCCAAAGAGGCCCTTACATTGCATATGAATTTCTGAGGAGGTTTGAATGAAATTTAATGTCGTGATGCTTGGACTTCGAAATCTTAGATTAAGGTCATAGAGATTGGACCATGGATTTATTTAATGAATATATGTAGCATAGTGGATTGAGAAACCAAATTTAAACGATGAATAAGTACGCTCAATGCCACACCATATATTTCTGAAGAGACTTACACAAAATTTAATACGATGATTCTTAGAATAGGGTTGGGCCTAGGGGAACCTACGTTCCAATGATAGTAGAAATAATTGACGTGAATGACGACTGAGTAGGCGTAACATAACAGAAATGGGGCCTAATGGAAAAAGGGGTTGATGAATTTGTGGATGGGTTTGGAGATGAGAGGTTTGGGATTCAATATATATTATGCGAGGGAAATGATAAATTGGTATATAGTTCTTGAATATGAAATGGTATATCACCAATACTAAGGGAAACAACCTCTTTGGAAAGAACATTACGGTGTTGTGCAGTTTCTCATCCTATAAATAGGATGATAATTTTTATGCATTTTAACATCATGAAACCGAGATGTATGTTGTTTCATAGTATAAATTCATGAAAAAAATACTGAAATTTCGTAGTTTAAATTCATGTGACAGGACCGGTCAATCCAATTTAACATTGTGTGTTAAGTACATTAGTTTCTACATAGTTTATCATCGTGCATCCCTAACGATGGTTGGTGTGAAGTTTAATTTTTGGTAACTAGGAGAAGGGAGAATTATTTATTTTAAGGTCATGTGACTAGGATATAAATTTCTCTCCTTATATGACGTACTGTTTGATAAAATCAACATTCAAATGAAGATTAATATTCTCTCCGTCTATGGTTATCAAAGAGTATGATCCATTGCGATAGACCTTGAAAATGACGTAAGGTCCTTACCACTTGGGATCCAACTTCAGTGTCTTATTTTCAGGTATCATTATCATTCTAAAAACAAATAACATGTATCCCTAGAAGATGGAGCTAAGTTAACCATTTTTTTGAATGATCTTTCTATATTATTTTGGAACCTCTCAAGATTAAGCAAGGTCTATATATTATTCTCTTTAAGGGACTCCTGCTTAACTGGATGAACTTATGCCATTTTGTATTGTGTCTATTGATCATTGATAGTTTTTCAGAGTGATTGTTGATGAATCTTGATGGGTAGGACTACCTCTGTTCCGTACAACTAGAAATATTGAATCACCTGGGTGGAATTTCAAGTCATCATCTGATAAGAATGATGAGTGTTGGGGATCTTTTCTAGCTAACTATTCTTTTTCTAGACCACCATCTTCTCCAAGATGTTGGAGAGGTAATTTCTGAATTCTTTGATCTTCCTATTTTTCTATTTATAATAGTGGGAATGGTGGTTATATTGGATACTATACATAGACTAAAAAATCATTAACTCAGAAGATCGAAAGTTTGTGTTGATATCTGTCAGAATAGAATAGGGGAATCTGAATCAATGGATGATATTAGAGACCATGAATTAAATCACTAATCAAGATTTTACTTCATTAAGAAGAATCTATTCTTACCACTTGGATATGAAATCTATCATAGTTAGAATGAACCTGCATTATCAAGATGTTCCTCCTTGATACAGTCCTATGACATCAAGTCCCCATATTACAAAGGGCCATGAATTCTTGGTGGTATGGAGCATCTTTGGCATTCGATGCAAAAAAGTTGGAATGAATCAACACATGTGAAATATCATTGAAAACGCAATAGATTCATGAACTATGGTGGGCCAGAAGTAGCCCATACATTGAAATTGGCGGGAGAGATTCAATCCTTGCTAATGATAACCACATGAACCTACATGAACATCCTGCATAACCTATGTGATATCGTATAATTTTAAACAAAATAAGATAATTCCATCAATCCCAAACAATTAGAGAGTGTTCTTGAGGATAGGCCCACTCTGGGGGGTAAACTACGCTGCACGACAATGGATTCACTCATTTTATTTTCTGTATGATAGGAGAGCACCATGATAATGATACTCAATGAATTTATTTTTCCCATCATATTTTTCATCTACTAAGGTGTGATATGGAGATCCTGATGCGGATGAACCAGTGGTAAGATGGTTCACCTACTGGCTCTCTTCATCATTTGAGATGATATAAGGGATGAATGTTTGATGTGTGTAATGACCCAAAGTTTTCAATGGAAATTACCTTCTTATATTTATGTCATAAAATAGCATGAAAACAAAACATAATTAAATAATAAGTTATAAGTGACCTTTAAACATAAGTTTGGGACTTCTTTGTTTGGAATTTTGAAAATCTGACATACATGGTTGTGTTCAAGATGATTTATGGTGTCTAATAAAAAAATTGGTGAATAATGAACTACCCTTATAAATATTAACATACCCTTATGAATAGTAATATGACTCATATGAATTGTAAATCATCCAACATAAGAGTAACCTTACTTGTGAATAATTAAATAAAATTTAGATATCTTAGAAAGTGGCAATTTGACCTTAGTAAATGTCTTGGTATTTAGTAAGTCATAAATAATTAATTATAATTACTTAATTAATTTAAAAGAAAATTTATTTCCTTAAATGTATTCATAAATTATTGAATCAATATCTTATAGTTTTTAGATAATTTTATAAGACCCTACGTAATTTTTGAATGCACATTAAAATCAGTTTTAATCTTGCAATCTGTTTTCTTAAAGTAAATTATGATTTTAATTTAACGTTAAATAAATAATATTTAGAAAATTATTTTGGAAAAATGAACTATATTTTTGGATTCTACACATCAAAAAATGGTTGGGGTAAATATTTTGGATTTTTCTAAGATACATGAATTTTTAATGAATAGTAGAATCTGATAATTTAAAATAAATGCTAAATAATGGATTAATTATGTCATCGATGATGTTATGCTAATGTAAGCCCACTTGGCTCAGGATCACATTATACAATTACTATTATTGGTCATTACAGCCTCACTATTCCTTGTCTTAGGGGAAATTAATAAACTAATGAATTTTATATTAAGGAAACCCCTCTCCCCTCCACTACAAAATCCACCCTTCACACCCTCATTTCCTCACACCACTCAAGCTCCAAGACATCCCTAAACACTGCCAAAACACCTTCCCTAGCCCCTACCCCACGTCCAAGAGCTTTTGGATTCATCAAAAGACCAATCTTATTCCCTTAAGGTGGTCCTCAAGAGAAGGATTCAAGAGGTAATTTCTCCCCCTCTTCTCCTTTAATTTCCTTTCAAGTTCAAGTTCATTTCTTGATCTCTCCCCACCTATCTTCATCAAAATGGTATTTTAACTCTATTATTATAAATATAATGTAATTTTATGATTCTATCTGGATATTGTTTCACCCAACCCCCTTTCTCTCTTCCTTTTATTTTATTAATGAGAACATTGTTCGTGAGGTGTTAATTTATCACCTTCAAGAACGACATGCTTTCTTCTTCAATTTCTACCTTCATATTTGGTCATGAAACCAGTTTTATGTTTGAACCAGAATATTTTATATGTATTATTTCCTATTTAATGTTCTGTAAATAATCTATGGCCATATTACTAGGTGATAAGTTAAAACAAGTTCGTTGTGATTGAAAAACCGCCCAAATTGACCCAAATAACCATCATTTAATTATTATCTAATGATTCATCCAAGTGTATATAATATAATTCATTATAAGATCATTAGAAATCCTGTAATATCATTAGTGACTTGTAATATCATTTCTGGATGTTTACCCATGTTCTACCCGAACCTTAATTTATGAATACAAGTGAACCACCCAAGAAAACCATAAAAATGAACATCCCCGAACAGTGTTTGTATACTCTATAAGTCATCCAAAGGAACATAAAATGACATAATTAGACCAGAATTAACCCAATTAATGTATAAAAGGTTATTTAATTTCTAATTAATTATTATAATGTCATTATATAGGACATTAAAGGTAAGTAAGCATTACGATACAAGGTAACGGGAAATTATCGAACCCAACTTTCATTCTCCATGTTTTACCTCTTTCACTCAATTTTTGATATGGTCACTCTTTAAAAATAATTTTTTCATCATTTTTTTCCTTTTCTGGGATGTACATGTTTTCTAATAAAGTTTATATCAATCCAAACGTTTTCCAAAAGAACTCATCTTTTATGAACTCAACGTGTACCTCTCATTCATGGTTGATGGTTCTTGTATCAAGTATGTTGTTCCATCATTATTTTGGGAACCCAAAGATTATGAATGTATTCTTATGAGATGAAACCCATTACTTTCCATGGGTTATTTATGTTCACTTTTTATTTATGTTCCGTGTGGAAAGCATGATAATGATAATGTTATGATGTGACGGGTGCGCCCGGAATTGTATAGCGCAATTATGAATGTTTCAAAGTGACGGGTGCGCTTGGAATTATATAGAGCTCCAATACATTGGGTAAAGTGATGAATCTAATGATTAAATGTGAAATGATGTCTGAACAAGATAATATCTTGGTTCACAAGTATTTTTGGTAGTTAAACACTAAGACATGATGTTTCATTTTTATGCATTTCCACATTTAAAGTCTTTTATTTATGCTCCTCTAATGTTCATGATCTTTTTCCTATGTTATGATTATGATCACACCATGATATATGGTTCTTATCTATCTTCTTACTAGGCTTCTATCTCACCCATTTTTATGTATATCCTCAGGTGGCTACAAGTACTAAGGAGTTGACATGATCAAATAATAATCTAAAGAAGAAGAAATTAAATAAACGTTTATGCTTGATGTTGTATTTGTTATGTGTGGTCCTAGTTTTCCAATGACACTAAATCTTTGGATCCTATATGTGTAATACTATTATTTTGTTTATCTTTGAAATTATGTAATAGTAATTTATGAAAATTCCAGGTCTCTATAGTTGGTATCCTAGGCAAGGTTTAGTTAATTTGGGAATTAGGATTAGTGAACCATAGAGGAAACCTATAGCATGAGACTAAGTACAAATATGCACACAAGAATCTTTACCTAGGGATCCCATATGTTATGTTTTTGGTATAAATTGTTTAAATGAATAAGTTATTCATGACTTGTTTGTTTATGTTTTGTTCTAACCTTTTGTATTTTAGAAAATGGTGGGAACTAGGAGAAATCAGGCCAAAAACTCATGCGAGGGCCAACTCAATGATTACCCGAACGACAACCCCAATGATTTGGGAGGTAGAGTAAAAAACTGCATGGCGATGCTTACCCAATTATCTTTGGTTATGAATAATAACCAGAATAATGGGGAACATCCCCCTTCACCAAAGAGGGAGCAACATGCTATCGAATGTTTTATGTGGCAATGACCACCGACGTTTTGTGGATCTTCTGATCCACGAGATGCGGAACAGTGGGTCAACTCCATGGAGAAGATCATTTCTATGTTTCACTATTCTGAGATGGAGAAGGTGACTCAAGCTGTTTATCGTCTAGATGGAGAAGTTGATCAATGGTGGGATTTTATTAAGAACACCAAGCCAAGGGAGGAAATTGAAGAGATAGAATGGGAAGACATTAAGATAATTTTTCTTAACAATTATTTCCCAAGAACTCTTCGCACGAATATGAACAGAGAATTCATAGAGCTCAAGAAAAAAGAAGGAGAATCTGTCACAACCTATGAAGAAAATTTCACAAGGCTTGCAAGGTACACTTCGGGTTTTGTTATCAACAATGATAGAAATGTTAATAGATTATTTAGTGGATTAAAACCACACTTTTGAAAGGTTCTAGAAATTTGAGACTTTGGGAGTTATGAAGAAGTCGTTTGATGTTCCCTCAAAGTGGAGATTGAGTTTGGAGAATGGTCCCATGGCTATGGGGATAAGAAACAAAAGATGGAGTTTCAATCCAGTCGATATAATGATAAAGGTGGGAAGAAAACTCAACGACCCACATGCCAAAAATGTGGAAATGTGCAACATGGGAACTACCTGAAAGGGATGGGGAAATGCTTCATGTGTGGGAAAGAAGGACATCATGCTTAAGAGTTTTGAAAAGACACGAAACGGAAGGAGAATGTAGCTGATGAAAGAAGAGAACGACTCATGGTTCAATGCTACAACTATAAGGATCTACGACACTGTGCAAACCCGTGCACTACACCTCGAGTTCTCTAGGGTAATCAAGGTCATCAACTACCAAATCCAAAGGAAAAAGGAAGGCTTATTCCATCACTACTCCAGAGGTGTAGAATGATAATAAAGTCATACAAGGTACACTTCCTATTCACTAAATAATAGAAAAAGTCTTATTTGATTCTGGTTCTACACAATCCTTTATATCTTGCAAGTTTGGTAGAACTATAGAATCGAAGCCCCAAAACCTTGAAGTAGAGATATCTGTAAAAACAGCAAGTGGTGCAATCATTTCAACCCAAGTGTTTGAATCTACTCCTATTGGCGTATGTGGGAAGATTCTTCTGGAAAATCTCATAATGATTCCCTTGGTGGAATTCGATGCTATAATAGTAATGGATTGGATCTTGTTATGAAGAGCACATATCAAATGTCCAGAAAAGAAAATATCTTTTCTTATTCTAAACCATCCCATGGTCCTCTACAAATGAAAGGATGATCATGATTATCCTTTGAAAACTCCTTCAATGGAGTGGGTGTTTATTCCCTATGAAGAAGCATACCTAGCCCAAATGGTTTAGTCGAAGGAAAGTTCCAACCATGAGGAAATTACCATCTTGAGGGAATACAGTGATGTATTTCCCGAAGAGTTACACAGAATTCCCCCACATCATGAGGTAGAGTTCTCAATTTAACTCATACCTGGAGCTACTCATTTCTCAAAGTGACCCAATAAGATGGCTCCTATTGAACTGGAGAAGTTAAATAAGTAGCTGCAAGAGAATCTGGACAATGGGTTCATACACCCTAGTGAATTACCTTGGGGTACAGCAGTGCTTTTTGTGAAGAAGAAGGATGGAACAATACAGCTATGTATCAATTATTGGGAACTCAACAAGATCACCATAAAGAAATAGTATCCTATCCCAAGGATTTATGAATTGTTCAACTAGTTATGAAAAGCTAAATACTTCTCAAAGTTGGATCTTTGTTCTGGATATCATTAGTTAAAGGTGAAGAAGGAAGATATTTAGAAGACTGTCTTCCGTACAAGGTATGGGCACTATGAGTTTTTGGTGATGCCCTTCAGACTTACTAATGCCCCTGCAATCTTCATGTATTTGATGAATAGTGTCTTTAGACATTATCTCGACAAATTTGTGGCAGTGTTTATCGATGATATTCTCATATCCTCCAATAGCAAGGAGGAACATGAAGACCATCTAAGAGTTGTGTTGGCAAAATTGATAAAGGAGAAGTTTTACGCCAAGTTCAGCAATTGTGACTTTTGGATGAAGCAAGTCACATTCTTGGGAAATGTGATTACATGTGAGGGAATTTATGTGGATCCTTCAAAGAAAAAGGTGATTGAGGAATGGCCCAGGCCCTCTAGTGTCACATAAATCCGTAGTTCTCTGGGATTAGACGGGTACTACTGACGTTTTGTGAGAAACTTCTCACGATTGTCAAGTCCGCTAACTAAGTTAAAAAGGAAAGGGGTAAAGTATGTTTGGAAAGAATAATGTGAAGGAAGCTTCAAGGAGCTAAAGAGGAGGATGATCACTGCACATGTACTCACACTACTGAAAATTGGAGAATTTTTTGTGATATATAGTGATGCTTCAAAGAAATGCTTGGGTTGTGTACTAAAGAAAAATGATAATTTGATATCCTACGCCTCACGGCAGTTGAGGATCCATGAGCAGACTACCCGATGCATGATCTAGAGCTGGAAACCGTTATTTTTGCCTTGAAAATCTGGTGGCAATACAATTATGGTGAGAAGGGTTACATAAACACTGACCACAAGAGCCTAAAGTATATATTCATACAAAAGGATCTCAACATGCGTCAAAGGAGACAGTTAGAGAAAATCAAGTACTACAATTCCTCTATGCACTATCAACATAGAAAGGCAAATAAGGTAGCTGATGCTCTAATCATAAAAAGAACCTGCTACTCTATCCATGCTGTATATTGAGAAAGACCATATCTTCATGGATATGCAAAGAATGGATTTGGAAATCATAAAGGCAGGGGATACATCCTACCTTGCCCAAATTATTGTGTGACCATCTATCCCAGAGAAGATTAAGAAATCACCAAAGGATGATGTGGAGATTTAAAAGAGGGTGAATGCTGTAAAGGAATAGAAGTTGAAAGAGTTTCATATCGACGATGAGAGTGTGATTCGGTTTGGAATGTGTCTTTATGTGCCTCCATCACCCAGAATAAAAAAATAGCTTTTGAATATTGAACATAGCTCAACATTCTCTATCCATCTTGGGAGTACCTAGTTGTACTGTGATCTCCGAGAACACTTCTGGTGGGATAACAAGAAGAAGGAGATTGCGAAATATATGTCAAGGTGCTTGGTATGTCAGCAAGTTCAAGTTGAGCAACAAAAGTCCAAAGGTATGATGAAGCCATTGCCTATACCCATGTGGAAATGGGAAAATGTTACTACGGACTTTGTCATGGGTCTCCTTAAGACGTCAAAGTGAAATAATGCGATATGGTTTGTGGTTGACCAACTCACCAAGACTACCCAATTTATCTCTATTCATGGAAATCTATCTCTTGAACAACTTGCAAAGATATTTGCAAAAGAAGTGGTGAGATTGCACGGTCTTCCACTCTCAATTGTCTCTGACCATGTTCCAAGGTTCACATCTAAATTCTGGAGGAGCCTTCAACATTCTTTGAGTACTAAATTAAATTTCAGCATGGCCTATCACCCCCATACCGATGGCCAGTCTAAACGAACTATTCAGATCATTGAAGATATGCTAAGAGCCTTCTCTCTTGAATTCAAAGGTGGTTGGGATCAGCATCTCCCATTGGTTGAGTTCTCATACAACAATAGCTTCCACTCGAGTATCCAAATGGCTTCATATGAAACTCTATATGGATAGTGATGTAGAACTCCAACCTGTTGGGATGAAGTTGGAGAGGGAAATCTACTTGGACCTGATATTGTTCAAGAGATGACAGAGAAGGTTCAAGTCATCCAGAAACACATCAATGCTGGTCAAAGTCAGAAAAAGAGCATTGATGGCAAACGTCGAAGGAACATGAAGTTCGACATTGGAGATAAAGTATTCTTTCAAATATCTCCATGGAAGAGAGTCATGTGACTCAAGAAGAAAGGGAAGCTAATCCCAAGGCATATTGTCCCCCTTGATATCCTTGACCGCATAGGAGTCGTGGCCTATCGGCTTGCACTTCCACCAAAAAGGGCACATGTTCATGATGTGTTTCATGTATCACTACTGAGGAAGTATATACCAGACCCCTCACATGTACTAAACTCAGAGGTGGTGCAGCTGGAAGATGATCTCTCCTATGAGGAGCAGCCAGTAAAGATTATGGATCGGAGAGATAATGTTCTACGCAACAAGAAAACCCATCTTGTGAAAGTGTTGTAGAGGAACCATAAGATTGAGAAAGCAACTTGGGAACCAGAAGAGGAAATGAAGGAGAAACACCCTCACCTGTTTGTGTAATGTGAAATTTCGGGGGCGAAATTTCATAAGGGGGGAAGAATGTAACAACCCAATGTTTTTCAATGGAAATTAAAATCTTATCTTTATGTCCTAAAATATCATGAAAACACAACATATTGAACTAATAAGTGATAAGTGACCTTTAATCATAATTTTGTCACTTTTGTGTTCGGAATTTCAGAAATCTGACATACACTGTTGTGTTCAAGATGATTTTTGGAGTCTAATGAAACAACAATAATTTTTGTTGAATAGTGACCTACCCTTATGAATAGTAACATACCCTTATGAATAGTAATATGACCCTTATGAATAGTAAATCATCCAACATATGAGTAACCTTACCTATGAATAATTAAATAAAATTTAGACATCTTAGAAAGGGACAATTTGACCTTAGAAAATGTTTTGGTATTTTATAAGTCATAAATAAATAATTATAATTAATTAAATAATTTAAAATAAAATCTATTTCCCTAAATTTATTCATAAATTATTGAATCAATGTCTTGTAGTTTTTAGATATTTTTATAAGACCCTACATAATTTTTGAAAGCACTATAAAATCAGTTTTAATCTTAAAAACTGTTTTTTAAAGTAAATTATGATTTTAATTAAATATTAAAATAAGAACATTCTGAAAATTATTTATGAAAAAATGAATTCATTTTTGGATTATACACATCTATAAATGGTTGTGGTAAATTTTTGGTATTTTTTTTGATACTTGAATTTTTTATGAATAGTAGAATCCGATAATTTATAATAAATGCTAAATAATGGATTAATTGAGTCATTGATGATGCTCTGCTGATGTAATACCACTTGGTTCGGGATCACATGATAAAATTACTATTCATGGACACTCGAGACTCACTATTCCTTGTCTTAGGGGAAATTAATAAACTAATGAATTTTATATTAAGGAAACCCCTCTCCCCTCAAATATAAAAGCCACCCTTCACACCCTCATTTCCTCAAACATCTCAAGCTCCAAGACTTCTCTAAACTCTTCCCAAACACCTTCCCTAGCTCTTCCAACACGTCTAAGATCATTTGGTCTCATCAAAAGACCAAGCTGAGGCCCTTATGGTGGTCCTCAAAAGAAAGATTCAAGAGGTAATTTCTCTCCCTCTTCTCCTTTAATTTCCTTTCAAGATAAAGTTCATTTCTTGTTCTCTCCCCACATATATTCCTCAAAATGGTATTGTAACTCTAGTATTATACATATACTGTAATTTTATGATTCTAATGGTATATTGTATCACCCATCCCCCTTTCCCTCTTCCTTTTATTTTATTAATGAGAATGTTGTTCGTGAGGTGTTAATTTATCACCTTCAAGAACGACATGCTTTCTTCTTCCATTTATACCTTCAGATCTGGTCATGAAACCATTTTTATTGATAAACCAGAATATTTTATATGTATTTTTTCCTATTTAATGTTCTGTAAATAATCTATGGCCATATTACTATGTCATAATTTAAAACAAGTTCGTTTTGATAAAACAATCGCCCAAGTTGACCCAAATAACCATCATTTAATTCTTATCAAATGACTAATCCAAATGGATCTAATATAATTCATTATAACATCTTTAATACTCCTCTAATATCATTAGTGACATGTAATATCATTTTTGTCTGTTTACCCATGTTCTAACCAAACCTCAATTTATAAATACAAGTGAACCACCCAAGAAAAATCATAAAAACGAACATCCCCGAAAACCCAATAAGTCATCCAAAGGAACATAAAATGACATAATGGAACCAGAATTAACCCTATTAATGTATAAAAGATTCTATAATTTATAATTAATGAATATAATGTCATTATACTGGACATTAAAGAGAAGGAAGCATTCAGATACAAGGTAAGGGGAAATTCTCGAACCCAACTTTCATTCTTCTGGTTTTACCGCTTTCACTCCATTTTTTATATGATCAATCCTTAAAGATAATTTTTTCATAATTTTCTTTCCTTTTCTAGGATATAAAATTTTTCTAATGAAGTTCATTTCAATTAAAATGTTTTCCAAAAGAACTCTTCTTTTAATAACTCAACTTGTACCTCTCATTCATGGATGATGGTTCTTGTATCAAGTTTGTTGTTCCCTCTTTCTTTTGTGAACCCAATGCTTATGAATGTATTCTTATGAGATGAAAAACATTCCTTACCATAGTTTAGTTATTTTCACTTTTGATTTATGTTCCATGTGGCTAGCATGATAATGATAATGTTATGATGTGACGGGTGCGCTCGGAATTATATAGCGCAATTATGAATGTTTCAAAGTGACGGGTGCACGCAGAATTATACAGATCTCCAATGCATTGGGTAAAGTTATGAATCTCATGAGTAAATGTGAAATGATTTTTGAACAAGATTCTATCTTGTTTCACAAGTATGTTTGGTATTTAACCACTAAGAGATGATATTTCATTTTAATGCATTGCCACATTTTGAGACTTTTATTTATGCTCCTCTCATGTTCTTGATCTTTTGCCTATGTTATGATTATGCTCACCCCAAGATATATTTTTATTATATATCCTCTTAATGGGCTTATAGATCACCCCTATTGATGTATATCCTCAGGTGGCTACATGTATTAAGCAGAGGACAAGTGCCAATAAGAAGCTAGAGAAGAAGAAATTAAATAAATGTTTGTGCTTGATGTTGTATTTATTATGTGTGGTCCTAGTTTTCCCAAGACACTAAACCTTTGAATACTCTATGTGTAATACTATTATGTTGTTTATCTTTGAAATGATTTAATATTAATGTATGAAAATGTCAAGTCGCTATAATGAGCCACATGAATGAATAGAAAATAATAGTCAGGATATATAAGAGATTCACAATGGTCTCATAAGGAATTGTCTTAGGCATTATGTGACATGGGAATATGATTCCCCTCTAGATGATAAGGGAACTAGGAAATTAGTTAGTGAGTGTGATCCATAAAGGCCATGATTTTCTATTAACTTTACGATATAATATCCTTTTATTTTCTTAATGACTAACTCAAAGTATACCTTCCCATGAATGCAAGATACATCAATATCAGTAGATATATCGAGACAAGTAATGAGTTCCTAATAATATGACTCACTGTTGGTATATCCTTCTTACAGTAGTAACAAGTATGACATGACTGCTTTAGTAGGGGTGATGAAGACAATCATCATGTCTAATTTGATTATCATGGGATCATTGAGCCTTCTACCTATTGGTCTCTGAGAGGCACCATCAAAATTCATATGATATCATGGCATAGCCTAATCCAATAAAAGGATTTCCTCATCTAGGAAATCAAAATATAGATTAAATTCATTAGGAGTCACATGAGTCGCCATAAATTCATCCAACATATGAAATTTTATGGATTTTTATGAGATGATCAAGATGTCAAACTACTGGAGGATCACTGCTTAGCATGTTATCCATCACATCGACTTGGGGAATTTTAAGATCTTCATTGACGATTCAACATGGGACACCAGCTATATATTTTGATGTTTTAGATAATACCAAAGATTCTACACTATGAAGACTATTATAATGCATCTCTTATTGATAAGAGTGTATATGGACTCTCTGTCGAGGAGTATGTGTTAGGAAAAAATATCTCATGGAAGCATTGTAGTATTTTTGTCTTGATTGTGATTGGTGATAAGGAAGGTTTGTTTGTTGAACAATAGGGTTCCCATGGTGTTTTGTTGGGTTCCAGAGATATTTTTGACAACCTATGTTGATATAGAACCATTAAAAAGGAATGGATGACCAGAAGGTAGTACAAAAAGAAACATGGGCACCCAATGCAACATCAAATGAAGTTTTTAACACTAAAATAGAATCTTGTGTGACACATATAATCTTTCGTGTAGGGGTCAAAGATGCCTATTAACAAGAGTTAACCCACCTAATTCATAAAATCTCAACAGCTATATAGAATCCGAAGTTTTGATTGCATAATAATTTCTTATAAAGAGATTTGAATGAATGATTTCATGTTTCACACAAGCTAAGAAAGCTGCACATTTGATATGATTTGTGCATAAGATTGAGGCAGTGTGCAATGGGTATTTATTGACAAAAGTGGAATAATGCATGTAAGACACTAATGTTTCATTCAAGATGCAATAAGGGTTGGGAAAAAGATTTGGAGTTTCCCAATACATCTGTGGTAATGTGGTATTCATCAGTGGAAGATAATGGTACGTCAATAGAGAATCTACATACAGTGGAGGATGTATTCATTTGAAATAATGAAGGGAATTACAAGTCCATAAATTGTGAGTAGATCTTATAAAGAATCACTGATTACAATTCAGTTGAGAGTGTGGTGATCATTCAAATTTTGATTGGTTGTAAACCAAGAGGGGTAGTGATTCCTCTCTGAACATGTAAATAGTAGTGTGCTCATAGTTGATTTGGTACATCATAACTTTTCTGGTGTATGCTACTTTGACGTAGCCCAATGATGGAGAACCAAGAAAAATTTTTGTGTACTCCACAAGCATTAATATTTTTTTCATACTCTGCAATGGGAAGGAGAACGAAGTGTGTGTTTCAAAAAACTAAACAATATAAAAAAGGTGCAGTTTTTTTAATCTGTCATATCCTTATCCACCCCACCTATCATGGTATCTAACCTAGTGAACCTGATAGAATGAGATCGAGATATTTTAAAATATTATATCCACACTTTTTGTTCTTATTTATGTTAAGATAACCAATGGAACATTAAAGGGTGGTCACATAGAGGTCCATATGTGCTACATGGAACACTAATAAGTGGATCCTTCATTCCTCAGACCAAAAGAAATTACCTGATTGATGAAGGATTTTTAGGATCTCTAAATCTCATAGAATTTTCATCTCTCGAGCCATCCATATTTTCTGGTATCCCGAATATCTATCCATGAAGGAGAGATCCTTGAAATGAGCTATGTAATCGATCAACATCTCCATCACTATAATGGGACAATTATCTTTTGGATAGTGGAATATGAGGTCTCAAAAGTCGATATAGACTCTGATCTACCCATTCATCTTCTTAATTAGAAAAATATTAGCTAGACACTTGGGGTCCTTAACTTCCTTGATGATGTTGGGTTTGATAAACTTATCACCCTCCACCTCATCCAAGGAACCATGGGAAGGATTATTTTTCTATAAGGCAGCTTGAACCCATTATGACTTACTATGAGACCAATATGGTGGATAGAAACCTAAGGTTATAATCCTGAAATATCACTATAAGTACTATAAAATACAACACGATGTTTCTTCTGTAAATCCACATACTATTTTTGTTCCTCTAGAGGCATGGAGCACTGATCACCATTAGCCTTAGATATATCTGAATTCCAAGATTCACATGAAGCAAGTCATCAAAAATGGTGCTTATTCCCTCTTAAAATTTATTAGAAGTGTCTTCCAAATCCTCTTTTTCATCTACATCATGGGAATCAGTGGGAGGAGATGTATCATCTAGGCCGAATGATTCTGGTGGAACATTTGTGACTGCTTGTGTGGACACGAAATCCTCACTGGGGAACTTCTGCTCTACTAAGACCATAATTATAGAGACTGGCATACCAATACCATCAGTCATTCAACTTAAATGTCTTTGATTAATGTCAAAGATGTAGTGGGGAATCTACATTTATCATCTCAACCCGAACCAATGAAATATGAGAGTATGAGGTACAATTGTTTCCATGAGGTAAGCATTGACATACCATATAGGGGTAGGGGCTTCTAGTATCACCTAAACCAAGACTGTATAAGAGTATCAGATAATATTGTGAAATTTATTTAACTTGAGAGTTTTTCACCCATTTTTATTATAGATGAAAAAATAAATTCCCAAGTGTGAAAGTGTGGCTTCCAACTGGTAAATTGAGAGGATGAAAGCATCATCCAAATCCTTCCATAGGCTGGCCGTAGTAGTGGTGTGTTAAGACTCATTGGACTAAACCTTATTTGACTTATTCTTGTAATATATGGAATCCAAATAAATGGATTCACAAGATTCCATGGGATATTCATTACCTTGAATCACTACTACTCAACCTTTTAGGGAGTACTCACAAAACTGGTAAGGTGGGGACTACTAAATGCAGATGAAGCCATGACCAACCCATCAACATGTTGTTGGTGGTATCATGTGATAAAGCCAGGAATTCGTAATTTTTTATCAAGCCGCTGAATTGAATCCTCAAAAAAATCTGCCCATAATGTCTCTTCTCAAACCTATCGTAACCTTGTTTCTTCATGTTATAGGGAACCAAATATACTTCAATCTGTCACAACTTTTAGATAATCCACGTCAGGAAGATATTTTTATTAGAACCTATGTTAACTAGATAGTGTTGCATGTCCATGCTCTGGAGCATGCCTATTATGTACAATGGGTAGGTGATCCCCTCCATGAGGGATTCCTCTACTTCTCTAGGGAATAAATGGTGTAATGGTATTCTTCCTACTGGTCCTCTTCAGCATAAAAGGATTTTAAATCTATTACCTCTACTTTAAACTAGAGGGGGGGGGGGTTTTCAAGGACTCTATGTGGGCCTTGTGATTCTATTATAAATGGCAGAGAAGTCGAGGATCTGGAGCTTTTTAGGAATTCCAGTGAGGTGCTTCAACTCATCATATTTCCATTCTAGACACACATTTCATCTCGAATGGGGTTATCGTTGGTCGGAAGCATGAAATATATTTTTGGTTGAACCACTATATTTTAGCTAGTTCTAGTAATTTCTTACTTCTCATAAACTATCTCATCTAGAACCACTACTATATGACTATTGGCTGGTTATAAACTATCTTTTTCTATACTTGGATGATCACAATGTCGTTGCAGCTATTCTACTCTGTCAATTAGAATGGTCAATTATGGCGGCATGCCTGATGAAGTTAGCTTGGAGGACTATTCCTACTAAGCTCTATAAAGAACACGATTTCTAGTGTCAGTTGGATGGATTTATTATCTTGAAGGATAGACCTGATGATTCTATCATATTATATGTCCTTGACTTTTTCTGAGATGACATCGATCAAAGAAACTCGGGGAACTTTCCTGATACTCTTTAACGTTGGGGACCATGAAAGGATCGACCACCTCGATGGTATTTTGGAGATATAACCCTCATCATCGGATGAATCTTCCAATGTTGGGTGGACCATAGAGGTGATTACCATCTCTAGAGCGATAAAATCATTGAGGGTTTGAGATAAATTTAGCACCGGTATGTGACATTTCATTACCTTATGTCACCTATACTTTCTATTCTGAGACGAATAATGTTTTGAGATGGATATAAATGCAGTAGCCAGAGAAGTATTGGTGTCTTCATGAGGTTCTAGTCATCTTATGTGGGAACATATGACACCATGTATGTGATGAAATTATCTTTGATCCAACCATTCTTAATTCTTCAGAGTCTCATGTCTTGAAACCTATATCCATTAACCTAAACCCTCACTATTACTATCAGTCTTTAAGGAGATATGTTCCAACTATGTTTGGACATTACCAAACACTACCAAATCAATTTTTCAATTGGTCATGGATTCAATATTTTAACACATAACATTGATTTATGGTGTTCCCCATGATCCTTTGGTAAGGACAGTGGTTGAGACGATCAATAAGATTGGCTTCATGGGGCTTCTTACACTATAGAATATTTAGAAACACAAATTCCAGGGTACCACATAAGTAACCAGGAACATGTTCATCCTTGAAGGAGTATATCTAATTTCTCATATATGGGAAGGGAAGAATGGAAGCTTGGACCTACGGAGGGGATGGATCATGTTGACGGGTCAGAGCCATATTCTCTTGTATAGGTAGTGTTCCATGTCTAGGAGGCCCATTCAAATAAAATTATGGGTGAGGCAACACTTGGCGAGGCTACTCTTGGTGAGCCTATATAGAAAACCCTTCAAGCTTCTTGTGCGCCTCTACCTGTACAAAAATTTAATTTTTTGATTTTTTGGATCTTCAAAGAGGAGATGGAAGATGCAGTGGATGTTCCTTTTCGGATTACTGAACAGCTTCCTCTAGGCATTGAGCCTTTTCATGAACATCATGGAAGACACATAGAAAATTCTTAGTGATGAGGGCAGGGAATAGCTCATTCTTAACATTCCCCATGCACGTCATGAGAAAATTATCTTGGGTAAGCATCATATCGAGTGAATATGTGAGTCCCTTCCACTGTGAAATGATTTCAGAAACATGCTATTCCTGACGTTTCTTGAGATTGAAGAGCTCTGCAACACTTTTACTACACATAGTGGGGATGAGCTAATAGGGAAACCACCCGAGTAGGTCTTCCAAATAATCGATTGACCCGATGGGTGTCTGGATGTACTAGATAAATGAAGTGCCTTCCAATGTCAAAAAAACATCAAATACTTGTGGTCTCCTACTTCTATAGGATTCCCGACATGGGATCACACTTTGAGATGTTGTGGGCAAGATACTGCAATGGGTCTCCCATTCTATTGAAAGGGGAGAAACGGGGTTTCCCAAAATATAGGGGTGATCAAATTTCATCCACACATGTCAGATACTTAGTTCATTCAGGTGAGATTGAATCTTTTCATGTCTCCAATGCTTTGAGGAATGTTGTGAGAGAGGATATAAAATCATCTTGTAATTGGTCTATGTTGTGATGATAATCCCTTACCACCATTATGTTGATAGGATCATCAACAAAACATTCATGTTTGGAGGATCATGGAGTGGCTCAATCTGGTTCTTGAGGAAGGTTATCATCTGGCTCAGGTGGGTTCAATGGATCTTATCTTGGTCTATTTCCATATGATCCTGTCTCTACTATATTATTATTCATGGTATTACTGGGCTTGATTGGGAGAATATTTCAAAGTAGAACTTGTAGCTACCTTTTCACACCCAAGGCAGGAGGAATATGATCCTATTAGAAAGTGTTGTAGTTCAGGTAATGCTTAGCAAGGAGCTCATCAATTATCCTCTTTGGATTGATGACCTATGGAGAAAGGTGACTGTCATGGGATTGGTCTTTATCTTCGCTGAAATATAATGCGGACCAGATGGATTGAGATGTCCAATTTCTTTTTTGGTATTCTGACCAATGGGAAATAACACAGAGGGATCTCCAAGGTCAGGTGTCTGACTTTGTAGGTAAGTGTGGATCGATGTATGATGGTTTATTGGATACTACACAACCTAAGGGGTCTTGTTTTCTCTATTGGATCTTGAATCAATGCCCCCATCCATGTAAATATTAGGTACAACCAAATTTATAGTAACTAAAATATGAGGCATAACTTCAATATCAATGGGTAGGTATGGCTGGTGCCAAATAGGGCTGAAGTGGAGAGAAACATACTATACCTAGTTCTAGATCTATATGTATGGTAAAAAAACCCATATATTTATTTCACATGAATACCTGTTTTATTACATAATAATACACTTAATACATTCCAAAAGGTCATTAATTATAGTTTATTTTTGAACTCTATACATTACATGACAATATAAATAGTATAAACTATATCTTTATTCCAAACATCCTTAACATCCTCACACTTAAAATGTTATAGGATAACCTGGGGATATATATATTTGAAATCTATAAGGAACCGTCCTTATTACATTACATAATCTTAAATTTAGTCAATAAATCACATCCTTTAACATTGAAGATCATTTCAAGTTAAATTTTTATAGATTTGGGACATAATAAATTCATAAAATTCCACATTATTATAGAGTGGAAACCATAAAAATAGTATTCACTTCTTCCAAAATATAAAAATATTCAAATAAAACATGATTTCTTTGGAAAATAATAAAACATTTATCTTCGAATCCTTAATTTTATTACACATCCTAATAACCTGTGAAAATCATTTAAAAATATGGGATGAGAACAAAAAGCACAGTAAGGGATATAAAAAGAAGAAAAGAACACATTAGTACATGAATACTTGTAATGTAAGATATCATTTTCAAAAGACACACTTGTCACCCATATATACTTACTTTGTGAGACATGATATTTAAAAAATATTCGCACAACACATAATAACATTAATAGAACCATAAAGGTATCATGAGTCATTACTTACGTAATCTTGTAACCCTCTCAGCTACTTTATAAATTGTAACCATCACGACTATCTTACAATTTGTGTAACCATTGTAGATACACATGGAATAACCATAAAAATGACCTAAAAAATACACATAACAAATGGATTGGAGAGATATATATGTCCCACCCTTCATCATCAACAATTCCAAAGAACCAGAAAATAATTATACAACATTAACAATGGAATAAAAAATTCCTTTTGAATTTTTTAAAACAGAATTTTAAAAGAGGATTTTTACGGAAAAGACCTTTATAAATATAATATAATTAATGTGAGACATAATAGAGTTGATATAATATGTATATACACTATAAATAAAAATAATTAAATATAATAGAAACAGAAACCACCACAAAAAAATTAATACCACATTAATAATGAAGTAAAAGGTTAATCCCAGGAATGGATATCAGGTTATGAATTCACTTACCTTGGGTTTAACCTACATCAAAATCCTTTAAAACTCCTGTAAAATGGTTAAAATATAGTTAATAATATCTTATAGAAACATATTAATATTTATAATACCTTATATGATCATTTAATTATACGATTTCACCCTTTATTTGTTTTTATTTTGTTCCTTGCATTGTTTTGGATGCGTTCTTTTCATGATTTCCATGATCAGTTCATGATGGACATTCTTGTTGATTGGAAGTGAAACTATAGAATTGAAATGGAATGGTATTTTAATATTTTCAAAATAATAAATTATACCATTTATCATTTTGAAATCATATATTTGTATGATTAATATGTTAAAGCATTATTGACATTTGTTTTGTTCATTCTAGTGATTTTTCAATCGTAAAGAGCTAATATTGTTACATAAATTAATAAAATGTGTGAAAAATGATTCCATAAGATTATATTAGATATAATACATGTATTATAATATATTTAAACCATAAAAATTGTTTCATTACTAGTCTATAAGAATGTAAATTAAATTAAAATCACATCGTCCATGATGTTGGTAAATCGATACATCAGAGTTGGTGTATTAATTTCATGAATAAGTGGAAAGGGAGAGGAATTACAATGTTGAGTCACCCATAAACATAATTAAATATAAAATATGTAAGATACTAGATCACTCATTCCTCTTGGATAATGGGGCTGAGAACGAATAATAATAGAAAATAAAATAAAAAGGAAAATAAAAAAAGAGGATGTTTAGCTTTTGATCTCTTCTCCATGAGATCCTTCTTAAGGCCTTTTATTTTGAACTTTTGGTGAGACCAGAACCTCTAGGACATGGGGATGATCCTTGGGATATGTATTGGTATGAAAATAGTAAAGGCTCAATTCATGATAGGTGTGAGAGTAATATAGGAATGGGGGAGGTATTTATAGTGGAGGAGAGGAGGTATTTTACATTATTTTAATAATTATTATAATATTTTTTCCCAAGACAATGAATAGTCTTAATTAATGTGACTAAAAGTTGAAATAATGGCATGTGAGTTCAAAAAAAGTGGTCTTACATCATCCTATCATCACTAATGATGCAATAAATCGTGTATTTGGCATTTATTGTATTCTATCATATTTTACTATTCATAAAAAATTCTAGAATTTCAGAAAACATAGAAAAAATAACCCCAACCATTTCTCGACTTGTTATATTAAAAAATGGAAAAAATATTTTGAAAATAAATTTCTAAATATTATTAAAATAGTTTTTAAATAAAATCATAATTTATTCAAAGATAACAATTTTAAAAATTATAACTGATTTTTTAACACCTTGAAAAATTAATCTACATCTCATTTTCTTATATACTTAATAAAATAAAATAATAATATAATTTAATATTCATAATGGTCATATTAATAATAATATCACATTTCATAAGAGTATATTACAATTCACAAAAAAAGAAATTTGGTTCCATCAGACTCTAAATAACTGGCTAAACACAATTGTAGATTACCATTTCTCGAAATTCAAAACATAGAAGCAAAAAATTATGTTTTAAGGATAGTTATAAATATCTAAAAAAAATTAATTCATTTAAATTTAAAATTTTCTTTAAAACCTTTGGGTGTTACATTATCCTCACCTTTTGGAAATTTCTTCCATGCAATTTTAAATACTTATTAAAAAAGTGAGGGTACCTTTCCTTAACAATATTTTCAAAATCCCAAGTTCCTTTTTCAACCTTGTGGTTTCTTCAAAAAACCATTACCTAATGGATTACCTTATTACGCAATACTTGTTCCATTCGATCATGAATCTGAACTGGTTTCTCTTCTTATGAAAGGTTCTCTTCCAGGTGAAAGGATTTTGGGCTCACAACATGCGTTGAATCTGGCACACACATTTTCAACATCGAAACAGGAAAAACATTGTGTATATGGGATAAATTTCAAGGAAAAGCGACTCATTATTCCACTGGTGTAGCATTCTCTAGGATTTCAAAATTATTGATGAACCGTAGAATTAACATTCCTTTCCTACCAAAATGCATCATACTTTTTCAAGGAGAGATCTTAAGGAAAACATGGTCACCTACATCGAATGAGAAGTATTTCCTTCTGTTATATGAATAAAGTTTATTCTTACTCTAGGATTTCCTCATGTACTGCTAGATCATCTTCACTTTCTCATCCACTTCCTCTACTAATTCAGGCCCCATAAACTTTCTTTCACCGACATCATCCCAAAACTTTGGAGTCCAACACCACTTACCATACAATGCATCAATGGTGATATCTATACACTGGAATGAAAACTATTATTATAAGAAAAATCATCTAATGAATGATTATGACCCCAACATCCTTAATTGTCCATTTTACAAGTCCAAAGCATATCCCCCAATGTCTAAATTGTTTGTTATGACTACCCATCTGATTGAGGAAGAAAAGTTATACTGAAATTTAATTCTATTCCCAACATCCTCTTAAGGACCTTCAAAAGACAAGAAGTAAACCTGGTATCCTGGTTGGATACAATAGAAATAGAAACTCTATGTAACCAGATAATCTAATTCATGTACAATCAAGAAAGCTGATCCAACGAAATTATATCTCAAATAGAAAAGAAATGAGGAGATTTTGCCAGTCGATCAATAATAACCCAAAGATCATTGTTACATCGAGAAGCATTAGCTAGTAACACCCTGAATTCCATCGGTATATTCTCCCATTTTCACTCTAGCATTGGAAAAGTTCGAAGAATCCCCTTCAGTAACTACCACTCTCCTTTATCCTGCTATAAATTCAAATATTCCACTGTAAATTGTGTAATATTCCTTTTTATTCCATCCCAATAGTAATACTCCTGAAGGTATCTTTACAACTTATTACATTCCACATGAACTAAAAATGGAGAACTATGAGCTTCACACAATAAATATTTCTTCAACTAGGATTCACATGGAACAAACAACCTTTTTCCAGTTCCAAAAAACACAATATTCATCAACGTTAAATTCTATAAACATACCCATATTAACCAATTATAACTTTTTCTGTAGCTCATGATATTTCTTATGAACTTGATTAATTCTTTTTCGTAATAATGAATTCACTAAAACCTGAAACAAAACATATTTCTTTCCTACACCTACAACTTTTATACCAAAATTCATCAAATCATTAATCAGGGGATCATGTTACAAACGTGACATCGTTAATGATGCAATATGTTTTTGACTCGTGGAATCTGCCACTTTATCTGTTTCTCCTAGATGGTAATTGATCCTGAAATCATAATCCCTTTTCAGTTCAATCCATCTTCTCTACCTCATGTTTAATTCATTCTGAGTGAATATATACTTTATACTTTTATGGTCTATATATATTTGACATTTGGCTCTGTCTAAATGATGTCTCCAAATTTTCAAGGAAAAGCCCATAGCTGCCAATTCCAAAACTAGTGTGGGATAATTTAACTCATGAGGTTTTGGTTCTCTTGAAGCATAAGAAATTACCTGATCATTCTTCATTATAACACAACCAAGTACCATCAATGAAGAATCATTGTAGATGATGAAATCACCATTTCTGGAAGTAAAGGCTAAAATTGGAACATTATCAAATCAATTCTTTAGTTCTTAAAAACTTACATCACCTTCTTCAGTCTTAATAAATTTAACCCCTTTCTGTGTTAACTTTGTTAGTGGGATATATAACCATGCAATTTTTTTAAAAAAAATTATGTAATACCCTTCAAATCTAATAAAACAATGAATATCTATATCATTATTGGGTCTTGGCAATTCATCAACCACTCTTTTTTTGGGAGGATAAACTCAGATTACATTTTTACTTACAATTTTCCCAAGAAAAGACATTTGTTTCACCAAAAATAACACTTCCTAGATTTTCCATACAGTTCATTATTCTTATAAGATTTTCAAAACAACAATTAGATGTTTTTCATGTTTTTTTTACTCTTATAAAATACTTGAATTTCATCAATAAACACAACCATAATCTTATCCAAGAACTCATGAATTATTCTATTCATAAGATCCATGAATACAAAAGTTTCATTAGTTAACCCAAATAGTATAAAAACAAATTTATAATACACATATCTAGTACAAAAAGCTGTTTTCGGGATGTCATCCTCCTCACCTTCAACTAACAGTATCCAAATCTCAAATCAATCTTAGAAAACTACTGACCTCCCTGGAGTAAATAAAACAATTCATGGATGTGAGTAAAAGGATACTTTTCTTTAATAGAGATGTTATTCAATGCACTATAATCAATGAAATGTCTCAAGGAACCATATTTCATTTTAAAAAACAAAACAAGAGCACCCCATAGTGAAGTTCTAGGATGAATGTATCCTTTATCCAGAAAATAATGATACTGATTTTTCAATTCAAGAAGATCCATTTGAGCCATATGATATAGATGTTTTGAAATTGTGTTAGAATGCATGATTATTTAAGTTGTGAATTTCACTTCCTGATCAATTATGACATCAGGTAACGAATCAGAAAAAATATCAGGGTATTCATTTACCACTGCCACATCATTAATCTAAACAGTTCCCTTGTTTTCAACAATATGATCATGATAACTCTCATTTAAATTTTTGGACAATTTCTATTCTTCCTGATATTTTAACAATTGTATGGGTTCTTTATTCTATAAAAACTAAAAATCATTCTAAAAAAACTTCGTTAGCACTACAGTCAATCTTAACATGAAAAATAGAAATCCAATCCATTCCCAGAATAACATCAAACTCGAATAAGGGGAAAACATTTAAATTTTTTAGGTAATTTAATTACATAGACCATTATTGAAATATTATTATAATTTCTCTTTGCTATAATATCCCACCTGGTGTTTTAACAATAAGTTCTGGTCTCATTTGTTGAGGTGATATTTATAATTTACCAGAATATTTCATAGAATGGAAGGAATGTGCATACCCTATATTGAACAAAACTATAACATAATCTATGTAAACAAATAGAGTTCTTGATTCCAATTCATTGGATGGACTAAAATCTTTTTACATTTTCACAAATGATCTCACAACACCTTTCTGCTTATTATTTGGCTTCCATGCATCATTTAGATCTCACTTTGGCAAGGCATTTACCTAATGACCCATCTCACCACAGTTAAAACAGTTAACATCTTGCTTATCTAGATTTGTCTTAGGATCAATTTCATTACAATCTCATGCAATATGTCCAAACTTACCACATCGAAATAAATTTATATTTTTTGTAGGACATTCCCCAGGGTTCTTCTTTCCCCACTTTTTACAAACTGAATACTAGATTTTCATACCAATAGGTTTCTTTGGTTGATTCTAACCAATATCTCACCATCAGAACCACTTCTTATCATTGTTTCAAAAAATTCATGTGATCATTAGAAACCTCCATCTCTACCCTGTCAACACATCAAAAAAAATTTAATAAAATTTCAATTCACAGGAGTCCAACACCCTTCTATACCTAGCATCAATCCTGAGTAAAAGCGGTTTATTTTCCAATTAAGGTCCAAAATAAGATTTGTAGCATACCTCGCATGTCAGGTGAAGTTCACTTCATACACTACCACTTAATATTACTCCATTTTCTTTAATTCAAGGAATTACCTCACCATCCAATGTCACACCACCTTAGGAAAATATTTTTCCAGAAAAAGACTTTTAAATTCATCCCACTCTAAGGAATCAATATCTTCTCTATCCCAGATATTCATTATCATTGAACACCATTGATCATCTTCACCTTCAAAATTATAAATGGAAATGTTTACCTTTTGATTATCTATAGACCCCATAAAATTGAATAATTTTTCAACGGCTTTAATACATCATTCTTCCACTACTGGGTCAGAAGATCCATTGAATGAATGAGGGTGTTGTCTCATAAATTTTCAACTATTGTCATGTTCATTTGTGGTACCTATGGTTTTTCTATTACATGGATTCCACGACCATTTATTTCCTGCGTTAGCTATGCCATTACTGTTACAAACTACATGGTTCCAATCCCTACCATTCCGGGCTGCATATTCATATGTATATCATTCTTTTGGTGCCTCTACCCTTCATCTTCCCTATTTCTTCCACGAACAACCATTATGAACATATATATCATAGTCTAAGAAATATAGTAATCATTAAAATCTATAACACTTCAAATTAATCATAGAGTAAAAATCATTTATGGTTTTCTATTAACATCACCATAACCCCTAAGTTATTTAAACCTTCTTCTGATACCAACTATAATTACCCGACCTTATTACATTACACAATCATGAATTTAGTGAAGAAATATCTTCCTTTGACATTGAAGATATTTTCTTGTTTATAGCTTTAGGGATTTGGTATATAATACATTCATAAAATTACACATTATTACAGTGTGGAAACCCTAAAAATAGTATTTACTTCTTCCAAAATATAAAATTTTTCAAATAAAACGTGATTTCCTGGAAAATTATAAGAACATTTAACATGGATTTATTCATTGTCATTTGCATACTTAAAACCTATGAAAACAATTTAACAACATGGTATGTGAACAAAAAACTCTGTAAGGGATATTAAAATTAAGAAAGATCACATTAGTCCATTAATACGTGTAATGTATGAAATCATTTTCTCAAGACACACTTGTCACCCATATATACTTACATTATGAAACATGATATTTCCACAAGATTACCACAAAAAATAAGATCATTAATATAACATTAATCATATCTTGGGGAACATCTTACATTATCATGTGACTGTTTAGTCTACCTTATAAATTGTAACCCCCACGGCAACCTTACAATTTGTGTAATCATCGTAGTTACACTTGGTATAACCATACAAACAACCACCAATGAAAACATACCCAATGAATTGGAGAGATATATAGGTCCTACCTTTCACCATTAAAAATTCCCAATAAAAATAACATAATCATACAACATGAATAATTACATAAAAACATTTCTTTTCAATTTTTTAAAAAACAATATTAAAAGATGATTTTTTATGAAAACCCCTTATATGTATCATATAATTAAAGTGAGACATAGTAGAGTGGATACAATATTTATATAAACTGTAAATAAAAATTATTATAAAGAATATAAATAAAACCCATCGCACAAACAATTATAATACAACATAAATAATGATGTAGATGGTAAACCAAAAGAATGGAAATCGGGTTAAGAATATCCTCACCTTGGGTTTGTCTTAATTCAAACTCATTTAAACCTCCTCTATAATGGTTCAAATAGAGTTAATAATATCTTAAAGAAACATATTCATATTTTTAATACCTTATATGATCATTGCATTACATCATTTCGTTTTTTAGTTGTTATTATTTTGTTCATTGCATTGTTTTTCGTGAGTTCTTAACATGATTTCCATGATCGGTTAATGATGGATATTCTTGTCGAACGGAAGTGAAACTCCAGAATTGTAATGGAATTTTATTTTAATATTTAAAAAACCATAAATTATACCATTTATTTTCTGGAATTTTTATATGATGGATATTCATAAGATAAAACATTATTGATATTTTTTTTGGTCATTTTGGTGATTCTTTGATCGTTATGAACTCATTTTGTAACATAAATTAATAGCATGTGTGAAAAATGATTCCATGACCTTATATAAGATTTAATATATAAATTATAATATTTGTAAACCCTAAAAATGGTTTCATGACAATTCTTGAAGAAGGTAAAGGATATTGAAATCATATCATCCACGATGTCAATAAATTGAGACATCACAAATGGTGTTTTAATTTCATGAATAAGTTGGAGAGGAGAAGAAGTGTAATGGTGAGTCTTCCATAAATAGGATTAAATCCTAAATATTTAAGATAATTGATCATTCATGTCTCTTGGATAAGGGTATGAGGAATGAAGAATAATAGAAAATAAAATTAAAAGAAAAGAATGAAAATGAAAGATGATGTATACCTCATGATCTATTCTCCTTGAGATCCTTCTTAGGGCAACTAATTTTGGCCTTTTAGTGAGAAATAAAGCTATAGGACGTGGGCAAGATCATTGGGAGGAGTATTTGATTGAATATAGGTATGTCACAAGGCTTGAGAGTTATGGCAAGAAGAGGGGAATGGGGGTGGTATTATAGTGGAGGAGAATAGGTATTTTACATTATTTTAATCATTATTACAATATTTTCCACAAGTATATGAAAAGTCTAAATATATGTGAACCCAAATAGTAATAATGGCATGTGAGTTTGAACAAAGTGGTCTTATATTTGCATTTCATCACCTATGATGCAGTAAATAAAGTATTTAGCATTTATCGTCTTTTATCGTATTGTACTATTCATAAAAAATTCAAGAATTCCAAAAAATTCCAAAAATTAACCCCATAGCTTACTCAATATATAGAATTAAAAAAGGAAATCCAGTTTTCTAATATAATTTTATAAATATTATTAATTAATTATTTAAATGAAATCTTAATTTATTCAAAAATAACAATTTTTAATTTATAACTCATTTTTTAACACCTTGAAAATTTAATAAACATCTCATTATCTTATATACTTATGAAAATAAAATAAAAATAAGATTTAATATTCATAAGGGTCACAGTACTGTTCATATCACTATTCATAAAGGTGTTTTACTATTCACCAAAAAGCATTTTGGTTCTATTACACTCTAAATAACTTGCTGAACACAATTGTAGATGACCATTTTTTGAAAATAAAAACATAGAAGGGGAAAATTATGTTTAATGGATTGATATAAATATATTTTTTAACGAAGTCTCATGCATTTCAATTTTATTAATCCATGGGGTGTTACAAAATGGGTGAGCTATAGAGCCTAGTAATGGAATAGGCATGTTATAATATAAATAAGGTGAATCATGTTATAAAATAGGCATATAAATAGGGAATGAAATGAGTGATAATAATAAATGTGAACAATGATCCATGATATAGCATGACACTACTATAATAACCGAAAAGGGAAGTTCCACCTTTTATTAGAGTTAATCAAAAAAGAACTGATAAAGGTAATTCTTTATCAGCACTAATTAAAATTGTTGGTAAAAATTACCTTTATCAGCGCTTTTCTATCACTCATAAATAATTACCTTTATTAGCGCAAAAAATTTAGCACTAATAATGGGTCACTTTATCTACGCTTTTGTATCACTGATAAAGGGAGTCTTTATTAGGGCTATAGAAGCGTTGCTAAAGGGCGATCCTTATAAATGCATTTCTTGTGCTGATAAAACCATTGTCTCATTTTATAAAATGGGGAGCATAGTGCCCTCTGTTTATTGCACCCTCAAACTCTTGCAGGAATGTACCCCTGTGACAACTCATATCCCCCCGATATTCTATTTGACGAACCTTCTTTGTCGCGTCCCTACTTCAGCGCTGCTAGCCCGACTCGACTGCCGCTACCCTACTCTGACGTTGTTATCCCTACTCCACCCCGAAACCCTACTCCGCCTCTAGCCATAATCTTCCACAAACCCTACTCTTTATCCTCCCCCTCGAACCCCTTACACGGATCCTCCTCCCCACGAACCCTACTAATCCTCCTCCCCAATGGACCCTACTCCCTGCAAACCCTACTTCAAATTTTTGGGATTCTTTTTTAATGAAGTTAAATTCTTGTCTTCCCATCTTTGATCTTTAGTTATTTCTCTACTCATTCTCATATGTTTCCTTTTGTTCTTATTCTAATATTCATTATGGTGGATTGGTTTGATGTGGTTTGGGTTGTGTTGTGTGTTTGGGTTATTTTTTTAGGTCACATTCTTTCAAAAATGCATGAAGTGATTAAATTTTTTCCAAGTGAATTGTTTATTACTTATATGGTTTTGTTAAGTTATTTTCATGTTTAAGATTTACTTAAACACTCTATTATAAATTTAATTAGTGAGAAGGAAAAATGATATTTTTATATTTTTGATGGATTTAAGAATGGTGGCATGGGGTGATGAGGTGGTTGTGTTATTGGAGGGTCTGATGGTGATGATTTCAAAGGTATATAATATTTTCTAATGGATTGTTAATTGGTTTTTAGTTTATAAGTGTTGTGGTATATATGATTCTTTTAGTGTGGAAGAGTATATCTTGGTGTTGGTAAGTTATTTAATCTTTTGGATTAAATTTATTAATTTTGATGCTTAAACATGTTGAAACATTATCACGGTAAAGTGCACATAAAGTAGAAAGAGACATGGGATAGTGTGTTGTCAAATTTCAATAGTATGAGGTGGTGATGTTTAATGCCTAGGTGTTGGTTCCTAAGGTTAGTAATTATCTAGAAGCAGTTGAGGAGGGTTTTGAATTGGAAAATATTCTAGCTCATTTATGGGTTTCCATAGTAGTGGGATTACTTTTATGGGTGGATTGAGAATGATGGAAGGAAAATCATGTTCAGTTAAAAGCTGTTTTAGGAACAATTTTATTCCCTAGATATAGAAGTATGAGTGCATACAGAATGTCATGGAATTCAATCAAGTTTTATATAATGTGCTTTCCCTTGGGATTCACATATGTGCATTGATGGTCTAGTTTTGAGAAGATTTTATGGATAAATAAATGAAATTCTATAATTTTGAATCATCTTTGAGTTTTGAGATTCTAAGGAAGTTTGTGAGTTTATGTTTGAGGATTTGGTTGTAGATGAGGGATTATGATGAAGTTATCAAGAGTGGTTTTCTTCGACTTTCTTAGAAATCTAAATATGGTTCCTTGAGTTATGGTCCTAATGGAATAAGGAATAAGGGAGTGATGAGATTTTATAGATGTAGAGTAAGGATTTTGCCATAGGTTGAGTATCTCATGGTGTAACATAACTATATAGTTGATCTATATAAATAGTGATATAGTGGGGAATCAGCGGTATGAGTTCCCTATGATTCATGGTGTCTCTTAGTTTTAGTAAAGTGTAGTTCTATTTAGTTGGATGGTCATGTTTTAGTTGATAAAATTTTGGGTTGTGGTGAGTTTGGTTTGAGAGTCTAGGCATGATTGTGTCTTGAGTTATTGACCACATCCCTTTATTAACCAATACACTCTTTCAATTGTTACTAAAATATTCAGTTGAATTATATTCAATGGAATTATTTACCTTTCGTTACCTTCAAATTTATGTGAAAATATTAATTTCATTTATTTGGTTAGTGTGTTTGTCCAAATTTAATGATTCATAAGAAAAAAAAAAGAATATTTTTATTTTACCTAAATGGATGGGAATTTTTCTAATCTAAAGGTCATGCTTTTTGGAAATAATTTATTTATAAAACTAATTTCACAAATTTTTTCAATATTATAGAATGTATTAATAGTTAGTGAGATGAGGTTTCATAGTATTTATTTTCACTAACCTCCATTTTGTATTTCTTATGTAAATTTGGGAAACAAAACCTATGATATTCCATAGTAATTTTGGATAAACCAAGGTTATTTTTCTACCCTCGTAAACCCATTTTTTTGGAAATGTATATACTGTATTTGTTTTCTCATCAAAATTGCATTTCTTTTTTCATTTTATTTAAGTTTGGTCACTAGTTTTGGGTTGTTTAATGTGATTATTTTTTAATGAATGAGGTGGATGCTTGGGTTTGTCAAAAGGATGTTTAATGTTTTTCTACAAGGGTGGTGGGTTCTAGAACTATTGGTAAGGGGGCTAGAAAGTGTGTTGATTTTTATGGGAATCTATCATGGTAATGTTGATTTCCGAATCTTTATTGGAAATGGTTAGGCTCTATTAATCTCTATTTTTATAAATAATTGGTTATCTACTACTATATTTGGAGGTATTGTTTTGTGTATTTGAATCACAAAGAATAATATTTGTGATTCAAATAGGATAGAGATGAATAAATATTGGATTGATGCTAATAGTTTGAAAATAGAGTATGAGAATGGAGTGAAAGAGTTCTTCATGTTTGTGAAAGATCATACAAAGGATCCTTCTTAAATCCTTTTTCCATGTTTACATTGTTGTTATTATTGACTAATTACTCCAGATGAGTTGTAAGAACATTTGATATGTCATGGAATAGATCGGAGTTATAAATGTTGGAATAAACATGGAGAAAAAGTGAATGTAGCAACTGGCGAGGACAAAACTACGTTTTATGGATCATTAGATATGATTACAAATATGGATAATGAAGAAGACCATATAGAGGATTTGGTTACTGATTTTAATGGTGATGAAGATCGTATTGAGGAAATTACAAGGATAGTTGAAGATAAACTCCGTGATTTCCCAAAATTGTTTGAGAAGTTAAACAGTTGTGAAAAGACAATATTGTATGCTAGTTGGACTAAATATATAGCATTGTCAGTTGTACTGAAGTTTTATAGATTTAAAGAAAGAAACATATGGAGTGATGTCATTTTTATGGAACTACTTGATCCCTTGAATGAAATGCTCCCAGAAGACAATGAACTCCCAAGCAGTCATATAAAGCTAAAAGAATGCTTGCTCGATTGGTATGATTTTTGAAAGAATACTTGCTTGCCCAAATGATTCTATATTGTTTCACAATGGGTACAAATCACTTATAGAATGCTAAAATTGTGGTTATTTTCCATAAAAGAAAGATGAATCCATTCCCATGAAATTTGTATGGAACTTTCCAACCATTCCAAGGTTTAGGCGTCTATATGGAAGTGAAGAAAATACAAGACAATTTTCATGGCACGCAGATAAAATAAATAAAGATGGGAAATAACATCACTCGGACGACTCTCCTCACTGGAAGAGAATTGATCATGAGTATCCGGAATTTTTGAAATGAGCCATGAAACCTTCGTCTTGCGTTATCTACAGATGGAGTGAATCCTTTTGGTTTTCAAACCTTCACTCATAGTACATGGATTGTTATTTTTGTAAATTATAACTATCCACACTGGTTATGCATGAAACTGAAATTCATCATGTTATATATTCTTATATCAGGACCAAATCAACTAGGTAACGATATTTATGTTTATTTGGATCCATTGATCGAGGATTTGATGTTATTGTGGGATTCATGTGTTATGTTGTATGACGATTATAAAATTTAATACATCACATTGAGAGTGATGTTGTATGGGACGATAAATGATTTCCCTGCTTATGGAAATTATTCAGGCTATAACATTAAAGGAACTCGAGGGTGTCCCATGTGCCAAGAAGATACAGAATCAATTAGGTTGAAACATTCATTGATATCTGTGTCTCAAGGACATCGTAGATTTCTACCTCATCGGCATAAGTACCAATCTTGGATGAAATCATTCAATGGAATTTCAGAACAATGCAAAAAACCATCTCCACTAATAGGGGATCGAATATTTGATAAAGTAAAAGATGTGAACACTATTTTTTGTAAACCATTTTTGAAAAACCATATGAAAGTCGGTTGGAAAAAGATATCCGTTTTTTTAATTACCATACTGGAATTGTTTGTACGTCAGATATTTTCTTGATGTGATGCATGCGGAAAAAAATGTATGTGACAGTGTTATCATAACATTTCTAAATCCCCCCGGAAAAAATGATGGAATTAAGGCAATGGTGGACATGGTTTACATGGGAATATGAGAAGAGTTGGATCCTATGAAGGGTGAAGATCAAATTTTTCTACCTCTAGCTACTTACACTCTTTCTAGGGAGGAGAGATATCAGTTTTGAAACCTCATCAATGATGTAATGGTTCAAGAGGGGTATTCATCAAATATCAAGAACATTCTATTAATTAATGATTTGAAGTTATAAGGTTTGAAATCACATGACTTCCATGTTTTGATGCAAGATTTAACTCCTATAGCTTTACGTTGCATTGTGCCCAATATTTTTCGTCCTATGTTAACCAAAATTTGTTTCTTTTTCAAAGCTATATACAGAAAATTTTAAGACCCAATGAAATTGCATGTTATGGAAAGAGAAATTGTCACCATATTATATGAATTATAAATGTTCTACCCACCATAATTCATTGATATGATGGTTCATTTGATGGTTCACTTAGTGGGAGAGATTCAACTTTGTGGTCCTGTGCACTATAGATGGATGTAACCCATTGAATGGTATATGATGATTTTGAAAGGGTGTGTCAAAAATCAAATTCAGCCAGAGGGTTGTATTGTGATGAAATATATTGGGGAGGAAGCCATTGAATTCTATACCAAATTCCAATCTGATGTGGAAATCATTGGTCTCCTGAAATCTCGTCAAACTGGATGTATTGAAGGTGAGGGAATTTCTGGAAGAGATGTTGTGACAATCAATATTATAGCTCGGGAGCAGGCCCACATTTATGTTTTTCATAATTGATTGGAGGTTTCCCCATATATTAAAACCCAAAAAGAATTTCTTAAGTAGTTGAATCCATCAAGGGCATAAAAATGGATTCCAAATACACATAATCGCCAGTTTATAGGATGGTTTCGAGACAATATTTTTAAGGATTTAGATGAAAATTCGAATTCAATTTCAGAACAACATCGATGGATAGCCATCAAACAAAGTTTCTTTGAAATTTATTCCAATGGTTATGTAATTAATGGTTATACATTCTATATAGATATACATGATCAAGATAGTACCATACAAAATAGTGGAGTTACACTTGTGGCTGAATCGATGAATGTTTCTAGTAGTAAGGACATAAATCCACTTTATGTGAATATGTCATACTTTGGAATTATAAAATAAATAGGAGAGTGGGATTATACGACATTCCAATTGCTGATTTATCAATGCAAATGTGTTGATAACAATAGTGGTGTTAAAATAGACGAATTGGGATTTGTGAAAGTTGATTTTAGTAAACAATGATACAAAGATGAATAGTTTATAATGGAATAACAAGCGGTACAAGTATTTTATGTTCAAGATCCCACAAACCAAAAGTGGTAGATTATTCTCTTATCGTCCAAAACTACTGAAGAGTCCTATGAAAATTCAATTGAGGGTGATCCATTTAGTGGTACGTTGCAATCATTAATAGTGGTCCGAATGTAGATGACATTTCTTTTGTTAGATGATACCACAATGACGGGATTTGGATAATCAATAGAGGTGTAAAATCGCTTTACCCTTTTAATTAAAAATAGAGTTCAATAAATAGGTCATATTTTGTTTGTAATATAGATATTCTTATCTCATGTTATTATCTTATCATTACTGAATTTATGTAATCTAAATTAACTTTTCATCCAATTTTACAGATAATGACTTCTACACGTTCTGGTGCACCTAATCTCAAGGCTAAACAAGTCTCACTAGCAGCAGCAGCAGCTGCTACTCATAGTGCCGAGAAACACCAAGTTTCTGAAACTATTTCTACTCCTAGTGTTGAGGTCCAACAACCATCAACACATGACATTTATACCATTCTAGATTAACATATTGATGATGTTGATATCGATGAAATGGTCAGGGATGAAGGACCTACATCACAGAAAACACATGTGCGTTGTAGTTTGACAGTGTTATCCAATGTTCTTAAGCCGAAAAGGAAAGGCATCAAATTTGATGTCAGATGGAATTCAAAAGGCCAACATGTGAATCCCAACAAGGTTATGTTTAGTTGTTACATTGGAATTGTCACTTGGAAACACACACCTATTGACATAGATTCATGGCACCATGTTGTGTCCAGGCTAAAGGATGTGACCTGGGAAGAAGTTACAGTAACATTATGATATTGTTTATTTAATTTACTAGAAAATAAAATAATGAATCAATGTCTTAATCTTATCAATCCCTTTCAGAGTACATTTATAGTAGATGATTCTCAGAAGAATTATATATTAAGGCTTGGAGGAAGGATTCATCAAGGTTTTCACAATATTTTAAAAAAAATCACCTGAATGGTTCGAAAGGTAAAATAAACTTGCACCCACCCCTTGTCTACGCTCACCTGATATCCCAAGAAGCATGGGATGTATTTATTGGATATCATGGGGATGAAAAGTTTCAAGTACATTGTGTCTAATAATAGGTTGTTAGAGGATACATTTATTCATCACTTTTATTGTCAGTATTTCATTTATGAAACGGAAACATAGTACTGAAAATAAGGAACGTGAATCAAAACCAACATACCCCAATCCTAATGTAAGGATAGGGTAAACTTTATTTGAAAAGAAAATGGTATGTATTTTAAATTTACTGTAATATTGTTTTGTGCCATGAAACAACGTCATAATTATCTTTCTATATTTATATGTAGATTGATGAGTCTAAATCTAAAGATACATCCATCCCACGTGATGTTCTATGGAAAGAGGTACATGTGAAAAAGGAAGGGAAGCTAGTAGGTGAAAACACACAAAAAGTGTGGGAAATTTGTGTAAGTATGACATGATAAAAAGTTTTGTTTCAAATTGATATTACATAATAATAATTACTTATTTTTATATATCCAAAAATCATAGGAATAAGCTTATCATGTATCAGATGTAGACCTATTATCAATATCTTGGATGCGGCCCGTACAATATGGTCATGTCAAAGGTGTGGGGTTTGGGGTGACACCCCGAGTATATTTTGAGAGAAAACAAACAAACAGATTATAAAAAAGAAGAAATGAATCAAATGAGTGAAATACTATAAACTCTTGAAGAATGATTTCAATGGTATAGAGAGTTGATAGAAACTTTTATGGGTAAGATTTAAGGAGAAGACACAACTTAGGAAAAACCAGCATGTGAAGATCCCACCCCACCCCCACCAGCTTTGAGGTGAGCCATTCCCCTCAAAGAGCTGTCTTAGCTATGGTAATAAATACTCTGATAATTGTTCCCATGAAATGTGAATCATAAAAACAATGATACTTTTTCTATACTGATCATTTACAGGGTGATAATGACTGTAATTCTTATCTATCAACACCCACTTATCACCTTGTAGTGGGGGCTAAAGTGTTCAATATCCCAGAGGACAAGCTACACAATAGACCACTTCCAACAGATCATCTCAAAGCGATGATTACTATAGCTCATGATCCAAATGTAGTGCTAATTATTCCACTTGATGACAATTATATTTATATGGTTGAAAAGTCTACTGGGACATTCATTTCATGGTCGTCACAACTTGTAAGAGTACATGTGGAAAAAGTGGTATTTATTTCAATTTTTTTAATCTAAACCTTTAAAAATGAATAAAAAAAGGACTGAACCATTGAATGTTATTGTATATAGAGAATGGGAAGGGGGTGATAAGAAACACAGGCTCAAAAGCATCTAATGTATCAACAAACTAATCCAAAAGATCTTCTAAAAGCACAATTACACCTCACGTTCTCTATCCACATTTACTAGCACTGAAGACTCCTGTGGATATGAAGATAAAAAGTGGTAGTGGATATATAGTTGTTTTGAAGAGAATATATATAGAGAGGAAATTTTATATTACGTTTCTACTGAAAATGTAAACGAAATCCTTGAATACGGTTGGCTAGGTGTCACAGTTGTAAATGTATAGATGAGGTGTGTTTTCATGAATTGATTTCTTAAAAGCTGATATAATGTTCTAATTATGACTTAATGCATTTTATATTATTGGTAGACATATATATGAAAAACAGTTGAAGGAATTTTTCCATGAGCCAAAATTTGGACTCGTTAGTCCTCATACCACATCTACACAACTATAGAAATTATAGCCATCAATAAGGGATGAAATAGTGAAAGCCTTGCTGAAAACATTTCAAAGGAAGATTACAGATGATATAATTTTCCTAATACCAACCATGTAGGGGTAAAACTCTATGATTAAATCATATCAATTATATTTTTACTTATTTATTTACTTATTCCTTTTTGTGTATTTAGGAAACATTGGCTGCTAATTGCGGTGAAGTTGGATACTCCAAAGATTTATTTTCAGGATTCAATGCAAGGATATCCAACAATCCAACCACACATGATGGAGTTTGGGAATCTTGTAAGATAGTACATCCAGCATTTTACGTCTAAACATCAATTTATATAATTTATATTATCTTTTACTGAGGATTTTTTTATGATAGGGTAGTGTATCAATATCATATAAAAAAGAATGAGGATAGGGTATAATCATAAGGATGTGAACAAGTACTACGTTTGGATAAATATGAAGGTATATATAATAAAATTTCACCATCCAAACACATATTAAAACAAGTTACTGATTCTTTTAATGATCCAAGTATTGTAGTGTCTAAAACAAACAAACGATAAAGATTATGGTTATTATGATTGTATATTTAGGAGAGATATCATTTTCCATCAACAAACTTGCATCCCTAATGAGGTATTTTAAAAAACAACTACTATTTCATTGAAATAATTTATTTATTAATTATTAATATATTTTTCTGTACTAATTTGACAATCTAAAAGACTCATATTGAAAATATGGTATAGATTTGTTTATAAATGAGTGGGTTGCATACCTAATAAAATATTGTACACAAATAGCATGAAGATATGGCTTGGGGACATCTACAATTAGTGAAATTTTTTAAGAGGGGTTCACGGAGATCAATAGATGAAACATTATTGTATGTAAATGTTTGAAGGAAAATTTTAATTGATATTAAATAAAAAATAATTTCTACAATGAGTCATTTTTCCATTTTAATAGATGAAATACACCAGCAACATGCAAGATTGATGAACCGATTTTCATTGGGCTCTGGATAAGAAAAATCAATAAAATCTCCAAAATACCTTCATATCTCGCCTTCCCACTCACATTCAAAGAAAAGATGAGTTATTGAATCCACATAAAATTTATTACAGTATGATTATTGAGATGCCAAATGGAATCCCTTGCGTTGAACATTTTCAATGGTAGAAATTTTATTTTTTCTAATTATCCATAATAAGAAAATCAACATTTTTGGAACCTCCTTCCTCTACAGGGTCACCCTTCCCCCAAATCCATGTTTTCAATTTAGTAGAATGATCCATGGGTCAAGTGTGACGTGTATGAGTCAATCGCGCCCCAATATGAGGCACGGTGAGGAGAGTATCACTCATGGTGTCTCTCTTTTGTTTAAAATGGACACAATTTTTTGTGAAAACAACAACTGATATAGGGAAAATATACCAAACACATTCATATTGTTTTGATACTTTTGGAGAACTATACATGGGTCATTTGTGATGTGTACGAGTTATCCCTGCCTGAATCCGAGTCATGGTGTGGCCGGTACCACTCAAAGTGTCTCTCTTTTGTTTAAAATGGACCGAATTTTAAGTGAAAACCACATCTGACATATGAAAAAATGAACAAACACATACGAATTGTGTTGATAATTTTAGCCTATTATCCATGGGTCATGTGTTATGTGTAAGATTCAACCCCTCCTCAATCCGAGGCATGGTGTGGCTAATATCACTCAAAGTGTCTCTCTTTTGTTTAAAATGAACAAAATTTTACTTGAAAACAACCACTATCATATGGAAAACTGACCAAACACATTCAGATTGGGATGATAAATTATTCCAACAACCCATGGGTCATGTGTGACATGTATGAGTCAACTCAACCTCAATATAAAGCATGGTGAGGCCGGTATCACTCAAAGTGTCTCTCTTTTGTTTAAAATGGACATAATGTTTTAGTGAACACAACAACTGCCATACGAAAAACTAACCAAACACATTAAAATAGTGTTTATACATTTGGATAATGATACATGGGTCATTTTTTATGTGTACAAGTAAACCAAGACTCAATCTGATGCATGGTGTGGCCAGTATCACTCAAAGTGTCCTTCTTTTGTTTATTATGAACATAATTTTATGAGAAAACAACAAATGAAATATGAAAAAACACCAGACACATTTTTATTGTGTTAATACTTTTGGAAAATGATCTATGGGTCATGGGTAACGTGTAAGAGTCAACCCTGCCTCAATCTGAGGCATAGTGTGGCCGGTATCACTTAGAGTGTCTCTCTTTTGTTTAAAATGGACAGAATTTTAAGTGAAAAAAACAACTAACTTACGAAAGAGTTACCAAACACATTTGGATTGTGTTGATACTTTAGGAGATTGATAAATTCATCATTTGTGATGTGTATGATTCAAACCTGGCGCAATATAAGGCACGGTGTAAACGGTATCACTCATAGTGTCTCTCTTTTGTTTAAAATGGACATAAATTTTAAGTGAAAACAACCACTAACATGCGGAAAACTGACCAAACGCATTTGGATTGTGTTTATAATTTATTCCAAATATCCATGGGTCATGTGTGACATGTATGAGTCAACCCCACTTCAATCCAAGGCACAGTGTTGCCAGTATCACTTAAAGAGTCTCACCTTTGTTTAAAATGGACAGAAGTTTAATTTAAAACAATAATAACGTACGAAAAAGTGACCAAAAACATTCACATTGCTTTGATAATTTAGGAGAACGATCCATGTGCTATTTTTGACGTGTAAGAGTCAACATTACACCATCTGAAGCATGGTGTGACCGGTATCACTCAAAGTGTCTCCCTTTTGTTTAAAACAGACATAATTTTATGTTAAAACTACAACTGGTGTACATAAAACGAACTAAACACAATCATATTGTGTTGATACATTAGGATAATTATCTATGGGTCATGTTTGATGTTTAAGAGTAGACCCTGCCACAATTTGAGGTGCGGTGTGGTCTGTATCACTCAAAGTGTCTCTCATTTGTTTAAAATAGATAGAATTCTAAGTGATAACTACAACTGGCATATGGAAAAGTGACCAATCACATTTGGATTGTGTTGATACATCCGTAGAACTATTCATGGGTCATATTTGACATGTATGTGTCAGCCTTTACTCAATCTGAGGCTTGATGTGTCTGGTATCACTCAATGTGTCTCTTTTTTTTAAAATGGAAAGAATTTTAAGTAAAAACAACAGATGACATACAGAAAAGAGTCCAAACACATTTTAATTGTGTTTATACCTTATTATAATGATCCATGGGTCATTTGGGACATGTATGAGTCAATAACACATCAATTTGTGGCACGGTGTGACTGGTATCACTCAAAGTGTAAATCTTTTGTTTAAAATGGACATAATGTTTAAGTGAGAACAACAACTGGCGTACGCAAAACCGAACAAACACATTTTGATTGTGTTGATACTTTATTACAATGATACATGGGTCATTTCTTATGTGTAAGAGTCAACACCACATCAATATGAGCCACGGTGTGGCCAGTATCACTCAAAGTATCTCTCTTTGGTTTAAAATAGACAAAATTTTAAGTGAAGACAACAACTGACATACAGAAAAGAGACCAAATTCATTCATATTGTTTTAATAATTTAGGATAACGATTCATGGTTCATTTGGGATGTGTAAGAGTAAAAATTGCCTCAATCCAAGGAATGGTGTGACTGGTATCACTCAAAGTCTCTATTTTGTTTAAAATGGACATAAATTTTAAGTGAAAACAACAACTCACACATGAAAAACCAACCAAATTCATTAGGATTGCATTTATACAATATTAAAAAAAATAAATGGGTCATTTGTGATGTGTAAGAGTCAACCCTTCCTCAATCCGAGGCACGGTGTGGACAGTATCACTCAAAGTGTCTCTCTTTTGTTTAAAATGGGCAGAATTTTATGTGAAAACAACAACTGACATACGAAAAAAAATTACCAAACGCATTCAGATTGTGTTGATACAATAGGATAACTATCCATGGGTCATTTTGGATGTGTATTATTCAAACCTTACTCAATATGAGGCACATTGTGGCTAATATCGCTCAAAGTGTCTCTCTTTTGTTTAAAATGGACCAAATTTTAAGTGAAAACCACAACTAACTTACCGAAAACAAACCCATCACATTCATATTGTGTTGAAACTTAAGAAAAAACATCAATTGGTCATTTGTGACATGTAAGTGTAAACCCCACCTCAATATGAGGCTCGGTGTGGCAAGTATCACAGAGAGTGTCTCTCTTTTGTTTAAAATGGACATAATTTTAAGTGAAAATAACAACTGACATATGGAAAAGAAACCAAATGCATTGGGATTGTGTTGATACTTTAAAATAACAATACATGTGTCATTTATGATGTGTAATAGTAAACCCCACCTCTATATGAGGCACTGTGCGGCCGGTATCTCTCAATGTGTCTCTCTTTTGTTTAAAAGGGACATAATTTTTAAGAGAAAACATCCAATGACGTTCATAAAACTAACCAAAAGCATTTTTATTCTATTGATAAATTAGTCCAACAATCCATGGGTCATATGTGATGTGTACGAGTCAACCCCTCCTAAATCTGAGGCATAGTGTGTCTTATAACACTCATAGTGTCTCTCTTTTGTTTAAAATGGACAAAATTTATGTGAAAACAACAACTGACAAACCGAAAAGAAACCAAACATATTAGGATTTTGTTGATACTTTAGTAGAATGATTCATGTGTTATTTTTGATGTTCATGAGTCAACAAAACCTAAATCAGAGGCACAATGTGGCTAGTATCGCTCAAAATGTCTCTCTTTTATTTTAAATGGATAGAATTTTAATTGAAAACAAACACTAACATACAAAAAAGAGACCAAAAAAATTCAGATTGTGTTGATGTGTTAGGATAACTATACATGGGTTATTTTTGACATGTAATATTCAACCCTCTCTCAATCTAATGCATGGTGTGAAGAGTAACAATGAAATTGTCTCTCTTTTGTTTAAAATGGACAAAATTTTAAGTGAAAAGAACAACTAACATAACGAAAAGTGACCAAACGCATTCAGGTTATGTTGATACTTTAGGAGAACAATTCATGGGTCAATTTTGATGTGTACGAGTCATCCTTTCCTCAATCTGAGGCATGGGGTATTTGGTATCACTCAATGTGTCTCTCTTTTGTTTAAAATGGACATAATTTTTAGTGAAAACTACAACTGACATACAGAAAAGTGACCAAACGCATTCAGATTGTGTTGATACTTTAGGTGAATGGTTCATGGGTCATTTGTGACGTGTAAGTTTCAATCCCACTTCAATATGAGGCACAGTGTGTCTGGTATCACTTATAGTTTCTTGATTTTGTTTAAAATAGAAATAATTTTTATGTTAAAACAACAACCGACGTGCGGAAAACTGAACAAACGCATTCATATTGTGTTAATTCTCTAGGAAAACGATCCATGAGTCATTTGTGACATGTAGGATTCAACCTCATTTCAATACGAGATAGAGTGTGGCCAGTATCACTAAAAGTGTCTCTCTATTGTTTAAAATGGACATAATTCTAGTTGAAAACAAATACTGACATACGAAAAAATGATCAAACACATTCAGATTATGTATATACATTAAGATAACTATATATGGGTCATTTTGGTGGGGTAAGAGTCAACCCTTCCTCAATACAAGAGACGGTGTGGCCGGTATCACTCAAAGTGTCTCTCTTTTGTTTAAAATGGACAAAATTTTAAGTGAAAACAACAACCGACATATGGAAAACTGACCAAACACATTCATATTGTCTTGATACTTTAGTTCAATGATCCATGGATCATGTGTGACATGTACGAGTCAACCCTGCCTCAATTTGAGGCATGGTGTGGCCGGTATCACTAAGAGTGTCTCTCTTTTGTTTAAAATGGACATAATTTTAATTGAAAACAACAACTGACATTCCAAAAAGTGAACAAATGCATTCATATTGAGTTGATACATTAGGAGATTTATCCATGGGTAATTGTTTATGTGTAAAAGTCAACACCACCTCAATCTGAGTCACAGTGTGGCCGGTATCAGTCATGGTGTTTCTCTTTTGTTTAAAATGGACATAATTTTAAGTGAAAACAACCACTAATGTATGAAAATATGTCCAAACGCAATCAGAATGTGTTGATACTTTATGAAAACGATTAATGGGTCATATGTGGAATTTATGATTCAACCCCACCTCAATCAAAGTCATGTTGTGGCCATTAACACTCAAAGTGTCTCTCTATTGTTTAAAATGGAGAAACTTTTAAGTGAAAACAACAACTGACATACAGAAAAGAGGCCAAACGCATTCTGATTGGGTTGATACGTTAAGATAACAATCCATGTAAACTTTTTGAAATGTAAAAGACAACCATGACTCAATCCAAATAACGATGTTACCAGTATCACTCAAAGTGACTATCTTTTGTTTAAAATGGACATAATTTTTAAGTGAAAACAACGAATGTTATACGGAAAGCCAAACAAATTATTAGGATTGTCATAATACATTAGGCCAATGATCCATGGGTCATGTGTGATAGGTACAAGTAAACCCTGTTGGGTCGTAGAGGATGGAAAGAGGGGGGGTGAATTGACTTTTCAATAATAATTAACAATTTAAAACAATTATTAGTGCAGCGGAAATAAAAAAGGCAAGACACAATTTGATAACGAAGTTCGGCTTATTTCCCAAGCCTACGTCTCCGCTCCCAACAAGAACTGTTGAGAGATTAATACGTCAGCTTGCTTTTTAATGGTTGTAGCAAGAAACCCACTAGCCATTTTAAGGAACGCTAGAACACCTTCATACAACTTGCTTTTTTATTATGGTTGTAGCAAGAAACCCACTAGCCGTTTTAAGGTAGGATAGAACACCATCGTACAGCTTGATTTTTTATTATGGTTGTAGCAAGAAACCCAATTGAAAGAAAGAATGGAAATGAGAGGTTTGTTTTAATCCAAACCCAACGAAGAACAAAAAAAATAAAATAATACAAACACACGGAAGCCTTGAGCGCCAAAAGTGTGAGAGCAGCTGATGGAGAGGGAGCTCAAGCTTCAAGGATGGAAATGGATCACAAGAGGCCTTGGAGATTTGTCGTTAGAGTGTCATGAAATCAAAATATGTTTTGGGTGTGTTCCCGGCATCCATGGTTTCTTATTTATTGGAGAAATACCCATAAACACTTCAATATGTCCGTTGGAGGGCTTCCGGAGCCGTTGGGGGTCAAAAGTACAAGTCTGGTCAAAGCCCAACGGCTAGTTTGACTGGGAACACCGGCTGGCTGGTGGTCCACCGGCTGGCCGGTGCTGAGCTCCCGGCTGGCCGGTGGTCTAGACAGAGCAGGCTTTCTGTCTGGGTTCCTCTGGCTGGCCGGTGGTCATCCACCGGTTGGCCGGTGTCACCAGGCAGTGGGCAAGCCTACTGTCTGGGTCCTCTGGCTGGCCGGTGGGCAAGAACCGGTTGGCCGGTGCCCATACCGGCTGGCCGGTGGACTCAGAGAGTCCATTATCAGCCTTCTTGGGCCAACTTTTGGGAAACCTTTTTCCTAGCATCAAAACACTTGAAAACAAGTTAGAACACGATGAGAGTGATTGTGATCATTAAAATCCAAGAGAGAGGGGTACAACAATCTCCCCCTATTTTAATGATCACAATCACAAAAGAGAAAGCATTAAAAAGGATATGCCAATTGAAAACTTAAATAAACAATTTTGGACCTGAAAATATATTAGATATCATTTCAAAAAAAAAATTGAAGAGATGTACCATATATTGAAAATGATCTTAATCTAAACAGAATGAGTCATTTTGAAATTGTAACCATAGGTCATTTTTTTTAAAAGGAACAAAATCAATAACTTACCGGTTTTTAAAAAAAAATTGAACTTTTAAAAAGAGCACTTTAATTAATTGAAATATGAAACTAGTAAACAGATAAATTTCTCCCCCTTTGGGATTATCAAAATAGGAGGGAAAAAGAAAAAAATGAGAAGAACCAGAAAAAAGGAGGTAAGCAATGACAACAAAAAAAATGTGATAGATAAGACAACTTGAAATTTATAAAAGATGAAACGTTACATACAAAGAGTTAAATATTTAATAGTGCTCATTGACGAATCATTCCTAACTCCCCCTTAATAAAATAAAAACGTTCAACTGAGAGCGGTTTGGTAAAAATATCAGCTAATTAGAAATCAGTAGAAATGAAGTCCAAAGTGATATCCCCTTTTTGAAAATGGTCACGAAGGAAATGATTCCTTAAGTCTATATGCTTTGTTCTAGAGTGTTGTATTGGATTCTTAGAAATACTAATGGCACTAGTGTTGTCACACCGAATAGGGACATGATCGTAGGAAAGACCATAATCCAAGAGAGTGTGATGCATCCAAATAATTTGGGCACAACAATTCCCAGCGGCTACGTACTCGGCCTCGGCAGTAGAAAGAGCAACACAGTTTCGCATCTTGCTACTCCACGATACAAGGGACTTGCCTAGCAGATGACAGGTTCCACTAGTACTCTTTCGATCTAATTGACATCCGCCAAAATCAGCATCAGAATATGAAGAAAGTTCGAAAGAAGTATTAGAAGGATAAAATAAACCAATGTTTTTGGATCCTCTTAAATACCTAAAAATCCTTTTGACAAATTTAAAATGAGGTTGTTTGGGATTGGCTTGAAAACGAGCACAAAGTCAAACACTGAACATGATGTCAGGACGGGTCAGAGTTAGGTAAAGTTGACTCCCGATCATACTCCTATAAAGCTTGTTATCAACCGGTTTCCCGACTTCATCTAACGTAAGCTTACAGGAAGTACTCATGGGGGTACTAATTTCCTTTACTTGATCCATACCAAAATGACTTAAGAGCTCGTTTGTGTATTTACCTTGGCATAGAAAAATACCTTTTGAATTTTGAAAGATTTGAAAACCGAGAAAAAATTTCAATTCCCCCATAAAGCTCATTTCAAATTGTTTTCTCATTAAATCTGAAAAATCAGTACAAAGTGATTCTTTGGTAGAACCAAAGATAACGTCATCGACGTAGATTTGGACGATTAAAAGATCTTTTGAAGTGTGTTTTAAAAAAAGGGTACAATCATCTTGACCCATTTTAAATTCATTTTCTAAAAGGAATTTTGTTAACCGCTCATACCAAGCCTGAGGGGCTTTCTTTAAGCCATATAAAGCCTTGGTTAATTTAAAAACATAATTTGGAAATTTTGGATCTTCAAAACCGGGAGGTTGTTCAACAAAGATTTTTTCTGAAATAAAACCATTTAAAAAGGCGCTTTTAACATCCATTTGAAAAAGTTTGAAATTTAAGTGGGCGACGAAAGCCAACAAGATCCTAATGGATTCCAATCTAGCAACGGGCGCAAAGGTTTCACCATAATCAATTCCTTATTCTTGATTATAGCCCTTAGCTACTAGGCGAGCCTTGTTCCGGGTTATATTTCCTTGATCATCAAGTTTGTTCCTAAAAACCCATTTAGTGCCAATAATTGGATGATCATTGGGTCTTTCAACAAGTGTCCAAACATCATTTCTAGAGAATTTATTTAGTTCATCTTGCATTGCAAGAACCCAATTCTCATCATTAATGGCATCATTAATGGTTTGAGGCTCTAGGTGAGAAATGAATGCTTGAGGTTCAACCTCGTTGAGGATTGATCTTCTAGTTTGAGTACCGGCTTGAAGATCACCTATAAAATTTTCTAATGGATGGTCTCTATAAGGTTTCCAAACCTTAGGCAAGGTGGAAGGCAAAGAAGGTGAAGAAGGTTCATGATCATCATCCTCCTTGAGAGGAGAAGAGGAATCATTTAATTCAAGTTTATCAAGCTTATCTTCAACATCTTCAACGACCGGATGGGGTTTTGGAAGATTTTCATCAAACTTGACATGAGATGATTCTTCAATGGTTTTTGAACGTTTGTTGAAGACACGATAGGCTTTCCTTGAGTTGGAGTACCCAAGAAAAATACCTTCATCGGATTTGACATAAAATTTCCCAAGGTTATCTTTTGTGTTAAGGATAAATCATTTACAACCAAACACTTTAAAATAACCAACTTTGGGCAATTTGGATTTCCAAAGTTCATAGGGGGTTTTCTTAAGAAGGGGTCTTACAAGGACTCTATTGATAGTATAACAAGCAGTGTTAACTGCCTCGGCCTAGAAAAATTGAGGGAGGTTGAATTCACTAAGGAGGGTTCGAGCAATTTCTTGGAGAGTTCGGTTTCTCCTTTCAACCACTCCATTTTGTTGTGGAGTCCTAGGGGCAGAGAAGGTGTGATTGTATCCTTGAGAGGAACACAATTCATCGAATTCTTTGTTCTCGAATTCACCTCCATGGTCACTGCAGAGCAATATAATTTTATATCCTTTTTCGTTTTCTACTTTCCTAGAGAATTTCAAAAAGGTTCTACAAGCATAATTTTTATGAGCTAAAAAGAAAACCCAAGTGAAACGAGAAAAGTCATCTACTAGGACAAAGGTATAGGATTTTCCACCTAGACTTTCTACAGGGGTAGGACCAAAAAGATCATGATGTAGGAGCTCAAGAGATTTTTAAGTGGACACTTCCTTCTTAGATTTGAAAGAAGGCTTGTGTTTCTTGCCAAGTTGGCATGGCTCACAAATCAAATCTTTCTTAAACTTATGTTTAGGAAGGTCACGGATGAGCTTGTTCTTATTAAGCTTTAGAATTGAATGAGAGCTACAATGCCCCAACCTTCTATGCCAAAGCCAAGACTCATTGTCCAGAGCACTTAAACATTTAACATTTTTTCTAGCTAAAGACATTAAATCAATAGTGTAAACATTTTGAAAATGGGAAGCAGAAAATATCAATTTGTTTTGAAAATCAAACACATTGCATAAATCATTTTGAAAATTCACCGAAAACCCACTATCACAAAGTTGACTAATGCTAATTAGATTATGTTTTAAACCTTTAACAAATAAAACATCTTTAATTAAAGAGGTGCTACCAAATCCAATGGTACCTATTCCGACGATCTTGCTTTTTGAATTGTCACCGAAGGTGACGTATCCTCCATCGAATTCTTCAAGGGAGTTGAACTCGGAGGGATCGCCACACATGTTCCTCGAGCATCCGCTGTCGAGATACCACGAGCCTTTCGAAGTCCTACTTCTTTGGCGTTTATCCTACAAAATCAAGAGAGAATAGATTTTGGTACCCATATAAGTTTGGGTCCGGAAAGATTAGCTAAAAGAGACTTTTGAACCCATATTTTTCTAGAGGGTTGCCATCTAAAATACTCATCCGAGTAGGTAATGGTTTTGGGGATTCCATACCATGCATTTTTACAATCACATTCATAAATCATGTGCCCGGTCTTTTTACAATAATTACAAAATTTATATTGAGAGCTCCCCCTTACAAAAGTAGTGGGTGCTCTAGAAGAAGTGGCTTGTTTGTTAAAGCCAATTCCATGTGTTGTTCTAGCCAAACGCTGAGAACCTAGTAATTTGGTCAAATTTTGTTCACCTTGGGTGAACTTGGAAAGAGACTCCCTTAGATCTTTAATGGTTGAATTCAAAGAATCAACATTTAGAATATCTTGGATCTTAAGGGTAACTTCCTCATTCTTTTTGAGAAGTAGTTATTTTTCAGAAATGAGAATTTTATTTTTCTTTTTCAAAGCCATAAACTTAGAGGTATGTTCGTGAAAACCATCCTCTAATTGATCTCTCGCATTTTGAAGATCTTCATAGGACATGTCATTATTGAAAGAGGAATATGAGGAAGAGGAGTCGGAAGAAGATACCTCATCAAATGCCATTAGGCATTGTTCACCTTCATCTCTTGAGTCGCTTGAAGACATGGAGTCATCACTTGCACTCCATGTGGATGCTTTGAAAGCCTTCTTGTTTTTATTTTCATTTACCCTTTTCTAGAAAATGGAGCACTCCGGTTTGATGTGGCCTTTATTTCCACATTCAAAGCATGTAACTTCATTCTCTGCTTTGGGCTCTTCCTTTCGTGCCCTTCGAAAGTTCTTCTTTTTCTTCATGAATTTGCTTATTTTTCTTGCTAGTTGAGCAATCTCGGATTCGCTATCAGTGGAGGAGCTTTCTTCCTTTTCTTTGAAAGCAATGTTCTTTTTCTCCTTGAAGGTTTTACCTTCTTTATCGGCTTGCCTCTTCATGGTGATCTCGTAGGTCATGAGTGATCCAATGAGCTCTTCAATCGGCATTTTCTTGCCATCTTTTTCTTCTTGAATTGCGGTCACCTTTGGTGCCCATGAGCTTGGTAGGACCCAAATAATATTCTTGACCATCATTTCGGCAGAAAAATCCTCACCAAGAGATTTTCTTCCATTGCAAACGTCAGTAAAACGAGTAAACATTTCAGTAATTGATTCGTGTGGGTGCATGGTGAAACTTTCAAAATCTTGGCGATACATGTCTAATCTAGTGTCTTTGACTTTGTTAGTGCCCTCATGGGTTACTTATAAAAGTTTCCAAATTTCATAAGAAGAGGATCAAGTAGAAACACGGTTGAATTCATTACGATCTAGCCCACAATGAAGAGCATTCATGGCTTTGCCATCAAGCTCAAAATTCGCAATGTCTTCGGGGGTCCATTTGGACTCATCCTTGTTAGATAAAGTATAGCCTTGCATTACAATCCTATAGATACGATAACCAATGCTTCTAAGAAAATTAATCATGCGAGTTTTCCAATAAGTGTAATCGGTTCCATCAAAGAATGGAGCTCGAGTCATAGAATACCCTCCGGGAGCATGCGAGGAATTAGCCATCACTAAGGATCTTAAGTTTGTAACCGGTTAAGGTATTACACAAACGCTCCCTCTGATACCAAATGTTGGGTCGTAGAGGATGGAAAGAGGGGGGGGGGGTGAATTGCCTTTTCAAAAATAATTAACAATTTAAAACAATTATCAATGCAGCGGAAATAAAAAAGGCAAGACACAATTTGATAACGAAGTTCAGCATAATTCCCAAGCCTACGTCTCCACTCCCAACAAGAACCGTTGAGAGATTAATACGTCAGCTTGCTTTTTAATGGTTGTAGCAAGAAACCCACTAGCCATTTTAAGGTAGGATAGAACACCTTCGTACAGCTTGCTTTTTTATTATGGTTGTAGCAAGAAACCCACTAGCCGTTTTAAGGTAGGCTAGAACACCTTCGTACAACTTTCTTTTTTATTATTTTTGTAGCAAGAAATCCAATTGAAAGAAAGAATGGAAATGAGAGGTTTTTTTAATCCAAACCCAATGAAGAACAAAACAAATAAAATAATACAAACACACCGAAGCCTTGAGCGCCAAAAGTGTGAGAGCAGCTGATGGAGAGGGTGCTCAAGCTTCAAGGATGGCAATGGATCACAAGAGGCCTTGGAGATTTGTCGTTAGAGCGTAAATACATCAAAATATGTATCGGGTGTGTTCCCGCCATCCACGGTTTCTTGTTTATAGGAGAAATACCCATAAACACTTCAATATGGCCGTTGGAGGGCTTCCGGAGCTGTTGGGGGTCAAAAGTACAAGTCTGGTCAAAGCCCAACGGCTAGTTTGACTGGGCACACCGGCTTGCTGGTGGTGTCTCACCGGCTGGCTGGTGGTCCACCGGCTGGCCGGTGCTGAGCTCCCGGATGGCCGGTGGTCCAGACAGAGCAGGCTTTCTGTCTGGGTTCCTCCGGCTGGCCGGTGGTCATCCACCGGTTGGCCGGTGTCACCAGGCAGTGGGAAAGCCGACTGCCTGGGTCCTCCGGCTGGCCGGTGGGCAAGAACCGGTTGGCCGGTGCCCATACCGGCTGGCAGGTGGGAATCCACCGGTTGGCCGGTGGACTCAGAGGGTCCACTATCAGCCTTCTTGGGCCAACTCCTGGGCAACCTTTTTCCTAGCATCAAAACACTTGAAAACATGTTAGAACACGATGAGATTGATTGTGATCATTAAAATCCAAGAGATAGGGGTAAAACAAACCCTTCCTCAATCCATGGCAGAATGTGGCTGGTATAACTCAAAGTGTCTCTCTTTGGTTTAAAATGGACAAGAATTTTAAGTGAAAACAACAAATGACATACAGAAAGTGACCAAACATATTAGGAATGTGTTGATACTTTATAATAATGATCCATGGGTCATTGTTGATGTGTATGAGTCAAATATTCCTCAATATGAGGCACAGTGTGATCGATGTCACTCAAAGTGTCTCCCTTTTGGTAAGAATGGACATAAATTTTAAGTAAAAACAACAACTGACAAACGGAAAACTGGTCAAACAATTTCGTATTGTGATGATAATATAGGAAAACTATGAATGAGTCATTTGGGACGTGTAAGAGTCAATGCATCCTCAATTTGTGGCAGTTTGTGGCTGGTATCACTCAAAGTGTCTTTTTTTTGTTTAAAATGGACAAAATTTTAAGAGAAGACAACAACTGGCATACAGAAAAGTGACCAAATGCATTATTATTGGGTTGATACTTTATTAAAATGATGCATGGGTCATTTTTGATGTGTAAGAGTCAACCCCTTCTCAATCTGAGGCACGGTGTGACTGGTATCACTCAATGTGTCTATCTTTGTTTTTAAAATGGACATAATTTTTAAGTGAAAACAACAACTGACGTATGATAAACTAACCAAACACATTTGGATGGTTTTAAAACTTTAGGAAAACAATACATGCGTATGTTTTGACATGTATGAGTCAAAACATCCTCAATAAGAGGCACAGTGTGGCTGACATCATTCAAAGTGTCACTCTTTTGTTTAAAATGGATAGAATTTTAAGTGACAACAAAAACTAACATACGGAAAAACAAACAAATGCAATCAGATTGTGTTGATAAATTAGGAGAAAAATACATGGGTCATTTTTGAAATGTATTAGTCAACCCCACCTCAATCTATGGAATGGTGTGACTGATATCACTCAAAGTGTCTCACTTTTGTTTAAAATGGACATAATTTTTAAGTGAAATCGAAAATTAACATATGGAAAACTGAAACAACGAATTATAATTATGTTGATACTTTAAATAAATGATCCATGGGTCATTTTGGATGTGTACTAGTCATCCCCACCTCAATCTGAGGCACTGTGTGGCTGGTATCACTCAATGTGTCTCTCTTTTGTTCAAAATGGACAAAATTTTAAGTGAAAACAACAACTGACCTACATAAAACTGACCAAACGCATTCATATTGTGTTGATACATAATTAGAACTATCCATGGGTCATTTTTGACATGTACGAGGCATCCCTTCTTCAATATGTGGAACAGTCTGGCCGGTATCACTCAAAGTGTCTCTCTTTTGTTTAAAATGGACATAATTTTTAAGTGAAAACCACCACTGAGGTATGGAAAACTGACCAAAGGCATTAATATTATGTTAATACTTTATAAAAATGAACCATGGGTTATTTTTGGCATGTATGATTCAACCCCGCCTCAATCCTAGCCATGGTGTGGCCTTTATCACTCAGAGTGTCTCTCTTTTGTTTAAAATGGATAGAATTTTAAGTTAAAAAAAACTAACATACGGAAAAGTGACCAAACACATTTGAATTGTTTTTATACCATAGGATAATGATACATGGGTCATTCTTGACATGTACGAGTCAAACCCGCCTCAATCTGAGGCACGTGGTGACCGGTATTACGCAAACTGTCTCTCTTTTGTTTAAAATGAACACAATTTTTATGTGAAAACAACCACTACTATATTGAAAACCAACCAAAAACATTTATATTATGTTGATACTTTAGGCCAACAATCCATGGGTAATTTGTGACATGTTAGAATCAACCCCATCTCAATCTGAGGCACAATGTGTCTAGTATCACTCAAATTGTCTCTCTTTTGTTTAAAATGGACAGAATTTAAAATGGAAACAACAAATGACATATGTAAAAGTGATCAAATGCATTCGGAGTGTCTTGATACCTTAGAAGAATGATCCATGGATCCTTTGTGATGTTTATGAGTTAACCCCGCCACAATAAGAGGCATGATGTGACTGGTGTCACTTAAAGTGTCTGTCTTTTATTTAAAATGGACATAATGTTTAAGTGAAAAAAACCACTAACGTTCAAAAAACAATCCAAAATTCATTACCTATGACATAAGACACTTAAACAATCCTCATAGAGTCCTAAGAAGTCCTTATACAATAAATCCCCATTAATAATTCACCACACACCCAAAATATAAAGATTTAGCACTAGATTTCAGGGCGAGGGATGAAAACAAAGACGAAATGGAGAGGGAGAAGAACAAAAGGGAAATAAAAAAAGAGGATTTAAATTGGATAAATTTTCAAGATAAAGTCCTCTTAAAATATGTTTTGGGAATGGGATGGGAGGAAATAGTTTGAAATACATCAAATTATTCCATATTATCAGCAACTTTCATGGTCTGTTTGGGCAGTTTTCAAAACTATTCACCAACTTTCTGGAAGCCATTGGATAAGAAACCCTCTTCTACAGTGTTTGGAAAAACAATTAACTAACCTTGTTCCAATCGTTCAAAATGAATTAGTTAAACTATAGATCCATACAACATGGTTTCTCCTAACCATGATCAAATCATGTTCCTACCAACTCCCTCAAAAAGGTAAGTCTCGTGTTTTTTACTATGATTCATACAACCCATCCTTTTCATATGTATGTAAAATAAATAAAGTTCAAAATTAATAGTTAACTTCCCCATGAATGTGTACCGACATGGGTTCTTCAAAATTGTTTCCCCCAATAAAATCACTACAAGACTACTAATCATGAGTCTAGGATGGACAAAGAATAAGCAAATATCTCCCAATCATTTATGAATTCTATAAATGGCATGAAAATAAGTCAACACACCATAAGATAAAGGCATCAACCAAAAGAACACATTTCCTTAAGTGTCCCAATAATCACCCAATTCCATCTACCATGAGGAATCTACAAGTGAATCTCTCTAAGTCCTAAGGAAAGATATCCCAAAAGGAAATCAAAATCTATAAAAAAATCCATATCCAAGCTTGACATGAATCTTAACCACAAAAAACATGAATAATAACTCGCATGCATGGATTAATCAAAATTTTCTTAAGGTTCTGACATTGAACTCTCTCTATATATTTTATCTGAGGCAATGTATGATATAATATGGAGGAGATAGTATTAAATGGTACATTTTGATAATCATAATGAATAATTAGTACATCATATCAGGTATGGATTTTTTCCCATCCTTTGATCCCAAATAGACTACCACTGCTTATTTTATCTGTGTGAACTACTGTTTGATATGCTGATTTTTTGCATGTTTTGTTCGGGTGTGATGGTGCATAATTTCATGATACAGCTGGCAGGGCATTTAGCAGTGCTAAGAAAAGCGTTGATAAAGGGATCCTTTGTCAGTGCTAAACAATCCCTAAGAAAGGCTCACTTTATCAGTGCTACAAAACCACTGATAAAGGTGCCCTTTATCAGTGCTTTGTTAGTACTGATAATGGAGACCTTTTTTAGTGCATTTTTACCACTGATAAAGGAATCCATCATGAGTTCTTTTTTAGCTCTGATAAATTTTGTCTTTATCAACTCTTTTTTAGTACGAATGAAGGGTACCCCCCTTATCATCACTAAGAATTACATCACTTTTTTAGTGCTCTTAAAGCCCGTTTTGAGAGCTGATAAAGACCATTTTTTTAGTAGTGTGATAACATAATGGGAATTTGTAAATGGCACAACAACATAAAACACTACGTCATAAACATAGGTTAGGTAAAACTACCATGACATCATGATGGGAAAAGTCCCATAAAAGAATTGGGTTCACTCCCTTTCCCAATGCGACATCTCATGAGACTAATGGTTTCTCAATGCATTAGAGTTCTATATAATTCCAAGTGCACCTGTCACATTAATTTAATTCTCATGCTTATGTGTGACACATTGATCATAAAACATTGATTTTTCATCATAATATTTTATTCCATGATCAATTATTGTGTAATAAATTCATTGGTGTTCCAAGTGAATGAATTATAAGTGTATAAAGGTGATCACCCTAGATAGGAAATTGTTATTGTATTCTCTGTACCATTGTTTTGGCAAGGAAAACCTTGTTGAAATTTCACCAACATAATGAAATCAATTAAGAATTCAGAAAATGGGTTGATTATATTTAAAGGGTTCTCTCATAATTTGAACATAAAATGGTTAGTGATAAATACATGGAACGAAATATCCCATCATTATGAATGTAAAATGTATAGCATAAGATAATAAGGACACCTGAATTAATAAGAGAGTGTGAGGATCCCTTACCTGAGTGTGTGACACAAAATTCTTGGGAGGGGCTTCATGAGAGCTTGGGGCACCTTGGGGGGACTTTACAGTAGGTGGGGTAGAGTGATGACATGTTCCAGGGATTTTCAGTAAAGAGAAATCATATCTTAGGAGGGTTTATATAGAAACGAGTGTGGGAATTCATTGTCATTTCCCAAACATAGAATTTGGACTCTATAATAAAATAATGAAAACCACAATCCCTTCCTTGGTGTTTTTCCATGGTATCTAAAAAATGAGAGTGGTTTTCATTATTTTATATGTCCAAGGACCAAACTTATTAAAATAATACCCTAGATTATATGGAAGTGAGTCATACTTTTAAAGAAAGGATTCTAGATTCTTAAAATATATTAATGGTTTTAAAGGATTAATAATTCATTAATAAAATTTTTCAAATAAATATAAAAAAATGGTTTTAAAGTTAAAACATATATTTGGCCTTGGATAACCTTTATATTGTTTATTACATCAATTTTGGGTATTTATGATGTTATAATACACACAATATATTTATACGATATTTAATTTTTACCAAAAACATAGACTATCTCAAAAAACATGAAAAATACACCATTAGATATTTCCATTGATTTAATTACATAATTAATGTTCATCTTATCAAAATAATTCTCTAAATATGTGTATTTTCTCTTTAAATTCATAATTGACATTTTGCATGAAATGTTTTTTTACAATGATAGTTTTGGAAACATTATAAATATTATAGGATAATTTATATTTGATGAACATTATTTAATAAAAATATCTTATTAAAATTTTATTTATTTATTAATTCCATTAAATCATCAAATTAAATTCTTTAATTGAATTTTAATATTACGTAAAATTAAAATTTGTCATTTATTGTAGAAAATAAAAAAAATTATAAATTAAAAACAATAGGATGAAAATGCATTCATTATTCTATATAGAATAATATATATACTCATATTGTTAGGGTCTTAATACATATCCCTTTAATACACCATTAAATTCTATAAGGGTATGGTTCATGATGGTGAGACTTTCATGGGTTGGTTTAGAAAACATGGTGTTTGTTGTTATGCTGATGAGCTTGATCTTCTCCCATAAACTGTTTCACTAATTCTTATGTTATTGGATCTCAGAATTGGCTTATTTGAGGGTAAATCTCATTGATTCTATCTCCATAAAAATCTATGAGAAATGGGATTTATTTGGTATGATTCTATTGGTTGAGGACAACACATCCTTTGTCATTGTCAATTGGATCTGTTAAAATACTATATTTATACTAATCATGTTATCTCAGTTCAAGAACTATAATATCAATTGTAAAGAATTTTATTGTTATTTGAAATCTAATCTAATGAAACCAAATAAGTTCATATGTTTTTGTCTTACGGCGCACGATGGGGTCATGGGGGAAAAACCTGCGATACTCGACCGTTGATTAGGGAAGATCGGGTTCGGCTTAATCACTCATATCGGGTGGGTCGTTTTCACCTCGAAACGCCCAACTGTTCCATATCCAGCAATACGTGGACCTTCTTTCCAAAGGTAGGTGTTCTCTGGGTGGTTTGACCAGCGATGCTTAAGAACTCACATTAGTCAAGAGGATTGGATGTCGGGCTCATCGCACCCTTTTGGGGGGGAATTATTTCCTATTCCGGTACTCTCTTATAGATTCAATATGAGTTCTTATGTTCACGAATCTTTGGTTTATACCCAAGCATAGTATCCACAGATTACTCCTTGTTGGCAATGGTCAACTGGACGGAGGGGACTGAAATCATTTATGCCCGAGGTTTACCATCCCTCGTTGGATTAATGACCCCAAGGTGTCTGGACTCATTAAGACGGAACATGGGTTGGTGTGGTGAGCTGACGTGAAGATAGTCGGATCGACCGGTTATGCGTCTTGATCCTCGGGGAGGCTTCCTACGTACCCAGCCTAGGAGATAGGGATCAATGTCCCGGTAGTTCGAATGAGTATGGGACTTACACTCCGAGGCAGCCCAAGGTGTGGGTAAACTGACGTAATGTGAGTCAGAATGACCGATTGTTGGGATTAAACCTTAAGGAGGCTTCCTACGCACCCTACCTAAGAGACAAGGATCAAAGTCCACATAGTTCGAATGGGAGTGTCTGAGATCCGACGTGAATGTGGACTCAGGGGGTCTGATGGTGATCAGTCTTGTACCACCAGGAGGCTTCCTACGTACCCTGTGGTGGGGAATCAAAGTCCGCGTAGTTCGAATGGGCATGGGGCTTACACTCTGAGGCATCCTAGGAGAGGATGTATTGTATGATGCTTACTCTAAGACCACATGAGTCATCCTCGGTATGAGAAACAAGAGGTATCGAGGACCATACGATCACATCGTGAAAGGTGCGTCCGTGGGAAGTGGAGTATGGATTATGCATGGAGAAGCCCAAAAAGTCGGGGCTTACTCCGAGATGGATGCCCAGGGCGACAAAGAGTAGAGGGATAGGGACTTGGCCCCAAAGAAGAACGTATCATCACCCTTCCCCATAATGCCCTTCCATGGCCATGGATGTGGGGAAGTACGAAGGTGCCTGGGGGCTTCCTTCTGATGGGTAGTCCGGTACACCCTGGGGAGGGGAGAAGTGCTCTAGCCCTAACAAGTGGACGGGCAGAAAGGGAACTCCCAGGCTCAGAATCCACATTACTGTGGGAATGTGAACCCAGGAATGCTTAGAAAATCATCTCAAGGTCCGAAGCAACCCCTTTTCCCCATCTTACTGTGGGTATGTGAACTCAAAATGGTTCGTTGAGGCTCCTGAAGGATAAATCACACGGGTTTGGTGGCTCTGGTGGAGGCCTTGGATTGGGTCTGATGAATGGGCCAATGAGGGAGTTGTAGAGGATCAGGCCGGGTTGGAAGGATTTTATCTGGCTTGGGGAATGGGAACTCCAAAGGATTTGGCGTGCCACATGGGTGTATGAAGGGTGGCGGCCTTCGCGTAGGGAGGTGCTACGCAGCTGGAGAGTTCGTCCGCCAACCATGGTGGTCCGCGGACAGATGGGCATCCCGCGAACCAGGGTGGTTCGTGGCTTCGTGTTCGGTCTGAGTACTATATTGGTACGCAGAGGGGTCCATGTGAGCAGCGACAGCCGAGGGCATCTCTGGTCAGAGGTTCATCGATTGGGGATTCTCCCAAGTAGGAGGGTGCTACACGGTGCGATGAATTGGAAAAGAGGCATAAACTCCTTGGTCCGCAGGGAGTGTATCTGCGGAGTGGCCATGGATCGTGGTCTTCTTTTCTTTGTTATTTTAGGTTCACGGTTCACAAAGTTGTTATGCATTTTCAGTTCTTTATTTATTCATTTCCAACTTCTTACATGTTCTGGTTCGCGAATTGGAACTTTGCCGGTTGCGAAATCCTAAGCTCCATCCTTCGAAATCCTTCCACTCGAATTTGATCGACGACCCTTTTTCTCTCCTCTTCCCCCTCTATCTCCATTTATAGAGTGGGGAAAGAGATGTATATATGGTCATGTTGCACCTTTTGTGAAGGCCCATGACTGAAATCCCAGTTTATGGATGACTTGGTCAACCAGCAACCCATGGGGGCATTGAACGCATCTCCCCCGCAAACCAAACGAGCTCAGGGAGTACTTTGCGGCCACGTAGGGTTCCTCCTCCATTCCGCGAATGACAGCGGATGCGGTCTGGGCTGGTTGACACGGTCCATGGCTGGGTCGATTCGTTTTGGTGAACCAGGTTGGCGCCAATCCTGCTTCGTGCCCACAGAGGGATCCTTCCTCTATTTCATGAACGACAGTGGTTCACAGAGAGGGGTGCTTCACAGATTTGGCCACGTACCGTTATCATGGGACCGGTCCCCGGACCGATCGGTCATTTTCATATTTCTTGGGTTCTCTTCATATTTTTTCCCAATCCATTAAAGGAAATTTGGTATAATCCCTAATGGAAATCTCATTCTCCTTTGAGGATTTTTTAGGGCCCAAAAAATGCCCCCCACAGGAATGGGGTCCGATCGGAACAAAGAGGAGGTCATTCCGATGTAGAGTGGTCCGGAAACTCGAATGGTTTGCAGAAGGGGAGTGGACCCGGTAGGAGACCATGCCTATAAATACGGGGGCCCTTCCTTTGTCTTCTACCGGATTCTTTGCGAAACCAGAGATCTCTTGCTTTTTGTCTCCACACACTCATTCCTTCAGGAAATGCCTCTTCCGTGAACCATCTTCCACCTCCGTGAACCATTCTTTGTTAATGGCCGCCTTCACTTGTGGACCAATCTCCCAACCGCGAACTAACACTTTTAATTAAATAAAACATAAGTCATGATGGGCCACGTAGGGACTCTCTCCGTGGTTTTGGTGGTCCGTGAACTGAAATATTTCAAACTTTGAAAATTTATTAAGTCTTTTGAACCTAATTATTTAAATCCAGGATTATGATTCCACGGAGCAACCTGGTTCGCGGTTTTCTGGCCAACGCTCTGCGGGCCAGAGTACCATGGACCTCTTCAGCGCATGGTTGGTTCATGGGATGCAGTCATTGTGAACCATATTTTTAGGCCTGCTTGCGGACCTCGTCACGAAGGCTTCTTGACTCCTTTTCCATATGCTTGGTATTTTTGTCGAATTTTTTTTATTCTGGACTAACCATTTTCCTGGGTTTTATAATGCAGGGAGAAAACATGGTTTCCACTTGCCCTGCACCGAGGCCTGCTATCGAGCCTCTCCTAATTGGAGATCAAGGCCTGAAGGATGTGGCCAGATCTATTAAGGATGGAATCCGCCACTCCCCACAGTGCTCCTTCCTTGCCGATCTGCTCCGAGGGAGGACCCACGGATGGCTCGTCAGTCAAAGAGACTCAGTGGATTTTCCTCTCCCAGCCCCTCTGCGTCCGATGTTCATATGGGCCCAAACATCTTGGATGTGGATTAAGATGACCCTGTGGCTTTGGGTCTTAGAAAGAAAGCTCCTGAAATTTTTCCAGCCGTTACCGGACTCAGCAACTTGATTCCCAATCCCGAAATGTGGTATGAAGCTTCAGACCTTCCAGCTTCGGAACCCTCTTCTATCGTGCATATATATGTGCTGATTTCAATTATAGACTTCGTCCATGTGCCACCTAGTGAGGATACCAACGATATTCGTGTCATGGAGGACCACTGAGCAGTGTGCAGGTGGGTCTAGCCCCAGATTTTTGAGATTTTTTCCGAAACTCTTCTGGATGAAATGGCAACTAAAACTGAAGATCTCCGACAAATCTTCCTTGGTTTGGGGTCATGTGGCTTTGTCTATCAGCAGTTTCATTCTCTCGCTTTCCAGGTGGTCATTTCTAATGGAGAAGTTTCTGCTTGTGAACACAAGATTTCTCACCACAATGCCTCTCATTGCGGGACCCGATACCTTGAGGATGCCATGATGAAGCTCCATCAGCTGATAGCACAGGAGGAAGGCTCTCAAGATCACGTGACCGCCCTATCTACTGAGTTGCGTGAATGAGAAGCTCGAGCAGTGATGTTGAGGGATCAGTTGTCAACTATGACTGGTAACCTTGAAGCCACCAGAAAAAGGATAAATGACCTCACAACGATAGTAAACCATACTCGTTCAGTGGCCGAAGTTGAGGCCAACGAGTATGTCGTGATGGAGTAGACTTGCAACAACCATCGTCGCACGGTTGTCAATCTGATGGAGAGAGTGAGCCAGACTTCTTTATGACTGTCAGAGCCATTCATGTACACTTTTTTTTCTCACCCCCTTTTTTTGTTGATATGAGGGAGAGGCCCCGGCTTGTGGACGTCCTCCCTTTTTGTTCAAATGGAATAAAATCTATGTCAATCTTTCCTTGCTATAAAATTTGATTGTCAGTAGAATAGTTGTTGTGTAAATATCAACTCACTAAATCAGAATTATTCATAATTCAAGAAAATAGAAAAAAACTCTAACTTTTTCCTGGATTATGGGATCCAGTGAGTGTTGTTTGACTATTGCTAGGGTTTTGCATAAAAACCCAACAAATTTTTTGTCTTTTCTTTTAATACATTAATTTTTCTTGGGCCCATTTTGTGTGGACCCAGTTGGTATGGCTTGGATTTTCCTTAGGTATCCCCTTTCAGGTTTTCGGCATAACATGTAACACCCCAAGCTTCCACGGTACGCTTCTCTTTCAATAATTCAATAGCTTGCATTGTACGCAAGTTCGAGATTCTAACACACCGCGACCAATCAAAGTAGCCATTATGAATAGTAATACTGACTTTTGGAAATTATATAAATTTAATATTTCAAAATGGAATTCATTTTTGGATTCATAATATCGAAATTAGCCTATGTTGAATTTTTGGTATTTTCCTGAGAACATCCAATTTTTGATGAATAGTGAAAAATATTTAAAAACCAGTTTTAAATAAAAATAATTTATAGTGATAAATTATACTATTGAATGGTTCTAAAGTATAATTAGAATATAATTTAACCATTTTATCCAATGGTGGTCATTAGAATTTATTTCACATTGAAATTGGACATAAACAATTGTCAATCTTTTGATAGATATTGTTTCTTAAAAACATTCTATTTGTTTTGACAACGGGAATTAATTATTAAATTAATCAATGCAACTTATATGTTTTGAATTTTTGTAAAATAGACATAATTTTTGAATTTGAAATATAAAATATAGCTTAGGATGAATTTTTGATATTTTTCTGAAAAACTTCAATTTTTATGAATAGTGAAACCACGAAGTGGTAGTTAAAAAACTGATTTTTCGTTTTAATGTAACTTTACCACTTTTGTGATTTAATTTTCAAATATCCGACATACATGGTTGTCATTAGGAAGTAAAATGTGGTTCTAATGGGATTAAAATATTTTTTTTGTGAATGATAACTTTTATGTTTTATTAATCGCGATTAAAGGTAATTAGTGCAATTTAAGGTAAATATAATGATATAATAATATGAAATTACCTTTACACTTGTCCTACACCTATTTTATGAGTAATGGCCGACCAATACAATCCATGGGTAAACTTGGGGGCCCCATGGAGCCACTTTGGTAAGAAAATGACATTAATAACTTTATATTTAAAGTAAAAATAAAAGTGTCACAAACATGTACTCTTTTACTAAAACAATTTTTACATGGGGTTATACAAGTCATATTTTTTACTATAAGTATTAATTGTAAGGATACAAATATTTCCTAAATCATAGTATTTTTCTAATAATTTTTAGACATTAAATAATTTAAATTTTTATGACACCATGATGATGCCGCGATTACCTCATTAAATAATGATTTATATAAAATGAAAAGATAATGTAAAATATAAGACTTAAACTGTCAAAAACCTATTGTATGAGTTTATTTAGAACCCTTATCACCTTTTCCTCGAAATATATAATTTTGGGACCTTTAAAATCTGAAACTCATTATATAATAAAGAAACATTTCTTGACATTCCAAAAGTGCCCCTCCTCTCCTCTTATAAAAGGCCCCCACCTCTACCACCTTATTCACACATTCAAAGCCATTTTGCTCGGCCAAAATATGCCCAAATACTCTCTCAACATCCCTATATTACTCATATAAGCCTCCCTTTGGGAATATTTCTTCCCAAGTAAGCCTTTGGCTCAAATCAAAAAGAGTTACCCGATTTTAAGTTAATGTCTTCTATTATGTTGTTTTGTTTTATTTTGCTTCTCCAACCCCTTAAACTCTTTTTATTACTTTATTTTGTAACAACATAATTATCTTAAATATACTAGGATGTTTTATGAGAAGGATTTTATTAACACATACACACACCTTCATCTAATGGTTAAAGAACATATTGTTTCTGGGGGTGGCGAATTACTGCCTCACAAAATGATGATTGTTCAATATTCTTTTAACACATCTCATGGTGGCCATTAAGATGTCACTATATTTATATATGATATGTATTATGTTTATATTTTACTTATGCTTCTTTATTTTCCATTTACGGCATACCTTTATGATTTCCATTATGGGTAAACACGATAATTTCATTTTAGGAAGTGCGGACTACCGCCCCCTCAAAGTGATTTGAATCATTAATGATATATGTGGGATGTATAAAGGATGGAGTAAATTATATTATATATGATATTATACTGGAATTATTATATACCTTTATATAATTATGATTTCATTCCATTAAATACGAAATAGAAATGATAGTAGTATTCATGCGTACGCACGGCCTACCGTCTCCATGAACGGTGCATTTCATTTCTTAACTCTAAATGTTATGTAATATTATAAATGCATATATATACAGGATATATATGATATATATGATATCTACATCAGGAATATTATTCTGGATATAATTTATATTTTACCACATGAACAACTTGTTATTATAATAAGTTTATTTTTGACTCAAGTACCAAAGATCGAAAAAACGGCCGTTATTATCTTAAATAATTACATAATGTTCATAACATGGTAATAAGTGATATAAAAGGAATAATGAACTTGAGAAATGTTATTAAGAAATTATAAATTAACTCTATTTTGTTATTCAGGAGGTTAAAGAATGGTCGAGTCAAGTCGGACACAAGGTAAGGGAACTTCTTAACCCAATTTACGTTCTTTGGGTTGATCTTATTTTTCTTGTTTATGTTATTCCTTGATTATGTGAGAAATTAATTTTTATGTATGTATAATTTTGTTATGTGTGTTTATTTGTAATACACATAATTAATCTATTTCATTTACAAAATGATCATGGTAAGGGACTTCGTCTCAATCTCCTTTCATTAAGGCATATTTTGTTTTATACACAACTTTCTTGAATACGGTGTATAAACCCCACTGACATTTACCATTATTCAAAAGGAATCATTTTTATATAAATCATTTTACTAAATGACAAAAAGGAATGTTTTTTTGTCGTCCATATGCGGTGACAACGACTTCTCCGCCGTCATGACCATTATTTGAGTTTCATCTTCCTCTACAAGCCATAACTTTTTTTAAATTAAAAATAAATACCAAGTTTTACTTTTATTTTATTTTGGTATTGAAAATGGTTTTATTATATCAATGTGTTGTATTGAAATCTTGTGATTTAAATGTGGAAATGTTATGTTTCCTTTATACATGTTTTATGTTATACAATTATGTTATGGTTGATGATATGTTTGAACCTTTTCATATAAGGAATGCATTGGGCTTAGTAAGTGATGGGTGGAGCCTGATATAGCTCCTCGATGCATTAGTAGGTCTCATGAGACTATCTAGTGTCTTGGAACGAGGCCTTGACAAAATCTTATTTGTAGTATTGGCACGAGGCATTGACTATGTGGTTATGATAGTCTGGAATTATGTATTCCATCATTATGAATGTGGTTATTGATATTGCATGTGATTATTCGACTAGTAGAATATCCATGTGAAGAATGAAATGAAATTATTACATTTTATTTTTTCAATATTATACTGAAGATCATGTTTAAAAGGCTTTTTTTTTAGTTATACATTTCCTTAAATGTTTATGTTTATTTATGAACGTTTCTGCTGTATTGTTATCCTTACTGAGCATATGAGATCACCCCTTTCTATGTTTTATTTTCCCAGGATGTGAAGAAATATTTTATGACTGACCTATATGGATAGTCTGAAGGGAATAGAAGTGTGGACTATGGAGACTTTGTTATTGTGATTTTTCACTTTATGATGTAATGTAACATTTATGAATGTATCTAGTGCTTCTAAGGTCACTAAACTAATCGGTCTTTCGAGACTTGATCTTTTGTGATTATGCCAATGTTACGTAATAATGCACCGACTATGGGTAACTGGGTTTGGGGCATTACAGTTGGTATTAGAGGCATTTTAGTACTATCCTTGGAAGATAGATTTAGATAAACTCTGATTAGAGAACATAGCCCGAAGATAGACTTTGAGGATTAATATAGAAGAACTTCCTAGAATTTTGGTATTATAAAGATTTTGTGAGTTTTCCGAGAAATACATCCCTGTCTAGATACAAGCAGGTAGAGGAGGATTTGGCATAGATGTACCTAGGGGTAAAACCCGAAAACACCACTTTGAGCTAGACTTGAACAGGAACTAGTGCACGACAACGGGACTATCTTCACTCTTGGTAACGACACTCCTGGGGGATATGCTTAGGATAATTCTCATTTTCTTTACAAACCACTATGAAGGGTTTATGAGTATATAATTCCTCAAAGAAAACATTTTTATGATTATGGATTATATCTATAAATAATTCAATTTATGTTAACAGTGTTGAATGTTTGTTATTATCTATTTTTATTCATAAACTAATCTATTTTATGACACTGTTTACAAATGGAGTCTAGTGGAAGGAATGGAAACGGTATCAATGCACGCACTCCATGAAGGGATTGCCCTCCTACTCAAGATAATTATAGTGGGGCTGGTGATACAACTAGTTCTGATCAACTTATCACCATACTGGGACAACTCACTCAGGTTATGAATAATAACCTTACTCGTATGGAGCACTCTGATCTGCAAAGTGGAGGATCAATGTTAGATCATTTCATGAGGAAACAACATACAACATTTAATGGGGTTACAAATCCATTAGTAGCTGAGAAATGGATAAACTCCTTAGCAAAAATATTCCACGCCATGGGGTGTAGCGAAAGGGAGAAAGTTGTCATGGTAGTTTACCTCCTCACTTGAGATGTCGATCAATAGTGGTCGCTGATTCAAAAAACAAAAGAAGATGAAGATGTATCATGTATGGAATGGAGGGAGTTTAAGGAAATTTTGTTAGGAAAATAATTTCCACATGACCATCGAGAAGATATGGAAAGACAATTTCTGAGTCTAAGGCAGAAGGAGGATGAGAATGTCTCAAAGTATGAGGCTAACCTTACAAGGATAGAGAGGCATGCTGCAGATTATATACGTAACCCAAGAAGTAAGAATGTTCATTTCTTTGATGGGTTAAAACTGTTTCTCCGTCGAGCCTTAGTCTCACAATATTTCTCGTCATACGAAGATATTGTCTCATGTGCTATCAAGATAGAATAAAAATTCTCTAAATCTTATGACAATAAAGTAAAGCAAGAGAAGAGGAGAACGGTGGAACAAGAGACAGATAAAGGGAAAAAGGGAAACAAGGACTTTCCATTATGCGATAATTGTGGGAAGAATCACCCCGGTACTTGCATTAAAGGAATGGGAGTTTATTATAAATGTGGAGAAAAAGGTCACCAGGATCGTGATTTCAAGGAAAATAAAGAGGCTATCAATGTTGAATGATACAATTTTAGGGAAATGTGGAATTATGAAAATGAATGTCCTAAGCATCAGAGAAACTTAACTTAGAAAAGGCCAAGGGATTAAGGCCAATATTATGTTCTTACTACAGTTGAAGTGGTATAATTAATGTATTGGAGATTTTGGACTCAAGGAATCTATTCTAGTTATAAGAATAATGTGATATATATAAGGATTGTACTACAGTACTTGTTACATTCATTAAGGTTTTAATATGATGAAGGTAATCATATTTTTAGTATGTGATAATAAGACAAACATTACTTTGTTTGGGGAATATGATGTTACAATTGATTTTGGAATTTAGAGACCTTTTAGAGAATGTCTAGACAGAGGTATTTTGGATAACTATAAATTTTGGAATGGATTATGTTGAAATTTGGATAGTATGGTTTAAGGTTAAAATGTTTCTGAAGATTATTTTTGGAATATTGTAATACTACTGTTTTAGGAAAAGGACAACCTGTAGGTTGGGGGATAACCCATTGTGTCGGACAAAGCTACAGGAATCGAACCCACAACCATAGTGCGACATGGATTTATTACCTAACACTAGCCTACAAGAAGTCCCTGGTTGTTACAAAATAGTTTTCCTAATCTAAATGTTATTTGTTAATATTTGGGACCCTGTACAATAAGGATAAATATAATATTTTTGAATTCAATTATCTTTTTTAGGGAAAGACGAGTTTGTGGTAGAAATTAGTTGAAGGTTGAATCTATACTTATCAAGTATATAAATATATATATATATACCTCTCTTTTATTCTATGAATAAATTCATTCTTAAACATTAGGGAAGGGATTTTAAAATAAAAATGTGTTATCCTAATACCTTTTGTTGTGTGGAAATGATGATATTTTAAATCACCATAGATTGATGGCTTTGAGACCCTCAATTTTACACTTGTTTGTGATTGATGACCTCAATAACTCCCTATAAATATTTACATTTTTCCTCCAATTATATTTCTCTAATTTCCACCAATTTTCTCCTAATCAAGATCATAATTTGGTGGTGACTTTTTCATTTCCCTTCCCCTCTTATTAAGGCTAAATTTTATTATCCTTATTTCCGATGTGGGTTTTCCACAAATCTATTTTCTACTTTCAACCATTTATTTTCAAAGAAAAATTTCAAATTGCGAGGATGCAATTTATTGAAGTATGGTATAATGTAACACCCCAATATTCCCCAGTACACTTTTCTTTCAATAACGCAATAGCTTGCATTGTACCCAAGTTCGAGATTCTAACACACTGCGACCAATCAAAGTAGCAGTTATGAATAGTAATAACCACTTTTGGAAATTATATAAATTTTATATTTCAAAATGGACTTCATTTTTGGATTCATAATATCGAAATTATCCTATGTTGAATTTTTGGTATTTTTCTAAGAACATCCAATTTTCGATGAATAGTGAAAAATACTTAAAAACAACTTTTTTTAATCAAAATAATTTATAGTGACAAATTATACAATTGAGTGGTTTTAAAGAATAATTAGAATATAATTTTACCATTTTTCCAATAGTGGTCATTACAATTAATTTCACTTTGAAATTGGACAAAAACAATTGTCAATATTTTGATTGATATTGTTTTTTAGAAACACGCTTTTTTTTTACAATGAGAATTAATTATTAAATTAATTAATGAAATTATATGTTTTTAATTTTTTAAAATACACATCACTTTTGAATTCAGAATATCAAATATTTCTTAGGGTGAATTTTTGGTATTTTTCTGAAAAACTTCAATTTTTGAGGAATAGTGAAACCACTAAGTGGTAGTCAAAAAACTTATTTTTCTTTTAAATGAAACTCTACCACTTCTGTGATTTGATTTTCAAAAATCTGACATACATGGTTGTAATTAGGAAGTAAAATGTTGTTCAATGGGATTAAAATAATGTTTTGGTTAATAGTAACTTTTAAGTCTTATTAATCACGATTAAAGGTAATTAGTGTAATTTAAGGTAATATAATTATATAATTATATGAAATTACCTTTACACTTGTCCTACACTTATTGGATGAGTCATTACCGACCAAGAAAATCCATGGGTCAACTTGGGGGACCCATGGAGACACTTTGTTACGAAAATGACATTAATAACTTTTTATTTAAGGTAAAAAATAAAAGTGTCACAAACATGTATTGTTTTACTAATATACTTTTTACATGGGGTTATACACGTAATATTTTTGACTATAAATAGTAATTGGAAAGATAAAAATATTTCCTACATCATAGTATTTTTTTATTATTTTTATACATTAAATAATTTAAATTTTATATGACACCATGATGATGCAACAATTACCTCATCAAAGTGTCTCACCTTTGTTTAAAATGGACAGAAGTTTATTTTAAAACAACAATAATGTACGAAAAAGTGACCAAAAACATTCATATTGCATTGATAATTTAGGAGAACGATCCATGTGTTATTTTTTACATTTAAGAGTCAACATTACTCCATCTGAAGCAGGGTGTGACCAGTATCACTCAAAGTGTCTCCCTTTTGTTTAAAATGGACGTAATTTTAAGTTAAAACAACAACTGGTGTACATAAAACGAACCAAACACAATCATATTGTGTTGATACATTAGGATAATTATCCATGGGTCATGTGTGATGTTTAAGAGTCAACCCTGCCTCAATTTGAGGCGCGGTGTGGTCGGTATCACTCAAAGTGTCTCGCATTTGTTTAAAATAGATAGAATTCTAAGTGATAACTAAAATTGGCATATGGAAAAGTGACTAATCACATTTGGATTGTGTTGATACATTAGTATAACTATTCATGGGTCATATTTGACATGTATGTGTCAGCCTTTACTCAATCTGAGGCTTTATGTGTCTGGTATCACTCAATGTGTCTCTGTTTTTTAAAATGGACAGAATTTTAAGTAAAAACAACAGCTGACATACAGAAAAGAGGCCAAACGCATTTTAATTGTGTTTATACCTTATTATAATGATCCATGGGTCATTTGGGACATGTACGAGTCAATAAAACCTCAATCTGTGGCACGATGTTACTGGTATCACTCAAAGTGTAAATCTTTTGTTTAAAATGGACATAATGTTTAAGTGAGAACAACAACTGGCGTACGAAAAACCGACCAAACACATTTTTATTGTTTTGATACTTTATTACAATGATCCATGGGTCATTTCATAAGTGTAAGAGTCAACCCCGCATCAATATGAGGCACGATGTGGCCAGTATCACTCAAAGTATCTCTCTTTGGTTTAAAATAGACAAAATTTTAAGTGAAGACAACAACTGACATACAGAAAAGAGACCAAACGCATTCATATTGTGTTAATAATTTAGGGTAACTATTCATGGTTCATTTTTGATGTGTAAGAGTAAAAATTTCCTCAATCCAAGGCATGGTGTGACTGGTATCACTCAAAGTCTCTCTTTTGTTTAAAATGGACATAAATTTTAAGTGAAAACAACAACTCACACATGAAAAACCAACCAAATTCATTAGGATTGCATTTATACAATATTAAAAAAATACATGGTTCATGTGTGATGTGTAAGAGTCAAACCTTCCTCAATCCGAGGCACAGTGTGGGCGGTATCACTCAAAGTGTCTCTCTTTTGTTTAAAATGGACAGAATTTTATCTGAAAACAACAACTAACATACGAAAAAATGACCAAACTCATTCAGATGGTGTTGATACAATAGGATAACTATCCATGGGTCATTTTGGATGTGTATTATTCAACCATTACTCAATATGAAGCACGGTGTGGCTAATATCACTCAAAGTGTCTCTCTTTTGTTTAAAATGGACCAAATTTTAAGTGAAAACAACAACTAACTTACCGAAAACAAACCCATCACGTTCATATTGTGTTAAAACATAAGAAAAACGATAAATTGGTCATGTGTGACATGTAAGTGTCAACCCCACCTCAATATGAGGCTCGGTGTGGCAAGTATCACTAAGAGTGTCTCTCGTTTGTTTAAAATGGACATAATTTTAAGTGAAAACAACAACTGTCATATAAAAAAGCAACCAAATGCATTGGTATTGTGTTGATACTTTAAAATAACTATACATGTTTCATTAATGATGTGTAATAGTAATCCCCACCTCTATATGAAGCACGGTGTGGCTGGTATCTCTCAATGTGTCTCTCTTTTGTTTAAAAGGGACATAATTTTTAAGAGAAAACATCCATTGACGTTCATAAAACTGACCAAAAGAATTTTTATTCTATTGATAAATTAGTCCAACAATCCATGGGTAATATGTGATGTGTAAGAGTCAACCCCTCCTAAATCTGAGGCACGGTGTTTCCTATAACACTCATAGTGTCTCTCTTTTGTTTAAAATGGACAGAATTCTTGTGAAAACAACAGCTGACAAACAGAAAAGAAACCAAACGTATTAGGATTTTGTTGATAATTTAGTAGAATGATTCATGTGTTATTTTTGATGTTAATGGGTCAACCACACCTCAATAATAGGCACATTGTGTCTGGTATCACTCAAAATGTCTCTCTTTTATTTTAAATGGACAGAATTTTAAGAGAAAACAAACACTGACATACAAAAAAGAGACCAAAGAAATTCAGATTGTGTTGATATGTTAGGATAACTATACATGGGTTATTTTTGACATGTAATATTCAATCCTCTCTCAATATAAGGCATGGTGTGAAGAGTAACAGAGAAAGTGTCTCTCTTTTGTTTAAAATGGACAAAATTTTAAGTGAAAACAACAACTAACATAAGGAAAAGTGACCAAACGCATTCAGGTTATGTTGATACTTTAGGAGAACAATTCATGGGTAAATTTTGATGTGTACGAGTTAGCCTTTCCTCCATCTGGGGCATGGTGTATCTGGTATCACTCAATGTGTCTCTCTTTTGTTTAAAATGGACATAATTTTTAGTGAAAACTACAACTGACATACAGTAAAGTGACCAAATGCATTCAGATTGTGTTGATACTTTAGGTGAATGATTCATGGGTCATTTGTGATGGGTAAGTGCCAATCCCACTTCAATATGAGGCACGGCGTGTCCGGTATCACTTATAGTTTCTTGATTTTGTTTAAAATGGAAATAATTTTTATGTTAAGACAACAACCGACATGTGGAAAAATGAACAAACGCATTAATATTGTGTTAATTCTCTAGTAAAATGATCCATGAGTCATTTGTGACATGTAGGATTCATCCTCATTTCAATACGAGACACAGTGTGGCCAGTATCACTAAAAGTGTCTCTCAATTGTTTAAAATGGACATAATTCTAATTGAAAACTAATACTGACATACGAAAAAATGATCAAACACATTCAGATTATGTATATACATTAAGATAACTATACATGGGTCATTTTTGTGGGGTAAGAGTCAACCATGCCTCAATACAAGACATGGTGTGGTCGGTATCACTCAAAGCGTCTCTCTTTTGTTTAAAATGGACAAAATTTTAAGTGAAAACAACAACCGACATATGGAAAACTGACCAAACACATTCATATTGTGTTTATACTTTAGTTCAATGATCCATGGGTCATTTGTGACATGTACGAGTCAACCCTGCCTCAATTTGAAGCATGGTGCGGCCGGTATCACTAAGAGTGTCTCTCTTTTGTTTAAAATGGACATAATTTAAATTGAAAACAACAACTGACATTCCAAAAAGTGAACAAATGCATTCTTATTCAGTTGATACATTAGGATATTTATCCATGGGATATTTTTTATGTGTATAAGTCAACACCACCACAATCTAAGTCACAGTGTGGCCAGTATCAGTCATGGTGTCTCTCTTTTGTTTAAAATGGACATAATTTTAAGTGAAAACAACCACTAATGTACGGAAATATGACCAAACGCATTCAGAATGTGTTGATACTTTAGGAAAACGATTAATGGGTCATATGTGGTATGTATGATTCAACCCCACCTCAATCAAATTCATGGTGTGTCTGGTAACACTCAAAGTGTCTCTCTATTGTTTAAAATGGAGAAACTTTTAAGTGAAAACAACAACTGACATACAGAAAAGAGGCCAAACACATTCTGATTGGGTTGATACTTTATGATAACAATCCATGTGTACTTTTTGACATGTAAAAGTCAACCATGCATCAATCCAAATAATGATGTTACCAGTATCACTCAAAGTGACTATCTTTTGTTTAAAATGGACTTAATATTTAAGTGAAAAGAACGAATGTTATACGGAAAGACAAATAAATTATTAGGATTGTCATAATACATTAGGCCAATGATCCATGGGTCATGTGTGATAGGTACAAGTAAACCCTTCCTCAATCCATGGCACAATGTGGCTGGTATAACTCAAAGTGTCTCTCTTTGGTTTAAAATGGACAGAATTTTAAGTGAAAACAACAACTGACATACAGAAAGTGACCAAACATATTAGGAATGTGTTGATACTTTAGAATAATAATCCATTGGTCATTGTTGATGTGTATGAGTCATAAATTCCTCAATATGAGGCACAGTGTGATTGATGTCACTCAACGTGTCTCCCTTTTGGTAAAAATGGACATAAATTTTAAGTAAAAACAACAACTGACAAACGGAAAACTGGTCAAACACATTCGTATTGTGATGATAATTTAGGAAAACTATGAATTAGTCATTTGGGACATGTAAGAGTCAACGCATCCTCAATTCGTGGAAGATTGTGGCTGGTATCACTCAAAGTGTGTATTTTTTGTTTAAAATGGACAAAATTTTAAGTGATGACAACAACTGGCATACAGAAAAGTGACCAAACGTATTTGTGTTAGGTTTATACTTTAGTAAAATGATGCATGGGTCATTTTTGTTGTGTAAGATTCAACCCCTTCTCAATATGAGGCATGGTGTGACTTGTATCACTCAATGTGTCTCTCTTTGTTTTAAAAATGGACACAATTTTTAAGTGAAAAATACAACAGATGTATGAAAAACTAACCAAAAACATTTGGATGGTTTTAAAACTTTAGGAAAACAATACATGGTTATGTTTTGACATGTATGAGTCAAACCTTCCTCAATAAGAGTCATAGTGTGGCTGATATCATTCAAAGTGTCACTCTTTTGTTTAAAATGGATAGAATTTTAAGTGAAAACAAAAACTAACCTACGGAAAAACTAAAAAATGCATTCATATTGTGTTGATACATTAGGAGAACAATCCATGTGTCATTTTGGAAATGTATTAGTCAACCCCACATCAATCTAAGGCATGGTGTGGCTGATATCACTCAAAGTGCCTCACTTTTGTTTAAAATGGACAAAATTTTTATGTGAAATCGACAATTAACATATAGAAAACTAAAAAAACGAATTATAATTAAGTTCATACTTTAAATAAACGATCCATGTGTCATTTTGGATGTGTACTAGTCATCCCCACCTCAATCTGAGGCACTGTGTGGCTGGTATCACTCAATGTGTCTCTCTTTTGTTCAAAATGGACAAAATTTTAAGTGAAAACAACAAATGACCTACATAAAACTGAACAAACGCATTCATATTGTGTTGATACATTATTAGAACTATACATGGGTCATTTTTGACATGTACGAGGCATCCCTTCTTCAATATGTGGCACAGTCTGGCCGGTATCACTCAAAGTGTCTCTCTTTTGTTTAAAATGGACATAAGTTTTAAGTGAAAACCACCACTGAGGTATGGAAAACTGACCAAAGTCATTAATACTATGTTAATACATTATACCAATTAACCATGGGTTATTTGTGGCATTTATGATTCAACCCCACCTCAATACTAGTCATGGTGTGGCCTTCATCACTCAGAGTGTCTCTCTTTTGTTTAAAATGGATAGAATTTTAAGTGAAAAAAAAACTAACACACGGAAAAGTGACCAAACACATTTGAATTGTTTTTATACCATTTGATAATGATACATGGGTCATTCATGACATGTACGAGTCAAACCCGCCTCAATCTGAGGCACGTGGTGACCGATATTACGCAAATTGTCTCTCTTTTGTTTAAAATGAACACAATTTTTATGTGAAAACAACCACTACTATATGGAAAACCAACCGAAAACATTTATATTATGTTGATACTTTAGGACAAAAATCCATGGGTAATTTGTGACATTTTAGAGTCAACCCCATCTCAATCTGAGGCACAGTGTTTCTAGTATCACTCAAAGTGTCTCTCTTTTGTTTAAAATGGACAGAATTTAAAATGGAAACAACAAATGACATATTTAAAAGTGATCAAACTCATTCGGAGTGTCTTGATACCGTAGGAGAACGATCCATGGATCCTTTGTGATGTTTATGAGTTAACCCCGCCACAATAAGAGGCATGATGTGACTAGTATTACTTAATGTGTATGTCTTTTGTTTAAAATGGACATAATGTTCATGTGAAAACAACCACTAACGTTCAGAAAGCAGTCCAAAATTCATTACCTATGACATAAGACACTTAAAAAAGCCTCATAGTGTCCTAAGCAGTCCTTATACAATAAATCCCCATTAATAATTCACCACAAACCCAAAATATAATGATTTAGTACTAGATTTCATGGCGAGGGATGAAAACAAAGATGAAATGGAGAGGGAGAAGAACAAAAGGGAAATAAAAAAGAATAGAGCATTTAAATTGGATAAATTTTCAAGATAAAGTCCTCTTAAAATGTGTTTTGGGAAGGGGATGGGAGGAAATAGTTTGAAATACATCAAATTATTCCATATTATCAGCAACTTTCATGGTCTATTTGGGCAGTTTTCAAAACTATTCACCAACTTTCTGGAAGCCATTGGATAAGAAACCCACTTCTACAGAGTTTGGAAAAAAAATTAACTAACCATGTTCCAATCGTTCAAAATGAATTAGTTAAACTATAGATCCATACAACATGGTTTCTCCTAACTGTGATCAAATCATGTTCCTAACAACTCCCTCAAAAAGGTAAGTCTCATGGTTTTTACTATGATTCATACAACCCATCCTTTTCATATGTATGTAAAATAAATAAAGTTCAAAATTAATAGTAAACTTCCCCATGAATGTGTACCGACATGGGTTCTTCAAAATTGTTTCCCCCAATCAAATCACTACAAGACCACTAATCACGAGTCTAGGATGGACAAAGAATAAGCAAATATCTCCAAATAATTTATGAATTCTATAAATGACATGAAAATAAGCCAACACACTATAAGATAAAGGCATCAACCACAAGAACACATTTCCTTATGTGTCCCAAGAATCACCCAATTCCATCTACCATGAGGAATCTACAAGTGAATCTCTCTAAGTCCTAAGGAAATATATCCCAAAAGGAAATTAGAATCTATAAAAAAAAATCCATATCCAATCTTGATATGAATCTTAACCACAAAAAACATGAATAATAACTCGCATTCATGGCTTAATCAAAATTATATTAAGGTTCTAACATTTAACTCTCTCTATATATTTTATCTAAGGCAATGTAAGATATCATTTGGAGGAGATAGTATTAAATGGTACCTTTTGATAATCATAATGGATAATTAGTACATCATATCAGGTATGGATTTTTTCCCATCCTTCGATCCCAAATAGACTACCACTGCGTATTTTATCTGTGTGAACTACTTGTTTGATATGCTGATTTTTTGCATGTTTTGTTCGGGTGTGAGGCTGCACAATTTCATGATATAGCAGGCAGGGCATTTAGCAGTGCTAATAAAAGCGCTGATAAAGGGAACCTTTGTCAGTTCTAAAGAATCCCTAATAAAGGCTCACTTTATCAGTGCTACAAAACCACTGATAAAGGTGCCCTTTATCAGTGCTTTGTTAGTACTGATAATGGAGACCTTTTTCAGTGCATTTTTACCACTGATAAAGGAAGCCTTCATGAGTTATTTTTTAGCGCTGATAAAATTGGTCTTTATCAAATCTTTTTTAGTGCGAATGAAGGGTACCCCCCCTTATCATCACTAAGAATTACATCACTTTTTTAGTTCTCTTAAAGCCCGTTTGAGCGCTGATAAAGACCATTTTTTTAGTAGTGTGAAAACATAATGGGAATTTGTAAATGGAACAACAACATAAAACACTACGTCATAAACATAGGTTAGGTAAAACTACCATGACATCATGATGGGAAAAGTCCCATAAAAGAATTGGGTTCACTCCCTTTCCCAACACGACATCTCATGAGACTAATGGTTTCCCAATGCATTAGATTTCTATATAATTCCAAGTGCACCTGTCACATTCATTTCATTCTCATGATTATGTGTGACACATAGATCATAAAACATTGATTTTTCATCATAATATTTTATTCCATGATCAATTAGTGTGTAATAAATTCACTGGTGTTCCAAGTGAAAGAAATATAAGTGTATAAAGGTGATCACCCTTGATAGGAAATTATTATTGTATGCCTTGTACCATTGTTTTGGCAAGGAAAACCTTGTTGAAATTTCAACAACATAATGAAATCAATTAAGAATTCAGAAAATGGGTTGATTAGATTTAAATGGGTCTCTCTTAATTTGAACATAAAATGGTTAGTGATAAATACATGGAACGAAATATCCCATCATTATGAATTTAAAATGTATGGCATAAGATAATAAGGACACCTGAATTAATAAGAAAGTGTGAGGATCCCTTATCTGAGTGTGTGACACAAAATTCTTGGGAGGGGCTTCATGAGAGCTTGGGGCACCTTGGGGGGACTTTACAGTAGGTGGGGTAGAGTGATGACATGTTCCCGGGATTTTCAGTAAAGAGAAATCATATCTTAGGAGGGTTTATATAGAAATGAGTGTGGGAATTCATTGTCATTTCCCAAACATAGGATTTGGACTCTATAATAAAATAATGAAAACCACAATCCCTTCCATGGTGTTTTTCCGTGGTATCTAAAAAATGAGAGTGGTTTTCATTATTTTATATGTCCAAGGACCAAACTTATTAAAATAATACCCTATATTATATGGAAGTGAGTCATACTTTTAATGAAATGATTCTAGATTCTTAAAATATACTAATGGTTTTAAAGGATTAATAATTCATTAATAAAATTTTTCAAATAAATATAAAATAAAATTGTTTTAAAGTTAAAACATATATTTGGCCTTGTATAACCTTTATATTGTTTATTACATCAATTTTGGGTATTTATGATGTTATAGTACACACAATATATTTATACGATATTTGATTTTTACCAAAAACATAGACTATCTCAAAAAACATGACAAATACACCAATAGATATTTTCATTGTTTTAATTACATAATTAATTTTCATCTTATCAAAATATTTCTCTAAATATGTGTATTTTCTCTTTAAATTCATAATTGACAATTTTCATGAATTGTTGGGTTTTTTTTACAATGATAGTTTTGGAAACATTATAAATATTATAGGATAATTTATATTTGATGAACATTATTTAATAAAAATTTCTTATTAAAATATTATTTATTTATTAATTCCATTAAATCATAAAATTAAATTCTTTAATTGAATTTTAATATTACGTAAAATTACAATTTGTCATTTATTGTAGAAAATAAAAAAATTTATAAATTAACAACAGTAGGATGAAAATGTATTCATTATTCTATATAGAATAATATATATACTCATATTGTTAGGGTATTAATACATATCCCTTTAATACACCATTAAATTCTATAAGGGTATGGTTCATGATGGTGAGACTTTCATGGGTTGGTTTAGAAAACATGGTGTTTGTTGTTATGCTGATGAGAATGATCTTCTCCAATAAAATGTTTCACTAATTCTTAATTTATTGGATCTCAGAATTGGATTATTCGAGGGTAAATCTCATTGATTCTATCTCCATAAAAATCTATGACAAATGGGATTTATTTGGCATGATTCTATTGGTTGAGGCCAACACATCCATTGTCATTGTCAATTGGATCTGTTAAAATACTATATTTATACTAATCATGTTATCTCAGTTCAAGAACTATAATATCAATTTTAAAGAATTTTAATGTTATTTGAAATCTGATCTAATGAAACTAAATAAGTTCATATGTTTTTGTATTACGGCGCACGACGGGGTCATGGGGGAGAAACCTGCGATACTCGACCATTGATTAGAGAAGATCAGGTTCGGCTTAATCACTCATATCGGGTGCATCGTTTTCACCTCGAAACGCCCAACGGTTCCATATCCAGCAATATGTGGACCTTCTTTCCAAAGGTAGGTGTTTTCTGGGTGGTTTGACCAACAATGCTTAAGAACTCACATTGGTGAAGAGGATTGGAAGTCGGGATCATCACACCCTTTGGGGGGGGGGATTATTGCCTGTTCCGGGATTCTCTTATAGATTTAAGATGAGTTCTTATGTTCGCGAATCTTTGGTTTATACCCAAGCATAGTATCCACAGATTACTCCTTGTTGGAAATGGTCAACTGGACGCAGGGGACTGGAATCATTTATGCCCGAGGTTTACCATCCCTCGTTGGATTAATGACCCCGAGGAGTCTGGACTCATTGAGATGGAACAGGGGTTGGTGTGGTGAGCTGACGTGAAGATAGTCGGTTCAACCGGTTGTGCGGCTTGAACCTCGGGGAGGCTTCCTATGTACCCAGCCTAGGAGATAGGGATCAAAGTCCAGGTAGTTCGAATGAGTATGGGACTTACGCTCTGAGGCAGCCCATGGTGTGGGTAAACCGACGTAAAGGGAGTCAGAATGACCGATTGTTGGGATTGAACCTCGAGGAGGCTTCCTACACACCATGCCTAAGAGACAGGGATCAAAGTCCACATAGTTCTAATGGGAGTGTCGGAGAGCCGACGTGAATGTGGACTAGGGGGGGTATGATGGTGATCGGGCTTGTACCACTAGGAGGCTTCCTACGTATCCCTGTGGTGGGGAATCAAAGTCCGCGTAGTTCGAATGGGCATGGGGATTACACTCTGAGGCATCCTAGGAGAGGATTTCTTGTATGATGCTTACTCTAAGACCACGTGAGTCATCCTCGGTATGAGAAACAAGAGGTAGCTGGGACCATACAATCACATCGTGAAAGGTGCATCCGTGGGAAGTGGAGTATGTATTATGCATGGAGAAGCCCAAAAGGTCGGGGCTTACTCCGAGATGGATGCCCAGGGCGACAAAGAGTAGAGGGAGAGGGACTTGGCCCCAAAGAAGTACGTAGCATCACCCTTCCCCACTATACCCTTCCATGGCCATGGCCATGGGGAAGTACGGAGGTTCATGGGGGCTTCCTTCTGATGGGTAGTCCACCACACCCTAGGGAGGGGAGAAGTGCTCTAGTCCTAACAAGTGGACGGGAAGAAAGGGTACTCCCAGGATCAGAATCCACATTACTGTGGGAATGTGAACCCATGAATGCTTAGAAAATCATCTCAAGGTCTGAAGAAACCACTTTACCCCATCTTACTGTGGGTATGTGAACTCAAAACGGTTCACTGATACTTCTGAAGGATAAATCACACGGGTCTGGTGGCTCTGGTGGAGGCCTCGGCTTGGGTCTGATGAATGGGCCAATGAGGGGGTTGTATAGGATCAGGCTGAGTTGGAAGGATTTTATCTGGCTTGGGGAATGGGAACTCTAAATGATTTGGCGGGCCACGTGGGTGTATGAGGGGTGGCGCCCTTCGCGTTTGGAGGTGCTACGCAGCTAGAGAGGTCATTCGCCAACCATGGTGGTCCACGGACAGATGGGCATCCCACAAACTAGGGTGGTTCGCGGCTTCGTGTTCGGTCTGCGTACTATATTGGTATGCTGAGAGGTCCACACGAGCAGTGACAGCCGTGGGCATCTCTGGTCGGACGTTCATCGGTTGGGGCTTCGCCCAAGTAGGAGGGTGCTACACGGTGCGACGAATTGGAAAAGAGGCATAAACTCCTTGGTCCGTAGGGAGTGTATCTGTGGAGCGTCCATGGTTTGTGGTCTTCTTTTCTTTGTTATTTAATGTTCACAATTCAAAAAGTTGTTATGCATTTTCAGTTCTTTATTTATTCATTTCCAGCTTCTTACATGTTCTGGTTCGCGAATTGGAACTTCGCCATTTGCAAAATCCTAAGCTCCATCCATCGAAATACTTCCACTCGAATCTGATCGATGTCCCCTTTTTTCTCCTCTTCCCCCTCTATCTCCTTTTATAGAGTGGGGAGGAGATGTATCTATGGTCATGTGGAACCTTTTGCGAAGGCCCATGACCGAAACCTTGTTTATGGATGACTTGGTCAATCCGCAACCCATGGGGGCATTGAACGCATCTCCCCCGCAAACCAAACGAGCTCAGGGAGTGCTTCGCGGCCACGTAGGGTTCCACCTCCATTCTGCGAATGACAACGGATGTAGTCTGGGCTGGTTGACATGGTCCATGGTTGGGTCGATTCGTGTTGGTGAACCAGGTTGGCGCTCGTCCTGCTTTGTGCCCACGGAGGGATCCTGCCTCTATTTCATGAACGACAGCGGTTCGCGGAGAGGGGTGCTTCGCAGAACAGGCCACGTGCCGTTATCATGGGACCGGTCCCCGGACCGATCGGTCATTTTCATATTTCTTGGGTTCTCTTCATATTTTTTCCCAATTCATTGAGGGATATTGGGTATAATACCTAAGGGAATTCTCATTCTCCTTTGCGGATTTTTCAGGACCCAAAAAATTCCCTCTATAGGAATGGGGTCCGATCGGAACAAAGAGGAGGTCATTACGATGTAGAGTGGTCCTGAAACTCGAATGGTTTGCGGAAGGGGAGTGGACCCGGTAGGAGACCACGCCTATAAATACGGGGGCCCTTCCTTTGTCTTCTGCCGGATTCATTGCAAAACTAGAGATCTCTTGCTTTTTGTCTCCATGCACTCATTCCTTCGTGAAACGCCTCTTCTGCGAACTTGTTGCCACCTCCGCGAACCATTCCTTGTTCGTGGCCGCCTTCACCTGTGGACCAATCTCCCAACCACGAACTAACACTTTTAATTAATTAAAAAATAAGTCACAACGGGCCACATAGTGACTCACTCTGTGGTTTTGGTGGTCTGTGAACTGAAATCTTTCAGACATTGAAAATTTATTAAGTCTTTTGAACCTAATTATTTAAATCCGGGATTATGATTCCACGGAGCAACCTGGTTCGCGATTTTCTGGCCAACGCTCCGTGGGCCAGAGTACCATGGACCTCTTCAGCGCATGGTTGGTTCGTGGGATGCAGTCATCGTGAACCATATTTTTAGGCCTGCTTGCAGACCTCGTCACGAAGGCTTCTTGACTCCTTTTCCATATGCATGGTATTTGTGTCGAATTTTTTTTATTCTGGACTAACCATTTTCCTGGTTTTTATAATGCAAGGAGAAATCATGGTTTCCACTCGCCCTGCACTGAGGCCTCCTGTCGAGACTCTCCCAATTGGAGATAAAGGCTTGAAGGATGTGGCCAGATCTATTAAGGATGGAATCTACCACTCCCCCCAGTGCTCCTTTCTTGCCGATCCGCTCTGAGGGAGGACCGACTGATGGCTCATCGGTCAAAGCGACTCAGTGGATTTTCCTCTCCCGGCCCCTCTACGTCTGAAGTTCATATGGGCCCAAACAACTTGGATGTGGATTAAGATGAACCTGTGGCTTTGGGTCTTAGAAAGAATGCTACTGAAATTTTTCTGTCCATTACCGGACTCAACAACTTGATTCCCAATCCCAAACTAGGGTATGAAGCTTCAGACCTTCCAGCTTCGGAACCCTCTTCTATCGTGCATATATATGTGCTGATTTCAATTCCAGACTTCGTCCCCGTGCCACCTAGTGAGGATACCAATGATATTCATGTCACGGAGGACCACTAAGCAGTGTGCAGGTGGGTCTAGCCCCATATTTGTGAGATTTATGCCGAAACTCTTCTGGCTGAAATGGCAACTAAAACTGAAGATCTCCGACAACTCTTCCTGGGTTTGGGGTCAGGTGGCTTTGACTATCAGCAGTTTCATTATCTCGCTTTCCAGGTGGTCAATTCTTGTGGGGAAGTTTCCTCTTGTGAACACAAGATTTCTCACCACACTACCTCTCATTGCATTACCCAATCCCTTCAGGAGGCCATGATGAAGCTCCATCAGCTGATAACACAGGAGGCAGGCTCTCAAGATCACGTGACCGCCCTATCTACTGAGTTGCATGAATGAGAAGCTCAAGCAGTGATGTGGAGGGATTAGTTGTCAAATCTTACTGGTAACCTTGAAGCCACCAGAAAAAGGATAAATGACCTCTAAACGATAGTAAAGCATACTCGTTCAGTGGCCGAAGTTGAGGCCAAGGAGTATGTCGTGCTGGAGCAGACTTGCAATAACCTTTGCCGCACGGTTGTCGATCTGATGGAGAGAGTGAGCCAGGCTTCTTTATGACTGTCAGAGCCATTCCTGTACACTATGTTTTTCTCACCCCCTCTTTTTTTATTGATGTGAGGGAGAGGCCCCAGCTTGTGGACGTCCTCCCTTTTTGTTCAAATGGAATACAATCTATGTCAATCTTTCCTTGCTGTAAAATTTGATTATCACTGGAATAGTTGTTGTGTAAATAACAACTCACTGAATCAGAATTAATCATAATTTAGGAAAATAGAAAAAAACTCTAACTTTTTCCTGGATCATGGGATCCAGTGAGTGTAGTTTGACTATTGCTAGGGTTCTGCATAAAAACCCAACAAAATTTTTGTCTTTTCTTTTAATAATCTAATTTTTCTTGGGACCATTTGGTGTGGACCCAGTTGGTATGGTTTGGATTTTTCTTAGGTCTCCCATTTCGGGTTTTTTGGCTTAACATGTAACACCCCAGGCTTCCATGGTACACTTCTATTTCAATAATGCAATATCTTGCATTGTACGCAAGTTCGAGATTCTAACACACCGCGACCAATCAAAGTAACCGTTATGAATAATAATACCCACTTTTGGAAATTATATAAATTTAATATTTAAAAATTGAATTCATCTTTGGATTCGTAATATCGAAATTAGCCTATGTTGAATTTTTGGTATTTTTCTGAGAACATCCAATTTTTTATTAATAGTGAAAAATACTTAAAAACCACTTTTTAAATCAAAATAATTTATAGTGATAAATTATCCTATTGAATGGTTATAAAGTATAATTAGAATATAATTTAACCATTTTATCCAATGGCGGTCATTAGTATTTATTTCACATTGAAATTGGACATAAAAAATTTTCAATCTTTTGATTGATATTGTTTCTTAAAAACATGCTATTTGTTTTGAAAACGGAAATTAATTATTAAATTAATTAATGCAACTTATATGTTTTGAATTTCTGTAAAATATACATCATTTTTGAATTTGAAATATAAAATATATCTTAGGGTGAAATTTTGGTATTTTTATGAAAAACGTCAATTTTTTATGAATAGTGAAACCACGAAGTGGTAGTTAAAAAACAGATTTTTCGTTTAAATGTAACTTTACCACTTCCATGATTTAATTTTAAAATATCTGAAAAACATGGTTGTCATTATGAAGTAAAATGTGGATCTAATGGGATTAAAATAATTTTTTGGTGAATAGTAACTTTTAGGTTTTATTAATCACGATTAAAGGTAATTAGTGTAATTTAAGGTAAATATAATGATATAATAATATGAAATTACCTTTACACTTGTCCTACACTTATTTTATGAGTAATGGCCGACCAATAAAATTCATGGGTAAACTTGGGGGCCCCATGGAGCCACTTTGGTAAGAAAATGACATTAATAACTTTGTATTTAAAGTAAAAAAAAGTGTCACAAACATGTACTCTTTTACTAAAACAATTTTTACATGGGGTTATAAAAGTCATATTTTTGACTATAAGTATTCATTGTAAGGATACAAAGATTTCCTACATCATATTAGTTTTCTTATAATTTTTAGACATTAAATAATTTAAATTTCTATGACACCATGATGATGCAGCGATTACCTCATTAAATAACGATTTAAATAAAATGAAATGATAATGTAAAATATAATACTTACACTTGTCAAAAACCTATTGTATGAGTATATTTAGAACCCTTATCACCTTATCCACGAAATATATAATTGTGGGACCTTTAAAATCTGAAACTCATTATATAATAAGGAAACATTTCTTGACTTTCCAAAAGTGCCCCTCCTCTCCTCTTATAAAAGGCCCCCACCTCTACCACCATATTCACACATTCAAAGCCATTTGTCTCAGACAAACTATGCCCAAATACTCTCTCAACATCCCTATATTACTCATATAATCCTTGCTTTGGTAATATGTCTTCCCAAGTAAGCCTTTGGCTCAAATCAAAAAGAGTTACCCGATTTTAAGGTAATGTCTTCTTTTATGTTCTTTTGTTTTATTTTGCTTCTCCAACCCCTTAAACTCTTTTTATTAATTTCTTTTGTAACTAAATAATTATATTAAATATACTAGGATGTTTTATGATAAGTATTTTATTAACACTTACACACACCTTCATCTAATGGTTAAAGAACATACTGTTTCTGTGGGTGGCGAATTACTGCCTCACAAAATGATGATTGTTCAATATTCTTTTAACACATCTCATGGTGGCCATTAATATGTCACTATATTTATATATGATATTTATTATGTTTATATTTTCCTTATGCTTCTGTATTTTTCATTTATGTCATACCTTTATGATTTCCATTATGGGTAAACACGATAATTTCATTTTAGGAAGTGCAGACTACCGCCCCCCCCCCCAAAGTGATTTGATTCGTTAATGATATATGTGGGATGTATAAATGATGGAGTAAATTATATTATATATGATATTATACTGGAATTATTATATACCTTTATATCATTATGATTTCATTCCATTAAATACGAAATAGAAATGATTGTAGTATTCATGCGTACGCACGGCCTACCGTCTCCATAAACGGTGCATTTCATTTCTTAACTCTAAATGTTATGTAATATTATAAATTCATATATATACAGGATATATATGATATATATGATATCTACATCAGGAATATAATTCTGGATATAATTTATATTTTACCACATGAACAACTTGTTATTATAATAAGTTTATTTTTGACTCAAGTACCAAAGATCGAAAAAACGACCGTTATTAACTTAAATAATTACATAATGTTCATAAAATGGTAATAAGTGATATAAAAGGAATAATGAACTTGAAAAGGGTTCTTAAGAAATTAGAAATTAACTCTATTTTATTATTTAGGAGGTTAAAGAACGGTCGAGTCAAGTCGGACATAAGGTAAGGGAACTTATTAACCCAATTTCCGTTCTTTGGGTTGATCTTATCTTTCCTGTTTATGTTATTCCTTGATTATGTGAGAAATTAACTTTTATGTATTTATACTTTCGTTATGTGTGTTTATTTCTAATACACATAATTTATCTATTTTATTTACAAAATGATAATGGTAAGGGACTTCGTCTCAATCTCCTTTCATTGAGGCATATTTTTTTTATACATAACTTTCTTGAATACGGTGTATACACCCCTCTGACATTTACCATTATTCAAAAGGAATCATTTTTATATGAAGCATTTTACTAAATGAAAAAAAGGAATGTTTTTTTTGTCGTTCGTATGCGGCGACAACGAGTTCTCCACCGTCGTGACCATTATTTGAGTTTCGGCTTCCTCTACAAGCCATAACTTTTTTTAAATTAAAAATAAATACCAAGTTTTACTTTTCTTTTATTTTGGTATTGAAAATGGTTTTATTATATCAATGTGTTGTATTGAAATATTGTGATTGAAATGTGGAAATGTTATGTTTCCTTTATGCATGTTTTATGTGACACGATTATGTTATGGTTGAGGATATGTATGAACCTTTTAATATAAGGAATGAATTGGACTTAGTAAGTGACAGGTGGAGCCTGCTATAGCTCCTCGATGCATCAGTAGGTCTCATGAGACTATATAGTGTCTTGGAACAAGGCCTTGACAAAATCTTATTTGTATTATTGGCACGAGGCATTGACTATGTGGTTATCATAGTCTGGCATTATGTATTCCATCATTATGAAAGTGGTTATTGATATTGAATGTGATTATTCGACTAGTATAATATCCATGTGAATAATTAAATGAAATTATTTCATTTTATTTTTTCAATATTATGCTGAAGATCATGTTTAAAAGGATTTTGTTTTAGTTATACATTGCCTTAAATGTTTATGTTTATTTATGAACGTTTCCGCTGTATTGTTATCCTTACTGAGCATATGAGCTCACCCCTTTCTAGGTTTTATTTTCCTAGGATGTGAAGAAATATTTTATGAATGACCTATAGGGATAGTCTAAAGGGAATAGGAGTGTGGACTATGGAGACATTGTTATTGTGATTTTTCAGTTTATGATGTAATGTAACATTTATGAATGTATCTAGTGTTTCCAAGGTTACTAAACTAATCGGTCTTTTGAGACTTGATCTTTTGTGATCATGCCAATGTTACCTAATAATGCACCAACTCTGGGTAACTGGGTTTAGGGCATTACAGTTGGTATCAGAGGCAGTTTAGTACTATCCTTGGAAGATAGATTTAGAAAAACTCTGATTAGAGAACATAGCCCTAAGATAGACTTTGAGGATTATTATAGAAGAACTTCCTAGAATTTTGGTATTATAAAGATTTTGTGAGTTTTTTAAGAAATACATCCCTGTCTAGATACAAGCAGGTAGAGGTGGCTTTGGCATAGATGTACCTAGGGGTAAAACCCGAAAACACCGCTTTGAGCTAGACTAAAACAGGAACTGGTGCACGACAACGGGACTATCTTCACTCTTGGTAACGACACTCCGGGAGGATATGCTTAGGATAACACTCAATTTCTTTACAAACAACTATGAAGGGATTATGAGTATATAATTCCTCAAAGAAAACATTTTTATGATTATGGATTATATCCATAAATAATTCAATTTATGTTAAGAGTTTTGAATGTTTGTTATTATGTATTTTGATTCATAAACTAATCTAGTTTATGCCATTGTTTACAAATGGCGCCTAGTGGAAGGAATGGAAACTGTATCAATGCACACACTCCATGTAGGGATTTCCCTCCTACTCAAGATAATTATAGTGGGGCTGGTGATACAACTGGTGCTGATCAACTTATCACCATACTGGGACAACTCACTCAGGTTATGAATAATAACCTTACTCGTATGGAGCACCATGATCCGCAACGTGGAGGATAAATGTTATATCGTTTCATGAGGAAACAACATACAACATTTAATGGGGGTACAAATCCATTAGTATCTGAGAAATGGATAAACTCTTAGTGAAAATATTCCATGCCCTAGGGTGTAGCGAAAGGGACAAAGTTGTCATGGTAGTTTACCTTCTCAATCGAGATGTCGATCAATGGTGGTCGCTGATTCAAAACACAAAATAAGATGAAGATGTATCACGTATGGAATGATGGGAGTTTAAGGAAATTTTCTTAGAAAAATACTTTCCACGTGACCATCGAGAAGATATAGAAAGGCAATTTCTGAGTCTGAGGCAGATGGAGGATGAGAATGTCTCAAAGTATGAGGCTAACCTTACAAGGATAGAGATGAATGCTGCAGATTATATACGTAACCCAAGAAGTAAGATTGATCATTTATTTGATGTGTTAAAACCGTTTCTCCGTCAAGCCTTAGTCTCACAATCATTCTCATCATACGAAGATATTGTCTCATGTGCTATCAAGACAGAAAAGGAATTCACTAAATCTTATGACAATAATGTAAAGCAAGATAAGAGGATAACGGTGGAACAAGAGACAGATAATGGGAAAAAGGGAATAAAGGATTTTCCATTATGCGATAATTGTGGGAAGAATCACCCCGGTACATCCATTAAAGGAATGGGAGTTTGTTATAAATGTGGAGAAAAAGGTCACCAGGCTCATGATTGCAAGGGAAAGAAAGAGGCTATCAATGTTTAATGATACAATTTTAGGGAAATACGACATTATGAAAATGAATTTCTTAAGCATCAGGGAAACTTACCTCAGAAAAGGCCAAGGGATTAAGGCCAATATTATGTTGTTACTACAGTTGAAGTGGAATAATTAATTTATTTGTGAATTTGGACTCAAGTATTATATTATGGTTATAAGAATAATGTGATATATATAATGATTGTACTACAGTACTTGTTATTTTCATTAAGGTTTTAATATGATGAAGGTAATCATATTTTTAGTATGTGACAATAAGAGAAACATTACTTTGTTTGGGGAATATGATGTTACAATTGATTTTGGAATTTAGATACCTTTTAGAGAAAGTCTACACAAAGGTATTTTAGATAACTATAAAGTTTAGAATGGATTATGTTGAAATTTGGATAGTATGGTTTATGGATAAAATGTTTCTGAAGATTATTTTTGGAATATTGTAATACTAATGTTTTAGGAAAAGGACAACCTGCATGTTGGGGGATAACCCGTCGTGTCGGACAAAGCTGCAGAAATTGAACCCACAACCATAGTGCGACAGGGCTTTATTACCTAACACTAGCCTACGGGAAGTCCCTGGTTGTTAAAAAATAGTTTCCCTAATCTAAATGGTATTTTTTAATATTTGGGACCCTGTACAATAAGGATAAATATAATATTTTTGAATTCTATTATCTTTTTTAGGGAAAGACTGGTTTGTGGTAGAAATTAGTTGAAGGTTGAAACTATACTTATCAAGTATAAATATATATATATATATATATATACCTCTCCTTTATTCTATTAATAAATTCATTCTTAAACCTTAGGGAAGGGATTTTAAAATAAAAATGCGTTATCCTAATACCTTTTGTTTTGTTGAAATGATGATATTTTAAATCACCATAGATTGATGGCTTTTAGACCCTCAATTTTACAATTGTTTGTGATTGATGACCTCAATAACTCCCTATAAATATTTACATTTTTCCTCCAATTATATGCCTCTAATTTCCACCAATGTTCTCCTAATCAAGATCATAATTTGGTGGTGACTTTTTCATTTCCCTTTCCCTCTTATTAAGGCTAAATTTTATTATCCTTATTTCCGATGTGGGTTTTCCACAAATCTATTTTCTACTTTCAACCATTTATTTTCAAAGAGCAATTTCAAATTGAGAGGATTTAATTTATTGAAGGAGGGTATAATGTAACACCCCAATATTCCCCGGTACACTTTTCCTTCAATAACGCAATAGCTTGCATTGTACCCAAGTTCGAGATTCTAACACACTATGACCAATCAAAGTAGCCATTATGAATAGTAATAACCACTTTTGGAAATTATATAAATTTAATATTTCAAAATTGACTTCATTTTTGGATTCATAATATCGAAATTATCCTATGTTGAATTTTTGGTATTTTTCTGAGAACATCCAATTTTCGATGAATAGTGAAAAATACTTAAAAACAACTTTTTTAATCAAAATAATTTATAGTGATAAATTATACTATTGAGTGGTTTTAAAGTATAATTAGAATATAAATTTACCATTTTATCCAATGGTGTTCATTACAATTAATTTCCCTTTGAAATTGGACAAAAACTATTGTCAATCTTTTGATTAATATTGTTTTTTAAAAACACGCTTTTTGTTTTGACAATGAGAATTAATTATTAAATTAATTAATGAAATTATATGTTTTTAATTTTTTAAAATAAACATCATTTTTTAATTCAGAATATCAAATATAGCTTAGGGTGATTTTTTGGTATTTTTCTGAAAAACTTCAATTTTTGATGAATAGTGAAACCACTAAGTGGTTGTCAAAAAACTGATTTTTCTATTAAATGAAACTCTACCACTTCTATTATTTGATTTTCAAAAATCTGACATACATGGTTTTCATTAGGAAGTAAAATGTTGTTCAATGGGATTAAAATAATGTTTTCCAGAATAGTAACTTTTATGTTTTATTAATCGTGATTAAAGGTAATTAGTGTAATTTAAGGTAATATAATTATATAATAATATGAAATTAACTTTACACTTGTCCTACACTTATTTTATGAGTCATTTATGACCAAGAAAATCCATGGGTCAACTTGGGGGACCCCTGGAGCCACTTTGTTACGAAAATGACATTAATAACTTTTTATTTAAAGTAAAAAATAAAAGTGTCACAAACATGTATTGTTTTAATAAAATACTTTTTACATGGGGTTATACAAGTAATATTTTTGACTATAATTATTAATTTGAAAGATAAAAATATTTCCTACATCATAGTATTTTATTATTATTTTAATACATTAAATAATTTACATTTTATATGACACCATGATGATGCAACAATTACCTAATTAAATAACGATTTAAACAAAATGAAAATATAATGTAAAATATAAGACATAAACTTATCAAAAGCCTATTTTATGAGTATATTTAGAACCCTTATCACCTTATATTATAAATATATAATTTTTGGTCCTTTAACATCCGAAACTCATTATATAATAAAGTAGCATTTCTTGACTTTCCAAAAGTGTCCCTCCTCTCCTCTTATAAAAGGCCCCCACCTCTACCACCTTATTCACACATTCAAAGCCATTTGGCTCGGCCAAAATATTCCAAAATACTCTCTCAAATTCACTATGTTACTCCTAGAAGCCTTAATTTGGACAGAAGTCTTCCCAAAGAATCCTTTGGCTCAAATCAAAAAGAGTTACCCGATTTTAAGGTAATGTCTTCTCTTATGTTCTTTTGTTTATTTTGCTTCTCCAACCCCTTAAACTCTTTTTATTCCATTATTTTGTAATAACACAAGTATATTAAATATATTAGTATTTTGTTTTGACAATTATTTGATGTAAACTTACACACACCTTCATCTAATGGTTAAAGAATATACTGTTTCTGTGGGTGGCGAATTACTGCCTCACGAAATGATGATTGTTCAGTCTTCTTTTAAAACCTCTGATGGTGGCCATTAAGATGTCACTATATTTATATATGATATATATTATGTTTATTTTTTACTTATGCTTCTATAATTTTCATTTATGGCATACCTTTATGATTTCTATTATGGTTAAATGCCATAATTTTATTTTAAGAAGTGTGGACTACCGCCCCCTCAAAGTGATTTGAATCGTTAATGCCATATGTGGGATGTATAAAGGATGGAGTAAATGATATTATATATGATATTATAATGGAATTATAATATACCTTTATATCATTATGATTTCATTTCATTAAATACGAAATAGAAATGAAAGCAGCGTTCATGCGTACGTACGGCCTACCGTCTCCATGAACGGTGAATTTCATTTCTTTCCTATAAATGTTATATGATATAATAAATTCATATATATACTGGATATATATGATATATATGATATCTACATTAGGAATATAATTCTGGATATAATGGATATTTTACCACATGAACAACTTGTAATTATAAGAAGTTTATTTTTGACTCAAGTACCAAAGATCGACAAAACGACCGTTATTAACTTAAATAATTACTAAATGTTCATAACATGGTAATAAGTGATATAAATGGAATAATGAACTTGAAAAAGGTTCTTAAGAAATTATAATTTAACTCTAGTTTACTATTCAGGTGGTTAAAGAACAGTCAAGTCAAGTCAGACACAAGGTAAGGGTACTTCGTAACACAATTTTTGTTCTTTGGGTTGATCTTCTCTTTCTGGTTTATGTTATCCCTTGATTATGTGAGAAATTAATTTTTATGTATTTATACATTCTTTATGTGTGTTTATATTTAATACACATAAAATATCTATTCTATTTACAAAATGATCTTGTAAAGGGACTTCGTCTCAATCTCCTTTCATTGAGGCATGTTTTGTTTTATACACAACTTTCTTTTATACGGTGTATAAACCCCTTTAACTTTTACCTTTATTAAAAAAGAATCCATTTTATACGAAGCATTTTACTAAACAACAAAAAGGAATGTTTTTTTTCATACGTATGTGGTGAAAACGACTTCTCCGCCGCCTTGACCATTATTTGAGTTTCGGCATCCTCTACAAGCCATAACTTTTTTTAAAATGAAAAATAAATACCATGTTTTACGTTTTTTTTATTTTGGTATTGAAAATGGTTTATTATTTCAATGTGTTGTATTGATATCTTGTGATTGAAATGTGGAAATGTTATGTTTCCTTTATTCATGTTTTATGTTATACGATTATGTTATGTTTGATGATATGTTTGAACCATTTCATATAAGGAATGCATTGGGCTTAGTAAGTGACGGGTGGAGCCCGCTATAGCTCCTCGATGAATCGGTAGGTCTCATGAGACAAATTACTGTCTTGGAACGAGGCCTTGACAAAATCTTATTTGTAGTCTCGGCACGAGGCCTTGACTATGTGGTTATGATAGTATGGAATTATGCATTCCATCATTATGAAAGTGGTTATTGATATTGCATGTGATTATTCAGCTAGTAGAATATCCATGTGAATAAGTAAATGGCATTATTTCATTTTATTTTTGTCATATTATGTTGAAGATCAAGTTTAAAAGGCTTTTGTTTTAGTTATACATTTCCTTAAATGTTTATGTTTATTTATGGATGTTTCTGATGTATTGTTATCCTTAATGAGCATCTGAGCTCACCCCTTTCTCTGTTTTATTTTCCTAGGATGTGAAGAAATATTTTATGACTGACCTACAGGGATAGTCTGAAGGGGATATGAGTGTGGACTATGAAGAATATGTTATTGTGATTTTTCACTTCATGATGTAATGTAACATTTATGAATGTATCTAGTGTTTCTAAGGCTACTAAACTAATCGGTTTTTTGAGACTTGATAATTTGTGATCATGCCAATGTTACGCAATAATGCACTGAATTTGGGTAATTCTGGTCAGGGCGTTACATAACCGGCTTTTCCCCTCTTTTTTTAGCGGTTTAAAGCTCTTCCAACAAGACTATCATTATTGATGTTTTAGGTTGAACATCTTTGACCAGATATGGTGGGATGATGGATCCAATGAGGTTAGGTTGATATAAGATGTCTCAATATCCTTCAAACACATGTGGGGGGAGCATGTTTAGATTTTAACGACATTCAGGGCAAGTCTCAAGGCATGGGAGTCGTATTGGCACGCGGAGGTAGGAAGAGAACTGCATAAGGATATCTTGCCTATGGTAGATGGGCAAGGAGAGATAAATATGAAGAGCCGTTGAGGGAATGGTAAGCATAGTTGTGCAAAGGTGTCCTTAAGTCAATGACTCTCCATTTCTGTTGGCCTTAGGACTTCATGGAAGGACAGCTAATGGAAACCACCATGGGGGGCTTAGAGAATTATGAAAACCACCAAGGGTGGATCGAAAAGGGTGTGTGACATCTGAAAGGTTTTTAGAACATTTTTGTCAATCAGGAGTGTGGAGGACAGGTTCCCGTCCTACACATTTATCTATTGTAAAGGATTGTTGGAGCATGGTGCAGTTTAAAGTCATGCAGCTGGGACATTATCTAGAATCGAACAGCTTCTCCTAGTTCTCGGTAATCTCGTCAGAGATGTTCCAGCATATTTAGGCAGGGTCGTGAAAGAGGATAGTAAACTATAGCTCAGAGGGTCTCCAAATCTCGGGATAGACATGGGGGCTCATGGGCCAGGAGGCATATTGTGAGAAGCATTGTCTAAAGAAATCATACCTTTGGTAGATGGGCCAAGGGCGATCAATATGCAGAGCCGCTAAGGGCATGGTATGCATAGTCATGAAAAGGTGTCCTTGGGCCAATGATTTCATTCTCCCGATAGCCGAGAAACTTCATGGAAGTTGAGATTTGGGACCACGAGGGGTGGCTTATGATAATTCAGCTTTTTCTGAGTAAAGAGTATGGTTTATGAGGAGAGGGTGTCAGGATACGGAAGAAACATCTAGGATAAATTTCCCAAGAATGGGTGAAGTCATTCCTACTAACGCTGGTGTGAGAGGGTGGTTTGTGCAGGTCTGACCCATGCACTGAGGGACAGAGACAAGCCTTTGTTCTTTACTGAACCCATGACAGGTTTGACTATGTAGTTTAACGTCATGCAGTAAAGACGATGAGCATTATTAAAGGATGTTGTGCAGTTTATCTTCATGCAGTGGGGATGGGGGAATTTTTGCCGATGCTATGTAGTTTTAACGTCGTGTAGTGAAGAATATGGGCATTTTTAAACCAATGAAAATGCTTGTAGTTAGAGGCATTTCCCTGAATGTTTAATTCTTGGTCTTTGCAGCTTTATGCCAAGCGGCCAAGTTGTTCCGTCCATTTTAACGCCACGCGGTAAGGACATAGTTGCAAAGACCACTCTTGATCATAATGTAACTGGGATTGAACATCTCGGAATGCCCAAGACGTGGAAAGGGGTTGATGATGTAAATCATGGTTCTGGGTCATCTTGGATCTTGATAAGTTATATTGGGACCCTAAGTCTAGTTAGCATAAGGACCTAGGATGAGTACCACCTGAGGAAAGCTTGCCTTTGGTAGATGGGCCAGGGGATATCAATATGCAGATCTGCGGAGGGAATGGTATGCATAGTCTTGAAAAGGTGTCCACGGGTCGATAACTTTCCACTTACGATGGCCGTGAATGGTTATGAGGATCTGTGATTGTCCAGGCCACGAAGTCTGTCATTTGGTAAGAAAATATCTGAACATGTCAGGCATATTTAGCCCTGGTTGCTATTAAAGCTTAGAGAGCTCCCTGCAGTGATTTATCTTGCGTTCGGGGGTATACCTTCACTCCATGAAGTTTAACGTCATGCGGTAAGGACGAATTACTCATATTTTAGAGGTCATAGAGATCAAACCATTGGGTGACTAATGCTATAGTCACTCGAAGGATAACTAAGTTACCATGCTCTGATATACTCTAAACAGGATGGGGATGAAGGTTGTAAACGTCAAATCTAAGGTTTCCCGGATTAGGAGATATGGTGTTGGGGCTCTAAGGACAGTAAGGGAATGGAGCTAGGAAGAGTATGGCCTGAGGAAATATTGTCTTTGGTAGATGGGCTAGGGGCTATCAATATGCAGTTCCACTGAGGACATGGTATGCATAGTCATGAAAAGGTGTCCACGGTTCGATAAATTTCCACTTCTGATGGCCGTGAATGGTTCTGAGGATCCACGATTGTCCAGGCCACGAAGTCTGTCATTTGTTAAGAAAATATCTGGACATGTCGGACATATTCGGCCCTGGTTGTTGTTAAAGCTTAGAGAGCTCCCTGTGCTGATTTATCTTGCACGCAGGGGTATACCTTCACTCCATGCAGTTTAACGTCATGCGGTAAGGACGGAGTACTACTAATTTAGTGGTCATAGAGCTCAGACCATTGGGTGACTATTTCTATAGTCACTCAAAGGATAACTAAGTTACCATTCTCTGATATACTCTGAACAGGGTGGGGGATGAGGGTTGTAAACTACAACTCCGAGGTTTCCCAGATTAGGAGATGTGGTGTGGGGGTTCTGAGGCCATTAAGCATATGGAGCTAGGAAGAGTATCGCCCAATGAAATCTTGCCTTTGGTAGACAGGCCAGGGGCTATCAATATGCAGAGCCACTGAGGGAATGGTATGAATAGTCATGAAAAGGTGTCGACGAGTCAATAAATTTCCACATCCGATGGCCATGAATGGTATGAGGATCCCCGATTGTCCAGGCCACGAAGTCTGTCATTTGGTAAGAAAATATCTAGACCTGTCTGGCATATTCGGCCCTGGTTGCTGAAAATGCTTAGAGATCTCCCTATACTGATTTATCTTGCGTGCGGTGGTATACCTTCACTCCATGCAGTTTAATGTCATACGGTATGGACGAAGTACTCCTAGTTTAGCGATCATAGAGCTCGGGCCATTGGGTGCCTATTGCTGCAGTCACTTGAAGGATAACTGAGTTACCATGCTCTGATATATTCTGAACAGGGTGGGGGATGAAGGTTGTAAACTGCAACTCTGAGGTTTCCCGGATCAGTAGATGTGATGTGGGGGCTCTGAGGCTGGTAAGCGTAAGGATCTAGGAAGAGTATATCCAGAGGAAATCTTGCCTTTGGTAGACGGGCCAGTAGCTATCAATATGCCGAGCTACTAAGGGCATGGTATGCATAGTCAGGAAAAGGTGTTCCCGAGTCGATGAATTTCCATTTCTGATGGCCATGAATGATTATGAAAATATGAGATTTCTCACAGTACAGAGTTTGGAATGCAGGGATAATGGTGTCCGAGCATACAAGAAACATATTCACTGCAATTTTCCATTGAGTCAAAGTAGCATAGCCCTGGATTGAAGTTGGTAGATTCATGTCTTCATGTGAACCACGGGCAGATACATAGGACAACCATGTAGGGATACCCTGGAAATGTTTGGATGTGAATAGGGGGACGAACTAGTAAACCACTGCCCCATAAATTTCTGGATTGGGAGATATGATATTGGGGCCATGATACTAGTAAGTGTGCAGAGCTAGGAAAAGTATCGCCTGAGGAAATCATGCCTTTGGTAGACGGGCCAGTGGCTATCAATATGCAGAGCTGCTGAGGGCAGGGAATGCATAGTCATGCAAAGGTTTCCACTGGTTGATGACTTTCCTCTTCCAATGGCCATGAATGGTTGTTAATATCCATAATTATCTGGGCCGTGGAGTCTGATGTATGGAGGGGATGCATCCAAATTCACAAAGAGTATTTCCATCTCGTTTCTCCATATACCTTGGATGGGTCTCGATGAATTCCGTGCAGTTTTAACGTCATGCGGTAAGGACGAAGCCCATGCAGTTTTAACGTCATGCGGTGAGGATGAAGAATACACCCCATACAGAACTGGTCCATACACGGGGGAAGATGGCATTTTTTTAATGGCAGGGCCAGGGTGGGAAGCCCTGACATCACTACGTATCCTGTGAGGGTAGGAATCAAATCACGCATAGTTCTTTGAAGGTGGTACACCCCGTGCAGGGTTAGTCCATACACGGGGGAAAGGGCATTTATTTTATTTCATTTGGGGATGGTTGGGCCAGGTTGAGGGACCCTAGCATCAATAAGTATCCTGAAAGGGTAGGAATCAAGTCTCACATAGTTCTATAAAGTCTGTTCAGTTTAACGTCGTGCGGTGAGGATGAAGAATAAACCTCGTGCAGGTCTGGTCCGTACATGGGGGAGAGAGAATTTTTTTTAATGGCTTGGCCAGGATGGGGAACCCTGGCATTACTACATATCCTTCAAGGGCAGGAATCAAGCGTCACGTAGTTCTTTGGGTAATACACCTCGTGCGTGTATGGTCCGTATGGGGTAAGGGGGTATTGTTTTCTTTATTTGAGGTGGCTGGGCCAGGGTGTGGGATTCTGGCATCACCAAGTATCCTGTGAGGGTAGAAATCAATCCTCACGTAGTTCTCTGAATAAAAATACACCCCGTGCAGGTCTGGTCCATACACGGGGTAGAAGGGGTATTTATTATTTTTTTTTACACTTATCTGTGCATTTTAACGTCGTGCGGTAAGGACGAGGAATACACCCCGTGCAGGGTTGGTCCGTACAAATGGGTAGAGGGAATTTTTAACTTTTATTCGGGGGTGGATGGGCCAGAATGTGGAACCCTGGTGTCGCTACATATCCCACGACAGCAGCAATCAAGCCGTATAGAGTTCTATAAAATAAGTATACCCCGTGCAGGGCTGGTCCATACACAGGGGAAGGGAACATTTCTAACTTTTATTATGTAGTGGTTGGGCCAGAATGGGGAACCCTGGCGTTGCTACATATCCCTCGAGGGCAGGAATCAAGAAGTACGTAATTCTATTAATGAAGTACACCCCATGCAGGGATAGTCCAAACATGGAGGACGGGGACATTTTTTTTAATTTTATTCCATTTGGGAGTGGATGGCCCGAGAAAGGGGATCTCGGCGTCACTACGTATCCTGCGAGGGCAATAATCAAGATGTACGTAGTTCTCTTTGGAGTACACCCCATGCAGGTCTTGTCCATACACGGGGGAAAGGGGTATGTTTAAAACATTTTATTCATGAAGTTTAACGTTGTGTGGTATGGAAGAGGGATACACCCCATGAAGGTCTTGCCCATATATGGGGGAAAGGTATTTTTAAATATTCTTATCTGGGGGTGGCTAAGCCAGGATGGGGAACCCTGGCATCGCTGCGAATCCTATGAGGGTAGGAAACAAGTCATACGTAGTTCTCTAAAATTTGTGCAGATTAACGTCGTGTTGTGAGGATGAAATACTCTTAGTTTATAGTCATATAGTTTGTATTGTTTGGTGCTTGGCAGTTTAAAATCTTGCATCTCGGACAATAAATTCTTTTAGTTATTATGCGAAATAATTCTTCAGTAATCTCGCATTTTTGGGGGCGGTGGTGAATTGCATGTCCATGGAGATCAGGGCATAGGCTCCATTGGATTAGACCTTGTGTATAACATATGGTCCCTCAAACATGGGATCTAAATTTGGAGGATTCTTTTTGGGTATCATTAGGCTCTGGAGGACAAAAACCAATTCTTCTTCCATGAAAGACCAAAGACAGACATCTTTATTGAAGGCTCGTGCAATCTGGTTCTGGTATACTTCCAGATGGTGCATAGTGTGCACCCGCTTCTCGTCTAGCTGCTCCAATTTACCTAGACGCTTTTCTGATTTCTCATCATTGGATAATTGATCACAAACATCAACACGGGGTTAGGGAAATTGGAGATCAATGGGCAGAACCGCTTCTCTTATGTATACTAATGAGTACGGAGTAGCCTGAGTAGCGGTAAAGATTGTGGTTCGGTATGCCCACAATGCATGGAGGAGTTTATATGTCCATGACTTCTTGTCTATGATCGCCATTTTCTAGAGAATGTTTGACAGGGTCTTGTTGAAAGCTTCTATCTGTCTGTTGGCTGCTGCGTGGTAGTGGGATGAGTGGTTAGCCATGATACCATACTCTTGGTATAGTTTATCAAATTAAACAAAGCAGATGTTGGTGTCGTTATCCGTCAGTATGGTATGAGGGACACCAAATCTTGTGATGATATTGGTTTTCACAAAGATGAAAAATTTTTTTGCCCCCACTTCATTAAGGGGTATAGCTTCTACCCATTTGGAAAAAGAAGACGGTTTTTGTGAGGATATACTTCAGCGATTTTGATGTGGCGGGAGGATATGGTCCCATGAAATACATTCCCCATATAGAAAATGGCCAGGAGTACTTGGCTTGATGAAGTAACTCTAGGGGTTGGTGTATGAAGTTGGCATGAATTTGGCATGAGTGGCATTTTGCAGTAAAGCATTCGCAATCTCGTGCCACTGTGGGCCAATAGTACCCAAGCCTTCAAACTTAATGGGAATGCTTGGACGATGATTGATGTGCTCCATATAATCCGGCATGAACATCAGTCATGACGGCAGTAGTTTCTTCTCCATCAATGCATCCGAGGAGGACTCCATCGAGGCCTCTTTCGTAGAGGACCTCTTGCTGACTCGCGCCGCCATATAGGAAAAAGTTGATTTACCCTCTCCATATTTTCTCTCATTCAGCCCCATCTGATAAATTTTCTCCCTGCTGAATGTAGCTTTCAATGGGGGTAAACCAGCCTGTGGCGGGAGCATATGGCTTAGGGACATGACTGATTTCATGGATTTCCTCCATCTTAGTCTGGACAAATGGCAAGACCATTCGACTGTGAGCAATACAGTTAACTATTTCATCCCAGTCTAGGTCGACTTGGGCTATGGTCACATTATCTAATGCATCATCCAGGGCATTCTGAGACCAGGGAATAAAGGTCAATGTTGGTTCTGTGGAGAATTCTTCCCTTAACCCTCAGACATGGTCAAACAAAGGGAATCATCTCCTCCTTTTTAATAGCAAAGTCACCATTGACTTTCTTGATGACTAGTTCTGAGTCACCTTTTACCTTAAGGTGTTGTACTTGTGCCTAGAGTGCGAGCTCTAGGCCAGCAATGAGGGTTTGATACTCTACCTCATTGTTCGTACATCCTTCTCACAGAAGGAAGGAATATGGAAAGAATTCCTTTTCCGAGGACATTTGTATTATCCCCAAACCCACCTTGTTAAATTTGGGATCTTTCATCCTCTTCCTGATTGGGATTTGGGATGCGCCATCAAAGTACATTTCCCATGTTAGAAGGTTCTCTTGAACCACAAAGATGTATTCATCCAGTAGCTCAACGGCCGGTGCTGTATTCCCTGTTGAGGGGTGCTATGCCAGAAAATCTACAAATGTCTTGCATTTGATGTCCTTTTGAGGCACAAACCGGATTTCAAACTATTGCAGGATAACTTCCCATCAGGATAGGTGCCCGGACAGCATCGGGCGGCTGAGGATGTACTTGAGCACGTTACTATGCGAGACCAAATGGACTTCGTGATGCTGCAGATAATGTCACAATTTTTTAATTTTGAAGACCAGGGCCAAACAACTCTTCTCGATGTTTTAGTATCGAGTCTCAGCATCAATCATTGTTTGAATGAGGTAATAGAGACTGTTTTCACTACCGAAATCATTCCTTTGTGCGAGGAAGGATCTCAGCGATTACTCCAAGGCTGTCACATATAGGATGATAGGTCTTCTTCAACTGAGGGAATGAGGACCGGTGGGCTTAAGAGATACGTATTTAAGCTGTCGAGCGCCACTTGACAGTCATCCTTCCATTGGTAGGTAACCCCCTTCTTCATTAACCTGGTAGAGGGAAAACATTTTCCTGCCAGGTTGGCTATGAACCACCTGATATAGACCAGGTGTCCTTGGAATCCCCTCAACTCAGTGAGATTATGGGGAGGTGGCAGGTCAAGGATATCCTTAGTCTTTTCTGGGCCGACTTCGATGCCACGATGGCGTACGACAAAGCCAAGGAATTTCCCTGATGTAACCCTGAAGGCGCATTTCAAGGGGTTCATCTTCAGGCTTTGCTGTCGAAGTTTGTTGAAGATGGATTCAAGGTCTGAAAAGTGATCTGAGCGTTGTCTTGATTTGACCATGAAGTAATCCATGTAGCATTCAACGAATCTCCCCAGGAATGGTTTAAAGATATGATGCATGGCACACTGATATGTGGAGCCAGCGTTCTTGGGACCCAAGGGAATAACATTGTAACAAAATATTTCTTCCGGGACTGTGAAGGTAGTGGCTTCTTCATCTTCTCAGGCCATCCTATTTTCATTATACCTAGAATAGCCTTCCATGAAGGATAGAGCCTCATACATAGCCATTTCATCGATTAATAACTTTGTGATTGGGATCAGGAAATCATCCTTCGAGCAATGCCGATTGAGATCTCGGAGATCAATGCAGAAACGTATTTTTTCTTTTTTTCATGATAGGGACAATGTTGGCCAACCATATGGGGTACTGGACCTCCCAAATGAAGCCTTATTTAATGAGTTTATCGACTTTAGCCTTTATTTTGGCATCATGTGAGGGGTGTGTCCTTCTGGCGGCCTGTTTATAGCACTGGTGGTCTTCTGGAAGACCAAGGTGATGCGTCGCCACTTCGGAATCGAGTCTCGGCATTTCTGTGTAATTACAGGAAAATACATCCTGGTGTTTCCATAGGAAAGTGGTTTATACCTCATGCTCCTCAGGGGACATGGCTGCACTAACAAGAGTGGGCCTTGGGTCTTTCTTGGTACTGAGGTATATTTCCCTGAGCTCTTCTACCGTGGTGGAGATACCTTCTTCAAATGTAGGAGGTGCATCCCTGAGATCTTCCTCCTCTTCTTCTCCCAAATCCTCATCTTCCTGATCCAGTGAGGGGAGAGATCCCAACACTGGTTCTTGGGAGTCTGGAGGCGAGGGATTGTGGGCATCCTCACTCATGCATTCTCCCCCAAATTGAGGGTTGGTTGATGTTCCCACATTGTCACACTCAGCCGTTATGGCTGAAGTCATGAGGATAGTTGAGTGCATGTCCGAACATGAACCACTTCTCTAAACATGGTTGATGGGAAGTACGTAGTCTCCACCAAGCTATCTGAGGGGGTCATCAGGAACCATTTCAAGACCATTTGGAGTCAGGATCCAGTCGAAACCATTGGCCAAAGTCTTCTTCTTCTTTTTCTCACAAAACTCGGTGCCAATGTATTGTGACTCAGAGAGCTCAAAAGGGGCCTTGTCGACATGCAATATCCATCTTTTCCAATTGACGCAGTACTTAATACACTGGTGGTAGGATGAAGGAATGACCATGTGCTTATGGAGCCACGACCTTCCCAGCAGGGCATTGAATGCTGTGTTTTTTCGAACCACTAGGAATTCCGAATTGGCCACAAGGTCACCAAAATTGGTCTTTAGGTTAATTTTTCCCATTGACTTTTGTTCACACTTGTCGTAGCTTAACAGAGTTGTGGCTGAGGGTACTAGGTCATTCTCACTGTATCCCAACTTATAGAGTGTTCGTAGGGGATGTAGGTTAACTCTAGAGCCATTTTCAATAAAGACTTTACGGATCTCAGCATTATTTAGTGTGCCGGATACATATAGTGGTCTGATGTGTCCTTATACGACGACATATTCATCTTGATCGGTGAAGGAAATCACTGCATTGCATTAATCTAGGCTAGTATCTATTCGATAAATCTCGGCGGCAACTACCTCAGCATGAAACTTCTGGGGGCTGAGCAAGGATTCTATAAGCGCCTCCCTGAGGTCGCCTGGCAAACTCAAGGCATCTAGGATCTACATTTTTGCTAGTACCGACGCCAGCTGCTTAAGGATGTCGTATTTTTGTTCCAGTGGACGATGCTTCTCCTTTGGTGGGAGAGTTTTAGTGGTCATCTTAGGAGTTGGGATACGTGATGAAGAGGGACCGGTTGCAGGTTCTGATGCTGATGATGTCCCCACATCCATGGGAGTTGGCCCGACTAGTCTGTTTGTGCGAAATAGGTGGCTATACACCTATTCCTCCTCTGATGGGTACTGTAGAATAATGGGGGTAGAGTGGCTGCTTGTGGGGGTGGAGGGATATTCTTTCTCTTGTTGAGTCCGTTGAAGGGATCTCCCACGGGTTTCCACGATATTGACAGTTTGGGCTGAGGTCCAACTGTAGTGTTAGTTTCGGCCGCGACTGCGCCTCCCCTGGTATCCCCTGCCTCCGTGATTCCTCGTCCCAGCTCCTTGTGTTGGAAACTCAGGTTCATAACCATACCCTTCATCAGGGAATGATTCCATAAGATGGATGGCGTTTATGGAACCAAATATTGGCTCCTCATCCTCTGACAAGTCAACCCGGTCGGTTGTCCATGATGGTGTCATTTGGTGGGTCGGTGGCCATGGTGCTAAGTTTGAGGGCATAAAATCCGCCAGTTTCAGGGATAACATTGGCCTCATTGCGAAATTCTCCCCTTTCACTTGTCTCCTCTTTTCACGATTACGCCTAGTTGACCGACTCATGGAGGGTTGTGAGGCTGATATTGTCGGTTGTGCGACATCATGGGTTGTTGGAGGCAACACCAGCTACTGTATTTGAGCTCGGAGTATGCCCTGGGGTCGATTCATAGTCTTCCAATTCATCCAGTTATCAAACTTCTTCCCCTTCTTAGTGGTGACTTCCTGCCTCCCCTCCCCTTTGTCGGAGTCAGCGGTGGAAATATATGTTTCATGTGCTGGGGGTGGTCACAGCTCGACCTTCCCTGAGACTACCATCCTTTGTAAGAGGTCTTTGAAGACGAAGCATTCTCGAATATTATGCCCCAACATTCTATGGTAGGGATAATAATCTGGAATGTAATCGCACATGACTTCTTCGGGTTTCCTTGGCTCTGGGAGGCGGAGCAAGTTTCAATTCATGGCAGTGATGAAGTAGCCACGGACTTGGTCATCTTAAAATGAGTATACTTTTTGTCTTCATTCCTCAAACTAGTTATGCTTCGATCCTCTCTGATCGTCCCTCTTAGGTGGAGGCGGTCGTTGATATACAGGGGTCCCTTGACGATTTGGTGGAGGCATGAGCAGTGGAGCAGGCACATGGGCTGGCTTGAGCATGACAGAGGATGCTTCACCTCTAACTGTTCTCATTGCAAGTGCCTGTGAGGCTATTCGGGACTTCAAATTGGTCTTCTACAGGGAGTCCTCAATTCTCTGGGAAATGGCCGAGATATGGCCAATGCCAGAGGTGCATTACAATGGTATGAGTGGTGTTTGCAATTCATCTCGAAGATTGTCGATGCATATGGCAAGCAACTCATCTAGAGGCATTGGATTGTTCAAAGAGTAGGTCTGGTCTTTCCATCTGGCGATGAAATCCAAGACCCTCTCGTTCTCCCTATGTTTGCAATTCTTGAGGTCACTGACCATTGTTTTAGGCAACGTCGAGCTAAAGTGGAACATAAACTACTCCTAAAGGTCTTCCCAACTTTTTATCGATTGGGCTGGTAGACTCGTATACCAGATGAAGGTAGGTCCTTTCAAATTCCATATGAAGCATTTGAGTTTCACTGCTTCTTGTTGTTCCGGAGTTCCCATCATAGGGTTGCAATAAGACGTGTAGTGCATCAAGTGCTGTTCTGGATTGCCTGATCTACATGGCTCCCAAAATTGGGTGGAGGTGGTGTGTTTCTCACCCAATCTGGGGAGGGAATCTACTCTGGATGTATCGGAGCACGTCGGCCTTCCATTGCTTCTAATCGAGCTGTCAGTGCCTGGATGGTGTTGGCAAGACCAAGGTTTACATCCTATTGGGCCCAGTCCTGGGCTGGTGTAGCCCAAGGCATTTAATGAGGATCCAGCTCGGTTGTCACCAAGGTTGCATGTGCCGTTTGTGAAACCTTCATAGGGTTCAGACGTACTCTCTCTAGTTTCTTCCTAAGTGGAGGGAAGTCTTGGTATTCATCTGGATCCACATTTAGGTAGTTGGACGGGCCAGGGGCCACGTTGGGTGGGATCCCTAACTGTGTTTCGTTTGTCGGTGCAAACCATGGTATTTGAGGTGCGCTCACTGGGAGCGCATGATGTGGATCCTCTTGGGAAACCTTTTAATAAGATGGTTCCTCTGGAGTAGCTCGGTGTTGAGCTGCCTCAATTATTTCATTTCCTCTTCCTTGTCGAGAAAACCTCTCTTCGAGTGGGAGCAACTCATTTTTATCAAGAGAAGGTGACAGGTTAAAGGTAACCGGTCCAATGTTCATATCCTTATTGGAAGCTCACAGGGTCAGCAGAGGAATGTTAGATGAAGGGGAGACCATATTTATAGAGGTCCTCTGGTTTCTGGTGTGCACACCTGGTGGTTCATTGTGAGTCATAGACTGACCGAACCATCGTCTCCCGATCCATCTAGATTGTCATCATCTTCGGTGTTACTGGTTTGGTTATCCTCTATGACATTAATGGATGCATATCCTGGGGTGGAGAAGTTTTTGTCTTCCAAATAAGAAAAGGGTCTCCCGCATCTTTTACTGGCCTTCCTTTTCATGTCCCGGGATTGCCCTTGGACTCCTTGACGAAGGGTGAAATGAAGTGTTCTTTGATGCAACCTTACAGTATGCCTCCCTCTTGGAGGGGATGATGATTCAGATGGGATAGGGCATGAACCTCCTCTTCTGAATGTCCTCCCTAGACGAGAGAATACTGATTATCATGGGGGAGGTTGTTGTTGAGGACGTAAAAATGCCCCCTGCCCTGAGGGCTGGGGTTGGCTCCATTCCTTGGACGTTGAGTCTCTTCCTTTTTTTATTGGTCTTATGGGGGCATTTATTGTTAAAAATGCATCCAACCCCGCAGGCTGGGGTTGACCCTAGATTGCGGCAGTGGATGCTATTATCTCTACCTGCGTGATCTTTCATGCCACCATTCGGGGGTGAAATGGGTTTGGTGCTGAGTTCTTCTATGAATAAATCCTTTCTGGGGAGGCAGGCAATGACCGCTGATTTCCCCCTTGTAAGCGAGAGGCTTGTTGTATGCTCTCGATGGCCTACTTTAGGAGTTCTTGAATGGGTTGTTCTCATCGGGTGTGACGCTTCTTGGACTTACTAAAGGCCTGACTCTGTTGGGTGTGTTTCCTTTCATGAACAGAGAGACCACTCGATTTTTGTCTTGATGTGATGATGTTCCCAGAGACCATGCCAATCGGGTTCTTCTGGATGGGGAGCGGAGTGAAATGCAGAGCTCCATGTTCCCACCATCCCATGATATGGACTCTCGCTGGAGCGTCCACAATGAGGTGGCGCAGCTAGGGCGGCGCACAAAGGCATGCAATCTCCATGTTTCTATTATGCCTCTTGGTCCGCTGTTTCCGCACTGAAGGATAAGCTTCCTGGTCGATGTAATGCAGGAGGTCTCCTATTGTCTTGACGTGGAATAAATACCCGTCATAGGGAAAGAAGCTTGATTTCAGCCGGAAGGTGGTTGTCCATATATTGTAGTGGATTCCATGAACGCATTCTTCCAACAACTCTCTGGGTATGTAAAATTGAGAGGTGGCCATGGGCCAAAACATAACTGATATATCATCCCTGGCCAATCATTTACTCAAGTGAAACATGTCGACATACTCCTCCGTTAGTGACTCCTCTAACTGGTTGGCCCAACTGAGATGCTAGCTGATAGTGTGGTTGGAGACAGTTGGACCGGTTAGTGTCGAATCACCATGTGGGCGATTCTGGAGTGGTTCCGAAGATGAACATGGTCTCGGAATGTCTCTTGATTGAAGAAGGATGTCGTTAGCGATTGAACGAGAATCAGACATGCTCGATGACGTCCTTCTGAGTGCCTCGGCATACAAGAGCTTCTCTGTGCTTGATTCAATAGAGGGAGGACCCTCCTGTCGATATGATATGTCATCCTGGGGAGGACCTTCGCAATGTCAGCCGTAATGGCGAGGACTACCATTACTTCTTGATGTCTCACTGCATATAGGGATTTTGAAGTGCATACCCTAGGGAGGACCTCCAAGGCGTGTCACAGCAAGAGGAGGAACTTCTGGATGCATAGCATTGTTACTGGGAGGGCCCTTGCAACAACTGCCATCATTGTGAGGATGACCATCATGGATTGATGTTCGATGTGTATTCTGGGGAGGACCAACAAGACACCCTACGACAAGGGGAGGACCTTCTTGTTGCTTGGGGCCACTGCGGGGAGTACCTTTGAAATGGAGACCATGGTGGTGAGGACTGCCATCACGGCTGCTGCAATAGAGAGGACTACCATTATAGCTTCCGTAGGGAGAATATCTACAATATACACTCTGGGGAGGGCATTCAGAATGTACCACAATGATGGGAGGGCTTTCTCATTTTTTGGAAGTCTCTATGGGGAGGACCTCCATTATCAGGGTGGTGAGGACTACCACTGTGATCTAATGCCCGACTGCACTGAGTGTCATTGCAACATAACCCTTGGGGAGGACCTTCAGGGTAGGCCACGACAAGGGGAGGGCCTTTTTTCATGATAATACATCACTACGTGGAGGCCCTCTGAAGTTGTGACTATGATAGCGAGGACTAATATCATAATCTGTGGTCCCACTACATGGAGAGTCCTTGTAGTGTATACCCTGGGGAGGACCTTCAGGGAGGACCACAACAAGTAGTGGACCTTCTTGCTGCATGATTTTCTTCTCACGTGGACAGTTTCTGTGACTCACATCAAAAGAGGAGCTCTCATGATCGATCGTTATATGCCCATGGGGGAAGCCCCCGTGGGTGATCTGGGGAGGACCTTCAGAGCTACTGGAAGCGACATTTTGGGGAGGACATTTGCAACTGCTACTGCTGCTCCCATAATATGAAAATGGGTGTGCAGGTATTGGAGCCTTTAATATGCACTTAGCGGCATTGAGAACCCCAACTTCCAGTATAGTGGAGTCATGAACCCACTCTTTATTTTCCGACTGCCTTCGGTGTGTTCGGGGCGCTTTCTTGCGGGCAGCGGGGACCGTCTGATATTGACAATTGCCTTCACCTTTGATTCCCTATCTAATTGTGTCATGTGATGTTGTCAGGATATGCGGACGAACATCTTGACTTTTATCAAGAATATATGCCTGCTCTGGAGAATCCACCATGATGGATGGGTTTCCCCCAGTTGGAACGAGTGAAGCTGCTCGATCCAGTTTCCATTGCATTGCAGAATATAGCCGGAGAACCTCTTGGGAAGAAGCAGAGATGTAGATCTTCTCCAAGGTGGCTATCTCATCTCTTAGATGAGTCTCCTCAATTGGGGAGATGGTCTCACAGGCCTGAGTCCTTGGTGTTGTCACTAATGCAATTAAATTTTGGAAAGTATGCAAGATATGATCTGGGATTGATATCCGCTCCTCCCTCATTGCCAGGATATGAAGGGAGACATCTTTGGCTGGAACGGGTATGAAGGCCCATTCCGGTGTCGGAGTAGGAATATCCTGCTCCGGTCCTCCGGTGGTCAGTGGGTACAAACAATTCTCCTATGTCGGGGCAGGTGAACGAATCATCCCTTGGTTAAAGATATGCCAGTTTATCTCTCTGTTTGCTGCCACATCAGGATGGTGGACATTACTTGCATCTGTTGGGAGCTGGCCCTGCATATGTTGGTTTCCCACCATATTGATTCGGTGGCCTTTGTTAGCTGGGATACATGCCTGCCTATTAACTGCTTCCAGATTTGGATGGCGGGATTTTTTGATCGCCACCATGCTAGGATGGTAGGCGTCAAGAGGATCTGCTAGGAGATGGTCCTATAGGCGTTGGGTTTCCACCACGTCGGGTTGGTGGGCTTCACGACCCTGGCAGGGAGAGGTGCCTGTCGGCTAGGTGCCGTCCTGTGTGAGCGACGAGCATGAAGGAGCTCGGCGGGGATGCACGCCTGCTCGTATAATGCCGCCATGTCTGGATGGCTGGCTTTGGAGGAGCTAATAGGTGTATGTGCATGTTCTTGATATGTCTCTATGACTGGGAAAATGAGCTCCTCCTTAGGGACAAGGGTGATGACCGGTCCCTGGTTGTATGTTTTCCGCCCTCGTCAGGTGGTCCGAGGGGCCGGAGCTCGGGGAGCATGGGCCTGGATCCTCGGGGTGCCATCCTCATTATCGTGAGGATGTTGAGTCACGGAGTGACCGTGATGATGTCTTTTGGAGGGGGCCTTAGAGCGGAACCCCCATCCAGCGAGGACGAAGTCCTCAGTGTCGACCTCATCCGCCTCAAAAAGATAAGGGAGGTACGCATTGTCTAGTTCATGGGATAGACTCCCGAAATGATTTGAGATGGCAACAGGAGCCGTCTAGATCTTCCTTCGTGGCCACTGATGGGCTGGCGACCAACGGGTTTTGGTGGATTGGAGGGTGTGCATGGCTGCCTCCACCGTCAGAAGAGTACCGTTCACATGGTACTCTCAGATCAACGCATCTGAGACCCAGAATTGAAGACGCTGGGTAGGTGACGAGGTCCTCCTTTGGTGAGGAAGTTGGTTCATTGCATTGTTGGAAGCACACGCATGTGAGTTCCTTCGTGATGCCATTGGATCAAAGGGAGTTCTGAGTGGTACCTGTAAAAAATATTTTAACAAATACAAATAGAAAACCCGTCAAAGAAGCATCTCCTGACCCCATGCATAATTATCGACCTTTCTTGGCCCTTCTTGTGAGTATAAAGGGCGAGCACATGGTGGGAGGTCAAATTTGTCATGCATGGTTAAATATTCACGTCAGGTTCTCCAATTTTTTCCTCGCGGCGCACGAAGGGGTTGTGGGGGAGAAACGTGCACTACCCGACGGTTGATTAGAGAAGATTGGGTTCTGCTTAATCACTCATATCATGTGCACCATTTTCGTCTCAAAATTCCCAATGGTTCCATATCCTGCAATATGTGGACCTGCTTTCCAAAGGTAGGCGTTCGTTGGGTGGTTTGACCAGCGATGCTTAAGAACTCACATTGGTCAAGACGATGGAAAGTCGAGCTCATCGCACCCTTTTAGGGGGGAATTATAGACTATTCCGGGACTCTCTTATTGATTTAAGACTTGTTCATATGTTCGTGAATCTTTGGTTTATACCCTTTCATAGTATCCATGGATTACTCCTGGTTGGAAATGGTTAGCTGGACGCAGGGGTTTGTAATCATTTATTCCTGAGGTTTACCATCCCTCATTGGATTAATGACCCTAAGGATTCTAGACTCATTGAGACGACACTAGGTTTGGTGCGGTGAACTGATGTGATGATAATCGTATCGACCGGTTGTTGGGATTGAACCTTGGGGAGGCTTCCTATGTACCCAGCCTAGGAGACAGAAATCAAAGTCCACGTAGTTCGAATGAGGATGGGGCTTACACTCTGAGTCAACCCAAGATGTGGGTAAACTGATGTAAAGGGTTTCAAAATGACCTATTGTTGGGCTTGAACCTCGGGGAGGCTTTCTACGTACCCTACCTGGGAGACAAGGATCAATTTCCATGTAGTTCGGATGGGTATGTCGGAGAGCCAAAGTGAATGTGGACCCGGGGGTCCGATGGATATCAGGCTTGAACCTCTTGGAGGATTCCTACGTATCACTATGGTGGGGAATCAAAGTCCACGTAGTTCGAATGGTCATGGGGCTTACGCTCTGAGGCATCCCAAGAAAGGATTTCATGGTTGATGCTTAATCTATGCCAATGTGAGTCATGCACGGTGTAAGAAACAAGAGACAGAAGGGATCCGGCGATCACGTCATGAAAGGTGCTTCCGTGGGAAGTGGAGTGGGTCTTATGTATGGAGCAGCCCAAAAATTCGAGGTGTACTCCGAGATGGATGCCCAGGGTGAAAAAGCACCGAGGGAGAGGGACTTGGACCCAAAGAAGAATGGAGCAACACCCTTCCCCACTACGCCCTTCCTTGGCCATGGCTGTGGGGAAGTACAGAGGTGCATGGAGGCTTCCTTCTGATGGGTAGTCTGCCACGCCCTGGGGAGGGGAGAAGTGCCCCAGTCCTAACATGTGGAGGGGCAGAAAGGGGAGTCTCTGGCTCAGACTTTGCATTACCATGGGAATGTGAACCCATGAATGCATTGGAATTCCGCTCAAGGGCCGAAGCAACCCTTTCGCCCCTGCATACCGTGGGTATGTGAACTCAAAACGGCGCGCTGATGTGCCTGAAGGTTACATCACAAGGGTCTGGTGGCTCTAGTGGAAGCCTCGGCTCGGCACCGATTAATGGGCCAATGATGGGGTTGTATAGGATCAGGCCAGGTTTGAAGGATTTTATCTGGCTCAGGGAATGGGAACTCTGAAGGATTTCGCAGGCCACACGGGTGTATGAGGGGTGGCGCCCGTCGCGTAGGGAGGTGCTACACAGCAGGAGAGGCCATCCGCAAACTAGGGTAGTCTGCAAACTGATGGGCATCCCGCGAACTAGGGTGGTTCATGGCTTCAGGTTCAGTCAGCGTACCAGATTGTTATGCTGAGGGGTCCATGCGAACAGTGGTGGTCGAGGGTGACATAGGTCGAAGGTTCGTCGGTCGGGGCTCTGCCCACGTTGGAGGGTGCTACGCGGTGCGATGGATCATGAATGAGGCATAAACTCTATGGTCCGTGGGGAGTGCATCCGCGGAGGGGCCATGTTTTGTGGTCTTCTTTTCGTTGCTATTTTAGGTTCTCAGTTCACCAAGTTGTTATGCATTTTCAGTTCCTTATTAATTCATTTCCAGCTTCATACCTGTTCTGGTTCGCGAACTGGAACTTCAATGTTTGCGAAATCCTTAGTTCCATCCTTTGAAATCCTTCCACCCAAAGCTGATCGATCTCCCCTTTTTCTCCTCTTCCCCCTCGATCTCCTTTTATACAGTGGGGAAAGAGATATATCTATGGTCCTACGGAACCTTTTGCAGAGGCCCATGACCAAAAACCAGGTTTACGGATGACTTGGTCAATCCGCAACTCGTGGGGGGCATTGAACGCATCTCCCCTGTGAACCAAAAAAGCTCAGAGAGTTCTTCTTGGCTACGCAGGGTTCCGCCTCCATTCCCCAGACAACAACGGATGCAGTACGGGCTGGTCGATGCGGTCCATGGCTGGGGCGGTTCGTGTTGGTGAACCGGGTTGGCGCTTGTCCAGCTTCGCGCCCGAGGAGGGCTTCCTTCTCCATTTTGCGAACGAAAGTAGCCCGCGGAGGGGGGTGCTTCGCAGAACCAGCCACGTACCATTATCATGGGACCGATCCGCAGACCGGTTGTTCCTTTTCTGATTTCTTGGGTGATCTTCATATTATTCCCAATTCTTGGAGGGAAATTGGGTAGAATCCCTAAGGGGGTTCTCATTCTACCTTGCATATTTTTCAGGACCATACAGTTTTCTATAACCCTAATAGAAAATAATACATTTAATTAAATTTCAAGAGGAATTTATTTATAATTGTTTAGGTTGTTATAATCTCCCCCCTTTTAAAGTTTCCCCTAGTAAATTTTCATTAACCACACTAAAATAGATGAGAGTAACTATTTTTCATCACCTCCTCCAATTACCATTTTGATTCTTCAAAATTTGGTATGTAAATTCTAAATAGATATACATGGAATACATCATGTACATGAGATAGGTCGCATGGAACTACTAGTCAATAGGCCATCACTCTGATGCGATCAATGATATCAATGGGACCGAATTATATTGGACAAAGAATTACCTTATATCAAAATCACATCACCTTATTCCATGGAGATATGTGGTGGAATAACATGTCTCTACCATCAAAATCTTGGTCTCATCGATGATTTTCAGAATAGATCTTATGTTGACTTTGAGTAGCCTTGATGTGTTGTCGAATGGTCCTAAAATCTTCCACCACATCTTCTACCATTTTGAGACCTTGAAGAATTTTGTTCCCCAACCTCATCCAAGCATGAAGGGGTCCTACACCTATTCCCATAAAGGGATTCATAGAATTACATTTGGATCCTGGAGTGGAAAAAATTGTTATATTATTACTCTACTATATGTAAATGTTTGTTTTATCCTACTTTTAAATCCATAGAACACACTTTCAACATTTCTCCCAGTGTCTGAGTAGTCTTCTTAGACTGGCCATCGGTTTGAGGATGATTTGTCATAATAAAGTTCAACTCAATATTTATATCTCAATATTGACTTTTCCATAACATTGAGGTAAATCTCATATCTCAATGGGATAAAATTTATAGTGTTACTCCATGAAGCCTCACCACATATTTGATGCATATCTATTCAATTTGATCTAGTGAGAAGTCCACTCAAATAACTATGAATTCTGTAGTCATTGTAATATGATCCACCACAACCCGGATAGAATTTTTTCCTTTGGATGACTTCAAAATTCTATTAAAAAATTCCATGGTGAAGTTTTCCCATTTCCATGTAGGTATGGGTAATGGTTGCATCATCCCCTTAGTTGTTTACCTTCCTATGGTCACTTAATTACATTCCTGAAATCTTCATGTATATTATGCAATCACCATCCTCATATTATCCCAAAAATATTTTTATCAGAGATCTTGATATATATTTTTTCTTAAAGTATGGATAGAGAAGTTAGAGTAATATGCATCATCCAACAACTCCTTATTTAACTAAGGATTTTATGGTACAATTAGTCGTGACCCAAATCCTACAACTACTTATTCATTAACAAGGAAAATTGTGGATTTCCCTTTTCTTACAGTTTCCACATTCATCTGAATTTCTAAATCAACTCTTTGAGAACCCTTTATTATTTCAAAAAGAGTTGGTTGAACAATAAATTGTGAATCGTTTTATCATGTTCCTTATTTTATGATTCCCATGTCCATTCTCTTCAAGTCTATGAATATTGGATACCTTTAAATTCTAATAAATTATAAAATTGGTGGGTCATTTCAACATAGAGAACATGTCACTTTATTTACTTTTTTAGGATGGAAATGGATTTATATATCATAGTTATTGGTAATCTCTAACATATTATTTCATGAAAATTCATCTCTTTCTGTTTGATCGTATACTTTAAGATTTTGTGATCTATATATATTTAGAACTTTTCCCCAAAGAGATAATTCCACTATATTTTAAAATTTATGATCACTGTATCCAACTATAGATCATGCGTTGGGTAGTTATATTCATTAAATTTGAACTGGCATGAATCATAGTACATCACTTTTCTATTTTTCATTAACACATAACCCAATCCCTTCATTAAAGAATCATAGATTACTCTGAAAATTTATCCACTTGGGGGTAGTGTATGCATAGGTGCACTTATAAGCCTCATATTCATCTTCTTGAAGCTCATCACAATCATAATTCTAAGGAAATAGGACTCCTTTCAGAGTTTTCATTGTAATACGATTTGACAATCATGGGAAATTTCTAAGGAATTAATGATGGTTCCCAGCCAATCAATGGAAACTATAGATATATGTCACAAATGTTATCCTCGTCAACCCTTCAATTGCTTATATTTTTAAAGGGACTATATATATCCCATTTATTGGGATTATATTCCCCAATAATGATAATTCCTTCAACCAAAACACACATTTTTTGTTCTTTGAATAAATATTCTCCTTTCATAGGGTCTTTATCACACTGCTCAAATGCTTCTATATCCCCCATTGATTTTGGAGTATATTAGAATAAAATCTATAGAGAAAATCAAAAAAATTTCAATTTATTCCATAAAGGATCTATTCATCTAGTCAATGAATATTTTTAGAGAATTCATCAATCTGAATAGAATTAATTTGAACTCATCGTGTAATATCTTTTATTGAAAGCAGTATTGGTGGGATCTTCCTTCTTCACCCTCACTAGGTAATATGTCAAACCCAGATCCACCTTGGAGAAGTATTTTTCTCCATGTAGTTGATCAAACAAGTCATCAATCCATGGAATAGTATAATTTTTCTCTATCATTATCTTTTTGATCTCATGATAATCGATGAAAAGGTGCATTGACCCGTACTTCTTCTTGACGAAGAAGACTAGTGAACCACATAGTGAAGCTCTTGAGAGTATAAAACCTTTATCCAAAGTATCCTATAGTGGTTTATTTAGCTCCTAATGTTCCAAAAATATTTATTATATATAGATTCTTGGATAATGGTAATTCCCTAGGTATAGGCTTGATTGAAAATTCAACCTCTCGGGATGGAGGAAGACTAGGTAATTCTTCAGGAAACACATCGGTGTATTCCCTCAGAATAGGGCACACATTCAAGGATGATTCTTTCCTTAGACTCAATAATTTGAGAGAGATATTTTTTATCATAGGGAAATAATATCCATTAATTTTATGTTGGTTCTAAAGAATATTCATCATCCTCTTTTCACCTATATAGAATCAGGGGTTGATTATCAATACGGAGAGTGATTTCATTATCTTGTAAATTTATGTTGGCTCTATATTGGGATAGGAAATCCATTCCCAGAATTACCCCAAATTCTACCAAAGGGAGTATTAAAATGTTATATAGGAAATTAATCCCTCAAATTTTGAATGTGTAGGGTTTATATACAAGGGATGAAATGATTTACCCTTTTTCAATTTCACCAATACATATACATCCATTATTTTTGTGGGTGTTTGAATGATTCTACTAAACATTAATTATATAGAGTGTGTATAACTATGGACCGTAATACTACCTTTTACTTTCTAATTATGGTTCTATCCATTTATAACATCTAAAATAGATATATTTTTGATAATTTTTGTCATATTAAACAAAAAAATTGGAATCCAATGAATTTAATAAATAACATATAATATATATTTATTTCTTTAACTTATTAATTTCTAGGGTTCGATTTATGTTATCTAGGACCTGTTTCATCACTTATATTCTAATTTTATTTTTTTGTTCCATTAATAATGGTTCATAGTGAGATTATTAATTTAATAAATAATATCCCCTTGAGTGTGTAGCAAAGGCCCATTATCATGCACCAATTTCTGGTCTAGTCTAACTCAATGTGGTGTTTTCAGATTTTACCCCTATGTAAATTTGTGCCATAGCCACATCCACTTATAGTATCCTGATAGGAATTTATTTTCTTGATAAACAACTTACATTATATATAAAAATATTAGTGTTGTTTTCTCATACGTATTCTTATCCATAAGAATTTCTCTTGAGTTTTCTAATCCTAAACCCAAAATATGACTAATCATTTCCCCCAATACCAACTATAACAACAAATCTCTTTATTTCACATTAATAAGTGATTTATTTTAAAATATTACACTTAATAAAACTCAAATGATCAAGGGGGATTTTTTCTTTAGTATTTAGGAACATTACATAACAATTTAAATAGGAAAAATAAAATCTTTATTGAAAACATCCTTATAATGATTGCACTTAAGACTACACGGGATAACCTGGGGACATACATAAGAAAGTGGTGAGCTATAAAGCATAATAAGGGAAGAAAAATGGAATAAAATGAATAATATAACATATGTTAGCCAATAGGAATATAAATGGGTAATAAAATGATTGAGAATCATAAACATGAACAATGAGTCATGATATAACATGTTAACATAATGGTTACATGGGAAATGTGGAAACAACTTAAAACAATGCATCATAAACATTGGTCAAAGATGAATCACAATAAAACATGATATAAAAATTCTCATAAATTAATTAGATTCACTCCCACTCCAAATGTTATATCTCATGAGACTAAACATTACCCAAAGAATTGGAGTGCTATAAAATTACAGGCACACACTTCACTTTCATTTCATTCTCATGCTTTGGTGTGCCACATATATCATAATACATAGATTCATTCATCATAATATTTTATTCCACAACAAAAGAGTGTTTAATACATAAATTTTAGTCCCAATTAAAATAATTATAAGGGTATAAAGGTGAACACCCTTGATAGGAAATGGGTATGGTATTCACCAAAAAATTATTTTGGAATGGAAAATCACGGTGAATTTTTAGCAGAAAAACGTCATCACTTAAAAATTAATAAAATGGGATGATGATAAAAAAAAGATATATTAAAATTTCGATATAAAATGGGACGTAATAGGGACATGTAAAGATATATATCAACATTTGAAATTGTAAATATAAGGCGTAAGATAATAAAAAATACTAAGAGAAGGTGAGGAACCCATCCTTGAGTGTATGACTCCAAATGCTTGGTAGGGAATTCTTTAGAGGATGGGAAATCCTTTTTAGGACTATAGATATGTTACGGAAGATTAAGGACGTAATCCAAGAATTTTATGTGATGATAAATGTCATCATGGGTGGGTTTTATAGTAAATTATTGGGAAATTATTTTCTATTCCTCAAACAATGTTTTTGGACACTAAATAATAAAATTACCACAACCAAAACCTATCCCTTGGTTTTTTACATAGTTCCTTTAATGTGGGAGTGTTATTCATTATTTTATATGTCCAAGGTTATAACGTAACAAAATATTACACTTGATTATATGGAGTTGATTAACACTCTTAATGAAAGGATTATAAAAACATAAAATATATTAATGGTTCTGGACGATTCATAATGGATTTACAAAATTAATAAAATAAAATAAAATAAAATAATTTTATAAGGAAAAAACTATTTGGTCATGGATTCCCTTTATAGTATTTATTACATCACTTTTGGGTCATTATTATATCATAATACACATTTTATATTTATATAGTATTTAATTTTTACCGGAATATTTGAAATTTTTTTGAAAAATTCACCATTGGATAATTTTGATGTTATGATTATAAAAATAATTTTTTATCAAAATAAAATTATGAATATGTGTATATTAACTTTTAAAATCTTAATCAACATTTATTGAAAAATACTAGGTTTTTATACAAAAATAGTTTTCAAACACCTATAAAAATTACATTTGGTTTCATAAAAATTATATGATAATTTATATTTGAAAAAAATTATTTAATGATAATATTTTATAAAAATATTTTCTATTTAAAAATACATTAATTCATGAAAATAAATTCCATAACTGAATTTAAATATTACCCAAAAGTACTATAGGTTCTACATTATATCAAAATAAGAATAATTTATATTGTATCAACAATAGGATGAAAATATATTCATTATATTATAAAAAATAATATAAAAAACAATATTGATGGGGCCTTGATACATATCCCTTTAAGACACTATAAAATTCCCTAAGGGTAAAGTTCATCATCGTGAGACATTCATGGTGTGGTTTGACAAATGGGGTGTGGGTCATGATCTTGAGGAGCTTGAACTTCTCACGTAAATGGTTTCTCTCATGATTAAATTGGTTGATCATAGATTTGTATTGGTCAAGGTAAATTCCCAACAAGGTTATCTACCTTGGAAAATCTTATAAATGGGATACATTGGTTATAATCCTACTGGTTGAGGCTATGACTTCCTTTGTCTATGTCAATTGGAATTTTTAAAAAACTATATTTAAAATAATCTTGTGTTAACTATTCAATATCTATATTATCAATACTAAAGACTATTAACGGTATATTTAATCTGATATAGTAAAAAAAAGTGAATGTGTTTTCTATAACCATAATACATAATAATACATTTAATTAAATTATAAGGTGAATATTATTTATAATAGTTCAGGTTGTTACATGTGGGGATTCATAATCCATTACTTATTAGAGAATTATGCAGCACTTAAATAATCTATATTGGATGGTCTGGTGGTAGCCAGACATTGCATGGTGTTGATCAAATGAGAGTTTTTTCAACTCAACCATGTGACAGTACTGATCAATGTCATCAAAATCCTCTTGGCTTCTTAGGTAGACCAACTAATAGTCATGGAGGTGAAAGAACATCATCAAGAAAGTCTGGGGGATGAATGTGACCTGGTCCTTAGGGAGGGACTTTGGGATATTGATGTTGAAGGTCTCATTTAGAAATAATACAACTAAAAACTGATTAGCATCTAGCATATCTCATATGATTTATTGATCATAATCAGGGACCTACTATTGGTTATCCCATCCTTTGATCGAAACATTATGGGATATTGGTGGTATCGCTAATGTGAATTATGGTGGAGGTTTAATAGCCGGTGGAGGAGCCACTGATTGAGTCTACTTTTCTCTATACACTATGTCATCACTCAAGAAAGGCACCAACCACATCATTACATTCCTAGAGGAATGGGTGTTCACTGCTGCCTCATTTTCGAGGGATATAGTACTCATTGGTGACTAAACTAGATATGTTTCACATATCCCATTCCAAAATAACTCTCTATTATCTTAGGTATTAGTAGAGAGTGAAACTAGTGAGGATTGAGGTGACTATACCATGAGCCCCTGAAAGGGAGCCAAAACTTCTTCTTCATGCAAGTACCTATGGAGGGATTTAGAGATTCTGTGAATCTGAACTTCCAGTATAATGAAATTAACCTATCAGGCTCCTATACTAGGATCTAATGATGAAAACTAGGGTGATGGTTGCACCATTTAATCTTATTCTTCATTAGAATATAAGAGGCGAACAAAATTGAAAATGACATAGCGCTTCCAAAAGAATATTCCCTTCGGTGGTGATAAATACTCATTATTCTACAAGATAGTTCATCATGGAAGAGATGTTCTTCTTGTTAGAGTTGGTGTCCTAGAACAAACTTTTGGTTCTTTTATTAAAATAATTTATAATTACATATTGTTCATTGTTCTCCGTCATTATGATTTAATTATGTCCTAGAGTATTTGTCTCATTGATAAGGTCATAGTAGTTCCATGCAATTATGAGCACCTTGAAGTACTATGACATTATTTTTAAATATAATTAATTGTTTGGATAAAATAATATGATATGACACATATTATTCAAACAGCCAGGTGCGAGTACTTGTATGAAAATGAGACTTCTTCTCATGAAGTTCGCACATGGAAATCTCCATGATGAGAGATTATGAGAACATACCTTCCAGTAAAAATTCCCCATGTTTTTGTGTCATCTGATATTACTATTTGAGATCAAGTGTAATCATACATAGACTTTAATATTATCATTAATATGTGTCATGACTTGTTCACTATGATTTAATGGCGAAAAACATCTTTCCATATGTCGGTGGGAAGTGGGGTATATAGGGTACGTCAAGGATGACATGTTATTAATGGATATGTTGAGGAAGGATTTGTCCAATCCATTTATGGAAGTTGGTATCTCTTCCCTTTGATTTAAATAGAATATTCATGATATATTCCACGGTCATAGTGTAATGAAGGGTATATTTTAGGTAGTCAAAGAATGATGTATCAACCATATTGTTTTATAACACTATCGTGAAACCTGCTTGATGAGATATTCTGTCAATGAGATGATATTACATAGTGAGCGTTCGTAAGTGGATCTTATCATTGTGACATTAGGTAATTTATCTTGGGCGCCTCGACTCATTCCTAGATAGTAATCTTGGACATTAGGAAAACCCTCCTAATGCTAATGAGAAATAATCGAAGAGGGACACACACAAAGTGTTTTTTGTGGTTTCAATTAAATGTTATTTGAATTTAATTAATTGAATGAATATTATTCTCAATACTATGGAATAATTTTAATTTGTTAAAATGATTTAATGAATTAAATAAATATTTATTCACCGAATTGTGAATAAAATATTTTTTATTATTTTATTGAAAATTTGATAATGTTTTATTTACTAGTTTGTAAATAAAAGTATTTATTTATGAGAATAAAATATTTTATTCGGGTATTCTATATGTGGAAGAAGATTTTGAGAAGACCAAGAACATGTCTATTAATAAATTAGTTATTTTCATGTCGGTAAATAATGTATATCTATTTGGTGGAAGAAACAAAAATAATACTATTATCCTTATTTGGCACAGGATTTAATTTATGGTTCCTTTTTGTGCAATTTGGTGCACCACAAATAATGGTTTTGTTATTGTTATTTTGTGGCATAGGTTTTCACTAATATTTATAATTGAATTTAATTGATATTTCTCATTTAAATATTTTAACTAAAACCCCATGTTGATTAATTGGTAGGTACATCTATTGTACCACACCGCAGAAAATTGAGAATTGTTGTGAAAAAAATTTTCTCTCTCGACTCCTCTCATATCTCTCTCTCATGACAGATATAAGTTCGTAAAAACTGAAGAAAGAATGATCAATAATGATCGACACATGACATTCATTTCTCCATGCTAGCCCCAGAATAATGAGTGGATTTTTTAGAGACCATTGGAGCATGTGTTGATCATCATTAGTGGGATTCTATGTTGGATCATCGTTAGCATAGTGATATTAATATAGAATTTTCATTCCGGATGATCAATGGTCATCAATGAATAAATTACCAAAACACCAGGTATTTAGTTTTAATCAGAAATTAATAAATTAATGATAAACACGATGTCCAGGATCCTCTTCATTGGATCCATCCCTTTTATTATATTTGTCTAAATCATTGATTTTAATCCACTGATTCTTGTGTTCATCACTTTAATGATCCTGAATTGGGAATATATTATGAAAAATGAAAAGGTGGGCCCTCCCAACCACCATGCTTCTGCTACATCTGGATCCTACAAGTGGTATCAGTTCAGGCTCATCATTGTTTGTAATTATTTAAATAATTTGTTGATGATTTATGCTTTAATAATTTAGTTTATCAATTCATGTTTAATTGTTCTTGTAATATGAATTTTGAGATCTATTCTTCCTATTTTTTTCTCATAGATCTAATAGAAATGAATCATTTTTTTTTAAAATTAAATCAACAATCTAATTAGGAGGGTCTAGAAATATGGAATTACATGATGTGTATTCAGATAGTCATGTTATGGAATTTTCCATACACACCATGCAATTTTTATCACACACCATGTTGTTGTGTTTAGTGAATCGATATTAATTCATAAATTACTTAATAAATGTGCATTAGTGACACATGGTGTAGTTAATTATTACACCAAGTGTTGACCAGGATAGACAGGGGTACTTCCTGCCAGATTACATATTCCATGGCCCACTGGACACAGTGTGTAGTCCCTTCAGGTCAATGGCCAAACAGTGTTCCCATACACGAATAAGCTAACTAGTTACCATGTAACCTAAATACAACATGATATGTGGCTCAGTAGAAACTCCATGTACTCCGAGATTAAGTATGCCTCACACACCAATTCCCTATGTGTGTACTTTGGATAAAACAGTGAAGGTAGTACACACTGTGTAGTTGGAACTACATGTCATGTCCTTTACCAAATTATACACAATTGAAACATTGGTGTTTGTGTAATGTTCATAATTACATATCATTTATATTAAAATGGGTGTTCATCATGTTACCTCCAAGGTTATTGACTAGAATCTAAAGGAAATTCTGAAAAGTATTAAGATAAAAGGATTGAACTTACTTTTATATATGAAGGTCTTATGAAAGATTCAGGTTGACATAACCATTTTACATTAAGAGGAGTATCCCTTTCTTGATTTGGTGTAAATTGGGAGGCAAGTGTTGGGGGAATTCAAGTAAGGATTTCAGAATTGGGGATTCCACTCAATGTATCAAGGTGATGCAAGTCCACAGTTTTCAAAAACCTATCCACCTAAACACCTTCAAATATCTTGACCAACCCTTGTTGGGGTTATGGGAAAGGGAATATAGATCTTTTCCACTGAAATATCTTATGATGTAGACATTCTGAGTTAAATGGTGACTGTAACGACCCGACATTTTGAATAAATCTTGTTTCCTAATTTCATGTGTTATTTTATTTTTTTATACTCAACAAAAATGTTTTATTTGATAATATGAGTATAATTAAAATGAGACAGTTGGGTTTAGACGGTTATATGACCATTGGTCAATATGACCGCTGGAAACTAAACGTTTTGATTATTGCCTCTAAAAACAAGTAATCTTGGTTAATTATTATAGAAAGAAGATTCGATGGCCTCACCCAGTAGTCTTGGACTGATCGAAGCCCATCTAAGAGAACTTGGGAAGGAGGTAGCACCACTGGGCTTTTCTCTGGACCAAACCCAAGCCGAACTTCATCGTGTGAAGCTAGAACTGAATCGCCTTTGCGAGAAGTTCAAACTAATAGAAATAACTACTCGTGCGATGTTAGCCGAGCCTCCCTCAGATTCTCTCACCTTAGCACACCTTACACTTAGGTCATATGCTGGTGTGATAAGGGGCTATGTAAGGAGACCATAACTGCCTTGTGTAATCCTTTGTTTTAAATAAAAATTGGGATTTCTTCTTATGATGAAGTTTATGAATTTTCAAATGACCGGATAAATATAGTATGCATATTTTTGATGAATTTTAGAAAAAGGATATTTTAAAAATGGTTGTGTAAACCTTAAATAATTAAAAATGTGTAATGATTTTTGAAAAATGGTCTTCTACAATTATGTTCAGTACGAAATTTTGAGTCTAATAAGATCAACTTAATTTTTGATGAATAGTAAATTATGAATAGTGATTTTATGATTAGGATTAGTAATGTGTCCAAATGGATTAGTAATCTCACTTAAAGAAAGTATTAATATAATCTAGGCACCTTGATTAAGTAATGTGATTCAATAAAATGGTTAAATAACGGTTTCATTTATTATTATTCAAGTATTAGTTTTTTCGGGTGAATAGTGTTTTTTAATTAAAAATTTAATTAAAAATATTTAGAAAATTATTTTTATAAAATGGATTTTATTTTTGAACTCAGAGCACCGATATTATGCTATGGTAATTTTTGGGGTTTTTTCTGAAAAAAATGAATTTTTGGTGAATAGTATTTTTATTTAAAAATTGATTTAAAAATATTTATAAAATTATTTTTATAAAATGGAGTTCATATTTGTAATCAGAGCGTTGATATTTGGTTAAGGTGAAATTTTGGGATTATTCTGAGAAAGTTAAATTTTCGATGAATAGTGAAAATACAGTTTTTAAGTTACGGGTGTTTAATGACATCATTAAATGATGTATTAAGTTTGTAATCAATATGTTCAAATTATGAATAGTGAGATAAGGTATGAGGTGTCTCAAGTGGCCAATACCATGGGCAAATACCCTGGGCAATCCCATGGTTTTGCCAAAACCACTAATGAGGTGTCCCTTTGCCATTAATGCCTTGTCCCCTCACTTTCCCTATAAATATCAAGCCATCCTCTCATCCATTCGACTCCCCACTCTCCCACAACTAAGTTCTGGTCTCATTACCTCCCAAGGAGTCCTCCAATGGTGCCCCCAAGCCCTCAAGGTCCCAACCTTTGAGTTTTAAGAGTTATGTTTTAAGGTAAGGGATCCGACCTCTCTCTTTCTTTTCAAGTGACCTCTTTTATGTCATTTCTTTTATGCTCCATGTTCTTATGTTGGAGGATGTTCTTTAATATTCATTATAATGTCCTTTTTATGTTCATATGATGAGATACCCCCTCTTACTCTCATCATTTTATTTTATGAATGTTTAAGTTGCGTCGTTAGGCTGCCGAAATTTTTGTAACGGATTCTTTCTCCCTTCTCATTTTTTTCAAGATCTATTTTCATGTAAAGTATTTCAAGTTCCTTTTTATTATGTTGGGGTATGATCTCTATATCTATCATACTGTACTCTTATGTTCATATGATGAGATACCCCATTTGATCTCTTCAATTCTGTTTTTTTGATGTTTTACGTGACGCCGTTAGGCTGCCGAATTTTTAAGTGGTTCTTTCACCCTTCTCTTTTTCAAAGTTATACTTTCATGTCAAGTCTTTCAAGTTCCATTGTATAATGTTGGGGTATTATATCTATATATATCATACTGGAATTTTATTTTCATACGATGAGAGACCTTATTTGATCTTGTCAATTCATTTTTGTTGATGTTTAAATGACGCCGTTAGGCTGCCAAATTTTTAGGTGGTTCTTCACCCTTCTCGTTTTGAAGTTCTAATTTCATGTCAATTATTTCAAGTTCCATTTATTATGTTGTGGTATGATCTCCATATATATCATACTGATATTTTATGTTCATAAGATGAGAGACCCTATTTGATCTCATCAATTCATTTTTGGTTGAAGTTTATGTGACGCCGTTAGGCTGCCGAATTTTCATAAGAGAAATCTTATTTTTGTCTTCCTTTCATGTTCTTCATTTCATATGGTATATTTTCAAATTTCATTACCATGTTCTTAAATCTCTTATATTTTGTCCCTCTACTATTTTATGGGTCATTTATGATTGTTTGACCCATGTCCCCTCTCTTTTCAATGTCTTCTAAAAACATTGTAATATAGCCGTTATGCTGCAGAATTTTCATCTCAAAATCTCTCTCTCTTTTTATAAAGATCTTTTATATTATTAAGTGAATACTCAAAGATCTCTCTTCTATATGGGTATTCACATATATAACAAAATTTTCTACTTTAAATTCTGGGATTTACATGAAACCCCCATTCCCTTTTCGTGGATTTAAAGTGACGTAAAGATCATGTCTTTAAAGCCGTTTTTAAAAAGTTATGATTATGAAATGAAAACCATTTATTTTATGCTATATGGGATATTTATGAAATGTTTGATGATGATATATGTGGATCACATGATAATAAAGGAAAATTTAAGGGTGCTCCCTGATAGCGCTCCAATGCATTGGGTAATGATGTAACCACTAGAGATTACAATTTTCACGATACCTTGGTGAATAACCATGGTAATTTTCAAATGACACCTTGGGGATGGACCTTGGTGATATGTTCATGATTGTTTATATTAAATTTTGTAGCCACATCTTTAAGTTATGAAAAATTTATTTTTATTATGATATGCCTCATGATTTCATTCTCATGCCTTAAAGTTCTTTTCATGACCTTATTGAAGTATCTCAAGTTAACATGTAAATTTTTCTCTTGTTTCCATTACTGGGCTTTTTGCTCACCCTTTCTTTTAATGTATGCTCCCAGGTTATGTGATGCAGTAATGAACCTAGGATGAACATGAGTAGAATCCTTTCAAGTGTTTTAGAAGAATGTTTTATGTTTAATGTTTAAAGTTCCTAGTTTCCAAGATACTAAACCTTAAAGATCCTCTGTTTTGTAAAAGGTAATGAAAGTTTATGTGATAAAGAGGCTGGATGCTATAGTTGGTATCAGAGTATGGTTTAGTTATTTGTGGGAATTAGGATATGAAAAATCTAGGAAGAACCCTATAGAAAAGATTAAGTATATGAAATATTCTTGGTATTTTGGTGAGTATTGAGTAAGGGGTTTCCAAGAAAATACATCCCTGTCTGGATACGAACAGGTAGAGGTGGCTCTGGCACAAATGTACATAGGGGTAAAACCTGAAAACACCACTTTGAGCTAGACTCGAACGGGAACTTGTACACGACAACGGGACTTGCTTCACTCTTGGTTACGACACTCCCGGGGGATATGCTTTGGTAAATTCATAAGCTTAGTATGAGCCATTATTAAAGGAACATGGATAAAACAAAATAAAGATTCACATAAGAATATATGATCATGGATAAACTAGATTGGAACCTAGGGGATCACGAGTTAGGATATACTTTTATTCTACATGTTTATCCTTTTATGCTTAAAGTTTCCTTTTCATGATTATTAGCTAAGTATTTAAGCCCCTAATTATAGTTTCTTTTCTTAGTTAATGGCGGGAAATGGAAGAACATGTCCCAAAAACTAATGTGATAGGAAATGCAACGATTGTCGTATTAATATGACAGAGATGATTAAGGGGTTAAAAAATGATTATTATTTTGGAATATGTTCACTATTTTGGGGACCCTATATGATCGAGGTAAATAGATTACTACGGTTTTTTTCGTTGAGGAGTAAGGTTGACTTATATTTTGAGAATCGATGAATTTATGGTAGACTTATAGTAATTTAGGTTACTTATGGGAATGATTAAACTATCTTGGGTAAAATATGTTTAGTTTAGATAATTTTGTTATAAGATGTTATGAGTGGTTGATATTGTTTGGAGATGAGCAATGAAGTTTATTTTGGAAGACTATGTTATCAAATCCTTCTTGTATTTGTGTTTCAATCTTAGTTTGGTTTATTTTGAGGAATTTTAAGGACCGTTATTTATGGAATGGTCTATGATGAACTTTGGGTATTACCATGGAACATTGATGATTTAAAATTAGATTCCATTCCTATGGGATTCTTCCTTTTTGAAGAGTTGTTTAACCTTACCCTTTCTGTTTTTGGGATAATGTTTAAAGATAGAAGAAATAGATAGTTAATCTTTTGTGGATTATGTGATTCTCTAGAAGATGATTCTTGTGTTTTGATGAGACCAAGTAGTTTTGAATGCTCATCGTTTGGGAGAAAAGATTAGTTTTGGTAGAAACTTATTAAAGGGTGAAACTATACATTAAGGTAGATATATTTCCTTATGTTTTTGTTCTATGTTGTAAATGAATTCCTCAAAATTATGAAAAGGAATGTAAAAAAAAAACGTTGTTGGTTTACGTTTCCTACTAGGTAATCAAAGATCGTTTATACACATCATAAGTTTGGGATTTTCATATGGTTAACTTTCTCCTAATCATATTTTCTATCACTCTCCTTCAGAACGTGAACCTTTGTTTTCTCCTCCATGTCCATGTTTCCTACATGGAATCCTAGTATGAGTAAACTCGGGTGGCCTTTGTACTTCCTTTTCTTACTTTTAAATTAATAGTGTTACTGACTCTTTTTCCAATGTGGGACTTTCAATGAAATTTCAAAACCCACTTTTTAAAAATTGCGAGGACGCAATTTCTTAAGGGGGGAAGATTGTAACGACCCGAAATTTTGAATAAATCTTGTTTCCTAATTTCATGTGTTATTATATTTTTTATACTCAACAAAAATGTTTTATTTGATAACATGAGTATAATTAAAATGAGACAGTTGGGTTTAGACGGTTATATGACCATTGGTCAATATGACCGCTGGAAACTAAACGTTTTGATTATTGCCTCTAAATACATGTAATCTTGGTTAATTATTATAGAAAGAAGATTCGATGGCCTCACCCAGTAGTCTTGGACCGATCGAAGCCCATATAATAGAACGTGGGAAGGAGGTAGCACCACTGGGCTTTGCTCTGTACCAAACCCATGCCGAACACCATCATGTGAAGCCAGAACGAAATTGCATTTGTGAGAAGTTCAAACTAATTGAAATTACTACTCGTACGATGTTAGCCGAGCCTCCCTCAGATTCTCTCACCTTAGAACACCTTACACTTAGGTCATATGCTGGTGTGATAAGGGGCTATGAAAGGAGACCATAACTGCCATGTGTAATCCTTTGTTTTAAATAAAAATTTGGATTTCTTTTTATGATGAAGTTTATGAATTTTCAAATGACCGGATAAATATAGTATGCATATTTTTGATGAATTTTAGAAAAAGGATATTTTAAACATGGTTGTGTAAACCTTAAATAATTGAAAATGTGTAATGATTTTCGAAAAATGGTCTTCTACAATTATGTTCAGTACGAAATTTAGAGTCTAATAAGATCAACTTAATTTTTGATGAATAGTAAATTATGAATAGTGATTTTATGATTAGGATTAGTAATGTGTCCAAATGGATTAGTAATCTCACTTAAAGAAAGTATTAATATAATCTAGGCACCTTGATTAAGTAATGTGATTCAATAAAATGGTTAAATAACGGTTTCATAAATTATTATTCAAGTATTAGTTTTTTCAGGTGAATAGTGTTTTTTAATTAAAAATTTAATTAAAAATATTTAGAAAATTATTTTTATAAAAAGGATTTCATTTTTGAACTCAGAGCACCGATATTATGGTATGGTAATTTTTGGGGTTTTTTTGGAAAAAAATGAATTTTCGGTGAATAGTGTTTTCATTTAAAAATTGAATTAAAAATATTTAGAAAATTATTTTTATAAAATTTAGATCATATTTGTAATCAGAGCATTGATATTTGGTTAAGGTGAAATTTTGGGATTATTCTGAGAAAGTTGAATTTTCGATGAATAGTGAAAATACAGTTTTTAAGTTACGGGTGTTTAATGACATCATTAAATGATGTATTAAGTTTTTAATCAATATGTTCGAATTATGAATAGTGAGATAAGGTATGAGGTGTCCCAAGTGGCCAATACCATGGGCAAATACCATGGGCAAGCCCATGGTTTGGCCAAAACCACTAATGAGGTGTCCCTTTGCCATTAATGCCTTGTCCCCTCACTTTCCCTATAAATACCAAGCCATCCTCTCATCCATTCGACTCCCCACTCTCCCCCAACGACGTTCTGGTCTCATTACCTCCCAAGGAGTCCTCCCATGGTGCCCCCAAGCCCTCAAGGTCCCAACCTTTGAGTTTTAAGTGTTATGTTTTAAGGTAAGGGATCCGACCTCTCTCTTTCTTTTCAAGTGACCTCTTTTATGTCATTTCTTTTATGCTCCATGTTTTTATGTTGGAGGATGTTCTTTTATATTCATTATACTGTCCTTTTTATGTTCATATGATGAGAGACCCCCTCTTACTCTCATCATTTCATTTTATGAATGTTTAAGTGGCGCCGTTAGGCTGCCGAAATATTTGTAATGGATTCTTTCTCCCTTCTCATTTTTTTCAAGATCTATTTTCATGTAAAGTATTTCAAGTTCCTTTTTATTATGTTGGGGTATGATCTCTAAATTTATCATATTGATCTTTTATGATCATATGATGAGAGACCCCATTTGATCTCTTCAATTCAGTTTTTTGAAGTTTTAAGTGACGCCGTTAGGCTGCGGAATTTTTAAGTGGTTCTTCACCCTTCTCGTTTTGACGTTCTACTTTCATGTCAATTCTTTAAAGTTCCTTTTTGTTATGTTGGGGTATTATCTCTATATCTATCATACTGGACTCTTATGTTCATATGATGAGAGACCCCATTTGATCTCTTCAATTCAGTTTTTTTGAAGTTTTAAGTGACGCCGTTAGGCTGCCGAATTTTTAAGTGGTTCTTTCACCCTTCTCTTTTTCAAAGTTCTACTTTCATGTCAAGTCTTTCAAGTTCCTTTCTATAATGTTGGGGTATGATCTCTATATCTATCATACTGGACTCTTATGTTCATATGATGAGAGACCCTATTTTATATTGTCAATTCATTTTTGTTGATGTTTAAGTGACGCCGTTAGGCTGCCGAATTTTTAAGTGGTTCTTCACCCTTATCTTTTTGAAGTTCTACTTTCATGTCAATTATTTCAAGTTCCATTTATTATTTTGTGGTATGATCTCCATATATATCATACTGATATTTTATTTTCATACGATGAGTGACCCTATTTGATCTCATCAATTCATTTTTGGTTGAAGTTTATGTGACGCCGTTAGGCTGCCAAATTTTAATAAGAGAAATCTTATTTTTGTCTTCCTTTCATGTTCTTCATTTCATATGGTATATTTTCAAATTCCATTACCATGTTCTTAAATCCCTTATATTTTTTCCCTATATTGTTTTATGGGTCATTTATGATTGTTTGACCCATGTCCCCTCTCTTTTCAATGTCTTCTAAAGACATTGTAACATAGCCGTTATGCTGCATAATTTTCATCTCAAAATGTCTCGCTCTTTTTATAAAGATATTTTATCTTATTAAGTGAATATTCAAAGATCTCTCTTCTATATGGGTATTCACATATATACCAAAATGTTCTACTTTAAATTCTGGGATTTACATGAAACCCACATTCCCTTTTCGTGGGTTAAAGTGACGTAAAGATCATGTCTTTAAAGCCGTTTTTAAAAAGTTATGATTATGAAATGAAACCCATTTATTTTATGCTATATGGGTTATTTATGAAATGTTTGATGATGATATATGTGGCTCACGTGATAATAATGGAAAATTTAAGGGTGCGCCCTGATAGTGCTCCAATTCATTGGGTAATGATATAACCACTAGAGATTACAATTTTCACGATACCTTGGTGAATAACCATGGTAATTTTCAAATGACACCTTGGGGATGGACCTTGGTGATATGTTCATGATTGTCTATATTAAATGTTGTAGCCACATCTTCAAGTTATGAAAATGTTATTTTTATTATGATATGCCTCATGATTTCATTCTCATGCCTTAAAGTTCTTTTCATGACCTTATTGATGTATCTCAAGTTCACATGTAAAATGTTTCTCTTGTCTCCCTTACTGGGCTTTTTTCTCACCCTTTCTTTTGATGTATGCTCCCAGGTTATGTGATACAGTAATGAACCTAGGATGAACATGAGGAGAAGCCTTTCAAGTTTTTTAGAAGAATGTTTTATGTTTTCATGTTTAAATTTCCTGGTTTCCAAGACACTAAACCTTAAAGATCCTCTGTTTTGTAAAATGTAATGAAAGTTTATGTGATAAAGAGGCTGGATGCTATAGTGAGTGCTATTCAGAATTAATAAAATAGTAGGATGAATAATAAAATTAATTTATTATTTCCCATAAAATTCAATAGAGAAACTACTAACTATCTACTCAGTTAATTATAAAATAAAAATGAAAATCTCACTAACCACAATATCCCTACAAACATACTAGATACTGTCAACATCTTCAGTTACAGTAACTTATCTGAATTGTTTAGACACCTTTGGGTCATTCTACTCCATGAATGGAATACTTACATACTATAGTCCTCATTACCTAATTCTCCAACCCAAGAGGTGAGTGATGAAGAGTTCCTGGTCTGTGAGAAACATATGAATGATGTGTTCGATGTTCAATGTTTGATGTTATAACCAATTTTTAGTAAACTCATGAAGTCTCAAGAAAACTTGGATATCTTTAGCAAGATTGAGCACCTATGTGGTCATAATTAGGATAAATCAAGACAAGAATGTCTTGAAATATACAAAGAAATATTTCATGGTATTCTTGGAGAGGGTTCCCCAGTTTGGCCTCACATAGCCAAGATAATTGGATACATGGAGTACCCTGAGGATCTAGTGTTTAAACTCTCTAAAGAACAGGGTATCGATCTCATTATAGAATCACTCCCTCGTAACTTTTCTAGTTTTGTTGTAAATTTAAATATGAACAAAATTAAGAAATACCTATCATATCTTCTTATCCTCCTTCTCAATGTGGAAAAATACATGAAGCATGAAAATCCTTATGTACTTATGGTTAATAAGATGAAAGGGAAGTCAAATATATTTAATCCCAAAGATTCTTCAAGCCCTTCCAAGAAAAGGAAGATCAAGGGGTATGGGAGGGAATAGGAATTTGTTTGTTTTGTATGTGTCAATAAGGGCCAATGGATGAATTACAGCACCCATCCAAATATGTAAGGAAAAGCTTCATGTGCATTTTTTATAGAATTCAATTTATCTATTTCTACAAATCGATCATTTGATATAGGTTGTGGTTCCACATATGTATCCAAATATATAAACCTAGTATATTTAAGAAAATTTACTAAGGGGAGGTAGATCTACTAGTAGCCAACATAGCTATACTTCTTGCTATAGTTGTCAGGGACTACAACCTCACATTGCTGACTGAGATGATCTTGGTGTTGAATGGTTGTTATTATGTCAATTCTGTAAACAAAAAAATTATTTCTGTATCCAATCTAGATATAGATGGATTTATTTTCAAGTTAGGAAATGAATGGTTCTTATTTTATAATTATAGCATATGTTTTAGTAAGGAGAATTTATATAATGATCTTTACATTTTGGATTACCCAAACCATGTAATGGAAATTGATAATGTAGCCAAGTCACATAAATCATTCCCCACCCATCTTTGGCATCACCAACTAGGTCATGTAAATGAAAAATGCTTGAAAAATTAACACCAAGTTGTATATTTAGATTCCTTTGAACTAAAACCACATGGTGTTTGTCACGCATGTTTACACAAAAAAATGACCAAATACCCATTTAGTGGGAAGGTGAAATGGCCAAAGAGCTTATTGAATTGGTTCATGCCAATGTGTGTGGACAATTTACAGTTGAAGTAAGGGTGGGTACTCATACTTAATAACATTTATTTATGATTTTATTAGATATTGATATATCTAATTAATGTGGTATAATATAGATTCTTCTGAAATGTTCAAGGAATACAAGAATGATGTTAGGAACTAGCTTGTTAAGATGAATAAGAAAATCTGCATCGACAAAGGTGAAGAATATCTAAATCAAGACATAATAGATTACTTATGGTATCTTGGGATCCTATCCTAACTCACTCGTCTGTACACGCCCGGTGGAATGGTGAAAGCAAACTATGGAACCCCACCTTGTTGGACTTTGTGAGATCAATGCTGAGTCATGCAAGTCTTTCATTATCCTTTAGGGGATATGTGTTACAAAGCACAACACAGATACTAAACCAAGTACCATCTAAATTGATAAATGGTATTCCATATGATATTTTCAGTGGACAAAATCCATGTTATCGAATTTTATGTGTGTGGAAGAAAAGTGCTTGTTAAGGCCTCTTTAAGTAACAAACATGCACCCCGAGGCACAAAGTGTACCTTTATTGGATACCATATGGAAAAAGGGGATATTACCTAAACAACCTCTTAGAAAAAAAAATGCTCTAGTGGAATGAAAATCCATATTCATTGAGAGGGATCACAACTCCAAAAGATATAGTGGGTTCGAGATAGACTTGGATGAATTAGAGTCTCTAGGTATACAAGAGTTGGTATAATAACTGATTCCAAAAAAGCCCTGTGGAGGAATGAACTATTCTAGAAACACAAGTAATGCGTAAGAGTATAAGAGTGGTTATATAATCCGAATGGAAAAATTTTCTAATTACCAAGTATGGTGACTCATTATTAGTTGAAAATAATGATCCTCTAACCAAAAAGGAAGAAGTAATTGGAACATACATTTCCAAGTGGGATGAAGCCATGAATTCTGTAATGGACTCCATGTACCAAAACCAAGTCTAGATTTTAGTAGACCCTCTAGTAGATGTAAATCCTGTTTGTTTCAAATAGGTATTCAAAAGGATATTGGACATGGAAGGAAATTTCTGTACCTATATGGATCAATTTGTTGTAAATGGTATAAATAGTGCCATGGTATTGACAACGATGAAACCATTTCACCTGTTGAAAGGATAAAATCCATCAAAATTCTATTGGTCATTCCCACTTAACATGACTATGTGATGTGCCAAATGGATTTCAAAACATTCTTCCTTAATGGGTACCTTTAGGAATATGTCTATATGACACAACCATAATGGTTTATTACTCCAATGGATTCCAATAAGATATAAAATTTGAAAAAAAATACATTTATGGATTAAAGCAAGAATCCTAGTCATGGAACATTCATTTTGAAGACACCATAAAAGAATTTGGTTTTAAAAAGAATAAATGTGATCCTTGTGTCTAAAAATAGTTTAGTGAGAGTGCAGTCATTCTCTTAATAGTGTATGTTGATGAAATATTACTTATTGGAAATGAAATACTAGTCTTACAGTCTTTTAAGGCATGGTTGAATAAATTATTATCCAATAAGGACTTGGTGAGGTAACATATATTATTGGGATCATGATACATTATGATACATCCAAGATATTGATGGGCCTAATTCAAAGTACATATATTGACAAGATACTGTAGAGATTTAGTATGGAACAATCCAAGTGGAGATTATTGATAGTGTCACATGGTATTCATACTTCCAAGAAAATGCGTCCTCGAAATCATGAGGAAAGATAGGGAATGGGAAAGATTCTATATGCATCAGTGATTGGGCCAACCATGTATGTTATGCTATATAATAGGCAAGATGTTTCCTATGTATTGAGTATGGTAGGAAGATATCTAGCTGATCCTGGTGACTGCCATTAGATTGTAGTTAAGACTATCCTTATGTATCTGAGGGGTAATAATGATATGTTCCAAGTTTATGGAGGAGATGAGGAACCAGTCATTATATGATATACATATTCTAGCTTCAAGACTGATCCAGATGACATGAAGTCACAAACATGATACAAATTAACATTGAACAAATGTTTCATGAGTTGAAAGATCTCAAAGAAAGGTGTGGCTGTAGATTCTACAGCAGAGTTTGAGTATATCACAGCTTTTGATATAGCTAAATAAACACATTGGATGTGGATATTAATCAAATATATGGATGTGGTACCTAGCATTAAAGACCTCATCACACTATATTGTGATAATACTGCATTGGTGGCTCTGCAAAAAGAGATAGGGTCACATATGTAGACGAAGCACATACATCAGAAGTACCATCTCTTAAGGTATTTTCCTCATAGATACGAAGATACTGTAAGCATAATTTTAACATAATACAACATTTAAGACCCCTTGACTAAAGCCTTTACTTAGTAAAAACTTGATCTTAAAGTGAGGACTAACAGACTAAACATCGTAGGTAATTTGATGTAGTCTGTGTGGGAGTTTGTAAAAGTTGGTGTACAAGAACCAATTGTTTCTAATTTTGTAATATGAATATTTAATTTCATATTGTTAATTTTATGCATGACTATTATGTATTTATGTCCTAGAGTAATTTTCACGTTGATACGGTCATAGCAGTTCCCCTCTATGAGGAGAAACTTGAAGTGCTGTTACAGTATTCTTAAATAATGTTATGTAGTTGGATGACAAATTATGATGGAAAAAATAGAATACAAACCGTCCTGTGTGAGTACTCATAAAAATATGATACTTCTTCTCTTGAAGTTTTCATATGGTAATCTTCTAGTTGGGAGATTATGAGAATAGACCTGCCAGTAGAGATTCCACATATTTTGGTTTCATCAAATATTCCTATGCAAGAGCGTGTGTAATGGTACTTATACATTAATATTACCAGTAATACATGTCATGACTTGAGCAATTTGTCTTACTAATGAAAACCATCATGCCATAAGTTGGCTGGAACTAAGGTATGTTGGGAGAATCTCGAATGACATGTTATTAATAGAAATGTCAAGGAAAGATTTGTCCATGCCATTTATGGAAGATTAAATATCTGGCCTTTTATTGAGATATAACCATCAAACAAAATTCCATGTCCATGGTGTAACATCAAATTTATTTTTGTTAGCCAAAGAATAACATTTCAAGGATAAATATTGATGACACTATTATGAAACTTATTATATGAGATATTGTGACAAAGTGATTATATTAAATAGTGAGCATTCGTATGTGGATGTAATTTTTGTGACTTTAATCTCTTTCTATTAAGATCATTGACCCATTTCTAGATAGTAATCATGAACTTTAGGAAATCCCGCCTAATACCAACAATAAATAATCTAAGAAGGTCACACACTATGTGTTTCTGGTGGTCAAGATTAAATTCTAATTGAATTTAAAAGATAGAGTAAATATTATTCTCAAAACGATGAATACTTTTATTCAAGTTAATATCATTGAAAACAGTAAATAAATATTTATTAATCGGATTATGAATAAAATATATTTATTCATTTTATTTAATATTTAATAAATATTTATTTATTTGTTTGTAAATAAAAATATTTAGTTAAGAGAAAAAAAATATTTTATTTTGGTGTTCAATAAATTGAAGAGGAGTTTTAATGGATCAAGACCATGTTCTTTGATAAATTAATTATTTACAAGTCAATAAATAATGTTTATCTAGATGGTCCAAGAAATAATAATAATACTGTTATCATTATGAAGCACAAGATTTCATTATTTGTTAATTTTTTCACAAGTTCGTGCACCCCAGATAATGGTTTTATTGTTGTAATTATATTTCATGGGTCTTATCTAATAGTAATAATTTTATTTAATTTCTACTTCATAATTAAATATTTTAATTGGAAACTGATGTCCGTTATTTGGTAGGTACATCTATTATGCCACACCCTGAATAATTGAGAATTGTTGAGACAAACTTTTCTCTCCTGAATCCTCTCAATTCTCCCTCTCAAGAATAAGATATGTTCTCTATGAACAAAGAATGAGTGGTCAAGAATGATCAACACAAGACATTAGCATCATTGCGCTATCTCCTGTAGAACAATAGGCATTGTTCGGAGTCCATTAGAGTATGTTTGTGTCACCACTAAAGGGATTCTACATTGGATCCTCATGAGCGCAATGAATAAAATCCTTAAGTGTCATTCCGGATGATTAATGATCATTAATGATGAATGTACCAAAGACCCAAGTATTTTCTTTCTTGAAAAATTAATAAATTAATTATAAAAATGATGTGAAAGATCCTATTTCTCATATCTAGATCATTTTTCTCTTCGTCTAAATCATTTCCATTAATTAGTGGATACTGGTGTTCATCATTGTATTGATCAAAGATTTTTCATCGATTACAACAAAAGAAAATTTGGTCCCTCCCAACCTCTGCACTTATACGGCATCAATATCCTACACATCAACATAGGGTGAAACTCCATACTAGTGGGTTATGGGGTTACAAGGTCCTTCACTTTGATCAATTGGGATACGGGGATGAAGTATGTATTGGTTTTTATCAGAGTGGGGAGTCCCTCCACTTAGACAATTTTGGAGTTGGGATGACCTCCACTCTGGTAGGCTATGACATGGGGAAAAATCGATGTTGGTCAGTGTTGATAGAATATGGAGGATATTTGTACTAATGGGATGAGGTGTGATGAAGGCCTTCAAACTGATTTACACTAGAGTGGGGGGGGAGGACCTCTTCTGGATCCAGTGGAAATATGGGGAGGGCCTCCATGTTTTCTGCTGAAGGAGTGGGGAGGACTCCACTCTGGATGGTTGTGGAATTAGGAGGCCCACTATTCTATGAAGCCTGAGTATGGGTAATACCACTATAATAAATGTCAATGAATCTGGTATGACCATTTCTAGGATCGTTGATGGAGCATGGAGGACCTCTGTTTGAGTTGTGAATGGCATGAGGAGGACCTTTTCTCTAATGATCTATGAAATTGGGAGGACCTCTATGTTGAGAACCACAATTATAGGGAGGAACTTTGTACTTGATGTAGATAATATGGGGATGACCTTTTCAATGATCTATGATGGAGTAGGGAGGACCTCAACTTGTGGCGGGAATGGAATGAGGAGGATCATCATGTTAATGGTCTATGAAATCCGGTGGACCTACATGTTGAGAACCATAATTATAAGGAAGGATTATATAGTAGATGTTGATAAATAAGGGAGGAACTATCCTTGTACTGATGTTGGGAACATGGGTAGGACCACCATGATGATTTTCAAAGTGTGGATGACTTCTTTTTTATGGTGATTTTACGGGGTGGGCACTCTACCATGAATCTCCTCATCGAAGACTTGCCCATACAGACTACTACAGGTTCCAATAATTGATAGAGTCAAGATATCCTTCTTGCAAGTAAGTTTATGTCTCAATCCCAATCAAGAATGGATGGATCCCTTCTTTTCTATTGTATAAATCTTGTTAAATGATCCTATGGTGGTATGGGCCAATATATCTATGGAAGATGATGATCGTTGGTGGGAATTATCCTAAGCTTGTTCCCAAAATTAGCGATTGGTGGTCCGTACCAGGGCTGTTAGACAAGGGTTATTGTCCACCTACTACATGTCCTAGAGGAACAGTCATTGTAGGCATAGACGGAGCCTAGTGGTAGCTATTTATTGTGGATCCAGAATTGAATTCATATCCAGGGTGATAGGAGGATCCCCTACCTCCTCATTTTAAGGTAGTGAGTCATTGGATAACTCTAGAGAGATGCTCTCAAATATTTTTGTTGTTGGAGAGGGGTGTAGTGGATCCTTGCACAACCATTGGGGGATGCATTGTCAATGAGGAATTAATGCCTCTAGGTTACAAAAAGAAATATCCAGAGTAGGAATAACTCCATCTTTCTCCCATAGTCATATGAGTGTGTCCGTCATGCTACTACGGATGATTTCATAGAACGATATGGGGTGTGGGAACATCATAACTGTAGTCACAAATGAAGTCATAGAATAGGTTTTATTAGGCGGGATCACCACATTAATATTTTTCCATTCCCTGTATCTATATGCATTGGGTGACTGGTTTCCTATAATTTGGTTTATTCGAATGTAGCAGGATTCAACCTTCCATGTAGATATAACAAAATCAATACCCAATTCCCTAGCATCATCCAATATTCTATGGATGAAGATATAGATTTATGCTAATAATTTCATAGACCAAAATTCCATATGTTTAATTTCCCCAATTTCTATTATGTTCCATGGCTATCGCACAATTTTCCTAGTGGGGTTGTAACTAGATAGATAGATCCAGTGATATGATAATATGCTGATGTCTCTAACTATACTATCACCCATGTTTATTATTAGAGTATCATGTCAGGGTCACCATTTATGTTTCCTAAGCATGGGTCACCAACACACATGTTTGACATGCACCAGCATCGCATTTTGTTTCCCCACATTACCTCTTTTGAATTGATGGTGGGTTCTACAACTTTCAATGGTGATGTCTTCTCCTAGATTGAAAAGAGATGGTGGGATTTTGGTTCCACCTTCCATGGGTTCATTATTTGAATGCATTTCTTAGTCTGGGTCTCCCTCATAAAGTCATGTAATTTTTTTGGAGCTCATTCCCAATACGATCTATTTATGGATGTTGGTAAATAATGTTTCTTCTATCTGGACATTCCAATGTATATTTACAGGGTATAAAACTTCATCAAGGAGAGTAGTCACATTGTGAATATCTAGCATGCCTGGACTCTGTGAACATTGGTAACTTTTATTATTCTTCGTAGGATTGAATATCATATAAGACTCTTAGGTGTGGAACCCAGGGAATCATGTGTCAATCATGATGTATAGAACACTGAATTTGTCTATCTTTCAAGGTTTCAAACTCATGAATCCCATGTATATAATGGGGAATCTTAATGAGGTAACAAGTTTAATGTCTTGTAGATACGATGTTGATTGATCAGAATGCTTCATGGAGGAAGATCAATGAGGTGTATCCCTTGAAGGGAGCGCCTTAAAGGTTTACTAATTGATTGACTAGAATGCCCTCAGATTCACATCCAAGAGGTGTGTCCCATAAATGAATGATGTTATACTGTGATGGTGTAATAATCATAATTCCTTTTAGAGGTGGATTCAAGAGCTCTATCCCATAATTGGAAGATATCACACCATTATGAATGGTTAGAAAACCCATGGAGGTGGATTCAAGAGCTCAATCCCATAATTGGAAGATGTCACACCATGAAGAAAGGTTAGAAAACCCCTGGAGGTGGATCATGGAGGTACAACATAGAAGTGGGAACCATGGTTTACCATTGGTCAGGATGGAACCTCAAAGAGGCATCCAATTCAACCTATCTAGACGACGGTGATATTAACCCACGTAATTTGATGCTACAGTTTACAGTTGTGTGATACAACCAGTCCACACAGTTTGACATCAGGTAGTAAGGACGCCTACAACATGAAATGAGAGATGGTGATGGATTGTTTGGGGATTATTTATTTAAGCTACCATTTTTATAGGATTACACGTGGCTGAATGTTTTGGTGCTTACACATTGATATTCCCTTCACATGAATATTTCTCTTAGTCTAATGAAGTGGCACTTACGCATTCCGTGACCCTTCACAAGAGGATTTCTCTTAGTTGAATTTCATGGGTCTTATATATTGAGAATATCGGTGGGCCTGAAAAAGATGGGGTCTCCTTCGTGAGGTGAATTATCATGTCTGGATGTGGACCAAATAATACTAGGATGGATGTGGATATTGGGGTTAGACCTCTTGGAGGCTTCCTAGGATTAATAGTTTGTTCGGAATCAAATACCATGTATTTCAGAAAGTTTCTGGGGATTATACCTGATAATGGGGCGCAGGGAGAATTTTGTAATTGAGGATTATAAAAAAATGGAAGCCCATAGTTGGGACATTATTGGGTATTACATGTAGGATCATCCAATATAATTGTTGGTGGTTGATATCATAGTCCCTAGTAACCTCTATTCCCACGTGAGTATTTCTCAATGAAAGAAACAAGAAGAATTATTAGAACTAACACTCATGTCATAGAATATGAATTAATAAGGGATGATATGGGGATTATGCAAGGAATATTCCAAAGGATGATGTCATTCAATGTGGGGAGGATCTCATTCCATGTGAGGAGGATCTCATTCCATCTAAGTCATACATATAGAATCCAACATGGAGTGTGGTTCATACACATGGAATATTTTCTAGTGTTGGGGTTTCATCCCATAAAGTGGGTAAGGTGGCATCCCATTTTGATTATACATGGGGAATCCTATGTAAAATTCATAGTTAAAATAACTATTTAATTCATGTGCTGAAGATGTTGGTGCTAAGTGGTTTTATATAATGCAGTACAGATGAGGGGGATTCACTCTTTACCACTTAGTCTTACATAACAAAATCACATGCACGCTTGGGTGGGGAACGACTATAGAAATTACAGGTTCCGATGGTTTTGACTAGTGTTCAATCGCGAGGTTCATGTTAGCATTTCTATGCTGAGAAGAAAAATGTGTTAACGTAACTATACATGGAAAAACATGTATATAGGAATCTCAAGATGAACATGATGTGGAGTGGAACCAAGGAATATGTCGAATAGGTCACATAAAATCATAAATAATAGTTGAACCAACCATGGATCGATGTGCGGGATTTAGGGGCCCTCAAGCGTCTCAAAGAGGTTTAAGTAGAAGGGTCACAACATGGAGGGGCTTATAAAAGGTTCTTCATAAAAAAATATGTCCTCAGAATGAGGTGTTAATGATGATTTGGTGAATCATGGAGGTTATTGGCTTTGCGATGTAGTTGATTTCACGAAATAGGGTCAAATTTCCTTGATATGACGTCCTGGCTCTGGAAAGGAGAACTTCCCAAAGGATTATTGCTTCGTGAATCTTCAAGTACCCTCGATGACCTTCTTCATTCATGAAGGGTGTATGCCTCCATGAATGGAATCCCCACCCATGTTGGAGGTTTTCAAGAACACAGAAAAAGGGTTTTCGTGAGACTTAAGTACCTTGGATGATCCATTTATGGTCTGCTTCATGATGCTCTGGTGCATTGCCAAATTGGGAGAAATTCAAAAGCTGAAAGGTTAGAGTAAGAATACTCAAGATCTTGAATCAGGTAGGTATTTAAGGGAAATGGGATTCTGTGATGTTGGGAAGGTTTTTTGAAGCAATTACAGGTTCCATTAATGGGTAGGGCATCGTCAAACTCCTGAAAGGACTCTGTTTGGTTTCGTGTGGTCGCAAAGCGATGTCAGACTCACAAAAGGGCCCTATCCAAATTTACATGTATGTGATGTAAAATAATCAATAAGGATCCTTGGGAGCTCTTTCAGTTCATGAATCAATAGGGATTCGTGAATTAGAAATTTTTAGGGGTTTTGGCCCTCTTTGGATAGATTTTTCTCTAGACAGACTATGTCTCCTTGACTATTCTCGTGGAATGTATTTCAGTTCCAACATTTACTCTCACTAAGATTTTTATATCACCCTATATTATGTTTCCTTTTCCCAATGATATGAATAAAGGATTTAAGTATGATATGTGTTGTTAGAAAACTAGTTTTGAATAACGTAGTGTGATATTATGTTTATATTTTATATACTAATTGTTTATTTATCTATGTTTACAAAGAAACTAAACCATTACGGTTCTTGTGTGGGTCATAACAATATTAATTAATAATTATATAACATTATTTAATGTTTATGTATGAAATTATTAGGTCATTAAAATTTATATGAATGTGTTGTTTATATAACATTGGAGATCATGATTTTTAAATTTTGAGGAAAAGATATGATTTAAAGATTTCATCATAGGTTTTATGTTTAAGCTTGATAACCAATTCAGATGCATAAGAACCCCTAGGTTTTAAGTCATGGGATTTAAGGTAACTATTGATATTTTTGGAGATATTTTATCATGTTGAGGTATATGTAACCCTTAGAATTGTCATGGAGGATTATTTTAGAAGAAATCAATTATATTGTTGGGGATATAAGCTGGAATTTATGAGATAATCATTAAGGTTATAAAATTATTTAAATGTTAAATTATTGAGGTTAATTGAGACAAAGAGTTTATTATTTATATACCAATATAAGTTTTTCCTAGGTGTTATTATAGAACATATGGAGTTTAATCTCTTATTTCGTCGTATTGTGGTTTATTGATTTTTTATATTAACTTTCCTTGTACTAAACATTTGGGATTTTGTAAAAATTAGAGGATTATATTTTAATGCTTACCTATATTCTATAAAATATTAAAATCAAATGTCATAGACATACAAAGTATTCATCACATACACTCATATTTTTAAGTAAAATATTAGATAAAGGTGGAAACTTATTGAAACTCACAATAAAATGATGAAATTTCATCTATGGATTTGAAGAAATAAAGGAAGTATATTTTATTATATTTGATATAATGATATAAAAATAATCCCTCAACTATAGTAAATTGATAATAAAGTAAAAATGTTTTGGTATTACAATCACTATTGATGAATTTTTGGTCTCCATTATCCCCTATTTTTTTTTTGGTCTTTAACTCTCTAATGACCATTTATCTGTCATTTGCTATTATTCCTTAATCCGTATTTTTTAATTCATGTCCATATTTTTAATTCCATAAAATTATCTCCTTATCTAGAAATGTAATTTTGTCTTATTCCTGGTGAACTTCATTTATTTTCTTCCTATTTTCAAAAGGATGTTTTATTATCCCTTTTTTTGACATAGGTTTCCAAAAAAGTTATTTTTGAGTATATAAAAGTCATTTCTATCATGGGTATAGGTTTTATCTTCAACTATTGAGTATTGAATTAGAAATACATTTCAAACCCATTTATTTATAATGAGATAATATTTTGTGGAAAAAATTTCTTTAAGGGGGTATAATATACCAATATGAAAATTTAGTTCAAAATAACACTATTCTTGATAGCTTTCTTAACACGCAGCACTGATCCATAAGTGAATTGTGATATAATATAAATGTATTATTATATAAACATGAATATTATAACCTATCCATTAAATTGAAGGTATGAATCAGAATAAACACATTATAAAAAATATATATAATGGTTTCATATAATTAAAATTTATTGATATATTCATAACATATAATTACTTTTTTAGTAAATTCATTTTATATATCCAAAACATTTTATGTTAAAAATTTCTTTTATTGCATCCTTTATGTTGAAATTATATTAATATCTTCCATTTCTAGAATTTTAGTTGAGTAAATATATATTATTTTCTAAATAATCATTTTAATATTATATTAGTTTGATTTTTTAGGATTTTTCAGAAAGGATAAATTTATCAGTATATAGTGATAAATCCATTTTTATAGAGAACTATTTTTATTTTCTAGCATATTAAATAATTTATATTTATTTCAATTGATTTTAAAGATTGATTATTTCATTTTGATTAAACATAATCAAATTAATGTCATTTTCAATTAACATTATTCATAATTTGATTAAATTTTTTTTCTTGAAAATTTATTTATCTAGAAAATTACTATCCATTTTTTTAACGGCTTAATTTAAAGTAATTTAATACACTTATATGAATTGAATTTTCTTAAATTGATTCCATGTTTTTTATTAGGAGGATACAATTTGATAAATAAATGCATTATCTATTATGAATAGTAGATATGGTAATTATTTATTACCACAATATAGGTAAATCTGGTAATTAAGGGTAAAAATAACGTGATATGGATAAAAATATATATATTACACCTCCCTTATTACTATTATTATGATATTGTTACCATACTCATCCGATATTCAAATATATATCAACATTTTACCTTTTTTCAATAATTACCTTATTATTATATTGAGTAAAGAATAAATAAACAAGTCACTCTATCTATTTTAATATATACAACATTCTTTTATAGGGATAAAAATGTTTATGAATATGTCTAAAATGTTATTTTGAAGATGAATATTTTTTATGTTGAATTATTTTTAGTTTTTTATGAAATAATTAACTGAAATGTATATGAAATGCCGACATTGTGCTTTTTCAAGAAGTAGAAATATGAAGTAAATGATTTTTAGAATAGAAAAATCAATACAATTTCAGTGAATAATTTTTTTCTTTGAATTATCTTGGTACATATAACATATTAGTGATGTGTGAAAATTTTATATATAAATTAAATTACTATCTTGATTCCTTTAAATTCATTCTATGTGAATTTCCCTAAAAACATATTTAACGATGTATTATGTTAAATAATATTTTATTAAATGAGTTAAAATATATAAAAATATTATATTTGGACATGTTAATGGAATATGATCATGAATTGTAACAATTTTCCACTTATGGGTCATTTTTCTTTATATATTAACATTCTTAACCAATATTGATTATCAATCATTGATATTTTGGTAGTCACCAAAAGAGGTTACATGTGAGGTTATCCTAATCCAAAAACAGGGTACACATGAGGTAACTTCAAGCTCCAATTAGGGTACACAAGAGGTTATCCCATACCAAGAGCTGGTATATTGGTGGTTATCACATTCCTAAGATATTGTTAATGTCATGGTTAATAGCATTGAAATATTATTTATGTGATTATGATTTTTCAAAAATCTGATCCACTATTTTAAAACATTATATTATTCTGGTGTTATGATATTATGACTCATGTTCTTTTATTTGTTTTATGATTCATGTCTTATGGACATCTATTCATTATTCTGTGACACATAATTATGATATATAAATTTTTGGGTATGGTTTTAAAATGTTAAGACCATGTTTTCATACCATTATGCTCATTTAATGCTAAAATGATCATTGATATCTCCATTTATTTCTCTTACTGAGCATTTGTGCTCACCCTTTACTTTGTTAACTTTTTCCTGTGATATTATAAATAGTTTCAATTATGATATATATAAGAAGGGTTATAATTGAGAATAACATAGGGGGAGGTAATGTAGTTCTTTTATATAATAAATGTTTATTTATCTTGGTTTCCAAAAACACTAAACCATTATAGTTATATAATGTATAACAATGATATTTAGTTTATATTAATCTAATAAAATATAAAATATATCTATGAAATTCAGGTGTTAAGATATAGGAAGATCTTGAAGTTGGAATATTTTGGAGTCCATTCAAATTATGATGGGATATGAGGAATAATTTATACCTTGGTAATTACTATGTGGGATTATTTCATATCTTTTATGAGAGATGAGATATTGTCATTAAGGAATACACTTAAATATGGCAATGATGAAAGGGGAGTATTCTATATGGAAGAAACAACCAATTAGTTATGTTTTCTCAATTCGTCTATTATGAATAATATGATGGGATAACTGTAGAGACCCAAAGCTTGACATACATAAACATTACTTTAAATTTTTGGAATACTTATTACATAACAAAACGGGCACACAAGGACCGTAATAGTTTAGTGTCTTTGGAAACATGGAACGTAATCTTCTAATCGTGGTGAAAGATCTTCAACATCTCCCATAAAGATATTCCCCTTTTTTTCTTACTTAAAACCTTTCTTTATATCCTAGGGAAAAGAAAACATAAAAAGTGTGAGCTCAAATTCTTAGTAAGGGTAATCATGGATAAAATAAAACATACCATATACATTTGAACCTAAAAACATGAACATAATGTTAAAACTTCAAAAGATTGAGCAATGACATAAAACATAGAAGTATGTAAGGCATAGATCATAACGAAACATTAATAATGATAAAATATCATGGGAATAAAACATGTAATTGTGGCATCCATTAAGAACATGTAATGATTTCCATAGTAGCCAAGGAATTGCTGCCAAGACCTTCTTAGTGGACAAAGTCCCTTTCTGAATCGATTTCACTCCTCGTTCCAGTCCTGTAATACTGAACCGGATTAACTTACCGTTCCAGCCATGTCTATCTCATGAGATATAAATCTTTACCCAATTCATTGGAGGGAGATATAGGTCACACCCATCTTATAATGAAATCATTCTTACTTTTACCAGAAAATATGAATACATCATTCATAATAACCCAATAAATAAAATGGGTTTCATAAACATCATCCCATCATCACATAATCCATATAAAAGAAATGGATATCATTTCATAATAAGAAAAGTGAAACCATTTAAATCATAGAGACATTACACTTGAAACATACACATATGAAATAATGTCATCTTACATGAAAATGGTTTTGATAAAACCCTTGAAATGAATTCTTGAGGAAAATATCATTTTTTCTTCAAAATCATTTTCTTTTCACAAAATGTCGTGCAATTTTCGAAGAAAATATTTTTGTTTAAAATATTCAGGAAATCTTTTGAAGGATGATTCATGAAGATAAGGCTTTATAAAATCATAAAAATCTTTTCATGCCATATACGTTAAAAAACATTCTTATCGTACTTTTTCCAGAAAAGTAAAAAAAAGTACCTCGTAACGTAAACAAAAGAAAGATTACTTACATACCAGGTAGTAAAAGTCAAAAGTGGGTAAAAAGGACTTTAAATATACATGAAACCATTTTTAGGAAACATGGACATAGATGATAACAATAACCCCACTAAATACTTACGAAAAAGCAATCTCGGATAAAAATGAGATTTGAAAAATTATCCCTTACCTTAGGTCTGATTTGCTTTGTAAGTGTATGAACTTCATGTATAATGATTTAAATAATTTCATTCTCTTATTACAGAACCATATTCATTGTTATTATATCATATATGGTTCACTTATGACTTTATATTACCCGTTCTTTTGTAAATTCATGTTAAAGTAGCGTTTTGGGTAAAATCGTCTTATTTTTCGATCATGTTTTAACTTGTAATTATTCATATGATTACTTAGATCATGATTACTTAAATCCATAATGAAAAACATGATTTATATATAATATATATTCAGAATATACAAATATATAATGGATCGACAAATCGAAAGAAATACACCGTTCATGGAGACGGTAGGCCGTACGTACGCATGAACGCTGTTTTCGTTTCCTTATTGAATTGAGTGGAATTAAGTAAATGACATAAATATATATATATATAAATCCAGTAGTATTATTATGTCATATATTTCATGATTACTTATTATATATACTTTATAATCATTCATGAATGGTCAACGTGGAGAATGAATCTTATCGCGTCGTGGAGACGGTTGTCCGAACGTACGCATGAGCGATGATATCGTTATCATGACCATTGAATTGTATTGGAGTGTATGTGTACTATTTCAGAATCAATATCACTTTATAATATTCATATATAGTCATTATTTACACCATTATACCCATCCAAGTAAGGTGGTGGTGGAAAATAGATTACACCACGGCGTGGAGACGGTATTCCGTACGTATGCACCCACGGTGATTTCGTTTTCCGTAGGATGGATAGATGGTGAAATCGGGTTGTTTCATACTTATAATAACATATCCGTATATGAGTGATACTGATGTTATTACTTCATAATGAAAAAACCTATGAAGAATAAGTGGAAGAAGAATTAAAGTTGAAAGAATCGGTAACGGACATTACCTTTTCTTTGAAGCGCCTCTTTGAGTCCTCCTATTGGGTTACTAAAATCGGTCTTTGAAGAAGACCAGGACCTATAGGATGTTTCTAGGGAAGTTTAGAAGAGCATTTGGCTGGGTCTGGACTAGTTTGAAGGCAAAAAAGTGGTGTGAGGAATAGAGGAAGGAGGTGCCCTTTTATAAGGGAGGAGAGGGGAACCTTTGGAATAACTAAAAATATTATTTTATTATAAAGCCAAATTCGGTTTTAAATAGCTCCAAATTGATTTATTTCGAAGCTAATGTGGGGATGGGTCGAAATACTCTAATCAAATAGAATTTGGACAATTTTAGTTTACTATTTTAACCTTATCATTTAGTTTTAACTTTAAGTTAGATAATTTTACTTTTACCGTGTCTTTTTATGTTCTTACACATTAAGGTTAATAAACATACTATAACAAGACAAAAGAACCCCAAGTTGTTTATTATAAATACATATAACCTTATCTAATTCATTTGTCCTAACCTTAGATTTTTAGGAATAAAATAACAATTAATAATATAATTTTTTTTAAAAAACTATTTTATGTCATTTTTGACATTATTTAGTAATTTATTTTTGTGAAAATCATAACAGAATGATTAGTTCGAAAAAAGTTAAATAAATCAATAATAACATGTCATATTAACCTAGAAAATTATTTGAATTCATAAAAAGTCTCAAATTACATTTATTTGGGAATTTATATCATCAATTATGTAAATATTTCAGTAATAAGATAATTACTGCATCATCATTCACTACTGGAAAATGGACCTATCCACACGGTTTTCCTCAAAACCGTGGGGATAGGTAAACCCTATACCCACGGTTTTGGAAAACCGTGGGTATAGGTCAATTTTCAAGACCTGTACCCACGGTTTTCAAAAACTGTGGGCATAGGGGGGGTCTATCCCCACGGTTTTCCAAAACCGTGGGGATAGGTCTTGAAAATTGACCTATACCCACGGTTTTCAAGAACCGTGGGTATAGGGGTACCTATCCCCACGGTTTTGAGGAGAACTGTGGGGAGGAGAACTGTGGGGATAGGTATAGGATAAAAAACCTATACCCACAGTTTTGAAAAACCGTGGGTATAGGTTTCCCATGTGTGCGCGGGAAAATTTTTTTTCCGCGGGAATTTTTTTTTTGGCGGGAGTCCTATACCTACGGTTCTTCCCTCTATACCCATGGTTTATATAACTATATTTAACTAAATATATATATATATATACATAATTGATAGTAGGGTAGTGGTAGACGCGGTACTTTTCAGCGAGGAGGTCGTGGGATCGAAACCCGCCTGCGGCTTTATTTTAGGATCTATACCCACGGTTTTGAAACCGTGGGTAAAAGCCATTGACACCGTGGAAATTGGGAGTGTTTTGTTGACACGGTGGCAGAACACCTATACCCACGGTTTTTTAAAACCGTGGGTATAGGCTGGGGACCTATACCGATGGCGTTCCAGCCCACGGTTCCCAAAACCGTGGGTATAGCCTATACCCACGGTTTTGGGGGCTATACCCACGGTTTTGAACCGTGGGTATAGGCCTTTTTTCCAGTAGTGATTGTGTCATAAATAAATTAACTTATTTAAAGTCTAAAAATTACAAATAAAATATCATTATGTAGGAAAGATTTTTAGAATTGTAATGAATATTTATAGTCGAATTTATCTTATGTATAACCCTATATTAAAAATGTTATACTTATTAAACTTTGATTTTAACTATTTTAACCCTTATTTAAATAAATTAATAATAAATGTCCTAATCTAATCCAAGTGGGCCTAAATGGTCATATTTTATTCCTAAGTTTGTTTTAGGTCGAATTACACTTATCCAATAGAATTAGGACATGTGTTAGAGTAATAATAATAATATCATTCTTACCCTTAATTACCCTATTTACTTTTAACCGTGGTAAAAAAAGGTAAAAAGTTATTATTCACCAAAAATTATTTTAATCTCATTGAACCACATTTTACTTACTGACATCAACTGTGTCTCTCGGATTTTTGAAATTCCACTCACAGAAGCGGTAAAATTAAGTTTTATGAAAAATTCATTTTTTTTAACTACCATATAGTGGTTTCACTATTCATCAAAAAAATGAATGTTTCCAGAAAAATACAAAAAATTAGTCCTAAGCTATATTTGATATTATGAACTCAAAAATGATGTCTATTTTACCAAATTCAAAACATATCAGTTTCATTACTTAATTTAAAAATTAATTCCCGTCGTCAAAACAAATAGCGTGTTCTTAAGAGATAATAACTATCAAAAGATTGACACTTGTTTATGTCTGGTTTAAATGTGAAATTACATCCAATGACCAACATTGTATTAAATTGTAAAAATATATTCTAAATATACTTTAAAACCACTAAATTTAAAAATTTATCACTACTAATTATTTCGATTAAAAAGGTTGTTTTTAATTAAAATTTAGTAATTTTCACTATTCATCAGAAAATGAAAGTTATCCAAAAAGTACCAAAATTTCACCCTAAGTTAATTTTGATATTCCGAATCCAAAAATGAAGTCCATTTTAAAAAAATAAAATTTACAAAATTTCAAAAAGTGGTTATTACTATTCATAACGGCTAGTTTTAATAATATTTTAATAGCATATTGTTGTTTAGTGAAACTAGTTATTGCGTACTACACACGTTATCAAGGAAGGTCATGATTGAGTGTAATGCAAGGAAATTCAAGGATGTGTGTTGTGCAAGCTCCTTTTTGTGTAGCGTACAACACAATACATTAATGAAATTAAAAAGAATATTTTTTATAAAATCTCGGGGTGTTACATTCTACCCCCCTTAAAATGAATTTCGCCCTCGAAATTTGTCGGGGTTATAAATGGTTTACTCCTCGAAAGTTTCTTTAATAGAAACCCACATCATAAAAAGGAATACCAAAACTAATCTTTAAAAACAAAAGTATCTAACGCAACGGTTACCCAAATAAACTAATCACTAGGTTTCCACATAGATGAAAATATGGATATGGAAGAAAAATCTAACCATCATGTTCTGATGGAGAGTGGTAGAGAACATGGCTAGGGAAAAGCCAGCAATCACAAATCCATAGATTTGTGATAATATAAGGTACCATCTGATTCAACAGATATAAGGGCACTAGGACAACATTTTTGGTTTTCAAGATCATTTCCCTAAAGTTGATAAATTAAGAGAAATACTTACATGATTTTGGTACAATCTCACTGTTGTTCGTTAATTGAACAATTTCCACTTCATCCCTTAATGAAATGAAGTTGAATTTGTTATTCGTGATGTTTTAGCAGATCATGTGATAGAATGATGGGTCATTCCATCTGTCTCAAACAAAAGGTTATAAAAGTTATCAAAAATACATAAGTCCATCTATAGTGAGATTAATCATATATGGTTCTTAAAATGGACTTATACTTCATATATCATACTGCTTAATATAATAAAACTAGTTTCTACTAAACATGGACTTCCTGTAGGCCAGTGGTAGGCGATAAAGGCCAGTCGCACTTCGGTTGTGGGTTCGATTCCCACAGCCTTGTCCGACGCGATGGGCTGTCTCCCGTCCTGCAGGTTGTCCTTTTTCTAAAACTACATTACTATAAAATCCCTTAAATAATATCAAAAAAAATGTTATATCCTTAAACAATACTAACTTATGTCCAACATAATCCATTCTAATCTTTAGGATTATCTAAAATACTTTGGTCCAAGCACATAGTATAAAGAAATCAATTACTTGAAATGTCATCGACCAAGCATGTGAATACCATCATTTATACCCATATATCTTGTTGGTCACATTCCAATCATGTGAATACCTTAATCATGTATTCTCTTAAAAAATGAATACCCATTGAACCTTAGTGAAATCATGAATGCAGTTAAAAGTTAACACACTCCACATACCAAAATCCTCAAAATTCTATATACTCAAACCATGATATCACTTAGTCCTTATATCAATCATGAGCTCATGAATACAATCAAACATCTCATTATCTTCTTATTCCTTCATTATGCGCATATCATCTACTTTCCAAAAATATCTGAATACCCTTTCATGGTTACTGGTACCATTAATCATACACTTTCAAAACTCAAGGAAAGGCAATAGTGTATCAATCCTTAGATGTCTCTTTATTCCATAGTACCATGAGATTACTTATACAACATTACACATGATAATAATGTAATCATTCCACTACATTCTTAAACCATTGACCGAGCTTCAACAATTCTTTCATCTCACATATCATTTGTAGTCTCTTCATCATCTTCAACATAAATAATACCCATACGACCATACTAATTCTCTTCATGAGACTTTCCCTTAGGGAATTGGTTTTCATAATGCCCGAACATTCCACATTTAAAACATTTAACCATTATAATCCTCATCCCTAGTGTTAACTGAACCTTTTCCTTTTCACTTACTGGCATTGTGTCCTTCTTTTCCACACCCAAAGCATCTTCCAATTCCTTTGAAACATTCTCCTTGATGCCTCTTCCCACATGATTTACATCGGGGAAATTGAACTTTCTTTCCCCTATGATCATCATGAAACTCCATCTTTCTCTTATTAGCCGAGTTAGGAAACTTACCAAATTTTACTTTATTGATCATATTATGAGATTTCTGATTCGACATGATGTTTGGACTTCCAAATCCCATTTCATTTGGTTGCTCATGAAAAATATCATTCCATTGACAATCATATCCTCCATTATTGTGAATCATCTTGTTTCTAACCATTTTCTAAAACCTAAAAAAATAGTGTGAGAGGAAAAAATCATAACAAAGGGGGTGTAACTTTAATATCTAACATCTTTGGTTTAATCTAATATAGTTACCATAGTTCTATGACATTATCATATAGTTATACTTATCCTTAGGGACATCCTGAGACATACCTTAGAAATATCTCTAGGGATCTCAATAACTTTTGCGCATCCTAGTTTCCAAAGGTTGACTAAACTTTTCCTCTGATACCAACTGTAGCTGTTTGGAATTACTTCCAGTGGACTATAATTGATACCTATCAGGTCACTCCATGGGTGGCTACACCCCCTGGGTGGGACACACCACCATCCCCAGTGGCAGCCATTTCCTCATGAAGCCCTTGGGCGGATAGTCATGCTTCATCCAACGCTCACATGTGAGAGTTTCCAAGGATCAGATACATTCATACCTCCTTGGCCTCTGATACCAACTGTAGAGACCCAAATCTTGATGTACATAGACATTACTTTAAATTTTTGGAATACTTAATACATAAAAAAACAGACACACAAGGACCGTAATAGTTTAGTGTCTTTGGAATCGTGGAACGTAATCTTCTAATCGTGGTGAAAGATCTTCAACATCTCCCATAAAGATCTTCCCCTTTTTTCTTACCTAAAACCTTTATTTATATCCTGGGGAAAAGAAAACATAAAAAGGGTGAGCTCAAATGCTCAGTAAGAGTAAGCATGGATAAAATAAAACATACCATATACATTTGAACTTAAAAACATGAACATAATATTTAAACATCAAAATCTTGAGTAATGACATAAAACATGGAAGTACGTAAGGCATAGATCATAAAGAAACATTAAGAACGATAAAATAACATGGGAATAAAACATCTAATTGTGGCATCCATTAAGCACATGTAATGATATCCATAGTAGCCAAGGCATTGCTGCCAATACCATATTAGTGGACAAAGTCCCTTTCTGAATCGAGTTCACTCCTCTTTCCAGTCCTGTAATACTGAACCGAATTAACTTACCATTCCAGCCAAGTCTATCTCATGAGATATAAATCTTTACCCAATGCATTGGAGGGAGAAATAGGTCCCACCCATCTGATGATGAAATCATTCTTCTTTGTGCCACAAAATAAACATACATCATCCATAATAACCCAATAAATAAAATGGGTTTTATAAACATCATCCCATCATCACATAATCCATATAAAAGAAATGGATATCATTTCATAATAAGAAAAGTGAAACCATTTAAATCATAGAGACATTACACTTGAAACATACACATATGAAATAATGTCATCTTAGATGAAAATGGTTTTGATAAAACACTTGAAATGAATTCTTGAGGAAAATATCCTTTTTTCTTCAAAATCATTTTCTTTTCACAAAATGTCATGCAATTTTAGAAGAAATGGTTTTTGTTGAAAATAGTCAGGAAATCTTTTTAAGGAATCTTCATGAAGATAGGGCTTTATAAAACCATAAAAATCCTTTCATGCCGTATACGTTAAAAAAACATTCTTATCGTACTTTTTCCAAAAAAGTCAAAAAAACTACCTCGTAACGTAAACAAAAGAAATATTCCTTACATACCATGTAGTAAAAGTCAAAAGTGGGTAAAGATGACTTCAAACATACATGAAATAATTTTTAGGAAACATGGACATGGATGATAACAATAACCCCAGTAAATACTTACGAATAAGCAATCTCGGATGAAAATGAGATTTGCAAAATTATCCCTTACCTTAGGTCTGATTTGCTTCGTAAGTGTCTGAACCTCCTGTATAATGATTTAAATAATGTCATTCACTTATTACAGAACCATATTCATTGTTATTATATCATATATGGTTCACTTATGACTTTATATTACCCGTTCTTTTGTAAATTTATGTTAAAGTAGCGTTTTGGGTAAAATCGTCTCATTCTCGTTCATGTTTTAACTTTTAATTATTCATATGATTACTCAGATCATGATTACTTAAATACAGAATTTAAAACATGATTTATATATAATATATATTCAGAATATTCATATATATAATGTATCGATAAATGGAAAGAAATACACCGTTCCTGGAGACGGTAGGCCGTACGTACGCATGAATGCTGTTTTCATTTCCTTATTGAACTGAGTGTAATTAAGTAGATGACAGAAATATATATACACATAAATTCAATACTATTATTATGTCATATATTTCATGATTACCAATTATATATACTTTATAATCATTCATGAATGGTCAACGTGGAGAATGAATCTCATCGCGTCGTGGAGATAGTAGTCTGTACGCACGCACGAGTGATGATATCGTTATCATGATCGATGAATTTTATTGGAGTGTATGTGTACTATTTCAGAATCAATATCACTTTATAATAGTCATATATAGTCATTATTTACACCATTATACCCATCCAAGTAAGGTGGTGGTGGAAAATAGATTACACCACGACATGGAGACGGTATTCCGTACGTACGCACGCGCGGTGATTTCTTTTTCCGTAGGATGGATAGATGGTGAAATAGGGTTGTTTAATACTTATAATAACATATTAGTATATAAGTTATACTGATGTTATTACTTCATAATGAAACAACCTAAGAAGAAGAAGTGGAAGAAGAAATAAAGTTGAAAGAATCGGTAACGGACATTACCTTTTCTTTGAAGAGCCTCTTTGAGTCCTCCTCTTAGGGTACTACAATTGGTCATTGAAGAAGACCGGGACCTCTAGTATGTTTCTAGGGAAGTTGAGAAGAGAATGTTTCAGGGTTTGGCCGAGCATGAAGGCTCAATGTTGTGTGAGGAAGAGAGGTAGGAGGTGCCCTTTTATAAGGGAGGAGAGGGGAACCTTTTGGAATAACTAAAAATATTATTTTATTATAAAGCCATATTCGGTTTTAAATAGATCGAAATTGATTTATTTTGAAGCTAATGTGGGGATGGGTCGAAAGCCTCTCATACAATAGAATTTGGTCAAATTTAGTTTACTATTGTAACCTTATCATTTAGTTTTAACTTTAAGTTAGATAATTTTACTTTTACCGTGTCTTTTTATGTTCTTACACTTTAAGGTTAATAAACTTACTATAACAAGCCAAAAGAACCCCAATCTGTTTATTATTAATATATATGACCTTATCTAAGTCATTTGGCCGAACCATATATTTTTTGGAATAAAATAACAATTAATAATATAATATTTGTTTTAAAAACAATTGTTTGTCAATTTTGACACTATTTAGTAATTGATTTTTTTGAAACTCATAACAGAAATATTAGTTCACAAAAAGTTAATTAAATCAATAATAACATGTCATATTAACCTAGAAAATTAGTCTAATTCATAAAAAGTATCAAATTACATTTATTTGGGTATTTATAACATCAATTATGTCAATATTTCAGTAATAAGATAATTACTGCATCATCTTTGTGTCATAAATAAATTAACTTATTTAAAGTCTAAAAATTAAAAATAAAATATAATTATGTATGAAATCTTTTACTCTTTCTAATGAATATTTATAGTCGAATTTATCATATGTATAACCCTATATTAAAAATGATATACTTATTAAACATTGATTTTAACTATTTTAACCCTTCTTTAAATAAATTAATAATAAATGTTCTAATCTAATCCAAGTGGGCATAAATGGTTATATTTTATTCCTAAGGTTGTTTTTTGTCGAATTACACTTATCCAATAGAATTAGGACATGTGTTAGGGTAATAATAATATCATTTTTACCCTTAATTTTCCTATTTACTTTTAATTGTGGTAAAAAAAGGTAAAAAGTTACTATTCACGAAAAATTATTTTCATCTAATTGAACCAAATTTTACTTACTTACATCAACCGTGTCTCTTGGATTTTTGAAATTCCACTCACAGAAGCGGTAAAATTATGTTTTATGAAAAAATCATTTTTTTAACTACCACTTAGTGGTTTCACTATTAATCAAAAAAATGAAAGTTTCCAGAAAAATACCAAAAATTAGGCCTAAGATATATTTGATATTATGAACTCAAAAATGATTTCAGTTTTACCAAATTCAAAACATATCAGTTGCATTACTTAATTTAAAAATTAATTCCCGTCGTAAAAACAAATAGCGTGTTTTTAAGAGATAATAACTATCAAAAGATTGACACTTGTTTATGTCTGGTTTAAATGTGAAATTACATCTAATGACCAACATTGTATTAAATTGTAAAAATATATTCTAAATATACTTTAAAACCACTCAAATTAATAATTTATCACTATTAATTATTTCGATTAAAAAGGATGTTTTTAATTAAAATTTAGTAACTTTAATTATTCATCAGAAAATGAAAGTTATCCGAAAAGTACCAAAATTTCACCCTAAGCTAATTTCGATATTCTGAATCTAAAAATGATGTATATTTTGAAAAATAAAATTTACAAAATTTCAAAAAGTGGTTATTACTATTTATAACGGCTAGTTTTAATAATATTTTAATAGCATATTGTTGTTTAGTGAAACTCTTTATTGCGTACTACACACGCTATCGAGGAAGGTCGTGATTGCATGTAATGCAAAGAAAGTCAAAGATGTGTGTTGTGCAATCTCCTTTTGGTGTAGTGTACAACACAAGATATTAATGAAATTAAAAAGAATATTTTTCATAAAATCTTGGGGTGTTACAATAACCTATAAATTCCCTATTATTAGACATGGGAATTAGTTATTGATTCTTAGATATATGAGATAATTCCATTTTCGCATCCATCATTTCTCACACGTCGTCATTGTTTCTCCCAAATGTAAATAAAATTTTATTTATTATTATCACCCTATGGTGTTATCTTAATACTTATATGATATATGTTTAATCTTCCATTAAAGAATTTTGATGTTAAACTCACAAATATCTAGAGATCAATAATCATTTTAATCATTTCATTATTATTTTCTCATAGTAATTTGTGATGGTAAAGATGATATTAACCTTCATTTTTATTCAATGAACCAAGTATATGCATTTTTTTAATTTATATTTATCCGATTATCCTCTAGGTTCACTCCACCAAGAATCTTGGTGAGTTTTTGCAATTTAAAATGACATGAATACCACTTTGGTCAATAATAAATTAATATTAGGATTGGTTCAAATTGGAAATTGATTCATTTTTAGGAGATCTCTCATTCACTACAAGTTATGGCATATCTTATATCTCATTATTTTTATAGTGAGATGTGTGAATTAAATTATCAGCAATGAATTTTTCGAAGTTGAGAATATATTATCAGGACCTATAGAAAAAAATCATATGTATTGTCGACTAATTCAACCAAGTTCTTGGACCTTTTCTAAACAACATTATATGTTTGTTTAAGGACTATATTATTAATTCTTATAATTATAAAATAAGACATCAATACCTTATTAATTTATAACATTCTAAAAAAATATTTAATAAGTGCATGATATTAATTAAGAAACGCCTCACACTCCTTTTAAGATAACCTAGGTCATCCATATGTTCTATACTAGGTTAAAATAATTTTTTTAACCATGGCTTATAATAGCCGCATGATCAGCCACTCTCATGATTTACACCATTTTATTTTTCTTTTTTTGAGTATAATTATTTCTGTTTACATTCATTAATTTGTATTATTTCATTTTAGTGGGTATTGTTTTTCAATTTATTCTTACCTTTCTTTACATTACCTATATGGGTTTCTATTTGTATCAACTTTTGATTAGTGAAGTAATATTTTCATACAACTTTGTATTTGTTTCTTATCTATGGGAGTTTTTTATGTGTTTACTTTATATATTTATTTTCATTCCATTTTTAAAATATTTTTTTCCTTCTTTTTAATAATATATTAAGGAAATTATTTTTTATAAATTACTAATCATCTATAAGGCTAATGTTTTTTATGTGTTGTCTTTAAAAATGTGTTTTATTTTACTTTTTTAAAACTAGTGTGTTTTATAAAATGAAATCATTGTGTAATGGTTTAAATTTAAATATAAATACAAATTTTATAATTGAATTTTCAAACTAGATTGAAATGGATTTTACATTAATGTTTATGGTTGAATTGTGAGGATGTAATCTATGGGGAATTGTTTCTCAAAACTATATACATTTTATGTATGTTTTAGGTTCTAGTAGGGTAATGGTTGATTTTGGTTTCTAGTTCTTGTATGGTATTCATGCATCTATGAAAAGGACTAATTTCATGTCATATGGAGATGTTACATTATTGTCATTTATTTGAATTTGATATATTTACATGGATATACCATGAATGATTTCGTGTCCATGTTTTGTTTTCATTCATATCTTGATTATGTTGGTATTTTATTTGTATTTATAAATTTGGTAATTCATGTTTAGATCATTTTTAGATTTTTTCAGAGTTATTATTCATTGTATGAATTATTTTATCGATTATTTTATTAAAACCAATTCCTTCATATGTGTGACTATATGAATTATATAATAGTATTTTCAGAAATCTGGGAAGAAATTTCATAATTTTAATGTTTTATTATTCAAAATACCCTCATGGATATTTGATACCCATGCACTAGTTTATAACTCACAGGGATCAGGAATACCTTTTAGGCCATATCATGGGTAGTCTTGGGTACCAAAATGAGGGGAAACATATATTGGTTTGTTGAAAATTTGTGTGAAATAAATTTTTTGTTTTATGAAATTTGGGAATTCATGGAAGGAAACAGGTTGGATTTCTATAACTCTTGATTTATGAATGTAAGTGTTTCCAATCATTGCTTTTAGTACTATAGGTTGATCTTAAAATGGAATTAAATAATGTTTAATTTTAATATATAGTTTAATATACCCATCATTATGGTTAAAAATCCAACACTAATGGATGTTATAAGAGGAACAACTAAGAGACTTGGGCCGGGTGAATATGTTGTAGACTCTGCATTATGGCCCTCTATCTTTAATGAAAATAGTTTCATGTTTTTTTCTTTTTCCAATTATTTCATAATGTTTCTTATATAACATATGGATTTTTTAAAATTGTTTTTATTAATAGGATGATATCAAGTTTCTTTTGAAATAAAAGTTATGTAGTGAATTATATTTTCTTATGTATATTCTATTATAAGTTAGTTTTTAATGAATTAGTGTAGAAAATTAAAAAAATTCAAGCATTATGTAATTTGGTTACATTATTGGTTGATGTGAGGAATACTTCTTCACATATAGAATTAGTTTAAAGGTAGAAAATTAGAATGAAACATGCTAATACTCTTTATAGGGATGGATTTCTAGTGAAATTTCATATGTTATGATTATTAAGAATGAATGGTTTATGATGCGAGGAATACTTCTTCACATATAGAATTAGTTTAAAGGTAGAAAATGAGCATGAAACATGATAATACGCTTTATAGGGTTGGATTTCTAGTGAAATTTCATATGTTATGATTATTAAGAATGAATGGTTTATGATGTGGGGAAACACTAAACCTTACATTATGAATAGAAAAACTGAGAGGTCCCCCATTTTTCACATATTTCATTATTATTCTCTACTAATATGGAGGTAATTGGATTATAATCATGATGGTGTCACTGTATTACAACATAAGAATATCTCTTCACATAGTGTTTAAAATACCTTGAAGAAAAACATTCACTACCTCCCATGTAGTAGAGAACACAGTAATAGGATCTATAAAAATAATTTTTTGAAATTCATCAATAATTTCAAGATAAATCTATAAAATTTTATAATTAGGTTTGAAAATCAAACGTACATCCCTTATTTTGATTGTATCAAATGTGTTTCAAATAGGTAATTTTGTTTGATGAAAAAACATAGAGAAATGGGGATTTTATTAAAGTGAACATAAATATCACTATTGATTTTATAAATAAATTCATAGGGTATATATTTCATAAATAAAACTCTTAAAATTATCCCAAAATTAGAAAATCTGAATTGTTTCACATATATATCTATTTATATGTTTCTTTTATCACCTTGGTTATTCAATCATTAATTTTTGGTTGTATTACACAACATAGACTATATTTGACTAACTAATGACCTGTTTTTAAGGAAATATATGTTACCATAGTTCTCTAAAAAAGTGGATATGTCTTTAATTTAAAATAAAAGTGAAATAAGAATAAGTTTTTTCATAATCATAAGTGAAGTGTATAGTTAATATGATAATATCCTTACACTTTATTTGTATTTAGTGTAAATATGGGGTGGAGAAGCATACTTATCGACATTAGAGATTAACAGTGCTATTAAAAAATCAAAGGGGGAGATTCATGATCTAAATAAGTATATAGTATCTATTTTCAATAAATGAAAGCTTCATTGGTATAGAGAAGATATAAATATATTTTGGGAGGCTTTAAAGAGATGATGATGGTGTTTCAATGTTGAACATAAAATCATGGTTATGGTGTTTCTTAAAGAAGTTTGTAATTTATCTTTAATTTATAATCTCTATATGTGATGATTTGTGAGTTGATAATCAAGTTAAAGACATGTGATAATGAGGAAACCCTATCAACCATAGTTTTAAGATGTTTTGATGAAATTAAGCTACTGTAAGATTTAAAAATTAATTAAATAACCATTATTAATGTAATATCTAGCTTGAGGTATGATGAAAAAATAAATTGAGAACCATTTAAACAAGTTACTAAAATATTGGATTATGAAGACTCTTTAGATGATGGCATGACTTGATATAATGTGTTTTGGAAATCCATCTAAATCTTGGAAGAGGCTCTAGTTTGAATTGAGTGATATATGTTATTTTATATCTACAATTGAATACATGTAAATGTTCCAAACTTTATATGAGTAATTTTAGGACAAAGTTACATATGCATATTTTTTATTTTGTGACTATGTGTTTGTAAATTTTAGAAAAGTGGACATATGTGATCATGTCATTCATGACTTCATATGGTTCATATATGAATAAAGGAACTCAACATACAAGTGATTAATAATTCTGTCAAAATCATTCATGACCTACATATATACAATCTAAACTATGTATGATTGATTCAGTTACTCTAAATAGGTCATTCAAGAATCATTAAGCGACATATTTTAATGATCTATTTGGTACCACACCATAGTCTATATGAGTCAATTAAAAGATGACATGTAGTGAAAATAATAATTCTCAAAAGACCAAAACTCTCATATTTTTTTAATAAACATTCTGATAGATGGAGATTTAAAATATGGGATAATATAAAAATCCTCAAGGAAATAAAATTTTTGAATAATATTGGTGATCTATGATGATATTATAATATAATAAGCTGAGTAAAAAGATGGATGTTTACTTGAGTTCCATGACAAAAAGGGAAAGTGCCACATTGCATTGAATGAGCCCATGCACACATGGATGAGAAGTTTAAAGAGAATTTAATAAAGTATATGAAATGATAATTCAACAAAGGAAATATATATATAATAATATTTTTGATTTAAATTCTAATTGATAGAGTCTTTTGATGAGTATAAATAAGAAGAAAAAATTTATAATTTTGTTAGTTAATTTTTAATTTGTGATAATTTCTCTATTTAGAAATATTGGGGATTTCTATATTTTGAATATAGAAACAATATTAAAAAAATCTTGAAATGAATCATGAATATAAAAAATTATATGGAGAAATATAAATGAGTTCTTCATGAGAAGAAATGAAGAGTCTAATAAAGTTTAATATCAAATAGGTAAAGTGTGAGACTAGTGTCAGGATCTTTTAAGAAGGAATAAAAATTGTGTACCGATGAATTAAAAGTATTAATTAGCTTATAGTGTATTGAAGATAAAAAAATTTGAGAATGGGAAGTAAAGTTATTTTTGTACATGAACTACAGAAGTTCAGAAACATATAGCATGTGTAGATATGAAGGTCATGAAGGCTAAGAGAGAGTTATCCTATTTGATGTGGTGCTGAAGAAATGAAGTTAAAATGAGATCATTCTAATTATAGTACATACACCTACTTTAGTTTCCGGCAATAATATATAGTTTTTTTTTTGGGAATATAGAATAAGATCATAGTGGGGATATGTGCTAATGATATTGGTAAGATCCTCAGTTCAACCACTTGGGTTTTTAGTAGTGAGTATGTGATTGGGGAGACTAACCCATCAAGGGAAGGGGTATGATTTTAAGGCCAATTATTGTTAATACTAGTGTTCTTATATTATTTATTTCTTGTTACATTCATGTGAGGATTAGTAATATCGGAGATAATGGATATATATTTTAACCATTCTATGAGGTTGAATAAAAAATTATTAAATTAAAAAATGTTTAGAATAATTCACCCCATCTGCGCTACCTAATTAACATGGTTTCTATATTATTTATCTCTTAGTGGGAAACAGTTGGCCTTGATGACACTTGTTGAGATAAATATACTAAATTTATGAACTCTGAGGGTGAATGAATTAGCATGAACATAAAATTAAAACATTTTGTCATCATTTACACCCAAATAATATTTTTATCTCTTCCTATCATTGGAAGGAATATGTTTAATCTATTTTTTACTTTAACATATATCTCACAAAAATATTAAACCCAAATTCATAATATAACTCACAAGAACAAAAACATATTTTATTTGGATCACTATTAGGTGATAATCAATAGATCATACATGTGAGGATGTTCCATTGTACAAAAATATATTATCATTAATTTTGATCTGTGAAGGGTGAGGGTGAACCAAACAGTATCTGAACACCAAAACCCAACTACCACTGAACTAGAGTATTTATTTTAGAATTGAAAAATTAATAAACAATTAATATGTGTTGGAAGACACGAAAGTAATAATTAGATCATGAGTATTTACGTAATTGGGACATTTGGGGAACTACATTCACGACAAGTACCCCACCCATAATCATGCATTTTGTTAATATCAAGAAATAACATAATACAAAAAATATTCTAAATGAAATAGAAATAGTGATAGGGTCTTTTGAAAGGTAAAAAAGAAAACAATAATAATAATAGGTAAGGAAGTGTACAATGTTAGACTCTAGAGTTTGAATGTCCTGTTCTCATGATTTTTGTCACTATGAAGCTGATGAAAATGCTCAGTCATTACATAGGTACTCAACCTCACCTATTCTAGATGTTATATGTACTCTACTTAGGATCTCTACCACACTTTAACCATGGGAAATATGTTTTCATACACTCTACTAGAACCTAAACACCAATAGTGTTCGTGGAGGAAAAAAGGCGAAAGATATTATTTGCAAGAGGATGGAAAACACTACAAGAATACTGAACTAGAACTTAGATGAGAGTACCATATGATAATCAAACTAAATAAAAGTGATAATATATCTTGGATAGTCGAATGGAAACTGGTTCAAGGGTCATCAATTCCCCGGACACAAATTGTCAATCAAGGTGCTACAACAAATCAGGAGTCGCTATGAAGATACACCAAAATAGTGGCCGAGTAGCATAATAAAATGCAATGAATAAGTGGATTGTGAATATCAATGTGGTGGAATAGTGTATCAATGCTCATAAACTCATCCCACAAGGATCACCAGGGTGGAACGCAAGGACCTCATGGGGCAAGAGCTAAGTAGGTAGAGCAAGAATCTCAAAAAAATTAGTCCCACACAGGAAGGGATAAGTCTCAACACACATAAAGGATCATAACAAAGGTAAATTGTCAAAAAATACACAAATATATCATGAATTAAAATAAAAAATAAATTGGATTAATAAAATTTAAAATATTTTTTCAATATGAAAATAAAAATCAATACCATAATTCAAAAATCTATAAAATTTTCAATTGAAATTGGGGATGTTCAAACACCTGTTGCTCTAGAATTAGAACTAAATTCAACATACATAAAAAAATTAGTAAACACCATGGATTTATCAAGTTATCATTAATGTTTATATTATTTACACACATGTTTCTAGATTCTAAGACATCTCTAATAAAGTGTAGTCTAACATATATGTGTTTTAATTCACAATGACATATTGAATTTTCGGAAAAATGAAGGGTAGATTGACTATCAAAATAAACATTTATAACATAATTGAAAAGGTTATGTTCAGACAAAAAACCATTAATCCATAATTCTTCTTTAACTTATTTGGTTAAGGAAATGTATTCTAATTCCATGGGTGAATGTGAAACCACAGACTTCATATTACATTTCTAGTAATTGGGACCACCACAAGTTGTAAATACATACCCATTTATGATTTTCTGGTGTCAAAATTATATATATAGTCTACATTCACATTGGCATTTATAATTTCATAAGTATCCACACCCTCACCACAACATAATGACTTATTGGAACTACATGACAGGTATCCAATGATAAATTTGAATGAATTCTAATGGGACTTCCTAGGTGAGGCCATAAATCTGCTAAGGCTAGGAATTTATAAGGAAATATCAGGTATAATGAAGATCATGTCATACATGATACTACAAATAATTTTATCATAGGGTATGTTTGTCATAAATTGTATATTATCAGTAGTTGGGGGTGCCTATGTAAAAGATAGTTTATAGTATTATCTGATATGTATATTAACATGTTTTAAATATTCAAACGTATATCTCTTGAGAATATTTAAAATATAACCATGATGATATAAGTAAAGAAGTTTATTTGTTTTGTCCCTGATTATTTCATAAACTGTAATATTCTTATCTGCACTTAAGATGTTCATTTCAAACTTCTCATTTAATTTATATTTTATAGAAATGACGAGACTCATGTTTTCTTAAATAATAAGCATTTAATCAACATAAAGCATAAAATAAATCATAGAGTATTATTTGATTTTAAACAAAAGCATGCATCATTTTGACTCCATGTAATTTGGTTTTCTATCATAAATGAATCAAATATATTATACAATGTCTTAGGGGATTGTTTTAAACCATATATATACTTTTAAACCATCATACATGATTTCATTTTAATTCCTTATAGTAACCTTAAGGAGGTTTCATAAACAAGTTCTCGTTTAAATCCCTATGCATGAAGGTAGTTTTAGCACAAGTTGATCAATTTGGAGGTCACTATAACCAGAAAAATAATGTTTTATCCTAATAAAATAATTCATAACATGAGGGTAAAATATTATAGAGTAATAAATGACTTCTATTTTAAGTAATCCCTTATAAAAAAATCATTGTTTGTATTTTATTTTATTTCCCTCTGTGTTATCATAATTTATTTTTAAATATACATAGAACCAATAGCCTTAGCATTGCGTGTTTTATCAATAATAGAACTTTTTTATTTTTTCGTAAAGAGTACATTTCTTCATTCCTAGAAGAGGCTTGATACTTTGATTCTTTTTCACAATGGGCGTTCCTATTGGGTTGTGTATCACTATCTATTAGATCATGGGGAACATGAAATACATAGGAAGTTATGTCATACTAGATTAACCTATAAGGATGTATAGGAACTCTCGATTATCTATCACGTGTTAAATGATAGTTCCTATTGGTGCAAGAAGGTTTATATTTAGAATCTTAACCAAAATGGAGGTTTAATTAGCTTGTATCGTTGGTTTTTCATCCGATGTAGTGGGCTAGACAATAGCTCTAAATTGGGATGGAGGCCTAGTTTCACCAGCTTGTTCAAGGACAAGATCACTCCTCCCAAATGTGGAATATTTGGTTTTGATAAATGTTGAATAACAGATCATTAAATTCCTACTTATTATGAATTTTTGGTAACAATTTTTATATACACTATGTTTGTAATCATTAACACCCTCGGGTAACACTAAAAAGAGACAATTGAGATCTATTTGTTCAGTTTATAAGTATTAATTTTATCATATTCAATAAAATTGAGGACCCTCAAGTATATATATAAGAGGGATTATTTTTATTACATAATTATTCAAGTGTTTTAAATAGATTTTAAAAGGAATAACACCAACTAATTAGGTAGACAACAGTGCTGGAATCCTCTACCCTGAAATATTTTTGGATACCTGATTAAGCATTCATGTTCTAGAAGCTCTCAAAAATTAACCTTTTCATTCACACTATAAGTCTATTCTATTGGGGAGTTTCCCTAATGGTTCAAATTCTTTTAATATCATCAAATTGAAAAAAAATCAATAGATAGATATTCCAACCCATTATCAGTTCTTATGGTTTTAATTTTCCCCCAATTTTGTTTTAAACAAATTATTACCAGGTTTAAAAAGTTTTTAAAACATCATATTTTTTTTAGAATGTAAATATATAATTTTTTGATAATTCATCTATAAAGGTGAAAAATTATAATCATTCACCATGGGAGGTAGTCCTTGTTTATCTCTATATATCCGAATGGATGTATTCTAAGGGGACAATATCCTTAATGTGTGACATATTAATGGCGACACTCTTAGTCTTTCCCATCAAAAAATCTTCACAGAATGGAATATTTATTGTCATTATGTAACTCAAGAGACCTTTCTTGTTTAATTATTCAAGACCATTGGAGCTAACATGCCCAAATATCCTATACCAAAGCATAGTATTTTCAGTTTTTTGTGGCATAGTCAAATCCCAACTATCAGAAATGGGTTATTTCATTCAAGACATACATCCCATTAATAAGAGAACCCTTTATTATAGTTTTATATACTTTATATATTTTTAAATAACAAATTTTAGACCTAAAATTAAACCACTTTTGGTATGGGATCCCTAAGGAAATTGGGATTCTATGAAGGATGGGAACCCACATAACATCAAGAAAAGTGGAGATGGATTCGTGATTTAGTTCTAGAAAAATAGGACATATTCTCTCTACCTTACTCCACTTATTATTTCCTTTGAGGTCATCCCCTTCTACTCTTTCAATCAATTATAATATTGAATCCCTAAAGGGAAACATTTGAAAAGAACAACATGAGTCAAGGACCCACTCATGATCAACTTTATGGATGATTTTTTTCACACTTTAGGTGTTTCATAACAATAGTCAACTATAAGAGACTTTATAGTGGTTTTTTGATTCTATTTATTTTTTACATTTCCTACATTAAGGCTTAGTATTATCAGGAATTCCAAAATGAAAAAAAACAATATTTATATCCCAATAATTAGACATATGTTTGGGTTCTTAAATTCTCTTGCTTCAATCTTCACTATACTATTTCTTTTTACCATTATATTGAGTCCTACCGCTAGTAAATAATCTATTGGAATCACCAGTAATTCTATGATTGGAATGCAATTATTTGGAGAGAAGGTAAAATTTTTCCACTTCGAGGGTCAATGAGTCATGACCATACATTAGGGTTTCAAAGAATGTGTTGTGGGTATTAAGTAGAGAAATTAAAAGAATCATTTATTGATCTTCACCATCAACAATCATAATAACATTGGATAAATTGAAAATTATTTTGTTAAATTCATCTAAATGGTCCATAATAGAACAACTAGGTTTTATTTTGATGGTTACAATTCAATGTTTTTTAGAAATACTAATAACTAATGAAGATTCCATGTATATTTTCTCAAATTTAAGCCATATACCATAAATAATAGACTCATAAGAAACATCCGTAATAGAATTATCTTTTGAAGAAATAAAAATGAAGATATGTGATACATCTAAAACATTATGTGAAATGTATTTGAATTTAGTGATGGTCAGTTTAGTTTCATTTATAGTATCAATTGTTTTCCTAGTCCCACATAGGGAATCAATTAATACATGCTAATTTAGATGGGATATCATTGTAATTCACCAAAGGAAAAAGTCATTGTATCCCTCAAATTCCTCGATTTGGAATCATGTTTTTGATATGATTAACCATAGAGTATATGTCATGTTCTTATGAACAATTTTATGTTTATACCCCTAACAAAAGACAAATAACTATGGTAAAGGATGTTTATCCCAAGGGATTTGAATGAAATTGTAATTATGGATGGGGCAATGGATTTAAGAAAATGCATTAAGTAAATAGTGACAACATGAGAATACATCACAATATATAATTAAATAGAAACAATTATTGAAACAAATAATCATGTTTGAAAACAAAGACAAACTAGAAAGGCTCTTATACCACTTTGTGAGGGGTGAGGGTATAGAAGCACAACACCAATACCCAAATCGGGCAGAACTGGGGTTTTCTTTCAGACGTCAAAAATTACAAAACAATTCAAAATGAGATGTAAGAAAAATGTAAGAATAGAAACACAAGTATTTACATGACTCAATCCCCTGGGGACCTACGTGCACAAAAATAACACCATGGATACTCATGCATTTTATTAATATTAATAAATAATAGATTATAGTATAAAATCTATTTGAAATAGAATCAATGAAAAAGGATTTAATACATAATATTGGGATAAAAATAAATGTTGGTAAATAATCATTCCATTCTAGATGGTGGGGTCCAATTGTCCTGATATGTTAATGCGTGTCACTGTAAAGCTGATGTAAATGCTAAAACATTAAGTAGGTACTCAAACAAACTGATATAGTATGTTAGAGGTAATATAGTTTGAATATTAAACAAATATATTCCAAGGAAAGTATTCATTACAAAACTCCACCAGAACCTATAAACTAATAGTGTACAGAGAGGGCGAAAGGAATAAGATCTTCTTTAGAAGAGGATGAAGAACACTCAAGGAGCAAATAATTATAACTAGGATGAGGGAACCATAGGAATAATGAACTCTATAAAACCCAAAATGGATCAAGTATAGTGTAATATAAACCGGTGCATGGTTCATCAATTCACCCAACACTGACAAACCCTTGAGAAGATACGACCAATCCAGGGCCTCCCAGAAGACACATTGAAACAAAAACCAGGAAGCGTAATCAAATGTATTTCATAACTGGAAATCATCTTGAAAAGTGGAGGAAGAATGGATCAATTCTAAGAAACTAATCCCTCATAGATCACTATGGTGGAATTCAAGGACAAGGTAGGCCAAGAGATAAGTAGGAAGAGCAAGCATCCCACAAAAGTAGACCCACACAATAATGTATAAGGCCGATCACACAAAAAGGTTCTCAATAGTGTTAAATTATACAACAAAAAAATAATCTAATTTTACATTCAAGAGAATAAAAAAATAAATTGGTAGAATACAATTGATCAATGTATTTCAATATGAAAACAAGAATGAATACCATAATTGACAAATTCAAGGTGGCTTTTTAGTATCCAATCAATCCATGCCAAGTTCATTTCCTTTGAAAGGTTCTGGAGAGAATCATTATGTATCCATAGGATACTCTCTCTTCTATTCCTATGCATATTACATTAGTAAAGTAAAAGTATTTTTTGTCTATTTCATAGTTTATAGACATAAATGTATCTTCGAAAAAAACCCAATGAATTGAATATCTCTATAAAGTAACTCAAGAATTGATTCTTGATTATGGTCTGAGTTATCTACTCTCCCAATCCTCTAAGGACTAACAGAATTATATCCTCATTTTGAGGATTGAGTCTATGTATTTCATTAATGGAATGTCATTACCCAATATATTATCTCAAATGAAACCCCTTTTTTAGGGTTTACTATTATAAACCTGATACATTGGTGATGGTTGGTGCTCCCCTCCCTTCATTTTGGTTCGCAACCATTTCTACATTCAAATTTGATCCCTTTCACAGGTCCTGCTAAATTATTGATTCAGTGAATCAATGATGTCTTTTTATTTCAAGGTTTTAAGGAAAGTATTCTTCATTGATTGAGTTTTCATATGTAATTAGGCACAGATGGGTCTTATGGTGTTTTCATAGAACATGGGGCATTAGGTATGAATGTCATTTCTTTGGAACACTATTAGAAATAATACAGAGTTTGTCATCCCCCCTCGATATCCTGCAACCTACGAGTATCATCTTTTCAAGAGTATGGTTTTTGATTCCATGACTTGGACCATATATATTTAATCCCCTATTCCCATTTTATTTATTCCTCTATGCATGACCCACTCTAGATCATGTATTCCAGCTCCGTTGATGGATTGGGATACTGTTGTTGGGTTATGTGATGATGGTTCTAGTTGTTTTTTAATTTGGTTTCCTCATCTTACAATATTCTCACGATTACTGGTTGGGTGCATTGGGAATAAAAAAATGGAGGGAATGCATGTATCATAAACCTTTACCTATACAAATATGTGGGATATGGTAATTAGAACACTAATTTTCCATGATAGAAGCTCCCCTGAATTGGTTTTTCTTGGAGGTCTCTATTAATGTTGGATAAAATCCACAATTAATGTTGACATAAATCTCCCCATACTAATTTTTTCTATCCTCAATAAATGTTTTCAATTTCCACATTTCCTTCATTGATGATTATGATATGGTAGACTCATAGGCCAGTAATCAATGGTAATGATTAGTATATCGATGGGTATTATTCAGAAATGAGTTCCCTCAGTTGATGTGTATGGAATTTCAGGATGTAGTCTTTGTGGATATTATAAGGTTGAGGCACATCATGTTTTTTAGACACATAGGTTTGGTGGTTTTATTTTATTTAATTAATTTTATAAGGTGATATTATGATCTTGTGGTATTATGGTGGTTAGACATCACGTATATAATGTGGGACCCTTGTTGGATTCCCCCAACCATAGTTAAAAGGGGTATTTGAAAAATTAAAAGAAAAGAATTGTTCGTCATTTTCTATCTTCTATAATATAAAAACAACTACATCATTCTATTCTAGATAATTTCAATTATTTGTGGGATAATATGTTTTTCACTCTGTATTCAATACCCAGATGTATTAGTGTAACTTTTAACAATATCTTGATGTATTCGTCTTTCAAAATGAGATATGATAAATAATGATCCATCTGTGGATATTCTCTCTTTATTGTGCTATAATAAAGATCTCTCAACATATTGAAACTCATTATTTTTACTTATTTAGAATATTGAATTTGTTTCCTAATCTCTTCTCCTTTATTATTCTTTCTTCTAGTCCTTATAATCTTTGAATAATAATATGTGATATTTTCAATATTTGAATACGCAAACTCCAAAAAATAATTTGATTGATTTCCTCTATCAAGTCAATATAATCTTAGGTATTCATTAAAACATTTAAAAGATACATTCCTCTAATGTAAAATACAAACTAATTTTTTTGGATATTATATAGATAACTAGATCACAAAAGAAAATTCTAATTATGGTGTAATATTCTACTTGTGAAGCCTAACCATGGTGTCTTATTAGTCATTACGTCATGATTCTCTGTCAAATACCATATCAAATAAATAAAGTGGTATATATTTTAAAATTCACCAAATATTTATGGTGTGATCCTCTACCACTTATTCTTCCTCAAAACCATTCGGGAATGATATTCCTATATGGGGTGAACACTTATAATTGTGTAGAAACTCTAAAATTATCATGTCACAATGCACAATGTGGTTATTTATCTCATGGGTGGATAATATGAAAATTGTACACACTATCAATTATATTTTATGATTTATAATTTATACCATAATATTTTCATATCCAATGAATTATTATAAATAACTAATATGTATTTATTTAACTCTTATGTATTCTCCCCATTGAAAACAATCCCAAACATATCTCATGATAAATATAACTCTTAAATATAAAAGTTTCTGGTTGAGTATACTTTACTTATCATTCTAGTTACCCTTACATATATCATGGAATAATCCCATTTACATTACATATCAAGTACTTATCTATCTTCTTATTTAGAAAACCATTACATATCACATTTTGACGCTTACATATCATCCTAGTTACCTTTATGTTTCACTTAAACTGCCCTTACAAGTTCTCTTGATGTCTAACATTTACCATTTTTACCAAAATAATGTCTTTTTTGAACTAATAACCAATATGAATCAAATTGAAGACCCTTATAGATGGGAAATAACTAGATTTAAAGTCTAGATTCACTTTCAGACATTCAATTCAAGAATCACCTTTCTGAACCTCCACTGAATAACTTTGGGAATATCCCCACTTAAAAAATGGATTCTAGAACCACACCACATACATAATATTTCATAATTCCAATTATTAATGTTCTATAATATCACACCCAGAAGAATATATGTTCGAATTTCACTTCCACCTCTTCCGAAATAAAATAACAAGGAATTATGTTATTATCCTGAAACATCAATTACCCAATTTTTTTTAAATGTTTATAGTAATCATCAAAATCTTTATTTTTGTAACCTTATCTCATAATATCATGATTCATATACATTTCAAAAATTCTAACACTTATTCTTAAAAAAATGACACCCAACAACTTGGTTGTGACACAAATTTATGAATTTAAATTATGGAAATCCATAGACTCATCATACTAGACCTTAATCGTATCAATTGGCTTATATAGTATCTTAATGGGGGTCATGGTTAACCATTTCTATAGCTCATGAAATGATTCTTCACATTATTAAAACCTAAAATCATCAAACATTATTTTACATGGTTTGATGTTGTAGTGGATTGTTTATAAAACTACTAAATAAACTCATATTGATGTCATACTATCCTTGAAAAACATATTAACCCAGTAAAATTCAGTTTAGTTTTCCATCACATCTATGCTTCCACGTTTTTAGGATATTTAAGACATTGGAATCATTAACCAAGTGACAAAAACATGACATTTCAAATATAAAAAGAAATTTAATATTTACACATTGGGTGCTTCCATAAATTCAATAAGATAATTTGATGATGTTGACCATGCTTAAATTTATATATTAATATTATATAGATATACCACGTTTAAGAAGTAAAAATGAGAGGAAATATCATGTTAATTAAATCTAAAACCAAAATTGTAAAATAATACATCTCAAAAGGAACCACCAGGTAAGTAAATGAAATAATTATCTTTGAAAATCTATCTTTTGAATATATTCTTGTCTCACATTATGTTAATGATATGTATTGTATATGCTGATACTTAAGAACAACATTATTACCCATATATAATCATATTAATTATAAATTTTGGGAAATGGTTGTAGTTTTTAATAACTATTGAATTTATCTTTTCACGGTCTATAAAAAGCTGTACAAAAAAATAATTCTTTGAAAAATGATCTGAATAATCACAACACTACAAAAAAATAGAGGTCTTAGTAATAGTTCTAATAACCACCACTAATTTTTTTGAAATATTTATGGGTTTTTATGTTTAATCCACCACTAGTCATTAAAATGTACCCTATATTCAACTATTCCTCAACTCGACTCCATTGACCCCCATCCCCCCTATCTACCCCACCCATCGACCGCAACTCTCCCCAATGCCAGCGGTCGAACCTCCCCCTCTCGGTCATGCCTCTCCCCAAATCTAGTGACCCCCTCCGGGCCCAGCCCCCCTAATGGAGGACCCCTTCTCTTCAAAAGATTACCCTCCCCAAGATCCCACTTCACCATGATGGCTCCCCCCTCTACCTCGAGGACAACCGCCCCTCATCCCACCATCACCTCTAATCCTTATTACCCTGACCAACTTAATACTCAATGAAGACCCAACAGTGACCCCCTGATCCTTGATGGTGATCCCCAATGTCATAACCTCTTCCCCTTTTCTCAATAAGTGTGATCCCCAATCTTATTGTATAATTTTGTTATATTTTATCACCGGTCTTGCAATATAATTATGCATTAAATTATATTGTATGATTGGTTTGGATATACCTTGTTTAAAAATGCCTTTTGAATTTGGAATAGAGTTTTAATTCATGACCCATGAAGGGAAGCGTGTCACTCTATAAAGAATATATTTATTATAAATGATTCATTTTATCTGAACATGTGATATTATTAGGTTAAATAAAATATTTTATTTTTAAGAATTAAAAAAATAAAAAATTACAAACAAACAGATTTTAATCAATTTTTAATCAATAGATTCAAAATTTGAAATATTTTTTATCTAATTTATAATTATTATTATGATTTATAATCATTGTCTTTCCAATTACAAAATTAGAGGACTATATTGTGTGAATTTGAAATTAAACATATTCTTTTCTTGGTCTGATAATTATCGTATCATGATTATGTAAGGTATTATGATTTATTTTTTATATTTTTTACATTATGTGTTGGAGTATTTATGATATATAATTTATATTTAGTATTTTTATTTATAATTTTGGTTTTTTTCATTTTTGAAGTTTTGATATGCATTTGAGGTGATATATTATTATTTATTATTTATATATTTAAATGATATATTTTTAAAATATTCAATACTAAGCGGATGATGAAAAATATGTTATGCGTGATCCGACAATTATATAATTTTATGTTCACCGTGATTTTATATTTTGTATTTATAGAATTATTAGATAAATTTAGTGATAAATCTATAAAAATTTCAGTGATGTTTAATTAAGATTTTAATTATTTTTTTAACCATTTATATATTTATATCTGAATATAGAGAAATAAGAGTGAAAATCCAATACCTATTGATAAAAGTTAGATTAATTTACCTTGAAACACACCATGGTATTCTATGAGTTTTGAACGATTTTTAGATTATTAAATTGAAAACTAATCAATGTATAGTAAAATAAAATTTATATGACCTGATTGAAAATTCAAGTGATGATTGAATAGAAATGAAGTATATGAGTATATTATATTGAAATTGTTACTGTTCTATATGTATGAAGGATTTGGAAAAGTGAATCAAATGTTAAGGATAATAAAAATAATGAAAATCATGTAAATGAAAAAAAATGACTCTCCATCAGATAATTTCCATGACCCCCAACCTCCAAGGATTCTGCAATGATGGGAGAGAGATAATTGCCCCTAGTCCTGCATCCAACAGACATCAAGCTAGAAACAAGCACTAAGGTACAAAAATATCATATATGGGAGGCACTAACATATATAATAATGTAGGATGAAGAGGTAAGATACATAATCCATAAAAAGTCAATTAAATAATACAAAATAATTCCAAACCATCCCACAATGCATGTATAGATAGAACTAATACATAACAAATCATCAATGTTAATACCCAGAAAAAAATATAAAGTAAAAACACAAAAACTTTTCAATGGCCCAAGCTAGTAATGTCCATCACAGTCTAAGATGTCCTCCAGGAGAGCTGGAAATAGTTTTTAATGCACTGGGTGAGAATAGAAGTGTACTCAATAGGAGAAACTAATGCCTCTCATGCACATCTGAAAAGTGCATTCCAAGGAACTCGTGAGAAAAATAGCTGAAGAAAACAACACCTATATAGGCATACTAAACAAAACCATAAACCCACTATGGTTCACTCTCTAAAAAACACATCAATATAAAATAATATAATATGAGGTATATCAATTATGGGTAACCTTGTATTACTTTCCCACTGATTTTCCGCTCTTTCACACCAACTTCATACATCATGGCACTCCCACCTCTTTTGAATAATATCACATCACATCACATCTCTACCAAAACACATATTTCATCTCAAAACATAAAATTTCACAACCAATGTAGTAGGGTACCATGAACATTATGAAAATCAACTTCATTCCCTCTTTGTACCATGAAAAAACCCCATAGTATACTATTGTGTCACATCTTACTAGAGGACACATGGGATATCACATACAATCACATCACATGTAGACAACACCACTTTTGACATGAGACCATCATAGCATGTGCATATCACCAAATCCTGGAAGAGGGATCATGGAAGAGTGGTTTTCTATCCATCCACCAGGCCAGTAGGGTGTTGGTAAAAACATCCCCAAAACAATTGGTTTTGGAAAATGGTGCTTGATGTGGGTGGGAGTGTTAAGAAAACAAAATAAAAATACAATGTATATGCATATAGATTCAAAACACACAACCCCCATCCAATGGGTTCACAACAAAGGAATAAAACATCACATTAATTTACATCACATATCTTTTACCAATAAATCCATAAAAAACACCAAAACAAACCATGATCTACAAACACTTATAAATTAAATCCAATTTCATCATTATTTGTTATCATCGCATTTAAATTAAAATAATCATCTTGTTTTTTATTTCCCGCTCATTATTTATTTTATAAAAATAAAACGTTTTAAACATCACATTTATCAATACAAGAACTCATTAATCATTCCCATTTTATATCATTATCATGAATTTTATTCCATTAATACATGAGAATATAATATAACCAACTACCATTGCAGCCCCGCTTCACATTCACACCACCACCACCATCATTTCCCCACTACATATAACAACCACTACCCCCACACACATCATAATAAAATACACTAGACATGATTAACATCATCACTACCAAGCCACAACAGCCAACCATAACCTTAAACATATCACATCACATACCGCATCATTTTCCAAGATTACGTATAATGTATTTTAATCAATACTATATTTATATTTAAGGGGTTTATCATTGAATCCAAATATCCTGGTGCAACCAATTCATTATTTGAGAATAATTGGTTAAATATTTATTTATAGTGTTGTTAAAATAATCACACAGTCATCAGAATCACATAATATAGAAAATATCAAAAATAGGGGATACAAAAATCATGGTATTCAGTGATACAAAAAACATAGATAAACTCAATATCAAAACATAAAAGAGATATAAAATCCAGAATATCATTCCCCTACATTTTTCTATTTCATTTAAACCAATAAATTATCTTTGTTAATATAAAAGAAAATACAATCATGAGAGATAAAAAAAGTTTCCTATCCCACATGAAACACATAAATATGAAATGAGGTAATTATTACCAGGAAAAACATATCTCAACATAAAATAGCCTCACAAAAATAAGGGGTGTGCGCACAAGAGGAAACTTGTTTGGGGGAACATGAACAAAATGTAGCTATATGGCTCCATGACTCAAAGGGAAGAAGGATTTATACATTCCCATCTCAAGAGAAAGAATAAATAAAATAATAAATAAAATTTATATATTTTTATATATATGATCATGAATTGATGGGATTAGATATGGGTTTAAATTGTCTACAAAAGTTGGATATCATTAAATCCATATGACATAATCATTTAAAGGTTCTATAGACTTTTTATAAGTTAAATATATAATTAATATCGATTGAAACTACATTAAAATTATTTTATATGGGAATTTAAACCATTTTTATTATAATAATAGATATATCTTTTATAAAATGGAAACATTGTTCATGAGTCACCATTGGTGATTCTCCATTAGATTAAAATGATTCACCATTGGTGATTCATTATTAGTTGAATACGTTTCACCAATGGTGATTCACCATTTTATCAAAATGATTTACCATTGGTGAGTCGCATTAGTTTAAAATCAGTCACTGTTTGTTCAAAATGAGTTACAGTTGGTGATCTAGCATTAGTTAAAAATGAGTCACCATTGGTGATTCCTCGTTAGATCAGAATGAGCCACAATTTTTGAGTCACCATTAGTTAAAAATTATTAACCATTTATGAGTCATTTTTAGTTTAAAAGGTTTTACAATTGGGGTTTCATTGTTAATTAAAAATGAGTCATCATTGGCGATTCACTATTAACTAAAAATGACTCCCCGTTGGTTAGTCACTATTAGTTCAATAGTAGTCATTATTAGTTCAAAAATGATTCACTGTTTCTGAGTCACTGTTAGTTTAAAATGATTCACCCTTGGTGAGTCACTGTTAAATCAAAATGAGTCATCAATGTTGATCCTTCGTCGTCCTCTAAAACACCCCAGACTTCTCCCGGACACCTCAGTCATCAAATTTTTGTAAAATTAATGGAATGAATGGTATGGAACATTACATTAGATACATCTCAAACTATTATCGCCCTTATGAATTCAATATTATTTCAATTGGAATGAGAGAAAGGTTCCGAAAAATCATCCCTTGAGATACCTATCAGGGTTCTCTTTACATCTAAAATTCCAACACCAACTGAACCTACTAACGAAAACTCCCACAAAAAAATGAACTGAAAATTATATTTTCCTGATGATAAGAATTAAGTAATTCCATCCTCCATGATGATATACTATATGTTCTGGGTGGCACTAACTCACTAGCATAGGTTTAATCACTCCTTTGTATAACGTGTCTTAATTAGAAATCATGCCTTCCCTTTTTCACATGTTAGATCTTTATCACATGTCACAATGTACACATCACATCAATGGAAAAAATATATCTCATAAAAATATAATGTCCTAATAGCACATCATAATGTAAAACAGGGCAAGGGAAATATAAAAAACATTTTTTTACCAGGAATGCATCTGTGCCTTAAGCCCCAATGTACTCTCTTGCAGGCCATGATACCTCCATATCACATGAACCAATGTAATAATTTTCCCTCACAATACCTTATCTCGAAGGTTTTGGATCTCCACTGGATACTTCATGAATATCGCATCATCATTAATATCCAACTATCCCCAATAAATTAAATGGGAGTCATTGTGAAGATTCTAAAAGAGCTGAGAAACATGGAAGAATACATTAATCTAGTCCAGTCAAGGACGAAGTTCCAACCGGTAAGTCACCTCACTAATATACACCAACATATTGAAGATCCCAACAAAATAGGGTGAGATGTTACTCCCTTTTCTAAAACTCAATTTCCAATTTTAAGTGTAATCCATGTGGTCCATTACCTCAAGCTCGAATGGCCTCCTCTTATGAGAAACATAAGAAATTTTAAAATTACGTGATGGTGTCATTGCCTCTAGAACCAACCAAACGTTCTCTACTGTTCACTATATCAAATTAAGTCCAAGAATTATATAATCCCCAACCACCTTCCAGTATAATGGAGAATGGAATGGCCACTCGTACAAAGCCTCAAATCATTCCATACCAATGGATGAGGAAACTCAACCAAGGGAAGGTGTCATTCCCATGATACATTGAAGTCCAAGATTCATGCTCGGAATATATCCTCTTACTTTTGGATGGTTCTCTCTGTCTTCTCATCAATCTGAGGGTGGAAAGTAGTGATGAGGTGTAATAAACTTCCAAAAGAATGTTACAATTATCTCAATAATCATGAGGTTAAAGGTGCATCCAAATCTGAAAAAATGGACCTTGAATCTCTGTTCAACTGCACCAAATCATCCATGTTCATTTTTGACAAAAAAACTACATTCATCAACTCCCTGGTCACTAGAAAGTGAGACCGTTTCATCAACCAATACACAATTACCTAGATAGTAACACAACATCCCATAGATAGGGATAACCCTGAGACAAAATCCATTGAAATTTATTCTCATTTTCACTCAAGAATATCCAATGGTTGCAGCAAACCATTAGAAACATGATGATTTTCCTTTACCTTCTAGAAAACCAAAGATCGAGCGATAAACTTTTCCACTGCCTGTTTAATCTCGGGCCACCAAAACTATGTCCTCAAGCCATGGTACATATTGGAAACTCATAGTTTTACCAATATATTTGACTTATCAAAATCCCAAAGAACTCCTTCATGAATTTAAAATAGAATAAAAAATTTCCCCTGAAACACCATCCAGTTCTGACCATCCTCTAACAATCCCTTTAAAGCATCATCGTGGAAAACATGATCGTGTATCACACCTATCTCTGAGTCCTCCCACAAAGACTCGACCATCTTTTAAATCATTGAATATTGCACGATCATCTAAAATAAGCATCCTCTACTAACACCCACTATTTCATCTATGTTTAGGGTTACCAACTCCTCCATCTCTCTCCAAGCATACGTATATCCCTAAAAATATTATTCTATGACATTATAATCAAAGAATAATCCCTGAAATTCCACTTTTCTATGGAATAGTTGATCTAAAAATCATCTTTCGATATAAACTTCATCCACCTTAAATTTCATATATTTAGATCATGCGAGTGAAGACATACCTTCAACACTTATGATCCATGAAGACCAAAAATTATTCCTAAATGAGGAAACATTTCCATAAATTTAGCACAAACACAACTATTTCTAGCTCTAGATCATGGGTGACATAGTTACACTAAAGAGGGAATAAATTCCTATACCTATATGATATCAATACCTTCCAATACTTTGATAAAAATACTAAACATAGATGGGATGTGTCACTAAAAACCTCAGAAAACACACCTTTATTAGCAGAATAACTAGAGTACTGACCATCTTCCCCATCATAATGTTGAAATCATTCTAACACTGACCTGTCATGGAAAAATATTGGTGCTTCCTAGTATACACTATCAATGGGGATGCAACTTGAGAAACATTAGTCCCAAACCTCCAATAATATCATGTAGGACCACGGAAGCTATGAACCTCTACCACATTTTTAGATGATTCCCCAGAAACAACTACCTCGACCTTTGATGGTTCAACCACCAAACCATGTTGAGACACCACATACTTAAGGGAATATATCTCTCATGTCCAAAACATACACTTGGATAACTATACATAAAGCTGGTGGAAATGAAGAACACGTGAAATTGCTCTGAGATTCTCTTAATTCTCATCCTCTAACCGTGAGTAGACTAGTATATCATCGATAAATACAAAATCAAACCAATCTAGGAACTCATAGAACATGTAGTTCATAATCCCCATGAACACATATGGCATATTGGTGACACCAATAGTCCTGACCACAAACTCAATGTGCCCATACCTACATCTAAAGGTAGTTTTCAAGATATATCTATCCATCACCCTCAATTGGTGATATATAGTCCTTAGATAGATCTTGTAGAAAAAAAATATCCTCTCAAATAGTCTAAAATATCATATATCCTTGGGATAGGATATAAATTCATCATCATCGCTTAGTTCCACCTCTGGTAGTCTATACAGAACCTTATAATACTATCATATATCACAATGTATAACACTGGAGTACCCAGTGGGGACACAGTAGGTTGTATGAAACCCATATTCCTCATATAAGTGATCTTAGTACTCTACATTTATAAATCAAAAGGACCCATATGATAGGGATCCTTAAAAAATATAGAATAACCAAACTGGAAGTCTATCCTGAACACAACATTTTGTACAGTTGGTAGTGTCATTACCACCTCAGGAAAAACATGTAGGAAATCCATGATATCCTTGGGAGCATACTCTATCACTATTTTTACTAGTTACGTATACAAAAAAGACACGATTGAAATAGGGGGATCGAAACATTGATTTCCCACCTAGTAACCCCTCTCTCTAATGAAAACCACACACTGGCCATCTAATTTTGAGAACACGACTTTCCTGGGATATAATTTAATAATATAACACACATAATAAAACCATTAAATACCACATATGACATCATATAACTTCTTATAAATAAACAAAAATAATCACAAATGACTAATTCTTCCCCATTATTATTGCACATCCCAGACATACATAAAAAGTGGGTCAACCCTCTAACTAGTGTAATCAACACTAAGGGAATGAGAAGCCTCTCTATATCTATTCCGAAAGAATAGAGTAGTGTGGGTGTAATAAAATATTCTAAGGCTGTTGAATAAACAAGGGAAAACATGGATACATGATAAACTAAACATACATTAAATGATATATATCACCTCTAGTGATGCTTCCTCCACTACCTACAACTGACCATGCCCAACTCCTCTTCCAATCTACTAAAGGCCTCCATTTTGACTAAACTTGGGTCACGATCTCTATGGTTGAGGTACATACTAAAATTTAACTCCACCTTCCCTAAATACTATCGGTGGATCATAATTTAGCTTTCACAATTATTGGAATGGATTCACTAGTAATTGCTACTGAGGAAAATGTTGAACCTTCCCACCTCTATCTAACTAAGCTAATTAAGCCACTCGGAACTGATCACAACAATTTCCATGAACTCCATAGATGAAACACACTATTTTGAATTCTATAGAAAGAGAATAGAAACCACTATCCCTTGTGTGGCAAAATGGGTAGCTATTGGGGTTAACTCCCTACTGGTTGAAACCTCAATGAACTTGGTTCCTAAGACCTACCTCTATAATTTGTACTTCTTAAGGGACCCTGATAGTTCCCCTCTCATGATATGTGATCTCATGAGTGCATCTTCTCAATCACCTAGACCTTATTTTGAACCTCTTGATATATTAGAAACATTAGAGGAGTAACTACTTATTCGATTGAATAATGACGTTCTTCCTCACAAAGCCTCTCTTAGGACTCTTCATCTATGAAAAGATCAGAGGAAAAGGAATAGAAGGTCATTGAACATGATCCCAAGGTCCCACACAGACAAAATCCCCTGCTGGAGGGAGACTATCTCCTTCCACTTCACAACCATCTAGGTTAAGGAAAGGAACTCCTCTCAGAACTCCTTCTACCATTTGACCCACAAAAAATGTGTATTGTTTTCACTCACCTAGGTAAAACAACCACCACTAATGCACGGATCCTTATATCTGACTAACTACCAAGGGGATGAAACACACTATTTTGACCTAGATCAAACTGAATGTGCTACCATGAACCTCTATCCAGCCCTCTCTCTCAACATCAGAAATGCTTCCCTCATACATCTACAAAGCCTACAACTATAAATATTGCAACATCTTATGCCACTTATCATCAACCTCAACCGGATCAACCCTCCAGTGATCAAATAGGTTAGCATGTGAGACACCCACTGGATAATCCACATGAAGACAAAGACTAGGATCCATTTATGGAATAAAAAAAATATTTGCAAATCTTGATAGTTTGGAATTTTATTATCATTCATTTAAATTTTCTTTATTAATTTTAACCTTCCCCAAACCAACCAATTAAAATAGTATCCCAATTCATCATGATGTATGTACCAATCCTAGGTATCTACCCTATAAAAAGGTTATACTAAGTTAAACATCCAATAAGCTCATAGTTGATGCACTGAATTATGAGGGGCCCTAAAATTTCATGTCTTATCCAGTATCCCTAGCATATTTCATGCATTATTGTCAGTTGGCATCATTTCCATACCAACCAATGAAATACTCATTGCGCCTAACTCCAAAATCCATCATATTTATAATTCATTATTCTCTTCTACCACTTTTCCATGACCCCCTCCCACCAATGTTGTCTCAATAAGGGGAGAAAGGTAATAACCCATAAGTTCCACCTGTAATAGGCTCTGGGTTAGTGACTAGAATCGAGGGTATACAAATCTCATGTATGGGAGGTGTTACCCGATATAATAATTTATGTTCAAGAGATATGATGTATCATATATAATAAAATTAATGAAATGATATAAAATAAAGACAAGCCATTTCCCAATTCATGTATTAATAGAAAACATACTTATAAAAGTCCCCAATGTATATACCCAAAAACAAAGATAAAGGAATGAAACAAATCACTCCAATGTTCTGAGGTATTAGTGTCTAGCACTATCCACAAATTCAATTATAAAACATAAAAATGGTTTTATATATGTAGGGTGAGTATACAAGTATACTCAGTAGGGAAAACCAATGTCTCTATTGCACATGTTAAAAAAGCGTACTAATGAGGAAGTGAAAAAATAGTAGTAGACAAAAACCCCTAAATAGGTATACTAAATAAAACCCCAAATCACCAAGGATCGAGGAAAGGGTACCCTACACATCCTTGCAACTTATTTTATGCTCTCATACACCAATTTAATACATTATACAACTCCCACCTCTTCTTAATAGCATCAAATCACATCAAATCCCTCTCACAGACACAGGGGTCATCTCAACATGTCACATACCATAACCAGCGTAGTAGGGTATCCTGAACATGGGTGAAATTATCCTCATTCCCTCCTTCTACCATGAATGAACCCCACTATAATGAATGTCATCACATATCACCCAAATACACCTAGACCATCAAACTTCATCATGCCACATGTCGATATCAACACATTAGACATCTGGTCATCATATACCATGAATATAACCAACTCTTGAAATAGGGGTTATTGAAGGGCGGGTATCCATCTATCTATCCTCTCACCGGTATGTTGGGAAAACACCACAAAACATTTGGTTTCAGAACATGGTTCCTGACATGGGTGGGGCGCATAAAAAACACAAGGGAAATACAATATATATGCATATAAATTCACAACACACAAGAAACATCTTATGGGTTCACAAAAAAGGAATAAAACATCTCATAACATTACCTCACTTTGATGCTACCTATAAATCCATAAAAAATCTCTAAAACAAACCACGATCAACAAACCATTTTCAATTAAATCCTATTACCAATTTTTTTTATCATACTATGTCAATTAAATAAGTCACATTGTTTCTTATTTCTATCCCATTAGTTCTTATATAAACATTATTATTCTTAATCCACACAGTCCTTCATCAAATTAATCATTATACATGCCTATTTGATATCATTATCATGAATTTAATTCCATTACTTCTCATGAAACTAACTTAACCAACCACCATCACAACCCCACTACACAACCACACCACCACCACCATCGCATCCCCATTGCATATCACATCCACTACCCCATAAACATCATACAAAATCCACCATCCATGAGTCACATCATAATATCCAAGCTAGAACACACAACTATAACCATAAACTTATCACAACACATACCACTACATTTTTCCAAATTTTACATAATGGATTTAAATCGATGCCACTGTGTCATATAAGGGTGTTATCATTGAATCCATATATCCTTACATAACAAATTAATTAGTCGAGTATAATTGGTTAAACATTTATTTATGATGGTGTAACAAAAATACCACAATCATGGGAATCACATCATATAAATAAAATGAAAAACTAGGGGATAATTTCAGTAATAGTATTCAATGATACAGAAAACATAAATAAACTCAATATAAAAATATCAAAAAGATATAAAATCATGTGTAACGCCCAGACCCTAGTTACCCAGAGTTGGTGCACTGTTACATAACACTAGAATGATCACAACAGATCATGTCTCTAATGGATCATTAATTTTGTACCCTTGGAAGTACTATATACATACATAATTTTTACATTATATTGTGAAATAGAAAAACAAAAACATTGTTTCCCCTTTGAACACATTCATATCCCTTGTTCTATTTTTGTAGGTTTATCACAATATACTTCTTTAAATCCTAGGAAAAATAAAACATATGAAACGTGTGAGCTTAGATGCTCAGTAAGGATAACAATATAACAGGAACATTCATAAATAAGAATAATCATTTATAGATGTGTGTAAGACAAAAACAAAATCATTTAAGACAAAAAATTCAACATAATATGGAAAAGATAAGTCAAATAGTTCAATTTACTTATTCACTTGGATAATATACTTGTCGAATAATCACATGTTATATCAATAGCTAATTTTATAATTAGTGAATACATAATGTCAGACATCATAACCACATTGTCAAGGCCTCGTTCCTAGACTACAAATATGATTTTGTCAAGGACTTGTGCCAAAACACTATTTTGTCTCATGAGACCTACCAATGCATCGATAAGATATAGTGGGATACACCTGTCACATACAAAGTCAAATTTATTTCCCATATGAAAAGGTTGAATCATAACCTTGATATTAGTTTTAAAACTAGCATAATAAATGTTTATACTTTATCCATAAACCATGAAAGTTATAAAAATAACACATCTACAGTCAAAAATATCAGAGAACCTTCAATACAATATTTAAGACTGTATCATAATAAATCAACTTCAAACAAGTTTAAAATCCATCAAAGGATGTTGTCCTAGATGAAATAAAAAACTATTTGAGAGAAATATATCTTTATATTTGGAAATTATTTAAATGTAAAATAATTATAAAAGAAAACATTTATTTTAAAAATAATCTTATAAGCTTTGAAGGGAATCATTAAAGATTTTATAACAGTATCAAATAGTTTCACCTATCGTATATGTTAAAAAAACATTCTTACCTTAATTTGGTGAAAATGTCATAAGGTACCTTCTTTGAAAAACGACATAAAGATTCCTTTAAAAACATTATATAAAAATTAAACCAAGGCTATGAATGAATTTTAACCATATCCAAGGAAATAGTAAAAATATTTTGAAATACATTTTTATGAAACACAAATGAGGATGATAAAGAGGTCCCATTAGACACTCACATACAAACAACCTCGGATAATAAAGAGATTGTAAAATTTACCCTAACCTTGTACTTTTCCTTGTTTGAGGGTATGTTAACCTTGCGTATAATAGTAAAATTATTGTTATTAAATTATACAATAACCTGATACATAAATAATATATCATATATGATCCTCAAATATTTCTTTTTAAAAAATATTTCAGTATTATCATTGTTTTAGGTGTTCACAAATTTGTTTTCCTTTATATGTTTTGTTACATAATTCATATTTGTAATGGATAGGATGTATTTGATTCATATATAGATTTATATTAAGTTATTAAACATTAATTTTAATCATAAAATGAAAATTATTCTTGAATGGTTACTATGGGGAAATAAATCATATCACGTTCTTGGAGATGGTAGTCCATACTTACGCACGAGCGACAATATCATTATATTGATTGTGAAATAATATGTAATTAAATGGTATATCATATATAAAGAATAATTAACATATTATATTTATTATTTACATCAATTATATGAATTATTATACCCATCCAAATAATTAAGTGTTGAATAACAAACTACACCACGACGTGGAGACGGTAACCTGTGCGTTCGCACATATGGTAACTTTGTTATTTATAGGATGAATTGAATAATGAATATTGTTATACCATATTTATAATAAAATCACAGTATTTTTAAGGTAATGTATTTATTATTTAGTATTGTAAACATCAATGAAATAGTAAGCGGAAGAAGAATATAACTTTGAAAGAGGTGATGAAATAATTACCTCTTCTTCGGGTTCTTCCATGTGATATGATCAAAAGGGCTACTTATATTGTCTTCTAATCAAATTAAGGCATCAAGGTTGAATTGAGGGTCATTGGGAGGATATTTTAGTCGGGGTTGTCTCAGCCAAATGGCTTTGGTGGTGTGATTTCTATAGAATGGGAAGTACCCTATAATAAGAGAGGTGAGGGTCACTTTAGGAAAAGCTTTAAATATTAATTTATTATACAATCATATTCAGATAATAATGGCTACAAAATGATCAATTTCAAGGATAATGTGGATCTAGGTCGAAAACATTTCAACCAATTGGTTTTATACAAGTTTATGTCACCATATTAACCTTATCATTTAGATTTAACTCTTAGTTAAATAGTTCAACTTTTACCATGTATTCTTGTATTATAATAACAAATGGTTAATTAATATACTATAAAAATCCAAGAGAACCCCAGTGTGGTTCATTAATGACATATATAACCTTATCTATGTCTTTTTTCTAATCCTTAGATTTTTAGGAATACTATATCAATTAATAATATAGTATTTGTTTTAAAAACTCATTTATCTGTATTTTGACAATATTTAGTATTTGTTTTTTTAAAGTCAAAAAAAACTTGAAAACATTGAAAAAAACTAAATTAAATAAATTATAACATGTCATATTATACTAAAAAAATACTAGAATGCATCCAAAGTCTCAATTTACATTTATTTGGATATTTATAATATCAATTATTTTAATCATTCATTAATGAGGTATTTACTACATCATCATTGGGTCATAAATAATATTAACTATATAATGAATATAAATTATAAATAAAATATGATTATGTAGGAAATATTTTTATATTTTTAGTTAATATTTATAGTTGAATTTATCTTATGTATTACCCTATATTAGAAATGTTTTAGTTATGAAAATATGAATTTAACCCATTTAATTATTCTTCAAATAAAATAATAATAAATGTCCTAATCTAATCAATGTGGATCAAAGTTGATAATATTTTATTCCTAATGGTTATTTGGGTCTAAATAAACTTATACAATATAATTAAGACATGTGTTAGAGTAATTATAATATCATTTTTACCTTTAATTACCCTATTTACTTTTAACCGTGGAAAATAAAATTATAAAGTTATAATTAATAATATATTATTTTCATCCAATTGAACAAAATTTCACTTACTAATGTCAACCTTGTCTCTAGGATTTTTGAAATTAAATTCACAGAAGCGGTAAAATTATGTTTTATTCAAATTTTCAAATGTGCATAGTATATTGGTAAAAGACGTTAAAAAATCCAATAAAAATTTATACATCTATTCTTATTATAAAATGAATCCAATAAATTATGTTGAACTAATATAGGTATTAATTACTTATTTTGACTTTAAAATAAATTTAAATAAAAATAATAATTTTTAAATAAAATGTGGTTTTAAACAATAACGTAGTGTTTTTCACTATTCATCAAAAATTGAAAGATTTAAGAAAATTACCAAAAATTCACCAAAAGTTTTTTGATATTATGAATCCAAAAATGAATTCCTTTTTTTAAAATAAAATTTATAAAATTTCAAAAAATGGGTATAACTATTAATATCGGCTAGTTTTATTGGTCATGGTGTGCTAGAACTCGAATTTATGTACAACGCTAGCTATTGCATTATTCAAAACGAAACGTACAGTGAAAGATTGTGGTGTTAAATTCTTCCCTCATTGAAATAATTTCATCCTCGAAATTTCTAGAATATTAATGATTAAAAATATTCGAGTGGTTCTTCATCATAAGTTCCCTGGGTTCCCACATTTTCTCCTCCATCTTATGGTTTCTCCATAGAACATTTACCAGACGAGTCATACGGTTTCTCAAAACATGTTCTCTAGTATCAAGAATCTTGACGGGATCCTCACAATAAGATAGATCGGGTTCCGGTTATGCTTCTATATATGTGAGTACCTGCGTTGGATCAACCATGTAGTTTCCCAATAGTGATACGTGGAGCACATCATGAACTTTAGAGAGACTTGGCATCATTGAAAAATGATAATATGAAACTCCAATTCATTCCAGAATTTCAGAAGGTCTGATTTACTTGTGACATAATTTTCCCTTCTTACTAAATCGTACAATACCCTTCCATGGAGATGCCTTCAAGAAAACAAGATCTCTTACTTGAAATTCCAAATCCTTTCATCAGTTATTGGTATAACTCTTTTTCCTACTTTGAGATTCATTGATGTGGGTTTGGATAATCTTAAACTTTTCCATTGTCTCCACAAAAAGTTTTGGGCCAAGGAGTTTTCTTTCACCAACATCGTCCCAACAAGTTGGTGTGTGAAATTTCTTTCTATTGACTCTTTATATGGTGCCACCTAAATAGTTGAACAGAAGAAAATATCATAGAAAAATTCTACCAGAGGTAAATATTGATCCCACATACCTTGAAAGTCAAGTGATCAAGATCTCAACATGTATTCTATAGTTTGAATAGTCCGTCCGGATTGTCTATTAGTTTGACGGTGGTAGGCAGTGCTCAATCAAAGTTCAGTATCTAGGGATTTCTAAATATTTTTCCAAAATCGTGATGTAAAATGGGGATCACGATAAGAAATAACTGATAGGGGTACATCATGAATTCTTAAAACTTCATTAATATATATTCTTGATAAATGGTCAAGTGTTAAATCTTTACTTACAGTATAAAAATGTGCTGACATGGTAAGATGATCAACAATGAACCATATTACATCATTCCTTCTACGAGACTTTGGTAGTCCCATGACAACATCCATCATAATATCATCTCATTTCCACTCAGGTGTTGAAGAGGATGCATGAATCCACTGTTAAGTTGTATTCCATCCTTCACTTATTGACTAACCATACATCTTGACACATAATCAGAAATCTCCCTCTGCATGTTGTCCCACCAAATATGTTCCTTCAAATCTATATACATCTTTGTTCTAAAAGAGTGTATAAAGAAATTTAAGCTATGATCATAATCCAAAAAATCCCTTTTTAGATCAGTTATATCAGGAACATAAAGCCTCTTCCCAAATTTAAAAATTCCCTATTCATATACGAAGTCAATAAATCTCCCATCATTCATAGATTTAATATTCTTATGAAACTCTTCATCATCTGTCTGGGAAAATTTTTACCTTTCTAGTAAATATGGTTTAACAACCATTAAAAATGTATTGGTGTTTCACCTTCCATTATTATTCCCAAATCCATATTTACTATATCAATGAACATATTATCCATTTCCACTATCATCTTGTTTATAACTCCATGATCCTTTTGGATCAAAGAATCTACAACTTTGGGTGGTAGTGTATAGTGCAATCATAATCTTTGAGTATTTCAAGCCATCGTCTTTTCCCCATGTTGAGTTATTTCTGTGATAAAATATACTTCAAACACTTGTAATCGGTATATCTCTCACATTTTTCACTATACATATAGAGTCTCCATATCATAAAAGTAAATATTACAACTACTTACTCCAGATCATGAGTGGGATAGTTTTATTTAGGAATTTTTAGCTGTCGTGATGCATAATCCATAACTCTATCATTCTGCATAAGGACACAACCTATTCCTTTCATTCAAGAATCACTATAAATAATAATCCCATCATTCCCCAATTGTAGAGTCGAGATAGAAGCATTGACTAATACTCTCTTCAGTTCTTCAAAACATTCTTCACATAATTTTTCCCAAAAAAATGTCACCCCTTTACATGTGAACTCTGTTAATGGGATAGCCAATCAAGAAAAATTCTGGACGAAATGCCGATAATAATCTGATAGACCAATAAAACTGTGTACCTCAGTTATACTCGTTGGAGCTAGCCAATATTGAGATGCTCTTATCTTAGAAGTATCAATAGAGATTAAATCTTTAGAGATAATATGTTTAGGAAAAGAAATCTCCTAAATCCAGAATTCACACTTTCTAATCTTTCCATATGATTCATTTCCCCTGAGTGTTTTTAGAATAGTGCGCAAGTGATTTTCAAGATCGTCATAGTTTTTGGGTATACCAAGATATCATAAAAAAATACCACTATAATAACATAAATATATTCCTTGAAAACTCAATTAATTAGATACATGAATATAGAGGGTGAATTACTCAGTCCAAACGGAATTTTTGTAAAATCTTAATGACAATACCTACTGTGAGATGTTGTCTTCGGAATGTCTTCCTTCTTCACACACAACTAAAGATATCCCGATCGAAGGTCAATATTTGAAAATTATTCAGTACAATAAAGCTGATCAAATAAATCATCAATGAAAGGTAGGGGATAATTGTTCATTATTGTTATAACATTGATCTCTCTTTAGTCAATGCACAACCGCATAGATCCATATTTCTTCTTAACAAAAAGAATAGGGGCTCCCCATAGAAAAACACTAGGGAGATTAAATCCCTCATTACTCAATTAATCTAGTTATTTCTCTAGTTTAAATAATTCCATAGTGGCCATTCTATAGGTGTTCTTTGATATTGACCTTAAACAAGGAATTAAGTCAATGGAAAATTCAATTTCTCATTTTGGAGGATGTCCTGGTAAACCCTATAGAAACACATCAATATATTCTTCCAAAATGGGTACGTCCTCTATTTGGACATTACTTTCCTCACCCGTAGTTATTTCAATCTCTTCCTCCCCAATAATTGAATTTAGTAGAGCTTTTGGGGGTTGATTTAGATAAGAATTAGATGGTGACGTTTTCTACTCTAATGATACGGTATTCACTATCATCATCAAAAATTGTAACCTCTTTCTTCTTACAATAAATTTGCGCATCATAAACTGAATTCAAATACATAAAGAGGATTATATATAATTCAATCATGGGTATGATGATGAGATCATAAGATAAATCACATTTATATTACCTAATGGGAACTGTTTCAAAAAACATTATTGCAATGATACTTCCCTTAGGAGTTTCGGCTGTCAACTCCCATATTAAATCAAATTGGATATATATAATTTTCATTGAAAACTAGGAAGATAAGAAATAATTCTATGATCCAAAATCAACTAATGATTTGGCTAAATTTGAGGAAACCATTAAATTACCTTCATATACATCATTGGAGCTTCAAACTCAACAGTAGGGATTGCATAAGCTTGGCCTTGATCCCATGGCCTTTTCTGAGGTCTGTTTACTTTGTCTTAGGAAATTCATTTGCATAATGACCCATTTATCTACAATTGTGGCATTCAACATTGGCAACCTCTTTCTTTCCCTTGAAATCATGAGCTTGGTGGCCTTTCCACAACACAAGTAAAAGACTCCCAATCCCTTTAGGAAAGTACCGATGTGTTTCTTCCCACATTTACAGTACTACTAAAAATATGACCTATTCCAATGGTTTTGTAAAAACCATTGGTATAGGTCACTAATTTGGACCTATACAAACAATTTGGCCAAAACTTCTGCTATAGGTCCCAAAATCAAAGAACCTATACCAACGGTTCTCAAAACCATTGGTATAGGTCTATACCAATGGTTTGGAGAACCGTGGGTATATGTTCTTTCATTTTCTATGGAATCTTCATACCGAGAACATTATATGAATCAAATTTTAAAATAATTATGACAATACAAATATATAATTTTGAAATTATGTTCACAAATTTCAAGTAAGGTTAGTGGTTATGTTGTTCAATAATAAACCGCAGGTACTGGGATCAAAACACATCAAATGCTTCTTTTTTGAATAAAATATACCAACTTTTTTATGGAACCGTTGTTATAGTTTTTTCATATTACTTATACCAACGGTTTTGGGAAAACCATTAGTATAGAACTATCCTCACGGCTTACTTAGCCATGGTTTTGCAAACTATTGGTATAGGCTATACCAACGGATTAAAGGGCTCTACCAACAGTTCCAAACCATTGGTATAGGGTATTCTTCCAATAGTGTTGTTGGATGGAAATTCAACTTTTTTCCTTCTTCCCCATATTTCAATTTCTAGAGTGTTATAAATATCTCTTCTTCCCGTTCATTGCTTGAAAATCATAACGATTAGAGAATTCCTTTTCTGTCTTGATATCACATGAGACAATATCTTCGTATGATGAGAAGGATTGTAAGACTAATGATTGACAGAGAAATGGTTTTAAAAAATCAAAAAATCAACCAATATTACTCCTTGGGTTATGTATATAATATATGGCATGCCTTGTTAACCTTGTAATGTTAGCCTCATACTTTGTGACATTCTCATCCTAGTTTTGCCTCCAACTCATAAATTATCTTTCTATATACACTCAATGGTCATGAGGAAAGTATTTTTATATGAATAGATCTCTAAACACCCTAAACTCTATATTTGATACTTATTCATCATCCTTTGTATTTTGAATCAATGACCACCATTGATCTGCATCTCTTGTGAGGTGATAAACTACCATGACAACTTTTTTCCTTTTCACTACTCCCCAAGGCATGAAATATTTTATCCAGGGAACTGATCCAATGCTCAGCTAAAAATGGATTTTTAGTCCCACTGAATGTTGGTGGTTTTTCCCTCAGGAATCAGTCTAACATTGATCCTCTGTGTTGTGGATTTCGGTGCTCCCTGCGGGTAAGTTTATTATTCATTACCTGAGTGAATTTCCCTAGTAAGGCTATAAGGTTTTCGCCATCGGTTGCATCACCAACTCCACTATAATTATCTAGAGTATGAGGTAAATCCCTTCGTGGATTATGTACATTTATACAGTTTCTATTCTTTCCACTGGGTACCATTTGTAAAGAATGAAATACATTAGATTAGTTTATAAATCACAATACATAATTCCAAACTAGTAAAATACCTACCATAAATTGAACAATTTATGCTTATAATCCATAATCATAAAAAATGATTTCTTTGATGAAGTTTTTACTCATAAATCCTTCATAATGGTTTTTATAGAAAATTTTAGTTATCCTAATCATATCTCCTAGGACTGTCGTAACCAAAAATGTGGCAAGGCCCATTTTCATGTACCAAGATACCCCATGTCAAGCGTGAAACTCTTTGTCGGAGTTTTCACTCTTAGGTAAATATGTTTTTGAGGCTTCTCTACCCGCTCATATCAAGACACAGATGTATTTCTTGTAATATACATAAAATCATTACATTAAAAAAAAAATAGGAAGTTCTTCTACACTAATCCTCAAAGTCTATCTTAGGGTAATGTTCTCTAATCGATGTTTTTATAAATTTGGCATCCAAGGTTTGTACTGAACTTCCCCTAATAATAACTTTAACACCCCAACCCTAGTTACCCAGAGTTAGTGCATTATTACATAACATTGGCATGATATCAAGAGATCATGTATTGAATTACTGATTATTTTTGTAGCATTGGAAGTAAGATATATATACATATGTTTTACATTACATTATGAAATGGAAAAAACAACAACATTGTGTCCGCTTTGGACACAATCATATCCCTTACCCTATTCTTGTAGGTTAATTATAATATACTTCTTCACATCTTGGGAAAAAGAAAACATAAGAAAGGGGTGAGCTCAGATACCCAGTAAGGATAACAATATAGTAGAAACTATCATAAATAAGAATAAACATTAAAGGCAATGTATAAGACTAAAAAAATCCTTTTAAACTTAAACATAAGAATAATATTGAAAAGATAAGTCAAATAATGTCATTTACTTATTTACATGGATACTCTACTAGTTAAATAATCACATGTAATATCAATAGCTAATTTCATAATGATGGAATGAAAAATGTCGGACATCATAACCACATAGTCAAGGCATCATTCCAAGACTACAAATTAGATTTTGTCAAGGACATGTTCCAAGACACTGGTTTGTCTCATAACACCTAATGATGCATCGGGGAGCTATATCGGGCGCCACCCATCACATACTAAAATTAATGCATTCCTCATATGAAAAGGATGAAACATAACATAAACATTCATATTAAAACTAGAATAAGAAATTTTAATAAATTAATCATAAACCATGAATGGTATAAAAATAACACATCCATAGTCAAACATATCACAAGAACTTCAATAAAATATGGAATATTATATCAAAATTAATCAACTTCATACAAGTGAAAAATCCATCGAAGGATTTTGACGTAGATGAAATCAAAAACTATTTGATAGAAATATTTATTCCTATTTTGAAATAATTTAAAAGTCACATAATTATAAAATAAAACATATACTTTGAAAATATTCTCATAATCTTGTAAGGGAATCTTTGGAGATGTTATAACAACTTAAAATAGATGCACCCACCGTATACATTAAAAAACATTATTACCTTAATTTGTAAAAAAGGTCATAAAGTACTTAGTTTGGAAAAAAAATGAAAATATTCCTTTGATTTTTTTTATAAAAAGTAAATCATGGGTTTGAATGACTTTAACCCATATTATATGAAATAGTAAAAATGTTTTTAATATATTTTTAAGAAACATAGATATAGATGATTAAGAGGTCCCAATAGATGCTCATGTATAAACAACCTCGGATAATAAAGTGATTGTAAAATTACCCCATACCTTGTACTTTTCCTTAGTCGAGGGTATGATTACATCTTGTATAATTGTTAAATCATTATTATTAAATTATACAAGAACCGCATACATAAATATGATATCATATATGATTTTTTAATATTTATTTGTTAATAATATTTCAGTAGTATCATTTTTTGGGTGTTAACTGATTTGTTTCCCTTTATATGTTGTTTTACATAAGTCATGTTTGTTATAGATAGGGTGTATTTGATTCATATACATTATTATATTAAGTTATTAAACATAATTTTTAGTCATAAAATGAAAATTATTCTTGAATGGTTACGACGGGGAAATAAATCTTAACGCGTACATAGAGATGGTAATCCGTACGTAGACACGAGTGACAATATAATTCTATTGATGGTGAAATTGTATGTAATTTGAAGGTATACCATATATACAGAATAATTAAAATGTTGTATTTATTATTTACATCAATTATCCTCATTATTATATCCATCCAAATAATGATGTGTTGAATACAAATCTACACCATGACGTGGAGACGGTAAGCCATACGTATGCAAGTATGGTGACTTTTTCACTCATAGGATGGATTGAACAATGAATATGGTTGTACCATATTTATAATAACATCACAATATGTATAAGGTATTGGATTATTATTTTTGGTATGTAAACAACAAATAAAGAGGAAGTGGAAGAAGAAAAGAACTTTGAAAAAAGTGAGGAATTAATTACCTCTTCCTCGGGTTCTTCCTTTTAATTTGATCAAAAAGGCTCCATAGGTTGGATTATGACCAATGTAAGGCATCTAGGGTGAATTGAGGGTAGTTTGGAGGAAATTTGTTCATGGTTTGGCCGAGCCAAATGGCTTTGGATGTGTAATTTTGAGAGAAGAGGAAGTACCCATTTATAATAGAGGTGAGGGTCACTTTAGGAAAAACATGAAATATTAATATATTATACAGTCATATTCGGCTTATAATGGCCCCAATAGAATTTATTTCGAGGCTATGTTGGGGCTGGGTCAAAAAAAATTCAACCAATATATTTTAGATCGGTTTTGGTCACCATATTAATCTTATCTTTTAGATTTAACTCTTAGTTAAATAGTTTAACTATTACCATGTATTCTTGTAATATTATAATAAATGGTTAATAAACGTACTATAAAAAGCCAAGTGAACCCCAAGTGGTTAATTATTTATATATATAAATTTATCTAACTACTTTGGCTAAAAATTATATTTTTAAGAATATTATCTCAATTAATAATATATTATTTGTTTTAAAAACACATTTATGTCAATTTTGACTGTATTTAGTAATTGGATTTTGTGAAAGTAAAAAAAATTGATTACTTAAAAAAATTACAAACAATAACTAAAATGTCATATTAACCTATAAAATTAGTGGAATTCATCAAAATTATTAATTTACTTTTATTTGGATATTTATAATATCAATTATTTTAATCTTTCATTAATATGGTAATTACTACTTCATCATTGTGTCAAAAATATATTTTATTATTTAATGTCTAAAAATTATAAATAAAAATATAATTAGGTAGGAAATATTTTTATATTTATAATAAATATTTATAGTGTAATTTATCTTATGTGTTACCCTATATTAAAAATGTTTTATTTATGAAAATTTGAATTTAACACTTTTAACTCTTCTTTAAATAAAATAATAATAAATGTCCTAATCGAATCCTAGTGGATAAAAAAGGATCATATTTTATTCCTAAGTTAAATTTTGATCGAAATAATTTTATCCAATAGAATTAATACATGTTTTAGGGTAATTGGAATATAATTTTTTCCTTTAATTACCATATTTACTTTTCACGGTGGTAAATAAAATTCAAATGTTACTATTCACCAAAAATTATTTTCATCCTATTGAACCACTTTTTACAGACTGTTTTCAACCATTTTTATTTTATTTTTTAAATTCAATTAACAAAATCAGTAAAATTACGTTTTATGCAAATTTCGAAATGTTCCTAGAAGGTGAGTAAAAGATATTAAAAAATTCAAAAAAAATTTATACATCTTGCCTTATTATAAAATGACTCTAATGAATTACGTTGATCAAATACAAGTATTAGGTATCTATTTTTACATTTAAATAAATTTAAATAAAAATAATAATTATTTAAATAAAATTCGGTTTTGAACAATAACGCAGTATTTTTCACAATTCATAAAAAACAGCATGTTCTCAGAAAAATACCAAATATTCACCATAATCTATTTTTGATGGTATGAAACCAAAAATGAAGGCCATTTTGAAAAAAAAATTAAAAATTTAAAAAATGGGATTTTTCTGTTCAAAATGGCTAGTTTTATTGGTCGTTGTGTGCTAGAACTCGATGTTGCGTACAACACAAGCTCTTTCATTATTCAAAGAGAAACACACTATAGAAGATTGGGGTGTTACATCTTGATAAGAATTCACCTTATCATTTCTATTTCATTTATCAAGATTAATTATTATTGTTAATCCTGTTTCAATTATCTACCCTAAAGATTACAAAAGTAACTCATCCCAAATGATACACAAAAAGGAAAAAATGAGGGAATTCCTACCAAGAAGGGTAGAGATTTACACAAACTAGAATCACAAAAATAAAATATAAGATGATTTTGGATCTAATTCAAATAATAAAAAAAAAATTAGATAAAGTTTGAAGATTTTTTTATCCATATCATTTTGGTTAAACCCTTATTTTACCCCTTTTAATCTTAAACATAATTTACCCTTATTTTGGTCAAAAAACTCATATATGTTTTTTATGAAATATCTGGACTTTTATTAACTATTTTTCCAATTCATGTATTTTTTTTGAATTTAATATATTTTATTAAATTATTTTGTGTTTTAAGTTATGAATTATGTCAAATTTGGATACTATTCATACTCGAATTGTTTTTAAAAAAATTTATAACAGCCTGATTCCTTCTATCCAATGGAATTAAATCATCCCTAATATTTCAATGTCATCTAGAAAATTCGTGGATAAACTCAAAAGTTTCAAATTAAATTAATGTTAATATTTATAAATTCATTTATTTGAATCTTTCATTAACGAGGTAATCACTGCATCATAATTGTGTTATAAATAAATATATTTAACTAATGAATAAAATTATAAATAAAATACCATGATTTAGGCATAATTTTATATTTCTAATGAATATTTATAGACATAGAGATAAATTATTTAACAATATATTAAAATTTAATTAGTAAAAGATATATGTTCGGGTTATAATTATCTTTACTTTAAACTAATTCTTAAGAAAATGTCATTTTGGCATCCATGTAAATCAACGAGGTCCCATAATCGACCCCTGGATTCAAATGGTCAAAAATATCTCATATAATGGGACTTGGAAATGTGTTATGGTATTTTAATATTATTATAATATTATTTTTCAACCCTTATCTTCAAGATTTACCCATTAACCATGGTAAATAAAATAATTTCTGATGTTTCTATTCATAATGTCCATAAAATAAAAGGTACGTATTCACATAATTTGGACCTTATGATTCCATATACGGAATCAATTTTTCCAAATTCAAATCATAGTAGTTAAAGTAATTAATTCAAAATTAATTCATGTTGTTAAAAACCAATAGCGGGATTTTAAGAAGAAAACGTTTATCAAACGAATGAAATGTATTTATGTCCAATTTAAAAGTGATATTACATAAAATGACCAAATTTAGATTAAATGATAAAAATATATTCCATTTATTATTTAAAACCAATAAATATTTAAATTCATCCATATAAATTATCTCGATGAAAAAAGTTTTTTTATTAAAAATTTAGCATATTTTTTACTATTCATCCAAATAAGAAAGTTATCAGAAAAATATCAAAAAAATTTACAAAGTAAATTTTTTTTACCTATTAAAAATAAGATGCTTTTTTTAAATATAACTTATAAATGTTTCAAAAATAGATTTAAAATGGGTGCCCTGTCAAAAAGCGGTAAATCTACATTTTTAAAAAATACTTCTTTTATCCCAGAAAATGAACTTTTTCTTACATTAGGTATAAGAAATAGATAATATGAATGTTATTGTTATATGAAAATAAAAATGTTGTCAATACTATTCATAATGGATAGTTTATATCCCATTAAAAATAATATTTTAATAACATATCGTCATCTAGTAAAACATGATTTCACATATAACACAAGCTATTGAGGAAGGTCTCTCTTATGTGAAATTCAAGCCAAGTCAGTGTTTTATGTAGTGAAATATTCTTTTAGTGTGGAATATAAAATAATAAAAATTTATTTCATTTAAACATTGAAAAAAATATATACTCGGTTTTGAGTGAAATGAATTCGGTCAAAAGAACTTGAAATTGTGTACAACGCAAGCCATGAATAGAGTTGTGTATACTGCAAGCTAATATGATATTGTGTATAGCACAAACTAATCATGGTGAAGCTTCTAGCATAAGACATCAAATAAATTAAAAATAATTTATATCATAAAATCCCTAGGTGTTACATCCATCTTCTATCAATTCTATGATAATATTTTAATCAGTCATTTCATGAATGAAAATTAATAATATTGAAGTTCACCAAAAAAATTATGTTAATGAGAATTGTTCATGTTATATAAAACTATAACCAACATAATACGTATTTACGTGTTGAAAAATAGAATTTGAAATTATGGTATTGTATCAACATCGAATTGAGACTCTTTAAGAGAAAACAAAAACACATGTAGTAGAATTTTAAATAATGGAGGTTTAGTTACAGTATAGAACATAGTTCTGTTCACATGATATTAACCCACTATAAAGAACATTATTTATAAAAATATTGTGAACCATTACATGGATCAGGTTTTACATGCCATAACTTCACACTAGGAAGTCCAGGATACAACTAGACTCTATTATAGTTATTAATGTGAAAAATATGTAAAAAGATGGAACAATGAGTATCAGATTACACCATTTTAAAAATATGATATGTGATAAGTAAAAACACATTAAACATAGGCACAAGTAAAATGTAAAATGAAACATAGAGGGTGATTAGTGTGTTGTGTTTTTGATTCAAATCAGTATTAGATTAAATTTGTGGGATGAATAATATTTTAATATATACCTCATATAAGATTGAATAATCCAATTAATATTTATATTAGGTGTGGTAATAAATCTCAAAAAAAAGTGTTATGTGGATATGTAAGAAATATAGTACCCTCACATGTTCCATACACACTTTTCGTTTGAGGCTTAATTGAATTAATAATAAACTAATAAAAAATTATCCATTGAGAAACAATCATAATTAATTAATCATATTGATAATCTATTTTTATTTTGTTAAATTGTTAGATATTCATTAAATTGTAAGATATTAATTAATCATATTGACAATTGTTCTGTGTAGCATGAAATTCAAAACACCAATGAATTTTAACATATTCAAATAATAATAATTTATTAAAATTCAATGTGTTACAAAACAAATGAGTGCACACTCCTATATCACCTAATCATACCACCAGGATTGTTCTCCAGTGAGTCACATTCCATAAAACCTAGGTTCATTCAACCAAACATTTTCCATGATTCTCATCCATGACAATTTTATCTACAAAAAACCACCCTTGTTTCTTCCTTCACAACAATACTAATAAATCACACTCATTCCATAGATTACATAAGGATCACTAGTCTCTCAAGCATTAGTACAAAAACACAAACAACATACATATTCTCTATCCATCCCAGATCTATCCATATAAGATCATAATCAACTATTTCATCAAAAAGATAAAACAATACAAATATTTATAGGTTTATAATAATTCATTCCCTCTTCATGTAATCATGGATTCTAAATTACTTCATTTAATATAAATTAAATGGATTGAAATAATTATAAATTTCTTCAATTCTACCAACATAAGGGTATCAAAATATTAAAGGTGAATCATTACGATCATGAACCATCCTTTTATGATTACCTATAAAACATTAAAGAATTATAATTCCATAAAATTATTAAATTAACCCCAAGTGTTAAAATACATACATTTCACCAATGGATTATATTTACATCCTCAGAGTACATCCCAAAATAAGATGCACACACACTTTCCAAGAAAAAACATTGTGGTTTGGGTGGGTACAATTCCACTAACAAGTTATATAGGAAACCCACATAAAAATCATTATGGACACATTATACAACTAAACCCTTTGTCAATATAAAATTTAGTCATAAATAAGATTATAAATGTCATGGGAATCCAAGATTCCACATATAATGAATTTACACAATCCTCTTTCATGTATGGTCTATATAAAAAACAAAAAATTACAATATTTATTCATCGCATCATAAAAGTGTTGGAATATAGTCTCTTTCCACGAGTATGTGTCTGTTTAGGGAAATTTAAATCAAGTGGGGTAGAATAAAATTAGATATTTAGGACATATGATTATATTTTAATCACACCTTTTTATTGGATAGTGGGACGATTCATTTATTGGTGGGACTCTAGAGTAGGAGCATAGTGGGTCTCTATTCTTATAGGATTGATAGGTCAATAGTGTAACCAATTGTGTTTATAGTGTAGAATCTGAAATTGGGATGAATAAACAATCATCTAATAGAGTAGGCATTTGAGTCCGAACAGTTAAAACCCTTATACATTAGGATTCCTCTATTTAGGATTCACATGTGGTGAGGATGAGTTGATTAAATATTGAAAGGATCATGAAATTAAAATGTACAATATGATTAATTTAAAATAAATCAAAAAATTGTACCACTCATTCATCCACTCTATGTGGTACCAACCAACATGGCCTCTACACTGGGGATCTCACATCAGAGTGAAGTAGTAAATACTTAGAAAAATAATTTCGTTGAGACTTCAAATACATTTATTAGAGACCCCACAAATATTTAAAACTAATTGGAACTTTATTGAATATCTAATTATTAGTATCTGATACTTATAATAGGAATATATGATATATAAAAATAGATGTCATATTTAGCACATAGTTGTCTCTACAAACAATAGTAAATGAATATTCTACAAAAAAGGATTATTCAAGAAGTAGTATTTATGAAAATAATCTACAATATTATCTAATATTTAACAAAAATAGTATTAACATATTGTATTTTTCAATTATATCACAAGATAAATTCTTCTATATTTAATAGAAATAATAATTCATACTCCTATAGTTAGATCAAAGAGATCCACAAATCACTCCATGAAAACAATACAACTATTGATGACTTTCACATTAAATTAATTTGGAAATAATCATGGTTAAAATAATATAAATATATATGTAATTCAAAAACATCTTTAATTAACCATTGAAAAACATCCCCAAAATTGTTATGATAATTACTCTGAATTAATTGGATTTTAATAGTTTTTAAAAATCTCAATAAACACCAACTTTCAAAATCCAACAATACAGATGATTTAAGTTGAAATTATAACATAATTCATTGTATGAATTAGTAGTAAATGAAATGTATCATAGTATTAAACATCCAACTATGGTTCTCTATGAACAACTCATAGTGATTATATAGTGATCTTAAAGTTAGAGTGCGATATTTCAAAGACAAAATTTATGCGTAGATTCATAATGCATGGGTATCTTGTAGTTCTTCTTAGGCTAAAAAATTTAATAACTATATTTATGTCTAACATCTGAAATCATGTCAATAAGAAATAAATTTAAAATAAACGAAGAATAAAATAACTCATTATCATATTAAAGTCTTCAATATTAGTAAAAATTATTCTATAATGATAAATCACAAGAAAACCAAAATAAAACCACAAGCTAAAAATATATATGGAATGTGTTCATAATGGGATCATAATACAGGTAAAAAAAGATGATTGTAGTGAAATAAAAAGAAAAAAAGCTAAAATAAATGGTGGCAGTAGAAATAACTCATGTACAACGTACCCATTTAAAGTGGAGAACACAAATTACTTGAATCAAAGATAGATCATCGGTTAGGAAGTATGGTTCTCAACATAGAGAAATCTCGTTAGGGAAAAATGTTAGAGCAGGGTTCTTGAGGAAGTGAACTTGGGAAATATGGTTGGAAGGATTGATAGAGCGGTTCCGGAGGACGTGGGCTTTTGAAGTAGGGTTTCAGGAGTGAGAGATCTCAGGAAAACCTTTTGGAAAATTTTTTCTGGACAGAGGAAGTGGGTTGAACTAGATTTTTGGGATTCTTTATCCCAATGGTTTCCATAATCCTTTGGGATACCTATGCTACATTAATCCTTTCTTAATGGTTTTATAAATCCATTGGGAATTCATTTCCTATCCCATTGGTTTTGTCAAACTTTTCGGAAAATCAACCATCCATTAGCCTATGCCAATGGTTTTAATTAACTGTTGATTTAGGTTACTCTTCCCAATTGTTTTTTCAAGCCATTGGGATATATGTGTTTGTATAGGTGGGATTTCCACTTGTGAATAGTTATCCTATATGGTGTTTTTCTACCTATATCCAACTATAAACTGGAAAAATCATGATATATCTCGGTTAATTGGTATCAATTTCAACACTCTATGATATATTCCTTTTCCATAACCATTTGAGTGGCCATATTGGCCACATGAGGCGAAATGGTTGGCGGTAAATCGGTATTTTTGTTAATTATATCCCTAAATAATACATCCATATCGAACAATGGAGTCGATTCATAGATAAGATATGATGTCTCTAATTAAATGCATCATTACGTGATGTTCAAGTGTGAGGAAATTTAGAATATTCAATTTGATTAAATGAGAGGTTTTTCTAGACAATGATCAAATGGGTTTTACAATGTTTCAGATGTGATTGATTTGTGGAAGAATTTCTTCAATGAGTCCTAGCTATTCATGGTTGAATTATGTTTTTTGATAATTGTTGTGCAATAACATAGGTGGAATGTTACATTAAGGTTCTTGGTTGTGAGAAGGCCCTCTATCTACATGTAGTCATGACGGGATCCTGATGGCTCACACTAAGAAGATCTCAACTGAGGGATCAAGCCATCATTCATGGGTTTTCCTCACCAAAAATGAGACAGTTCATGTTGTGATGAGGTCTATAATGGAGTTCACCCCTATACCTAGTGGTGATCATGTCATAACCCATTTGTGTCATGCTATAACGGGTTTACTAGGCATTTTTTATAAGGGAATGATATAAATTTTCTAGGGATACCTCTTTGTAACCCCCATGGGTTTCTCCAATCATAGTCTCATGGAAAAAGAGAAAGATCCCACTTTATCTCCCCTTCCCATCCCCACATATCCCATTCAATCTAGTTCATTCTAAAATATTTTATCAAATAAATTTTAGAAAGATCCTTCCCTTAATCTCCCACGTTCCACTCACTTGTTTATTTTTATTTTTTACTCACTCAGTCTGGGTTTTGGAGAGCATACACCACCATGGTATGGAGGAATCATTCCATTTGATGGGACTTTGGTGTTTGGATTATATAGTAGGCCTCATAGGGGGACCATATTATCATTGTTCTTCATTTACCTTGATGTATATCTCAATATAAATTACTTTATAATTTTTAGTGATTTTGGTTTTTTTTCTATTGGTTTTGGTATATTATTTTGGGTATTTTGTGTCTCATCGATCCGGGTGTGTGTGGGGAGTAGACCAGAACAATTATTTTATGGTCTAGAATTTTTGGTCAGTCCGGTTAGTTTGGTAGAGATAATGACTCATGTGATTTTAGTTTTAGATCCTCAGTTGAATTATATTATAGAGTTTATAGATGAGTTACGTGCTCACAGACCCAACCGAGATCACCTCAATCTTGGGGTCATGTTATGGGTTGTTTGTTAACACATGTGGGTCCAACCATATATCATTAAATTTAATGCCATGATTTATTACTTAATTTAATAATTTTTTTAAAGATTTTAAATTAAAATTATATATTTTTCACCTGCCCATGGTTGTTAAAGGTCTTAAAAGGCATTCTTTTAATTGAAATGGGAAATAAAAATGATATGTTTTTCAAATGATTTTTAAAGATTAAACTCATGTTTTATAAAATAGGTTTTTAAATTAAAAATAGTTTTTCTACACTTGTTTTATTATACAAATAGTTACATCAGGTGTTTGATTTGATGATTATGATAGGGGTGATAATTCAAATATGTTTATATCTATTGCATGAAGAAAATGGGAGTGATGATTGTGTAATGTAAGTTGATCTAGGAATTATCTATTAATGAACTATGTCTAGAAATGAACACATATGTCAAGTCAGATTGATAGAACTGAATATTTTGAGGTGAGTCCATTCAATGGAATACTGGAGACGGAATGTTTGGTTTATAGAAATCCATTCTCAATTCAGTTGATCTCATATTTTCTATTGAGGTCTCAATCCTCTGCCATTGCGGGACACATCTTTTTCTGATGAAGATCGATGTACTATCTGACTCTGATCAAGGATACTAACTTCAGGAGTGTAAGATTAAGTTATGAAAACACCAGATGTATTATACCTTGGGTTCATAAGGGGGGACGTTGGAAATTTAGACCAAGTATTCTATAAATGATCCTCCGTATAAGAGGGAAAGAATCAAACTGGATTCACAAATTATTACTGTTATTTTTGCGTACTTCTCAAGGACAAAGAGTAAAATTGTGCATTAGCTATTTTGAAGATCTGCTATTGAACCAAAGAGAGAAAACATTTATCACTATATTTTATGTTGTTTCAGTTTAAACATTATAAGGAGTAGGAACTCGTGATTTTCAATGTCGCTGATGTTAGTTGTTCACTCTAAGAAATTCTCCAATAAAGTATCAGTTAAAGAATAGTGGATGTGATGTGTAAATTGAACCAGGGCTCTGGATTCATAGATTGAGGTTATTGTTTTCACACATGACTCCATGTTTTCATAAAATAATTTACTATGGTAAAATCTGAATATATACAAGAAAAAATATCAAGATGTAGCGTTGAGAAATTTAATTTCTATATGATTTTTTCCAGAACTGGTTGGGATGTGTTAGGATCAGAAATAATTAACCCATCAATAAAATGGTAATTTATAGATAAAAATAAAAATATAAAAGTTTGTAAATAAAGTGATCATCATATGTAACATAGAAAAATCCATCAAATGAAAGGGGTAAAAAATGATAGGCAAATAGAATGATTTCACTATGTTAAAATTTGGTTCCAAACTCTTACAATTACAAGGAGAAAACACCCATGAAATTATCTCCTAAATATGTGGAGAAACACCTCACAAAAATACTTCACTCGAAGCTAATAATGTGTTCCTTGATAACCCGATGATGATAAATATTAAAGGAGATCCCTTTTAATGTCACACTATCACCCTTCTTTGGTCTCCCCTCAATTAAATGTGTTTTACCAAATTGAGTGGGAATAAATGGTAGGGTGTCACCCTCATTAAAGGAAATAAATTTGGAGAACATCATTTACATTTTCTCTATCCAAAATGTCTTCCAACATATCTCCTACTTGTAATTTTTATTAAGGCAAATCATATCTACATATGTCATTTCTATTTGCTAATCTATTTCTCATGACTCTGCAAGGCCGCTCAACGACCAACAACATCTAAAGTTATCAGAACCAATCACTTTCATTCGAACACCTTCATGATTTTCATTAGTGTGAATTATCTGCATGTCCACATTTCCTTCCTCTACCATATCTCAAACAATGTGATATTGTAACCCAATGTTCTTTGTTTGGTAACGAAAATATGGATTCCATTGAATGTGAAAGACATTTTAATTTAAAAAAAACAATGTAATGTCAGTCTTTTGTGGCCAATATCCTCCAATAATCTAATCATCCAAATCACATCATTGTATTCCTATTTAGCTTACATGTACTCTAACTCCATTATGGATGAAGCTACAATCAACTCTAATTTTGAAATCTAGTTCGTAGCTCCACCTGAAAGAGTAAAAAATAATAAGTAGTGGATTTTCGCCAGTCAGAATCACCTGAAAAATCTGAATCATTATATCCTCTAATAGTGAAATTTTAGTCTTCATAAAATAATGCAACATCTGAGGTTTCCCTATTCTATCTCCGGATCCTCTTGACCATGATCCAATACTCCCTTCCAAGATTCTCCATGTGCCGACTAACTTCTCCCACTATATGTGCAATGTCCAGCCTACTATAAACCATGACAAAAAATAGACTCCCCACTACTGATTCATATGACACTTGAGACATTTCAATCCTCTCTACTTAACTTATAGGTCTTATCATGGAGGATAACTTGAAACTTATTAGAAGAGGGTTATAAGTTGTCTTATAGTCTTGTATATCGATGAATTTCATGCCATTACACAAATACATCTTCTATGATATTCTAATAATTACACTATTCATGTCTTGATAAATTTGCACCCCATGAATCATTTTTTCTTGTCTCAAGTACTTCATATCAAAATCTCCATCCAACGGTGCCTTCAATCCTCTATTTGATCATTGCTAAGGCTTGAAACCACCATGTCATCCACGTACAAGAGTAGAATGAAAAAAATTTCCATTTACAACCTTGAAATATGCACAAGGATCTGAATGAATGATGTTGTATCCAAGGCTCATTATATAGGTATCTAATATCTTTTACCAACACATCATAACTTGTTTGAGATCGTGCATTTATTGTTTCAACATGAAAACCAATTTCTATTTACCTTATTTAAAAAAAATATTCTAGTTGGATCGTATATATTTCATCATCAAAATCACCATTGAGGAACGTTGTTTTCACATATAGCAGCTATATATGTAGAGTGTATGTAACACACATCGCCAGAACTACTCAAATAGTCATCAGTCTAAAAATAAGTGGAACTTTTTCATTGAAATAGATACCTTCTTTCAGAGCATATCATTTGACCAGCAGTCCTGAACGATATTTTTCATCAGGGTAGTTTCATCCCTTTTTATCATGTCGACACATTTTTTCCCAATGAGCTTCATTCTATGAACTAATGGTACAAGATCCCAAGTATTGTTCTCGTATCGGGCTTCAAGTTTCTTTAGCATCATCACCATCCATTAAGATAAATCCAAATTCTGGTTCACCAAAAAAAAGGGTGGCTCTATGTCCTCTGTCCAAAATGAATATGAAACATTTCTCTCATCGACATAACATGAGTTCCATATTGGAGCTCTTTTATCTCAATTTTACCATTGTATTCCACGATCATCTGGTACTTGATCATCTAGATCTGGTAATTCTTCAAAAGAAACATGTTCATCCATTTCTTCTTCATTCACCACTAATATTGTTGTTTATGTACTCTATTTCTCTATATCGTTATCATTCATCATTTTCACCTTATCTTCAGTAGAAATTTTATCTCTTCCGATGATATGTTTTTGGGTAGTGGGATCCCAGAAACGATACCCATTTACACCATCATCGTATCCCAAGAAGATATATTCCATGGATCTCAAGTACAACATCGATCTTTCTTGGTCATAAAATAATGCATATACGGGACTTCCAAAAGTATGCAACTAAGAATAGTCAGTGGGTTTACCAATCCACTTCTCCAACAAAATCTTCATATTAATTGCCACTAAATGGGATCAATTGACCACATAGCAATCATTATTTAATTTTTAAATCCTAGAATGTCTTGGTAACTCATGAAGTATTAAGAATATCCATTGTTAAGTCCAATATGGTTTTATTCATCCGCTCTGCAAATCCATTTAGCTGAGGAGTGTATTCTATCGTGAACTGTCACTTGATGACCTCCCATTGACAATGAAAATAAAACTCCTCGCTTGTATATTCTCATCAATTTAATTTCCTCAAACACTTGATCTTATTTTCCTATTCAAGCTCCATCCATGATATTAATTTTTTGATGAATTCCAACACATATGATTTTTTCTTTATTGGAAACTCCCAAAATCTCTTGGAATAGTCATCAATGAAAGAAAAAATGTATCTTTCTCCTCTTAGGTACACAACTGATGATTTCAAACATTAGAATTGATAAAATCCAAGATCTCCTTACTCCTCACCATTCACATTCCAAACATCAAGCTGTGATTATTATTAGAAAAATAAATTCTTAAAAAATGGTAAAAATACCATTTTAAGCCTAGGAAACAAATTCAAATATGCAAGAATCTTCAGGCCCAATTCAGATATATAACCAAGCTTCTGATTCCATAACATCATCAACTCATCCATCGAGCTAGTTTTTGCCACAACTATTTCTGATACCTTTTATGTTTCCCACATAATAACATACATGTTCTTTGACATATTCTCTACCTTCATCACCACAATTTCTCCCTTCATAATCATCATCAACCATTTCTTGTTGCGAGTCTGGCATCCGATATCATCAACATTCCCAAGGACAAAATTTGATTTATTGATTCTCCTGGGTCAATAGTCTATGTGTAACACCATAAGATTCCATACAAATATATAGTACTGAATATATGAAACATGATATATCTACAAAACACCACTACATTATAACCAAGCCAGTAAACATAGTTTTACCACCTCTGTGATTTGAATTTTGAGAAACTAACATACACAGTTGCTTTCAGTGGGATATTTAGAGTCTGATTAGACAAACATATTTTTTTATGAATAGTAACATACCCTTATGAATAGTAACAAACCCGTATGAATATTAATTAACATTAAAACATACAAAAAATAAAAACTTCACCCATGTGTGTATAAATATAATTTTGACATCTTATATGTGAAAAAACGATCATAGTATAAGTATTAGTATTTTTGTATGTCATAAATATTTAATCTAATTTTTTTGACTAATTTAATAATTTAAAATGGAAATTTATTTTCATTAAAAATAATGATAAATTTTTTTCTCTTGTCTTATGGTTATTAAATAATTTTATGCGACCTTGATTGATTTGTCATGGTGTTATAAAATGAGTTGTAGTTTTAAAGATGTTTTTTGTATAAATTTTTAATTTATTTGGAAATTAAGTTAAAAATATTTAGAAATATATTTTTAAAAAATTAATTTCTTTTTTTAATTATATACATTGAAAATTTTTGGGGTAAATTTTTGGTATTTTCAAAAAATACTTGAATTTATGGTGAATACTAAAATAAGATAATTTACAATAAATTCTTAATACCTGATTTGTTGGATCATAAATGATGTAAGTTTGAGGTTATCCCACTAGTTTCAAAATTAAATTCACTTATTACTATTATGGATCACATTAATCCACACTATTTGTTTTCTTGAGAGAAATAATAAAATAAAGAGTAAAACAATGAGAAAACACTCCTCTCCTCCAGAATAAAAACCCCTTCACTCCCTCTTCTCATCACTCCTATCAAACCTTGTTCCTTGTTTTAATTCTAGTCAAGTATCCTTCCAAGATCCTTAGACATGTCTAGAAGCTCACGGTATCATATATATACCAAAACCTAGCCCTTAAAGAGGAAGTCAAGGAATATTACTTCAATATATAAATTCCATTTTTTATTTCTTTAATTTCAAGTTCAATTATTTTATTTTTCTTTCCTCAAAAAATTTCATCCAAATGTTGTGATGATTCTAGTACAACAAATTTACTATAATTTTTTTATGATAATGGAATAATTAATCATGATCTCTCCTTTCCCCTTCTTTTATACTAGAAATGAAAACACCATCCAAGACGTTTTAATTTATCACATTCAAGGATGACGGGTTTCCAATTCCTATTACCATCTTTAATTCTAGTCATGAAACCATTTTTATGGTCCATAAAGACTATAATATATGTATTATCTCTTATTAAATATTTTTGAATCCATTTTGACACAAAATATTAATTTATAAATAAAAAAGTATTCATTGTGATCAAGAACCACCAATTAACCCAAACAATTGTCATTAGAGTTTTATACAATGATACATCTTCATTACCAACCACCAAATGAATTATATAACTATTTTAACTTATTATTTTTATTAATAACATACAACTTCTATTCATTACAACCATTCTCATTCTATATGTTTATCCATACATGAATATAAGTAAACCGATCATGAAAACCAAAGAAGAAAACAATTCCTACCAATGAAATTGGATCTCTTAACACATCAAAAGATTTGAATGAACCTAAATATTTTATGATAAATAAATTAAATATAAAGGAGGTTCTATAATTTTTAATTTATGAAACTAAATTTTATTTTTCTGGTCATTAAGATCAATTGAGGAACATCTTCACACATAAGATAAGGGTTTCCTACCCGAATCTTGATTTCATTCTATTTACACTTATTCTCTACTTACCTGAATGAAAATATTATTTATTTGTATTTAATATTAATATATTATGTCATAATGTTCTATATATGTTTACTAACCATAATTGTACTTTCATTTTTCAGTAGTTAAATGATTTAAAAGGGTCTTCAAAAAATTCTTCCTGTAATATAAGCCCGATTAAAAAGAATTTCTCAAATTCAAACCTATTTTCAGGGGAACTCTATAATTTGTTTTTGAAAACCTTTATAATTTTAAAATATCTTATTCTATTATGAAAATACAATCTTACTTCACTTATTGTTCTATAAAAATATTTTTCCAAAAAAATCACTTCTTTTCAATTTAAAAGAGTATTTATCTCAAGAATTACTCAATGATTTTTTAAGAGTATCTTAATTTATTTTAACACTCTTGTTTATTATTCAGTATTATTGAGATTAATATTTTATGATATCATCAACCATATGTAATTTAATGGTTTTAAATTATTTTGAATGTGGATGTGCTATCTTAAAACCATTCACTAATTTACAATGAATGGTTAGTGTTTATGCTTAATGTTTAGGGAAAGTTATTTAAATTTCATATATCAGTTTCAATATGAATATATATGTTGTTTATTTTTATCTCAGTTCATATGAGAGATTTATTATACATCTTAATTGTTTGGTGGGGCTCACTATAGACCCTCATTGCATCGATAAGTCTCATGAGAAAAACTATGGTCTTGGCATGAGGCCTTGATAAAATAGATATATATTGTCTTGGAACAAGGCCTTGATGGTATGGTTGTGATATCCCTCATTATTCATTCCCTCATTATGAAAATATTATTGGTAGTTAATGAGGTTAGTTGACTATAAGAATACCCATGATTATGTTTTTTTATGGAATTATTTATTCAGCTTTTATTCCTTCCAAAATGTGTTCAAGTTTATTTTTAAGGGAATGTGTTTTTAGTTATTCACCATTCGTAATCATTATCTTTATGATATATTCCACTATATTTTTTACAATTCCTGAGTGTTTGAGCTCACCCTTTTCTTATGTATCATTTTACCAAGACATAAAGATGTTTACTATGATTTACATGTAAGGATAAACTTATAGTTATATATGTTCCCAAAAAACATATATATTGTATTTCATTTCAAGTTCTAATGTTTAAATTATGTATGTATCTTATTTCAAAATCTACTATACTACTGAATCCTTTTGGATGTATATTCTTTGTTTATATGCCAATGTAATAAAATAAGGCACCCGTTTTGGGAAACTAGCGCCGGGTCCTTATAGTTGGTATCAAAGGATGTTAAGTTAAAAACATGGAAAATAGATTTAGAGAATGTAGACTAAGGAAGAAACCCCTAATATACTATATGAAGAGGATAAACATATAAGAACATCCTCTAATTATTGGTATGGAATAAATTATTAAAATAATTTTATATAATAAATCCTTGTCTCAATACTCTATATGGACGTGGTTTTGGAATAGATGTAGATATGTGTGAAAACTCAGATAATGTGTATCAGGCATTACCCAAGTATCTTGGAACATTACAATTGGACTTACCATGCAGTTGGTTTAACACTCTTGGGGGATATTCTTAGGATAATTCACATTTTCTATACAATCCACTATGAAGTATTTAAATGTAAAATTTCCTCAAATAGACCATGTTTGTGAGTATATATTTTCTATGTATTTTCCTATGTTGAGATTATACATTATGATTTATAACTAAGTTTAGTGTATTCCATTATCTAGAAATGGTAACTAGTAGAAGAAATATTGTTCGCATGAACAAGCGTATCCCATTTATGGATTACCATTATATACAAGATATTGATGTTGGCTCTGAAGCTAGGACTAGTTCATCGAAACTTGTTAATATATTGGGGAAACTAACTCAGGTTATGAATATAAAACATACTCGTATAGAGCATCCTGATCCATAATGTGGAGGAGTTATGTTGGATTGCATTATGCAACAACAGCCTCCATCATTTAATGTGTATATAAACCCATTTTTAGATGACTAGTGGATAAGATCCCTAGAGATTATATTTCTCTCATTAGGATGTAACAAAAAAAAGATGGTTTTGATAGTAGTTTATCATCTACGTATAGATGCAGATCAGTTGTGGACGACAATCCAATGCACAAAGGGAGAGGAAGAAATATAAGAGATGGAATAAGGGGGGTTTTAATGAATTCTTTTTAGAAAAATACTTTCCCCGTGAATAATGAGAGGAAATGGAAATGAAATTCATGAATTTGATGTAGAAGGTGGATGAAAATGTTTCCACTATGAATCCAACATTAAAAGGCTGGTAAAAAATTCCATGGACCACATAAATAACTCAAAGAGTAAGATTGATCAATTCTTTGATGGTTTAAAACCATTCCTTCAAAGGGCTCTAGTTTCTGAATGTTTCTCGTCATATTATGATATTTTATCAATTTCTATCAAGATGTATAAGGAATTATGTATGTATTAATACTTTAATAGAAAAAATATAATATGTGGGCTACAGAAAACTCTACGGAAGGAAATAAGGAAATGAGGAAGAAGGGAAGAGTTGAACTTCTATCCTGTAGTAATTGTGGGAAGAAAAACTATGGCACTTCCCTAAAGGGAATGGGAGTCTGTCACAAGTGGGGAGGAAAATTCAACCTATCTCGAGATTGTAAGGGGAATAAAGAAGCTACCAATGTTCAGTTCTATAATTTCAAGGAGATGTGACATTCTGCACGTGAATATCTGAAGTGTTAGGGAATCATTCCCCAAACAAGGACAAGGGAGAAAGACTATGGTTATGCGGTCACAATGACAAAGGTTTATGTTCCTAATGATGTGGTGGACGATACATCAATCATTTCCACGAACTTATCCAATGACATATTTGATTCTAGATCATTTCATTTTTTCATATCTTCCAATTTTTCCAAGAAAATTAGATATTTACAATTTGATTTAATAAAGGAGTTTCAGTTAAAACTCTTAAGGGAAGTTTCATTGCAACAATGTTATGTCAGGCATTCCCCATTATGTAATATAAATTTGCTTTATCTACTGATTTTACTGTCACATCCATGATTTAATTTTATATAATCGATGATATGGATTGGATTTGAAACCATTATGTGAAAATTTATTTTAAAAAGGAGGTTACAATTTTTCAGAAAGAAGTGTAATCCCTTATCTTTAGGGATGAAACATCACCATCTAATTATCATCTAGATCCATCCATATTAGTCCAACCCGATTAAATTATTTGAGAGGATGGGAATTAAATAAACATGGATGTGGAAAAGAATGTTTATATAGAGGAAGTACATATTGTGAAATAATGTGTTGATGTCCACATAGGGGATTTACATGGACATCCCCTTGAGTGAGATATAGAGTTTTTAATTTACTTAATTCCCGATTCAAGTCTAATATCAAATACCGATGATATAATGGACACTATATAGTTAGTGTAACTGAAAAAATAACTAGAGTAATTGAGGGATAAAGGATTTATTCTCCCTAGTGTTTATCCATGGATATCCCATGTTCTTCTCGTTATAAAAAAATATGGATCTATGAGGTTGTGCATTGACTATAGGGAGATCAATGATATAACAGTGAAGAACAATAACACCCTAACTCACATTGATGATATATTAAACCAAATTCATGGAGGTCAATATATTTTGAAGAATGACCTTCTATCTAGATATTATCATTTTATTTTGAGAAGTAAGACATCCAAAAAATAACATTTTGATCTAGGTACAAGCATTATGAGTTTACAGTAATGCCTTTTGGAATGACTGATGCATCATCTATATTCATGCATCTAGTGAATATTTTCTTCAGGGAATATCATGATGACTATGTGGTGATATTATTTCATGATATCTTGGAATACTCCAAAGTCTACAAAGATCATGAAAATCACATGCACACTATTTTGAATGCTATTAGATGAATTGAGTTATATGAGATGTTTAGAAAGTGTGAACTTTGGCTTCAATCAGTTTCCTTTCACGGATACATTGTCTCTTAGGATGGAATATCTATTGATCTTGAAAAATAAAAGGCTATGTAAGAATGGCATACTCCATATAACATAATTGATTTACATAGTTTTATTGGTTTAGGAGGTCATTATTGGCATTTCATTAATAACTTTTCCTGTTTATCCAACCCAATGATCAAGCTCACACGTAAAGGGGTAATGTTTGTATGGACAAAAGAATGTCTGGAATTGTTTGAGGAATTGAAGTGTAGATTAGTGAATGCTCTGATCCTAACTCTATCATCGGGGAATGATTGGTTTTTGATCTATAGTGATGCATCGAAGAATGGACATAGTTGTGTCCTTATGCATAATTATATAGTTATAGTCTATGTCTTAATGAAGTAAAACATTAATGAAGAACTATCATGCTCATGATCTTCAGTTAGAAGCGGTAATATTTTCTATGATGATTGGGAGACATTATTTCTATGGGGAATAATGTAATATATATACATATCATAACAGTCTAAAATATATATTCTCACAGAATGAACTCAACATGAGGTGAAGGAAATGGCTCAAACTACTTAAGGATTATCACGGTTCTATACACTGACACCCAGGGAAGGAAAAGAAGGTAGCTGATGCATTTAGTATGATGGATCATTGAGTTATCAACAAAATTAGGATTGACAAGGATCACTTGTACGTGGATCTAGTGAGAATGGATATGGGAATTACTAAAGAGGGTGAAAGATCACTACTTTTTCAATGGTTTCCAAACTGTATTTATTGGAAAAATAATAATGCTTCACAGTTTGATAATGGGAATCTTCAAAAGAAAATTAATGCTATAAATGGTGGGAATTTGGTTTAATTTATGTGTGAAGATTAAAGTCTATATTTTTGAAAGAGGTTATGTGTTCCCTCTATGTAGGAGTTGAAAAGAGATTTATTGAATGATGATCATAGCTCAAATTTTTCTAAACATCCTGGTAGCACTAAAATGTATAGAGATTTAGGAGAACATTTTTGGTGGGATAACTAGAAGACAGAAATTACAAATTTTGTATCAAGATGTTTAGTCTATCAACAAGTGAAGGCTGAATGAAAACATCTTATAAGATTAATACAGTATATACCTATTCTTACATGGAAATGGGAAGACATCACCCTAGATATTGTCAGTGGATTACCCAAAACTCCATGAAAGAATGATGAAATGTGGGTAATTGTGGACTGACTTACAAAATATGCACATTTCTTCACTATAAGGGAGGATTTTCCACTAGATAACCTGGAAAGACTCTATATTAATGAAGTTGTGACACATTAGGATACCAACTCTCAATTGTTTCTAATCGTGATCCACAATATACATCGATATTTGGGAAAAGTCTTCAAAAATATTTGGATACTTCTCTACGATTGGCTACTGCTTATCACCCAAAAACTGATGGGAAATCAAAATGGAAAATCCAAACTTTTGAAGAAATGTTGAGATAATTATAGGTTGACTTTAAGGTTATGTGGGACCAGTACTTTACCTTAGTGGATTTTTCCTCCAATAATAGTTCCCATTCCAGTATTCAAATGCACCATATGACACATTTTTTGGAATGAGACGTCACACCCCAACATATTGGGATGATGGTGGTGAAAGGAATCTAGTGGGCCCCGATCATGTGGAGGAAACTTTATAGAAGTAAAATACAATTCAAGTCCATATCAAAGAAACTTAATGTAGAAAAAAATCTATGATGATAGTAGAACGAAGGATTTGGAGTATCAAGTGGTAGATCATGTTCTCTTAAAAGTATCTCTATGGAAGGGTGTTACACGATTTAGGAATAATGTGAAACTAATCCCTATGTAAATAAGAAATTTTGAAATTATAGATAGAATTGGATTTGTTGCATATCATATTTCAATGTTGCCTAGCCTGTCTAATGTATACAATGTGTTCCATATCTCATTGTTGAGAATGTACATGCCAGACACAACACATATCCTCATTACTGAAGGTATAGAATTGGAACCTAACCTGTCTTACTGTGAAGAGTCTATCCAGATTCTAGACACTAAAGAAAATGGGTGGATGAATAGATTAACTTCACTGGTAAAGATACAATGGAAAGATCGTAAAATCAAAGAGGCAACACAGCAGCCCACTGAGATTACGATGAAGAACTACCCAAATCACATTATGACGTAACATTCTGGTAATTTCAAGGAATACATATTTTGTAAATAGGGGATAATGTAACACCCCAAGATTAATCACATAATTTTAATAGTGAATGCATGAAATAATATGTCTCTATGAAACACCACTTTTTCATAACCCATCCAGTAAACATAATTTTACCACCTCGGTGATTTGAATTTAAAGAATCTGACATAAATGGTTGTGTTCAGAAGGATATTTAGAGTTTGATAAGGAAAACTTAATTTTGGATGAATAGTAAACACCCTTATTAATAGTTACATACCCTTATGAATAGTAATGAATAGAAAATCATCAAAAAAATATTAAATTCATTCATGAGCATACAAATACAATTTATACATCTTATAAGTGAAAAAACGATCATAGTATAAGTATTTGTATTTTTATATGTTATAAATATTTTAATAACAATTTTCTAATTAATTTAATAATTTAATATGGAAATTTATATTTATAAAATAAAATCATAAATTATTACTTTATTTTCTTATGGTTATAATATTATTTTATGGGACCTTTATTAATTTCCCAAGGTGTTATAAAATGAGTTATAGTTTCAAAGTTGTTTTTTGGGAATAAATTACGATTTTATTTGAAAATTAAATAAAAAATAATTTTAATTTTTTTTAAATAAAATGGATTTCAGTTTTGAATTCTATACATCGAAAAAATTTTGGGGTATATTATTGGTATTTTTTTCAAATACTTGAATTTCATTTGAATAGTAAAATACGACAATTTACAATAAATGCTAAATACAAGATTTATTGTGTCATATGTGATGTAAGGCTCATGTTAGACAAATAAGTTTGAACTCGAATATATTTATTACTTTTATGAGCCACATAATACAACACTATTTGTTGTCTTGAGAGAAATAATAAATTACAGAGTAAAATTATGGGAAAACCCTCTTCTCCTCCATTATAACCCATCCACCTCCCCCTCATTTCTTCACTCCTATCAAGCCTAGTAACAAGACTACACTACTGGAAATATGACTTTTACCAATGGTTTTGGGCAAACCGTTGGTATAGTTCATTAATTTGGACCTATACCAACGGTTTGGCCAAACTGTTGGTATAGGTCCCCCCTATACCAACGGTTTGGCCAAAACTGTTGGTATAGGTCCCAAAATCCAAGGACCTATACCAACGGTTATCAAAACTGTTGGTATAGGTCCTTCGATTTTTTAACGAATCTTCTTACCGAGAACATTATATAAATCAAAATTTAAAATAATTTTAACAATACATATATATATTTATGAAATTATGTTCACAAAAGTCGTGTTAGGTTAGTGGTTAAGTCATTCAATTATAAACTAGAGGTTCTGGGATCAAATCCCAGCGAATGTTTTTTTTGAAATACATATACCAACGGTTTTGAGAACCGTTGGTATAGATTTTCATATTACTTATACCAATGGTTTTCAAAACCGTTGGTATAGTTCTATACCAACGGTTTTCCAAAAACTGTTGGTATAGACCTATTGTCGTGGCTTACTTGGAAACGGTCCTCAAAACTGTTGGTATAGCCTATACCAACAGTTTTGGGGCCTATACCAATAGTTCCAAACTGTTGGTATAGGGTATTTTTCCAGTAGTGCTAAATTCTTCTCAAATATCATCCCAATACCCTCCTAGAAAGCCTATCAGCCCTTGGTCTCATAGATAGATTAAAACCTCTACCCAAAAAAGGCTCTTAAGTAAGATTACTTTAAGATGTAAAGTCCCTTTTTCATTTATTTGACTTCAAGTTCATTTCCTTTATTTTTCATTACCCAACTCATTTTAATCAATTGTTATGATTACTATAGTACCAAATATCTACTAGATTTTTTAGCATAATATACTAATTAATCATCGTCTCTCTTTTCCCATTCTTTTATACTATAAATGAAAACACCATCTTGGACCTCTTAATTTATCACATTCAAGGACGAAGAGTTTTCAATTTCTTCTACCATATTCAATTTTGGTCAAGAAACAGTTTTAATGCTTTAATTAGACTATAATATATGTTTTATAACTTATTTAAGGTTATATAATCTTGTTTTACACATGATATTAATTTATAAATAAAAACGAGTTTGTTATGATCAAGAAACACATATTAACCCAAACAACTATCATTAAAGTGTTACATAATGATTCATCTTCACTCCCAATAACATAAATAATTTTATAAAATTGTAATATTATAGTTTTTCACTACTAAAATACAACTTCTATTTTATAAAACCATCTTTATTCTACATGTTTATCTGTACATGAATATAAGTAAACTGACCGTGAAAACCAAGGAAGAAAACACTCCCAAAAACTGAAATTGGATCACTTAACCCATCCAAAGGATAGTAATGAACCTAATATGGTTATGATAAATAATTAAATGTAGAGGAGTTTCAAGAATTATTAATTTACGAACATAAATTTTATTATTCAGTTCATTAAGATCAAGTGAGAAACATCTATAGACTTAACGTAGGTGTTTCCTACCTGAACCACCATTTTCTTACGGGTTACTCATATTTCCTAATTTTCTCAAATAAATTTGTATTTTTTCATATTTACTCCACATATATTCTGTTATAATATTTTATATATTTTTACCAACCACAATCCTACTTTCATTAACAGTGTGTCATATGTTTTTAGAGGATCATTCAAAAAATCTTCTCGTAATACAACCCGATTCAGGGGAATTTCTAAAAATATTATATATTTTCAAGAGAACTAAATAATTGGTTTCTGGAAACCATTATTTATATAAAATATATAATTTTATTATAAAAATAATATATTACATCACTTCTTGTTTTATACAAATATTTTTCTAAAAGAAATCTTCTTTTCAAAGTAAATGAGTATCTATCTCAATAATTACTCGATGATTTTATAAGAGTATGTTCATCTATTTCAACAATTTTGTTGATTATATTGTACTAATGGGATTAATATTTAATGATATCACTTACCATATTTTATTTAATGGTCTATTATTATTTAGAATGTGGATGTGCTATCACAAGACCATTCACCAATTTACTCGGAATGGGTTGTGTTTATGCTTAATGTTTGGGAAAATTTATTTACATTTATTATATTATTTTCAATATGAATATATAAGTTGTTTTTTCCCCATTCATATGACGAATTCATTTAACTTAGTTATCTTCATCTGGGGATTCTATAGCCCCTCGATACATCGGTAGGTCTCATGTGACAAACTAGGATCTTGGCACGGAGCCTTGAAAAAATGGATATTAATGGTCTTAGAAAGAGGCCATGATGGTATAGTTATGGTTTCCCACATTATGAATTGATTCATTATGAATATATTATTGATATTTCATGTTGTTATTCAACTATTATAATACCCATGATAATGTTTTATTATGGAATAATTTATTCATCCCTTATTCCTGTCATAATGTGCAGAAATTTATTTTTAAAGGAATGTGTTTTTAGTTATTCACTGTGCCTAATTATTATTTTTATAATACATTATATTGTATTTATTACCCTTATTGATCATTTTATTTCTCCCCGTTCTTATGTTTCATTTTCTAAGGACATGAATACTTTTATTATGATTGACCTTGAAGGATAAACTTTTAATGGTGGATTTTCCCAACAAAAAATATATGTTGTATTTCATTTCATGTTGTAATGTTGAACATATGTATGTATATTTTATCCAAATATACTAAACTACTCAGCCCTTTGGGATTCATATTCTTTGTTTATATTTCAATGAGACAAAATAAGGAACTAACTCTGGGCAACTGGGGCTCGTCTATACACCCCATGTCGTTGAGATGTTGTCTTCCATTAGTAGTCGTTATGACTTCACTGAATTGTTCATCTCCATTTCCAAATATACATGGAACAATTCCATCAGATTTCTTCTAACCACCCTTTTTATACCAACATTATTTACTAAAATGGCCCCTCTTACTAAAATTGTTTCATTTGATGTTTTTCTTCTTGCTCATTGATTTAGACTGGACTTGATTCTAGCTCCCACTGGAACTATGTTCTTTCATTCTTCCTAGTTCTATTGAAAGAGATTAAACTTAGTGTGAAGTAGCATGTATGACTTCCATTTCCTTGTTCCTACTTCCTTCATCAAGAATATCGGCTACAACATCCTTCAATAGAAACATATATATTTGGATATCATTGGTATGGATGATGATGATTTTATTATACGAATTTGGAAAACTATGGAGTAGAAACTCCATATATTTAGTATACAAAATATTATATCCCCACATTAGAAACTGTGAAAAAACGTATTGAGTGTGTTGATGTGGTTGGTCACCAAGGATGACTCCACCATTTTCTGAGTTTATAATTTTCTCTTCACGATATTTTTTATGGAGTGGGTTTTCCCCATACAACTTTGTTAGATTATCCCTAATTTCCTTCACTATATTATTCTTCGTAATACTTTATGGTACCCCACTTTCAAATCCAAATGGATGTTGAAAATTCATTCAAATACATGTTTTTACATTTCACCTCTATCATGCCCACTAGTTTGTCTCCAATCTCCAACAGAAAATTGTCTTTCCATACCATCTCTTTCATATTAATTTTCAAAAATGAAAAATTATTAACATTGAAATTTCAATTTCCAATTTCAACTCTATTTGGACATGTTTCCAGTCTATAATTTCCTCAGTCCAAAATATCAAATTTTATACCATGGGTCATGATCGATTTCCAACAACCCTAGGTCTTTCAGTCCCAACACATAGGCCCTTCTGGTGTTCAATACTAAAACCCATGGGTGATAGTAGGAATTTACCATCCATGAATATAAGTGATACCCCATCCTTGATAGAATCTGATGTGGTAAATTATTTTTTACCCAATAGGATGTGTTAAATTTAATCCTATAAAATAGCATAGAGCACATGGATCTAAATCCACAAATGAATTATGCAATTACATGACTTTTGAATTATGACATTTTACTTTTTTCATATTTCATTTATGCCTAGTTTATCTTTCCCATTCAAATTATGCATGCATGAAAAATTATATTAAATAGATTTATTTAAATGTTAAAATTATATTGTATATGTTGATGTTGTTCTTTGTTGGATAAATGTGCCCCTAATTCGCATGGCATATTGTTCATTTGGAATTTCCCATTGCATCAACACTGTCCATTTTTTCTGATGGATAATTTATTTTCTGTTTTGTTGTTTCGATGACATGTCTGTGTCAGGCAATGGGTGGCCATTCAGTTTGAGGGCACTGGAGGTTTTTGTGGGAATTTATCACGCCTAGAATCCTTCATATATATTTGAATCATTTTGGTTTTTCTATTTCATCAGTTCTATGGTGATCTCATATTTTTTTCCTAAACCCTATTTTCACACCTTATTATTTCTTGTGGTGATCCTTCATGCGTACCGAACTTTGCAGTACAATATTGTCGTACCACTCCTGGTGGAGATTCAAAAACAACGCTCTAACACCAAACTGAGTACTTGAGGAAGATGATAATGTCTAGGGGTTTTTCTTAAGATATTTGGGGACCATCAACAAGGTCTAACAATTCAAAAGGGGGAGAAAAATATAATAAGAGATTAGATGTCCGGACTAGTTAGAATATTACATTGTAAGTTTTTGTGTTTTATTTTCTAATTCTTATTGGCATTAGTTTTATCTTCAATGATATTATTGTTGTTTCATTGTTTCTATATAATATAATTTTTCTTTTATTTCATAAGAATTACTAAAATTCATGTGTGTGTGGTGTTGTTATTTCTATTCATGTAGGTCCCCATGAGATCATAGAATGTTAAATCATTGTCCACTTTATTATTTTCTTGCAGTCATATGATTCATGCATTCAGTTTGTATTGTTCTATAATTATCATATTATCCTTGCAATGATTCAGTTCAGTCCTTTTGGTTGGTTGATAATCTAATTTTTTCAGGTCACCAATCAAACACACAAAGTATTATAGAGCCTCACCATATTTCTATGTTGTTGAATTCAATTATAGTATCCAGATTTAATTACATAAAATTTTGGTTTCTAGTTTTTTTCCTTTAGAACTTACACTTAAATCACAAATAAATTTATTTATTACAGTCATATAATGCATTACCCCTTATTCATTTATATTTATTTTATATCTATTTGGATAAAACATCATTTACCAAAGAGATTTGTTGATTATTATGGGGGTCAGCCTAACATTATATGTAAGAACTCAATAAATACTATGTAGGAAATCATGTCAACAATGAGATATAAAATTGATAAATTTGATGGTGAAAATGACTTTAATCCATAGTGAATTAATATGATATCCCTTCTTGTTCAATAGGGCCTCATTGATTCCATCTATGGGCCTAATAAACCATTCATAAATGTGAATGAAATTAGGCATCCTATTACAAAATAGATTGATGTTTCCCCCAACGTGGTAGTTAAAGCACATAACCCCAATCATTGTTATTTCGGTGATAAAGTCCTGAGAGAATTATCTTTTGAGTTTTCTATTTATTGAATATGGATTAAACATGAAAAAAAATTACATGAATTATTCCATAGTAGGTTGGATTTATAAAAAAACACTGCATGTTTACATTCAAAATGAAACCTAGTAGTTTAGTTAATTCCCATCTAGATGAGTTTAATATATTCATGTTTTATTTAGCATAATTTAATGTTTCTATCGATAATGAGGACAAATAAATGATCCTATTAATCAAATAAGATAATTACTACAACACACTTATTAAGACTATGATGTACGGGTGAGACACTTTAAGTCAATAAGAGGTTAAATTAACCCTTCTTTCTAATGAATAAAATTCTAAACCAAGGATAAATGGTGAGTTTGAGAGCTTATTATACTTAGGTATACCTCAAACTAAAAATAATAAGAATCAATTTAATAAAGATACTAATAAGATCAATAAAGAACCCAAACCTAGGTCTAACTATTGGGATATAAATTTCTCATATTTTCAGTGTGGTAAACCAGGGCACATTAAACCCAAGTATAAAGAATGAGTTAGATTCTAAATAAATCACTGATCACTACCTTCTTGTTGACTCAAGTTATGAATTAATTGAATTCCTTAATGAGTCCACCCATGCACTCAATCAACAATGGGTCCTTGATTCAGGTTTCCATTTCCACATGTGTACTCTTAGAGAGTCCTTTCTAGAACTGGTTTATAGGCTAGAAGGATATTTCCTCATAACTAATAACAAGACATGTAAAGTTGAGGGTAAAGGTTCTGTTTTGTTATTACGTGCTGACCATACTGTCACTAAATGAATTTATGTCAGGTGTTCTCTCAACCTCCAAAGAAACCTTGTTTCCATAAGGGTCCTATATCAAATGGGATTTACCTTCATGTTAAAAATAGGTTGTATTAAAATCTACCAAGTCTTTAGGACTATTACTAAGGGATATTTAATCAATGTCTTATATGTATTGAAGGTAAATAACCATTCATGGAATTTCTGAAGTCCTTATTCAACCGATACTAATAATATTATGCTATATCTTAGAAGATTGGGGAATGCTAATTCCATTGAACTTGAGGAAATCAATAAGAAATGGTTGTTGGGTGACATCACACCATGAAATATTAAATTTTGTGAAGATTACGTAATGGGACTGGCCATGTGGGTTATATTTGTTAGGTCTAGTTTCAAAGACATTGTCCCCTTTGAATACATTAACATTGATTTATAGGCTCTATCTTGGACTTCTTCCCATGGTGAAGGTTCCAAATTCACTCCATTCATAGATGATTTCAATAAGGAATTGTTGATGTAGATTATTAGAAATAAATCTCAAGTTATCCAAAATTTAGAAACATTGAAACCATTTGTAAAAACTGAATTGGAAAGATAGTTAAAACACTAAGAAATGAATACGGTTTTGAATACCAATCCAATGAGTTCATACATTTTTTTGAATTTGATGGTGTTAACAAACATAGAATAGTAGGGAAAACTCCACAACAAAATGTCTTAGTAGAAAGAATGAATAGGACTATCCAATATTGAGTACAAGGCATGATTTCATGCTCAGTCCTCCCCAAAATACTTTTGGGAAGAATCTTCCAGTACTGCATTTTATGTAATTAATAGGTGTACCTATTCTTCTAATCATTTTAAAAAAAAATGAATAACTGTTGAATGGAAACCCCATTCCTATTCCTACTAAAGAGACATTGTTTGAAAAAATGATGCTCATATTAAGACTCCAAAATTAGATTCAAGACCTCTAAACTGTATATTTGTTGTGTATCCCAAGGGTGTTAACAAGTATAAACTCTAAGTTGATAAACCTAGATGCCAATTGTACATTTTAAGTAGAGATGTAGTATTTCAAGAGTATTCCACTCCAAAAACTATACATCCACTTCTGGTAGTACTAATCCAACCTTATTATAAGATGATTAAATAGAGCTTCTATCCTAGTTTAAGGCTCCATTCCAACTCTATTCACCTAAGGAGAATCCTACAACTCATGCTGATTTTTTCCTCTTTAGATTGAGATTCTAAATCTGAATCTACATCCCCTAATAGGGATTTCCAATTAACTGGTGATAGAGAACCAAGATTTCCTAGACCTTTTCTCAGTTTAGTCACTATGATATGGAATATTATGCCTTTCATGTTTCCCATAATCTTATATATGGTGATCCTAAAACCTATACGAAAGGTATAAATTTCTATGACACATTGCAGTGGGTCTTTAACAATAATAAAGAAATGTAATCTCAAAAAACCACACTTGGATAATTGTAAAAAACCAACTAATTAAATAAATATTTGTCCAATGTGGATATTTAAAATAATATAAGATGACGCTAACTGATTTAAAATCAAGTATAAAACATGATTAGTTGCAAAAGGTTTCCTCCATAGTGTGGGAATTCATTACTCTGAAATTTTAATCCTTTTTAGAGCAATCTTCCACTAGTATTTTATTATCTTTTGATGGATATAGTGATATACATATTGAAAAATTAGATGTTAAAATTGCATTTTTCTCATGGTGATTTTTATGATAAAATTTATATGAAAACTCCCAAGGATTATTCAATGAAATTCAAAATTAATCAAGTTTTACTTTTAGATAAATATTTCCATGGCCTAAAGAAATCCTCTACGTAGTGGTACATAAAAATTGATTCATTTAGGATGGATAACCAATTTATTAGGAGTCGGTTTAATGCTTGTGTTTATTTTAAATCAATCCAAAAATATATGATTCATCTACTGCTATTTTTTGATGACATGATTATCCTTTTTAAAAATATGAGTCTCATTTATTCTTTTAAATAACAATTAAATGCATGTATGAAATGAAATACCTAAATTAAACTATGAAAATATTATATATTGAGATAATTAGGGATAGACTAAATAATGTGATCTATTTATCTTTTTATGGTTATGTTTTAAAAATGCTTAAGTTATATATGGTTGAATATCGATAACTAGTTAGTAGACATATTAGACATCACTAGCTGTCAATATCATAGGTACTCACAACTGCTGTTGATATATAATTCATGTATCATATACCTTATGCTAATATGGAATATATTTTCATGTATTGAATGATTTGAACTCACCCATATATTTTTTATGTAATATTCACATTGATTGGATTAATGGAAACACTTGGGAATACATATTTTTATGCCATTAAGTGGATCTTAAGGAACCTATCATGTAGCTCTAATATTACTTTGTGTTATGGTAAAAACATGGATACTGGTGAGATGATTTTTTTTATGTTAATACTTACTATGCTGGAACTGTGAAACCCATAAGTATTTAACTGGTTATGTCTTTATTGCATGTGGAGGTCCTATTTAAAGGAAATGAAAAAAAATTAAATCTATGGTTTCACTTTCAACCACCGAATCCGAGTACATTCACTTTTCCAGGGTAGTTAAAGAAGCTTTGTGGATCAACGTTCTGTCTTATGAAGTTTACCTTCATGATTCTATTATCAATGTGTATTCTGATAGCCTATATCCAATTCATGTATCCAAAAATTTAGTATTCATTGGTAAGTCTAAAAAAGATATCTGGTTACATTTTATTAAAGATGTTGTGGAATTATGAATTTTGGGTGTCTCGAAGATACGCACAGGCATCAAAATGGCTGATAGTTTGAATAAATTCATAGTGTTCTCTAAATTCATGATTTGTTTAGATATATTGAATTTGGTTCCGATTCCATAAGAATATGTGAATGAATACAAACAAATTCAATTGAAAATTGAAGAGATTTTTGAATTATTTCATTTTATTTTTGTTTTCATATTGAATTTATGATTTTTTTTATCATTCACATTCCAATTATACATGTATGAATAATTTATTTATTGAATAGTTTAAATGCTCAAATTATATTGGATCTTTTGCTGCTGGGACTTGTTGGCACGTTGTTCCACTGATTCGTGTGGGGTCTTATTTATTGGGCCTTGGATTTTCATCTGACCTGTCTTCTATGGGCTCCTGTGACGTTCTGGCTATCCCTTTTCATTGATTCAATGTCATTGATGATCCTTTAAATCCATTAAATAAACACCTTCCATTTGTGCTGATGGATAATGGATTTGTTATTTCATCATTTTGAGGGCATGTGTGTGGCATGCAATGATTGGTCATTCTATTTCGAGGAACTAGTAGTATCAGGGGGAATTGATCACCAATATTCCTTTCAGATCTAGTGATTAATTTTTTGTTTTTTCCTTCATTGGTTCTCTTATTCTCCCATATTCAGTTCTCAAACCCTAGTTAGAGTCCTTAAAATTTTCGATGGAGATCCTCCACGCCTACCGAAGTCAACAGTCCACTGTTAGTGTATTGATGATGGTAGAGCTTCAAATATAGTTCTCTTGTTCCAGGATGAGTACATGTAGAGGGAAAATCAATCTATGGGTTTTTTGCTACATTCTTTTTGAGACCTTCATTATGATTTGGTGATTCAAAATAGGGAGTTGAATAAAAGAAGGGATATGGATGACTAGACAAGTTAACATGCCCCATTGTATGTTTTTTATTTCCTGATAATCATTTTCATTAGTTTTATATTTAATGCTTCTTTTAATGTTTCTTTGTTTTTATATTGTAACTCGGTTATGGTTTCTTTAGTTTTAATAAAACACGTTCTTGGGTGGTGGTGTTATTGTCATGCATGTAGGTGCCCACGGGACCTAAGAATATTAAATAATCATATTCTTTAACTTGTCTTGAAATATTTTGATTCTTTCATTCTATTTTTGTTTTATTGTAAATTTTATCTTTACCTTGCAGTTATTCTATTTGGTACTTTTGGTTTTTGGTAATATGACTTGGTTCAGGTCACCACTCAACCTCTTAGGCTTGAAATTATGGGGTGACCTTATTCCAAAATGAGAATTCAAAGGAGAGAGGAATAGAATGAAGTGTAATGATTGTAGAGCCCACTAGAAATACCATGGAGATATTGGGATTACCTGATTCTTATCGCATTTTCTCATGAAATGGTTTAATTGTTTTTCATGAGTATAGCTACAATCATAATGGATTACAATCAAATATTGTGATGATTATCTAAGAGTGTTCCACATGGATGAAACTTTCTTTCATATTAGTTTTATGAGTTATTCTCTCTTGAATACTAGAAGGGATTCACCTCTATATTACCATTTCTTATACATGGGAATAAATAATATATTATTAGATATAGAAGCTAATTCTATTTTATAATCCCTCATTTAACATATTTTTTATTTTTTATCTTATTTATAAAAGCGATGTTGCTCATTCTACTTACCCTATGACATTATCTTCAATAATATGTAATCAAGGGACAATATTCTTTTGTAGAATTGGGAAATTAAACTAAAAAAATAACTAGAGATAAATCATCTTATTGATCATTATTTTTTACTTTTTTCATGGCATGTAATGAAGGTAAAGTGGAGATGAAACATCAATACTACTCATAGGATTAGTTTTCTACTCTGGATCCCTTGATCTCTATCCCTGTCTTATCCTAGGTTACACCATCGAGAATCTTAGTGAGGTTGTGTGATTAATAATTATTTGAAAATTAATTTGATCACAAATAATGTCATGTCTATATTGGTACAACTAGGTGATTCCATCATTTCTTGGATTTCTATCATGCACTGGAAGTCATTCCATATAGATATCTCATCATTTTGGGTCAGAGAGATGGTTAGTTGGTTTTTTCTATACATTTAGTGAGGAAAATTGTATATGATATGATCTTTTAGAATATCTGTGACATGTCATTGTGATTGGATTCACCAACTCATTGTCCCTATTAGTACTAAATTGGTGTGAAATCTGCTTTCACTCTACTTATCATTCTTTATAAATAGAAAACCAAAAATTAATCAAAAATCTCTTTTCTTATTTAAATATATAAAAAATATATATTTAGTTATCGAATGATATAAATGATGAAATTACCACAAAATCCTCGTTAAATGAACTTGATTAGCCTTATTTTGGTTTCTATGTAAAAATATATTTTGTTTGACCATGGTTTGTGACAACTATGGCACAATTATGTTGTTGTTGTGTGGATTTTTGGACTAGAATTTAGTTTTCTATTTAACATGTAAATAATTTCATCCAGAAAAAATTACATTACAATAATTTGATACTATTAAACCTTCAAAATAAATTATTGGTTTTTTTTATTTTCAAATTATAGAAATTATGAAGACTATTATAGAGGATGATTCTAAAAGTTTCATTGAATACCATAAATAATATGGGAAAACCAATCTTTTATAAGCCTTAGTAAAATAATAAAAAGAGTTTTCAAAAAACAATTCTCGATTTCCTTACATGATAACTGGAGGATAAGTGTGAGATGAAAAGAGAAAATCCAGCCCTTATGATCATTAAGGAAGAGTACCAGGAGATAGTGGTTTTACTTGAACCCCATCCATTTCATATCACTATGAATAGACTACTTTAAGATCAACATGTTGACAATAATTTCAAGGACTTGTAGGGGATGCTATTTTTGACATTAATGAAGATATAGAACATTTGGATGAACAATTCATTATAATGTTCTATATGATTATTTTAAACAAATTCTTTTTTCTAAAAATTTTCCATGATCGAACAGGATAAACCAGGTAAAGTGACCATAACCCTTACCTTTGAAGAAACCAAAATAATTTTTTTTTGTTTATAATACTTGATGGTGGAGACCTAATACCACACTTTAAACCTACAATTACATCTATGAACATTATCTAAACATTAATAAGATAATTCTTGGAGTTTTATACTTTATTGAAGAATTGGTTCGTTCATTTTATTCATATTTTGGTGAAACTAATTCTGATATTTTTTCTCCCTATATTGGTTACATTGAGTTAGCTAAGATACACGATTTCTAAAAGAGTCTTTAGAAGGATGTACCAACTGATTAATTTATAAACTCTAGGTTTTTGCTGAAAATTCATATTTGGGAGATGTTGAAGAGAAATTAGATGGGTTAGAGTTATTCACAGGATCAAAATAGGGAAATGATACATTTTTTTTCCCAAGAAGAAATATTTTTGTTAAAAAATTAGAATACGAGCCACATATTTTAAATTATATACAATAAAATATTTTCTCTAAACCTAAAATTGATGAATAATTTAGGAGAACCCTCATATTATTTCCCTCTACATTAATCCACAAATTTCATATTCCCAAGGAGTGGGACCTGAAAGATATTTTAAACAGGGCACGTCACAAGAAGTACAAGTCCAACAACACTATAGAGAATAACATGAGTTGGTTCCTGAGAAAGAAACAAAAAAACTATTCAGCTTGTGTTCGAAACAAAATATTTTCTTGTAATTGAAAATATAAATGCAACCCCTCTTTGGGGTTATCCCAATATAATCTTATTTTTTTTCTGATTAAAAATTTCATAAGTCATTAAGTTCATGTTGTCTTTATTATAGAAAAATGATTAAGTAGCATATTTCATAGGTGCCTAGGTGATAAATAATGAAATGAGAAGCCTTTAACTGCAAGATAATTCATCCAGAAGAAAGATAACTGGCCCTGGAAGACTCATTTCAAAATTCTAGAAAAATAGGAGCTACAACCTTAAGCTTTTTGGATAAAATATTATATAACCAATACCATTGTTATCATTTCTTTTTTAAAATCACTTAATTATTTATAATAATTTTTTTGTTACATATTCTATGGAAATTAATGGAGTGTCAATGTATTTTTTATAGAAAACTAAAGGTATGATACATGAAGAGATACTCAAATGTTTAAATTTTCTACACTAGGGGAGTACTGTTCAAACAATTATTATTATTATTATTATTATTATTATGGATTCTTGATCCTAAGAATTATTTTGGAGGTAATTTTCATAGTCGTTTTTAATTAAATTCATTTAATATTCATAACTTTGATTGGGTTTTTATATTTCATAATTATTAAATTTTGATAACCAAATTGGAACACGTTTTAATATCTGGATAGTACTCTTTGAAATCCTTTGGATTCAAAATTATACTTGAAGAGATATCATTGTTCATCTGGATAACTATTGAGATTAATTGTGAATTCTTTTTTCTATTTAAAAAAAAATCTAATAACATTTTAAAAAAATATGTTTTGAAAATTTTTGATGGAAAAGATAAAAGGTTTTGAAATTTCTTGTAACCTTTTTACAATACTACAAACTATTAAATTAAAAATCATTCATGAAAAAAAACATTCATCAACCATGGAATCCAGCAATGGTGAAAATTTTGGGTTTAATGTGTGGGTGTATGGGTTCATTCATTATTCCTAGTTTTTCTTCAATATTTTAAAAAAATATCAAAACACTTTACGATTTTTCATTTTTTTATTCAGAATTTGGAATCTCTAATCCATAAATTTTTTTAAAATGGTTTCCTACCAAAAGGAAACCCTCATGCTAGTTTTTTATGGATTTCATTGATTCTGAACATTCTAGAAATGAATGATTGGTGAGTGATGTTACAAATTGTATTTATAGAAATTCTATTAGGTATTATCTATGGGAGTGTTATTGGATTGATCTTTATGTAATTTTAATTATAACTCAATGGGAATATATATTTGAACTTCAACCTTGTAATTCGAAGTTTTTGGAACCACGAACCTTTAGGAGACAACTCCAAAAGATATTAATACATATCCTTTGAAACAGATATAAAATTGGTTATTGTCATTCCATAATGAGTAATTGTGACATTAGTCAGTAAAAATTTAAATTGGAAGAAATAATTGTTTCATACATTAATCAAAATAATAATAGTAGTAGTAGTAGTAGTAGTAATGTTCCTATATATTCAAAAATGAGTACTTTAAGATGAGGGTAATATTGAACCCAAATGAATACATGGGAAATTAATGTATATGAAAAGGTGCAGTATTAATGAAGTATAAAGTGTAACTTTTGTTTGAGGTACATCGTGAAGAGTTATTTATATTAGTGTTTCTTATTATAATTTTTATTCAACATAATTATGACATATCTACAGTCATGTGACTATAATTTTAATTTGAGTATACACAGGATAGTGGGTGATATTTATATATGAGGCATGAGATTTCAATTGATAGATAAATCTTGAATAGAATTCTTTGTTATGTAATTTTAAATAATAGGAGGAAAATGTTGTGATATCTATATAAAAATTCATTTAGAAGCTCATACTGTCTCAAAATATTATTCCAGTGAAAATAAATGTTTTCAAATTATACATCGTGAGATGACCATGATACCTTATTTTCAACTTTAAAAGTTAAAACATTAATGGATTGTCTGATTGAAATAAAAGTAATATATATGGGGTATTTTTATGTGACATATATTTGATTACATTTTTTGGAATACTTTTTATGAATTAAATGAGTTTTAAATTCTGAAAATAAGATTTTAATAGAGAATTTATAAATGTTAGTCACATTAATGTGGATACAGTTATTATTTGAAAATCATATAAAAATCATTTTTTAGTTATAATTTAAAAATGTTGAAATTTTATAAATATATACTCTATGAAGAACCAATTTTCTTCAATTTTTTAGTTTTTTTGTTCAATAATTTTTTCTTGTTATTTTCTCTATTTTTGAATCTTTTGAAACAAATTTTGTCATATTCCTTAATTTGAATTTAATAATTGTATTGGATTATTTATATATGAGAATTAATTGATTTTTCTATTTTAAAGATTTTCATGGAATTGATTATTTTCACTAAAAATTTAATTTTTTGTGCTCTGGATACTCGATGAAGGAAAATGCATACATAAGTTTGTCTATGTGTTGAATATTCCATTAATCTAATATTTTATTAAGAGTTATTGGTTCCATGATCCATAGAATTCATGGAAACCCGTCTATGTTCAATCAGTCTAAAATAATATTTCTACCTTATAGGACATCTTCCTTCGCTGGACAATCTTTTATGAATTTTACACGATTCTATGAGAATATTGAAACTTCTATAAGATCACACATTTGCTTTTGGGTTAGAATAATTAATGGTTTTCTTCGTCTATGAGCTTCGATTTCTTTTTTAATGAAGAATGCTTAGTACTGAATCCCACCATCCATGCCTTGACTATGATACTATTTTTTGAGATTGGATCAATCATTTCAAATGAATGTGGATTGACAAAGTTCACATAAAAATGGGAATCAATCCAAGCCAACAAGAATGAACTGAATTTGAATAAAAATTAGTCCATTCAATTTTTAGTATAATTAAAGATATGGAGATAAAAATCAATTATTAAATTTTAGGATGATCGGCCACTTAATATTGACCATAAAATTTTATGACTTAGCTAGAATTAAATGAGGAACTCGAGATCCAAATAAAAAACAAAAGTTGCTCGAATCAGAAATGGGGAAATCTGATCATAAATTTTCATGATTAACAAAAGTACCAGGTTCTGGAGACGATATGTTTTCTAATTACTGTCATTCATGGATTTTATTTTACATCATTAACAATAATAATTTTTTATTGAGGATGAACTAACAAATCATTAAGAACCAATCATCATATGAAGACCTTCATGATCAATTAGTAAGATGATGAGGTTGATATGGATTCATGATCATGGAAGTATGAATATTGATTATACAATTATTTGGAACCGATATTTTTCTAATATCTCCAATTATATTATTGTAGTTTTTCAATTTCACAGTGGATATGGTGGGGGCCATGGATCTTCTCCAACAATGCAATTGTTGTATGATAAACGAATGAACTTAATGTGCTCAATGTAATTCTACATTGACATTCAAACCATGTTTCTTATCACTTATAATGAAAATGGGATACATGAACTTATAGAAAAATTAGATCTAGTAATTAGACATTTTTTATTTGAAGTTTGAATAAAATCTTGATGTAGATCATAATTGATAGACCCCAAAACTATGAGGGTTCATCAATGCTAGATAAGACTGAAAAAGAAAAGTTTGGTTCAGTAAAAACCATTCTTGATTTAGCAAAGATAAAAATATCATTTGATGTTTCAATGCTTTTCACATTATTGAAAAAACCATTGAAATTGATTTATTCCAAACATTTTGACTCTGATACGATCATCTAACTTTGAGTGAGTTTGATGAGAGTCATCAAACTCAAGATGAATTTGACCATGGATGTGGAAATTCATAGGGTTGTAGCTCCAAAATTGGATGGTTGATGTAATCCTTCATTGAAGATGATGAAAATTGAAATTGATTCATAGAGGTTTATTGAACTGATTTTGTGACTATCATGGTGGAAGAAAATGATTATGCTTCATCTATATTTAAGATCCACTATTAAACCAAAGATTGAAAATGAATATCACAAGATTTTAAACTATTTGAGACTGGACATTTTAAAATGAAGTAGGACCTTATTATATGTAATTTTGAGGATGTGATTTCATGAAGGGGTGCACACCATTAACTCAATAAAATCCCCCAATTATGTTCAAATTGAAGGACATGGGCTTCACAAATCTAAATTGAATCAGGGTTGTGGATTCACATATTTTGGATAACATTGTAACACCTTAATCAAGTTTTGTGGAAGTTAATTTAATTATATTGAATGGTATCATGAATCTTGGAAGTATTAAGATTGAAAAGAGACAAATCCTAGGGATATTGTATTTTTTTTAAATTTTTATGGAGATTCAAGTGAGCCCTTATGTTGGTGTTTGTGCCATGAGAACTTATAGCCTAGAAAATATCTTAACATGCATGTGTCCAAAGCCACATCATAGTGCTAAATGAATTAAATCAATACGTGACATTTTATTGATTCCATCAAGATTAAGAAATCATAGGTGGGAGGATGTAAGAAACTAAATATTTAGTTTGAAACAATTTTATTTCCAATACATTGCCTAAGATGCACTATCAAGCATTATGATAATTATGATATACGATAAAAAGTTTATTAATTAAAGGTTAACATTTTTACCTAGTTGTTAAATTGGTTGTATGAATAGGAATAAATAATATAAGAAATATATCTATAAAGGTTTTAAATAATTAAAATTTATTTATTACTAAAAAAAATGAGTAATCATTTTTTGTGAAGTCATATTAGACATAAAAAATATGTTTTCTACAAAAAAGAAATTTATGGTATTTTATTCACAGAAAATATAACTAATTTATAATATTTTTAGTAATTTTATTTGAGAAAATTTATATAATTTTTGAAATAATAATTTCAATAGTATATCATGGTGATTTATTGGTACTTTTCTAAAAAAATTAACAATTCAATGATTAATGAAAAAATATCAATTTTATATAACACTGTATTTTATTATTAAGTATTTAAAATGTCCCATTTTGATTTAAATTTATTTTAAAATTTCTTTAGGTAATTGTAATTTAAAATAATCTAATTAATGTCATTGAATCTAAATTATTATTAATTTGGATAAACAAACCTCTTTATATATGAAAATGATTTGTTCTTAAAAACCTTTTTATTGCATTTTGTACGTTTATATCAAAAGTAATTTTAAAAAATTATATGAATTGAATTTTCCAAAATTTAATTCCATATTTTGAATATAGAGGTAAATTTTTTAAATATTTCTATTTTGTTTTGTGTTATTATAAATACAGACCGTGGAAAATAAGGTTCACTTAGGAAAGGGTAAATCGGTTAATTACAGTTAAAAATAATTTGAGAAGGCTTTACATATCTAACTATAACATTCCTTATATGAATTTCATGTGTTTAGTTTGACTATACAAATCAAACATTAGATGATTTATAAACATGGTTACATTTTTCTTTGATATTGTCCTTAATGTTATTTTATGTATATAAAAAATATAAAATGAAACCTTCATTGTTTTAATATCAATAAAATGTTGTGATAGGGATAAAAATAACTCATTAATAGTTCTAAAATTTTATTCAAAAGAAGAACTAATTTTTGAATGATGTAAATTTATATTTATTTTTTTAAGAATTAATTACCTTAAATTCTTACACAATTCCTACGATTTTCTTGTGTAAGTGGTTCAAATAAAATTAAATGATTTTGATATCATTAAAAATTAATACAAATTGGATATATTTTCGTATTCCAAAAATTTATTTGAAACATTAAATATAATAGTTATCCTATATAAGTTTATATTATAGTTCCATTAATATATTTAGTGATTTATAGTCAAGCAATCTGAAAAGTCTTGAAAATAATTTTAATCGTAACTTGTGTAAAATAATATTTGACTAAATTATTAAAAATTTCTAAAAAATAAATATTTTTTCAAGTTAAGGGGATATGGTAAAATATTTAAATAATTTCCCTCATATAGAACTCTTTTACTTTTATAGTAACATTTTTGACGTCTAATGATTAAAAACAATTGATATCGTAGGATTCCTTGAAAGAGGGTACACATGAGGTTATCCTAAGCCCAAAAACATTCTACACAAGAGGGTATACCAAGCCTAAAGTTGGTACATTAGTGGTTATACCAAAAATAACATGTGTTGAATATCTTAGTGGATTCCCATAGTATATTATTTCTTTAATTAGGTGTATGCCACACTTTGTTCAACTCATTGATGAAATAATAATATGTTATTGTTACACTCACATGGATAATTTTATTTTATTATGATTCACATATTATGATATGAGATGATTTATTTCAGGACACATGATTATGATCTATGAATTTATTGGTATGCTTTTCAAATTTTAATCTCAAATTTTTATACCCTTATGCTCAATTTATACTTAAGTGATCATTAATATCTCCCTTGTTTTCTATTACTAAGAATATCAAATCACTCTTTATTATGTTTCCTTCTCCCAATGATATGATGAATTGTTTTAAGTGTGATATGTATAATAAGGGTACTAGTAGAGAAGAGATTAGTGTGAGATGATGTAGATCTTTTATATTCCAATTATTTATGTATCAATGTTTCCAAAGACACTAAAACAGTATGGATATCATGTGGATCGTAATGAAATTAATGGTTATTCAAATAATATAATTAAATGTTTATGTATGAAATTATTGGGTTGTTATAGTTGATATCAGGGTATGGTTTAGATGAATATCGAGATCATGATGTTCTTGTTTGAGGTTAACTTATAATTTATAGATACCATCATGGGATTATATTTTTAAGATAGATCATAAGTTCAAATTCATAAGAACACATTTTTAGGTTTTATGTGGTGGTATTATATGGTGACGACTAATAGTATCAAACATATTTACATTGAGGTATATATAACCCATAGGATTCTCATGGATGATTATTTCAGAAGAAATATTTTACATTATTTTGGATGTAAGACTAATGGTATACGAAAACCTTTGATATTAAAACATTTGTTAAATTTGAAGTTATTGAGGTTAATACATACATATATTTAATTATTTATGGATTAATATAAGTTGATTCTTCAGTGTTATTATGGAAATTGTGGAGTTAAATATATTATTTCAGGTTTTTAAGGTTTATTCATTTTTGCTTTAACTTGTCTTGTACAAACTATTTTTTATTTTTTAAATAAAGGAGGATTATATTTTTATCCTTACCTAGATCCTATGATCTATTAAAATTTGATTCCATAGGCATACAAAATAGTTATAATTCATGATCATCATTTTCTGTAAAATATTATATAATAGTGGAAACTCATCAAAACTCACAATAAAATGGTTAACGTTCATTTATGGATTGGAAGAAATAAAGTAAGTATGTTTTCTCGTGTTCTTTATCATGATAGATAAAGAATACATCAACTATAGAAAAAGGACATTAGCATAAAAATGTTATCATATTACAGTCATTTATGATGAATTTATAGTCTTATTTATCACATATTGATTTATGGTTCTGTGGTAGTTATCTTTCTCATGAATTTTTTCTCTATCTCTCTTTATTATTCCTTAGATGTTATTTTTCTCCTTCATGTCCATATTTTCGCTTCCCAATAATGTTATAATTATATGGAAACCTGATTATTGGAAACTCTAAGTGACCAAAATGTTTCCCAATTTCCCTATTCAAAATTATGCTTTATTATCCATTTTATGATATGGGTTTTCAATAAATTTATTTTAATATATTTTAAAGGTTATTTATATCATGGGTGTAGGTTTTATATTTCACTCCCAATAATTGATTTTAAAAAATATTTTAAAAACTATTTATCAGTAATGAGATAAAATTAACTGGACACAATTTCTTTAAGGGGTTGTAATGAAAAAATTGTATTTTTAAATAATACTATGCATGATAACAGGCTTAACAATCAATAGTGATCTTTAAGAAAATTACAATATACTATAAAAGTAATATTATTTAAATGTGACTTTAATAACCGAAAACATCAATTAAAGGTATGAATATGAATAAACACATTATAAAAAATATATATAATTGTTTTATATAATGAAAATGTATTGAAAATTGTATAATAAATAAGTATTAATTTTTTTGTAAAGTCATTTTATGCTTAAAAAATAAGTTATCATAAATGAATGTTTTATTGCATATTTTATATAGAATATTTATAAATTGATACAATGTTATAGTATTTTATTTGAGTAAATGGATATTATTTTTGAAATTATCATTTTAACTATATGTTAGGGTGAATTTCTGAGTTTTATTGATATGATTATTTTTTAAGTGAATAACAAAATAATATTAATTTTTTACAAAACTATTTTTTATTTTATAGTATTCACAAATCTTAATATTGTTTTAAATTGATTTTAAAGTGATATTAGTTATTTTTCATTCAACACAATCCAATTAGTGTTATTTTAAATGACATTATGTTTAATTTTGGCATTAAAATATTTTTATAATTAAACATTTCTTTATCTATAAATCTACTATTCATTTAATTTTTTGTTTTTCTTTTAAAAGTAATTTATTCTACTTGTATGAGTTGAATTGTTAGAACATATTACATATTTTTAATTAGGTGGTTAAAATTTGAGAAATAGGTTCATTTTTTCCATTTTTAATAGTAATTGTTGGAAATATTTCTCACCTTTATAAAGGTAAATCAGGTAGTTTATGTTTAAAATAATTTGATATGAATGTAAAAATATATCTTACACCCCCATTATTAATATTTTATGAGCTTATTTACCATAATGATCCAATTTTTTTAGATATAGAAACATACTTAAATTTTTATTTGACAGTGAAATTAAAATTATATTAAATAAATAATAAATAAAAAATGTCACTCTTCTTGTTTTTCTAACTATATCATTTTTTGATAGGGATAGAAGAAAATTAGGAATAGTTAAAAAATTATTTTAAGGATTGTTATTTTTTTTATTTTGGTGAATTTTTTATTTTTTAATGAAATAATTACATTAAATATATATTAAATGAAAACATTGTGTATCTCTACGCATTATAAAAATAAATTAATGGATTTTTAATATATTAATATTAATATGATTTTGATGGGGTTTTTCATGAATTATTTAGGTTATTATAAAATATTAGTGATGTGTAAAAAGTTTTATATTTCAATTCTATCATTATATTAAAGTATTTCAAGTCAAATTGTGTGAATATGCCTAAAATTGGTTTAATGGTAACTTATGGTAAATAATATTTTAGTAAATAATTTAAAATTCATAAAAATATTAAATTTGCCCCTATAAATGGGATACGATCGATAATTTTAACCATTTTAAACTTATGGGAAACATTTCGTTTTATAGTAACATTATTAGCCCACAATGAGTAATAAATATTGATATCTTCTCAATCCAAAAAATGGTACATGAGAGGTTATCCCTATCAAAACATGGGTACACGAGAGGATATCTGAAGCTGCAAATATGGTACTAATGAGGTCATCCCAAGCCTAAATCAGTTATATTGTTGGTTATCCCATGACTAGCAAGTCTTGATTATCATGGTGGGTATCATTGATATATGATTTCTATGACTATGATTATTCCACACTCTATGAAACTCTTTTATAACATGATATTATGGTAATGCTATGATCATATGACTCATGCTCATTAATTACTCTATGATTCATGTCTTATGGAACGTTATTAATTATTCTATGACACATGATTATGATATATTAATTTTTGGGTATGGTATTAAAATTTTAAGCTCATGTTTTCATACCCTTATTCTCATGTTGTCCAGAAATGATCATTGATATCTCCCTTTATTACCTTTACAAATCATCTAAAATCACCCTTTACTATGTTTCCTTTTCTCCATGATATTATGAGTTGATTTTAGAATGATTTGGATAAAAAGTTTACAAGTTGGGGAAGAACATTATGGGAAATAAATTAGATATTTTATGTATTTTTTTATCTATCTATGTTTAGAAAGATACAAAACCTTTATGGTTATTATGCCCTGACCTTGCTACCACTAAGAGGTTCCTTGCACTTGTGGTTCACATGGCATAAAGTGTGCCTCCTTTTCAACAAAATGTTTCTAAATATCTACAAAAAACTAGGGTGAGCCCTTGTGGAGACTGTTCCTTTATGTTAGAGTTGAGAAAAGTAGATATATATTAACATATATATTTTGGAATAATGATAACCAATAATAAATTAGTGGAAGAATTCATAAACTACTAAGAAAAAGATATTGATAATTATCAAAATCGTAGAACTGAATCATATAAAAAGTGATGATAATGTCATGTTATATCTCTAAAAACCATTAAAATATTTATACAATGCCCCAAAAAAGACATGTTATACAAGAGTATCAACATGAATTAAAAAACTATTAAAACAGCATGAGGTCTAGGTTTATCATATGATACCAAGATCAATACTAATTAATCAATTAATCTAGATTTCCAAAGGGGTATTCTTCCCCTTTTTAACACCAACTACATATAATATCTCTTGGCACCATTGGAAACCCGAGTAGGGAATGATTTAAATTTTAGTAGGCCACAAACAATGAAATCTATACAATCCAATTTTTTAATATAAACTAAAACAAAGCATAAGAATATATAAAGGTAAAAATTATATATAAATGTAAACAAACCATATATGCTTTATCCTTAGCTGGTATCTGAACATGTATCATTTAATAAATTATTTTCATGTTTACAATAACTTTCAACCATACTATATATGATAGAGATAATGTAAGGGGATCTAAGGTGTACCCTAGGCATCCAAATATTGAAAATAACAATGAATTGGATACAAGGTTATAACGATGGCATCCTTAACCTCAGGGGTCAATCCCGCTCATAGTTATAATATGCATTCAGAAAAAAATGGTTTTTAGAGAAATCTAGGGCCATTTACCTATTTATTCCACTATAAATTGTTCTAATCGAGTGCATGAATCTCATCCAATTTAAGTAGAGGATAATCATTATTATGCCCAATTTGGTTTATCCGGGAAAACACATATATGAAGACACCAATTGGATCCAAGGATTTTATATAGAAAATCCTAATATCTAGAAGATAGTAAAAGGATCCTACAACGTCATTCCAATAGTCCACTAGCAGAAAAGGACAATGTTCAAATGTGGGTATCTCCCATTGAAACAAGATCATCGAATCGAAATGGTTTCTCTTATGTACTCAAGTAATTCCCTCAGGAATCCAATACAGAATCAATTTTGAAAAATTCTATAAAGAAAAAACGGTTCATATGTAATTGGAACCATATACTTATTCCATTTATTTAATTAGGCGGTGTAGTACTCATTCCATTTAATAATTCAATTGGTTGATTCCACTAAAATTAATAATAAGTTAAAAGGATAATGTGGACATAAAACTATTTGTTAAATTAATTATATGACAAATTATTTGTCTCATTGCTTTACCTTTCATAAACCTAACATGGTTGGATAGGGACATTAAACCATATTAAAATCAATTTTAATTAAATATGCCAAGTGATGTATAAAAATATTATATCCATTAATCATTTTAAAGGTAAATTAATTAATAAGAAAACCAACTTTAAAGGGTTAGGTGATAACTATACGTGTGAAAAGCTTTAACAATTCATTTATTTAATTAAAATACATACCTTTATGAATCCAAGTCAAATAACACTTGAATGGTGGCATCGATAAATCCACATGGGTCACCAAGGACTAATTAATGAATCAACCAACTTGGGGGGGGAAGGAATTGAGTTCATAACCTCCAATGAAGTAATGATTGTACATAGTAAGGTCTCTATAATAAAAGAACATTGATTGTAATCATGTATTATGAATTAACTACGATATTCCTGGTGAATCCCACAATCACACAATGATAAAATATTATAAAATTAAAAGGCATGAGGGATGAGTCATAAAACACATACCAAGAGTCTATAAAATTCTCATCATTGAGTATTAACCTTCTCTTTGGATTGAATCAGATGAAAACTGAAGAAAGGATCAACAAACAGAAAATATGGCAAAAGATCTCGTACCAAAATAGAATAAATGTTGAAAATATAAATGAAAAAATAAGGAGTGGATTCCAAATCATTCTGAGTGAGGTATAATGTAATGAATGATTCTTTGATCAGACACTTGATGAAAGAAGTATTGATGATCCACGATTAAGTACCCTTGGTAGCTTCTAATGTGAGAAAATAGTGACCCATTTCAATTGGAATGAATAAATAATGAAGGGGAGGTGAGTTTAGTCGATTTTTAATGGATAAATTTTAATTTTACCCAAATAATATAGGGACGCATGGTTTAGCCACATATTTGGACAAGACATAGGCCACTCATGCACCTCCCACCATGTCATGTGGGAAATCACATGGTTTCATGACCACAGATTAGTGAACCATGTGAAAACCATGAAAATCCCTATGTTATGAATTTTAGAACCACCTATATGATTGGATTCACTGGGTTTCATAGTTTTATCAAACCATGAATCCTCTTGAATCCCATTATATATCCTTCAAATCATTACCCAAACATTTCATTCTGGGTCACACAGTTTCTACTAACCATGTAGCCATGTATCTTTGAACAAAAAACAAGTATACGTGCTCAGAATAAGCCTCAAACACCCCTGAAACTCCTATGAACTCATTATGCACCCATAAAAAGTTTAAGATAAATAAATAGAATAAATTTAATTGATCAATTCCTCATAGAAAAAATAAGTTTTTAATGTCTTACTCACTTAAAGAAACTCATCCAGGAGTTCACCATCTATGGGTGACAAAATGAAATATGAGAATAACTCCAGCAATGTGGCACTTATATGGGAATCCATATCCCAATTATCATCTTGTACATGGATATGCTTCCATAGAACCCTTAATAAAGAGATATAACATTCTCATAACACCTTCTTGATCCATTCCATGATTCGTATAGGATACTCCTCAACAGAAGCATCAACATCTAACTGAACCTCCTTGGAATAAAAAGTATAAGACATGTCGGTAGGTTAATGGTGATGTTGTGAAACATTGAATACATAAAGCATGTAATGGTACCTATGTGTTAATATAAACCAATAGAGTATTCTACCATCTATATCCAAAATCTCTAATGGGTTGACATAAGTTTGTGACAAATTCTCATAACTATATATCCCTCTTTTCCCAAGCTAGAGTGATACGCTCAGGTAAATAGGATCCCCATCCTCGATCTCTATAGTTCTTAAATACGATAAAAATAATATTTATATCTATAATGAGTAGAATAAATATGCTTCATGGTCATAAGAAACTTCTCTGAAGTCTCCTACTTGAGGTGAGGTCCCATTAGAGTTGCCTCTCTTACCTCTAAAAAGTAAAAGGGAGAACACCACAAACTATAATAAAGGGGGTCATAAGAATAAATATAAATAGTCTTCTAAAAACTATGATTATATGATAAATAAATGAGGGATATATGATTCTACCATTATCCGTTGAAAGCAATGACTCATTCTCATATCATGTCTTATAAACATTGTATCATGTCTTCTGAATATAAAATCGTATGAGGGTAAAAATATGTGCTTAAGGGTACCGTTGTACCCAAAAGTCTCTTTAACCACTAAAAGAACCTCGATGTGAAAGAGGAATCCATATTTGAAAAGGTTGTAAGAGGTACCCCGTGTAGGAATATAATCTCATAGACATATATTATTCCCTTCACATCAATTGAGAACTTTACATGGATAGGAAAGATGCAGGATACCTATGTTATTTTATCAATGAATATATAAACCGCATCTCTACCTTGAGGTGAAATTTGTAATCAAAATAAAAAATTTATAGAAACATCTTCTCATTTCCATTTTGAGAATGGTAAAGGCTATAATAAGTTATTAGGTTTCTGGTTTATACCTTCACCTACGGGAAGATAGATAATTGAATTATAAAACCTTATATATGATGTTTCATCGTATGAGACCAATATTGGAGTCACATATCTTGATACTTATTGTAGATTCCTAGATAAAATTCCTACAAAGAATTGAGATACTCTCACATAGTCTCCTCTATCATGTATGTAGGAACCTGACATGCCCATGAATATGTAGGATTCCATCACCATCTATAGACCAATCTAGATGTGGGTCCTCACCAAAAACACTCTCTTAATGAACAAAGCCTTCGGGATCTAAAAATATCCCACTCTTTACCCTATCATGGAAGGAAGAAGTAACTATCATGGATTTTAATAAAGACTAATCATGAATCTCATAAAACTCCCAATGTAACTTAGAAAATTTTACCATCAATTTCCATTCATCATTGGATTCATGTACATCTTGTTCCTTAGTTTTCTGACTCAACACAACAGCTTCTATAATGACTTTTTTTAGGCATATATGCAAGAAAAATCACAATGGAATGAAGGTATTAAAACAAAATTCTTTTTTTAGATTAATGTCATTCTATTAGAAAATATATTTGAGGCTCTTGTGTTCTGTACACAACACAAAGCACTCACCCATCAGGTAGTGTCTCCAGTAACGCAATGAATATATAATCACTACTAGCACAAGTACATACACCAAATAGTTTCTATCATGAGGAATCAATTGGAGAGGCCCCTAAAAATGACTCTATCCCACTTTATTAGAACTATACTTATCCCTATGCCTGATGCAACACAAAACACTATATAGCCTCTACTAGGCTCTGGAAGAATTAGAATAGGTGTTGAGGTAAGCCTTAATTTTAGCTACCAAAAGGCCATCATAAATTCTTCTAACCATATGAAATTGAAATAATTATTATTAAGACAAGTAAGAGGTGAATCCAAGCATGAGAAGACCTATGAAAAATTCATGTAATATCCATCTTTCCCTAAGAAACTCTGTATAGTATATAGGGTTTTGGGATGCTCCTAGGAAATAACAAAACTCACCTTCTATGGGTCAACAGATACTTATGATTTAGAGATAATATGACCTAATGAGTGAAAATTGTCAATCGAAAAGTGGAACTTAAAAATAATGGCATAAATATGAGTCTCTCTTAGTGTATTTATAATTACCTCAATGTGTTTTTCATGGTGTATATGAGTCTGAAAATACACTAATATGTATTCCATAATGACCATAATAAAAGAGTAATGAAAGGGGTGGAACCACCTATTAATCATATCCTTGAAAATGTAGGGAATATATATAAGACCAAATGGAATAAAGAGATACTCATATAAACTTTACTAAATTTTGAAAATTGTATGTGCTGTGTCTGATGGCATAACTCGCACATGAAGATATCCCGATCATAGGTCAATCATCAAGAATACCCAAGCTCCTTAGAACTGGTCAAAGATATCATATATACAAGATAGTGGATATTTAATTAAAACCATAATATGGTTCAACCATTGATATCCCACATATTGCAATAGGGTACCATCGTCCTTCCTAGAGAAAAGCATGAGTGAAACACCAGAAGAAATATTGGGTCCTGTAAATCCATTAGACTATAAATATATCTACTCTATCATTATATCCTAGATCATAATAGGTCTTGTATTGAGGGGGGTAATGGACACTAGGTATACTACTTGAATAAAATTGATTGTGGACTCAACCTCTCTCTCATATGTTAATCTAGGAAAATCATCAGGAAAGATGTCCCTAAAAAATATACCATGGGAAGAAAATATATTAGAGGATTTCCACTATTCTCCATGAAAAGACTAGTAATCTCGGTAGTAACACTACCTCATCCATGATGGTATGGTCTAGATCTACCAGCCTAGACATTCCATTCACCCCCGTGGAGATAACTACCTCCTTATAATGACATAAATGAAACCCTACGGTGGTAGTAGTCCACATAGGAATGATATAGAATGAACAAATCCATCCCAAGAATGAAATAAAATTCTATCATTTCGAGTATGAAGAGGTTCCATAATAAGGGATAACCTCCAACCTAATGGGTGTAGTCTTTTTATTGGAGTATTCCATCTTACTACACTTCCCAATGGAATTTCCAGAGACATCACACCACATATGTAATGTTTTTATAGCCCAAGATATTCCATGACCAGTAAGGAGATAAAAGATCATGTGTAACCTATATGAAACAAAGAATACACAATAGTGGAGTTAACTAGAATAGTACCTCATACTATATATAGTCTTGTAGTCTAATCCTTTCCTATTAGCTATAAATGATTCAACTGACCTAATCCATGGACACGTGCTTCAGCTTGAATACCTAGAGTAGGACTACTCTTCAAGTGTTGATAATAAAAACTCTAGATACCATGGCCATGACCACCTCCTTGAAATTTTCAAATAGTTCTAATAAAAATACCCAAATTATTTGACACAACTGATCCTTATCCTAATGGTGGAGTTGGTGAGGATCCTCTTCAATAGGAAGAAGATGGAAATTTCAAACATAATCTCTTAAGATTCCCAATAAAATCAAAATCACAAAACATAATAGGGTCTATATGACATTGAGGATTTAGATTCACCCACCATACACGCCAATGGAATACAATAGGGCTTCCAATTTAGATAGTCTATCAACCACTAATCAAACGTGGACCCTCAAAACTACGCTTAATTCCATTGGAAGAATAACTTCCCTATATTAGAACTGAACCTCTATGCTCGATAATATTGCCTTATCTCAGGGTTTTCATATTGATAAGAGAATTATTTATGATATCAAAATTTATATGCAGGAGACAAATATTCACATGTCAGAAGATGTCATAGGTGATCCCATCCTTGATACATCATTTTCTCACTATATCATTACTGACTAGAAGTAGTGAAAATCATTGAAACTTAGTTAAAAAAATGCTTCATAGTCGATGATGGACATAGAACCCTACTCAATGTGAATGAAATATCTATATCGGTTAACTCTCATCATATAAGGGAAATTTAATCATAGAGGGAAGTATAGAAGGCATCCCAGACCATGCCCTGATGATGAACAGTCTATGTAATCATATCCCTCTAGTGCTTGGTAGAATCATAAATAATGTAAATGGAAATATTTAACCTCTTATATAGAGGTGTCAATAGGTGATCAAAGATAGATAGTGTGGCCTCCAACCATGTCTCAGTAGCCATTGCTCCACCATAATCTGATATGATGGGAGGATGTTTCTTCTGGTACTCACATGTCAGATTATACATCATTGGTGCAGGTCATGGGTAACACATTATTGAATTCCTTATTTGTAAAATACACACTCAAATAATATCATCAGTACCCGGTTTAGGTATTATAGGTAGTGCCTTAGGTGGAACTCCAAACATTATTACTGGTAGTTTAGGTTCCACCATCTCTAGAGCATTGATTGTCACCCCCTTCCATGAAAATAATGAGAGAATTTTGTAGTGGAAAGGAATAAAAATTCCAAGAACATGACATAGATCACAAATTGATAATAGACAGAAGCACTCATAGAATCGGGTCATAAAGGTATAGGCTAAATATCCAAGGTACTTTTCTAGCTTCCGGCATAGAAGGCTAGGGTATTAGTATCTGGTTGAATTTAATTTAGAGGGGTTAATATAGGTGAAGGGTCAGTACACATTCCCTATTTATTTACTAGTGATCATATCATTTTATAAGTTAATATTTTCATTTAAATTTTGAATTTTTATATATACATATATCATGGTGTGATTAAACAGATTGATATTCCGAGATAATAAGGGACCACACACATTATAACTGAAAGAGGAACCCATTTAGTTTTTTAGTCAACCCCATCTACATTTGGTCTCAAATTGAAATTGGTATTGTATGATGGCCCGAATTAGTAGATTACCCAATAAAATTCACAAGGTACCATACATCTCATATATTGAAATTTGTATTCATCCAATCAGAACCAAAGAGAAACTCATGTAACTAGGGGTATATAGGCAACATGGGTAGAAAATATTTATTTAAGATGGAACTATTATACTATATAGGAAAACACAATTTTTATTGATTTTGAAACATTAAATAACAAACTCTCTATCCTATATAATATTCTAGAATCAAATAAAAATTTAGAAACCACATATCACACCACAATCACTAGAACACAAACTATTCAAGTAGTGAAATGCATCTATATAGCATGGAATATTCATGGAATGTTAATTATAGGTACCTATAATGATGCATATAAAAATTATAATTATCACTCCAGGATAATGTTAATATCCATAAATAATATAAAATACCAGAATTTATGTGCATCACCAAATGGTGGGAGTATATTAATTTTAATAGTTGAAAATAGAATAATAATTTTACCATTCTCTGGACACTTGGTATTTAAACTAAACATTGGTCAGCTACTCCCAATAATTGATTATCCCCAAGTCTGAACATTTTCCAAATATAATGACTAAATTTATGAGAAAATAATTGAAAGCAAAAAAATTCTATACAAATACTCTGTGACATACAGACCTGGGTGGCAGTCAAAAGTTCCCTGAGATGATAGTCCACATGGCCTCAAGCATGAATGCTTCTATACTAGAAGCTACTGGCCACTAGAAAGGTCCAATGGTGATTCTATGTGAAGTCTATGCCATAATTTAAATGTTGATAACATCATATATACATTTATATAAATAAATAAATTTAAGAATCATGATATCTATTAATAACTCAATAGAAGCAGCCATAAACAACCAAGAAATAGATAATGATAATTCTCAAAAGCTGTAAAATAAATCATATAATAATTATGATAATGTCATTCCATGTCTATACCAAATTTGAAAACAAGTATACATGGCCATATATAATACATGTTATACAAAAGGATAAAACAGAATCCAAAAAATATACTAGAATCCCCAGAATTGGCCAGATCATCAGTTATCGACCTCCATCCTAAGAAAGAAATCATGTTAGGTGTCCAAATTTGGATTCAAATCCTTTTCGAACCATGTATAAATATAATCTTCCTATGGACCTTTAGAAACCATAATATTGTCTGAGATAAATCTCGTTAGTCCATCAAAAATAACTTATATACCATACATCTTTGTATATAAACAGAAAAAAGTACAGGTATATATAATGGTAAATATAGAATAAAAATATTAACAACCCATACCTTCTTCAGCTTCAGCTGGTGTCTAAACATGTATCATTGAATTAATTAGGTTCTTCTTTATAATAATTTTAAACAATACCATATACTATAGAGGTAAATTAAGAGTATCCAAGTTGTATTGAAGGTGTCCTAATAATGATGATAATAATGAAGAGGATCCAACGTAATAACCAAAGCATCATTAACCTTATGGGTTAAGCCAACTCATAGTAACAACATGCAATATGGAAAAGGGTTATGAGTGTAATATAAGGGGAATATCAAAAGACATTGAACTATGAGTTGTTCTAACTGAATCCGGGGATCTCAACCAAGGTAAGAATGATCTATGAATGATTGGGACCAATGTGGTGTATCCAGGGTGCCACATTCTCGAATACATCAAGATGGATCCAATGGGTGTTTCATAGGATTCCTAATATCCTTAAGATAGTGAAATGATCATACAGTGTTATTCTAGGAAATATCTTGTATAAAGGACCATGTTCCAAGGTGGGTATCTCGCTTGGAAATTGGCTCCTTGAATATTAATGGAATACTCTGAGTGCTCAAATAATTCCCTTGATAATCCAAGGATTTATCAAGTAAAACTAATCCAATAATGATATAATGGTCCATATGCAATACTCACCTTATACTTATGGCATTTATTTAATTAGTCCATGTAATACTAATTCCATTTTATAATTCAATTGGTTCATTTTATTTATATTTATACTAAGTTACATGGGTAAAGTGGACATGAAACCCTTTATTACATTAATTACATAATCAATTATTAGGTTCATTCATCAACATTTAATAAATAATAAATGGTGAGATAACGAATTTAAACCATATGAAATTCAATTATAATTAACTCGTCCAAGTGATATATATAATTATACATTCCATTAAATCTTTTAATGGTCCATTAATTAATTACAACACATAACTTTGAAGGAAAATATGATAACTATACTTTTTCTATGATTTAAAAATTCATTTATTTAATTAAAACACTTTCCCTTATGAAGGAATATTCAAAGAATGCCGACACAGTTCCCCAAATAGACCCACAACATTAACATAAGCTTAATTAAGGAATCACCCAACACGGGGTATAAGGCATTGAGTTAATAACCCCCAATGATGTAATGATCATATATAAGAAGGACTATATAATATGAGTATAAGTATTATAAGAATGATAAATTAATTTAATAATAAACACTCAATGATACTAGAATGAGGAAAATGGTGACAATTTATTGAATGGGGAGACTTGAGGGATGAGTCATATACCACCTACCTTAAGCCAATAACCCTATGCTCATCCATTATCATCCTTTAGTTTGTTTTGATTTGGATGAAATGTTAAGAATGGATCAATAACCTAAAAATAGGGTATATTATCTTACAAAATATTGGGCCAAATATTACGAGAAAAATTGATAGAAGAAGGTAGTTTCTTTGATCTATTAACAAGTGGTATAAAATGTTTTGAAAAACAGTTCAATCAGACATCAGACAAAGGAAATATAAAATATCCATGATTAGGAGACATTGGGAGATTCCAACATGTGAAAATAGAGATTACCTATCAAATTAATTAAGAAATATGTTGGGGGTGAGTTTAATAGATTCTTTATGGGGAAATCATAAATTTTACCAAAAATTGTATGGCCACACAGTTGGCCAAACTATGCACTAACCATCCACCTCCCACTATGTGATGGGGTACCTCACAAGGATTTATATGCACAATTTCACTAACCATGTGAAAACCATGAAAACCCCTCTATTATAATTTATAGTGCCACCATCACATGCATAAACCCCATGCCATAAGGATTACTCTAAACATGTGGCCTCATAATTTCTACTTTCAAACCCTCACACAGTTACTCAAAACCTGTGGACTGGTTCCCATAGTTTTTACAAACCATGGTTCATATTTTCCTTTTTCAGAAAACCGAGCATCTTGGCTCCGAATAAGCACGAGATATCCCGAAAAGTCATGTGATTTGATAAGCAATCGATAAAAGTTCCATGATAAATAACTAGGCCAAAATTTATTTATAGTATACCTCATAGAAAAATTAGGATGTCACAATGGTTCTAGAATGGATCAATGATATGTAATTGATATTCATCTAATAAGATGTAATATTTATGTATGAATTATTTTGGTTACCTTAGAGGATGATCATGAGGATATAAGAATACAGAGTATATGTAAATTAGGATGAGAAGCTAGTAATACTTTCTACCTTGTCCATTCTTGTTTTTGAAGAATGAATTTTGTATCGAGAGTGGAGCTATAGTCACGAAGAATTTTTCATGAATATGGTGATGATGAAAGGGTAATGTTCTATATGAAAGAAACTACATATTTTATTAGTTTTATAAATTATTATATTTTGAATAATAAGTAGGGTTAACCTCTATATTCCCCATACATTGGGAAGGTAAACCTTTATTTAATCTCTGATAAAAGAAAAAAAAATCCCTTTTAAATACCTTATTTCTCACATATTTTAATTTTGTATCCCATTTATAAATATGATGTTGTTTAATATTGTTACACTATGTTGTCATAATAATACTTATATAATGGATATTTAACAGATATTTATTGGATTTGTTATGTGAATCTAATCACTATCTAAATATCAATCAACCTATTGATCATCTCTATCTTCTTTTCTTTAAGAAGTCTGTGATTATAAACTAGAGATGTAGCCACTTTTCTACTCAAAGGATTTGTTTTCTACTATTTTCCCTATGATATTTATCCCTTGATTATCCTAGGTCACTCTACCAATAATCGTGATGAGGTTGTGTGATTGATAATTATGTGAATATAAATTTAATCAATAAGAATTTTATAACTATAGTGGTTTGACTTGGTGATTCCTTGATTTTGAGGAGAATTCTCAGGAACTGGAAGTTATTCCATACCTGATATCTCATCATTCTGAGTAAGAGAGACGTGTTACATTAGTTATTTTCAATGTATTGGTTGAGTTTGAGTGTATATTATCAGGACCTACATAACATCAATGATAGGCAGTAGAGAGTGGGTGAACCTAGTTCTTGGAACTTTTACTACTAACATTATGTGTTTATTTATGGAATTTATTGTTCAATCCAAATAACCTAAAAATAAAAACCCAATCATCTCTAACATTGTTAAATTAAAAAATAAAAAATATTTAATATTTAATAATTGAATGAGATTAATGAAGAAATAATCCAACACTGCTTGTGAAATGTCCTTGGTCAACCCTATAGTGCAATTTGAGATAAAATATTTTATTAACCGCATCCCATGACAACCACATGATGATCCAGTCTAATGATGTAAATAATTTTATTTTATTTTATTTGAGTACTATTTTTTATTTTTAAATTCAATCATTTTCATTATTTCATTTGAGTGGATATTAATACTATCTACTCTTTCCCCTATTTGTTTTACCTATGTGGGATACTATTTTTAGTTACTTTTAAATCATGTTGTATTTTTATTCATGTAACATGGAATGTGTTTTTTATCTACGATAGTTATTTATGTGTGTATTTTATATCTTTAGTTTCATTACACTTTTAAAATAATTTTTTTGATCTTAATTATAATAAATTTGTGAAGAATGGAATTTTTATAAATTACTAATCTTTAATAGGTCTAATGGTTTTTATGTGTTGACTTTTAAAATTGTGTTTAAATTATTTTTTAAAATGGTGAATTTTAATAAATTATTTCAATGTGTAATGTTTTAAATTTAAATGGTAATATTACTTTCAAAATTATATTTTCAAAGTAGTGTGAAATAGAATTTATTTTAACGGTTATGCATGATTTGTGGGGACATTACCAATGGGGATTTTTTTTATCATTACAATATACATTTCATGTATGTTTTTGGTTATGGTATGATAATGTTTTGTTATGGTTTTTAGTTCATGTATTGTTGTGGTTATTCCAAGAAAAATAATAATTTCATGATAGAGGGAGACATGAGATTATAGTCATTGTTTAATTTGATATTTTTATATGGATATATCATGTATGATTCAGTGTCCATGTTTTATTTTTTGGTCATTTATTGATCAAATTATTCATGTATCTGAATTGTAAAATTTGATAATACTAGTTTAGATTTATTTAATTTTTCATGATTTATTTTTTTAGGAATAATTATTTCTCTTATTTAATTAAAACTATTTATTTTATATTTGCGAGAATAAGAATTATATAATTTTCCTACTATAATTAAAGTAATATATTTGATAAAATTCTTATTTTATTAGAAAACGTACCACCTTATATATATTTTATTCATGTTCATGTGGTTATAGCCCCAGGAGATCGTGAATTCCCTTCAGGCCATGTCATATGTAGGATTGGGTACCCAAATTAGGGGTATCCAAGATTGTATTGTTTCAAAATGTTATTAAACCCATGTTTTGTTATATGCAATTTTGGGGGTCAATGATTGAAGGATTTGGGATTTTTAGAACTATGGATTTAATTTTGAAACTATTTCTTATCAACACATTCAGTACTATACCTTTTGTTTCCAATGGAATTCAGGAATGTGTAATTTTGATTTCATTTCTAATATGTCCTTCATTATGGGTAAAAATCCATATTTTGTAGATGTTAGAAGAGGAAAAAATGTGCGACATTGGTAGGGTGAATAGAATGTATAATATGAATTAGGTCCACATGCCTTGAAATAAAATTGTTTCCTTATTTTTTCCCTTTTCCAATGCTTTTATTATGTTTTTTGTTGACCGTATGGATTGATTACATGATATTGAGTTACTTTTGAATTTTTTTTAGTCATTTATATTTTCTTATTCATATTCTATTACTAGATGGTTTTAATAACAATGTTTGTGTTCATCACCTTTTAAGGGTTTAACTTTTTTATTATGGTCTAATTTTACTATTATGATTGGTTATTTAGGTGTTTTAAATTGGAAAATTAAAAAGTGGATTATTTTAATTTACATGTAAAATGAGGGTATTTTTTATTATTTTCAGAAAATGATTCATTTTATATTATGTTCAACCACTCCACATATGATTATATATTTTTTTGTTTATTATAGGATGAATTATTTACCCTGTAAAAAAATGAATGGACATGATTATTTCATGTTTCTTTTTCCTTTGTTGATTTAAGATTTTAGATGAATTGTTTTGGATACCTTAAAGAATCATTATTGGTCATTACGTTTGGTCTATTTTTTTTTATTTTTAACCTTGGTGGTTTTTTTATATTAAAATTCCTGGAAATGACAATTTATATTTTAAATTTATTATTTATATGTATTAAATGTTTCAAATGGGAAAAATATTTTAGCAGGGAATCTCCACTGTGAAGGTTAAAACATGGTACGAATATGAAATTTAAATTTTGATGGTGGTAGTGTTTTGAAGGTTGGAACTTTTTCATTAGTGTTGTAAAATAATTTTACAACATAGAAATTTATTTTCATTAAAAAATTTATTTCAACTTAAAACCATTAAAATATAAAAATAATTTCTTACTTTTTTGGGTTTATATATATTGAATTATCATTTTACACCAAGAATCTATAAAAAAGAGAGATATTTACATCAATAGAATCAACACTAAGTAATTTTTATTAACTAGGATATAGGGATTATTCTAGTTTCAACAAAATTATTAAAGTGTTATTGGATATTTTCATTGACTCATATGTCATATGTAATTGTTTTTTATTGTATCAAGGATGGATTCATTTTTAAAATATTAGATTTATTTTATTTTCCATATTCACTGTCTCATATTATAGTTATATAATTTTAAATTTTAAATGTCATGGTTTCAAAAAATCATTTTTTGTAATGATTTTAATAAATTACCATGGAAATGTCACTTTTCTGTACACTTTTTAAAAAAATATATAATTATTATTTAAGGAGGATTTTAATGATTTTTTTGGGGATATGTATTTCATTGTTTTTATAGTAAGTAAAATCACTAATTTCAAAGGATATGATTTATATTGCATGTATTTTTAGTACTCATTTGTATAAGAAATAGTTTTATTATTGATAATGATTTTTATTATCCCTAGTGTGCTACTTTTTTATTTTATCTGATTAAGAGTATTTGTTTTTTTCATGATTGGTTTTTAAAATATTTATAATAATTCATTTCATATGATATTATTTCTCTTTATTGGGGTTTTAGTTCTCCTTTATATAAATCACACTTCATAAATTGAGAAGGATTTTTTCTATAATGTGCGACTTTATGGATGTGTCTTGTTTGCTTATCTTTTTAATGAATTTTTGGTTTATAGTAAAGGAATTTATTTTATGATGGGGAGAATCTTTTTTATGGCTGATGTTATGGTCATTTATTTCAAAAAATTTTATTCATATCCTACTATGATGCATGATTTCCCCTTATTATATTAGTGGATTCTTCCATTGGGAGTCCACTTGACTTTCAGGGTAAATAATGTTTATTATAGGGATGGTTTTAATGAACCAGTTATTTTAGGGTCAGTGATATCTATGAAAATTTAAATATTTGGATTTGGGATGAGGATTTGGAGTCTTGACCATGTTTCTATTGGTTTTGGGGGTGCTTTAAAAGAATTTTATCAGTTAAAGATCACATACTAAGAGTTATTGTGTGACCATGGAAGAATTATATAGTATAATGAAGTTTTCTACGTAACCTAGGTGGGTTAGACTATCATTATCCTTGGTTGGGTGGGGGACTTTTTCTTGGAGTTATTTACACTGCTACCCTGATGTGGCATGCCCTAGTGAGGACTGGTAGGGATTCTATGCCTTCTTATGGGGTTGTTATCATCACAAAGATATATGTCACAAAAAAATGAATGTCTAGGATCATTTAGAATGTATGAATTGAATTTCTGTATAGATCCCAATTTGGAACTCCCTAAGGTTTCTTCGATCTCATTCACAAGGAGGATAATGGGGATCCCCTTTTGGATCTCAAATAACTTTACCTCATTCCACCATCAATCTCGTTCATTAAAAAGGGTTACATTACATAAATTTATGGTCATATCCATCCCTTTTAACCCTTTCTTATTATCACTTGTTTATTTTTTATTTTTCATTACTCTATAAAGGGTTTAGACACCTCCTTCCAACCTAGAGTGATAGAATCATTCAAACTTTTGGGGTTGTGGTGTGTAAACAATAGAAAAGGCCCCAAAAGGGAATGTTCTTGTAACTATTAATTATGTTTCTTTGATTTATGATTCTATAAAAAATTAATTATGTATTTTGTGATATTAGTATTTTACGGTCATTAAAGTTATATTAGTAGGGTTTTTTATATTCCGTTTACATGCATGTGGGGAGTATACCACACATGAATTTCTCATGTTTTGCTCTCATTAAATTATCCATTTAGTTTACCATCCATTATGTGATAATGGGATTTTGGTTTTAAATATTTTATTACAAAATTTATGGTTTTTACAGATAATTTAGATGATCAATTCATAAAAGTGGTAACTATAATCTTGAAATCGAGTTATGAGTCATTGGTTGAGATTGGTGGCTCCATGAATAACTATAAATATTTAAATAATTGATCACCTTCATATTTTAATCCTTGATTTTTACATGTCATTGAAAATTGATACATTGTATACCTATTAGTTGTTGATATTAGTTCTTAACGGATTTCATTTAATGGAAATATTTAATGCAGAAGTTTTTTTCATTTTAAATTGTCTAAAATAGAGAAAAATCATGTGTTTTAAGAAAAGGTTAAAAATTATGGATGATATCATTATTTATAAATGTTTTTTATGCATCAATTAGAGGTATGAGGTTCATGTTATTTTTAATTGATATTTGGATTTAATGTTTTTTGGGTGATATATATAAATGGATTTATTTTTTTCAATGGTTTTCTAAATAATTTAATCAAGATTTTGTTTTTATAAACAAATTTAAAATTTTATTTCCAAAAGAAGTGTTTAAGTACATTGATGTAAATTTATAAAAAATGATTTTGTTGAGATTATAATTATTCATCCAATTAGTCCCTTGATTTATCATTTATTATAATGTGGTTTAGATTCCTCCCATTTGTTCATTGAGAGATCCCAATTAGTGATGTTATACTACACTAGCTGGCTAGTGAAATTATACTACTTCTTTCTACTAGGTCAGTAGGTCTTCCTGATAGGTTAATATACATGGATTCCAGAAATTATATAATATTATCACTATCACCAGTGAATTAATACTGTTATCTAGGATGTATAATGTCAAATTTTTATTATAAAATAGTTTTATATTTTTATAGATACAATGTAGATTGATATTTTTAGGTTTCCTTAACCATTGTTTCATAGGTACACACCAATGGTGTAATTAATGTTTCTTAATTTATCTATGTATAGCTATTTCTATTTACATTTTTTCATTTATATTGCTTCATTTTAGTATAAATTATTATTTTTTACTCTTACTTATATTTCTTCACCAAACGTGGGCTTATATTTCATAATAACTTTCATCTATGTAATATTTTTTTTTGTAACATGGTATATATTTCTTATCTACGAGTGTTTATTTATGTGTGAATTTTATTCCTTTTGTTACATTTATTTGATAAAATAAAATTATTTAATATCAATGGTAATTAATTAGTTAAGAAAAGTTTTTTTCTAGATTACCATTCATTTATGATTTTAAATGATTTTATGTGTTCTCTTCTGAAAAGTGTTGTTAAGTGAATTTTATAAAATTGATACATATTCTAAAATGAATTGAATATGAAATGTATAAAACATAAATGGATATATTACTCTTAGAAATTTATTTCCAAACTGAAATGAAATATATTTTATTTTAATATTTTTTCTTAAGATGTGGGGAGGTTTCCTACAAGGTATTTTTATCACTCAACTAAACATTTTAAATTTGTTTTAGTATTTGAATTGATATAAATTCTTCATGATTTTAATTTCAAGTATAGATATGGTAGTGATAATAAATTGAGTACATTTTTAACACATGGAGATGCGAGATCATGGTTTTTTTTTTAATTTTAATATTGGTATCTCATATATGATTTTATGTCGGTGTTTATTTATTATTGTTTCTTGATTACATTGGTATTGTATATGAATTAAAATGTTTGGTTATGTTGGCTAAACTCAGATTTATATTTCAAGAGTTATAATTTTTTCTCCCTCTTGTTATATTTTATTGTATCAAAGCTACTCATTTTTATATGTGACCATCTGACATAAAAAATAGTAATTCCATATTTATGGATTAAAGTTTCAATTTATTATTTTTATGATAAAAAACTATTCAATCTTATGAATGTTTGATTCTTAGAAACTAATTTATAGTCCATGGGTAACAAGAATTCCATTTGGTTTATATCAAAGACTGACTTGTGTACCCAAATTTTAGTAATCCTATGTTTATCCATTTAAAAGTAACACCTTCAATGTGACCACTACATGAAGATCCATATTTAATTTTCATCTCAAACTGTAAACATCATCATATAAAAAAACTATAACCAATAATTTTCCTTGGTAATTATTCACTAGCTTTTAAAAATCATCGAAATATTTTATCAGATAAATGAACTCTTTCCAAACATCAGAGATGGTATATCGGTTCAAAAATATCACTAATATTTCTAAAGGATCATTTAAAACCATTTCAATCAACATATCTTTTGATTCATAATCTTAGATAATATAAGGAATAATGGGATGTAAATCTATAAATTTTGCCACATTTATTCATGGTTATCATGTATTGTGTATAATCTGTGAGCTTTTAATCTGCTTAGTGATACAAACTATTTTAGTAAAAACGATCATATGAAAAATACCAAAAACCCAACCATGTAATTTCTTATCAACGAACAGAATATCATTCCATTATGAAGCTGATCCATTAGGGAAAACAATATCCAATTGGTCCTGAAGTGAGTGTAGAGTGGCATTAGTATAAAATTATAATATCAAATAGGTAATCATGTCATCAATATTATTAATGGGCACATAATCTTGAAGAGTTAAAGATTTAGGTTTTTTTAATCCATTATAACATAATATATTATCATATCCATTCACAGTGCGCTTTGAACGGTGGTTTGTTTTCAATTATAAATCCCTTCATTGACTAGTGTCTTAACAATAAGAGTCGAAGGTAGTTATTACTATCCGCTACATCAAACATCGAATGAGATTGTTTTATTGGTCTCATAGTTTACATTAATTAGAAAAAACATAAGGCCTCAATTTTAAAAATAGACATGTTTTAATACAAAAAAAATATCATCATAGTCAAATTAAAACCTCATTATATCTCTCATATAAATCAAACTTCTAAAATAATTTAAAAAAGTAAAACATAATTTGAAAACATGCTAAAACATACTAAAAATATATAAACAAAAATATAATAAATATCTAAAAATAATAATAAACACAATTTAAAAATAAAATGAACCAATTATTGTTTAATGTGAACCTATTCATCATAAATAAGTTAACAAAAAAATATTATTCATTATTTATTGATGTCTTAGTAAATAAAATTCATAAACCAGTTTTAATTATAGAATAAAACAATTACAAAAATCATCTAAAATGCCTTTATTTCCTAACCATTTCTACCTATATATTCTTATAAATTATGCATAGGACTTAAATAGCTTTGAATAACTTAATTTTCATGTCATTTTCATTAGAATACCCTTATAGCTTAGTAATTCACTCTAACTTGGCTATCTAAATATGATTATTGATTAAAATAGATGTATAAGAAATATTATCTATTAGATAATATCAATAAATATGATATATGGTTATTAATAAATAAAAAGTTGGAAATACAACTCTCAAAATTTCAGGGTATTACCTAAACCATGGTACCAAAACACTTCAACCACAAATCTTGACGACCATCATTTAACAGAAATTCAATGTAACAATTAAAATAAATGTGGGATTTGGTTTGTTAACATTGAATGAATAATGAATGATAAATGGACCATGTAAAAAATCATATAAATTACCTAAATTAGATAATGAAATATACAAACCGATCTACCAGAGTGGGTACCTATACACTGGGGATATATTTTATACATAAAAAGTTCTATAAATTTAGCAAACAATACTGGAATTCCATCATCACAAAAATAGAATATTTTTATAACCATAATTTAATAAATAATTCAGAAATGACACATTATAATTGATATACATGTAATCCCTACGTGAACAAATTTCCAAAAATTGTGAAATTTGATACACCATGTGTGAGACATCCAATTTGAAAGGTCATAGGATAACCCATACCATCCAATCATGAATTATCCATCCAAATACCTGTGTTAAGGAATCCATCCATATAAAATAAGCACAAAAACTCCCATTATATGGTTTTAATACATTGATATTTTAATAGAATTATTTGTTCAATCACGTATATGACATCCAACACCAAGATTTAGCGATTGCAGAACATTATTATTTAAATATGACAGTTATAATATATCCATTGAATTAGAGAATATGAAAATGATAAAACATATATATATATATATATTAAGTTCAAACTAAATAATTATTTTGATTAATTTTTCAAGAATAACTACTCAATTTTTAGTAATGTCGTTTTGTGGTTCAAAAATATTTTTTCTTTAACAATGGTTATTATTGTCATTTTTTCATGAATATTATAATTAATTTACTTTTTTGGGGAAAATTATTTGATAATAATTATCTTATTTTGGAAATGATCATATCAAAGTTATAGTTTGGTGAATCTTTGTAATTTTTTTCAAATGATTCATTTTTTATTGAATAATGAAAAATACCAATTTTATAGAAAATGATCATTTATCATAAATTATTTAAAAAGTTGGATTTATTTTTGAATTATTTTCATATATTATTTAGTAATTTTGGACTAAAAATAATCCAATTAATTTATTTTCAATCCACAAAATGCTCAATTTATGTACAAAAAAGTTTTTTATACTAAAAATTATTTAACATAGACAACATTTTTATCATCCAATTTAGAGTTTTTTAAAAGTAATTTATGTTATTTAAATGAAATTTAATTCTATAAAAATAATTACATATTTTTAATTTTCCTTTACATCTTTGGTAAACATGCCAACTTTATTTTTGGTCATTATAAATGGTTACCATGATAAATATTTGTCACCTCGGTTAAGATAAATTAGTTAATTAAGGATAAAAATAATGTGATAAGGGTTTAAAAATATATCTAAATCCAATTCGGTTTTTATTTTATGAACTTTTATTGACCACGGTCATCCAATATTCAGTGATAAGTTAAATAGGTTTCGTTTGTTCTTGATAACGATCTTAATATTATTTTAGGTTAAGAATGAATACAAAATGTCACTCTCTTTGTTTTGACATCTATCATATTTTTTGAAAGTGTTAAAAAATTCAAGAAAGTTTATAAAAGTATATTCTAAATATGAATATTATTTTATGATATAATTTTTTAAAAATTCTATTGATGAAATTGTTAGCTCAAATGCTTACACACACTGAAGTTATACGTGTTATTGATGTCTGGAATTCAATTAAATGATTTCAAAAACTATAAAATTAATATATTTACGAGAGAGTTATGTTTTTCCCTGAATCATGTTGAAAAATATTATTTATCAGTGTTACTTTAAATGTGTATATTTGAACTAAATTAATGACTTTGTAATTTTTTTTAAATTTAATTATGTGAGTATTTCTGAAAATTAATTTAATGGTATTTTATATTAAATAATATTTTATTAAATGACTTAATATTCATAAAAAATATTATCATTATACATGTGAAAGTGAAATGGTCTATCATATCATCCAATTTCTATTTATGTGTCAATTTTTCTTATATATTTAATTTTCGGGCACCTAATGAGTACACAAATTATTTATTTTGATAGCCATTAAAATGATTAATGCAAGGATAAATGTAAGAGAAAAGGGTTAAAACATCACTGAAACACTTATAAATTTTATTATATGATATTGTTTTAACTTGTATCCCAAATGTAGACAAAATATATCATTTTTATTCACTTTATCTTAAGGATTAGTCTATATTAATTTAATACATTGAGTAATTCTATGAGTATGCCTCTCCCCACTTATAAAGGGACACCACCTCTCCTTTTTCCATCAAACATAAAGAGATTCATAGATCATAAAATAAAAGATATAAATTCTTAGCATACCTCTATAGATACTAAAGTTCATGGAATCTCCAAAAGACACATCTTGAATTTTTAATGTATAAAATGACGATGGACTTTTAAAGAGAAGTTAATCATCTTAAGTGATTATTTTTAATTTAATTTATATTATAACTCCTTAAATTAAATAATAACTATTAAAATATAATAACCTCAATGTCTACAATATAATATGATGTTATTTTGTTAATGGAATAACCCTATTCATATCTTTTTTAATTAAATTTTAATATAATGTACACCTCTTGTGTACGTGTCGACTACTACCATCACAAAGAAATATAATTCATTTTCCATCACTGCATCAAATAAATGTTCATTTGATGGATTTAATGTACATATAAGATATACCTAAGATAATTATTTTTATGAAAATATAATATATCATCTATCTACACACCATTATAATCATTAATAAATGGAATCATCATATGTTCATACCTACAAACTACTATCTGGATGTAGCGATGTAATTCATTTTTGAAAACATTTCTTCTCATGTACGATCATTGGGATGGATTTAATAAAGGTATTTTTTTGTTTATAACATTATCATAATTATAGAAATATAATAATATTATTTATTTCTTCACTTTCTATCCAATGAAATCTAAAAACATCACTCATGTGTACGTGAAGACTACAACCTTGATAAGATTAAATTATATATATATATTGGATTCAATTCATTAAAATTCATACTAGTTTTTGAACATTTTACTATGAAATTTTCATGTTAATTAAAAAATTGAAAATGATGTTGAAAATATGTGATGTTTTCAGAAGTATACAATTTCATAAAATCTATTCCACAAAACCCAATTTATGGTTTAAATCTATTAATTCAAGAAAACCACAAAACATGTTGTAAAAATTATTCAAGCTATAAAAAGTTCTAAATGAAGAATAAAATATAGTTTATGATTTTTTTCTTATAGCAAAAAACTCTCAGGGAATGAAGTCCGTTAAAAAATTACTCATTCTCTAAGAATTAGAGATATAAAATTACGGAGGTTTCAATATAGTCACTTACGACATAAATTCTAGTCATATATTGTAAAATTTTCAGATATGGAGTAACTAAAGAAGACTTAAAACATAAAATATCTTTAATTCATAATGTTGTTTTTTATTTATATTTTAGGTGGTCAACTGTTTCAAATAGATTCATCCAATTATATATTTTATGTTCCATTCCTTTCATTATTTTTTTTATTCTACTACTACTATGGTTCTATTTTAATATGTTATGAATTTATTTTACTATTTTAATATTTCTACTTCCTTTCTTATAACTCCAATGATACATCGTTTGCTTTTTTCTAAATTTATGTGTTATGCATTTTATGTTTCTAATCAAATATATTATCATTCCCACATGTTTTATAAAATTTTAAATTTAATCCATATCCTCGATAGTTACCTTAATTATATTCATGGTCAATCCGACTTTTTCCAAGCATGGAATAACCATTTATGGACTGGGAAACTATTAGGGATAAATATTCTTTAACGAAACTCTACATAAAAACATGTGTAGTTTATTGGATGTGGAATTGGAATGATTATGAAATCATATTTCATTCCAATATACAAGACAAACTAATAGATTTCAAGGTAAAGAACCCAACCTAATTGGAATAAATTAATCTAAAACCAATATTTTGTTTTATTTTTTACTTTTTAGTTACAACTAATGCCCCATGGATGAAAAAAACCTATGTAACAATGAGTGGATGATTTTTTTGGTATATCCATTTGTCCTAAAAAATATAACTTTTTGATTTGTGAATATCTTTGAGGTTTATTCCAATTGACCTTCCCATGTTATATTTAGGGATATCCTATATATAACCTCCTTGAAATTTATCCCAAACCCTTCTTATATTAAATGATTTTCTAACCAGCGTGACTAGTTTAAAACCCAACCTCTTTGAATCTCTTGAGGAATCTACCTTTATATTCCAATTTCTAGGACACAATCCACTTCCATCTCTTCACTACGAGTTTGATCCAAAACATCCACTCTTCTACTTATTTTTGTAGTACTGATGGTTCAGTTAATTTAATTTTCTAATATGATCACACCCATTAAAAATCAATGATGCTTTACTGTATAATCAAAATTTGGCACCATTTCCATGGTGTATCTACCTACTTCAACGCAGTGAATTTTGATATGAGCCTAGTATTTTTTTCACACTTCTTCCCCTTCTCGTTTCATTTTACAACATTCATATAGAAATTAGTTTCTCCATCCGCATTGAGTGTTAGTTCATGAGCTTAGACAATTTTACTCGATCAAAGTGACCTAAAGATTAAGATCCTATAGATTTTTTTACTAGAATTGAGAGATACCTTTCTATATGCGTTTGTTCTATCATAGAGGAAAATAACAATCTCAGGCCATATAATGTAAAAAACAATATTTTTTATGAAGGCTTTGTTTATTCCTATGAAACATTAGTTTTTTAATCAAAACTATATTGATGAACAAAACACTATAATGGAATAGTTTTGGAGTATGGAAAAGAACGCGCCTTACAAGCCAGGATTGAGGTCTACTTCTATTGCTTCTTCTTTTACTCGTTTGACTAGGTTTTCTCATTCTGGGGATCCTGGTCCTTCGTCTTCTGGTAAGGGATCTCCTTGGACTGTTGAAGGTGCTCATACTTTGGGTTCGATTAAGTTATTCAAAGAGGTTATCTATGGAGCATCTTAGGATTCGGGGATGTATGTATTTCGGAAAATCTGTTGGTTTTCTTCATCAACCTATAGAAATGATTCAGGGCTGACAATGGAGTTTCCATCGAAGGATTATGATGAGGTTTTGGATGGTCTATGTTGGAATCTTATTTCAATATTTGGGGCAGCGAAACCGCCAATTGCAGTTTTCAAGAAATTTTTTGGATCCTGGGGTCTTTCGCCATCAGTCCGGGTTTCACCTCTTTATAGTTCCTCATGTTTTTCCTTTGGTTCTGAAGAGTATATTCTACAAGATTTGTGTTACTCTTCCTACATCATGGGACGTTGTAGATTAAACCATTTGTGTTGGTCTCTTGATATTCATAGGGGAATGGAAAGTCCCTTTGCAGTGGTGTGGATATCTTTACCATATCTGCCTTTACCCCTTCATAACATTTCTTTTCTCAAAGATATTGGAGATTTTCATGGGATTTTTTTTTGTGTTTTGATAGTAGTCTCAAGGGCGAGTAGATGTATCTAATGTGTGGATCTGTATTGAATTAGATTTATCCTTGCCGATTTTGGACATGATATCATTGAATGTGAGGGGGTCACTTTCTTGGAATCATAGTATCGTCTATCCAGTCGTCCACAATTATTGTTCTCATTATTGTATATAAGGACATTCGATTCATATTTGCAAGAAATCTTAACATGATGGGTTGCCTTTTCAGAAAAATGATAAAAAGGGTGAGTTTTCATATGTTGATATGAATGATAAGGTGGTTCTGTATAATGTTTCTAGTAGTATTCTTGGATAGGTATGCCTTTCAAATGCTGATTCATCTCTGTATAATCCTAATATATTATCTTTGGATATATGTAATGAGTATTCTAAAAAATCCAACTTTGTGATTAGACTTGCTTCTTTATCGTATGAGAATTCTTCTGAACTGCATATACCTATGATGAGTATTTTTAGTTTTCAAGACACACCAATAATTAGCAAGTTCTTCAAGGGGTCAGTAAAATGGTGTTTTCCCCTTGTTGGTCTGTTAAGATGTTTAAATCTGGTTCTTTTGTTGGAATCCTCGAGGGTAATTGAATTGGGTAAGGGTGGCAAACCTTTAGGTAAGTCCACTAATGTGAATAAGAACCCCCTAAGGATAGCTAAAGGGGTTAGATATGAGATATCATCTAGAGATATGCCATTATCCCATGGGAGCATGGATATATGTAAGGAAATTGACCCATCTAGGATGGATACTTTTCTTCCTAGGTGTAATGAAAGTGGGGTTTTTGATCATGATGGTCAGGCTTTAGATTTACTTCCTAAGGCTAACATTGCTATAGATACTGGAGTGGTTACTAGGGAGAAACTCTGTGACATTAATAAGTTTTTGAAATCCCATTATATTCCTACCAATATGAGTGGGGTCCAAGCCATGCATAGATTCTTTAAATGACTCAAATTATTATATGTAATTCTCATGGCATTGGTGCATGAGTAAAAACCAATTTCTTAGTCACGAAAATTAAGGAAAATAATGTATGTGTTTTTTCTATTCTAGAGCACAAGAATAATTTTGATAGAATCAGTGAGTTCACTCACAGAATTAATTTTCATTATTGGATGCATGAAGAATCGGATAATCAATGTATATGGGTTTTCTAGAACAAAGTTGTGGATGTTGAATTAGTTGAGGCGAGTGATCAATACCTTACTGTGAAGATTAATAATGAAATTGATCTGATTCTTGTGTTCTTTGTTTATGGTAATTGTGATTCTCAGAGGAGAGAGATTTTATGGAAAATTTTGGAATGTTTTTTCGGAGGATATTCCTTGGTTTTTTGGTGGAGACTTTAATATTATTTATGAACCTGGTGAGAAGAAGGGTCGAGGTGTATTTCCCCATGCTTCTAGCAAAAGATTTGTTCAATTCATGGCTAGGAGAGTTCTTAACGATATGGGATTCTCTAGAGATGGTTTCATGTGATGTAATAATCAGAAGGGAAGTGCACATTCCTGGAGTCGTCTTAATAGGTGTTTAGTGAACTTGCCTGCTCTTTCTAGTTTCCCTAATACAAAAGTTGATCACCTTGTTCGTGGGATCTCAGATCATTCTCCTCTCCTTGTATCTTTTTCTCCCAGACAGAGTTCTGTGGAACATTTTTGTTTCTTTGAATATTGAAGAGATCAGCCTGACTATCATCATCTTGTTAAAGATAGTTGGAAGGAAAAGGGTCGGGGGTATTCTTGGGTTTCCTTCCCTACTAAATTGTGACAACTTAAGCATAAACTTCATGCTTGGGTGAAATCCATTCCCCCTGTGGATCAGGATTGGGATTTTCTAAAATAGGAGATTGAGTATCTGGAAAATTATTTGGAAGACAGCTGGAGTGATAGGGTCTATGAGGACATTATGGGTAAAAAAAGTTTTGAAATATATTATTCTGAAATAGGAGAGTATTTCTAGAGATATAACTAGATTTAAATGGCTTAGAGAAGGTGATAAAAACACTGTCTATTTTCATGCGTGTATTAAATGAAAAAAGAGGTGGGTTAATCTGAATATTCTTATGGAAGATAGTCCCTTCTCAATTGATATGGATGTGATTGGATCATTGGATGTTTCCTTCTTTAAAAATATCCTTTCTAACCCTAACCTGTCTATGGTTAATGGCTATCCCAGTGGGAATGCAGAGCTCTTTGAAGAGATTCCATACATGATGTCTGTCTTTGATAATGAAATGCTGGAAGTTATCCCTGATGAAAATGAGATCCATAATGCTATGATAAAGCTTAATCTAGATATTGCCTCATGTCCTAATGGATTTCCAGGGGCGTTTTATAGAGGGGCTTGGGAGGTGATCAAGGCTGACTTGATTTTCTTCATTCAAGAATTTTTTGATGGTGGTCCTATTCTTATGGTGGCTGGTGCTACTACCCTGGTTATGATTCCCAAAGTTAAAAATCCTTATTCTATTTTTGATTATAGACTAGTGAGTATGTGTAATTGTTTATAGAGAGGACTTTCTATCATCATTAACTTCCGCCTATCTGGTCATGTTTCTCGATGTATCTTTCTAGAGCAACATGGTTTTGATAGAGCTCGATCGATTCAGGGTGCGGTTGTGTTGGATCATGAGATGATTCATGATATTAACATCAAATCCAATGGTTAAAATATGGTTTTGAAGCTATATATGAGTAAATCCTATGACCAGATGGAATGGGGGTTCATTATCAGAGTTCTTAGAGGTATTGGATTCTCTTCGTGGGTTGTTGATCTTATATTTTTCTGTTTTAGTTCTTCCTGGATGTCAGTTTCTTTTATGGGAAAAACTCATTGTTTCCTCAATACATCTCGAGGTCTCAAACAAGTGGATCCTATCTCCATGATCCTCTTTATTCTCATGAAGGACTCTCTTAGTCATCTTATCAATAAGAATATCTTCATGGGTAATATTTTACCATTTCAAATAAGAATGAGACAAACTCTGATTTCTCACTTGATGTTTGTGGATGATTCTCTTTTCATGATTAATGATAGTGTTAGATCGGTTGGTGGTCTGATTAGAGTGCTGGATGAGAACTGCTTATGGAGTAGGAAATCGGTTAATAGGGAGAAGAGCAATTTTTCTATTCCAATAAATGTGGTGAAAATCAGGTTATCTCTATCTCAAGACTGTTGAATATGAAGAAATTTTCCTTTCCTCTGACCTATATTGGTTCCCCTTTAGCTCCTGGACATATTCGTATTGGAGACTTTGATGATATTGTGAATAGAATCATGAGTCATGTTCTTGATTGGAAAAACTGATTTTTATCTTTTGGAGGAAGGGTTTCCTTAATCAATAGCATGTTAACAGCTATTCTGATCCTTTTCCTTTTAGCTTTCAATGTGCCAAAAGGGGTTATTTCAAATATTAATAATGTCCTAGTATATTTTATTTGGGATTCCCAGTTTGAGAGGAATTTTCATTGGAAATCATGGGAGAAAGTGGATAGACCAATTCAGGAAGGTGGTGCCAACATAAGAAGTCTTGGGGATACAATTCACTGCTTGCGTGAGAAGCTTTCAGGGGATGTTGTGGAGGGTTATACTCTTTAGGGGAAAATTATGTCCTTGAAAGGTGAAGAACACTTGTAGGACTTCATAAATTTTTCACCTTTATGGGCTTTAATATGAAGCTGTTTGCCTATTATTCGCCATCATTCTCACTGGACTATAGGGAGGGGTGATATATCTTTTTTGGAACCACAACTGGACTGGGTCGGTTATTGGTTATCAAGGATTCCCTGCTCCAATGATCTTCTTCAGAGAAGCCTGTAGTTATCCTGTTTTCATCAATTTTTTTCTTGCTTAGGAACAAAAGAAGATTTGTGATCTTATTACATTAAATATGGATCCGGATATATGCATTTTTACTGCCTCAAAATCTGGTATATTCTCTTCTAAATATTTTTGAAATATTTATAATTCCTAGGCTCAGCATGATTCTTGGAATGATATGTTACGGTATAATAGCATTCCCATTAAATTTAATTTTCTTGTATGGATAATTAGAAATCAGGTTATTCCTACATATGAGAATGTGAAAAGGAGGGGCATCTATTTGTCTTCTAAATGTCACTGTTTTAGTGCCAATAAATAGGAGGATTCCAAACATCTGTTTTTCTAGAGTGATTGGGGTTTGGATTTCAGGAGTTTTTTGGACAATTCACTAATGTTTCAGAACCTCTCCTTGCTATAATTCCTTTTTTGGATAGGTGGTTCCATGGTTTGAATAGTGTTGGTTCTGAAAAAACAGCTAGATCTGTGACCCTTAGTGCATGGTATTGGTGCATATGGCAGGCATGAAATATAGCCACCCGGACTTTTTGTACATTACTATTACATCATTTCAAAGATAAACAACATAATAGTATTACACATGGAGGATCCATAGGTTTAGTGTCTTAGGAAAACTAGGACTACACATAACAAGTATAACATCAAGCAAAAAAATTCATTTAATCTCTTCTTCTTTAGCTTCTTAGTAGCACTTGTCCTCTCCTTAGTACATGTATCCACGAGAGGATATACATCAAAAGGGGTGAGATAAATTCCCAGTAAGAGGATAGATAAGAACAATATAGCATGGGGTGATCATAATCATGACAAAGGAAAAAGATCTTGATCATGAGAGGAGCATAAACAATAAACTTGAAATGTGGCAAAGCATAAAAATGAAACATCATGTCTTAGTGGTTAACTACCACACAAAATTGTGAACAAAGCTAGAATCATGTTCATGCATCATTTCACATTTACTCATGAGATTCATCACTTTACCCAATGAATTGGAGTGCTATATAATTCCGGGCGCACCAGTCACATTTAAACATTCATATTGCGCTATATAATTCCGGGCGCACCCGTCACATCATAACATTATCATTATCATGCTTGCCACATAGAACACATATCAAACATGTACATAAATAACCCATGGAAAGGAATGGGTTTAATCTCATAATAACACATTCATAATCTTTGGGTTCCCAAGAGAAAGAGGGAACAACATACTTGATATAAGAACCATCAACCTTGAATGAGAGGTAAAAGGTGAGATCATGAAAGAAGAGTTCTTTTGGAAAACATTTTGACGGACATAAAAACCAGCGAAAAACATGTATATCCCCGAACATTAAAGTAAATTATGAACAAAAGACCTTTGAGGAGTAACCATATAAAAAATGGAGTGAAAGAGGGAGAACCCGAAGGAAGAATATTGGGTTCGAGATTTCCCCTTACCTTGCACTCGAATGCCTCCTTCTCTTTAATGTCCTGTATAATGACATTATATTCATTAATTAGAAATTCTAGAACCTTTTATACATTAATAGGGTTCATTCTGGTTTCATTATTTCATATTATGTTCCTTTGAATGACTTATAGAGTTTAAAAACATTGATCGGGGATGTTCGTTTTCATGGTTTTCTTGAGCGGTCCACTTGTGTTCTTAATTTGATGTTTGGGTAGATCATGGGTAAACATACAGAACTGATATTACTTTTAATTAATGATATTACAGAATCATGAATGATTTTATAATGAGTTATATTAGATCCATGTGGCTGAATCATTAGATAAGAATTAAATGAAGATTATTTGGGCTAATTTGAGCGGTTTTTGGATCACAACCAACTCATTTTAATTTTTCACCTAGTAGTATGGCCATAGGTTATTTCCATAACTTAAAATAGAACATAATACAGATAAAAAATTCTGGTTCAACCATAAAAATGGTTTCATGACTAGATTGAAGGTATTAATGGAAGAAGAGAGCATGTTGTTTTTGAAGGTGATAAATTATCACCACATGAACAACGTTCTCTATAATAAAATAAAAGGAGGATGGAAAGGGTGTGGGGTGATATAATATAACATTAGAATCATAATATTACGTTATATATATAATACTGGATTTAAAGAACAATATTGATGAAGATAGGTAGGGAGAGATCAAGAAAGGAACTTGAACGTGAAAGGAAATTAAAGGGGAAGAGAGAGAGAAATTACCTTTAGAATCGTTCTCTTGAGATCCTTTTTAAGGAAGCTAGGCTTGGTCTTTTGATGAGACCAGCAGCTTTTGGAAGTGGGGGAGGAGCTTGGGACGGTTTTGGGGTAGAATTTAGAGAAGTCTTGGAGCTTGAGAGGTGTGAGGAAAAGAGGGAGTGAAGGGTGGCTTTTATAGTGGAGGGGAGAGGGGTTTCCTTAATATAAAATTGATTAGTTTATTAATTTCACCTAGGACAATGAATAGTGAGTCTTGGATGACTAATAATAGTAAATTTGACTTGTGAATTCTGGATTTGGATGCTTACATCACTTGTGATGTTAGGAATAGTGGGTTTTAATTAAAATGTATTTATATGATAAATTAATGTATTCTACTATTCATAAAAAATTCAAGTATCTTAGAAAAATCCCAAAATTTTACCCCAACCATTTTTCGACGTGTAGAATACAAAAATGAAGTCATTTTTTCAAAAATAATTTTCTAAATATTATTAATTTAATATTTAATTAAAATCACAATTTACTTAAAAAAACAGTTTTTAAAATTAAAACTGATTTTGTAGTTCTTTCAAAAATTACGTAGGGTCTTATAAAATTATCAAAAAACTATTGGACATTAATTCAATAATTTATTAATATATTTCAGGGAAATAAATATTCTTTTAAATTAATTAATTAATTATAATTAATTATTTATGACTTATAAAATACCAAAAACGTTTACTAAGGTCAAATTATCACTTTCTATGATGTCTAAATTTTATTTTATTATTCATAGGTAATGTTACACTTATTCATAAGGTTCATACTACTATTCATAAGGGTAGGTTACTATTCATAAGGGTAGGTTACTATTCATAAGGGTAGGTTACTATTCACCAAAAATTATTTCTGTTTCATTAGACTCCAAAAACTATCTTGAACACAACCGTGTGTGTCGGATTTTTTAAATTCCAAACATAGGGGTGAAAAAATTATGTATAAAGGTCACTTATCACTTATTAGTTCATTATTTTGTGTTTTTATGACATAGATATAAGAAGGGATTATTTTATTGACATAATTTGGGTCGTTACATTCTTCCCCCCTTAAGAAATTTCACCCCCGAAATTTCACTATACACAAACAGGTGAGGGTACTTCTCCTTCATTTCCTCTTCCGGTTCCCAAGTTGCTTCCTCAAACTTTTGGTTCCACAACAACACTTTGACAAGGCGGGTTGTCTTGTTGCGTGGAACCTTATCACTTCGGTCCAGAATTTTTACCGTCTGCTCCTCATAGGAGAGATCATCTTCCAACTGTACCACCACTGAGTTTAGTACATGTGAGGGGTTTGGAATGTACTTCCTCAGTAGTGATACGTGAAACACATCATGAACTTGAGCCATATTTGGTGGAAGTGCTAGACGATAGGCCACGGCTCCTATACGATCAAGGATCTCAAAGGGGCCAATGTACCTTGGGCTTAGCTTCCCTTTCTTCCCGAATCGCATGACTCTCTTCCATGGAGATATTCGAAGGAAGACTTTATCTCCAATGTTGAACTCCAAGTCCCTTCGACGATTGTCAGCATAGCTCTTTTTCCGATTTTGAGCAGCTTTGATATGTTTCTGGATGACTTGAACCTTCTCTGTCATCTCTTGAACAAGATCGGGACCAAGTAGCTTTCGTTCTCCAACTTCATCCCAACAGGTTGGAGTTCTACATCGCTTCCCATAAAGAGCTTCATACGGAGCCATATGAATACTCAAGTGGAAGCTATTGTTGTATGAGAACTCAACCAATGGGAGATGTTGATCCCAACCACCTTTGAATTCAAGAGAGCAGGATCTTAGCATATCTGCAAGTGTATGAATAGTCCTTTCAGACTGGCCAGCAGATTGGGGGTGATAGGCCGTGCTGAAATTTAATTCAGTACTAAAAGCATGTTGAAGGCTCCTCCAGAATTTAGAAGTGAACCTTGGATCATGGTCAAAGACAATCGGGAGTAGAACACCATGTAATCTCACTACTTCCTTCACATATCCTTACAAGTTGTTCAAGTGAGAGGTCTTCCCGAATAGCGATAAAATGGGCAGTCATGGTGAGTCGATCAACCACAACCCATATCGCATTATTTCCTCTTGATGTTTTCGGAAGACCCATGACAATGTCCATATTAACATTTTCGCATTTCCACATGGGTATAGGCAATGGCTGTATCATACCTTTGGACTTTTTCCGCTCATCTTTATCTTGCTGACATACCAAGAACCTTGATATATATTCTGCAATCTCCTTCTTCATGTTATCCCACCAGAAGTGTTATCGGAGATCACGATACATCTTGGTACTTCCAGGATGGATAGATAAAGTTGAGCTATGTGCATTATCCAATAGCTCCTTCTTTATTCTGGGTGATGAAGGCACAAAAATCCGCGTTCCAAACCGAATCACACCATCATCGTCGATATAGAAGTCTTGCAGCTTCCCTTCCTTTACTGCATTCACCCTCTTTTGTATCTCTACATCATCCCATTGTGCTTCCTTAATCTTCTGTTAGATGGATGGTTGTGCAATCATTTGGGAAAGGTAGGATGTATCCCCTGCCCTTACGATTCCCAAATACATCCTTTGCATATCCAAGAAGATAGGGTCTTTCTCAATCCTCAACAAGGATAAAGTAGCACGTTCTTTCCTGCTTAGAGCATCAGCTACCTTGTTCGCATTTCCAGGATGATAGTGAATAGAGCAATCATAATCCTTGATTAGCTCTAACCATCTCCTTTGACGCATGTTGAGCTCCTTTTGTGTTAATATATACTTTAGGCTCTTGTGGTCGGTGTATATGTCACACTTCTCACCATAAAGGTAGTGCCGCCAGATTTTCAAGGCAAAAATCACGGCTGCCAACTCTAGATCATGCGTCGGGTAGTTATGCTCATGGATCTTCAACTGTCGTGAGGCGTAGGCTATCACATTATCATTTTGCATGAGTACACAACCCAAGCCTTTCATTGAAGCATCTATGTATATCACAAAACTTTCTCCACTTTTCGGTAGTGTGAGTACAGGTGTAGTGATCGGCCTTCTCTTTAGCTCCTTAAAGCTTACCTCACATTCTTCCGTCCATACATACTATACCCCTTTCCTTTTTAACTTAGTTAGTGGGCTTGACAATCGTGAGAAGTTTCTCACAAAACGTCGGTAGTACCCAGCTAATCCAAGAAAACTACGGATTTCTGTGACATTAGAGGTCCTGGGCCATTCTTCAATCGCCTTTGTCTTTGAAGGGTCCATAGAAATTCTATCGCTTGTGATCACATGTCCCAAGAACGTGACTTGATTCATCCAAAAGTCACACTTGCTGAACTTGGCGTACAACTTATCCTTTCTCAGTGTCGCCAACACAAGTCTTAGATGTTCTTAATGTTCCTCCTTTCCCTTGGAGTAGATGAGAATATCAATGATAAAAACTACCACAAATTTGTTGAGGTAATGTCTAAAGACACTATTCATCAAATCCACGAAGATTGCTAGGGAATTAGTAAGTTCGAAGGGCATCACCAAAAACTCATAGTGCCCATACGTTGTACGGAAGGTAGTCTTTTGAATATCTTCCTTCTTCACCTTTACTTGATGATATCCAGAACGAAGATCCACCTTTGAGATGTATTGAGCTCCTCTTAACTGGTCTAATAAATCATCAATCCTTGGGAGAGGATACTTGTTCTTTATGGTGATCTTGTTGAGTTCCCGATAATCGATACACATCCGCATGGTACCGTCCTTCTTCTTCAAAAAGAGCACTGGCGCACCCCAAGGTGATGCACTAGGGCGTATGAACCCTTTGTCCAAATTCTCTTGTAGCTGCTTCTTTAACTCCTCCAGTTCGATAAGAGCCATCCTATAGGGGCACATTGAGATAGGAGTAGCTTCAATTGAGAACTCTACCTCATGATCCGGGGGAATTCCGGGTAACTCTTCAGGAAATACATCACCGTATTCCCTTACGATGGGCATTTCCTCAAGGTTGGAACTTTCCTTTGACTCAAACATTTGGCCGAGGTATGCTTCTTCATAGGGAATCATCACCCATGCCATTGAAGGATTTTTCAAAGGATATTCATGATATTCCTTGAATTTGTAGAGGAGCATGGGGTGGTTCGGAATATGAAAATATATTTCCTTTTCGGGCAGTTTATATGTGCTCTATATAACGAGAGCCAATCCATTCCCATTATAGCGTCGAATTCCACCAAGGGAAGTATTACAAGATTTTCTGGAAGAATCTTCCCACATACGTCAACAGGAGAAGAATAAAACACATGGGTTGCACTGATTTCACCACTTGGTGTTTTTATAGATATCTCTACTTCAAGGTTTCGTGGATTCGATTCTATAGTTCTAGCAAACTTGCAAGATATAAAGGAATGCGTAGAACCAGAATCAAATAAGACTTTTGCCATTCTTGAGTGAATAGGAAGTGTACCTTGTATGACTTCATTATCATGTTCCACCTTCGCAGTAGTGATGGAATAAGCCTTCCCTTGTTCCTTTGGATTTGGTCATTGTTGACGCTGATTACCCTCGAAAGCTTGAGGTTTAGTGCACTGGTTTGAATAGTGCCCTAGCTCCTTACAGTTGTAGCATTGAACCACGATTGGTTATCTCCTTTCATCGGCTATATTATCCTTCCTTTTCATGTCTCTTCGACACTCGTGAGCTAGGTGTCCTTATTTCCCAAAATTGATGCATTTCCCTATCCCTTTGAGGCAGTTCCCATTGTGCAACTTCCCATATTTTTGGCAAGTGGGTCGTTGTGTTTACTTCCCATATTTATCACTAGATCCACCAGCTCGAAACTCCATCTTTCTTTTCTTATCACCATATCCATGGGACCATTATCCAAACTCCATCTCCACTTTGAGAGCACACCGAAAAACTTCTTCATAACTCCCAAATTCTCGAATTGTAAGAGATTTTTGAAGATGTGGTTTTAATCCACTAAAGAATCTATCAATTTTTCTATCATTGTTGATAACAAAACCCGAAGCATACCATGCGAGTCTTGTAAAATTTGCTTCATAGGTTGTTACAGATTCTCTTTCTTTTTTCTTGAGATCGATGAATTCTCTCTCCATCTTCATGCGAAGAGTTCTTGGGAAGTACTTATTAAGAAAAATTATCTTAAAGTCTTCCCATTCCATCTCTTCAATTTCCTGCATTGGCTTGGTGTTCTTAATCAAAGCCAACCATTGATCAGCTTCTCCATCTAGATGATAAATAGCTAGAGTCACCTTCTCCGTCTCAGAACAGTGAAGAACATAAAAGATCTTCTCCATGGATTTGACCCACTGTTCCGCAACTAGTGGATCGGAAGATCCACAAAACGTCGGTGGTCGTTGCCGCATAAAACATTCGATAACTAGTTGCTCCCTCTTTGGTGAAGGAGTACGTTCCCCATTATTATGGTTATTATTCATAACCCGGGATAATTGGGTAAGCATCGCCATGATGTTTTGAACTCCACCTCCAAAATCATTGGGGATGTCGTTCGGGCAATCGTTGTATTGACCTTCGCAAGAGTAGTTGGCCTGATTTCTCCTGGTTCCCACTATTTTCTAAAATAGAAAAGGTTAGAAAAAAACATAAGTAAATAAGTCATGAATAACTTATTCATTTAAAAAAATATACAAAAAACATAACATATGGGATCCCTAGGTAAATATCCTTGTGTGGATATTTGTACTTAGTCTCATGCTAGAGGTTTTCTTTAGGGTTCACTAATCCTAATTCCCAGATTAACGAAACCTTTCCTCTAATACCAACTATAGCGACCCGGCCTTTTCTTAAATTACTATTACATCATTTCAAATATAAACAACATAATAATATTACACATGGAGGATCCAGAGGTTTATTGTCTTGGGAAAACTAAGACTACACATAACAAGTACAACATAAAGCATAAAAATTCATTTAATATCTTCTTCTTTAGCTTCTTAGTAGCACTTTTCCTCTCTTTAGTACATGTAACCATCTGAAAATATACATAAAAAGGGGTGATCTAAATGCCCAGTAAGAGGATAGATAAGAACAACATAGCATGGGGTGAGCATAATCATGACATAGGAAAAAGATCTTGAACATGAGAGGAGCATAAACAATAAACTTGAAATGTGGCAAAGCATAAAAATGATACATCATGTCTTAGTGGTTAACTACCACTCATAATTTTGAAAATATCTAGCATCATGTTCACACATCATTTCACATTTACTCATGAGATTCATCACTTTAACCAATTCATTGGAGCGCTATATAATTCCGGGTGCACCCGTCACATTTAAACATTCATATTGCGCTATATAATTTCGGGCGCACCTGTCACATCATAACATTATCATTATCATGCATGCCAAATAGAACACATATCAAACATGTACATAAATAAACCATGGAATGGAATGGGTTTAATCTCATAATAACACATTCATAAGCTTTGGGTTCCCAAATGAAAGAGGGAACACCATACTTGATATAAGAACCATCATCCTTGAATGAGAGGTAAAAGGTGAGATCTTGAAAGAAGAGTTCTTTTGGAAAACAATTTGACGGACATAAAAACCAGAGACAAACATGTATATCCCATAAAAGTAAATTAAATTATGAACAAAAGACCTTTGGGGAGTAACCATATAAAAAATGGAGTGAAAGAGGGAGAACCTGAAGGAAGAAAATTGGGTTCGAGATTCACACTTACCTTGTACTCGAATGCCTCCTTTACTTTAATGTCCTATATAATGACATTATATTCATTAATTAGAAATTAAATAACCTCTTATACATTAATAGGGTTCATTCTGGTTTCATTATTTCATATTATGTTCCTTTGGATGACTTATAGATTTTAAAAACATTGATCGGGGATGTTCGTTTTCATGGTTTTCTTGAGCGGTCCACTTGTGTTCTTAATTTGATGTTTGGGTAGATCATGGGTAAACATCCAGAACTGATATTACATGTAATTAATGATATTACAGAAGCTTGACTGATTTTATAATGAGTTATATTATATCCATGTGGCCGAATCGTTAGATAAGAATTAAATGAAGATTATTTGGGCTAATTTGAGCGGTTTTTGGATCACAACCAACTCATTTTAATTCTTCACTTAGTAGTTTGACCATATGTTATTTAAAGAACTTAAAATAGAACATAATACATATAAAAAATTCTAGTTCAACAATAAAAATGGTTTCATGACCAGATTGAAGGTATAAATGGAAGAAGAGAGCATGTTGTTTTTGAAGGTGATAAATTATCACCAAATGAACAACGTTCTCTTTAATAAAATAAAAGGAAGATGGAAAGGGTGTGGGGTGATACAATATAACATTAGAATCATAATATTATAGTATATATATAATACTGGATTTACAGAACAATTTGGATGAAGATAGGTAGGGAGAGATCATGAAAGGAACTTGAACTTGAAAGGAAATTAAAGGGGAAGAGAGAGAGAAATTACCTTTAGAATCCTTCTCTTGAGATCCTCTTTAAGGAAGCTAGGCTTGGTATTTTGACAAGACCAGCAGATTTTGGATGTGGGGGATGAGTTAAGGAAGGTTTTTGGGTAGAATTTAGAGAAGGCTTGGAGCTTGAGAGGTGTGAGGAAAAGAGGGAGTGAAGGGTGGCTTTTATAGTGGAGGGGAGAGGTGTTTCCTTAATATAAAATTGATTAGTTTATTAATTTCACCTAAGACAAGGAATAGTGAGTCTTTGATGACTAAGAATGGTAACTTTGACTTGTAAATTCGGGATTTGGATGCTGACATCACTTGTGATGTCAGGAATAGTGGGTTTTAATTAAAATGTATTTATATGATAATTTAATGTATTCTACTATTCATCAAAAATTCAAGTATCTCAGAAAAATCCCAAAATTTTACCCCAACAATTTTTTGATGTGTAGAATCCAAAAATGAAGTCCACTTTTCAAAAATAATTTTCTAAATATTATTAATTTAATATTTAATTAAAATCATAATTTACTTAAAAGAACAGTTTTTAAAATTAAAACTGATTTTGCAGTTCTTTCAAAAATTACATAGGGTCTTATAAAATTATCTAAAAACTATTAGACATTGATTCAATAATTTGTTAATATATTTCAGGGAAATAAATATTCTTTTAAATTAATTAATTAATTATAATTAATTATTTATGACTTATAAAATACCAAAAACGTTTACTAAGGTCAAATTATCACTTTCTATGATGTCTAAATTTTATTTTATTATTCATAGGTAATGTTACTCTTATTCATAAGGTTCATATTACTATTCATAAGGGTAGGTTAATATTCATAAGGGTAGGTTACGTTTCATAAGGGTAGGTTAATATTCACCAAAAATTATTTTTGTTTCATTAGACTCCAAAAACTATCTTGAACACAACCGTGTATGTCAGAATTTTAAAATTCCAAACATAGGGGTGACAAAATTATGTTTAAAGGTCACTTATCACTTAGTAGTTCATTATTTTGTTTTTTTATGACATAGATATAAGAAGGGATTTTTCTATTGACATAATTTGGGTCGTTACAAGAAACGAAGCTTGTTTTGAGGATATTAAATTCTCAAAAAGTTTAGTTGTTATCAGGACTAAACTTATTTTACTTGACTTGGTTAGGTATTCTAAAATTTCAAGTGATGATCTGTCCATGAGGTATATTTGTCCAATCTTGCCTCGTCTAGATCTTATGATGAGAGGAAACTGGGTCAGTTGGTGTCCTCCTAACATGGGTCTTTAGCTGAACTTTGATGGCTCATGTGTTGAAGGCTTTATTCGGGGTGGCGGTGTAGTACATTATGGGAGAAGAAGTATTTTACTTGATTTTTCTGCTCTTTATGGGAGAGGCAGTTCCATTCAAGTTGAAGCTTAGGCAATGTATATGGGGATCATGTTATGTGTTCAGTGAAACATTTTTATTTCTCAGATTGAAACAAACTCAAAGATCATTTACGACTCAATGAATGGAAAGATTTCTACCCCCTGGTCGATTAATTACATTATCATAAAATGGAGAAATTGGATCAACATCAACAAGATTTAGCTTTCTCAAACATGGCGTGAAGTTAATAAAGTTGTTTATTAATTTTCTTCCTTGATGGTGGAGGACCAAGGTAGCATTGTTGTTTATTTCTATAGTATTCTACAAATTGAACCAGATGGGATGGATTTGATTAGGGAAGATCAACTTGGTCTCCACCATTTCAGACCACATTAAAATGTTTGTGTGTCCTGCTCAAAACCTTGTTTCTTTTGGGCTTCGTCCTTTAATAATAAAAAATGCAGATTGTGGTGTGTAAAAAACCCATTTTCACTATCTGAATAGCTGGGAATACAACCATTCTTGTATGAGTGAACCAACAATGATTATGGACATCTATCCATTAGTTGTGTTGTGTATATCCTATTAGACCCTCACATATAAGGAAATAACTTTGAAATTAATTTTGGCCTCATTCACATGATCCAGAACATGGTTAAATTTTGGGGGATTCAGAGCGAGGAACCACACAATAATTTATAGAATTATTTCAAGGTCAGCGACACCATTATGAATCATGAAGTCTCATATGATGAAATTCTACTTAGGTTCTTTCCATTATCATTTTAGGATGTGTCCATGGATTGGAAAAATATTTAGGCTACTAAGTCAATTAAGACCTTCGAATAACTAGAAATCAAATTTTTGGAAAAATATTTCCAACCCATACGCACCTGTAAGTTATGAATTTAAATTCAAAAAAACATAGGTATATGGCTAATAATAGTGGGATACTTTGGATCACATTAAAGAACTGAGTAAGATGCTCCTACACCACATGATCTATATATGGATTTATCATAAAAGTTTTATCATTCCTTACAACACACAACACATACTATGTTAGTATCCACTACATATAGAGAACTCATTCTAAACTTATTAGATTTACATAGAAACCTTTTAAATGAGATTTAACACAATGCTAGTCTTTGAATAGTGAAAGAGGACCCCCAAGACGTGAGTTACATCATGTTGAAGAAACTATCTTCCTTGTGTCCCAAGATGAAGTCCTTATGAAAAAGATAAAAACGTTTCATCTACCTCAACCCCAGACACCACCACCTATTATAGTTATGGATGTCAAATCTTACGTGATGTGTGGAGGGACACGACATTATTATAATTTATATATAGAATAATGGAACATCATAATCAATATTATAATTACATGAATTGAAATCAATAACCATAAAAATACCAACATTCGTATTACCAACCAAGATACATTTAAAAATAATAATAAAATCAAGGTAACTATCAATAGAAGAGTGGGATATATCTAAAAATGATTTATGGACCACCTGGTTACCCACCTCAGAACTGGGATCCTCAACCACAAAAACCCTTTCTCCCTATAGATCAAAAATTCCTACCTCAACCAAAATTCCAACAATAAGATCCACCATGAAAACAAATTGAACCCCTACACCAATAATCAAACATATATAAACTTATAACTTAATTTGTTAAAAAGAATGATAAGTGAATGAATGTGAATGAAACAATAATGAAAAATCAAATAGAAACCCTCCATAACCTAGAAAACCAAATAACAATCATTTCTAAGACTATATTAGATCGAATACCAAGTACACTACCTAGTAATACAGAGACATATCTTAGAGAGGAGGGTAAATATTTGGTCCTTTGATGTAGAAACTAGATTAATTTTCAATATCAATACAATAATGATGGGAAGAATATAGGGGAGTCAAAACAAACTAAGGTAGTAGTTGAAAATAAATACAAACATAGACAAAAACCCTAATCAAAAGTGAATATAAGATAAAAATATCAGGCATGAAAGAATCCAATAAAATAATATTTCAAAGCCACACCACCACAATATATACCCCATATTTCATTGCTTAAGGGGATGAAACATGAGAATATAAAAGGGGAAATATATGATTTTTTTGGAGATGTTCAAACAAATCCACATCAAAATCCTATTTTCCAAAACCATAGCTCTGATTACTATTTATGAAAAGATGTTGATTTATATTCTCTCTAATAAGAGAAAGTTGAATGAATTGTGAATAATTTCCTTGAATGATTATTTATATGAGGGATTTTAGTGGAAGATTACACCAAAAATGATTGATCCTGGTATTTTCATGACCCCCTACACCATAGGGATATGTAATTTTGTATGAAACAAATGTCATCTTAGATAAATAATAAATAGCATTCCCATGAGTGTATTCTAAATATTATCACTTTAAGACATAATACGGACATGATTAACACTTAAATGTTTTGAACAATATGTCAATTAATCTTAGGGACATCACAAAGATGTAGTAGTCAAGGTTGGAAAATTTATTTTCCCTTCCGTTTTTTTCTTCCTACATATAGAAGAAGAATTAGATGTACCCATAATTATTGGGTTACCATATCTTTACACTGAAAAACATTAATCAATGTGAACCACGGTAGAATGATATTTATAGTTAGTAATGACCATTTTGTGTTTGATCTATAAGATGGTTTTATAATAAGTGGAGACTCATTTGATTGTTAAGCCATTTTTCTAACTAATGAAAAAATGATTTCAAAGATATTGAAAATGTGAGGGAGGTTTGTTTTATAATTGAAGAAGATTCTCGTGAATATGAGGACTTAATATATATCAATCCACTAGTGAGGGAGTAATTCCATGAGTCCGCCTCTTTGTTTATTAACCCATCGACCATATAATTAAATCCTCAATAGAGCACATAGAAATACTCATTCTTTTAGACGAAAAATGCATTCTTTATCATTTTAATCTCAAAAATTAGTCAAGAACAAGAATATAAATTCATAAAATTCATTAAGACGAACAAAAACTCAACCACATAGAGTGTGAAAAATATTATGTAAATCAACCCCACAATATATAACCGCAAAAGTTTATAATAATAAGTCTTAAAGACAAAACATAAATCTAAGAGGCCACTCACACCACTAGGGAGTAAATATAAGTTATTAAGAAGGAACATCTAAATATTATAGAGGATTAAATCATTATTCCCACCCTAATAGTGAATGTGAAATCCCACTATTTGTGGCACTAAATAAGGGAGATTTTTTTCTATAAAAAACAAAGAAAACAAATTAAGCCCAATATGGACCATAACTAGTTGGATGTTTTGTGTAAACTATAGTAACCTTAACCCAGAAACCCAAAATGTCCACTTCCCTTTCCCATCCTACGAATAAGTACTTTAGAGTTTATTTGGGAATGAATTATATTGCTTCCTATGTAGATATTCTAGATATAATAAAATCAATATTGACTGAGATAATTATTCAAGGACATCATTCACATATTAATTCAAAACCATATTTTATTAAGGGATGTCATTTTAAATGTGTAATTATCTATAACAATTAAATTGGTTTTTGATAAATATATTTTGTTAAATGGTAAAGGTTTTTAATAAATATTCATGGATGATTTCTCCATGAATAGATGATCTTTTGAGATATGTCTATGAATTTTGGAAATGTTATTACAATGTAATGAGTGGAACAGTATGGATCTAGATTCGCAGAAATTCCATTTTATGGCCTAAGGACACAAGGTAGTCAAGCATAAAATATTGAATAATGACATTTAATTTGACCATATAAAATCACTGTAATCGAAGACTCACCTAAACCCACAACTATGAATTGCATAAGGAGTTTCCCAATAGACAAAGAGTTATATCATTGATTTCGTAAAATAATTTCACAATGATTCCAACCAAATGAAAAAATTACTATCTAAGTAATTACCTTTTAAATTTAGTGAGAATGTTTGTGGGCCATTGATTCTTTGAAAAGTAACCTGGTCAATTCACCTAGCAGTGAATCACCTTATTGGGATAAAAAAATCAAGAGGATGCGTTCTTTAAGTGAATTTGTTGTGGTGGTTTTTTTGATAGTGGGTTTGATATATATTTCTCCCCATTTACTATGAAAACAATAATATAAATGAAAATCAAATAAATTGTATGGCTATATAGTAATAACTTATTGTGGTGGTTTAAATGTTTGAAAATTTTTTATATTGTCTTGTGATCTATAGAGTTGTTTATTTTATAGATCATACAACAGTGAAGTATGTTATAAATGAAAACATTCCAAAATAATGCTAAGATTATGGGTCCTACTTCTATAATAATTTAACATCGTCATCAAATAAATAAAGGGGATTGATAATATCATTACTAACAATCAATCCAGACATTATCTTCTTAATATTGAGGATGATGATGAAATGAGAATAAAATATTTTTTCCTATATCAAACACTCATCAACATGGATGTTTCATCCCAACAAAAAAAAATAATATAGAAAACTATCTTTCCATTAGGACCCTCCATCCACACAAATATTTTCAAAAAAGGACATGTTTTTTTATCAAATATGGTTCCCTATTTGTAGGACTGACCACTGCTAATCAAACACTATGTTGATGGTTTAATGTGACTCTACATTTCCAAAGATGAAATTCAAAGTAAAATAGAATTATATCAAACATCACCAATTGGTTGACCTCATGGGGTAGAGCGTATTGTGGGTAAAATTTTTCAAAGTTGATTTTTTTGGACAACACTATATCGTGATGCAAGAAAATTTATAAAAAGTTATTGTTGGTGATAGTAATCACGAATAATTATTAAATACAATGAAAACCCCAATATATTATCTTATAATTAGAAATAATTTATGTTTTGGGAATTTATTTCATGGTATCGTTTCCCAATTCCCTTAGAAAGAAGTATGTTTTGGTCTATACAGACTGTGTTTCAAGTTGGGAAAAAAAGAACCAAATTGGTTAAGTAGTATTAGAGTAAAAATATATTTTCCTGATTTGTATTCCTCTAATTACTCATTACGGATATGGAACACACTTCAATAATACCCATATAAAATGAATTCTGTAAAATTGTGGAATTTAATATAATTTTGACACTCCATACCACCCACAAACCAATGAGAAGGTTGAATAGTCTAATGGGGAGAATAGAAAAAGTATGTAAAATTTTGTAAATACTTGTAGGAAGTAATTGAGTATCAAAAATGATTATTAACTTATGGAATATCAAATGGATTAGAAACCACCCATTTAAAAAATACATTTTTAAATTTTCTATGGAAAATCGATTCATTTTTTAGTGAAATTAAAACACCGTTTGTATCGGTCAATTAATAAATTAAATATGGATGCACCAAAAGTGGGTAAATAAAAATTTTAAAATTAGATGATATTGAGGAGATAAGAATATATTTTTATGATAACTAAAAAATTTATAAGGGGAAAACAAAGATATGGCATGAATGATGCATTCTGTAATGGGTATTCACACCGAGGGACAACATTATGTTGTTCAATTCCTACATGAAATTATTCTACTAAAAATAAAAATCTCAATCATCAGGTCCATTTTATGTAGTTAAATTCTTCCCAAAAGGAACTATATGGATTCAATAAGGAATTACACCACCCTTTAATGTCATCGGAAAACTATTAAAAATTTACTAATGGCCATTTCATGAAGAGGGTGTCCTATATTTCAATTTTATTTTCTTTAGGTGGATGTCTGGATATCAACATAAAATGAAGCACCAACTAGGAGGAAACCTAGGTTTATTAACAATAGGAATGTTAGGGTCATTGAATTTTAGTTGAATCATTTCTAGAAGACTAATGATTAGATTAGTTTTTTTAAGGAAATAGAAGAAATTATGCTGTAAAATTCCATTTTCTCATAAAATATTATGGTCTCAAAGTCCCATCACAAACGTTTTACACCATAAAAATAAAATTTATATAGAAAATTTTAATGCTTTTATATTTAACCCATAAGGCTAGGGTTTATTGGGGCATAACCCCCACGCTGTCTCTCCCCCTTCCCCCCTCCCTCGAATGATAAATCCCCTCGGATGTACCTCCTCCATGACCACACCTCCAAAAACCATGTATTATTCCCTACTTCCCTCATTTTCATTCATCTTCTTATAGATGGTGTTCACTAAGGGTGGATGTCTTTCTCCCTCAAAGCATGTGGGTTGGGGATAGTGTCCTTTTACAACTAAATTTCTAGCCTATGATCTGTCTTTTTTGCCTCTTTCCCCTTCTCCAACACCACCGATAGACCCACCCCACATTTCATTTCATTTGGTCTGGGTTCAAATTATGAATAAGACCACTTTTATATTTCTTATCTTCCTAAGAAAATATATCACTACTTTTTTTTCATGGCCCTCTTATAGTAGATATGCTTGGCCAATCTTCATGACAAGCCTATACAGACCAACAAAATGTTGTATTTAGATGTAATAAACAATAACCTCATAGATGATGAACTTATGTTATACCTTATTAGAATTAACCACTCATATATTATAAAGGATTTATAGGATACATATCAATATATATTACATGATTTCTTACTACATTCGATCTAGAAATCATTCACGTCACCTTCATGCTGGGAGGTTGGGATTGCGATCTTACTCTAGGAGTGTTTAGGGTTGTAATATGCATTTATTAATTTGATTTTCTCTGCCTCTACCACTTATAATTCCCTATTACTTGATCAAAAAAATATAGATACATGAAAGAGATGGTAGACGATATCCCATCACACTATAAGTATTCATTATACAACCATAGAAAAGATATCCTTATAGATGAGTTCTACTCCTAGAATCATCCAACATGCTTTCGATCATGTCTAGATAACATTAAAAGACTCCCATGGGGTCATCCCATAGACAAAAGTGTTAATTCTCACAATGGTCCTTGGTGCAACACTCATCTTCTGGTCTAATGTAGTCCATAGAAATGGTTGTGATCTATAAGATGGGGTTGCTTTGGAAGGTAAGAAACCACAATGATTGCGCCACTATGTACACTAAATCCACCAATGAGGACCCAAATACTATTTCATCATCAACTACATCAATTACTATTGATCCAACCATATTATACATTCCTGATGTATTAATTTACTCTCAAACAATCCATGTTCCATTAGATATTTGGGAGTTCAACTTCAACCATAGAAAAGTTCCTTAGTGTTTTCTAGATAACAATTGGTGGATATACTGTAATTTTATAATTTCATTCTCTAATCCCTTGAAACACCCACCCGATGTTCCTCCTCTTACATCTCAATTCACCCACCCACACCCTCTATCCACTTGTCTATCCTCCTTTTCCATTCCTAGTACTCCTATCCCAACACTGTCGGCCACCCCAATCATTCTTCTTATTGAGATCATCGAACTTAACACCAAGAAGGCTTACATGGTGGAATAATATTAATGGTGGAATAGACTTTATACTATGGATATATAGGAGGTTCCATACATTGATATTTATTCCAAACAGATGACCTCATTATGGATCAACACCTCACTAGCACAAGTTCCAACTAAGCCCACTTCCAACCCAACGACACATATTATAGTGCTTGATTCTCTTTCCCCCTCCACAATTTCTCATTTTGACCTATAGGGGAAGATCTAGCCACCAATCATTAGGGAGGGACCACCGATCTTACACATTGAGATTCTTGTCATTCAATTTAGTTATCCACTAGTGAACCCCTCCTCTTTTCTTATTTCTATTGGTGTCTTTCTAAAATCCATATATTTCATATCCATTATTGTATCATTTACATAATATTATGGAATTTTTTTTAATTTATGTGTAAAAATGATTCAATTAAATTATTATTATCACTTTTTTCATTTAGTTATCTATGTCAAGATCATATTTTTATTTTATCTCTTATGATGTATATTCTAGGATACCATAGGTGATTTTATATAATGAATTTTATTATGAATCCATGATACAATGTTTTCCCCACGAGATCCATCAATGTACTACATAAAAAATCCAATTACCAAATGAGAGTTATGGTCACTCTATGTCTATGTTAATGAATCCTAAATAGTGACCATTAGAGATAGGGTACACTACAACCCATTACTATAGTAGGCTTGAAGACTACTAAGATGATGGAATGCTTTGATTTATTTTCTTACATCCATATCGAAGGTCAAATATTTATAATAATTTTATGTGGGGAAACCTATATTTTCTTATATTGGTACTTTATTAAGTTTGTGTAGGTATTTTATATTCTTTATCTAAGATTTTCTACTTAGCAATTTATTACGTGATTAGTTTTTATAATAATCCATGAAATATCATATGATATTATATTGATTATTTAAAAATATTTTCACCTACCCATTTTTTCATTCATATTTTCTATATATTGTGATCTAATCATTTCCCCATGAAGATATATTTTCTTTATGACATTATTTCATGTATCATAGTTTTTCAAAATCATACATCAATTTTTCCCATGGAATGACATATGATACAATGATATCTAGATTCCCTACACTTATTTCATTCTTTGTATACCATTTTTAATGAAGTTATTTCTATATCTCCAACAAAAATTACCAAAACGAGTGAAAACTATTTAATTTTTTATGGGTGGGGGAGAATTCATGAGACTTATTTCTTATATAGATAGATTGATTAATGTTTCCTTTTTGTTAGGACGCATTTTACATTAGAAACATGATTTAAAATGAAATATCATTCCAAATATGTATATAAAAATAAATTTTAGAATGAATTTATTTAATATTTTGTTTTTTAATACTTAGAAGTTTTGGAATGATTATTGAGTATATTAATTTACTTCGGATTTATGTTTTTTACTTTGTTTTTAGATTGACATATTACGGGTTACTATGCCTTTACTGATTACCCCTTTTATATGTTTTCCTACAATTAAGAGGATTCAGGACCTACTTATTCCTACACTTTTTTGAGTATATTTCTAGGGAGATACTGGGGGTATCTAATCCTACTAGAACATGCATTTGAATCTTATCGAGGTTGTGAATGAAAAAATACACTATTAATATAATTCAAGAATTTTTTTGATTGATCTATTTTTCATGATTTTTTCCTATACATTAATCCACCTTAAGCCTATATAATCCATGGAAGACCTTTTTAGGATCGAGATGAGTTTCATGCCTATTTAATTGGTTCCTAAAATAATCTTCAGAATGATTTCATGAATTTAACTTAAATAAGTGTTGGGGAATAATCATTTATACTAAATATGATAATTATTGTTACTGAGGATATGTGAGATGGTATTCTTACCTAATCGGTGGAATTTCATCTACGATTACATATGATGTACATTAATGATTATATTTTAAAAAAATAGTGGAAAATTTTTGTTTTTGTAGTAGTTGGTCAAAAATCACAATTACCAGACAGATGAATCTCATTGTAGATCGTATCTGGTTTGTTGAAAGTTATGAGATCTGTCATAAACATGATTTTTGAAAAACAAAGTGATGAAACATGATATACTCATTATTATTTTGTGGAATATCTATGGAACTAACTTGAGTTGTTTTGAGTGTGGATAATATTTTTTCATGGGGAGGTTCTTCATTATACAATTCATAATTGTCATACATTATAATTTATTGTTTACCCTTTTTGATTTTTTACCATCTACCCAGCTACCCTCAGCCTCAGAGTCATTTGATCCTTATTGAAATACCCTAATGATTAATTGTATTATTTTTATTTATGGTGTGGAGAAATTAAAAATGATAAAATATAAGGGTTAGGAATATCTATTCAAGGTATAAGAATATCTGTAGATTTATTTTTCCTTGAATGATGAGATAAAATTCATTTTGAGGTAAATTGAGACATGGGTATAGCTTTTAATGAACCATTCAAAACTGTAAACAAAGGAAAATTTACTTGAATAAATAATTTTAATATGAGGAATGACTAATTTTCTTTACAAGGGTGGTTTTAGAGAACTATAATTTTCTATTAAACGTTATTTTTATTATGGTTTTAGTAAATGTTTCTCGTTAACAATTTTTCTCATTAAAATTATTTTTGATGGGAAATTTTCTTGAGGAAATAAATTATTCTTGTTTTCAGATATTTGTTAAGCACAATTCATATATGTAATTTGGATTTAATTCATTTCACTCCACAATTTGTTTAGAATATTCTTTTATAATTTTTTGTTTGTTTTTTTTAATTAAAGCTAAAATTAAAAAAGGGTAACTATTTAAAATAATAATATTTTAGACATTTTAAACTATAAATCCCAGTTTACCATGTAAATCCATCATGATAGGACAACCACAGACCTGGCTGTAAAACTCCTTAAGGACGTAAAATGTTCTAGATGAAGAAGAAATAATAGAGTAAGATTTATAATTACTCTGTAAAACTATCATGTCTAGAATAACCTATAAATTTGGATTAATTTTAAAAAGTGGTGATACATAATTCTAGAGGGAAAATATATGTTACATAAGGAAAAAATTGTATGTTTAAATAGTAAAATTTTTGGACAGAGATTGACTAAATAAGACCTATGTTGTAAAATATTTTTACCCCATAAAGTGATTTTTTCATATTTATAATCCATGTGGATGGAGGTTTCAAAGAGATTCACCATTTTCTCTATATCATATTATTTTAAATTTAGAAAAATATTTTTTTCCATTTTAATTATGGTTACATTTAATAATGTTCGGAATTAATTTTTTGGCTGTAAGATTTCTAATTCATTCCTTGGTTTTTCCTCAATTTAATTGTTATTGTTATTTTGTTTCTACATAAATAAATTATCAAATTCAATTATTTTATTTTATATTATGTTGCATTAATGTCTACTACAATTACCTTAATTGTTTACATTTTCAATCATACCATTTACATGCTCTTATTTTATTCTTAGTGATAGGGATTGAGAATTTTTGTAGTAATTATTTAATAAACCTGTAAATAAAAACCCATATAATTTATTATTTGAGGAATTAGGTTGATTATAAAATCATATTATATAATTTTGAAAGAGATATACTAGGATTTTACAAGATAAGGACACATAATAGATTGGAATAATCCAAACAAGGACCAATAGTTTGTTTTATTATCTTCCTTGATAGTTTCACTTAATGCATCTAGGTTGACAACCACATCTAGACCAATGATTGACTGTTAGATTCAGTTGATCCATTTTTCTGACCGAACCCGACATAGTGATTCTTGAATAGATACATAGTATGTGGCAATAGATATTCCCCATTAGATTTAGTTATACACAATGTGTAATCGATCTAAAATTGACACCATACCCATATCCCATCAACAGAAGTCTAAATCAATCTACTTAGTTTAAAAACAAACCTTTTAGAGTTGCGTGAGGAATCCAATTCTATGTTCCGATTTCTAGACCACAAGCTATTTCCATCTATTTCCAGTGGGATATATCCTCGAAATACACTATTATGTGTACATTTATAGTAGTTCTATTAGGATTAATATATGTTTCTAATATCAACATGCTTGTGTAGAATCAATGATGCTACATGATCTGATTATACCTCACAAGCCACTATATACTATTTCACATAAACTATTTTTGTACATGAAACAAAACTTATTTTTAGGTATAAAAAGTGAATTTAATTTAATTGTTATTATTATTATTTATATAATGGAATAAATATATCTTTGACCATGGTTAAATAACCAAATTCCTTTTGCAATTATGAACAAAATGACCTCAAAACAGCTTACACGATGTGAACCAATTACGTATTTAAATATCTCATTGAAATTAAAGAAATAAATTGTTTAATGGTATATAAATAAACATACCAAAGGTTCTTAAAAATTAAAAAATTAATATTATTTTATTTTAAAGGAATTAATGGACATACATAGAAATTCTAACCTAAGGGTATGGAGTTTTTTTAACAAATTTTCCATTCGTTGGATTATACTTATACCTCATTGAATATGTAATTCCATTATTATGTGTGAAATAACCATTCACTATACTATATTTTGAATCATTTTTTTACAATTGTTACACATAATAACTTCATTTATTAAATTCTAACTCCACTGATGTGATCGTTTAAGGGTTATTTATTTTAATATTATTTCTTAGAGACATATTATGTATTATTCACTAACTTCCTTTTATATACAGTATCTATTTAATATTGAGAAATTTTATCATGAATGAATATTTAATCATGATATTTAATATTCCTATGAAAATACCTTTTTATGAGATATTTTTTCAAATGTTATAAAACTTTCATGGATTTTCATTGCCCCAAATTCAGTTCATTGAGACATAATACATGTTATGTACCATTTTCTCTTTTAAATGGGGTATATAATTCCCCTTGAACACATTTTTGTGGAATCATTCATCGATATTTTGGGGTTTACCTAATCTCTTCAGGATTCTTTATTCAATGAATTTTTTGATTCATGAATTACCCAAGTCGTAGGGTGTTTTCATCTCAACTTTCTTAATTTGAAACAAATTTTTATTTATGCACCTATATTAATTTATATATTTTATACTAAAAATCCAGTCATATAAAATCATTAAATGGTTTTTGTCCTATTTTTATCAACGCTTTTAAAAAAATTAACTAAACTCTTCCTCTATATTATTTATCTTATTTCAATAATTTAATTTTTAAAACATAAATGATTTATTAAAGTTATTTTTCATGATCCCTGAAATTTTTTATAAGGTTTTAAAATGAAATTTCAAAATATTTACAGCATGGATCAATTTTAACTCTCATTAAAAAAGTTTTAAAAGGATGTGAATGTTAAAAATTTTATGAAATAAATTTATTTTCACACGATCATAACTTTTATTTTGATTGAAGCCTATTTTACAATATTCAATGATTATTTTAACAGATAATATTTTTCCCATTATTTTTTGAATTTTAATTTTATAAAGTTTCCAAAAAATGGTAGTTTCTCTTATTTTTAATGAATATGTTAAATTTATATTTTATATATTTTTTTATCTATGGTATTAAATTTTAATTATTTCTATTCTTCTCAAAGAATGTTAGTTTATGATTCAATCCATATTACATCACTACAAGGATAACAATTATTTTTTAAAATATATTATCATGAAACCAATTTCTTTTTTATGGTTGAATCAAGATATATAAAGAATGTGAGATTTTTTAGATGTAAGATAATAAAAATAAAAGATTCCATATATTATATTAATTTATCATACATTGGAATTTTTGATGATGATGGGTGAGGCCAATATATCTCGTGATCATATGTGAACCTGATATAGATTGTATGATGGATGACAATGATATACGACTGTAATGCATTGGGTAGTGATTTTGGCCTTTAATGGAATGAAGTAGGGAGTTAACTAGAAGAATTTAACCTCTATATTCAATTATATACTAGTTTTTTTGACATGATTTTACATGGGTGATGGAGATAACATTCCAAGAAACCATCATGGTTGATCTTTTATTTCTATCAGTTTTAATGGTTTCATTGTTCAAGATTGACATCACATGGATCATGATTATTGATAATTATGACTCTAACCTTTGTTAATTATTTATTCCTCATCACATGTTTATTGATATAGGTTGTGATGGGTATTGATTATCTAATGTAATTATAATCCACCTTTTATATGTTTTGATAAAAATATTCTCAATTTATTCTCAACAAAGATGTTGAACTTTCAATGACTATTTATACCCTTATTGAGTATTGAAGACCTCCATTATTATATGTATTTTCTTCCGGTTGTGAGAAAGTTATTACGTAAGATATTTAGAAAAGGATTTAATATGGTTAATGATGATGACATAATTAAAAATTAGAATATTTGGGTATGGTGGAAATAATTATCACTTAAAGAAATGGGTATTATTATGTATGAGTTTTTCATAATTATCTATAACTATAAACCAAAATGGTTGTTGGTTATGTAAGTGATCCATCATTTACATTTGATGTTTTATGATTTGGTTGGAAAAAGGGTCATGTTTATCAGTATGAAATCCAAAATTTTGATAATTATATTTTTTTAACTGGTATCATATGTGTAGGTTTGGGGATATTACAGTTTTGAGCAAATAGAGACTTATGTATATTTTTTTATTTGGTTGATTTCATAGGACGTTATCTTCAAAGTTTTGATACTATTATGGGTTTATAATTTTATGCTTGATCATATGTTAAATATAGAAAATTACTTTTTTATGGTCATGAATTCTAATAACATTAATTTATTTGAACCATTTTCTGGGTTTTATAAAATATACTCAATTCAAATAATTATGGCATATTATATATAGAGTTCACCTAGATGGTTGAAAATTGATTTTATTAGAAGGTAATATTTTTAGAGATATTTATGATTTAACTAAGAATAACATTTTATGTTAGTATCAAATGGAGATTATTTTTATTCTATTCATGTTTAAAACGTTTTATTATTATTTTGGGATTAATGTTATTTTAGTAAAAACATAATTTGAATTGTTTTATAGATTAGATATTTATGAAATTATATAAGATAAAAATTATGTTTTATTTTTTATGTATGGGATATTAATGTTTTACATCATTTTATAAAGGTATATTTTGGACTTATCATATAATGTGATAACTATTTTGGTTTTATTAGAGACTTAATGAATATTCTTTCATTATTTTATAAAACTCATGGTCCATTTTAGGTTTATTATATTTCATAGGGCATTAACTTTATTCTTATCATTTGGTGTAAAAGATGATATAAAGGAGGAAACTAATTGAAACACACAACCAAAGGATAAAATTTTATTTATGGATTTATATAAAATCTAGTAATAATTTTTCTTTATATTCTTATTGTACATGGTAACCAAATTCATCAAATCATAGAAATGGATCATGAAATAAAAAGTTACTCTATTAAATTATTTTATGATGAATTGATTAACCTTTTAATCAATTATTTATTTATTGTTTTGTGGGAAATTATATTTCATGTGATCATATTCCCTAACATGCTATATTATTCTTAAGATGATATTCTTCCTCTACGCTATCCTGATTTTTGTTATCGTATAATATTATCCCTATACGGGTACAAAATATATGTTGTTTAATGTAAAATTTATTTTTCCAAATTCCCCCTTCAAATTTATTTTTTATAAAACATTTTTATGATAGCATTTTTAAAAAAATATATTTTTAAAATAATATTAAAAATGGTTTTCATTTCATTATCATATGTTTTGTATTTCATTCCTTATAATTTATGATACAATTTTTTTAGGAAATTTTTATTGGAAAAATGATAAATTTTTTATGAGGTAATTTATTTAAAGGGTTAAAATTTAAAATACGCTAATTTTAAGATAATACTATTATTGATCTCTTATACGACACACAACACCATTATTTAGAGACTGTGAAATATTGTTATCTAAATGATAATTTTATACAATAGTCATTTAATTGGTGTATATTTATAGTAGAAACCACATTGTAATATATATGTATATATATACAAAGAAAAACGTCCCACACAACAAAAATTTATTGACTAATGCATAATAAATGGGCACTCGATTTTTAGTAAAGTGATTTTATGCTTCATAAATACATTTTACTTCAAAAATATATTTTTATTTTTTTAAATGATTATTATTATATATTTATACAAATATTATAAAATTTATTTCATAAAAATTATATCATTATTTAAATCATAATATAAATATTTTTGTATGGTGAAATTTTAGGATTTTACTTAAAAGAATGACATTTCTGTGAGTAGTGAAAATACCATTTTTATGAAAAAATGTCCTATATAGTGATGTATTTATAAAGTATTATTTTTTAATAGGTTTTAAAAATAAATTAGTTCCTCATTATTATGAATAATTTAACTAATTCAATTTTAAAAAAAAATTATGCTGAATTCTGTTTTAGAAAAATATTTATACTGAAAAAGCATTTTTATGGAAAACCAATTCTTATCTTGTATTGTGGGTCTATTTTAAAAGTAATTTATACCACTTATAGGAATTTAATTTGATTAAATTGATTACGTATTGGGAATTATAATTTCAAGTATTTTTAAATAGTACAACTATATTATTAGTTGTAGTGAATAGTAATCTTGGTAAGTATTTTTCATCTTATAAAGGGTAAATCCTGTATTTATGATTAAAAAATAAGAGGGAGGTATTTACGATTAAAAATAAAATGAACATGCATTCAAAATATATGTTACACCTAAAATATTTGTATTAAATGTGATTAAACTGAACATACTTGGTAAATATTGAAAGATATGGAAACTGGATGTCATTTCTCTTTGATAATGGCCATAATATAATTTTATGTAAAGAATAAATACAAAATGTCACTTATTTTGTTTTAAAACATATAAAATTTTATGAAATTGATAATAAATGTTATGAGCTGTTATAAAATATTATTTTTAAAATTATTAAATTGTTTTAATATTAATTTTTTTTCAATTATTATTTATCAAATAATTAGTTCCAATGGTTCCATAATGTCGATATTGTGTTTGTGCAAGCAGTAGAAAAGTCAAGAAAATGATTATAAAATATCTAAGAATTTTTTTTGTTAAACGTGTTACATAATGTTTTTAGATAAATAAAATGTGTATTTAGATATATTAAATTTTATTTTCAAACTACCTTAGGTATTTTTATTTTTTAAATTCAAATGTGTGAATAGTTCTAAAAATGGTACTAATGGCATTTTAGGATAAATGATTTTTATTAAATACATTAAAATTAATTAAAATTTATATTTGGACATTTAAATAAAATTTGGTCTATCATATCATCCATTTACCATTTATGGGTCATTTTCACTAATATAGTTACTTTCTAGGCCCACATAGAGAAAAAAAACATTATTATTATGGCAATCATTAAAAGATTTATTTGGATGTTAACAATATAAAATAATGGTTACATGATAACATAACATAAAAATAATAATTAGATAATAATGTTTTGACTTATATTTATTCTATATTCAAAATATATCAATTCTGTTCCGTTTTTACTTGAAAACAATTATAAATTAACTAAATACTTTAAGTAATTTCATGTGTGCCCCTATATTTACTTATAAGGCGACATCAACTCTCCTCTCTTCCTTAATATTTGGTAGACTCTAATATCTTATAATATATACCCAAATAACTTTCTATAACCTCTAATAAATTCATAGATGTATTTCTTTAATTAAAGGACTATCCTTTGGGGTGAGACAAATGTGGTCCTATAAGGAGTAGGTAATCATCTTAAATGACTGTTTTTATTTTACTTGTACTTATACCTCAAATTATTTCCTAAATATTCCAACAAAATAACATCACTATCTACAATATAATTATTTTTAATTATTTTAATGAAATAACTTTACACGTTTAATTTTTTCATCAAATGGGAAATGAATGTATAACTCATGTGTACATGTGGACCACCCCTTGACAGAGTGATAACATTTATATTTCCTCACCGTAATAGATGAATGGTTTTTAGGATAGATTGAATAAATATATATATATATTATTAATTAAATAACAATAATTCTAAAAATATAATATATCATGTATCTTCATAAAATTTCAATCATTGAAAATGGAATCATTGCACATGCATACATATGAACAACTGACACAATGTAACAATGTACATCATTTTTCAAAAAACACCTCTCATGGATTTTCATGGGGATCAATTTAATGAATTTATTTATTTTTAATAATTTTATAAAGATTATTGAAATATAGTTATTTTTATTTTGTTCTGTGGATGGATTAAGATGATTTTCATTGAGATTATCATGAAATACAATTCTTTTCAATGGATAAATCAAGATATAAAAAATACGTATTTTTCTAAAAAAATTGATGTTGCTAATGAAAGTGTCCATATGTTGTATTCATGTTCATTAAATAGATATTATTGATGTTGAAGTGTGCTGAAATTATATCTCATGATGATGAGTGAGACTAATATAGATTATACATTGGGAGAGCCAGATATAGCTATCTAATTCATTCTATGAGGTTTCATCTTCGTTTATGTGTGTCTTCATATCATTTTTATGTCATTTATGATTTCATTCCATTGATTTACATTTCTATTGATTTTATGGTGTGTTAATTATTATGCTATATCCTCTTTTGGTAATTTATTATCAATTATATAAATCTTTTTATATGAATTTATGAATATTTTTTCATATTTACATTCATTTGTATAGATTTTTACATATTTATGTTTAAATATTTTTATATCATATATGTGTAAATATATACAGAAATATTTATATTTACTTATTTATATATTTATTATATTAATGAGCTACTATATATGTTTGTGTTTTAATATATATTTATATAACATAATTGCGTGTTTATATATATTTATGAAAAAAATTTATATGAATACATTTTTATAGATATTTATTTCCATTAATTATATTATTATATCATAATTTATTTTTTATTCAATTATTTATTATTTATTCTTATTTATTATCATATTATTTATTTATTATTGTTTTTTATTTGTTGATTTATTTTTTATATTTAATATTTAATATTTATTTTTTCATTATTATTTTATTATTTTAATATTTATATATTATAAATTTAGTTTTTATTTATTTTATATTATTTTGCATTTATTTATTTTTTATTTATTTTTTATACATTAGTTATTAATTTATTTTTAATTTTTCATTATTTTATTATTAATTTACTATTATTTTATAATTATTTTTTCATTAACATCTTATTTATTATTTATTGTTTATTAATTATTAATTATTAATTTATTTATCTATTTATTGTTTTTTATTAATTAATTCTTATTATTTTATTATTTATACATTAATTATTAATATATTTTTAATTTTTTCATTATTTGATCATAAAATTTTAAATTAATTGTTAGCGTATTATTAACTACTTATTTATTATATATTCATTATAAATTATATATCTATTATTTATTTTATCATTATTCATAATTTATTATTTATTATTTAAAATCTATTATTTATTAATTGATTATTTATTTATGATATATTAATTTAATTTTTATTTAATTTATTATTTACACATTACTTATTTATATAATATATAGAATATTTATTATATATTATATATTATATATTATATATTATATATTAATCATTATTTACTATTTATTATTTACTATGTATTATTATTTATTATTTAAAATTTACTATTTCCAAATTATTTTTTTATTATATATATATTATTCATTTATAATTTATTTATTAATTAGTAATTTGTACTTAGTAATTATTCAATATTAACAATTACTTAGAAAATATAAAACATAAAATATAAAATATTTGTTATTTGTTATTTTTTGTTGATTATTGATTAATCATTATTGAATACTAATTATTTAGTTTATATCTATTTGTTATGTATTATTTGTTTTTCCAATTTATATATATATATATATATTAAATTCTCTTTATTCACCATAAGAAGAGCATGTTGGAGTGGTAAAATCATTGGAGAATAGACAAGGGGTATGGGTTTGAAATCTTACCCAACCTAAAATTTTTATATATGGAATGCGCTTGTGCATGTTCCTGGTAATATACCCAATACATAATTTCTATATATGGCATGTGCATGTTCATGGTAATATATAGTAAATATTTTATAAGAAATGAATAAATAAAATAAATAATAAAATAAATAAATTATGAAAATAAATAAAATAGTAAAATAGTAAAATAATAATATAATAAAATATTAAAATAATTACATAATTAAATAAAAAAATTCCTCTTCTAAATCATTAATAAACTATTTAACCTGTAGCTAAATCATTTTCCAATGGTTTTGAAAAAATACCATTAATTGATTGCCATCGCACAATTTAGCGGCAGTTAAACCTCTGCTAAACAAAAAATAAGTTGTTGTGAAATGCCTTGTTTGGCATATTTTTTTTCTAGTACGAGTGATGAAAATGATGTTCCTAGAGAAAAAGACTCTTTATATATTCTTTCTCTATGTTTTAATGGTCTATTGATGAAAATTAGCATCACATGGATTATGGTTATTGATTCTTTTAGCTATAGCCTTGGTTAAAAACATTTAACATGACATATGTTTAATGATCTTGGATTTTACTTACATGAATTTTCTTTTGTAATGATGATGCACCAATGTTATGTTCTCTTACCCTTATTATTATCATGTTCTTAGTGAAGATATTCAATTACTAGTGCCTTTATGTATCCTTAATGAATATTTGATCTCATCTTTCTTTTGTTTTTTTCTTCAGGTTATAAATATATATTTTATGTATGATATTTATAGATGGGCTACATGTGGGTAGTGATGGATATTTAATGTGGAATAAGGAAAGCTTGGTATAAAAGAAAAAATTCTAACTTAATGACACATGTATTATTAAATAATAGTTTTTCTTAATTTTATAAAACTCTAAAGGTAAAAGGTCAGTGGGTTTGTAAGTTATCTAATATTTTCATTTGATATTGAATGTTTTGGATGATAATAATTAGGTCGATTTTATTAGTATCAAATCCTAAAATGTTATGATTATTTTTTGAGAACAACATCTGGAAGTGCTGGTTCGGGGATGAAATTGTTATTGTTAGATTAGGTTTTAGACAACATCGGATATTTGGATGTCTTCATATATAGTTAATTTAAGATATATATAAATACCATAATGGGTTTTTATGTTTATGGTTGATCATATGTTCACTCAAGAAAGATCCATTTTATGGTCATGTGATATTTTATGTAACATCCCAGATCCAGGTACCACTCCACAGGTGCCCCGAACCCGGTTGGTCACATCACCTCAAGCACATTTCCCCAAACACCAGAGGCTGCCGACTTACAAGGAGGGCCCAGGTCTGATAGTGGGGAAACTATTCTCTCATTTGTCCAAGTGTAGCGCAGCGGAATAGAAAAATAGCATACAATAAGTGGAAGAAGTATCAGTATATATATAACTGAAATAGATAACTAATGTAAAAGGAAACCAGCAGTCACATATAAAAAGATGAATCATGTCACTATTCTATAAAAACATCCAAAACAGGTTATACTACAGTACAATACAACATAAGTACAAGTATAGAAAAAGAAAACAGAACAACCAGTGACATCGTGAGCCTGAGCTCGGTCCCATGCTCCCCAACACCTCAGAAACACTCATGTACCTGTATAGGGACACTTTCCCTTATCCATACCTAGAGAAATATAAACTTTTTAGGCCGAAGACATGATGAAAATAGGGTGTGAGAAATAAATCCCAGTAGGCACCCACCAAAGATCTGTGCCCAACAGTCAGTGTAAGTGTGCAACAGGAGTGTGCAGTAGTAAATGCAATAAACTAAGAAGTACTCAAAAGTAACTAACTTTACCAGTTATTTTTCCATTTTAATATTAATTTAATCATTCAATAGTAGGAAAACAACATAGTGTATTTCTAAGTAAATAGTCAGTGTCCTCAAGCACGTAAACCCTTAACCTCTAGTAAAGAGAATCGAAACCCAGAGGAATCTTCCCACAGGCATATCGAATAATTCCCACAGGCTTATGAGGTGTCGCCCACAGACACAGAATCTACTACCCACAGGCATGAAAGAAGTTTCCCCCAAGCTGAACATAGCACTGCCCACAGACTAATCACAACACTACCCTCAGGCTAAATAAGTAACCGGTCTATTCCCAAAAAATAATAAGAAATTTATATACATTTTCTCTCAAGGAAATTTAAGACATTCTAAAATCACGGTATACCCTCGGGTAACCTCTCCAAAATGCTAAAAAGAGGAACGCACCCCAAGGGTGGTCCAGGATCCAAGCAGAAATACCAAACAACAGTTATACATGTTCATTAAACAACGTATGCAATTATAGGTATTTAATTATCCAAGGCCTCAGCCATACAAAACCACATTCATGGGCGCGTATCCCAACGGTACACAAATTCACCACAGCAGTTAGAAATAAACACTAGACCACCTACCTCGATTGCCCCTGATCGATATACATGATCGATGCTCCCCGAAACAACCAAGAATGACGTAAATCTGAGGTAGAAGAAAACTCATTCAAAAATAAATAACTCCCATTATAGGAAGAATTAGTAAGAGATATGCAAGGAGAAGGTAGAACTCACCCGTGTGGTTCCAATGAGATCGAAGGATGCGAAATCGGATTCCTGGTGCTCGATCGGTTGATCGTCAAAGATTTGGTCGTCCTCCCGAGCTCTCCTCAGGTTCTAAGATTCCTCTCTAAACAGAGGAGGCTACTGCCCAATTTAATCCAAAAAAACATACCTCACGGCATGTATAATTAATTTTTTAAAATGTTCCTCTAGTGGCTTCTCGCCAGCATGGCACTGTTCATCTATCGACATGACTACACAGCGTGTATTCCCTAGCACACGTCATAGACTGTCACTCAGCCGGACACCGCCTAACTATTTTCCTGCCGACTGACTACATGGCGTGTAAATACCCACTACACGATGTATAGTTGGTTTTTACACCCATCATCGTTGACCAACAACACACCCTATGTACTTCTTAGACACAACCAAAGTACACCGCGTGTGGAAAAGTACACGGCGTGTAGTCACAAAATTTAGGGTTTTCTCTCATTTTCATTATTTTCTAAAAAATAATTAAGTAAAGAGAAAAGAAGAACTCATAAATCAAGAATAATAATCATGTTCTTACAAACTTCCCCTCTTAAAGCAATTCGTCCCCGAATTTCCCCTTCCAAGGGTGGTGAAGATAATGCTATGAATAACTCTGGTCACTGAGCACATACGTCAGTCTCCCGCTCCCAGGTTTTGTCCTGCACTTGGCCATGCTTCCATAGCACCCGTATCGGAGGAACTAACCAGTCTCGGAGAACCTTTGTCGTCCTATCCATGATATGAATTAGATGCTCCTTAAAGGACACATCTACCTAAATCTCATCCTCCTCGGGCTGAAAGACGTGAGACGGGTCTGAATGATAATGGTGCAACTGAGACTCATGGAAGACGTCGTGCTTGTCCCGGTACCTCTGCGGTAACTTCAACTGATAGGAAACTGGCTCCACTCTCTCCAGAATCTCAAATGACCCCACATACCTCGGTGAATGTTTACCTTATCTCTTGATCTGTCTATGTCCCAACCTCGTTGAAGCATGCAGGAAAAGCTGATCCCTGACCACGAACTCTAAGGGTCGTCTATGGCGATCAGCATAATATTTCTGATGAGACTACATAGTATCCATCCGCTTCTGAATCAACTAGACCTGCTCAGAAGTCTCATGCACCAGCTGTGGTCCCAGTAAAGCTACCTCTCCTCCCTCCAACCAGCACAAAGGTGATCGGCATGGCCAACTGTATAATGCCCCGTAAGGTGCCATCTCAATCGTTTCCTGAAAACTATTATTATAGGAAAACTCGACCAGGGGTATGTGCTTCTCCCAAGACCACCAAAGTCTATGATGGATTCACACAATATTTCCTCAAGGACCTGTATCGTACACTCTGACTAGCCATCAGTCTGAGGGTGGTAAGCTGTGCTCAGAAGCACCTGTGTACCCAGTGCCCTCTGAAAACTCTTCCAGAAACGAGATGTAAAACGGGAGTCCCTATATGAAAAGATAGAATAGGGGACCCCAGGAAGATGTATGATCTCTCGGATATACTACTTCCCAAGATCATCAATACTGAAGATCTCCTTGATCGGAAAAAAGTGAGCTACCTTTGTGAGTCTGTCCGGAACAACCCACATGGAATCATTTCCTCGAGATGACCTCGGAAACCCAGTCACGAAGTCCATCACGACGTTATCCCATTTCCACTCCAGAATGGGTAACTACTATAATAGTTTGAAAGACCTCTGATGCTCTGCCTTCACATGCAGACAGGTGGAACATCTCATAATAAAACCAGCTATCTCTCTTTTCATACCTGACCACCAATACTGACACCTCAAGTCACAGTACATCTTGGTAACTCCGGGATGCACAACCCAATTTAAAGCATGAAACTCCCGCATCAACTCCTTGTGTATATCCCATGGAACCCAAAATCATCCATGGAAATGCAGTACATCATCATCACATATCGTCCACCCAGTAGGAGGGTCCTCACTTGCCACCGACTCCCATAGAACTAGGTCTTATGAATCAGATAGTTGTCTCATACTCACTCTATACAGGAGGGTATAAGTCACAAATAAAGATGAAAGATAGGTTTGCCCCTAACTATCGTGCACCTACAAATGCATTCGAGAGAAAAAAATCCTTAAGATGACATTCACCTCTGGCCTCATGAACCTCCTGTGTCTGAGTCTTCCTGCTCAGTGCATCAGCAACTACATTACCCTTACCAAGTGTATAGGCAATCTCAAAATCAAAGGATTGTGGGTACTCAACCCAACTCCCCTATCTCAGATTCATGTTACGCTGAGTAAATATATACTTGATACTTTTGTGGTCAGTGAAGACAACAAAATGATCTCCCGAATGATAGTGTCTCCAACAGCGCAACGTATGAACAACTGCAGCCAACTTGAGATCATGTGTCGGGTAATTCCTCTCATGTGGCATCAACAACCGAGAACCGTACGCAACAACTCGATCGCCCTGTATCAACATTGCTCCCAGCCTAATAACTGATGCATCACAGTAAACTGTATATCTTTTCCCTTCTCTAGAAGTACTAGGACTGGTGATGATGTCAACCTTCCTTTCAGATCCTTAAAGGCTGTCTCACAATCTTCCAACCAAACCAACGTCACACCCTTCTTAGATAGACCCATCAACAGTGATGCTAAGTGAGAGATGTCCTGTATAAAGCACATGTAGTAACCAGACATCCCTAAGAAACTTCGTATCTCAAACACATTCTTAGGCTGATCCCAGGAAACTACTCCTCTCACCTTCTCTGGGTCCACGACAACACCTGCCTCTGAGATTATATGACCCAGGAAGTGGATCTGGTCCATCCAAAAGTGGCATATTAAAAGTTTAGCATATAGTTGATGCTCTCTCAGTGTACTCAATATGATCTCAAGATGGGTGGCATGGTCATGTCGAGTTAGAGAGTACACCAAGATATCGTCCAAGAATACTACCACAAAAGAATCCAGATACGGATCGAACACACGATTCATCAGATCCATGAAAACTGCTGGCACGTTCGTGTGTCCAAACAGCATAACCAAGTACTCGTATAGACTATACTTACTCCGAAAAGCTGTAAGTGGTTTGTCCAATGGTCTCACGTGCAACTGATAATATCCCGATCTCAAGTCAGTCATCGAGAACACTCGTTCCCCAGAAAGTTGATCAAAAAGATCATCAATCCATGGTAAGGGATATCGGTTCTTGACCGTCAATTGCTTCAACTTCCGATAATCCACACAGAGACTGAGGGTACCGTCTGCCTTCTTCACAAAGAGGACCAGCGAACCACAAGGACAAGTACTAGGTCGGATGAAACCCTTTGACTGTAACTCCTCTAACTTTCTCTTGAGCTCCTACAACTCTGGTGTAGCCATCCTATAAGGTGTAATGGACACCGGTGCTTCCCCTAGCACAAGCTCAATAGAGAAATCCACCTCACGCTCCGGAGGTAGACCAGGAAAGTCATCCGGGATGACATCCTTGAAACGATAAACCACTGGAGGGAAATCCACCTAATAGGTCCCCTAAACATCCAGATATAAAATCGCAATCTAGTCTATGCCTCCACCTCACCTGCGATGCTCTGGTCCAGCTCGACTCTCCTGAACATCTCATTCACCATTTCATAGAAACTCTCCGCCCTCCGGTGACTTGAATCGCACCCAGTGACGATATAAAGTCTACAAAACCTCGAAATGGAACCAACCAGTCCATCCTGAGAATGAAGTCATAGATTTTCATCTCTAAGACATAGAGGTCTCATAGAAAGTGACACCCACCAACCTCAAGGGGACACTCCTTGAACTGACGCACACATGTCGTTCTCATTCCCAACAGAGTGTCTAGAATCATAACACCGAAAGAAAAGAAAAATAGAGCTCAAGGATCTTCACATTGAAAACAGATATGAAACTATGTGTAGCACCCGTATCGAAAATTATTGAAGATAAAACAAGAGATACTAGAATAGTACCTCTGATAGTAGAAGTTCTGGGATCCTGCTCTAGTTGAGTCTGTTTCACTGCATATGCATGCCCATTGTCGTGGCCCTGCGACATAGACTAGCTACCCTAAGTTGTCCCGCCCTGCTGCCTCTGAGATCCTGGTGTCTGGCTACCATGGCCATGACCACAATCTCTGACTGCACGCCCTAACGTATTCCAGTTTCCCTACTAAAAAAAAGTTGATGGTCCTGCTCCCGCACGCGGAGTCTGCACAGAATCCATCTCACTATCCACTGGTGGGAACGCCCTGCAAAAGACTTGCAGATGAACCATCCTGCAGCAAGCTCGGCATTCCACTAGGTCATGTGGACACTACGGTCTCTTGTGCTCCTCCTTACCACACTGGTAGAACATGACCTGGCCACCTGAAACATTCTTATGGATGGTACTTCCACTGTGAGAGAATTACATCTGTCTCTTCCTCTTTCCATTAGAAATAGTACTAGAAACCGGTGGTGAACCGCCCTGGCCCACACCAGTAGCCTCCAGCAGGTTCCTCTCTGTAATCAGCACCTGGTTCACAATAGCATGTACTATCGGAAACCTGAAAATGTTTACCAGTGATAGGATGTCAAATCGAAGACCATTCTCAAAGAGTCTGGCCCTCAACGTCTCATCACCCACCAGAACGGGTGAAAAACACAGAAGCTCGGTGAAACGAGTAGAATAATCCATCACCAATATAGCACCCTACTGCAGATTCATGAACTCTCGAGCTCTATCTTCCCTCAAAATCTCTGGGAAGAATAAGTCATTGAAATCTATTGGAAATTATTCCCACGCCATTTCTCTGTGATGCTCTGACTGGGTGGTAACAACTCACCACCTCTTGGCGGAATCACGCAGCATATACGTTGCGAGCTTGACCCTCCACCCGGGAGGCGTCTCAGGATGCTTGAAAATAGTCTGCATAGAATCCAGCCAAGACACCGTAGCCTGTTGTCCACCATCCTCTGAAAACGTAGGCAGATGTTGCTTCTGGAATATATGAGTCATCTCAGCCATAGATGTGGAAGCCGACAGTTCTCCCTGAAAGGTCTGCATGAACCGCATAATGCCTTCACAGAACTGCGCCTTTACGCATGTGTTCAGTATAACGGCTGGCACCATATCTGGCATTACATGAGGATCCACTGGTAGCCCATGGCCTACCATCTCTAGAGTAAAATCATTGCCGCTCTCCTGGTGTACAATGCGTGGTCATCTTGGTGGCATGGATCTATAAGGTCAAACACACACCTTAGATCAAGATTATCAAAGATCGAAAAATGAGGGGACCAAATAGAGAAAAAGAGGAAGAAGGCATTTCAATATTTTCAAAACAAGACTACACAGCGTGTATAATAACAACACGGCGTGTACTTGACTTCTCTTCCCCTACTTGGGTCCTTCTACATGGCTATGACACACGTCTTCTATTGAACAAAACTACATAGCGTTTTTATAACTACACGACGTGTATGGTGTAATTTTCCAACTGCTCGGGTCATTCGTGACACGACCGACTACTCGGGTTGACACCACACAATGTGTTACACCTGTACACGGCGTGTACACCACCCCGTTTCCCATCCACATGGCCAAGTCCACATGGTCTCCCATCGGTAAGGACTAAACGGCGTGTCCCTCTGGTACATGGTGTGTTCAAGATGAGGTAACTTTGACCCGTGTTTTTTATCTACAAGGTCGGGTCCCCAGGTCAGACTACATAGCATGTTCCATGGTGGAAACAGCGTGTATACCTCAAGGTCTCCTCCGTCCGTGTTGTTAGTTACATGGGGAATTCGGGTCATCACTACATGGTGTGTATAGCCTGTACACGGCGTGTTTTTTCCAAGCATTTCCCTTCCCCATGTCCCCACCCACACGGTCCATGACACTGGAAGAGACTAAACGGCGTGTACTTAGGGAACACGACGTGTACCTAAATTTTTTTCGTTTCGTCCCAAACAGAAGAACACACGATGTGTGTTCGTAGAACAACATGGCATGTATCATGGTTTTTCCTGACATTATGCCTTAGATACTTCTCCAGTACCGAGAGAATATAGAAAAACAACACCTAAGTGCCAAATTCCTATCCGTGAGGGCCCATACTCCCCTCGAATCAAAGTCTGGTATCTTATATGTGTTATAACAAGAAAAACAGTCGATGATCCACCAAATTCCGGTCAATGAGGGTCCATACTCCCCAAAAACCAATGTTTGGCATCCATCCTATCAACATTCTCACATAAAAAGACCATATCACTTAGTAGGTATTATCAAAGCAGCTATTATAACAGTATGATTTTCTTGCACAACAACATGCAATTTAAAATGAGCCTACACGGCATGGAACTATTCATGGCATGTGATTTATAGCATGTGGTTAAATAATGCATGAGATGGAATACCCTCATATCATTATGATGCAACTAAATAGAACCCAAGGATTAAATATTAGAAGTACAACCACAAGTGTGTAACCCAACGGTGAAATCAAATCAACTATAAGATTTGAAAAAATCAGAACAAAATTGCAAAAATACAAGGTAGACTGGCTTTTCCCTATACACGGGTTAGCTACACCTGGTCACAACTTATTACCAACCACTGTTCCTTCCCTATCCCTGACTAAGTCTCCAAATAGTAAGTCAAAGAAAAAAAACCCCTCTGATACCACTTTGTAACGTCCCGAATCCAGGTACAACTCCACGGGTGCCCCGAACCCGGTTGGTCACATGACCTAAAGCGCATTTCCCCAAATTCCAGAGGTTGTGGACTAGCAGTGTGGTCCCAGGTCTAATAGTGGGGAAACTATACCCTCATTTTTCAAAGTGTAGCGCAGTGGAATAGATAAATATCATACAACAAGCGGAAGCAGAACCAGTATATATATAAATGAAATTGATAACTAATGTACAAGGAAAATCAAAAGTCACATATATGAAGATGAAAAATGTCACTATTCTACAAAAACAGGAAAAAGAGGTCACACTGCAATACAATACAACTGATGTACATGAACAGAAAAGAAAAACAGAACAGGCAGCGGCATCTTGAGTCTGAGCTTGGTCCCATGCTCCCCTACAACTCAGCAACACTCATGTGCCTGTATATGGACCATTTCCCTTATCCATACCTGCAGAAATATAATCTGTTTGGGCCGAAGACATGACCAAAACTTGGTGTGGGAAATGAATCCCAGTAGGTACCCACTAAAGATCTGTGCCCAACTGTTACTGTAAGTGTGCAGCAGCAGTGTGAATTAGTAAATGCAATAAACTAAGCAGTACTCAAAAGTAACTAACTTTACCAGTTATATTGCCATTTTAATATTCATTTAAACATTCAATAGCAGGAAAACACAACAGTGTATTTCTAAGTAAATAGTTAGTGTCTTTATGCACGTAAACCCTTAACCTGAGGTAAAGAGAATCTAATCCCACAGGAATATTCCCACATGCATATCAAATAATGCCCACAGGCTTACGAGGTGTCTCCCATGGGCACAGAATCTACTACCCACAGGAATGAAAGAAGTTGCACTCAGGCTGAACAGAGCACTGCCCACAAGCTAATCACAACACTGCCCTCAGGCTAAAAAAGTATTCGGGCCATGCCCAACATATAACAAGCAATTTATATACAATTCTTCTCAAAGAAATTTAATACATGCTAAAATCACGGTATACCCTCGAGTAACCTGGTCAAACGGCTAAACAGAGTAACACACCCCAGGGGTGGTCCTGGATCCAAGAACTGATCCCAAAAAATAGTTATACATGTTAATTAAACTACCTATGAAATTATAGGTATTTAATTATGCAAGGCCTCAACCATAAGACACCCCATTCATGGGCGCGTATCACAACGGTACACAAATTCACCACAGTAGTTGAAAATAAACAGTAGACCACCTACCTCGATTACCCCTGATCGATATACGTGATTGACACTCCCCAAAATGTCCAAGAATGAAATAGATCTGAGGTATAAGAAAACTAATTAAAATGTAAATAACTCCCTTTAGAGTAATAATTGGAAAGAGCTAAGCAAGAAGAATGGATAACTCACCCGTGCGGTTCCAATGAGATTGACAGAGGTGAAATCTATTTCCCGGTGATCGATCATTTGATCCTCAAAGATTCAACCATCCTCTTAAGCTCCCCTCCAGTTCTAATCTTCCTATATGAACAGAGGAGGCTACTTCCTGATTTAATCCAAAAAAACAGACTACACATTGTGTACTATTGGGTACACAGCGTGTAGTTTTCATTTTGTTTAACTGTTCCTCCGGAGGCTTCTCACCAGCATGGCGCTGTTTATCTATCGACATTACTACACGGTAGGTATTCCCTATCTCATGGCATGTACTGTCGCTCAGTTGGCCACCGCCTTACGGTTTGCCTGCCGACTGACTACACAGAGTGTAAATACCCACTACACAGCGTGTAGTCGGTTTTTACACCTGTCATCATCGATCGGCCTACACGCCCTATGTACTCCTTCCTCATGGCCAATGTAGACGGCGTGTGGAAAATTACACAGCGTGTAGTCACAACATTTAGGGTTTTCTCCCATTTCCCTTATTTTCACAAAAATACTTAAGGAAAGATAAAAGAATAGTCATGTACCTCAAGAATAAGAACCGAGTTCTTACATTTTACCTTAATATAATTTGATCATTTTACTTTGTTTTAACAAATATACTCTATTGTAAAAATTATAGTCAATTGTATATTGGGTAAACCATTATGGTTAAAATGTTATTTTTTACAAGGTAATAATTTTTGAGATATTTATGATCATTCTATGGATAAACTTTTATGCTAGTATCAAAAGTTGATTCTTGTTATTTTTTTAATGTTCACAATATTTTATGATTCTGTACTGATTCATGTTATATTGGTAAAAACATATTTTTTGGATTTTTATAGTTTACATATTTATGGATTGTTCTAAGAAAAACCATTGGTGTTATTATTGAATTATTTTAGATAAATTTTTTAAATAATCATACACTACCGGAAGAATGATTTTTCCCAACGCTTCTATACCAACGGTTTGTAAAAACCATTGGTATAGGTACACTTTCCCAACGGTTTGGCAAAACCGTTGGGAAAGCCCATTTTTTGGCCACCTTTCCCAATGTTTTGGCCAAACCGTTGAAAAAGGGTGAATTCTGGACCCCCTTTCCCAACGGTTTGGCCAAACCGTTGGGAAAGGTTAGCCTATCCCAACGGTTTGGCCAAACTGTTGGGAAAGGCTGAATTTTGGACCACCTTTCCCAACGGTTTGGCCAAACCGTTGGGAAAGGGTAGCCTATCCCAACGGTTTTCCCAAACCGTTGGGAAAGGTCCTCCAGTATTCCACCTTCGGCCAAAACCATGAAAAAAATCAAGGGCCTTTCCCAATGGTTTTGAAAACCGTTGGGAAAGGTCCTTGATTTTTTTTGGAATCTACCTATGGAGAACATTATATAAATCAAAATTTAAAATAATTAGAACAATACATATATATATATATATATATTTGTGAAATTATGTTAACAAAAGTCATGTTAGGTTAGTGGTTAAGTCATTCAGTTATAAACTAGAGGTCCTAGGATCAAATCCCACCAGATGTTTCTTTTTTGAAATACATATACCAACGGTTTTGAGAACCGTTGGTATAGATTTTCTAATTACTTATACCAACGGTTTTCGGAACCGTTGGTATAGACCCTATACCAACGGTTTTCCCAAAACCGTTGGTATAGACCTATTGTCATGGCGTACTTGCCAACGGTCCTCCAAAATGTTGGTATAGCCTATACCAACGGTTTGGGGACCTATACCAACGGTTACAAACCGTTGGTATAGGGTATTTTTCCAGTAGTGATATAATGGTTTATTTGTGTGTTATCTTGTAATGTGATAACCATTTTGGTTTTACTAATGATATGAATTATAGTTTTTCATCCCTTGAGATACCTTATGGTTAATAAGAAATGGAATTATTATGCTTCAAAAGGTAAAAATTCATGATCAGTATTTGTGGTAAAACATGAGAACAATGATGAAAATGATTGAAACATTAAACCATTTGATCAATTTTTTGTTATGGATTTGAATAAAATCAATTATATATATATATTTATACATCCTTATATTCTTATTAATGATTTTAAATTAATTAATCAACTCTAAGAAAAATACATTAAAAAAAATTGTATTATTACGATCATTTCGGATGAATTGATTGACTTCTAGATCCATTATTGATTTTTTGTTTTCTGGTAATTAATTTTCTAAGGATCGTGTCCTCAATCTGCCTCAATTATTTCTTAGACATTATTATTTCACCTCTATATCCATTTTTTCACTTACCACTAATGTTATATCAATCAAGGAATCAAATATGTGTTATTTCAGGTAACCTTTATAATTCCAACATTCCATTTTGAAGGGAATTTTTATTAATGTGGGGTTTCAAAAAAGATATTTTATTTTAAAAAATTATATATAAAAGGTTTTCCTTTTGTTATCATATTCCATTTTCCACTATATGGGATTGATTTTTCAAAAATTTTTAAACATTTTTTATTTGATAAGGGAAACAATTATAATGATAAAATTTATTTAATGGGATATTATGTAATACCCCAATATTTTAAGAGAAGACTATGTTTGACAGTTTATACAACATACAACAATGATCCTTAACGACTATGGAAAATAATTATTTAAATTTGACCGTTATAACCATGATGTTGATTAGTGGATACTAATTTGAGTAAAAAAATTATTATATATATATCTCAATTTTTTACTCAATATAAATATTTTGATTTATTCTTAGGAAACAAGCCCTCAATGTTTCGTAATGTAATTTTTTGCATCAAAAATACATTTTCATTAGAAATGTTTTTATTGATTTTATTGAGATAATATTATAATTTATTCATACCACTTATAGAAATTGTATTTCATAAAAAGGATATATATATATTTTTTTAAATATCAAAATTATCCTAGGGTTATGTTTTTTATTTTTGCAAAAGATTTATTTGTATGTGAATAGTGAAAATAACGATTTTATATAAAACTCTCCTTTCAATTCAAGTATTTAAAAATTCACATTTTTATTTGAAATGGGTTCAAATTTTAATTTTTGATTTTTATTAACAAAAATCTAATTAATTTTATTTTAATCTACATTTTGATTAGTATTTGTATAATAACATTTTTATAGTAAAAATGTATTTTTTGGAAAACTAGGTTTAATCATATTTTTACGAGTTTATTTTCTAAATAAATTAAAAAATTTATAAGAAATTAATTTAGTAAAATTTATTATATATTTGAAATATTCATTTCAATATTTATTAATCTATTAAACATTATTGTTGTTAATTATGAATAGTTATTGTGGTAAATATTTATCACCTCGGTAAGGACAAATCTTTTAATTTATGATATAAATAACATGAAAAGGAATTTAAAATATATACTACACTTGAATTATTTCAATTATATGAGTTTACGTCATCCAAAAGTATCTAATATTCAATGATATGGGAATTTGGAGTCATATTTCCTTGATAATTATTTTAATATTATTTTATGTACGAATAAATACAAAATGTCACATTCTACATTTTAATATATAAATTATATTTGAAGTGGATAATGAAATTTATGAGTAATTATAAATAGTTATTTTTATTATTAATGATATCTATGATTGTAATTTAGTTTTAAATTTTAGTGATTAAATAATAACATTAAATTCTTAAGCAACGTCAATGCAGTGCTTGTGCAAGCCGTAGAAAAATCATGTAAATGATTTTAAAAATTATTATTGTAGTATTGTTTAATGATTTATGGTATTCCAAAAAATAATTCAGATAAATATAATATATTTTTATTTTTTTTAATTTTATAAACAAACACCCTTACTATCTCGATATTTTTAGAGTCAATTATTTGAATAGTTTAAAACATTATATTAATAGTATTTTAGGTAAAATAATATTTTATTAAATGATTTTAAAATCATAAAAACACTATCATTGGATATGTTATGGGATACGGTCTATAATACCAACCATATACAATTTATAGGTCATCCTTCTTTATTTAGGGACTTTACTGAACCCTAAAATAATTATTTCTATTATAGTAATCACTAAAAGGGTTAATGAGTGGTTAAAACAAAGATATTTGGGTTAAAACAACTCATAAACTAGTATAAATTTTATTTTATTAGTGTATTTTTTATTATATATATCTATAATTCAAAAAATATCAATTGTATTCACTTAAGCGGGAATGATAAATTGTATTACATTAATACTTTATGTAATTCCAAGAGTTCCCTCTCCCCACTTACAAATAGTCACCACCTATACAACCTTACTGACCATTCAAGAGCCTATAATATCATTTAGTTCTCATCCAAATACCTTTATAAAATCGCATCCACTTCCTTGAGTTCATGGTATCCCCATATTACCAATATATAAGTCTTAATTTTTAATCTAAATGTTGTAATGTAAAGAGGTGTTAATCATCATAACAGAGCATTTTCATTTTACTTCTTCTTATACAACCTTCAATTATTTCCAAAAAAAACAATATAATAAAATTAGTATCTACCAAATAGAAAGTTGTTATTTTTTTTAATATAATGAACTTATTTATCTCCTTCTTCTATTAAATGGTAATTGAAAATCACACTTGAGTACATGTGTATTAGTACAACCATGAAGCGATATGATTATTTTTACATCACCACCGCACATAGATGGTTATTATGGGGGATTAAATATAAATATATATTATATTCTAGAGATAATTATTATTCCTAAAATATAATATATTATCTACCTTTATGTCATTTGAATCATTAAATTTGGAATCATCACACACTCATATATATTGAATACAATCTCTATATAGCGATGTACTTAATTTTGGAAAACTACCTCTCATTGTAGGTTACAGTGATGAATATAATGTAATAATTTTAATTTTATTACATGGAAATGTTTTTTTTGTAATGACAATCATTTATTCTTTTTCATTATTTCTTATCAGATAAAAAGTAAAAACATCACTCCATTGCACCAGGGGACTACTACCTCATGAGCCGATATATTTTATTTTTCATGAAATATTTTCATAGATTACTCTAAAACTATAGTTAATGAATAAAAATGATAATTGGGTCATTATTATTATTTTGTTGATGATTTAACAATGACCTGATTAACCTCAATCAAAAAACCAATTTCATTTTTCAATTTTGAACTGAATGACCACAAAGCACCTGATATGGACATAATCAATTACGTGATTGAATATTTTTTAATTATGTGAAATTAATTTATTTAAAATCTTGTAATATATATATTAATTTTTATCTAACAACTGAAAATAAATAAATGTTTATTATATAGGAGTCAAAGGACATAGATAGCATGTCAGAAATCAAAGTAGGGGATTTCATATCTCAATCTATATTCATTAGGTTCTACTTCTACTTAATTTACTATATTATGGAAATATTATAAGAGAAAAAACATATAATTTTATTCAATTTTATATACACTTTTTTGTTTTTAAATTTTTTATAAATAAATAATTCATTGATTAAATTTTTACTCAAATGATATAATATTTATAAGTATTATTAATCTCAATATTATTTCCTTGATACATATATTTTATTATGCTCCATAATTTTATAATGTTTATATTCTACCAATTTAGATATTCTATTTTGAATTAATTTTTTTTAAAGATTTTAGGGGAAAACCCCTTTTATTGAACACAAAAGAAAGATATCCTTTCGAGGACTGGGAAAAGCAAGAACCCATTACAAGGACCAAATGAGAACAAAAAAACCAAGAGGCCAAAAAGGCCTTACATGGACCCAAACACCAAATAAAGAACAAGCATCTAAATAATAATAATAATCCATGAGATATTTCCCCACTTATCTAAACCTACAATAGTGAAATCAGTCCAAAATGATGTGCCTCCCCCCTTACCAAGAAATGTGTCGTGCTGGCAACATAGTCAAGGCATGGCACTCCTCCATCTCACACTGAAATTTAAGAGGAGGACTAGATGATAGGTGAAAGCACAACTATCTCTCTTCTGAGCCACAAACCTGATGATACAAGAAAGGAAATCGCTACACTATCAACTTGATATAGTGCACTACCACATAGAAAACATCGTGCAGAAACCAATAGATTACCCATCTATCCAAATGAGGAAAAAAATATAATGATGGGTGTAAGCACACCCATCCCTCTTTCGAGGTCACCCACCTGATGCCATCTGCAAGAAACAAACACACATGACAAATGAAAAGAGACATTTACTAATTCTCATAGAAATATATGTATCTCATATAGCCTTCAGATCCAAAAAAACATGCAGAAAAAACAAAGCAGCCCAAAGCAGAGCAAACTGGTTTAAAACCAAAAAATAAACAACCAAATCACTAAAAAAGTGTAGGAAATAACAAAGCCAAAACATGTTCCAAAATTATTTGAAGTTTAATATTCACCCAAAACCAAAACCATCCATGTCAGCAAAGTCACCAAGAAGCAGAACTAGCATCACATCTCGAGCAGGTAGCAACCAAAGCATCGTGGAAAGGGATGAAGAAACTGACCCCTTTAAATAAAAGTCCACAACCCACCACCAAACCATCAGATACCACTGCTCGAAGGAACCCAAGACCAAATTGGTTCCTTCCCTGTTGTACATAGGAATGTCAGAGATGCCTCTTGAAGAAACGCCACCGTGAAAGCTCGATGGTGCCTAGAACTAAAGTCAGATCTGGAGGTGGAGACGAAATGTGATCCTCTGAAAGATGTTTGCTTCCTTCAAGTACCCAGAAAGAGGTCAAGAAGAGAGTACATCGAACCTCATCATAGAACCATTGGCTAATCCAAGGAGGCGAGAGCCCCACTTCACGGTAAGGATGAAAAAATGCATCAAATGGAGTGTGAAAGGATGAGAGAAGACTTTTGCATAAGCGTAGAGATGAGCAGGAGGTGAGGCAAAAAATGATGTTTAACATTAATTATTTAGACTGATGTTTAATGTCAATTTTTTATAATGATGTTTAACATTATTTTTAATCTCTCTTTCAGGATATAATAATTCAAATTTTGTAAAATTTATAAGGGTTTTCAAGGAATTAATTTCAATTATTTGAGACATAATTCATTTTTACACAATTTTTATTTTATATGGTTTAATTAATTAAATTTGATAATTTTTAACATATTAATTCATTTATTTAATGGTTTTTATCAAATCATATTATATTTCTTATTTATTTGATTTTTTATTCAAGCATTACACATGTTATAATGGATTCTTGTCTTAAAATTATTTTTTTGACAAATTTGGATTAATGAACCTATATTCATTTATATAATGTACACAATGATTATTCAAATATAACATCATGATTTATTTTATTCACCTGGTATTTTATATTTATTCTTATTTTATATATTTCAAATGGTTCTTTATATTAACTATCCATGGAAGGGTTTTGTTTAAAAACTTTTTTATGGTTTTCAAAAAAATTTAACCAAAATAAAAAAACATTTTATTTATATTATTTAAATAATATTATTATCCGATTATAAATTATTTCCTAAATTTATTTTCCATTATCACTATCCTTATTTAAATTATTTTAAATTAAATTTCTTAATTTTTTCTACATGGGCAACTTTTAAATCTGTTTTTAAAAAAATTGTAATTAATGTTTATTTTTAATTTTTAGGACATCAACTGATTTCCCCATTATCTAACTATTATTTTTTTTAATCATCCATAAAAATTTATCATTTTTTTCATGGAAACATAATTTTTATAATTTTTTTAAAAAATAAAATGTAATGAAAGAATAGGGTATTTTCTAATGTTTTCAATGAAATGTTTTACTTTTTTAAATGTAATTTATCTATTTAAACTTGAATTTATAATTCCATGTCATTACTATGAATATTATTTTATGGTTCCATCCATATTATTTCTTTGGATGGCTTACAATGATTTGTTAATGATATTATTTGGAAACTTGTTTCATTTATATGTGTAAATTAAGCTATAAACAAATGCAATATGTATTTAATATTTTGATAATAAAAACATATTATTCCATATTATATATTTAATTAAGGTAATTTTAAGATATTTATGATGTTTATAGAGCATGATATAACTATTGATAATGGGTGAACCTGATATAGATTATACGATGGATGATTATAATATATCACTCCAATGCATTGGTAAATAATCCATTTATTTAAACGAAAAATGACATGGTTAATTTGAGATGTTTCTCATATAGTTTTAACTAGGTCAAAATAATTTCAAACCTGAGTGAACACACGTGATTAAAATTTTACTCCAAGATTCCAAGACATTTTATCTATTCTATATTTGATTTTTAAGGGTTTCATTGGTAATGATTGATATCATATGTATCATGATTATTGATTATAATAAATATTTTATTTTTTAATATTTATTCCATGTCACAAGTTTCTTGATCCTATTTTTGATGGGTATACATTATTTTATGTAATTATAATACACCCTGTCTATGTTCTCATGCCTTTTTTCTCACCATGTTCTCAACAAATATATTGAATTATTAATTCTTATGTTTACCCTTACTGATCATGTTAGCTCACCCTTCTTAAGCTTTTTTCCCAAGTTATAAATAATTATGTTAAGTAAGATATATATTAAAGTTTTTTATAGTGTTGATGAAGATTTGTATTGATTAAGAAAATATTTTTATAGTGGAAAATCTACCACTTAAAGACAAGGAAATTATTATGTAAGAGTTTATCATATTTCTATAAAAGTCTACACATAAACGGTATTTGGGAATATAAGTGATCCAATATTTATGTTTGATGTTATATATTTTGTATGGATTAATTTCTATCGCATTTATAAGTATTAAAAAATAAATTGAATGATTTTGAATTTCATATCAAATCTTGAAGTCTGTGTTTGGGGATGTCATAATGATAGCATACATTTACTCATTTCATGTAAAAAGCGATTTATACACATCCTTTTGGGAAACACATCATATTTCAGTTTGAAAAAACTGGAATTCATGATCCACTCAAACCATACAATAATTTTCTCATCCTTTCTAGAATATTTATTTATCATCATTGGCTCTTAGAGTCATTTCTAGGGAAGTTAGATATGTTTTGGAGGATGGAGTTCATGTGTGGACCACTCTAGGGTCATTATTCCATGAATTTTGGTGTTGTGATGCCTATAGTGCGGATGAAAATTTTGAAGATTGGTTGTGTGGGGATGTATATTCAGTGACTAGAAAAAGGATTCCCAAACTGATTTAGAATATTTTTTGGTTGGTATTTCACCGAGTGTAAAATGGGAAAAGTTAAAATGTTTTGTGGTATAATGGTAATGAGCATTTAACTTTGGGGGATCACATATGTAACATGGGAATGTTGAGATCACCACATTATGGGCCTTGTTTGGGTGAGGTGAAAAAAGATAAAGCTAACCATGCCATGGATATTGGTCACGGTAGAACTCAATATATTTTTAAAGTAGTTTTTAAAACAAAAAGAAAGTGGGGAAACAATAATTAGTTATTTAGATATCCTTTGAAAAATGGAGACTATGACATGGTTGGATGTTTCTACACCATGGTGAGACTACTCAGTATTCCTTTATAAATAGTTGGGTTTAAATCCCTAATCTCTATTTCCATTCTTCATTACAAATCATTGGCTAACACCAAATCCCCATTTAACCCCATGATAATATCTATTATGGATTATAACCTTTTATATTATGGATGGATAGTATATTTAATTCATGGAAACGTGTTTTTCCCCACTTCTCTCTTAGAGTTCCTTTATATTTTTATGATGTTTTTTGTGTAGTGTTCTTGATTTTGGAGATATATTTGTTTGGTTTCATAGTAGACTATTTTTTGATATATTCTAATCGGTTTCCCTTCAATAATTTTGATGTTAAATTTTGTGATTCTTTCATTGTGACTAGTCGGTTTATTTAAATAACTAGTTTTGGTATGGGATATCTGAGCTCTTATTCCATCATATATAATAAATATTATAAATTTTATCATAGTGTTTTTTCCATATATTTATACATGGTTTATTTTATGTTTGATTTTTTGGGAAATGGGTGAAAATATAAAAATTCACCTTCAATAGATAATTAATATTAAATAAATAAACTATTAGATTAAAGGAATTTTGGAAATAGGGATGGGAGGATTTATGTGGTTTGTGATATTTATGATATTTACATTGTTTGATTATTATTGATTGATTTGTTGGGGCTATGATTTATTAATTGTTGTTTTCACCAAAAACCAATGTTACCACCATATATTTAAAAATACTTAAAACTGTTTATGGATAAATGGGTTGGATATTGATATTGATATTATATAATTGGTGTCCTATAGCTTGTTTTATTTTACTTTGATTATAGATGAGATCAATTCATGGGTTAGGATAGATAATGGGAAAACTGAATATATTCATTATTACAAAAATAATTAATTCATGGGGAACTGTAAATTGTTATGGAATTAAATTTATGATAGTCAAATTTAAAAACAATTATGTTAGAAATTTTATATCATTGATTAAATTATAATCTTAGAAAGGGAATAAATGTAATACGATAGTTTTTGGGATAAATGATTCATTGGAATGGGTTAAGGTATTAAATAATAAATTTTTTGATGTTGGTAAAACATTTAATGATATTGTGGGATTAACCTAGCTGATGAGAATTATTGATTAAACATATTTTTTCATCACTTGTTGTTGGATGTTCTAATAATGATTTTATTCCAATGAAAGTGTTTCATTATCTATTATTTTATTCTTATATGATGGAAGTGGTGTTGAATGCATGATATATATTAAGGGTAATTAAGTTGAATTTTTTTTCATTAGATAATAATGATATTTGGTGGGGGGTCATTCGTGGTGGGGGGAGGTCATGAGGTTGAATCCCTACATGTTAGCAATACCCTATCATAAATAAGTGGATGTTTTAGTAGGGGATGTACACTATACTATGTGGGAATAATGATTATGTATTTTTTATTTACATTACTCAAAAAATTAATTGTTAGAAGATATTTGATATACAATTAATGATATGAGATGTGATATACAATTGTTGCTATGAGATGTGATGTGTGGTTAGTGTTGTGATATATGACATATAGTGGGTGTCATGAGATGTGGTATTCACTTTGCGTTTCAATGGATGACACGTTGATGGTTTTTATATTTGTGGACATGTATTGTGATCACATGGTAAATATTGGTTGTTGATGATATGTATCTAGTGTCATTTCATACTCACATCTCTATACATAGTAAGGAGGTTATCCTACCAAATCACTACCATTTTTTTGTGGGAGAAACCCTTAGCTAACATGTTATATTTGATATGGATTTATTCATGGCCTGAGGATATTTATTTTTTTGATAGAGTTCATGGGGATGACGAAATTCATCTTAAATATTTTGGAAATGCAAGAGTTTGGGGTAGTGAAGTTTTTATGATAGTGTTTCTTGTGATCTATTGGTTATTTTCTCATATATACATGTCTCATATTTTTATTACATGGATAATTTTCGTCTTTCCTATTATTTAATATTTATTGAACATGGATGTTAATCTTTTAATATGTATGTTTCTATTGTGTACTCCCTTTTTCTTACCCCCACCACATTTTTAATTCATTGTAGGATAATATGATGGGGATATGATCTACTAATTAGGAATCTTTGTGAGGATCAGAGGGTTTTTATAATTTTCTTAGTTTTCATGCTTTTATTTTTGTCATGTGAATACAATTTTGTTTATTTAAATGAAAATGATGGATTTTGGTTTAATATTTTACTTATATGTATTCGGATTGTTTATTGTTTTTATATTTTTTAGGAATTAATTATCCAATGCTTCCCACTTGGGAATTTTTATACCCTTGCTTCTAGTTACCAATAAAGGGCCTTCTAAAATCATGACACTGGATTCATTATTTTACTTCATATCTTTCCAAGAAGGGATATCACTGGATGAGGGTAGTTATAATGTATTATCAAATGAATTATTTGAGAAATATGGTGGAGGTCAGAGTTAGGTAAAGTTTGGGAATTCATGGGATTAATAGGGAAATAGTGGAACTCTAAAAGAAAATGTGACATTGAATAATGATACCGACTATGTAAAATATATTCTAGGGCCCCTATTATATGATATAACGTCATTGAAAACATTATGAACATGATTATGTTGATGTATAACTATTTTAGAATAAAAATTATATTGAGGTACATGTATCATGGAAATTAGTTGTATTAATATTTTCAACATAAATGCTATGTCATTTCCCTATCAACACATTTGTTGTAGTTGTCAATGAACCATTATTTTTTACTAAATTATTCATATATCTTAGGAGAAATGAGTAAAATCGTAATTAATTAGAATGAATATTTTGTCTAAAAACAAGCTAAAACATGAATATGATATTCCCTTTCCTTTTAAAACATGATTCATTATAAATTGAAATCACATTTAGTGTTAATTTTCACAACATTTTAACCTATTTTCTAATTTTTTAGATGGATTACTGAAGCATTATTAATGTATTATGTAAGATATTATTTCTAAATGTTGAGAACCTCTATAAAACTAGTTACCTTATGTATATTTCATATTATAATCCTGAAATGAATTATTTTGAAACCATTCCTTGGAGTATTCCAATTCTCAGGAAATTAGATATTCTATAAAAAAAAGTCATTCATGATATATCACATGATTGACTTATTGATTTATTGTAACTTGTTTTTGGGTTATTTGAATTCAATCATTTCTAAAAATTAGTCATCATGATTGTTGGTAATTTATTTATATTTGAAAAAACTAACATGAATAACAAGACCCATCATTTTTTCCTGACTATAGTTTTTTAGTATATATCTTTTTTTAAGTTGTTATCATATGTTTGAAATTTATTTCAAGGTTGTAAATTATTTTTCTTTTATTTCTGAAATTTGGATGTTTATAAACACTGTTAGTGGTAACTATTAATAATATGAATGTTTTCAGAATAAATAAAATCTTTATCGTATTCGACTAATATTTATAATCATTGTTATGATAGATTGTTTATAAATATACATGGATTATATAAATATGAATTTTATTTTATTTGTTACCTATCAAATCTTGATATAGAGCTATCATTTTTTGAAATTTTTTATAAGGATATGATTTATTAATTTTAAATTACTGTAAAATGATAATAATAATAACAATAAGTAACCTATTAAAACTAGAAATTTTTTACATGAATTATAATAATCTATTGAATATTGAAAAAACATTATATTGATTGAATAGGTACTCCTCATTTATTAATCCATGATTAGTTAATTTTTCAGAGTATTTTAGAAGTAGAAAAAACTATTTTCGTTACAAATAAATTTTTGGAACCAAAGATTTTTAAACTAGTAAATGAAGTATGTATTCTGTTTGTTATCAGTCCATACTATTGATGATCTTGGATTTTTCATGCCATGTGATGTTATGGTACCAAAGGATTCAATGTTGAAGTTGGGGACTTTTCCTAGTGTTTTCCAAATTTTAGTATAAAAAATCCAGAGGAAGGAATGAGATTTAGAAAATATGGTTTTATAGGAATATTGATTTCTCTATATGGAAAGGGAATGGGTTTTGTGAATATTTTATTTTTGTGAAGATTTGGAGCTTCCTGAAATATGGAGTTTAACGTTTGTATCTTCGTGATATGGTAAAGGAATGAGTCTCACAAAGGTTGGGTTTTCATGAAGATAAGAAGCCTCATGAGAGGACGATTGAAATATGTAGTTATTGTGACTTCAATAAGCTTTGTGAATGCATGGTGAAAATATAATGGTCTCATGACTGTGGGAGGCTTCAAAAATGGAAAATTTTCACTAGATCTTAGAAAATAAAGGAGCTACTCATGTGTGGAGGAAGAGGTTTGTGAAAAGTCCTATAGGATCATGAATTATTTTTTAATGGAGAATTATATAAATTGGTGGCCACCTCTCATTTCAATACGTACACAGTTTTTTATAAATGTCTAAATCACTAAAAAAAATTGAAGGCTAGGTGCTTCATAAATCATGAATTCTTTTTGCGCTTGAGCATCATGAAATTACCAGTTAAGTGTCTACTGATACTAAGGGTGTTTAGAACATGTAACATCATGAAGATTATGAGTTTCATGAATAAATGGTATTCTATGATGGTTGGGACCTTTATGAAGGTTGGGAGATTTCTGAATGTTAGAAACATAACAAAATTTTGTGGGTGGATGAAAACTATTTTTTTAATGAAACATGAATGGGTTATTGTGAAGTATAAGATATTCATGAATAATAAATTTGAATATATTCTTTTAGTGAACAATGTTTCCAACATTGTTATTTTAGGTAACTTTTATAATTCCAACATTCCATTTTCAAGGGAATTTTTATTAATGTGGGGTTTCAAAAAAGTTATTTTATTTTAAAAAATTATTTATAAAAGGATTTCCTTTTGTTATAATATTCCATTTTCCACTATATGGGATTGATGTTAAAAAATGTTTTAAACATTTTTTATTTGATAAGGGAAACAATTATAATGATAAAATTTATTTATTGGGATATTATGTAATACCCCAATATTTTAAGAGAAGACTATGTTTGATAGTTTATACTACATACAACAATGATCCTTAACGACTATGGAAAATAATTATTTAAATTTGACCGTTATAACCATGATTTTGATTAGTGGATATTAATTTGAGTAAAAAAAATTATTATATATATATATCTCAATTTTTTACTCAATATAAATATTTTGATTGATTCTTAGGAAAAAAGCCCTCAATGTTTCGTAATTTAATTTTTTGCATCAAAAATACATTTTTATTAGAAATGTTTTTATTGATTTTCTTGAGATAATATTATAATTTATTTATACCACTTATAGAAATTTTATTTCATAAAAATCATATATATATATTTTTAAAATATCAAAATTATCCTAGGGTGAAGTTTTCTATTTTTGGAAAAGATTTATTTGTATGTGAATAGTGAAAATAAAGATTTTATATAAAACTCTCCATTGAATTCAAGTATATAAAAATTCACATTTTTATTTGAATTGGTTTCAAATTTTAATTTCTGATTTTTATTAACAAAAATATAATTAATTTTATTTTAATCTACATTTTGATTAGTGTTTATATAATAACATTTTTATAGTGAAAAGGTATTTTTTGGAAAACTAGGTTTAATCATATTTTTACGAGTTTATTTTCTAAATAAATTCAAAAATTTATAAGAAATTAATTTAGTAAAATTTATTATATATTTGAAATATTCATTTCAATATTTATTAATCGATGAGACATTATTGTTGTTAATTATGAATAGTTATTGTGGTAAATATTTGTCACCTCAGTAAGGATAAATCTTTTAATTTACGTTAAAAATAACATGAAAAGGATTTTAAAATATATACTACACTTGAATTATTTCAATTATGTGAGTTTACGTCATCCAAAAGTATCCAATATTCAATGATATGGAAATTTGGAGTCATCTTTCCTTGATAATTATTTTAATATTATTTTATGTATGAATAAATACAAAATGTCACATTCTACCTTTTAATATATAATTTTTTTTAAAGTGGATAATGAAATTTATGAGTAATTATAAATAGTTATTTTTATTATTAATGATTTCTATGATTGTAATTTAGTTTTAAATTTTAGTGATTAAATAATAACATTAAATTCTTAAGCAACGTCATTGCAGTGCTTGTGCAAGCCGTAGAAAAATCATGTAAATGATTTTAAAAATTATTATTGTAGTATTGTTTAATGATTTATGGTATTCCAAAAAATAATTTAGATAAATATAATATATTTTTAATTTTTTTGAACTTTATAAACAAACACCCTAACTATCTCGATATTTTTAGAGTCAATTATTTGAATAGTTCAAAAAATTATATTAATAGTATTTTAGGTAAAATAATATTTTATTAAATGATTTTAAAATCATAAAAACACTATCAATGGATATGTGATGGGATACGGCCTATAATACCAACCATATACATTTTATAGGTCATCCTTCTTTATTTGGGGACTTTACTGAACCCTAAAATAATTATTTCTATTATAGTAATCACTAAAAGGGTTAATGAGTGGTTAAAACAAAGATATTTGGTTTAAAACAACTCATAAACTAGTATAAATTTTATTTTATTAGTGTATTTTTTATTATATATATCTATAATTCAAAAAATATCAATTGTATTCACTTAAGCAGGAATGATAAATTGTATTACATTAATACTTTATGTAACTCCAAGATTTCCCTCTCCCCACTTATAAATAGTCACCACCTATACACCCTTACTGACCATTCAAGAGCCTATAATATCATTTAGTTCCCATCCAAATACCTTTATAAAATCGCATCCACTTCCTTGAGTTCATGGTATCACCATATTACCAATATATATACGTCTTAATTTTTAATCTAAATGTGGTAATGTAAAGAGGTGTTAATCATCATAACAGAGCATTTTAATTTTACTTCTACTTATACAACCTTCAATTATTTCCAAAAAATACAATATAATAAAATTAGTATCTACCATATAGAAAGTTGTTATTTTTTTAACAGAATGAACTTATTTATCTCCTTCTTCTATTAAATGGTAACTGAATGAATCACACTTGAGTACATGTGTATTATTACAACCATGAAGCGATATGATTATTTTTACATCATCACCGCACATGGATGGTTATTATGAGGGATTAAATATAAATATATATTATATTCACGAGATAATTATTATTCCTAAAATATAATATATTATCTACCTTTATGTCATTTGAATCATTAAATTTGGAATCATCACACACTCATATATATTGACTACAATCTCTATATAGTGATGTACTAAATTTTGGAAAACTACCTCTCATTGTAGGTTATGGTGATAAATTTAATGTAATAATTTTTATTTTATTACATGGAAATGTTTTTTTTTGTAATGACAATCATTTATTCTTTTTCATTATTTCTTATCTGATAAAAAGTAAAAACATCACTCCTTTACACCAGGGGACTACTACCTCATGAGCCGATATATTTTATTTTTCATGAAATATTTTCATGGATTACTCTAAAACTATAGTTAATGAATAAAAATGATAATTGGGTCATTATTATTATTTTGATGATGATTTAACAATGACCTGATTAACCTCAATCAAACAACCAATTTCATTTTTCAATTTTGAACTGAATGACCACAAAGCACCTGATATGGACATAATCAATTACGTAATTGAATATTTTTTAATTATGTCAAATTTATTTATTTAAGATCTTGAAATATATATATTAATTATTATCTAACAAATAAAAATAAATATATGTTTATTATATAGGAGTCAAAGGACTTAGATAGCATGTCAGAAATCAAAGTAGGGGATTTCATAACTCAATCTATATTCATTAGGTTGTACTTCTACATAATTTACAATATTATGGAAATATTATAAGAGAAAAAACATATAATTTTATTCTATTTTATATACAATTTTTTTGTTTTTAAAATTTTTATAAATAACAAATTCATTGATTAAATTTTTACTCAAATGATATAATATTTGTAAGTATTATTAATCTCAATATTATTTCCTTGATACATATATTTTATTATGCTCCATAATTTTATAATTTTTATATTCTACCAATTTAGATATTATATTTTGAATTAATTTTTTTTAAAGAATTTAGTGGAAAACCCCTTTTATTGAACACAAAATAAAGATATCCTTTTGAGGACTGGGAAATGTAGGATCCGATTACAAGGACCAAATGAGAACAAAAAAAACCAAGAGGCCACAAAGGCCTTACATGGACCCAAACACCAAATAAAAAACAATAATCTAAATAATAATAATAATCCATGAGATATTTCCCCACTTATCTAAACCTACACCAGTGAAATCAGTCCAAAATGATGTGCCTCCCCCCTTACCAAGAAATGTGCCATGCTGGCAACACAGTCAAGGCATGGAACTCCTCCATCTCACACTAAAATTTAAGAGGGGGACTAGATGATAGGTGCAAGCACACCTATCTCTCTTGTGATCCACACACCTGATGATACAAGAAAGAAATCTCTACACTATCAACTTGATATAGTGCACTACCAGACAGAAAACATCGTGCAGAAACCAACAGATTACCCATCTGTCCAAATGAGGAAAAAAATAGAATGATGGGTGTAAGCACACCCATCCCTATTTAGAGGTCACCCAGCTGATGCCATATGAAAGAAATAAACACGCATTCCAAATGAAAATAGACATTGACTAATTCTCATTGCAACATCTGTATCTCATCTAGCCTTCTGATCCAAAAAAACTTGCAGAAAAAAAAAGAAGCCTAAAGCAGAGCAAACCGGTTTAAAACTAACAAATAAGCAACCAAAACACTACAAAAGTGTAGGAAATAACCAAGACAAAACATGTTCCAACATTATTTTATGTTTAATATTCACTCAAAACCAAAACCATCCATGTCAGTAAAGTCACCAAGAAGCAGAACTAGCATCACATGTCGAGCAGGTAGCAACCAAAGCATCGTGGAAAGGGATGTAGAAACTGACCCCTTTAAATAAAAGTCCTCAAACCACCACCAAACCATAAGATACCACTGCTCGAAGGAACCCAAGACCAAATTAGTCCCTTCACTATTGTACATAGGAACGTCGAAGATGCCGCTCGAAGAAACGCTACCATGGAAAGCTCGGTGGTGCCTAGAACTAAAGTCAGATCCAGAGGTGGAGACGAAATGTGCTCCTCTGAAAGATGTTTGCTTCCTTCAAGTACCCAGAAAGAGGTCAAGCAGGGAGCACATCGAACCTCATCATAGAACCATTGGCTAATCCAAGGAGGCGAGAGCCACACTTCACGACAAGGATGAAAAAATGCATCAAATGGAGTGTGAAAGGATCAGAGAAGACTGTTGCATAAGCGTAGAGATGAGCAGGAGGTGAGGCAAAAATGATGTTTAACATTAATTATTTAGACTGATGTTTAATGTCAATTTTTTATAATGATGTTTAACATTATTTTTAATCTCTCTTTCAGGATATAATAATTCAAATGTTGTAAAATTTATAAGGGTTTTCAAGGAATTAATTTCAATTATTTGAGATATAATTCATTTTTACACAATTTTTATTTTATATGGTTTAATTAATTAAATTTGATAATTTTTAACATATTAATTCATTTATTTAATGGTTTTTATCAAATCATATTATATTTCTTATTTATTTGATTTTTTATTCAAGCATTACACAGGTTATAAGGGATTCTTGTCTTAAAATTATTTTTTTTGACAAATTTGGATTAATGAACCTATATTCATTTATATAATGTACACAATGATTATTGAAATATAACATCATGATTTATTTTATTCACCTGGTATATTATATTTATTCTTATTTTATATATTTCAAATGGTTCTTTATATTAACTATCCATGGAGGGGTTTTCTTTAAAAACTTTTTTTATGGTTTTCAACAAAATTTAACCAAAATAAAAAACCATTTTATTTATATTATTTAAATAATATTATTATCCGATTATAAATTATTTCTTGAATTTATTTTCCATTATCACTATCCTTATTTAAATTATTTTAAATTAAATTTTTTATTTTTTCTATATGGGTAACTTTTAAATCTGTTTTAAAAAAAATTGTAATTAATGTTTATTTTTAATTTTTAGGACATCAACTGATTTCCCCATTATCATAACTATTATTTTTTTAATCATCCATAAAAATTTATCATTTTTTTCATGGAAACATAATTTCTATAATTTTTTTAAAAAATAAAATGTAATGAAAGAATAGGGTATTTTCTAATGTTTTCAATGAAATGTTTTAATTTTTTAAATGTAATTTATCTATTTAAACTTGAATTTATAATTCCATGTCATTACTATGAATATTATTTTATGGTTCCATCCATATTATTTCTTTGGATGGATTACAATGATTTGTTAATGATATTATTTGGAAACTTGTTTCATTTATATGTGTAAATTAAGCTATAAAGAAATGCAATATGTATTTAATATTTTGATAATAAAAACATATTATTCCATATTATATATTTAATTAAGGTAATTTTAAGATATTTATGATGTTTCTAGAGCATGATATAACTATTGATAATGGGTGAACATGATATAGATTATACGATGGATGATTATAATATATCACTCCAATGCATTGGTAAATAATCCATTTATTTAAACGAAAAATGACATGGTTAATTTGAGATGTTTCTCATATAGTTTTAACTTGGTCAAAATAATTTCAAACCTGAGTGAACACACGTGATTAAAATATTACTCCAAGATTCCAAGACATTTTATCTATTCTATATTTGATTTTTAAGGGTTTCATTGGTAATGATTGATATCATATGTATCATGATTATTGATTATAATAACTATTTGATTTTTTTAACATTTATTCCATGTCACAAGTTTCATGATCCTATTTTTGATGGGTATACATTATTTTATGTAATTATAATACACCCTGTCTATGTTCTCAAGCCTTTTTTCTCACCATGTTCTCAACAAATATATTGAATTATTAATTCTTATGTTTACCCTTACTGATCATGTGAGCTCACCCTTCTTAAGCTTTTTTCCCAAGTTATAAATAATTATGTTAAGTAAGATATATATTGAAGTTTTTTATATGAGTGTTGATGAAGATTTGTATTGATTAAGAAAATATTTTTATAGTGGAAAATATACCACTTAAAGAAAAGGAAATTATTATGTAAGAGTTTATCATATTTCTATAAAAGTCTACACATAAACGGTATTTGGGAATATAAGTGATCCAATATTTATGTTTGATGTTATATATTTTGTATGGATTAATTTCTATCGCATTTATAAGTATTAAAAAATAAATTGAATGATTTTGAATTTCATATCAAATCTTGAAGTCTGTGTTTGGGGATGTCATAATGATAGAATACATTTACTCATTTCATGTAAAAAGCGATTTATACACATCCTTTTGGGAAACACATTGTATTTCAGTTTGAAAAACCTGGAATTCAGAAACCACTCAAACCATAAAATAATTTTCTCAGCCTTTCTAGAATATTTATTTATCATCATTGGCTCTTAGAGTCATTTCTAGGGAAGTTAGATATGTTTTGGAGGATGGAGTTGATGTGTGGACCACTCTAGGGTCATTATTCCATGAATTTTGGTGTTGTGATGCCTATAGTGCGGATGAAAATTTTGAAGATTGCTTGTGTGGGGATGTATATTCAGTGACTACAAAAAGGATTCCCAAACTGATTTAGAATATGTTTTGGTAGGTATTTCACCGAGTGTAAAATGGGAAAAGTTAAAATGTTTTGTGGTATAATGGTAATGAGGATTTAACTTTGGGGGATCACATATGTAACATGGGAATGTTGAGATCACCACATTATGGGCCTTGTTTGGGTGAGGTGAAAAAAGATAAATCTAACCATGCCATGGATATTGGTCACGGTAGAACTCAATATATTTTTAAAGTAGTTTTTAAAACAAAAAGAAAGTGGGGAAACAATAATTAGTGATTTAGATATCCTTTGATCAATGGAGACTATGACATGGTTGGAAGTTTCTACACCATGGTGAGACTACTCAGTATTCCTTTATAGATAGTTGGGTTTAAATCCCTAATCTCTATTTCCATCCTTCGTTACAAAGCATTGGCTAACACGAGATCCCCATTTAACCCCATGATAATATCTATTATATATTATAACCTTTTATATTATGGATGGATAGTATATTTAATTCATGGAAACGTATTTTTCCCCACTTCTCTCTTAGAGTTACTTTATATTTTTATGATGTTTTTTGTGTAGTGTTCTTGATTTTGGAGAGATATTTGTTTGGTTTCATAGTAGACTATTTTTTGATATATTCTAATTGGTTTCCCTTCAATATTTTTGATGTTAAATTGTGTGATTCTTTCATTGCGAGTAGTGGGTTTATTTAAATAACCAGTTTTGGTATGGGATATCTGAGCTCTTATTCCATCTTATATAATAAATATTATAAATTTTATCATAGTGTTTTCTCCATATATTTATACATGGTTTATGTTGTGTTTGATTTTTTGGGAAATGGGTGAAAATATAAAAATTCACCTTCAATAGATAATTAATATTAAATAAATAAACTATTAGATTAAAGGAATTTTGGAAATAGGGATGGGAGGATTTATGTGGTTTGTGATATTTATGATATTTACATTGGTTGATTATTATTGATTCATTTGTTGGGGCTATGATTTATTAATTGTTGTTTTCACCATAAACCAGTGTTACCACCATATATTTAAAAATACTTAAAACTGTTTATGGATAAATGGGTTGGATATTGTTATTGATATTATATACTTGGTGTCCTGTAGGTTGTTTTATTTTACTTTGATTATGGATGAGATCAATTCATGGGTTAGGATAGATAATGGGAAAACTGAGTATATTCATTATTACAAAAATAATTAATTCGTGGGGAACTGTAAATTGTTATGGAATTAAATTTATGATAGTCAAATTTAAAAACATTATGTTGGAAATTTTATATCATTGATTAAATTATAATCTTAGAAAGGGAATAAATGTAATACGATAGTTTTTGGGATAAATGATTCATTGGAATGGGTTAAGGAATTAAATAATAAATTTTTTGATGTTGGTAAAACATTTAATGATATTGTGGGATTAACCTAGCTGATGAGAATTATTGATTAAACATATTTTTTCATCACTTGTTGTTGGATGTTCTAATAATGATTTTATTCCAATGAAAGTGTTTCATTATCTATTATTTTATTCTTATATGATGGAAGTGGTGTTGAATACATGATATATATTTAGGGTAATTAAGTTGAAATTTTTTTCATTAGATAATAATGATATTTGGTGGGGGTCATTCATAGTGGGGGAGGTCATGAGGTTGAATCCCTACATGTTCGCAATACCCTATCATAAATAAGTGGATGTTTTAGTGGGGGATGTACACTATAATATGTGGGAATAATGATTATGTATTTTTTATTTACATTACTCAAACAATTAATTGTTAGAAGATATTTGATATACAATTAATGATATGAGATGTGATATACAATTGTTGCTATAAGATGTGACGTGTGGTTAGTGTTGTGATATGTGACATATAGTGGGTGTCATGAGATGTGGTATTCACATTGCGTTTCAATGGATGACACGTTGATGGTTTTTATATTTGTGGACATGTATTGTGGTCACATGGTAAATATTGGTTGTTGATGATATGTATCTAGTGTCATTTCATACTCACATCTCTATACATAGTAAGGAGGTTATCCTACCAAATCACTACCATTTTTTTGTGGGAGAACCCCTTAGCTAACATGTTAGATTTGAGATGGATTTATTCATGGCCTGAGGATATTTATTTTTTTGATAGAGTTCATGGGGATGACGAAATTCATCTTAAATATTTTGGATATGTAAGAGTTTGGGGTAGTGAAGTTTTTATGATAGTGTTTCTTGTGATCTATTGGTTATTTTCTCATGTATACATGTCTCATATTTTTATTACATGGATAATTTTGGTCTTGCCTATTATTTAATATTTATTGAACATGGATGTTAATCTTTTAATATGTATTTTTCTATTGTGTACTCCCTTTTTCTTACCCCCACCACATTTTTTATTCATTGTAGGATAATATGATGGGGATCTGAGCTACTATTTAGGAAACTTTGTGAGGATCAGAGGGTTTTTATAATTTTCTTAGTTTTCATGCTTTTATTTTTGTCATGTGAATAAATGTTTTTTTATTGAAATGAAAATGATGGATTTTGGTTTAATATTTTACTTATATGTATTCGGATTGTTTACGGTTTTTATATTTTTTAGGAATTAATTTGCCAATACTTCCCACATGGGAATTTTTATAGCCTTGCTTCTAGTTACCAATAAAGGGCCTTCTAAAATCATGACACTGGATTCATTATTTTACTTCATAGCTTTCCAAGAAGGGATATCACTGGATGAGTATAGTTATAATGTAGTATCAAATGAATTATTTGAAAAATATGGTGGAGGTCAGAGTTAGGTAATGTTTGGGAATTCATGGGATTAATAGGGAAATAGTGGAACTCTAAAAGAAAATGTGACATTGAATAATGAGACCGACTATGTAAAATATATTCCGGGGCCCCTATTATATGATATAACGACATGGAAACATTATGAACATGATTATGTTGATGTAAAACTATTTTACAATATAAATTATATTGAGGTACATGTATCATGGCCATTAGTTGTATTAATATTTTCAACATAAATGCTATGTCATTTCCCTATCAACACATTTGTTGTAGTTGTCAATGAACCATTATTTTTTACTAAATTATTCATATATCTTAGGAGAAATGAGTAAAATCGTAATTAATTAGAATGAATAGTTTGTCTAAAAACAAGATAAAACATGAATACAATATTCCCTTTCCTTTTAAAACATGATTCATTATAAATTGAATTCACATTTAGTGTTAATTTTCACAACATTTTAACCTATTTTCTAATTTTTTAGATGGATTACTGAAGCATTATTAATGTATTATGTAATATATTATTTCTAAATGTTGAGAACCTCTATAAATCTAGTTTCCTTAAGTATATTTCGTATTATAATCCTGAAATGAATTATTTTGAAACCATTCCTTGGAGTATTCCAATTCTCAGGAAATTAGATATTCTATAAAAAAATGTCATTCATGATATATCACATGATTGACTTATTGATTTATTGTAACTTGTTTTTGGGTTATTTGAATTCAATCTTTTCTAAAAATTAGTCATCATGATTGTTGGTAATTCATTTATATTTGAAAAAACTAACATGAATAACAAGACCCATCATTTTATCCTGACTATAGTTTTTTAGTATGTATCTTTTTTTAAGTTTTTATCATATGTTTGAAATTTATTTCAATGTTGTAAATTATTTTTCTTTTATTTCTGAAATTTTGATTTTTATAAACACTATTAGTGGTAACTATTAATAATATGAATGTTTTCAGAATAAATAAAATCTTTATCATATTCGACTAATATTTATAATCATTGTTATGATAGATTGTTTATAAATATACATGGATTATATAAATATGAATTTTATTTTATTTGTTACCTTTCAAATCTTGATATAGAGCAATCATTTTTTGAAATTTTTTATAAGGATATGATTTATTTATTTTAAATTACTGTAAAATGATAATAATAATAACAATAAGTAACCTATTAAAACTAGAAATTTTTTACATGAATTATAATAATCTATTGAATATTGAAAAAACTTTATATTGATTGAATAGGTACTCCTCATTTATTAATCCATGATTAGTTAATTTTTCTGAGTATTTTAGAAGTAGAAAAAACTATTTTCTTTACAAATAAATTTTTGGAACCAAAGATTTTTAAACTAGTAAATGAAGTATTTATTCTGTTTGTTATCAATCCACACTATGGATGATATTGAATATTTCATGCCATGTGATGTTATGGTACCAAAGGATTCAATGTTTAAGTTGGTGACTTTTCCTAGTGTTTTCCAAATTTTAGTATAAAAAAATCCATAGGAAGGAACGAGATTTAGAAAATATGGTTTTATAGGAATATTGATTTCTCTATATGGAAAGGGAATGGGTTTTGTGAATGTTTTATTTTTGTGAAGATTTGGATCTTCCTGAAATATGGATTTTAACGTTTGTCTCTTCATGATATAGTAAAGGAATGAGTCTCACAAAGGTTGGGTTTTCATGAAGATAAGAAGCCTCATGAGAGCACGATTGAAATATGTAGTTATTGTGACTTCAATAAGCTTTGTGAATGCATGGTGAAAATATAATGGTCTCATGACTGTGAGAAGCTTCAAAAATGGAAAATTTTAACTAGATCTTAGAAAATAAAGGAGCTACACATGTGTGGAGGAAGAGGTTTGTGAAAAGTCCTATAGGATCATGAATTATTTTTTAATGGAAAATTATATAAATTGGTGGCCACCTCTCATTTCAATACATACACAGTTTTTTATAAATGTCTAAATCACTAAAAAAAATTGAAGGCTAGTTTCTTCATAAATCATGAATTCTTTGTGCGCTTGAGCATCATGAAATTACCAGTTAAGTGTCTACTGATACTAAGGGTGTTTAGAACATGTAACATCATGAAGATTAGGAGATTCATGAATAAATGGTATTCTATGATGGTTGGGACCTTTATGAAGGTTGGGAGATTTCTGAATGTTAGAAACATAACAAAATTTTGTGGGTTGATGAAAACTGTTTTTTTAATGAAACATGAATGGGTTATTGTGAAGTATATGATATTCATGAATAATAATTTTCAATATATTCTTTTAGTGAACAATGTTTCCAACATTGTTATTTTAGGTAACCTTTATAATTCCAACATTCCATTTTCAAGGGAATTTTTATTAATGTGGGGTTTCAAAAAAGATATTTTATTTTAAAAAATTATTTATAAAAGGATTTCATTTTGTTATCATATTCCATTTTCCACTATATGGGATTGATGTTACAAAATGTTTTCAACATTATTTTTGATATGGGAAACAATTATAATGATAAAATTTATTTATTGGGATATTATGTAATACCCCAATATTTTAAGAGAAGACTATGTTTGATAGTTTATAAAACATACAACAATGATCCTTAACGACTATGGAAAATAATTATTTAAATTTGACCGTTATAACCATGATTTTGATTAGTGGTTATTAATTTGAGTAAAAAAATTATTATATATATATCTCATTTTTTTACTCAATATAAATATTTTGATTGATTCTTAGGAAAAAAGCCCTCAATGTTTCGTAATGTAATTTTTTGCATCAAAAATACATTTTCATTAGAAATGTTTTTATTGATTTTCTTGAGATAATATTATAATTTATTTATACCACTTATAGAAATTTTATTTCATAAAAATGATATATATATTTTTAAAATATCAAAATTATCCTAGGGTGAAGTTTTCTATTTTTGGAGAAGATTTATTTGTATGTGAATAGTGAAAATAAAGATTTTATATAAAACTCTCCATTCAATTCAAGTATATAAAAATTCACATTTTTATTTGAATTGGTATCAAATTTTAATTTCAGATTTGTATTAACAAAAATATAATTAATTTTATTTTAATCTACATTTTGATTAGTGTTTATATAATAACATTTTTATAGTGAAAATGTATTTTTTGGAAAACTAGGTTTAATATATTTTTACGAGTTTATTTTCAAAATAAATTCAAAAATTTATAAGAAATTAATTTAGTAAAATTTAGTATATATTTGAAATATTCATTTCAATATTTATTAATCTATTAGACATTATTGTCGTTAATTATGAATAGTTATTGTGGTAAATATTTGTCACCTCAGTAAGGATAAATCTTTTAATTTATGTTAAAAATAACATGAAAAGGATTTTAAAATATATACTACACTTGAATTATTTCAATTATATGAGTTTATGTCATTCAAAAGTATCCAATATTCAATGATATGGAAATTTGGAGTCATCTTTCCTTGATAACTATTTTAATATTATTTTATGTATGAATAAATACAAAATCTCACATTCTACCTTTTAATATATAAATTTTTTTTGAAGGGGATAATGAAATTTATGAGTAATTATAAATAGTTATTTTTATTATTAATGATTTCTATGATTGTAATTTAGTTTTAAATTTTAGTGATTAAATAATAACATTAAATTCTTAAGCAACGTCATTGCAGTGCTTGTGCAAGCCGTATAAAAATCATGTAAATGATTTTAAAAATTATTATTGTATTATTGTTTAATGATTTATGGTATTCCAAAAAATAATTTAGATCAATATAATATATTTTTAATTTTTTTGAACTTTATAAACAAACACCCTAACTATCTCGATATTTTTAGAGTCAATTATTTGAATAGTTCAAAAAATTATATTAATAGTATTTTAGGTAAAATAGTATTTTATTAAATGATTTTAAAATAATAAAAACACTATTAACGGATATGTGATGGGATACGGTCTATAATACCAACCATATACATTTTATAGGTCATCCTTCTTTATTTAGGGACTTTACTGAACCCGAAAATAATTATTTCTATTATAGTAATCACTAAAACGGTTAATGAGTGGTTAAAACAAAGATATTTAGGTTAAAACAACTCATAAACTAGTATAAATTTTATTTTATTAGTGTATATTTTATTATATATATCTATAATTCAAAAAATATCAATTGTATTCACTTAAGCAGGAATGATAAATTGTATTACATTAATACTTTTTGTAACTCCAAGAGTTCCCTCTACCCACTTATAAATAGTCACCACCTATACACCCTTACTGACCATTAAAGAGCCTATAATATCATTTAGTTCCCATCCAAATACCTTTATAAAATCGCATCCACTTCCTTGAGTTCATGGTATCACCATATTACCAATATATATACGTCTTAATTTTTAATCTAAATGTGGTAATGTAAAGAGGTGTTAATCATCATAACAGAGCATTTTAATTTTACTTCTTCTTATACAACCTTCAATTATTTCCAAAAAATACAATATAATAAAATTAGTATCTACCATATAGAAAGTTGTTATTTTTTTAACAGAATGTACTTATTTATCTCTTTCTTCTATTAAATGGTAACTGAATGAATCACACTTGATTACATGTGTATTAGTACAACCATGAAGCGATAAGATTATTTTTACATCACCACCGCACATGGATGGTTATTATGAGGGATTAAATATAAATATATATTATATTCACGAGATAATTATTATTCCTAAAATATAATATATTATCTACCTTTATGTCATTTGAATCATTAAATTTGGAATCATCACACACTCATATATATTGACTACAATCTCTATATAGCGATGTACTAAATTTTGGAAAACAACCTCTCATTGTAGGTTACGGTGATAAATTTAATGTAATAATTTTAATTTTATTACATGGAAATGTTTTTTTTTGTAATGACAATCATTTATTCTTTTTCATTATTTCTTATCTGATAAAAAGTAAAAACATCACTCCTTTGCACCGGGGGACTACTACCTCATGAGCCGATATATTTTATTTTTCATGAAATATTTTCATGGATTACTCTAAAACTATAGTTAATGAACAAAAATGTTAATTGGGTCATTATTATTATTTTGTTGATGATTTAACAATGACATGATTAACCTCAATCAAACAACCAATTTAATTTTTCAATTTTGAATTGAATGACCACAAAGCACCTGATATGGACATAATCAATTACGTAATTGAATATTTTTTAATTATGTCAAATTAATTTATTTATGATCTTGTAATATATATATTAATTTTTATCTAACAACTGAAAATAAATATATGTTTATTATATAGGAGTCAAAGGACTTAGATAGCATGTCAGAAATCAACGTAGGGGATTTCATAACTCAATCTATATTCATTAGGTTGTACTTCTACATAATTTACTATATTATGGAAATATTATAAGAGAAAAAACATATAATTTTATTCTATTTTATACAAACTTTTTTTGTTTTTAAAATTTTTATAAATAACAAATTCATTGATTAAATTTTTACTCAAATGATATAATATTTGTAAGTATTATTAATCTCAATATTATTTCCTTCATACATGTATTTTATTATGCTCCATAATTTTAAAATTTTTATATTCTACCAATTTAGATATTATATTTTGAATTAATTTTTTTAAAGAATTTAGGGGAAAACCCCTTTTATTGAACACAAAAGAAAGATATCATGTTGAGGACTGGGAAAAGCAGGAACCGATTACAAGGACCAAATGAGAACAAAAAAAAAACAAGAGGCCACAAAGGCCTTACATGGACCCAAACACCAAATAAAAAACAAGAATCTAAATAATAATAATAATCCATGAGATATTTCCCCACTTATCTAAACCTACAACAGTGAAATCAGTCCAAAATGATGTGCCTCCCCCCTTACCAAGAAATGTGTCGTGATGGAAACACAGTCAAGGCATGGCACTCCTCCATCTCGCACTGAAATTTAAGAGGAGGACAAGATGATAGGTGAAAGCACACCTATCTCTCTTGTGAGCCACACACCTGATGATACAAGAATGCAATCTCTACACTATCAACTTGATATAGTGCACTACCAGATAGAAACCATCGTGCAGAAACCAACAGATTACCAATCTTTCCAAATGAGGAAAAAAATAGAATGATGGGTGTAAGCACACCCATCCATATTTAGAGGTCACCAACATGATTCCATCTGAAAGAAATAAACACGCATTCCAAATGAAAAGAGACATTGAATAATTCTCATAGCAACATCTGTATCTCATCTAGCCTTCTGATCCAAAAAAAACATGCAGAAAAAACAATGAAGCCCAAAGCAGAGAAAACCGGTTTAAAACCAACAAATAAGCAACCAAAACACTACAAAAGTGTAGGAAATAACCAAGAAAAAACATGTTCCAACATTATTTTAAGTTTAATATTCACTCAAAACCAAAACCATCCATGTCAGCAAAGTCACCAAGAAGCAGAACTAGCATCACATCTCGAGCAGGTAGCAACCAAAGCATCATGGAAAGGGATGAAGAAACTGACCCCTTTAAATAAAAGTCCACAACCCACCACCAAACCATAAGATACCACTGCTCGAAGGAACCCAAGACCAAATTGGTTCCTTCACTATTGTACATAGGAACGTCGGAGACGCCGCTCGAAGAAACGCCACCATGGAAAGCTCGGTGGTGCCCATAACTAAAGTCAGATCTGGATGTGGAGACGAAATGTGCTCCTCTGAAAGATGTTTGCTTCCTTCAAGTACCCAGAAAGAGGTCAAGCAGAGATCACATCGAACCTCATCATAGAACCATTGGCTAATCCAAGGAGGCGAGAGACACACTTCACGACAAGGATGAAAAAATGCATCAAATAGAGTGTGAAAGGATGAGATAAGACTGTTGCATAAGCGTAGAGATGAGTAGGAGGTGAGGCAAAAATGAAGTTTAACATTAATTATTTTGACTGATGTTTAATGTCAATTTTTATAATGATTTTTAACATTATTTTTAATCTCTCGTTCAGGATATAATAATTCAAATGTTGTAAAATTTATAAGGGTTTTCAAGTAATTAATTTCAATTATTTGAGACATAATTCATTTTTACACAATTTTTATTTTATATAGTTTAATTAATTAATTTTGATAATTTTTAACATATTAATTCATTTATTTAAAGGTTTTTATCAAATCATATTATATTTCTTATTTATTTGATTTTTTATTCAAGCATTACACAGGTTATAAGGGATTCTTATCTTAAAATTATTTTTTTACAAATTTGGATTAATGAACCTATATTCATTAATATAATGTACACAATGATTATTGAAATATAACATCATGATTTATTTTATTCACCTGGTATATTATATTTATTTTTATTTTATATATTTTAAATGGTTCTTTATTTTAACTATCCATGGAGGGGTTTTCTTTAAAAACTTTTTTTATGGTTTTCAAAAAAAATTAACCAAAATAAAAAACCATTTTATTTATATTATTTAAATCATATTATTATCCGATTATAAATTATTTCCTAAATTTATTTTCCATTATCACTATACTTATTTAAATTATTTTAAATTAAATTTCTTAATTTTTTCTACATGGGTAACTTTTAAATCTATTTTTAAAAAAAATTTAATTAATGTTTATTTTTAATTTTTAGGACATCAACTGATTTCCCCTTTATCATAACTATTATTTTTTAAATCATCCATAAAAATTTATCATTTTTTTCATGGAAACATAATTTTTATAATTTTTTAAAAAAATAAAATGTAATGAAAGAATAGGGTATTTTCTAATGTTTTCAATGAAATATTTTAATTTTTTAATTGTAATTTATCTATTTAAACTTGAATTTATAATTCCATTTCATTACTATGAATATCATTTTATGGTTCCATCCATATTATTTCTATGGATGGCTTATAATGATTTTTTAATGCTATTATTTGGAAACTTGTTTCATTTATATGTGTAAATTAAGCTATAAACAAATGCAATATGTATTTAATATTTTGATAATAAAAACATATTATTCTATATTATATATTTAATTAAGGTAATTTTAAGATATTTATGATGCTTCTAGAGCATGATATAACTATTGATAATGGGTGAACCTGATATAGATTATACGATGGATGATTATAATATATCACTCCAATGCATTGGTAAATAATCCATTTATTTAAACGAAAAATGACATGGTTAATTTGAGATGTTTCTCATATAGTTTTAACTAGGTCAAAATAATTTCAAACCGGAGTGAACACACGTGATTAAAATATTACTCCAAGATTCCAAGACATTTTATCTATTCTATATTTGATTTTTAAGGGTTTCATTGGTAATGATTGATATCATATGTATCATGATTATTGATTATAATAACTATTTGATTTTTTAATATTTATTCCATGTCACAATTATCTTGATCCTATTTTTGATGGGTATACATTATTTTATGTAATTATAATACACCATGTCTATGTTCTCATGCCTTTTTTCTCACCATGTTCTCAACAAATATATTCAATTATTAATTATTATGTTTACCTTTACTGATCATGTTAGCTCACCCTTCTTAAGCTTTTTTCCCAAGTTATAAATAATTATGTTAAGTAAGATATATATTGATGTTTTTTATATGAGTGTTGATGAAGATTTGTATTGATTAAGAAAATATTTTTATAGTCGAAAATCTACCACTTAAATACAAGGAAATTATTATGTAAGAGTTTATCATATTTCTATAAAAGTCTACACATAAACGGTCTTTGGGAATATAAGTGATCCAATATTTCTGTTTGATGTTATATATTTTGTATGGATTAATTTCTATCGCATTTATAAGTATTAAAAAAATAAATTGAATGATTTTGAATTTCATATCAAATCTTGAAGTCTGTGTTTGGGGATGTCATAATGATAGCATACATTTACTCATTTCATGTAAAAAGAGATTTATACACATCCTTTTGGGAAACAAATTGTATTTCAGTTTGAAAAACCTGGAATTCAGGAACCACTCAAACCATACAATAATTTTCTCAGCCTTTCTAGAATATTTATTTATCATCATTGGCTCTTAGAGTCATTTCTAGGGAAGTTAGATATGTTTTGGAGGATGGAGTTGATGTGTGGACCATTCTAGGGTCATTATTCCATGAATTTTGGTGTTTTGATGCCTATAGTGTGGATGAAAATTTTGAAGATTGGTTGTGTGGGGATGTATATTCAGTGACTAGAAAAAGGATTCCCAAACTGATTTAGAATATGTTTTGGTTGGTATTTCACCAAGTGTAAAATGGGAAAAGTTAAAATGTTTTGTGGTATAATGGTATGAGCATTTAACATTTGGGGATCACATATGTAACATGGGAATGTAGATATCACCACATTATGGGCCTTGTTTGGGTGAGGTGAAAAAAGATAAAGCTAACCATGCCATGGATATTGGTCACGGTAGAACTCAATATATTTTTAAAGTAGTTTTTAAAACAAAAAGAAAGTGGGGAAACAATAATTAGTGATTTAGATATCCTTTGAACAATGGAGACCATGACATGGTTGGAAGTTTCTACACCATGGTGAGACTACTCAGTATTCCATTATAAATAGTTGGGTTTAAATCCCAAATCTCTATTTCCATTCTTCGTTACAAAGCATTGGCTAACACCAGATCCCCATTTAACCCCATGATAATATTTATTATGGATTATAACCTTTTATATTATGGATGGATGGAATATTTAATTCATGGAAACGTATTTTCCCCACTTCTCTCTTAGAGTTCCTTTATATTTTTATGATGTTTTTTGTGTAGTGTTCTTGATTTTGGAGAGATATTTGTTTGGTTTCATAGTAGACTATTTTTTGATATATTCTAATCGGTTTCCCTTCAATATTTTTGATGTTAAATTTTGTGATTCTTTCATTGCGAGTAGTGCGTTTATTTTAATAACCAGTTTTGGTATGGTATATCTGAGCTCTTATTCCATCTTATATAATGAATATTTTAAATTGTATCATAGTGTTTCCTCCATATATTTATACATGGTTTATTTTGTGTTTGATTTTTTGTGAAATGGGTGAAAATATAAAAATTCACCTTCAATAGATAATTAATATTAAATAAATAAACTATTAGATTAAAGGAATTTTGGAAATAGGGATGGGAGGATTTATGTGGTTTGTGATATTTATGATATTTACATTGGTTGATTATTATTGATTGATTTGTTGGGGCTATGATTTATTAATTGTTGTTTTCACCAAAAACCAGTGTTACCACCATATATTTAAAAATACTTAAAACTGTTTATGGATAAATGGGTTGGATATTAATATTGATATTATATACTTGGTGTCCTATAGCTTGTTTTATTTTACTTTGATTATGGATGAGATCAATTCATGGGTTAGGATAGATAATGGGAAAACTGAGTATATTCATTATTACAAAAATAATTAATTCATGGGGAACTGTAAATTGTTATGGAATTAAATTTATGATAGTCAAATTTAAAATAATTATGTTGGAAATTTTATATCATTTATTAAATTATAATCTTAGAAAGGTAATAAATGTAATATGATAGTTTTTGGGATAAATGATTCATTGGAATGGGTTAAGGAATTAAATAATAAATTTTTTGATGTTGGTAAAACATTTAATGATATTGTGGGATTAACCTAGCTGATGAGAATTATTGATTAAAAATATATTTTCATCACTTGTTGTTGGATGTTCTAATAATGATTTTATTCCAATTAAAGTGTTTCATTGTCTATTATTTTATTCTTATATGATGGAAGTGGTGTTGAATACATGATATATATTAAGGGTAATTAAGTTGAAATTTTTTTCATTAGATAATAATGTTATTTGGTGGGGGTCATTCATGGTGGGGGGAGGTCATGAGGTTGAATCCCTACATGTTCGTAATACCCTATCATAAATAAGTGGATGTTTTAGTGGGGGATGTACACTATAATATGTGGGAATAATTATTATGTATTTTTTATTTACAATACTCAAACAATTAATTGTTAGAAGATATTTGATATAAAATTAATGATATGACATGTGATATACAATTGTTGCTATGAGATGTGATGTGTGGTTAGTGTTGTGATATGTGACATATAGTGGGTGTCATGAGATGTGGTATTCACTTTGCGTTTCAATGGATGACACGTTGATGGTTTTTATATTTTTGGACATGTATTGTGGTCACATGGTAAATATTGGTTGTTGATGATATGTATCTAGTGTCATTTCATACTCACATCTCTATACATAGTATGGAGGTTATCATACCAAATCACTACCATTTTTTTATGGGAGAACCCCTTAACTAACATGTTAGATTTGAGATGGATTTATTCATGGCATGAGGATATTTATTTTTTTGATAGAGTTCATGGGGATGACGAAATTCATCTTAAATATTTTGGATATGTAAGAGTTTGGGGTAGTGAAGTTTTCATGATAGTGTTTCTTGTGATCTATTGGTTACTTTCTCATGTATACATGTCTCATATTTTTGTTACATGGATAATTTTGGTCATACCTACTATTTAATATTTATTGAACATGGATGTTAATCTTTTAATATTTATGTTTATATTGTGTACTCCCTTTTTCTTACCCCCACCACATTTTTTATTCATTGTAGGGTAATATGATAGGGATCTGAGCTACTATTTAGGAATCTTTGTGAGGATCAGAGGGTTTTTATAATTTTCTTATTTTTCATGCTTTTATTTTTGTCATGTGAATACAATTTTGTTTATTAAAATGAAAATGATGGATTTTGGTTTAATATTTTACTTATATGTATTCGGATTGTTTATTGTTTTTATATTTTTTAGGAATTAATTGGCCAATGCTTCCCACTTGGGAATTTTTATACCCTTGCTTATAGTTACCAATAAAGGTCCTTCTAAAATCATGACACTGGATTCATCATTTTACTTCATAGATTTCCAAGAAGGGATATCACTGGATAAGGGTAGTTATAATGTATTATCAAATGAATTATTTGAGAAATATGGTGGAGGTCAGAGTTAGGTAAAGTTTGGGAATTCATGGGATTAATAGGGAAATAGTGGAACTCGAAAAGAAAATGTGACATTGAATAATGATACCGACTATGTAAAATATATTCTAGGGCCCCTATTATATGATATAACGTCATTGAAAACATTATGAACATGATTATGTTGATGTGTAACTATTTTACAACATAAATTATATTGAGGTACATGTATCATGGCCATTAGTTGTATTAATATTTTCAACATAAATGCTATGTCATTTCCCTATCAACACATTTGTTGTAGTTGTCAATGAACCATTATTTTTTACTAAATTATTCATATATCTTAGGAGAAATGAGTAAAATCATAATTAATTATAATGAATATTTTGTCTAAAAACAAGCTAAAACATGAATAAGATATTCCCTTTCCTTTTAAAACATGATTCATTATAAATTGAATTCTCATTTAGTGTTAATTTTTACAACATTTTAACCTATTTTCTAATTTTTTAGATGGATTACTGAAGAATTACTAATGTATTATGTAAGATATTATTTCTAAATGCTGAGAACCTCTATAAAACTAGTTTCCTTAAGTATATTTCATATTATAATCCTGAAATGAATTATTTTGAAACCATTCCTTGGAGTATTCCAATTCTCAGGAAATTAGATATTCTATAAAAAAAATGTCATTCATGATATATCCCATGATTGACTTATTGATTTATTGTAACTTGTTTTTGGGTTATTTTAATTCAATCATTTCTAAAAATTAGTCACCATGATTGTTGGTAATTCATTTATATTTGAAAAAACTAACATGAATAACAAGACCCATCATTTTTTCCTGACTATAGTTTTTTAGTATGTATCTTTTTTTATGTTGTTATCATATGTTTGAAATTTATTTCAAGGTTGTAAATTATTTTTCTTTTATTTCTGAAATTTGGATTTTTATAAACACTATTAGTGGTAACTATTAATAATATGAATGTTTTCAGAATAAATAAAATCTTTATCATATTCGACTAATATTTATAATCATTGTTATGATATATTGTTTACAAATATACATGGATTATATAAATATGAATTTTATTTTATTTTTTAGCTTTGAAATCTTGATATAGAGCTATCATTTTTTGAAATTTTTTATAAGGATATGATTTATTTATTTTAAATTACTGTAAAATGATAATAATAATAACAATAAGTTGCCTATTAAAACTAGAAATTTTTTACACGAATTATAATAATCTATTGAATATTGAAAAAACTTTATATTGATTGAATAGGTACTCCTCATTTATTAATCCATGATTAGTTAATTTTTCAGAGTATTTTAGAAGTAGAAAAAACTATTTTCGTTACAAATAAATTTTTGGAACCAAAGATTTTTAAACTAGTAAATGAAGTATGTATTCTGTTTGTTATCAATCCACACTATGGATGATCTTGGATTTTTCATTCCATGTGATGTTATGGTACCAAAGGATTCAATGTTGAAGTTGGTGACTTTTCCTAGTGTTTTCCAAATTTTTGTATAAAAAAATCCAGAGGAAGGAACGAGATTTAGAAAATATGGTTTTATAGGAATATTGATTTCTCTATATGGAAAAGGAATGGGTTTTGTGAATGTTTTATTTTTGTGAAGATTTGGAGCTTCCTGAAATATGGAGTTTAACGTTCATCTCTTCATGATATGGTAAAGGAATGAGTCTCACAAAGGTTGGGTTTTCATGAAGATAAGAAGCCTCATGAGAGCACGATTGAAATATGTAGTTATTGTGACTTCAATAAGCTTTGTGAATGCATGGTGAAAATATAATGGTCTCATGACTGTGAGAATCTTCAAAAATGGAAAATTTTCACTAGATCTTAGAAAATATAGGAGCTACTCATGTGTGGAGGAAGTGGTTTGTGAAAAGTCCTATAGGATCATGAATTATTTTTTAATGTAAAATTATATAAATTGGTGGCCACCTCTCATTTCAAAACGTACACAATTTTTTATAAATTTCTAAATCACTAAAAAAATTGAAGGCTAGGTGCTTCATAAATCATGAATTCTTTGTGCGCTTGAGCATCATGAAATTACCAATTAAGTGTCTACTGATACTAAGGGTGTTTAGAACATGTAACATCATGAAGATTAGGAGTTTAATGAATAAATGGTATTAAATGATGGTTGGGACCTTTATGAAGGTTGGGAGATTTCTGAATGTTAGAAACATAACAAAATTTTGTGGGTTGATGAAAACTATTTTTTTAATGAAACATGAATGGGTTATTGTGAAGTATAAGATATTCATGAAGAATAATTTTGAATATATTCTTTTAGTGAACAATGTTTCCAACATTGTTATTTTAGGTTACCTTTATAATTACAACATTCCATTTTCAAGGGAATTTTTATTAATGTGGGGTTTCAAAAAAGTTATTTTATTTTAAAAAATTATTTATAAAAGGATTTCCTTTTGTTATCATATTCCATTTTCCACTATATGGGATTGATGTTACAAAATGTTTTAAACATTTTTTATTTTATAAGGGAAACAATTACGATGATAAAATTTATTTATTGGGATATTATGTAATACCCCAATATTTTAAGATAAGACTATGTTTGATAGTTTATACTACATACAACAATGATCCTTAACAACTATGGAAAATAATTATTTAAATTTGACAGTTATAACCATGATTTTGATTAGTGGATATTAATTTGAGTAAAAAAATTATTATATATATATCTCAATTTTTTACTCAATATAAATATTTTGATTGATTCTTAGGAAACAAGCCCTCAATGTTTCGTAAAGTAATTTTTTGCATCAAAAATACATTTTCATTAGAAACGTTTTTATTTATTTTCTTGAGATAATATTATAATTTATTTATACCACTTATAGAAATTTTATTTCATAAAAATGATATATATATTTTTAAAATATAAAAATTATCCTAGGGTGAAGTTTTCTATTTTTGGAAAAGATTTATTTATATGTGAATAGTGAAAATAAAGATTTTATATAAAACTCTCCATTCAATTCAAGTATATGAAAATTCACATTTTTATTTGAATTGGTTTCAAATTTTAATTTCTGATTTTTATTAACAAAAAACTAATTGATTTTATTTTAATCTACATTTTGATTAATGTTTATATAATTACATTTTTATAGTGAAAATGTATTTTTTGAAAACTAGGTTTAATCATATTTTTACGAGTTTATTTTCTAAATAAATTCAAAAATTTATAAGAAATTAATTTTGTAAAATTTATTATATATTTGAAATATTCATTTCAATATTTATTAATCTATTAGACATTATTGTTGTTAATTATGAATAGTTATTGTGGTAAATATTTGTCACCTCAGTAAGGATAAATCTTTTAATTTATGTTAAAAATAACATGAAAAGGATTTTAAAATATATACTACACTTGAATTATTTCAATTATATGAGTTTACGTCATCCAAAAGTATCCAATATTCAATGATATGGAAATTTGGAGTCATCTTTCCTTGATAATTATTTTAATATTATTTTATGTATGAATAAATACAAAATGTCTCATTCTACCTTTTAATATATAAATTTTTTTTGAAGTGGATAATGAAATTTATGAGTAATTATAAATAGTTATTTTTATTATTAATGATTTCTATGATTGTAATTTAGTTTTAAATTTTAGTGATTAAATAATAACATTAAATTCTTAAGCAACGTCATTGCAGTGCTTGTGCAAGCCGTAGAAAAATCATGTAAATGATTTTAAAAATTATTGTTGTTGTATTGTTTAATGATTTATGGTATTCCAAAAAATTATTTAGATAAATATAATATATTTTTAATTTTTTTGAACTTTATAAACAAACACCCTAACTATCTCGATATTTTTAGAGTCAATTATTTGAATAGTTCAAAAAATTATATTAATAGTATTTTAGGTAAAACAATATTTTATTAAATGATTTTAAAATCATAAAAACACTATCAATGGATATGTGATGGGATACGGTCTATAATACCAACCATATACATTTTATAGGTCATCGTTCTTTATTTAGGGACCTTATTGAACCCTAAAATAATTATTTATATTATAGTAATCACTAAAAGGGTTAATGAGTGGTTAAAACAAAGATATTTGGGTTAAAACAACTCATAAACTAGTATAAATTTTATTTTATTAGTGTATTTTTTATTATATATATCTATAATTCAAAAAATATCAATTGTATTCACTTAAGAAGGAATGATAAATTGTATTACATTAATACTTTATGTAACTCCAAGAGTTCCCTCTCCCCACTTATAAATAGTCACCACCTATACACCCTTACTGACCATTCAAGAGCCTATAATATCATTTAGTTCCCATCCAAATACCTTTATAAAATCGCATCCACTTCCTGGAGTTCATGGTATCACCATATTACCAATATATATACGTCTTAATTTTTAATCTAAATGTGGTAATGTAAAGAGGTGTTAATCATCATAACAGAGCATTTTCATTTTACCTCTTCTTATACAACCTTCAATTACTTCCAAAAAATACAATATAATAAAATTAGTATCTACCATATAGAAAGTTGTTATTTTTTTAACAGAATGAACTTATTTATCTCCTTCTTCTATTAAATGGTAATTGAATGAATCACACTTGAGTACATGTGTATTAGTACAACCATGAAGCGATATGATTATTTTTACATCACCACCGCACATGGATGGTTATTATGAGGGATTAAATATAAATATATATTATATTCACAAGATAATTATTATTCCTAAAATATAATAAATTATCTACCTTTATGTCATTTGAATCATTAAATTTGGAATCATCACACACTCATATATATTGACTACAATCTCTATATAGCGATGTACTAAATTTTGGAAAAATCCCTCTCATTGTAGGTTACGGTGATAAATTTAATGTAATAATTTTAATTTTATTACATGGAAATGTTTTTTTTGTAATGACAATCATTTATTCTTTTTCATTATTTCTTATCTGATAAAAAGTAAAAACATCACTCCTTTGCACGAGGAGACTACTACCTCATGAGCCGATATATTTTATTTTTCATGAAATATTTTCATGGATTACTCTAAAACTATAGTTAATGAATAAAAATGATAATTGGGTCATTATTATTATTTTGTTGATGATTTAACAATGACATGATTAACCTCAATCAAACAACCAATTTCATTTTTCAATTTTGAACTGAATGACCACAAAGCACCTGATATGGACATAATCAATTACGTAATTGAATATTTTTTAATTATGTCAAATTAATTTATTTAAGATCTTGTAATATATATATTAATTTTCATCTAACAACTGAAAATAAATATATGTTTATTATATAGGAGTCAAAGGGCTTAGATAGCATGTCAGAAATCAAAGTAGGGGATTTCATAACTAAATCTATATTCATTAGGTTGTACTTCTACTTGATTTACTATATTATGGAAATATTATAAGAGAAAAAACATATTATTTTATTCTATTTTATATACACTTTTTTTTTAAAAAATTTTATAAATAACAAATTCATTGATTAAATTTTTACTCAAATGATATAATATTTGTAAGTATTATTAATCTCAATATTATTTCCTTGATACATGTATTTTATTATGCTCCATAATTTTATAATATTTATATTCTACCAATTTAGATATTATATTTTGAATTAATTTTTTTTAAAGATTTTAGGGGAAAATCCTTTTTATTGAACACAAAAGAAAGATATCCTTTTGAGGACTGGGAAAAGCAGGAACCGATTACAAGGACCAAATGAGAACAAAAAAACCAAGAGGCCACAAAGGCCTTACATGGACCCAAACACCAATTAAAAAACAAGCATCTAAATAATAATAATAATCCATGAGATATTTCCCAACTTATCTAAACCTACAATAGTGAAATCAGTCCAAAATGATGTGCCTCCCCCCTTACCAAGAAATGTGTCGTGCTGGCAATACAGTCAAGGCATGGCACTCCTCCATCTCACACTGAAATTTAAGAGGAGGACTAGATGATAGGTGAAAGCACACCTATCTCTCTTTTGATCCACACACCTGATGATACAATAAAGAAATCGCTACACTATCAACTTGATATAGTGCACTACCAGACAGAAAACATCGTGCAGAAACCAACAGATTACCCATCTGTCCAAATGAGGAAAAAAATAGAATGATGGGTGTAAGCACACCCATCCCTATTTAGAGGTCACCCACTTGATGCCATATGAAAGAAACAAACAGGCATTCCAAATGAAAAGATACGTTGACTAATTCTCATAGCAACATCTGTATCTCATCTAGCCTTCTAATCCAAAAAAACTTGCAGAAAAAACAAAGAAGCCCAAAGGAGAGAAAACCGGTTTAAAACCAACAAATAAGCAACTAAAACACTACAAAAGTGTATGAAATAACCAAGAAAAAACATGTTCCAACAATATTTTAAGTTTAATATTCACTCAAAACCAAAACGATCCATGTCAGCAAAGTCACCAAGAAGCAGAACTAGCATCACATCTCAGGCAGGTAGCAACCAAAGCATCGTGGAAAGGGATGAAGAAACTGACCCCTTTAAATAAAAGTCCACAACCCACCACCAAACCATAAGATAGCACTGCTCGAAGGAACCCAAGACCAAATTGGTTCCTTCACTGTTGTACATAGGAACGTCGGAGACGCCGCTCGATGAAACGCCACCATGGAAAGCTCGGTGGTGCCCAGAACTAAAGTCAGATCCAGAGGTGGAGACGAAATGTGCTCCTCTGAAAGATGTTTGCTTCCTTCAAGTACCCAGAAAGAGGTCAAGCAGAGAGCACATCGAACCTCATCATAGAACCATTGTCTAAGCCAAGGAGGCGAGAGCCACACTTCACGACAAGGATGAAAAAATGCATCAAATGGAGTGTGAAAGGATGAGAGAAGACTATTGCATTAGCGTAGAGATGAGCAGTAGGTGAGGAAAAAATGATGTTTAACATTAATTATTTAGACTGATGTTTAATGTCAATTTTTTATAATGATGTTTAAAATTATTTTTAATCTCTCTTTCCGGATATAATAATTCAAATGTTGTAAAATTTATAAGGGTTTTCAACGAATTAATTTCAATTATTTGAGACATAATTCATTTTTACACAATTTTTATTTTATATGGTTTAATTAACTAAATTTGATAATTTTTAACATATTAATTCATTTATTTAATGGTTTTTATCAAATCATATTATATTTCTTATTTATTTGATTTTTTATTCATGCATTACACAGGTTATAAGGGATTCTTGTCTTAAAATTATTATTTTTTGACAAATTTTGATTAATGAACCTATATTCATTTATATAATGTAAACAATGATTATTGAAATATAACATCATGATTTATTTTATACACCTGGTATATTATATTTATTCTGATTATATATATTTCAAACGGTTCTTTATATTAACTAACCATGGAGGGGTTTTCTTTAAAAACTTTTTTTATGGTTTTCAAAAAACATTTACCAAAATAAAAAACCATTTTATATATATTATTTAAATAATATTATTATCCGATTATAAATTATTTCCTAAATTTATTTTCCATTATCACTATCCTTATTTAAATTATTTTAAATTAAATTTCTTAATTTTTTCTACATGGGTAACTTTTAAATCTATTTTTAAAAAAATTATAATTAATGTTTACTTTTAATTTTTAGGACATCAAATGATTTCCCCATTATCATAACTATTATTTTTTTTAATCATCCATAAAAATTTATCATTTTTTTCGTGGAAACTTTATTTCTATAATTTTTTTAAAAAACTAAATGTAATGAAAGAATAGGTTATTTTATGATGTTTTCAATGAAATGTTTTAATTTTTTAAATGTAATTTATCTATTTAAACTTGAATTTATAATTCCATTTCATTACTATGAATATTATTTTATGGTTCCATCCATATTATTTCTATGGATGGCATACAATGATTTTTTAATGATATTATTTGGAAACTTGTTTCATTTATATGTGTAAATTAAGCTATAAACAAATGAAATATGTATTTAATATTTTGATAATAAAAACATATTATTCCTTATTATAAATTTAATTAAGGTAATTTAAATATATTTATGATGTTTCTAGAGCATGATATAACTATTGATGATGGGTGAACCTGATATAGATTATACGATGGATGATTATAATATATCACTCCAATGCATTGGTAAATAATCCATTTATTTAAACGAAAAATGACATGGTTAATTTGAGATGTTTCTCATATAGTTTTGACTAGATCAAAATAATTTCAAACCTGAGTGAACACATGTGATTAAAATATTGCTCCAAGATTCCAAGACATTTTATCTATTCTAGATTTGATTTTTAAGGGTTTCATTGGTAATGATTGATATCATATGTATCATGATTATTGATTATAATAACTATTTGATTTTTTTAATATTTATTCCATGTCACAAGTTTCTTGATCCTATTTTTGATGGGTATACATTATTTTATGTAATTATAATACACCCTGTCTATATCCTCATACCTTTTTTCTCACCATGTTCTCAACAAATATATTCAATTATTAATTATTATGTTTACCCTTACTGATCATGTTAGCTCACCCTTCTTAATATTTTTTCCCAAGTTATAAATAATTTTGTTATGTAAGATATATATTGAAGTTTTTTATATGAGTGTTGATGAAGACTTGTATTTATTAAGAAAATATTTTTATAGTGGAAAATCTACCACTTAAAGACAAGGAAATTATTATGTAAGAGTTTATCATATTTCTATAAAAGTCTACACATAAACGGTCTTTGGGAATATAAGGGATCCAATATTTATGTTTGATGTTATATATTTTGTATGGATTAATTTCTATCGCATTTATAAGTATTAAAAAAATAAATTGAATGATTTTGAATTTCATATCAAATCTATAAGTCTATGTTTGGGGATGTCATAATGATATCATACATTTACTCATTTCATGTAAAAAGATATTTATACACATCCTTTTGGGAAACACATTGTATTTAAGTTTGAAAAACCTGGAATTCAGGAACCACTCAAACCATACAATAATTTTCTCAGCCTTTCTAGAATATTTATTTATCATCATTGGCTCTTAGAGTCATTTCTAGGGATGTTAGATATGTTTTGGTGGATGGAGTTGATGTGTGGACCATTCTAGGGTCATTATTCCATGAATTTTGGTGTTGTGATGCCTATAGTGCGGATGAAAATTTTGAAGATTGGTTGTGTGGGGATGTATATTCAGTGACTAGAAAAAGGATTCCCAAACATATTTAGAATATGTTTTGGTTGGTATTTCACCGATTGTAAAATGGGAAAAGTTAAAATGTTTTGTGGTATAATGGTAATGAGCATTTAACTTTGGGGGATCACATATGTAACATGGGAATGTTGAGATCACCACATTATGGGCCTTCTTTGGGTGAGGTGAAAAAAGATAAAGCTAACCATGCCATGGATATTGGTCACGGTAGAACTCCATATATTTTTAAAGTAGTTTTTAAAACAAAAATAAAGTGGGGAAACAATAATTAGTGATTTAGATATCCTTTGAACAATGGAGAATATGACATGGTTGGAAGTTTCTACACCATGGTGAGACTACTCAGTATTGCTTTATAAATAGTTGGGTTTAAATCCCTAATCTCTATTTCCATTCTTCATTACAAAGCATTGGCTAACACCAGATCCCCATTTAACCCCATGATCATATCTATTATGGATTATAACCTTTTATATTATGGATGGATAGTATATTTAATTCATGGAAACTTATTTTTTCCCTCTTCTCTCTTAGAGTTCCTTTATATTTTTATGATGTTTTTTGTGTAATGTTCTTGATTTTGGAGAGATATTTGTTTGGTTTCATAGTAGACTATTTTTTGATATATTCTAATCAGTTTCCCTTTAATAATTTTGATGTTAAATTTTGTGATTCTTTCATTGCGGGTAGTGGGATTATTTAAATAACCAGTTTTGGTATGGGATATCTGAGCTCTTATTCCATCTTATATAATAAATGTTTTAAATTTTATCATATTTTTTTCTCCATATATTTATACATGGTTTATTTTGTGTTTGATTTTTTGGTAAATGGGTGAAAATATAAAAATTCACCTTCAATAGATAATTAATATTAAATAAATAAACTATTATATTAAAGGAATTTTGGAAATAGGTATGGAAGGATTTATGTGGTTTGTGATATTTATGATATTTAAATTGGTTGATTATTATTGATTGATGTGTTGGGGATATGATTTATTAATTGTTGTTTTCACCAAAAACCAGTGTTACCACCATATATTTAAAAATACTTGAAACTGTTTATGGATAAATGGGTTGGATATTGATATTGATATTATATACTTGGTGTCCTATAGCTTGTTTTATTTTACTTTGATTATGGATGAGATCAATTCATGGGTTTGGATAGATAATGTGAAAACTGAGTATATTCATTATTACAAAAATAATTAATTCGTGGGGAACTGTAAATTGTTATGGAATTAAATTTATGATAGTCAAATTTAAAGAAATTATGTTGGAAATTTTATATCATTGATTAAATTATAATCTTAGAAAGGGAATAAATGTAATACGATAGTTTTTGGGATAAATGATTCGTTGGAATGGGTTAAGGAATTAAATAATAAATTTTTTGATGTTGGTAAAACATTTAATGATATTGTGGGATTAACCTAGCTGATGAGAATTATTGATTAAACATATTTTTTCATCACTTGTTGTTGGATGTTCTAATAATGATTTTATTCCAATTAAAGTGTTTCATTATCTATTATTTTATTCTTATAGGATGGAAGTGGTGTTGAATACATGATATATATTAAGGGAAATTAAGTTGAAAAAAATTTCATTAGATAATAATGATATTTGGTGGGGGTAATTCATGGTGGGGGGATGTCATGAGGTTGAATACCTACATCTTCACAATACCCTATCATAAATAAGTGGATGTTTTAGTGGGGGATGTACACTATAATGTGTGGGAATAATTATTATGTATTTTTTATTTACATTACTCAAACAATTTATTGTTAGAAGATATTTGATATACAATTAATGATATGAGATGTGATATACAATTATTCCTATGAGATGTGATGTGTGGTTAGTGTTGTGATATGTGACATATAGTGGGTGTCATGAGATGTGGTATTCACTTTGCGTTTCAATGGATGACACGTTGATGGTTTTTATATTTGTGGACATGTATTGTGGTCACATGGTAAATATTGGTTGTTGATGATATGTATCTAGTGTCATTTAATACTCACATCTCTATACATAGTAAGGAGGTTATCCTACCAAATCACTACCATTTTTTGTGGGAGAAACCCTTAGCTAACATGTTAGATTTGAGATGGATTTATTCATGTCCTGGGGATATTTATTTTTTTTATAGAGTTCATGGGGATGACGAAATTCATCTTAAATATTTTGGATATGTAAGAGTTTGGGGTAGTGAAGTTTTTATGATAGTGTTTCTTGTGATCTATTGGTTATTTTCTCATGTATACATGTCTCATATTTTTATTACATGGATAATTTTGGTCTTGCCTATTATTTCATATTTGTTGAACATGGATGTTAATCTTTTAATATGTATGTTTCTATTGTGTACTCCCTTTTTCTTACACCCACTACATTTTTTATTCATTGTAGGATAATATGATGGGGATCTGAGCTACTATTTAGGAATCTTTGTGAGGATTAGAGGGTTTTTATAATTTTTTTAGTTTTCATGCATTTATTTTTGTCATGTGAATACAATTTTGTTTATTGAAATGAAAATGATGGATTTTGGTTTAATATTTTACTTATATGTATTCGGATTGATTATTGTTTTTATATTTTTTTAGGAATTAATTGGCCAATGCTTCCCACTTGGGAATTTTTATACCCTTGCTTCTAGTTACCAACAAAGGGACTTCTAAAATCATGACACTGGATTCATTATTTTACTTCATCGCTTTCCAAGAAGGGATATCACTGGATGAGCGTAGTTATAATGTAGTATCAAATGAATTATTTGAGAAATATGGTGGAGGTCAGAGTTAGGTAAAGTTTGGGACTTCATGGGATTAATAGGGAAATAGTGGAACTCTAAAAGAAAATGTGACATTGAATAATGAGACCGACAATGTAAAATATATTCTGGGGCCCCTATTATATGATATAACGACATGGAAACATTATGAACATGATTATGTTGATGTATAACTATTTTACAATATAAATTATATTGAGGTACATGTATCATGGCCATTAGTTGTATTAATATTTTCAACATAAATTCTATGTCATTTCCCTATCAACACATTTGTTGTAGTTGTCAATGAACCATTATTTTTTACTTAATTATTCATATATCATAGGAGAAATGAGTAAAATCGTAATTAATTAGAATGAATAGTTTGTCTAAAAACAAGCTAAAACATGAATATGATATTCCCTTTCCTTTTAAAACATGATCCATTATAAATTGAATTCACATTTAGTGTTAATTTTCACAACATTTTAACCTATTTTCTAATTTTTTAGATCGATTACTGAAGCATTATTAATGTATTTTGTAAGATATTATTTCTAAATGTTGAGAACCGCTATAAAACTAGTTACCTTAGGTATATTTCATATTATAATATTGAAATGAATTATTTTGAAACCATTCCTTGGAGTATTCCAATTCTCAGCAAATTAGATATTCTATGAAAAAAATGGCATTCATGATATATCACATGATTCACTTATTGATTTATTGTAACTTTTTTTTGGGTTATTTTAATTCAATCATTTCTAAAAATTAGTCATCATTATTGTTGGTAATTCATTTATATTTGAAAAAACTAACATGAATAACAAGACCCATCATTTTTTCCTAACTATAGTTTTTTAGTATGTAACTTTTTTAAGTTTTTATCATATGTTTGAAATTTATTTCAAGGTTGTAAATTATTTTACCTTTATTTCTGAAATTTAGATGTTTATAAACACTATTTGTGGTAACTATTAATAATATGAATGTTTTCAGAATAAATAAAATCCTTATCATATTCGACTAATATTTATAATCATTGTTATGATATATTGTTTATAAATATACATGGATTATATAAATATGAATTTTATTTTATTTATTAACATTCAAATCTTGATATAGAGCTATTATTTTTGGAAATTTTTTTATAAGGATATGATTTATTTATTTTAAATTACTGTAAAATAATAATAATAATAATAATAAGTAACCTATTAAAACTATAAATTTTTTACATGAATTATAATAATGTATTGAATATTGAAAAAAATTTATACTGATTGAATAGGTAATCCTCATTTATTAATCCATGATTAGTTAATTTTTCGGAGTATTTTAGAAGTAGAAAAAACTATTTTCTTTACAAATAAATTTTTGGAACCAAAGATTTTTAAACTAGTAAATCAAGTATGTATTCTGTTTGTTATCAATCCTCACTATGGATGATCTTGGATTTTTCATGCCATGTGATGTTATGGTACCAAAGGATTCAATGTTGAAGTTGGTGACTTTTCCATGTGTTTTCCAAATTTTAGTATAACAAAATCCAGAGGAAGGAATGAGATTTAAAAAATATGGTTTTATAGGAATATTTATTTTTCTATATAGAAAGGGAATGGGTTTTGTGAATGTTTTATTTTTGTGAAGATTTGGAGCTTCCTAAAATATGGAGTTTAACTTTCATCTCTTCATGATATGGTAAAGGAATGAGTCTCACAAAGGTTGGGTTTTCATGAAGATAAGGAGCCTCATGAGAGCACGATTGAAATATGTAGTTATTGTGACTTCAATAATCTTTATGAATGTACGGTGAAAATATAATGGTCTCATGACTGTGAGAAGCTTCACAAATGGAAATTTTTCACTAGATCTTAGAATATAAAGGAGCTACACATGTGTGGAGGAAGAGGTTTGTGAAAAGTCCTATAAGATCTTGAATTATTTTTAAATGGAAAATTATATAAATTGGTGGCCACCTATCATTTCAATACGTACATAGTTTTTTATAAATGTATAAATCACTAAAAAAATTAAAGGCTAGGTGCTTCATAAATCATGAATTCTTTGTGCGCTTGAGCATCATGAAATTACCAGTTAAGTGTCAACTGATCCTAATGGTGTTTTGAACATGTAACATCATGAAGATTTGGAGTTTCATGAATAAATAGTATTCTATGATGGTTGGGACCTTTATGAAGGTTGGGATATTTCTGAATGTTAGAAACATAAAAAAAAATTTGGGTTCATGAAAACTATTTTTTCAATGAAACATGAATGGGTTATTGTGAAGTATAAGAGATTCATGAACAATAATTTTGAATATATTCTTTTAGTGAACAATGTTTCCATGTGCATCAAACCATGTCTATGGTATTGGTACAGTCTCATTCTAATCAGGGTAAAATAATTAAATAACCAATCAATAGATGTGACCTCCAAGTAATTAAACTGAGTAAGACTTCACCAACATTTGTGAGATATGGGGAGTTGACAGAAGTGTTCTGAGGGAGGTAGTGTTCTTTCCCAAAAATTATTGTAAAGGTAGTGTGCATGGAATAAATAGAATATTTCTGGTCTTCTCAACTCAACAATAACTAATGAATATTAGTGGATTTACGTATAACAGATACACTTTCAGAGTATCATCCTTTGACTAGCCCTTAGTGTTGAACCATGTAAAACGGATGTGTTGTATATCTGTATATGAATGTTAAAAAACTGCATGATTCTATCGGAATGGTTTTACATGTTCCTACCAATGTGAGGAAAATATCTATCTCACTGAAATAAAAAAATTGACACTCAAATTCACCACTCCCCTGTCAGGGTGTTCCAAGGACCTACAAGTGGTAACATAGGGTATAAGTTATTAATGTTTAATTTATCATTTATTGTTTTAATGGACAATTTAGAGAATATTCTGAAAGTTTTACTCTATGATAGGTGAAAATTATAGATTTGGAATAATTGGATGATTTATAATCTATGATCCGTTGAGATGTTTGTTTTCTTTTATAAAACTAATTTTATTTATGTAACTGATGAAAAATGTCTCTATTTGATTGAAACATACAAGAAAATTCCAAATAAATATTCTATAGCACAAAATTCCCTTACTGAAAATATATATGATCAAATAGAATTGAAGGTGATGAGTTTCACTTCATCCAAGCCCATGTGGGAGAAACTATAAAACATATACGAAGGGGATAATATTGTGAAGGATGAGAAACTCCATGTTTTACATAATAATATAGATGATCTGAAAATACATCTAAATTAAAATGATGATATATTTTTTAACCTAATCACTGATGTTGTTGATGAAATTCATTGACATGGTGATGAAATTAAAGATATTAAAATTGTGATAAAAATATTGAGAAGGATTACACCTGTATAAAATACATGAAGTGTCAGCCCTTAAGGAATGGGTTCTGTCTAATCATTCTCTTAGTGACCTACTAAGTTGTATGGTGCCTTATTAAATTAGGGTTAAAATAGAACAAACCAAAATTAATGAAATAATGTAAATGACATTCAATGATAAGGAAAATCATGTAATTTCCAAAGGTATTGATGATAAAGGTTATACAGATGATGAATTTATTTCCCTATTTTCTAGAAAATTCATGAACCAAAAAGAAAAGAGAGATGAAAATAATCCTCATGCATCGAGAGATGATTTTTTTTCAAATTCCTCTAAAAAATATAGGTGTATATGGGGGAATGGATGTGAGGAAAATTTCCCCTTATAAAGAGTCCATTCTGTGGCATTGTGAGCATTACAAGGTTTTACTATGTAGAGGAAAAAATCTATCTAAATGGAAAGGAAATTGAAATTCAAAAAATGATAGTGAGACCATATCCTTGATCATATATAAGAAATTTTTTATAAGGATATTGTTTTCACAATTCTAATAGTGGCCATAAAACTATTCATTACAGGCAGAGGAAAGGTGGGAACAATAACTACAGAACTCATAGGCAAGTCAATGTTGGGTCGGAACAAAGGCGAAGATGACAAGAGGGGGGGTGAATTGCCTTTTAAAAAAGATTAACAAATTAAAATCAAAGTTGAAATGCAGCGGAAATAAATAAGGCAAGACACAAGAAATTGATAACGGAGTTCGGCCAAAAACCCGGCCTACGTCTCCGCTCCCAACTCAACCGTTGAGAGATTCTACCACTTGCTTTTCAATGGTATTAGCAAGAAACCCACTAGGCTTTGAGGTAGCACTAGGACCTATTACAGCTTGCTTTTGGTGGTTAAGCAAGAACCCACTTACTTTTAATGGTTTAGTAAGAACCCACTAGCCTTTTTAACGGGTGAAGGCTAGCTCACCAGTGACACAAGCCTTTTAAAAGGAAAGTCTTGAAGAAACCTCTTCACACCTTAATGGTGGTGTGAAACCCAAAAGAAAGGGGGATGAGAAAAGGGTTTGGGGTTTGTAGGCACAAACCCAAAATTAAAGCTCAAAATAAATAAATAATGAAAAACCGTAATTGAGGAAGACTTGGGCGCCAAAGTATGATGGAGTTGATGTAGCGTGCTCTCCCAAGCTTCTTGAGGTGCTCCTTGGATTGGAATTTGGTTGGAGCACTTGAGGATCCTTGAAGGTGGAGCGCCGGAGGTTCGCCAAATGATCAACAAGGTGTCCGTGGGCTTCCGTATAGTTCCAGTTAGTGTCCGGGGCTTCCTTGGCCTTTATTTATAGGCATGGAACCCTTGGGGAGGTTTCGGAGCCGTTGTAAAGGCTTAAAGAGCCGTTGGAGGCCAAATGGGAGTTGACTGGTCAAACCCAACGGCTAGTTTGACTGGGCTACCGGCAGGCCGGTACAGCTCCACCGGCTGGCCGGTGTTTGAGAATTTGGAGATGCTTTGAGTGCAGGCTGCACCGGCTGGCCGGTGGAGGAGCCACCGGTTGGCCGGTGGCTTGGCAGTAGCTGATCTTCTTTTCCAGGCACCACCTGCTGACCGGTGCCAGAGCCACCGGCTGGCCGGTGGGCTGACAGTAGCTACCACTATTGTCTGGGTGCCACCGGCTGGCCGGTGGTCAGGCCACCGGCTGACCAGTGAAGCCTGGCAGTGGGCAATGCCTCTGCCAGGTCCACCGGCTGGCCGGTGCTATCACACCGGTTGGCCGGTGGACTGAATTTCAGTCCACTTGAGATGCTTTCTTGGGCCATTCCTTTGGCAATCTCTTGCCTATCATCCACAACACTTAAAACACAATATTAGATAAATAAGAATGTGATTGTGATCATGAAAATCAAACAACGAGGGGAACGAGATGTACAACATTCTCCCCCTATTTTGATGATCACAATCACCAAAACAATTAAAGTAAAAAACTGAAATTGAAAGGAAATGCTAAGCATGATGAAAAGGATTCTCCCCCAATCAATCAAGAAATTTCTCCCCCTTTGTGATTATCAAAATAGCTCGGGGCATGAAACTTGATTGAGGGAAAAATTGAAAATCAAGATCAATTGGAATTTTTGAAAATTGAATTGAAAATTTGAATAACAGTTTGAATTGAAAGTTTTGAATGAAAAATTCGAATTGAATATTTTGAAATGAAAATTTTGATACCAAGTGTTGAAATTGAAAGTTGGAATCGAAAATTTTGAAATTGAAATCAAAAGGGCTTAATTTGAAATTGAAAGTTTGAATTGAAACAAAAAGCATAAACAAACCTAACTCCCCCTAAATAAAAACAAAAAAGTCACCGGGGAGAGGGATTTTGAAAATAGACAATTTTAGGGCCGGAGAGACTCGCTAAGAGGGATTTTTCAATCCACACTTGTCTCATAGCGGGTCTTCTCATATAAAATTCGTCTGAAAAGAAAAAACTTTTGGGTTGACCATACCGGGCGTTTTTACAATTCCATTCATAAATAAGGTGCCCGGTTTTCTTACAATAATTACAAAATTTAAAACTAGAGCTCCCCCTTACAAAAACAGTTGGAGCATGGGAGGAGGAGGCTTGATTGGTATAGCCAAGTCCTTGAGTGGTCCTAGAAATTCGTTGGGAACCTAGGAGATTGTTCAAATTTTGTTCCCCTTGGGTGAACTTAGCTAGGGTCTCCCTTAGGTCTTTGATGGTTGATTCCATGGAATCAACATTTGGGAAATTTTGGATTTTTAGGGAGAGTTCCTCCTTCTCTTTAAGAAGTTGTTCTTTTTCGGAGGAGAGTTTTTTGAAAGACTTTTTTAAAGCAACAAATTTTGACGATAAAGCATGAAAACCATTTTCAAGTTGGTCTCTAGCGTGTGAGAGTTCTTCATAAGATAAATGATTTAAAGAATTGGAATTTGAAGAACAAGAGGAAGAGGAGTCGGAAGAAGTTACCTCATGGAATGCCATTAGGCATTTTGTACCTTGGTCGCTCGAGGAGGAGGAGGAGGATGATGAGGTGTCACTCCATGTGGCCTTGAGGACCTTTTTCTTTCCTTTCTCCTTTTGCGTGGCCCGTTTTTTGTTGAGTGGGCAATAGGGCTTGTAATGGCCCTTTTCGCCGCACCCTTAGCATTTTACCTTGGGCTCGGATCTTGCGGTGGGTTCTTGCTTTCGCGCCTTGCGAGATTTCTTCTTCTTGTGCTTCTTCATAAACTTGTGCATTTGGCGGGCGAGATTCTCCATTTCCGAGTCGCCGCTTGAAGATGAAGAAGATGAAGATGATGATGAGGAGGAGGAGCTTACTTTTTTTTTACCTTGAGGGCGATGTTCTTTGGGGTCTTGATTGGTGTGCCCTCCTTTTGAGCTTGCCTCCTCATCGTGATCTCGTAGGTCATTAGGGATCCAATGAGCTCCTCGACCGGCATGTTCTTTACATCCTTAGCTTCTTGGATAGCCGTCACCTTAGGTGCCCATGAGCTAGGAAGGACCCATAGAATCTTTTTGACCATTGCTTCAGCTGAAACATCATCACCAAGGGACTTTCTCCCATTGCACACGTCAGTAAATCTAGTAAACATTTCAGAAATAGATTCATTTGGATGCATAGAAAAAGACTCAAAATCCTGACGGTACATGTCCAATCGAGTATCCTTTACTTTGTTGGTCCCCTCATGGGTAACCTCTAAAAGTTTCCAGATTTCATGTGCGGAGGTGCATGTGGAAACTCGATTGAACTCATTTCGGTCAAGGCCGCAATGAAGAGCATTCATGGCTTTGCCCTCATGCTCAAAATTCTTAATATCGGCGGGGGTCCATTTGGATTCGTCGGGGGAAGACAAAGAATAACCTTGCATGACAATTTTATAAATGGGATATCCTATGCTTCTAAGAAAGGTAGTCATGCGGGTTTTCCAATAATTATAGTCGGTTCCATCAAAAAATGGAGCACGACCCAATGAGTAGCCCTCGGGGGCGAAAGAGGTTGATGCCATCAAAAAAAGATCTTAAATTTGAAACCGGGTTAGGGTATTACTCAAATTTCCCTTTGATACCAATTGTTGGGTCGGAACAAAGGCGAAGATGACAAGAGGGGGGGTGAATTGCCTTTTAAAAAAGATTAACAAATTAAAATCAAAGTTGAAATGCAGCGGAAATAAATAAGGCAAGACACAAGAAATTGATAACGGAGTTCAGCCAAAAACCCGGCCTACGTCTCCGCTCCCAACTTAACCGTTGAGAGATTCTACCGCTTGCTTTTCAATGGTTTTAGCAAGAAACCCACTAGGCTTTGAGGTAGCACTAGGACCTATTACAGCTTGCTTTTGGTGGTTAAGCAAGAACCCACTTACTTTTAATGGTTTAGTATGAACCCACTAGCCTTTTTAACGGGTGAAGGCTAGCTCACCGGTGACACAAGCCTTTTAAAAGGAAAGGCTTGAAGAAACCTCTTCACACCTTAATGGTGGTGTGAAACCCAAAAGAAAGGGGGATGAGAAAAGGGTTTGGGGTTTGTAGGCACAAACCCAAAATTAAAGCTCAAAATAAATAAATAATGAAAAACCGTAATTGAGGAAGACTTGGGCGCCAAAGTATGATGGAGTTGATGTCGCGTGCTCTCCCAAGCTTCTTGAGGTGCTCCTTGGATTGGAATTTGGTTGGAGCACTTGAGGATCCTTGAAGGTGGGGCGCCGGAGGTTCGCCAAATGATCAACAAGGTGTCCGTGGGCTTCCGTATAGTTCCAGTTAGTGTCCGGGGCTTCCTTGGCCTTTATTTATAGGCATGGAACCCTTGGGGAGGTTTCAGAGCCGTTGTAAAGGCTTAAAGAGCCGTTGGAGGCCAAATGGGAGTTGACTGGTCAAACCCAACGGCTAGTTTGACTGGGCTACCGGCTGGCCGGTACAGCTCCACCGGCTGGCCGGTGTTTGAGAATTTGGAGATGCTTTGAGTGCAGGCTGCACCGGCTGGCCGGTGGAGGAGCCACCGGTTGGCCGGTGGCTTGGCAGTAGCTGATCTTCTTTTCCAGGCACCACCGGCTGACCGGTGCCAGAGCCACCGGCTGGCCGGTGGGCTGACAGTAGCTACCACTGTTGTCTGGGTGCCACCGGCTGGCCGGTGGTCAGGCCACCGGCTGACCAGTGAAGCCTGGCAGTGGGCAATGCCTCTGCCAGGTCCACCGGCTGGCCGGTGCTATCACACCGGTTGGCCAGTGGACTGAATTTCAGTCCACTTGAGATGCTTTCTTGGGCTATTCCTTTGGCAATCTCTTGCCTATCATCCACAACACTTAAAACACAATATTATATAAATAAGAAGGTGATTGTGATCATGAAAATCAAACAACGAGGGGAATGAGATGTACAACAGTCAATACCCGTTAAACAAGCATAATTACTCTATAAAAGTGGTATTATTCCATGGAAATATAATATGAGTATTATGGACCCATTTATATTGAAACTATATTATGAAGGATATATTTTGTCCCCACATAATTAGTTATCTCATAGAAGGAATGATGCAAATTGAGAAAACTAATCTTGTAGAAAAATTATTCAAATATTCAAATAAAAGTAGAACCTGAATTATTAACAATGCATTCTAATCACACAAGATAGGAAATGTATATTTTTGAAGAGTTCTAAGAAAATCATTGATGGAACAATGATATTTTTCAATGAAGGTGCTCTAAAGATCAAAGGTAGTGGAAATATTGAACATAAAAATGATGACCTCAAGAAAAATGACGTTCACTTTGTAGATGGATTGAATCACAATATGTAGAGTGTGAGTTATCTCTATGACTCAGTATTTCTGGTGAAATTTAATTATAAGAGGTGTACAATCAAGGTAAATAAAATTAATTATATCATGAAAGGATGCAGAATAGATGAAAATTTATACCAGGTTGATAGTAAATAGTAAAATTATTACATAACAATTGTAGAAGAAAACAACTTGTGGAACTTGAGGGTAGGACACATAAATAAAAATATGAAGACAAATCTAATCATAGGATAGTTATTGAAATTACCATTATAAATCATTATCGATAAAATAAATGTGTTGAATGCATGCAAGGAAAGATGGTTGGAAGTACATACTAACTAAAGAATAAAAGTGCGTCGAATATGGTTGTTCTCATCCACATAGTTGTTTGTGGTCTAATGAATGTGATTGTTACTAATAGAGGGATATATTTAACTATATTTATTTTTAATTATAGTAGAATCCCTTGTGTGATTTTTATGTAGAGGAAATGGAAATTTCTTCATTTCATGAAGAATTATTATCAAATAACTGAGAATGAAAATGGATACAAAATAAAGATTCTATGATATGAAAATGAAAGAGAATACACATCCATTGAATTTGGAAATTATGTCAAAAATATTGTGATAAAGCATGGTGTTTCTACAATAGGAACCCTAAAAAATTGTGATTTTTGAATTCATAAATTGATATGTTGAAAATATTGATAAAACTATGATGATTGAGTGTCATGTTTCTTTTCATTATTGAAAAGAGGCAATTAAAATTGGGTTGTATACTCAAAATCAAATATGTATTTCTAGAGGAGAAACTAACACAACATGTAATATTTTCTATAGAATAAATCCTTATATGAAGTATTTTTTTTGTTTTTTAAGTAATTACTCATCTGAAGAAAATAAGAAATCAAGGCAAGTATGGTGATACTACTGATGAGGGGTTATTCTAGAGATATTAAATGAAGATTAAATCCAAAAAATGTTACTAAAATCATCTTAGAAATACTGTGGAAATAAATTATGTTATTATCATTGATGATAAATCCATAAATACCAAAAGGATATCATATGATGATATGATTAATTATGTATATTAAAGTAGAAAAGGGATAGACTCAAATGAAGAAATATTGGAAGGCTTGAAAAAAAATTAAGGATAACAAAATGATGATGATTCAGAATAAGAATTACAATAAAAATCTATTTCGGAAGAAAATTCATTAGAAACTCGCAAGTGAAATACAACAGTATAACTTAATCAATATAAGATTATTAGGGAATAAACCTCACCAACAAATACATGGATAATGAAGAATGAATCATATTCCTCCTTGCTATTAATTGTATAAAAAAACTTATTTGAATAAGTGAAAGATAAATTAGGGGTTAAATCCATGAGTGAAGATATGGACCAAATTGATAAGGATTAGACATGGAGACTTATTAAGAGACTCAAAAATCAAAATGTGTCTGAAAAAAATTAGATCTTAAAAAAACAACGATCATGGAATTGTGATTAGAAGAACAAAATGTTTGGTGTGTAATGGATATTTACCAATTTATGTAATTGATATTGAAGAAATGATTTCTATAGTTGCCAGGCTGGAATCAATCAGGATCTTCCTTTCCATAGAAATTCAAATTGGGTACAATGTCTATTAGATGGATTTAAAAAAAGATTTAATTGATTTCTTATAGAATATCTCTACATTTAAAATCTATTGGCATTTATAATCAGAAATGATGAGGTGAATGTTTTTATATTAAAGAATCATTCTCTTGTTTTGAATCAGGCCCCACGAGCACAGTATTATTGACTGGATTGTTATCTGAAGAGTCATGAATTTAAAAGGACAGGTGTCGATCATAATCATTATATGAGAAAAAATATCAGAAAGACCAATTTATGATTCTAGCGTACGTGGATGATATTATTTTTGGTTGAATAGGGATGGTACCATTGGAAAAATCTTCTAATCACAAGAAATGTGAATTTGAATTGTCTATGATTTGTGAAATAACATATTTTTTGGTGTTGTAGGTGGTTCAAAAGAAGGATTACACCTAAATTTCTTTGGTACAATAATAAAGAGATATAATAAATAAATTCCACCAGCATGACTCCAAACAAATGTCAACTCTGATTTCAGTTGAAAAAATGGAAATCATGAAGATAGGAAATACGTGGATCCCTCCATGTATAGAAGAAACATTGGAAGCTTATAATTCTTGACTAAAACTCATCTAGATGTCATCTTTTCTACATTCTTAGCTACTCTCTTCCAAATTAATCCAAAGGAATATCATTTTTATATTGTTACAAATATCATAAGGTATTTTCAAAGTACTATCCATTTTGGATTATACATTATAAAATGAATTGATTATGAATTTTTAGTATTTATTTATACTTACTGGGTTGGAGATGTGGAGGATATAAATTCTAAATGTGGTGAATAATTTTTCATTGGAATAGAATATGTTGGATGGTTAAAGAAGAAACAATAAAGAAATTATCATATTATGTATAAAGAAGAGTATATATCTTCAACAAATGAATTTACTCAAATATTTTTTATTAAGAAACAACTAATTAATATTGGTGATTATGTGAAATGGATGATGTTGATTCATTATGATGATAAGAGAACGATTGATTTTAAGAATAATCTGGTTCCTCGCCTTCTTACCAAAAATATTGAGATCAGATATCATATTATTAAAGAAAAAATTGAACAAGAAGTTATTAAAATGGAGCACGTTGAAACTGATGACCAGGTGGATTATATTATAACAAATTAATTGGGGTAAAATATGTGGAAGAAAATATAGTGAACCTCAGTGTTCACCATCCTCCCTGTGCAAGAGGATGTTACAGTTTATCCCCTATCCATAATTATGTTAACTATTTTAATATGTTTATTATTATAGTGAAACAATATGGGGGAGATAAAATCGTGGAGATTTTTTTATAACTAAAAGAAAATAATATAGGTTCATTGAGTTTATTGAAAACATGGTAGATAAGTTTAATTAAATGATTGATCTATAGGTTTGTCATGAATATTGTTTAGGATTGGGTGGTGGTCTAGTGGAGCATGAAATTATCTTTTTCCACTCTACTATTCTACACTAAAATTTTCTCACATATAATTAGAGTGATGGATGATCTATTTTAGGAATATTATTTTTTTTATCAAGGATGGTTCTTTATTGAATTTATCTATAAAATTTCAAAAAAAACCCAAAGATGAAAATTATGGGGACCAATTATTTTTCATAGCTTATAATATAGTTGTTTTGTATTTACGTGAGATCCATTCTTGCGTTGATCCGGGAGTTTGAAAGAAAAGTGATCTCACAGTGAAGATGGATTTAGTGTTGATGGTGGAACCTTTTCCCTCTGTTTTCCAAAGTTTTGGTGACTAAAATCTAGATGGATGAACAAGAATCATAAAATATGGGTTTCTAGGACTGGAACTTTCCCTATTTGAAGAAGGCAAGTGTTTCTTGAAGGATGGTGTTTTTTTTAATATTATGATCATCCAAAAAGAATAATTTCTAGTATTTTATCCTCATGACATGGTAAATATGTTATTTTTTAAAAGTATGGGTTTCATGAAGGTTTTGTTTCAAAAATATATGGAACCTCATAAAAGTAAGATAAAAAACGATGTTCTCACGACTATAAGAATCTTCAAGAATGTGATATGAAAAGATGGTGGCCAAGTGAATTATAGATTCGGTTGCAAATGGAAAAATTTCACTAGAAATTTATGATTAATTTATCTTTGTGATCAGGGTGGAAGAGTTTAACGAAAAGGATGCTGGGAGAATGGAAGCTTCACGAAAGGAGAAGTCTATAATTAGGAAACCCACCTCAATTGAAAATCGAAAGTATTTTTTCGAATACAATGAATCTATATGAATTTATGAAGGATGAAAGCTTCATGAATCAGGAATTATTTTTGATATTGTGCATCATGAAAACACTAGTTATGTTTCAATTGATGATATGGATTTTCAGAAAAGGCAGTTTTTTAATGATTGGCAATTTTGTGAAGACATAGTGTTCTTCAAAGGATGGAAGATTTAGGAAGGTTGGGTTTTTGTGAAGGATGAGTTCTTTTATAAAGTGTGTGTTTTCAAAATGACTTTTTTTTATTTATATATAAATGATGTTTCACAAAGGTTGGGAGATTCATAAACAATTGTGTTGAACATCTTGTTATAGTGAACACATATTTCACATGAATCGACTAAGGTATACGGTGAAACAAAGTCTTGTGATAAACATGGTCAAATACTTTAATGACCTATATACTAAAGTGACATTAATGTTGTTAAACTGAGTGATACTTCATCAAAGGAAATGATATAAGAGGAGTTGAAGGAAGAGTACCAAGGGGGAAAGTATTATTTTCCTAAAATTAATACATAGATAGTGTTCCGAGAACACATTGATTTTGTCGGATCATCTATAATCAAAAATAAAAAGTAAATCTTAGGGAATTTAGGTATGACCGACACACTATCACTTTATTTTTATTAGACTATCCCTTAAAGATGAGTTATGTAAAACTAATAAGTTTTATCTCTGTATACGAATGATTAATAATTACATGATTCCAACGGACATGCATTACATGTTCTGCCAATATGGAAAATATACCCATCACATTAAAAATTTTAATTTGACACCCATATTCACCCCTCCCTTCTTTGGGTATTCTAGGGACCTAAAACAATTCCAGGAATATAAGTGTTAATCATTCTACATATTTAGTATGTATTATTTATAATATGAAATTTATTTATATAATAAAAATATTTTATTTTAACATGGATGTAATGTAATGTTACATATATTGTGGTGAATAAAAATGATATCCTTAGTGATGAAATGTTTAATTATTTTTATTTAGTATATCAAGGATTACACATAGTGATATGTCATGTATTGTCTTATTTTCTGATCTGAATTCATATTCTATTCTAAATCTAAAAACTAAATTCCTACATAATAAATGTTTTATGAAATTTTTTATTTGGGTATTTATAACATGACATAAGATAATTTATCATGTACATTTCTTATTCTTTTGGAATCATTTTACCTTAAAATAATTTTTAGTATAACTATTTCATTCTATATTTTTTACTTAAACAACATGTGTATATTTTTCTTTTGATTTTATTACATTTTAGTGTTATTTTGCTTCATGGAATGATGATTTCACGATAAATTGATTGTAAATGTTGGGTATTATTGGTGACATCATTATTTATTTATTTATTTCATTCAAATGATGGTGTGAGTTATGAAAAAAAATTGGAATTATAAAATGACGTGTTAAATACTCTTTATGAATAATGTGTTCTATAATGAATTATAATCCATGAACTCTTTAAATTTCATAACCTGGGAACTATGTCAGTATTGAAATGATGTTTCTTTCTATCAGGAATGTGTAACTTAATCATGATTATGGAATGTTCTATGGTTGAATTGATTTAACCACCTAACTCCAATTAATGGATATTCATACAAATCCAATAATGAAAAGTTTGTTTTTCAAAAATATTGTAATCGATAAAGATAACGTCTCTTTACAAACATGAATTGTTATAAATAAGTGATGGATTTAAATTTCTTATTGATTCGGTATGTTTTTATTGATCTTATGATGGGGATTTGAATTATAGATTCAAGCATATGAAGGGAGGAGAACCCTTAGCCCATCAAGACACATTATATTTATGAAATTTTCTGACAAAAATGTGGGAGATTTGGGGAAACTATAATCAAAGAGTACCATTATTTTGGGGATGTTACTTTTTTAATTTTTGTGTTGCAGGAAGTGTGTTGTGATAATTATTGTAGTTTTTATCTAGGGATTTATAGATGTGGGTATGTGGTGTGAATGGCTACGTGGATGAGAGGTGTCTTGTGGATTATTTGAGATAGTGTGTTGATGTGCCTAATGGAGGATTTTATTTAGTTTTATGTGGTGTGGTATGATATAGTAGTATATTGAGGATGAAGTTGGTTTGATGTGAGTCTTGTGATGTTCTAATGTCCCTTTTATTATTGTATTGCTGGTATGGATTATTTAATCCTATTTATTACCCTGTTTAATGTTTTCCCTTTAAAAAATTGATGTTTTATTACATGGTAGTAGAATAAGATATCTTGGGATAGAGGCATGTTGAAATTCTATGGGAAGTAAGTGTAGATTTTCTTCAGTGAGTCCACTAGAACCAACACTGAGGATAGGTTATTAGAGGATCAAGTTTCATTTCATTTGGTAAAGACCAAGAATGAATTCTATGTTTCTTTGATATTTATCATGTTTTATAAAGTAGCCTGAATATGATGGTACATGAATTACAATGATCCAAGATCTTTGTCATGGGTGAAATTTCTTGAATTATTCAAGGAGAGATTCATTTACAGAGTGAATTTTCATGATTATGTAAAATAGATTCAGGAGATTTAGAACAAGGATGAAAATGTGTGATGTTTTAGGGTCCACTTTCTGTACTTTATTAATCTACTTTTACATTTATGAGAATTGAGAGAGAACATGCTCCACTTTATGAATCCTTCCTAAGACTAGAGATTTAGTGGTCTGTCGTTCAGTTTCTATTTCCATCTTGTCAAGTGGTTAGATATAGGGTATAGATCATAGGGAAACAATTTTCTATGAAGTAGGATTCTAGTGAATATTACTCAAAATATGTGGGTATGGTGGAGTGGGATGATTTAGGTTAATGTCTCATGCTCCTTATATGAGATAATGATGCGATCTTCTTAGTATAGGGAACGATGTGGTACTCTCAGGTTGCATGGTTTGAGGGGTAATGTGTTTGGATATTTGAGCTCTTTCTAGTGTGATAATTTTGGGAACCATCGATATATAATTAAAAATACTAAAAAAATTAAATTCTTAAATGAAGAGTTATTAGATAAATAATGTATTGGTTAAATTCTGCACCTTTCACTAATATATGTAGTGGATTTTGACAACAATTCTAAAATTGTTTTGAAAAAACAAGAAATTTATGCATTTATATTTTTATAAAAATTATCAAAATTATCTTCTCAAATAGATAATATATTCTTAAAGAATATTAATAAAATGTTTACCAAGGTATGTCTACCTTGAAACCTTTGTACAATGGAATAAGTATTTATGGAGTATAGGTCATTAGTGAGGAGGATGGTTCCATTATAGATTAATCTAATGGTGGAATTACACTGAGATGTATCCTTTAATGTTTAAAGGATTTCATGGTGGTGTTTTATGAGTGGATCATGGTCTTAATATCTCTTAGGTTATTTATAATAGGTTGGTTCCATTTGAGTGGTAAATATCAATAGTGTGTTATGGTGGAAATAATTTTCCTTATTGGTTTTGTTTTGATTATCAAGGATGTGAATAATTGGATAATATATAATATAATCGATCAATCTTTTATAACCTATTCCATTATATTCATTTTTTATTGGAATCATTTTTGGGGAATTTGGAGGTGTTTTAGAGGATGAAGTTGATATTTGGGAAATTTTGGGGGTCACAACACCTTGAATCTGGATGTGGTGGAGCATGTGGTAGTGTTTATCATTTTAGAGATAGGATATGTGGATCTATGTATACCATGACAATCAATATGGGTTCCCACACCACTTTAGAAGGTTGGTTGGCATGGGGGTAAACCTATGTAAAAAGAGCAGTGTGAAAATGTCTAGCATGGGCATGGTTGTGAGTGTGGAATTTTGGAGGATCACTTGTGTACCATGGGGTGTGGGAGACAACATCACTATGGTATTCAATATAGTGGGGTGAAATCAATGTTGTAATGTTAACTATTCCATGGATGTTGGTAATTGTGGTATATGCAATGTTTTTAAATTAGTAATAAAAACACATTGATAGATGGGAGAGTTCTATGAGATATTTAGACATCCTTTTCCTGAGGGACACCATAGTTTGGTCGGTTGTTTCCATGATGTGGTGAGACCATTTAAGATTCCACTATAAATATTGGGCCCATCCTCCCTTAAATTTATTTCCATCCTTTCACTCATTATCATTGGATAACTCATACCCCCAAGGTTTCCCATGGTATAATCTTCTAAGGACTCTATCATATTGAATTAAAGAGATCAAGTCTCTTTTAATAATGGAACCATATTTTCCCCTCTCCCCCATTTCATTCCATCCAATTTCCTTGAGGTTAGTTATTGTGAGTTAATCTATTTTGGGTTGATTTATGAATTTGGATTAATAATGGATTTATGTGGATATATTCCTAGGGGGTTCCCTCTATGAATTGTAATGTTTGACGCATTTATTCTTTCATTTTGAGAGGTTATTATCTTTTAATTATTGGTTATTGTATGGGATCTGAAGACATATCTTCTATCTTCTATAATTTGTAAAATTGATTTTATAAACTTTTTTCCCAAGTAGGATACTTTGATTTTTTTTGGTCTTTTAGATTATGGGAGAGGAAATAAAAAATTAAAACCCACATTTATTGGAGGGATAATATTAAATTATAATTGTATTTGTTTAAATGAAGTGTGGAAAATTGTGATGGGATGTTTCATGTGCTCTACATTTTTTATTATATTAACATGGTTTCGTTCTTATTGGTTCATGTGGTTCTGCAATAATTGAATCATTATTATTATCACCTATGAACATTATTTTCCCTAAAAATTTATAATTAATTAAACATGGTAAATGATAATGAGATTGGATAAAATCTGAAATAGAGATTGAAAATTTTGATATTGTTTGTATATACATGATGTATTATTGTTCGAATTTTCCCATGTATATTATTGATAATAGCTCATGGGTTGAAACAAGTAACATTAAAGATAAATACATGCAGTATCAATAAGAATAATTAATTCCTTTGGAATTGGATATTGGTATAAAATATTAGTATGTTCATTTTTTTAAAAAACATTTATGTTTCAAATACCTGAGCATGGATGAAATATTAATTGAAGAGGTGGAATAAATGTATTTTGATAGTATTTTGGTTGAATGATTGGGTTGGTTTTGGTGATAAACATGAATAAATAATTTACTAAAATAAGTAAAATTGTAAATTATGTTATTTCATTAACATAGAAAACGTAAATAACTGATAATGTGTCCTCCCTTACCCAATATTTATTATTATTATTATTTTATTATACCATGGAAAGTGATGATTTATCTATGTTTTTTTTGTTATATTATGAATGTTTTGGTGAATATGTGATACAAATAAAGGGATTATTATGCCCTAGATAATTATGGAATGATGATGAAATATGTTGGGTGTTGTGAATAGTGGGGGAGGGCACGAGGTTTATTCCCTATATATTCATGATAACCTACTATAAATGATAGGATGTGTTGGAAGGGAATGCACACAAAAGGATAAAGGCTCAAGGTTAATGCCCTTTGTTTTTATGTCACCCATCTAGTGAATGGTTAGAATAGATGTGATATATTATTCATGTCATGAGATGTGATACGGAGTTGATTCCTTAAGATGTGATATTTAGTTGGTGTCGAGATATGTGATTACAGTTGGCACAAATTTATGTGTTATGTTGTTGGTTCTATGACAGATGATACACAATTGGTTCCATTAATTGTGGAAATGTATTGTTTTGGAATGATAAATCTTATTGGATAATGATTTTATTACTAGTTTTTTTCACACTCATATCCATACACATTGAGATGAGGTAATCAAACAGGATCACTATCAGTTTGAGTGGGAGAGCCCCCAATATGAATGGTTATAATAGATATGAATTTCACATGGGCCCAAGGATTTTGATAGTTTTCCTAGAGTTTATGTTGTTTATTATATTCCATGTTTAGTTCATTATCGATGGATTGGTTGGGTATATATATATTTTTTTGATGTTGTTTCTTATTTCCTTTAGTGTTTCGTTCTCACATATACTTGTTTTCTATTTTTCGTATAAGTATTATTTCACCATTTCCTATTGTTCAATATTTATTTCAAAAAATTATTGATATATATATATAGGTATGATCGTACGGGTTATTCCCATGGGATCATCCAACCACAACTTGAAATTTCATAAAATATATACTGATAGTGATTGGAGATACTATTTGGATAACTTGATCAGTGTTGTAGGATGTATAGAGTTTTATTAGTTTTTCAATTTGTATTTTATGTTTATTTTATGGAATTTATATGATATATACGTTATAAGAATTAATATGTTGGGTTTATAGTTCAATTTAACCTATATTTACCTATCCTTTTGGTAGTTTATACCTTCTTTCTTTTGAATTTAGATAGAAATGACCCCATTTGAGTGTTTTTATAACCTTGGTGCTAGATTTCTACATAAGACCTATTGTGGGGGGGTTTTAGGGGTCCCTCCTTATCTTCACTGCCAAATTAAGAGAGGTACCTATGGATGCATAAGAGAGTCATGAAAAATAGAATATTATCATGAATAAATGTCCTTAAATTACCAATCTTAGGAGGTGAATATAGAAACAGTTCACCCAACATACAGAATTATTTGACATGGACATGTATATTGACAGTACATGATAACTCATTTTACTAAGAGGATTGATACCCTGAAATAAATATATCAATCCAAGATCATAATTAGACAAAAGTGATTATAATATTGTCAGAGTGAAATACTAATCCAATTAGAATGAGAACTACATAAATATTTAGGGAAATCTTGTAGCACATACCCTCATGAATGGGGAATGAGTGTGGATAATAATGAAATTCATACATATAGTCACATTTCTAATCATACTTCTATCACTGGATTCCACAACTGCATAAGATATTTATAATAGAAAAATAACTCATCAGAAAGGATTCTAAATAATAAATAATTATAATTAATACTATATTAAAATTATGAATAGACACACATAACATGAATCATAGTAAAATATTTTTAGACACATTTATATCATAAAAATATATTTGTAACATATTATGTATTAGAAAAATCATTGATAAGAAGAGAAACATAAATAATTTAAATTATTTAGAATAAAGTTGATATGTTATATAGGTTGATTATAAACCATGTTGGGCATATAAAAAGTTTATTATACCTTTTATAATTTACTATGCAAGATAGATAATGGTAATAAGTACTTCTAGTGATAATGAAAATTTTGTAGCCCCGAGTTCATGAATATAATATGTTATGGGAATAAAAAACTAAAATGTATATAAAAACAAGAAAAAATAATAATATTGTTAATTTTTTATAATCGTAAAAATATAAAATCAACAAATATAAATTAAGATCACGATAAATTTACTTTAAAAACTATTTTATAGTTAATAAATAAAAACTAGTAATTATAAAGAAAAACAATGAAATTTGGTAACACAAACACCATCTACCAACCTATCATATAAATGAAAACCAAATCAATAATAATATTTTCAAGAAATCAAGAAAAAATCATTTCATGTAAATACATTAATATAAAATGAAAAAAATATCTGAAAATATATTATTGATGTAATAGAAATAAAAAATTTGATATAAAAATTGGAAAAAACACCTGAATTTAAGGGGTTGGACAACAAATAATGCACAACTAGATTGACTAACATAGCTGGGTTATTGTATTTAAAGGATTTCATGCCATATGAATAGAGTTCTCACTAGTGTGGGTGAGTATATTATCAGTCACAGGAAAAAGGTTAAAGCGGAGGTTGGGTTGATGGATAATCATAGAAAAAACACATAATTGAAACATCACATTGAGTTAGTAGATGATAGATTATCATTGGTTTACTTATAATAGGGTATTAAAATTATAATTGGGATATTTGATTAAAAAATGAAAATGATTTTTTTAATAATTTATATTTGTGTTCACATATCCAAAATTAAGTATCGCACATCATCACACATGTCAAGGAGCACCATTCAAACTATTTTGTTACATTGTAAAATCATGTTACAAAAATGCTTTGTATTATCCATGGGATAATAGAAAAATTGGTACACACCATTAAAAACCGTTGTTATTCCCATAAAAAAATAAGTTTATTATTGAAATAACTATTTATTTATATTAAAAAATAACCAGAAACATTTATTAAGGTAAACCATTTCCTTTATAATTATTAACAAACAACCTTATACCACTGCAAGTTGAAACACTCCCAAAATAAAAAAGAGAAGAGAGATAAACAATATAATGTTTCTTAAACATTCATTTTAATCTTATAAGAATATGTGAACAACCCCAGCTGAATTATTGGCTAATATAATATATACATGATCTTTGGGATTAAAATATTGCAAATATAAATAGGGAAATTCAAATCGAAAAATAGTTGTTTTACATTAAACTTTCGAAGGATCCACTCATTTGTTATCCATAATGATGTAATGTGAGAAGATTATTTTAGAAAAAACCATTAGCAGAAAATTAAGGATTAGGGTTTTGATAAAAAATGAAATAAGATAATTAAAGAGATTTGGGGATCCTTTAATTAATAACATGATAACTATGTTGATGTGGCTCTATTTTTACATAGTTTTTCTACATCTTTTTACTTAATTTTTAATGATTTAATTAAATATTTAAGCACTTTTTACTACATAATTGTACTTTTGTACTTTTATAGTTAATTTTTTCAATTAATCATTTTTTATAATTATTTAATTATTTTATTCTTTAAAATAATAATTTTAATTGTACTTATTTTATGTAAATTGTTTTATTAGTTGTGTCAATTATAATTTGTTCTCTATTTAATAATTTTAATTCAATAATAAATAATCTTTTAACATACATATTTGTGTTTTAATAAACATAGACTTTATTTTAATATTTTATTCTTTAATATGGACTCATTAAAATATTTTAACTTTATTTATTAATATGTTTAGTTGTCCTGCTAGTTAATTAAGTTAATAATTTTGTTTTTAATTAAATAAAGTTGTTTTCTTTTAATTTTATGGATTCAAATAATTGTTTAGTTAATTAATTAAGAGTTTTAAAATATTAATTATTTAATTTTATGCATGCAGTTTGATTATTTATTTATTTTCTATTCGTTTTAGTCTACCGATGAGGTAGAAAAGAGTTATATGTAATCTATTGGGTCACCGTTGCTTTTTATTTTTATTCAATGATACCTTGTAATTAATTATTTAGTAATTTTAATTTAAGTCTTTTATTAATTTAGTTTAACAATTATTCAGTTTATAATTTAATTGATTTCAATTAATAATTTTAAAGTTTAAAGTTTAGTAAAAATACTATTTTAATTAACGGTGTTTAGATTTCTTGTAATTAATTATTTTCAATCTTTATATTTAGTTTGATTAAGTTTTAATTTTAGGATAAATTTAATTTTTAAAGGTCACTGTTAGTTTTTTTATTGTAACGGTGACCCTAGGTTCTACCACTGACCCTCTTTTTTTTTGCAATGGTAGCCTCTAATTTTATTTCTGAAAGTGACACCTCTGTAGGTGCTTCACTTTTATTTTAATTCTAACAGTGAGCTTCTACACCTCACCGTTAGATTATCTACACTTCATCTCCTCACTATTAGACTACTCTCACTGCACCTCACCCCCACACCACTACTTCCCTTTATTTTTTTAAGCTAACAGTGACCCCTCCTTTTATTTCTGACGGTGACCCCTTTTCTTTAATTTCTATCAATAACCTCCTCACCCTCACTGCTTCTCACAGTTTTCACCCATTCATCTCAACCTTCATCACCATTCCACCGGTTTCATCACCCTACCACCGATAGTGACCCCCAGTTCGTGTACCGTCAGTCTACTACAACTCACCCATATTCACAAGACGTTTGTGTCTATGTCTACGTCTTATTCTTCTTTTCATCATCACCTGAAAACCCAGTTCTTTCATCATCCAAAACGAACTGACAGATTTATAGCATTAAATTTCAACCTTAATTTCAAACATACTCATCCATAAATGGAACGAAATCATAAAAACATAGATCATTATTCAACATCGCCCTCTACAAATTTTTTTCTCAGATGATGTCAGATCTTTTCACCACATGCTGTCACCAAGATGCTCTACCAAAAGCCCTAGAACTAGAGCTGAAGCCTACCTGCACCATCCACCAGAGAGTGGGAAGGGGGATACGTGCTGTCTAGATCTAGTCCAAATACCATAGCAAATCGAGCCATGGGAGGAGAAAGATGTTGCACCGTAGAAGTAATTTGCGCCTGATTCCTCACTCGTCACTACTAGATGCCGCTGGTGCTGAGGGAAGTTGGACAACCGCTACTGGATGTCGCTGGAGCTGAGGTAAGTTTGACCGCCGCTTCTCTATTTGGAGGAAGGTGTCGTCGGCTTCAAAGAACCCCCCCCCCCTGTGCGCCGATAATTGGGGGCGATGAAGAATATAAAAAAATAATATAAATCATATATAAAACATAAATTAAAATATAATTTTAATAAATTAATAAAATTAATAAAATATAATTTGTAAAAGTTATAATTTAAAACAATTAGATTATTAATAAATAGATAAATTATAAATTAAAATACAAGACTAATTAATAATAATTTATTAGTTTGAATTATAAACAATTATATTTAATAAATTAAGTTAATTTTTAATTAATATAAATATTTTAACACTTTAATTTTATTTCTAACAGATTAATTATATTAATAAATTAATTAATATCAGTTTAATTTTAGTAATCTAATTAAGTTTTACTTTCTAATTACTTAATAATTAATAATAATTCAATAACTTTATTGAAGATTTTATAATAAATTAATAATCATAATATTTGATAATCATTATTAATTTAGATATTTAAAAATTAGATTTAATTACTTTTTAATAAGTTTTATAATAACAAACCTAAAATAATAACTATAAAATATTAATTAACTTTCATTGAGTTTTAATTAGTTAGTTTTGTTTTTAACATGTTCATGTTCATTCAAGAGTCGAGTATACATCCATATTCACTTAACTAACACAGTGGGAGGTAGTTATATGAGGAAAAATAGTGTGACGTGCCTATCGTGAAAAAGTGCACTTGTGCGGTGCAGAGGTGAATGACCTTTGTGGTTGGTGGAAAACATGCGGTGCCAAGAAGCTTTTGACTGTAGATACGTAATGTAGGGGGGGGGTTCACACATTAAGCGATTGATTGGAGATCCGAGAGCTTCTCTCTCATTAAGAGAATAGGGAGTCCATAGGGGCACTCTAGAACCTTTACCTAGAGTTGGATGAGCATAGGAACAGAGAATCTTCGGCGAGTTTGGATTTCCTACGATTTTTAATTCTTTCAGTCTATTTAGTATGTCTTTAATTACTATTTTTATATTATACTTGTTTTCTAGATAAATCATTTAGATTGGGGATGAATTGAAGTTCTCCCAGTTATTTTTAATTCTCATTTCACTTAATCATTTCAATGAATTCAGGAATGATCGGCGAGATCGATAACGAGTTAATCCATTTGCTGGTACCACTAGAACATACTGACAAGATTTCATAGTCAGTAGGCGAGACTGGTTGTGGAAACACTTTCCAAAAGATAATATATTCAAAAGACTTCAAGACTTACGGTGAGTTTGTCTTACTTTTAATTTTGAAATATCTCACAGCTGATTAATTTTGGAGTGGAAAACTTTTAAATTGGTTGGATTTTGTGACTTAACTACTGGCGATGGAGGTGAGTCATACTCTTTATAGTGGTACACTAAAACAACATATAAGTGAATTGAACCACCTTCAAAACTAGTATAATATAGATTACTCCCTGAGAAGTTTAATCGATTGTTCTTTTATCAGTGTTCTAAACCTCTTTAATATCTTGTTTTACAACTGTCTCTAGTTCCAATATAGTTTTTAAACAAGTTTTCCATTATTCAGTCACTATACATCCAGTAAAATAAACATAATAAAAAAATTAGAAATTGAAAAAATAGAAAATTCACACTTATGCTGACAACAGTGGAGCTTCCCAGTGTTTTTTTAAAAGATTAGTGGCCAAATTTCCCTTCCCTATGGGTTCGAACCTGCTTTCCACATATATAGTAGTTAGTAGAAAAATAAATTTTAAACTTTGATCGGCTTCAACGATGGTTTAGGTCAAGTTTTTTTCACCTTTTTCGAGGAAGTCATGAGCCACTACTCTAAAAATAACTATAAAATCACATATATAATTTGTTTTCAAAAAATTTAAATATTGAAAACTATTAAAAAAACATGTGTCACTTCATGCTGAATTGTTTCTGCTATGTAGTGTTTGTTGCTGTTTTTTTCATGAGCACAAGAACTTCTGGTGCTATATTAGATCATCTGAACCTTTAATTAGATAAACATTTAACTACTCTAAGAAGGAAGAAAAAAATTTAAATGGTGAACATAGATAATAGAGTTCCTGAGCATAATAACTTCCAAAATAACCATTTTTAACTCTTAGAAGAAAATGAAATTCCTTGGATGAGGGAGTTCCAACTCCCTCACATTTCAATATATCCATTATCCGTCAGACTTAGTCCTAGGGCCAGAAATTATGAACTTAAATAATAAAACATATCTCTGTTGCCTATCTTTAATGGACTCTCTAATGAGGTCTCCCTTTCCCTTATTAGAGACTTCTATAATACAATACAGAAATTACCTTTTCTAGGACTCACAAAAATGATCTTAGAATGAGAGTCTTTCCCTTTTGCCTAAAGGGGAATGTTAGGAATTGGTTTCTGAGTCTAGATGAGAACATTTTTGAAAACTGGGATCAAGTATATAATTATTTCATTATGAAATTTTATGCACAAAGACTTAAAGGAAAACTTAGAAATAAAATAATTTTTTTTATCAACATGATGGTGAATATTTTCATGAATCGTGGGATATATTTAGGGATCTTCTTAGGTAGTGTCCCCATCATCAACTCCCATCAAACCTTCTCATGGATACCTTCTATGAAGGGTTGTCCTCCTCTAGATAGAATCTGGTTGATCAAGCTGTTGGGGGTAATTACAATGATAAAGCATATGAAGATAATTGAAAAATCTTTAATAATCTTAAACTGAATTCACAAAATAAAAATTCAAGAAGAAAAAGAATCAATAGAAATGTAAATTCAAACACTGGTTCAATGAATGAAACTCAAGATCAACTTGCTGAATGCACCAACCAACATCAATCATTATTGGACCAGAACTCTAAACAGACTATTAACCAACTAGGATTTCAAAATACCAACCAATATTTAAGGTAACAGTGTGTCTAGTGTGGTATGTCTGGGCATACTAAAAATGTTTATCCTAATTTTGATATGCCAGCCCAACAACAAGAAAATTCAAACTTTGTTAACTATGGTCCTAGGATGCCTCCAAAAGAAGATCCATTTTCTAATAATTACAACCAAGGCTATAGGAACCACACTAATATGTCTTGGAAAGATCAAGGATTAATCAAACAATCCACTTCACCTAATTACTCTAATCAACCAAGACCAAAATTTTAAAATCAACTGTGGGGTGAGTGTTTAAATGTACAAGGAAACAATGATAATCACATGTCTTATAAGATTGATCTAATTTCGAATAAATTAAATCTCAAGAAGAAAGATACATGACTCAGTTGACCAAACATCAAAATCAATATGAGTCTGATAAAATGAAAACTGATGATAGAATACAAAATATGGAAACCCAACTAGGGTAAATTGCTAGATATTTTTCATCTAGGGAAAAGGTAGACTTACAAGTACCACTGAACTTAACCCTAGGGATAATTCCATGGCTATTGTCACTATAAGTTGGATTAATACTCAAACTGTTTCCAAAAAAACTGAAAATTCCCAAAATAAAAAATCTGATTCAATTTCGAAATAAAAATCAGCTTTGTTCACATACTGGAAATTCACAAGAAGTATTGAAAATGATCTAAATCTGAATTTTTCACCTGAAACTCAAGATGAAACTTTTTTAAAAAATAAAAGGAATAAAGGAAAATAAAATGTTGAAGAAGAGTTGAGGCATATTCATACTGTCCTTAGAAATATTTCCCCACCCATCCCTTTCCCTGAGAAACTGAAACCTCAAAGTAACACGAAGGATGAACTTCTTCAATTCCTTGGTCTTCCTTCCAAACATCAAGTAGAAATTAATTTCATTAAAACCTTAATTAAAATCCCATTTTATTTTAAATATCTTAAGAAAATTGTTTCAAACAAAAATATTCTGAAATAATTTTCTACTTACAGCATCACTGAAGAGTGAAATGTTGTGCTCCAAAAGAAAATCCCACCTAAACTGAAAGACCCAGGTAGTTTTGTCATACCTTGAACACTAGGAAACTATGATCATCTAAACTGATTGTGTGACTTAGGTGATAGCATTAATCTGATCCAATACTAACTATGTCAACATTTGAGGTTGGGTGACCTTCAACCCACTACAGTAATACTACAGTTAGCTGATAGATCTTTGAGTCATCCTGTGGGTAGGAGATGATTTACTAGTTGGGGTTGGAAAGCTGTTTCTACCTACCGACTTTCTTTTCTTAGATATGGAGTGTTATCAAGAGGCACCCATCATCTTGGGTAGTCCCTTCTTTGCCACAGGTGGTGCTATTATTGATGTTTCTAAGGGTCAATTAATTTTTATAATTAGAGAACAAAAATAAGAGTTCAATGTGTTTAAAAATGTTAAAGGACCAATGTTTTCTAAAAATTGTTTAATGGTAGAGTCCATAAAATGTGAGAACCCAACTAAAAATATTTGAAATTTGAAGAAAACATTTGTGAAATAGAAAATACTTTTCATTCTACTTTAGAAATTGAAAATTATGCTCAAACTCTAAAACTGAAAAATTTTCTAGAACTAGAAAACTATTTACTTTTTGTTGTAGAAGGGTCCTCTGTTTCTGAACATAGTATCTTTTAGAATGAATTTGAGGGTGTTTCTGTTAACACCAACCTTGTTGAACACTTTGATGATATTGAGGGAGAACTTATAATTCAATTATATTATTCTTCTCTAATAAACTTGTTAAAATCTAATCTGGAATGACTAGATAGTATGCTGCCCACTTTGGACAACAACAATGTTACATCTAAATCTGAGCATGAAATTGAAAATATTTCATATTTTAAAAATCCGTTCAAAACATATGTTGAATATCTTGGACCTCCTAGGACTAAGAATCTTCCTTCTAGTGTACAAGAACCCACTCATGAACTAAAACCCATTCTTTCTCATCTTAAATATTCATTTCTGGGTGAGAACTCCACTTTTCCTGTAATAATTTATGCTAAACTCAATGAAAATCATGAACAAAGATTGTTGAATGAGTTGAAAAATATTAAATCATCCATAGGCTGGAGAATAGCTGATATCAAGGGTATTAGTCCCTCATTCTGTATGCACAAGATTCCTATGGAGCCTGACAATATACCTATGGTAGAATGTCAAAGAAGATTAAATCCTAACATGAAAGAAGTTGTGAGAGAAGAAGTGATTAAACATTGGGATACGAGAATGATATATCCCATTTTAGATATTTCTTGGGTCTACCCTGTCAAGGTTGTTCCCAAGAAGGAAGGTTTCACTGTAGTTAAAAATGAAAAAAATGAAGAAGTCCAAGTTAGGAAAGCCACAAAATGGGGAGTTTGTACAGATTATAGGAAGCTTAATGCAGCTGCTTGGAAGGACCTTTTTCCAATGCCATTTTTGGATCAAATGCTTGAAAGGCTTTCTATAAATGAATTTTTCTTTTTTCTGGATGGGTATTCTGGTTACAACCAGATTTGTGTGGATCTAGAAGATCAAGAAAAGACCACTTTCACATGACCCTTTGAAACATTTTCCTATAGGTGGATTCCCTATGGGTTGTGTGGAGCTCCAGCCACCTTTCAAAGGTGTATGATGTATATCTTTTCAGATATGATTGATAGAATCATTGAGGTTATCATGGATGACTTTTCCATTGTGGGTATTACTTTTAATACATGTCTTGGAAATATTGAGTTTTTTTAGAAGAAGATACGATATATTTTTGATCAAGAAAACCAGGCCTACAAATCCAATCAAGAAACGAGTCCACCCAACAATGACCACCCCATGATTTTCCAAATCAAGCCAAACAATGAGCTTCCATATTCCCTCCTCACTTGATAAAAGAAAATTTTCATGAAGCAAAGCCTTTGGATAATGACCAGATCCTCCTCAAGATATGTCCATACGGTTGAGATGCATCACCCTTTGAAGCTAGAGCATTCACCACTTCAAGGCAGTCAGATTCCACCCAAACCATGGTCAAATTTTTTGGACGAGCAAAATTGATCCCAAAGAGGATAGAAGAGACCTCCGCCACCACAGGGCTCCACGTAAAAGGAATAGCCAGGCACTGAACTTCCACAATCTGGCCAGAACTATTATGAGAAATGAGTCCAATTTTGACCCTGGAATTAGCAGAGAGAGCAGCATCAATGTTGATCTTGAAGAAGCCCTCAGGGGGGGAGACCAACAAAGAGCCGGCTACCGAGTGTTTCCCATAAGGTTTCTAAAATAGGTCTCGAAGTTGATACTACTAAGATTGATGTTATTTAAAAACTGTCGCCTCCTGTTAATGTTAAAGGTGTTATAATTTTTTTAGGGCATGCCGGTTTCTACAAGAAATTCAGAAAAGATTTTTCTAAAATAACTGATCCCTTGTGGTCTTTGCAGGTCAAGGATACAGCAATAATTTTGATGAGAACTGTTTGAAATCATTTAATCCACTTAAAGAGAAACTCACTACATCACCTATCATAACTGCACCTGACTGGAAACTACCTTTTGAACTTATGTGTGTTTCTCGTGACATGGTTGTAGGGGTTGTCCTTGGATAGAGGAAAGATAGAAAACTGCATGTGGTGTATTATTCTAGTAAACTACTAGATGATGCCCCAAAGAATTATAAAACCACTAAAAAAGAATTTCTAGCTGTTGTTTTTGCTCTTGAGAAGTTTAGACAGTATCTCTTCAGTTCCAAAGGCGTCATTTTCACTGATAATTCTGCTTTAAAGTACTTGTTTTCTATGAAATAAACTAAACCCAGGTTAATTATATGGAGACTATTTTTACAAGAGTTTAATTTAGAGATTAGGGATAAACAGGGAGCGGAAAATTTAGTTGCTCACCACTTATCTAGGATTCCTTTTACTCAATCTGAATCTGAAAATTCTAGGGAGATTAACTAATCCTTTCCAGATGAAAAACCGCTTACTATATCTATCAGGAAATATGCTTGGTTTGTAGATTTTACCAAATTCCTTGCAGTAGGTGTCTTTCCCAAAAATCTATAAAAGAATGAAATTCATTTCTGAGCTTAAGTACTACCTTTGGGACAATCCCGTGTTGTTTAGAATATGTGTTGATGCTATTCTTTGAAGATGTATACCTAAGAAAGAGATTCTACCTATCTTAGAAATTTGTCATTATTTTCCTTGGGGAGGTCACAATGGGTGTGAAAGAACTGCTCAAAAAGTACTATAGTATGGTTTCTATTGGCCTTCTCTTTTTAAGGATTCTAGGAGCTTTCTGGTTGGCTGTTATAGATGTCAGAGGCTAGGTAATGTTGGTAGGAAGAAGAAGTTACCCCAAAAAAATTCTAGAAGTTGAAATTTTTGATGTCTGGGGTTTAGATTTCATGGGTCCATTTCCATCATCTCATGGGAATGAGTATATTCTTGTTTTTGTTGACTATGTTTCAAAATGGGTTGAGGTAGTGGTGTTTCCCAACAATCATGCCAATTCTGTAATCAAATTTGTTAAAAAGAACATCTTTACAAGATTTGGAGTACCAATATCTTTTATAAATGATAATGGAACCCATTTTAAGAATTATAAATTTAAATATTCTATAGATATATATGGTTGTGATCATAAAACTGGTACTCCTTATCATCCATAGTCCAGTGGACAGGTGGAAATTTCAAATAGGGAACTGAAAAAAATTATTGAGAAAACTGTGTCGAACTCTAGGAAATACTGGTCTCCTAAATTGGATAAAGCTTTATGGGATTATTGAACTACTTTTACGACCCCAATAGGTATGTCTCTTTATAGGCTGCTATTTGGGAAATGCTATCATTTACCTGTGGAGTTGAAACATAAGTCATATTGGGAAGTTATGGCTCTTAACATTGATTTTAAGAGTGCTGGTGAGAGGATATTGCTTGAGTTGAGTGAATGTGATGATATTAGGATAGAGAGTTATTATAATTAAAGGATTTATAACGAGATGAATAAAATATTTCATTATTATATTATTCAAAACAAAAAAAATTCAAACCTAGACATAAGGTCCTCCTTTTTAATTATTGACTCAAACTCTTTCCTAGAAAGAAAATTTCCAAATGGTCTGGACCTTTTACTTTAGTGAGAGTTCTGAAGAATGGTGTTTTATAAATTATATGTGAAGAGAATAAACCCATGTTAGTTAATGGGAAGAGAGTGAAAATTTATTTTCAGAGACAACCAAAGGGATACGCTACCTTCACAGTGCTAGAATACTATTCTTTAATAATGTCTGGATGGGGACTTTAAATCTAGCACTACATGGGAGGAAAACAATGGATCTTTTTTTCTTAATGTTGTTTATTTTTAACCTTGAATAAAATTATTCTTTTGTGCTCTGGTTTTGTCATGTTACTTCTTATTCATTGTTTCCTGGTTCTGTCTCAGGTTGCTGCTTCTTTAGTCAATAAAGGATTGGAAATCCCATGATTAATTTTGGAAAAGAATTTAGTCAGGGAAGTACTTAAACTCTGTGCTTTTATTTCTTCTCTAGTTTTTTCTAATAAAATTATGCTCACAAAAAAATTCTGCTTGTATTAAAATAAATATATTTTTGTATTGAAAATACTATTGCATGACTTGAACTATATTAAATTCTTCCGCATGTCTTTATACTAAAATAAAAATTCTGCATATGTTTAAAATTCTAATCATATTGGAATGAGAATCTGTTGTATGTCATTATGTAAATAAAAAATATGCATGTGCCTGTTTTTTTGAACTAAAATTCATTGTTTATTAAATCTTCACCATTACAAACTAATTTTGGGGGGTTCATGTAGATTGAAAATTTGTTGTATTATGTTCTTCTTGTTTATTTAAGGTGATTAGCATAAACATTGTCTATTGTACTGAACATCCAACTGAATCATAGTTTTCGAACATGCCTACACCTTATCCACTATGCACCCCCATGTTGACATGGTATTTCTTGAATTGAATTGAAAATATACTTCCCTAGATTTAATTAATAATGCATCTACTTGCTAATGAACCTCCTAATATGTTCTTTATTGTGGAAAACTAAATTTTTTAACTTTATTGTGACCCTTATACATTTCCTAAATCTTCTAAATTGAATTTTTGTTTTGAACGTTACTTGATTAATTGTTCTTCTCTATTTTTAGAAGTCAACTTTGGGAAAACGTTAGGTTTTAAATGTGGTGGAGGGGGTCAATTCTTGATTGTGCTAAACAGTGTTTTAATGAAATCCCATCAATTCCCACTTCACTTAAAATTTTCTTTTAAAATATGGTTAAATTTTTTCAAAATTCTTGCACAATTTTAGGCTTTACATTGTATTCAATTGGGTCTTTCCTTAGGACAAGATCCTTGCTGGTAGTTAAGAACTGCTTAGAGTCTGAAATTTATGAGGCCAGATGATTGTTGAGTTGTCTTTCATAGTGGTTTCATGGAAACCTAGTTTAGGAACTACTTCTAAAAGTGATATGGGTGGCCTTTTAATGGAATTATGATCATAACACATGAAACTAGAAGTTTTATTCTGATTCTAGGCACATCATTAATCTTTTAATTATTAAAATTCATTGATTTAATTAGCCAATGTAAATGGTTTCTATATAAATATTTTGAAACTGGAGTAATTTGGGCATCTGGGATCCCACCGTGAGTCTCTGAGAACCTAGATGCTTGGTGCATTTTTGTTTACTATAAGCCCTTTGTACTCCTTGAATAAGTGCATTGCACAGTGCTCCTCATAATGATACATGGCTTGGAAAAAATAAATAAAGTGTCTAGGGTCAAAAATTAGTTCATTAAGGTGAGGGGAATGATGAACACCAAATGAAGATAGGGTTAATTGGGTAAATGCTAGTCATATAGGTTGTATCATTGAGGTGATTCACAAAAAAATATATTTATTTGCGGAACCTATGAGAAAAATTCAAAGTATAAAGTACATTGGATAAGTTCTTAATTCCATTGATATTTTACCTTTATTCACTCTCAAACTTTGGACTTAAGCCGATATTTAAATGAGTCACTAAGTTTTATCACAAATGATGCATGACATCTTCTTTTATGGATGATTCATAGATTTTATAATTACCCTTGAGTATTTGTTATAGGCAAGATCCATATGAGTAATTCATTTTCTAAAAGCATGCTGTTATGTTTTTTCCTCTGTTTTTGAGTGCTGGACATGATATAGTGTGATCTCAATAATAATAAAAACTTCACTGTTTTTCAAATGAAATAATACATGGGATTATTTGAGGATAAACAATGCTTAAGTTTGGGGTAATTTGATATGGCTATATTTTTACACAGTTTTTTCACATCTATTTATTTAATTTTTAATGATTTAATTAATTATTTAACCACATTTTACTAAATAATTGTACTTTTGTATTTTTATAGTTAATTTTCTCAATTAATCAATTTTTATAATTAATTAAGTATTTGTATTCATTAAAATAATAATTTTAATCTTACATAATTTATCTAAATTTATTTTTTGTTTATTAGTTGAGTTAATACGAATCTGTTCTCTATTTAATCATTTGACTTCAATAATAAATTATCCTTTAACATCCTTATTTGTTATTTAATAAACTTATACTTTAATTTAATATTTTATTCTTTAATATGAATTCATTAAAAAATTTAACATTATTTATTAATATGTTTATTTATCCTTCATGTTAATTATGATAAGAATTTTTTTAAATTAAATAATGTAGTTCCCTTTTAATTTTATGTATTAAATAGTTGTTTAGTTAATTAATTAATAGTTTTAAAATATTAATACTTTAATTTTATGTATGATTTTTGATTGTGTATTTATTTTCTATTTGTTTTAGTCTATCGGTGAGGTAGAAAAGTTCTAGAGGTAATCTATTGGGTCACCGTTTCTTTTAATTTTTATACATTGTAACCTTGTAATTAATTATTCAGTAATTTTAATTTATGTCTTTTATTAATTTAGTTTAACAATTATTCAGTTTATAAATTAAGTGATGTCTATTAATAATTTTAAAGGTTGAAGTTTAGTAAAAATCGTGTTTTAATTAATGGTTCTTAGCTTTCTTGTAATTAATTATTTTCAATCATTATATTTATTTTTCATAAGTTTTAATTTTAAGTTCAATTTAATTTTTTAAAGATCACCATTAGTTTTTTTATTTTAACGGTGACCCATGGTTCTACCGGTGACCCTATTATTTTTATTTTGCAACAGTAGCCACTAATTTTATTTCTTACAGTGCTCCCTTTCAAGTTCTCTTATTTTATTTTTATTCTAACAGTGAACTTATGCACCTCATTGTTAGACTATCTACCCTTCATCTCCTCACTGTTAGACTACTCTCACTGCACCTCACCCCGACACCACTGCTTCCCTTTATTTTTTAAGCTAATAGTGACCCCTCCTTTTATTTCTGACGGTGACCCCTTTTATTTACTTTCTATTACAGTTTTGATAAAAATGAAAAAAGAGAATTAAAGAGATTTGGGGATCCCTTAACTAATAACATGATAACTATGTGATACCATAACTAAATGAATGTGATATAGATCAATATTGAAGGATGGATTTCATGGGAATTAGTGAGGATGGTAGAGGATAATCATTAGTGGGATAACCTTTAAAATGAGGTGGAATTATGAATTTCAAAATTTTATGTGTTCAATATTAGGAGTTAAAAATTCAACTTAATTTTTTTATTAAAACCAATCCTATAATAATTCTAGTTACCTAGTATAATTTCATCTAAACATAACAATAGTTACAGAATTCTCAGAAACCCACTATATGATATTGAATACATAGTATCCCTCCACTAGGTACTTGGTTCCACTTGAACAACATGAACTTTTTCTTCTATCTTCAATCCTTAGACCATTTTCCCACAATTCCACTGAAACTCACAATTCCACAAACAAATAAATAAATTATCTAAATTTATATTAATAACCAACATTAAAATATGATCATTGTTTAAATTTTATACTATAGTAGATTTTATAATAGATAATACTATATCCAATAATATTCAACACCAACCCATGATACCTTAATCAATAATTGTTTCCCATGATTATTGTATACCATGAAATCTTATAAGAGTATTAAATTATTATAATATAATTTAATCTTTCAATAATATATTTTCAATTGAATATCTCACAAATATAAATTTTTTTACACTCAAGAAACAATGTTATCTATTTTTTATTATTTTTGTGAGGATACATTATTAATTTTTAATTCATGTAAATTTTCATATGTATGTTCACAATATCTTTTAAATTTATAAAATATGCATATATTATCAAATCTTAATAAAATTTCATATTGGTGTTTGATAATCTGATTGAGATGTTTATGCCACACTTTTTTCTCATTATTGGAATAAAATTACACATCATCTACTTCACTCACCTAATGAATATTACTCTTCGTATAATTTCCTCACATTGTAATAAATCTATTTTGACCTTTGACATGGAATCTTCTAGTTAAATGGATTAAATGTTTTCAGTCAAAAAAATTTATTCCACTAAAACAATATTAAGTAGTCCATGTCCAAAATTGTTCATTATTATAAATATTATACTAATTTGGTTTTTTATTAGATAATAATTTTATGAATTTTTTTATTTATAATTCTCAATATTCCTTCCTTATAAAATCGATTACTCCTAATTAACATTATTTATATTCACATGGGATAGAAATCAATAATCACTTATCAATACTTCAACACAATCAGTATATTTTATGACATTGTTACATAAAAAAACTTCATATCTATAATTTTCATTATTTAAATTCACTATGTTTTTTATTTTTTATCCAATAATCACGTTGTTCTAAATATGATATTTATTTAATATCACTAAAAACTTTTTTTATTGATATATCATTAATTGTACTACTAAATAGAAAATTTATTATTAATTTGGGAAAACTCCATTGTCTCCTTGATTAGAAAGAAATATTTTTATATAAAGATAATTTTCAATATTAAAAACATCCTTGGTATAAAAACATAAATACATAAAGGTATAAATTTGATTTATGTTTAGTTAATGATCATGCATATTTTTTGGGTTGACTATTAGAGTCTTAGGTGGAGTTTAGAGTAAATAATTTTTGGAAAAATATTGAGTAAATTAATCTTTTCAATGTTTACAAACAACTATAATTAGTTATATACGTGGTAATAGGGATGTAGTCTGTAGACCAATATGTATAGATTAACCATGTAGACCTCCCATATATATATACATAAATCCAGCCCCATCTTCTTAAATTGTATTGCTTCTAAGATTTTTATAACCCACTATATTACTTTGAAACAATTTTCATTTTTTAGGTTTCCCAAAAAAATGTAACAATAAAATTTATCTCCCCTATAAAAATGTTTTCTCTTATTTTTTTCATTATATTCCATTTCAAATTCATTATTATGTTATAATTTTTTGTATTAGGGATTTCAATAAACTAAATATAAACTAAGATAATATATTTTTTAATTTTACCCTTATATCTATGAGGTTAGTAGTTATTAAATTTTCAATATATTTTATATGGAATTCTTATTCCAGGTGATGTTTAAGTTGTAGACGTTTTGTCACCAAGCCATAAAATTTAATTAAAATAAATTATTCATATATTTAGAATTTTTTATGGAAAATTTGGGAGATTAGTGGACCTTCTAGTGTTTTAATTCAATAACTTGGTTATTGATAACTATTTTCGAAAACTGAATTTGTTATAGAAATTTTAAATTTTAACCACATTGAGGGTTATTTTTATATATAATAACTTATCAACACATGTTACCTTCCATTGAGTATCCATTTATTATTGGATCTTGTAAAATGTGTAAGGTATACGCTGAGTTATAACCATGATGGGAAATTATGATTTCTTGTAGCAGTTTAGTTTTTTCATAAATTGGGTAAAAAGTAAATTTTATTAAATTGGAATGTCCCATGAAAGGTGTACAATGGATTAAGGATGGAAAATGAGGTATAATTTTAGGTTACATTAGTAAATTCTATAATATATTTTAGAAGGAATGTTAAATAATTCGTGTATTTGAGATATGAAATTTGATGCTTTTCCTATACACATTGAATATGGATTAGAGGTGGTATGTAATGCCAATTAATTACTCATCTTGATAATGGGATTTGATTCCATAAAAATTCAATTTTATCAAGGAATATGGATTTGTTATTGCATGTATTTTTTCATAGTCATAGTCATATGGTGTGATACCATACATATCCATTCTATTTCAAGATTAGTGGATTTTTATGTAGTAAAAACTTTGTGTATGTATTTTGATGAGTATGAGGAGTGGGATGAAATTATATTTATGTTTAATATTTTTAATTATAGAATATTTGTAAACATTGAAAATATTATTCATTGATATGTTTGATTATTGAAATATTATTATTTGTTATACTGATCCCTTTTATTATGACGGTTGTGTTTATCATTGATGTCATCACAATATAAAGAATGTGTTGTTATTCACTGGTTGTCTTGGTTTGCAATAGATAATTTGGTTTTTTTTTTATAATATCAAATTGGGCTTGCACTTATATATTCTTTTTTTATTTAGGTAAATTGTTGGAGGTTGAATAATAAGTATTTTGAAAAAATCTATATGTGAAAAATTTAGTGAAATAAAAAATCATTAATATTTATTGAGGTAGAATAAATGGACTTATATTTAATATTTCATTCAAATAAAAATTTAAATTTTGAAATTTGACTATGAGGAGACTCATTCACTAATTTTTTATGTGTCTACACATTTATTTTATTTTTTCAAATATTTTTATATGATCCATCCATTGAGAAATAATATTCCTTCTTTATGACTCTATGAAATTTACTCTATGAATATTTTTTCCTATTACATGTGATATATATGTTTTTTTATTATCGTTGTGTTATCCCAGTGTTTAATGTTATGTTATATACACTGATTTACATTCTTTTTTAGTGAAAATTATCGTTAATATATATAGGGTATAATCTCCATGTGGAATTGATATACCCTTTGGAAAATTAAATTTCATTTGTTATATAAAAATGCATGTTTGATGTTTTTCATCTATTCATCATGGTATTTTTTGTGTTGAATAGACTAGGGATGATAAATAGTGTAATTATACCCTCATTTTTATTTGTTTTACACTCTATATTATGGTATGTAGGGATATAAATGGTTGGAAATTTTAATTGGAACTATGATTTTTATAATATAACCCTTATATAAGTGAACACTATGTTACCATGGTAGAATATTATTATTAATTTTTTATATGTATTATGATTTTGAAATTTTATGTAATTTCTTCACTGATAAATTGTCATCTTTTTTACTTTATTCTTTAAGTGGATATCAAGTGTGTCTTAATTCATCATATTCAAGACATATTATTCAAGTGAAATTTATAGTATTTATATGTGATAGAGGACCTATATATATATATATATATATATATATATAAGTATTTAATCATTTAGATTATCAATAATACATCGCCTAGTATTTATCAACATAAGTTATTAATGAAAATTTATTAGAATGAACTTGTGATTTTTTTTATCTTATAAAATTAAATAGTGATAGTAAATGATAAATATAAATATGTTTTTTTCATAAACCTAATATTTGGTTTATTGGTAAAGGTGATTCTTTTATTTTAAGTGAATTGTATGTTGTTATTTTGTACATATCATAGTGAGATGTGATTCCTATTATGAGTTTTCTAAAACTATAATACGACAAAATATGATGGTTCTATTTTGATCTATAGACTTAACATTTCATTGATATTTCATTATAATGTACTCTTGTAGTGAAATATGAGGTTTTGAATGAGCATCCCCCACTAATATTGGTGATAGACCTGCATTTTGATTAAAAGATCTAATAGTGTATATGTTGGGATATATTGTTCATGGAGAGTGGGATTATATATGGTGAGTTATGTATGTATGAAAGAGAATATGAAGAGACCAATACAAGATCCCACAATGTGATGCCTATTAAAATTTTCCCCATAAGGCCCTTGTTGCATTCCAAGATTTCCTGATTCAAAAAACAAGTTTCATGGGTTAAACAAAATCATAGGTTAATTATTTTCCCTCAAATATGATTATAAAAAAAAATTGGAAAAAAAAATTCATCAAAAAATAAACATTAAAATATTACATTTAATGCAAATCAAGTAAACACATGAAAAATAAAACAAACTTATATCTTTACATGACACAAAAACTGTTTCAAAAATTGGGGAAATAATTATTAACATAATAAATGACTATTAAATTTTGTTATAGTATTTATAATATTAATAGTGTAAAGAGTTTGATTTTATTTATAAATAGGGATGTTGAAATAAATATTATGTAATAAATATATGATATTCAATAGTGTATGTGTGAATAATTTAAAATTCTAAAATTAATCATCGGATGAATATTTCAATAATCTAGTGGTATCTAGAATGGTTGATTTTTCTTATGAGAGGTTTAATATTCATTTTTTTCATCAGAACATAGATTGAGATTTTTCTATATAAAAATTAGAATAATTATCATTGACATACTTAATCTAGATTTTTTGTAAAAATATATAATTTTTGTATTTTTTATGACAGTATTTCCACACTGGAGGAGGAATCCAAGGGTGAATTTGAATGTCGTTTATGTGCCCATGGAATATTCATTGTAGGGGCTTTAGTGATGAACATGGATAGAGGTGTGATCATTGATGTTATGTATAATATCCATCAAGGTAGGACACTTTATGGTTTATCTTATTATTCTTATGTTTTAACTCTCCTCCTCAAGATGTTATTATCTATAATGACAGAGCATGTATAAATGTTTTATTCAAATATAATTAAAATATTGAACAAAAATAAATATTTGATTAATTTTTTAATGGATTATTTATTTTTTGAGAAAAATAAATCATATTTTATTCTTATATTATTTGATGGAATGCTCTGAATCATAATTTAATTATTTTATAATTGAGTTAACCTGGGGATGAGGCCTCCATAATTTTTTAATTCCCAATTTAAATGAGTTTTATTTCCTTATTATATAACTATGGGGTTTTTATCTTTAATATTGTAGTTATTTGATAAAAAATTAATAATTTTATTTTTCTATACATCAATTTTGTTATTTCATAAATAAAATTTATTCATTAATATTTAATTTGATATCACCTCTTTTGTCATATCATGGTATTCTTCATCCATGAATAAAAACCTTTTAGGGTGTTGAGGCTTCCCTCCAATCATTTTTATTAAATATCTTATTCTATAATAATCACTCTACAAATCCTTTATAGATAATAGGAACAATTATGTAGAATAAATTATGGATCACGAATCACATTAAGAAGTAGAATCACAGAATTGGTATTAGGATGACTCCCTAAATGTGAATTAGTTGGAGGAAGATAGTGGTGATATCATGAAAGTTGTTGGATGGATAAAAAAGATCTACCGAGGTGTAATGCAGGTCGTGCATGAGTTGGAATTCATTATGAATGGAGGTATAAATTATGTTGGAGTATATAATTCCAATTATTCTGTGTGTCATAGGGAAAAATGAATTCAAGATCTAAAATTAATAATTACACACCCTGCAATTATCCTTAATACACTCAATCTATTCATTCCCTTTTCACTAGGATTTTTGAATTATTTTATAAATTTTTAATGAATTACAACCTTTTTTCACATTCTAAATAACTCAATTTTTAATGCTTGAAGGTTTAATTACATACATGTAAGGTCAGTGCATTGAACTAACATGTTATGTGTTCTTTTATACGTGTCAGGTATTGCAGTTGGGACACCTCAAAAATTATTGTGTGTAGACACTAAAAACATGATGTTGTTCCACATTTCATGTGTAATAAGGTGTATTTTATGAACTTAGGTTCATGACATGGGCTTCCATTGCATTACATTCCCTACATTCTTTAGGGTTCCACATGCCATGTAACCCAATGGATTAGTCCATTTAGGTTAATACATCATGTAATGGACTATAAGGATATGTTCACTGATACTTCAAAGTCCCACACATCATGTAATTCAAAAAAATGGCGTGTAATGGATAGTTTTAAAAAAAATTCATGTTCTAATTTTCATATAAAATTTTGGACATTAAGTATGTCATTTTATCATTATGTCATCCAGAATGTGACTGTTCATATCAATTCATAATAATCACTTTTTTCATTTAATTTTTTTTATATATATAGTTCATTAAATTATTGGAATTTATAATAGTATTGGGTGAGAGGGTTGGAGAATGTGTTGGGTTAGTAACCCCACTGATGGAATACTGAATCTAGGGTTTGAGTGTTTTGTATACCTAGGGGATTAGGTAACCCACTTAAGTAAAAATGCTCATGTACTCTATATATTCACTAGTTAACCACCTTGGGAAAACTATATTTTTCACTATGAGGTGTATTTCCTCTATTAGGGGAGATACCCAATTTACTGATTAGCCCTATTTGATAAGGTTTTCCCTCCCCCCTACAGTTGTGTTTTAAGGTGGCTGTGACATTATTATGGTAGTTTGAGTGATTTGGTTTTATGGGGCTCTTTGAAACTGAAGTTCTTTTTTGTTTTTGAGTTTTCTAGAGATGATCTATGATGAATAGTTATATACTAGGTCTTTTAAAAATTTTCCCTTAAAACAAATTAGCGTTTATCCAACCAAAAATAATAGTTATCTATCTCTGCATCTTTATGTTTTGTGAGTTTCCCATAGCGTATAAATACACATATCTCTACATGTGTCAAGTTTATACGCTTCTGTTTTCCATCCATATGATATATAGTTCAATGGAGAAATTTAGTGGGTGTCTAATTGGTTATTAAAGGAGTGTTGGTGCATTAATTTCTTGCAGTGATTATGCTAGTATCATTTTATAGATTATATCAATTTCTGTCATTCATGGTTAGTCTTTCCTATGGTTTTAAAGTATTTTTAATTTACCCCTACTTATAAGAATTGGTATGTATTATATTATTGGGATATTAATCATGAGATATTTTCATGTTGATTAAAATTTCGTCATGGATAGTTTTCTTTTTTATTATTATATATATATTTTAGCGATGTTTACTTATATACAGGTTATAGGATAAGTCCACCTGTATTTGTGATATTCCTCCCTAGTGTTTTTCACTAGCTTATCATTAATTTGAGGTAAGAATGAGGCTATACACTCAGATTATTATCTACCCTTGTGGGTACCTAAATGGTTAGGTTAGATAAATATGTTTCTATAGTCATATGATTCCTAAGGCCAGAATTCTTATTTCGTGCCTATGACAATTGGTTTGCGAAACATAGGGAAATGGTGTTATGGTGTCGTCAGTTTGGTTAATAATATGAGGTACCAAATTATTGGTGATTGTGTATGAAATATCCTTTAACCATGAATATAATAACATTTTATTCAACTAAGGTATCAATGTAATTGTTTACAAGAATTAAACGAGATGGTACATGCCTCATATAGTATGTAATTATTGCATTCAATCACATAATTATTGAGGAAAATATTATAATTAAGATTGTTGTTGGAAAATAATCCCCTCAAAAGTTGTATTTTAGTGTTTATTGAAAAATCTAGATGAATATGAATTAGTATTGTTGGTGTTTCAGAAAAAAATATTTAAGGTGGAATAGTTTCCTAGTGTGTTCCAAATTTTTACGCCTCAAAATTAGGTGTTTTTTTTTTGAAAAAGTTTTTTTTTTGAAAAGGATTCTATAAATAATAGATCATATACCACAAATGTGGTATGTGGAATGAGGAAGAAGAATTTTAAATGGAAGATTTCCACACAATAGAACTATGTAGACTGTGATGCAAGTTATGCAGATCGCGTAGATAATGTTTTTCATAGGTGGATCATTGTTAGTGGAAGGAAAATAGTTAGTGGGAGGTTTTTTGTTTTTAGTTGATATGTGGTGATTGTGGCTACTATAAAGGGTTTTTATTCGTGGAAGACATCGACATCTACAAAGGAATAAAGCACTATGCAGACCGCATAACGTAGTATGTGGTGAAGGATGTACCGCATTGAAGTTTTGGGTAATTCAGATTAGTGGGTTTTAAGGATCTATTTTCCAGTATAAAGTCCCCTAATTAGAACCTTAACAAAATATAAGTTCATTATAAATGATCATCTCACGGGGTATAATTTGGTGATGTATGAAGTAGTTCATGAGGGAGAAATCTTTAAAAGATAATACTTCAAGAGGAAAGATTCTAGGATGGGTGAAGTAGTTCATAGGAATAATTCTATGAAAGGATTTTGTAGGGATTTTTATCACAAAATTGGAATAGGATGGCCTAACATAAGATGTATGTAGATGAAAAAGGCATCCATGAAGTACGGGAAGTTCACATAAGAATAGATGGTCAGTGGAACAAGAGGTGATCTGTAGAAGAAGAGGTGGTATGCTGAAGAAGAGGTGGTTTATGAATCCCTTGTGACATGTTGTGAAATATAGTTCATATAAGATATAAAGAAGTTCATAGAGGATTCAAGGATTCTCTTAAAAGGACTAATTTAGTCGATGAATGTAATTTCTTCAAACTAACAGTTTGTGAAAAAGTGGATTTCATCTACGGGTAAAAATTTGACTTCAATAGAGAATATGTATACCATTGAGGAAATGTGAATTTATGGAATTTAATAGTCCTAAAATACCATTATAATTGTATGGATCCTTACAAGATCAGTGAAAAAAGGAAAAGGAAGGAGGTGATACTTTCCACTAGTAGTGATTCAGTGATAGAGACTCAGGTAGTGACCCTTGGTAAAGCAGTGAGTTGATGCTAAACATTGTAAAGGAAGTAAACCTGGGCATAGAATTGATCTAGCCTGAACCTTGAAATTTTTAGTGAGCCTTATTTGATTTGGTAAATTGGAACATCATCATTGTATTATCCTTGGTTATTTCTTAGTGGGGGTGAACCATGTAAAGTTGATGTGTCTCGTGAATGATTTCAATTTGGTTCATACAATGCTATAAGAAAGTGAGACAAGAGTATTTTTTTAATGATGAAACAAGATCCAAAGGGGAATTTGTTTTAATATTTCATAAAATTATTCACCCCCTCTACATCTATTTAAAATAGTTATGATAACAATTGGTATTAGAGGGACATTTCGAAAGTCAGTGGTTCTATCTCAGTAGAAAAATTGAGGTTTTCAATCACAAATGGATCTCAATATTTGATTTAAATTATTTTAAAATATGGAAGAATCATATGAAACACAATTTTTGATCATTAGGAAGGGATGTATTCATAGAATCTATACATGGAATATCAACCAATATCAAAAGAAGTGATTTTTAAGAAGGTGAGTGAAGGGAATTGCTATTGATTCCAAAGAAATCAATGTATGAGGGGGACACCTGTATAATGGTATATGTATGAAGGTGATGTCTTGTAATTCATCACATGATATGTTGTAAAAATTTCTAAATATTTATATTTGAGACTCAAAAGATAGAGAATAAAAGTTACAGATTCTATCAAAATAGTATGGGGATTTTAAAATGCACCCTACTGAGAATATTGATACATTCTTTGAACTAATAAATGTTGTTGTAGAATATATGTGTGGTCCTAGAGAAATAATTTAAGATTCAAACATCATCAAGTGTATATTGCGAATACATCCACCTTAGTTAAATCTAATTTTTTTATTGGAAGATAATGATCCAAAAGAGAAAACACTAGATAGCTCTCACAGTACACTTGTTGTATACAAGATGAGAAATGAAGATAATGAGCCTTTGTTAAATAGAAATTCTAAAGAAGTTTCATTAAATTACATAAATAAAATAATATTTGGATATTGTAAGGAATAATATTATATAGATCATGTAATTTCATTCGTTTCATCAAATTTTTAAATTGAAAATGAAAATTTCAAAGGAAAACATCCACTTACATACTTTTCATGTGGAAAGGTTGGACATATTGTAGTGATGTTACCTATGTAGTTTCAAGATGGTGATGATGAAAAAGTATAAATTTCAAGGAATAAGTCTTAAAACTACATGAAACAAAAGAAAAAAATCTTTAAAAAGAAGAATCTACTTTCAAATGATGATGATAGTTTAGAAGAATCTGAGGTTGAAGAGTTAGAGGACTGCAAGGATCATGAAGTGGATTCTATAGAAGAAGTTCATAAAAATTCCAAAACATTTGAGAAAGAAAAATGTAAATAAGCGGAATTTCTATGTAATTTTTTTTACTAATTGGTAATTTTATGAGTCCATGAAAATTGAAGACTCGTGATTCCGAGGCCCGGTGTGCCAGAATGCATTTATGAACTTTTTTATGGTACGTTCAGTAAACATATGAACGGGGTTTTGTAACTTTTGAACTGGTGCTCAGAATTGAAATTTGGGGGCACCATCAAACTCGTAGCGCCAGCATTCACTTCAGGAGACCATAACCTCGACCGCACTGGGTCGAGAGTGAAAGATATTTTTTCTGTTTTTCGTGATAGAATAAAAATAAAACAAAAATGTGTAACATTTTTATATTATCTTGTTTAAACATTCCATGTGGATGTTTTAATGGTGGGGACCACCTCTACAAAAACATATCAACATAGGATATGGTGGTGGGGAAAACCCAAGCCTAACCTCCCATGTGGGTTATGGTGGTGGGGACCACCCGAGACTTAAAACCCCTTGAACCCCTCTGAACTCCCTCTTAATGGGGAGAAACCTCTTGAGCTCCCCCACTTAATTATGCCAACTCTCCCCTTTAATTAATTAAGATAACCCATCAATTATTAACTAAGATATTTTGAAATTATGCCAACAAACATAATAGATAACTTGTTCAATTATGTGGGATACCTTTCATTTTGGTGTAATTGGGGAGAAAAGAACTATTGGGAGAAATCTCTCCAATGAAGAATGCCAACGAGGAACATCTCCAATGATGAACGAACCGACGATCGAGGAAACGCCGATGTCACCGACGTCTGTCTATACCCAATGACATCATCTCCTTCCTCTTATCCTCTATCAATGATCCTTCACGGTAGGGGTCTATTTATGAGTGATTATCACTTTCCATGTTCTTCTCTTCTAAACTAAGAACTCATATCAACTCTCATAAGCTAGTTGATCTGCATATGTTTTCTTTTGAGGGATTGAGAATAGTGACTGACGAAGGTTGTGGAGATTGATTGTTTTAAATATATTCCATACACGTTCTTGATTCAAATTTTTGAATTACTTGATAACTCTCTAATGCGGATAGTGTGGTACAAACAAATATAACTTGACCCCTCCGTCGTTCTCTTTTTTGCGTGTTCTTCACGATGGTGACGGTGACCAGTGCCAGCGTTTGGCACCGGTGGAACATGAGAACGGCAGCCGGCACCACCCTCGACCGTGATGAAGAAAATGGCGCCGCCTCATGGCCACCACCTCCCCGCGTCCTCGTGTCGTCCGCGGCTCCACCGCCCCGTGGCGATCGCAGCCCAGCGACAGCGCTGCCCGCGGCCCCCGTGATACCCCACGGAGCCCCGTGCCGCCCCACGGTGCCCCGTAACACCCCATGGTGCCCCGCGGCCTCACCGCCTGCATCCCCGTTGCACTGCCCTGCGGCTCCACCACCCTATGGCCCCACCACACCTCCCCATGGGACCCACTCCAGTCAGGCCACCCAGCCCGGGCCAGGCCGGGTCGGTCTGATAAGGTCGGACCAGACCCCGATCCACTTCAACCCATTACACTCTTTTAGCGATAACTTTAGAACTGGATGTTCATTTGAAGAACCGTTAGTAGCACTCGAAACCTTGGAGAGAAACAGTCCCTTTGGTATGCCCCACTATAGTTTTGGATAAATTTGGGTAATAGTCTGGTTGGATCGAGCACGAATCTAACAGAGCCCTCGGGATTAAAAGAATAATAACTCTCAGACCAGGCATCTGATTGACGCATCGTCTGTTGGGTTGAGACCTCTATGACGTGGAAGTCATTTGGGAGACTTCTTTATGAGACTTCATTGTATTTGTTGTATCGAACAGTGGCTTGTGGAGTGAACCATCTCGGAGACGAGTGAGTTTAGCACGGGAACCCAGTAGCTGGCTGTGACTAAAGGAAGAGATCATTCGTGGGTATGAGATTGAGGTTCCCACATCGATATGCTATAGGATTCCAAGTAGGACTACTTGAGCGATCCTATGTGAGTCAGCACCTAGCTATCCTGTGTGGGTTAGCACCTAGAGATCCTGTGTGGGTCAGCACCTAGCGATCCTGTGTGGGTCAGCACCAAGCGATCATGTGTGGGCAGCACCAAGCGATCATGTGTGGGTCAGCATCTAGAGATCCTATGTGAGTCTGATGATGAGTAGAAATCCTTCGTGGGTCTTCCACTTAATTGAGTATGATGATTTAGAAGTTAAATCTAATCATCTATACTACTCTACCTAAGTTATACCTCGTGTGTGTTGAGTCTCTACCTTGTGGTATTATCCTTCGTGGTAATACCTTGGTGGTATTCTTCTGTGTGGTGTACATGTTTGGTACTTTCCTTCATGGTATTCATTACTTTGTGGAACAGTTGAGATTTGGGCTTTTGATTTGGACTTTTTGTTTCCTCATGATTGAAATGGGTGTAAATGATAACTTAGGTATATGCATGGGCATATACCTAAGTAGGAATTTCAATTGATTTTAGCCTATGTGGTTTATACTTAGTGGATTTTGTGAGACTTTGATGGTCTCGTGGTCCTTACTGAGTATTGTTATACTCATCCCTCCACAGGCTATTACCGCACCTCATTGTGTTTGGTGTAGATGATGAACAGTGCTGACAGACGGCGAGAGTACCCGGACTGGAGGTAGCACAGAGGTGGACCATAGAAGATGCGTACCGTAGAGATGACCGTTTGAGAGCTGTGCCTACCCTTAGAGTAGGATCCTTGGTGTGTGATCACATAAGCTATTCAAGTTTACTTGTACTTTCAGTTTTCTGTACTTTCCAGTTGGGCTTGTATTCTGGACCTTTTTACTAACTGTACTCACTATGTTTACTATTCAGTTTTACTTGAGTTCGTATCTTGTTTTGTGCTTAGATGTGTGTGTTACAGGTTATAAAGGCAATGCCTTCCCAGTTTTATGGATTACGCCTTCAGTGCAAGTCGCGAGCCCCTGGCCTATAGAAGGTGGTCTTGGGGTAGTCACAAAACTGGCCCTAGGGGACGGGCCATGACAAATTGTTATCAGGAGAGTCTGTTCTACCGTAGAACATAGAATTATGATCTTTATTTTTAACAGAAATTGAGTTATGTTTAGTGAGTGTGGTTATCAATTTAGGGAATCTAGTGTCTGTGCGGCGGATGACATATCCATACACCGGGACCTTGACTTTTGATTTCTCAATTAGTGCACAAAAACAATGATTGCGTGTGTGGTTTCAAGAGTTTTCTTTGTGATCTATTGAGTGATATCACCATGTATAACTTATTGACCATGGAACACCTGTTTCATTTTAGGATTCCTCCATTCAAACAGCCAGCTAGGGTTCCAGATATAGTATGCACTAATAACCCACAGAGCGATGAGGCCTCGGTGCAGGGACCTCTTCCAGTATAGGCACCAGCAGAGGTACCAGCTGTACCATTACCCATTGGGCCACCAATGCCACCAGCCTAAGAAGTATAGGGTGCACACCTCTTGAGTGTGTTTTATGAGTTCTAGAACTATAGGCCACCTAGGTTCAGGGGAGATATGGACCCACAGGTAACTAAGGATTGGCTAGAGTCTGTGGTGAGAGTCTTTCGACTGGTAAAGATACCATTCAATCTCACGCTGATCCTTTCCGCAAGTCTACTATAGGTAGTAGCAGGTAGATGGTGGATCTTGATGCTCTAGGCTCACGAAGAGGTGAAACTTCTTTGGCCAGGCTTCAAGAGCCTGTTTTGGGTAGAGTTTGTCCCAGTGATTCATCGTGTAGTGTTCATACAAAAGCTACTTAATCTGCAACATGGAAACAAGATTGTGGCTCAGTACTCAGAGAGGTTCACTGACCTCTCTTTCTACTCCACAGATATGGTGCGGGTCCCATTCTTCAAGGCCCAGACCTTCAAGAAGGGACACATGTAGGAGATCAGGGCTTCGATGATCTCACTTAGCATCCCGACGCAGGTGGGGGTGTCAGAGAGAGCCCTCATAGTGTAGAGTTTCCTTGCTATGAAGTCACCAGCAGTGATACCCACTACCATTCATCATGTAGCGGAGTCTTCTACAACTGGAAGCAGACAAATGTCGCAGAGGTCCAAGAAGACTAGACCTATATGTGGACGACTATAGAATTTAGGGTCGGTTGTGCAGAGCACTCGAGGCAGAGCCAATCATGCTAGGAGTGGGCAGTGTTACGCATGCCACGGGAAGGGTCAAATGGCTCGTGACTATCTGACCCGTCATACGGATGATAAGAATATTGTTGAAGGACTTCCTAGGAAGAGACAAAGATTTTACCAAGGAGGTCTGCATTGAGCATGCTGACGTGGAAGAAGAGTTGGCCGTGCAGCTGGCGGTGGGCGGCGATTCGAGATAATACCATCACCACCACCATTAGGTCCACCCCAACCACAGGGAGAAGGTGGACTTGGGAGAGCCCAGCTCTATGCAGCTGTAGACTACGATCACGGCGCTCTGGAGATGATACGAGGTATGATCTATGTCTACTTCACCTTAGCTTAAGTACTTATAGACACAGGTGCCAGTCATTCTTTTATTTCCATTGCCCTCGTTCAGATCTCGGAGATTCCAAAAGAGTCGTTGGCTAAATTATTACAGCTAGAGACTCCTACGTGAGTGGATTCGACGATTATGCATAGATTCTGGTAGTGTGAGATTACTCTAGGAGGCAAGAGCTTCGGCTGGGATCTTCTAGTAACAGCGTCGAGGCCTTACAATGTCATCTTGGGTATGGACTGGATATCTACTGTCCATGCATAGATTGACTATATTAGGCACAAAGTGCAGTGTGTCTGCAGGGATGGGACCAAGTTTACCTTCACTAGCGAGAAGGGAGCCTTTGCAGCACAATATGGACTTACCCGGAGGAGGGTGCAGCCGATCACTCATCAGTTGGCTAGTCTTACCCTCAGACCGGATGATGTGGATAGTCCGGGCTATCTTGTAGTGGGGGACCAATACGCGGATGTCTTCCCTGGTGATGTTCTTGGTCTACCTCCTCAAAGAGAGGTGAACTTTTACATTGACTTGTACCCTAGGATGACACTGATATCTACACCAGCATATCAGATTGCTCCCGTGGAGATTTATGAGCTGTGGTTATAGTTTGAGGACTTATAGGGGAAAGGGTTCATTCGTCCCAGTGTTTCTTCTTGGGCAGCCACGATTTAGTTCTCCAAGAAGGTGGGCAGGAGATTGAGACTTTGTGTCGACTATCGACGCCTAAACAAGGTGACCGTGATGAACAAGTACCCACTCCTAAGGATTGACGACATATTTGATCAGCTGAAGGGAGCATGAATGTTCTCGAAGATAGACCTTAGATTAGGCTATCACCAGCTCAGAGTAAAAGATGAGTATTTGCAGAAGATGACTTTCAGATGTCGATATGGCAATTATGATTTCTCGGTTATGCCATTCGGTGTAACCAATGCTCCAACAGTGTTCTTGGAACACATTAACATGATCTTTCATCCATATCATGATCACTTTTTAGTAGTCTTCATTGATGAAATTATGATCTACTCAGCTAATGAAGAGGAGCATGCCTATCATTTGCTGGTAATACTGGACACTCATTGAGAGCACCAGCTTTATGGTAAGATCTAGAAGTTCCAGTTCTGGATCCGAGAGGTTCACATTCTAGGACATGGCATCTCGGGGGCTAGATTAGCAGTGGATCCAGCGAAGATTGAGGTGGTACTTTCTTGGGATCTACCCAGGAGTATGACAGAGATACAAAGTTTTTTGGGTTTGGATGGAATCTACTATAGGTTTGTTCTAGATTTCACCAGAGTTACAACACCTCTACCAGCGTTGACAAATAAGGGGAAACCCTTCGTGTGGTCGGAGAGATGTCAATAGAGTTTTCAAGAGCTGAGGTAGTGGCTGACTAGAGCCCCTATCTTGAGGCTTCCAGAGGAGGGCGTTGGGTACGTAGTCTACTGTGACACATCCGGGACCAGGCTTGGATGTGTTATGATGCAGGCTCAAGCAGTGATCGTATATGGTTCTGAATAGTTGAGACAGTATGAGCAGAACTATGCCACCCATGACCTGGAGTTAGCAGTAGTGGTCTTTGCCTAGATGATGTGGTGACATTACTTTATGGGAGAGCATTTTACAGTGTACTCTGATCACAAGAGTCTCAGGTATATCTTCTCTCAGAAATACCTGAACTAGAGACAACTAAGATGGCTTGAGTCCCTAAAGGACTATGACTTCGAGATAGTCTATACTCCTAGGAAGTGGAACGTTGTAGCTGATACACTTAGCAGGAGGTCAGGTATAAATCTACTTGGTGAGGTGACAGAGCCGCTGGCCATTTTGCAGATATCCTTTTTGGACTGGGATAGAGCAGCTTTTCTTCAGTCTCTTATAGTCACTCCACCACTTCATCAGTGAGTACGGGAGGCGCAACGTGGGGATACTAACTATGAGGCTCGACGTGCTCAGATATCCATGGGGTGAGCACCTAATGGATTTTCTGATGGTTGGGAGCATGTCATCCTCCTCAAGGGACTTACCATTGTACCAATGTCTCTTCTGGAGGAAGTGATGAGGTAGTTACACACATACCCTCTAGCGGTACATCTAGGAGTGTTGAAGATGTACTAGGACCTTCGATGATAGCACTGGTGGTCGGGAATGAAGAAAGAAATTCTAGATTTTATCTCTTGGTGCCTCACTTGTCAGAAATTGAAGGCGGAGCATCAGGTACTAGCACGATTGGTTCAACCTTTAGAGTTCCCAGAGTGGAAGTGGGATGGGATATCCATGGATATCATGATAGTAATTCCACGTACATCCAGGGGACAGGACTCGATTTGGGTGATCATCGACCGACTCACCAAGCCGACCCACTTCCCTCCGATAATAGAGCAGGGTTCAGTAGAGATCGTGGGACGCCTCTATATGTAAGAGATTCTGAAGCTACATGGAGTACCCTCGATGACTGTCTCCGATCGTGATATACATTTTACTTAGCGACTATGGAAGGGGTTGTAGGAGGATTTCAGGAAGCAACTTCATTTGAGAACGGCCTTCCATCCTCAGACAGATGGCCAGACTGAGCGGACCATTCAGACCCTCGAGAACATGTTGCATTCTTTTGTCCTCAACTTCTGTCGAAACTGGGAGGATCACTTACCTTTGGTGTAGTTTTCATAACACAACAACTATCACTCCACCATTGGGATGGAACCTTTTAAGTGTTGTACGGGTGACTTTACAGATCACCTTTGTGCTGGACTGACCTAGGGGAGTCAGCATTAGTGAGACCAGAGATGGTACGAGCTACCATAAAGAAATTGTAGATCATCCAAGAGCAGATGAATACTACACATAGCTGGAATAAGTCTAATGTCGGTACGAGACGGATACCTCTGGATTTAGAGGATGGTGACCACGTCTTTCTACGGGTCTCAACTTGGCGAGGTTTGTGGAGATTTGGCCGAGGTGTAAAGTTATCTCCCAGGTTCATCGGACCTTTTCAAGTCCTCATCAGAGTTGGAGAGGTGGAATACCGCTTTTCTCTTCCACCTCAGTTGCACTAGGTGCATGAAGTCTTCCATGTATCCCAGCTGAGGAGATACATGTACGACCCATCTCACCTCATCATCCATAGAGATTTGGAAATATATGATGGGGAGACATCTACAAAGGTTTCAGTATAGATTGAGGATCAATAGGAGAGAGTCCATAGTGGGTGGTCGATACCTCCGGTGCGTGTTCACTGGCTGCATGATAACCTCTAGGAGAGCACATGGGAGCAGGAGGTTCCGGTTCGTGTTCAGTACCCCCACTTGTTTTCCTAGTTTTGAGTTGTGTCTTACGGGGATGTAAAGCTCTGAGGTGGGTAGAATGTAAAGTCCCAGAATTTCAATGTAATTTTTTTAATTAAATGGGAATTTTACGAGTCCGTGAAAATTGATGGTGCATGATTCCAAGGCCTGGTGTACCCAGAATGAATTTCTTAACATTTTTTCGGGTACGTTCAGTAAACGTACAAGCGGGTTTTTGTATCTTTTGTACCAGTGCTCAGAATTGAAATCTGAGGACACCTTTGAACTTGTAGTACCTGTATACGATTAAGGAGACCTTGACCTTGACTGCAGGGGGTCGAGAGTGAAAGATAGTTTTTGTGTTTTTCATGAAAGAATAAAAATAAATAAAAAATATGTAACCTTTTTATTTTCTATTGTTGAAACCTTCCATGTGGATGTTTTAATGGTGGGGACCACCTATACTAAAACCTCTCAACATTGGATATGGTGGTGGGGACTACTTGAGCCTAACCTCCCATGTGGGTTACAGTAGTGGGGACCACCTGAGACTTTAAACCCCTTGAACCTCTTTTAACTCCCTCTTAATGGGGAGAAACCTCTTGAGCTCCCCCACTTAATTATGCCAAATATCCCATTTAATTAATTAAGTCAACCCATAAATTAATTAATTAAGCTATTTTGAAATTATGCAAACACACACAATAGATAAAATGTTCTATTATATGGGATACCTCTCATTTTAGTGGAATTGGGGAGAGAAGAACAATTGGGAGAAATCTCTCCAACGAAGAAAAAGAATGAGGAACATCTCCAACAATGAACGAACCAACGATCGAGGAAACACTAATTTCACTGATGTCTATATATCCCCAATAACATCGTCTCCTTCCTCATGGCCTCCGTTAATGAACCATAGAGGAAAGGGTTTATTTATGAGTGATTATCACTTCCCATGTTCTTCCATCCTAAACTAAGAACGCAGAAAAACTCTCATAAACTAGTTTATCTGCAGATGTTTTCTTTTGTTGGATTGGGAATAGTGATTGATGAAGGTTTTGGGGATAGTTGTTTTTAAATATATTCCTTACATGTTCTAGATTCAAATTTTTGAACCACTTTCTACCGCTCTAACATGGAGGTTGTGGGCCAAACAAACATGGCCTGACCTCTCATCCATTCTTCTTTTGTGTGTTCTTCATGCTGGTGACGGTGACCGGTGCCATCGTTTCACACCGGTGGAACACGAGAATGGTGGCCAACACCACCGCCATCCATGACAAAGACAATGGCTCTGCCATGCGTCCACCACCCCGCCCACGGCCACCATCATTTTGGATCGGGCATGAATCCAACTGGGCCCTCGGTACTAAAAGACTAATAAATCTTAGAAGGGGTGTCTGATCGCCACAATGTTTATTACGTTGAGACCCTTATGACAAGGCGGTACCTTGTGATCCTTCTTCATGAGACTTTGTGCAATTTGGAGTATTGACTAGTGGCTTTTGGAGAAGACCCTCTCAAAGACGAGCGAGATTAGCGTGGGAACCCAGTAGCTGGCTGTGACATAAGGAAGAGATCCTTCATGGGTCTGAGATTGAGGGTCCCACATGGAACCACTCTAGAATTCCATGTGGCACTACCTGAGAGATCTTGAGTGGGTCAGCACCTATCGATCTTTTGTGGGTTAGCACCTAGAGATCTTGTGTGGTTCAGAACCTAGCGATCTTGTGTGGGTCAGCACCGAGCAATCCTTTATGTTTTAGCATCGAGAGATCTTGTGTGGGTCTGCACCTAGAGATCCTATGTGGGACTGATGATTCAGCAGTTACATATAATCATCTCTAATAATGTACCTAAGTTATACCTGGTGTGAGCTGAGTCGATACCTTGGTGTATTTCCCTTCGTGGTAATACCATGGTGGCATTATTCTATTTGGCATATATATGTGGTACTTTCCTTCGGGGTATTTCATCCATTGTGGAAAAGTTGAGCTTTGGGGTTTTGAGTTGGACTCTGTGTTTCCTTTTTATTGAGAAGGGTTTATTTGATAACTAAGGTATATGAATGAGAATATACCTAATTAGGGATTTCAGTTGATTTCATGATTTGTGGTTTATCCTTGGTTACTTTTGTGAGACCTTAAGGATCTCGGGGTCCCTACTGAGTATCTTTATACTCACCCCTGCACGGGCTATGCATTCAACTCATTGTGTTTGGTGAAGATTAAAAACAACGCTGGCAGAGGATGAGAGTACTAGGACAGGAGGTAGCTCAGAGGTGGACCTTAGACGAGGCGTACCATAGAGACGACCATTCGAGATATATACCCACTAATCATGTCGGATCCTTGGTGGGTGATCGCATAATCTATTCCGGTTTTTTTGTACTTTCCGTTTCTTGTACTTTCTAGTTCGACTGGTATTCTGACCCCTTTTACTTATTGTACTCACTCTGTTTACTATTAAATTTTACGTGAGTTTGTATCTTGATGTGTGCTTAGTTTTGTGTGTTACTAGTTATAAAGGAAATGCCTTCCCAGTTTTAGGGAATACGCCTTCAGTGCTAGTCGCCAGCCCCTGCCCTATGAAAGGTGGGCTTGGGGTTGTCCTGGCACGAGCCTCAGAGGATGGGTCATGACAAACCATGATGAAGGAGATGTTAAAGATGAGTTGACCTTCTGGTCAAATTTTAAAAAAACACTTCAATAAATATATTTTTCAATATCCAAAGTAAATAAAGTCGTGAAAGTGTTTTGCTTTTCAAAATTTCGAATTCATTATAAGGAAGAATATTAGTCTGATATGAATGAACAAATCCAAAAACAAATGTCCTCAATACATAAACAATTATAAGATTATGTTGAAAAAAAACGTAAAATTTTATAATAGAAAAGTTAAATCCATAGTTTGACTATCACTATAAAATAACAACTCAAATGTATTGAAGAGATTGAAGAGGAAGATGTCAACATGCAAAGTTTTTAAATGATTAGTAGATAATATTGATTCTAGAAAAAAAAGGATACAATAGAAACAAAAAGAGGTAAATATATAATTTGCAGATCCAGTAAAGAAGAAAATATACTGTCATGAATGAAACAAATTGAGCATAATGATATAGTTGGTGTGTAGAAGGATTAATAATAGAAAGTTTTAATATTTGAATTCAAACCACAATTAGATACTCTATGATTAAATATTGATTTCGATAAGAATTAGAATCATATGATTTATAGAACATCAGATAAAACTAGTAGATAAGTTTTTCAATATAGGAATACACCCCACATTAGATGTTATTGTTTTGGAAAGATAGGACACTCATAAAGTGTATATTCATTAGCGAAGAGTAACTATATAAAACATGACCAATATAGGATTCCACACCAAACTCAATATTCTAGAACATAATTTGATGGACACTATTTAATGTGTGGAGGATTCAGGCACATAGAAAGATACTGCTCGTCTATAATGTCGATAAATATTTCGAAGTACAATGAATGTGGTGGTAAGTATCTATAAAATGTTTTATAAAATGAGATAAAAATGAAAATTAGTTTTGTAGTGTTGGAAGTTGATTATTTTCCATAATACATCAAGGAATATCATGGTCATCAATTCGTACTAGGTATGAAGTCAAAAAGTGGATAAAAAAGAGGATATATGAACACACAGTGGTGACACAGATTTCTTTTTTAGCATCAGGTCACACTAGAATATGGATCATTGAAAGTGGCTTCACCAATCATATGACATGAAATAAGGATATAATGACTAGAATCAGCTATAATGAGGAAGTTATCTTAACATTTGGTGATGATGAAGGCCTCATTATTTCTGGCTAAAAAATCTATGTTTGGGGGAAGAGACACGAGATGTGCTAATTTCTTAGTTATTGAAGGTTTGAGTCACAACTTCATTATTTTCTGTCAAATATGCGACTCAAGACATTCCATAACATTTTATATAAAATTATGTGTCTTCAATTAAAATGTTGGTTCAATTTTATTATAGGGAATGCGTATGAAGGGGAATCTCTACAATGTGAGTGGATAAGAAGATGTGTGCCTTATGTATAAGGAAGAAGATATCATATTATTTTATAAACATCTTGGTCAGTTGAACCAAATATTCTTGGAATAATTGACAAAATATTATTTTGATTAAGACATTCATATTTTATCACAAGATCGAACTCGTACATGTGATGATTGTCAAAAGGGAGATCATTGGAAAGACATAGAAGGAAAAAGAGAAAAGGTCAACAAAATTGCTTGAGTTAGTGAATGTTGATGTGTGTGGACTTAATTCACTATGGGATATTTATGGATAGAGATATAATGTTCCCTTAATTTATGATTTGAGAAGAATGGTGTCGGTTTTGGTCATCATCAACAAATATGAGGTAGTCAATTACATAAAAAATTATTGAATGGATGTTGAAAATTGTCCTAGTAAAAGAACACAAAATATATGAAATGATAATTGAATAGCGTTCCCAAATATCCAAGTAAAGGATTAACCCAAGAAGCATGGGAAAAGACACAATTTGTCAGCTATAAGAAATCCACGGCAAAATAGACTTGTTGATAAATTAAATCGAATTATCAAAAACATGGATATAAAACAAATAATTAAGAAAATCCTTCTTGAGAAGTATTAAAAATAAGAAGTTATCAAATTATTCTAAACATCAAACATATCTTTATTATGAAAAAAAATAGAGGGCTCTATATGAGTAATGGTATATAATCAAGCCAACATTTATGTACTTTAGAGACTTCAAGAGTATCTTATTCATTCTCAATAAGGATAAAGAGTATAAGTTTTAATCCATTGGATATGAAGGGATATTTCATGGTTAATAAAATAAAATAAAATAATATAAATTCTTCAATAAGTGGTTGGGGAAGGTAGTTAAAATCCATGATGTAAGATTCATAGAGAATGAGAAGAAGCTTCTGCAAATACATGATCAGTCTCATTAGTATAGTGATGAAGAGAAAATTAGATATGGGATGTTCTAGATCTATAGGATGATTTAGAAAAAGACTTAGATTACAAGAAAGATTAACACAAAAAACTATTTACACAGAGATCAAAGAGAAGATATAAATTTTAATTAATAAACATAATTAGTGATCAGATTTAACTAGTTCATACCCAAAGGATGAATACTTTACATCAATAATCATTTTAATCATAGGTAGAGACTAAATGTTTTAAGGAAGCAGCTAGAGAGGAAAATTGGGTTCATACTATGAATGTGTAGTTTCACTTAATTAAGTAGAACCATACAAGGGATATTGTTTTGAGGCTAACAAAAAATAATGTCATCCGGGATAAATATGTGTTTCACAACAAGATAAAGTAAAATTGTATAGTGATTCAAAAAAAACCAGGACTACTATGAATAGGGTAATTCCAAATATATGGTATCAATGATGATGAAACATTTTCAACTATTTAAAGGCCATAGACAATTATATTATTCTATGAAATAGAGGTGAAAATAAAGTTCAATGTTTTCTACATATATTTTAAGTCAACATTTCTAAATGGGGTTCTAGAAGAAGAAGTTTATTTGGAGTATCCAGATTGTTTTATAATACATAAAGTTGATAATAGAGTTTTTCTATTGAAGAAGGTACTATATGTGTTAAAGTAAGCACTATAATCATGGTATTCAATAAAAGATAAGTTTTTGATGAAGCACAGTTTTCAATGTGGGGGAGAAGATTACAATATTTATATCAATAATGATAATAATCAAGGGCTAATGGTTCCAGTATATGGGGATGACCAAATATTTTGTGGATCATATGAATCACATTGCATTAGTTCTCCAAATATATGAAAAGTGATTTTTAAATTTCAATTATTCTTGAGTTGACATTTTTCATGGTTTACAGGTGACACAAGGAAATAATGGCACAGTTATCCTTCAATATAAATATGTGAAAGTGATTTTGATATTATTTGTAAGGGATAATTTCATGGAGGTAAAGACTATAATGGCTACTATGATGAAATTGTCATGATATGATGAAGACGATGTAGTTAATGTCACAAAATACTAGAAAATCATTGGTAGTCTATTTTACCCGATAGTGATAAGAGTTGATATTTTTTCAAGATTCCAAGAAGAATAGTATCAAATAAATACCATGGAAATCAGTTTTAATACAGTGAAAATAAAACATTGTTATATTAAGGGAACAATTTATTTAGGTTTGATGTATAATGAAAAATCTTAGAAAGAATTATTGGACTACATAGATGTAGTATTTTATGGTTCAACATATGATAGAAAATTGAAATCATGTGGTGTATTCAATCCAAGAAAATTATGTACTTCTAGGATAAAAACAAATATGATTTCATTTCGTTGAGAACCATAGAAGTTGTATATATTGCGGCTAATCAAGTATGAAAATAGTTATTTTGGTTGAAACAGAAACATGATGATATAGGATTTGAAGAAAATTATCTAATTGGAATAAATTGTGCAGGACATAGAAGGACACTAAATATGAGGTGAATTTATTTTTGGTAAGATTTTCTATTAAAAAGTTTTCCTAAAAGATTCACCATGTTAAAAATAAAACAAATCAGTCACCCAAGGTAGTATAACTATAATAGTTTGACTGTTTAAATGGTGCCTCAAAAGATTGATTAATTCTCAGTTATAGAAATATGAGATATTCAGACAACATTTGACACAAATATAATAAGAAAAAATAGTTATATGTAATATCCAAGAATAACAATCAAAATGAAATTTAGTTTTCTAATATATATGTTATAATAGAGAACGTCTAAATTGAAAGACGCAATGGATAAAACTAGTGGTCTAGTCTCCAGTGAAGACCAAATCCACTTCACTTGGTGATCACCTGCCACCAAGAAATATATATAATTCTTTGATCTACATCCTTTATTGGGGTTAAAAATAGTACATAAGACTTTCCAAGTCACAAGACCTCTTGCACTTTTCCAGATGGAAATAATAACAACCTTGTCACAAAATACCTCTTCCATAGTTATACATGGGTGAAACAAGTTGTAAAAGATATTTGGGTGAGGATTTATTGTACCCACTAGTTCGGTGCAAGATACAGTGTGTGTTTTAATTCATATTCACACACAGCTAGAAATGTAATAAAAATAGTACACAATAGGGAAAAGATAAATGGAAAGTTGTAGAAATGTTCTGAGTGTTATTCATTGCACCTATGGACTTGTAGGATGTAGCAGATGTAATTTTTGAGTACTCTTGTGGAAACAGATTGTCTTGAGTCTCATTTTTTGGTTTTCAGTTTGATAATATGCTCCTTGTATCTCTTCTTCTTCCTAGAGTTTCATCATTATGGATGTTTAAGATTATGATCTAAAAAATATCATCCATCAGTAATTGGGAGTTCTTTGGCTATTCGTCAGTGTATGGGTGTTCTTCTCGTTTTTAATGAAATCCACTACTATGTTTGTTTTCTACAATGCCAAAATTTTATTTCTATTTTGGGTTCTTGTGTTGGATCAGACATTATCCACTCTCTTGACACCTTGTACCTCACACTTTCTGCTAACAGGACAACAAAATAACATAAATTATATATGTTTCGTTAAATAACTCAAATATGACCATTAGAAATAATTTTTAAATTAAATTGGAAAATGAAATTAAATTATTAAGTATGGAACATTGTCATAGTTGTAGAAATACAATCACGATGAGACATTCATGGTGAGACAATCACAGTGCTAGAGTTGCGTTATGATCAAGAACTGGTAGCACAGTTACGATGTCTGGTCCTTTGTGAATGATAATTCTAGTAGAAAGACTGCGGTGTGAGGAACATGGTGTCTCAGGTAACTGTGTCTAGTCTATTTTTAATATTTTTAATGATGTATTGTTACAGTGTCTTGTAGATAGTAGCAGGGAACCTATGTTAGGTCATTTGAAAAAATTGGGAATCGGTGGTAATCTTATAGTTTCACAGACATTGTGAAAAACTTGAACCAGTACCATGCTTATGGTGTCACAGACATTGATAAAATTTGTAAATTGTTTTATGAAGTAATACTCATAGAATGGATAAGATGTTAGAATTATCACAATAAAACATAATAGAAAAAAATTAAACATTATTTACAAGATTCAAACATGATTTGTGATATTCTAAATTATAATCTTCTGAGAGTTTAAAACACGAGTTATAAGAGTGTGAAACATGATTTATAAATAGTAAAAAATGATGACTCAAGAAATCTCCAAACATGATTTGTTAGCATTATAACATAAGGATTCAAACAGTCTCCAAACAATATTTGTGGGTATTAAAACATGACGAGTCCAATAATCTCCAATCATGGTTTTAGAGCATTAAAAAATGGGGATTCCAACAATATCAAAACATTATTTGTGGTCATTAAAACATGAGGATCCCAACAATATCACCTTTTTTAATGATCACAGATCATGGAATTTATAAGCCATATATTTTTGTAAAGACAAGATATTTGACTACATATGTGATTGGTTTTATGAAAATTGTTCTTCTCTCATGGAGATCCTTTTCTCATAAATGATTCCATAAATTCCATATCTTATTTCTTCCCCTCTTATTATTTTAAAAAATAATAAAACTAAAAATAAATACATAATGATTGAAATTAAGAAAATAAACAACAATAGAAATCCTTTTATTTAATAGAATAAGAGATTTCATTACAAGAATTTGGAAAAATACAAGACATACCTATCAAAATAATTCCTTCACTTCTCTTCATAGCCATCAGTATTTTCTTTTCCCATGGAAGATATATCCGGAGAAGCCATAGGGGAATAAGTAGAAGTGTTATAAGGGATTCATCCATCTATGAGACAAGGAAAAGGCACTCTTAAAAAGACATAGGGTGCATGATATGGTCAGGTGGAAGACAGATGCAATGTATTTTGAATAATAATATGTCTAATTTGGCTCAGATCCTATTATAAAGACATGGTAGCAGGAGAAAAGGTAGTGGAGGAGGAAGTTGAACCAGACCAGAAAGGGGAAGATGTAGGAGCCATAGTGGCAGTACATTTCACATGTAGATAGGGCTCCAAAAACTTAATGAAATCCATGATTACCTCACCTCCATAGTTCATAGCCTTATCAATGTTATCTTAGTTTTCTAGGAACCTCTCCAGAGTGGTTGTGAATTCATGGATCTTATGTACTTGAATCTTAAATTATTTAGTGATTATAGGTATTTTCAAGTTCTATACAATATTTTTGAAATGATTTTTCATCTCATTCTTAGAATAAATTCTATTAATGTTGATGTCTTCTTCCATAGGGATATATTCTTGATCATCATTGGCAATATTTGAATGAAACCATACCAAATCAAGAAAACAATAACTATTCTTGATGATTGAAGAGAAACATTCCATATCCAAATAATTCAATACATAATGAAGATCTTCTTCAAAAACAATTCTGATTAAGTCAATGTACATAGGCTGAGATGGATATATAGGCTGAGATGGATATCCAGATGTAGTTAAGGCTATAAAAACTGATGTGAGAGACTTAAGATTATTTAGAACCTTTTTTAAATATCCCTTATATTCATCAATCAGATTGTTAAGTCCTAAAACAAGTGAATGCATGTCCTTGACTATATTGGTGTTTCTCTTAGCCACTGTTTTTGACGCTTTCGTCAGGGGGCCCACATCCGTCTACTTGAAGAACGACAGGCACGACTTTTGTGTTGCCCTGCATTCCTGCTTTCCAAAGGCGGGCGGCATCCGTTCATTATTCAGGGATGTATGCTCCTTTATCGAAATGGGATGATGGGATGTCGGTTCCTCTTTCCGCCGATTCCTCCTTAGAACTCATTACCTAGTCCAGGTCTCCCTCATTTATTTAATATGTAGTTCGTGAAACTCTAACAAGTTCCATGTTTCCATGGATGTCGGTTAATTACACTGCTTCTGTCAGGACATCCCAACGGGTCTTGTCAGGGCAACAACCTTCAGTTGGGGGAGTAGTCATGTCGAGGCATCATTAACATGTCTGAACGCTGGGTAATTGGCCTGTATATCTTTTGTCCTTTATTATATGGATTCTCGAGGGCGTGAAATCCTGAGGCATCCCACATCGAGTGCGGGGAACCATATTCCATAGGATGTATCTAAGGTTTTCCTCATCTTCCCATGTTTAACATAGGGTATGTCGCGAGTTTAACGTCCTGCGGAGATGGATCGGGCTTATCAGAACACTAACTGGAGTGGATCAGATTGAGGAACCCCTCTTGAGGGAACCCCGATATTGAAGCCAGCCCATGGGCAGCTTCCCGAATGTTTTGGAGTGGAATAGGGTGGCATAATCCCACCGGGATGTGGTGTCCCGGATAAGAATCAGGATGGATGATGGAAAGCTACATGAAGTGGAGGGGGAATGAAATGGATCCGTTATGGAGATGACGGAGGTGATGGGATTTAATCTCGAAGAGAATTCTTATGTATACTCATGGATGGGAATCAATGTCCACGTAGTTTAGAATGAATTTGTTGGGCTTACGCTCTAGGCCACCAAGGGTGATGGGAGAACTGGTGTGAATGAGGTCGGAATGACCAGGTGGTAGCTTGAACCTCATGAGGCTTCCAACATAACATGCCTTAGCATTGATCAAAAACCACATAGTTCGGGTTGGATGCCGGATAACCGACGTGAAGAGGGACCTTGGTTCAATGGGTGGTGGGCTTGAACCTCGTGAGGCTTCCCACGTACCATGCCTTGGCAGGGATCAAAGTCCACGTAGTTTGGAAAGGGGGTTTTTGAACTGACACGAAGGGGTGTCGAAACAACTAAATGGTAGGGTCACAATGGCTTACCGTAGGTTTAGGATGTGATTTAACGTCCCGTGGGATGGGGCGTGTCAGAGAACTGACCTGAAAAAGGACCTTGATCCAGGTGGACGATGGGCTTGAACCTTAGGAAGGCTTCCTACGTACCATGCCTTGACATGGATCAAAAACCATGTAGTTCAGGTGAAAATGGGGGCTTGGCACACTGACACGGAGGCAGTCGAGGCCAATGATTGTTGGGATTGAACCTCAGGGAGGCTTCCTACGTACCATGCCTTGACATGGATCAAATTACTCAAAGTTCGGATATGAACGTGGGTGTCAGAAAACCGGCGTGAAGAAGGACCTTGGTTCGATGGGTGATGGGGCTTGAACCTCAGGGAGGTTTCCTACGTACCATACCTTGACATGGATCAAAGTACTTGTATTTCGGGTAGGGTTTCCGCAGGAGAACCGACGTGAAGGTGAACCCGTGGGTCCACTGGTGTTGGGATTGAACCTCGTGGGGCTTCCTACGTATCATGAATTGACATGGATCAAAGTCCTCGTAGTTCGGGTGTGCAGTTTAACGTTGTGCAGGGCTGGGGTGTACAGTTTAACATCGTGAAGGATGGGAGCGTACAGTTTAATGTCATGCTGGACGAGGGTATACAGTTTAACATCATGCTGGACAAGGGCTTAAAGATTAACGTCATGCTGGATGAGGGAATTTTCATGGTCGATGCTTACTCTAAGCCCATGTGATTAATGCTCGGTGTGAGAAACAAGAGGCAGTAGAGACCTGACGATCACGTCGCGAAGGGTGCTTCCATGAGAGGAGAAGAGGGGATTACATGTTAGGTGGCCCATGGTGCTGGGACTTACTCCAAGATGGAGGCCCTATGTGCGACAAAACGCAGAGGGAGAGGTGTTTGGGACCGAAGAAAGGCGGTACCATGTTCCATATCATGCCCCCCACTGGCCCTGGTGGTGAGGAAGTACGGAGGTGCATGGGTGCTACCGTCCGAAAGAGGGGATAGGGGGATTACACCAAGGTGGCCGCCCTTCCCCATGGACAAACACCACTCCCAGAAAGGAGGATATCATCCCCTGTGGGGACTAGAGGGCATAGAGAATGTCCTAGCTGGGGGGACCCTGCGTACGAGGCACAGGGTCGGCTCACAGTTTAACATCATGTGTTGAGGATGAGGTGTCTGGAAGGTTAACGTCATGCAGCTCGGACGAGATGGGTTTACTCCTCACCCCTAGGGCTTACATGACCGGTACTCTCTTCTCCTTGTGGGAGGGAAGGCATCGGCAAGGCCATGTATAAGGGGGGTCACAGAGAGAACCATTGAGGGGTCCACGTTAGCATGGCTATGTGAAGAAGAAATAGCTATTAGAGTGCCTATGCGAAGAAGCATTAGGTGAAGCAACGCTATGGGTGCTGTCATCTTGGTGACTCTGAAATCTCATCGTGAAAACCTGGACGGTCGCACTGGATGTAGAATTTCCAAGAATATGGGTCCACAGGCAGGGGCCTTGTGGAGCTCGGTTGCTTTGCGTAGTGGAGGGCACTTGTGAAGGGGTGTGCTTCGTGAAGTGGAGTTCTGTGGCCTTAGCATGGGGAAGAGATGTGAGTCGGAGGTGCTTCGCGAAGTGGATGGGTGTTCACGGAGCACCACCTCATGATGAAGAGGTTCCTCGCGAAGAAAGGTGCTGTGAAGCAGTGTGATTCCCGAAGAATAGTGACCCTGCCTTTGCATGTGGATCACGTGTAAAGGATGGGTGTTTCGCGAAGCATAAATGCTCTGTGACTGCCTAGGTCCCCTTAGGGATCCCCTTCCTTTGCGAATTTCCTTAGGCTTCATGAAGGGAATCCCTCTCAGCAGAGGGGCTCAAAACAAGACAAGACGGAGGCCTCTCGTGAACAACAAATACCTGTCAGAGGTCATGATTCCCAGAGCAAAGGATGCTTCGTGATTTGGGAGTTGAGAAGCCGAATGGTTGGATTGTCCGTCCGTAGAGCTCAGGGGGGGATCTCGGTATTTATAGGCAAGAGGTGTCGCGAAGCAGAGCTCACACGGCATGAAGGGGGCTTCAGGTGCTTCGTGGCGGGTCACGAACATTAAACGGGTTCACAGAGAGGTACCACCACCTCTTCTTCACAGAGAGTTCAGAAAAGTTAGGGCGTTCGCAGAGCATTACTGCCTCCTCTGCTTCATGGTGGGATCATGAACGTCAGGGCGTTCGTGGAGCGTTACCGCCTCCTCTGCTTCGTGGTGTGTTCGGGAATGTTAGGGTGTTTGTGGAGAGTGACCTCCTCCTCTGCTTCATAGCTGGTTCGTGAATGTCAGGGCATTCTTGGAGAGTGAACGCCTCCTCTGCTTCGCGGCAGCCACATAGCTTGGGGGTCCTCCGCGTTGGTGCTTCGCGAGGTAGGGCGTGGGGCCTCTTTTTCCTCTCTCCTTTCTTCAAATATTTTGGCGCCAACAAATGCCCCCACTCAGACTTGGAGCCACAGAGGGGCCATGGGTCGAAGTCTGATGGAAATCTCCAAAATTATCGGCGGTTCGTAGTGCTGACTCGCGCAGAAGACACGCGAGGCAGGAAGTGGTCGCGCAGTTGAGATGCGCCGCAAAGTTCCGCGCGGGCTGGATGAACTGCGAAGCTTTGAGGGTCACCACCTATAAATAGGGAGGCTGACCACTCTTTTTTCCTTTCCCTTCTCTGCAACTTTGTCCTTTTGTGCTCTCGATTCGTGAAGCTCGGCATTCTCCGCGTCTCCTCACCGCGAATCGAGCATCACAGTGAACCGCGAGTCTCCGACTCCGTGACTGCGCCAAGAGAACGTCTGTTTGCAAGCCGAGGCTAGGCTCTGTGTCTTGGCTTTGCGAATGCGCTTCGCTAGATAGCTCCGCGAACGATCTTTGTGACCCGACCCGAAATTTTTCCATGTTCTGAAACCGTAATGGACCATCATGAAGCTGTGATAGGGGTGCTCGCAGATGCTTCCCGGAGGGATGAGATGGCCAAGTGTATGGGCCTGTGGGAACTGGTCCGAAGCCACACGGACCATAATTCATTGACAGAACTACTATCCGAGAGCCAAAATAAGTATCCTCTATGCAAGAAGCTTACCTTGTATGGCTTTGGGCTAAGGGATGACCTCTTCAATCCTGAGGCGAGAAGGGACGAACTAGCTTGCTGGTTCAGGAGCACACCATGCCATCGTCAATGGTTTAGGGCGACTGATGGTCACGTGCAGGAGGAATTCACACCGGTCACCATCGACTGTCTATACAACCATGTGAACAACATATATTGGAAGCCACTGTAATCAGAGACGTCCCCACCCATGCAATGCACCATACTGAAGGCTACTTTTCCGGATTCAAAGAATGGGTGGTCCAATGAGTGGGACCTGTGCCAGGGCGGCAACTTCACCAACGACTGGGCATGGGCCTACTGGGTAGGTGCCTCGTACGAGGAGTTCGGGGCCGAGATGAGGAGAGTGGGCTTGTATGAGGTGGTCGGGACCTCCCAATTCCACATTTATCTACCGAAGCAGCTGATGTTAGAGCTGTTGAGGTGATGGTCATCTAGGACCAACACTTTCCACCTACACCATGAGGAGGTTGGAATCAGTCTGTGGGGTGTTCATCAGATCTTGGGGGTCCCGATCTTGGGGTCCATGTATGATGAGTTCCTCCCCATCATGAGCACATGGGAGGATCCGGAGTAGATGTCGTGGCTGGTGATGGCACTGATGGGACTGGTCCACAGAGAGGACATGGAGGCAGTGAGAGATGTCCACTTTAAGAAGTGGTTCAAGCAGTTCCTAAACTTCTCGGAGGATCGAGACTTCCCTTCGAGGCCTCAAACATTCCTGAAGGGGGATCAACGGGACAAGGAGCACTCATATTGGCAGCTCTTGGAGGACAGCCAATGAAATACCTAGGGTTTCAGTGTCATCACTAAACAACAGCCAATAGTCAGGCTGGCGGCGTTCATCGTGGCCCTTATCTACGGTTGGATCCTACCTGTGAGGGATACCAACATGGGGGTGTGTCCAAGCTCATTCATCATGGAATCCATGTTGGCCATAGCAAGGCGGGTCAATATGGGGATTCCAATGCTCACCAGATTGTACAGGATGATGCGGCACGTTAGCGAGGACAAGAAGCCGCTGAGGATATGCAGGCCCTTCCACCTTCTTTATGGGTGGATCACGGCGCACATCAGGGGGGTATACGAATATCCAAACCCCATCTCCCCACTAGGGTCGAACTTTGTCCCCTCTATTCTGAATGCGGCCAAGATCTTACCATTCAAACTAACTGTACCGATGGTGCTGAATCGGGTGTGTAAGAAGGACGAATTTAACTTCCACCTGTTTCCATTGCCGATGGGTGTACTCACTGATGACAGTTCGGGAATGGAAGACCACCGGGTTTATCTTTTGGTCTTTTGAGGTGGAGTTTTGGTGGCACGGGTGGACCGTGAGCCGCTCTGTGAGTCGTACACCCTGCACCGGTTCGTGAGGCAATTCTGGTGCCTACAGTGGCTGACCCCACAAGTCTACTGGGAGGTGCGTCATGAGGAGAACCCATTGGTAATGAGGCAGTTATGACTCATGTTCACACGTGAAGATGGGAAAATGCGAATTGCATTGCCACTGTCCACTGTCACCTTTGGACTGGTGAAGGAGTATGCCATCAACTGCTAGGCAGCTTATCCGGGGGAAATGTTGAAGCATCCAAACATTCGATCTGGTGATGGTGGGACTCCCCTATCCCGAGGTCGGGGTCGGAGGGAAGAAAGGGCCTCTCGTAGTGGCGGGGTTGTCGTGGTGGTGAGACCTGCACCAGCTGAGGATGCGACAGCAGCAGCAGATCCGATAGCAGTAGTGGACCTGGTGATTCTGGATGAGTAAAGACATCTAGAGGGGAATCCGCTAATGGGATTCTGCAAGATATCCACTCAGGATCCAGGGAAGCGGCTGCACCATATCGACATACCAGAGGATGCTATTTTCCCAGAGGCCTGGGAAATTTGGGACGTCAACCAAAAATTCCTTAGCCCGCCCGAGATGTGGGGATACCTGAGCCGTCTCGGGATGGTTTTACCGGGTATAGGCCCTATTCGGGTCGGTTTCACAGTGTCTCTGGTAGAGGCGGAGTAGTATCTGGAAGAGCTGGAGGACTTTTTCCATTCCAGAAGTGCCCTATATCCAATGACAGACTGAGTAAAGGTAATGCTGGATCGGACGGTTCCTCCCGCAGCTGTCGGCCACTGAATTGAGAGAGAACTTCCCTCTTCCAGAAGAATAATAAGAATACCTTGGGGAAGATGAGGCCGGCGAAGGGAGCCCATTGGATGAAGGCGATGTCGAAGATCAAGACTCAGATTCTGATGATTTCATGGAGGTTCTCGAGGTAGAATTCCAAATTTCATCCCTCAGGGTCTGCTCTCAGGCCATTATGGACCTCTTACGAACATCTGAACCATGAAGGAGGAACTTATATGCAGACCCTTTTCTCTCCCCTTGGTGGTTGATGATGCCGGACCTTCATAACCTGTGCCTGCGGCTGCATCCAGTTCTGTTTCTGGCGGGGCTAGAGCACCCGAGATGGCTCCCCAGAATCTCCAGACCTTCCGACAATGTATGGAGGGCCACACCTTGGGGTTCCATCAGCATCAACTAAAGAGAACCACCAAGAGTTCGATCTCTGTAAGTTTTCTCCACTGAATTCATTGCTTGGAATATGTAGATCATTCCAAATGACATTCATTCCCTTCCCTATATCGTACAGTTCTACGACTAGCATGGGCCGTTGTAGCAAGGCTGGTTGGGATGTCTGGTGGCGTCCCTCCCAGGGGCATGCTGTTGATCGTGGAGATAGTAACCCCACCTACCTGAGCAGCATCACTCACTATCATTGGCGGGACCAATAGTAGGGTCGTCCTGAGGTCATTGAGGTGGATTCTGACGATGAGGATCGGTCAGTCGACCCAATTCCTGCTACGCCTACTCTTGCACCAGATGTCGCACCGGATTCAACGCCAGATGCAGATCCTGATGAAGATATCTTGCGGGCTTATCCTACATATGAGCCTGCCAATCGCGCGTACTGAGATGAAATGGCCTCCGATGAAGACGACAACAAAACAGTCTACCACCGATTGTGGAACTGATCAAGCGCTTCATCGATGACACATCCAAGTGTTGTGGTTGAATGAGATGGACAGAACCCGCTCGCGACTGCACGAACTGTGCGCTGGGGGAGTGGATGACCAATTCCCTCATATGATCATCCGAGATCTCACGGCAGAGAAGATTTGGGAGTTTGATTGCGGGCTCAGTGTGGGATGGCAGCGGAAAAAGGATAAGAATATCAAAAACCTCCCGGAGGCTGAAAATGAGGTCCAATAGTTGTGTGCCCGGGTGGATGAGAACTCTTCCTGTCTCGGCACGCAATTAGAGCTCATCTTGTGGCTAAAGGCCCAGCTGGAAGAGGATAAAGAGGGCTTGAAGCGAGTTTATGGGGAGATGGATGGCATTAAGGTTGACATAGAGAGGGCCCGAGTGGGTGCCGATGAACTGCTCCCCATCGCTGTTGAGGAGGCTCGAGAGCTAAGTCGGCGGAAGCAATTCCTAGATGCCACAAGTCAAAGGGTGGCAGAGCTACAACACTCTTTTGACGGGTTCAATCCATAAATGGGGGGAGTTGACCCTCGGGTACTGTAATAATCACAAACCCATTGAACGTACTTTTGTGCTTTTATTTTTTTTAATGTCGTAGCATGAACGAGTTCCATTGTTTGCATTGGTTCATTTTTCACCCTTACAATGTTTGTGGGATGTCCAGGGACAATTCCCAAAGCTCACATGGGTTGGTCCCTATGTAAGAAACAAGAGATAACCGCCTCATCGTCTAATCCAAACGTAGGAGGGTAAACCAATCTTCAGGCATCCCGGGTTTGGATAACTGATTCTGATTTCTGGGAAATGGGAGAGACCTGGCCGGAGAAGGAAGTTCTCAGAACAGCCGAATTACCATTTTTTCAGTGCACTCTTGAGCACAAACGATGCAATGCTAGGGGCACTGAAAGCAGTCCGAACAGGTGGGAATGGGAAGTGTGAATCACGATACCCAATATTCGGAACATTGTGAGGGTGTCGTGACAAAAAAAGACAACAGTTAACCGTGGTGAAAAAAGGTATCCATATTGTGTTAGCCTAAAATAGGGACAACAAATGAGGGCTGGCCACTGACCATATTTTCAACATGGGGCCTAAATCAAATATCGTCGATCAGTCTTCCAGGACGTTGGCACAGGATAGCAGGCGGACCATAGGTCGAGAATCTATACTGTCAGGGGGTCCCTCCAAACATGACCAGTCCTCCAGAACGTTGGTCCAGGGTAGTAGGCAGACCATGGGTCGAGCATCCATACTGCAAGGGGGTTCCTACAGACATGAAATAGGACAAGAGTCTGAATAAGGGGCGCGCGAATCATGGGATGTGGAGTGATGGTTTGTTTGAACAAAATCAAACACTCATGAAATTACACCACCGTGGTGGGAGTATTCCATATGGGTGAATCGGTTTGATTATGGAACATTCCCTTTTTCTAGACAGGGCCTCTTTAGTGAGGGGTTATCTCACTTCCCAATGTCATCTTGGGGCATCCTGAACTTGTTCAGGGCAAAGTTATAGTTATATGGTCTCCTACGAGGAGTCCGGCCAGGGGACCATAAAGGGGAAGAATAGGATTTATGATTCCAATGGGTTGGACCCTGGGTAAAATACTAGGGTGTCCCTACGTATCCCATGAGGATGGGAATCAAGACACACGTAGTTCTTGAAGCACAATTTAACATCATGTAGGATGATGAGAAGCCTGGTTGCACTGGTACACATCCTACCAAAACTACTAAGCCCACGTGAGTCGTGCTCGATGTGGGAAACAAGAATTAGTGGTGGGACTTTCTCAACACAGAAAGGGGCAGTTTAGGGTGAAGGGATGCTCAGTGAATACCGGCCCAATGGAACTAACATGTCCATGTGGCACACCTGGATGCCTGAATAGATAGATCCAAGTATGTTGGAATTTCACTTTAACATGAGGAAGTGGAAATGTGTGAATCATGATGCTCGATATTTGGATCACATTGATGGAGGCGTGAGGATAGAGGATAACTTTTGACTGTGGTGGAAGCACATCATCCGTATCTCATTAGCCTAGAATGGGGATAGACAAATGAGGGTCATCCACTGACCATATTCGAAACACGGTACCATATCGCAAATTTCATCCGAGATCTTTCGGGACATTGGCCGTAAATGATTGGTGATCCCTTAGGCCTAACATCCATGGAGAGCCCTTAATCCTAGAATCCATGTCGTCTGTGGGTCCTTTTGGATGTATAAGAGGTTGAGGATCCAAATAGCGAGCTCACGATGCTTTGTCATGGAATGAGGGGATGTCCCCATGAAAATTCCACACATAGGACTCTTTCTCAAAACAAATCTAAATACGTTAACGAGGCACATTAGATAGGGGGATTCGAGTCCCTTCCTATAAGGAGATCTTAGTTTAGGGTCATAGAATTCGGACCATGGGTGGTAGGAAAGATAGGGGCACGTGGTGGGGTAACTCAAATACCCAACGTGAATGTGAACCGGGGGTTCCGACCACCACGTGCTTCTCATAAATTATAGTTTGAGGAACTGAAAACGAGAGTTGTGGTCGGCCTAAAGCAAAGTGAAAAGGAATTACTACGCACCCCATGAGAATGGGGATCAAGTTGCATGTAGTTATTGATAGGGTTTTAGTTTAAGGTCTTAGAACTCAGACCACGAATGGGTAAGGAGAATAGGGGACACATGGTAAGGTGGTTAAAAAACCCGATGTGAACGAGGACATAAACCCTACATACCATGTGTTCTCTGGGGAAGTGCTCGTGTCAAGGGACTGAACACGAATTTTGGGTTTGGCCTGCGGGGAAGTGCATGGGCGCTCCTACGTATCTCATAAGGATGAGATTAAATCCACATGTAGTTATAGGGGGTGTCCTGGTAAGGTACCAGTGCCAGGGAAAAAGGGGCGTGCGGGTGTGGCCCTTGCACCAAAAGAAGCAAAATTTGATAAATCATGTTTTTCCTTTAAGGTGAGTGGTTTTTTTTGTGAAGCGACAGGCCTAGGGTAGCAATCCCTGGTGTCGCCAAAAGAATCAAGCCGTGATAGGCGTTGACAAATGGCATGGCACGTGACCAATACCCAACGTGATTTCCTCTATGATGGGGTCATCACAATGCAGTGTCATTTGTCGTCACGTGGCTAGGATGATAATGATATAGTTTAGGGTCTTGTGATAGGACCAATCATGCATTTTAAAGTCATGCAGTGTAGACGTATCAGATATGATTCTAGGTGAGGAATTTGTATGGTGTCGTGTGACATGACTGATGTTGATGGGGACATAATTCCACATCACACCCTATGAAGTCCCGAGATAGTAACCTCGGGCCAAGGGTCCCAAATAAGGGCAAGAGGATGAGGGGTATGATGAACTCGCTCCCAGTTGATCTGGACCCGAAAACGAGATGTACGGGTGGCCCTACATATACCATAGGGATGAGGATGGAGCCGCACAAATCCCTTAATGAAGATCTTAGTTTATGGTCTTAGAGCTCAGACTATGGGAGCCCTGAGGGACACCGTATTGCAGCTTTGTCTCCCTGACGTGCAGAGGTGCATTGAAGGATAGCACCGAGAGTGTCGGGATTCCACCTAGACACAATGGGGTGGTACATGACGTGAATCATGAAACCTACATTCAAGGCCTAAATGGGCAGGCATGAAGACGAAGGATTACTGCTGACCATGTTCGCAACACAGCATCCGGTCGTGTTAGCCTGAAATGGGGACAATCAAATGAGAATCGACCGCTGACCACATTCGCAACATAGGATTTGTATCAATTTGCTGTCTAAAACCCTCTGGGGTGTTGGCCCATAACTGTAGGAGAGACCTTGGGTGTTGTATCCATGTCGTTCTTGCGGGTCCCTTTGTGCATGAAATATGATGAAAGCCCGAATGAATGGAAACACGAAGCTTGACAAGTGGAAGGAACTTGACCAAGTTGAATCTGACACTCTTGGTCCTAGACCAGAGTACTCTTAACAAATGGGAGAACCACTGAAAGGGGACGAGGGTCTCAACATGAGGGCGGCCAAGAGATGACGGATTCCCGAGAGAAGGGGGAATGGTGCCAAAAACCTTGTACCACACCAATATATCCCCCTCATGGAGAGGGAAATTCTAAGGGACCTAGGTGACCGGGGATATCGATATATCTTTAAGAAGTGGGGTTGGACCTAAAGCTTAGACATTCAAGTGGTCATACGTACCCCATAAGGATGGGGATCAATCCACACGTAGTTATTAAGGGTTCCTTTTAATGTCATGCGGGAGAGAAAAAATGAGGGTTAATTCTTAGAATGGGGTGCGCCTGGTGCGACTATTGCAAACCCGGTTTGAATGACAACGTAGTCCCACGCCACGCCACGCGGTCCCGTAGTCATGGTCCCAAAGGCGGGACAGAAGGAAAAAATTAGCTAAACTCACACTGGACCCAAAGACAGGAGGTCTGGGCGTTCCTACGTATCCCAAGAGGATGGGAATCAAGCCACACGTAGTTCTTAGGAGATATTAGTTTATGGTCTTAGAGCTTGGACCGTGGGTAGATGGAAACATTCCAAGTAATCGCATACCTCGACCTTATCCCTAACCCCACGTGAGTTAAACTTGGTGTGGGAAACAAGGGGGGAAGTTGTTTATCGCAATACCCGAAACGTCCATCGAGGGGAAGACAGTGAAGAGCCCCAAAGGCCTCCTTTAATGCGGCTTTGTTCCCCTAATGCACAGATGTGCACTGAGGAATAGTATCAAGAGTTTTGAAACTCTTCTTGGACATGATGAGAATGGATATGGATGTGAATCGTGTAACTAACATTTTGGGCTTAATGGGGTCGGCGTGACGATGGAGGATTAAAGCTGATCGTGGGGGAAAAGTAGTATCTACATTACATTAGCGTGAAATGGGAACAAAAAATGAGTATCAACCGCTAACCATATTTGCAACGTCGGTTTTTATCGATTTGTTGCCTAAAACCCTTGGGGGCATTGGCCCGTAACGGTAGGAGAGCACTTGGGCGTAGTATCTAGGTCATTCTTGGGGGTCCCTTTGGGAGTGAAAGATGGTGGAAGCCCTGATGAAAGGAAACACAAATCCTGAAAAGTGGGTGCGGATGTGTCTGAGTAGAGTCCCACATTCCAGGTAACTAAACCAAAGTACCCTTAGGCACATTGGTGAACCACCGAAAAGGGTCGACAAAGTGCCTCAGGAGGGAGAGGTACACGGTGTGGTCATTACAAGCCTGACGTGAATGAGGGCTTAATCCCATAACACACTATATACTCCCCTCTCCAGGGAAGGGTAGGACAAGGGGCCAAGGTGGGATGGAGATTTTCGGAAGATGGGGATGGACCCGAAGGCTAGACATTTGAGTGGTCCTACGTATCCCATAGAGATGGGAATCAAGCCACACATAGTTCTCAAAGCTACCCAAGGGGAAGGATACCCTAACGAGGATGTGGACGGCGCAACGAGTAACTTGACGTGAATGAGGACGTAATCCCACACCACACCGCACAGTCCCGCAGGAAAGAACCTGGGCCAAGGGCCCGAAAAGGCCAAAGGGCCTGATAATTTGGCTCTTGTTAGGAAGACCTGGCCTACTCACAGCTTAACGTCTTGCAGTGGGGACGAAGGGAAAAGGGGAAGGCCTCATCCAGGGACATGTACAGCATGATGAGTAACTCTACGTGAATGAATATATAATCCAAAATCATGTCGTACAGTCCTATCCGAGAGAACCTGGGCTGTGGGCCTGAAAGGCCAAGGGGACTGATAGCTGGCATCACCCAAGGGGAGTTCGTCGCTTGGGGACAGGGTAGAAAGAATCACTGCACTCGATGTTTGGGACATCTTTAGGTGGACCCGAAGATCCAGGACAACTTTTCACCATGTTTGAAACACAACGTCCTTGAGGTGACCTGATATGGGAGCAACAAATGAGCGTCGACTGCTGACCGCATTCGCAACGCAAGACTTGTATCAGCTTGCTGCTCGATATCCTCAAGGGCATTGGCATGAAGCCATAAGAGGTCCCCTAGGATGAGCATCCATACCATTCAGGGGCCCTTCTAGACAAGGAAAGTGATGGAGTCCTAGTCAAGGAGTGGGTGAAGCATAGATGTACCCATCTATGAAAGAGGAAAACGTCTCCAGAGAACGAGGACATACAGCCGGATCATGGCTAACTCGATGTAAATTGGGGAAACAATATGCTCCCTTCCATATGTACTGACCTGAGGGGAAGAATTACGGATTTTGGGCTGGTCCAATAGAAGAAATTTCAGGGCATTCTTATGTATCCCATGAGGATGGGAATCAAGCCATATGTAGTTCTTGATGGCCATGCAGTTTAACGTCGTGTGGTGAGGACATGGGGGGTAGATTAACGGGAGGGGGAACATGGTGAAACCCTTATAATCCTCATATGAGTGGGGATAAGGAAGCCTATTCCTCATCATGCGAGGACCCTCCAAGGAAACTATACCCAAGGGGGATAGTCAAAGAGAAAATCTCAGGGATGGGCTCAAGACAAGACATCTGAGCATTCCTACGTATCCCATTTGGATGGTAATAAATCCATACATAGTTCTAAAGGTGCATTTTAACGTCATGTGGGAAAATATGTAGTTTAGCGTCATGTGGGACGAGATGCAGTTTAATGTCCTGTGGGACGAGGACACATCTCGTCTGGGATATGTAATGTCCGGTGAGTAACCTGAAATGATTGAGGACATAATCCCACACCACATTGTACAATACTGCAAGGGATCCTAAGTCATGGAAGGGCCTGGGGCCTCAGGCTAGGCCCTGTTTAGGAAGGACTGACCAGCTTGCAGTATAACGTCTTGCAGTAAGGATGAAGGAGATCTTAGTTTAAGGTCATAGAGCTCAGACCATTTTTCAGTTTATTTCCATGCAGGACGATGGTATAGTTTAAGGTCATCTGGGAACATAATGTGTAGTTCTAGGGTCATGTGGGACCGTAATGCGTATTTTAGGGTCATGCGGGACCGTATAGTGTATGGTCGTGCAGGACCATGGGGCTCAGGCAAAGTATTGCTTGAGGAACTTGGCATTGGTGGGAGGAGTTATGTGCTCACCATCCATGGTCACCAAGGAATATGCTCCATTGGGGTAAACCTTATGAATTATGTATGGTCCTTCCCATTTGGGCTCCATATTGGGTGGTTTCCTGCCAGGGATCATTAGCCCTTGGAGGGCCAACACCAAGTTGGCTTGCAGAAAAGAGCGAAGGTGAGCCTTCTTGTTGAAGGCTCTGGATAACTTATTCTGATGCCTTTCTAGATTGTGTAGGGCACGAATCCTGTTCTCGTCCAGTGCTTCCAAATCAGCTAGAATGATTTTGACCACCTTATTTGGAACCTTCTGGTCATAGACTGCAGTGCGTAATGATGGCAGCTAGATCTCGATGGGCAGAACGGCCCCAACCCCATACACGAGGGAATATGGAGTCACCTGGGTGGAATTGAGAGTTGTTGTCTGATATGCCCAGAAGGCGTTGGGGAGCTTGTTCGGCCATCTTTTCATGTTATAACCAACCATTTTCTGCAGAATGTTAGAGATTTTTTTGTTGAACGCCTCGATATTCCCATTTTCCTATGTATGATAGCGAGAGGTATGGTTTGAATGGATTTGTACTTGGCATACAATTTCTTCAGCTCGACTGCACGGATGTTGGTGTTGTTATCTATGTGGACAGCGTGAGGGACTCCAAAACGGTGGATGATATTGGAGCTCACGAAGTTAACGATTGAATGGGCCTTGATCTCTTTGAGTGGAACTGCCCCCTCCCACTTGGAGAAGAAATATGTAGCAGTCAGGATGAACCTACACTGATGAGCTGTCGTTGGTGGATATGGTCCCACGACATTGAGTCCCCACACCGCAAATGGCCAAGAGTAATTGGTGGAGTGGATAGGATCTGGTGGCCGATGCAGGAAGTAGGCATGGACTTGGCATGCATGGAATCTCTTGGAAAACTCAATTCAATCATGGATCAAAGAGGTCCAGAAGTACCCCAATCTCTAGATCTGATGGGACAGCTTGGGCCCAGCCTCGTGGGCACTGCAGGAACTGGCATGAACCACTTTCCTGACCTAAGAAATCTACAAACCTTTAATGAAATAGATAAGAACACCATAAAATCCCCTCTTATAGAGGACCCACTCAAGACTTGGACCACTCTGAAGAGTAAATTGCAATGCGCGACATCAGATTCGCTCGCCCTCGACCCGATCATCTGGGAGTCAAACATTTCGGAGATACTCAAAAAAAGGTTCCCTCCATTTAGGAGTAGCCTCAACCACTTCATATGATGAACCTGGGACCCCTGACGTAGAGGGTACGGTGGTAAGGTGGCTTACTCGCAGGCCGTCATCATCGTCTGGGGTGACGGGGGCAATGACTCTCCGTTGTGCCACATGTATGATCAAATCATCATGCTCGAGTTCTGCATGTCATGCAGCTAAGCTGGCCAAAGCGTCTGCTTGACCGTTCTGTGACCGAGGGACATGGGTAACCTCTGGTCGAGAAGGGAATTGGGCTAGTAGATGGAGGGTGCATTCCAGAAATGGCACAAGCTCCGGCTTCCTGACAACATAGTCACCACTGATCTTCTTGATGACTAGTTCGAAATCCCCTTTCACATGCAGATGGGTCACATCAATCTTAAGGGCCAGCTTGAGGCCGGTGATGATAGCTTGATACTCTGCCTTATTGTTGGTGCAGCCTTCTGACAACAAGAATGAGTATGGCAGAACGGCTTGCACCAGGGTGATGAAGACGATACCGAGACCCACTCTGTTGAGAAAATGATCATTAAGCCTCCTATCAATGGGGCTCCGGGAGGCACCGTCGAAGTGCATTTTCCAGCATAAGATGGCATGATCGAGTGAGAGGATTGCCTCATCAAGAAAATACAAGTCCAGGGATTGATCCATGGAGGTTGGATGGGCAGCTAGGAAGTCTTCCAATGCCTGTCCTTTGATAACCTTCTAAGGTACGAACCTGATGTCGAACTGCTGGAGGATTACCACCTGCCGCTCTAGTCGGCCAGTTATCATGGGGCAGTTTAGAATGTACTTCAGTGGTTCTACCCGAGAGATCAACTGTACCTCATGGTGCTGCAGGTAATGTCATAATTTATCTATGGCGAACACGAGCACAAGGCATCTCTTTTTGATGGGAGAGTATCTGGTCTACATATCTAGTAGCATGCGTCTGAAGTAGTAGAGGCTATTCTTTGTCGCCTCATTGTTCTCCTGGGTGAAAAGTGCACCAAGGGACCATTCCAGGGCAGTCACGTAAAGGACCAACAACTTTCTGAATATGGGTGGCATCAAGACCGGAGGTTGGGGCAGATACTACTTGATTTCCTCGAAGGCAGTTTGACACTCTTCATCCCATTCATAGGCAGAGCCTTTCTTCATAAGACAGGAAGAGGGCTTACACATGCCTTCCAAATTTTCAATGAATTGACGTATATAGGCTAAGTGTCCTTGGATACTTTGAAGCTCTAGAATATTGATCAGTGGAGGCATTTGGCTGATGGCCTTGATCTTCTCCAAGTCGATCTCGATGCCTCGGTATCTGACAAAAAAGCCAAGAAACTTCTTGGATGTGACATCGAAGGAACACTTCATCGTGTTCATCTTTAGGAGGCGGGAATGGATGAAGCCAAACACTTTCTCAAGTTCCTTTAGGTGGTACAAGAGTTGGCGAGATTTGACCACTAGATCATCCATGTATCATTGCAGCAGTGTCCCAAGAATCGGCTTGAATATGCGATGCATGGCCCGTTGATAGGTGGAACCTGCATTTTTCAGGCCGAAGGGAATAACCTGGTAACAAAAGGTACCTTGGGGAGCCCTGAAGGTAGTGGAATCCTCGTCCTCAGGGGCCATCTGGATCTGGTTGTACCTGGAATACCCATCCATGAAGGAGAGGGCTTGGAACCTGGTCGTGGCATCAATCAACAACTCTGTCATTGGGAGGGGAAAATCATCTTTCAGGCAGTGGCATTTGAGATCAAGGAAGTCAATGCAGACTCTGATTAGCCTATTATTCTTCCTGACTGGCACAATGTTGGCTAGCCACCTGGGGTACTGGACCTCCTTGACAAAGTTGGCTTTGATGAGCTCATCAACTTTGGCCTCAACCATGGCACCGTGAGAAGGTTGCATATTTCTAGGAGTCTGTTTGAACCCGTGATGGTTTGTCGAGAGACCAAGGTGGTGGACAGCTACCTGTGGATCTAGTCATGGAATCTCATTGTAACTCCAGGCAAACATGTCACTCTGCTGTTTGAGAAAGTCCACCTATTGTTGCTGCTCTTCGAGGGGCATGGTGGTACTGATCAATGTGGGTCTCATATCTACCTCGATCCCAAGGTTCACGTGTACCAGTTCATCGACCGTGGTAGAGACACCTTTTTCAATGGTAGGGGGAGCATCCTTTATATCCTCTTCTCCACCGATGGAGGGATCTTTCCCAGGGGATTCGTTTTCGAGCCACGAGACTCTAATGGGGGGATGGTGACAGCCTGAGCGGAAGTGGTCATTACGTCAGGAGACCCATGCGCCACTGAGACCGTGGCGATGAAGGCAGTTGATCTTATCCCATCTGGCCTTCGGCCCAAGGGGCCATGTTTTATGACATCAATGCAGTAGTGGCGAGTCGGCCTGATCCGGTTGATTCCAGCCTAGCAGAAGAGACACGTATGAAATATCATCATTGCCATGAGCCTGACATCCCGATACCGTACAGGGGTAAGAGGTTCCGGGATCACCTGAGCCTAGTTGGTGTATAAGTACGAGGTGATTTTTCACCATCGCTTGGACATAGGAATATGCCTTCCTCTTGTACCCGAAACAACAAAACACCGCCCCATGTTGTGGGTCATAGCCTCCAACCGATGGATTAGAAAGATATAGACATCGTCTAGACTTGCCCAGAGACTACTCGTGGCTGGGGCTGGTTCATACTCACTTTCCTGGATTTTTTTATCCTTGCTCTTGTAGTAGTCAGCGTCCAGAGAGAGGGCTTCACAAGAGGAGAAAGGATACTTATCTCCTTGGAGCACACCTACTCGACCATTGAGGGAGTATTTGAGGCATTGGTGATACAATGAAGGGACCACTACATGCAGATGGAGCCATGTCTTGCCCATCCATGTGTTGTACGCAGTGTCCTGAGAGATGACCATTAACTTGGTGCTGGAAATTAGGCCATCGAACAAGGTCTTCAAGAAGATCTTTCCGACTGGGGATTGCGCGGTCCTATAATATCCCTGAATTTGGAGGTCGTAGGGAGTTAAACCATCCTCAGACAAACCCAGCTTCCGCAGTGTCAGAGTCTGGATTAGGATAATCCCAGAACCTGTGTCAACAAGGCAGCGACAGACTTCCACACCATTGAAATAGAAAGTGACGTACATTGGGAAAATGTGACCATGTATGGGAGGGTCTTCATCTTCACTAGAGAATGAGATAACTACCTGGAATTCGGCTTTCTCAATTGCCTCGTAGTGGAAGGCTTCTGCAGCTGCTACCTCCGTCTCAAACTGAAACGGGCTCTTTAGGGCCTCGGCAAGTGCCTCAAGCATTTCAGACGACAGGAAAATAGACTCGAGAATAGAAAGCCTTGCTGGAATTCCGGCCAGGTGATTCATAACATCATACTTTCATTCCAAACACGAACCTCTACTTACAAGAGGTTTCTATGCAATTGGAGGCATGGAGGGCCCTGCTGGCTGGACCGGCGGCTGGCTAGTACTGGGTACATCCCGCTGCCTACTAGTTGATACCTGAAGAGTAGCTGCTGTGTGAGAACCGGACAACTGAGATTGGAATGTACCAAGTCAAGACTGGTCGTGGTACGGACGAGCTAGCTCTACCTGAGCTAGTAGCACAAACTGCGGTGGAGGTAGATTTGAGGGCACCAGATGAGGTTGCGCATGTTGAGATCGGCATTGGGCTTGCTGTCTGGTTTCAGTTGCATGCACGGTTTGGTTGAAAGTTCCCGTTGATATGCCTCGAAGACCCACGTGACCGCGGTTCTGCTGACGTTGACACTGGCTGGGGAGGTTTGCCTGGAGTTCCCCCTCGTCAGGAGTCATATAGGGATTTACTAGCTCCATGGTAATAACCGAAGCGTACCCCTGACTGTCGGTTGAAGAGTGATCCACCACTGGGCAGACTCTGGAAGGAATCCCAATCTCAGGGGGCATGAAATCATCGAGAGTGTGGGATGACGATGGCATTGGTGGAGCATGTTGCTTCTTCTTGTACTGTCACTACTTTCCCTTCTGGGAAGAGTCCAGCTGAGATGATGATGTAGAGGTACTAGTCGCACCTTCTGAAGGCTCTAGCTGATTCAAGCATGCCAGAATGAAACAATGGGAATGGGAGACAGTTTTACGGGCCATCCAGTCGTCGTACTTATGGTACCACCACATAGGTCGGGGGTCGAGCCCAACCTAACTATGTGGTTGTCGACCTGGTCTTGGAGCCAGTCTTTAAACACATAGCACTTTTTGAGGGTGTGCCCCATAATCTGATGATAGGGGAAGTAGTTGGGTATATCGGTTAGATTCACCTCTTCTGGCCTTCTCAACTCATGTAAGTTCACAATCCCCTGCTCTACGGCACTATCGAAGTAACCGGGGACCTGATTCTCATTGAACGAGTAAGTCTGGTGCCTTCTTTCTGGATAGGTGGCCTTGGGTGCTAGGCCCTGACAATGGGCTAGAGGGGACTTTCGAGGAGGCGGAGCCTGATTGTCCCACCTAGGTAGTGGTGGTGCATTTCATGTGGTAACCTGTCTATTCTAAGGCGGTCGCTGCTAGGCAGGAGCCTGTGCCTGAGGTGGAGGGCCTCTGCGGGGTTGCAGAGCTGGTGCCACTGGTAGTAATTCTAACTACATGGGGGATTCTATTTCGTCCACTGTGGCAGGCTTGGATCTGGAAGCCCTCTTTTATTGGGATCACAGGGGGCAGTAGACATGCCTGACTAGCCTATTACAGAGCTTCCTCGAGGCGTTGAGCCTTATTTGAGAAGTCCCAGAACCCTCCGGGGTAGTTTTGGGTGATCAGGGAAGGAACCAATTCTGTTTTACCATTCCCTACACACATCGTTATTAATTTCTTCTGAGTCATTGGAATGTCGAGGGAGTATGTAAGCCACTTCCACCAGGTGATGAAGTCCGCAACTCTCTCATCAAGCCTTTGTTTTCACTTGAAGAGGTCTGCGATGCTGGTCTTTCATGTTGTGGAGATGAACTGTTATAGGAACTGCTGATAGAGATCCTCCAATCCGGTCACCGATCTGATAGGGAGCTGGCTGTACCAGACAAATGCAGGGCCCTCCAATGTCTGCACAAAACATCGGAGCTTGGCGCATTCCTACTGTGCTGGGGTCCCCAACATGGGGTCACACCTGGATGAAAAATGATCCAAGTGCTGCGCTGGGTCCCCCGTCCCGTTAAAGGGTGAGAAATTAGGATTCCCAAAACCCGTAGGTGCAGGCATATCATCCACCCAGATGGGATATGGCTTCCCATCTGGTGGGACTGCTACCTGCCGCGTTTCCAACGCCTAGAGGCGGGCAATGAGTGCCGCTATAGGATCATCCGGGTGGGGGTCCCTGTCTTGATGGGGATCCCTAACCACGAGTGTGTTTTCGGGATCTTCGACACGGTAAATGGATTTAATGGCTTATGGAGCGACTGGTGTAACAGCCCTTGGGGCGACTGGGGGAACACGGGGTGGATTCCTCAGATTGCCTCGCCATTCAGGAGGGTTTGGCAAGACGTATCATGCCCTCTTTCCATGAGTTATGGCTTCTGCCCTGTCTGTAGGAGTAGCATGATCAGGGTTTCCCGGAAGCATCTCACTGGGGGGAAGTTGTTCCTGCCCATGCTGCCCCAGATTAGGATCACCATAGTCGGGTCGCCCCTCTATAGTGAGCTTAGCTAAGTGTTCGTCAACCAGCCTCTTCTGCTCAGCAAGTTGTTGGCGCAACACTTCCTTTTCGGGGTCTTTGTACTTCTTCTGTACTGAGGCGGATGGGTCAGTGTGCTTGATAGTTCCGACATTTTCATTACCCTTATCGGCATTCCGACTAAGTACCAACAACTCGGTGGGTGAAATGAGGCCTATAAGGTTCCTCTGCTGATGAGTAATCCTCCCTGATGGGTCCAGTAGTGGTGGTACACCCTCAGGGGGTAAGTCTCCATCAAGAAACTCCAGCTCATCTTATTTTTCTACTATGTCAGCCATGTGGACCGCAACCCTCCTCGGGGGCATGTTTTCAATGTCGTATAACGAATCGGGCTTCCGCCGGATAGGACTGAAGAGGAGGGTGGCATACTGTCCCCATCCACGAACTTGCATGTCGGGGGTAGCTTCCCTGATTTGCATAGTACGTTGAATCTCTGAACGCATTTTTGTTGGAGGTTGCTCTGGAGACCTGGTGACTTGGGGTGCTAGGCCATGGGGAGTGCAGCCATATCGACCAGACGACATTGATCGCCGATTTTACGAAGGCACATGGATCCAAGGGTACAACACCAGATGATAGAGAGGACGGAAGTGTGTCGCCCATAGGGTTTAATGGAAGCACTTGACTTCCTCTGGGGTGAGGGATCCCGGCGCACCAAAGTTCGATGATGCCGCCGGCCAGAACTTCTCCGAGAAATGATCCAATATGAGAATGTTCCAGAAGCTCCTAGGCTCGGATTCAGGGTCTGGCACCGTATTGCCCCACTCATCACCCATAGGTGGCTGAGGAACCGGTAGCGGTACTGAGGCAGACCACTGGGACAGTAAACTGGGTGGCGGAGAATATGGCGAACGAGCCGACTGGCCGGCGAATTCCGGGCCATCCTCCGAAGAGTGTGGTGACATGACCAGAATGTCATGATAAGAAAGGATAATAGCCACAGCCTCTGGTGTAGGGATTGCGGTTATCGGCGATGGGTCACACTATTGCTCAACTGCCATCGGTCCCCAAAATAGATCTTCGTGATATTTGGTTGAGGTAGAGGGTGCTTCTAGTGACGACGGTGGAGACTGCATGGTCAGAACCTGCGGGATTCCCACAATTTCCTCCTCCTGGATGTACCTACAAAGAGAGGCGGGAATCTGGTGGACTTCACATTCTGGAAAGATGAGGCTGACATGCCTCGTTCCTACCCTGGTCCTTGATGTGGAGGAACAGGGGGAGGGTTCCATTGCTGATTCGCATTCTACATTAGAATCTGAGAACTGGGACAGCTTGATCTCCGTCTGGGCCTTCCCAGGATTCTTCATGTGGTGTTGATGACCCTCCCTCCTTCCCCTGCATGGCTCTTCCGGACAAGGCTGATTCCTGACATTTAGTCTTGGGGCCATGTTAGCACCATGGCGGAGAGGACTTCCTCTTGAGACAACTGGGGTGCGAGGGGCACCGAGGAAAATGTAGAAGGGAACATGGAGAGGAGCTCCATGAACAACACCTGAGCGGGAAAATCCTCCGTTGGAACCAGTAGGAGCATGGGGAGGACCTCCAGGCTTGGTGCGGGTGGAGCGAGGTTCACCTTCACCCCTTTGGTTGCCAGGGTGAGGAGAACCTTTTCCAGTTGCAGAGAGAATGTACGGAGGATCTCCATGTTGGGGAGGGACCATATGGGAAATGCCTTCATATCGACGTTCGGGGGCAGGAGGAGGGACTTTATTCCTGGTGTGATGGGCATGAGAGAGGCTTTCGCGCCGAGTGTCACTGCTGCGGGGTAGGTCTTCATTCGGGTTGGGGTGGCATGGGGCATACCTCCATGACGAGTTTTGGAGCAGGGAAGTCTCACGCTCTATGGAGTAGTGGTACAGGGAGGACCTCCGTACAGGGTGACATCACCGCAGGTTGGTCCGCGGTGATCACCACTTAGGACTACGACCTGGAGAGACAACCCAGCCTGCCCGTGGGGCGGCTGGGGCCTCGATCTTGGTTGGGAATTGGAGTGCCCCTGCTCAGCATGTGCACGGACTCTGTGATATGCGTCAGTGGTGGATCGGGCCATAGTAGCTGCTGACGATGACACCTCGTGGAGGGCATCCTCAGCTCGGGCCCAACGCTGGCGTTGGGTCCTCCGAGATGGCGCAAGTGGTGCAGGGGCACATGCTACCTACTCCTCTGGCAAGAACGGACGATGGCACTAACGTGGACGGGTGGGGGCCCTTGCTTGGGGTCTCTGGACCCGGACCCTGACCGGGCTGAGCCGGACGTCACCAACCTCATCGGCGTAAGGGAGGGAGTCATCAAGGAATTCCAAGGACAAGCTCCCGAAACGTTTGAATGATGGGGTGGGGAGCAGGGGCTCCCTACGCGGCCCTCTAGAGCGGTAGTGGTGGCGGGGCCTAGATGCCTCCAAGTCTAGGTGGACCATATACCGAGTTGGGATTATTTCCTCCTCCTCGTAAAGGCATACAAGGTCGTTAATCACCCTTAGATGGATGACTTCCGATTAGGAGAGGGGGTGTGCCCGCCCCACGTTCGTTGATGCAGACAACGTTGTGGCAGTAGCGGAGCCATGCGAAGCGGATGTGCTGGTATTACCCCTACCCCTGCGTAGGCAGGTGGGCGGCGATCGTGTCCCTATAGCAGCAACCTAATTCCTGAGAAGTAGGGAGATTAACTCATCAGCACTACGAGGAAAAGAAATCGACAACCAGTGTCCCAGCGCAATTCCAAATTCTGTGGCTGGTAAGATGGATGCGCACCGACAACATCGTAAAACGGAATTCCCAACATTCTACAGCCCTAACTTCTGGTGAGTTTCACGCCAGGCCCGTTATTTGCTTGGCGGGACCCGACGGAGGATATCCGGATCTGGTGACACATCAATCTACTGATGTATCTAGTACTACTAGTCTCCACATTGAGGAGAAGTGTTTCACATCAGGTTCACCATTTCTATTTCCGACACTTTCGCTGGGGCGCGTGCGTCCGTCTGCTTGGGGTGAAAAAGATGTGACTTTTGTGTTGCCCCGTATTCTCGCTTTCCAACGGCGGGCGACATCCATTCCTTAATAAGGGACATCTGGTTCGTGATCGAAACCGGATGATGGGATGTCAGTTCCTCCTTCCATGGATTCCTTCTCAGAACTCGTTACCTAGTCCAGGTCTCCCCCATAGATTTAATACGTTGTTCGGAAAACTCCTCCCAGTGCCATGTTTCCGTGTATTCCGGTTAATTACACTGCTTCTGTTAGGACATTCCAAAGGGTTCGGTCAGGGCAGCAACCTTCATTTGGGGGAGTAGTCACGTTGAGGCATCAAAAACATGTCAGAACGCTGGGGAATTGGCATGTATGTCTTTTTTCAATTATTATAGGGCTTCTCGAGGGCACAGAAGCCCAAGTCATACCACATCGAGCACGGCGAACCATATTCCATAGGCATGTATCTGAGGTTTTCATCAGCTTCCAATGTTTAACACAGGGTATGCTGCGAGTTTAACGTCTAGCGGAGACAAATCGGGCCGATTAGAACACTAACTGGAGTGGATCAGATTGAAGAACCCCTCTTGAGGGAACACTGATATCGAAGCCAGCCTATGGGCAGCTTCCTGAATTCTATGGAGTGGAATGGGGTGGAATGATCTCACCGGGATGCGGTGGCCCAGATAAGAATCAGGATGGATGATGGAATGATACATGAAGTGGATGGGGGAATGAAATGGATCCGTCATGGAGATGACTGTGGTTATGGGATTGAATCTCGAAGAGACTTTCTACGTATCACCATGGCATGGAATCGAAGTCCACGTAGTTCAGAATGAATGTGTGGGGATTATGCTCTAGGCCACCTAGAGTGATGGGAGAACAAGTGTGAATGAGGTCAGAACGACCAGGTGGTGGGATTGAACCTCGTGAGGCTTCCTACGTACCATGCATTAGCATGGATCAAAGACTACGTAGTTCAGGTTGGACACTGGAGAACAGACATGAAGAAGGACCTTGGTCCAATGGGTGGTTGGCTTGAACTTCATGAGGCTTCCTACGTACAATGACTTGGCATGGATCAAAGTTCACGTAGTTCGGAAAAGTGGCTATTTAACTGGCATGAACGGGTGTCGAAACAACTAAATGCTAGGGTCACAACAGCTTACCGTTGGGTTAGGATGCGATTTAACATCACACGGGACGGGGCGTTTCGGAGAACTGACGTGAAAAAGGACCTTGGTCCAGGTGGACGGTGGGCTTGAACCTCAGGAAGGATTCCTACGTACCATGCCTTGACATGGATCAAAGACCAGGTAGTTAAGGTGAAAATGGGGGATTGGCACACCAACACGGAGGTAGTCAGGGCCAATGATTGTTGGGCTTGAACCTCAGGGAGGCTTCATACGTACCATGCCTTGACATGGAACAAAGTCCTCGTAGTTCGGATATGAACGTGGGTGTAGGTTAACCAGCATGAAGAATGACCTTGGTCTGATGGGTGACGGGCTTGATCCTTAGGGAGGTTTCCTACTTACCATGCCTTGACATGGATCAATGTCCTTGTAGTTCAGGTAGCGTTTCCACAGGCAAACTGATGTGAAGGTGAACCCATGGGTCCACTGTTGGTGGGCTTGAACCTCGTGGGGCTTCCTACGTACCATGCCATGACATTGATCAAATTACGCATAGTTCGAGTGTGCATTTTAACGTTATTAAGGTGGGGGCATATAGTTTATCGTCATGCTGGATGAGGGTGTATAGTTTAACCTCATGCTGGACGTGGGCATACAGTTTAACGTCATACTAGATGATGGCATTTTCATGGTCGATGCTTACTCTAAGCCCACGTGGGTCATGCTTGGTGTGAGAAACAAGAGGCAGCAGAGACCTGATGATCGCGTCGCGAATGGTGCATCTGTGAGAAGCGAAGAGGGGCTTACACGTTAGTCAGCCCATGGTGCTGGTACTTACTCCAGGATGGAGGCCCTAAGTGCAACAAATCCCAGAGGGAGAGGGGTTTGGGACTGAAAGAAGGAGGTGCCTCGCTCCCTATCACGCCCCCACTGGCCCTGGTGGTGAGGAAGTACGGAGGTTCATTGGTGCTACCTTCCGCAAGAGGGGCTAGGGGGATTACACCAAGGTGGATGCCCTTCCCCATAGACAAAAGCCACTCCCAGAAGGAGGATATCATCCCATGTGGTTATCGGAGTGCGTAAAGAATGTACAAGTTGGGGGGACCCTACGTACGAGGCACGAGGTCGGATCATAGTTTAACGTCATGTGTTGAGGACGGGTTGTTTGGCAGTTTAATGTCATGCAGCTCAGACAAGGTGGGTTCACACTGCACCCCGAGGGCTTACATGACTGGTACCCTCTGCTCCTTGTGGGAGGGAAGGCATCAGAAAGGCTGTGTAGAAGGGGGGTTGCAGAGCGAACCATCGAGCGGTCCACGTTAGCGTGGCTATGCGAAGAAGCAATAGCCGTTAGTGTGCCTATACGAAGAAGCATTAGGAAAAGCCCCTCTACGGGTGGTGTCATCCAGGGGACTTTGAAATCACATCGTGTAAACCTGGAGGGTCCAAATGGAAGTATAATTTCCAAGCAGAGCTGTCCATAGGCAGGGGCCTTGTGGAGCTCAGTTGCTTTGCATAGTGGAGGGCACATGCGAAGGGGTGTGCTTCACGAAGTGGAGTGCCTTGGCCTTAGCATGGGGAAGAGATGTAAGTGGGAGGTGCTTTGCGAAGTGGATGGGTGTTTACGGAGAACCACCTCACAAAGTAGAGGTGCCTCGTGAAGTAAGGTGTTGTGAAGAAGTGTTCTTCGCAAAGTACAGTGACCCTTCCTTGGCATGTGGATCACATGTACCGGATGGGTGTTTCGCGAAGAAAAAACGCTTTGCGACTGCCCGAGTCCCCTTGGGGAACCAATTACTTTGTGAAGGACCTTAGGTAGTGAGAAGGGAATCCCTCTCAGAAGAGGGGCTCAAAATGAGACAAGACGGAGGCCTCTCACGGAGCAAAAATACCTAGCAGAGCTCATGATTCCCAGAGCGAAGGATGCTTCGCGATTTGGGATTTCAGAAGCCGAAAGGTCAGATTTTTCATCTGTAGAGATCAAGGGGAGCTCGGTATTTATAGGCAAGAGGTGCCGCAAATCGGAGCTCACACGGCATGAAGGGGGATTTAGTTGCTTCACGGTGGGTCGCGAACGTCAATCGGGTTCGCGGAGAGGTACCACCTCCTCTGCTTCGTGCGTGGGTTCGTGAACGTCAGGGCGTTCGTGGAGTGTTACTGCCTCCTCCGCTTCGCGGAGGGTTCACGAATGTCAAGGTTTTGTGGAGTGTTACCGCCTCCTCTGCTTCGTGACGGGTTCGCAAACGTCAGGGCATTCGCAGGGAGTGACCACCTCCTCTACTTCGCGGCAGGTTCGCGAACGTCAGGGCGTTCGCAGAGAGTGACTGCTTCCTCTGCTTCATGGCAGCCGTGTAGCTTGGGGGTCCTCTGCGTTGGGGCTTCACAAGGCAGGGCACATGGCCTCTTTTTCCTCTCTCCTTTCTTCAAATATTTTCATGAAAATAGAAACTTTTTCATATAATTTAATTAGGTTTAGATGAATCACAGATACGACCTTCAGTGGGATCTGATCACCAAAATCCCCAATAAGATGAGCAACTACTTCTTGTAGAATAGGCAGGCCACTGTCTTCTTCATCTAAGATTGTTTCTCTCTCTAGCGCAACTACTTCATCTTCTACAACTTTAGTTGATTAGTCAACAACTTCATCAGGATCTAGACCAGGGACATATATATTCTTATGTCTCTAAGGGTTTTAAACCGGGTTGAAACATTCATAAATACTTTCATTATCTTCCACCAAAGATTTCATCCACAGCTTCCTAGTGATTTCCATCCTTCTAACTATAACTTGTGAGATATAGAACTCAAAACCTTCAACTACATCTTCATTCAGACTAACTGATCCCTTGGATAAGAACATTTCCCAAATTACCCTTGAATAAAACAAAGAAGTTGATTTTGAAGTTTTCATGGTAATATCACACATGTAATGTATAATATAATTACATAGATTGATTGTATTCCCATTCATAATAAGATATATCAAGAAAAAATCTTGATAATTATTGGTATAGATGTTTCATTTCGTTGGAAAAATAAGATGTTGAAAAAACATAATCAGAATTCTTGTCGCACCATCCAGATCAGTAACAATTTCCCTTCTCTTTTTCTTTTTTCTAGTCAACCATTCCAGATCCTCTTCTAGGATAAATACATTTCAAGGTGTAGGAGGACCTATTTAGTAATCCCCAAAAATTAATTCTTGAGATATTCCTAGGAAGAAATCCCTCAACCTCAATGAAAAGGTATATATTTGTTTATTTACCCAACTTCTTAGTGAAAACCATCTTCAGAATTGAACAACAACTGAATATAGTGATAAAATTCATAAACTACCTTCGGATGAATGGGTCTTTCCTTTTTGTGAACCAGTTCAACCATCCATGTTCATCCAATACATTCAAAACAAGCGACTTACTTGTCATTATCCAATTCTAACCAACTTTTTTATATGGAACTAGAATTCGATCAACAAGTCTAAGTTTCAGCGGTTTCCAATGAATTATTATCATTTCCTTTTTCAGTTTCTTCAAATAATGATGCTTTTCAGGAGTCCATGAATATGAATTCAACATTTTGGGAATCCAATGTGGTTTCGAGAAAGATTAATGGTTTATAGAGGGATAATTTTTTGAAAGTGTAGATTTTTAGTTTTAGGAGAAGAGAGCTCAAGTGAAGAGGGGAGTGAAAAAATATTGGGTTTTTATCGTTTAGGTATTTAAAATTATGAAAACACAAATACGTAGCATGAAGTCCATAAAATAATTGATATGGTGATACAGGAAAGATGATTCTTAAAATAGAATTGTGATTCATCATAGTGAGACAAGAACAGGTAGTCACAATGTCAACATTACAGTGTGACTCAAAATGGTGTGGTCGTATCATTGAGACATCAACTATGAGACCATAACTGAGAGACAGTAACTATGAAACCGTAAGGGTGAGGCAATAACTTTAAGATAGTAACTTGTAATGCCATGAATCATGATACCATAAACTATGAAACATTAAATTGTTAACATATGGCTTATCATCCCTAATTCATTCATAATGTAATTTATCTTTACAAAATTTAATGGCTTAGTCAATATATCAACAAGCTGATATTCAATTCCAGTAAATTCTAAAGTGATACCACCTTTTTGATAATTATCACTCCAAAAGTGATGTCTTACATCATTATTTTTAATCATAGAATGTGGAACTATATTCCTTGAATTTTAAATAGTAGTTGTATCGTAAAAATTTATTGGTACATGTCTAAATTGATATCCATAATCTAGTAATGTATGTTTCAACCACAAAATTTGTGCATAAAAACTACCAGTAGCTATGTATTCAGTCTCTGTAGTAGAAATTGAAATATATTATTTCTTTTTACTATACCATGATACTAGATACTTTTCTAAAAAGTTACATGTTCAATAGGTTCTTTTTCTATCTTACTTATAACCACAAAAATCAGCATATGAATAGCAGACCAAGTAAAATGATAATCCTCTAGGATAAACTAGTCCTAAGTAGGTATTAAGTTTGAGGTATTTCAAAATTAATTTATAAACATTTAAAGGATACTCATTGAGTTTTTTTTAAAATGTGCAGACATGAAAACACTAAAAAAAATCTGGTCGACTAGCAGTTAAGTGAGTAAACTTCTAATCATTCCTCTATAAGTGGTTTGATCCCCAGGTTTACCATTTTTATCAAGATACAATTTCCCAGTAGTACTCATTAAAGTAACACTACTTTTAGTTATATCCAAGACAAAATATTTTTAGAGTTATTTTTTATATTTTCATTGATTTAAGATAATACCTTCACTGTTTTGAAAAATTTTAAATCCAAGGAAGAATTTTAGTTCATCCATTAAACTCGTTTCAAATTCATTTGGAACCATTTTTCAAAAATCCAAAAATAAGTAATTTCTTAAGATCCAAAAATAATATCATCTAAATATATTTTTAAAACTAAAACATCTTTAGAAATTCATTTTATAAAAATATAGGATCAACTATTCCTTTTTTAAAACCATTTGAAATAAGAAAACTGCATATTCTATAATACCAAGATCATAGAGTCTGTTTTTAACCATATAAACATTTGTTAATTTAAAAACATCATGCTTTCTTTAGGTCTATCCACAAGTTTCCAAAAAATATTCTATTAAAAGTGATTTAGCTTCTCTTGTATAGCCATCACTCATAATTCATCATTGATAGCATCATTGATGTTTTTCAGATAAATTTGTGATAAACAGTTTTAACACACAAATAGATTTTTAAGAGAAGCTCTAGTATGTGTTCTATTATCTAAATATCCCACAAAAATATCTATAGGATAGTTCATAAGGGTTCTAACATGTCTATAAAAACAAGGAATAGTAATTTCATATTCTTCAATAGGTTAGGGTTCATTTTGGATCGAATCTGTAGAATTTCTAGAACTGGATGATTTAACAGATTTTCTCATAGGATGGTCAGAGGATTTAGCATTAATATCCAGATGTGACATATCATCCTCAATATTCTCTAGGGAGGTCTTAGGTTCATGTGGATCTATTTCATCCAATTTTACATGTAAAAAGTCGTCCACACATTTGGTTCTCTTGTTAAATAATCTAATGGCCTTACTAGAGATTGAAAATCCTATTTATATTATTTCACCACTATTGGAGGAAAATTTGTCCAGATCAACCATAGTGTTAAGAATATAGACATTGTAACAAAAAAACATTTAAGTAGTTAACCTTGTGTTTTCTATTGTTATAGAACACAAAGGGAGTTGTTTTATGGATAGGACTAATTAACACTCTGTTAATAATAAATCATGCTATATTGACAGCATCAACCAAAAAAATATAGGTAGGTCATACTCACAAAAAATGGTTATGGGAATTTCTTGTTAGGTTATATTTCTCCTTTTTAAAACACCATTTTGATAAGGTTTCATTAGAGCCTAGAAGATATTACTATATCCATTTTGTGAGAAAAAGGATTCAATCTCTTGGTTTTCAAACTCATGGCCACAATCACTTTTTAGGGATTTAATTCTATGACCAAAAATATTTTCTATAGTCCTACATTATATGGTAAAATGATATCAAGATTCACTTTTGTGAGAAAAGAAAAAGGTCCATGTATATCTATAGTAGTCATATAAAAGAACATAAACCTAGTGATTCCCATTTAAACTAAAACCATGGGATGTTCCAAAAAAATCCATGTGAACCAAATCGAGAGGTTGAGAAGTGGAAACATATTTATTTGTTTTGAATGATATTTTTTTGATATTTACCCTTTCTATTGAGATTACATACCTTATCATTTGAAAACTCATGTTTGGGTAAATCCCTAACTAAACCTTTTATGGGGAGTGTATATTGCAGTGTCTTATTCATTAAAGACAACATCAAGACTCATTGTGAAAAACACATAATCCAGAAACATTTTGAGAGATTAATGATTCTAAATTAATAGAATAGTCATTCTCATTTATAAAATATGAAAATATTAGACAATTTTAGATTTAAAAACATTATAATAATCGTTATAAAATTTAACATGACATCCATCTTCACATTGTTGTTACATACTATGAAAATTATAATTTAATCCATCAAGAAAAAGTAATTTAGAAACTAAAACTGAGTTAGAGTTTCCAATCTGGCTGAGGCCAGTTATCTTTCCATTAGCATTTTCACTAAATGTGACATTCCCACAATCAAGATTTGTTAAATTATTGAATCATGTGTATTATCCTTTCATGTTTCTTGAACATCCACTGTCGAAGAACCATAATATTTTGTAGGATCTCTTCATTTTGTTTTCTTCTATAATAATTGTACAAAAATTGATTTTGGTAGGCTTATATTTTGAGTCCAATAACATTTTCAATCGGTTCCATAGGAACCCAAATATTCCTTACGGGGTTTCTATAAGAATTATGTAACATATTTGAAAAATATACCCAATTTGGTATATAAAAAGTAGAGGTAGTAAAAGACTTTCCAGAACATGATATACAGACAAAATATTCAATTTTAGGTCGAAAAACAGAATTACCATATTTAGTAACAAAGTTTTTTTTTAAGATATTTCTTTTCACATTTTGGTATCCAATACTAGTATTTTATCTAGGGGAAATTTATTTACCATGAATTTGATTATAGTTTTTTTTATTAGTAAATTTCTCTATGTCCTTTTTCAATTTCTTATTTGATAACTTATGTTCACTCTTCTCTTTAAGTAAATGATTTTTTTTCTCTTTCTCTTATGTAAGATCATATTTGAATATAGTAGTCAATAAATGATGTTTCATTAAAGATTTTTACTTATATTTTAGCTTATAAAAAGTTTCTCCTATAATTTGAAAGTATTCAATTTTTTTGTTACTAGAAATATTTTCTACATTGTTAGATTCATCTCTAAAATAATAGCAATTATGTTTATGAGAAGTTATTGTTACCTCATATGTGTTTTTAATAAAAAAAATATTGGATTTGTCAGCCTTTTCATCATGTGAAGACAATGAGTGACTTAAACTATCCTCAGAAGCACTTCATGTTGTCGTCATTCCATTTTTATAGTTTCTATATTTTTCCTCATACTTCATCATATTTTTTTCCCGGGATAATCATCATTTACATTTACTTATCTCTAACATTCATAAATAACTATTTAATAATATATTTCACTTATTTTACAATCTATATTCCGGTTACCCTTGTTATAATATCTTATTATAAATTTGGGAATTCTAAAAAAAATCATTATTCTATAAAACATCTTAAAAAGTCTAGCTAATTGATCTATTTCCTCATCACTATTAGATGGTTAATCAGTATTACATGTACTGTAAAAATGAGTTTTTATCCTTTCCTTTTCATTATTTTTAGAATCAATTGGTTTGAAATCCACTGACTTTATCATTGGATTATATTCCACTTCTATGTTGACTATTAATTCTTCTTCATCCATCATCAACTTTTCTATCATCTCCCTGACTGGAAGATTTCAAATATCACAAGATTCTATAATTGAGGTATAGGTTAATTTCCATCTATCTTTTAAGCATCTAATTATTCTCATGATTTTCTCCTCAGTGGTAACACCTCTCCCTAGAGAGATCATTGTATTCACAATTTCATTGAACCAAATGTACATGTCTGAAATAGGCACATCAAGGTTCATTTTATTATTATCCTATTTTGTAGTATATGTGTTAAGTGTCATTTCTGTAACACTAGAGGTTACTTCATGTGAAATAGATAAAGTATACCAAATTTCATGGGATTTTTTACATTCAGAAAATCTATTAAAGTCTTCATCTCTTAAAGAATAGTATAGGGAATTCCTAGATTTGTAATTTTTGTTATAAGTAGCCTTGGTTGGTTCATCCCATGTATTACTATTAGTAGTAGGATTATTAAATTCATCTATAATTGGAGTCCAAATATCAAAACCAAAACTTTCTAAGTAAATTTTCTTTTTAATTTTCCATTGTGCATAATTGTTTCCATTAAATAATGGAGTTTTGTTGGTGGAATAACCTTGAAATAAATTATCCATAGTAAAAAATAAATTATATATCTTTAAATAAAAATAAATTTAGAGCTAACTGAAATTTTGACATCATTAAAACTCAACTAAAATAATAGCTGAAAACACTTTTAAAAACTGATTAAAAATTTTGAAAATAGGGATTTTAAAATAACTCTTTTGATACCAAATATTTGTTGGGGTGGGATAATCAAGAGGTGGGTTAATTGAGTTCCTAAAAAAATATATTTTAAAAAGTTTATTTAAAAGAGACACCTTGTTAAAATTAAAATAGTCCATTTAACCAAGGTAGTAAAATTATAATAGTTTGACTATTCAAATGGATTCTTATAAAATTGATTTATTATCAGTTATAGGAATATGAGATATTGATTAAAATTTTAAAAATACATTCATATGGTAAATTTGTTTTAACTAATTTTCCATACTAACTATCATAGTAAAAATTAGTTTTCTAATATATAAGTCAAAAGAGAGAAAGACCAAATTGAAAGAAACAATGGATAAGACAAGTGGTTCAGTCTCAAGACAAGACCTAATCCACTCTACATGGTGAAACACTGGCACCAATAAAATATATATAATGATTTTATCCCCATCCAAGATTGGGGTTACCAATAGTATACAAGAAATTCTAAGTCACAAGACCTATTCAACTATTCTACGTGGGAAAAGTAACAACCAGGTCACAAAAGACTTATTCCACAGTCATACATGGGTGAAAAAGGTATAAAAGTTAATTGAGTGGGGATATATTTTCTCCTCAATTTTGGTGCAGGAGATAGTGCATGTTTTAATGTAGATTCACACACTCCTCAAAAAGTGATAAAAATAGTACACAACATAAAAAATATAATGAGAAAGGATTAGAAATTTTCTGATTGTTGTTCTATATATCTCTAGACTTTTAGGATATAGAATATGTGGTTTTATAGTACTCTTGTAGAAACAGGGTGTCAGGAGTCTCGTTTTATAGTTTCTAGTTTGATGCAATTTTTATTTTAGTTTTTTCTCTTCTTAGATTTTGCTGCTATGAGGATGTTTGAGATTCTGATCTATAGTGGTTCAGCCTTTAGGAATTGAGAGTTCTTCATGTGTTTGTAATTTTGTGGGTGTTTTTCCCAATTTTCATGCAATCCACTGCTACATCAATTTTCTCCAGTGCCATTCTTTTCTTTTTTATTCCAGGTTCATGTGTTGGAGCTGACATGACGCACTATCTACACACCTCGTACCTCATACTTGTTGGTGACATGAAAACAGATAAACATTTATTATATTAGTTTCATTAAATGACTCGTATATGACCTTTAGAAATAAAATTCAAATTTAATTGGAAAAGAGATAAAAATGGTTTTGTATGGAATAATGTCACAGTTGCGGTGAGACAGTCACAGTGAGGCAGTCATGGTGAGACAGTCACAGTGCCATAGTTGTGTTGAGATCTGTAACTGGTAGTAATGTTATGGTGTCTTGACATTGAAAATTATGGAACTAGTTGGAAGAACATGGTGTCTTTAACAAGGTGTCTAAGGTAATGGTGTCTAGTAATTTTTCAAAATTCTGAACGGTGTCTTGTTATGAAGTCTTGGAAATGGTAGCATGGAAATGATGTCCGGTCCTTTTTGGAAATCTAGAACCTGTAGTAAGTTTACAGTATCACATACTTTGTGAGAATGTGTAATCTTTTCTATGAATTAATACTCATATAGTGGATTAGACCTAATATTTAGCACAATGAAACATTATATAACAATATTAAACATAGTTTACATGATTAAAACATGATTTGTGAGATTCTGAGTCATATTCTTGTGAGATTTTAGAAAATAAGTTATAAGAATGTAAAACATGATTTGTATAAATTAAAACATGAGGAGTCCAACAATATCAAAACATTATTTTTGAGATGTTAAGCACGAGGAGTCCAAAATTCTCCAAACATTATATTCAATAATTAAAACATGAGGAATCCAATAACACCCAAACATTATTTGGGGGAATTAAAACATGAGGATTCCATCAATCTCCAAACATGATATGTGAGAATTAAAATATGGGGAGTCCAGAAAATTGAGATAATCCATGTTAAATAAATATTAGAAAAAATCCAGTTCATCACTTAAAGACAAAGTACATTGAAATCAAGTATCAGTTAATCAAGGAGAAGGTGGAGCAAGGGCTTGTGAAGTTAGAGTATGAATCTGCAGAACTAAATGTTATAGAAATTATGATAAATAACTTACCCAAAAAATAATATTAATGACATCAACTATCTTATGGAGTTTATTTGATGCCCTAAACATGAAAAAGTGTGGATGTGGGACCCCCTCTTCCTGAGATATGATGTTTTTTTCATGTACTAATCTTTGTTCATTTTCATGTGACAGACTACAACGAAATAACCCTTAGATTTTTTGAAAAAAGAGGATCAATTGTGGATATAAAAGGGGTGAAAAATAACTTAATCAATATAGGTGGATACATTGACAGATGGAGATATGATGTGCCAAGGGATTCAAATTTGTTGATTCTAAAGGTGATCGATCATAGGTCATATATCATGATAGTTGATGCTCGTGTTTAAAGAAGTTGAGTTGTTTTTGAATGAAGTGATTCAGTGATTAAATTTTCATTAAAATATTGTTTCTAATACTAATTATAGATTATGTGGGATAAGTGTTCGTGTTGATTAAATCGTTGATCATTATGTTAATTTCAAGATGCAAATGAAATTAGAAGATAGAAAAAGATTTAACATGGTATCAAAATGTAATCAGTTGTCAACCAACCCAAATATGGATATTATTGGGAAAATCCATCAAGTTTCTATTTTGATGATTTTGGGGAAATTTGTTTGTGTAAAAGGATAGATGACCGTAAATATTTATGGTAGAGGTTTCTGAAACAGATATTTAATGTGGTGTAGTTTCTCAGTAGTTGTAATGTTTTTGTGCCTCAAAATCAAGAGTATTTTTTTGGAAATGAAGGTTTGTTGAAAGGGAGTTCATGAAATTTATTTCACAGCCCATGAAAAATAGATCATGGGACACAAAGTAGGTATACGTTATAGTGAAGTAAAATCGACAATGGGATATTTCCACACGGCAATGCTATGGAGACTTTGAAGGGCACTACACGGATCGGGTATCGAACTCAGTTCATAGGAGGTTTGTTGTTCTAGGGATAAAAACCATTAGTGTGTGTATTTAAATTTGTGGTTGATAGGTGGTGATTATGGATCCTATTAAAATTTTCAATCATGGCAGACATCATCCACCTGGATGAATTAAATCATTATTTGGACTATATGGCGTAATACATTGTGAAGGCAGAACCACATCCATGTTTTTATTAATTCAGATTATTGGGTTTTTTGGATCTATTTTCCTATATAAATACCTATAATTAGTTTATTAAGATGATAAAATTTCATTAGAAAATATCATCACTTAAGGAAAAATTCGGTGAAGTCTGATGTAGTTCATGATGGATAATCCCATGAAAGAGAAGAGTTCATGAGGGTGGATTCCACAAAGTGTTAATTAGTTCAAGGGAAATATTACAAACAAAGATTTTATAGGGATTTTTATACCATAAAAGAAAAGTTGATTCATATAATAGGTAGTCCGTATAAGAAAAAAGGCATCCAAAAAGTAGGGTAGGTTCGCAGAAGACGAGGCAATCCGTGGAATAAGATGTGGTTCGTGATGCACTTGCACCACATGGTTTAATGAAGTTCATAGATGATAAAAAAACTATTCATATAGTATTCAATTAAGTTAGTTAAGGAATTAATATTTTGAAATAAAATAATTTTCAGAAACTAATGGTACATAGGAAAGGGAATTTCATCTAGGGGTGAAAATGAGACTTCAACAGAGCATCTATCTACACCATAGGATGTGTGCATTCATGATAATAAAGGGACCTACAAGTCCATAAACATTGTATGGATCCTTAAAAGATCATTGGGAAAAGTAATAGGAATAATTTGATCCTTTCCAAAAGTAGTGATCTAGATAAAGAGACTCACGGAGTTACCCTTGGGAATGTAGTGAGCTGACCCTAAACATCATAAAGGTAGTGAGTTTGAGAATAGAAATGATCTACCCAGAACCCTGTAATATGGTAGTGCACCTTAATGGAATTAGTACATTGGCACATCACCATTGTATTATCCTTAGACATATCCCAGTAAGGGTGAACCAAGTAAAATTTCAATGTATCGTGAATGATTTTAATTCTTTTTATACATTTCTATGTGAAAGGGATAGAAGATTGGTTTCCTTAGTAACACAATATGATCCAAAGGGGGTGTTGTTTTAACCTATCATACCCAAATTAACCCTATATCTTGGTATTTAGCTTATTTAGGATAACAATTTTATATTCATGTGTTCATCCTATCAAATTATGGATTTTACATTATAGAAAACTACTTTAAATTTAGATATTGGGGTGTTTTGAGCTCATGCCACCAATTTTCACATTGGTCATTGAATATATGATTAATGAGGTAATTAAATACATACTATTTATGGACTTAAACCCAATTAACATAGTTGATTAATATTCCCATAACTACTAAGAATATATTATACCCATCCATATCATATATGATAGTCTTTTTCGAGTAAGATACGACTACTCAAATGATGAGTGTACATAATTATTTCTAGTGACATAATACTCCTTGGTTTCTAGTGAAGTGATATACTTTGGTAGTATAGTATTATATGGTATTTTTATATATTTTAATTTTTTTGACACCCCCTATCTGTATGTGGGATATTTCATGGAGTTTGATTCATGTCAAACTATGTAATATTAAACAATAATTTCATGCTTCTAGGATTACATACATTATGAATTACTCTCACGCTTTTACCATTAACAGTTATAACAGAGCACAGATGTTTGAGTGAGGCTATTGGATTGTGATTCAAATTATGACTATATAATTTTTTTATTAATAATTATTGAATATTTTTTTATCATGATATATTTATTGATATTTTCATGGAGTATTCATAACTATATGATAGTGTTTGTTATGTTTTTTTGATGGAAAAGTAATTTTAATTAGCTATTAGTGACAGATAATTGGATCACACCATTAGAGGAAGGTTCATTAATGATCTTAGGCATAGAGGTTGACTAGGGAGGGATCCCAGAATATTGAAACTCATTTACAAGATTTTACATGTTATGCTTGTGGGGTTATATTAACGATGTATCTTATATTCCCCACAAGTGGGGAAATAGAAGATAACTACGGGGACACAAAGGTTGAACTGTCAAGATAGTGATAGTATGGAGATATGTTATATGACAAAGCTTTCTAGGGTGGACCTTCAAGTGGAGACAATGGGAGAAGAGGTGGTGGTGCTACATAATTTATATGTGGATGATGCATTGATTGACTACATCTACGACCACGTCCAGCAAAAACATGATATAAATATGTTACACAAGGATTGGGAAAAGTCAAATATTAGAGATGAGTGTATTTAATAATGTAGTTCATGAAATTTTTTGAAGCTTCACTTGTGTTTTATATTATTTGTAACATTTAATCATTAATAATAATGTCAATCTTTCATGTTATAGTGAATACATTTTTATGAGTTAGAGATCCTTGTCGAGACTCTATAGTGTCCACTTTATCTAGAAACTTCTAAAAAAATTGATTATCCTCTCAATTGTATCTTCCATCAGTATAAGGTTACTCTTGGAAATGATACGTTTTATTAGAATATAATTTTGGTAGTTATATGACCATATAATGTTTTTTAAGGAAATTGTTATATTTTGTCCATCTTTAGGTATATGTATATATTCAATAAAATATTTGTTATTAATAATATCAGATGAGGATTTCCCTCACTACTCAATGGAACCCTCAAATGGGTTAGGTGGGAATTACATTTAGGATTTTATATCTAATTATCCATTAATTATAAATGATGAATTTATGTTCCAGCAACATTGTGGAGGAATAAATACCTACATTTTTATTGAATAATATAGAAATTTTCCGAGAGGAAGTACTATGATTCCCCAGTTATCAAGATGTAAAAATCAAAATCTACATTCACCCTATGACCACATTGATATATGTAGGTGCTTATTAGATGACCTCAGTTAAGACTAAGGATCAAAATATGTTAGCATTAGATCATTTAGTGATAGGATTTTTTATTCCCACTATGTCCCCATATGAATCACTTATTCTCTTCAACAAGAAGGTGGATTAGAATTTGAGGGTTTTCATTGACTATGATTAGTTCAGTTATGTGATAGTGAAGAGTAAATACCCTATGTTCAAAATCAATGATCTATTATATTACCTTAAAAGAGTGAATTGGTCATTTAAAATCCATATATTCTTTGGTTATCACTAGTTTTGGGTTTTTGAGGAGTTTATCCTAAAGACAGAGTTCATGTTTCTCAATGATAGTTATGAGTTCCTAGATTTATTTTTTAGTAAGCTGAATACCCCTATAGTGTAAATTAGTTTGATCAACTTGTCATTTTATCCTTACATAGAATATTATTTACTGGTTTTAATTGATGAATTTATTAGTTATTCTTAGTTTGATTTGGATCACATTGAGAATTTGAAGATATTCTTGGAATTACATAATGAGCTTAAACTCTGTAGAAATATCTCAATGCATTTTTATTGGATATGGGAAGATCATTTTTTAGTTTATTTAATTTTATATGGAAGATTTTATATATATCCTAATAAGGTTGAGTATATTATGTCTTGGGATAAACATAAGATCATGTTTTAGGTGTATATTTTCCTTGGATTGGTTTGATATAACCTATGATTTTTTAGATTAGTTTTAATAAATTACTATCTATATACTAACATTAAAATAAAGGGGAATCCAATAAAATTTAGTATGTGTTTATATTGATATTTTCTGTAAGTGAATAATAAAATGGTAGTATAATAATTACATGTTATCCTAGATAATTATTTGAGTATATGTTTTAATCATATTTTTTTATATCTATGAATGGTTGAATTATAATAAAGATATAAGATATGATTACACAACAGTTTAATAAACTAATACCACATGACCAAAAATTACATGAACTAGGATATATAGTTTGTAGTGGTGGTGGATACCTTTATTATATATAGATTATCTCTTATAAGTGTATGATTTGTGGTGGTAAAGGGTTATAAGGGCCTCCAGCATACATTTTAGAAAAGTGATATCAATTTAAAGTCTTGGTGATGGCATAAATTCCTATAAGATTTTGAAAATGTGTTGTTATATATGATGGGGAAGAAAATGGGGTGGTTTATGTTCTTAAAAGTAAATTATATACTTTGTTCATGGATGAGGAAACTAGGCATTTTCCCAATATTTTTTTATTTATTTGAAATAGAGAATGTCTCTTGGAATTTCTCTATGGTGTATGACCATAAAATTATAAAATTGTTTATAGAGGACATGATTGTATAAATTTATTGAAATATTCAATGAGATTAGATTTTATCTATATATATCATAAATATTTTTAATGTTTTATATAATTTTATACTCTTTTAATGGAATATATTAATTTCTACATCATAGTGTGAGGAGGTATTGAGAGTTTTTACCACCTACCCTCATGTTTTGAACACTTGTATGATAATGATATAATGATATTTTAAGGGCTTTTTTTGTTTCCACGCATGAAGTGGATCATTGATAAGTTCAAATTATGGTGCCCCACATATCAGTGGGTGAAGGATGAAAACTATGATTCAGTATGTTTGAGCCACACTATAGATGTACCCATGTGGAAGTGAGATAATATATGTATGGTTTTCCTAATGGGTCTCTACAGTCATCAAAGGTTAAGATAATTTCTAGGTGATCATTGATCGACTGATCATGTTAGCTCACATTCACCTTATTTTGTACTAGTTTACTCTATATATATTTATCTACCTTTACATATATGATATTTTTATATTTATTAGAGAACCCCTTAAAAATATCTACTACCATGTAACATGTTTAACATATCATTTATGATGTAGTTTTAAGGGGGTTTTGGAAAACAATTATAACTTGGGGAAACATTCTAGCCTATTAAAGATGATAGAATCTATAGAACCAACGAGGTCATTAATAAAATGATATGAAATTATATCATGGATTTTTTTTGTTTTTGGGATGATCACATAAATTTAATATATTTTATTTATAAGGGGAAATTACACTCTACTTTTATATTTTAAAATTTATATTCCTTGTATGGGAGACCATATATGTATCAAATTTTTGTAATAGAGATTAACAACTCCTCTATTATAGAACCCATACTGGTGTGACTGAAAAAATATGTAACATGTGATCTAGTTTTAAAATGTCATTGACCAAAATATATTAAACATATTACAACAATTTATGATAGAGAAATTTAGTGATCATGTTGTGAGATTATATAATCCAAAAATTCTAATCTTAGTATAGTTTTAAGAGGGTTCATTAGCGTATAATGACATTTCTATGATCCATAAAATTATTTAGTCTTATTACTAGGTTAAGTGAGGTTTATTATCACATAAAAATAGTAACATGTATGGATTGAGAGTAAAACACATTCCATAATTCATATAAGAGGAGTTATATACCCAATACATTTTACATTATAAACTATAGTGACACAAATGTTAAGGATGATTATTCCTTTTTTTGAATGTTGGTTACCTATCAAGTAATAACACACGAATATTAATCATAGGTGATAGATTAGCTTGATACATTTCTTATAGTAGTATAAAAATAAACTTGAGATATTGGGGGAAGATGATAAATTATACGCACGTTTAGTCATGTGCCTATTTTTGTGAGTTATGATTTTTAAGAAAATGGAATTAAATCATCAGAGGATACAATGGATTTAATATATAGATATATATATATATAATAACAATTATAATGTTTTTTTTGTATATTGTTAATTTTTAATTTTTATGCGACCATTTAGAAAATAAATAAAATAAAATAATATATATATATATATATATATTTCTAGGAGCATTTGGGTATTTAATAATTCATAAAATAAGTGTCAGAAGATAATTTAATCTCTGTAGATTTAACTATACTGGGGATTGTTTCCTATGAGAGTCTTAATCATATTTTTTATGCTTTATAACCTAGGTCAGTTATTTTAGGAAAAAATTATTATATTGGTCATTGACATCCATAACCATTTTTTTCTCCCTCCCTCTATATATGTGATCTTATATCATTTTAAAATTGATGGTCCATCAACCCCATGGTAGGAACTATGGAGATAATATATCTTTTTTTTCATGTGTTTTAGGATAATTAATTATGGGGGTATCAATGAAAATTTTGAATTGATGTTGGATTATTGAAGAGAAAACTATTTCCATCAAGGTATGGTACATTATTATTTTTTGTTCTCCCAATCAATACCATATTATTGTTATCCTTATAATGATTTTTATTTGTATAATAGTGACAAATACTATAAATTATTTATTAATGATATCTATAATATATGATAAAAATGATTATATGATTAATATTTTTATAATTTCCCTAAACCCACACTCCTAGATCTACTGCACAGAAAATAATATTTACTTTTATGTAATTGATAATGAAAACACTAAACCAATTATATCAATAGATATAAAACATCAATTTCCAATATTGTATCACTTACATACCTAAGGACCTTTTAGGTTTGTATGTTTATAGAAAATTCTCCATCTCTTAAATAATAATAAACATGACTTTTGGGGAGTATTTTTTTACTATACAAGTATTTCATTATTTTACAGTAAATCATACAAATATTTCATAAAATTATTCACACATGAAACCTTTCTAGACATTATTTATTTTACAACATTCTTTATAACATAGAGAAATGAAAACATAACAATGGATAGTTAAAACTCTATATAAAGGTAAATATAAGAATTACCAATTGAATGTCATCAGTGAGAATAAGTTGAGAATAAGGGTATAATTATATAATCAATGTACATGATCATAAAATAATATAATTAATGCCCTTACAAATGTGGATAATAACTTTTGTGTCATTAAAAGGATATTTAATAGAATACAAGAGTAATTCAAGTCATTAATCGCTAGCCATGGGAAAATAATCCATGAGAATAAGATTACATAGAACTTATAAAAAGAACCAAAAATATGTGTTTTCATATTGGAACATCAAACATTCATCATGGAATAACATTACATGATAATTCACATATCTATTAGGAGTAAACAATATCAGCTATATGGTATCACCTAATAGGAGTAACTTAAAATCAGTTAATTTTGCCTATATTCACCATGAATTGTAGAGTTACAATAAATCCACTCATCCTTGGTTTATAATGTAACTACCCTTACTAGGTTTTTAAACAAACCACTAATCAATAATCTATAAAAAGGTTAAATTACACTAAAATGAAAAAAATTTTTGAATGTTTTACTTTTTAACATAATAGCCTAGAAGACAACCATCATTCCATTTTCTCTTGATTAACCTATAAAAATTGAAGAGGTTCCATGAAAATATCAATAATGTAAAAACAATACATCCATAGAAGAATATATATGGAATCACTGGATTTTAACCCCATTAGAGTATAAGAAAAAAATAATAGAAATTTCCACCGCATGAAAAACACCATTAAAATAACATTTAAGACATTTCATTGAAAATTAGTAAAATATCGTTCACTTTTTATAAAGATTAATGTAAAAATTTAAAAATATATTGCAAAATATGTTTTCAATATAAACATACATAATTTAATTTTCAACGAAAATAATATTTATGACAATGGGAAAATCCATTCATTTGTTAAATGTAAAAACAACTATCCCTTTTATAATTCTGCTAAAAACTAAAAGTACTCTAATTTGAAAATGAAAAAAAAAAGATTCATTTGTTTTTTCTAAATAGATCTTTTTTTTTAAATGTATTAAAATAATAACTTCTAAATATAAAATAACATTCTTGAAAACATTTTAATTATCATGGATATGTAAGAGAAAAAATTCCTCCACAAAAATAGAAATAAATTTATTTTCTTCTTAAATACATCCATTTTAAATTTGTAAATTGAAAAAAGTGAAAAGTAAATTAAAATTATATAATCATCAAAAAATAATATTGGAATAATATAAATGTGGTTTTTGAATCTCAAATTATAAAGTTTCTCTACGTGTAACCATTAATATAAACAATACTGAAAGGAAATGTGATTTTAACCAAAATCCTTTACCACTATGGTAACTTTCGAATCAAAATCCATATAAAGAAAAAAATATGAAATAGAAGTATATAACCCCTTAATTTCATTATATAACATGTCAATATTAATTATTGGGATAGTATTTACACCATAAAAAATATAATACAATGCATAACATGAATTTTGTCTCAATGAATTTAAATTGAGACTATAAAAACACATGAAAAATTTATAACAGTTGAATCAATATCTCTTGAAATATATAACATCAATGGAAATTTGAAAATCACATTCAAAGTGAAATTGATGATATAATGTCTCAATATGTAGAATATATACATTATAAATGGAATACATTTTTTAATAGAAGATATTTCTCAAAGAAATAATATTGAGATTAATAATCCTAAAAAAGATTGTATCACCAAAGTGAGAATTAATCATTGAGGTTATTATTTGTAACAATTGGAAAACCATAAATAACATATTGAAATACAATATATATTGAGATTAATAATCCATAAAAACATATAAAACCCTATAGATGGAGTCCAATTTTTCAATGTATGCACTTTAACTCATGTATAATAAAATTATATTAAATCATTTTTAATTACCTTTTCCATTTTTTTACATTATCATTAAAAAAATATTACATTATTTTCAATTATATATCTTTGTACATAATCAGTTAAGTCAATTTTGTGTGTTTTGAAAATGTTTGGTTCGTAGTTGAAAAATCACATTAGTAGGATGATCATGATGAAATGAGTTATTATTTTATCATCTCTATACTTATAATAATAACATAATTTTAAATTTTATACATAAAATAAAATCATAGATTAATCCATGATAAGTTTCTGTGGAAGACAATATATATTTTATCATGAGGTTGTAGTCCGCACGTACACATGAGCGATGGTTTAACATTTATTTGGATTTAAAATAAAAGAAATGAATGAAATTTTATCTTTAGAAAATAATTATAATTTAATTAAAATTATATTTAATAATTATATTCATCATTAAGATAAGTAATAAGAATTGGTATTGAAAAATAAAATATATCACGATGTTGAGAGGATAGTCCTACACATGTACATGCAATGATTCCATATTTAATGATTAAAATCACAAAAATCTAGATTATATAAAATATTTTTAAGAATCATATTTTTTTCATGAATATAATATATATACATTAAATCCATCATAATATTTATTAATTAAATGTGGTGATAGGAAATGAAATTCATCAGTTCATGGGGCGATAGTATGTGCGTACACAAAGGTAATGGTTTCATTTCCCATATGAGGAAAAAGGAGAAAAATAAGGTTATTAAATTAATATAATAACATATAATAGATGTGAGATAATTATTTTTTTATATTTTATTTATTAGGATATAATTGAATAATTTTTAAGATGATGTAAATTGAAAATGCTTGGTTGAGACAATTACCACCTCTTTAGATAACCTCAATTGGGTCTCTCCTTAAAGACATAAGGGGTGGTCTTTTAAGAGGAAAAAACACTCTAATTTTTATAATTCATTTAGTAAGAGGTTTTGGTTGTGTTTTTACATTATTATTAACTTAAGAAATGTGTGGAAGAGAGGACATGATATTTCCTAGTATAAGAGAGTTTGGGGGAACCCATGGAATTATATAAAGTATTAAATTAATATAAATTAATTTTCATGGTCAAGTGGAAAAAATTGATTAATTTAGAATCTATAATGGATATAAATCTAACTCCTATCATGCAATAAAATTTAAAAAATTTTGTGATTTCGTAACACTTATCTCTTAGTTTTAACCCATTTATTTTAACGATTACATTTATGATATTGTCTTTTTAATATTCAAGGTTTAAGAAAGATATGATATAAGGAATATTGATACATAAATGGAAAATGGTTTATATGATGTAACATTTCCCATTCACATTCCTAATTATAATACTATTTTAAATGTATTTTATTTATAAAATATAATTTAACATCAAATACTATTAATGTCATTTTCATGATTGTGAAAAAAAATTAAATTTAAAATATACAAAGATAGTAATTTTATTTCATTATAATGCTTTACAACATTATTAATACATTATATTTAACTATAATATTCTTAGTTTGATAAAATTTATTGAAGAAAAATTTACTATAGATTTTCTAAAATCATTATATTATTTTTATACTGTTTGTAGAAGAACTATATCTGCATTTCATAAGATTTTATGATAATTCTTTAAAAACTAAACAATAAAAAGTAAAATGCAATAATAAATTAAATTTTTTAATATTAAAATTAAACCTATTCATAATTTTTTATTCATTTCAAAAAATATTATAGATATTAAGAAAAAGAAAGATATATTTTGGAATTTAATTTACTTATAATAATATATAGGTCTTTCTAAAATAAAAATGGTATTAAAATTTTATAGTTTTTGATATATTAAGGGGTTTTATTAATTACACTAATCAAATGAATTATAAGAAAGTATAAATATTTTTTAAGCCTTATTTATGATTTTTATCATTATTCCAGTTTTTTACCCTTACAATAATGAAAACATTTTTAACAACGTTAATATTAATTAATAACAAAACTAATGTTTAAATACTAAGAAATTTGGGATTTAAGAATAATTATTTTTAATATATTTTATCAAATTAAATCCCTATAATTTCAATATATTTATATTAAAATAAACCTCAAAGATGTGACATAAATCTATTTTATTAAAAATCCATTTTAATCTAAAAAAAATTTAGAACAAAATTAATCATAATGGAAATTTAAAATACATTATTTGATTATTTTTCATCAAAATCAATAGATTAAAATTTAAAATCAATTCAAAACAAAATGGTACTTTGTAAATCATTTAATTGAAGATACATATTATTATAAGATCGGTATCTTTCACTATTCCTCAAAAATCATCATGTTCATAGAAATATAAAAAATTAACCTCAAGATAATTTTGATATCTATATTTGAAAAATGGTATGATTTTTGTGATATAATATTTATAAAATATTATGAAATATTTGATAAAAATTTTTAATAAAAATTATTAAACATTATTTATGAAGAAATAGTATTATTGAAGAATAAAATGACTTCACTAATAATTTAATGCATATTTACTAATTTTTAATCAATAAATTCATGTTTAGTTGGAACATTATTGATATGTTTCATTATTTTGGAATACCATCCCATTGAAAACCTATGTTATAATAGTCATTTTCAAATATCATTATTTCATGGATATTTTGAGATTTTTTGTGTGTTTGGTATATATTATTGAAAATAGTGTTCTTTTGAAATCTAATGGTATTACATTATCCCAATTAAATAAATTTATTCCAAAAAAGTTTATCTCAAGAATTTTAATTCAATGGATTAACTTTTAGAGATCCTTTTTGAAAACCCACATCATAAAGTGGGTTAATAATACATCCCTTTTAAAGTAAGGAAAGGTAAAAATTAAGGTCAACTAGAATAACCCATGGCTAGGTTTCCAAAAAGGTGAATATTTGTGTGACGAAAAAAATTGGACATGGAGGAGAAAAGTAATTTTAGAAAAATGATGAGGATTTATAGAGAATGAGATTAGAGAATGGTAACAAACACATAATCATTAATTAATATTAGATAAAGAAGACCAAAAATTATTCATAATTGATTGTAAAAAATATATCATTCATAATTTATATGATATTATTTTATTATCCTTACTAATAACATTATAAAATATACTAATTTAATTTTCATCAAATACATAAAATAAATTTCATCTTTTTGTTGTGTTTTTTAACATGTTTCTACCTATATCTCATACCATATTCAAATCTATGATTATAAACCATGAATATTTCTTATTCCTAATGAATCATCATAAAATAGATCATAGGATCCATACAAGTATGAAATGATAATCCTATTGTATTTTCTAAATCCAAAATGGGTAGAACATTTTATGATAATTCCCAAAAATAATAAAAAATTATATGAAGAAATAAAATATTTAACCCCCAAAACATCCACAATAACATGAAAGGTTCATGATATATTATTTAATAAATAATTAACACTATATCTCTATTATCCTCAATAACCATAACATTAAATAAATTTTTCATCCTCAAAGGTTATATAAAACCATTTATCTTTCATACCCAAAATATAATGGAATTACACCCAAAAATTCATTCACTTTAAATCCCATGTTGAACATCATAGTTACTTATATATCCACCTAATATAATGTGTCAAAAAATACCAATAATGACATTAAAATCCCATCACATGAATCCTCAAAAGGGTTGTCTAAGAATTTAATCATTTTATCTACCTTATAATTATAAAGCCATCCTGATATGAATGAAAGCTATGATAACATCACATGGAAACAAAATAGTTTATAAGTTATCTAATCCCTCCATTGATACCAACTATAATTATCCCAAAATTGCACTCCCATATCCATTCATAAAAAACATAATACTTAATATTCTATATATGATACAGATAAATGCGACCCAATTTTATCCATATAAAAAATAAAACAACAAATTAAAATAATGTATAACTTATAAACTAAAGGAAAATTTTAAATTATATTTTTTTATAATTATGATAAACTCTTACATAATGATACCCATGTCTTTAATTGAAAATATTTCCTACTTTAACCAGCCATTCTTATTTCAAAATAAGTCTTCATCATCACCCATAAAATTCATCACACATGAAAACTTTCTATATAAAATTTATTTAACATAATTATTCATGACCTTGGGAAATTTAATATATAGTAAGGGTGATATCAAATTCTTATTTAGGGTAAAAATAATAATTAAAAATTTAATTTCATCAGTGATCAAAAGATTAGAATAATAGTATGATTCAATAATCAATGTTCATGAGAATAACATTAGATAATTCATACCAATAAAAATGGTGATCAATAATCCTAAGACATGTAATAAATCCATAATGTAAGGAAATATTCAATTAGTCCAACAATCTTGTGGAATGTTAAATAAAACCTTAGGTAAATGATCTATTACAACTCATAAAAATCACTTTATTACTATGTTGGTATCTTAGAACATCGAAAATTAATCGTCGTATCACAAGACTAGATAATTCCAATATCTATTATGAGCAACCTATAACAATTATTCTTCATTTTTTCCTAGTATTAACATACAAGTTAAATTTTTTAGTCTTCCAGTGAATTTTATGGGCATAACATACTCACATATCCTAGTTTTATAATGTATTTAATAGTCCACATTTTATAACATAACAAACCCTGTTGGATTATAAAGGAACCACTCTTCAATCTCCACACATGTTTCCATTTATTATAGAATGAAAAAATATAAGAATATACTTTTCAATATAACACAATTGAAAACAACCTTTATTCCTTTTATCTTAAATAACTAATGTAAAAAATGTGTTCCATAAAAATTTATTTGATGAAATTGTAAGACATGTTGATAAAGAATAAATGTTGTATCATTCGAAAAAATACACATTAGGTCATCATAAAAAAATGATATATATTAACAACGAGGAAAAATACATTTAAAATAACATTTCATGAATTTATGTGAAACCTGGGAAAATGTCATTTTATTTTGATAACACATTGATTAATAATTTAAAGAATATTTAAAGAAAAACATTCATTTAAAATAACATGGAAATTTTTTGCATTTAATTTCAAATAAATTAATAGTTAATATGATCATAAAATCCATTCCTTTCGTAAATGTTAAACCAAACACAACTTTAACACTTTTAAGAAAACCAAAGGAACCTTTTCTAGAAAAGGACAAAATGATTCCTTTTAATACTCTGTAAAAAAATTCATAAATATTTGGGAATTAATTTAAAAAATCATTTCTTTATAACAAATAATTTTTTTGAAATCATTCTAATGATCATGGATATAAAAGACAAGGGATTCCCAAAATATGTTAAAAATAGTCAACCTTTCAATAAAAAGTTTATTTTTTATCTTCCTAAGTAAAAAATTGTGGAAAATGATTGGAAATCATTTAAAAATAAAAAATTACCAAAGAATAATAATAGGATTTGGGTCATGATATTAATATAATAGTATTTACTCTAATGGAACATTGAACATAAATAATCCCGAAAGAAGATGAGGTTGTAACATAATGTTTTTACTACTTTGGAAAATTTTGAATAAAAATCCATCAAATGAAATAATGTGAAATGGATATATATAACCATTGAATTTTAAGAGAGAAAATGTAAGTATACATTTTGGGGGAAGTAAGTAAACCAAATAAAATAAATCATGGTGCATAACATGAATCATTACTCATCAAATTTAAATTGAGACCAGGAAATCCCTTGAAATTGTTATAACTTTTAAATCAATATATCATTAAAGAGATAATTTGAATGAAACATTAGATATCATGATCAAAGATTCATTCAGGATGTAATTTATATATAGTAATCTTGTATAACTTTTAAAAGTAATTAGGTTTATAATATAATACATTTCTCAAATAAAAAATGTTGAGATTGAAAATCCTTAGAAATATCATATGAATGATGTGAGAACAATCATAGACAGGATTATGTGATACAACTTTAAAACCACATAAATAATTTGTAAAAAAATATAATTAGATCTTATCTCACACATAATAATGGAATAATTAACTTATTTTATTTATTTTATTTTTCAATAACCATTCCTAGGTTTATTACATAATCATTATACTATTTCATTAATATATTTCCTTGAAAATTATAATTATTTATTCAGTTAAGTGGGCATAAAGTGTTTTTAGTTTAATTGGTTCATAATAGAATAATGACTATGGTAGGTTGATTATTGGGAAATGGGACCATCATATATAGAGTATTAATTATAAAATAATTATAATTTTTATAAATTAAATACAATATTCGATTAAACTATGATTATGCGTTATGAAAAAAAAATTCATTAGCTTGCAAGGCAGTAGTCCCCATACACACATGAGAGATGTTTTTAATTTTTTCTGGATGAAATTTTTGGAAATAAAATAAATTATTATATTAATAAAATAAGTATCATGTCATAAAAAAGTAATGAAAATCATTAGATTCATCATTATGACTATCCAAAAGAGTTGATATTGAGAAAAAAAATACATGATGTTGTATAGATGGTAGTCTATATGTACATAGGTGTGATGTTTCCATTGTTAATGACTGAAATAATTTGATATATGTGATGTAATATATTTCCAAAATAATAATTGTGTCATGAATATCTTAATTATATACATAAAATCCATTCAAATAACCCTCGACAAAACATGGTGAAGGGAAATAAAATTAATCATTTTGTAATGTGGTAGTCCACACTAATAAATGTTTTGATTCTCATTTGATAGAAAAGAAGATAAATAATGTTATAAAACTAAAATAATAACATATAATTATTTGAGATATATTTATATTATTATATCATAATGGTTTGGTTATAATGTAAGGCGGTATAAGAATATATAAAATGAATAGGGTCAGTTGAGACCATTACCTCCTCTTTGAAGCAGCACATTTGGATCTATCCTTAAGGACCATACGAATGGTATTTCATAGAGATACGATCCTTTATAATGTGTATAATTATGTTAAGAAGACGTTTTTCAGGGTTTGTTCATGAAGTTAAATTCCTATAAAAACAAATTTAGTAAACAATATACGATGTTTTAACCCTTATCTCTTAGTTTTAGTCACCCATTAACCCTATTAACTAATACTACAATGGAAATGTTTCTTACACTTTATTACTTAAGAAACTCAATATATAATAGAAATTGACACATAAATGGAATATTATTGATATTTTAGATCATTTCCCATTCACTAAGAGACTAATAATAGTTTTACAAATTTTAAACCATTTAATAAAATATTATTTATCTTATAATAACATTGAATTTATATTCCAGACTATGAACATAATTTGGCTTTAAAAGTATATATATTATAATGAAATTATAATATAAAATTTCAAATAATAACTAAATTTTTTATCTTAAAAGATTATATAATAAAATAAATTACACTTGAAAAATATCTTTCAGAGTTTTAAAAACCATTTATATGGTTTTTTAACTACCTGCAGAAACACCATGTAAAATTTTCATAGGAAGTTAAGGTAAATTTTTAATCCCTAAAAATTAAAACTAAGTAAATATCATTAAATTAATTTATTATTATTAAAATTTTTTATAAAAACTCATAACATGTTTTTATCCATATCTATAAAATATTATAGATATTAAAAATAAGAAAGAGACATTTAGAAATATTCCTTTACATGAAATAATTTCAAGGTCATTATCAAAGTAATATGACACCCGAATTACTTATTTTATAATTTATGAAAGGGTTTTAGAATTAAACACATAAAATTAAACATGGAAAAGTTTATGAATTATTTTTAAGAGTTATTATCTATTTTTAACCTTGTGGTACCTGTTTTACCCATACTGTGGTGACAATATGACTACCAAGGTCAATATTAATTATTAAAAAACAATAGTTGATATATTTACAAATGTTTGGTCATGTTTATTAAAATATGAAAAAAATATTATCAAATTAAATCTGTATAAGTGATATAAATTAGTTTAAATAAAAACCCACAAATAACGATAATTTTTTTTTGGAAATATGCATCTTTATGTATAAAAATAATTTAATAGAAAAATCAACAACAATGTAAATTAAAAATAAATTAATAGGATTTAGTTTAATAAAAATTTACTAACTAAATAAGAAAATAAATTCGAATAAAATGGGGATTTTTAAACACATGGATGGAAGAAATAGTTTTCTTATAAAATACATATTTTTCACAATTCAAAAACTATTTATTGTTTTCAAAACAATTCCATAATATGACCATATGATAATTATGATATGTTAATCAAAATATTATTAACATTTTATAAAATTAAATATATAAAATTGTAAGAATAAGATTATAATATTTTACAATAATAAGAAAAAAAACAATATTGAAGAAAAAATATTTTTGAAGCTTAAAATGTCTTCACTAAAAATTTAGAACATATTTTAAAAGAATGAATAAAAATTTTATTATTTAGTAGGAACATTATATATATATTATTTAATATGGTTACTCTTATATGTACCAATAAATACAATAATGATGTTATAATAGTCATATTGAAAATAATATTATTTTATGGACCATTTAAGATCAGTGTTGAATGTCATACAAAATATTGAACATGTACTTAATTTAAAATATACTTGAATTACATTGTCACTACATAAATAAATTTATTATTTGTTTTTTGATCTTGAGAATGGTAATTCAATGGTTTAATATTCCAAATCCCCTTATATCAAAACCCACATCGTAAAAAGTTTTTACAAAACATCCTTCTAAAAAGACTAAAAGGGAAATATAAAGGTCATCTAGAATACAACCAAACTAGGTTTCCAAAAAGGTGAACATTAGTGGGATGTAAACATAAGGAAATGAAAGAGAAAATTAATTTTCATATAATGTTGGGGAGTGTCTTATAATATGATCATCATAATTATAATGAACTCAAACTTAGGAATTACTAAGGGATTAAGAAGATAATTGTTTATCCGAAATTATTATAAAAAATAATATTATAAATTTATGAAAGACTGTTTTATTATCTTGATAATTTTCATTATAAAATAAAGTTATTTTATTTTCTTCAAATCCAAAAATAAAATTTCATTCTTTAGTTGTGTTTTTTAACAACTTTCCCTTATATCACATCCCATATTACATGCAATGAGTACCCACCATGAATATTTCTTATGCCAAACACCTCAGATTTTAATAGATCATATGTTCTACAAATAGATAAAAATATTGTAATCCTGTATTTAATAAATAATAAATGGATTGAACAAGGTAAGATAACACCCAAAATTAAAACACCATTATATAAAGAAATAATATATTTAAATCCAAAATTTCAATAATAAAAACGTCCTTTAAAATTAGATTATAAAATAAATAGTTAAAAATATATATTAATTAAAGTCAATATACTATACATTTAAGATTGTTTTACACTCAAAGGTTATCTCATACCTTTTATCTTACATCCCCAAAAATGTAATGGATGTTTTCCCTATTAAGAATTAATGTTAAATCACATGATTCACTTATGGGTTACATACACCTCACCCCAATAAAACCTTTTTCAAAATACTATTAATAAAATTAAAATCACATCACTTAAAACATAAAAATGGGTGTCTTATTATTTGATCTTATTGTAAAACATAGACATATAAACCCATGATGGTAACCATAAATCTAATTTTAACCTATCAGAATAACATCATAATATCTAAATTTATCAAAAACCTCCTCTAATACCAATAGTAATATCCCAAAACAATCACTTTTGGATCTAATATTAAAAACACAATAAGTTAAATTATAGATTTGATAAATTCAAAAATAATAAAATATTAGGCATTGAAAATATACAAAATAAAACAAAAATATTTAACCAATTTATTACCCAAGGAACTATTAGGTTTAGAGTTTTATAAAAAATTTAAAAACAATTACATTCATATAACCATATCTTTAACTGAGTATTTATCATACAATTTGTAAAATTTCTTATTTGAAAATAAGTATTCAATATACCATATAAAAGTTTTCACACATGAAACATTTATAGACATAATATATTTAAAATAATTCTTCATGACCGGGTGAAATTTAAATCATAAAGAGAGTTATATAAAATGATTAGTAAGGGTAAACAAAAGCATTAACAATTGAATGTCATTAGTGATAATAATATGAGAATAAGGAAATGATGAGATAATCAATGTTATTGATCATAAGATAATATAATTATTACACCTCAAAAATATATCCTAAATCACAAGACAAGGAATAAATATATAACATAAGGGAAATGTTTGGTAAGTTTACAATCAAGAGCAATGAGAAAAAAGTCCTTGAGAAAATGATCTATTAGAATTTATAACAAGAATTAAAAAATTGTGTAGGTATTATTTAGTATAAAATAATCTTCATGGGATCACCTAAATGAATAATTCCTATATTAATTAGCAGTAAGATATAACTGGTAAACTCTATTTTCTCTTATAAGAGACATAAAATTAGCAAACATCGTTCATTTACTTAATTCATTTTATGGCCATAACAGACCCTACCATAATTGGATTATAATGTAACATCATATTATTAGTTTATAACATAACTAACCATATTTTTTCATAATAAAACCACCCTTAAATCATCCATTCATATTTAAAAGTACCATAGAATGGTTAATACATTTAGAATCCTACACTATTCAACTCGATGAAGTTCCTATCAGGATTAGATTCCTTTAATGAAGGGAGGGGTTGAATCGGTAGAAGGATGTTTTAAAAAAATCAATAAAAATAAACCTCTATGATTTTTTTATAATATAATCCACTCAAAAAAGAAATAAAAAATCCTCACATGATCTTGGAAAAAAAGGACCATTATACAAAAATACTTTTACAAATCTCAGATCCATTGTGGAATCCTACTTGTTGCGATGGCTAGTTACTCCCCCAACCATATGTTAATTTCACTATATCCCCATGTAAATTCATTTCTAATATATCAGGTCATATCCCACCATACATTTCAACATTCACATGCAAAAACACAACATAATGTTATGTTATAAATGACTAATATAGAAAAAGGAATATCACCTGAAAAATAGAATACTTATAAAAAAATAAAACAAATATACTTCCATGAGCCTTTGAGATACGCTAGGATGTATTCTTAAAAATGTAGTCCTAAAAATTAAATAAAGATAATCTCAAACTCAATCCTAAAATATGGAATATGTGATCCTCATCAGGTGTTCATCACTGAATAACCATAAAACCACATCTTTTGACTCACCCTCTTGGTTTCTTATTTCTCTCTCTATTAAATCTTTATCATATATCAATAAGGTTTCCTATTATTCTATATTACTACCCATGTCACTTGTTGATGGATTTCTCATAATCATCTCTGCTTTTTTCATCGATGATTTATTCAATAACTTCTATCCATCGTTCATCAATATGGTTTTTGCATTTTGGGAACTTTGTAGGGATCAATCCCAATGATCTCCACTAGATAAATTTTATTATTAAAAAAATAACACTCCATGATATCTATGAAATATAATATCACCCCATGATATCTGTGTCAGGTTGAAAATAATGTATATACATCATGGCTCAAAAATGAATTTACTAAGTATTAATGTAACCATTATAATATAATTAATAACCATTGAAAATACAATCAAAGAAATATTTAAACACAAAATAATAATAATTATAAATCAATCAAGTGATGAATAAATAGTTACATATAAATTCACTATGAGGTTCTCAATAAAAAAATATGCTACGTGGTGCATTCACCTATGTAAACCAATTACATTAATCTACATTCACCTACCTGATTAATTAACTTTTTCATTATTAGGAAATCAGCTCAGTTACCGAAATCAACTACATGGATACCAAATTTAGCAATGTGAATTATTGGTCTCTGGGGATCATTCAACTTTATAGATGAATCAAGTACATGATTTTTCTACATAGTGAAAATGACTATATGATCCTCTAGGAAAAATAAACTTTGTTATAAAAATGGATATGTGGATAAGTCTTCTACATGATTAACCTATGTAATGAAAAAAACTACATAATCCTTATGACCAAGGTAGATACATATTAAAAAAAATGAGGTGAATCTCTCTATTACATAATCGATTATGTGGATCAAAAACCACACAATCTCAACTAGAACTATTTAATCTGACCTCTATTCCATCTAAAAAATATATTCTTGTATCACAAATATTTTTACATCAATTTTTACTCCATAAAAACTAGATGAAGCATCATCTGAATTATTATTTTCTTTGATTACTTTCTCAACAAATAAAAAAACATAGTCATATTACAAAATATGATATCTCAATGATTTAACAGACCAATCGATAACACCATGGGGTTCTTCAATATCCCACATTGTATTTGATGAAAATAAATTATATAACATTTGGTATACAACTTTTGAAGCAACCCAACCATTTCATTATCAATGAGGAGATTTAATTTTTTAAAAACATGTGTTATAAATATGGTGAGTTATTTCCTTCACCATCTACCCAGAATAATTGTTGATGTCTATATCCTTGACCATAGACCCTTAACCCAACTGGGTAATTAAATTACTCATAGATATCATGTTGAGATCGCGTTGCAATTTATCATCATTATAATTAAAATATCACCCTATAACATGCACTACCCCTTCAAAACAGATATCAACAACTTTAGAAAAGGAATTTAAATGACCATTGGGAACTCAAAAAAATTGAATGAAAAGTTCTTGGGGAATGATGAAAATGATGTTTTATATCAATTTACACAAACATATCTCTTTTAAAGTCTTTGGAAAAAATTTATATTAACTAAATTTTTATATAAATTTATTCAAGTTTGATATACCCATTGGTCACCTTTTCTTTTATAAAATTATATATGATATCAATGTTCTTGGATATTGGATGTTTTAATATTTTTATATATATCAAAATATCACTTTTATTATGACTATAAATTTTTTACAATCTATAAGTATCAATCATTAGATTTGCTAATTGAAATTTCATCGAAATCATATATGTATAGGAATACCTAGATTTTATATATTTTAGATCATTAATGATTACAGTCACTGAATTATTCTTCTTTATATACTAGATAACACAACCCTCTCTGAGAAATAAATATTCATATGATGTATGCCACATTTCTATACAGTCATCGGCCAAATCCATATATGTGAAGAAAAAATAGTTCAAATTAGTACTGTTTTTGAATAAAATGTCATATTTCAGAGTTCATTTCACATATATTAGTATTACCTTAGAATATAATGAGTGACTCTATTTTATATTACTCTAAAATCTATAACATAAGGTTACTATAGATGTTTTATATGGATATGATTTTATTTGATAAAGAAATATTCCAATGTGTATTTTTAATTCTTTCTCATTAACACTCTTTATAGAATCATCATTGTCCAGTTTGGTTCCAACTAAAATTTGTGTTGAAAAATCCTTTTCATTTTTCATTCAAATAATTTTATATAATTCACTAGTGTAATTTTATAGAGATAGAAGGATATCATTTAGATTTTGATCAATCCAAAATCCTAGAAAGTATGTTATCTCACTATGAATGGACATCTCAAATTGATTTCTCATATTATAAGAATACTTATCATAGAGACACACATTATTACCAGAAAATAAGATGACAACCACATAGAGGATCCCAATGAGAGGGACTTTACACATTTATTTAATATAATGGTTGCAATCATATTTACCTTTTGTAAACTTCCTCTATCATAAAAGGAATCAAATTTAGAATACAATTCTCTAGGGTCCCATTTTATACCATAAAAATACTTTTTCAATATGAAAACCATGCTTCCATTATGTAATAAGATAAAACGTTTAGTTTGTTCAATATAGTCCTTTTCATCGAGAACACTATTTTGAATGGAATATTTAATATCAATTTGATAAGATTTATTGTTTTTTTGAGCTGAAACTATTGAGAAAATATGTATTGCATGATGTCAAGACACTCGGAAGAGGTATCCTACAATGTCTATTCCTTCCATTTGATAATTTCCTTTGCAAAAAATTATGGACTTGTTATGAGTAACTTCACCCTTCCAATTAATTTTGTTCCTAATAATGCATTTTTTACCAAACACATTTTAATTTTTGATCAGGGAATATATTCCAGTAGAAGGTTATTCTAAATTTTATTTAGTTATTAATTCATATATTTCACCCATTTATCATGTTAAATTTCCACATATACCAATCTATATTTAATGTATGATACAAGAGCTATTTGGTTTTCAATTATTAGTTTTCATCTTTTATGAACTGGTGCATTCAAATTTCCAATGATAGTATTGATGTCATCATGTTTCTTCAATATTTCAATCATTTTTATATCACATAAATCAGATTCTTCATCATAATAGAATAATTTTTAACCTACATTAACTATTTTCAGTCTGATTTCAGTATCTTTTTCACTAATTTAATTAAAAATAATCTCATTATTTTCTAAAGAATAATCAAAATATGTATGGATATAATATCCCTTTACTCCCATATTTTAATCAATTTTCATATATGAACACTAAATTTTATTATATAACATTTTATTCTAGAATTTGTAACCATTTATATTTGATAAATAACTATTAAAGACTCTATCATCAGCCTTTTATCAAAATCTCCTAGTCACCCTCCTTTGATTTTAATATAACAATGACTACCAAAGACCTTGTAATATTTTACTGTATGGTTCTCTTGGTACCACAATTTGGATTTTATATCATTTTTCTCCAAATTTAAGAGCCATATACTCTAAATGTTAATTATAGAACACACTACTTCTCTCTAGAAATATTTTCAGACATCATTCCCATCCAACAATGTTCTTCGCATTTCCACAATTATCCTGTTATTCCTTTTGAAAATACCATTCGATTATGGTGTATGGTTTGTTTTAGACTGATTCTTTAATCCATGTTTTCTATGATATATTTTAATTCAATCCCATGTATATTCATTCCACATATCAAATATTAGTTTTTGGATGCACAGTCCAAGATCTTTTCAAACCTGAATTATATATAGTTTGAAATTTTTAAAAGCCTCAGAATTTTTTTGAGGAAACAAAAATTATTCTACCAATTGAAATTAACTATAAATGTAATAATATATGGATAACCATGTCCATAATTCTGTCTCATGTGTTATCTATGATCCATGTAGACCAATTCCAACAGTCTTATTAAAGTAATGACCACCTTCACATGGTCCTTCAATAGTATCTTTTACTTTTTACATATTCCATAGATTCCATATTGATCCATAATCATATACGATAAATATCTCACTAATTCATGTTTTTCAATCTTACCGAGACTTTTTTGGGTAATATTCTCATATATTATTTAGAACAACATGTTCTTGTCTTTTATTCTCAAGTAATAGGTATCAGATGAATGACCAATCAAAAAACATTCCATTTGTTCTAATATCAAGATAAATATTTCTTCTATCACTTTTTATTTTAAGGATATAATTATTTCATTTGAATTTAACCTTACCCCCATTAATATAATGTTTGATAATTCTAAAAAATGTGTGGTTTATCCATCTATATAAAGAACACCATCGAATTGAAAATCTTTGTTCTCAATCTGAGTTGTGTCAACACCATTGATTTTCTTAGACGAGTCCTTACTAAATGTTACTATTCCTATTTCACGGTTCTTAATAATCTTCAGAATTATAGAATAACTAGTATTGTTGGAGGAATATAAATAATCTTGTATCTATTATTTTTACTTTTTTTCTTTTGTTAAAAGAATCTTATTCCAAGTATGACTTTTCTTCATTTCACATTTGATCCTATTTTCATTCATCTTCTTGAGGGAACAAACTTGTTAGGATTTTCAAGCATTTATATTCTTTGTATTCCTTTTTTCAACACCTTGTATATAACTCTTTAAGACAATGAATCTTTTTATAAATTTTCAACCTTTTTCCATGTCATCATTCATTTTTTGAGAATATGATTTCCTCTCATTGAAAATGACCCCAATGGTTATTTCCTCCATCGATAAATATATGTTTTACCAATATGTATTTTAATTATTAACTACAATTCTTAAACACTACTAGTAACAATTAAATATTAATTTTAAAAAAATTTAGATTTGTTTACTTTAATTTTCATTCCATTACATAGAATTTGGTGGTATGGTTGAGTCTAACTTTGTCTTTGATTTAGAATAGAATTTTTATTAAATATAATACATTCATAAAATTATTCACATAAATTTACCTCCATTATTATTGATCCTACTATGTGTGAAGTCATTATTTGAACCTACAATATCTGTGTCAACAATTTTTTGTACAAGTTTTCTAGAAGGATATGATACCATTTTTTCAAAATCATTGGACAATTATCCATTGAATTAAATCAATATTTTGAATTACATATATATATTTTTTATATATTTATATTAATTAATTAATTTTCATTATTATAATTATTTTTTCCAAATATAAAGATACATTCTCTTTGGGATCTTTGATCATTTTCACATATTCTTCAACTTTTAATATAATATTTTTATTTTTTACATGAGTTGTATCTATTTTTTATTGATCACATTTTTCCTCAACCAAATTCATGTTCTCTTTTACAAGGTTATTATAATATTTATTGAGCATTGTGTTTCGATAAATGTATACCTCTGGTTCATCTTTGAGAATGTATTTATAATATGTTGAAATAGAATCATATTCATCACCTTTATATGAATCAATAATTTTCTGAACAAAAACCAGGAAATTTATAAATATTTTTATATATCTTCAACTCAATCACTATAAGTGGTAAGATAAAATTCTATTATTTTCTCACCAAATCTATTCTTTTAGTTTTTTAAAATCACTTGTCTATTTCACCGTCCTTTGAAGCATCTTCGTTGTTTTTTTCCACTTATTTCATTTATTTTTTATCATCTTCATTTTGAAGTATTATAATTTTTCTTTGAAAAATTTATCATATGATATACAAGGCCAATGAATTTAAAACATCTACTAGAAAATTTTCTTGTGTTATTTATTTTTCCTTTTTGAATAATTTTAGAAATAAATGTAATAATGCTTCGATATCCTTATTCATTCCCAGAATCACTTATGTTAGCAACATTTTTTCATTATTAATTTTAAATTTTATCATGGATTCAAAATCCATATACTATTTCAGAAAATTATTAAATTCCAAATGTTTTCTCATTTAATAATAAATGGTAATATTATATTTCTCACCTATAGTAAGATCTTACCTGTCTTTAATTGATGAAATTTTAGGATAAAATCTATTCCGAAAATGTGTCATCGATTTAATTTAAATTTTTGTACAATAAATATTCCCAACAGAGCCTTGAATATTACACACAATTTCATTTCCATGAGTAAATAAATCATCAAAACATTCATCTTATTATATTCTAATGTCTTCAAATTTTCTTCTCTAGTTATATATCATTTCTTCTTCTACTTCCACATTGCCTTCATAACTACCTTCCATCTTTCCCAATTTTTTGTAGATTTTAAAACCATTAATGTCATATAAAATTACCCTGGTAGTGACATGAGAATATATTTCTATTATTTTCAATGAACATCCATTATTCTTATTTCAAAATATATCATGTATCAAGGATTTGAAAATTATTAAAAGTCCACTATTGTTGTTTCATGAACTTCCACACCCAAAGTTAAATGATATATAATTATTTAATTCTTCCAACTGTGATAAATATTTATTTGGAATATAGTTACACTAGTGATTCTAATTGAGTTTATATTACCCACAGATCAAGGTATTATTCATTGGATCCTACAGAGGTTACATTCTCTGATGCCAATTGATGTGGTTATTAAAATCAATTTCCTATACTAAGAGGGGGTGGGGGGGTCGAACCACAATAGGATAGTTTTTGAAATTTATATTTTAAAAAATAATCCATAATAGTTATTATATTATTATACTATTAACATATATTTTACACACCCACAAATTAACATGAAAAAATAATGAGAAATACGCACATGGATTTTTACATGGTTCAGATTCAGTATAGAATAATACTATTTTAAATAACTTGTTAATCACTATAACCATAAATTTTTTTAAATATATAAAAAAGCGAGATTCACATATAACAAATCATGTGGAATCGCACTATACATGTCTTGAGTTACACCCAACAACACGGCTTCCCAGTGTGATACAATATATGATTACAGAAACTGAAGAAGATCACTATAAAACTAGATCAATTTACAAAAAAGAATATAGATATCCTTAAAAAAGTTTTGAAATATGAAAGGAAGTATTGATCATATTTAATTATTGAAATTTCATTGATATTTTAAAACTAAATCCTAAAAATACAAAACAAACTAGCTTCATCAGATGTTCATCACTGATGACCCATAAAACATCAACATCAAATTTAACATATTATTTTTCTATTTTTTTACTATTAAGTCTCCACATAAATAAAATAATTCATATATTTTCCTCTTTTACATCCCACATTACCCATTCATAGTTTTTTCACAATCATATATCCACTCTATATCCATATTTTCTTCAATTTCAGAAATCTTCCATAAGTTCATAAGAATTTTTTAATTTTTGGATTCAATTTGTGTAACACATATCATGATATTAATTCTCTATCTTTTATATTACTAAATTTTATTGATTCCCAACCATATAAATTATATATAGTATTTCTCTACTATCTCTACAATAGGTCCAAAAGACCATATCTGCATCATGGATCAAAAATGAGTTTACTATGTATTGAAATATCCATAAAAATATACTACATAATTGAAGGAAACACCATCGAAGAATGTTCGAATAAATGTGTGGAAACAATTATAAATCAATTTGGTGTAGAGTAAATAATTTCATATAAATTATCTACATGGTTCTCAACACATATTGACTTTGTAGCACATTTAGATACATGAATCAGTTATGCGAATCTGCATTCAACTACATGACCAATTGAATACATGATTATTAAGAAATCAACTATGTGATAAAAAAGACAATTTGGTTAACAAATTCAGATTCATTAAGTATTTGGATATGTGGATCATTCATTTTTGTGGCTAAAGTAGCTATGTGATTCTTATATTTTATGAAAATTGATATGTGATCTAGTAGACCAAATCAACTATATTGAAAAAATAGACACATGAATCTAGCATTTATAGAGTCTACTACAGTGATTAAAAACCAATTAGACTCAACTATATTTTCTTCATCCTACCTCAAACCCTTCCCAGTAACACATTATCGTATAATGAACATTTCTTGTATGATGTTAAACATTATACAAACCATATCAAAAACTTTATGATTTACAAGTTCCTCTGATCGGTTCTCCAACAAATACAAGAACTCATTATTACCTAGAACTATAAAATATTCCATATTTCTCATACCAAGACACAAAATCATGTGGTTATTCATGTGACAACATTGAAAAGAACCATCATTCTTTTTTATCCTAATTAACCCATGGAAAAGCAATGGGTTTTATAAATATCTTAAAAATAATCATATTACATATATAAAAATATCTTTTAGGATATCATTGTAATTTAACCCAATTCAAGAATAAGAATACAATAAATGATATTCTAATAGATGAAATATAAATTGAAAATAAAATTTAATACTTTTTTGAAACATTAAAAATATCCATTTATTTGATTAATTTTTTAAGTAACAATTGAAAGAATATTTAGAAAATTATTTTCAATAGACATAACCATGGAATATTTTAAAATAAATTTAAATAAAAAAATTAGTTATGATTGATGGGAAACACATTCATTTAGTAAATGTTAAAAAATGATCCCTTTCAAAAATATGATAAAAAATATAAAATATTTGGAAAATAAAAAAAACTGTTATTTTTAAACCCTTAAAGGGAATTAAAAATAAAGTCTAAAATGAATTTAAAAATCAATTAACTATAGAAATGAAAAATCAAGAAATAATTTTTAAGATCACAGAAATGGAAATGAAAATATTACTGATGTAAAAGAAAGGTAAGGTATAGTTTTTCTTAAAACATTTCTATCAATATTATTAAGTAATAAAGAGATGAAATTGAAAGGAAGTCATGTGAACCTTATAAATATGTATTGGTGAATAACAAAGATCTAGTTTAAGTAATTATTATTAAAAAAATACCTTTAATGGAACCTTGAACATAAATAATTCTAAAAATAAATAATGTAATAAAGTAAATAATATCCCACGTTGGTATCTTTTGAATTAATAGATATCTACTGAATGAATGTGAAATTGATATTTATATCCCATGAATTTAATTAGAGAATGTAATAAACTATACTATGTAAACTTGAAATGTCACCAATTATGGTCCTCCACATACTGAGGTAAGACAAATAAAACCAAAATAGTACATACAAATTGAGTACAATGTATAAGAAAATGATACAAAAAGGTCCACACAACGAAATCTAGGTGGTGTATGTAATTAATGTATAAATATAAAAGACTAATGAGTCAACATGTGGACATCTTTCACCACCAAAACAAATGAATAAGAAGGACACAAAATACAAGAGAATATTTCCTTATACATGATTTCCTTTAATTTATCTATGACTGTAAAACAAGGTTTAAAACTACAAAAAAAATTATTGTGTGATTATGAAGCCTTGTAGGATAACAAAAAATAATCTATAAAAGTTTTCATATCTAGAATTCAAATGTTCTATCTTCGAAAAAATACATTTTATAAATAATTTTCATAAGTTAACTAATTTTTAAAACATTTATTATATTTTCCATTAATTAATACCATATCTATATAATCTTGAAATATAACATGTGTAATTGAAAAACCTATAAATAAAATAAGTGATAAAATATCCAAGAAATAAACCATCTTGCGATAAACCATGTATAAAAAAAACAATTTGGGATCTAGAACAAGGGAATGTGTAATATACATAAAGAAATACTAAACTAAGAATAAGTTAAATTTAACTGATATAAACTCCAACCATAGTCATTCGATATCACAATGTAACCCCAATAATTTCCACACACACCAGGGATACCAATATCTATTTCTTGATGCACCCAAGGTTCCTAATGTTCTAATATTTTATGAACCCATTTTCAAAATCCATTTCAACATTTTATAAATTCCCTTTTTCCATTTAATATAATCTATTTCAATGAATAAACAATATAGATCAATATGAAGACATAGCCATTAAATAATGAGAAACACTTTCATGGATCCACCCACCTCAAGATGATGTAAACGTATCCTCCAATGAAAATAAATATTGACAAACCAAAGATCAACATTATAAATATAAATAATGATAAGAAATTGAAAAATGAACTATATAAAAAACCAGTCAATAATGAGAATGAAATAAAAACTAAGATAACATCTTCACCATGACCAAAAGAAAACAAAGTAGCTGAAATACCACTTCCCTAGAGAGATTAAAAAGAACAACCATAATGATCAATCATAGAATGAATTATATAAAAAGATATTAGAACCAAAAATCACTTATGAGGGCTTCTAGGACTTGAGAGAGAATGTTTTAGGAAAATGATACAATATTAAATGGATTATCATGTTTAAAACTGTTAGACCAATGAATTCATATTATGAATCCCTTTTATAGGTGAAATCATATAGATTAAAGATATATTTGAAAAAAAACATTTTCTCAGATTAAAAATATTTCTTTTGACAGCTTTTCATTAGGAACATGAATCTAAACATTTAAATGGTTAATGCAATGAACCAATTCATGAAATATTTCTAAAAATGGATTCATGCCATTTAAACTATTCATGATGAGAAAATACTCCGTACCTATGAAATATAATAGCTTTATAAGGATATCCTCTCAATCATTTTACATGTTTATACCTAGAATCCACTAATTCTAACAAACATACATCCCCAAACATTTGTTTATTTCCTAAAGGAATGTCTCTCCATCCCCATAAATCCCCCAATGAAAAAAAGACAAAATGGGAAAACATAATTAAATGACAAGGAATACTTGAGTGAGGGTAAAATGGTGTTATAATCTCCCTACTATAAACTCTTTATACAATAATAATTTTCACATGATTCTGTGCTAAAAAAATGTTAAGGCCACTGCTTCTCCATTCACAACTCTCACTCCTATATCTCATGGGCATCCTATAAATAATGCCACATTACACATACCAAAAGAGTTATTTTACATTGAATCACTTCATTAATGAAATCTATAATATGAACAATTTTCTCAAGCTTATTGATTTCGAGATCAAGATCGACATCCTACCATTAAATCATATAGGATGTATCTGCTCGATACCACCTCATATGGGTAACATGAATCACATCATTGATTGAAATCAATTAAGAAAATATGTACAATCAATTGGGAATATTTCCTAATAATCCAATGATATGAAAGAGATATAAAAGCTCATATTCCAACTTACCATGAATACCCAATGGTTATGTCCAAAGATAGGTGAAACTCAAATAATGGCCTAATCACCATCCTCAACCTCTATCCATTGATGATGAAGGCCCACATTATATATCTAATAACATTGTTCAATGATCATTCTCTTATATATTAACTTCATAATGTCCTTTACCATTTTATAAATACTTGTCCCAATACAATTCCACTCCCCCAACACTACCAAGCACTAGAGATATATACATGCACATCCATAAACACTATATGAGCATTAATAAGACCAAATGGAATAAATAGAAACTTGAAATGCTCATTATGAATCCTAAAAAATATATTTGGTATATTTTATTCTAAAACGCTCACCTAATGGTACACTAATCATAATTTAATCCTTGAATCCCAACATGCTTCTCTATGATGAACCTGGAGATCCTAAATCCTATTAAGAGGATATTCATTCTTTATAATCACCTAATTTAACTACTAAATTTCAATACAAAATATGAGCCCCCCTATGCATTATTATAAAAGTGGATTTGAAAATCCCATAGTGACATTCTTAGTGAAATAATATCTGTTATCCTCGAAATCTAATTGTTGTAAATTTTGTTTTACAAAGCTTGGTTGGTTCTATAAGGTAAGATGGCATAGAAATGTGTATCATGAGAGAGAATAGGTCAATAGTAAACTTGACCACTCTCTGGAGTGGTAAATTAAAAAAATCATAATGAAAGATCATAGTGTATGAACACACCACTAAATGTAGGAGAATTTATATAAAAGGGTCAAAATAAATATGAAACAACATTGATTATCTACATGATAATTCCCCATTATAAGGAACAACAAGCCCCTCCCTTCCCGAGCTATAGTCCCAATCACCCTAAAAATCATGATAGACCATATATGAATATAAGAACCTACCCCAACGGTGATAATAGTCTATTTTGGCCTTAAGACGGATCATCCAATCTATACCAATAATCATGTAAAAAATTCCAAGATCCAGAACTAAGAAGTCCCACTATAACCCATGGTCTCCTATCATCACTCAACTTGTTTGGAACTTGAATCCTTGTTCCGAACTCTTTTCCAATGGAATTAAAACATCAAAAAAGGAATACATATCATATTAATGAAATATAAACATGTTATAAATATTTGACGATATACATGAATGAATGACACCTGTATCAAACAACTCTTGCACAATAGAAGATGAAATAAACAATGTAGCTTTATCTATATTTAACCCTATTTTAAATTCATATGGGGAGTACTATACTATATAATGACACCCAATATCAACACATGCCTATGATTTTTTATCCACATGAACATCGTCTGTATCTAGAGGATATGATCCACCACCCTTGGAAGCATCTGTGTGAACCAAATAGCCCTTGGTGAATCTGGATCCATACTTATTGCCTTGGGGAATCCTATCACAGAAATGATGTAGATGTCCAGATTTTACACTAAAATAAAAAGACTTTAGAGCCTCTAGGTTATATGATGTGGTATGAATAGGATACTAACACTAATAGAAAACAACATGCTGATGTGCAGACCATGCCCCCAAAATTAGTCCTCATGTAAAATAGTTACATTTGAACTTCATATTTTTTCAAGACGATACATCCTATAAAATTATAGTACCAACCGAAACTCCCCTTAAACCAATTTTTTTCAGATATATTAGCCTCTACCAATGAAATCTAATCAACAAACTCTACAAAAGTCATAATAATCATTAGAATTAACATTAACTAAATATCGACCCTCAACCCCAACTCAAATAACTAATCCTTTAGGTAATTATTGGTGACTAGCTCATGTTTCAAGTGCACCAACTAAAAACAAATGGTGGAATAATCTTGAATGGTATGCTCCTCTAGACCTATGTTCAAAAACTAAAAGGCCTTTTCGTTATTTATTTTCATTGGATAATTCTTCTAGTTCAATATATTCTTCAGTGAAGGTCTGGTAAGATCCTTGTGTAACTTATCATTCATAACAGAATCCCACCATCTCCATCTCAATCATTCAAGAATATACATATAAAACCCCAACTAAGAGTGTTGAAGGGTCTTCAAAAATTTGAAATCATATCAATCTTCTCAATCCATTAATTATATTCCCATGGTCATTTGTCTCCATGGAAGGCTTGTGGATAATAATTTTTAAAATATTAATTTTAATCCATAGCTCATCCCAGGATCACGAATCCCACTAGACCTAAAGTCTAAATAGTAGGTATTAAAACTTCAAACAAATAAGGTTCCACCACAGGATTTTTTGGGATCTATTCTAATAGTTTCCTAACTCAAATTTGGTGGAGAGATTATAGAATGTATTTTCAAATAATCAGAAGACAAAAACTAATCAGTCATGATAAGATTCAAAAGTCATAGAACCGACTTTATCCTCCAATATTAATGATTGAAAATAATAAATTAATTTAATTTAATTATGATTTATAATGAAATATTATGACACCATAATAAATTAATGGGTTTATTTAAAAAAATCCCAAACAGTTCATTAAAATGACCTCAACCACAACGTCTCAAACCTGGTAAAATATTTCCTCCCAACCTCAGTAAATCAAGATCAGACGCAAAAGTGAGACGTCTAGAAACCCTCTACCACGTAACACGAAACTTTTAATGGTCCTAACTAATTTTTTCTCATGGAATTGAACCAAAGATATGTATTATTAACATATTTCTGAATGAGAATATCTCTTCAACCAATTTGTATCAAACCATCCAGGCTCAACTAGATAATTCAGCCAAGTTGATCTACCACATGGTGTGTTAAAATAGTGATAACATAAAACAAAACGTATATCCATAGTAATATTTATAATAAAATTATACAACAAGATCCACAAAATGGAATCTAGAATGTAAAATAAGAAATGTATGAATAAAAATGAACAACAAGTCTCCATGTGGCCATCCATTACAACCAAACCATCCCACTATGAATAATATACAAGACTAGAGAATATGGAATTCTACATGATTCCCTTTCAATTCCATGGGTCCATAAAAAATATCTAAAACCATCCAAATGAATAAGTAGGTTGTCTGTATAAAGCATAGTAGGATTCCACTATTTAATATATAAATATTCTCATATCAGGAAGTCACAAGTTATAGCTTCGAAACAAAATCTAGTTTATAAAGATAGTTTAGAAATAAAACTATTTTTAAACATTTAATTTATCTATAAGTTCATGCCATATCCCCATAATCTAGGCATATATCATGTATAAAAGAAAATAGGTAAAATTAACATATGATCAAACATCCCTAAAATAAACCATTATGCGATGAACGATGTATAATAGGAAAATCACACCATTTTGGATGTAGTTTACATGAATATGAATTAGAAATTAAATAGTTATAAACCAGGAATAAGTTAATTCAAAATGATATCAAGTCCTTCCATATTCTATTGATCTCACAATTTAACCCAAACGACGCCAAACACATTAGGGCTACTCATGTCCATTTTCTAATACAGCAAAGGAATCCAACATGCTAAGAATGTCCTAAACCATTTTCAAAATAGATTATCACATTTAATGAAAATATTTTATTCATCAAATAGATTCCATTTCAATGAAAAAACAAATATAACCAATAAGACCACAAATCAATTTAGGAATTGACAACTCTTACATAGATCCACCTACCTCACAATAGAGGGAATAATATCCACTATTTATAATAGTGATAAAAACACATATTAGCATTAAACATACAGGGTATTAAAAGAAATTAAAATGGATTGATAAAAAAACATCAATCAATAATAAAATTTAAACAAAAATATAGAAAATTCTAATGCCACAACCAAAGGCAATGGATAAATAGAAAGGCCACTTACCCGGAGAGAAATAAATCAACAACCATGATGATCATTCAAAACATGAATGATCAAAAATGAGTATAGATCCTATAATTCTCTTGTTATAGAGCTTAGGTATCGAAAGATAATGTTGTAGTTGAATAAGAAAATATTCCGCTGAGTAGTACGTTTAAAATCACTACTGACAAAAATTCATGTCATGAAACTATATCATGGCCTGGAATCCTAATGATTGAAGATATTCTAAAAAACACACTTATTTAGATTAAAAAACATGATTATTGAATATTTAACATTGTGGGCATGATTCTCGTATTGTAAACATTCAATTCCTTGATCTGAATCGACAAATCTTTTGAACAACAATTTCACATTGTATAAACCATTCATGATGTGAAAACACACAGAAGATATAGAAAAATCCATTTTTTAAAGTGACTCATCTAAATAATTTTACTCATTTATACCCAGAATACATTAATTTAAAAAAAAATACATCAGCTGACATTAGGTCATTTTACTATGCAAAGGCTCTCTAAGCCCAAGAATCTAGCAATACACCGAATCAAAAAAGAGAAACCATAATTAAAAGACAATGGATACCTGAAGGAAGGTAAAAAGGTGTTACATAGAATATGTCAATATTCACTCATGGGGTAGTAAGTACATAGTATAATATGAAACATGGTGAAAAACATGAATTACATCTCAAATAATTTGAATTATGACCATAGAAACGTTTTAAACTTTTATAATATTTGAATTAATATCTCATGAAAGTTATAAAAATAATGGAAAATCCAATATCATGATAAAAGAGTCATTCATGATATAATATCTCAATAATAAGTAAATTAACCTCATATAAAGAAGAATATGCATAATATTAGACATGTATCGATAAAACAATACTGAGTTGAATAATCCTTACAAAGGATCATATCATAGAAGTTAGAATTAATCATTGAGGTGATTGTGTGTAAAATGTTGAAAACAAAATAAAACAATTAGAATTATAAAATTATATTATCTAAGGTCATTTCACACATAATCGTGACATGATACCTTAAATGAAGTAAATTATAACCCATGATATTGAAATTAATTAAAGAAACACCTTAACTTAAGTAAATAGGTTTTTTAAATATCATTCAATTACATTATAATAAAAATATATTATTTTATTAATTAATTTTGAATCTTTAAAAAGTTTACTACATTATCATTAAAACATTTATTTCAATTAATTAATTAATTAATTAATTGGGTAAATCCATATCGAGGGTTTTGATGATATTCATTTGATACATAAAGAATAAATTGGACGATTGATTTTGGATAAAGGGGACATCGTAACATCATCTCTAGAATAATAATCATGAAATAATTTTTAATTTTAAACATCAAATATAATTTTATATACATATAGGAAAATAATTTTTTGAAAAATACATCAGTTCACAAGGTGGGAGTTCACACTTCCTCATGAGAAAATTTTCTACTTTTATATAGATGCAAAATTAAGAAAAACAATAAAATAGTATATTTTCATAATAACACAATGTAGTAAAAAGAACACAATTTCATCAAAAAAGTCATTATGACTAGCCATAAGATGTGGTATTGTTAAACAAAATAAATCTTGATGCAGAGATGGTATTTCACACTTATTCATGTGAAATGATTATATTTTTAATGATTGGAATCATATGAAAATATATTATTCATTATACTTAAAAATCATAATTATGAAATCAATATAATTTATATACATTAAATACATCATTATTACCATCCATGAAAGAAGTTTATAAAAAACTAAATTCAAGAGTTCATGAGTTGGTAGTCTCCATGTACTCATGAATGATGGGTTCATTTCCAATTTTATAATAAAAGGAGATGAATAAGGTTATATAATTAACAAAATTGAATCTAAGAATATGGGAGATATTGAGGAAATTATATTTGAATGGTTTGGATTGAATTAAAGGATATATAAGTTTGAATAAAATGATAACATTTGGTTGAGATAATTACCACATCTTTAAAAAACATCAATTTTATTTCCCCTTAAGGACTAAAGGGACAATATTTGAAGAAAACCATTACCTCTAGAATGTTTTCAAAAAATTTAATAAGATGTTATTGTTGGGTTTTTACTAATTATTTAGATCAAATATTGTTAATATCATAGTGTATGTGTTGTCTTTATATAAGATATCATATGTGCAAAATCATAATTAATATATTTTTTAAATTAATATTGATTAATTTTCCTATTCATATGGATCTAAATATGATATATTATAAATAAAAATAGATATGAGTGGAAATACCATCATATAATAATATTTAGATAGGTTTATGTCTTTATTAGCCCTAATAAATTTGTTTTATCCCCCATTAACCCATTTAATGATCACAGTAAAAAATAAGTTTTTACAATTTAAGGGTCAAGGAATATAATATATAAGGAAAAAATGGCACATAAATTCAGAAGCGACGATAATTTTTACTATATTTAATTAAACAAATATAATATTTTAAGGATTTTTAAATCAATTAATAAAACTTTATTTTACGTAATATACCAATAACAACATTTTATAGACTATTCACATAAATTGAATTTAATAAATATCATGATGGTAAATTAATTTTAAAAGAATATTTTTACAAATAAATAAAAAAATATATTTACCTAAAAAATTATTATAACACCATAATGTAGCCAAATGGTATTATTTTTATTCTTTTTAATATCATTTATTTGGTTTTTCTATTATTTTCACAACCATTATGTCAACATTTCATATGCATTTAAGGTAGTTAATTAATCACTAATAATTAAAAATAAATTAAAATTATAGAATAAGTTTATGGTTATTAAAATAAAATTTTATAACAATACATAACATATTTCTATCCCTACTACAAAATATTATTGCTGTTAAATGTATGAAGAAAGGATATTTTGTAACTTCTATTACAAAAATTAATATAAAGGTTATTATCAAAATAAAATGGAACTAAAATTCCAAATATTAGAATATATGAAGGTTTTAGTAGAATTTAACTCAAAAAATCACATATAGACAAGTGAATGAATAATCTTTAAGAATTATTTCATAGTCCTAACCTAGTTAACCTCGTTTTACCCTTACCATGGTGAAATTTTTTGACAATGTTATTATTAATTATGTCCAAATATTAGAATATATTTGAAGAATGCATTTTCTATATTAATATGTTTTATATGAAAATTAAGCATAATATCGATCAAAAAGAAATTAATTATATTATATTTAATTAGAATAAAGAAATGAAATTTTAAAATCAATTATTTTTTTAATTTTGAAATACTTCAATGGAAAATTATTTTTTTAATAAAATTTGTATTTTTTGACAATTCACTAAAAAATTAATATTTTTAGGAAAATTCCAAAATTTCATGTTAAGATAATTCTGATATCTTGATTTTAAAAAATATCACATTTTTATCAAATATAATTTCTAATATTAGTATAAAATTATTATAATTTTTTCATCATAAATATAACTACAAACCTTTTTGTAGAAAAAATTATTACTGAATCATAAAATAAATTCACAAAAAATGGTTTTCATATTTTCTAAATATAAATCAACAAATATATTCTATGTAAAACTATTATACATATATTTCATAATTTTTTAACTCTTATTCATACCCACCAATTCAATTATTAGGAAAAAATATTAATATTTAAAATAATATTATTTTGTGGTTCATTTAAGATCAGTGTTGGATATTGTATATGCTATCAAATATAGTCACATTTTAAAACCACAATGTATCTCACATTTGAAATTGATGATTTATATTTTTAAAATTAAAATGATCATTGATTATGAAATTATTATTTTTCATACTCTATATTATTAAGTGATTCTTTTTGGCATGGGAATAACATGGGTATAAATCCCCTAGGATTACCCAAATTCATTATTTCAGTGAAATTTCATGGATTATTTTAATTTTGTGGTTCTTTTAAAGGTGAATATATTCATTATTCAATGATGAATCAATAATCAATTAATAATTTTTTTCCAATTTCATTTACCTAGAACTTACCCATTTTAAATAAATTATTTGAAAACTATCCTCATCATGTTTTCAATTAATCTTCTATCTTAAACACAAACCTATTTTGGGTGAGAAATCCTCCCACCTACCACATTTCATCAATTCATCCTCTAAAATCTCCATTGTAATTTTTGAACATTGATAGTTGAGACAATAATTGATAGAGTCTAATTGATTGAAATTTTCAATATCCAATGGAAGCACAATGATGAGATTTTTGATAAGGCCATAAAAGTTAATTAAATAGATAAAGAGGTCGATGATGATCAAAATGATGAAGGATAGTCGATAAAGCTTCATCATGGTGTGATAGAGGATTCATGATCATTTTAATCAACCAGTACCAGAGTCCCCAATAAGGGTGAAGGTGGAAGTTCCAATCATGCCATAGATAATGGGAATATTTCATTATAAATATGTAATTATATATGATAGGACATGAAACTATTTTCAATAAATTACATGTATTATATGACATGGGACTCTAAAAATACTATTATTTTACAAATTTTTTAAAAAGTGGAACCCCAGAAAAAATGTCTTTCATCCTAAGACCATATGCCTAAATTTGTATTCAAATTCATGCTATAGTAACATGGTAGACCAATACAACGGGGGATACACTTAACAAAAAACAAACAAGTAGTGAGATTCCCCAGTTTATACCTATTAAAAACAATAAATATCGCATATTATTTTGTACATTTTTTATGTGAATTAATTTTCATTTACTTTTTTACATGAGAAATATTTTTATTATAATTCATTTCTAGCATGATTAAGTTCCCCTCAAATTGTGTACCAAATAGGTAAACATTATTTAGGTAGATATCATATGAACTAGAATAAGATAACATGTCCCATTTATTATTGAGGAATATAGACCATGTACACAATAATAAATTCAGTATACTTGAATGTTCATAGTATTATTATAATATCATTTCAAAAGTGTTAGATTGAGGATTAAAAGTATTTAATTTTGTGTTTTCCATATACAAATTAAATTAGTGCATATAATATAATCATTCAGGTATTTGATCCAATGTCTTTGGGTGGAGAGTGTTTTTATAATTTGTGAAGATGATGATAGGAGTGGGTGAGACTATTTGAGTAAACATGGGGTTGATAAACCACCAAGTAGGATACAGACTCCAGGGCCCTTGTGATTTATATACCTAGTGGAGTAGGTAATCCCATAAGTTAAATAGAACATTCAATATCATTATAGTATAGGTTATCTCTTTAGTTGATACATATTTTTCATGTAGAGGGTTGGGTCCTCCTTATAGTTCAATACACCTCAATTATGTTATGTATTCAAGGAGGTGGGGGTGACCTAATTCTATTAATCAATTATGTGAATGTAGTGGAATTGAGGTTGTTTATGTGATTTAATTTTGTGGTGATCTGGGTAATTAATGTTCCTTTTAAGGTATGAAATATATGGATATAGGTTTTGATTAATGAGGACTTACATGAAACTTTTTACCTATTTCCTTGAAGAATATCTATGTTTATAATTTTGATATTTGTATTTTTCTTATGTAATTATTTTTATTTTTCATGTATCCTACTCAGTATAATATTACTCAACTTTGTATGGGTCTCGTAGCCAAAATGTTTATTTTAATGAATTTGATTCATAGTTCAAAGGTTTTTTAGTTAGTGTGGATCTGGTTCTTAGAGAAGAATAGAAGAGTATATTAATGGTGGATCTTGTGTTTTAGTTGACATGTAATTCAGTTCATCAGTTATAGTCATTCAAGGTTGGTGTTTTCCATTTGATTAACATAAAAATAAATTCAGCATAAACACCGCTTGTTTAACCTAATAGTGATCTTCTATAAAATCATAGAAAATAACCATTTATTAAAAAATAAATTAGTATTTAATAAACACACTATGTATGAAAAATAAAACCACATATATCACACAAAAAATAATCAAAATCCCATAAAGAGTTAATAAGAGTAAAATACCATAGTTTTTGATCATGTGATGATCCTAAAACCCTATATCTATGGTCAAGAAACATGATTTGAACAACCAAACACTCAAAACAAGAATAGACTATTAAAATTATTCTACTCATGAATTAAAAAAACCAAAAATTATTGATACGTAATTCAAATGGATATATTCATCATATTAAAATAAAATTTTCATAGAGAGAAGAGGTAGATTTAAGAACACATGAGATCATCAAGATGAATCCTTGAATTAACTATGTACCTGATCAATTATAAATCAAAAAGATTCATTTTAGGCTTTTTTATCTTTATTTAGTATCCTAAAAACCCTTGAATCATCATAAGTAGAATTATGGAATTTAATTTTCATTATAGGAGGTTAATATGTCTTTTAAAATACACATTGTGAAAGGTTAAGCTTACTATAATACCACGATTAACGGTCATTAGAGACAATGAATTGACCATGTAATACCCTATTCCCAAAATCCTTAGATAAATGGTAACCCTAAATTTTCACATGGGACCATGAATCGGTCATTTAGTTATCACTCATAACCTATATTGTTTCTACGATCATTTTTTGTAGCCCTAAAAAATATGAGCCACTACAATATAGTGATCATTTAATCTTTAAAAAATGATATCATTCATGAAAAAATCTATAAGTTATAATTAAATATTATACACTATAATTTAAATTTCACCTCATTATAAGACAATTCATCCTAAAATAGTCAGTGGGATTTGATATCCTAAAATAATTACGAAGATTAAAAATACATAAAATTCACTCCCTCCCATGTCGCATCTTAAATGAGACCATTCAACCATAAAAATCTCACCATCATGATATATTTCTCTCTCAATCACTTCTCCAACTTATCATAGGTCGCATATTCTTTTTCACTAATTTCATTTAATCCTCCAAATAAATCATGTTGCATAACATTGATTGACATTTATTTTTTTAGTAATTTATTAGTTGAGATTCAAGGAACACATTAGGTACCATAGTGGACAATAATGGATACATAAAGATATAAATCCATATTTAATTTACATGATAATTTTTAAATACCCAGTTACCAGGTTTCCAATTTTGATTTGTTCTTGATTCATATGTTCCCAAACCGTAATAACACTCACAAGATGACTCCAAATCAAATTATCAACAATAATGATTGGTCATATTATTTTTATAAGTCTGATGTATCACAAATCACAAAAACATTATGTCAACTCGTTCTTTCATATATTATAAAAAACTAGTCCCCATAAGTGTAAACTATATTGATTTCACAAAATTCAAAGGTGATTGGAGTAGCCTTTTAAACAACACATCAAATAGATCCATCTAAATCAATGTTTGGTAATTTTATCTTTGGATGAAATCATGTATTTCCATTTGATCCACAAGTATTTTCCAAAAATCTAGTAGTTAGTGATGAATAATGTACTAAAAGTTTTATGTGATCTATTATTTTTAACTATCAATATGAGGTTTATATTCCATACTCACCTTCTACTGTGTCTCATCACCTTTAACATCTGTATATGAAGTTATAAATAGATTCAATCAGCCACTTAGTACATGATAGATGATGTAATTCCATATTTTTTTAACACTTCGTCTGTATATATCTTACCAAATACATCCACTATGAACTTCACCTAAATATATAAGAAATGAGATTATTTAAATAGAAAATATTTTATCACCCATATCAAACAATTATTACATTGTGACTTTGAAAAAAAGGAAACCCATCATGATTTCATCCAACATCCACCTCATAAAAAATATATGATTCTAATTCCATGTTGGATATCGATTAACTAATTTTTTTTAAATAAGATCTAAGGGACTTAGTATGATACTTCCCTATTCATTATTTCCCATAAGAACATACTTATGATTTAATGATGAATCTTCCCAAATCCATATTGAATTTACTAACTGTAGTTATGGATTATTCAAATAAATACTTTCTTAAGTCCAATGGAACCACCATATTGTTCTAAATGTTGAGTTTTTATTATACTACTAAGGACCAAACTTCCATGATATTCCCACTAGTTAAGGAATCCCTAATATTCTTACATTAAACATTCGAATATTCCAACTCCATGACTTGGTAAAAACTAATAAATTTATATTTAATATAATGTAAAATAATATTGATTACCTCTTCATGATATTCTTAGTACAAACCATCCTTTAATACCATCAGCTACTGAGGCTCCTTTGATACCTTCACCTTATGATATTTTTGGATCATAGAATAAACTATGAATTTCTTTTCCTAGTGTATAGAACATCTAAAAATCAAAAAGTATGATGACTCTAAACTAATATTCATTTTATTTTGTTCAATTATGGATGATATAAAGTTTATTTCTTGTTATCATAATCTAAATACATCTTGATCCTTTCAAATAAATTATGAAGTCTCCATGACATCAAGAAATCAACCACTGACACCCACTATAGATCATTCATGGAATAGTTATTTTCTTATGTATAAAATTAGAACATTTTATACACAATTAACTTATATATTTTTTATTAATACACACACTACCTTGCTCTTATTTATCTGTAATACATAGATAACAATTCAGCATACTAAAAAAATAATGAAACAGTTGTATATATAATCATATTATTCATCTTAGTGAAAATTCCTTAGAAAATTTCTACATAATGATAAATAACTAAGTTATAATTATAAACAATGATAACATATTCAACCATTGAAAGACATTCAAAAAAGCATCAATAGATTCTCACCAACTCAAGATTTAATTGAATCACTAAAATATTAATGGTTCACTACAAATATTTCACTACCTTGTAATTATCAGGATCCATTAACACACCCTTCTGATAAATATGTTTCCCTAATAGCATCGCATTCCCGATCTAAAATCCATATATTTATAGATTTTTAAAAAATATTTATTCTCAAAACATTTCTAGCATAGTTTTAAAATTCATCCCATGATCCTCTTTTGATCCTAAAAAACAAAAATTTCATCAACATATACGATTATTAATGGATCAATAATTTTATTGAAGAGATGTTTCATTGACTAAACAAAACATATAATGGTCATCAAAAAATTCCAATGGAATAAAAATGAACTCATAATTCCCATACCTACTCCTGACATCTATCTTTAGAATATTCACCTCATTCACCTTTAATTAGTCCTTCTATAATAAAATTTTATTATAAAAAAACAACATAGTTCTATATATGAAATTTAACATTTAATCTATTCATGGTAGAATTTATTTAATTTTCATAATAAAATACATAAACTTTCGGTATTTAATATATAACCCTAGGCTACCAACATCCTTCTTAAGAAAAATAATTTCTACCCAAATCGAAACATTCAGTTGAATTAATTCCATTGCCTATAAATTATTCAACTAAATATTCAGTTTAAATAGCTCAATATGTTCCTTTTCATAAGAATGCAATGAGATTTTACACATCCTTATATATAAATTGGTATATAATGTCACATCTATCTCAATTGGAATCCATGAAAAGTCATATTTCAACACATCTAATAAATTACCCAGCAACATCATTAACAAAAAAGAAAATAGGGGTACCATAAATTCAAGAACTATCCCAGCTAGAAGAAATGTAAAAACCATGGGTTAATTAAATATTATTCATAACTGACTTGTATGAATGTATCAATACACCCAAAATGTAAAAATTATCATACTATGTAAAATAAAGGTAACCAACCACTCATGAAAGTAAACCTTTTCCATGAACATGACTATATAATCCATAACCATAAGGAAATTTAATATTATTATCTTGATAATAATGATTATCCATAAGATCTCTACAACCCTAATCACATGGGAACATGATTCCCATATAATCCACCACTCGGGACTTTCCCCATGTGGTATAAAAATTATTATAGAATAAGAAGATAACTTAATATTTTAATTAATTTGATATATTGATCATTAATATATGAATGAATGAGATAAAAACATATAGAAAAATATATCCTATTCAGAGTAATAAGAAACATACATCATAGTTTTTATAGAACTAAGTCTTATTATATAGCTATGTGAATTTACATGAGAAGTAACCCCAGGTCATTCTGATCCTCAACTTATAATGTATTACAAGTCTTCCAAGTGATTTTCCTTTATTTATCTATATTGGGGTTCTCCATAGAATTTATTAATCACAGTGAATGTTTATAACATCCAATTTTGTGTATTGGAGAGAGAAAAGATGAAAATTTCTTTAGTTACTGAATTATTACACACATATAAAAATTCGTGGTCTTATTAAGAAAATACTAAATTAGGTTTTCATTGCTTATTCCTTGGTAACACTGATGATTAATTAACACTTTAGAATATCCAATTCCCTACAGTTTCTTCTATCTGCCACAATAAAGAGTATTTTCTCACAACCTTTAATTCCTTTTATAAAAATTTTTCCCACCATTAGAAAATGGATAAAATATTTTCTTCCCTTCACACTCATCATATCTTAGTAATATATTGTTTTACTTTTTAATAATACCATATTTTAGGGTAAATATAAGGCCCCAGCCTTAAACCTTACTTAATCTTGAGTTATTACAAGATTACACATTGAGGATCTTTTCGGGTTTAGAGTTTTAGAAAATTAGATCATAAAACTTGCATTACATTCCACATATAAACAAAGTGGTTACATAAAGATAGTATTCTTCATTCCCATCAATGGAAACACATTTAAAATAAAACATTGATTATTTCTTGACACTTCCTTGACACTATCATCATATCATGTACCTTTCCCTTGACCTGTGAAAAACATTTCAAAAAAAAACTTGGGATGAGCATAAAAAGATCAGTATGGGTTATAAAAACATGGAAAGGAAACATGAGTTCATATATACATAAGAATGAAATCATACTTTACCCATAAAACATAGGCACTTTAACATACCTCATAAAATCATGAATAAATCATAGAAATCATAAGACATAAAGGTAACTTGAGGCATTCAAAACATTCTTACGTAGGGAGTAACCCTCTTGGTTACATTTGGAATACCAATCACAGTATATTCCCTAAAATATCTTCGGAGAAACATTAACATTTCACTCCTTCGCGTTACCCAATGCATTGGAGAGCTATAACGGGCTCACCCACCCTTAGTCTATCACGGAACCACCCATCTTCATAATAATGCCCAAGAACCATAACATAATCGTATCACATAAAACAAGCATAAAAGAAACATAACATTTCCACATTTCAATCACAAGATATCAATACAACACAAAAACATTGTGAAAACCATTTTCAATACCAAAATAAAAGAAAAGTAAAACATGGTATTTACTTTTCTTTTAAAAAGAAGGTATGGCTTGTAGAGGAAGCCGAAACTCAAATAACGGTCACGACGGCGGAGAAGACATTCTCGACACATACGTACGACAAAAACATTCCCTTTTTTCATTTAGTAAATGCTTCGTATAAAAAGAATCCTTTTGAATAAACGTAAAAGTCAAAGGGGTTTATACACCGTATAAAAGAAAGTTGTGTATAAAATAAAATATGCCTCAATGAAAGGAGATTGAGACGAAGTCCCATACCTCGTATCCGACTTGACCTGACCGTTCTTTAATCTCCTGAATAATAAACTTGAGTTAATCTCTACTTGATTATGAATCTTTTTCAAGCTCATTATTCCATTTATACCATGTTATGAACATCATGTAATCAGTTAAGATAATAATGTTCATTTTGTCAGTATTTGGTTCTTAAGTCAAAAATAGACTTCTTACACTTACATGTTGTTAATTTGGTCAAAGGTTCATTATATCCAGAATGATATTAATGATTTGGATAACATATATATCATATATATTCATCATATACATGTATTTATAATATTACATCACATTTAGAGGTAAGAAATGAAATGCACCGTTCATGGAGACGGTAAGCCATACGTACGCATGAACGCTACTTCCATTTCTATTTCGTATTTCTGGAATGGAATAATAATTATATAAGAGTATATTATAATTCCCGTATAGTAACATATATAATATCATTAACTTTATCCTTTACACATCCCACATATGGTATTAACGAATCAAATCACTTTCAGGGGGCGGTAGTCCGCACTTCCTAAAATGAAGATATCGTGTTTACCCATAATGGAAACCATAAAGGTATGCCCAAAATGAAAAAAAAGATTCTTAAGGAAAACATAAACATATTATATATCATATATAAAAATAGTGACATCATAATGTCCACCTTTGAAGGTGTTAAATGAGTATTGAACAATCATCGTTTCGGGAGGCAAAATTTCTCCATCCACGGAAACCGTATGTTCTTTAACCATTTGATGTAGTTGTGTGAGAGTGTAGCTCAAATAAATCTTATAACAACATCCTATTATATTGAAGATACTGGTGTTGTTACAAAAGAATTAAATAAAAAGAGTTTAGGGGGTTGGAGAAGCAAAAAAAAACAAATGAACATGAGAGAATGAATTACCTTTAAAAGTGTAACTCCTTTTTATTTGAACCTAAAGGTTTCCTTTGAAAGGATTCTGCCCAAATGGAATCATCTAGGATGAGGAGAGGGATGTGGAGAGAGTAAATGGGAAGGGGTTGGCCAAGCAAAATGCTTGAGGAGTGTGTGAAATGAGGTAGAGGTGGGGGCCTTTTATAAGAGGAGAGGAGGGGCACTTTTGGAAAGTAAAGAAATATTACTTTATTTGAAAATGTGTTTCGGTTTTAAAAGGTCCCACATTGATAGAATTCTTGGATAAGGTGATAAGGGTTCGAAATAAACTCATCCAATTGGTTTTGGACATGTGTAGTTCATATATTTTACATTATCTTTCCATTTTATTTAAATCGTCAAATAATGATGTCATCACTGCATCATTATTATGTCATAAATAATTTAATTTATTTAATGTCTAAAAATTATAAAACAAATACTATGATGTAGGAAATCTTTTTAGATTTCCAATTACTATTTATAATCAAAAATCTGATCTTTATAACCCCATGTAAAAATTGCTTTCGTAAAACATATTATGTTGTGTCATTTTTACTTTTACATTAAATAAAAAGTTATTTATGTCATTTCCCAACCAAAGTGTCTCCATGGGGTCCCCAAGTTGACACATGGCTTGTCTTGGTTGGCCATGACACAACCAATAAGAGTAGGACATGTTTAAAGCTCATATTATTTTATTAAAGTATTATTTATACCTTAAACTACACTAATTACCACTAATCGCGATTAAAAACTTAATAAGTTACTATTCACCAAAAAAAAATTATTTTAATCTCATTGAACCACATTTTACTTCTTAATGACAACCATGTATGTCGGATTTTTGAAATTCAAAACACAATGATGGAAAAATTTCATTTAAACGGAAAATCAGTCTTTATAAGTACCACTTAGTGGTTTCGCTATTCATCAAAAATTGAAGTTTTTCAGAAAATTACCAAAAAGTCACCCTAAGCTATATTTGATATTCCGAATTAAAAAATGAAGTCTATTTTACAAAATTCAAAACATATAAGTCACATTAATTAATTTAATAATTAATTCCCGCTTTCAGAGCAAATAGCGTGTTTTTATGAAACAATAAGTATCAAAAGATTGACACTAGTTTAAGTCCAATTTCAAAGTGAAATTGATTACAATGACCACCATTGGATTAAATGGTAAAAGTATATTCATATTACACATTAAGAGAAATGCAAAAGATAATCTAATCATATAAATAAATTAGATTAAAAAACAGTTATGATGTAAAATACAGTATTTTTCACTATTCATTAAAAAATGAACATTGTCAGAAAAATACCAAAAATTCACACAAAGTAAATTTTGATGTCCCAATCATAAAGAATAAGTTTATATTGACAAACATAGTTTATAAAATTTTCAAAAGATAGATTTAATAAGGGTTTTCCATCATAAGGCAGAAAAACAATCTTTTAAGAATATTAGTGTATTCCATGCTTAAGATTGGATTTATTTTCATTTTAAGACTCTAAACACTATCTTAATCATTAATAGACATAGATAAAAATATCTATTATTCATTACTTACTAGGGATGTTACATCCTTCCCCCCTTTAGAAAATTATGTCCCCGCAATTTATTTACTTATCGAATAAATGGGGGTACTTATCCCTCATTGCATTTTCAGATTCCCATGTTGCCTCTTCAATCATGTGGTTTTTCCACAAAACCTTTACCTGGTGAATACCTTTATTCTGTAACACTTTCTCCCTGTGGTCAATAATCTGGACCGGTTGTTCCTCATAAGATAGGTTCTCTTCCAGTTGAACTACCTCTGGACTCAAAACATGAGATGGATCTGGCATATACTTTCTCAACATCGAAACGTGAAAAACATTGTGTACCTGAGATAAACTCGGAGGTAAACCCACTCGGTATGCAACTGATCCAACTTTCTCCAGAATTTCATATGGTCCAACAAACCTTGGACTCAACTTTCCTTTCTTACCAAATCTCATCACACTTTTCCAAGGAGAAACCTTGAGAAAAACATGATCACCTACCTCGAAAGATAGATCCTTCCTCCAGTTATCCGCATAACTCTTCTGCCTGCTCTGAGCTGTTATCATGTGTTTCTGAATCAGCTGAAGTTTTTCTGTCATCTCTTCTACCAATTCTGGTCCCATCAACTTCCTTTCACCCACTTCATCCCAGAAAGCTGGAGTTCGACACTGCTTCCCATATAATGACTGAAATGGTTCCATCTGTATACTGGAATGAAAACTGTTATTATATGAAAATTCAACCAAAGAAAGATGTTGGTCCCAAATTCCCTGCTAATCTATAGAACAAGCTCGTAGCATAACCTCCAATGTCTGGATTGTTCGTTCTGACTGCCCATCTGATTGAGGATGAAAAGCTGTACTAAAATTTAATTCAGTACCCAACGACTTCTGAAGGCCTTTCCAAAAGTTAGAAGTAAACCTGGGATCACGATCCGATACAATGGAGAGAGGAACTCCATGTAACCTGACTATCTCTTTAAGATACAAACGGGAAAGTTGATCTAGGGAAAAAGTATCTCGTATAGCAAGGACATGAGCAGATTTGGTCAAGCGATCAACAATAACCCAGATTGCATTATTACCTCGAGATGTCTTCGGTAATCCAACAACAAAGTCCATGGATATATTCTCCCATTTCTACTCTGGCACTGGTAAAGGCTGAAGCATCCCTTTCGGTAACTACCGCTCTGCTTTAACCTGTTGACATGTCAAACACTTCACTGTAAAATTAGCAATATCTCTTTTCATTCCATCCCATCAGTAATACTCTCGCAGATCTATATACATCTTAGTACTGCCCGGATGAACTAAAAACGGAGAACTATGAGCTTCACATAACAACTCTATCTTCAACTGTGAATCACAAGGCACACACAATCTCTTCCCAAATCTCAAAACACAGTCATTATCAATGTTGAATTCAGGCAACTTACCTTTCTAAACCAGCTCTACCTTTTTCTGCAACTCACTGTCTTGCTTCTGTGCTTGCTTGATTATATCTGATAGAGATGATCTCACTGATACCTGAAACAAAATAGAAGGACTTCCTGCACCAACAACTTCTATGCCAAATTTCATCAAATCCTTAACCAAAGGATCATGTTCTAAACACAATATTGTTAATGAAGCATTACATTTTCGACTCAAAGCATCAGCCACTTTATTTGATTTTCCTGGATGGTAATGAATTGTACAATCATAATCCTTGATTAATTCTAGCCATCTCCTTTGTCTCATGTTTAACTCTTTCTGAGTGAATATATACTTTAAACTTTTGTGATCGGTCTATATTTCACACTTTACTCCATACAAATTATGCCTCCAAATTTTTAAAGCAAAAACAACAGCAGCTAATTCCAAATCATGTGTAGGGTAATTTACCTCATGAGTTTTCAACTGTCGTGAAGCATAAGCAATTACCTGATCATTCTGCATTAGGACGCAACCAAGTCCTTTCAATGAAGCATCACTGTATATAACAAACTCACCATTCCTGGAAGGTAGTGCCAAAACTGGAGCATTCACCAATCTTCTTTTCAATTCCTGAAAACAATCATCACATTCTTTTGTCCAGATAAACATAACACCCTTCCGAGTTAGCTTAGTCATTGGACTATATAACCATGAAAAATTTCTAACAAACCTTTAGTAATATCCCGCCAAACCAAGGAAGCTACGAATCTCAGTTACATTTGTGGGTCTTGGCCATTCTCCCACAACTTTTGTTTTTGCAGGATCAACAGTTATTCCATCTTTAGAAACAATGTGACCAAGGAAAGAAATTTGTTGCAACCAAAACTCACACTTGCTGAATTTCCCATACAGTTTCTTTTCTTTTAAGGTTTGCAAGATAACCCTTAAATGTCTTTCATGCTCCTCTTTACTTTTTGAAAACACCAAAATATCATCAATGAAAACCACCACTTATCACCTGATTCAACTGCAGTAAACTGCTTAATTTTGATTCTGACCATCTCAGTATGCTGATTTGGAAGGTCATTTCCCTCAGTATGACATCCCAAAAAAAACATCACTGCTTCCTCTGCGGAAAACCATTCTGAACAAACATGTCTTAGATGAAGCAACATGGTAATCTTCAAATGCTATATCATTTCAAAAAAAATATATTTTTGGATAATCATTTAATATAATTCTAACTCCTAAAGTTATATAAACCGACCTCTAATACCAACTATAAGGCCGGAGCCTTAAACCTTACTTAATCTTGAGTTATTACAAGATTACACATTGAGGATCTTTTCGGGTTTAGAGTTTTAGAGAATTAGATCATAAAACTTGCATTACATTCCACATATAAACAAAGTGGTTACATAAAGATAGTATTCTTCATTCCCATCAATGGAAACTCATTTAAAATAAAACATGGATTATTTCTTGACACTTCCTTGACACTATCATCATATCATGTACCTTTCCCTTGACCTGTGAAAAACATTTCAAAAAAAACTTGGGATGAGCATAAAAATCTCAGTATGGGTTATAAAAACATGGAAAGGAAACATTAGTTCATATATACATAAGAATGAAATCATACTTTAGCCATAAAACATAGGCACTTTAACATACCTCATAAAATCATGAATAAATCATAGAAATCAAAAGACATAAAGGTAACTTGAGGCATTCATAACATTCTTACGTGAGGAGTAACCCTCTTGGTTACGTTTGGAATACCCATCACAGTATATTCCCTAAAATCTCTTCGGAGAAACCTTAACGTTTCACTCCTTCACGTTACCCAATGCATTGGAGAGCTATAACGGGCTCACCCGCCCTTAGTTTATCACGGAACCACCCGTCTTCATAATAATGCCCAAGAACCATAACATAATCGTATCACATAAAAAATGCATAAAGGAAACATAAAATTTCCACATTTCAATCACAAGATATCAATACAACACAAAAACATTGTGAAAACCATTTTCAATACCAAAATAAAAGAAAAGTAAAACATGGTATTTATTTTTCTTTTAAAAAGAAGGTATGGCTTGTAGAGGAAGCCGAAACTCAAATAACGGTCATGACGGCGGAGAAGTCATTGTCGCCGAATACGTACGACAAAAACATTCCCTTTTGTCGTTTAGTAAACGCTTCGTATAAAAATATTCCTTTTGAATAAGCGTAAAATTCAAAGGGGTTTATACACCGTATAAAAAAAAGTTGTGTATAAAATAAAATATGCCTCAATGAAAGGAGATTGAGACGAAGTCCCAAACCTCGTATCCGACTTGACCCGACCGTTCTTTAATCTCCTGAATAATAAACTTGAGTTAATCTCTACTTTCTTATGAATCTTTTTCAAGCTCATTATTCCTTTTATACCATGTTATGAACATCATGTAATCAGTTAAGTTAATAATGTTCATTTTGTCGGTATTTGGTTCTTAAGTCAAAAATAGTCTTCTTACACTTACATGTTGTTAATATGGTCAAAGGTTCGTTATATCCATAATTATATTAATGATTTGGATAACATATATATCATATATATTCATCATATATATGTATTTATAATATTACATCACATTTAGCGGTAAGAAATGAAATGCACCGTTCATGGAGACGGTAAGCCGTACGTACGCATGAACGCTACTTCCATTTCTATTTCGTATTTCTGGAATGGAGTCATAATTATATTAGAGTATATTATAATTCCATTATAATAAAATATATAATATCATTAACTTTATCCTTTACACATCCCACATATGGTATTAACGAATCAAATCACTTTCAGGGGGCGGTAGTCCGCACTTCCTAAAATGAAGATATGGTGTTTACCCATAATGGAAACCATAAAGGTATGCCCAAAATGAAAAAAACAGAAGCTTAAGGAAAAAAATAAACATATTATATATCATATATAAAAATAGTGACATCATAATGGCCACCTTTGAAGGTGTTAAATGAGTATTGAACAATCATCGTTTCGGGAGGCAGAATTTCTCCATCCACGGAAACCGTATGTTCTTTAACCATTTGATGTAGTTGTGTGAGAGTGTAGCTAGAATAAATCTTATAAAAAAATCCTAGTATATTGCAGATATGGGTGTTGTTACAAAAGAAGTAAAAAAAAGAGTTTAGGGGGTTGGAGAAGCAAAATAAAACAAATGAACATGAGAGAATGAATTACATTTAAAAGTGTAACTCCTTTTGATTTGAGCCTAAAGGCATCCTTTGAAAGGATTCTTCCCAAAGGTAATCCTCTAGGATGAGGAGTGGGATGTGGAGAGATTAAATGGGCAGGGTTTGGCCGAGCCAAAGGCTTGAAAAGTGTGTGAAATGAGGTAGAGATGGGGGGCCTTTTATAAGAGGAGAGGAGGGGCACTTTTGGAAAGTAAAGAAATATTACTTTATTTGAAAATGTGTTTCGGTTTTAAAAGGTACCACATTGATATAATTCGTGGATAAGGTTATAAGGGTTTGAAATCCACTCATCCAATTGGTTTTGGACATGTGTAGTTCATATAATTTACATTATCTTTCCATTTTATTTAAATCGTCAAATAATGATGTCATCGCTGCGTCATTATTATGTCATAAATAATTTAATTTATTTAATGTCTAAAAATTATATAAAAACTACTATGATGTAGGAAAGATTTTTAGATTTCCAATGACTATTTATAATAAAAAATCTGATCTTTATAACCCCATGTAAAAATTGTTTTCGTAAAACATATTATGTTTGTGTCATTTTTACTTTTACATTAAATAAAAAGTTATTTATGTCATTTCCCAACCCAAGTGTCTCCATGGGGTCCCCAATTTGACCCATGGCTTGTATTGGTCGGCCATGACACAACCAATAAGGGTAGGACATGTGTAAAGCTCATCTTTCTTTATTAAGGCACTATTTTTACCTTAAACTACACTAATTACCACTAATCGCGATTAAAAATTTAATAAGTTACTATTCACCAAAAAAACCATTTTAATATCATTGAACCACATTTTACTTCTTAATGACAACCATGTATGTCGGATTTTTGAAATTCAAAACACAATGATGGAAAAATTTCATTTAAATGGAAAATCAGTCTTTATAAGTACCACTTAGTGGTTTCACTATTCATCAAAAATTGAAGTTTTTCAGAAAATTACCAAAAATTCACCCTAAGATATATTTGATATTCCAAATTCAAAAATGAAGTCTATTTTAAAAAATTAAAAAATATAAGTCACATTAATTAATTTAATAATTAATTCCCATTGTCAGAGCAAATAGCGTGTTTTTATGAAACAATAAGTATCAAAAGATTGACACTAGTTTAAGTCCAATTTCAAAGTGAAATTGATTCCAATGACCACCATTGGATTAAATGGTAAAAATATATTCATATTAAACATTAATACCAATTCAAAAGATAATCTAATCATATAAATAAATTAGATTAAAAAACAGTTTTGATGTAAAATGCAGTATTTTTCACTATTCATTAAAAAATGAACACTGTCAGAAAAATACCAAAAATTCACACAAAGTAAATTTTGATGTCCCAGTCATAAAGAATAAGTTTATTTTGACAAACATAGTTTATAAAATTGTCAAAAGATATATTTAAAAAGGGTTTTCCATCATAAGGCAGCAAAACAATCTTTTAAGAATATTAGTGTATTCCATGCTTAAGATTGGATTTATTTTCATTTTAAACCTCCAAAACACTATCTTAATCATTAATAGACATAGATAGAAATATCTATTATTCATTACTTACTTGGGATGTTACAGTAAACCATATAAAATAATCCATGATTAGATGTAATGTTAAATTTTCATCTCAAACCACCATGTCATGAGATTATTGTGGGTGATAGAATCTAGGTTAAACTTCACTAACTTAACCACAGTGATAATTTTACTTCAGCATAAGCATGTTCCATATCTCTAAAAATTGTAACTCATTTTTGTTTTATAAATTCATCATTTCTAGACATAACTATTAAATAGACATTTTTTAGTATCCCATCCATGTATGATCCATATCTAGATTCCTCTCCAATGAAATAAACCACTAATTACAAGACTCAACTACAAGAATATAAGTCTAAAATTCCATAATCGATATCATAAGAGTGTTAACAAACTAAAATATTCAATTTATCCTTTCCAAAAATTATCAATATCTTTTATTCAACAATCTATAATGAATATAAAAGGATTTTTTTATTAGAACTCGGAAGCATGATCCAGTTCCTCATGTGGAATTTAACCAAACCCAATTTGGAGCATATAGATCACATTAACCATTATTATTATGTATTTTATAAATCTATAAATTCAATTAATTATTTTATCAAGAATAATTACACCCCATGAATTCTGTTCCTCTACCACAAATAATTGGACTTAACATGGAGGAATCTCTATAATACTTAATAAATAAGAATGAAAATAAATTAAAACCCTATGAAACGATTACCTCTAAAAAAAATATTAAAAACATAAAATATCAATTATATATCTTTTTGTCTCTATTCACCATACAATAATTCTTCCCTAATAATGTTCCACTTATGAAATACAAATATTTTAAACAATATTCTTCTAAAATCTAAAAACATCCCAAAAGCCTTTTGAACATTATTTTAAAACCACTACCATTTTTGAAAACAATTTCAAAAATTCTGATTCACATGTATATAATCATAACACACACAAATCATGATACCTAGATACAAATATATCCTATTCTAACACTGTTAAATAAACATATAGCGAGCAAAAAATAACATTTTACATAGTACCATTTCAATCAATTATCATACATAATATCATTGTCAATTAATATTGCTCCATAAATTGGTCATTTGTAAATTTTTATTAGAGCATTTTGAGTTTTAAAAAATTTATTATCCATCCCTTACAAATTCCTAGAACATAATGTTTAAAACCACAATTTTATAATTTTTTTAATGATCTTGACTTGAGATCCCACATCCCAAGACACGATCTGAGATTCACCAAAAGGCCAATAGTGTTACCCATGATATCTAGTGGATGAAAATTAGTATAAAATATTAAATAAAATTATTGGTAGAATATTTTACCTCTGAAAATAAACCCAATACATGAACATGAAATAAAACATTAATAAAAAACCTAAAACTTTGGTTAAACACAATTTTTTTAAAACAACCTAATTGAATGTAATTGTAAATAATAGAGACTCATATACCGACATGAAATGATAAGTTAGAAAAACATGAAATTTATAATTTTTATGGTCCAACCCATCCCATTTTCATCCAGAAACCATTATTCCCATTATAAAATTAAATACTAAGATCCATAGTTTAATAATATTATATCATTTCCATTATCTATATAATAACAAAATAAATCACTAAAAACACCAAGATGTAATGACACAAGTGATACATATACCAATGTATAGCTTCTAACGTAACTCTCGTTTAATAATATATAGGGAAATTCTTGAATATAGAATCAATTCCATTGAAACCATTCTTCCCATTTAAAAAATTTAATTTATAACAATTTCAATTAATCAAATAAGTAGATATAAATATTATAACCAATTATTTTCCCAAAATAGGAAAACATTCATTGTTCAAACCCAATTATATAGTAATAAACAAACTATATAATGAAGGGGTACATAAATAATTGATAAGTACATAATATTAATTACTTATAATTATCATAGAATACATCCACTTTGGATCATACCAAACTCATATGGTTCATTAATATCATAGCTTTTCACATCTGTACCTTACATAAATTCATTTTATTTATCTTAAAACATAATAAGAAAACCATTTTATCTATACTCAACATATCTTATCCATTTATCATACCCAAAACATTCAATTAAGAAAATAATATTATTCCCAAAATGTTCTACCTAAAAATATTAAAACTTGTTCTTAAATATCTAACATTTAATATTAATTGAAGATATATTTTCATGACAACTTTTTTCGGAAAAAAATAAATGGTTTAACCTAAAACCAAATTTCAGACCAACTGATATGGTTGAACATACAACACTATTCTAAACCAACATTTATGGTATATCACAAAACAAGAACTTTATAAAATTTAGAAACAAAATATAAATTTAATTAAAAAGTTTATTTTATAAATCACACAACACTATATAATGGTATAAAAGAATATAAATAACACTAAAAGGAATAAAAATAAAAATAATAATGAATATCATACACTAACATTTCATGATGAAAAAAACTATCCCCCAATACTATATCCAAATTTATTAATGGTGATCCATCAAAAGAAATTTAAATAGAATAGAAAAAAGTATAAATTGAATAACACAAGAGATCACCAACATAAATACTCAAATCTTTTTTCAATTCAATAAATCATACAGAGAGAGGTATTATATGATGTTAGAAAATATATAATGTTTATCTCATGGAAAACTGCTGTAATATTATGTCTGATTAGGTTTTTAATAAAGACTATGGGAAAATATTAGGTTTAAAAATTAATATATTTAAAATTTGATGCTAACTTAATGATTTAGATACATGATTCACCATAAACATGAATAAAAATTTAGGAGATGTAGTACCTAAATCCTAAGTAGCATAGTCTCCCTACATGGCCATCTAGTTCCATGAAACGATCATCTAGTTTCCAATACCCCCATCTTATTTTTATTATCCTTTCATATTGTACTTGAAATAGTGAGTCATGTCTATGTAGAACTGACTAAAACTCCAGAAAATCAATTATAAATATTAAAAAATCATTCGTATATTTACCTATCAAACACTGGGTGTCACATTATAGTGATTTTTAACAAGCATCCTCAATTTATTTTTTTAGAAAGGTTGATTCCTATAATGTTCATTTTTTAATTTAATCATTTAAAAAAATTAATTTGATAGAGACTCCCATAGAGAAATTTGTGAGACATGTGATGTATGTTATTTGAGGACCAGTGAAATATTATTGAATTTTATTTTTCTAGGGGTTATTGTATGAGGTAATATCCTAAAATGTTTTTAGCCCATTTTTGGCGTATTGTTTCCATAAACTTTGAGTTTATAGAGGGATAAGAAGTATGTGTTTTTGAGTCAATAAGGTTTCCTTATGACTTTTCCATTCCTTCATGTTTGTGGATATTGTTGGGTCAATGAGGTTTTGTTATGACTTTACCAATCCTCATGTTTTGAAAATCAAAAATACCTTATCTCGAGGAAAATTTCATTTTACCCTGTGTTTTACTTTCATAAAGAAAATTTTCCTTCCATAGGAAACTTATCCTTACAATGTTTTTCATTGTTCATTATCTTGTCTAAGTGTAGAGTTCAGTTTCATATCTAAAACCTTGAAATCATATAATACTTAGATAGAGAGTAATATGTTTCCAAGATATGAATTATTACTCTGAGTTCTCTGAATTCAGACTCCAAACTCTTCTGAGTTCTAACTCTGAGTTCTATGAATTCAGACTCCAAACTCTTATGAGTTCTGACTCCGAGTTCTCTAAATTTAGACTCTGAACTCTTCTGAATTTAGACTTCGGTTTTCTAATGAATTCAGACTCCCAAACTTTGTAAGTTCTAAATCCAAACTCTCGGTAATTCTGACTCAAAACCTTTTAATTTTTTACTCTGAATTCTCATGAACTCTGACTCTAAATTTTGTAAGTTCGGGTTCTGAATTATTGTGAATCCTGATTCCTAATTTCCTTGAAATTCAGACTCTAGAATTCTATATAGTTTAGGTTCTGAATTCCTTAGAAAACAAAATCCAAATATCCTTGTATTATAAACACCAAATGTGTTTTTGGTTAGACTCTGAACTTTTATTTTCTTACATTCCAAATATTTGATTTTGGTTATGTGACTATATTTTTTCTTATACTTGTTTTTATTATAAAACTATTTCACGGATTTAGTTACTAACTAATCGTTGTTTGAGTGACACGTGTAAAGGTCCCTCCAAAATTCAAGGAAACATATGACCGTTGGAGGAGGGAGTTGGCCATTGGTGTTCTGCCTATAAATAGGAGCTCATTTGAAAGATCTAAAAACTTTTGATATTGTTCTATGAATCTAGAGATTACTTACTGTTGATGTGATTTCTAGAGAGAGACTTTCATGACTTGTGTGTACTAAACTTCTTGTTCATATTGGCTTCGTGTGACTCCAAATGTTGTTAGTACATTTGAGGGCATCCAGGGATAAGAAGACAGAGGTGTTGAGTACCTTGAAGTTGAGGGCTTCCTTGCTGAGGAAGATAGAGGTGCCTACTACCTTGAAGTTGAGGGCTTCCTTGTTGAGGAAGACAGAGGTGCCGACTACCTTAAAGTTGAGGTCTTGTGGGGATAGCAAGATAGACACTGATCTTCATATCGACGGCTTATCCGGGTGTGGTTAAGACAGACTTTCTTGAAAGCATAAATCAAGGGACCTTTATCCAAGGTTGTTGGATACTGTTCTCTTTAGGTTAAAAGATTTACTACTTGTTACATGTTTTGTTTCAAGTTTTCCACTTCATTTTTATTCTTGAAAAAGTATAACAATCTTATACTTCCTTATACTTGTATACTCTGATTTAGTAAGATTCTATATGCTTTAAGCTGGAATCTTTATCTTTGTAAACTTTTGTTAAAATTCCTTAACGAAACCATCTTTTCCAAAATCACTTTCTCGGGATCATATTTTCAGAATCTACCAAGTGTGTAGAACTAGAGGTTTTTTGAATTTCCTTGTTTAATCATATTAAACATGATCATCTTTAAATTTTCAAAAGGAATTTTTAAAAGTATACAATTCACCCCCCCCCCCCCACTTTTTATATTGAGCATTATTAGAAGCTTCATTCAGTATCTATATCATTTCGATCCTATTTTTTGTATTGTTGAGTATATCATACACTACATACCATCTCAACAATTGGTATCAGAGCAGGTTTCTGAAATACTTATATCACATATATGTTTTCATAGCTAAAGTTTTTCTCTGTTTTATTTTTTCCTTGCTTTGGAATATTTCCTGTGTTTAAAAATTCTTTTTACTAATAAGTTTGTGTGGAAAGAAACTTCTTCAAGAAGGCAATACTCAATGTTGGTTCCATTGACAAACTAAATACAACAAGAACACCTATTTTTTTTGAAAATGATTACGAATATTGGAGATATTGCATGAAGACATTTATTATTAATTCTGGAGTAGATAATTTTGTTATTCTTACTAGAGGTTATAAAATCCCAGACAAGGAAATTAGTACTTTCAAAAATCAAGAAAATCATGAATATCAACTGAACTATAAGGTACGCAATACTTTGATTTGTTACATGACTAGAAATATATAAATCCAAATTTCATCTTGTGAAGCAGCAAGTTGTATTTTGAAGAAACGTGAAGTTACACTCTTTGGAACTTCTAAATTTAGCGAAACTAGAAGATCCATGCTCAGAGCTGAATATCATGGTTTCTGCTTTCCTTATGGAGAACTAACATGTAAGGTGCAACAAATATTCATGACTATTTTTAATAGTTTATAGTCTATGGGTGAGAAATTATTAGATGATGAATCTCTTATTGTTAAGATCATAGATATCATGCCCAATGAGTGGGAATCCAAGAGTACTACAATTGATGAGAACAAAAAGGTTACTCAGATTTCTCTCAATGAACTTTTTGGAACTCTTATTCAATACGAGACTAGAATGAAGAGAGATGATAATAATGTAAAGAAGAGGAATGGGAATGGTAGTGTTACTTTTACTATAACTTCAAATCATATGAAATCCAAAACTCCTGAGAGACTTACAAGATCCAAATCTAAGAAGTTTGTTATACAGTCTGAATCTAGCGGAAGTGAATCTTCAGAAAATGAACTGCCCAATATTGCTCGAATGATGAACAAGATTATTGGCCATAAGAAATTTCAATCTAGATACAAGAAGAAATAAAGGAAATATAATAATGAATCAAAAGTTACATGTAACGAATGTAAGAGAGCTAGACATATAAGACCTGATTGTCCTATTCTTAAGAGAAAAGAAAGAAAGGAAAAACATTTTCAGAGAAATATAAAGAAGTAATACAAAGAAAAAGCTAAGAATGTCTTGAAATCTAATGACACCTGGAGTGCCAGTGGTGGTAACTCTTTTGTTGATTCATCGGATTACAAATCCTCTGGATAGAAGAATCTTGGTTTAATAGAAAGACTACCTATTGACAATCATTTCTTCATGGCTAACGTAAACAATGCTGACTCAATGACCAATGTTTCTTTGAATGAAAATTATAGTAATGATAAATACTATGAATCTTCATATGAAAATTCTTCTTCTGATGAAGATGATACTTTACATACCTAAGAAGAAGTTTCTAGGTTTACTAAGATCATTGACAATGAGAATTCAAAACTCAAAAAAAAATGATTGATAAAGAAAATTCTATAAATACTATTCTTACAAAGGAAATATCAAATCTTTCTAAATATATTGATAAGAAAGGTTTTGATTTCAAAAGTATTTAAAAACCCTGAGGAAGTAAATTTTTATAAAGATAATCTCTCTAAGGATCTAGAAAATTTAATTACTAAGAAAAATGTTTTTGAGCCAAACTCTATTTCTAAAGCTAATGTTTTTGAAGAGAATAACATAGTTATCAGACTGAAATCCGAAAAAAATTTACTTGAGGAAGTTTTTGTCAAAATTTACCTGACGTAATGAAAATTTTGATAAGATTTATTCTCAAATCCGAACTTTAAGAAATAATTCTATATTTGGTTATACTAGTTGTAAACCAATTTTTAGTAAGAATTATTTTTTTCCTCAAAGTACTCCTTTCTACACTAAGTGTTAGTGTGGTGGAAACTGGGAAAAAAATTGTTCCCTAAAAAAACTCAGTCTTTAGGATATCATAAAGCCTCTTTTTCTAAGAAAATGTGGGCGCCTAAAATTTATCTTTCTGAAATTTCCGGATCCAAGAAATTTTGGGTTCTGAAATTCTAACTCTTTTTCTTTCTGTAAAATAGAGAAAGTACCAAAAACAATACATAGTATATGGATAGTGGATGTTATTGACATATGACTGGTAATAAAAACTACTTTGAAAAGATTATCAAGATGAAAGGAGGAAAAGTAACTTTCAGAGATAATTCTCAGGGAGAAATTTTTTGTATAGGTAACATCGTTATTCCTGGGAAAACATTGATTTCAAATGTTATGTTTGTTAAGGGTCTTAAGAACAACCTCATTAGAATAATTCAATTATGTGATGAAGGTTACCTTGTGAGTTTTAGGAATAACAAGTGCTTAGTACCCAATTCCAAGGAAACTTTTATTCTTTCAACCAATAGGCAAGAGAATGTTTACACACTAAACATAGAAGACCATAAGAGCTAAGACCTACCTTGCCTTAGTGCAATGGAAGATCATTATTGGTTGTGGAATAGAAGTTTAGATCATTGTAACCTTAGGAACCTATGCGAACACTAAAAGAAAAGACTAGTTAAGGATATACTAGATCTTAGATTTGATTCTTCAAAAGTTTGTGATCCTTGTCAATATGGAAGGAAATATAAATCAAGTTTTAAATTAGTTGGTGAAGTATCAACCACTAATGCATTACAGTTGGTGCATATGTATCTTTTTGGACCAACTCAAAATGGAAGCATTGGAGTCACGTATTATGTATTTTTCTTAGTTGATGATTACACTATATTTACGTGGGTCTATTTTATAGCAAAGAAATATGAAGATTTTTCTTATTTCAAAAGTTTTAGATCCCAAGTTAAAAATGAGAAAAAACATTCCTTTGATAAATATTCATAGTGATCATGGAGAGAAATTTCAAAATTCTGATTTTGAAACATTTTGCAGTAGAAAAGGAATTACTCATATCTTCTCAGCACCCAGAACACCTCAAAAAAATGGTGTTATTCAAAGAAGAAATAGAATTCTTCAAGAGATAACTAGAACCATGTTTAGTGAGTTATATATAGCCAAAAACTTTTGGGCTGAAGTAGTATGTTCTTCTAGTTATACTATAAATCGAGTTTTGATTAGTCCTTTTCTTAATAAAACTCCTTAAGAGTTTTTGAATGGTAGAAAAACTATACTTTCCTACTTCAATATTTTTGGTTGCAAGGTATTAATTCTGAATACTAAAGATAACATAAACAAATTCCCACCAAAATCTGATGAAGGAATTTTCTTAGGCTACTCCACAACTTCTAAGGCTTATAGAGTTTTCAATAAAAACACATGCACTGTTGCGGAAACAATACATGTTAAATTTGACGAAACTGATCCTTTTGTTTTTAAATGACCCCAACCTACATCTCTGGATGTGTTTTCAAGAACCAATTTTAAACCCTTATATAAGATATTTATGAAACATTTACCCCATAATATTTCCAACCCTATGTTGATGAATAGGTTTTACAAAACCCAAAACAGTTGTTTCATAAAAATCATCCCAGTGATAGTATCATTGGTGATGTAAATATACCTGTAAGGACTGGAAGTTCCTTAAGGAACGAAATATAACTTCTATCATTCCTTTCCTAATTTGAACAAAAAATCACTAATTAAACTTTTGGTGATGTTGATTGGATAAAAGCTATGCAAAATGAGCTGAATGAATTCGAAAGGAATAAATTTTGGACCTTAGTTGAAAGACCTAAAGAAACTTTTGTTATTGGAGTCAAATGGGTCTTCATAAATAAGAGTGATTAAAATGGAATTATTGTAATAAATAAAGTTATATTGGTTTCTAAAGGCTATAATCAACAAGAAGGAATAGACTATGAAAAAGCCTATGCTCCAGTAGCTATACATAAATCTATCTGTATTCTACTTGCCTTTACTGCATTCTTCAACATCAAACTTTTTCAAATGGATGTGAAATTTTCTTTCCTTAATGATTATGTTCAAGAAGAAGTTTTTGTTTAACAACCTCTTGGTTTTGAAGATACAAAACATCTTAAAAATGTTTATAAACATACCAAAGCTTTGTATAGACTTAAGCAAGCCTCTCGATCTTGGTATGATAGACTTACAGGATTTTTGATTCAAAATAATTACATTAAGGGAAATGCAGATCCAACCTTTTCTATAAAGAAAGATAAAAAATGTTTTGATTTTTCAAATTTACGTTGATGACATTATATTTGGTTCAACTCAACAATATTTAATTGATTCCTTTTCGGATCTAATGAAATTTGAGTTTGAAATGAGTATGATTGGTGAGTTAACATTTTTCCTTGGTTTTCAAATTTATCAAAAATAGAAGGAATCTATATATACCAACATAAGTATATTAGATATATTCTTAAAAAGTATGGTTTTGACAACACTAAGAGTATAAGTACTCCCATTGGTACCTCAAATTCACTTGATCTTGATGAAGCTGGGAAACTAGTAGATCAATCATCTTTTAGAGGTATGATAGGAAGTTTACTTTACTTGATAGCTAGTCATCTAGAATTAATGTTTTCAGTATTCTTATGTGCAATATATCAATCCAATACTAAGGAATCTCATATAAAGGTAGTGAAAATAATTTTTCGCTACTTAAAGGGAACCATGGATTTTAAGACTCCTTTATACTTCTAGAAATGATTTTGTTCTAAAAAGTTTTTTAGATGCTGACTTTGGTGGTTGTAGAATGGATAGAAAAAGTACATCTGGAACTTTTCATTTCTTAGGATATTCATTAGTTTCTTGGTCATGCAAGAAGCTACACTTAGTAATACTTTTCGCTGCTGAAACTGAATATGTAGCAGTTGGAAGTTGTTGTGCTCTAGTGTTGTGGATGAAGCATACACTCGCAGACTATGGTATGTGTTTTTCAAAAACACAAATTTTGTGTGATAATACTAGTTCCATTACTTCAGGAAAAAACCCTACACATCAGTCTTGTGAAAAAACACATATATATTAGGCATCACTATCTTAGGGATCACACACTAAAAGAAGATATCATTCTTCAATTTATCGAAACACAAGATCAACTTGATGATATTTTCACAAAATCATTACCCTCCGATAGATTTGAATACATTAAACATAAGTTAGGAATGATAACCATAAGGTAATCTTCCTCATTAAATTTCTATTGAAATCAATTTCCTTACAATAATAAAATCATTTTCATAGGGGGAGTACATTTGTTTGTTATTTTTTTAAAAAAAATTGTAATGAAGTTTTTTTTCAAAAAATTTCATAATGAATATTTTCAAATTTTTCATAATGAAGTTTTTCATAAAAAAATATTAATTATGTTTTTTTTTTAATATTTCATAATAAATTTTTTTTTTCAAATTTTTTGTAATGAAGTATTTTTTTCAAATTTTTCATAATGATGTTTTTCAAAAAAAATGTAATCAAGTTTTTTTCAAGTTTTTCATAATGAGGTTTTAAAAAAAAACTTCATAATGAAGTTTTTCAAAAAAATTCATAATGAATATTTTCAAATTTTTCATAATGAATTTTTTCATGTTTTTCTTAATGAAGTTTTTTTCGTAGTCAGTTTTACAAATTTTTCAGTAATCAACTTTTCTGAATCTAATGTTTTTTAAGAATAACATTCCTCACTACGAATAATTTTCCTAGTAATTCGAAAGGTGTGATTCTTTCTTGAATTTTCATAATCATCATTTAATTACTGGTATTTTCATTTTTTTAGTAAAAGTTTTCAGATTATTTTTTCCATAAATTCGAATATTTTTCTTAAAAACATCAAAAGATTAGATTCTATAAAGTTTTCCTTGAGGATATCATATAAACCATTAGATCTGATCAGAAGTATTTTTAGCCATTGTAATGAGTTTGGAAGATGAATCCTCACTTCTAACACCTATATAGAGGACCCTTGAAGGGTTTTTCCACATTGATCTCACGCTCTCACGTGCTGAAGTTATGACCTTATACATAATCCCATTGCGAACATCTCAAGGTTTTCTCAATTCTGAATTTCTGTAGAAGAATCCTCTCAGAAAAATATGTCTAGTGTCAGGCCAATTCCAGAGTGGCAGGTGTATAGAGAATGTTTGGTGCATCCTAACTTCTTTGCTAAGCATGATTCAATCATTTCGAAGAACATCAAATTTAATGGATGGGAGATTGTGTATCAAAGTCAGGGGATCAAGATTTGGTGTATCTAGATTTGTTTATTGAGTTTTATGAATCAGTCAGTTTCTTTAAGGAAGAAGGGAGACAGATGTTTTCCTTGAAAAGCTATAGAAAGACCTATGCTCTTTCATATACTAAGGCAGCCAGCTTAGTTCGTATTCCATATGAAGGAGAAGCTGAATTCTATTCCCAAAAGTTTCTGGATGACAAAGGAATCTTTGTAAAGGTGAAATATATGGAGTGCCTTAGTCTTACTGATGTCAAGACTTTGAATATTGTTCACCTCTCTACAAATAATCGGATCCATGAATTATGGGTTTAAGGATTTATCATTCTGAGAAAAGGTGATAAGGACACATTGAAGAAGAGTGATATGTACATCCTAGATTTTATAGTGAACCAGAGAAAGGTTAATTTGGTTAAGAATATTCTAATTACGATCGAGAATATCAAGAATGGAAATATGAAGGCTCAGATTATCATGTACCCAGGCATTCTTTCTAATTTGATTATTCGATGCTTAGAATCTTTTAAAATCTTTTACAGTTCAAAATCTAAAAATTGAAAAGTCATGCTAGTCAGGGATGATACTTTGAATAAGATGAACATTGGATTTTCTAAAGACTCTAGAGAATTTTATGACCTACTAGAGGAGGAATCCAAACTTGTTCCAAAGAAACAAGAAGTGGGTGAAACTTCGAGAATGGTTGCAAAGAAGAGGAAGTTGAAAGAAGTAGAAGAAGAAAAGAAAAATAAAAAAGATAAGGAAGCTCAATCCCCACCTCCTAAACCTAAGAATCAAAAATCATATCTTGATGATGTAGTAGAAAAGTTGAGGGAAGACAATCAAAAAAGGGAAGCAGGGGATCCAAGTTTTGGTTCGGATCATGCTGAAGCCAAAACCGTAAAAGAGAAGACTGTCGATGAGCTTGAGAAGAAATCTAATGAAATGAAACAAAAGAAGAAGATGCCTGAGACTGAAATTGTTCAATTCCTTCTAGGGGATACTGAGAAAGAATCAGAGAATATCCCAGAACCAAACTATTTCATGGTAGAATCTTCACTTGAGAATCCGGGGACGAAATTTGTGACTCTGAAAAAAGCCCAAGAAAAATTTTTTGAATTAGAAAAAGTTATAGAAGATGATGATGATGATGAAATCAGTGGTTCCACCGATGATCTCGTAACAAAAGTTAAAGACTTCCATGTGAAAGAAAGTCATGATGATAAATTTTCAATCAGAACATCAGAATAAAAATCTTCAAAGGTTTCTACACCTAGGAAAGATCAGAAAGAAGATGATGAGAAAGCAAAAAAGGATGTGAACAATATCTCTAGGGAAGAAAGTTTTAATCATCATTTTATTCATCCTGAAGAAGCTGAGGCAGGAGCTGAGAAGGAGAAAATAGATGAAGATAGAATTGTTCGGTTGTCTGACTGTGAACATTAATCTTCAGATGAGGAAGACGTTCCGAGAACTGATAAGGGAAAAGAATTAGTTGTTGATACACCTAATAATGCTATCGTGAAGAATAAGGAAGTTGATGGATCTTCAAAGAGGAAAGTTGCTGAGATAGAAAAATATTATTCACCTAGGAAAGTCTCATATTCGGAATCATCATCTCTAGGGCATGATTTCATTGTCCAGTCATTGAAGAAGCTATTTGGCGCCATTCCAATTTTCCCAAACATAGAATCTAGATGCCAGATGCTTCAACACACACTAAATCAGAAATCAGATTCAGTTCCCATGGTGATGGACAAGTGTGTCAAGCTTTAGGATGATTTCAAGAATTTCGTTATTAACTACGATGCCCACAAATGGTCCTATAAGAAAATGGTTGGTTTGTCAAAGAAAATAGTTGAAGATTTGAGATAACTTGATGAGTTCCAAGATATTTTCAAGGAGGATTTTGACATAGAATATGGTAAGATTAAGGATCTCAGGAGTTACTTTGAGAAAAATCTAACTCTTGATCAGAATACTCGGATTCAAGAAATGAAGGATATGAATGGGAAATTGTATTCTGTTGCCCAAATCTGGAAGAGAGAAATAGATCTTCGGATTGAGATAAAAGAAAATATTGTCAAGAAGGAAGAAGTCCTGAAGGCTCAGGCAGAGGCTCTTAAGTCTCAGGAAGAAAGAATCGAGGCTTTAGAGAAGAAAGATGAGGATCAAGATCGGCTTCTTAAGCAAGTAGAAGAAGATCATAAGGAGTTCAAAAAGCTGAAGACTATAGTCAAGAAGTTGATGCTGAAGGAAAAAGAAGTATAACTTTTTTTCAATTTGATCTTTTTTTGTACTTTTATTCCTTGTACAAATTCTTTCTAATAACAATGAAATTTTTGGTTTCTTATCTTTTGGATGTGTTGTACTATTCATTCAGGTAACATAATTTCATTTCCATTCCCTCAAATTCCTTTAGAAAATCACAAAGAGGGGGAAAGTAAAAAATAATACTAAGTAAAGAATAAATATCCCTACGTAAGGGGGAGTTTATCTAAGGGAGAGTTTTCATTACAGAGATATCCATACTCAACATAATAAAAAATCGCATTTCGGAAATCTAGAATACGATCATTAGTGTTCCAAAGCCTAAGGGGGAGTTAGTCGTATTAATCATTTACCATATGATAAGGGAGATAAGTTTTATTTTCAATGTCTAGAAAAATATTTTCTAAGTCCTTATTTTCTTTTTCGTAAGGATTTTTTTACTTTCCAAAAAGGGGGAGATTGTTGAGTCAATAAGGTTTCATAATGAATTTTCCATTCCTTCATGTTTGGGGAGATTGTTGAGTTAATAAGTTTTCCTTATGTCTTTACCAATCCTCATGTTTTGAAAATCACAAACATCTTATCTCAAGGAAAATTTCATTTTACCCTATGTTTTACTTTCATAAGGAAAATTTTCCTTCCTCAATGAAATTTATCCTTACCATGTTTTTCATATATCTTTATCTTATCTAAGTGTAAAATTTTGTTTCATATCTAAAACCTCATAATCATATAATACTTAGATAAAGATCATTATTTTTTCAGGATACAAATTATGACTCTAAGTTCTCTAAATTTAGGCTTCGAACTCTTTTGAGTTCTGACTCCGAGTTCTCTAAATTCAGACTCTGAAATCTTATGAGTTCTGACTCAGTGTTTTTTGAATTCAGACTCTGAACTCTTATGAGTTCTAACTCCGAGTTCTTTGAATTCAAACTCTGAACTCTTATGAGTTTGGATTCTAGATTCTAATGAATTATGACTCCGAACTTTGTATGTTCTGATTTCAAACTCTCATGAAATCTGACTCTGAACATTGTAAGTTCTGACACAGAATTCTCATGATCTTTGACTCCTAAATTTGTAAGTTCAGTTTCCGAATTCTTGTAAATCTAGATTCTTAATTTCCTTGAAATTTAGACTCTGTAATTCTATAGAGATCAGGTTCTGAATTCCTTAGAAAACATAATCTGAATATCCTTCTTTTATAGACACCGAATGTGTTTTTGGTAAGACTCTGAACTTTTATTCTCTTACATTCCAAATATTTGATTTTTTTTTGGTAACCGTATTTTTTCTGAAACTTTATTTTATTATAAAATTATGTCATGCATTCAGTTACTAAAAAACTGTTGATGGAGTTACACGTATACAGGTACCTCCGAAATTCAAGGAAAAATATGACCGTTGGAGGAGGGAGCCTACCGTTGGTGTTGTACCTATAAATAGGAGCTCATTTGAAAGAGCTCATAACTTTTGATACTGTTCTATGAATCTAGAGATTACTTTCTGTTGATGTGATTTCTAAATGGAGACTTTCATGCCTTGTCTGTACCGAACATCTTGTTCATATTTGGTTCGTGAGACTCCGAATGTTGCTGAGTGCATTATAGGGATTCCAGGGATAGGAAGACAGAGGTGCTGACTACCTTGAATTTGAGGGCTTCCTTGGTGAGGAAGATAGAGGAGCTGACTACCTTAAAGTTGAGGGCTTCATTGCTAAGGAAGACAGAGGCACCGACTACCATAAAATTGAGGGCTTGTGAGGATAGCAAGACATACTTTCAAATTCATGTCGAGGGATATCCCTGGTGTTGGTAAGATAGACTTTATTGAAAGTATAAATCAAGGGACCTTTATCCCAGGTTGTTGGATACCCTTCTCTTTGGGTTAAAAGATTTACTACTTGTTACTTTTTTTGTTTCAAGTTTTCTACTACATTTTGTTTGTTGAGGAAAGTATAACTATATTATACTTCCTTATACTTGTATACTCTCATTTAGTAAGATTATATACGCTTTAAGGTAGGATCATTATCTTTGTAAACTTTTGTTAAGTTTCCTTTCAGAAACCATCATTTCCGGAATCACTTTCTCAGAATCATATTTCGGAAATCTAGCAAGTGTATGAAACTAGTGGTTTTGTGAATAACATTGTTTATTCTTGTTAAACATAATCATCTTTAAAAGTTCCAAAGGAATTTTTAAAAGTATACTATTCACCCCCTTTTGTATATTGAGAATTATTAGATACTTCATTTAGTATCTATATCATTTCAATCCTACATTTGGTATTATAGAGTATATCATACTCCACATACCATTTCAACATGTGCGCCATGGTGGGTGGTGAGAGTGATAATGATAGATGTTTTGAACAAGTTATAAATTGTAAAACATTGATTTTTGGGTATATATATCACCAAAATCATATTAATTTGATTTAATAATAGGTATCATCATTGAGAGGACAATGTGAAAATTTCTTATAAAGAGGAGTCCTTCTAAACGAGTATAGCATTGAGTTATTCTTTTGTGGATATAAAATGGTATTTGATGAGTCTTATCAGGGTGATGAAATAAAGTTAATAATGTGTTGTAGCTTATCTCTTCCCCCATATGGGAGGACAACTATTCAGTTTTACCAGTTTGGTAGTGTGAAACACATTTTTTAAAGTGATATTTAATGATAATGGAGTGTCATTAAATAAAGTAGGTGGGATATATTAAAAGGTTATTTTAGAGTTCCCTTTATTCAAGATTAGGGAGGGGTGATGTATGTCTTTAAAGATTGAGATTTATCCAATGAAATAAAAATAGGGTGGGTATTGAGGTTCCATTTGTAAATGAAAAGATGGTTGATAATATAGTCCTCATGTGTTGTTGAATATATTGTAGTAAGGGACAGCTCCTACAGGTATTCAGACAAAATGTTTTCAAGGATAAGGAGTTAACATAGGGTTGATATTTGTTTAGAGAAAACACAAATTAATAGTGTTGTGGGTATATCAACCTATATACTATATAATATTAGTGGAATCAACAATAGCTTTAATTTCATTAAAATCAATTGAAACAAAAACATTCCTAAATATTTAGTTGGTTTTCGACTTGGGTATAATTATTAAGTGAAGGAAAATATGATGAACAATGATGAATAGATCGGGATGTTATATAAGGATATCGAAAGGCGTCTGAGATTTGGTATTGGGATTAATAGGTAAAGTTATATGTGGTATTTCTATGTACTAATAATAATAAAATTTAATATGATCCTCATGATTGATTAAGTAACTCATTATTTAAAATGAATTTACTAATATAAATAATATATACAATTTATATTCTCTGACAATTATTTTAATTTTTTTGTAAGAGTGGTAATGATACAATCTAATAAAGAATTATTATTACATAGTGTAGATTTTATTTACAATAACATTTTTATATTTCAATCATTGATGATTTTAATCAACATGGGGTCGGATTTTCTAGGGAGAAGGATTATATTGATTGATTTTTAATGAAAAAATATAGGTTTAATGAAGATAATTTTCTGGTCGAAAAGGAGATAAAAATGAATGATTTACAAAGAAACACATATCAAGAGAATACTGACTATGATTTACAATTGAGGAACCCCATGTAGAATATTTTTTATTTTAGGAAAAAATATCCTTTATCATTTTTAAAAGGGATGATTTTTGGAAATTCTACAATGGAAAATGGGATGGTCTAGAGAAGTTTTTATTAGGGGTAAATCTTTTACCATAATTCAAAAATTATAATTTGATAGTATGTTCTTATATAGGATGGTTCACCCTACCATCCCCATGTAGACAAGGGTTATTGTGAAACATGTGACTTCATTGGTGAACTTATCACTTCACACAATGTGTTAGTGTCAAGTTCTTAGTGGTGACATTAATTTCTCATTGAATTATTTATCCAAATTAGTTCATGCATATGAATGAATAGGTTTTAAAGTAGGTTAGAGTAGGTCTCCAAATAGGTATGATCTAAATAATCAATCCAAATATGTGAGATCTAACAAACACATCTATTCACTGATCATATGTGATGTGGAACATATATTCGATTTAGTTGGATTTGAATGATGATATTAAATACAGAGAAATATAAAATTTCTAGATTACATTAAAATAAATTCAAACGGGTATGATAAAAAATATAAATCCCCTATTCTATGGCAACAAAATTAAATCTATATTTTATAGAAAATTAAATTTAATCAACTATAATCACTCATGGTCTCTCAATAAAAATGATATTCATTAAAATGTACTCTATAATCATTAATGGGGATTTTTCAGTTCAAAATAATAAATTCCATTTCAATAATCTATTTATTTCAATTCTTCTTAAAGGGTTAACTTTCACTTAGTACATGTGTAGAGTAAAAAATCATGATTTTAACAAAAACAGAATTATATTTCTATCTATTATATTATTAATTTGGTGTGGGTGAATATATTCTTATATGAGAGACATAATAACATGCCACATCCAGATTCATCTAATACTATCCTAAATAAAAAATGCACTATTATACATCTATGTATTTAAGAAACATAAATGTATATTATGATTATATATATATAAGCACATAATAATGTGATTAATATGAAAACATATAATAGAAACTACTTTACGATGCATAAAATAGGATTAAAATTCTTATTCAAATATTAAATGTCACGTATATTCTATCAACATAGAATCTTGTTCCATTTTAAGTTTATCTTCCCCAAGTTTCATATACAAGGAAATAATCAGATAAAAATGATCTCATGTGTTGAGGACACATAATTAATATTCTCCCTATGTCTCTCTTCAACTGATATACATATTTTCAAATGAAAAAGGTGACTTGGGATGCTTTAGTGAAAATTTATATTATTTTTTTAACAGTATAGAGATTCTGATTTGATATATTCCATCAGAATATATCTGTTTTCCATATTTAGGTCTTTGATATAGAATAAAAAACATTCACCGTATAAAATAATCTGAAAGTATTTTATTTCATAAACACAAGAACATTACATATCAAGGGTAAATATAATTTATATAATTGAATGCAGTAAAATGGGATAATTATTAAATAAACTATAATATCATGAATTCTATATTTTAAAATATCATGATATACTAGAATTATTAATATTGAAATCAAAATATTCAAAAAGAATCATACATTTGTAATATAGATGGACTTTTAAAAATATGGATTATATATAATTTATAGGATATTATGTGAATGATGAATAAAATAACTATGATGTTTTTATTAAAATTATAAAACCGTAATTATAGTTGAAAAATCACCAAACCATTAAGAGTTGTAACATGAACATCAGCAATAATAAAATTTCCATTAGAATTATAATTTGTTAATTATAGTATTAATGTTTTCATTAGAAGAGTAACTAAACAAATAAAAAATAATTCCAAGATCTAATTAATTTTTATCATGAATAAATAAATTAGATAAAAATATTGTAATTTCATAAAATTAATATTCAAACAATATATTGTATTAAAGTATAAATGTATTTTTTATATTGTGTATAATAACATATTTTGTTAAACTATATAATTTTTATATTTATAATTATAATTACATGTGATAAAAATTATTTTTTAAAAATTAATATTATATTTAAGATTCTCATGTAAAAACATATCCAAAAGTTATTTTTCGATAATTTTTTATTTTTTGAAATTTTGGTTAAATAATTGTAATCAATTTTCGAAAATAATTAAATTTTATAATGTAATATTGATGAAATAATGAATTGAAAAATATTAAAATTTTTATATTTTAATAAAATAATTATATAAATAAATAATTCATTTCAAAAATTTATTTATAAACCTTATATTAGAAATTTAAATTCTCTAAATAGATAAAACATACAATAAATTATTTTATATTTTTTATCCATTCATTTTTTTTAATATAATTTTTTTTTGTAGAGTTATAAAAGTAAAAAGTTATGTTATTTTATCAACATTTTATTAATAATGTGTAATATGACCGATATTTCATGTTTAACATTGGAAATATAAATTTATTAAATATTTTAGTTAGTAAATTACCCCCCCCCCCCCCCTCTATTATAAAATCATTGCCTCCCTTTCTATTAAAAATCACTTCTCAATCAATAAAATCGTCTGAATTGCTAACCTATTACATATTTATAAGTCATTATAGAAATTTTTTCATGTTTTAACTTCATTTACCACCAAACCATCAAATCATTGAGGTGTTAGAAAATGTGTGACTTCAATGAAAAATAACTATTTCTCATGTTTTTTTGTTTCACTTTAATCATTTAATTAGTATATTTCCATGATCCTCATTAAAAACACACCCTTAAATTGTTAATCGACATATCAACATTATAATTAGCATAGTAGGATAATACGAAACTTTTATTCACAAAATATACGCATTATCACTCCCCCCCTCTGTTTGATACGTCCCATTAAGGGTTTAATTTATATATCAACAAAGACATTTTAAATCCATTTATTTTCAATAAATTCATATATTATTATTAAAGAAGTTATATAATTTATCAATAATTAAAATATTTAATTATATAAATATAGAAATATTTTTTAATTGGTATCTAATACTTAATAAAAACAATGAATTGAAAATTTAAATGATAAATTTTAAATTAACATGTCTTCAATCTATTCTATCTTCAATGGAATAGTAGTATATAGTTCAATGACTTTAATTGATAAATGAATATAATATAATTATATATTAGTGGTTTTATAAACACATTTTAAAATATTCAAGCCCTAAACAAGATGAAAAATATGACTTATGGTATGAGGACTCTCAAAACTAATACTTAAATTTATGCATTTTTCACCTATTTCACTATACATTAAACTTGTTTAATTCAGAACATAAATATATTCTATTTTAAATTTACCTTTTCTCTTTGAGGGGATTTTGATAAACTCGTTATGTTGGGATGAATTCTTGAGGAATTCAATTATTTGATAAACCATATATTTTAGAATATATAGTGGGTTCTTCAAATATGTTTTCTTCATTTTACATTGAATTTTTATCATATATATGTCAATGTAAAATGAAAAAAATCATTTTTTCAGTATTTTTAGAGAAACAAATATTCATTAACATATGCCTTTAGATTTAATTATCAAAACCCTTAATTTATTATTTTTGGTTAGTGATTTTTTATGATTCCTTTCTATATAGAATACAATATTAAAAAATGTTTATAATGTGAATGGTGGGATTAAAATTATATAACCCTTTAATTAATTGGCTAAAGTGACATATCTCATGAGATGACTCTAATGTATTATGATGATTCTATCTTTCTTAAAATTTTATTAAGTGATGATTTTTATACATATGATATAGATTATCCAGATACAAGATTTCTTCAATTTCAATACATTTACTTTTTCCACATATTTTATGATGTTTCATTATAATGTATATGACACATTCCATGACTCTCAAAATATTTTAGTACACTTATGATGATATTCAAAAAAAAAATTGATACAATGACGGGGATTATGATCAAATATATATTATTTGATTCATTTATCATGCTACTTACCCATCAACCCTCCGCTTACATTACCTTTAGGTTACACTTCTATTGATTTTTGTTCTAAGGTGATTAAAAGTAAAATTGAGGACAGGGAATTATATTTATGGGCTATGAAGAAAAATTTAAATAAATCTTAATAATTTTATTTATTTATTTTATATCAACACATTTTTTCCAAGATATTAAATCAATAAATTTTTTTATTTTATTAACATGCATTTTTTCCCAAAAATGAGGAAAAAATACATAATAAAGGAATGCGTCAATATATTTGGTATAAAATAATGATTTAGTTAATTTGAAAATTATGCTAGTAAACTATAAGCTATGATGATCTTATAGATCCCATAAGATAAAAAATTAGGATTGATTTACACATGGGAATAAGTTATTAACCATGATTTATTAATAAATGGTTTTTATAAAATTTTCTATTTATAAAAATAGTTTCAAACATCAGAAACTAAGAGAAACTCGATGTGATATATATTGATAGAATTGTTTTAATAAAATTCCAAATAAAATGGAAGGAATATTTTAAAACATCATTAAGGTACTCACCTATATTTCCCAACTTATATACCATTAATTAAATCATATAGAATGATATCTTTCACTAAGGTGGGTGAAAATATCCCTTTATTCCTTTATGATCCAAAAATTATTGACATTTAGTCGACATTCCAATCCAATTATTATGGAATAGTTGAACATCCCCTTAAAAATATATTTTTACAAGATTCATTATTCTGATATGGAAAATTTTACTCTTGTTTAAACCATTTAGAAAGAGATTATAATAAATAGTTTGCATTGATGAAGAATACAATGTTTAATGTTGAAGTTGAATTAATGTAGTGTAAATACATAAATAAAACAAATATTGACATGTATTTCCCATTAAAAATTTATAAAAATATGGAGAGTAAATTTAGGGAGCATATGAAAAAGAATAGTGACTTTTTCATACCATATTAGGAGAGTATCATTATACATTAATGCTACACCACTATCATGGTAATAAATTATTATCGATAAATATATAAATTATTTATTGTTAAAAAAAATTAGTTATCCTTAAATAAGAGAAATTAGGAAATATAAACCTATTTTACATTGTGTTGTCAATATAGAGACAGATTTAGGATAATTTTTCCATTTAAATCTAAATAGTAAACTATTTATGAAGTTTTCAAATAGAGGGTCAAATGATAAAAGTGGTAAGAAGATTAAACCATCCATACGAGAAATATTTGATATAGGAATAATAGATATTTCATTGACACAATAAGGATGTGTATTATGTGTATAAAGGAGGGAAATAAATATCCTGAATACAAATGGTACATTAATAGGACACATGATTCAATTGAGAAAATAAAGGTACCTCTCAATGCACCACTAAGGGACAAATATATTAACTCTAAAGAGCATGGGAATTATGAATGATAGTGCACCAATCTAAGTGTATTTCAGGGTAATCAAAACTTATTTCTATGTAATCCAAGAGAGTAATGGAATGTGAACTTCATCACCACCATTGAGTTGGAGAAACTAAATGTTGTAGTCAAAGAAACACTTACTAATCACACATGGATGGTGAATGATTTTTTTGATCTGGGTTTTACACATTCAATTATATCCTATATTTTTTCCAGAATAATTCAATCACCTCTATTAAACCATGATATTGAAATATCTATAAAAACAACTTGAGTTAAAATGGATGAAACCCAATTATCATAATCCTACCCTGTTAGAACATATAGGTTGAATATCCTAGAAGATATTATAATCATTCAATTTGTACAATTTGATTTGTTGTGGTAAATGATTAAATCTAATTATATATCAATCACATAGACATGTGGCAAAATAAAATATATTTCTCTATATGGTACCATCCTATAATACTTTAAAAATAAGAAATATTAAAAATATCTATTCAAAAAATCCGGATATGGTAAATGTGTTGATAGAAAATAAATACAAATATCTTACATATTATAAAAAAAAGAAAAAATAATCCTCGAATCCATTCCTATGGTGAGAGAAAATAAATATGTATTTCCTAAATAATTTCAGGGACATACCTTATATGAGGAGGAAGTGTTCTCAATAGAACCTATCCATGGAGATACACCAATATATAAGACTCCATAGAGGATGATATCAATATAAATATATGGGTAAATGAATAAAATTCAGGAGAATTGTGGGAAACTGTTCATACTCCCTAGTGAATCTTTATTGGGTTCCCCAATACTCTTTTTTATGAAAAGAGACAGTTCAATTAATGTTTTTATCATTTAGCATGATTCGTACAGGGACACTATATATAATTAATATCAATTACCAAATATTAATGAATTTTTCAGTCAACATCAATGATATTAACAAATTAAAATGTAGAATTTAATTGTGGATACCAATAGAATAAGGTGTCGAGTGAATATGTTATATATATATACCACATTATACAAATATATTGAGATCATTATTATCCCATTTGTAAACAAAAATATTGATGTTATTTTTATTGACATTATAGTTAACAACACTAACTCAAGTACAGTATGTTTGGAGTTTATATTATTAAATCGGTAAGAGATACAATATATTTCACCATGGAGGGTCAATTACTTTTTCAAAAACTAGTTACATACTTGATTACTATAGTAAATTATAAATTCAAAATAAAATAATAATAAATATTTTTGATTTCATGAAATCATTCAATGAATCCTTATATATATAATAGTGGATGGAAAACACCTGATGATTGAGTTAATATTCCCAATAAGAGTTATATATTGTATAAGATATCATGTGTAAATAATTAATAATCATTAGGGCCGAGTGGATAATCAAGGCACATGACATTCAGTAAAAAATGTTATTTACATGTATATCATTCAGAAATATCAGCATATAAATGAAATAGATAATAGAAACTAAATTCCTAATAATGTATATTTTAAATCCATATATTCATGATATTACCATAGAGGCTTTATCCAAGATTCCATGAATCTAATAATCAAGGTTGTGGCAATGACATTCTTAATAAATATGTAGTTGTAAATCAAATAACAATCTAATATGTTATGACTTCTGTTTTGTCTCATGAGACCCATAAATACATTGGGGGACTATATTTTACTAGGCTCCACCTATCACATTCAAATCCATTTTATTTCTCATATATTTAATTATAAATATAATTCATTCGCAAATTTCTTAATAAATCAGAATTTATCAATATTGAATCAAGAATATGGAATATTTCCACAACCAATGAAATAACATCCCTCATTAAAATAATTTAATCAATACCATATATAAAAATTGTAAATAATTTCTACAATATCAACATAGTAGAAATTATTCCTAATAAAACTATGATACATAAAATATTGATAAGGAGGAGAAAATAATTTTGGATGAAAAGATGAAGAGTGATTACGAATTTCATCATGAGAAAGTTATTGAAAAAATCCATAAATCAGTCAAGGATAAATGTGGACCATAAATTAATTTGAGATGAATATATAATATTAAAACATATTCATTAAAAATATAAATGAAAAAGTAAGATTTTAAAAAAACATCCTTCAATATTTGTGTTAAAATGGATTTATAATTCACTTTCGAAATCATTTTATTTATTTTATGAAAATCGTGCATATTTTTCATAAAAAATTAAATACAGCATCCAAGAATATTGAGAAAAATATTTTATTTTATTTAAAATAAACATGAAAATTTTTTAAGGGTTTTCAATAAATAATAATGGCTATGATGGTGGTAATGGTTGGTCAATTAGTAAATATTAAAAAAACATTCATTTTTCACTCTTGTAAAAATATTAAAATAACCCATACAAAAAATATTGAAAATATTCAATTTTAAAAATAGTAAATAATGTGAAAATTAATTTAAAATAAACATTGTTGATGCTCCTTTCGTCACAGAATCTCATGATTGGAAAAGGGGAAGATATGAGATTAAAATGATTCGACCTTTGAAGAAAACATCAAAAAAATCGGCAAAGGGATGAACAAAGAGAAATTTTCAAAATGCCGCGCAAGTTTCCCCACGGTCGTGCAAGTCCACTTGCGCGACTCACTTGGCGCGCAAGTGACTTGCGCGGCCTAAGTGATAACCGCCCGGTAACCGCTCGGGGTCTTCTTCTGCCTATAAATAGACCCTGTGGGCCCCCCATTCGGGAGGGATTTTTTCCAGAAACTCAGATTCAAGCTCTCAATGCCCAAGTCTCTTCTCAAAGCTTCTGGAACACTTATAAGGTAATTTCTTACCTAGAACAGAAGATCTAAAGAGAAGGAGGAAGGCCTAAGTGTTGAAATGCATCAACACTTGCGCGCCTGAGTGGCTAGCCCTTAAGGGAAGTGGCCACACTTGCGCACCACCTTTACTCCTTCGATAGAACTTGAGCGTCCCTTTACTAGAAGAACCTCAAGAGGATTCTAAAGGCTTTAAGAAAGAGTCACTCAAGTATTTTAATGCTGGTTGAAAATCGTGCAAGTACCCACATGTCGCGCAGGTATACCTGTGTGACCAATACTTGTGCGCCCACGTAAGAATTGTTCGCCTTTCAAGACTTGCACGCCCCTGCCGTTTTTTTTGGGTGCCCATCTTGCCCATTTTACCACTCTTAAGTCATTTCACCTTTCCTATTCAAGATTCAGTCTTCAAGATACTCTTCAAAGCCATTTATGGTATGATTTCTTGATTTGACTTCATTATTTGAAAGGAATTCTGTGGAATATCTCTCAAAACATAGTGATTTATACATCTTTATGTCACAAAATATTGAGAGTTCATTCATTCAACCTCATCCTTTAAGATGAGAGAATCCTTAACCTGGGTCTCCTTTTCAGGAATAATCCCCAGTTATAAGTCCTTTAATCTGGGCATCTTCCTCAGGAGTAAGCCCAAAATTCTTAAAATTCCCAAACTTGGGCATCCTCTTCAAGAGTAAGCCCCAAACCATAATTCTCTTAACCTAGGCCTCCTTTTCAGGAGTAAGTCCCAATCATAATCCTTTAACCTGGGCTTCCTTGTTAGGAATAAGCCCCAGCCATAAATCTGGGCTTCCTTTTCAGGAATAAGCCCCATGTCCCCCGAATTATCTTTAACCAGTCCTAAATTACGTTTGATATTTGATTCCTTCTCAGGAGTAAAACCCAATTATCAATCCTCTCCTAATTTTGGGTTTCCTTTCTAGGAATAAGTCCCAAGTTAGAGTATTTAAAATCTCTATGAAGCACATATACCTTTATGGACCCTATTCCTGGATTTTCTCCCTAAATTAAATCCTAACCATCATTTATCTGGGCAGTCATACATACATAAGCCCCAAACCATTTCTTATGATTACATCTTTCATGTCCCAATTGTATATATTATTACCAATACCTCTTGTTTCTCACACCGAGCATGACTCACGTGAGCTTAGAGGGTAAAAGTAATTATGACATCCTTCTTTGAGCCATTAATCATTAATATCATACTCTATTTCTCGAACTACGTGGGTTCTGATTCCTTTCCCAAAACAATGGATACGTAGTTAGCCCATCTGCGGGTTCGATCCCAACTTTGAAATAATCCATGTCCTTTTGAATGACGATAAACTTCAAGTGCCCCACTGAGTGGCTTTAAAACCATCCTGGTCATCATAATGACCAAGAGACTTTTATATAAATGTTTTGAAGGATACCATTGACCAAGAATCTCTAAATAGATACAGATGATTCTCTATTGATGAAGAACCTAGAATACATATAAAAGATTCTATAAATTTCTTACATATGTAATCATTGATTGTTAAAACTAAAGGAAAGCTCATTTTTTACTTAGTAATGTAATAAGGATTCACGAACATAACTTAAATCTATAAAGAGAGTCCCATAGTAGACAATAATTCCCCTCAAAAAGGTGTGATGAGTTTGACCTCCCATCCTCTCGGCCAATGCAAATTCCTAAGCCTCATTAGTCCACAAACTAATGAGCGCCTACCTTTGGAAAGTAGGTCCAAATGGATGTGTAATCATTGGATGATTTCGGTTCTATGAACAAACCCTATAGAAACTGATCGGAAGGTTTGAATCTCCCATCCAGGAGGTCATCCCCGAATTCCGAGGGAAACAAAAAATGGTGAACCCGATGTGAATCCTTAACCAAATTAAAGTGGTGTTTTACCTATTTGTTAAAGCCCCTATTTAAAAGTCAATAAGAGGGCTAACAAAAAACAATCATTAACATATGTGCTCATCCAAAGGATGAAGTGGCTGAATTTATCTTGATTACGTCTGTTATATCAAACAAGAACTCTTTTCCAAGATCTCATGTATTTCTATAATGGCTACTCTCAAATTCACACTTGTGAATACTGCTGCTGCAAATACCAATGCTGCTATTCCTACTGGATCGTCATCTGCTCAGAGGATGACATCACCTACTCAGCGTCTTCAATGCTGGGTATCAAATGCGCTGGTTAAGGAGTACCGTCAACACGGTACCATCCCAACTCTGGATGCTGCCCGACAGGCCCTCCAAGTGAACAACTCACACAGGTCGTCCGGACAACGACGACCAGTGATCAAGAGGCAGGCGGTGCTGACTACCGTCTCCAACTGTTTCGGGTCGTTATCCCCAGAACGCAATTTCCATTCCCTCCCTTACTCTGAGGAAGTGAATGAGCAGGTCCCTCAGGACCTTAATCCAAAAAGACAAGAGTCCTTCCCTAGGGCTCCCATCAACAATCTCCTCCAGACTCGTGCGGTAGTGCGCCCTCAACATGATGAGGGTACCAACTCCAGCCGTTCGGCTCATGTTCTTCGAACCCGAGCAGGCAAGACAAACCGCCAGAGGCGGAATCCGGTTAACAATGGGCAGGTTATCATCCCTGCCATCTCCGAATAAGTCCACCAACCTAACTTGGTGGCGAACAACGAGCAGGCACACACACCTGCCCGTTTTAATTCCGTTATCCAGTAGACTCGTCTGGCAGCATCACGCCAATCCCGCCAGGAAATTCTGGCAGAGTACTATAGGAAGGAACATACAGCTGCTTATACATCATCAGTTAGTCAGCAAGCTCATCTGACTACATATGATGGATCTCGTCTACCGTGTCTGGTGAAGTGTAATCATCAGGCATATACACTTGCTAATACAAATCAAGCCTACCAACAGTCTCTCTTGGTAGCGCACGGAGAAGTCAGTCGGAAAGCCCCGACGACAAACAGGAGGCAGAATCAACTCTCTGCCCCCACACTTGGGTACTGTCAGGATTCACTGATAGGAAAAGGAGGACACGAGCAGGGACATACACCTACTCCAAGCCTGGAATGGACGTATATCCCCATTCCGGCAGCTGAAGTCACCAAGCATATTTTGTCAATGGTGAAAGAGAAGAAGAAAATTCCTGCTCATATTCTGGATACTTTCCAGGATATCATAACAACTTCAGTATCATCTTAGGGAAAGACATATAAATCTATCACTAGTAGTGGAGTGACACATCAAAGATTCACTCCGGAACAGACACACACATCTGTTCCAGTCCAAGAGGGTTATGGGGCATATTACCTCATATCATACGGACAACCAAGTCAGGCACATACACCTGATTTGAGTGGAGATCGTTAGCCTAACCTGACCATCTTTTCTGATTAGGCACATACACCTGCTCAGAGTAACCACTTTCATCAACAAGTTGTTTCCAAAGCGAGTAAGATGGCATCTAAGAAAAAGATCTACCCGGAACAGTCAGGAGATCGAAGGCCAATCTGTGACAAGGCCTTGCTTGATGCCAGTGTTCTTGAAGCCCTCAGACATTTATCTGTTGGAATTCAAGATTCTACTCCCTCAGTTCCCAATAACGGGAACATTAATTCCAAAAGTCTTCAACAGACACTTTCTCATGAAGGCTTGCTTCGTGAAAATTCGGTCAATCTTGAAGTTTCATCTTCAGATGAGAGCCACAGGAACCCTCTGTGTGGTCAGAAGACCAAGGATCAAGATATCTCATCTTTTGCTGTAACCCATTATGGTGGTCCTCCCCATGATGATGAACTTCGCTGCAAAAGTCCTCTCCGCAGTAGTGATTCACATTGCCTGGAAAATACTCGAGTGGACTATGTAGTGCCGAGAAAGCCCTCTTATCTTGAGGTAATTGCAAATGCGAAACCAGTCATGTCTGATGCTTTATCGCTAACAAGTGAAATAATTTCTTAATCGGAAGATAGCCCAGGGTGTAGGTCATTCTCCGAACCACCCCTAAGTCATGCATCTTCTAGTTTGATCAATGATGTCTCTACCAATCTTGTTGAATCCGATGAAGCAACAAGGAAACACCAACTCTGGTCAAAACAGGTAGAAGAATCTTCATTTAATGATAAATAGGAAATTCTGAACATGAGAAAAAAATTGGCAAAAGGTGAGGTACCAGTCATGTTTTGGCCTTTGGCTGACTCCCAGTACGACATTCCAAAGATATTGACGGATGATGGAATCCATGATATTTGTCTCAACATATGGAAAACTATTTGTCAGTTGAAGAAGAAGGTATTATCTTATGATGAATATGAACATCATATTAAGATAAAAGAAGGGCTACAACGTCAGATTGATTTGGCATCTCTATCAGTCTCTCGGTATCCGAAGGCTGAAAAGCAGCAGAGAACCCTTCAACGTTCATGCCTTGGCGCACTAAGAAAATTGGGTCAGTTAATTGTCAATGCTCTATCTGGTGTTCATATCAGAGGATGGGGTGTTCACGGAGCACTACATTTCATAGTGCTTTCCAATCAGCAAAGTCCGCCGAAAATGGTCTCATGCAATGTTATTTCCCATGGCCGACCACAGTCAATGGGATTTGTTTGTAATCAAAAGTTTGCTCAAGAATGGGCTTCAACTAGTTCCTCTCAAAGTCAATCATATAGTGATCAAGTTGTTGAATTTCTCCTACATCAAGCAGGCGAGAATATTGCACAAGCCACTCGTATGGAGCAAACACATCATCAATTGATAGAAATTTCGGAAATCATCCAACGGTCTGTTGAACCAGGTGATAAAAGTGGATATAGGTTAATGCATCCATCTAATTTCCGAACTAAGGTTCGCAAGACCAAGAGAGATTTTAAGAAGATCTCAGACATATCATGTCAAGAGACACCCCATCTTGTCAGACTGGTGACTTCTTTAACCCAACCCTCAGATTCAACAAATGGGATTCGAGGAGTTGAGTGGAAATAGTAGGAACATCCCCAGTTCACAAGACTGGGGACTCTTTCAAATCATCAATCCCCTCCTCAGAGAATGTCGGTCTTTTCTCGATTGGGGAAGAAGCCGCAAGAGGAACGAAGAGCCAAAATATCAGGAGATTCCCTCCATGTTATAACTCGTCAAGAAGTTCCTAAAATATTGAATCAACAAAAGGCAATGTCTCATCAAAGACATGAAAGAAGACAATATCAAAGAAATGTTGATAGAAGGGATGCGATGCATTATGCATCAATCAATGTAATCAATGCCATTTTTGCTAATCCACCAGAGGAGGTTCACTCAGGGGACTCGGATGAAGAGCGTCCTGCTTGAGAAAATGTACGCACCGATACAAATGAAGAAGGTGTGCGTACACGAAGTCAAAGGATTACTCAGAACCTAGGTAATCCACTTCCCTCTCTCAAAAAGGTATCTAACAAAGGGAAGGGAAAGAATCAGGTTACATATCCTTCCTCTGGAGAAGGTCAATCACTCTCATTAGAGCAAAGGTTTGCAAAACAGGAGGAAGAAATGAAAGAATTAAGAAGGTTGAATGAAAAACTACTTCAGAGTAATCTTCTTCTTAAAAATGCTGGAGTCCGACAGCCAAAGGAATTTGTTGCAGTTACTGAGATGGATCAGGAATATCCTCCTTTATCAGTACACCCTCAGAAGTCTAATCCTATGGGTCAAGTGCAACAATGGTTGGCAGCACTACCATCAGTTGCAGCACTAACCACCACGTCTTTCCAAGCTCTATTCATTGAACCTACCCAAAACCAAGTTCAACCGGATATTTCTCAAAAGTTAATAACTAATATTGAGTCATTAACAGCTCGGTTAGAAACTATGGAAGGGAAACGGGCGCAAGTTCAACCTGAAAAGAAAGTTTACCCTGAATGGGTAGATTCAATTTCTCCTCCATCCAGTTTTGGAAACCCTGTTTTCTCTACTTTTAATGGATCAAGAGACCCTGAACAACATTTGACACATTACGTTTCTTGTTGTGAACCTATGATGGGAACTCTAGAACAGCAAGAAGCAGTGAAACTCAGATGCTTCGTGAAAACCTTGCAAGGACCAGATTTTTTCTGGTATACAAGCTTGCAATCTCGGTCAATCATCAGATGGGAGGATCTTCGCCAAAAATTCCTTCTTCAGTTCAGCTCAACTTTTCCAAAAACGACAGTTTTCGATCTTACTAACTGCAAGCAAAGGGAGAATGAAAGAGTCTCTGATTTCATTTCTCGCTGGAAGGGATTAACATATTCCTTGAGTTTAGCACTTCCTCAGGAGGAACTGTTGCCAATCTGTGTGGCAAATTTTCATGACAAATTATGCACGCCATTGATCCCTGTGAAATACACAGGAGGGTTTCGAGATCTTACTTCAATCGCTCAACAGATTGAAGATTCCCTTATACAGGCTAAGGCTAAATCTCATGTAATTCCATCAGCTCCAGGAAGGAGAATGGGTAAAGCGGAAACTGCTACAGTTATGCTTAAACAAGCGCCTGTACCTATTTCTACTTCAAAACCTTCATCTTCTCGAAGAGCTCCACCTCCTGAACTCCAAAAACAAAGGTCGTTTCGTCCAATTGATCAAAAAGATCAACGATGAAAACAATTTGAGGATTTGAAGAGTAAAACATACTCTTTCCGAAATGAGAAGGTTCCTGGTTACTTCATTTCAGCTCTGGAAAATAATTTGGTTCAATTACCAGTGCCCAAGAGGCCATACAAGGAAGGATATGAAGACCGTCCCAATTATTGTCCCTTTCATCAAATGTTAGGGCATCCCATCGAGGAGTGTTTTGTCTTTAAAGACCTCCTGCAAAAGATGGTCAACTTGGGACAAGTCAAGTTGAAAGGTTCTTCGACTCAGGTAGCATGTGTCACTGCTACAGTTCCAGAGGAAGAAGGTGAATGGCAAGAAGTCAAAAGTAGAAATGCACAGAAGTATACTGATTGGATGGTCAGAAAGACAATCAATCGGACTCATGCCATTTTGCAAACACAATTAAAGAAACCAATTGTGTCTTCTACCATGAATATTGCGGTAAAACCCTCTTCATCAGAGGGAAAATCCTCAAAGAAACGGCTTGATTCAAAGAAGAAAAAAGAATCAGAAGAAGATGAGTATGTGTCAAAGCCTAAATTTTCTTTGACTCTGGCAGACTTTATGCCCTCTACTTCAAAGCCACGGGCACCGCCCCATCAAATGGCACAGCCTAAATAGGCTAATCAGGCAGAGTCTTTATCAGACGAAGAATTAATCTTCGGTTTTGTTAATATGATTCAATTAACAGATCCATATTCCAGTCTTGATGAGCCTGAATTCCCTGTATCAAATAAGGGAATCCGAGGAAGTTTTAGAGGTTTAGGATACAGGGGAAGACATGGATCTTTCCGAAGCCACTACTCTAATTCTACCCCTGCTAGCACTGTGTATGCAGCAGAAACTCGTGGTAGAGCCCTTCAGCAAGCTCAAAAAGAACAAGCAAGTTATTCTGCCAATGGCCAACTCAGTTTTGGCACAGTTATTTTGGAAGACCGATTAAAGGTTCCTTCTTCTTTATCTCAGCAATTAAATGGATCTAATCAGTCTAATCTTCCAAAACCAAGGATGTTGCCAACTTCTATCCCAATAAAAGATGCATCAGCTTCCAAAGCATCTTCTTCCAAGGTACCTGCTAAACCGCATATTCCTGTTGGGAAACGCAGACCTCTAGATCAAAAGTATGATATATTGAAACACTTGGCCCAAGTACCAGCCAAGTTATCAATTTTGGATGCTTTGAATATGTCAAAAGATCTTCGGGAAGCATTCATCGAAGCTTTGTCAAGTCCTCATGAGTTTGAAGCTGAAATTGCTGCAGCTGAAGTCTATAACATAGAGAATAATCCTGCAGAATGCCATGCAGTGATATCTTTTACTGATAGAGATGAAGATGATGTTGTGAATGGGCACATAAAACCTCTATACTTATCTGGAAAAGTCAATGATGTAGATATCTGAAGAGTTTTCATTGACAATGGTTCAGGAGTCAACCTCATGCCCATTCATACACTTCGTCGATTGGGCCTCATGGAATCTGATTTATCTCCTTCTACCATGATGTTACAAGGATTTGATAAAAATGAACAAGAACCACTGGGTGATGTTACACTCAAAACTCAGTTTGGAGATCTTGTATCCAATTCGGATTTCATGATTGTTGACCAAGACTCAGCTTTCAATGTCTTGCTTGGAATACCCTGGCTACATCAGCATGCAGCTATCCCTTCATCATACCATCAATGTCTTAAATACTGTTTCAATGGTAAAGTTGGAACATTGTATGGTGATAAGGCCCCGTTCAAGACATGTGAGTCTCAATACATTGAGGCAGAATTTTATCACATAAAGGGAATAAGGAAATCTACAATAAAGGAAAGTACCAAAGTTAATGCTCTATATGGTTTGGAGAAGATTCCAATAAATCCATTTACACATGTGAGTATAGATTATGTGTTACCTATCAGTCAAATTGACAAAATAGGCCCAAATAAAAAAACTCTTATGGAAAGATCCATAATTTCAATTACGGCAATCGAGCCAGACAACATGGGAGAAATTGGTAACCTTCCAAACAGTGATGAAAGCATAAGTGATGACGTTTTCATTTCATCTGCTGAAGTCCAACAAGTCTATACTTCACCAATCATGCCAGAAGAAGCTATAGCAACATCAGAGGTGAATAATGATGTCTATTCTCAATCCATTATCTCCTCTTTATTTCCCAGAAAAGACCCTTTATTATCAATAGGGTCGGAAATGGAAGCTTCTTCTTCAAAATGTGAAAATTTTGACATCTCTTATGATCATGAGAATTTTGTTTTGTCATCTACTATGAAAGTTGAAACATAAGAAATAGCACATGATGAAGAGGAAGAGGAAGATCTTAGAGATGCTCCTCCAGCATTTGAAGAGGGTATCTCTACCACTGTGGATGAACTCAGAGAAGTAAATCTGGGTACAGAGAAAAATCCACGACCCACTTTAATTAGTGTGGCCAGGACCCTTGAAGAGAAAGAGATGTATATTTCTTTTCTAAAGAAAAATAAAGATATTTTTGCTTGGAACTATATAGAAATGCCTGGGCTTGATCCCAATGTTGCTACTCATCATTTGGGTTTACCAAAAGAACATCGAGGATTTAAGCAAGCCGCGAGAAGAACACACCCAACTTATACTTCCAAAATTGAAGCTGAAGTGGATAAGCTGATCAAAGCTAAATTCGTCAGAGAAGTTCAGTATCCCAAGTGGTTGGCTAACATTGTCCCTGTAAAGAAAAATAACAGACAAATTAGGGTTTTCATTGATTTCAGAGATCTTAATCGGTATTGTCCTAAATATGATTTCCCAGTTCCAATTACAGAACTCTTAATTGATGCGATGGCTGGCTATGAAGTACTTTCTTTCATGGATGGATATTCCGGATATAATCAGATCCAAATGGCCCTAGAAGATGAGGAATCTACATCCTTCAGAGCCCCTCAAGGTGTGTTTTGTTACCGGGTAATGCCATTTGGTTTAAAAAATGCAGGTGCAACGTATCAACGCGCCATGAATCGTATCTTCAAACCCTTCTTAGGGAAGTTTGTCGAGTGCTATGTGGATGATTTGGTGGTCAAATCCAAACAACGTTCTAATCACTTGGCTGATTTAGAAGTCACATTCCACAACCTTCGACAACATAATTTGAAGATGAACCCCTTAAAATGTGCTTTTGGGGTAACCTCAGGAAACTTTCTCGGCTTTGTTGTACACCATCGTGGTATTGAAGTCGATCCTGAGAAGACCAAGTCAATCCTTGGTATGTCACCTCCTCAGAATTTGAAATAATTTAGAGGACTTCAAGGACACTTAGCCTATATTCGGCGTTTCATCGCCAATTTGGCAGGAAAAAGTTTACCCTTTACCAAATTAATGAAAAAAGGAGTCACTTACCAGTGGACTGAAGAATGTCAAGAAGCATTTGATGTTCTCAAGAAATACCTCTTGAGTCCACCGGTACTCATGCCACCTGTTGAAGGAAGACCACTTATCCTCTATGTGACAGCTCTAGAGCGATCATTGGGCGCCTTTCTTGCTCAAAAGAATGATGCTGGAAATGAAAATAGCCTCTACTATCTAAGTAGAACTATGCTTGATGCAGAAACCCGGTATTCAAGTATTGAGAAGTGTTGCCTGAAATTAATCTTTGTAGTTCAGAAACTGAGACACTACCTGCAACATCACGAGGTCCAATTGGTATCTCGCAATAATCCGCTCAAATTCATCCTTAGTCGTCCAATGCTTACAGGACATCTAGCAAGGTGGGTAATTATTTTTCAGCAATTTGACATTCAGTATGTGTCTCAAAAGGCGATAAAGGGCCAAGATCTGGCGGATTTCCTAGCTGAACATCCTTCAGTGGAAGACACGTCTTCAGATATTGAACTCCCTGATGAGGAAGTTTTCTCTATTCAATAGAATCCTCAAACATGGGAAATGTATTTTGAGGGTGCTTCCAGAAGTCCAACAGGGAAGAAAATGGAAAATCCTAAATTCAACAAAGTTGGTTTAAGAATTGTGCTCATTTCTCCAGATAAGGCAGTGTTACCTTATTCCTATTTATTGTGAGAAGGTGGTACCAATAATGAAGCCGAATACTAAGCTCTCATTACAGGCTTGGAGTTAGCTCTTCAAACACAAGTGAATCACTTAAAGGTGAAAGGTGATTCAGACCTGGTAATCAAACAAGTCAATGGGGATTATGCCATCAGAAAAGAAGAATTAATCCCTTTGTATGATTACGTCAGAGAGTTAATGGCGGAATTCCCTTCAGAACCGACATTTTCTTATGTCCCAAGATCACAAAATTCTCAAGCTGATGCGCTAGCCAATATAGCCACAGCTCTAGCAGATCCAAACCGGGACGAGACAACCATCAGTATTTCCCACCGTCGTGCAATTTCACCTTATGTTCAAGCTAGAACAGAGGAAATTAATGAAATTAGTCCCATTCCTGAACTATATGGTCATACTATAGGATGGATGTCACCTATCACGGAATACCTTAAAAATGGAACACTTCCACCTAATAGAGCCAAGAAAGAACAAATCCGGCGACGTGTGGTCAATTTTACTATTTATGATAGCCCAAACCACTTAGAGAAAATTCTCTACAAACGTGGTTTTGATGGAGTTCTCTTCAGATGCATTGATGGTGAAGAGACAATGGCTGTCATAAAAGAAGTGCATGCAGGAGTCCGTGGTGCCCACCAGTCTGGACATAGACTGTCTGATCAAATTCGAAGGCTTGGATACTTTTGGCCTTCAATGATACAAGATTGTGTTAATTTCACAAAGAAGTGTCATTCATGCCAAGTATATGCCAACTTCATTCATCAACCTCCAGAGTTGCTTCATACAGCTAAATACTCGTGGCCATTTTCCACATGGGGAATGGATGGGGTGGGACCTTACCCTTCAGCTACGACCAAGTAGTTTAAGTACATTCTTACTGCTACTGATTTCTTTTCCAAATGGGCAGAGGTAGTACCTCTCAAAGAAGTCAGTTCTAAATGCATTTTTAGCTTCATCAAGTCTAACATCATTACTAGATTTGGTGTCCCTCATACCATATTGACAGACAACAGCACCAACTTCTGTTCTTCTGAGGTGAAGAAATTGTATCAAGAATACAACATTAAATCCAACCATTCATCTCGGTATCATGCGGCGGCCAATGGCCAAATAGAATCCTTTATCAAGACTCTTTCAAATATACTACAAAAGATTGTGGATAAAGATAAGAGATCATGGCCTGATAAACTCTTTCATGCTTTATGGGCTTATCAAACTACCATACGCAATGCAACACAGTCAACTCCATATTCGTTGGTATATGGAACGGAAGTAGTATTACCAATTGAAGTTCAACTTCCCTCACTCAGAGTAGCCATTTCTGATCAGTTATCTACAGATGAGCAATCCCAAAAGCGATTGAATGAATTGGAACAGTTAGATGAGAAAAGATTGTGCACTTTGCACCACTTGGAAATCTATCAGAATCGAATAGCACGAGCTTTAAACAAAAAAGTTCATCTTCGTTCATTCATTCAGGGAGAATTGGAATTGGTTCTCAGAAAACCAATGATACCAGGAAAGAAGCCTCCCAAGCTCGAACCAAAATGGGAAGGACCTTATTCAATACATAAGGTCTACTCTAATGGAGCTTATTCATTAATCTCAATGGATAGAGAACTCATCACGACTCCAACCAATGCCAGATTTCTGAAGAAATATTTTGTATAAACACAAAATATGGTCCCCAGAACCAAGATTCTTACAATTGGTTCATACAATTCATCCAACATGACGTTAAACTATAGGAAAGTCCATTTTTCGTCCAACATGACGTTAAACTGTAGGAAAGTCCCTTACGTCCGGAAAGACGTTAAACTACATAAGCGCTTAAAAGTCCTGTATGACTTTAAATTACACCATCCACGGTCTATGAATATGACCTTAAACTATTTGCACTTTCGTCCAACATGACGTTAAACTGTGGAAAAATCCCCAATGCGTCCAACATGATGTTAAAATGGTGCACTCTTCTGTCCTCACTGCATGACATTAAACTGCACAGTCCCCCTTATGTCCAGCATGACATTAAACTGTATTGTCCCCATCGTCCTAACTTCATGATGCTAAACTGTACAGAAATTCCTTGATATGTCTTACATGACGCTAAACTGTACTTTGTCCCTACTACATGACATTAAACTGTGCAGCACCAATAGTCCTAACTGCAAGACTTTAAACTGCATAGTCCCTTCATACGTCCTATATGACGTTAAACTATGCATCGTTAAGGTTGTTTCTACCTCTTGTTTCTCACAAAGAGTATGACTCACGTGATCTTAGATCAAACCTCAACCATAACACTCTCTTTGGGCTACTAATCATGTGTAAGTCCCAACAACATTTTTTAGGTCATTGACCCCAAGAACAACTTGATCATTAATTCATTCTTTAATTGAACTACACGGACTTTGATCCTTGCCTTCTAGGCTGGGTATGTAGGCACCCTCCCAAGGTTCAAGACCAAAACCAATCTCTTCACATCGGTTCACCTCCATCTCATATGATGTTGATTCGTGAAACCACCCCTAGAATCAATATCTTTACTTTGGTTCACATTCGTCCTTGTTATACGACGTTAAACTATACAACACTTTTGTCCGGTATGACAATAAACTACAATATTCTTTGATTTACTCATTTGAGAGGGAACCATAATTTAAATTGATTTTTCAATCATGTTTTATTTCAAAAGACTACGTGCATACATGGCAATGCGTAAACTTTTTATCTTGGGTTAAACCATCATTGTACTAAAGTCCCCTTTCACCCTTCACATGTACGAACCAAATTTGTACAAATGGAATTTCTAGAACTACGTGGGCTTGATTCCCATCCTTATGGGATATGTAGGAACGTTCGAGTATCCCTCGAATCCAGCCCCAAGTCTTTTGGGCCTAACCCCAAATTTCACTTTCAGTCCCTTGGCTGAAAAGTCCTCATGAAAACACACACTGTGTATTCACTATTATGTTCCAAAATCTATGACCCTAAACTAAGATCTCTCATACTCTCATCCTTCACGACGTTAAACTACATTTCAAGAACTACGTATTGCTTGATTTTCATTCTTATGAGATATGTAGTGAAGTCCAAAATTTTAATTCAGGACCCAGCCACAACATGATTATGGTTTTCATTGACCTATGTATCTCTATATACATTAGACAATACCCATCTTTATGTGTTATAATCCTAACCTTAAATATTTTCAGATCTTCATAACCCTTTTCATGACTTTTAGTCCCAAAAATGTCAAACTTCTGAGAATTATTTTTGCCTAACTATGCAGTACGTGCCCATAGGTGGCCTTGCATAAATAGTCCACATAACAGACTTGTCAGCCAAAGGATAATATTTATTTGACTATGCAGCCAATGCCCTTAGGTGGCCCTGCAAAATTCAACCCCCTAACGGGTTTGTTAAATGATGGTAACTTCATTCTTGGGAATAATGCCTCTTTTGTCCTTATTTTTCTTAAACGACGGTATGTAGGGATCTGCAAGAAAATAGCCATCCTTAACATATTTGTCCCATATCCTTTTTCATGATCTAAAAGTATTCAAGTCTATGGTTTATTCTTCTTCCCTACGTTTGGGTCAGACCTTCGAAGGAGTGATATTCATCCAGTTCTTCGATAATCTTGTCTGGAAATATCTTCTCCATATTCAAGTACCTCTTTCCATACAGAAAACTCTTTACTTTGGAAAATTTGAATCTCCATAAACATTCACTGGCTTTTAGCACTAGGAAAGTAAAATTCTGAGAGTTCTTTTGCCTAACCATGTAGCACGTGCCCATAGGTGGCCTTGCATAAACAGTCTACATAACAGACTTGTTAGCCAAAAGATACTATTTTATTTAACTATGCAGCCAATGCCCTTAGGTGGCCCTGCATAATTCAACCCCCTAACGGGTTTTGTTAAATAATAGTAACTTCATTCTTGGAAATTACTTCTTCTGATGCCTTTTAGATCTTCTTCATATCATTCTTCAAATTTAAATATTCTTAAGCCATAGTTTACATATTTTTTTTCTCCCTCATACTTAAGTATGGTAATATGTTTTCAGGTAAATTGTCAAGGAGTTGAATCAATTTTAATCCATTTTGGTCATGCTATTTCGACCTTAAACATTAGCCCCTTTATGTCCGGCATGCATGACTTTAAACTTCCCACAGAAGACAAAGGAACTCTGAATAAAAGTCAAGTTCCAGCTCCCTAAATATACATTTTTGTATGATTTAGGTAATATTGAGCAATTAAAAGATTAAAATCCTGTAGGGTTATTTTAAATAATCCTAGTAAAAATCAAACTATGCTTACTAGGCCCATTGGCTTAAGTAAATTTGAAGTAGGTAGTAAAAGAATGCATGTACAAATGATTGAAGATGAAAGTGTTTATCATTGATACACAGGAGATAGAAGGACATCCACAGACTGGAGTCTCTTCTCTTTTTCAAGAATTATAGAAAACTGTCAACATAAGTCTTCATTTGATCTTGCTGAAGTGACTTCTTAGCATATGCGATGGATTTCATGCCATTCATATGAGTTTCATCCAATGATTTATTAAGCTGATCAAGTTACCCAGTAACAGCATCTAAATGTTGCTGGAGTTGCACCTGCAGGACGACCTTTTCTTTGATTTTATGCTTCAGATCCTTCATCTTGGCAGCATAATCAGCTTCAGCTTGGGATACCGTAGCCTCAAATCTGCCTATGTTGACTGACAATTTCACTCTAGTCAAATCTTCGTGACTTGTTTGTGCTTTCTCAACCCTGAAAATGATCTGTTTCACCGCGACATGGATCTTTTCATATCCAAACGCCACCTTTCCTTTGGATGTATTCGATTTTCTCAGAGTCAAATCCACTTTTCTCTCCAGATCCAACTCTGAGGGGGGACTTGTGTTGATGCTCCTTTCATTACAGAATCTCAAGATTGGAGAAGGGGAAGATCTGAGATTAAAATGATTCGACCTTTGAAGAAAACATCAAAAAAATCGACAAAGGGATGAACAAAGATAAATTTTCAAAATGCCGTGCAAGTTTCCCCATGGTCGCGCAAGTGGACTTGCGCGACTCACTTGGCGCGCAAGTGACTTGCGTGACCTAAGTGATAACTGCCCGGTAACCACTCGGGGTCTTCTTCTACCTATAAATAGACCCTGTGGGCCCCCCATTCGGGAGGGATTTTTTCCAGAAACTCAGATTCAAGCTCTCAATGCCCAAGTCTCTTCTCAAAGCTTCCGTAACACTTCTAATGTAATTTCTTACCTAGAACGGAAGATCTAAAGAGAAGGAGGATGGCCTAAGTGTTGAAATGCATCAAAACTTGTGCGCCTGAGTGGCCAGCCCTTAAGGGAAGTGGCCACACTTGCGTGCCACCTTTACTCCTTAGATAGAACTTGCGCGTCCCTTTACTGGAAGATCCTCAAGAGGATTCTAAAGGCTTTAAGAAAGATTTGCTGAAGTATTTTAATGCTGGTTGAAAATTGTGCAAGTACCCACATGTCGCGCAGGTATACCTGCACGACCACTACTTGCGCGCCCACGTAAGACTTGCGCGCCTTTCAAGACTTGCGCGCCCCTGCCTTTTTTTTTGGGTGCCCATCTTTCCCATTTTACCCCTCTTAAGTCATTTTACCTTTCCTATTCAAGATTCAGTCTTCAAGATACTCTTCAAATCCATTTATGGCATGATTTCTTGATTTGACTTCCTTATTTGAAAGGAATTCTGTGGAATATCTCTCAAAACATAGTTATTTATACATCTTTATGTCACCAAAGATTGAGAGTTCATTCATTCAACCTCATCCTTTAAGATGAGAGAATCCTTAACCTGGGTCTCCTTTTCAGGAATAATCCCCAGTTATAAGTCCTTTAATTTGGGTCTCTTCCTCAAGAGTATGCCCCAAATTCTTAAAATTCCCAAACTTGGGAATCCTCCTAAAGAGTAAGCCCCAAACCATAATTATCTTAACCTGGGCCTCCTTTTCAATAGTATGTCTGAATCATAATCCTTTAACCTGGGCTTCCTTGTTAGGAATAAGCCCCAGCCATAAATCTGGGCTTCCTTTTGAGGAATAAGCCCCAAGTCCCCCAAATTCTCTTTAACCAGTCCTAAATTACGTTTGATATGGGGTTCCTTCTCAGGAGTAAAACCCAATTATCAATCCTCTCCTAATTTTGGGTTTCCTTTCCAGGAATAAGTCCCAAGTTAGATTATTCAAAATCTCTATGAAGCACATATACCTTTATGGACCCTGTTCCTGGATTTTCTCCCTAAAGTAAATCCTAACCTTCATTTATCTGGGCAGTCATACATACATAAGCCCCAAACCATTTCTTATGATTACATCTTTCATGGCCCAATTGTCTATCTTATTACCAATACCTCTTGTTTCTCACACCGAGCATGACTCACGTGAGTTTAGAGGGTAAAAGTAATTATGAAATCCTTCTTTGAACCATTAATCATGAATATCATACTCTATTTCTCGAACTACGTGGGTTCTGATTCCTTTCCCAAACCAAGGGATACGTAGGTATCCCATCTGTGGGTTCGATCCCAACTTTGAAATAATCCATGTCCTTTCGAATGACGATAAACATCAAGTGCCCCACTGAGTGGCTTTAAAACCAGCCTGGTCATCATAATGACCAAGAGACTTTTATATAATTGTTTTGAAGGATACCATTGACCAAAAATCTCTAAATAGATACCGATGATTCTCTATTGATGAAGAACCTCGAATACATATAAAAGATTCTCTAAATTTCTTACATATTTAATCATTGATTGTTAAAACTAAAGGAAAGCACATTTTTTTACTTGGTAATGTAATAAGAATTCACGAACATAACTTAAATCTATAAAGAGAGTCCCAGAGTAGACAATAATTCCCCTCAAAAAGGTGTGATGAGTCCGACCTCCCATCATCTCGACCAATGCAAATTCCTAAGCCTCATTAGTCCACAAACTAATGAGCGCCTACCTTTGGAAAGTAGGTACAAATGGATGTGGAATCATTGGATTTTTCCGGTTCTACGAACAAACCCGATAAAAATCGATCGGAACGTTTGAATCTCCCATCCAGGAGGTCATCCCCGAATTCCGAGGGAAACAAACATTATCAACCATTTAACCATAATTATGAACAATTGTGAAGTATTTAAAAGAACCACAATGTGGATGAAAAATATATGAAAGGAAAACATTAATAAAATATTTTAAAAATTATCTCCATTACGCGAGACATTATTTTTTCTTCAAGATCCAAAAAGAGAAGAAATGGAATATAAACATGTAAAACCCAAATATAATTATTTGGGGATTAATTATACATGTTTTAATAGAATATAAATATATAACATTCCTATAAGAAATCTTAACATAAACAACGCCAAATTAAAATGTTATTGAAGTAGAAATCCCTAACCTTGGGTATCTACAATTTATACATATTTAGTACCCCTATATAAATTTATTTTTTTTAATTCTAAGTTAACAAATTTTTTCATCTATATTCCATTTTAATGTCCTTTTATAATCATATGAAATCTATTGGTTGAATTTTTCTTACTTAGTTCAACCACTTACGGTTGTTCGGTAAATTTCTAAAAAAATACCTTTGTATATTGATCATGGGTAAAGGTGTTAGAAAATTGTTTTATAATATAAATAATTTTAATTAAATAGTCATTATAATATTTACTTATTATTTAAAATTTTATAATTTTCTATCCATATTAAAAAAAAATAACATTTATTTATAGAGGTGTAAATCCACAAGTATACACGAGTGATGTTTTAATTTTCTAATGGATGAAAGGTTTATATGGAAGATGATATATTATATTTATATAATAGCTATAATTTTATAAATACCATATATATTAATCAATTCCATCTTCATAACCATCCATGTAAATCAACCACGAATAAAAAAATACAATGCTACCTTGAATCTGTATCTTGTATAAACACACAAGTGAGGTTGTCATTTTTCATTGGATAGAAATGAGAATGAAAATGGTTTTACCATTATCATAAAAACATATAAGTGTTTTAAATAAAATTATTTAATTATTTTATGTTGTTTATTGAGAATTTTGTGGATTTTTTAGAATAATGGAATTTAAAATATCTCAGTAAGAATATATACTGCTTCCTTTTGTTCCATCCTTTCAATTACACATTTTGACTTATTGGAGTAGTATTTTGGGGACACAAAGTCTTATAGATCATGGGGATACATGTATGGAAGGTATTTATTTAGGGATTTTTATGATAGGTGGCTCATTTTTCATTTATAAGAGTGGGTTCCCTATTATAATTGAGGTAGGTGAAATACTTATAAAAAAATTAAAATTTTTTATATAATATTTGTATAACTCATGAAATGTGGATCAAAATTATCATTTATTAGAATATTTTTCGGTAAATTTTTAATTAAAACCATAAAATGTGATGCCTTTTAGTGTCATATATTATCTTGAAAACTTATCCATTTATTTTAATCACATTTAAATAATTTTACCCTTAAATGAAGTTAAAAATGCCATGGTTACTATTAATTATGAAATAAAACTAAGATGAAATTATTAACTAATATTATTTATGATGATGGAAGTTATTAAATACAATTTAAGTGATTTTTTTGTCTAAATTACATAAAAATATGTTCAAAATATGTTTGTAAAATGCAATTAAAACCACTTTTAGAATAATATTTAATCAAATCAGATAAATGATTTTAGGGAAATATCAGGTATAATTTTTATTTTGAGTATACATAGTTAGATTATCTTAAATCAAAGGATACATAAATTTATTTACAAACAGACAAAAACTGATATGAATCCATTAAATACATGACTGATAGGGAATAACTAAGAGGTGTTTGTAATGGAACTAACTCAATACGTAGATTTCCAAAATGATATGCATATATTTATAAGTTCATCATTATTTTTTTATGTTTATTATATTATTTATTAAATTAATAATATTTTTTTTACCCTAATATTTCATTTCTCTCTTATAACATTAAAATTTAATTCTAATGAATTTTTTTTAAATAGTTATCCTTACTATTCACCAAAAAATAAACAATTTGTGAAAAAATATAAAAAATTTATTATAAGATAATTTTAAATGGTAAATTAAAAATTTAAATTAATTTCCTCAAATTAAATTTATAAAATATTTTAATTTAGGTTTTAATAACATTCTTAAATAAATCATTACACATTATAATACTGTTTCACTAAAATGAAAATCTTACAACAACTGAATCTTGGGTTTCATGTTCTTACCTCCTTAAAAATAATTATCCTAAAATTTTCTAAAATATTACCTCATGAATATATATGGGTAGTTTTTTATCATAATTTTTTTATTTACCAATTTCGAATATTCTTTTTTATGATATCTCTAAAGTATCTTCACCAATAAAGTCATCTAATTCTGAAACACATTTTATCTAGTGTAAAGAATCTGGATAGGATCTTTACTGTAAAATATATTATTTTGTAATTCTATTTCCATAATTTTGATCACAACATTTTGATATGGAATATACATCTTTAATAAATAGGTATAGAACACATCATTATCTTTATAGAGTCAGGGTGTAATTTCAAAATTGTAATACACAACTCCAATTTATTCTAGAACTTCAAAATTAATGATATACCTAGTACATTGTTTACCTTTAATTCCAAAATTTATAACAACCTCCCATATATATTACTTCAATAAAGTATTATCTCCCGCTTTAAATTCAAAATAATTTACTCATTTATCAACATAACTCATTTTTCTACTTTGATCTTTCATATTAGTATTCAAGATGGTTCCCACTTTTTTAATTGCATCCTAAAAAGGTATGGGAAAAAATAATTCTTTCCCAAACATGCCCACAACAATTTGGTGTACAAAATAAATTTGTATAGAATGATTCATATTTTTAATTTGAATTATTTAATGAAATCTATTATTATATATAAATTCCATTTATGTACAATAAGAAACCAATATACCATGGGAGTCATGTGATAATTACCCCAATATGTGTTAAAATTATTGAATAGTCCTTTTAGACATTCCATCTGTGTAACGATGATAAATAGTTCTCAAATGTAGATCATTTCAAGATCTCATTGAAGGTTTTTCAAAAATATTTATATAAAACATGTTCCTTGATCAGATAGAATTGAAATAATCTAAAAATTATGATTCAAAATTTCTTTAATATAGTACCTCACAAGGAAATAAAAAGGTAGATATTCTATTATTAAGATTAAATACATGGACTATGAAAGGATCTAAATAATAACATAATGTAAATTATAATTTCATGGATTTTTTAGAAACATGTTGACAAATTAAATTTTAATATAATTCATTACCACATAAGAAAATTTAAAGGATATATGAATCCTTTACCATGTTGTCTTCTATCTTTTACCTCTCGACAAAATAAGAATGATGATACATAGTTTGCAATTTCAATTTTCATACTATACCACCAAAAATATTCCTTAAAATCAATAAAAATTGGTTCTACTAATGTGTATAGATAAATTTTCATTATGTGAATCATTTAATAATTTTTTAGTTTATGTATAGATTGATCACATAGTGTTTTACCAAATTTTAATATACCATCTTATCAGATGAAGTCTATCAACTTCCCATCATTTATGCCTTTAATTCTTTTTTAAATATCAATATAATAATTCTAGGAACTTTTTATTTTATACAATAAGGATATATTAGAAATTATTTGGAATATATATGTTATTTCCAGTTCATTAATGATTCCCATATCCAGAATTAATAAATCTATGAATATAGCATCTCCTTTAAAGATTATTTTTCTAAAACTCCCTTAATACTTCATACTCATCACATCAACAACCTTATATTCTTTCCAATGGTGGTAGTGTATTGATCAGTCATATTACATGGGCAGTTATAACCATTCATTTTATACATGTTTAGATATTTCTATGAGACTATGAATTTGAAACATTTTTGAACCACATATAAATTAAATATTTTTTATTATAAATGAAATACCTCTATATCCTCGATGAAAATATTGAAACTACCAATACAATATCATGGGTCGGATAATCTTATATATGAATCATTAATACACATATTACATAAGAAAAAACTCTATAATTCTGTAAAATAAAATATCATATTTCATTCATAAATGCATCACCGATGCACGCCAGTCATAGGGTAGGATAAAAGAATATTTATTTTCCTAATGTATCACAATGGATGACTAGGGTTATCTCACATGAGAATCTTTATTAATTGTTCAGTTACATAATATAATTTGCCTAGACTACTGATTATTTTGTGGTTTTTATTTATTCAATGATAGAAATAATGTTTTGGATAACAAATGGAATTCTAAAAAATAACTACATGAAATAGAATAATTTATTTTCCTTGTCAGGATCCAAGTATCACAGAGAGGGAGACGGGTGAATCAGTGATATCATTTTATTTTTATGTTTCTTTATTTTTGAAATAACTTACGCCTCCTGTTAATGAGTTCCTTCCCTTTTGAATAGAAACTACCACAAGAACCCAGGATTGACAAGGTTCACTACTCAATCTGATTAACAATGTCTATGGTATGGTACAGAAACAATCCAGTACCACACTATACACTAGAAAACAATACTTGGATGTCGAATAAAATTATTATAATACTCTCTTACACTCATGTAGAACATTGAAAACAATCCAATAGTTTGTGGGATCCCTCATAGCACAAATAGGGTAATGTAATGTTTCTTTTCTTCTTAATAAACTTCCAAAAATCAAATGTATCAAAAAAATCACTTTCTCACCCAAAAGATGGTAAGAACCTCCACATGAAAACAATGTGTGTGCCACTCTTTACTTGTGCACCTTTTTCTTGTGCACCTACCTGTTTTTGCACCACTCTCCTTATGTGGCACTCTACTTGCGCGCCTCCCTACTTTTGCGCCACAATTTTTCAAAACTCACAATTTGTGTGCCACTTCGGGCATGGAAACACAAACTATTCTTGCCCAAAACATCCTTCTTGCGCACAACGTACAACATTCAGGTCAATTTTACTTGTCCGCCACTTTTTTTCATAACACACAACTTGTGTGACACTACATCATGCATTCCACTTTCAGAAACTTGCACAATTAAAGTTTAATTTTTTTTAAGTGTTGATCCATTTAAAAATAAGGAAGGTACCCATCAATTTATAGGCATTTCGGTGAACCTGCGTAGGAGGCATCCAACTCAACATGAACGGTTATTCATAACATGCATGGCACTTCATCACTTGCACGCCACTCCATCACATGTGTGCCACTTTCTTTCCTTTTTCATATTTTGATCTGATGATGTTAAAATATGACTTGTGTACAACAAACACATGCATTGCTTATAGTTTCATGCCACTATTCTATATCTGTGACACTTTTTAAATGTGTGCGACATTCATTCAATTTTCATATTTTTATTTTATGATGCCTAAGTATGAATTTCATGCAACATACACTTACGCACGACTTATACTCGCACACCACTTTTTGACTTGCGCACCTCTTTTGACTTGTGTGAAACTTTATTTCCTTTCCCGAAAACACTTCTTTACTACACCTACCCTTCATAAGGATTTTATCACAATTTATGTAAATATATGATATTTTAGAATTAAAAACCACAAAATCATCATCATAGTTTTCAAGGATTTTACAAAGTTAATTTATTTATCCTCTTTGACAACAAAAGGCAAAACTCTAAAAAAGAAAAATCCTCAAACTTCCTTCTCCATTGAAATTGGTCCCGAAAATCTCCCTATTTAGATTTTATAATCAACCAATATTCATAAATCAATAGAATTTGTAACCTCATGAAATTGATTACTTATCAATATTTCTAAGCCCACGTGAGCTAACTCATTGTTGGAAGGAAGAATTATTTACAGCCAAGAGCAAGATGTCCAAAAGTCGTGACTATGAAATTAAATTATCAAATCTCCTCAGCCTAATTCATAAAATCTTCAAATCATATGTTTTAGTTTTATTCATTTCTTCAACATTCATGGAATACAATTTTTTTTCTTATAATCACTCCAACAAAAAAATAGAATAGTTCAGACAATTTCATGATTGATTCATATCTTACCCCCAACTCCCCCTTTATGAATCCTTAATGAAATTATAATATCTCCTCATCTTTTTTTAGAAGATCTTCTATGCTTCTACTTAATAATTATTCACTTCATCAAATTTACTGGAATACAAAAAATTGTTTACTACAACAACTCCAATTAACATTTATAATTGTTCACATAATTAAATATTGGATTCATAGATTACCGATAACTCCCCCTTTATGCATGCTTCCATAAGGATAGATTTATGAAAAAAATTAATTCCCTTGAAAACACTATCCAAATGTAAGATGAGATTGGGGACAAACACACATACCTCACCTTGATGATAAGGAGTTTGGACACCAATGTTCAGCCTCAATTTAGAAAGTGGTTCCTTCCGTAGTGTTTTTTTGAATATGTATGTAACTTGTTCTAATGTAGGAGTATACTCCAACTTCAATTAATTCTTCTCCACATTCCCTTTTATTAAGTGTTACTTGATTTAAATTTGTTTTGACTGATAATTTTGTACCAGATTCCTTATAATATTGATTTCACTCTAATTATCACATACGATGAGTTTGGGTATCTTCATTTTAACAAGTTGATCTTCCAATTGAGTTTTCATCCACATAAGTTAGGTAGAATATTGAGTGGAAACAACATACCGATCTTCAGTCATGCTAAATGCCACTAAATTATGTTTCTTTTTATGGAAACTAACACAAATTTTCCCCTAAAAGATAACTCCACCAAATGTGGATCTTCTATCATCAACATTTCCTACCCAATCATCATCGGAATACCCGAATAAATAAATATATTATGTTCCATCATACCTGATTCCAAAATTTGTTGTACCTTTGATTTATTTGAGAATCCTCTTTCTAGAAATTAAATGTGATTCTTTAGGTTCACTCTAAATTATTTCACATAAGGTAACAATATAAAAACTATTGTGTCTTGAGGTAGTAAAATATAATAAACTTCCAATCAGCTTTCGAAACTCTCTCTGGTAAACTTTGTTTCCTTCTCCATATTTAGGAAACATGGTTCCTACTAATATTGTTGTGGAAACTGTTTTGAATTTTCCATGCCAAACTTCGTTAGAAGTTACTAAATATACTTTTCAATAGATAGAAAAATAGGGTTCCTCTATAGTTAAATTTGTATCCCAATATAGTATTTCGTTTCTCCCAGAATGGTCATCCCAAATGTCTTTTTCATATCCTCTACAAATCATTCACTTGATCTTTCATCATTTCCAACAAAGCTAATGTCATCAAAATAAACAATTAAGATGGGAGAAAACAAATCAAATTTCTAGATGTAATGGTTGTTGCCAGCTCTACCATTCTTCAAATTAATAATCCTTAAGAAAGTATCCAATTTAGAATACCATGCCCTCAGAGCCTATTTTATCCCATGCAAAGCCTTCTTCAACCTGTACACAAAGTTTTCTTCCTTCCTAATAACTAATCCAAAAGGTTTATCAATATAAAATTCCTCATCAAGATCACCATTCAATAATGAGGATTTTATATCCATTTGAATGATATTTTAATCTAATTTTGAAATAATAGAAAGAATGATTCTGATTGTTTCTAAAATCCCCACTAGTGTAAAGGTTTCATAAAAATAAATGGCTTCTATATGTGAATACCCATTGAAAACCAATATTTCTTTGTTTCTTATCACTTCACCCTCTTTATTTAGCTTCTTATGAAAAAACACACTGTGTACCAATACTGTTCATGTTGTCTATCTTGGGTAAAAGTTCCAATGTATCATTCTTCTCTATCTGGTCAAGAACTTAATTAATAGCCTAAACCCATTATCTATGCTCAAAATATTCATTCACGATATTTGTCTTGACTGTTTAATAAAAAGTAGTATGTGTAACAACATTTGATGTTCTCCTTTTTTGAATGTTTAGATGTTGATCACTGATAATATTATGAGATTCCAATTGCTTCCCTAGCCTAGGATGAGCAGTGGGGTTTTCTTTATAATTAATTGAAATTACTAAGTATATTTATTCTTCTTGATTAGGGTTACCACTATCTATAGCATTGTAAGAATTGTTACCAGAAACATTCTTTATCATGGTTATCTTCTACATCGTCATAAGACTTCTTTTCTTTTTGAATATTTTTTGTAACATTCACATCAGTAAAATAAATAATTCTCCATGTTTCTTTGTTGAAAAATTTATATCCTCTACCTTCTAGATAATAGACAAGAAAAATTTCATCCTGGCCTATTTTATAAAACATACAAAGGTTTCCACTTATCCTTTTTATAATTCACAGACTCCCAATAACTCTAAAGTGTTTCAAACATGCATTGTTTTCCATACAACATTTCGTATTGAGTAATATAAGAATTTGTCTGGTAGGAACATCGGTAATGAATATATACTCTAATGTTCATGGCATTACTTCAATAATAATGAGAAAGTATAATTTCACATAACATAGTTCTCCGCATTTCCCCCAGACATCAATTTATTTGTTAAGTAACCCCATTTTGTTGACGTGTGTTTGTTGAACGGATCGCATTCCAAAATCCATGCTTATAAAGATAACATTAAAAATATTTATTCTTATACTCTCAAACATTATCAGTTCTCATATTCTTCAATTAATACTCACATTGATTATCTACCTTCCTCCTAAAAGTATTAAACATTTTCAGATCATCTGACTTATGTATCTTTTATTGAACAAAAGTAATGTGACTAAATTCATTAATGAATGTAATGAAGTACATATCTCTATTTTTTTATTACATTATCATTGGTCCACAGATATCATAATCTATAAGTTTCAAGGTGTTTTTAATGAATGTCAACTCTTTTATGTATAGAGTTTGTAATCATCCCTTTTTGACAAATAGTGCAACACCGATCTCTTCTTCTAGATAAATCAGGCATATCTCAGACACTTTCTCACTTGGATAACGTTCACATGCTTCACTGAAACATATTTCATATACTTTTATTCCATTATATTTTTTCAACCACCATGACTCTATAACAAGAGTTTTGTACTTCACCAATATGGAACAAGTTCTCTTTTGTATGTTGGCCACTTGTTACTACATTTCCATAATTTTAATTATTCACAAAAACCGCATAACTTTTGAAGATAATGTTGATTCCCTCATCATAGAGTTGTGAAAGACTCAACATATTTTATTTCATCCCATCAACATATAATGTTTTTTAAAATATCCTTTTTTCTTTCTCAGTGATGGCTGATCCAACACCTTTGATCCTTAGAGATTCATCATTTCCAAACATCATTGTTTATTATTTGATGACTTTCAAATTATAATAATCTTTATGTATCCTTTCATAAAATTATAACTCCCATTATCAATAATCCATTTATCTTCTCCATTTTCCACATTCAAAGTAGTTTGGAGAACAAGATCTTTTTGTTCTTCCATTTCATTCTCCACCTCCAGCTTCTGATATTTTTAAGAAATGTTTGTTGTACTGGAAATAAAAAAGTCATCCCTTATTAAAATTCTTATGTTTTTCACATATTTCACAAATATTTTCCAATGGTTGGAGACAATTTTCATCTTTCACACCAACTTTCTTAGATTTATTCTTAACTTCTTTCTCATACTTCTTATTTTGATAGTATTGACTCCCCCTCAAACATAGTCTTCAATTATTTATGGAATAGTAGTAAAGTTGTTGGTTGAACCAACACATATTTTCCATGGGTTTGAATCCAAAACAATTCCAATAGTATCCATATAATGAATAATTCCTTATGAAACTTCCATAATGATAGGATTTTTAAACTTGCTTCTCAAAACTATACTTAACTGAACTCATCTAACCACCAGCCTTCCTATATTTCAGTCATAAAATTCTCTTTTTTCTCATATTTTGGTTCTTAATTATCAAAACTAGAAGTAGTAAAAAACCTTCTGGACTCATGATTTTTATATCCTTTTGATTTTTTTGAATTTCTAACTTTTTCCACATACGCAGTCTTTCTAGATTTTTCTTATTAGAACCATTTCCTTTTTTTCTCAACTTTTGTAGGTAACTTTTATTGATCCTACATTGGTTTATTATTAACAAAACTTTCACAATATTTTGAGATAGAATTTTAAAAACTTATATTCATTTCATCAGTTTCTGATTAATTTTGATGGATTATTTACAAACCTTATTATTTTTCCTTCAAAATTAGTTCAAGATGATAATTATTATTCATTTCATAATCAATAGAATTCTTTATATCATCAATCTCATTTTACAACATGAATTTCTCATCAAGAAAACATTATTGATTTTTTATTGTGTAATTTTCATTTATCAACTTCTTGTTTTTCTTCTCAATCCTTCTGATCATCCTCAGAAATTATTTCTTCTCTTCTATCAGTTGATATTCATGTTGTGTTCCTTCTTCTTCAAAACTGATACTCTCGTAATCTTCACTATTCACTCCTGCAATAATGATATTATCTCTAGCTTTCTCCAGACACAATTTATCACATTTAGCTTCACTATCATAATCTTCTTCATATTTAGACAAAAAATTTCTTCCACTTTATTTAAAGAACATTTTACCCATCCCCATTGAAAAATACTTATCTCTTCCATCTTCTTTCTTCCATGTCCTTCTTGGCCTTCTGTCATCATCATCGTTATCTTCTTATTTTTTTGAGGATATTTTTCTGCAAAGTGAAGAAGATATCCACATTCAAAAAAATTCAAGGAAAGTTTCCCATTGTATTTCTCTATACCTCAGTTCATATTCTTTGAAAATGGGGATAAAATTTCATCAAATGTTTTAAATACCTCATCTTTAGAATCAGATTCACCAGATTCATCTTCAACAAAAGTCTTCTTTGACATCTCTCTATTAGTATCCTTGAATGAAATTTATTTTCAACTTGTGTTTTACTCTTCAGAGTCTTCTCCCTTATAATTTCATAATTAATAAGTGTTCTATAAAAATAATCCAAATACAATGTTTCATGGTCTTTGTCTTCTAATGAAGAAACATAAACATCAAACTTTTCGGGTAGAATTCTCAAGATAATTTCTACAACTGTAAAATAATCCAACTTTTCACCAAGACATCTGATGGTATGGACAGTGTCATTTACTATTAAAAATAAGTCCCCAACAGATTCAGATTCTCCCATTTTCATGTTTTTTTACTTCATCCTCCATATTTATTGATTTTATTTTTCACTTTTGTATTTATTTTATAGATGTTCTTCAACTTATCCCTAATGCCTTTAGCTATAGTGACACCATTCACTCTTAAAAACTCACTATCAGAAAGAGATGATTTTAATGATTCTTTATCTCTTCCATTATTCTCAGGATTTTTCTTTTTGGAAGGAGTAAGTGGAACCTTGTTATAAATAGGAGGAAATACACCAGTTTTAGTGTCAAGAACTTCATACCCAAGAGATATAATATAAGGCATCATTATTTCCTTGCAGTTATGATAATTCATTCCATAAAATATCTTAATCCCCATACATTTAAAAGAATTCATATACTCCATCACAAATAGTAAAGAAAAAATGATGGGAACCTTCCTTTGACACCAATTGAAGTTCCCAGCCAAGATCTAAGTATCACTAAGAGGGGTGGGGCTGAATCAGTGATATCTTTTTATTTTTATGTTTCTTTATTTTTGAATCCACCATCACCCCCTATTAATGAGTTCCTCCCATGTTGAACTCACCCAACCATCTGAACAAAATATTTACAAGGTTTACTAATCAATAAGAGTAGCTACATATTTTGTATGATATGGAAACAATCTAGTACCACCCAATCCACTAAAAAAATCCTTTTATGTGGAATATAATGAGTATGATATTCCCTCACACTCGTGTAGAACTATGAAAACAATACAATAGTGTGTGTTATCCATTTAGCTCAAATAGGGTGATTTAATATTTCTTTTTTTCTTAATGAACATTCATAAATCAAATAGTTCAAATTAATTCATCATATTCTAGCCTAGAAGCTGGTAAGGACCTTCGGGTGAAAAAAGCATGTGCGCCACTCCCTGCTTGTGCGCCTTCTTGCTTGTGCGTCAAACTTCTTGCACTCTACTCTTCTTGCATTCCACTATTCTTTTTCACCTCCCCACTAGCACTCCACAAACCAAATGCATGACAAAATTCTTCAAAACTTACAATTTGTGCACCACTTCGGGCTTAAAATAAAAAACTCTTCTTCAACTCAACTTCCTTATTGCGTGCAACTTACAACTTGTGCGCCACTTCCACATCCATGCAAATATTGTGCATTAAAAACAACTTTCATGACACATCAACTTGTGTACCACTAATTCCAAATACATATAAAAGATAATCCTTTGAAATTTATTAAAGGGGGTTTTAAAAGAATTTTAAAATGAAAGTCCCATAAATTATAATTGGTGTGAGAATTAATATAATGGAATGGATATGTGTATACACTATATATAAACATATGAAAAAATAATATAAACATAAATTCACCACACCAATAATCTTAATTCCACATAATTAATAAAGAAGAATGTTAACCCAAAGAAAGAAAATTGTGTTAAGAATTCCCTTACCTCACATTTGTCTTACGTAAAAATTATTTGAACCTATGGTATAATGGTTAAACGGGTGATATTAATATCCTAAATAAACATATCCATATTTATAATATCTTACATGATCATTTCATTTCATCATTTAACCCTTTAATTGTTAGTATTTTGTTCCTTGCATTGTTTCGTGTGTGTTTCTTTACATGATTTCCATGATTGGTTCATGATGGATATTTTTTTCAATTGGAAGTGAAACTCAAGAATTAGAATAACAATGTATTTACATATTTATATTACCATAAATTATACCATTTATCATTTTGATGTTTTATATTAGGATGATTCATAAGTTATAGCATTAATGATGCTCGTTTAGATCATTTTAGTGGTTCTTTGAAAATAACAAACTCATTTTGTTTAATAAATTAATACCCTAGTTAAAAAAGAGTTATAGAACCATGTATAATAACTAATACATATATTATAGCATTATACAACCATAAAAACGTTTTCATGACATTACATGAAGAAATTAAAGAAATTTTAAATCACATCGTCCACGATGTTAGTAATTTGACACATCAGAGACAATGTTTTTTATTCCTTGAATAAGTGGGAGAGGTGAATTATAATGATGGTGAATTTTAAATGAACATAATAATATCCATAATATACAGTATTTTGGGAGATTTCATTCCTATTGGGTAAGAGGAGTTGATGAGAGAATAAGAAAATAAAGGAACTCAAAATAAAATTATAGTTGAGAAATCCCATACAAAAATTAGGTAGCCTAACAACTATGAAACATGGTTTTAGAAAACATTAAAAAAAGAGGGGAAAAGGGTCTCCCATCCCAAAATGAATCATAAAATAGAATAGAGAAATAATAATATGAAAATAATAACATGGTATGGAGTTTTGAATTCTATACCACATAAAGTAGAACATGAATGTAAAAAACAATGAAGTCAAAACTTTTCTTACCATTTAGAGTAACTCTTAGAACATGAAGGTTGGGACCTAGGGGGCTTGTGGATGTCATGGAAGGACTTTTAGGGAGGTAAGGAGGACATAAATTCTTTGATGTGAGATTTGGAATGAATTTAATGAATGAATTTGTTAGTATTTATAGCAAAAGTTAGGGAATATTTTAATAATTTCCAAGGGACACCTCATTAGTGGTATTTGAAAAACCATTGAATATACTGTGGTATTTTTCCATGGTATTATCCACTTCAGACACCTCAAATATTATTTTATTATACACAAGTCAACTAGATTTATTACTTCATTATTACTTCATTAATTAAGTCATTGACACACAGAAACTCCAAACTATATTTTTAGTATTCACCGAAAAATCATCTATTTCAGAAAAATCCCAAAAATTCACCCTAACCATTTTTGGATGTGTAGAATTCAAAAATGAACTCCAATTTTTTGAAAATAATTTTATAAATATTATTATTTTAATTTTTAAATAGAATTACTTATATACGAATGGCCTGAAGGCCTTATTTCTTTTTAGTATAGATAATCCATATTTTAAGGGTTGAAGGGGAACCCGAACATGACCTGTAGGCCCAAGGCACAAGGCCCAACATGACCTGAAATACCTAAAATAATGGCACAGTGCCATACCATGCCCAAAAATGACCTATAGACCCAACCCACTAGAACTACCCGTCCCCATCTTCTGCATCATTGATCGCCTAAGTCCCTACTTTACATTGCTGATCAGCTAGCATTTCACCTTCGATCAAGGATCCGAACTGGTTCCTCTTCCAAAAAAAGGTTCTCTTCCAGCTAAACTGCTTCTTGGATTAAGACATGTTATGAATCATTCACATACTTCCTCCACATTGAAACATGAAAAACATTGTCTACCCGAGACAAACTCATAGGCAAATCTACCAAGTATGCAACTATTACAACTTTCTCCAGGATTCCAAATGGAATGATGAACTAAGGACATATCTTGCCTTTCTTACAAAAACAAATCACACTTTTCACAGAAGAGAGATTTTAAGTAAAACATGGATACCTATATCTAAATAAAATTATTTCATTCTTTTATCTGCATAACATTTCTACCTACTCTTAGCGGTCCTCAAGTGATGTTGTATCATCTTCACTTTATCAGACACTTCCTCAACTAAATATGGCACCTTCAACTTTCTTCCACTGACTTTATCCCAAAAAGCTGGAGTTCGATGCTGCTTCCCATAAAATGTCTCAAAGGGTTCCATATGTATATTGTAATGAAATCTATTATCATAAGAAAACTCAACTAAAGAAATATTATGATTCCAAATTCCCTGGTAGTTCATTAAACAATCTCGAATCATATCATCCAAAGTCGGAATCATTCCTTATGACTACCCATCTGATTGAGGATGAAAAGTTGTACTAAAATATAATTTTCTACCCAATGACATCTAAAGTCCCTTCCAAAATTTTGAAATGAATCTGGGATCTCGGTTAGATACAATGGAAAAATGAACACCATGTAACATGATAATCTCTTTGAGGTACAATCGAGAAATCTGATCTAAATACGTGATATCTCAAATTGAACGAAAATGTGAAGATTTTTATAGCCAATCAACAATAACACCAATCACATTGTTTCCTCAAAAAGTCATATGTAGTCCCACCACAAATTCCATGGATATATTCTCACATTTCTACTCTGGCGTGTGAAAAGGATAATGAATCCCCTTCGCTAACTACCACTCTACATTAACCTATTGACATTTCAATCATTTCATTGTAAATTCTACAATATCACTTTTCATTCCATCCCACCAGTAATACTCTTGAAGGTCTATATACATCTTTGTACTTCCATGATGAACTGAAAAAGTAGAACTATGAGCTTCACACAACAAAAATTTCTTTAAATGAGAATCAAAATGAACAAACGACCTTTTTCCAAATATTAAAACACAATCATACTCAAGGTTACATTATGGAAACTTACCCATTTAAGACAATTTTTCTTTTTACTATACCTCAATGTTTTACATCTGTGCTTTCTTAATCCTATATGATAATGATGACTACACTAAAACCCGAAACAAAATAGATGTATTCCCTATACCAACAACTTCTAAGACAAAATTCATCAAATAAATAATCAGGGGATCATGTTCCAAATGTAACATGGTTAGTGATTCATGATGTTTTCGACTCAAGGAATCTTCCAATCTGTTTTATTTTCCTGTATGGTAATTGATCGTGCAATCACAATCCTTTATCATTTCAATCCAACTTCTCTTCCTCATGTTTAATTCCTTCTATGTGAATATATACATCAGACTTTTATGGTCAATATATATTTGACATTTGGATCTATATAAATGGTGCCATCATATTTTCAAAATAAGAACCACTGCATCCAATTCTAAATCATCTGTGGTATAATTTAACTCATGAGATTTTAGTTGTCTTGAATCATAAGAAATTAACCAATAATTCTGCATCAGAAAACAACCAAGTCCCTTCAATGAAGCATTGTTGTAGATCACCAAAATCACCATTTTGGGAAGGCAAGGAAAAAACTAGAGCATTAACCAATCTCTTCTTTGGTTACATAAATCAAACATCAAATTCTTCTGTCCAAACAAATTTAACCCCTTTTTGTGTTAACTTAGTTAGTGGGCTAGATAACTATGCAAATTTTTTAACAACCCATCAATAATAACCTACAAATCTAAGAAAACTATGAAAACCTGTAACATATGTAGGTCTTGTCCATTCATCAATAACTTTTGATTTGGAAGGATCAAATGTTATTCAATATTTATTTACAATGTCCCCAAGAAAAGAAATCTGTTGCAACCAAAAAACACGTTTTGAATTTTCCATATAGTTTCTTTTCTTTTATGGATTGCAAACAAAACTGTAGATGTTTTTCAGGATCCTATTTACTTCTAGAATAAACAAGAATATCATCAATAAACAAAACCACAAACATATCCAAGAACTCATGAACTATTCTATTCATAAGATCCATGAATAATGAAAGAGAATTATTTTACCCAAAAGGAGTAACTAAAAACTCATAATGACCATATCTAGTACAGAATAAAATCTTTGGGATGTTTTCATCCTTAACTTTCAACTGATGGTATCCTGACCTCATTTCAACCTTCATAAAATACTACGCTCCCTAGAGCTGACTAAACAAATAATAAATATGAGGAAAATGATACTTGGTTTAAACAGTAATATTATTCAAGGATCTATGCTCGATGAAAATTCTCATTGAACCATCTTTTTTCTTAACAAAAAAGACATGATCCCCTCATGGTGAAGTGATGGGATGCATCAATGATTTATATAATAATTCTTGCAACTGATTTTTTAATTCTAGAAGTACCATTTGGGACATTCGATAAGGAGGTTTAGATATTTGATTAGAATTCGGAACTAAGTCAAAATTAAATGAAATATTTCAATTAGTAATAAAACTGGGAAAATCATCAGAAAAACATCTATGTATACACTTACATCTGGTACATCATTAATCTGAATAGTTCCCTTATCTTCAAAAATATGAGAAATATAACATTCATTTCCATCCTTTATCAGTTACGTAGCTTTTTGATATGTTATTAAGGGTATGGGTTCATTCATGTACACAGACTAAAATTCATTCTAAAAAACAACGTCTTTTTCTCTACAATCTATCTTAGAATGATAACAAAATATTTTCCATACAAAAAATAACATCAAACTCTACAAGAGCTAAAACAAAAAGGTTTGCATGTAAACAATTTCCACACACAAGGATAGGTAGATTCTAATAATTTATTTCCACCACAATATTTCCTCCATGTGTTTTCACAATGATATATGGTTTCATTTCATGAGGTTTAATTCCCAATTTTTTGGAAATATTCTTAGAAATAAAGGAATGTTTAGCCCGTGAATCAAGAAACACATTTTTGAAATATATAGAAACAAGAAATGTACCTGAGACCACCTCATTTGAAGGCTCAACATCTACTGAATTGGTTGAAAATGACAAACCCTTCAGTTTCCTATGTTGCTGATTCCCTTCTTGAGTAACTAGCTTCAGAAAAACATTAGCAAAATGACCAAATTTATTAAAGTTAAAGAATTTATCCCTCAACTTCTCATTAATTTTCAATTAAATTTATTTTCACTCACGAGACATGTGTCTAAACTTCCCACATCAGTAGTATTTTGCAAAATTTATAAGACATTCTCTAGGATTCCTTTTACCACACTTTTCACAAGTAGGGAAATTCATTTTCTTACCTATAAACTCTTTTGAAGAGTTATACCTTATTTCTTTCCAACCTGACCGCTTCTTATTCTTTTCATCATGAGGAATATATGTGTCAGAATACTCCATATATATTTTTTCAGTAAAATGGACAAGCTTCTCATTGATTTTAAACACTCATTAGGCCAAAGAACTTCGCAAAAATGGTTTCAGACCTAAGTAAAATATATTAATTTTATTTCAAAATCCTGAGTAAATTCTGGTGCATTCCTAGCCAGTATTTTAAAATTGGTTTCATATGATAAAATAGAATTATCATCTTTCTACTTTATTTCCAGGAATTGTTTTTCTCCATTCTAAGTCGAATAGTTTTGTTAAAATATTTTACTAGAAAAAGACTCTTAAAATCATCCCATTCCAAACTGTCAATATCATCTATTTCTCTTGTATTCTTAACCAGAGACCACCTTTGATCAGATTCACCTTCCAAAAGATAAATGGATTGTATTATCGTTTGGCTTTGTAAACATCCCATGACCTCAAATATTTTTTCTAGAGTTTTGATCCATCCTCCGACTATCCATGGATATACAGTTCCACTGAATTGCTGGAGGATGTTGCCTAATAAACTACTCTAAAAAAGACATACCTCTCTATGGTAGATCATGTTCCTCTCTAGCATGGATACCACCACCATTTATTTCTAGAGTCAACTGATCTATTGTTGTCAAAAACTGCTCAGTTCTGATTCCCACCATCTCGGGCTAGAGATTCAGACATATATCAGCCTCTTGGCACCTTCCTACTTCAGATACCCAGTTTCATCTTCGGAAAACCATTTTGAAAAAACACATCTTAGTTGAAGAAACATGTTAATATTTTAATTCTATAACATTTCTAATTATTCAAAGAGTAAAAAACCCATTTATGGTATTATATTAATATTATCCTCACCCGTAAAGTTATCTAAACCATCATCTGATACCAACTATAAGTACCCAACCTTAAAAAGTTACTTAATCTTGAATTTTGGTCAAGAATATACATTATTACAAGTTGAGGATCTTTTGTGTTTAGAGTTTTTGAGAAATATTAATCCTTACATACATAACATACCACGTTCATACAATAGGATACTACTTAAAACAGTTTCAATTTTTTCAAAATATAAAAAACTAAAGCTTAAAACATGATTTCTTTAACAACCCTCTACATCATTCATCATAAATACCCTATTTCTCTTATCCATCCTTATATCCTATGGAAAACATTTTAAAAATATGGGATGAGTATAAAATTCATTACGGGATATAAAGAACGAAAGTATTATTCAAGTGATAACATAAAAACCAATAAAACCTATAATTATAAAAAAATATCATATGCATAAAAACATCATGTAGTTGACTTGGGAAATATTTACCATATCACACTTACATTGTAACGCCCCGACCCCAGCTACCCAGAGTCGGTGCATTACTTCGTAACATTGGCATGATCATAAAAGATCAAGTCTCGAAAGACCAATTAGTTTAGTAGCCTTGGAAACACTAGATACATTCATAAGTCTTTGATTACATCAAAAAGTAAACAAACTACAATAACATGGTCTTCATAGTCCACACTCATATCCCTTTCTGACTACCCCTGCAGGTCATTCATAAAATACTTCTTCACATCCTGGAAAAATATTAAAACATTGAAAGGGGTGAGCGCAGATTCTCAGTAAGGTTAACAATATAGCGGAAGCTTTCATCAATAAACATAAACTTTTAAGGCAATGTATAACTAAAACAAAAGCCTTTTAAACTTGAACTTCAACATAATATGTCAAAAGTAAAATGAGATAATGCCATTCACTTCTTCACATGGATATTCTACTGGTCGAATAATCACATGAAATATCAATAACCACTTTCATAATGAGGGAATTTATAATGCCAGACATTCTGAAACATATTGTCAAGGCCTCGGCCAAGGCGTCTAAAATGATTAATGCCTCGGCCAAAACCATAAATCAAATTGGGAAAGGGCCTCGGCCAATTCCACGTCTAGTTGTCTCATGAGACCTACCGATGCAATTTTTTTTAGAAGATACTTACATTTAAAATTGCTCAAATATACTCCTGTGTTTTTATGAAAACATTATGCAAGCTTCTGAAAACAAAATAACTAATTCTGAGACTGCTCGACTAATTACAGGCCATGATGGGTCCACGCCCAATCCCTTCCTATCTACCACACTCGAGAGTCAGGTTTTCTGAAAACATTTTTAAGCTTGTGTTAAGTACGTATACATTTGCACTGGATTTTCATATATTGGAGATAAATATCTCTTTTTTGAAATCATTTAAAAATCACATAATTATAAAAGAAAACCTATTGAATAAACGTAAAAGTCAAAGGGGTTTATACACCGTATAAAATAATGTTGTGTATAAAACGAAATATGACTCATTGAAAGGAGATTCAGACGAAGTCCCTTAAAAAGATCATTTTTAAATAAAATATATCTATTATGTGTATTCAATAAATGTACACATAAAGAAAGTATAAATACAATATACGAAATAATAATATCATGACATAATTTGAAAGTAGGAGATTAACCCAAAGAATGGAAGTTGGGTTATGAAATTCCCTTACCTTGTACTTTTCCTTGGTTGGGGTAGGTTAACCTCCTGTATAATGGTGAAATAATTGTTATTAAAGTATACAAGAATCATATACATTCATATGATATCATATATGATCTTTTAACATTGCTTTGTTAATAATATCTTAGATTTATCGTTGTTTCGGGTGTTAACTTACTCGTTTTCTTTTATATGTTTTGTTACGTATGTCATGTTTTTTATGGATAGGTTGTATCTTATTCATATCCAGAATGATATCATGTCCTTAAACATTATTTTTAAATCATCAAATGATAATTATACTTGAATGGATACGACGGAGAATGAATCTCATCGCGTTCGTGGAGACGGTAGTCCGTACGTACGCACGAGCGACAATATCATTATTTTAATATTAAAATAATATATAATTGGATAGTATATCATATATACATAATCATTATCATGTTATATTTATTATTTACATGAATTTCATATCATTATTATACCCACCTAAATAATAATATATTGAATAACAATTACACCACGACGTGGAGACGGTAAGCCGTACGTACGCACGTATGGTGACATGTCATTCAAATGATGGGTAGAATACTGAATATGGTTGTTCCATATTTATAATAAAATCACAGTATATAGAAGATACTGGAGTTATAATTTTATAATTGAAATAATAAACAAAGAGGGAGTGGAAGAAGAAAGAAACTTGAAAGAGGGTGATGAAAATGTTACCTCTTCTTCGGGTTCTTCTTTTGAATTGATCAAAAGGACTCTTTAGGATGGCTTTCTGACTAAAGTAAAGCTTCTAGGATGAAGGTAGAGAAGTTGGGAGAGTATTTGGGCAGAGTTTGGCCTAACCAAAAGGCTTTAAAGTGTGAATAAGGTGGTAGAGGTGGGGGCCTTTTATAAGAGGAGAGGAGGGGCTCTTTTGGAAAGATTGAAATGTTACATTATTATACAATGATTTTCGGATTCTAAAGGTCCCACACTTATATAATTCGTGGCCAAGGTGATCAGGGTTCGAAATCTCCTCATCCAATAGGCTTTGGACAAGTGTAAGCTTTGTATTTTGCATTATCTTCTCATTTTATTTAAATCGTTAAATAATGAGGTCATCGCTGCATCATAATGATGTCATAAATAATTTAATTTATTTAATGTCTAAAAATTATAAAAAAATACTATGATGTAGGAAATCGTTTTAGCTTTATAATGAATATTTATAGTCAAAATTTGGACTTGCGTAACCCCACTTAAAAACTATTTTAGTAAAACAACTCATGTTTGTGTCAATTTAATTTTAACATTAAATAAATATATATTAATGTCATTTTCCAACTAAAGTGGCTCCATGGGGTCCCCAAGTTGTCCCATGGGTTTTCATGGTCGGCCATGACTCATCCAATAAGAGTAGTAAAAGTGTCATTCTCATCTCATATTATTAAAACATTATTTGTACCTTAAACTACACTAATTACCTCTAATCGCGATTAAGAACTTAAAAGTTACTATTCACCAAAAAAATTATTTTGATCTCATTGAACCACATTTTACTTCTTAATGACAACCATGTATGTTGGATTTTTGAAAATCAAATCACAGAAGTGGTAATATTTCATTTAAATGAAAAATCAGTTATTTAACTACCACTTAGTGGTTTCACTATTCATCAAAAATTGAAGTTTTTCAGAACAATGCCAAAATTTCACCCTAATCTATAATTGATATTCCGAATTCAAAAATGTTGTCTATTTTACAAAATTAAAAACTTATAAGTTTCATTAATTAATTTTATAATTAATTCCCGCTGTCACAACAAATACCGTTTTTTAAGAAACAATTTATATCAAAAGATTGGCAATTGTTTAGGTCCAATTTCAAAGTGAAATTAATTCTAACGAACACCATTGGATAAAATGGTAAAAATATATTCTAATTATACTTTAAAACCGCTCAATAATATAACTTATCACTATAAATTATTTTGATTAAAAAAGTTGTTTTAATTATTTTTCACTATTCATAAAAATTGGGAAGTTCTCAGAAAATTACAAAAAAATCAACATAGGCTAATTTCAATATTAGGAATACAAAAATGTAGTCCATTTTGAAATTTAAAATTTCTATAATTTTAAAAAGTCGTTATTACTATTCATAACGGCTACTATGATTAGTCTCGGTGTTTTAGAACTCGAAGTTGCGTACAATGCAAGCTATTTCATTATTGAATGAGAAGCGTATTGTGGAAGCTCGGGGTGTTACATTCTCCCCTCCTTCAATAAATTGTGTCCTCGCAATTTGAAAATTTTCTTTGAAAATAAAAGGTTGAAAATAGAAAATACCTTTGTAGAAAAACCCACATTGGAAATAAGGTTAATAAATATATAACATTAAAAGAAAGCAAGATAAGTACAAAGGTCACCCGATATATCCCATTCTAGGATTCTATGAAAATATGGATATGGAGGAGAAACAATCCATCAAGGTCTGATGGAGAGTTTTAGAAAACAGGATTAGGAGAAAGTTTAACTACAAGAAAATCACAAACTTGTGATTGGTTAAATGGTCATTGAATCCCCAGTTGGAAAAGTTAACCGACAACATTTTTGTTTTAAGTTACCTTTTATAATGTTGAGGAATTTATTTAGGAGATTTACTAAGAACGTAAGGGAATATACATACTTGTTATGTATACTTTCATTCGTTAATAAATTTTTACCACAAACCCAACTTTTACTCCAAATGGTAACGGAACTCAAAAATATTCTATTTATCCTAATTGTATAAGGTTCCAAATGTTAACACATACCATTTAGATTAATAAAATTATTTTGTAATAACCAGGGAATTCCTGTAGGCTAGTGGTAGGAAATAAAGGCCTGTCGCACTTTGATTGTGGGTTCGATTCCTGCAGCTTTGTCCGATGCGACGGGTTATGCCCCACCCTGCAGGTTGTCCTTTTCCTAAAACTATAGTATCATAATATTCCAAAAATAATCTTCATAAATTTTTTAACCATAAACAATAAAATCCATAGATCAACTTAATCCATTCCAACATTAATAGTTATCCAAAATACCTCCGTCCAGACTTTCTCTAAAAGGTCTATAAATTCCAAAATCAATTGTAACATAAGATTCCCCAAACAAAGAAAAGTTCCTCTTATTGTCACATACTAAAAATATGATTACCTTAATCATATTAAAACCTTACTGAAATCAAAAATTACTGCAGTACAATCTTTATATATATCACATTATTCTTATAACCAGAATATAATCCATGAGTCCAAATGCACCAATACATTAGTTATTCTGCTTCAACTGTAGTAACAGCATAAGATTTTCCTTGATCCCTTGGCCTTTTCTGAGGTAAGTTTATTTGACACTTAGGACATTCAGTTGCACAATGCCCCATTTCCCTACAATTATAGCATTCAACATTGATAGCCTCTTTCTTTCCATTGCAATCACGAGCCTGGTGACCCTTTTCTCCACATTTATAACAAACTCCCATTCCTTTTAGGCAAGTACCAGGGTGATTCTTCCCACAATTAGCACATAATGGAAAATCCTTCTTTCCCTTTTTCCCTTTATCTGTCTCTTGTTCCACTGTTCTCTTCTTCTCTTGCTTTACTTTGTTGTCATAAGACTTAGAGAATTCCTTTTCTGTCTTGATAACACACGAGACAATATCTTCGTATGATGAGAAGGATTGTGATACTAAAGCTCGACGGAGAAATGGTTTTAACCCATCAAAGAAATGATCAATCTTACTCCTTGGGTTACGTATATAATCGGCAGCATGCCTCGCTAACCTTGTAAAGTTAGCCTCATACTTTGCGACATTCTCATCCTCCTTCTGCCTCAGACTCAGAAATTGCCTTTCCATATCTACTCGATGGTCACGAGGAAAGTATTTTTCTAAGAAAATCTCTTTGAACTCCCTCCATTACATATTCGATACGTCATCATCTTCCTTTGTGTTTTGAATCAGTGACCACCACTGATCGGCATCTCCAGTGAGGCGGTAAACTGCCATGACAACCTTCTCCCTTTCACTACTCCCAAAGGCATGGAATATTTTCTCTAAGGAATTTATCCATTTCTCAGCTACTATAGGATTTGTACTCCCATTGAAGGTTGGTGGTTGTTGCCTCATGAAACGGTCTAGCATTGATCCTCCACGTTGCGGATCAGGGTGATCCATACGAGTAAGGTTGTTATTCATAACTTGCGTGAGTTGTCCCAGTACGGTGAGAAGCTGATCAGCACCAGTTGTATCACTAGCTCCACCATAATTATCTTGAGTAGGAGGGAAATCCCTACACGGAGTGCGTGCATTGATACGGTTTCCATTCCTTCCACTAGGCGCCATTTCTAAATAATGGCATAAACTGGATTAGTTTATGAATCAAAATACATAATTCCATACTTGTAAAACACTTAACATAAATTGAACTAATTATGGATATAATCCATAATTATAAAAATGTTTTCTTTGAGTAAGTATATACTCGTAACCCTTCATAGTGGTTTGTAAAGAAAATGGGAATTATCCTAAGCATATCCCCCAAGAGTGTCGTAACCAAGAGTGCAGCAAGGCCCGTTGTCGTGCACCAGTTCCCGTTCGAGTCTAGCTCAAAGCGGTGTTTTCGGGTTTTACCCCTAGGTACATCTGTGCCAGAGCCGCCTCTACCTGCTCGTATCCAGACAGGGATGTATTGCTTGGAAAACTCACAAAATCTCTACAATACCAAAATTTTCAGGAAGTTCTTCTATACTAATCCTCAAAGTTAATCTTAGGTCTACGTGCTCTAATCAGAGTTTGTCTAAATCTAGCTTCCAAGTTTAGTACTAAACTGCCTCTGATACCAACTGTAACGCCCTGACCCCAGCTACCCAGAGTCGGTGCATTACTTCGTAACATTGGCATGATCATAAAAGATCAAGTCTCGAAAGACCGATTAGTTTAGTAGCCTTGGAAACACTAGATACATTCATAAGTCTTTCATTACATCAAAAAGTAAACAAACTACAACAACATGGTCTTCATAGTCCACACTCATATCCTTTTCTGACTACCCCTGCAGGTCATTCATAAAATAATTCTTCACATCCTGGAAAAATATTAAAACATTGAAAGGGGTGAGCTCAGATGCTCAGTAAGGTTAAAAATATAGCGGAAGCTTTCATCAATAAACATAAACATTTAAGGCAATGTATAACTAAAACAAAATCCTTTTAAACTTGAACTTCAACATAATATGTCAAAAGTAAAATGAGATAATTCAATTCACTTCTTCACATGGATATTCTACTGGTCGAATAATCACATGCAATATCAATAACCACTTTCATAATGAGGGAATTTATAATGCCAGACATTCTGAAACATTTTGTCAAGGCCTCGGCCAAGACGTCTAAAATTATTAAGGCCTCGGCCAAAACCATAAATCAAATTGGGAAAGGGCCTCGGCCAATTCCACGTCTAGTTGTCTCATGAGACCTACCGATGCAATTTTTTTTAGAAGATACTTACATTTAAAATTGCTCAAATATACTCCAGTGTTTTTATGAAATAATTATGCAAGCTTCTGAAAACAAAATAACTAATTCTGAGACTGCTCGACTAATTACAGGCCATGATGGGTCCATGTTCAATCCCTTCTTGTCTACCACACTCGAGAGTCGGGTTTTCTGAAAACATTTTTAAGCTTGCGTTATGTACGTATACATTTGCACTGGATTTTCATATATTGGAGAGAAATATCTCTTTTTTGAAATCATTTAAAAGTCACATAATTATAAAATAAAACCTTTTGAATAAACGTAAAAGTCAAAGCGGTTTATACACCGTATAAAATAATGTTGTGTATAAAACGAAATATGCCTCACTGAAAGGAGATTGAGATGAAGTCCCTTAAAAAGATCAATTTTAAATAAAATATATCTATTATGTGTATTCACTATATGTACACATAAAGAAAGTATAAATACAATATACGACATAATAATATCATGACATAATTTGAAAGTAGGAGATTAACCCAAAGAATGGAAGTTGGGTTATGAAATTCCCTTACCTTGTACTTTTCCTTGGTTGGGGTAGGTTAACCTTCTGTATAATGGTGAAATAATTGTTATTAAATTATACAATAATCATATACATTCATATGATATCATATATGATCTTTTAACATTGCTTTGTTAACAATATATTAGATTTATCGTTGTTTCGGGTGTTAACTTACTCGTTTTCTTTTATATGTTTTGTTACGTAAGTCGTGTTTTTCATGGATAGCTTGTATCTTATTCATATCCAGAATGATATCATGTCCTTAAACATTATTTTTAAATCATAAAATGATAATTATACTTGAATGGATACGACGTAGAATGAATCTCATCGCGTTCGTGGAGACGGTAGTCCGTACGTACGCACGAGCGACAATATCATTATTTTGATATTAAAATAATATATAATTGGATAGTATATCATATATACATAATCATTATCATGTTATATTTATTATTTACATGAATTTCATATCAATATTATACCCACCTAAATAATAATATATTGAATAACAATTACACCACGACGTGGAGACGGTAAGCCGTACGTACGCACGTATGGTGACATGTCATTCAAATGATGGGTAGAATACTGAATATGGTTGTTCCATATTTATAATAACATCACAGTATATAGAAGATACTGGAGTTATAATTTTAGAATTGAAATAATAAACAAAGAGGGAGTGGAAGAAGAAAGAAACTTGAAAGAGGGTGATGAAAATGTTACCTCTTCTTCGGGTTCTTCTTTTGATTTGATCAAAAGGACTCCTTAGGATGGATTTCTGACTAAAGTAAAGCTTCTAGGTTGAAGGTAGAGAAGTTGGGAGAGTATTTGGGCAGAGTTTGGCCGAACCAAAAGGCTTGAAAGTGTGAATAAGGCGGTAGAGGTGGGGGCCTTTTATAAGAGGAGAGGAGGGGCTCTTTTGGAAAGATTGAAATGTTACATTATTATACAATGCTTTTCGGATTCTAAAGGTCCCACACTTATATAATTCGTGGCTAAGGTGATCAGGGTTCTAAATCTCCTCATCCAATAGGCTTTGGACAAGTGTAAGCCTTGGAGTTTGCATTATCTTCTCATTTTATTTAAATCGTTAAATAATGAGGTCATCGCTACATCATAATGATGTCATATATAATTTAATTTATTTAAAGTCTAAAAATTATAAAAAAATACTATGATGTAGGAAATCGTTTTAGCTTTCTAATGAATATTTATAGTCAAAATTTGGACTTGCGTAACCCCACTTAAAAACTGTTTTAGTAAAACAACTCATGTTTGTGTCAATTTAATTTTAACATTAAATAAATATATATTAATGTCATTTTCCAACTAAAGTGGCTCCATGGGGTCCCCAAGTTGACCCATGGGTTTTCCTGGTCGCCCATGACTAATCCAATAGGAGTAGGACAAGTGTCATGCTCATCTCATATTATTAAAACATTATTTGTACCTTAAACTACACTAATTACCTCTAATCGCGATTAAGAACTTAAAAGTTACTATTCACCAAAAAAAATTATTTTGATCTCATTATACCACATTTAACTTCCTAATGACAACCATTTATGTCGGATTTTTGAAAATCAAATCACAGAAGTGGTAATATTTCATTTAAACGAAAAATCAGTTATTTAACTACCACTTAGTGGTTTCACTATTCATCAAAAATTGATGTTTTTCAGAACAATGCCAAAATTTCACCCTAATCTATAATTGATATTCCGAATTCAAAAATGTTGTCTATTTTACAAAATTCCAAACATATAAGTTACATTAATTAATTTTATAATTAATTCCCGCTGTCACAACAAATAGCGTGTTTTAAGAAACAATTTATATCAAAAGATTGGCAATTGTTTATGTCCAATTTCAAAGTGAAATTAATTCTAACGAACACCATTGGATAACATGGTAAAAATATATTCTAATTATACTTTAAAACCGCTGAATAATATAACTTATCACTATAAATTATTTTGATTAAAAAAGTTGTTTTAATTATTTTTCACTATTCATAAAAATTTGGAAGTTCTCAGAAAATTACAAAAAATTCAACATAGGCTAATTTCAATATTAGGAATACAAAAATGAAGTCCATTTTGAAATTTAAAATTTCTATAATTTTAAAAGGTCCTTATTACTATTCATAACGGCTACTATGATTTGTCGCGGTGTTTTAGAACTCGAAGTTGCGTACAATGCAAGCTATTGCATTATTGAATGAGAAGCGTATTGTGGATTCTCGGGGTGTTACATACATTCACCCTTACACATGGAATAACCCTTTTTTCAACTTCCATCTCTGGTGTACCCATTACATTGGAGAGCTATAATGGGGCTCACCCGTCACATCTTGAGCTATAATGGGATCAACCCAACATATATTGAGCTATAATGGGAACAACCCAACATATCTTGAGCTATAATGGTCTCAAACCAACCTAAATAATTTCCAATTAATATATCATGGTAATAAAGTATCTTGAAAACTAGAAGAAATCACTCATTCCATATACATATAAAAAACAATCATTTTGAAATTTATTAAGGAGTGTTTTAAATGGATTTTAAAATGAAAGTCCCTTAAATTATAATTGGAGTGAGAATTAATAAAATGGAATTGATATTTGAATAAATGTAAATATGCATATGGAAACATAATATAAACCTAAATTCATCACACTAATAATCTTAATATCGCATACTTAATTAAGAAGAAGGTTAATCCAAAAAATGGAAATTGGGCTAAGAATTCCCTTACATCAGGTTTTTCTTACATAAAACATGATTAAACCTCATGTATAATGGTTAAAAAGTGTTGTTAAAATATTACAGAAACATATCCATATTTATAATATCTTATATTATTATTTCATTACATCATTTCACCCTTGAATTTTTAGTATTCTGTTCCTTGCAATGTTTTGGGTGTGTTTTATTACATGATTTTCATGATTGGTTCATGGTAGATATTTTTGTCGATTAGAAGTAAAACTAAAAAATTGGACTGGAAAAGTATATACATATTTAAAATACCATAAATTATACCATCTATAATTTTTATTTTTTATATGAGGATGATTCATAAGTAAAAACATTAATGATTCCTGTTTAGATCATTTTAGTCGTTCTTTGATAATAACGAACTCATTCTGTTTTGATAAATTAAAAAAAATGTTTAAAATAGAGTTAAAGAACCATGGATAAGATATAATACATATATTATAACATGGTTCAACCATAAAAGTGGTTTCATGACCAGAAATGCAGTAATTTAAAAAAATTGAAATTACATCGTCCGCGATGTAAGAAATTTGACACATCACGGACAATGTTTTTTATTCCATGAATAAGTGGGAGAGTAGAAGAATAATGATGATGAAAATTACATGAACATGAGAAAAACTATAATATACAATATTTTTGGTTCTTTTATGCCTATTTGGTAAGAGGAGTTGAGTAATTAATAATAAATGAAAGGAACTCAAAATAAATTAATAGTTGTGAAATCCCTTAAAAAAATTCGGCATCCTGACAACTATACAACAAGGTTTTAGAAAACATTAAAAATAGAGAATACAAGGGTCACCCATCCAAAAATGAATCATAAAATAGAATAGATCATGAATAATATTAATAGAAGAACATGGTATGGATTCTTGAATTCTATACCTCGTAAAAGAGAAGTTGAATGCAAAAATAATGAAGTAGATAATTTTCTTACCTTGTAGAGTAACTCTTAGAACATGAAGGTTGGGACCATAGGGTCTTGAAGAAACCTTGGTTGGAAAACTAGGAGGTTTGGAGGCCATACCTTCATTGATGAGGATTTGGAATGAATTTAATGAATGAATGGGTTGGAATTTATAGAAAAAGTGAGGGAGTATTTTAATAATTTCCAAGGGACACCTCATTAAAGGTATTTGCAAAACCATGGTCTTGTCCATGGTATTTTCTCAAGGTATTAGCCACTTGGGACACATAAAATATTATTTTATTGTACACAAATCTACCATATTTATTACATCATTATTACATCATTAATAATGTCATTAACACACCGAAACTCAAAACTATATTTTTAATATTCACTGAAAAAAAATGTTTCAGAAAAATCCAAAAAATTAACCATAAATATTTTTCGATGATTATAATTAAAAAATAAACTCCATTTTTCTAAAATAATATTCTAAATGTTATTAATTTATTTTGGAAATAAAATCACACTTAATTCAGAAATTACTAAATTTAAAACTATAACTGCTTTTATATCACATCAAAAATTAACCAAGATATCAATATCTTAAAGCCTTAAGAAATTTAAATAAAAACAACATTTACTATTCCTTATGGTCATATTACTATTCATATTACAACTCATAAGGGTATGTTACTATTCACTAAAAAAACAAGTTGGTTCCATCAGACTCCAAATAACTTACTGAACATAATTGTAGATGACTGTTTTTTGAAATTCAAAACATTGAAGTAGTAAAATTATGTTTAAATGATAGTTATAATTATCCAACTAAAACAAATTTCATGAATTTAAGTTTATTTTTAGAAAACCATGGGGTGTTGCAGTAACCCTAAAAAGTATATGCTACCACAATTCATTCTATGGAGGGGGTGAACTAGAAACGATGAAAGGAAACTTGTTTCTATTATAAATATAAAAATATTTCATGTTTTGAGGTAGTGTTTTAGGTTTCATGATAGTGGTATTTTGGATTTATGAGAGTGAATGTAAAAGAGAGAGCTCAATTATCAAATCTAACTTCTCAATAATAACATCCCTATATAAAGAATTATGTTTTTTAAGATGTTCATTACCATCGATGGTCATAGGATCCCCAGTGACCAATAAACAATCAATTAAAATTAAATATTTAACCTATTACAAAATCACCCAACACTCAAAAGATGAATCACTACCAAAGTAATCAATGAGTGAATAATAAAAAGAAATATGTGTATAGGGAGAGGATAAAATGTTGTCTGTGTGTATCTTCCGATAGTACTTCCATAGAATAGAAAAGAAGAGTTGAGTGCTCTTCAATAGGGTTTTTTATAGAATCAAGGACATTGAACCTTACATTTTGTTCCTATGAACTCCATAAAAAGTGTACTATTGTCAACATTGATGGTTTTGTTTTATGTTTTATTAAAATATCATCCCTTTGTGATGGGATATTTTCCCCAAAAATGAGTTTCTTCTATCCCAATAATTTAGATGTTTATTGGGAAAATTAGATTTTTTACTCACATGAGGACATCCTCAATCACTCGTGTTAGGTTTGTGGTTATACGTTTGGAATATTTTTTGACTACTATTTCTACTTAAGTATATCTAACATGAATAGAATTATATACATAGTGAGGTATCATAGTAATAAAATAATATAAATTGATTATGTCATTATTAAGGAAAATATATTTTATGGTTGAAAGGTATTATAAACTCTTTCAGATCCTTGAATTTTGTTGGAATTTTTTGTTATATCAAGTCTAAGACATTACTTCCAAGGTTGACACTCTAATTCCCCTTCAGTATCCACCTATGGGTGAAAATTTCATTAAGAACTTTTGTACAGAGGGGAATTTGTATTAATACTCCAAATAGATGGATATTAACTTGTAAATTTATAAATATATCCATGATATCTTAATCAATCTCACTATCGATTTTTTTCTAGTATTGAGAATTTATTTGGGGAGAGGTTAGGGGAATGGATTTTTCATTGGAATCCTTAATCTCAAATTTTTTATATTTTTTTAATTTGTTTTTCTTCACATGAATCATTTGAGGTTAGAGAATGATATTTATTAGGATAAAGACATACATAATCTGTAGAATCATTGGAAATAAAATGTCCATTTCCACTATTAATTATGATTCCATATACATTAACTTTTTCCTAGGGATTAAAAATTGAATGTGATGGTAGTCTAATGAACCCTTGAATTTTTATTTCACCCACTGAGTTAGGGAGTTGGCCTAATTGGGGTTTCAGGTCTTTTAATAATTCTTGTGTACTTTTTAGATTTAGATATTATTTTCAAACATTTTTTTCATTATTTTCTCAAGTCTAGTCTCATATATTATAGAAGGTTTTTGGAAAATCCTTTCAGGTTGTTGAGGATTTATAGATGATAGAAAAGGATGACTACTTTTACTCAAGTGGTTCCATTATTGATGACATTGGTTTAAATAACAATATTTCTTATAGAAATATTTATCCTTCCATCCATAGGTTGATGGATAGTGTGGTTTTTTTGTAATAGGATGGTAATAGTGATGGGATGGAAATTTCTCCTAACAACACTTAGAAGATTCTCTCCATTTAGGGAACTAGTAAGTATAGTGGGTCTTAGTGTCATAGATACTATAATTAATTGGATGAGGAGGTTGTGATTTCTATTGTAAAAGAGAATGTTATGTGAGTAGATTACATAATTATTCAAACATTATTTCCACCTACTTTTCTAATTCAGAATCGTTCACTGCATGGACACCTCTGATGGGTACATCGGTCCATTGGCCACAATGTTTAGTGTTTTGTTCCATGTTTCTGATGATATATCTTATAGAGATTGGTGTATTTTCCATTAGGTAACCACCTAAAACAACTTCAATTATGTTATAATAAATTATAATTAAAACTTACTAAAATTATTTTATTAAAACATTATCACTAATTTGGTGGTGTGGAAAACTAAAACAAATATTTTTAAAACATTTAAAATATTCATGAATTTCTTCCCCCATTAAATTATCTTATTCCATAAATTTAATTACTTACTGTTATAGTTAAAGAGTATGAGAAGTATTTTTCATTAAAAATGTGTTTCGAGTATTCCAAAACTCTAATTAGGGTGTTAACAGAGTATATCTAATCTTATGTTGTGTCTAATAATGATAAAGGAATTCCCTAAGAATAACCAACACTTCATCCAAGTTATTGGGTTATAAAATTTAACACACAATATTAAATTCATGTTAGTTCATATGTGGGTCCTCTCGGGTTAGTCCATGATATGTTGTAATAATTTATTTAAACAATATTTTAGTGTTTAGTTTGGTACTTCCACATGTGCTCAAATATATGCAGGTTGGATATCAAAACCAATTGAAGTAAGTTCTTTTAGTGTTTAGTAATTTTGATCCAGGTTATAAATGTTATGTTTAGAATCTATTTAATTTAAAAATAAAGAGGGTTCTATAAGAACCTCAAGTTGTTGCTTGTCCCCTTCAAGGGATCGTCCTATGTGTATTGGTTCCACTGATAAAGGATCCTCTATGGTTCATTGTCAAAAGGAGGTTGATCTCATGAAGCATAATGCATCATGAGAAGAACCAGAACATGGAATACATTAAAAAATATAAATAAAAGTGACATTACAAGATAAAATAAAACAAATATTCACATAATAAAAAATATATTTAATTAAAAATACCCATTAAAAACTGAATCGATACCCAAAAATGGTGCCAAAATTTGAATGTGTTGTTTTCACACAACAAATTTAATATATTTTCAAAATTTATTTATATCATATGTAAGACCATAAATAATATCTCAAGGATCATTTGAGGCTTAATTTGTGTTCATTAATAAAAAGAAAACAACGGGGGTGATTAATATTGAATGCATTTTTGAAAATAAATTTATTTATTTTAAAGACTATAATAGTTGAAAAACAAGTGGATTTTTAAAAGCTGTGATAAGTATGTTATCATTTCAAAGAAACTAAAAAACATGAATACTTCCTTTTAAAAATTTATTATCAGGATTTTGGAAAACCATTGGTTGAGGGTTAACCAATATCTTTGGTGCCCACAAGATTTTAAAATAATGCACATTTAACTAAACCTTGACATAAAAATTGTGTAGTTTTGTTCAGGCCTACTATAATTCTTTATGGATTTTCAAGGAACACCAAAATCTCAAATGTTTTGGAATGATGAGGATTATTATATTTTCTAATTAGAACAACACAATTCATACATAATAAATTACACAATGATCTGTTAAGAACTAAAAATTATTTCAATTAAATTAATCAATAAAAGTTATGATACATCAAAAATAAAAAATTCAAACAACAATATAGAAAAACTAGTGGATAATTATGGGATGAAAGTCCCTCTTTAATTATGTATCTCCTTCGTAATGATCACCCATTTTTTATCCCACCATTAATAAAAGGATGGGGCTTGGGTAGAGTTAATCCTTTATCCTTGATCTCCCCTTGAAGAAAGGGGCCTCCTGCACATCCAAAGGGATTTAAGTATCCCATTGGGTCTCTAAAATATTAGCACATTCCCCCCCCCCCACCCCAAGTAAAACATAAAAATATTGTTCATAGGGATCCATTTTATAGTAAACGTGGAAGGTTTTTGTGGGCATTATAATTTATATAAACCAATTGGAATATAATTTTAGTCTAATAGAACACTTTATGTCAGTTTAGAAAAAAAAATAAAAAGTTTACCTCTATCTCTTTGATATGTCCACTAAAAATTTGGAAACATTTTTTTGGATCTACAACCCATGATATCGATGAATACTAGAAGTGACCTCATGATTGTGAATAGTAAGAATTATTTTCAATGATATATCATTTTGAAAACCAAATGGATAAATTGGACTCCATGGGATTCTGTATAAATATAACCCACATGGTTTTTCATCAAACCACAAAATATCATACTAATTAGATTCCTAGATTATATATAGTGTGAGTTTTATTCCACAGTTGTTGTTGACCTATTTTTCAATTTGGACTGAGTTTCTTGAACCACCTACAATATAATCTCCAAAACAGTTAAAAGTTACTTTTTTAACAGTGAAAAAAGTTATCTAATTGAAGAAAATGTGAATTGAAATTTTTTATTATATATTTAATTTACAGTACAAAACTAGTTTAATTTATTGGTATAATGGTGGAAATGAATAGTGAATTGGTAACTGTTCTTACAACTTATAAGTCATACGAATAAATGTATGGTAAAATCTTGTTGAACCAGTGCCCATAATTTGAAAAAAGATCCATTTTTTAGAATTATTTATATGAGATTTCAGTTAATTAAAATTACATTTGCAACCTAAAGTGAAGTTTCCTCTATAACTTATGAGGGACGATTTACTTAACCATGTAAGCTGAAATATTTTCATGGATAAATAAATAATATTTAAATGGTTAAAATTATATTTTGAAAAAAAATCTTATCCTCTTTTATAGAATCGTATAAATAAAGTTCCATGTATTTTTTTTTTATAAATGGTACATGGGTTGAATATATCAGATACTTCTCCTAAAAGTCATAATAAATTTTTGTTGATGAAAATTAAATAAATAACCTATTAATGTGGAATACATGGATTCAACCCTCGGTAAGGGTTAGTATTAGATGTTACCTTCTATGGGAATTCTTATGTATTATAGAGGTCTTAGTTAACCCCTTTACATTTATAGTGAGTGTGGAAGTAGGCCGGTAAACCCAGTGACCTTTTAATGGCATTCCAATTTTTTAGATTCAATTTATTTTGGAGGGGAATAAACTTTATTGATAAAAGATAAAAAATTAAAATCATTGTTGGATGATTTCTTTATGTTACAATAATAGGATGTTCCATCCTTACACTGTATATCATGATATAGGATTCTAGGCCATCAAATGAAACCCATGTTATATTGGTGGTTACATGATTAATGAGACTTTTTTAGGGATGAGAGAATTGTGTAAACATTAGATTCAGTGGGATATATTTGAATTGTTAATGGTCAGAAAATTAGTAGGATATGTTTCCCTCATTATTATTCAGTGATGGGTGACTGAGGAGGTTATTTGTTGGAATAGTGGTCGTATTGGATAATACAACTATGATATATATCATTTGTATGAACCATCATAAATTTATATTTATATGGTCAATAGGAATAAAAATATATAAAATTATGTTTTGTTTTATTGATAAAAAATTGGGGAGTATACCTCAATAAACATTGTTCATGTTGAGTTGGTAAAATGGTACAATGATTTGTGTAAGTTTTGTGGAAATTGTTTAAGAAATGAGCTATTATTAAATGTGAATAGGTTATTTTGGAAGTATAATGACCTAAAATATTATAGAAGTTGGGTTATCACAGTGCTTGGGTGACATGTAAAATAATTGGGTGTTGTAACAATATTGGTTAGTTTGTTTTTGGAACTTGTGCCAGTTTTTCTGGTCAGGTGAATATGTGGCTTGATAAGAGCATAATGTTTACATTTAAATATGAATGCAACTTAGTTCAATTTTATTTATCCATTTTATCCCATATTTCATGCTAAATATTTTTATATAAAAAAATTTAATTTCAATAAACCTCTATTTGTGGATAAAGTGTGGTTTATGAGATGATTTCCCATTTTCAGTAGATAGAGACTATGACACTACTACATTGAGATGCATTCCATCGATTGTGGAAAACTGTGTCATTCCATATAGAGGGATAGATACTGTGAATATCCTTTTGGGAGTGATAATCATGGATTATAGAACCCCATGAGGCTAGTATTTTAGATTATATATTCTTTGACGTAATGCCTAATACAAAACCTGATTATCAGTTTGGATTGAGTATGGATACTAGATTCAGGTTCAGAGTGTGTGGCTGACCAAGATAATGCATAACTTGTAAAGTTTATCAGCACCTGCTAAGTAGTATGATTAGTAAATAGTTGTATATCCACCCCACCTTTGTGGAAATAGTGTGTCAAGGATGGAATATGATATTGGTTTTGGAAATAATTATGAAATTCCATGATAGTAAAGCATAGTGGATAGTTAATGATGATGCCTCGGTAGAACCTATGACAAGGATATCCATAGGTCATACAAATATGTACATGATTACATGATCATGTATCAAGTTAGAAGATTCCAGGTAAGAACTATCTCATTGTGTTATCTTTGGATAAGAGCATTGGATCAAGTTTCAAGGGAATAAGTACCACATATTGGAAGTGATTATTGGAAGCATGTTGGGTGTTTATAAGTAAATTAATCCATTTATGTTGAAAATAAATTACCCATGTTGGTTTAGTGATGTTGCTTTATTCTTCAAGGATTCTCATGGATGAGAATATCTAATATGGGGAGATTTTAACAGTTGATGTTTTTGAACCATAGAATTTACCAATAAAAATTGATTTTCCCATTTGTTGAATTGTCTAAAAATTAGACTAGGCTTCTTATTTCAAATATGAGAGTTTAAAAAATTGAAAATGTTGTTTATGTTCTGGGAGGTATCTCAGGTGTTTGGTTGAGTTTCAAGAGAATTGACCTTCAATATGCCTATTTTTTTAAGGATAATGGGAGGCACATAGTTAGCGCATGGTTAGTGCTAACCATTCTAAACCATGTGATCCCTAGATGATGTCACATGGTTTTCCAAACTATAAATCCGAGTCTGGATGACCATTTTAGTGGCCTATAAAAAACTGAATAGAGGAACTAAAAGGGATTTGAATGGTTTTTCAAACCATACACCAAGTTGTATGGGTGGTGGTGTCCCCATAGTTAGAGAATTAACATGGTTAGAACATATTTTTAAAACTGTGTGGACATACCTTGAGGATAAAAAATATATAAAATTACCTTTTTCTCTTTGTTATCTTTTAATATTCAATTATCCTTTATCCTCCTCATTTTCACAGTAGATTTCTCCCATCCTTGGGGCTTTTCTCATTCTTCCTCTAGGATTTGAGAATCCACCTTCACCCAACCTCTGATTCAAGAACTATATTTTGAGTGATATCACCCTTGGTAGGTCTAAAAAAATTTCCTTCATCCTTTTTTGGGTTTTCTTAATTTATTGAATACTAGGACAATGTGATCATATAAGACTTGTTTTTATGATGCTTATTTATTATTATATTTTATCTCAATATGGATTAAATAAAAGGCTGATAGTGGATGAGTGAAGCATCCTAAGAATGATAGAGGTTTTTTTATAGATTTCCCATTAAGGGTTTTGTTGTTTATTAAATTATCCATTGTGTCATAGGTCTTAATTTTAGTGCATCACCCTTTAAAATATTATTTAATTTTGTATATATTAATACATTTAATTAGTTACACTATATGTACTAAATAGAACCATTTAAGGTTCTCAATGTCGACTTCAACCACCCATTTGGGTGTGTCACTTATAAGTTGTGACCCTTATGATTTATATATAGAATGAAAATAAAATTTTCGGCATTTTAACTCCCCTTTATTCAAATGAAATCATTAAATGGGATTAAATTAACTATTTGTGGTGTGGATGGCCCAATTAAATTATAATTATTAATTATATTATGACATATTCATCCTTTATAAAATAAGTTCCAAATTAGAATAATGTTGGCCTTTATGCCAAATAGTTACCCTTCTCTATGACAAATTTGTGAAATGTAATGTTTGACTCATCACACTTGATAAACATAATATGTTAATTTGTATCATCGTGTGTATGATTACATGGATATATTATTTTATATAAATCAAATTACAAATGGAATAATCCTAATGAAGCATATTTAAATAGAATTATTGACTCATCATGGATAATTCTTAATTATTAAATGTGAAGTTATATATTTTCTATATTACCCCTTGAGTGATACCAATATGCTCTTTATAAAATGTCATGGTTTTGGGAATATAGGTCAGATAAGATACACTACGCCTTGAAAAATATCAGGTTTATATTTATGTGTAACACATAGGTTTAAGAATCATAGGGAAATTGGAATCACCTTATACATAATTATTTATATGAGGCATCTGTTAGGGTTATTGAAATAGAAATTTCACATCCCCTTTGGCCCAGGATGTTGAACAAGGCATTTAACATCCATTTTGGTGGTTGTACATGAAGTTTCACATCATTTATTGGGATTGTTTGGCTTAGTGATCTATATCCTTTTATTCACGGTAATGTACCCTTAATTTTTATAATGATACTCTTATATTATTATTCTAATTATATATGGATTCCTAGTTTCCAGTACAGTTTTTTTCATATATATATACGAATATATATATGCATGTATAAATATTTATATATATATATATATATAAATTTATACATTTATATATATATATATACATATTGACATATGGTGATACCTTTTTAGAGACATACAAGATGAGACCAAAGCAAATTTTTTTACCGCATGTCCATTGATGAACCCATGGCCAATATTGTTATTTTTTTATTCACAACTATATTTTTATACATGCACAATGCAGTATTTAATATTCATGGGTTGGATTTAATTATAAACAACTGGTGGTGGTCTATTTAGTTTATCTCACACGCTATTCTGGCCATTGTTTTATACTCAGTCAGACCAAATGGTTTCAGCGTTATGATTCTAGATTGTGTTGTGTGTTTTACACTTGAATATGGGGGATTCAAAGAATAGGACCGAGATGCTTCCTAGGATTCTCTTGGAGATAGTATTTTGGTTTTATATATTTCCTTTACACATGTATTTTTTGGATTCTACTAGGTATTTGTGTTTCCTTTTGGTATTTAAAATACATCATTCAATATTTGATATTGTTCATGGAATTGGACATTTATTATTATTTGGATGATCTATTTCCACTAAATATCAATTAAAATAATTATTATATGAATTTATCTAGGATATACCTCTGTGGAACTTAGATTGAGAGGTTATAGTCTCCCCACCATTCCAGTATTAAAACCTTATTTATATTCAGTAGCCTTTGGTATATGGGTAGGTGCGCTTACCTCCATGTGGTGAATTGGATTGATGAACCCTTTAAGTGGATCTTGGTTTTGAATTGGATATACATTATTTGAACTATGTGGCTTATTTTGGGTGGAGAAGATAGGGGAGAGAGTTCCATTTTATAAAAAAGGTTGATGCAAACCATGTTAATACATGAATAATTATTATTTAATATATGTATTACTCAAGAAAAGTATAAAAAAATAAAATATTATAATATGATAAGGTTATGGTCTCAATACAACCAACCTATGATATTTGGAAATGTTTTTTTGTTATATTGAATCCTTATCCCTTTATTTTCAACCTTATTAACTCATTTTCCCTTAACCGAAGTTATAAATATTTACAATCTTTACTATTTATTATAAAATTAAAATTATATTGATCATATTACATAATATTAACCATCATTATTCCAAATATGCAATCCATTTTATGTGATTAAATTTCCCAACGTGGTTTATATTACTATGAATATATGATCGTATAACGGAAAGGTTTGGGAAGAGACATATTTATTTAAAAAGGAAAAAAGGAATCCCTTTTAGTATAGAGGAAACACATTACATGGAATAAAACCCCAAACAGAAAAACCAAAGTATTCATCATGGCCTAGAGGCTTAGTAGGCCAAATTCCAAATTTTTGTATCCTAATAACCCATTCGTATAAAACCCATTAAAACCCAGTGGACCGCTAACCCATTGAAAAAATGCCAATAATGTGACCAAAGTGCCCCTAAAATCCCAAGTTCTATACAAAGCCCATAAAAACTCCACCGCTAGAACCAAAACAATAATGAGCACCACTAATACCATCCTTCTATCATTATTGATGAAAATACTACAATATCTGTAGAAAATGCACTGAAGACTACCGGATCCATGAAGCTCCATGACACCTTAGACATTCTATTCAAGGCTCTGGGCACACCTAGATCTTCACTTCACTACACCCTCCATAGCTTGATCATGTGAGGATCACACCCATGTCACCACCACATACATCTACCACAACCGGATATCACTATCGTAACATCCAATGAATCTATTGATGTATTTTTGGAAGCCTCCACACCAACATTGTCATGCAACAATCACCATAGGACGTCTCACCACCACCTATCACAACCATCATCTGTAACTACTACGTCAATGTCGAGGTCCACTATAGGGATGATCCACCAAGACTGATTCCATTGCATGGAGATCATCGGAGACATAGTCGAATATGGAAAGTAATATCCATGGGTGTTAAAACCCTAGAAAACTCGAGAGCTCCCTACTGTAGTGAAGATCCCCTAGAGTAATGATATAATAAAAAAAGAGACTTATTTGAAAAAATTGAGTAAAAATAAAAATATAATATAATATTTGTAACACCCCGAGATTTTATGAAAAATATTCTTTTTAATTTCATTAATGTCTTGTGTTGTACGCTACACCAAAAGAATCTGGCACAACACGCATCCTTGACTTGCCTTGCATTACACGCAAGCGCGACCTTCCGCGATAGCGTGTGTTGTACGCAATATCGAGTTTCGCTAAATAATGATATGCTATTAAAATATTATTAAAACTAGTCATTATGAATAGTAATAACCACTTTTTGAAATTTTTTGAAATTTTATTTTTCAAAATGGACTTCATTTTTGAATTCAGAATATTGAAATTATCTTAGGGTAAAATTTTGGTACTTTTCTGATAACTTTCATTTTCTGATGAATAGTGAAAATTACTAAATTTTAATTAAAAACAACATTTTAGTCGAAATAATTAATAGGGATAAATTATTAATTTGAGTGGTTTTAAAGTATATTTAGAATATATTTTTAAAATTTAATACAATGTTGGTCATTGGATGTAATTTCACATTTCAACCAGACATAAACAAATGTCAATCTTTTGATAGTTATTATCTTTTAAGAACACGCTATTTGTTTTGACGACGGAAATTAATTTTTAAATTAATTAATGAAACTGATATGTTTTGAATTTGGTAAAATAGACATCATTTTTGAATTCATAATATCAAATATAGCTTAGGCCTAATTTTTGGTATTTTTCTGGAAACTTTCATTTTTTGATGAATAGTGAAACCACTAAGTGGTAGTTAAAAAAAATGAATTTTTCATAAAACATAATTTTACCACTTTTGTGAGTGGAATTTCAAAAATCAGAGAGACACGGTTGATGCCAGTAAGTAAAATGTGGTTCAATGAGATGAAAATAATTTTTTGTGAATAGTAACTTTTTACTTTTTTTACCACGGTTAAAAGTAAATAGGGTAATTAAGGGTACAAATGATATTATTATTACCCTAACACATGTCATAATTCTATTGGATAAGTGTAATTCGACCAAAAATAACCTTAGGAATAATATATGTCCATTTAGGCCCACTTGGATTATATTAGGACATTTATTATTATTTAATTCAAAGAAGAGTTAAAAGAGTTAAAATCAAAGTTTATTTACTACAACATTTTTAATATAGGGTTATACATAAGATAAATTCTATTGTAAATATTCATTAGAATTCTAATAAGATTTCCTACATAATGATATTTTATTTATAATTTTTATACATTAAATAAATTAATTTATTTATGACACAATGATGATGCAGTAATTACCATAATAGTGAAAAATTAGAATAATTGATATTATAAATACCAAAATAAATATAATTTGAGACTTTTTATGAATTCCAATAATTTTCTAGGTTAATATGACATGTTATTATTGATTTAATTAACTTTTTAGAACTAATTATTCTGTTATGAGTTTCAAAAAAATCAATTACTAAATAGTGTCAAAATTGACATAAAATAGTTTTTAAAACAAATATTATATTGGTAATAGTTATTTTATTCCAAAAAATATAATGTTCGGCCAAATTACTTAGATAAGGTTATTTATATTAATAATAAAAAACTTGGGGTTCGGTTGGTGGCTTATAGTAAGTTTATTAACCTTATAGTATAAGAACACAAGAAGACACGGTAAAAGTAAAATTATTTTACTTAATGTTAAATCTAAATGATAAAGTTAAAATAGAAACCTAAACTTTTCTAAACTCTATTGGATGAGATTATTGCTACCCATACCCACCTTATCTTCTAAATAAATCAATTTTGAGCTATTTAAAACCGAATTTGTCTTTATAATAAAATAATATCTTTAGTTTTTCCAAAGGAGCTTCTCTCCTCCGTTATAAAAGGTCACATCTTCCCTCTCTTCCTCACACCACATTGAGCCTTCAAGCTCGGCCAACCCCTGCCAAATTTCATTCTCCACTTCCATAGAAACATCCTAGAGGTTTTGGTCTTCCTCAAATACCAATTTTAGTTCCCTAAAAGGAAATCTCAAAGAGGCGCTTCAAAGAAGAGGTAATGTCTGTTACCGATTCTTTCAACTTTATTTCTTCTTCCACTTCTTCTTCTTAGGTTGTTTCATTATGAAGTAATAACATCAGTATCACTCATATACTTATATTTTATTATAAGTATGAAAAAATCCTATTTAACCATCTATCCATCCTACGGAAAATGAAATCACCGCGCGTGCGTACGTACGGAATATCGTCCCCACTCCGTGGTGTAATCTATTTTGCACCACCACCTTACTTGGATGGGTATAATGGTGTACATAATAACTATATATGATTATTTTAAAGTGATATTGATTATGATATAGTATACATACACTCCAATACAATTCAATGATCATGATAACGATATCATCGCTCGTGCGTACGTACGGACTACTGTCTCCACGACGCGATGAGATACATTCTCCACATTAACCATTCATTAATGATTATAAAGTATATATAATAAGTAATCATGAAATATATGACATAATAATGATACTAGATTTATGTGTATATATATTTATTTCATCAACTTAATTCCATTCAACTCAATAAGGAAACGAAAACAGCGTTCATGCGTACGTACGGCCTACCGTCTCCATGAACAGTGTATTTCATTCCATTTACTAATCTATTATATATATGTATATTCTGAAAATATATTATATATAAATCATGTTTTATATTCTTGAATTAAGTAATCATGATCTAAGTAATGATATGAATAATTACAAGTCAAAACACGGACGAAAAATGAAACGATTTTACCCAAAACGCTCTTTAGCATGATATTTACAAAAGAATGGGTAATATAAAGTCATAAGTTAACCATATATGATATCATAACAATGATTATGACTCTGGAATAAGTCAATGACATTATTTAAATCATTATACAGGAGTTTCGGACACTTACGAAGCAAATCGTACCTAAGGTAAGGGAAATATCACAATCTCATTTTTATCCGAGATTGTTTATACTTTGAAATTTTCTAGGGTGTATTTTATCATCCACATACATTTTTCATCAATATGTAATATTATTTCCATCCACCTAAAATTGTTTAAATCCAAATTTTCCCTTCGGTGAGTTTTTAGTAAAGGATATGAAAGGAATCTTTATTCATTTTTTGTATGATGTACTTTTTGACTTTTCCGACAAAAGTACGAAGAATGTTTTTTTAACTTATACGACATGAATGGATTTTTAAAACATTATTTCCAAGAAGCTTCCTTTACAAGTTTTCAAGTTTATTTTCAATCACCATATTTTAGTTTAAAATTTTATGACATGTTAAGAAATGAAAAAAAAAATTGAAGTAGAAAGGATATTTTCCTCAAGAATAGAGTTCAAGTGTTTTATCAAATTTATTTTCCATCTATGATAATATAGGGTTATGCTTCTATCACTATTATTACATTGATTTGATTATGTTATTATGGAATTATTTTTATGAATTCCTTTATCTTATATGAATTGTTTTATGATGTCATGATGTTTAAGATTCCCATTTTTATTACATGGGTTATGGTATGATGTATGGTTTTTGATTTCATGGCACACACAAGAATGGTATCATTTTGAGATGGGTGGGACCTATATCTCCCTCCAATGCATTGGGTAAAGATTTTATATCTCATGAGATAGACATGGCTGGAAAGGCATGTTAAACCGGTTTAGTGAAACAGGACTGAAATGAGGAGTGAACTCGGTTCAGAAATGGACTTTGTCCACTAAGATAATCTTGGCAATGAGTCTTGACTAATAAGAAATGATTCTCTATGATTATGTGTGTATACCACAAAGTTTCATGTTTTATGTTATGATTATTTGGATTACATTTCACTACTTTGATTTATCCCATGTTATGAAATTATGATCTGTTTTGCAGGTTAAGATTTCCAAAATGTTATGTTCTTATGAATATGATGTGATTGATATTTCTTTTGTTTACCCTTACTGAGAATTTGAGCTCACCCTTTTATGTTTTCTTTTCCCTAGGATATAAAGAAAGGTTTTAGGTAGAAAAAAAAGGAAGATCTTTATGGGAGATGTTGAAGATCTTTCACCATGATTAGAAGATTATATTCCGAGTTTCCAAAGACACTAAACTATTACAATCCTTGTGTGTGTGTTTTTTTATGTACTAAGTATTCCGCAAAAGTAATGTAATGTCCATGTCTGTTAAGCTTTAGGTCTCTACAGTTGGTATCAGATGAAAGGTTTAGTCAACCTTTGGAATCTATGATGCGGGAACTTTAGTGAGATCCCTAGAGATATTTCTAAGGTATGTCTAGGGATGTCTCTAAGGATAAGTATACGTATAAGATATAGTCCTAGAACTATGGTAACGATATTAAATTAAAACAAAGATGTTATATATTGAAGTTACTCCCCCTTTATTATGATTTTTTCTTCTCACACTATTATTTTTGGGTTTTAGACGATGGCTGGAACCCGAAGGAACCGTGTTGATCAATGTAATGGACAATGCAATGATTGTCCTCCTGAACAAACAAATGTTATGGGATATGGAGTGCAAAATCTTATTGTTATACTTACACAATCTATGAATCATTCTAGACTTCCAAATGAGCAGAGAAGGGAACAATATTCTATTGAGTCCTTCATGAGGCAACGTCCAACTTCTTTCAGTGGGTCTTCTGATCCACATGTTGCTGATCAATGGATCAGTACTACTGAAAAGATATTTTCAGCTCTTCAATGTTCTAAACATTATAAAGTCATCTTAGCAGTGTATCGTTTGGAAGGTGATGCTGATCAATGGTGGAATCTTATCAAGAATACGAGGCCAAGATATGAAATTGAGTCCATGGAATGGGACGAGTAAAAGAACTTATTTTTCAATAAGTACTACCCTCGTATTCTTCAAACAAAGATGGAGAAGGAGTTTCTTGAACTAAAGCAAAAGGATGATGAATCTGTTGGTAAATACGAAGCGAATTTTACAAGGCTTCCAAGGTATGCATATGGATTTATCATCCAACCTAAAAGTAAAGTTGATCGATTCTTCAGTGGCTTAAAACAAAATCTTCAAAGGGAATTAGCTACAAGAGACTTCAGTAGCTATGAATAAATTGTGTGTTGTGCTATCAAGGTAGAAATGGAAGTTGGTGTTACTTATCCATCTCATAGTTTTGACAAGAAAAGAAAGATGGAGTTCAAGTATAAACCTCAGAATAATGGTGAAAAGAAGATGAATGTTTCCTTATGCTCAAAGTGTGGAAAGAATTATGGTGGAGATTGTCTTAAAGGGACTAGAAAATGTTTTACGTGTGGAAAAGAAGGTCATTGAGCAGCTGAGTGTCGAAGTAATGGAAAAAGGGTTTCTAATGATGTGAATAAAGAAAAGACTACAGAGAACGCACCACCAACACTTCAATTCTTCAAGTTCAAGGAAAGAGGGTATTATGCTAATAAATTCCCTAATCCATGGGTTAGTGATGATCGACATGAGCAACCACTTAAGGCAAAGGACAAAGGGAAGTCACATGCGATCACTATCGGTGATGTTGAATATGACAACGATGTGCTAGAATGATTAAGTTTTTATGTAATGGGATTCCAAAATAATGTTGTATATATTATTGTGGAATATTGGAATATTTATGTATTAGTCTATTGTGGTTTTCAATGGTATCGGTAACCATAGAATGTGATTGAGATATTTTTAGAAAAAAAAGATGATATGCGCATAATGAAAGGAAAACGAGAAAATGAAATGTTTGACCGTATTCATGAGCTCATGACTGATATAAGGAGAAGTTTATATCATGGTTTGAGTATATAGAATTTTTGGATTTTGGTATGTGGAAAGAGTTAACTTTTGACTGCTTTCATGTTTTCACTATGGTTCAATTAATGGGTATTCATTCTTCAAGAGAATACATGATTAAGGTATTCACATGTTTGTAATTTGACCAACAAGATATATCCTATGATATATGGGGGATAAATGATGGCATTCACGTGATTTTTATGTGACATTTCAAGTAATAATTTTCTTTATACTATGAGCTTGGACCGAAGTATTTTAGATAAGCCAAAATATTGGAATGGATTATGTTGGAAATAAGTTAGGATAGAACTTTTTTCGATATTATTGATGGGATGTTATAGTAATATAGCTTTAGAAAAAGGACAACCTGCAGGACGGGCGACAACCCATCGCGTCGGACAAGGCTGTGGGAATCGAACCCACAACTGAAGTGTGACTGGCCTTTATCGCCTACAACTGGCCTACAGAAAGTCCCTAGTTAGTAGAAACTAGTTTTATTTTATTACGCGGTATGATATATGAAGTATAAGTTTATTTTTGGAATCGTATACGATTAACCTCACCATAGATGGACTTATGTATATTTGATAACTTTTGCTAACCTTTTGTTTGAAACAGATGGAATGACCCATCATTCTATCACATGATCTATTAACACTTCATGAATAAAAAATTCAAATTCATTTCTTTAAGAGATGAAGTGGAAATTGTTCAAAGCATGAACAACAGTGAAATTGTACCAAAATCATGTAAGTATTTCTTTTAATTCACCAACTTTAGGGAAATAATCTTGAAAAACAAAAATGTTGTCCTAGTGCCCTTATATCTGATGAATCAGATGGCACCTTAGATCATCGCAAATCTATGGCTTTGTCATCTTCTCTACCACTCTCAGAACTTGATGGTTAGATTTTTCTTCCATATCCATATTTTCACCTATGTTCTCCTACGTGGAAACCCAGTGATGAGTTAATTTGGGTAACCGTTACATTTTATACTTTAGTTTTTAAATCCAAGTTTGGGTATTCCTTTTTACGTTGTGGGTTTCTATTAAACAAACTTTTGAGTAGTAAACCATTTATAACCCCGAAGAATTTCGAGGCTGAAATTCATTTTAAAGGGGGGTAGAATGTAACACCCCGAGATTTTATGAAAAATATTCTTTTTAATTTCATTAATGTCTTGTGTTGTACGCTACACCAAAAGAAGCTTGCACAACACGTATCCTTGACTTTCCTTGCATTACATGGAAGCGTGACCTTCCGCGATAGTGTGTGTTGTACGCAATACCATGTTTCGCTAAACAATGATATGCTATTAAAATATTATTAAAACTAGCCATTATGAATAGTAATAACCACTTTTTGAAATTTTTTTAATTTTTATTTTTCAAAATGGACTTCATTTATGGATTCAGAATATAGAAATTAGCTTAGGGTGAAATTTTGGTACTTTTCGGATAACTTTCATTTTCTGATGAATAGTGAAAATTACTAAATTTTAATCAAAAAAACCTTTTTAATCGAAATAATTAATAGTGATAAATTATTAATTTGAGTGGTTTTAAAGTATATTTAGAATATATTTTTATAATTTAATACAATGTTGGTCATTGGATGTAATTTCACATTTAAACCAGACATAAACAAATGTCAATCTTTTGATAGTTATTATCTCTTAAGAACACGCTATTTGTTTTGACGACGGGAATTAATTTTTAAATTAATTAATGCAACTGAAATGTTTTGAATTTGGTAAAATTGAAATCATTTTGGAATTCATAATATCAAATATAGCTTAGGCCTAATTTTTGGTATTTTTCTGGAAACTTTCATTTTTTGATGAATAGTGAAACCACTAAGTGTTAGTTAAAAAAAATGAATTTTTCATAAAACATAATTTTTCTGATTTTGTTAGTGGAATTTCGAAAATCCGAGAGACACGGTTTAGGTCATTAAGTAAAATTTGGTTCAATGAGATGGAAATAATTTTTTGTCAATAGTAACTTTTTACTTTTTTTACCACAGTTAAAAGTAAATAGGGTAATTAAGGGTAAAAATGATATTATTATTACCCTAACACATGTCCTAATTCTATTGGATAAATTTAATGCGACCAAAAACAACCTTAGGAATAAAATATGACCATTTATGCCCACTTGGATTAGATTAGGACATTTATTATTATTTAATTCAAAGAAGAGTTAAAAGAGTTAAAATCAAAGTTTATTTACTACAACATTTTTAATATAGGGTTATACATAAAATAAATTTGATTATAAAAATTAATTAGAAATATAATAGTATTTCCTACATAATGATATTTTATTTATAATTTTTAGACATTAAATAAATTAATTTATTTATGACACAATGATGATGCAGTAATTACCATAATAGTGAAATATTAGAATAATTGATATTATAAATAACCAAATAAATATAATTTGAGACTTTTTATGAATTCCACTAAATTTATAGGTTAATATGACATGTTAGTATTGATTTAATTAACTTTTTTTGAACTAATCATTCTGTTATAATTTTCACAAAAATCAATTACTAAATTTTGTCAAAATTGATATAAAATATTTTTTAAAACAAATATTATATTAGTAATAGTTATTTTATTCCTAAAACTATATGTTTCATACAAATGACTTATCTAAGGTTATATATATTAATAATAAACAACTTGGGGTTCTTTTGGCTTCTTATAGTAAGTTTATTAACCTTATAGTATAAGAACACAAGAAGACACGGTAAAAGTAAAATTATTTTTCTTAATGTTAAATCTAAATGATAAGGTTAAAATATAAACCTAAACTTGTCTAAATTCTATTTTATGAGATTCTTTAGACCCATCCCCACCTTATCTTCGAAATAAATCAATTTGGAGCTATTAAAAACCGAATTTGTCTTTATAATAAAATAATATTTTTAGTTTTTTCAAAGGAGCCCCTCTCCTCCCTTATAAAAGGGCACCTCCTTCCTCTCTTCCTCACACCACATTGAGCCTTCAAGCTCGGCCAACCCCTGACAAATTCCATTCTCCACTTCCATAGCAACATCCTAGAGTTTCTGGTCTTCCTCAAAGACCAATTTTATTGCCCTAAAAGGAGATCTCAAAGAGGCACTTCAAAGAAGAGGTAATGTCTATTAACGATTCTTTCAACTTTATTTCTTCTTCCACTTCTTCTTATTAGGTTGTTTCGTTATGAAGTAATAATATAAGTATCACTAATATACTGATATGTTGTTATAAGTATGAAACAACCCTATTTCACCATCTATCTATCCTACGGAAAACGAAATCATCGCGCGTGCGTACGTACAGAATACCGTCTCCACGCCGTGGTGTAATCTATTTTCCACCACCACCTTACTTGGATGGGTATAATGGTGTACATAATAACTATATATGATTATTGTAAAGTGATATTGATTATGATATATTATACATACACTCCAATACAATTCCACGATCATGAGAACGATATCATCGCTCGTGCGTATGTACGGACTACCGTCTCCAGGACGCGATGAGATACATTCTCCACGTTAACCATTCATTAATGATTATAAAGTATATATAATAGGTAATCATGAAATATATGACATAATAATGATACTGGATTTATTTGTATATATATGTATGTAATCTACTTAATTCCATTCAACTCAATAATGAAACGAAAACAGCGTTCATGCGTACGTACGGCCTACCGTCTCCATGAACAGTGTATTTCTTTCCATTTACTAATATATTATATATATGTATATTATGAATATATATTATATATAAATCATGTTTTATATTCTGTAATTATTTAATCATGATCTAAGTAATCATATGAATAATTACAAGTCAAAACACGGACGAAAAATGAAACGATTTTACCCAAAACGCTCTTTAACCTGGAATTTACAAAAGAACGGGTAATATAAAGTCATAAGTGAACCATATATGATATAATAACAATGTGTATGATTCTGGAATAAGTCAATGACATTATTTAAATCATTATACAGGAGGTTCGGTCACTTACGAAGAAAATCGGACCTAAGGTAAGGGAAATATCACAATCTCATTTTTATCCGAGATTGTTTATACTTTGAAATTTACTGGGGTGTATTTTATCATCCACATAAATTTTTCCTCAATATGTAATATTATTTCCATCCACCTACAATTGATTAAATCCAATTTTACCCTTCGGTGAGTTTTTAGTAAAGGATATGAAAGGAATCTTTTGTCGTTTTCGTACGACGTACTTTTTGACTTTTCCGACAAAAGTAAGAAGAATGTTTTTTTAAATTATACTACATGAATGGATTTTTAAAACATTATTTCCAAGAAGCTTCCTTTACAAGTTTTCAAGTTTATTTTTAATCAACTTATTTTAGTTTAAAATTGTATGACATGTTAAGAAAGGAAAAATGTTTTTGAAGTAGAAAGGATATTTTCCTCAAGAATGGAGTTCAAGTGTTTTATCAAATTTATTTTCCATATGATAATATAGGGTTCTATTTCTATCCCTATTATTACATTTATTTGATTATGTTATGATGGAATTATTTTTATGAATTCCTTTATCTTATATGAATTGTTTTATGATGTCACGATGTTTAAGATTCCCATTTTTATTACATGGGTTATGCTATGATGTATGGTTTATGATTCTGTGGAACACATAAGAATGGTATCATTATGAAATGGGTGGGACCTATATCTCCCTCCAATGCATTGGGTAAATATTTTATATCTCATGTGATATACATGGCTGGAACGGCAGGTTAAACCGGTTCAGTGAAACAGGACTGAAATGAGGAGTGAACTCGGTTCAGAAATGGACTTTGTCCACTAAGATAGTCTTGGCAATGAGTCTTGACAAATAAGAAATGATTCTCTATGATTATGTGTGTATGCCACAAAGTTTCATGTTTTATGTTATGATTATTGGGATTACATTTCACTACTATGATTTATCCCATGTTATGATATTATGATCTGTTTTTCAGGTTAAGATTTCCAAAATGTTAAGTTCTTATGAATATGATGTGATTGATATTTCTTTTGTTTACCCTTACTGAGCATTTGAGCTCACCCTTTTATGTTTCCTTTTCCCCAGGATATAAATAAAGGTTTTAGGTAGAAAAAAAAGGAAGATCTTTATGGGAGATGTTGAAGATCTTTCACCACGATTAGAAGATTATATTCCGAGTTTCCAAAGAGACTAAACTATTACGGTCCTTGTGTGTGTGTTTTTTTATGTACTAAGTATTCCACAAAAGTAATGTAATTTCCATGTACGTTAAGATTAGGGTCTCTACAGTTGGTATCAGAGGAAACGTTTAGTCAACCTTTGGAAACTAGAATGCGAGAACTTTAGTGAGATCCCTAGAGATATTTTTAAGGTATGTCTAGGGATGTCTCTAAGGATAAGTATACGTAAAGGATATAGTCCTAGAACTATGGTAACGATGTTAAATTAAACCAAAGATGTTAGATATTGAAGTTACTCCCCCTTTATTATGATTTTTACCACTCACACTATTCTTTTTGGGTTTTAGATGATTGCTGGAACCCGAAGGAATCGGGTTGATCAATGTAATGGACAATGTAATGATTGTCCTCCTGAACAAACAAATGTTATGGGAGATGGAGTGAAAAATCTTATTGTTATACTTACACAAGCTATGAATCATTCTAGACTTCCAAATGATCATAGAAGGGAACAATATTCTATTGAGTCCTTCATGAGGAAACGTCCACCTTCTTTCAGTCGGTCTTCTGATCCACTTGTTGCTGAACAATGGATCAGTACTACTGAAAAGATATTTTCAGTTCTTCAATGTTCTGAACATGATAAAGTCATCTTAGCAGTGTATCATTTGGATGGTGATGTTGATCAATGGTGGAATCTTATCAAGAATAAGAGGCCAAGATATGAAATTTATTCCATGGAATGGGACGAGTTCAAGAACTTATTTTTCAATAAGTACTTCCCTCGTATTCTTCGAACAAAGATAGAGAAGAGTTTCTTTAAATAAAGCAAAAGGATGATGAATCTGTTGGTATATATGAAGCGAATTTTACAAGGCTTGCAAGGTATGCATCTGGATTTATCATCCAACCTGAAAGTAAAGTTGATCGATTCTTTAGTGGCTTAAAACCAAATCTTCGAAGGGCATTAGCTATAAGAGACTTCACTAGCTATGAAGAAATTGTGTGTTGTGCTATCAAGGTGGAAATGGAAGTTGGTGTTACTTATCCATCTAATAGTTTTGATAAGAAACAAAAGATGGAGTTCAAGGAGAAATCTCAGAATAATGGTGAAAAGAAGATGAATGTTTCCTTATGCTCAAAGTGTGGAAAGAAGCATGGTGGAGATTGTCTTAAAGGGACTAGAAAATGTTTTAAGTGTGGAAAAGAAGGTCATCGAGCAGCTTAGTGTCGAAGTAATGGAAAAAGGGTTTCTAATGATGTGAATAAAGAAAATACTACAGAGAACACACCACCAACACTTCAATGCTTCAAGTGCAAGGAAATGGGGCATTATGCTAATAAATGCCCTAATCCAAGGGTTAGTGATGATCGACATTAGCAACTACTTAATACAAAGGACAAAGGGAAGTCACATGTGATCACTATTGGCGATGTTGAATATGACAACGATGTGGTAAAATGATTAAGTGTTTATGTAATGGGATTCCAAAATAATGTTGTATATAGTATCGTGGAATATTGGAATATTTATGTATTGGTCTATTGTGGTTTTCAATGGTACCGGTAACCATAGAATGTGATTGAGATATTTTTGGAAAAAAATGATGATATGCGCATAATGAAAGGAAAATGAGAAAATGAAATGTTTGACCGTATTCGTGAGCTCATGACTGATATAAGGATAAGGTTATATCATGGTTTGAGTATATATAATTTTTGGATTTTGGTATGTAGAAAGAGTTAACTTTTGACTGCATTCTTGTTTTCACTATGGTTCAATTAATGGTATTCATTATTCAAGATAATGCATGATTAAGGTATTCACATGTTTGTAATTTTACCAACATGATATATCTTATGATATATGGGGGATAAATGATGGCATTCACATGATTGTTATGTGACATTTCAAGTAATCATTTTCTTTATACTATGAGCTTGGACCGAAGTATTTTAGATAAGACAAAATATTGGAATGGATTATGTTGGACATAAGTTAGGATAGAACTTTTTTCGATATTATTGATGGGATGTTATAGTAATATAGCTTTAGAAAAAGGACAACCTGCAGGACGGGCGACAGCCCATCGCGTCGGACAAGGCTGTGGGAATCGAACCCACAACTGAAGTGCGACTGGCCTTTATTGCCTACCACTGTCCTACATGAAGTCTCTTGTTAGTAGAAACTAGTTTTATTTTATTACGCATATGATATATGAAGTATAAGTTCATTTTTGGAATTGTATGTGATTAACCTCACCATAGATGGACTTATGTATATTTCATAACTTTTGCTAACCTTTTGTTTGAAACAGAAGGAATGACCCATCATTCTATCACATGATCTATTAACACTTCATGAATAACAAATTCAAATTCATTTCTTTAAGAGATGAAGTGGAAATTTTTCAAAGCACGAACAACAGTGAAATTGTACCAAAATCATGTAAGTATTTCTTTTAATTCACCAACTTTAGGGAAATGATCTTGAAAACCAAAAATGGTGTCCTAGTGCCCTTATATCTGATGAATCAGATGGTACCTTAGATCATCACAGATCTATGGCTTTGTCATGTTCTCTACCACTCTCAGAACATGATGGTTAGATTTTTCGTCCATATCCATATTTTCACCTATGTTCTCCTACGTGGAAACCCAGTGATGAGTTAATTTGGGTAACTGTTACATTTCATACTTTAGTTTTTTAATCCAAGTTTGGGTATTCCTTTTTACGATGGGGGTTTCTATTAAACAAACTTTCGAGTAGTAAACCATTTATAACCCCCGACGAATTTCGAGGGGGAAATTCATTTTAAGGGGGCTAGAATGTAACACCCCGAGATTTTATGAAAAATATTCTTTTTAATTTCATTAATGTCTTGTGTTGTATGCAACACCAAAAGAAGCTTGCACAACATGCATCCTTGACTTTCCTTGCATTACACGGAAGCACGACCTTCCACGATAGCGTGTGTTGTACGTAATACCGAGTTTCGCTAAACAATGATATGCTATTAAAATATTATTAAAACTAGCCGTTATGAATAGTAATTACCACTTTTTGAAATTTTTTAAATTTTATTTTTCAAAATGGACTTCATTTTTGGATTCGGAATATCAAAATTAGCTTAGGGTGAAATTTTGGTACTTTTCGGATAACTTTCATTTTCTGATGAATAGTGAAAATTACTAAATTTTAATTAAAAACAACCTTTTTAATCGAAATAATTAATAGTGATAAATTATTAATTTGAGTGGTTTTAAATTATATTTAGAATATATTTTTATAATTTAATACAATTTTGTTCATTGGATGTAATTTCACATTTAAACCAAACATAAACAAATGTCAATCTTTTGATAGTTATTATCTCTTAAGAACACGCTATTTGTTTTGACGACGGGAATTAATTTTTAAATTAATTAATTCAACTTATATGTTTTGAATTTGGTACAATAGACATCATTTTTAAATTCATAATATCAAATATAGCTTAGGCCTAATTTTTGGTATTTTTCTGGAAACTTTCATTTTTTGATGAATAGTGAAACCACTAAGTGGTAGTTAAAAAAATGAATTTTTCATAAAACATAATTTTACCGTTTTTGTGAGTGGAATTTCAAAAATCCGAGAGACACGGTTGATGTCAGTAAGTAAAATGTGGTTCAATGAGATGAAAATAATTTTTGTTGAATAGTAACTTTTTACTTTTTTACCACGGTTAAAAGTAAATAGGGTAATTAAGGGTAAAAATGATATTATTATTACCCTAACACGTGTCCTAATTCTACTGGATAAGTGTAATTCGACCAAAAACAACCTTCGGAATAAAATATGACCATTTAGGCCCACTTGGATTAGATTAGGACATTTATTATTATTTAATTCAAAGAAGAGTTAAAAGAGTTAAAATCGAAGTTTATTTACTACAACATTTTTAATATAGGGTTATACAGAAGATAAATTCTATTATAAATATTCATTAGAAATATAATACTTTTTCCTACATAATGATATTTTATTTATAATTTTTATACATTAAATAAATTAATTTATTTATGTCACAATGATGATGCAGTAATTACCATAATAGTGAAACAATAGAATAATTGATATTATAAATACCCAAATAAATATAATTTGAGCCTTTTTATGAATTACACTAATTTTCTGTGTTAATATGACATGTTATTATTTATTTAATTAATGTTTTTCGAACTAATCATTCTGTTATGATTTTCACAAAAATCAATTACTAAATAGTGTCAAAATTGACATAAAATAGTTTTTAAAACAAATATTATATTAGTAATAGTTATATTATTCATAAAAATATAAGGTTCGGCCAAATTACTTAGCTAAAGTTATATATATTAATAATAAACAACTTGGGGTTCGTTTGGCTGCTTATAGTAAGTTTATTAACCTTATAGTATAAGGACACAAGAAGAAACGGTAAAAGTAAAATTATTTTACTTAATGATAAATCTAAATGATAAGGTTAAAATAGGAATCTAAACTTGTTTAAATTCTATTTTATGAGCGTATTGAGACCCACCCCCACCTTAGATTCTAAATAAATCAATTTGGAGCTATTTAAAACCGAATTTGTCTTTATAATAAAATAATATTTTTAGTTTTTCCAAAGGAGCCCCTCTCCTCCCTTATAAAAGGGAACCTCCTCCCTCTCTTCCTCGCACCACTTTGAGCCTTCAAGCTCGGACAACCCCTAACAAATTCCATTCTCCACTTCCATAGAAACATCCTAGAGGTTCTGTTCTTCCTCAAATACAAATTTTAGGGCCCTAAAAGGAGATCTCAAAGAGGCGCATGAAAAAAGACGTAATATACGTTACCGATTCTTTCAACTTTATTTCTTCTTCCACTTCTTCTACTTCGGTTGTTTCATTATGAAGTAATAACATAAGTATCACTAATATACTGATATGTTATTATAAGTATGAAGCAACCCTATTTCACCATTTATCCATCCTACGGAAAACGAAATCACCGCGCGTGCGTACGTACGGAATACCGTCTCCACACAGTGGTGTAATCTATTTTCCACCACCACCTTACATGGATGGGTATAATGGTGTAAATAATAACTATATATTATTATTTTAAAGTGATATTGATTCTGATATAGTATACATACACTCAAATACAATTCCATGATCATGAGAATGATATCATCGCTCGTGCGTACGTACGGACTACCGTCTCCACGACGCAATGAGATACATTCTCCACGTTAACCATTCATGAATGATTATAAAGTATATATAATAAGTAATCATGAAATATATGAAATATTAATGATACTGTATTTATGTGTATATATATTTATGTCATCTACTTAATTCCATTCAACTCAATAAGGAAACAAAAACAGTGTTCATGCGTACGTACAACCTACCGTCTCCATGAACAGTATATTTCTTTCCATTTACTAATCTATTATATATATGTATATTCTGAATATATATTATATATAAATCATGTTTTATATTATGGAATTAATTAATCATGATCTAATAAATCATATGAATAATTACAAGTCAAAACACGGACGAAAAATGAAACGATTTTACCCAAAACGCTCTTTAACATGGAATTTACAAAAGAACGTGTAATATAAAGTCATAAGTGAGACATATATGATATCATAACAATGATTATGATTCTAGAATAAGTAAATGACATTATTTAAATCATTATACAGGAGGTTCGGACACTTACGAAGAAAATCGGACCTAAGGTATGGGAAATATCACAATCTCATTTTTATCCGAGATTGATTATACTTTGAAATTTACTGGGGTGTATTTTATCATCCACATCCATTTTTCCTCAATATTTAATATTATTTGCATCCACCTACAATTTATTAAATCCAATTTTACCCTTTGGTGAGTTTTTAGTAAAGGATATGAAAGGAATATTTTTTCGTTTTTCGTACGACGTACTTTTTGACTTTTCTAACAAAAGTACGAAGATTGTTTTTTTAACTTATACGACATGAATGGATTTTTAAAACATTATTTACAAGAAGCTTCCTTTACAAGTTTTAAAGTTTATTTTTAATCAACTTATTTTAGTTTAAAATTGTATGAAATGTTAAGAAAGGAAAAATGTTTTTGAAGTAGAAAGGATGTTTTCCTCAAGAATGGAGTTCAAGTGTTTTATCAAAATTATTTTCCATATAAGATAATATAGGTTTCTGTTTCTATCCCTATTATTAAATTGATTTTATTATGTTATTATTGAATTATTTTAATGAATTCCTTTATCTTATATGAATTGTTTTATGATGTCACGATGTTTAAGATTTCCATTTTTATTACATGGGTTATGCTATGATGTATGGTTTATGATTTTGTTGCACACATAAGAATGGTATAATTATGATATGGGTGGGACCTATATCTCCCTCCAATGCATTGGGTAAAGATTTTATATCTCATGAGATAGACATGGCTGGAACGGCAGGTTAAACCGGTTCAGTGAAACAGGACTGAAATGAGGAGTGAACTCGGTTCAGCAATGGACTGTGTCCACTAAGATAGTCTTGGAAATGAGTCTTGACTAATAAGAAATGATTCTCTATGATTATGTGTGTATGCCACAAAGTTTCATATTTTATTTTATGATTATGGGTGTTACATTTCACTACTACGATTTATCCCATGTTACGATATTATGATCTCTTTTGCAGGTTAAGATTTCCAAAATGTTATCTTCTTATGAATATATGTGATTGATATTTCTTTTGTTTACCCTTACTGAGCATTTGAGCACACCCTTCTATGTTTTCTTTTCCCCAGGATATAAAGAAAGGTTTTAGGTAGAAAAAAAAGGAAGATCTTTATGGGAGATTTTGAAGATCTTTCACCACGATTAGAAGATTATATTCTGAGTTTCCAAAGACACTAAACTATTACGGTCCTTGTGTCTGTGTTTTTGTTATGTACTATGTATTCCGCAAAAGTAATGTAATGTCCATGTATGTTAAGCTTAGGGTCTCTACAATATTGATTGAAGTGGAGTTAATTTCATTATTTTATACAAATTAATAATTATTTTACGTTAAAAATGATATTATCCTCATCAATACATGATTAAGGGGGAAGAACATAAAACATTTTTATTTAAGCTAATATCATCTTAGATTTACAAATTGTTGAGAAAATATTACCTTTTTCAAAAATATATTTTACATATTATATTAATTCATAATAATAAAATTTTTCTGAAAAAGTGTTTTTTGAACATTTAATTTATTTTTCTATCATTATAATTTCATAAAAGTGACAATTTTTTTAATAAATTATTTTCATCATTCACTCCCAAATATAAAATTTCTAAAAAATCACAATCATTACCCATATGATATTTTTGACCAGATGAATTCAATAATTAAATTAATTTAGAGAAATTTAATATTGTAAATTTGTTGAATTTATGAATTAATAACCTTTTAAATAATTATATGTGCATTAATATATTACTATATAAGAAAGTAAAGCTTACTAAATATAATTTAATATCTTGTGTTTCATAGTAAATTGATTCTTTTGAGATTACCTTGATAAATTTTTGGTGTTATTTATTGATAATATTCTCATTAACCTTAAGGGCATGGATGGAGATGAGGAAATCTAAGTATTCTATTGTAAAAACTATAGAATGAGAATTTTTTTTCATGCTTTAAAAGAGTAAAATTTTTATACAAATATCACATCCATGGCTAATATGACCAAAATTGATGAAATATCTATTTATGAATGAATGAAAAATAGAATATTATAAATGGACAGACCAACATATTTCATAAAGAACCATATTTTTATTAAATAATCTTCTACTACTAAATTTTATGATGAATCTATCATGATGGTATTTACCTCTAATAATATTGACATGAAATAATTTAAATGGTTTTTGGATGAATTAAGGTAATGATATATTATTAGATATCATGAATATACTAATAGATTCATATATACGTTCACTACCCCCTTGTGGAGAGGGATTCGTGTAACATCCAAGGAAATAATAGAATAATTATTTTGCATTTTTATTAATATTAATGAATTATATATTAATTTTTCCTTAAAAGGGACACTATAACTGATAGTGTAACTGACACAAAAAAAGGGTTTCTCTGAAATCTTACATTGCATGCAAGACTGGGATATATCGATAAATAATACAGTGATAAATTATCATTTTATGTGGTATTTATTTCCTAGATATTGAATCTATGGAAATAAATAAGACTAATTATATCATGTTTACAAATTTTTATTAAAATGTTTACATTCATTCATTAAATTTGATAGGCATATATTATTAATAAATCCAATTTTAAGCATAGAATGTTTTATATGTTTAAAATGAAATTTTACCACTTTTAATGGTGAACCCATTTCAAATATAATCTTTTAATGTTTTATTATCTTTATATGAAAAAATAAACTTCTTTTTGGATTAAAAAAAATATGAAAAATTGTGTTTTTTTTTAATTTTTCATATTTTTTAGAACTTTCATATTTTGATGAATAGTGAATAATACAGAATTTAATTCAAAACTGATTTTCCATCCATTGTATTTATATAGTTAAATTAGGTTTTTACTTGGTTTTAATGTATAATTAAATAATTTTTATATAATTTAAAACAAATTAGTTCATTTTAACAAATTTCACATTGAATTTAGAGAAAAAAACATAACAAGCTTTTAACTATTTTTACTTTAAAAACCTGCATTATCATCCCATTTATGTTATTAACTTTAAATTAATTTATTCCTATTATGTGATTGGAGTTTAGATAAATGTACTAGGAATTTGTAATGAGTATAATTTATAATATCCAAAATGTTAAACTTAGTTTTTGACCAAAAATATTATTGAATGTAATTAAAATTAATTACAGTAATTAAGAGGATGATTAGCTTAACAACCGACTAAAAGATAATCTTAAGAGGTAAAATTTCCCTGAACATTTTCCTAAATACATTGGATGTGAATATTTAGACACTTTTCTCCCATTGATATGATTTTAACCATTATTGGAGCCAGTTGACATGGGAAAAATGTCGGTGGAATTCCATTTCCCAGACTTTACAGGAATTCTACTCATCAACTATAAAATGCACTCAACCCTATTATTTTTTTACACCTATCAATACCATTTGGATAATCCAAAACATATCAAAAATAATTTCAAAACATCCTTCCCCTAAAGATACATTCCTCACCTGGGGTTTAAATCCAACCAAGATGTCCTTTGGTGTGAATTGAAAGGAGTTACCGGTGGAAGAGGTAAATTTCATCAACATGCATTTTTTACACAGTTTCCATCTCCAATCCCATCATTTATTACTATTTAAATAATATCTAATAAAATCAGCTTAAAAATATTTATAGTTTTTTATGTTATGGTTTATACATTCACCTACACACACTTTTAAGAAATTGGTTACAAAATTATCGTTTGTGTGTGGTGTGATACTGCCTCATGTAACGATGTCATTTGTTTTTCCTATACCACATATCATGGTTGGGAATTATGATGGAAACAATATTTTTATATGATATATATAATATATTTATTAGGTATTAATTCTTATGAAATTTATAAATATACATACCTTTATGCATTCTATTTTGTGTAAATACGATAACGTTAGTTGTGGATGTGTGGACTACCACCTCCTCAAAGTGATGTGATACGTTCACAAACAACATGTAATGTATGAAGGATGGGATTAATTATAAATATGTGACATATATAAAATCCATATTATATTCATGAAATAGTTACATTTCTATAAATATAATATATCACTTTCCGTATTACCCTTTCACACACTGAAAAATTGACAACGTCATTTTTGGATGTGTGGACGATCACCTCCAGGAGACGATGTGATTCCTTTTACATAAAAATAATTATATATATAAGTATACAAGATTTAGTAGAATTATTTTTATGAAACACTTTTCATTTTTAAAAGATTAATTTTACTTACATTCTTTCCATAATGATCATTTTAAATATGGGAATGTTTCTCCTGAGTACGTATGACCTACCATCTCTATGATTGTAACATTGATTAATTTTTCATAACCATCAATCATGATTGGTTTTAAAATTATAATTTATTTATAAATATTATCATTAATTCATTTTTATTATTTTGGGTATCTTTATATAATGAACCCATTTATTGTTTTTGACCTAACAAAATCATTTTTGACAAAGAAAATGAATATTTTCAAAACACTCGATGTAAACATATTTTATATATAGTTGTATAACAAATTAAAATAATAGATATAAAAGTAATTATAATTATGAATAATTATCTCAAACATGTATATAATTGAAATATTTTTTATTCAAGAAGCTAAATTCAAACTTAGGGTAAGTGATTTTTTCTCAATCTCTTCTCATTGAGGCGTTTCTTGATGACATGCACCATTATTTTTATAGGGTGTATACAAATCATATTTGAAATTATATATATATATTTTATATTTTCCAATGTTATTTAATGTTTTTTAATATTTAACTCATTCATGAAGATTATTATTTGAATGTATAAAGTGTTATGAGACAATTTTAATATTTTAATATTTAATTATGAATTATTTTTATCGATGTAAATATTAATGATATGATATATTTAATAAAATTATATAGGGAAGATTATGTATTTTTTTATTTCATTAAAATGTTTTAATAAATATTATTTATATATTTTTTATGTTTAAAAGTTTGATAAATGACCAAAGTAATTTTCTATTCTTAATGTACATGGTGAGAATGACTTTGCCTCGGATGAAGGTAAGCAAAAAGCGTGGAGCAAAAGAACTGTCTCCTTGAGCCCTAGTTTTCTGAATGTGCAAGAATGGGATTTGAATTTTAATCCCATGAAAGTCTGTAATACTCACACACAATTTTTTATTATAATTTATAAGCTAAATTGGCATTATTGACACCTAAGGATTCAATGTGACATTGCATTGTTTGTAGGCAACCCCATTCGAATGGGTCGATAGACAGACAATTTGAGGATCGGGAATTAAACTATAATATTGGTTGTAGTTGACATGTTGAGGAAGTTTGTTGAGGAGGTGGTTATTACAACGAGGGATGACAGCATGAAGCTTGAAATTTTATATGGTAGGAAGCCAAAGTTTTTCTTGTGCTGCTTGTTCTTTGGAAATATGACTGTTGATTGTAAGAAGGAAAAAGAATTTCATTTTTGTAAGATGAAGGGCCATGATGAGAGCATGTATAGAAGAAGGAAGGTGAAAAAGAAAAATCCTCTGGATCCCCTAGAGAGAAAAGGAGGTGGACAAGGACTTTTCCCTAGGCAGAAAGAAAATCTAAACATAAGGGGCTCTTCCTCTAAGGAAATGGTGAATGATATGCTTTACAATGGGGCACCGAGTAGGCCAACCTTAGCTACAGAGGGCATGGTTTAGGAAACTCAGGTGACACCCTCTTCCCCTTATATTGATATTGTTCTTGTGGTGGATAGCCATGCTATCCTGTGTCAGTGTGATGCTTTTACTCATGTGGAGAAGGGTACATATGACTGGATGGGGGCTGATCATGATGCCACTCTTGTACATTTACTGGAGACTAATTCTCATGAAATCGGAAATGATGTGTGTATGGATGGCCATACATCTTCTAATATAGTAGGAAACTTCACTCAGAATTCCCCCTCCAAGGCTGCCCGAAGGAGGCTTACTATGGGAAGTGACCCACTCCAAAATCTAGGAATACCTTCATGACCCTAAGTGCCAGACTCTGGTTGGATGAGGTGGAAGAGGCTCAACATACTGAGTTAGTTTCAATCCTTATAGGTGGTGCTATAGCTACCCCCTGTGGTAGGTTGGATGAGATGCATGTTGATGTCAGTGGTGCCCGACACACTGAATTAGTCACAGCCCGCCTTGGAGAGACTACTGTTGCACCCAATTTTAGTGCTAGTGGTGTAACTATTAGGCTACTCATTGAAGATAGTAAGGCCAAGTAGGTGGTGGAAGAACCAAACACAGAATTTTTCACTAACAGCCCAGGTGTGGTAGTTTTTATTCCTAGTTGTAGATTGGATTAGTCGTATTCTACCACTGATACACATAAGAAGAAAATTGTTAATGAGAAGACATTTTATAGGGGAAACCAGGTGTTCAAGGAACCCCATAGCATCACTATCCATGGACATGGCCTAAAGAAGGGGTGGGTGGGAAAGGGAAGAAAGGGTAAAGACAATCCTCATTGGAGAGAAAGGGGGGCCTCTGATAAAAGGCATGGCCAATAAACAATGAGGATTCTTTATTGGAATTTTCAAGGGTTGGGAAACTCCTGCACAGTCAGGGACCTTCAATATTATATTATGGCCTATAAGACGATGTTTTTCAGTATTGCTGAACCTAAATTCCTATTTTAAAACTGGAGGTGATTCAAATAGAGCTCCCTAGGATCCATTTGTTTCTCCAACAATCAACATGAATCTGTTATACACCACTAGTGGGTTTTATGGCATGATTCCATTCAGATTACATCATGTTATAGTGGGTCTCAATGTGTATTGGTCAATTTCAACTTTACTAGACAAGGCATTTCTATATCATTCGTTTACACATCCACCTCTTATATCAGGATGAGGGATTTATGGGAGGAACTAAAATTCACCTTTAGGAAGATGGGTCATAAATGGATGCTTATTGGTGATTTTAATACAGTGTTGAAAATCGAGGAGAAAACTAAAACCAACTTTAATAGGACTGCTGCTGCTGAAATTTTTGTGTTAATTGATTACTGAAATCTTGATCAAGTTCCCATAGCTAGTTCTGATTTCAAATGGTGTAGATAAACATGGGTGGGGAAACAATCTAGCAAGACTGATAGATTATTTTTCTATTTTGATGATCATGATACATCTCATAGAGTATTTGGATTCACACTTACCAAACACCACTCAGACCACAATCCAATTTTTTTTGATGTTAACACTAAGTTGACAAGGTCAAACCCTATTCCCTTTCGATTCAACAATGGATGGCTTGTGATTTGAAGATGTAAGGAAATTGCCTTGGAGGCATGGAAGTATGAAGCCATTAGGATCCCTCTCTATAGACTTTCTTTGAAACTTAAACATCTTAAAGGGATATTAAGGGAGTGGAGCATAAAATTACTTTCAAAAATTGATAAGGATATCAAGAAATCAAGGGAGGAGCTGGCTAGGATTCAGGTCTATCTTGAGAAGCAACCTTTTCTATCTAGAGAGGAAATAACAGCACATAATAAACATAATGATCTATAAATAGTGTAGGAAATATTGGTCAGGAATCAAATTAATGTGAAATTGTTAAAATATTGGGACAGAAACTCCATGTTCTTCAACAGATTTCACAAGGAAAAGAGGGCGCGTGCAGGTAACATGGCTATCTGCATTGACGGGATTTTCTACATTGATAAAAGTGGCATTGCTCTGGCTGGTGTTGAACACCTTAAGGAAATATACTCTGATAATGGGAAGTCTAGTATTCACTACATGGTAGACAACATCAGCCCCTGTATTGATAACCACTCGAATCAGCTCCTAATTTCTCCCCCATGCAAAGAGAATATCAGATCTCCTCTCCTATCTCTCAATCTTGAGTGTGCACCAGGCCCTGATGGATTCACTAACAAAATTTTCATGTTCTACTGGTACATTTTGCAGAATGATATTGAATATTAAATTAAGTAATTCGCCATTCACTCATACATGCCCCGTGGCATGAATTCCTATTTCATTGCTCCCTTACCCTATATAGAGAATGATCTTAACATTAAGGACTTCAGGCCAGTTGCACATGGGAACACAATACCCAAACTTATCAGTAAATTTTTAATGAGAAGGATGGGTGGTTTGGTTGATGGAAAGATTACTACTAACCAATTTGGAATTTTTTCTATGAGAAATATCCAAAAAGCTCCTCTTCATGGCCTTTAAGAGTGTCAATCTAATGAGAAAAAAGAAAAAGGACGGGATTTTTTCCCTCAAAATTGATATTTCTAAGGATTTTGAAACTCTTAAATGGAGATTTATTTTGGATATACCTAGAAGGTATGTTTTCTTTAATGGGTTTGTGAATATTATTCGTACCATACTTGGATCTTAAAGGCTACCAATTATTTTTAACAGTTCCCTGAGGGGATTTTTTCCTAGCACTAGGGGATACGACAAGGTGATCCACTTTTTGGTATTCTTTTTCCATTATAGAGAATTACCTTAGTAGGTGTACTAATGGGAATTCTCAAATGTTACTTTACAAGATTATTAGGGATGGTTTGACTGAGCATGCCCCATCTCATATATGGTATGCAGATGTCATCTTATTCCTCGGTCATGCTTCAAGAAGAACTATATCCTTAGTTAAGTCCCTTTTCAGTCACAATTAGGAGGTGGCTGGCCAGGCCATAAACTATGAGAAAAATTCCATTATTTTGGGAATGGATTTTTTGTTGGGAAAAGGAACAGGATTGTCAGGTATCTTTGGGTGAGGAGGGGATCCTTTCCTTTCCAAAACCTTGGGGTCCCACTATTTTGGGTAAAAGTGATAAGGAAGTACATGGAGGGTATTTATGCTGGTATTATACATTAGATAGCCAGTTGGAATGGGAAGGCTATGTCCCTGGCTGGGAGAGTCTGCCTTTTGAACTCAGTGATTACATCGAAGTTTGTCTACTCCTTCTCCCACTATAGAAGGTCGAGAGGACTTCCCAGGGAGCTTTAAAGCATGGTACATAATTTCATATGGATGAGATCACCACATGAGAGGAAGCTGATTACAATTGAGTGGAAGGAATGCATAAATTCTGTGGAGATGGGGGGCCTAGGACTCAAGGATCTTTGTGCCTTAAATGATGGTTTGATAGGGAAATTCACCCCGAAGCATATGATGACTTCCTTTTGAACAAAATCACAAGGAGGCTTCTCAATGGTTATAATTATTATATTGCCTCATAAGTTTGGTCATCTCTCAATAATTCATATGAGATGATCATGAAGGATACCAAATTGTTAGTTTGTAGGGACTCCACACTGAACTGTTGGAACACAAAGTGGATCACACTGCCCCTATGTCATCTAAATATACCACCTGAAGCAACCCCTTTGTCCTTTTTGGGTTTCCTCTCATATATGCACTCTATTGTCTTTAGTATTCCTGTACAGGTGGAGAATGAAATCAATAGTTTTTATTTTATGGATTTTGACACATTTTTTTGGACCCATAGAATAAATGTGCAATTTAATTGTAGTGTTTTTTATAGGAATATCTGTGGGGGGTCAAACTCTTCCACCTGGTTGGGTAATGAAATTAAGATCTCGATTTATTCTACCTTCCAAATTCTTTCTAATATGGATAATCTGGAAAAATTGAATTCCCACAGCTGATCGTCTCAAGTGGGATGGTATTTAGATGGCCTCTATGTGTTCTCTCTACAATGTTGATGAGGACTCTATGTAGCATGTTTTCTATAATATAGTCAGGCCAAGAAACTCTGGTCCTATATTGGCTCTTTATTTGAGATGGCATTGGACACCTGTAGGCTATTCCTGGACTTGTAGTCCTGTCTGCTTCCTGGTTGCTTTAGTGAGAAAATTCATAACCTTTTGTTGGCTTCTATTACTACAGTAATTGTATCCATTTTGGAATCTCATAATGAAGCATTGTTTGGGGCAGTGCACTCAATTTTCCATCAAGGTATGGTGGTTGTACATCGGGTTGTTTACGCTGCTTCTCTTGTACAAGATGGTTTCATGTTTTACACTGCATTATAACCTACCAATTCTCTAAATTCTTGGAATTTTGGGTCGGCCATGCAAACCATGGATGCTAAAACATATTCGATGGATACCACCCATTGTGCCTTATCTCAATGTAAATGTTGATGGGGTTGCATCGGGTGCACCACGTTCGTCGGGTTGTGGGGGAGTGTTCCACACCTATCATGGGTTTGTAAAGAGATTCTTGTACCATGCCATTGGAATCAGAACTAACATCGAAGATAAAATCTGGGAAATTATTTATGCTTTTAGGTACGCTATCCAGTTTTATTGGAAATATATATGGATTGAATCTGATTCTCAGAATGCGGTTCGTGCTTTGGGAACCAATATGAGCCAGGTTCGTTGGTGTGTGATACCTCAGAGGGTTGATTGTCACCACAAGATCGCTCAAATACATTTGGTTATTTCGAATGTCAATTGGGAGTCCAATCAGTTGGTGGATGCATTGGAAATGTAGGAACTCATTAATCATGGAGAGATGTGGTCTTTTACAACTGTAGATTATTGTGCCCCACTGGTGGAGGCTGATAGATGTGGTGTGATGCACACTCATTTATGTAATAACCCCTTGTATTCTTGAATCGTTTCCTATTTTTATTAAATTTTCATAGCATTGGCTTCCATGGGTTCCCAGTATTTCTCATATATTGGATTTTTTCTATATGACTACTCCAATCTTTAGGGGTTATAGAAGGATTTTGTTAGGGTTCAATGTCTTGATTCCACAAGGTACCTATATGGATTTTCTATGTTTTCTCAATAGTTTTCATGGAAATAATTTTTTTCAAAATGTAAAATAAATGAAATTTTTAAAATAAATATATTTTCCTTTTTGGGTAAAATTTTTTGTATTCAAGAAAGGGGTTTTCATGAGTTTTAATTATTATAAATAGACTAATAGTTTACTTCTTTTTATATAACATACTAGTATTTTTATGCTCATCAAACATTCGTAACATTTTTCATCGTACATAAGGTTGTGTAAGTTATTATAAGTATTCATTTTAAAATTCATAAAGATCATTCAACAAAGAGAACATTATTTAATTTCTAAATGTTTTATTTTATGTTTAAAATGTATACTATTTGGAAGTGTCTACTTTGCATTTTATGGGTTTTTATGTGTATTTTGTGGGATAATTCTCTAAATATTAAACCATAAAAGGATCTTCAATCTGAGAGAATGTAAAATTCTTGAATTAACTCAATATTATGTCTTGTTTATGGGTGAGGCCTTATAGTTGGTGTCATAGGTTAGTTCAGAAAACATTATTGTTAAGGGTAATATTAATAAATTTCCCTTGAAATATTTTACTTTATAGTCATGTTAAAATGAAATTGCCTTTGAAGATTACCATGTTATTTAATCAAAAATATATATGATCAGAAGTGTTTTCTAATGAGAAAACTGGGAAGTCATAGTGAGAAGGAACTAAGAGGTAGATATCCTTCCAAATAAGCTTCTCGATATGGTTCGATTCGGAAAAGAATTGTTTTTTATAGTAATGTATCAGTTGAATCAGGTGATATATAGTGGTGGTATCCATGATAGAGGGGTACCAGATCTACCATAATAAAATATGTATTTTTTAGATCATTTCATGAGGCAACACCCCCTTAATTTATTTTATCATCTGTCTTATTGGTAGCCAAAGTATGGATCAATGCTCTTGAGACGATATTTGATGTCATGGGATGATGATATCATAAAAAGGTAACCCTTTCCGTTGTTCATTTTTGAAGGTGAATCAATAAAATGGTGGGATTTAGTTACGAATACTAGAGACAAATATTATCTTGATTTCATGGAATGGAAAACATTCAAGAAACTTTTCTTTGAGGAATTATTCCCCTAGGTTGTTTGAATCTGAATAGAAAAGGAATTCTAAGAAGTAAGGAAAACATTTAAGATTTCATTGTTGTATATGAAGTAATCATCCCAAAAATAACCTTGTATGTGAAAAACATTATTTAGATAACTGATATCAAAATTATTCAAATTTAAATTGGATGGAAATCATGTTTATAATGATATTTTTCTTCAGGATAATTTAAAATCTAGAAGAAAGTTTATCATTATACTAAAAAGGATGAGATGATTTTTTTTAATTCTTATGTGCCTAATAATGATGTTGGTAAGAAGTTTATGAGATGGAAGGTGATGGGAAAACATGAAATAAATAAATCATGAGTTAAGAAAATGAAGTTCCAAAATTGTAGTAAGTGTAGTAAAAAGCAACCAAGAGAATTTATTATGAAGGCATGGATGTGTTACCAATGTGGAATGTTTTGTGACATAGACAATGAATGGAAGGAAATGAATCCCATGGAATCAAAGAATGTGGTAACTAATAGAGATATGATTTTAAGAGTTTTAGTTGTAATGTGATGGTTCATTAAGAAAATTGATTTATGATGTTAGTTACATTGGATAGAAATCTTCATGATCAGAATTTGAAACAAGTAGCAAGGTAATTTGATAATACTATAGTTGATGTTGGGCTGTCAAATTAATTAGTATCAGGTGTGTTGCCTGGGATTTTGAGTTATTCCAATAGTATTTTTAAATATATATCTACACATTCAATATATTTAGAGAAATTTTCGTGTAAATTGGGAATATAAATTATTGAAATTAATATAGAAGGTTTCATAAAAATTCAGGGTAGAAGTATTAAATCAACCGAGATTTATTGGAATAATCATATTATCATCTTTGAGATTGTATTTCCTGTAAATCATGTTGAACTGTCTATAGTAGATTCCTATGTCATCCATTGAATTGATTGGATTTATGTTTATCATGCTAAGATAGATTGAAGTTCTAATAAATTTGTGTTCAATTATTTTATTCCTTAAAAAACATACCAAGAAGATGAGAAATTTAACAGAGATGGAAATGAAAACTACCTATCTCATATTGTTGAAAATAAAGAAACTATTAAAATTAGTGATGTTATTTTAGAAAATAATTAAATCAATATTTTTTTAATGATTTTATTGTGTTGTTCACAATTGGGAGGTTAATTTTACTGTTGAATTTGTACTCGATGCTAAGACTATTTCTAAAATCCCTTATCAAATGGATGAAGTTGAAATTTTAGAGTTGAAAGATAACTTGGAGTTATAAGAGAAAGGGTTCATCTGACCTAGAACATCACCATGGGGTGCTCATTTTATTTTATTTCTTTAAAATTATGGATAAATGATAATTTTCATTGATTATAGAGCCTTGAATAACATCATTATTAAGAGAGAGGATCCTTTTCCTCATACTGATAACTTGTTTGATCAGATCTAGGGTGCATAGTATTTTTCAAATATTGACCTATGGTCAATGTACCATTAGTTGAATGTGATGAAATATGACATTCCAAATACTGTGTATCGAAATAGATATGGCCACTATGAATTTTTAGTTATTTCATTTGGGTTATCTATTGCAGTTAATGTTTTCATGGATCTTATGAATTTAATTTTTATGAGTTCTTAGATAATATTTTGGTTTTATTTATTCAAGAAAATATATTATTTTATAAGTTTCATGATGAACATTAAAGGAAAGTGTTTATTGATTAACAAACCTTAAAGTTAAATAAACAGTACGGTAAATTTTACAAGTGTGATTTTTTGTTTCTAGAAATTTCATTCCTTGGTTACATATTTTATAAATATGGAATACTTATTGATCCTTTTAAAATGAATGTTGTTTAAGAATGTAAATGACCCAAAAATATCACTGATATTTGTTGTTTTCTTAGATTAGGGGTTACTACCATTGGATTTTGGAAACCTTTTCTCAGGTTATTATCCCACAAAAAATGTTAACTAAATAAGGACAACGGTTCATCTCGAAAAAAATAATATGATGATCGTTTTCAAGAACTAAAATGAATATTGATGAACGCTCCTATTTCAGACTTTCCATATAGAAATTGAGAATTTGTCATGCATATTGATTCTTCAATTAAATGACATGGTTGTTTCCAAATAAAGAATGATTAAGTAATTATCATTCTACAATTCAGTTCACAATTCATGATTTTAATTACCCAACAAATGATTTAGAATTAGCTAATGTTGTTTTTTACCTTAATAATTTTTAAGCATCATTTGTAAGGTGTAAAGTGTGAAATAAATACTGATCACAAAAGATTGAATTATATATTCACTCAGAAATAATTGAAAATGAGATAAGGAATATGGCCAGAACCATTCGAGGATTATTATTTCATAATTAATTATCTTTATAGAAAATAAAACAAGGTGGTTGATGGTTTGATTCTAAATTTTAATGAAAAATTAACCATGTAATATTTAGAACATAACCCACTGGTTAATGATGTGATGATTTTTTTCTAATAATTTATGGATGCAGGGACATCCTCTATTTTGTGTTGAGTTTCAGCAAAGTTAACTTTTTCCAAAATAATTAAGATGGCTTAGATGGTGGATCAATATTTTCAAGAAAAGATATAATCCTTAAGAGCAGTGAGATTATTGATTTTAATATAAATGAATAAGGTGTTTTAAAATTCTAAAAATGATTAAGTGTGCATTATAGATCACATTTGAGTAAAGAGTTGTTGACTGATGCTCTAAGTTCTTGTTTTTTACATTCATCCAAGTATCACTAAGATGTATAATGCTCTTTGAGAGTATTACTGATGGGTAGGAAGGAAAAACACTACTATGTTTATAGTATAGTGCTTGAATTATCAACAGGTTAAAGAAGAGTGAAAGTTACCAAAGTGGACAATTCAATTGTTTCCAGTTCCAATGTGTAAATGAGAAAATATATCAATGAATTTCATGGTTGGATTTCCAAATACTTCTCAAGTTAATCTGATTTGGATTATTATTGATTGATTTACTAAATCTAACTATTTTATTCCCATTCGAGATACTATTTATTTTGTGATAATTTGAAGACCATATATCAAAGAGATCATCAAATTAAATGGAGTGCCTCTCCCTGTTGTTTCAAATCGTAATCCTAAGTTCACATCCATTCTATTAAAGGGAATCACATGTAATTAGGTACTAAATTAAATTTCAGTATTTCTTTTCATACTCAATTTGATTGACAGTATGAGTGGAAGATTCATACCTTGGAGGATATTCTATCTTATTGGTCAATGGATTACTAGGGAATTTGGGATAAAAATATTTCATTGGTGGAGTATTATTATAATTTAATTTTTCATTCGAATATATAGGTGGCACTATTTGAGGAATTATGTGGGAAGTGGTTTTGGACACCGAATATTTGGAATGATGTAAGAGAATAGAAATTGATGGGACTCAAGTTGGTAGAATAAATGTCAAAGGAATATTAGATGATTTAGGGAAACATGAGGGTGGATTAGAGTAGGTATAATATTTATATGGATAGCAATAAGAAATATGTTTCTTTCGCAGTAGGTGATCTTATATTTTTTAAAAAAATTACATGGAAAAGTGTGATGTGTTTTTGTAAGAAGGGGAATCTGAGTCCATGATTAATTAGATCATATAAAATCCTAAATAATGTTGGATTAGTTTCCTAATAAGTTTTCTTAACTTCAATTTTATCATAGCTACACAATGTATTTCATGTTTAAATATTAAGGAATATGTATTAGATTCATGTTATGTTTTTAATAAAAAAATAGTTTAGCAGTAAGAGAATAGTTTTTTATGTGGAATAACTAGTTTAGGATCCTGATAGTATAAAGAAAGATTTATAGAATAAGGTGATTTATCAACTTACAATTTTATAGAAAAAAAATATTTTTTAAGAAGAAACCTAGCAATCTGGACATGTTATGAGGGAAAAATATCCACACTTATTTTATAAGTGATTAATATTTTGAGGACATAATTTCCTAAATAGTGGAAGGATATAACATCCTAAGTAATTACAAAATATGTAATTTCAATAGTTATTAATATTTATTAATTAGATTCTAATTTTAACTTAAAAAGGATTCTATGTTCGATAGCTTATCTGATATGAAATAATGAGTTTCTCCAAAATCTTACATGGTGCGTAAGACTAAGTTACAGTGAAAAATAATATATTGTTAATATTATTATTTTAAGTGGTGATTTTTCCTAAACATTTTATAAGAGGGAATTAATTTTAAAATCTATATTATTTTAAAACATGTTTATTAAAAAAATTTACATTCATCCGATAAATTTTATAATATTACAAAAAGAAGAAACCCAATTTTAAGAATAACAAGATTTATCTTTTTAAAAGGACAATTTTTCACCTTTTAAAAACAAAAATATTTTATAATTTTTATTGGAAGTTTTTTTAAATATAAATATAAAAGCATACTTTGGGATAATTTCATGTATTTTCCTAAGAACTTTCCTATTTTGATGAATAATAAATATTATAGAATTTTAGTTCAAAACTTCATTTTCATTCAATTAATTTATGTATTTAGAATATGTTTTTAATTGGTTTTAATGTATAATAAGATATATTTTATATCATTTAATCCAATTAAGATCATTTTATGAAATTTTCAATTCAATTTAGATACAAATACGTTGATTTGTTTAAAATTTTACTTTAAAACCTACTTTGTCATCCCATATGTGGGATTACATTTAATTTAATTTCCTCCATTGATGTTATTATAATTTTTAAAAATGTATTACGAATTTATAATCATAATAATTTATTATTTCTCAAAATGTCAACTTAGTTTTTCAGTGGAAATATTATTGAATGTAATTAAAATTAATTACAATGATTAAGAAGAAAATTATCTTACTAAGGGACATAACTTTAAATAGAAGATCTAAAATGGCCTAGAAACTTGTCCAAAATGCATTTTATGTTCATATTCCATCCCTAAAATACAATATAGAAAATTATTAACTTTATTGAATCAACTTTACATGGATAAAAAATTGGTGGAATTCCATTTCCAAGAATATACAAGAATATCACTCCTCCTCCATTATAAAAAGGAACTCACCCATACAATTTATCATACATTTAAATAAAATTAGGATCATTAAAAAACATCCCAAGTAAGATCCCAGAATCTATACCATAATCCTAGAGTCATCACCTTGATTGTAAATCCAACCAAGAAGTCCTCTGGTGAAAACCAAAATGAGTTACCGAAAGAAGAGGTAACTTTCATAAACATGTGTTTTTATTTAGTTTCTTTTTTCACTCAAATAATTTATTATTATTAAAAGATTATTTAATAAAATAAGTATAATTTATATAATGATATTTTTTACATTAATTTTTTTACTGACACCAGCATATAGTTCAATCAAATGGGTAATGAAATTACCATTCAAGTACAGAGAACTATCACATCACATAATGATGTTGTTAATTTTTCCTTTATGACCTCTCATGGTAGGGAATTATGAGGGAAACCTATTTTTATAAGATTTATATTTTATATTTATGATTTATTAATTCTTATTTAATTGATATATGTGCATACATTCATGATTTCCATTTTGTGTAAATATGATAATGTCGTTTTTGGACGTGTGGACTACAACCTCCTTAAAGTGATGTGATACGTTAACATACTACATGGAATGAATTAAGATTGAGATTAATTAAAAATATGTGAAATGAATAAAATTCACAATCTATCCCTGATATAATTCACTTTCTGTATATTAAATATATTTTTTCCCTTATTACCCTTTCACAGACTAAAAAAGTGATAACGCTATTCGTGGACGTGTGGACTACTTCCTCCTTGATGAGATCTGATTCATATTTCATCAAAATAATTATAAATATAATAATATATGATTAAATAAATTTCATTTATGATATAATGGTAATTTTGGAATGATAAATGAAACTTACCTTCTTTCGATAAAGATCATTAAAAAATTAGGGCTTTAGTCATGCATACATACATCGTACCGTCACCATGATTGTAATGTTCGTTAATTTTTCACAAAACAATTTCATTATTGGTTTAAAAAATATAATTTATATATAAATATAATAATTATTTCATTATTATTATTCTATATATGTTTATATAAAGTCCCCTTTTACCAAATTTGACAAGACAAAGTCATTTTTTACACATAAACGGAATATTGTCAAATCATAGGACGTAAACATAAATGTTTATGTATTTGTTTATAACATTATAATAAGTTATAAATAAAGTAATGATAAAATTAAAGAAGGTTATCAAGATAGAATATAATTAAAATATTCTTATTATTTAGGCATATAAATACAAATGTGACAAGTCGGACACTTGGTAAGAGATTTCGCCTCAATCTCTTTTCATTGAGGAATTTCTTGAGGGTGTGAAAAATTATTATTTTATATGGTGTATATATAAAAAATTTTACAATATATATTTAAATTATATCATTTATCATGTAATTTAATATTTTTTAATATTTTATTCTTTCGTGGAGTTTATTTTTAAAATGTTCAAATTGGTATGTGACCCTTTCAATGTTTTAATATTTAATTATCAAATATTGTTCATAACGTAAATATTGTAGATATTATTTATATAATTTTATTATAAAGGTAATTTTAGGTTTATTTTTAATTTCATAAAAAATATTAAAAAAGGTTTTTTGTGTTTTATGTGGAACATTTGGATAAATGACAAAAGGAATGTTCACTTATTAAGGTACGTAATGAAAATGAATTTTCCTGAATCATGGACATTAATTTATTTATGACTTCCTTTGTAATATTTAATGTTTTATTAAATGGAAAAAATAATTCCTTTTTATAGGTTATTTTTGTATTTAAAATGTTTTTCCAAAAAAATGTGTATTTTGTATCAAAAAATGGTCTCGATTAAATTAAGTGGTATTTTAATATCTGAAATTGATTTTCCTACAAGTTTAAAAGTGTTTTTCAAATGATGAATTGTTTATTTCATATTGTGGTTCTTGGAAATTATAAACTATGGGTGATCCTAGATATTTCTGGTTGAACCCGTTGTAGCTTAAATGATGGGTGATCCCAGATAGCATCCAATGTACTGGGTAATAATTATATTATATAGATAATTATATTAGAAGTTGATTATATGTGTATTCTAGTTGGTAAGGGTTCTATAAGGGTTCAATATGGTGATTTACCAAGGTACCTACATAAATTATCCATGTTTTATAATGTGTTTCATGGAAATTTATTGTTTCAAAATGTAAAATAAATGATCTTTATTAATGAATGATATTTCCCGTTTGAGATATATAAAAATAAATTAAAACATGTATTTGTTTTAATACTCTTAAAAATGATATTGTGATAATGTATTCCTTATGAAAATTGAACTTCTAGTAGAATAACTACATAATACATGATTTAAAATTAATAACTAGGATCATTATATTGATGATTTGGAGAAATAATCACTATAGAGGGGATTGTTAAATATTTATTCATAATATGAGTTTAAAGTATATATTCACATAGAAATATTTGAACATGAAGAAACAAATAAAGATTGGGGTAATCATGTACATTTATTACTCAATTGACTACCAATCATTTAAGTTGATTTAGGTATAAAATAATTTTATTATAAAGAAACCTTTTAAAGTATCCCTAGAAAGGATTTAAAAACTACCTATCATCATTGATATGAAAATAATGTATTATTGAGTCATAAAGGTAGAGGAGAATTCCTACATTTCCAAAATGATTACCAATTTCATGATAATTTATAAGAACATTTTTTCCTTATGTTGATCACTTCTCATTTAGGGTTTACCTTAGGGTGGGTTTGGGTGAATGTTAAGAATTTTGGTAGGAGGGGGGAATGTGTGTGGCTAGAGAATAGTTATCCCAAACCATGCACCCTAGCCCAGAAAACCATGAAACCCCAGAGAGTGGGGAATTGAACTATTCGTGCATGGTTTTTCAAACTGCATTACCCATTAAGATAAATTGTGCACCTCTTATAAGAGGTGAATGGTTAAGAAACAATGTGCACCCCTTACCAGTAAATAGTGAACACAATTTTAATTAATCCTAAAATAATATTTTAAAATACCTAAACCCACATATTTACCCCAAAATTGACCCCAATCAACCCCTAAAAATTCGTCCTAATTTTTGAAAGTTCTTGGATAAATCCCCAAGGCTCCAGACCTCGGTTCTTAGTGATTCAATGTCTAGATCAAAGATTTTCCCCTTCCCTGAAAAGTGAATATCATCCAGATTGGTTTTCATGTCTCTTTTCTATTATTCTACTATCAATAAAAGGATTTTTATTATCTATTAATTCTAGATCGAGATCAAGGATTTTTATATCTTGATTCATTTGATTGTGGATCATGGTTTCATATCTAGATCCTGATCTTCATCCCATTCTTGAGTAATCAACTGCAAATGGGAGGTTTTACAAATTGAGAGCATTTGTCAATGAATTAAGTTAGGGGGAATATAAGCTAAATCCCATAGTCTTGATTCCAAATATATCAATGTTATTTAATAATTTATAGTGTTTATTTATAAATTGAATTTTGTAAATTTAATTGATTAATTTTTCAAATAAATAAATTAAAGGAATGTGAATTTGTAATAATTTATTGATGAAATAATTATCCGAATATTGAAATTTTGGGATTTTGGAAAATTAATTATTGAATCAATTTTGGGGATTTTAGTATTCCGTATTTTTGATTAATTAATTATTAAATTAATTAATGGTGTTTCTTGTGTTTATGAAATTGAATGAATTAGATTGTCTAATTTGTGAATTAATTAATTGAATTGTTGGGAATAATTATTTTTTGAATTTATTAATGGGATTGATATTATAAAACAATTAATAAAATCATAATGAAATTTTTGTGATTAATTAATTTTTTAATTAATTAATGGAATGATGAGTGTATGCAGTTTTTTTATTTAATAAAATAATTGGTGAATTAATTAATTGTAATATTCTTTTTAACAAATTTCAATGGTAAAATTGGAATTAAATTTTCAAATAATGATTGGTAAAAATAGAATTCATTTGTCTATGATGAAATATGAATGGTAAAGATTACATTAAATTATGAAATCATTTATGGTAACAATGGAATTTAGTCAGGTATTAAAAAACATGAATGGTAATAATGGAATTCAACTATGAAATGATGATTGTAATAATGGAATCTAGTCATATATTATGAAAGATAAGTGGTACCAATAACATTAAATTATAAAATTATGATTGGTAAAAATAGAATCCAATTATGTATTATGAAATATGAATGGTAACAAGGAAATTTAGTCAGGTATTATGAAATATAAATGGTAATAATAAAATTTAGATATATGATTTGGTTCAGTTGGCCTCGGGAATCTATGGGTGTTATGTGTTTAAATAAATATTAATTGAATAAATGGAAAGTATTTACCTTTTTTCTTATATATTAATCTTTATAAAACCACATACACTATTTTGAGTGGATATTGTTTTTAATGGTGTTGGTAGTGGCCTAGTGAGTTTTACTCACACCCTACTTAGATTACTTAATCAGTAAAAAAAATAGACTTCATGTTGCCCATATAGGATTATGTAAAAGGACATGTGTTAGATAGTTGATTTGGGGTGGATCATGGATGAAGGGAATGAACATGGTTCAGAACCTTCTTGCTAGTTGTCAGTGTCTTAACTTCATTATTTTTATCTTGAAACATGGAACATAATTTAGCATGGCATATCCATTGTTAGGTTTTGATATTTTATTTCCTGTTTTCAGTCATCTCATGATGTTGTTATTATTCTATATATTTTTATATCATATTTTTTCATGGTTATTTCCATTTTTCTGATAATTTGGTAAATAAGGATTACTATCCCCATGACTAATATTAGACCCTCACACTATTCATCCATCTTTGGTATATTGGGTGCCACACATGAGGCCATGTGACCGACAAGCTCAGGGCACTAACATGTGGCACCTAGGATGGGACGTTACAATGTGGGATCATTGGTGGTTCATTTTTTTCTTTATTCATAATATTTTAAAAATGTTAAAGGAGAATAGGAAGATTTTGGACTTGGTCATGAGTTCATGATTAATAGTAGCTAACCCATGTACAGGGGGACCCATGTACCCAAGGTGTTTTTTTTGTTATTGATAGTTGTTATTATAGTTGATGACATTTCACATCGAGTGATGTTCTTGTTGTTTGATGTGAATTTTGTTTCTGATTTTTACTAAGATTATACTAATTGTCATTATTGGAATTATAATTGAGTATAATTTAATCATTCTAGACATTCATGATTATTTTTCATCATGAATCATTTTAGTCACACGCTAGAAAATAGTTTTTGCATATGTAATTGAACATGAACTATTTTTATTTTATTGTAAAATTCAAACTCAAAAATATGGAAAATGTGAATAAATGGGTTCTTAATGTGAAACATGAATATTAAGAATGGGTTACTATTTGTTAACCATGACCTAGAAGTAGGAGGGTTAAAGGTAGTGATAGTGCCTCAGGTTTGACCATGTGATGAGGTTTGGGGAAAAGAATGATTTGGAAAAATTGTGAATTTCCTCTTATGTAAATGTGTTGATGTTGGGCCATGTTTGAAAAAGAATATGATTAAAATTTTACATATACTTTTCCATAATGACGGTTGTTGGGAAGACTATAGGAGGACCTAGCAGGATATGATCCCCTTTCAGAAGAACCTATGGCACCGGCAGTGCCAGTTGATGATGTCATAGACTAGTTCGGAGAGAACTTTTCTGACTTCATGAAATTCATGGATGGAAACCCAGGGAGGGTTGTGAAAAGAATATCTGATATAATAGGAGAGTTATAGACATAGAAACCTATTAATTTTAATGTACATGGTGGAATTTTGGTAGATGAGTTCAGGACCGAGTCCATCCGGACTATACTTGACCATCAAGGGACTCTTTTAGAGAAGAGATTCAAATTGTTAAAATATATGATACGTGGACAAGTGAAGAATTTCTGGAACATCAAGAATCAGGTTGTATAGATAAAAAATAAAAAATGAAAGGATTTTTGAGATAATTTCTTAGATCACTTCTATTTTGATATGCTTAGGCATGAGATATTATCAAATTTCATGAGACTGACTTAGGGTAAAATTTTCATGATGGACTATTCTAGGTTCCTCACATATTTATAATGTTTTTATAGAATATTTTGGGGGTCATTGTACTACAGAAAGTAGTTTCAAGGATGGGAGTAAAGGTGAAAGCATGTCCCAGGTGAATTTGTTCAGGATGGATAAGTTTTTAGAAGTGGTAAATAAATCTATAATAACTTATGGTAACTTGATGAAGGAATATAGTGGAGTAAAAGTGGTTCCAATGGGATGGTCAGTTGGTATAACTTTTGAGGGAAGTAAGTGTCTCTACGAGAGTGTTACCTAGGGGGATAATAGGAAAATGGGTCATAGGGAAGGGTCAGCTATTGATGAACATAATGCAGTTATCTTCCACCAGTGTTCTAGGAAGGGACACAGTCATATACATTGTACCTCACCACCAATAGAGTGCAGATCTTGTGGCATGATGGGTAATCTATAGAGGTTCTACCGGAACCCATGACATATGGGTAGTGATGGAGGAGAAAGATAGAACCAGGGTGTTAGAATGTGATCTTCTGGACCGTATCAGTCTAGCAGCAATTTTTATACTAGTCATGGTGGTAAAGGTACCGGATGGGGTATTTCAGGGAAAGAGCTCCCTTATCAGCAGAGTGGTGCAGCTCAGGGGACTCATATTACATCATAAGGATGAATGGTACGTAGTTAAATTCCATTGATCCAACACGTGTGGATAGCGAGGCTAGACCATAAATATTGATAAGTAAGATTACTATATATTTTATGCTATCTAGTGCCATATTTGATACTAGTGGCTCTTATTCCTTTATTTTTACACAACTTGTGAATACTTTGTTCTTAGATATGAATTTTTTTTGCATGGTGTTTAAGATAGATACACATTTGTATATATGATCGAGAGACATTTTTTATGAAAAGGTTGTTCTCTCATGGTTGGGGAGTATCATTTTCTATGAGGTCACAAAATTCTAGATATGTTAAGGTTTGAACAAATTTTGGGTGTTGACTACTTATTAACATATCGAATGAAAAATCATTATTACTAGAGTGTAGTTAATTTTATGTCTCCTAAAGGTGATAAAAATATTCAGCGTGGAGAATTAGTTGACCAACCAGGCTGTGAGGGGATAGTTCATCAGTAACTTGGGTATCTTACCACCCATGTTTTAAGTCTATTTATTGATAATGGATGTAAGAAATAGAATGTCCTTCCAACCATTGTGGAATGATTATAGGATTTGTTTCATGAAGACTTCTTTGGGATTCCACTTTAGAGAGATGTGTAATTTTTATTTGAGTACATTTCTAGGGATAATCTAGATTCATTTCCACCATATATAATGGAACCAATTGAGACACAAGAACTCAATACATATTTGTAAGAGTTTTAGGATAGGGGGTTTATCTATCTGAGTATATATCCATGGGGTCTATAGTCTTCTTTGTAAAGAAGGATGACAAGACTTTGTTCTTATCTATAAATTATGGGATGTTGAACCAGAATACTGTGAAGAACCAATATCCACTTCCATGTATCAATGATTTATTTCACCTGTTGAGGGTATAATAAAATTTCTTAAATATTTATTGATATTATGGTATCCACATTTTAAATGAAGAACTTATGATATATCGAGGACTAATTTCAGATGTAGGTATAACCTATATGAGTTTGTTTTCATGTTATTTGTGTTGACGAACACACTAGCAGTGTTTATGAAATTAATAAAACAAAATATTCCATATATACCTTGATTATTTTGTAGTTGTATTTTTGAAAAACATTTTGGTTTAATACAATAATCAAGATGATCATTACCAACATGATGACATTTTCTAAAGTTCACTGAAAGATCTTTAGCTATATGCCATGTTAACTTAGTGTATGTTTTTTGTTTATCAGGTACACTTTTGGGTTATATAATCTTAGAGGAGGGTGTATTAGTGGACCCAAAGAATATTAAGTAATATCTTTCTTGGTAGAATCCCAATAATTCCTTCTATATATGTATATTCCTAGGATTTTCATGGCATTATTATATATTCGATGATGAATTTTCCTACTTGGAATCACCGCTATCCGTTTTGACCAAGAAGAGGATAAGATTTTAAGGGTTCAAATCATAAAATAATTATTAAAAGGAGATGAAGAAGAACTTCACATCGACACCCATCATGATCCTACCCAAACTCAGTGAGGATTACACAGTGTTTTGTAACACCTCTGGAATATGACTTTGAGTAGTGTTGATGTATAGGGATTTTGTTTTGTAATATGGGACTCAGCAGTTGAGTCCACATGAATGGAACTACCATATGCCTAAACCCAAGAAATATTCAATGGTTTATAATATAATGTATTGGAGACATTATATTTTGTATGAATATTTTATAGTGTATACAAATCATAATATCCTAAAGTATATCTTTTTGTAGTGATGTTTGAATATTTGGTAGAATAGGTGGTATTAGTGTATGTATTCAATTGATTTTAATCTAGAATATACTCCCAAAAAATGAAATATTTTTTCTGATGATTTTAGTATGAAAAATCATACTCATTAAGTTCAAGAGTCTAGTGATGTGTGTGAGATGATAACTTTATTGAATTAGATACATGTTGTAGTTCAGGAGAGATAAGAGGAGATGAATTTCGTATCAGTCTCAGTGGAGTCTAAGATTTTGAGTCAAATCAGGTACAAGAATATTGAGTATCAGCAATAATTATCCTTGGAAGAAATCCTTGAATGTGGGTAGGCACCTTCAAACATGATGAAAGATGAGGATAAGATCATATATGTCAAGACTTATGTTGTAGTTGCTACATGCATATGGGAGGAGCTGATACAAGAGCTTCATTCCTCAAACTGGGTGGTACATCTAGGTGTAACGAAAATGTATCATGACCTACAAAATAATTTTGGTGTCCAATAATGAAAAAGGTGACAGCACGGTTTGTGAAACGATGTTACATCTTCAAATAGGTGGAGGTTGAGCATCAATAACAAAGTGGTTTGATACAACTATTTCCCATTCCAAAATTAAAGTGGGATGATATGACTTTGGAATTTTAGGTGGGTCTCCCAAGGATTCCATATATGAATAACCCTATTTAGAGTATAGTGGATCATTTGAAAAAGGTATCACATTTCATATTGTATGGGAGACTTTCTTAGTGGATCAGTTGGGAGAACAGTATGTTTGGGCATTAATCCATTTGCACAGGGTGTCATGGACAATAGTTTTAGACCATCACTCACATTTTACATCACACTTCTAGAAGTTCTTATAAAAGGTACATAGTACAAATGTTTTTTTGAGTACGGCCTTCTACCCCCAAATAGATAGTCCATCAGAGCATACTATACAGGTACTAGAGGATATAATACGATCATGTGTTAGAGATTTTGGATGACCATGGGAGAAGAATGTGAAACATGTGGAGTTCTCCAATAAAAAAATTATCAAGAAACTATACAGATGTAACCATGAGAGGATCTTTATCATAGGACATGTTGATCGCCACTATAAGGAATAGAGGTAGGAGAGTTAGAGATATTGCAACCGAGTCTTGTATAGGATACGTTGGAGGAGTTTCATCTGATTTGAATGAATATGTATACAATTAAGAGTATAAAAAGTATTATGCCAATGAATTTTGATGACCCCTAAAGTATACAGATGGTGATCTTGAATTCCTTTAGGTTTTTCCTAGTTTGTGTCACCATAGGATATAGAGATAGGTAATGTTAGCGCCGATGTTTTCTGAACTGTTTGAGGTTATGGAGTGAATCGGTCCAATGGTGTACTGATTGACTCTTCCATAGAGGTATAACAATATGCATGATCTTTTCCATGTGTCACAAATTTGAGTGTATCCCAATAACCCTTCTCATGTGATTTATGTGGATGATAATGAGCTTGATATAGATGTATCCTTTAAGGAACATCTGATACGTGTGTTGGATAATAGTGAGAAAGTGTTAAGGGTAATGGCCATGCTAATATTTCATGTATTTTTGTAACACATCCATGATCACGGGGAAACGTTATTGATATAAGTAGATATTAGGGCTCAGTGGCCTGATCTTTTTGACTCAGAATCATAGATATGCATGGCAGTACAACTCAAAGATAATCTATATAAGTTGGGGAGATTGAAAGATCATAAATTTTTTTAGAGATGTATCAATCTTGTATTCATGTATTGTTTTTTATTTATATTAAGTAAAAAACTTTGTTTCACTTTTAGGTTCATTTGGGTGAATTTTTAGAGTTTTGGAAGTAGGAGAGTATGTGCATGATTGGCGCATGGTTTTCCCAAACTATGTGCCCTGGACCAACAAACTATGAAACCCCTAATAAAGGGGAATTATAATATTGGTACATAATTTTTAAAAACATGCACCCAATTGGGTAAAACCATCCACCCCCAAGAAGAGGCGGACAGTTAAGGCACATGGTTTAGTAAACCGTGGTCCCTTGCTAAGAAAATCATGCATATGGTTTTAGTTGATTTAAAAATATTTTTCCAAATTCTCTAACCCACATATTAGCCCCAAATAAACACACACTTGTACCCTATTGATTAATATTTATTTTGGTGGTACTTGAATGAATTCCTAGGGCTCCTGGCCTCTGTTATTTGAAATTCAATGCCTGAATAAAAAATTTGCACCATCCCCAATTAGTGAGTCTTATCCCAGTTGGGTTTCTCATCTCTTTTTAATTATTATGCATTAATTTAAAGGATGTTTCTCAACTTTTTATTACATATATATATCTAGGTTTGCCAGATCTTTATTAGTTTGATCATGGAACTTGTATTCAGATCAGAAGCATGTTCTTCATCATGTTCTTCATTAATCAACTTCAAATTTGGGCTTCTCCCATTGGTGAGTTTTTTTTTCAATGAATTGATGTAGGTAGTATATAATTCCAATCCCATAGTTTTGAATTCAATTACATATCTGTAGTTATGGTATTACTAGGGTTTTTTCAATTGAATTCCAAAATTGAATTGACTAATTGGTAAATCAATTAATTAAGGGAATGTGAATTTGGAATAACTTTTTAATGAATTCACTATCAGGATATTGAAATTGTCGGACTTGGGATAATTAATTATTGAATTAATTATGTAAATTTTGGGATTAAATTTTTTTTATTAATTAATTGTTGAATTAATTGAGTTGTTTTGATTATGAAACTAATTTAATGTGATTAATCTATTAGTGAATCATTTAATGAAATTTATGAGATTAATTAATTTGAGAATTAATTAATGGGATTAATTTGAAAAACTAATTGTTTTATTAGTAGTTAAATTGGTGTTGTTAATAAATTTTTTAATTAATTAATGGAATTAAGATTGTATGAAATTGTTGTATTTGATTATTTAATTGGTGAATTAATTAAATGTAATATTGTGATTATAAAATACAGATGGTAACAATGGAATTCAATTATGAAATAATGAATGTTAAAATGGAATTTAGTCATAAATTATGATATATGATTGATAAAATTAGAATTCAATTATATTATTAATAATGGTAAAAATGGAATTCAGTCATGTATTATGAAATATTAATAGTACCAATTAGATTAATTTATGAAAGGATGAATGGTAACAATGGAGTTAAATTATTAATTTTTGAATGGTAACAAGATAATTCATTCATTTATTATGACGAATTAATGATAATAATGGAATTCAGATATATGATATGGTTTCGGAGTCCTTGTGAACATTTGGGTGTTATGTGGTCAAATAAAGATTAATTTAATAAATATAAATTATTGAACATATTTTTGGTATTTTATTATTTAGAAAACTACATACATCATTTTAACTTGATATTGTTTTAGAGGCAGTTGGTGGTGTCCTACAAAGAGGTACTCACACACTACTTGGGATTCCTAATCGGAACCTAAATAAACATCATGTTTGTAGGATAGGAAAAGGAAAAATGCCCTGTGTTAGATGGGTGATTTTGGTTGGAGCATGGATGAGGGGACCAGGCATGGTTTTAAACCCTCTTGGGGGTTCCCAGTGTCTTTACTATTGGGTTTTCATTTGGACACATAAAACAAACATTAACATAGAATATCTATTATTCTTTTTTGATATTGTATTTCTAGTTTGGGTCATCTAGTGATATTAATATTATTCTGGTTATGGTTAAATGTTATATTAACTTATGTTTATTTATACTATTGTGATTCTTTCATAAATAGTGTATAATCTTCCCATGATCAATATTAGACCCTCACTATGAGTTGAAAACCTCTGGCATACAGGGAGGCATGCCTGAGGTCAAGTAAATGATCGAATCGGGGCACTAACTTGTGGCACCCAACATGGGACGTAGTAATGAACATAAAGACATATTGAGAAGTTTCTTAATGGGATTCAAAATAGTTTTCAATCAATATCTTCTCCAAAATTATCTCTTATTCAAAAAATAGTAATACACTAATGACACTAGGAGTCTATAGAAGGGTTATGATGTCAATAAAAAAATAGATATGGAGTTTGAAATTAAGGACACATATTTCCTTAGAATATAGCCTTGTAATATATTCATGATGTTTATAAAGAAGTGAATTCTCAACCCTTGGTACGTTTACCCCTTTTTATTGTATAATGTATATGAGATATGTTCAATTGACCTTAACATCTTAAAAACTTTTTGAATTTAATTATGTATTCCTCATATATTTCTTTAATTCCAAAATATTTTAAAATAAGATGATGTTTTATAGAATACAAGACAAAAAACACTCATCTTTAGTGGTGACAAAATATTATTATTTTAAAATTATTATTAACATATTTTCATTGAATTGGTTGGTATGAATGAGAGTGAAAAATTTATGTTGTATATATATAGTTCATAATCAACACCAAATTATTGAGTAATTATTTGTAAATAATAGTGCAATTTTACTAAATTCTTTTCATTCTTCCAAAATATGTTTTCAAAAAAAACATTTTCCATAAAATTTTGTGGGTGTATATTATAATTAAAAAATTAAAAATCTAGAAATTATTTGATAAAAATTTTATCATTTTTTTAATCATCAAATCCAAATTATCTAACAATGATATTTAGATTTCTATTCTAAAAATTTTATTTTCCACTAAATAGTGAGAAATTATAATTTTTGTAGAACTGTCATTTCAATTCAATAAATCATGTAATTTAAAATTCCTATTATTTTAGAAATTTTGTCCTAAATTATAATAATTATTTTTTAATTAAAAAAAATATTTAATTTCATAGTAATAAAAAAATATGTTTTATTTTTTATATTTTAATTTTTAATTTTTGGATTAAAAACACTGTTTTCTAAAAAATAGTTTTCATTGTTTTTTATGAAATTAAACTAAAAAAGATTTCTTAAACTTAAATTAATTAAATTTTATAAAATCCATTCCTATTTTTTAATTAGTAGTTTATTATTTTTTAAATGATACACTTTTATTTTATATCATTATGAATTGTAACCATGGTAAATATATGTAAACTCGATAAGAGAAAAATATATTAATTGAGGTTAAAAATAATGTTACCTAAAATTATATATATATACATATGAATATATATATAATTTCCAATACATATTGAATGATTTTATTTTGAATATCCTCATCAAATTTTCAATGATAAAGAAACCTAGGGCCATATTTATTTTATAATGACCTTACTATAATTTTATGCAAGTGTAAATAAAAAAGGTTACCCTCTTTGTTTTCGTATCTATAATATTATTTAATTCCAATAAAAAGTTTTTAGGTTCTGTTATAAATGTTTATATGAAATATTAATTATTTTTCTATCATTTAAATTTTTTTTAAATTTTTAATGATGAAATAATTACATTAAATTCTTAAGAAATGTCGACATTGTGTCTGTGCAATTAGTAGAACATTAAATTAAATAATTTTAGAAACATTAAAAGTAATATATTTTGGATGATTTATTTTTTAAAATAATTTTTAAGATAACTGTGAAATATTTTATGAGATTTGGAATTTTATATGCTAATACAATTTTTTCTTGAATTTAATGTCAAACTATGTGAATAGTAATGAATACGACGTTAAAGGTATCTTATGTAAAATAATATTTTAATAAATGTTTTGAAATTTATTAAAAAAATAACTATCCATTTGAAAGGATTGTTGTCTAAATTATAAAAAAAATCAACTTAATGGCCAATTTTACTTTTATAGTAATATTATTGGACCCTAAATAGTGAAAAAACTTTGATATCACGGTAATCTTCTGAAGGGTAAATGTAGTGTTAAAACTAATATATAAGTGTCAAAAAATGATCTAACTGTTTTATATTTTATTGGGTGAGATTATTTAGAATACTTTTCATCCTTAATTACAAATATATCAATTTGAATCCACTTTTCCTTGAAAATTAATATATATTAATGTAATTGTTGACATAATTCAAAGGGTGCTCCTCCCCTCACTTATAACATGGCACCTCCTATACTATCTTCATAAAACCTTTTTGACACTATATATTGGAAATTACCTTCTAATATTCCTTACCAAACTCTCCCTAACCTATAAGATATAGTATCATCAAAATACTATCATATAATTCTTGATGTATAGGACAAAGGTGGGTTTCTGAAGACGGTGTATAACTCTTAATAGAGTGTTTTCATATAACTTCATCTTTTACCTCCTTAAAATATTATTAAACCATATGATATAATATCACTAGTATAAATAATATAAGAAAAATATATTATAAATATGTTAAAATCCTTCTTTATCATGTTTAAAATCCAATGGGGTATGAACATAGAATTTGGGGGTGGGTATGGACTACCACCTACATGAAATGATGTGATTCAATTTCCATCAACACCTCTCATGGATGGGGGAAATGATTTATTTAATCAATTTATCTATATTTAATTAACTAAATAATTATAATTTTAAAAATAAAATATATTTTCTAACTTCATATAATTCCAATAGTTAAAAATAGAATCATCACATGTGCTTATATATGGAGTATCGTCACTACATAGTGATGTACAATATTTTTCAAAAACCATATCGCATGAATGGTCGTAAGGATTGATTTTATGAAGGTATCTATTGTTTATAACATGATTATTATTCTTTAAAGGTAATATTTTTTTTTTATTTCTTCATTTTCCATCCAAAGAAAATTAGAAACACCTATTTTGTTTAAGCTCAGGCTACTCTCACACGAGCCGAAGTATTATGGATTTTCTAAAAAAGTCACGAATGTCGCTAAAATTGAAATTTATTTATTAAAATGATACCTATGTGATTATTATTATTATTATTATTTATATAATGTAACACAATAATCATTGACTATTGTTAATATAGTGAATTCACATTACAATTCTGAACCAAACAATCTCAAAAACACTGTATATAGATTTAACAGATTAAGTAATCAAATATGTCCTTGAAATAAATGAAATAAATTATTTATTGACAATTAAATAAAATTTTATATTGTTCATAAGAAATTAAATAATTATTATAATTTTATTTTATAGGACTTAATGTACTTAGTGATTTTAGACTCTATGAAAGGGTTTTTTCATGTTAATTTCATTCATTAGGTTATAACACTTCTTCATTAACATTTTTATTCCATGATTATCTATGAATTGATATCTAATTTTTTTATGCTATATTAAATATTTTTTATATTAATTACAATAAGTCAAAATAATAACTTCATGGACAAATTATAACATCAAATGTTATGATATTTGTATGTTTTATTTTTCTCAGCCTCATTTTTCTAAGACATGTCTCATGTCAAAAACAATGAATTATTGATATGGCATGATTACATACCATGAATAAATTTTATCATATTAATTCATGTTATTTATGTTATTTATATATCTATATGAAATAAATTATTTCAATTAAAATATATTCAAATGTTACTAAAGATGTAAAGGCATTATGTTACAATATCATTTCATTTCAGGATATTCTATACTAAATTTATATCGTGGTAAATTTAATTGATCATAAAATTTATACACTATATATTTTATTCTCATATATAAATTCTTATTTTTTGTATTATTAAAATTTTTTCATTTCTTTACTTAAAATGATTACAAAATTTTTTTTAAAGAAAATCTAACCTTATTTCCTCTTTTGTGGATGAACATTTTCATTCTTTTCTATTCTCATTGAAATTATTATATGAATTTTCATACATATATATGAAATATTTTAAGAAGGTCATTATCACAAAATTTTAATTTATTTACCAAGTGTTAGAAATTAATTTTTCTATATTTTTTATAAAAAAGTCATTTTTTACTTTTACAAAAGTGTGAAAAAAATTTCATTTAATTCATAAAATAAGAAATGTTTGTCTTGATATCATAACCATTAATTTGTTTGAATATTACATTACAGGTTTCAAAATTTATTTTAAATTAATTTTTTTTCTCAATATTTTGTCAGTTTTTAATCTTCATTTATTGAAAATTTAATATTTTACCATATTTTTAGTCAAATTTTTAAATTGTTATTATAAGGGAAATTTAATTGATGCCAATTTAATTTAATGATTCATATATTTTACTATGAATATGATATTCTAATAATATTAAATTCCTTAATCTGAATGGTTTATTTTGATGTGTTTAATATATATTTAGGAAACCAATTTCATTTTCATGGGTAATGAAAGCTAGGAGAGTGTTTTTGAAACAAATAAATACTTTTATTTTTTTATGATGTAATATTAATGATATTGAGATTTAGGAGCGAACCCAAATACTTAATGGAATTTTCTAATATATGATGTGTGTTTCCATTATATCCATATAATGGATTGGGTAATGATACGGTGATATCTAGATTGATGTTACTCTAAACAGATGATAAAGTTATGTTACCACTAAGAGATGACAAAAGTTAATTTATTATAAGTTACGAATAAGAGATATTAGAGTTTAGGGGTTATAGGTTACTCCTAAAAGATATTGGAACAATATATTTTTGTGATTATGTGATGAATTTTTGATGTTATAAGATACCTATATATATTTTCAATTATTTCTATCAGTTATAATGGTCCTTTGATCAATTATTGTTTTCATATGGCTCAATATTGTTGAAATGTATGAATCTTGTATTATCATGAATATGTATTCCATGTCTCATGGATTATGATCCTCATTATGATGGATATAAATTATCTTATTTTTTTCATTATGTACTTTTCTTAATTTATAAAAACCTTATTATCATTTTTGGTTCACTAAAGTCATTTTATTATTAAATCTTATATATACACTTGCTGAGCATTTGAGATCACCCTTGGTATGATTCATTTTCTATGTTTTTAAAGAAATTTGTTAAGTTATATATAGATATATATATATAAATGTTTCATATGGGTAATGATGAAGATATAATTTATAATATGATAATGTTGGTATGTTGGTAAATATGTTCACTTAATTACATGGGTATTATTATGAAAGAGTTTGTATTAATTCATTAAAATGTTAAACCTAAAAGGTAATTTTGTATGCAGGTGATCCAATATTTACATTTTATACTGTATGATTTGGATAGCTAAAAAAATATCATGTTTATTATTTGAATTCCTAAAATGTAATGATAATGTTCTATACACTAGATCCTAGAGTTCTGGTTCTGGGCTGTTATATTTAGTATTAGTTTCGTGTTTGTATAACACTAGATATTTTGATATTTTCATGTGGGATAAACTTAAGAGTTGTGGATTCTTTCATGAGTGTATAAATTTAAGATTTATCATAAGCTAAAAAGAATATAAACCCCTTATAATGTTTAATTTGATTTGATTTTAAGGTGATCAATGATATTTTGGGATATGTTTTATTGGTTTCAGGTATATATAACTCTTAGGTTTTTCATTAAGAATTATTTTAGAATAATCATATTTGACTCTTGAGGATGTAAGATTATAAGTATGAGATAGCCTTTGATTTTTAAATATTAATTAATTTTGAGGTTATTTAAGTTAATTGAGATATAAGTTTAATTATTAATGGAATAATACTTGCTGATCCTTTTTTATTATTTTTTAAAATTTGGATTATATTTATTAGTTATTCATATAATGTTTTATTTATTTTTAGTTATTATATTTCCTCATGATAACTATTATTATTTACTTAATGACTTGAGGAATAAATTTTCACTATTTTACAAACCTCAAGATCTATTAGAGTTTAATTTTAATTCTTTATGCATAAGAAATATTCATCTTGGATATTCATTTTTTGGAATATTTGGTGAGATAGTGGTGTAAACTGATTGAAATGTGAAACCAAAGGATGGAATTTTCAATTAGGGATTCGAATAAAAGCTTATAATCATAATATATAGTTTTCATTGTATGGATGGTAAATTAATTCATCATCTCTTGAAGATGGATTTTTAAATAAAAATGTAATACTTATACCATTATTTCTAATTAATCGATGATCTATTTGACAGCTCATTGGATTATAGATTTTGGGTCATCGAAATTCCCATGATCATTCACTATGTTGTGATTAAGGTTCCATCTCACACTCTATCATTATTTTGAAAATAATTTTTTCCTAAATTTCCATGTTTTCAATTCCCACTAATGTTCTCATTTTTGGAAAACTAATTATGTGTTATTATAAATAACCTTCGTATTTTATTTTATTAATTTTCAAAGAGAATATTTATTAACCCTCTTTATTATGTGGATTTTAAAAAATGTATTTTTAAATTTTAAATACATGATTAATTATATAAGTATAAAATTGTGTGGATTTAATTTATTCTCAGTGGGGGAAGTATATAATACCACAAGATTTTAAAATAATTTTGTGTTTGATGGAGGATAAGAAACACAAAAACACAATGTAACAACATATTCATTAAAATTATATGTTTGAATTGGGGTATCTAATTTATGATATATATATATATATATATAATGTACCCAACGAAGACAAATTAATTGGATATTTCTTACGAAATATGTACTCAATTTTTAGAAAATTCATTTTATGATTAAAAAATATGTTAACTTCGAAAATGTTTTTTTTTATTTTTATGAGAAGATATTTTAATAAATTATTGCAACATTAAATTTTAATTTCATAAAAAAGTATAATGTTTTAAATTATACCAAATAAATTATGTTAGGATGAGATATTGATATTTTTTATAAAATAATTTATTTTTCTTTGAATACTGAAAAATTAAGATTCTCATAAAACTATCATTTCTTATCATTGAATCATGTTATTTAAAAGTACCATTATGTTTTAAATTATATAATAATGTATCATAAGTCTACTATAGTTTTATATAATATATGTAATTACATAGTTGTTTTCATTATAATTTATTTTTCAAAAAAATTGATTTTTTTATTAAGATTTTATTTTTCGAAAATGTATTTTCATTTCATTTTACACATTTATATTAAAAATTGATTTCATTCACTAATAAAAAATTATTTAATAAAATGGATTACCATTTTAGAAAAATGGGTTTCAAATTTTCTTAATAGTTCCATTTTACATTTGGTCATTATAAATAGTAATAGTGGTAAATATTTTTCATCTCATCAAGGATAAATCTTGTAATTAAAGTTAAAAATACTTTGCTAATGAATTTAGAATATATTTTAAACCTGATTTTTTTTATTTTATAACTATACATATACTATATTCATCTATTTTTTTGCATGTAGAATCTTAGTGCCATTTTTTCTCCATAATGACCAAAATATTATTTTATCTATAGAATAAATACTAAATGTACCTTTCATTACTTTCATATCTCAAATATTTTTCCCATATAGATAAAAAAAGGTTATATTAAGTTATAGTTTTTTATTTAAATTTTTATTTATTTTTATCATTTTAATTTATTTTCAATTTTTATTGATGATATACTTACCTTAAATTCTTATGTAATGCCGACATAGTTCTTGTGGAAGTAATAGAAGAATCAAGTAAATATTTTTACGGACTCCGAAAGTAATATTTTTGGATTAATTATTATAGTTCATAATTTTTTTACAAAAATATAAGATAATTTTAATGTTTTAGAATCTTAGGTACTGATTCCATTACTCTCATGATGTCTTTAAAGTAAACATGTTTGAATAATCCTCTTAATGACTTTAATTACATCTTATGTTAAATAATATTTTATTAAATGATTTAAAATATTAAATAATCCTATATTATGAAAAGTGAATGGAAAATGATTTATAATATGAACCATTGTTAACTTATGGGTCACATACCCATTTAGAATAACATTCATCAACCATAAAGGTTAAAAAACATTGATATCATGATAATCCTAAAAAGGGTAAACAATGTGATAAAACTAAGAGACCACGGTTAATACATAAACTAAACATGTAAAAATTTTATAGGATGATAGGTTTTAAAACATTCATATACTAAATTATAAATTTATTATTATTTTTCAACTTTTCTATGAAAATTGAATTATGTTAATTTAATACATCAGTTAATTCTACATGTGCATGTCATCCCACATATAAAGGGAAATCTCCTCTCTTCTCTTCCTCAGAATATTTTTGTTGTATAGTTAAAATAAAACAACCCCAAATACCAAAAAATAATTACTCACCATTTTCAATATGATCTTTAATCATCAATAGACCAACCTAGAAGGCTTAATATATAAGTTAATGGTGTTTTTCTAAAGAAGATATATAACTCTTAGCTAAGGGTTTTGATTTTAAATATTCTTCTACCTCTATATAATCATAATAAAATAAGATGATATAATACCAAAATTATTTTAACTATAACAAAAATTTTATTATGAATATGTTAAAAAAATCATATCATTTTAAATTAAATGCTGACTAGAAACATCATTCATTTGTACAAGTTGACTATCACCTCCACGAAACAATGAGTTTTATATTCTATAACCATATATCAAGGATTTTTATTCTGATTTATTTAATGTGTTTATATACATATATATATTATTCAGGACATTAAAATATTTATTTAACGTTTTGATGTCATCCATCTTGATTGAATTCCCATCATTAAAAATAGAATAATTGTACGTGTGTACATACAGACTATCGTCTCTATATAGATATGTTGTTAATTATATTTAAAAAAATCACATTGAATGTCATATACATAGATTTAATGAAGTTATTTTATGTTTGAAACAATATAAATATTCTGTAAAGGTAATATAATGTAGTAGTTTTTATTTTGTATCAAAAAAAATGTAAAAACTTTCTCTAGTGTATATATGTACTACCAAATAAAAAGACGATGTATTCTATTTTTTATAACCAATTTTCATCGATGACTAATAAATTTAATACATGGAATAGAAAATAATATTATATACTTATTATTAGTCTACATATTATTGAACAAAAAACTATTTGTCCATGTTCAACATATAAAATCTATTTTTCAATTTTGAACTGAACACCCTCAAAACACACAAAGTAGAATTAATCGATTAAGTGATTAAATAATTCAGTGAAATAAATTTATTATTGATAAGTAAATAATCATAGAAAATAATCTCAAACAATTAAATATTTAATATATTTTTATAATACATCAGTTAAATAATGTACGTAGTTATCAGAAACTATAGGTAAAGGTTTTCTTAACTCAATTTTCCTTTATTATGTTATTACACTTCTTCATTGACATTGGTTTTATAATATTTTTCATGAATTTATATCTAAATAATTTAATAATATATTAACATGTGTTTATATTGGACTTAAATATGGGAACATAATCACATCATTAATTAATTATCACTTAAAATATTATGACCATTGCAAGGGTTTTTTGTCTCAATCTCACTTACTTAAGATATACTTAATGTCTTGTAAGATGATTTACTAATAGGATGTTCTTAATTAAAATTATTTAATTTCTTCATATTATTTCATTTAATTCATTTAATTCATTTAATTCATAGATCTAAATAATTTTATTTATTTTGATGATATTTTTTTTGAATTTCAACAAATTGGTAAGGGCTTTATGTTATAATCTTATTTATTTTTAGGATTTTCAATGATTAATTTAAACAGAATAAAATTTAATGTATTATATCCTTTAAACATAATTATTTTATTTTAGTCTTTTAATTATAATAATTTACGTTTGTTCGTACTTTTTTTATATTTTTTGTGCTTAAAATCACCAATAAAATATTTTTTTAAAAAAACTCCAACCCTATTTCTACTTTGGTATACAATATTTTTCATTTAGGACTATACTCTTCAGCATTTTTTTTAAATGTTTTTACCAAGACATTAATTAATTTAAAATTTAATTTTCACTACCTTTTACATTATTTAAATTTTTAGGAAATAAATATTTATAAAAGTTTCCTAAACAAGCAGTTTTTTTACTTTTTCACAAAACTGTGGAAGGAATGTTTTATTTTTATGTATAAAGTTTGAAACAAATATACTAACATAGTTATTTATATTTTCTTCTAAGACTAATTTAAATGTTTCCGTAGATATTTTTAATAAAAATAATATTATGAATATTTTTTCATTTTTTGATTTTTTAATGGTATAGAAAATGGTTATTTTCCACTGTTTTACTAGAAATGTTTTAAATATTATTTTATTGAATTTTCATAAATATAAAAATCATTTAATCATTACAATAATTCCATAGAAATTGATAACATGATACATGTCAATTATATTCTATGAATGTTTTTTATGGTGTTTTAAATAAATTATCATGTAAACCATTACATTTTCATGGGTAAATCGTGTAGGGATAGATGGGATGAAACAAAAGAATCCATATGTTTTGTTTAATTATATGTTACAATAACATTATTTATGAAATATGGATTTTTAATTGAAATAAAATCAATAAACTGAATTTTACCAGTAGATGGTTGGTGGGTCTGTTATATCTATCTAATGTAATGAGTATTGAGATTGAGTTAACTAGGTGGAAGTTACTCCTAAGAGATGAATTAGTTATGAAACTCTTAATAGATGATGAAATGGACTAATTATAAGTAAATCTTAAGATACAATAGAGTTTTCATATTATATGTTACTCATAAGAGATAGGTAATTACCCAATTAGGTGCCTCCTAGTTGAATACTCTATGTTACATGATAGGTATATATTTATTCATTTCTTTTTATGAGTTTTAATAGATCCCTTGATAAATGATTTTTTCACAGGTATTGTGATTTTTTCCTTATATGAAACATGTATTATGATATTTTATTTCCTTTTAAAAATATTTATTGTTCATTATTTTGTAATTATGTACTCTTTTATTATGTTCTCATTCACTTTTATTGTGTCATCATAACCATATTATCATCTTATAATCACTGAGGACATTAAATTGTTAAAGACTATATATTCACTTAGTTATAATTTATTATCACTCGTCATATATTTTATTTCCTAATGTTAGAAAAATTTCCTAAAGTATGATATGTTTAGAAGTATTTCTTATGGGTTATGATGAAGTCATAATGTGGAATAAGAAAGTATTTTTATAGTGGTAATAATTTTCACATAAAGACATGTGGATTACAATGTAAGACTTTTTATAAATTTTATAAAACTCTAAAACTAAAATTCCATTGTGTGTGTATGTGATCCAATAATTTAATTTTATATATTTTGTTTTATGATGGAATTAGTTAGGTCATGTTTACTAGTATCAAATCTTGAAATTAAAAGTATTTGTTTTTTTCATAGGATCCAGGAGTGTGGGTTTGAGGTTATTATAATCTCCTAAGTAATTACATACCTGATCTCTCATATATACTAAATCTAGGAGTAAAAATAGATTATAGGTTTTATAATGAGGAGAAACCATTGAAGGTAATAGACTATATAGAAAAATATATATTCTATAAGTCTACTTACACAGTCAAAGCACATTAGTGTAACCATATATATTAATTGGATACATGAGAAAATAATAATTTATAAAGTAGAACCCTCATTTATTCCTGAATGAAGATATGAGTTCAAATTTTGGGGATAAAATTTATAAAGAGATGATAATTTCCTAACCAAGTTATTACTTTATGATATTTCCTTTTGGAATATATACGTTCTCTATATTTTTTAATATAATATAGAAAAATAAAAGACCATGTAAAAAGGCCAACAAAATTTTGTTTCATCAACCAAAGAACATTATATCCATAAGCTAAAATTACAATATAGAATTTAAAATACTATAATATGATAATAATAAAATAAAAAATCAATAGTTTGATGTTATAGAAAATCACATTCCCATAGAATTATCATAATAACTAAAAAAAATCATAAAATAAACCAAACTGTAGTAAAACAATATTCATTTTCATAATGAAGAATATAGAATCCTGAGAATAATTTAATTAAATGATTAATGAAGGAATGTTTTTGATATATATAGGAATTGTAAAACTGAAAATCAAATTTATATAGTGACATGACCATTAGGATTATTAACCAGGATGTTAAGAGTAATAACCAATACATTAAAATTATTACCAGAATATTATAATAGTGAAAAAAATAAAATAGTATCATGAAATAAAAATAATAGTTAACTTAAATAAATTAAGTAAATATAAATATTATAAATACAACAAATTAGAATTCAATGTAAAAACTCAATGAAAGTATAATTTTATTTTCTATAAATTATATTTTAAGGTCGTTTTTTAAAACACATATATTTTATTTTTCTAATTAAAATATCATGCTCTTTTGGAATTATTTTGATAAAAATAATTGAAATTTTAAAATTATAAAATTTTAATTTTTTAAGAATGATGTAATGGTATTTTTTTAACTAAATCAAATTTTATGTTAATAGTAAAAGTAATGTGATTTTAATTACTAATGTTTCATAATTTAATTATTAGTTAATAAATCCTATAATTTTTAGCCCAATAAATAAATAAATTTAATAAGAAATATAATTCATTTGAAATATAGAAAATGAAATTTAAAACCAAAAATATATTTCTGACATCAAAGAAGATAAAGTATGTCTTAAAATATAATTTTATATTTTTTCATGTTTCCTTATCTAAAAAATGTCAAATTCAGTTATGGGAGGTGTTTAAAAGTAATAAAATTATAAAATTATATTTAAATGTGATTAATAATATAAAACACCGGGTATGTTATGGTGTCATCCAACTCAAACCCACCATGTAATTATGACCTTATCTAAGGAGCGACATCAAAGACAACATAACATTTTACCTTTTTTCCATTTCACTATCCTCCTAACATTGCATGATTCTCCATCTCTTATTGAATAGAAACCAATTTATTAAATTATTATAGTAATACGATATTATTGATATTATTCTACTTGATAAATTTTATTTTAATTATATTAATTGTGTATATATATATATATATATCAATATCCATAATTTTGAAATGTTTGATTAATGGTATGTTTTATCTACCTACGAGGATATATCTAATTATTTCACCACCAACAACTTCATGGATGGTCAGTTTAGAAAATATATATTATATAAAAATTAAAATTATTGTAGTTTTATACATCTATATTTATCTTTACTAACTAATAAAAAACAAATATCAAATCCAATAAATCCATATGAAAATAATGAAATTAAAATAAAGAAGTGATCGATCCATTATAAATTGAAGATAATTATAAGTAATAAATCTTTTATATTATAATAGATTTATTATATGAAACATATATAAAATTTAATTGATTACTAATTTTTTAATAATGAAAATTTTAATATATAGGAGGTGTAAATCTTATTAAATAAATTGAGCGTAAGGTAAGTGTAATTTTGAACCAAACTCTTTTCTTTTGAGTTTTTATCAAATTTATATATATATTATCAAAGAATAATATAAGTTTATAAAAAATTTAATTTATTTAACATTCAATTTTATGAAACGATGTATCATAAATACCACATTATATTGTGTTGAATTCATAGACACTTATAATGAGTTGATAAAATTTTTATTTTTATGATCTTGCATTGGTTATTATTACATGTCATCTTCTTATATAGTTAACATAAAATCTTATATTAAACTATTTAATATAGAAAATAAAATTTTTCCCTTTTTTGGGAACCTATATCACTATTCATTGAGATATTACAATAAAAATAATTTTCAGGCCCATTATTTTCCCATTGAATAATTTTATCTTTTATTTTTTAATATATAGAGTCTTTTTCTATTATAGAGGATTATGAAAATTTAATTATTTGATGGGTAGGAAAAAATTTTATATCCATAAAACGCATTACGTAAAGTGATATATCTAATGAGATTACTATTATTCATAGAATTGATTATAGTTATTCTCACATTTTATGAAGTGAATATTTGTACACATATGACAAGTGTAATCCTGATTCCCATATTGTTGAAATTATTTTATTGTGATTTTTTGACATAAGATATGATGATTCATTATTATTCTCATTACAAATTTTATGGCACTTACATGTTATTTTCTAATCATTATGATTTTGATTATAATATTATATCATAAATATGATGATTTTTTCTCACCCATTTACTATATATAATGATGACCCAGTTTGGTAACACCACAACTCTAAAGACCTAGAAGAGATGATTAATTTATTACCATGGTACAAAATATAAGTGATATCACTATGAAAAATAATATTTTTATCAGTATTAGAAAAAAATATTCAAACATTATTCATATATTATGATAGTAATATAGAAATATAGCATACTAAACATTTTTTCATCCTTGAAATCATTCATAAAATCCTTCTTCATATCTCATTTAAAGGAAAAATAATAAATATTGAGATTAAATTGATAGTAAGGGTTATGTAAAAAAAGAATCTATCATAATAAAATAAGGAATAATTAATATTGAAGAGTGTATAATCAAAAAACATACCATTAAATCAAAAACTTGTTTATAATAAACATATATTAAAAATATCAAATATATAAATCACAAGGGTAATGGATACTAAATTCATGAAAATATAATATCCTAATATGTTACACATAAGATCAAGAAATCTTAATAAGATATCATGAAATTTACTTCCAAAACCTTTAAACCAAGTCAAATTTTTTGAAAAATGGGTAGCAGCAAACCAAAAACCCATATAATAGGGCATGCCTGATGTTTTTCGTCACAATACCTATTGATATATTAAAGGGATATCATAATCCATTTCCTACCCAAAACTTAAATGTACCATTAATTCATCATATGTTGAATGATCAATATAGTCCATTCACTAAATGCCTTATAACTCCTGGGTTATCTGTTTCGAAACATGAATAAAAAATATTTCCATTGTCAATGAAATAAAACAACACGATAATATGAATTCCATATAATTATAATGTATAGAATCTATAAAGTATATTCATATTAAATTATAATAATAATAATAAAAGTATTTAAAAAAATAAAATACACTTAAAATTTATTACAGGATTTACTATAAAAATGAGAACAATATCCTTTTCTTTTGATAACATTCAAAACAAATTCCAAAAATATTTAGAAATGATATCTTTATAACATAAACATGTAAACATGTAAACATGTAAACTAATATTAAATTAAAATAACAGTCATAATGGTGGGAAATTCTATTCATATGGTAAATGCTAAGAAAAATATTCCTTTAACTCTTTTGGTAAAAAAAGTATCACATTTGGAATATAACAGGAACATTACATTAAAAATATTATTTTTAAAGTAAAATATGTTTCATAATTAACTCAAATAATAATAGGAGTTTAAATAGGTACATTACTGATACAAAAATATGGACAAAGAATAAAATTATTTGGAAAGGAAACTTTCAAACATTTTATGATAGGTTTTATAAGATAATACCATTCATATAACAGACATATTGATTATTGATAAAATAATAGAATTAATAGATATGAATCATGAAAACCCCAATATAACTGGGGGATAATTAAATATACATGGTTGAAGATATTAGGAAAATATAATTCTTCCAAATGAAATTTGATTATAATCAATCCTAAAATAAAATTAGATTATTTCATAAATCATTTACCTCATGTTTTAAATTCTTAATAACTAATTTTAACCTCCGTTATGATAAAGATTAATTTATTATAATTCTATACTAGAACCATATTAATATTTATAATATCATATAAGATCCACTTATAATATTTCAATACCCCTTTATTGATAATATTTTCTCATAATAATTTTCTTGAGAGTTAATCATTTCATTTTTCTTTTAAATTTTGATTCGATAGTTTAAATCCATTAATATTTATCATTTTTACATAATATATATAATTTTAAACATGATTTGAAAATCATATATATTCAATAAATATTATTTATAATTATTCATGAAAATAGGACATGAAAAATCAATCACATCTCTTCATGGTTTTGGTAGTCCACACATACACAGAAGTTAAGTTATCATTTTTAATAGGTGTAAGTATAAAAAGATAAATTCTATATAATATTTACTATATCATAATAATTTCTTAAATATAATATATATAATTTTATCTCACTTTTATCTATCATTGTGACTAAATACAATAGGTGATGATGAAAAATGAAATGGAAATTTTTCATGAGGTTGTAGTCAACACATATACATGAAAGAAGTTTTAATTTACTAGTATATGAATAAATAAACAAAAAAAATTGTTATATCCTAAATATAATAACATTTAATTATATATTATATAATTATTTTATTGTACCATATTGTCAGGAGTGTTTTGAAGAGGGTAAAAAAATAAATAAATAATAGTTGGTTATGAATTATAGCACATGTCATGACCCCCTCCCCAAAAAGATACCAAAATGAGGATAGATAGAGATAGAGAGATGGTAACATATTAAAGTCCTGCCTCCAGTATTCCATGGATTGGTGACTAGTCCAAAGGGTAAAATAAGAATGAAAATGAGTGGAAATTCCCTCTAAGATCAACATGAAGAAAAGAGAGATAAGAACGATACAAAATCTGAATCCTTATCATTCTTATATATGTGAAATAAAAACCAAGTGAAAACATTCAACATAGCATATTACTAAAAAAAATTGAAACAAAAACAACAAGTACCAAAACTGTAAAGATGACAGTGACCATGAATCCCAAACAATGCTGCTAAATTGAGAGCTAGTAATATCTATCCTGATCTCCGACCTAGTCTAGATAATCTAAAATATATATATAGGGGGAGCATAATAGTACACTCATTAGGATCCTCCGATAATCCTCTCATTTAAAAGAAAAATAAAACATTCTAAATCATAATGAACAATAGTGAAACTAACTTGTCACCTAAATAAGTATACTAAGTTCCCAGCCTCACTGTGGCTATTTATCCCCTTGAATCACATATAGGAGAGAATTTAATATGATAATTAAACATCTAGGGTACCTCACTTCGGATTCCCCCCAAGTTTTATATTGTACCCCATCATCGCATGTCCTCAACAACTCTCTCAAAAAGTATCTGAGCCCAAAAAAACATAGCAAATGTGTCACAACATGAACCTCGGGTATCACATTACCCTAAAATCCCTTATCACATATCCATGTATAGTAACCGGGTAGTTTTATGGAGCCACTAAAGCCTATATGATGTGTATTAGATGTGAGGTATTATAAAATAAGTCATTATAGTCCATACACTGGGTAAGTACATTAATCTATCAGATCATATACCCATCATACCTATAATAATCCTTTGGATACAATATCTAGTAACACATTAGTGTGAAATAAACACAATCGATCACATAAATCTACAAACATATATAGGAAACTGACCACTGTTCATACCATCATAAGTAACTAATTAGAGAAGATTATAGGGACAAAGGGAGTAGTTATCCATCCATCCTCCCACTGGGATGTTGGGGAAAACACCCTCCAAGAGTCCACTGGGTTTTAGTTTCCCGAAACAACATTAGTGAAGTATCATATGTAATCAAGGAATATAAAATATATAATATATGTCACTACAAAACAATGGGAATAACATAGTATTAGATTCATCTTTATCTAACCTCACTTAGACTTCGGATTACCACTAATAAGATAAGATATCATTTAGGCATACAATAATTTAAATGAGCTATATTAATTAATTATTTCCTTTTTATCATTTATTTTCAATAAATAATTCATTATCCATCAATTTTTTATTCAAATTATTCCAATTTATATTACAAAAATCATCAGATTAATGTCCAATTCATCCCGACATAATCCAAACCAAGTCCATAGTTTATCAACATTTACATCTTTTAGTGTTTTCATTTCTTCATCAACAAACCCCTTGGGTTAAATATTTATTTAATAATTATTATTATCATTAACTATCCATGTACTATAGAGAAACCATCCTAATAAAACACCTTGAGGAAACATGAAACCAAGAACCTATATATCCCTCATGTAGTGGGTAAATGAATGTGCCTAAAAACGATACATAGACATCAACCATTAAAGAGATTCATAAGGGAGAATACCAGCTCTCAACGTCTCAACAATGAGTAGGACTGTCCTAACCACATCCCATATCTTATGAGGACATCCCTAAAACTCACATACATATACAAATTCATCTCAGGATTATAGGCATCAACCACTTCTAATTCATCTGGCCACCCTACCCACATATATCACAAAAACCATTGAAGGATAACATCACATCTGGGATTCCCCACAACATATCACATATCCAACATATAGGCTAATAAAACCAAATTTTATATCAAAATGATCTTATAGATAGTACACCACTATGAAATTGGAAATAATAAAGAAATTAATAGAGAAAATGGGCCCTCAACATAATCCATACATCTTCCATGCATAAACAATCTCTCACAGCTCCAAAACAATGTACTCAACTTTTAAAAAAAGAATTATGGCCCTAGAAATATATATTTACCAAAAAATTAGTTCTTATTCCATATTGAATTAACAAATTCATTTATTAGCAGGTTCAAACTATGGGTAATCAAAGTCCCTAAGCTATAAAAATATACCAAAGGATAACATGCTCCTAGATTTAATCCTTTTTCAATAACATATATAAGTAATATTCTCAATTAAAAATAATTTTTAATTATTATCATAAATAATTATCATTATTAATGTTCACGAACCAATTTCATTCTCTCAAGAAATATTCTATTCAACCTAACATGAATACATGCATCAATTTAAACAACATCAAATTATAACAAAAAACAAATTCCTTAAACATTCATATTTATTCTTTATATAGTTAATTATTAATTATTATAAGATTTAAATAATATACCAATTTTAACATGACACTTTAAGAAAAAGAATTAACAAATCATAGCATAGATATCACACTATCTGGAAAATAATGAGGCACACAACTATCATTTTATAAGGTAATAACATCATCAACATGTGATCTTTATCCAATTTCATTAATCCAGATAAATTTATTTAGGTTAATATCATTTTAATCCAATGCTAAAAATCTTGATCAATCTATGATTTCACATAAATAAAGAGAATCAATGAATAACCTACCTCAATGTCGTCAATGTTCTTCACATGAGAACTGACCACATCACATATCTCTGATCACAACTCTCGTAAGAACTGCATCCAAATGAGGACACTATAGATAAATAAGACCAAAAAACCTATGAAATCCCATTAGAAACAAGGGAGATCCTACAATGTCACATGAAAAGAAGAGCCTAGATGAAAATTAGATGAAATAAGGATAAACTTCTAAAAAAAGAAGATGAATAACACAAAGGATCACCAATGATCTCTATAGATCGAAGAAGTAAGACCAAGGAATGATTCCTGTCAAAGGGATCCCAAAATGAAAATTGGGGAGTGGATAGATCACCAAGAATTGGGTGAGGGATCCAATTACCATAGGGTTGAGAAAACACCAAAGGTGTTGCTCGCTATTATAAAAATACTGCACATGAGATTTACTGGGCGTGTAATCCATTTACACATTTTATAAATGTCGAGGTTCTTCTTTAACCAAAAACAACACACCGATTTTTTTATTAACAATTAAGATATACACATCATGTAGAATCCAATGAACTACACTTACTAATCCATTAAAAATACTTACAATGAATGTATGCTTTACATGTCGTGTATTCACCCAAATTCATTCATTTTCAATAGTCAACACCTCCAGTCTTATTATAATCCACCTATGAGCAGCATGAGCTTTGGAAACCAACAACGGATTGATCTTCTTGGATACTAGATATTACATTTGAGAACTATAAAAAAATCGTCCCCATGAATCCAATCAAAACTCAAAGATGAAATGAAAAATGGGTCATCTAAAAAACCACCCCATGAGATATCTCTCAATGATCTCACCACCATAAGAGATAAACCACCTCTTCTGAGGGAGAAGAACAAAACCACACCACAATAAAAACTATCCCCTAAACCCTCTGCTAGGGGAGATACCTCTTAATTGAGAGTAAATATGAAATAATAAACAAGATGATACAATATCAAAAATTATAAATGTCAACATCCAAAAAAGAATACCATTACAAATGATGTGCTAAAAATGAAATATCTCATGGTACTGATCACAAATATATGATTCATGTTCCCAAGTACTCTCCTCTATGACACCATGCCACCAAAATACATAAACCAATGGAATAGAATAACTAAAAAACACCTTCTCATGGTGGTCCTCTATCTCCAAAGGCTTCTCCTCAAAGGTTGCATCTTCATTAACATTTATCATTCCCCAATCGATGACATGATATTTGTCATTGAGATAACAAAGAAGATGTGAAAAATGAAAAAATCATGTATATATTTCATATATGGGGGAATGTTATATCCAATACGCCATAGTTACAACATGATCCAACAACACAAAAGGCCAAACAAACTATGGATATAGTTACCCTCATGACCAAACCTTCATTTACGATGAAGAGGAGTTTTCATCAGGAACATGTGATCTCCAAAATCAAACACTAGAGGTCTCATCATATGATTCAAATAGGATTTAAGATGATCCTACACTGCCTTCATTCTATCAAGAATTACCTGAATAATCTCTATCATATACTCTACCAGTTCCGGCTCTTGAATTGAAGCATCTTCAAACCCAGTCAAACATATTAAATAATTTAATTATTAGATGTAAAAAGAATAAAATGGTTCCATAATAAAGGTGGATTGGAAAATATTATTGTTATCAAACATTACATAAGGAAGGTTCCTTATCCATAAACCAAAAAAAATCCAAGATAGTATAGTGAAACATGCCATCAAATGTCTAGATAGTATGCTCTGTCTAACCAGTCGGTGAGTGAAAAGTAGTGATAAGTCATTACTAAAAACCAAAAGAATGATATATACCTCCCTAAACATTGGAGTTAAAATGAAGATCTCAAACAGATATGATTGTCCTCAAGCCTCCGTGGTGGTGCACCACATCATTCAGATAATGCCACAAGAAATAATCCACTATGTTTGAATCCCTAATCATAATAAAATAGATGAATTTTGATTAATAATACACAATCACCCATATAGAATCATAGCATCCCTAAGATGGTGATAAAGTGGTTACTATTTCATCGAGATGATGTTACACTTCCAAAGGGGAAAATCAGACATCTTAAAAAACACATAACAAGGTGGTTTACTATTACCTTCCAAAATAAAAAACCTCAAGAAACAAACTATGAAACTGCTTGATTCAACCCAGGCCAAAAAAAATGAACTCTCAAAGTTCTATACATCTTTTTCACATTAGGATGTATCGCCAATGGAACACTATTGAAATAATATAGAACAATGGCATGATTTTATGAACGAATGAAAAGTGTTCCAAAAAACTACACTCAGTGTGGTTAATCCAAAAGAAACACCATCATGGTAATTAGAAAAAATCAACTCAGTCTCTAAATACCTCTAACTTAGGATACCCCAGCTGAGACTCCTGTAACTTTTGTAATGAATACGACTCCACCATCATTTTGAAAAGACAACATATCCCTCAAACCTCACCCATATCAAGATGCATAACCAATATTTCTTAAAACATTATCTAGGAATACCAAGATTCATGATCGATATGACTATATGAATTCATGGTCACCGCATAAATTAAAAAATTCCCCTTACCTGGTGTATACAAAATCTCAAAGTTATAATCCTACAAGATTTCCATACACTGATGCTGACACAAGTTCATGTCACACTAGGAGAAGACATTCCATGGTCTCTATTGGTTGGAAAAATCCTTAATAAACTCACTAATGAGTTTATGTCACCGCAACATAATGAAAAACCCCACTTTTAATAGCTCAAGATAGTGGGTGGAAAAGTTTCACTTGGGAGGATGTAACTAATGAGACTCATAAGAAACAATTGATATCTAATACATCAAAACATAGCATAGGGAAAGACATAAATCATCGTAGAAAAAATAAAACTAAACTCCCTCACTTGGAGAAAAATAACTAGAGAATTGACCAACTTATTCTTCAGGTAACCAAAAGCAACATGATATTGGTCATTCCACAAGAATGTCTGATCCTTTCTGGTCAATTCTATCAAAGGGGTCATAAACTGAGAGAAATTGTCTCATTACCATCTGTAATATCATATAATTTAAATGAAACTCTACATATATACCACCTTATTGGGGGATTCTAAAGTCACAACCTCGTCTACCTTCAAAGGATCTATATATACTCCCTCCTTTGATACCATATACCCCAAGAAATAGACATCATGAGCCCAAAATTAACACATCGACAACTTCCCAAACAACCTTATTTATCTAGGATCTCCCAAAATAGCACATATATGCTCCATTTTCTCCTCCATTAATGTAGAGTACACAAGGATTTGTTTGATGAAAACAAACATGATCTTATCCAATTACTCTCTTAACACTTCATTCATCAACCCCATGAACACCGATGGAGAATTCCATTAACTAAGAAACATCATAATGAAATCATAATCCCCATGTTGACAATGGAATGAAATATTATAAATGTCCTCATCATTCACACTTATATGAGACACACTTTACTGAACAAAACCATGCTACATCATATCATCGATTTTTACATGTATCTCTCGTAACTCAGAAGGTGGCATCCTATATGAAGTCATCGTTATTGGACACATGCCTGGAAACTCGATCTCCCATCATGGGGGTAAGAGTAAAACCTCATCTAGAAAGACCTTAACGTATGCTTCTCTAACCTTGTGAAACAATGACTGTGGATCCTATTAATAACCCAACATTAACTTGGCCTTCAAATATTACAAATACAAAACACACCTCTGAACCATTCAATAGTCTCACACAATATAAATCACTGATGGATATCCATCAGCTTCATAATACACAATTTTCCACCTTAATCAATCCTTGACAGCTTCATGAAAATACAACCAATCTATGCTAAGGATAATTTGATATGGATGAATCTATAAACATAAAAAAAATATACCCAAGATAAGTGTTTTCGTATCACTATATCATAATATCCACAAACTTTAAATAAATTTTCTCAACCTACGACTATCATAGTCAATTCGAAGGAAATATAATGTCTCTCTAACTAAAGGAATAAATCATGTATGATGGTAGATTATATAATGGAGTGTGTCTCTCATGAATCAAACAAATCATGAACCCAAGTAGATAAAAATCAACTGGTTCCTTGAAATACATCTAACCCATCTAGAACTAGAAACACTAAAGCATGAAGCTGACCACAAACTACTCCATGACCACTCTCTATATGTTGAAAACCACATACACATATTTTCTATTCTCTATGAGGACATGGTGAGTCTCAAGGCTATCCTCTACCTACCCCATTTCCTATATGATGATCCTAAACAAGACCTCCCTATTGTTGCTACCTCGGATGAAAATTCTTCAAAGATGGAACCTATAGAGAACCACATGGGACCCACTAACTAATTAAAAAGGTTGGGAAATATCTCTACTGAATAAATATGCCTCCACAATGAAGTCACTTATATAATCCCATTGAATAAGTCTTGGATCCACTTACACCAAATAAACTATATGATGAGGGATGTGAACTTCCCCATGCTGAACAAAAACTCTTTTGTCATGAATCCTAAGAACCCTAGACCACATATTGATTCAAGAGAGATCATGACAACACTCCTCTCATGATTAACCTATTTTATATAATCTCATATAAACAAATTTTTCTCTCTCTATCACCTTGAGACCCATCTTCATCTAAAATGGGGTGAACTAATCTTGTATCTATGGATGAAAATCTTCCTCTAAATGCCTCACCATGGCCTCCAAATCAAGAAATAAGTTTGAATCATGTCGCAGAAGGGTCCAAAATGGATCTCAATCAACTAAATGCTTGAAATCCCCTGTAGAATGGTAAGAATTTCTTGGAGACTAGTCAAATTCATGATCGAATAAAGAAAATCTTCTCTAAACTGGTCTAAGAGTTTTTCACATGAGCCTTCCAACTCCTCGCGATCCCCATGGAACAAAAAACAAAAGTCCCTTAATGCTCTTTACAACGTCAACATATCCAATAATTCTTAGTTAATCATCTGATTATGGATTGAACTGAATGATATCTCAATAACCTATAACTATTCCTTTATGAATAAATTGAAAATGGATTCTTCAAATATAAACAGACTCTGGGTCTAGTACTCAAATAATGTCCTCCTCCAATTGTCATTAACATTGACCTGTACTCTATTATGATCTGCTGCCACATCTTGAAGAAAATTGTCATTATGAACCAGATGAGGATGTTATCTTCGATCCATACTTGAAAAAGAAAAAAACTATTACATATCATAAAATTATAATATGTAATATTTAAAAAATAATAATTAATTACTTAAATATTTGGTTATGGTATTAACATATCCAAAGATCTACCCATTTCAAATACAGGAACAAATAAGAATGATGTATGACCATTTTCTATGTCTCTAACCTAAAAATAGTATAAATTCATTTAGTAGGACTAGTAAAATTACATGTCCGGGCATCAAATCACAAGGGGACCTAAATACTTATGTCTGATCTAGTATATTGTTTTTATATTTCATACTAGACTTTTTGGACCTTGTATCTCTACTAAACCATGAAACATCACGTGTTCCTAACTCCATAATCCATCCTATCCCTCAAACCCAATCCTTTGATACCACTCATTCTGGAACCCTTATCCACAAATATACCACAATGATGTGATAGAGATGGTTAATTCATGAATCCTACCTACAGTAGGCTTTCGGTTAGAAACTAGAACTGAGGGTCTAACAAACACAAAAATGAAAGGAATTACCCGCTAAGTGAAACATGCCGATCAAATATATAATAAATTTACAACAACCAACACCTTCATAAAAATATATATAAATGAAAAAATAATTTCAAACATGAAAATTAATAAAATAAAAAACATATTAAATAAAAAATGATAGTAGCAAAAAAATAAAGATGGTTGTGACCATGAAGCCCTAACATCTCCTGTTAATCCATGAACTAGTTATATCCATACTAATATCCAACAAGTTGTAGATGAACTAGAAAAAAAATTTATATACATTCCATAAGTCGAAACATATACTTTGTAGGATCATTCACAAAGCCTCTCGAGAAAAAGATAAAGAAATCACACTAAATCATAGTAAACAACAGTGAAACTAAATTGTCACCTTAATATGTATACTAAGTTCTTAGCTGCACCATGTTTATATCTCTCAAAGTATCACATATAACAGAGAATATAATATAATAATTAAACATCAAGTGTACCCTGCTCCCAGATCAACAGTGTGTTACCTATCTTCCACAACGTCTCATGTCTTGAGCATATCTCTCAAAAACAAATCCATCTTGAAAATACCCGAGAAAGGCGTCACAACATGAACATCATGAATCACATTACCAAAAAAATCCCATATAACATATCCCCATAGAGTGACAAAGTATTTTTTGGGATCTATTGTAGTGTATATGACACTTATTAGACACAATGTTCCATACCTCAATCCATTGGATCTGATGCACCAAATAAGTACCTTGAGCCACCACATCCCGTAACTTTCATAGTTTTAATATTACTTTATTTACTATATTCAGTAATACATGTGTGTGAAATAATAACAATCCATCACAACCCTCTACACACATTTATGGATAACATACCATCGTGTGTACTAGCATAAGTAACTACCATGAGAGGAGAGGATGACAAAGGGTGTAGTCAGCCATCCATCCCCCCGCCAGGATGATGGGGAAAATACCCTCCCAGATTCCCCTAGGTGTCACTTTCCCTAACAAAACTTAGTGGGGTAGAATATGAAATCATTGAATATACATGATATAATATAGCTCAAAACCACAGTATGGGAATCACCATGTCTTTGAATCAATTGCATGTAACATCGCTCGGACACTTGGCTTCCACTATTCAGACCACATATTATATAAGCACACTATAATTTGAAATAAATATATTAATTAAATTTTTCCTTTTACAATTTGTTTTATAAAATTAATTAATTACCCATTAATTAACTATTCATAGTATTCTATAATACATTTGACTAATTTTCATAATAAATTCTATGCCCTCAATGAATAATCCAATCCTATACAGTTTCTTTTCAAGATTTACATATTTTAGAATTTTAATTTCATCACAAAACAACCCCATGTGTGAGACAATTATTTAATAATTATTAGAATAATTTCATATTAAGGTAATCTAGAATAACCATCCAAAGATAACACCAAGAGGAATCATCAAACCCAGAACCTCCTACTTCCAAATGTATTGGGGAATGGAATGAAGATAAAGAAGAAACCCAACAATTGACCATTAAATAAATTCATAAGTGAGCATACTAACTCCTTGCATCCCATTCAATGAGTAATACCACCTTTAACCCATTCCATCACCTATGGTTCCATCCTAGAAACCCATATGCATATAATGATTTATCTATCCATCATAGGAATCAACTACTAGAACATCATCTAGGCTTCCCTACCTACATATATCACAACTACCATCCCAAGATCATCCATCCTTGGTCACCTCCAATTCAGACCTCCCCACCACATATCATGCATCTACCGTCTACTCTTATCAATCATATGCTCATATCACATGGCTAATATCCAGATCACATCACTAAGAAATGAGAAAAAAATAAATTAATAGATAAAATAGTCCCAAAAAACAAGGCATATCTCCTCCAAAAATAAATTATCTCACACGACTCCAAAATAAGATCTCATCCTTCTCAAGAAAATTGGTAAATATGGCCCTATAAAATCATCTTGATCAAAAAAATTGGTTCTTAGTTCATATTGAATCATCTGATTCATTGACTAATAGGTTCAAACTATGAGAAACTAAATAAATAAATGTATAACAAGATATAAAATGAAAACATACTCTTAAAATTTATTCCGGTTTCAACAACATGGTGAGGTACTACTTTTTATTAACATTCAATTTTAATTATTATCAATAAAAATTATCATGCTTCAGGTTTATTATCCAATTTCAATATCTCATGGAATAACCAATTTAATTAAACATTCATACATGCATCAATTTAATAAACATCAAATTAAAAAACAACTAGATTCATTAAACATGACTCTTTATTCTTTTGAAAATTAATTATAAATTAATTCCATATTTATGTACCTTAATAATTACAACATGCTACTCTAAGCATAAGAACATGTAAAAAGGTAAATGATAGATATCACTCAATCTAGAAAATCATGAGGACAACCGTTATCATGGTATAAAGAAACAACAACATCAATATGTTATCGTTATACAATTTAGTTAATCCAATTATATATTATTAGGGTAATTTATTTATCATTCAAATGGATAAAGCATAATTTACATTTTCATGAAAATATAAAAGAACCAATGAATGCCATACCTCAATGCTTTCAAGGTTATTTTTTTGAGAATTTACATTTTCATGAATCTCCAATAAACTCTCCCAAAAGAACTAAAACCACTCAAAGAATTAGTACCACAATAGAACCAAAACAAATATCATGAAAACCCCATTATAAACTAGGGAGATCATCCACCATCATATAGAAAGAAAAAAATAAAAAAATAGATTAAACTAGGAAATATTATAGAAAAAAATAAGGAACACACATTTAATCACCACAGACCACCACCGATAGATGAAAAAATCCCTAGGATTGATTCCCGTCAATGGAATATCAAAACACCAAAGGGGGCTATAGGTTTTCCTATAATTGGGAGACAGAGCTTATGGATCTAGGGTTGAAAAAACTCCTAAGGTGTTTCTCCTTATTATAAAAACACTGCACATGATATTTACATAGCATGTAATCAATTTACACTTCTTTTAATTTATGTAGTTCTATTTTTACAAAAAAAATGTTTCACCTTTAATTATTTAACCCCAAAAAAAATACTCGTCATGTAATATCGCATGATATGCACTTAAAAATATATGATCCAAAGTTACCTATCATGTAAGATTTGTGTGTCTTGTACTCACCATGTTTCCATCATTTTCATCAACAAATACCTCTAGGCTTATTCTATGCCTCCTCAAAGCACCATGATATTTGGAAACTCACAAAGGATATATCTTCTCGAATTCAGGTCTTTACGACTCATCTTGGGACAACCTCTATATGATTATAAATAAAAACTTCTTAGTACAGTATTATGAACAAGCCAATAACTATAGGATATAGGGAGAGATATTATGATTGGATTTTTGTAAGTATTTTGATAATCTAAGAGTCTATTCTTAAATGGATAAAAAATGGTGATTCGTTGTCAATTTATAAGCTGGGGAGGGGAAACATTGGTAATTATTCTAAGGATCAAAATATATTAATGTATTACTCTAAAAAGTAATCCAAAATGATTCATCTTATAATATGAGATGATATAATGTAGAAATATGACCATAAAATAGGATTTATAAAATTTTATTGGCTAGCTTGACACTTATCATTTTAGTTTTAAATTATTATCCAATTTTAACTCATACCACGATAACATACTTTTTTGGAAAAGATAAATATATGGATTCCATTTTATCAAATTAACATTCATTAATTGGTAGATGAAAATTTAAATTAAACCTAATAGTTGTGAAGAACGTTGATTTTTAAAGTCACCCTTTAACCGAACTTTTTAGCACTAATGAAGGGGACCTTTCATTAGCTCTTTTCTTTAGCGTGGATAAGAGTTACCCTATAATCAATGCTTTATTTTTAGCTCTGATAATGGGTTCCCTTTACAAGTGATTTATTTTTAGCGATGAAAAATGGTTTCCTTTATCAGCTAATTTTTTAGAAATGATGAAATTAATGAATAAAATAAAATAATTATAAAAATAAAATAAAAAAAATATTAAATAAAAAATATTTACAAAAATCAGTTAAATAATTTTTGACAAAAATGAATAAATGTAATCTACATTTATATAAATTATAAATACAAATAAATAATATATATTAAATATATAAATATTAAAATCGGCCAAAAATAAATAATTAAACAAGTAAAAAATAAATATGTCCAAATTAATAAAAATATTAAATATCTTATTAATTAAATAATTACTGACAAAATTGAATAAATTTAATATACATGTATATAGATTATAAATATATATAAATCATATATATTAAATATAGATATATAAAATTAATAAATTGTAGTAATTATGAAATAGTAATAATTAGTAAATTGTAATAATTTAAAAAACTAAAAATGAATAAATTGTAATAATTAGACAAAAAATAAGAAGGATTAAATTAAAAAAAATAACAAATTTATTAATGAAACAATTATTAAAAAATGAATAATTTTAACATATATATATATATATATATAATTTTTAAATAATAATAATTAATATATATTAAATATGAATATAGAAAATGAATACAATGTAATTATTAAAAACATATTCATTTCATATTCATTTGTAATGTTTTTATACATAATTATTCATTAATGAATTTAATATATAAATACATTCATATATATATATATTTGAATATATATAATATTTATTAAAATATGATTAATAAAATAAAAAATATTTATGCTTTATTAAATATGTCTTATATTTATTGAAAAATGGTTTATAATAAAAAAATTAATATTAATAAAAAAAATTGATTGATTGTATCGAGTAATAGACACAATTGAATGTTGTTTGATTTTTTGATTTAACATATCAAATATGTGTTATATTTATTTCACATACATATATGTAATTAATTCATTTTTATATACAATGCATATAAATATTTTTACACAGTTAATAAAATCTTATAAAGAAACAAATACAAATTATATTTTTGTATTTTATTCAAATCATAGTATAAATTTTAGAATTTCATTAACAAGAAAAAATATAATATATTATATAATAAATTTGTTAATTTTAATTATTTATTTTTAATTTTATCATAGATAGGTTTTACATCATTTTTAATATTTTTTAGTTCTTAGCCATTGTAGTGATGCGTTTGATTTTTTAACATTGATACTCGAAATTTGAATTTTGAGAGTGATGTTTTGTAGTTGAAGGAATGGAAGTACGAATTTTGTGTGTTCCCATTTAATAAAAAATTGGCTTTTTAAAATAATAAAAATATGGATTGGATTTATAAAAGTGTAAAAATTGTTTAAAATGGATGACACTCAAAACGAAATCAATTTCTATGAATGTAATAGAAAACGACACATTAAATCTTATTGTTCAAAATTGAAATATAAAAAAAAGTATGAGGATAAGGGTAGAAGATTAAAAAAGGTCATGAAAACAACATGGAGTGCCTCCGAAGATAGATCGAGTGATTTAGACACTAATCAAGAAGGTAAGTCTGATAGGTAAAATATGTCCTTTATGGAAAACACATTTGAGGTACAAAATGTTCTTCCTACTTCTCTAGCTAATATTTCAAACTATTCGGAAAATAAAGAAAATGATGATATTGAGGAAAGAATGAAAAATGAAGATATATATGATTACTATAAAATATTAGAATATACCTTTCATGAGATGAAAGATAAAATATAATTGTCTTAAGAGACATCATTCTTTGACAATAAATATTAAAACCGACCTCATTATTGAAAGAGAGAAAAATGATCAGTTTTTAAAAGAGAAAAATTAATTAAAATTTTCAATTGAATATGTAGAGAAATAAATATAAAGTTTTACCAACAGTGAGAAATATTTAACTCAAATATTTTTAAATAAAGTTTCTCCTAAGTTTATAACAAGCATAGGTTATCAACTAGGATCGAGAAAAATTGAAAAAACCCAATTTACATCTTGTAACAGTTCTAAAAACCCATATACTATCAATACCTACTCAACTACACCTAATAGTGTATTTATTTCTAGAATCATACAATATGTTTATAAGAAACCCATTAGGAAATTATGGGTGCCAAAATACCTTATTACTAATATAACTGGACCCAAGAGGATTTGGGTACCAAAATAATTTTTGGTATAAACTTTATTTTGTTGGAAACCTATTGGAAAACCTCCAGTAAAATCCTATGGTGTCTGCATAGTGGATGTTCTAGAAATAGGTCTGGTGAGTATTAAAACTTCAACAATTTGATCAAAGTTGATGTTGTTCAAGTAACTTTTGGAGACAATGCTAAAGGGAAAATCATCAGCCTTGTCCATATCGATAATTATAATTCAATATTCATTTCTAAAGGTTTATATGTAGATAGTTTAGAGTATAATCTACTTATAATGTCTCAATTATGTGATGTTGTATTTTATGTAAAATTTGAGAACAATGCCTCTCATGTTCTTTATGATAAAACTATTTTAATTTTTACTACTTTAAGAAATGAAAATATTTATTCTATTGATTTAAATTATTTATCTTCTAAAAATATTTCTTTATTAAGTTCCTTAAATAATGAATCTAGGATTTTCTATAGGAGACTATGCCATTTCAATATTCATTCACTTAAAAAGATAATAAGAATAGGGGTATTTAGAGATCTACTAAAGCTTTAATTATCAAATGATAGAGTTTATTGTCCCTACCAAAATGGTTAACTTCATAAAATTTCATTTAATTATGAAAAGTAAGTTTTGACCTCTCAGCCTCTAGATTTTGTTCATATAGACCACTTTGGACATTATAGAGTTTCTAGTTTAAATAGAAAACATTATGTATATGTCCTTGTAGATGACTTCTCTAGATACACTTGGGTATTAATTCTAGCTGACAAAAGTGAAGCTTGTTCTTACTTCATTAAGTATTCTAAATCTATATAAAATATTGATGGAAAATGTTTAATTATTTCAAAGTTTTTTGTTGAAAAATATTTATTCTAAATAAAAATTATATTCTTTAAAAAATTTCTTCCCACAGTGATGAAGGGATTTGCCTTGGATATTCAACTTCCAGCAAATCTTATAGAGTGTTTAATAAGAGAAAAAAAATAATAGAAGAGTCTATTCACATTAAATTTTTTGAAACCATCCCATATTAACCAAATACTATCTTATAGAACCTTGAGGATGATATTTAAACTCTGAATCACAATTCTAATCCATCAAGAAGTTCTTTGAATTAAGAAATATGTTCACCTAGTGAATTTTAATAACCCGAACCTAAAAAACATCTTGAGAAAACCATCCCCTCTTTTCAAGGACCTATAAGGACTCATAGAAATCACAATTTAGATGATGTTATATGAAATCTATATATAGGTACACAAACTACTGCTTCCATTGGAAATAAAATTGAAGACCAAGCCTTGTTTTCACAACTTGAACCTAATGACATTAATAATTCCATCAATGGTAAATTCTAGGTAATTGATATGCAAAAGGAACTTAACTAATATGATAGAAAAAAAATGTTTGGGAACTTGTCGATAAACCTAAAGACACCTTAAATATTGGCACTAAGTGGGTGTTTAGAAACTTGGTTGGTGATTCATGAACTATCGTAAGAAACAATGTTAGACTAGTTTCATATAGTTATAATCAATAAGAAGGTATTGATTATGAAGAAACATTTTCACCTACAGTTAGACATGATGCCATTAGCGTACTATTTTCCTATACATCAAACATGGATTTCAAGTTATATAAAATAGTTGTTAAAAGTTCATTCTTAACTAGATTTCTAATTGAGGATGTTTTTGTTGAACAACCCCCTAGATTTCAATATCAATGTTTTTAAAATCATGTTTTTAAATTAAAAAATGAATGATATGGTTTAAAATAGACTCCAAGAGCTTGGTATGATAGGCTTGCCTCCTTTATTATTTCAAAATGTTTTTCAAAAGGAATAGTTGATCCAAGTATTTTTATAAAAATAACTTCAAAAGATTTTTTAATAATAAAAATCTATGTAGTTGATATTATTTTTGTATTTACTAAAGATTCCCTATGTACTGATTTTTCAAAACTAATGTAAAACGAATATGTAATGAGTTTAATGGGTGAACTCAAATTATTTCCTGGATTTTATATTTTTTAAAATAATAAATGAATAATCTTAAATCAAAGTAAATATAATAAAGATATTTTAAAATGTTTTGGATTAGATAGAACTTAAAGTAGTTGTACTCCCATTAGTACCACTTGTAAACTATACATTGATCAAACCGAGAAATCAGTAGATCAAACTAGTTACAGAGGTGTGATTGGAAGTCTTTTATACTTAACTGTTAGTCGGACTGATATTATGTTTAGTATGTGTATGTGTGCTTTCTTTCAACAAAATACAAAAGAGTCACACTTATTAGCTATCAAAATAATTTTTAAATACCTCAAATATACAACCAATTTAGGATTATTCTATCCAAGAGGACATGATTTTGATTTAGTAAGTTATTCAGATGCTGATTTTGGTGGTTCTAATTTAGAAATAAAAAAACATCAGGAACATGTCATATTTTAGGAAAATATACAGTATCTTGGTGTAATAAGAAACAAAATTATGTTGCACTACCCTCTGCTGAAGCTGAATAAATAGTTATGAGTAGTTATTGTGCACAAATCTTGTGGATGAAACAAACTTTACTAGACTTTGGATAACAATTTTGACATGTGCCTATAAATTGTGATAATATAAGTGTGATAAATATTTCCAAAAATCTAGTATCTCATTCTTGAACAAATCACATTGATGTAAGATATCCATTTTTGAAAGATCATTATCAAAAAGGTAATATAAAACTAAAACATATTGAAATTGAACATGATATTGTTGATATCTTTACAAAGACTTTGAATTCTGAAATATTAAACTACATCAAACATGAATTAGGAATAACAAGTTGTGTTTGACAAGTCATTATTGGAAAATCATAATTGATGAGTCACTATTGAAAAGTCACCATTGAAAAGTAACCATGGATGATTCACCATTGACAAGTCACTATTGAAAATTCTCCATTGACGAGTCATCATGGGAAAGTCATCATTAATGAGTCGTCATTGATAATTCATCATTATAAATTCACTATTGGTAAGTCACTGTTGGTCAGTCATAGTTCCTTTTTTGTTATTTTTGTTTTTATTATTGTTGATATAATTTTCCCGATTAAATATTTATTATCTTAAATTTATTATTTATTGTTTGGAATCCCTAAATTATAAATCACTTGGGATAAATCAAATATTTTCACTACCTCTTAAACTCTTAAACTCATGAACCTTTTCTTTCTTCTATGACTAATCATCTTTCCTTCCTCCCTTAATCCTTCAACCAATCCGAATGGACCGTGTGAAGCGATTATGAGAGTTGAATATGGAAGAGATGATGCAATCCAAGAAATAAAATGTATATTTCAATAGTTTTTCGTATTGTTTCACAAAACCCACATCTTGAAAAATGGGGTGCTTCTTTTCACACCTTTGAAAAGTGGGATGATGAAGTTTTTTTCCACCATTAGATTTTTCCATCGAAACACCTAAATTAAACTCCACTATCCTCTTTTTATCCATATGATACCCTTGAGACACTCTGGTCTCAATTTCAACATTGAGGGAACATTGGATAATTTCCTCATAGCTATTAAAGTCTTAGATTGCTAGGGATTTTTGTAAACTAGGTTTTATCCAACTAAAGAAGCAATCAAACTTGAATTCAAGGATAATAAAAATGATAAAGGAATATTGTGAATGTATTGTTAAGTTTTCCTTATATTCCCTAATAGATTTGATATCTATATTATTTAGGACAAAGAAATACCTTTCCATTTTAATATGGAGAGTGCAAGGAAAATATTTATTGAAAAACATTTTCTGGAATTATTTCTACTCCTTCGCTTCGATCTCTTCCTAAGGATTTGTATTCTTGATCAATTTACACCCCTGATAATCTTCTCCCTACATGTGATTAACAACCATTATAACCTTAACATTTTTAGAACATTGAATGATTGAGAAGATATTCTCAGTGGAGTTGACCCATTATTTCATAATTAAGGGATCATATGATCCATTGGAAATTAGAGGACTTTATCGCATAAAGGACTCAATCATATTTTTTTTCTCTATTATAAGGATTTGAAGACTCCCCTTGATATAGGATACTATTCATAACCAGATTTAGCCAAAAGATTATTGTCATGAATTTCACAATTCTTTCTCCCAACAGGTTGTAAATCTTATTGGGGAAGTCATCACATTGCGCTTCACATTGATTGTTAACCCACTTCCTCCTATTTTAATCCATATTCTAGAATAAATGGAAAATTAGGGATGGTTATTTTGAAACTATTAAACACAGAAAAGGAAATACAGTGAAATTAAAGGGTTAACTTATAAATTACATTTATTTCTTTAACTTATCAATTTCTAAGCTTCAATCTATATTATCCATGATCTATTTCCTAATATATAATCTTATGGGTATATTTTTTCACTTAATAATGGTAAATAATATTCTTATGAATTTACAAAATCATATACCCTGGGAGTGTTAAACTAGGTGCATAGTGAGGTCCATTGTCATGCACTAGGTTACACTGAATCAGGCCTCACACACCTTCTCGGAGTACTTACCCTTATGTATATCTGTTCCAGAATCACATCCAGTTATAGTATCCAGACAGGGATGAATTTTCATGATAAACCACTTAATCTATACTTAAAAAAATTTATGGATGTTTTCTTATACTTAATCTTATTTCAATGGCTTTATCTACTGTTTTATAATCCTAATCACAAAAATAACTAAAATTTTCCTTTGATACCAACTATAACAAACTAATTATTTATTTAACATTAATTCATGATTTATTACATAAAAGTATACATAATACAACCAAAAATATTTAGAATTCTATTTTCATCGGTAATTAGGTATATATCATAATATCATAAACATGGGATATAACAACATTATTGAAAACTTTATTAACATGCTTCGAAAATGCCATGGATTTTAAAACTGCATGGGATAACCTAGGGACAAACATAAGAAATGGGTGCTCTATAAATCCCAGTAAGGTAATAAACATGGAATAATGTGATAAATGTTATAAAATAGTCATATAAATGGGTAATAAAAATATTATTAATCATAAACATGAACAATGAGATGTGATATAACATGATAATCAAAACATGGAAAATATGGAAACAACATAAAACACTTCATCATAATCACAGTTCAAGGCTAAACTGCCAAGAAATCATGGTGGAAAAATTACCATAAATGAATCAGGTTATCTCCCTATCCCAACATGATGTTTCTTGAGACTAAACATTACCCAATTCATTAGATCACTATATAATTCCATGTGCACCCATCACTTTCATTTCATTCTCCTAATTAAGTGTGCCACATGGATCATACAACATAGATTCATTCAAAATAATAATTTAATAAATGATAAAGGAGCGTGAAATACATATATGTAATTTTCCAATCAGAAACTATAAGTGAATAAAAGTTAACACCCCTGATAGAAATGGGTATGGTATTCCATACAAAATTGTTTTGGCACGGAAAATCGTAGTGAAATTTCTGTAGCATAATGACCTCACTTAATTTGAGTGAAACGGTATGGTAATGTGTGTAAAGAAAGGATCATGGGAGGATTAATTTGAGTGAAACGGTATCTCATAATTTATACATTAAATGGATAGTTATTGTAATATAAAATAACTTATCCCAACAAAAGTAAATGGAATTTAAGATACATAACATAAAAGAATTGTTTGAATGGAAATGAGAAGAGAAAAATTCATTACAAGAGTGTGTGAATCCAAATGATTTGGCTTATAAGGACTATAGAGAGTGTAGGTAATAGTATATACTTTATACAATGAGGTTGAGTGAATATAAATGGGATATTGGGTGGTTTTATATTGGGAAAAGGGGGGATTTATTTATTATTTAGGTTTTGAACTCTACATAATAAAATAGCCAAAAAACAAACCATCTCAAGGTTTTTGCCCAAGTTTTCTTCCAAATGGGAATGATTATCATTTTTTATAATTTCATGTTCCTAAATTAATCAAATAATACCATTGATTATGTGGAGATGAATCACACTCCAAAATAAAGGATTTTAATACCTAAAAATATATTATTGGTTTTGGAGGATTCATAAGGGATTTATATAATTAATAAAATAAACATAAAATAATATTATTTTAAAGTTAAAAAAAATTATTATTTCTATTTTACCTTTTAGAGTATTTATTACACCACATTTGTTTCATTATTATGTCATAATACATAATGTATATTTATATGGTATTTAATTATTACCCGAAAATTTGATTGTCTTAGAAAATTATGAAAAATTAACTGTTGGATAATTTCAACATTCTGATACCAAAAAAAATATTTATTTTATATAAATAACTTTCTAAATAGTATATTTTTACTTTTAAAATAATTCAACATTTATTAAGAAATGTTGGGTTTTTGACAATAACAGTCTTTAAACCCTTATAAAAATTACATTTGACTTCATAAAAATTATTCGATCATTTACATTTAATAAAAATTATTTAATAGTAATATTTTATTAAAATATTATTTATTTCAAAAATCCATTAATTCAATAAAATAAATTCTATAATTCAGTTTGGATATTACCCAAAAATACTATTTGTGTTTTTGTAAATCTAAATAAAAATCATTTATAAAGTAATCACAATAGAATGAAAATATATTCATTATTCTATAAAACAAATTACATACTCATATTGATATGGTCTTGATACATATTCTTTTAATACTCCATAAAATGGACTAAGATTAAGGTGTGCGATGGTGAGACTTTCATGAGGTTGTTCGGTGTATACGGTTTGGGTCATGATCTCGATGAGCATGAAATTCTCCTATAAATAGTTTCTCTAGTGATTATGTTGTTGGATCTCATATTGGGATTGTTCAAAAAAATCCCTAAGATACTATCTCCCATTTAAGCACGGATAAATGGTATTCATAGGGTACAATCCTATTGGTTGAGGTCATCACTTCCTTTGTCTATGTTAATTGGATTTGTTCAAACCCAATATTTATACTAATCTTGTAATCACTGTTCAAAGGCTATATTATCAATGGAAATGATTCATAATGGTCAATTAAATCTGATAAGATATAATAAAATCCAATAAGAGAAAATATTTTCTAAAACCATATTACATAATAATACATTTGAATAAATTTCAAGGGGTATTTTATTTATAACAGTTTAGGTCATTATAGGTATAGGCTCCCCACTATCACCCAATAGGCTCTCACTACTAGTTGGTAGCCTTTGGCATGTGAGGAGGCACACCTAAGGCCATATAGAGCACTAATTCGAAGAACCTATTAATTGGATCTAGATTTAAGATGTTACAATGTGGTATCATAGTGGGTTTTTTTGGTGTCACCATACAGCATCAAAAAACTTGAATATGAAAATGTCATAGTGAAATTTTGTTAGTTTCTAATTAGTAATAAAAGTGAGTTTTCTAAAATAGTATGTTATTTGGGATACAGTAGACTGGACCTTAGGAAAGTATCATAACTTGAAATAGAGGTTGTGTTATGTGTCTGGAAATCAGCTACATGAATTGAATTCCAAGTTACCAGGGTAAAAGTGATTGATGTCTTGGTTTTCATAGTTATAGTTAAACTATTTTTTTTTTATTATGTTAAATGTTTTGTTACAAGTTTTTTTTAGAATATTATCCTAAAATTTAATATGAGAGAATTCATGCATCATGATAGTCACTTAGGTTCACATGATATATCTGTGTGGTTGGGATTGTTTATTGGAACTTGGAATACAAGAAATGGGGTTGAGATGTTTAAAGTTTCAAGACAACATAAATAGTGTTTTTCTACATAGCCCCTTGGTGGAATTCTAATTAGCCTACATATTTATATGGTTACTAGTGTTATTGGTATACGATGCATGTGGTGCCTGAATATAATATGGTTAGGTAAGGGGGTCCACGAGGATGGAAAATATTTGATATAGGTGTCATAGGGTAGGGCAGGGTAAGGGAAGTGAGATATGATTTTTGCTACTTCTTTCCCTATTTATGATATCTAGATTGTTATTATTGGGGATGACTATGGTATTTGGTTATCAGTGTGATGAATCATAGATAGGATTTGGTAGATCATTAGGGAGATAAGGATGTGGTTTTTCTAGGGCATACACTTGATGAGGCCCCTGATGGTAGGGATGACTATGCGCCACAAGTTGATGCTCTATGGACGATGGGATAGCTATAGCAAGCAACATATATGGGTCTATGGATGGATAGGCAGCTTAGGGAGAGCATAGTGAGGGTATTTTAGAGTATTTACTAGGGATCACATGGAGCTAATACATCCATGTAATATCTAATGTGGTAGTTTCAGTCATAAAAATACCCTTTCTTTCAGGGTTAGGATGGACCACAAGAAGAATAGTTCTAGATATATTCAATATATACTATTTTAAATTATATTGAGTCACCCCTAGGATAGAGAGTGAATTTTACCACTTATATTCTTAGGGGATCGTCCAAGTGTAGGTGGTGCATACATGTACATGTATGAAGACCTTAGGGATTGATGTTGATGTACTTTGAGACTATGTTATTCAATAATTTCTTCCTTGAGACATTGAGGGTAGACCCATATTGTGAGTTTATGCACCAGTATTAGGGAGACACCTCAGTTATGGAGTATGTTGGGAGGTTCAAGAACATATCTATTTTTTCACCCACCATAGTAACAGATGACATATCCCCGGTGAGATGGTTCAAGGATGGTTTGTGGAATTCCATAAGGATACAGGTGAACATTTTGGGATTGAACACACTCTTGGATTAAGTAAAGCAGACATTTATAGATGAGGGGAAATTAATGGATATGAACTTACTATGATGGATGATGACATCATTAGGTCTTTTTAGTGGTTCTCAAGGTAGCTAGAAGCAGGGTCATGAGGATATTCAGTAGGAAAGTCAGGTCATAGACTCTAGGAGGCCGCCAAGGAGTGGTTTTTCAATGGTTTGATTTTAGTGTGGGCGTATGGGACAAGTTTAGACTTAGTGTGAGTAGCATCCAAAGGAGTTCTGGGTATGTGGATAGATGGTACATCTAGATATGTTTTTTCTAGAAGATATTTCAGATATCTAGGATTCAGGGACTAGGTAAGACTTAGGAATTTGAGGAAGGGATGGGTGTAGAGACCCGAAGGTTGACGTACATGGAAATTACATTACTTTTGCAGAATACTTAGTACATAACAAAAACACACACACAAGGATCATAGTAGTTTAGTGTCTTTGGAAACTCGGAACGTAATCTTCTAATCATGGTGAAAGATCTTCAACATCTCCCATAAAGATCTTCACATTTTTGTTTCCTTACCTAAAATCATTCTTTTAATCCTGGGGGAAATGAAAACATAAAAGGGTGAGCTCAAATGCTCAGTAAGGGTAAACAAAAGAAATATCAATCACATCATATTCATAAGAACATATCTTTTGGAAATCTTAACCTGCAAAAGAGATCATGATTTCATAACATGGGATAAATCATAGTAGTGAAATGTAATCCCAATAATCATAACTTAAAACATTAAACTTTGTGGCATACACACATAATCATAGAGAATCATATCTTATTAGTCAAGACTCATTGCCAAGACTATCTTAGTGGACAAAGTCCATTTCTGAACTTAGTCACCCTCGTTTCAGTCATGTTTCACTGAACCGGTATAACCTACCGTTCCAGCCATGTATATCTCATGAGATATAAAATCTTTACCCAATGCATTGGAGGGAGATATAGGTCCCACCCATCTCATAATGAAACCATTATTATGTGTGCCACAAAAATCATAAATCATACATCATTGCATGACCCATGTAATAAAAATGGAATTCTTAAACATCGTGACATCATAAAAAAATTCATATAACATAAATGAATTCATAAAAATAATTCCATCACAACATAATAAAATCAATGTAATAATAGGGATAAAAACAGAACCCTTTATTATCTTAGATGGAAAATAATTTTGATAAAACACTTGAACTCCATTCTTGAGGAAAATATCCTTTCTGCTTCAAAAACATTTTTCCTTTCTTAACATGTCATACAATTATAAACTAAAAGAATTTGATTAAAAATAAACTTGAAAACTTTTAAAGGAAGCTTCTTGGAAATAATGTTTTAAAAATCCATTCATGTCGTATAAGTTAAAAAAACATTCTTTGTACTTTTGTCAGAAAAGTCAAAAAGTACCTCGTACGAAAAACGACAAAAGATTCCTTTCATATCTTTTACTAAAAACTCACCAAAGGGTAAAATTGGATATAAACTATTGTATAAGGATATAAATATTACATATTGAGGAAACATGGATGTTGATGATAATATACACCCCAGTAAATTTCAAAGTATAAACAATCTCGGATAAAAATGAGATTGTGATATTTTCCCTTAACTTAGGTCCGATTTGCTTCGTAAGTGTCCGAACCTCCTGTATAATGATTTAAATAATGTCATTGACTTATTAAATAATCATATTCATTGTTATAATATCATATATGGTTCACTTATGACTTTATATTACCTGTTCGTTTGTATATTCATGTTAAAGTAGCGTTTTGGGTAAAATCGTCTCATTTGTCGTTCGTTTTTTAACTTGTAATTATTCATATGATTACTTAGATAATGATTACTTAATTTAAGAATATAAAACATGATTTATATATAATATATATTCAGAATATATATATATAATAGATTAGTAAATGGAAAGAAATACACCGGTCATGGAGACGGTAGACCGTACGTACGCATGAATGCTGTTTTCTTTTCCTTATTGAGTTGAATGGAATTAAGTAGATGACATACATATATATACACATAAATCAAGAATCATTATTATATCATATATTTCATTATTAATTATTATATATACTTTATAATCATTCATGAATGGTTAACGTGGAGAGTGAATCTCATCGCGTCGTGGAGACGGTAGTCCGTACGTACGCACGAGCGATGATATCATTCTCATGGTCGTGGAATTGTATTGGAGTGTTTGTATACTATTTCAGAATCAATATCACTTTACAATAATCATATGTAGTTATTATGTACACCATTATACCCATCCAAGTAATTTGGTGGTGGAAAATAGATTACACCACGGCGTGGAGAAGGTATTCTGTACGTACACACGCGCGGTGATTTCGTTTTCCGTAGGATGGATAGATGGTGAAATAAGGTTGTTTCCTAATTATAATTACATATCAGTATATAAGTGATACTTATGTTATTACTTCATAATGAAACAACCTAAGAAGAAGAAGTGGAAGAAGAAATAATGATGAAAGAATCGGTAATGACATTACCTCTTCTTTGAAGCGCTTCTTTGAGATCTCCTCTTAGGGCACTGGAATTGGTCTTTGAGGAAGACCAAAACCTCTAGGATGTTTCTAGGAAAGTGTAGAAGGGAATTTTTCTGGGTTTGGCCGAGCATCAAGGCTCAAAGTGGAGTGAGGAAGAGAGGGAGGAGGTGCCCTTTTATAAAGGAGGAGAGGGGTACCTTTGGAATAACTAAAACTATTATTTTATTATAAAGTCAAATTCGGTTTTAAATAGCTCCAAATTGATTTATTGAAAAGCTAATGTGGGGATGGGTCTAAAACCTCTCATCTAATAGAATTTAGACAAGTTTAGGTCATTATATTAACTTTATCTTTTAGTTTTAACTCTTAGTTAATTAGATTGACATTTACCATGTCACTTTGTATTTTTATATTATATAGTTAATAAACTTACCATATACATCCCACCGACCCCCAAGTTGTGTTTTATTAATATATATAACTTTATCTAAGTCATTTGGCCGAACCTTAGATTTTTAGGAATAAAATAACAATTAATAATATAATATGTTTTTAAAAAACTATTTTATGTAAATTTTGACACTATTCAATAGTTGATTTTTTTGAAACTCATAAAAGAATGATTACTTCTACCCAAGTTAATTAAATCAATACTAACAAGTCATATTAACCTAGAAAATTATTTCAATTCATAAAAAGTCACAAATTATACTTATTTAGGTATTTATAATATCAATTATTCTATTTTTTTCACTATTATGGTAATTACTACATCATCATTGTGTCATAAATAAATTAGATTATTTAAAGTCTAAAAATTAAAACTAAAATAGCATTATGTAGGAAATATTTTTAGCTTTCTAATTAATGTTTAAAATCGAATTTATCTTATGTATAACCCTATATTAAAATTTTTTTAGTAAATAAACTTTGATATTAACTCTTTTAACTCTTCTTTGAATTAAATAATAATAAATGTCCTAATCTAATCCAAGTGGGCCTAAATGGTCATCTTTTATTCATAAGGTTTCTTTTGGTCTAATTAAACTTGTCCAATAGAATTAGGACATGTGTTAGGGTAATAATAATATCATTGTTAGCCTTAATTACCCTATTTACTTTTAACCGTGGTAAAAAAAAGTAAAAAGTTACTATTCACCAAAAAAATTATTTTCATCTCATTGAACTACATTTTACTTACTAACATCAACCGTGTCTCTCGGATTTTTTAAATTCCACTCATAGAAGCGGTAAAATTATGTTTTATGAAAAATTCATTTTTTTTAACTACCACTTAGTGGTTTCACTATTCATCAAAAAAATGAAAGTTTCCAGAAAAATACCAAAAATTAGGCCTAAGCTATATTTGATATTATGAACTCAAAAATGATGTCTATTTTACCAAATTCAAAACATATCAGTTACATTAACTAATTTAAAAATTAATTCCCGTCGTCAAAACAAATAGCGTGTTTTTAAGAGATAATAACTATCAAAAGATTGACACTTGTTTATAACTGGTTTAAATGTGATATTACATACAATGACCAACATTGTATTAAATTGTAAAAATATATCCTAAATATACTTTAAAACCACTCAAATTAATAATTTATCACTATTAATTATTTCAATAAAAAAAGTTTTTTTAATTAAAATTTAGTAATTTTCACTATTCATCATAAAATGAAAGTTATCCGAAAAGTACCAAAATTTCACCCTAAGCTAATTTCAATATTCCAAATCCAAAAATGAAGTCGATTTTGAAAAATAAAATTTAAAAAATTTCAAAAAGTGGTTATTACTATTCATAACGGCTAGTTTTAATAATATTTTAATAGCATATTGTTGTTTTGTGAAACTCGTTATTACGTACTACACACGCTATCGAGGAAGGTCGTGATTGCGTGTAATGCAAGGAAATTCAAAGAAACCTGTTGTACAAGTTCCTTTTGGTGTAGCGTACAACACAAGACATTAATGAAATTAAAAAGAATATTTTTTGTAAAATATTGGGGTGTTACATTCTACCCCCCTTAAAATGAATTTCGCCCTCGAAATTCGTCGGGGTTATAAATGGCTTACTATTCTAAAGTTTCTTTAATAGAAACCCACATCGTAAAAAGGAATACCAAAACCAATCTTTAAAAACAAAAGTATGAAACGTAACGGTTACCCAAATAAACTAATTACTGCGTTTCCACATAGGTGAAAATATGGATATGGAAGAGAAATCTAACCATTATGTTCTGATGGAGAGTGGTAGAGAACATGGATATGGAAAAGCCAGCAATCACAAAGCCATAAATTTGTGATGATCTAAGGTACCATCTGATTCATCAGATATAAGAGCACTAGGAAAACATTTTGGTTTTCAAGATCATTTCCCTAAAGTTGATGAAATTGGATTTAGAAGAAATACTTTCGTGATTTTGGTATAGTCTCACTATTGGTCATTCTTTGGACAATTTCCACTTCTTCTATTAAAGAAATGAAGTTGAATTTTTCATTCGTGATGTGTTAGCAGATCATGTGATATAATGATGGGTCCTTTCATCTGTCTCAAACAAAAGGTTAGAAAAGTTATCAAAAAAATATACATAAGTCCATCTATAGTGAGATTAATCATATATGGTTCCTAAAATGGACTTATAATTCATATATCATACTGCTTAATATAATAAAACTAGTTTCTAATGAACAGGGACTTCCTGTAGGCTAGTGGTAGGCGATAAAGGCCAGTCGCACTTCGGTTGTGGGTTTGATTCCTACAGCCTTGTCTGACGCGATGGGCTGTCGCCCGTCCCGCAGGTTGTCCTTTTTCTAAAACTATATTACTATAACATCCCATCAATAATATCGAGAAAAACTTCTATCCATAAACAATACTAACTTATGTCCAACATAATCCATTCTAATCTTTAGGCTTATCTATAATACTGCATTCCATTCTCATAATATAGTGAAAACGATTACCAGAGATTTAATACCATCGTTGATCCCCATATATCATAAGATATGTCTTGTTGGTCACATTCCAAACATTAAAAGGCCTTAATCATGTATTCTCTTGAATACCCATTGAACCTTAGTAAAAACATGAATGTAGTTAAAAGTTAACACTTTACACATACCAAAATCCTCAAAATTCTATATACTCAAACAATGATATCACTTAGTCCTTATATCAATCTTGAGCTCATGTATATTGTCAAACATTTCATTTTCTCCTTATCACTTCATTATGCGCATATCATCTGCTTTCCAAAAATATTTCAATCACTTTTCATGGTTACTGATGCGGTAAAATTACTGAAAACCACAATAGACCAAAACATAAATATTCCAATATTCCATGATACTATATACAACATTATTCTGGAATCCTATTACGTAAACACTTAATCATTCCACCACATCGTTGTCATATTCAACATCACCAATGGTGATCACATGTGACTTCCCTTTGTCCTTTTCCTTAAGTGGTTTCTCACGTCGATCATCACTAACCCTTGGATTAGGACATTTATTAGCATAATGCCTCATTTCCTTGCACTTGAGGCATTGAAGTGCAGTAGGTTCATTTTGTGTATCCCTTCCTTTGTTTGCATCATTAGGCATATTCTTCCCATTATTGCAGCATTCAAATGCCCGATGACCTTCCTTTCCACATTTGAAACATTTACTTGTCCCTTTAAGACAATCTCCACCATGCTTATTTCCACACTTTGAGCATAAGGAAACATTCATCTTCTTTTGACCATTATTCTGAGATTTCTCCTTGAACTCCATCTTTCGTTTCTTGTCAAAACTATGAGATTGATAAGTAACACTAACTTCCATTTCTACCTTGACAGCACAACACACAATTTCATCATAGCTACTGAAGTCTCTTATAGTTAATTCCCTTCGAAGATTTGGTTTTAAGCCACCGAAGAATCGATCAACTTTACTTTCAGGTTGAATGATAAATCCAGATGCATACCTAGCAAGCCTTGTAAAATTCTCTTTGTATATACAAATAGATTCATCATCCTTTTGCTTTAGTTCAAGAAACTCCTTCTCCATCTTTGTTTGAAGAATACGAGGGAAGTACTTATTGAATAATAAGGTCTTGAACTCATCCCATTCCATGGACTCAATTTCATCTCTTTGCCTCGTATTCTTGATAAGATTCCACCATTGATCAGCTTCACCTTCCAAACGATATACTGCTAAGATGACTTTATCATGTTCAGAACATTAAAAAACTGAAAATATCTTTTCAATAGTACTGATCCATTGTTCAGCAACAATTGGATCAGAAGACCCACTGAAAGAAGGTGGGTGTTGCCTCATGAAGGACTCAATAGAATATTGTTCCCTTATCTGCTCATTTGGAAGTCCAGAATGATTTATAGCTTGTGTAAGTATAGCAATAAGATTTTGCACTCCATTTCCCATAACATTTGTTTTTTCAGGAGGACAATCATTGCATTGTCCATTGCATTGATCAACACGGTTCCTTCGGGTTCCAGCCATCGTCTAAAACCCAAAAAGAATAGTGTGAGAGGCAAAAATCATGCTAGGGAAAACAACATAATGAAGGGGGAGTATCCTCAATATCTAACATCTTAGGTTAAATTCTATGATCATTACCGTGGTTCTAGGACTGTATCATATACGTATACTTATCCTTAGGGACATCCCTAGACATACCTTAGAAATATCTCTAGGGATCTCACTAACGTTTTCGCATCCTAGTTTCCAAAGGTTGACTAAACCTTTCCTCTGATACCAACTGTAGAGACTCAAAGGTTGATGTACATGGACATTACATTACTTTTGCAGAATAATTAGTACATAACAAAAACACACACACAAGGATCGTAATAGTTTAGTGTCTTTGGAAACTCGGAACGTAATCTTCTAATCATGGTGAAAGATCTTCAAAATCTCCCATAAAGATCTTCACATTTTTCTTTCCTTACCTAAAATCTTTCTTTTCATCCTGAGGGAAAAGAAAACATAAAAGGGTGAGCTCAAATGCTCAGTAAGGGTAATCAAAAGAAATATCAATCACATCATATTCATAAGAACATATCTTTTGGAAATCATAACCTGCAAAAGAGATCATGATTTCATAACATAGGATAAATCATTGTAGTGAAATATAATCCCAATAATCATAACTTAAAACATGAAACTTTGTGGCATACACACATAATCATAGAGAATCATATCTTATTAGTCAAGACTCATTTCCAAGACTATCTTAGTGGACAAAGTCCATTTCTGAACCGAGTCACCCTCGTTTCAGTCCTGTTTCACTGAACCGGTATAACCTACCGTTCCAGCCATGTCTATCTCATGAGATATAAAATCTTTACCCAATTCATTATAGGGAGATATAGGTCCCACCCATCTCATAATGAACCCATTCTTATGTGTGCCACAAAAATCATAAATCATACATCATTGCATAACCCATGTAATAAAAATGGAATTCTTAAACATCGTGACATCATAAAACAATTCATATAAGATAAATGAATTCATAAAAATAATTACATCACAACATAATCAAATAAATGTAATAATAGGGATAAAAATAGAACCCTTTATTATCTTAGATGGAAAATAATTTTGATAAAACACTTGAACTCCATTCTTGAGGAAAATATCTTTTCTGCTTCAAAAACACTTTTCCTTTCTTAACATGTCGTACAATTATAAACTGAAATAATTTGATTAAAAATAAACATGAAAACTTGTAAAGGAAGCTTCTTGGAAATAATGTTTTAAAAATCCATTCATTCCGTATAATTTAAAAAAAACATTCTTCGTACTTTTTTCGGAAAAGTCAAAAAGTACCTCGTACGAAAAACGACAAAAGATTCCTTTCATATATTTTACTAAAAACTCACCGAAGGGTAAAATTGTATATAAACTATTTTATAAGGATATAAATATTACATATTGAGGAAACATGGATGTGGATGATAAAATACACCCCAGTAAATTTCAAAGTATAAACAATCTCGGATAAAAATGAGATTGTGATATTTTCCCTTACCTTAGGTCCGATTTGCTTCGTAAGTGTCTGATCCTCCTATATAATGATTTAAATAATTTCATTGACTTATTAAAGAATCATATTAATTGTTATTATATCATATATGGTTTACTTATGACTTTATATTACCCGTTCATTTGTAAATTCATGTTAAAGTAGCGTTTTGGGTAAAATCGTCCCATTTGTCGTTCGTGTTTTAACTTGTAATTATTCATATGATTACTTAGATCATGATTACTTAATTTCAGAATATAAAACATGATTTATATATAATATATATTCAGAATATATATATAATAGATCAGTAAATGGAAATAAATACACCGTTCATGGAGACGGTAGACCGTACGTACGCATGAACGCTGTTTTCTTTTCCTTATTGAGTTGAATGGAATTAAGTAGATGACATACATATATATAAACATAAATCCAGAATCATTATTATTTCATATATTTCATTATTAATTATTATATATACTTTATAATCATTCATGAATGGTTAACGTGGAGAATGAATCTCATCGCGTCGTGGAGACGGTAGTCCGTACGTACGCACAAGCGATGATATCGTTCTCATGATCGTGGAATTGTATTGGAGTGTTTGTATAATATTTCAGAATCAATATCATTTTACAATAATAATATATAGTTATTATGTACACCATTATACCCATCCAAGTACGGTGGTGGTGGAAAATAGATTACACCACGGCGTGGAGAAGGTATTCCGTACGTACGCACGCGCGGTGATTTTGTTTTCCATAGGATGGATAGATGGTGAAATAAGGTTTTTTCATAATTATAATAACATATCAGTATATAATTGATACTTATGTTATTACTTCATAATGAAACAACCTAAGAAGAATAAGTGGAAGAAGAAATAAAGATGAAAGAATCGGTAACGACATTACCTCTTCTTTGAAGCGCCTCTTTGAGATCACCTCTTACGGCACTAAAATTGGTCTTTGAGGAAGACCAGAACCTATATGATGTTTCTATTGATGTGGAGAAGGGAATTTTGCAGGGGTTGGCCGAGCATGAAGGCTCAAAGTGGTGTGAGGAAGAGAGGGAGAAGGTGACCTTTTATAAGGGAGGAGAGGGGTACCTTTGGAATAACTAAATCTATTATTTTATTATAAAGTCAAATTCGGTTTTAAATAGCTCCAAATTGATTAATTTCGAATATAAGGTGGGGATGGGTCGAAATCATCTCATCAAATAGAATTTGGACAAGTTTAGGTCATTATATTAACCTTATCTTTTAGTTTTAACTCTTAGATAATTAGATTGACATTTACCATGTCACTTTGTATTTTTATATTATACAGTTAATAAACTTACCATATACATCCAACCGACCCCCAAGTTGTGTTTTATTAATACATAAAACCTTATCTAAGGCATTTGGCTGAACCTTAGATTTTTAGGAATAAAATAACAGTTAATAATATAATATTTGTTTTAAAAACTATTTTATGTAAATTTTGACACTATTCAATAGTTGATTTTTTTGAAACTCATAAAAGAATTATTACTTCGACCCAAGTTAATTAAATCAATCCTAACATGTCATATTAACCTAGAAAATTATTTAAATTCATAAAAAGTCTCAAATTATACTTATTTATGTATTTATAATACCAATTATTCTAATTTTTCACTATTATGGTAATTACTGCATCATCATTGTGTCATAAATAAATTAAATTATTTAAAGTCTAAAAATTACAAATAAAATATCATTATGTAGGAAATCTTTTTAGATTTCTAATGAATATTTAAAATCGAATTTATATTATGTATAACCCTATATTAAAAATGTTTTAGTAAATAAACTTTGATTTTTACTCTTTTAACACTTCTTTGAATTAAATAATAATAAATGTCCTAATCTAATCCAAGTGGGCCTAAATGGTCATATTGTATTCCTAAGGTTATTTTTGGTCGAATTACACTTGTCCAATAGAATTAGGACATGTGTTAGGGTAATAATAATATCATTTTTACCCTTAATTACCCTATTTACTTTTAACCGTGGTAAAAAAAAAGTAAAAAGTTACTATTCACCAAAAAAATTATTTTCATCACATTGAACCACATTTTACTTACTAACATCAACAGTGTCTCTCGGATTTTTGAAATTCCACTCACAGAAGCGGTAAAATTAAGTTTTATGAAAAATTCATTTTTTTTAACTACCACTTAGTGGTTTCACTATTCATCAAAAAAATGAAAGTTTCCAGAAAAATACCAAAAATTAGGCCTAAGCTATATTTGATATTATGAACTCAAAAATGATGTCTATTTTACCAAATTCAGAACATATCAGTTACATTAACTAATTTAAAAATTAATTCCTGTCGTCAAAACAAATAGCGTGTTTTTAAGAGATAATAAATATCAAAAGGTTGACACTTGTTTATAACTGGTTTAAATGTGATATTACATACAATGACCAAAATTATATTAAATTGTAAAAATATATCCTAAATATACTTTAAAACCACTCAAATTAATAATTTATCACTATTAATTATTTTGATTCAAAAATTTGTTTTTAATTAAAATTTAGTAATTTTCACTATTCATTAGAAAATGAAAGTTATCTGAAAAGTACCAAAATTTCACCCTAAGCTAATTTCGATATTCCGAATCCAAAAATGAAGTCGATTTTGAAAAATAATATTTAAAAAATTTCAAAAAGTGGTTATTACTATTCATTACGGCTAGTTTTAATAATAGTTTAATAGCATATTGTTGTTTAGTGAAACTCGTTATTTCGTACTACACACGCTATCGAGGAAGGTCGCGATTGCGTGTAATGCAAGGAAAGTCAAAAATATGTGTTGTACAAATTCCTTTTGGTGTAGCGTACAACACAAGACATTAATGAAATTAAAAAAGAATATTTTTTGTAAAATCTTGGGGTGTTACAATGGGGGATGCATCGAGAGCGGTTAGTCATTATTTTACTACACACATAGGTTGAGGTAGGGAGAGAGATTTCCAATAGTGTGGGTAATGGATAATAGTTAGTACAACTCATCTAAGAGGAAAGGCATCAGATAGTTAGGCTACAATCTGACTACATATGACTAAGCTGATAGGATCAAAGTATGATAGGGAGTCAATAATGGTTAAAGGTATTACATGAGTGTGGTTGTGTTATTTTTTTTTCTTCATAACAAAAAAAATATTGAACAAGGTGATCATTTTTTTTGGTAAATAAACCAGGTTTTGGTTAATATGTGAGCATCAATAATAGTGCATGACAGATAGGGGATGCGATGGAATTGTGGAACTTATTTTTTGTTCATTATATTTGGTATATTATTTTTTTCACATTAAGTGTTATGAAAAACTTTTAGGCATTGGCTGTGATATGGGTCCATATGGGATTTATAATGACATGGATGAAAAATAAGCATTGATGAGATATATTATCTATGGTATATATGGTTTGGGATGTCCCTATATGAAGGGGTGGTCGGTGTGGAACCATCGGGGTGATGGGAAATGGGTCAAGAAGTGATCATGTGGGTAATTCCTGAGGTGGGGAGTTCCATGGTATGAATTAGTGTATTGATTATGTAAAGACCCAGAAATTTCAAGGAAACTTTGTTCTTAATTTTCTTTGGAATTTTACAAGAACGCAGTTTCTGACGGTGCCTGATTCGGAGGCCCGGTGTGCCTGGAATTAATTTCCGAAGTTTGGCTCGGGTACGTTTAGTGAACGAATAAGCGGGAATTTCTAACTTTTGAACCATTACCCGGAATCGAATTCTGAGGGCACCAATAGAACCGCAGCGCCGGTAATTGCTTAGGAACTCTTGTTCTGGAGTTGCGTTTACACGAGTGTTGATGATAAAAATTTTAGAAGTTTATTTTATAATTACTCTACAATTTTTATTATTTTTACTCTAAGTGTTTGTTCTTGATGGAAGTTGGGTAACCACCCAACCTCCCATGGGAGGTTATGAGGGTGGTGGGGCCCACACGAACCCCACCCCTTTATATCCTCTAACCCCCCTCAACTCCCACTTTAATTTTGTTAACCTAAGTTATAACTTATGACTTAAATGTAATAAGTTTAATGAGGTGAGTTGTGTGTGGTTAAATTGAATTTCAAACTCTTGAAATTCAAATGGTTAGGTTGTGTTAATAAAATAAGACTTGGTCTTATTTTATTATTGTTAGAATTTTTCAACCTTGAGAGGATTGGGAAGCGTGAGTCTTCTTCTTCTTCAACCTCGACGAAGAACGCGAAGAACACCTCCGCCGAAGAACGTGACGTCTTCTTCCAACGACGTCTCCCCTTCGAACGCACCTCGACGACAACGGAATCGACGTTCGTTCTCTGCGACATCGACCCGCGACGTGATGTCTCTTTCCGCAACGGTTTTTCCGCGACGCCTGACCTCCGCGACGCTCGTCTTCCGCGGCTCGTTGACGAACACTGTTCTTGAAACCGAGGTAGGGAATTTAAATTTTGATTGTTGGTGAACCCTCTTTTACTCCCTTCTAAATTTAAGAACGCGGATCAACTAAATATTATGTTGATCCACGAAAATTATTTTTGCGGGTTGGGATTATTGTACTGATTATTTTTATTTAAGAGTTTGTAAGGGAATTTTATTTGTTTCCTCTTAACCTAGAGAAAAGAACAACGAGCGCGGACCAACCATTTCCCGGTTGATCCACGGACCGTTCGTCCATGTGGGGTTACTTTTGTTGGGTGTCGTCTAATTTCATGGTTAAGTATGTGCTCAATAATTTTTTGGGAACAAATGTTTGATTTGCCAAATGATATCACTTAACGCGGAGGGCGCGGGCCGAACGAACACGGCCCGACAACCCTCCACAGTTTGTTTTTGATGTGCGGATTGACGGGCGACGATGAAGCAATCCGCTATGGCGTTTGAATTCTTTCGCAGTGAAGGTCGGGTCTCGGGGGGACCATAGGCAAAGACGGCAGGAGAAATGGACCACCGGAGCGTGTCCGGTGGTCCGCGGAAGGCGGTGGCGGTGCGCCACGCCGGCGCGGCGGTGCCAGCGACCAGCGGCGGCGGCACGCCGCCAGAGGGTTGGCGGCCGGCGGATCCGACGCTGGCCTCAATTAGCGGCGGGCAGGGGAGTCGCGCACCCCGCTCCGCGTTTCGGCTCGGCCACGCTGGCCGAGCCACGGCCAGCCGGTCGGGCCGGACCGAGCCGGACCGAGCCGAACCGAGCCGGGTCGGGCCGGGCCGGGCCTAGCCGGGTTGGACCTGGGTTGTGTCGACCCGGCTCGGGCCGACCCAGGGGGGGTCGGTCCGGGCCCAGACCCCCCGATTTCGGGCCAAATTCGGTCAAATGCCCATATCATGGGCTACGGACCTCCGATTGACGAGCCGTCAGAAGAAACACGATACTTGGATCGAGACGGTCGTTTTGGTATATCGCACTCAAGGTTTCGGAAATCTTTGGGTTCGGCCGGGTTGGTTCGTACACGAAACCAACCGGGCCCTCGGAGCGGAAACGCTCATATCTTGATCTTCGGACGACCGATTGACGTGTCATTGACTTTGTTGAATTCCTCTAAGTGAGATGGATCTTTTGGCTCACTCCGCCCGAGGTTTGGACACAGGTGGATTACGGTCCGGTTGGTTTTGCCTTAAAAACCAACCGGGCCCCTGGGACGAAAAAGCCAATAACTCTCAGACCGGGCGTCAGATCGACGCGCCGTCTGTCACGTTGAGTTCCTGTTGACGATACGGAACTTTTGGATACATCAAATCTGGACTACATGTCAGTTGATGTATCAGCCCTTCGGCTTGTGGAGCAGACCCTCCCGAACGAGCTTGTTGTGTGCGGGAACCCTAGAGATGGCTACAACTGCTACTGTGACGACGACGACTGTACAGGGATCCTCAGTGGACTATACTGAGACGATGATGAAAACAGGTATGGGAATCCTCCGTGTTTCGGAAGAGACCACTACGTTACATCTTTGGATACATCAACTCCGAAATACACGTCAGTTGATGCGTCGACCTCTTAGCTCGTGGAGTGGACCCTCCCGGAACGAGCATGATGTGTGTGGAAACCCTAGAGCCGGTTGAGACTTGACAACTGCTAATCGAACGACTCGGTGTGTTATGGATAGCCCGGTAGAGGAGCGCTTGGTTGTAGCGGCAGACCCACGACAGAGGTGCGCTTGGTTGTAGCGGCACAAGGGAGCGCTTGGTTGTAGCAGCAGACCCACGACAGAGGTGCGCTTGGTTGTAGCGGCACAGGGGAGCGCTTGGTTGTAGCGGCAGACACACGACAGAGGTGCGCTTGGTTGTAGCGGTGCAGTGGAGTGCTTGGTTGTAGCGGCAGACCCACGATAGAGGTGCGCTTGGTTGTAGCGGCATAGGGAAGTGCTTGGTTGTAGCGGCAGACCCACGACGGAGGAGCGCTTGGTTGTAGCGGCACGGGGTAGCGCTTGGTTGTAGCAGCAGGCCCACAGAACCTGATAGGTGGAGAACTACACCTATCCAAGGTAAGAGGGGAAGCGCTTGGTTGTAGCGGCATAACCACTGTACTTGATGGAGAAGGAGTTTCCCAATAGCTTTGGGTTCAACTTCATGATCGATCCTGTATGGGTCATTGCGAGGGTTAGTACCTACAGATCCTTTGTGGGTCCGACAGCTTAGATGAATCAGTGGCTACATCTGATCATCTCTAACGTCATACGAAGTATACCTGTGTGAGCTGTATCCTGTTTTCTTTCCTGTGTGGACTGTGTTGTGCTATCCTATGTGGATTACGTTTTGCTTTCCTATGTGGAATACGTATACTTTCCTTTGTGGACTGAGTTGTACTTGGGCTCGGAGGTTGGAGCGTATTGGAATTGATGACTTAGGTATATGTATGGGCATATACCTAAGCAGAGTCGGTTGTTACTTCCTGATTGTATCTTTCCTTTGTGGTTTATCCTTTGTGGATTTGGGGAGACATTCGGGGGTCTCGGGGTCCCTACTGAGTATCTTATACTCACCCCTGCACAGGCTATTCCCGCACTACGTTGTGTTGGTTGCAGACGACGGACAGCGTTGATCGTGGTTGAGGCTTGCAGAGCAGGACGGTACCTGGAGGTGGACCACTGGGCGGGACGTACTCAGAGTTGGCGGTGGGACCCGAGGAGCAGTGGAGCTATCTGTACCCACCCTTCAGGTGGGATTTCCAGTGGACAGCTCGGCGTAGCGGCTTTACTTTACAGTTTTTGTTTTCCATTTTGAGTTGTACTTTACAGTTGGGCTTGTATTTCCGGCCCCTTTTACTTTCCGCACATACTGTTGTACTCAGTTTTTACTTAGTGTTTACTTCTTCCGCTTGTACTCCGTGGTGCTTGTTTACTTTACAAAGGCAATGCCATCCCTTTTTACTGGTATTTACGCATTGGTTCTAGTCGCCAGCCCCTGGCCTATGGAAGGCGGGCTTGGGGTAGTCATGGCACGGGCCCCGAGGACAGGTCGTGACAAATTGGTATCAAAGGAGTTCGGTTCTACCGCGAACTCTGATCTCTTCTATGTGAAGGAATAGTGTTTAGCATATTGAGTGTGGTTATCAGTCCAGGGAGTCCAGTGTTGGTGTGGCGGCTGACGTATCCGTACACCAGGGCCCTGACTTCTGATTTACGACTTAATGCACGAAAACATTGATTGCATGTGTGTTTCAAGTTTTCTTTGTGATTACTTTGTATCAGCTCACCAGGTATACTGTTTAGACCATGGCGCACCTGTTTCCTTTCAGGATGGCCCCACAACGGCAGCCAGCTAGGGTTCCAAGAGTCGAGCGTGATGATAGCCCACCGAGCAACGAGGCCTCGGTGCAGGGCCCTTTGTCAGCAGTGGCACCGGCAGTAGCCCTACCCGCCGAGCCACCGATTCTTCCAGCCCTAGCCGCTGACGATGCACGTCGCCTCAGTGCACTACATGATTTCTAGTGCCAGCGACCGCCCCGGTTCCGTGGGGAGACTGACCCCCAGGCAGCCGAGGACTGGCTAGAGGCAGTCGTACGAGTTTTCAGGCTAGTGAGGACACTAGAAAACCTCATGGTGATCCTTGCTGCAAGCCTACTGCACGCAGCAGCGGGCCGATGGTGGAGCTTGATGCTCCAGGTGCACGACGAGACATCTCTCCTCTGGATGGACTTTGAGAGCATCTTCCGCTCCGAGTTCGTCCCAGCCACCCTCCGTGCGGTGCGCATCCAAGAGCTACTACAGCTACGGCAGGGAAACATGACACTGGCTCAGTACTCGGTGAGATTTACTGATCTCTCGTGCTACTCCACAGATATAGTATGGGACCCGTTCTTCTGGGCCCGGACCTTCGAGCAGGGACTGAGGAACGAGATCAGGGCTTCGATGATCTCCCTCAACATTCTAACACAGGCAGGGGTGTTGGAGCGAGCCCTCTTAGTGGATAGTTCCCTTGTTGAGCAGTCTCCAGCAGCAGGACCCACCACTAGCCGGCATGCGGCAGAGTCTTCTGCAGCGGGTAGTAGATGGATGACGCAGGGGTCCAAGAGGACTAGACCTACAGGTGGTCGACATCATGACTCTAGATCGTTTGTGCGAGGCACTCGGGGTGGACAATGACTTGCCATGAGAGGGCAGTGTTACTCCTACGACGGGATTGGTCACATGGATCGTGACTGTCCAACCCGCCATACGGATGACCATTAAGTGAACAAAGGACCCCCCAGGGAGAGGCAGAGGTTCGATCAGGGTGGGCCTCAAGGAGTAGGCGGCCATGGCCGAGGAGCTGGCCGTGCAGTTGGAGGTGGACGACGCTTCGGGGTGTTGCCACCACCACCACCATGAGGTACACCCCGACTGCAGGGAACAAGAGGACATGGGAGAGCTCAGCTTCAAACAGCTAAGGCCTAGGATCATGGAGCTCCGGGAGCAGATGGAAAGGAACAGAACTAGTGGATATGTCTTTTGTACTTCTAGTTCCTTCTTTCTATGGTGTAGTGTCTTTGTATTATGAGTTGCAATAATAAAAGACGCATACCTTTGTGATGTTTTTATTCATGTCCTCTTTTGTGTTGTTACTAAGAGGTTCCGGTTTAGACTGTTGACTTGACCCTCACATGTGATACATCTACTGGAGGAGACCCACTTACCACACACTGAAGACGACAGTGTGACTTAACCCTTGGAGGCGAGAGTAACGGTTGGATCTCTTGGTAGTAGCGTCGAGGCCTTACGATGTCATCCTTGGTATGTATTAGTATCATCCATGTCGGGATTGACTGTATTAGGCAAAGAATGTGGTTCATCCAAGGGATGAGACCAGATTTATCTTATCGGAAAAAAAGAAATCATAGAATCTCTTGTGGGACCAGAGGTGGTCAAGGCCATGATAGAGAAGGTCCAGGTCATCCAGGAGCGGATGAATACAGCTCAGAGCTGACAGAAGTCTTTCTCTGACAGGAGGCGGAGGCCACTAGAGTTGAGGATGGCGACCACGTCTTCATGCGGGTCTCACCTCGATGTGGATTACATAGATTTGGCCGAGGTGTCAAGTTGTCTCCATGCTTCATCGGACCCTTCCAGGTCCTCAGCAGGATTGGCGAGGTGGCTTACTGCCTAACTCTACTGCCTTTGTATCCCTAGTTTGTGTTGAAGCTTTACGAGGACGTAAATCCCTGTGGTGGAAGTAATGTAAAGACCTAGAAATTTCAAGGAAAATTTTTTCATAATTTTCTTTGGAATTTTACAAGAACGCAGTTTCTGACGGCGCCTGATTCCGAGGCCCGGTGTGCCCGGAATTAATTTTCGAAGTTTGGCTCGGGTACGTTCAGTGAACGAACGAGCGGGAATTTCTAACTTTTGAACCAGTGCCCGGAATCGAATTTCGAGGGCACCGATGGAACCGCAGCGCCGGTAATTGCTTAGGAACTCCTGTTCCGGAGTTGCGTTTACACGAGTGTTGATGATAAAAATTGTGGAAGTTTATTTTATAATTACTCTACAATTTTTATTATTATTACTCTAAGTGTTTGTTCTTGATGGAAGTTGGGTAACCACCCAACCTCCCTTGGGAGGTTATGAGGGTGGTGGGGCCCACACGAACCCCACCCCTTCATATCCTCTAACCCCCCTCAACTCCCACATTAATTTTGTTAACCTAAGTTATAACTTATGACTTAAATGTAATAAGTTTAATGAGGTGAGTTGTGTGTGGTTAAATTGAATTTCAAACTCTTGAAATTCAAATTGTTAGGTTGTGTTAATAAAATAAGACTTGGTCTTATTTTATTATTGTTAGAATTTTGCAACCTTGAGAGGATTGGGAAGCGTGAGTCTTCTTCTTCTTCAACCTTGACGAAGAACGCGAAGAACACCTCCACCGAAGAACGCGACGTCTTCTTCCAACGACGTCTCCCCTTCAAACGCACCTCGACAACAACGAAATCGACGTTCGTTCTCCGCGACATCGACCCGCGACGTGACGTCTCTTTCCATAATGGTTTTTCCGCGACGCCCGACCTCTGTGACGCTCATCTTCCGCGGCTCATTGACAAACACCGTTCCTGAAACTGAGTTAGGGAATTTAAATTGTGATTGTTGGTGAACCCTCTTTTACTCCCTTCTAAATTTAAGAATGCGGATCAACTAAATATTATGTTGATCCGCGAAGATTATTTTTGCAGGTTGGGATTATTGTTATGATTATTTTTATTTAAGAGGTTGTAAGGGAATTTTATTTGTTTCCTCTTAACCTTGAGAAAAGAACAACGAGCGCGGACCAACCATTTCCCGGTTGATCTGCGGACTGTTCGTCCATGTGGGGTTACTTTTGTTGGGTGTCGTCTAATTTCATGGTTAAGTATGTGCTCAATAATTTGTTGGGAACAAATGTTTGATTTTCCAAATGATATCACTTGACGCGGAGGGCGCGGGCCGAACAAACATGGCCCGACAACCCTCCGCAGTTTGTTTTTGACGTGCGGATTGACGGACGACGACGAAGCAGGCCACTATGGCGTTTGAATTCCTTCGCAGTGAAGGTCGGGTCCCGGGGGGACCATAGGCGAAGACGGCAGGAGAAACGGACCACCGGAGCACGTCCGGTGGTCCGCGGAAGGCGGTGGTGGTGCGCCGCGCCGGCGCACCGGCGCCGGCGATCGGTGGCGCGCCGCCGGAGGGTTGGCGGCTGGTGGATCCGCCGCTGGCCTCAATTAGTGGCGTGTAGGGGAGTCGCGCATCCTGCTCCGTGTTTCGGCTCGGCCACGCTGGCCGAGCCACGGCCGGCCGGTCGGGTCGGACCGAGCCGGACCGAGCCGGACCGATCTGGGCCGACCCCATCCGGGTCGGGTCGCCCCGTTCGGGCCGACCTAGGGGGGTCGGGCCGCGCCCAGACCCCCCGATTTCGAACCAAATTCGGTCAAATTCCCATATCTTGGGCTACGGACCTCCGATTGATGAGCCGTTAGCGGAAACGCAATACTTGGATCAAGACGGTCATTTCGGTATATCGCACTCAAGGTTTTGGAAAACTTTGGGTTCGGCCCGGTTGGTTCGTACACGAAACCAATCGGGCCCTCGGAGCAGAAACACTCATATCTTGAGCTTCGGAGAACCGATTGATGTGTCGTCGACTTTGTTGAATTCCTCTAAGTGAGACGGATCTTTTGGCTCACTCCGCCTGAGGTTTGTACATAGGTGGAGTATAGTCGGGTTGGTTTTGCCTTAAAAACCAACCGAGCCCCTGGGACGAAAAAGCCAATAACTCTCAGACCGGGCGTCCGATCGACGCGCCGTCTATCACGTTGAGTTCATATTGACGATACGGAACTTTTGGATACATAAACTCCGGACTACGTGTCAGTTGATGTATCAGCCCTTCGGCTCGTGGAGCAGACCCTCCCGAATGAGCTTGTTGTGTGCGGGAACCCTAGAGCTGGCTGCAACTGCTGCTGTGACGACGACGACGACTGTACAGGGATCCTCAGTGGACTCGACTACGACGATGATGAAAACAAGTACGGGAATCCTCCGTGTTTCGGCAGAGACCACTACGGTACATCTTGGGATACATCAACTCTGAACTACATGTCAGTTGATGCATCGACCTCTTAGCTCGTGGAGTGGACCCTTTCGGAACGAGCATGCTGTGTGCAGAAACCCTAGAGCCGTTTGAGACTTGACGACTACTGATCGAACGACTCGGTGTGTTATGGATAGCCCGGCAGAGGAGCGCTTGGTTGTAGCGGCAGACCCACGACAGAGGTGCGCTTGGTTGTAGCGGCACAGGGGAGCGCTTGGTTCTAGCGGCAGACTCACGAAAGAGGTGCGCTTGGTTGTAGCGGTACAGGGGAGCGCTTGGTTGTAGCGGCAGACCCACGACAGAGGTGCGCTTGGTTGTAGAGGCACAGGGGAGCGCTTGGTTGTAGCGGCAGACCCACGACAGAGGTGTGCTTGGTTGTAGCAGCACAGGGGAGCGCTTGGTTGTAGTGGCAGACCCACGACAGAGGTGCGCTTGGTTGTAGCAGCACAGGGAAGCGCTTGGTTGTAGCGGCAGACCCACGACGGAGGAGCGCTTGGTTGTAGCGGTATGGGGGAGCGCTTGGTTGTGGCAGCAGGCCCAAAGAACTCGATAGGTGGAGAACTACAGCTATCCAAGGTAAGAGGGGAAGCGCTTGGTTGTAGTGGCATAACCACTGTACTTGATGGAGAAGGAGTTTCCCAATAGCTTTGGGTTCAACTTCATGATTGATCATATATGGGTCATTGCAAGGGTTAGTACATACTGATCCTTTGTGGGTCCGATGGCTTAGATGAATCAGTGGCTACATCTGATTATCTCTAACGTCATACGAAGTATACCTATGTGAGCTGAATCCTGTTTGCTTTCCTGGGTGGACTATGTTGTGCTATCCTGTGTGGATTAGGTTTTGCTTTCCTGTGTGGAATACGTATACTTTCCTGTGTGGACTGATTTGTACTTGGGCTCAGAGGTTGGAGCATATTGGAATTGATGACTTAGGTATATGTATGGGCATATACCTAAGAAGATTCGGTTGTTACTTCGTGATTGTATCTTTCCTTTGTGGTTTATCCTTTGTGGATTTTGGGAGACCTTCGGGGGTCTCGGGGTCCCTACTAAGTATCTTATACTCACCCCTGCACGAGCTATGCCCGCACTACGTTGTATTGGTTGCAGACGACGAACAACGTTGATCGTGTTTGAGGCTTGCAGAGCAGGACGGTACCTGGAGGTGGACCACTGGGCGGGACGTACTCGGAGTAGACGGCGGGACCTGAGGAGAAGTGGAGCTGTCTGTACCCACCCTTCAGGTGGGATTTCCAGTGGACAGCTCAGTGTAGCGGCATTACTTTACAGTTGTTGTTTTCCCTTTCGAGTTGTACTTTACAGTTGGGCTTGTATTTCCGGCCCCTTTTACTTTCCGCACTTACTATTGTACTCAGATTTTACTTAGTGTTTACTTCTTTCGCTTGTACTATGTGGTTCTTGTTTAATTTACAAAGGAAATGTCTTCCCTTTTTACCAGGATTTACGCCTTGGTGCTAGTCGCCAGCCCCTAGCCTATGGAAGGCGGTCTTGGGGTAGTCACGGCACGGGCCCCGAGGACGGGTCGTGACAGATTACCTAGGTTATTCCTATATTTTTAAGTGATATGGATATATTTGATATGATATCATTGTATGGAAATTTGGAGAGAGGTGTGCTTGGGGTATGTGATGGATCATGTCAAGGTATGGCCAAATAGATCGGCGGCGAGTTATTGCAAGGTGGGGAGGTTGTAAGATCCTATATCTTGTAGGATGTGAGGATCATCTTAATGATGGATTAAAACCACTTATTTTAATGGGTTTTAAGTTTTATTAGGGTAAAGAGTGACCATAGAGTGGTTTTGGCTGAAATAGAGAATCTGGAGGCTGAAAAGGACGTATCCTACAACCTTTTATGCCATGAACATTTAGTTCATAGTGTAAAATTTCCAAACATGTGAAAATTACCCCTTCCCGAGGACTTCATGTTATGAAAGTAAATTTATCACCATGAAACTATTTTTTCAAAAAAATAAGAAACATAAATAAGGGAATAAGGGGGGTCATTCAACTAAGGAATCATTGGAGGCTCTCTCTTCCTCTAGTTTAGGGCTCCTTGAGGGATCTCCCTCTTTCCTCAATATTTTTCATCATTTTTCATTATAGGAGGTATCATGGGGTAAGGATAACACTATGTATTCCATATTATTTCATTTCTATCACATACTTATAAGTATTTTTTCATTTATATTATTACTCCCTAATCTATGGTTTTTTATCTGGTTTTCCAGTTTCTAACATCTGAAGCCTAATGAGATGTCGGTGTTGGACTAGCAGGCATCTATGAGTATATGTTAGGTTGTAACAATATTTCTCATGATTATATGTGTTTTATTAAATTCATAGTAAATAAGAATGAGTGGGGTGGTCTAGGTATGACCTATTTTATGCTGATTTTATTTTATATTATCCTTATGTGGTGTTGAAGGGTACTTAATGTGAGATAGGGTGAGTTTAAGCCTGGTATGGAATGGAAGGTTTTAAACAATGTTCCACGGTTGGTTCGGTAGGTTTTTTTGTTATGTATATTTATTAATGTAATCCTATGGACATGTTGGTTCCATGTAAACAAGTATGGAAAGGACTATAAGACATTAGGTGATGTTGATCACTGGATTTTGTAGTGACGGGGATTCTCTATAGTTTTTTCTTAGGGTTATTGGTTATGTCTTCTCAATATGGATGGACGATAGTGTCCTTGGGGTCATGTGAACATAGTATATGGGCCTAGTGGGGTGGTTTTGACCAATCATTATGAGTGGAGGCCACTGTAGATCTCACAGCAAAGGGGGTGGTGATGACCATCATTTCGAAGGAGGTTCTCACTACATCAATCCATAGTTGATGGTTTGTGTTACTATTGGATGGGGGTTGGGGACTATCGTTATTCCAAGGGTAATGGTCTGGAACTATTGAAGTATGTATATTGTCATGCCTTGGGACATCAGGATATTGAGACAATGATTATTTTATAATTGTAAGTACAATGGAATTAAGATATTTTTATGGGCATACTTTTTGGATTTCTAGTTAACTTTATGGAAATGTTTTGATACTCAAGTGGGTTATGACTTGTTGTTCCTATGGTAATGGTTGGAATGTGGTTCTATGTTGTAGTTGAATGGTTTCAAGACCAAGGGTTTTTGTGGTTAGATAAATAGTGGATTCATCATTCCTCTTCGGTGATGTCCAAATTAGGTAAGGGGTCCCTTATAGATATTGAACATTGTTTAAGCAGGTTATGTAATGTGTGATTTATTTTTGTTTATTTATGTTATTCATGCACTAGTATATGTATGGTTATAAGTTAATAATTAATTGGTGGTGGCCTACTAAGTTCATACTCACACCCTGTATGGGCCACTTTGGAGATGTACAAACTTTATGGATTTGATTGTAAGAAAGGGATAAGGCTCATGGTTTGGAAATTATGGAAATGGGATGTGTAGAGGGTTCATGGTATGGATGACATAGTTTTTTAGAAGATGGGTCAGATAGTTCTTTTATGCAAATTTGGGGATATTTTTGACTTTTTTATTACTTGATCATATTATAATATCATGGATAATATTTCATGATTACGTATGAATATCAGGACATGTGGAATTTATTCAGTATGTTTTGTTGGTGTGCTTTTGTCTTATTATTTCTTTGGTTTTAATATGTCTTACACTGAGTTGGTTTATGGCACATGGGGAGGCATAATGAAGGCCATGTAGCACACTAGCTCAGAGCACCGGTTAAGTGGTTCCATAGTCAGAACAGTATAGGTCTTATAACCAAATTTTGAAAATTTGATTCTAAATTTGAAACGTATTTTATTAAATTTAACTTATATATATGGTAGAAAATACTTTAAATATAAGAACCCAAAAAGCATGAAAATTGTTTTTAGTAAAACAACCAATGTAAGAGTAAAAATAGATTAAAATTGAAATAAGGTACTAAATTGGTTTCTATGAATTGTTTTGGTTAAATAAAAAAATGAAGGTTATTAGACTTTTGGGTAAAACCAAAACATAATACGATCTTCCAACCATTTAATTAAATTAAAAGACCCAAAAATAATTAAACACATTGGGTAGAAATGATGGATCACCCCTAAAAGTAAACACCACACGCACCTCCCGAGTTTTAAAACATTTCATCATCCCTTATATTTTCCTCTATCTTTTCTACACCAAATCATCCAGGAATGGGCTTAGATGCTTCACAATCAGTAGGAACCCTTCTAGGGATCTCATTTGGGAACTTTCTGACACTTTCATCTGGATCGCCTCATCCTACAATGGTGGTTTCTATGGATCCCACTATTCTAGTACAACCCTTGATTCCTCCTCACCGAGGTTCCTTAGTTCAACATTTATTAGCTCTGTCCTACAAATCAGTCGTGACTTGGGCTGGTAGAGACCCAAATCTTGAAATACATGTACATTACATTACTTTTGCGGAATACTTAATACATGACAAAAACAGACGCCCAAAGACTATATTAGTTTAGTGTCTTTGGAAACTCAGAACGTAATCTTCTAATCATGGTGAAAGATCTTCAAAAACTCCTATAAAGATCTTACACTTTGGTTTTCATACCTAAAACCTTTCTATATATCCTAGGGAAAATAAAACATAAAAAGGGTGAGCTCAAATTCTCATTAAGAGAAATCATAGAGGACATAAAACAATCCATAAACATTTGAATGCAAAAACTTGAACATAAAATCTAAACATCAAAATCTTGAGCAAAGACATAAATATAGGAGGTAAGTAAGGAATATATCATCAAGGAACATTCATCATGATAAAATGGCATGGAAATAAAACATGTAATTGTTGCAACCATTAAGCACGTGATATGATTTCCATAGTATCCAAGGCATTGCTTCCAAGACCATCTTAGTGGACAAAGTCCCTTTCTGAATCAAGTTCACTCCCCGTTCCTTTCTTGTATCACTAAACCGGATTAACTTACCATTCCAGAAATTTCTATCTCATGAGATATAAATCTTTACCCAATGCATTGGAGGGAGATATAGGTCCCACCCATCTCATAATGAAATCATTCTTACGTGTGCCACAACATAAACATAAATCATTCATCATAACCCAAAGAATAAAATGGGTTTCATAAACATCATCCCATCATAACGTATAAAACAAATGGATATCATTTCATCATAAGAAAAGTGAAACCATGTAAATAATATAGAAATTATACATGAAATATACACATATGAAATAATTCCATCTTATATGGAAAATGGTTTAGATAAAACACTTGAAATGAATTCTTCAGGAAAATATCCTTTCTTCTTCAAAATCATTTTCTTTTCACAAAATGCCATGAAATTTTAAAAGAAAATTATTTTGTTGAAGATAGTCATTAAATCTTGTAGAGTAAGCTCCATGAAAATAAGGCATTATGAAACTGTAAAAATCTGTTCATGCCGTATAAGTTAAAAAAACATTCTTCTCGTACTTTTTTCAGAAAAGTCAAAACGTACCTCGTATAGTAAACAAAAGAAAGATTCCTTGCATACCATGGAGTAAAAGTCAAAAATGGGTAAAAGGGACTTTAAACATAAATGAATCCATATTTAGAAAACATGGAAATTGATGATAACAATAACCCCAGTAAATACTTATGAATAACAATCTCAGATAAGAACGAGATTGGAATAATTATCCCTTAACTTATGTCTGATATGATTTGTATGTATTCAAACCTCTTGTATAATGATTTAAGTAATGTAATTAAATTATTAAAAAATCATATTCATTGTTATGATATCATATATGGTTTACTTATGACTTTATATTACCCGTTCTTTTGTAAATTCGATGTTAAAGTATCGATTTTTGTAAAATCGTTTCATTTATTGTACGTTTTTCGACTTGTTGTTCTTGATATTATTACTTATATACTGATTTACTTAATTCCAGAATGTAAAACATGATTTATATATAATATATATTCAGAATATACATATATATATGATATATCTATAAATAGAATGAAATACACCGTTCATGGAGACGGTAGGCCGTACATACGCATGAACGCTGTTTTCGTTTCCTTATTGAATTGAATGGAATTAAGTAGACGACATATATATATATATATATATATATATCCATTATCATTATTATGTCATATATTTCATTATTATTCATTATATATACTTTATAATCATTCATGAATGGTTAACATGGAGAATGAATCTCATCACGTCGTGGAGATGATAGTTCGTACGTACGCACGAGCGATGATATCATTCCCATGATCGTGGAATTGTATTGAACTGTATGTATAATATTTCAGAATCAATATCAATTTAAAATAATCATATATAGTTATTTATTTACACCATTATACTCATCCAATTAAGGTGGTGGTCAAAAACATATTACACCGCGGCGTGGAGACGGTATTCCGTACGTACACACGCGCGGTGATTTCATTTTCTGTAGGATGGATAGAAGGTGAAATAGGGTTGTTTAATATTTATAATAACATATCAGTATATAAGTAATACTTATGTTATTAATTTATAATTAGGCAACTGAAGAAGAAGAAGTAGAAGAAGAAAGAAACTTGAGAGAATCAGAAGAAGAGATTACCTCTTCTTCGACACACCTCCTTTAAGCTTCCTCTTAAGGAAGTAGAGTTGGTATTTTGAGAAGAAAAGAACCTCTAGAATGTTTCTACGGAAGTGGATAAGAGAAATGGCCAGGTTTTTTCCAAGCTTCAAGGCTCAAAGGTTTGTTAAGAGAAGAGGGAAGGGGTTCCCTTTTTATAAGGGAGGAGAGGGGCACCTTTGGAAAAACATAAAATATTATTTTATTATAAAGTCATATTCGGGTTCTAATAGCTCAAAATTGATTTATTTTGAATATAAGGTGGATATGGGTAGAAATCCTCTCAACCAATAGGTTTTAGACAAGTTTAGGTTACTATTGTAATCTTATCTTTTAGATTTAACTCTAAGTTTAATAATTTAACTTTTACGATGTCTTCTTGTTTTCTTACACTATATGGTTAATAAACTTATTATAACAAGCCAAATGAACCCCAAGTGGTTCATTATTAATATATATAACCTTATATAAGTCATGTTTCGGAACCTTATATTTTTTGGAATATTATAACTATTAATAATATAATATTTGTTTTAAAATCTATTTTATGTCAATTTTGACATTATTTTGTAATTGATTTTGGTAAAATCATAACAGCATGATTAGTTCGAAAAATGTTAATTAAATCAATAATAACATGTCATATTAACCTATAAAATTATTTTAATTCATAAAAAAATCTCAAATTACATTTATTTGGGTATTTATAATATCAATTATTTTAATATTTCCTTATTTAGGTAATCATTGCATCATCATTGTGTCATAAATAAATTAAATTATTTAATGTCTAAAAATTATAAATAAAATACCATTAGGTTGGAAATATTTTTATCTTCCTAATTAATATTTATTATCGAATTTATCTTATGTATAACCCTATATTAAAAATGTTTTAGTAATTAAACTTTGATTTTAACTATTTTAACTCTTTTAAATAAAATGATAATAAATGTCCTAATCTAATCCAAGTGGACCTAAATGGTAATATTATATTCCTGTGGTTGTTTTTGGTCGAATTATACTTATCCAATAGAATTAGGACATGTGTTATGGTAATAATAATATCATTTTTACCCTTAATTACGCTATTTACTTTTAACCGTGGTAAATAAAAGTAAAAGGTTACTATTCACAAAAAAAATATTTTTATCTTATTGAACCACATTTTACTCCTTGATATTAACTGTTTCTCTCGGATTTTCAAAATTCCACTCACAGAAGCAGTAAAATTAAGTTTTATGTAAATTTTCAAATTCTCCTAGGAGGTGGGTAAAAGAGGGTGAAAAGTTCAATAAAAATTATTATATATCTAAAATTATTATAAAATGAGTCCAATGAATTACATTGAACTTATATAGGTATTATGTATCAATTTTTACCTAAAATAAATTTAAATAAATTAAATAATTATTTAAATAAAATGTCAGTTTTTTAAATAGTAACCCAGTGTTTTCACTATTCATCAAAAATTGAAAGTTTTCAGAAAAATACAAAAAATTCACCCTAGGCTAATTTTGATATTCTGAACCTAAAAATGAAGTCCATTTTGAAAGATAAAATTTATAAAATTTCAAAAACTGTGTATTACTATTCATAACGGCTAGTTTGTATAATATCTTAATAACATATCGTTGTTTAGTGAAGCACAGTATTTCGTACAACACACGCTATCGTGAAAGGTCTCGATTGCGTGTAATGTAAGCCAAGTCAGGGATGAGTGTAGTGAAATATCTTTTTAGTGTTGCATATAACATAATCAAACGTTTTTCATTTATACATTAAACAAAATATATACTTAATATTGTGTAGAATAATTTCCTCAAAACAAACTTGAAATTGTGTATAAAACGAGCCAAGAATAGTGTTTCCTATACTGAAAGCTAATACGGTGTTGCGTATAGCACAAGATAATCTTGGTGTAGCGTAGAACAAAAGACATCAAAAAAATTAAAAGGAATAATTCTCATAAAATCTCGAGTTGTTACATTCTACCCCCCTTAAAATTAATTTTACCCTAGAAATTCATCGAGGTTATAAATGGTTTTCTACTTGATTGTTTCTTTAATTGAAACCCATATCATAAAATGGAATACCAAAAATTAACTTTCAAAACTAAAGTATGAAACGTAATGGTTACCCAAATTAACTAATCATTGAGTTTCCACATAGGAGAACAAAGGTGAAAATATGGATATGGAAGAGAAATCTAACCATCAAGTTCTGATGGAGAGTGGTAGAGAACATGGCTATGAAAAATCCAACAATCACAAAGCCTTAAATTTGTGATGATCTAAGGTACCATCTAATTCATCTTATGTGAGAGCACTAGGACAACATTTTTTTGTTTTCAATATCATTTCCCTAAAGTAGAAAATTTTGAATTATAAGAAATACTTACTTGATTTTTGTACAATCTCACTGTTGTTTGTGCCTTGTACAATTTCCACTTCATCTCTCAAAGAAATGAAGTTGAATTTTTCTTCTGTGAAGTGTTAACAGATCATGCGATAGAGTGATAGGTCATTCCATCTGTCTCAAACATAAAGTTATCAAAAGTTATATACATAAGTCCATCTATGGTGAGGTTAATTGTATATGATTCCAAAAATGGACTTACACTTCATCTATCATACCACTTAATAAAATAAAACTAGTTTCTACTAACCATGGGACTTCCTGTAGGCCAGTGGTAGGTGATAAAAGCCTGTCGCACTTCGGTTGTGGGTTCAATTCCCACTGCCTTATCCGACGTGACGAGTTGTCGCTCGTCCTATTGGTTGTCCATTTTCTTAAACTATACTATTATAACATTCCAGAAATAATATCGTAAAACAAGTTCTATCCTTAAACAATACTATATGATGTCTAACATAATCCATTACAATATTTAGGCTTATCCAAAATACTTCTATCCAAACTCATAGTATAAAGATAACAATTACTTGAAATGTCATCTACCGAGCATCTGAATGCCATCATTTATCATACGATGTATCTTGTTGGTCACATTCCAAACATGTGAATACCTTAATCATGTATTCTCATGAAACATGAATTACCATAGAACCGTGGTGAAAACAACAGTGTTGTCAAAAGTTAACGCTTTCCACATAATAAAATCCAAAAATTTATATATATACTCAAACCATGATATCACATTTTCCTTATATCAGCCATGAGCTCATCAATACTATAAAACATCTCATTATCTCATTATCCCTTCATTATGTGCATATCATCTACTTTCCAAAAATATATGAATAACCTTTCATGGTTACCAGTACCATTCAACATATACTTTCAAATACTTTAGGAAAAAAATAGTGTTACAATCCTCAGATGTGTCTTTATTCCAGAGTACCATTACCTATACAACATAACTCTTGATAAACATAAATTATTCCATTACCTTCTTAAACCATTGACCAAGCTTCAACACTTCTTTCATCTCATATATCATTTGTAGACTCCTCATCATCATCCATATAAATACTACCCATATGACCATGCTGATTCTCTTCATGAGATTTTCCTTTAGGGAATTGTTTTGCATAATGCCCATACATTCCACATTTAAAACATCCAATCATTGTTGATGTCGTAGCAATACCATTATCCTTCTCCATGGTGTTAACTAAACCTTTTCCTTTACACTTACTAGATTTGTGTCCTTCTTTTCTACACCCAAAGAATCTTCCAGTTCCTTTGAAACATTCTCCTTGATCCCTATTACCACATGATTTACATGAGAGAAATTTAACTTTCTTTCATCTATGATCATCATGAAACTCCAACTTTCTCTAATTATCTGAGTCGGGAAACTTACAGAAGATGATATTATTGATCATATTATGAGATTTCTGATTAGGAATAATAACAATGTTTGGACTTATAAATCCTGTTTCATTTGGTTGCTCATGAAGAATATCATTCCAATGTCCATCATATCCTCCATTATCGTGAATCTTCCTGTTTCCAGCGATTTTCTAAACCCCAAAAGGAATACCGTAAGAGGAAAAAATCATGCTAGGGAAAAGAACATAATAAAAGGGGGAGTACTGTCAATATCTAAAATCTTAGGTTAAATTCTAAGATTGTTACTGTTATTCTAGGACTATATCCTATACGTATACTTATCCTTAGGGACATCCCTAGACATACCTTAGAAATATTTCTAGGGATTTCAATAATGTTTTCACATCCATGTTTCCAAATGGTAACTAAACATTCACTCTGATACCAACTGTAGAGACCCAAAGCTTGATGTACATGGACATTACATTACTTTTGTAGAGTACTTAATACATGACAAAAACAGACGCCCAAAGACCGTATTAGTTTAGTGTCTTTAGAAACTCGGAACGTAATCTTATAATCATGGTGAAAGATCTTTAACATCTCCTATAAAGATCTTCCCCTTTGGTTTTCTTACCTAAAACCTTTCTTTATATCCTGGAGAGAAAACATAAAAAGTGTGAGATCAAATTCTCAGTAATAGAAAGCATATAGAACATAAAACAATCCACAAACATTTGATTGCAAAAACTTGAACATAAAATATAAACATCAAAATCTTGAGCAAAGACATAAATCTTGGAGGTACGTAATGCATATATCATCAAGGAACATCCATCATGATAAATATATCATGGAAATAAAACATTTAATTGTGAAAAACATTAAGAACATGATATTATTTCCATAGTAGCCAAGGCATTGCTGCCAAGACCATCTTAGTGGACAAAGTCCCTTTCTGAATCGAGTTCACTCCTCGTTCCAGTCCTGTATCACTGAACCAGATTAACTTACAATTCCAGCCATGTTTATCTCATGAGATATAAATCTTTACCCAATTAATTGTAGGGAGATATAGGTCCCACCCATCTCATAATGAAATCATTCTTACGTGTGCCACAACATAAACATAAATCATTCATCATAACATAAAAAATAAAATGGGTTTCATAAACATCATCCCATCGTAACGTATAAAACAAATGGATATCATTTAATTATAAGAAATGTGAAACCATTTAAATTGTAGAGAAATTAGACTTGAAAAATACACAAATGAAATAATTCCATCTTATATGGAAAATGGTTTTGATAAAACACTTGATATGAATTCTTGAGGAAAATATCCTTTCTTCTTCAAAATCATTTTCTTTCCAAAAAATGCCATGAAATTTCAAAAGAAAAATATTTTTTTGAGAATAGTCATTAAATATTGTAGAGTAAGCTTCATGAAAATAAGGCATTATGAAACCATAAAAATCAGTTCATTCCGTATAAGTTAAAAAATCATTTTTCTCGTACTTTTGTCGGAAAAGTAAAAAAGTACCTCGTATGGTAAACAAAAGAAATATTCCTTACATACCATGGATTAAAAGTCAAAAAATGGGTAAAACAGACTTTAAACATACATGAAACCATATTTATAAAACATGTAAATGGAGGATAAAAATAACCCCAGTAAATACTTACGAATAATAATCTCAGATAAGAACGAGATTGGAATAATTATCCCTTACCTTATGTCTGATATGCTTCGTATGTACCTAAACTCATGTATAATGATTTAAATAATTTCATTTACTTATTAAAGAATCATATTCATTGTTATGATATCATATATGGTTTACTTATAACTTTATATTACATGTTCTTTTGTAAATTCGATGTAAAAACAGTGATTTTGGTAAAATCGTTCATTTATTTTAGGTGTTTCGACTTGTTGTTCATGATATTATTACTTATATCCTGATTTACATAATTCCAGAATGTAAAAAATGATTTATATATAATATATATTCAGCATATACATATATATATGATATATTGATAAATGGAATGAAATACACCGTTCATGGAGACGGTAGGCCGTACGTACGCATGAATGCTGTTTTCGTTTCCTTATTGAATTGAATGGAAATAAGTAGATGACATACATATATATATATACAAAAATAAAGTATCATTATTCTGTCATATATTTTATTATTATTCATTATATATACTTTATAATCATTCATGAATGGTAAACATGGAGAATGAATCTCATCGCGTCGTGGAGACCGTAGTCCGTACGTACGCAAGAGCGATGATATTATTCCCATAATTGTGGAATTGTATTGAAGTGTATGTATAATATTTCAGAATAAATATCAGTTTACAATAATCATATATATTTATTTATTTACACCATTATACCCATCCAAGTAAGGTGGTGGTCGAAAACAGATTACACCACGGCGTGGAGACGGTATTCCGAACCTACGCACGCGTGGTGATTCCGTTTTCCATAGGATGGATAGAACGTGAAATAGGGTTGTTTCATATTTATAATAAAATTTCATTATATAATTAATAATGATTTTGTTAATTTATAATGAGACAACTAAAGAAGAATAAGTATAAGAAGAAAGAAACTTGAGAGAATTGGAAGAAGAGATTACCTATTCTTCAACGCACCTCCTTTAAGCTTCCTCTTAAGGAAGTAGAGTTGGTCTTTTGAGAAGACCAGAACCTCCATAATGTATCTAGGTAAGTGGAGAAGAGAAATTGGAAAGGTTTTGCCGAGCTTCAAGGCTCAAAAGGGTGTGAAGAGAAGAGGGAAGTGGTGCCCTTTTTATAAGGGATGAGAGGGGCACCTTTGGAAAAACTTAAATTATTATTTTATTATAAAGTGATATTCAATTTTTAATATCTCCAAATTAATTTATTTCATAGCTAAGGTGGGGATGGGTCTAAATAATCTCAAAAAATAGGTTTTATACAAGTTTATGTTACTATTTTAACCTCATCTTTTAGATTTAACTCTAAGTTTAATAATTTAACTTTTTCTGTGTCTTCTTGTTTGCTTACACTATATGGTTAATAAACTTACTATAACAAGACAAAAGAACCCCAAGTGGTTCATTATTAATATATATAACTTTATCTAAGTCATTTTTCTGAACCTTATATTTTTAGGAATATTATAACAATTAATAATATAATATTTTCTAAAAACACTATTTTATGTCAATTTTGAAAATATTTGGTAATTGATTCTTGTGAAAATCATAACAGCATGATTAGTTCGAGAAAAGTTAATTAAATAAATACTAACATGTCATATTAACCTATAAAATTAATGTAATTCATAAAAAGTCTTAAATTACATTTATTTCGGTATTTATAATATCAATTATTTTAATATGTTATTTTTTAGTTAATTACTGTATCACCATTGTTTCAAAAATAAATTAAATTATTAATGTCTAAAAATTATAAATAAAACACCATTAGGTAGGAAAAAGTTTTATCTTTCTAATTAATATTTATAGTCGAATTTATCTAATGTATATCCCTATATTAAAAATGTTTTAGTTATTAAACTTTTATTTTAACTATTTTAACTCTTTTTAAAATAAAATGATAATAAATGTCCTAATCTAATATAAGTGGACCTAAATGATAATATTATATTCATAAGGTTTTTTTGGGTCGAATTATTCTTATCCAATATAATTATGACATGTGTTAGGGTAATAATAATATCAATTTTACCCTTAATTACTCTATTTACTTTTAACTCTGGAAAATAAAAGTAAAAAAGATACCATTCACCAAAAATTATTTTTATCTTATTGAACCACATTTTACTCCTTGGTATTAACCCTGTCTCTCAGATTTTCAAAATTCCATTCACAGAAGCGGTAAAATTAAGTTTTATGTAAATTTTTAAATTCTCCTAGAAGTTGGGTAAAAGACGGTGAAAAGTTCAATAAAAAATTTTATATATCTAAAATTATTATAAAATGACTCCAATAAATTATATTGAACTTATATAGGTATTATGTATCAATTTTTACCTAAAATAAATTTAAATAAATTGAATAATTATTTAAATAAAATTTCGGTTTTTTAAATAGTAACCCAGTGTTTTAACTATTCATCAAAAATTGAAATTTTTCATAAAAATACCAAAAATTCACCCTAGGATAATTTTGATAATCCGAATCTAAAAATGAAATCAATTTTGAAAGATAAAATTTATAAAATTTCAAAAATTGGGTATTACTATTCATAACGGCTAGTTTTTATAATATTTTAAAAACATATCGTTGTTTAGTGAAACTCGGTATTGCGTACAAAACACGCTATCGTGAAAGGTCGCAATTGCGTGTAATGTAAGCCCAGTCCGGGCTACATGTAGTGAAAGCTCTGTTTAGTGTTGCGTATAACATAATCAAAAAAAAGTTCATTTATACATTAAACAAAATCTATACTTAATGTTATGTAGAATAATTTTCACAAAATGAACCTGAAATTGTGTATAACACGAGCCAAGAATATTGTGGCATATACTTCAAGCTAATACGGTGTTGCATATAGCACAAGATAATCTTGGTGTAGCTTACAACAAAAGACATCAAAGAAATTAAAAAGAATAATTCTCATAAAATCTCGGGTTGTTATAGGGCTTCTCGTCAGGTTTCTCAATCCTCTCTTTTGATGGTCCCTCCCATCTACTTGGATCAGAAGGAACAAGAGCTTGTGGACAGATTTCTAGGCATCTCCGTGATAGAATGTAAGCTTGTTGAATCCTATTCTTACCATCGATGGCACCTCATTCCAAAGTTTGGTAATGATCGACCTCAACGGGGGTTTTCTCTACCATTGTTAATTCATATTATCTTTCTAGTGCAGTGGTGATGTCTATCCTTTCTTGGAAGTCCTTTTGTATTCACTTATTCTTGAAGATAGATTTATTTCGGGCATGGGCTAGGGAAGGTCTGTATTGCGGTCACTAGAGGTTTCTCCTTCTTAGGTGCTTTCTTAAAGACCATCGAGGTAAGGACTCCTCTCACATGGAATTATGGATTTGTCTCCTTTTTCTTAAAGATGATTCCTTGTCCCAAAACGACCAAGGCACAAATTATTATAAAAATTTTACAGAAGTATGAAATACGAGATCATATTACAATCTATTTCATGTAAAGAAAGTAAAACATCATGGAGGTCTTCAAACCAGGTAATTCCTTGATTTAAACCCATGTTTTCTAGGCCATAAAGCACTATGTTTGCATATTGATAAACATGTGCAATGATATAGTTTAGATCGATAAGAAAACAGATGCAGCCCATCCAATGGGTAGTAATCGACCATGAAAGATGTATTATGCCATTCCAAATTGCCTCCACGATGGTAGTTGAATCACTTTTAATCCAAAGATTGACCCAACAAAAGCGTTTGGCAAAGGCAATAGCATGAATTAAACTCATCATCTCATCTTCAAGAGAGGTGTCAATGCCACAGCTACCCATGAATCATCTAAGGATCTGACCGAGGTGATTCTTGAAGATAGCACTGCAACCTTCCAGGCCCGATGGTGTAGGATATGGAGTCTACTGAGGTTTCCCAATCCCTACAGTCTGGAAAAGAACAAAACAGTCTGGTTGAGTCTGAACTAAAATCCATAGAGATCCCTTTGTTGGATCTTTTCCTCCCCAGGTGCTGACTATGGTAATATATGAAGTACCAATTTAGGAACCTCTATATTTTCTTCCTCTCAATACCTTAGAGGGATTTGAATATCCTTTTCTTATAAACTAGCATTGTTCAGTTAATTTTGTTTCAATTATTGTCCTCTCAGGCTCTACTCTAGCCCCCCCCCCCCCCCAATGGCTCCCCTAGGTCTTATATACCTCTAGTTATTACTCCTACACATAATTCCTTTTATGTTATAGAAGTTTTTGTGGGGATATTTTCCTTCCACCCCCTACTAAAGGTGGATCGAATGTGGATAAATCCAAGCTTCCTCCATGTTTTATAGAGACTTTTTCCAAATATAAGTCAGTTGATTGTGGGATATTCTTTGGAAAATCTCTTGATTCAGGTATGTAGGATGCACTTTACCTTTCTCAATGATGAATTTATTCATATAGATTGCAAAGGGGCTAGGTTCCTTGGATGAAAGGTTGTTCACTCTTAAAATAATTCAGAATTAAAAAAAAAATCATAGACATTACGGAATAGAATCAATGTTATGAGTCTATCAATAAAATTTCCCAAAGTATTTATTTTGGTCACTACAAGCATTGTTATCCAGTTAATGGGAAGATATGGATTTTCTAGAATGACCAAATCCATGTGGATATTTTAGAAAGATCTAATAAGAACCTCTCTGTTAATATTATCTCTAATAAAGGTCGGTTTCTCTTATCACTTGTTTATGAAAAATATGATCCTACTCAAAGGAAAGAACTTTGATACTCTCTGTCATCTCTCAATAGTGGATCAGATTCATGGTTTTTGGTGTATATTTTAATACAATTATTCATCAATATAAATGTAAAGGGTGTGGTATTTACCCCAACAATGGAATTGAGGACTTCCAATCATTAAAAGATTCCAACCAGCTTCTAGATATGAATTACTTAGGGGATGCCTACACCTGGTGAAATAATCAAAGGGGTAGTAGCAGAATATATCGTCATATTAATAAATCTATAGGAAAACTTTATGTTATTTATAATTTCTCTAGCTCCTCTATGATTCATTTTTTTAGATATCTATCTAACCACTCTCCTTTTCTTCTTCAAGCTAATTATTCTACAGATGAAATAAGGGCTTATTCTATACCAGTCAATGGATGAAGTTAGATGGCTCCAAGTAAATGGTTTTATCGTCTTTGTCGGTTCCTATTCATGGTTTTTGTTGGGTTTATTTTCAAAATAAACTTATAATTCTGAAGAGTGACATTATTTCTTGGTTGTATCTACTCCCCACCCAAAATGTTAATGTGGACATCATCCACCTTAAACCAGAGGGGTTAACTTGATTAGGGGTGATGCCCTTGGCCTCCATTATTTCCACCCGCCTTAGGTTAGTGTGTATTTTTACCTTGTATGGTCACATTTCTCTTTTGGAATAAAAATTGTAATGTTGGATGGAATGTGGACATCTTCTAGAAAGAAATTAATCATCTTAGCCTTTATATCCAGTCCCAATGGGATGATAACTCCTAGTTTCTCTGGTTCGATAAAAAGGCTATGTTGGAGGAGGCCTTAATTAACCTTGAGAATTTGGATATAGAGAGATAAAAATATAAATGGATTAAGGTGAGGGATAAAAGTACTACTTACTTTTCTGCCTATATTATGGAGAAGAAATTTCATAGGAGACTAAATCTTCCTCTTCCTGATGGTTTGATCAATAGTGAAGAAAGTATTGTGGGTCCTATGGTAGTGGAAAATTTTTTATAAAGACCTTAAAGGTAAAAATAATTATCATGTAGGTACTTATCAATCTTTGGGAGTGAATGAATACTTTTTTTATAACATTTATACTTCTATTTTTGACATGGATAACAAAATTATGGGAGCTCTACTGAATAAAGAGGAATTTTTTTAGGCCATTGCGTCTCTAAATCCTAAGATCTATATAGACCCTGCAAGTTTCCCTGGTGCTTTATATTGATATTATTATACTATTATTAAATGAGATGTGGTATGTGTTGTTTTTGATTATTTTATAGGTGGACCAATACCCAGATCCACCTCAGCTACCATTTTAGATCTTATTCCAAAAGTCAATCAACCTAAAATTTTTGGGTAGTTTCATCATATAAGCATGTGTGATGTTTCTTAAAAGGTGTTGTAAATCATCCTAAAAAATATTATTTGTTCATCTTCCTTTACATGTATCTAAAGAGAAACATGGTTTCAGCATAGGTACATGCATTCAAGGAGCTATCATGCTTGCACATGAAATCATTGGGGATAACTATTGGAAAGTGATTGGAACTCATTTAATGATCAAGATTAATATAGAAAAGTATTATGATCGGATGGATTGGTCATTAATTATCAAATTTCATAGAAAGTGTGGTTATTTAAAATAGGTTTGTGATTGTTTTTTCAGGTGATTTTCCTCCCCATGGTTTTTTATTGCTCTAATGGGAAAAATATTTGGTTTTTTTAAATCATCAAGTGAGTTAAGATAAGGTGATCCGATTTATCTTATCCTTTTTATTTGGGCTTAGGATGTTCTTAATAAGAATCCCAATAAGAGTTTTGAGTAAATGTTGATTCATCCTTTTAATGGGAAGTACGTCATTTCTAGCATCTCTCATATTCTCTTTGTGAATGATATGCTATTTTTTAACAATATAAGTGAGAATTCAGTTAGAAACTTCAAGTTTAGTCTCGATGATTATTATAATAAATATTGAAAAAGTTTCAATGTAAATAAAAAGTTTTGTTTTCAATTACAAAAAGTTACATTCTATGAGATCAGGCTAATTCAAGAGAGGAGTGTCTTTTCATCTCAGAGATTTCCTATAGAATATTTGGGTGCTCCTCTTTCTAATAAGAGGGTAAGAATCTATCACTATAATCCCATTGTTTCTAGAATTATTGGGAGGATCATGAGTTGGAAAAGTTTTTTTCTATCCTTTGGGTGAGGATTAATCTATCTAACAGTTTCCAATCATATATTCTCATGCATGTTTGATCAGTGTGTAGTCCCCGAAATGCAGTGATCAAGAAAATTTAAAGTCTTATCAATAGTTTCATATGGGATTTTCATCAAGAAGGGTGTCACCATTGGGATAGTTGTAATTGTATAGAAAAAACATTCCAATAGGGGGAATTAATCTGAAAGGAATTGAATATAATATGTGGAGTTTTCAGAAAATGTTGGTATGGCAGGTCTTATTAGGGGATTCTCTATGGTATTCTTTTATTAAAAGTAAGTATGGGTAATTCCCCACTGATTGGACCAAAAGAAATGAAGGTTCCCTCCTATTGAACTCTTTGAATATAATTATTCATCCAATTATAGAGAATTATCAACGGTTGGGTATAGAGAAATTTATTTTTGGAAACACAACTCGGTTGGCTCCACTCTCTTATTCTCTAGTTGTCCAGTCTTGGACATCATCATTCATCAGGAATGTGCCTATATCTGATTCATTGATGTAGTTATCAGTGAGGATAAAAAGAATTTTATGCATTATATATCTCCTTATGAGGACCATATCAGTGCTTCATCTCAAATTCTCCATTTGGGAAGCTCACATGCTCAGTTTTTCAAAGTATGATCCTTCCCATTTCTAATCATTACACCTTGGGTTCGAATCACCGGTGTAAAGATACTTATCCCAAATATAGATTCATTCTTTGTAGAATTAAAAAAAAATCCATTCCAACTGATGATAACATTAAAATTTTATAAATTTCCCTAGCATCAAAGTGAAAATGTTTCTTTAATTACAAAATGGAATCTGTTTCTCACTTATTCTTCCATAGTGACTCAACTACTCTACTATAGTTTTAGGTTACAGGTTTTCAGTAATCTTATGGTAGGGAGTGTGTTGTGGAAAAATTTATTCAATCCAGTGGGGATGCTTTCATCCTGAATCATTCACAATAAAAGGGGTGGGTGTTATAAACTGCTGCTATTTTCTAGACCATCTAGGACTTTTGGAATGTGGTTATCCATCAGGGTCTTCATCCATCTCTCATATACATCAGGCACAATTTTTTTAGATATTTTATCTTCATTCATAAAGAAATGCATGGGTGTCACATTTCCTTGGAATTTCAACCATTAATCTATAATATTAGATTCATAGGTGACGTTTTTTATGGGAAGAGTAATATTGGTGGGTGGGTTAGTTGGAATCCTCCTTCTTATGGTCTTAATTTGAACACTGATGGTTTCCATCTGCATGGAATTATGCTTGGTGGTGCAGTATTTTTTGATTCCCTCAGATCAATCATACTTGATTTCTCAATGTTTTTTTGTGAGGGATATTCTATTATGGTGGAGTTTTTGAATTTATTTAAATGGATGAAGCTTTTCAAGGATAATTCAATAACATTAACTGAATTGGAATTAGATTCTTCTATTTTGGTTAAAACATTGAAAGGATGGTAGGAGTTCCATTGGAATGTCATTTATCATAACCAGGACTATAAATCATTACTTCATATGGAATTGAGGTTTGATCATACATGGTGGTAGGCTAATATGTTGGATGATTTGTTAGCTTCTTTTGGTAACGAGGAACAAAGTCTTAAGGTGTTCTCTAATCTTGGATCTCTTCCTATTTATTATTCCTCGGTTATGCGAGGGGATTCCCTAGGACTCCATCACTTTGGGTCTCCATGAATTTTTTTCTTTGTCTATTTGTATGTCTCTATTTATTCTTCTTCTAATAAAATATTTCAATTTTCTGTCAGTAGAGTCCCAAAAATAGTTTTAAATTTTAATAAGATATTACTTATCTTCACCAAACAGAAGCTTTGGTTCATAATTTTAAAATAATGGTCTAGAATTAATTATTTAACTACTCAACAAAACCATAGGTCAAAAAACACCCATAAAATGGAATAAAGGCATGTGTTAGGGATATTTTTATGTTCAATCCCATGGTTTTAACTGAATTTTAACTCTTTTACCAAGATGAAAAAAATTTATTATGGTTACTATTCATAATGAAAAAAAATTAAGTTGACATTATTAACTAATATTAATTATATTGATAACAAATATGGAATATTTTTTTTAAAATTAAATTTAAAGAAGTGTAAGGATTTAATTTAAAATGTACCTAGAAAAATACAATGGATAACGGTTTTCGAGAAAAATAAAAAATTTCTTAATTATAAAAATATTTTATAACAAAATACATTATAAAATTTATTCCAATGACTATAATATGATTATTAATAATATAAATGAAATATTTTTACTTTGAAATCATTTTAAAATGAAATTAAACTTTGTAAATTCATAAAATGAAAAGGAAATTTTTAATAAAAATCAGTATTTTTCAATATTCATTGTAAAATCAAGTTTTTTAGAAAAATAACAAAACAATTACTGAGATAATTTTGAAATTATTATTTAATATATGATATAATTTCTATAAAATCTAATTTCTAAATATAGTGTAAATTAATTATAATATTTTCTCATAAAAATAAATAAAAACAAGTTTTGATGAAAATGCATTTTTGAAGATCAAATTGACTTCAATAAATTTGAGTTCTTATTTACTAGTCATTAATCAGTGAATTTTTATTTAATAGGATGATTATATATATATATATATTATAATGTGGTTACAAAAATTCATACCTTCAAATTTAATGCCTATGTTACATTTAAATAATAAATTTTTAACAGTATATCATGGTTCACTTAAAACTCGGTGTTTCATATTAAGAAAGCTATCAACCATAGTATTCAAAATCTTTATGGTGTTATATTCTACCCCCTTAAATAAATTGTTTTATTATAATTTTATCTTGGTTCTCAAGGGCCTTAAATTTAAAAATACCTAAGTTGAAAACCTACAACAAAAAATGGATTAATAACACTTCCTCTTGAAAAGAGGAAAAGAGAAATAAAAAGGTCATCTGAAATAACACATAACTAGGATTCCAAATTGGATAGTGTTAGTGGAATGTGAAAATATATACGTGTATGAAAAATTAATGTTCAAATAAAGATGGAGAGTGATAAAGAATATTAATCATAAGAAACTGAATGATCTTGAGAAATTCAATGACCACAAGACCATAAAAAAGTGAGGTCTGAAGAAAAACCTATGATTCATCAGAACATAAGGAAATAGGAAAACACTTTTTATTCAATATTTTTTTCCCATCATTTATTAAATTATTTACTATTAAGATAGAGAACACAGTAAAATGTACTTAATTTCTTTCTATTTCATAACTATAATTTCATTTCTTTGTTGTGCTTCGATCAATTTTCACTTTATCTCTTACTCCATAAAAGGAATAATCAAAATTAATTTTTCATTCCTAGAGCACTAAAATTAACTTGTAATGAATTATAATATTTATAAAATAAGTACAAATCATTCATCTTTTCTTAAAATATTTACAAAAACCCAAATGATTAGAATAGGTTATCCAATATGGATAAATATTGTTGTGATGAAATAATACATTAATATCCAAAATTCAATAATAAAAAAAAGTTTTGGCATAGATAATTCAGAAAATATATAACCCCATATCCCAAATAGCCTCAATAACTTCAACATTATTGAAATTTTATACCTTAGGTTATCTTATACCCTTTCAATTAAATCCCCCAAAACGTAATAGTATTCTTCCCAAATAATACTTTATGTTAAGCATACCATTGATATATACCTCAAACTAATAAAATTTCTCCCAAAATATCATAAATCACATAAAATTCCCCAAAAATAAAAATTATTTGATTCTATAATATGAGTTCAAAAATAAGCATATTCATTATTTGTCAAATCAATTTTGGGTTCAAGCCTTATGGTCTTTCTGAATGTAATGGCTTGTCGTTTAACCTTTGGGTTGCCCTTTATATAAATATTAATTAATATGATTACTATATCATTCCAAAAAATATGATGAACATCCTCAAAAATAACATTAATCATCAAATCAATTTCTAACCACAAAATTTTTATTTATATACTTTTTTCACAAAATCAAATAATTTTAATTGAAAATTAGTACCATATTATAAATAACTATATTAACACTAAAAGATATCAATAACTTTAAAATTATGTAAACAAAATTTAAAAGTATTATTCATCAAATAACCTTCTCAATACGATATATACTAATACAAAATTTGTATTCCAATAAATGCCTCCCAAGATATCCAAAATCATGTAAAACTCTTATCATATAAAAACTCAAAAGAAGAATTTCTGCCTTTAAACTTATTATCAAACTTATACTTATATACCCAAGACACTTTAGTCCTATACCATATCACTATGGCATTTCATTGGTTTTCATAGGTTTTATTCTATCGTTAAATATAATGGTTTATAAATAAAATATAAATTTACCCTATCATATCCCCTAGGAGTGTTAAACGTGGTGCGCGGTTAGGGAACACTCACCTTACATGAGAATGATAGTCAAGATATATCTGAACAACTATTTTTAGGGTTATTAACCCTAGATTCATCAATTTCAAAACCAAATCCACTTATTATATCCATAAAAAATGAGTTTCTAGTAAAACCACATAATCTTTATCTTACCAAAACTCTATGATGTAATTCTATACTCAGACTTATCCCCAAATCCTATCAAAGTTTTATGTTCCCAAATATATGTTTTCCTAAGTCTGGTTTACTATGTTTCTACTAAACTTTCCCGAATACCAACAATAACAACCCCAAATCCAATAAATCAAAGATGGTGTCTGAATTATTAAATCGACATAAGATTCAGGTATCACATAACCTAGGATCTATTAGTTTAGTAGTCTTTATGAACTAGATACATACATGATTCCAATATTACATTGGAAATATATAATAAATATCATAATAATATATCTCAATTCCTTGATATTATTCATAATATCCTTCTTCATCTCCATGGGAAAGGAAAAAAAGTAAGGATGAGCTCATATGCTCACTAAGGTTTACATACAGTTGAAGCTATCAATAGTAAATAATACATAATCAATATGGTTAGGAATGTAACTAAAAAATGTCATTTATTCAAAAACATGGGAATGAAATGCACTTGTATATAATATCATTATAGTAATCTTGTAATTAATATTAATTGAATTATAATTAAAGGAAATTCACAGTATTGGACATCATGATATCTTTATCATCAATTCCTTTCCCTAATATAGATTAAACTATTGGTATTTATACACTAAAAACTCATTTAATAAGTTTGGCTAACTAGTTTGTATCGTGAGAATTCTTGATGCATCGAGGGGCTACATAGTTATGGGGTCCACCTGTAACATCTCGTTAATTGATTCCGGGTACATTTATCACATTTTTTTGATATCCTTGTGTTGGGGGCTTGTCTTAGGTTGTTTTTAGAGAAATTAAGAAACTTTTGGAGGTTTTCTGGACAGTGAACCGTTAGAGAACAATTTGGGAAAACCATGCATTTTGGACCAGTAAATCATGCACCATGTCTCAGTGCATTATAAGGGGAACATATTTAGAACAAGAAATGAAGCCATCCCCTCCAAACCATTAACCCTTGTAAAAACATTCATGGTTATCTCACTATTATCTTAATCGTGAGTCCAAATCAAGCATCCTTTCCAAAATCCCAGTAAGAGCATGCGACTATAACTAACAGTGTGACCCAACCAAGAAACCATGTGCACAGATTTTTAATCCCCCAAAAAAATTAATTAAAATCTTAGTACCCCCAATTTAACCTTTAATAACTCCCCATTTGACTATAATCTAATTACTTGGATTTTATAGGCTCTCTAGATGATTTCTCGGCTCCTCCAACCTATCCTCTTATGAATCAAAGTATCAATGAAAGATCTTGATCCATCTTTATTATGTGATATCTTGCTTGATTTTGGTTTCCCTATCCTATATTTATCTACCTTTTGAGATTGATGAATCCTCATGTTGTTGATAGATTAGATCTTTGATTTGATGGATCATGATTCTAGGGTTGTTACTTGATCTTCTTTTTATTTGTTCTTCATTGGTGGTTCCCATTGTGACTGTTTATTTTGATCATGTGTTTAATATTAGGTGTTTCCAAATGAATTTAACCTAAAATTGAAATCCTAAATTGATTGATTTAATTGAAATTTGTTTTCAATGGATTGATAAAACCATGATTTGAAATGATTTGATGTTTAATTTAAAAAGGGGAATGAAAATTGTAAAAAAAACCAATTTCAATGGAAATGAAACTATTCATTAAATTTTGAGAAAAAATAATTGATTGAAATGCGTAATTTTTTGATTAAATTATTTGATTTTGAATCTTGAGAAAATTGTCTTAAAATGAATGATGGTTTTAAAGGCATGAATTTGATTAAACCCCAAGATTAGGTTTTGAAATTTATAAGGCATGTTGAACTTGAATTTGGTAAACGAGAATTTGAATGATGAATTTATTTAAAATGATTGATTTTACCATGACTGATTGATTGATTGATTTAAGAACATGTGAGCTTGAGTTGTGATGTTGATTGATTAGTCTCATTAGCCTAAGACTGGGGGCATGTGAACACATACCTGGTACGTGGTTGATAATTGGGTATTGTTAGGATCTGAGACCCTGTAACTAATGTAAGTTGAGGCATATGACCATGGTGCTTATTTTTGTTTGACTTGATTATGCTTCTTGTTTTTTATAGAAATGTTTTATTTATTTCAAGTATTTTAAACAAAGTTTTTATATAATATGTTCATTTAATACTATTTTTTTATATCTTCAATATTTTGATTACAAATTGTGTTTTGGATTAAAATATGTAAATGAACTTCTATTCCTTGTTTTTTTAAATTGCAATCAAAAATGGTTTATTGTTATGTAATTGATTATGTAATTCTTAGTGAGAGCCTAATATCCTTATTAACTCACATCCTACCTTTTCCATTGTGAATTTATATATTTTTTATGTTGGTTCTGGGAAAAGGGAAGGTTCCACATGGAGGTGTTGGATGTGATTAATTATTGGGACTCTGGATTGATGGTTATGATTTATTCACACACAAATTTACCAAAGAGATGAAGTTATAAGTGTCCTTGTAGTCTAGCTTGGGTTCTCGAATCCACTATAACCTAAGAAGATACCTAAGATACACAACCTATGAGATGGATTTTTGGCTATGAAGAGGAAAAATTGGTTTTGATTTTATATGGTTTTAAATAACACTAATAGAATTAAGGAAATTCAAATTAAAATAATGAGTTGATCCTAGGTTATCACTTGGGGTGGATTGGATTAAATTCTTTTTTCAAAAGTTTCACCTTCTTATATTCGAGATTGGTTTATTCAAGAAGATCAAAAATCTCCATAACTTAATGGTTTAATACCAAAAAACCATAATAATAAACACTTATACTCTTGGAGGATCAAATTTATGATCACTCCAAGGTAAAGGTTTGTATTATCACTTGACGTATGTGGCCTTAAAATTCAACAACAACGAAGAAGTTTTAAAATCATCGAATAAAAAAATCTCTATTAAAAGAAGTGATTAGAAATTAATGGGGTGATAAATAACATCCAATACAGCCCCTTTCAACTCCATTGTATCAACCAATAAGTGGGTTACCCTCCATTGATTCTATGGTTTTAATGGAAGCAGAAAGTAGACTCATGAGGGATGAATTGGAGAAGTAAAATGAATAAAATGAAATAATGATCACTCCACTATTGTGTGATAATTTCACAAGGTTTGGTGTGAATAAATTCACACCATGAACCGATGGTGTCAACATGATATAAATAATAAAAAAATAATTGTAAAAGAAGAATTTTTATTATAAAACTAAGGTGAATTGAACAACTTACATGAGAAAGACAAACTCAGGGCAAACAATTCGCAGCATAACATTACAATAAAACAGAGAACCAAAGATTCCCAACTCCTCCACCACCACATCTTTAAATAAGAAATTTTTAAGCCTTTATTCAATACTAAAATATTAAAATTCTTCTCAATTAATTGTGGTAGTCCATAAGTAGGTGGAAATTTGAGGGAGAGTTGATTTTTCCATCCTTGACAAACAATTCGAGCCAACTTGCACAACTTGACAGATGTGTTCAAATGAGAATCTATATGGAATAATTTTGGTAGTACATATAAGACAAAAATTAATATACTGATGTCTCCTGATATCCTGTAAAATTTCATCTGACAATAGTTTATGGTTTATGAGATATGATAAAATGTGTGGGCTATTTTTCTGGGTCGTATAATCTGGCCCAGAATTTTATCTCCAAATTGTTCCACATGAAACTACATTGAAAACTCAGAATTTGATCTTGTAAATATTTTATAAAATGTTAATATTTATGTACTCTATCATCTCACAAAATTTGCGCTTTATTGGGCATCTATTTTGGACCCCATATTCTTATCAGTGGGCTGGTGTCCAATATGCCTTCCCCAGAATTATTTCCTTTCATTGCCAAATATCCCCATCATCCTTTATAAATCCTCCATTGATACCTAAATTAAAAATGTTCATTTTTAAGTGTAGAACCATTTATCAAAATATCAAATTAAAATATGGATAATTATATTCCTTAAAAATCAGATGAATCATTGGGCCTAAATTGGTGTACATTAGGCATGAAGTACACAAATGATGAGAAAGGATGTTAAAAATTAAAATTCACTAACTCAAGCCCATAAGATCAAAAATTAAAATTTAATACCATTAAAATTTAATTAACATATGTGTTTTTATTGGCTAGTCACACCCCCTAACTTGAGATTTTCTAGTCCCGAGAAAAATGTATCTCAACAATATGAAATTCTAATTCCCTTTTCCAAAAACATTTTAAATCATAATGATCACCAAAAAACCTTATACCAAACAATAATGGAACCCATCATAATATTTTAATACAATGTAGTTTCATAAGTAGATCTCAATCCCATGATCATTCTTTTGTTCAAATTCATTTCCAAATTTCATCCAATATCAATTAAGAGTGATGATGTGTTGTACATCGCAATAGACGTGGGGGTTCATCTTTATTCAAGAGGGAAATGATGGAAGTGCTAGGTGGAATCACATTTAAAAATTAAGATGAGTATTCAAATTTTTTTATTGTAATTTTTTTTCAATTTTTCCATGGTAATTGAAATTTCACTCAAAAGAGTCAACCCATGTAGCGAGACTTTGCCGGTGACTCCCAGGCTCAAAGACCTTAGGGAACCAAGTGAAGCCCGCATACTCGGGAATCATCTTGAGTTAAAACAGTAAAAAACAAAGTAAAATTACCACAATTAGAGATAAAATTACTATCTCTGGGCCAAAGAACTATGGAGTCATGATCTCCAAGTGTCGAAAGCCACACATTTGGTCATTTCATTACTCTACGTGAAAAATTATTGTTTTTTTAATTTTATTTATTTTTGAATAATCATATTAAAACTAAAATGATCACCTAACCTATGATATTTATTTGTGGGACCCCATAAACTCAAACTAATACCCCACTGTCCAAAGGACGTGCGTTGTGATCTTTTTTTTATTTGGATGAAAATATAAACGATGAAATTTCACCTTAGATAGCCACAGTTTTCAAAATATATTCTCATGAAATTATACAAGGATTAAAATCAGAATCATGGAAGGCTAAATTATTTGACATAAAAGTAATTTTTTTATTTTATCTCCCCCCCAACTTAAAATAACACTATCCCCAGTGTTTAAAGAAAATAAATTTTAGAAGGGGGTAGAGGTAGAGAATGGGAGTTCAAAAAGGTAATTGAAAACGAGGATCATGGAATGATGTCACCTAGTGGTTGAAGTTGAAATTCATCCTTCTCCCTTTTAATCCCTTGATCTCCATGTCACTCTGATAATTCCCTAGTGGAAGAAAAGAAAACAAAAAAACAGAAAAAAAAACTACATATATATATATATATATTCATGTAATAAAAATGTAAAATATAATTATATATACAAAAATTATATAATAAGGAAGAACAATAAGTTGTAGGTTAGTGGTAAGCACGTGACCCTATCTCCCTTCAGTCCTGGGTTCGAGTCCCCACAGCTTCACCAGTTGTGATGGGGTTTTCCACACAACCTACAATTTTGCCTTTTAATTTTATTATTATTAATTTGTTTAACCTACAAACACATAAAAATAAAATGAACTGATGATACATTGTCTTCTTTTTAAATTTCTGGGTAAGGTATTTCTCAGGGATCACACCATGTGACACAGAAGAATATGACGCTCCCCTTTCATACCCATATATACTCATAATAGAAAAATATGTCAACAGTATATTTTTTATATTATTTTTAAATATCAAAATTTTTCTTTAATCCTTTTTTAAAAAAAATGATTCACAATGATGAAAACCAATGGTAGCCTCCCATGTAGTGCTTTTGTTTAACTTCTCTAGCTCAACTTAGGCCCTTAAATATTTAAATATTTTCCACATCTAAGGTTGGTTCACACAAGTTTTCATCAAATTCATTTTTTTGGAATGGTTCAATGTATGGTTTGACTCTATGACCATTAACCCTAAATATTTGACCTTTGGTGGGATCTTGAATTTCTACAGACCCATGGGGGTACAACTTATTCACAATGTATGGACCTAAACATATAGACCTCAACTATCCAGGGTGTAAATGAATTTTAGAACTATAAAAAAGAATAGGTTTTCCTTGTACAATGTTATTGGTTTTAAGATTTCGAGATTTTTAGGCTTGTACTTTTTCTTTATTGATCCTTGAATTTTCATAAGCCTTCATCCTAAGATCCTCAAGTTCATTGAGATCTAATTTCCTTTTTGTTTCGGCCAATGAGAGGTCATAATTCATTTTCTTAATTGCCCAAAAGGCCTTATGTTCAATCTCTACTGGAAAATGGCATGCTTTACCATAAACCAACCTATATGGGTACATTCCTAAAATGGTTTTATATGGGGTCCAATAGGCCCAAATATCATTTAAGATTTTTCTCAACCAATCTATCCTAGATGGATTAATAGTTTTCTCAAGAATTTGTTTGATTTCTCGATTGGCTAACTCTACTTGACCCTTGGTCTATGGGTGGTAAGAAGTGGACACTTTGTGAAAAATTCCATCTTTTCCATGAGTGCTGAGAATGGACGATTTCATAAAGGAGTTCCACGATCAGTAATGATAGCCCTGGGAATTCTAAATTTTGATAGGATGTTTTCCCTGATAAATATTATCATAGTTTTATGATCATTGAATTTTTTAGGAATGACCTCAACCCATTTGGAGACAAAATTGATAGCTAAAAGGATGTAGAGATATCCCCTAGAGTTTGGGAAGGGACCCATGAAATCGATTCCCCAGCAATCAAATATTTCAACCAATAAGATGGGAGTGAGTGGCATTTGATTCATTTTTTGTGATGGACCCTACTTATCGACACTTAAGACACTTTGAAAATATTTGTAGGACTCCCTTGAGAGGGTGGGCCAGAAGAAATCACACTGAATAATATTATCATATGTTTTCTTAGAGGAAAAGTGACCCCCACATTCCTCGCTATGACAGAATTTAAGGATGGACTCTTGTTCATATTCTGAGACACACCTCTTAATGACAAGGTTAGGACCAGACTTATAGAGTTATGAATCATCTAACACATAGTTCTTGACTTCAAAAAGGAATTTACTTCAATCTTGAGTCCCTAAAAATTTTGGAATGACTCATGTAACTAAGAAGTTAGATATGTTGGCATACCATTGGAAATCACTCACTAAATAGAGGTGCTCATCGGGAAATGAACCAGACACAGAAAGGTGATTTAATTTGTCTTTTAATTCCATCCTACAGAGATGATCAGCTAAAACATTTTCAACACCCTTTTATCCTTGGTTTTGATGTCAAATACTTGTATTAGAAGGACCCACATAATCAGTCTAGCCTTAACATCTTGTTTTTGGAAGAGGTATTTTAGTGAAGAATGGTCAGTTTACACAATGATGGGGGATCCTAAGAGTTAGGACCTAAAATTTTATAAGTAAAAAAACAACAGCAAGAAACTCCATCTCAGTAGTCTTTTATTTTATTTGTTCATCATTTAAATATTTTCTTGCATGAGCAATGACACATGTATTTTTCTCACACCGTTGTCCTAAGACTGCTCCTACAGCAAAGTCAATCACATCACACATGAGCTCAAAAGGAATTTTCCAATTTCGAGACTGGAAGATAGGTAGAGAGATAAGAGTTGACTTGAGTGTATAGAATGATTCCTCATAGCTTTCTATCCATAAAAATGGAGCATCTTTCACTAATAGAGCACAAAATGGTCAAGAAATAGAGCTAAAATTCCTAATGAACCTTCTATAGAAACCAAAATTACCTAATAAAGACCTCACTTCTTTGATATTTTTGGGTGATGGAAGGTGAAAAATGATGTCAACCTTGGATTGATCAACTTCAATCCCCCTACTCGAGACTATATGGCCAAGGAGTAGTCCCTCTTTAACCCTAAAATGGCATTTTTATCCGTATAAGACAAGATTATTTTCTCCACATATTGACAATACTATCAACATTCCTAATACATGTATCCCCAAAGACATAGAATTCATCCATGAAGACCTCTATAAAATCCCCTACCATGTCTAAGAATATTCCCATCATGCATCGCTAGAAGGTTCTAGGGGAATTGCATAACCCAAAGGGAATGCATTTGAAAGAAAAGGTGTCGAATGGATATGTGAATGTATTCTTCCCTTGATCCTCTAAGGAGACCACAATTTGATTATACCCCGAGTACCCAACTAAGAAATATTAGAAGGCGTTACATGTGACTCTCTCAAGGACGTGGTTAATTAATTGTAAGGGGTAATGGTTTTTCTTGGTAAATGAGTTTATCTTCCTATAGTCGATGCAGACTCTCCAGCCACTAATCACCCTTATTGGAAGAATCTCTCCATCTTTATTGGTTATTACTGTGATTCCTTCCTTTTTTGGAACCACTTGGATTGGGCGGACTCACTGACTCTCAACTATGGGATATATGATACCAGCTTTTAAAGATTTCAGAAGTTATTTTCACACTACTTCCATGAGATTAGGATTGAGTCGCTATTATGGTTGAAGAAATGGATTTGAATCAGATTCCAAAACAATTTTATGAGTCTCGATAAGTGGGATAATCCCAGGAATATTAGACAGGGTCCATCCCATGGATTTCTTGTGCTCCCTAAGGACATCTAGATGCATCCTCTCATGATCGGCTTGAAGAGAATAAGAAATGAAAATTGTATGTCTTCCATTTTCTCCTAGGAAGGCATACATAAGTTCATAAGGAAGTTATTTCAATTCAATATCAGGTTGGTTCAAAATTTCAGCAGAATATTGGAAAATTGGATCAAGATCAATTTCTTTTTTTAGAGTTTTAGATAGGATTAATTCCCCACGTGTAGAAGTTTCGGCTACTAGATTGGCATGATCAGATTTAGGGAAGGAATTTGGAGTGGTCTCCATGAATGTGGTTTCCTAAAATATTTCACTAATTGTTGGTCTTAAGATTTCATTATAGGAGCAATCTGAAAGTGATTCAAGCCAATGAGATAAACTTCCTTCATGTGAACAAAGAAAATTAATCTCATCTTAAATTAAACATTCCTTAAATATTCCTTGATGTTCTATGAATTCATTATCAATGCTTCTTATCATATTTAATTCATGAATTTCTTCATCATCCCCTATTTGTGAGCTTGCATTATAGATGTTCAAATCTAGACTCATGTTTCCAAAGTTGATGGTAATGTTCCCATTTCAGGCTCAGATAACAGAGTTGATTGTTGCAAGGAAGGGATGACCAAGGATGATTGGGGTTTGTTTCTTATTTCCTAAGTTAGTATTGTTTTCAAGGATAATTAAGTCACGAGGGTAGATGAATTTTTCTAATTTTACCAGAATGTCCTTTAAATCCCCTTTGGAACCCTAATGCTTCGATTAGTAAGTTGAAGTGTGATAGATGTGGTTTGGATCTCTTCCAGGCCTAACTGGTAGTACACATCATAGGGAATGAGATTGACACTGGCACTTAGGTCACACAAGGATTTGACAACATTGTTCTCTACCAGTTCTACATTGATGTATGGACATCATGGGACTTTCATCTTTTGTGGAAGGGTTCCTTGGATTGTTGTGTTAAGATTTGCTTTTAGAATGACTTGGTTCTTATGTGAGAATTTAATTTTAAATATATAGAGGTCCTTAAGGTACTTTGATTATACAGGAATGGTTTGAATAGAATCGAAGAGCAGAATTCTCAAATTGACTTGTGAGAATATTTCCATCAATGTTTCACTCAATTTAGGTTTAGTTTTCCTCCTCATGCGTTGAGGAAATGGTGTAGGTTGAGGGGTTGTTTGTTGAAGAGTTGCTTCTTTGAAAATGTTATCATGTTTTTCAGTTTTATCATTTGGTTCATTTGAATTTTCATCTATGTTTGATTCTTTAGATGGGTTATGAGTTAATTTTTCAGGTTTCTCAATTAATTTCCCACTTCTTAAAATAGTCACAACCTTTAGTTGGTCATGTGTTGATTGAGTGCAACTTGACTCTCCACTTACTATTTTTTGTGGAATGAATTATGTATTCATGGGTGCCTTTACTATTTTTATGGTTTGAATTTATTGTTTTAGGGAAGAGAATTCTAGTTTCATTCTTTCCATTTGTTTTCACGGTTGTTCAAGTAGGCTTTGTGGAACAGTTTGGGTTGGTGCTTGAGAAGATTGGTTTATCCCAGGGGGATATTTTGGAAGTGGGATGGTTTTTTGAAAATGTAATGTTGGCTATTGGTATTGGATAGGTTGGGTTTAGAACTGGTTATGGGTTTGGTAGTTTTGATGGGGGTAATGATTTTTTCCATGTGTCTGACTAGGTTGTTGTTTATATTTTTAGTGGAAGCCTGGGTGTTCATTATACCTTGGGTTGAAGGTGTTTTGGTATTGAGGCTTTTTAAAGTTAAAAGAATTTAATTGTACTGGGGGTCCTCCAAAAAAACATCCCTGATGGATGGAATGGTTGGGAAGTTGTCTGTCTTATGGTCATGTTTGTCACAAATTGTGCAAACAGGTTCTACAGTTTCGATTTCATGTACTTTCCTAAGGTCTATCTCTTCAACCTTCCTAGAGAGTGCGGTGAGTTTAGACCTAAGGCTTTCCTCTTCTCTAAGTGTATAAATTCAAGTGGTTCTTTGTGTCTTTTTACAATAAGGTGATGTCCCCCATGTTTGGTTTTTTTCAGGAAGGCTTTCCAGATACTTGTAAGAATCATTTGGGGCTTTGTTTTTAAAGGTTCCATTACACATCATTTCAATGAATTGTTTGTTCCCCAGGCCCAACCCTTCATAAAAAATTCGAACATGTTCAGGAATAGAAAAACCATGGTGTGGAACCATGTTTAGGGTGTCTTTTAACCTCTACCATGTTTCACATAATGACTCTCCCTCTTTTTCAAAAAAAATTTGGATTCTTTTTTTAAGTGAAATTGTTTTGTGGTGGGGAAAGTAATTTTTGTAGAATTCTATATGTAATTGGACCCAATAGTTCATGGATTATGGAATCAAATTTTTTAGAAAATTATTAGCTCAATACTTTAAAGAATATTTAATTAGCCTCATCTTATATTATTATAGTTGATGTGGGGGACACATGGTTTCTACAATGTCCTTAAACTCCTTGACTTGAAGGTAGGGAATCTTAGACTCCATTCCTTGGAATGTGGGAAGGTGGTTTAGGACATGGGGTTTAAAGATGTAGTTGGACTATCCTAGGGAATTGTGACTAATACATGAGGGTGAATTGGTCCAGGAAGGTGTGAGGTAGTCATTCATGGTTTGATCGACTGCATTCTCCATGTTTGGGGCTGCCTTATTTGGATTTCCATTTTCGTTTCCACCCGGGTTTATGAGTCGGTTTATTTAAAGACCTTACATTGAAATAGGATAAATTTTTGGCTCAAGAGTATTAGAAAGATTAGAATCTAATGTAAAGATTTCCCTTGGTTTACTTGACTCCCCAACCCCAGGACTATCCACCCTAACTAGACTGTTTGAATTGTCACAGGTGTAGGCGGACATGCGCCAGAAGAAAAAAAACGAGAAAGGGACAAGATAAGAGATCTTGGGAAAGAATAGAAGAATGGGGGTGAGTAAAGAAGTTTTCGGTCTATGTTACTTACTTGGTCCCCAGAAATAGTGCAAAAATTTGATTCACGCTCAAATTTACCCAAGGGATGAAGGTAGAACGTCCCTTGTAGTCTAGCTTGGGTTGTCGAATCCACTGATACCTAAGAAGATACATAAGATACACAACCTATGAGATGGATTTTTGGCTATGAAATGGCCAAATTGGTGTTAATTTTAGATTTTTTTTAAATAACACTAAGATACTTAAGTTAATTCAAATTAAAATAATGATTTGATCCTAGGTTATCACATGGTGGTGGAATTGATGAAATTCTTTTTTTAACGGTTTCAACTTCTTATATTCGAGATTGGTTTATTCAAGAAGATCAGAAAACATCATAACTTACTTGTTATATAACAACAAACCATAATACTAATCACCTATACACTTGTATGATCAAATTTATGAGCACTCCACGGTAAAGGTTTGTATAAGAACTTGAAATATGTGGCCTTAAAATTCAACAAGGACAAAGAAGTTTTAAAATCATCAAATAAATAATATCAATTAAAACAAGTGATTAGAAGTTAATGGGTGATAAATAAAATCCAATCCATACCCTTTATAATCCCTTGTATCAACCCATTAGTGGGTTACCCCTCCATTGATTCTATGGTTTCAATGGAAGTGGAAAGTAAACTCATGAGGGAGGAATTGGAGAAGTAAAATAAAAAAAATGAAATAATGATCACTCTACCGTTGTGTGATAATTTCATAGGGTTTGGTGTGAATAAATTCACACCTTGAACCAACTCTATCAACATGACATGAATAAGAACAAAATAAGAGTATTAGAAGGAATTTTATTAAGAAACTAAGCTGAATTGAACAACTTACATGAGAAAGACAAACTCAATGCTACAAATTCGCAGTATAACATTAAAATTAAACAAAGCACCAAAGATTCCCAACTCCTCCACCACCAATACCTTAAATGGGAATTTTATAAGACTTTTTTTGAGCCTCCAATAGTCCAAGTCTCCTTAATTAATTGTGTTAGGCCATAAGTGGGTGGAAAGTTGAGGGAGATTTCATTTTTCCATCCTTGACAAACAATTTGAGCCAACTTGCATGACTCAACAGATGTGTTCATACGATCATCTAGGTGGAAGAATTATTGTGGCCCATAGAATAAAACAACGAATATAAGTATTTCCCCTGATATCCTGTAAAAGTTTAGCCCACAATAGTTTATTGTTTGCGAGATATGATTAAAACTGTGGGCTGTTTTTCTGGGCCACAGAATCTGGACCATAATTTTATCTCCAAATTGGACCTCATGAAAATCCATTTAAAACTCAGAATTAGCTCTTTTTAATATTTTATAAAATCTTCATCGTGATTTTTTATAGCATCCCACAAAATTTGGGCTTTAGTTGGCCAGTATTTTGGGCCCCACAATCTCATCCGTGGGATGGTGTCCAATCTGCCTTCTCCAGAATTTATTCCTTTCATCACCAAATATCCCCATCATAATTTATGAATCCTCCATTGATAAATGAATAAAAAATGTTCATATTGAAGTTTAGATACATTTATAAAAATATCAAATTAAAATATGGATAATTATGTTCCTTAAAATCAGATGAATCGTTGGGCCTAAATTGGTGTACATTGGGCATGAAGTCCACAAATGATGAGAATGGATGTTCAAAATTAAAATCCACTAAATAAAGACCATACGATAAAAAATGAACATTTAATACCATTAAAATGTAATTAACATATGTTTTTTATTGTATAATCAATGATCATAGGAGCTATGGTCCACTTCTTACATAGGAATTGTGATACATTTTCTTGATAGATGTTTCATTGTCCTTTGGATTATTTTTTACCTTGGGATGTTTACCTATATGATTTTGGTACTTTTCTCCTTGAGGATTGATTGGAATACTAACTTATTATCCTTTTAAATTTATCTTTTATATTATTCCTATGGTAAAAACCATTCCTTTTGATGTTTTTATGATTCAAAGTGATAGTTTCCATATTTTTTGGATTGGGAATTACCTTCAGGATATGTTATGTATAGATAAATTATTAGTGTACCAAGGTATTCATGTTGTTTCATGAAAAAAGAGTATTATAGGTCGTTTGAGTATCATTCCCTGATGTAGATATGTATTTTGGGATTTCCTGGTAGACATGAGGTAGGATTAGTGGGACTTAGGTTGTGGTTTTGAGGGTGTATCTGTATAACTCTCATCATAGCGAGCCATAGGTCACCATGGGTGTTTAGGAAAATTTTTCTTGAGGAATTAATTGATATGACTCTAGTATTTTTCCAAAACATGATCTTAGTGTTTTGAAATCCTATAATTCTGAATTTTGATTAATATAATTGAAGTTCCTATATCTCTTGATTGAGTGGATGATCTGAGTATAGTTAAAGAAATTTTTCATGTTTCCTATTGATGTTGTGTAACATCATTCCTCTAAGGATACGTTTGATTAGGCCATAAGAGGAATCTATTAGTGAAACATAGTTATTGAATCCTATAGTTGACCAAACTTTTATTAAGATAATATTTCACATTGTCCAAGTTCTGGGACAGATAGAAAAACCAATTTCCATTCAGGCTCTAGTAGTGGAATCTAGAAAGTATGAATCTAGAGATCATTATCAAGAGTTTCTCTAGGATAATTCACTAGTTTTAAAATGATACACTACTGGAAAAACGACTTATACCCACGGTTCAAAACCATGGTTATAGCCTCCAAAACCGTGGGTATAGGCTATACCCACGGTTTTGGGAACCATGGGCTGGAACGACGTCGGTATAGGGGTCTCAACCTATACTCACGATTTTGGAGACTGTGGGTATAGGGGTTTCAATTGTGCACCACGGCTATTCCATCGTGGCACACAACAAACCCCACGGTTTTGAAAACTGTGGGGTATTTAAATTTCAAAAAACCCTCAGCAGGCTGGATTTGAACCAGCACTCCCGTCGCGCCTTACGCTGCGCACCAGCAAGGAACCAACCGAGCTATATATTCTTTTTGTCATATAATTATATAATAATGTATATATATTCGTTTTATCTGCGTGGGGTACTAAAAAATCCAGAAAAGTGCATCCAAGGGGTTTCGAACCCTCATCACATGTTGTAACTCCCGCCCGCGCACCTACAACGCACCAACCGGGCTACGTTTTTCTATTGTTATTCATATATACATATACATATATATATTAATATAATCTAATCGGATATTTAAATTCAAAAATTGCAGACTACAGGAATCAAACATGAGTCACGGCAGCGCCTCCACTAGTGACCCACCGAGCTATAGGAATGCTGATTATATAAATTTATATTTTTATAAATATATTAAACTAAACCGTGAAAAAATATTTTTCCCACCAAATTTTTTTTGTGTCCCGCCTAATTTGAATTCCCCGCCATAAACTATACCCACGGTTTTGGAGAACCATGGGTATAGATATTCCAAAAAAAACCTGTTGGTTGGAGTGGATACTCATGGGGGTGAATTGAGTTCCAATTAAAATTTCTGTTTTAAAACATTGTCTTAAAAGCCCCCAAATAAAATACTAAATTAAACTGTAGTGAATTTATATCAAAGTAAGGGTTCAGTTGGGTTCTCAAGGGATTGATTATTTCCTAGTTAATCAAAATAGAAAGGTTGATTAACTTTTGAAACCAACTTACTGATTTACAACTAATATAAACACTTGAGAATTTAATTATCAAAGTGACTTTAAAATAGTTTTGGTTTTAAAGAAATTATCAGTGGAATAAAGAATAAGTTTGAAAGATATAGCGTAGTAGATATAACCAAGAGGTTCAGTCTCAAGCTAAGACTTAGTCTTCTCAACAATTTGTATAAAGGTGATCCACACCCTGGATCGGGGATTACAACAGTTTACACCTGTCCAGGTCCCAGACCTCTACCACTGTTATCCGTGGGAACAGAAACAACAGCAACCAGTTGTCCAGGTCACACGACCTCTACCACTATCCCAGTGGGAAATAAAAGAAGTAAGAGTGTTGAGCGAGGATTTACAAATCCTTCAGTTAAAGCACAGGAGACAGTGTGTGTGAAAAATACAGCAGATAACACACACTGCTCAATATGTAAAAAGATAAATCACAGAGAAAATATTTAGAGTTTATAAATGGCTCTAGTGATTGTCGTGCAGTTATGGACTCCTTAGATTGATCAGAATTCTCTCTGATTCCACTTCTGGTTTTTGTCTGGAAAACAGAGTATTGTATGTTTCCTTGACTTCCAGGTTCAGAGATAGAGAAGAAGTAGTTGATGAAGTTCTTGTTTTATGTTCTCGTTCTCAGCTCTTCACTGGTTAGCATTGATGAAAGAGTTCCTTGTGTAAGTTCATTCGTCTCTTTGCATTCACGCTCGGTTGTTCTTCCAGCACACCTTGTCGTCTGTATCTCTCATGTATTCGTCTATATGGCTCACGCTTTTCAATAGCACATCCTTACTTTATTTAAAGCACGTTCTCCGGCAAACGATGATTTATTTTTGTAGGTACGAGGTACGGTTTCCTGACATCCAACAGCACACATTAAATAAATGTCAGTGTATTAAAATATACCTGATATGACCGTTGGTTAGATTAAACAAAGATAAAGAAATTAAAGCAGTGTCGGGTTCTGTCTCTGGAATGGTAGCTCTTGATATCGGTAGACTTGTGTTACAGTGGGTGTCTATAGGTCTGAGTATCGGTAGACATTTGTAACGGTAGACTTGTCTATCGGTAGACTTGATGTATTGGTAGCGGTGGACTTGTAACAGTAGCAGTGGCTCTGCCTTTACCAGTAGCGGTAACTCTTTATCGGTAGCTGTGGCTATGCCTTGTAACGGTAGCGGTATATCTCTATCGGTAGCTATGGCTCTGCCTTGTAATGGTAGCGGTAGATCTCTATCGTTAGACTTTGCATAACGGTGGACTTCAGCATATCGGTAGCTGTCAACTTTGCTGTAGCGGTAACTGTCGACTTCATTGTATCGGTAGCTCTATCATTAGACTTTAATATATCAGTTTTTGTGAGCTGTAATGGTTGCTAGCTTGTAACGGTAGCTATTTGTTCTGACGGTAGCTAATGTCTAACGGTTGCTCTACTCTGTATCGGTAGCTAGTTTGTAATGGTAGCTGAAAACTGTTTGAGCATTCACTTGGCAGAATGAGTTAACTCTTAGTAAACATATATTTGATAATTCAAAAGACTTAATTTAATCATAATGAAGGTAACAACATATATTAAATTATATTTGGAATTTATTAAGCATAATCAAGATACAAAGAAAGAATGATTGGGATTATCAAAACACAATAAAGCAACTTAATTCCAGAGGGTTCAACAATCTCCCCCTTTTTGATAATCACAAATTTTGCCAAAATAAAGTAATATCAGAGAAAGAAAAGTATATCAAATTATGATATCAACAGTATAGTATCAGAGAAAAAAAATCAAAGTATGTTATCAATAGTATAGTATCATGGAAAAAAATCTCAGGAATTGATATAAAAAAAATAGTATCAGAGGAAAAATATGAAAACAGGAATATATTAAGAAATAATTTAGTATCAGAGGAAAGCACAAGCAAGATTATTTGGTTTGCATATTCCTCCCCCTATCAATTTAACTACCGGATTCTCCTCCAAAGTAGTGATTTTCTCCCCCTTGGTCCCCTTAGGTGAACAACATTCTCTTTCTCTCTCTCTGGGTACAGGTTTCCAATAAGTTCTCCCCCTTTGTGATTAATAAAAAGGAGGGTATCAGAGAACAGAGAAGGACTAGGAAAGAAAATATACAGAGTAAAATAGACAGTGAAGAGAGGAATAAATTATTGGATTTATAAGAAAAAGATACATTTGGGAAAATCAGAAAAGTACAAAAATACAATGAATCCCATCAAAAAAATGAAATGGAGCTAAAACTACTCAATCATCCTCTTGAACAGGTGTCTTTCCCTTGGGATCAGCAGAGGGTGTAGAGGTAGAGTCAACAGGCTTGGGAATTCCTGAAAGAACCACTGGTGGATCAGCAACTGATACAGTACCAGATCTATAATCTGTCGCTCTCTAAGGGATCAAAAGTGTCAAGCTCCTGATGGCCTGAACTGGAGTCAGTTGAGGAGTACTCCCAGAGGCAGATGGTGGAAGGGAAGGTGGTATAATAACTAGCTAAGCATCCACATGTGGGAAAGGCAGCAATAGATTCATGAAATCCATGATGATGCTTCCACCTCTCTCCATAGAAGATACAAAATCATCCCTGTTCTCAATAAAATTATCTAAAGCAGGAGTGAGCTCCCTAAGCTTACTAACATGTTCTCTGAAGGCTTGGGTAACTAGAGGTAACTTCATATTCTCAATCAAAATCTTGAAATGATTTGTCATTTGGTGCTTGGTATAAACCTTTTCAAAATAAGCATCCACCTTATTTTTGATTGCCTCTTGAGAAGCAGTAGCTTCCCGCAGGTGATCACGAACAAAACTACTAACTTCCCTAGTGGTAGTAAGAATCTGAGCATCTGATGCACCATAGGGACTGGCCTTAGCCAATTCTTCCTGAATAATAGTGTGGATCTGGTCAAGGTTCATACTTGTGTTGGATGAGGGGAGAGGTTTCATTGAGAAGGCCATTTTCTCCTTGAAAGAGTGAGTCAGACTACTAACCACCTTCTGAAAAAGTTCATCCTGACTGTCCAGATGTTCTTTAACTGACTTCTTAAAGGCCTCAAAAACTTCCACAAACTGTTTGACCACTTCTTTGATATATCAAATGTCAGAGTGCACTTGGGTTTGAGAACTGTTCAAAGTAGTCAATGAAGCAATTGATTGTCTAAGAGCAACTACAGATCTTGTCCAACGCTCAATCTGAGTGTGGCACACCTTAAGTTCATCCACCATTTCTTTCACAGGACTGGACACACTACATCCAATGGATAACTCAAGGGATTTCTCCATGCTTTTCATCTCTTCAACCATACTTTTCTTCATATCTTCCACTGATTCTCTTATTACTTCTATCAAATTGGCTTTTAAAGACTTAAGGTTCTCCTTGGTTGCCACATTTTCAGCCACAGTAGTTAAGGTAACTAATTCCTTTTGGGGTTGGTCTTCCTCATCAGAATCGCCTTAAGAAAGTCCAAGAATCATATATCCAGGATCTGATGTCCAACCTACAATGTCATATGATAGTGATACTGAGCCAAGATTCTCTCCTTCACTTGGAACATTCTCCTGAGGTATCTCTTCCAACTCTTCTTCCTGAGGTAATTCTGCAATTTCCTCTACAATTACAGAAGATTCAGTATCCATTTGTTCTAAGTCATTAATGACTCTCTCATCAACAGGTGTTGCTGCTATGTCTTCCTGATCAGGCACTATCCTGGACGTACTGACTATTAGAGGACTCAAACTGATCTCTTTTTCAACATTTTCCTCATCATCTGCTTCATCATCATCCTCCATTTCTCTATGATTAGATTCGGTTGTCTCATCCTCCTCAGAGGTGTCATTTACAACATATTGGCATGATTCTTCTCCTTCTTCTGTAGTCTTTGAATCATTGTCCTTCAAGACAGTTTCTCTCTTTGTTAGTGCTTTTGGAGGGCTAGTTGCTCCATAAGAAATAACTTGATGCACAGGACTAGGGGTAATTCTAGATCTCCTCCTTTCTCTACTTATGTCTCTTCCTCCTCAGCTTCATCATCACTATAGACCGGTTCTAGCTCATCTTGTCCAAGACCAGGATCTCTCACATCCTTTTGTCTAGACGGATGATCCATAGGAGTGAACTTCTCATAAATTTTTCCATCATCATTTACCCATGATTTCTTCCAAGGATTCCAGCTGACTTTGATGTATTTACAGATAGTTCTTGTAATACGAAAGTTATCCTAAACCACTTCCAGCTCATCCTGAGGTCCAGCTACCTCCTTCAGCTTCAGCATCACAGAAATTAGATTTTAAAAAAACAAGGCATTTGATTTTGATTTCGGTCTAGTCGTCTCTTCCACTTGAACCATAATCAATCTACATAGATTGATTCTCACATTTTACTTCAGAAAATGTAACAGATATATGTCTTGGAATCTTAAAGTGGTGAAGTCTCTTCTTCTCGGACTAACAACATGCTGAATAAGTTTAAATAACAGCTTATCTTCTCCTTCCATCTCTGCAGCAATCACCTTTCTAGGGGTCCCATTCCCTGTGAGTTTCAGCAAAGCATCTTCATATTGAAGCATGTCACTAGTCAAAGGTAAAGACTTGGAATAATAAGTAAAATCGCCCTCATGAGGAACTCTCAAGTTCTCAGCCCATTCTTCTGAAGTAAACAATACTTCCTGACCATTCACATATGAAACGATTCTGCTTTCTTCTTCAGACTTTTCAAAACGAACGAATTCGTAGAACTGTTTCAACAGTCCTGGATAAAAAGGTCCGTTGTTATTCGCAAAACATTCTACTCAGCCTTGTTCTTGTAACACTCTAAGAACCAACGACTTGCTTTCCATCAGCCATTCTGCACACACCACTTTTTCAAAAACAATCTTGCACTTCGATAGGTGTGGGTTTACTGGTCTTCTCTGAGCTACACTTCCACTACCACTTCCACTGGCATCAGTACTAGCTACTTTTTGTATCTTCACTTCCGGCACTTCACTTCCATCAGTCATCTGAGGTCTCTTGACACGGGCCATTACAGATTTGAGGCTAGGGTTCTGAAGGTCGATAGGTTTAGGTTTAGGAGAGCTCAAGAAGACAGGTTCGCGGTGAGATTGAGTGAGTCTAGTTTGAGTTTTAATGTAATTTAGGATTCATAAATCACATAAATCATAAATAAAATAAAACGGTTCGATGACTCGGCTTTACAGAATAATACAGCGCACAAATGTACCGGTAAAGTCTTTTAACGGTAAGGTCTCCCTAACGGTGTGGTCTCCCTACCGGTGAGGTCTCCCTAACGGTGAGGTCTCCCTAACGGTGAGGTCTCCCTAATGGTGAGGTCTCCCTAATGGTGAGGTCTCCCTAACGGTGAGGTCTCCCTAACGGTGAGGTCTCCCTAACGGTGAGGTCTCCCTAACGGTGAGGTCTCTATAACGGTGAGGTCTCCCTAACGGTGAGGTCTCTATAATGGTTTCAAGGGTAAGTTATCATTCCTAATTCATGTTTGATGAAACTTAATCTTTCTGAACTTAAAGGTTTAGTAAAAATATCAGCTAATTGAAGTTTAGTGCCTATGAACTCAAGTGTTATATCACCTCTTTGATAATGATCTCTTAGAAAATGGTGTCTAACATCAATGTGTTTGGTTCTAGAGTGAGACACAGGATTCTTAGAGATATTAATCACACTAGTGTTGTCACGGTTGATTGAAACATGTTTAAAGTCAAATCCATAATCCAGTAGTGTGTGTTTCATCCACAAAATCTATGCACAGCAACTACCAGCAGCGATGTATTCTGCTTCAGCAGTAGACAATGCAACTGAGTTCTGTTTCTTACTACACCATGATACTAGGGATTTTCCAAGTAAGTGACATGTTCCAGATGTGCTCTTCCTATCTAACTTACAGCCAGCAAAATCATCATCTGAATAACTTGTTAAATCAAATGATTTTCCTTTTGGATAAAACAAGCCAAAATTTACAGTATACTGAAGATATTTAAAAATCCTTTTAACAGCAAGAAATTGTGATTATTTAGGATTAGCTTGAAATCTTGCACACATACATACACTGAACATAATATCTGGTCGACTAAAAGTAAGATAAAGTAAACTCCCAATCATGCCTCTGTAATTAGTTTGATCAACTGGTTTCCCAGATTCATCAACATCCAATTTACAGGTGGTACTCATAGGTATATCACTTTCTTTAACACTATCCAAACCAAAACATTTTAATAAATATTTAGTATATTTACTTTGATTTAAAATAATTCCATCTTTAGTTTGAAATTTTTGAAAACCAAGAAAATACTTAAGCTCTCCCATTAAGCTCATTTCAAATTCATTTTTCATAACCTTTGAAAAATTAGTACATAAAGAATTTTTAGAAGATCCAAAAATAATATCATCAACATAGATTTATACTATTAATACATCTTTTCAAATTCTTTTTATAAAAAGAGTGGAATCAGCAATTCCTTTTGAAAATCCTTTTGAGATAAGAAAGTTTGAAAGTCTTTCATACCAAGCTCTTGGAGCTTGTTTTAAACCATATAAAGCTTAAAAAGTATAAAAACATGATTTTAAAAATGAGGATTTGAAAAACTAGGCGGTTGTTCTACAAAAACATCTTCAACAATAAAACCATTTAAAAAATCACTTTTCACATCCATTTGATATAACTTGAAATTCATATGTGATGCATAGGCAAGTAATATCCTAATAGCCTCTAATCTAGATACAGGTGCAAAGGTTTCCTCATAGTCAATTCCTTCTTCTTGATTGTAACCTTGTGCAACTAGCCTAGCTTTGTTTCTAATGATGTTTCCAGATTCATCAACTTTGTTTCTAAACACCCATTTTGTGCCTATGGTGACAGTTTCCTTAGGTCTTTCTACTAATTTCCAGACTTTGTTTCTTTCAAATTGATTTAGTTTCTCTTGCATAACCATTACCCAGAATTCATCATTGATAGCATCATTGATATTTTTAGGTTCTAGTCGTGACAAGAAGGCTTGATGTTCAACCTGATTTCTGAGAGAAGCTCTAGTCTATGTCCCTCTATCAAGATTTCCTACAACAGCATCTAAAGGATGGTTCTTTAGAATCCTAGTTGGTCCTGAAAAGGTAAGGCTAGAGATTTCAGGTTCATCAACAAGTTGAGGTTCAACAGCAGCAGGTTCTAGAAAATTTCCAGAACTGGATGTTTTAACTACAAGCCCACTGTCATTATCATTAGGGTTAAAAATAGAGAGATCATATTCAATATTTGCAAGAGAGGTCTTAGGTTCATGTGGATCAGTTTCATCAAATTTGATGTGAACAGATTCTTCCACACATTTGGTTCTCTTATTAAACACTCTATAGGCTTTACTAGAAATAGAGTAACCTTGGAAAATTCCTTCATCACTCTTGGATGAAAACTTGTCATGATTATCTTTAGTATTAAGAATAAAGACTTTGCATCCAAAAACTTTTAAGTAGTTAACCTTAGGTTTCCTATGGTTCCACAACTCATAAGGGGGTCCTCTTAAGAACGGGTCTAATCAAGACTCTATTAATAACATAACAAGTTGTATTTACAGCTTCAGCCCAAAAATAAATAGGTAGGTCATACTCATTAAGCATAGTCCTAGCAATTTATTGTAGGTTTCTATTCCTCCATTCTACTACACCATTTTGCTGGGGTGTCCTAGGGGCAGAGAAATTGTGACTATAGCCATTGTGTGAGCAGTAAGATTCAAACTCATGATTTTCAAACTCACGGACATGATCACTTCTCAGATTTTTAATCTTATGTCCACTAAAGTTTTCTACAGACTTGGAGTATTTTATAAAGCAAGAACAAGCTTCACTTTTGTGAGTTAGAAAATATACCCAAGTATATCTAGAAAAGTCATCTACAATAACATAGACATAATGCTTCCCATTTAAACTAGAAACTCTAGAAGGTCCAAATAAATCCATGTGAACCAACTCGAGAGGTTGAGAAGTTGACACTTCTTTCTTTGATTTAAAATAAACTTTGTGTTGCTTTCCCTTTGGATAGGGATTACAAACTTTGTCTACTGGAAATTAAAGTTTGGGTAGGTCTCTAACTAAGTTCTTCCTAGAAAGTTTTCTAAGTGAATGCACATTTCAGTGTCCTAATCTTCTGTTCCAAAGCCAAGACTCTTTATGAAAATCATTTAAACAAGTAATATTTTGCTTAGCTAAAGAATTTAAATCAACAGTATAAACATTTTCATTTCTGAAAGCAGCAAACACTAAAACATTTTTAGAATTAAAAACATTGAAAGAATCATTTTCAAATTTAACATAAAAACCATCCTCACATAATTGAGAAATACTTAACAAATTGAATTTAAGTCCATCAACAAATAAAACTTTAGAAATCAATACTGAGTCATTGTTACCAATCTGGCCTAAGCCGATGATTTTTCCTTTTGAGTTATCACCAAAATTGACAAACCCTCCATCAACTATGACTAAGATTTTAAATCATGATAAGTCTCCTGACATATGTATTGAACATCCACTGTCCAAGTACCAGGTCTTTTTACAGGAGCTCTTTAAGCAGGTTTCCTACTAAACATATTTAAACAGGAAATGATTTTGGTACCCAGATTTTCTTGGGTCCAGACAGGTTAGCCAATAACACTTTAGGTACCCATATTTGTCTAATGGGTCTCATAAAATTTCTAGAATCAATAGATTTTGAAAGATAAACCTTATTAGATCCATAAAAATGAATATAACTAGTTGAAGCATAAGAAGTTCCAGAGCTAGCTACATTCTGTCCAGATTTAGGAATGAATCTAGTTTTGGTAATTTTCCTTTGTCCAGGTTGGTATCCTATACCAGTAGTGTATCTAGGTGCAATTTGCTTACCTAGAATTTGAGTAAGAGTATCTTTACCATTGGTAAATTTCTCTAAGTCTTTCTTGAGTTTCTCATTAGACAATTTTAGTTCAGTATTCTCTTTAAGAAACTGATCATTCTTTTCTACTTCAATATCCAGATCAGATTTATGTTTAACAGTTAAAGCATACTGTTTCTTTAAACCTTTGTATTTGTCTTTCAGCTCATTACAGGTTTCTTCTAACATATCACAATATTCAAACAGTTCAGATTTAGACATGTTATCACATTCAGAATCATCTCCAGAATAATATGAATTAGAATCAGGAGTTTCTGAAGTTACCTCAGAAGTGTTTTTCATAAAACACATGTTCGCCTTGTTTCTGTGTTCAGTTTCAGAAACTTCATAGTCACTAGAACTGTCCTCAGAAGCACTCCATGTAGCCTTCATGGCTTTCTTATACTTTTTATCCTTGTATTCATACTTCTTCTTATATTTCAGCTTTGGACAGTCCGCTTTTATGTGTCCTTTCCTTTTGCACTCATAACAGACAACTTCATCTAATTTATCAGGCTTCTTCCAATCCTTTTTCCAATTTCCTTTGTTGTCATACTTACCTTTGTAGTTTGACTTTCTGAAAAAATTCTTCCTATAAAATTTTTTAAACCTACTAGCAATGTGAGCCATCTCAGCATCACTATCAGAATCACTCTCACTGTCTTCACAGCTTGAATTTTCATTGATATCTTGAATCTTTTCCTTATCCCTATTCTTTGAGGTTGTAGTTTTGAAGGAAATAGACTACCTTCTAGGTTCATCATCTTCTTCTTTTTTAACCTTGAGTTCTTCTTCATACATCATCATCTTTCCAATTAGTTCCTTGACTGGCAGTTCTCCAATGTCACATTATTCTCTAATGGAGACAGAGGTTCCTCTCCATCTTTCAGGTAGACATCTCAGAATTCTCATGATTTGTTCCTTTGCTGGAACATCCTTTCCCAGAGAAGTCATTGTGTTGACAATTTCATTGAACCTGAGATACATATCAGAAATGGGTTCATCAGGCTTCATCTTAAAGTTATCATACTTAATAGTATAGGTATTCAATCTCATCTCCTTAACATTAGTTGTTCCTTCATGAGAAACAGCTAAGGTATCCCAAATTTCATATGCAGTTTTACAGGCAGATATTCTATTAAATTCCTCATCTCCTAGAGCACAGTACAAAGCATTCATAGCTTTACAATTATTATTTTAGGCTGTCTTAGTAGCTTTATTCCAAGTAGATCTAACAATATATGGTATTTTGTATTCAGATTCTATAGCAGTCCAAATATCAAAACCCATGCTCTCTAAATGAATTTTCATCTTGATTTTCCACTGAGCATAGTTGGTGCCATTGAAAAAGGGTGGTCTATTTGTAGCAACACCTTCAACTCTATTTTCCATGATAACTAAATTAAAGCAAATATTTTAAAAAGATAAAAATTTAGAAATAACAGAAATTTTAAGAACATTAAAATACAACTAAAATCACAGTTGAAAAACAGAGTACTTTAGAAAATATTTTAACAACCTTTGATACCAAATGTTGGTCGAAGTGGATACTCAAGGGGGGTGAATTGAGTTCCAATTAAAATTTCTATTTTAAAACACTGTCTTAAAATCCCCCAAATAAAATACTAAATTAAACTGTAGTGAATTTATATCAAAGTAAGGGTTCGGTTGGGTTCTCAAGGGATTGATTATTTCCCAGTTAATCAAAACAGAAAGGTTGATTAACTTTTGAAACCAACTTACTGATTTACAACTAATATAAACACTTGCGAATTTAATTATCAAAGTGACTTTAAAACAGTTTTGGTTTTAAAGAAATTAGTAGCGGAATAAATAATAACTTTGAAAGATATATCACAGCAGATATAACCAAGAGGTTCAGTCTCAAGCTGAGACTTAGTCCTCTCAACAATTTGTATAAAGGTGATCCACACCCTAGATCAGGGATTACAACAGTTTACACCTATCCAAGACCAAGACCTCTACCACTGTTATCTGTGGGAATAGAAACAACAGAAACCATTTGTCCAGGTCACACGACCTCTACCACTATCCCAGTGGGAAATAAAAGAAGTAAGAGTGTTGAGCGAGGATTTACAAATCCTTCAGTTAAAGAACAGGAGACAGTGTGTGTGAAAAATACAACAGATAACACACACTGCTCAATATGTAAAAAGAAAAATCACAGAGAAAATATTTAGAGTTTAGAAATGGTTTTAGTGATTTTCATGCAGTTCTGGACTCCTTTGATTGATCAGAATTCGCTCTGAGTCCTCTTCTGGTTTTTGTCTATAAAACAGAGTATCGTCTGTTTCCTTGACTTCCAGGTTCAGAGTTAGAGAAGAAGTATTCGATGAAGTTCTTGTTTTATGTTCTCATTCTCAACTCTTCACTGGTTAGCATTGATGAAAGAGTTCCTTGTGTAAGTTCAGTCGTCTCTTTGCATTCACGCTCTGTTGTTCTTCCAGCACACCTTTTCGTCTGTATCTCTCATGTATTAGTCTATATGCCTCACGCTTTTCAGTAGCACATCCTTCCTTTATTTAAAGCACGTTCTCCAACAAAAGATGATTTATTTTTTCAGGTACGAGGTACGGTTCCCTGACATCCAACAGCACACATTAAATAACTGTCAGTGTATTAAAATATACCTGATATGACTGTTGGTTAGATTAAACAAAGATAAAGAAATTAAAGCAGTGTCGGGTTCTGTCTCTGGAATGGTAGCTATTGATATCGGTAGACTTGTGTTACAGTGGGTGTCTGTAGGTATGAGTATCGGTAGACATTTGTAATGGTAGACTTGTATGTCGGTAGACTTGATGTATCGGTAGCGGTGGACTTGTAACAGTAGCGATGGCTCTGCCTTTACCAGTAGCGGTAAATCTCTATCGGTAGTTGTGGATCTGCCTTGTAACGGTAGAGGTAGCTCTCTATCGGTAGCTGTGGCTCTGCCTTGTAATGGTAGCGGTAGCTCTCTATCGTTAGACTTTTCATAACGGTGGACTTCAGCATATCGGTAGCTGTCAACTTTGTTGTAGCGGTAACTGTCGACTTCATTGTATCGGTAGCTCTATCAGTAGACTTTAATGTATCAGTCGCTGTGAGTTGTAACGGTTGCTAGCTTGTAACGATAGATATTTGTTCTAATGGTAGCTACTGTCTAACGGTTGCTCTACTCTGTATCGGTAGCTAGTTTGTAACGGTAGCTGAAAACTGTTTGAGCATTCATTTGGCAGAATGAGTTAAGTCTTAGTAAACATATATCTGATAATTCAAAAGACTTAATTTAATCATAATGAAGGTAACAACATATATTAAAGTATATTTGGAATGTATTAATCATAATCAAGATACAAAGAAATAATGGTTGGGATTATCAAAACACAATAAAGCAACTTAATTCCAGATGGTTCAACAAAACCAATACCCACGGTTATCCAAAACCGTGGGTATAGGTCTTCGAAAAATACCCTATACCCACGGTTCTCAAAAACCGTGGGTATAGGTGAACCTATACCGACGGTTTTGGAGAACCGTGGGTATAGGTTCACGTACTAACCCTATACCCACGGTTTTTTTCAAAACCGTGGGTATAGACCTATTTTCCAGTAGTGATAAAATGATCCTCAAGTGGCTGAGTGTTGGTTGAAAAATATCGTACTTCTTATCATGTTCTTAGAAACTACTGATTCTATAAATATGAAGTGTGATACCTTCAAGATTAAAGGGCCTAAAAGAAGATGGTGGGATTTGATGGTTACAGAAAATAAACATGAGGTAATGGAGTTAAAATAATTAATAGTTATTTTCACTGAATAGTTCTTTTTAGAATCAATGGTCTTGGTGAATTTGTATGGAGTTTCTCAGCCTCTAGCAGTATGATAGAACTATGAATCAGTATGAAAATATCTTTGTTTAACTTTTTCTATTATCTCTTAAGGTGGTGAATAATAAGAAAATGAAGGGTTGATTATTTGATATGGGTCTCTAAACTAGAATTTGATTGTATGTTTTATGTTTAATTTTACTTCTTATGTGTATGTTCATGATAGAGGATTGATAGTTGAGCTTCATCTAGCTGATAATTTAGGGTTTATGGGAGTATCTCTTACTCCCAGTAGAAGTCTAGTTGGTTTCTTTAATGGAAAGATAAATCATAATGATTCTTGTGGTTTTGTTTGATAATAAACTTCATCCATTCCTACTGTGGTATTTAGAATAGGACCTTTGACTTTCTTCCATTGTGTTAAGGTTGTGCACTCAAAACGAGTTTATACTAAGGCAACAATGATTTCAGTTCATGTATACACTTAGGCCACCTACAAAATTTCTTCCATGTATTTTCTACCTCGTGCAATGTCACAAGATCATCATCACCTAAATGTGATATGGTGGAATTATATTCTTCAAGAAATAAGGGGTTTCAGCCATAGGCATCTGAAAAAAAGAATCTTCATGCAATGGAAGAGTCTTCAGATGAAGCTATTGCAGGTACAGTGATAGTGAGAGGTATCATCATTGTATCTTCATCTTTAGGGATTGATTTATTTTATACTGGTGAATCTCATTCATTTTTATCAACTCAAGTTGTGAATTTTATAAATATTTCTATATATCTTATGTAAAAGGTGATGGATATTACTACACCCCTCATAACGAATAGATAATAGTGTATCTAATTTCCATATTGTGTTTTATTCCTATCATAGATTGAGCTGACATGGAAATTTATGGTCCTTTACATGAAACCTCTTAACATTATTTTCAAGATTTATTGGTTGATTTCTTATAAAGCATGGATTGACTATTATCTTTAGTGAGTCTTTTTTACCACACCTAATGGGGTAATTCATGTTTTTTCAAGATAATGGGACCTAAGGTCACGTAATATCGAACATTAGTTTTAGAATTTGGGTAGGGTAATATTATTTTTTTCTTTTGATATGGACCGAGAGTATTTATATAGTGATCTCCCTATAATTTTCATATTTTTTCCCTATATGTTTCCATCTAACTTTCCTATTTTACCATTGGTAAGAGAATTTTATTTTTCTATTCATTTAGTACCTGGTACATAGTCAATGTATATTTTTATTATCATATATCACTAGTTTAATTGAATCGTTTTAATATCTATCTAGATGGATTATGGGGGAAATTATTTTTACACTCGAGTGTGTCACCTTAGGTGGGGCCTTTGTTTTTTAAAATAAGGTCGATGGAACACTTCACTTTATTGTTTATTTGAAAAAAATCAATCGAGTTAAGGTAAATAACAAGTATCTATTACCATAGATTGATGATCTATTTGATTTGTTAAAAAGGGTGGTATGGTTCTCAAATATTGACCTTCAGTTTGGTTATCACTAGTTGAGAATTAAAGAATATGACATCTCAAATACCTCCTTTAGAATAAGGTATGGCCATTATGAGTGTCTTATTATGTCATTTGGTTTAATATATTCTCTTTTAATTTTTATGGATTTAATAAATAGGATATTCAATGATTATTGATTCGTTCTTGGTGGTTTTTTTGGGAAACATTTTGGTTTAATCTAAAACTGAGGAAGACCATATGCGTCATTAGAGAGGAGTTCTATAAATCTTAATAGATCATTGTCTTTACCCAAATATTTTTAAATATAATTTATAGATTCATTAAATGAATTTCTTGGGTCACATGTTCTCAAATAATGGTATTTGAATCAATCCTAAGAAGGTAAAGGATGTTATGACATGGTATAAACTGTTTAATGTTTTCAATATTTATATATTCTTGGTCTTGTTACTGTATTACCAAAGATTCAATATAGATTTATTAAAGTTGGCTTATCCAAGTACTACTCTCATTTTTAAAGGGGTAAAGTTCATATCGAATTCAAAATTTCATAGTTAATTTGAAGAGATGAAGTGTATTTTGACTTATGTGATAGTGTTTACTCTTCCATATGATGGGTAGGGCTATGTGGTCTTTTTTTATACATCAGGTTTGGGTTTATCCTATATTATTATACAGGGTTATCATGTGATAGCCTATGGTTCTAGGAATCGTATCCCACATTATAATAGTTATCCAATCCATGATCTTGAACTTGTTGGTGTAATGCATGATTGTAAGATTTAGCATCATTACCTTTTTAGTGAAATATTCACCATTTATACTGGAAAAAAACATGATTTATATCTTCTCTAAAAAATATTTGATCCTTCAATAGAGAAGTTGGTTTGAGTACCTAGAGTCCTTTGATTTTGATATTTCTTAGACACATGGAAATAGGAATGTCGTTGCTAATTCTTTGAGAAGGGAACTTCTGACCTAGTCTATGAATGAATCATTAGAAGGGTGGAAGTTAATGGACCTCTTTGGTCAGTTTCATTTGGGAGTCTGGGAGGATGTGACTGAGATTTTTATGACTAATGTTTAGTTGAAATCCTCTCTAATTGATGTTATTATTTAGGAGGATCGACTTGATGGTGAATTATATGTAATTCGGCACTCTCTTTATGGTGGGGATACTATCAGTGAGTGTCCATACTATTTTGAGGGAATTCTTTTGATTATAGAATAGTTATGTTGTTCCTTGGAATGTGAGAGAAACTGTGATAGTGCATTTCGATAATTCACAGTGGGCAGTGTACCCCAGAACCATGAATATGTTCTATTTATGTGGTGATGATTCCGATAGCCAGTTATGAGGTGATTCATTGATAAATTTTTTCTCATTATTATACATGTCATCAATTAAAGGTCAATATCTATAAACCTTCAGGTTTTCTTTATCCATTATTATGTCTACTTGGAAGTGGAATGAGATTATTATGGATTCAGTGGTTGGTTTACTATGTTCCACTTGAGGGAATAATACTATATGGTTAGTGACTGATCAGATGACAAAATCGGGTCACTTTATTCCCTTTCAATATATAACCAATGTTGAGGACTTAGGAAGTCTCTATAGGAAAGAGATTATATGATTGAATGTAGTTCCATCTATTATAGTTTGTGCTAGGGTTCCCCAGATCACTTCTTATTTACGAAGAGGCCTTTAGGAAGAGATGGGATATCTAGTCATATTAAACTTGGCATATCATCTGATGATGGATTTCTAAATCGAACAAGAAATAAAAATCCTTGAGGATATGCTATGTTCTTTCATTCTTGAATTTGGTGGATCTTGGGATGTCTATTTGGGATTGGTTGAGTTTTCCTACAATAATAAATAATAGCCCATTATTTTAATGGATCATTTTAAGGACTTTTATGGTCATCCTTATGGATCTCATCTTTGTTTGTCAGAGATTGGTTAAGCTTCCTTGGTTCGACCAAGTTTAGTCCAAGTGATTACAGAAAATATTCAATTGATTTTTCATAGAAGGATTATGGAACAAAACTTGTTTAAATCCAATGATGACCATCGATGTAGACATTTGGAGTTTCCAATTTGAGACCAATTTTTTTTAAAAGTTTCTCCATAGTTGGGTCATCGACAGCTTTGAAATCAGAGAAATCTTGCACCAAGATTTTTGGGTCTTTTAAGATTATTGTGCAGGTGTGAAATTTTTATTACCACTTATAATTAAAACCTTATTTGACCTTGATCCAAAATATTTTTCATGTATCTAAGATCAGGAAGTATCCTTCTAACCCTTATAATGTCTTCATCTAGGAATACCTTGATGAGGAACCATATTTATCCGTGACTAAGAATACAGTAATGATTTTCGATTCAAAGATAGAGGTTCTTCATGGTAATTATATACATTTCTTCCATGTGATATGGTAACATAGTTCTTATTCACATGAGAATTGGGAGTGTGAGGTGTTGATGAGAGAGTAGTGGCCTCATATCTTTGACATGGAGTCTTCTTGGCATGATTTCTTGGGAAAGATATTTTTTATGGTTAGGAGGTTATAACATCTCAAAACTTGATTTCAGGTACTTTTCTCACCTTATTTTGATCTCCATTTGTTTGGGGCTTTTATTGGATTGTTTCTAGTGACTTTTGGAAAATTTTGGAATTTTCTTGGACACTACATGGTTGGAACATGATTAGAAAAAACCATGCAGTTTTTTCAAGAAACCCATTCACCGTGTCTTAGTGCACTGGAAGGGGGTACACAGTTGGTTAAAATTATGAAACCACCCCTCCAAACTAGGAACCCTTAGAAAAAAAAAATCATGGTTGGGGTATGATTATTTTAACTTTACATCCATATCATACACTATATCCAAAATCTCAGTAAGGGCACACGATTAGGGAGCATGATTACTAGTAACTATATGACCTAACCATAAAACCATTCACATAGGTTTTTTATCCAAATAAAATTTTAATTAAAATCCAAGGACCCTTGATTTAACCCATAATCATCTCCATTCAAACATGATTGAATTTATTTCTTTTTTGACGCTCTCTATAGGATTTATTGGATCCTCCAAGCTCTTATCTTGTGAATCAAAGTGTCGGTGGAAGATCATTATCCCTATCTAGTATGTGATCTATCCCTCAATTTTTTTTACCTCTACTATAATTCTTTCACTTTTGGGAGAATTAAATCCTCAGATTTTTGCTAGTTTGGATCTTTGATTTGATGGATCTTGATTCTTGGGTTGTTCCTTATACTTATTTTCCTCCATTATTCATTAGTGGTTCCCATTGTGGGTGTTGATTTTGAACATATGTTTAAAGGTAGAAAGTTTTATAAGGATTTAACCTACAATTGAAACCCTAAATTTCTTGATTGAATTCAAATGAGTTTTCCACTGATTGATAAACATTGATTTTAAATTATTTTCTCTTTCATTTGAAAATAGGCTTAAAAATTGTGAAAACACCCAAATTTCAATGGCATTGAAATTATTAGGTAGATTTTGGGAAAATGATGGTTTGAAATGAGAAATTATTTAATGAAATGATTTGGTGGTAATTATTGAGAAAATTTTCTTAAAATGAAATATTGTTTTAAAAAAATTGATTTGATGAAAACTCGTTATTTGGATTTTAAATATAAAAGGCATGTTGAACTTGAAATTAGGAAATTTAACTTTGAATAATGAATTGATTTAAAATAATTGATTTTCCCATGATTGATTGATTGATTTAAGCACATGTGATATTGAGTAGTTATTGGGTGATTTGTACAAGTATTCTAGGACTCTAACTCCCAAACTGTAGAATTATTAACCCGATTATCCACCAAAACAATGTTATGAGGATGGGTGTCATTGGCCTTATGCGTACCTCCCCATACACCAAAGGCTGGTGACTAGTTGCAAGGGTGTAATAAGGGTGAAAGTGGAGAGACTATACCCCTAGGTGATGATAATATAATGCTCTGAGTATGTATATATATCAAACATTGAAAATAAAGACTCGTCAAACTCAAATAATACCTGCCAATAGAGGAAGAACATTTAATAGAAAGTAATAGTTTAAGCACAACTAAAGAGCATTGGAAAGGTAAAAACATCAACATGTATCAATAATAGGTCATACGATACAATAATAAAAATTGTGTTCCCATGGCTGACCATAGTGTAAACATAATAAATTAGCATGTTAAAACAAAAAAGGAAAATAAAATTGTCACTCAAGCTGAGGTAAGAACCTCAAGGTCCCCTTCGATTCATCCAGGCCAACTCAACTAGGATTCGTCTCTAGAGCCTGAACCCTTACCTAAACGTAAAATCATAAAGTCTACATATGTCCTGAAGGGCTCATGTAGGGTGTTAGAATGAGTCTTAGTAGCGTACCACCAACATGTTCATATTCAACATGTGTGTTTAAGAAGGTGTGAAATTAATAACAATAATATCTCATGAAATTTAAATAAAAAAAACAATCTTCCCTAGTGATCAATATATACTAAGAAGTTTTCACCTACTTTAGCCAATACTAGAATCCTTAAAGAGGATAGGATCATTAGCCTATGGCCCAAGGTATCCCCAGATGTCAAATAGCCCTAGGTAAACCCTCAAGTTCCACCTCCAAACGCGTCATTGGAACCTCATGCCAACCGACACCACGTGTCCAAAAAAATATCATCGACGTCTTGAAGGCACACCTAAAAAATACAAAACTGGTCCCTCAAACCCCTACTTGAAATCCCCAGTTGTCTCAAAGCCCAACTTCTGGAGGCATAATGATGTATTTCCTCAACATAAAATCACTATTGGATCAAAGTACAATGAATTAAGGTACAAAAATCTCTATCCTCCCAATCTTTTCCTGGACAAATGGACTCAAGCACAACGAGCCTCATCCCCCAACTGATATCTTCAATGTTATCCCCCTAATTCTCCTCACCTTCCCCATGGATTTCTATGGAAATCACCCCCAAACCAATTTACCTATGTTACACAATTGAGGGCCTCTACCCCCAATAGTGGTCCAAAAAACTCATCATTGTGTCAACTTGTGTGCACAAGACTCCAATAATTCCTTGTCTAATAACAAGTGAGAAATAATCACCAAATAGTACCTAAGCCACACCATGCCTGGCACCTCATTCCCCTACAGCCATGTCGACCAAATCTGATGGTCATGGCATCAAATATCATGGGTCTTTCCCTCAACCTGACGGCCTCTCCACCTCAACCAAAAACTATTCCATCCAATTGGTGATCACTTCACCCATGTAAATCAGTCTTATCCCATCCTAATGATCACATCACCTCAACTCAAAATATCCATATCTATTTCCATCCTCTAGCCAAGCCCGTCATGATCCCATGGATCTCAGCAGTACATCACAAACAAATCATATATAAAAATCACTTTAATTAAAATAAACAATTAAATTTAATTAAAGAAACACACCCTTTACTAAATACCCAAGTGGTCAATGACCTTTAACTTAGACTCACACGAGAAAATAAGGTTTGTTAATTCCCAACATCATCGCATAAGATCATAAAATTAATTTAACATCAAGTCGTCAATTTTATTAGGGTCTCTACCATCTTCCCAATGATGTGCCAAAAGATTCACCCCCAAATCGAAGGAAAAAAACATGAATAATTGTATGCACCACCTACCTTGGAGTTATAGACATAGGACATCCGATATTTGCCTCTAACTTTGACTAGTTTGGAAGAAATGAACATTTCCATCGAACAACCTGGAAATAGGGAAAATGACTCGCATGTATTTAGTGGTCTGTGAGGAGAGGTCAATGAAGATAATTGGCATGGGTGAGGATAGACTTACCGATACTTCTCTAATGCACCTAAAAACAGATGAAACAAATATCAGGCAGAGGAGGGGGTGAAATCCCTAATGTAAGAAGAAAAAGGAGGAGCTCCATGTATAGAACACAACCAAGAGGGGAGAAAATAAGGAGAATAAATAAAAAAGGAGGAATGTAAAAATTAGTAATTTTAAACTATTAATGAGTCCACATGTTTAGCTATCATGGTTTTCCAAACCATGAGGCAACCTTGTGGGCCACCATATTGTGGTACTGCCTAAGTGGAACTACTCGTGTAGCTTATGCAAGGTCTACTTGAGACGTCTGCAAGACGTGTGAAATCCCTCTGCAGAACTATATAGGCTCACACACATCCATGTGACCCGACCATCATGGTTTACCAAACCATGTGGCATTAAAAAATTTGGCAACATGGTTTGTAGGGAGAGGCTGCACAGTTTACCCAAACTGTGCGGTTTGATCTATAACTTGAAAAAATGGACCTTTGGGCCTCCAACGCACCCAAAACCCATTTTAACACCTGAGGATTTCACTAAAACTCTAAAAACATCTAAAAACAAGAGATAGGTTTGATAAGAAACTCATAATTAGGTTATGATGATCGAAAAAAGAAATTATCATACCCACTAATTCCAAAAAAATCAAAATGGGATAGGATTATGGCCAGATCTAAAAACTCGAGATGTTACAATCTGACCACCTTAACATAGATCATCCCTGAACTATAAAACATAAATCCATGATGGTTCCAAACATACCTGTACTAATAAAAAATTAATCCAGACAGTTATGGTCTCATGGGAACAGGTCAACTGCCTAAAGGGGGCTCCCCACTTTATGATTGACCTACCCTAGTCACATCCCGACACAAAGCTCAAAATAAACATCTAGTCCCTTGAACATTACCAAATTCAAAAGTCCTCTAGTGATTCATCATTACTCATAAAATTCATAAGGTTCTCCCATGTCATACCCGACACCCATTAGAATCCTACACCAAATTGGTGCTCGCCTCATGCCCATGGCTCACATAGCACACATGAGGCCCTCTATCTTAAAAAATGAAAAAATAAATCCCAGTTCCTCTTTCCTAAATCAAAATCCTCATATAAACAATGCCTCGATGACACCACACCCTAATAGCACGCATCTCCTCTTTGCCCTGGTGCCCATGCACCTTAATAAACATGCATCCAGTGATGCTCACATATAAGTTAGGGTGCCAAACACCTCATAAATATATAACACATCTGATATGATTCCTACCTACTAACCAATAGTTGGTTAGTCAATAATTATATCTCATAAACCTTGTGAAGCCAAAATAAACATGCCCCAAAAGGAAATTCCAAAATAAAATAGAAAACACAGTTATTCCCACGGCATACCTATGACTATCATTAGCTCACTAACCTTCTCAGCACCTAGATGCTTCATAGCATGCACATTTCTTAAAGCCTGACTCCTTGAATTCTATCCTCCTTGAAGTTTTGTAACAACCACCACCCACTGAAACCCCCACTAGGTCCCACTATCTTTGTCATGATTATCGTGTGCAGATGAAGCTTGGCTACCATCACCTTGTACAACTCCCAGTCTAATATCAGAACCATGAGTCTACCCTGGTCCCTAAAGTTCAACTATTTGAGAAGGATTCCTGAGGAATCGATTGAGATGCCCTACCTATCCATATGCCCAAAACTCTTTTAGAGGCCACTCGCACTAAGTCTAGACATGTTATGGATACCCACACTAAACGGAATCCATCGGCGACCCACTCTGAGGTGGTCTGCTCGAGTCCTTGGCCCGACTACCTTGATAGAACTTGTCTCTACCTCACTTCATGTTATATGAAGCATCACCATTAAAATCACTTGAAGTTATCACCCAGCTCGAGTAAGACATATCCGTCAATTTTCCCTCAACTATGAATGTCTGGTTCATCGCCTCTTAGAATGAGGCCAACCTAAAGATGTTCACATATAGAAAAATGGAGTTTCGTAAACTATACTTGAAGCACATCACCCTTGAGGTGTCATCACTCACCATGTCAGGTGAAAAGTGAGACAATTAGGTGAATGTCATTACAAAATCCATGACAGACATATCACCTTGTTGAAGTCTCAAGAACTCCTGAGATCTCTTTTACATCAACGTCTCGGGGGAGAAGTTCTCAATTAACCTGGCCTCAATGTCCTTCCAAGCCAATCCCTCATGTCTTCCTTCCTTCACCTGCAGGTACCACCAATTCTTAGACGTCCCTCTGAATATGTACATTTCCAACTTCACCCTCCACCCTAGAGGAATCTCATGCTACTTGAAGATCATCTTCATAGCCATGATCCAATTATCACCCACATATAGAACACCCCCACCCTAAAAAGGGGGAGCGTTCTGCGATTGGAACTCCTGAGTAAGAAACTCCCTGGATGTATCTAAACCCCAAGATCCCCTATCAATACCCTAGATAACAAACACTAGGCTCACTCAAATCTACTATTCAAGACATGGCCCAAAGGCTATTAAATATGGTAGTTTCCCCTCCTGTACTGGAGCCTGGACATTAGCTTGTACATGCGGTTCATGTTTTTCCTGACCTTTAGGGGTTTCAACATGCTCATTCTCCTGTGGAACTAAACCATTGCCTGCCTAATTCTCCATCCAATCCATCTAGGAGGAAACCTCTTAAATAACATTACATGGTCAGAAACCCCAAATAATAAAATATATATATATATATCACAGATAGGGAAAGTCATAATAGGTATCATAAACTCACTACCCTTACTATCCCACATCGCTACCATGCCACTTGGCATCCCAACCTCATAGCCTCCTTACCCGCCTATAACTGAGCCAAGTATAAAAAAAATCCCTCACTCCACACCCAACCTGAAGAACCACATCACCTCAAATTGATGACCATGTCACCCAACCTGATGATCAACATCACCCTGTGTCACTATCCCTACCTACTACTATAAGATCGTGAACCATATATATGTGTGTGTGTGTGTGTGTGTGTTTGTGTGTGTGTGTGTGTGTCCCATTGGTTCCACTTACCTAGGCCGGTTGGGTAAGATATCACCAAAGAGAAGCTTGGTTGGAAATCTCTACTTAGTTCCCTTTGATGACACTTTAGACAACCGAACCCCTCTTAGCATAATCTAGGTCCCCAATGGAAATAAAAAGTAGCTTATATCATAGTAACATGAATGTATAATTTAAAACATCCTATATGCCTATTCAAAAGCATAAACATGCGTAGAAAACACAGAAACACCCCCATACCATAGATGGCCAAGGGTCCAAAACTCCATCCTTACCATTCCAGGCCAAAGGTCACAAGTTACATTCCATAAAAAATAACAACCAAATTCCAATAATACCACTTGAGGTAGAAATTATATCATCTGTAAAACATGGAAAATTGAAAATCAATTCACACCCATGGTAACTTGGTATGTCCCTCATACATGGGGCTACAGGCACCCAACCACGATCTATAAATCAAGTTCTGGCCACATAATAATCTTCCATATACCTTAAAAAATAGTAATACTAAGAAAATAGCTCAAATAAACACCTATGATATCATTCATAGCATCCCTAACCCTATTAGCCACCTGAACAGTACTATCAGGCCAGGTTCCACTGGCCTTAGGTGTGCCTCCCTGTATGCCAAAGGATGTTGACTAAGAGTGAGGGTGTAATAATAGAGATATTGGGGAGACTATACTCTCCTGTAATGATAATATAATGGTCCAAGTACGTATACATACCATGCACTGGAAATAAAGACTCAGCATACTCGAACCAGACCCACCAATGGTGGAAGCACATTCAATATAAAGCAAAAGTTGAAGCATAACTAAATAATAGCAGAAAGGTAAACACATCAACGTGCATCAAAAATTGGTCAAATAGTAAAATAATAATAAAAGGGTCATCGATGGATGGCTACATTGAATACATAAAAGAGTATCATGCTAATACAAAAAGGAAAATAAAACAGTCACTCCAGCTGAGGTAAGAACCTAAAGGTCCCTTACCATCCATCCATGCCAACTCAACTAGGATCCATCTCCAGAGCCCGAACCCTTACCTAAACGTAAATGCATAAAATCAACAGGCAACCCAAAGGGCTTGTTTAGGGTGTGATAATGAGTCTTATTAGGGTTCCCCTATGTGTGAATACCTAACATACATGTTTAAGCATGTGTGTAATGTAATAACGACAATAACTCATGAAATTTAAATAAAACAAACAAGCTTCCCTAGTTCCCAATAGCTTACATGAATCTATCAACTACTTCATCCAACACTATAATCATTTAATAGGAGAGGATCCTTGGCACATGGCCCAAGGTATCCCCTGATGTCAAATAGCCCTAGGTGAACCCTCAGGTTCCACCTCCAAACACGTCACTAACACCTCCTGTCAACTAACACCTTGTGTCCAGGAAATATCAATGACGTCCCAATGTCATTCCCAAACAATAAAAAATTGGTCCCTCAGACCCTTACTTGAAAGCACCCATCATCTCAAAGCCTGGTATCTTGAGGCACAATGATATATATCCTCAAGGTAAAATCATTGTTAGCTCAAAGCACAACATCCCGAGGTACGATGATCTTCATCATCCCAAAATATTTCTAGCCCAATGGCCTCAAGAATGGTGAGCCCCATCCCCCAACTTATAGCCTCAACACTATCCTCTGAAGGATCCTCACCTTCCTCATGAATTTATATGGAAATAACCCCCAAACCAATTTACCTAAGCTACACTACCGGGGGCCTCTTCCAACATGATTGGTCTAAACTACCTCATCAGTTATTCAACCTGTTTGAACATGACTCCAACAATTATTTTTTCAATCACAGGTGAGAGGAAATAACCAAATAGTACCTAAGACACACCAAGTCTAGAACCTCATGCCCCTATGAAAATGTCACTCAAATATGAGGGTTATGCCACCCAATATCGTGACTCATGCCCTCAACCTGGCGACCTTTCTGCCACAACCAATGACCATGTCACCCAGCTGGTGATCAATTCACCCAAGTAAATTAGGATTATCCCATAATAATGATCACATAACCTCATTTCTAAATGGTCATCTCCATTTCAAACCTCAGTCCAAGCCCATCAAGATCTCATGGATCTCACCAATACATCACAAACAAATCATATATATAAATAACTACAATTTAAATAAAAAATTCAACTAAATTAAAGAAACACACCCCGACCTAACTACCTATGTGGATTATATCCTCTAAACCAACCTCTCATGAGAGAATAAGGTTAGATAATTCCCAATGGCATCCCATAAAGTTATACAATTAATTTAACATCAAATGTTCAATTTTATTATGGTTTAGCTCATCTATACAATGACGCTCCAAAAACCTCATCCCCAAATAGACCACAAAAACATGAAGAAATGTATGTACCACCTACATTGGACTCATAGACAAAGGCACATCTGACATTATCCTTTAACTCCAACCAATTTAGAAGAAATTGACATTTTTAATGAACTCCATGAAAATGGGGAAAAATAACTCCCATGGATTTAGTAGTCTATAGGGATAAAGTATAGAAGATAAAAGGAATGGGTGAGGATATCCTTATAGATACGGTTCCAATGCACCCGATGGTAGATAAAACAAAGCCCAAATAGAGGAGGGGGAGCAATCCCTAGTGGAAGAAGAAAAGGGAGTAGATCTCTATGTAGCGCACGACCAAGAGGGGATAAAATAAAGAGAATAAAGAAAAGGGAGGAAGGGAAAAAATTTAATTTCACACCATTGAAGAGGCCTTATGGTAATATTTTACATTCTTTCCAACCATACAGCAGTCGTGCGGGCTATAGTGTTGAGTTAGTACCTAAGTGGAACTACCTGTGGCGCTTGCGCATGGTTTTCCTGAACTGTACGCAAGCCATGGGAAATCACTCTGAAAAAACTATAGAAGTTCATGCATGACCATGTGATCCAACCAACATGGTTTTCTAAACCATGTTGCAGTAAAAAATTAGGATGCACAGTTTTCTAAGAGTGGCTACTCGATTTACCCAAATCATGCGCTTTGACATGTAACCTCCAAAATTGAGCCATCGACGCACTTGAAACCCATTAAAACACCCAAGGCTTTCTATAAAACTCTAAACCCATAAAAAAACAAGATATAGGATTAATGTGAAACTCTAAATTAGGTTTTGATGATCAAAATAGAAATTAACATACCCACCAATTCCAAAAATTAAAAACGGGAGAGGATTTAGACCTGCTCTAAAAACATGGGACGTTACACTAACAATGGATTGACGATTGAAACTATAACTAAACCTGGTTTTTATTGGTTATCCATGATGGTATGTTGATTGATTATTCTTATTGGTTTAGTTATAGGGACATGAGTACACATACTTGAGCCATGATTGATGATTGTGTAGTGTGAGGATTTGAGAGCCTAGAACTAATGTAACTCAAGGCATATGACCATGGTGATTGATTTTTTTACTTGATTATGAATTAAATTGTTTATAGAACTATTTAATTAATGAAATATATTATATATAAATATTTTATATAAAATTTAATTTAAGTGAATATTTCATATATATCTGTCATATTTTGATTACAAAGAATTTTTTTATTAAAATCTGTAAATGACCTGTCATTCCTTGTTTTATTTAAATTGAAATAAAAAATGGTTTATTATTATGGAATTGATTATGGAACACTTGGTGACACCCTACTGGTCTTTTTAGCTCACACCCTACCTTTTATATCATGCATTTATATATTTCATTATTATAGGTCTAGGAAAGTGGAGGGTTCTATTTAGAGGTGGAATATGTGTTTGATTATTTGGACTCTAGAGTGATGGTGTTGACCAGTGGAGACATGGTGCACTTGTTTCATAGGGATTATCAGACTTTGTCTTGATGGATATTGTTTTGTACTTGAGTTTATGTTTTACCTTGGGAAGTTTATCTATCTTTTTATGGTGATTTTCTCCTTGAGGAGTGTTTGGTATACTGACTGCTTATTATTTTATCTTCAACTATTTTATTGTGATTATGGAAAAAATAAATCCGTTTTGATATTTTAATGATTCCAGGTTCTATTCGTCAACCCATGGGGATTGAGAACACCCTTAGAACTATGTGAGGGTCATCTTGGGCATTAGAGTACCAGGGTATTTAGGTTGGTTCATGACACCACTTGTTATTACATTTCCAATTCCTTCCTCATATATTGAATGATTAATTTAATTTATAAACAATATTCCTTATCAAAAAATATTTTTATTTAGTAAAGGATATGGAATATCAATATTTCCCCCTGTCAATCAAATAAATTTCAAAGTAAAACATGATATGTACAAATGGTATCCGGTTTAGGAAATAATCATATATTCATGATACAAATAACATGGATATTTAATAGAAATATAATTGTACAATGAAAATGATCACAATAAAGTGAATGTTTCAATAGAATTTTAATAACCACAAAACAAATAATAGATAAACATTTATCTTCAATTCATCGGAAATATAGGTTTTGTAGTAAAATCAACTCTTTTGGTAAATGGAAGTGAAATTTTAAAATAATAGTTCTTTAGTGAGTTTTATTTCTAAAAACATGGAAATATTATAGAATAATTTAAAATAATTTAAAATGGTTATAGTAGAGGGAAAATATGTTAATGTTGATATGTTAAGAAGAAACATTCCTTTTGAATTTTTATAAAGAAAGATGAAAATTAACCTTTCTTAAAACATAATAAATATTTATTGAAAGACTTATAAAAATTAAAGGGTAAACTTAAAATATCATTAATAAATTATTTTATAAAATAAAAAGTACTTTTTTTAGACAATTTTGAAAAATATGGATATGGAAGAAAAATATACTCACTCAAAAAGAGAAATATGATTTTCTTTTATTTTAAAATTTTCTTTGCTTGATTCAAGTTACAAAGAGTTGAAACATTGGACGAAAACATGGAAAATAATTAAATATCAAATGGATAAGAAAATAAATGGATTTTATGAAGGTTGTATTATAATATTCCTTCAATGAAAATAAAGGAAATCACAAAATTGATATTGTTGAAATAAATCCTTAACTCTTTAGTAACATTTAAATTGAAACCCCTTGAATGTATAAACATAAATTGAAATATAAATTATCATAGATAAATATATATTCATGTTCAATACATAAAATGAGTAATATATACACCACATAAGAGTAAATAGGCACATAATACCAAATATGTCTCAATAGAGAGGATATTGAGATGAAATCCATTACAAAGACCATATTATTGAACTAAGAATTAATAATTTAGTGATTATGTGTAACAAAATTTAAATACACACAAAAAAAGTGGATATACAGTATAATACAGTCAAAGAACATTTCGAACATAATCATGGTATAACATGTTCAATGAATTATAAGTATAACTCAATGAATATGAATTGAGTTTAAAACCCCTTATAATGATCGTATCATTGAAGTGAGAATTTATCCATGAAGTGATAATATGTAACAAATGTAAATCCAAAAAAATTGAATTACAACATACTACATTCAAGGGTATTTTCACACATAATCATGCAATAATATATTCATTGAATTATAAGTATAAACCAATAAATAGAAATTGAGTTATGAAACCCCTTACGAAGATCATGTCATTAAAGTAAGAGTTAATCAATGAAGTGTTTATGTGTGAAAAATGTAAATCCACAAAAAAGTAAAAATACAACATAATAAAATCATATGTCATTTTACACATAATAATGGAATAACATAGTCAAAGAATTATAGGTATAACCCAATGAATGGAAATTGAGTTAAGAAACCCCACACCTCAAGTTCAAATTGCCTAAAATGTTATTTTAACCTTCTGTATAATAAATTTTGATTTATTATAATTAAATTAAAGTGACATTTACATATCTATAATATCATATATGATTTATTTATAAAATATTATCACTCTTTGGTTAACAATATTTTATTATTAGTTTTGTTATGGGTGTTAACTTCTTTGTTTTTCATGAGAATTTGGTTCAGTAATTTTGGTCTTTATACTTTGATTATGATTCTATCATATAATTTTTTTTAATAATGATAGAATTATCATATATATTCATTATATATATATATATTCATCCATAAAAGGTAAATATAGAAATATTAATTAAACTATTCGTGGAGATGGTAGGTTATACATACACATAAATGTTGTTTTCACTTTTCAAATGATAGAATGAAAGAAATTTAAACAGAAATTAACCTTAGCATAATAATTATTATATTATATGTATCATATAATTTCATTAAATCTATTCTTATTACCATCTATTTAAAGAGGAAATAAAAACAGATCACATTGTTTCGTGGAGGTGGTAGTCCACATATATGTATGAGCGAAGTTATCATTTCCCAAAGGATTGGAATGTAAGATGTATGATATGATATTATAATTTCAAAATAATAATTATGTCATAAATATTATATATATTCATTATTTCCATTAAGTACGCACAATTAATGCTTTTTCTTTCCATGGAATGGACAAGAGGTGCAAGATGGTTTTCCAATAATCATTATAAAAATTCATTATATTGAAGGTAATAAAGTAATTATTTTATAATGGATACAATATATTTAGTGGAGGTAGAATAAGAAATAAAATTGAAATAGATCAGTTAATAGTTATTCCTCTTTGTTGACAAACCACTTTTTGTTTTACACCTTATGCCTTGAAAAGATGGTATTTTGGAAAGACCAAAATAACTAGGACATATTGAAGGAATATATGAAGGCATTATGGAAGGTAATGTCTTATATTTAAGGATCATAAAGTCTAGGGAGTGTTGGGAAAAAATACCTCAATGTGTCCTCTTGGAATGTTTGGGGTGTGATTGTGTTTGTTAACAAAGTTGGATGACTGTGAATGAGTGTGGTTGGTGTTTTCCAAATATTTGTTTTTAAGGTGGCATAGTTTCCCAGTGTTTGCCAAATTTTTGGGCCTCAAAATTGGGAATTTGTGTTTGGAAAAGGAAGGTTTTCATAATATGAGTGGATGGAATAAATAAATGTGAATAAAATAAAAAAAATAAAGGAATCATGTACCTCATAATATGGACCATGTACCATGTCTGGGAAAGGTTCGTGGTCGCGTATCGAGTAGCAGAAATGGTGTGAGAAATGGTTTGTGGAAAATGGTGTGTCGTATACGAAAGGAAATATGGTTCATGCGATTGAGGAAAAGAATGGAACCACATAGAAGAAGTGGCAGTATGTGGACCAGGGTTTAAAAATGGTTCATAGAATGGTTGTTATTTGTGGTAGGAGGATCAGTATGCGGTGAAGGTTGTACCGAATCAAAGATTTGGTAAATTTCAAATTTATGGATTTTTTAGATATCTTTTCCAATATAAGGATCATTAAAATAACTGATTAGAGAGAGACCAGATAACATTATATAACATCTCTTTTCTCTTTGAATTCGGTGAAGACCAAAGGAGGTTCGCGCAGAAGAAATTCTGGTAAAGGATTTTGCAAGGCACTGAAGCCCATAAAGGGAGAAATTGTTTGAGGGGATGATTCTGTGAAGGGAAGTGGCTCATGCGGAAGGAATTATACTGAAGGTTTTTGTGGGAAACTATATCCCATAAAGGATGTGGTGCGTGGAGGAAGAAGGCTCAGTAAGCATAGGAGGAATCTCTGGTACATGAAAGAAGGAAGTATACAGGTGGTTCACATAAGAAGTGGTAGTCTACGGACAGAGAATATTCCATAGACTGAGGATTGTTTCTAGAGAATATTTGTAGAAGTGGTTCATAGACAAAGTTCTCAAAGTCATTGTGCAGAGGCGGTTCATGATAGTGACGGTAATCCGTGAACGGAGGGCGGTTCACAAAAGCGGTAGTGATACGCAGAAGAGGCAGTCCACATAAGAAACCCACCACATAGTATGCGGGAGGAGTAAGTGGTTCATATGACAATCAAGAAATATTTATAAAGCTTAAAATAATTTTTAAAAAGTATTTTATAGTATATAACAATAATAGAGAAGGTTGAAATCATCTTCGGCTGAAAAAGGGACTTCAACGGCGCATCTACCTAAAGTTGAGGATGTAGGAAATCATGAAAATGAAGGGACCTACATGTCCATAAACTGTGTTTGACCTAAATTTCTATAAACTGTGAGTGGATTCCATTCCAACAGTAGTTAATTAAGGAAGAGAAAGATAGTCACCCTTTCCACAGGCAATGATCCAGAGAAAGAGGCATAGAGAGTAACCCTTGGTAATGTAGTTAGAAAACCCTAAATCTTATAAAGGCAGTGAGTTTGGGTATAGAAGATCAAGAAGGAACCTTGTACTCATTATTGGGAGTGAGGCTTAGTGAATTTGGTATATCAACACACCACCATTATATGATCCTTGGATGTAGACCAGTGAGGGTGAACTAAGTAAAAATTATTGTGTCTCATGCATGATTTAAATTTTATTCATACTTTGCAACGGGAAAGAGAGAGAAGCAATTTTTGATTAACAACAAAACAAGATCCGTAGGGGATAAATTTTAATCTATCATACCCTAATTCACCCTACCTCCCTCTCAGGGTATTTTAACAAGTAGACCTAACATGAAGAGAGGGGAGGTGGTATCCTTTTATAGGGGAAGGAAATGACGCACTTGGAATTTCCTAAAAGATTAACTCATATAAATGTCTTAATCTTGTAAATTGGTACCATGGCACACCAAATTATAAGATAATATGTGATAAGGTCGAAATGAACTCAACCAATCAAATTTAGACTTGTTATGGATACATTTTAAGCCTTGTCTCAAAGTAAAATCACTTGAAACCCATTTTAACCTTAATTGTGGTAACTTAGCTTTTTGACATGATAACTTAATTATATGAAAAAAGGGTCATTTTAACCAAATTTGAAAATTAAAATTAAAAATATGGAATTAATTTTATTACATTTGTATTCTATAGTTTTTAGAAACTAATTTTAATATTTGATCACAAAATTCCTGGAAAACAGATTTTAGGAAAATACCTGATTTAAGACTAAAAATAATTTAACATTGAAATATGATGATAATTATTATCCATAATTTTTTTGGTTAAATAATAAAAAAATTAAGGTTTTTATACTTTTGGTGAAATCCAAAACTGGATGAAATCATCCAACCAAAACATTAAATGCAAAGACCCCTTAATTTCATTAAAATATAACTTATATTCACAAAAGTCAAGATTGGGTTACCAATTTAAATATAATGATTTAAAATACAATATATAACACCATAATAATACATTTGGTTTAACACCACTCATAAAATAGGATAAATTAATGTGTTAGATAGATTTTGATGCTTTATCGCATGGTTTTAACATAATTTTACCTATTTTACCAAGGTGAAAAATATTTACTATTTTTATTATTCATAATGACCAAAATTTAAGTTAACCATATTAAATAATATTAATTATTTTTATTCTAAATATTTATTTATTTTATAAAATACAATTCATATAAGTATAAGAATTTAATTTAAATTAAACCAGTAAAACGCGGTGAGAAGTTGTTTTCTAGAAAAAAAAATTTCTTAACTATACAAAGTTTTTATACCAAAATACTATATAAAATTTATTTAAATGTCCATAATATGATTATTCATAATATAAATTAATTATTTTCAATTTTTCAATAATTTTAAAATAAAATTAAACTTTTTAAATTCCTGAAATGAATAACCGGATTTCAATAAAAATAAATATTTTTTACTATTCAATATACAATCAATCTTTTAAAAAACCAAAATTTCACCCTAAGATAATTTTTATATGATGATTTCAAAAATGAAATCCTTTTTATAAAATAGAATTTATAAAATTGGTGAAACTTTTTTATAAAATTTATCATAAAAACAAAAAAACATTTTTGAAGCATAAAATGACATCACTAAAAATTGAGTGTTTATTTCATAATAATTAATTATAACACCACAATATTGTTTTTCTATGTCGCTTTTAAAATTTAGTTTTTTCGATAGCTTACATTGCATACAACAGTGATCTTAAATAGATAAATAAATATTATTATTTAAATATTATCGTTATAAACTTTCCAAAAAATTGGCAGTTATGAATAGTATTAACTAACTTATAAAAATATAAGATTAATTCATTGGTTTAAATTAATTAAAAATTAAAATGTAAACCAATTTAATATAAAAGAAATATTTTTATTTTTATGTTCCCAAAGGCGTGTTGTCTTAATAAATTAAATTAATTACAATTAGTAAATGATATTAATGAAATATATTTTTTATATATTCATAAAATACTTTTATATTCACCCAATAGATTTTATTTGTACAACATAAGAACAAACCTAATTTTATGCATAAAAACCGCTATTTTCTAATGGCACTTTTACCATATTTTAATGGTAAACTTATTTAAATACAATTTTTGAAACTTTTATAAACTTTATTTGACCAAAAACATGTTATTTTGAATTGGAATATAAAATTTTAAATTTTTTTAATTTTTGGTATTTTTCAGATAAGTTTCTTTGATTAATAATGATAAAATATTGTTTTTTAATTATAAACAGCTTTTTTGTCTAAATAATTTATTGTTTAAAATTATATTTTTAAGGGATTTTAAAGTGTGATTAGATTAAATTTTTATCATTTAATCCAATTTATGTCATTTGATTAAATTTCAAATCAAATTTGGATATAAAACAATTTCAATCTTTTGAACGTTTCACTTTAAAAACTAGTTTTCTCATTCCGTCAATGAGATTAATATTAAATTAATTACTGCAACTTCTACGTATTGAATTTTTAAAAATTGATTCCATATTTTGAATCATTATTTCTAAATTATGTAAATATTTTTCTTTTATTTTTAGGCATTATGAATAGTGAATTTAGTAGTTTTATTAACACGGTTAAAGGTTAATCAAGTAATTAAGGGTACAAATAATATTATAAATATTATAAAATTTCACTAAAAAGATTATAACCTTTTAATACATTTGTATGAGAGCATGACATTTATTATATTTTATTTAAAGAGAAGTTAAAGATGTCATACTCATATTTTTAATAACTTTATCATTTTTAATATCGGGTTCTAGAGAAGATAAATTAGACTACAAATATTAAATTGAAAGATAAAATTTTTCTATTAATAATGATAATTTATTTTTAATTTTTAAGAAAAAAATAATTACATTAAAGGCTTAGAAAATGATGATGCAATAATTATTTAATAAAAATAAATATAAAACAAATGATATTTAATATATTAAAATAAATTTAATTTGAGATAATTAATGTCATCCAAAAAATTTATAGACAAGTTTTACATTTTAATGATATTTTATAAGTGTTTTTTTGAAGATATATTGTTTTATTGATTTTTTTTAAAAGTAAAAGTAATGAATAATATCAAAATTATCATTAATTTTATATTAAACTAAATAAAATTTTATTAAATGATATAAAATTTATAAAAATCTAAACTCAAGAAAAATTATTGAGATAAAGCTTAAAATTTCATTCATGGCTCATTTAGGGTTATTTTGACATTTTATAGTAAATATATTAACCTTTAAAGAGTAAAAATACATATTTTCATGGTAAGAGTTAAAGGGATTAATTAAGAGTTAAAGCCAAAAGATAAGGGTAATAATGTGACCTTAAATTGTCTAACAATTATTGGTTTAAATTGTTTAGATCCATAATAATCTTATCTTCGAAATAACAAACTTTGGATCCATTTTTATTCGAAAATTAATTTTTATTAATTTAATATTTTGAGGGTTTTCAAAAGTTTCTCCCACTTTAATTATAAAAGAGAATATCCTCCATCACTTCGTCACACCACATTGAGCCTTATATCTCAACCAAACACTACTCATTTATCATCCTGAAATCCTTATACATGTTATGGAGGTCCTGGTATTCCAAAAATACCATCCCTAGATCCATAAAGAAGAGATCTAAAGGAAGCCCGCCAAAGAATAAGGTAATCATTTTTACAAACTCATTCAAGTTCATTTCCTCATCTACTTCCTATTCATGTGTTGTTTCCATTATAAATTAATTACTAAAATTTGATATATATGTTGAGATTTTATTATGATTATTGTAAAATAATATTTCACATCTTATCTATCCTATGAAAAATGAAAACACCTCGTGTACATACGTATAGCTTACCGTTTACACGCTGTGGAGTAATTTTTTTTCCATCACAACATTATTTGGATTGGATTAATGATGAATATAATGGTTATAAATTATAAATATTAAATGATATTTATTCTTTATATTTAAAATACCATCTAATTCTTTAACCTCTTACCATTAATGGAATGATATTGTCGCTCGTGTATATGTACGACGAACCGTCTCCATGATGGGATGTGATTCATTTTCCATGTAAACCATTAAAAAATGATTATAAAAATTTAAATAATGAGTAAATATAATATATATTAAATTAATATAATTTTTTATATTAAAAAAATATATCATACGCATAAGGAATAGGACTTAATTGACAAAACATGCATTGGAAAATGAAGCAGTCCACACCCAAAATAAGGGTAATAACGAAATATTATTAAAAAAGATATAAGAGGATCATATATGATATCATAAATATGGATATGATTATGGTATAAATTAATAACATTACTTAAACCATTATAAAGGATTTTAAATCATGTTTAACTAAAGGAAAGTGCAAGGTAATGGATTTCTGTCTCACTTTTATTTCTGTGGGACACATGCCTTAAACACTACTTATTTATTATACGTGCTATATATATTGCTCCTGAATTTATTTTATGAGTATTATCTAGAATTTTATTGTATTTTCATATCCACATGATTTTCTTTCTTTCATGGGACATACGATTCTACTGATTATAAAGTGATGAGTGTTTATTTTACAATCTCATCAATATTCGATATTGTTTCATTTTAAGTCTTTGTTCGGGAATATTTATATTCCTTTTCCATGTTTTATAAATAAAATTAAATTTTTTTTAATATTATTCTATTATTATTAAAATTTATTTTTACCCATGATTTACTTTATATGAAACATTTTGAAAAGAATTTTTTTTATCATTTTCTAAACAAGGCTCTTTGTTACTTTTCCGAAAAAAATACGGAATAAATGTCTTTTTAACTTATATGGAATGAAAATAATTTTCCTTTGTGATGATGTATTAATGTTATGAAGATTAATTTACCTATTTATATGGTTATTTTCAAAGAAATATTTTTATTTTAAAATTTTATGGATTTAAAATAAATGATTTCAAAGTAAAAAAGGTATTTTTCTCAAGAAAATTTTAATGATTTTATTAGTATATTTTCATCTATACCAACATCCTTTATTGGATATTATACTTGGATAAGGTTTATCTATTATGATACCATCTACTATATTTTATTTAAGGGTTTATGATCAGTTTGACTGTGGATGTTCTATTTTGATATTATTCATGGTTTGTGGTTAAGGTATTCACATTTCGTAATCTAGTATTTTAATACGAGTGTTTATGTTGTTTATCTTTCACCCTTTTCATATGAGAAATTCATTGTACATAGTAAGTGATGGGTGGGGCCCGCTATATCCCCTTGATGCATCGGTAGGTCTCATAAGATAAACTAGTTTGGGTATTGGTTGCGGTCTTACCCATTTATGTATGGTGACTTGGTTGAAGCCTTGACGGTATGTTTATAATGTCCGGTAGTTTTCATTCCCCCATTATGAGAATAGTTATTTATTTTCCATGTGATTATTAGACTAGTATAATATCTATGGTTAAGATTCATTCTCATGTGGTTATTTATATGTAATTATTTTATCATCTTTCATTCCTACCATATTATGCTCATTTTATTGATTAAATGGCATGTGTTTCAGTTAATCGCCTTACCATAATAGATTAGGATTGTTTTTATAGCTTTCATTGTATGTATACCCTTACTGAGAATCTGATCTCACACCTTTATTATGTTTCATATTTCCCCATGATTCCAAGAAGTATATTATGAATGACATGCATTGTTAATATAGGAGAATAATTGTGTTCTCAATGGATTTTATATATTGAACTTTATAATTTAAAATATAATGTAGGGTTCATGTATGTAATCTGATTTCCAAACCTACTAAACTAATCAGTCTGTTGGGATTCATATCTTGTATCTTTTCAAATGTAATAAAGGGATGCATCAGCTCTGGTCTACATGGGTTGGTGTTGTTGTCGTTAGTATTAGATAAAGTTTAATAGAAACAATGGAAAAAATATTTAGAAAATATATATTGGGGGATATAACCCTAAGATAGACTTGGAGGATGATTATATTAGAACATCCTATAATTTTGGTAAGGTAGATATTATGTGGATCTTCTTAGAAATATATCCCGGTCTAGATACTATATGAGCATGTGGTTATGGAAAATATATATCTTATGGTAATAACTCTGAAAGGTGAGTTAGGCCGGACTCAGTGTAACCCAGTACACAACAACGGGTCTTATTGGGCACATGGTTTGACACTCCTTGGGGATATTCTTAGGATAATTTAATTTTTATTTACAAACCATTATGAAGTATTTTAATATATTATGAATATCCTAAGTTAAACCTAAGGTGTTTTAAATTGAAAATAAGGTGTCATGATATTCTATAAATTCTTATATGTTTTTCTCAGTATGACTATTATTACTCACACTATGATTTATGGTTTTATTCAATGGTTGGAACCTGAAACACTCATGTTAAAATTGAATGTGATAGAAAAGGTTGTGGCAATGAGCAACCAAATGGGATGTTGATGGGAGTGAAATATACTATGTTCATGCCAAATTAGTTTTCTCGAAATATAATTAACAACATATAACTTAACCAAATTCAAAAATCATCAAAGAGGAGAAGGAAGAAGTTTTCTAAGAGTCACAGTGGTGGATACTATGGAAAAAATAAGGATTGATTTCCATCATTCAATAAATGTGGAAGGAGACACTGAGGAAAGTGTCTCAACGTAACAGATAAATGCTTTGTGTGTGGGAAATAATGACATAAAGTAAATAATTACCATGAAAAATGAAGAGTATAAAGGAAGGAAACAAAACTAATCCTAAGAATCCATTTTTAGTTCATTTCCTTAAATATGGGGAAACTGGGAACTACCCTAAGTCAATGAATTATTCTATAGGAAAAATTCTAGACCAAGGAAGGGCCTATGTGGAAATAAATTTATGATGTATTTATGTATTGGGTTTGTACTTAAAACCTTAGTTAAAAGGATATTTATTGATTAACCTTATTTGAAAAATGTACATCATATTTATTTTGGAAGTTATCCTAATATATCTTTAGAAAAAGAACAACCCATAAGTCGGGTGATAAACTGTCACATCTAAAAAGGCCATGGGTTTTGAACTTACAACCGAAGGTAAATAAGGGTATAACGCCTACCACTAGCCTACGTGAAGTCCTGGTTAGCATGACATTTTTTTAGTTAAAAATTCTAGGGGATAAAGGTTTTTTTGATTTTAGGAACAACTTTTTTATCAAATAGATAACCATGAGATTAGAAAATGTTTTAGTGCTTATGTGATTAATTTTATTTCGGAATATGTTCTCTATAATATTAAATATAATATAATATTTTTAATAATAAAGGTTGAATTTGTTTTTGGAGTCAAATATGATTTTATTGTGGACTTATGGTGATTTTGGTAATTTATGGAAATTTTCAGCATATCTTGGAGATTATGGGATAGGGGAAATTAAATTTTTGTTATAAGACATTAATATTGATTGATGTTATTTGGATGACTATATGAACTAATCATTCTGATATGAACCTAGAATATTTTGTAGAAGGATAGCTATTTTTTGAATGATCTATGTTGAACTTTGGGTATTACTGTTGAATTTTGAAGATTAAATTTTTTTCATCATATAAAGGTTTATTAATTTTGGGGAATTAACTTTTCTTATCCTAACCATTTTGGTTTTTTTAATTTAAATAAATGGCGGAGAATAGATATTCATACTTTTTTGGATTTTTTGATCCATAGAAGTTGATTTGAATTATTCACGCTTAAAAATTTGTCTTAAATACTCATCATTTAGTAAAAAAAGATGAATTTTTTGTGGAAATTGATTAAAGGGTAAAACTCTACTTTTCAATTAAGTATATTCTATTATGTTCTTAGTCAAGGTAGTAATAGAATTTATCAACTCTATGAAAAGGATTTTGGAACCAAAACGTTATCTGTTTACTTTTCTTACTAAGAGATTAATGGTCTTTTAAATGATCATAAGAATTATGGTTTTATGATGATTAACATTCTAATGACCATGTCCTCTATCATCCTCCATCAGAACTTTATGGTTATATTTCTGTTTAATTTTCTAGTTTTTACTTCGCATTAATGTTATCCTATTTGAAAGATTAATTTTGTGGGGGACTTCTCATTTCACTTTCCCTTTTCATAAGATAACATTTTATTAACCCGATTTTCGATTTGGGTTTCCCATAAAGTAATTTTCATGTATCAACATTTGATTTTAAAAGTGCAATTTTCAAATTTTGAGGATGTGATTTATTGAAGGGGGTGGAATGTAACACACATATATTCTTATGGTGTGTCTCTTTTTAAATTCCATTTTTTTGATAGCTTTTGTTACACACAACAACGAGCATAAACAAATAAGTAAATATTATTATTTAAATTTTATCATTATAAACTACCTATTAAATTATCATTTATGAATATTATTAACAAAATTAAAAAAATATAAGATGAATTCATTGGTTACCAATTAATTAGAAACGAAAATATATACCAATTAAATATAAAGGAAATATTTTGATTTTATATTCCCAAAGGTGTTTGGCCTTAATAAATTAAATTTATAACAATTAGAAAATGATTTAATGAAATATATTTTTTATATATTAAATGAAATATTTTTTATTCATCTTATATATTTTATAGATATAAAAAAAGAATAAACCAAATTTTACAAATAAAAAATTATATTTTTTTTCAAAATAGTTTTACCACCATTTAATGGAAACCATATTTTAAATCCAATTTTTGAAAATTTTTATAAATTATATTTTAAAATATAAAATTATTATTTTAATGTTTAAAATAAATATATTTTTTATTTTTTGTATTTTTTTGATAAGTTTCATGTTTTGATGAATAGTGGTGGAATATTGCATTTTAATTGAAAACTACTTTTTCATCTAAATAATTTATAGTGTTAAATTATATTTTTAATTATTTTTAAAGTGAAATTAGAATAAAGTTTTATTATTTAATCCAATTAATGTCATTGGAATCAATTTAACATCAAATTTTTATATAAAAACATTTCAATCCTTTGAACGTTTCACTTTAAAAACTCATTTTCTCATTTTGTAAACGGGGATAATTTTAAATTATTTACTACAAATTCCATGTTTTGAATTTTGAAAAAGTGATTCCACATTTGAAATAAGTTGTCTTAAATTATGTAAATAGTTTATTTTTATTTTTGGGTAATATGAATAGTAAATTTAGTAAATTTTTTATTGCACAATTAAAGGTAAATCGAGTAATTAAGGGTAAAAATAATATTATAAATATTCTAAAAATTATCCTAAAACATTTCAAGTCTAATTGGATAAGTGGGTGTTGAAAATAAAACATCCCTCAGTCAATATTATAATCTTTTTAATCCACTTCGATGAGATTATGACATTTATTATATTTTGTTTAAAGAGAAGTTAAATATGTCATAATCATATTTTTAATAACTATATAATTTTTAATATATGGTTATAGATAATATAAATTAGTATATAAATAGTAAATTTAAATATAAAATTTTTATCTTCATCATGATAATTTATTTTTAATTTTTAAGAAACAGGTGATTACCTTAAAGGCTTAGACCATGATGATGTATTAATTATTTAATTAATGGAATATCAAAAAAAATGATATTGAAAATATTAAAATAAATATAATTTGAGATAATTAATTTCATCCACTAATATTATAGATAACATTGAAATTTTATTGATATTTTTGAATTTTTGGTTCAAAGATAACTTTTTTATTGGTTTTTTGTAAAAGTCAAAGTAATGAATAGTATCAAAATTTTCATTAATGTTATATTAAAATAAATAATGTATTATTTAATGATATAAAATTTATAAAAATAAAAAAATCATTAAAATGATTTTTATAATGTTTAAAATTTCATTCATTAATCATGTGAGGTTTTTTTTTCATTTTATAGTAACTATATTTACCTTCAAAGAGTAAAAATATATGTTGTCACGGTAAGAGTTAAAGGGATTAATTAAGGGTAAATCCAAACGATAAGGGTAATAATGGTCTCTTAACATGTATAAAAATTATTGGTTGAGAGTATTTTAACCCATACACGTATTATATTTTAAATAATTCACTTTGGAACCATTTTTAATGGAAAATTAATGTGTATTAATTTAATATTTTGAGGGTTTTCAAAATATCCCCTGACCTCAATTATAAAAGTCCACCTCCTCCGTCACTTCCTCACACCACATTGATCCCTATATCTCAACCAAACCCATTACATTTATCCTTCCAACATTCTTATCCATGTTTCTGAGGTCCTAGTATTCCAAAAAAACATCCCTAGATTCATTAGGAAGATATCTAAAGGAAGCCTTTCAAAGAATAAGGTAATTCTTTTTACCAACCCATTCAAGTTCATTTCTTCTTCTACTTCTTATTCATGTGTTATTTCCATTGTAAAGTAATAAATAAAGTATAATATATATTCTGATATGTTATTATGGTTATGTAATATTCATATTCCTCCTCTTATCTATCCTATAGAAAATGAAATCACCGCACGTGCGTACGTACGACTTACCATCTCCACACCGTGATGTAATTTGTTTTTCATCACCAATTTATTTGGATGGGTATAATGATAGATATAATGGTTATAAATGATAAATATGACATGATATTTATTTCTTATAATTAATAAACCATCCAATTCCTTAACCTTTTCCCATTAAGGGAATGGTATCGTCACTCGTGCGTACGTACGACCTACTGTCTCCACGACACGATGTGATTCATTTTCCATGTTAACCATTAAAGAATGATTATAAAAAAAATATAATGTGTAAAGATAATATCTATGATCTTAATTTTATTCTTTATATGAATAAAATTTATCATATGCATAATAAATAGGTCTTACACGACAAAACATGCATATAAAAATAAAGAAGTTTGCACCCAAAATTAGGGTAATAAAGAAATATTATTAATAAAACGATATAAGAGGATTATATATGATATCATAAATATGTATATGGTTCTTGTATAAATTAATAACATCTTTTAAACCATTATACATGATGTTAAATCATTTTCAACTAAGGTAAAGTGTAAGGTAAGGGATTTTTGTCTCACTTTTATTTTTGTGGGACATGTGTATTATACACTACTTGTTTATTCTATGTGGTGTATATATTGGCTCTGAATTTCTATTATGATTCTTATATAGAAGATTATGGTATTTTCATATCTATATAATTTTCTTTATTTCATGGGATATATGATTCCACTTATTATAAATTGATGAGTATTTATTTCACAATCTCATCTATATTCGAGATTGTTTCATTTTTAGTGTCTATTGGGTAATATTTATCTTCAATTTCCATGATTTCCAAAAACAATTTCAAAAAGTTTTTTACTATTATCATATGAATATTTAAATTTATTTTTACTCATGTTTTACATTTTACGAAACATTTTTAAAATAATATTTTTTTTCGTTTTCTAAACAAAGCTTTTTGTGAATTTTTTGAGAAAAATATACGGAAGGAATAATTTTTTTAAAATATATGGCATGAAAATAATTTTCTATTTTCCTGACTCCTTAATATTTTGAAGATTACTTTACAATTTTATATGGTTCTTTTCATGGAAAAATATTTCATCTATAATTTTACAGCTTTTAAATAAATGATTTCAAAGTAAAAATGGGTATTTCTCTCAACAAAGTTTTAATGATTTTATTATAGTATTTTAATCTATGTCAACATCCTTTGTTAGATCTTATTCTTGGTTGAGGTTGATCTATAATGATACCATATACCATATTTTATTGAAGGTTTTATGATCATTTTGAATGTGGATGTGTGATTTTGATACCATTCTTGGTTTATGGTTAAAGTATTCACATTTCCTAAGATCTTATTTCAATAAGAGGGTTTATGTTCTTTATGTTTCACCAATTTAATATGATAAATGCATTGTACTTAGAAAGTGAGGTTTGGGGACCTCTATTACCCCTCGATGCATCGATATGTCTCATGAGACAAACTAGTTTGGGTATTGGTTGAGGCCTTACCCATTTATGTTTGGTGTCTTGGCTGAAGCCTCAACTGTATTTTTATGATGTATAGAATTATGAATTCTATCATTATGAGATTAGTTATTGATTTTCCATATGATTATTCGACTAGTAGAATATCCATGGTTAAGTTTCATTCTCATGTGGTTATTTATATGGCATTATTTGATCATATTTCATTACTTCATTATTATGCTTAGGTTATTGGTTAAATGGAATGTGTTTCCGTTAAAACCCTTTACATAACTGTTTGTGCCTATTTTTTATAGATTATGTTGTATGTATACCCTTACTGAGCATCTGAACTCACCCATTTATTATATTTCATCTTTCTCCGTGATTCCAATAAGTATATTATGACTGATATGCAGGGTTATGCTAAGAGAATAATGGAATTCTCAAAGGATTTTAAATGTTGTACTTTATGTTTTAAAATGTAATGTAAGGTTCATGTATGAAATATGGTTTCCAAAACTGATAAAATAACTGGTCCTTTGGGATTAAAATAATTTATCTATGCCGATGTAATAAAGTGAGGCACCGCCTCTGAGCTACTAGTGTCAGGGTTGTTACATTAATCAATACATTTGTATTTAGTATGAATATTATATATATATATATCATAATGTAGATACTCATATTCATACCTGTCAATCCAATGACTATGTTATATTTAAATAATAAAATTCTAATAGTATACTATGGTTACCCTAAATTGTAGTGTTGTGTGTTAAACAAGCTGTTATGAATAGTATTTTAAATTCTTGAGGTGATACTTAAGTAGAAAATTCATCCTCTTTTGATACCTATTGAAATTGTTATTATCATATTGATCCAACTTTATCACATTATTGAGCATCATCATATACATGTTGACAGAATCTACTCTTAAGAATCTTAGGTATATATCGATGGTAATTGGATTAGCCTTTACTTTGGGTGATAGTAGAAGGATATCACCATGGAATATTACATTGTTTCTCTCCTTAATATTATATTTCCCCCCACTAAATTAGTAGTAAAATGGGTTGCAGGTGAATCCTTTTTAGGATACAAGAGTGGATCGGTACTCTACACTAGTACTAAGTGGAGATTATCCCTTGAAAAAATTTGGAATAAAAATATTAACCAAAGGATTTTGTTTTTTTTTCAATAAAATTCATTTGATTCTTGTTGAAATATTATAGAGGAAAAATACTATAAATTTGAATTTTGTGTGAGGGGGTTCTAGTGACTGCCAAACTGAAGTGTCTATTGAGTGTATTAGCTCCCACCAAATGGCATTAACTATATTTTCACCCAATTTGTTTCCTCATATGTCATCCCCTACAACATCTATCTCCCCCCCCCCACCTCCCTATCCCCCTATCCCACACCATCGAGCCCCTACCTCTTGCTCCCCCTATCCCACTAACTTTGATCCCCACCACTAGCTTCCCATTATCCTGCATCATCGACCCCCACCACCATCAAGCCACAGCCACTGGCTCCCCCCACCCCAACCCCCCCAACCACTATTGAGCCATGTCGCCCACTCCTCCCTCTCCCACAATGTCAAACCTAGCCTCCTCCCCCCCCCTCCCATGACGTTGATCCCAGCTGCCCGCTCACCCCTCTCTCATCGCCATGGATTCCCCACCACCCTAGATCCCCCATTGCCTTCTCCCCCCTCCCCCACCACTATAGCGCCCCACCAATAGGGAGCCCCACCACCTTATCCCCCCTCTCTCTCCACCTTCGAGCCCCCACATTTTGGATTTATATATAAAAATTATAAGGTGTATTTTTATTTCTATATTATTCTATAATATTGAAATTTTATAAATTTAATATTTTAGTGATTACACTGATTTCAAATAGAATGTCCAAAAATTATTTTGCAAACATTATTCATATAATTCTTGAAATATTATAGTTCTATTAAAATTTAAATTTCTATTAATTTTGATTTCATTCATCACAATATCTGTTTAGATAAATGTTTTAGGTGTTAAATTGAAAATTTACACTACATGAACATATTGATGTCTCGAATATAGTTATTTGTATTTATCAACTACTATAGAGTCAGGTAAGGATTTTATATATATAGATAGTGTTAAGTTAATGTTATTTGTATGTTTTATATTTTAATTATTTTATATTCATTACAATTTATTGAATATACACACGCTTGATATAATTTATCATGAAATGTCATGTTTCACTAATTTCTAAAATACTGATTCTAATTCTTTAAAAAAATGATGTGAAATATCAATCTTTATGTAGTTTAATATACTATAAATGTTTCCTTGATGAGATATTATAGTATTAATAAATTTATACATTCATTATGTGTTTACATGAATATTTTAGAGGTTAAATTTTACATGTACACAACATTATCATATTGATGTTTTAGATGTAATATCTCTCATTTTTTCACTGCTATGCTACTAATATACAGCCAACTAAAAGATGTATACATATATTGAATATATTTAATGATGTATTTATGCTATATATAGTATTAATAGTGCATTATTTATATCTTAGTGAATCTATATAAGCATCATATAATTAAATGTCACATATCCAGCTTTAGTAATTTTAAAAATATGGGTTCTAATTCACTAAATAAATTTCAGAAGCATAGTTTAGTCATTGCACAAATTGCATATATATTATAGAAAAAATGTATATAGTTAAATAAATTTTATAAATGATACCTTTTCGACATATTGTTTTTTTAATATACTTTTACTTTATGTTATATTTGAAATAATTAATGTTAGAACATTTTTAGATCTAGGTTTTAGATATTAAATTAAAAATATACATTACATTCCCATATTGATGTCTCTTATATAATCCCCCTTATTAGTGTAGTTTATATAATCTACGAGTTGTATATTGTAACCATTCTTTATTCATTACATTAAATTGAAATCACACATTTATATTATTTATAGGAAATTTCCAACTTCATTAATTTTTAAACCGCTAGATTTATCTCATTGAATAGAAATTATGGGTGTAATTTAGGGACTAAATTGTTTGCAAACAGATTTATGAAAATCTTTATGCAGTTTATCTCATTGTATAAATGCTTAATTCCAAAGATATTATTGCGTTGATATATTAATACTTTCTTTAATATGTGTCAAAAGTGAAGTCAATACATATTTAGATATATGTTTTGGGTGTTAAATTTAAAATGTGCATTGTAATACCATATTGATTTTCCAGATATAATCCCACATTTTTTCATTATCATGGACTAAATATCAATTCACATAAGAGATATATATATATATTATATACAGTAAATGATATTTTTATGATCTATATTGTACTCATTATGTATTTAGTGCATTTTTCTCAATCTCCACAAGTTCAAATAATTGAAAGTGATATATCAAAATTCACTAATTTTTAAAATATTAACCTATTCTATCAAATAAATTTTAGGGTTGTCGATTAATGAGTAATTTGATTGAATAAAGATTCCTCAAAAAAATTATGTAGTTAAACTAGATAAATAAATAATAGGGGTATATATTAATAATTAAACTAATTTCGTATTCAATTTCGGTATTTTTATTTATTTCATTAAAGACTGCATAAAATCCTTTTTTGGCCATGTACGAAGACTCTTTCTTGAAACAAACATATATACATTTGAAGTTTAATTTAACAATTAAGATTAAGATTAAAATTTATTTATTAATTTATAATTTTATAATATATTGTATGTATACATTTTTGGATATCATAACTATGTTTCTAATGTCTTTGTTGCATGCCTTTATTCATTTACAATTTTTTTAATTCAATCTAGAGCTTAGATTTAATTTATTACTACATTCCTTGCCTATTGTAGTGTTCATGTTTGAATAACACAATGATAATGTTAATTCTCAATATCCAAAAAATGAATACCTTCCAAATCTAGTGTAGTATCTTCAAATATCTCTCAATTTTACTCTTTTCATGTCATTTCTTGTTACATGATGTCTTAATCACATTAATCTGCTATTGACTCCCAAACTTCCAAATATTAGATAATACTATGAATTATGGTGCACTTATCTACATTTTGGACATTAATATTTGTAATTATATGTGTCATTTCTAGATTCTAAAGTTTATATGCATGGAAATATGATTTTCTAAATGGTTATAGAGTAATTTACATTGAAAATAATGTTTTATTTATATACAAATGGTGAGAAAAATAATTATCAAAGATATTTTATACTTTTCAATAAATATTAGTAGATTATTTGTTAATGTGTATTGTAATCTTATTACTTATGTTCTAGATATGTTATTTGATCTTTATTTTTCATAAAACTATTATTATTTACTATATCTACTATCTCAATGTGACTATTTACTATATTTTTGCTTTTTCATTCATTTACAACTTCATCATAACACATCTAACTCATCTTTTGGTCTTTTATTTTCATCACTATTCTTCTTCCCTTTGATTTCCTAATATCACCTAAATTATAGATGTTATTAATATGTATTACTTTCATAAAATTTATCAATATTTCTCTTTCTTATGGGATTCATTCTAAATCTATGGAAGGTCATCAAACTCAGTTACAATGACTTTAATTAAGGCATGTCTTGATATATTCTGGTTCAAGTCTTTAAATTAAAAATTAAACATTCCATTTCAGTTTGGATACATGTATTTTATTTTTATTTTATTTATCCATTATTAGTTTGTATTCATATGTTTTTTGTTCATTTTATTTATCCTATCATGGTCATGATGGAATATGGTATGCTACATGTGGTGGAAACAAGCATATTAGAGCCTCATTTTGAAGTTTCATATAATTTTATTTTTTGTATTATTTACATTCATGATGATTACTAATTCTACGAATGTTTAGTTACTTAATCATATTATGTGGTTTTATATATGTAAAGTCATTAAACATTGAGAAACATAAAATCAAGTATTATACTCCCTAATTTAGATTTAATATGGATGTAGGTTATTTTACTAGACAATATTATTGTTGTTGAGTTTTTTTTTCCATTGGTTATAAATGCTGAATTATTTTATAATTTATATCTGATTTGACTGCATGTTATTCCGCCTTTTCCTTAGTTTTAACCTGTTGCATCCATGGACTATCATCATCTATTGACTCTGATGGATCAATATAATCTCCCTTAACATCTCAAATCATCATAAACATAATTTCCCCATTATAAATTTAATACAAAGCTAATGTTATATACTTTTAAATTATATTTATTAGTTATTACACTATCTAGGAATTATTTATCAACTTGGGACATAGATGAATTGGAAAATTAATTTCCATCACTTAGGTCTACCATGTAATTTTTAATCATGTTTTATATTAACATTGCTTCATGAAATTCATCTATAAATAGATTTTTGAGATTAAAAATCAATGAAGTATATTGTATTTTTAAGATATTCCATCATTCACAACTCGTAATTAAAGTGTCACTATCTAAAATAGAAATAAGGATCACTCTTCCTGAAGGTTTAAATTTCTGATTGTTTTATAAATTATTTATAGAATACATTTCTTTAGTAATTGGGAATTCAAACATTTCTTTATTTTTGTTTGATTCATAGTGTTGATGCCGCTAAGATGTTCCTATTTCTATTTAATTTAAACACAATGTTCCAAGTCCAGGCAAAGTTCTACGGTCGGGTCTGTTAAAAAATAATATTCACTCATCATTTAGTTGGAGGCATAATTGTATAAATCCTTTTTCTAGCTCATTTAAGTGATTTTAATTTTCTAAATTTTCAGGTTGGTATAATTTCACTTCACTTATCAAAGGTTGTATTGGATAGTTGGAGTACTTCTTCAAGACTGGTTGTATAAACTCTTACTGCATCAACTGAAAGTTAAAATTTATTCAAAAAATACCATTATATATTAAGAAATCTTTATCACATAAAGTTGTGTCAAATTGATTTCTAAAATCAAGGTATAATGATTCCTAAAAATGTTAGGTGTTTCAGTTTTATTAAGGTCCTACAAAATTACCCCAAGTTGTGTTTCTAGTTTGTCAATAAATAAACTTACATTTTGAAATGATTTTACTTTTTTTATACTTTGTGTTGTTAATTTCTTCTATTAATTGATGTTTTTGTTATGTGATAGAAATATAGCCTGAATATTTTTGTTGTTCATTGCTTCCTTGGATTGGAATATGCTTGATAATCAATGTTCCTTACTAATCCAAACAGATGTATGGAACCAAATTACGACCTGATTCTTGGTATTTGTGGATTTTTCTGATACATTAGGGAACTATATAGATATCTAATTGATTTTTTCAATTACCATTAGCCACATTTATAAGGACGTGTCTGTTTGATTAAATTTTTTGGAAGTTTATTATAGAAATTATCACTCAATTATGATTATTTTTTGAATAAGGGATGCTTGTGTTGTCATGGATTTCCATTATATTATTTTTAACTATTAAAAGATACTTTTAGGAGCTTATTAGAGGTTGTTGATAAGCTATTTGAGTAAGTTCCATTTGTTTTATTTCTGAAAATGTTGTTTGAATTAGTATTTCTATGTATGTTCTTCCAAATTTATTAGTATAGAAGTGCGTCTCTAAAACTTATATAACTAGTTCTCTTCTAGAATCTAATTTCCAAGTGGTTATTTTTTTTCTAATAGTAATGTATAAATTATATGGAAAATTTCTAGGGAGTTCAAGCCCACCAATGGAGGACTTTCTCAGTCCTTCTTTGTGGCTTGTAGATTAGTAATGCATCAATAACCCAATTAACCCAACTTGACCCAAACGGGTCAGTTCTGGTCAGGTCGGGTCATTTGGCTATGCATCGTGTACCCTGGCCCCCTATAGGTTAGGTTGGGTCGGTTTTCTTACTCATAAAGCATATGAACTGACTCATTCTCTTTTGGTTAGGTCGGGTACAAAACCACCTTCAACGCAGCTCGACCTAAGCCACAGACAGCCTTAGTCCAGGGGTCAAAAAGAACCAAACAAAATTTGAATGTCATGAAATCAGGTGCCAACAATTATACAATGATTTTTGAAATAGTGGAGTAAACAGAACATCAATTTGAGGTGTTTTTTACTCGAGATGACCAAAAACACACTTATTGTTTTAAAACACCAAAACATGTGTTTAATATTGATATCCACAATGAATGACATCAAAATGGTGTGAAATCATAGGAAAACCATCTTTGTATTATTTTTAACATTTATGAGAATACGATATCACAATCGAATTTGTGGTGCCCCAAAGTGACCAAATATGTTGTTTTTAAATGTTTGATTCCCTTTAAAAACGTTTGTCAGGGGGTCGACACCAACCAAATGAACTTGTGATGTTGTGAATTCACAGGAAAACAACCTTATAGTGAATTGTAAAATGTTAAAGTAGAAGGAATGTCAATCCGAGGTTTTTTTTCTAATATGACCCAAAACACATTTTTATTGTTTTGAAATACTAAAACTAGTGTTAAATGGTCAGATCCATAAAAAATGACCTCAAAATGAGGTGAAATAATACAAAAATTATATTTGTGTTATTTTTGACTGGTTTGAACATATGGAACATCAATCAGTTGTGCACTCTTCTGGGAATGACTGAATAAGTGGTTTTTAATGGTTTAACGTCCTTTAAAAAAGTGTGTTCAGGGGGGAGGTCAAAACCAAATGAACAGCCTTTGAAGGCTATGAAATTAGTAGAAAATAGTTGTACAATGACTTTTGAAATGATTTAACCGATGCAATGTCAATGTGAGATGTCGTTTTCCCAATATGGCAAAAAATGCATTTTTATTGTTTTAAAACACCAAAATGTGCATTTAATGGTCAGATCTATATCAAAAAGCCTCCAAATGATGTGAAATGATAGGAAAAGTTTCTTAGTATTATTTTTATGTGAATGAGTAGAATACATATTAATAGGATGTCCGTTCTATTCGGAACGACCAAATAAATAGTTTTAAAGGTTTGACACCCATTACAAACATGTGTTAGAGGGTCAAAACCAGTTGAATGACCTCTAATGTTGTGAAATCAGATGATAAAAATCATACCATGATTTTTGAAATGGTTGAATATATAAAATTTCAATTCAGGGTGTCTTTTTTACAATATGACATGAAACACACTTTTATTGTGTTAGAACATGAAAACAAGCGTTTAATGGACAAATCCATGAAAATGACCTTGAAATGGGCTGAAATCATTTGAAAACAATATTAGTATTATTTTTGACATGTGTGAGTAGATGACATGTCAATCGGATATGTGGTGTGTCCAAAATGACTAAATATGAAATTTTTAATGGTTTAACGTCCTTTAAAAACATGTGTCTGGGGATAAGAACCAACCGAATGAACTACAAATGCCATGAAATTATGAAAAACCAACTGTACAAATATTTTTTAAACAGTAGAGTATAGAGGATGTCAATCTGATGTTTCATTTTCCTGAGATGACCAAAAACAGACTTGTATTGTTTTAAAAAACTAAAACGCACATTTAATAGTCAAATCCATAGAAAACAGCCTCAAAATGATATGAAATTATAGTAAAACCATATTAGTATTATTTTTTGTGTGTATGAGCAGATGAAACATCAATCGAAAGTGTGGTATGGTCGAAACAACCAAATTTATAGTTTTAAAAGTGTTAAGGCCCTTTAAAAATGTGTGTACAAGATGTCAAAATCAACTGAAAGACATCCAAATATCATGAAACAATAGAAAAAAAAATAAATAGTGAATTTTGAAATGGTCGAGCATACAAAACATCAATCCAGGGTGTCATTTTCAAGATTTGAACCAAAACGCGCTTTTATTGTTTTAAAACACTAAAAAATTCATTTAATGTTTAGATCTATAATAAACTGCCAAAAATGAGGTGAAATCATTGGAAAATAATATTAGTATTATTTTTTATGTTTGATAGTGGAAAACATAATTGAATAAATAGTTTTTGAAGATTTAACACCCTTTGAAATGTTTGTTTGGTGGTTAAAACCAACCAAATGGGATCTGAATACTATGAAATCACGAAACAATAACTATACATTGATTTTTGAAATAGTGGAATATATGAAACATCAATCTAAGGTGAATTTTTCTTGAGATAGCTGAAAATTCACTTTAATTGTTTTAAAACAACAAAACGTGCATTGAATGGTTAGATCCATATCAAATGGACTTAAAATGATTGGAAATCACATGAAAATCGTATTAGTATTATTTTTTATTTGTATAAGCATACAAAACGTCAATCAGACACACGGTCTGTTCAAAACGTCGAATAATCAGTTTTTAAAGGTTTAACTCCCTTTAAAAACATGCATCATGGGGTGAAAACCAACTGAATAAACTCATAATGAAATGAAGTTAAATTAAAACAACAATACAGTGAGTTGTGAAATGGTCTAGTAGACAGAATGTCAATCTGAGGAATCATTTTTCCAATATGTCCCAAAACACACTTTTATTGTTTTAAAACACAAAACATGTGTTTAACAGTCAAATTCATAATGAACGATCTTTAAATGAGTTTAAATCTTATGAAAACCACATTAGTATTATTTTTTCATGTGTGAGTAGACTTCACATCTATCGGATATGCAGTCTGACCAAAATGACCAAATAAATAGTTTTTAAAGGTTTGATTCCCTTTAAAGACATGCGTCTGAGGGTCAAAACCAATTGAACAACCTCAGAATTCCATTAAATAAGATAAAAACAATGGTATAAAGATTTGTGAAATGGTGGTGTATAAGAAATACCAATTTGAGTTGTTGTTTCCTAGGATGGCCAAAAACACCCTTTTATTGTTATAAAACACTAAAATTTGTGTTTAACAGTAAGATCCATTGAAAATGGCTTCAAAATGACCATAAATCTTAGTAAAACAATCTCAGTATTATTTGTGATGTTTACACATAGATAATATGTCAATCAAACATGTGGTATGGCCGGAAAGACCACATAAGTAGTTTTTTTGTAGGTTTGAGGTACTTTAAAGACATACGTTCGGGGGGGGGGGGTCAAAACCAACCAAACGATGTTCAAATACCATAAAATTTTAGGAAAATAATCATACAGTTAATTTTGAAATGGTTTAGAATATGGAATTTTAGTTCTAAGTGTTGTTTGCCTGGTATGACCCAAAATTCACTTTTATTGTTTTAAAACATTAAAACATGCTTTTAACGATTAGATGCATAATAAATGATCTCAACATGAGGTGAAATAATAGGAAAACAATATTAGTATTATATGTGATGTGTTAAAGTTGATATAAGGCCAATAAGATGTGTGGTCTACCTGGAATGGTCGAATAAACAGTTTTTATAGATTTGACATCATTTAAAAATATGTGTATAGTGGGGGTTAAAACCAATTGAATGTCCTCTGAATATTGTGAAATCATGCGACAATAACCGTGAAGTGATTATTAAATGATGGGGTAGAAGAAACATCATTCTGAGGTATCATTTTCACAATATGACTAAAAACACAATTTTATTGTTTTAAACCATCAAAACATGCGTTTAATGGTTAGATCCATATCAAACAGCCTTATAATGATGTGAAATCATAGAACAATCGTCTTAGGATTATTTTCGATGTGTAAGAGTATACAATGCTTCAATTGAATCTCTGGACTATCCTAAATGAATGAATAATCAGTTTTTAAAGGTTTGATGTCCTTTAAAAACGTGTGTTAGAGGGTCAAAACACAACCACATATATGACTTTTAAAAGTGCTAAAAATTTCTTTTATCAATGCTAAAAAAGAACTAATAATTGAATCACAATTTAAAGGGGGTCTCTTCTATTAGTGCTAAAAACACTGATAAAGGCCTCTTTTATCAGGGCTAAAAACACTAATAAAAGAGGAATTTTATCATAAAAAGGATATTTATCTACACTTTTTCAGTGCTGATAAAATTCAAAATAATAATAATAATAATTTTTTGTGTAAATCAGAGGCTCTTTTAACACTGCTTGACCACCCCTATAACAAAGCTCGACCCCCACCCCTCGCACCTGCCCACGCACCAACTCGCCCCCCCCCCCCCAGCACACCCCTTTAATAGAGCTAGACCCACCTACACCCACCCGCGAACCCCTGCCTCCGCTTGGATTTGAACCTGAGACTTCACCCTTCCGCGTCTGCATCTCTACCACTCGCCCATTTTGTTTTGTCCTCCCTTTAATGATATATCTATTTATCTATTTATATATTTTGTTATATTTATTTATATATTAATATAGATTTATATTAATATATATCTATAAGATTAGTTTTTAAAACAATTATAAAATATGTTTTTTTGTGAGTTTGTAAATAAATAAATAAATACATATATACGACATACATACATACATAAATATATATATATATAAATATATATTATGTGTATTTGTAAGTATAATTATACATATTTATATATATTTACATATATTATATATTAATATGTATATACATATGTTTGAATATATCGATAATATATATCAGTTTCTTAATAAAGACACACACTAATATATACAAACACACACACACATTATATAGATATATAAATATTCAAATAATTATATTTTAAATAAAATAGATATTGGTTTTTATTTAGATAAGTCTTATACACTGATAAATATATTTTATATGTAAATATGTTTAATTATTTATTTATAAAATTAAATTTTTACGTGTGAATATATAAAAAATAGGTATATATAGATATATATTTAATTATAAATAATAGTACAATGTGAAAATCGATAAAATTTCAAATCAGTAATATAAATATGAATGTAATCCCTAAGAATAAATTCAATACTCATTGAAAAGGGGCAAAAATACCCACTTAAATGAGGCTGATAATCCATTGAATGTTAAAAAATCGGGATACCCAGACTGAAAATTCAGTTCTGGAGGCATTATGAGCCTTTTTTCTCCTTGAAAAATGTGATGGGTGTTTAGCATAAGTTATTAGGGTGTAGAGCTCATGGAAGACTTTGATTTGATATGTGGTAGAGCCCAAACGGACATCCGAATCAAAAGTTATGTGTGTTTGAAGTTCGAGTTGCATTTTCCACTTAATTTAGATCTTTAATTTATTTTTTTATTTTTTTTTATATTCAAATTGTAATTAAATGACTATTACTCGATAAAAATTTCGTAATTATTCATTAAAAAAAAATTAAATTAATTAATAAACCTTTTTTACTAAATATCATATATATTAAGTTTAAATTTCTATTTATCCTTATGTAAAACATATTTAAAAAATATATATTATATTTATATATTATTTTTAATGAAATGTTTTTTTAAAATATAAACCCTTTATCAGTGCTGATTAAGTACCCCTTTATCAAAGTTTTTTTATTAGCGCTGATAAAGGGTAGTGTTGCCCTTGCGCCGATTTGTGGTATTGAAACTAACTAGACGACCTTTGAATATTGTGAAATCATAAGACAACAACTATACAATGATTTTTGAAATAGTCGAGTAGATGAAATGTTAATTCACAGCTAGCGTTAATTGCATGATAGATCTGAAACACACATTTATTGTTTTAAAGTTAGAAAATATTCTTTTAATGGCCAGTTTCATAACAAACGTCCCTGAAATGAGATTTTATCATAGGATAATTCTATTAATATTATTTATGTCATGTGTGAGAAAATTTCACATTAATTGGATTTTTGGGCTGCCTGGAAAGACGGAATAAGTAGTTTTTAAAGGTTTGACATCCTTTAAAAATGTGTATATGAGGGGATCAAAACCAATCGAACTGCTACTAAATATGGTGAAATCATATGACAACAACCATATAATGATTTTTAAAATGATGGAGTAGTCAGAATGTCAATCCTAGGTTTTGTTTGTCTGTAATTATGATAAACATTTTTTAATCATTTTAAAATACTAAAATGTGCTTTTAATGGTCACATCCATATCAAATGATATCAGAATGAAGTGAAATAACCTAACAACCATCTTATTATTATATGTGACGTGTGCGGGGAGGCGACACGTTAATTGGACATAAGGATGGGATGGAAAAATTAAATAAACGGTTTTTAAATTCGGATCTATATTTTATATAAAAAAATCTATTAATGTGAAACTTAGAAACATTGAACAAGCTCGAATTCAACAGTGTCCACACCCTAAGTTTGTACAAGGAATACACGTGGAGGTTGGAATTGACATACACTAAATCGGGCAACATAAGATGTATGGTGAGGATTGACGGCAACGTCAAAGTGAAGGTTTTTATAATTTATATTTTTTTATTAAAGGGAGATCGGGGTGAGGGAGGGGTGGCACATGTTCACGAGGTTCACGCATCCTACGCAGATTCGATAAAGGATGTGTGAACCATGTTCAGGCATCCTAGAGATGGTAAATGCATGAATAGGGTTCACGCATCCTTTATGAAGTTTCTAATGGATGTGTGAACCCCGTTCATGCATCCTACAGAAAGGTTAAAAAACATCATTATTTTTTAGAAGCAAAAAATCTCTTATGTATTTGATTAATTCAATTACAATCCCTTTCTATTCAGTTTTTTTGTTAACAAAGGAAGAGATATTTATAATAACATTTATCTTTCAATAACAGTATCTTCTTGAATGTTCTACAGTAATTATATTTGATTCTAATTGATATATTAATTCTAGTAGTAATTTAATATTTCTTCATTTACCTCCCCCAAAATAGATACACTCATAAACATCAGTTTTGAAATATTATATAACTTCACCAAGAATGATCTTTTTCAATACTTATTCTTAGATATTCTAACACATTCTTAACCCTCTTAAGGATTATTTCTTATTTTAAAATAATATGAAATCAAACTTTTTCATAATGTCCATAATTTTATCACATGATGTAGATATTTTAATAGTAAAATCCTTTAGTGAAGATTGTGTACCAGTAGAACATGTGTCCTTTTTTAAAGTTTGAATATATATTTTCTAAAAATTGTCTAAATGAACTTCTAATTCCATACTTATCATATTGTGGTTTTTTATCTGCAATCATAATCATCTACTCTTCACAATTATTCATTATTCATTGAAATTCTTCTTCATGAAATTTAATTTTTTTTTAAACAAAGAATCATGTTCCATGATTTTTAGATTCAAATCATTGAGATCAATAATATTTGTCAATATTTATTGATGTTCATAGATCTTTTCTTCCAAAGTGTTAATATTTATTAATGAATACCAAATAGAAATTATTAATTTTGGAAATTAGTTTGATGACAATAACACACTTATTAAAAAAAGTATAACTCTATGAATGATAATAGTAATGCACATACATAATGTATCATAAATCAAAAATCAACCTAATTTATGCCTCTGGCATGCAGTCTCCTTTGTCCCATAGCCTGGTGTATACTAGATGCGTCCACGTTGTGTCCATATTTGTCTACGCTCTGGATTACGCTACACATCATCCTCAGTAGCTACCTCCACATCCTCCTGTGTGACAGGAAGTGGATATACAGTCTCACCGTCTCTACCTTGTCCTGCATCTAATGATAGTGGAGTCTGGCTGGAACTCTCACCAATATGGAAAGAAGATGGATGGTGTGTTGTGGATGTCTGTAATAACGAATCTAGGTCAACCTAGTCAGCGTCTGTATCTACCTGTAGTTGATCCGGAGAAGCTGGACGAGCATATGACTAATCATGGTGAATACCCTCCTTATGTGGAAGACCAACATATGATTGATCAAGCTGAACATCCTCCTCATGTGGAATAGAAAGATCCATAATAGGGTCGTCACCCCTGGTACATCTATATGAGCCTTATCAGGCTCTGCAGCCTCCTCAGCATGTGGTGGATCAAAGAAAATGTCATGATAAATCTCATCCATCGAAGGAAGCAACTGTGATACAAGGGTGTGAAAATATGATGGGTCAAATACAGTGTGCACTACTGGATCAGACATGTGAATTATATGATAGATATGATCATCCTACAAAAAATTACATTGTTAAGTAATATGAATAAAAATTATACTGAATTGTTGAAGGAACTATGTATACCAGCTCATGAAAGCCCCGTCTTTGTCATGTTAGGAATCAAACTAGGGACCTGTAGTGACAAGCTACGTAATCCATCTGATCCACCAAATGAAAACGCACTGTCCCCACCCCTCGCAACTAGAAGTCCTGTTATTTGTCCCATAAATCAATATATCTAGCGTGGTATTGCCCCAAATCAAAATCTCTCTTCCCTGACATCTTCAGGAAATGTAGTGAATCTAACTGACTTGGTGGGTTAGGAACAGGCTGAAAAAATATGAACTACCTCATAACTCTATCAGGATGATGCCACTCGACTATATGAAAATAAATTAATGGAACCCTGTAGGAGTTGATAGCAAGCATCTCCGTATAGTACAGTGGAACTATGGATAATAGCATCTGTATATGGCATCCATAAAATATGAAAGAAAAAATAAATGATAAATTAATAAAGGAATACATGTATAGTAAAGAATAAGTATTTGACAATATAAAAAATAATCACTTACATGGTGTGGTCGAATGCTGTCCAACATAAGTTTGTAGGCGTGGACGTCGTGTCTGGGGGAATCTGAAAGTTGATGTGTCCGACTCCCCCTGTAGATAATATTGTTATATTTATATTTCATAATAAAAATTTATACAATTAAGTTAGATAGTATAACGAAGGAATAACATACCAACGTCCACACAGAGCCTCTGCTACAATATCTACTGGAAATGGAACACGATCATGTGGAGCTAAATGAGGGATGTTCTCACATACCCACATCTGTAGAAGAACCATGCATCCAGTGATTTGTATCTTATCAATGTGACATGCACTACATAGCACCTTGTATGTATATGCTAGACAATCAGACCCCTATCTATATCGGCCTGCCTCATCCAAATCCTCCAAAAAAAGATAAATACATCAAATTTACAAAAGTAGTGGAGTGATCAACATAAAACGTGACACCGATCTTCCTTAAAATATATGCACGTGCATATAACAGCACAATGATCTCATCAGCATCCTCTGCTAACTGTGTGAAGTGCTTGTATAACCAATTCATGTGTAATCTACCACCAACGATGGTCTTGCCATCAGCAGGGACCTCTATGCCCAGTAGTCTATGAAAAAGCACCAGAAAATCTACTCAAACTCATCCTGTCAGAGCCGCACCATCGATGGGGAGGCCCAACATAATGGCCATATCCTGTAGGGTAATAGTCATACCGCCTCTCTAAAATGGAATGTATGTGACTCTGGCCTCCATCTCTCTACAAGTGAAGCAATGAGCTGATGATCGAGAAAGGTGAAGTCACACATCGCTACGCCATAGAATCCTTCACGACGAAGATGATGGATGATAGCGGTAGGTGGTGTGGTATGATGGAAATGGTGAGATCTGCATACACTCAACGGAGGCACTAGACATACCTCTAAAAGTAGTCATGATACATGAGTAGCCTGATATGTGAGCAATGGAAAATATGTCATCTACACAAATGATATCATTGTTACTTTATTATAGTGAATTTAATAAAAAATTTCAAATATTATTTAAATAAATATAGAACAATCAAATGAAAAATGATTATGTTAATATTTTCGATTTATACTTGATTTTTTGTGTGTAGATTAGTGTTTTTATTACTTAACCAATCCCCACAATAAATAAACGACCCTATTACCTAATTTTGATATTCATTATTTATTCGGTCTTCATTAATTAAAACCTATAGATGTGTTCTAATCATTACATGTGAGCTTCCATGAGCTAGTTCTTTTGTGTGGGCCATAAGATACTTTAATGCATAGGGATGATAATCATATGGATAGTATTAGGGATATGTCTTTTTTCTCATATAATCTCAAGGTATTATGCATTGGTTCATGTGGTATGAGATGTTCAATAAAAATTTGAAACTTTTATTTAAATAAATTTAGAACAATCAAATAAAAAATGATTTTGTTACTGTTTTCAATTTATAATTGATTTGTTGTGTGTGGATTATGGTCTTTGTTACATGTGGAAGCATGATATATTAATTTTCCTTCTATGTTGTTTTTTTTTTTTGAATAGTTTGAGTGTCACAAAATTCTTTATTAGAGAATCAAAAAACGAGACAAACCAAAATTAAAACATGTTAGAAATGGAGAAATTAAGAAATAAAAGCATTAAATACTGAAACTTTCACATACAAAACAAAATATATATATCCGTGATACAATACACAAAATTGATCATGGATGATGAGATGTGGAGCTTTGTGCTGCCACTTGGGGACATCTCTTATGATTATGTCCTTCTGCATGACAAATTCTACATCGTATTCTCCCTCCTCATTGCCAAGGACAATCCCTTTCATTTTTGATTTGATTTGATTTTGGTCTTCCTCGGGGTTGTAACCTAGTAGTATGAATCCAATAATCTAAAAAATGACTGACATTGAAAAAATCATAAATGAAAACAAAACCAAATTATGAAACCAGGAAATATCAGGGATGATGGTCGGATGATCAGCAGGAAATGAGTTAGAATGAAAGTCACCAACAGGCATCCAAGCTGCACTATAATAGTTAACCAAAGTTCCCATGCGATACATTGGGTAAACATATGGATCCCATGATATATTTACTGAAGTAAAAGCTATGATAACATGTGCACATGGATATCTAAATGCCTGAAAGTTGTCTCAATCATAGTATATGTTATCTAACATCACTAAAAACACTCGATCACTAGTGCATATAGCCCGGTCATAGCATAGTCTTACCTGAAATCTCATATTTTCCCTATCAAAGGCTAGAACAGTCCATTTTGAAGCCTCATTCAGAGTCGGATCAATATCACTTTGGAAATGCTACATAAAATGCATTCCATTTTCTATCCTTTGATAAATCTTTTGGGACCAGTCAAAAAAGTAGTGAACACATCTATAAAATGTATCTTGAACTAACCAAGTGATCAGGTGTTTGTACACACCCTTGAGGACCCCATTTATACACTCCACTATATTAGTGGTCATATGGCCATATCTTCTGCCACCATCATATGCTAATGAGCATTTTTCATTCGAAATCTAAAACAAATATTCATATACATATTCATTAGAAGTTCAGATCTCTTTAAGGCATCGATCAAACCTTTCTTTTTGGGGCTCATATGCTGAAACCCTAAGAGAATAATGTATTAAAATAGAGAATAATTTTTGAAAAAAAATAAGTTTAGAAAAACATACCCAACTTGAGGATTACCTGCTTTATGGCATCATCTCTGAAATTCTTATTCACATTACTTGCAATATGCCTAATGCAATAACGATGATAATAATTCAGCTCAGTCCAAGAAACTCTATCACTAACCATGGCCTCTATAATCGCTCGATGGCGATCAGATATCAAACACACACCATGGTTTTGTGTGACATGAACACGTACACATTCCAAAAACCAGCTCCAACATTCAAAATTCTCCTTTTCAACAATAGAAAAAGCAAGTGGAAGAAGTGCACAATTACCATCCTGTGTGGCATCAATGAGTAGAACACATGTATACTTTCTATACACGAAATTTCCATAGACTTAAATAAATAGTTTACAATAGGGAAAGGCAGCAATGCATGGCCTGAATGACCAAAAACCCTATTGAACATCACCTTTGTTTGATCTACTCAGTGATTGGGGGATACATACTCAACAATGTCCAATTGATAAATAATCTAATTGTTGAGAGACAACAATTCCATAAGTTGTGGCAACATAGAAAAAGATTCATCCCAATCCCCATACACTTTTACAATTTCCTTCTATTTTTCATTCCATGCTTTGGTATATGATATCTTATAGTTATAAAAATATTGAATTCTTTTCAGAACAAGGGAAATGGGAACATCCTGATATGTTCGTATCATCTCACAAATAACATTTGATATAAAATCTTAATCAAGGGAAGAGTGATCCTACAAAAAGCTTGGATGCACACTACTGTGTGGGCCTTCTGATTTGGTTATCCTCCAAGATGAAAAAAAATTATCAAATATTTCCCTTAATCGAAATTTACATTTTGAAGCATATTTTTCACAACGAATGATATATTTTGTCTTCTTTGACTCATCAACCATAAATGTGAAATGTTGCTCAAGGTGGTATTGCTTTATCCCATTTTTCATGGCCAATTTACTTTCAAAATTCTGCCCAACATAGATAGATTTATCATTTGATGCGAACCTATTCCCTATAATGCCAGGGAATTCAGAAGCTGGTGTAATGACATAGCAATCAAAATATTGTTCACGAGACATTCCTTTAACTAAGGAACTCAATACTGAAGGATGATTACCTCTAACCAATGGATGTTGTGGATGTATGCCTCTCAAAGGAACCTCAGAAGGTTCATTCCCCACATCACCCTCACCCACATCATCTTCTAATGGCTCCCCGGATTCTTCTTCCTCGGATAAACTTTTATTCACTATATCATCACACAAAAGGATTTCATCAACATTTCCTTCTAAATTTTGATCATCTTCTTCATTATTTGATTATATTACTGGAGTCATATGAGAAGGAGGAAATGAAAAAGACTGATGTGAAGGACCAACTTCTATAGATCTTACAAAACACGGTTATGTAGTAGTCAGTTTCACCACATCTATATCAAAAATAACCACATAAAACTCCATAAAACCATTAGTACACTACTCTCTAAATAAGGAAGACGCATCCATCCAATCATTATCATCAACCAAAGGGTACTCGGTGTGCCAGAAACGTTCAAGATTTTGTAGATGTAGATATGTGATTGACGAAATGGATTGGTCAACCCTCAATTTTAACCGATTATAAATCTTATTGAAAATTGCATCCAATGTCGTACAACCATGAAGATTTACCACTCTGACGTGTGGCACACTGTAGCTAAATCCCTGCTCCGTATAAATGGTCTCACCATTGCAATATATTTGCGCAGACATTATTACCTATAAAAAATAATTAATAAAATATTATATACTACATCAATATTTTTACATTATTTAATATAATGTTATATATTTTAATTACTTATGAATAAATAATAATGACTTGATCTTGAGACTTATGTTTAGTTTATCATTATTTGATAAAATATCCAAAACAAATGGGTAGACTCATGGAGTCTCTATTATCAAGTATTTCAGCAAACGTCAGTCTCCTTTCAAACAAAAACACCTCATGTCAAACGTTTGGTCTCAAATTCCTCTTCAGGGACACCTCTCTGGGGACACCTATTCGGGGATGCCTCTTATTGGTTGTCTTTTAATTACAAATTTACTCACATGCATGTGAGGGGGTCTAGGGGTATGAAATGCATAATCTTTATTAAGCAGAAACGTAGGTTCTTACATACTTAGTCATAGATGACTCACATGTCATCAATACAGAAAAATAAATACAATTATTACAAATTAAATAACTAAATTTACAAAACAAGACATGCAATTTCAATTATGCATAATTCGGTCATCTCAAGATCATTCATCGCACAACTTACCATGTTTTTGGGTATACTTATTATATCTATTACCAGATGAAATAAATATTAACTATATAAAAATATTTTATATTTAATAAATTTTATTATAACTAATATAATTTAAAAAAATTATTTATATAAAATTGTTATTATACCATTAACAAACAAAATTCTATATATTTTTTAATAAATTTAAATATGATACATATAACTAATATATTATTCAAAAATTATATTACTAGTGTATAAAATATTATAATTTAAATTAATATTACTTCCAAAATATCATTTTTTATAACATATTTAATTTTTATAAATAGTCAATATGAATTCATACAACATTTTAGACATTACACAATTAACTTTCCTAAACATTCAATAATAATTCACACAACAAACACATCATTTATAAATTAAATCATACAAAAGACACTAATTTACACATAAATACATAAGAAATAAACCAATCATACACACAAACACTAGTTTCTACAAATCAAAAATCAAATAAACAAATCATACAAATGAAATAAATAGACACAATTAAACAATTGAAAATTTAAATAGAAATTTTACATTCTTAAAAGGAGAAAAAATTTGTTGAGAAATAAATTTTTTCGGGTTTCACAGCAAAATCCATAGGAGAAGAATAAATTTGGGGGGGGGGGAGACCCCCTTTTATAGATTTTCTCGGTCTGATGCATGAACGGGGTTCATGCATCTGGAGACCCAATTTTTAAAAAACTAAACTGTATCCCTTTTCGATAAATTTTTTTTAAAACACATAAATAAAAAACCCTTGAGGAGGGGTTGGTCACATGCACCGTTCACCACCTCATCTCCCCACCCACCCCTCAAAACCTAACACTGCCATCTCCTCTTCCTACAACTTGAGTCTTCTTCTCCGTCTTCTGCCTTCAAAAGCAGATAAACTTCTATATATATATATATATATATATATCCATGAAAACACAAAGAGACTACTCAATTGGATCCTTTTACTTTTCATCTTCTATGTTATAATCATTCTCTTTTGGCATTTCGTGATCTTTCACTCATTGTCGGTTCGACCTTGAACCCATTCTTAAACCCTATCTCTTTTACTTTTTTGATTCTTCTCTTCTTTTTTGAGTTCAGTTACAAAACCCTAGTTTGCATGTTTGGTTTAGAGAAACTAAAGTTCAACGTGGGAAAGTCATCGAATGTGAGGTCTAAGCCTTATACTGTGTGGTTCACTAGGTCTAACCATGGAAAACAATATCCAGTTACAGTTTTTCCAGAGATCTACCATCCTCCCAGGGATCCACCTAACAAAATATGGGGGTGCCATGGATGATTCCATGGTGAGTACACAAAAATATTTTGAAAAGTTTTTCTGCTTTTTTCTTTTTGTTGCAGAAGGTGCATGGTGGAGTGGTCTAGCTTTTGATCCATTGACACCTTTGGAAAGAGAAGATGATTTTCTTGTACCAGAGAGAAAAATAATAAGGTGTTCCACCTTCTACCAGATTTTCTCTTATCGATATAAATGACGAATGTTTTGTATTTCCTTGATTCTTGAGTTATATAAACTTGTCTACATCACTCTCTCTCATTAACAAAATTTAATTTTCATATTATGAAAAAAATTTATAGAAGACAAAATTTTATTCATTGATGCATCACTAATATAGATAGAACTTTTATCAGCGCTAGAAATAGTTTTTAATAGTGCTTTTTAGCATTAATAATCTGAGCCAATATTAAGGGGGTCCCTTTTATCAGTTCTTAGAAAAGCAGTGATAAATTCCCTTTTTATCAGCGCTCAAAAAAGCACTAATAAAAGGGTTATTTTATCAGTGCTAAAGAAGATGCTGATAAAAGGGATCTTTATCAGTGCTTTTCTTAGCGCTGATAAAATTAAAAAAATATAATTTTTTTAAAAAAAATCCAAAAATTGCTGATCCCTTTTAAAAGCTCTCTCCACACCCATTCAACAGAACTCGCCACCCCACCCTTTCAACAGTGCTCGCCACCCTCCCTTTCAACAGTGCTTGAAAGCCCCCCGATCACACTCACCCCCACCATCCAGCTTTTAACAATGCTCTCCCTAGCCCTTTAACAGCGCTATCACCCCCTACACCTGCATGCGCACTCATGCCTCTCCCTGAATTCAAACTCGAGACCTCTTCCATGCGCGTTGGACACTTTACCACTCCTCTATGTTGCTTTGTTCTCCATTTAATGATATATCTATTTATTTATTTATATATTTAGTTATATTTATTCATACCTTAAAATATATTTACATTCATATAAATATTTAGTTATATTAATATATTTATATATTCATATATTAATATATATTTATATCTATTTATTTATATATATATAGTTATATTTTTTATCTGTATATTTATTTGTATATTAATATATATTTAGTTATATATTTATTCATATATTAATATATATTTGTAAGATTAGTTTTAAATACATTTAAAAAATATGTTTTTTTGTGTGTTTATAAATAAATAAATAAATAATACATACATGTATACATCATACATACACATGTATATATATTATATATATGTGTATCTGTAAGTATAAGTATACATATTTATATATATTTATATATATTTATGTATATTTACATTATTGTATATTAATATGTCTATTTATATGTTAGACTATATAGATAATATACATCAGTTTGCTAAAACACACACACACACTAATATATATAGAGACACACACAAACACACAAACACACATTATATAGGTATATAAATATTCATACTTTTTATTTAAAAAAATAGATATTAGTTTTTATTTAGATAAGGCTTATATATGAATAAATATATTTTATATATAAATATGTTTAATTAATTATTTATAAAATTAAATTTTTAGGTGTCAATATATAAAAAATATGTATATATTGTTATATATTTGATTATAAATAATAGTACAACGTGAAAAATTATAAAATTTCAAAACCATTATATCAATATGAATGTAATACCTATGAATAAATATAGTCACCACCAAAAAAAGGGCAAAAAGACTCCCCATAAATGAGCCTGGAAATCCATAAAATGTTAAAAAATTGGGGTACACAGACTAAAAACCCAGAGTTGGAGTTCTTACGGGCCTTTTTTGGCATTTAAAAAACCTTGACTAGGGTCAGCCTAATTCTAAGGGTGTAGAGCTCATCGCAATCTTTGATTTGATATGTGGTAGAACTCAAATGGATATCTGAGTCAAATGTTATGGTCGTTTGAAGTTTGAGTTGTTTTTTCAACTTATTTTAGATCTTTAATTTATTTATTTTTTATTTAAATTGTTATTAAATGACTATTATTTGATAAAAATAACAAATTTATTAATTAAAAATATTTTTTAAATTATAGCATAAGATTTTTACTAAATATCTTATATATTAAGTTTAAATTTCTATTTATCCTTATCTAAAACACATTTAAAATATATATTATATTTATATCAATATCAAAATATTTATATATTAATATATTAATATATTACTTTTAGCGATTTTTTTAAATATACATTTTATCAGTGCTAGAAAAAAAACGTTGATAAAGGAGTACTTTTAACAGTGTTTTTTTTAACACTCTTAAAAGTACCCTTTATCAGTGATTTTTTTAGTGCTGTTAAAGGGGTAGCACTATGAAAACCTGAATCTATGGTAGTGCATGTTTGACATTGGGCTCCGACATCACTTTCCAACACTATCTTATCAAGGGATGTATCCTCCAAATATACAAAATAATTAATTCTTTAATCTCCAATGGAACTAAACTGAATTTAAATAACTTGTTTTTATGAAATAAAAATTATGAGTGCAAGTCACATAGAATTTGTTATCTATTAATTAGATATCCCTTATGATACATTAATGGAGATAGGGTTATTAATTAGTATATGGTCAATGATTTTAAATTGGGGATTACAAAACAAAAAGACTAGATTATTTATAAGGTTATATTTGATCGCATAAGAATTAGGGAGGATCATATCCCCTACAACCTAACCATGAGAAAAATGAACATTTAGGAGTTTTTTTCAATTAAGGTTTATTCCACCACTCAATAAGTTTATAAACTATCTGAGCATCATAATATCCCTATGAGGAAATTAATTTTCCTGAAAAAGTCCAAACTGCTATGTTGTAACTACGCTCACACATTGTAATGCGGAATATATAACGCTATAATTGTTACTAGGAAACAAATAAAAATGATTTTTATATATAATGTTCTAAAATTTTTATATTTTTAGATAAACTTCATGTATTCAGTTTATTAACTTCGATTTTATTGGTACAATGCAAATAAGGTTGAGAATAAGAATAGAATAAAGAGTTTCCATGTGCTTCATTCTTAGAAAACATTCGCAATAAGGGTTACATTCATTAGTTCAGGCTAAAAATTATTTTTTAGAATTAATAAATTAATTCTAAAAGAATTTTCTAGCTAATATTTCTAACTCCTTCAACATATTTTGAGATAAAAAAATATTAAAGACAAATTAATTCTAATACCTATAGGAACACCTCAAATCAATTCCAACTTTTAAGTTCATAATAATGGTTTGTTCATCCAGGACCTTTCACTACTAGTAATACACTAATTAAGATGAAAAAAGAAATTATAGGATTGTTCGGGTGGTAAATACTCCCTATAATCTTGCATCAGAACCGAGTTAAAATTTTGGTGGGAGAAAATTTCCACAAGCAGTCGATGATACAGGCACGACACAGGCAGGCGGTAACGCAGGCATTAGCAGACAGTATGATGCAGGCTTGATGTTACACTGGTCTTTGGGTTAGTTTATGTGTCTTTGTCCATGTAATGGGATTCATTCTCATAGGGCCTTCGGGTTATGTACAAAATAAATAAGTCTTTATGGGTTAGTTATCCCTTGGGTGGGATATGGCCTACTTTTCAGGCCTCTGTGTGTGGTGTGTGTGTGTGTTTAATGTAATTGTACCCCTAGACACCTAATATAATATAAAATGAAAAAAAAAGTTTCCAATAACAATTTATAAGTGACTCTAATAGTGACCCCCCATGTCACTATGAAATTTTATAATGTATAATTTTGGGGATGTTTTGAAAATTTTGGATTTTTTGGAAAGTTCAAGTGTTTTATACATCTTTGGAGATCAACAGTTTTAACCTGCAGTAAACCACACCGTAGGCAAAAACCTTACAACATGGAAGGTGGTTATTCTCTATTGAAGGAATTTTCCATGCCTCTATTTTTTTGGATTTGGGGAAGACCACATCAAAGTGCATGGGTTGCGCTATAAATGATCCCTATTTTCCTATGAGGACTTACTCATTGATTTAGTGAAATTTCACAAAGGGAGGTGAGTTACACCACAATGGGGTATGTTGAGATAGAAGGTTTTGACCGTAATATAATCACCTATTAGGCACAACTAACTAATCTTTTTATCACAATCAATGAATAATATTAGAATGTCATGACCAACAGAATTAAATCAAATATTAATTGATTTCTTAATGCCGGAACCAGAAGAAATGATCATCACATATAATTTATAATTAATTTATAAATTGATTTAGTGTTATTTTTTGGGTAATCTAAATTAAAATATTTTTTACCTTTTAATGATTTTTTCATGAAAAAATGAATGTTGTTATTATTTTTCAAATTATATTGTTTTTTGGGATCCTCCATATGGGTTTTCTTTTGTGTTATACTCCATATGTGGGAAATGGATCTCTTTCTATTGGGTTGCTCGTTGGGGCCTCTATTTCGCTAGCCCACTTCATCCTGATATGTCTCCCTGGTGATCTGCTTCTTACGTTCTCTATTATCCATTGATTATTTTCATCAGACAACTCTGGTTCTTGGCATTTGTGTTTGTTTAATCCTTCGATGATCTGTGTCGCACCGCCCATCCACTTGCATGTTGTTGTGTTGCCCGACATTACCAAATTCTATTGCATCAGCCTTATCCTCTAGATCTTTTCATGCTCTCTCCATCCTCTATGTGTCCTACCTCGCATACATCGCCAGTCATGTTGCTGCCTAAGTCTCCTGCATCACCTCAGCTTTTGTTTTTCCATTATTACTGCTCCACATCTCGTCTTTTCTGAGAGTTAAGAGAGTTATGAGAGAGTGGAGTAACCCCGATGGATCTTAGGTTTTATGCCTTCGAACCCCTATTCTGATGACCGTATCCGATGGAGAGTTGAGGATTCGGGAACTCTGTCTTGACCACTTCATGTTCAATATCTCCCGACCTAGGCAAAGTCTCAATCCCTTCAACGCTTTTAGTTTTGTAATTTGTTGCTTTTCTTTATTTGGCATATGTGTTGTACAATCTTGTTTGTTTTCTTTTATAGTTTTGGTACTCGGGGTAGCGTGTGTGAGACCATCCAATTTAGGGGAGTACGTTGTTATCTCTAAGCCAGAGTTCACCACTAGATCTTGGGGTGACAAGGTCCCCTTTCGGGATAGTTTATCTGGTACACATGTGTGGTTTTATTTAATTTGTTCTACTCTGTTTGTATGTCCTCTATTTCCTTTTCCATAATAATAAGTAATATATGGTAGTGTTATGACCACGGAGTAGATCCAAAAGTTTTAAACAATGTAAATCAAATGTTTTCTTTACTTTCTAATACTTTTATTTTCTGTTCTTTCCAATTTTTTAAAAATGATTCTTATTTTATGCTATGATTACTTTGAACGAACTTATGTAAATATGTTCTAATACCCAAAAAGTGGTATCGGAGCCTATAATAATTTTTTAATAATGTCTGTTAAGTTTGAAATCAGAAAATTTGACATATAAAATGACTTTATTCTGTGCAGATTCAAAATGTGTGCACCATTAATCCATAATGGACTTGCAGATGCTTTACATGGTAATAAAAAACCCAGAGTGACCATCTTGGTTGACGGTCAGTTCACCACTACCTTTGTTGACGTTGACCCAAGTATACTAGAAAAGGCTCACTATATACTTTTTTTAATCTTCAAAGACAATGTTTTGTGTGAATTTTCACATGAAACTATTGTTAAATCTCACTACTAAAAATCAGTGCAAGGGCAGTGCCGACTTCTATCAGTGCTAAAAAATGCTGATAAAAGGGGGTCAATATTAGAACTAGATAAAATCATGGATAAATCTACCCTTTATCAGCACTATTATTATCGATGATATATTTTTTTAATAAAAACATTATTAATTTATATAAAATTATTTTATTTATATTAAAAAATAATGTTTATTTATATACATTAAATGAAAGGTCATGGTCAAGGATGTGGTAGAGATGAGTGGTGTAGCACGCCCGGTTTGAGGTATGTAGATTTTATATGAATTTTTATGTGTTTAAAGTGCATGGGATGAGTTGGGAATAGGTTAGGAGAGTTTGTAATGGTTTTGGATGAGTTTGGAGGCTTTTAAATGGGTGCACGGTTTGAGCATAGTTAGTGGAAACCGTGCGGATGCTCTAGGAAACCGTGCAAGGGGTGATAGTAGGCTTCACATGGCCTGCACACAGTTTTCCAAACCGTTCAAGGCAACCATGCAGACCCTTTCTCTTGAGACAGTAGTGTGTGCATGGTTAGTGCACAGTTTGCCAAACTGTGCGGGCTAACCATGCGGGCACTTAAAGATAGGGTTTTAAAAACCGGGATCACTCGGGATTGCCTCATTTTGCTCCTCTTTTCCTCCCACTCGATCCTTAGTTGGGATTTTGGGTTCTCAGGGGTTTATTGTTCTCTCCCACTCGGTTTGGAAGCGATTCAAAGGGGTTTCAAGGCGGTTTGAAAGTGGTTTCTCCCGGGTAAGTCTCTCCTCTTGTTTCTCTTATGTTTTCCTATAGATCTACTCTTCCCTCTTTCTTGTTTTTCAATATCTACACTTTTTGTGTGTAGATCTAGAGTTTTGGTTGACTTGTATGTTGATTTTAATGCTTGTGATGGTTAGGGAAGGTGATCTAGAGAGGTTTCGGTGGCGTGTTCTCCGGATTGGAGGTGTGGTTAGTTGTGGGTCATTTTCTCAGGAACCATAAAGGTAGGTGGCTTCTCTCTCTTGACTCCACTTGGTTAGAACTAGTGGTTCCATGTTACAATTAATTTGTATTGATTAAAATTAATTTTGTGTTGATGTGCGAATTTGGTTGGAAATCCATTTTGGGGTTTTTGGGAAAAAGGGGTTTGTGGTGAAATGTTCTTCTTGTGTATTTTAAAAATGGGAATTTTAAAATGGAATGATATGATTGATTTGTGAAATGATTGATGGAAATGGTATTAAATAAAAATGTTGTTTTATTGAAATGGGGTTTGGCATGGAAAATGGTTTTCAATAAATGGGTGATTTATTGAAGTGAATTACCATGTAATGGAAAGGGTTGATTACATTATGTTGTTGTGACATTGATGGGTTATATGCTTGGTTGTGATTGGTTGGGATGTTTTGTGGAAATGGTGAGAATTACCACTTTAAAAAGGGGAGTGATAGTGGACGGAAGGGCCACCATCTAATGATAAGTGGACGAGAAGAGCCACTAGTTGTGAATGGACGAAACGTGTTGGACGGAAGCTCCATAATTATGATTTTTTATTGTGCATGGCTTTGTAAGTTCGAAATTGTGATGCTAGTGTGTAAATGATGAAACGGATTGTGGCATGTCTGTTCAGTTTTCCCTTGGTTTCTTGGGATGGGTGAGATGGCTTGGTAAGAGCGTGGTTGGTTTATGGTAATGGTTTCACTTGTGATTATTTTATATAAACTTCTTTATATAAATTTTCTAATGGTTTTATCCTAGTGGCGTGTGTAGGGAAGTCATTTGGGAAAAACCTACTGAGTTTTAGTACTCACCCCATACTTTGGAAATGTGGTGTCCTTGCAGATGATGTGTACCCTGACATGGGAAAAGGTAAGGCATCAACCTCCTTTAGTGGTGCGTTGTGATGTCTTGGTAGATCATGGAGCTTGGAGGCTGGTGTGGAGCTATGGTGGTGTCATGGCTCGTGGTGTTTTCTTGTTTGGTCTTCCACATAGTACGCTGATGTTGTTTTTTTTGGTTGTGTTGACATGTGATATTTTTATGGATTATCTGGTTGTCTTTGGTAATGTATGACGTTGGTTGTTTTGTTGACATGCATCATCTAGTTGTGGATTATTTGGTTGGTTTTGTCTTAAGGGAAAATTGTTCCCCGATTTGTTCTTGGAGCTCTCGGCATTTATTGCTAGCCTTTGGTTCCTTGGTAACATCTCTTAAGTCCAAGTAACTCTCACTGCCTCCTCAAGCCAATGAGGTTGGGGCAGGGTGTTAAAAGTGGTATCAGTTCGTTCAGTCCTTTGGTGTTGATATCCGGATTTGGTGTTGACATCCATTGTGTTATACTCCTTTAGTCGGGATGGTATCAAGGCATAGTATTGTTGGAACTTGGAATGTATAGTATAAAAGGACGTAGCTAACCCTTTTATGCTGAAATTCAATTTTTCCATGGAGTTGGGTACATAAGTGTTTTTGAGACACTTAAAGGCATTGGATATCTCATTGTTGTGGGTGTAGCCAATGAGATGAGCATGGCATGCATGGTAGAAATGACTTCCCACTAGGATGCATATTTCATTGAGGTATAATGATTTATGATGTGATATGAATGTTTGAAACTGTAATTTGAATAAATATGGTATTTTGAAAATGGTTCAGTTTTCAAAATGGTGGAACATGGAAAATGTGAACTTGTGGAAAGCCTTGTTGTGCTAGTGCTCTGTGATGTGATTTGAAATGGTATTTCATCATGTCTATGGAAGTGAGACTCATGGTTGTTTGTTTTATGTTTATAGAAATGGCACCGGGTAGGCATCGTAGAGACCAACCGGAGGAGGCTACTGAGAATGTGGTTGCACCTGAGCCTCAGGTGAACCAGCAACTAGTGCAAAGTATAGTGCAAGATTTCTAAGTTGTGGGAAGTAGAAATAAAACAAATGAACCAAGGCATATAGATCATGCGGTCCAGTTTCAAAGGCAGAATCCTCCCATATTTAGGGGTAATTCAGTGCCAGAAAGGGTAGAAGCATGGTTGAATAGAATGAACAAGATCTTCGAGTTCTTTGGGACATCGGTAGAGTTAAAAGTGAAGTTGGCCATGTATATATTGGAAGATCTTTCCCTTCAGTGGTGGGAGTTGGTAGTCCAAGCGGGGATGGACCAGGGTATGATGTGGGAAGGCTTTGAGAAATTTTTTAACAAACAATTCTACCCACATACATTCAGAATTCAGCGTACAACTGATTTCTTCAGTTTGAAGCAAGAGATTATGTTTGTGACAGAGTATGCAGCTAAGTTCATGAACTTAGGGAAATTTTCACCCGAGGTGGCGGGCATCATGTCGTTGAAGGCAAGGATCTTTGAATAGGGGTTAAGTTAAGAAATTCATTCAAAGATAGCGGTGCTGTGTATAGATGATTACATAGAGATGGTGAATAGGGCCTCAGTGGCTAAGCGGGATCTGTTGGGAGCTCCGGGCGGGGGAAGCATGGTGGTACCCATGGGGAATAGTGGTAAATCTAATGATGGGTTCAAGTGAAGGAGGGACACTTATTCCCAGGGTGGGAATATTGCATATAATCCAACAGTAGAATCAGTAAATCTTCCTCCGAAGCCCCAGAGAAAACCGGGATGTTTTCAGTGTGGTTCGATGAGCCACATCAAGCGGTATTGTACGGGACAACCTTGAGCATGTCATAATTGTAAGCATATGGGGAATCTACAGTGTTATTGTCAGAATGCTCTAAGGTCGGGTGTACGTGACACTCCTCAGGGATCGCAGACATTGTATGCTTCAACGGGACGGGGAAAGCAGCATAACCCTCGTCAGTAGAGTAAAGTGGGTCATGGTGATTCTTGGAATACCACAATGCCTCAGCAGGGCAATAAATAGCAGACTGTAGTAAACAAACATGTGTTCAGATCTGATCAAGTTGTGGTGGATGATCATTCGGGACCATCCACAGTGCGAGGTACTATTCTTTTAAATTCTACCTTGATTCAAGTGTTGTTTGATACAGGTGCTTCATACTCTTTTATTGTTGCATGTGTGGTTGATTTGTTTGGTTTAAGGGTAGAAATGATGCCCTTGGTTTTGAAACTTCAAACTCCTCTGGGTCGAAGAGAGTGTTGAGCCTTCTTGTGTAGATAATGTTGTATTGTTGTGGGAAAGGTTGAGATAGTGTGGAATTTCTCAATTCTCGAGATGGATGGGTATGATGTAATCATGGGAATGGATTGGTTGGTGGTGTTTAAGTCCCACATTGATTGTGATGTGCGAACAGTGGTTTTTACAACACATGATGGTGTTAGACATCTCTTTATAGGAGAGAGGCATGAACGGAAGGGTGCAACAGGTTTGTTGGCATCAACAGTGGGTACGTTATCATATCAGTTGGCGGCATTGTCATTGGAATCGGTAGACGGTGTTGAGCAGAGTGTTCCTCTGGCAGTGGTGGATCAGTTCATGGATGTTTTTCCTAAATAATTCTCTAGGTTACCTCCCGTAAGAGAAGTGTAGTTTACGATTGATATCCTTATGGGGACCAGTCCTATCTCACTTCCGTCTTATCAGATGTCACCAACTGAATTGCATGAATTGAAAATCCAGTTGGAAGAGTTAGAAAACAAAGGGTTTATCTGGCCTATCACGTCTCTGTGTGCAGCACCGGTGTTGTTTGTGAAAAAGGCAGATGGAACTTTGATGCTATGTGTTGATTATCATAGACTTAACCAAGTTATGATAAAGAACAGATATCCACTTCCATGAATTGATGATTTTTTTTTGACCAGTTGAGGGGAGCCCAGTTGTTCTCCATGATCGACCTGAGGTCGGGATATCATCAATTGCGGGTGAGGAAGGAGGATATTCCTAAAATAGCTTTCATAAGTAGATATGGCCATTATGAATATGTGGTTATGCCCTTTGTCCAAACGAATGTTCCATCGGTGTTTATGGCATTGATGAATCGGGTATTTCAGAGATATCTGGATTCATGTGTGGTGGTGTTTGTAGATGATATTCTGGTATATTCAAAGACAAGGGTGGAGCATGAGCAGCACTTGGCGACAGTGCTGGGGATCTTGAGGGATCATCGGTTGTAAGCCAAATTGTCAAAGTGTGACTTTTTGATACAAAAAGTTCATTTTCTTGCCCATGTAATTTTTGAAAGAGGTGTTTCAGTTGATCCAAAAAAGATAGAGGTTGTTATCTCGTGGAAACCGCCAAAGAATGTGTTTGAGATACAGATTTTTCTTGGTCTAGCTAGGTATTATCGGCATTTTGTTCATGATTTTTCACGTTTGGCTTCACCGATGATAGCTTTGAAAAGAAAGAATGTTTCATTTCCAGTGTAATGAACAGTGTCATCATTTTTTCAAAGAGCTAAAGGGTCGTCTTTCATCAGCACCAATCATGGTTTTTCCAGAATTAGGAAAAGGGTACATGGTGTATTGTGATGCATCGGGATCAGGATTGGGGTGCATTATCATGCAAGGGAATCATGTGGTTGCATATGGATCATGGCAGTTGAGAGTGCATGAGAAGAACTACCCAACTCATGATTTGGATTTGGCAAAAGTGGTCCATGCTTTGAAAGTGTGGCGTCATTATCTCTTTGGTGAGAAATTCACGGTATATACAGATCATAAGAGCTTGAAGCACATTTTCTCACAAAGGGATTTGAACTTGAGGCAAAGGAGATGGATGGAATATCTCTATATGTTTGATTATGACTTGATTCACACACAATTTTAGGGAAATTCGGTGGCGGATGCATTAAGTAGAAAATCATATGCTCAGGTGGTAAAACAGGCATTGGACCAGTGGCAGTTGAAGTTGGTTATAGCCGATATGTGGTAGGAATGTGAGGACCAAGGTGATGGAGTGGTCTTCTTTCTAGTTTTGTTTATTCCTAACTTGGTTGGCCTAGTTAGAGAGGCACAGATATCTGATTCTGAGTGTGTGACCATGGAGTCGAGACTCAATGGTGGGGAGACCATTCAGGGTTGGCAACAAAATGCAGGTTTTGTTTTGTGTTTTCGGAATTGGATGGTTGTACCATTTTCTTTTCAAGAGGATATTCTCAAGGCGTATCATCATTTCAGGTGGGTTGTTCATCGTAGAATTCATAAAATTTATAAAGTGCTGAAGGAGCGGTTCTGGTGGGCTGGTATGAAGAGAAGAGTGGATGAGATTGTTGTGAGATTCTTGACTTGTTAGCAGGTCAAGGCAGAGCATCAAAAACCAGGAGGAATGCTGCAGTCTTTACCAATCTTTATCTGGAAGTGGGAGCAGATAGCGATGGATTTTGTCACAGGTCACCCAAGAACGGTCAGAAAGAACGATGTCATTTGGGTGATAGTGGATCGACTAACGAAGTCGGCCCATTTCATTCCGATTCGTGAATCTCATACGATGGAGGATCTATCCAAAATCTATATCCAGGAGGTGGTAAAGAGGCATGGTGTTCCAGTTTCGATTGTATCTGATATAGATCCAAGGTTTACATCTCGTTTCTTGAAATCCTTGTAGCAAGCCCTTGGGACACAGTTGATGATGAGTATGGCGTATCACCCTCAGAAGGATGGTCAATCCGAGAAGACGACACAAACTCTGGAGGATATGTTACGGGCTTGTTTCCTAGATTTTGGTGGCTCATGGGAGGAGTACTTGTCGTTGGTTGAGGTCTCATACAATAACAGTTATCAAGCATCTATACAGATGGCTCTATTTGAATCATTGTATGGGCATCCATGTCGTTCTCTACTATGTTGGGTGGAAACGGGTGAGTCCTTGATAGTTGGACCGATCCTTGTCTAGGAGACTACGGAGAAGATCAAGTTGATCATGAAGAGAATGGAGACAGCTCAGAGTCTTCAGAAATCATATGTGGATCATCGTCGACGACCGTTGTCGTTCGACGTGAGTGATCATGTGTTCTTGAGGGTCTCTCCTAGATTGGGACATCGTCAGTTTGGAAAGCAGGGAAAGTTATCTCCAAGGTATATTGGGCCTTTTGATATTCCTTAGTAGGTTGGTGATGTGGCTTATCATTTGGCTTTTCCACCATGGTTTTTTGTGGTGCACAATGTGTTTCATGTGTCACAGTTGAAAAAATATTAGTCGGATCGTGACCATGTTATTCGATTGGATCATGTTGAGCTAGAACCGGATGCTTCATTGGTGCACGTGCCAGTGTGGGTTGTGGATAGTAAAGATAAAGTCTTTCATGGAAAAAGCATCGGTTTAGTTCATGTTTTGTGGCAATAAGTTCAGATTCAAGAGGAGACTTTGGAGTGGGAGAATGAGTTGGTCGAGCAGTGGTCGGAGCTCTTTCGGCAAAGGGCGGGTTCACTACTTTCCGAGGATAGAAAGTCTAATGGTGTGGAGAATGTAGCACCCCGAGTTTGAGGTATGTAGCTTTTTATATGCATTTTCATGTGTTTAATGTGCATGGGATGAGTTGGGAAGAGGTTTGGAGAGTTTTTAATGGTTTTAGATGAGTTTGGAGGCTTTTAAAGAGGTGCATGGTTTGAGCACGGTAAGTGGAAACCGTGTGGATGCTCTAGGAAACCGTTCAAGAGGAGACAGTAGGCTTCGCACGGCCTACGCACAATTTTCCAAACCATGCGAGGCAACCGTGCGGACCCTTTCTCCCGAGGTAGTAGAGTGTGCACGGTTAGCGCACGGTTTGCCAAACCGTGCGGGATAACCGTGCGGCCACTTAAATTTAGGGTTTTAAAACCCAGGATCACTCTAGATTGCCTCATTTCACTCCTCTCTTTCTCCCACTCAAGCCTCGCTCAGTATTTTGGGTTCTCAAGGGTTTAGGGTTCTCTCCCACTCTGTTTGGAAGCGATTCAAAGGGCTTTCAAGGCGGTTTGAATGTGGTTTCTCCTGGGTAAGTCTCTCCTCTTTTTTCTCTTGTGTTTCCTCTAGATCTACTCTTCCCTCTTTCTTGGTTTTCTATATCTACACTTTTTGTGTATAGATCTAGAGTTTTGGTTGCCTTGGATGTTGATTTTAAGGCTTGTGATGGTTATTGAAGGTGATCTAGAGAGGTTTCAGTGGTGCATTCGCCGTATTTTAGGTGCGGTTGGTTGTGGGTTGTTTTCTCAGGAACCCTAAAGGTAGGTGGCTTCTCTCTTGACTCCACTTGGTTAGAACTAGTGGTTCCATGTTAAAATTAATTTTTTGTGATTAAAATTAATTGTGTGTTGATGTGATAATTTGGTTGGAAATCCATTTGGGGGTTTTTGGGGAAAAGGGGTTTGTGGTGAAATGTTCTTGTTGTGGATTTTAAAAATGGGAATTTTAAAATGGAATGTTTTGATTGATTTGTGAAATGATTGATAGAAATGGTATTCGATTAAAAGGTTGTTTTATTGAAATGGGGTTTGTCATGGAAAATGGTTTTCAAGAAATAGGTGATTTATTGAAGTTAATTGACATATAACGGAATGGGTTGATTAAATGATGTTGTTGTGACTTTGATGGGTTATATACTTGGTTGTGATTGGTTGGGATGTTGTGTGGAAGTGGCGAGAAGTACCATTTTAAAAGGGGGATGGATAGTGGACGGAGGGGCCCCCATCAAATTATAATTGGATAGGAAGAGCCACTAGTTGTGAATGGATGAAACGGGTTGGACGGAATCTCCATCGTTATGATTGTTTATTTTGCATGGCTTTTCAAGTTGTAAATTGTGGTGCTAGTGTATAAATGATGAAATGGCTTGTGGAATGTTTTTTTGGCGTTCCCTTGGTTTATTGGGTTGGGTTTGATGGCTTGGTAAGAGCATAGTTGGTTTATTGTAATGGTTGCACTTGTGATTATTTTATATAAACTACTTTATATAAATGTGCTAACGGTTTTATCCTAGTGGCGTGAGTAGGGAAGTCATTTGGGGAAAACCTATGGATTTTTAGTACTCACTCCCTGATTTGGAACTATGGTGTCCTTGCAGATGTTGTGTACCGTGACGTGGGCAAAATTAAGGCATCAACCTCCTTTAGTGGTGAGTTGTGATGTCTTGGTGGATCTTGGATCTTGGAGCCTGGTGTGGAGCTATGGTGGTGTCATGGATCGTGGTGTTTTCTTGTTTGGTCTTCCGCATAGTACTCTGATGTTGTTGTTTTTTTGTGTTGTGTTGACATCTGAGATTGTTAGGGATTATCTTGTCATATTTGGTAATGTATTAGTTTGGTTATTTTGTTGACATGCATCATATAGTTGTGGATTGTTTTGTTGGTTTTGTCTTAATGGAAAATTGTTCCCCAATTTGTTCTCAGAGCACTCGGAATTTATTTCCAGCATTTGGCACCTTGGGAACGTCACTTAAGGCCAAGTAACCCTCACCTCCTCCTCAAGCCAATGAGGTAGGGGTGTGGTGTTACAAGTGGGCTATAGCATGAGGGCGTGGCTGAAATTTGAATACCAGGAGCCGACTCACTCTCGAGTAGGAAAATATCAAGGAGAAGTACTCTGTGATATTCAATCAAAGGAACTCACTGTCAGAGTGAGAATCTGTTGATGATGATGGTGGATTTGAACATTATTATGGGAGTGATCCTGTTCCTAATTTGTAGTTTTCCTTTTTGGATGAGGGTATGCATCTTTGTTTGATCTCATCTGTCCACTTTTCTTTCTCATCTTTATTCTTTCTAATAAAATTTTTAGGAGCAAGTCCATTTTTCTCCTGAACCTTTTGAGTAATTAATATATATTTTTTGATAATTCATATATATATATATAATATTAAAAAATTTATTTATAAGATTATAATTACATGAATGTATATTTATATAATTATAATATTATAATAAATTTTATTAAGTAATAATTATATTTATCGTATTTATAATTTTATATTTATAATTATATATAAATACTTTTTAAATATATGTATTTATAAATATAATAATAAATATATATAAATATAAATATTTAAATAAATATATTTTTCCAATGAATTTAGACAATAAATATATTTATGCATGAGTATAATTGATGTGCATATGTTATGTATTCATTATGAATGTTCATTTATATATTACATATAATGACCCACCCTTAAACATTATATAATATTGAGTTAAATAAAGAATTCACATTGATAATCTTTTCAGGATTAGATTTTTAGAGAATTAGGCCTTAACAATTACATATCAACTTGAATATTAAATGTAGACACTACTAATCAGTATCCATTTTTTCATAAAATAAAAACTCGTAAAAAGAAACATGTCTAGTTCTGTGTTTTAGACAGCATGAGTTATCCTTGATCCAATCCTTGACCCTATTCTACTTTATGTCCTATCAAAAACATCTAAAAACTTGGTATGAGTAAAAAATCTCATAAAGGGATACTCAAATAAGGAAAATAGTTTTTTTTTCAAAACAACAAGTAAAACATGAATACTTTATCATAAATAATACTTTTCACCTTTATAAAGTAGTAAATACTCTTCACTGAATAAAAGATCACTTCTTACCCTTTTTTAACCAAAACAATACCAAAAACCCCATTGAAAGAACACATAACATATAAATGTAACTTGGGACATAAACATACTTTTATAGAATAACCATATGGTTGACTTCCACACATATCACTAAATGGAATAGTCATATGGTTGACTTCCATACCCAATGCATTAGAGGTTATAACGTAACCCCCCATCCTGGAATATCACAGCACCACCCATCATTTGGTTTATCATGTAACCACCTGTCAAATTTCCAAGTATCATTATAAATCATAATACATAAAACAATCATGAATGAAAGATAACATTTCCACATTTCAATCACAATATATCATTTCAAGATATTGACGTAATCAATGCTTTATCAAAACTATTTAAAACATTTAATAAAGAGATTTTTTAATCAAAGTGTCACATACCACTTTGAAGATTTTAAAATAATTAACATTTTAAAACCTAAATTTTGATATAAATAAATCCTCAAAACCATTTTAAAAACATGTACATTGATGAGAAATATTTAGAAGATCAAAGCATTAAAATGATATTTTAGTTAAGGAGTCTCTAATCAAATGAGAGAAACTTTAATACAAATAATTGAGGAATTTAATTTAATAAAAACTTTATAATATCATGAGAATAAAGTTATTCATGATATAATATTCCAAATGATAGTATATACACCATATAAAAGTTAATTGATGCATAACAACAATGAAGTCTCAATGGAATGTAAATTGAGATGAAATCCCTTATAAAGATGGTATCCTAAGATTAAGGATAAATAAATTACATAATTATGTGTGAAAAATATAAATACACTAAATATGATTGGATATTCAGTGTAAATCAATCATAGGACATTAACACATGTTCTGGTAGAAACAAAACCAATGACTTGGAAGTTCAACTCAAAGAACGGAAATTGAGTTTAGATTACCCTTATCAAGTTCATATCATTGACTTGTGAATTTTTCAATGGAGTGATTATGTGTATCAAAAGTATATCCAAAAAAAGGTAAGTGAAAATTACTACAATAATAAATAAATAGTGATTCAACACATAATCTATGAGTAAAATAATCAATGAAGTATGCATAAAACCCAATGAGTGGAAATTGAAATTTGAAATCCCTTTACCGATTTGCTATCTTACAAAACATACACCCCGTGAAAGAAGTATCATACAATGAAGATTTAAATACCCATAAATTATTCAATTAATACAATCATGGGCAGTAAATGCACCACACAAAAGGAAATAGTAGAAAAATATAGCATGAATCTCACAGGAATAAAAAGTGAGATGAAAACCCCTTACCACGTTGTAATAAATCGAGTCGTATGACCAAAAGTTAATAACCAACAAATGAAACATAGAATACAATGAATATAATTATAATCATGATAATATATACAATGGAAGTATACAATACACCACATGCAATAAATAAGTGGTGAACAAAGGAAATCTCATGGAATTAAAAGTGAAATAAGAAACCCCTTACCTCAAGTTTGTCTTGTATTTTATGTGCATTGTTCTTCCTGAATAATAAACTTAAGTTAATTTATACTTTATTGATAACCTTTTTCAAGTTTATTATTCCTTTTATATCAATTATTACCTTTATATTACAATTAGTTAATTATTTGAGTTCATATCCAACATTTTTTTGATGTTCGGAACTTGAGTAAAAAATGAATTTCTTTTAATTACAAGTTGTCCCTCTGGTAAAAATTCCATTATATACAGAATGATATTCATGATCCAGATGTCATTTATATCATATATATCCAGTATATATATGTATTTATAATATTACATAACATTTGGAGGTAAGAAATGAAATTCATCGCTCATGGAGATGGTAAGTCGTACGTACGCATGAACACTACTTTCATTTCTATTTCGTATTTAATGGAATGAAAACTTAATGATACATAGGTATATTATAATTATAGTATAATATGATATGGTATATTTGTTACATAATTTCATAATTTTATCGTTTATACGTTCCATGTATGTCATGAACGAATCATATCACCTTGAGGGGGCAGTAGTTCTCACTTCCTCAAATGAAATTATCGTGTTTACACATATTGAAAATAATAAAGGTATGTTTGTAAATAAAAATCACAAAATCCTATATAAAACATAAACATAATATATATCATATATAAATACAGTTCCATCATAATGGCCACCATAAGAGGTGGTAGAAGAATATTGAACAGTCATTGTTTCGTGAGGCAGTAGTTCGTCGTCCACAGAAACAATATGTTAAAATCCATTTGATGGAGGTGTGTGGAAGTTTAGTTTGAATCCTCCTCAGAAAAACAACCTAGTATATAGAGGATACTTTTTTTGTTATAAAATAAATTAATAAAATGATTTTAGGTGTTGGAGAAGTAAAATAAAAGAAAAGAACTTAAGAGAAGATGTTACCTTTAAATCGAGTATCTCCCTTTGATTTGAACCAAAATGTTTACTTGAAGTTCCTTATACCTAAGGCAAGTCTTCTAAGAGGAAGATAGGGATATAGGGAGTTTATTTAGGTATAGGTTGGTTGATCCAAGTGGCCTGGTAAGTGTGAGTAAAAGGTTAGAGGTTATGACTTTTTATAAGGGGGGGGATGGGCTCTTTAGGAAAGTTTGAAAATATTATTTTATTATATAATTATTTTTTGTTTCTAAATGTCAAAAACTAATTAAAGTCAAAGCTTAGATGAATCGTGTTCGAAATAAAATCATACAATAATAATTGGACAAGTTTTGGATATTTTTTTAATTTTTATAATCTTATTTATTTAAATCATTTATTAATGAGGTAAACACTACATCATTATTGTGTCATAAATAATTTTATTTATTTGATGTCTAAAAATTATAAAATAAATACCATTATTTAGGAAATATTTTTATATTTTAAATTGATATTTTTATTCAAAGATATAACTTATATAACTGTATGTAAAAATTGATTTACTAAAAGATATATGTTTATGTCATTTTTGTGTTTATTTTAAATTAATTACTATTAAGTGTTATTATCACGCTTAAGTGGATCCATGGGATCCCAAAAACGACCCAAGGAATCCCATGGTCAGAAATGTATCATCCAATATGATTATGACACATGTTAGGGTAAATTTAATATTATTATAATATTATTTTTTACCCTTATCTACCCGATTTACCCTTCAATCATGGTAAATAAATTATTTACTAAAGTAAATATTCATAATGATTAAAAATAAAAGTTATATACTTACAAAATTTCGACCACCTTATTAAAAATATGGAATCCATTTTTCCAAATTCAAAACACAGAAGTGGCAGAAATTAATTTAAAATTAATTCTCGTTGTCAAAACAGAAAAGCGTGTTTTTACGAAATGATAACTATCAAAAGATTGACACTTATTTATGTCCAATTTCAAAGTAAAATTACTTCCAATGAAAAATATTGGATTAAAGGGTAAAAAATTAATCTAATTACACTTTAAAACCAATTATAAATATAATATAACAATATAAATAAATTAGATTAAAAGGCAGTTTTGAATTAAAAGACAGTATTTTTCACTATTCATTAAAAATGAACATTATCAAAAAAATTAAAAAATTTCATCCAAATTAAATTTTTATGTCACTATTTAAATAAAAATATTAATTTTTCAAATAAAACATATAAAATTAACAAAAAATATATTTAAAAATGGTTCGCCATCAAAAGACGGTAAAATGACCTTTTAAAGAATATCGAAGTATTTATGCTTAAAATTTGATTCTTTCTTATTTTAAGCCTCTAAAATTTATTGGATAAATATAAAAACATTTAAAAAATATTTATAATGATTTTGTAGTTAGTTTTATTCATTATTTTCATTACAATGTCTAGTCTTTAACTACCATATAAAATAATAATATCATATTATTGTTTTTCAGTATAACTCAACGTTCTGTGCACCGTAAGATTTCAAAGAAACTCGTTGTTCTGTATCGGGTATGCCATATAACATAGAATCTCATTTAAAGTAAAATTAATTTTTAATTCACAAATATTAATAACTATGAAAATTTCATATTTTTTATTTACCTGGGATGTTACATCCTTACCCCCTTTTGGGAATTGCATCCTTGCAATTTTAAAATTGGGCTCAGAAACTTCCTTGAAAGTCCCAAATTAGAAAAAGAGTCAATAAAACTATCACTTTAAAATAAAGTAATAGAAGTAAAAAAGGTCACTTGAGATAAAAGATACTAGGATTCCATGAAAACATGTATATGGAGGAGAAAATAAACCATCAAGTTCTGATGGAGAGTGATAGAAAACATGATTATGAGAAAGTTAACCACTAGAAAATCACAAACTTATGATGAGTTAAACGGTATTTGATCCCCCAATAGGAAATGTTAATACACAACATTTTTTTAAGTTACTTTTAATAATGTTGTAGAATTTATTTATGAGCTGAACTAAAAACATAAGGAAACATACTTTTATCCTTTACTAAATTTATACCAAAAACCCATCTTTTCTACAAACGATGAGTATTCAAACTGACTTGGACACATTAAAAGCACAAGAATCAACTTTTAGAGTATCACATAATCCAAAAAAGATGAACTATATATTTCCCCTTTATTTAGACATCAACCAAAACCAAAATGGTTGGTATGAGATTAGATAATCCCCAAAAAGGATAATACTTTATAAAAAGAAAACTACTCTTAATCTCAAAAATTAAACAAACAATACCTGAGGTTCAACAAATTCCATTCAATACAAAACTATCCTTAAAATTATTCAATATAATTCAAACTAAGATTGAAACCCAAAACTCAGAATAATTTGATCACATAGTCTTCCATGATAAATCTTAAAATTTATCTCCAAATAACATTGACCACTCTTAAAGTCTCATACTAAAGTGTAATTAACCTAATCAAGTATTCTCTATGATAGGTTAATCATTTCCCAAATCACCATATTTAAATAATAAAAACAATAAAATTTCAACCATTAATCCACAAATGAGATCCCATAGTATTCTATTTTCCTTAAGCATATAATGTTCTCCAAAAGAGAGAACGTCTTCCAAAATAACCTTTACAACTTAATCACCAAATCATTTTCCTATATTAAGAATATTCATTTGTTAAAACATAAGTTCCCAAAATCAACTTATTCTTGATCCATAAAATCATTTAACTAAAAATAATTAATTCATACTAACCAGGGACTTCACATAGGCTAGTGGTAGGCGATGTACCCTTGTCAACTTTCTTTTTTGGGTTCGATTCTCATGGCCTTTCCAGATGTGATGGGTTTTCACCCATCTTACAAGTTATCCTTTTTATAAAACTCAAAAATAACCCTTAAATTATTTAACCTCAAAGGTTTTCTTATACCATTCATTTTCATCCCAACACATTAAGACATCAACATCTAAATTCTAGAACCCTTATATATATTTTCCTTTTTTTTATTTCACCACTATATGATAAAATAAAACTATTCATAATATAAAGAACAATATAACTTCATCATGGAGTTCATATTGTATCATCGTCATCTTGTTCACGTAGGTAGATGGTCCATGAATTGAAAAAATGATTTAGAGATCCTTCAAAATCAATTGCTTCCTTCATACAAATACACCTTGTATAACTTGGGTCATATCGGTGTTTGCAGAAAACTAGTTTCGAAAAATAATCATGTATGACATATAATTTCAAAACATCTGATAAAACATGATTTTTATAAAACATTCGGACTAAATTTGAGTTGAAACTTTCAATTAATGGTCCTTTTAAAATTCCATAAGTATGTGCTAAGAGAATATATTATAAAAGAAAATATAAATTGGTTGCGCAAGGGTCTCCTTTTTCAGCACCTTTTTCAAAATCATAATATGCTTCAAAATCATAAGATGGGGTAAAATATTTAAAAATTCCATGATAATATTTACCTTTCTTGAAAATATGAGAATATTGTGAAAATAGGATTTGATTAAATACAACCCATTATCCATGATGATATCGAGGTATAGTGTAGGTTTTTGATATCTCAAACAACTTCTTACAAGTGAGTTATATGCTAGAAAAGGTTTCACAATCATTTGAACATGACTTTACAATAATTATTGCAAGCATGTCATCAGGATTAGATAGGAATGTTGTTGGAGATCCTCCTCCTTCCAATTTTAACCGACTTTACTTGATCTAAAAATGTTATAAAACAAGGATTAAACTGAAATAATAGATATAGGGACTAACCATGTGTTTAACGAATACTCTTAGTCCCTAAAGTTGTCTAAACCGACCTCTGATACCAACTATAAGGACCCACCCTTAAACATTATATAATCTTGAGTTAAATAAATAATTCACATTGATAATCTTTTAAGGTTTAGAGTTTTAGAGAATGAGGCCATAACTATTACATATAAAATTGAATATTACATATAGACACTACTACTCAGTATCAATTTTTTCATAAATTAAAAACTCTTAAAAAGAAACATGTCTAGTTCCATGTTTTAGACTGCATGACGTTTCCTTGATCCCATCCTTGACCCTCTTCCACTTTATGTCCTGTGAAAAAACATTTAAAAACTTGGGATGGGAAAAAAGCTCATTAAGGGATACAAAAATAAGGAAAACTTTTATTTTTTTCAAAACAACAAGTAAACCATGAATACTTTATCATAAGTAATACTTTTCACCTTTATGAAGTATTGAATACTCTTTACTGAATAAAAGATCATTGCTTACCCTTTTATAACCAAAAGATTACCATAAGACCCATTAATAGAACACATAACATATAAAGGTAACTTGGGACATAAACATACTTAGATGGAATAACCATATGGTTTACTTCCACACATATCACTAAATGGAATAGCCATACGGCTGACTTCCATACCCAATGCATTGGAGGTTATAACATAACCACCCATCCTAATTTATCACGGCACCAACTGTCATTTGGTTTATCATGTAACCACCTGTCATATGTCCAAGTACTATTATAAATCATAACACATAAAACAATAATGAAGTAAAGATAAAATTTCCACATTGCAATCACAATATATCATTTCACGATATTGACGATATCAATGCTTTATCAAAACCATTTTCAAAACCATTTAAAGTATTTAATAAAGATATTTTTGAATCAAAGTTTCCTATACAACTTTTAATATTTTAAAAGAATTAACACTTTAAATCCTTAATTTCCATATAAATAAATCTTTAAACCCATTTTGAAAACATGGAGATTAATGAGAAATATTTTGAAGATTAAATCATTGAAATTATATTTTAGTTAAGGAGTCCCTAACCAAATGAGAGATGCTTGAATACAAATAATTGAGGAATATCATTTAATAAAAACTTTATAATATCATGAGAATAAAGGGATTCATGATATAATATTCCAAAGGAAGGTATATACACTATATAAAACTTAATTGGTGCATAACAACAATGAAGTCTCAAGGGAATGTAAATTGATACGAAATCCCTTATAAAGATGGTTCCTTAGATTAAGGACAAATAAATTACATAATTATGTGTGAAAAATATAAATACACTAAATATTATTGGATATTCATTGTAAATCAATCATATAACATCCACACATGTTCTTGTAGAAACAAAACCAACAACTTAGAAGTTTAACTCAAAGAATGAAAATTGATTATAGATTACACTTATCAAGTTCATATCAACAACTTGAGAATTTATAAATAGAGTGATTAGGTGTATAAAAAGTATATTCATACAAAGGGGAGTATAAATTACTACAATAATAAATAAATAGTTATTCAACACATAATATTTGAGTAAAATAATCAATGAATTATGCGTAAAACCCAATAAGTGGAAATTAAAATTTAAAATCCCTTTACCAATTTGTTAGCTTACAAAACATATGAACCATGAAATAAGGATCATAAAATGAAGATTTAAATACCCATAAATTATCCAATGAATAAAATCATGTGTAGTACATACACCACACAAAAGGAAATAGTATACAGAATACCATGAATATAAATAGAATCAGGATAATATATATCAATGTCAGTACAAAATACACCACATTCATGAAATAATTTGCAAAAAAAGGAAATCTCATGGAATTAAAAGTGAGATAAGAAAACCCTTACCTCATGTCTAACTTGTCTTGTATATTCCTTGTTCTTCTTGAATAATAAACTTATGTTAATTTCTATTTCCATAATAACATTTTTAAAGTTTATTATTCCTTTTATATCACTTATTAACTTCCTATAACAATTATTTAATTATTTGAGTTCATATCCGACATTTTTTTTATGTTCGGAACTTGAGTCAAAAATAAAATTCTTTTAATTATAAGTTGTCCCTGTAGTAAAAAATCCATTATATCCAGAATGATATCTATGATTTAGATATCATATATATCCATTATATATATTTATTTATAATATTACATAACATTTGGAGATAATAAATGAAATGCATCGTTCATGGAGATGGTAAGTGGTGCATGAACGCTACATTCATTTCTATTTTTTATTTAATGGAATGAAAACTTAATGATACATAGGTATATTATAATTCCAGTATAATATCATATGATATATTTGTTACATAATTCATAACTTCATCCTTTATACTTTCCATGTATGTCATGGACGAATCATATCACCTTGAGGGGGCGGTAGTCCTCACTTCCTCAAATAAAATTATCGTGTTTACACATATTGGAAAGAATAAAGGTATGTTTGAAAATAAAAAACACAGAAGCATAGAGAAAACATAAATGTAATATATGTAACACCCCGACCCCATCTACCCAGAGTCGGTGCATTACTTTGTAACATTGGCATGATCACAAAAGATCAAGTCTCGAAAGACCGATTAGTTTAGTAGCCTTGGAAACACTAGATACATTCGTAAACGTTACATTACATCATAAAGTGAAAAACTACAATAACAAAGTCTCCATAGTCCACTCTCATATCCTCTTCTGACAATCCCTACAGGTCATTCATAAAATACTTCTTCACATCCTGGAAAATATTAAAACATTGAAAGGGGTGAGCTCAGATGCTCAGTAAGGATATCAATATTGCAGAAGCCTTCATAAATAAACATAAACATTTAAGGCAATGCATAACTAAAACAAAAGCCTTTTAAACTTGAACATCAACATAATATGGAAAAAGTAAAATGAGATAATTCCATTCACTTATTCACATGGATATTCTACTGGTCGAATAATCACATGCAAAATCAATAACCACTTTCATAATGAGGGAATGTATAATGCCAGACATTCTGAAACATTTTGTCAAGGCCTCGGCCAAGACGTCTAAAATGATTAAGGCCTCGGCCAAAACCATAAATCAAATTGGGAAAGGGCCTCGGCCAATTCCACATCTAGTTTTCTCATGAGACCTACCGATGCATCGAGGAGCTATAGCGGGCTCCACCCGTCACTTATTAAGTCCAATACATTCCTCATATGAATAGGTTTAAACATATCATAAACCATAACACAATCGTATCACATAAAACATGCATAAAGGAAACATAACATTTCCACATTTCAATCACAAGATATCAATAAAACACATTGATATAATAAAAACTCTTTCAAAACCATTTTCAATACCAAAATAAAATAAAGTTAAAACTTTGTATTTATTTTTCATAAAAAAAAAAGATGGCTTGTAGAGGAAGCCGAAACTCAAATAATGGTCATGGTGGCGGAGAAGTCGTTGTCGCCACATAAGTATGGAAATAAAAACATTCCCTTTTTTCTTTTATCAAAACGCTTCATATAAAAAAGATTCCTTTTGAATAAACGTAAAAGTCAAAGGGGTTTATACACCGTATAAAAGAAATTTGTGTATAAAACAAAATATGCCTCAATGAATGGAGATTGAGACGAAGTCCCTTAAAAAGATCATTTTTAGATAAAATATATCTATTATGTGTATTCACTATATGTACACATAAAGAAAGTATAAATATAATATACGACATAATAATATCATGACATAATTCGAAAGTAGGAGATTAACCCAAAGAATGGAAGTTGGGTTATGAAATTCCCTTACCTCGTGTCTGACATGACTCAACCATTCTTTAACCTCCTGAATAATAAACTAGAGTTAATATATACCTTATTAAGAACCATTTTTAATTTCATTATCCTTTTTATATCACTTATTACAATGTTATGAACATTATGTAATTATTTAAGTTAATAACGGTCGTTTTGTCGATCTTTGGTACTTGAGTCAACAATAAATTTCTTATAATTACAAGTTGTTTATGTGGTAGAATATACATTATCTCCAGAATTATATTAATGATTTAGATGTCATATATATCATATATATCCAGTATATACATTCATTAATAATGTCACGTAACATTTAGAGGTAAGAAATGAAATGCACCGTTCATGGAGACGGTAAGCCGTACGTACGCATGAACGCTACTTTCATTTCTATTTCGTATTTAATGGAATGAAATAATAATGATATAAATGTATAATATAATTCCAGTATAATATAGTGTATAATACCATTTACTCCATCCTTTATACATCCCACATATGGCATTAACGATTCAAATCACTTTGAGGGGGCGGTAGTCCGCACTTCCTAAAATGAAATTATCGCGTTTTACCCATAATGGAAATCATAAAGTATGCCATAAATGATAAATACAGAAGCATAAGTAAAACATAAACATATTATATATCATATATAAAAATAGTTCCATCTTAATGGACACCTTTGAAGGTGTTATATGAGTGTTGAACAATCATCGTTTCGTGAGGCAGAAATTCGCCATCCACAGAAACCGTATGTTCTTTAACCATTAGATGTAGTTGTGTGTAAGTGTAGATAGAATCCTTATTATAAAAACATCCTAGTATATTGAGGATACTGGTGTTGTTACAAAATAAATTAATAAAAAGAGTTTAGGGGGTTGGAGAAGAAAAATAAAACAAAACAACATTAGAGAAGACATTACCTCAAAATTGGGTAACTCTTTTTGATTTGAGCCAAAGGCTTCCTTGGGAAGAGTTCTGCCCAAAGTGAGGCTTCTAGTAGTAATAGGGGGAAGTTGGGAGAGTATTTGGGTAGAGTTTGGCCGAGACAAATGGCTTGAAAGTGTAAATGAGGTGGGAGAGGTGGGGGCCTTTTATAAGTGGGGAGGAGGGGCACTCTTGGAAAGTAATGAAAAGTCACTTTATTATAAAATGAGTTTCGGATTTTAGAGGTCCCACACTTATATAATTCGAGGATAAGATGATAAGGGTTCGAAATATACTCATACAATAGGTTTTTGACAAGTGTACGCTTTGGATTTTACATTATCTTTCCATTTTATTTAAATCGTTAAATAATGAGGTCATCGCTTCATCATCATGATGTCATAATTAATTTAATTTATTTAATATCTAAAAATTATAAAAAAAATACTATGATGTAGGAAATCGTTTTAGCTTTCTAATGAATATTTATAATCAAAATTTTGACTTGTGTAACCCCACTTAAAAACTGTTTTAGTAAAACAACTCATGTTTGTGTCAATTTAATTTTAACATTAAATATATATATATATATTAATGTCATTTTCCAACAAAAGTGGCTCCATGGGGTCCCCAAGTTGACCCATGGGTTGTCTTGGTCGGCCATGACTCATCCAATAAGAGTAGTACAAGTGTCAAGCTCATCTCATATTATTAAAACATTATTTTTACCTTAAACTACACTAATTACCTCAAATCGCGATTAAGAACTTAAAAGTTACTATTCACCAAAAAATTATTTTAATCTCATTGAACCGAATTTTACTTCTTAATTACAACCATGTATGTAATATTATTGAAAATCAAATCACAGAAGTGGTAATATTTCATTTTAACAAAAAATCAGTTTTTAACAACCACTTAGTGGTTTCACTATTCATCAAAAATTGAAGTTTTTCAGAATAAGGCCAAAATTTCACCCTAAGCTATAATTGATATTCCGAATTCAAAAATGATGTCTATTTTACAAAATTCCAAACATATAAGTTGCATTAATTAATTTTATAATTAATTCCCACTGTTACAACAAATAGCGTGTTTTTAAGAAACAATTTATATCAAAAGATTGGCAATTATTTATGTCCAATTTCAATGTTAAATTAATTATAATAACCACCATTGGATAAAATGGTAATAATATATTATAATTATACTTTAAAACAACTCAATAGTATAACTTATAACTATAAATTATTTTGATTAAAAAAGTTGTTTTAAGTATTTTTCACTATTCATAAAAATTTCGAAGTTCTCAGAAAATTACAAAAAATTTAACATAGGATAATTTCAACATTCCGAAACCAAAAATGAAGTCCATTTTGAAATATAAAATATATATAATTTCAAAAGGTGGTTATTACTATTCATAACGGCTACTTTGATTAGTCGCGGTGTTTTAGAACTTGAAGTTGCGTATAATGCAAGCTATTTCATTATTGAATGAGAAGCGTATCATGGAAGCTCTGGGTGTTACATTCTCCCCTCCTTCAATAAATTGTGTCCTCGCAATTTGAAATTTTTCTTGGAAAATAAAAGGTTGAAAATAGAAAATACCTTTGTGGAAAACCCACATCGGAAATAAGATTAATAAAATTTAGCCTTAATTAGAGGGAAAGGGAAGTGAAAAAGTCACCACCCAATTATGATCTCGATTAGGAGAACATTGGTGGCAATTAGAGACATATAATTGGAGGAAAAATGTAAATATTTGTAGGGAGTGATTGAGGTCATCAATCACAATCAACTGTCAAATTGAGGGCCTCAAAGCCTTCAATCTATGTTGATTTAAAATATCATCAGTTCAAGAAGACATAAGGTATTAGGATAACACATTTTTTGGTTTTAATATCCCTTTACTAAAGTTTAAGAATTAATTTATTCATTGAATAAGAGATAGTTATATATATATTTATGCTTGACAATTAGAGTTTCAACCTTCAACTCATCTTTCACTCAAAAAGATAATAGAACTCAAAAATATTATACTTATCCTAATTGTATAAGGTTCCAAATGTTAACACATACCATTTAGATTAGTAAAATTATTTTGTAATAACCAGGGACTTCCTGTAGGCTAGTGGTAGGAAATAAAGGCCTGTCGCACTATGATTGTGGGTTAGATTCCTGCAGCTTTGTCCGACGCGACGGGTTATGCCCCACCCTGCAGGTTGTCCTTTTCCTAAAACTATAGTATCATAATATTCCAAAAATAATCTTCATAAATTTATTAACCTTAAACAATACTATCCAAAGATCAACTGAATCCACTCCAACCTTTATAGTTATCCAAAATACCTATGTCCAGACTTTCTCTAAAAGGTCTCTTAATTCCAAAATCAAATTATCAGATTCCCCAAACAAATTAAAGTTTCTCTTTTTTTCACATACTAAAAATATGAGTACCTTCATCATATTAAAACCTTACTCAAATCAACAAGTACTACAGTACAATCCTTATATATATATATATCACATTATTCTAATAACCAGAATATAATCCATGAGTCCAAAAGCACCAATACATTAATTATTCTTCTTCAACTGTAGTAACAACATAAGATTTTCCTTGATCCCTTGGCCTTTTCTGAGGTAAGTTTCCCTGATGCTTAGGACATTCATTTGCATAATGCCCCATTTCCCTACAATTGTAGCATTCAACATTGATAGCCTCTTTCTTTCCCTTGCAATCACGCGCCTGGTGACCCTTTTCTCCACATTTATAACAAACTCCCATTCCTTTCAGGCAAGTACCAGGGTGATTCTTCCCACAATTATCACATAATGGAAAATCCTTCTTTCCCTTTTTCCCTTTATCTGTCTCTTATTCCACTATTCTCTTCTTCTCTTGCTTTACTTTTTTGTCATAAGACTTAGAGAATTCCTTTTCTGTCTTGATAGCACATGAGACAATATCTTCGTATGATGAGAAGGATTGTGATACCAAATCTCGACGGAGAAATGGTTTTAACCCATCAAAGAAACGATCAATCTTACTCCTTGGGTTATGTATATAATCGGCAGCATGCCTCGCTAACCTTATAAAGTTAGCCTCATACTTTGCGACATTCTCATCCTCCTTCTGCCTCAGACTCAGAAATTGCCTTTCCATATCTACTTGATGGTCATGAGGAAAGTATTTTTCTAAGAAAAGCTCTTTGAACTCCCTCCATTCCATATTCGATACGTCATCATCTTCCTTTGTGTTTTGAATCAGCGACCACCACTGATCGGCATCTCCAGTGAGGCGGTAAACTGTCATGACAACTTTCTCCCTTTCACTACCCCCCAAGGCATGGAATATTTTCTCTAAGGAGTTTATCCATTGCTCAGCTACTAACGGATTTGTACCCCCATTAAATGTTGGTGGTTGTTGCCTCATGAAGCGGTCTAACATTGATCCTCCACGTTGCGGATCAGGGTGCTCTATACGAGTAAGGTTATTATTCATGACCTGAGTGAGTTGTCCCAGTATGTTAATAAGTTGATCAGCACCAGTTGTATCTCCAGCTCCCCAATAATTATCTTGAGCAGGAGGGAAATCCCTACACGGAGTGCGTGCATTGATACGGTTTCCATTCCTTCCACTAGGCGCCATTTCTAAATAATGGCATAAACTAGATTAGTTTATGAATCAAAATATATAATTCCATACTTGTAAAACACTTAACATAAATTGAACTAATTATGGATATAATCAATAATTATAAAAATGTTTTCTTTGAGGAAGTATATACTCGTAACCCTTCATAGTGGTTTGTAAAGAAAATGGAAATTATCCTAAGCATATCCCCCGGGAGTGTCGTAACCAAGAGTGCAGAAAGGCCCGTTGTCATGCACCAGTTCCCGTTCGAGTCTATCTCAAAGCGGTGTTTTTGGGTTTTACCCCTAGATACATCTGTGCCAGAGCCGCCTCTACCTTCTCGTATCCAGACAGGGATGTATTGCTCGGAAAACTCACAAAATCTCTATAATACCAAAATTCTAGAAAGTTCTTCTATACTAATCCTCAAAGTCTATCCTTGGGCTATGTGCTCTAATCAGAGTTTATCTAAATCTAGCTTCCAAGGTTAGTACTAAACTGCCTCTGATACCAACTGTAACGCCCCGACCCAAGCTACCCAGAGTTGGTGCATTACTTCGTAACATTGGCAAGATCACAAAAGATCAAGTCTCGAAAGACCGATTAGTTTAGTATCCTTGGAAACACTAGATACATTCGTAAACGTTACATTACATCATAAAGTGAAAAACTACAATAACAAAGTCTCCATAGTCCACTCTCATATCCTCTTCTGACAATCCCTGCAGGTCATTCATAAAATACTTCTTCACATCCTGGAAAATATTAAAACATTGAAAGGGGTGAGCTCAGATGCTCAGTAAGGATATCAATATTGCGGAAGCCTTCATAAATAAACATAAACATTTAAGGCAATGTATAACTAAAACAAAAGCCTTTTAAACTTGAACATCAACATAATATGGCAAAAGTAAAATGAGATAATTCCATTCACTTATTGACATGGATATTCTACTAGTCGAATAATCACATGCAAAATCAATAACCACTTTCATAATGAGGGAATGTATAATGCCAGACATTCTGAAACATTTTGTCAAGGCCTCGGCCAAGACGTCTAAAATGATTAAGGCCTCGGCCAAAACCATAAATCAAATTGGGAAAGGGCCTTGGCCAATTCCACGTCTAGTTGTCTCATGAGACCTACCGATGCATCGAGGAGCTATAGCAGGCTCCACCCCTCACTTATTAAGTCCAATACATTCCTCATATGAATAGGTTTAAACATATCATAAACCATAACATAATCGTATCACATAAAACATGCATAAAGGAAACATAACATTTCCACATTTCAATCACAAGATATCAATAAAACACATTGATATAATAAAAACGCTTTCAAAACCATTTTCAATACCAAAATAAAATAAAGTTAAAACTTTGTATTTATTTTTCATAAAAAAAAGATGGCTTGTAGAGGAAGCCGAAACTCAAATAATGGTCACGGCGGCGGAGAAGTCGTTGTCGCCGCATAAGTATGGAAATAAAAACATTCCCTTTTGTCTTTTAGCAAAACGCTTCGTATAAAAAAGATTCTTTTTGAATAAACGTAAAAGTCAAAGGGGTTTATACACCGTATAAAAGAAATTTGTGTATAAAACAAAATATGCCTCAATGAATGGAGATTGAGACGAAGTCCCTTAAAAAGATCATTTTTAAATAAAATATATCTATTATGTGTATTCACTATATGTACACATAAAGAAATTATAAATACAATATACGACATAATAATATCACGACATAATTTGAAAGTAGGAGATTAACCCAAAGAATGGAAGTTAGGTTATGAAATTCCCTTACCTCGTGTCTGACTTGACTCAACCATTCTTTAACCTCCTGAATAATAAACTAGAGTTAATATATACCTTATTAAGAACCATTTTTAATTTAATTATCCTTTTTATATCACTTATTACAATGTTATGAACATTATGTAATTATTTAAGTTAATAACGGTCATTTTGTCGATCTTTGGTACTTGAGTCAACAATAAATTTCTTATAATTACAAGTTGTTTATGTGGTAGAATATCCATTATCTCCAGAATTATATTCATGATTTAGATGTCATATATATCATATATATCCAGTATATACATTCATTAATAATGTCACGTAACATTTAGAGGTAAGAAATGAAATGCACCGTTCATGGAGACGGTAAGCCGTACGTACGCATGAACGCTACTTTCATTTCTATTTCATATTTAATGAAATGAAATCATAATGATATAAATGTATAATATAATTCCAGTATAATATAGTGTATAATACCATTTACTCCATCCTTTATACATCCCACATATGGCATTAACGATTCAAATCACTTTGAGGGGCGGTAGTCCGCACTTCCTAAAATGAAATTATCGCGTTTTACCCATAATGGAAATCATAAAGTATGCCATAAATGAGAAATACAGAAGCATAAGTAAAACATAAACATATTATATATCATATATAAAAATAGTGACATCTTAATGGCCACCTTTGAAGGTGTTATATGAGTGTTGAACAATCATCGTTTCGTGAGGCAGAAATTCGCCATCCACAGAAACCGTATGTTCTTTAACCATTAGATGTAGGTGTGTGTAAGTGTAGCTCGAATACTTCTTATAACAACATCCTAGTATATTGAGGATACTGGTGTTGTTACAAAATAAATGAACAAAAAGAGTTTAGGGGGTTGGAGAAGAAAAATAAAACAAAACAACATTAGAGAAGACATTACCTCAAAATCGGGTAACTCTTTTTGATTTGAGCCAAAGGCTTCCTTGGGAAGATTTCTGCCCAAAGTGAGGCTTCTAGGAGTAATATGGGGAAGTTGGGAGAGTATTTGGGTAGAGGTTGGCCGAGCCAAATGGCTTGAAAGTGTAAATGAGGTGGGAGAGGTGGGGGGCTTTTATAAGTGGGGAGGAGGGGCACTCTTGGAAAGTAAAGAAAAGTCACTTTATTATAAAATGAGTTTCGGATTTTAGAGGTCCCACACTTATATAATTCGAGGATAAGATGATAAGGGTTCGAAATATACTCATCCAATAGGTTTTTGACAAGTGTTCGCTTTGGATTTTACATTATCTTTCCATTTTATTTAAATCGTTAAATAATGAGGTCATCGCTTCATCATCATGATGTCATAATTAATTTAATTTATTTAATGTATAAAAATTATAAAAAAACTACTATGATGTAGGAAATCCTTTTATCTTTCTAATGCATATTTATAATCAAAATTGTGACTTGTGTAACCCCACTTAAAAACTGTTTTAGTAAAACAACTCATGTTTGTGTCAATTTAATTTTAACATTAAATATATATATATTAATGTCATTTTCCAACCAAAGTGGCTCCATGGGGTCCCCAAGTTGACCCATGGGTTGTCTTGGTCGGCCATGACTCATCCAATAAGAGTAGGACAAGTGTCAAGATCATCTCATATTATTAAAACATTATTTTTACCTTAAACTACACTAATTACCTCTAATCGCGATTAAGAACTTAAAAGTTACTATTCACCAAAAAATTATTTTAATCTCATTGAACCGAATTTTACTTCTTAATGAAAACCATGTATGTCGGATTATTGAATATCAAATCACAGAAGTGGTAATATTTCATTTTAACGAAAAATCAGTTTTTAACAACCACTTAGTGGTTTCACTATTCATCAAAAATTGAAGTTTTTCAGAATAAGGCCAAAATTTCACCCTAAGCTATAATTGATATTCCAAATTCAAAAATGTTGTCTATTTTACAAAATTCCAAACATATAATTTGCATTAATTAATTTTATAATTAATTCCCGCTGTTACAACGAATAGTGTGTTTTTAAGAAACAATTTATATCAAAAGATTGGCAATTGTTTATGTCCAATTTCAATGTTAAATTAATTCTAATGACCACCATTGGATAAAATGGTAATAATATATTCTAATTATACTTTAAAACAACTCAATAGTATAACTTATCACTATAAATTATTTTGATTAAAAAAGTTGTTTTAAGTATTTTTCACTATTCATAAAAATTTCGAAGTTCTCAGAAAATTACAAAAAATTCAACATAGGCTAATTTCGACATTCCGAAACCAAAAATGAAGTCCATTTTGAAATATAAAATATATATAATTTCAAAAGGTGGTTATTACTATTCATAACGGCGACTTTGATTAGTCGCGGTGTTTTAGAACTTGAAGTTGTGTATAATGCAAGCTATTGCATTATTGAATGAGAAGCGTATCGTGGAAGCTCGGGGTGTTACAATATATATCATATATAAATACTTTTCCATCATAATGGCCACCATAAGAGGTGGTAGTAGAAGATTGAACAATCATCGTTTCGGGAGGCAGTTGTTTGTCGTCCATAGAAACAGTATGTTCATATCCATTAGAAGGAGATGTGTGGAAGTGTAGTTAGAATCCTTCTCATAAAAACAACATAGTATATTGAGGATACTAGTTTTGTTATAAAATAAAGGAATAAAAATAATTTAGGGCATTGGAGAAGTAAAATAAAATATAAGAACTTAGAGAAGATATTACTTTGAAATCGGGTATCTCCCTTTGGTTTGAACCAAATGGTTTACTTGAAGTGCCTTATGCATAAGGTAAGGCTTCTAGGAAAAACATAGGGATTTAGGTAGATTATTAAGTAGAGTTTTGACGAGCCAAGGGGCTTGTGAGGTGTGAGTAAAGTGTTAGAGTTGATGGATTTCTATAAGGGGGAGGAGGGGCTCTTTAAGAAAGTTTGAAAATATTATTTTATTATATAATGATTTTCAGTTTCTAGTGGTCCAAAACTCATTAAAGTATAAGATAAGATTACTAATGTTTGAAATAAAATCATCCAATAAGAATTGGACAGGTTTTGGATATTGTTTTAATTTTTATAATCTTATTTATTTAAATCATTCATTAATGAGGTAAACCCTGCATCATTATTGTGTCATAAATAATTTTATTTATTTGATGTCTAAAAATTATAAAAAAAATACCATGATGTAGGAAATATTTTTAAATTTCAAATAAATATTTATAGTATAGGATATAACTTATATAACTATATGTAAAAATTAATTTACTAAAAGATATATGTTTATGTCATTTTTTTTATTTACTTTAAATTAATTAATTTAAAGTGTCATTATCACTCTTACGTGGCTCCATGGGGTCCCAAAATCGACTCAAGGATGCCCATGTTTGGACTTGTATCATCCTATAGGATTTGGACACATGTTAGGGTGAATTTAATATTATTATAATATTATTTTGTACCCTTATTTACGATATTTACCCTTTAACCATGGTAAATAAAGTATTTACTGGAGTAAATATTCATAATATCTAAAAATAAAAGATAACTATTTAAATAATTTGGACCTCATGATTCAAAATATGGAATCCATTTTTCCATATTCAAAAAACATAAGTGGAATAAATTAATTTAAAATTAATTCCCGTTGTCAAAACAAAAAGAGTGTTTTTAAGAAATAATAACTATCAAAAGATTGACAATTATTTATGTCCAATTTCAAAGTGAAATTACTTCCAATAAAAAATTGGATTAAATGGTAAAAACATAATCTAATTACACTTTAAAACCAATTAAATAGATAATCTAACCATATAAATAAATTATATTAAAAGGTAGTTTTGAATTAAAATATAGTATTTTTTACTATTCATTAAAAATTAATATTATCATAAAAATACCAAAATTTCTTCCAAAGTACATTTTTATGTCACGATTCTAAATAAGATTATTATATGGTCAAATAGAACATATAAAGTGACATAAAATAGACTTAAAAATGGTTCACCATCAAAAGGCGGTAAAATGACCTTTTAAAGAATATTAGTGTATTTATGCTTAAAATCAAATTCTTTCTTATTTTAAGCCTTTAAAATTTATTGGATAAATGTAAAAACATTTAAAAACATATATATTAATTCTGTATTTAGTTATTTTCATTCTCTCCATTACAACAGCTAGGCGTTAACTACCATCTAAAATAATAATATCATATTATTATTTTTCAATATAACTCAACATTGTGTGCAACGTAAGATTTCAAAGAAACTCGTTGTTGTGTATCGGGTACGCCATCGAACATAGAATCCCATTTAAAGTAAAATTAATATTTAATTCAAAAATATTAATAAATATAAAAATTTCGTATTTTTTATTTATCTGGGATGTTACATCACACCCTTATTATTATTCATGTTGTCCATATATGTGATGACTCATTTTTTATGATCTATAATTTACTAGGTATATGATTCATTCATGTTATACCCATGAGTATATTATGTTCTCATAAATACTTATAAAATTACAATAAATATATTTATTATATTTATAATTATAAAATTTTAATTATATATAAATATATTTAAAATATATATATCTATAATTATAATTGTAACTAAATATATATATTTATTTATTTATTTATAATTATAATTATAATTATAACTATATATATAAAAATAATTATAAAATTAAAATAGATACATCTATTATAATTATATATATATATAAATAATTAGTTGCAAATATTTATAAATATATTTATTTATATCTATCTACAAGAAATCATAGGTCGAAGCAATTAGACACAAAGGTTGTGTTTCCAATGTCAAAGCTGATACTGAATCCATTTCTGAATGGATGAAAATTGGTAAGCACTCCTTAATTTCTAGTGTTATTCTACCATAAGGATCCTAGCCTTTGAAAATAGAAGATTTGGTTTCTCATCTCTCTGAAATTTGGGGTTTTGATGAGTGGAAATGTGTCTTGATGGGTGGGAGTTTTTTACCTTCTCTTCCCCGCTGATGGTCTAAGGCTTAAGGCATGGGGGGAAAGCTTGATCTCCCTCCATCTGAATGTTTTACATATTCTCCAGTGGGATGATAACTTCAATCCATTGGAGGTGAGTAACTATTATGTACAATTATGGGTCAAATTCTTTGAGTTAAAATGAATTTTGTGGCATCCAAATATTTTATAAGATATTTCCCTTGCAATGGGTGTGCCGATCAAACTGAACAAAGAGACATAGATTTCTAGATATGGGAATTATGTCAGCCTTTTGGTATAAATGGATCTTGGATAACACAGTTTAACTCTCCATTGAATCTGATGAACTTCCTTTGAAAGTTGAATATGAACGAGTGCCTCTCTTTTTCTCAGACTAAAAGATTATTGGTCATGAGTTATCCAAATGTAAAAAAATGTTGTCTTGTGTTTTTAGTTCATCTCGTGGGCATGGTATTTCTACATGAAATAAGAAAAATATGAGTGCCAAGAAGCCCGAACATCTTTAGTTGCATGATGGTAATATGGATCATCATGCTTTAAAAGGGATTTCTCTACAAGGTGGTGACTCATCCAGGGGCTCACAGCCAGCTGGGTCGGTGGGTATTCAAACAAGGCACACCTATTATTTAAGAAAAGACACCTCTTTGCAATGTGTTGAAGTCTCAAATAAAGATGGAAAATATGATGGTAAGAATTCAACAGATCCTAAATAGGATGCAGCTTTGACTTTGATGATAAATTCCACTAGTACCAGCTATACCTTTGACGCTTCTATTCCGAGCAATCGTTCTTGGGCTGATATTGCAGTAGGAGTTAATGATTCATATGACAAACAAGAGAAGGCTCTTATTCCTAGTGTTGATTTTCAAAGCCCACTGGTGGGGTACATGGAAGGTTCCATATTAAAAGAACAAGAGGGAATTGAATCTAAAATTCAAAATGAGGATGATGAACATTTATTGTAGGAAATAAGTCGGAAAGTTCAATCAAACTTTGACTCTAATTTGTTATGCAATGAGACAATAGGTGGAATTAAAACATCTAAAGGGAAGAACCTAGTTGGTGGTGAAGGATTTCAAATGGTTTCTCATATGAAAAACAACCCTCTTTCATGGATGAGTTTGGATGACAAGGTGAACACATAAAACACGTTTTAAGTGTTTGATCCTGCCAAAAGACAAAAGGATGAAAAGAGCATGAAAAATATTCCACCTCAAGTGGATTCTACATCAGTAGAATCAGAAGGGGCTTGGAAATGACCTAAATATTGGAGACTGGGTTTTCCTCCAAAGGGTCGTGGTCGAGGACATGACTGAGAGGCTGCAACGCATAGGTGTTGCATGTCTACTAAGTCCTTTAAGATCACTCTGGAACATGAAAGATTAAAATAAAAATACTCAGTGATCTTTAATAAAAAACCCACAGTCTGAATGAGAAACTACGGATGATGATGATGACTCTAATTCTGACTATGGGAATAATCCCCATTTTCTAGATCTGTGTTATGTTTTATGAATGAGGCATTTTCTATTTGTTTGACAGCATCCTCTTTCTTTTTGCTTGGCTTCTCTTTTTTTCTTATCTTTAATAAATGGTCAGGAGCTTTGACTTACAGCTAGACCTTTTTTGTATATTTATTTATACTTATACTTATAAATATATATATTTGTGTGTGTGGGTGTGTGTGTGTGTAAATAATTATAATTATAAGTAAATTTATACATATATAATTATAAAATTATAATAAATATATTAATTATATATATTGGTAAAATTATAAATATAATAAATATATTTCTTATAATTTTATAATTATTTAAATATATATATATAATTATAACTATAAATAAATATATATTTATTAAAATATTTTAATTATAAATATTTATTTATTTATTTATAATTATAATCATAAAGAAATATATTTATTTATTTAAATAATTATAAAATTATAATAAATATATTTATAGTACTTATAATGATATAAATACAAATAATTAAGTAAATATATTTATAAAAATATAAAAATATTTATAAATAAATACAAATATTTATAATTATAACTAAAAATAAATATATATTTATTATAAGCAGTTATGGGTCTTACCCGAGTGGTAAATGCTCCCTGAAATTCTGCATCAGACCCAAGTTAAAATCTGGGTGGGCGTAGGTACTATTACAGTACTATGAAGGCAGTGATGCAGACAATGACACGAGCAGGTGGTGACATAGGTATGACGCAAGCAGACAGTGATGCAGACATGGTGACGCAGACAGGATGATGTAGACATGATGCTAGACTGGGCTTTTGGGCCATGTTAGGAGCTTCATGCCCACTGGGCCTACGAGCCATGTAATTAATAAATAAAGCATGATGAGTGGGCAATCCCCTTGAGGGGTCTATGGTGTACTTATCTGGTCTATGTGTGTGGTGTGTGTGTGTGTAAATGTAATTGTACCCCCAATCACCTAATATATATATGTATATATTATAATTTTTAAATTATAAATGAATAAATATTTATTTATAGTTATATTAATAAATAAATATTTATTTATTTAAATAATTATAAAATTATAATAAATATATTCATTACATTTATAATCTTATAAATATATATAATTAATATTTTAATTATATATATTTATAAAATTATAAATATAAGAAATGTAGTTATTATAATTTTATAATAATTTAAATAAATATATATAATTTTATTGTTATGAATATAAATAAATATATATTTAAAATTATTTATAATAAATATATTAATTATATATATATATATATAATATAAATATAAATATGTATATTTATTTATAGTTATAGTTATAAATAAATAAATACATATTTATTGTATATATAATTTTATAAATATATATATAATAATATAAATAAATTAATTACATTATATCTTTATCATCGCTTTTTAATTAGCACTAATAAAAGTGTTTCTTGATTTTATAAATGAACCATAACAGTCAGGTTCCTCTCTTTCACACCTTCAAGCTCTTGTGGAAGCCGACAGTCGTCACTCTTACCGAACCCTGCTACCGCTGCACCTCCACTCTCACCCAACCTCATTATCGCAAACCCAGTGCACTACTGCTCTTACCGAACACCCTGTAGCTGTTGAACCCCTACTCTACTGCCGCGAACACCACCTCTGTCGTCGTTTCCACTGACCACTCTGCTGGAATTGAACCCTATCACTGTCGTTGAACCCCCTACAAGCTAAGGTATCCTTCCCTTCCCTTTCTTTATCTCTTGCTCACACCACATATATGAAGTTGTCGTTCACGATACTAGTTTGATGATGATGATAAATTCTCTCGATTTTTAAGGTCTTATAAACTCAAAGATGAAGATTGGTTCATTCAGATGTTTACAATTCGCTTTTTTAGGGGATTTCATGAACTCTATTCAATTTTCCTATGCCTATTAAGGATATGTTTTTTTGTTCTTATCTAGTTTCATGTCTAAGGTGTGGATACTTGAATTGCCAAAAATATTTTTTGATCATGGTTTTTAGGGTCTGAACATGTCATTCATGATGAAATGCTATCATGAGGTTCTCATTAGTTGATTAAGTGCACTTTCTAAGGGAGTTTGTCATTTTTCTATATTGAACAAGAATTCGGAGAAAACCTTCCATTGAGTGTCGAAGCTCCATGCTGGCTTGAAATATTTTTTTGAAGCATTTATCCAATTTTTAAGGCTTCTAAATGATTTTTTATTATAAAAAATATTTATCTAACATGGTTGTGATAAATGAACACCTAAAGTGCATATTTAAAAATACAATAATTATGACAAGTGTTTAGTGATTTGGAGTAGATCGTGCTAAGTCATTAAAAAAATGCTAGTGATCAAACTAGAATAAAATTAATGAAACATTTCCCCATGGATATGAAATTTCATACAATGATTATAAATACTTATCATTTGTACACAATTTCTAGAATTATAATATCAAAAGGGAATGATTAGTTTTCTTATATTGACCAATACATTATCCTAAATTACAATGATGTGCTTGATGGACATGTCCTATAGTTAAATAATAACATCTATTATATTTGGATTACCTTTATTTAAAATATTTAGCATCATAGGCTGGATATCCCCCTATAAATAAAGAAGGGAATTATATAAATTTTAAGCACCGATATTGCATGGAATAGAAAAGCTACATGGATATTGATGTTTTAGTGGAATATTTCATTGAAAAATAACTAAGAGATCCCCTCTTAGAAAAATCACTCCCATATCTTTTAATTTATTTTTTTATTATAAATGATTTTCTTAAGGAACTTGGCACATAACAACAATTGTGATATTTCAATGGCGAATGGGATGTTTATGTACTATTTATTTAACATTTCCGTTAAATTTTTGTATTACTCTTAATCCATTCCATGGATCATTCTCTTTATAAAGGGATTGTGTCTCATTAATGGGTATACTTTTGTAAGATTTGATGTGTCCTTCTTAGTCCTTTCTAAATTATCTTATTTTTACTAGATTCTTAATATGCAATATTCCCTTTCTTTTTCTTTATCCTTCATATTTTATTTATCTTTAAATAATTGTTGTTTATAAAGTGTTTTCTTATTATTATTATGCCTATATGAGTTCCCATGAAGGATAAATGGTGTTTTCCAAGTGGTTTTATCCCTTATTAGGGTATAATATTCGATGAAAAGTGTTTAGGAAAATGCCTAAATAGATTTTTTTTAAGTAATTATTTTTGTTTTAAAAACAGTGGTAACCACCAAATTGATGATTTAACAATTATTATTATGTTAATTGTATTTCAAAACAAGGTTTTGGGTGATTTTAATCGGTTAAAAATTTTTAAAATGCTATTTTATTTTTAAGGCGGTGAGTTAACTCTTGTGATCTATATTTAAAACCATTTTTATCCTTGGTTAATTTTTATATAAATGTTTTGGGGGTGTTTAAAAATTTTAAGATTTCCAAATGAGATGTATTATTTCAAAAGGGTGTGTTTTCCCGTGTGTATTGGATTTTGAAACTTATTGTGTCTTTGAATGTTTTTCAATGGTCGTTTAAAGGGTATTGTAAATTCCCATTTGAGTTTCAAAGGTGTTTAGATAAAATTGGTTTGAATAGTAGATTGGGATGACTTTTATAAATGATAAAATGACTTGGCATTCGAAGCATGTTTTGACAAGAGAATTCCCATTTGAAATTTTATAAAAAATTGAGTTTTCATAAAAGGTGTGATACCCTTTTAAGCCTCTTTGATTCTTGTATGACCATTGTAGCTTGTGATCCCATGTGGGGATGTTTATTATTGAAGGACGAATTTTATGGGACTTCTAGGGGTGTGTATTGTTTTACCAGTGATGACCTAGTTTTCTTATCTCCAGTTCAAGTCCTTTTATTAATACAGCCTAGTGACGATATCCGTAAAATTAGAATTCTTTTTAGGATCTTTTAGGAGTTTTATCTCTCTAATTTTATTATATACTCAACTATTTATATTACTTTTTGGCACATATATTTGAAAATTGAAATAATTTTGATTGACCATGTGATTTATTCCTTCTTTTTATGGTTTTCTTTTCAAATTTCTTGAAAATGGATTGAGAAAGGTTTTTAAAGAAAGAAAAAAAAGGAAATCCTGATTTTGAAGTATTTTAAAACTATTTTAATAATGAGTTTGAAAAGTGTTCAAAAATGATAAAATTTATAATGGTTTATATTTGAAACTCTAAGAATGTGTGAGTTTTAAAAATGGGGTTTTAGGCCACCTTGCTTAGTTTTATGGAAATGGTTAGTCTTCAAACATGTTTTGGAAAACTGTATGATAGTTGGAAACCTATTTGAGTTTTGAAATGTGTATTTCAAAAATGGGTGTTTATGAAATAGTTTAAAATTATATTTTGAAAATTTCATTTGACTAAGAGGTATTAGGTGGGGATATTTTTTCTAAGTGATTGTTTTCATTTAATGAAAATATTAGAAAAATGGTTTTAACACACTTTTATGTGTTACTAATTATTTGGTAAAACTTTATAGAAAATGTTTATTTTTATAATGTATTTCAAAATTTATTTTTTAGGTTGTAATATGAAATTGATCTCTTAGATTTCATAGGTTGTGGTGACCTACTGGACTTTTATATCACGCCTATATTTTATAGTTAAAGGTTTGTTCTAACTTCTTTCACTTTCTTTGGATCTTATGAGAGGGATATATAGTTGGATGGTGACCCTAATTAGACATCTTTTGTGTATTTATTTTGTTAAATATTAATATCACTAAATCAAATAGGATGGATATGAATAAAGAATGGATAGATTCCAATCATCTCACAAAAGAGTATGAAGATAAAGTTAAAGAGTTCATCAAGTTTGAAATAGTTAATTCATATGACCCTTCTAAAATCCTTTATCCGTGTTTACTCTTTTTTTATTAAAGAATAATTATTCTAGAGGATTTTGAGGAACACTTCATCTATCATAGAATTGATCGAAGTTATAAATGTTGAAATAAATATGGGGAAAAAGCGGATGTAGCTGGTGGTTGGGGTAACACTTCATTTTATGGATCATTTAATATGATTACAATTATGGAAAATAAATAAGACCGAATAAAGGATGTGATTATAGATATTAATGATTATGAAGATAATATTTAGGAAAATTACAAGGAATGTTGAACATGAACTTCAAGATTTCCCAAAAAAAATTGAGAAGTTAAAGAGTTGTGAAAATATTCCATTGTATGATGGTTGCATTAAATTTACAGTATTTCCAGCCATACTAAAGCTATATAATTTGAAATTAGACAATGGATGGAGTAAAATTACTTTTAAAAAACTACTTGCTCTCTTGAATGACATGTTCCTAGAATATAATGTGCTTCCTAGCCTAACATACAACACCAAAAAAATGTTATGCTCGATGGGTATGATCTATGAAAGAGTACATGCCTGACCTAATGATTGTATACTATTTAATAAGGACCAAAAATCGCATACAGAATTCCCAAAGTGTGGTTCTAATCGATACAAGAAGGATGAATCTAGTCCTACAAAATATTTATGGTAATTTCCAATCATTCCAAGTTTTGGGTGCCTATATTGAAGTGAGGAGACTATAGGGCAATTGAAAAGGAACGTAGATACAATAAATAAAGAAGAAAAACGGCATCACCTTCCATACTCTTCTTAGTGGAAGATAATTGATCATGAGTATTATGAATTTGTAAATGATCCAAGAAACCATCCTCTTTCATTATCTATAGATGGATTGAATCCTTTTGGTTTTCAAAGAATCGTTTATAGTACATGGCTGATTATGTTGGTAATTTATAACTTACCATCGTGGTTATACATGAAATGAAAATACACCATGTTATATATTCTTATATTAGGAGAAAAACAATTGGGTAATGATATTGATGTTTATTTGCCTCAATTGATCAATGATTTGAAATTATTGTGAGATTCAGGTGTTACATTATATGGTGCTTACATAAATGAAGATTCCACATTGAGAGCCATGTTTTATGGGATGATAAATGAATTTCCTGGTTATGGAAATTTTTTAGGATATATAATTAAATGAAATCAAGGGTGTCCTATTTGAGAATAAGGTACATATTCAATTAGGTTGGAACATTCAATGAAAACTGTGTTTCAAGGACATCGCATATTTCTACCCCGATGACATAAGTACCTATCTTGGATGAAAACATTTTCTGGATGTTTAGAAGAACGTACAACATCATATCCACTAACTTTTGATCAATAGTTTGATAAAGTAAAATATGTGGATACTTATTTTGATAAAACTTTTTTGAAAAATTTTACAAAAACCAATTGGAAAAAGATATCAGTTTTTTTTTGAATTTATATACTGGAAATGTCTATACATGAGAAATTTTCTTGATGTTATCAATATTGAAAAAATTTATTTGATAGTGTCTTAGGAATGTTTCTAAATGCACCTAAAAAGGATGGAATTAAGGATAGGTTGGACTTGGGAATATGAAAAGATTTGGAAGAATTTAATGGTGAAAATGAACTTTTCTTCCTCCAACTACTTACACTCTTTCCAGACAATAGAGATATCAGTTTTTCAACATCTTGAATGATGTAAAGGTTCTAGAGGGGTATTTATCAATTATTAAAAACATAATTTCAATGAGTAAATTAATGTTAAAGGGTATTAAATCACTTGAATTCCATGTTTTGATGAAAGATCTAATTAATATAAATTTATGTTGCATTTTTTCCAATAATGACCATCATGCATTAACTAAACTATGTTTCTTATTCAAAGCTATATGCAGTAAATTTATAAACCCAGAAAAACTTGTGACTATAGAAAGAGAAATTGCAATCATATTATGTGAATTAGAAACATTCTCCCTTCTCAAATTTTTAATATGATGGTTCATTTTATGGTTCACTTGGTGAGAGAGATTTGACTATGTGGTCCTGTATACTATAGGTGGATGTACCCCATTGAATGGTATATGAAAATTTTGAAAGTGTATGTCAAAAATTGAAGTTGGACAGAGGGTTTTATTTTAGAGTGATATATTTTTGAGGAATATATTGGATTATGTATTGAATACCTATCCGATGTGGAAAGCATTGGTTTTCTAAAATCTCATCACACTGGGCAGCATGCGGGTGAAGGAATTTATGGAAGAGATGTTGTCATAATCAATAATATAGATCGGGATCAGACCCACCTTTACCTTTTTAATAATAGTTTAGAGGTTTCCCCATATGTTTAAACCTGTAAATAAATTCTTAGGCATTTGAATCCATCAAGAGATGGAAGATGGATATCAAATATACATAATAAACTATTTATAGGATGGTTTTAGGACAATATTTTTAAGGAGTCAGATGAAAATATGAATTCAATTTTGGAATGACTTTGATGGAAATAAATAATACCAAGTGTGTATGTATTATCTTACAATGGTTATGTAATTAATGGTTATATGTTCTATACAAATGAACATGATGAAGATAGGACCATGCAAAATAGAAAAGTTACACTTATGGATGAAGCGATGCATGTTTCTGGTACTAAGGATAGAAATCCAGTTTATGCCAATGTGTCATACTTTGGAATCATTATACATATTTGGTAGTTGTATTATAAAACATTCCAAGTGAAATTTTTTCACTGGAAGTGGGTTGATAACAAGAGTGTTGTTAAAATAGATTAATTAGGATTTGTGAAAGTTGATTTTAGTAAGGAAGGGTACAAAGAAAAACTGTTTATAATGGAATCATAAGAAGAACAAGTATTCTATGTTCCAGATCATGTAAACCAAAAGTTGTCAATTTTTCTATTATCGACAAAAACCACTGACAGATTAGATGGGAATTCAACTAAGGATGACCAATTCATTGGGATACCACAATCATTTCAGAGAAGTCCCAATGTAGAATACATTTTGTATGTCAGAGGATACCACAATAATGGGGTTTGGATAGTCAATAGAGGGGTCAAATACCTTCATCCTTTAAAAAAAGAGTTCAATAATCAGGTTATATTTGTTTTTAATATACATTGTGTTACCTCATGTTATTATCTATTCACTGATGTATTTATGTAATATAAATTAAATGTTAAACCAATTCTGTAGATAATGACTTCTTCATGTGTTAGTGATCCCATTCCCAAGGAACAACAGGTCTCTCAACCTACTATTTCTTGTAGTCGAGAGGAATAATGACCTTCTGCATGTGCTAGTGCTCCCAATCTTGAGGAAAATTAGGTTTCGGAACCTGTTGTTTCTCCTAGTGTGGAGGTACGATGACCATATGAAAGTGTTGATGCTAGCACCATAGAAGAACAACATATTGATGATGTTGAATATGAGGAAATGGTACACAGGGAATGACCGACGATGCAAAAAAAACAGGAGTGTCTTAGTTTGACAGTGTTAACAAAAATCATTATAGAGAAAATCAAAGGCATCAAACACGACGTTGGATGTAATGCATGGGGCTAGCATGTTAACCCCAACAAGACCATTTTCAGTAGTTACATTGGAATCATCACTCAACAACACGTGTCGATTGATATAGATTTGTGTCACCATGTTGTGTACACACTTAAGAAACTAATGTGTGAAGAAATTATGGTAATATTATGTTATCATGTATTTATTTTATTAAAAAATAAAATAATGAAACATTGACTTACTCTTCATCATCCCTTATAGAGTGAATTTATAGTAGATAGATCCCACAATAAATATGTATTAATGCTTTCTAGAAGGATTCACAAAGCCTTTCACACAATTCTAATGAGACATCATCTTAATGATATTGAAGGGAAAATAAACTACCACCACTTATGTATGCACACATGATAACCCAAGAAGCATCATATGCATTTACTGGCCATCATGTGGCTGTTTTTTTAAGTATATTACAGCTAGTAATACATTGTTTGATAGTACTTGTATTCATAACTTCGATTGACAATTTTTTATTTATGAAACAACAACTAAGTGTTGAAAATAAGCAACAGGTAGTAAAACCAATGTACCCAAACCGTAAAGAGATGATCGGTTACGCTTCACTTGAAAAAAAAATGGTGCATATTTTAAATCTACCATAATACTATTATGTGACATTAAAGAACATCATAATTATGTTTCTCTGTTTATATGCATATTGATGACTCCAAATACAAATACATTTCCATCCCACACCATGTTCTATGGAAGGAGGCTTCTGTAAATAAAGATGGGATACTAATAGATGAAAATGCAGATTTTGTGTGAGAAACATGTGTAATTATTACATAATAATTTTTTTCTTTAAATATATATTACATAAAAATGATTACTTATTTTTTTATATTTTATATCTGATAGAATCATAGGAATTAGAAACACTATTTCCATATTAACATAAACTATCGGTGTCCTAGAAGAGGCTAGAACAGTATGGCCACGTCAGAGGTGTGGGTTTTGGGGTGACACCCCAAACATATTTTATGAAAAAAAGAGGAGGATAAAGATAAATAAATGAAACATATGAAAGAAATAATATATACCCTTGAAGAAAAATTCAAGTGGTAGATATAGATGTTAGAAACATTCATTGCGGAAGAAAAGATAAGAAACAACTCAAGAACAATCATTGCATGAAGATCCCACCCAACCCACCTACTTTGAGGCAAGTAATTTCCCTCAAAGAGTTTTCTTAGTCATGGTAATAAATATTATAATAATTATTTCTATGAAATTTGAATTATAAATTGAATAATACCTTTCCTGTACTGACATTCTATAGGGTGAAAATTACTGTGATTTATATCTATCAACACCCACCCAAGACCTTCTAGAAAGGGATACGATATTCAATATCCAAGATGACAATCTAAAAAATAGACCACTTCTAACAGGTCATGTGAGAGTGGTGGTTAGCATATCTCATGATCTGAGCACCATGATACTAGTTCCACTTGTTGACAATGATATCCATACAATCAACCAATCTCTTGGAACATTCGTTACATGGCCATCACATCTTGTAAAAAAACATGTCGATAAAGAGTGATTCATTTCCAATTCATTTTCCAAGATAAACCATTAAAAATCAATGAAAAAAGGTATGAAACAATGAATTTTATTACAGATGTAAAAAGGGAAGATGGTGAAATGAAAGACTGACTCAAAACCATCTAAAGGATCGACCAACCGATTGAAAAGATATTATGAAATCACCTTTAAACCTCCCTTTCCATATTCACATTTACTAACATTGAAGGTTCATGTGGATACAAAATTAAAAATTGGTAGTTGTCACATATTTTATTTTTAATAAAAAATGTATGGAGAGAAAGTTGAAGACTACATTGGTTTTGATAATGTAAATAAAATCCTAGACTATGATTGGTTAGGCGCCTCATTTGAAAATGCATACATGAGGTATGTTTTCATGATTTTATTTTTCAAAATCCGATATACTATATTAATTATGAATAAATATAGTTCATATTTTTTATAGATGCATATAAAAAAATAATTGAATGGATATCCGCACGAAAAAAAATTGGACTCATTAGTCCTCACACCACCTCTATAGAACAAACAAAAATAAAATCCCAAAAAAGGATGAAATAGTTATCCGACTTGTCAAAGATTTTGAAAGAAAACTTTTGGATGAAAAAAACTTCTTAATACCAACATTTTAGGAGTAAAAATATACAATTTAATTATATAAAATATATTTTCATTTCTTTAATCACATGTTCCTTGTTTTGTTTTAAGGAAACATTGGATGCTTATTGCATTCAATTCGGATACTCCTAAGATTTATTTTATGGATTCACTAAATGGAAATCCAACAAACCAAAAAAATGATGGAGTTTGTCATTTTTTAATACACTACATCCAAAATTTTAAAACTAAACATCATGTTATATAATTTATATTGTCTTTTAATAAGGATTCTATTATGATAGGGATGTGCGTAAATATTGTGAAAAATAAGGAATGAGGCCAAGGGCTAAACACAAGGACCCTGACAAGTTATGTAGCTAGACAATTATTAGGTTATATATAATAATATTTTTCTATCCAAAAACATATCAAAAAAATTACATATTCTCCTAAATGTTTCTACAGTGTCTGAAATAAAAAATGGAAAGATTGTGGTTATTTTTTTTATAAATTTATGAGAGAGATCATATCCCATGTACAAACTAGTATCCTCAAAGAAGTATTTTCGAAGTTAATTTCTATTTCATTTAAAATATTTTTTAATCCTTTTTGTATTTATATTTTTCAAATTCTACTGTGACTGTTGAAAAGACTCATATTCACAAGATGATATATATTTTATTAGAAAAAAAATGGGTACTATATCTAATGGAAGAATATACTCAAATAGCATGAATATGTGACTTCCATAGAAGTAGTGGATTGTTTTATATTTATGTTTAATTTACTTATCTTTAGTATTACTCGTATAAGAATTTTTTTTCTTATATAGTTGGATTCCTTTCATATTTATGGGTCGATAATGTATACAACTATCATGAAAAGGAGAATTCCTAATACTTTTTAATTCATTTATTCATCATTTTATCTACTATTTGTAAGTTATTTTCCCTATCATATTTATCTAAAACTTATTTAGTTTTTTTTAAAGGTATTTTGGGAAGAGATGACATGTTCATTTCTTCCAATGTTACCATGATTTCCATTTATTTTCTTCATTGAACTACCAATGTTGGAGACTGATTCGATTCTCTTAACTAAAAAACCATTCTCAAATCAATATGCAGTGTTGGCAGTTTGACAGATAAAGAAATAGGAAATTGTGTTAACATTGGTAGTTATAATTTTTTTGATACTTTGGGGTGTGTATGAATCAACAACACCTCAATATGACACACGGTATGACCTGTATGACTCTAGGTGTGCCTTTTTATTTAATATTGAAATTAATTTTAGTAAAATAGAAAAATGACATACTCAAAACCAAAAAAAATCATTCATATTGTTTAATACTTTATAAAAAAATCCATACGTCATTTAGGATGTATAGGAATCCTTCATACCTAAATCTGACATATGGTGCAACCAATATTACTAAAAGTGTTTGTTATCAGTTTAAAATCGACATTTTACTTCAAAATGTGTCACTCTATAAAAATCAAGAAAACTCTCTCATATTTTATTGATAATTTATTAAATAGATTCATAAATAATTTTTGATGTGTAGGAATTGGTCTCATGTAAAAACAATACACGATGTCACTGGTATGAGTCAATGTTTGTGTTTCTAATTTAAAATGAAATTTTAGTAAAAAGACAACTGATGTGCTAAAAACCAAGAAAACTGATTCAAATTGTTTTTATACATTAATAAAATTATTCATGATTCACTTGGGATATTTAGGAATCAGTATCACCTCAATACTACATACGGTGTGACCGATACAACTCCAAGTGTGTCATTTTATTTAAAATTAACATCAATTTTATTAAAAAGGAATAAGTGGTGCATTGAAAAATAATAAAACACGTTTGGATTGTTTTTATACTTTAGTAAAACAATACATGAGTCATTTATGATGTGTATAAATCATACACGCCTCAATCCGAGGCATGGTGTGACCGTTATGACTCTAAGTGCTTATTTTTTATTTAAAATTTACATCAATTTTAGTAAAAAGGATAACTAACCTACTCAAAACTAAGAAAACACATTCAGATTGTTTTTAAACCTTACAAAAACGATACATGAATCATTTGAGACATCTAGAAATCATCCACGCCTCAATATGATGCACGGTGTGATCATTATGATTCCAAGTTCATCTCTTTATTTAAAATTAACATCAATTTTAGAAAAATGAACAAGTAACCTCCTAAAAACCAAGGAAATGCATTCATATTCTTTTGATACTTTAGGTCAAAGATAAATTAGTCATTTTGGACTATAGGAATCATCATCACCTCAATTTGAGGTACATTGTGACCATTATAACTCCAAGTGCATCTTTTTTATTTAAAGTTGACATCAATTTTAGTAAAAAGGAAAACTGACTTAATCAAAACTGAACAAATCCATTCATATTGTTTTTATACTTTAGGAAATAAATCCATATGTCATTTTTGATTTGTAGGAATCAACAAAACCTCGATATGATGCACGATGTGACTGGTATGACTCAAAGAGTGTCTTTTTTTATTTAAAATTCACATTAATTTTACCAAAAGGAACAAGTGCCATGCTGAAAACCAAGAAAACACATTAATATTATTTTGATACTTTAAAAAACTTATCAATTAGTCATTTGGGATGTGTATGAATCAACTTCACCTCAATACTATGCACAATGTGACTGGTATGACTACAAACCGATATTTTTATTTAAAATTTAAATCAATTTTAGTAAAAAGGACAACAGACCTACTCAAAACTGAGCTGACACATTTTTATTGTTTTGATACTCTAGGAAAACAATACATCAATAATTTGAGACATGTAGGAATTATAAACACATAAATATAATTAACAGTATGACTGTTATGACTCAAAGTACGTCTTTTTATTTAAAATTGACATCAATTTAGTAAAAAAGAAAAATAACCTACTCAAAACTGTGAAAAAACATTCATATTATTTTCATAATTTAGTACAATGATACATAAGTCATTTTTGACATTTATAAATCAAATAAAACTCAATCTGATGCACGGTGTGATTAGTATGACTCAAAGTGAATCTTTTTATTTTAAATTGACATCAATTTTATCAAAAGGAACAAGTGAAATGATGAAAACTGAGTTAATAAATTCATATTGTTTTGATAATTTATATAAATGTTCTATGAGTCATTTTTGATGTATAAAAATCACCCACATCTCAATCCAATGTATGGTGTGACTGGTATGAATCAATGTTCCCGTTATCAGTTTAAAATTGACATTTTCGTTCAAAATGTGTGTCACGCACTAAAACCCAAGGAAATGTGCTCTGATTTTTTTGATAATTTAGAACAGTAATTAATAAGTCATTTGTGACATGTAGAATGTATTATCATCTCAAAAAAACACATGATGTGACCTATATGACTCAAAGTTCATGTTTTCAGTTGGAAATGACATTTTAGTAGAAAACACAAATGACATACTAGAAATAATGAAAATTCATTTGGATTGTTTTGATACTTCAGGAAAACTATCCCCAAGTAATTAATGACATATAGAAATCATATGCACCTCAATCCTATACATTGTGTGACCAATATAACTTCAAATGTGGCATTATTTAAAATTAACATTAATTTCATAAAAAGAACAAGTGATATACTCAAAACTGATCAAACACATTAAAATCATTTTGGTACTTTAGGAAAACGGTCCATAGATCATTTGTGATGTGTAGGAATCAATCGCACCTCAATACAATGCACGGTGTGACTGGTATAACACCAATTGTATTTTTATTTAAATTATAAAATTTTAATGTATTTATTCATATTAATGTTTAATTTATTTTCTTATAATATTACTAACATAAGATTTTTTTCTTATATAGGTGGATTATTTTGCTCAGTTTGAGGGGTTTTGTTCAGAAATGGATACCATGTGCGAACATTTTTTAGAGGGGATCATCGGTGCCAATGAAAAACATTGATGTTTTAAATTATTTTTGGATAGTAATTATAAATTTTATTATACAAAACATTGTTTGAAATGTATATAATAGTATTTTTTTTATTTTTGATGAAAAATTATTTAAATTAAATTATATTTTTTTATATTAGACGTTGCGGTGTGCTGGTTTTGTGTACATGAGGTTTCTATAGTGTGTTGCTATACAAATAGCATAATCCAGCAGATGAGGCCTTTATCAGTGCTATTTCTAGCATAGATAAAGTTAGAACTTAATCAGTGCTAGAAATAATGCTGATAAAGAGTGGCCTTTATCAGTGCTAAACTAGTACTGATAAAGGAACCCCTTTATCAGTGTTGTGATTAACATTGATTTTTTAGTGCTGTTAAAATACCTTTTGTGCATTGTTAAAGTAAATATCTATAGTAGTGTTTCTTTGGATTAAAATTTAACATTTTTATATGACCAAATCCTTTCTTGGATGAATGTATAAAAATATGCGGTTATATAATTTTAAGATGACTTAGAGATCTTCTATGTGAATTCATATTGATGATTTTAATAAAGTTTTTTTTGGATTTAGCTAATATTGACATAGAGGTTAAATATAAGGATCAAGATTTAATCCTTTTTACTTCCCTGGATGATTCATTTAATTCATGGAAAGATTCCATGATGTATGGTAGGGATTTAATTACCTTAGAGGAAGTTAAGTCTACTATGTTATCTCGAGATCTTCAAACACATGGTTTGAAGGAATAATTTAATGGTGTTAAAAAAGAACCTCAGTTAATGTATACTAAGGGACCTATGAAAAATAAAATTAGGAATGAAAAGAATCATTATAAGAATTTATAGTGTTTTGAGTGTGGAAATACTGACCACATAAAAAGGTACTGCCCAAACTTGAAAAACAGTGACAATATAGCCCAGTCCCATTGGTATGCCCCAGGTATGACACTATGGAAGTTCTTTAGTTGCCGTTTTCAACCCCTTTATTACAATCAGGCATATGTTCTTTATTTTGTTTTTCCGGAAATCCTATAACTGGACCCGGTTATCTTTTTTGGGGAACCCGATTAGAAAAAAGGGTTTGTGTGGACGGGTCTAAGATATTCGGGCTTAGGTGGAGAGTTTCTTGTTGGATTTCTGTTTTGTGCTTTTTGTGTGTTGTTTTATAATACTTTGTTATTATTTCATTGTTTTATGATATTTTCTTTGTTTTTTCATCATTCATTTTGTTTTACCCCTGAGAAAGTTTGTCTTATTTTTTATGAATTTTCATGCTCAGGAATCACATTTTTCCGATGAAACTAAGGTAATATGGGTAAGCTCTATTTAATTTGGTTTCTTAGTTAGTTTACCTTCTGAGCCTATTTTTGTATTTTTGTGTTATGTAGTAGTATAGTAGGTATGAACAATCTATGTTCCACTATGTTACACGCTAAGTGAATCTGTGCATGGAAGATTCAGTAGATTTAGGTTTATTTTATGTCAAATAAAATTGTTTGAACCCACTTGTAGAATAGTTAGGAGTGAACGACCACCATGACTGTTTGTTTTCATTTTAATTTGGAAAAGGTGAAGATTCTTTATTTTTTTGGTATTCACAATTAAAATATTTTTTACCCTTTCATTTTTTCATGAAAAAATGAATGTTTTTGTTATTATAAAAATTATGTTCTTTTTTGGGGGCCTCCATGTGGGATTTCTTTTGTGTCGGGATCTATGTGTGGGTTGTCCAGAACTTTCTACTAGGATGATCTCTTGGGTATTTGTTTCATTAGACCACTTCATCCTAATATGCCACCCTGGTGATTCGCTTCTACCATGCCCTATTTTACATTGATTATTTTCATCAGACAACTCTGGTTCTCAGTGTTTGTGTTTGTTTAATCCTTCAATGATCCTTGTCATGTCGCCCATCCGGTTGCATGCTGCCACGTGACCTAATTTTTCCATGTTCTATAACACCAGCCTTATCCTATGGATCCTTCCATGCTCTCTCCACTGTCCAAGCATCCCGCCTCTCCTATAGCACCAGTCAGGTTGTCACCTCAGTCACCCACGTCGCCTTATATTTTTTTGGGCCATTATTACTACTCTGCAACTCATATTTTCTGAAATCTGTGTGGCTCTTCGCCTATTGAGATAGAGTTTAGAGAGAGAAAAGAGAAAGGAGTAACCCTTATGCCTCCACATCCCTATTCTGATGACCTTCTCCTGTTGAGATCTTGGGACTCATGAGCTCCGTGTTGACTGCTTCGTGTTCAAGATCTTCTAACCCGATCAGACCCACATATTCTTCATTGCTTATGGTTTTATAATACGTTGATTTTATTTATTGAAAATCTATGTTGTATGATCTTGTTTTTTCTCTTTTATCAATCTAGTACTTGGGGTTGTGTGCATGAATCCATTGAGTTTGAGGGAGTAAATTTCTATCTCCGAGCCAGAGTTCACCACTGGCTCTTGAGGTGACAAGGTCCCTCTTCTCAGATAGTTTCTCTGGTCTGCATGTGTGGTTTTCTTTCCTTTGTTCTTCTTTGGTTGTATGTGATCTATTTATTTTTTTAAAATAATAAGTAATCTATGGTGGTGTTATTACTATGGATAATGACCAAAAGGTCAGAACCATGTAAATCGTCTGTGTTCTTTTCTTTCTAATATTTTTTCATTTCTGTTCTTTCCACTTTGTTTAAAAAAATTCTTATTTTCTATTGCGATTACATTGAAAAAACTTATGTAAAACTATTCTGATACCCAACATTTATAAATACCATATCATGTAATTATTTTATTGTTGATGATTTGGTTAACTACTATAATCCTACTATTATTGTATTGTAGGATATAAGGGAAGAATCCCTATTTCAATGATCCATATGTGCTCTAAAATCTTAAAACATCACTATAAAATCAACAGGCACAATCATGATCACATTCATTATTCAACATTGATCACTATAAGAATTTATTTGTGGAAAAATGATTCTTAAGGGCCACTCGAAGGCTTGTGAGGTTGGAGGATGATTGACTCTCTTGTTCTTGAGTGCATTCTTGAGAGGATTCTCTCTAGGGTTTGAGATATTTCTCTTTAGGTTTTCTGTGCACAACAAGCGACTAACCCTAGAATGTGATATAACCAAGTATTTATAAATCTAGTCTAGGGTTGGTAATTTCACATAGTCCATTAACCAATTCCTTATTGTTTAGTGAACCCCATTTATAATAATATAATTATTGTTATTATTATTTTTCTTCATATACGCAAAGCCTGAAGATAGATAAATATCGGTTTTTAAAATAAATAAATTAATATTTATTTAAATGATATTTAATATAACATTTAATAGTCAGAACATTAAACTTGATATGTCTATCCTCCATCATATTTACTGAACCTTGAATATCTTTTTATTTAATAAATAAATATTTTTTTCATTCTTTATCGCTAAAATAAATAAATATTATATTCTCTAAATCTTAAGAATTAACATTTATTATCATTTAACTCAAATATTTATTCTTTAAAATTACTCATGATTAAATCATGGAGACCAACCAACCATGAATAATTTTAAAACCATAAATCAGGAATAATATTCATTATGACATGTTAAATTTAAAATAGAATTTAATTGAGATTTTGGATACACTTAGTATGGGATAATATTGGTTATCTTCCTAACAGCATTAGGTGAAATCATCTAAAGTTCAAGGTTAGAATCTAGAAACATGCCAAGAGACCCTTGCACATCCCTTACACCCTCCCCCCCCCCCCCCCACACACCTTTCACCCCCCCCCCCTCGGTCCCCTTGAACACCCCCACTGCACACCCCTTGCCCCCCTAATGGACCCCCCTTGTACCACCCCTACTGGACCCCCCCCCCCCCACACACACACAAACACACATCCCTTGCCCCCCACCCACATCCCTTGCACTCCTCGATCCCCTTGCACCCCCCAGTCCCCTTGCACACCCCCACTACACAACCCTTTCCCCCCTACTGGACCCCCCATTGCACCACCCCAGCTGGACACCCCCCCTAGACAGCATCCCCCCCCCCACATCCCTTGCCCCCCCTGGTGGACCCCTTTTCACCCCCCATGGACAGCACCCCCCCCCCCACACACACACACACACACAAACACACATCCCTTGCACACCCCCACTGCACACCCCTTGCACTCCCCCTACTACACCCCCCCCCCCCCCCGGACAGCAGCCCCCACCCCCACATCCCTTGCAACCCTCAGTCCCCTTGCCCCCCTAGACAACAGACCCCCCCCCCCCCCCACACACACACACACATCCCATGAACCCCCCGATCCCCTTGCACACCCCCACTGCACACACCCCCTTACCCCCTGCGGGACCCCCCCCCCCCCCCCCCCCCGCTCCCCTTGTACACCCCCACTGCACACCCCTTGACCCCTAATGAACACCCCCCTACACACTCCCCCCTGCACACCCATGCACCCTCCCCCTGCACATCCCCACTTGCAACCCCTTGTCCCCTTGCACACACCCACTGCACCCCCTGTTGGACACCCCAGTTAGACCCCCCCCCCCTGCACCCCCTTAAACATCCCTTGCACCCCCCTACACACCCTTGTCCCCTTGCACACAAAACATCTGTGTTCGGGTGTGAAATCAGGGTTTGTACACCTATACATGCCGATTTATGTGGTTCGAAAAACACAGTATGTGTCCCCTAGGTACAGACAATTTAATATTAAAAATAAATTCCTTCAAGAATGATTATTATAAACTGATTCAAACATGAACAGCTTAATTATTTCATCCTGCCAAATTGTACTTGAGATGTTTTAAGAAATATCTCTAATGACCATTAATAATACAGACATAGAAGAAAAAAACAAGCATACACTTTGAATGATGTTTTGCTGTAAAATGTGTTGCAATGATGGAAGAACTGGCATATAGCTACAACATCTAGGATTTTAAGACCTACTGACCCTCCACAAGTTTGGTTGAAGAAGCATTTCTTAGGAACCTAAATTGAAGGTGAAAATGGAAATGGTTAAAAATACATTTCCTAAAAGATAAATTATTAAGCTATAAGTGAACATAATGATACGTGCTCTATAAATGGACACTATTATATCAATAGAATGAAATGATAAGACGAGCTATCAATAAATTCTTATTTTCTACATGAGAGTATACAACTCTGGTTATAAAGTTGAATAAAAATCTCCCAACGATCAATATATGTAAAAAACATTAAGGTATTGGGTGACCCTAGATGTCAAATGTACTATAAATTTATGAAAATAAATCAAAAGTGTTGAACAATCAGGTTGGACCTTGACCCAGAGCCATTTATATATTCGAGTTATGAATATCACGTTAATTTTCTACTATGATGGATTTTTCAAAACACATATCTCTCTGTCTCGAGCCTAGACATCCACTAAACCTAACCCATCAGGCTTCATGCCGCCTTTGGCCACCAAACCCTGGTTTCAGCCTCCCAGACCCCAGCCCAACCCAACCTAGTGACCATTTCCTCCTCACCCCCCTATTGTAGCCGTGCAGCCTCTTCCAGGCACTTCCCTTCCCCTAACCCCTACACCAGCCCCCCTAACCCCCTTGCACCACCCCTCCCCCACAACCATCCCCTAACCCCCCCCCCCCCCCACACACACACACACACACCTCCCTTGTACTACACCATCCCCCCCTAAATTTTTCAAAACAACAGGTCAACACTGGTATTATTCTGTAAATAGAAAATAGAATTATGAATACTTGAATAATACCAATCCTAAAATGTATTACCATAAAATTAAATCTATATATATTGATTCAAAAATATAAAATCACAAGAACAAGACATTACATAGAATAGATTCATGTAAAAATTATAGCATCTTAACATGCTGAACTGAAACTAAAATAACCATTTTGATTAACACCAAATCAAATATCATGATTAGTATGAGAAAAATCTATCCAATTTTCTAGATTTTAATACATTGATGGTGTATCTACACCAAGTTTAGTAACCACCCACTATTTAAACTTCATCCATGCTATATTTATCAAAATATGATGAAAAATCAGAATCTTCCGTCATATTGATGTGTGGACCGGTTATTTCCTCATGCCTTATAATAGTGTTAAAACCCCTCAAAATCACCCAACTATATGAATAATAAGAAATTACCCCTTCAATATTATCCAAAATATCTATTTTTTCATGTAATAGTTAAAGGAATAAACAAAATGCAGGGAGATTACAATTCCTTGGATACCAATATCAACTAAAAAGTCTTACTGATTTTCTGTACATGAATACAGGTTGATATTGTCATACTTTAAAATACATATATTCTTAGAGTCATTCTCACTTTCCTTTTGTGATACATAGGAATATCCAAGGGGTCCATTTAAATTCACTCCATTTTTCAAACTCCATATTAGGTTTAGCTAAACTAAACACTATGTGTTTTTTTGTCGTAATAAAGTATCTCAGGGATGTGATTATGGGAGAGTTCCCAATACCTTGAAAATTATAAAAGTGAATATTCATTTATGAAGGGATGTCATAGCTTTTGTTTTGAGAAACACAAGGAAACAAGAGAAATTAAATAAATTTCAAAACCTGTTATCAATTCCAATAACCAATTGAGCAAGATTATTTGGCTCGGCTTGGGCACTCCTGTTCAAAATTTCCCCTAAACTCTGAAGCTCGGAATTAAAATCCCTATCCTTCCTAGAAAGACCCTCCCACCCCACCCCTCTCTGAAACCCCCCCCCCTGTACATCCTCTCATCCCTCCTAGACACCCCCCCCCCCTCCACCTGGACAGCCCCCCTCCCCCCTGCAGACCCCCCATGGATAGCCCCCCCTGGATATCCCCCCTCACCCTAGATAGTCCCCCCCCACCCCGGACAGTCTCCCCTCCCTCCTGAACACCCCCTTGAATCGCCCCCTCCCCCCTGGACATCCCCCCCTGCAGACCCCCATGGACACCCCCCCCCCTTCCCCCGCACCTCCTGGACAGCACCCCCCCTCCCACACTCAGCATGTTTTACCATAAGCAAGAATATTTTCAATAACCATCATAAAAAGATTCATTTCAATAATAACAACATCAAAAAGTATTCAACAGTTAAATCATAAAAACTCAATAAGCATAACATCCTAAAATCAAGAATTTCAAGAGTTCTAATAAGTGGAAGCATGAATGAATTGTTCTAAACAAGTAAAAACTTAATTAAGTACTCCCATTTAATGATATGATGCAGTTTTATTCTTTTTAATGAGCCAACCACCCTCTTATATTTTTCACTCAAGTTGGTTATTCTCATTGAAGTACCTAAAAATAAACAAAATCAACATCAGATTCCCATAAATCTATTCCTCATTAGATAACATTAAATAATCAGAAAAGACATTGTAAATTACTGAGTTTCAAAGGAAATATTCAATAAGACACCCCCCCCCCCTTCTTCCTGGACCGACCCCCCACCCACCCACCCCCTATGTGGATAGACCCCCCTGCACACACCCCAGGATAGACCCCACCCCCTGGACAGACCCCCCCCCCTCCCTGATAGACCCCCTACCCCTCCCCCTCTGGACAGCCCCCCATCCCTCATGGACACCCCCTAGACATCCCCCCATCCCCCCTGGATAGCCCCCCCTGGACACCCCCCTCCCCCCCCCCCCCCTCTTCTTCCTGGAGAGCCCCCCCCCCCCCCCCCGACAGACCCCCTGGACAGCCCCCCATCCCTCCTGGACACCCCCTAGACAGTCAAAGGCATCATTCAAATTGATCAAACTCTAAGTCTATTTTACAATTTTATTACATTCCTCCATAGTGTTCTAGGCATTATTGTATCTAAATGAAAGAATAGGTTTTTGGTCTCTAGTCTTGAGGCTCACCAAAATTGGATGAGGATCATAATTAATCCTAGGAAAAGTAATAATAGAGATGGTATTCCTGTTATCAAGAGCTTTGAAGTTTTTGAAAACTCTATCAAGTTTACTTGATAAAATTTTATTGTGTTTCCTTCTATACCAGGTATACTTAGCCTCAACCAGATTAATCTCAACAAGGTTATTATCATCAATACAGTGATTATAATCTTTAATGGAAGTGTTTGAGTGGTCCCTAGATTTTCACTAGTTCCAAGGATAGCATTGAAATCACCGATAATGACCCAGGGCACTTGAATAGTGTTGTTAAGGTAGGATATATTGTGCCAGAAGGATCTTCTGTCTTGATATTTATTGCAGGAATACACAAAAATACAACAAAAAGTATTATCATGTAAGTTTATTTCACATGTAAAAGACTGATAATCAGCACTAAAAATATGAATTTTGTCTATAGAGATATGTGAAAAGACCCAAAAATAATCACAATTGTTATTATTGTATGTTTCTCCTATAAAAGTATAACTATATTTTTCAAGACTATTAAATCCATAAGTAAAAGTGACTTTAGGTTCAGAGATAGCAATCGGTTTATGAGTAAAATGAGAATTTTTTAAAGTTGTGTTGGTTTCAGGATTAGCAATACCCTGACAGTTACAATATAAAATATTCATTTATACTTACGTTTGGGGATAGTTTCCTTGTTTTGTTACTATGGAATTCATTCCGCGCTTGTATTTTCTTAATTTCTTGGTATAATTCTCTTTATGTGTTGCTGAATTTTTTCCCTGCACAGTCCTTGAAGGGTTAAGAGAGCTATGATTATTTTTCATACCTATTGAGACCTCTTATTGGTGAATTTTTTTTATCAGTTTCCTTTTATACCACTATCCATTCTATTTCTAGTTTTATGTGATCATATTCCCTAGATTGGTCACCCAGTTTCTGAGTGGTGAATTCAGCCATAGTAGGGGTTGATGTTTGTATGTGTCTGTTGTAGTTCTAGACCTTCATCATCATCTTTCATGTGTTGTGTTTTTCTAATATCATTCATCTTCATATTGAAAAATAGATTCTGAACTGCTACTTTTTCCAGCATGTCATCACTATGTGAAGGTGAGGAGAGTTGATGTTGTTTTTCCCTATCAGTAGTCGCAGCATAGGTGTCCTGGATAGCAGTGTCCATGTGCTTGGAAACATCCATTCCACACTCAGCTTTTAGATCTAGAATTATGTTGGAGGTTTCATGGACAATATTAATTATGCTCTTACTATAATTCTAATTATCCAGGTGGTTATTATCCTCTTGCACATGATCATCCTTGGTTGTAACAGCTCATTGAGTGTTGGATTTTAGTGTTGAAGTCCCCTCCTCAATACATGTATTAGATGTAGACTTAGAAACATCAATAGTAGGCTGGGTGTCCAGTGTAGTGGGTTATGTGGATTTAGAGGCAGTAGCAGATTGGAATCCATTTAGAGTACTTGTTGTAGAAGAAATTTGAGAATTTTGTATATCTATATCAGTTTGTGCAGCCTCACCCTCTTCATGTACTTTCTGCTGGATAGTATGCAAGACCATATCAGCTATTTATCCAGAAAATGCCTGCTCTTCAGTGTCCAGTTCATCCTTTTCAATCATGTCAGCCCCTGATTTCTTAGAAGGGTGCTTTTATGATGACGAATCACTAGTTTTCCCCCTCCAAATCTCCTGTTTTCTCATTCTTGTATCAGATTTCTCCAAGACAGTTTTTTTTTCTTCATGTTTCCTCTAACCTCAGTCCAATCATTTTCAGTATGAGGTTGGATATTGTGAAAGTCCTATATTAAATAAAATATTTAATAACATTATGTGCACCTCTTTCATGCATTTTATTGAGGTCATTACTTTAGAAAGAAGGAATCGTAGCCCAATAATTGTTTCACTAAGGCAATTATTCATTACATGTTATCAAAATTAATTGGTCAAGGTATATAGACACCTTCAATTCTTATATAAGATAATTTAAGTGTACACGATAAAATTTGAACCTACAAGCTCATGGAGGAAGATTAAATATTATTATAGGGTGGATTAAGCCTTCATTAGGTGTGTAATCTTAACAAAAAACACACGGGCGATAAAAGAAAAATACAGCAAGCTGATATACATCATCCCCAACAAGGAATTCAGAAAACATCAACTCCTCATCAACTCTGTCTCTATATTGTTTTATCGTAAAGGAAACCACCAATTCTCCACATAGAAAAATTGTCCAAAACCCTTCTTTGAAAAGACAAGTCGTTGCTATAGAAATAACAGCTCCTAAAACGCATCACAAACAGCCTCAAAAGACCTCCAAAAAACCACAATCTTCAAAAGAGGAAGAATAAAAAACAAGTATAGGGAAACAAATGGTCAACAGGAAATTACAACAATCTTTTAAAAAAAACCAATAGAACACAACATTTAGATTCTAGTAAAAAACCTTAGAGAGTAAAATCGCCGACTACCACCCTAGGAATAGTTCACACACCAACCATACAATCACCAAATAAATCGAGAATCCAAACATCCTTTGCATTTGAAGAACCTATAGAATCACTATAATAATTAGACCAAGGAACTACAAAGACAATAAGTACTCACCCAAAGATAAATAGAGCTACAACCTCATGCATCGAACCAAGGAGTCCATAAGACATCTTAAGGAGAAAAGAACTCATTTCCATGCAATGTCCTTGAAATTAAAATCTTGATGTTGCTTGAATTATTCCACCATCTTCATGAACATACTCTTTCTAATTTTTAGGTAAGTATCTGCAGATATTTCACCAACTATGTATCTTCTAAAAACTATTTCATCTTTATCTTCCTTCCAATATTTCAATTTATCACTCACATCATCGTTATATTGATATGCATCCTACAATTTGGGGTCTTCCTCTTCAATATTTTTAGTATCATTTATGTTTCCTTCGTCAGGGTATGTTGTTGGATGCTCAGTAACCATTTTTTGTGGTGGAATTACAATTTTTCTTTCCGAGAGTCCCCTAAGGATCTAGTAAAAATTGTTCTTTGGAAGTTAGAGTAGTATTTACGTCTCCGGGTCTTTTTAAATCTCGAAGTAATGCATCCATCTGAATCAATCATTGGTTTTTCCTTTCCTTGCACTCAACTTTAAATAGTCACTACTACAAAAACGGGCATTAACAGGGCTAAAAACGGGCTTTAACAGCTCTAAAAAAGTGTTGTAAAGCTCGGCGCTGATAAAGGGGGTACCCCTTTATCAGTGCTAAACAAGCGCTTATTTAGCGCTGATAAATGATTGTTTTATCAGCGCTCCTTTAGTGCTGATAAACTTATCTTTTATCAGTGCTTCCTTAGTGCTGATAAAGGTGTAGTTTCTCAGCGTTTTTTTAGCACTGATAAAAGCACGATTTATTAGCACTAAAAGAGCACTGATAAACTTATCTTTTATCAGCACTTCTTTAGCGTTGATAAAGGTGTAGTTTATCAGCACTTTTTTAGCGATGATAAAAGCACGATTTATCAGCACTAAAAGAGCACTGATAAATGCCCTCTCTGTTGCTAAGAAAAATCTGCAGCAGCACACCTGAACACCTACAAAACAAACAGCATCTCAATAAGCCAATTAAAGCAAGTATACCCATACAAAATTAACTCATAAATCATAAGCAAATTAGACCAAGTATACCCATACAACAATTATACTCGTACACCATTAACACATAATTTATAAAATAATCAAGTACTTAAAGAAATCAATTCAGAATTCAGGGGGTTTGGGGGCTGTTCAAGGGTTTGGGGTGGTTGGTCAAGGGTTTGGGGTGGCTGTCCAAGGGGGGTAGGGGGTGTCTGGGGGGCTTTCCAGTTCAATCCTAGGGATCCACATGGGTGTGTTTTATCAATACATAAATCTTTGGACTTTTCTCTATCCACTATGCATCATGTTCTCAACCTCAAAGAAGTTATAAGGCTTGTACACACACTGAGGTGCACATACTTGGGGGGATGAATCTCATTAATAAACCCTCAATATTAAACCTGCAATAGGATATTGTAAGTGCATGATCAGGAAATATGCACAACCTAGTTGAGAAATAACTGGAATAAAACTAATAAAAAAATCATCATTGATCCTCAAATCCATGACCATGATTAAACCCAAATTAATTTTCCAAGTTCTGAACTTTTACCAAGCATTTCACAAGGATCATGTTGACATTATAAAAATATAGTTTGACCAAGTCATACCCCATCTACATCAAGACACATTGATTCTCAAGTATTAAAGCTTGATCAACCATACCTACTTCATCCAATGTTAGGGTTTCTCTGAGTACATCATAGGAACCACACAAAACATATAATATACCATGGTCTCCACACTATATACATAATTATCATTGACCTCCAATATGTGAGTTTTACTTATACTCCATCATGGAAATCCACTTATGGGAGTTTTCTCATCCAGGGAATACCCTCAATAGTATCTCAGACCACCCATATGTGTTCTTCCAATTCCGAGGCATAAGACCTACAAGGATCTCATCCCTATACTATGGGAGTACCCTTATTTCGGGAATAATACTAAGAAGCATATATTCTTTACCATATGGGAGTATTATCATCCAAATAATAATCCCTAGAAGCATATCAACCCTCCAATATTGGTGTATTCTCATTTGAGGCATAATCTATATAATCATCTCAGCCCTCCCTTATGGGATTATTTTCATTTAGTGAATATTCCCGATAAGAATCTCATCCCACTACAATGGTTGTATTCTCATTTGGGGAATAATACCTATATACATATCATCCTCCCCTATGAGAGTATTCTCATTTAAGGAATAAGACCCATAAGCATATCCACCCTCCCAAATGGGAGTATTTTCATCCAGATATAAGCCCATAAGTATCATAGACCCAAACACATGATCACCCTAGTATAATAGGCCAAACATGACTTGATATATATGAGGCCCCTGATAGATCACATGCCATGACTCCCCATTTAAATGATCAATGCAATCCTAATGCGTTTGGTTGGATTTCCATAGGTCAGTTGTTGTTTTCACTTAAAATCTTGTCCATTTTAAACAAAATAGAGACCATTTGAGTGATAACGGCCACACCGTGGCTCGGATTGAGGAAGGGTTGACTCATAAACGTAACCAAGGACCCTTGGATCATTCTTATAAAAGATAAATGCAATCCTAATTCATTTGGTCAGATTTCCGTAGGTCAGTTGTTGTTTTCACTTAAAATCTTGTCCATTTTAAAAAAAATAGAGACCCTTTGAGTGCTAGCGGAAACACTGTGCCTTGGATTGAGGCGGGGTTGACGTGAAAACGTCACCAAGGACCCTTGGATCGTTCTTATAAAATATCAATGCAATCCGAATGCGTTTGGTCAGATATCTGTAGGTCAGTTGTTGTTTTCACTTAAAATCTTGTCCACTTCAAACAAAATAGAGACCCTTTGAGTGCTAGCGGCCACACCATGCCTCGGATTGAGGCGAGGTTGGCTCTTAAATCTTAACAAGGACCCTTGTATCGTTCTTATAAAATATCAATGCAATCCGAATGCGTTTGGTCAGATTTCCGTAGGTCAGTTGTTGTTTTCACTTAAAATCTTGTCCATTTTAAACAAAATAGAGACCCTTTGAGTGATAGCGGCCACACCGTGACTCAGATAGAGGAGGGGTTGACTCTTACAAGTAACCAAGTACCCTTGTATAATTATTATAAAAGATCAATGCAATCTGAATGTGTTTGGTAGGATTTCCGTAGGTCAGTTGTTGTTTTCATTTAAAATCGTGTCCACTTTAAAAAAAATAGAGACCCTTAGAGTGATAGCGGCCACACCGTGCCTCGGATTGAGGCAGTGTTGAATCTTACATGTCACAAAGAAACCTTGGATCGTTCTTATAAAATATCAATGCAATCGGAATGCGTTTGGTTGGATTTTCGTAGGTCAGTTGTTGTTTTCACTTAAAATCTTGTCCATTTTAAACAAAATAGAAACCCTTTGAGTGCTAGCAGCCACACTGTGCCTCATATTGAGGCGAGGTTGACTCTTACACATCACCAAGGACCCTTGTATCGTTCTTATAAAATATCAATGCAATCCGAATCCGTTTGGTTGGATTTTCGTAGGTCAGTTGTTGTTTTCACTTAAAATCTTGTCCATTTTAGACAAAATAGAGACCCTTTGAGTGATAGCGGCCACACTGTGCCTCGAATTGAGGTGGGGTTGACTCGTACACGTCACCAAGGACCCTTGGATCATTCTTATAAAATATAAATGCAATCAGGATGTGTTTGGTTGGATTTCTGTAGGTCAGTTGTTGTTTTCAATTAAAATCGTGTCCACTTTAAACAAAATAGAGATCCTTTGAGTGATAGCGGCCACAACATTCCTCGGATTGAGGCGGGGTTGACTCATACATGTCACCAAAGACCCTTGGATCATTATTATAATAGAACAATGCAATCCGAATGCGTTTGGTTGGATTTCCGTAGGTCAGTTGTTGTTTTCACTTAAAATCTTGTCCATTTTAAACAAAATAGAGAGCCTTTGAGTGCTACCGGCCACACCGTGCCTCGGATTGAGGTGGGGTTGACTCTTACAAGTCACCAAGGACACTTGGATCATTCTTATAAAATATAAATGAAATAAAAATGCTTTTGTTTGGATTTACGTAGGTCAATTGATGTTTTCACTTAAAATCTTGTCGATTTTAAACAAAATAGAGACCCTTTGAGTTCTAGCTGCCACACCGTGCCTCGGATTGAGGCGAGGTTGACTCGTAAACGTCACCAAGGACCCTTGGATCGTTATTATAAAAGATAAATGCAATCCAAATGTGTTTGGTTGGATTTTCGTAGGTCAGTTGTTGTTTTCACTTAAAATCTTGTCCATTTTAAACATAATAGAGACCCTTTGAGTGCTAGCGGCCACAGAGTGCCTCGGATTGAGGTGGGGTTGACTCATACACTTCACCAAGGACCCTTGGATCGTTATTATAAAAGATCAATGCAATCCGAATGCATTTGGTCAGATTTTCATAGGCCATTTTTTGTTTTCACTTAAAATCTTGTCTATTTTAAACAAAATAGAGACCCTTTGAGTGCTAGCGGCCACACCGTGCCTCAGATTGAGGCGGGGTTGACTCGTACACGTCACCAAGGACCCTTGGATCGTTCTTATAAAATATCAATGCAATCCGAATGTGTTTGGTCAGATTTCCATAGGTCATTTGTTGTTTTCACTTAAAATCTTGTCCATTTTAAACAAAATAGAGACCCTTTGAGTGCTACCAGCCACACCGTGCCTCAGATTGAGGCGGGGTTGACTCATACACGTCACCAAGGACCCTTGGATCATTCTTATAAAATATAAATGCAATCCGAATGCATTTTGTTGGATTTCCATAGGTCAGTTGTTGTTTTCACTTAAAATCTTGTCCATTTTAAACAAAATAGAGACCCTTTGAGTGCTAGCGGCTACACCGTGCCTCGGATTGAGGCAGGGTTGACTCGTACATGTCACCAAGGAACCTTGGATCATTATTATAAAAGATCAATTCAATCCTAATGTGATCTACTAATTATTAATTATGCAAAACATAAAGGTACCATTAAATACTTACATTGCCCCAAACACCCATAACACAACCCAACCACAACCTTCACATCAATGTACTCAACCGTTCTAAATACCAAGATGGATTTTACCCAAGACTATCTAATTCAAAATGTAGATCATGTCATCAACCAACCACTTAATTTCTATGGTGCTCCCCACTATATGATTTAGCTCACAAACACCACCATCGGATGTTTAACACCTCCATCATCGAGAAAGAACCACTAGAACCCCAACTAAAACTCCACAACATACCCAACATGTTTTCTAACTTACCATGATTAGATATCCATGAGAACACCAACCAATGTTATCATCCATCCTTTCCATCAAAACCACTTGGAATGGATGTGAATCCATCATCCATACATGAATCAAGGACAATTCAACTTTTCCTCAAAGATTGAACCCATTTTTAAAACATAATTAACATTTCAAAACATCAAATAGATGTGGCTTACAACTCACCACATTTTTTCCTTTTTCCTGGAGGAATTTGAAACATGCACCACATAGGTTGTAAAGGCAGTAGAGGATAGATCTCTTTGATCATACAAAGCCATGAACTCAAGTTTATCCTTGAGGAAACTGATGAGTGATGTTTGTGAATGCTTTTTGGAACTAGGAACTTACTTGCTTGATGAAACACAGGAAATATCTTTAAATGTAGCCTCACTTTCCAAATCATTGGAACAATTTTCTGTATTGGATGCTCTTAATTTCAAATTTAGCATCCCATCTTTTTCATCAAATAGATTGGTCAACTTCCAATCTATCATAGAGCCTGTCGCACCACCTTTACATGCAACTAATGATCAAAGGAAACTTGATTAGAAAAACAATCCTCAGGGAACTGGACATGAAAGATCATGCGGTGCCATAGTTTCTCAGTAACCTCAATTTACCCCACATGATATAAGGCTATTGCATGATGTCCAAGACATAGCGAGAGGAGAAGAGAAGTTGAAAGTCTCATAGACGAACAACATCAAAAATGAACATCCACCACCCCTTCACTATATACATCAAAATCATATCTTTAAGAACATCCAGGTGAATTTCTATATTAATTTCATCGAGGATGATTCATGTTGGTCAACTTGTTTTAGAAATTGTTTATCTTCATCTGTGCCTTGTACTTGAACCCATGAATTTGAATGTGAGTATGCGTATACGATAGTTGACCTTCTTAGAGAAGAGTTTCTGGAAGAGTATAAGAGACATGAAGCAATGAATATCATTAGAGTGTTGGAGAAAATGTGGTTGCTACAAACAATGTGGCAATCGGCTTGTGCAACGCGGCCTAAGTTACAACTTGCAGGTATTGTACATTATTTTTTTCTGGAGGGTTTCAGTGTAAATGCATTTTGGAATGATCATGTTATTCATTGTCTTTTAGGTTTTTTTGACAACCGAGGGGAAAGGGTGGGGTTTGAAGACATTGGAGGATATGTCAAAGGGTGACTTTATGGGAAATTACATCCTATATTTTTTCAACATTTCCATAGTATCTAACATCTAACCAAATGGCCTATTTTCCCTTCAATCTCCCCGAACCCCGATCACCATTAGGGTTCGGGGAGCTTGAAGGGCAAAGAGGTCATTTCTCTAACATATTCACACACAAAATCACCCTTCGACATATCCTCCAATGTCTGCAGACCCCACCCTTTCCCCTTGGCTGTCAAAAAAACATAAAAGACAATGAATAGAAATGATCATTCCAAAATGAATTTACACTGAAAACCTCTAGAGAAAAATAAAGTACAATACTTTCAAGTTGTAACTTAGGCCACGTTGCACAAGCCGATTGCCACATTTTTGTAGCAACCACATTTTCTCCAACACTCTAATGATCTTCATTGCTTCATGTCTGTTATACTCTTCCATAAAGTCTTCTCTAAGAAGGTAAACTATCATACACATTACCAAGGACCCTTGGATCGTTCTTATAAAATATCAATGCAATCAGAATGCGTTTGGTCAAATTTCCGTAGGCTAGTTGTTGTTTTCACTTAAAATCTTGTCTATTTTAAACAAAATAGAGACCCTTTGAGTGCTAGAGGCCACACCGTGCATCAGATTGAGACGGGGTTGACTCGTACACATCACCAAGGACCCTTGGATCGTTTTTATAAAATATCAATGCAATCCAAATGCGTTTGGTCAGATTTTCATAGGTCAGTTGTTGTTTTCACTTAAAATCTTTTCCATTTTAACCAAAATAGAGACCCTTTGAGTGGTAGCGGCCACACCATGCCTCAGATTGATGTGGGGTTGACTTGTACACATCACCAAGAACCCTTGGATCGTTCTTATAAAAGATCAATGTAATCCTAATGTGTTTGGTTGGATTTCCGTAGGTCAGTTGTTGTTTTCACTTAATATCTTATCTATTTTAAATAAAATAGAGCCCCTTTGAGTGATAGCGGCCACACCATGCCTCGGATTGAGGTGGGGTTGACCCTTACACGTCACCAAGGACCCTTGGATCATTCTTATAAAATATAAATGCAATCCGAATGCATTTGGTCGGATTTCCGTAGGTTAGTTGTTGTTTTCACGTAAAATCTTGTCCATTTTAAACAAAATATAGACCCTTTGAGTGGTTCTGCATTCTTGCATGTTGCTGGTGCATATCATCTGTTAAAATGGGAAAATGACTCATTGGAGAAAGGCTATTTTATTTAATAACAATTACAATTTTCCTATGAACATTCACATACAACAATGTTTCATCTTTTGATCCCCTTAACCCCTCTCAAAAATGACCTCAAATTGTACAAGTCCCCAAGTCAGATCTTCATTGTATTTGTGTACAATCTTCCATCAAGTATGCGGCCCACTTGTTTCTGAACACATCTATGTCGTCTTGTGAGTATGAGGCTTTTCGGCAGTCATAGTAGTACTGAAAAATAAAAAAATAAAGAATTAATAAATAACTTAAACAAACTAGTAGTTGTTTTCAAAAATACCTCTTTAGGGATGCTAGTTTGCTGATGAAAAATGATCTCTTTCATAAATTTACAAACATAATAACCAAAATCATTATCGTTTTTTTGTTTTGGACACTGCAAAAAAAATTGATCATTAGGAGAATAAGTAACTTGTGTTGATATGTGTTTGGATAGTGAAATTTTATTATATATACCCTGATATTTTTCCAGACGTAGTACTTGATCGCCTCCTTATGCTTAGCCCCTAGACTCATTCCTTTTTTTAGATGATAATGATACCCCGCCCTATCAGTAAAAGATAATATAAATTATATTACTTGATTTTTAGACCTAAAATGTAAGATTTAGTGTCTTACAGATTCACAAACTCCATCATGTGTGGTCGGTTTGATGGATATCCTTTCTTTGAATCTAGAAAATAAATCTTCGCAGTATCCAAGTTCACCACAATTAGAAACCAATGTTTCCTAAAAACAAAAAAAGGAATAAGTAATAAAAGAAGTGAAAATATAAGTGATATGCTTTAATCATAGAGTATTACCCCTGTATGGTTGGTATTAGGAAAAGTATGTCATCTGTAATCTTGCATTCAAATGTTTTCAGCAATCCATTCACTATTTCATCCTTTTTTTATGGATCTATTTTTGTTAGGTTTGTGATGTGATATGAGGACTAACCAGTCCAAATCTTGGATCAAGGTAAAATTCCTTCAATTGTTTTTCATAAATGTGTCTGTCAACAATATAAAATGCATTTAGTCATAATTTTCAAACTAGATTAGCTTTTCGAAAATCAATTCATGGAAACATACCTCATATATACAATTACAACTGTGATGCCTAACCAACTTTTTTCAAGGATTTCATTTACATTTTCAGCAGCAACGAAATCTTGACTTTCCTCTCCGTATATATTCTCTTCGAAAACCACTATATGAATACTACCATCTTTTAGTTTCATATCCACATGAGTCTTCAATGCTAGTAAATGTGGGAAGAGAACAGGTGGTGTTATTGTGCTTTCAGTAGCTCCTTGGGATCGTTTGGTCGATCCTTTATATGGTTTTGAGCCGACGTTTGTCACCCCCTTCCCTTTCTCCATCTATAACAATAATCATTAGTTCAGACCCTTTTTTCATTAATTGTTAAGGTTTTATCTTGAAAAGAAAAGGAAATAAATACCTCTTTGCCCGCATGTACTCTTACAAGTTGTGACGGTTCCGACCGTATGAATATCATCATCATGAAGTGGAATAGGTAGCTCTGCCTTTGGCTCATGAGCTACAGTAATCGTCACTTTCAGATGATCTTTCAGAAGTGGTCTATTATGCATTGTGGAATCTAGGATATTGAACATTGTAGCCCTCGCTACAAGGTGATAGGTGGGTGTTGACAGATATAAATCACAATCATTGTCACCTTGTAGAAGATGAGTACAGAAAAATTATCAGTGTTTGTCTGATTCATATTTCATGGGAACAATTATTAGAATATTGATTACCACAGTTAAGACAGTTCTTTGAGGTGAATGGCTTGCCTCAAAGATGGTGGGGGGTGGGGCGGGATGTTTATGCGGTGTTTGTTCTTGAGTTGTGGCTTCCCTTTGCTTCCCACCCATAAAAGTTGCTAGGAACTCTCCCTGAAATTACAATTGTTCTTCAAGGGTTGCTATTTTTTTTCTCATTTGTTCCAATTTTTCATCTATATCATCCATTTTTTTCTTCTTCTCAAAATGTACTCAGGGTTTCACCCCAAACCTTGCACCTCTGACATGACCGTATTTTTCTGGCTACTTCAAAGCCATCGATAATAGGTCTGTATCAGCTATAGGAGTAGATGATTCATGTGACTGTCGTATATAGGAAAATAACTAATTATTTTTATGTAATGGCAATTTTAAACAAATTATGTTATCGTCATGTCATACTTACACATATTTCCCACACTTTCTGTGTGTTCTCATCTACTAACTTCTCATCTTTGTTCACACGTGCCTCCTTCCATAGCACATGATGTGGGATGGAAGTTCATTTGGTTTTAGACTCGTTAATCTACATATAAACATAGAAAAATAATTATGATGTTGTTTATTGGTACCTAAGAATATTATTGTAAATTTAAAATACGTACCATTTTATTTTCTAATGAAGCATACCCAATCCTTGCTTTATGATAGGGGTATGTTGGTTTTGAAGCACGTTCCTTATTTTCAGTACAGAGTTTCTGTTTCATAAATGAAATATTGACAATCAAAGTGATGAATACAGGTATCCTCAAAAAATGTATTATCACTCACAATGTACCTGAAACTTCTCATCCCCACGACGGCCAATAAATACATCCCATGCTTCTTGGGATATCAGGTGAGCGTAGACAATGGGTGGGTGCGGGTTTATTTTACCTTTAGAATCTTTGAGGTGACATCTTGTTAAAATAGTGCAAAAACCTCGATGAATCTTTCCTGCAAGCCTTAGTACATAATCCTTGTGTGAATAGTCTACTATAAATTTACTCTACAAGATATTGAGAAGAGTAATACATTGTTTCATTATTTTATTTTCTAGTAAATTAAAGAAATAAATTCATAATGTTACCGTAATTTCTTCCCAGATCACAGCCTTCATCCCAGACACAACATGGTTCCATTAATCTATGTCAATCGGCACACATTGTTGAGTGACAAATCCAATGTAGCTTCTAAACATAGCCTTGTTGGGATTCACATGTTGGCCTCGTGCATTCCATCAGACTTCAGATTTGATGCCTTTGCTTTTCACCTTAAGAATTTTGGCTAACACCGTCAAACTACGATGCACTTGTGATTTCTGTGACGTTGGTCCTTCATTCCCGACCATTTCATCGATATCAACATCATCTATATGTTCATATAGAATGGTATCAACGACATGTATTGATGTTTGTTGGACCTCAACACTAAGAGCAGCAGGATCCGCAGTAGCAGGAGCAGCAGGAGGAGCAGCAGGAGGAGCAGCAGCAGCAGGAGCCGCAGCAGGAGTAGCAGCAGCAGCAACCGGAGCCACAACAGGAGCAACAGCAGCAGTAGCATGAGCTGTAGGACCAGCAGGAGCAACAGCAGCAGCAGCATATGCTGCAAGAGCAGCAGCAGCCGCAGAAGCAGCTGCTTGAGAGACTTGTTCAGCCTCAAGGTTAGGAGCATCAGAATGTGCAGAAGTCATTATCTACAAAAGTGGTTGAACAGTTAATTCATATTACATAAATTCAGTAAGGATAAGATAATAACATGAGATAACAAGATCTATATTACAAACAAAATATAACCTGTTTACTGAACTCTCTTTCTTTTTTTCAAAGTTGGAAGGTATTTGACACCTCTATTGACTATCCAAATCCCTCCATTGTGGTCTCCTATAACATATAAAACATCATCTGCATTGGGACCGTTCCGAAATGATTGCGACGTACCACTAAAAGGATCGTCCTCAACTGAATTTTCATCGGAACCTTCAGTAGTTTTGGACGATAACAGAACAATCGACCACTTTTGGTTTGCGGGATATAGAACATAAAAAACTTGTACCGCTTGTGATTCCATTATAAACTGTTCGTCTTTGTACCCTTCTTTACAAAAATCAACTTTCACGAATCCCCATTCATCTATTTTAACACCACTGTTGTTATCAATCCATTTTCATTAAAAAATCGGTAATTGGAATGTCGTATAATCCAACTCCCATATTAGTTTGATAATGCCAAAGTATGACAGATTTGAATAAATTGGATTTATGTCCTTACTACCAGAAACATGCATCGCTTCAGCCTCTAGTGTAACTCCACTATTTTTCATTGTACTATCTTCATCATGTTCATCTATATAGAATGTATAACCATTAATTACATAACCACTGTAAGATTATACATACACACTTGGTCCAGCGGCTAGCCATCGAAGACGTTCTGAAATTAAATTTGGATTTTCATCCAACTGCTTAAAAATATGGTCCTGAAACCATCCTATAAACTGGCGATTATGTGTATCTGATAACCATTTTTCAGGCCTCGATGGATTCAACTGCCTAAGAATTTCTTTGTGAGTTTTAATATATGGAGAAACCTCCCAACTGTTATGAAAAACATAAATATGAGCCTGCTCCCGATCTTTAATACTGATTGTCACAACTTCTCTTCCAGAAATACCCTCACCCTCAATGTGTCAAGTGTGACGAGATTTCGGGAGAACAATGCTTTCCACATCAGATAGGTATTCAGTACAAAATTAAATGGCTTCCTCAACAATATATCGCTCCACTATAAAACCCTCTGGCCGACTTCGATTTTTGACATACCCTTTCAAAATCTTCATATACTGTTCAACAGGATACATCCATCTATAGTGCACAGGACCACAAAGTCAAATCTCTCTCACTAAGTGAATCATCAAATGAACCATCATATCAAAGAATATTGGCAGGAAGAATATTTCTAATTCACATAATATGATGACAATTTCTTTTTCCATAGCTGGCAATTTCCCTGGGTCTAAAACTTTTCTACATATATCTTTGAAAAAGAAACAAAGTTTGGTTGATGTATGACAAAAATTCTTGGGCAAAATGCAACGTAAATCTATAGGAATTAGATCTTTCATCAAAACATGGAAATCATGTGATTTCAAACCATTTAACTTTAAATCATTCATTTACACAATGTTCTTGATATTTGATTAGTACCCCTCTGGAACCTTTATATCATTGAATAAGTTGCAAAACTGATATCTCTCTGCCCTAGAAAGAGTATAAGCAGCTGGAGGAAGAAACATTCGATTTTCACCCTTCACGGGAGCCAACTCTTCTCGTATTCCTATGTCAACCATGTCCAACCTTGCCTTAATTCCATCTTTTGGTTTTCTAGGGGCATTTAGCAATGTTATGATAACACTGTCACATACATTTTTTTCCACATGCATCACATCAAGAAAATGTCTGACGTACAAATAATTCCAGTATGGTAATTCAAAAAAAACTGATCTGTTTTTCAAACCAATTTTCGTAAGGTTTTTTGAAAATGGTTTACCAAAAATAGTGTTCAGATCTTTTACTTTCTCAAACAGCTGATCACCTGTTAGTGGAGATGGTGTTGTATGTTTTTCTAAACTTCCATTGAATGATGTTGTCCAAGATCGGCACTTATGCCGACAAGGTAGAAATCTACGATGTCCTAGAAACACAGATTTCGATGAATGTTTCAACCTAATTGATTTTGTATCTTCTTCGCACACGGGACACCCTTGAGTTCCTTTAATTCTATAGCCTAACAAATTTCCATAAGTATGGAAATCATTTATTGTCCCATACAACATCGCTCTCAACGTGAAGTATTCACTTTTATAAGCATCATACAACATTAAACCTGAGTCCCACAATAACTTCAAATCCTCGATCAAAGGAGCTAGATAAACATCAATATCGTTACCTGGTTGTTTTGGTCCTAATATAATCATAGATAACATGATGAATTTCCACTTCATGCATAACCAGGGTGGCAAGTTATAATTTACTAACATAACAGGCCACGTACTATGAGTGCTGGTTTGAAAACCAAAAGGATTCACTCCATCTGTACATAACGCAAGATGAAGTTTTCTCAGCTCTTTTCCAAATTCAGGATACTCATGATCAATTTTCTTCCATTGAGGAGAGTCGGTTGGATGACGTAATAACCCATCTTTATTTCTTTTATCTACATGCCACGACAATTGTCTTGTGGTTTCTTCACTTCCATATAGATGCCTAAACCTTGGAATGATTGGAAAGTACCATACAACTTTCGTAGGATTGGATTTATCTTTCTTGTATTGAGAAGCACCACACTTTGGGCATTTTGTAAGTGATTTTTTCTCTTTTTGAAACAATATACAGTCTTTGGAGCAGGCATGTATTCTTTCAGAAATCATTCCCATCAAGTGTAGCATTCATCTAGCTTCATATGTCCGGCTTGGGAGCTCATTATCTTATGGGAGCATTTCATTCAAGAGAGAAAGTAGTTCTGTAAAACTGACATCACTCCATCTGTTGCCTAATTTCAATTTATACAACTTCTGTACAATTGAAAATATTGTATACCTAGTGCAAGAAGCATACAATGGCATCTTTGCACAACTATTTAACTTCTAAAACAATTTTGGGCAATCACGGAGTTCATCTTGAATTGTCTTTGTCATTTCCTCAATATGATATTCATCATCATTGACATCTGTAATCACATCCCTCATACGGTCTTCTTCATTATCCATATTTGTATTCATATCTGATGATCCATAAAACACAGTTTTATCCCAGCCAGTAGCTACATTCTCTTTTTCTCCGTGTTTATTCCAACAGTTATAACTCCGATCTATTCCGTGACATATCAAATGTTCTTCCAACTCCTCTGGAGTAAGTTTTCTAGAATAACAACAACATAAACAAGGACAAAGGATTTGAGAAGTATCCTTTACGTGATCCTTTGAAAACTTGATGTACTCTTTCACTCTATTCTTGTACTCTATTGTTAAATGATTAGTATCCATCTAATCTTTATTCATCTCCATCCTATTTGAATCTCAAATATTAGTATTTATGGTTCAAGTACACAAAATGAGAATTCCAAATACAGTAGAAGATAACCAATTCCTTATAAAAATAGAGATTAATAGAGCCTAACCATTAGTATTTATTCATCATTCTTAAATACTCACTGCTGATGGAAGTGAAATCGTTCCTGATGATCATACCAAGAAGAAATGGAAACCAAAAGGGGGAGTGAATCAAAATACCCCAAACAAGATGGAAAAACATGGTATTTGAGAATAGGTTAGTGGCTTTCATGTTGGCTAGAAGGAAACCAAATTTATTTCAATGAAAAAGGTTGATTCACAACGAGATACCATCTATTCCATATATTATTTTAATTAATAGGGTTATTTTGTGCTTCAAAATGATCAAAACATGTCCAACAAACTTCAAATGGATAAAATATGTATTCATGAAACACATTAATCCCAAAAAGAATATATAGTATAGAAACACCCACTTGGAATCTGAATGATTCTTCTCAAATGAAGAACATCATACATCTCCAACTACATCGATGCTTTCTCATATACAACGACACCACTAGCTAGATAGTGGCCCTCACCAAGAACATCATACATCTCCAAATAAGAGATTACAACCACTAACCATGAAGAACATCATAAGATGGAAATATACTAAGAACACATCCCTTAACCCAAATAAGAGACTACAACCATTAACCATGAAGAACCACTAAGAGCATAATTTGGAACCTAAGGAAAGGTACACCCAAAACATACCAATGAATTCGAATGAAATACTTTCTAAACCAAACCATTGAAATCCTCAAATGTTCCTAACATCAAACACCATCATATCTCCTAATAAAATTATTTTATAAAACTATTTCATGGCCTATACCCATTTAGTCCCCTCTATTGGTTAGTAGATTATAGTTTAGTGACCCCCTAAAACCATCCTCCAACATTTCATGGGTTAGTGAATGCACCGAGGGTATTTATCACAACCATGTGCAATTTACTTCTAATAATAAATAATTGATATAGTTTAACATCAAGTTATATATATGATTTTTTGAATGATAAGAAGTGAAAGTTAGTATGGTAAATATGTGTGATAAGACATTTTTGGTCTAACTAAAAGAGGATATAGACTAATCAGTGTATTTTGGATTCACAAAAAATATGACTCTATGTGGTATAGGGTTTTTTTAACTAGTAAGAGTATGGACCACTAAGTGAATATGGTCCTCTATGTGTGGGAATGTTTTCATTTAGATTATGGCCTAATATGTATGGTTCCCATAGAATAAGGCCCATTTGAATTGGATATTTGGGCTCATTACACAAGGTGGATCACATTTTTCATGTGAGGAATCTACACCAATTTGGTTCATAAAATATATTCATAGCACATAAGGATTTCTATATTCATCAACTAATGAATCGTGTTCTTATCACACCAGGTAAGAACATAAGATCATCTACTAAGGGAAGTGTTTAGAGATCGTATGCTCATCACATAGGGGATTCTTTGGCACATCGCCTAAGGAATTTCATGCTCCTCATGTGAGGTATAATCCTAGAATCATTACCTAGGAGACGAATAAGAGATCTTATGATCATCACTTAGGGGATTCTTAGGAATATCCCCTAATGAATCTATTTATAATCTCATGAGGTATAATCAAGGGAACATTATTTGGGAGTTAAAGAAGATCTCATATTCCCATAACATAGGGAAATCATATTCTCGTCACCTAAGGCAACCTAGGATTATCACATAGACTTGGATGTTTCCGGAATTAAGAGTGGTCATAGGTTTATATCTCGGTAAAGGAACTCACATATTTGAATTTTAGAAGAGGGAACCACCTGATACACTCATCGCATTGGGGGTGAGCATATTTTTATAGCCACCATTTCATTTTTATCCATGAATTTATTCAATTCCAACCAAACCCTTTTCAATATCATCATTAACAACTATATTCTATGTCACTGGGAAATTATAAGGAAACCCCATATCAACTAACTATGTCATCCCCCACAATAACCCACTCATTACATCTTTTTAACAATGGAAAGGTTGATGCTTCCCCACTACACGATTTACCACCTCAACCATCTCACATTTTCCCCCAATGGAATCTATCACAACCAAACTAATAAAAAACTTCTCAAACAACCCCACCAAAAATAAATGATGATTTTCAATAATAAAAGTAAACAAGCACCATGTTCTTGAGAAATATAATGAAAATTAGTAAACACATGTGAATCATCCCCTTTACATCATTTTCCATCAAGTATGGTCCATTTTCTTCAATCGGTCAATCCATAATACTCACCCATAGAATAAAAAATCATGTTAAAAAATGATATAAAAATGGGAGAGGAGAAAAATATTGAAAAAAGATTTGGAAAACATGCCTTGAAGGAAGTCCTGCAAACCGAAGCTTGAAAGCGTTGCGGGCGGTGGAGGTCCGGAAAACTGAATCTCGAGGGCGACGGAGGTCTGGAAATGCAAACTCAGCAGGCAGCGGAGGTCCGGCAACAAGTAGCGAGGGCGGAGGAGGTCTGTAAACGTGATCTCAGCGGGTGGCAGAGGGGAGTCACAGATTTCCAGTACCACGAGAGCTTTAGGTCGCGATAAAACGAGGGCACTATGCAACTGGATTTATAAAAAAATGCATTAAGGTTTTATCAGTCTAAAAAAGAACTGATAAAGACTACCTTTATCAGCGCTAACATTTTAGCACTGATAAAGGTGTCCTTTATCAGCGCTTTTTTAGTGCTGATAATAGTACCCTTTATCAGCGCTAAAAAAGTGCTGATAAATCCTTACTGTATCAGCGCTAAAATTTTACCGCTGATACAAAGAGTCTTTATCAGCGCTTTTCTAGTGCTGATAAAGGGTCTTTTTATCAGCGTTATTTTAGCGTTGATAAAGGTTACCCTGTATCAGTGCTAAAATTTTAGCGCTGATAAAGGAGTTCTTTATCAGCGCTTTTCGAGAACTGATATATGGCCTCTTTATCAGTGCTAGAAAAGTGTTGATAAAGACTCCCTATATCAGCGCTAAAATTGTAGCACTGATACAGGGTAACCTTTATCAGCAGTTTTGCTTAGCGCTGATATAAGGGGGCGCTTCCCTTGCCCGTTTTTGTAGTAGTGAGTCTTCCTCAATCATACAAGCTTGATCATAATCATCATGCATGGGTTCACTAGAATCAGAGTGGGTGTTCCTATCCTCCTCATGCAAGGATTCTAAGACATACGTGACAGTGGGTTTCTCAAGCTTGTTGGGGAACACCTTATCCTTTTCAAGAGGATGAGCACTCTGAGAATTGTCCACCAATTTAGATAATTCATTGGCAGGGGTGAGAGTTAAAAGGTCCAGTCATGATCTAATCAGCATCGTTTTGGAAAACCTTAATCTTAATATGTATCCATTACTCCATTACAAATCATGAGTAGAATTATTGTATCGCATTTACACACATATATTTCCCTTCAACAACAATATTAATAACTACATCAACTTCAATATTATATATTGAATTAATACATAATAATACTACAAGAATCAATAACAAATCTAATTTTTACATTGCAAAAAATCCAATTATCACATATTTTCAACCATTCCACTCCAACTCTTAGGGGTTCATTTATCTCCCCATTGGATTTAGAAGCAAATTTCCCCTAGAATCCAACTATATTTTCCCTCTCCCCCTAATTCTGAATGAAATTAATTGTATTATTCCATGCGCTTCTACTCCACCTTGATTTCTAAATTCCATGTGAAAATATCTATTTTTACTTGAAATTCCCCCCCCCCCATGTCAATAGATTTTTTGCATCATTTCATTATACAAATTATACCAATTATACCAATTATAAATATTTTCATGTTAATTTTTCAAATTCAAAATTATTTACTAATAAAAAAATAAAAAATATTTTTAAAAAATATTTTCATCAATATATTAAGAAATATACTAGGAAGAATAAACAATTAAAATATGAGTTGTCAACAAATTTACTATTCCTACTAAGGAAGAGCATAGTGTAAGAAACAAGAGTCTTAGCTAACACATACATGGTTTTCTATGTAACACACTATATCAAATAAATTTATAGCATCCTTTATATTCCAATTTATAGACTCATATTATTATTGAAATTCACATCAAGCTTATTGGTACAAAAAAAATTAATCAAAAAGTGTGAATGATATATCATTTCAGACATTAGTTGTGCCACTTGTTAAATTCAACAAGATAATTTTATTTATATTCAATGTAATTTGGGATCTCATAGACTCCTTTAATTATATATAATACTTAAAAAACCTTTGTAACTTCAACTCTAATTCCCTCTTGATTACAACATTGTTTATTTTAAATGTTTTTCATTTTGGGGACACTATTTATTGAGTACATCCTTCTTTTAATACCATTTAATAACCAAAAATATGAAATAACTGATACAATACATTAGAATATGGATATGTTTAATCACGATCTATCCCTAATATAGCCCCATTATATTCTCTTCACTTCATGGATTTATTCCACATTCTACATAGCATAAAACAACTTTTTATATGTATAAATCATTGTGATAAAACATATTAAATCATATTTGTCATCTACCATCAGATTCCACCCAAAATAGTAATTTCGTTATCAATTATAGTAAGACAACATATACCATTCATACAGCTTCAATACTAATACTAAAATATACCTGAAATACCTTAAATATCACTTTCTACATGAAGTTTTTTGCTTAATGTTTAACCTGATTCCATCTTTATTTTATGTTATTTTGAGCATAATTACCCCAAGGATTATGTATCCCCCTGATTCCTACACCTCTTTAGACTTGTTAGTATCATTTAATTCTTAAGGGGTGGGGGTACGTTCTATATTTTTCATTTTTATGAGGATGGTGATTCATAAAGGAACACTAATTTCCCTTGACCATTCACACTGGAGTATACCTTTAAGTCTTAAATAGTTTAAATGGAATCAAATTATTTTTCAACTATTTTAGTATTATACTCTCATACTCAACGCAATTCGCAACCTTATCTACCATTGGGTCTTTTACCAAAATGTATTTCTCCTTTTAAAATAGGAAGGACTTTCTCTCTCCAAACATTATACCTAAATTATTTTTCCTTATACAAATTATTATATTCCTTGACACTAACCATTCCTTCACAGGCATCTTCTATATGGTACTTCCCTATTTTTGTGATATATGAATTACTCCCATTATTCTAAGAACTTTTTTGTCACTCTAAGAGGTGTGGCATTTAGAGCCAGTTTTAGATCTTGTCTTCTTACCAGTTTTAGTATATACGAGTTCCATGTGATTGTTCTCAAATATTTTATATAATGGGAATGATTTATCATTGCGTTCATAATAATATACTCTTTCAATTATAGTAGAAATATCAAAATAAATCAACTTTAGGAATAGATGGTATTGTATGAAAAAAATGGAATGATGGTCATACCTTGTATGTTGTGGTTAACACCCTTATTTTAATTCATCCCAAGAGGAATCTAGACCTTGATTGGGTAGATCTAAATCCTTAATAGATGGATTTTATGAACCCCAAATTACCTATATTCAAGAGGAAGGGAGATCTAAATAACCATCACATGAAATTCAAATCACAGTATAACATTAAAATCAGATCATTGATGAAACAATATGGTATAAAATACTATGGAGGGTTGTGTTTCATTGATTGAAAGTGTCAGGGGGAGGGAATTGTGGTGACAGAGTTCGTCGGGGAGGAGGGCACCGCAGTGAGAGAGGTCTCTAGGGAGGAGGGTTCCGCTATGAGAGAGTTTTTCAGGGAGGAGTGTGCCACAGTGAGAGAGTTATTCGGGGAGGAAGGCATTGCAGTGAGAGAATTAATCGGGGAGGAGGGTGAAGTGGTGAGGAGAGGTCGGGGAGGAGAGGTTGGGGAGGAGAAGTAATTTGGGAGGAGGGTACCGCGGTGAGGAGAGTTCGGGGAGGGAGAAGTCATCGGGGAGGAGTAGTGTGAGGTGAGTAACGAATCGGGGGAGGACGAGCCTAATACAGAATAGGGGAAAATTTTGATAGAAGCGGTATAGCCATGGTGGCTTAATTAAACTATGGAAATTAGAAAGTTATAGCCACGGACCAATAAAACTGTGGCTATAGGTCCGTGGATATAGCTTTAATTTCTAGTAGTGACACATATAATGATAGAATCAACCAATGACACATATGAATGTAGATTTCTTATTGGTGGTTGGTGTTGTCAAAATATCTTGCACTAAAAATTAAAAAAGGTGTAAACTTTGAGAATGTATCTCAAATTCCTATGCGACACCATCTATGATAGACTATATCATTTTCATCTTGTAAAATGATATTATACATCTATAGAACATATATTTAAGAATACTATTACACTTCAAGGTTTTTATCCTAGCATGGAACTTCTATGACATTTTAGTGCGATATTATCTCATATGGAAGTATCACAAACAACGTCATATAGAATAATAACCTCAATATTATTATAATGTTATTAGTATTCATGATAATTAATATATTTAATCTTAATGTTTATAGAAGTTGGTTATAGGGAACCAACTCCACTCGACTCCCACTTTCACTACATCCACTTGCTAAAAACCTTTAGTATCCAAACTCTCTCATGATACTCAATATTTTTATGAGAAAAGGATTTAGCAAAGTGGTCTACCACATTCTCATCCTGGTAAACTCTTCTCACCTTAACTTCACTCTTTTGAAAAAAATCCCTCTATAGGTGATATTATTAGACTATGTGTTTTGTCTTTTGGTGTTACATTACCTCCTTTATGAGTTCCACCACTACATTATTATCACAAACTAATGTGATAGGGTATTTTCTGGTAGTCACCACATCAATATGTAAGAAAATTTTGAGTATACAAATGACTTATTTTGCTACATCAAAATCCTCTATATACTCCAACTCCATTGTAGAGTCTTTAGTAACTATCCATTTTAATCTCTTACAGATCATAGATTATCTATTGAGACTGGATATATATCCTGAATATGAATTGATATTGTTCTAATATATTCTAAATCTAGAATAAATATAACCCCTTATGGATAGTTGCTTTCCTCTTCCATATATTAGGATCATATCCTTAGTATGCCTTGTATACTTAAGGATAACCTTAAATACCAACCAATTCTATTCACCTGGATTATCTTAATATCTTCTTACCATGATTAAGGTGAAAGAAACATAAATCTTATAATATAACTTGACATAAATGAATGATCATTTCACAAAAGAGTATGGGGTCTTATTCATTATTTCTCTTTCCTATTGTGTATGGTAACACATTTTCTCAAAAAGATATATAACATGTGGCATTGGAACCAATACACACTTGGATTGTTCTATACAAAGTCTCTTTAGTATCTATTCAATTTATGCACTTTGACTTAGTCCAAGAATCCTCTTGTATATATCATGAATGATCTTTATCTCTAGAATATATGTTTCTTCACTTAAGTCCTTCATAGAGAAGCACATATTCAACTAGTCTTTAGCTAACTATAATATTGGTATATTGTTTCTAATAAATAATATGTCATCGATATACACTACTATTATAGAAACTTCATTCCCACTGAACCACTTGTAAACACATTTCTCACATTCATTCTTAATGAAAAAAAATTATTTTATAGATTTATTGAATTTAATGTTCTATGAATTGGATGCTTTATTCAATACATAAATGTATAAATGAAAATTTAATAACCTATTGAAATTAACTATAATCAAAAACCCTTTTATTAATTTCATATAGAAATATTCCTAGTATATCCCATTAAAAAAATTATTTTTTACATCCATCTAACAAATCCTAAAGTCATGGAAAGCTACTATACTGAAGATCCTTTCTACCGATCTTGTAAAGATTTTTTTTATTTTTTTCCACATTTTTTTGTGAATGTTTTTTTTTAGGTGAAATTTGGTTACTATTTATAATAATAAATCTTGATTTACATTTCTTACTAAGTTATATGATGCTTTTCTAAACTCTAATGTTTATAACATCATGATTATTGAAATTTTCTCATGATTCATGATGAAATTCACTAATACGGTTTTCAAATAGAGACATTTTGTACAAATTTTATGTTATAAAATGTTTAAGTCTCAAATTTTACAAATTTAAATGTTATGAAGTCAGGGATTTTTAGTTTTACAAAGTTTAAATTATAAATGCTGTAAAAATATAAATATTCAAAGTTGGAGTTGTGGATGAGAAGTATGAAATCCATAGGAACAATTCCATCAGACATAATATGATCCAACAAATATTGGTAGATATGTTGTAACTCTAGGGTAATAATAAATATTGTAAGGTTACTAGATGGAAATGAAAAAAAATTATACAAGACAGACACATCCTTTTATATTAGAAAAAAATTGTGAAACTTATTAGGCTGAGATGTATGAAGTCTACCAGATATATAAATTTAGTGATCAATGAAGTTCCAATGGTTAGACTATCGGGAGAGCATTTGACATATGATAGCTATAAAGAGAATATAATTTCTATAAAAAAAACATTTTCAAAGCTCACCAGATAGAGAATATTCTACATCGTCAGAATTTTTTTTACAAAGTCTACTAGAGAGACATTTATATATATCACAATACATAGAAAAATAAATTCCATCAGATTGAGATAATCTATACAAATTAACGAATGAAATTATATGATTCCATTGAACAAAGGAAACATGATAAGAGAACTGGGTGGAGGTAGCTTGAGTGTACTATACCAATCTAATCAAATAAAGAAAATCATACATAGAAGTATTGTAAAAGTTCTAAACAGAGGAAATATTATCAATTTTAATATATGGGGGAACTTGATAGTTTGTATATAGGATGGAGGATTTAGTAACTTTACAAAACATTATAAATTATTTGGTTGTGATGATGTTGAGTTATTCTTTCAACATTCATAAATATATACAATATTTAAACAAGTTTTGAAGAGTTTTATTACACTAGTATTTGTGGAAACTTTGACAATGAATGTTGAATTCAAATATTAATGAAGCTTTAAACACGTTAAAAAATTTATTTGATTGATAAATTAAAAATTGGATCTCACACTTCCTCCTTAAGTTTTAGAGGATGTGTGACTATATAATAGGGTACAATATCATTGATGAGTTACTACTATTGTTGTTAGAGAGTGGAAGTGATGATGGTTTCACAGCGTAAGTATCCAACTAAGAATTTACTTGGTTGAATAATAAGCATTCCAGACATAGAGTACCAGATGAAGGTTAATTAGATAAAGTTATACCAAATAGAACTATACTGGACACATGTGCATTATAAATAGCGTCATCAGATAGAGTACCAAACAAAAGAATACTAGACTAATGCATACTAGAAAGAGGTGCAACAAACTGAGTGTACCAGACATAGAATTTATGGACAAAGTTTCTATGAACCACTTTCTATATTTATTATTATATTTTCTATTAAGTATAAGAAAAATTTATAACAGGTGGGAACCAAAATAATTTCCTATCATGAGATATAATGATCTTAATGGTAGTTATATTAGTTGTATTCAATTTATTATAGAGTGGATATTCATGGATCAACTATATTCAACATGGAAAATACAAACAAATAGTTTGATGGTTAAGGAATAAAAGATTAAAATCTGGAGAAGCAAGTTCTAAGCCCCAATTTTTCAAACCAATATTTCTTTATTTCTTACCACTTCACCTTTATCATTGTTTTTTTTGGGAAGACCCACTTTCCCTTGATGATATTCATTTCTTTATGCTTGGGTACCAACACCCTACAGTTTTAAGGTATATTGGAAGTATCGTATGTGTTGTGCCCAACTTTTCTTTTTTTCATGATCGATAATGAATTTGATATTTACACGACGATAAATTTCATGATCAATGGAATTGAATCAAATAATATAGACAATGAATAAACACTGAAACTGAAGCGCATGATCATCACATATTATTTATAATTAATTTAAGCAATTAAATAATTACCTTGTGATAAATTATTTATTCATTGATGAATCTGACAAAATATCTATGTCGTACCATGATTTCAATGTAGTAATAAAGAATATATTCACTCTAGAGGGGTTCTACACATGTTCTATGAATCTCCAAATGTTTTCATAGGAATCTCTTATTGTTGTCATGATAGATCATATCGCTTACGTTGTTCATCGTTGATTTCCCTAAGAATCATTTTGAATGGATTCTCTTTTATCTCTCTAAACTCGAGAGTGGAAGGTATAGGAAAATCGATCTCAATTCTTGGGAGTGTTCTAGGAGAGGGATCTCTCTAGAACTTGAGAGGATTCTCTCTATATGTTTTTATGCACAACAAAAAATGAATTTTCTCTCATAAGAAAATAATATAATTGAGTTTATATACCACTAGGATTAGAATAAAAAATTTCACAAGGGGCCTTTATTATTTATTCAATCCCCATAGAATCCCATGTATATAATAATATTATTATTATTATTTCTTGACATACACTAAACTCACAAATTAAAATAAATATTAATTATTCAAAGAATATTCAATATATATTATTTATCACCATGCCATTAAACTTGGTCTTCCATTGCTCTACAATATTTATCGGACCTTAAATAATGAATATTTATTTAATAAAAAAATATCACAAAATTATTTTCAAATAAATAAATGAATATTATATCCACTAAATAGAAAATAAATATTTATTAAATATTCTGATCACATAATATTCTCTCGAATAACTGATTATTAAATATATGAGATTAATAAAACATGAATAATTATTAATACATGTTTGAGAATAATATTTATTCCAATTATTAAATAATAAATAATAATATATTATTTTACTGAGATTATGGATACACTTAGTGTGTGACCCTCTAGGCCTCTTTCTCAGTGACATTAGGATAAGCATCATAAAGTCCAAGGATAGTGTCTAGAAACATGACAAGGCACCCATATAGAAATAATTTAATGTTGTGATGACACAATACCTCATATGGATACTTATTTTATAATATAATCCATTTATCTTGATATATCTAATCAAGTTGGTTCCATGTTGGTTCTCTCAACCAATGTGTTCGATGTCTCTTTATTTAACATTATAGAAATCAAACTTGCTTATAGAACACCATGGTCATTGATTTATTTAGTCTATATCATTTCCAAAAAAAGGTCCTGATATATTAAGTGTCATTAAATATTGATGGGACAAATAATTTATCACATTATTCAATAATGAAATATTAATCGTGATGCACTTAACATATCCTACCTCATTAAAAACATATTTCGTCATAGTTTTTGTGAATACATCAAATTAAGTGACTTATAGGAATCATGAATAATGATATTAAATTCTAAGGATCAATAATCATGTCCACAAATAGGAATATCCATTGACACATATAAATGTGGATTTCCTAATAGTGGGTCTCATTCACATAATATCCTACAATAAATATTACCAAAGTCGTACATCATGAGAAGCTTCCTCAAAGTACTATGAGTATCCACCATTAATAAATTGAATCATTTGTGTCCCCCAAATGATTTCACCCAGATATAGAACATATATTTAATATTATTTTCACTGTACTTCTAGGTTCTCATCATAGTGAGGAACTTCCATGACCTTTCAGTGCAACATCTACACTTAGGATATTATCACATACTATGTTAAATATAATAATAATCATGATTTGATAGGTATTTATTAACATTAAAAATAGTGATTAAAGGTTATCATAAAGTACAAAGAATTTGGTTCTAGGAAACCAAATCCAACAGACTCCCACTTGTACTAGAGTCAACTATTAACAACCTTCAGTCTGCTAGATATCACATGATACTAATGATTATGATGATATAGGCCATTAGTTATGGGGTATTCCATGTTTTCTTCTATGGGAACTCTTATTACTGCAACTTCACCCCCTCAAAGAAAAATCCCTCTAGAGGTGACACTTCCTAATTATGTGCTTTTTCCGTTGGTGTGACCTTCTCTCTTTTGTAAGATCCACCACTGTAATATTATCACAATACATTGTGACAGGGTATTTAATCCTAGGTACCATATAAATATTCTAGAAAAAGTTCTTTAACCAAATGGATTCCATAGCTACATTCTAATCATCGATATACTTAGACTCTACTGTAGAATTAGTAAAAATTGTCTTCTCTAAACTCTTCCATCTCACAGCTCCTCCATTGAGACAAAAAACATATTCTGACAATGACTTCAAATCATTGTGATCTATTTGAAAACTAGAATTAGTATAACCCCGTATGACTAGCTCATTGAAGGTTCTTGGTGCAGCGAAAGCTTGGTTAAGACGGTATCCAACTTTGATTTTTACCATGATCAATGATTATTCCAGGATAAATACGATGATGAATTCCAGTCTCCATGGAATATAATCAAATATTTAGATAAATAAGAGAGAGGCCTGAAACCTTTGAGAGGATCTTTCACATCTTGTTTATAATTAATTTAATTAATTAAGAAAAATAATACCTATATCTTTGGTATTTTTCTTCATTGATGATGTTGATCATCTGGAATGACTCTTCCATATTATCTCATTGTGCTTGTAAGGATCCAAACTATAATCCCTCTAGTGGTGATCCACATGTGCTCTGATGGCCTCAGATCGACGTTGCTCGTTCTCTGGGTGCTATTACGGCGAAGCGAGTGTCTGGTGTTGGTCATTCTTGATCGCTTGTTCTTCAGCCCTGAAGAATGTATCTATTTCTTAAGAGGGGAGAGAAGAGGATTCAAGGGAGAAATTGTTTGGCTCAACAATTCTCCATTCACCAGGCGTGTGGTGTGTTTTATGGCACAATAGGCGTACTTGCCTATTTATATACATGGAATTTTAGTTAAAATATTTAATTTCATAGCAATAATTAAATATATTTATGAACTTAGAGAAAACCCATGCAATTAATAATAAAACCATGTCATTATTTATTGGTTTCCAACTTGTGCAAAATGGAATTATAAATAAAATTCTGCGTCATAAAATAATAGAAGCGTTATTTTAATTTATGTCAACTTGTTAAATAATTATTTATTGTCTTGCAAATAATTATTTTACTACCGGATCGACCTGGTTCCGCTCTAAATCCACTTCTATTTATTGAACACCCGAATAAATAAATAAATGAATTATTCTCTTAAATAAATATTTTACTTAAAAACTTGTAAATAAATATTTATTAAATGTTCAATAAAATAAATAAATATATTTTATTTTATTTATGCGATCATTGTAACTTGAATAAAATTATTCCAGTCTTGAGAATAATATTTATTTCATTAATTAAATTCAAATAGAATTTAACTAAGACCACCCAGAACACTTAGTGTGTGACCCTCTAGGATTATTTCTCATTGGCATTAGGCGGGCTTGCCTGAAATCCAAGACTACTATCTAGCAACGGGTCAAGGCACCCAACAGGAATAACATAAAGTCGCAACAACGACATCCACATACAAACACTTATGGTGTAATATAATCCCTTTGTTGCAATATCTCATCAAGAAGGTTTCATGATTGTGTCATCAACTTTTATGCTTGATACGACATTCTTTGACTACCAAAAATAAATTCGTCAATACACCATGGCCTTGGAATTTCATGCGACGGTTCTATTTCAATCAAAGGGCCAAGATATCAACTTTTATAAATGGAAGGGAAAAATCCTTCCTTGGCTTATCCATTAATAACATGACACTCGTGACGCACCCAACATACCCTTCTTACCGCCAACTGTCTGTGTGACGGTTTTCGTCAGTAAATCAAAGTGTGTAAGTCATGACATGTATTAATGATAATCTTAAACTCTAAGGATCATTACACATGCTCGCAGATAGAAATATCTGATTACACAAAAACATGTAGAATTCCTACTAGCGGGTGTGTTCTCATAATCTCCTATCTTGGAGATTTCCAAGCACAAAATTCATGAGAGGAATTATCATCTGCATATAAGTACTCACACCAGATGGTCTGCATGATATGTGTCCCATCATAGTATGTCATCCAACCACAGAACTATATTTAAGTATATTTTTATAACATTTCAAGGTTCTCATCATAGTGGGGAACTGTCATGACCTTATCAGTGTAAAAAATACTCTAAGATGTTATTATGTCATAGTCACGCAGAACAATGAAAAATATGTACTAATATATTAAATATTCAAGTAATCAAAGTAAAACTAGTTGGTTCTAGGACACAAACTCTTACACTCATCATCTCCCCTATAAACCAGGAACATATCCTTTGTTCTTCTCAGATACTTTAGGATAACCTTAATAGCAAACCAATGTTGTTCTCTTAGATCTTCTTGATATATGCCTTTCATGCTTAATTCATAGAAAATATCAATTCTAGTACATAACATGACATACATGATTGATCCTGTCACTGAAGTGTATGGTATATTACTCATTATCTCATTCTCTTACTATTTTTCAGGACACATTTTTTTATAAAGATGTATACCATGTGACACCAGAACCAATACCCTATTATATTATTCCATAATAAATCCATTTAGTATCTATTCAATGTATGTACCTTGACTTATTCAAAGTAGCCTCTTGGATCTATCACAAATGATATTGATCCCTAGAATGTGGGATACTTCACCAAAGTCCTTCATAGAGAAACACTTATTAAACCAGTCCATAAAATACTATAAGAATCATATATACTTTCCAATAAGTAGTATATCATCAACATATACTACTAATATAACAACCACATTCCCACTAAACCTCTTGTAAACACATGGATCACATTCATTCTTAATGAAACAAAATTATTTTATATCTTCATTGAATCAAATTTTCCATGAATTAGATGCTTTCTTCAATCCATAAATTGATCTATACAACTTGAAAATATTTTTATCATCACCTGGAGTCAAAAACCCTTTTGGTTGTGTCATATATACATCTTCTGAAATGTTCCCATTAATCAAAGGTGTTTTGACATCCATCTGCCAAAATTTATAGTTATGGTAAGCTTCTATAACAAGTAGAGTTATAATGGATTTAAACATAGAAACTATTGAAAATGTTTCATCATTTTCAATTCCTCAATGTTGTTTAATACCTTTATCCACAAGATTATATTTATAGGTATTTACTTTACCTTACAGGTCTAGTTTTCTCTTCAATACCTATTTTCACCCTAAAGTATTTGCATCAACTAGCACATTGACCAATACCCAAACTTGGTTCTGATGCATGGAATCCATTTCATAACTCATGAATTCTTTCCATCTTGCATCTTTTGAGATCTATACTACCTATTTATTAGAGATAGGTTCATTATTTTCAACCAATAATGATACTTCATCTTCGGTGAATAGAAAACCATATCTCTTTGGTTCTCTTACCTATCTAGTGATCTTACATAGTACTTTTGTTTTAGGAACTACTTCTTCTATGGGAAACTAAGGAATCTATTTTTTATCAATTCTTGTCTATCCTGAGCATAAAATTCATCAAAGTCAATCATTCTCCCACTATCGTTTTTGAGGATTTTCTCCCTCTCAATAAAGATGGCATGTATGGTGACAATTGATTTCTTTTCTAAAGGGTTGTATAGGCCGAAATATCCCTTTTTTTTACTTAGGATATTCTATAAATATATAATTTTTTCCTTGGGGTTCTAGTTTATTTCTAGAGAAGGCCTTAACAAATTCCTCGCAACCCCATACACATGTATGTGACAAAACAAGTTTCTTTCCTCTCCATAACTCAAAGGGAATTATGTTTTCTTCTTTAGTTGGTACTCGTTTTAGTGTGTGTTACACTGTTTTTGATGCATATCCCCAAAAGGAAAATGGAAGATCAACATGCCTCATCATAGAACTTACCATATCTAACAGCATATAGTTCTTCATTTTACTAACACCATTCCACTATGGTATGTAAGGTGGAGTGAGTTGAGATAGAATCCCAAACTCCTTTAGAATGTCAATAAAATCTTGGTAAAGATATTTCACCACATCAATCGAATTGATTATTCTTTATCTTATTTCTATGTTGATTATCTACTTTATTCTTGAATTCTTTGAATTTCTTAACAAACCCGGACTTATACCTCATCAAGTATACATAACCATATCTACTCAATTCATCATTAAAAGTTATGAAATAAGAATCCCCACCTATAGATTCAACTAGAAATGGTCCACACACATCATTTTATACCAACCCTAGAATCTATATGACCCATTGACCCTATCCACAAAATTGTGGTTTGGACATTTTATCTTATAAACAAGAAGTATATATTTCAAGTGTTTTTATCTCAAAAGAGTCTAAATAACCATCTTGATAGATATTTTTCAAATTATTCTCATTTACATGGCCAGGACAGTGATGTTATAGTTGGGTGTTATATGAGTCATGTGAACGTGATTCATTATTTATTACCAATACTTTTTTTTCATAATTTAATACATAAAGACCATTATTTAAATGTGTCATACCATGAAATATATTTTCATTATAAAAGAAATCAATTTTATTTCCAAATTTTAAAATAAAACCATCTATATATAGTCATGATGTAGAAATTATGTTCTTAGTAACAGTTGGTACATAACAATAATCTCTTAAAATAAATATAATTCCTATTGTAAATGAAAGTTGGTGGTCTCCAATGGCTAGAACAGCTATCCTCACACCATTAAAAACTCTCAAATCCACCTCTCCTCTAAAAATATTTCAGAATATACTTGGTTATTACATTTTGATACAGATGTGAGCACCAAAAGCTGTATCTAATACCCAATGTGTAGATATTGAAAGATTAACTTCAATAAGAAAGACACATATATATTCCCCTTGCTTTTGGGTGTAGTTCTTCTTCCATTGGCCTTTCCTGGAACATGAAAAACATACTACCTCCTTTTTCTTACCGTGCCTCTATATCTTTCTCTTCTTGGAAGGATGGTGCTTGGGAGATTTAGACTTGTTATGAGTCTTGGTTCCATTCTCATTATTCTTCCTTTTCTTATTCACCATAATAACCATGGGTTTGTCATTCCTAATGCCCTTATCCACTTGGAGAATCATAGTATGAATTTCTGACTAAATCTTCTCATTATTTCTCATGATATAATTAATAATAAAACTAGAGAAGGTCTTGGGTAGTGAGGAAAGTATTAGATCTATGTGAAACTCATCTGGGAATTTAATCCCAAATATTTTTAAGTGTTCAATGTATATAATAATTTGGACTACATGAGTCACTTATGGTATAGACTCTCCAAGTGTAAATTAATCATTAGAGATATCATTTCTCTCTTATCTCGCCTTCTCTTGATAGAGATCCCAAAGGTTGGACCTCACGATATACACATTCATGTTATCATGTTTATTCATAAGCTCATTGGTCATGTATTATAGCATGAAACAATGAACATATGTGGAATCATTCAAATATTTCTCATAGAGAGATAACTCTTCCTCGCCAGCCTCTGTATCATGCGCATCAGGAATAAGTTCTCTCATCACATACAATTTCATTTCATGGCATAGGATAACGCGTAAGAAAATTTTCCACTATTATAAATTCATGCTGGTGAGAAGGTTATCATTATCAATTATGGATCGTAGTGATATGTTTGAAGTCTTTTTTATTCTTTTTACTACAAATAAGATGATCATATTTTTAGTACTTTATCTGATAAAATTTAGGAAAATAAATAAATATTATGTTTATTAATGTACCACTATTTTATCAAAACCCAATATCCCTCACCATTAGATTCAAAATATCCTATTTATTGGAAATTATAGTGGAAAGGATTCATATTCTCCATATCAACACCCTAAATTTGGTCAATCGAGTAATTTGAAGTGTTTAAGGTTGGCATTCCTAGTGCCAACTGCATTAACTCGCAGTTCCTTGATCTGTTGAGTGGACTCCCAATCCTAAAATCCTTAAATTTGATTTCAAAAACTGTTGCCTCTCATTTACACCAATTACTTCTTTGTAATTCAACCCTTGATGTGAACTAAGTTAATTCAACCCAAAATATCAAGTTATAATTCCCCGAGAATTGAAAACACCCCAACTTTGGATGGTCAAGTACTTTGAACTATGGTTTTGTTTAAACTAAAGTAGTGGAAGTCTATACTGACTTAATATATATAATTGAGGAGTTTTTTATATTATGCATAAATTTTCAATTATTATCTTTATTATATTCTTGTTTATATTAAGTGTATTTACATAAGTGATTAACCATGTATTAGATAATATTTACGCATAGGTCAATTTACTTTAGTTATATCTTTCATAAATATTAATTCATTAATTCATATGATCATAAAAATACATCAATAATGAAATAATCATGCATCTTGATAGAAATAAAATAATAAAGTGGCATGATCATGATATTTTACTAATGGTATGTTTATCTAGAAGATGATAAACTAATCATCGACCTAGGTGAAAAAACATTGAACCATTTTTGTTTTGTGTTACAGCTTTCCACCTATCCACCTATGTATTTCTCTTGGATTGGTTTATCCATGGATCCAAACATAAACCACCTCCACTATCTTGGGATATCCATTCATTATATATTGTTTTACTCATATGCATGTGAGGGAACCAAAGGATTGGTTAAGGGGTTTACATAAAAGAAACCATGTGTACACAGACCCTTGCATAATGGGATGATAGATGACACACATGCCAAAGAATTATTTTAATAATAAATTAAATGAAACTAATAACATAAAAAGTTTTGCTCTAAGATCATGATAATCCACATGCATGAAATGAATTGCATATTTAATAAAATTATCATTTAATTATAATCTTTCTTATTAAAGATAAACTGTTCACAAATGAATTAATTATCTTCTTTAATTAATAAATTATTTTATCTTAATTATCATACAAATTTTCTTGATATTCTCATCCATAATATTTTTAAATAAATTAAATAAATTTATTAAAAATGAAATGTTTACAAAAAATGTACCTTAGAGGCTACAAGGTGAGTACCAGTCTGAACTACCCTACGTGTATTATACTCGTATAATATTTACTCTTGCGAAATGTGGCATACATTAATTATCACGTAATTACATGGAATGTACTATAAAATTAATAACCACACATAACATGTGGTATTTAAGTAGTTTGTAATGCTTTAATGCAAATAGATTAATAACTATAATATAAATTATACATGATATGTAGATTTGAACATTACACAAAAATTAATTATACCTTTATATATAAAAAAATCATCGCATGGTGTATACTATCAATATAATGACCACATGGAACACATGTTGATAAATTTTGAATAGTATATTTGATTAATTTTCAATTATACATAATTTTGTAAAAGTACACAGTGAGTATATTAAAGTTTACACAACATGTATTTTTCTCACCATTTATTTGTGGCACACACCTAAGGACTTGATGTGTAACCATTACAGAGAAAATTTTGGAGTACATGGCATGTATATGGGATACATGGTGTGTGGTATTTGAGTTACACAACCACCAGTCATGTAAGTCATGTAAAAGAATACACGGAATGTTTGTGAATAAGGGATAACATGTCTTGTACTGAAGTTACATGGTGTTCACTTCGACTGACCTTGTTCTAGGCTATCCCAATCAACATGCAGTGTATAATTAAATTTGCTGTATTTAATAAATGAACGCAAATAGAATTAATTTTTGGTGCATTAAACACTAGTAAACAGTCTGTACCTCTGGGTTACATGGAGTGTACTCTTGTGTTATCCAAGTAGACTCCTTGGCACCTTTAGATGATATCTTCGAATTTATTTCATTAACAAAATTAATTGATTTGATTATATTTATGATAAATGAAGATGAAGAAATCATATCACATAATTAGGATTAAATAATGATTAAATTGGAATTGAAAACTAATTATAAATGCATAAATCAATCAATGATATTTAAATAATTATAAATAATTATGTGTTCTCTCTGATAACACTTGAAGGTTTTGGGTGAAGTGGAAGCATCAGATGGGTCATGTATAACTTTTTTTTGTCGTGATCGATGATTAATTTGAGATTTACCCAATGTTAAATGTCTTGATTAATGGAATTGAATTAAAGAATATAGACAATGGATAAATTCCAGAATCGAAGTGCAGGATCATCACATAATATTTATAATTAATTTATGAAATTAAATAATTTCCTTTTGGAAAATTATTTCTTCATTTATGGATATGAAAATGGATCTATGTCATATCATCGTTGTGTTGTAGGAATCAAGAATAGATTCCCTCTAATTTTGATCCACACATATTCTAAAAATCTATAAACAACACTGTAAGAATCTCCAGGTGTTAGCACTATAGATCTTATCACTTGAGTCGTTATCCTTTTATCACCCTAATAATCACTTACAAAGAGTTCTACTTTAACTCTCTAAACTTGAGAGTGGAATGTGGAGGAAGATGGCTATCTATTCTTGGGAGAGTTCTGGGATAGGGAGCTCTCAATTGCTTAAAAGGATTCTCTCTCGGTGTTGTTGTTCCCAACACAAAATAAATTATCTCTCATAAGAAAATAATATAATTGGATTTATATACTACTAGGGTTAGAATAAATAATTACACAAGTATACTTTAATATTTATTTAATCTCCACAAAACCCCATGTTTATAATAATAATATTATTATTATTTCTTTACATGCACTAAACTCACGAATTAAATTACATATTATTTTTTCAAATAATATTCAATATATATTTTATTTATCACCAGACCATTAAACATAGTCCCTTATTCCTCCACAAAATTTATCAAGCCTTGAATAATGACTATTTTTTAATAAATAAACATCTCTACATTATTCTCCAACAAATAAATAAATATTATATTACCTAATGAGCAAATAAATTTTTATTAAATATTTTTATCACGTAGTATTCTCTCAAATAACTATGAAAAAATATATGGGATAAAGAAAACATGAATAATTATTAAACCATGTCTCGTAATAATATTTATTCAACTTATTAAATAATAAATAATAATATATTATTTTGTTGATATTTTGTATACACTCAATGTGTGACCCACTAGGCCTCTTTCTTAGTGACATTAGAATAAGAATACTAAATTCAAAATTTAGTATCTAGAAACTCACCAAGGAACCCATAGAGAAAGAGGTTAATTTTATAATGACATAATACCTCATACAGATGCTTACTATGTAATATTATCCCTTCATCGAGATATCTCTAATCAAGACAGTTGCATTCTGGTGTCATCAACCTATATGCTCAATGTATATTTATTTTAATTTCTATAAATCGAAATTGCCTATAGAAAACCATGGCCATGGATTTATTTAGGATATAACATTTCCATAAAAGGGATTAAGATATAAACTTATGTTAAATAATATAAGGTAAAAATCATTTCTCGCGTTATTCATTAATGAAATATTACTTCTAATGCATGCAACATATCCAACCTCACAGTGAACATATATCACAATGGTTTTTTTCAATACAGCAGTGTATGTGACTTACAATGATCATTAATAATAATCATAAAGTCTAAGGATCAATACACACGTTCATGGATAGAAACATCCAATGACACATATAAATGTGGGTTTCCTACTAGAAGGTTTCATTCTCATAATATCCAACACTGGATATTACCAAGGGCATACACTATAGGAAGGTGTCTTAAAGTCCTATCAGTCTCCACCCTTGATAGTATGAATCATTTGTGTCCCTGGAATTAATTCATCTATCTATATAACATATATTTAATAATATTATTATGGCACTTATGGGTTCTTATCATAGTAGAAAACTACTTTGAACTTTTAGTGTGAAAGTTACTCTTAGGACATTATCACATACTATGTTACATAGAAGAATAATCATGGTGTTATGTGGATTTTATTAATATTAAAAATAATGAATACAAGTTATCATAATGTACATAAAAGTTGGTTCAAGGGCACCAAATCCAACACTCCCAAGTATTATTCTTCTCTATCTGGTCAATTTATTCAATCATAGCATCAATTCATTCTTAATTATTAATAGATTCTTAAAAATCTCTAGGTTCAACATGAGAATATAAATAGGTATGGGTTTTTTTCCACATAGCCCTCATAGTTTCAACTTCCTGTCTACGACCCCCATTTATTTTTTAAAACTAAAATTTCATTCTCAGACTTTAATGAGTTAAATTAATTTGTTCATCCTCACTTGAAATTTATTAATATTCTTTTCCAACATATACATCTTCAATATTTTCTCCTTTATCTAGCATTTCTTTAAACTATTTAGAAGAAATAGCATCAACATCACTTCTAGAACTTTATTCATCATAATAAATTTCTTTATTTGATTTTTTAAGTACTTTAACATTAATAGAATCAATTATATTTTTAATTTATTTTCTAATACAATGATAACCTCTTTTATTTAGAGTATATCCAATAAATATCTAATCAACTCCTCAATTATTAAATTTTCCAAGATTCTCACATTTTACCTTGATAACAAAAGGGTAACCAAACACAAGAAGGTACTTATAAATAAGAGTTTTTATAATATATCTCATATAGGTACATATATGATTTTGGCCTATGAAATCACTAGTTTTGTATTTAAACCACTACTCTATTAACTTGTCTCAAAAAATAACATGAAGTATCATGCTCGACGAGTATTGTCCGAGCCATCTCCAAAAAAAATTATTCTTCCACAAAATTATTTTTGGTATTTATGGTGTACTATGTTCATTTAGGATTCCATGATTCTCATAAAATCTTTAAACTTCCAATTTTAATACTTAGTTCTACTATCTACACATTTCTTCTTGAGAGAAAACCCACACTCTTTCTCTACACTTTTGCTAAAACTTTTAAAATTATATAAGGCCTTTAATTTGTGTTTCATAAACATAACACAAGTAATGTGAGATAAGTCATAAATTAAATTTATAAAATACTTATCTATATTTGTTTATTTCATCATCATGGTCCTTCTAACATCTAAATGATTTATCTCTAATGGTTGAGTTGATTGAATCTCCACCTTCTTGTATAAAGAGTTAATGATCTTCCCCTTTTGGCATATTAATAACATAAAATATCTTTATATTTTAAAAAAATGAACATAACAATCATTATCTAATTGAGTGATCAAATTCATCTTATTTTTTCCATTATGGACAAGCCTTCGATGCCACAATTCATTTTCTTCTTTCATACTTAGATAACGTAAGTCTCCATCATCACCCACTCAAAATAAGTTTACTTTAGTCTACTATCCTTTTGTAATAATTTTTCATCTTCATGATTCATAAAAAATAATCCATCCTTATTGAAGACAACTTAATTTATTTTATCACAGAGTTGTGAAACACATAGGGTATTTATTTCAATCCATCAACAAAAATAGTGTTTTGGATTTCAGATTTTATTTTCCAAAAAACTGTTGAGCTAACTTCCTTAATCTTTTGATATCCATCATTACCAAAGGTCACAGATCCATATTTATAGTTTTTAAAATATTTCAATAGTTTTAAATATTTTATCATGTGAGATGATCATACACTATCTAAGATCCATGGAATTTCCCATTTAGACGCTTTAAGTGAATTTTCATCAATTAAGGCCTTCTTATTTCCATTGTTCTTATTCTTATAAGTATTTTGAGCGATGAAAATCATATTTTTTAGGGATCTTAATCTGATAAGTAAGTCATTATAATGATGAAAAATATGATCACACCTTACATAGACTTCTTCAAGAATATCAAACTTGTTCTATGATTTCTGTCCATAGTTCTTAACCAATTTTAAAAATTTCATATATTGTGAGTACTAAATCACCCTAAATACTTTATTATAATGCCTTATTTTATAATTATAATGTTTATGATTTAACCAAAAACTATTTTTTGTATTCTCAAAGTTCCCACAATACCAACAATAACCATAGAAAGCATATTTACCTTTGAAAGTAACATGTTTTTTAGAGTTTTTTTACTGTCTTTAACCCTTCTTAGTGTCAGTAGTTTTAAATAATTTTTGTGAAACCAAATTTTGGTGAAATTCCAACTCCTTGGTCTTTATATTAAAAATTTTTTATCTCTTTATGATACCCCAAATGTAGCTGATGTTTTACTTAATTGTTTACTTCAAGAATTTCTAGATTTTAGAACATCACTTGATTTAGCTACAACCTTGCTATTCATGAATTGTTTCTTCTTCACTGAGTTTCACCAACATTTTAAAATTTAATTTCCTCATTATATAATTATTTATATCAGAATTATTCAGTTTCATTATTCTTCAAACAATCTCCAACATCTGAAATATAATTCTAAACATTGGATTTTCACTTCTTTAAAGCTTCTTATACTCTAATCGTGTTTTATTATAAATGATCAAACTATTTTTCATTATCCTTAATTATTTATAAAAATATTATGTTTAGAGTCTTCTTATCATCAAATAAATTATTTAACACTTTAACTTCACCAAAAAACATAGACTTTTCTTTTTCAAAGACAAATTCATTATTGTTAAATGATTTATCATCAATTTTCATTTTTTTTTGATCCCCTTATTTGTATTGGAATTGTTAAAGAGATGTTCTTTTAATTCCATATTTATCATAAACTTTATCTTAGTATATTCTTATTATATACCTTTAGAACTACTTTTACGACTATTTTCATCATTCACTTTAGCAATGAGTAGTTTTTTAATATCTTCACCACTAGAGGAAAAAAATCATTTTCATCTTCATTTTCAATGTTCATACATTATTTTGAAAAGAAGTTTATCCTATTAAATTTAGAGAACTTACTACCCTTATCTTTTTAAGAAACCTTTGGCTTATAATGTTTCTTTATTAATAATCCTTCCAGAATATGATCTTCCTCTTTACTATCTTCACTGATTTTAGATTTTAGACAATTTTCAACATAATTTCCAATATCTCCACACCTAAAATATTATACAGGAATCTTTAAATTTCACATTCCTTTGACTATTTTAATTTTTCTTGATATAATAGACATCACTTCATCAAAATAATCCTCCAAATATTTATCAGAACTTGAACAATAATATTTTTCTTCAATTGTAACCTTCTTTTTCAACTTCCCTTTCTTTGTGTATTTAAAAGAGATTTATTTTTCCTCCTTCACCTTCTTCTTAAAAGAACTATATTTCCTCATTTCATAAGAAATTAATATGCTATAGAAATAATAAAGATAAATACTACTTGAATCTTTCTTTCCAAAGTATAAATTTCAATTATCTAGGAATATACACAAAATCTTTTCAATAATAACACCATATTCAAACTTCTCACCATAGCCTTTTATTGTGACCAAAACTTAATTCAACCTTGTGATGAATCTATCAATAGTTTCATCATCATGAATCTGAAGATATTTATACTTGAAACTCCAAAATTGAAATTTAGATTGCTTCAATTTGGTCATTTATTTTTATATATTATGAAGTTTATCCAATATATATTTAGTGGGTTTGAGTCCTTTGATTTCCAAAAATACACTTTTCGAGAGTGAATATAGAATAACATTATTTTCATGACCATTACTCTCCAAATTCCTCTTATCATTTTCTATCATAGAAACACTTTCAATATAGGTAAAAAAACCCATCAGTTATGAATTATAATATATCATAACTGATAGATGACAAGTATGTCACAACCATTCCTAGTGGGGCCTGTGCCGCGACTCCCCAAGCCCGCCTCCAATAGGCTAGGGGCTGGTGACTAGCACCAAGTAGGCATATTACTAACATGGGAGGAATTGCCTAAGTACATGTACACATGCACACATCTTCAAGCCTAAAAATGATAAAATTTAAGGAAAATCACTAAGGAACAAAATGCATGCATACAACTACACCAAACCAACAGAGTACGCCGGAAAGTAGAGTACAGAAAGTAAACTGGGCCAGAATATACGCCCACTAAAAACAAGAGTCTGAAAACTACAAAGTTCAACCTGTGAACACAAAGGGGTACTAGGACTGCTGCTCGTAGCCATAGTAACACCTCGGTCTGTAGGGAACTCAGAAATATCGATCCTATCCTGGTCCACCCTTGACTCTATCAAAAGGTTAGTTGTCTTCACAAGACATGACGTGTTCATGAAAAGACCGTGCATAGATGAGTATAACAATACTCAGTAGAGGTCCCTAAAAACCACAAAGCGAACACACAAAGATAAGGTATGGTCATCTCTACACATTATATGTCTATTGACCATATAACAGGTTAACACAAACTAGATATACTCAAAACCTAGACCCGTAGTCTAGAGACAAGTCACACAACCACATTCCCTCCACTAGGGATTTAGTTTGAAGATTATACAAAGCACTCATCTGGGAGAACTCACTCCATGAGTCTGATAGCTCTGATGATGTCTATTCGAGAAGTACTGCCCATTGGGAAAATTCATAAGATATAGATACACTCATTCCGAGAGAACACACTCCTGAGTGGGGAAATATCACGATACACAGATGAGGATACTTCCAGGGCCTTGGTGGATACTGTGACTCATCTAGATTCACCATATAAGTAGAGGATTGTTTCCCTATGGGGATATTCATGTCGATACCTGACTCTACCTAGGGTCAAGAATGGATAAAAGATCTCGCTCCGGGCCTCTCGGAGGGATACCTGACTCTATCTCGAAAAATCCTGCTGAAGGGATCATACTCTTGTAGAAGGGAACGATACCGGACCTTCAGGGGAACAAGAAAAAGGGGAACTAACCCAAATGAAACTTTTCCAAGATACAGTGGACAGGAAGATCAATCCATGTACTAAAAAGTACAGGACATGTAGAAGTGTCACACGCCATGTCTTCTGACCCCGGGTACTGCTCGTGTACAACGGCATGTGCCGTAAGGTTGGTTGTGTAGAAAAAGGTATACACTTCATGTAAGATAGTGACATGCCATGTTCCTTTATTTGGGGAGGACTCCATGTACATTTTCCATGTTCCCATACATGTCTTTAACCCGTGTGTCACAACCCATGTGACCGGTACACTGGGTAACCCATGCAGCCGGCCTGGTCTGGTCGTGTGGTGTGGTACACAACCGTGAACTCCACCTTGTGTCTGTGTATCATTCGAGATACACGGTGAGTCCCACATAAGGACCCACATGCCTTGTTCTTTGGATAATACATCATTTCATCGCTTTGCACATCATGGAACCCTAGTCGTCGCTAAACCGGTCCCACACGGCGTGTTCTTTGGGATACATGTCGTGTTCTTCAGAAATTTCAAGAAAACATAGTTATTCATATGGCGCTCTGAGGGATGCTTCATTCTTTTATTCAGATACTTGATCACCATGAAAATCAAGGGATTTGGTATCCCCAACACCACGTAGCCTATTCCACTGGTTTTGGAACTCTAATCAGCTTTGAAAACGCATATCAATCCACTCGTGTGAAGAATTCTCGAAGAACGATCTCTCCCGATCTGATCTGATTCGCAGTCCACTGTCTTTGCCGTACCTCTGCTAGATTTTTTCAATGTCATATCTTCAATTTGGGATTTTTTTTTCATTGTGAAATGGATTCTCAATGATCTGTTGTTCGTCTCCCCATGAAGAACACAAAGAACTCAAAGAAAAGTGGATGAAAATACAATAAACGAAATTGAGGAACGAACCTCCACCATCATTCTTCAAGATGTTGATCCACTCCCATTAGAATGATTTAATAGTTCTAATCAAATGATAAACAAAAAACTATCATACCAATTTCCCAAATAAAATCCTGAAAGAAATGAAAATTAATAACCCTCCCGCAAAAATGCACGATCCGCAGATCAACCAGATTGTGGGTTGATCCATGCCCATCATTTTAACCCAAGAATGGGAAAAAGAAGAATAGAAATAACAAACCCCTACATAATTCAACAATGAATAGGGAGATTGGTCATCGGTTGGGATTCGATCTTGTTATGCAATTATCCACGCGTCGTCATTTGTCGGTCTTCGTAAAAAATCCTCCAAGGTTGCCTCCTCTCCAAAGCTCCAGAGGATTCTAGGGGAAAACTCCATGGTTATGATTCTAACCTTATGCTCTTGATAATTTAAATAAAATAAGTGTCACTACATTATGGAAACATTTTAAAATAAGATAAATTATTAATTTATTTTATTTCTTTTAAAATGTTTCTTCTAAAATGCCCAAAAACAAACTTTTTCAGCCGACCCGCACCGATCAATGTTAAGTCCTGCATAAGTGAAAGTGACTAATCTGAACACAATGGTACCCTCATATTTCTAATACAGGCACCCGTTTATAAGTTATTCCACTTTTTCAGGAAAACCGCTCGCGCGTGCTGTCTAAAGTTTTAATTAATTAAAACATTTATTCCGGGCACTTCAGGCCTCAGAATCACATATCGTTGAAAGGTATAATCTCAAAATAATTCCATATAATATTTAAAAATAATACATGGAAAATATGATACATTACATTCTCCCCACCTTAGGGATTTATGTCCTGGAAATCCAAAACAAAAGGCTACTAAAAAAGATGTGGGTACTGGGCATGGATCTGAGCCTCCCACTACCACATGCTCTCTTGAAGATTCCCGTGTTGCCACTGAACACACACCAAAGGAATCGATCGCCCATGAAGAATAATCTCCTACCAATCCTCAATCTCCACTGGGTACTCAGCAAAGGTTGTTCTATCTTCGATGTCCAGCTCGCCCCAGTCGATGATGTGCAATAGGTTATGAACGTACCTCCTCAACTGCGATACGTGGAAGACATCATGTACCTGGTGAAATTGTGGCGGTAGAGATATGTGGTACACCACCTCACCAACTTTGTTCAGTATCTGGAAAAGTCCAATGAACCTCGGAGATAACATGGCGCCCTGACCAAATCTATGTAACCCTCATCGAGGTGAGACCCGAAGAAAGTTGTGGTCTTCCTCCTCAAACCCCAAAGGTCTTCGTCACCTATCACTATAAGACTTCTTCCAACTTGGTGCAGTCTTCATCCACTCCTGGATGATCTGCACCTTCTTGTTGGTAGCTCGTACCAACTCCGGACCCATGAGTGTTGACTCTCCGGGGTTGGTCCAGCAAAGCGGTGACCGGAAGAGTCTCCCATATAAGGCCTCGAACGGTACCATACCAATGGTGGAGTGGTAGCTATTATTGTACGCAAGCTCCCCTGGTAGTAGGTGGTCCTCCAAACTATGACCAAATTCCAAGATACAAGCCCAAAAAATATCCTCCAGAACCTGAATGGTCCTCTCTGTCTGACCATTAGTCTAGGGATGGAACGTCGTGATCAAGCGTAGTTGATTTCCAAAATACTCCTACAATCCCTTCCACAACCAGGATGTGAAGCGGTCGTCTCGATCTGAGACTATTGTCAAAGGGACTCCATGAAGCTAAAATATCTCATGCACATAGAGGCATCCCAAGATATCTATGGAACTCTTCTCTCTAATAGCTAGGAAGTGGGCCGACTTGTTGAGTTGGTCAATGATCACCCAGATGGAATTGTGCCCCTTGGATGTTCTTGGTAAGCCTGTTTTGAATTCCATCAATATTCCATACAACTTCCACTTTGGAACTTTCTTGGGGGTGAGAAAATCTCACTGGAACCTGGTGCTCAGCCTTCACTTGCTGGCATGTAAGGCATCAAGAAACGAACTCTGCTACTGCCTTCTTCATGCCTGACCACTAAAACTATTGTCAGATATCCTGGTACATCTTCACCACTCTAGGATGTATCTCCAAGGGGGATGTATGAAACTCCCTTAGGACCTCCTCCTGCAATTCCACTAGTACAACAGTGCATCCTTTGAAAAGAATTATGTGCTCCCCACCTTGAGAATATCCATCAGGAGTATATCATGTGGATAACTGAGCACATAAATCCTCACGGTTGACATTCCCAAGTTGTGCCTCCCTAACTCACTGTAAGAGTGAAGGGGTGACAACCATCAACTGAAGGTAAGTTGTATCCTTTATGTCCACGAAGGACAACTTCAACGTGGCTAACTACTCTGTCACCTCACTCAACAATTGTGAGCACGGCCTTTTTCTAAGAGCATACGCACTTTGTTCCCCTTCCCATGAGTATATATTATCTCAAAATCATAGTCCTGGAGGAACTCTGGATAATGCCTATATCTCATATTCAGATCCTTCTGTGAGAATATGTACTTGAGGCTCTTATGGTCATAGTAGATGATGAACTTCTCACACATAAGGTAGTGTCACCATATCTTCAACGTGAAGACTATCGCTGCCAACTCGGGATCATGTGTCGCATAGTTATGCTCATGTGGCCTAAAATAGCATGAACTATAAGCATTTATTTCTTGTCTCTGCATCAGGACACAAAAAAGCCTAGTCCCCAATGCGTTGTAGAAAACTACATACTCGACACCCTCCTCTGATAATCTCAAGATTTTAGTTCTTGTCAAACTCTACCTAAACTGCTCAAAAGCCTTCTGGCACTTCTCCATCCACATATAGGGTTTCCCCTTCCTATTCAAGGCTGTCATCGGTGCTGATATTAGGGAGAAATCAGAAATGAATCTCTGGTAATATCCTGCCAACCCAAGGAAGCTCTCCACCTCCGTCATGCTCTGAGGTGGCACACATGCTAACACTGCCTCCACCTTGGATGGGTCCATAGCTACTCTATCTGCTGAAATGACATGTCCCGGAAAATGGACCTCCTGAATCTAGAACTGGAACTTCGAGAGCTTCCCATAAAGTTGGTACTCTAAGAGTACATCCAGAACCATCTGTAGGTGTTTCACGTGCTCCTCCTCTAATGCCGAGTACACAAGGATGTCATCGATGAAGACCACTACAAACTGGCCCAAGTATGGATGGAAGATCTGGTTCATAAGTCCCATGAACACTGCAGGGGTGTTCGTCATGCTGAAAGTCATCACCAAGTACTCATAGTGACCATAGTGGAATTTGAAATCCGTATTCGATATATCCTTGTCCCATACTCATAATTGGTGATAACCTGATCAAAGGTCAACCTTCGAGAACCAGTTTTCCCCTCTCAGCTAATCAAAGAGGGAATCGATCCTAGGTAGTGGATAATTATTCTTTACCATCACCTGGTTCATGCACCAGTAATCTATGCACAACCTCAAACTCCCATCTTCCTTTTTGGAAAACAAAATTGGGGCCACCCAGGGTGAAATGATAGGTCTTATGAAACCCTTGCTCTGAAAATCCTCCAACAGCACCATCATCTTGTGAAGCTCTGCGGGAGCCATCCAATAAGCTGGTGATTAAATTGATGGTGTACCAGGGTGTAAGTCGATGCAGAAGTCGATTTCTCAGTGGGGAGGTAGTCTTAAAACATCTTTGGGAAAGGCTTCCTCATACTCCACCACTACTGCTGGAAACTGGAATCTCACAACATTTACTTCTCTGAGGGTAAGGTTAGCCAACTCATGAGTGATCGGATGCACCCTCCTATGCATGAGCCCATTTTGTGTTGCCTGGGTCTCCTTTTCTCCGACAAAAGAAAACCTCATCCCATCATTGTGGACACACCACACTCTTCGCCTAAAATAGTCAATCTAGGCATGGATTGAGGATAACCAATCCATACTGAGAATGACATTGTAAGGCCTCAATGCTACCACCAAGAGGTTCCAACCGAAACTCTCACCTCCAAGGGTAAGATCACACTGTCTGAAAAGGTGTGTGATCATCGAGTCTCCTCCTGTAGGTTTCTCCAAGAGTAAAGATCGAGTCAACATCTCTACTAGAATCTCAAGGTTTCACACAATACATGTGGCGAGGAAGGAATGATTGGAACCTATGTCTATAAGTACGGCAGCTAAGGTAGATAAGACACAGATCGTACCTCGGATCATCCCTGGAGTCCCTGGGTCGTACGCCTTGACCGAATGAAGTTGTCCCCGCCCCTATCCCCTAGCTCCCTGAGCCTGGTGCGGACCTCCTGGGGGTGGTGGTGGAAGTATATCTAAGCGTCTGCCACCACCTGCAGCTCTCCCTGCTCCTCTACCACATCTGCCGCCTGGCGGGTCTATCTATTCCACTCTCTGCCTCTACCTCAGCAGTCTATCAACCGTCTCCATGTTAGCAGCTCAACGGGTCATAAAATCCCTTTTGATATGTCCCCTACCATCGCACGAGTAGCATCACCTCTCCCTGGGATGACTGGATCCAGCCTGAGAGCCCTGGACTACCAAACCCCTATCTTGGGTCCTCCTGTGATGTCTCCCACGTCTTGATCCCTATGCCTAATATAGGCTCCCTGTTGTCGTGGTCTCCACACCTGTATGCCTGTTGCTGACTGTTGTAAGTTGTATCTACTCTTCCAAGAATCTCTCGATCACCAAGTCCCACTCGATCACTCCAGCATATGTTGAAATTAATAGAGGCATGACACTGGCACGGATGTCCCGTGTAGACCTCGCTCGAAGGTCCGAGATCTGAAGTACTGATCCCTAACCATATTTATCAAGTACCTGGCGAGGTTTTTGAACCTTGATGAATAGTCAGCTACTATCAAACTGCCCAACTGAAGCTGAAGGATCTCCGGGATACACACAGCTCTCATTGTAACCAGGGAGAACTCCTCCCTAAAGAGTATCTCAAACTCCGTCCACAAAATAGTCTCCTCATCATGAGTTTGCGTGGTCAGACTCCACCATCGTCCCACTGAACCTTGAATAAGGATCACTCCTAAGATCACCATATGTTCTGCTGGTTTCCTCACTAGATGAAAAACTCCGGTCACTACCTCAAGCCAGTCCTCAGCTTCCTGAGGGTCAGGCTCACCTCAGAACCTGAGGGGTCTCTATCCCTGGAACTCATGGAGTGTGCTTAGCATGCGCCCCTCGTCTATCGGTACAGTAGGTACCATGGACTACTTCACGAGTGGTGGTATAGTAGGTACACCACCTGGAGGTAACGCCTGGGGAACCGGTCCCTGTATCGAAGCCTCATCTTTGAGGGGGTCATCCTCGTGATTGCGCTGCAGAATCCTAGTGGGTATGCATCACGGAGGCATCCTATAAGGAACAAGATGTACCATAGTCAAAGAGTGTATCTGGATATCTGACACAAACAACATGGAAAATAAAACCCATTACTATATGATGCATGTACCAATCTATTATTTCCCCCTAAACTATTGTTTTTATGTATCGATTCAAAAATCAGGTTATCAGAGTCCTGGTGTATGGATATGTCAGCCGCTCGCACCAACACTAGAGTCTCTAACCCGAAAGATGAGATAGAAACACTTAACACTGTTACCCCAAACCAATCTCACATATTCTGGGTCCTATGGTAGAACCGATCACCTCTAGTACCATTATGTCACGACCCGTCCCAGTGGGGCCCATGCCACGACTTCCCAAGCCCGCCTCCAATAGGCTAAGGGCTGGTGGATAGCACTGAGTAGGCATATTACTAACATGGAAGGAATTTCCTAAGTACATGTACACACGCACACATCTCCAAGCCCACAAATGATAAAATATAAGAAAAAACACTAAGGAACAAAATGCATGCATACAACTACACCTAACCAACAGAGTACGATGGAATATAGAGTACTGAAAGTAAACTGTGCTAGAATACAAGCCCACCAAAAACAATAGTCTAAAAACTACAAAGTCCAACCTGTGAAAAAAAAAGGTACTAGGACTGCTACTCATATCCATAGGAACTCCTTGGCTTGTAGGGAACTCAAAAAGCTTACTCCTGTCCTAGTCTGCCATGTACTCCATCAAAAGGTTGCTCTTCAGCACAAGACAGGACATGTGGAGCAAAGCTCGTGTCGGGGTGAGTATAACAATACTCAGTAGAGGACCACGAAAACCATAAAGCAAATTCACAAATAAAAGGTACAGTCAGATCTAAATAGTATATGTCTAATGAATATATAACGAGTGAACACAAACTATATATACTCAAAACCCAGACCCGTTGTCTAGAGACAAGTCACATAACCGCATCCCCCCCCCCCCCCCGCTAGGGATTCAGTTTGAAGATTCTATGAAGCACTCACCTGGGAGAACTCACTCCACAAGTCTGATAGCTCTAATGATGTATTTCCGAGAAGTACTGTCCATCGGGAAAAAATCATGAGAGATATATACACTCATTTCAGGAGAACACACTCTTGAGTGGGGAAAGATCATGATACACAGATGAGGATCACTGCTAGGGCCTTGGCAGATACCGTGACTCATCCAGATTCACCTTCTAAGTAGAGGATTGGTTACCTATTGGGATAGTCACATCGATACCTAACTTTACCTAGGGTCAATAATGGACAGAGGATCTCACTCCGGGCCTCTCAGAGGGATACCTGACTCTATCTCGAAAAGTCCTACTGAAGGGATCATACTCCTGTAGAAGGGAACAATACCTGGCCTTCCAGGGAACAAGAAAAAGGGGAACTAACCCAAAAAATACCCGTCCAAGATATGGTGGACAAGAATATCAAGCCATGTACTGAGAAGTACATGGCATGTAGAAGTGTCACACACCATGTATTCTGACCCCGGGTACTGCCCGTGTACAACGGCTCATGTCGTAAGGCTAGTCATGTAGAAGAAGGTATACGTGATGTGTAAGAGAGTGACATGTCATGTTCCTCTATTCGGGGAGGACTCCATGTATGCTGGCTATGTGCTCATACATGGCTTCAGCCCATGTGTCACAACCTGTGTAAATAGTACATGGGGTAACCAATGCAGCCGGCATGGTCTGGTCATGTGGTGTGGTATACGACCGTGTACTCCACCCTGTGTTCGTGTATCATTTGAGATACACGACGAGTCCCACATAAGGACCCACATGCCCTGTCCTTCGGAGAATATTCCATGTCATCTCTTTGTGCATTGCAGAACCCTATCTATCGCTGAGCCAGTCCCATACAGCATGTTCTTCAGGATACATGGCGTGTTCTTCGGAAATTTCCTGAAAATGCAGTTCTTCTTCCGGTGCTCTGGGGGATGCTTTGTTCTTCGATATGACTTTACGATCTCCCTGAAACTCATGGTTTTTGGTATCCCCAACACCAAGTATCCAATTCCATTGGTTTTGGACCTCCAATAGGCTCCGTAAATGCATATCAATCCACCCGTGCGAAGAACGCTCGAAGAATGGTCTCTCCCGATCCGATATGATTCGTCGTCTTCCATCTTAATTGCACTTATTCTAGGTTGTTGTGATGTCAGATCTTTAATTTGGGATCTTTAAGTTGTGAAATGGACACACAATGATCCATTGTTCATCGCCCCACAAATAACGCGAAGAACATGAAGAAAAGAGGAAGAAAATCCAACAAACCAAATTAGGGAACGAACCTCCATCGTCATTTGTCGCGATGTTGATCCACTACCATTAGAAGGATTTAACAGGGTGAATAAAATGATAAAAAAACAACTATCATGTCAATTTCCCAAATCAAATCCCAAAAGAAAAGGAAATTAATAACCCTCCCGCAAGAACGCACGATCTACGGATCAACCTGTTTTTGGTATGATCTGTGTTCATTGTTTTACCCAAGAACAGGAAAAATAAGAATCTAAATAAAAAACCCCTAACTAAGTTGTCGATGAAGAGTTATATCGTTCATCGGTCGGGATTTGATCTCATTGTGCAACGATCCAAACACCGTCATTCCTCAGCGTTTGTCAAAAATCCTCTGAGGTTGGATCCTCTCTAAAGCTCCAAAAGATTCTAGGGGAAAACTCTAGGGTTGTGAGTCTAACCCTGGGATCCTGCTCATTTAAAGAAAATATGAATCATTACATTATGGAAACATTTTAAAATAATATAAATTATTAATTTATTTTATTTCTTTTAAAATGTTTTTTCTAAAATGCCCAAAAACTAACTTTTGCAGCTGACTCGTGTCGGTCGATGTTAGGCCCCGCCTAAGGTAAAGTTGCTACTCTGAATGCAACGGTGCCCTTAGGTTTCTGATCCAAGAACCCATTTAAAAGTTATTCCACTTTTTCAAGAAAATTTATCGTTTTCACTGTATAAAGTTTTAATTAATTCAAACATTTATTTTTGGCACTCCAGGCCTCAGAATCGCACATCGTCGAAAGGTCTAGTCTCGAAATAATTCCATATAATATTTAAAAATAATACCCGAAAAATGAAAGACATTACAAATTATGAAATACTCCTATAATTCCATATCTGATATTTTTTTCCATCAAATATAGGAATATCATCATTGTTAACTAGATTTAAATTATATATTTTTGATAAATTAATAAGAGAATTCTTCTTATAAAAACAAAAACTTTAAATAGACAATAAAAAATGAAGGTAACTAGTCACTCTCATACCACTTGTCGAACCACTTTAGGATTAAAGATTTATCACTAAGATGGGATTGAATTAGTGATGAATAATGTATTTATATTTATTTCAAAATAACCTTAACCACAAATTAGAATCTAGTAATGATTGTTTTAACACACCCAAATACACACCAACACATGATAACACAGCATATTTAAAAGGTTCACCTCTCAGTTTGTGATGGCTAGTCCTTGGTGGGATATGGATTCATCCATAACCACACTCCACACTAAAATCACCATGGGAGTATAATGAGCTGGGTATAATCTTGACACTTTTGTTTTCATGCCTCCCAACTATAACTCAGTGCATCCTACACACAAGTTCATATCATGCTATACAATGATAAATGTTTGTGTAATAATCGTAATGTCTTCAACCAAATATAATTCCTTTAAGTTTTTGAGTGTGATGAAATATTACACTTATACTCTACTCTTACTGTAATAAACAAGAAGAAACTCTTCTTCAAACTTGTATGAGAACATGTTCTTCTTCATTTTTTATGAACAACACATGAAAAAAAACTTTAATCTTCTTATTATTCCTTTATTATACTTTGGATAATAATGTAATCTCCCCATTATAGCACATATCCAAAACATATTCTCTTTATTCACTCAACACTCTTATATATTATCAATAATCAACACATTAATTCAAATATGCACAACAGTCACTTCTTCAAGAAATATATATTTGAATTTTAATTTCAAATTCAAATCCCTCTCTTGTATTAAAACCATTATATCATTTCCAATCAAATTCATAACCATTACATTCGAATTAGTTGTTTAAATATGTTGGAATAATTTTTAAAATTAGAATATGAAGCCAAGTCATCACTCCTAGTTCGACTATCTAAATTTTCCTACAAAACAGCTTCTATGTAATGGTGTATAATTTTAAACTATATCCAGTTGGTTTTTAGTGGGATTAACTAATATTACACACAAGACATCTATGTGAAATAAGAGAAAATGAATGGAACTCATGAATTTTCCAAAGCCACCAAAAACCGATCCATCTTCCTATGAGGTGTGATCTAAGAATTGCAGCATATTCCTCTACATTTTCTTCTCCCTATGGCATGGAATTTTATTTGCAATGTAGAGGTCCCAAATTCTCTAGATCCATTGAAAATTAACCCATCCTCCTCTACAATGGGGTCCTCCTTCTATAGTGTGTAGATATCTGATTGAGTAACCTCTTCGGCATGGACGATTACACTATGATGTGAGGTCCTATAAATAATTTTCCATAACACTACAAATTTCATCATCTCCAATGCATGGGAAACTGTGTTTTAGTGTATACCAATTTGATGTCACCCAACCATGATGTGGACATAAATTGCGGAAAAAAAAAATTTCTTCAACCGACTTCTATGATGAAATATCATGTTTTACGGTGTAGAACTCCTTTTGCTTCTTCTTTCATTTTTCTTTAATCATGAACTCCATTAAGGATATTTAACCACTGTGGAACCATTTTAAGAATCAACTGAATTAGTCTCCAAGAATCTTCACCATACAGAAAATATGAGTTTGAATTTGATTTATGTATTGGAAATAAAAGGCAACATGAAGTATCTTGTCTAGTCCAACATCTTTCAACAAATTATCTCATAAACATATAAACACCTCTTGGTCTCAACACGGTGCTCTTCATTCAATATCAAATTTTGGATTCCAATGAATACAAGGTTATCTTTTCTAGAAGAATTTCTCAATATCATCACTATCACTTCCCATGAGTCTGAAAAAGTGGACAACAACAAAATCACCCAGACATCATCAGTAAATGTTACCTTTACTATCTCAAGATGATTTAAAATCATGTTGAAATCATTAGCGTGATCTTCCAATAATCACCCTTCTTATAGTCTTATAATGAACAATTTTCTCATCAGAAAAAATTTGTTGAGCATAAGTGGCTTCTCATACATTTCTATTTGCACTACCTTAAGAACACAATAGTCTTCTTCTCATGGATATTAAAGGAAACATTACATGACAATGTAATCTATATCAACCCAATATATTTCCTATCTAGTCACTCTCAATTAAAATTTTCCATATTCTCAGGTTTAGTTCCAGTCAATGGAAAATAAATATCCTTTTGGATCATATAATCCTCCATATACATCAGGAAGAAACTGAATTTTATTCTATTAAACCTACCCATACCCTCTTTTCCTCCTTCTGATGACATGACTCTGCCATAATAATTACTAATAAAATCAAATTATCAAAGTAGTTAAATGAAGATACATATATATGTTGTGTGTCTTACCTTTTTATGAACCAATCTTTGATACCAGTTGTTGAAAATCCACTATAACTTAAAGTACTGGAAGTTCATCCACCGTTAGATCACAAAGGTGGAAACAGATTTCTAGTATGGATTCTCTGGAAGTTCAGCGCACTAGAAATTGAAATTATCGATACACAAAAATCATAGAACTAAATGCAAAAAATAGACACAAGTATTCATTCAAAGGGAAAGAAATCAAAAAGAAATAACATTAGTATTAAATTGTTCAGGTTTTCATCCTACATCCATGGGAGAACACTGCAATGATTTTATATCATCTGGATTAAAAATTTCACAACTTATAACTTTTCATCGATGTGGATCATGTAATGTAAAATGATCACTTCAGAATTCAAAAAATTAGTAAAGTGGTCCCACACCCTTTATATAGATGGTCCCACCCGATCAACCAGTTGGATCGACTTCCTACATTTTTGGTCAACCATCCATTGCACTATGAAACTATTAATCTCTTTTAATATTACCTAATTTAGTTTCCCATCGCTGGTAGTTGAAAATTTCTCATATTCCTCATTCCTTTCCCATTAGATCCAACTAGAAGATGAATGAACTGTAGACATTATTCTCTTACGGGTGACTCCATTGTTTGAACATTGATAACCTGACCACATGAACATCTGGTAGTCTGAGTCCTTGTTGATCATCTTACCAACATCCTCTTGTGGTGAACAGAGTCATGAAATTATAATAAAATTATATTTAATCCTTGAAGAGACGTTGCACCCCCAATAGTGTGATCGAAATGACTTAATAAGTCATTTTTAATGATACGAATGTATTTATAAAAACATGTTTATGGGGGTCAAAACCAAGAAGAACACCATACTTTCTATTGAAATCACTAGAAAACAGTTTTATATTGATTTATGAAATGTAGTAACTGACACCACATTAATCCGCTTTTCTATTTTCTTAGGATGTTTGTAAATGAATTTTTAGTGTTTTAAAACTCTAAAACATGAGTTTAACCATAAAACCCATATACAATGTACTAGAATTGTAATTAAAACATAAAAAAAATATATTGGAATTATTTTTGATATGTACAATAAGATGAAACATCAATCCAACATGTGGTGTGCTCATAATGACTTGTTAATCAGTTTTAAATGATATCAAAGTATTTAAAAACTTGAATTATGTGGTCAAAGACAAGAAAAAGACCTCGAATTAAAATAAAATAGTAGTAAAGTGACTATATATTTATTTATTAGATGTAGTAACTGAATTCACATCAATATGAGTTATTGTTTTCCCGATATGGCAGAAAATTAATTTTGAGTGTTTTAAAACTCTAAAACAGGCTTGTAATAATCAAAACTATAGAAAATGACTTCAAAATGAAATTAAATCATGGGAAAACTGTCTTTGAATTATTTTTTATGTTTACGAGTAGATATCACATCAAATCAATGTGTTGTGTGCTTAGAATGACTCAATAATACGTTTTTAAGATATCAAAGTCTTCAAAACATATGTTAGGGGGACAATACCAAGAAAAAGGCCTCTAATTTGAATGAAATCATTTTGAAATGACCTTAGAATTATTTTTGAAATGTTGGAACTGATTTCATATCAATTTTTTAAAAAACGGGTAATTAATTCATTTTGAGCACACCACATATTGGTTTAAAAACTTCTTATATTTTTATAAGATTACGCGTTATCGAGTTTAGAGAGTTGAACAATATCTTTAATGGGTAATTTAATGTTTTTAAAGTTTTATTATTTATTTTGGAGGGTTTATTTCCTAGATAATTTTCATAAATTAATTCAATATGTGATATGTAGGTTGATATATGATTTGTTTGTGCTAAAATTTCATATATTTGATTAAAAATAAATGTTATGTGAAATTTTCTGAATATATTATGTGTCTATTCTATTTAATATTCCTTTTCATAAATTTCCTAGTTTTTTATTACAAGTGGCACATGTTGAGCATTAGGTTAGAGGTTTACCGCTCTGATCCACAATACTCTTCATAAGGAAGTCATGATGTTTTATAGTTATTGTGGTATAGTTAAACATTATCATAGATTCTATCGTAATTATTATTTATTATGTTCAATTGATATGATTTCTATATTTTTTTGTTTTAGTTGATATGATGCTAATGTGATCAATTTTTCATATAATGGGCATATAGTTGGTCAGATGCAGTGGAATTGGAGATATGGATGTAATGGTATGAGTCTTGATGTTGGACTTATTCTATATGTATATGATGATTGAGTTTATGACTAAGGGGTTGAGGGTGGATGTATGACTTATTGTTGTGGATGTATGAATGAATTTATTATAAAAATATGTTTTTAATTAATTAATATTTAGTAACATTATATGTTTTATATTTTATTTATTATTATTATTTTTAAAATATTTAGCCTCATTTCATAAAAATTGTCACTATACATATTACTATCGGTCGTTCTTTCAAATTATAATTTTTTTAGCAGTAATTCTGATAAACTGTCCCAAAAAATATCGATATATATATTTATAATGCTTATCACTATTCAAACATTAACATTAAATAACTTTTTTGAAATACTTAAAACATTATACAAACAGATGACCAAAGACCGTACTAGTCTAGTGCCTTTGGAAACTTGGAAACATAAACACTGGTTCATAAAGGAGCTATATTATCTCCCAATAGGTTCTTATTGACTATAACCCTTCTTAGACCCATAAAAAATATTATGTATCTTTATAACCTTAGGGAAAGGAAACATAAAAAAGGGTGAGCTCAGATGCTCTATAAGGGTAAACAAGGGAGACATGTAAGCATAAAAATGATCATGGGGGTATGAGAAAGTGATCATAACATTAGAGGATCATATCCTAAATCTCAAAGATCATAAAAATTAATCATGGAATAAATATTGGTAGTTCGTAAGATGTGAATCATAATTAAATGAAGAACATAATCCATTAAATCATAACATAGGAATAAAACATTGAATTGTAGAAAACACATAAGCATATAATATGATTTCCATAGTAGCTAAGGAATCACTGCCAAGACCATGTTAGTAGTATGGGTTCCCTAAACATATAATCTTTATAGTCATGGTTCACTTCCATGTCCATCTTAGTAGTCAAGGTTCACTACCGTGATCATCTTAGTCAATCTTAGGAGATATAAATCTTTACTCAATGCATTAGAGGGATATATAGGTCCAACCCATCTCAAAACAAAATTGGGAATACATGTTCTAAAAAATTATAAACAATCATATCATAAACCATTAAATGAAATGGGTATCATAAAAATGTAATCATATCATAACCTGTGGGAAAAGATATAGGTTTCATAATCACTTCATCAAAAGCATAACCTATGAAATATAAATGGATTTCATAAACATATAACCCATGAAATATAAATAGGTTTCATAAAGACTATGACATTAATCATAACTCATTTAGATAAATAATATTAATGAAAACTTTAGATCATTTCCTATAAAGGAATTAGTAACATCAACAGATGTCATCTTAGATTGAAAATAATTTTTAAATATATTTCAAAAATGTTTCTTGAGAAAAATATAATTTTTTCTTTAAAAAATTATTTTTACTACATAAAACCATTTGAAAATAGTTTTCCTATAAAATACCATTAAAAATTATAAATAATACTTTAAATCATTTTGAAAACCTTTTTCCTTGAAAACTTATAAAATAAGATTCAAAAAAATTGAAAACCTTTTTCTTTTAAAACACTTTAAAAAAATATAAAGAAATATTGAAAAAGTTTTTATAACCATTTATTTGAAAATAAATTTGAAATTTTATAAATAAATCATGAAAATATTTTGAAAAACATTCCTTTTAAAATATCTTTGAAAACTAATAAATAAATCTTGAAAATGTTTTGAAAACCATTTCTTTGAAAACACTGTGAAAACTTTTAAATATGTCTTGAAATCATTTTGAATACCATTTTCATTGAAAACATTTAAAAGAATATTGAAAACATTTTGAAACCAATTTTCCTTAAAAATTACTTTTAAATACATTTTCTTAAAAATTATCCTTTTAAAAATGAAAAATAAGCTTCAAAGAAACGACGGAGGGTAAATCCGTACACAACGTACGAGGTAAAAATAATATTCCTTTTGCATGGTAAAATGGTTAGAAACATGCCTTGTTAGAAAATTGGAAATAATATTCCTTTAAAACATTGTAAAAATAGAAAAAGGGTAAAATTTTATTTTAATGATTACAGTATAGAATTATAATATTGTTGGAAACCCTTTTTAGAAAACATGGTTTTGAATAAACGCTGAAGGAGAATAATATTCATTAGTGTTCTTGAGAGATGGATCATAATATTTCATCAATGGAGGCATAAATCTTTTAAATAATTGTACTATTATATATAATACCATATATGATTTGATTATGTGCTTATATTACCCTCTTGTTAACAATCCTATGTTAAGGTTTCACTTCGGGTAATATCCGTTTTGTTCTTCGCATGTGTCTTAATTTGTTATATATTCAGTCCTAATACTTTTATCATGATTATAGAATGTAAAACATGATATAAATATAATTTATATTTATTATATGTGTATTTTAATAATCTATATAATATAGAAGTATTAAATGGAATGCACCGTTCATGGAGACGGTAAACTGTACGTACGCATAAACGTTGTTTCCGTTTTTATTATCGTATTGAAAGAAATAAAATGAAATATATTTTATATGTATATAATATTATTAAATTAGAATTATAAAATTATATATATATATCATATAATTTCACTAAACCTATCCATAATACATTCCATTTAGTGTGTGAACGAATCACATCGCTTTGAGGGGGCGGTAGTCCACACTTCCTCAAACAAAATTATCATATTTACACCAAATGAAAAGTAAAAATATATGTTACAGGAATAAATAATCTTAATTACATAATAAATATAATATATGACATATATAAACATATTTCCCATCATAATTTCTATAATGAGAGTTGGTAAAGGAAAAAATGAACAATCATCGTCTAGTGAGGTGGTAGTTTGTTGTACACGTAAACAGTATGTTCGTTACCCATTAGATGGAGGTGTGTGTAAGTGCAGATCAAAAAATTAGCATAAAACATCATAATATATTGATGATACTGGTGTTTTTATACAAACATGAAATTAAGATAGTGGAGGGGTGGAGAAATAAAATAAAAGAAAGGATCTTGAGAGAAGATGTTACCTCTTAATTGGGTAACTTCTTTTGGTTTGTACAAAAATGATTCCTTGGGTTACTTTGTGTCCAGGGGGAGGCTTATAGGGGGAAGGGAGGTATTTTTGGAGACTAATTGGTTATATTTTGGATGATCCAAAGTGTATTTAGAGGTGTGAGGAATATGGAGAGGTGGTTTTCTTTTATAATGAAGGAGGAGTGGCACTCTTGTAAATATTTGAAGAGAGGATTCCACCCACATTTTTCATGTTTCAAGTATAACCAATAATGATAAAATTTTATAAAATGGAGTATAGGGTCAAAATATGGTCATCCAATGGATTTTTGACAAGTTTCTAGGTCGTTTGGGCCCTTAAGATTAATGTCTAGTCCTTAGTTAAGCTTAATTTTACCTTAATCAATGTAATTAATTTTAATTACATTCACTAATGTTTTTGGTAAAAAACTAAGTTAAACTTATTAGACTTTATAAATTATTCTAATTATAAATATGGAATCCAATTTTCCAAATTGCAATCACATAATTAGTATAAATTAATTTACAAATAATCATGCTGATGGGACGACACACTAGGGTTTTAAAGTAAAAATGATCAGAAGTTTTCTATGTTTTTATATCCAATTTCAATGTAAAATTAGTTCAAATGAACTATATTGGATTAATTTTTTAAATTATTATATAATTAAAATTTTAAATCAATTTAAAATATAATTTAACCTTATAAATAAATTAGATGAAAAAGTAGTTTTGAATTAAAATCTAGTATTTTTAACAATTCATTAAAAAATGAAACCTTACTGAAAAGTATCAAAAAATTATCCTAACATAATTTATATGTTTTTATTCTAAATATAACGTTTATTTTGATATATTAAATCTACAAAAGTTTCAAAAAATGAATTTAAAATTGGTTCTCTGTTAAAAGGCGGTAAAACTACCTTTTTAAAAAAATAGGTTTTATGCATAAAATTGGGTTTGTTATTATATTATGTCTATAGAATATGTTGGAAGAATATAAAAAATGGTTTATTGATTACATAATATATATATTAAATTAATATAACTCACTAATTGTAATTAATTTAATTTTTTAGGGTAAAAAAAATTTGTCACCAAACAAATACTAACATTTTCCTTTATATTCAATCAGTTTTCATATTAATTTCTAATTAATTGGTAACCTATGAATTAATATTACATTTGTTTAAACCATATATTTTCATAAATTAGTAAATACTATTCATAATCACTAATTTGACTGCTAGGTTATATCTTATTATGTTAAATAATGAAATTTTAATAATATATTATTGTTTGGTAGAACTCAGTCATGCATGTTACGCAAGCCATCGAGGAAAGTCATTATTGTGTGTAATACAAGAAAACTTGGATGATCTGTGTAGAGTAATATAGTATTTATGTTTCATATAGTGCATGATTAACATGTTTTTTCATATAACAAAATCCAAACATAGTGTTTTAATATAAAATAAGTTATCTTTAATGTTGCATGAAATGAAAAATATTAAAAAGATTAAATTAATTCAAAAAATAATAATTCAAAAAAATTGGGGTGTTACATTCTACCCCTCCTTAAAATTAATTTCTCCCTCAAAATTTTTCTGGGTTATCTAAGGATTAATACTTGAAAGTTTCATTCATATAAACCCACATTGTAAAAATGAATACTAAAATTTCCCTTAAAAGGGAAAGTTGGAACCATAACGATCACCCAAAGTAACACATAACTGGGTTTCCACATGGGACAATATAAGTAAAAATGTGAAAACATGGACATGGAAGAGAAATATAACCATAATGTTCTGATGGATAGTGATTGAGAACATGGTACATAGAAAGTTAACAGTCAAAAATCCATAATCTATTATGAACTAAGGGACAATCTGATTCATCAGAAACAAAGGTACTAGGATAACATTTTTTGTTTCAAGATCCCTTTTCCTAAATTTAAATAATTTTCATGAAAATATATACTTACATGATTCCAGGACAACCTCACCCTTTTTTGTTCCTTGATCCACTTCCCTCTTTCTCCAAAAAGGAAGGTGGATTTTTCATTCCCAAAGTACTAAAAGATCATGATATCCATGATATACCATCCCATCTGTTGGAATTGGAGGCCTAGAACCAACTACATTGTACTTTATTCATTAATAAATACCTTATCACATCTTGATTGGTCTTCTGTGTGACAATTCATATGATAATGTCCTAAGGATAGCTGTTTCACTAAAAGTTCATAGTGGATCCCTGCTATGATGAGAACCTAGAAGTTCCATAACACTATTCTTGAATATATGTTCTATAGTCATATGATGTTATTTTAGGGGCAAATAATATAGGCCATTAGGGGTGAGGACTCATAAAACTTTAAGTAACTTTCTCATGGTGTGCGCCCATGGTAATATCCAGGAGGATATTATGAGAATGAGACCCGCCAGTAGGAAATCCACATTTCATAGTGTCATTGGATGTTCCTATCCGCATACATGTGTATTGGTCCTTAGAATTTATGATTATTATTAATTGGTATTGAAAATTTTACACTTAGATGTATTGATGAAAACTATGACAACACACTATTCTCAGCAAGATTGGATATGTTGGGTGTGTCATGAGTAATACTGCATTAATAGATAATGCGAGAAAGGACTTTTCTATTCTATTTCATAATAGAAGTAGATATCTCAGACCCTTTTATGGAATTGATATAGCCTAAATAAATCAATTTCCATGGTAAGGAATGGAAAACTTCAATTCTGGGAAGTCAATGAAAGAATAATCGAGTACATGGGTTGATGGAACCAGCATGCAACCCACTTGATTCGAGATATCGAGAAAAATGGATTACATTACATGGTAAGCATTCATAGGAGGTGACATGTCATTGCGGCATTAACTTCTTTCTTTATGGGTGCCTTTACATGTTGCTAGATGATAACCTTGGACTCTAGGCAGGCTCCACCTAATTCCACTGAGAAAGAGGCCTAGAGGGTCACACACTAAGTGTGTCCAAGTATCTCAGTTAAATATTAATTTAACAAGTTGAATAAAGATTATTCTCAATTGTGGTTTAATAATTATCCAAGGATTCCGAATTGCATTTATTTTCATACTAGTTATTCGAGAGAATATATTGTGGGAAAAATAAAATATATTTATTAGAGAGTAATGAAGTAATATTTATTTCATAAATAAATAGCCATTATTCAAGGTCTAATAAATGTGGTGGAGGAAATAAAGAAAATGGAAAAAAAAGTACACGATGTGTATATTAATATACACATCGTGTAGTTTTTATGGGGATTTGTGAGAAATAATATTATTTAATTTATTAAATAATAATATGTGTAATTCTCTAGGCGCGTGTCAAGTAATAATAATAGTCAACTATTATTATTAAACATGGGGTCTTACTAAGAATTAAATGAAATGAATAAATGCTTTTGGGTAATTAATTCATTTTATTATTATAAGTAATTAAAATTACAATTATATAATTCTCATTAGCCTAGCCATTTTTTTGGTGGTTGTGCACAACGGATCTAGAGAAACCTCTCAAGCCAAGAGAGAATTATTTTCTTCCAATAACTCTCTCAAGATACGAGAGAGATCCTCCTCCATCAGATCAAGGAGAGCGCTTTGCAAGAGGTTCTCAAAGCGATCAAAGGCGGACATCTCAAGCGAAGACTCTTCTGCACTAGCACCCATAGATCTCTTCAGCGATGTCTAGAGATACATGGAGCCCGTGTGTATCACTGCTAGAGGAATCCTACACTTGGATTCTACGACGAAACGACAGATCACATCGGATCATGACCAAAAACATCAACATAGAGATAATTCCATCAAGGTAATTATTATATTTTAATTAAATTAATTATAACCAACATATGATGATCCTTTCTATGGTTTTGAGACTCCCTTCCTTTCTTTTGTTCTTCATTCTATTCTAAATATTTGGTGTTTTATTATCGTGACAGATCATGGATTGATTGTTGTTAATGGAAAAAATAAAGTTGGGTACACCCACCAACGTGCTTCTACTGCGCCCAGAACCTACAAGTGGTATAAGAGTTATCATATCATTGATTATAATTATTTAGTTTTTCTTTTGTGATTTATGCATTTAATAATTTAGTTGTTTTAATTCAAGTTAATCATTCTATAAATTTGAATCTCGTGATCTATTCCTCCTCTTTCGTTTCTCGTTCACCTTACAGAAATAATTTTTTCTTTTAATTTTGATTAAAATAAAATAGAGGATCTCATATGGAGGTGCCAAAGCTTCATGGTCATACAACACCAGAACACACGGCATGTATTTGGTAGTACAGGCTATATAGTATAGGTTCCATAAACCTAGATGGTCAGCCAAACCAGGTCGTGTCATTGGATTCTATCTAAGTCTTTATGACTCTATGTGTTAACCATGAATATGTGGAACACAGTTTCCGGATTACACGTCATGTGGCCCATTGAACACAACATGTAGTCCCTTTAGGTTAGGGTTAGACCCTGTACCCTGTACATGGCTTTCCCAGCTGGAAACTATGTAACGTAGATACTACACGGTGTGTGTTCCATTAAACATGTCATGTACTCTAAAGATTTCTAAAGTACATCTACACACCATGTCCCTAGGCGTGTACTTCGAATGGGCGGTGAACTAAAGTACACATAGTGTAGTTAGAACTACACGTCGTGTACTCATCCAAATTACACAGATTTATTAAAATTTATTATTATATTATAAAAAACCCTTGATATGTGTACCATAGTGTGGGAATATAGCTAAGGCACAACACGTGATAGGTGTTTTATATATATGTGTTTAATTTAACATCTACGTAATCTTCATTTCTACTCGTTGGGTAGTTATGAACAAGAATTCACCGGGTTTCCTCCAATGTACAAGTTACATACAAAGATAGTTTAAAATTAATTTATTTGTTTAAAATTATGATGGATTATAATCTCAAGGAAATTCAGAAAAATGGTTTAAGATAAAAGGATTCATTAATTAAAGATAATTAATTGATTCAAGTGTGATTTATCTTAAACAAGAACGATTAATGAATTGAATGCTAGTTTTATTTATGCATAAATATCATTGCATGTATGGATGATCATAAACTAGACCAAGACCTTTTTATGTGAATGGTTTCTTTTAATGTATTTATTTAAATTAAATGTGTTATCATATGAGCCTTCTCCTCATTAACATGTAGGGCCTGCGCGCCCAAGGTTTCTTTTATGTAAAACCCTGTTTTTCCCCTCACTCACGAGTGAGATAAAAGAATATGTAATGGATGGAGCTCCCAATCTAGTGGAGGCAACTCAAGTAAGGAGCCAAGGTGAAACCAATCCAAAGAGATACAAAGGTGGACATGTGGAAAGCTGTAAACACGAACCCAAAAGGTTCAAGGTGTTTCTTGCCTAGGTCTTGGGTTAGTTTATCAACCGCTAGATAAACTAACCAATAGAACAACCTCATGATCATACAATTTATTTTATTTTTTTCAGTTTCATGATTTATTTATTGTGGGTGTGTTTTCAGTATCACATAATTAACGAATTAAACAAGCATGCAAGATAGAACTAAAATAAGACCGGCTTATGTGTAAATATTATCTTAGAGATAGTTAATCACTTATGTATATCCCACTTAATATTTACAAGCATGTAATCAAAGATAATGAAATGGAAATTTACATATCAAGGGTTGACTGCCATAGCAAGACTTAGTGTGACCAAGAGACAAAGGTTGAGGAAATCCAAAATAAAAGGATTTCAGGATTGGGGAGTCCACTCAACAGATCAAGGAGCAGCGAGTTAATGCAATTGGAATTTGAATGCCTACCTAATACCCTTCAAGTTGCTTGACCAACCCTAGTTGGGGTAATGTGAAAAGAAATATGGATCCTTACCACTAGAATTTTCAGGAAGCAAAATATTCCGAAGTCAATGGTGAGGGCTATTGGATTTCGATAAAATAGTGGGAGACTAATAAGTATTAAATTATTTATTTATCTTAGTTTTATCATGAAAAAGTAATAAACCCTTTATCATCTTAATTTGTAAAAATGAAAAGTAAAATTACTTTAAACATATCCTTGCGAACCATACTTTATAAGTAAAACCTTCTTATCGGCACCAATTTCCAGGAATGGAAGAGGCATTTACACGTCATCCTTCGCCACAAGAGGAAATTGTACGCGCTGGAGGATACTATTCCAGTTATACCTAGAAAAGAGGCCAGTGATGAGGAACTATCTCTCTATATGAAACATGTGGATGATTCCACAGATGTCTAATGTTTCATGCTCTCAGCCATGTCTAGTGAGCTCTTGAAGCAACATGAAAACATGGACGTGTATAGAATGATGTCTCACCTTGAGGATCTCTATCAAGAGAAGGTGAGATAGGAGAGATATTAGATCTTCAATGCTTTGTTTACAACTAATCTTGGAGATTCTGTGCTAGTTGGTCCTCATGTAGTCAAGCTTATTGGCTACATTGAACATCTAGACATCGTATGTATTAATTTCCTGGATGATTTGTGTACAGATCTCATCCTATCATCACTACCCAATACCTTCTCTAGATTTATTTTCTACTATAACATGAGAAACAATGAGAAGAGTCTATCAGAATTTCTTACCTTAATTCACTAGGAAGATAAGGACATGGGTCATTACAAACTCGTAGTCCTTATGGTGAATAAGAAAAGGAAGGACAAGGCAAAGGGGCCAAGGATTAATAAACGGTCTGAAGCCCTTGAGCACCATACCTCCAAGAAGGGGAAGATCTAGAGGCAGGGCAAGAAATGGGAGGCGGTATGTTTTTCATGTGGAAAACAAGGCCACTGGAATAGGAATTGCACCTAGAAGTGTGGGGATGCTAAAGGTGTGTTCGTTATTGACTGTAATCTTTCCATTTATACACATTAGGTATTAGATACAGCTTGTGGGGATCACATCTATATTCAAATGTAGGAACCAATTAGATTTAGAAAGATTGCCAGAGGAGAGGTGGATCTTCGAGCTGCCATTGGCGTGAGGCTGGCTGCATTCACCATTGGCGATTAACATCTCTCATTGCCAACTAGAATGCTTTTTGTTTTACGTAACTATTATTATGTGCCTAGTGTTACCAAGAACATAATTTTTATATCTTTTTTGGATACAGATGGATTTATTTTCAAATTTTGAAATAAGGGTTGTTTATTTTATAATCACAACATATGTTATATTATGGCTCATTTAAATAACTTTTTTTATGTATTAAATTATGAAAACCAAGTGTTGGCAATTGATAATGAAACAAATTCACATGACTCATATAATACCCAGTTGTGGCATCACCATCGTGGTCATGTAAATGAGAAGTTCTTGACAAAGCTCCTCTAGGATGGTTATTTAGACTCTACTGAGCTAAAAACACTTGTTAGATGTCACGCTTGTTTACAAGGAAAAATAACAAAGCCACCTTTCAGTGGACATGGTGAAAGGGCCACAGAGCTTCTAGTATTGGTGCACACGGATGTGTGTGGACCATTTCTATTAGAATCTATAGGTGGATATTCTTAATTCATTAATTTTACTGATGATTTGAGTAGATGTGGTTATATCTACTTAATAAGGTATAAGTAAAAATCCTTATATAAATTTAGGGAATTTAGTAATGAAGTAGAGAATCATCTTGGTAAGAAGATAAAGAAGATTCAATCAGATTGAGGTGGAAAATATCTGAACCAAGAGTTCATCGATCATCTACGGGAGTCTAGGATTCTATCTCAGCTCAATCCTCCTTATACACCACATTGGAATAGTGTTAGTGAAAGGAGTAATTGAACCTTATTGAACATGTTGAGGTCGATGATGAGTCATACGGATCTTCCATTATCCTTTTAGGGATATACATTACAAACTGTAGTATACACATTAAACTGAGTACCAACTAAGGCGATAAATGGAATTCCCTCAGAGTTATGGAATGAAAATGAACCCATTTTGTCATACACGTGTTTATGGGGATGTGAGGCGTTTGTTAAGTCCTTATCAGGCAATAAACTAGCACCCTGGGGCACAAGGTGTATCTTTATAGGATATCCTAAGGAAATGAAAGGATATTACCTATATAACCCTTCAGACAAAAAATTTATTCTCTATATACAATCCGTCTTTCTTAAGAGGGATAACATACTCAAAAAGGATATCAGGAGCATGATTGACTTAGACGAAGTTGATGATCAAGATACATAGGATTTGGTATATGAACAAGTTCCACAGGTCCCCGTGGAAGAGGTTCCAGAAACACAAGTACTGCGTAGGAGCTCAAGAGAAGTAAGGGAACTAGAGAGATATGGTTTCCTTGTCATTGAGGATGGTGTATCATTATTATTGGACAATAATGAACCTGTCTCCTATAAGGAAGTAGTAGAAGCTAAAAAGTTACAAGATGGTAGAAGCTATGAATTTTGAGATGGATTCCATGTATCAAAACCAATTATGGGTTCTGGTCGATGAGCCATTTGGTGTAAAGCCTATTGGATGAAAATGGGTATTCAAGAGAAAAATGGAAATGAAAGGTCAAGTTAGCACATATAAATCAAGTATAGTGGAAAAAGGATTCATACAATGTCAAGGAATTGACTATGATGAAACCTTATCACAAGTTTCTATATTTAAATCTATAAGAATCATACTTCCAGTAGCAACTTACCATGACTACGAGATTTGTAAGATGGATATCAAAACAACATTCCTTAACGAGAACCTTGAGGAAGATGTCTATATGACACAACCAGAAGGGTTTGTGACACCAGGTGAAGCCAAACAGGTTTGTAAGTTGCAAAAATCCATTAATGGATTAAATCAATCATCTAGGTCATGGAACATTTAATTTGATGAAGCCATAAAGGAGTTTGGTTTCATTAAGAAAAAATGTGATCCTTGTATTTATAAGCAGTTTAATGGGAACGCGTTCATTATCCTAGTAGTATATGTTGACAACATATTACTTATTGGAAATGATGTACCAGTCTTACAGTCAGTTAAGGATTGGTTGAACAAGTGTTTCTACATGAAGGACTTAGGTGAAGTAGCCTACATTCTAGTGAACAAGATCATTCATGATAGATCCAAGAGGTTTCTAGGACTAATTCATGGTACATACATTGACCAGATACTAAAGAGATTTAGTATGGAACATTCCAAGAGGGGATTGGTTCCAGTGTCACATGGCCTACATCTTTCTAAGAAAATGTGTCCTCAGACACAATAGGATAAAGATAGAATGAGTAATATCTCATATGCTTCATATATAATATCCATCATGTATGTCATGTTATGTACCAGGATTGATGTTGCCTATGCACTGAGCATGGTAGGTAGATATCAAGAAGATCTAGGAGAACAACATTGCACTGCTGTTAAGACTATTCTTAAATATCTGAGAAGAACTAAGGATATGTTCCTAGTGTTTAGAGGAGACGAGGAGCTTGTCATCAGAGGGTATATTGATGCTGGTTTTCAGACAAATCAGAATGATCTGAAGTCATAATCTAGATATGTTTTCTGTCTCAATGGAGGGGTTGTGAGATGGAAGAGTTCAAAGCAGCCAGTTGTCATCGATTCAAAAGAGGAGTCCGAATATATAGTGGATTCTGATGCATCCAAGGAAGTCATTTGGATTCAGAACTTTGTCTAGGATCTTGATGTGGTGCCTAGTAGTAAATATCCTATCACATTATATTGTGATAATACTGTAGCAGAGGCTCTTTCAAAATAACCAAGGTCATGTCAACAGACAAAGCACATTCTCTGAAAGTATCACCTCTTGAGGGATTTCTATCAAATGGGTAAAGTTGCAGTGAGCATAGTGTTCATGGAAGAGAACGTGGGGGACCCCATGACTAAAGTTCTATCTCAGAAGAAGCATGAATATAATGTGAGAGCTACCGGGTTAAAGTTTTTTAGCAGTTTGATCTAGTCCAAGTGGGAGTCTGTTGGAGTTGGTGGCCTAGAACCAACTACTTTGTACTTTATTCATTAATAAATACCTTAACACATCTTGATTGTTCTTCTTCATGACAATTCATGTGATAATGTCCTAAGTATAAATATTGCACTAAAAGGTCATAGTGGATCCCTACTATGATGAGAACCCGAAAGTTCCATAACATTGTTCTTTAATACATGTTCTATGGTCAGATGATGTTATTTTAGGGACACAAATAATACAGGCCATTAGGGTTGAGGACTCATAAAACTTTGAGGCACCTTCTCATGGTGTGCTCCCTTGGTAATATTTAGGAGGATATTATGAGAATGAGACCCTCTAGTAGGAAATTCACATTTCATAGTGTCATTGGATGTTCCTATCTGCAGACGTGTGTATTGGCCCTTAGACTTTAATATTATTATTAATGGGTATTACAACTCGCACACTTAGATGTATTGAAGAAAACTGTGATAACACATTATTCCCAATGAGGTAGGATATATTGGGTGCATCATGAGTAATACTACATTAATAGATAATGCGAGAAAGGATTTTCCCTTCTATTCCATAATGGAAGTATATATCTCAGACCTTTTGATGGAATTAATATAGCCTAAATAAATTTATGTCCATGGTAAGGAATGGAAAATTTTAATTCTGATAAGTCAAAGAAAGAATAATCCAACACATGGGTTGATGGCACCAGCATGAAACTTTCTTGATTCGAGATATCGAGACAAAGGGATTGTATTACACGGTAAGTGTTCGTAGCAGGTGACATGTCATTGCAGTGTTAGCTTCTTTCTTTATGGGTGCCTTGGCGTGTTGCTAGATGTTAACCTTGGAATTTAGGCAGGCTCATCCTAATGCCACTCAGAAAGAGGTCTAGAGGGTAACACACTAAGTGTGTCCAAGTATCTCAGTTAAATATTAATTTAAAAAGTTTAATAATGATTATTCTGATTATGGTTTAATAATTATTCAAGGATGCATGATCGCATTTATTTCGACACTAGTTGTTCGAGAAAATATATTGTGGGTGAAATAATATATATTTATTAGAGAGTAATGCAATAATATTTATTTAAGTAATAAATAGCCATTATTCAAGGTCTAATAAATGTGGTGAAGAAAATAAAGAAAAAGGAAAAACAAAAGCACATTCCATGTATAATAATATACACGGCATGTAGTTTTTAGGGGGATTTGTGAGAAATAATATTATTTAATTAATAAAATAATATTCGGTTTAATTCTTTGGGTGTGTGTTAAGTAATAATAATAGTCAACTATTATTATTAGACATGGGGTCTTTCTAAGAATTAAATGAAATGAATAAATGCTTTTGAGTAATTAATTCATTTTATTATTCTAAGTAATTAAAATTCCAATTATATCATTCTTATTAGCCTATCCATTTTTTTGGTGGTTGTGCACAACGGATATAGAGAAATCTCTCAAGCCAAGAGAGAATTATTTTCTTCCAAGAACGCTCTCAAGCTACGAGAGAGATCCTTCTCTACCAGATCAAGGATAGTGCTTTGGAAGCCGCTCTCAAGGCGATCGAAGGTGGACATCACAAGAGAAGGATCTTCTGTGTTAGCACCCATAGATCCCTTCGGTGACATCCATAGATATGTGAAGCACATGTGGATAACCTCTAGAGTAATCCTACACTTGGATTATACGACAAAATAATGGATCATGTCAGATCGTGATCGAAAACATCAACGGAGAGAGAATTCCATCAGGGTAATTCTTATCTTTTAATTAAATTAATTATAACCAACATCTGATGATCCTCTCTATGGTTCCAGGACTCCCTTCCTTTATTTCGATCTTAATTCTATTCTGAATATTTGGTGTTTTATTATAGTGATGGATCTCAGATTAATCGTTGTTAATGGAAAAATTGATGTTGGGTACACCCACCAACGTGCTTCCATTGTGCCTAGAACCTACACCATCTATCATCAGTTATCATCAACCCCATGTTTTTATAACAGGTTATCCAATATACATAAATCCTCATGGGTAAGATAGTACATTATTCTCACAAACTTCATCCAAAGTTTAACTTAATATTTTCATAAATGGTTAACCTTATAACCCTTATGAAAGATTAAAATACATAACTTTATAAAGAAGTCACAAAACTAGATTAACATTGATCCCCTATATATCACAAAGTATCTCTTGGATGTCACATTCCAAACATGTGAATATCCTCATCATATATTCCCTTGAAACATGGTAATACCCAAATTACCATAAATACTTTAGTAAAACATGAATTATTCCTTATTCCAAAGGTTACTATATATATTACTTAGATCCAAGAAGTTATAAACTTCATCCATGATTACATAGACTAATTTTTCAACCAATCAATAATAAGATCTAGGGTAATTAGTGTTATCCAATTTTCATTATCCAATTCAATCATCTCTTTATCTAAGTGAAACACAATTTTCTCAACATCATGATCACATTAAGGGTTACCTTCCCTTAATTTAAATATCACTTCTCTATGTCTTCATCATCATTAAACATATCCTTCTCAATCATTAATAAAAAATTATACTGAGAATACTTATATATTTCATGATTCATATAACATAATCTTTTAATTCTAAAACCAAAGTATTTAATTCATCTAACTTTATTCTTAAACCATTACTCATGCTTCATCAACTTATTCCTTAATACCACTTTTCTATAATATGAAATATGAATCATGTATTAAGGTTCCTCAACCTCAATATAATCATGATTCTTATGATCAATGTAAACAATACTGGAAGAACATCACATAACTTTCATATGTAATTTGTGGTCTCTTTATCTTCATAATTATAACCAATACTCATACCACCTTCCTGATTCTCTTTATAATATTTTTACTCCAGAAATCGATTTGCATAATGACCATACTTTCCACATCTAAAAAATTCAATGTTAACCATGTTCCTTCTAGTTCTTTAAGGACCCTAGAACACCCTGATAGGGGAGGGCTGAATCAGGGTGTCAACTTTTTATTTTAAAGTGACGGATCTTGTTCCCATGTTGGTAGGAACTTGTTAATCCTATCTGATGAGAAAGTGTATCAAACAAACAATCACACACAAAGCGAAGACACAAAAATTTAACTTGGTTCACCACTAAGAGATACATCCAAGGAGCCTATTCCAATAGGTTATTGATCGTACCGAAGTCCACTAATATTCCCTAGTTGTGGAGTACAAAAGTTTAGCACAATCACTCTGTACCAGGCACACTGCCTTTACATGGTTTTAGGGATAGCACATTGCATCCCTCAAATCAATTTCGTTGAATCCCCTTTGCTCACTGTGATGGGAAGAATCTGAACTCATTTTATTGACTTAAAGGTCAATTCAATGGATTGGCATTAAATCACGGATCTTCAACTGCAGATAGATGCTATGTTGAAGTCTCATTATCACTCATATGTGTAATTCACTCTTCCTCACACTATTAGTTCACAAACTATTCCTCCATGAACTGGTTTGTTCCTCTACATACTATGCTTCTTCCTCTATATACTAGGATCCTTACTCCACGTACTGGAATCCACTATGTATTTCTTATGCTTTTGGTACCACGTCTCCTCTTTGCACCGTACCTACTCCGCAAACTGTCTCTGCTTTTGCATACCGTTATTCCTCCATGGACCACCTTCCTTCCGCAGAATGTTTTTCTCTGTGTACTACAAGAGCACCACAGACTGAGTTCTTCCTCTGCCTACTGCCTCTCCTATGAAGAATTTTCTTCCCATAGACCACTTTACACTTCCCCAAATTCCTCCTAATTTTTAATTAGAAACACCTTTGTAGGGTTGTCTTCCCGCGAACCACTCTAGACTTCACCGAAATCCTCCCATTTTTTTAATTTCAGTCTCTCTCCCTAATGAAGGGATTAGTGCTCCTTATATAGGAAAATAGATCTTTATAATCTACTAAACTGAGATTTACCAAATATTTGATACGGCTCCACCTTTACCACATACTGTACATCTCCTGCAAACCATATTCCCTATGCGGTCCGCATACCTCTATTCTCCCTACACAGTGACACAAATCACCACCTCGTTTCTACAAATGACACCCTTTGCAGCTTCTCAAAACTCCACCTCATTTTCATGAATGACAAGACATCCCATGAACTGTTTGTCTTCTGTGAACCACAGGCCTTCCCGTAAACCTCCTTCGCTCTGCAAGCCATCCCTCTTATGCGGTCCGCATATCGTTTTTCACGTCGCAAACCGTTCTCACTTTGTGGTTCATGGTTTCCAATTTCACGTACCATATTTCATGATCTGCGAACTATTCTCTAAAATCCAATTCTATGTAATGCCTTTTCAGAAAACCATTCTTTTCCAATAACAAACTCTCAATTTTGAGACCAAAAAATTTGGAAAACACTGGGAAACTACACCACCTTAAACACCTACTTTAGAAAGTACTATAAGATCACTTGACTTTCAAACCCCTTGATCAACCCAAAGTGGATTAATAGTAAACAGAAACCATACTCCATTTCCAGAAAAGAATATCCTTGGTTCCAATAGTTCTCTCCATTTACTAAAACCAGAAAGCACAAGGTAAAAAACACACATCATATAAGAAATCAACATAATCATGAAAATTTACTTATAGGATGTCTAAATCATGACACATACCTTTTAATTGAAGGCACCTTAGGTTTATACTAGGTTATTCATAGTCATATTCTATTCAAATCCATTATCATGGTTCATAAAGAGTTTGTGAATTCCCAAAGCATATCCTCTGAGAGTGTCAAACCAGGTATGCAGTAAGACCCACTGTCGTGTACCAGATTACCCCGAGTCAGGCTCAAAACATCTTGTCAGAGTTGTTACCCCTAGGTACATCTATTCCAGAGCCACATCCACTTATAGTATCTAGATAGGAATGTATTTCTAGGAAACCACTTACTCTATCCTTTACCAAAATTCTCGGACATTTTCCTAAACATTAACTCATCCTTATACTTATCCTTATAGAAATCCCTAGACATATCCTTAGAAATATACCTAAGAATCTCACTAAATATTTCTCATCCTAGTTTACAAAGGTTAACTAAACCTTTTCTCTAATAACAACTATAATGAACCTCACTTTTCAAACATTAACATTACACAACTTTTACGAAATAGTTAAAATATTATAAAAACAGACGCCCAAATACCGTTTTGGTCCAGTGCCTTTGGAAACTTGGAAACATAAACACTAGTTTATAAATGAGCTACATTATCTCCCACTAGGATATTCTTGACTAGTACCATTATTATACACATCTAACATAATACATATCTTCATAACCTGGGGGAAAGGAAACATAAAAAGGGGTGAGATCAGATGCTCCGTAAGGGTAAACAAGGGAGACATGTAAGCATAAACATGATCATATGGGTGCGAGAAAGTGATCATAACATTATTGGATCATACCTTGTATCTCAAATATCATAAAAATGAATCATGGCATAAATATTGGTAGTTCATAAGACATTGATCATAATGAAATGAAGAACATTATCCATAAAAGAATAACATAAGAATAAAACATGGAATTGTGGCAAACACATAAGCATATAATATTATTTCCATGGTAGCCAAGGCATCACTGCGAAGACTGTCTTAGTATTATGGGTTCACTCCCCATACCTTCTTGGTAGTCATGGTTCACTCCTATGCTCATCTTAGTAGCATGATTTCACTCCTCATACCATCTTGGTAGTCATGGTTCACTCCCATGGCCATCTTAGTAGTCAAGGTTCACTCCCATGACCATATTAGTATATCTCATGAGATATAAATTCTTAACCAATGAATTGGAGGGAGATATAGTTCTCACCCATCTCATAATTAAATCATACATACATGTGACACAAAATCATAAACAATCATATCATAACCCTTGAAATGAAATGGGCATCATAAACATGCAATCATATAATAACCTGTGGAAAAAGACACAGGTTTCATAATCATTTCATCAAAATAATAAACTGTGAAAGAGAAACATATTTCATAAACATATAACCAATGAAATAGAAATGGGTTTCATAAAGACCATGACATTAATCATAACCCATTCAGAGAATGAATATTAATGAAACCTTTAGATCATTTACTATAAAAGAATGAGTAATATCAATGAATGTCATCTTAGATGGAAAATAATTTTGAAATATCTTTAAAAAACATTTCTTGAGGAAAATATCCCTTATTCTTTGAAAAAATCTTTTTAATACATAAAACCATTTTAAATTCATTTTCCTAGAAAATACCTTGAAAATTTATATAGAATGATTGAAATCATTTTAAAAACCTTTTTCCTTTAAAACTTATAAAATAAGCTTCTAAACATTTTAAAAACCTTTTTATTTGAAAACACTTTGAAAACATAGAAATAAATATTGAAAATGTATTGTTAACTATTTCTTTGAAAATAACTTTGAAAATTTATAAAGAAGTCTTGAAAATGTTTTGAAAACCATTTCTTTGAATATAACTTTGAAAACATATAAAGAAATCTTGAAAATGTTTTGAGAAACATTTCCTTAAAAATAATTTGAAAACTTATAAATATTTCTTGAAAACATTTTGAAAACAATTTTCCTTAAAAACTACTTTTAAAAACATTTTCTTAAAAATTAACCTTTTAAAAATATAAAGGAAGATTCAAAGAAATGATGAATGGTAAATATGTATATGTCGTACGAGGTAAAAATATTATTCATTTTTTATGGTAAAAATGTAATAAACATGCCTTGTTCAGAAAGAAATAATAATATTCCTTTGAAAACATTGTTAAAAGGCAAAAAGAGGTAAAAATGTATTTTAATGATTATAAGATTAAAGTAGAATATTGTTGGAAACCCTTTTTAGAAAACATGGTTTTGAAGGAACATGAATAACCCGAGAATAATAATATTCAAGAGTGTTCTTGATAGATGGATCATAATATTTCATCAAAGGAAGCATAAACATAAACAATCTCAAAAAGCGATGAGATTGTTTCAATAACCACTTATCACTAGGAAACTTGGGATCATACTCCCAATGTAAGAAAATGAAATTACATGAAGCTTAAAATATCATAAAAATATGTAGATTCATGATATAACATGTCAAATGGAAATATATACACGTTGAAAAAAATGAAGGTGTATAACAAAACATGTATCTCAAAGAAGACAAGTTGAGACAAAATGTCTTACCTATTTGGTAACTTTGGAAACTTAAACCCCATGAAAGAAAGATCATAAAATGGATATGTGAATACCCATAAATTTAAGTATAATAGACATAGAATACATTCATGGGAAATAAATACATCACAAAAAATAAGTGAGTGGTGATTAAAGCATGAATCTCACAGAAATAATAGTAAGATGAAATCCCCTTACATTGTGTCTTGACTCTCGTCGTACTTGTTCAAATCACCTGTATAATAAATATAAATTTATTATAAATATTTTATAGAACCATATTATTATATATAATACCATATTTGGTTTTATTATGATCTTATATTACCCTCTTGTTAACAATCCTATGTTAAGGTTTCACTTCACGTAATATCCACGTTGTTCTTCGCATATGTCTTAATTTGTTATATTTTTGGTCCTAATACTTATATCATGATTCCAGAATGTAAACCATGATATAAATATAATGTATATTCAGTATATCTATATTATAATAATCTATAGAATATAGAAGTACGAAATGGAATACACCATTCATGAAGATGGTAAGTCGTATGTACACATTAACGTTGTTTCTATTTTTATTGTCGTATTGAAAGAAAGAAAGAAAATGACATATATGTATATATGTATATAATATCACTATAGTAGAATTATAATGTTATATATATCATATATGTTCATTAAACTCGTCATTAATACATTCCATGCGGTGTGTGAACAAATCACATCACTTTGAGGGGGCGGTAGTCTACACTTTCTCAAATGAAATTATCATATTTACACCAAATGAAAAGTAAAAAGACATGTGTGGTAAAAGGAATACAAAAGCTTAAAGACGTAATAAATATAATATATGACATATATAAATAGTGTGTCCATCATAATGTCTACCATTAGAGGCGATAAAAGAAAAAAATGAACAATCATCGTCTAGTGAGGTGGTAGTTCGTCGTACACATAAACAATATGTTTGTTGCCCATTAGATGGAGGTGTGTGTAAGTGTAGGTCGAACCCTTAGCATAACAACATCCTAGTATATTGAGGATACTGGTGTTGTTATAAAAGCATGGAATAAAGAGGGTGGAGGGGGTGGAGAAAGAAAATAAAAGAAATGATCTTGAGAGAAGACGTTTTCTCTTAATCGGGTAACTCCTTTTGATTTATGTCAAAATGCTTCCTTGGATTACTTTTTGTCAAAGAGGAGACTTCTAGGAGGAAGGGAGAGATGTTGAGAGACTACTTGGGCAGAGGTTGGACGAGCCAAAATGACATGAGAGGTGTGAGGAAGAGGGAGAGGTGGTGACATTTTATAATGAAGGAGTGACACACTTGTAAATATTTGAAGAGAGAATTTCACCCATGTTTTTCATGTTGCAAGTTGATCCAATAATGATTCAAAGTCAAGCCAAGAGAAGATAGGGTCAAAATATTATCAGCCAATGACTTTTGGACAAGTGGCTAGGTTGTTTGGTTCGTTAAGATTAATACTTAGTCCTTAATTAAGCTTAATTTTACCCTAATCGATGTAATTAATTTTAATTACATTCGCTAATTTTTTTGGTTAAAAACTAAGTTGACTTTATTAGACATGATAAATGATGCTAATTCCAAATATGAAATCCATTTTGTCAAATTCCAATAATAGAAGTGGTGGAAATTAATTTAAAATTAATGTTGTTGACGGGATGACAATGCAGGTCTTTAAAGTAAATATGATCAAAAGTTTGTTCAGTTTTTATATCCAACTTTAATGTGAAACTGATTCAATTGACCGATATTGGATCAATTGATAAAAGTATTATCTAATTAAACTTTGGAATCAATTTAAAATATAATTTAACCCTATAAATAAATTAGATGAAAAAACAGTTTTGAATTAAAATCCAGTATTTTTAACAATTCATTAAAAAATGAAACCTTATCGAAAAATAACAAAAAATTATCCCAACCTAATTTTTATGTTTCGCTTCCAAAGATAAAGTTTATTTTTGACATATTAAATCTATAGAAGTGTCAAAAATTGGATTTAAAATGGGTTCGTCATTAAAAGACAGTAAAACTACATTTTTTTTAAAAAAAAAATAGGTTTTTATGCATAAAATTGGGTTTGTTATTATCTTATGTCTATCGAATCTATTGGATGAATATAAAAAATATTTGACTGAATATATAACATATATATTACATTAATATAACTCATTAATTGTAATTAATTTAATTTATTAGGGTAAAACAGTTTTGTGATCATAAAAATATTAATATTTTCCTTTATATTTAATCGGTTTTCATATTCATTTCTAATTAATTTGTAGTCTGTGAATTCATTTTATATTTGTGTAAACCATATATTTTCACAAATTAGTTAATACTATTCATAAACGCTAATTTAACTGCTAGGTTATATCTTAATATATTAAATAATAATATTTTAATAATATGTTCTTGTTTGGTAAAACTCGGTCATACATGTTACGCAAGTTATCAAGGAAAGTCATTGTTGCGTGTAACGCAAGCGAACCTCGGTGTACTGTGTAGAGCAAGCTAATATTTTATGTTGCGTGTAGTGCACAATTAACTAGGTGTTATATAAAACGTAAGTCAAACATAGTGCTTTAATATAAAATAAATTATTTTCACTGTTACGTGATGAAAAATAGCAAAAAGATTAAATTAATTTGAAAAAAAATAATTTATAAAATTTTGGGGTGCTACAATATTTGCCACTAAATTATTTAGTTGCGGTTAGTTTATATTTTTCCTATTTATTAAAGAAAATTTTTTAGGAGGCTGAATATAAAAAAATGGTGTATCTAAAACATCACAAAATAAATTCAAACCATTGGTGGCTTTTGAATCCGTGGCGGATTAAACGGCCAAAAATTGGTTTGCCTCAATTGAGAAAATAACCGCTATTAGATGTGGTTTTTTGTTGTTGTTGTGATTAATATACTGGTTTTTTATTAGCATCGAATTCTGATTAATTCATATTTGAAATTAATCATACTTATTCTATTCGTCAAAAATCATAATGCATTATACCAAAATCGGAAGAAAAAAATGTATTTTATTTGAAACATTTTACATTCTTATATTGGTAAAAATGATGAAACCAGGAAAAAGTTCCAATTCAACAGTGACCGCACAAGAAATTCGTACGAGGATGACACGTGTAGGATGGAACTGCGGTTCTCTGAATTTGTGAGACAGATGTACGGTGAGTATTGACGGCGACGTCAAAGCGAAGGGTTTTTTTTATTTATATTTTTTTATCAAAGGGCGGGGTTGGGGAGGGGTGGGTCACGTGCACCGTCCACCGCCTCATCTCCCACCCACCCCTCTAAACCTAACACCGCCATCTCCTCTTCCTGAATCCTGCAACTTGCGCGTCTTCTTCTCCATCTTCCCCTTCACAAGCAAATCAACTTCTATATATATATATATATATATACACCCATGCAAACACAAAAACACTACTCAATTGGATCCTTTTCCTTCTCTTCTTCTATGTTCTATTCATTCTCTTTGGGCATTTCATGATCTTTCACTCGTTGTCTGTTCGGCCTTGAACACATTTTTAAACCATAACTCTTTTCCTTTTTCGATTCTTCTCTTCTTTTTCGAGTTCGGTTTCCTTTTTCAGGAAACTGAAAACAAAACCCTAGTTTGCATGTATGGTTTAGAGAAACCGAAGTTCAAGGTGGGACAGACAACGAATGTGAGGTGTGAGCCTAAGACTGTGCGGTTCACAAGGTTTAGCCATGGAAATCAATACCCTTTTACTGTTTTTCCAGAGATCTACCACCCTCCCAGGGCTCCTCCATACAAATTCTGGGAGTGCCATGGATGATTCCATGGTGAGTAGGTTTTCTTATAGACAAATATTTTGAAAGGGTTTTCTTCTTTTTTCTTGTTGTTGCAGATGGTGCATGGTGGAGTCTAGCATGAAGGTGCGATCTCTTTGTGATGAATTTGATTGAAGAATTCAATCACTATATTTGCAAAGAGTACAAGACCGTGTTGATGAAGCGGATGATGTTTAAAAAGAAAAATGATGGAAGTTGAGTCTTGATGATGCTCGTCCAAGGGGAGTCTTGGTGTAATGGTGAGGGTTCTTTGATCATTGCGCTTCAAGTCGAGGGTTCTCTACTGCATACCATGAGAAGTCGGTCCACTCATGTCCAGGCCAAGATGCCGCTGCTCAGATGGAACATGTGAAGACACGTGATTCAGATGGGAAGGGCTGCATGAATTGTGTTGTATATGTTTTCATTTTGATGTAGGTTCCTTCAAAGCCATGAAGCTCAATTGTCCCTGCTTCAGTTCATCACATTCATCATCACACACAACCTGTTTAATATAATTCTAAGGAGGTCAACTGAGGCTACCAGGGGTATCAATGAAAACCCGATGAAGATGGCTTCAACTGGTGTGATCTTTGCTGTAGCAGTCTAGGAATTCAAGCTGGTGCTCACTTGTCACAAACCAGGTTGGGCTTCCATCCAACCCGACACCCGACCCGTTCGCGACAAGGCCCGAGAGGCGTCCCCAATCCTCCAACGACTAGCGCCGAGCATCAAAGATAATGATTTAGCCCAATAACAATCAAGAATAAATAATCAAAACAGAGCATGCGACACAAGCTAATAATAACTGAATATCAATAAATACATAAACAGAGTCCACAAATTGCAATAATTGTACAAACTAGGAACTACAAAACAAAACTAAAACCAAACCGGAAACGACGCGATCTCCACATGACCTCTTGGTTACCACCAACCATAAGACCAACCTACTCCAAAAGCAAACCTAAACCTGCACAACAGCTCGGGTCTACTGACACCAAGGGACACAAGTAGGGTGCGAGCTTAAATAACTCAGTAGCTAAGCACCACAAGGTCCATACATATCCTTTCTCAAAACAGTTCATAAACATTAGTTTGAAATACATTTAGAAAATAACGGTTTGTTATTTAAGGAACCAACACAACTTTCCAAAAATTCCCTTTTTAAAATCAAATGCAACTTCCCTTTTTTAAAACAGTTTTCTATTCAAAAATCCAGTTTACGAACCCCAAATCCAAATAAGAATCTAACCAGGTGATAAAAAAGCTATGCTAGAAAACTCGACAAATCACACGGTTTGGATGCACAGTTTTCCAAACCGCGCACCAATCGTGCGCACCCTACTCGAAGAGGCCACCCGCACGGTTTGAGAAACCATGCACCAACCGTGCGATTTGGATCTGTCAAATTGTAGAGCCTCCTCGCTTGCTTTCCATACGGTTTCCCATAACTGCATGCAAGCCATGCATCTTGTTCCTGACACCAAAAGAAGGTCACATGGTTTCTCATAGGGATTTCACGGTTTGAGACAAACCATGCTCAGACTGTACAAGTCAAATCATGCAAGAAAAAACAAAACTAAAAACACCCACAACATCAACATGCTGCATGGTTTCCCTCCAAACCATGCACACAACCCATGCACAAGGCCAAAAATCATCCAAAACCCCCAAAACCCAAAAAATCTCACTAGGAACTCAACCCGAACCTCAACCAAAAGGTAGAGCACCAAGAAAATAATAAAATAAAAGAAAAACCATGGTCAAGGTGTGATAGTTATCCCCACAAAAAAACATTTTACCCCCAAAAAGTCACCCAACCAAACAAAGAACCAAACTGGGGCTCAAAATAGAACGAAACAGAATGAAACCATGAAACTTGGTGCGATATTTCAACTTCACAAGTCACACCCGACCACTTATAAGATAAATACCATAAGGAGAATCATGGGAAAGAGAGGAGGGTTCTCCCAAACATAAGGAATCAACCAACACCAACCAACCTTGGAACTATCCGCACTATCCAAACCGCACGAACATAAGGAAACCCAAACCAGACCAAAAACCCCTGATACATGGGGAAACCCCATGGAAAGAACTCAAACCAAACTATGAACTAGATCATGATTCATCATTTCAATAAGAACCAAGCACCTCTAAATCGATCATGACTGGAAATTGGTACCAATCCAAAAATGGGGTTAAACACACACAAGAGAGAACAACCAATCAAAGACCCACAATTAGGAAGGCACAACCACCAGAATTGTAAAATAATGAGACCACCAAGATTTTTTCAACAAAAGTAAAATTTTAAAAACTAGGGAAATTATAACAGAGGAACATAAACTATTCTCACTCTACCATAGAAGTTGAAATAGTGTCCAAGGTTCCACTTGCCCAATGATTCTTGACGGTGTGAAGAGATTCAATCTAGGGCCTATGGCGGGAGCCCTAATGTCTTGAAGCATATGCTAATCCGTAGTCAGGAGATGAAGGGATCTGACTAAGACTTCCTCTTCTGGAATCATTGCTTGCAGAACTTTTACAAGTGACACAATTGACCAGATCAATGACAAGTATTCATAGGATTGCAGCAATATGGCTTCAGATGCCCGAACTGGCGACACTAGAAGCACATGAGAGAACAGTCCATTGAACGAGGATTCGAAACCGATAAAGGATACTCATTAAGAGAAGGTTACTCTGGAATAAACCTATCACCAGATGGGGAACCTTCATGAGTTCCAAGAGAAACTGGACTTCTTACTGTTACCAACTACATTATGGAAACCAACTCAGTTAGAAACACTTCATCCAGGATCTTCCCGAATAGAACTTCATCGGATGATAGAACTCCCTCCTTAATATCAGGATGAAGACCCCAAATAAAAATAAGAACTTTCAACTAGTACTCAGGTGATATTTATGGATAAATAGAAACTAACTCCCTAAAGTGGTCAAAGAGGCCATCATTGTCTGATGGCCTTGCTAAACACTCAATAGCTCTTCCGCTTTCCTCACCTTCACCTCATCAGGTAGAAACCATTGGATAAAGGTTGTCTTAAAAACACCCCATGAAATACAATATTGAGACGATTCTAGGATGATCACCTTCCACCAATCCAAACCCGTGCCTTCAAACAAACCCAGAATAACACGGTCTCTCTTGACATTAGGAGTTCTCAATGACTTGAAGATTCTCTTAGCCTTCTCAAACCACTCCACAGCCTCCAACATACCTCGACCACCATAGAAAATCGGAAAAAACTGATAATAAATCGACTCAACCACTCTGCAAGGAGTATGGGAAGAACTGAAAGTTAGAAGAGACTCACTGAAAACCCTTAGGACCTTTCTGGGTGGCATAATCTATACAACATAAAAACACAAAACTGAAATCAACATCAAACCAAAAAATCAACCCAAAAAGATCCCCCCTGAGCCAAAACAACAGACTCATAAACCAAAAAACAAAAAAAAATCGTCTTTCAAAACCACTATTTCCATCAAAATTCCAAAATCATCTCCTTCCAAGGTCACTTTACAAATACAAAAATATGATTCCTAATATAGTTTTAAACAACAAATCCAAATTTTAAAACAAAACCAAACCCCAAAATCATTTTATTTTTGAAAAACCATTTTCCGAAAAACCATTTTCATTTTAAAATCTACTCATAATGACCCAAAACCAAGCCAAAGCACTACTCACACCAAAACTTTTGAAAATAGGGAACTATCAACCTTGCATAACTCAATCACATGGTTTAGCAGACCATTCCCCGAGAAATCACCAACCATTAGAAGCATCCTGAACCTTGAACTCGGGCATCACATGAGTTGATACTCCATGTAAGATTTCTATGTAACATCAGTTCACTCTCATTGTCATCTCACAAACCACCAACCCAAAACCAAGACAAAAGAATCAAATCCCGAACTACCCCTTGAAACTCGAGGCTCGAGATGAGTAAGGGTTCTTGAATTCCTTCTCATAACTACCTACTGAGTCCTAATAGTATTTATATCCAAACTACCTAAAACCTCAAATAACAAAGGGCTTCTCTAATACCATTTTCCCAAAAACTAGGCCAGACTGCCATCCAACCCGACACCCGAACCGGTCCGCGACAAGGCCCGAAAGGCATTTTTGATCCTCATGGGAAGGTTACTAGTGCCAGGAATCAAAGATATCACAATGTGAACTATTTATCCTAACATAAAAAAGGAATAAATAACCAAAACAATGCAAAAAATTACAATCCAATAATATCTGAATCTCAATAAATACTTAAATGGAGTCTATATACCACAATAATGGAACAAACTAGAAACTAAAAAAAGAAATTAAAACCAAAATAGAAATGACATGATCTCCACGTGAACTCCTGGTCGTCACCATAAGACCAACCTATACCAAAAGAAAACCTGAGACTACAAAATAGCTCTGGTTTACCAACATTGAGTGGCGCAAGTAGGGTGTAAGCATAAATAGATTAGTAGGTAAGAAACACAAATTCCGTACATTTCCTTTCTGGAAATAGTCCATAGACACTAGTTTGAAATACATTTAGAAAATAGACTTTACTTATTTAAGGAACCGACAAAACTTTCCAGAAATCCCCATTTTAAAATCAAACACAAATTTACTTTTTAAACCAGATTTCCATTCCAAAATAAGTTTTATAAACCCGAAATCCAAATAAGAATCCAACCATGTGATAAAAATCTACGTTGAAAAAAATAAAGAAAACTGAACAAGCAGGCATAAGCTAATAAAGTAGATAAACTAGTGTAGGAGAATAAAATAGAGCATGTAGATAATAATCAATGGTGTTTCATAAATATTTCTAGAAGGAATCCCTGGATGTACTCAATTTGAACTCACCTACTGACGTATGATGCAGCTCCATAGTCAATTACCAACCCAGATGCTCTAAACTAGCTACACTAGTAGAAAAACCTACCTAAACTCTCAAAAAATCTAGGGGGTTCCAACTTGTCTAATAGAGGCCAGTAAGAAACCATCACATGAACCTCTAGATGATGCTCAATAATCCCTTGATAATAGTACATAGAGGATGAGGAGGTCATCAAACACATGAAATAAACCAATAACCCATGTATTCTAGTGTGCTTGTCTACCCCAAACTCTAAAACCAACTATACGGATCCCCTTTCTTTAGAGAGACAACCATAGAGGTGCCTAATACATATCAATCCGTACACAAGTGTCCACTAGGCCTATACATCACATGAGTTTCAAAACCAATTTCCAAAACATCACAAGGTACCAACCTGACCTTAAATATTCCAAAATAAACTCATTTCTAAAAACATTTCCAAAACCAAGGAGATAAAATTCAACATACATGAAAGGTTCCAAATGTTCCTTTATGCTATTTAGAGCCCAAACCAAACTTTAAGGTGCCAAACATGCTAATATTTTAGAAAAAAAAAATCAAAACCATCTTTGAATTCATTTGAAAACCAAGTTTTCATTTAGAAACCATTGGTTTTTAGAACAATCATTTATAAGATGAGTGGAAGTAATAGGGGAGGGAAGAGTAAAGGGACTTTTAAATCCGGGGTTTAAGGTAAACATCAATATTGAAAACCATTTTCATTTGGTTGCCTATACATATGTTCACCCTGCGAAAATATGGATATGCCCACATCCAATGGAACATATATGGTAAAACAAATAAATACATGAAAGATAATTTAAAGAGTCACCACTAGCATTACTACCAACCCAAAATACACACACATGTGCAAAAAACCAAAATAAGGCATCACAATCCCATACAAAACTCAATCCACAATGAAAAAAATTTCCAAAACATAACCACTGGCAAACACAACACAAATAACCCCATTTTATCTGTAAAGGCCAAATGACATTTTATCAAACACTTGACATGAAATACACATATAGGCATAATTAAGAAAACCCTTTGAAAACCTGTTTTTTTTATCAAAATGTCAACATGGAAACACCAAAAAAATTTACTCTAACACACCACAAGCATGAATATAATATTTATAAATCATATATAAAATCTCAACCATTCAAAGACATGATTTAGAAAGGAAATAGACAAAAACACCTACCTCAACGATGTGAAGAGGAGATGAAACTCTTAGAGGAGGAAGAACAAGGTCCAAGGAACAATCCGAATAACATAATATCCAAGGAACAGAATCCAAACATCAACCCTAGACTCTATGGTTCATCCAAAAGAGAACCAAGCCAAGAAAATTCAAGGAACCAAGATAAGGATAAGAGATCTAAATAAACTAACCATAGAATCTTGAGGCATCACTAAGGAGGGAGAAGGAACCAATTTAAGGGGGTTTGGGATCCCCTTTGTGCATCCAAATCAAGCAAGGGGGAGGGGAAACTTGAAATGGGTTTTAATTTGGGGAGGAAAACTTGGAATTTCACGTTTTAAGAAAACTAGATAAGTCACATGTTTTGGCCGCACTATTTTCCAAACCATGTGCAAACTATGAGCACCCTACCAGAAGAGAAATATACCTGCATAGGCTAGCCAAACCATTTGGGAAATCGTGTTCCAACTATGTGATTTGGATCTATCAAATTTTAGAGACTCCAAACATGCTTGCTACATGGTTTCCCATCACCATGAAAAAGTTGTGCGCCTTACCTCTGACACTAAAAGAAGGTTTCACAGTTTCTCCTAGGGCTCTCATGGTTTTAGCCAAACCATACTCATATCATGAAAGTCAAACCATGAGTGAAAAAACCGAATTGCAAACACCCTCACTGTGAATATTCTGTACAGTTTCCCTCCAAACCATGCATAGGGACAAAACTCATCCGAAACCCCCAAATCTCAAAAACTATTAGCTATTAATCGATCCAAACCTCAACCAAAAGGCTGGGAACCATGAAAAAAATAAAATAAAAGAAAAATCATGGTTAGGATGTGGAATCACTAGTTTAGATTCAAGCCTTATAGGTGGACCGGAAAAAGGTTGGTTCATGTTTCTTGGTTGGATCAAGGGGGAGTAAGTTCATCACTGCATACAATATTATTGATCAAAGGTTTGGGAGATGCATGGAAGCTCTATCGCAGAAAAACATTCCTTCGATCCCCTTTCCAACCTCACTACTATCCTAATTTCCTACTATCCCACTCCCTAAATAACCAATCCCTCACCAGCTTGAAATTAATCCTACAAAACAATTCCAGGAACCTCATCCCATCATTCCAATTCCTTAAACCCAAAAATCCCACCGTTTTGAAAACCCAAATACATCTCAATTTCTAGCTCTATTCCCCCAACTCTCTAAAAACCAAGCCAAACCAGGCCAACTTACCCATGATAAATGTTGACCAATAACTTGAGATTGAAGCCCAATTTAAAGAATACCATTATCCCACTTCCACCTGGATAAATGAGTAACAAATTATCTCCCATCCTCTTTAAAAATGATGATATCCCCTATATAAATGATTATCTCTCTAAAGCCACCACCACTCTGGAAAAAATATATACCTATATCTTTTTATCTTGATGAATAAAATCCCTCTCAAGGGACTGTTTTCTTTAAGAAAAAATGTAATTTATAAGGAAGAGAAACTATCGTCAACAATAGGAATTTACTAAGAGAAGACAATTATGAGAAGGAAGGATGGTATGATAACATTATCTACATTCTTACAAGTTGTTTCCACTAATCAAAACTATTATGATTAATGAAATTATAGAATAAGATCAAATTATAACATCATTTATGAAACCAATTGACTGAAAATTAATTTTTTATTTCAAAGAATTACTTTTGAAGAAAAAGTAGGGAGTCTCACAAGGTCAAAACTCAAAGTCAAAAAATACAGAAAGAAGACACAAAATAATTAAAGTTGATACTAAAATTATAGGAATCAGACACCATTTATATCCCCCATCTAAGTGGCCACTTCAGCGGTAGAGTAGTGGTGGGTGGATGAGGGCCATACAACCGGCGTTCGGTGAGGTCTGGGGTTCGATTCCTGGGAGCCCTCTCTTGGGGGAATTTCTGCCTCTTATGTACCACTCATCTTGCCGGGTCACCTGGTGCCTCACTGGGTGGGTAAAAAGGGCGCACTTCACCTAGATGACATATTGTTGTGCCAATCCATCGCGGATAATGGTGTAACCCCGTGGGGATGCTCTGTCATCTCAATTGACAACGACTCCTTCCTGGCTGAGGCTTCTCTGGATGATCTCTTCATGGGGAGGGAGGATTCCTAGGTGTGGAGGGTTTGAAAAGGCCACTCCTGGGAATTCCCTTTTGGAAAGAGAAAGATACCCCCCATCTAAGTGAAGATACATTCTAGATCATTCTTAATAAAATATTCAAAGTGATCAGCCAACTTATCCCAAGTATGTATATATTTCTCCCGGATGATCATCCTTTTTTTGAAGAATCGTGCTAGAATGCAGTCTTGTTTGTTAATCCATTCCCTTTGATCCTCATTTAGATTAACATGAATCATTATATCATAGATCTTGTTCACTTACTCCTTTTTAGCTTTGATTATGACAATTATTTCTAGTATTTATTCCTTAGAATGAAGTTTGAGCTCCAAACATTTTTCTTTCTCCGATTCCACCCTTTCTACCATTCTCTCCAAAATAGCCCATGATTCCTGAGGTGGAGCTTCTATCATGTCACCAAACTACTCGTGTCCCTTAGGACCTCAAAATTTTGCCATTATATTTTCACCTTGATGTTTAGTGTTCTTATTAAACTGGGTCTTCTCAGTGCCTTTACAATCAGTCTCCTTTTTGGACACCCCTTTTTAGCCGACCTTGTTTCCCTTGGTTTGGAAAGTATGAATAGTGGTTTGGACCTTTGGATTTATTTCCCTTAGTCACAATGCATCTCCCTAACTCATGGGATCCATTATAGACCTTCTTCCTCCTTAGGCTATGCAAGCCTCTAAATTTTATCCTCTCAACACTGTCCACTGAGAGTTGACTGAATCTGTCGTCACCAAAATCTACTTCATAGATGTGATGCACCTCAGAATTGTCCTCCTCTTGGTCATGAACCAATTATTGGAATTGATTATTTGAAATGGTTACCCAGATTTAGTGTTACAGAACTCCTATCAGGACTCAGCCTGAACAGAGCCTTCACCTAGCCCACATTAGCAGTAGGGGAGTCTTGAATTGATTCGACACACAGCTTGCAAACAGAAGGAGTAGTCACCTTCAGCAACATCTCCTGATTTCAAAAATGAATTCCAACTTTGCACATAATACTCACACTTCATAATAAATAATTCCATATACATATAATAAAAAACTTATATAATTAAACCTTGAGTTAACATATCAAAATATAAGTTACAATACTCATAAATTCACAGTACCATGATTTTAAATAGTTGTCTTATACAGCTTAAGTAAAAAAATCGATAAAAAATCATGGATGGATTTGAATCATCCACCACAAAAATGACTACCATAATCATCATAATTATCATTTGCAGCCTCACTAAAACCATGAGAATCTTGAAGATTTTGATCAACAACCTCATCACCATATTAATCACTATCATTTCCAATATCATCATGAATTTCCATATCATCTAAATTGGGATTATAATAATCAAATGAATCATTTTCCCCATAATTTTCTAAAAGTTCACAATCATCTAGTTTAGTTATCCATTATTCATCAAAGGAGATATCATTAAAAACAGAAGGCTCATTAATTTTTTTTTCTTATAGTCCTCTTTTCATTCAATTTTAAATCTTACATAATAAACACCAAATAATTCATCTTACTTTGGTGTAAGCAGTTTCTCCTATTTGCATGAACATGAAAACACAAGAGAAAAATATGTTAAATTTATTAACTCAAAATATTAATATATGTATATTCAATATAATTCGAAACTTACCATATAAAATGAACTCCAATTGTATTCACATATAGAAGAACTATAGGCCAAGATCAAAACACAGATCAAAAATATTTTCAACTTAGGGACATCATCTGTATATGAATCCCACCAATAAGCTAGTGACTTTTTATCCCTCATCATTTTTGAAAAATACATACCAAGAAAGACTCTCACATTTTTGAAATTTTCTAGATGAAAATATATTTGGTCCCACTCCCCCTGGGTGGACACCAATTTATTCAAGCAATCATATGCCAATTTTGATCACCACACCTGCTCTGAATTTAGAACTATAATGAAATTAATGATTTAAATAATAGGTAGAATCATGCAATGAACTATTTATTTGAATAACACATCTCTCATAAATTATTTCCCAAATAGGAAGGTTATTACATATTGAATAGTAACACCATAATATTAGTATTCAATAAAATCCACATAATAATAATAAAAAATAACCCTTTAAATGATGTACCTTTTCCTAGTATTACTAAAATTATCCTTAAATTTTCCATTTTCTTGGTCCATCTCCCCATAAAGAAATATCATGGATGGTTTATCATTTAAATTCACAAGTTGAAGTATTTTAATGTGTTGTAATTCAACCCTTAAAATTTCACGACATCATACCAAAAGCAATTACCTTACACAGTTAATTTCACTTTCTTTCCATCTTTCTCTTTTTCAAAACCACTAGATTTCCATTTTGGTGATGTAAACATATTTATCAGAGCACCCTTATGCTCACTAAGGTATACCGAAGTCAATTATGAGGTAGAAAAATGAGTGATACCTAGTCTAATCAAATATACCCCTTTTGCAAACTTTTATAGCTAAGGAATGAGCATAGTCATTGAATAGATATATATTGTGACATTTTTTACACTATAAATGGTCACCTAATGTGCATATAATTTTTCTCTGAATAATCTAACATAAAATCAATATGATGATCCCCCTTTTAAAAAATTGATTCATAACAGGCTGTATATAATTAATTACAAATTGATTCCCACTATATTTTTTCAAAAACCTATCAATCGTTGTGTCATATTTCCCTGAATAAGAAGAATTTGTTTCATCCCCAATATCATGAAGATCTTTTATTCTTTTATTAATCAATCCTATATTCATAAGAAACATACTTAAAAATTCTTGTTTCTCTTCATTTGACACACTTCTACATGATGATACATTTTTATTAGTTTGAGCCAAATGTTGTTTCAATCGATTAAACCCTCCTGAAAATAATTTATTAAAAAACTTGCACTTCACTTTTTTTCCATTTTTTTCAACATGAACACCAAATTTTAAAGTCGGATCAGACCTATTTCCACTGCTATTTTTTCTAAAAATATTCATTTGGATTGATGAGGAATAAATTTTCCTGAACCAAAATCAACATTTATGAAATCACAAAAAGAAAAAAACCAAAAAAATATAGAAATTAACATTAGACCACCAATTAACATCAAACCCATAATAAATAAATCAAAAAATTAAATCAGTATTTAGAAAAAAAAATTCACATTAGTTCAAGTAGAGACCAACGATTCATATTAAATTCATCAAAAATAAATAAAAATTCATACAATAGTTCAAATTAACACTAATGGTTACACCCATCATTAAAAATTAAAAATTATTATTTTTTAAATTAATAAATTCATACTAAAAGTATTTTTTATATATGATTTAAACCACCTTCAACATCATTTAAGGAAAAAATATAGAAGATAAATAAATTACAATACCTATAATAAAAAATCTAATAAATACTATCTTTTATGTATATTATAATAGTATTTTTATCTATAACCTTTCCCTACTAATAATATACTATATAATATGAAAAAAACACTAGAAAAAAACATTTTAGAAGAAAATATGACTGTGAAAACCCAATTTACTATGGTAATTTATATTCTATAATTTTGGGGTTATTTTGAATATTTTGGACTTTTTGGATATCTTTGGAGATATGTAGTTTTGTGATGAAACAATCCATACCATGGGAAAATACTTTGTAGCATAGTAGGTGATTATTCTCCATTGAAGGAATTTTCCTTACTATTGATTTTTAGATTTGAGGAGGGATACTTCGCAATTTGTTGATTATGTAGGGTCCATATTTTCTACTGAGGAATTTCTATTTCTTTTGTGAAATTTCATAAAGGTAGGTTGGCCACACCATAATAGTGTGGGATACACCTAAAGGTTATGTACGCAACAGAAGAACCTATTGGGAATAACCAACTCATTTTTTTGTCTTAATTGAGAAATAATCCGAGATGCATATGATAAAGAACATCATGACCCACCAAATTAAATCAAAGATTAATTGAATTGTTAATGTCTGAACTAGAAGAAAGGATCATCATTTATAAGTTATAATTTATTTAAAAATAGACTTAGAATTACATCATCTTGTAATTATTTCTTTGTTAATGTTTTGGTCGACTGATCTTATCATAATGTCATTGTGTCTTAGGATCCAAGGGAAGAATCTCTCTAGAAATGGTCCACGCATGGTCCAAAATCTAAAAACATCATTGTAGAATCAGCTGGTGCTAGAATGGTCAATCCTGACTTCTTGAATCATTCATCATTAATTGTAAGAAGAACCAATTTATGGATGAAGGATTATTAATGATATCTCAAAGGATTTAAGCTTTTTATACTTGAGTGCTTTCTTGAGAGGTTTATCTATAGGGTTTGAGAGAATTTTTTCTAGGTTTGTTGTACATAACAAGTGACTAAACCTAGAATATGATATAATTGAGTACTTATAAATCCACTCTAGAGTTGGTAATTACACATAGGCCCCTAACCAATTACTTATTCTTTATTAAACCACATGTTTAATAATAATATAAAAATTATTTTTATTTTTTCTTAACATACAAAATACCTGCGTATAAAAAAATATCATTTGTTAAATAAATAAATTAACGTTTATTTAAATGATATTAAATATATCACTTCTGGATCAAGCATTAAAATAGATTTTTCTACTACATTTTTTATTTTCCGATCTTAAATAATAACCATTTATTTAATAAATAAATATTACAACATTTTCTATCAATAAACAATATATATATATATTATATTCACTAAATCTTACAAATAAGTATTTAATATTATTTAACTGATATATTTATTCTTATTAACAAATCAGGATAAAATCTTGGAAACCAAACAATATTGAATAAGTATTAATTCATAAAACCTGAATAATATTTATTCTAACTTGTTAAATTCAAAATTTAGTTTAATTTTGATTTAAAATACACTTACTATATGACCGTTTTGGACCCTTTCTTAGTGACATTAGGTGAAACCGCCTAAATTCTAAGTTTAGCATCCAATAACTTTTTAATGAACCTATAGATAAAGAAGAAAGTGTTGTAATTATATACAACCTCATATGAATGTTCACTATGATCATGCTAGTATCATCAACTAATGTGCTCATGGACTATTTATTTGACTTTTTAGAGTTGAGGCTACGCACTAAAAACCCAGGACACATATTTAATTATGCTTTTACATTCCTATCAAAGGGCCTGAGATATCAACTTTAATTAAATAACAAAAGGGAAAAATACCTTCTCACATTATTCATTAATGCAATATCACTTGTGATGCACTCCACATATCCAGTTTCAACAGGAAAATATGTTTTCAAAGTTTTTTATCAATGGATAAATATACAACACTAATGATTTCTATTAATACTAATAATAATTTATAAATATCAGTACATACATATGTAGATAGGAACATCCAATAACACATATGAATGTGGATTTCCTAATAGAGGGTCATTTTTTCATAATCACCTGCACTGAAAATTACCAAGGGAGTAAACCATGAGAGAGTTCCTCAATGTATTATGAGTCTCCACCCCTGATAGCTTGTATCATTCACATCCCATAAAATTTATCATTCAAATTTAGAATGTATATTTAAGAATACCATCTTGATAGTTCCAGGTTATTATCCTAGAAGGAAACTACTCTAACCTTTTAGTGTACCAATTACTTTTAGGATTTTATCACATACAATGTCACATATAAGAATAATCATGATGTGATAATAATTTTATTAATATTCAAGATAATTAATATATTTAATCATAAAGTATATAGATGTTGGTTCTACGGCACCAACTCCAACAAACTCCCACTTTTACTTGGTCCAACTACTAACATCCTTCAGTCCACTAACTCTCACATGATACTCAAGCTACTATTGAGATAAATATTTTGTCAAGGGGTCTGTCACATCCTCTTCCTAGAAAAATATTCTCAACATAACTTTACCCCTACGTGAAAAATACCTCAAGAGATAATACTTGAAAAGTATATTTTCTATTTATTGGTGTGACCATGACTTATTTAAAGGATCCATAAATGCAGTATTATTGCAATATAATGTGATAGGGTATTTACTATTAGAAACTAAATCAAGATCTAGGACAACATTTCTTATCAAAATAGCCTCTTTTTATACATTAAAAGATACTATATACTCAGAATCCATTATAAAATCATCGATAACTATCTCTTTTAAACTATTCCAACTCACAACTCATCCATTGAGAATGAATACATATCCTTACTACAAATTTAGATTATTATGATCTATCTGAATGTTAACATAAATATAACCCTTTATGAATACCTCATATTGTCCTATATACACCAATAACATATCCTTAATGCACCTAACATACTTAAGTATAAACTTAATTGTAAACCAATGTTGTTCACCTAGATCAACTTGATATTTTATTACCATGCTTAAGGCATAGGCAACATCAAGCATAGTATATAACATGTCATACATGATTTATCCTATCACATAAGCGTATGAGATATTACTCATTATTCATCTTTCTTGGTGTGTATGGGAATACATTTTTGTTGAAATATGTGTACCATGTGACATTTGAACCAATACTCTATTGGATTGTTCAATACTAAATCTCTTTAGTATCTGTTCAATGTATATACTTTGACATAGTCCAAGAACCCTCTTCAATCAATTACAAATGATCTTGATCCCTGGAATGTAGGATGATTCACCTACGTCCTATATGAATAATTTAGAACCCCATGATTTTTTTGATTTTTTCTCAAATAAATTTAATCATTTATATATTTTCATTACACGCAATATTGAGTTTAGTTTGTGTTAAATGCAAAATTGAGTTTTTATTATGCAACATCTAACACTGATTTTAGCTTGTGTTACACATAACAATGAGTTTAAATGATACATGAATTATTATTAAAAAATATTATTTAATATGATAGTTATCACCTAGCTACTGGAATGGCAGGTATGAATAATATTGAATAAATTATGAATAGTATAAAATACTAAATTTTAATTGAAAACTATATTTTTGTTTAAATAATTTATAAAGTAAAATTATACATTAAATTGGTTTTAAAGTAAAATAAGTTCAATTATATATATATTAATATTATTTATCTTATTGGAATCAATTTAATATTTAAATTGGATATAAAAACTTTGTAAACTTTTTTACACTTTCTCTTTGAAAATCCACTTTCTCGTCGCGTCTGCGGGATTAATTTTAAATAAAAAATTTAAAATTTTGTGAATTAAATATTTATAAATAGATTTGATATTTTGAATAATAATAATTTATATTATATAATAAGTTCAAGTTAAATTTTGACCAAAATGAATAGTGAAAATAATAAAAATTAATTATCGCGGTTAAGATAAAAATAGGTTTACTGTGGGGTTAAACTAAAATTATAAAGGTTAAAATGAACTAAAAACTTGTATAAAATATATTTTAGGGACATGTTTTGACAATATAATATCTAATTATCTAGAATAATCCATTTTGGAGTCTTTTTACATGAGAAAAACATGGTTACACCTTTTTCTTTTCGAAAAACTACAAGTGTGCCACTCACCTCAATTATAAAAGGCCACCCTTATCATCTTCTATTCACACATTAAAACACTTTTTTGGAAAATAACTGACCAAATAACTTCCAAAGTTCCCTAATATAATACTATAATACTTTTTTTTATATTAAGTCTAACCAAGTAGTATTTTGGTGAAAACTTAAGGAGGTAACCTGAAGAAGAGGTAACGTTCTTCAATGGGCACTTTTATTTTATTTATTCCTCCACCTCATTAAATTATTATTAAACCACGATGATATAATAATATTAGTATCTTAAATATAATTAGTTTTTTTAGGTTATTGTAATTACCTAAAATAATCTTCACTTCCATCAAATGGCATATGAAATCATCATTCATGTGTACGACTAACTATCGTCTCGAGAACTGATGACAATCATTTTTCCATCACCACCTCTCATAGTTGGGTATGATGATGGATATAAAGTATATATATGATATTTATAACATAATTATACATTTTTAGTCATTATATTATATAATGTTTTTTTTACTTTCCCTCCTATAGGGGATATGATTATGTCACTCATGTATACAGTAGAACACCACCACACGAAACAGTGTGATTCCTTTTCACTAATGATTTACATGGAAGATAATAAGGATAAATATATGTTATATTCATGAAATAATTTTTATTTTTATTTAATATTTATCATTATGAAGATATAATATATCATTTTTTTCTTACCTTTTCACTCATTGAAATATGACAATGTTGATCTTGTACGTGTGGACTACCGCCTTCACGAAGTGATGCGACTCTCTTTTCAACACCACACCACATGGATGATATGTATAAGTGAATTTAAAGAAATAATATGTTATTTATAAAATTATTATAATTATTTAAAGATAATATATGTCTTATATCTTTTCCATAATGATCATTGAAAATTGTTAATGTTACTTATGCGTACGTACGACCTACCATCTCCATGATTGCAAAGTACTTTATCTCTCAAAACCATATTTCATGATTGGTATTAAAAGTATAATTAATTTAAAAATGTTATAATTACTTAATTTTTATTATTCTGGATATTATGTAACTATGATCAAATTTATAGGATAAAAAATGAAAAATCAAATCATACATGAAAAACCAAGCAGTTATTACCCAAAACATGATTTGAATAATGAATTATTAATAAAAATTTAATAAAAGGTCATTAGTAAATCATATATGGTGTTATATATAAATTTATATTTATTTAATAAATTTATAATAAACTTATATTTATTATATACGAGTTTCGAACATGTATTAATTAATTCGAGACATAAGGATAGGGAAATTTGTCTCATTTTTACTTTATGTGAGACAAATTCCGTATTCACAACATGTTTCATTTATGTGGTGTATATATTTTATATTAATGTATTTTATCATGATTAAAATTAAAATTATTGGTATTTAAATATATATTTCAGGATCTCTATTTTATGGGTCTTACGGTTCAAAAGATACCAAATCGATAAGAGATTTTTGTCTCAATTTTACTTATTTAAGACATATGATTATGTTATGGACCTATATTCTTATAAGATGTGTATATAGATACCTTTAACATAAAATATCATGAATTTATTTATCCTCATGATATATTAGGTTTCATTTGATGATATTCATTCATAGGACTTACACTTCAAAGTTACCAAAGTGGTAATGATTTTATTTTACAATCTCATCATTTATCAAGATTGTTTATGATTATGTTTCTAATGATATAATATTTGGATCCATATATCAATAAACTAATTAATTTTATTATCATATGGTTACTTAATGAGAATATATGTTTTCCCTTAACTTTCCTCTCATTATGTACTCAATATTTTATTTTTTTAAGAAAAATAAGCTTTTAGGTATAAGACACCTTTTCTTCCAAAAATATGTTTTCTAAAAATGTTTTCAAAAATGTTTTTATAATAATAATAAAATTATTAATTAATGAGATTTTTTCCCATGTTTTAATTTTTATAAAATATCTTTAAAGTGACATTCCTTTCATTTCCCAAATAATGCCCGTATGAATTTTACCAAAAATGTGAAATGAATCTTTGTTTTAATGTGTACGACATGAACAAAATTTCTCACCTTTAGGACCATTATTTTATTTGAATATTACTTTATAATTTTGATGGTTATTTTAAAAGACAAGTATTTTAAAAATATTATATCTTTTTAAAATGTATTTTTCAAATAAGAAAGGATATTTTCCTCATGAAATGATTTAATGTTTTTTAAATCTTCATTTATAAATTTTTATAGTTATTTAAGAAAAGGATTTCCAAAATTATTTTAGTTTTAAAGAGTTATTTTTAATGAAAATTTATCCTCTTCAAGAAAAATTACATTTGATTTATATTAAAAAAACATTTTCTATCTAATATGATATCCTTTGATGTAACTTATGTTTTACTGGGGATATAAACCAAAAATTCCATTGTTATCCTTTCTCTGAATTATTTATAATAAAAAATATTTATAAAACACATTTATCTTCCATGGGTTATACCGTTATTGAAAACTTATAAACGTACTTCTTTTCATAGGTTATGATACAATGAAATAATGAAATCATTATAGAACCTATCTCTTTTCCACAGGTTATGATATGATGAAATATTTATGAAACCCTTTTCATTTCATGGGTTATAATATGATGATTGTTTTATAATCTTGTAGAACACATAAATTTTTTTTTAATTATTAGATGGGCAGGAACTCTATCTCCCTAAAATTAATTGGGAAATGATCTATATCTCATGAGATACACAGTATTGGAATATGGAGTGGACCTGGTTCAGTAAGGGACTTTGTCTTCTATGATGGTCTTGGGAGTGAAACTTGACTACTATGATGGGTTAGGGAGTTAAACTATTCCATTATTATATAATTTGTGTTGATCTTTGACTACTATAGAAATCATTTTCTATGCTTATGTGTATGCCAAAATTATATTTCTTATTTTTATCTTATGCTCTCATGGATCATGTTCTTTGATTTCTTTACGATTAATGTCTTATGAACTACCAATCTTTATTCCATGACTCAAGATTTATATTTTTGATATGAAGGGAATGGGTTTCAAATGTTATGCTCATTTTATCATACCCTTATGTTTATTTTATGCTTACTTATCACCCTTTTTTACCCTTATTGAGAATCTGTGCTCACCCATTCTTATGATTATATTACTCAGGTTTTGAAGAAAGGTTTTATGTAGGGTATGTTTGTGAAGAGTATGAAAGTATAATATATTTATGGGAGATTCTAAATATCTGTCACCAAATTAGAAGATTATGCTCCCAGTATATAAAGAGACTAAACTATTACAATCCTTAGGTGTGTGTTTGTGTTATGTATTGGATATTCACCTAAAAAGATGTGATATCCATGTATTAAAAGCTTGGGTATCTATAGTTGGTATCAGAGGAAATGTTTAGTTAACCTTTGGAAAATAGGATGAGGAAAATTTAGTAATATCCCTAGGGATATTTTTAAGGATATTTCTAGGGATGTCTCTAAGGATAATTATAAGTATGAGTCAAAGTATCGGAGATTGTCCTAAAATTTTGGTAAAGGATAGAGCGAGTGGTTTTCATGAAATTACATCCCTGTATAGATAATACAAGTGAATTTGGCTCTAGAACAGAGGTACCAAGGGGTAATAACACTGAAAATAGTGCATTGCGATAGACTCAATCATCACCGAGTGCACGACAATAGGCCTTGTTGCACACTTCGTATAGCACTCCCAGATAATATTCTTTAGAAATTCACAAACTCATTATGAAATATAATGAAGGATTTAAATATATAATGACTATTAATGACCTAAATTTATCCTAAGGTTTCATATACTGAAAAAAGGTGTCATGATTTAGACAACACATAAGTGATTTTTCATGATTATGTGGTTCCCCACTATTATTAGTGTCTCCCACACTATGATTTTGGTTTTAGTCTATGGATGAAACTCAAAGGAATCTTGTTAATGTTGTGTGTGAAGGAAAATGAAATGATTTTAATCCTTAGGAACAAAAAATTCTGGGAGTTGGAATGAAAAATATAGTTTTTATGCTCACACAAAGTTATCAAGCTATTAATCATGATGGACTCCCAAATGAGAAAAGGAAGAAAAACATTATGTTTAGTCCTTCAGGAGGAAACACCTGTAACACCCCAGGTAAATAAAGAATATTACATCTTTATATTTACCCATATTTGTGAATCAAACATTAATATTACTTTAAAGGGGATGCTATGCTCGATGGCGTACCCAATACGCAACAACGAGTTTCTTGGGAATCTTACGTTGCACTCTAATAATAAAATAATATTATTTTAAATGGTAGTTAACATGTAGCCGTTGTAATGGTGGGAATGTATATAAATAACTAAAATATGATTATATATGTTTTTAAATGTTTTTACATTTATCCAATAAAGGATAGAGGCTTAAAATACGGAAAGAATTCAATTTTAGGCGCATATGCCCTAGTTTTCACTAAAGGTTCACTTATCACCTTTTGATGTTGAACCATCATTAAATATAGTTTTGTTCACTCTTAAACATTATTTTGGACCAAATAAAACTCTTATTAAGAATCAGGACATCAAAATTTACTTTGTGTAAATTTTTGGTATCTTTCCGATAAAGTTCATTTTTTAATGAATAGTGTAAAATGTTGTATTTTAATTCAAGACATCTTTTTAATCTAATTTATTTATATGATTAGATTATATTTTGAATTGGTTTTAAAGTAAAATTAGAATATATTTTTACCATTAAATCCAATAGTAGTCGTTGGAATTAATTTCACTTTGAAATGAGACTTAAACCAGTGTCAATCTTTTGATACTTATTGTTTCATAAAAACACGCTATTTGCTCTGACAGTGGGAATTAATTATTAAATTAATTAATCTGACTTATATGTTTTGAATTTTGTAAAATAGACTTCATTTTTGAATTCATAATATCAAATATAGCTTATGGTAAATTTTTGGTATTTTTCTGAAAAACTTCAATTTTTGATGAATTAGTGAAACCACTAAGTGGTACTTATAAAAACGGATTTTTCCGTTTAAATGAAATTTTGCCATCTTTGTGTTTTGAATTTCAAAAATCCGACATACATGGTTGTCATTAATAAGTAAAATGTGGTTCAATGGGTTAAAAATAATTTTTTGGTGAATAGTAACTTATTAAGTTTTTAATCGCGATTAGTGGTAATTAGTGTAGTTTAAGGTAAAAATAATGCTTTAATAAAATAAGATGAGCTTGACACATGTCCTACCCTCGTTTTTTGTGTCATGGAAGAGAAAGAAAAGCCATGGGTCAACTTGAGGACCCCATGGAGCTACTTTGGTTGGGAAATGACATAAATAACTTTTTATTTAATGTAAAAGTAAAAATGACACAAACATCATATGTTTTACGAATTTTTTTTTACATGGGGTTATAAAGATCAGATTTGTGATTATAAATATTCATTGGAAAGCTAAAACGATTTCCTACATCATAGTATTTTTTTTATAATTTTTAGACAATAAATAAATTAAATTATTTATGAAATCATGATGATGCAGCGATGACCTCATTATTTAACGATTTAAATAAAATGGAAAGATAATGTAAAATATATGAACTAAACATGTCAAAAACTTATTGTATGGGTGGATTTCGAACCCTTAACACCTTATCCACGAATTGTATCAATGTGGGACCTTTTGAAACCGAAAAACATTTTCAAATAAAGTAATATTTCTTACTTTCCAAAAGTGCCCCTCCTCTCCTATTATAAAAGGCCCCCACCTCTACCTCATTTCACACACTCCTCAAGCCTTTGGCTCGGCCAAACCCTGCCCATTTACTCTCTACACATCCATCTCCTCATCCTAGAGGATTCCCTTTGGGCAGAATCCTTTCAAAGAAATCCTTTAGGCTCAAATCAAAAGGAGTTACACTTTTAAAGGTAATTCATTCTCTCATGTTCATTTGTTTTATTTTGCTTCTCCAACACCCTAAACTCTTTTTATTTATTTATTTTGTAACAACACCAGTATCTACAATATACTATGATGTTTTTATAAGATTTATTAGAGATACACTCTCACACAACTACATCAAAATGGTTAAAGAACATACGGTTTCTGTGGATGGCGAAATTCTGCCTCCCGAAATGATGATTGGTCAATACTCATTTAACACCTTCAAAGGTGGCCATTATGATGTCACTATTTTTATATATGATATATAATATGTTTATGTTTTCCTTAAGCTTCTGTTTTTTTTTATTTTGGGCATACCTTTATGGTTTCCATTATGGGTAAACGCGATATCTTCATTTAAGGAAGTGCGGACTACCGCCCCCTCAAAGTGATTTGATTCGTTAAATACCATATGTGGTATGTATAAAGGATGGAACTATGAAATTATATATGATATTATACTGGAATTATAATATACCTTTATATCATTATTATTCTATTCTATATAATACGAAATAGAAATTAAAGTAGCGTTCATGCGTACGTACGACTTACCGTCTCCATGAACGATGCATTTCATTTCTTACCTCTAAATGATTATGTAATGTTATAAATGCATGCATGTACTGGATATATATATGACATATATGATATCTACATCATGAATACAATTCTGGATATAATAAAAATTTGGCAACACGAACAACATGTAATTGTAAGAAGTCCACTTTCGACTTAAGAACCAAATATCGGCAAAACAAATATTATTAACTTAAATGATTACATAATGTTTATGACATGGTAATAAGTGATATAAAAGGAATAATTAACTTGAAAATGGTTCTTAAGGAAGTATAAATTAACTGAAGTTTATTATTCAGGATATTAAAGAACGATCGAGTCAAGTCGGACCCGAGGTAAGGGATCCTACTCCTCTCTTTCTTTTTAAGTACACACTATTATGTCATTCCTTTTAAAGCTCATCTTTCTTGTTATTGGGATGATATTTTATTTTACACTTATTTTAATTTTTATGTTCATGTGATGAGAGACCCTATTCTCTCTCATCAATCCATTTTGGAAGTTTTGAGTGGCGCCGTTAGGCTGCCGAACTTTCGTAATAGATCTAACCTCTCTCTTTCTTTTTAAGTACTCTCCTTTATGTCACTTCCTTTAAGCTCCTCTTTGTAATGTTGGGGGATGTTATTTTATATTCCTATTGTTGTACATTTTATTATAATGTGATTAGATACCCTATTTGGTCTCATCAATCCATATTCGGAAGTTTTATGTGGCGCCGTTAGGCTGCCGAGTTTTCTTAAGGGATTTTTCATCTCACTTTTATTCCCGTGAGATTTATGCTATATTTGCCACAAATTCCATTGAGTGGTGTATGTACTGCCCATTATTCTACTATTTGTGTAATACAATTTCGTTTATGAGTATTTACATCAATGATCTATTTTCCTTTTTTCATGTGGTGTATGTTTTGAAAGATACCCAAGTCGGTAAGGGAACCTTTCACCCTCCTCTTTTTTTAAAAGACTTATTTTGTTGGGTCTTTTAATTTACATATTGTTATGTTGGGATATATTCTCATATATCCTTATTGATGTAATTTTTATGTCCAAGTGATGAGATACTCTTTTTATCTCTCATCAACTCATTTTGATGTGATGTCGTTAGGCTGTCAAGGGAACTTTTTAACCCAATTTCGATTTCTTTGGGTTCAACATGTAGTCATTGAATATGTCATCCATTGAATATGTGTGAATGACCTTTTATTGTTGTACACTTAATATCCACTTATATTGGGTGTATTTATATTTGTCACACATATTTTTGAGATTGATTTGTCCTTAATTTAAGGATACCTTCTTTATAAGGGATTTCATCACATTTGACTTGTCTATTGAGGGTTCATTGTTGTTATGCACCAATTCACTCTTATATGGTGTATATACTGTCCTTTGGAGTATTATATCATGAATCCATTTATTATCATGATATTATAAAGTTCTGACTAAATGTTATTCCTCAATTATTGTATTCAAGTGTCTCTAATTTTGGTAAAACCCCTTTAACCAAAATATCGTTTTAAAATTTTTAATTATTTGTTCTTATTAATATCCATGTTTTCAAAATGGTTTTAAGGATTTATTTATATGGATATTAATGGTTTAAAATTTTAATCTTCAAGGTGGTATGGGACACTTTGATTCAAAAATCTCTTTATTAAATGTTTTAAATGGTCTTGGAAATGGTTTCTTTTTGAATGGATTCATTATTTCAATATACTAAAATGTTATATTGTGATTGAAATGTAGAAATTTTATGTTTTCTTTATGAATGTTTTATGTGACACATTTATGTTATGGTTCTTGGGCATTGTTATGAAAACGGGTGGTTCCGTGATAAACTAAGGGCGGGTGAGCCCGATATAGCTCTCCAATGCATTGGGTAACGCGATGGAGTGAAACGTTAAGGTTTCTACGAATAGATTTAGGGAATATACTGTGATGGGTATTCCAACCGTAACCAAGAGGGTTACTCCCTACGTAAGAATGTTATGAATGCCTCAAGTTACCTTTATGTCTTATGCTTTCTATGATTTATTCATGATTTGATATGCCTATGTTTTATGGGTAAATTGTGATTTCATTCTAATGTATATATGAACTCATGTTTCCTTTCCATATTTTTATAACTCTTACTGAGCTTTTTATGCTCATCCCAAGTTTTTGAAATGTTTTTCACAGGTCAAGGGAAAGGTACATGATGTGATGATAGTGTCAAGGATGTGTCAAGAAAGAATCCATGTTATATTTTAAATATGTTCCCATTGATGGGAAGAATGAATACTGTCTTTTATGTAACCACTTTGTTTAAATGTGGAATGTAATGCAAGTTTCATGATCTAATTCTCTAAAACTCTAAACCTGAAAAGATCCTCAATGTGTAATCTTGTAATAACTCAAGATTAAGTAAGGTTAAGGCTGGGGCCTTATAACACCGACCTTATTTTAGTGATTCTTCTGATCCACATGTTTTTGAGGAATGGATAAGAACCACTGAAAGTATATTTTTTATCCTCTAGTGTTCAAATCATGAGAAAGTCATTTTTTCTATCTACTATTTGGAAGGTGAAGTAGATCAATGATGAAATATTATCAAGAATATGAGGAAACATGATGAAATTGAATCCATGGATTAGGATGATTTCAAGAACTTATATTTCTATAATAAATTTCTTCATACTCATTGTATGAAGTGGAGAAGGAGTTCCTAGAGATAAAACAAAAGGATGATGAATCTTTTGGTACATAAGAGGAAAATTTTACAAGACCTACAAGGTATGATTCTTGTATTATAATCCAACTTGAAATTAAATTTTATTGATTATTTAGTATCTTGAAATGAATTCTTTGAAGGGAATTATCCATAAGAGACTTCAGTAGCTATGAAGATACTGTTTGATATTCTATCAAGGTGGAAATGGAGGTTGGGGTTATGTATTAATCTCATGGTTTTGATAATAAGAGAAAAATGGAATTCAAAGAAAATTCTAAAAACAATGGATAGAAAAAGACGAGCTTTCATTTATACTCAATTTGTAGGAAGAAACATGGATGAAGTTATCTTAAGGTAACAAGTAAATGTTTTAAGTGTGGAAGGGAAGGTCATCGGGCAATTGATTACTGAAGTGATGTGAAGAAGTTTTCTAATGATGTGAATAGAGAGAATAATGCACATAATTAACCACCCACACTTCAGTATTATGAATGAAAGGAGTATAGAAATTATGCGAATCAATGCGTCAATCCAAGGAATAATGAGGATGATATGAAAAAAAAACCTATGAAGACAAAGGACCAAGGGAAAGCTTATGAAATCATGATGTTTGAAGTAAATAATGATAATTAGGGAACAGTAATCATGTCCTCAGTTTGTAATTTCATATTTGATTTTGTATAAATTATCCTTAGGAAAATATTATTGTTTATCCTTTAGTGAAATTTCATTTTATTATCTCCTTCTACATGAATTATAGAAGAATGAAATAAAATTTTTATATTCTATCAATACAAGGTTGAACCCAATATTCCAATGGAAATGTTTTTGAATAAGATAAGAGCTTATTTAGGTAATAAAGGTAGAATTAATTTCTAGAAGCATATATGTCTCTAGGTAAGATTAACTTAAGAGTTATGGTTACCATGACGGGTTTATGAGTTTAAGGTTGATAATAAGTTAAAAGTATTTAACATGCCTATTGGAGTTTTATGTGATGGGAGTTTATCAAGATTAAAGATATTTTAATAGAAATTTATTAAAATGAAACCCTTTAGTTTTGTATGCAGTGGAAAAGTAATTTACGGAATAATACAGTTAATTTTTTTGGAAATATAATAAATGGTTATGGTAACCTTTAAGGTTTTTATTATCTATGATGTTGTGGTAATTATAGAATGTAGTAGATCACTTTATGAATTCATCACACTTTATTTCTATCAAATAATATTTATCATTGGATCCTCTTTCCAGAATATAGATTAAGGAAGTGTTAATTTTTTATGGGGGTACTATATTCAATTGTATCTGATTGGGATATGAAGTTTACATTTCCATTTTGTTGAAGTCTTAAATAAAATCTTGATACAGATTTGAGTTTTAGTATTATATATGGTCATTTTGAGGGATAAATTTAAACCCTTTAGGATATTCTAATACTGTAACACCCAAATAGTTTTTGAAATATTTATTTTCAAATTAATTTAATCTTTTTTATATTTTTTACTTCATGAAACATTGAATATAGTTTTTTTTAAAATAAAAGCACTAAGTTTGGATTGGGTTATATGCAAAACCAAGTTAATAATTAACTACACATAACATAAAGTTTAGATTTCCCTATACAGAACACTGAGGTTAGCTTACATTACATGCAAGACTGACTTTCCTCGATGGATTATGTAACACACAATGTTGAGTTTTATCGAACACAATTATATTATTAAAAATATTATTAATTAATATAATAATATATAAAGATCTATTAAGTTGAAGATTATGAATAACATTAAATAATTTATGAAAATACATGTTTGAATTCATTGTTTACAAATTATTTATAAATTAATATAAGAACCAATATAATATAAAGAGAATGTTTTTATAAAAACTACTTTTATGATCACAAAGTAATTTTATCCTAATAAATTAAATTAATTACTATTAATGAATGATATTAATTAAATATATATTTTATATATTCAATAAAATATTTTTTTACATTTATTGAATATATTTTATATGCATAAGATAAGAACAAACCTAATATTACATATAAAACCTATATTTTTAGAAAAGAATTTTTATTGATTTTAATGGATAACCTATTTTAAATCCTATATTTTTCACTTTTATTGAATTTATATTTCAAAATAAAAATTATATTTTAAATTGTAACATAAAAATCAGGTTAGGATGAATTTTTTTTATTTTTCTATGAAGTTTCATTTTAAGAAGAATAATGAAAAATACTAAATTTTAATTCAAAAATTATTTTTAATATAATTTATTTATAATGTTAAATTATATTTATAATTGGTTTTAAAGTCTATTTATATCAATTATTCCTTAACTAATCCAATTTTGGTATTTTGTATCAATTTCACTTTGATATAAGATTTAAAAACTTAGCAAACATTTGAACAGTTTTACTTTAAAAACCTTTGTTGTCATCCCATCTGTGGAATTAATATTAAATTAATTAAGACCACATATGTGATTGTAATTTAAAAAAATAGATTCCATATTTGTAATAATAAAAATTTATAATTTATAATAAGGTCAAATTATTATTTTTATCAAAAAAAGATTAGTGAATTTAATTAAAATTAATTACAATGATTAAGAGGAAAATTAGCTAAAAAATGGACAAAACCTTAAACTTAAGGGCCATAATGACCTATTTTTTTTCTAAAATACATTATTAGTTTATATTTAGACCCTATCCTCACTTTTATTTAATTTATATTATTATTGGAGCCACTTTACATGGGAAAAAGTGTATAGAATTCCCTTTTCCAAAATTTACAAGAATACAACTTGTCTTCCACCATAAAAAAGCACTCACGCCTCCCACTTATTCACACCTATCAAGCCATTTTTGTCACCCAAAATATGAAAAAATAATCTCCCAACATAGCTATATTCCTTATAGAATATTTAATTTGGGAAGAAATCCAATCAAGGAAGCCCTTTGGTGCAAACCAAAAGGAGGTACCCAAAGAAGAGGCAACATCCTTCCTCAAGTTCCTTTGTTTTATTTTCATTCTCCACCACCTAAATTATTAATATTAAATTATTATATTATAAAAATTACCATAAATATATTTATCTTTTGTTATTATAATGGTTATAATTTTAGTTACACACACTTATATCTAATGGGTAATGAACTTACTGTTATTGTGTATAGAGAACTACCGCCTCACGAAACGATGTTGTTCACTTTTCCTTTACCACCTATCATGGTTGGTAATTATGACGGGAACTATATTTTTATATATTATATATTATATTTATTATTTATTTATTCTTCTATAATTATTATATAACACATACCATAATGATTTCCATTTTGTGTAAGTATGATAATTTGGTTCAGGGATGTGTGGACTACCGCCTCCTCAAAGCGATGTGATTCATTCAAACCTTACATGGAATGTATTAAGGAAGTTTTTAGTGAATGTATGTGATATATATTAAATAATAATTCTTATGGAATTATAATATGAACACACACATTTCATTTAATTTCTTTCTTTCAATACGACAATAAAATGGAAACAACATTCATGCGTACGTATGGCCTGCCATCTCCATGAATGCTATATTCTATTTCATAATTCTATCTTATATAGATTATTATAAATAAAAATATAATAAAAATATATTATATTTAAACCATGTTTTACATTATTTAAATAAGTAAATTATGATCTAAGTAATAGGATCAAGAACAATAAGTCAAAACATATATGAAAAATAAAGCAGATATTACCCAAAACATAACATTAACATGAAGTTGTTAATAAAGGGGTAATATAAAGTAATAAAATAATAATAATATATGGTATTAGATAAGATAATATGGTTATATATTATATTTATAAAAAACTTATATTTATTATACATTATTTTTGAATGTGTACAAAGAAAATCAAGACTTAAGGTAAGGGAATTTTATCTCACTTTTTATTTCTGTGAGATACATGCCTTATTCACCACTCATTTATTTTGTGTGGTATTTATAATACATATAGATGTATTATATTATTATTATAATTAAATTTATTTTTATATACATATAAATTTTATTATATTTCTTTCATGGGGTCTATGTTTCAAAATTTATCAAACCGGTAATGTAATTTTGTCTCAATTTTCCTTCTTGGAGACACATGTCTTGTTATGCACCTATATTTTTATATGAGGTGTATATATTGAATTTGACATGTTATATCATGATTATAATTCTTTTAATTATATGTTAATATTTATTTAATTTTATTATTTCCATTTTATTATGATTCAATTTTACCAAAGTGGTAATGGTTTATAGTTACAATCTCATCATTTATCGAAATTATTTATGATTATTCTTCCATTGTTGAAATATTATGATCCATATATTAAGAAATCTCATGAATTTTATTACATGATATTTATTCAAGTTATATAAAAGTAATGGTACCATTTTTACACTCTTTGGTAGTTAATATAATTAATATTTTTTTTATAAAAATCAGACTTTATTTCTCCTTTTAGTAAAAAATCTGCGCTATTTCAAAAACCATGTTTTTAATTTTTTTTTAATGATGATATTTTAAGATCATTTAAAAAAATGTATTTTAAATATGTTTTATGGTTTTCAAGGAATCCATTATAAATTTTCAATTTGTTTTCAATGAAATCATTTTCAAATCATTTTCAAGATTCTTTAATATGTTTTCAAAGGAAAAGGTTTTGAAAAGGCTTTATGTTTTAAAAATAAATCTTCAAAGAAGAAAGGATATTTTCCTCAAGAAATGGTTTTAAAGGATATTTCCAAATTATTTTCCATATAATATTACATCCATTTGTGTTACTGATGACTTTATAGAAAATGATCCAAAGGGTCTATTCATATTATTTTTCTGAATGGTTTATGTTTTGATGTCATGATGTTTATAAAATTAATTTCTCTTTCATAGGTTATATGATTATAAACCCACTTATTTTAATGGGTTATTCTTTGATAAAATGATTATTAAACCTATACCTTTTCCATAGGTTATGATTTTATGAAATGTTAATGATACCAATTTCATTTCATGGGTCATGATATGATGAATGTTTTGTTATCTTTTGGCACATTCATGTATGATTTAATTATATGATGGGTGGGACCTATATCTACATAAAATTCATTGGGTAATGATAAATGTTTTATGATATTAATAAGGTTCATGGGAGGGAATCCCAATCCCAAAACAAGAGGGAATCTTAAGGCCAAAACAAGATGGTACATGAGAGGGAATCCCAATCCCGAAACAAGAGGGTATGTGGGAGGGTATCCCAGGCTTGAAAGAAGAGGGTACACAGAAGGGAATCCCATGCCCAAAATAATAGGGTACTTTGGAGGTAATACCAAGCATGAAGTAGTTACACAGGTTATTAGGCCAATCCTAACATGTTATGAAGGTCTTGGTAGGTATCCTGTACAAAGGATTTTTTATGTTTATGTGTATGCCACAAATTACATGTCTTATTCCTATGTTATGTTATCATAGATTATGCTTTTGTTTCCCTTATGATTAATGTCTCATGGACTACCAATATTTATTCTATGACTTATGTATATGATCTTTAAAAGTTATTCTCATACCCTTATACTCATGTTACGCTTATGTATATCCTTTGTTTACCATTACCGAGTATCCAAGATCAATACTTTCTTATGTTACCTTTCCCCAGGTTATGAAGAAAGGTATTACGTATAATTACTAGAGGCAGAGATCTTTCTGTGAATCATTGAATAACTTTCAATGAGTTTGAATATTTTTGTTCCATGTTTCCAAATACACTAAACTATTACATTCATCAGACATGTATTTCTATAGTTCGATGAATATTTATCTAAAATAATGTAATATCTATGTATGTTAAGCCTGGGTCACTATAGTTAGTATCAAAGGAAAGGTTTATTCAACCTTTGGAAACTATGATGATAAAAGTTTAGTGTTATCCCTAGGAATATTTCTAAGGATATGTCTTGGGATGTCTCTAAGGATAAGTCTAAGGATAAGTAAATGTATAGGAAAATGTCGTAGAATTTTGGTAAAGGAGAGAGTGAGTGGTTTTGTAGAAATACATCCCTGTATGGATACTAATAGTGAATATGGATCTAGAATAAATGTACCTAAGGGTAAAACTTAAAAAATGTGCATTGGACCTAACTCAAGTGTAACTTCGTACATGATAATGAGCCTTACTTCACACCTAGTTTGATACTTCTATGAGATATGCATTGGGAATTCACACTATTTATGAACCATCATGAAGGATTTAAGTAGAAGATGACTATGAATAACCTAGGATAAACTTAAGGTGTTATATATTAAAGAAGTAGGAGTTATTTAGACATCATATAATTAGTTTTTCAATATTATGAGATTCCCCACTATGATGATTGTTTCTTACTCTATGATTTTTGGTTTTAGTCAATGAATAGATACTGAAAGAAACTATGTTAAAGGGGGATGAAATGGAAAATGCAATGATTTTAATCATGAGAAACTAAATTTTATGGGATATGGAATGAAAACCACATTGTTATTCTCACAAAAATTTATCATGCTATGAATCTTGTTTAGATTACCAATGAGGAAAGGAGGGAACAATGTTCCGTTGAGTACTTTATGAGGAAACATTTTTCTTTTTTCTACATTTCTTCTAATCCAATTATGTTTGGACAATGGATCAATACTACTAAAATAATATTCTCTGTTATTCAGTGTTCGGAACATGAGAAATTAATTCTGGATATTTATCATTTAGAAGGTGAAGATGAAAAATGATGGACCCTAATCAAGAACACAATGAAACAAGATGAAATTGAATCCATGGATTGGGATGAGTTTAAAAACTTATTCTTTAATAAGTATATTCCTTGTGTTCTTCATATAAATATTGAAAAATAATTCATAGATATTAAGCACAAGGAAGATGGATCAGTTGGTTCCTATAAAGCAAATTTTAAAACGCTTATGAGGAACTCTTTAGGTATTATCATCCAACCTGAAAGAAAAATTGATTGATTATTTGGTGTCCTGAATCCTAGTATTTGAAAGGCCTTGTCTATAATAGGATTTTTTTAGCTACGAAGATGTTGTTCATTGTGCTATTAAGGTAAAAATGGAGGTTAGAATTGCATATAAATCTCATGGTGTTTACAAGAAAAGGAAGATGGAGTTCAATATAAAATATAACAACCATGGAGAAAAAAATTAGCCTTCTATTATGCATAAATTTCGGGAAGAAACATGGAGGTATTTGTTTTAAGGGGAATACTAAATGTTTTAAGTATGTAAGGTAAGGTCATCAAGTTGTTGAGTGTATAATTAATGGGAAGAAGTTAGACAATAATGAGAATAATGAGAAATCCCCACAGAATGCAACTCCCGCACTTTAGTGTTTCGATTTCATAGAGTTTTACATTATGCTAACAATTGTCCAAATCCATGGAATAATGTTTATGGTAATCCACAAAAACCTCAGTGGAAAAAGGAAAAAGGGAAAGCGTTTTCAATCACAATGGATAAAGTGAATCATGATAATTAGAGAACACTTATCCTACCCTTCTTAGTTTGTAATTTTATGTTTGATTTTGTATGATTATTCTCTTTGAAAATATTATTGTTCATCCTTTAGTGAATATTCATGTGATTATCTCCCTCTACATGGATTATGGATTAATAAAATCACATTTTATATACTATCAGTACAAGGATGAACCCAAGTTTCCAATGAAAACATTTTGGTATAAGATAATATATTATTTAATGAATAAAGGGTGAATTATAGTTTGTAAGGGTTACAAGTTTGACCATTTATGTAATGGTTTATGCTAAACTTTAAATGAATTTTATAGATTGAAGTATTGATCGCACTAAAATTCATTGTTTTATTTCACCCTTACACCATTGTATTAAACTAGTTTTGTATTGTAAATTCCAAATATAATATCAAATTACCCTTTATATTTTATTCCATTATTTAATATTTATCACTGTTAAAAGTTTAAATTATACTTGTTTTTATATTTTCATTGTAGGAGGAGGTGATTTGGAGGCCCTATAGATGATCCAGAGAGAAAATGGGCCAAATTTCATGGAAGCCCAAGGACACCTCTCCACTGTTTTTCACATTGATAGAAATAAGTGCATTAAAATGGATTCAATTTTTGTGGGACGATCAAAAAGTTTATTTTATTCAACTCATATCAAGAAATAGAAGCCCAATTCGTTCATATGGTGGTCCATCTGAACCAATCTATCCAGGGTATACAATATGCATGAATTAAAAAGTTAGGTTAGATATTTTAAAAATATCTCCCAATCCATATTTCTAATGTTTTAAGAATTTGATAGGGATACATTCAATAAACATACCAACAACTCTCCTCATTTTTCCAAGTCGTGATATTGTACATTTACTTTTCCAAAACTAAGACACAATTAGTATCTAGAAAAATGTGTTCAAAAAAACATTTCCCCTTTTGTCTATAAAAGGAAACCATGGGAACCTCATTTAAAAGTTCAAACTAGAAGGAAAGATCTACCAATTTTCTATTCCATAGGAGTCCTCTATTCATCCTATAATCTATGGAGTCCCTTATCCTCATAGGGGTATCAAGGATGAAGAAGTAGTTCCACCAGACTTTCCTCCTTCTCTCAATGTTGGGATAAATGATGGGCGTTCATTACGAGGGAGCTACACATATTGTAAAGGGATTTATGACACTTGTGATACTTTTGTATTATGAATTTTGGGTTTGAAAACATTTAATTTAGAGTTATCTTCCTATGATTCATGTTTTTATTCTTTGAATTATTAAATCGAATAGAATGCTCTTTACTTTTAACCAATCTGTGTGATGTCTTTAGTGCATGAATTGTGTTGTTCCGATTGGACAAAACAATAATCCTTTTCTTCCCCAATTATTAGAGATTTAAAATTTATTTGGAAGTTATTATACCATACATGAGATCTGGACCTTGTCTATATGATTGTTATGTCAAGGTTTGGATCAACATTCTTTGATATAAAATCTTAGGAAGTAATCAGGATTCCGATTAATTTTAACCAAAGACTTACATAAAACCCTAATTAATATCCAAGAACGATGAACTTGATATTTTTGTAGTGAACTCACAACGAATCCTTTGTCTTATATTTTTGAAAATCCACTTGGTTCTTCAACTATTAAACTCTTTAAATTGTGTTATTTTCTTTAAACTGTTTTCAAAACAACCCCCTCTTTTAGTAATATTTATTAAGAATACACACTCAAAACCTATCAACGATCCTTGAGAGACGATGTAGGGTCTTACCTAGAATATTTAATCATCTTTAAATCATAATAAATCTGATGTTTCACAACAACATGCTCAAAGTTTGGCACCGTTGCTGGGGAACACTTTTGTTTTTAGTTTGTGTTTTTATAAAAGTACTATCTATTTTGTATGTATTTTTTCACTTTTTTATTCCTTCATTTTTTAAATTTGATTATTAAAATAATCCTTTTATAGGCCTTTTACATGATGTGATCTTCATTGGAGGAACTACTTCCATTTGAATAAGAACCAAATAAGTTCTTAAGTCCTCGAAACCAAGAAGCACCAAACAATCTATTGAAGGAGGACACACAAAACATCAGAATGCTTATTGATCCTTCCTCTTATTCTTCTGGAACCAACATCAAAAATAAAATGAACTCGCATAACATGGATAAAAATAACTAGACATTAAAAGAACTAACCTCGCTCGATGATGATATCCAAACCACTTATATTCAATTACAATGTGAGGTACCCAATTTTGAAATTAAATCCGTTTTAATTCATTTATTACCAAGATTCCATGGAATCACAAGATAAGATCCACATAAGAACTTAAATAATAATTTCATACTGTGTGTTCTACATTAAAACATGAAAATGTGGATGAATAATAAGTAAATCTTAGTTTATTCCCATTTTCACTAAAAGACACTGCAAAGGGTTTTCTATATTATATTAATTCACTAATTAGAGGTTGGCTGGACATGAAACATTTTTTATTAAAAAATACATCCCAGCCTCTAGAACCGAAACAACAACAAAATAAATATGTGGGGTAGAAAACATCAAGGGGAAATGCTTCATGAATACTGGGAACAATTTAAAATTCTTTGTTCACATTTTCCCACACCACCAAATAGGTGATCAAGTTTTAATACCATATTTTTAGGAAGGTTTAATTCCTATTGATTGAAATATGATTGATGCTGCTGTAGGTGGTGTGATAGTTTATAAGACCCCAATTGATGTAAGAATTCTAATTGAGAAAATAGCACAAAATACACAACAAATTGGTTTGTGGTCTAGTGTACCCATTCAAGGTGTCCATGAGGTGTAGAGTAGTGAATTTGAGATGAAGGTGTACATAAAGTTTGAAGAGGTAAGTACCCTTGTTCGACAACTTTCTCTTTCCCAAGGTAAATCCCAACCTCCTCCTCTCATCCAATGTAGTATATGTTCTTCTAAAACCCACTATTCTGACCAATATCTCTAACTAAGAGAAACTTATGAGAGTTGGGAGGTGATATTTCTAGGTCACCCCTATAACTAACCCTTTAGGAAAGAACCTTACTTTCCATCAAACCTTGGGTGGAAAGACAACCAAGCCTATATGTAAGGGGGGTATCCAAACCATAATCAACAATAATGGAACCAACAAGGGCATATTATTCACCCAACACCACCCAAAAATCATCAACCACCCCAATGGTCTTTCCAACACCCCCTCAAAAAGTCAAGCCTAGCCTAGAAGACATGATGAAACAAATAGATGCCAAAAATCTCTAGTTCCAACAGACCACACAATCGGCAATTCAAGACCTTCAAAACCAGGCGGGACAATTGGAAAATACCATCAGTGAGATTAATATTCAAGGTTCTAGATAAATACCATCCCATCATATTGTTAATCCAAAAGAAAAAGGTAATGCTTGTTAAATCACACTTCAAATTGGTAAAGAAGTTTCTGCATCCAACGATTCTAACCAATAGGTATGTCCCTCCTTAAAATTATTTTTCCCAACCCTCAAATGTTTCAAGCAAAGAAAAACAAGACAAAAAGGGTAATCAAATTATCATTGAGGATTCCCATGAACAATCCATTCCTCTTCATTTCCCTCAAAGACTCACTAAATCTAAGAAAATTTTTGATAATGAGATTGATAAAGAAATAATGGACACATTTAAAAATGTTCAAGTTAAAATTCCTTTACTGGATGTAGTTAAAAAGATTCCTCATTACACAAAATTTCTTAAAGAACTTTGCACCCATAGACAAAGGTTGAAGGGGAATAAGAGATTCAACCTAGGAAGGATTGTCTCGAACTTGATTCAACCAAAAATTCCAACCAAATGTAAGGATCTGAGAACTTTCACGATACCTTTCACCAAAGGGGAGACATTATTTTCACATGCTATGCTAGATTTAGGTGCATCAATTAATGTAATGCCTTAATCTATGTAGACTTCTCTGAAGGTTGGGGAGATTCAACCCATAAAGACCTAATTTTTTTCCATATATATATTTTAAATTATTTGGGATTATTACAAGTCTGAAAAAATTGACGGCATGTGATTCAGAGTCTCAGACAGCCCGAAATGGAATTTTGAACTTTATTTATGGTATGCTCAGTAAACATGTGAGAGGTGATTTTTATCTTTAGAACTAGTGATTAGATTAAAAATATGAGGGCACCGTTGAATCCACAGCACCGATATTCGCTTAGGCAATGCTTAACTATGACCTATAAGGGTCGAACGAAAAAGTTAATTTTTGGACTTTACAAAAAAATAAAATAAAATAACTCCATGAGTTATTTTATTTTGTTTCAACTGTTGAGTGTTGGTGGTGAGACCAAATTGTATCTTCAGGATAGAATGGGAGTCATTTAATAAAATGACCTTTGGTTATATAATCACGATGCTCATAGGTTTTAATGGAACATTCAATGCGGTTCATTAATGAACCAAATTAATGAAACACAATGAGGGAGGTTCTTTTCCCCTTATTTAAACAAATATTTGGCATGGGATTTGGATACCCATGAGAGGAACATCTAATGAAATTCCAGGGATGTCTTCCTCCAATGAAGAATGAATATTTGATGATTCCATTAAGGTTTCGAACCAAACATCGATGGGCGACGACGAATGCCGACACACACCTTCGAACAACAGATTATCCTCCTTCGTCTTCAGTGAATCCAATGTATTCGAGGTAGGGGGTTTAAATTTTATTATGCATTTAAATGATTTTCCCTCTCTGATCTTGATTAATATGAAGAACGTGGATCAACCAACTAACAGGTTGATTCATGACTCATTCATTTTTGAGGGAGGTTGTCGCAAGAATTTATTTTGGGGTTTTATTAAATCTTATAATGATTTTTATTTCACCCACATGTTATAATGCTAACAAGGAGGGTGTGGGCCAATCTTAACAAGGCCCATACCCTTTTCTAAACTTGTTCTTGATGCGTTATTCATGGGTGAATGGTCAACTTTTTGGCAACGCATAACCGAGGGCCACGTAGTGAAGGTGGCATCCCGGGAGGCCCATAGGCACAAACAGAAAGAGAATCAGACCACCAAAGCTTCACCAATAGTTTGTGGAAGCTCCAGCAGCATGGTAGTGCCGACGAATAGCAGATGTGGAACCTGCAAGCACCACAGTGGATAGGGGCGGCCGACCGATGTCGGTCGCATTGAAGGCAGGAAACGCGCCACCATGGCGCGCCGCGGAGGAGAGGCTGCGGCTCCGGCCGCGACATAGGTGGATCTGGACCGTGGGTACCACCCTAGACAGGTCTACAGGACCAGTAAACTGAGGGGGCGGTGCGAGATTGACACCACCAATTGAAGATCGAACAGACTTTGTCCGTTCGGTGGGGAGTTGTGTCTGCGCCCAACTAGCGGGCCACGCCCAACAGGTGGACCGAACCGGGTCTAGCTGGTCCGGGCTGGGTTTAGCCAGTATGGTCTGGGCCCAGCCGGTTTGGTCTAGGTGGGGTCGGGCCCAGGTCGATCTAGACTAGGTTGGGTCGGGTCGGTCCCACCGGGTCGGACCGGACCCAGACCCATTTCAATCCAGTTTTGCTAAAAGGGTCATGTCTCTTAAACTGAACGTCTGTTTGATGAACCGTTTGCAACGCTGGAACACTTAGGACAAGGAGATCCTTTTGAGATAATCTAATTGAGTTTCGGAGAAATTCTGAGTACGAACGGGTTGGAATGAACCCAAATCCAACCAGGCCGTCGACACTAAATTGCCTATAACTTACAGATCGGATGCCCGATTGACGCGATGTCTGTTGAGTTGGAACCCTTATGGCATGTCAGTTCTTCAAGTTACTTCTTATTTATACTTTTTGTAGGTTGAGGTATGAACGATTTCTTGACAAGTTGATTCTCTTGGAATCAATCATGCTAAGTGCAAGAATCCATTGGCTGGCTATGACGTGAAGAATGAATAGTGATCATGTGTGGGTCAGTATCTATCGATCCTTTGTGGGTTGGAACTCAGTGATCCTGTGTGGGTCAACTCTCAGTGATCCCCTATGGGTCAACGCTCAGTGATCCTATGTGGGTCAGCGCCTAGCGATCTTGTGTGGGTTAGTAGCAGAGTCTCTCGAAAGATTAAGATGATCGAGCTTTATGACTAATCATATGTACTTTTGAACTTAAGTTATACATTGTGTAAGCTGTATTTTTCTTTTTTCATTGTGAATGAGATCATTCCTTGTGGGTTTTTCTTTGTGGAATTCTGAGAGACCATCGGGGGTCTCAGGGTCCATACTAAGTATTGGTATACTCACCCCTACACGGGATTTACCCACACCTTTTTGTGTCTTGTGCAGACGATAGGAAGCTTTAAACGTGACTTGATATCCAGGACTAGATGGTGTACGGAGGTGACCGGTTGGTGTAGTGAGCCACAAAGATGAGATGTACCTACCCCTTAGGTAGGATCCTTAGAAGATGACCTTAGGAGATACTTTTTCCTTTTTCTGTACTTTCTATCCGATTAGGCATGTATACTGGCCCCTTTTCCTTCAATACTTACTTTTACCTTCAAAATTTATACCATGTGGTTTGATATCGTTGTATACCTAGTCTATGTGTGTAGAGGTTTTGAGTCAATGCCTTTAATTTTTAGGGATAAGCCTTTTTGGTGCTAAACTCTACCCCCTGGTTTATAGAAGGCAGGCTTGGGGTAGTTACAACACAGGCCCTGGGGGGCAGGTCGTGACAAAACTGACATGTATTATTGTGAAACTTGCCAAATAGAGCAAAACATACCCATCAAGAGTGGTCGAGGATGTCCTCGTAAAAGTGAAGAATCTCATCTTCCTCACCTACTTATATATTCTTGAGATGGAAGATACCCTAACCCAAGGACACATCCCTCTCATGCTTGGGAGGACATTCCAAAAGATAGAAAATATGATCATAAATGTTCATAATGTTACGCTATACATGGAGTTTAGTGGAGAAAATGTGAGTTTTAACATCCTTAATTCTATGAAACACCCTGTTGAAGAGAACTCCACTCTTCATGTCTATTTGATGGAAGTGCTCTCTAATGATACACACACACACAAAATTCTCTCCTAGATGTAGTCTATAATTCATTTTACTCTTCTTCACCATTAGATGATTTGAGTTTTGAATCATGTTTTGATTATTGTGTGGGTTCATAAAAATGTAAATTTTGTTCTTTAATTTATGAGTGTGTTCATTATGAGGTACCCATGACCGTCAATGATTTTGTAAATCTCATTTCCATAGATTATATTCCCTTAGAGAATAAACATAAGAAGATAGATAGTTTCATGGACCTCACACCCCCTAAATCCCCTCCATAAATCCAAAAACCACCTATGTTGGAACTAAAACCACTTCCATCTAATTAAAATTATGACTATCTTGAGGGTATTGACCAATTTACCATCATTATTTCCCACAATCTCTCTCCACAAAAGGAATCAAAACTGCTCGACCTTTTAAGAGAGTGTAAAATGGAAATATGATGGACATTGGATAATATTCCTAGGCCTAGACCATATATTTTTATGCACCATATACTTATATATGATGAGGATAAGTCTATAAGGAAAGCTCAATGCTGGTTAAATCCCAATCTCCTTAAAGTGGTAAAATTGGAAGTCAGTAAATTAATTTATACTGGGATAATTTATCATATATCTGATGGTAAATGGTTTAGCATAGTGAAAATTGTACCTAAAAAAATTGGAATAATGGTTATGTTAAATGAAAGGAATGAATTGGTTCCATCATATATACAAAACAGTTGGCGAGTCTATATTGACCATCATCAACTAAATAAAGCCACACAAAAGGAACACTTTCCTCTATGTTTCATTGACCAAATGTTAGAAAGATTGGCTGGTAAGTCCCATTATTATTTCCATGATTGATATTTAGGTTATTTCCAAATCCATATAGCCCCTAAATATCAAGAAAATATATCCTTTACCTATCCATTCAACACATTTTTATACAGAAGGATTCCTTTTGTTCTATGTAATGCTCATGGTACTTTTCAACAATGTATATTGAGTATTTTTTCTAAGTACTTTTAGAATTTTATGGAAGTTTTTATGGCTTATTTCAAAGTTTATGTCACTTATTTTTATGAATGTTTGGAACACCCAGGTTCTATCCTCTTTCATTGCATTAATAAAGATCTCGTATTAAATTACAAGAAATTCCATTTCATAGTTGAATGAGGGATAGTTCTTGGGAATGTTATTTAAAATGAATGAATTCAAGTGGATAGATAAAAAATTGAATTAATTTCATCCCTTCCATATCCAAAATTTGTTTGTGAGGTGTGATATATCTGGGGTTATGCTGGTTTTTACCACCGATTCATTAAAAAATTTATTAAGACCGCACTTCCCATGTCTCGATTATTGCAAAAGGATTTTGAATTGTTTTTTATAAAAATTGTGAGGATGATTTTAATTAACTAAAAAGGAGTCTCAAATGACCTCCCATCATCCAACCACCAAGGTGAGATATCCCCTTTGAACATATGTGTGATGCCTCTAAACTTTGTAGTTGGGGAAGTTTTATCACAAATGGTTGATAAGTATCCTCATGCCATTGTCTATGCCTCACGTACTGTTGACCCTGCCCAAGTAAACTACACCACCACTAAAAATAACTCCTTTATATTTTGTTTTCCTTGGAAAAATTATGTTCATATATTATTGGGTAAAAAATAATTTTGTTTTCTAATAATGTTGCCCTTTGTTTTCTCTTAAAAAAATCTAAATCTAAGCCCCACCTTATTCGGTGGATGCTTCTTCTCCAGGGGTTTGACCTTGAGCTTAATGGTAATATAGGAGTGTAAAATGTTATAGCTAACCACATTAGCAGGATTTCCCAACCATTAGACCACCATGTTGACTCATCTCTTCCCATTGGATAATTCTATCCTCATGAGAACCTTTGTGATATAGTCCAACTTACCCCTTGGTATGCAGATCTTATGAACTTTTTGGTAGCATCTAGAGTCCCCATTGATTTTAGAACTTCACAATCCCAAAGACTTAGTCATGAGTCATGATAGTAAATTTGGTATGATCCATAGCTATGGATAAATTATAGTGACCAGGTTGTTTGTAGGTGTGTCCCTGATCATGAGTTTCATTCTGTCCTTAGGTTTTGTCCCACTTTGGCCTGTGGGGGACACTTTAGCTTTCAGCCTACATCTTGAAAGGTCCTTAACTATGGAATTTATTGGCCTACATTGTTTAGGGATTATCATCTAGTTTTAGTTCATGAAAAAGATGTTAATTCATAGGGAATATCTCAAAGAGGAATGAAATTCCCCAACAACCCATGTTATTTATTGAGATCTTTGATGCATGGGACATTGACTTCATGTGACCTTCTCCAAATTAATTTGGTTTTGTTTAAATATTATTAGATGTTTAATATCTTTAAAAATGGGTGGAATGAAAATACACATAGACTAATGACTCTCGAGTGGTTGTTGATTTTGTGAGGTCCCAAATTTTCAGTAGGTTTTGCTTGCCTAGATTCATCATTAGTGACTAGGGTTCACTTTTTTGCAACCATAACAAGAAAAAATTTCTCCGTAAGTATGGTTTTATTCATAAAGTCTCCACTTCATATCAACCCCAAATTAATGGAAAAGAAGAAATATAAAATCAGAAAATTAAGAGAATCTTGATAAAAAGTACAAACCAATTGGAAAGATTGGAGTTTACACTTGAATGATGCACTTTGGGAATACCGTACAGATTTTAAAACCATGATCATAATGTCACCATAGAGTATTATGTTTGTAAAGGCATGTCACCTCTTGGTAGAGGTAGATAGCTATGCATATTTGGCTGTCAAACAATTTAATATGAATCTATTAGATGCATGTGAGAAAAGGAAGTTGCAAATTCTGGAGCTAGTGGAAATGTGGAGAGATTCATATGAGAACTCTAGGGTTTATAAGGAGTGAACCAAGGATGAACAGAACCATCTCATCCTTCATCTTCAGTTCCATATTGGGTAGAAGGTACTTCTCTACAATTCAAGGCTAAAGTTGTATCTAGGAAATCTTCGTTCCCACAGGTTTGGACCATACACTATTACTAATTTCTCTCAATTTGGTGTTGTTTAGGTTCAAAATAAAGAAACCCAGCAAACCTTCACTATCAATGGGCAGAAGCTGAAGCACTTCCACAAAGCCATTTCAGAGTCCCCAATAGAGGAACTCCAAGTTCAAGAAGCAGTCTATGAATGACACCCACTGAGTTTTATCCTTCCTCCCCACATTCTATTTTATTATAGTGATAACACCACACACTTTAGGTGTGGGGGGATGGGTATATTATTGGGTTAGTTAGTAATTTTTATCATTTTTATTTATTTTTTTATTTTTTTATTGTTTTATAGTATTTTCACTTAACCCTTTGTTTTTCCCCTCACTTTTTTGGTGAAAGGTTAAATTTTTTACACACGTTATCATGAAAAATGAAACCCACTTAATCATGAAAGTTATTGAAAATGCCTAAGGAATTTTTGTATTTCATATTGTTATAAAATTCAATTTTTTTTGATAAAATGTGCATTTTAGTAAGAATTCAATACTATGGTGTGACTTTCTTTTGAAATTTGGTTCTTTGTTAGTGATATAAATGGTTGTATCATTTTGAAACCTTTGAGAAGAATAGTACCATTTATGCAAGTAGTTTAAGGGAAAATTGTGTCACTTAACTTCTTCAAAAAACTTTTCACCGAACCATAAAGTGTGAAAATATATTAATTAATATAAGTTAAATATAATTTAGGTAATTTTTTTCTACATTAAAAAATGATTCTTCCATAGATTCATTCCTTATCCGATCTATTTCATTACTGTACCAGATTGACCTATGTGTGTGTACCTACTATCTGACTGTTGTACAACCTCAAAAAAATAAAAATAAAAAAGGGTTGTATATTGGGTAGTTAAAAACCCACCCTTACTTGAATTTTGATCTTGTTATAACTATTATAATTAGTGTCATGAGTTTATCAAACAAGGGTTGAGAGAAGAGTGTGAGATTCGTTCCAAGTGAAACTTTTGAAAAAAAAAATAATAAATGAGGGGAGTGATGAAATGTACAACATATGGGGATATTTAGGTCAAGAGATTATGGTTTGAATTTTGGGAATGATTATGTGAGTGGGTATTTAAATTTTATTGAAAAGAATGTAGGGCTGGTTCGATGGGAATGATCATGTAAGTAGAAAATTTTTAAAATAACTTATATTTACTTGATATAAAGTGGAAAGAATAACATGAAATGGTTGTCACACACACACGTAGAGAATTAGTGACATGATTAACTTTTGAATTATTTTCTTCGATTGGTATCACATATCTCTTGGAATTTCATTATGACATAATTTTTGAGACATCTTTTTCCATGATCACTAAGAACAACTCCTCAGTGTGATTTTTTCTATGATCACATTTCTATCAAGAATTAAATTTTAATTGAATGTTAAATATTTATAATGTTTTAAATATATAAATGAATAATTTTTAAAAATATGACTTTTCCAAGGAGTGTAAATATTTAGGTTTGGGGGTGTGATCACACTGCGATTCTCTATATTATTTCACCCTTACACCATTGTGTTAAACTAACTTTGTATTATAAATTCCAAAAATAATATCAAATTACACATCATTTTTTTCCTATTATTTCATATTTATCACTATTAAAATGGAAAATTATACTTGTTTTTATATTTTCATTGTGGGTGGAGGTGATTTGGAGGCCTCAGAGACGATCCAAAAGGAAAATGAGCCAAACTTCATGGAAGCCCAAGGACACCTGTCCACTATTTTTCACATTACGAGAAATCCATAGATTTAAATGGGATGAAATTTTGTGTGTAGATTAGAAAATTAATGGGATTAAAATAATCTCTAGAAACAGAAGCCTAATCTATCTATATGGTGTCCCATCCGAACCAATCTGTCGAGGGGAAAAAATCTAATCGAATTCAAAAGTTAGGTTCGGCATTTTGACAATATATTTCAATCTAGATGTACAATGGCTTCCAAATTTTATAGAGAGATAGTAAAGAGGCATAAAAAAACTCTCCCTATTTTTCAAAGTCATGATATGACCATTTAATTATCTAAAAACGAGATACAAGTGATATCTAGAAAATTAGGTTCCCAAAACTACTTACCCTTTTGGCTATAAAAGGGAACCATGGGAACCTCATTTTCAAGTTCAAACCAAAAGCCAAGATCTAACAATATGGAGTTTTATAAGAGTACTATATTAATCCTAGAAGTTCTGTAGGCTCCTATCCTCATAGGGGGGTTAATGATGAATAAGGAGTTTCACCTAACTTTCCTCCTCCTCTCGATGTTGGGCTAAATGGTGGGCGTTCATTGTGAGGGAGCTACACATCTTGTAAAGGGAGCTCTAGAAATTGTAATACTACTGGTATGATGTATTTCAGGTTTGAAAAAAATTTCATTTAGATTTATATTACTTCAATTTTTGTTTGAATTATTTATTTGATTGAATCTAATGGAATGCTCTTTACATTTAACCGATTGGTGTGAAGCCTTGAGTGCGTGATTTGTATTGTTCCAATTGGAAAACACACAATTCCTTTTCTTCCCCACTTATTAGAGATTTCAATTTGATTTGGAATTTATTATACCGTTCATGATATTTGGACCTTGGATATATGATTGTTATGTCAAGGTTTGTCTCAACATGCTATGATATAAAATCTTGGGAAGTAATCAGGATTCCGATTAATTTAAACAAAGACTTACATCAAACCCTAATTAATCTCTAAGAATGATACACTTGAAATTTGTGTGGTAAACTCACAATGAAACCATTTTCTCATATGTTTCAAAATCCACTTAGTTCTTCAACTATTAAATTCTTTAAATTATGTTATATTCTTTAATTTTTTTTCAAAAAAACCCACTCTTTTATTAATTTTTATTAAGAATAATCACTCTAAACCTATCAACGCTCCTTGAGAGATGACCTCGGGTCTTACCTAGACTATAGAATAATCTTTAAATCATAATCAATTTGATGATTCATGATAAGGTGGTCAAGTATTATCTCTCCATACGAGGATTTATTCATATTGGATAACTTGTGCTAAACTTTTTTTATGATAAAAATAGATGGAATAACCTGTCATTATATTCATGGATATCATGATATGTTAATTATTTAGGAATGAAAAGTTCACCTTAATTTCAAGGAATGAAAGAAGAAATAATTGTTGATTAATGCACAATAAAGGGTAAGGTTTTACTAAAATCATGTAAGTAAATCTTTTCATGAAAATTATTAAACTTTAGGAAAAAGGATCTTGAAACCAAAAATGTTATTCTAGTGCCTTCATTTCCAACAAATCAAATGGCCCCTTAGATCATCACGGATGGATGGATTTGTGATTTTTAACTTTATCCTAACCATGTTCTCTGTCACTATCCACCAGAACATGATAGTTTTATTTCTCTTCCATGTCCATGTTTTCACTTCCCATTTATGTTATCCTATGTGGAAACCTAGTTACATGTTACTTTGGGTAACCGTTATGTTTCCAACTTGCCCTTTTTAAATGATGTTTTAGTATTCGTTTTTAAGATGTATGTTTTTATGAAAGGAACTTTCAAGTATTTAACCATTGATAACCTAGATGAAATTATTGGGAGAAATTAATATTAAGGGGGTAAAATGTAACAACCTGAGAATTTATAAATTATTTTTTTGAATTAATTTAATATTTTGAATAATTTTCACTTCACACAACACTGAATATAGTTTTTTATATAAAATCATTATGTTTGGATTGCATTATATGAAAAACCAAGTTGATAATTAACAACACCCAACATAAAGTTTATCTTTCTCTATACAGAACACCAAGATTAGCTTACACTACCACAAAACTGGGTTTCCACAGCACCACCCTTTATCAGCGCTAAAAAAAGCACTGATAAAGGAGGAGCCTTTATCTGTACTAAAAAAAGCGCTGATAAAGGGTACTTTTAACTACGCTAAAAAGTGATGTTAAAAGTGACCATTTATCAGCGCTTTTTTAGTAGCACTGATAAAGGGGAGGCTTTATCAGTACTTTTTCTTAGAGCTGATAATCTGTATATTTAAAAAAAAACATTTCATGAAAAATAATATATTGTTATATGAGTATATTTATATTGATATAAATATAATATATATTTTTTAAACATGTTTTTGATAAGTATAAATAGACTATTACATTTAATATATAAGAAATTTAGTGCAAATTGCTTTAAAATATTTCAAAAAATATTATTAATTAATATTTTTCTTATTATCATTGATTAATAATCATTTAATAACAATTTAAAGACACAAAAAATCAAAAAAAATTAATAAAAGATCTAAAATAAGTTGAAAATTTAACTCAAACTTCAAACAGACATAACTTTTGATTTAGGTGTCTGTTTGAGATCTACAACATATCAAATCAAAGCTTGCAATGATCTCTATGCACTAGTGATTGAATGGAACCTTTTGTCACATTCTATGGCAAAAAATCCAAGAAGTCCTCCAAAACCCAGTTTTTAGTCGAGATACCCCGATTTTTTAACATTCAAACCAGTATAACTTCTGATCTGGATGTCCTCTAGGCCTATACCACATATCATATCAAATATTGTTTCATTTTATTCATTTTTATTGGTTGTGGAGTTGAAATAGACTTCTAGATTAGAAGTTATGGTCATTTTATCATTCTTTGTCTTTTCAAATTCACATATATATGTATTTATTCGTAAATATATATATGTGTGTGTGTGTGTGTGTGTGTGTTGTATATATATATATATATATATTTATAAACGCATAGAAAATACATATTTTATAAATGTATTTAAAACTAATCTTATAAATATATATTAATATACAAATAAATATACGAATAAAAAATTATAACTATATATATATAAATAAATATAAATATAAATTAATATATGAATAAATATATATATACTAATATATGAATAAATATATTTGTATTAATATAACTAAATATATTTTTATTAATATGAATCTATATTAATATATGAATAAATATAACTATATATATATATGAATAAATATTAATATATATTAATATACGAATAAACATATATATATATATATTAATATACGAATAAACACACACATATATATATTGATATATGAATATATATATATATGTATTAATATAACTAAATATATTTATATTAATATGAATCTATATTAATATAAGAATAAATATAACTATATATATATATAAATAAATATAAATATATATTAATATACGAATTAATATATATATATATATATTAATATATGAATAAATATATATGTATTAATATAACCAAATATATTTATATTAATATGAATCTATATTAATATACAAATAAATATAACTATATATATATAAATAGATATATCATTAAATAGAGAAAAAAACTAAATAGCTTAGCGGTAAAGGTGCAGGCGCGCAAGGGGAGAGGTCTCGAGTTCGAGTTTGAGTGGAAGCAGGGAGGGGTGCATGGGCATGTGGGGGATGCACGAGCAAGGGCAGTGCACAAGAGAGTTGGAGGGGGGGGGGGGGTCCGCCTAGAGCTAATGGGGGAGGGGGTCAAGCGCTGTTAAAATCTATCCCCGCATTATATAATATTTTTAATTTTTTTTAATTGTTTTTGACTTTTATCAGCGCTTTTTTAGTGCTAATAAAAGGAGCCTTTATCAGCGCTTTTCTGAGTGCTAATAAAAGGGACCCCCACTTTATCTTCACCTTGATTAACGACGCTATTTTTAGCTATGTTAATGCACCTTTCTAGTGCTGATAAATGCCATATTTGTAGTAGTATTACATTACACACAATACTGACTTTCCTAGATGGCTTACGTAACACACAGGACTAAGTATTACCGAACAATAATATATTATTAAAAATATTATTATTTAATATAATAAGATATAACCTAGCCATTATGTATGAAGTTATGAATATGATTAACTAATATATGATAATACATGGTAGAATTCATTGGTTACAAATTAATTAGTAACGAATATAAAAACCAATTGAATACAAATGGAATGTTTTTATAAAAACTATTTTTATGTCACAAAAGACTTTTATCATAATAAATTAAATTAATCATATTTGGTTAATTATATTAATGAAATATATATTTTATATATTTAGCAAAATATTTTTTTACACTCATTTAATATATTTTATAGGAATAATATTTGCAGGGCCGGCCCTAAGACAAGCCCAAAGATCCCATGGGCTAGGGCAACACACAAGAAAGAAAAAAAAATACAAAGAAAGGGGCATCAATTTTATCAGTTTACTGTGGCTTTCAATGTATTTAGGGAAAAAAAATTAATGTTGGTCTGGGGCAACGAAATTCTTCGGGCTGTCATTGAATATTGGAACAAAACCAATATTACACATAAAAACCTATATTTTTATAAAAGTAATTTTACAGCATTTTAATGGTGAACCCATTTTAAATAATTTTTTCTGAACTTTTAAAGATTATATATGTCAAAATAAACTTTATATTTTAAACATGAACAAAAAAATTAGATTATGTTTATTTTTTGGTATTTTCTGTGAAGATTCATTTTTTTGACGAATAATGAGAAATACTGAATTTTAATTCAAAACTAATTTTATGAATAATTTTTCCATAAAGTTAAATTATATTTATAATTGGTTATAAAATATAATTATATCATATATAAATCAATTATATCAATTTATTTCATTGGGACCAGTTTCACTTTGAAATTAGATATAAAAACTTAGCAAACTTTTGAACATTTTTAACTTTAAAACCGCACATTATCATCCCATCTACGTGATTAATATTAAATTAATTCCTTAACCTATGTTTCTAAAATTTGTTAAAATGGATTCCATATTTTTAATAATAATTATTTATAATTTCTAATAAGTAAAATTTATTTTTTGAATAAAAAATATTAGTGAATGTAATTTAAATTAATTACAACGATTAAGAGGAAAATTTGCTTAAAAAGGGGAAAAACCTTAAAACTTAAGGGCTAAAATGACCTATAAAATTTTTCAAAATCCATTTTATGTTTATATTTTGACCTTATAATCCATTTTATATAATGTTTCCATGATTTTATCCACTTTAAATGGGAAAAACGTGGAGGGAATTCACTTTTCCGTGATTTACAAGAATGGCACTCCTCTTCCACTATAAAAGGCATTCACCCGTCTCAATTATTCACAAATCTCATGCCCTTTGGATCACCTAAAATATTATAAAATAAGAACAAAAAATACATATCTTCATTATAGAAGAATACATTTGGGAATAAATCCAACCAAGGAAGCCCTTTGGAGCAAACCAAAAAGAGTTACCCATAGAAGAGGCAACATCCTTCCTCAAGATCCTTTGTTTTATTTTCATTATCCACCACCTCAATTATTCTTATTCCATGATTATATAATAAAACATTATCCTAAATATATTTATATGTTTTTTATTCTAAGGGTTAAACCTGAAATTACACACATTTTCATCTAATGGGTAACAAACTTACCATTTTTGTGTACGACGGACTGCCACCTCGCAAAATGACGTTGTTCGTTTTTTTCCTTTACCACCTATTATGGTTATAAATTATGAAAAAAACTATATTTTTATATTTTATATATAATATTTATGATTCTATAATTATTATATAACACATACCTTAATTATTTCTATTTTTTTAAGTATGATAATTTCATTTGGTGAAGTGTGGACTACTACCTTCACACCCTACATGGAATGTATTAAGGATGTGTTTAGTGAAATAATATTTTTTATATGAAATAATAATTAAAATGGAATTATAGTATATGTATCCACACACAAAGATAGACACACACACACACACACACACATATGTCATTTACTTACTTTCTTTCAATACAACTATAAAACAGAAACAACGTTCATGTTTACGTATGACATACTGTCTCCAGAAATAAGGTATTCCATTTCATACTTCTATATTATAAAGATTATCATAAATAAATATATAATAAATATATATGATATTTATACCATGTTTTAAGTTATATAAATAAGTAAATCATTGTCTAAGTAATAGGTTCAAGTATAACAAATCAAAAAATATATGAAAATTAAAGTGGATATTACCTGAAACGTAATATTAACATGGAGTTATTAATAAATATGTAATATAAATTCATAACCAAATAATATATTTTATTATATATAATAATATGGTAATTTATTATAGGTATAATAAAATTATATTTATTATATAGGATGTTTGAACATGTATGAATAATGTCAAGACTTAAGGTAAGGGAATTTCATCTCACTTTTTATTTCTATGAGATTCATGCCTTATTAACCACTCATTTATTTTGTGTGGTGTTTATACTTACCATGTATGTATTATATGATTATTATATTTAAATCTATGGTCATTAACATATCCATTTTATGATATTTATTTCATGGGGTCTATGTTTCAAATGTTACCAAATCGATAAATTAATTTTTCTCATTTTTCCTTATTTGAGACACATTCCATGTTATGCACCTATATTTTTCTATGAGGTGTACATAATTCATTTTAATATCATAAATAACCATAATTTAATAATATTTTAAGAATAATTTAATGTTATATTTCCATTGTATTTTGATTCAAAGTTACAATAGTGGTAACGATTCATAGCTACAATCTCATCGTTTATCGAGATTATTTATGATTATGCTTCCATTGATGAAATATTATGACCAATATCTCAAGAAGTATCATGAGTTTTATTAACCAATATTTATTAATGTTATATCCATTTAATGGTACTATTTTTAAACTCTTTGGTACGTAATATAATTAAAAAAATATTTTTTTTTCTGAAAATATGACTTTATTTCTTTTTTTGTTTGGAAATATGTGTTCTTTAAAAAACCATGTTTGAAAAAATGTTTTAAAGATATTATTTTAAGTTAATTTTAATGGAAAAATTATTTTAAAAATGTTTTATAGTTTTAAAGTAATCCATTATAATTTTTCAAATTGTTTTCAAAGAAATAGTTTTTAAAATGTTTTCAAGATTCATTAGTATGTTTTTAGAGGAAAAGGTTTTCAAAAGGATTTATGTTTTAAAAATAAATTTTCAAATAAAAAAGGATATTTTTCTCATGAAATGGATTTAAAGGATCTTTAAAAATTAGTTTCCATCTAGGATGAAATCATTTTTTGTTACTCATGACTTTCTGGAAAATGATCCAATTGTTACTTTCATATTGTATCTCTGAATGGTTTATGTTTTGATGAAAATATATTTATGAAACCCATTTATCACTCATAGGTTATATATTTATGAAACCCAATTATTTTCATGGGTTATTATTTGATGAAATGATTATAAAACCTATCCATTTTCCATAGGTTATGATGTGATGAAATGTTAATGATACCCATTTCATTTCATAGGTCATGATTTGATCAATGTTTTGTTATCTTGTGGCACATGCATGTATGATTTCTTTATGTGATGGGTGGGAACTATATCTAACTCCAATGAATTGGGTAATGATAAATGTTTTATGAGATCAAGAGGGTACACCTGATGGAATCTTAATCCTGAAACAATAGGTCATATTAATCACAAAACAAGAGGGTACATGAGAGGGAATCATAAGCCCGTAAGAAGAGGTTACACGAGAGGGAATCCCAAACCCAAAATAAGAGGGTACATGGTAGGGGATCCGAAGCCTGAAACAAGAGGGTTCATGGGAGGGCATTCCAAACTCGAAACAAGAGGGTATATGGGAGGGAATCCCAAGCCTAAAACAAGAGGGTGGATGAGAGGGAATCCCAATCTCGAAGCAGGTACATAATTTGTTATCCCAATCCTAACATGTTATGAAGGTCTTGGTAGGTAGCCTTCAAATATGATTTTATATGCTTATGTGTATACCAAAAATTCCATTTCTTATTACTATGTTATATTTTTGTGGATTATTATCTTGTTTCCCTTATGATTCATGTCTTATGACCTACCAATTCTTATTCCATGAGTCATGTATATGATCTTTGATATGTAGGGTATAATCTTCAAATGTCATTCTCATGCCTTTATGCTCATGTTATGCTTATGTAACTCATTTTTTTTACCCTTACTAAGAATCTGAGATCACCCCTTTATCATGTTTCTTTTCCAAAGGTAATGAAGAAAGGTATTAGGTAGAATTACTAGAGGGGAAGATCTTTGTGGGAAACATTTAACATATTTCACCTAGTTGGAATATGTTTTTCCATGTTTCCAAAGACACTAAACTTTTATAATCCTCAGGCATGTATTTTTGTAATGTGCTGAATATATATATAAAATGATGTAATATCTTTGTATGTTAAGAATAAGTATCTATAAATATATAGTTATTTATATTTAAAAGTTGTTTGGTACCAACCCCTACCTTTAGTTTAGTTTTATTAAAGTAATAGCTTTCACTCAAGAATTTAAATGGATCCTTATGAATCCCTTTATAAGTACTAGAATGAAGTTGAATAAAGAAATCTATTGTGACATAATATAGATGATGATATGTAAGAGAATTTTAGATCCATTTAAAAACTTGTAAAGACTGCAAAATGTTGAGAGAAATGTTATGCTGATAATAATCGACATGATTTAGAATTTGAAGTTGATGAGAAGGTATTTATAAAAATTTCTCTATGAAAGAAAGAAGGGGAAAATAATCCCTAGATATATCGATCACATTAAAATACCAGATCATATCCGAACGATAGATTATCATTTTGTGCTTCCACTAAACTTATCTCAAGTTCATGATGTGTTACATGTATCAATATTGAGGAAGTTCATACCTGATCCATCACATGTACTGAACTCAGAGTTTGTGCTATCAGAGAATGATATTTTTTATGAGGAATAGCTGATAAAGATTTTGGACTGAATAGAAAAAGTTATATGAAACAAGAACACTCACCAGCTCAAAGTATTGTGTTGAAACCACAAACTTGAGGAATATATGTGGGAACCATAGGATATAATGATGTAGAATAATCCTTAGTTGTTGGTATTGATGTGATGAATTTTTAGGGAAAAATTAACTTAAAGTGGGGTACAATGTAACACTATGAGATCTTGTGATTTTTTTTAAATAAATTTACTCTTTTATATATTTTTAATTACATTAAATATCATGTTTATCTTTTGTTACATGAAACACGGAATTTTTATTGAGTTATACATGACACTGAGTTTAGTTTGAGTTGCACACAACACTGAGTTTAAATGAAACATTACTTATTATTAAAATATTATTATTTATTATGATAGTTATCACCTAGTTGTTGGAATGGATGGTATGAATAGGATTAACTAAATTATGAAAAATATATGGTTTACATATGTATATAAAATTAATTATTTGGTGGAAAATTAATTAAAAATTAAAATAAAACTATTTGAAAATAAAGGAAATTCTATTATGAAAAATCGGTTTTATGCAAACTAATACGTTTTACATCAATAAATTAAACAAACGGATTTTGGTAAATGATTTTAAGAAAAATTACATATTATATATTCAATAAAATTATTAGAATTCAAATTATATGTTTTCTAGATAAGATATAATAATAAATCTAATTTTATACATAAAACTGTATTATTCTCAAAAGTAGTTTTATCACTTTTTTTCACACTTGTTTTAAAAATAATTTTTGAAAATTCAAAATAAGATATTTGGAAAAATTAAATTTATTTCTGAAACCATAATTTCAAAATTATCTTTGGGTGAATTTTTAATAATTTTTTTGAAAATATTTATTTTTTGATGAATAAACAAAAATACTGAATTTTAATTAAAAATAGCCTTTTCGATTTAATAATTTATAAAGTTAAATTATATTTAAAATTGGTTTTAAAGTAATATTAGTTCAAATATATATATATTAATCTAATTTAGGTCATTTTAATCAATTCCGTATTGAAATTGGATATAAAAACCTTGTATACTTTTGAACATTTTCTCTTTGAAAAATTTCTTTCTCGTTGCGTCCACAGGATTACCTTTAGATAAAATTTTTCCAATTATGTGAATTTAATTTTAAAAAATGGATTACATATTTGGAATCATAATAATTTATATTATTTAATAATTTCAACTTAATTTTCGACCAAAATGAATAATAAAAATAAAAAAAATAATTACCGCGATTAAGGTAAAAATGGGTTTACTAGGGGGTCCAAATTAAATATATAAGAGATAAAATGACCTAAAAACTTGTAAAAATATATTTTATGATTATATTTATACCATATAATTTATAAATATCGATAATAATCCATCTTAGAGCATTGTGATGTGATGAAAACATGGATACATCATTTTATTTTCAAAAAATTACAAGTGTGCCGCTCACCTCACTTATAAAAGGACACCCCTTATCTGCTCTTCTTTACACCATAAAAACCTTTTTTTTCTAGGAACTGAAAATATAAATTCAAAAATTCCATCATATCATCCTATAATCTATAATTTTGGAATAAATACAACATATGACGGCTTTTTGTGTAGACCTATGGAGGTTACCCGAGGAAGATGCAACATTCTTCAATGAGTGCCTTTATTTTATTTATTTCTCCACCTAATTAAATTCTTATTAAAACATGATTATATAATAACCTCAGTATATTTCATATAATGATATTTATTTATGTTAAGTTCATTACCTACCACCATCACCACATCCTTTAAATGGGTTATAGAATCATTATTTCTGTGTACGGTGGACTACTGCCTCACGAGACGATATCATTAGTTTTTCCAATACCACATCTCACTATTGGGTATGATAATGGTTATAAAGTACATATATGATATTTATAAAATAATCATACCTATAGTTTCATTATATCATATATACCTTTTTTTACTTTCCATTCTATAGGGGATACGTCACGGTCACTCGTGTGTACGACAGACTACCGCCTCATGAAACAACGTGATTTTATAAAGGAATTGTTAGTAAAAGGGAAATAAAAGGTCATAATTAAATAATATACGGTTTTATATATAAAATTATCATATGGTAATATTTTTATAATAAGCTTATATTTTTTATATAGGAGTTTCAAACATGTATGAAGGAAGTCGAGAATTATGGTAAGGGATTTCTGTCTCACTTTTAATTTATATGAGAAAAATGACATAATCACCACTTGATTATTTTATATGATGTATATATTGACCATTAATGTATTTTATTATTATTATAATTAAAATTAATGCTACATATATATTAACTTGATGATATCTTTTTCATGGGGTTTATGCTATAAAAGTTACCAAATCAGTAAGGGATTTTTCCCTAATTTTCCAACTTTAAGACATATGATTATGTTATGAACCTATATTCTTGTAAAATGTGTATATAAATCCATTTAACATACAATATCATGAATTTATTTATCATAATTATATTTTATTTTTTATCTAATGATATTACTTAATGGGGCTTACATTTCAAAGTTACCAAAGTGGTAAATACTTTATGCTAAAATCTCATCAATTTTTGGGATTGTTTATGATTATGTTTTCAATGATAGAATCTTATGATTAATATCTAAATAAACCCAATATTTTATTATCCTTTTCTTATGTCATGATAATACTTATTTTCCCATCATTTTCCCCACTTCATGTACTTAAGAGTTTAAAAATAACGTTTTAAAGAAAAATCACCATTTTTGTCGAAAACCCTTTTTTCGTCCAAAAATATGTTTTATAAAAGTGTTTAAAAAAAGTTTTTTATAATTATAAATTTTTTATTTAATAATATTTTACCCATTTTTGAATTTTTAAATTTTTTTTGAATGATTCATGTTATTTTCCAAAAAATACCTATTTGGATTTTACCAAAAATGTGAAAGGAATATTTTTTAACTTTTAGGGAAAGAATGAAATTTATTTCCATCAAGACCATTATTTTATTTCAATATTCATTTATAAAATTTTAATGATATTTTCAAAGAAAAGTATTTTCAAAATTTATTATGTTTTTTAAAAATATTTTTTTTCAAAAAAAGAAAGAATATTTCCCCAAGACATGCTTTAATTATTTTTAATAATACTCTTATAATTTTAAAAATTTATTTTATAAGAAAAGTATTTATAAAGTATTTTTATTTTTAAAAAGTTATTTTCAAAGAAAATTTATCTTCCTCATGAAATGTTCCATTGATTTACCTTTCAAAATCAGTTTCCATCTAAGAGGACATCCTTTGATGTAACTTATGATTTATTGAGGATATGAACCAAGGATACAATTATTATTATTTCTATGAATAATTTATGATAAATTTTTTATGAAATACATTTCTCTTCCGTGGGTTATACCATGATATAAATATTATAAAACCTACTTATTTTCATGGGTTATGCTATGGTGAGATGATGAAATGATTATGAAACATACCTCTTTTCTATAGGTTATGTTATAATAAAATGTTTATGAAACCCATTAAATTTCATAGGGTATGATATAATTAATGTTTTATGATCTTGAAAAACACATAATTATGGTTTTCATTATGAGATAAGTGGGACATATATCACTATCCAATGCATTGGGTAAAAATTTATATCTCTGGAGATAGACATGACTTCAATAGAGGGTGAACCCAGTTCAGTAAGAGACTTTTTCTCCTATGATGGTCTTAAGAGTGAACCTTGACTACTTTGATAGTTTTGGGAGTGAACCCATTCTACTATATTATCCTTGACAGTGAGCCCTGACTACTATGTAAATGATTTTCTATGAATATGTGTAGGCCATAATTCAATGTCTTATGCTAGTTCTATGATATTATAGATCATGTGATTTTATTTCCTTATGATTCATGTCTTATGAAATGCCAATATTTATTCCATGAATCAATATTCTGATCTTTGATATAAAGGGTATTGTTTTAAAATATTATTCTCATGTTATCACAACCTTATGTTCAGGTTATGATTATGTATGTACCTTGTTTACCATTTCTAATCACCCGAGATCACCCTTTCTTATGTTTCCATTCCCCAAGTCATGAATAAAGGTTTTAAGTAGGATTTGTTTGTGAATAGTACTAATGGAAAATATATTTATGGGAGAAGTAGAATATCTTTCACCAAATTATAATATTGTGTACCTAGTCTACAAATACATTAAAAATATTATGGTCCTTAGGTGAGTTTTTATGTAATGTATTGAATATTAATCTAAAAAGTTGTAATATCTTTGTATGGAAAGCTTGGATCACTACAGAGAAGCACTTATTCAATCTATCCTTAACTAACTATATGATTTTTATGTTGTTTCCAATAAGTAATATCTCATCGACATATACTACTTGGATAACAACTAGATTCCCATTTGAAAAATTGTAAACACATGGATAACATTCATTTTGAATGAAACCTAATTATTTTACAGGTTCATCCAATTGAATGTTACATTAACTTGATGTTTAATTTAATCCATAAATGTATCTCTATAAATTTCATTCTATTCTATAATTACCTAGATTCATAAACTATTCTGGTTGAGTCTTATAGAAATATTCCATATGTTTTTTGTAAAGGAAATTAGTTTTGACATCCACATTCCAAATCTTATAGTCATGGAAATATTTTATAATAATTAGTATTATAATGGATTTAAAAATGTATACAAGAGAAATGGTTTCATTATAGTCAATGCCTTGATATTATTTAGACACTTTATCCACTAGTCTTTATTTATATATATTCACATTACCTTACATGTCTAGTTTTCTATTGGATATTGATTTTCACCATATGAGGTTTACATGAATTAGATGATAAAAAATCCAAAATTGGTTTTTATACATGGAATTCATCTCAGAATTGATGTATTCCTTCCATCTTGTGAATTTTGAGATATCTACTTCCACCTTCTATGAAACTGGATTATCATTGTCATAAATAATGGGTCACTATCATGAGTGACTAGAAAACCATATATTTCTATTTTTATAACATCTAGGTTGATCCTATATAGTTCCTGAGTTTTAGAAACAACATTTCCCATGTTTATCTATGTAATATGTATGTCCCAACTCTTACGTGACATGATCATTAACATCATTGAATTCAATTTCACCCCCAATATCCTTCTTGAGTATGTGTTCCCTCTCAAGAAAAATGCATTTTATTAGTATGATCACCTGTTTATATAAGGGGTTGTGTCGATAGTATCTCAATATTTCCTTGGGATACCCTATAACGACAAACTTAATTCCTTAGGGTGATAATTTATTTCTTGAGCGGGCCTTAACAAACACCACACATTCCCATGCAAGAGTAGTAGATAAAATAAGTTTCTTTCCAATTAATATCTCTAAGGGAATTTCATTTTCTATTTTTGGTACTTAGTTTAGTATATATTTCACAATGTGTAATTAATATCCCCAAAAGGTTAATATAATTTTATCATGACTCATCATTTACCTCACAATTTCAAATAAGGTGTAATTCCTCTTTTCACTAAAATCATTCAACTTACGAGGACCACTTAAGAATATACTCAACATTGGGGGGTGAATCTATGGTGGGAAGTTTTCATCTAATTATACCTTAATATCCCTTTACATAATATATCTAACAAGATATATGCTCTCTTATTATCTTTTACTAATCATATTCAAGTATTTGAAATGAAGTAAAAGATAAAACATGATATTTTTAAAATTTTCACTACTAAATAAGAGTATCTAGTCCTTTCCATTTATGGTGACAACCACTACATGAAAACTGCACTATAATTTTATACCAAGAACAATGGTTTATATAGAAAACATTACTTATCCTAAGTGTGAGTCCCTACTCTTTAGGACTGGGATGTAAATAATCCTAGCAACTTAGGCTAGTAATGACTTAGTCAAACTGGAAACTCTTTGGTGATTCTCTATATAGCCTATGTAGATACTCTTCACCTTCTTCTTAAAATAATTTGTAACACCAAGAAAGAATTTTACTAGATTAGACTTTTTTTGTAAGTCATGATGATTTTTTTAAAAGGTTAGAGCCAAAGCCTAATTTATTATTAAATCAAAGCAAATACCTCTTTAATTGGGTAGAGGGAGACCCATTACAAAGCTCGAAGGCCAAGTGGGCATTTAGCCCATTAAATGGCCTGTAGGCCCAATTTTTTGGCCCAAGGCCCATTCTGTGAATAGTATTACTACAGTACCCGCCTGCTATAGTACCACACAGTACCTGCCGCCGCTACAGTGCTCTGCCACCGTTGTGGTGACCTGGCGTCGCTATAGTTCCCACCATTGCTACAATGCCACTACCTCTACAGTACACTGCAGTACTACTATAGCCCCTACACCTAATGGGTTTTGAATCCCCATTTATTCTTCTCTTTATACTTCTTGACTTGTTACACGTACGATAGTGGACAATACACTTTCATTCTTCTTCCTTACTTTTTCTAGAACTTGTCTATCCAATCCTCTACCTAATCTCTCTATTTAACCTACCCATCCAATGATTTTTTTTCTAGTGATGATGTACTCAGTGATAGTTTTTCTAGTCCCTTCTTCTTTACCATGTTCATTCAATACCAAATTATAATAAAATCTATGTCTAACATCTGGGAGAACCTTCATTATTTTTCTTGACCGTCTGGTACTTGTGCATCATATCAAATATTATACTTATTATTTCAATCACCAATTTATAAGGATAATTTTTCCTTCAGCTAGATGATCACTTATTCTTTTGTAGTACTGCTCATTTTTTTGGTGCTTCCACTCCATTTGGTACCCCCATATTTGTTTGATACCTATTTGAAAAAAAACATTGAACCAAATGATAATTTTTCTAAAGATTTATGGCCAAAACTTTCTTACAAATATTCAATTCTTCTATATAATGCCCAAAAATAATTCAAATCATCACACATTATTCATGACACATCAACACCCCTTTATATAGGCATGAGTTCTTGAAAAGTTTAGGTTGAGGCTCATACTAGATTTCAAACTTTCCATTCATCTCTATTCATTGGAAACTTCTCATATCTTCTACAATATTCATAAAGTTTAATGAAAATTATAGAATCCAAAAACTTTAATGAACTTCATCAACCTTAGATTTAAGTAACTTCTTTAATAATACTAAAACATTCTAGAAAAATGAGAATTAAATTATTAGTATAACATCAAAATTTTATATAACATTATGAATGATTCATAAATTCATTCAAACAAATATAAAATTATAACACGCATTCATCTAGTAAAACTTTATAGAAAAAATTCTAACCAATAACACTCTATATATTATTCCTACAAAACTCTATATGAATGTCTTAGAAGTATTTTTCCCAGAACTTTCACTATATGTTTATTTTCATCAAAAATCTTCGACTGTTACCTTTTTATTCCTAACTCTAAAAGATAAATTTCATAAATAAACATTCATATGATGACTTCAACCAAAACCTTCTATTTGATAGCATAGAGGCTTCCATATGATACAATTTTTTGACAACTATTTTCTGGTGATCTTTCATGGAATATTTATTCCAATGAACATCTATAAAAAATCTCTATTCAATGACTTGAAACAGAAACTTATGTTAGAGGTATTATCTTAGATTTGTCTATCTGATGAGACTTCTCAAAAAATTTAGTCTTATAAATGTCACTCAAAAACCTATATCAGATGCCTTAGCTTGAAAAAAATCAACCAACTTTGTCCAATGATATTTGTAAGTTCCTTATAATTTTTTAGGAGAAGTTTTCTGATCATTAAAAAACCCTTTTCTTATATCTTCAAAACCATTCTTCTATCTGATAAGATGCTTCAGAAATTTCTACTTGAATCACAATCATAAGGAATTGTGATGTTTTATCAATGAAGAATAAAATAGTTAGAAACATCAGATACATTTTTCCAATAATTTATCTATATTATGTTACCATGAATGTAATTTTTTTTATTTTTTTTATTTTATTGAATCAGTACATTCAAATTTTTTTGTTGTCAGTGTGAACATTCCTTTGGTCACATTCTAAATTCTCCTCCATCTAATAGTACTTTTCATCTTTATCTATCCGATTGGACTATGTAAGATGACTATGGAATGTTTTTATGGTGGAATCTATTTTTTTGACTATATAAAATAAGGTCCATTGGATATTTATTCTGATAACATATTTCAAAAATATCCATCTAGCAGTGCCACTCAAAAACCTTCAACCGATGGCCTATGTATGATCAAATTCATCTGATTACTACAGTACACTATCCCTTGTTTTATTTTCACTATATCCATTCATTCATCTCTATTACATTTTTAAAGAAACCTTCATAATGTTTATAAAAACATTTTTCTCCAAAAAAATTAAAAATGTACTTGTTTCCACAACTTCTATTCATCCATTTTTTGTGCATTCTCAACACTAAGATCATAATGTACGAGACACTTATTATTTATGTTACCAAGACAATGATTCCACAACTAGGTGTTTAAATGATTCATGAAAATTTTATTTCTTATCAATAGAAAATATTTTATTTTTATAATTTAATACATAAATAATGTTATTAATCTATTCCATATCATTAAAAATTACATTATTATAAAAGTGACATTCTTTACATCCAAATTTGAATATAAATCTATCAAAATCAAGGAGAGAAACATATATAATGTTCTTAATAACATTTGGCTGAAAATAATTGCAATTTGAAATGAAAATCCTACTAGTTGGAAATGTATGTTAGTATTATCCTATAACTATAGAAGTATGACACACTCCATTGGATTCATTTAGATCAACTTTTATCTTTAAATCTTGAAAAATATACTTGGTTATTGAATTTTCATACATATATAGGCAAAAAAAGATTTATGTACTAACCAATGTGTATATATAGAATAATTTCACTCATTAATGAATTTATCTTGAGAATACCCTAGTTTTTTATATGGGTGTAGTTATTCTTATAGTGTCCTAGATTTCCATAAGAAAAACATTCCACGATTTGTTCCATTTTTTTCATTGGATATTATTTTTCTTGGAAGCATGGTGTATATGAGTTTTAGACTTTTAATATGACTTGAAAAACTTTTCTTTATTATTAATTTTCTTATTTACCATAGGGATCATAGGTTTTTCACACCCCATATGTCCACTAACTTGGAAAATCAATGTAATAAGTTTTGAAAGTGTCTTTTTACTATTGCTCATATTATAGCGCACACTGAAAAAAGAGAAACCTTTAGGTTGTGCAGATGCAATTTGATCTATGGATATCTCATTAGGGATCTTAAAATCCCAGGATGTATAAGTACTCTATATAGCCAATAATCTTGAATAAATGAGGCATATATGACACCAAATGTCCATGCTTGCATGTGAATAATACATTAGAGATCACATACCTCTATTATCTACCCCTTTCATGATAAAGACCATAAAAGTGAGACACAATTGTATATTCACCCATTTTCTTGTGATTCATTAAAATATTACTAAACATGGAGGATGAAATGAACCATTGGACATCCCTTGAATTATCCACATGTTCTAGGTTGAGCGATACATCTTCTTCACCAGCCTATTTAGTTAGAGTCTTAAGAAGTGAGGTTTCCAACTCCTATAATTTTTTATGGAATAGTATAATAGAAAAGGTCCTATATCATTATTGTAAATTTTAGTTAGTGATAAGGTTATCCTTTTATATTACGAATCATAATGATATAGTCTATATCTTTTGGTAAGAAATTTCTATAAGAACTTGAAATCAAATCTTAGTACATTGTTTAGTTTATAAAACAAGATAAATAAATGTTAAATCTATTTAATCTCTCACTATTTTTATAAAACCCAATAGACCTAACCATTTTTTTGGAATATCCTTTTGGAAGGATATTTTAGTGTAAATTAACCATATACCCTTTCTCATAACCCATAATTGGTCCTGAAAGGTTTTTTAAAGGGGTTTAGATAGGCATAAATTGCTAACATCCTTAACTCATTGTTCCTCATTTTGTTGAGTGGAATCCCAAAATACTGAAATTATGAAATAGAACTTCCCCCAAACATTCCTTATAGTTACACCCATTCCTTATTGTGTAGTCAAACCTTGATGTCAACTATGTTAAACTTAACCAAAAACCCACTAAAAAATTCCCTTATAATTGAAAACACCCTGACTTGGTCTAGTCAAACAATTTGAACTATTGGATTATTTTAACTCAAGTAATAGAAGAATAAAATAAAATAATATATTTATTTTAGGTATTTTTCTTTATGGGTAGATTTATGAATTTTATATTTATAACATTATTGTTAAAATTTAGTGGATTTACTTAAGTGATTAACCAAGTCATAATAAAATTATGGATAATCCAATTTTTTTAATTCCATCTTGTATGCTTGATAATTCATTAATTGAATTGATCAAAAAAATAATACATAAAAAATTTAACCATTAGAATTGATAGAAAAAAACAATAAAAGTGGTATTATAGTAATCTTATTGAATGGTTATTTTATCTATAGAATAAAAATCTAACCCTTGACCCTAAGGTAAAAGCACCTTGAATCGTAACATGGTTCATGTTCCAACATTCCACCTTTTCTCCTAAGTATTTCTTGGGTTGGTTTCACATCAAATCCAAACATAAACCACCTTCTCTAGTCTCAGAGCTCTATCTATTACATTAACTTTACTCCCATGCAGTTGGGGGGAACCAAATGATTGGTTTAATGGGTTTATATAAAACAATTATGGGCACACAGGAAATTACATAATGTTAGGGTGTGGAACATAGGTCACAAATTTAACTTAATAATAATAAATTAAAAGAAAAAAATCACATACATAGGCCCTGTCTATCTTCATGATCACCCACACACATTAAAAAAATATACATCTTCATTATCAATATAATTCACATTAATTAATTATTTAATGAAGATAAAACCAAAAAATTAATCTGATTAATTATTTAAACAATAAATTAATTAGTTTTATTTTTAATTCCATCTAAACCATCCAGAAATTTCAATCACCCCTAATTTTAATGAAATTAAACAAGTTAATTTTATTTTATATTAATAAAGTACACAAGTTTACTTTAAGGTAATGTCATGTACCCAACCAAACTAATATGCATGGTCCTTTTATTATTCATTCAGATGACATCCAACTTACATGGTGTGACTTGCAATTAGAAAGAATGAATTTTTAAGTAAATGATGAATGATTATATATAAATTACATGGCATGTGATGATATTAATTCTCATGGAATACACTAAAAGTAAATACCATACACAACTTTTAGTTCATTATTTAATAAAAGAATTATTTTAATATATAATTAATAAGCCTACAACATTGCATGCACTTACAATTAAATGACACATAAAACACATGTAGATAGGTTTAATTATATAATTAAATTTTCTCTCAACATTAAATTATTCACACTAGGTACAATTGATGACACGGCATGTTCTTAGGCTACACGACATGTAATCTCTTCTACAAGTGTCTACGACACATGGCTAGGGATGAGGCATATTTTTTTAGTCATGGACATGTACAAGGCACAAGACATGTACACCAACTACACACCATGTGATTTAGAATATTCATGGTTTATTAGTCTACATGTAGTGTATTAAATACATGACACATGTTGGATACTCATATTTCTTATCATGAAAAGACACAGACTACATGATTTGTAAGAAAGTTACACAATGTGTTTTCTACTAAAACCACATGCCATCCTGACCCGATAAACATGTGTTGTGTATTAAATGCATTCCACATAAAATTAATTCATGATAACCCACATTTAATGAAAGTAATCCTAGTGAACTAAAAACAGGTACAAGTTGTGCACTATCAGGTTCGATGTCGTGTACTATTGTGTTATATGTCTAAAACCCTTAGTATCCCCTGACGGATTCATCATATATTTTTTTAATTTAACCTTTTTCAGTAATATGGTAAAGAAAGAAGACGAGAATATAAAAACTAAATTTTTATATTTAAAGAATTATTAACCAAGATGAAAAACAAACAATAAATTCATACTATCAATCAATGATTAATAAATTATTATAAAATTATTTTTGTAACCTCTATGAGACCACATGAAGGTTGCAAACTCATTGGAAGTGCCTATTGGGCATAACTAACTTGGATTTCTATTATAATAAATGAATAATCCTAGATTTACATGATAATGAATACTATGACCAGTGGTATTAAATCAAATATTAATTTACTTATTAACACCAAAACCCTATGGTGGGATCATAACATATAATTTATAGTTAATTTATAAATATATTTAGAAATAATTTGTCTAATAATTATTTCTTCATTGATGTTTTTATTGACTGTTCTCGTTGTACCTTTATTTTCTTATAGGGTCCAAGGGAGGAATCCCTCTAATGACAATCAAAATGTGTTCTAAAATCTTATAACATCACTATAGAATTATTAGGTGATAACATGGTCTATGTTGGTCACTTACGTCATTTTCTTTTGATTGTAAGAATAATCAATTTCTGGATGAAGGATTCTTAATAATATCTCATAGTCTTGAGAGGTTGTAGGAGGATTATCACTTTTTTATTAAGCACATTCTTGAGAGGATTATTTCTAGGGATTGAGTGAATTCTCTCTAGGTTTATTGTTCACAAAAAGTTTATAATCATGAAAAGTGATATAATTAGGTATTTATGAAGAAAGTATTGGGATTTATTTTCATGTAGTCTCTTAAGAAATTACTTATTCCCTATCAAACCCCATGGATGATAATAAGATAAATAATAATATTATTTTTATTAAAATTAAAAATACCCATAGATAGATAAATATAACTTTTTATATAAATAAATAAATATTAATTGAAGTGTTATTTAATATATCATTTTACAGTAAGAACATTAAAATTAATTCATCTATCATCCTTGGCATTTACCAAACTATGAATATTGACTATTTATTTAATAAATAAATATTAATTCATTATTAACTAATAAATTTAATATATAATATATTCATTAAATATTATGAATAAATATTTATTATTATTTAAATCACATATTTCTTTATTTTAATAACTTAGGATTAAATATTAGTGATAAAATAACCCCAAATATTTATCAAACAAAAAAGTGAGAATAATATTTATTATAACTTGTTAAATTGAAAAAATAATTTAACTAAGATTATGCATACACATAATGTGTGACTTTCTAGGATCATTTCTCAATGGCATTAAGTAGAAATGATTAAAATCCAAAGATAACATCTAGAAACATTCCAAATAACCCATAAAGAAATTAGTAATGGTCATAATGACATAAAACCCCCTAAAAATGATAACATTGTAATATATTCTGTTTATCACGATATCTATAATCAAGTAGATTTCATGATGGTGTCATATACCTATCTGCTTGTTGTCTCTTTATTTGAATTTACATAGTTGAACCTACCCACTGAACATGATGGACATGGATTCAATTATAATATTCCATTCTAATCAAAGGGCTTAAGATATTAACATATATTGAAAGTACATAAAGGAATAATCCTTTATTGTATTATTCATTAATGAAATATCACTTGTAATGCTCAAAATGTATCCTACTTTTCTGAGAACATATGTCATCACATTTTTTATCAATACAAAAAGTTCTTGGAGAAAAATATACATTATGAATAATATTAAATTACATTTATCATTACACATGTACCTAGATGAGAACATATAATGACACATATTAATGTGGATTTATTAATTGTAGGTTATATTATCATAATCTCTCACAGTGGAAATTACCAAGGGTGTACACTATGAGAATGTTCCACAATTTCCTATGAGTCTCCACCCTAGAGAGCCATTATCATTTATATCCTATAAAATGATATCCCTGAGATATAAAAAATATATTTAAGAAAACTATAATGACACTTCTAGGTTCTCATCATAGTGGGAAACTACTATGATATTTGAAGGTGGAAATTAATCTTAAGACATTATCACATACAATGTCATGTAGAATTACAACCATGATGTGATAAGAAGTTTATTAATATTCAAGAAGATGAATATAGTTAATTATATTATACATAGAAGTTGGTTATAGGACACCAAACCCAACAAAAATGTGTGGAGGATGTCAAGTGGAACTCTTTAACATGGAGTAGGGGAGTCATGCTATAGTTTCATGGGAGTTATTTCTCTACCCTAGAGAGTTCCTCAAACACATAACCTTAAATTCAATTTCATAGAATATTCAAGAGTGGGGTACTACCCCATATTGGATGGGGACACATTGTATAGGAAGTCTACCTAGTTTTAATTTTTTTAAATTTCTAAGTCTACCCATAAGAACTTAGTTTTTCTATGAGGTAAGGATCCTTCAAGTTTCAGTTTAATTTTTTATCTAAAATTAATGAATAGTGAGTCTATAGAAGAAATAAGGTTTTCTAGGGATTGTTTAGAGCAAGGAACCACAACCAGTGGTAGAAATAACTAGGCCACATATTTAGTAGAATTAGTACAACCAAATCTACACTATTTCCCTTAACTGTGTGGGGAGTTTCAGTGCTCAGAAATGACCCTAACAGTTTTAACTATCTATAAAATCAACACCTCATGCCCATGTAAATGATCTGTAGTTTTTAACAGATCTATATAGAATGTTTTGTGAACAGTTTCCTAAATCGTGCGCATGAACCGTGAAGGTTCCATCCATGGATCACCATTCATGCTCAGTTTGGCCAATTGTGTGGTCAAACTGTGTGACCAATTTTTAAAGGGGAAAATTATTATTTCTTAATTACTCATTAAAACCTTTCAACCCTTCTTATTCTTTGTTTCCAGTGTATAGTGGGTCTCACTTGTTTCTGATAGAGCTCCTTATGCCTCCATCATCTAGGATTTGGTTTTGTTTTATTTTCTGTCCTCTAATTAAACATACAATCATCTCATTGGATAGATCTCAGTAAGTTATCCACTTCTAAGTATCATTTATTCATTTGTGTTTCTACCAACAACACATTTTTGGTGTGATCTTATATGCCCTATTTCCATTTTGTTCATTTGTTTTTCTATTTTCTTTTAATATGGACCAAACCAAAGGCTGATACTAGATGAGTGATCCTATACTATCATAATGTATGTGTTATAGTATTTATATCTCAATGTAATGATGATTTATATTACTCTTCATGTGACATAATCTGAATTCTCTGTGCATTTCCTTAAAATACACATAACCCATGTTTAATTCAACATCCATGATAGATATAACCAAGTATCCGTTTATCCATATCTAGATATGTCCCCATAATATGTTTCCACCCTTTGAGGTGTTCCCATGAAATTTTAATTGATACTATAAATTCCTTAATGAAAAAATCATCATTTACATGGTTTTGGTGTGTATTATAATTGAAACAATTATAATGAATTCAATTGAAGGTGGGTGGTATGACCACATCACTTTCTTAAATTGGAAATGGTTATGTCCTTTTAAAGATGAATCTTAATGAACTATGTACCATATAATGGATCTTACTAATTCTTGTTGCCTATTTATGATTTATAATTCAAGCATGGATATCCTCCTATTAATATGGGCATGGAGTCTCCTCTACTATTGTGATATACAGACATAACATCCCTTATACTATTGTGATATACTGGCATGACATACCTTATGAATTAGGATGAATGGGTATGGTGAACCTTATGAACTATTATGAATGGGCATGGTGATCCTTATATATTTTGATGAATTGGAATAGAGACCCTTACGAATTATAATGAATGATCATGGAGACCCTTATGAATTATGATGAGTGGGCATGGATACCCTTATGAATTATGATGAATGGGCATGGTGACCCATACAAATTATGAAAGATAGAGATGGTTCCCTTAAAGATATGATATACATGCATGACGACCCTAATATTATGATACAAGTGTGGCGTCTCTTATTATTAGGATATGAGGATGTAATCCCATATTATTTTAACATAGGGCATGAAATACCTTATTCTTTTGATACCAGGAATGACGTCCCATGGCACTAGTGAGAATCATTCAAGTACTATTTGATTATAGAGTCACACCTCTGGTCCATACTTGAATTAGTATCCATATATATAGCTACAAACATCACTAAATATAGAGACAATATATATGTATACACATGGATACTTGTTTATAGATTATCCGACACAGTCCAAAGAAGGTAGGGTCATCCTGGTATCTTTCAAAAACCAGAGATAACCCCTTTATAGTTTTTATTACTTCTTATCATTTATTATATTTGTGCATTTCTTATATTATTTTCAATGACTATGTATTTATAGACACCATCATTGGTGGCCTAACAAGTTTATCTCACACCCTATCCCAGCCTCTGATGGTACCTTGGAAGATTATGTGGATGCTGGTAGGGATAGGGGAAAGTGACCTATTGTTGATGCTTGAGTGAGTATAATATGGGAGTGGGGAAGCACCAGACTGATCCATGACCCATGATGCTATTGGAAATTTTATTTTTGGTATTTTTTTTCTTTTGATACATATACTGTATTTCCTGCATGATGCCATGATTTCCTGTTTCCTTCTGATATATACATAAAATTATATAATTTTTTATATGATGCATGATATTGTTGATGTCATTTATTTATCACGTCTGGATTCTTTACCTTATACTATCATTCATTTATTATTATTCCACTTTTTATTTATTCATTTCATGACTATTCTAATTTGATAATTTGGGTATAGTATTCCCATTTTATCACCTAAAATCCTAACTGCTAGTCAAAAAACTCTAGAATATAGGGAGGTGATCTTGAGGCCATGTGACCCACCAGCTCAGGGAACTATTTAGGGGCATTCGGGTCAGGATGTCCCAAAGCGGTATCAGAGCAGTTTTCTTTTTCTTATGTCTTATCATTTTGGAATTGAGATAGGTTTTGAGGAAAGAGTTGGAATTTGGTCATGATCCTATTCATAGGGGAAACTAACCCATGTATAGTGAAAAAAACTACTCAAGATGGGATTTTATGTACTGGTTTATGCTTGTTACAGTTGATTTGATTCCACTGTTGGGTGATGCACATGATGTTTGATGTTTATTATTATGATTGAGGATTATATTTTATCCTTGGACCAATATAGTAAGAAAGCATTGATCATGAATCATTTTAGGCGCCTTACAAGATTTATAAATCATGCATTATTCCATTCCATGTTTACTTACTGCATGCATTACTTGCAGCATGTTTTGGAACATTATTGATATATCCATGAATTGTGTTAAAATTTCATGTATGGTCTTGATAAATGAATGTTTGTGATTAAATGGACTCCATACTTCAATTTATCAGGTTTATGAGACCTTATAAATTGGAATTGGTGATTCATACAGTTTGAAATTTTAAATATAATTTCTATATAAATGAGAATGGAATTAAATGAAATTAAATTCTAAATGATATGGTCACCGTTAAATAAGGAATAAAATTGAAATTTAAAGGGTGTTTTTCCCTATAAATTTCTATTGACACTATGTAAACTAGGACCTTGGAATTCTAGTATAGAACATGACCCTAACCTGAACTTAGTAGTGGTAACTAGGTAGTATCTCATGTATTCTTATGATATATATGTTTCCCAGACCTAGATTTAAGAGACATAATAGGTGTGTGAATTTTAAATTGGAAGTTTTTTAACTTTCCAATTTGTGTAACTATGATCCTTATCATCATAAAAACCTATATAAGGCACTTGCTTTGAATTTTTAGAGCTATTCCATCACGATGTCCTCTAGTCATGATCCAGGACGATGGTGACGATCATACTTTGGAAGTGGTTGGCCCTGATCCACCAGTGATACCTCTAGTAGTGAAACCTATGACACCTCTTGTTATCCCTAATGTTGGAGACGGTTTCCAAATTCAAGGGTAGTTTATGCGGCTTATGCAGACTATATAGGGAGCTCAACAACCTACCCCTTTAATGGGAGAGTTTACGTGGGAGTTTTAATAGTAGCATTCACCTACTTTTTCTAGGTATGATGTCCTCCAATTAGTAGAGTTATGCCCAGATGCAGCCTTATCTATCTTTAATAACCTTAAGATACCTCATGAGAGGAAGGTGAATCTCACTATGTATATTCTTAACGAATCTTTGAAATTATGGTGGTATATTCTAAACTAGTTAGGTTAGTACTCGTAAGTGATTTGGAGGGATTTACAGTTTAACTTCTATGAATATTGCTTGATCGAGGCCCTGAGGGATGACCGTGTTAGGGAGTTCATGATTTTGCATCATGGTTTTATGTATTTTATGGACTACTTATCTTGTTTTATAGAGTTTTAGTGTTTTTCACCTATTTATACTACTAATGGGACAACAAAAGAGATATGATTTGATGGTGGGATTAGGCATCCTATTAGATCTCAGGTAAACATTTTCCATTTGGATACCTTGTCTAATATAGTAAATTATTATCTCATCATCGATAAAAAACTAAGGGAAGCTGACGGTGTGAGAAAGGGTGATTCAGAATGAAGGTAGGGTAGTGGTTTGACTAGAGGTTGGAAGTGATGCTTTAAGATTTCATGCATGAGTAGAAATATCCATTTGACACCAACTGATATTTATGTAGTCTGTCACTAGTGTGGGAATCCTGGGCATAAGAAGAACTAGTTTCACATAGATCCCATTGAGTGTCGAGGCTGTGGAATATTGGGTCATTTTCAACATTTTTCAGGACCTTCCCATATATTCATAGAGGGATATGATCTATATCAAATCCACCTTTAGGTGTGGGATTAGGATAACTTTACTAGGAAGGTCGGTGAAGTTCTATCGACCATACATATAGAGGAAGAGGTCGTGGATGAGGTATCCATGCATTAGATATACATTATTAGTTGAGAGAACTCACTCAAGGTATTTAGGTTATAGCACTAGGCCATGGATTATCATAGATTTATTTAGTATAGCCTGTATTAGAAAACAAGGGTGACGAGATATCCACTATTGAAGGTACTATTCTAATAACCTCTACTTATGTGTCTTCTTTGTTCAATATAGGTCGATATCCCTCCTTTATCTCTATGGATATTATTAAAATCCTTATGCTTGATATTGAGTATTTATATGGCATGATGATGACTGAAACTCATTTGGGTATACATTCATAGAGTGTACACCAATTTAAGGAATGTACCCTTGATATAGGAAACTATCATTTCTTAAGGAACCTTTTAATCCTTGAGATGAATGGATTTGATGTAATTCTTAGGATAGACTGGTTGGTCCACTATCGCACCAATGTCATTTTTTATTTCTATATGGTTTCATTCACATCACCATAGGGTGGTACTTATACTCACAAGGGAAAGTGGTATGTATAGGTTGGTAGAGATGGACTAAAGAATATTGGGATTAGTGAAGTGAATTCCCAAATTGCTAGTCTTTATATGGATTATGAGGGATTACATCTGCCTGAATTCCCTGTGGTAGTCAATCATTTTAGGGATGTTTTTGTCGATGATTTTTTGAACTTCCTCCTAGGAGAGGGTAGAATTTACTATCAAGAAAGTTATCAAAGATGAACCGGTATCCTTTTATCCTTATAGGATGGCTACTACTAAGTCACAGAAGCTCAAGACACAACTAGAGGATTTTCAAGACAAAGTTTTTAAATAGACCAGTACTTATCCCTAGGGTTTATAGTTATTTTCACTAAGAAGGCATACAGTACCCTTGGGATTTGTTTGGATTACGAGAAGTTGAATCAATTTACTATAAAGAACTTGTATCAATTTCTTAGAATTAATGATCTTTTCGACTTGATTTTTGGAGATAGATTATTATTGAAGATTAAACTAAGATCATGCTATTATAAAGTGTGATTCAGACCTTCAGATATACCATGTACAAATTTCTATAGTCGGTACATTTTATATGAGTATCTATTCAGGCTATTCGGTATCATGAACGTGCTTGGAATTTTCATGGCTGTGATGAATTAAGTTTTTCACATTTTTTTGGATTCATCTATGGTGGTCTTCATAGATGAAATATTGGTGTATTATCATACTCAAAGAGAACATGAAAAAAAATATTAATATTATAATGAATAAACTAAGAGAGAACCATCTATATTCCAAGATCAGTAAATGTCGCTTTTGTATTGATAAAGTGCACTTCTTGGGTCATATTATCTTAGAGGAAAGAGTATCAGTTTTCCTAGAGAAGGTGAGATATGTATTTACCTAGGACCATCCCAAGAATGATTTTTATATATGGAGTTTCTTGGGGATATATTTTTATTACACGAGCTTCATACATGAAGTATCACATTTAGCAACACCTCTTGCGGGTTTAACTAAGAAGGGTGTGTATTTTAGTTGGTAAGAAGCCTGTGAGATAGTTTTCTATGGTCTAAAAGGGAGATTGACTTCAGTGTCGATCCTAATTTTAATATATCCAGGAAGAATATATAAAATTTATTATGAGGTATTATGTATTAGGTTGGGAGTAGTTCTAATACAAGAATATTGAGTTTTTACATACGAGTTGCGATAGATGATCCCTGATGAGTAGAGTTAAATAATTCATGATCTCAAGTTGGTAGTTGTTGTTCACGCCTTGTGTTGTTAGATTTATTACCTATTGGGAGAGAATTTTATGGCATCCAAAAACAACATAAGACTTAATGTATATTTTCACATTGAGTGACTTGAACCTTAGGTAGAAAAGGTGGGCTGAATATCTCCTATCCTTTGACTTTGAGCTAGCCTATATTCCTGGGAAGGGAAATACTATTGATGGTGCTTTGAGAAGGAGGACTCAAACATAGGTGGTTTAGGAGGCCAATTGAGAGTGGTAGGTTACTTTTTTGAGATACACATATAGGTTTAGAACTATCATGGACAATATGTACTTTCATTTCCATCAATGACCTCTTCACTTCTTGAGAGAGTAAAGATGAGGCAATTTTTAGACCCTAAAGGATTTTTCCTACACAAGATCATTTTTGGAAAGGACCCGCCTTTAGATTGGTCTGTTGATGGAGAAAACATCCTATGTATAGATGGGTGTATCTAGGTTCTAGTAGGTTTAAGGGAGGAGATGACGCTAGAGTAACATTATTCTCAATGGGAAGTGAACTTGGGTATCTCTAATATGTCTCATGATATGAACCATCCGTATTCATAGTAAGGGATGAAATGTCAGATAACATGTTTTATCACTAAGTGTTACACCTGCTAGTATGTGGATGAAGAAAACCAGGGGCCTGCTAGATTGTTAATTCCGTCATTGGTCCTATAATGGTAATGTGATGATGTTGTGATAAATTTTTTGGTTGGATTACTAAGGTCATCTTGAGGTAGAAAAGTGGTTTGGGTAGTCTTGGATCCACTGATGAAGGCATACCACTTCCTTACTATCCAAGAGACTATCTCAGTTGATGAAATGGGAAGTCTGTATGTCCATGATATTGTACACTTACATGGGATACCTAGTATTATCATTTCAAATAGGTACGCTCATTTCACATCAAGGTTATAATAGGGGTTACAATTTTCTTTGGGTATATAGGTGCTTATGAGCACATTATTTCACCCTAAAACTGATATACAGTCAGAACGAATGATTTAAATAATGGAGGACATGATCCAAGCATGCATAGTTTATTTCATTAGTTCTTGGGAGATACATATCACTCTCTTAAATTTTTCCTAAAATAATAATTTTTAGGAAACAATTCAGATGGCTCTGTACGAGGCCTTATATGGTAGGCCATGTCATGAACCTCTGTGCCAGCTAGAGGTAGGGGAGGAAGTGCTAATGGGTCCTCATATTGTGTAGGATACTTCAAAGTAGGAAAAAATTATCTGAAAATTAATTTGTACTGCTCAGTCTGGATTGAAATCATATGCTGATCACTATATAGACCCTACTTTTATTACATGATTATTACATCATTTTAAAGATTAAAAACACAATTTAGTTACACAACTAGGATCCAAATTTTTATTATCATGAAAAAATAGTACCATACATAACTTTAAATAACAGAACATAAATATTTATTTAATTCCTTTTTCTCTATAATCTTAGTGGCCTTAACATTCTCCTTAGTACAAGTAATCACCTAAGGATATGAATCAACAATGGGTGAGATAAAATCCCAGTAAGATGATAGAGAAAGACATGAATTAATATAATATGAGGTGAGAATAACCATCATCATAATAACATAAGCATGGGATCATCATCATAATCATGAGTGTAAGTATTAGATAAAGGCATGGAATGTGGCAAAGCATAAAAATGAAACATCATGTCTTAATGGTAAAATACCACAAATAGCTGTGAACAAAGATAGAATCATTTTCAAAAATATTCTAATTTTTCTAATGATATTCATAACATTCACTAATGCATTTAAGATCTATATAATTCTGGGCACACCCATCACATTATAACATTTACATTGCACTATATAATTCCAGGTGCACCCATCACATCATAATATTTACATTATTATGCATGCCACAATAAATGTATATCAACCTTGGATATAAAATAACCCCTGGAAAGGAATGGTTTTAATTTAATAAATCTTACATTAATAAATTTTGGGTCCCTAAATTAAATAGGGAATAACATACTTGATATAAGAATCGTCAACCTTGATTAAATAAGAAACAATCTCAAGAAGAAAAATGTGTTTTTTTTGAAAGAAGAGTTATTTTGGAAAAAATTGTGATTGTCATAAAATCTAGTAAAAAACAATTATATTATATAAAATTTAATACAATAATGAAGAAATGGTATTTAAGGAATATCTGTACCTAAAATGGGGTGAAAGAGGGAAACCCCAAAGAATGACAGTTGTGTTTGAGAATTCCCCTTACCTTATGTTTGATTGCCTTCTTCAGTTTAATATCCTATATAATAAAATTAGATTTATTAATTACAAATAAAGAACCTTTTATAAATTTTTTATTCATTATAATTTTATCAAGTTCATTTATTGGATTTTAGATGAGTTATAGAGTTTAATTTCATCATTCAGAAGTGTTCTTTTTCTTACTTTTCATGATCGGTTCCCTTGTATACATGAATTGAAGTTCATATAAAATTTATATAAATATACTGAATTATTAATATATGTTATTAATGATCATACATATTTTTAAATGATCTTAATAATAATTTTTTTATATTGTATAAGGATGAATCATTCGATGAAATTTAATGATGATTGTTTTAGGTTAATTTTGGCGGTTTTTTTAATCACAACGAACTCATTTTATCTTATCATTTAGTATTATGTATAAATGTTAGTTCCAAAACATAAATATGGTTGTAACATAAATTTTACAATGTATTTCAACAATTTAAATCCTTAAATGAATTAAAGTAAAATGAAACTGCATCTCCCAAAATGTCGGTAAATTGACACATCACGGGCAACAAATTCATTTTTATAATAAAAGAGAGAGAGGGAGGAGTTCAATGAGGGATATTCCATTAACATGATAGAATTAATTTATATTTAAGTTAATGGAATTATCATTACAATTGTATTTGGTGAGGTGAGGAGAGAATAAAAATAGTAAAGCACTTGAACAAAAATTTAAAGAAAAGAAATAAGAATTTACCTCTTGAATTTCTCCTCCTTAAGAACCTCATTAAGGAAAAGGTTTGGTCTTTTGATAACAAAAATAGATTCTGGATGTGGGTTAGGGGATATGGAAGAGTATTGGGTAGAATTTGGACAAGGATTAAGGCTTTAGAGGTGTGAGGATAATATGTGGTGAGGGGGGGGGGGTATTTATAGTGTAGGAGGGGAGTGTTTTCTCTTTATTATATTCATTAGCTTATTATTTTTTTCTAAAGACAATAAATAGTGATGGTTCCATGAATAAATATAGTAAATAGATATGGACAATTCTAGAATATAGTTCTTACATTAGATATGACTCAAGTAATACTATATTTAATTTATAATGTATTTATACTCTAAATTACCATATTTTACTCTTCACAAAAAAATCAATTATTTTAGAAAAATCCAAAAAATAACCCTAACCATTTTTTGACATGTAGAATAAAAAAATTAAATCCATTTTATGAAAATAATTTTCTATATATTAATAATTTAATTTTCAATTTAAATTATCATTTACTTAGAAAATATAGATTTTAAATTTATAACTGGTTTTATAACACTTTGAAAAATTAATTAAGGTCTCATAAAATTATCTTAAAATAATAAGACATAAAAATATTAATTTAGGAATATATTTTAGGAAAATATTTTTTCTTTTAAATTATTTAATTAATCATGAATTTTAATTAAATATTTATGACTTAGAAAATTACAACCACTTAATTAATAATTTTAAAAACATTTATTTACTTAGACTATGATATAATTATTCCGTGCTTTCATTTTTAAGATGCCTAAATTTTATTTATACTTTTAGAGGTGAGTTCACTATTCATTTGTTCAGTTTACTATTCATAAGGGTCATATTACTATTCCTAAGGTTAAGTTACTATTTCATCATTATTGGTTCCTTAAATTAGATAAATACCTATTATTTCATTCATTATTCATTTATAAAGTTTTTATTATAGACTATAAGTGATTTAATGTGTTTAATACTATATATAATTATTATAAGAAGGAAGAAATTCCATTGATAAAATTTTGTGTCTTTATATTCTTCCCCCCTTTTGAAATTTCCCCTTGAAATTTTGTTTCACATAAACAGATGAGGGTACTTCTCATTCACCACCTCCTCTGGTTCCCATGTTTCTTATTTATACATATGATTCCTTCATAACACTTTGACAAGGTGGGTTGTCTTGTTTCATAGAAACTTGTATCTCCGGTCCAGAATCATTACTAGATGCTCCTCATAAGAGATATCATATTCCAATTGTACCACCTCTAAGTTCAGTATATGTGAGAGATCTAGTGTGTACTTCCTCGAGAGTGATATGTGGAACACATCATGAACTTGATCCATATTAAATAAAAGTTCAAGATGATAGGCCATGAATCCTATGAGATCATGTATCTCAAAGTGGCCTATGTACCTTGGGCTTAACTTAACTTTCATTCCAAACCGCATGACTCTCTTCCATGGTGATATTCGTTGAAAGACTTTATCTCCAACGTCGAACTCTAAGTCCCTTATATGATTTTTATCATATCCCTTTTACCGACATTGAGAAACTTTTATATATTGATGGATGGATTGAAATTTATCTTTAATCTATTGCATATGATCTGGTCCAATTAGCTTTATTTTCCCAACTTCATCCAGACATGTTGGAGTTCTACATCACTTTCCATACAAAGATTCATATGGAGTAATCTGAATACTTGAGTGGAAGCTATTTTTATATGAAAACTGAACCAATGGGAGATATCGATTCCATCCACATTAAAATTCTAAATACAATAATCTTATCATATATTTGAGAATCTGGATAGTCCTTTGAGATTACACATCAGTTTGGGGGTGATAGGTTTTGTTGAAATTTAATTGTGTACTCAAAGAAGATTGAAGACTCCTACAGAATTTAGATGTGAACATGGTATCATGATTAGAGAAAATTGAGAGTGGAAACCCATGAATTCTAACCACTTCCTTCATGTATATCATTGAAAGTTGTTCAGGTGAGAGATCTTCTCGAATAACAATAAATTGGATAGTCTTGGTGATTCGGTCCACCACACACCATATTGCATTATTTCCTTTGGATGTCTTTGGGAGACCTATGACACTGTCCATAGTGACATTATCCCATTTTAACATGGGTATAGGAAATGGTTTCATCACCCATTTGGACTATTTTATTTTTTCTTTAACTTACTGAAATATCAAGCACCTTGAGATATACTCAGAAATATCATTCTTCATATTATCCCACCAGAAGTGTTCTTGGGGATCTCAGTACATCTTGGTACATCCAGGATGGATAGAGAAATTTTATCTTTGTGCATTATCCAATATATCCTTCTTTATCTCAAGTGATTAATACACACAAAGCATCATTAAAAATCGAATCACACCATCATCATTGGTATGAAACTCTGATAGCTTCTATTTTATGCATTCACCTTCTTTTGTAACTCTAGATCATCACTTTTTTCCAACTTAATCTTCTCTTATATAGATGGTTTGGAAATAATTTGGGAATAGTAGGATGTATTACCCACTGGTATGATTTCCAAATCCATCGTTTACAAATCCAAGAAGATTGGGTCTTTATCAATCCACAACATGGATAGAGTAGTATGTTCTTTTCTGCTAAGAGCAACAACTACCTTGTTCATCTTTCTAGGGTGATAATGGATAGATAATTTGTAGTCTTTGATTATATCTAGCTATCTCCTTTGATTTATGTTGAGATAATTTTGTGAGAATATATAATTTATCTTCTTGTGATCAATATATATTTCACACTTCTCACCATAGAGGTAGTACCACCAGATTTTCAAGGAAAAAATCACAAGTTCTAGATTTATATCATGATTCAAGTAGATATTCTCATGGATCCTAAACTACCATGATGTATAGGATATCACATTATAATTTTTCATGAGTACACAACCCAAGACTTTCTTTTAAGCATTAGGGTATATCACAAAAATTTATCCACTTTTTTTTAATGTGAGTACAGGTGCAGTGACCAACCTCTTCTCCATGACCTTGAATCTTTGATCACATTATTCTGTCCAGACATACTTTACCCCTTTCATTTTTCAATTAGTTAACAGTCATGAAAATCATGAGAAATTTCTCACAAAACATCGGTAGTACCCAACTAATCCAAGAAAACTATAGATTTTCGTGACACTAGAGGGTTTAGACCATTCCTCAGTTGCCTTTATTTTTGAAGGGTCTACAGAAATTCCCTCACTTATGATCACATGTCCTAATAATGTGACTTTTTTCATCCAAAAGTTACAATTTATAAACTTGGTGTACAACTTCTCCTTCATTAATATCTCCAACAAAATCCATATATGTTCTTCATATTCTTACTTACTCTTGGTTTAGATGAGAATATCATCGATAAAAAATACCAATTTTTTTTGAGGTAATGTCTAACGAATCTATTCATATAATCCATGAATATTGTAGGGGTATTAGTAAGTCATAAGGGAATCACTTGGAACTCATAGTGACCATACCATATACAAAAAACAATTTTGTGAATATATTATTTCTTCACCTTTAGCTGATGATATTCAGAACGAAGATCCACCTTTGAGAAGTACAAATCTCCTCATAATTGATCGAATAAGTCATCAATACCTGGGAGATGATACTTGTTCTCTATGGTGATCTTTTTGAGTTCTTGATAATCGATACACAACCCCATTGATCCATCCTTCTTATTGAAAAATATTGCTGGAAAACCCCAAGGTGGTGCACTAGGGAATATGAACCATTTGTACAAATGGCCTTACAAATACTTCTTTAACTAATCTAATTTGATAGGATCCATCCTATAGGGACACTTTAAGATAGGAGTAGCTCTGAGTATGAGTTCTATTGATAAATCCACCTCACGATCTAAGGGAATTCTTGGTAACTCTTCAGGAAATACATCACTGTATTCCCTCACAATGGGAATTTCTCCTAGGTTGATACCTTCCTTTGAATCGACCATTTGAGTGAGGCATGATTATTCACAAGTAATATACACCCACACCATTTAATAATTTTCCAAAGGAGATTCATGATCTTAATTGAAATTTTAGAGGAGCATGGGATGATTCAAAATATGAAAATATATTTCCTTTTCCAGATAGTTTATGTGTGATCTATATAATGAGAGCTAATCCTTTCCCATTATAGCATTAAATTCCACAAAGGTAAGTATCATGAGATTCATTGGAAGAATATTCCCACATTTGTTAACAAGAGAAGAGTCCTACACCTGGGTTTCAATGATTGAAACACTTGGTGTTTTTACAGATATATCTCATTCAAGGTTTCATGGATTTAATTTAATTGTTCTAGAAAACTTGTAAGATATAAAAGAATATGTAGAACCCGAATCAAATAAGACCTTCTATATTTTTGAGTGAATAGGAAGTGTAACTTGTACAACTTCTTTTTATTTATCCACTTCAGAAGTAGTGATGGAATATGCCTTGCCTTTCTCCTTTGTATTTTTTGGTTGATGATGTTGATTACCCTTGAGGGATCGAGGTTTAGTGCACTAGCTTGCATAGTGCCATTTCTCCCTATAGTTGTAGCATTGGACTATGGGTGGTGCTCTCCTTTACTCCACCTCATTTTATTTCTTCCTCATGTCTTTTCAACATTCATGAGCTTGGTGGACTTATCTCCCAAACATTAAGCATTTTCCTATCCCTTTGATATAGTTCCCATAATGCCTATTCCCACATTTTTTACATGTGGGTGGTTGAGTTTTCTTTCTACCTTTATCGTTAGATCATTCGGCTTGAAAATCCATATTTCATTTCTCATCACCATATCCATGTGTCCAATATACAAACTCCATATTCACTTTGAGATCACATTGAACAACATTTTTATAACTCTAAAAGTCTTGAATTGCAAGAGCCTTTTGAAGGCGTGGTTTTAAACTAATAAAGAATTTATCAATTTTTCTATTATTGTTGATAAAAAAACCTAAAGAATACCTTGTAATCCTTGTGAAATTTTCTTCGTAGGATGTGAAAGAATATATTTTCCTTTTATTATACTCTATGAATTATCTCTCCATCTATGTATAAATATTTAAAAGGAAATAATTGTTAAGAAATATTATCCTAAATTGTTCCCACTTTATCTCTTTAATATCATCATTCGGTTCAGTATTATTAATCAACACCCATAATTGATCAGCCTCTCTATCTGGATGATAAACATAAAGAGTCACCTTATCCATCTCAGAATAGTGAAGTGCGGAAAATATCTTCTCCATTGAGTTGAACCACTATTCTATGACTAGTGGATCAGAAGATCCACTAAACGTTAATGGTCATTGCTGCATAAAACACTCGATAGACAGTTGCTACCTCTTATGTGAATGTGATCATTCCATATTATTCATCTTATTGTTCATAACCTACGACAGAGGGGAATAATCACAATGAAATTTGTAACTCTAACACCTAAAGAATTGTGGATATTTTTCGGGAAATCACTACATTTTCCCTCGCATGGGTTGTTGTCCTAGTTTATCCTTATTCCCAGAATTTTCTAAAATAGAAAAGGTTTAACCAAAACATAAGTCAACAATTCATGAATAAATAATTTACTAATTTTTTCAATTAATTATAAAGGAATATATTGTGGGATCCCTATTTCTAGTATTTTATAAAACAAATATTCTTGGGTTATTACTTATATTTAGTCTCATACTAAGGGTTTCCACCAAGATTTTATAATCCTAATTCCAAAATTAACTTAACTGTGATATGATACCAACTATAACAACCCTACTTTTATTACATGATTATTACATCATTTTAATGATAAACAACATTAAAAAGTTATACAACCAATATCCAAAGGTTTATTATCTTTGAAAAAATAGAACCATGCATAAATTTTAAAAAATAAAACATAAAAATTTATTTAACTCCTTATCTAGCTTCTTAGTGGGCTTTACATTCTCCTTAGTACAAGTAATCACTTGAGGATATACATCAACAAGGGGTGAGATAAAATACCATTAATAGGATAAAGAAATACATGAATTAATATAACATTAAGTGATCATAAACATCATCATCATAACATAAGAATTGGATCATCATCAATATCATGAGTGGAAGAATTTGATAAAGGCATTGGATGTGGCAATTCATAAAAATGAAACTTCATGTCTTAGTTGTCAACTACCACACAAAGTTGTGAACAAAGCTATCATCAATTTCACACATTTTTTAATTTTTATCATGGGATTCATCACATTAATCAATTCATTAGAGAACTATATAATTTTGGGCACTCCCATCACATCATAACATTTACATTGAACTATATAATTCCAGGCACACCCATCACATCATAGCATTTATATTATCATGCAATCCACATAAAATGTATATTAACCTTGGATACAAAATAACCCATGGAAAGGAATGGGTTTCATTTCATAAATAATTCATTCAAAAAATTTGGGTTCCCAATTAAAATAGGGAATAACATAATTGATATAAGAATCGTCAACCTTGAGTGAAGAAGAAACAATATTAAGAAGTAAAATGGGTGTTTTTTTAAAAGAAGAGTTCTTTAGTAAAAAATTGTATTTGTCATAAACTCTTGTAGAAAAAATTAATATCCAATAAAAGGTAATAAAATGATGAATAAATTTTAATTAAAGAATATCCATACTTAAAATGGGATTAAATAGGGAAAATCCAAATAAAGAGAGTTGTGTTCGAGAATTCCCCTTACCTTATGTCTGAATGTTTTCTTCCCTTTTAATATCTTATATAATATCATTAGATTCATTAATTAAAAATCAATAACCTTTTATAAAAGTTTTTTTTATTCATTATAGTTTTATTAATTTCATTTATGGGCTTTTGGACGAGTTATATAGTTTAATTTCTTCATTCGGGAGTGTTCGTTTTCTTAGTTTTCATGATCAGTTCAATTGTGTACATGAATAGAAGTTCATCTTATATGTGGATAAATGTCCATAATTTTTATTATTTGTTATTAATTCTCTTAAATAAGTTTAAATGTTATTTTAAATAATTTTTTTATATGGTATGAGGTTTAATAATTGGATTAATGTTAACGATGACCATTTTAGGTTAACTTTGGCTGTTTTTCGATCACAATGAACTCGTTTTGTTTTATAATTTAGTATTATGCATATATGTTAGATCCATAACATATATATGTTTATAAAATAAATTTTAAAACATGTTTCAACCATTATAATGGTTTTATTAATATCTTTGAAAGTGTTAAAGGAAAATGAATGTGCACCGCCCAAGATGTTAGTAAATTGACACATCAAGGGCGATGATTTTATTTTTAGAATAAGAGAGAGAGAGAGAGAGATGGAGGAGTTTAATTAAGGATATTATATTAAAATGGGAGAATTAAAGCATATATATAATACTGGATTTATCATTAAATTTTTAATAGGGTAGGTTAGGAGAGAATAAAAATAGAAAAGAACTTGAAAAGAAATTAAAAGAAAGGGAAGAGGAATTTACCTCTTCAATTTCTCCTCCTTGAGAACCTCCTTGGGGAAAAGATTTAGGTATTTTGATAAGACCAAGGGATCCTAGATGGGAGTGAGGGGATAGGAAATAGTATTAGGTAGAATTTGGGTAAGGCTAAATGCTTGAAAGGTGTGAGGAAAATAGGCGGTGAGGGGTGATATTTATAGTGGATGAGAGGGGTGTTTTCTCATTTTTATATTCATTAGTTTATTTTTTTTCCTCAAGACAAGAAATAGTGATGATTCCATGAATAAATAAAGTAATGAAAGTAGGATAATTCTATATTATAGTACTGAAAATATCAATGACTCAAGGAATAGTTTAATTAATTTATACTTTATTCATACCATAAATTACCGTATTTTACTATTCACTAAAAATTCATGTATTTTAGAAAAATAAAAAAATTTCACCCTAACCATTTTTTGATATTTAGAATAAAAAAATGAACTCCATTTTATAAAATTAATTCTCTATATATGATTAATTTAATTTTTAATTAGAATCATCATTTACTTTGAAAATACAGATTTAAAATTTATAACTGATTTTATAACACTTTGAAAAATTACTTAAGGTCTCATAAAATTATCTTAAAATCATAAGACGTAGAAATATTAATTTATTAATATATTTTAGGAAAATAAATTTTATTTCAAATTATTAAATTAATCATAAAATTGTGATTAAATATTTATGGCTTACAAATATACCAACACTTAATTAATAATGTTATAAACATTTTTTTTACTTTGACTATGATATAATTATACCACAACTTCATTTATAAGATGCATAAATTTGATTTATACTTTCATGGGTGAGTTAACTATTCATTTGGTGGGTGCCAAGTTACTATTTAATCAATATTGGTTCCCTAACTTCTAGAAATACATTTTATTTCATTCATTCTTAGTTTATAATGTTTTTTATGGTATATAAGTGATTTTATGTGATTTATACTATATGAAATTACTATAAGAAGAGAGAAATTACATTAATATAATTTTGGGTCATTACAATCACCGTTGACAACATCTAGAGTTTGATGTCGAGAATAATATTTTCTTTTTGGTATCACATAGACTTGGGCATAAATGGATACATAAGAAAGGGAGGAATTATTATTATTTTTTAAGACTTTTGATATTTTGGATAGAGTCGGTTTGGTAGCCTATCTATTGTTATTACCTCAGAGGTACCATGCCATGCACAAAATCTTTCACATTTCATAGCTTTTCTATTATCATGCTAACCCATATCATACTTTTGATCCCAAGTATGTTGAGTAAGATAGTGATGTTTTTTGTGGAGTATCCCATATGCATCATTAATCAAAGAAAAATGGAAATCCAAGGCCGGTATGTCCCTTTAGTATGGGTTCAATGGAAGCATGGCTGTGTAAAGGGCGAGACTTGGGAGTGGGAGGCCGACATATATGCTCAACAGATAGAGTTATTTGTAGATGAGGTTTCACCACCCTTGGAAGGAAAACTCAGGGATGAGTTCCTTTAAGTGGTGAATACAATAAGAACATGGATTTTATATGAGGTATAGATCCTTAAGTTTCAATTTAATTCCTTGGTTTGAACCTAAAATGAATACCTAGTGAGGATATGGTGGAAAAGAGTGTGTTATGGTCTTGTTTGGAGTTCGGAACCTCAACCGATGGAAGAAAAAACTAGGATGCACGATTATTAGAAATTGTGCATTAGAGTCCACATGGTTATTCCTAACTGTGTAGGGAGTTTCAGTGCTCAGTAGTGGGCCGCATGGTTATCCCTAACTGTACAACCTAGGCCATAGGCCCATGTAAAGGATATTTTTTTTAACAACATAACATAGTTTTTTTTAGGATTTCTCAAACCATATGCATTAATCTTTTAGGTTCCCTCCTTGTACAGTGCATGGTTCATAGGTTGCGCAAAGTTCGGACAACCGTGTGGCTAAACCATGCAAACAAGTTTTAAAGGAGTAAAATTATTATTTCACCTTTATTTCATTAAAAACTAGGGCCCCTTCTTCTTCTACTTTATTTCAAGAATACCTGGGTATCCCTTTCCTTCTGATAGATCTCCTCAAGCCCCCATAATCTAATCATTGGTTCTATATCATCTCCCGACCACCAATTCAATATATGATAATCTCGTTGGATGACTCTCGGTAAGTTATCCAATCCATAGGCCCATTTATTCATTTGTCTTTTTATCAAAGATGCTATTTTGGTGCGGTCTCGTGTTCTATATTTCCAAAACATTCATCTATTTTTCTATTTCATTTTATATGAACCAAACCAAAGGCTGATACTAGATGAGTGATTATCTACAGGAATTATGTGGGTGGTATAGTATTTATCCCTTAAAGTCATGATTCTTTATAGTACGTGTCACGTGATGCAAGACGAATTCTCATTGGATTTCCTTAAAATACACATAAACCATGTTTAATTCAATATAAATGATATATATATAACCTATAATCCCTATATTCATATTTGGATAGGTCCTCATCATCTGTTTCCACCCTTGGAGGTGTGCCTGGGAAATTTACCTTGATTCTATAAATGATTTAATGACCAAACCATAATTTTCATTATTTTGGCATGTATCATAACAAAGATAATTATAATAAATTTAATTGAATGTTGGGTGGTATGACCGCATACCTTTCTTAAATTGGGAAATAGTTACACCCTTGTTGAAGAAGAATTTTAATGAACTATGTGTCATCTAATATCACTTACTAAAATATGTTGACTACTTATGATTTACAATACAGGCATGATGAACCTATTTTTAATACAGGCATGGAATCCCTTCTACTATTGTGATATTTTGGCATTGATACCCTTATGAATTATAATGAATGTCCATGGTGACCCTTATGTATTATGATGAATAGTCATGGAGACCCTTATGAACTATGATGAATGGGCATGGTGAGCCTTATGAATTATGATGAATGGGCATAATGACACTTATGAATTATGAGGAATTGGTATGAAGAACCTTATGAATTATGATGAATGGGAATGGAGACCCTTATTAATTATGATGGATATGCATGCATACCATTATAGATATGATATACGAGCATGAAATCCCTACTATTATGATACAGACACATAGTCCCTTATTCTTGTGATATGGGCGTGGTGTCCCTTATTATTGTGATCTGGGATTAGAATCCCTTATTCTTATGATACCAGGCATGTAGTTTCTTATTCTTGTGATACTAAAAATGACATCCCTTGACACTAGTGAGACTCATGATACTAATCTTGGATTTCATAGTTATACCTTAGGTATAGAATCATAATACTATCCACATATATGGATGCATATGTCACTATGTATAACAACTACATATATGTATACACCTGGTTTCTTGTTAATAGATTATCTAGCATGGGTCGAAGCAGGTAGTATCATCCTGTAATCTCTTACAAACTAGAATTGACCCCTTTACAATTTCCATCACTACTTATAATTTATTATATCTAGACACTTCTCATATTGTATGCACTGACTGAGTATTTATAGACACCATTGGTAGTGACCTACTGAATTTATATTACACCCTATATAGGCTATCGATGATACCCAAATAGATTATATAGATGTAGGTAAGGATATGGGTAAGTTCTTGATTGTTTATTCTTGTGTGATTATATCATGGGAATAGGGAAGAACAAGATTAACCCATGGATCTTTATACTATTGGATTTGGTCATTTTGGTATATTTGTTCTTTTGATACATGTACTATTTTGCACGCCTGATTCCATGCCTACTTGTTTCATTTTGATAGATACATGAAATTACATAATTTTTATATGATGTTGGATATTATAGATGTTAGTTAATTATTTCATCTGCATTATTTACCTTCCACAGTCAGTTATTTGATATTCTTACACAATTTATTTATTCATTTCACTATTTTCATGTTCTAATGATGAGTGTAAAGTATCCCCATTAAACCACCTTGGACACTTGATGGTAGTCATCATCCTATGGAATATGGGGAGGCACACCTTAGGCCATGTGACCCACCATATTGGGGCAACATTTAGTGGCATCTGGGTTGGGACATTAAACTACCCATGTTTGATTTTAATGGGTTTGGGACTTATTTTTCCCATTCACTGATTCAGAAGATTTAAAGGAGAGCTCAAGAGTTCTCTTCATCCCATATCCTTGGAGTCGGTCCCATATTCATAGATTTCAAGTGGTTCTTTGAGGAAATCCATCCTTTCTTCTTGTCCTATCCCCCTACTCTAATTACCCTTAGTTTTCATATCTCTTTTGAACCTTAATCACTATTTAGGATGATTTTATGGTTTCATATTGGTTTAACCATGGAGATTTGGTTTCATAGGGTGTGTAAGGGTTATTTCCTTTAATGTTTGTGCTTTCACTATTAATGGTGATTGGTTTCCACTTGATTGAGGTAGGAATTCCAATAAAATTTCTTTATACCACATGTAATAAAATTCTTGAGTTTTTATAAAACTTTCCTTATCAATTTATAACCATATTTGACACTGATGATGAGTTTTTAATATTTTAAATTATTTTTCATACTTATTATGACGAGTTTTCAAAGTATTTATTATGTTTATTTTTAATTAAAATGGGTTTTCATTCCAATCATTTTAAAAAATAACTATGAGGGGTTTTTCAAATAAATTTGACAAAAAAGAAGTGTTTTAGTACTATTTTGATTTAAAAAATGAGTAGCCCCATAAAAATGGGTTTTGATCAATTAAATAAGTGTTTTTTTAAATGACTCATAAGGGATGAAATTGGAGTTTTCAATATAATGTTCATTGTTGGTTTCCAAAAGATGGTTTTTATAACTTGATTTAAAAGTTGGTTTTTAAAATACTAATTAGAACTTTGTAAAATGAATTCATTTGTTTATTGTAAACCTTTTTTTAGAGCCCCTATTTATTATTCCATGTTTAGGATTTTACCCCTTTATGGGATATGAATTTATTATTCTTATTGTAAAATTCTTGATTGATGAGAAATGGGTTGTTTAAGTAGAGATTGTTGGAGGTGAGATAAGGTTTAGTATTTTTTTTAACTTAAAACATGTATTGATTATTTTATTTATCTAAAAACTCACCTATATTGGTCATGTCCTGTTACCCTGGGTAGTGAATTGAGGAATTCTATTTAGGTTATACTAACTTTTTAAACCGAATTAGATAGTGTAATATAATCAACATGACTTGATCAGACTTTGGGAGATGATTGATATGAACCAATAAGAATTTATAAGATTAATAATAGATTGATTCTATACGGTATGTTAAGGAAAATAATATTTCAGGGATTAGAAAAATTCCTATGAGTCTTATTCCTTTACTAATGGAATCCGTTAAAGGATTTTCACTGAATAATTGGTTTGTAATACCTTACAATTGTATTTTATTTTCAACCCCACCTTTTATCATTATTTACATATATTTTTCGTTATTATTATGATGTTTCCTATTTAATGTATGTGTATTCATTAAATATATTTTTTATATTGTTTACATTTCAATTTTTAAAAGGTTTTTTTGTGAAAGGTTTTGAAATAAGAAAGTTGTTTGGTTTTTATTTCATAAAGTATAATTATAATTCAATAAATTATTTAAAGTGACTTTTGTTTTAAATAGTTTATTTCACCAGTTGGTTTGAAGGGGGAATTTAAAAGGTATCTTTAAAACAGTTTTTAGTTTATTTTCTATAGATTTAAATTAATATTTTAAACCAGGTGGACTTTGTTTTTTTATAAGAATATTTCACCCCATTATTTTGTAAAAAGAGTTTATATATGGGATTTTTTTTAATATACTTTTCATTTATAAAACATATTCTCTAAATAATTTTCAAACTATAATTTATGAAGTTTTTTTATGAAATAAATTTCATAGACACTTTGATGAAATACTATTGGGCCAATTTAGATCAGTCCCTTCATACTAAAAAGTGTACATGTATATTTCTCTAATGATTTAAATAGGGTACCAAGTTATGATCTTGTTTTGGATATAATATGAGTAGTTAGTTGATGGATGTTATGGATGTGGTTAGTGAACATGGGTTAGATGGATATCATTGAGTGGTGGATCTAGTTTATTTGTTTTTTGGATGAGTTTTCATCATCCAATTCATCCTGATTTACTTTATTTTCATCAATTATAGCTTTAGTTCATTCCATGTATTTTGATATTTATTTCTCTATATATTTGATAATGAGATGGATCATTTTTGTAGGATATGTCTCATATAAAATTCTATTTCACTTATACCTCATTTGGTTTTGGTTATTAATTTAAAACTATTTATTTGATGTTCATGGATTTACAATTTATGGACATGTTAGGCTAGATTGTGGATATTTTACAAGTCATTATTAATTCACCCACCAATACACTCACAAACCATAAAAAAATTAACACATAAAAAGTCATCATTAATTATCCAACCAAGACTCTCAAAAACTATAGCGAAATGTTCAAGATAGATCAACCATCACACTCAATAAACAATAACATCATTTTTAACGTTCTAAAAATGTCATCATAGTCTGAGATCTATTTTAAAATGAGTAAAAAAAATTTAGATCTAGAGGAAAAAACACAATTGAAAATGTTTAATGGATTTAATAGAAGGATATACGCATTAAAAAGAAAATTTTCTTCATCCATAATTGTTTGAAATCAAACTCAAAAACAACTTCTTCCACTATCCTATTAGGGAATATATCATCGAAATGTAATAAATATTGTATTATTTAATATCCAAAAGAATTAAATTGAATTTAATGATTTTTTTGAAATGAATATTATAAGAACTTTCAATTCATAAATAAATTATTCTATATCAATTGGATTTCCCTTATTCCCCCACTAGTAGAGATAGATTTAGTATTTTATAGATCTTGAAAATTACAAAGAACTCATCTAGATTATTTATGAGTTTATATTTGATAACATTCCCTAAGATAAATGAACATTTAGAAGAATTAGTTTTTTTTTTCAATTAAAGGTTCCACCACTCAATAGAATATCATTCATGATTAATATAATCCTTATGTGGTAAAAGGTTTTCCAGAAAAATTCTAAACCAACACATTGTAACTATGAACACACATTATAATTTTTTTGAAGAATACTGAGACCTTGCTAAGAAAATCAAGATCCCTTTATTAGAGAAAAGAAAAATCACACTAGTCTGAAAGTAGGGAGATTAAATTGATACTTCTTGAGAATAGGAAAGAGGTCATCTGGTATGTGTTCTGCCCAGTGATAATCAGTTCCATTAAGACCGTTGCTAGAAAGCCCATCCTCTAAATAGTTAGCCTCCCGATAAACATGAGTAACAATATGTTCCCTTGAAAAAAGAAGATCCAAACTCCTTTTCCATCGATTAGTAAACTTCCAAGAAAGATGAATAGAACCTGTTTGAAGAGCCATAACCACAATCGTAGAGTCGCACTCAATCCATAACTTTTTCCATCCCCATCGATCAGCTTGGTCAACTGCCTCAATGACACCATGCATCTTCGCTTCAAGAGCAGAGGCAACACCACATGGGCCATGAATAAATCCAAGAACATACCCCTTATGATCCCTGAAGACTTCCCCAAAGCCATAAAGGCATGGATTACCCCTTGAAGCGCCATATGAATTTATCTTGATCCATCCATGAAAGGGAGGCCACCATACCACTTCAAGTGTGCCAAGTGGTGGGCTAAAATTTACTTTGACACCAACCCGGTTAGGAACCTAGAAATAATGAATAGTGTTGTCACAGAACCTCCTACCTGGAACCATGGTAACTCAAGCAGCAGTGAGAAGACATGCCAAGGAAGTACCAACCTAAGTCCTGCTCCCTGCATCAATGTGAAGCCCGTCCATTACAGCTCCGGAATCAGGATCTGTGGCATCATGATTAGCACTGGAATACCCTGTTAATGCATGAAATATTGAGATTAATATTAGTATAAAGAGTTTTAATTTGGTCCTTTATTAAATAAAATTAACACAAAGGGTTACATCGATCAGTTGAAGTTAATTTTTTTTAAATTAACAAATTCATTCGAAAAGTATTTTCTAGCTATACTTTAAACCTACTTCAAAATATTAAAAGGGAAAAAATAAAGAATAAATATAAATTCCAATTCCTTTAATAAAAACTCTAATAAATAATAATTTTTTTGAATATGATAATATATTTTTTTATATAGGACCTTTCCCTATTAGTAATACACTATTTAAGATGAAAATATCTACTAGAAAAAAACCTTTTAGAAGAGAATATGACTATGAAACCCCCAGATCAATATGGTAATTTATATTTTATAATTTGTGGTCATTTTTTTGAGTTCTTGGATATCTTTGGAGATCTGATTTTTTTGTTGCAACAATCCACGTTGTAGGGAAAGACCTTATAGCAGGGTAAGTGATTATTCTCCATTGAAGACATTTTCAATTATTTTTTAAAAAAAATTTGGGGAGGAACAAAACATAACTCACATACTATACAATGGTCTTTATTTTATAGTTTGAACATCCACTTTACTTTTTTGAAATTTCAAAAAGGGAGATTTTTCATACCATAGTGGGGCAGGCTATGCCAAATGGTCATGTACGCAATGGAAGCACCTATTAGGCATAACGAACTCTGATATTTTTCATAATCAATGAATAATTCAATATGTACATAATTAAGTACATCATGACATATAGAATTAAATTGAAGATTAAATGAATTTTTTAATTCCAAAATTAGAAGAAAATATTATCAATTATAATGTATAATTAATTTATAAATATATTTAGAATTACCTTATCTTGTAATCCTTTCTTTGTTAATGATTTGGTTGACTTATCTCATCATATAATCATTTTTATAGGATCTAAGGGTAGAATCTCTCTAGTAGTGATCCACTCATGGTCCAAAATCTCAAAAAATCATTTTAGAATTAACATGAGATAACAGGATCAATCCCAACTGCTTGAGTCATTCATCATTGATCAAAAGAAGAATCAATTTGTGGATGAAGGATTCTTAAGGATCCATTGTAGGATTGAGAGCATAGAGGTGGATTGAAAATCTTTTTCTTGAGCACTTTCTTGAGAGGATTATCTATAGGGTTTTGATAGAAATTTCTCTCAGTTTTCGATGCACAATAATTGACTAAACCTGTAATATGATCAGGTATTTATAAATCCATGATAGATTTGGAAATTTCATGTCCCTAGAAAATTCCTTATTATTATGTGAAACTCATGTATAATAATAAGATAAATATTATTATTATTTTTCTCAACATATGCATTACCTGTGAATAAATAAATATCATTTTTTAAATAAATAAATAAATATTTATTTCAATGATATTAAATATATCCATTTTCAACCATAATATTAAAATCAATCTTTCTATACTCATTAGTATTTACTAAACCTTGAATAAATATTATTTATTTAATAAATAAAAATTACTGCATTATTTTATAATAAATATAAAAAATATAATATTTACTACATCTCTCAAGTAAGTATTTATTTTTATTTAACTGATATATTTATTATTCCGAATTAATCGAGATTAAATCATTGAGAACAAACAACCATGAATTATTATTAATCCATAAAATAGGAATAATATTTATAATAACTTGTTAAATTAAAATTTTATTTTAATCATGATTTTATATGCACTTAGTATGTGACTGTTTGGACCCTTTCTTAGTGGAATTAGGTAGAACCAAATAAATTCCAAGGTTAGCATTGAGAAACATGCTATGGAGTCCATTGAGAAAGGAGTAAATTTCATAATGAAATACAACCCCATATTAATGTTCATTGTGTAATATAAACCCTTTATCATGATATCTATAATAAAGAATGTTTCATGTCGTTGTCATCAACTTATGTACTCTATGTCTACTTCTATGACTTTTTGGAGTTGGTCCTGCCCACTGAACACCTTAGGAATAGATTTAATTGTGATTTTAAATTCTTATAAAAGTGTCTCAAATACACTAAATATGTGATCGTTTGGACCCTTTCTTGGTGGAATTATGTGGAACCACAAAAATTATTAGGTTAGCATCCAGAAACATGACAGGGAATCCATAGATAAAAGAGTAAATTTTATAATTAAATACAATCTCATATGAATGTTCAATGTGTAATATAAACCCTTTATCATGATATCTCTAATAAAAAAGGTTTCAGGCTAGCATCATCAACTTATATGCTCGATGTCTACTTCTATAGATTTCTAGAGTTGATCCTACCCATTGAACACCATAGAAATAGATTTAATTATGATTATACATTCTTATTAAAGTTTATGAGATATTACCTTTAATTAAAATGGTAGCAGTTTCGTGCTCCTCCTTTGATCCAGATGGTCTTCGGTGTGGACAAAGTCTTGGATGGATGGCCTTGGCTACAATCTGTGGTAGTGACTCTTTCAAATTTCCGGTCTTCGTCAGCCATTTATGTCTCTCCCTCTTGGTGTTGTTGGTGTTCCCGTAGTTGATTGGCACTCCGGGCAGCATTTTATCTTGACTCTGTTTACTTGACCTCTACCCTGGGTCCAGAATTCCTCCATTCTCTCAGAGGCATAGTAGTGTGGTGGGCTTCATGGTCCTTTGGGATGTGAGTTCAAGCTTAGAGAGATCGATGGCCATGTTCTTAATGGTTTTTGGTGACTTTTTGGATTTGGATTGTGGTATTTCTCAATAGAGGTTTTTGAAATCTGAAATGGGTGGGATTCGAGAATGATTCTGATTTTTGGTTTTATTATGAATTTGTATGGTAAAATCTACAAACACTCTATAAGGATGAGCATTAGATGAGGTATAGAGCAAAAGTTCATTGGGCCAGATGACAGTTGTGTGTTGAAAATCCTTGGCTGCTCAACCTGCTCTGACCTCAAGTTTCTATTCGACTCTCCTAGTTGGATCTCGTGCAATGGTAACTACGCGGTTTTTGGATTTGTGGTTCAGTGTTTGAAGGGATTCAAGATGCTTCCAGAGTTGGTTCACTTTTATTTGTTGGATTTGGTTTTAATTGGATGCTTCCTTAGTGTTCTGTTTTGGTTTTTCTTGGTGTTGATGATGGTTTTCCGTGATCAGTTGTCTCCGACCTTAATGATTTTTCGGCGTGATGGATTTTATTGGGGTTGTTTGTTGGGGATTTTAGTGGTGGATGCTGGTGATGATGGCGAGGTGATGGGATGAGGGTGAAAAAGTGTAGGCCGGACGTGTCCTTCCTCAATGCAGTCAATGCACATCGGTCAGCTCCTGGGATTGACGTTATTTGTAGTGATGATGGTTTGAATTTTGAAACTAGGTGCGTGAAGACGGATAAAAATGACTTGGTTCTGTTTTACAATTTTGATTTTTGAATTTTTTAATGTGGGTGTGACTTGATGTGAAGGACTGGTTGTGTTGAGGTTCCCAGTTACCCTGAAAGTGGGTTTTCAATAAAATAATAAAAAATGGATAAGGGAAAAATCTATTCTCACATTATTAATTAATGCAATGTCACTCGTGATGCAAGAAACGTATCCAATTTCCCCAGAAACATTTTTCTTCAAAGTTTTTTTCAATACATTAAATTACATGAATAGTGATATCCATTAATAATAATAATAATTTCTAAAGATCAATACACAAATCCATAGATAATAATTTCCAATAATACATATAAATGTGGATTTCCTACTAGAGGGTTATGTTATCATAATATCATGCACTAGAAATTACCAAGGGCGTATTCCATGTGAAAGTGCCTAAAATTCTTTTTAGTCTCCACCCTTGATATATTATATCATTTTTGTCCCATCAAATGATACCATTCAACTATAAAATACATATTTAAGCATACAGTCATGTTATTTCTTGGTTCTAATCCTTGTAGGAAATTTCAATGACCATTTTCTGTGACAATTACTCTTGCAACATTATCACATACAATGTCACATATAATAATAATAATTATGTGATATGAAATTTATCAATATTCAAGATAATGAATTTTTTTTTATCATAAAGTAAATAGAAGTTGGTATTTGGGCATAAAATTTAAAAAACTCCAAATTTTACCAAGAATAACTAGTAACATCCTTCAGTTCTATAAATCTTACATGATACTCATGCTTCTGCTAAGACAAGACATTATTTATGGTTTTTTCTATGTTCTCTTCCTTAGAAAAAATTCTCACTGTCACTTCAACCCTATGAGAAAAATCCCGCAAAAGATGATATTTCTGGAGTATGTTATTTTTCCATTGGTGTGACCATGGATTCTTTGTGAGAGCCATTACGAAATTATTATCACAATATAATGTGATAGGGAATTTACTATTAGGAACCAAATTAATATCCAAGACAATGTTTCATATAAAAATGTATACTTCAGTTGCATTAAAAGTTGATATATTATGAGAATCCACTATAGAGTCACAAACAAATAGATGTTTTAAACTCTTTTAACTCACTACTCCTCTATTGAGAATAAAAACATATACTTAATATGATTTCATATCATTATGATCTATTTGAAAGTTAGAATCAGTATAACTGCATATGACTACCTCATCATCTCCTCCATACACCATGAACATATCCTTAGTATGCCTTATATAATTAAGGATAACCTTAAAATCAAACCAATATTTTTCACCTGGATTCTCTTGATATATTCCTACCATTCATAAGGAATAAGCAATGTCAAGTCTTATACAAAAAATTTCATACATTATTGATCCTATAACAGAAGCATATGAGATGATATTCATTATTTTTATTTCCTATTGTGTATAGGGAAACGTTTTCTTTTAAAAATATGTACAATGTGACATTGGATCTATTCCCCTATTGGATTATTCAATACTAAATATCTTCAATAACTGGTTAATGTATATTCTTTGACTTAGTCTAATAATCCTCTTGAATATATCAGGAAATATCTTGATCCCTAGAATTTTTGGTATTTAACCTAAGTAATTCATAGAGAAGAACATTTTTAAATAGTTCTTAAAAAATTGGAATACTATTATTTTGTTTTCGATAAGTAATATTTTTTCTTCATATACTACTAGGATAACAATTGTATTCCCATTGAACAACTTGTAAACATATGGATCACATTCATTCTTAATGAAACTAAATTATTTTATAGGTTCATCGAATAAAATTTTCCATGTACTATATATTTTCTTCAATACATAAATGGATCACTACAAGTCTTATACTCTTTTAGAATTACCTTGAGTCACAAAACCTTCCGGATGTATCATATATAAATCTTCTTAATGGTTTCTTCAAAGAATAGAAATTTTGAAATCCATATGCCAAATATCATAGTAATTTAAAGCTTCTATAATAAGTATAATTTTGATGAATTTAAACATGGATATAGTTGAGATGGTTTCATAGTAGTTAATGCCTTGATGTAATTTAAACCTTTTGTCCACTAGTTATGATTTATAAATATTTACCTTTCATGTGTAGATTTCACTTGAATAACCATTTTCACCCAATGAGGTTTACATATACTAGGAGATTAAGAAAAAAAAATATGGTTTTGAAATATGGAATTTTTCTCAAAATTCATTACTTCCTTCCATCTTGAAGATTTTGAGATTTTTATTTCTCCTTATAGGAAATAGAATCATCATTATCATCAGAAATGAGTCACTATCATTAGTGACTAGAAAACCATATCTTTATTGTTCTATAACATCTCTAGGTTTCTTACATGGTTCTTGTGTTTTAGGAACACAATTTTCTATTAAAAGCTATTGAATTTTTTCATGTAGAAACTATTGTGTATCAGAATTATTAACTTCATCAAAGTCAAATTTTCTCCCACTATCCTTCTTTAGGATGTGTTCCCTCTCATGAAAAATGGATTTTATTGTGATGGTAACCTTATTGTCTAAGGGGTTTTATAGACAATATCCCCTTTATTCCTTGGGATACCATTTTAAGATATGATTCAAGCCTTAGGGTGATAGTTTATTGCCTATGCGGTCCTTAACAAATGCCTCACATCCCCATGCATTAGTATCTGAAAAAACAGATTTTTTTCCACTTTATACCTAAAAGGGAATTACATTTATTGATTCTTTTGGTACTCAGTTTTGTATATATGCTACAACCTGTAATTTATATCCCAATATGATAATAGAATATCTACTAAAGGTTATGAATGCAAAAAAATCATGTGATTGGTCATTCTTAACTTTGGTTTTTTTCTATGATCGATGATCAATATGAGATTTATATAATGATAAATGTAATGATCAATATAATTGAACCAAAGAAAATAGAAAAGGCATAGAATACTAGAAACAAACATAGGATCATCACATATTATTTATAATTAATTTAAAAAATTAAAAAATTACCTTGTGTGAATTATTTTTTCATTGATGGATCTGGAAACAGATATATGTTGTACCATCATTGTGTTCTAGAATCAATAGCAAATTCAATCTAGTAGTGATCCAAATGTCTTCCAACAGTATCTAAACATCACCTTAGCAATCTGTTGGTGTTATAATAACAGATCCTATCACATACATCATTCATCGTTGATTTCAATAAAAAAAATCCAAAAATTTCTCCTTAATATATTTATACTTGAGAGTGGGAATTATAGGAAGATCAACCTCCATTCTTGAGATATTTCTTAGAGAGAGAGCTCTCAAGGGATTGAGAGGATTCTCTCTGGCTATCATTACACACAAAAAAAAATGAATTGGATCTATTGGAAAAAATATAATTGGGTTTAAATACCGCTAGGGTTTATAAATAAATATTTTCATATGTTCCCTTTAATATTTATTTAATCCCTTGAAGAATCTCACATCTAAAATAATAATAGTAATATTATTTCCTCTACATGAGCTTATATTGTGAATTAAATTAAATATTATTTTATCCAATAATCTTTAATATATATTATTTCTCACCAAACCTAAAAACTGAATCTGACATTCCTCTATAATATTTATCAACTAATGAATAATTACTATTTATTTAATAAATAATTATCACTGCATTATTCTCCAATAAATAAATAAATTTTATATACAATAAATAGAAAATAAATATTTATTAAAAATCCCATTTACATTATATTCTCTTAAATAATTGGTGAAGGAATATATGTAATCAATAAAACGTTAATAAATTTTAAAATATGTGTGGGAATAATATTTATTAAACTTTTTAAATAAATAATAATAATATATTATTTTACTAAGATTCTGGATACACTTATTGTGTGACCCTCTAGGCCTCCTTCTTAGTGGAATTAGGCGAAGCATCATAAAGTCCAATGTTAGAATCTAGAAATATGACAAGGCACCCATAGAGAAATCAGTTAATTCCATAATAAAATAATACCTCTCACAGAAGCTCACTATGTAATATGTTCCCTTTATCAGGATATCTCTAATCAAGTAGGATGAATGCTGGTGCCATTGACCTGTGTGCTCGATTCCTCTTTCTTTGAATTTCTAGAAATTAAACTTTCATATAGAACGTCATAACCATGGTTTTAGTTAGGATATATCATTTCAATCAAAGTACTAATATATCCACTTCTATTAATGAACATTAGGCCAAAACCTTTCTCACATTATTCATTAATGTAATATTACTCATGACACACCCAACATATCCTACCTTACTGCATATATATGTCATCACAAGTTTCATCAATAAATCAAAGTACATGACTCATAATATCACTAATAATAATCTTATTGTCTAAGGATCAATATTCACATCCGTATATAAGAACATCCAATAACACCTAAAAATGTGGATTTTCTACTAGAGGGTTTTATTCTTAGAATATCCTAAAGTGGATATTACCAAGGACATACACCATGAGAAGGTGCCTCAAATTCCTATGAGTATCCACCCCTAATATCATGTATCATTTGTTTCCCTCAAATGACATCATCTGGATATAGAATATATATTTGAGAATAGTGTCATAGAACTTCCAGGTTCTCATCATAGTGAAGAAATTTTAATAGAATTTAGTTAGACAACTACTCTTAGTACATTATAATATACTATGTTATACATAAGAACAATAATGATGTGATAATAAGTTTATTAATATTAAAAACTATGAACACATATTATCATAAAGTATACCAAATAAGATTTTAGGGCACCAAATCCAACAGACACCCACTTTCACTAGATCAAACTGCTAACAACCTTCAGTCCTTTAGCTCTGACCTGATACTCATTCTTCTTATTAGATAGTAATTTAGTAAAAGTTTCCAACACATTCTCTTACATGGGTACTTTTATTACTCCAAATTCACCCCTTGATAAAAATCCCTCAAGAGGTGATACTTTCAGAGTATATGCTTTATCCATTGGTGTGATCTTGGAAATTTTGAAGGAGCCACCATTGGAGTATTATCAGAAAAAAATGTGATAGGGTTTTTACTACTAGGTACCACATCAAGCTCTTAAATATGTTTCATATCAAAATATCTTTAATGGATGCATCAAAATCCGCTATATACTCCGACTGTGCTATAGAATTAGCGACATATGGATGCTTTGGAATCTTCCATCCCAAAACTCTTCTGTTGATATAGAAAAAATATCCTGACTATTACTTTAGATCATTCGCATCTGTTTAAAAACTAACATCATTATAACCCCTAATTATGATCTCCTTATATTCTCCATACACTGGGAACATATCCTTCATTCTTCTCAGATACTTGAGGATAACCTTTACAGCAGATCCATACTTTTTTCCTAGATCTTCTTGATATCTACCTACCATTATTAATACATATGAAACATCAAGTATAATAAACAACATAAAATACATGATTGATCATATCACAGAATTTTATAAGATCATACTAATTATCTATTTATATTTTTTGTGTATGAGGACACATTTTATTAGAAAGATGTAAATTTTGTGAAACTGGAACCAATACCCTCTTGGATTGTTTCATACTAAATATATTTTGTATCTGTTAAATGTATGAAATTTAACTTAGTCTAATAAGCCTATTGGATCAATCACTAATGATATTGATCACTATAATATATACTTCTTCACCCAAGTCCGTCATATAGAAACACTTGTTTAACGTGTCCTTAACAGATTATAAGACTAGTATGTCATTTATAGTAAGTAATATGTCATCAACATATAATACCAGTATAAAAACCACATTCAAACTAAACCCCTTATAAATACATAGATCACATTCCTTCTTAATAAAAAAAATTCTTTTATAGCTTTATTGAATCGAATTTTCCATGAATTAGATGCTTAATTCAATCCATAAATGGATATCTATAACATTCAAATATTTTTGGCATCACCTAGAGCCAAAAACCTTCTAGTTGTGTCATATATATCTTTTTAAAGGTTTCGATTAAAGAATTCAGTATTAAAATCCATCTACCAAATCTCATAGTCATGTTAAGCTACTAAAAATAGAAATATGATGGATTAAAACATATAAATAGGTGAAAATGTCTCATCATAGTCAATATATTGACATTGTTTAAAACCTTCAGAAACAAGAATTTCTTTATAGTTTTTTACTTTACCTTCTATGTCCATTTTTCTCTTTAATATCCACTTGTACCCTATTTTATTTTCATCAAATAGAACATTGACCAAAACCCAACCTTGGTTCTGATATATGGAATCCATTTCAGAATTTATGGCTTATTTCCAACTTGAAGATTATGATCTCTCTACTGCCTCATTGTAGGAGATAGGTTTGTCAATTTAAACCGATAATGAGTCACCATTATCTGTTACTAGAAAACCATATCTCTTTTTCACTCTTACCTCTCTTTTTCTCCTTCACAATAATTGTGTTTCAGGAACTACTTCTTCTATGAGGACCTTTAGAATCTGTTCCTGTACCAACTCTTTTGTATCTTGAACATCAACGTCATTAAATTCAATCTTTCTCCAACTATACTTTTTGAGGATGTTATCCCTATTAATAAATATATATTTTATGGAGACAATAACTTTCTTTTGTGAGGGGTTGTATAGTTTGTATCCCTTTGTTTCCTTGGGATTCCATATAAATATACACCTTTTGCACTAGGGTGCTTGTTTGTTTCCTAATAAGGACTTACCAAATTCCTTGAAACCCCATACACATGTATGTTAAAAAATGGGTTTCTTTACACTCTATAACTCTAAGAGAATTCCATTTTCCACTTTAGTTTTTATTCAGTTTGGTGTGTATGCCTCAATTCATAACGCATATCACCAAAAGGAAAATAAAAGATCTACATAACTCATCATCAACCTTACTGTGTCTAACAAGGTATGGTTTTCCCTTTAACTAACACTATTCAACTATGGTGTATAAGGTAGGGTGAGTTGATACATAATCCCAAACATCCATAAAAATTTGATAAACACTTGGTTATATATTCACCACCCCGACCTGATCAAAGCTTATTTATCTTCCATCCAATTTGATCGGTTACTTTATTTTTTGATTCCATTAATTTCTCAAAGGACTCAGACTTATACATCATCAAGTATTCATAACCATATCTACTCAATTCAAAAATAAAAGTTATGAATTAATAATACCCACATATATCTTGTACTGGAAATAGTCTACACACCTCAGTGTGAACCAATCCTGGAATCTCTGTCGCCCTTTCACCCTATCCACCGAATGTCAGTTTAGTCATTTTTTCCTATAAACAAGCATGAGATATTTCAAGTGGTTTTACCTAAAAATAATCTAACTAACCACCTTGATAGATATTTGTCAAATTTTTATCTTTTTCAAATGTTTCTCTTTTACAAGACCAAGATAGTGATGCCATAGATGGGAGTTATATGAGTCGTGTGAACACGATTCGTTATCAATTGTCAATAATTGGTTTTTTAATTCAATAGATAAATAAAATTATTGAAATGTTCCATACCATAAAATATATTATCTTTATAGAAGAAACAAATTTTATTTCCAAATATGAAAATAAACTCATCTTCATCTAGTAATGTTTTAGAAATTATGTTCCTGATAGCCGTTGGAATATAATAACAATCCTTTAAAACCAAAATAATTACCTTTATTAATGAAAGGTTGTAGTGACCAATTGATAAAGCATCCAACCATGCATATACTTTTGGGACCAAGTTGGATGATGAAGTTTTTGGATGCATACATTATTGTATTTTGTTGTCAAGGAAGTTTTAGAAGAAAGGAAATCAATTCACCTTGTATAAATGGGTGAGAAAAGACATGAAAGTTACAATAATTTCCATGGTAAATCTGAAGAAATTTTATGATATGTATTTAAAAAATATCATAAGTTTTTTGGATAACATGTGAAGAAAGCTTTATGAAGGAAATTAGGAGAATATATATGGTCAATCTGTATGGTTGGTGTTGTAGATGCATGTGTCTAAGGTGGTGCAATTTTCTAGTGTTTGCCAAATTTTTGGGGTCCAAAATTTAGAGTTCGGATAGAATTGAGAAAAGTATATTTCCTTAAATATATTATCAAAATATGGAAAAGGAATTAATTTCCCAAATATTTGATTCATGTATTAGATTTTGTGAAGACATGAAGAATGTTGATGATATTCTTCTCGATTGCGACAAGATTTGCGAATGGCTAAGGAAAGAAGCATTGCAGGTGAGCATTGCGGCAGTGAAGGTGAAGAGAATTGTAGCAGTGAAAAGAAAGATAGATCATTACAATGGCATAATGGATTTGAATTAATTCTTTGAGATCATGATGAGCTCTAGGAATCTAGAAAATAGTCATGGTGCTTCGCAAAACAGGGTGAATTTCAGCAGAAATTTCAGAGCTCTGTGATTTCGTGCTGACGTGGTGCTGATGTGGCTGCAAGGTTTTGGATTCTGGGGGAAATGCCTATAAATAGTCCCGTAACTCCTAAAGGAAAGTGGATATACATAAATAGAAGCTTAGAGCTCTTGAATTTCAGAGATGATTCACAGAGAAAGTGAACTCTGTGAAGGCAGTGGGTTCCACGAAGGAAATGAACTTTGTGGCGAGTCTTTGAACTTTGAGAAAGAATTGAAATTCACAAAGACCAATCTATGAACTGCAAAATAGTGAGTTCTAAGATCTAGTAAGCTCTATAAACTAGAGATATTTGTGAACTATAGTGCTCTGCGAAGCTAGGATCTCTATGAAGGAACACTGTGAGCTGAAAATTTGAGTACCCAAATTAAGTGAGAAGTGATTTGAATTGGATCAAGATATGACTGTGGCATAGGAATAAGTATTACTATGAAGTCCAGGTAGTTTCTATTAGCTTATGGATATGAAAGAGAATATTTTTTTCAAAGATCATATTTTTTATAGTTTTTCAAGAAGCACAGATATATTATATTACCCTATTTATACTAAGCGGATGCATACACACTTGAGGATTATATCTCAAGTGCTACATGAGCTTAAGGGTATATCCTACCCATTTTACTCCACATAAAAGGATTGTTTTATAGTGTAATGTGTGGTACTGAATTATTTTCGTACCATACATAAGACGTAGCTACTCGTTGTACTCCCCTCTCAGTGATACTTGGATCCTGACTGGGTAACTTCAGATCCACCTCTCCTCTATCAATCTTTCAAAATCTACTTGGTTCGTTCATTTGGATACATCTATTAGCACCAAATGTTATATTTAATAACCAATGTGTAGATATTTAAATATTACACTTGATAACAAAAACCCCTTTAGCTTCACATTTCTTTTGAGTACAGTTCTTCTTCCTGTGGCCCTTCTTTCCACATGAAAAACATACTGCATCATGGTCCTTTTCCTACCACTCGATCTTCCTCTTCGTGGATAGACATTTATTAATATCTTTATACTTTTTAGGAGTATTGGGCCCCTTCACATTGTTCTGTCTATTCTTATTCACTATAATGACTGTGGGTTTATCATGCGCCATTTCCTTATCCACTTGGTGAATCAAAGTAATAATTTCTAAAAGATTCTTCTCATTATTTTTCATATTGTAATTAATAATAAAACTATATAGGGTCTTGGGTAGTGAGGAATGTATAATATCTGTACATAACTCATATGGGTATTTAATTCCTAAGATTCTTAAGTATTTAATGTTACCAATATTTTTGACTACATGAAACCTAGATGAAGTAGACTCTCTAAGCATTGCTGTAAAAAAATCAATGGAGATCTCATATCTCTCTTATATTGCCTTCTCTTGATAGAGATCCCAAAGCTGATACATTATTCTATATACATCCATGTCCTTATGATGATTCAAAATCACATTATCCATGGATGAGAGCATATAACAATAAACATATATAGCATCATCAAAATGTTTCTCATAGAGAGACAACTGTTCCTCACTAGCTTCATTTCTAGGTACTATAGGAATAGGTTTTTCCCGCACATAAAATTTCATTTCATGGAGAAGGATAACACATAAGAAATATTTCCATTCATTTAAATTTGTGTTAGTGAGAAGGATATCCTTCTCAAGTATGGATCACAATGATATATTTGGTGTCATTTTTATTATTTTTTATACAAGTAATATGACAAGAGATTTAGTACTTTCTCTGATTAAATTTTGAAAAATAAATAAATATTATATTTATTAATCTCTTAATATTTTATCAAAACCCAACAGCCCTCATCATTGGATTCAAAATATAATATTTCTTTGACATTCTAGTTTCAAGGATCTATATTCTTCTTATCATTTCCTCAACTTTGGTTGATCAAGAAACTTGGATGGTTTTAGGTAGGCATTCCAAATGACAAATGCATTAACTCACACTTCCTTGACTTGTTTATTATACCCAAAAATCCTGAAATCCTTAAATTGGATCTTCTCAACTATTGTATCTCAATTCCACAAATTCATTCTTTGGATGTTAACCCTTAATGCGAACTATGTTAATTAAACCTAAAAAATTCATGCAATATTTCCATGATAATTGAAATCACCTTTACTTTGGCTGGTCAAGCACTTCGAACTATGAATCAATTTTAACAGAAGTAGTGGAAGGCTATACCAACTTTATATATAATTGAGGGGATTTATCTTTTATGAGTGAATTTCTAATTATTCTATTTATTACATTCTTATTATTAGTAAGTAAATTTTATAAAGTGATTAATCATGTATTAGATAATATTTACCAAAAATCCAATTTATTTTAGTTCTTTCTAGGATGCTTGTTAATTAATTAGTTCATGTGATCATGAAAAACAAACGAAAATGAAATAACCATGAAACTTGATAGAAATAAAATCATAAATTTGTATGATCAGGATATTTGACTAATGGTTAGTTTATCTAATGGTTGATAAAATAACCATTGACCTAGGAGAAAATCCTTTGAACCAATTATGGTTCATGTTACAGCTTTCCACCTATCCACATATGTATCTCTCTTGTATTGGTTTCACCTAAACTCTAAACTTGAACTACCTCCACTACATTGGGATATCCATTCATTACCTATTCTTTTACTCACATGCAGGTGAGGGGAAAAGGGTTTATATAAAAGAAACCATGGGAATGAAGGACCTTACATAATGAGATGAGACAAGGAACTCATGACAACAATTTAATTTAATAATAATTTAAATAAAACCAATAATGTACAAAGGTTTGGTCTATGCTCATGATCATCGATATGCATGCGATGAATTACACATTTAATAAAACTATTATTCAATTATTAATCATTATTATTTAAGATAAATAGCACTCTAATAAATTAATTATCATATTTACTTAATCAATTATTTTATTTCAATTCTCATTCAAATTTCCCTGATTTTATCATCCATCATTATTTTAAATAAATTAAATTAATTAATTTAAAATAAACTTTGTACATAAATGTACCTTAAAGTCAACATGGTGAATACCCATCCAAATATACCCAACATGTATTATAATTATATACTGTTTACTCTTGCGACATATGAAATACACAAATTATTTTGTAGTTTCATGATGTGTACTATCAACTTAATGATTATATGAATTACATGATTTTTATATCACTTGTTATGCTTCAATGCATTTAGAGTAATAACTGTAATACAAATTATACGTGATATGAAGATATGAACATTATGTATAAATTAATTAACCAAACGCACACACACACACACATATTAAAACACATCAGATTTTTTATCTTATGAACTTAATGACCACACACAAGGACATGATGATGAGGTTTACATAGTATAATAAATTAATTTTAATTTTGTGTAATTTAGTATAAGTACACAGTGTGTATAGGTGATCTACATGGTGTGTACATCTCTTACCGTCTATCTGAGACACACACCTTGGGTAGAAGTGTGTAAACCATGCCTCAAAAAATTGGAGTACACGACGTGTACAAAGGGATAGATAGTGTGTGGTATCAAAGTTACACAGTCACTAGTCAGGTTAGTTGTGTATGCAAATACATCTCCTATCTGTGAATTAAAGGAATACTTTCCATGTACGTGGGATACACAGTGTGTAATATGGCTGACCAAGTGCTAGGCTGGCCTAGTCGACATACAATGTATGAAATTAAATGCACCATGTGTATTAAATGCACACTATTTGAATTAATTCCTAATTAATTCCTAGTGGATTGAACACTAGTACATGACATGTACTCTTTTGTTATCCGAACAAAATCCTCATAACCATCAGATGAGATCTTCAATTTTATTTCTTTCATAAAGTTAACCTATTTGATTAGATCTACAAGAAACAAAAGAGGAAGAAGTAGATATCACAATTCAGATTAAAAGAATTATTAAACTTGATTATAAAAATAAATTAAAAATGCATAAATCAATCAAATATCCTTAAATAATTATAAATGTTTATGTGATTGATCTAATACTAATTGATGGTTACAAAACAAATGGAAGTGTATGATGGGTCATTCCCAACTTTTCTTTTTTTTTTCATGATCGATGATAAATCTGAGATTTACACGATGATAAAAATCGTGATCAAAGGAATTAAATAAAAGAAAATATACATGGGATAGAACACTAGAACCAAGCCTTGGTTCATTACATATTATTTATAATTAATTTAATCTATTAAATAATTACCTTGTGTAAATTATTTATTCATTGATGGATATGATAATATATATATGTTGTACCATCATTGAATTACTGGAATTAAGATTAGATTATATATAGCAATGATATACACATGTTCCACAAGTATCCAAACATCATCATAGAAATATCCGGGGGACAACATGAAAATCCTATTGCTTGTGTTGTTTTCCTTTAATCACCATGAGCATCACTTCCAAAGTGTTCTCCTTGATCTCTCTATACTCGAGAGTGGGAGGTGGAGGAAGATCACTCTCCTTTATTGGGATCATTCTTGAAGAGGGTGCTCATTGGGGTTTGAGAGGATTAATTCAAGATGTCATTCTGCACAATAAACAATAAATTGGCTCTATTAGAAAAATAAAATAATTGGGTTTAAATATCCCTAGGGTTTAGAAATAAATATTTTTAAAAGTTCACTTTAATATTTATTTAATCATATTCAGAACCCCATGCCTAAAATAATAATAACATTATTATTTCCTCGACATGCACTTACCTTGTGAATTAAATTAAATATTATTTTATCAAATAATGTTCAATATATTTTATTTCTCATTGGACCTCAAATCTCAATCCCCTATTCCTTCAAAATATTTATTAGGTCTTTAACAATGACTATTTATTTAATAAATAAATATCACTACATTATTCACCAATAAATAAATAAATATTTTATTCACTAAATAGAAAAAATTATTTATGAAATATTCCTCTCATGTTATATTCTATTAAATAACTGGTGACAAAATCTATGTGATCAATAAAACATGAATAATTATTAAAACACATGGGGAAAAATATTTATTTAAATTATTAAATAAAAAATTAAAATATTTAATTTAACTAAGATTATGGAAAAACTTAGTCGGTGAACATCTAGGCCTCTTTCGTTGTGGAATTAGGCAAAGCAGCCTAAAGTCCATGATTATAATCCAGAAACATGACAAGGGTTGCATAGATAAATGAATTAATCCCATAATGATATAATTCCTCATACGGGTTCTCATTTTGTAACACAATCCCTTTATCATGATGTCTCTAATCAAACGGGTTGTATGCTAGTGCCATCAACCTATGTGTTTAATGTCTCTTTCTTTGACTTTTCAAAAATCAAAATTGGATATAGAACACCATGACTACAGATTTATTTATGCTGTATAATTTCCATCAATTTCCCTAATATATTAACTTTATTTAATTAACAGAAGGTAAAAATACTTTCTCACATTATTCATTAATAAAATATTACTCGTGACACACCCAACATATCATACCTCACCACAAACATATGTTGTCACCGTTTTCAATAATAAATAAAATTTCACAACAAATAATACTCAATAATAATATTCTCAATGTATATGTATCAATACACATTTCCAAATATAGTAACATCCTATGACACATATAAATGTGAATTTCCTACTAGAGGGTATTGTTCTTATAATATCCTATACTGGATATTACTAAGGGCATACACCATGGTAAGGTTCCTCAAAGTTCTATGAGTATCCACCTAAAATATCCAATATCATTTGTGTCCCTCAAATATTTTCATTTGGCTATAGAAAATATTTTTGAGAATAAGGTCATAAAACTTTTAGGTTCTCATCATAGCGGGGAACTGATATGACCTTTTAGTGTGACAACTAATTTTAGGACATTATCACATACTATGATACATAGAAGGACAACCATGATGTGATAATAAGTTTATTAATATTCAAAACTATGAATACAGATTATCATTAATTACACATAAGTTGGTTATAGGGAACTAACTCAAACATTTACTTGACTCACCATTAACTTTTCCATGTCAAAAAATGCATGGTTCTTCTTTTCACTAACCCCATTCCATTTGTGAGGATCACTTCAGTATATACTCAACACTAGGGGGTGAATCTATGTTGGGAACTTTATATCCCATTATCACTTATTATCTCTTTACCACTTAAACCTATTAGGATCTATAATCTCTTATTCTATTTTATTTATCATATATAAGTATATTAAATCTTTTAAAATATGGAACAAAATATTTTTACAACGTTCACTATTCAATAAGAGTAGCTAGTCTTTTCCATGTTTGGAGATGACCATTACATGGATTTTCCATTATAATTTGATACCAAGTAAAATGGTAGGGAAAGAAAAAATTATTTAACCTATGTGTGAATCCCCTCACTTAAGAAGGGGGATATAAATAATCCCAACTCTCTACAATAGTGATAAATTGGTCCAAATTGAAACTACTCACTAGTTATTTATAATACCTATGTAGATATTATTCACCTTCTTCTTAAGGTAATTTGTAACACTAATAAATAATTCCACTAGATAAGAATTATGTTGGATTTTATGATGCTTCTTTATTCTTATATTCCTTCATCTTTACATGTTACTTGTATAGTAGTAGACAAGTAACTTTTATTTGTTTTCCTTCTATCATCTGAAACTTATCTGTATGATCCTACATATAATCTATCTGTTTAATCTATCCATATGATGATGTTCATTTGGTGATGATGCTCCCAGATATAGTTTGTTTGGTCTCTTATTCGTCGCCTAATTCATTTGAAACCGAATTATAATAATTTTTTTCAAGAATCTAGGAAAACCTCCTCCTTAATTACTATCTAGTACCTGTGTATCCGATCAACTATTCTACTTATTATTTTTATTACCAATTGATTAGAAAATATCAATGGTTTTCTAGATGATCACTTCTTCTTCTAGAGTACTGGTCCTCCATCTGCTTCTTTCGCTCCTTACAATACCCCATGTTATACTCAGAACCTCTTCAACCAAAAATTCCACCCAAATGATACTTTTATTGATCATGATGGTCAATAATTTATAACGTATCATCAATTATTTATTCTTATTCCCAGTAATGCTTCTACTCATCACACTTTATTCACAACTCATTAGAACCACTTTATATGGGAATGGGTTCTCGACAATTTTAGTGTGATGTGCATACTATATTTCTAACTTCCCTATCATCATAATTCATTGGATTCTTCCCATATATTCTAGAATATTTTTGGATCTACATGTAAAGATTATCATATGTATACTTTAATGAAATTCATCAAGCTTAGCTTTAAGAATCTTCTTTAATATTATTAAATTTTTTTAGATAAACAAAAATTAAATGCTCAGCATCGTGTCATCATTTTATATACCTTTATCATTATTTTATAAAATCCTTAAAATTAGTATAACATTTTACCAATCATTCATCCATTAAAATTTCATAGATACACTTACAAATGATAAGACTATGTCCAATTATTCTTAAAAAATTATATAGGAATGTCTCAAAAATATTTTTTTGGAACTTTCACCATTCAATGACTTACATTAGAAAACTTAGAATATTTCATTTGCATAACAACCTATGATCGATGAATTTCATAAAGAATCTTTTATACAATTACTTCAACTAAAACCTTATATATGATATCTTAAATACTTATATATAGTCAAATAGTTCAAAAAACATTGTTTGAAGATATTGCATATAATATTCCGTCCAATGAACAACTCTTGAAAACATTTATTAAATGAATTTATATAGAAACTTCTATATGAATCATTATCTCGTAATCTTTTGTCTGATTCTATAGCTTGGAAAATCGAGTCTGATGAATTTTACTCAAAAAAAAAACTATTAGATACCTTATAAAGGAACCTTTATCTACCTCCAGCTGATGATATTCATATATTTCTTCTATATTTTTTAGGATTTTTTTTTCAAATAATTCAGATACCTTATTCTATTGTCTTTAAAACCTGTATTATATCAGATAACCTTCTTCAGAAACATCAAATTGATTTATAGAGAAAAGGAATTGTGATGTTTGATTAATGAATATCACATCACTTAAAAACATATGATATGTTTATCAGATCATTTATCTATTTGATGTTACAATGCATGTTATTAGTTAAAAATTTATTTTTTTGATTAACAAATATCATTCCCATCAGTCTATTGTCTCCCTGAATGTTATTTCAATGGCCTTCCAAATTATCCTCTATCATATTGGACCTTTCATTTTTTCCCTTCAATTGGTCTATGTATGATGACTATATAATATTTGTATGATGGACTATATTTTGATGACTTTATAAAATTCATTCCATTGGATACTTTTTTTGATAGCATAACTAAGAAATATACATCTGATGATCCTACATGGAATACTTCATCTAATATCCTAGTTCTGATCAACTCTATAAAATCACCATGGTACACTGGCCTCCATATGATTTTCACTATATTAATTTGTTCATCTCTTAAACCTTATTAAGGAAACTAATTAATGAAACTTTAATAATGCTGATAACAAACATGGTTATCCAATAATCAAGTACATGTTTAAGACATTATAAACTACTAATAAACTATCATAATTAGAACCAAAGCCTTTAAAATAACCATCTCCTTTCTTAAGATTATAATACTTGAGGACTTTCTTTCTTCTTAATTAATTCATTCATCCAAGATACATTAATTTTTTAATAAGTTTGGATAATTAGACCAAAATTTCTAGTAGATTCTTATTTTTTACTTCTTCAACATGTTGAAATCAATTTAATATTTTAGTTTAATTGAAAAACATTTAAATCCATTGATATCTAAAAAAATAAATACAACCCACACATAAAGTGGGCTCTACAATCTCTAAATTTTTATTTGTTGTAAATAATTTCAATGTTATTTCATAATGAATATTACAATATGTGAATCTATCCCCTTTACTTTTCCAAACATTAATTTCACTTTATCTCCCCCTTATTGATAAGAAATGAAAAGTTCATAGTAAAATGGTATCAGTTTATTATTATGTAATGTCCCATCCATCATTTCATAGTAAGTCTGTGTGATCCATTGTCAGTGTAGAAGATAAGAGGATTTGATTTAGAAAAAAAATAGGTCCCTTTCTTATTGATCTTGATACCACATAAAATGACAACAAATAAACTTATATTTAATGTTTTCCACATTTATTCTAGGATGATGATACTTATTAGGATATAAAATATTTATAAGTTAGCTCAACCTGAAACTCCTAAACTCACATCAACAAATAGATTAAAAATATTCTACTATAAATAATAGAATAAGAGGTGTCACACCCTGACTTCAGAATCCTTATATTTTATTCTTTTCTGGATATTGATTTTATAGATTGAAGTTTGGGTTGAGACCCGATTTAAATTTTGGAGTTATCAGAGGAAAAATGAAGTTTTTTTATTTACAGTACGTGGCATATAGTAGGTGAATTATTAAGGGAAACCAGGTGGCTTCACCCAGATAACAATTCATCTTGTTTTGGTGTCCAGGGGCGAGGCACATGGGTTGGGCACAATTTGAGAAATTGTGCTGAAATCATGGGAGAGGTTATTTCCTGTTGGATAGTGGCATCCACAGGGTTAGCACACATCTTGGAAAACCGTGCGAGATAATCATACGACATGGTCCTTTTGGAAAATGAGAGGCACATGATTTATGCATGATTTAACAAAACAATGTGTCCAAACTATGTGGGTTACCCATTTTCTTAAAAATGGTAAATTCAATGTTTACCCCTATGATATTTTGACCATATTTAAGGTTTTCCTCCCCTTATTTGACCTAGGAGCACCAAGGGGTCATCCAAGTTCCTAGTCCCTTGCTCTTATTCCATTTTTTAATCCCCTTGAAGGTTCTACAGTGAGCTTCTTTTGGATTTTTGGTCAATTTTCTTGCCTTCTATTCTCCCTCTCTTGGTTTCTTGGTATTTCTTGGTGAGGTTCCCTTATTTTCCGAACCCCAAGGGCAAGGGTTGCTTTGTGGGTTTTTTTGTAGGATGTTAGGGTGTAAAGATTTTCTCTCGGTCTTAAGACTTTCTTCTCCCAAAGTTTCATCTCATTTTCAAGTTATTGAGGTAGGTGTTTCCGTCCATTCCCTTTCTGACACATTTTTTTGATTCTTGAGATTTCATTTAATTCTTTGAAAAAGATATAATATTTATTGTGATGTTCAAGAATAATTTTTTTGGTATTTTCATTATTGAATAAAGGTATGAAATGGTTTTCTAAATGGTCCCTTTGATTAAGCCAATGTTAGACATAGGTAATGTGTTTGATAAATTTCTAATTGTGTTTTTAAAGTGAAATTGAGTGTTTGTGGGATGGTGTTTTCACTTGATTACATTTTTATAAAACTTTTAGAGTGTGAGATGGGTGTTATTTGTAGAATTGTGTTAATTTTATGGTGTGGTAAATATGTGTGGTTTTTGACAAGTTTAAAAATAAGTGATGATTCCTTGAAATATGTTTTCAAAGTTGTGTGAGGTGTTGATGTGTTAAAAGTAGGTTTTCCAAAATAAATGTGGTTATTGAAAGTAAGTTTATTTTTTAAGTTTATTTAATATAAATTATGTAAATTGTGTGTAGCATGTTTGAAAATAGGTTTGGTGTATGCATGTATTTGGAAGAGGCTTTTCCTATAAAAAAGGTTGGGTTTTTAACTGAGTCTTTCTTGTGAATTTTGAAATTGGATTTATGAGTTGTTAAAGTGGTGTGAAATGTGTTTCCAATTATGCTTAGTTTCTTAAGTTAATTCAAATTTGGTTTCAAAAGTGTTTTAAAAATCTTGGCCCATTTGACATTTTGAGGCATGGCATGGTAAGTATGTACTACATAGAACTATGTCTCATTTTCCACTTTGTAACATGGTTTGTTTCAAAATAGAATAAGGGACCATTTTGAAACCTAGTTCATGATCGTATGCCTTTATATTGGTTTTGGAAATGGTGTTATAATTTGAATTGGTTTTATATAATGTGTTGTCAGATTGGAACATTGTGATGTCTTGGAAATTTTATTTCAAACCTAGGTAGTGTGAGGCTAGGTTAGTATTTAATAATGATTATGAAAGAATTGGGATTTCATGTGAGTTGTGATACTTGGATTATATTTTGAGAACACTAGAATTTTGGTGATATCCTCTATAGTGAACCAGGAATGGGAACATTGTTGATATTGAATTCATTATAACTTGGGATGAGATCCTCTCTAATGGATCATTAATGAGAATTCTATTGGTTGTGGTCACTATACCATGTGTTTACAAATATTATTTATATCATTATTATCATGGTATTTCTAGGCATCATCCAGAGGGTCGAGTAGTGGTTTCTTTTCAACCTTGATGAGATGGGTTGGTACCCCCTTAAGTTGAAAGGGCTAGGTGGGACGTTCCACTGGATTGGCTAGTTTAGAGATGGCAATTGGTTATTAGATATGAAGTTGCACCATATGTAGGCAGGTGAGTCTGATCTGAGTATGCACAAGGATTTAACTTAGTATGTTCAAGATATTCTCCTGAATCACAATCTATATGTTCTGTTTATTTATGCTGGTTTTTGGATATTGTCTTTGCTAGTTGTTCTCACTTGATTAGTTTTCTTTATTTTATGCATACACCTTTTTATTATCTATCTTGGTGCTATATTTCATATTTGGTTTTGATATGGGTTGTGAAAAGCAAAAATATTTTGAAAAGAAGAGATGTGTGTGTTATTTTAATAAGTGAAATTAAGGGGAGATGTATTTTCTTGTAAAATAACTCAAAAAAACTTGTTTATGAAATGTATTTAAAAATAATGTTTGTGGTATCTCTTGGGAAAGAAGATTTATAAACTATGTGGTGATTACCTATTTTTTTTGTTCAAGATCACACCCTACTTATGCCACTCGTATTGGTAGAATTGAAATGTTTTTTAGGTGGGGGTTTCTAGTTCAGTTGCTCTTGGAGAAGGTTGTTTTTGTGTATGATGGTGACCAAGAGATCATGCGGAGATCTGGTTGGCATGGTCTAGTTTTAGTTTTGTATTTAGTTTCTATTTTTTTAACAGTTGTTATACCTAAATAAATTGTATATTTATTTATATCTAGTGGTGGGTTTTTCTGTGCTTTTAGTTTTTTTATTTGATCCCTTTTTATTTGGGAAAAAATCCTTCCCATTATAGTTACTTTTATGCCAATCACTAGTTTCCATCCCATAGATACCAGGAATGCCCTTCAGTCGATGTCTTTGGTCAGGATGGATTATAGGTTGGATGAAATCCTGGCTTGGTTCATGAAAAAATCACATCATAACATATTCATATTATTTGGGGTGTCAGGTAGTTGGAAATTAGGAATGTTAGGAATTGATGCGTAGGTATAGTAATGACGTCATGAACCCTTACTCATTCCGATCCTCGAGTATCTAGGGGTAGTTTTGTATTTGATTCTTTTCTTTTTGGTTTTTACTTGGGTGGATGAGTAATGAAAATATATATGAGACTATGTTATGTCATGATATCACATGGATTAGTGACCCATGTGGAGTCTGAGTACATGTTTTAAGGTCATATTTTTTTAATGCTTACTTGGGGCATGACCCACTAACCATGTCTCTGAGTTAGGCATAGACACTAGTTCTTTATTCAGGTGTTTTGGTGTGAGTTGTGTTTTATTTTGGTTTTGGTTTGTATGAGTATTATTTTAAAATGTAATTGGTTTTTGAAATAAAAATTATTTTACAAGTGAATTCATATTTAAAAGTGAAATGTGATTTTAAAAGTGAGAGTGATTCAATATTTGGAGAATTTTGGGAAAATGTGGAAAGAAAATTGAATTGGTAATTCAATGAGTATTTGAGATCAAAGGATTGGCATTTTTTTGTTTCTAAAATGATTTTTGAAAGGGGAAAATGAGGTTTCTAGAATTTATTTTTCTTTTAAAGGTGACCTTGGAAGAATGATGTTTGGAAAATTTAAATGAAATAATGATTTTTGAAAACTTGTTTTTGGTTGTATTTGTGATGCTTAATTTTTGAGACCATTTTTGTGGCTAGAGATACCCTTTCTGATTCTGTTTTAGGTTGATTTTGATTTTGGTTTTGTGTTCTTTGTCTTGATAAGAATATGATGCCCAGAAAGTTTCCCAAGATTTCTAGTGAGTGTTTCATAGTTTTTGTTTCTTCGAAGTTATTTCCCATATTTCATAGTGATAGAGCCGTGTTTGAGGATTTGGAATGGATTGAGCAAGTTGAGTGTGTTTTCAGATCATTTGGAACTCCTGAATCCATAAGTGTGCATGCTGTTATGGGTTTGTTTGAGGGTCTAGCTTTGGATCAGTGTAAGGTGATCACTCCATCATCAATGAAAGTTGGGATGACATGGGAAGTGTTTAAAACCATTTTCATGTGATTGTTTGTACCTAAGGAAGAGAAGACGAAGAAGGTGAAAGATCTATTCAGTTTTCAGCAAGGACAATGGTGGTAAAGGCCTATGTTGATCACTTCAAGGAGATGATTTATTTATCTTGGGATATAGAATCAAAGGATCTGTTGAAATATCCTCTATTATTATAGGGTCTTATTCCAAAGATCAAGGAGTGTTTCATTTCTTCTAGTGAATTTTAGTTTTATAGGTTTGTGGATGGGGAATTCTTATATGAGTTGGATTATGGGTTGTAGTTGATGGTAGGTGATTCTCAGAAAGGTTACCCATCTATAGAGAGGTGTCTGGCAGAGGAACCTTTTTCCATGAAACCTATTTCATTGGATCTAAGTTGTATTCCATCAGACAATTCTCTTGTGTGCTTACAGTGTGGATGGTTCAGGCATTCAAGTCCATCTTTTCACAATACTCTAAAGGCTTGTCATCATTATGACCATTTGTGTCATCTGTAGAAGTTTTTTATAAAGTGTTTCACAAGGAGGAAGTCTTGATTGGAGGATGCCATCTTCTGTCTGCGAGGTAGAAGATGCTTCAAAAATCATGGATCTAGCCATAGGATTCGGAGTGAAGCTCGTGCACAGTTTGGAATTTTCGGGGGGGGGGGGGGGGGGGGTTGTCCTAAGTTTTTTCTCCTATTATGGGGTAAGGAAATTTTGAATTTTTTTTACTGTTGTAAGTTAATATTTCCATTTTAAATGTGTGATGGACTTGTTCTTTCATAATCAGAGTGGTTATGTTTTTCTAAATGTGGATCTTAAATTGATTATTATCTCTTGTGTGTGCTTATCCCTTGTGTGGGTTACTTCCAGTTTTAATTTGTTCTTGTTTATAAATGTTGAAGTTTGTGATGTTTTTGAATTGTGGTTTTGGTTTGTAGTTTGGTTTGGATATTTTTCATTGGATTCCCCTTGTGCTGGGTGGTTTTTGGATTGGATTGGGAGTTCCTAGTTTTTTTATGGAGGGTTTTCATATCGGCGCCACCGTGTTTGGATTTAATGTTGGTTGTGTTATTCAGGTTCTTGTGGTGTAGAGAACCCTCTTATGTTATCCTGATGTTCTACATGATGTGGTTTCCTCTAGAATTGTCAAGTTTAACATGGGAAGAAAAAGGTGACCCTGAAGTTTACAATTTCTTTAAATATTGATTGGTCTTGGAATCAAGTTTTTTTATATTTCAGCTAGGTACCTTTATGGGGTCATAATTTTTTGTGGTGAGGAGAATTGTCACATCCCAACCTTAGAATTGTTTTATTTTATTCTTCTCCTGATATTGGGTCATTTGGTTGAGGTCCAGGTTGAGTCCCAATTTAAATTTTTGACTTATCACAGAAAAAATGGAGTTCTTTAGTTTTATAATAGGTGGATCATGGTTGGCATATGGTTAAGGGAAACCATGCAATTTCTCTTAGGTAACCACACATATTGTTTTAGTGACCATGGGTGAGGTTCATGGGTTGCACATAGTTTGAGAAACCATACAAAAACTATGCAATAGGTTCTATCCATTTTGATAGTGGTGACAACACAGTTATCACACAACTTGGAAAACCGTGTGGGATAACCATGAAACATGTTCCTCTTTGAAAGTGAGGGGATCCTAGTTGGTATACAATTTATAAGTACCATAAATCCAAATCTTTCTAGTTTCCCAAATTCTTAAAAATGTGAAATTTCAAGTTCCCCCTCAAATATTATAACCATATTTGGGGTTTTCTCCCCTTTTTGGACCTAGGCACACCAAGGGGGTCCTATAATATCCTCCTCCCTTTCTCTCCTTCCATTTTTGAATCCCCTTTAAGGTTCTTTGGTGAGTTTCCTTCGTATTTTTGGTTGATTACCTCCCCTTATCTTCTTCAAATCTTGGGTTCTTGGTCTTTCTTTCTAAGGTTCAATTATTGGCCAAACCCTAAGGGTGATGGTTGATGTGTGATTTTTTTATTGGATTTTATGTAATTCACATTATCTCGCAGTCTTGGTTCTTTCTTTTCCCTAAGTTTTTCCACATTTGCACATTGTTGAGGTAGGCGTTTCCATCCATTTCCTTTTTCGAAACATTACTTTGATGCTCGATTTTCCTTTAATGATTTAAAAATTCTATAGTATTTTTTTATTATAGAAAAAATGGGTTTGGTGTTTTAATAATGGAATAAAGGAACATAATGGTTTTCTAAATTGTTCCTTTGATTTTGAATATGTTAGATGCATGAAAAGTGTTTGATAAATTGATAATTAAGTTTTTAATATGAAATTGAGTGTTTTGGGGTGGTGTTTTCCCTCGGTTATATTTTGATAATATTTTTGGAGTGTGAGATGAGTGTTATATGCCTAATTGGGAAAATTTTATGGAGTGAAAATTTGTGTGGTTTTTTTGTATTGGTTTAACAACAAGTGATGATTCCTTAAAAGATGCTTTCCAAGTTGTGTGAGGTGTGCATGTGTTAAAAGTGGGGATTCCAAATGAAATGGTTTTTTTTAAGTTATATTCTTTATTAATTTTTAATAAGAATTGTGTAAAGGGTTTGACATATGTTTGAAAATAAGTTCTGTGTGCATATGGATTTGGAAGAGGCTTTGTCTATGAAAATGTTTTTCTTTTTATGTGTTCCTTTATTGTGATTTTATAATTGGTATTTATGATTTGTGAAAGTTTTGTGAACTGTGTTTCCAAATTTCATAGGTTCCATGAGTTAATTAAAATGTGGTTTCAAAAGTTTTTTATAAAGCTTGTCCCATTTTTAATTTTGAGGCATGGCATGGTAAGTATGTAGTGTTTTTAATGATGGCTCATTTGGTATTTTGGAACATGGTTGGTTTCAAAATCACATAAGGTCTTTTTTTGAAAACAAATTCATGATTTTATGTTTTTATATTATTTTTGGAAATGGTGTTGGAAGTAGAATTGGTTTGGGAAAAGGTGTTTCCGGATTGGCATATTGTGATGTTTTGGAAATTTGATTGAAAACCCAGGTAGTGTGAGGCCTAGTTGGTATTTAATAATTATTTTCAAAGAGATGATTTTTAATATGAGTTGTGATACTTGTCTTCTATTTTGAGAGAACTCTAATTTTTGGTGAGATCCACTCTTGTGGCTCGTTCATGGGAACGTTACTGATATTAAATCTATTATAACTTTGGATTAGACCATCTCTAATGAATTGTGTATGAGAATGATTTTAATTTTGGTTTCTATAACATGTGTCGCCAAGTATTATTACTATCATTATCATCACAATATTCTTGAGTGTCATCTATAGGATTGAGTTATGGATGCTTGTGGACCCCTATTAGATGGGTTGGTACCCCTATACTTGATTGGGATAGGTGGGATGTACCCCTGTATTGGATAGTTTAGAGTGACCAGTTGTTTATTCACTATGGAGATGCACCATATACCGATATTTGAGTATGATATAATTAAGTCTAGGGATTTTTCTAGGGATGTTGAGTAAATGCTCATGAATCACTATCTATATGTTCTCTTTATTTATACTACTCATTAGATAACATATTTTATAGTTATTCCATCATGATTGGTGTCCTTTACTTTTTTCATAGATCTTTTTATTATATAGCTTGGTGATATATTTAATGTTTGGTTTTGATATGGGTTATGTAAATTAAAGATATTTTGAAAAGAAATTCTTTATGTGTTATTTTAAAAAGGGAACTTATGGGAAGTTGTGTTTTGTTATTAAATAACTAAAAACACCTATTTGAGAAATATATTTCATACTAGTGTTTGTGAAATATCACAAGAAAGGAAATTTATGGATTCTAGTGTGATTACCTATTGATATGTTCAATCTCAAACTCTACTTGTGCCACTCGACATCAGTAAACCCGATCTTTTTTGAAGGTGCAGTTTTCTGGTTCAATTTCTATTAGAGTAGGTTAGTTTTGTGTATCGTGTTGACCAAGAGGTCATGTGGAGATCTGGTTGGCGTGGTCCAGTTTTAGTTTTGTATTCATTTTTTGTTTTGTTTAGCAGTTTTTGTACCTAGATCAGTTGTATATTTATTTATATCCAGTGGTTAGTTTTTATGCACATTCATTTTTTATTGGATCTTGGTTTATTTGGGAAAACATTATTCCCATTCTGGTTACTTTGATGCCTAAAACTAGTTTCCAGCCTATGGGGATCAGGAACTCTCTTTGGACCATGTCTCGGGTCGGTTCAGATGATAGGTTGGATTGCATCCTAGTCTTGTTTCAAAAAAAGTGGCCTTATAGAACCTTCATACTTACACTCTTCTTATGTTTTTGATTTATTCCTTTTCCCCCCATTTATATTAATATTTTTATCTTGATTAGCCAAGGATTATATATTAAAAAAACTTCCTTTGGAAATGATATTCCTTCACGAAAATTCAAGAATAATTATATTTACATGAGATACTGATTATTGCAAAAAATTTATCATACTCCACTTCTCTCCCCTTCAAGTATATTTTCTGACTATCTTCATAATGATGGATCTATACAATAAACATGCTTTAGTTTCTTAATGTTGAGAATTACCAAAAATTGAACATTTTTTAATGTTCATAATTTTAAAGCTTTATACATTTCAATCAAGGATGATCCATTCCTATGAATTTTCAATGATACAATCATAGGAATAATTCCTGAGTGGAAACCTTCTTAGCATGGATAAAAGAAGTTGGTAGTTGTTCCTCCTAATAATGTTCTCCCACTGAGTATATGATTCGACATAAATTCCTTGTTTTGAGAGGGAAAATAGAAAGTAGAAAGTTTAAGGGAATAAGGTGTCGTTTCCCATGCTTCTCAATATGAGAAGCAAGTTTGAGATTATTTACTTAACAAATTTTCTCTATTATACATGATTGTACGTATAAACTTCAATTCTGATTGGGCCTCTATGGATCATACCACATGTTCAAATTATTTTTGTGTGAACCTACATCCTCAAGAGACTTTAAATAACTTTTATCACATGGTGAAACATTCATGATGTTTAATAACTCTTCTTATTCTATAATTATTGTAGAAAAATATTTAGAAGTGCGTCCATCCTTATTTCACCTCACACACAAAACTTTTTTATCTTCATATGGAATATTTTTTTTCTTATGCACAAGTCATTTATTATTCTTCTTATATTTTCATCATTAGTTCCAATCCCTCTAGAAAAATTAAAAACATATCATTAGGAAAATTGGAAGCATGTTTGGATCTTCCACATGGAATCTTCTATGTGATATCCATCTAAATGGTTCTTTTGTATTAATCAATTTTCTTCAACTTCTTGTATTTTTAATCCTTGGTATTTTCACCATTCCAAATTGAATTATTCATGGGAGATTTTTTTTAAAATATCATTTCTATTTCTTCATAAGGATACTTATTATTTCTTCACCAAATTATATGGAACTATTTTATTATTTGATTTATATACATGTCGAGATGATCATGTACCAACCTTGTGATCACAATCATTTACAACATCAAATGTATTACAAAAATATAAAAATATTTTGTATGTTTTAAAATTTTTCTTAAAATGTAGACATTTATTCCTAAGATATTACTTTCACACCCTTGATAGGGATTTCTTTGTGCCTTTCCATTTTGAGGATAGTACCAACATTCTAATGCATAATGCCCAAATATATTACAATACAAACTGTTTGTACCCACTTTGGAAGAAAAACATTATGTTCAAAATTAAAAAATTTGATACATTTGATGGAGGAATAAGAAAAATAAAAAATAAATATACATCCTCAGAACACTATTAAGGCCTACAAAAGTGTCACTTGTGTGATACACCTCTGTGAATAACCACCTTGTTTATAAACATTCTACATGATTAATAAATGTGAAAAACTAGTGAATTCCCACTCTTTCACCTAGGGTCCCATGTTATCATATGAATAAGGCCCTTGAGATTTCTGTTTCATAACCATGGAATACCTGAAGATAGATCATATCTTTTCTCACCAAAGTCACTTTCCAAAGTCTTTGAAACCTTCAGGTTGCATTTAGAGATTACGAAAATGAGAGGGAATTAACAAGATTCAAGGCACCAGAGTTGTTTGAAGGTTTAAACACAAAGTAAATACAAAAGGAACCACTTCCCCCATTATCCTAAAATACTAGGGTAAATTACCTCTACCTAACCTAGAACTTATGAACTATCCTTCCAAGATCGCATATGGAGACCCTTGATCAAAAGGATAGAGTCTCACTATTATTTTTTCAATTGATTTCCTCTTCACCAATGTGGTACCTCTCAGTTATCCCATGATTCACTTGGTCGAGGTACCTCACAGTTCTTCCAAGTGTCACTCAGGTACAGTAACTCCCAATTCTCCCAAGTATTACTTGGGTGAGGTACCTCACAGTTCACCCAAGTATCACTTGGGTGAGGTTCCTCCTAATTTTCCCAACTATAACTTGGGTGAGGTACCCAGTTCTACCAAGTATCTCCAAGGAGAAGTATCCCATGATCCCCAATTAATTATCATACCATGGATGATAGATATCCCATTTACATAGTACTGTTATCTAAGGGAGACTATGTCAAGACCCCCTCCAAGGCCTATAGATTTGTATGATCAGAAAATAGGACATGTTAATGTGTCCTCTAGATCATGCATTCTCCTAGTAAAGGAGGTCCCTAATTTAACCCCTTAAATAGGTAGGGTCCTCAAAATTTCCACAATCATGTGTTCATGTAGTAATGAGGATCCCATCCATAAGGGACGTGGAATGTAATTTGTCACATCGGGAAATGACATATATTACATGAAATGTGAAGTGAATCAAGAAGTATCCCCACATTTCTGTTGATTCCTAAGCCCCAATTAGGGGGTTTATAAATAGTGAATAAGGAAGGAAATGGGAAATCACCATCTTCATAATTATCCTACTATAACCCTTCTATCGTCTACCAATGTACAAGACAAAATTATTAACCATAGGTATCCCTTATCGGGTAATCCTCTAGTCTTTCTTGAAATCCATTATACTTCTCCTGTCTTCCATATCCCTACACTCGTCCACCAGCATATGAGGAGGAAATTTTCACTTTGGCTTCTAATCCTAAAGTATGTCCCTTCAAAACATTATTATGAAACATGTAGATATTTTATTTTCTATTTTTTCTCACATTGAGCTTGAATCATGTGGGCCTACAGACTAGTGGTGATCATGCCACCAGCATGATCAAATATCCCAAATGAGCTTCCATGAGGTTCAAAACCAACACCTCTAATCTACCATCACTATCATTGGGACATATACTAAGTAGGACCATATCTTACACAGAGGGCCATATTCCTTCCAAGTCCCATCATATTATCATTATCAGACAATATTCAGAGTGAGGGACATCATCATAGGCTATATGCATTGTATGCTTAACCAGATCTTGTCAGAAATACTACTTGTTGGATAAATAAAAAACAGGATGCTCGTGAATAAGTCCCACATCATTTTTTATAGGAACCTTCCTCATAGATTTCCTTGAATCATTACATTAAAATTCATGGTTTAGTCTATGTAATATGACTCTAAAAGGCATGAAATGTCCTATTAATTGACAAAAAACTATGTGGGTCCTGATTACATTCACAAGGATACATTGGAAGCCCTACTCATGGGGATGATCTTGACATCAAAGTTCCAACTGCCTCCCCAGATGATAATAAAATTTATATTACCCATTTATTAGGTTTTAAATCATAACACTATAAAATAACGTGTTAACAAGTAAATAAAAAGAATAGATGGAGAAATTTTGATACATACAGTTGGTTCCGTTGATGGAGAACCTCAAATATTTAGAGATGGTTACATTAATGTAGAATGATTGATACATATATATGCTTCCATGGTGGATACCCTTTGATATATACATTTGTTAACTGATGGATGTATACATGATTGAATATGTAAATGGTTTCTAGCCCTATATTTGGTTTTATAAAGGATTCCTGAATACAACTTGAATCTAAAAGTGTGTTCCAGAGTAGGAATCAAATCCCACCCAAAAGAATGTGATGAACCAACCTCCTATACATGATTGAATATGTGAATGGTTTCTAGCCCTATATTTGGTTTTATAAAGGATTCCCGAATATGACTTGAATATGAAAGTGCGTTCCGGAGTAGGAATCAAATCCCCCCTAAAGAATGTGATGAACCAACCTCATATCCACTAAACCAATGTGCATCCCTTATAATCATTATTAAAACACACAGTGATCACCTACCTTTGGAATGTAGGTCAATATCATGGATGCTGGAACCGTTGGATGTTTCTAGTTCCAAAAATTAACCCCATTAGAAATTAATGTGAAAAAATGAATGAAAAAATGGCGAACCAAACATGAATCTATCATTAAAAAAATAATTATGTCACCCATGTTTCAGTAAATATCATCTTATGATCTAATAAAAAAAGAAAAAGATTTTGAATTATACCATTAAAAGAAATTGGATAGCATGAGATTATCTACTTCCGCTTCTAATTTAATGATTTAATTTGTTCATTCTTGTTTACATGACTTAGAAACGTTTTCAAGAACTCCCTTTGATACCAAATGGCTTCTCACCAATAAAAATAGACTTATATATATTAGTAGTCGAATTAGATAAATCCCATAAAGTCAAAGGACATCATTTCCCACTCAGTTCCTTAACCCCATATGTCTAATTCACTAATAAAAGAGTATCACCTCAATGGTACTATCCCAATGTTTGAGGTTGAACACAAAGCCCTCCAAGAAATGAATCCCCACCAACCATCCTCCCAGATATGGCTAGTGTCCAAGAAGTAGAAGACTCTTGCTTTATTTTCAAACCATTTCAAGATTCTCTCCATAAAACATGATTGAAAATTCCCCTGTTATCTTAGGGAGATAGACTAGAAGGTTAACATTATCCATGATATAACAACACATGATTATACTAAAAGGGATCCTGCTAGAACACTCCATTTCCATCACTATGATACATCTCTTAGTCCACTATATATTCCACCCAATGGGCCTCATATTAGGTTACTTAGGTCCAATCACCCTGGAGAGTTCATTGGGTAAAACTGAAAATTAACTGGGATCTAGATCACTTCCCCATTCACACCATGTAAGCTCGCTAATATACAACAAAAATATATGAGTAAGAAAATATCCCTGAACACATCCAACAAGTCCAATGACATGATATGACATCACCCAGAGAAGGGCAACAACATATTCTGATGAAAAACAAGGGGGATTCCATGATTCGACCCCCACAAGTGACCCATGTTGGTATAATATATATGAAATAGAGGACATGAGAATGCATATATCCCTTCTCCAAACATAGAGTTATCATATATTCTAATTTAGATCATGAATTTCACTCAAAATATCCTGGAATCACTCGAAGCGATGGAATTCATCTTGAATGAAATTTCACAAACCATACAAGATATAATGATAGTGGTATCAATGGTCAAGTATTAGGCATGAAAACCCACCCACACAATTGGGGTGACCCATCATCATAATTCCAAGACCACTCATAATCCATATCATATTCTTACCCCCATCCGAGAAGGTCATTAGACAAATTATATGATAAATGGACAATAAGATTAGGTGTATCTACCCTTTAAAAATAGAGACCATCATTCTATTCTAGTGGCCTTTTTATGGTAGGAATAAATCTATATAAAAACCTCATAAAATTTTCAATATATCTCAAAAATAACATGAGAGTAACATAGGTGGTATCTTGTTTATGAAAGTCACTGTACAGAGCACACGATTTAAGCCACCCAGTTGATAAAATTTAAAAGGAATTATAAAGAAAGGTAATTTGAAAATAAAGAGCTTTAAAAAAACCATACTCTATTCAATACAGGTGTTCTTGAGGCCCATAAAAATATATAAATGGTGGTATAAGATATTGTTAATATATTACAAAATTACATATGCAACAGTCACAGTTACGATGATCCTCCTCCAAAAATATATACTAGAAACTCTGGAGGTCCTCCCAAGAATATTTAATATGAAGTTATCCTTCATGGTCATAAAGAAATTTATCATTATAACCCAAATCTTGATGAGTGATGTGGAAACCCTCTTCTTGGTAAGAAGATCAAATGGAAAAAAGGTCCTCCCCTTACCATCATCCTCCAGGAAGATCATGCCCAGGTTATATGGAATAGTGTTTCTCCCTATAGTCAGATGTTAATCTATGGTGATAGTCCTTCCAAAAATGGTATTCATTTTGAAGGTATTCCCTATAGTGATGTTTCATTTTGACAATAACGTCCTCCCCTTTCCATATAAATTTTGAAAAATTCCTCACATCATTATGAACATGGGGAAATAAGATCAGTATTTCCGAACAAATTATCATTGAAAAACAATATTCTTTTTCAAATGGAAGAAAACTTGAGGTAATTATCATTCTTCAAACCACCTTCAGATCATCTACCTTTTATCATAGAAAAGGATATCCCCATCAATCCCACCATCTAAAACAAATAAGATGGGAATTGTTCGATTATTTAGGATAAAGTGGAGGAATATCCCATGAATGATAAAGAGAATGCATTAAATATGAGGAATAAGCTGGTTAAATATAATATGATGAAAATGTTCTGGCCCTTGGAAAATCCTCAATATAACATTTCAAAGATGTTATCAGAATAATGCTTATATAAAACTCCCTTGAATCTTTGGAAAACTCTTCATTACCTGAAAGATAAACTCTATCATTACTATGTATATCCAAATCATATAAAGGAAATATAATAACTTCATCATAAAATTTCCTTGGCAACCCTTTAAGGGTCATGATGTCCAAAATTATGTAAATAATGTGAGGGTCTTCATTGTGCATGTACGAATGGTTTTTTTAAGATACATTAGTTTATTACTGATTCTCCATTTAGAATCCATGTTAGGGGATAAGTAGAATATAAAGAATTACATTTCATCTCACTCCAAGATTAGAAAATTCAACTATAAGTGACATTATGTAATTTTATTACTCATTGTAGGATCTCATAAATGATAATTTCTCATAAAATATGGTATGCTTCATAGGTTTTATCCATGATGACATCTCAAAATCACCAATATCAATATGAGAAATCCAATGAGAGAATCTTACATTAAGAATATAAAAATATTGAGAATCCTATCATTTAAGGAAATCCAGTCTTCAAATAGTTCCAATAACATCATATGTAAATATTTTGGGTCCAAATAATATAATTTAACCAGATATTTTTCTAATATAGATTCAAAAGATCAGAGGATTAGTCATTGTATCAATAGCCATAGTGATATAAGAGAAGCCCCAACCCATAGGGATGGGGAAATTTTTAACACAACCAACCACTTCAAGGATGAAAAATCCAACCAAAAATGATGTAGAAATGAAATGATAACATGCCCATATATCAAGGTTGGGGTAATTTTTACCTCAACCTCAACCCCAACAGAAGTCAATCTTGTCCAATTTAGTAAATAACATTGCAGAGTGAGTACACCCATTTAATATTGTCTCATGAGCTAATTTTCTCACTATGGATGCATAGAAGAAAATTTCCAAAGATCTTATTTGGATTGTCGTTCATCATAAGTTCCCTAGAGAATCATTGAAGGGAAGAATGAGGCCTCGTAATGGTTGCAGACAAAATTAATCTATCAAGGATGAAACCAATAGAAAATATCACAACTCTTTCACCAAATATCCCTAGGGAAACCAACCCTCCTATAATTATGGTACTAATTAGACACCTACAATGCATTATGAATTGGTTAACATCATTAGAAAAACACATCTAGATACTAAATAACATGAATCCAATGAAAAGGAATAGGAGGAGAATGTTTCTATTCAAAAATTTCTCTACACCAAAGTAACTAAAGAAGGTGTCTGAACCAAAAATCAGAATCCTAGAAAAAATTTGGGGGTTAGTAATAATTCTCAACTTCTACTCCCTCGATGAGTTTCAACCAATGAAAAGGGTAAAGGCATGGTTATATCCCACCCTTCACCAAAAATATTTCAATTTATTACATTAAAGGATAGATTCACTTGTTATGATATTAAAATAAACAAGTTAAAAAAAATAAATGACAAAATACTGAGAGGTAATATCCCCACTTGATATGTTATTCCTGAGATATATCATCTCGCCTATTAGCTGATGTCCCTATGAAATAAGGAATCATCATGATAGAAAAATCAGAGCTAGAACATCTACTCAACTTGGGATCAAAATAACCAATATATTGGATCAAATGGAACTAGGATATTAGGAATTACCTTCATCGAAAAAATAAAAAGAAACATTTTTGACAAATACTCATGGACCAACACTTAATGGTTTTCTACCACAAGTTCAGGTAGAGCCACCATAGTTGGATAAACCTATTGTTACCCCTATTCAAGCTCATAAAAATCTTACTATACCCTAAGAGATCATAGACGCTATGAGTAATTGTAAAATTGATTGAAATATGTGGTAGGATAGAGTGAATCAGTTAAAATAGAGATTAATCCTTACCATATATGGGTAGGCATAAATATTCCCCCATAAACTTTGGGAATCCTATATTTTAGACATTCAATGGATTAGGGATCTATAAAATCATATGATGCACTTTGTTTATCAGTGTGGTCCCATTATTGGAACTATTTAGAAATAATAAGTAGCTAATATCATATGATTCATAGAAACATTAAAAAAACCATCCTTTTTTGGGTATACCAGTCTAGAGACCAGGTTGATCAAAGGATGGGAAGACATTCACTAATTGTTTATTTATCAATTTAGCTCTACACTATATAAAATTAAAATCATTGACCAATTGTATTTAAAACAAGGTATAATGAGAGATTATTTTATTTTATCACTAGTTGGAAGGTATTAATATACTCTCTAAACTTGTAGCTACCTCAAAAAGATTTACTGGTCCTTTATATAGAAAACCTCTATGATGAGTTGAAAACAACACTGAATCCTAAGAAACATATAGGTAGATTTTAGGACCTTGCCTCATTTTCCCATGGATTTTAAGATTCCATCTCACAAACTAGATCCAAGTTTCTACCAAACCTTGTAGCTCAAGGAAAGAGAGTGGGTAAAGTAGAAACAATCACTATAACTCTAAAGCCTTCTCCCACACCGACACCAGCTCCCAAGCCCACATCGTATCACAAAAAACCAAATCATAAATTAAAACAAAAAAATAAATTACCTCATCAATATGAGAGAAATTACCAGAGAAAAAAAATGCATTTAAGGAATGGAAAATTAAGTTGTACTTCTTTGGAGATGAACAAGTCCACAACTACTTTCTAAAATCTATAGAGAATAACTTGTTAAAATTACTTGAGCCCAAAATGCCTGATTAGGTTGGCCTGAATGACCACCTAAATTATTAAACATTTCACCAAACAATAGGGAACAACCTCCATGATTTATTTTTTTATTAATTGAATCCTACAAAATATGGATTATTTCGGGAAAGTAATGTTGGATAAACCACCAACACATATGGCATGTGTGTCTTCTACCAATCTAGAGGAATAAAGTGAATAGAAAGAAGTTACAAATAAGATTTTACAAAATTTCAATGATTATATGAATAAAAATGAAATCAATTGAAATCATAATATCCTCAAGGCATAGTTAAACTAAACAATTAGGCCCCTAGTTTCTTCCACCATGATGAGACTATATTCTTTTTCATTGTAGTCCTCTAAGGGCCAGTCTTCCAAGAAAAAACACAATAAAAGAAGAAAAAATAAAGTATATAAATATGATATTGTATAAATCCCAAATAGAGTCTCGTCTCTCTCTAATTTCATGCCTCTTGTCCCAACATTATGGGAACCATCACCCAAAATGGCATGACAAGCACTGCCCATCAAACATAATATTTATTAGTTGAATAATTTCTCTCTGTTTCCATTTACATCGTATATCTAATGAAATGATTTTATAATAATGATTGTAGTTATGAACCTGAGATCTCTATTCATAATTTGTGAACTAGGGATAGATTCCATAAAAGATATGGGTGTAGGAGAAGGATCGACTGTGGATGTACCCAATCATCTGAGCACATCCCCACTATAGCTGTTTATGCCACCGAGACTCATGGAAGATCCCTTCGGTGAGAATATCAAGAGTAGGAAGACACACCCACATTCACTAAGATCCTTCCAAGATTAATTATTATTGAATATTTAATGGAGGGGGTGAGATCACCCCATTATCCCAAGTGGGTAGTTAGACTCAGTCAACATAATTTACTAGTAATAGGAGTGCCTTAAAATTCCATTCACGAGTAAGTACTACCTATCTCATGTGATTAATCCAAAGAAGTGATGGTTAGGGAGAATCCCTTTGTGGGTAGGTGTAGAAATTTGGTTAAAAATGAGACATTATAAAAAGGTTAGATATTTTATTGACCAAACTATCAATCTTAGATGATCTTAAATTATGAAAGGATCTATTGGAAGCAATTAAAAAGGCCCTGCTGATCCCTCAAGAGATTGAATACGAGGTCACTACTGTTGAGGTATAGCATGCAGAGATCGAAACCATGTAATTTAATACAATTAAAACTTTCACTAAGGTGGTCATGGATGTTATCATATAGGGACACATCATACCCTTGTACGTGTCTAGAAAACTAGACAACATTAACATTTGATGAGATTTCATTGATAATAAATTAGGATTCAATCTCATTATAATATAAAAACTTCATTAGTTAGTCTATAAAGAAGCTAACTTATCCCCATATCCTTTTAAATTTTAGGTGTATGATAAGAGAGAGAAAAGTCCCCTCGAATGGGTCATGATCAAGACAATTTTTTTGACATAGTATCTCATTCTGAATTCCGAGTAGTTTTGGTAGGATACATAATTCAACTTCATTATAGTAATTTCTCAATTTCACAAAAAATATCTTAATCATACCACCAATTCTGTAAATACTAATTCAATGGGAAAATTAATTCCTTAAATGGTGAATATATATATATTAGTCTTACAAATATCAATAAATCAATGCATAATTTTATATGAGACAAGGAAAACAACCCATGCCTGATGATATCGCTCAAGTTATGGTGCCAAATGGTCTAAAAATGACCTTTAATAAGCCATTCAGGGAGATTATTAATGAATATGTTCTACCCATGAACCAGATTGAAGATATAAGTTTAGAATTGGACATATAATCATCATACCTTATAATATTAGTCATTTTAGATGAATCCGAAAAAACTAAAATGATCTATGATCCTACCATAAGTTTTCATAATTTATGTGATAATTACCTCACTTTATCCCCATAACTTCAGTGGACCCCAACATCATCAGCTAAATTTGAAGGAATTGTCATGTTACTACTATAGAGAGGGAATACATATTCCCCCAAATCTCAAAATATAGATATTTTTTTCTAAATATAAAGATTATCCCCATCACCCATTCACCCATAATTAGGCATATAGGAAGATGAAGAGTAATAGGAAGGGCAAGAAGAATAATAAGAAAAAAGTAGAAAATGACCTCAAAGACTCTCCTCTAACATTTGAGGAGGGTGTGTCTACCACTATTAGTGAACTCTAGTTGATAAACTCATGTATGAAGGAGGATACGTGACCAAAAATAATTATCTCATCCATATTACCTAAAGAAAAATATGTTTACACCATATTCCTAAAGTAATATCAAGTTTTTTTCCTTGGAATTCCAAAATAAATTTCATGCCTCAATCCTGATGTGGCCACCCACCACTTGGGACTTCCAGAAGATAATTGTGGCTACTATCAGGAAGACAGAATAACACATATAACTCACACAACTAAATTTTAAGAATAAGTTGATAAAAACACTAGGTCCAACTTCATTCAGGAAGTCTAGTGCCTGAAGTGGCCCTGTAATATTGTCCTAGTCAATAAAAAGAATAGGAAGATGATATTTTTCATTCATTTCATGGATCTAAACCGACATTTTTCCAAATGATGATATCTTGGTTCTAATTAAAAAACAATTGATTGATATAACAATGAGTTACCATGTCCTCTCTATAATAAATAACTATTTAGGATATAAACAAATTTGAATGGACCCTAAAGATAAATAATTTGTTACTTTTTGGGTTTACAAAAAGGTATATTGATATAGAGTGATACCCTTTAGTCTGATGAACACTGGTGATTCCTATCATCATACCATGTGTTTCATCTTCAAACCCTTATTAGGAAAGTCTATAAAATTCTACGTCGATGATCTATTGGTAAAATCTAGGTAACTTTCTGATCATTTTTCTGATCTAGAGATCATATTCGACAAGCTATGACATCATAGCCTGAAAATGAACCCCTTAAAGTTCTCTTTATGTGCTACATTGGGGAAATTTATTAGATTCATGGTACACCATTGAAGAACCAAAGTTGATCTTGAGAATTATACAACTATCTATGACATTTCACCTCCTCAAAACCCCCGAAAATTTGATAGGACTACACGAAATCCTCACCTACATTCAATGCTTTATAGAGAGTATTTTGGGTATGTTTTTTCCCTTCACTTAATATTTGAAAAAGTGGGTTAATTATCGATTAATTGATGATGAATATTAAATGTTTCATAGTATCAATGAATATATTTTGAGTCCACCAGTATTTATGTCGAATGTCGATATAAATCAATTTTTTTCTGTTACAGCTTTAGAGCGATCCCAAGTTACTTTTTTTGGGAAATATAATAATGCTGGGAATAAAAACAACCACTATTATCTCATTAAAATCATGATCAATATAGAGAATATATATTCAAATATCAAGAAGAACTATTTAGTGTTAATTAATGTGGTTTAGAAAACACGACAGTACCTTTAGAATCACAAGGTCCACTTGGTCTCTCGAAATGACCTACTCAAATATTTCCTCAACCATACCATGATGAATTGATGTTTAGTGTAGTGAATGGGTATTATAAAACTACTTTACATCTGGTTCTTACCAAAAAAATGTGATAAAGGCTATATAATTAGCATATTTTATCACATAACAACACACTTTAGGAGAAATGCTAGTGAATACCAGTCTACTAGACAAAGAAGACTTATTTGTACAAGACTCCCCTAGACATGGGAGATGTATTCTTATGGTGTGTCTAGAATCCAAATAATCTAGTTGGTGGAAGAACCCAAGCTCAGTAATTCCATGTTGGTAGTCATTCTTATCTGTCCTTAAAATATTGTTCTACATTATTCATTATTAATGTTAGATGGTTTCACCAACAATGAGGTATAACGTCAGGCCATTATTACAGGATTCTAAGTATCTTTGAAAATACCAGTGATCCACTTAAAAGTTAATGGTGATTGAGAGTTTCCGATAAAGAATATTAATGATGATTATTCCTTAAAAAAAGAGCTAATTCTATTTATTGACTATGTTCAAGGGTTGATGACAAAATCCACCATGAAGAAAACATTATATAACATCCCACATTCATATAATTCCTAGGAATAATCCATATCAAATATGGATATAACCTTGGTAGACCTAGATAGGTACTAAATAGTCATAATCATTGAACACTACAGAATGGTGTCACCATTCTTTCATAGAAACACGGGGGAGATCAATAAGGTCAATTAAATAATTGAACTAGATAATCCAATGAATGGTTGGATTATTACCATAATGGAATAACTTAAAAGTGGGAATATTTCATCATATAGATCTAATAAAGAGAATATATCATAATGGGAAGTCAACTTCATTGTTTATGACAACCTGAATCATAAGAGGATCCTATATAAATGAGGCTTTCATGGAGTCCTCTTAATGTTCATTGATAGAGTAGATAATGTTTCCAGGATGAAAAAATTCCACACTACTACTTATGTTTCCCATCATTCAGGAAAAAAAATTTCTCATAAAATCAGAAGGATTAGGTATTTATGGCCATCAATGTCATAACATTGCACACAATGCACCAAAAAGTGTTATTCATATCAAGTGCAAGCCAACTTCATCCATTAATCATGGGAGTTGCTGCATGTTTTCAAATACACCTGGTCATTTGTTTGATGGTAAATGGATGCCATGGGATCAAATCCCCATTCTAAAACAAAGCAATTCAAGTTATCCTAAATGCTGCCGAATTCTTTTCTAAATGGTCCAAGGAAATACCCCCCCCCCCCCAAAAGAGGTCAAGATGAATAATATCATCAATTTTGTGAAGTCTATCATCGTCACCATATTTTGTATCTCTCACACAATATTGATAGAAATAACACCACATACTATTATTCCAAATTCTAAATGTTGTATCAAGAGTATGAAATTGAGTCCAACCATTCCTCCCACTATCATTTGGCGGAGAATAGACATATAGAGGCTTTTAATTAAACTCTATCAAATATAATCTCGAAAATGGTTGACACATTAAAGAAGTCTTAGCCCAAAAATCTTTTACATGCCTTGTGGGCCTACATAACTATAAATCATAATTTTATACAGTGACCTTGAATTAACTATTATATGTTAAAGAAAATTTTTTTCCATTAAAGTCTAGTTTCCCTGAATATACATTTTTATTTTCGATCAATTGTTCACATGATATCAGTTCCAAATGCGATTAGATGATTCCAGAAGGCTCGATGAGAAGAGACTGCAAACCCTATATCATTGATTAGTTTACCAAAACCAAATCATATTATATTTCAATAATAATGTTGACCATTATTTACTCCTATAAGGAGAACTTCTTTTGGTTCTCAGGGCCCTAATAATACTCGGGAAGAAACTTCTGAATATTGAACCAATATGGGAGGGTACTTTTGTCATTCATAAATTATACTATAATGGTTTATATTCATTGATTACTGTATATAGTGAGTGTATCACTCCCAAACCATTAAAATGTCTCTAAATAAGTATTTTATGTGATCAATGATATATAGTTCTTGTTATATGACTTTAAACTGCATATAGGTCCTTACCGCATGACCGTAAAAGGAACAACAAATAGTCCTTGTTGAAATACCCTAAAAAGAACATAAAAATTCCTTACTATAAGACACTAAAACACATGGTTTAGGGCCTCTTTCAAATGATATAAAACCATTCATTGATATAATCCTTTAGTTTGAGGATCTGGTACTCTAATGCTAGTCATTCACTGCCCCTATTTTCTTTTACCAGATTCTACAAGACAGAGGAAAACCTAACCATTTCTTGTTACTCACACTGATCGTGGATCATGTGAAATTTATAATATATATAGGGGACTCCCCACATAGACTAGATTCATCAGTTCACCTTGTGAACCAAGCACTATGAATTTAAACTATATGCATCTCATTTCGAATATGTTTTACAATGTGAGACCTCATGAATTATTTTCAGGCTAGGTAACTCACGTCCCTACCATATAATTTTAAACGCATTGTTGATGTCTCTATCTTATGAAATTAAACTAGGTATTGTTATGTCCCTCTTCGAGAAGGACCACCATTCCTAGCATCAGTCACCTATAGCACCTTTACTTTATAAATACATGTGTCTTGATTCTCTCTTTGTTGAGATACACATGGACACATTGATTTTTCATCCTAGGCCCATCCATAAAATATTCCCCCAATCTTTTGTGTATGAGGTATATACTCACTAGAGTGTTTAACATGAGTTTTCCTTTCATTCATAAAACCCCATTCAAAAAAAATCCCCTCTCCCCGTATAGGAACTCGATCAGTGTGGGGAACCTTCTTCAATTAGAACTATGTTGGGATTTATTCCCACTCTGAAGATATTTGCAGTGACACCTAGATATTACATCCCATTTTAGCCATAATATGATAAAAATACCCTATACCCTTAAAATGAACTTGATCTATGTGAGAGTACATTACCTTATAAGTATGTATGGATTGATTCCCATATAGACAAGATATATAGAAATGCCTAGACCTTCGTTCTTCAGACCAAATAGAAATTATAAGAAAAGATTAAATTTTATTTACTAAAATTTTACCCCCTCATCATTCATTCACATAATATTCCTCTTTACTAGTTGATGAATCCACTCCATACCCTCCTTCTAGTCCTGGATGCAAGACCTTAAAAGGTACACCAGTCATCTTTACTACAAGACATAAAAATGTAGGACAACATCCTAATCGTAAGATGTTAAACTACATGATTCACATCCTTATAATATGATGTAAAACTATGAAATATTTTAGCCCTCATCTTATAGGACCACCATTTATAGTTCTGATCTCCCATAACACCTTTACATCAAACAAAAAACCAATCCTTTTATCCTACATGTGAGCTAGATATTTTTATTACATTTTACACTTGGTTATAGTTGGTTCTAGACCAAATTATTCTATCATATTCAAACATATTCCATTAACAAATCACACTTCATTTCTTGTAAAACCCATATCCCCAAAACCTAACTTTGGATATCAATTATGGAAGAGTATAAATCTACCGGAAACCTTTGTTTTTACGATAAATACTACATCAAAATATGGATCTTCATAATAAATCTCCAATTAGGGTCCTATCAACTAGAGGAAAATTCATCATTAGAATAAATGTTTTTTATTCTATACACATTGAAAACATCATAAATAAATCAACCATTCAAACATAGTTCATGTCCATTCCTTACACATTTTTCCAATGTCATTATTTTAGAGTTTTTTCTATAGAACCATCCTTTTTTTACTTAATGTTTTTCTTATTAAATAAGATTTATTATCACATCATTACTGTTTTTATGAATAATATTTTTATGTGATACTTTACTTATAATATATCTCATTTAGAAAGGTATTAGAGGTTTCCAACTATGATGAGAACCTTGAGGTTCCACAACATCATTCTTGAACCATGTTCTATGGTCGGGTGATATTGTTTGAAAGAATACAAAAAATATAGGCTATTAGGGGTAGGAGGCTGACAAGATATTGAGACACTTTCTCATGGTGTTCAATGTTGGTAATCTCCAAGATAAGATGTTATGAGAACATACGTGTTAATTGGAAATCCACATTTCTATATGTCATTGGATGTTCCTATCATTGGATGTGTATATTGATCTATAGAATTTAATATTATCATTATGGGACATCATGGCTCACATAATCTATTTTAGTGATGAAAACATGATCATATTGTTTTCATGGGGAGGTAGTATGCATTGGGTTCATCATGAGTGATATTTAATTAATGGATAACGAAATAAAGGATTTACCCCTTCTATCGCTAGATGAAAGTTGATATCTCAGACCCTTTGATTGGTATGGATCTGACTATATACATCCATGGCCATGGTGCTCAGCGAGAGAGTTAATTTTTGGGATGTCATAGAAAGAGAAATCAAGAATATATATTGATGGAATCGATTTAAAACCTGATTTATTAGAGATATCATGATAAAAAAATTATATTACACCATAAATATTCATTAGAGGTTGGATACCATTGTGATTTTAACATATTTATCTACAGTTGACCATTATTATGATAGACACTAACCTTTTAATTTATGTTGTGATGCCTAATTACACAGAGAAATTGACCTAGAGGGCCACACACTAAGTGTATTTATAGTCTCAATTAAACTCTATTATTGAATTTAATAAGATATAATAAATATTATTTATTTGGGTATGGTTGATCATCATAATATAATCACTAGGTATTCAAAAGAATAATTGAATTAAATAGTAATAATAAATATTTAATCAAATGTTTGGGGAATGTAATATTTATTATATTTATCATAGAATAATGAAATTACATTTATTTATTAAATTGTCATTATTTGGGGATTAGTAAATATCAACGAGGGAAAGTGGATCGAGTTTAATGGTATGATTTGAAATAGTATTAAGGATATTAATTTATATTATTTATGGGTTTCACATGTCAATATTTTAATAAAAATATTTATATATTTATTATTTTACATGGGTTCAACTAAGAATTCTTGAATGGGGAAAGAGTTTAGTGTGAAAATTTCCAACCTTGAACTTTTCATAATAAATATCTAATTATATCTCTTTCCAAAAACGCAATTTCTATGAAAAAAAGATAGAGTGATAATCTCTCAATCCTTGTAGAGTGATAACTAATATAGAGTTCTATCCTCCCATCCTCTATCAAGACAATGATAGATAATAAAAATTTCTTTTGTTCTCTAGAATAATTCTTCTACAGTCAACCATAAACAATGCAAGTGATCCAAATCAACTATGCCAGAACCTAGTGATTTTATGCCATCGTTTAGATATTATAGTGTATGTTTGGATCAATACTTGAGGGATGACACCCTTATATCATAAAACACAATGATAGTATTATGTTAACAATATCATCTATGACATTAGAATTACAAGTTGACATAATTCTATATATATTCATAAATTAATTATAAATAAATGTGAAGATCCTTCATTGATGATTCTGATAATTTAATTTAGTAAATTAATCTACTATTTTTATTGTACAAGAACTTTTGATCATGTAAGGAAAGGTTACCTGTGATTTATGACTAAAAGACGAAATGCTCATTCCATCAAAAGATGCTTCCACAACACCTTAAAACTATATGTGGTAATTGAGTGATCACATATTTAATTTATAATTATTTATTATTAATTGATTAATTTCACGTGTTTTGGTTCTATTATACATAAAATGATTCATTTTAATATTCTACATCATTATATCTTCTATTTCTTTCTTCTTAATAACATAAACTATAACTGGTTAAGAATTAAAAATGAAAAAGCATTGGAATAACACTTTCTGGTGGTGATAAAGGTTCTTCTTGGAAAAATTTAGAATACAAGGCATGTACTTTTAGTATACATGCAATGAAATTTTGTTTTCGTGTACCTATTTTTATCTACTAGGTCAAATATGAAATAACCTGATCAAATATATGAATAGATCTGATCGGAATATATATCCAGATAGGTTGGAACATAGTATGAAGAAATACACACCATGTAACTATTATACATGAAATGTAGTCCCAATTGTCTCGTTGTTGAGTAAACAATGTGTCCCAGGTGTGCGATGTATCAAAGGAATGACACAGGGATTAACATGTCATGAAAAAATAGGCCACACATTTTGTATCATGTACTACATGTTGTATACCTTAAGGTTTTCTATGATAGAGAACATGTCTTGGTCCAAGGAGTGTGAATCGGACACGGGTAGAAGACAAGTACACACCGTGTACTTTGAACATGCTGTGTAGTATTCTGCTGGAAGTGTTCTAATTTTTTTTTTCAGGAAGTAGTATTAAATTTATAATTAAAAATATTTATTATGTATTTTTTGTGTCATTAATTTGATAATACACTCAATGTTATATTTTTAACAATTATACATTTAATTAATCAACATGTTAAAACTTCCCACTACTAGATTAGGTTTCATCCAGGAAAACTTGTGTACTATATTAATTTTAAATGAACTTAATTTTTTTTAAAATTATAGATGATGGTGAGTTATGGATGGTTGGATGGACTTAAGATAAATTGAAATAATTGTATCAATATGTGATGCATTAACTTAATTAAATAATGAATAAAAGTAATTGATAATTAGATTGTGAATTTATGCTCGTTTCTTGATGTGTGTATGATCACAAGATTAGACCAACCCTTTTATCTGATTGGTTTATTTTAATTTATTTTGGTTGTATTATTATTGATGGCTTGTGATTCATACTTTAATCATTATGTAAGGTTATGTGTGCCCATGGTTTATTTTATGTAAATCTCATTTATCAAATACATTGGATCCCCTCACCTATGTGTGAGTAAAACATTTTGTAAGGATTGGTCTCCCAAGCTAGAGGAGGTAGCCCGAGTCAAGGAGATAAATAAAAACTAATCGATAAAATACATGGGAGCTATGGTGGAATACTGAAACCTAATCCAAGCTACTTTTTAAGGTGTTTTTCCTAGGGTTGACGGTTAGTTTATCATTTCTAGATAAACTATTGATTAGAGAATCTCATGATCATTCCAATTAAATTTTATTTTTGTTAGTTTCATGGTGAATTATTTATGTTTGTGAATGATACATGATCCCCTAATAAATTAATTAACAAGAATTCACGATGGAATAAAATATAATCTGAATATTTGTACATTTCTTATCTGACATGGTTAATCACTTAGAATATAATAAATATTAATAAGGTATGTAAAAGGATAAAATGGGATTTATTGATAAGGAAAAACTTCCTAAAACTAAAATATCAATTCATCGTAGCATTTTTGTACTAATGTTATAATCATCCTCATTGTTAAAAGTAATTTACTAACCCATGATGGGGTTCTTTCAATTATTGTGGAAATTTTATCCTATCTTTTTTGGATTGACTTAACTTAGTTCATGTCAAGGGTTTACTACCCAAGAAGGAATTGGTGTAACTAAGAGGAAAAGGCTGAGGAAATATTAAAATAATATTTTCAGATTAGGGATTATTCTCAACAAGTAAAGATACTACAAGTTAATGTATTTGGGAACTTACAAATACTAAAAACCCTTCAAATAGCTTGTTAAGACCAATTATGTGTTATGAAAAGAGAATATGGATCCTTGCCATTATAATATCTAAGATAAAAAATATTCCATAATTGATGGTTATGGTTTTTAGGTTGTCAAAAAAAGTGAGAGATTAATAATAATTTAATTCATTTTAAATTTATTAATATATTTTTTTAATCAAAAAAATTAATAATTATTTGATCATAAATTATAGAAAACTGAAAAATAAAACCAATTCAGAAATATTAATGTGATCCATAGTAAAGAAGGATAAAATTCTCACCTAAAAAAATTTCTAGGAATGGTATAATAACTTGTGTGTTATACTATGCTACAAATGAAAATCATACATGCTTGAAACCCCACTTATGAAGTCTCTTTAGAAAGAGGATAGTGAGGAAGAAGTATCATTCTATGTATATCTTGTGTATGCCATAATGTCTGTCCAAAGTTTTATTTTATCCTCCTTGCCCAATTTGATTTTAAATAAATATGAGGATATGGTTTCATATAACATAGTTTCTCACCTTCAAGATCTCTATCAAGAGAAGTAAAGATTTAAAAGATATGTGATCTACAATGAACTTTTTTACTTGTAATTTTGGAGAGTTGGTTCGAATTGATCCACATGCAGTCAATATGATTTGATAAATTGAGCACTTGGACATCTTGAGTTTTAAACTCCTTGATGAGTTACATGCATATATCACTCTTTCCTCACTAACCAAAAACTTCTCTAGATTTATTCTGAATTATAATATGAGTAATAGTGATAAGACACTATGGAAACTTCTTACTCTAATCCACCTAGTTGATAAGTACATGGGGCCTAACAAACCCATTATCCTTATAGTGAATAATAAGAAGAGGAATAATGAAAAGGGTTTTAACACTCATTCAAAGTACATGGATTTGGAGAATCATCCCTATAAGTGGAAAAAGATCTAAAGGAAGGAAAAGGAAAATTATGAGGTATGTTTTCCATGTGGAAATCAAGGCTACTATAAGATAAATTTCTCTAAGACAACGAATAAAGTGGAAGATTCATGTACATTATTTATTAAGTGCAATCTTTCCATATCTAAAAGTCGGTTTTTAGACACTGCATGTGGCACTCACATTTGTATCCAAATATAAGAACCAAGTGTATTTTAGAGGATTACTAGAGTTGAGGTGGATCTATGAGCTAACAAAAAAGATAGGTAGGCTACTCTAGACATTGGAGACCACCATCTATGATTTCTAGCAGAATTGATTTGGGTTTTAAAAAACTTTTATTATGTTACTAGTGCCACCAGGAACATTATTTCCATTTCTTGTTTAGATATTCATGGATTTTTTTTTCTAATTTTTATAAATAAAGAATGTTACATTTATAAATATAGAATATTTCATAGTATAGAATAATTCAATAATGATCTTGAAGTATTACAATTAAAAAACCAACTATTGGAAAATGATAATAAAACAAATATGGGAGACTTATATAACACCCAATTATGGAATCACCATATAGGCTAGGTAAATTAGAAGAGGTTAATAAAGATCTATAAAGATGGTTACTTAGACTCTTTTGAGATTAAGACACTTGAAAGATGCCATGCTTACTTACAAGGTAATAAAACCAAACCACCATTCAATGGTAAAGGTGAAGGGGCCACATAATTTCTTGAATTGGTATAAAATAATATGTGTATACTTTTTCAAGTAGAATATAGAGGTGGATTTTTAATGAGATATAAGTCTAAATCTTTTGAGAAGTTTATAGAGTTCAATAATGAGGGTAAGAATCATCTTGGTAGGAAGATAAAGAAACTTTGATCAGTCCAAGTTGGTGAATATCTTAACCAAGAATTCATCAAATTCCTATGGGAGTATGTTATTTTATCTCGACTCACTCCAACTTATACACTACGATGGAATAGTGTTAGTGAAAGGGGTAAAATACGTAGTTGGACATATTAAGGCTAATGATCAGTCATAAAAGTCATCCATTATCATTTTAGAGATATTCATTTAAAAAGAAATTATAATTACTAGGCCAAGTACCAAATAAAGTGAAAACTGATATTCCCTTAAATTTATGGAGTAAAAAGAACCTATCTTCCCACATGTTTGAGCATGGGTTATGAGGTGTTTGTTAAGGCTATCTCAAGAAACAAACTAGAACCCCGAGGCATGAAGTGCATCCTAAGGAAATAAGGGGACACTATCTATACAACCATTTATATAAAAAGTAACTATTTCAATAAAAAATTATTTTCATGTGAGGGAGTAAATATATTGAGGATAATGGAATCAAAACTAACTTTGATGAAATTTATGATCATGATACACAAGATTTGGTACAAGAATTGATTCCCAAGGTCCCTTTGGAAGTTATTGTTTCAAAAACACAAGTACTACATAAGATCCCTAGAGAGGTGAGATAACTAGAGAGATATGGTTTTCTATTCACTGATGATCATGACTCATTATTGATTAAAAATTATGATCCTATATCCTTCAAGTATATAGTATACATCTCATAAGTTTCAAGAAGGAAAGAAACCATGAATTATAAGATAGATTCCATGTATCAAAACCATGCTTGTGTTCTAATTGATCTACTGTTTGATATAAAACCTATTGGTAGTAAATGCGTATTAAATATAAATACATAAATGAAAGTTTAGGTAAATTATTATAAAGAACTGGTAGTGTATAAAGGGTTTAGAAAATTCTAAGGCATTAACTATGATGTAACATTTTCTCTAGTTTCTATGTATAAGTCTATCTGAATTTTACTTTCCAAAGTAGCTCACCAAGAATATGATAATTTTAAAATGGATTTAAAAATAGTTTTACTTAATGATAATCTTAAATAGGTTGTGAATATGACACAACCAGAAGGGTTTTTGACTCTTAAAAATTACCAAAAGTTTTGAAAGTTGCATAGGTCCATTTATGGATTAAATAAATCATCTAGGTCATAGAATATTTGATTCAATTAATCCATAAAAGAATTTTGTTTGATTATGAATGAATTCAATCCATGTGTTTAATAACAGTTTAACATGAGTTCATTTGTTTTCATAGAAGTATATTTTGATAATATATTACTAATTGGTAGCAATATCCCAACCTTACAAGTGGTTAAGGCATGGTTGGGAAAATTCTTCTAGATGAAGGTATTAGGTGAAACAGTCCACATTCTATGGATAAAGATAATTTTTGATAGATCCTAGATGTTTCTTAAACTAATTCAAGGTACATATTTAGAATAAATACTGAATAGGTTCAGTATGGAACAATCCAATATGGGTTTGGTTTCATTGTTACATGTTATACATCCTTCAATGAAAATGTGTCCTTAGGCGCCATAGGAGAGAGAGAGAATGAGTAAGATCCCTTATGCTTCTATGATATGATCTATAATGTATACCATGTTTTTTATGAGTCTTGATGTTTCATATTCTATGATAATGATAGGAAGATATCAAGAAGATCTAGGTGAACAACATTGGACTACTATTTAGGCTATCATTAAGTGTATGAGAAATAATAAGGATATATTCCTAGTGTATAGGGGAGACGAATAACTGTCCATTGGGGGTTTTACAGATTATAGTTTTTAGATATATCATAATGATCTTAAGTCACAATATGCATATGTCTCCTGTATCAACGGAGGACCTGTGAGATAGAAGAGATCAAAGTATCCGGTTTTTACTAATTCTACAATGGAGTTTGAGTATATTTCATCTTTTGATATAATATATAAATCAATTTGGATTTGTTACATTGTCCTTGAGCTTCATGTGAAACCTAACAATAAATATCCTATCACAATTTACTATGTTAACACTATATCCATGGCTATCTTCAAATATCCATGGTTACACCAAAGGAAAAATAACATACTTTATAAGTATCAACTATTGAGGTATTTTTCTCTATGAGGTGAATTTTTTGTGAGAAAAGTATCCATGGAGGAAAACATAGAATATCCATTAACAAAGGATTTATCTTAGAAGAAGAATAAGTATCATGTGAGGTCTAGTAGACTAAAATCTACTGTCAGTTGGTTATAGTGCACATGGGAATATGTTGAAGTTAGTGTCCTAAAACCATCTTTTTTTGTACTTTATTATGTTTTTTATTATTAAATATGTTGTCTTATCACATAATTATTTTTCTTCTATATAATATTTGTATGTGATAATTTCCTTAGAATATATGTCATGTAGAAAGGTCATAGAAGTCTCCTACTATTATGAGAACCTAGAGGTGCCACAATATTATTTTTGAACCTTGTTCTATGGAAATATGATATTTTATAAAAAGAAGAAAAAAATACATGATATCAAAGTTAGGAGGATCATAATACATTGAGAATCTATCTCATGGGGTTCTATATTGATAATCTATAAGATAAGAGTTTATGATAACATACCTACTAATAGGAAATCCAAATTTCCATGTGTCATTGGATGTTTCTATATACGTACATGTACATTGATCATTAGACTTTAAGATTATCATTAATGGATATCATGAATCCTGTAATTTTATGTATTGAAAAAACCATTATTGAATTTGGTCTTAAAAAAGTAGGATGTAATGGGTGCATTGTGAGTGATATTTCATTAATGGATAATGTAAGAAAGGATTTATCCCTTTTTTCCCTAGAAAGAATTTGATAACTCAGGCCCTTCGATGAGAAAGAAATTTCCTACACAAATCCATGTCCATGGTGTTCAGTGGGTGAGATCATTTTTAGAAAGTAAATGAAAGTAACACTAATCATATACATGATAAATGGATTATATTACATTGTAAATGTTCATTGGAGGTTTTATATCACTATGATGTTAACTTCTTTATCTATGGTAATTTCTAGAAACTGAACTTGGACTTTTGTGTGTTATGATTCATTATACTGAGAATAATTCCTAGAGTGTCACACACTAAGTGTACATACAATCTTAGTTACATCATAAAATTTAATTTAAACAGATAGGATAAATAATATTGATTCAGGTTTAGTTTATCACCAAATTTAATTAAATTTTATTCAAAATAATAAGAGAGTTAAATGATAATAAATATTAATTTTTATTTATGGGAATATAATATTTATTATATTTATATTAGAATGATTCAGTGAAATTTATTTATTAAATATTTATTATTTTAGAATCGGTAAATATTGATGAGTAAAAGCACATAGAGTTTAATGGTATTATTGGAAATAGAATAAATGATAATTATTTATATTATTTATAAACTTCACATTTAAATAGTTTAATAATAAAATTTATGTCATAATTATTATACATGGGGTCAACAAAGAATTTTTAAATTAGGAAAGGGTCCGGTGTGAAATTTTCTAACACTAAAATTACCACAATAAATATATAATTATATATCCTTCCTAAAACACAATTAGTGTAAAGAATGGATAGAATGATTATATTTTAGTGCCTAAATAGAGATCAATAGATCTAGAGTGATATTCTACCCTCTTATCTGAATCCCATTAGATATCATCAAGATTTCTTCCTCTCCTAAAAATAATTCTACCACGATCAACCACAAGCAATACAAGTGATCAACATAAGTTTTTCTAGAACCTAGTGATTCTACGGAGTCATTCATAGATTGTGGTGCACATGTGTATCACCACTATTGATATTCTTCACTTGGATCCTATATCAAAATGATAGTATGACAAGTTCGTGTTAATCGAATCATCAACAAAATCAAAATTACAAGTTGAGGTTATTCTATCTCTTCTCATAAATTAATTACAAATTACATGTTTAGATGCTTAACTTTTGGTTTTGGTATATTAATCAAGCCAGGTAATATTTTTTTACATTGTAGACTACCTTTTGATCATGTAAGGAAATGGTTACATGTTATTTATTACTAAAAGATGAGATGGTCATTATCTAAAAGTATGCTTACACTATGCCTAGAACCTAAAACTCCTTCAGATATGGGAACCTTGAGGTCTTGTTTTAGAATTTATCCCACTTCACTACCATAATTTATGGATTATGATAGAATATATATTCCATTTTCCTCAAAACCATATGGTATACAGGATGTTTCCTCCACCAAGAGAAAACAAAACATGTGGTGCTCATCAGAAACAATCCCTAACCATGCATTTTATTATAGCTCAAAAAGACCTTTGATCTTCTCCTGATTCTCACACTAATCAAGATTCACATGATCTTATAGATGTTGGGAGATTTTTCTAGTTTACGTGACCAAAATATGCCACATCCCAATTTAGGGAATCATTGATCCATCCCAAATGACCTTAAACTTTTAAGAGCAGATTTCCCTATATGGGTTTTCTCTCCTTATATATGATTCATTTTCATGTAAGGAATATACTACAGAAATAAATGTCACCTGATTATCATTTTTATGAGATATATAGTGATTCATGGGTCCCTTATCCTAGGTTCAACCATAAAGTAATAATAAATGTGTGTGTCCCTTATCTCCTGTATATAGCCTCGATCTATGAAGGAAATTACATGGGTTCCCACAATTAGAAATTCATGATTATAGAAACATTCCTCCTTACCTACATATGATCTAATGTTGTGTGAGGAATTTTCCATCAAACTATGGCCAATTATGATCTAAAATTATCCACATCATACTTCTTGAGTATATACTCTTTTCCATAATCCACACTTGATTTTCTTGAGAAATTTAGATCCTGATAAAAAAAATTCGGCAACCAATGTTAGAAGAATACAAATTCTAAGGACACCTTTGTTAACTATGCATTCTATACCCAAATATTGATCTTCAAAATATGCCTCCAATTAGGGGCCTATCAAGAGGAGGCATGTTTTTGCTCAGGAGAAATCGATTTTTTTTCTATAATCCTTTACAACATCATAATGGAAGAAACTTTTGAAGAAATGTCCATAACCAATCCTTTAACACCAGTTTCATGCCATTAACTTTGATTCGGGGACCCCAATATTATGGCTTAAAAGTTTTTCTACTTATATCCAAAAGATGTAGGAGAATTCTTGGATTATAAACCATACATAGGTCATTATTCCATAAATCATGGTTAAAGATGTTCAACCTAAAACATTAGTTGTATTGGTATGGATTGGAAGACCATAAATTTCCAATGATTTTTTTTGATACTTTCTAGGTTGAAAATCCACAAAAGGGTATCCTGATTAAAAGTAACCTCTTATCTCACTAGACATGGACTCCATCTTTGTCCTTCCTCTATTTCCTTGGAATTATGAGTCTTTAAATAAGATAAAATATCTCTAAGGACATCATATTTTCCAAAAAATAAAGCCTCAACTAAAATCCATTGTGGTATATTCTCTTGCTTCTATCACTGAACAGACTCCTTCACAATATAATGGATTTTTAGGTAATCAAATACTCCATACTCTAAGGTGGTGAACATACTTAGGAGTCAGTAGGTTTGAGAGGGAATGTCTTCGAGTAGTGTCTACAAGACGATATTATTTATGTATTTTCAAATGAATTGGCATAATACCAGGAAAGTATTATGAGCCTCCTTGTTTTCCGCAGAACCACTCTTAGGAGGAGAAACATACCTTGGAATTAACTAACTAAAGGAAGCAACCTATTTCATTTTTTTCAGAGGTAAAGTCATCCTCTCCTTTCACCATGGCTTGAATCGGCGTGGAGACTTACTTTTTAGGATAGACTATTGAAGCTAATGGAACTAAAAAAATAAAATGGATTTTTTCATTGAAATTTGAAGATGATGAAAGAAAGGGTAGAGGAACAATTGAATCATTTGAGAATAACCACCTATTGATGGATAAACTTCTTGATTTGCGCCTCCCCTAGTATCCCCAACCTCATCATCTTGGAAAAGGATTTCCTTAGTGGGAGAACCTCCATGAGTTTTCATAATACCCTGGGTCGAAGGATTATGGGAATATCCCACTCTAATATTCTCAACTGATGATTCATCTATTATTAGTGTATGGAGAGACTCAATGATATTTTCATGGAGCTCATTGGAAATATTTGTTGAAGATAAATATAATATAGTCAAGTGTCTTGATTAACATATTATACTTAAGATTTTCACACGTGCATGAATAAAGAATGTCACATTTGTCCTACTCCTTACTGATGTCACCAAAATCTTCTAGAGAGTTAAGGATATCAATGTGTTTTATAATATCTTCTATTACCATTATTTGATAAAATATCTCCCCAAATCCTACAACATCCTCACCATAAGGGATATTGAAGATACCTAACTCAGGACCCAAATTTTCTCCAACGTCAATTCTTCCTATCATGGATTCATCTTCTACCCCCTCTTCAGGATCCATTTAAATAGGACCACCATAGACACCCTCATTAGGCGGTCCAAGATCCCATCCATCCCTTTTATATAGGGTTAAAGAAATATCAGTATATTTTTAGGGTCCTACCATTCATTCAGAGGATCTAAAATATCATGAAGAGGAGAGTCAAATATTTATACATGATATCCTATTTTTCATAATTGACATTACCAAGATTCTATTCTCTTTCCACATTAATAAGAATAAATGGGGATTCATCACTGGACACTTCCCCCATCAAGAGAAAAGACTACCCTACAAGAGTCCATGATTCATCTAGAGTATCTCCCACAATTCTTGAGGGATCAATGATAGACCCTTTTAGGAAGGAATAAGAAAAATATTCTATAATACACAAATTGGTCAGATGCATATATATCATGTATATGAAATAAAAATGGTTTTGATAAAAACTCATATAAGATGATGATACAATTGGATAATGTATTTTATCTCTACCAATGTTTCAATTTAAATGGTGGAATACCCTTTTCTATATTCTCAAACACATGTACTGGGGGGTATATGAGAAGTTCCTAAAACCATATCATCCTCTATTAGCTTTTTCAATGGGGATAATTCCCCTGAATCGGAAGGAGTTGATCACTCAACCCATATTGGGATTCCAATTGATGTATATATTGGTGACACTATTTCTGATGACTCTTCCTCTTCTGTATATAATTAAAACTTACATATTCCATAAAAAACATCACCTTATTCACAAATAAATGGATGGGGTGTAGAAATAAATTGTCTTGAATAATCAACATTGATGAAATCATCCCATTTATTGACATATAACCCACCCAACCCCTAGAAAATTCCCCAATCCATCATAAAAGTTACTTATTTTTTTGGTGGGAATCTAGTCATTAATGGAATATATTAGAACTTACAGTTCCCTAATATAATTTTCCTCCTCAGTAGGGTTTTTATCGAAATGAAAACTGGAGGATGCTCAAATATGTTCTATCTATGAAATATATAGGCTATCATGAAGGAAACCCAAAACATAATTGATATTAGAAGGTTTATCTTGCCAAAATTGAACCAAATTAGGCTTCATGTGATCTGATGTTTCCATGGATGACTGTGAAGAAAACCTAACATCTCTCAACTTCACATGATTTATAGGTCCCTCCACCCTGATATGAGTCTAGGTAACTGGATCCCAAATTTCATCTTGATGATGGTTTCTAGATCATCTTGGATCTTCCTCAAATGGTCCAATATTTTTAATTATATCTCACTGTGTGTCCCTTGCTTTAGATTATCTCGAAGCTTCATAACTATCATTTTTGGTATGAACCTTCTTACCAAACATTCCTTATCTAATAGTTGTAACAAATTCAACTTAGGGGATGATGTTCATCAACAACCCTTGAGGATTTGAATATATCTAGGTATTAGAATATTTGGAATCCAACTTAAAGGATTTATCCAATAGAGGAATCTTGATTCCCCCTAAGATACCTCATGATTCATGAAGACCAAGAAATTTTAGGATACCATTGAGTACATCTATAATCAAACCTCTATATGAGGGGATATTGTTGGCTGTTGTATGAATTTTAATTGATGAAAAAATATATATGGTTTTTAAAATTCATAGATAATATCACTATAGATATGTATTGCCAACACACAATCCCTAAATTCTATCATATATGACCTCGACTCAATATCACCAAGGTCATTATCAGTGAATGTTCTGGTGGCCAAATCCTCATATAGGAGGAAGATAAATTCTCCAAATAGGTTTATATACTTTAGAGTTTCCCTATATTTAAATGAAAATTTTGGATACAAGAGAAAACTTAAAAAAACATTCTAAATCAACATCTAAGAAATATAATATTTATAAACATGAAATTAGAGTTAAAACGTACTGATATCCTTCCCCATATTACTTGGAATGGCCCTAAAATTTAGAAGTGGACCTTTTCCAAAGAAAATTTTTGAAGGAATCAATGGATATTTACTGAGGTAGGAAATTTCAACCCTAAAAACCCCATTCTGCTAACTTGTATATTATAATGAATGTCCTCGACACTACAAAACTATTGGATTTTTAAACTGGCAATATGTGTGTACTCAATCACATCGCTAAAAAAATTTAAACACAAAATTTAAAATATATACTGAACTTTATTTTATACTCACAGTTGTTTTATTTGACTTTTTCCAAAATGGACCGATATTTACTAGATATTCCCCAATTTTCCAATGAAGGAAACCCTATTTAATGCTTCTATAAAGGCCCATACCATCAGGGATTCTATAAAACATCCATCAATGCTTTAGGATAAACATAACCCATTGGGTGAGGGTCTTTCCCCATAACCTATTGGGTTATTTTTAATAACTTGTGATCCAAGGTGGTTAGTTTTTCAATATCCCCCATGGTGTGTTCGGTGGAATGTACTCATCATACATATCCCTAAGAATAGTAGCTCCCGAGAGCTTGTAAACATCTCATAAACTAACACTAACTTCTCTACGCATCAGGTTGAGAGTACTAGTTTGCTAGATCCATCAGCTAAGTAGCTATGAGAATATGTCAGGATGTTTATATGCATATGTTTGTGAAACACAAACAACTTCATAAATACCAACTGATTTCATATCACCTTTAAACTCCACACAAGTATTGCACACCGAATAGGCCCTAATCCACTCTATTTTAACTCCCCCTTCGGCACAGATGTCCCAATATTCCTTCTAACCCTTTGATTGATCCGTTGTGTAAGAACAAAATATCGAGGATTAATAGTGTTGTTTTGGATCAAGAGTGTGGGGTTTAAAATCTAGGGAACTTTTATTGTGGTTTATGAGACACACAGAGGGTGTCATTCATTTATTAATGAATGATCACTTAGAGGACATGCTGGTGGTAGTGAGGTTCATGTATTCCTTAAACTAGGATTATAGCATGTAATTCATGCAACTCACGATAACTATGTCGTTCAATATCCTATGGTCATAGAGTGGTAATTTTTCACTCTCACAACACCCAAGATGATACCTATTTAAATGCTTCATGTGATCCAGAATGGTGGAGTCACAAACTCAGTAATATTATAGGCAAATGATTATTAATATCTCCTTGATACAAAAAACAACTTGTTTATAAAAAACACAAATTATTTTTCCTACCACTATAGATTTTAGGAGAAACACATTTTTTTTCATTAGAACTAAAATATTAATATGAAGTATACCATCATGCATGCCACTTTACCATGTATCCTCATGTAGGCCTCTCACCCTGTCAGACACACACATAACTCTCACCAAGGAATCCTCACATTGTAACCTCATATAGGTAACCTAACATAGACCTCTCAACTAGGCAACTTCACGTAGGTTCCTAACAGAGCTAACCTCACGGAGGACACTTCACAAAAAAATTCTCACGCAATTGAATTATTACTTAGTGTAATCATAGAAGATGTATATGAGGTACTTTCATGACAAGATAACACAAAAGTGAAATAGTTCAAATATATGTGAGGGGGTAGGATACAACTATATATAGCCATAGAAACCTTGCATGAAAATCCTCTACAAACCGGCCTAAAATAGAAACATGCACGATCTACTTGCAAGACCAATATGTGTGATCTACCAATACACTCTCCTTTCATGATTAGGAAGTGTGGAAATGTTATTCCAAATATATAATATTAATGATGTATGTTTGAGAACACATGTTTCCCAATGAATCAATCCACACATGAGTTCTTATCTACCTTAGGATTAAACCATCTCGTTCTAATCATGTGGGGGAATTTTTTAGAACTCTATTTAGAAGAAAAACATTACATTCAAAAATAAAACATTTAAAATACATGGGGGATGAATAATAAGAATAAAAAGGTAATACATATCCTCATAACACTTTTCAGGCATGCATAAGGGGTACTTTTGTGATCCACTTAAACAGACATCCATATCATGAGGGAACAATCTGTATGATTGACTAGCATGAGACACTTTCATGTGTTAACTACTTCACCTAGAGTCTCATGTTTTCCTATAAAAAAGACCCTTTGGTTCCCAATTTGAATATCTTTGAAGATATATAGATATATTGAATCATTCCTTGACTTAGTATCTCATCCATGTTTTGAAAACCCTCAGATAGATTTGCATACTTAAAAAAATAAGAGGGAATTAACAAGAGTCAAGTTACCATAGTTCCTCTGACGTTTAAATAGTAAGGAACTATGAGAGGAACCAAGCCCCCTTTTCTAAAATTACCATGGTTAAGTACCCCCTAACTCATAACTTACATGATATGATTTCAATATAAGTAGAGGATACCCATGATCACCAGGACATAGTTGCACCCAAATGTTGTCACTGGGGTTACTCTTTTCCCAAGGGGTACCTCCCAGTTTTCCCATGTATCACTTAGTTTAGGTATGTACTAGTTCTCCAAAGTATCACTTGGATGAGGTACTTCCCAATTTATGTATCACATGGTAGAGGTACCTCCTAGTTCATCCATTTATAACTTGTTTGAGGTACCTCTCAACTCACTTAGGTATCACTTAGGGGATGCACCTCCCAAATTTGTAAAGTATCATGTGAGAGAGGTACCTAGTTCTCCCAAGTATAACTCAGGAAAAGCATCACCTAATTCCCAAGTCATTCTCATACCAATGTTGATAGGGATCCCCTTTACCCATGCCTTAAATCCAAGGGATAACAATTCAAGACTCCCTCAAAGGCCTCCAAACATGTATGATCAGAATATAGGACACACGGACATGTCATCTTGACCATACATTCCCAAGGTAAAGGAATTATTACATTTAATACCCAAAATATATTTGGTCCACTTAATTTCTAAAATCATACATTCTTACCATAATTAGTATCCCATCCTCAAGGGTGGTGGTGGGTAGTCTCTTATATCGATCATCAACATTTGTGGCATATAATGTGAATCAAATCAGGTAGAATCTCCACATTTCAGTGGATGTGTAATCCCCAATCCAGGGTTTTGAATGAGTGAGGAAGAATAGAAAGGTGAATCCCTATATTTCCTTCTGATTACCCCACTATATCTCCTCCCCCGAACACAAGAAGATGATGGGAAATCTTTCATCCAGGGCATCGCTCCTTGAGTAAGACCCTAGCCTTTCTTGTTTGACATTACACTTACCCTTTCATCCATATCCCATCCCTCATACATCGAAATATGAGGAGGTATATTTCATTTGGGTTTCCAATCTAGTTGTAAGTACCTTCATAAACATGATTATACAATATAGTTGACTTCTACTATCTCTTGTTTCTCAAACCAAGCATGAATCACATGAGCTTAGAGATAAGTGTTGATCATGTAACCAGCATAGTGAAATATCCCAAATGAGCCTCCCTGAGGTTCAAACCCATCACATCCAATCTAGAATAATCCTTACTAGGCTATATTCTCAATATGATAATCTCTAACTGGATGCCCATATTCTTTCCAGTTCCCATTATCTTATCCTAATTGGCCCATATTTATGGTGGGGGCCATCTTAATAGGTCTGTATTACTTGTAGGGTTAAATTGATCTCTTTAGGACATATTCAGGTTAGGGTCAATAAAAAATGGGTTGCTAGTGAGTAATTCCCACACTATCCTTTTCTAGGAACCTTCCACCTTAACATACTCTCCTCACGACATTATGTTACATGCTTTACTAATTATCACATTACCATAAAAAGAACCATGGATACTGTTAAGTGGAATTGAAATACATGGGTTATGATTCATTTCATTAGAATATATAAGAACCCCTTATTATGGGCCCAATCCCAATATCAAATCTCTAACTACCTCCCTGGATGATAATAAATTATAAAGTTCCTAATTATGAGGATTCAAATCACAATATTTTAAAATAAATCATTAATAAGTAAATAAAAAAGATGAGATGGAGAACCTTTAATATATATATATATATGTTTATATTAATATTAAAAAACACCCCCCACACACATATATATATATAGATCTTTCTATTAATGTAGAACCTCTGAAGCATACAGATGGTTCCATTGACAGAGAATCTCTTATACATATTGATGGTTACTTATTTATGTACACGCGATTGATTGCATATATAAAGTGTGAGAATCTTTATATTTGGTTTTATAAAGGATTCATGAATATGAATTTAATATTTAAAAAATTCATGTATTTGGAAAAAATTCACAAAAAATGGGTATGTTGATCTTGGCCTCCCATCATTTTGACCAATGTGAGTCCCTAAGTATCATTTAAAATGACTAGAGATCTCATACCTTTGAAAATCATGTCCATAAAATGGATGAGAGAATCAGTAGGTATATAAATTTCTAGGAATTATATTATTTGTAAATTTACCCAAAATGGGTGTGAAACAACAACATCGACCAAAAAACAGGCGTGAAACACCAACATTTACCCAAAAACCTTTATATTATTATTATTTTTGTATGATGGTATTAGGCTTCATAAAATTTTTGTTAATATATTCATCGAAACCTGATTTTCCATTATTTTTACTATCCACCATTTTCATGGTGGTAGGTTTATTTTCTTATTTATTCCTCCAAAATTATAAAAATTTTGTTTTCAAATTTACATGTTAATGAAATTATATTTTTTAAAAAATTTACAAGAAGGTATGGGTGGAACCTTTTTCATCACAGCTACTGGAGATAGATCATTGAGTTATACCATGATTTTATTATTACTTGTTGGAGGTATTTTGACTTTTAAATCTTCCAGTGATCATAATTTATCGACAACAACTCTCTCATTATTTTATGAATTCTCAATATGTTTCTTCTAAAAAATTTCCAACTAAAACTCCAATCCTATAAAACTTATATTGAGATTATTATTTTTTATTATCAATTATTATCACCATCACTTCAATAATCTTTGTCATTGTTTCTACTTCCACATCATATAGTATAATTGTTTTAACAAAAATTAATGTTCCTTAGTTTTCTTGAATTTTATTTCTAATTGAAGATCCTTGAACTCAGTAATGTTTTCAACTTGTATTCAATTGAATGGATATTTTCTTCCATAGTTTTATTAACTCAATATTTATAGTAAACTTATTTGAGCCATTTTTTTTTCAAAATATAAGGAAATTATTTCATGTTCCACATTTCTTTCCCTAATTAAACCACCATATTTGGAGATATTTATATATTCTAGAACATTTCCTTGAAAATAATTCTCTATGTTATCTACTTCTTCTTGTAGTTGGGGATCTTTCCTGTATACCTTGAAAGGTTCCAAAATTAAGAGAGAATATTTACTTAAGAACACAATATATAATATATTATAATTTATCAATTGATATATCTTAATAATTTATAAATTTATCATCAAAACCACTTATGATTGGTTATCCTTCTTGAGAACTGTTTATATAATAATTTTCACATTCCACTTGACCACTTAACATCCATGATTCACATGAGGTATCAATTATTTCCCTCTCCTTTGTGGAAACTTGCGACACCTTCTCTTTATATTATAATCCATATTTTTCTTCTTTGTTATCATGGCATGGAGAAAATGAAACATCATATTTTTTTTGGAAAGAGGGATCTGTTATTCAGATTTAGTTTCAATTTATTTCTCTAACTCATCATGGTATTGGAATAAATATAATTCTTCTCAGAGATAAAAAAATATTAAGAAAAACTATAGTTTATGGTAATATGGTAAATAAAATAAAATATTGAAATGATAATCACATCAATGTAGAGAATACAATATAAATGAACCTTTCATTTGATACTAATTATGAGGACCACTTTGGGATACACTTAAAACTAATGGGGTTAACCGGTGTGGGTAAATTTTAACCAATTATAAATTATTATCCCTTTACCTCCTATACCAATTATGAAATAGACTCTCATATTCTATTTTCATTATCATATTCATGTATATGAAAGAAGGTTAATGATATCACAAAATATTTTTACAAGGTTCACTACTCAATAAGTGTATCTAGTCCTTGTTGAGTATGAAGATGACTAGTACAGAGATTCAACACAATAATGTAATACCAAGTACAATGGTTTCAATATAAAAATATCCTTATACTATGTGTGAGTACCTAAACTTTAGGAAGGGGATGTAAATAATCATGACTACCCAGACTGGTGATGACCATGTCCAATATAAATCTCCCTACTAGTTATTTGTATTGAAGGTGTAGATAGTCTTTACCTTATTATTAAGGTACATTATAACATTAAGAAAGTATTACACTAGGTGAAATTTATGTTGTATTTAATATTGGTTCCTTGTTCTTCTCTAAAATTGTTTCTTCCTTCCTTTTTACAAAACTTGTTTGTCCAATCCTTCGTCCGATATATCTGCTCAATCTATGTGTATGATGGTGTTCATCCCGTTATGATATTCCGAGTGAATGTTAATTCATTACATTATTCCTCACCCTATTCATCCAAGACTAAATTATAACAAAATATATTTTTGGGATTTAGATGAACATTACTTATTCTTATGGGACATCTGGTACCTATTGATCTAATTAAAAATTATACTTATTCTTCAAATTTACACTTGATAAAGAAAATCCATGCGTTAGATGGATGATCAATTATTTATTTGGACTACTGTTCCTCATTCTGGTGAATCTACTCCATCTAGTACCCTTAGATCCATATTTTATCTCTTCTACCAACACTTCGACCCAGATTATAATTTCTTTCAAGCTTTATAGGAAAAACTTTATTAAAAATATTAAATTCATTAGCATAAAGTTCAACCATGATTTAATTCATCACTCTTTATTCATTAAGAATAAAAACCTATTTATATATTTATGGGTTATTTTCAATTTTAGGGTGAGGTTCATAATATATTTTATACTTACTACTCATATGAATTTGATGGATTCTTATCATATCTTATAGAATATTCTTGACTGTTCATGTAAACTCTAGTATCTACAAACTTTAATGAACTTTATCAAACTTAGCTTCAAGTAACATCTTAAATCCTACTAAAACTTTTTAGATAAATAAAACTTGAATATAATCATCACATTATCATTTTACATACCTTTACAAAAGTTTTGTTAAGTATTTCAAACTAATATAACTTTATACCATTAATTAATCTGGTAAAACATCATAGAAAAACCTTTGATCAGTAAAACACCATCTGATTTACCCTTGATAATATTACATAGACATCTGAAAAGTATTTTCTTGGAACTCTCACTGTTCAATATCTTTTATTAGAACACAGAAACTGTTTTTTTTATTCAAACCACTTATGAATGAATTGCATGCAGAAAATCTGTTTAATGAATTCACCAAAAAAAGTCTTTTAGATTACTCAGAGACTTCCATCCGATGAAACTATTCGACAACCATTATTTGAATATCTTTTATGGAATATTTATTCTAATTATCATCTCTCTAAAAAATATTTTTGTTAACTTTATATGAAAACTTATATCTGATATAATATCTTATAATAATCTATACGAATCCACTTATTAGAAACTTTAATCCTATGAATGTCACTCATTAACCTCTATCTAACACCTTAGATTAGAAACCTATAACCAAACCTATCCAATTACTGCTATATTTTTCTTCTAAATTTATAAGGAAACATGTTTCTAATTATTAAAAACCCTTTTTGTACTAGATTTAAAACCATTCTTCTATCTAATAACCAAACTCTGAAATATCTAAGAGAATAAAAGTCAAAACTTGTTATGATGTTTTATCAATGAAGAAAACATCACTTTGAAATATCTTGTTTATTTTTACAATCATTTATATGTTTGATGTAACCATGAATGTAATCAGTTATACATTTATTAGTTTGATTTAACCAGTCTGTCCACATCATTCTATTATGAGTGTTAATGTTTAGTTTGTGTCCTTCTGGAATATCCACTCTTTGATTGGAATTTTCATCATTGTGCATCTAATTGGTATATATAATATGATTCTGGAATGTTTTTATGATTGTTTCTATTTTAATGAATTTATAAAATTCAGTTCATTGGATATTACATCGAATAGAATAATTAAGAAATATCATTCTAATGGTGATACTTAGAATCCTTCAGCTAATAGCCTAGTTCCATATGGTTTTTCCCAACCAACATGGTACACTGGCCTCCATCCATTTTTCACTATATCAATCTAATCATCTTCAAGATCGTATTAAGAAAAATCCTTAAGGAAACTATCACAACTTTGATAAAAAAATTATGTCTCCAACTATCTAGTATATGTTTGAGACATTAGAAATAACACATCAATCATCATAAATAGAATCAATTACTTTAAAATAACTCTTTCCTTTTTTAATATAATAATACTTCGGTGTTTTTTATTCTTCATTCAACCATTAATCCATTATCTATTAATTTTTTTACTAACAATGGATACTTCAATCGAACATTCCAGAAGATTCTTCTTTATAACATCTTCAACATGTTGACATCAATGAAATATTTATATTTTATTGAAACTAATGAAATCTATTGAAATACATTTACAAACAATACAACTCACACATAAAGTGGAATCTAAACCATTATGATGTATAAGGTGGAGTGAGTGGAGATAAAATCCTATAAGCTCTTATAAACTCAATAAAAACTTGGTTAATATATTCAACACCTCAACCAAATCAAAACTTTTTTATATTGTTTATAATTTAACTCTTTACTTAATTATTGAATTCATTGAATTTATCAAAGGAATCGGACATATACCACATCATGTAAATATTACATCATCTACCCAAGTCATTAGATAATGTTATTTAGCAAGAGTATCCACCACTAGATTCTACTAGAAAAGGTTTAGAAACATTAGTGTGTACTGATTCTAGAATAATTTTTAATCTTTCAACATTTCAAAAAATGTTAGCTTTTTCATCTTTATTTATTTACAATGATGATATATTTCATTCGTTTTTACCTCAAATGAATATAAATAACCATCTTGGAAGATAATTGTCATACATTTCTTATTTATTTGAACAATATAGTAATGACACAACAGGGTGTTTAAATGGTTCATGGGAATTTTATTTTTTATCAATTGAAAATATTTTTTTTAATTTAACCAACAATGAATGTTATTTAGATTTTCCATAACAATAAATATTCAATGTTGTAAAATTGAAGATCTCTTACTTCCAAATTTGAAAATAAATTAAATCTTGTCAAATAAATAAATAGAGACAATGTTCCTAGTAACACTAGGCACAAAATAGCTAATTTTTTAAACCAAAATCATTCTTGTTGGTAATGGGAGTTTGTAGTCTCATATAAAAAAAAGAATAAAGACTCACTCAATTGGATGCTTTAATATCTACCTCTCCTTTGGAAATATTTCATAATATACATGGTTTTTGAATTTGGATGGACATGTGAGCACCAAAATCATTATCAAATACCAAATGTTTAGTTATAAAAAAGTTTTTACTCAATACTAAGTCATCTTGAGATTCTACTTTCTTGTTTAGATTAGTGGAGTTCTTCTTCCTGTGAATTAACTTGCCAAAGGAAAAACAAATTTCATTTTATTCCTCTTTTTTCCCTTGGATCTTTTTCTTATTGGAAAGATATTGATTTGGAGTATAAGACAAGTAATGAGTATTGTGGTCCCTTTTATTGTTTCTATTTTTATTCACCATAAGGACTATAGGGTTTTCACACCCCATGTCCTTGTTAACTTTGTGAATCAAAGTAATAAGTTCTGAAAGTGTTTTTTCACAATTAATCATATTATAGTTCACATTGTAATCATAGAATCCTTTAGGTGGGGATGAGATAATGAGGTCTATGAAAAAAACATTGGGGATCTTAAACCCCAATATTTATAATCACTCTATATAGCCAATAATGATGAATTAAAGATTCATATCCAATTTTAACTCTCCATGATTGCATGTGAATAATACATTGGAGGCATCACACATATCTTATCTCCTCATATATTGATAAAGATCATGAAGGAGAGACATAATTATATATTCATTAGTATCCTTGTGATTCATTAAAAGATTACTGAACATGGAAGATTATATGAAACATTGGACATCCAGGGAATTATCCACATGTTTCTGGTTGAAAGATACTTCACCCACACCATCCTTTTTTTAAGTGACTATGGAAGTGGGGTTTCCAACACCAATTATTTTCGTTCATGGCATAGTATGAGTCATAAGGGGTAATATTATTATTGAAAATTTGAGCTTCTTAGAAGGTTATCATTCTCTATCATGGATATTATTTATATAGCCAATGTGTTGTGGTAATACATTTCTAAAAGAACAAAAAAAAATATAGCACATTTTCTTGTTTATAAAATATTATAATCAAATGTTAAACATTATTAATATATTACTATTTTCTGAAAACCCAATAGACATCGCCATTGGTTTTAGGATCTCATATTGGAAGGATATTCTTGTGGAAATGACTAATATCCCCATTCTCATAACACAAACATGATCCTGATGGGTTATTTAAAAGGTTTTATGTTGGCATAACTTGATGAGAACATTCAATCATAGATCCTTATTTTGTAGAGTAGACTATCTAATATTGAAATTATGGATTAGAATTTCCTCAACTCTTGCCTCATAGTTACACAAGGTCCTTATTAGGTAGTAAACCATGATGATAACTATGTTTAACTCAACCCAAAACTAAATTTAAAATTCCTCAATAGTTGAAGGCACCCTGACATGAGCTGGTCAAATAATTTTAATGATGAGTTTGATTTGAACCAAAGTTGTGGAAGGATACACCAATATAGTATATTTATTTGATGGATTTTTTGTTATGGGTGAATTAATTAATTTTATTTATTCTATAAATTGTTTTTAATATTATGTGCATTTACATAAGTGATTAACCACACTATGAAAAAATTATGTATAATCCAATTTATTTTAATAACATCTTGTATGATTTATAATTCATTAATTGATGTGATTATGATAAAGAATCCATAAATAAATTAACCATTAAACATGATAGAAAATAATAATAAAAGTGTTATGATCAGGAGATTCTCTAATGGTTAGTTTATATAGAGAATGATAAACTAACCCTAAACCCGAGTGGAAAGGTTCATTGAATATTGAATTGGTTTGTGTTGAAACATTCAACATTTACTCCAAAGTATTTAATGGATTTGTTTCACCTCATCTCAAAACATGATTTTTCTCCTCCCGACTGGTATCTCTATCTATTAAATTATCTTTCCTCATAAATTGGTGAGGGGAACCATGTGATTGGTTTAAGGGTTTTATATAAAACAACTATGGGAATGCATGCCCATACATAATGGTAGGGGATGACACATATGCCATATATTTAATTTAATAGTAATAATAAATCAAATGAAACAAATCACATACAAAAGATTGGCCAATCCTCATGATCATCCACACACAATAAAATAATATAAATTTGAAATCTCACTATCATCCACTTTAATTTATTCTTTAATTAAGATAAAACACCAAAAATTAATTTAATTAATTATTTAAAAATAAATTAATTTAATTTATATAAATTCCATCAAACCATTCCAAAATTTTTAACGCCCCAAAATTTAAATAAATTTAAAAAGATAATTTTATTTTAAATCAATAATGTACACAAGTGTAATTAGAGTAATTTTAACGCACCTACTCAAAATATTCGACATGGTCATTATAATATACACTCACATAGAATCCAACATACATGGAGTAACATGTAATTATAAGGAATAAATTTTTAAATAAATAATGCATCATTATATGTAAATTATGAGGGATTTGAATCTATTAATGATCATGGAAAATAGTACAAGTAAAGACCATACACAACATATAGTTCATAATTTCATATGGAAATAAATCTAATATATAATTAATAATCCCATGACTCAAATTATACTATAAACTAAATTACACATGAAACAAATGTAAATTTGTTTACTTATTTAATGAAATTTTCTCTCCACAATAAATTATTTACACTAGGTAAATTTGATTACATGATGTGTACCTAGAAAACACAATGTGTAATATCTTCTTGTCATGTTGATGACACACTTCTAAAGACAAGTCATGTTTTCTAATCCATGTATGTTTATGATGTACATGATGGTTACACTAGATACATGCATGTGATTTAAAATATGCATGGTTTGTTAGTCCCAGAGTGGTGAAGTAAATACACGAAAAGACTTGCATCCTCATTTTTCATGTCATAAAAATACAAGGACTATTCAACATGTAAAAAAGTTACATAATGTGTAGTCCAATGAAACCACATACCATCCTGACATGATCAACATGATGTGTTAATTAAATTAATTATGTATGTAGTTAATTTATGTTTATCCTCTTTTAATGTGAGTCGTGTTGGTGCATTAATCATAGGTACATATTTTTTTACCATTAAGATATTTTCTGTGTACTCTTGTGTTAACTGGCTAGTTCCCTAGGTATCCCCTAATGCATTTTTCAGATTTTATCCATGTTAACATACCATTTTCTTATAAATATGGAAAATAGAAAAGGTTGGATGAGAATAATTAAATAATTATATTTAAAGAAAGAATAACCTAGTAGTAAAAGTAATAAAAATCTATATTATAAATCAATCATTATTAAATAATTTTTAATTTAATTATCGACTGATATGATGCCATTTGAACTTTCTATGTGCATTGGAAGTACCTATTGGGCCTAAAAAACATATATATATTTTTTATAATCTATAATAATCATACATGTACATGATGAATAATTTCATGACCAGTGAAATTAAACCAATTATTAAATTACTTGTTAACACCAAAACTCAAAGGATGGATCATCAAGTATCATTTATAATTAATTTATAAATAGATTTAGAGTTAAATTTTCTCATAATTATTTCTTCACTAATAATTTGGTTGAATTATCTCATTGTACCTTCATTTAATTATAGGGTCTAAGGGAAGAATCCATCTAGTGGTGATCTAAAGGTGATCTAAAATCTTGTAACACCACTGTAGAATCATCTAGAGCTTGCACAGTTTTTCCTGACCACATGTGTCATTTTTCATTGATTATATGAAGAATGTATTTATAGATGAAGGATTATTAATGATCCATTATAGTATTGAGATGTTGGAGGAGTATTGGAACTCGCATTCTTGAGAGCGTTCTTGAAAAGATTCTTTCTATGGATTGGGTGAATTCTCTCTTGGTTTGTTGTGAACAACAAGAAGATAATATTGAAAAGTGATATAATTGGGTATTTATAATTCAAGTCATGGGTTAGTAATTTTACGTAATCCCTTAAGAAGGTCCTCACTCCTTAGGAGTCCCCATGTTTAATAATCAAAATAATAATAATATTATTTTTCTTGATGTGAACAATACCTGAAGAAAAATAAATATCACATGTTTTATAAATAAATAAATATATATATATATTTAAATTCTCTTTATTATATCATTTTCCAATAAGGAAATAAACCTAGCCCATCTATCTTATAGATAATTTAATAAATCATGATTAATGACTATTTATTTAATAAATAAATATTACTATATTATTTCATGATAAATATAAGAAATAATATATTCAATAAATCTTTTGAATAATTTTTTAATATTATTATTTAACATATATATTTATTATTATTAATAACTCATGATTAAATATTGGGGATCAAAAAATCCTTAAAAATTACTAAAAAAGTGGGAATATTATTTATTCAAACTTATTAAATTTAAAATAGAATTTAACAAAAATTATAAATACACTTAATGTGTGACTGTCTATTCACCTTTCTCAATGGAATTAGTTATAAATGATTACAGTATAAGGATCAAATATACAAATACAAGATTAATTTTTATAATGATATAAAACCTCTTATAAATTCCCACTATGCAATATAATCCCTTCACCGTGATTTCTTTAATGAAGCAGGTTGCATGATAATGTCATCAAACTACATGCTTGGGGTATTTTTATTTGAAATTTCATAATTAAAACTCCCGTCAGAACACTATGGTAATGGATTTAAATATACTCTCCTATGAATAGCAAAAGGGAATTTTATATTAACATCTATTAAGGAACAAAAAGGAAAAATCCTTTCTCATATTATTCATTAATAAAACATCACTCACGATGCACTAAATGTATCATACTTTTCCCCAGACATATGTCATTATAGTTTTTATCAATATATCTATTTTCTTGACTAATGATACCCATTAATAATAATAATAATAATAAATTACCTGAATCAATACACATGTTCGTAGATAAGAGATTCTAATGGCACAAATTAATGTAGATTTCCACCTGGAAGGTCATATTCTCATAATCTCCCACATTAGAAATTACCAATGTTATTAACAATTAGAATCTTTCACAATTTTATATGTGTCTCCATCCAGAAGATCATATATCATTTTTTTCTCATCAAATGGTATCATCTAACTATAAAAATTATATTTAATATTATTATCGCAACACTTATAGGTTCTCATCATATGGGGAACTATTATGACCTTTCAGTATGTTAATTACTCTTATGACATTATAAAATACATAGTAATTTATAATAATAATCATGATGCAATAAAAAGTTTATTAATATTAAAAATAATGAATATAGGTAATCATAATTCACTTATAAGACAGTTATATGGAACTAACCCCAACAATGATGCGGGGAGGATGTTGTGTGGGAATCTATAACATAGAGGAGGTTGGCCACACCACATGGGTAATGAGAGATATTTCTATACCCTAGTGAGGTCCTCTTATTTATATCCCTATATTCTATACCATATAGGTTCTATGAGTGGGGAGCTACACCATGGTGGATGGGGCCACACCTTGGAAGCATTTTACCTAGTTTTAATATTTATGGTTTTAGGATTCTTCCCATATTTTATTTTAAAGTAGTTGAGTCATATTTTACCCTTTCTCTCATTCATCCTATTTAAAAGAGGGCTCTGGGATTCCTATCCTCCCAAATACTTGTATTTTGGTCCCATCATCATAGATTTAAAGTGGTTCTTCAATGTAATCCCTCTCTTCATCTCATATACCATATTTACATTCCACTTGGATTTACGATCTCTAACAAACATAATCAATATTCAAGATGATTTTAGGGTTTCAAATTGGTTTAATTAGGGAGATTTGGTATTTTATGGAATATAGGGGGGTTTTCCCTTTCAGGTTCAAATTTCCCCATTAAAGGTGAATGGTTTCCACTTAATTGAGGGAGGTGTTTTTATACAATTTATTTATACAACATGTCATTAAATTATAGGTTTTTTATAAACCATTACTTATCAAGTTATTATCATATCTAACACTAATGATGGGTTTTGAATATTTTAAATGATTATCAATACTTATCATGGTGTGTTTTTAATTTATTTGTCATGTTTATTTTAAAATATAATGGTTTTACATTACAAGAATTTTAAAATAATTTGAGATATATTTGAAATAAATGTGATAAGAAGTAATGTTTTAGTTGTATTTTTATTTAAAAAATGATTTTCCCCTTTAAAAGAGTGTGTGTTCAATTAAAGAGTTTTTTGTTTTGAAACATATCATAAAAGAGTAATAATATTAAGGCTATTATAATCAATCCATTCACACAAAACCATGTTCATGTATGAAACTCTAATTATTTATAAAGGGGTGTAATTTGTGATCTTGTTTTGTATATCATTCACATATTCAATTAAAGGAAATTATGGACGTGGTGAGTGAATGTGGGTTAGATGGAGATCATCGAGTGGTGGATTGAGTTTATTTTTTTGGGATGAGTTTCCAATGGCCAATTCAGCCTGATATATTTTATTTTCTTCCTTTGTAGTTTTAGTTTTGTCATGTATTTCAGTATTTAATTCTCTATATATTTGAGAATTAGATGGATCCTTTTTTTAGTTATGTCCCATCTAAATATTTATTTCACTTATGCATCATTTGGTTTTGGTTATTTATTATGAACTATTTATTTGTTTTGGATGGATGTATAATGCATGAATATATTAATAAATATTATATATATCTTCAAAGTTATTATATTTTTTATTTTAGGGTTAAATATTTCCCACTCGATATTGATTTTGATGCCCTTGAACTAGTTTCCAACTCATGGTTATTGAGAACATGATTTGAGATACGTGGAAAAGTTGTTGAGGTATCGATTCCGTTGTAGTCTAGTTTGATATGATACATAATGATAACAAAGAATCCTATTGTTATTTGGGTTCTTCTTGGATGTATGGAAACTAAAACTGGTCAAACATAAGTGTTAGGTTGTGATTATTTGACTGATAAACACCTTTCATGATGAGACTTGAGGTTCCTTGGGTAGTCATGATTTGAGTTTTGAATTTAGATTTTTGGTTTTAATTATTTTAATTTTTTCAAATGCCCATTGAGTTGTATTAGATACTTAATGGTTTACCATTAGGGTTTGGGTTGAAATTAAAATAAATACCGAGTTTCATCATTATATCAGATAGTTTGGAAAGCCATGTGGTTCCGATGAAAATTATCCTAGAAAATTCTCTGTAGCATGTGGGTACTGTAGCAGTATTATTCATAGAATGGGCCTTGGGCCGAACATTTTGGCCTACAGGCCTTGTAATGGGATAAATGCCCACTTGGCCTTTGAGATATGTAATGGGTCTCCCTTTTCCCAGTTTAAAGAGGTATTTACTTGGCTTTAATAATAAATGAGGCATTGGACCCAACCTTTAAAAAAAATTAAAATCTAGTTGATATGTTAATAGAATTTCATAAAACAATTTTTTTAAAAATTGGGTTTTAGGTGGTTTATTTTTAATGTATTTTTGTTCACTTAGAGTATTCTTTCAAAATTAGTTGGTTTTAAAATAAAATAGTGGAAAGTTTTGGGTATTTATAACCTAATGTTATGGTTTATTGTGAATGGTTTTTAAAATCATGATATGTTTTGAAAGTTAATTTTTATAAGAAGTTTTTGAAATAGAAGAGAGTTTCAAGAAATATTTTGGTTTTATAATGAAAGTTAGGGATTATTTGGATAATAAAGGAGAACTTTATGGAATTAAAGTGGGAATCATGTTTTAAAGAAGTGGATGCTTTTAAATGATGGTGTATGTGTGTTGAAATTTACCTATTAGGGATATTGATATTTTATGTTATGAAATGGACTTTTGGGGTTATCAAAACGAATTGAAAATTTTTATTGTGAATATTTATTTTAAAAAATGTGTTTTCAGACATCTAATATGTGTTGTTTTTAATGAATGGAATTTTTAATTTTTATATGCTTTTTTGAATTAGTGTTTTCAATTTAATACCTTGATTTTTATGGTATTATTGTTTTGGGGATTTAGTTTATAGATGATTTTGATTGCTACTTCTGGTTATTTTGATGTTTCTAAGAGAAAAGGTTTAATGTGAATTAGAAATTCTTTATATAGGATGATTTATCATAATTTTAGTGTGTCTTTTTTCAGTTTTTGACTTTTCTTAGATTTTGAAGGGAGTGGTGGAGCCTAGTTACAACCTGTTCCTAAATAAATGTAATAATTTTTGGTTTACCTTATCTTTTAAAATAAATTGGGTTTTGGGAATTTATCAGGGTGAGATAGTGGTAAAAGATTATGAATTTTTTTAGGAAGTTATTACAATGGGATTAAATGGTGAAATTAGTTCATAAGTGGGTTGATCTTGAGAGGACATATTAGATTGAGGAGGGTTAGTTTCCATAGGTCTTGGTTTGAGAAATTGTTTTTGATAAAGTTGTTGTACCTCTCATACCCCTCGTGGTTTAATTTTCATGATCACAATAACTCTCTTATTTATCTAATTTTGTTTTAAGTGTTTTTGGATGATAGGTTTCCAAGGAATTGGGCAAAGAAAGCAAGAAGGAAAAAGTGGACTGATTTTCAGTCCACCGGCCAACCGATGGTTCCTGGGCAGAAGGTATCCTTTCTGTCCAGACCACCGGCCAACCGGTATCCCATCACCGGCCAGCCGGTGGAACCCAGACAAATAGTGACACCTACTGTCTCAGCACCGGCCAACCGGTGGCCTCCTCACCGGCCAGCCGGTGGTGCCTGAGCCCGAGGCCTCTCCCTTTTTCCAAGCACCGGCCAACCGGTGGCCAAGCACCGGTCAGCCGGTGGAGCCAGTCAAACTAGCCATTGGGCTTTTACCAGACTTGTCCACTTGACTCCCAACGGCTCTGAAGGCCTCTCCAACGGATCTGAAGACCCCCAAAGGCCATTTGAGGGTTCCCCCTCTATAAATAAAGGACTAGGAAGCCCCGGAAACACACGGTAGCCCACGGGAACATTTTTCCATCATTTGGAAAACCTCCGGCGCTTTCCTTCAAAGATCCCCAATTGCTCCAACCCATTTCCACATCCAAGGAGCATCATCAAAGAAGCTTGGGAGTGCTCTTCATCAACTCCAATCAATCCATTAGCGCCCAAGACTTCTCCACATTACGGTTTTTCATTATTTATTATTTTGAGCATCAATTTGGTTTTGTGCCTACAAACCCCCATTTCTCTCATCCTCTCTTGTTTGGGTTTTCACACCACCTTCAAGGTGTGAAGCGGTTAGTCAAGCCTTCCCTTTAAAAGGCTTGAGTCATAGGTGAGCTATCCTTCACCTGTAAGAAGGCTAGTGGGTTCTTGCTCAACCATTAAAAGCAAGTGGGTTCTTGCATAACCATTAAAAGAAAGCTGTAATAGGTTCTAGACTACCTTAAAGTCTAGTGGGTTTCTTTCTAAAACCATTAAAAAGCAAGAGGTAGTAAATCTCTCAACGGTTGAGTTGGGAGCGGAGACGTAGGCTTTGGTTTAAGCCGAACTCCGTTATCAAGTTTTGTGTCTTGCCTCTTTTATTTCCGCTGCACTTTGATAATTGTTTTAAATTGTTAATTTTTTTTAAAAGGCAATTCACCCCCCTCTTTCCATCACTCTCCGCCCAACATTTGGTATCAGAGCCAAAATTTGAGTAATACCTTCACCGGTTTCAAATTCAAGATCCATTGTGATGGCTTCAACTTCTTTCGCCCCCGAAGGCTATTCTTTGGGTCGTGCTCCATTCTTTGATGGAACCGACTATACCTATTGGAAAACCCGCATGACCACTTTTCTTAGAAGTATTGGCTATCCTATATATATAATTGTCATGCATGGTTATTCTCTTTCTTCTCCCGATGAATCCAAATGGACCCCCGAAGACATTGCTTATTTTGAGCTTGATGCCAAAGCCATGAATTCTCTTCATTGTGGGTTAGACCGTAATGAATTTAATTGTATTTCTACTTGCACCACTTCTCATGAAATTTGGAAGCTTTTGGAGGTTACCCATGAAGGGACCAAGCAAAAGGAAAAGAAGAAGGAATTCAAGGCCACATGGAGTGATAGCTCCACATCCTCCTCCTCCTCCTCCTCAAGTGACAACGGTAAAAAATGCCTAATGGCATTTCATGAGGTATCCTCTTCTGACTCCTCTTCCTCTTGTTCTTCCAATTCTTTCAATCATTTATCTTATGAGGATCTCCAACATGCTAGAGATCAATTGGAGGAAGGTTTTCACGAAATTTCTTCCAAATTTATTGCTTTAAAAAAGAATTTCAAAAAAATTTCTTCCGAAAAAGAACAACTTCTCAAAAAGAATGAGGAACTTGCCCTAAAGGTCCAAGATATTCCAAATGTTGATTCTTTGAATTCAACTATTAAAGATTTAAGGGAATCTCTTGCCAAGTTCACCCAAGGTGAACAAAATTTAACCAAATTGCTAGGTTCTCAACGTTCGGCTAGAACCACACATGGGCTTGGCTATTCCAAGCTAGCTTCCTCTTCCCATGCTCCAACCATTTTTGTAAGGGGGAGCTCCCAATATAAATTTTGCAACTATTGTAAAAAACCCGGGCACTTAATGTATGAGTGCGATTGCAAAAATGCCCGGTATGGAAGGCCCAAAACTATTTTCTTTAATGATGAATTTCATAGAAGAAGACCCACCACTAGACAAGTTTGGATTGAAAAATCCCTTTTAGCGAGTCTCACCGGACCAAAATTTGTCTCGGTTCTAAAATCCTCTCCCCGGTGATTTGTTGTTTTTATTTAGGGGGAGTTAGGATTGTTTAAACCTTTTTGAATTTTTTCAATTCAAAACTTTCTTTTCAAAACATTCAATTCAAAACTTTCAATTCAAAACTTTCAATTCAAATTTCAAAAATTTCAATTGGTTTAAAAACTCTATCTTGTTTTTCAACCTTTCCCTCAATCAAGTTTTATGCCCCTTGCTATTTGGATAATCACAAAGGGGGAGAAATTCTTGGTTGATTGGGGGAGAAATCTTTCTCTCAAGCTTTGCTTTTCAATCTTTTACATTGCTTATTTTTGGTGATTGTGATCATCAAAATAGGGGGGAGATTGTTGTACCTCTCGTACCCCTCGTGGTTTAATTTTCATGATCACAATCACTCTCTTATTTATCTAATTTTGTTTTAAGTGTTTTTGGATGATAGGTTGCCAAGGAATTGGGCCAAGAAAGCAAGAAGGCAAAAGTGGACTGATTTTCAGTCCACCGGCCAACCGGTGGATGACCACCAGCCAGCCGCTGGTGCCTGGGCAGAAGGCATCCTTTCTGTCCAGACCACCGGCCAACCGGTGTCCCATCACCGGCCAGCCGGTGGAACCCAGACAAATAGTGACTCCTACTGTCTCAGCACCGGCCAACCGGTGGCCTCCTCACCGGCCAGCCAGTGGTGCCTGAGCCCGAGGCCTATCCCTTTTTCCAAGCACCGGCCAACTGGTGGCCAAGCACCGGTCAGCCGGTGGAGCCAGTCAAACTAGCCGTTGGGCTTTGACCAGACTTGTCCACTTGACTCCCAACGGCTCCGAAGGCCTCTCCAACAGCTCCGAAGACCCCCAAAGGCCATTTGAGGGTTCCCCCTCTATAAATAAAGGACTAGGAAGCCCCGGAAACACACGGTAGCCCACGGGAACATTTTTTCATCATTTGGCAAACCTCCGGCTCTTTCCTTCAAAGATCCCCAATTGCTCCAACCCATTTCCACATACAAGGAGCATCATCAAAGAAGCTTGGGAGCGCTCTTCATCAACTCCAATCAATCCATTGGCGCCCAAGACTTCTCCACATTATGGTTTTTCATTATTTATTATTTTGAGCATCAATTTGGGTTTGTGCCTACAAACCCCCATTTCTCTCATCCTCTCTTGTTTGGGTTTTCACACCACCTTCAAGGTGTGAAGAGGTTAGTCAAGCCTTCCCTTTAAAAGTCTTGATTCATAGGTGAGCTAGCCTTCACCTGTAAGAAGGCTAGTGGGTTCTTGCTCAACCATTAAAAGCAAGTGGGTTCTTACATAACCATTAAAAGCAAGCTGTAATAGGTTCTAGACTACCTTAAAGTCTAGTGGGTTTCTTACTAAAACCATTAAAAAGCAAGCGGCAGTAAATCTCTCAACGATTGAGTTGGGAGCGGAGACGTAGGCTTTGGTTTAAGCCGAACTCCGTTATCAAGTTTTGTGTCTTGCCTCTTTTATTTCCGCTGCACTTTGATAATTGTTTTAAATTGTTAATTTTTTTTAAAAGGCAATTCACCCCCCTCTTGCCATCACTCTCCGCCCAACAAAAGTAGCATGTGATGGATGGTGTCTTGATTCCCCTTATTTTTGTGGAAGATAATTTTTTTTCTCATAGTGATTTTATAGGAAGTTTCCTTTGGGTAGGAATCTTGATTCATGTGATATTATATTTTTGGGGATTTATTCTTGATGAGTTTAGAATATGTTGAAATTTTGAGGAATTATTCATGGGAAACCTTGAGAGTATTCTTTGGTAATTGGTATGGTTATATTTATGTCATTCAGTTCAATAGTTATACTGGGAAGGAATTTTTTTATTGGGTGTTATATAATATTTTTCCATGATTAATATTACATTATAAGTTAACATAATTTCAGGTCTCTTTACATTAAAAAAGAAATTCCCATGGGTGGCCTTTTCAAACCCTCCACACATGGAAACCCCCTCCTCCATGAAGAGTTCACTACCCTACGGTAGAGCCCCAACAGGGGAAGGAGTTGTTTCCAGTCGAGATGGTAGAGCATCTTAGAGGGTTACGACAGGATCAGTGATTCTTCATCAAACAAATCCTTCAACACAGTGGGTTGTACCTAATTTTTCCCACCTAGTTAAGAACGAGCAACCCATAAATATGGGTGGATCCTGGGGGAGAGGCTCATATCGAAATCGGAGTCCTAGTCTTTGAAACCTAAACCTACCAAAGAATAGCGTGTTTATACTACTCACCTTCAGCACAGCTCAACCACTAAAGTGGAAATAAAATTTCAGGTGCTTTACCTTAACATTACATTTACCGAACAATGTCATCTATGTTGGGAAATCAACATTATATTAAGTTATTAATTTAATATATAGAGAGAAGTGAAACATGAATTATTGGGATAATTCAGTTTTCATCCTTATTATGGAAAAATATAGAACCCTTTTTTGGATTCCTAACATTTCATTGAGTATCAACATAATATAGGGAGTTGTCCTGAAATTATGTTGTGAGAAAACATAATTTCAAGCATGGTATGAAATATACATAAAAAGGATGAATAATTTATTTTAAATATGATCCCCACATCATAATTTCCTCAAGTGGTTCAGGTTTATCATCCAGTTTCTACTAATGTTTGTCGTTTGTATTTACCTTCCTGACTGCATGACCACAACCGTCGTGAAACCCTCCATGTTGGTGCTTCCTAAAAACATCTCCCAAAGCTCATCTAGCGTATCACCACAACTTGGTCTTCCCACTAGTATTAACCCACACATTATATATTCATTGTAACACTTCATTGAGGGGTCGACATAATGTTGAGTGATCATTCAAGAAAACCAAAATTTTATATTTCATTAAATTGGATTATATATTATAAATTATTTATAATGAAAATTGTTAATTTATAAATTATACCTAAAAGGTATATTGGGTTTTTATTAAATATAAAAGGTTTATAAATTAATCCATTATAATGTTGTTATAATTAATATTAAATGTACAAACTTAGTGACTTTGTTAGGACCTTATTTAAAAATAATCAGAAGAGTTTTGGTTATTGAATGATTTAACTAATGTTATGTATATTATTTATAACTTATGTGATTTTTACAGAACTCAAATTAATTTCTAAAATCTATATAATTCCTAAAATTTCATATATTTAAATATAATTCCATATAATTTATAATATGATGGAATTAATATTATGAAATTAGTATAAAGATTTTATATTAAAAATTATGGAATGTACATAATAAATAAAGATAAAATTATGAAGTATGTTGTTTATGTCTTATTCAAAGATATTTATCACATGTTTATATTTATGAAACAATCATTTATTTAAATATTATTCCCTTTCTTGTTATTCTTGATTATAAATTTTGAATAAGTGTATGATAATACTGAAAAATATTAATCTCATTAATATAATTTTTTTTAAATTAATTACATGATAGGGATGATAACATAAGATTAGGTTTTCATGTAAGTTGACATAAATTTGTAGTTAAAATTAATAGCATGAATTGTTTTGTTGAACATACATTATAAATGTTTTGTTTTAGAGTTATAAAGAAATAGATTCTACTTTGAGTAAAGTATCCTTCGGTCAGGGGACTTTTGATAAGACTTACCATTACCCTAGAGTCTTATGCATTTTTTATAGAATAGTGGGGGTTGAATATATGTGATTCCAAAATTAGCCATGTGGAGATCGTAAATTTATTATAATTCAAAACATTTAAATGAAGAGTTCATGTACCGTATACAAGAGATGAATTTGGATATGTGTATACATGGTTGGATTCAATTTTTTGGTGAGTAACAAGAATATAGATTATGTAAATAGTTACATGTTAAAATGGTGTGAAAATATTAATTATGGGATTGAATAATATTTCATTAATAAATCATTATAATAAAATATATATAAAGGGAATAACATGATGTTAGATAGTGAGATTTAATCCCCTTCAAAAATATAAAGTGTTTGATTCTTTTTAAAGAATGACTTATTCAGACCTCGATTATTCGATTTGGTAGATTTTAATAACCTAAGATTTCATGGTCTATTTATATTTAAATAAATTTAATTTCTTTGATATATTTCATTACACATGACATTGAGTTTATACGAACCGTTATATACTATTAAAATATTATTATTTAAATTTGACTACTATAACCTAACCATTAAAATTATAAGTATGAATAGGAATAAAAAAATTATGATATATATATATATTAAAGTTTTATATAATGTAAAAAATTAATTAATGTATAATAAATATTTACTCAATAAGTTAGTAACATTACTACTTCTTTAAAAAATATGGTTTCATTGAAATTGGGTTTTATAGAGTTTTGTATGTGAATATTACAATTAATTTATATGACATTTAAAAAATTTCTTGAAAAATTTAATATCAATTTTGGATTCAGAATATAAAAATTAGCATAGGTTGAATTTTGGGATTTTTATGAAAAGATTAATTTTATAGTGAATAGTATACAATACTAAGTTTTATTGAAAACTATCTTTTTTGTTTCAAGAATTTACAAAGTTATATTTTTATTTAGAATAGTTTAAATGTTACACTATTTAATTCATATTATGAATAATCCTATAATGATCCTTAGAATAAATTTTATTCTTGATTTTGATATTAAATTTTTTTAAACTTAAGTAGAAATTTTCTCATAATAAAAAATTTGTCATCTCATTTTGAAGGATTAATTTTAAATTAAATTTCTATAACTTATATGTATTGAATTTGATAAAATTTATTAAATATTTCTAATAATCATAATTTATTTAATTCAGTAGGTTAAAAATATTTTATCTGGTCATTATGGATAATGACCATGAAAAATATTTTTCATCTTAGTAAAAGAGGTTAAATTTGTATAAACCATGTGGTGAAACATAAGAAAATCTTTAACAGTTGACTTTATTATATTTTATGAGTTTTTAAAGACCAAATTTATTATCAAGGAGTTAAATAATTTATTTTAGAAAATTCTTTTTGAAATTGGTACCCAAGATTGATTTTTGTGAATATAAATAATATTTTCTTCAAATTAAAAACAATTCTTGTGTCTTTTCGTTTAAGGCCCCGGTTTGAAGATTCCAATTGGGTTTGGATTTCCCAAAAAGTCTAAAAACCTTAAATTTTTTTAAAACTTTAACCATAAAAATTCATGGAAACAAATTTATTATTTTATTTAAATGGTAAATTATTTTTATACATAAATTAGGTATTTTCCTAAAAACAGTTTTTCATTCATTTTGTGTTCTTATATTATAAGTAATGTCTACCACCTATGGAATTTAAATTTTATAAGATTGATTGTAAATTTTTAATAATCATATAAAAATTTAGTTATTTTTTCCCTTTTATTTTTGGTCACATAAATGAGTTATCATGGTAAAATTCTAGTTATCTTGGTAATAATTTATGTTATCATGATTAAGGTTAAAATGGCTTTATAGTAGTTCGAAAAGAATATAAGGCCTAATTGTTTCTCCAAAACATTCCTAAATGGAATTGGTTGAGTATATTTAGACCCTATCAGACCTCATACTATAATTTTTAGTTCCTTGGTTACCCTTGACATGATTATGATATATATATATATATATATATATTATTTAATCATTTAAGTGATTCCAAATGTGTCATTTCCCTCCATTGTAAATAGATACCATATCTATTATATTCTACACACTTCACAAGCCTTCTGTATCACCCAATACCAGAAATAATACCCTTATATATTCCTTCACCACATCCCATAGAATCTTTCTTCCCAAAATACTATCCTTTCATGGCATAAAGTACAAACTAAAAGAGGTTTCCCAACAAAGACGTAAAAGTCTTAACCAAGTTATTTTCAATTTATTTCTTTTATTTCCTCCTATAAATATATGGTATATATTACAAGAAAATTTCTTCAATATATTAAATATACTAAATTATTATGATGATTATTTATGAATTATTTTCTACCACCTTTCCATCCTATGGAAAATGAAAATATTGCTTTTGTGTATGTTTGACTTTCTATCTCTACGTAGCGGTGTAATTAGTTCTTCATAACCACTTATTGTTATGGTTTTTACTGATAAATTATTATTTATCATTCTTCCATTCTTTTCATTAGAGAATGAAAACAACACTCATGTGTACGTATAACCCACCGTCACCATGGCCGATGTAAATCATTTTCTATATTGAAATATAATTGATAACTATAAATGCATATATTATGAATATATATTATGTATATATCAAGATAAAAATCTTATATATTATGGAACCATGATCCATTTATAAGGACTAAGACTGTTGAATAGAAAAATGAATGAAAAATGAACCAATTATCACTCAAATTTGTGGCTTTAATATAGAATTGTTAATAAATGGGTTATAATATGATATATATAAATCATATATGTTATTAAATATATTATTATTATTATTATTCAATATATTTAAAATAAATCTAAATTGTTTATGACAGATGTTTGAATATGCACGAATTAAGATAAGACTTGATGTAATGGATTTCTCATATCACTTTTATTTTCATGAATGATATTCAATATTCACCTCTTTTATCATTTTTTTTATGTTTTTATATTTTGTTTTTTAAATTTAATAAAATTATTATCATTAATTTAATTATATTTAAATATTCATTATATTATATTCTTATATGGGGATTATGATTCATAAGTTATGAATGTTTTAAGGGATTTATGTTATAATCTCATTATTTATCTGGATTATTTATGATTAAGTTTTGATGGTGAATTTTTTTTGAGATATATCTCAATAATCCAATAATTTTTATTCTCCCAATGTTATTTCTTTGTATCAATGTTTTTATTTCATTTAACTCACTTTAATTTCTCAATATACTGAAATAATGTTTTTAAGGAAAATTGACTTTATTTCTCTTTGGTCGAAAATATTTTTCTTCAATATTCATTTTTTATAAAATGATTTCAAGAATGAATTTACTAATATTGATTGATTTTTTAAAGAAATTTTTACCCTTGTTTTAGTTCTTACATAATGGGTTAAAATAATTCTTCTTTTCATTTTTTGAATGAGGTACATTTTTCCTTTTATTAAAAATGTGAAAGGAATATTTGTTTTAGCATATATGACATAAACAAAATTTTTATCCTTTATGAGCAATAATGGATTTGAAGATTACATAAAAATTTTCCAAGTTTATTTTCAAATAATATTTTTCCATATTATTTTATAAATTTTCTTATTTTAAATATGTAATTTCAAAATAAAAAATTTTATTTTCCTTAAAAAATACTCCAAGTGATCTTTTAAAGGAATTTTCATCTAAGATTAAATACTTTGATGTTAATTATGATTTAATGGGGATATGATATGATGATATGATACTAATTATTTATCTATAAAATTTATTATTATGATGATAATATGTTTAAGAAAGCCATTTATAATCTATAGGTTATGTTATGATGAAATGTTGACATGTTTATGAAACCCATTTTCTTTACATGGGTTATGATATATGATCAAAGATTTTTTATCTTGTCGAGAACATATGAATGGATCATTATTATTTAAAATTTGGGTCTATATATCCCAATAATGAATTGTGTAAATATGGATATCTCATGAGATTATAAGGAATTGAATGGGGAGTAAACCTGATTCAACAAGGGACACTTTCCAGTACGATATCCTTAGGATTAAACCTTGATTGATAATATGATATAATGGGAAGTGAATCCAATCCACTCTGATATTAGTTATAGAAAACCATAACTAAGAAAATTATTTTCTTCGATTATGTGCCTTCCATAATCTTCTTTCTTATTCCAATGTTATGCTCTGATATCTCATGATCTTTGATTCCTTTATGATTCATGTCTTATTAACTACCAAGTTATTTTCCATGAATAAATATTATGATCTATGATATTTTTGTTATGGTTTTGAAATTTCAATCTAATGTTATCATACCTTTATTATCATGTCATGTTTAAGTGATAATTGATATATCCCTTTCCCTCCTTACTGAACATCTGATCTCACCCATACTTTTGTTTCCCTTCCTTAGTTTATGAAAAATGGTTGATATGTATAAGAAGGTTTCTAGTTACAAAGAAATTAGTTGGAGATCATGTACATCCCTTATGTAATTTTTTTTGTGTATCTCTATTTCCAAGAATGCTAAAAATACATAATTTTGGTGTGTACTCGTAATGTTATGTATTGAATATTCATCTAATAAGATGTAATATATATGTATGAAAATTATGGGTCACTAAAGTTTATACCAGGGGAAGTTTTAGTTACCTTTAGAAACTAGGATGACAAAAATATTGTGAGAATACTTAGGATAATCCTATTCATTGTAGGTCATAGTAAAGAAAGTAGTGTCATTTTCTTAGAAAACAAAATCCCAGTCTGGATACTACATGTGGACTTGGTTTTTATATAGATTCATATAGGGGTACTAATACTAAAAATATTTGGTCAATTATATATCTAGAATCATTTTGGTTCATGGTTATTATTCCATTTATGAACACATGGTTTGACACTCTTGGGTGAAATGTGTGGGTTAATTCAAATTTTCATTATGAAAAATTATTCAGGATCCAAATCGATGATGATCAAGCACAGACTAGGATAAAACTTATGTTTTATAGATTGAAATTAATGTTTCATGATTTATACATCACATAAATTATTTTCATGATTATTTGGTTTCCCACTATGATTATTGTTTCACACACTATTATTTTTGGTTTTAGTCAATGGATGGAACTTGAAGGAACTGCGTCAATACAGAATGCGGTGGGAAAATAAAATCACTATATTTCTAAGGAGCCAAATGTTATGGGAGTGGGAATGAGAAATATTGTCTCTCTGATTATTCATCATTATCAATCTGTGATTCCCACTGATCATCCATACAATAAATGGGGAAAAAATCTATTGATTACTTCATGAGGTGAAATCCACATTCTTTTAGTGGGTCCGCTAATCCAATATTTTTCAACCAATTGATTAGTGCCTCTAAAAAGATATTTTATGTTATAAAGTATTCAGAGCATGAAAAAGTTAAGTTATTTTTTTATCATTTGGAAGAAGAAGAAGCTCAATGGTGGAATCTTACTATAAAAACGAGGTAACATGTTGAAATTGAATCCATAAAGTGGGATGAGTTTAAGAGATAATTTTTTAATAAGAACTTTCCTCATATTCTTCATAAAAAAATGGAAAAGTAATTACTTTAGCTAAAATAGAAGCATGATAAATCCATTGATACCTAGTAGGTAAATTTTAAAACACTTACAAGGCACACTTATGAAATTATCATCCAACATGAATGTAAGTTTTATCAATTCTTTAGTGGATTAAAACCAAGCCTCAAAAGGGTGTTAGCCATAAGGGATGTTAATAGCTAAGATAAAATTGTGTGATGTGATATTTAGGTGGAAATAGAGATTTTATTTTCCCATAAATCACATGTTTTTTATATGAAAAGAATGATTTAATTGAAATGAAATTCTAAAAACCATGGTGATAAGAAGATGACCTTTCCTATATGATCAAATTGTGGAAGGAAACACAGAGAGAATTGTCTAAAGGGAACTACTAAATGTTTTAAGTGTAGAATATATGGTCATTAGGTTATTTAATTCCATTGTAATGGGAATAATAATTTATCTAAAAATGGATAAATTGAACCAAATAATTCACATTCAAGAATCTATTTTTTCAAATGTAGGGTGTATAAGAATTATGTTAACCACTTCTTAAATATGATGGTAATTGACAATGATCGATGCTAGAAACCTCTTAATCCCAATAAAAAATGTAAATATAATGAGATCACTATTTATGATGTGGATAATAAGGTGGTTAAAGGTATACTTACTATACACTCTATAACTTCTAGTGCCTTTTTTTATTTTTGAGCCACCCATTCATTAATATATAAATAATTTTCAAAGGGTATCATAATAAAACCCCAATGATTTGATGATAAATTATCACTGAAAACACCTAGGGGTATGATTGTAAATTATCAATTCTATGGTTCTTAAATAATTGATGTTTGTGGGAATGTACTTCCTACAAATATTTTTATTCTATCTCTATTGTAATTTGATGTTATTTGGTGCATGGATTGGATTTAATTATATAAATCTCACATCAATTCTCAATGAAAGGAAATCACATTTAATATTCCAAACAAACCTATGATTTTCTACCAAATTAATGATATATTTAAACCTCTAATGGAAATAAAATCCACTAAATGTGTATTGATTCATATTCAAAAGGGATGTTTATCTTAGATGGTTGGGGATAAAATAATATAGATTATATTATTTTTGTATGGGAGGCTGTTAAAGTATTTGCCGAAGATTTTCATAGTCTTCCACTATATAATGAAGTTGAGTTTTCAATGGAAATCATACCTGATAAGAAAACTATTTTTAAGACTCTATCTATAATTTCCTTAATTTAGATTCCAAAATTTAAGAAGAAACTCTAGAAGATTCTTGAAAATTGATTCATTTAGACAAGTGCATCACATGGGGGATCACCTATTATATTTTTAGGATAATGATGAATGTATTTAAACTTTCATAGATTATTGGGAACTTAACAAGATCACTATCAAGAACAGTTATCAAACACCATATATTGATGACTTGTTCAGTCAACTACAAGGATACCAATACTTTTCTCATATTAACCTTCATTTTGTATATCATAAATTAAGGGTCAATAAAGATGATATAACCAAGAAAAAATTAATTAAAAGTTATAGAAACTATTAATTTATAGTGATTCCATTTGGTCTTACCAATTCCCTAAATGTATTGATGAATTTAATTAATAGATCCTTTATAGATTACCTCAATCTATTTGTTATAAAATTTATAGATAATATTGTTATATATTCAAAGAGTACGGAATAACATAAATATTACATGAGGATTGTACCGAATAATCTAAGGAAGGGTAATATGTTTACAATATTCACCAAGTGTGAATTTTGGATAGAAAAAGTTTCATTTTTGGGACATATAATCTCAAGAGGGGTTATATTGGAGGATCCATCAAAGAAAATAGTTATTAAACATTAGTCCAGAACAATCACGGTGATTGAGATATGTATATTTCTTAGTTTTGTTGAATATTATAAATTATTTGTGTTGAATATCTCATGGATATCTAATTTACTCACCATGTTAACTCAGAAGGGAGCCAAGTTCTTTTGGATAAATGAATATGATGAAAATTTCAAAGAACTAAAGAGAATTTTAGTTAGTGAACCTATTATTCCACTACCATGTAGTATATAGAGGTTTTTTATATTTAGTGATACATTAGATAATATTTTGGGATTAATCCTCATGAAGAATTATATTTCGATAGCTTATGCCTAATAATTATTAATAGTTTATGAGAAAAATCACCCAACTCATGATTTGGTTTTATCCAAGGTAATTTTTTATTTAAAGATATGGAGGAATTATATTTATGTGGATATGCGTGGCATATATAATGATAATAAAATTGTAATATATGTATATATATGTATTCACTCATAAATAGTTAAATATGAAAATGAGAAGACGGTCGAAGTTGATTAAGGAGTATGACTGATCAATACATTTCATCACTGGGAAAATGAACAAGGTGGCCAATACTTTGAGTCGAAATAATCATGGCATATTATCATTTAATATCATCATAAAGGATCAACTATTTTTGGATTTACAAAGGATGGATATGGAAATCAAGAAGGAAGGTGGGATCTTATCTTTCTCAGATGATTGTAAAATTATCTATCCTTGTGAGGATTAATGAGGTATAGATAGATGATTTTTAAAAATATAATAATTTAATAAATTTTCAGGAGTTCCTCCTTGATTATGATGGAATGATAATGTATATAAACTAGTTTTTTTACTTACATACCATATTTTAACAACGATATCTTGGATGAATATAATAGTTCATAATTCTCTATGCATCCTAGAATTATGAAGCTTTATAGATATATGAAAGAGTATTTATGGTTAGATAGCATGAAGTGAGATATTTTAGAGTTTTTATCTCAAAAATGGTATGTTAGTAAGTTAGGTAGATGGGAAAATTTTCTAACTGTATTTTATAACCATTACCCAAACTAGAATAGAAATGGGAAAATCACAATGTATTTCATTATCAAACTCCCCAAAACATATAAATGAAAATATTCTATTTGGGTTTTAGTTGATCACCTTACAGATTCACCAAACTTCATTTCCATTATATAAGATTTCTCCCTTGATCATATTACCAAAATATACATTAAGTATGTGGTATAGTTTTATGGAGTACCATATTCTATTTTATATTATCTGGTTTTGAGGTTTACCTCGATGTTCTAGATAACTCTTCAACAAAATCTAGATTCATAAATATGTTTTAGTAATACTTATAATCCTTAGATATATGTTCAAACTAAGAGAATAATTAAAACTCTATATGATATAATGGAATTGTTTCTATGGATTTCATAGGTGGTTGGTATCAACAACTTCCTCTAGTTGAATTTTTCCACAACAACAGCGTTCATTAATTAATTCAAATGACTCTCTATGAAGCCCTCAATGAAAGGAAGTGTAGAACCCCAATGTGCTAAGATGCAGTTAGAGAAAAAAAGATATAGGTAATTGATCTAGTAGAGTAAATGGTAGTTAATGTGAAAAACATTTATAAATAGATCATGATTGTCCATTTTTGATATGAAAGTTATGCTAACAATCATCAATGATATCTGGAATTGGAAAGTTTTGAGAAGGTATTTATATGAATTTATCTGTGGAATAAGTTTATGTGATTTCAAAATAAGGGAAAGTTGAGCCCTTGGTTTATTAGATCCTTTAAAATTCTCAATTGAATTTGGATGGTGGATTATCGCTTGATGGTTCCACTAAACATCTCTCAAGTTCACTATGTGTTCCATGTATCTCTCCTGAGGAAGTACATACCCAATCATTAATTTATACAGAACTCGTAGGTCTTACTACTTGATAGTAAATTTTCCTGTGACGAAAAATAGGATGGAATTTTGTATCATATATATAAATTTCTTCAGAACATGACTGCTCATAAGGATAAAATTCAATGGAGGTATGCGAAATTCAGAGTAGCTACTTGGGAATCTAAGGATGTGATGATGTAGAGACATCCTCATTTGATTGAATTAGAGTAACAAAATTTGAATGGTGAAATTAATTTTTAAGGGGTTATAATGTAACACCATGATATTTAAAGATATATTTTTCTTAAAATAAAATCAATTTCTTTGATAACTTGGATTACATACAACATAGAGGTTAAGCAATGTGCGATATAATATTTAAATATTATTTTCTAATTGTGGCCATTATAACATAGCCATTTAAATTTATGGTAGGAATTAAAATAAAAAAGTTATGAAATATATTTATAAAGGTTTTATTTTACTAAAAAATAATTATTAATGAAAAATAAAAAAGTACTCAATTTTTAAGTAAATTCATTTAATGATTCAAAAATATGTTTTTTTAAATGATTTTTATGGAATTTTTTGAGAATCTTATAATTAATTGATATCAAATATAAAAAATTTATATTAAAAAAGTTTATAATTTTTGGATTCATCATATGAAAATTAACTGAGGAATAAATTTTAGGGTTTTTCTAAAAAGATTACATTTTTACTGAATAATAGAAAATACTGATTTTTATTGAAAACTGTATTTTCATTTAAAGAATTTACAATGGTAAATTTTGTTTAAAATGATTTAAAAGTAAAATTATTTAATTTATAATATATATAATCCAATTTAAATCATTGTAATCAATTTTATTCTTGATTTTGGTATACATAATTTTGACGCCTAAGAATTTTTTTTCTGGAAAACCCTCTTTTTTGTTGTGTTTTGCTGGTTAAGTTTTAAATTAAATTATACAAATTATTTGAATTGATTTTGATAAAATAGATCTATAATTTTATCAAAATAATTAATATAATTTAATAATTTCTACTTAATTTTTGTTCATTATCAACTGTGACTATTGTAAATATCTGTCACCTCAGTAAAAGACAAAAAAATGATTTAAAACAATGTAGTAAAACATAAAAATCTATTTAGAATTTTCCGTTATCCTGTTTGATTAGTAGTGTTACTACAAAGGTATTACAAAGGACTTATATAATGTATTTTAAAACATTATTTTGTAATTGGGATCCCAATATGGCCTTTTTTGAAGATAAGTTATATTTATTTCAAATTAAAAACTATTTTTGGGTCTTTGGATTTAATTGAATGGTTTAAAAATGAAATTAGTTTTTGGATTTCCAAATAATTATAAAATATATATTTATTTATTGTTCAAAAGCATATGTTAAATCTAATTTATTACTCTATTTCATGGTTAAATTATTTTTATTCTTAAATTAGGTATTTTCCAAAGAACCTTTTTTCATGCATTTTTTGTTATTATATTAAAAGTAATTTTTACAATGTATATAAATTAAATATATTAAAATGGATTACAAATTTGAAATCATAATTTCTAAATTTATTTATAGTTCCCCTTATTTTTTTTCTTCTAATTAAGTTATCATAGTAACAAAGTTAAGTTATTAGAGTTAAGATTAATATTGGTTATAAGTGGTTTAACTAGAATATATAGCATAAGTTGTATCCAATAACTTCCCAAATGTAATTGGTTGAGTTAATATATACCCTTTAATATATTATCATCAAATTTAGGGTGCCTTGGTTTCATGTGACTTTATATATATATATATATGTGTGTGTGTGTGTGTTAATTAATCTTTCAAGTAAGTCCCATTGTGTCTTTTTCATCCCTTATAAAAGGTTACCACATCTCAAATATTCCCACACTTTATGATACTTATTGATTTGTACATACATTATATAATACTTTCATATATTCTTTTAGCACATCCTAGAGATTTTGGTCTATCCAAATGACCATCCTTTCAAGGGTTATGTGTAAGCCCGAAGAGTTTTCTAAAAAATAGGTATAACTCTTAAGAAAAAACATTCAATTTTATTTCTTCAACTATTAAATATAAATATATTATATCAAATATAAAATAATGACTTTATTATATTAAATATACTTGATTTATTATCTTAAATATACCTCCTTTCCTTCCTGCAAAAAATGAAAACATTGCTCTTGTGTACACACATCTTATCGTCTCCACATAACGGTGTAATAATTTTTTCATCACCATTTTAATTTGTTTGTATTAAAGATGGAACCCATTTTTATATATGATATTTATTATATTATTATAATTTTTATCTTTCTTTCTTTTTTTTTAAATAAAAACCATGTTTGTGCATACGTTCGACCTACATTCTCTATTAAATTTGTGAATCATTCTTCTATATTTACCATTTTTAGATAAATATTAAAATATAGATAATTAAAATATATTATATTTATATAATTATTAAAATTTTATATATTATGTATCTATGATCAAAGTACAAGGATCAGGACTGACGAACTAAAACATGAATGAAAAATGATGCAGTTATCACAAGAAACTATGATTTTAACAAAGAATTTTTAATAAGTAGGTGATAAGATTATATGTGTAAATAATATATGTAAGGATAGATATTATTATTATTATAGAATAGATTCACAAAAAATATATATCTATTACAAAGGATTCTTGATCATGCATGAATCAAGAATAGACATGAGGTAAGGGGTTTCTCATCTCACTTTTATTTCTCTAATACATATGACATATTCACCTCTTATTTCCTTTGTGAGGTGAATATACTACCCCTTTAACAAATTATAACATTATTATACTTAATTTAATTATATTTCACGTTTAATTTGAATTTATTCTTACAGGGGGCTTAGGATTCCAAATCTATTAAAGTGGTAAGGTATTTATGTGATAATATCAGGGTTTATTAGGATTGTTTAATTTGATGTTTTTGATAATGAAATTTTATAACATATCTCTTATTAATCATATTAATTTTATACTCCTCTAGTAGTTAATTTAGAATAAATTTCTTCATTTTTTTCCTCACTTTAATTACTTCAGAGACCTAAATAAGGTTTTAAAAAAAAATGTATTTTTCCCCCTTTGGTCGAAAATATTTTTTATTTTAGATCTATGTTTTATATAATCACTATGGCAAAAACTAGAAAGGGAAGCGCTACCCCTTTATCAGCGCTAAAAAAGCGTTGATAAAGGTGGCCTTTATCAGCACTCAAAAAAAGCGCTGATAAAGGGTGATTTATCATCGCTTTTACTGAGCGCTGATAAATGTTGAGTTTCAAAAAAAATATTTTTCATGAAAAATAATATTTTGTTATATAAGTATATTTATATTGATATAAATACAATATATATTTTTTAAATATGTTATAGATACGTATAAATAGACTATTACATTTAATATATAAGGAATTTAGTGAAAATGGAGTCAAAATATTTTTAAAAAATATTATTAATTAATAATTTTCTAGTTATTTTTGATTAAAAATCATTTAATAACAATTTGAGGACACAAAAAATAAAAAAAATTAATAAAAGATCTAAAATATGTTAAAAATGTAACTCAAACTTCAAACGGCCATAACTTTTGATTAGTGTGTCCTTTTGAGCTCTACAACATATCAAATCGAAGCCTGCGACGAGCTCTATGTGCTAATGACCTATGCGAAGCCTCTGTCACATTTTCTGAGCCCAAAAAAGGCCCAGAAGGCCTCCAAAACTGAGTTTTTAGTCGAGATACCCATATTTGTTAACATTCAAATAAGTATAACTTCTGATCCAGATGTCCGTTAGGCTTGTACCACATATCATATCGAAGATTGTTTCATTTTATTCAATTTGACTGGTTGTGGCATTGAAACAGAATTCTATATTATAAGTTATGGTCGTTTTAACATTTTATGGCTTTTCAAATACACATATATATGTATTTATTCGTAAATATATATCTGTATGTGTGTGTGTGGGTGTATATGTGTGTGTCTATGTGTTGTATATATGTATATATGTATGTATTTATTTATTTACTTACATATAAACACACATAAAAAACATATTTTTTCTTAAATGTATTTAAAACTAATCTTATAAGTACATTCTATGGCTATTCAAATACACACATATATATGTGTTTATTTGTAAATATATATGTGTTTGTGTGTGTGTGTGTGTCTCTGTGTGTGTTTGTGTGTTGTTTATATCTATCTATGTATGTATGTATGTATTAATTTATTTATAAACACACATAAAAAACATATTTTTTCATAAATGTATTTAAAACTAATCTTATAAGTATAGATTAATATAAAAATAAATATACGTATAATAAATTATAACTATATATATATATATATATTTATATATGAATTAATATATATATATATACTAATATATGAATAAATATATTTATATTAATATGAATCTATATCAAAATATGAATAAATATAACTATATATATATATATCATTAAATAGAGAACAAAATGAAATGGCATAGTGGTAAAGGTGCGTCCAAGAAAGGGGGAAGGTCCCGGGTTCGATTTCGGGTGGAAGTGAAGGGGGTGCGCGCATATGGGGGATGTGTGGGAAGGGGGTGCGCGCGTATGGGGGATGCGCGGGAAGGGAAGCGTGCGGGAGACATCCTAGCGCTGATAAAAGGGGTGTGAAGCACTGATAAAAGCACTCACTCCCATATTATTTTTAATTTTTTTAAAATTTTTTGACCTTTATCAGCGCTTTTTAAAAGCGTTGATAAAGGACCATTTTATCAGCGCTAAAACAAATCACTGATAAAGGCCCCTTTCATCAGCGCTAAAAAAGCGATGATAAAGGGGTCTTTTATCAGCCCTTTTTTAGCGCTGATAAAAGCAGCCTTTATCAGTGCTTTTCAGGGCGCTGATAAAAGGGACCCCCCTATATTAGCGCTGATCTTTACAGCTCTTTTTTAGCATTGTTAAAGCCCGTTTTTAGCACTGATATAGGCCGTTTTTGTAGTAGTGAATTTTATAAATAATGATTTTAATAATGTCATATACTTTTTAAAGATATTTTTACTTATGTTTAAATTTTTATAAAATGGTTTAAAATGAACTTTCTTATTGTTTTCTAAATGAGGTACTTTTTGACTTTTTACAGAAAATGTGAAAGGAATAATTATTTTATCCTACTCGAAATAAAGGGAATATCTTATCATCATGACCACTAAATTATTTTTAAATTAATTTAAAAGTTTAGAATGTTCTTATTTAAGAAAAATCTATCTTTAATATTTTGTAAATTTCTTGATTTTAAAGAAGTGACTTTAATTTAAAAAGGGTATCTCCATCAATAAATACTCCAAGTGATATTTTAAAGTCATTTTAACCTAAGATGACATCTTTTGATGTTACTTATTTACTGGGGATATAATGAAATGGTTCCAAACTTGTTATGTTTCTAGATGGTTTGTGATTATTATGACGATATGTTTATGAAACCCTTTTATTTTCCATGGGTTATATTATATAATGAATAATTTATGATCTTATGGCACACATATGAATGGATTATGATTTTGTTAGGGGGGTCCTATAATTATATAACAGTCAAATGCATTTGGTGAATATGGATATCTTATGAGATAACAAGGAATGAAATAGAGAGTGAACCCTGTTGATTAAGGTACATTGTCCACTATAATGGTCTTAGGAGTGAAACATGACTAATGATATGATGGAATACCGAGTGAACCCAATCCACTATGATAGTCTTGGTAATTATATTTGACTAAGGAAATGATTTTCTATCATTATGTGTATGATAACAACTTATATCTTTTTCCAATGTTATGATATCATGTATAATGTTTTTGATTCATTTTTTATTAATGTCTTATGAAATTCCATGTTTTTGTTCGTCACAAGGATTTTGTTCTATGATATACCAAGTATGGTTTTCAAATATTAATCTCATGTTCTCATACAATTGTGATAATTTTACATTTATGTGATCATTAACATATCCATTTTTACCCTTATTGAGCATATGAGCTCAGCCTTTCTTATATTTCCTTTCTCCAAGTTATTAAGAATGGTTTTAAGTATAATATATCTAAGAAGGGTGATAGCTATGAATAAATTAGTGAGTGATGATTTCGATCTCTTATGAAAAAGTTTTTCTTGTATTTAAGTTTACAAAGTCACTAAACCTATATTATTATGATATGGATTCATAAGGTTATGTGTTTAATATAAATCTAGTAATATGTAATATTTATGTTTGAAAAGTATTAGTTGGTATATAAGTTCTTATAAATAAGGGTTCCTCTATATTATGATGTATAATAGACTTGAATAATAAGTGACACTGGATCATCCTTGGGTAGGTTCTGGAAAAGAAGGGTCCACCTGGACTATTTTTGTTAACCAATTATTGGAATTTTATTTTCATTATAGTTAGTTTGGAAGCCAAAAGAGTTATGATACCATATGAATATATAGTCTTATCTATATGATGGATTGTGTAAAGTGTTACCCCCATAATTGTCCAAGAAACATATATGATATGACTAGGATGATCCTCTACCTAAATAGCTTTTTGGTTAGATAAATGCCAAGATAGACACATTATATAAAAGAATATAGATACCATACCTCTAATTATTATAATAATTTAGAAATGGATCATAATTTTAATGGGAACCCATTTTAATAAAGGTTCTTATTTAATGATAATAAAACATTATATTCATATTATAACAACTTTTTTTAGATAAATAACATCAACAACATCAAACTAATGTTTGAGAATAATTATTAGGATGGATAATCTTAATATAAGAATATCCTAAAGAATGAAAACTTTAGAAAAGTTCTTATGTAAGATAAATTCTATGTGTTCAAGAAACACCATAGGGTTTTAATGGTATTTTATTCAAAATGGGAAAAAGAATTTTAGTTTTCAATAAAATGCTCAATATGATTGTGAATTTTTATGACTTGGTGAGACTAGAGGTTTCCTATAAGGATTGTTATGGTTAATGAATTTATTCTATTTTCATCAATGGAAATGATTCAACAATATTATTGAGTTTAAAAAATTTACTTGATAATGTAATGTTTTTAGAATAGTTGAAATAGACATTCGATAAATAGGTAATGGTGTTTTAGAGAAATTATAAGTGGGTAAAATTATAAATAAAGAGAAGAAAATTTAGTTGTAGTGTCCAATGATATTTGTTAAAGTAGCTAGTTAAGGACATTGAATCCTAAAGGTGTTCCCCAAGAGGAGTAATGAATCCATATGATCATGTTTCCCAGAATACCTAAATAAGTTTCATAAACTTAATAGAATTTTCATATTAGGTATCCACATTATGGTTGTTGATTATCTAGTTTTGAATGGTATATATGCAAAATTTATACTTTACAAGTGTGGGAAGTATACATGAGGTTAAAAACAAGGTAATAATGGATATAACTTAGAATTTTTATTCAAGTGATAATGAAAAGAGCTTCCATATCATGGATTTGAATATATAGGTATATATCTACCTCATATAGATCTTAAAACAATTTTCATATTTATCACAAATATCTTAATTTATAAGATATAACTTTTGTTAATAAATAGTTATTATAAAAAATGATATGATTCATTCAATACCCAAGGATTATAATTCACCAGATTCTATAATATTTTTTAGAAGAAGATAAATATTTTTTTTTCAGGATGAAGTGTTCATCTAACTATTTATTAAAATATAAGGGATGATATTCCTTCCATACATAATTGGAATGGTTTAATCAATAGCCTTATTTTAAGGGATAATTTCCCCAAACACAAATAATACCATATATGATATGGAAACAATGTTTATTTGTTAAATATTTGCACAAAAAATAAATAATTTTAATATTTTAAACATAAAATACTTTTTATTTTTTAGTATGATATTTTATTAAGAATATGACGTCTAGGAGGCTAGTGGGAGTATATTTTCACTTTTTTAGTTTAATGGTTACCCCAAAAAAATTAATAATATTCTATGTTATTGCGATTAAATATCCTAAAGAGTATGGTATTTGTTTTAGTTAAGAAAAAATTGAAAGATTTACATTTAGTTACTATAAAAATTGAATATCAATATTTTCTAAAGGATTTTTCTAGTCAAATTGAATGGAAATTTTTTCTCAAGGAGTGTAGGTGTTGGTAAACAATAATAAAAATAATCATAATTTTTAAATGAAGCATTTTATAAAGTAGGGTTTTGTGGATGATGATCTCAAAATTAGATATATATTTAAGTAAATAATAGAAGTTGATATTTTATCATTTTATGCTATGAATTTAGGGAGCTTGAATATGTTCCAGTGGATGAACATTGGGAATGTGATTCACAAACCTCAAATGTATTCAAAATAACTTTATTCATAGTTTAAGTGTACTAAAAAATTTAGCAGGTTATTTTTATCAAATTTTTATATAGATATTTGTTTGGAATTACTTGTATTTGTAATAAGATAGAATTCCTCAATAAAGTTTCAAAAACATAAGGCCGATCTAGTAGTTTAAAATTTAGTATTTGATAGAATAGTTCTTAGGTTTAGTTTTATTAAATATTCTTTGATGATTTTTAAGAATATAAATTTTATCGTATAAAAATAAATCTACACTTTATTTTTCCTTTATGCTGGCTACAAATATATATATATTGATTTAAGTTTCATGAAATATAAAGAAAAATGATGTTTCAAAAATTTAATTTAGGCTATCCCAAATCAATGTTCGTCATGGCGTATTATAAGATTTGAAAAAATGTTATTGATATCACGAGTAGGATTCTTATAATGTATTTTTTTATTATGGCCTTAAGGTTACCTTTATATAGAATATGGACTTAATAGAGAGATTCAAAAGGCTTTTTTCCATCAAATTCTTATGAAAAGACTTAAAAATGCGTTGACCCCAATGTATTCTAAAATTGATGAGTTTAATTTTTTAAAAACCCCAACATATGATACATAGCTATTATATATTAATAGATGAATATTAATTTTATTTTACATAAACATGTGTAGGGACCATAAATAGTTTAGTGTATTTTAAAACATCATTATATAATAAACTAGTTCATAGATAAACCACATCATCTCCCGATTAATTATTGTTAACTAACACCCTTCATAGACATATCATACATTGAACCTTTCTTTATACCTTGTGGAAAGGAAATATTAGTTTGTGTGAGTTTTTATTCACAGTAGGTGTAAATAAGGGAGATATCAATGATCACATAAGAATAACATGAGAAAAAGAGTATGCGAACTCAAGATTGTTTTAAAACTATTCCCTACATATGAGAGATCAATACCTAGATTTATGGAATATATCTTGGTAGTTTATAAGACATAAAGCATAAATGAATCAAAGAACATGCATCCTGAGAATATAACATTGGCATAAGACATAGATTATTGTAATAAAAATAAGCATATAAAATCATTTCCTTAGTAGTCAGGGATCATTGAAAAGGATATCATTGTAAATTTGGTTTAGTTAAAAGACCATCTATGTAGTAAGGGTTTACTCCTAAGACTTTCATTGTGGACAAATTTACTTATCGAACAAGGTTATCTCCCCATTATAGTCCTATTTATCTCACAAGATATCAATCATTACCCAATTAATTGGAGTTAGATATAGGTTCCATCCATAACATAATGAAAATATTATATATGTATAGAATAAGATCACAAAACATTCATAATATCAGAACCCATCAAAAGAAATGGGTTTCAAATAAATTTCATTATAGCATAACCCATGGAAAAGAAATGGGTCTCATAAACCTTTTATCATTTCACCCTATAATAACCTATGGAAAAAGAATGGTTTTCATAAATATACTCTTATCATACACATAAAAAATCTGGAGAAAGAATAAGGATGTTATCATTCTATTATATACCCAATAAATCTTAAAAAACATCAAAGGATGCCATCTTGGATGGAAAATGGATTTTAAAGATCATTTAGAATATTTATTGAGAAAAATATATTTTCCACTTTGAAAAAAATTAATTAAAACAAAAAAATTTATTAAATAATAACGAAATTTTTTATTTCAAAATAACTTTATAAACCTGTAAATTTTGATTTATATCATTGAGTGTTCATGATGGTGGATATTTATGTTCATTAAATATGTGTTAAAATGACGATTCCTTTCAAATTATTAATAAAAAGTATAATTTTTTTCATCTGGAAAATAAAAATAATATTATTTTTTTAAAAAAAATTAATGATTGATAAAATGGGTAAAAATTTCACTAAAAATCATTAGAGAATATTAAAACATTTCTATCAAATATTTTTATTAAACATTGATTCATGAAGACATAAAGAGAGAAAAATTAAATTAAAATAGGCAATTTATATAAATAACTATATTAGAATAATAGTATTGAGTTTCATGAGGAATATAACATAATATTCCATCATCGGAATCATAATCATAAACAATCCTGCTAAAAACTAGGATGTTACATAAAACCTTTACCACTTTAGAAAATTTTTTAAACTGAAATCTCTGTAAAGTAAAGAAGAATATATTGATATTTAAATACAAATATAATTTATAATAATAATCATAAAATATATTTATGAGTAGTATATATACCATAAAAAGGAAACAAGTGGTGAATATGACACATGTCTCATTGAAATAAAAGCGAGAAGAACGTATCTTAACTCAAGCCCTAATATTATTTTAACATGTTCACACATAATTTATAATAAAAATAGTTTTATTATACATCCATTATAAAAAAAATACTCATATATTTCATACCAAATATAATTTAATTATAACCATTTATCACCAATTTATTAGAAACTCCTTATTAATATCACGTTTTGGGTGATACTACCTCGTTTTTCATTCATGTTTTGGATTAGAAGTTTAGATACTTTTACTTTGATAAATTTTACATTATCTATATAAGGCTAAAAAATATATTAATATCATATATATTTATATGTATGTATTTAGTATAACCCATCAAATATAAATATAAAAAATTAATTACACCGTTCAAAAAGATTGTTGGTCGTACGTATGCATGATTACTGTATCCATTTTCTCAAAGAATGTATCGAATGAAATTTAAATAATATATCAAAATTAAAGATTAATTTATATTTAATATATATTATATATATTTATTAAATATATCCTTATTAAAATCCATGAAAAAATAAAATGAAGAACCTGTCGTATCCATTTTTTGAGGCGTTAGTCCACACGTACGCACAAGTGTCGTTATCATTTTTTAGTGAATGGGGAGGTAAGAAGGTAGATATGATATTTTAATTATATAAGTATAATTATATCATAAATATCATATATATATATATATATAAATAAATCCATTATTATATCCATCCATGAAAAGTAGTTATGGAAATTGAATTTCATCGGTTTGCGAGATGATAATCCTCCGTATATAAGATCGACAGTTTCATTTCCTATTTGTTGGAGATAAAGATGGATAAAGTTTATTAAATTAAAATAATTGAATATAAGTATAATTAATATAATTATTTTAATTTATCATCATATTTTTTGTATATTTTAATGATTTTTAAGAAGAAATAACTAATAATCACTCGATTAACAATGATACCACTTATTCGGACAACCTCCTCAGGTTTGGACAAAAAGATTTCATAGGAGGGAATCATAATCAAATTGAGAACTATATAAAGTGGGTAAGTGATTAAGAGAAATATTTATATTTTAACTTTCCAAACAAAAATAATTTACTGTGTTAATAGATGAGTGGAGGGTGTTCCCTTTTATAAGTGGGGTAGAGGGCACACTTGAAATTCTTAGAAAGAAAAAGTTATACCCACAGTTCAAAAATGATAAAGGAATCCAAAATGTCTAATTATAGAAAATAATATGATATTAGGTATAATATGGCTGTAAAATAGTAATTTTATATGTTTTTATATTATTTTCACACTTATATTTTTATTTTAACCCTCAGTAAACCCATTTTAACCTTAACTATAGTAATTAATTTTTAATGTTTTTAATATTAACTTCGAAAAAAATTAAGTTGAGATTATTATATAATATTAATTATTATTATTCCAAAAATGGAATCCATTTTTAAAAATTTAAATCAAATAATTGGAAAAATTTAATTTAAAATTATACCCATAGATGCAATGAAAAAGCTTTGTTCCAAATAGAATACTTTCACAAGTATAAAAAGATTGAATATTAAAATTCAATATGGAAATGATTTAAATAATATAAATTGGATTAATTGTGATATAATTGAAATAATTTAAAATTTAATACCATCTTTAAGAATATTGGATATTGTAAGTTCTTTAATCAAAAAACCATTTTTTAGTAAATATTGCCATTTTCACTATTCATTAAAAAATTAAACATTTTTGAAAAATTTCAAAAATTAACCCTATATTAATTTTGAAATGTATATTCCAAAAAATTAATAAAATTTCATCAAATAAGCTTTATAAATGTGTCATAAATTATTATTTTTTATTTTCTCACAAAAATAAAATGAAATCATTTTTTGAAAAAAATGTATTTTTGAATCATATAAAGACTTTACCAAAACCTTCGTGTTTATTTGTCAATATATTTTATTTTTATAATACCATAATAATAATTTTTAAAATTTTGTTATTACTATTCTTACCACCAATTTTACTGTGTAGTTTATAATGGTCATGTTTAAATAATAATATTAATAGTTTATTACAGTTCGCTAGAACTCGGTGTTTTGTGTAATACTAGCTATTAAAGAAATTAAATTTATTTGTAAAAAATATTTCAAAAAATATTAGGGTGTTATATATTTATTAATAATACATTGTTAAAACATAGAGTGTGATCATCAGTATTCATGATATAATCATGTTTCCTTCGATTATATGGTTGAATGTTTAGGGTTAAGGTTTGAATTATATTCCCTCATTATCTATCGTTAATTAAAGCATTACATGAGATGTAATGAAAAGAATCAGTTCAATTCATGACTATCATGTGTTTAATATTTTAAACATTAAATAATTACGTATAATGCATCATTTCATGTTTTCATCACCAAGGATTATTCTCAGGGATCTATAAATGCAATTTATATGGGATAATAGGGATGCATCATGCTCATACAATTATTTACATAATCTCCCAAGTACGTGGACATCCTTTTCTTATACCTCCATATAGTGATGAGGTCCTAGAATTACTTATAGGAAGATGGGTTACCTTTTTAATGTCAAAATTATCTACCCAACCCATGGATATCTCTGGATATGGGAGGTCCTCATACACCACTTTAGTGATCTTCATATAACTAACTCAATAGAAATGATGATATTTTAGTAAATTATTTATTAAAATAAATACGTAGTTACAATGTTGTTAGCTTTAATATTAAAAAAAATTAATATATTATATTTATTATGAACTTTGGTTTTTTTTCTAATTTCTTTTACTGGTTAAAAAACAATTCTTCTATTTTCTGAAAAACATGACATCTATTATGTTTACTTTAAAATAAAATGGATGTTCATGCTAAGTGGCTATAAAAATTTCTATGATACCTATTGAAAATAAATTTGATGCTAATGTAATTTTTTATCATATTTCAATATCAAAAAGGATTATCACATGAAAAATGGTGTATGTTCAATTAAAGAGGTTCCTCTTTTTAAATGACTTATAAGGGAGGAAAGTGAAATTTTCAAAGTAACTATAATTTTTTATCTTTAATTTATGGTTTTTATAAATTTATTTTAAACATGGTATTTATTATACCATTTTTGATTTTTTAAAATTATTTATTTTTATTATAATACACCTTTTTTAAGAACCATGTTGTTATACATTGTTAGGATTTCCTCCCTCTATGGAATATGGATTTATTATGGTTATTTTGTGATGTTTTATTGATTTAAAAGGGTATATTTCTTATGGGGGTGTTATAAGTGAGATGAGTTTTAATTTTCTCTCATATTGATGTATTTGTTAATTATTTTTATTTTTTGATCACTTTCCTCCATTTTGAATGTCATGGGACCAAAAGTAGCTAAGTGATTGATTTAGTTTATACCATACTAACTTTTTTTTAATTTTTTAGAGTGTGAAAGATAATTGATATGATCCATTAAAAATGTAGATTACAATCTATAGGACACAATAATTCCAATTTATCTAACTAATAGATTTATTCCCTTGGTCATGTTAAGGACTACATCACATTTGGACTTAGGGAGTTTTCCATTTCACTTATTCTTTAACTTATGGAATGACCTTGGGGATTTCCAATTATTTCTTTGTTTTTCACCTTGTATTCATATTGGATTTGTGGAACTAATTTCCATCATTTATTACTTTTATTACACCTTATCTTTTGGATGATTCTAGTTTCACATATGTGTCCACCTTTATTCTTATATGACATTGTTCAATTTTTAGTTTTGTTTTAAAAATATTCATTTTGTGAAGTGTTTTAAAAGAAGAAAAATGGTTTGATCTATTTTTCATAAGTGTGTGTGGGGGGGGGGGTATCTAACTCTTTAAATGTATTAATATTATTTCTCTCTTAACTGATGGATTTAACATCTTGGTTAGAAGGGGTATTTTGAAAGGAATTCTTAATAGAAATTTTATTTTATTTGATCAGGTTCGAAATTATGGTTTTCAGCTAGATGTGACCTATTTTATTAAAAATAGGTTTTACCTCAAGTTATTAGAAAATGAGATCAAATATGATGTTTTGTTCTATATTTTTTACATTATATAACATATTTTATAAATTATGTTTTGTTTTTTATTAATGGAATTTCATCGACTCTTTGGAGAAATCCATATGGGACTATTTAACTAAAAACTATCATACACCCCAGTGTGTGTATGAAACTCTTATGTTTTATATTGTGGCCAAGGTTTTGATCTTTTTTTGGATATATTTCTGGTATTATATTGATATGTGTTGCGGATGTGGTGACTTGTCATTGATTATATAGATATCATAAATTAGTGGATCAAGTTTATTTTTTTAAATGAGTTTCTTTCATCAAATTCAACCTTGTGTATATCATTTTCATTATTTTATATTTTGGTTGTTGACATGTATTTGGATATTTCCTCCACTATATATTTTAGAATGATTTAGATTATTTTTATCGGTGATAAATCATCTAAATAGTTATTTGAATTATGTATTTTTTGGTTTAGGTTTTTTAGTTGGGATTGTGTATTTAATGTGTGTGGATGAACAATGTATGGATAGATTGTGCTAGATTATTGGTTTTTTTATCTACATAAATATTTTTATTTAAGGTAAAAATAAAACATGGTGGTAATTATTTTTATGCACAATGAATAGTTTAAATCATGTTAAGATCATGAATGCACTTCAGGCCTTATAATAGATCAGTTCAGGCACTGGTTCAGTTGTAAAACAATTCAATTAGTAATAATGAATTTATGATTTTGGTAAGTTATGTTCCTAAGGACTTTTTGGATGAAACACTATGTGTGAACTACTTCATGACATGATTTTTTATCAACATTTAATTATATCCTTTATTATAACTTTTAAAAGAATTTATAAAACTAGTCAGGTTTTATCATTGAAAGAAACTAGTGTTCCCAAAATTCTACATGTATTGTCTCTAGTTCAGTGTTGATAAATGATTATTTATTAAATAAGTATTCCCATACAATATGGGAAAAAAATAAAAATCATGAACTATACTATGAACATGATGTCTTTGAAGAAGAACACCATATGAGTTGATAAATAACTCTTGATGTAAGTATAAAACATTATGTATACAACCTTCTAAAATAATTATAAAATAATTATGTTTCAATTTATGTTTTTAAAAAATATACTTGTATGAAAAGTTATGAATTCCTAATATTTAAATATGTATATGAAAATCATTTTGATTGTTTTCATTTTCCTACAAAAAATTGATGTTATTCTTCATATATAGAAGTTATTCTTCACATTGATAATAATAAAATGTTTTTTATGGGTCCTAGATATAAATAATGTATAGGGTTATTATTGTGGATTTGGAAAAATAATTTGAAATGATAACCTGTTTTTATCTTTATTAGATCCTTTTAAAAATAGATGATGAATGATCACTTTTTTTATCACATTTTAGACAACATTAATAATGGGGAAAATTTAATTTTTATGATAGTAGGATTATATGAATAATTATTATATTTATTTAATAGTTACTTTAAAACATATATTTATTAATTATATTAAATTTATATTTTCATATATTTAATAATTCCCCCACTAGTATTTAGGTAATTAAATAGAAAGTCCATGAAAATTGTATTTACAAGGTTCTCTCTAGGTACAGGTAACTAAATTCTTAATATGATTAATATAAACCATGTCATAGAACAATAAACTCATATCATAATATAATTACATGATTTTATAAAAAAAATATCATTAATTACCCACACCAATGGTATATCACACAAATTCATAATCTCATTATTGTCTGCAACATGAATAAAAATGATAGAAAAATGTGATTATTTATAGAATTTAAGATAATATATGCATCAAAAATATTATTTAATTTTTATTATGAAGAATAAATTAATGTTTTAAATAATTAATTTAATATATTTTATAAAAAAAATATCTCTTCATTGAAAACTGATCAGTCTTAAATATTGCACACAGTCTAATCAATATCTTCTATAATCTATATTTAAGTAATATTGAAAGAAGAATTATACATCACTTTAATTCCATACATTAAAAAATATTTCAATCTTCTCCATATAGATATATTTCAAATGTTTTTTCCTTATAGAAAAAATTATCTTTGGGTTTATCTTTAAATAATATTAATGAAAATTCATTTTTTAATATGTGTTTGGTCCTTAAAAAATATCATAAAATATATTGTGATTCCTCATTTTATTTAACCATCTAAATATAAAAAAATATTTAAATTTTTTTGCTACATAATCAGTTCATATAAGAAATATGAATTCCATTTTATTTTAGCAGATAGTGTGAAATTTAAATATATGATGAGTAAAATTTACCAAAATTTATTATGTTTATTCTTAACTTAGGAAACCCAATTTTTCCCCATGAAACATAAAATTATTTTAAAACTTAATGTTCTATAGAATATAAAAAATTGATACCTTAAATATTTTCTTTATAAAGATTAGAGTTAACAAAACATGTTATATATATTTCAGGTAACTATTTTATGCTATGTAAAGTATCTTATTCAAAATATGATCAACATAATTTAGTTATAATCCTTGCATGTTTTATTTTCATTTAATAGAATTAAATTATGTTGATTGGAACATAAATTTTCTATTATAAATTAAAGAATCATGTATCAAATATAAATATACTTATCTAATATTAATTTTAGGATTCTTGTAATATAATATATTTTCACTTCAGGTGAACAACATTATTGATTTTACCAAGCATTGCATTATATTTAGATTGGGATTTATAATAAAAATAATTAATCCTAAGATAGTCTCAAATCTACATTAGTTAACCTTATTTGGTCATACATAGAGTTTAAATAGTGAATAATGTTAGGTTCTATATTTTTTTAAACCCATACATTCATTTTCTCAGGTGGTAAGGGATTTTGAGTATGTTTTGTAGTAGTCTTGAGATTTATAGAAGATGTTTGGATGGTTTTATTTATATAAAACACTATGAATATTATATTATGATATTAGGTTTTTCTTATGACATGGGGTTATGGTCATGGTACTTTGGAGTTTCCTTATTTAATGCAGCTTTATTGGTCACAAAGTGATGTTTTTTACTATGGAATGGACAGTTTTAGGGGATCTTGGGTCTTTTTTATATAATATTATTTTTATGGTACAATATTAAACCAATTTCTCAAATATAATGTAATACGGGAAACACTATGGCATGGTGAGTCTTATCAAGGAATAAAGGTATGATTTGTTTTAGTTTAATCATACATGGGGGTTGGTTTAATCTCATATTAGGATTGATAACACTATGATTATAAGAATTTCACAATAAATCCTTGGTAATATTCTTTAGAAAAAATTGCTTCATGATGCATCGACTGAACCATGATATTAATTTGGGGTTGATTGGGTTTAAGGAGAAGGTTGATAATTGTATCAATACTTCCAGGTTTTAGTTTTATTATATGATACCATTTTCCTATTTTGAACCTACATATTCTTATATAAGAAATATTTTTTGACTATGAGGAAAAGGGGAACCTCAAGGGGATATTTCACCATGATGTTTTTATATGATCTTGTTAATGCGTGGATAGTCATTGTCATGAAGTGATATAGTTTTATCTATATTTATATGTAAATTCATATATTCTCTCAAATTAAATATATTTCATCTTTATTCTCTCAAACCCAATCGACTGTGAGAGTATTTATGATGAACCTATTCCAATGTGATTTATCCTTTGGAGTTTTCTTTATATAATAAAAACCATTGCAAGGTATATATTTTACCATTCCCCTATATTTTCTTCTCTTATTTATTCTTATTAATACATGTCCATTATATTTTATTGATTTTGTGGACTCATCATCAATGATTTATGTAGCTTTCATGATTGATGATGTCTTTAGGTTTTTTGGGTTCATCATTATGTTTCATATTAGTGTTCATTATCCTTCTTCTTATCTTGTTTATTAAACATTGAAATTTTATATCAATGTAAGGGATTTTAGAATTATCCTATTTTATATTTCTATTGGGGTGGAATTATCATTCTTTTGTATTCAATGAGTGAATAGTAGGAATCATCCTATTAAAGAAAATGAACCAAAAATCAAGTAATTGGTTGGGGAGTTATGTTTCAAATGATATTGTGATTATGTTCATGTAATGGTATTATGATATTCTATATAGTTTAATGTGATTTATTAATGTGATTTCATTATTATGAATTATTATTGAATATTATATATAAATTTTCTAACATTTTAAATATTGTATGATGAAAGGATATCAAACATGGAAAGGATAATTATTATCATAATTTCTGAAATTTCTTAATATTTTAAGTGTTTTGTTGAGTATATATAGTCGTAATTGTTTCTTCTTGTTATGTATTATTTAGTATATTTTAATAGCTATTAAATCCTTTAATTATAAATGAATAACATTTATAATGGAAACAAAAAATGATGTGTGTTCAATACTTTCTTATTTTATCATTATTTAATTTTGGTTTGGTTGTGTTTGAAATTTATTTATCTTCATAATTTCTAGAATTATTAGTTTATATTATAGTATTTTCTATCTTGTTTCCCTTACTGTAATTTTTATTTTCAAATTGGTACTGTTGGTTTATATTTAAATGGTTGGGATATATGGATGATGTTTTGATAAAGGTTTGATGTGTTTTATGAGGAGATGGTGTGGTTGGAAAGGATGGTGTTTGGGATAATTTTATGATCATTGGATCAAGTTGGAAACTTTTCTATGATGTCGTTAGCTTATTTTTTTATTCTTTAGTAAATTCCTTTTACATAATTTCCTTTCTTAAGTATGAATAGTTGTGACTTAGTTCCCTAGAATTATGGAAATGTAAATAACCTAGGGAAAAATTAATTGGAATGTTTTTAGATGATTTAATGGAAATATAATAATGTTATAATGATTAAAAATATGAAATTTATTAAATAAATATGTGAAAGAATATTACTATGTTGGTTTGAAGTCACCATATTTTTAAATAGACATGAGTTTAATAGTAATGACATTATTTCTTAATGAATAAAGTTATTGATAACTAAGATTATAATGAATAATAATTACATTTAGGAATTATATTAGTTTTGTAAATACAGACTGGTGATTGATTATAAAATATTATATAACACTTATTAATGGGTTAATAAGAATTTTTTTAGAGTTAATCATGATGATTATTGCTTTTAGATTTGTTCTTATTAGTTGTTGGAGTTGGAAGATGGGTTATCATGATTGGTGTTAGTGTATGCTAACACATCAGCTTTTGTTACTTGGATTAGGATGTATTGTGAGCTATTAATTATCCATTATAGTTTTTATTCATTATATTCCACCACCAAGGTTGGATAACAAGAATGATTCCCATACATGGACTAATATTCTATTTTCCTTCACAATATCTTATATGTTGAGGATATATGTGGTAGAATACTCACTCTACCTAGCTTTATCTTCTAGATGTGGTATGGTATGTGTTCTTGTCCAGGATATGAGGTTTTTTAGTTATAGGTTGTGTACTCATATGGGGTTTAGTCACTAAATATTTTTAAAAAATAGTTTATATGGGATGTGGTGGCTAAAAATATAGTTTATATATGTATCTATATTTTATTAGATTATGGTTTTTACATGGGTATTCAAACAAATACTATAATTTATTCACTTATATTCTATAAATATATTCTTAGTAATGGATTTGGTTTATATTAAATGAAGATGGGGATGTGATGGAGATGTTGTTTTTATATATTTATGGGGATGTGGTTAGGAATATGTTTATATAGATGCGAGATATAACATATAGAGGTGATGGTTTCACTATGATGTGTGACATTAGAGTAAGGGAGACCAGGTCATTAGATAAGTTGAAGCACAATACCTTTCTTCAATATGTTTTTATTGTACTATGGCACTATGTTTTTTGAAATGTTTTATGAGTGACCATTGGTTTGTATAAGAATATAATTGGATTGTTTTAGGTAATAATTTTTTTTTATTTTAATTAGGGATTTATTATATTTCTTTGACATTTTCATGAGATATTTTTTAGAGGATCCCATTTAATAGAGATTTATCCCCCCCACACATAGAATCACACACACAAAAACATATTTGTTTTTTTGGTCTCTAGGTGGGAGTTGGTGAATAAACTGGGCCATAATTGCTCATGGTGGTTTTTTATGGTTAACTAGTGATTATGATATCCCGCTTAGAATTTTTTTTATTTTATTTCTTTCCCTGTACAAAATTACATGCATTGAGATTGGCTTATTTTTTATTTTGGAGTATATTCTAGGGTTATTTATCTTTCATTGTCATTATTGGGGTAATATCTCCCATATTTGTGTGTTCTATACCCTCGGTTCTGATATCTAGACCATGGCCTATAAAAGTATTATCTAAGGGAAATAATATCTTTAATGCCGACCTAAAATTGATTTCATTAGGGTATGTTTATGAAAAATTGGTATCGAAGGAATTTTTTAGGGGAGGGGGTGGTGTTTGGGGATATGAATTTGTGTGGATTGCATGGGTTTGTAGTGAAACAGTATTAGTTTAACTTAATATATGATGTATTCAAGGGAAAAATGTAATAAACAAAGATAATGGCCCCATATTGTTTTTGAAAAAAGGACCTGAAGTCTACTGATCGTGCTAGGAAAATTGATTTTATAGGACATTTAGAGACCTTGATAGAGATTTTACATCATAAATGTTTACACATGGGATTGAATTGGGTAAATGATATGAATTATAATGAATCATAAATAAATAGTATTAAGTTTTCCATTTCCTAGGTATAGATTATACATAAAATTTATTTATTTTATAGGGATGGATTTTCATAAACCAACTTGGTGGGGCCCACCAGATTGGAGGTAGGCTGAATGTGACACCCCAAGACCACCTTTAATTTTATAGGGGAAAGAAGATACTACTGTGTAATGATATCACATACATGAGAGACCGTATACTAAAGTACCTTTACACACACACACACATATAAAATCACCAATAGACTGTTTAAAGAAGAGAACAACTAATACCAAATATTAATGCGTATAACTAATCCAAAATTATAGTGTGACATGATTATGAGAAATAAGAGGGACCAAATACAGGACCCCTATACTAGAAAAGAGTCTCACCTGCTAGTAATAAGGGGATCACTATCAAGAAATAACTCCTATAAACATATATGGTCTATCTATCATAATTAAGACCCCCTAACCTTGTCCTCACAGGACTCCGTCAAAAAGACTATCATTTACTAAAGACATGACATGTGCAAGAGGAGACCTTGCATGGGTGTGTGTAAAAATACTCAGTTGGAAATGCTGAAATTAACCAACACAAATCATCAAGATTGTTAGATCATAATAATAGTTGATAACAACCAAGATACTCTCAAAGATAGACACCACGTCTCAAATTAAGGTCATGTCCACACTACCAACCTACGACTCCACTCAAGGATCCATGGTAGTGTAGCTCCTATATAAATCACTCCTTGAGTCTTTAAAATAATAATTGTTCTTATCCAAGAGGTTATTATCATATAAACATATAATTTAGTTGTATAATATTAAATGTATAAGTTGTCTATACATATATATAGGGACACTCCCAGGGACCATGGGGGTAACCTAACCCTAATAGGAATTACCCAATATAATTGGGACTATACACCATGAAAGTTAGTAAATGTATACCTAAACCATCCTAAGGATGAATTATAGTGGATCAAACTCTGTTCCACATAGAGGGATACATGAATTTGTCTAGAACAAACCCATATAAGGGATCACTCATCCTATGTTTTGTAACAGATTCCTCAATGTACCCACATGAGGTTGGTATAAGGGAATATCTCATATTTATACTTAACTATACTAAATAGAATAGGTTTACCAACTTTATTTGGAAGGAGTAAATGACATGTATAAGGAATACATGATTTTTCCTACTTATCCTAGACTTTACCAAATCTATGTTTTGGTACTACATCCTATGAACAAGTACTCTCGATGTGACTGTGTACATTGGTCATGTCCATGTACACTAGATGTGTCCATGTTCACCTGCCATCCTCATTCATGAGTACCGATGGGAACATGCTAGGTCTCTATCATTGGGTCACAAGGTATGTGGAAATTTCACATAGAATGAGATATCTATTTTTTATGTGTACCCTTGGATTCTGCTGAAGGGGGGTCTACATGGGGTGTTTCCTATTAACTATAAGTTGTTCATATTAGATTTTTGCACAACGTTCAACCTGTTTACATGTCTCATATGGTTCTTCCACCACATTTGGATCCACTAAAAATCACATCCATAACTATCATAATGGGTTTAACTTCTATAAATGGCATGTTTTAAGTCAGATTTAGGCCATTCCTCTTTTTGAAATCTAATATCATCATACCATAATAGATACCCAATTGATCTGGTATGAGAGCCCCATCATGGAAACATCTATCAGATCATCATCATTATCATGAAAACCCAATCATTCATTCAACCCATAATACAAACCTACAATGATGATCTATTATTCCTAATATTGATTATACACCAATCAGTTCCCTGGTATAGTTGAACTGCTAGTCAAATTAAATACTAATGATGAACGTTCAAGGAATGAGTGGAGATAATAATTAAACAAAAATTTGAGGAAATAAATGTTAGACATTGTTTGGGTTAGCCTTCATCAATTGAATGAAAAAAATGAACATTGATTAATAGTCAAGGATCACAAAACCATTTATCAATTTCCTAATTTTAGGAAGAAAATTGTCAACATTAAATCATCATTAATTCCAATAATTAGTTATCTAACGGAATTGATTCACATTATATATGGGATAATAAAAAAGTGGGCTTAATCCAAAAAAATAAAAGTCCCACCTTGAAATTGGATTTATTACCGATAAAGAAATATTTCCACATCATTTTCATTATTGAGATTGAAGAAATCCATTGAAAATGGAAAAAACTTGAAAACTGATCATCGATACATAATCCTATTGTCATATTCCAGATATCCCCTCCACGATATTTTCTAATCTCCAATGATATTTGGATAAACCTTTGATTTATTCATATATTTTTTTAATTAAGATATTATCAATTAATGATCAATTAATAAAAAATAAATCATTTAATTATTTAATTTTTTATTTTATCGCCTATGACTGATATTAAATAAAAAACCTGACACACACAATGATCATGTCTCACCTAGGGTAAAAAAGTATAATAGATTTAATGGATGTCTCATTTTTTCAATTTGAAACACAATCTAAGAGATATTATATTGTTTCAGTAAAAACATTTATGTACATGATATATTATATTTAATATTTTTATTATATCTACACTGAGGCTCTAGAGGCCCAGGAATCCAATATTGACTCCACGCCTTAAGCCAAAAATATTCTTCAAAATTTTCAAAAATTTTAAATGAATAAAATAGCCATTAAATTCTCCCCACATCAGGGATTATCACTCCCAAAACCGAAAATCATACCAAAAAAGATGAGGGTGCTGATCTTGCATCTAGTTTCCCCATTGTTAGGTGCTCACCCTAAGATTCCCATGCTTCCATCATACACTCCCCAAGGAAATAAATCACAAATAAAGGACCTCAACCTATTGATTCTCAACCTCTACCAGGTACTCTACAAAGTTGGATCCATCCTCGATATTTAGTTCACCCCATTCAATAATTTGTGATAGATTGTTCACATATGTTCTCAACCACAACACATAAAATACATTGTGTACCCGATCTAACTATAGTGGTAGGTAAGAGTCATACATCACCTCTATAACCCTATACAGTATCTTGTACGATATAATGAATATCATTTATAACTTTTTTCCCAAACTAAGACTCAGAAATCCTCACTAAGGTTTGACTTTTAGGAACACTTGATATCCTTCGCCAAACTCAATGTCCTCCTTTATTTTTTTTGTATATGTTTTATGATAAATTTGGGTATATATTGACCCATGTTATTCATACATAGTTATTACATATTTCTAGAGGATTATTCATTACATTAAATAAATACATAGATGAGGATCATAAATTTATAGTGTTGTATAAAACATGGAAACATATAAAACTGGTTCATAAGACTTATACATTATTTCCAACTTAGTTACTCATAACTAGAATAATTCATAGAAATATCACATGTAATACCTTCCATCATAACCTAGGGAATAAAATATAATAAAGGGTGATATTAGATGTTCACTACTGGTAAATAATTGAAATAAATAATCATAATGTGAGCATAAGAGTATGAGAACATGATAATAACATATGAAAACCATAACCAGTATAAAAAATATCATAATATTTATTCATGGAGTAAATATTTGTTGTTACTAAGACATGAATCATAATTAAATAAAATACCATGAGAAATATGCACATAATAGTGACATAAGAAATTGAATTGTGGCATACACGTAAACATAGAAAATCATTTCCATAGTAATTAAAAATTATTTTCATGTCCATCGTAGTGGAAGGGTTTCACTCCCCAAATAGTTATAGTAGTCCCGGAATAATCCCAACACTATAATTGTGGAAAATAACCTTACTTATCTTAGTTAACTCCCCATTCAAATCCTATTTATCTCATGAGATATCAATCTTTACACAATGCATTAGAGGAAGATATAGGTCCCGCCCATCACAGAATGAAAATCATACAAATTTACTCGACCAAATCAGTAAAATCACTATATTAGAACCCATGAAAATAAATGGGCTTCATAAAAAATTTATCATATTATAAGACAAAAAAATAAATGGGTTTCATGAAAAATTTCATCATATTATACACATGGAAACGAAACAGGTTTCACAAACATTTTGTCATCATAAATATAAACCAACTCGAGGAAAAAAAAGATGGCATCATTGGATCATATACCTATTATAACATAATTTAACTAAAAGGATTTCATCTTATATTTAAAATTATTTTAAAAGATCACTTGAAATTTTTATTAAGGAAAATAGCCTTTCCACTTCGATTTTTTTAATACATATATTTTTTTCAAAATCAATTTCATTGAAAATAAACATGGAATTTTATAAATGAATTATTAAAAATAATTTAAAACAATTATTAAATAATATATCCTTTAAAATTTGAATTTTTTTAAATAAAATATTTTGAAAAATATTTACATAAAAAATAAACTTCAAATCTTAAAAACGAAGCTTTAAAAATCATTTTAAAATGACCTTAAGGAAAATATCATTTCCAACTTGAAAAAAAATTAAAAACAAAAAATATTTTAAAAATAATTTTCTTCAAAAATATATTTTAATATTTATAAATTTTTCTTTAAATATTCTTGTGTATGTGATGTCATAAAATACCATTCATTCCATAAATTTTAAAACAAATACTCCTTTTACATTTTTAGTAAAATACAAATAATCCTTTTTTGGAAAACAACATGAATATTTTTTTCATTTTTTTTAAAAGTTTAACATAGGTAAACATTTATTAAATAAATACCTTGAAGAATGTTAACCATTTCTCAAAACATTTTTAGAAAACATGTATATGGAATAAGAAGTGTTTTATGACTGAAGTGAGAAATAAAGATGATTTTTCTTAAAAACAATATGTTAGCCTCTTTAGTAATTTATGAAAGTAAAATGAAATTTTTTTTTATTCTATATATATAAACATATTATGGGAATGTAAATTATTTTATTAAGACATAGTTCATAATATTTTTTTTATTGAAATCACAATAAAAAAATGATAAGTGATGAGATTGTAACATAAAACCATTTCCACTTTGGTAGCATTAAATCGAAAGAACCATGAAAACATAATATCAAATGGAAATTAAAATATCATGATAATTAATAAATTAATGATAGTAAACCTCAAAGAGGTTGTATATACATTTCATAAAAGAAGACAAGTTCATAGTATAACATATGTCCCAAAGAAGAGAAATTGAGACAAAAATATCATTCCTTAAGTCTCGACTTCATTTTTACACATTTAAAACACATGTATAATATATTGGGGTTTGTTATAAATCTCTTAAAGAATCAAATTTATATATATTTTACCATATATGATTTAATTATTCCCTTTGATTACATGTTTATTAACAATTCCTTGTTAAAATCATGTTTTAGGAAAGAACTACCTTATTTATCATGTATGTTTTGTTTTGATTTTTTCAATAACTTTACTTTGATTATGGTTCCATAATCTCAAAAATATTAACAAATATATTAAAATATTATATATTAATTATACATTTATTTTGATTAATCCATAAAATTTTGATATATAAAATGGAATACACTATTTATGGAGACGGTAGGCCGTACATACAAATGAATATTGTTTCCATTTTTAATAGATGGAAAAAATAAAGGTAAATAAAAATTAATATTTGTATAATAAATATTATTTCATATAAATGACATATATTTACAAATTTTATCCATATTAACTTACTTGTAAAGGGTTAATGAAAACTGAATCACATCACTTCGCTAGGCGGTAGTCCGCCATACACACGAGAGATGTTCACGTATCCCCCCTGGAATAAAAACTAAAAAGGTATATGTGATAAGATAATTAAAGAAGTATAATTATGTTTAAAATATCATATATATTCATTTAATATACCCTTATTAGTAACCATGTAAAATATAAATGAAAGACATGTTACATCTGTTCATGAGGCGGTAGTCTTCCGTACACACGAGCGACATTACTGTTTTCCAAAAGGTTGTAAGTTAAGAAGGAAGATATGATATAATATTTATTAAATTATAAAAATATCATAAACATTAATTATAAACATTAGTTACATCATTATTACCAATCATGATATATGGTAACGGAAAACTAATAACATCGTTTCGCGAGGCGGTAGTCCGTTGTACACACAATTGACAGTTTTGTTTACTATTTTATAGAATAGGAGATATATGTTGGATATTAAATAAACATAAAAAAATATTAGTATTTTTTATATGATTTATTTATTATATTTAAATAAATCTAACATGAATTAGGGTTATAATAAAATAAGTAAAAAAAGATTTTTGTGATGATAATTACCTTCGCTTAGAACAACCCCCTTTTGATATCTTATTAAGGACCTGGGGAACGGTAATTTGGGATAATAATAAGATCTAAGATGTAAAAAAGGATGTTGGGGATGGATTTTTGATTAAACTGATTAAATTTTAGATCAAAAGAAACAAAAACACTTGTTTTAAACATGTTATTCCAAATCCTTTTAGTTTACTTATTTTTACAATTTTAGTTTTTCCACGGTAACTTGTATCTTTTAATTTTCCTAGGTATTTTATCGCATAAGAATAAAATTAAAAAAGGTAATTATTAGTTAATTCTTACCCACAAATTATAAACATGAAAGATAATTCATTAAATAAAAAATCCGATTTGTGTCAAAAATTAGTCTTAACATAAGTGCATGTAATGCGTAAAATAACATTTTAACCTTAATCATGGTAATTAATTTTTATTGTCTTTATTAATCTGTAGGGATAAAAATTTAATCTATAATAATTTTATCATATTAATTTTTATTATTTCAAATATTTAAACCTTTTATATGATCTCAATTCACAAAAATTGTAAAATTTAATTTAAAAATTAATCTCATATACATGATGAAAAAATAGTTTTTCAAAGTGAAAATTATCAAAAGTTTAAAAAAAATTTATATCAAGATACAATATTAAAGTAATTATAATGAAAAAATTGGATTAATTAAAATATATTTGAGATAATTTTAATTGTAAAACCATTTTAAAATAAAATGGAACCTTATAAAAAAATTTAACTAAAAGTCAGTTTTCAATAAAACCCGTATTTTCATTTTTATTGAAAATTATTATTCTCAAAAAAATACCAAACATTCACCCTAATATATTTTGAAATTTGTTTTTTTAAATGAAGTTAATTTTTGGAAATAAATTTTCCAAATGTTTCAAAATTTAATTTTACCAATTGCTTACAAAAAGAAATAAAAATCTATTTTTTGTGGAAAAGGTAATTTTAAAGCATATAAAGACTTCACCAAATAATTTTTAATTTTTATTAATATTTTTTATTTATATGTATCCATTATAAATAATTTTTAATAATAATTTATTCCAATTTATACAACTATGTTTAACAACCCGGTTGTAACAATCATGTTTTAACAGTAATATTAATATTATATCATGGTTTTCAAGAACTATGTGTTACCTATAACCCAAGTTATCGAATTAATTAAATTTATTTGAAAATAAATATTACATAAAAAAACTTTGGGTGTTAAATTTTACCCCCCCCAGTCCTAAAATGAATATCACCCTCAAAATTCATCACTCTGATATGAAATAATGAGGATACTTCTGCCTCATAACATCCCCAGGTTCCCATGTAGCTTCCCTAATCTAGTGGTTTCACAAAAACATATTGACTTATTGAGTGTTATTATTTTTTATAAATATATATATAAGATTAATAATATTCACTATGTTATCCACATATGAAATACCATTCTATTGGTTTATAACCTCTCAGTTCTATACATGGGACGCTTCCTTAGGAGAGATACATGGAACACATTGTGAACTTGAGAGTAGTTTTATGGAAGCACCAAATGATATTATATTGTCTCGATAAGATCAATAATTTTAAATATATTGATACTAATTGGGATTTATTCCCCTATTTTTGAATATCATTACCATCTATCATGGATAAATTCAAAGAAAATCCTTCTCAGCAACTTCAAATTCCAGATCACATCCATGATTGTTAGCATCACTTTTCTACCGAATTTACCCTATCCTTATGTGTTATTGAATGGACCCAACCTTATATTCCAATTATCCAACAAGTTTAAATCCCAATAACTTTCTTTATACAACTTTACTTTAGTACATTGTATTTTTAAACTTCTTTCCATTGAGGGATCAACAATGATCCATCTGAATTGTTGAGTGAAATTTATTATTTTAAAAAAAAATCAACTTGAGGAATGTTTTTATCCCAAAAACCTTGGAACATATGTCGAAAGATGATATACAATGATGAAACTTATCTAATTATTAGGATCTTTAAAAATACTTCTCCAAAACACCGAGTAAAACCTCAGATTTGAGTCAGATATAATGGAGTGTGGTACTCCATACAACCTTACCCCTTACGTAATGTATATTATGGAAAAATGATAAAGAGATAATTGTTCTTTTACAATGATGAATTATGCTGAAATTTTAAGATGATAGACTAATACACATATAGAATTTTCCCCATTAGATTTTTTTTATCTCTAATGACAAAATATATGGTGATATTTACCATCTCCATTCATGTATGGACTATGTTTGGACCATCCCCTTAGACTTTTGTCTCTTAGACATAACTTACCAACATAACAAGTATTTATATACATACTCAAGAATATAAATCTTCCTTTTTTACCACTATAAATACTCTTTCAATTTTCCAATTTTCGATTATATACCATTTCTATCCTTTAGTTGTGGGTTCATTCCCCATGAACCTTCCTATTGTGACAGGTTTTCTCCTGGCCTGCGTGTTATCATTTTTTTCTAAAACTAATTAAAATAATTCGTAAAATTTTACAGAATTTTAATAACACCTAATTATCTCAACATAAAATATAAGATAATGATTAAAGGATACTAATACCTTTAATCTGTGTGCACAAAATGTAAATGCATTCTCTCTCAAATACTTTTTACCAAAACATAAGAAAAACCTAAGGATTTTAATTCCATAAATGTCTCTCAAAATATCCTTAATCTTGATAAAATACCTTCACATAAAACATCAAAATATATTTCTATGACTTCAAACTTATGATAAACATTAAACTCATAAACCCCTGATGGTATCGATCAAACTTATTCAAATCTTACATGGAGACATATATGCTTCCAAAATAGAATTCAACTTATATTCCTTAAATATGATCTTATCATAAATATAAATAGTTCCATTGGGAGATTTGGTTCATTATTGAACCGTAGAATATTAAATTTGATTTCATTATTCTAGAATCTAGGTATAAAGAGAGAATCAATGACCAGAATCACATAAAATTTCCTAAAGGATGATAAAAAATATTTCCATTGGGATTATTCATACAAACTTCAAAATGAAATTGCCAACTAAATAGTGGAGGATAAGTGTTATTTAATTATCATGATTCACTTCAGTTATTGTGATTATATAAGCATTCCATTTTTTCCTTTGTCTTTAGATGTTATTATGGATTTTTATACTCATTATCCCATGGATGAGGGAATTCATTCTCCAAATGTCTAAAGTCCTTATACTTGAATCATTGGAGTATGGGTGGTACATTCGGTGGATATTTCTGTATATTTTCATTATTATGTAACTTCTTCCCATAATTTCAACATTTGGGTGCCCGAAGAAATTTCTTTACAAAATTAAAATATTTACCCGTCCTGTTAAGAAATTTTCCTCTATGTTTTTTACCACAATTTGATGATGAAGGAAATATCATATTCTTATCTATGTGGTTTTATTGTTTCCCTTTAACTGCATATTTCATTTCTTGTCAAAATAATGAGATTGATGGGTAACTCTAATCTCAATTTCCACCTTGAATGAACATCAAATAATTTCTTCATAGCTACTGATGTCCATTACATATAACTCCATTAACATAATTGGTTTTAATTCACTGAATAATCCATCAAGCTTAGTTTCAAGTTAGATGATAATTCTAGAAGCCTGCCTTTAAAGTATTGTAAAAGTTTCTTCATAGTTACCAACAGATTCATCATCCTTCTTCTTTAGCTCATTAAATTACTCATCCATTTTCATATGAAGAATATAAGGGAAGTACTAATTGAAAAATAATCTCTTAAAGTCACACCACTCTCTGGATTCAATTTCATCATATTTACTTATATTATTGATGAGAGTACACCACTGATATACTTATTATTCCAAATGATATACAACCACAATTAATATTTCAAATTCTGAACACTAGATAATGGGTAATATTTATTTATTAGTAATAATTAATTTTTCAGCAACTAGATAATTAATAAAAACATCAAAATATGGCGGATGCTACCGCATGAAGGACTGAACATAATATGGCTCAAATCTTTTATTTTTTTTAAATTAAACAATATTCATATATTGAGAATGTTTGGTGAGCATAGAAATGATATTTTTCAATCAAACTCCTAAAACATTCAGTTTCTTAGAATGAGAATCATTACACTATCCATTTCATTCAATATTAATATGGTTCTTTCTTGTTCCATCCATTGACTAAAATAAAAACAAAAATATTTTTAACAATACTCATAGTGTGAAACCACATAGTCATGAAGAATATTTTATAAGATGTCTAAATCATGACACAATATTTTTAATCTCTGGAAACATTGGCCTAAACTAAGTTATTCAATGTAATAATATAAATTATTTACAATGGACAATAAGGAGTCTTTTTAATTATAATGAATATAAATTGGGAGTGTTACACTAGGTGTGTATTAAGGAATATTTTTATGTATGATATAATGCTCGAGTCAAGCCTAAGACACCTTTTTTAGAGTTGTTACCCATTAGAACATATTTTATAATACTTCATCAACTTGTATTATCCAAACCTGGATATATTTTTAGGAAACAACTCACCCTATTCTTCACTAATATTCTATTTTATTTTCCTATAAATATAATTATCCTTTGACATATACTTATAAATATCCCTAGGTATCTCATTATGGTTTTATAATCTTGGTTTTGAAATTTTAACTAGGCCTATCCTTTGATACCAATTAGAGCAACCCATGATTTTAATACATAAATGTTATATATTTTTAGATGAATACTCATTGTATTGTACAATCACACACCCAAGGATTATAAAGGTATACTACCTTTAGAAACTTGGAAGAATATAAACCTAGTTTATAAGAGTAATACATCTTCTCCAACTTAGTTATACATACCTAGAGCCCTTAATAGAAATACCACATATAATACCTATCACAATAACCTAGGTTAATGAAGTATTTGGAAGGGTGATATTAGATTCTTAGTAAGGGTAAATAAGGAAAATACATAAATATAACATTATCATAAGGGTATGAGAACATGAGAATAATATATGAAAACTATAACCTACATATCAAAGATTGACATATTGAGTCATTGAATGAATATTGTATGTTCATAAGAAATGAATCATAAAGAAATCATAGAACATGATCCATGAGATAATAACATTGAAAAAAGAAATATAATTTTGGAATACACATAAGCATATAAAAAATTTTACATAGTAGTCAAGGATCATTTCCATATCTATCATAGTGGAATGGGTTCACTCCCTAAACCATCGTAGTAGTCATGGTTCACTCCCAATACTATTTTAGTGGAAACAATTTCCTTAATAAATGTGTTCACTCCCCATTACAATCAAATTTATCTCATGAGATATAATTATTTACCCAATTCATTGGAGGGAGAGAATTCCCACCCATCACATAATGAATATCATACAAATGTGTGTCAGGAGATCATAAAATATTCACCATGACATAACTCATAAAAATAAATGGGCTTCATAAAACATACATAATATCACTATACATGAATATACATGTGTTTCATAAAATATTTATTCATAGCATAACCCCTGGAAAGAAATGAGTGGCATAAATTTTTTTATCAAAAATATAATTGATCTAAAGAATGAATAAAGATGATATCATTGGATAATATACCCTATAATGATTATGTTTCATCAAAGGATGTCATGTTATATTGAAAATAATTTTTAAATATCACTTGGAATATTTCTTGGGGAAAATATCTTTCCACTTTGAAAAAATATTTTAAAATTCAAAACATTTTAAAAATACATTTTTTAAAAATATCCACAGAAACTTATAAAGGAATATTCAAAAATATTTTAAAACATTTCTTGAGTAAAATATAATTTCCACTTTTAAAAACACTTTAAAAAATATAAAACATTTTACAAATCATTTTATTTAAAAATAACCAAAAAAACTTGTAAAGAAAGATTTGAAATAATTTAAAACATTACTTGAAGAAAATATATTTGAAAATTTAATTGTTTTAAAACATAAAGATTTTTTCAAAATAATTTAATTTTAAAATAAACTTGAAAAAATATAAAATAATATATAAAAAATTTAGTGGTTAGGACATTGTAAAATACAATTCGTGTTGTACACGTTAAAACAAACACTTCTTCCACATTCTTAGTGAACTCTAAACAAGCCTTATTTGGAATATGGCATGAATATTAATTTTAAAAAACTTTTAATAAAGTAAAAAAATGGGAAAACTTTTATTAATAAATAAATTGGATAATGTTTAATAATTATTAAAAAAAACTTTTAAAAACATGTAAATTTAAGAAAAAGGATTTTTGATTGAAGAGAGAAATAAAGACTATTGTTTTCCAAAATATTTTGAAATATATAATATGTTAAGTGAATAAAATTAAATATAAATATATATTCCCGAAAAATAACTATTTTATAAAAAAATTAATTAGTTTCTTTAGAGATATATCATAATATTTCATCCTTGGATGGATAATCATAAATAATTCTGATAATTGATGAAATTATAACATAAAACTTTTACCACTTTGGAAACATTGAATCATAAGACTCGTGAAATAATAACATGAAATGAATCTTAAAATATAATTAAAATTATTTAATTCATTGGATTACTTTTCAAAGGATCTAAATATATATATCATAAAATAAATTAAGTGTATAACATAACATATGTCCCAAAAAAACAACCTGAGACAAAAATCCCATAATTTAAGTCTCAAAATCCCTCTTAAAAATTAAAAAATCATATATAATAAGTATATTATTAATATAAATTTATTATATAACCATAATCATATATATCATACCACATATAATTTTCTTATGAACTTTTATTACCTGTTTATTAATAATTGTTTGTTAAAATTCCGATTCAGGTAATAACTATATAGTTTTTCATGTATGTTTTGATTTGGTTTTTATAATAATTTTAACTGATCATGGATATAAGTTATATAATATTTTAAAAATTATTTAAATATAATATATATTCAGTATATATTTATTTATATTAATCCTTAAATTAAAGAGCTATAAAATGAAATACACCGTTCATGGAGTCTTTAGGTCGTATGTACGCATGAAAATTTTTTCCATTTTTTAACGGATGGATGAAAAGAAGGTTAAATAAGTATTAAACTTTATATAATAATAATTATTTCATATATATCACATATATTTATTAAATTTATCTTTATTACCTTCAATGAAAAGTGTTAGTGAAAAACGAATTATATCGTTTCACGAGGCGGTGATTCGCCGTACACACAAGCGAAATTATTTTATCCGCCGTAGAATAGAAAGTAAAAAGGTATATGTGATATTATAATTTAAAAATTATAATAATTATATTAATATCATATATATTTATTTAATATATATTTTTTCTTTCCAAGTAAAATATAAATGAAAAACAATCACCTCAGTTCGCGAGGTGGTTGTCCTTTGTACACATTAGTGACATTATTATTGTCCAAAGGGTTGGATGGTAAGAAGGTTGATGTTAAATTATAATTATAGAATGGTAAAAATGTCTTAAATATCATATATAAAAATTATATCCATCATTACAACTAGTTGTGAGATATGGTGATTGAAAACGAATAAGATCTATTCACGAGACTATAGTCTGTTGTACACACAATCAACAATTTCATTTCTAATTTGATGGAATATGAAATAGATGCATGTTATTCCATAAAACTAATAATATATAAATATATTTTATATATTAGTTTTATTATATTTAAATTAATACAACATATATGAATTTAGTAAGGGAATATGTAAAATGAATGAGTTTTTTGAAGACAATTACATAAACATTGAACAACCCCATTTAGATATTTTATTAAGGACAATAGGGTTGGTATTTTGGGAGGAATAATTTCTCTATAAAATTTATTAGGATTTTTGGGAGGGATTTTGGTATGGATTTTGAAATAAAAAGGAATTATTATGTTTTAATAAGTGAGGGGAAGAAGTGTCCTTTTATAATTAAAGAGGAGTGGCATTTTCATAAATACAAAAAACTATTCAATAAAGTGAAGTCACTCTCATGAAAAGTGCCTCAAAAATTGATAAATGATTAATTGGTGTATTATATAGTCAATAAAAACCTTCCCCAAAAAATAATGTTTTAACAATATTAGTCCTCATCCTTTTAGTTTACATAATTTTACCATTTTAGTTTTAACCCTAGTAACTTGTATCTTTTTATTTACCAAAGTAATTTATCCAATATAATAAATTTAAAATGATACATATTATATAATTTTGAACCAATAATTATAAATATGAAATCCAATTTATTATATAGAAATCCTATGTGTGTGAGAAAATATTTTTAACACAAATGCATGCAATGCGAAAAACCTCATTTTAACCTTAAGCATGGTAATAATTTTTTATGATATATATAAACATTTATGATCAAAAATAAATTTGAACTCACTATATAATATTAATTATTATAATTACAAATATAGAATCCATTTTCTAAATTTCATTCACATATTTGGAGACTATTAATTTTAAAATTAAATCCCTAGATGTGACGGAAAATTAGTTTTCCAAATTGAAAATGTTCAAAAGTTTAAAAAGAGTTTATTTAATTATTCAATATGAAGATGATTAAAAAAAATGAGATTAATTATAATAAAATTTAGTTAATTTTACTTTTAAATTCAATTTAAAATTAAATTTAACCTTATGAATTCTTTAAACAAAAATTCATTTTTGAATAAAAACCAATATTTTCACTATTCATCAAAAAAATTAATATGTTTAGAAAAATAAAAAAAATCACCCAAGAATAATTTTTTTATATTTATTCCAAAAATTAATTTAAAATTTTCATGTAAATTTTCTAAAAGTGGAAAAATTAATTTTATTATTTGTTCAAAAAAAGAAAGATAAGTCACTTTTTTGGGAAAAAAGGTAATTTATAATCAAATTAAGACAACCAAATATTTATTAAAATTTTATTATTATGATTCCTTAATATATAAATATTATAATTATTTTAAAAATTTTGGTTATCTCTATTCACACCCCCAAGTTTAACGGCTATGTTATAAAGGTCATGTTTAAATAATAATATTTATAGTATATCATGGTTCATCAAAACTTGGTGTTGCATGTAATGCAAGATATGAAAGAAATTAAATTTATTTGAAAAAAATATTTTATAAAAGGTCAGGTTGTTACAGGTTAGTACTCATATACTATTGGATGGCCACCACCTTCTCTTTTGTTACTCACACCAACTCAGGGCCTAAAAGAACTATCTCATTAGCTATGTTCAGCACAACATTGGCTTGCAGGGTCTTTTGTACAAGGAATTAATTAGTTTCATACCGATGGTGGATTCTTAACTATTTTTATACTAATACTCAACCAAGGGTAGGTGATCCTTCTAGCTATGACTGGAGTCTATCATGAAATTCCAAAGAATGTCCTCCAGAATTAGAATTTGCTACTCTATTTCGACATCTGTGTGGAGATGAAACACTATGATTAATCATAACTGAATCCCAAAGGCCTCTTATAAACCTCTCTTTAACCATTACATGAGGTGAGCATTAAGTTCAGAATATCATAGAGGCTACTTAATGAATATGAACTATCTCCTTCCTATAAAGGAGTTCAAATCTGACCACTAAACTTTTGTTATTAGATGGTTAGTAAGTGGAATGACTTTGTGGGTTGGTCTACGTTCACACAGATGGAGTCATGGACTCTATATGATCATGGAATCCATGTTAAAAAGTATATGGAGATACCAACCCACTTTCACCAAGGAACCTCGAGAAGTTTAATCCAAACCCTCTAGAACATGAAACATAGATTTCACTATCTAGAAAGTGAGGCATCAAGATATAAACTTAGCTATAAAAATCATCATACCGGGCCAAAAGAACTAACAACCAAGGTCCTAGTAAATTTTTACAATCCGAGATATACTGATAATATGCATATAAAAACACCATCATTTCCACCTCTCATATCATGGCTGGTACCTTTAACCATCCTCAGAAAAGGATAGTGTTCTCCCCACCTTCCAAAAAAACATAAAGAGAACATACCAAGTATATAAGTCTTGGATAAGACCTCTAATTAATATAACTAAGATGAGCATCCCTAACACACTGAAGAAGAATAAGGGTAACATCCAATGACCAAAGGTATGTTGTACCATCCTCATGCACTAAGGGAAACTAAAATGAAGCCAAATTATCCTATGAATTACTAAAAAATTATGTACGTGATCTCATGTTGAGAGAATATTATACCACATTTACTATTATGAGATTATATATTATCTCATCATCATCATAATTTAGGAACTCCACCCATCACCTCTTCCTCGGGTTATGATTTTTTTTGTGAAAAGAAACACCTGATGCTATTTTGGTCCGAATATATAATAAATAATTCTACCATAAGGTAGTGTATCCACATATTTAGGGTTAAAACCACTAATTCTTGATCTATTTCATGGGTTTCTTAGTTTTACTCATGGGGTATCAGCTACTAGGAACCATAAGAAATCATCACCTACCACTTCATTAAAATGTATCCAAGCCTAGTTTAACAGTCTTTACATAACACCACATAATCAACATCCTCCACTAGCAGTCTCAAGATGGGGTTGTTGGAAAACCTCTCCCAAAACCCTTGAAAGGACTATTGTAATCTCCATGTCTACACAAAAGCTACCCCTTTTTAGTCAATGTATCCATAGGTTCCAGAATCCTAGATATGATATGCAAAAATCATCGATAGTATCTTCCCAAACCAAGGAAGCCCCCACTCACCAGTCACACTCTTTGGTATCCCCTAAGATAGAACCACCTCAACCTTTACTTGTTACACTATTAATCAATCTTGTGAGATGAAATTTCCTATAAATTTAACATCTCAAATACTAAAATTAGACTTTGAGATCTTCTAATAAAGTCGGTGATCTCAGAGTATGTATAGTGTCTCAGGACTCCTTCTTTAATGAAGAGTTCACAATTATTTTATTGATGAAGAGTACCATGAAATAGTACAGGAAGGGATGAAAGATCTATTTTATGAGTCTCATGAAAACTCTAGGGGTGTTCATTACATAGAAGAGAATCAACAAGAACTCATAGTGACTATAGAGACATCAAGCTTTAATCTTTGATATATCCTCCAATGAAACTCAGAGATGGTGGTAGCCTGACTCGAGATCAATCTTTGATAACAACCTCACCCATTTATAATTGTCAATGAGGATGAAAATTATTAGTATTGCATAATTATTCTTAATGGTCACCTAATTTAGAAGAATATAATACACCCAAAACCTCAATATCTCATCCACTTTCTTGGAATGCAGTATTAGAGATTCGTTGGAAGACACATTGGGTCTGAAAAATACCTTCTTATATAAATCCATTAGGTAAACCTTCAGATCTAAAATCTCTTTGTGGGACATTTGATATGATGAAAAATATATCAAGAAAGTACCTGGTTACAGGTCTATTTATAAATTTATCTATCGGTGGGGATGTACACCGAACATGTCCTTATGGAAGACATATTCAAACTCTTATACTTATATAAGAAACTAAAAGCTCACAAAATTTTATACTCCAAGTGTAATGCTAGAAAATTTATGAAAAATCAGATAAATCCCATTACGTATGAGCCTATCATCATCTTTCTAGACTTCTTTATCTCCAATGAATTAAAATATCACCCCACCAACTCAAAGTCACCACATCCTCCACAAAAAATAATCAATCTATACATGTACCATAAATATCTATTCCATAAATATAATGACATTATATGGCCTCATCATTGCCAAAAAATTCCCCATAAAAGTCACCCTTATCCAAGAGTTAGGTCACACTACTGAAATAAGTGTGTGATCACTAAATCTCTTCTAGAAGGAATCTCCAAATGCAAGGGTCGAGATAAGGACTCCACTGGAATATCTAGATCCTAAACATGGAATGTTTTAAGGAAATAATTCCCCATGATAATGTACATCAATATTATATCTAGTGTATAGAAGATATAGATCATACCAATAATCATACATGGAGTCACTTTTTCATAAGCCTACACTACTTGTAGCTTCCCATATCCATGAACACTAGCTTCTTGAGCCTAGCATGGACCACATAGGGGTGGTGGTGGAAACATATCATAACCTTGGGAACCTCCAACTACTCTCATTAGGTTATAGATACCTTATTTCCATAATCATATTAGTGTAATATATATCATATTTATTCACTCAATTCATTGATTTAATCATTATGCAATGAAAATCATGTAGAACGAGTCGCATCACATCGTGGAGACGGTATTCCGTACGTACGCACGAGCGATGATATCATTCCCATGATCATGGAATTTTATTGGACTGTATGTATACTATTTCAGAATCAATATCACTTTAAAATAATCATATATATTAATTCTTTACACCATTATACCCATCCAAGTAAGGAAAATAGATTACACCACGGCGTGGAGACGGTATTCTGTACGTACGCACGTACGGTGATTTCGTTTTCTGTAGGATGGATAGATGGTGAAATAGGGTTGTTTCATAATTATAATAACATATCATTATATCAGTGATACTGATGTTATTAATTCATAATGAAACAACTAATTAAGAAGAAGTGGAAGAAGAAATAACATTGAAAGAATTGGTAACAGACATTACCTTCTCTTTGAAGCATTTCTTTGAGACCTCCTTTTAGGGCAATAAAATTGGTCTTTGAAGATGACCAGGACCTCTAGGATGTTTCTAGGGAAGTTTAGAGGAGAAATTGGCAGGGGTTGGATGATCTTGAATGCTCAAAGTGGTGTGAGGAAGAGAGGGAGGAGGTGCCCTTTTATAAGGGAGGAGAGGGGCACCTTTGGAAAAACTAATAATATTATTTTATTATAAAGCCATATTCGGTTTTAAATAGATCCAAATTGATTTATTTTGAAGCTAAGGTGGGGATGGGTCAAAATCCTCTCAATCAATATAATTTGGACAAGTTTAGTTTACTATTGTAACCATATCATTTAGATTTAAATTTAAGTTAGATAATTTTACTTTTACCGTGTCTTTTTGTGTTCTTACACTATAAGGTTAATAAACTTACTATAACAAGCCAAACGAACCCCAAGTTGTTTATTATTAATATATATAACATTATCTAAGTTATTTAGCCGAACCTTAGATTTTTAGGAATAAAATAACAATTAATAATATAATATTTGTTTTAAAAACTATTTTATGTCAATTTTGACACTATTTAGTAATCAATTTTTGGAAAAATCATAACAGAATTATTAGTTAGAAAAAGTTAATTAAATCAATACTAACATGTCATATTAACCTAGAAAATTATTGTAATTCATAAAAAGTCTCAAATTACATTAATTTGGGAATTTATAACATCAATTATGTTAATATTTCATTAATAAGATAATTACTGCATCATATTTGTGTCATAAATAAATTAAATTATTTAATGTCTAAAAATTAAAAATAAAATACCATTATGTAGGAAATATGTTTATATTTCTAATGAATATTTATAGTTGAATTTATCTCATGTATAACCCTATATTAAAAATTAGTTACTTATTAAACTTTGATTTTAACTATTTTAACCCTTCTTTAAATAAATTAATAATAAATGTCCTAATCTAATCCAAGTGGGCCTAAATGGTCATATTTTATTCCTAAGGTTTTTTTTGGTCGAATTACACTTATCCAATAGAATTAGGACATGTGTTAGGGTAATAATAATATCATTTTTACCCTTAATTACCCTATTTACTTTTAACCGTGGTAAAAAAAAGTAAAAGGTTACTATTCACCAAAAATTATATTCATCTCATTGAACCACATTTATTTACTAACATCAACAGTGTCTCTTGGATTTTTTAAATTACACTCACAGAAGCGGTAAAATTAAGTTTTATGTAAATTTTCAAATTCACCTAGGAGGTGGGTAAAAGACGGTCAAAAGTTCAATAAAATTTTTATATATCTAAAATTATTATAAAAATAGTCCAATGAATTACATTGAACTTATATAGGTATTATGTATCAATTTTGACCTAAAATAAATTTAAATAAAATAAATAAATATTTAAATAAAAAGTCGGTTTTTAAATAGTAACCCAGTGTTTTCACTATTCATCAAAAATTGAATGTTTCCTGAAAAATACCAAAATTTCACCCTAGGCTAATTTCGATATTCCGAATCCAAAAACGAAGTCCATTTTGAAAAATAAAATTTTCAAAATTTCAAAAAGTATTTATTACTATTCATAATGGCTAGTTTTAATAATATTTTAATAGCATATCGTTGTTTAGTGAAACTCGTTATTGCGTACGATGCAAGCTATCAAGGAAGGTCGCGATTGCGTGTAAAGCAATCCAAGATAGTGTTGTGTGTAGTGAAAGATTCTTTTGATGATTTATATAAAATAAAAACAAAATATTTCTTATTAAAGTCTCGGGTGTTACATTCTACCCCCCTTAAAATGAATTTCGCCCTCAAAATTTTTCACTTTGTAACAAAAAGATGAGGATACCTCTCCCTCATCATATCCTCAAGCTCCCATGTAGCTTATTCTAATCGGTGGTTCCTCCATAAAACTTTCACCAAGAGAGTGGTCTTGTTCCGTAGGACTTTTTCACAACGATCGAGAATCTCTATCGGCTGTTCTTCATTAAAAAGACTTGCTTCAGCGGTACAACTTCTGAGCTGAGTACATGTGAAGAATCTGGTATGTATTTTCTCAGGAGAGATACATGGAACACATCGTGAACTTGAGAGATATTCGGTGGAAGCGTCAATCGATAAGCTACCTTCCCAACACGATCCAGTATTTCAAAAGGACCAATATACCTAGGGCTCAGCTTTTCCTTCTTTCCAAATCTCATTACTCTCTTCCAAGGAGATATTCGTAAGAACACTTTATCACCCACTTCAAACTCTAAGTCTTTTCTTCAATTGTCGGTATAACTTTTTTTTTGACTCTGAGCTGCTCTTATGTGTTGTTGAATATATCGGACCTTTTCTGCCATCTCATCAACAAGATCAGGTCCTAATAGCTTTCTTTCCCCAACTTCATCCCAGCAAGTTGGAGTCCTGCATTTCTTTCCAAAGAGAGCTTCATAAGGAGCCATCTGAATACTGGATTGAAAGCTATTATTATAAGAAAATTCCACCAAAGGTTGGTGTTGATCCCAACCACCTTTGAAATCCATAGAGCAAGCTCTCAACATATCTTCTAGAGTTTTAATTGTCCTCTTAGACTGACCGTCTGTTTGAGGATGATAAGCAGTGCTGAAACTCAACTCTGTATCCGGAGTATGTTGAAGACTTTGCTAGAACATTGAGGTAAACCTCGAATCCCGATCAGATATAATAGAAAGTGGTACTCCATGCAATCTTACCACTTCCTTTACATATATCATAGCAAGATGATCCAGAGAGAAATCCTATCTAATAGCAATGTAGTGTGCAGACTTTGTAAGACGATCAACTATGACCCAGATTGCATTATTGCCTTTGGATGTTTTAGGAAGTCCTGTGACAAAGTCCATAGTGATGTTTTCCCATTTCCATTCGAGTATGGGTAATGGTTGTAACATCCCCTTAGACTTCTGTCTCTCATCTTTAACATGCTTTCAAACCAAGCATCAAGAGACATATTCAGAAAAATCTCTTTTCATGTTATCCCACCAAAAGTACTCTTTCAGGTCCCTATAAATCTTCGTGCTTCCAGGATGAATAGAGAATGAATAACTATGAGCCTCATCCAGCAGATCCTTCTTTAATTCTGGGATGGGAGGAACACAAACCTGATTCCTAAACTTTATTATCCCATCACAATCAAGGTTTAATTCAGGAACATTTCTCACCTTATTTTTTAACTCTACATCTTCTTTCTGTGCCTCTTTAATCTTCACATGTATAGATGGTTGAACATTCATTTGAGAAAGATACGATTTTTCCCCTTTCATTATAATTCCAATATCCATCCTTTTTAAATCCATCAATATTGGATCTTTTGTGATCCTCATCATGGATAAACTGGCATGGTATTATCGACTTAATGCATCTGCCACCTTGTTTGCTTTCCCAGGGTGGTAATGAATTGAGCAGTCGTAATCCTTAATCAGCTCCAACCAACTTCTTTGGTGCATATTCAGCTCCTTTTGTTTGAAAATATACTTTAAAATTTTATGATCAGTATAAATATCACACCTTTCTCCATAAAGATAATGCCTCCAAATCTATAATACAAAGATTACCGCAGCTAACTCCAAATCATAAGTTGGGTAATTTTGCTCATGGATTTTCAACTGTTGTGTGGTATAAGCTTTCACCATATCATTTTTCATGATAACACACCCCAATCCATTCTTGGATGCATCATTATAGATCACAAACCTTTCTCTACTACAAGTAAGTGTGAATATAGGTACACTGGATAACCTTCTTTTCAACTCCTTGAAATTCTCTTCACATTCCTCCGTCCACACGAACTTAACTCCTTTTCGAGTCAACCTGGTGAGTGGATTAGATAATCATGAAAAATATTTCACAAAACGTCGGTAATATCCATCCAAACCAAGAAAACTTTGGATCTCAGTTCCTGTTGTTGGTCTCGACCATCTTTCGATAACCTCTGTTTTTGCTGGATCCATAGATATCCCCTCTTTTGAGATTATGTGACCCAAAAATGAAACTTTTTTAAGCCAAAATTCACACTTGGTAAATTTGGCATAAAGCTTCTCCTTTCTTAGGGTCTTCAATATAATTCTCAAGTGATCTTCATGTTCTTACTTGCTCTTTGAATATACAAGAATATCATCTATAAAGACTACCACAAACAGATCAAGAAAGTCTCTAAAGACTCTATTCATCAGATCCATGAAGATATCAGGGGAATTAGTAAGACCAAATGGAATCACTATAAATTCATAGTGTCCATAACTTGTACGGAATGTCGTCTTTGTTATATCCTCCCTTTTGACCCTTAATTGATGATACCCTGAACGAAGATGAATCTTGGAAAAGTATTGAGCTCCGCGTAGTTGGTCAAATAAGTCATCAATGCGCGGGAGAGGTTATTTGTTCTTGATAGTGATCTTGTTAAGTTATCGATAATCAATGCAGAGTATCATTGATCTATCTTTCTTCTTAACAAACAGAACAGGTGCTCCCCAAGGTGACTCACTAGGGCATATGAATCCCTTATCAAGATTCTCTTGGAGTTGCTTCTTCAATTCCTGCAACTCAATTGGGGCCATTCTATAAGGTGTCTTTGAAATAGGCAAAGCACTCGGTACGAGTTCAATTGAAAACTCAACTTCACGATTTGGTGGAAGACCTAAAAAATCCTCCGGAAAGACATCTTCAAACTCCCGTAAAATGGGAATATTCTTAATCGTGAGTTTCTCACCAACCATTTGAGATAAATAACCTTCATTTAGTGGAATCAAGACCCATAAGTTGGAATAAATTTCCACTGGAAGGTTATGTTCATCCTTGCATCGATAAACGATCATAGATTGATCTAGAATATGAAATGTGACTTCCCTTATTTGTTAATTGATATGAACTCCATATAAAGAAAGTCAATCCATGCCAAGAATCACATCAAATTCCACTGTAGGAAGGATCACAAGATTTTCCGGAAGCACTTTCCCACAAACTTCAATCAGAGAAGAATTATAAACTTTTGATGCGACTGTTGTGCCATTAGGGGTTGTCACAGCTAACTCAACATCTAATTGTTGAGGTAATACAGTGATACCATTAGAAAATTCTTCATAAATAAAGGATTGGGTGGATCCAGAATCAAATAAAACATTTGCTACTTTAGAGTGGATGGTAAGTGTACCTTTTACCACATCGTTATCATACTCCACATCGCTGATAGAAATTGCATGTGACTTTCCTTTGTCATTAGACTTAAGAGTTTGTTGACGTTGATCATCATCAACAACCCTTGGATTAGAGCATTGATTGGAATAATTCTCAATTTCCTTTCACTTGTAACATTGAAGTATAGGAGGTGCACTCTGTGTAGCATTTTCATTGTTCACATCACTAGACATATTCTTCCCATAATTGCGGCATTCAAATGCCCGATGACCTTCCTTTCCACATTTGAAACATTTACTTGTCCCTTTAAGACAACTCCCTCCATGTTTCTTTCAACACTTTGAGCATAAGGGAAAACTCATCTTCTTTTCAGTGTGCCCTTTAGATTTTCCTTTGAATTCCATTTTCCTCTTCTTATCAAACCCATATGACTGATGGGTTACTCCAATATCCATCTCAACATTGAGAGCACATCGAACGATTTCTTCATAGCTATTGAAGTTTCTTATGGATAACACCCTTCAAAGACTTGGTTTTAAGCCACTAAAGAATCAATCGATCTTACTCTCAGGTTGGATAATAATACCAGAATCGTACCTTTCAAGTCTTGTAAAATTTACTTCATAGGTACCAACAGATTCATCATCCTTTTGCTTTAGTTCAAGAAACTCATTCTCCATCTTTGTTCGGAGAATACGAGGGAAGTACTTATTGAAAAATAAGTTCTTGAACTCATCCCATTCCATGGACTCAATTTCATCTCTTGGCATCGTATTCTTTATAAGATTCCACCATTGATCAGCATCACCTTCCAAACGATACACTGCTAAGATGACTTTATCATGTTCAGAACATTGAAGTACCGAAAATATCTTTTCAGTAGTACTGATCCATTGTTCAGCAACTAATGGATCATTAGACACGCTGAATGAAGGTGGATGTTGTCTCATGAAGGATTCAACAGAATGTTGCTCCTTTATTTTCTCGTTTGGAAGTCCTGCATGATTCATAGATTAAGAAAGTTGTGTGAACATGGCTAAAAGATTTTACATTCCAACTCTGATAATGTTTGGTTGCTCAGGGGGACAATCATTGCATTGCCCGTCACATTCCGCATTAACACAGATTCTTCGGGTTCCAGCCATTGACTAAAACCAAGAAGAATAGTGTGAGAAATACTAATTATAATAGGAAAACCACATAATCAAGAATAAAATTTCACACTTAAGTTCGTATCCTAGGTTATTCATGGCCATTTCTAAAACACTAAGATTGTGTTCTATGCTTAGACTTATCATTAGGATTCTTACTAAGGCTTTCACATCCCAGTTTCCAAAGGTTGACAATACCTTTGCTCTGATACCAACTATAATGACCCAAACTTTACATACAATGTTAGTACTTCAAAATTTAAGTACACTTATTACAACATATAACAAAACCAAAAAATGATCGTATAGGTATAGTGTCTTTAGAAACTGGGAAACATAAACAACTGGTTTATAAAGCGTCTACACTGTCTGCCATTTATTTGATCATATCTATAGTCCCTTTTGGCATATCTTACTTAATAACCTTCTTCCTGACCTGGGGAAAGAAAACATACAAAAGGGTGAGCTCAAATGCTCAGTAAGGGTAAAAAAATAAATATCAATCACATCATATTCATAAGAACATAACATTTTGGAAATATTACCCTGAAAAAGATATCATAATTTGATAACATGGGATAAATCATGGCAGTGAAATGTAATCACAATAATCATAACTTAAAACATTAAGCTTTTTGGAATACACACATAATCATAGATAATCATTTCTTATTAGTCAAGACTCGTTTCCAAGACTATCTTAGTGGACAAAGTCCATTTCTGAACCGAGTTCATTCCTCGTTTCAGTCCTATTTCACTGAACCGATTTAACTTGCCGTTCCATCCATGTCTATCTCATCAGATATAAAATATTTACCCAATGCATTGGAGGGAGATATAGTTCCCACCCATCTCATAATTATACCATTCTTATGTGTGCTACAAAATCAAAAATCATACATCATTGCATATCCCATGTAATAAAAATGGGATTCTTAAACATCGTGACATCATAAAACAATTAATATAAGATAAAGGAATTCATAAAAAAATTCCATCAAAACATAATCAAATCAATTTAATAATATGGATAGAAACAAAACCCTTTATTATCTTAGATGGAAAATAATTTTGATAAAACACTTGAACTCCATTCTTGAGGAAAATATCCTTTCTACTTCAAAAACACTTTTCCTTTCTTAACATGTCATACAATTCTAAACTAAAAGAAGTTGATTAAAAATAAACTTGAAAACGTGTAAAGGAAGCTTCTTGGAAATAATGTTTTAAAAATCCATTTGTTCCGTATAAGTTAAAAAAGAATTCTTCTCGTACTTTTGTCAGAAAAGTCAAAAAGTACCTCGTATGAAAAATGACAAAAGATTCCTTTCATATATTTTACTAAAAACTCACCAAAGGGTAAAATTGGATTTAAAAAATTGTATGTGTATTACATATAGAGGAAACATGGATGTGGATGATAAAATACACCCTAGTAAATTCCAAAGTATAAACAATCTCGGATAAAAATGAGATTGTGATATTTCCCTTACCTTAGGTCCGATTTGCTTCGTAAGTGTCCGAACCTCCTGTATAATGATTTAAATAATGTCATTGACTTATTCCAGAATCATACTCATTGTTATGATATCATATATGGTCATATTCTTAGCTTATTATTAGTAATATTTCATTGTTACTTGTTATTCAGGTGTTTATTACTTTTTGTTCTTATGCGTGTTTTGTCGAATAAATTCTTATTCTTATTTTTAGGTTATAGATACCTCATTTCCAGAATGGTATTAGTGTAATATATATCTTATTTATTCACTCAATTCATTTATGTAATCATTATGAAATGAAAATCATGTAGAACGAGTCGCATCACACCGTGGAGACGGTATTCCTTACGTACTCACGAGCGATGATATCGTTCCCATGATTATGGAATTGTATTGGAGTGTATGTATACTATTTCAGAATCAATATCACTTAAAAATAATCATATATATTCAGTATTTACACCATTATACCCATCAAAGTAAGGAAAATAGATTACACCATGGCGTGGAGACGGTATTCCGTATGTACGCACGCGCAGTGATTTCGTTTTCCGTAGGATGGATAGATGGTGAAATAGGGTTGTTTAATACTTATAATAACATATAGGTATATGATTTATACTGATGTTATTAATTAATAATGAAACAACTAAATAATAATAAGTGGAAGAAGAAATAAAGTTGAAAGAATCGGTAACGGATATTACCTCTTCTTTGAAGCGCTTCTTTGAGACCTCTTTTTAGGGCACTAAAATTGGTCTTTGAAGAATACCAGGACCTCTAGGATGTTTTTAGGGAAGTGGATAGGAGAACTTTTTAGGGTTTGGACGATATTGAAGGCTCAAAGTGGTGTGATGAAGAGAGGTAGGAGGTGCCCTTTTATAAGGGAGGAGAGGGGCACCTTTGGAAAAACTAAAAATATTATTTTATTATAAAGCCATATTCGGTTTTAAATAGCTCCAAATTGATTTATTTCAAATATAAGGTGGGGATGGGTCTAAATCGTCTCATATAATAGAATTTGGACAAGTTTAGTTTACTATTTTAACCTTATCATTTAGATTTAACTTTAAGTTAGATAATTTTACTTTTACCGTGTCTTTTTGTGTTCTTACACTATAAGGTTAATAAACATACTATAACAAGCCAAACGAAACCCAAGTTGTTTATTATTAATATATATAACATTATCTTAGTCATTTTTTCCGAACCTTAGATTTTTAGGAATAAAATAAAAATTAATAATATAATATTTGTTTTAAAATCTATTTTATGTCAATTTTGACACTATTCACTAATTGATTTTTTTGAAAATCATAAAATAATTTTTAGTTCGAAAAAAGTTAATTACATAAATAATAACATGTCATATTAACCTAGAAAATTAGTGGTATTCATAAAAAGTCTCAAATTACATTTATTTGGGTATTTATAACATCAATTATGTCAATATTTCATTAATAAGATAATTACTGCATCATCTTTGTGTCGTAAATAAATTAAATTATTTAATGTCTAAAAATTACAAATAAAATACCATTATGTAGAAAATATATTTATATTTCTAATGAATATTTATACTCGAATTTATCTCATTTATAACCCTATATTAAAAATTATTTACTTATTAACTTTGATTTCAACTATTTTAACCCTTCTTTAAATAAATTAATAATAAATGTCCTAATCTAATCCAAGGGGGCCTAAAGGGTCATATTTTATTCCTATGGTTTTTTTTGGTCTAATTACACTTTTCCAATAGAATTAGGAAATGTGTTAGGGTAATAATAATATCATATGTACCCTTAATTACCCTATTTACTTTTAACCGTGGTAAAAAAAGTAAAAAGTTACTATTTACCAAAAATTATTTTCATCTCATTGAACCACATTTTACTTACTAACATCAACCGTGTCTCTTAGATTTTTGAAATTCCACTCACAGAAGTGGTAAAATTAAATTTTATGTAAATTTGCAAATTCTCCTAGGAGGTGGTTAAAGACGGTCAAAAGTTCAATAAAATTTTTATATATCTAAAATTATTATAAAAATACTCCAATGAATTACATTGAAATTATATAGTTATTATGTATCAATTTTGACCTAAAATAAATTTAAATAAAATAAATAATTATTTAAATAAAAATTCGGTTTTTAAATAGTAACCCAGTGTTTTCACTATTCATTAAAAATTGAAAGTTTCCAGAAAAATACCAAAATTTCACCCTAGGCTAATTTCGATATTCTGAATCCAAAAAAGAAGTCCATTTAGAAAAATAAAATTTACAAAATTTCAAAAATTTGGTATTACTATTCATAACAGCTAGTTTTAATAATATTTTAATAGCATATCGTTGTTTAGTGAAACTCGGTATTTCGTACGATGCAAGCTATCAAGGAAGTTCGCGATTGCGTGTAAAGCAATCCAACCTAGTTTTGTGTGTAGTGAAAGATTCCTTTGATGATTTGTATAAAATAAAAACAAAATATTTCTTATAAAAGTCTCGGGTGGTACAACGAGGCCCTATTTTTTATTTATATATGGAGGAATGATTAGAGATGGTGAAGATTTATTTTAGTTATATTTTTTTTTTAAAATAATCATTGTATTTTATTAGATATCATTATATTTTAAGGAGATACTTCATAGTGTTTAGGTTTATTTTCCATAGATTTTGTAAAGTATGAATTTTCATGGGATATGTTCCATGAAATATTCTAAGTCTAGTTCCCTTATTTGAAAACGAAGTAATAACACTAATAAAACATAGTTTCTTTTATATAGGTTAGTTCTAGTATGTGGGGGTTTTGAATCTAGTTTAATAAATTCCATCACTATGCTTCATACCTCTTTCTAGACGAAGATCCTAGTATGTGGAATTTTGAACATGAATTATTTTTAGTCATCCAAATCGAGGTCAAAGTATTCGTGTTTTTAAAATTACTTGGTATGTTGATAGAGATATATGTTATCAATAAGACATAGGTTTAAACCAAGTTTTAAATGAATGAAATTTTGGTGGACTACCAAAATAATATAGGTTTTTCACATCTTCTTTAAAGATGATCTTCTTTTTTTTCATCAATGGTAATTTCAGGTCTATCCAATAGCTTAACAACATTATTTAAATTTACAAAGAATTGGGGTGGACAAGTTATAAACCTGGGTTAAATACATGTTTAAATAGAATGGTCTTGCTCAGATATAAGGAGGATGAAAATAGAATATATTTTAGGAGTCCTTAGATGGAATTTTCCCATGGATTAATTAGGGTCCCCAATATCCCTAGTCAAAATCTGTATCCAACACTTTGATGGTTTTTTGAAAAAACTCCAACCATATTTTCAATTGGAAAAACCATTTCCTATCCATTGAGGTATATATCAATCTAGTTTATAGCATGCTAATCTATATCCCCATAAACTTAGTATCCTCTATTAATGTGTCCAATATAGTGCCATGTTATATTAAAATAATCTTGACCAGTTTCATCTTGAACAAGAAAATAGAGGGAATAAACCATTCTGATTCTTAAAATTAGATGAATTGGGAGGCTGAGGTCAGTGGTATTGAGCTGAGAATTGTTATAAAAACCATGAACTTCCTCAGGATATTCTATCCTAGGACTTAATATAGGGAAGGTAACAATGGTCAAGGTTCATTGAAACGAAGTATGGGGCATGGATGAATGACTGGGGGTGGGGAGCTTCAATATATGGGACTATATATCTTATATCATCCCACATCTTCATAAAAACTCGTGATGGATTTTATGGAGTGGGAAAATAAAATTTTTGAAATAAAACTAGGCCGGGAGTGTGCGAGATTTTTCAGGATGTCTGGTATTAGATATCACCTTCATGTAAGCTGGTAGTTTCCCCACATTCATCTAAACCATTATTGACCTACATCAAAAGGAAGTCTATAATAATATTTTGATAAATGATAAAGAATAAAATTTTATTTTTATGAATTCACAGACTTTCCTCTTCTCATTAGAGGCGTATCGATGTATCGTTTAAGAAAATAGAGATCATAATGTATTGGGTAGTTCACTATAGTGTAATGATATTTCTATAAATATTTATTTTCTTATTTATAGAATCTGTAACCAGCCTATATCCACTGATGATGGGGTGAGACATATGGTAACCCCCCATTTTTATAAGAGAAAATGTTTTTTATACCCAAGGAGATGTAGACCTTATATATAATATTTAAATGGGAGTGGGAATCCTCATTTTGGCATATACATGGATTTTTTAGTGGTAAGGATATGTTGGGGATTTATAGTGAAAAATTTATTCACTCTTGGTTCCATGTCACAGAGGATAATGCACATGAGAATAAGCAGTGTATAATATCAATGAAAGATAGATGTTGGTGTATTTTAAAAGCTTGTAACATGGTTAGACACTAGGTTTTTATTAGTTCCCATGGTTCATAGACTATCCCTTCAAGAAAATTAGGTGTATTGGACCCCCCCACATGGGCTCCAAAAATAAATGTTGATGGTTCATGCATTAATGTAATTATGTGAGGAGGGTGATTTATTTATAATCAGGATGGTTAAACTATATTTTCATTCAGATATTTCCTTATCCAAATTGATTCCCTTACAACATTAGGATATTCCATGTTCAATTGGTTAGAGTTGTGCCACTCCCATGGTATTTTTTGGGATTGGGTTGAAATAGATTCTTTTATTATCCTCAGGTTTATCTAGGAAGATATCCAAACCACTTAGTATATAAGTTATCTTGTTCATAGATGCAGTAAAAAAATTTCAGTATCTGCATGGATTCTTATCACATATAGAGGGAAGGGAATATGGTTTTTGATATCCTGAAATCTTGAGATACTCTAAATATTCCCTATAACAGCATTGATATCATTGGATCCCTTCCCCCGGGTTGTGTTACTCTTTCCAGATATGATTCCTTAGGGATCCATTATTTCATACCCCCTTGACATGTTTGGGCCTCAACCACCTTTTCAATAAAAATTTATTAAAATTGGAGTGGACATAGTTTATTTCTATTATAGAGGTCGTGGACCTCATATGCATGAGTGTATATCCCTCCTTCATAGTCAACGTAGAGTTGTAAGCTAAATTTTATTTATTTTCGTGTATTAGTATCCTCTAATATGGTAGGATCAGCATGGTTCTCAACATTTTAGATTAAAAATTTGAGAAGGGTTGGGTATGGAGAGCCCCATGACCTCCCTTTCCCATAGGGATATAGAGATGAGTGTTGATATAGATATGGTTAAAAACAATTAAAACAAGGTTATATAATAGGATGAATTTAGATGAATGCGACAATGTTTCCAACAACATGGGATCCAGATATTGAGTGAGGTATCGTCTTTAAATTTTTACTTGGGTGTATGATTCATTCAAATTAGGATCTAAATTATCATTTTTTGTACCTTACTTAGTTCAATATCTTTGAATTAAGGTGGAAACACTTCAAATTACCTTATTTCTTACTATACATGTTGGAGGTCAAGTTATCTTGTTTGTTTTATGTAGATATTATGATTTTTTGGGGTAGAATTAATCTTTAAGAGATATCATTTTTTTGTATATAGACATACAATTTCATCCATTTAATGAAGTGATTGTATTTTTTGTAGGATATGATTGATTAAATTAGGAGTAAAGTTATTTTTATTTATTCCAATAGTTTTCATGATGTGTTCAATAATGATAAGTAGAGTCATAGGGGTCAAATATGGGTCAAGATATTATCATCAATAATGACTCAGATTATGTTGATTTCAATTGAGGTTCAACTGGTGGTGTTTTTGAGTCTCATTGAAGAGAAAACTAATGTTTTTCTTAAATATATTGTAATGATACCACTGGACATAAAATTAGGTTTAGTGTATAATTTTAGAAATTCATCTATTTGGTTTTGATGTATCTATATAGGATTATTTCTTTTGAGTTATGGTTCATGTGGATTTATATTGATGATATTTTCTAAAAGTGTTTTATTTGACCCAGTGTGTCTTCATGAGGTGATCTGGTTCTATTTTCAAAGAAGTAGGATTAAAGTATTTGAAAATGTGTTAATAATCTTTACATTAATCGGTTTATAGTGAATAAACACTATCTACTCCAAAGTATTGATGCTTAATTTTATAGTTTATGGGATCTCAATGGTTAATGATGATTAATGTGCATTTAGGGTATCATCATATGAGATATAAAAAAAGATATTCTAATGAATAACTTTAGGTATTATTATGGACACTACAAGTTCAAGGAAATTCCTTTCATTTTCATTAATTCACCCACTATATTCAACAGAGGATGAACTCTATGCTTCCTAAATTCCTAGACCATTTTTTTGTATTATTCCTTAAGGACATCCAAGTGAATTACATTGCTTTGAATGATAATGTTGATAACTTACAATCCATTTCATTTGGTTCTTTAGTGTCATCAGCTATTTAGGAAACTAGCTATGTGTAAATTTTGGATCCCTATGGTTCAGTTAATTGGGAGTGTTGTTTCTCATCAATAAGAAGTTATATATCATTTGAAAATCAAGGAACATACTTATTGGGTAACCCTAAGGAATGTTGTAGAGTTTCATTAATATATTAAGATATTATAAGAGTTTTATGGCCATTTTTTTATATTAAAACTCCTCTAGAACATTTAGTATAAAGGATTTGGACATCATTTTGACCAAATGATATCAACCTACTTTAGAAAATCTGAATGAGACTGTGTTCATTGAAAATTTTCTTCTTTTGTTAGAAAATGATAAAAATTTATGATTTTATATAATAATTTATGAATTGGATTGGGCTTTTTATGATTTAGAATATATAAATAATTCCCTATGGTAATTTAACATTATAACCCCATAATGATAATAATTCTACCAATGATCTAATTATTTCCATGGTTTTCTTAATATGAAGTTTTTTAGACACTATATTATTAGTGTGATCTTTGTGTTATTTGAAAATCACAAGTGCTTGAGATATAGCTTCCCTCAACATGTTTTTAATTTGTGATAATAGGAGTGGATAGAGTTTATATGACTATGAAATTGAGATCTAAAATATACAAGTGAAGGGGAATATTTTTTCTAAATATCAGAGTAGAAATTAATGTGGATATGTTGTTTGTGAGTTATTAAATTCATGGTGAGATATAAAAGAGAATTAAATGTTTTATCTTAATGCAATGGAAGTCAATTATAGATGACATATTTACTGGATGACTGTGGATTCATCATTTGTGTATTATGTAGAAGAATATTGGTTAAGGTATTCATTGGTGGATTGTGTGGTGGGATTTGTTTATTTGTGGTGATTCCCTTGAGGAATAGTTTATGGATGATTGAAATGAAGTGATGTTTTCAGGGAGGCTCTTCATTCTATACTTAGTTTGATAAGTGGTTCTCTATGATATTTATAGATCAATCTTTGTAGTAAATCCTAGTGTAGCTAAGATTTCTCATGCTCTATATAGTTAGCTTTAGTGGGATGGGATGAAGTGGCCAATCATAGAGTTCATGTTCTAGTGACCAGTCTAATAAAAGGTAAAGAATGAATATCATGTTCTAGGGGGTTATTTAGTAGTTATATATAAATTAGGAGAATTGGAAGGACATATAGTTAAATATAATTGCTTTTTTTCTTAAAATAAATGTTTATATGATGCTATTAGCATGATTAGGGATAATTTAATATAGCTAACTCATATTTTAGTAAATTATGAATCGATATCAGTTGATGTTTTGGTGTGGAATGATATGGAGGATATTTTTATTCTTTATGGGGTATGATGGATATCATATATTATCAAAATCCTTGTTTCACATCCTTAGTAATGATGGGTCCCCCATGTTCTTTTGGATCTCAGTTATGCCTCTGTATAGATTTTCATTTGTAGATGGATAACCAAATTGAGTGGACTATATAGATTTATGAACACATGTTTCGCTTATGTGTTCTATATTTTGTAGATATTTGTGTGGATTTAATACTCATGGATGAGTTTTTGTATAATAATATCTATCACTCATTCATTTTTTTGGTCCCATTCTAAGAACTATGTGTTGGTAATTGAAGATATATATATATATATATATATATATTGTTGGACTTAGGTTGGAGAGTCCAAAAATATTGGATTCTCGCAAACAATTATAAGGAACGTGTATATGATTCATAAGTTGATAGAATATGGAAATGGTCAATATAAGTCCTATTTTGATCCTAGGATGAGTCCTTTTGAGTTCAAAATTATATATCATGTACTCTTAAAGGAATCTTCTAGTCATTGGTAGTGAATGTTTGGTAAAAAGATTAATAATTATCCCTAATTCATTGGGACTTTCTAGGTATTATAGTGGATTAGTAAAGTTTTATATTAATATGTGTTTCCTCTAATGATGGAATAGATCTAAAAATTTTTCCACATTTAATTGATTCAGTGGTATCATCGTGATGAATCCAATGTCATTTATTAGGTTTAGTTATATGTTAAAATTGAGGTGATGTTCATGGATCAGACCACTAAGATTAAATACCATTAATAGAATGTGTTTTTGGGATTTTTATTACCTTTTTTCTTGTCCTATGAAAACATGGTGACAAACAAGTGTTTACTTGGAAAGGTGATTCATAGATTAATGCTCAAAATTTTATATTCTTAATGATCAATTTTGTTGAGATGAAGTGGAATAGATTGAGTTTATTGATGTTATGTTAATAATTAAAAATGATTTTTTTTAATTTATTATAGTGATGTACTGGTTGTGATTTTATTATAATGAATTCCCTATTTGAGAGGTATCTTGCTGAGTTTTTGTTTTGTAAACATTTTTTTTCCTTTTTGGGATTTTTTTTATTCTCTTGGGTTAGAATCAGTTCATAAGTACATAATATAAGACCTAAATCTTTTTTAATCCTTTCCATTCAATTTATTAGCTGTTGAGGGAGTCCAAGTATGTTTGGTGTAAATATTGAGGGTTGGGGAAGATGTTTTTCTAGAAAATCGTGGCATTAATATTGGAAAGAAGTAAGATGTTTGTCTTATAGTGTGGGGTTAATTTTATGAGAGTTGGTATTTTCTATATTTAGGTGGTCATTATTAGTTAGATATTGTTTTATTTTTGTGTTGATGTTAATAATTTCAGGAGCTCTTGGTTTATTCTTATATAAGGGTATTTTTTGGAAAAATATCACATAAAGCCTACATATTTAATCTTAAGTGGGATCTATTATGGCATGGTGAGTGTTTCTACAAAGTGAATTTTTGATTTGTTTTCATTTAATATTATATGGGGTTTTATTTAATCTCACATAGGGATTCATTTAACTATTATTATAGGAATTACACTATTAATCCTTGGTTTGTGGGTTCCCTACTTTGGTTATTCTAAGAGCATTTACCTATAGTGCATAAGTTGTGCTGTGAGCTTAGTTTAGGGTGATCAGGTTAAGGGAGAAGGCTATAAATTTATATATTATTTATGGGGTATGAATAATATGGTATGATAACCATTATACCCAATTGAATTCATTATTCTTATCTACGAAATGATTTCATTCTATGAAGAAATGGGAGAGACCCATGGGCTGATTACGACATGATCTTTATATTAGGGATTATTGTAGAATGATAGATACCTATCATTTAGTGATACTATGCTTTCAAGATTTAAATATTAATTCATAGTGTATCATGATTTCATTATATTTATTCCTTCTTCTCTCAAACCCTATCTGGTTGTGGGAGTGTTTTTAAAAAAACTATATCCCTATGATCTATCCGTAGGACTTTTCTTTATAAAATGACTAACTTCAATCCAAGGAATCTATTTTCCTCTTCCTTTATTTTTTATTCTACCATTTATTATTTTCTAATAGTGAATTTTTTATTCTCTTGATTATTTAGATTCTTTACCAATGATAATGGAGGTTTCATAGTGAAATATTTCCTTAGGGTTTGTTGGTTCATCATGTGGTTTCTTTTCAGTGTTCATCATCCTTCATACCACTATATTTGGTTATCATTGAAATTTCATATTAAGGTAAGGGATTTTAGACTTTTCCTATTTTATGTTTTTGTAGGTGTGGAATTATTAGGCATTTTATTTTAATGGGTGAATAGTTTGAATAAACCTAATAAAGATATTAAAAAAAATTAAGGAATTGAAATGGGATTAGTGTTTCACATCATATTATGATTATTATCATGTCATAGGATTATGATATTTCATATATTGTGATACATATTATTACAAGGTTTTCCTTATTATTGTCTAATATTTAATATTTTTATAAACATGATATCAATATAACCATGGTAATATGAATAGATATTGAACATAGAATTTAAAATTGATTAATTAATTTGAAAAACTAATTAATATGACCAAGATTTTCTTGAGAAAAATTATTTTTAATAAATTCCATATGTGAAGAAAGAATATATATATTTTGATAGAAAATAATCCTACTGATAATCAACGGATAGCTTCCAGTATATTAATAAAAGGTTTTATTTGTTGGAATTATTATTGGAAATCAATAATGTTCAATCTTAGCCTCTTTTAGGTTATTGTATATGGTTATGGCCATGATTTAAATTTATTGATTTTCATTATTACAGGAAGTATTAGTTTTTTTATAATATTTATTATCTTTTTTCCCTTACTATTTTTTTTAATCTGGTATGGGTGGTCGATATAGAGAGTATTTAGAAATACGTTAAAGTTTCAAAAGTGGTTTGATTATTTTAATTATGGGATAGTTTGGAAGTTTTTTGATTTAATATTGTGATGGTTGAATCAAGTAAGAAAATTTTATTTGATGTGGTCAGATTATTATTTTATATTGTTCATTCTGTTTATTTTTTGGAATTACTTTCATTGAGTAAGAATTATTTTCTCCCATTTGAAATTATAGAATGGTAAATAAGGAATGTAAAAAATAATTAGAATGGTTTTATGTGTTTTATTGGAAATATTAATATGATATAATTATTAGGTGAATAAATTAATTAAATATGGATGTGAAGGAACATTAATGTAATTAATAGAAGTAACCATGGAATGATAAAAAGATTAATGTAGAAGTAATCATATTAATGAAGTAATTTATGATTTTTTATATTTTTATTATGAATATAATGACAAACTAAAAATTTTACTCATTAGACTAGGTACGTGAATATTAACTCATATGTGATTAAAATATATTATATAATGGTTAGTAAGGGATTAATAATTTTTTTGAGTTAATCATGACGCATCTTATGTTTATATGAGTGATTATTATTAGTTGGTGTAGGAATCTATGATTTTTTAATAAAATGAAATTTACTAATGACGAGACACTAAAATTAGTTAAATTTTTGCAAAAGTATGATAGAATATATTTTACAACAATATATTCCAAAAATATGTTCTAAGTGTTTTGGTAATACATTAGGAAATCTTAATCATTCACTACTTACCCCTTTGTTTTAAAGTTAATCCATTAGATAATTTAACTCTCCAAAAAGTGTGTGATAATGTAATTCTTGTTTGATAGAGTTTCAATAAATTTTTTCCATTGTCCCATTACCTTCCAAGATAAATGATACTCATCATATGTAACTTATTTCATAATAGTAGTGGAATCACACAAAAAAACATACATAATTCCATAATCTTTGTCTTTATATCTCTACCACCTCGATCAATCCCAATATTTCATCATCCAAAGATGGAACAGTTCCATATGGTCCATAAAGATAGTTCATGACAATACAATTATAATCTCTCAAAACTACACCAAAAAAGGAAGGACCTGGGTTCACTCTTAAAGAACCATCATTATTTCATTTGATCCATCCACTAGGTGGTGAGATCCAAAACAATTCCATAGTTACTTAAGAGGAAAAAATTATTTGTGATATCAAATCTTTTTAAGATAGAGAAATCATGAATGGAGTTGTCACAATACCCAATTTCAATTGTGTTTTCATCTTTCACTACGACTTTAATTTGAGTGATGGATGAACAAAGATTTAATTTATCTTGATCATCCCATATACTATTTCAATTATGAAAAATGACATAAATCAGTGTCACACTTTCTACCATAAAAATGTTCCTCATCTCCTGTTAGAAGTTGAGGTTACAACAAGCGTTAACAAATCCAGAACGAAGTCGTCACATGGAAAGGGGGACTCAAACATGTCGAACACTAACTTATTAAGAATAAATTATTGACATATTTCTTGTAATGAGTGCAAAAATTTAATTTTTAGTATAAATAAATTTCAACTGATTGAAGTCAAGCATCAACAGTGAGTTTCAAGTGAGCTAGTCACCATTATAGCATGAATGTGGACAGATAAGCCCGATTTTATTTCTAATTATTTATTCAGCTATATGATTGTCATTTAATACCATTTATTTAAAAAAATTGGAGGTAAAAATACCATTCAAATAGGGTTCCTTAATCAACATGTCTTCTTGATTTAGGAAATCGATGTTCACAATGACATTTATAATTGTCTTAGGGAGACTATATAGGTTATTCATATTCTATTTGATATCAAATTTTTTTGGAAAAAATATTTTTAATAAAAGAAAACATATCAATGAGAGGAATACCTATTGAATTTTCCAGAAAAAAGTTCAAAGAGGAATCCATGTGGACAATTCAGTGAGTATTCAAGGAATTGAAAAAAAACAACATCTTAAAGTCAAGCATGACTGAATAACCCACATAATTCATGTTTAAAAATTTTAATTTTCATAGAAATTTCTATATGAGAAAGGAAAGAGAGTTAGATTTTTCATTTACTAGCCTCTAATTAAAATGGGCTCGTAGAGATTGATTGAATTTTCTCATATTCTTGGTTCTAAGACAACCAAGATCTTAAGGATTACTGCAATGTCTTCAAGACATATCAATGATTCTCATTTTTAAAATAGAACCGCTCAATAAAAAATTTCCAACAAGGGTGTTAATATTTTTAATCATATAAATTTTCCATTCATACTCCATTAAATAATAATAAAACTTATCCATTGTGATGTGTTTAATAATAAAAAATATCCCATTCATTGATAGAAACTTTCTTTCCAAGATGTGAGAAGCCTCTTAACCTGACCCAAGAGATGACTGAAGTGAAACACTCTTGTTTTCTCTATAATAAATAAACTACAGGATAATTTAAGGGTAAATAACCCTTTTTGATTCTGATTTCATTTATGATTCTCATTTTTTAGGATACTAAAATATTATCTCCAAAGTAAGAAAATGATTTCTTCTAGCTGATATTTTGTTCCAAAATATTTTCATAATTAATATGATAATTTTTTATGTTTTGAATGTTCATTTTAAACCCTTTTGTAAAGAGTATAATTTCATAAAATTAAAAAGATTATAGGGGGGAAGAAAGTCCTCTAAATGATTTTTATGTTCCCATTATAAACCATATATAGAAAAATTATACTAAGATAATATTCCACGATAGAAAAGAAAATGGAAGAAATAGGGTCACCTTACCTAACAACTCTAGAGAATGTGAAATAACCCTCAGTATTTCCATGCATATGATCAAAGATTTTATAATGGATTATTAATATTTTAACCCATCTCACAAAGACTTGATCAAATCCAAAACTGGATAGAAACTTACATATAAATCATGAATCCATTATGTTAAATGATTTATTAACATCCAGATTCAATGAAATATTTACTCCCCTGCTATGTTTTATTAGAATAATAAAAAAATTATAAGATGTGATAAATAAATATTATATTTTTTTCTTTTAACAAATCCAAACTAATTCCAAGACATTATTTTTCTAGAAATCATGGAAAGACTATTCAAAATGATTCCAATTATAATTTTATATATGGATTTGAAAAGAGAAACTGACTTAAAATCACTAATCTCATTATCATTCTATATTTTTTGAATTGGAACATAGAATTGGGCATTGGAACCATTTTTAAGAGAGCCACCACTAAAAAAATGAATTACTAATTTACAGGAATCATTTTGAATGATATCACAAAATGAAGAGTAGAAAAAATTTGTGAAACCATCTTTATCCCAAAATCCAAAGGAATAGGAGGATGTATGATATTATCATTAGCATATATTAACCTTGGAATGATTCCCTCCATAATATCAAATTTCATAGTAGGGCCATTAAAAAGATATGTGATGAAGGAGACCACATGATTAGTATAATATTTTCTGTGCTCTAGTATGTGAACCCCATTTTTGAGAAGACAAAAGTTCCTATTGGAATTCCTATCCCTTTGAAGGGAATTGAAAAAAATTGTGTTTCAATCACTATCATTCAATGAATTTGTTTTATAAATATATTTTTGAATAACTTACTTAATATTTTGATGACTACTAGACTTTATTGATGCCTCAACTTCACTAGATAGATCTACATAGAAGACCCTTTTAGTGTATCCATCCTATATGAATTTCAACTTTGATTCAAGATAGGCATAATTCAAGTATAAATAAAAAACATAAGACCTTATTCTTTCATTAATCTTTCTTTGGAGAAATTGTGGCTTTAATATGAATGAAATGGTATTTTGAAGGGATTTCAATGAGTAAAAAACATCTAGAATAAGATTCTTGAAGTCAGGGTGAAGAGCCCTACCATTTTAAAATATCAAAATATAGGGATAGCCTCAATTAATTTTCAGTGAACATCATTAGGATATAATGTTATCTAGAGTTTACTTTTTTCTAAGAAGACACACGATATAGATATATAATAATTTAAATAAGCGTTATTGACAAAATCTATTTCAATTTTGATCACCTCCATTCTCTTTAGAATATTCCTATTATAAGTATACTTAGATACTATAAAATTAACCTACAAAATATTGATATTTTAAATTAAAGATTAAAAATCCCTTGTTGAAATAAAATTATATAGGTTTTATAGATTTTTATTTGGGCTGAGAATCAATTTTAAATAACCATTTAAGAATTATGAAGAATCAATATCTTTGGAGAGGGAATATATTTCCAGCCAGAGGAATATTTTATTCTGGTAATTTTAAAACATATAGATTACTGAGAAAAAAAGTTTTTTTCTAGCATTTTTATAGGAACACATGAAAATATTATTATTTTAACTGAAGATATATGATTCATAAATCCTCTCATGAGCCAAAACCCATACTATTTTAACATCTTCAGGAGTCTTTTTCATACCAGGTAGGTGATAAACACATCTTTTCCTAGAAGAATTTTTTTGGGTGAAGAATATTTTTGGTTCCAACAGACCAATAAAATCATGTTTATGATGTTAAATAAAAATACTTAATGAACTTATAGTCTTAAGATTGGATATACCCTAAGAGTTCAAAAAATTACTTCCATTTTATATGTACTTGGTGGTGAAGTTCACCCTAATTTTCTCATATATATTTTTAAGACTTTATGATTTCTTGGTAACTTCCATTATCATATAAATAGATGCATAAAATTTTTCCTCCTAATTTACTTGAATTTCATCTAGATTTCTAGTGGGCTCTATCACCTTTAAGACTTCTATTTTTCTCATATATATTTTTAAGACTTTATGATTTCTTGGTAACTTCCATTATCATATAAATAGATGCATAAAATTTTTCCTCCTAATTTACATGAATTTAATCTAGATTTCTAGTGGGCCCCTTGTATCTTTATTAGTAGTATGATTATGAATCTCTTATCTTGATTTAAAAAAACCCTTTAATTTATTGAATTTCCATCATGGGTGACTATATCATTGATTTTTCCATTAATATTATCCACCTCATCATTTTTGACCTGTTAATAATCATTCTTCATCTCCTCATTATTTTTGGAGGTAAGTAGATTCATATTTACTTAGATAAATTCAGCACTGGAAGTATGTCATTATCATAAGTATGTGATATTTCCATATTCCTTCCTTTATGAGACACCATAGTATTTCTGGATGGATGGTTTTATTTCTCTTTTTATTCCACAATTTCACCATAAAGGAGTCCAAGATTTTTGTTTGCGACTTGACCTCCACCCATTTTTTGTATTCATTTTTTCCTTATAGGATTACTCTTTTACATCATATGATCTGTATTCTTCTTTTTATTATTGATTATTCTCCTTATTTTGGATCATTATTAGGATTTATTTACATCTTTACCATTTAAATATTGGAAACAACGCGTTTAACAATTTTAAAAACCTCACAGACTGGTAGAAAAATTTTAGGTCCAACCAGAAACATGAATTTATTATCATTTATAATCAAATTTTCCACACCAGGAGGTTTGGAATCCAAGACAACATCAATAAAAATTCTTGAATAAATATCTATGTCTGCATTCATATTGAAAGGTTCAATTTTAAAAGAGTACAAATTCCTGAATCCAAGATGTTGAGAATTTTCGGAGGTTAGAACACCTAAGAGAGCTTAGGAATTCTGACCAAAATGTTTTCCTTAGAATCCCTCTAGTATAGTTTTTTATTCATTACACTCCACCACCCTAGTTATATAATGAAAACCAATTCTCATGCATGGACATTGATTTGGGGTGTCATCCAAATATCTAGTTTTTCAAATATAGATATGAAGAACTACTCCCCCAACCTCACTCTCTCTCATTTAAATTATATGGTATATGTGAATGTTGGGGATATGATGTATTTAAATTATAGGATATTTAATCATATGAGTATAAGTGACTCAAAATTATGATATACAAGTATATTCAAAAAATTAGGGGTTAAGGTATAGCTGGATAGAAATAAACTTTTTATTGATTTTAAACAACCACCGAATACATTGAAACCACATTGCATGATCACAGTGGTCTAAAGTAGTGCAGATCCATAGAATCATTAGTAATAAATTTCATCCCCTAGATATGAAAAGATCCCAAGTTAAAGAAAGAAACCATACTTCGAATCGCGGGTTCCATCGACACCAGAAATTCAGCCACCATATAGCCTTCTCGCCACGTATGAGAGATCTCCATCTGGTTCCCCATTTCCATCTTTCACCTCCTAATAGTATAAACAATATTACAAGGAAAACTACCTTGACCAATAAAATCTTTGTACAGAATCATAGAGTTTTTCTCCACCATATTTGGAATGATCTGGCTTTGTTTTCATACCTCCAGTCCCATAACCAAGGCCAAAGCCTCCACCTGCAGCACATCTCCTCTACCATAGGATGTCGTGAAAGCCGCAAGGACCGACCCCTCCTAATCTCTGACAATGCCACCCTCGTACATCTCCCCAACAAGCAGTGAACCATCTGCATTGAGCTTGAGCCCCTGGATGGGAGCTCACCAGCAAACCCATCGTCCCTGCCCCAAACTACCGGCCTGGTTGTCGTAGCACCAGTTCAGAACATTAGCACTCACAGACGGAGCAGATTGGCACTACGGACTCAGCCTGATCAGATCTAGAAGAATATTTTTCACTTTGAAGAAAATTCTCACCTGAGTTTCTGCCATGTTTTTGTGGCGGTACTCATTTCTGGCTTTCCATATTATCCAGAACCCCACCATTAAGATGATCGACCTTGCTTTCCTCTCAGTTCCCTATGTACCAGCATCCCTAATCCATGAAATTAAGAAGTTATCATGCACCCCATTATACCCATCCCAACCAAAGAAGGTTCCAAAATCCTTCCACACCCCTCTGTCCCATTCACTATCATAGAAGAGGTGTCCCACTGATTCAGATTTGGGCGACCTACAACACCAACACCTGGAAGCCATATTTACTCCCATGCGTTGTAGATTATCATCCGTAGGCAGGGCTTTATTCCTCACATGCCACAGCAGAAAATTAAATTTGGATGGAACCTCCTTGCACCATAGAATCTCCTCCCAAATATCTTCATTAAACATGTCCCTTGTTGAAATATTAAAAACCTTGGTGGAGAAAAAACCTCACGTAGAAGCCGTGAAAATAAGTCTGTCATGATCCTCACTCGTGACTATGTTGCTGAAAATGCCAAGCTGACTCTCATCAAGAATAGCCTATAAAAAACCTAAGATGATGGCTTGCCTCACAAAAGGACAGATATAAAGTGAGATATCCTAGGAACCACAGTTGTCCCACCCCCCAATCCTGCTACCAGAAGTTAATATTCCATCTTCCCACAAGCCATCGAGAGTGATAACACAAGGTCTCCAGGTATGGATGAATCAGTTTCCATATCCTTATAGAATTAATTCTCTAGTTATTCATATTCATTCCATAAATATCCTGCATTAATCTTCCCCAAATAGATCAGCCTTCCGAAGCCTCCCACACAAGATTAGCATGAATCCCTTCCATGGTTACGGGGACACTCCTCAAATTAATGCCCCCTTTAGATAAAGTCCTTTCCATCCATTTCCCCGAAGCTCAGTGATGTTTGTCCTCCATCTGCCCATCCCATATAAAGGACACTATAATCCTCTCTAGGTTAGAAATCACACTCTTTGGGACCTTCAGGGTGGAAATAATGTGCATGGTAATGGAAACTAAGACACTGTTAACAAGAGTTATTTGACCTCCAAAGGATAGAAATCTATTTTTCCAGTTATAGATGCGCCCTATAATTCTACTTATGAGCTTGTCAAAATGATGAACCATGAGGGAGAAAGGACTAACCGGGGCCCTGAGGTACTCCATGGGAAATGAACCTCTTCCCTTACACAAGATATCACCAAATTCCCTCTCTCTCCTCTTCGATATCCTTATGGATGTGAAGAAAAGACTTTTATCTTTGTTAACCACTTGCCCAATCCACTTACAGTATTCTCCTAAGATCCCATTCAGTCCTTGCACTGCCTTATAATACTATTGATAAATAGAATTATGTTATCCGCAAACATCATGTGAGTAATACTCCTTGTGACATTCTTGTTATGATAAGGTCTAATTTTTCGGGTGTTGAGACCCTGATTAATATAGCAGCTGAGATCATTTTGAGAGATAATAAAAAGGATGGGGGATAAGGGATCCCCTTTCCTAAGACCTCAACAAGCCTTGAAGAACCCAAAATTCTTACCCATAAATTTCGTGGCAATCCACGCCGAGCTGAAGTAACATAAAAGAAGATCCCTAGTCCAATTGGATAACCCCATAAAATCCAAAACTATGAGAACAAATCCCCATTCCAACCTATCATAATCCTTGATCATATCTAATTTAACCACAAAATTGCCTCCAAAGGACTTGTTGTTAATTACACTTACCATTTCATGGACCATTCCTATCACGCCCTGAATTGACCTCCCTTTAATAAAACCATGATGATCATAATTCATCCATGCATCCAGGTTAATAACCAGCCTTTTGTTGAGTATACTGTCCAGAATCTTATACGGTATATTACACATACTGATGGGCTGATACTGCTCAATGGACCGAGGATTACACACCTTCAGTAAAAAAACCATCTTTGAAGCACAGGAAATGTGATGCAGATCCCCACCCTGAAAGAAATCATGGACAACATATATCAGATCCCCTTTAACAGTGTCCCAATTCTGCTGGTAAGAGGACCCAGGAAATCCATCAGGCCCTAGTGCGCTATCTGGATTCAAAGGCCAACAAGCCTCCCACACTTCATCCTTATCCTGGGTTATTTTCACTCCCTCATCCATGTACTCCTAAACACTTCTTGGAATTCCCTCAAAAATCTTAGCCATACCTCTCGGGTACCCCCTCACCATCCCAGCATTGGGAGCTTCTAATAAGGAATGTACAACTTCATTGATCATAGACCCTACCTCCTCATGATAATTGGAATGAGATCCATCATCCCTACGAATATTAGGCCTCCGGACATGCCTAAGTTCTCTAATACACACATGGAAGTAGCTGGAGTTTCGGTCCCCCTCATGAATCCATTTAACCCGTGAACGTTCTCTAACCAGTCACTCTTGTTTCAGAAGACAATCAGTGAGATTATCCTTTTTAATTCTAAGCTCTCTAAACAATGAATCATCCCATTTCTACTCCATGTAATCCTCCATGTGTTCCACCTCAAAACTGATCTCAGCCAAGTCTGGATCATGAGCAGGAATCTTCTTTCTCCAGGCATGAATAAGCATTTTGAGTCGCCTTAGCTTATTGTGAAGATTGGTCCAAATGTTCCCCTGACCCTGAAAATCCCAAGCTTCCTTGACCACCTTGGAAAAACCTGGTTCCTCCATCCATGTTCTGGAAAAAATAGCATGATCCTCCCATGAAGACACTCCACTTAAGGACAGGCTGAGCAGAGAATGATCAGAAAGTTAGCGCACCAAATGAACCACTTTGGAATCCGGGAACATAGAATTGCATCTCCGTTCATAAGACACCGATCAAGCCGACAGTAATTGTGACTCCCTCCCCATTGGTTGTTACACCAAGTGAAATTACACCCCTCATATCCCACATCCAGAAGGCCATTCCTTTCTATGAAGGACACAAAATCCTGACTGGCATTCCAGGGTAAAGCACCACCCCCTTTCTTCTCCTCTGGGATTGCAATGATGTTGAAATCCCCTCCAACAACCTAGGGATCATCTCCTGGATTAACACCTTATAAACCAATCCACAAAGACTCTCTGTCCTAAGCATTTCACTTGGCATAAATAAATGAAAAGAGAAACACTTTATCCCCAATGAAAATCTTAGTAGTCAGAAACTGATCTGACGCACTCAGAAGTTCAACATTGATGTGATCCTTCTGAAAAAGCCATATTTGGGAATTCGGGGGATCCCAATGCATAAAACTCTGAACCTTAAGCCTCTGGGAATACTCTTGAATTTTTCTAGGGTCTTGTTTTGGTTCTAGAATAGCCACCAAAGAGACATGCCTATTACTTAATTCATTGCTGATGAAATCTGAATTTTCCCTCGAACCAAGACCACGAGAATTCCATATTAAGGATTTAAACATTGAATTGATCACGCCTGGATTTGGCATCAGAGTCCAGGCCCTTGACATTCTGAGACAAGATTGTAGTGGTACCAGCCCCAATCTTGGATTTAGAATGATTTTTAACACTAGAATGCATCTGCAATGAGAATGCCACAGGAGAATCACCACCTCTGAACAACACCCTGCAAGTGTCTTCTGGAGACACAAAACAATGACCTTACCACCTCCTCTGATCCAACTTGGAAACTGGATGAGAAGGTAGAGAAGAATGAGAAGAGTAAGGTGTTGGTGAGGACGGGGGAGAAGTCACCACTGTTTTCTCCATCTAAGGCAGAAGGAGGAGTCCCCTAGATGAGGATGGCTAAAAGACCTCCTGCTCACTCGAGTCATGTTCCATCACTGATATCTCTGAGATGCAGATTTCCGAAGGAAACCAGGCGAGCATAGGATTTCTGAGAGTCATCCCCATAAGAAGCGGTCCCTCCTATGGGAACTAAACCACTGGATCCCCGCCCACACCTCAAAAGACATGAACCAGATCACCACTAAGGGGAGGACACTCCTCACCATTAGAGAAATGCTTAGAAGAGGAAGCATCTGATATCTTCTCTAGGAGATCATATGCAACACCTTTACCCCAATAGTTTCCCTTGGAATCAGGGATACGCGGATGAGGATGCTGACCCTCGGGCCTCGGAACCTCCAGAGGATTAACGCCCTTCATGGGAGATTTGTGACACACCTGCAGAGAATGCCTAGAAATGTGACAGAAAGAACAGAACCTGGGATAGGCGGGATAAACCAGAGCTTGATGACGATCTGAAATCCCTTCGATCCTGATCACAAGGTGGTCTTGAATTATCTGAGAAAGATCCATCTCAATGCAAATATACATGGATATAAAGTATTATTGGTGGAGGGGTTTTCAGCTCCATGAAAAGACATTAGGGTTATGGTGAATGGTTTAGTTGGAATGTTGGAGCGAGGTACTTCTATAATATATATGTTTTATTATTATGTGTTACCAACTTATATATGATAATTTTGACAAATAATTAGTGGGGATAATAATATAGTTTTCCTGATTTAGGTAATAAATTTATTTCTTTGTTTATTCACTAGGTTTATAATATTCTTCTAAATTTTAATAAGATTATTTGAGGTGGTTTCTACTGGGAATACTTTTATTCTATATAAACAAATATATGAATATATATATATATATATTTATATTTTGTGTGTGTGTATTTTTCAATTCCTTTGGATTGATTTAGTGGCTTAGTAGGGCCTTACTAGCTTGTGGATATTATTCGTGGTTAGTTGTGATCATGGGTTTCTTCATTAGATGTTCTTTTCTATATTATCCATTTTTAGTCTTTCCAAATCTGAAATTACATGAATTATGATTAGTTTATTAATAAAATTGAGTTTATTAGTGGATTAATTATATTTCTTTGAAATTATTATGGTGATACATCCTATATATGAGTTCATTATATACCCTCAATACTAGTTTCTAAAACATTAAATATTGAAGATGGGCTTCAAGGGATCAGTCCTGCATTTACTGCTGACCCAAAAGAGATTATAATTGGGATGGGACGTGAAAAATAATATATTAATAAAGCACTTCCTTCATTTTTTGATATTTTTTATTTTATATTAAAATCATTAACAGTCACTTTGATTGTTTCATCACATTCAATTTTCAATATTATAATATATTTTTCATTTAGTTACTCATCATTCAAGATATTATAGTTTATCAACATTAAGAACCTTATTTAAATAAAAAACAATCATTACAAACTTTGGGTTTTCTTAGTAACCCCAATCATGGGTTATTTAATCAGTACATTAAGAATGAGTTCTTCTATCCACACTTTGAATTTGATTCTAATTTATAATGTCTATGCCTTAAATTCAATCATGTATTTATGACATATAAATATTTTCTATCACATAATGTATATAAATGGAAATATTTCTAATTTACATAATTATGTTATGAATAACATCTAATATTTTTTTATAAAAACCTCTATAATACATAAATACATATATATATATATATATTAAAATTTTACCCTTGATTGATGATTATCATTTTGAGTATTAATTTTATATTAAGAATTGTATGAGAAGGATCACTTGTATAGAGATATAACTAAATACTGATGGTGATATTATATTTGGAGTGACCCTATTGAAATATATAACATAGATTTTTATATACGTGAAATTAGCGTTACATATGTGAAAATTGGATATAGATATGATGAATTGAGGTTGTTAATTATATTTCCAACATGTGAGGTATATAATTTCATACATATATAAATTCATTTGAGTATTTCACATAATTTTAAAAAATTGGGTATGAAATTAATCCTATGGATGGAATTGATTACCCAAGATATAATGTGATGCCTCATATGATGTGTTATGACATAAGTTACTTGACTATATTTCAGATTTTTAAGTGAAATGACATGGTAATATAATTACTTATGATGTAATTATATAATATTTAGTTAAATTAAGAATAGATAAAGTGAGATAATCTATGAAATGTTATGGAATCACACCTTTTATTAAATAACTTTTCGGTACAAATTTCAAAATAGAAAATCTTTTCAGGTTTAGTTTTTTTGAAAAAAGGTACATAATACATGAAAAAATAAAACGTTATTCTAAATAAACTTGAAATATATCATCATCTATAAGTTATATTTACCTCATCTTATTACCCAGGGACATACATCAATGGAAATGGGTGAGCATGAAGCCTAGTAAGGGAATAAACAAGAGACAAATATAACATGAGATCTTGATACATATCAACAAGAACATATGGAATAACGATAATAAACCATAATGATGCATATAATATTAAAAAGAACATGAATCATAGCATATAAATGTGTCTAAAACATTTATATAAGACATAAATAACAACGTCAAAAAGTTTTATCACTAAGTTATCGTAAATAAAAATTACCAAGGTTATTCACCAAGGTATCAGATAACATGTCATCTCTAGAGATTAAATTACTTAACCAATGCACTGAAGAAATATTGAGGAACACACTTCATATTTATTAATTTATTTTGAGAGACATAGATCATAATAAATCATTTCATCAATAACCTTTCGAGAATAAAAAATGAGTTTCTTATAAAAAATCATGGTATACAAAATAGTTTAAAGACATGATTATTACATCATTTTAAACACATGAAAGGATATGTGAGTTTCATATATGTAAATATGAAAATTAAAAAGGATTTTTTAAAATATATTTGAATAAAAAATTAAAATAAAATAGGTTTGGGAATTAAAATAAAAAAGAAAAAGTGAATTACTCATGTAAAAGAGGAAAATTTGAAAAGAAAATTCCACAGCATGACGGGCATAAAACATGGTTTTTTAAAATAGTAAAATGAGAGGGGACAAGGGTCTACCATTCATAAAAGAATATTAATATAATATTGGGATAATTTAAACTGTAAAAAATTAATTTTATTAGCAAGTTTAGCACATATCATAAAAGGACTATTGAATGGAAAAGAGAAGCGATGACTTCCCTTACCTTGAAGAGTTGTTCCTAAACATTGAGGATGAAACCATGGGGGATTGATGAAATTGTGGGGGAGGGATACTCGAGAGAAGAAATCACCAAAACTTCATTGATGATGTATTGGTATTGAATGGAATTGGAGAAATGGGTGCATATTTATAGAAGAAGTGTAGTAATTGTTTAATAATTTCCAAATATAGGTCTTGGTAAAGTAGGTTGTAGAAAATTAAAAACCATTGGCTTACCCATGATTTTTTCTCATGGTATTGAAAATTTGTGTGGAATTTTAAGTTATTTTAATCCACTAGAACTGAAATTAATTTTTAAATACTACTTTTGGCCAGTAAAATTAAATATTATACAATGTAATGTTAAAAAAATTCCATTTTAGAATTTTAGAAAGTAACTTATAGTTATAAAAATTGAATAAAATCTATTAAAACAAATAATATTAATAAAATAAAATATATTTTGGCGTTAATTTTGTTTAATTTAATTATTACATCACTATAACTTAAATGTGATGTCTGAAAATTTATCAAAACCCAAAAACTGTATTTTTTACTATTCACAAAAAAATAAAGTATTTTAGAAAATTATCATAAATTTAACCTAACCTAATTTTGAAATATTTATTTCAAAATTTATATTTTTTATGAGAAAAAAATATCTAAATAAGATAATTTTAATTTTTAAATATAAATATCATTATTTAATAAAAATTGAAAATTTTAAAGAATAATCACATTTCTCACATTTATAAAAAAATTCTAGCCCTTTATAAAATTATTTATACATTTTTATTTAATAAAATTGTTTTAAAATGATATTTTATTAAAATTAATACTTTTAATAATAATATTTTTTATAATTAAAATTTCATATATTATTAATAAAAATAAAATTATATTTTATTGGCATCCAAAAAATAAAATTATCAAATTGATCTCAATTAAACAAGTATTTTTTTAAGAAAGCCTTTTTTAAGTGAAATTGATGGAATAAAAATTTTATATATACAAAATAATTGGCACCTCATAAAACTAATACCTAGATATATAACCCCTTATTACAACCGCATACACCCTATGGGTAATGTGTGAGATGGTTATAGTTTCATGGGGTTCCTTAGCTAACATCCACCGACTGGAAATATCAAATAATTTTAACATCTACCATAGAATATTTCATTCTAGATTCAATTTTTGAAGCTTGAATTTTTCTTGGTCAACTGATAACCCTGGTTAAAATACATCTCCCCCCATGTTCTGAAAATGGGATTCAAATGGAATAACTCTACTAGTTAGGGAAATCAATTCTCATTTTTGTGTCAATTATATTATGTCATTACTATTTATAAACACTAATTATATTGTTAAATTATCAACCAAGGGTTTATTTCCTAAAGTTTATATTGATCAATGGTCATATAATGGTTGAATCCAAACTATAACATTTCCCTTTATACCATATAAAAACAACTTCATTATTAAAGAGACACGGTTTTTTGGTGTAAAATAAAATAACAAACCTTTCCAAGAAACAAATATCATTTAGAAATACTAGGTCATTACGAAGATCAACATTATCCATTTCTCATGATTATTATTGGTGTTAAGGAAAAAATAACTTTGTTAATGGACATTTGGAGGATTAGATCACACAAAACCCCATTTTCGTTTTTTAGTTATAACACATTTTAATATACCAAACTAATTTTAAGATTATGATTGAAATTTATAATTAATAATAATAATAATAAGGGATTATGGGTTTACATATAATTTAATCCTAATTAGTATTTTTAAATAAATTCCATTAGTTGATTTTTAAAAATGTTTCTTTTAATTTTAAAAATTATGATTTATTTTTTTTACACATTTTATAAATGTAATTAATTAATTGTAATTTAAATTTTAAAAAATAATGTGGTCTTATAATATAAATAATGATTTATTTTTATTATTAGGACATTAACATGAGAAAATGTTAAATCCCAAATGTTATTGGGGCTTAATCTTGGAGTAATTTTCTTCTAAGGCTCATTATAGGAGGAAAATGAGTAGAAATACCTAAAGATACCATTTAATAACATTAATTCCCACTTTTAACCCATTTAGTGTCTTTTTATGATTATACTCCTAAGATAATATTTAATTACCTTATTTATATTAATTGTAAGTAATAGAAATGTAGTTTTCACTATAAAAATTGAATGAAAAGATAGTTCTCATTGGTCTCTAGTTTTCCTTATCCAATAAATAGTTCTCTAGTTTCATTTTCTGAGAGATTCTATGAGTTTTTATCATATCAGAAGTTTCATAATGTTATTTTATTTCCATGTATTAGAATTTTCCATTAATTATTCACATCATTCACTTTGATAAGAAGATAATACCACTAAATTGTGGGTCATTAACATTGTCCATGAGTACCAAAGGAGACTTGAACTCATCAATTCAAGTTGGATCTAATTATTTTAAATAATTTAAAAGGTATATTTATTTTATTATTTTATTAATGTTTTTTTATTTATATGTTTTTATCATTGATGGGTTTTATAGTTCATTCTATTTCATAATCTGTATTGGTATCATAATTATAACCATGTAGTGGTATTAAACCCATAGTCGATAAATGAAAAATAAAAACATTAAATTCTATAATAATTTATATATTAATTATGTATTCACATTATTTAAAAATTAATTTTAGAATCACATTAAAAATATTTTGAAAAATTGATGTTGCAATCTATTCACTAAATAATAAGGGTATTGGGGTTCCACTCATGACCTATATGAAATATCATGTTCCATGTAACCTATTACATCAAATCCATTTTTAATTCTATATCATTAAAACTTAAAAAAAATATGTGGTGATTTTTTAATGTATTATGATTAAAAATATTTTTTTCATATGTGATATGAAAGTAAATAAATCTTTTAAAGATGCAATTTAATGTCAATAAAATGTATTTAGTATGTATAAGAAATTCATTATTGAATTATTTTTAGTATAATCATATTGGGTATATATGTGATATATAAAATGATAATATCTTGATGAAATATAAAATAAATTTTAAAACATAAATGTATTATATTCCTTATATTAGGATAAATATCCATCAAGACTATGATTGATTGATTACATGGTTCATTCTCAAATAAGAATTAATAATCGATATTGTGTTAGGATAAATGGTTAATATTTTTATTAATTTAATTTTTTATAAAACTTAATGTTGTATCCATAGGAATAAATACACCCTGGTAGGTTAGAGGATTAGGGGTGGGGTGTATTAGGGAGTCAAGTTTTTGTTATCTTTGATTGTATCTTGTTCTCACATTAGAAGGAACCCTTTGAACTGATAATCCCTTGTAAAATAAAATATCTAGAAATAGAAAAATAATTTTACTTAGACCCATATTATTCTTTGATCAATATTCTGGTCTACTGGAATGAGAATACATCGATGGTGTGTTTATTTACTATGAGATATCACTACTCACTATTGATGATTTAATGTTTTGAGAAAGAAAAAAAATATTCTCAATGTCCACACTCTCTTTCAACCTATCCACCTAATAATTCAATGTAGATTTATAAGGATTTCACTAGATGATGATTAATTTGAATAATTCTTCAAAAATAATAATAATCAAAATAGTATGGGTGTCGTTGTTTCACTTTTTTTCTTCTTTACAAATCTGAATCCCTACTATAAATCGTAATAATAGAAAGTTATATATATTATATTGATGTTCTAATTGATTATATCTCTTAACACAACCATAAATCCTTAAATATTGAGGGTTAAATAATTTAAAGATGTTCTCCATTAATTTTCCACACTGCATCCTTAATTAGGCATTAAAATCATCAATTAATATTTAATTAAAATTTATAATTTCAATACCAATAAAATGAAGTCTAGTATGGATTAAGATTTCATAAAATTCAAGTATTTATTTGATTCCCAATTTGATTTAATTTATTATGGAATGAACATTATTTAAAACTCTCAGGTTACGGAATGATGTACTCAACACTAGTATAATATTCCATTAAAAACTAGATTTAAAAAATATAGGTGGGATATAATATTTAAACCTCTAAAATATATTTCCATGATCTTCTAGAATTACATTGTATATAAGATATTCTATGGTATATGAATTATCTTATCTAGAACTTTTATTGTTTGACTGAGAAACAATGTGATATGAATTAATAATCCATTAAAAAATTGATCTTCACCAATATTAATGGAAATGAATTGTATTATGTATCACTTCTATAGCCCATTATACATTCATTCAGATAACTAATTTCATAGTGATAAGGTGAGTTTCACTATGATGTCCTTATCTATCCGAAATAGATACACACCTAGAATTTATTATATGTTCACTGTGCCATGAATTTCTACATTTTTTTGAACCTATTTCCTTTGGCATGGTTTCATTTTTTTGTAGAAAAAATATATGAATTTAGCTAGTGGGTAATTGTTTTCAGTCATAATCAATAGTTAAAATTAGAGAAAAAGATGACTGATCCCTAGAATCTTAAACGTGACTCTTAAAAATTTAATTTATAATTATATTAAATTTAGATTCTCATCCTCCATAGTAAAATCCATGATAAAATTTCATTACCACTCTTGTTGTGTTGTCATTATTGTGAATAACCAAATTTAGGTTTATTATTAATGTATCCACATGTTTTTTATGAATCTATGAATAATGTTGGGGAAAGTTTGAGTGCTAGAATGAATAAAGAAATCAATTTACATTACTCATTTTTGATAAAAACTGATATCTTTCTCTTGATTCTTTAGAGGAGAAAGAGAGGATTTTTCTATATAGATTGAGATAATTCTAGATGTTGTGTCTTTATTATTTGAACACATCTCAAAGAAACATTATATATTATATAATATACCATTATGGTTAAATAATGACAATTTCATGAAATCCCATATCTATTATTTAATAAATGTTTATTATTATATAATAAATATAATAATAAATATTTTATTATTATATCCCATGACATGTGTTTATTATAATAGTACTTATTTTATAAATAAATTTATTATTATATAAATGATATTATAAAAAATATATCATTTCAATTGGGTATCGAACCATATCCTTATATAATATATTATATTCACTAAACATGTGAATAAATATTAGCCTTAATATTCATGTAAATTATATATTTATTTATTTTATTTTATCCACTAAAGTTACAAATTAATAAATATTTATTTATTTCATTATGAATAAAAAAGAGATAAGATTCATATCATATATTCTAAAATATAATAGTTTATGATTAAACTGACTTAATTAACATTTAATATAATAAATAATATTCCATAAACCAATGAATATATATAATCTTGAATTTTAATTCAATATAATTTAATGATATTATGGTTTCAGTTAATTTTTGACCCTCTTGACCCCATCTATAAGGAAATAGATGAACATACCGGAAAACCATGATTAGTTTCTGACAACATGTTAAGACACCCATTGAGAAAGTAGTTAACATAGTAACTACAATAACCTTAATATGAAGGATATTATATAATAAAATCACCTTTTCAACCAATATGTCAACAAAAAATATGAATACTTGTGTCATAGCCCTATAGGCATGATTTAATATTTATTTGAATTTTCACAACCTACTCATCCATAAAATACAATTTCCATGGATTTCATCACACAGTTCTATTTTAGTCAAAGTGTCGGAGTTACATTTATATAGAATAGAAAAATCATATATTTACCATTAAATTATTTCATAATCACTTATGATTCCCTTAATGCATAATTTTTCATTATGAGAATATGTTATCATGATTTTCATCAATTCATATAAGTGTGAAATTCATGATACACACTATTAATAGTCTCATGTCTAAAAAAAATACCCATGTATGTAGATAAGAATATCCGACCACACATAAAACATGTGGAATTATAGTTGGTGGGTATTTTCACATGAAAAAAGTTTCTTAGAGATCACCAGGTGTGAATTTAGAGAGAATAATCCTCAATAGTAATGTATAATTTGTGTCTCATCAATCATATATATTGACCATATGACGTATATTTTATAGAATATTATCATAACATATTTGTGTTATCATTATATTAAATAAATGACTATAATAATTAAATTAGAGAAATATTATATGGACATTAACATATTTCTTCATTATTTTGAAGAATAATTACATGATAAAAACAAATTTATTTTTATTTTGGTATTCCAAAGTACAAATTATTTTATTTCTGGGGAACCAAATCCAACTGATTCTCACTTTTACCAAATCCAATCATAAAAAAATTATCCACTATCTCTCAAATGATATTCTTGATTTTACCGATTTATACCTTTAGTTAATGGGTCTTCAATATTTTCATTTTTTACTGCTTTTATTAGTTCAAATGTTACAATTTGAGTAAAATATATTATAATATAAATGTTATGAAGTATATGGTTCATTAATTTATATGAAATTGGTTCCTTGGCTAGATCTAGTACTGTAGTGTCATAAAAATAAAAATTAATAACATCTACACTATTAGATACAACAAGAAGATCCCATGTGAAATTTTATTTTCATATTTATTCTTTAGCTACATCTGAAGTCATAATATTTATGGATTCTATCATAGAATCTTCAACCACTGGATTTATAGAAAAATTCTATCTAATAGCTAATCCATTGAGGGAAAACATATATCTTCAATCCAATTTCAGATCATTATAATTATTTTAAAAATAATGATATGTGTATCCCCTAACTATATGTTTCTAATCTCATATAAAAACCAGGAACATATCATTTATATTCCTAAGATAATTTAGAATAATATTTACTATCGACCAATGTGGATCTCATAAATTTGATTGATATCTTCCCACCATACTAATGACATAGGTAATATCATTCCTGGTCTATAACATGATCAAATTATTGATCTAATCACTAATTCATAAGGGATTCTAAGGAATTTTTTTCTCTCTTCATGTTTTCAAGGATTTATATTCTCATTAATAAGTATACCATGCAACACAAAGAATAACACTCTATTGTATTCTCCTATCTTGTGTCTTTTCAATACCTTTCCAATATATACCCAAACATAGTACAAAATACTCTTAAATCTATCCATATAGATATTGATCCCTATATGTTAGGTCCACTAGGCTGAATACCCTGAGAGGGGGGGTGAATCAGGGTATGACTAATTAAAAATTAAAGCCCTTTCTGATCTTGTTTCGCTGTTAAGCAAAACACTCTTCTCTCTCTTTCCTGCTGCACAATATAAACAGAAAGTAAAGCAAGCACAGGACACAACAATTTTACTTGGTTCACCGCTAAGGGCTACGTCCAAGGAGCATACGCCGACAGGTTGCCGGTCGTACCAAGTCCACTAAACTTCACTAGCTGCGGATTACAATGTTCGGGCTAGATCACTTCTATGCCCAGGCTCACTGCCTATACAATGTTTAGGGTCAGCTCACTGCTTTCCCGAGGGTCACTCCCTGTTTCTCTCTCTCTGGCTCACTGCCGGTGGAGAGGATCACCTTCTTCCTCTTCCTAAGCTCACTGCTCTTGGAAGGTATTCACTTACAGTTTATAGACCTGTAGGTCTCTTCATTTTCATGAAGGAATGCATCTTCCTCTGAATGTAGATGCTCTATTGAAGTCCAACTTTCACCCGCAGATGAATCTCACTTTGCACCGGATGTACCGGGAAACCTCAATTTTTACGCGCAACCCTTACGGTATCTTGCGCGCAATTTCTATGATTTGCGCGAAATTCCTTTTTCGCGCAACCTCCAAATATTACGCGCAGCCTCGAAACTGCCTTGCGCGCAATTCACTTATTTTGCGCGAAATCCACTTTTCGCGCAATCTTCCTTTTACGCGCCAACACCAAGTTTTTGCGCAGCCTATGCTTTTCGCGCAATCTGACTTTACGCGCAAACTTTAAGTTTACGCGCAACACACTTGCTAACTTCAATTTCGCGAACCAGAGCTCGGGTATTTTCTATGTCTTGAACTCTACTGAATGGAGGAGGGTCACTTCATATTTATAGGCAAAATCGACCCCGCGCGAAAAACCCTCCTTGAGCGCGTAATCCGCATTGATCTTCCGCGCGGAAACATTTTCCGCGCACTGCTCCATAATTTCGCGCACCTCATGCCTTTGCCATTTTACGAGCTTCGGACCTCGTAACACCTCTTGCGCGAAATACTTCATCCGCTATTTCGCGCACCACTTCAATTTTCCGCGCACGCCTCCAAAATTTCGCGCGCCTCATGCCTTTACCGATTTTCAAGCTTTCGGCCTTGAAACATCTTTTGCGCGAAATACAATTTCGCGCAACCCGCTGTTTTGCGCGCTACACTTCAAGATTTCGCGCAACCCTCTAGTTTTGCACGCCACGCTTAATTTTTCCGCACACCTCCTTCATTTCTCTCTCCTCAACCTTCGCCAACAACATATCACTCCATTTTCCATTGGTGATTTTTAGGCCCAAAAATTTGGCAAACACTGGAAAACGGCGCCACCTTGTACTGCTCTTTTGTACCGCCTCCAGATCATCCTTTCCTTTGTCAAAGTTCTTTGTCAACATGGAATGTCAACAACTTCTCGGGAACTCGACAATTCTCCATGGAAACCTGCTTTGTCAACAAACACAATCAACCCAAAAATGCTGCAATGTTACCTTGAGGGATTTTTGCCCAACACTATAATATAGGATAATTTACGTAAGTCTTCTATGGAGAATAATTAATTTAACCACATCCAATATAACTATAAAAATATTATAACACTACTGGAATTTGTGTTATTTGTGACAGGATCCCGTCGTAAATAAGCCTTAATAATTGGGTCCCTTCACAAATAGCCCGTTGTAGAAAACGGGATCGCAAATACCATTTTTTGCGATGGGCCCTTGGTACCGTCACAAATAGTATTAAAAAATATATATTTAAACTATTTGCGATGGGATCATGTCGCAACAGGTCACGTCGCAAAGAATAACCAAAGTAAAAAAATATATATATTTAATAAAATTTTATTAATGAAAAAATAATATTAATATTATTAAAATAAAAAAAAACAAAAAAAATATTAAAATTCTCAATATTCTCAAAAAATATATAAAATATTCATAAATTATTATTATTATTATTATTATTATTTGTAAAATAAAAAAACATTAAAAAATATAAAACTAAAAATATATTTAATAAAATTATGATTAATGAAAAAATAATATTAATATTATTAAAATAATAAAAACATATTAAAATTATAAATATTCACCAAAAATATAAAAAAATAAAAAAATATTATTATTATTAGTAAAATAAAAAATCATTAAAAAATGTAATAGTAATAATACATAATAAAATATTAAAAATAAAAAAAATTAAATTATGCAATATCCGCACCAATTTAAAAGACAGAAACTGAAAATAGTTCATATTACAGCAAATGTTGAATTCAAATGTTATTTACATAAAAATATCAAGGGGGTCATCTTCTAGAGGAGGTGGAGGAGTTGTAGAAGATGGTGGAGGAAACTCCTCCCCTAAACTACGAGTCAGACGATGCATGTAATCCTTATGCTCGTGATGCTGCCAGTGCCATCGACACATCTCCTCGTCATGATGTTGCTGCTGCAAACGCATCTCTTCATACTGCTTCTGCAAACTCTCTATAAGCTCATCCTAAGTTCATAACTGCTCCTGATATTGTGAGTTAGAAGATGATGCATCTCCATGAGCTCCTCTCGAGATAGACACTAACATTGCAGCAGTGCCATAATAAGTACCAGGAGTCACATAAGAGTCGATACCAACTACTCGGCCCTTCTCAAAGGCATACGGAGTCGCCTGCATCCAGGTCGCCTCATCGAAATAGTGGGCACTTTTCTGATTAGTTGCCTCGTCCTGACTCCCATCCTTTGTCTGAGAGGTCTCAGCCTCATATAACTCCTTCGATTCCAATTTGAAATTTAAATTGTGAAAAAATTATATTTTGTTAATTATCAAATTGAAGAAAAAAATATTAACCATAATCTGACACTCGCGATCACCTATAATCTCTCCAGTGGCTGGATCACTGTACATCCTCTAATAAATTCCATACTCCATAATATCAGGATTCTTGACTTCCTATAAAAATATAAAATAAACTGTTTATATTTGAAGTTATATAAAATATTTAAAAAATGTACTTATCAGATGCTCTCTATGCGTACTGAATGTACGGCTACCAGCTCGATGTGTCACCTTCAGTCTCCCCCGGTTCCGCCAACCCACTGAAGACCTCCTCTAAAATCCACCAACCAACCAGTATAAACAAAATTCATCCCAAATGTGAGATGAAATGTACTCTGTTCAGTGGGTTCTACGCAACTCATCAAAATCTGTCATTATTTCTTTCTTAATGGTCATCATTCTCAAATTGTGCAAAAACTGACAGAAATGGTCACACATAAACGTCTCTCATGCTGCCTGGATAGCATCACAATGCTATCATTAAAGGGATACAATTAACCCAACAAATAATTTCTAATATCATGTTATTAGTAAAATAAATTTAAAAAAAAAATTATCTATTTGCATACCATCCAATGATTGAACATATCGAGCCGCACATCAATGGGAATCTGTTCCCATGTGATCCATGTTTGAGAAAAATAATTATTCAAGATAGCGCTCCCTTGTCCAACGACTACATGCATAAAACTATGAAAAAAAATAAATAATAAAATAATTAGTATACATATAAATAAATTAATGAAGGATAACTTAAATATACATGTTACCATACATCCATGTGTGTGGATCTAAGCCAAGAGGTGGACGTCACTTGGGGATAGGGTCAGTAATCATTAGTTGCACAAGACCGCGCCCCCTCTGCGTAACCCTTGAACCGCGAGTAGGCTGAGGGTCATATGATCCCAAATCTCCCTCATCCAAAGGTATTTCATCCTCCTATAACTCACGAAATAGATCAGGGTCCATCTGAAACACAAAATGACTATTGTTAGCAGATATTTGAAAATAACTATTATATATAGATATATTTTAGTTATGATTATAACCAGAAATTAATTGTGTCAATGTTCACCTTCATCAACATCTTCATATCTGATGATGTCAATGTCTTCATATTTCTCCTCGGCATCATCAATATCCATATGAGTTTCAGTTTAATCATCTCTTGTTATTTCAAATTCATTTGTAACATCATTAACATCTTCATCACCATCGACCCTTAATTGTGGGGTGTCATCATCAATATTCACGTCTCTTTGTGAAAAAGATGGATTTTGAGTAGTCTCTTAAAAAATTTCAATTCCTTCCACTTCAACAGAACCACATTTAGTTTGAGTAAACTAAATTTTCCCGAGATTTCAATTTTATTATGCTCCACTAATCACTCAGGTCTCTTGAAGTAGCGCAGTACTTTGTGTAATAAATTTTATGTGCCTGTTGAGCCAATAAAAATGGTTCATTTACTACAAGAGTACTTTTATATTTAATATCGACGACTCCATGATTCGAATGAACACGCAAGCCTATCTCAGTATCCAACCACCGACATTTAAACATGGTTATGTAATTTTGTCCTAGATAACACAGCTCAATAATTTCATCCAGAATATCATAAAAGTCAACTTCAGTTTCTCTATAATGTGATCCTCTAGAACAAACTGCATTTTTCATTGTTTTTTTATTCTCCATATACATGTGTATGAAATCTAAAACCATTCACCACATATGCATTATAAGATTTAACCATTTTGGATGGTGGGTTACTCAATATACACAATCACTTATGAATTTTATTAGCATGTTAAGATGCCTTAAAATTTGTAAAACAATTATCAATATAATAAATAGTAAACTTAATTGATATTAAACCATCAATAATTTATGTTACCAGTTTTTGAAACCATTGAGAATTTTTTTTTTCTGCATTCTTCAAGAGCGGCTGTTGTGATTTGTGAAAGTTGTCTCTTGATATGATTATCATATAACCTAAAAATAAAATAATTTTACATATTGTAACATAAATTATAGAATAAGTGATAGAAGCACTCATAGTACAAATGATGTCATTTCTTCATAGCTGATTAGAACTTATGTATGAGCTCTGTGATGTTCATCGTCTGAAAGCTATCATTTATGAACTCCACCGAAGCCATGATTTGGATGATTAAAAACTGATAATTGATTGTCTATTTCATCATTAAAATTTATCTCATTCTGTCCCATGTGGTTGTGTTTTGAGGGATATTCATATTCAAAATAATGAGAGCATAAAAAAGTAATTTCCTCTTGAAAATAAGCTTCAGCAATTGATCTTTCAACTGATGCTTTGTTGCATACTTTTTTCTTCAATTTCTGCATGCATCTCTCAATTGGGTACATCCATCAAAACTGTACTGGACCTCCACTTTTAGCTTCATGTGGAAAATGTAATTTCAGATGTTCCATTGAGTCAAAGAAAGCTGGGGAAAATATTTTTTCCAGTTTACATATAATTATAGGAAGATTTTCTTCCAGTTTTCTTAGCGCATCATAATCTGTTGTCACTGCAAAAATGTCTCGAAAAAAATCTGATATTTCTATTATCGAATCCCAAATCATAGAATTCAACAAACCTCTGAATCCAATTAGCATAATTCTTTCCATTATAACATTACAATCTTGACTTTTTAATCCAGTAATATGACAATTATTAACACGTCTACCCAAATTGAAAGTATAGCCATCTGGAAGTCTCAAATATGTAATCCACTAACAAAATAATAAGTGACTCTCTTTGGATAGCGTATAAGCTACTTTTGGCTTTATTAACCTCTATAATCTTACATTTTTAAATAGTTCAAGTTCTGGTGGCCTGCAAATTTGGGCAAGATCTAATCGTGCTTTTACAGTATCTTTGGTCTTACTTGGTGTATCCAAAACTATATGAAATAAATTATCAAAATAGTTCTTCTCAATATGCATGACATCCAACATGTGGCGGACCAACAAATCATACCAATATGGAAGATCCAAAAAAATGCTATGTTTATACAATTATGTTCTTTCCCAAAGCCATGCATTTTCTATGGGTTTACTATTGGCCCAAATGTGATGAGAGGTAATGAAAATATGACTGATTTTAACTCTGTACATGAAATCATTTTTGGAGGTTCATCCCTTTCAATTATGCCTTTTCGGAAATGATATTTGTTCCACCGAAAAGGATGATAGGTTTGAAGAAATCTATAATGACAGTCAAGATGGAAAGGGTTTTTTTCCATTGACGAGCATAAAGGCTTTGTTGTCTTTCAAATAGTAAGGACACGATTATGGACCATGTGTACTCAACCCGGATAACATGCCATATTCCAGAAAGTCACTAAGCGTCCACATCAATGTAGCTTTTAATATGAAATTTTGTTTCACATCAACATCATATGTACTAACACCATTACTCCATAAAACATTTAACTAATCAATCAATGGTTTCAAATAAAGATCAATATTATTTTTTGGATGTTTTAGGATTAGTAAGGTCAAAAAGATGTAGGGCTCATTCAACAACATCCATGGAGGTAAATTTTACCGATTTATAAAGGCATGCCAACATGAATACTGACTACCATAAGAACCAAACGGACAGAGATCATCAGTAGAAAGACCTAATCCCATGTGTCGGGATTTTAAATCAAAAGATGGATATATATGGTCAAAATGTTTCCATGAATCACCATCAGATGGATGATGCAAGCTTTTATCAGTTGAAATATTGGTTTTATGCCATGACATCATTTTCTAAGTGTTCTGAGACATAAATAAAAATTGTATCCTGGGTGTAAGGGGGAAATATCTCAACTATTTTACAGGAATTGATCGAGACTTCCCTAGTTGAGTTTCTTTATACATTGATTTCCTACATGTGGGAAAACTATCCAATGACTCATTTTCACCAGAATATAAGATAAAATAATTTTCAAGTGCATGAATTTTCCGATAACTAAGGCCCATATTACGAACCAACCTCTTGCTCTCGTAGTAATTTGAAGGAAACACATTTTCTTTAGGTAACAGTGTTTTAACCAAAGAAAATATCTGATCAAAACATTTTTTTGAGATTGCATTATCTAATTTAATAGCCATAAATTTTCAACTACTTTTAATTTTATTATCTTGCAACCAGGATATAATTTATCATCAGTAGACCTCAACAACTCATAAAATTCAGATGGTGCCAACTCAGGAGTTAAGTCAATATCATCTTCAGTTTCAGTTTGTTGAACAGATGGACCTACAACATCATGTACTAAATTTCGAAACCGTGATGGATCTAGAATCATGTTATTATTATCTTCTCTGGAACTGCATTAAATATGTTGATACCAAAAAACATAATCTGGTTGAAAACCAAACCGCAAGAGATGTCCCCCAACCTTTTCAAATGTGTCAAATGTTCTCAGGGCACATTTTTTACAAGGAAACTTAATTGTGCCTTATGAAACATATCCTGGTTTTGCTGATGTAAATGATAATAAATCTTCAACACCCTCAATATATACAGGATTTAAACCAGAACCGTTTGGATTTCTGCGCTGATTTATCCAAGCACGATCATCAAATAATGACTTATGTCGACTTCCTTGTTCCATATTTTTCTACAAAATATAAAATCATCACTTTTTTTGAATAATTTGAAATTATAAAAACACTATATGAAAAAAAGATAAATAATTACAAATAATTCTTAATAATTACCATTAATTTTGGACAACACAATTTCCAGTGGATTGACGCCTACTCTTTTGTCCCACAGCTCATTTACAAGCAAATTTCTCTCACCGAAATCACAATGAAGAATATGCTTGGAGAGACGTATATTCATTCTCATGAATAAAAGAATTTATAAGTGTACCTCCGAGCATATTATTCATTGTGATTTCAGTGTGAGAAATATGCAAGTAAATGAGCCATCGGACAAAAGAGCCCCCTTTTAGTCGATGAATTATCTTATGGAAACTATCACCACCTGAAAACATTATGAAATTTTTTTTCCTACGAATGCATATTAAAACTCGTTCATACAAGATTGGATATTCATATGTAGAAGCATAATTTTCATAATTTTTTGAGTCCGTGAAATTTGAAAGAACAGTCATCGAGAAAAAGGAGTGTCGTTAATCAACTGGAAATTATGCCAAGTTATTACAAGTTATTACAATTTATTAAAATTGATATTATTTCTAATTATTCCTAATTATTCCTAATTATTTTTAATTATTACAAATCATTCCTAATTATTCTCAATTATTCCTAATTATTTCTAATTATTCCTAATTATTCCTAATTATTACTAATTATTCTTTTTTAATCATATTTATTCCTAATTATTACTAATTATTCCTATTTATTTTTATTTATTCCTAATTATTCCTAATTATTCCTATTTATTCATATTTATTGTTATTTATTGTTATTTATTCTAATTTATTTCTATTTATTCCTATTTATTCCTATTTATTCCTATTTATTTCTATTTATTCCCAATTATTGTTATTTATTCCAAATTATTGCTATTTATTCACATTTATTTCGAATTATTCCTAATTATTCTTAATTATTCTTAATTATTACTAATTATTTTTATTTATTACTATTTATTACTAATTATTACTATTTATTACTATTAATTTCTATTTATCACTAATTATATCTAATTATTACTATTTATTCCAAATTAATACTATTTATTCCTAATTATTACTATTTATTCCTACTTATTACTATCTATTCATATTTATTACTAATTATTCCTATTAATTAATAATTATTCCTATTAATTACTAATTATTCCTATTTATTACTAATTTTTCTTAATTATTACTAATCATTCCTAATTATTCCTAATTATTCCTAATTATTCCTAATTATTTCTAATTATTCAAAATTATTCCTAATTATTCATAATTATTCCTAATTATTACTAATTATTCCTAATTATTACTAATTATTCCAAATTATTACTAATTATTCCAAATTATTACTAATTATTACTAATTATAACTAATTATTCCTAATTATTCCTAATTATTACTAATTATTCCTAATAATTTCCTATTATTCCTAATTATTCCTAATTATTCCTAATTATTCCTAATTATTCCTATTTTTCCCTAATTATTAAAAATTATTCCTAATTACTACTAATTGTTACTAATTATTACAAATTATTACTAATTATTACTAATTATTACTAATTATTACTAATTATTCCTAATTATTCCTAATTATTCCTAATTATTCATATTTATTTCAAATTATTCCCGTTTTTTTTCTAATTATTCCTATTTATTAATATTTATTCCGATTTATTACTATTTATTACTATTTATTCCTATTTATTAATAATTATTCCTATTTATTACTGATAATTCCTATTAATTGCTAATTATTCATATTTATTACTAATTATTCCTATTTATTACTAATAATTCTTATTTATTACTATTTATTGCTAATTATTCCTAATTATTACTAATTATTACTATTTATTACTAATTATTCTTATTTATTACTAATTTTTACTAATTATTCCTATTTATTACTAATTACTCCTATTTATTTCTAATTATTCATATTTATTACTAATTATTAAAAATTAGTACTAATAATTCCAATTTATTATTACCATTAAATATTGATAACAAAACAATTTAAATTTAATTTAGTTACAACTAATCAAAAATAATTAAAATAAAAATAAACAAATGAAATAAATAATAAAATAAATAAACTATAAATACCTTTAAACATGATCTCCTATTGATGTAGACAGTTTCACAACTTCTTCGTGAAAAAAAAAACTAACTTGCACAAAATTTCACTCTGAAAATAGAGTTCAGAGAGGGAGAGAAAGTGAAAATTTAGAGTAGGAATTGAAAAAACAGATGAGGTTATATATAGATTGGATTAGTGGTGACGGGACTATTTGCGACGGGTAGACCGTCGCAAATAGTACCTTTTACGACGGGACTCGACACAAAAACCTTCGCCCGTATTAATTGTAGTCGACAGTTAAAAGAGTATTTGCAACAAGACCCGTCGCAAAAGGTACCTGCCGACACACTTTTTGCGTCGAGACAACATCCCATCGCAAAAACCTATTTACCACCGCTGGGTATTTGCGATGGGTCCCGTCGCAAATACCCTCCGACTGATGCACTATTTGGGACGGGGGGATTCCCCCGTCGCAAATAACCTTCCCGCGGTTTGGCGTGCAAACTACGCCTAACTTTTTGCTACGGGACCCCAAATCCCTTCACAAATAACCAATTTTTTGCGACGAGGGATTCTTCCTGTCGCAAATAATATCTCGGACGGGCTATTTGCGATAGGAATTAATCCCGTCAGAAATAGCCCGTCGCAAAAAATCTATTTTCCCGTAGTGTAAAATTACCAATTAGTAATATATTAGCGACATAAATTATTAGGAAAGTAATATCATTCCCACTAAACCTCTTATAGATAAAGGTATGACATGCATTCTTTGAAAATGAAAACCCTTTATTTATTCACTAAAATGAGTAATCTATGAACTTGATGCTTATATTAACCCATAAATTGATATTTTAACTTTATTTCCTTATTGAAAACCTTTATTGAGAAAAAAACATTATGGTTGTGACATACAATTATCTTCCAAAAAAAATTCATTATGTAAAGTGGTCTTGAAATCCATTTACCAAATATCATAATAATTTGAAGCTTCTTTGGAAAGTTCAATTATAATTGATTGTTTCATAGTGACTCGTGGAAAGGTTTCTTCATAGTCTATTCCATGAAATTTCATAAAACATTTATCAACTAATACTTACTTATAAGTAATAAATTTACCATTAATCTCTTGTATCTTCTTGAATAACCATTTTCACCCAACAGAATTTACATCAGCTAAAGGATATATAGAAACTCAAACTTGATTTTGATACGTGGAAAAAATTTTAAACATCATATCGTTTTTACAAATTATATATCTTGAGTCATTTACTATTTCCTTATAGGGGAAGGTTAATTATTTTCATCTAATAATGTGTTACCTTATTTAGTGATAAGAACACTATATTTTTATTGTTTTCTTACCTCTACAACACTCTTATATAGTACTTCTATTTCTGGAGGAACAACATTTATTGGGTGATTGGGAATTTTTACCTATTAAAACTCTTATGAATCTTATGATGCAACTTCATCGAACTTTTAATTTATATAACTATATATTTTGGATAAGTGTACCCTTTTAATAAATAAAGAACAATTATAACCTACAAACTTATTATATAAGGGGATGTATTGGTAATATCATTTGTGTTCCTTAGGATATTCTATAAAGTCGTAATTTGTGCCACAAGATTCTAGTTCATTGCTAAAATTAACATTAACAAACATCACACATCACTATACATGAATGTGAAAAAAAATATTATTTCTTTCTATACCCTAACCCAAATAGAATTATATTAGTTTCTTTGATTCGTACTCATTTTTTGTTTGTTTGTGAAAAATTTTAGTATATACACCCACAATGAAAATTGAAGATATAGAAGGAAAATCATCAATCTCCCCATGTTAGACATGGTGAAATTCTTATATTCATGGACACTATTCTACTATTTTGTATAAGTAGAAGTGGGTTTGGATAATATCCTAACTACATTTAGATAATTTGATGTTTTTTATTTAAAATACTCCTGACCACTTTCCGAGTGGTGTTACTCTATTTTCTTTCCAAGTTGATTCTCTATTACACTAATGTATTATTTCAATTTTTGGAAGAATTAATACTTATACCTTGTCTTGAAGATATATCTATATCTAATAAAATCACCATTAATAGCAATTAATCATGAGTATCGACCTCTATATTCCACTGTAAAAAGTCCACACATATTACTATGAACTAATTATAGAATCTTTATGGATTCATCACCTTTCTTATAAAGGGATCCTTGGTCATTTTTTTCTTACAAAGAAGGATGACATATATATAATAATTTCATCAATAAAAAATATAAATACCCTTCATGATATAATTTTTCAGACATATATGGTTTACTTGACCAAGTCAATGATTCCACAACTGACTATGATATGAATCATATGATATTGTTTGTTATTGCCAACGAGCCTGTACCCAAGCGGTATAGGCTCCGGTTTGGCATCCAAAAGACCCAGGATCAAATCCGAGAAGGGAAGAATTTTTTCGGGGTTACTATAGTAGTGATGTAGAATGGCACTCTAGCAGTACTATAACAGCGGTGGTACTGTATCAGCGACGACACTGTAGCGGCAGAGGCACTATAGCAGTGGCGGTACTATAGCAGGTACTATAGCAGTGCATGTATTGTATTAGTACTGTTAACCGAGGGGTCCTTTGGGGAAAAATGGGCTTTCAAGCCTTGTATTCAGGCCACTTGGCCTTGGGCCTTCAGGCTATGTAATGGGTCTCCCTTTACCCAATCTTAAAGAGGTCTTTGCTTTAAATAATAAATTGAGGCTTTGGCCCCAACCTTTTTTCTTGTTTTTTATCAATTTCTAATATTGATGGTTGATATTCTAGTATATAACGATAATTATTCAAATGTGACAATCGATAACATGTTGTCTATTTTTAAAAGCATCATAGTTTATTTATATACATGGAAATAAAACCATCTTTGTATAAACAAGACACGTAAAAGTTGTTCATGGTCATTCTATACACATAATAAAAGAACAATTAAACTAAAACCATTCTTGTTAGAAATGTTATATAATAGTCTCATATAGCTAGTAGAGGGAGTCCCACTGCATTGGTATCTTGAAGATCAATCTAATCTTTAGTGATATTATAGAATCTACTTGTTTCCTATATTTTGATATAAATTCAAGAACCACAATATGTATCTAATACCCAATTAATATAATTTTAATGATTCCACATGATAATTAATATACATCAATCATTCCATTTCTTATTTATTGAGGTATATTTTTTTATCCAGTACGCATCTCACCAAAAAAGATCTACATAAACATTCCTTCTCTTTATCCTCTATTTGGATTTTTCACTTCGTAGATTGAAATTTCAAATATTTAATTATCCTAAAATCCACTTTAGATCTTTTTTCATTTACTTTTGTTTTTTTCACTATAATAACAAAATAATTATTAGGATTAATTTTATTTTCTATATAGATAATCAATGTTTAATGATATAGGGCTGACTTGCCGATATGAGTTAGGTATAAAGTAATAATTATTATTTAGAAACTAGGAAGAAATGTGGAGAGGATGAGGTTCATGTAAAATTCCCAAAGCAGTTAAAATAAAAAAAATATCATAATTCTCATTATAAAAAATTATTTTGACCACTTGGGGTCTGACTTGTACTCTATATATTAACATAAATGTAAAAAATTTCATGGATATTTCATTCCACTCATGTGTTGTTTTATTGAACTAAAGATAATAAAAATGTGATAACCTAGTTTAAGCATCCATATCATCATGAATCTTTTGAATATCGTGTGTCATGGATGACAATATAAGGCATGAAAAATGAAATATTTCATCCATGTGTTTTTAGAATGGATTTTTCTCCACCTTATATGTCTAATTAGAAGGATTAGTAGAAATATGTGACTCCAATACATAAAAAATTCCATTCTTAGCATAAAAAAGTGTGTGAGTTCCTATACCATTCCTAGAATCTATCATTGAAAATGAGACCCTCTTTTCCAAAATTAAATGAATTGATAATATACTTTTTCTTGAGATTACATACAAAAAAATAAAATAGAATATTTAGTAGTTTATTTTGATTATAAATTATGACATTATTAATAATCTAATTAAGTATCCCACTACTTTTTTCCAACCCTAAAATCCTTCTATAATTGATTTTAAATATCACATCAGTTGATTATTCTTGTGTAAAAGATCATAATATCCCTTATCATAACCCAAAATGATATCCTAAAAATCACATGAAGGAATTTAGGTAGGATTATATTACCAACCACATGAACTACTTATTCCTTAATCAGTAGAGTGAACTCCCTAATATGGAAATCTTATACCCAATTTTTCCTCATCACTTTCCTCTAAATTCAATATTGTAGTATATGGATATGAAACATAATGTCAATCTAGTTATATCCAATCATTTTAATAACTGAGACACCTTGATAATTGAATGTTACGTTGACTATGTAAAAAAGACACTTTCGACTATAATTGCATCCTAACATAGTAAATGGAATGAATTTTGATCGCTAATATTTTATGTTGAGGGTTTTTGTTATCTTATATTTAAACATTCTATATTTTATTCTTTAAATTACAGATAATTTTATATATGAAATAAATATTATTTTACCACACCATATTATCTAATTTTTGAATATATATTTTATAGGAATAAGTCATCTCATTTTATTCATTGTTAAAATTATTATGCAGAACATAAATATGTAATCAATTCTACCCATTAAAATAAAATTATATAATTAATGTTATTATATTAAATCATACATACTAATTTATTTATAATTTTTTATCAAATTTAATTATCCATATATATATTATATCATATAAATAAATAAATAACAATGTGATGATAAAATCAAATAGTGTTATAAAATTATTATGGTATTTTTTTTATACAATATAAATAAATAACTACTGTAAATTTACATGAATTAATAAATTATTAAAAAATAATAATAAATTGATTAATTATCTTAAATCCTATAGAAATTAATTTCTATGAGATGTTTTAAGAATCTCATCAATTATATTTATTTAAATAAAATAAAATAAATTCTAACTTCTAAATAATTATGTACATGACATTTACTTGGAGTCCATAAGGATGCAATGTCAATGTAAAATTAAATCACTTTTTGGAATTAAATGTATAAACTGATGTTTGTGTTTTTTACTTCATGGTACATAATATATAGCTCCACACAACATTCCATGACATATATGGTGCCTTTTTAATCATTTCCAGACCATGTTGATTTCATTTTGTGTATAACCATATACAATTCTCTCAAAGTACATGGTTTTTAATTATTGAATGATTTTATGGTACATGGATTGTAATTGATGGTTAAATGTTAGGTCTAAGTATTTATTAAACATAATTTAATAGTTCTTTTTTTGGCCCATATGATCTGTCGAAAATCACTCAGCATGTACCTGGTTGGGAGTAACTTATGACACACGATGTTTATAGAAAGATATATTCCATTTAGTCTATATATCAAGAGTTTTTGGGTTGGTCGTCATGAAAAAACATGTAATGAAACCACATATCAACCCAATGTGTTTGTCATAAATTACATAACTTTTAATTTATGTGGGGTTACATGGTTTCTATATTCTATCTATACACCATGTAGTCCCTATCAATAAGTTTTCAATAAACATTTCATACATCTAATATTGATCCATATGAACTACAATTATTTATGTGTTATGTACCTTAAATGGATTATATATGGTTATCTTGTTTTTAATTTTGGGATACATTAAGTGTTATCCTGTAATGTATCTAGCAAACTTGGCACCACTGAATAACTTATTTGAGCATTATTTTTACATTATTGGTATGTGATTGTCCATATGAACTAAGACTAATGTTATGTCTAGAAAATTTAACTTAAAATGAAAATATGATCATCATAAATAGAAAAAAAATTATTGAAAATGATCATATATTTTATAAATAATTATAAATTTTAATATGACCACTCTAATGCCACTTTATTATTTTGTAGAGAAGAGAATGCATTTCAGTAGTGAGCAATTTTTTATTTTTTTAGAAAATTAATGGATAAATATAATGAACTAGATGAATTATCCTAGAATATCATAAATGGATCACAAAAATATAATTTATACTTAATTTAAATAAAATAATTACCTCATCCATGGAAACCTATTTGATCAAATTTCCACCACCTTTCTCATTGGACTCTATTGTTTTGGAGAAACCAAGAGCAGATTTATCTGGATGTATCCATACATCCTCCATTAATCTTAAAAAAATCTTCTATAAAATCAAGGTGCTTGTAAATAAGAATAAATTTCTTAATACTATTCTTTATTGATCACAACAGTCATACCTTGTTCTCTTTATAGATCCTTGATATGATGAGTAAATTATTTTTTTCTAAAGTTTGATATAATTATAGAGGATGTGTATTTTTTAACACCCAATGAATATACAATATTTTTAATTTTAGAATAAAAATAAATTTTTCTTTGATTCTTTATAAGAAATACCATTTTAATATTTCTCCAGACATAACACTTAGTAAGGTTGTGTTACACGCAAGACCGATTTTTGTTACCTTTTAATGATACACATATTTTGAAACTAAATTTTGGAACTTTTATAAAATTTATATATCAAAATAAAATCCATTTTTTAAAGATTAATTTTAAAATTATCTTAGGGTTAATATTTGGTATTTTTCTAAGTTTTATTTTTGTGGAATAGTGAAAAAATACTGAATTTTAATTGAAAACTACCATTGTTATCTAATTTATTTATAAATATAAATTATATTTTAAATAGGTTTTAAAGTCACATTAGATCAATTTTACGTCGATTAACCCATTTTTTGTGTTTGGAATAAATTTCACACTGAAATTGAATATAAACACATCTCAAACTTTTAAACATGTTTACCTTAAAAACCCTCTTTCTCATCATGTTTGCAGGATAAATTTTAAATTAATTTCTACCAATTTTGTAATTTTAATTTGGAAAAGTGGATTCCATATTTGGATCATCATAATTTATAATTTATAGTAACATCAACTTAGTTTTGTACAAAAAATATAAATGAAAACAATTAAAATTAATTATCAGGATTAAGAGAAAAATTATCTTAACAAGAAACTAAATCTTAAGCATAAAGGTTAAAATGATCTAGACACTTTCCAAAAATACATTTTATACCCATATATCGATCATATACCATCCTGGTTATAATTTTATTTATTAGTGGGATAATATTCCCTGAATGTGATTTATATAATAAGTTAAGTAATGAAAAATACTAAAAACGAACCTTCCTTACATTTAATATTTATAAAGCCTTGAGATGTGAGAAAAAAAATCAAAATTTCAGTTATAAATATCCTTTTTGAAGAAAAATTAGTTATTTTTTTCATAATAATTTATCTTTTTTATGGATGAATTGGTAATTTAAAATGCTTAAGGAATTCCAACGCAATGACTATTTGTTTAAAAATAAAATAAAATAAATGATAATAAAAATATTAAAAGTGAAGAAAATAGAAGTAATTATTATGTTACCTTATTTTTTTAGGTTAATAAGTAATTTTAATTATATTTTTAAATAATATATTTTAATTCCATCCTTGTCTTGATATTTTTAAATTTAAATTAAGTAAATAATGTAAATATTGACATTAATGTTATTTTATAATAAATGATATTTTATTATAAGAATTAAAATTACTAAAAATCATATTTTATTCCAATTTATGTAAATAAATATAAAATATTTCCTATTTGTGGACCAATTTATCTTTTTTAATGAACTTATTGATCACTAAATAGTAAATACATTGTTAGCATGATTCAGGTAAAAGTAATGTATTTAAACGTTACAAGTGCTTGTTTTAAAATTAATTTCCAACACACACTAAAATGATATTTTTTAAATTATAAATAATATTTAGAATTAAATTTTTATATATTTTATAATAATTTGAACATTAATTTACTCTTAATGGGAGAATTATATAGGTTAGAAAACTAGTTACCTAAATAAAAAATCAAAATGGAAAACATAAGGAAACTTAAATACTACAGAACAAAATGATGAAAATGATTTTAGTTTTGTGTGTTGTCAGTTTGGATAGACTATAGTTCCCCTTTAATTCATTATTTTTCCATTATTTTAGCACATTATGTAAGGGATACCTCTTAATAGTGTTTATCACTTTGTCTTTACAAGAATGCAACTCCTCCTCCACAATAAAAAGAAATTCAGTCTTCCCATTTATCACACTTATCAAGACACTTTGGATCATCCAACCCCTTCCAAAATAATATCCCAGAATCCATGCACTCATCCTAGAAGCCTCACATTAGGCAAAAGAAAACCAAGGATTACTTTTGGTATATACCAAAAGGAGTTACACGAAGAAGAGGTAACGTTCTTCGATGAGATATTTTGTTTTATTTCATTGTCCACAAAATAAATAATTTTTATATAATTGTTATATAATTACATAAGTACCCTAAATATAAATATATGTATTTATCTTAAGGTAAAATACTAAAATTTTAAACATTTTAATCAAATGGGATATATAATCATCATTTGTTTGTACGACAGACTACAACCTCACGAACTGATGACGTTTTTTTCCATTACCACCTTTCAAGGTTGGGAATAATGATAGAATTATTATTTATGTATGAAATATATGATATTTATAATATCTTTATGAATCTATATTTTTTTATAACACATACCTTTATTCTTTCCATTTTATAGTAATACGATAACATCATTTTCAGACTTGTGGACTACAGCCTCCTCAAAGTGATGCGATTCGTTCACACATTAAATGGAATTCATTAAGGATGGTTTTAATTAAAATATATTATAAATATGAAATTAACATGATAATGTAATTATAATATACATATATATCATTTATTTTATTTCTTTTAATATGACAAGAAAATGGAAGCAATGTTTATGCATACATATGACCAACCGTCTCAATGAATAGTTTATTCCATTTCCTATTTAAAATATTTATGGATTAATATAAATACATATATTATAAATAAAAATAATATTTAAATATAATTTTACATTATGGGTATTATTAAATCATGATATAATCATTAGTAATAAAAAATAATAAATTGAGACATACTCAGAAAACAAGACAATTAATACCCAAAATAATGAAAATAACAAAAGAATATTAACAAATGTGAAATAATATGTTATAAGGGGATCATATATGATATACTAAATATTAATATAGTTTTCTAAGTTAATAAATTGATTAAAACCATTATACAGTAGGTTAAAGAACATTCAACCAAAAGATGTCTTAAGGTAAGGGTTTTTCATATCACTTTTTACGTATGTGAGATATATTTCTTATTCACCACTTAATTATTTTTGTGTGGTGTATCTGCTACACATTTTTATTTATTATATCATGAATCCTTTTATATTCATGTATTTTATGTTTATAATTTGAATTATCTCATCTAGGGGGTTTTAATTTTAATATTATGAAGTGGTAAAATTTATTTTGAGAGCTTGAATTATTTTTTGATTGTTAAAATTCTATTGAAAGAATAACTTTATTGTAATAATCTTTTATCAAAAATAAAATTCATATTAAAAATAAATCTTATTGAATTATGGATATTATTATTTCTCGAAATTTCTTTTATTTTTACATACGGTGTTTTATTTCAAATTTATTTGATTAATTGGGGAATTGTTGATAAATTTGTATTATTTATTGGCTATAGAATTTTGATGAGAACACACTTTGTTTATTAATTAAATAAATTATTAGATAAATGAGGAATGATTTGGAATGGTATGATATGTGTGGGTCCTAATTATAGATATCTCTTTTATGCATTGATTACTTCTCATGAGATGAATCACTTACTCAAATTAGAGTTGTCAAAACTATCTTGACAATAGATATTGATGGTAAAAATATCATGTTCTAGAGAAACATGACATAAAATAATTAGTAATTTATAATTATTTATAATTTCATTATTATTATTAACTATTATATTTTTTCATTAACATTATCTACAGATGCATTTTATTTTCAATTTATTGATTAAATGACATGTGTTTCAGTTTTCTACCATACCATATTAATTTTTCCTCATCTAGATATTTATATGGAATGTGTGCTTATTTATTTCCCTTAAAATGATGATTTTTCTTATTTTTTCATTATTTATTTCATTTTACATACCCTTACAAATCTTCTGAGATCACCCTTATATTTGTTTCCTTTCCCCAAGATATGATGATGAATTATTGGGATGATTTTAAAGGATGTAGTTTATTTTTCATTGGTATGTGTTATGTTTTATTTTCCATTTCCAATGTAAAATGGGTATCATGAATGCAATATGTTTTTGAAAAACTGGTAAATTTAATGGCCCTTTGGGATTTGACTCCATTTAATCAAGACAGTTTAATAGTGGCACTGACTCTGGGATTCTTAGGTCAGGCACTATATTTGGTATGAGAGGATGTTTAGAAATTCAGTTAACAAGGAGACCAGGGAAAGATCCTTGATATCTAGGTGGATATACCTCTCCTGATATCTATTATTTATCACCCTATATAACTTTATCTTCCTTTATTATTGTGGTTTCCCTATTCTCCATCAATGATGCCCCTTGCGTCGATCTTCACGGTGGGTGGCTATTCGTTTTGTTATTCTCTTTTGTGGTTTTCTTTTAATTTTTTTTATTTCTTCTCCTCACTTTTGGTTATCATTTATATTGTTGTTCCAGGATTCTTGGATGTTTTATATTTATTTATTTTCCCTAAATGTCGCTTTCATGATCTTATCGCCTGAATCTTCATGTAGAAACCCCAAGTTGGTTTTACCCAAAGGTTCTCTAGTTGTTTGGGTTCATTTGGTGTCGATGTACGATGGATATCCAACTAACAAAAAGACCAAAATCTGCTATTACAACCTTTACCATTATACTAGACTCCATATTGGTTCAGTATAAAGAGGTTTGTGGTGGTTTTGGATGGTGTTGGTGTTAAAATTCTATGTATAGGGCATGTCTCGGAAGCGTAGATTTGGTGCTTGGTCTCAATAGTCGTGACTCGTGTTGGTTCTATTATGTTATTAGGTTTTCAATTATTCGATGTTTTTTATTTGGGCCTTCTCGGTTTACTGGTTTTCCTTCTATCATGGTGGTGTAGTTCGGTCTCAAAATATGTTTTTCCTAGTGATGTTTCAGATTATATTATGGTGGATCCTTAGAAAATTTTCTCATATCATTAGTTTTTTAATATTTTTATTATTTAATTTTTCTGGTTTTCATCCATACAATGTTAGAAATTTTTAATGAATGTTTTTTTGTTTGATTACAATGATGTTTTGGTTTTATGGTTCTGGTATTGGCGGTTGAAGTTGTTTCTTTGGTGACTGTAAAGATGGTGGCTATGTCAATGAATTTCTAGTGTGTAAAGAAATTTTTAATTTTTATAGTTCATTAACGTTTTGATGTTTCCTTAACCTTCGATTTTTCTACTAAATATCTTTGATGGTTTCTGAAAATGTTAGGATCTTGTTTGGTTCTCTCGTGATGTTTTTTTCGGGCATGGATGTAGCGGTTCTAGCGATAATGATGTTCAGGTTTCCAATGGGTGGATCCCGAAAGTGTTGTGGATGGAAATGGGTGATTGGGTATGTCGTGGTTTGTGGCTCAAGTAAGTTAGTTCATGATTTCTAGACCAAGGTGGTGGTGTGGCATCCATTTTTTTAATTTAAATTTAGTGAGTTCCTGATAGTTACTATATGACCTTTTCTACTTTTTTTTGAAGTTTGTTTGTGTTGTCTAGTAATTGTTATCTAAAAATTGTACAGTTCTCAATCAACCATAAAGTGGTTTACAGAAAATAAAAAAATATATATTTTTGGAGAGGAGGTTTAGAAGAAACCTTGTAAACTATATTTAGGAAAATATAGACTATCAAATATAATCATTTGATAGACTTTGAGGATAATTATAGAAGAATGTCCCAAAGAAACCATGTTTCTCATTATGAGAATAGCTACACATAAATACTTCAATTTTTGTTATGAATTTCACTAGTTTTGAGATTACACATGATAAGATTTAATCTAGTATATGTAATAATTTATAAACGGTGCCTAATAGAAGGAATGTGAACCAATGTAATGCACATTATCCAAAGTTTAAGAATGATCATTTCTTTCATGGTTTTAAGCCAATCCTCTAAGGGAACTAGTCTTCAAAACATTATCACCAGATGAAAACATAATATCATGTGTTAAATAGATAGATAAATAATTATTTAAGTCTTATGGATTCAAAGGTAAGTAAGAGAAGAATATTATAATAGAGAAAAATATAGATAAATGGAATAAGGGAAATAAATATTTTACCACAAGTGATAATTGTGGAAAGAAACTCCTTGGTAGTTACTTAAAATGAATGGTATATCTCTACAAGTGAGGATAGAAATTCCACCATTCTTGTGACTTCAAGGGAAATAAATTTTTTTCCAATGTACAATGATTAAACATTAAGGAGATGTGACACTATGAAAATCAATGTTCGAAGCATCAAAGTAACATACATCAAAATATTCTAATGGATCATGGTCATGATTATGATACTACCACATATGAAGAGGAAGGATTAATATTCTTATATTTGGATTAAATAATTATTTTAATTGATTGATTTAATAGTTATAAGAATGATGAAATATAAAATGATTGTACAATAGTAATTTTTTGTTAAGTATTTGAAATCATGTGTTGTATGGCCCTCATAAATAAGAAAAATGATTCTGTGACAAGTTGAACTTATTGGAAAACATATAATAAAGGTAAATAAAAGACTTAATATGTTTTTAATGATGAGATAATGATTTTTGGGTAAATATATGATTGTTATGTGTATAGTAAATTGGATATTACTAATGACCTTGGAAATGATTAATGATTTGTTTTTTTAAATGGTTTGAGGTTGCACCTATTTTATTAGAAACAAGTAAAGGAAATGAGTCGAAGAGAGTACAGCAATCAAAGTGAACAAATTTCTTGACCAACAGCTACTTGCCTATCTTTTTCATCAGTCTTTCAGTGAGTTCTCTTTCCTCCTCTTGAAGAACAAGCCTTCCTGGTCTCCCTCGGTCATGCCCCTAACCTCTTTATCTCCCCCTTTTTTAGGGAAGAGACTAAAGCCTTTCCAGTAATTTTTTAGCATCAGTTCTATCATTAGAGTTGTCTTCTTTACTTTTCTAAGGAGATACTCCACATGCAACAAGATTCATCTCCTCTTTATCTTAAATAGATTCAGATAGATCAATAATCTTTTGATGTATCAACTCTTCTGTTGTTCCCAAGAGGGATACATGAAACTTATTGACACCATTGAAATTTTGTTCAAGGAGGGGAGTAAGTTTACCTATAGTAACCTACTCATCCACCATTTTGGGAACAACCAGAGACTTTTTATTTTTATAGGAAACAAAAAAATTATATTTATCCATAAACTATTTTGGGGATGCATGTAAATTTTTAGAAATGACAAGAGAGTTAGATTCTAAAATTTTCTTGCCCTTTATTTCTATTTGAAGATTATATTAAACCATTTTCTCAGCCGTCAAATCATCAGAACTGTTTAATGAAATTTTTTCATTGAAATCATTCAACTCTATGGAAAATATGTCAGCCCAAGATTTTTTTCATGATCTACCCCCTTCTCATCACCTGTGTATTTTTTCACTTCCTTTGGTACATAACCATTCACTCCTTCCAGCCGCTTGTTGTTCTCAGTAGCCTTTTGAGCATATGTGGTATTGTGTTTTTAATTTTTTTTATTCATGTCCCCATAAACAGCAGAAGAAACAAACAATGAAGAACCTGTATGTTGATTGGTCATGACAAATCACTATAAAATTCTTGAAAATTTTTGGCATTTTTCATAAATTATCTTCAACTTAATAATGTCAACCTCTGTTGCAAGAATTACCTTATCCACTAGAGTATAACCTAATTCAACTTCAACCAAGAATCTGGAAAAGTGTCTAAAGATAGCTACTACCATTTCCTTGTCTATTTTTATTAGTATTCCAATAGACATCGCAATATCATATAAAATTTTGGGATGCCACAAAATCAAATTTAAGACATAAACTTTAACCCAAAATTGAGTTGTAGATTTTACCAATTCAAATGGATTGAACTTATTATTCCATTCAAGAAGGTGAATAATTCTTGGTTTCAGGGCAATGGAACCAAACCCCTGTGATTTAATTTTAAGTTATTCTATGGTAACAAACATGTGGAATTATCTTTTTCCTAACGAGACATATTTCAAGAGGAGATGGCCGAAAAAGATGAAATTTGGTCCTTGGGATCCTCATTTTTCAGAGGCCGAGAGCCTTTGGGTAAATATAACGAAGCTATGATAAGAAATTATCCCATTTTGATCCTTTCTAAAACAACATTAGGGTCCGCTTTTATGTGAGCAATGTTTCCTTTACTTTTAATGAAAGAATCAGATGTACCATTAATGAAGGCAAATGAGCGATTGGAAGAGGATCATTCATTAAGATCACCAAGTAGAATCACATCCATATATGGATAAAAGGAAGTCTTTTGGATATGATCATTTACAGTATACTTAAAAATAATAATCGGTTGCTTGAAAAGTCATTAGATCTAAAATGATTGTTTTAATGAAGACCACCGCATCAGACACCACCGCAGTACTCTGCTCAACCTCTGGCTCCAAAACCCCACTAGCCCTCGCAATGATGTTGTCAAAGTCACCAACCTCAGACACCACCGTATAGGTAGTATTCATCCCACCGACTTCCTGGGAGGTCACCATTCCACTAGCCATCTTAGAAACAATATCGGCGACCACCGCTTCAATCACCGAAGCAACATGTCGTGAAACCTGCAGTGCCCACACTCCACAGGTCTTTGCAGAAATTCCACCGGCATCAAGACCACGAACTCGAACACCATCACAAATATTGTAAGAATCAATTCTAGGAAATCCTATTTCACTGCTGGGATAGAGAGAGCAGGAGTCTCGCCTCTCATCCCGCCTCTCTGAGTAATGATTTGTTGACAATGTGGTTAATTCCATCATAGATGGAGTTTACAAAAATCTTGAATTTAAGGAATATATCTAATAATCTATTTTATCTTTATGGAATAAGGAAGCATGCATGTTTTTAATAAAGTTTAATGTAAATTAATGTTGTTACCAAATTAAAAGTTAATACATGAAGAAGATATTTACATGTTTGTTATGTGAGTATTAAGTGAAACTTCATGTTGTTTTAATTTTGGAAATTCAGTGACCTTTATTTTAAAGTGTTGGATCATAATTTTTGAAAAATTTAACAAGTAATATAATGGGTTATGTTGAAATTTATACAAGTTTTTAGATATTGATGTATTACTCTACCCAATGGTGGGAATTATGTTATGAGATGAAGTAGAAATAGTTCAAGGAACAACCAAGGAATAAGAGTATGCTTATAAAATAGAAATGTATCAAGTAATTACATTTCATTAAATTATTATAGAGTAAAGGTATAAAGACCTTACTTTTATTTCATTTTTATTACTTAATTTTAATGATAAAAAATATAAAAGAGTTTCACAATTAGGATAAAAAGGTTTAGTGTATTGGGAAAATTAAAACCATTAAAAACATATACATAATAAAGAGTAAACATTGTTTAATTCCTTCTTCTAATGATTTTTATTGGCCATCAGGTAATCCTTAGTATCATTATTTTCTTGATTATATACATAAAAAGAAGGGGTGAGATAAAATCCTAGCAAGAGGATGAATAAGAGATATGAAACACGGGTGGGATTGAACATAATCACCATAAAATAATAAATGTATCATACTCATAATCATGAGAGGAATAATTAGATAAAGGAATGGAATGTAGAAATAGATAAAAATCAAAAATTGTTCCTTAGTGGTGAACGACCACACATAGTTGTGAACAAAGATAGCATCATATTCATGCATAACAGATGTGCATCATCAAAAAATAATAATTTTGAACAAAGATAGAATCATGTTCATACAGTTTGAAAATTATCTCATGGGATAAATCACATTACAAAATTCATTGGAGCACTATATAATAGTCCTATCACACCATTCACATCATAAAATTTATATAATCACACATGCCACATAAAATATATAACAATATTTTACTTATAATAACCCATCAAAAGAAAACAGGTTTCATGAGAATTTCATAAATCATACTTTCATGGATAAAAATTGAAGTTCCCAAAATAAAAATAGAATAGAATACTTAGTATAATAATCATCAATCTTGAGTGAAGAAGAAACAATATCAAGAGAAGAAAAACATGTGTTTTTAGATGGAAAAGTTATTTTGGAAAAATATTTCACTTTTTAATAAAACAAGGTTGGAAGCATTTATATCCCAGAATAGAAAATAGTGTAAAAAGAAATGATATTTAAGAAAAATTAAAGGAACATCTATAATAAAAACGAAGTGAAAAAGGAAAACCCAAAGAAACAGAGTTGGGTTCGGGAATCCCCTTACCTAATGTCCATAACGATTTCTTCACTTTAATATCATAGATAATCAAATTGGATTCATTAATTAAAAAATATAGAAAATATTTACAAGTATTTGATTTATTATAATTTTTTTTAGTTTATTTTTGTCCATTTTGATGAGTTATAGTGTTCAATTTCATTGCCTAAAGTGTTTGTTTTCTTGGTTTTTATGATCTGTTCACTTGTTTGCATGAATATAAGTTCGGGTAGAATGGGGATAATATATCAGAATTGATATTATTTGTTATTAATGAAATTAAGTAAGTTTAATTGGTCTTATATATCATTTTTTCATATAGTATGAGGATGAATCATTAGATAAAATTTTAATGATAATCATTTATATTAATTTGGCAGGTTTTCGGTCATAACAAACTCAATTTTTATTATTATATAATATTATGTATATAAGTCTGTTCGAGAAAATAAAAAAAAATAAAAAAAATTTAAATTATTTTCAAACCATTATAATTTTTTTATAACAATACTTGAAGGTGTTAGGGAAAAATTAAAATACATAATCCATGGTGGTGGTAAATTGACACACCATAGACGATATTTTCATTTTTAAAATAAAATGAATAGGGAATAGATTTGAAGATGATTTATTCCATTTACATAATAAAAGTAAATTATATAAAATTTAATGGATTTATAATTCCACTTTTATAATTAGAGGTGAGGATAGGATAATAAAAAAATTAAAATTGAAAAGAAATTAAAAGAAAAAGAAATAGGATTTTACCTCTTGGTTTTATCCTCCTTGAGAACCTCCTTAGAGAAAAGGGTTTGGTATTTTGATAGTACCACGAGATCATGGAAATAGGGGAGGGTCTTGTTAATATTATTGGGAAGAACATGGGCAATATTCAAGGATTTGTAGGTGTGAGGAGATGATGCAGTGAGGGTGGTATTAATAGGGGATGAGAGGGGTGTTTTCTCATTATTTCATTCAAATATTTATTATTTTGGATCAAGACTATGAATAGTTTGAAAATAATCAATAAATATATTTAAATAATTATGGAGAGTTTTTTATTTTGGTCTTAAAGCATCGTTACATCAACAATGACTAAAAAATTCATCTATGTTTCTTCTATCATGAATTTTCGTATTTTACAATTCACAAAAAAAAATAATGTATTTTAGAAAAATCCCAAAAATTCACCCTAACAATTTTTTGACGGGTGCAATCCAAAAATGAAATGAATTTTTTGAAAATAATTTTATAAATATTTTAAATTTAATTTTTAATGAAAATCATCATTTACTTGGAAAATGATGATTTTAAAATTATAACTGATTTTATAACAATTTGAAAATTTAATTATTTTTTCACAAAAAAAAATATTATAATCATAAGGCAGAAAAATGTTAGTTTATGGATATATTTTATGAAAATAAATTTTATTTTAAATAATTATATTAATTATTAAATTAAAAATAAATGTTTCTATTTTCAAAAAATTACAACACATAATTAATAATTTTTAAAATATTAATTTACTTACAAAATGACATAATTATATGATATTATCATTTATAATATGCCTAAATTTTATTTATACTTTCATATAGATGTGGTTACTATTATTTTGGTATAATTACTATTCTTAATGGGTATGTTACTACTCCAAGGGCCATGTTACTATTCCACCAGGAAAGGTTCCTTAATTTGAAGAAATACCTTTTTTTCATTCATTAATCATTTATAAATTTTTTATTGTATTCTAAAAGTGATTTTATGTCTTTTATACTATATGAAATAATTATAAAAAGTTAATTTATATTATTAAAAAAATTCATTACTGAAATAATTCCCCAACATTAGAAAAAGGGTTTAAAAAAATTATCATATCATCATCATTTTTTATGATATCAATGACCTTTATTCACACCTATAGTGTACGGCTTTGTGGTTAAAAAATTTCTCATTAATGTGTTCTCTCACTCTCCATCAGAACTTGATACTTAGATTTCCCTTTCAAGTCTAAGTTTTCAATTATTTTCTTCTATTTGAAAGCCTATATTTTTGTTAACCATCAAATTTAAGTTTCCTTTTTATTAAGAAGTTTTTTTGTTAACCCTATTTATTATATGGGTTTTTTAACAATTTTATTTTAAAATATCTAACCCTTGATTATTGAGATAAAGTTTAAATAGAAATGGAATAATTGATTTAAGATGGGTAGAATGTAACACCATATTACATTAAAATAATTTCATTTTTGAATAAAATTATTTTTTTGTAGCTTACTTTATACACAACACCATGTTAATCATACACCACACACAACACTAAATTATCTTTCATTACATAAAAGACCGAGTTTTGCCTCCTTTTAATGGAAAACCTATTTTAAAATTTAATTTTGAAACTCTTATAAATTTATATTTTAAAATAAACTTTATTTTTATAATCAAATCATTAAAATTATCTTAGGTTGAATTTTTGGTATATTTCCATGAAGTTTCATGTTTTGAAAAATAGTGAAAAAATACCAAATTTTAATTTAAAATTACTTTTTCCATGAATTTATTTATAAGGATAAATTGTATTTTAAATTGGTTTTAAAGGAAAATTAAATCAAATTTACATCAATTAATACAATTTAGGTCATTATAATGAATTTCACATTGAAATTGGATATAAACAAATCTCAAAATTTTGAACATTTTTAACTTAAAAACCCATTTTCTCATCTCGTCCGCGTGATTAATTTTAAATTAATTTCTACCACTAATGTGATTGGAAGTTGGAAAAAAAAAGATTAAATATTTGCAATAATAATAATTTATATTTCTTAATTTGGTTAACTTAATTTTTGAATAAAAATATTATTGATTATTATTAAAATGAATTATAGTGATTAAGAGAAAAATAGCCTAAGAAGGGACTAAATCTTAAACTAAAGGGAAAAATGACTTAGAAACATGTAAAAAATCCATTGGATTTCCATATTTCAACCGTATCCTATCTTGGTTCTAATTTTATGAGTTAGTGGTATAATATTCCATGAATGTGATCTATATAATAAGTTAAGTAAGGAAAAAAGAATGAAAATGAACCTTCCTTACATTTAACATTTATAATTACTTGAGATATAAAAAATCATATTTTTAGTTATACATATCATTTTGAAAGGTAAATAAGTTATTTGAATAATAATGTTTTATCATTAATTTTTAGGGCAGAATTAGTTAGGTAAAATTCTTAAGAAACACTAACATAATGATTACTTAATTAACAATAAAATAAAATAAATGATAATAAAAATATTAAAACTGCAAAAAAATGAATGAATTATTGGGTTACCTTATTTTTTAGATGAATAAGTCTTTTTTTACAGATTTTAACTTAATATATTTTAATTCCATCATTATTTTTATATTTATAAATTCAAATTTAGTAAATAATGTCAATATTGACATTAATGTTATTTTATAATAGATAATATTTTTTTAAAGAATTAAAATTACTAAACAAAAAAATTAAATTGATTTTTAAATATTAATAAATATATAATATAGTCTATTTATGTACAAATTTATCTTTTATAATGAACATATTGGCCCAGAAATACTAAAATCATTATTTTCATGATTCTGGTTAAAATAGTGTTTTTTCGCGTTACATGCGCTTATATTAAAATTAATCTCAAACATACATTAGAGTTATTTTTTTTAAATTATGTATAATATTTAGAAATAAATGGGTATACATTTTAAAATAATTCTTTCATTAATTTAGTCTTAATGGATGAATTACATAGGTTTGAAAACTAGTTACCTAAATGAAAACTAAAATGGAAAAAATAAGAAAAATTAAAGAATAAGGGAAAATGAGGAAAAAGATTTTATTTTTTTTGGGAATGAGTTTTTATCGACCATAATTTCCATTTTACCCATTATTTTTCCTTTTTGTAAGAACATGTCTGCACCAAAACGAGGGAAGGTACAACAAACTGCTATACCCTTTATTCTTCAAGTTGAATGAGAGATTGTGTAACTTGAGTCCCTCGTTAAATAGGCCCCTGTGTGGAAACTAGCACCAAGGGTATAATATCTCTTATAATATAGAGGGCATGACCCTTTTTATAGAATAAGATGGAGAGATAAGATGGTAAATCCCAGAAAAATCCAAAAAAACTGAACGTAAAAGTAAATCCAAAAATCCATTCCCATTTGCATGTTCAAGAATAAACTGATACAATGTACAAGAAAACCCTAGAGGTAGTACCAAAAGAAAGAAAAATAGCAACGACAACTCCTAAATCCTGAGCTAGTAAGGTCCAAAATGGTCCCCAAAGTTTTCTTGGAAACCTGGAAGTAGTTTTATATTAATAGGGTGAGTTTATAGGTACACATAGTAGGGAAAACCAAAAGCTCTCATGCACAAGTGGGGAGGTAATCTAATGCCCTATGAGAAAAGAGGTAACAAAAACACCTAGCAAGGAAACTATCCACCCAGCCTCACCAAGGCACACTCCCTAAATAATACAAGTCAGGTAAATTAATAGTTATAACACATCGATATTGGGGTACCCCACACTGCTTTACCACTAGTTATTTAGGACATCCTATGCATCAGATCTCCCCCACAAGTTCTACTACGGTCCCAGTATCACCCCAAAAACAAACTTATGGGGAATCACAACCATGTATCCCACCCGCAGACACCAGGGCCACCAAAAACACACATAACCACACCTAAAAACACTTGGTTCACAAAAACCACACATAACCACACCTGCAGACACCTGGTCGAGAATAACCTACACCACGCCAGAAGACACCTGATCCTCATCCTAAAGACACTTGGGAAACAAACCTGCTCGCACACATCCGGTCCAACCACAACAATACACCCTTCCTGAAGAGTCTTGCACCAAAATAAACCTTAGACCATCACAGACTACCTGAAGAATCTTGAGCTACATGGGAGAGGGAGAAGAAATGAGCTAATAACCAGCCACTCATAAGAATGTTAAAAAAACACCCTCCCCATGAAAATGGGGTGTTCAGAACGAATTTCTCAACATGGGTGGGGTGTATATAAGAAAAAAAAGAACTAAACTTTATACATATAAGTAATAAATCACTCATCCCAACCTAAGGGTTTCAAAACAAACAACCAGCTGTATACAACCACTCTTGTTGATATCCCTATATTTACAAGTACACAACAATCACAACCAAAGAACAACCCATTTATGGAAAATAATTCCCCCATTGTTCTCATTCTTGTTATCATGTTCTTGTGATCCCATTTAAAACACACTTCCACGACTGGAAAATTACCATAAATAACCACAAGCCAAAACAATAACTAATGGAAAATGACCAAGCATGAATTTAAGCATTCAAACTCGGTTCTCTTGTTAAGTAAATACATCAAAAGGGATCTGTGAGATCCCTCAAAGTACTGGAACCAAACAAAGACCCAAAATTCTAACTCCACATGCCCTTATATTCAAAAACCAATAACTTCTCAACTATAGATTACATTACCCTCTATGTAACCCCACAAGGAATCAAATAGAGAAACCATACATATCACTAGAAACACTAAAAATAAGTTTTTAGATTTAGACTACACTATTCATTATGTTCCTTCCTTCTGTTTAGTTAAACGGGGTGATTACACAAGGATTCTCATTTATCAGGATTCCATTTAATCAAGAAAGTTTACATGATCAACCAGTTTCTATGTTATAGTCATTCAATCACCAGATTATTCAGAAAAATATAGCTTCATTAGTGCACAGTAAAGGACAACCAACTACCACGATTTTTAGAGGACGTAAGCCCATACAATTCACAAAATAAAAAAGAAAAAAAAGTATAACACAACAACATCATCAACTGTCCCAACCCTTTATTATTCACCAGTATGTTTATTATCTTATTTAATTTGGTTTCATATATGGCCTAGGGGAACATTATCACACCCACCCCACATGATGCATAATAAAGAGAGAGAAAGGAAAAAACCTACCTGGATGATCACAGATCAAATTTTTCTCCTTGCGCCAAGAACTAGGGATGGCATGACTTATAGAAAAAGAATACTCCAAGGATGAGAGGGAAGGGATCCAATACAGGGCATGACTCTTCGTTGGAGGAATTCTTGAGTAACACTAAGGGAAATGAAATGGTATAAGGAAGAGAGGATCTCAACTTAAGAAGAGGCCAGATCCTAAAATCGGGGAGATGATTTCAAAGTACTTAAAATTAGGATCATGGATCCACCATGTTCCTTAGTGTTTTCACACATTGGGATTAATTTATATTTAGTAATTTTCATTTTAGATGGTGTAGAAAATGACTGTTAGTTAATAGATTTCCTTTAAATAGAGAAAAATGTAACTGGGGAAAAACTGGGAAACACAGAAATCTGGAAAATGAAGAAAAGGGTGTGACATGTAACACATTTTGGTAAATCAAGGGTCACCCAAATCTTGGTGGTTTAGAAAAAATTTGGGACAATAAATATCTTTGAAAGGGGGATTAAATTACTTTTACGTCAAAAGATATGTTACTGGGGAGAAACTAGAAAGTCCTGGAGGAACTGGAAATGACTCATCGATGGGTGAGTCATTGTTGCCCTATCACCGTTGCCAGGGAACCATCACCTTGGCACCATCGACCTGGTACCATTGCGCTGGCACCGTCTCCCGAGAACCATTGCCTTGGAACTTGTGCTGATTGGTGCCACCGATGGCCCATCGGTGCCACCGATGTCGATCGGTGCCACTGTTCGTTCGACCTGAAATTTGGAAAACTTCTTAATGAGTCATTGATGGTCTCCATGATATCATAAACACCCGAATTTGACAAATTGATGGACCGGTAAGGTCTGATCCATTACATCATATACCTCTCAATTTATTCTCATTATCGAGAATTCAAGAGAAAACCCAAAGGAAAGATAGAGGTCCGAACAACCACCTTGTAAGATACCTCTTAGGGACAAAAAAACCTAGAGTTGTTCGAAAGTCGGACTAACCTTAACATCTAGGGACATATTTCTCACATCTTTCTCCTGAAAAACTACTGAAACACTGAGTAACCACACAAACACAAGAAGCCACACCTCTTAGTCATATGGATTAGGGAGTCCCTTTCTCCATGTCAAGATACTATGCACTTTGGGCAGCACTGACTCACCCAAACGAGTTTAATCATATCCACATTAATGTGTCTTGATTAGGTATTAGTTTCCCCCCTCCCCATAGTCAGTACTTCTCACAAAAAACAGAGAATAAAGAAATAACTTTTCATACAGTAAGAAAGTTTAACAGTTCATCAAAAGCAAGGCACAAAGAAAACATGAGATCAAAACTCAAAATAGATTTGGGTAATGATCCATCCATAAAGAACCTTATTCTTACGATCCTTGATTCTCACTGGTCTCTCTATGAACATCGCATCATCCTTAACATCCAACTCTCCCCAGTTGAGGATGTGGGAGTAATCGTGTATATACCGACGGAGCTGAGATACATGCAAGATTTTGCGGATCCTCTCCAGTAGCAGTGGTAACTCTAGCTGATACGCCACCTCGCCGACTCATCTCAGCACCTCTAAGTGTCTGATGATCCTATGAGAAGTTTTACTCCCCCTTCCGAAACTCCATTGTCCACACTGAGGTGTAACCATTAAGAACATTTGGTCCCCAACCTCAAACTCCAAGGGTCTCCTCCTATGATCAACATTCTACTTCTACCAGTCATGATCCACCTTCATCCTCTCATGCAAAAGATTAACCATCTCTGTTGTTCTTTATACCACCTTTAGGCCAATAACACCTACCTCCCTATCCTCTATAAAACACATAGGTGAACAAAAATATAACACTTACAAATCTTCGAACGAAGATTCCAGTGGTATAGTGATAGATATTTTTGTAGGAAAACTCTACCAGAGGTAAGTGTCATGTCCATGATGCTATGAAGTCCCTAACACATGCTCACATCATATCCTCCAAAGTTTGGATGGTCATCTCTATCTGCCCATCCGTCTATGGGTGGAAAGCAGTGCTAAGGCATATCTGGGTGTTGAAAGCATGCTTTAATCCCTTCCAAACTCATGAAGTAAAGAGTGTATATTGATCCAAAAATATGGTTCTGGGAACTCTGTGCAGCCACACAACTTCACCCACGTACTTTTGTTCCAAGGAATCCATTGTGCTCCACTCCTGAATTGCTAAGAAATGAGCCTATATTTTCAAACGGTCCACCATTATTGAGATGGAATCATAGACTCCCTTATCTCTAGGTATTATTATGAGGATCGAGACGTCATCCCACTTCCACTTGAGAATATCTAAGTGCTGAAATAAACCATCAGGAACAGAGTGTTCAGCCTTCACCTACTTACACAAGAGGCACTTTCCCCTAAACTCTACCACTACCCACTTCACTTCGGGCTACCAAAACTAACCTCTCATGCCCCGATACATTTTTAAAAATACTAGGTGTACCTCTATGGGTGATTTATGTAACTCACCGAGAACCCACTCGTGCACTACCACCAGGACAAATAGCTTCCCACAGAACAGCATCTGATTCTGACCATCCTCTGACCATCCTTCCAGAGCATCACCCTGGTTAGCACAATCAAACATCACTTTATCCTCTTTGTCTTTCCACTAAGACTCCTACACCTGCCGTAATAATGAATATTTCATTGTAATATGAAATAGAGAACCTCTACCATCCTCCATACTCATGCCCAGATGTAAAGCATCCAACTCCTCCATTTCATTACAAGCATCTTCTGACTCTGAAACCACATCCTTATGTGACTTCCTGATCAAGAAATCCACCACCACATTCTCCTTTCCTTAGGTTTAGGAGATCTTGAAGTCATAGTCCTAAAGAAACTCTATCCACCTCTACAGCTGCAATTTTAGGTCTCACTGGGAGAAGACGTACCTCAAGATTTTGTGATCTGCGAAGAACAAAAAGTTCTCCTTGATAAGGTAATGTCGCCACAACTTCAGTGTGAACACCACTACTGCAATTTCTAGGTTGTGGGTGGAATATTTACATTCGTGAGGAAGTAACTTCCAAGACCCATAAGAGATCACTATCCTCTACTACATCAGCACGCACCCCATGTCTGGACTAAAAGCATCACAAAACACTTCATACGTTACCCCTTCCTTGGGAAACCTTATCATTGGGGCACTAACCAGTTTTCCATTCTGATAACTAAAAGATTTCTAGAACTATTAACTCAATACTAAAGCCTGGTCTTTCCTGTTCAAGGTCGTCAAAGGCGTTGCAACTTGAGATAAGTTGGGAAAAAAACTTTGGTAGTAACTTACCAGTCCTAGGAAACTACAGACCTCTGCCATGTTATTTAGTGATTCCCAAGAAACAACCACCTAGACCTTTGATGGTTCCACTGCTATACCCTGATGGGGAACCATGTGTCCAAGGAAGTTCACCTATCATATCCAGAACATGAACTTGGACATCTTCCCATAGAACTGGTGGTGTTAGAGGACCTCCAAAACTATCCTCAAATGCTCGGTGTGAACCTCCTTTGATTTTGAGTATATCGGGATGTCATCGATGAAAACAACCACGAATCAGTCCAGATACTCATAGAAAATGGAGTTCATGAGACCCATGAACACCTCTGGTGTGTTATTAAAGGTGAACGTCATGACCAAAAAATCAAAGTGTCCATATCTTCACCTGAAACTAGTCTTTGATATGTCACCCTCCTTCACCCTCAACTGGTGATATCCAAACTACAGGTCGATCTTATAGAACCAACCTTCCCCCTTAAACTATTCAAAAATGTCGTCGATCCTCTAGAGGGGTAATAGTTCTTGAATGTCACTTGATTCAGTATTTAGTATTCTATGCGTAGCCTGAGACCAATATCTCCGTTCTTTGAAAACAATACTAGATCACCCCATGGAAACACGTTTGGTTGGATAAAACCCTTATTTATCAAGTCATCATCTGGAATCCACAACTCCCGCAAATCAAAAGGTGACATACGATAGGGAGCCATTGAAATCAGATGATCATCATGTTGTATTTATATTCCGAACTCAACACCATGTCTTGGAGGTAGAGTCACAACCTATTCGGGGAAGACATCCAGGAACTCACTGAAAATCCTCAGAACTTCTACCATCTCTGCATCTACTAATCCCACTAACAACTTAGCTAACAAGGAAATATGGGGCTCCACCGGCCAGCTGCCACCATGGCATCCATGCTCACCAAAGAAAGATACACACTAGACACCCATATCTGAGAACAATAACCTTCTCCAGAAGAAGTAGATAACAACGTGCATAGAAAATGTCCAGTTGATGCATTGATGAAAATGTATGGATGAATTTGTAGAAGAAAGAGATCCCCACTAGACTGATACGGCCCCAACATCAGCCTATATCTCTGACAAACATCAAATAGGTTGGTCTAACCTCCAACTGGTGTGCTCAACATCAGGGGCATGTAAAGTCTCTCTACTTCTAGACCCAAGGCATGGGATAGACTGGGTGAAACAAATGAGTACGAAGCTCTTTAATCAAATAAGGAACATGCAAGAGTGATAAACAAACTGATCGTACCTCATACGACCTCTGACCCTACCATATTTTCTTCCTCTATGGCGTGAAACTTCCCACGCCTAGATCTTATCCCCATCATCTATCTACCGGCTCCCCAATACCACCATGGTCAGGGTCCCTGAGGAGTTCCCAGAGGTCGGCCTCGTCCAGAACCATCCTCCCTCGGTGGAGTGGGAACTCGCTGCCTTTATTGCTTCTACTGCTGGGGAAAAGGTATGGCTAGAAACTGGTGCTACTGAGGTGGGCGTTGAACCTGCCCACCCCCATTGTACTACACTCAGTCTAGTCACTAGTTCCAAATGTTTCCAAGGTTGCCACAGGTAAATCACCTAGTTCCTAGGCTCGTGGAGAAATAGAGAGGACCAAGAAATCGGAACTGGAACTGCTGAGGCCTACTCCCCGCTGATCAAATCCTATAAGGTCCTGATGTTGTTGTCCTACAACTAATAACCTTCCCTTTTGATGAGCTCAACTGGATCCCCTCTCATGGAACACCTCTTAGTGTGTGCATCATCTCCACCACTTCAGCCTTCTGCTGAACCTCCATGTACGTTGGTAGAGTGAAGGGAGTAACTACATACTGAATAGAAGGTTGAAGTGCCTCCTCTAAGTGTCTTTCCCACAACACCTCATTCGAAAAGAGGTTAGGAGAGAAAATAAGGAGATCCTTGAACTTGATCCACAACTCAATAACTGAAATACTCCCTTACTTAAGGGAGAGCAGCTCTTGCCTCTTTTCAGACTTTATCATGGATGAAAGGAATTCCACCCAGAACTCCTTCCCAAAGTCAGCCCATGAAACCTCAGTTCCCTTCTTCACCCTGAGATAAAGCATCCACCACTGAAACACTTATCCCCATATCTGGTTCATAGATAGAGGAACCCAGTACTCTTCTGAAGCCCAAATCAAGCTGAAATAAATCACCAGCTCCTCGAGCCAGCTCTCTATCTCCATGTCTGAGATGTTTCCCTCATACTTCTTGAGGGTTTTCTGCTTAAAGGAATGAAGAGTCTTATGGTACTAGTCATTCTATTACACTCGATCATCCATCTACTATTCGACCAAATCCCCCTATTGGTCCTCGATCACCCACACTACTCATGGATGTCATCCGGGTGACATTACTGCATGGTAAACGAGGAATGCCTAAGACAGACAAGTGTAAAAGATTTCCATTAAATTTTGTTTAGAATTTTTATTTATTTTAAATTCCAAAAACACCCAAGACACATAATAACACAAGTAATTATGATGAATGTACCTTTCCTAGGTTTTTTACCCTTTAATATTTGTATCCTCACTTCATCATCTGATAGATTCATATTCCTTGCATCAGATCACAGGGGGGGCTAAAATCTCATTTCCTATCCTGTCTTCCCAAGAATATTTCACACACCAAGATTTCCTAACATTTTTTCCCTACCATACCATGAAATAATAACTATTACTAACCCCAAACTAAATCCTATCTCTAAACCATCACCTCTGATACCACTATGTCATTACCCACCTTCACCAAGATGAGGGAAGGGACAAAAAACTGCCAGACCCTTCCTTATTCAAGTTGAAGGATAGATAGTGACCCCTGAGTCCCACCTTCAATAGGACCTAGAGTGGGGACTTTCCCCAAGGGTGTAGTATCTCAGGTAATATGGAATGAATTACCCTTTTACAGAAAAATATCGGGAGACAAGATGGTAAATCCCAAACAACTCCAAAAAACTGAAAGTAAATGTAAAGCCAAAAATACATTCCCATATTCATGTTCATGAATAAATTGATACAATGTAAAATAAAACTCTATAGAAAGTATCAAAAGAAATAAAAACAGCAACAAAAACACCTGAATCCTGAGCTAGTAAGGTCTGTCATGGCCCTCAAAGTCCTATTGGAAACCTGAAGGTAGTTTTATATATAGAGGGTGAGTATACATGTATACTCGGTAAGGAAAACCAAAAGCTCTCATAAACAATGGGGGAGGAAATATAATGCCCTATGAGAAAATTGGTAACAAAAACACCTTGCATGGAAACTATCCACCCAGCCTCACCAAGGTACACTCCCCAAATAACGCAATTTAGGTAATGTAATAATAATAACACATCATTATTTGGGTACCCCACACTGCTTTCCCACTGGTTATTTCGGACATCCTATCCATCAGACCCCCCCCCCCTCACAAGTTCCATTGCATTCCCACTTCCATGCCAACAACAACCTTATGGGACATCGCAACCATGCATACCACTCGTAGACACATGGGCCACCACAACCACACATAACCACACCAGCAGACACGTGGGTAACAACAACCACACATAACCATGCCCACAAACACTTGGACTATATGAACCACACATAACCACGCCTGCAAAAAACTGGGCCAGAACATCCACTTCCGCACCTGAAGACACTTGGAACTCATCTCGAATGCACTTGGGAAACAAAACTACCCGCACATACCTAGGCCAAACACCACAACACACCATTCCTAAAGAGTCTTGGTCCATAATGAACCTTAGGCCATCACAGCCTGCCCGAAGAATCTTGGGCTACCTGGGAGAGGGAGCAGAAACGTGCTAATAACCATCCCCTCATAATAATGTTGGAAAAAACACCCTCCCTCGTGAAATGGGGGTGTTCAACATGAAGTTTTCAATAGGGGTGGGTGCACATAAGAAACAGAAGAACTAAACTTTGTACATATAGGTAATCAATCACTCATCCCAACCTATGGTTTTCGAAACAAATAACCATTCGTACACAACCACTTTTGATTCTATCCATACATGCACAATTAAATAACTACCACAACCAAAGAACAACTCATTTCTAGAAAAAAAATTCCCCCATTTTACCCATTATTCTTATCATGTTCAAGTGATTCTATTTAAGAAACTCCTCCACTACCATGAAATTAACAGGAATAAACACAAGCCAAAACAACAACTGAAGTAAAATGGACAAGTCAGCCTTTAGTCATTCACACTTGGTACTCTTGTTAAGAAACAACATTAAAAGGGATTTGTGAGATTCCTCGATGTACTGGAACCAAAGAAAGCCCCAACATACCAGCTCTACATGGTCTCAGATTCACAAACCAACAAATTCTCAACCAGAGATCCTATTCCCCTCTATTTCACCCCACAGGGCATCAAACATATCACCCATACATATCACTAGAAACAAATAATATAAGTTTTTAGATTTATCCAAGACCATTCATTAAGTTCCTTCCTTCCATTTGGTTAATCGGTGCGATCACACAAGGATTCTCATTCATCGGGAATCCATTTAATCAACCATGATTAAATGATTAACCATTATCCATGTTATAGTCATTCAATCACAAGATTATCCCAAAAAACATTGTCTTATTAGTGCATAATAAATGACTCCCAATGACAATGATTTTCAGTGGAGATAAGCCCATACAATTCACAACATAAAAAGAACAAAAGTATAACAAATCAATGTCATCAACTTTCCCACCCCTTTATTATTTACCAGTCTTTTTATTATATTTGTTAATGTTTTTTTCATCTTCATCCCAGGGGGACATCATCACACCCACGCTGCATGATGCATAGTAAAAAGATACGAAGTAAAAAACCCCATCTGGATGATCAGGGATCGAATTTTTCTCTATGTGCCAAGAACTAGGGATAGTGCAACTTGTAATAAAATAATACTCCAATATTGAGTGGGAAGTTCTCTAGTATGAGTGCACAACTCATCTCTAGAGTAATTCTCAAGGATGGTGAAGATAAATGAAAAGGAAGAAGGAAGAGAGGATCTTGGTTTAAGAATAGGCCATATCCTAAAATCAGGGAGATGATTTCAAAGTACTTGAAAGTCGGATCATGGATCGACCACATGGATCAGAGGTTTCACACATTTTAATTAATTTATATTTAATAATTCTCCTTGGATATGGTGGAGATAATGGCTGTGAGTTAATAGATTTAATTTAAATGGAGAAAACATGTAACATGGGTGAAACTAAAAACACAGAAAGCTAAAAACGCATCCCAAGAGTGAGATAGGCCAAACATTTTGGTAAATCAAGGGTCTCCTTACCCTTGGTAGTTTATAAAATCTTTTATAGACAATAAATAACATTTAAAGGGGTATTAAATCCCTTTTACATCAAAATATATGTTACTGGGGAGAAACTAGAAAGTCCTGGAGGAACTGGAAATGACTCACAGATGGGCAGTCCCCGTCTCCCTGTAATTGTCACCCTGGCACCAATGTCGATCAATTACATTGATAGATCATCAGTTTCACTAATTCAAATTGGTTCTACTAATTTTTATCGGTACCATCAATGGAAATCAGTTCCACCGATGCAAATCAGTGGCTCTATTCGTTTGACCTAAAATTGGGTAAACTCCTTAATGAGTTACTGATGGTTCCTTGGATACCCCAAACACCATAATTTGACAAATTAATGTACCATGATGGTCTGGTACATTAAATCATTTCATTAAATCATGATATATGTAAATATAATGAAAAATAATAAATCTATACATTCTAAAAAAACAAGGCAATTAACACCAAAAATAATAAAAATAATGAAAGAATACTAAAAAATGGGTAATAATATTTTTAAGGGGGTCATATATGATGTAAGAAAAGTTAATATGGTTCTTTTATATGTCTATAACATTATTCAAACCATTATACATGAGGTTAAATATTGGTCAACCAAAATAGAGTTTATGGTAAGGGTTTTTCTTCTCATTTTTTACATATGTGATATAAATGTCATATTCACCGCATGCTTCTTTTGTGTTGCGCATATACTAAAAAAATTTATATATTATATCATTAATAAATTTAACTTAATGATATTTGTGTTTTTTGCATAGAATTATCTCATTCTTGGTGTTTTGATTTGAAAATTACAATGTTGTAAAAGTTATTTTGAAATGTCACTTTCTTTTGTGATTGTTAACTTTCTCTTGAAATCAATAATTTATTGTAATAATTTTTAATTGGACATTACATTTATATTAAATATAAATATTAATTTTTTATGTATTTTATTATTTATTAATCTATATTTTATTTATATATATGATTTTAATTTTAATGTTATTTTATCAAGTGGATAATTATTGATAAATCCATATTATTTTTTTAATATAGATACTTCCAGATAAAGAAAATTGTCTCTTAATTAAATAGATTATTATATAAATGGGTAATGATTTGGGATGGTATAAAATTGTTGGGGCTCTTTTATATATCACTTTGATGTATCAATATGTTCTCATGAGATGAATTAGTTGGCCAAATCAGAGTAGTTTAAACTATCTTGGGGATAGATCTTGATGGTAAAGGTATCATGTGCTTTAAAAAGATGATGTATGATAATTAAGCATTTGATTTATTGATATTGTAGTTATTATTATTATACATTATATTTTTTTTATTTGACATAAACTATGGATTCAATTCATTTTCATTTTATTGATTAAATGAAATATGTATCAGTTATCTAACATTCTATATTGATTATTCCTTATCTAGATATTTATATGGCATGTGTGCTTGGTTATTTTTCTTAACATGATTATTATACCCATTGAATCATTATTTCATCAATTTTACTTACCCTTGCTATTCATTTGAGCTCACCCTTGTTTTTTTCCTTTCCCTGTGATATAAAGATGAATTCTTGGATTGATTTTCAAGGATTCTGTTTATTTGTTTTTATTATGTATTTCCCAATGTATAATGGGTATCATGTATGTAATATGGTTTTAAAAAAACTACTAAACTAATCAGTCCATCAGGAATTGATTCATTATAATCATACTAATTTAATAAAAGTAAGGAACTGACTCTTTTCTTTTGGGGTCAGTGTGTTACATGTATGTTGTGTCAAAAAATATCATAAAAAATATATTTTATAATACTTAAATAGTATTAAATTATTATAATTTCATTGAGGTAATTTTATATTATTTACACTAGGTTATTTAGTGATAAAAAATATAATAATAACAATAATAAATCACATTTTATGTGTTAACTAAAATATCACATCTTTTCTAAATATATTATTTTTATTTAAATGATGTGATATTAAAATTTTCATTTTGACTGGGTCCTCAAAATTGATCCATATCCTCATATAAAATATTATACTCACTAAAAATGTTAATAAATATTTATTTTAATATTCACATTATGTATATAGATAAATATATTTTTTCTTTAAATTTTTTAACAAATAAATTTTTACTTATTAATTTATGATTAAACAAGTGATAAAATTCATCTCATATATTCTAAAATATAATATCTCCTGATTTAATTTCTAATATCAATTTTTAATTGAATATATATTATTTTAAAAACTAGAAAGTAAATTTATTATCAAGTTTTAATTCAAAAAAAATTAATGATATTATTGATACACTTAGTGTGTGAACATATAGGCCCTTTTCCCAATGAAACTAGGTGAATATACAAAAAGTTGATAATCGACATCTAGAAACATATCAAGGAACCAAAAATTATAGTGGTTAATATAGAAACTATTATAATCTTATTGAGAACACTATTGTGTAATATAATAACTTTTTGAACTGATATACCATCATATAGTGTGCATACTTGTGTCATCAACATATTTTCTTGATTTTTTTATTTAATATTTTAAAATTACTTTATTCTTAAAGATCCATGGTCATAGATTTCATCAAATATTTCCATTTCAATCAAAGGTATGTAGATATATTCTTCCATTAATATGTAATTGATAACTCCTTTCTTTTTCAATCATTTAAATTCATATCATTAATGATTTACCTTATACATACAACTTCACCCTAAGCATATTTCACCATGATGTTCATCAATTCCTATAAGTACATGATTCATGATACACATTAAAAATGGTATCATGTGTAAGGACCAATGAAAAACGTCATAAATATAAATATTTTATTGATACATAAAACATGTGTAATTACAAATTGCAAGACTATTCTTATGACCTAGTTTTATAGAGATCATGAAGTGAGAATTTCATCAGAAGAAGTATTACTATTTATTATTCCACAACACATGATTGTTAGACATCATCTATGTATATCTATTCAATTTTTTCTAAATTATATGACAAAAAGATTAAAAAATATTGTTATAATATCTCTAGGATCCCAATAAAGCATGAAACCCCATATTAGAATTTGATGTAAAAAAATATTATAGGAATATTATCCCATTTATATCAGATATAATACTAATATTTATATGATAAGAAAAAAACACATTTATATTTTGGTAATCGAAAGTAAAGTGTAGGTTAGTTATTTAGAACCAAATATAATAGTGATTTCTCAACACCATTTTCATATGTCTTCTAAAAAATACTTATAGGGTGTGAAATGTCAATTATCCCATGACTCATATCCTTTTAGAAAAATGATCCATACAATCTCTAAACTCCCAAAGGACTTTTTCATGTTTCTATGGATATTGTATCACACCCAATAACATGAATATCCCTTAGTTAATCCATTATAAAAAACATAATGACTGACCAACATGAAGTCCAAGTGACTACTCCAAATGCCATAGTTTCATCATTCTCACCCTATAACAACACATAAAACCAATTCCACCACTGGATCCAACATTCCCCCCTTTGGGTTTTTGGAAAATCCATAGTTCCTAAAAATAAATTCAACTCCCAAAAGAACAATGACACTATAAAATAGACCATTTGTCATAGAAAGTTAATGAAATCCATGATTAATGTAGAAAAATAGAGAGTAAGAGATAATTATATTCTTACCTATGAACATCAACTCATTCTATGTTCTTAAAACTTAATAAAACTAGTTAATAAATTATGAAACAATAAATTTCACCTATTTGTAATAAAAAATACATCTTTAGGAACATCCCCAAGGATTATATCTCCCATCACAACATATTTTATCTACTTTATTTATATAAAATACCCCCTGATATGAAAACATAACTCTAATTCAATTGGATTTTAGGTTATTATAATTTCCCCTTTCAAAATAAACCCAATATCCAATATCCCAAAAAACACAAGAAACCATGTTAGAAAATAGGTGAAAATGGGGAGAGGGTATTTTTGAATATTCTAATGTTAAGTGAGATGATTGAACATAAATATTGATACTTTTCAAATTTCAGTGTGGCCAATGGGTTTGTGAATATGTCTACCACTCATTAACTCATGCCCAAATGCTCCATATTAATGATTTCATTGTCCACTTACTCTTTAATAAAATCATACCATATCTCAATATGTTTCATGTGTCAATTATATATTAGATTTTTTATACTTTATTTCACTCTTATTTTCACAATGGACTATCATGTTAATCTTAAAATATTCTTTGAGATAATCCTATTGTTTTTTAATCCACTATAGTTGGGTACATTCTATTTTGGCTGAAATTTTTTATGTTGCAACTATGATCAATGAAATAATTTCCCACTTCTTTCTAAGACAACCATTTCACATTTTCTTTATAAATAACAATCATCCAATTTCTAATTTTCTATCTATAAAAACTATTTCCCATGACATATATGAATACTCACACACACACATAGAGAGAGATATATATATATCATTACCAAGCCATTATAACAAACCATAATCAACAATACCTTGAATATACCTCATGATTTATTTCCCCATAGGGAGATGTTCTACCTTTGGGAAATAATGAAATTGATCCACCAAGCATGTATTATTGTCAATATGTAGCCTCATTAATATAATATATAATTAAATACTATTCATCTTTTACTGAATTGTGAGATAAATTTATATTCAATCCATGTGTTTCCAAATCATGGTTGAAATTTCTATTAGAATTGAAGCTATTTTGATATCATCCATTTAAAATTTCCTCAAAAGTTCACTTAAATAATTATCTTGGAAAAAATAGGAGTCCCTCTTTTTGATTTACTTAATGTATAAGAAAATATATGAGCTATTTGATCAAAGATAATTCAAAATACATGCTCATTAATGATGTAAAAAACCTCTAATTTCATATTCTTATAACAAAATATAATTTCATTAATATAAATTAAATCCATGAACTACCCATCCATGGTTGATTTTACATAAATATTATGATCTATATCACCTATCCAAAATTATAGTTTCTTCTAGAAGTTATGAAATAAAGTATAATAATAACATGTTTATTTATATATGGAATAAAAAACCATTATGAACATTTATAATTTTTATTCATCCCCACTAATAAAGAAAACTATTAGTTGTTCTAGATATAACTACTCTTAAATAACTCCACTTATAAATTAAATCTTGAAATAAATTTTGTAAACTTTAAGATTTCATTGAATTTCCAAACATAGAAAGAGAAATATTGAGCCAAGTCTCACCATAGGTGTGATTATTTAATATATATCAAAACCTTAAACTTTTATATATACTTAATACACTAATATTTATTTATTTCAAACCAATATTCCATATTCATCAATTTTTTCTTAAACATCCTATTATATCTAATGAAGTCATGTCCAATTATCTTCTTAAATTGTTCCTAAGTATGATTATTTTCTATTTGATCCAATACTTCATTCATTTATTTAACCAATGATTCATCTATTTATACTTCTTAAAATGAATACAACTGAATTTGTTGTAATTGTGCAGTTTTATCAATATTCCTCAACTTACATGTTTGTGTTAGAGTGGGATTATCAATAATAATGATTTATTCCTCATCCTCAGCCCATATATTCGTTTATTTAATTGATAGTAAACTCCCTTCCACACATTATTCATCAAATAATTTAATTTTGGAATCCACTTAACCCATATAATTATGTGTTAAACTTAAATTCATGTCAATATCACTTATTTTTTTAAAGCTTTTTATCAAATCTATAAGTCCACACATATTTCTATGATTTTCTTGGACACCATTGACATTATTTATTTATCAGATCTTTTTAAACCACTTGTTGATGAATTTTTAGGCTTTAGACATGAATTAGTAACACTAGAATATACCTATATCCACTATATCCATTTTTTTCCTTGACTTCCATTTTTTCTAAAATACTACTTTTTATGAAAAACATTAAAACATTTTAGTTAAATATTTCTTTTATTCCACATTTCATGTTGTGATTTTTTTCATTGGGAATTAATAAGTCTCTATTATTCCTATAGAATCTAATTGAATAGATTTATTCTAATAATTAAATAAGTCACCACTATTTATAAGAAATGTTTTTTCCATATTATTCACTATTATATTCCATCTTTATATAAAACTATTTTATTGCAATGTTATAATTAATGAGATTTACTGTTTGATGTAATTATTCTATAGAATACTATTAAGATTATATGTGTATTAAATTTCATTCTCTATTCAGTGTTCTTTTATCATTTTTATGGTTTCATTTTAATATCTAGTTCAAGTCTGCTTTATTCAATCAATTATCCCAGCATCTGCCTATATGAGCACGATATAATACACTATATTATAATTAACAAAAAAATGGATAAAGTATATATCATCATATTTTCTCAAAACCTTCATAATAATCTTCAATTCAGTGTGAATTAATTCATATATATTTAAATCCATTTTCTTCTTATAATGTTATGTATTTATCATGGTTGGGGTTGTAGTCGAGTGGTAAAAACACCTCGTAATCCTACATTTGAAAGAAAAGGTTTGAGTCCTAGTAGAAATAAATTTTAGGAGAGTGTACGACCCTCCATGTATGGTTAAAATTATAAAGGGTCATATTATATTATGGACAACATAGGTGTAGGGGGATTTATCTTTGAGATTCGTAGTGACCAATGGTTGGTGACTTTGATGGACACAGCAACAGGGGAACGGATGGTGAGGTAGCCAATTGACGACTCCAACGATGGTGACTTGGTGTGAAGGCAGGGTAGATTATAGTTATTAGGTTGTATAGGTGGGGTCATTGGTGGTTATTATATTGATTTTGGGATTTTATAGTGACAGGAGTGGTTTTTCATGATGGCTTTGAGGAAAAAATATAAAGGCCTTAGTACCAAAAAAGGGTCTAACCAAGATAGGGCTTCAATGAAATAATACCCAATGTTTTAGTGATACTATATTTATAAGGATGATAGGCCATGTCATCTTTTATTCATACCAGGCACTATTCATCTCTTCATGAGGCTATGATAGCTGTGTAATCATGAAATGTTATGTGCCATGTTAAATGTATTCAACATGCTAGGGAGGGGTTGTTTTTAGTGGTGTCAGTTCTTTGGGGCCTTTAGGGTCATGTACATATTCCATGTGCCTATTGTGCCTAGAAACCATGTCAGGGTTCCCAATCAAACCAATAATAAATGGGATAGTCCAAAAATAAATAAAAATGTCAGGCTTTCAAGATTTCAGGTCAATGCTATGGATTTACCACAAATTTATCTCTTACACATGCATTACAAGTCTTCTCTAGATCATGTATCATTTTTAGAACATCAATTTCAACATTAATTTTTAATAAATCCTCCAAGTAATGTGGATAAATATACCCAATTCTATAATTTCAAATGATATTTTCTTCTTCCAACATAAGGATAAAAGTGTTCTCATTCTTATCTACTTGATATATGTTTTTTATATTATTTAACCATTCATTAATAGATTCACAGCCCCACCTTTGGTTATGCATTCATTTTTATTTAATGTGACTTCAATTATTTTGTCAAAAATACTACTTACATTTAATGTTAAAATTTTTTAAGATAAGTAATTAATTTTAATGTGTTATGGTTAAAGTCATTTAATGTTGAAAAGGTGATATTTTCAATGAAAACTTTTATGTGTTGTGTATTTTTATCTAGAAAAACTAAATTTATTATATTTATATAATGAATTTAATTTAATTTTTCAATTAATAAAAATATATTAACATTCATTAAATTTGTAATTGATATGAAATAAGGCTGGAAACATGTAATGTTAAAAATATATTTTTTTCTTATAAAAATATCTTCTTATTTATATTTTTTTAATTAAAAATAAAAATTTATCTCATTTATAAATTAAATTACATTAAATAGATTCTAACATTTCAATTAGATAAAAGAAATTATATAATTAGATTAATTTCATTTTTTTCATTAAAATAAATTATCATGGTAAAATTTGACTTCACCATAAAAGTAAAATGCAATGAAATGGGTTTAACTATGTGTTAATGAATTAAATTTTCACAAAAATAACTTTAAATTTTGTGTATGATGGTATTCACGATACATATCCATTATTTTCTACTTTTTATCCACATTTAATGATAACAAGACAACATTACATGTTAAGGAATGAGTATTTGTGGAAATGCAACTCAAAACTCACCTATAAAAGGAAACCTACTATATCCATACGAAATAATATATTCCTTAAAAAAATTATTGAATACGTATTAATTATTCTTTTACCAAGTAATTATTATACATTTTTTATCCTCTAGATCTAATAAGTATTCATAGATTCTTTATTTCGAAGGCACTCATATCAAGGAGTGAATTCATAGAAGTAAGTACCTAGTTCTTCACCATTTTCTCAATTAAATACTCTTATTTACACTTTATAGATTAATTATACACTAAAATGTTTTTATTATAAAATTAATTTGATTCTATTAAAATGATATAACTATTATATAACTCTTTGCTCTTACTCATTTGTTAGTATAACATGTTCTTTTTTGGGTTGGTTCGACATCCTATATGAATGATATGATACTTTTTTCATTGTTTCTAATAATAATGAGTTTCATGAAATTATTAAATTTAATATATGATACTTAATAGTAATTTATTTCATAAAAATATTTCTAGAAGAGTAAAAAAAATTAATGATCATTATAAAGTAACATGTTGGTATGAGTAAACTATATGAAACAACAATTTCATGGATTTCATTCTCATAAACCATATCCATACACACCATTAAATGAAAACATAAATATATAAATAATTGAAAAAAACTTATTCCAAATACTTAAATAAATATGTAATTATGAACTTGGTATCATATAATGAGGACTAAACACTCCATTCTAAAACATACATGAAATAATTAAAATTTCAAACATTTGTTGATGAAAACAAAAAATAACTAAATAATATAGGTGTAATGAATGAATATAATAGAAGATTATAAAATTTAATATATATATATACAAGTTTTGGAAATAAATGGCTAGGATTATTATATTTTTTATATAGGAGGATAAGTTTTTTCATGGAATTTTGGAGTAAATTTTAGAGTTTCTCGTCTAAATTTTCTTTTCATTAAAAAATGTTCCATATTCCCCTCCTATAATATTTTTTATAGTTTATATACTAAATGATGAATATTTGTATCACATTTTTTATTATATAAAATGTATTTAAAAATATATATTAGGGTTTCACTTTCAAGGGATTTCAATTCAATAGTTACTAAAGTTGTTAGTGTTTCTTCACAAGCTCACAAAGAAATCAATATAATTTATGACTAAATTTACATTAGGGAAAATTATTTGTTATTTATCACTGAAACCATATCTATCTTCTTCTATTATGGTTATTCTTGGTTTTGACATGTATTGTTACCATTTCATCTATATTTTAATTTGAATTCAACCAAAATAATTTCCATCAATGTGATCGACCTTGTATATTTTTTTTGTTAGGAATCATTTTCCTCCATATCAATATTTATTATTTTGTTCTATAAATGTAATTCTATATAATCAAATAGTTTACTAAGGTATTTTTTATTTTATTTGACTTTAATTACACATTTTTGGAAAAAATCCTTTTAACATTTTCTATATAATATATTTTCAGGTGATTTTAATTTCTTTACAAAAGTTTTAAGAAAATATTATTCTTAATAGTTTCCAAATGAATAAATTTTGCGAAAGTTGTATATGTTATTCAATATAAATATTAATCCACATTGTTTCATGGTTTTTTATTTTGAATTCTATTCTAATGATTTTATTTTAAATACATTTTACTGAATCAAAAGGATATTTATAATTATTTTTGAAATAAATTTTATAATGATCTTATAAAAGAAGTTTTCATATATGACATAATCCTTTAAGGTTTCTTATTATTCACTAGGGATATTATCTAATGATAAAATCCAAATTATTACTTTGTATCTATTATAAAAATGTGTTATAAGAGTTTTAATAAAAACACATTTCATTCCAATCCACTAATGGAATTAGTCCACTAATTAATGAGTGGGTCTGTTATAACCGTCTATAGCATTGGGTAAAGAATTATATCTCTTGATTTATAATGTTAAATATTATAGAGTAAACATAATTCATTAAGTGAATTTGTCTACTATGTGACCATGTCATTGATGGTGGGCCTTAAGATAAGGGATGATTGTCAATGCTTATATTTATATCATGTTGTTTTACCCGTTTCATGTTTTAATAGCCCATGATTATTGACTCATGTTTCTAATTTCATAAATAGAATTTCTCAATTTATTTAAAAATACATATTCTATGACTCATGATTATTAATCTATGTTTTATTGGGCATGATTATATTTTGTTATGTTCATGTTCCTTGATTATGAACTCATAGACACATGATAGTATTACACTGGCATATTATATATGATTGATATCTCTAATTTTTACCCTTAATATGAAACTGAGATCAAAATTTATTATGTTTACACTCCCCATGTTATGATGATGAGTGTTATATATATATGATGTGTCTAAAATAATATCATGATAGAAGGCTATTTTGGGAGATATAGAACATATTTAATAATTAGTTGTATATGTATCTAATCTCCAAAGGAACAAAAACATAGGTTTTGAGGTGTGTTTTGCTATGACATGTAAGGAATAATAATATAAAATTATGTAATATATATGTTTTCATGCTTGATTACCTTAGTTAGTATTAGTGTGTGTGTGTGTGTGAATTATGTATTTTTAGAACTGGATCTCGAAGTAAGGGTTTAAGGACTGTCATCTGGTATCTAAGCAAGGTTTAGTTATTTTTATGAATTATGTAATAAAAAAATAAGATAATAAAGTACAAAATAATTTATTTTAGACAAAAACTGAAATAGGAATAATATAAAACCCCATATGTTGAAATGAAGGTGTCAAAATGAAGGATATATTAATAATTGTTTCCCTTAATATATGATTACTTACTTTGATTATTAATTATCACACTAACCTTTTTAATTTTTATTCATTGAATGAAACATAAAATAATCTAATTAAAAATTGATTTTATGGATATTGAAATAAATTTTTACATAATAATCCAAATGAGATAGGAGGTATTGTGAAAAATCTAGATTCTATGCTCGTCTAACTATCCCATGCTATGAATAATAAAATGAATTATTCTATAATCCTATATATACCAAGAAGGTGACAAATCACTATTGTTTCCCTCATATGGAAACATCAACTCTCATTTATTGGGGTTTTTAGTCTATTAATTCATTTTCAGTGGTTTAATACAGTAGAAAAGTTATTTTCCATTCTAAAATTCATAAATAATTAAAAAAATTATTAGCTATTTATCATTTTGAAGGTGAAGCTGATCAACAATGTAACCTCATAAAGAATATTAGGAAAGAGGAAGAAATCAAATCCATTGAAAGGGTTGGTTTAAAGAATATATTTTTAAAAAGTATTTTCCCAGAACTCTTCACACTAACTTGAGGAAATAACTATTATAGATAAAACAATCGTAGATTGAATATATTTTTACCTATAAAGTAGAATCCTCAAGGATTTAACTATATGATTATGATTTTTTCATTGACTATGAATGAAAAATAGATCATTATATAGTTTTATTAAAACAAATTCTTTGAAAAGATTTAGATATAATGGTATTTGGTATCTTTTAATAGATAGTATGATGCACTTTTATAGTGGAGATAAAAATTATATAGTAATATTATTCTCATTTTCTTGGGGACAAAAAGAGAAAAATGGAGTAGGGATGAAACAACAATGATAATACCAATTAAAAAAATTAATCTTTCTATTTTCTAAAATATGGGAATAAACATGATGTACATTAACTTAAGTGGATACGTAAATGATTTAAGTTTGGAAGAGAAGGCCATCAAGAACATGAATACTAAAGAGATCTGAAGAGTATATCTAATGGAATACATTAAATAAAAATTCCTCATAATACACCACCCACACTCTAATGATTTAAGTATAAGAATTATGAAAATTTAACCAAAACATGCTTCAAACAAAGGGTCAATGAGGGAAATCTCTGTCATTAACCCCCAAATCCAAGGAAACTTGGGGTATCCTATGCAATCAGAATTAATAAGGCTGGTCAAAAAACAGTGTTGTGAAAGCTACCTTTATAATCCAATCAAGAACTAAAAATGTATTATTTGATTCTAGTCATTCATATTAATTTATATACTTCAATTTTATTAAAAAAAATATTTTAATCCTTAAATACTATATATTAAATTATTTTTAAAGACATATGGCGGTGTGATGATTGCATGCAAGGCTTATAAATATTCTCTAATAAATTTTTTGGGGAATTCATTTCTATAAATCTTATTTTTCTCCATTTAGTAAAATTTTATGTGATTTATTGAATGTATTGGTTCTATTTACATATATTATATAACATTTTTTGGGACTGATAAATAAAATTTAATATCCTAAAATCATCTCCTTGTCTACAATTGGTGTAAGGATAGATATGAAATCTTTATAGAAATGTCTCTTATTATATAGGTCTTAATACCCAGTCTTGAGTGTCATTTTTTTCAAATTATTGGTAAAAAACATGAAATTGAAGATATTATTATTGGATTAGAATATAAAATTGTATTTTTAGAATATTTCCTAGGTTATCCCCTAGACAATGTGTTTTATTTTTTATCCAAACTCATACTTGATTCAATGAAAATATCAACGATTCTTAAAATAATGGAAGCAATTGAATTGGTGGAATTAAATAATATAATCTAATAGAAACTTGAAATTGGATTCACATTCCAAATTTCTTCAATATGCGATGCACCAATTTTGTATGTCAAGAAGAAGGATGGATCAATGTGACTTTATATTAATTTAATGAATATTACAAAATATTATTCAATAATAATTATCCCACACCCCATAGTGTTGATTTGTATGATCAAAATATAATAGATAAATACTTATCAAAATTTACCTTTATTCTAAATATCATTAATTAAGGTTGAATAGTGAAGATAAACTCAAGAAAACCATTCATACAAGACATATACACTATGAATTCATTGTGATTCCATGGATATGGTTAAAAATATTTAGAGACGAAGTTCACCAATTTTGTGTATTAATTATAGATGTTATTATCCCATATTATAATAGAAAGGAAAACCATGAAGTCCATTTGAGGAGTGTGCTAAATACCCTAGTAAATGAGGATGTGTAAACCAAAATTTGAAATTATGAATTCTCAATATAGAAAATTTCATTCTTGGTCTATACAATTATAAGAGAATGTATGTGTATATATCCTTTAAAGAAAAATGTAATTAATCAATGGAATTGACCCACCAGTATAATAGAGATCTATAGTTTTCTTATATTGGATAGATACTCTGAAACAGTATTAGAATTTTTCCATGACTATAAGATCCACTAACCAAGTGAACATGGAATGTAGTTAAATTTATTTAGAAATGTGATTAATATTTTATAAGTTTATGATATGGTTTCTCACAATAACTATAGTCACATTACTCTATAATGGAGAATAATTTGTGTTATTAGTAATGTTACTTCAAGATACACCCATGTATCAATACAAATAATTTAAACTAATCATTTAAATAAATTAATTTTCAATAAACTACACCAACAGTTTTTAAAAACCATTGGTATAGGGTTCATCATATGAGGTGAGGCCTCCCCTTACCAAAATCATTAATTATTCCCTACCAAAAATATAAGCCTCCCATATCTTCTCTATAAAGATCCCCATCACTTATTGGTTTTTTGATTCTATTATTATTTAGAATTAAATTAGTGGGTTCTAAATCTATTATCCCTACTACTGATCATTATTTCCATTTATATACTAGTATCAAACTCTAACTAAAATCCTATTATGCCATGATTCTTCTGGATTTATTGAATTAATGTTCATTTAGAATATATATTTATAGTATTTATTAGTAAATGAAAACATATTTGAATCCCTTTTTTTAAATTATTTACACTTTTCTTCTACATAAATCCAATATAAAGTTATTTTTTTGAATAATATATGTTAAATAATTATTTAATTAATTATGATAGTAATTTATTTTTCTTTTTAATATATTAGGTGTTTTTAAATTATTCATAAAATTATTTTATTTTAATAATTGAATGATCAAAATTTATTTATTTTTATAATTAATTTTGCGTCGTGTAATATATTTGAATAAACATGTTATTAAATAAGTAATATTTATTTAATAGTTACTTGATTCCTATACCAAATATAATACTTTACCTTAGTTGTTTTTCAATTCAATTTATTATATATTTTTTGGTCATTTCCATTATACATTGATTATAGAAAATTTCATCTCTTACTATTTATTTGGATAACTACAAGTATGCTTCGGTTACTTTCACAATAAAATTTGTATTTGGATTATCTTATTAAAAATTTTCTATTGAATTGTGATACTAAATTGTGCATTTCCTGTATTATTACAGAAACATATCTATCATAGATAATAGTTTTCATGGTTTTTTGGGATTTTATTATTATTATTGAATAACTGTTTTTCATGACCAAGTCATATGTATTTAATAGAATTTATTTCATATTCAGAACAAGTAATTTGTTTTAAAAACAATTTCTTCATAACGACATATATATTTAGTTTAATTTACCTCTATCCTAATCAATCAAAACCAAACTAAATTAACTAAAAATATAGTAAGATAAAAAAAAATTCATAACGACAATTTCTTCATAACGACATATATATTTTTTTACCTCTATATGTGTAGTGCCTTTGAAAATATAGTAAGATAAGAAATTTTTTCATAAGATATATTCCTCATTTCCCACTAGTTCTTCATAAATAACACCCCAAGTAGACATATCATACTTAATACCTTTGTTTATAACATATGTATTACAATGATAAGAAAGGGTGATCTCATATTCTTATTAAGGGTAAACAAGGGATATATCAACATAACATGAGAACTAGGGTATGATAACATGAGAATAACATTTGAAAACAATAGGAAACATATATTAGGTTGTGAAAATTAATTATGGAATAATTTTTGTCAGTTAATAAGATATTAATCATAAAGGAATAAAACAACATAATATATGATATCATAACGTCTTTATAAGTCATAGAGTTGTGGCATACACATATTCATAAAAATATTATCATAATAATCATAAATTTTCTAAATAATGTATAAGGATTGTATCATTGGATCATATACCTATTAAATATTAAGAAACATCAATAGATTTCATCTTAGATAGAAAATTATTTTAAAAGATCACTTGGAATATTTATTGACGAAAAATACCTTTTCACTTAGAAATAACATATTTATAATCTAAAAATTTCTGAAATATTAAAAGAAATTTTTTCTTTGAGATGGAATATAAAAAAATAAAATTAATCTAAAAATAATTAATTGTTCTTTATGGTTAAAAATTAAGTTCATACTGTATACATTAATATAAATATTCCTTTCATATTGTCGGGAAAAGTCAAAAGTACCTCATTCCATAAAGGATAATAATATTCCTCTTAAAACTATTAAAATTTAAAAAATGAGTAAAAATATCTTTAATAAATAATTTTAGATTATTATAAACATTATTTAAAATATTTTTAGAAAACATTGTCACAAAAGAGAACAAATATTTTACCGAAGAGAGAAATAAAGACGATTTTACATAAAACAATTATTTTAGAAACATGAACACATAAAGAAGTTAAATGAAAATAAAACATTTGATTTTAATAATTAAAATATTATAATATATTTCATTATTTTTTTGTGATATATATCATATGATTTCATAATCGGATTCATAAACATTAACAATCTCGATAAAAAATAAGATTGTATCATTAAACCATGACAACTTTGGTAAATTTTGAATCATAATACCTAGGGAGAAAAAAAATGATGGATATTTATATCCTATAATTTTTATGATAATAATCATAAAATACATTCATGTGGAGTATATACACCACACAAAAGAAACAATTGGTGAATATTCTATGTGTCCCATGACAATAAATGTGGTACAAAAAACCCGCACCTCAATTCTCGAATTCAAAGGTTGTGCTCAAACATCATGTAAAATACATATAGGTTTATTATAAATATATTATTGAAAACAAAAAAATACAATACCATATATGATTTAATTATAACTTTTTATCACCAATTTATATACCGTTTTTTGTAAAAACTATCTTTTTACGTATTAATTTCATTATTTTTCATGTATGTTTTGTTTTGGTAGTTTTAGTCCTTGTAAATTGATTGTAAATTAATTTTATAAATAATTTTAATCATGATATAAATATCATATATATTCATTATATATATACATATTTATATTCATCCATAAAATTTAGAGATAGAAAAAATGAATTGCATCGTTCATGGAAACGGTAGGTTGTACGTACGTAAGAACGTTATTTATATTTTCTCAATGGATAGAATGGAAGAAAAATAAATATTAATTTAACATTATAGAATAATTATTATATAATATATATTATAAATCTTCATTAAATCAATAATCATTACAATCCATGTTAAAATAAAATGAGAATATATCACATCACTTTATGGAGGCGGTAGTCCACACGTACGCACGAGCGACATTATCTTTTTTTAAGGATTGGAAGTTAAAATGGTAGATTGGGTAATTTAATTATATAATTATAACTATGTCATAAATAAAATTTTATAAATTAAATCCATCATTATATACATATGTTAAATATGGTTATGGAAAAAGAATTTCATTGGCTTGTGAGGAAATAGTCCTTAATACACACAATTGAAAGTTTTATTTTTCATTTGATGGAAAAGTATATGGATATATATTATTATATTAAAATAACAACATCTTTATTTATGTAATATACTATTGGTATCATTTTATAATAATTGGATAATATTGTAAGTAGGTATAAGAATAAGTAAAAAAATCTAGTTTGAGAACGATACCTATTATTTGGAAAACATCTATATGTTTCCACCAAAAGAATTCATAGGAGGTATTTATAATTAAAAATGATTATATGACTTGGTAAGGGATTTATGTAATGGATTTTGGAAGTTATTATTTTAACCAAAAGTTTTTTAAATTTTGGAGTGGAGAAGAGTGGGGGTTCTTTTTTATTAGTGAAAAGGATAAATTTTTTGTAAATACCCAAAATATTCAACAACGGGAAGTCAATTAGATGAAATGTGCCTAAATATTTTATAAATAATTTTTTTAGGGAATATATGGTCTATAAAAAATTTAACCATAGAAAAAAAGACTTGATTTAAGCATGTCAGTCCCTTAACCTCTATGTTTACTTACATTTACTATTTTAGTTTTCACCATGGTAACTAGTTTTTTTATTTTACCATGGTCATTTATTTTTTAAGTTTACAAATATAATTAGAATCATTAGATATACTATTAAATTAAATTATAAATAGTAAAACAAATTTTTCTAATAAAAATCTTATGCATGTGGAAAATTAATTTCAATACAGGCCATGTAATGAAAAAAACTCCCTCATAACCTTAATCGTGACAAATTAATTTTTCTATAAAGGGTAAAAAATTTACATATATAGTGAAAATTGGACTGTATATAGATAGGATATAAAAATTCAGATCATATATTATTCACCTATTCCAATTTAAATATTTATATGATTTTTAAATAATTTAATAATATATTACTTTCATAAAATATTATTAATGTTAATTTTCAAAATATTTATTTAATTTTCCTTTAAAGACACAATTAAAAATATGGAGTTTGAATATATACCCTTGAAACTTATTTAAATTTTTTTAACTATTTAATTTTATTTTGGAATCCAATAATTTATTTAAATTATATTAATTTTAAAAAATTTAAGACTGTGTTTTTTTATTTTAATTAAATAAATACAATGTGAATGTTGGGTAAGAATTTAAGGTTATTAATTCATCACCAAATATTATAAACATGATACCATGATAAATTAAAGTTATTTACCCATAAAATAAATATTTATAACTGAACATGCCACATTTTACCCCTATGTGAACTTATAAGATATTTTTAAAATTAAGATATTGAGATTTTGTTCTTTTCTTTACTTCGATTATTATAAAGGTCATAGTCTTAGACATATGGCTCCAAAATGAGAAATTTAAAGAAAATAGACGACATTGGATTTATATAATGATATCTAATAGAAATTAGAAACATTGTAAGGTCATTATAACCCTTATCTCATTATTTTAAACCATGGTAAACATATTTTACCCTTAATTGTGGTAACATATTTTAATATTTTTTACTATTAATCATGACAAAAAATCGGTTGAAATTATTAACTTTTATTAATTATTATTTTTGAAAATAAATAATTCATTTTATAAAACTCAATTTACATCATTTTTATAATTTAATTTAAAATTAAACCCATAAGCAGGATAAAAAACCAATTTCTGAAATTTATATTTTTTAATGAAAATATGAGTTTACTTTAACTCTATAACTAATAATATTAATTTTATGAATTCAAATATATATATATATATATATATATATATATTTAATTTAATTAATTCCCTATTTTCTGTTATTTTTATTAATTTAAATGGATAAACTTTATGCACATAAAAATAGTTTTTAGAAAACTGTATTTTTAAGCTCAAAAAAATTAATGAAAAAAATAAATAAAATAACTAATTATAACTAAATTAACTATATTATTATAAAAATATGATTAATATTTCACATTAAGACCCAGTCCAAAATATATTGGGGCTTTATTTAATGAAAATAAATGTTAGGATTTAAAAAATTAGTAATTTTCACCATTCATTGGAAAATCAGTCATTTTTGAAAACAAATCACCCTAAGTTAATTTTGATATGATAATTTTAAAAAGGATATTAATTTTATAAAAAGACATTTATAAAAGTTCCATAAACTAATTATAATATTTTCTCACCGAAATCAAGATTTTTGTTTGATGAAAATGTGTTTTTGAAGAATAAAATGAATACTACAATTTGACTAATTAGTTAATAAAAACTATTCAATATATTTATATTGAATATAAATTATATATATATTTCATAACTTAGTTAGTATTATTCATAACTACTAATTTAATTTCTTGGTTTTAATGATCATATTTGAATAATAATATTTCAGGGTTTGTTTAGGATCGATGTTGTGTGTAGTATACGATGTCAAACATGGTTTTCTATTTAAAAAAAATGAGAATTTAAATTCATGGGGCATCAATGATTTTTGAAATTGGATTATTCATAAATTAATAGTAGTCATAGATTTAACAATACCATTTTGACAAAAAATTCACATTAGCGTATGTCTAGAACTAATGTGTTTAATGATTTGAGGTATGTCTATTTTTAATTAAGTAATGGTTAGATGAAATATAAAAAGGGGAAGAATGTTTCCACTAAGTCCAACTAAAATTGGAAAAAGATGTTTATCCACATTGTGTTGATATATTAGTCATATTTATTTATTTTTTATTTTTATATGTATTGAACATTGATAAAAATATATAGTAAATGATTCTTTAAATTATATTAAATGTCAATGAGAAGACCAAATATGACTTACGATCTTGGTTTAACATAGTAGATTGAGGTATTAGTCAAGAACTACATCCTGTTTTTATTTGTGAAAACATATAGAATGTTCCATGTGCTTCTTATATGATAAAACCGTTAAATAAAAATAAATTTAATAAATTATTATAAAGTATTAAGGTTGTTAATCGTTATTCAAGAAAAATATCAAAATGAGTCAATAAAAGAAAGTTGAAAAAAATTCATAAAAACTCATGGCTATCACATCCAACTTCATGAATTGATTACAATAACAACAAATCATTTATATTCAAATAATGTATGGTTGAAAGTGATTCTATTATACCATTTTTATAGATAACGTTGTGGTAAATGGTTTACTAAGTCATCCTTTATAAAAAAATTGTGGTAAAAGGTTTTCTAATATAAATACTACATTGGGAGACCATTTATATTTAGTGGATGTATACAACTGAAAAAAAAATACACAAATAAGTCTTAAGTATGAAACAAGAATTATATTGAAGGTTCAATTGTGAATGGATATCTTGTTCAAGAATTTATAGATTCTTGTTCAACATATTTGGATGATGTGAGGATAGGACATAACCGAAAGATGAGAAATGAAAATGATGAGTATTAAAAACTTAATTTCACTTTTTCATATCCTCCCCAAAAAGGTAATTCATGGGTCATATACATTGGCTATGAGGATCCCTAAAGAGTGGGAAATGGAACATCACACATTATTACGTCATTGTGATTTTTTCATTGACTATATCAAGTACATAATTTTAACTTGTATATGTCATTTTAGATAACATTGTTTGACATATATCACAACTTCTTTTAATATTTCATATAAATAACATAATCTAATTAAATGTATACTTCATATTTCATTACCTTTGAGAATAAGAGATTATTTTCATAGAAAATATTTTCATAATTGGTTGAAATGGGTATAAACATTAATTTAATAATTTTTAAAAATAAATATTCATTTAAATTTAACAATACTTTATATTTAAGTTATTGAGTTCTCCCATTGACTCTATAACTCTCTCAATAATTAATAATGTTATCTTTTGGTCCTAATTATTTTATTTGTTAATATAAATCATTGGTTATTGATTATTAAAAATTTATGATAAATAGTCATGTAGTGAACATGAGAACTCAAATTGATAGAATTATATTGAATGCAACATTAACCTATTGTACCAATGAATCATATAGTATAGATCAATATAAAAATGTATCTTATTATAGATTTTTTTTAGAAAATATTTATATTGGTTTATTACTCCCATGGTCAAGTCGCTATGACCAAAACAAAGTGGTTTGATTCAATGATATTATGTGGAAAAATTATTGACTGCATTATATAGAATTTTTAACATGATTCACTTCTTAGCTACTAATAGGCCATATATTTTCAAATTAATGAAAAAATAAGTGTTTTATGTAAAAGATCCTCTGAGATGTAAATCCGGTGTCAATTTTAAAGAAATTACAAGACATATATTTGGTTATAGAAGGGAAAAATTGACACCATCACTGACCCCATTGGAGTTGATGAATATATTTCATATGATGACTCAAACAATTTAATTATCAATATTGATTGTGAACGTGAATTAGTGTGAGTGATATATAGAAGAAACGACATGCATTCTCAGTTCGTTAACTTTAGATTGTTATGGGTCATTCAGGTTAGTGATATTATAACTTATTTATTTTGGTTTTATTTTGGAAGGTTTTTTTTATTTTTTTTATTTTTTTTTGTTTAATTTAATTATATTTATTTAAGATAAAGAATGATTCATATAAATAACAACTCTAAACTAATATATTGAGTCGAATCATGTCTTAATAAATTGAATTCATGGATAACATTTCTAAAAAAATTTAAAATTGGATTAAGTATATTAAAATTTTTATTAAATTATAACCAATCACAATTCTTGGGGAACTAATAATTTAATTTAATATATTTTAAAATTGTTTTAAAAAATTGTTTAAAATCATTTAAAAAATATTTTAAACTAGTTTTATAAAATATATCATAGAAAATATATTTTAAAAACATTTTTTAAATATTATTTAAAAATATGTTTGAAATATGTTTTAAAATCGAATTTAAATTGGGTTTCAAAAATAAATTTTAATACTTTTTTAAAAACAAGTTATAACAGTTTTGTGAAACTGTTTTAAAAAGAGTGTTTTAAAACAGGTTTGAAATATTTTCAAAAAAAATTGATGAAACTCGTTTTAAAAAAAATTAAATATATATTAAAAATATAGGTTCTAAATAGCTTTTAAAATAATTTTAATACTATTATTTAAAATAGGATAAAATTGTTTTTAATAAATATTTTTGGAAACTTTATTAAGAAAACATATTCAATTTATTTTCAAAAGATATTTTAAAAAGGGGGTGAAAATAGTTTATAAAACAAGTTAAAATAGATTTAAATGTATACAGTTTTATAAAATGTATTTAAATAGATTTAATTGTGTAACTTAACTATTCCAAATTTTGGAACTGATAAGATTATCAAGAAAATTATATTTCATTCATATGATTTTATTATGTCATGACATCTTTTTTGCCTTATTTGGCTTCAAATTTGTATGTTTTGGTTTTAACATATCACATAAGTTTTCTTGTTTTCATTTCCAATTAGTATGATATAATTATTTCCTTCCTCCTTTAATAAATTATTTTCTTTTTTATATAACATTTAAAATCAAAAAAAAATATTTATTTCCCATGAAAAATATCAAAGATAATCAATAAGTATAAATGAATTGATTTTGGACAATGATTGAATAACATGAGAGCTAGGACATCCTCTTTTGGTTTCCTTAGTAATTAGAGTAATGGAGATATTTATCAATTTTAATACATTAAATGTGATTTTATCATTAATTATAAAATTTCTTTTAGGATATTCGTCCAGGAGAAAAAATATATCTAGTAAGACTATAGATACTTAGAGTACCCTTTATACTAATTCACACTCATACCCACTTAAATATATCCCATCTACCTCAACTTTTCCCCCTCCTCCTCCACTTGTGGCTCCAAGGATGTTCACACCTATTCCCTAATAATTATTTTAGTTAAGATAAAAAATATCTTACACTTTTTATATATCTTTTTATAGTTCCTCATACCTTATATCATTTTCCTACCACTTATACACCACCACCATTTCTGACTCCTATCAATCTAGGATTTGATGATCGTGCTCCTTTAGCTTCTACTCCACAACTATTAGATTAACCTTAACATACATTAGAGAATGCATATCCGTTATAAGTTACCAATCTAGAATAACCCATAGTTTTATTACAGCATAATGATCTTCTTTATTGGGTATTTTTTTTTACAATTGGATTAACATCTATCACAATAATTTTTGCTTTAGTACTAATGTGTACTTATTTTATTTTTTTAATTTTCAGTAGGAATTTATTTAAGGTTTTATGGGGACACTCATTTCTATGTAGTCTATAACTATCTATCAAAAATCACTGTAGAGTACAATTAAGATAAGTAATTGATAGTTAAAAATTATAGACAATGTAAAAGTTTCACGATAGTGTTATTCAAGTATAATGAAATCATTTTGGTTCAACCAATATCATGGATTCAGGTTAATAATTAAATCAAAGAGGAAAAATGGTATAGGATTTGGGTAAGTAGTTTTACAAATTGAAATCTTTACCATTATTTTCTCTATATAAATTAAAATATTGGTCACAACTTCAATTTAACAATCTAGATGGTCAACCTATGAAGTAGAAACAATTTATGGAAGTAGTGGAATTATGGTGATCATACAAGATTGAGATATATGTTTTTTGGATGAGTAGACACAATGATTATTTTAGATACACGATTGATGTAACTTTCTAGTTGCAAAATACTGGGAAATAAGCTCTTATTTGAATAGTAATGAGTTTAAGATATTATACAACTTAAACGGTTATTTATTTTAAATGTAATTATTAGGATTTATATTGAATTTAAATTTTCATGATTCGTGAGAAATAAATAAAAAACAATTTTTCTATGAAGTATACACAATTTACTAGCCACACTAATATACAAGAGTATAAGAATAACTAGCCATTTTTATGACCAACTAGGTTTTATTAGATACCAACACAATGTAATAGAACCCAAGAAAACCTATCACACTAGAAATTAATAGAGATGAATCAAATAAAACATATAAAATACCATGAAAAATTATATTAATATTGAAATAATTTTGATTTGGTTTGACTTAGTTTTTTTATATATTTTAGGAAATTAGATATAGTGATGTGAAAGATCAATGTTTTTTTATTGTATTTTATTAAATTTAGTTTGGTTATTTATTTTTTAGGTCTCGTTTTCATGGTTCATTTCATGTTTAGATAAGAGTGATCAATTTTATTTGTTTTGATTAACCACAATTCAGCTTGGATTGGTTTGTTATCATTTTATTATGATTGGTTCAATATATATTGGTTTTTTTATTCAATTAAAATTGGTTTCATTTAAGATTTTTTCTATGGGATGGGTTTATTCAAGTAGGATTTTCTTCATTCAATCATTGTTAATCTTTTTTAGTTCTATTTGATTCAAATAAATTTAGTTATATTTAGTTTGTTTTAGTTTTAACATAACCCAATTAAAGAAAATAAACCTCATATAACCAAAACTAAACCAATCCTATTCAGAAAAATCCACACAAACATGAATTAGACCCAACCAAAAAAAACATACCAAAAAATTATTGATCTAAACTAAAGAAAACGTATTTAAATTATATTAATTAAATCATATTTAGTGGAAGGAATGAAAAAATATTTGAATAGATATGAAAAAAAAAACTATACTAAGTGAAACTAGATAAAAAGGAACTGAAACAAACTAAATCTTACTATAAAAATCAGACTCTATTTGTGTTGGGAAAATGAAATTGAATCACATGAAATAAAATATATTCTAATGAAAAAAATGATAAAACAATATAAAATAGAACCCAAAAAATCAAAATAAATTTAATTAAGATGAAACAAAATAACTAAAATGGCCTATATTGAACAAAAGTGAATAGATTTGGACTAAAATCAAATAGACACACATCCAAACAAAGTCAAAATAATAAGAAATATTTTTAACTGAGATGAGTAGTACCATAACTGAATAGAACTGAATAAAACCTAACATTACCACACTAAAATGAGTTGAACCTAATATAATAAAAAGAATTTTTTTTTAATAAAAATATATCTTAAGTAGACCAAACAATCTAGATATGATGTGACATGGGATGAAAAAATATTAACTAAAAACAATGACATTAAATATGAAAAACCAACTAGAATATATCCAAACCAACCTAATCTAAAATGGAATTATAAAAAGTATTTTTTTTAATATTAATAATGCATTCATCCAAAAAGCATTGAAACCAACCAACCCAATGTAAAGACCCAAAATTTCTAGGTAATTTTTTTTAAATATATGGGAATTTTATGAGTTTGCAAAAAATGACTGTGTGTGATTCTGAGGCCTGGAGTGCTAGAAATAAATTTCTGAACTTTTTCTCAGGTACATTCAGTAAACATACGAGCGGGTTTTTCTAACTTTTTAACTGGTGCTCAGAATTGAAATTTGAGGACACTGTTGAACTCGAAGCACCGGTATTTTCCTAAGGATACCTTCACCTCGATCGTAGTAGGTCGAGGGTGGAAGTTAGCTTTTCACATATTCGTGAAATAATAAAATAAAATAGAATGGTGTAACTTTTTCTTTTAGTTTTCTTTGGTTTTTACCCATGTGGATATTTTACAGGTGGGGTCCACCTGCACTAAAACCTCTCATGAGAGGTTATGGATATGGGGATCACCGAGCCTATCCTTCCATGAGAGGTTATAGTGGTGGGGACCACCTAAGTATAAACCCCCCTTGAACTACCCTTTAATGGGAGAAACCCTCAATATTCCTATTAAATGTGGGGGAGCCTCTTCAACTCCTCCAACATTTATTATACAAACACAATGTAATTAATTAAGCCAATTTTAAATTTATGCCATCAATTAAATTGGGGAAACACGACTTAATTAGCTACTTTTCATTTTTTGTGGAATTGGGAAGAGAGGAACTATTGGGAGAATTATAATTCTCCCACAAAGAGCTTCTTCGGTGAAGAACACCAACATTGAATTCTTCCTCGAGACATCCTGCAACGGTGGACATCTTCAACAATGAAAAACCACCTCCATCGAAGAGCATTTATCTGACAAATGATCTTGGGATCGGAGGCGTGTGACGGGCGTGACGAACATCGACAACTTCGACTTCTCTCTTCGACATCAACAATCGAATGATTTAGGGTGGTTGTTTGAAATTCTTCCCTTGTTCGTTCTTGATAACTCTTTGTAATTCAAAGGGAGATTATAGCTGATCGCTTACGCTCTAATGTAGAGAGTGCGGGCCAAACAAACATGGACCGTCCTCTCTGTAATTCTTGAAATTTTTTGTGGTGTTCTTCACGATGGAGGAGGTTGGAGACCAACCAAGAAGGGGCATGAGAACGGCGGTCGGCATCACCACCGGTCGCGATGAAGGCGACGGTGAAACACATCGCTCTGTGGCCACCACCGTCCGCGGCCACCGCTGCTCCGCAGCCCCCGCCACCCGATGCCCCCGCCAGCCGCCGCCACTACCGCCCCCACCGTCTGCAGCCCCCACCACCCATAGCCTTTATGGCTCCAGCTGAGCCGCTCCGCGCTGCGCCCTTGTGGCATCCCGCGGCCCAGCCGCTCCAGCCAAGCCACACCACGTCGGGCCCTCGCGGCACCTCGTGGCTGAGCCGCTTTTACCGAGCCACCCCATGCTACACCCTCACTACACCCCACGGCCAAGAAGCTTCAGACAAGCCACCCCACGTCACGCCCTCGTGGAACCCCATGGTCGAGCCGCTTCGGCCGAGCCGCCCTGTGCCCTGCCATCGCGGCACCCCGCGGCCGAGCCACCCTGCGTCATGCACCCATGGCACCCAGCGGTCAAGCCGCTCCAACCGATCCGCCCCATGCCACGCCCTCACGGCACCCCCATGGCCTTGCAGCCCTCGTGGCCTACCTGGCCGGGTCAACCCAAACCGGGTCAACTCAGGCCGGGTCGGGCCAATCCGGTTCGACCGAGTCGGAGCAGACCTGAACAAGATATGACCCTATACATTACTTGGGCCATAACATTGGTACAAGACGTCCAATTGAAGAACCCCCTGTAGTGATGTAAACCTTGGAGTGAGATGGTCCCTTTGGTATACCCCACTCGAGATTTTGATAAGGATGGGGTATGGTTGGGTTAGATCGATCACGAATCCAACCGGGTCCTTGGGACTAAAAGGCTAATAACTCACAGACTGGGCATCCGATTGACACAACGTCTATTGCGTTGAGAACCCTATGACATGGAGGTCCTTTGAGATACTTCTTCTTTGGACATCGTGGTAGTTGGATAATTGACCAGTGGCTTGGGGAACGGACTCTCCCAGAGACAAGCAAGCCTAGTGCGGAAACCCCAGTAGTTGGCTATGATGAAAAGAGTTCTCCTAGCTATCATGTCCAGGTCTACACCTAGTTATCCTATTTGGGTAATCTCCTAGCGATCATATGCGTGTCAGCTCCTAGCTATCCTGTGTGGGTCAGCTCCTAGCGATCCTATGTGGGTCAACTCCAAATATCCTTTGTGGGTCACCTCCTATCGATCCTATGTGGATCAGCTCCTAACGATCTTGTGTGGGTCAGCCCCAGCAATCTTGTGTGAGTCAGCTCCTAGTGATCCTGTGTGGGTCAGCTCCTAGTGATCCTCTATGGGTCATCTCTAGAGATCCTGTGTGGGTCAACTCCAGTGATCCTGTGTGGGTCAGCTCCTAGCGATTCTGTGCAGGTTAGCAGTAAAGCCTCTAAACGGAATAATATGATTTAGTATTTATAACTAATCACCTCTTCTACCCTACCTAAATATATACCTAGTGTGAGATGAGTCAGTACCTCTGTGTTTTCCTCATGATCGAGATGCATTGCATAAAAACCCAGGTATATGTATGGGCATATACCTAAGTAGGGTTATCTATTGATTTCATACTTTGTGGTGTATACATGGTGGATTTTTTGAGACCTTGAGGGTCTTGGGGTCCCTACTGAGTATTTTTATACTCGCCCCTGCACGGGTTATGCCTGTACTTCATTGTATTTAGTGCAGACGATGGACAACATTGATCGAGGTTGAGAGTAAAAGGTCTGGATGGTACCCGGAGGTGGACCATAGGGCGTGTTGGTACGCAGAGGAGATGGGTGGACGTGGAGTGGCGAGGAGGCGATATGTACCTACCCATTAGGTAGGAATATCGGAGGGCGATCTAGTAGATGTTGTTTCTCTTTCTTCAGTTGTATTGTATTTCAGTTGTACCTGTACCTTTACTATTGGTCTTGTATTCCAGCCCCTTTTTACTTTCAAAACTCTTTTGGTTATACTGTTTGCTTGTGTTCATATCTTTTTGTGTGATTGGTTTCCTAAGTTTATAGGTTAGAAAGGCAATGTCTTCCCAGTTTTAGGGAATACGTCTTTCGGTGCTAGTCACCAGCCCCTTTCCTATGGAAGGCGAGTTTGGGGTAGTCACGGCACGGGCCCCGGGGGACGGGTCGTGACAAATTGGTATCAGAGGAGTTGGTTCTAATTCAGAAAATAGGACTCTGGTCTTTCTTTTTTAACATAAATATTGTTAAGTGTAGTGAGTGTGGTTATTAGTTTATGGAATCCAGTGTTGGTGTGGGGGTTGACGTATCTATACACCAGTACCCTGACTTCTGATTTCCAACTCAGTGCACGAAAATACTGATTGCATGTGTGTTTTCAAGAGTTTTCTTTGTGACCTCTTTGAGTCAGCTCACCAGGTATAACTTATTAACCTTGGCGCACCTATATCTTTTCAGGATGCCTCCACACAGATAACCAGCTAGGGTTCCAAGATTAGTACGCACTGACATCCCCCCGAGCGACGAGGCCTCGGTGCATGGCCCTTTTCAAGTAGAGGCACCAGGAGAGGCCCCAGCGGTACCATTCCCCATTGGGACACTGATGCCACCAGCCCCAGCAGCAGATGGTGCACGCTGCTTGAGTGAGTTGCATGAGTTTCGGTGCTAGAGGCCACCCAGGTTCAGCGGAGTGACAGACCCAGAGGCGGCTGAGGATTGGCTAGAGGTCTTGGTGAGAGTTTTCCTGCTTATAGGGACACCATCTTATCTCATGGTGATCCTTGTCACCATCCTTATACAGGACGGAGCAGGTTGATGGTGGAGCTTGATGCTCCAAGTTCATGAAGAGGTGACACTTCTCTGGGCAGACTTCGAGAGCCTGTTTTGGGCAGAGTTTGTCTCAGTGACTCTTCGCGCAGTGCACATATAGGAGCTTCTTCATCTATAGTAGGTAAGTTTGACTATGTCTCAGTACTCAGTGAGGTTCAATGACCTCTCACGTTAATCCATTTATATGGTGTGGGACCCTTTCTTCAAGGGTAGAACCTTTGAGTAGGGACTCAGGTGAGCGATTAGGGCTTCTATGATCTCACTCAACATCCTGGCGCAGGCGGGGGTGTTAGAGAGAGCCCTCTTAGTGGAGAGTTTCTTTGCTGAGTAGTCACCAGCAGCAAGACCCACCACCAGTCATCAAGTAGCGGAGTCTTATGCAGCTTGCAGCAGACAGATTTTGCAGAGGTCCAGGAGGACCATGCCTACAGGTGGACGACCACATGACTCAGGATCAGTTGTGCGGGGCACCTGAGGCATAGATGGTCATGCCAGGAGCGGTTAGTGTTACGCATGTAGCAGGCAGGGTCACATGGCTCGTGACTGTCTGACCCACCATACGGATGATCGGCAGACGGTCGAAGGACCACCTAGGTAGAGACAAAGATTCGATCAAGGAAGTCCATAGGGAGCAGGCAAACGTGGCAGAGGAGCTAGTCATGCAGCTGTCAGTGGTCGAAGATTCGAGATGTTACCGCCACCACCACCAGGGGGTCCACCCCGAACGTAGGGAGCAGGTGGACTGGGGAGAAATCAGCTCCAGGTAGCTTAGGCTTACGATCATGGAGCTCCAGAGATGATACGTGGTACGATCTATGTCTAATCCACCTTAGCTGCAGTACTTATAGACATAGGTTCTAGTCATTCTTTGAATGTCACTACCCTCGTTCGGAGCTCAAAGATTCCGACAGAGTCATTGGCTCGATCCTTACGGCTAGAGACTCCTACGGGAGAAAATTTGACGATTACTCACTTGTGCCGGCAGTGTGAGATTACTATAGGAGGTGAGAGCTTCGGCTGGGATCTCCTAGTAGCAGCTTCTAGGACTTATGAAGTCATCTTGGGTATGAACTGGTTATCTACAGTCCATGATCAGATTGAATGTATTAGGTGCAAAGTTCAGTGTGTCCGCATGGATGGGACCAGGTTTACCTTCACTGGAAAGAAGGGAGCCTTTGCATCACAGGATGGGCTTACCCTGAGGAGGTTGCAGTTGATTACACATCATTTATTTAGCCTTATCCTCGGAGCAGTTGATGCGGAGAGTCTGAATTATTTTGTAGTAGTGGACCAGTACGCAGATGTCTTCCTTGATGATGTTTTGGGTCTACCTCCTCATAGATAGGTGGACTTTTACATTGAACTATACCACGGGATGACACTAATATCTACACCATCATATCGGATGGGTATCGCGGAGCTTCGTGAGCTACAGGTACATCTGAAGGACTTACAGGGGAAATAGTTCATTCGACCCAGTGTTTCTCCTTGTACAGCCCCGATTCTGTTCGTTAAGAAGGTGGATGGGAGCTTGAGGCTTTTTGTTGACTATCGGTGCCTGAACCAGGTGACCATTAAGAACAAGTACCCACTTATGAGGATTTAAGACCTCTTTGATTAGCTGAAAGAGCATGGTGGTTCTCAATGATAGACCTTATATTAGGCTATCACCAGCTCAGAGTGTGAGACGAGGATGTGCAGAAGACGACCTTCAAGTGTTGGTATGACCATTATGAGAGCACCAGCTTTATGGTAAGCTCTCTAAGTGCCAGTTTTGGATCCGAGAGGTTCACTTTCTGGGACACGTCATCTCATAGGCTAGAGATGTAGTGGACCCAGTTAAGATTGAGGTGATACATTCTTGGGAGTCACCCAAGAGTGTGACGGAGGTACGGTGTTTCCTGGGTTTAGCTGGATACTATCGGAGGTTTGTGCCAGATTTCTCTAGAGTTGCAACACCTCTATCAGCTTTGATGAAAAAGGGGCATCCCTTCATGTGGTCGAAGAGATTCCAGCATAGTTTTCAGGATATAAGGCAAAGGCTGACTGGGGCCCCCATATTCAGGCTTCCAGAGGAAGGCGTAGGGTACATAGTCTATTGTGACACATCAGGGACTGGGATTGGATGTGTCCTGGTGTAGGAGCAAGAAATGATCTCATACGGTTCTCGACAGTTGAGATAGAATGAGAAGAACTATGCTACCCATGACCTGGAGTTATCAGCAGTGGTCTTCATCTTGAAGATGTGACGACACTATCTCAGGGGAGAACATTTTACAGTCTACTGGGATCACAAGAGTCTCAGGTATATCTTCTCCCAGAAAGACCTAAACCAGAGATAGTGACATTGGATTGAGTTCTTCTAGGACTATGACTTCGAGATAGTCTATACTCATGGGAAGGGAAACATTGTAGCAGATGCACTCAGTAGGAGGACTGGTATATAGTTTCTATGCGAGGCGACGGAGCAGCTAGCCGCTTTGTAGATATTCTTTGTGGATCGAGATGGAGCAGATTTTCTTCAGTCTCTTACATCCAATCCTCCACTTCTTTAGTGAGTCAGAGAGGCGCAGTGTGGGGACGCCGACTGTGAGGCTTGATGTGCTCAGATATCTGCAGGGTAGGCACATGATGGATTTTTTGAAGGTGGGGAGCACGTCATCCTCTTTAGAGGACGTACCATGGTACCCGTGTCACTTTAGGAGGAAGTGTTGAGGGAGTTCCACACAACCCCTCTAGAGGTACATCCAGGAGTGGTGAAGATGTACCAGGGTCTCCAATGATGGCAATGGTGTCCAGGAATAAAGAAAGCAGTTGCAGATTTTTTCTCTCGGTGCCTCACTTGTCAGCAAGTAAAGGCGGAGCATCAAGTACCAGCAGGCTTGGTTCAGCCTTTGGAGGTCCCAGAGTGGAATTGGAATAGGATATCCATGGACTTCGTGATAGGACTTCCATATACATCCAGAGGTCATGACTTTATCTGGGTGATCATCGATCGACTCACCAAGTCGGCCCACTTCCTACCGATCAGAGAGCAGGGTTCAGTAGAGGGCTTGGGATGCCTTTATGTGTAAAAGATTGTGCAGCTACCTGGAGTACCCTCGACGATTGTTTCCGATCATGATGCATGTTTTACTTCCCTACTATGGAAGGGGTTTCAGGAGGAATTTGGGTCACAGCTTCGCTTTAGTACTGCCTTCTATCCTATGACAGATGGTCAAACTGAGCGGACCATTCAGACCCTCGAGGACATGATGTGTGCCTGTGTCCTCGACTTCGGTTGTAGCAGGGAGGATCACTTTCCTTTGGTGGAGTTTGCGTACAACAACAGCTATCACTCCACCATTGGGATGTAACCTTTCGAGTCATTGTATGGGAGACCTTGCAGATCCCCCTTGTGCTGGACTGACCCAGGGGAGTCAGCACTTATGGGACCAGAGATGGAACGTGCTACTACAGAGAAAGTGCTGATCATCCAGAAGTGAATGAAGACTGCATAGAGCAGGCATAAGACTTATGCCGACAGGATATGGAGACCTCTATAGTTCGAGGATAGCGACCAAGTATTTCTACGGGTCTCACCTCGATGAGGTTTTCGTAGATTTGGTCAAGGCAGCAAGTTATATCCGAGATTCATCAGAACTTTTCAGGTCCTCGGCAGAGTTGGCGAGGTGGAATACCACTTATCTCTTCCACCTCACTTGCACCTTGTACATTACGTCTTCCACGTATCTCAGCTGAGGGGATATGTGCATGACCCTTACCACATCATTGACCATAGATAGCTAGACGCCGACGATGGGGCGACTTTTACGGAGGTTTCAGTAGAGATTGAGGATTGACAGGAGCGGGTCCTTAGTGGATGGTCGATACCTCTAGTGCACGTTATCTTACAGCATGGGAACCTCCATGAGAGCACATTGGAGCGGGAGGCTCAGAAACGTGCTCAGTACCCCACTTGTTCACTTAGTTTGATTTATGGCTTACGAGGACGTAAAGCCTTGAGGTGGGGAGAATGTAAAGACCCTGAATTTCCATGAAATTTTATTTAAATATATGGGAATTTTACGAGCCCGAAAAAATTGAAGGTGCGTGATTCTAGGGCCTGGAGTGCCCAAAATAAATTTCTGAACTTTTGTTCCAGTACGTTCAGTAAACGTACGAGTGGGTTTTTCTAACTTTTGAACTGATGCTTGGAATTGATATCTGAGGAAACCGTTGAACTCGCAGCACCGGTATTCGCCTAAAGATACCTTCACCTCGAACATAGTAGGTCGAGGGTGGAAGTTATCGTTTCACATATTTGTGAAATAATAAACTAAAATAAGATGGTGTAACTTTTTATTTTATTTGTCTTTGGTTTTTAGCCATGTGGATATTTCATAGGTGGGGGACACCTGAACTAAAACCTCCCATGAGAGGTTATGGAGGTGGGGACCACAGATCCTAACCTCCCATGAGAGGTTATGGTGGTGGGTACCACCCAATTATAAACCCCCCTTGAACTCCCCTTTAATGGGAGAAACCCTCAATCTTTCTATTAAATGTGGGGGAGCCTCTTCAACTCCTCCAACATTTATTATACAAACTCAATGTAATTAATTAAGACAATTTGAAATTTGTGCCAATAATTAAATTGGGGAAACACAACTTAATTGGATACTTTGCATTTTTTGTGGAATTGGGGAGAGAGGGACTATTGGGAGGCTTATACTTCTCCCACGAAGAACTTCTTCCGCGAAGAACACCAACTTCGACTTCTTCCTCGAGACATCCTCCAATGGTGGACATCTTCGACCATGAAGAACCACCTCCATTGAAGAGTGTTTATCTGACGAATGAGGTCAGGATCAGAGGCCTGTGATGGGTATGATGAACATCGACAACTTCGACTTCTCTCTTCGACGTCAACAACCAAACTAGGTAGGGTGGTTGTTTGAAATTATTCCCTTATTCGTTCTTGATGACTCTTCGTAATTCAAAGATAGTTTATAGCTTCTTACTACCACTCTAATACGGAGAGTGTGGACCAAACAAACATGGATTGTCCTCTCCGTAATTCTTGTAATGTTTTGTGGTGTTCTCACGATGGAGGAGGTTGGAGACTAACCAAGAAGGGGCATGAGAACGACGGTCGGCATCACTGCTGGCCGCGATGAAGGAGACGGCGCAACATGCCGCTCCGCGGCCACCGCCATCCGCGGCCACCGGCACTCCGCGGCCACCGCTTCCCTTGGACCCCACCATCCATGGCCCCCGTCGCCCGCGACCACCGCCCACATCCCCCACCGTCCGCGGCCACCACCATCTGTCGCCTCCGATGCTCCGACTGATCCACCCCACACCGCGCCATCGCGGAATCCCGCAGTTGAGCCGCCCCACACTGCACCCTCGCGGCACCCCACGGCCGACCCGCTCCAGCCCAGCCGCCTCACGCCACACCCTCGCAGAACCCTGTGGTCGAGCCGCTCCAGCAGATCCACCCTGCGCTGCACCCTCGCGGCACCCCGCATCCGATCCTCTCTGGGTGAGCCACCCCACGTTGCGCCCTCCCAGCACACCGCGGCTAAGCCGCTCCATCCGAGCCACCCCACACAGTTCCCTCATGGCACTGCGCGGCTGAGCCGCTCCGGCCGAGTCACCCTGCACCGCGCCCTCGCAGCACCCCTGTGATCTCACAGCCCTCGCGGCCTGCCAGGCCAGACCCATTAGGTCGAGTCACCCGACGGTCCGGGCCAGGCCCAGCGGGCCGGGTCGGTCCGACCGAGTCGGACCGGAACCGAACCAGATATGACCCTATACTTTACTTGGGCCATAACTTTGGCATCGGATGTCCGATTGAAAAACCCCCCACCGGTGATGGAAACCTTAGAGCAAGACGGTCCCTTTGGTATACCCCACTAGAGATTTGTATAAGGATGGGGTACGGTCGAGTTCGATCGAGCACGAACCCAACCTAGCCCTCAGGACTAAAAGGCTAATAACTCACAGACAGGGCGTCCGATTGACGCACTGTCTATAGCGTTTATACCCCTATGATGCGGTGGCCCTTTGAGATACTTCTTCCTGAGACATCGTGGTAGTGGGATAATCAACCAGTGGCTTGGGGAACGGAATTTCTTGGAGATGATGAAGCCTAGTGCGGAAACCCCAGTAGTTGGATGTGATGAGAAGAGTGCTCATAGCTATCATGTGTGGGTCAGCTCCTAGCTATCCTGTGGGGGTCAGCTCCTAGAAATCCTGTGTGGGTCAGCTCCTAGCCATCCAGTGTGGGTCAGCTCCTAGCCATCCTGTGTGGGTCAGCTCCTAGAGATCCTGTGTGGGTCAGCTCCTAGCAATCATGTGCGGGTCAGCTCCAGCGATCCTATTTGGGTCTGCTCCTAGCGATCATGTGTGGGTCAACTCCTAGAAATCTTGTGTGGGACAGCTCCAGAGATCCTCTTTGGGTCAGCTCCTAGCGATCCTCTGTGGGTCATCTCATAGTGATCCTGTGTGGGTAAGCTCCTAGCGATCCTGTGTGGGTCGGCTAGTTTTGGAGCCTATACCTATGGTTTTGAAACCATTAGTACAAGATGTTATACCCATAGTTTTAAATATCATTTCTATATTCACACACTAGTATCCTAAAATATGGTTCTAATAAAACAATTTTTATAATGTTATAAAGAATAATCACTTTACAATAATTCTCAAAACTAATGGTATAGGATATACCAATGCTTTCTAGTCTTATACCAACAACTTAAAACCATTATTATATGGAATAATTCATGTAGTGTATATAGTGATGCATTATATAATGGATTTAGATGTGTTTTCATGAAAAATAGAATGGTGAAATCTTATCCTTCACAGTAATTGAAATTACTTAACAAAAATCACCCATCATATTATTTAGAGCTAAGTGCAGTGATATTTACATTATGGATATAGAGGCTTTATGTATTTGGTGATGAGTATAAAATATATACTAATTAGAAGGGATTAATGAATATATACACATAGAAGGATTAAAATATGCACTAAATAAGATGGATTGAAATAATCAATTATTATGATAATTCAATACATTATAACCACCATAAGGTTAAAAAGTTTGATGATTCTCTATGTGGGAAGGATGGTGATACCTTATCCATGATGATAATTTAATGAGACTCAACATTTTTATATTTTTATAAAATATTCCTTGAAATAATATGTTAAAATTGAAATTCTATCATTCCAAAACAACACCTCAACCATAAGTACAAAATTGGTCTTTAACATCAGTTCTTCAAGACCAATGTTAAATGTCTTCCATGATGACTTTTAATGTTTGTTATTTAGTAAATGACATTAAAATCTCACTTTAAAGATCAATTATAGAAAGAATGATGCTAAAAGTAATCATGGAATACTTTTAAAGTAATTTATTCATTAACTAATGTTAAAATACCACTTTTAACATCGTTTTATGAAAAAACACATTAAAAGTCCTCATAGAAGACTTTTAACATCATATTTTTAGGAACCAAAGTTAAAAGTGACTTTTTTTTACTTTAGTTCTTTGAAGAAACAATGTTAAAAATGATGGAAATGTTTTGTATAATTTCACAAGATTTTATTATACTTGTCTTGAAGCTAAAACTAACCCAAATATTAAAAGTCACAGGCATTAGAAGTTAAACTTTAGAATACTTTTAACAATAGTTTTTTGAAGAACCAAAATTAACAGTCCCTTTTGATGTTAGTTTTTAAAAATGGATATTAAAAATGTTTTCTAAGTTTATATAATTTAATAATAATAGGTTTTACTAGTCCTGGAGCTCAAATATGTTTATATATCAAAAGTTATTTCCATGTAAAGTTGGACATCTCTAAGACTTCTCTTAGAGTTTTTTAAATTATGATGCCCATAATGTTTGATCTGTAAGTCCATTTTATCTCCACGAGTAGTAAAATAAAGGCTTATAAAATGATCTAAATCTTGGTAGTTATTTTTGGTGTCATTATTTAGGAAATATGACATCAAATATGACTTTTAACATCAGTTTCCAAAAAATAATGATGTAAAAGTCTTATATGAGGACGTTTACTGACTGTTTTTTCCTAAACCAAGGTTTAACAAAGAATTTTACCATTTGTTGGTAAATAAATTAAATTAAAAGTAATGTTTCGGCCTTTTAACATTGGTTTTATATAAAACTGATGTTAAAACCCCAATATATGAATTTTTTTAACTTTTGTTATATATTTACTGGATGTTAAAAGTAAAATTTGAAATACATGGGATCAATATTCCAATTCTTTCACAATGAATTTCTTAGTTTTTATAATACCACCTAAATTTTAATATAACACTATTGAAAATATTTTTTTACTATATATAAATCTATATTATATTTCTTTCAAAAATTTCAACCTCTTCAATTTAATTAAAGTTTTAGCACATCTTCAACTGATAATTTGGAAACGATATTTATTCTAATCATGTAATTTATTTATTATTTTTTCCCTTCATTGATAAACAAGTGATGATTTTCCTTATAATGATGAAGTATTCTTCCAATTGAGTTATGGAGATAAAATATCCATATTATATTTACCAACTATGGTGAAAAATTCAATATCGATTGTCGTTTTCATTGCTTCATGAGTTCTACCTGAAAATGAATATAAATAATGATAAACAATATATATATTCAAAGGAAACTTTTAAAAGAATTGAAATATGTTTGATTACTTAAGTTTAATTTTTTATTCATTTGGTGTATCTAATTTTCATTAATGTTTCTCATGTTTTCATTACAAAGATTTGTATTAATCGAAACTTAGAGATGTTTGACATCTAATGGCCATAACTTTTGATTCGTAACTCCCTTTTAGTTGCACGACTAGTCAAATCAAATATTATAAAATAAAATAAAACTTTCCAAATATTTTTAATTTTTTTTTGAAACTATAATGTGAAACATTACTTATAATATCAGTTATTGTAGAAAAATGACGTTAAAAATATTTTATTATGAATTTTATCACCATTTTTTCATGAACTAATGTTAAAATAAGGATTTTAGTATCTGTTATTGAAAAAATGATAATAAAAGACTTCATTGAGGACTTTTAACATAGATTTTCATCAAAAATTATTGTCAAAAACCTTATGTAATTAGACTTTCTACGTTGGTTTTACAAAAAACCAACATTGAGAGTCCCACTTTTAAAATCGGAGGAAAAACATCTGTTACAAACCAGTATTTAAATTTTAAAAAAACCACAATGAAAAAACATTTTTTTTACTGAACCATAAATCTCTGTGTTGATATATGGGTTAAAAAAGAAGGATATAGATATAAAAAATAAGGTTTGTAATATGGAAGAGTTAAACATTGCCAATGATATTATAAGGTTATAGAAATAAATATGTGTTTAATATATAATATAATTGAAAAATAATCTAATGGATGATACACATAGCTTATCATTGTCTATTTTTCCCTGAAGGATGATTATATATAGGGATATGAAGGATAATTTATTCTGGAAACACATTATGTAGGAGACTAAAAAGAAATATCTTGATGATTTGTATAAAACTAAGTGAAGTATTGATGATAGAATTCAACAGGTATAATGAAAACATAACCCAAGACTGTTTATAAATGAGAGAAAATTTTAATGTATTTCACTATGGGTATTACCGAGAATTCTAATATTCATAATACTAAATGGTTAATAGTTAGTCTCCTTATTAATTCAATGAATTTCATTTTTAGTTGATAAGATTTATTACTTGATCAAATTTCATCATAACATGGGGAGTCTAAACATAATAAATTTTGATCTCAGTTTCTTATTAAGGGTAAAAATTATAGATATCAATCATATATAATATGCCAGTGTAATACGATCATGTGTCTATGAGTTCATAATCAAGGAACATGAACATAACAAAATATAATCATTCCCAATAAAACATAGATTAGTAATCATGAGTCATCGAATATGTATTTTTAAATAAATTGAGAAATTCTGTTTATGAAATTAGAAACATGAGTCAATAATCATGGGCTATTAAAACATAAAACGGGTAAAACAACATGATATAAATATAAGCATTGACAATCATCCCTTATCTTAAGGCCCACCATCAAGGACATGGTCACATAGTAGACAAATTCACTTAATTAATTATGTTTACTCTATAATATTTGACATTATAAATCAAGAGATATAATTCTTTACCCAATGCTATAGACGGTTATAACAGAACCGCTCATTAATTAGTAGACTAATTCCATTAGTGGATTGGAATGAAATGTGTTTTTATTAAAACTCTTATAACACATTTTTATAATAGATACAAAGGAATAATTTGGATTTTATCATTAGATAATATCCTCAGTGAATAATAAGAAACATTAAAGGATTATGTCATATATGAAAACTTCTTTTATAAGATCATTATAAAATTTATTTCAAAAATAATTATAAATATCCTTTTGATTCAGTAAAATGTATTTAAAATAAAATCATTAGAATAGAATTCAAAATAAAAAACCATGAAACAATGTGGATTAATATTTATATTGAATAACATATACAACTTTCACAAAATTTATTCATTTGGAAACTATTAAAAATAATATTTTCTAAAAACTTTTGTAAAGAAATTAAAATCACCTGAAAATATATTATATAGAAAATGTTAAAAGGATTTTTTCCAAAAATTTGTAATTAAAGTCAAATAAAATAAAAAATACCTTAGTAAAATATTTGATTATATGTAATTACATTTATAGAACAAAATAATAAATATTGATATGGAGGAAAATGATTCCTAACAAAAAAAATATACAAGGTCGATCACATTGATGAAAATTATTTTGGTTGAATTCAAATTAAAATGTAGATGAAATGGTAACAATACATGTCAAAACCAAGAATAACCATAATAGAAGAAGATAGATATGGTTTCAATGATAAATAACACATAATTTTCCCTAATGGAAATTTAGTCATAAATTATATTGATTTCTATGTGAGCTAGTGAAGAAACACTAACAACTTTAGTAACTATTGAATTGAAATCCCTTGAAAGTGAAACCATAATATATATTTTTAAATACATTTTATATAATAAAGAATGTGATACAAATATTCATCATTTAGTATATAAACTATAAAAAATAATATATGAGAGGAATATGGAACATTTTTTAATGAAAAGATAATTTAGATGAGAAACTCTAAAATTTACTCCAAAATTCCATGAAAAAACTTATCCTCCTATATAAAAAATATAATAATCCTAGCCATTTATTTCCAAAACTTGTATATATATATATATAAATATTAAATTTTATAATCTTCTATTATATTCATTCATTACACCTATATTAGTCAGTTATTTTTTATTTTCATCAACAAATGTTTGAAATTTTAATTATTTCATGTATGTTTTAGAATAGAGTGTTTAGTCCTCATTATGTGATACCAAGTTCATAATTACATATTTATTTAAGTATTTGGAATAATTTTTTTTCAATTATTTATATATTTATGTTTTTATTTAATGGTGTGTATGGATATGGTTCATGAGAATGAAATCCATGAAATTGTTGTTTCATATAGTTTACTCATACCAACATGTTACTTTATAATGATCATTAAATTTTTTTACTCTTATAGAACTATTTTTATGAAATAAATTACTATTAAGTATCATATATTAAATTTAATAATTTCATGAAACTCATTATTATTAGAAACTGTGAAAAAAGTATCATATCATTCATATAGGATGTCGAACCAACCCAAAAAAGAACATGTTATACTAACAAATGAGTAAGAGCAAAGAGTTATATAATAGTTATATCATTTTTATAGAATCAAATTAATTTTATAATAACAACATTTTAGTGAATAATTAATCTATAAAGTGTAAATAAGAGTATTTAATTTAGAAAATAGTGAAGAACTAGGTACTTACTTCTATGAATTCACTCCTTGATATGAGTGCCTTCGAAATAAAGAATCTAGGAATACTTATTAGATCTAGAGGATACAAAATGTATAATAATTACTTGGTAAAAGAATAATTAATACGTATTCAATAAATTTTTTAAGGAATATATTATTTTGTATGGATATAGTAGGTTTCCTTTTATAGGTGAGTTTTGAGTTGCATTTCCACAAATACTCATTCCTTAACATGTAATGTTGTCTTGTTATCATTAAATGTGGATAAAAAGTAGAAAATAATGGATATGTATCGTGAATACCATCATACACAAAATTTAAAGTTATTTTTGTGAAAATTTTAATTCATTAACACATAGTTAAACCCATTTCATTGCATTTTACTTTTATGGTGAAGTCAAATTTTACCACGATAATTTATTTTAATGAAAAAAATGAAATTAATCTAATTATATAATTTCTTTTATCTAATTGAAATGTTAGAATCTATTTAATGTAATTTAACTTATAAATGAGATAAATTTTTATTTTTAATTAAAAAAAATATAAATAAGAAGATATTAAAAAATTATATTTTAAACATTACATGTTTCCAGCCTTATTTCATATCAATTACAAATTTAATGAATGTTAATATATTTTTATTAATTGAAAAATTAAATTTATTTCATTATATAAATATAATAAATTTAGTTTTTCTAGATAAAAATACACAACACATAAAATTTATCATTGAAAATATCACCTTTTCAACATTAAATGACTTTAACCATAACACATTAAAATTAATTACTTATCTTAAAAATATTTAACATTAAATGTAAGTAGTATTTTTGACAAAATAATTGAAGTCACATTAAATAAAAATGAATGCATAACCAAAGGTGGGGCTGTGAATCTATTAATGAATGGTTAAAGAATATAAAAAACATATATCAAGTAGATAAAAATGAGAACACTTTTATCCTTATATTGGAAGAGGAAAATATCATTTGAAATTATAGAATTGGGTATATTTATCCACATTTCTTAGAGGATTTATTAAAAATTAAAGTTGAAATTGATGTTCTAAAAATGAGACATGATCTAGAGAAGACTTGTAATGCATGTATAAGAGATAAATTTGTGGTAAATCCATAGCATTGACCTGAAATCTTGAAATCCTGACATTTTTATTTATTTTTGGACTATCCCATTTATTATTGGTTTGATTGGGAACCCTGACATGGTTTCTAGGAACAATAGGCACATGGAATATGTACATGACCCTAAAGGCCCCAAAGAACTGACACCACTAAAAACAACCCCTCCCTAGCATGTTGAATACATTTAACATGGCACATAACATTTCATGATTACACAGCTATCATAGACTCATGAAGAGATGCATAGTGTCTGGTATGAATAAAAGATGATGTGGCCTATCATCCTTATAAATATAGTATCACTACAACATTGGGTATTATTTCATTGAAGCCCTATCTGGGTCAGACCCTTTTTTGGTACTAAGGCCTCTATATTTTTTCCTCAAAGCCATCATGAAAAACCACTCCTATCACTATAAAATCCCAAAATCAATATAATAACCACCAATGACCCCACCTATACAACCTAATAACTATTATCTACCCTGCCTTCACACCAAGTCACCATCGTTGGAGTCGTCAATTGGCTACCTCACCATCTGTTCCCCTGTTGTTGTGTCCATCAAAGTCACCAACCACTGGTCACTACGAATCTCAAAGATAAATCCCCCTACACCTATGTTGTCCACAATATAATATGACCCTTTCTAAGTCTAACCATACATGGAGGGCCATACACTCTCCTAAAATTTATTTCTACTAGGACTCAAACCTTTTCTTTCAGATGTAGGATTACGAGGTGTTTTTACCACTCGACTACAACCCCAACCATGATAAATACATACCATTATAAGAAGAAAATGGATTTAAATATATATGAATTAATTCACACTGAATTGAAGAGTATTATGTAGGTTTTGAGAAAATATGATGATATATACTTTATCCATTTTTTTTGTTAATTATAATATAGTGTATTATATCGTGCTCATATAGGCAGATGCTGGGATAATTGATTGAATAAAGAAGACTTGAACTAGATATTAAAATGAAACCATAAAAATGATAAAAGAACACTGAATAGAGAATGAAATTTAATACACATATAATCTTAATAGTATTCTATATAATAATTACATCAAACAGTAAATCTCATTAATTATAACATTACAACAAAATAGTTTTATATAAATATGGAATATAATAGTGAATAATATGGAAAAAACATTGCTTATAAATAGTGGAGACTTATTTAATTATTAGAATAAATCTATTCAATTAGATTCTATAGGAAGAATAGAGACTTATGAAACAATAAATTTCACCTATTTGTAATAAAAAATACATCTTTAGGAACATCCCCAAGGATTATATCTCCCATCACCACATATTTTATCTACTTTATTTATATAAAATACCCCCTGATATGAAAACATAACTCTAATTCAATTGGATTTTAGGTTATTATAATTTCCCCTTTCAAAATAAACCCAATATCCAATATCCCAAAAAACACAAGAAACCATGTTAGAAAATAGGTGAAAATGGGGAGAGGGTATCTCTGAATATTCTAATGTTAAGTGAGATGATTGAACATAAATATTGATACTTTTCAAATTTCAGTGTGGCCAATGGGATTGTGAATATGTCTACCACTCGTTAACTCATGCCCAAATGCTCCATATTAATGATTTCATTGTCCACTTACTATTTAATAAAATCATACCATATCTCAATATGTTTCATGTGTCAATTATATATTAGATTTTTTATACTTGATTTCACTCTTATTTTCACAATGGACTATCATCCCTGAATTTATGGTAAATTTGAATAGATCAATATCACTCTAGAGAATATGTTGAGTTCATAATCAATGGATTTAAATAGAATTTGGGATAAACACCTTCCCCAAGTAAAGTAATTATAAAAAAATAGTTTCTATTTTTCATTCAAATGGAACTATATGTAGCCTTATATGGGAGAATTGTAGGACTCTAAAATTTTGTGACCAAGATGGAGAACATAAATTATTGGGACTATATATTTCCCAAGAAACATCACATATGATTCAAACCATTTTATGTAAAAATAAAACGACACAATGTATATAGAAGATCTATGACACTCTCATGTCATAGTTATGGTTTATTTTATATTATTTTATATTAATTTTTTTGAAGTTTCTTCCTTGAAATTTTTAATTTTGAAGATTCTTCCTATGGTGAATTTATAAAACTCAACTAGGGAAACCATTTGGAAAAAACATGAACTGTGATATAACTTATTACATAGGTGTTACATAGTTAATGAAAAATATCTCAAACCATCTGAGTTATAGATGAAACCATGAAATAACTTTTAGTGGGGATTCAGACAGATGGATCATGATCTATTAAACCATGTGATGTCTTTAATAGATTGTGCATAATAGTTGGGTGCTCAGGGGTGACTCGAATGGTTGGATCACAGTTAGTGGAAATCATATGGCCATATTTTCTGAGTATTGGGGGTTCATTCTAATGGATATGACATGATAGGTTAAATATTTTACTAACCTTATGTTTTTCCCTGTTACGTACAAAGATAAGATTATTATTTGTTCTCTCCTTGAATTTATTTTTTTATCCTCCTTCTTTTCCCATCTTATTTAGTCAACCATGGGGTTCACATATAGATATCTCCACATATTTTCTTCTTCTTATTCTTTGTTACATCCTCCTTTTATTTTAGGAACATCATTAAGGTATTCTTCCCTTTTTCTCCTCATTCATCCTCCCACATCTCTTGAACACTTATTTTCTTTAGTCAAGTGTTCTACCAAAAACCCTAGGGGATTTCTTTGTCGATAGTTACATGTGGGGTGCTTCCAATAAAGGTTTTTGTGTGGACAGTTCTTAAAGAGTATTTCTTACTTTCTTGATTGTGTGTTCTTTATCGAAATTGACATGTTGTGATATAATTTATGCTTTTATAAGGTTGGTGTTGCTAGGTCATTACATTATATTACATTTAATGAGATTTTCAGTTGTTTTAAAGAGAGTTTCTTTCCCAATTATACCTATTTGTGCTATAAATGATGGGTTATAGATGGTTTTTAAATTGTTTCCTTAGCATTTAATTTTTCAAAGGAGAGTGTTTATGAAAATTAACACATGTGTATTTTAAGTAACTATATATTTTTTAAATGATTCTTTAACACCACTTGGATTATTACTAGGCTTCTTCCAACTTGAATGGTTTCAAGTAATGATTTTCCTTTTTGAAAATGGATTGTTTTATAAAAAGGGTGATGACCAAAACATGTTAAACTATTTTGAATCCTGTTTTCCAATTATAAATTTAAAATGTGGTTGTAAATTATAGGATAACATAGAAATGGATTTAAAATCACACTTTTATGATTGGTTTTTAAGGGTATTTTAAAATGGTGTTTTAAATGGTGTAAAATGGAGTGGTAGATAGGTTATTTTCGAAAGGCATGTTTAGAAGATTATAAATGAGTTCTTTAAAATAAAATTAAACCCCTAACTAAACCCATAGTATATATCATTGTGAATTATTTAAAAGGGGTTGTTTCTTACTAGGGTTTTAGAGTTGAGATGAGGTCTATTTATAATTGTTTAAACAAATTTATGAATTGATCATGTTGTTGTTTGAATAATTTCCTTTGTTGATTGATGTCATGGAAATATTATAAAATTAATAGATAACCTCGATGAGAAAATAAAAGTATAGTTTTAGGTATTATTAGTTCCCTATTTAATATTTTACTTTTGAAAAGGAATTATAGACAATGGATATTGAGAACTCTCTATTTGAATTATGTTCCACAGTCTCAATGTTCTCTCAGGAGGGGTTATATGTTCAAGATAGTCCAATTAAACTAACATGATTATTAAAAGTTTATTTTAATCTAGTCTATGGTATGATTCCCTATGTTTAGGTACATGTTACATGAATCCTAGGGATTTTTCCATAATTATTTTTCTGTATTGGGAGTTATTTACATTATTCATTCTTTTTTGTCTCCACTATTTTTTTTCTTGATTATGTGGTAGAATCACTTGATTAGATTTATTTCCCTCCAATTATATATTGGTCCCTACATATGTTTTAATTATATATCAGTTATGGTATTGAAATATTTTTAAATAGTTTTTAAAAATATTTGGGTAAATTATTTTGAAGGAAAACTAATGATTATTTGGTAAATTGAATTTGATCAATGATTTATAAAAATAAATGGAAAATGGGTTTGGTGTTTATTTTAATTAAAATTTCTTTTTTTTAAATTAATGGAAATTTAAATGAATATTTTGATTTTAATTATTATTTTGAATCTTGGGTTTACAATTATAAATGAAATGATTTTATAAAAAGGATTATCTTGGTTTTTGAAAGAAAATAGATATAATTTTTTATTTTTTTCTCATATATATGTATATTTATAAGAAGTAATATTTTATAAAAAGGTCTATACTATTAATTATTTAATGTATTATAAATTGAAATTCATAGAAACATTGGTGGAATCCAACTGGGGACATTTTACTCTCACCTTGTGTATAGAAATGGGTGTATATAAAGTTCATGTTTTTTTAGGTGATTAGTTTAATATATCAGGTTTTTCTTTTATTAGTTTAATTATATTTGGATTTTTAATGGGTGAGTGGTTACGTTTCACTTTTTGATGATGTCGTACCTGTTTAGTTTGAGTTTTATTTTTGGGATTCTTAAATATCATGAAATTTATCCAGGTGTTGTTTTTATACTCTACATATGATGTATTTATATACATCGAACAAGATTATTGACTCTTATTATGGATTTTTATTTGGTGTATGTCGTTATGAGTTCTTTTAGTTTTTTTGTATCGGTTTATTTATGTGAATGAGTGAAAAACAAATGGATGGGCCATTCTATATTATTAATAGTTTCCATTTCATGTTTATATTATTATAATGAGGGTAAAATCATTCATAAGTGTATCTTCATAATATAAAAACACTAGTTTCCAACCCATGGAGATTGGGAATGAACTTCAAGTATATTGGAGAACTGGTTCAAGTAAATGTTCTATGGTGACCCTAGTTAGTTCATTTAAAATTTTATTTGAGTATAGGTTTTAAATATGGACTAATTTTATGAGACACTATCTTGATGATTGGGAAGTAGGTAGGGTAGATATTGGACTTTTAAAACATGAGATATAGGTGCATAGAGATTCAAGATGTCCCTTTGTCACCTTAATCCTTTAGTTTCCAGTATTATATGGGATTTAGTTTTTCTATTATTTAACATGTTGGAATAATGTTTTATATGGTAGTATTTTTATCATATTGACATTATATGACTTTCTTTGGGGGCTATTCTTTGAATTTTGGGATGACAATAAAATCAAACAAGTAAGGTTGTATAACACCCAATAATGTGAAAAAAATTATAATTACATTATTTGTAACATGGTATTCACTTTTTTAAATTTCAAGTTACTTTTGAGTTTAGATTTTTAGGGAATTGGGGGGGAAATTATATTAAAACCTATTATAATTAAAAGTGGACACTTTCACTTATTTTCTATTTTCCCACAAAAATGTAATTCTTAAATTCGTGGTCTTTTTTAATCATGAAACATTTGATTCATTGAAGTATTTGTTTTTGTATTTGGAACTATATTTTATAAAATTTCATACTCATCGTTAATCCCTATGAAAAACATTTGAAAATGATGTTTGAGAACAAAATATCACTAAGGGATATAAAAAAGAAATGGTAACCTTTAATAAAATTAAAATTCATCAAAACCCCTAAGAAAATTTTCCATTAAAATAATAATATTTTGAGATAAAAATAACCATTTTCTTACATAGTAAATAATCTTCAAAAGCCAATTTTTTCTTAAAATATTTTGAAATCATGAATATAATAAAATTCACAATTCAATAAATATTTACTATGAAAACAATCCTTTCACCTTTAGAATAACATAAACAATCCCTAAAATCATAAACACATTTATTACATTTTCAAATCAAACTAAATTTATAAAAACCATTTTTTAATCCTAGATAAAACATGAAGGAAACTTGGGGAATTTTACTTTCATCATAGAATCACATAATATAACAATTACAACATTATCTTAGGGGTAACTTACATCAGTTAACTTTATAAATTAAAAGGAATAATTAACTCCATACATATATTAAATTTAGAGTATCATGCATCAGTTAACTTCATAAATTAATAGGAGTAATGAACTGAATAAAAATTATCTTAGGAGCATCTTACATCAATTAACATTTTTGCTTTACCCAAGGCATTGGAGGTATTTAATAGACCTAACTCTCATATAATGGACATTGTCCCACAAGGTTTTGTGCTCACTATCCTTTTACACATTCAATAATGTAAAAGTTCATTTTTTTCATATAAAATAATTTTATATCTTTAAATTTTCATCATAAAAACTATAAAATTTTTATTTCATACCCTTAACAAAACCATTTTTAGTTATCTCATAAAAATGTCAAGAAATATCATTTTCTTTTCAAAAAATTTAAAAAATAAAAAGTATCAAAACCAAAAGAATTGTATTTTCTTTAAAAAACAATTGAATATTGAATAGAAATTTAAATAATTAAGAAATTAATTAATGGTGATAAAATCCATTCTTTCTATATAAATGAAAAAAAAACTCTTTTCAATGATTGGTAAAAAGATTCAAAAGTGACTTGTACAGTAAAAGCAAACAATATTGTTTTGTAAACCACTATATTAAAATTAAAAATTATGAAAAATTTACCTTTAATAATATTTGAATAAAAATAATAAGAACATTATTGAATAATAATTATATAGTCACGGATGAAATATATTTTATAGGAATACTTTAAAATATTTTTTTATTGAAAACCCACTTACCACTTTGGTTAAATTTGAATAAAAATATCTTTCAAGGGGATAACATAAAAAGGCTTCTTAAAAAATTTAATTTTATTACATGAATGATAAAATAAATCAATATATAATTATATACACTATGAAAAAAATAAAACATAGTGTGAATTAGAAGTGATTCTCAATGAAAGGAGATTTAGATGAGAAATCCCTTACCTCAGGTCTAACTCACTACATACATTATTTACTTTTTATATAATAAAAATAAGTTAATTATTTACATGGTTATAAAACTTTTTATGGTTTATTCATTATCATAATAAATTTTATTTCATTTAATACCTTGTCTTATATAGTTAATAAATTAATAATGTTCATTTTGGATGTTTTGAGGACCCATGGTTCATAATCACAAAAAAACTTCAGAAGTATGAATAAGTTAAAAGGGGCCATTGATACATAATTTACATAATGTTAATAATCTAATAATCATCATTTTTTTATATTAAATATAAGAATGAAAATAAAATCACATCACTTTATTGAATTGGTAACACACACACACACAAGAGCAACATTATCATTTTACAATAGATGAAAGGGTAAGACTGTAAGTAATATATTATATCTAAAAATCATAATTATGTTATGAATATCATAAATATTCCTTAAATATATTATATTATATATCCTTGTGAGTTTGTGATGAAAAAAGAAACACATCACAACATGGATGTGGTGGTTATAGGTACACATGTGCAATATTTACAATTCCCATATAATAGAAAAATATATGGAAAATAGTTGTGAAATCATAACAATAAAATTTTAGCAAATTTAATATAATTATTCTATCATATCAAAAAGAGTATAGAAGATTTTATGGAGGTGGAATAAGAAATTAATTTGAAAACAATTGGTTCAGAGTTATAAATATTGTTTGTAAAACCTCATTTGGATTACATTTTTAGACATCATGGTTATCATTTTTAAGAGACCATAACCAAAAGGGAATGGGGAGTTTTTTTGGGAAGGTATTTAAGAAGATCTTAGTTGATATAAAAGGATCAATATGTGAGAGTATAGGAGGAGAGTTAGTGCCCCTATATAAGGGAGGTGGGTGTAAATCTTATAAATACTGGAAATATTAATATATAATATATGTCTAGCTCAAATAAAATACATCCAAAAGTATATATATTTTATGATAAAGAGAATTGTGTTAAAATAAACAAATTAATAAAATATATACATGTTTAAATTTATTTTTTAAACCTTTTTTTGACACCTTTATTAACCTTTTTAGCCTTAACCATGCTAAAATATTTCATCATGATTGTAATTATAAAAATTACAAGTAGAACATAAATTGAAAATTAAAGATATAATTGAAATTTTACCATAAATTGTGTAATTATAATATTTTTATGATTTTATAATTATCTAAAAAAAATTGAATTTTAAATCCATTTATTGTAATTTTTGAACTATTCACAAAACTTGACATTAAAGACCTAAATAAAATAATAAAATTGTAATTTCAACTATTTTAAATTAAAATATACATTATAGTTATAAAAACCATGGGAATATAAAAATTGTACCAAAATGTAATAATTTTATGGTTTTAAAAATAAATCACTTTCTTTTTCTACTACTCTCACAAGTGATACGTCAACATTGCATATTCTTTTAAGGTAATTATTCCATTTCTAAAAATTAAAAATTAATTATTGTAATAAAAAAATATATTAATAAAAAAAATTATCATCTATATAAGTTAAAATATAGTTTTATCTATATCTATATTATGAAAACATAATAAGTGAGAGAAAGTGTAATTTTTAAATTACTCCTATATTAAAATAATATCATAAGTTTAACTAGATTAAGTGTCATAAAAATACATATTTTGAAAATAGGATTTTTTTTGGTCGATTGTAACTCATTAAATGAAAAAAAAATTAAGTTCTCAATTGATTTTTAGACCATATCAAATTTTTTAGACCCTGTTTAAACCATTTTACCAATCAGTGGAATGATAAACTTTCACCATGATTAACATTAATTTTATATAAAAATGAATATGGACAATAATACATAATTTTATTATGACGATTAAAAATAAGAAATATATTTTTTAATACTTAATTTATCAAATTGGTAATAATAAATTTTAATATAAGAGTATAAAATGATATGGAAAAATATATTTTGAAAAATACTTGATTTAATCCTAAAAATGATTTTATAACAAAATCATGTGTAATGTTGATTCCCATGAAATTAATTGGATTTTGTTTAATAAATTGAAATTTATGTGACATTAAACATAATCTAAAAAAATGGATCATTGAAATTACTTTTATTAATAATAAAAAATGAGTAGTTTTTCAAAATTGGTTTTTTACTATTCACCCAAAAAATATTATTTTTAGAAAAATCAAAAAAATCATAAGAATATTTTGAAATTATGAATTAAAATATTATTTCTATTTTACAATAATTAATTTCTAAAATTGGTATAAATTAATCATAATAGCGGCACACAAAATGCATAAATACTATTTTTTAATAAAATGTATTTTTAATGCATAAAATGAATTTATACTCATTCATTATTTAATAAAAAAATTATATGATTTTTAAATTTCACTAAAATCATTCATATATACCAATTAACTTAATTTACTTTGATAAAAATACCTTTTGTACAAAAATTAGTTTTCTGAAAAATATATCTTTTAATCATATATGATCTTATTTAAAATTGAGATCTTGTTTCATAGGAATTAATCTATAGATTTGTAATAAATGAAGGTCCCATAAGTATATTTCTTAATGAAATTACCCATGTTCATAACCTTCAAACAAATTTCTATGTTATAACATTTATATTTAAATAATAATATTTTGATAGTATAGCATCATTTTTTATAAGATTAGTATTGTGTGTGGTGTAACTAATTATAAATAGTATTGTTTTTAAACTAAAATAATGGGGTATTAAATTATCCCCTCCTTAATGAAATTATAGCCTCATAATTTTAATTTTATTATATAAAAAATAAATTTATCATAATATTGTAAAAACATGAGGAAAATATTTTACGAAGAAGTCTATTTTCTAAATTAAGATCAAGAAACATATTATTTCATAAAATAATGTACCACTACAAGACCCATATTTCTTGATGTGTTTCTAAAATATGTACCTGATGTTTGAGTATTATTTTAAACATAATATATGATAGATTTTAGAAGTTATTTCAAAATATGGAGAGATGTTTTAAGAGCATATATATACTTTATTTATTTCCACATCATATGAGAAATTTGATCCTTAATTTGTGCATCAATTATTTTCAAATTCTAGATCATCTCTTATTCAATGTGATGAATATTAAAGCTGAATTTTTCATGATTTATGAAGTAAAATTAACATTAAATGGATCATAATATACAAAAAAGGATGACAAGTTATTTCACTTTTTTACCGATTAACCTAATCGAAAAATGGTTATTATAAATTGAGATGACATAAAATATAAGGAAATACAAATTTAATCTCGAAAGCCTCAACAATAACACCAAAAGGCCAACCTAAATATTTCAATAAATAACTAATATCAAAAAAATTCATAAACTTCTAGACATAAACTTAAACTCAAAGATTATAATGATTTAGTCACATATTCATCATAGATAAACATAACATTTACCTCTAAATAACATCGATTTATTCTGGAGTCTCATAAAAAATGAATATTTACTGATAACATATTCTTTAAAATATTTTAATCTATTTAATAAATTACCAGAATCAACATAAACCAATTATAAAACATATATTCCTCCAAAAGACAATTTGACCTTTATTTTTGTTTAAAATTTAATATTTTACAAAAAAAATCTCATTACTTTTATCATGGAATGTTTCTAATATATAAATCATCAGAAAAAAATAACTTTAATCAGATAGTCACCAAATTAATTTTCAATATCATTATTTTATATATGTTAAATCATATGTTCCTATAATATAATAATGCTTCTATGCAAATTATCAAAAATTACATCAACATCATAGTGAATATTACTCTTAATGGTTATCAATACCTTTCAAATTATGTCAAATAAATATAAAATAATTTTTCCTCAAATAAAATCTTTACTATATAACATTTTAAAATTAAGGGATATATATATATACATATATATATATATATAACATTTACTAAAACTCAAAATGTCTCCCAAATTACTCTCATCGCATAAAACCCTAAATAGGATATCAATGATTTTTAACATATAATAAAAATTATCATTATTAGCCCATGATGGTATTTAAAACTCATAAATACCCTCATATGATTATTCCTAACCACTAAAGCTATCTAAAACTCTCCTTTAATACAAATTCTAATTCCCTATAATATAAAAAACCATAAATATGTTATTAATAACAAGGTTTTCAATTTCTTTCATTTTGAAGATATTTTTGGTTTATAGTTTCTATGAATTTGGGAAAAAATATTACATATCAAAATCATTGAATTTAATGTGGAAACTTATAGTAAATGACCACTTTTCCACAAACATGTTATTTTTAAATTCAGATTCCTATGTAATTCATTAAACACTTACTTAATTTAAGTGTAATTTACATTATTTAGAAGATAGATTTTATTATAATCCCTACTCATATATAGTTCATGTGAAAAAAAATTAAAATGAGAAATGATTACTAAATGTTCAATAGAGGATATAAAATTAAAGTAAACCCATTAATCCATTTTGAATTTTTTTAAAACACAGAAATGATTTTTCATTTTTTAAGTAAAAATATTAAATCAAAAATAATAATTTACTCACTCAAGAAATTATTTTTAAATCCTAAATTTCACTTGAAATATTTTGTAAGAATTAAAAGTAAAAAAATCATTATTCATGAAAGATTTTTATAAAAACAAACATTTCACCTTTAGAATATCATAAACGTTCCTTTAAATAATAAAGTCACAGTTTACCTTTTTAAATCAAAATATTTCCATTAAAACCCATTTCCTTGAAAAGAAAATTCATATAGGAAACTTGGGGCTTCATAATTTCATCATGAAATCACATAACATGTTAATTACATCATTTTTTTATGATTAGCTTACATCACATAAGTCTATCACTTAGTAAGAGTAGTTAAAACTCCCCATATTCTAACAGAAGTAACATAAATTACTTATATATATTACTTAATAATAGTAATCAACTCCATTTGAATTCCCTTAAGAGTTAATTACATCAGTTAACCCCACTTTTTTACTCAATGTAATGAAGGGATTTAATAGAACCCTGAGTCACATAATCTACATAATCCCATTAGGGTTTGGGCTCACTCCACATTTACACTTTTTCCAATAATTCATAAGTGTTATGTCTTAAAATAAAAATTTTATTCAATTTCAATTTTCATCATAAAAACCTTAAAATTGGAATTTCAACCCATAAACAAATCCAATTTTAGTTATCTCATAAAAATGAAAATAAATGTCATTTTCCTTTGAAAATATCTAGAAACTAGAAATTCCCAAAACATTGGGAAAATTATTTTATTTGAGAAGTGATGGATTATTTTATAGTAATCATGATAATTAATGAAGGACATGACAATGGGAAAATATTTTCATGTCGTACGCATTAAAAACATTATTTTCACACATTAGTAAAATGTTTCAAATAGACCCATAAGGAAAAAATAATGCAGTTTTTTTTCAACCCACTGTAAATAATTAAATAACTAATTAAAAGTGAAAATTTATAATAATTTGTTGGTAAATAAGATAAATCATGAAAAAAATTAGAAGAACATAAACATTAAGGAAAAACATTTGAAAGGAATACTTTAAAACATGGTTTTAAATGAAAATCCCTTAAACAATTTTTAAATTTTGAATCAAAAGATATTTAGAGAAGAGAAAATGAAATGGATTTGTAAAAAAAATTAATTTTATTACATGAATCATAAAATACATCATTAGGTTATTAGATAGAACATGTAAAATAAAACATGGTTTAACATATAACGAGTCTCAATAAATGGAAATTAGGATGGGAAATACCTTACCTTGAATTTGAATAACCACATACATTTATTAAATCCTATAGAAAAACTTATATGAATTAATTATTTATTTATAAACCTCTTTTAGGTTTATTAACTTATAAAAATAAATTTTATTTATTTTTTCACAAAGCCATATATAGTTACCAAAACTGTTATGTTAATGTCAGATGTTTTGAGGTCATTGGCTTCAAAATCCAAAAAACAACTTCAGTAAGACGAGTAGTGTAAAAGGTTTCATTGTTACATAATATTTAGAGTATTAATCAAGTAATAATTATAATTTTATTACATTAAATATAATTTTATAAACTTTTATTAATGGAAGATATGAAAAACAAAACACATCACTTCATGGATGTGGTAGTCAACACGTACACATGAGTGATGTTATTGTTTTTCAATGGATGAAAGGGTAAAAAGGTAAGAAAATTATTTATTTAACAAATAGTAATTAATTCATGAATATTTTATATATTACTTAATAATTCATGATAACCATCCTTTTATGGTGGTGATGAATAACAAAACACATCATTTTCTGGAGGTGGTCATCCACAAGTACGCATGAGCTATGTTTTCATCTCATATAAGATGGAAACAGAGAGAGCATGGGGATCTTACATCAAAAAAAATAAAATTTCCTTATATGTAGGATACAAATTACATCATATCATCATAGTTAAAAAAATATTAATATAATTTGTAGGACAAAATTAACTTGAAAATACTTGTATGAATGTTATACTGCTTCTTTAGAGAACTTACTGTTGTACCCCACTCTCTTTGATTTTCATGATCACAATCACTTTCATATGTGTTTAATTTTGTTTGAAGTGTTGTGGATGATAGGCAAAAGATTGCCAAAGGATTGGCCTAAGAAAGCTGGCAAAATGGACTGAATTGCAGTCCACCAGCCAACCGGTGTGATACCACCGGCCAGCCGGTGGACCTGGCAGAGGCATTGCCCACTGCCAGGCTCCACCGGTCAGCCGGTGGCTCTGTCACCGGCCAGCCGGTGGCACCCAGATGAATAGTGTGAGCTACTGTCTCCCCACCGGCCAGCCGGTGGCTCCTCCACCGGTCAGCCGGTGGAGCCTGGACCAAATCCTTCTCCTCTGCCAAGGCACCGGCCAGCCGGTGGAGCTGTACCGGCCAGCCGGTAGCCCAGTCAAACTAGCCGTTGGCTTTGACCAGTCAACCCTCTTTTGGCCTCCAACGGCTCCGAAGACCTCTCCAACGGCTCTGAAGACTCCCCAAGGGTTCCATGCCTATAAATAAAGGCCAAGGAAGCCCCGGACCATACCCGGAACTTAAATCAAGCCCAAGGACACTTTGTTGATCATTCGGCAATCCTCCGGCGAGACACCTCAAGGAACCCCAAGTGCTCCATCCAATTCCACATCCAAGAGCACCACCAAAGAAGCTTGAAGCGGCCTTCAACCTCTCCTATCAATCAAAGGCGCCCAAGGCTTCTCCAATTACGGGTTTTATCGTATTTATCCTTTTGAGCTTTCAAATTGGGTTTGTGCCTACAAACCCCAACTCCTTTTCTATTCCTCTCTCTTTTGGGTTTCACATCACCATTAAGGTGTGAAAAGGTTGTCAAGCTTTCCTTTAAATAGCTTGAGACATAGGTGAGCTATCCTTCACCTGTAAGAAGGATAGTGGGTTCTTACTCAACCATTAAAAGTAAGTGGGTTCTTTCTCAACCAATAAAAGCAAGCTGTAATAGGTCCTAGTGCTACCTCAAATCCTAGTGGGTTTCTTGCTAAAACCATTGAAAAGCAAGCGGTAGGAATCTCTCAACGGTTGAGTTGGGAGCGGAGACGTAGGCCGGGTTTTGGCCGAACTCCGTTAACAATTTCTTGTGTGATTTCCTCTTTTATTTCCGCTGCATTTCAACTTTGATTTTAATTTGTTAATCTTTTTTTAAAAGGCAATTCACCCCCCCTCTTGCCATCACTTCCCTTTTTCTCCGCCCAACAATTGGTATCAGAGGGAGTATTTGAATAATTCCCTGAACCGGTTTCAAATTAAAGATCCTATTTTTTGATGGCTTCTACCGCTTCTTCCTCTCAATCCCCCGAAAGATTTTCTTTGGATCGTGCTCCATTCTTTGATGGAACCGATTATACTTTTCGGAAAACCCGCATGACCACATTTCTTAAAAGTATTGGCTATCCAATTTATAAAATTGTTATGCAAGGATTTTCCCTCTCCTCTCCCGATGAGTCTAAATGGACCCCCAATGACATTGCAAATTTTGATCTTGATGGCAAAGCCATGAACGCTCTTCATTGTGGTCTTGACCGTAATGTTTTTAATTGCATTTCTACTTGCTCTACTTCTTACGAACTTTGGAAATTTTTAGAACTAACCTATGAAGGTACTAGCGAGGCTCCAAAGCTAGAACCCACTCAAAAGCAAGAACCCGATGAAAAATCCGTGCCCAATTGCCCACTCCACAAGAAAAGGGCCAAGAAGAAAAAGAAGAAGGCTTCAAAGGAAACATGGAGTGATAGCTCCACCTCTTCATTCTCCTCCTTCTCCTCGAGCGACAATGGTAATAATTGCCTAATGGAAAAACATGAGGTATCTTCCTCCTCTTCCTCCTCTTCCTCCTCTAGTTCTTCTAATTCATTTAATCATCTATCTTATGAAGAACTCTCACACGCTAGAGACCAATTAGAAAATGGTTTTCACGAACTTTCGTCAAAATTTGTTGCTTTAAAAAAGAATTTCAAAAAGCTTTCCTCCGAAAAAGACCAACTCCTCAAAGAGAAGGAGGAACTCTCCCTAAAAATCCAAAATTTCCCCAATGTTGATTCTTTGGAATCAACCATCAAGGACCTTAGAGAATCCCTAGCCAAGTTCACCCAAGGGGAACAAAATCTTTCAAAATTGCTTGGTTCCCAACGAATTTCAAGAACCACCCAAGGGCTAGGATATACCAATGTAGCTTCCTCCTCCCATGCTCCAACTGTTTTTGTTAGGGGGGAGCTCTAGTTTTAAATTTTGTAATTATTGTAAGAAACTCGGGCACCTCATTTATGAGTGTGATTGCAAAAATGCCCAGTATGGTAGGCCCAAATCGATTTTTTATTCGGATGAATTCTATAGGAGAAGACCCGCTACAAGGCAAGTGTGGATTGAAAAATCCCTCTTAGAGAGTCTCTCCGGGCCTAAAATTGTCTCTTTTCAAAATCCCTCTCCCCGGTGACTTTTTGTTTTTATTTAGGGGGAGTTAGGTTTGTTTAAGCTTTTTGTTTCAATTCAAACTTTCAATTTCAAATTAAGCCCTTTTGATTTCAATTTCAAAATTTTCGATTCCAACTTTCAATTTCAACACTTGGTATCAAAATTTTCATTTCAAAATATTCAATTCGAATTTTTCATTCAAAACTTTCAGTTCAAACTTTTGATTCAAAACTTTCAATTCAAATTTCAAATTTCAATTGGTTTTTGATTCAAAACTTTCAATTCAAACTGTTATTCAAATTTTTCAATTCAATTTTCAAAAATTCCAATTGATCTTGATTTTCAATTTTCCCTCAATCAAGTTTTATGCCCCGTGCTATTTTGATAATCACAAAGGGGGAGAAATTTCTTGATTGATTGGGGGAGAATATTTTCTCTCATGCTTAGTATTTATTTTCAATTTATCATTTAAAGCATGCCTTTCATTTAAGTTTTTACATTGCTTAGATAAGTGATTGTGATCATCAAAATAGGGGGAGATTGTTGTACCCCACTCTCTTTGATTTTCATGATCACAATCACTTTCATATGTGTTTAATTTTGTTTGAAGTGTTGTGGATGATAGGCAAAAGATTTCCAAAGGATTGGCCCAAGAAAGCTGGCAAAATGGACTGAATTGCAGTCCATCGGCCAACCGGTGTGATAGCACCGGCCAGCCGGTGGACCTGGCAGAGGCATTGCCCACTGCCAGGCTCCACCGGTCAGCCGGTGGCTCTGTCACCGGCCAGCCGGTGGCACCCAGATAAATAGTGTGAGCTACTGTCTCCCCACCGGCCAGCCAGTGGCTCCTCCACCGGTCAGCCGGTGGAGCCTGGACCAAATCCTTCTCCTCTGCCAAGGCACCGGCCAGCCGGTGGAGCTATACCGGCCAGCCGGTAGCCCAGTCAAACTAGCCGTTGGCTTTGACCAGTCAACCCTCTTTTGGCCTCCAACGGCTCCGAAGACCTCTCCAACGGCTCCGAAGACTCCCCAAGGGTTCCATGCCTATAAATAAAGGCCAAGGAAGCCCCGGACCATACTCGGAACTTAAATCAAGCCCAAGGACACTTTGTTGATCATTCGGCAATCCTCCGGCGAGACACCTCAAGGAACCCCAAGTGCTCCATCCAATTCCACATCCAAGAGCACCACCAAAGAAGCTTGGAAGCGGCCTTCAACCTCTCCTATCAATCAAAGGCGCCCAAGGCTTCTCCAATTATGGGTTTTATCGTATTTATCCTTTTGAGCTTTCAAATTGGGTTTGTGCCTACAAACCCCAACTCCTTTTCTATTCCTCTCTCTTTTGGGTTTCACATCACCATTAAGGTGTGAAAAGGTTGTCAAGCTTTCCTTTAAATAGCTTGAGACATAGGTGAGCTATCCTTCACCTGTAAGAAGGATAGTGGGTTCTTACTCAACCATTAAAAGTAAGTGGGTTCTTGCTCAACCAATAAAAGCAAGCTGTAATAGGTCCTAGTGCTACCTCAAATCCTAGTGGGTTTCTTGCTAAAACCATTGAAAAGCAAGCGGTAGGAATCTCTCAACGGTTGAGTCGGGAGCGGAGACGTAGGCCGGGTTTTGGCCGAACTCCGTTAACAATTTCTTGTGTGATTGCCTCTTTTATTTCCGCTGCATTTCAACTTTGATTTTAATTTGTTAATCTTTTTTTAAAAGGCAATTCACCCCCCCTCTTGCCATCACTTCCCTTTTTCTCCGCCCAACAATTGGTATCAGAGGGAGTATTTGAATAATTCCCTAAACCGGTTTCAAATTAAAGATCCTATTTTTTGATGGCTTCTACCGCTTCTTCCTCTCAATCCCCCGAAGGATTTTCTTTGGATCGTGCTCCATTCTTTGATGGAACCGATTATACTTTTCGGAAAACCCGCATTACCACATTTCTTAAAAGTATTGGCTATCCAATTTATAAAATTGTTATGCAAGGATTTTCCCTCTCCTCTCCCGATGAGTCTAAATGGACCCCCAATGACATTGCAAATTTTGAGCTTGATGGCAAAGCCATGAACGCTCTTCATTGTGGTCTTGACTGTAATGTTTTTAATTGCATTTCTACTTGCTCTACTTCTTACGAACTTTGGAAATTTTTAGAACTAACCTATGAAGGTACTAGCGAGGCTCCAAAGCTAGAACCCGCTCAAAAGCAAGAACCCGATGAAAAATATGTGCCCAATTGCCCACTCCACAAGAAAAGGGCCAAGAAGAAAAAGAAGAAGGCTTCAAAGGCAACATGGAGTGATAGCTCCACCTCTTCATTCTCCTCCTTCTCCTCGAGCAACAATGGTAATAATTGCCTAATGGCAAAACATGAGGTATCTTCCTCCTCTTCCTCCTCTTCCTCCTCTAGTTCTTCTAATTCATTTAATCATCTATCTTATGAAGAACTCTCACACGCTAGAGACCAATTAGAAAATGGTTTTCACGAACTTTCGTCAAAATTTGTTGCTTTAAAAAAGAATTTCAAAAATCTTTCCTCCGAAAAAGACCAACTTCTCAAAGAGAAGGAGGAACTCTCCCTAAAAATCCAAAATTTCCCCAATATTGATTCTTTGGAATCAACCATCAAGGACCTTAGAGAATCCCTAGCCAAGTTCACCCAAGGGGAACAAAATCTTTCAAAATTGCTTGGTTCCCAACGAATTTCAAGAACCACCCAAGGTCTAGGATATACCAATGTAGCTTCCTCCTCCCATGCTCCAACTGTTTTTGTTAGGGGGAGCTCTAGTTTTAAATTTTGTAATTATTGTAAGAAACCCGGGCACCTCATTTATGAGTGTGATTGCAAAAATGCCCGGTATGGTAGGCCCAAATCGATTTTTTATTCGGATGAATTCTATAGGAGAAGACCCGCTACAAGGCAAGTGTGGATTGAAAAATCCCTCTTAGCGAGTCTCTTCGGGCCTAAAATTGTCTCTTTTCAAAATCCCTCTCCCCGGTGACTTTTTGTTTTTATTTAGGGGGAGTTAGGTTTGTTTAAGCTTTTTGTTTCAATTCAAACTTTCAATTTCAAATTAATCCCTTTTGATTTCAATTTCAAAATTTTCGATTCCAACTTTCAATTTCAACACTTGGTATCAAAATTTTCATTTCAAAATATTCAATTCGAATTTTTCATTCAAAACTTTCAGTTCAAGCTTTTGATTCAAAACTTTCAATTCAAATTTCAAATTTCAATTGGTTTTTGATTCAAAACTTTCAATTCAAACTGTTATTCAAATTTTTCAATTCAATTTTCAAAAATTCCAATTGATCTTGATTTTCAATTTTCCCTCAATCAAGTTTTATGCCCCGTGCTATTTTGATAATCACAAAGGGGGAGAAATTTCTTGATTGATTGGGGGAGAATCTTTTCTCTCATGCTTAGTATTTATTTTCAATTTATCATTTAAAGCATGCCTTTCATTTAAGTTTTTACATTGCTTAGATAAGTGATTGTGATCATCAAAATAGGGGGAGATTGTTGTACCCCACTCTCTTTGATTTTCATGATCACAATCACTTTCATATGTGTTTAATTTTGTTTGAAGTGTTGTGGATGATAGGCAAAAGATTGCCAAAGGATTGGCCCAAGAAAGCTGGCAAAATGGACTGAATTGCAGTCCACCGGCCAACCGGTTTGATAGCACTGGCCAGCCGGTGGACCTGGCAGAGGCATTGCTCACTGCCAGGCTCCACCGGTCAGTCGGTGGCTCTGTCACCGGCCAGCCGGTGGCACCCAGATGAATAGTGTGAGCTACTGTCTCCCCACCGGCCAGCCGGTGGCTCCTCCACCGGTCAGCCGGTGGAGCCTGGACCAAATCCTTCTCCTCTGCCAAGGCACCGGCCAGCCGGTGGAGCTGTACCGGCCAGCTGGTAGCCCAGTCAAACTAGCCGTTGGCTTTGACCAGTCAACCCTCTTTTGGCCTCCAACGGCTCCGAAGACCTCTCCAACGGCTCCGAAGACTCCCCAAGGGTTCCATGCCTATAAATAAAGGCCAAGGAAGCCCCGGACCATACCCGGAACTTAAATCAAGCCCAAGGACACTTTGTTGATCATTCGGCAATCCTCCGGCGAGACACCTCAAGGAACCCCAAGTGCTCCATCCAATTCCACATCCAAGAGCACCACCAAAGAAGCTTGGAAGCGGCCTTCAACCTCTCCTATCAATCAAAGGCGCCCAAGGCTTCTCCAATTATGGGTTTTATCGTATTTATCCTTTTGAGCTTTCAAATTGGGTTTGTGCCTACAAACCCCAACTCCTTTTCTATTCCTCTCTCTTTTGGGTTTCACATCACCATTAAGGTGTGAAAAGGTTGTCAAGTTTTCCTTTAAATAGCTTGAGACATAGGTGAGCTATCCTTCACCTGTAAGAAGGATAGTGGGTTCTTACTCAACCATTAAAAGTAAGTGGGTTCTTTCTCAACCAATAAAAGCAAGCTGTAATAGGTCCTAGTGCTACCTCAAAGCCTAGTGGGTTTCTTGCTAAAACCATTGAAAAGCAAGCGGTAGGAATCTCTCAACGGTTGAGTTGGGAGCGGAGACGTAGGCCGGGTTTTGGCCGAACTCCGTTAACAATTTCTTGTGTGATTGCCTCTTTTATTTCCGCTACATTTCAACTTTGATTTTAATTTGTTAATCTTTTTTTAAAAGGCAATTCACCCCCCCTCTTGCCATCACTTCCCTTTTTCTCCGCCCAACACTTACTTTGGTTTTCATCTTAAGCATTCTATGATGGTATTTTGGTCAGACAAAAACATCTAGGATATGGGTATGAATGTTTTTAAGGGATTTTTTATGATATTTTTCTAGATAAAAGGATCATTATGTGTGTGGATAATGAGGGAGGATGTGCACTTTCATACGTGGGTTGAGTTTTTTTTATTTTTTTTAAAGGTTGGGTCCGAAGCCTCATTTATTATTAAAGCGAAGCAAAGACCTATTTTAACTAGGTAGAGGGATACCCATTACATAGCCCGAAGGCCCAATTGGAATTTATCCCATTAAATGGCATGTAGGCCCATTTTTTTGGCCCAAAGCCCATTCTGTGAATAGTACTGCTAGAGTACCCGCACTGCTACAGTACTGCACAGTACCCGCAACTGCTACAGTATTATGCCGCTGCTATAGTGACCTGCCGCCACTACAGTTCCCGTCGTTGCTATAGTGTCGTCGTTGCTACTATTCCGCCTTTTCTACAGTTCTCTACAGTACTGCTATAGTAACATGCGCCCAATGGGTTTTGAACCCCCATTTTTCATGTAGAATATTAGGACTAAATTAATTCAACTAAAAAAATATATACAAGTTTAGGTGTTTTTTAAAATTTATATTCTAGATTAACCCCTAGTGAACCATTTTAACCATAATTATGGTAAAAATTTAAATCTAAAAGGGTAATGAAAGAAATTTTCAAAATAAATAGTGGAACATAAAATTAAATGTTTTTATAACTAAGATAATTTTACATCAAACTGACTTATTATAGGATTTTTATGATTTTATAATGATTTAAAATAAATTTTTAAACATTAAATACATATTAATGTCATTTTGGAACTATTAACATAATTTGACATTAATAACATCAAGAAAACAATATAATTATAATAAAAACACTTTTACCATCGGAGTTAAATTATAATTATCCTGTCAATTACTGAAACACCAAATAAATTATAAATTAATTACTTTTATTTTTTTTTAAATATTATTTTTTTGTTCTACTTCTTTCATTAGTGTTTCATCAATATTGTGTAAGCGATCATCACAATTATAGAATTACTAAAAATTTAGAATAAATTATGATAATAAAAAAATTATATATAATTTTATAATATAGATTCATTCATATAATTTTTTCTACATCTATATTTTGACAACATAATAAGTGAGAGAGATTGAAATTTTAGAATTACTCTTAACATAAAATATTTTAAAGATTATTTTAAAATTAATGTATCCAAAAAATAAAATACATTGAATAAATTATGGTTCTAGTCAAAATGAACTCAAACATTAAAAATAAGTGAGGTTTTGGATTTATTTTTGGATCTTATTTGATATTTTTAACCCAATTCAACCCAGTTCACCCTATAATGTAGTGATAATTTTTTTCCAAAATTGCGATTCATTATCGCAAAAAAAAATGAAATTGAACTTATTAAATAATTTTACTGTAGTTTTTAAAAATATGGAATCAATTTTTTATTCTTTAATTTATATATGTGGTAAAAACTAATTTTTGATATAATTCTATGAAACACAATTAAATATACTTTTCAGAAAAATACCCACTTTATCAATAAAATGATTTTATACCAAACTCATTATAATGTTGATTCCCTTAAAATTAATTGGTTTATTTTTAATAATATTTAACTTATGTTTCCTTCATAAAAATACAAAAAGAAAATTAATATTGAAATTAGTTTGACTAAATGTAATAAAATGATATTTTTTTAACAAAAATGGTATTTATAATATTCACAAAAAATCAACCTTTTTAGAAAAAATATAATATATTTAACTTGAGTTTTTTAGACCTATTGATTAAAAAAACTATGTACATTTTATAAAAAATGTAAATTTTTTTATAAATTAATTATAACAACTACCAAACAAATCAAATAAACCCATTTTTGATGTATAAAATGAATTTATTCTATTTCCTTTTCTAATAACCACAACTGAAAGAATTGTTTTAAAATATATGATAAATACATTTCATTAATTTCATTCATATACACTGATTAACTTAACTTACTATGATAAAAATATATTGCGCATAAAAAATTGTTCTTTGGAAAATATATATTTTAACCATATATGATCCTATTTAAAATTATGCTCTTTTTCCTCATAATTAATCAGAACATTTATATTAAATAAAACCTCCTAATATATATTTCATAATGATTTTATACTTTATCATATCCGCAAAACTAATTATTGGGTTCTAAATTTTATATTTAAATAATAGAATATTAAAAGTAAATCATAGTCCACTTTAAACTTGGCATTAAATGTGGTATATTTAATCAATCATAGTATTTGTACTAAACAAAAAATTTGGTGTGTTACATTGTACCCTCCATAAAGAAATTTCATCGTAAGAATTATCATTTTATTCTCCAAATTAATTTATCATGATATAGTAATAAAATATGATATAGATGTTATTATGAAATTTAATTTATATATATATATTAGTAAAATTATTATTTTTTAACATAATATACCTATTTAATATTCATACTTGCAGATGAGTTTCTAAAATTCACTATTATAGATGATTGTCACTTTCCATATAAGGCTCAATAGATTTTATTTTATCTTTTAGAAAGTGATTTTAGGAGAATATATGTACTTTATTTCATATCACTTCATAAGTGAAATTCCATCCTTTTTTTACTACAATCAGTATCCACATATATATATCATCTGTTATTCCAAGACATGAATATCTGAGTTTATTATTTCATGCTCAAAATAATTAAAATTAACTTTCAAAGGATTTCATGACCCATAAAGGGATGAAACTTAAATCTTTTTATAAATAACTAACCATAAAAAAATCAAAATATATTGGACCAATATTGAATCCCAAGGATTGAAATTATTTGACACATATTTTTGAACATAAATATAGAATTTATCTTCAAATTACATCAATCACACCTAAATTAACATACACAAAATTTATATGGCATTGTCATATAATCATCAAAATATGAGAATATTTTAAATAGAAAACATAAATCACCATAAATCCAAAACGAAATCATATATTCTAAAAAGTAATCCTTTAATTCGAAGAAATATCACACCATAGATAAATATTTTTCCATTTAATTTAGTTATATAATGTTATCAATATAGTGAACATCTTAAAAAACAATTTTCTCTCATAGTCACTAAACCAATTTTGAATCCCATTTTAATCTATATTATAAAACAAATATTCCTAGAATGTAAAAAACCTATTATCTCAATTAACAATAATTACCTCAATATTAATTACCATCTAAACTCTAGAGGTTATCAATACATTTCAAGTCAAGTCTTGATAATATAAAATCATTCTTCTTCAAAAAAATCTTTTACTAAAATATAAGTTAAAATTATGGATTACATACATGTCAAAAAATTATTAGAACTAAAATAATGTCTTCCAAAGCACTTCCATCACATAAAACACAAAAATGTATATCTATGACTTTAAAAATATGACAAATGTTGGACTTATTAATTAATAATTATAACTAAAACTCTTATAATATCATAATATGAATCATCATAACTAGTAAATTTATCTAAAACATTCATATGATATTGAATTCAATTCTCTAATACTTGATCAACCCATAATTACATTATTTATAATATTTTTTCACTTTCTTACATTTAAAGGATAATTTTGTTTTAGAGTTTCATATAATTAAGAATAAAACTCTTACATATAAAACTTTAGTGATTTAATGTTGATGTTTCTCTTCAAGGCCAATTTTTTTCTCAAAAACAAGAATATTAAATTCATAGTTTTATTCAATTTACAATATACTTTCTTTATTCAATGAAAATTTACTTTATTTTAGATAGAATTCATAATATTATTACTCATCCTTAGGTCCTGTGAAAAATATTTGAAAATGTGGAATGAGATTAAGAATGATTAGTAAGGGATATAATGATAAAAGAAGTTAATTAATCCATTTTAATTACATGAATATCAATAAGAAATCATTCCTTGTTCATAATAAACTTTGGAACTCAAAATAATCATTTACCTACTCTTGAAATATAATTCAAAGCTCAATTTTTTCTAAAAAAATTATACATAATCGTAAAGGAAAAATAATAATTCATGAAAACAGACCTTTAACCTTTATAAGTAGATAAAAATTACTTTAAATAACTCATTTTCAACATTTTTATGTTAATTTTTTATGAAAAACCAATTAAAATCATACATTAAATGTGTAGAAAACATTAGGCATCGTTCTTTCATTATAGAATCTCTAAACAATACAATTCCAATATTTTCTTAGGATTGAATTACTTATGTTAATTCCACTGCTATATAAGAATAATTAACATCATACATATTATCGTAGGAAAAACATACATCTGTAAAATCTATCAATTAATAAGATTAGTAAAATATATTGGCATTATATTAGGATTAAATTACATTAGTTAACTCTATCACTTTACCCAATGCACTAGAGGGCTTTAACAGACTTAATCGTCACATAAGGGATATAGTCTCACAAGGGTTTCAGATCACCCATATTTCCACATTAATTAATAATTCCCAAGATTATTACTTTAAAATAAAAATATCTAATTACTTTTACTCTTCACTATAAAAAACACAACTTTTTCATTTTATCCCATAAACAAATCCACAATCAAATATCTCATGAAAATAAGAATAAAAATTCTTTTCTTTTCAAATAATTTCAAAATAAACAATTTGAAAGACAATGGTAAAAATATATTATTTTAAAAAACATTTAAATTTTTTAGAGGAATATTGATCACTAATAAAGTAAATTATGGTGGTAAAATTGTTTCATTATATATACATTAAGAAACATTCTTTCAAAATTTTACTAAAAAGAGATCTAAGTACCACATATGTAAACTGTTAAAAAAATATTTTTTAAAACATTTGTAAATAATTTAAAACATATTATAAAGTGAACATTAAAAATATTTAAGTAATAAAAAGAAAATTATTTAAAAAAATTATATGAACATGTATATAGATGAAAGTTATTTAAAAGGAGTAATTTCAAATAACAGTTTTATGAAAAATATCTTCAAGCTTTGGTAACTTCTGAATAAAAAGATCATTTAATGAGAGAATATGAGAAGGATTTGTGAAATAGTTTTATTTCAGTTCATTAATGAAAAAATAAATCTATATGTATGTATATACACCACATAAAATAAAATATGGGATAATTGTTTAATTATTCTTAATTAAATAAAATTGAGATGTGAAATTCCTTACCTCAAGCCCGACTCACCATGTAAATTCTTTAAATTCTGTATAATAAACATATTTTAATTTATTAAATGAAAATGATAATTTTTATGGTTTATTAACTTATCATAATCCATTTTATTTTATATATTATAATTCCTTATATTATTAGTAAATCAATTACATTCACCTTGGATGTTTTATGGTTTATCGGTTCATAATTTTAAGATAACTTTGGTAGGTTTACCGTAGTTAGAGGGATCATTATTACATGATCTAAAAAATATAAACAATTATATAATTACATTTTTTTTACATTATATATAATTCTATGACAAGTCGTGGAAGTAAGACATGAAAAATGAATCACATTTCCTAGTGGTGGTGGAAGTCTACACATACGCATGAAATACGTTTTTACTTTCTAATATATGGGAAGGTAAGTAGGTAAGTAATATATTAACATTTAAGAATCACAATTATTTAATCAATATAAAATATATTACTTAAATATTTAATAATAACCATCATATTTATGTGGTTATTAAAAATGACACACATCGCTTTGTGGTGGTGGTATTCCATGCATATGCAGGGGCGATGTCTACATTTCCCATATGATGGAAAAGAAGTTACGAAAGGTATTTTCCATAAAAAAATATATTTAGGTATATTAAGGATAATTTTTTAATAATATCATCATGTTTATATAATATATTAAGTAGTAGTAAGAAGAAATAAATATAAATCCACTTTGTTAAAAGTTATACCTCCTCATTGAAAACCTCATTTGGATTACACCATAAGCCTTAAAGGGTGGTCTTTTCATGAGACCATAACCTCTAGAACCCAGGGATGAAGTGTGGTAATGGATTTAGATAGATAATTTTTGAGATAAAAAGATTGGTAAGTGTGAGGAGTAGAATATTGGAGGTGCTATTTTATAGGTGAGGTGAGTGTAAATCATGAAAATACATGAAAAAATAACGTATAATATGTTTCTGGATTAGGTAAAATAGATCCAAAGTTCCATATATTAAAATATATGGAATAATATTCAAATATAAAATCAACCACTAAAATTTAGACTACTTTGTTTTTCCTTTTAGAGATTATCTTTCATTTAACCCCCTTATTAACCCTTTTAGCATTAATAATGGTGACAAATATTTCAATATATAAAGGTTTTGAATTTAATTTTAATAATTTAAAGTGGAATATAAATGAAACATTCATGATATTATTGTAAATATTAAATCCAATTCTATAACTATTTTTTTTTATTATTTTATAATTATTTACAAATATTTTATAAATGGTAAATTACATATAAAATCATTTTCAGAAATATTCACATAATTTAACTTTAAAAACATCAATACATTAATGTAATTTGAATAATAAATATTTAAAAATACGTTATAAATTATAGTTATCCAATAAATTCAATAAACACAAAAATTAATTCTAAACATATTAATTTTAATGTTTTTAAAATAATTTATTTCTTTTTCTATTGCTTGCACAAGCACTGTGTCAGATTGCGTAAGCATTCAAGTTAATCATAAAATTATTAAAAATTAAAAATAAATTACTTTAATTAAACATATATAAAATAATATTATTTTATATTCTATGTCTTTTCATATAAAATTTTTCAAAAAATATTCATATTATAATAACATAATAAGTGGTAGAGAGTTATAGTTTATAATTACTCTTAAATTCAAATAATATAAATGATGTAATCAATGTAAAGTGGAAAAAATATCATATATTAGAAATTAGGATGGTTTGGGTTAAAATAAACTTCTCAAAGGAAATTAAATCATGTTTCAGATAGAATTTTAGTTTTTATCCAATATTATTAACCAAGTTTAACTAATTTTTCATTTTCAATGGGGATAAAAATTTACCATGATTACTATTCATTATGATTAATAGTGAAATGGAACTTATTAAATAATTTTAAGACACTAACTGAAAATATGGAATAAATTTTAAATTATTTAATTTACATAATTGGTAAAAATTAATTTTAATATAAGTGAATTCAATGTAATGAAAACTTGTTTTTTGAAAAATACTCATTTTAAGAATAAAAATGATTTTATTCTAAAATCATGTATAATAATAAATCTAGTGAAATTAATTATATTGTTCTTAATAAAATTAAATTTATTTTTCTTGAAAATAAATCCAAAACCAAATAGATAATTAAAATTAGTTTTATTTAATGTTAGAAAAGATAGTTTTTGAAAAAATGATATTTTTAACCATTCACCCAAATACAATACTTTTGAGAATAATATAATTTTTTTCTTAAGATTTTTTTGACATGATAATTTCAAAAATTATTTATTTTTTATAAAATAATATTTATTAAAGTGACAAATTAAGCATTATATCTACAAAAAAATATGCAATAAAACCATTTTTAAAGTATAAAATTAATTTATACGCATTTTTTATCTAATAAATTTCATTATATGAATGTTATAATTATAAATATATGATCTAAAATTTTAATTAAAATCAGTCATCTATAGTGATTAAAATAATTTAATTTGATAAAAATATATTGTGCACTTAAATAAGTTTTATGAAAAATATCTCTTTTAATCATATATGATCTTAATTAAAATTGATTTCTTGCTTAATATTATTTTATTTGTAAAATTGTATTAAATTAAAATTACATAAATATATTTAATTATTCAATTACTCTTATTCGTTCCTTAGAAAAAAATAGTTACGTTATAACCATCATATTTAAATAATAGGGTTTTAATAGTATAACTTTATTTATTTTTAGCTCAATATTACATGTGATACACACAATTTGTCATAGTATTATTCTTAAACTAACATCTTGGGTTTTTACATTCTCCCCATCTTAAAATTTTTCATCTTCATAATTTTAATATTTTTCTCTAAAAATTATTTTCTTGTTATTCTCACTATCTCTTGATTGTAATGATTAGAAACACTATCAAATGGGTTTAATTATTTCATTATTATGTTTTCAAGATAGACATGATGACACCGCATCAGAATATTGTAAGAAACTTGAAGTGTCCTTGTTCAATTTATAATGGAATTTTTAAGGTCAGGGAGTGAATTTCTCTAAAATTTCGAAATAAATAAAGGATTTCATAGGGCTATTAAGAAACTTATACACTAAATGCACGCTCCGGCCAACCAGTGTAGTGAAACCAACCAATCAGCGGCATGCTGAGTAGCCCCACCAAATAGTAGAAACTGACCGAATAACTAATGAAGGAAAGTTATTCATCTTGTTCTATTAAGAGGAGGTAATATTTGATTTAGATGTCCACCGACTATCCTATGGAGGATAACCATCTCTTGGTGGTAATAAATAGTGTTCATGGGATTTAGAGGGGCCCACCTGTTACCCAGTTAAGTCTATGGGATACCAGATGGTGTCGACATAGACCTTCTGAGCCAACATTAAAGGATAGTCAAAATTCATTTAATACTATATTCGTTGAATTAGTTACCCATAGGGAACTCCATAAGGTTCCTAAAGCATTTTGAGGCTATAAATAGAACTCATTGGTGACTTCGAATCTCAAGTTGTCATTCATTATCCAATACCAATGTGATACAAACACTAATTCTCTTTTGAGTATCGTCAAAACTTTATCTTCTAAAATCTGGAGTGTGTACTAATTGTAATATCCTATCACTCTCATATTTTTCACATTCTCTCATAGTTGTTTTTCATATTATTTTAATAGAATTTATACTGTAAAAAATATTATTTCTTCCTATAAATCATATCCTCTTCCTCCTCCTTATATTATTGTTTCTCACTACCTATAAAGTGATAGATTCATGTTTACTTTATAAAACCAAAAAATGGAATGGTACAATTCACATTCAGGATTTTCTATATACCTGTTAAGAAGCAACTATCTATTTTAACTCTGTTCACTTACTATATCCTAAAAAGAAATATATTTTTAGTATCCTATCTATTGTGAAATCTAGTGGAATAATATATTAAGTCCTCACATCATTGAGGTGGAAGACAAATGGGATCTTCCTGTGTTATTAGTGAACTTCCTTACCAAATCATGTTCTTTCTTTAAATTAAACATCTTTATTTATTTATCAATTTTTATTCATCTAATTAATAAATCATTTAATATATCAATCTACTTAATGATTTATTTTATGAAGTTACCACTCATTAATTCTTTATATATTATAATATATTATTGTTAGATCATTGAGATTTGAATGTTGATTATTTTACTTATCACTTAAAAAGTTTTTAATTATCTTTTTTTATTCTAAAATAAGTTTTTATTATTTAATAATTTGTTTATTTACATTGTTTTATAAATTAAAATTTACCCTCTCTTACCATTTTACCCTAATTTGACCTATATTTAGTATCAAAGTGTTCCAGAATTTATTTATTTATTTTTGAAAATTTATTAAAAATGTGTTTTTTTTCAAAACTCTTGAACTTATATTTGAAGAAACAAACTTATTATAAATTTATTTTTAATCACCCATGATTTTATAAGACACATTATGGGTCATTATCTCTGTTTTTACGGTATTTATTGTGGTTATTGGAAAAATCATCTATCTACTTTTATTAGATTCATTGGTTATCCTAAAAATAATATTTTCATTCATGTTTATACTACATATATTGAAAAAGAAGATAAATGGACCCCTGGTGGTATTTCTACTTTTTAAATAGATGTTAAGGTATTGAATGACATGAAATGTGGATTGCATTGAAATTAATTTAATATAATTTTACATTAAACCGAATTATGAAATTTTAAAACTATTAAATGTAACTCATGAAGGTACTATCAATGTCAAAGATACTTGACTAGATAGGTTTAGACTAGACATTAAAAGTTTTTCTATGCATCCTAGAAAACTTATTTCTTATATTTCCATTCAATTTACTAATATTTTAAATGATATAATGAATAATAGTGATTTTATTAGTATAAAAAATTTATTCAGTAAAATCATTTTTTAGCATTAAATTAGGATCCCAAAGTAACCAAGATATATGAATATAAAGACACAAAGAGTATGACGGTTGAGGAGCACATTGGTTCTCCCTTAAAATACAATATAATAATGAAAATAATAGCCAAAAATGGGGATATAGAGGTCGATTAAAATAAAAGGAAAATTTATTTCAAATATATCCACAGTGAATCGTCTAAAAGAGAAGGTGACACTAATAATATTTCTAAAAGGGTGAAAAGTACATGAATAATACAATATATACCCAATTTTTGAAAAAGTTAAATTAATAAATAGAAGTGTTACATAATTTAGTTCAAAAAATAAGTACCACATCAAAATAGACTAACCATTGACAAAAAAATGTTAAAAAAAGAACTATGGCATGAAATATCTAAATGTATCAAGATTAATTGAAGGGAGGATTCAATATCATCATATTATTCAAGAAATTAATGTCCTAAGTGACTAATGGCCAATTCCAAGGTATGTATAACAAAGTTAATTATGATTTTTCTAGTTCTTAATATTATATATAATCAACCACTACTTTAATCTATGGTGATATACTTTATTCTAGTGATCAATATCAAGATGGTTTTTGTGATTTTTTTTTAATTTTAAACTCATTAAAAAAACTAAAATATTTTCATTTTTTTAATATATATAAACTTTTTAAAGAAAAAGTTGATTTGGTTTTAAAAATAAAAGAACTACCAAATGTTTATAGTTTATAATTTCAAACCAAATATCATAAAAATAATCTACCTCGTTTTTTTGAAAGTGAAAAAACATTAAATATGAATTTGGGATATCAATTTATTATTAAAATGAATTCTTGGAATGGTTTTTCAAAACAATCAAAAAACATGATAAAAGTAATAATTTTATGAAAGAAATATCAAAAAATTAATGTTTTTATTATGAATTAAATTGGAAAAATTATAGTTATAGTAAGAATAAAATGGTTTACCTCACTTATCATGTTTTTAATGTAAAACATGTTCTAAACAAGTTTATATTCCAATTTATTTTTTGGATAACTTAAGTAGATCCAAGATATGTATACCAGAAGCATTAGTCTATTAATATTTTATAACAAAATGTTATCATTAAAAATATCAAGAAAAAACATGCTATATAGATAGATGATTATAAGTACATGTATGTGGTGATCCATTAAAATTCAATCATTTAAAAGACTTTGATAGAGGAAATGTAACAATTAGAGATAAATAAAAAGGTAAAATTACTAGTATCTATATTATTAGTTTCTCTGATATTAATACAATTAAATATGTATTGTTAGTTAATGGGTTGAAGTATAATTTATTATGCTGTAATCGAATATGTGATATCGGTTTCAAAATTACTTTTAGAAATGTGTTTTTATATTTTTTTAATTATAATGTAAAACTTTTATTTACCACATCTCACCTCCTAAATTTATATATTATATATTAAAAATATCTTTAAAGTAAAAATGTTAAGTTTTTATGTAACCAATATAATGAATCTTAGTTTTTGAATTACCACCTAATTTATTGTGATATTTAATCTATTTTCACGATCAACCTTAAACTACCAGTATGATATTTACTAAAATTTACTTTTAATGTTAACCTATTTTATAATACTTTTCATCTTATAAAGAAACATAAATCTTCTTACAAATAGAAAATTGTTTTTTACTATTTCAAATCCAAAGAAATAGTCTACATTGAGCTTTCTAGATCAACACTATTTTATAGTATTATAGGTTATAATTACACATTTTTAATTATCTATGACTATATGAGATTTACATGGATTTTCATCTTTTCTCATAAAAATAAGGTTTGTAATTTATTTATCAAATTTTCAAGGAAATTGGATATGTTAAAAACTAAAAAAACAATATTCACTTAGAGTAGACCTTGTCGTAAATTTTATAATAATGTTTTTGATGAGTTTTGTGCTTCTCAAGATTATCATTAGTTCACATTTGACCCTATAACACCTCAAAATAATAGGGTTTTTTAATGATAAAATAGAATCCTCTAAGAAATGATTAAGACTATATTTAATGATTTTATCCTTAATAAATTATTTTGGCCTAAAGTGGTCGATGCCTTTTTCTTTATTCGTAACCATGTTATCATTTGACCTATCTTAGGAAAATCCCCTTATGAAATTTTTAATGGAAACATTCAGATTGTTAGCTTATTTAATGTCTTTGGTTGTAATTTTTTTATCCTTAATAAAAAGGAAAATCTAGATGATTGTTACCCTAAATCCAATGATGGTATATTTCTTAGGTATTAGAATTAAATTAATTCTTAATTAGTCTTTACTATGGGGGCCATGACCCTAAAATAGTCAAATCACATCAATTTGGATAATAATATTCATAAATCACATTCTCTAATTGATTATTATTTTCACTGAACTAGCATGATCTACCCAAAAAATCAACCATCTAAAGAATTTTAAGATTCTATAAAACCCCCTTATACTCCTTTACCCAAGGTATGGGTAAAATTTAAATACCACCCCTTCATAATTTTATGGGTGAATTACAATTTGGAAGTCATACAAGACTATAATTTATATATGAGGATGAACATTAATCTTTTTTCTATCACTTTGAAACTAATTACATTAATTATTCTATTAATTTTGATAATTGGATACTTTATAGGTTATAAGGGTTTAACCTAATTATATGGAACAACATTGGGAAACTTGTGGAATGATAATATTATTACACAATTATTAGAACCTATGTGTTTTTTCAAAATAAAAATGTATAACAAAGAATTATAATCCATAACAAGACTCGAAATATTTAAAAATGATATAATATTGAACAAGGTATTGATTACTGTGAAAATTTTGCAATTTTTTCTTAGCTATAATCCATTATAATCTTGTTATAATTATTTTTTCATTTTAATTTTAAACTTTTACTAATGGATTTCAAATGTTCATTTTAAATTGGTTTTATTTCTAATTTTCTTAATAGATCGGCCAAATGTTTTTGAAAAACATCAATTTAAATATCATTTTTTATTGTCAACCAAGGATCCTTATAGTTTAAAAAAAACTAAGTTTCTTTTATGAAATTATTTTAATATTAAAAAACCAAATTCCACCCTTTTTCTAAAAAAATCAAATGATTTATTAATCAATAAAATTTATGTTGATAATGTTATTTTCATCTCAAATAAGAAACTATTTTCATTGAATTTTTCAATTTATGGATTAAAATATTTGAAATTATATTTTTGGGATAAATTAAACTATTCCTTGGTTTTCAAATTTATCTAAATTCTAATGGATATTTTTTAAAACAAAGTAAATACTCTAATGAACTTCTAAAGAAGTTTGGAATGAATCATGATAAGTATATTTGAACATCGATATATATAAATTATAATATAATGTTTGTTGAATATGATTAATCAATGAACAATAATAATTACCGAACTTTTATTTGAAGTTCACCTTAACTTACTGTGACCTGATGGAACAAAATTTTTAACGTATAAATTTGTTCTCATTTTAAATAAAATCCAAAGTAATCTCATTTAAAATATCTCAAAATAATTTTTTGATATTTTAAAGGAACTAAGAAACCATGGATTATTTTATCTTAAAGAAACCTATTTTAAATATTCTAGTATTCTATTAATGATTTTAGATTATGACAAAATGATTGTAAAATTAGTAGTGGGACTTTTAATATACTAGAAAAATATTTCGTCTCATGGTGTAGTAAGAAGAAAAACTTTGTTTATCTATCAATAGTAGAAAACGAATACTTATCCACTAGTTGTTATTAAACCCATGTTATGTAAATAAAATAATCTATCTTAGAATTTTCACTTTCATATTCTCTTTTACCTACCAAGTGTGAAAATATTAGTGAAATTAGTATATGGAGCCCCCCATTTTTATTATATAACTTTTCATTTACATGGTGCAAACATAGGATATTTAGAGGTTTAGTTTCTTAGAAAATATGTACATAATACATGAAAACATAAAAAATTATTCTAAATAATGTGAAAGGATTCTTCATGGTTAATCCTAAGTGTCACAACTAGGTCTCGGTAACAGCACAACCACCCCACATTAACATGGTCATCGGGTCCTGGCCCACCAGGTACCACCAGTTTCCTGCAGACACGTGGCCCCCACCCAAGTGTCCACCCACGTGCCTGAATAGGTCATCTAACTAATGAAATTCCCCATAGGCCAACACTTTTCCTTTCTAGTGTGCTTTGTCCTCACTCACACACACCCCAGGAAACTTCCCAGAAGGTCACCCATCCTGATTACTACTCCAGGACAGGCATGATTAACGGAAGATTTCTAATCAGGTAGGCTCCCGAAAAGTAAGGTACACCTTGTTGACATGAGTCATATAATTTAGTCATTTAACCCTTTATGATTTGGGGTGTTATAAACACCCCCTTTAGAGCACAACGTCCTCGTTGTGGGCCCTATATCTCAACCCAGGCAGTGCACCGCACTTAAGGATGGGTACCACCTCTGATACCAAATGTGACAAATGGGTCCTAGTGATAGTGCAACCACCCCCACATTAACATGTTCTTCGGGTCCTGGTCTGCTAGGTACCACCAATTGTCTTGCAGACACGTGGTGTCCACCCAAGGGTCCACCCACATGCCTGAACAGGTCATCTAACTAATGACAGTCCCCACAGGCCAACACTTTTACTTTCCCGTGTGCTTTTTTCTCACTCACACACACCCTGAGAAACTTCCTAGAAGTTCACCCATCCTGATCACTACTCCAGGACAAGCATGATTAACTACAGAGTTCTAATAAGATAAACTTCCGAAAACGAAGGTGCACCTTGTTGACATGAGTCATATCATTTATTCATTTAACCCTTTATCATTTGGGGTGTTACACTAATTAATTGTACTTAATTTAAGAATATAGGGACATATAATAAGTGAAAGGGTGATCATAAGGCCTAATAAGGGTAAATAAGATAAATAATTTAGATGGGATCTTTTTGGAAAAATAAATAATAACATGAGGAATATCATAAAATCAAGAGAAAAGGAAGAATATGAATATCATAATAAAAATAACTTTAATAATAAATTGTAAATTCATCAAAAACTTTAAATGATACATTCTTAAGTATATAACTATTGTTTCTAACCGAGGTTCCATAAAAATTACCAAAGTTATTCACCGAGGTATCGTAAAACATATGATCTCTAGAGATTAAATTATTTAACCAATGCATTGGTGTGATATCAGGGATAAAAAATTATTTGTATAAATAAATTTGAACCAAATATATCATTTTAAAATACTTCATAAATAACCCATTGAGAAATAGAAGAAACGAGTTTCATATAAAAAACATGGTGTTTTAAAAAGTTCTTAAAGACAATATCTTTATGTCATTTATAACCAAAAAAAATGGAATAAGGGATTTATGTATGTAAATTATAGAATAAAATAAATAATTTCTAAATTTTTTTGAATAAATAGGGAAAAAAGGGGTTTGTGTATTTACATAAATAAAATAAAAGGTAATTTCTTGGGGAGAAGAGAGAAATTTGAGAAGTAAAATTGACAACATAAAGGGTATAAAACATCATTTTAGAAATGGGTAAAAAGATGGAGGTTAGGGTTATCTCATTTATTAAAAAAATATTAATATAGTATAGGGATAAAAAATGGATAGGGGAACTTAGATTTTAAATTTTAATGACATACCACACAAAGAGGAAACATGAATGGAAAAGAGAAGTGGCAGTTTCCCTTACCTGGAAGATTAGTTCCTAAAATATGAGGATAAAAACCTTGGTGGATTTAAGAAACCTTGGTAAGACACCTTGGTGGGACTCCTTAGGATGTAAAAATATAATGGATTCATGTATGATGAAATTTTAGTTAATTTAAATGGAGAAATTTGTGGGTATTTAAAGCAAAAGTGGGGGATTTGTTTATTAATTTCTAAATAAAGGGTTTGGAAACCTAGGTATTAGTAAAGGAAAACCCATGGGCTTTCCTAGGGTATTTTATTTTGGTATTGGACACTTTTAAAACATATTATGTTATGTTAATCCAAAATATTTTACCATCATTTTATATTACTTATTTTGTAAAGTAAAGTTAATGTTTTCACAAAATACAAATTTTAATGTTAAAGTTTCCATTTTTGAATTTGAAAAGTAGAATATATATTTGGAAATGAATTAAAATATTTTAAAATATTTTATATCAAGAAAATAACATATTTTCAATCATGTATTATGGTTAATTAGTTATTACATCATTTTACAAAATTATGATGTCATGAACATACTGAAAAACTCAAACCGTATTTTTACTATTCACCAAGAAATAATGTTTTTTTAGAAAATTCTTGTAAATTCACTATGACCTAATTTAAACTTTTTTATTTACAAATTTATATTTATTTTATCAAAATAATTCTATAAATATGATAATTTTAACCTTTAAATATAAAAATTTTTATTAAAAATTATAGCGGATTGAAAATGTATAGTAAACTTTTTGATACTTGAAAGAAATAAAAAAAATTATTATTTATATTTAAATAAGAGTTTTTTTATCACAATATATTATTATAAAAAGTATTATTTATAATATATTAGTTTATTTAAATTATCTATATCTTTACTATAAAGTACAATTTATTTCTGAAAAATAAATTTATCAAATTCTACCATAATTTTGTTAAGAAAAACTATTCGTAAAACGGAAATGATATGATGAAAATTTTATTTAAACAAAGAAACTAAACACTAAGTTTTGGAAACATAACCGATTATTAAACCCATGTACACCCTAATATTAAGGTTTGCGATAGTGGTAGTTTTTTGGGGTGCCTCATTTGACATCGGTTGAGTGGTAATCTTCACTAACTTGAACTTCTCCCATAGGTGATTTTGTTCAAGATTAAATTGTTGAAGATTATCTTTTTCTTTGTTAATAGATAACCTCAGTAATGATACCACCCTCCCAAGCTCTTAAAATTTGTTTCAAACATCTTGAGTTATTGATTGAGGCCATAAAATCTTCTTTCTTTATTAATTATCCATTTTTGTAATTTTAATTACGAAGTCTAATAATAACGTTAAAATTATTATCAAGAATAATGTTCCCAATGGTCCTATTTTCAAATGGTCATAATTGACCAATCACCGTATAACATTTATATCCAGATGGTCACATTTACCTTTATATTCACTTTATAAAAAATAATAGTTTGTTGTGAAAAATATAACACACGAATTCTGGATACAATTATCATTAAAAAAGTTCAGGTCGTGATAGTCTTCCCCCATTAATATATTTTGTCCCTGAAATTTTGACTTGTTCTATCAATTGAGAGATGTGGGTACCTATATCTCATTGTCTCCTCTAGTTCTCATGTTTCTAATTTATATATATGGTTCCTCCACAACATTTTGATGAGGTGGGTAGTATTGTTTCATAGAACCTTGTCTCTGTGGTCTAAGATCTTCACCGGTTTCACCTCATAATAGAGTTCATGTTCAATTTATACCACCTAAGGATTCAGTACACATAAAGAGTTAGGTATATACTTTCTCAAGAGAGATACATGGAGTACATCATAAACTTCAGTTATATTTAGAGGAAGTGAAAGCTGATAAGGCACTACTCCTATGTGATCAAGAATTTTATAGTGGAGAATGTAGCTAGGGATAAGATTCCCATTCTTCTTAAACTACATGAATCTCATCCAAGGTAATATTCAATGGAAAACTTTTTCAGTAACACTAAACACAATGTCCCTTTGACTGTTTTTAGCATAGCTATTCTATTGACTCTGAGTATCCATAATGTGTTGTTGGATGATATGAACATTTTATATCATCTCTTGAACAAGATATAGCCCAAACAAATTTCTCTCAAAAACTTTATCCCAACAAGTAGGAGTTCTATATTTCTTCCCATATAAATCTTCATAGGTTTCTATTTTAATTCCTTAATTAAAAATTTTCTTACCTATGACTCAACTAATGAAAGATTTTTATCTTATCCACCTTTAAATTCCATTGAGCATGTTCTAAGCATGTCCTGGAGTGTTTGAATAATTCTTTTAAATTATCCATCAGTTTGGGGGTTATATGCCATACTAAAATTCAATTTTCTACACAGAACATATTGAATATGTCTATTGAATTTTTATGTAAACCTTAGATCACAATCAGATATGATAGAACATGTAACTCTATGCAGCCTCACTATTTCCTTCGTATAAATCTTGGAAAATTGATCAAGAGATAAGTCTTACTAGAAATAGATAAAATGGGAATTCTTAGTGAGATGGTCTATTATAACCCATATCACATTATTTCCTTTGGATGTTTTGAGAAGAACAGTGAAAAAATCCAATGTGATATTATCTCACTTCCATGTTGTTATGGGTAGTGGTTGTAATAACGATTTTGGAATTTGTTGATCTATCTTCACTTTTTGACACACTAGGAACCTTGATGTGTAGTCAAAAATAACCCTTTTCATGTTATCCCACCAATAATGATCACGAAGGTCCCAACACATTTTAGTACTTTGAGGGTGTATAGAGAATGCAAAGTTATGAGCTTCATCCATCAGCTCCTTCTTTATTTATGGAATAGATGGAAATTATATCCCTGTACGAAATATCATCACACATTCTTAATCATTATTAAACTCAAAACACTTCCCATTATTCACATACTTTATCTTATTCTGTAAAAAAGGATCCTCTCTTTGATATTTTTTGATGTTATCTAGTACTGATTGTTTGGAAATCATTTGGAATAAGTTTTAAGATGTCTCTTCTCTTATAATTATCATGTCTAGTTTTACTAGTCCTTTGATCAATGGATCTCCTTAAATCATCATCATTTCTAGAATATTGGGGTATTTTCGACTTAATGAATTAGTGAATTTTTTTACTCTTCCAGGATGATAATGAATTGAACAATCATAGTCTTTAAGAAGATCCAAAAATCTCCTTTATATCATGTTCAATTACTTTTGCATGAAAATATAGTTTAAACATTTTTTTTTCGTATATATATCATATTTCTACCTAAAAATATAGTGCATCCATATCATCAGAGAAAAAACAACCGCAACCAGATTTAGGTCATGTGTAAGATAATTCTTTTCACGAGTCTTCAATTATCAAGATGTATAATCAATCACCTTTTCATTTTTTATAATAATTCACCCAAGCCCTTCCATAGACGCATCACTAAAAATAACGAATCTTTATCTGATAAAGTGTAGAGTTAACACAGGTGAAGTAATTAATCTCCTCATCAGGTCTGGGAATCTTTCTTCACGCTCCTTTTTCCAAATTAACTTGGCCCCTTTTTTAGTTAACTTAGTTAGTGGATTAGTAAGTAGTGAATTTTTTTTCAAAAACCTCCTATAATATACTGTTAAACCAAGAAAACTATGAATCTTAGTTACTTTTTTATGAATTAGACACTCATCAACAACCTTTGTCTTTATATGGTCAACTAAGATTCCTTCATTGGTTACAATGTTCCCCAAGAAAGAAACTTATTTTAACCAAAATTCACCTTTACTGAACTTTTGAAATAACATATCCTTCCTCATATTTTATTGTATGATCCTTAGATATTCCTTATACTCCTCATGAAATTTAGAATATATTATAATATTAGTAATAACAATGACCAAAATGATTTCAAGGTAGTGCTTAAATACACTATTCATAAAATACATAAATATGGCAGGATCATTAGTAAATCTTAAGGGAGTTAAAAAAACTCATAATGCCCATATATTGATCAGAAGGAATTCTTTGGAATATATTCTTTTCACACCATCAATTGATGATAACCAGATTGAAGATAAATCTTGGAGAATAATTAAACCCCATAAATCTAGTCAAATAAATCATCAATCCTTTTAAGGGGGTATTTTTTCTTCACTGTGATCCCATTAATTTCAATATAATCAATGAAAATTTTTACTGATCGATCCATATTTTTCTCAAAGAGAACAAATTCTACCCAAGCGATACACTTGGTCAGATAACCCCATTTTCAAAAAGATCTTGGAGTTGTTTTTTTAGTTCATCCAACTCCACATTTTCAATTCTATACGGGGTCTTTGATATCATCTTGGATTTTGGCATAAGTTCAATAGAGAACTCTACCTCTATTTTGGGGGGAGGTCTAGGTAAATCCTTAAAAAATACGTCGATGTATTGTTGAATTATGTGGACATTGTCTATTTATATACCTTCATTTCATTATTCATATTCATTGATAATTTTCATAAAGAAGGCCACTATAGGTGTTTTTAGACAAAGATCTGTTCAAGATATATCTCATTTTAAGATAACTATTGGTTTTCCATTCAAGGATACTTTGATTTACTTTCTTTTACTGTTAATATTAGTATTATACTTTGATTAGTATCCCATCCCTCTTATAGTGTTGAATTTCAGCATGGGAATGAATACTATATTTGTGATCATATTATGCTCTCCAAAGTGAATAATAGAGTTTCTATGTAGTGATGATGATTAGATAATCCCTCTAGGAGTCTTGAATGATAACATTACTTTTATAATTTTAAATATTGATTCTATATTCTTTGGGTCATGTGATTAGCCCTCTCGGGTGACCGGTCAAGTTTATCCCTATTATTTCATTACAAAATGGTGTCATACATGATTTTATGTTGGTGTTAGTGGTAGTCCAAAGTTATAACCATTTGGACTCGATATGAAGGAGTGGGGTAGTGCTTAACTAGATATTCTTCATGTCGAAACTCGAGTTTCCATGGGTGGTCAATAATTGTTTTTATATTTTGGGCCCAATATTGGGTTGTTTTGATGATATTTTGAGCTATTTACTAGATTTTCTTGTCTCTTGGTGTCATCCCAAGGGATTCTTGAAGATTTGTGGTGAAAATAGGTAGGTCTATAGGAGGCACACAGTTAAGGGACATATTTTGTAGTAACCACTCAAAACCAATACAGCCTTGATTAGAAAATCCTTTAACACCCACACAATTAGGGAAAAATTAGTATAAAATTTAATTCAAACCAATAATAGTGGGAAATATATGAAAATTTTGTTTTTATTCTCCTTTTCCATTTGATGATTCTTTTGAAGCTAGAGTTGTTGGACAACTAATATTGTTCCAACAAATCCCATGTACATTGGGTTTTGATGATCTCAAATCTCATTCCATATAATTATATTAATTTTAAGTGATTTTAGATGGTTTTATATCTATTTTGTTTTTTTTGGATGTTAAAATCCTTAAGTTTCAATCCTGGACACATTGGAAGAAAATTTTTAAATTCTGCAAAAACTGTCCATGTGAGCATTCAGCTATGTAAATCTCCAATGAGAAGGATTCACCTATGTAAATTGGATAAATCTTGATAAAGTTCATGGAAACCACCTACATAAATCAATCATCTATATGAGAAATAAAATTCATTGATCAATTAACTACTTGAATCATATGCTTGGTGAAATCAGGTATGGGGTTCCAAATAACTATATAAAATTTTGCAACATGAACTAAAACTTACGTGCATCAATTTTTCAACATGAAATTTGGAAACATAGATTAGTTTTCTATGTTAAATAAATAATATATTTAAATAATTTGGACATGAATTTGACTATATAGATAATTCGGCTAGTTGAATATAAATGTAAATATATGATGCATGATAATATGTGATCAGGTACATTGTCCAATAATCTGAATTTATTACTATTTAAGAAAATAAGTGAAATTTTAATATTGTTGTGAAATAATTAAATGTTTTATTACCTAATTTTATTTATTATAATAAGATGTGTGTTCCATAAAATTAATAAATTATAAATATAGTTTATTTCTCTGTACTGTTGCTAAGGTATTTCTATGAAAAGTATGTGTCTCTAATCCTGTCTTTGTTGAATCATGTTATATGTTATTAAGAGAGAATATTTCGCATTAATTTTAAAAAATATATACAATATGATATACCAATTTTAACAATATATATATAAATAATTATAGAATATTTTTCTATGTATTTACAAGAGTTATTTCTTGCTTGAAGCTCATATACACTGCTCTATTTTACTCGAGAAGTATAAGAATAAGATTCATAGTATATAACTATGCATTACTGATCATCCTGGATATCATTAAAAATAATATCCTTGATATTTATTCCTTTTTCATAATCTATATTAGAACTTTGTTCCTTTAGTCAGTTTCATCTTACATATAGTTTTTTTGCCTATAAAATTCTTGTTTTCTCATCTTTTTTTGGGATGGTTCTTAATAAAATAACCTAAAGGTTATTTTCTGTAAATACTTGATGGATCATTGTTAAAGACACATGTTATATTGTAAAAAATATTCTATTATTTTACTTATTCCTAATTTCCCTATTAATATTACTGGTATTCTAATGAAAAAGGATCGTTATAGTAAAAACCATCAAAATCATAGAGAAGAGGGTCGATGTAGTGGACTAGGGGGATTCTATTCCACGAACCACTATAATTTTATAAATATGATTATTTTATTTGTGATTTAATTTTATAAAACTACATGTGTTAAGGAAATGAACAATATTAAGCCTTATCTAAAGATTTTTGTTTCCAAAGTAAAGAAAATTTCAGGAACTCAATTCACCCCCTCTTAAGTATTTGGGTAGTTTATATCAAAAAAAATTGGTATAAAAGGAAATGACTCTTGAGTTCACAACTATTAATAGTTCTAGTGTAAATATATTTTTTAATATGGATACTAAAATAGATAATAGTGATGATATTATAGTGGTTATATGTCTCTATGTTATTGTTGAATATTATTATCTTTAGAAAGAAGAGATGATTATATATTTAAAAAACCTTAGTGTGAGGTTTTATCTCTAATTCTTGATGACTTATAAAATTCCATGAATGAAAATAGAAACTTGGGAAATTGGAAAAAAATATAGTTATGATTTAAATTCAAAAAAATGGATTATACTATTTTTGTACTAAGTCCAGATGAGTTTAACCAAGTTTCGTAATGTTAAACAACCCATGAGATGTGGAATATTGTCTTGGTTGTTTATATAGGTGATGATAATGCTTGATCCCAAATATATAATAGTAAAGTGAATAAGTTTTACACATTTATAATGTTTGAAGGTGATAACTTAACTCAGTTAAATGGATGAGATAATAAGATTTAAATAATGTTGTTTCTTTAGCTGAACCCATTACTAAACTAGATCAAGGTATAATTTGTTTTAATAAATTTTCAACCGAGGTGGAGTGGGAACTCAATTACTATTAAAAAACATAAATAAGTCAATAAATATTAAGATAAAATAATTCATTGGAACTTTAAGTTTGTATGAGGTAGATATGGATGTTGATAGTAGAGAACATAGACTAGTTAATAAGAATAATGTTACTTTATAATTCTAAACTTCAAAAAGATGGCATGAAGTGAAAATAAATTCAAGTAGTTTATTCATCTAATGAATATACATAAATTATTTTTTTAATATAGTGAGATTTATCACTTTTCTAGGAAATTCAGAAGGTTCTATAATAAGAGAAGAGGTTTTAAGAATCCCTTCAATATGTATAATATGTTTGATGGAAAGTATATAGAAGTTTGATTTTATGAATGAAAAAATATTCAACACATCAAGACAGATTTTCCATAGGTATAAGACATCAAAAAGTCAGGGTAACTATATTTAAAGAATGTGGGATATAAAAAAAATAAATTAAATCTATAAAATACACATGGAGTGATTTGGAATATTTTAGTGAGTTCAAATGTTCAGAATCCAAAGTTGAAAATTTTAATCATAAGGTTAAAAAAAATTTGGAAAAATATAATGATGTACATTTATATTAAACTTTTGATCATATTTCTAAATATAAATATGAAAATTGTTCCTATGAAGAATTAAATTTATATTATACTATTACAGAAACTAGGAATGAATCATTCTAAAAAAACAAATCTATTAAAAAGACCTATGGTTTATTTCCAATTAAAAAGAGGAATTAAATATACAAATATCATATTTACTAACCAATATGGAAAAATATTTTATATCTTTTATTGTACATGGAAATAAGATTGAAAAACATCAAAAAGAGGATCATTATTTAAAATACTTCCCAATTTTCTTCATAATTGGTGATACATTTTTTATGTTAGATTCTTAGAAACAATAAGGATGATAAAAATAAATTTGTAATATTAATCTAACGCGAGGTGTAAAAAATTCATAAAACTATTTTTTCCTAGTTCTAAAAACACAAAATTCTTTAAATTTTCTTGTTTTAACTATGTTGAGTTAGCATATTATTCTAACAATTTTAGTTTCAAATAGACTCAATTTTTTATATCCAAACATGGATTTATTTAAAAAAAATTAAAAAAAATAACATGATTTTATGGAAGAAAAAATAGATTTATGTTCACAATTCATTAGTTGGTAACCTATTTAGACCTAAAAATATATGGTTACCAAAAAAATTTCTTTTTTGATTTATCTTTATAGGAAAATAGGTCTAAGGGAATGAATAAAAATTAATATATAGAAATTGGATTCTCAAGGAATATAAGGGGATATTTTTCTAATTTCCACTCACTATAAAAATCTTATAGAGGTTATATCACTTTTGGTGAAAATGTCGGAGGAACAATCATGGGAGTTGGATCGTTTGGTCATCTGAGCATAGTCCACATTAACAAAGTTATTAATATTGATGAATTAAATTACAATTTTAAAAGTATTTATCACTTTTGTGATCCTAGATATTTTAATGGGTTTTATAATAATTTCTATTCAGTGTTTAAAGATAAAATACATACAATTAAGCACCTAGAATTTAGAATTTGTATACTCTAGAACTTAATTCTTTAAGTAGAGAGAAGGTGAAATTTTGAAGTGCTGAAACAAATGAATATTTGATATGGAATAGAATATTAGGACATTATAATGTCTATTGTTTGATAAAATTATCCAAAAACAGTTTATTTTCATATTTACCTCAAATTAAATTTAATAAAAAGAAGCAATGTGATGCATGCCAAATGGGACAGAAATAGATATCATCTTTTAATCCAATTAAAGAGGTTGATACTTTTATGCCCCTAGAACTTTTACATATGGATTTTTTTAGGCTATCTAGAGTTTTATGTCTAATATTTAAATATTTTTTTCATTAATTAGTTGAAGCATATTATATATTTTATAGGGTTTTTTTATGTCTTAAAAGTGAATCATGTTCTATTTTATAATTTGTTTCAGATTTTTCCATGAAGAGAAAGATAAAAAAATTATTTCTTTGAGAAGTGACCAAGGAGGATAATTTGAAAAACATGAGTTTAATTACCATTGTTATAAAAATGGAATTAAACTCACTTTTTCATCTCCTTAAACACCTCAATATAATAGTTTTATTGAAAGGAGGAATAATAATTTGGAATAAATTTCTAGAACAATGTCAAGTGAATATAATATACCTAGTTATTTTTTATATGAAGCTATAAATACAACATTTTATGTCATTAATATACTTATAAGATGACCCATTTTAATGAAATAAACCTATTAGCTATGGAATAACAAAAATCCAAAATTTAATTACTTTAAAGTGTTTGGATGCATGGTTTATATTCTAAAAATCAAGGATAATATTGGTAAATATGATCCAAATTATGATTAAGGACTATTTATTGGTTATTGTACAACATATGAGGAATATAAAGTTTCCAAAAAATCTCAAATATTGTTGAGGAATCATTTAATGTGAAATTTAATGAAGTAAATACTTTTATCCACACTCAAGCTAATGAACTAAGTGATTCTTTAGAAGAAATGAGACATGAACCACTATTTGAATTTAAAAAGGATGAAGGATTGGAAGTTGATTTTGAAAAACTAAATCTGGAAAGGATGGATACTAGTTCACTAGAATGTGTTCTATCTTGACAACCTAGAACCCAAAGTAAATATCCCTTAGAAACAGTTTTAGAAAACTAAGATGGAGGGATTATAATTATAAGAAGTGTAGGGAAACCATGTAGAGTTTTATATATATATTTCTCAACCAGAACATAAGACTATAAAATAATTCTTATAAGATGTTATTTGGGTTATTGCAATGTAAGAGAAACTAAAATAGTTCTTGGGGAAGAAGGTTTTAGGATTATTTGATAATCCATCTGACTATACTTATATAGAGAAAATTTAGTTTTTACAAAAAAAATAGAATGATATTGGCGTGATCACTACGAATAATTATAAATTAGTGAAAAAAAGGTAATAATTAAGTTTAAATTAATGATTTTGAATATACCTTTACACCTATAACTATATTAGAATCCATTATAATTTTCCTATCCTTTTCATCACATATCAATTTTAAACTATATAAGATGGATATAAAATATAATTTTCTAAATGATTTTATTATGGATGAATTTTATTTTATTCAACAATCTCATTTTTATAAAAACCATATTCAAAATTCCATTTTCAAACTTACCAAAGTTATTATGGTCTTAAAAAATCACCTAGATCTCGGTATAAATGGTTGAATTCTTTTCTTTTGTCAATTGGGTTTTCAATGGGAGTGGAAGAGCCTGTATTTCTTTTGAAAACATCATCTTTAGATATGATATTCATTCAAATTTTTATTAATGATGTGATTTTTGGATCTAAAAATAAATTGATTTTTATTGATTTTTTAAAATTCATGCAAAATTAACTTTAAATGAGCATGATGGGTGAGATAATCTATTTTTTATTATTTTTTATTTGTCAAAAATAATTTAGGAATTGATAAATCCAAGAAAATACATTATTGTCTTACTTAAAAAGTTTAGGCTTGAAAGTGGTAATGTAGATACAATTACTAGGATTTCTAATGAAACCGTATGAGTTCAAATGAAATCCTTAACTTAGATAAAACTAGGAAAGTGGTTAAAAATACGATTTATGGAGGAATAATTGGAAGTTAAATATATTTGACTACTATTAGAATTTATATTATGTTTTCAGTATGTATTTTTGATTTATTTCAAGAAAATGATAAGGAATCTCATTTAAAAGATTCCAAAATAATTATGTTTCAAAAGAAAACATTTATCTTTCTTAGTTTTTTTTTTTTACTTTAACATCATATTAAAACGAATTAATTGGTAGTTATAGAATATATATGAAGATTAATTCAGGAAATTTCCTTCTTCTAGGTGAATGTAGGGAATCCTTGTCTAGTAAGAAACAACACTCTATTGCATTAAAGACTTCCAAAATAGAATATATTATTACTAGTAGTTTTTTGTCACATGTATAATGAATGAAACACACCTTTTTGTATTTTGTTTTCAATTATAATCAAGTTTCAATTAATTTTAGTAACAGATGTGCAATAAATATTTATAATAATCTGATAAATCATTCAATAACAAAGCATATAGACCTAAGGCATCATTTCTTGAGAGATAATGTTCAAAAAGTTCAAATTACTCTTGAGTTTATCCATACTAAGAATCTATTAGTATATATTTTTACAAATACCATTACTTGTGAACATTTTGAGTTTATTAAAAGATAATTGGGTTATTTAATTTCAAGTGAATTTAATTTATCTTATTTTGGATAAATTTTAATTTTAATTTTATTAATTATTTGTTTCTATTAGTTAATGAAAATTAATATATTTTATAATTTATTTCTATTTTAAATATTCTAATTTTAGAGAATTGAATTATCTTCTTTAAGTTTCTTTTTATTTTATATATTTAGAATTTTAATCAACCCAAAAACCATTTAGGTACATATGTATTTTGGGATTTGTTTCCATGACCTAAAAACCAATAGAACCATGACCCATTTTCCATTAACATATTAATATTCCCCCAGAATTCAATCTCTCACCTCTAAACTTTACATATTTTCTTTACATTCAAAGACCCTATTTGGCATAGTATTTCAAAGAGAAGTGAAGAGTAATGTTTTTGTTCTTGTAATAAATCAAATGTCAACATGCCATAAGGAGTTCCTATAGGAAAGGCCATCGACATGTCTTCGTTAAAGTTTACTAAGATGTTTCTAAAGTTATTGATTAAGTTTAAAGGTTTTGATATTGTACTTTATGAGTAGAAATATGGTTTCTTATTCAAGTAAGTAGTAAAATAATTTATCTAGAATGTCATATTATAGTTCAATCAAATAAAGGATGCTATATATTTGGATATCAATGGTAAATAATTATTGTTTTCATGTATAGAGTTGGATGAGTTTCTTTATAGATCAATTTCATATAGAATATTAACATAAAAGATATAATGTGGGATGAAAAAGGTATTAAAGTTCTTCTTTGGTACCTATTACTTTGAGAATAAACCTATAAAGGATTTACCAGCAATGTGTAATGTTTTGTGTATGTTTTTGAAAAAAGGGATAGCTCAAATTGATAGTTATATGTAGAAGGTTTAATTTCAATACATTTACTTACTGTGTGTTTTGACTAATAAACTAATTCTCAAATTTTATATGAATATTATGAATTTTATGCAAAATTTATCTAAAGAAAAATAAATGATAAACTACCAACATTATGGTATACCAATCTGCTTAGTTCTAAAGAGAAAATAACTGGATCTTATGAGGGTGATGTAGTGAAGTTTCACAAAATTAACACCCTTTATTCCATATTGTTGAATGACATTGGGTACTTCTAGGAATATATTTAAAATTACTTGAAACCTACTGTTTTGGATGGTTTGATTTAGGGGGAGTGATCCCAGAACTCACCGCCTAGGGATACAACACCTGCTAAGGTGGTGTCTGCTAGAGAGGTGTAGAAAATAATGTATATTAAAATACAGACACACTTTCTAGTTTCAAGTCGGTTTTAATTGTTCTATCTTAGATTAAAGAAGTTGAGGATGTTCAAAGGCATGTTATTGAAGGTGCTGAAGTTGGTCATCATGTCGAACCAGTTTTTGAAACAATAGTCTTAGATCCTAAATAAAGGTCGGTTCAAGTTGTGTCGAATGAAATAGTTTCTAATTATGGACTAGAAAATTTAATGGAGGATCATACAACTAATAAAATTATTCTTAGATTACACATTGATAGATATAGAGGTTTTTATGTTTCTATGGAGGCTATTGATCATTATCACACACCACCTATTCCATCACCACCTCTAGTTATTCATGAGGTTACTTCCTTAGTGAAAGATCAAATAGATCATAAAATAATTCCCTTTCCTCGGAAGTAATGATGAAATTAGATAAACTCATAGTATATTACTATGATTTTATAATATATATTGGTTCTTGTAAATATGATATTGTTGAACTTAATGAGTCCTCTATTTGCAAGATTGATTTTGATAAGTTTTTTGGGTTGTTGGTTACCCAAAAAATACAATAAATATTATTTAATTAGTTCATCCAGTCATGCAAGATATTTTAGAGGTATGTTCTTAGGAACTTGAAAAAGAATATATAATAAAGGAATAGAAAGATATTGGTAATTCTAAATCAGAGTTTAATGAACATGTATTTATGATTTCATCTCAAATATATCCCCTCTAGAATCTTTCAATGGTAAAATTACGTATATCTCAAGATTTATTTAATGAGGTTAATAATATAATTATAAAAATGATGTAAAGCTTGAGAACATTCTAAAATTCTATTTTAAGTCAATTTTAATTCATAAAAAAGTTTTTCCCACCACATCTTCCACATCATAACCTCTAGTTGTTTCAGATTTTTAGAGGGTAGTTGATCAGGCGCTATTAGAATTTGATTCCATGTACTCTTAGATTCAGTGTATTTATTGGTATTTTTTATAGTAGTTTAGTTATAAGAGTGATGGATATGTTATAAGCCACCAAAGAAGATATGAAAAAGATTAGTATTGTAATAGACATGTGTTTGAACTACCATGTTGTTCATATTATAATATCTCTTGGTATAGCAATTGAAGAAAACTTGGGATTTTCTAATAAAACTAGGGATATGGTCTCATGCTCTATTAGGAAAATCAATTAAAACACTGAAATTATTTTCAAGAGATTAAATGATATCTATATAGAAATTATAGATCTATATTTTTAATATTCAAAATAGGAATCAAGATTAAAATCAAAAGGATCTCTATAAATTCCAGTGTATCATACTGGTAAAGAGTTGGTTACCTATAGAATTACAACATTTTTTCTTTATGTGGCATAAATTACACCTTCTCCTACTATATCTATTCTTTTTTAACTATATAATGATTCTTTGAGTTCTTAAACTCCCAAATTTTCTATAGTTTTTTTAAATAAGTATTTAAAATATTTCTCGAGAAAGTTGAAAATATGGATATAATGATGAAATCTATGAATGGATCAATGATCGGTAGATAGATTTTAGTGGATAATATTCTAAGTAATATTCCAATTGAAATTATATCAGTTATATATTCAAATTACATTTCCTATTTTCTTAGTCTTCCTACAGTCAGTTTTCATTCATGTTTTTCTTCAGGATTGATTGAATCCCTCAAAATAATAATTTAAATTGGGTTATCTTCTATTTATCAAATACATAAACATGCCTCTTGTATTATTAATGAATTTTATAAGTTAGACATTATACCTAAGATTGAAATGCTTGTCGAAGACTTATTTAATATGAGTAGATGAAGCCCTCTTGGTTTTGATTATCCTGACACTTTCAGAGGCACTATATAGAAAATCAATGAATCTTATGATATATCCTCCATATATTATAATTAGAAAGACATAAATGATTTAAAATTATCTATTTTGCATTCCAAGGAGGGACCCTCATCCTATGAACCTCTCATGAAATTCCCTTTTGTGGCTAGTTTCTCTTAAGATTTTGATATTTCTCACAGTAATCCTAAAAACATTCTTAGTGGTCCTTCATAGAACTCGCAATTCTAATATATTGTTGTATTAGAAAGCGGATATTCTATAATTATATGAAAGGAAGTATTGAAATAAAAAATGGAGACTCCAACTACCACCTGAAACAAACCTACCTTTAAAAGTCTTCTACTCAAACTATATCCTTGGTTTTAACCCATCCATAGGCTTGAGTCTACTAACTAATATAAGTTATTTGTGATTTTTTGGGTGTTGAATGGATGAATGATTTTATAAAATCTCTAATCAAGGAAATATCTATTCATTCATTTAAATTCTCTCTTATAGGGATAGTTTTTAATGATGAAATTTATCATTATTCATTTTTTATCTTTTATTAATGATCATTTTTGTTTAATTTTTTTAATCTCGTTATTTTTAACTAATTTTCAGTCCATCCATAATTAAACATTCTTTTTTAGAACTATAGGTGAATAGTTAAGTATTGTAAGTTCAACATTAACATTTTTTATCCTTTAAATACACTTATGATTTAATTTTATAGAAGGTAGAGTAGTTTGAGAAGTTTAAAAAGCACGACAAATAAAATATTCTCACTCTAAGATTAATAAGGGGGATTCTTCAATTATATATCAAGAAATAATAAGGAGATAAGTATTTTAGTAAGGGATAGAAACACTAAATTCTAAATGAAATATATATTATTTATAGTTTGGGAAAAAAATTGATAAAACTTTTTAAAAATTCATATTTATTATTTTATTAGTATTATGATCATCAAAATTGGGAGATTATTGGAAAACTAATGTTATTCCAAAATATCCCATTAAATTTAGTTTTTTATTATCTCAAATAACCATTCAAATAATTTTGTTAATTTTTATGTGTTTTTATTAGGTTTTATCTCTATATTAGGGGTTTCATCTATTAACATCCTTATATCTATAATTCAGGAAACATTGGAAAAAAAATTTCTAATTATAGAAAAATATGCTATTTGAGTATTCGACTATGTAAATCAGTACATAAAAGATTAGAATAGGTAATTATTCTACATCAAGAAATAAGTGACATGGAAGTCACTAATATCGATCCATAAAAAATGTTAGAAATCAGCTATGTAGATCAATTGACTATGTGAAAAAGATTCATGGTTAAATCGACTATATGGTTAGAAAATTTTTTGTTAAATTTGGATACATGAAGTAAAATTCTATGTGAATCAAATTTTCTTTGATAAATTTGGCTATGTAAAAAACTGGTTATGTGAAGAAAAACATATATTTGAGGAATTCCTACGTGAATTCAGTTACTTGAATTCAAATATTGGAATTAGTTATGTGATGATCTGCAATCATCTACGTCATTTTGAAATCTATATTTATTATCATTGAAGCACTTGAGTGAGATTTTAATTCCTCAATTTAATATTTAAATTATATATTTCTTCTTTATAGTAAAAAATTATTACAATAAAAGTTTAGTACTGAAAATAATGAAAGTACACGAATAATTTATTTATTTGTACTATTACTGATGTATTTACATGAAAATATTTAACATTGACCTTAGATTTTTTGGGTTTTGTGATGTGAATTTAAGTGAGAATATTTTTCATGCATTATTAGAAATACGTATTACATGATCTCTCAATTGTAAAAGTATTTATATAAAGAATAAGAGAAGTATCTGATAAATATTTACAAGAATTATTTTTTTGTAAAATATCTTTGAGGACAATATTCTTTACTCGAGAAGAAGAAGAAGCTTCAAAATCTATATCTATGTATTATTATTAATCCTTACTACTATTAAAATGAATCTCCTTGAGATATATTCCTTTATCATCATTTACTATTGATATTTCTTCCTTAAATGAATTGTATCATACAAATAAGTGTTGAACATGTAATCTCTAAATTTTTTTATCTCTTGTTGTAATGGTTCTTGGTAAAATAAGCTGAAGAATATTTTTTGTAATACATTTATGGAGACCAATTGAAATATAAGGTGATGTTGCAACTAATATCAACTACTTTAACCCATTTTTATTGTTCCTAATAAAAATATGATTATTCCTCAAAAAATGGATTGGCCTAGTAAAAATCATCAAAATTATAGAGAATAGGGTTGGTGGAGTTAAATAGGGGACATATATTCATTAGAAAACTATAATTATTGATGTCTAATTATTATTATTTTTGGATTTTATTTTCTACTTAGGTGTGTGTTAAAGAAAATAAAAAAAAGTGAGTCTCATCTAAAGAGGTTGATTTTTATAGTGAAGAAAATTTCAAGAACTCAATTTACCCCCTCTCACTACTGGAATTCCCATTTTTTGCAACAGGCTATTTGCCAAGGGATCCCATCGCAAATAGAATTTTGCGATAGGCCCCCATCACAAATAGCCTATTGTAGAAAACAGCATCGCAACAGATATTTTTTGTGATGGGCCCGTCGTAAAAAATATATGTTGCGACGGGAGTTTTACCTGTCGCAAAAAACGTCCTGATTATATACATTATATACACAAAAAAACCTTTTGCGATGGGGAACCTACCCGTCGCAAATAGCCTTCCGATTATATACATTATATACCCATAAACCCTTTGTGATGGGCCCGTCACAAATACTAATTGCAACGGGGCAGTTGTTTCATCGCAAATACTAACCTTTAAAAAAATATTTCACTTATTTGTGATGGGGCCCGTCGCAAAAGACCCCATCGCAAATACTAAAAATAATTAAAAATAATAATAAAATTATGATTAATGAAAAAGTTATATTATTATTATAAAAATAAAAAAAATAAAAAATATTATTATTATTAGTAAAATAAACAAAAATTAATGAATATAATACAAAAAAAATATATTTAATAAAATTATGAGTAATAAAAAATTAATATTAATATTATTAAAATAATAAAATAATAATAAATTATTAAATGTTTCAATATTTTTAAAAAAATATAAAAAAATTATACAAAATTATTATTATTATTATTAGTAAAATAAAAAAAATATTAAAAAAATATAATACTAATAATAAATAATAAAATATTAAAAAAAATTGTAATATTTTCACTAATATAAAAAGACAGAAACTGTAAATAGTTCATATTATTACAAAACTTGAATTCAAATGTTTTTAACATAAAAAACAAATCATTTGGGGGTCGTCTAGAGGAGGTAGAGGAAACTCTATCCCTAAACTACAAGTCGGAAGGTGCATGTACTCCATCTGCTCGTGATACTCATGCTGTCGTCGCTGCTCCAATCGACGCAGCTCCTCCTCGTGATGTTGCTCCTGTTGCTGCTGCCACCGACACATCTCGTCATGCTACTTCTACAAAGTCTCTATAAGCTCAGCCTGAGTTTACAACTGCTCCTGATACTGTGAGCCAGAAGATGATGTCTCTCCATGAGCTTCTCTTGATATGGACGTCGACATCACAGTAGTACCATAATAAGTACCCAGAGTCAAATGAGATCTGATACCAACTACTCGTCCCTTCTCAAATCCATACTGAGTCGCCTGAATCCATACCGCCTCATCGAAATGGTGAGCATCGGTCTTCTCAGTCATCTCGTCCTAGCCCTCAGCCTATGTCTGAGAGGTCGCAGCCTCATATAAATCCTTCAATTCCAATTTAAAATTAAAATTGTGAAAATGTTATAGGCAATTAATTTTCAAACTGAAAAAATAATACTAACCACAATCTAATGTTGGCGATCACCTCTAATCTCTCCAGTGGCTGGATCACTGTACATCCTCCGATAAATGTCGAACTCCATAATCTCGGGATGATTGACAGCCTACAGAAATATAAAATAAATTGTATATATTTAATGTTCTATAAAATATTTAAAAAATATACTTTCCAGATGCTCTCTATGAGAACTGAATGCATGGCTACCAGCTCGATGCGTCACCTCCTGTCTCCCCAGGTTCTATCATCCCACTGAAGATCTCATCTAAAATCCACCACCCAACCAGTGTAAACATAATCCATCCCAAATGTCAGATGAAATGTACTCTGGTCGGTGAGCTCTACACGACTCATCAAATTCTGTCACACCTTCTTTTTTAATGGTTGTCCTTCTCAATTTGTGCAAAAACTGACGGAAACAGTCACGCATAGAAACATGTCATGCCGCGTGGATAGCGTCGTTCATGCTATCATCGATAGGATACCATAAACCCAACAAATAATTTATAATATCAAGTTATTAATAAAATAAATTTCAAAATAAATATTATTTATTTACATACCATCCAATGATAGAACATGTCTCATCGTACATCAATGGTAATCTATTCCCATGTGATCCATGACTGAGAAAAATAATTACGCAAGATAGCACTCCCCTGTCCAATAGCTACATGCGCAAAACTGTGAAAAAGGAATAAATAATCAAAAAATTAGTATATATATAAATAAATTAATTAAAGCTAACTAAAATATACAAGTTACCATAACTCCGTGTTTGTGGATCAAAACCAAGATGTGGACGTCGCTCGGGGAAAGGGTCAGGAATCATCAGTCGTGCAAGACCACGCCCCCTCCGCGTACCCCCTGAACCGCTAGTAGGCTGAGGGTCAGATGATCCAATATCTCCCACATCCGCCGGTAGGTCAGCTTCCCGCAACTCGCGATATAGATCAGGGTCCATCTGAAACACAAAATGATTGTTGTAAGCATATAGTTGAAAATAACTATTATATATATATATATATTAGTTATGATTATAAGCATCATTTAACTATGTCAATGTTCATCTTCATCCTCTTCTCCATAGCTATCAATGTCAATGTCTTCATCTTCCACCTCAGCATCATCAATATCCATATGAGTTTCAGTTTCAGCATCTCTTATCATTTCAAATTCATTTGTAACATCATTAACATCTTCATCCCCATCGATCCTTAATTGTGGGGTGTCATCGTAAATATTCACGTCTCTTTGTGAATCAGATGGATTTTGAGCAATCTCTTGAAAAATTTCAATTCCTTCCACTTCAGTGGAACCAAATTCAGTTTGAGTAAACTTATTTTCCTTAGATTTCATTTTTATTATGCTCCACCAATCACTCAAGTCACTTAAAGTAGTACATCACTTTGCATAATAAATTTGATGTGCTTGTTGATCCAGTAAAGATGGTTCATTTACTGCAAGAAGACTTCTATATTTAATATCGATGATTCCATGAGTCGGATGAACACACAATCCTCTATCAGTATCCAACCACCAATATTTAAACATTGTTATGTAATTCTATCCTAGATAAAACAGCTCAATAATTTCATCCAAAATGACATAAAATTAAAATTCAGTTCTTCTGTGATGTTATCCTCTCAAGAAAACTCCATTGTTCATTGTTTTTTTGATTCCCCATATGCATGTGTATGAAATCAAAAACCATTCACCACATATGCATTATAATATTTAACCATTTTGGATGGTGGGTTACTCAATATACAGAGTCTCTTATCAATTTTATCAGTATATTGAGACACCTGAAAATTTTTAAAACAATTATCAATATAATAAATAATAAATGGAATTGATATTAAACCATCAATAATTTATGTTACTAGTTTTTGAAACCATTGAGGAAAAAAATTGTATACGTTCCTCAAGAGCAGCTGCTATAATTTGTGGAAGTTGTTTCTTGATATGATTACTATATAACCTACAAATAAAATAAGTTTAAATACTATAACATAAATTATAGAATAAGTGATAGAAGCACTCACCAGACAAATGATGTCATTTCTTCACAGTTGAGCAGAACATATGTATGCGCCCTATGATGTTCATCATTTGAAATCCATCATTCATGAACTCCACCGAAACCAAGATTTGGTTAATTAAAAACTATTAATTTATTTTCCATTTTGTCATTAACATTCCCCTCGTTTCATCCCATACGATTGTGTTTTGAGGGATATTGAGATTCAAAATAATGAGACCAGAAAAAAGAAACTTCCTCTTGCAAATAAGCTTCAGAAATTGAGCCTTCAACTGATGCTTCGTTACGTACTTTTTTCTTAAATTTCTACATGTATCTCTCGAATGGGAACATCCATTGAAACTCTACTGGACCTCCACATTTAGCTTCATGTAGAAAATGTAATATCAGATGTTCCATTAAGTCAAATAAAGTTGGCGGAAATATTCTTTCCAGTTTACATACGATTACAGCAACATCTTCTTCTAGTTTTCTTAGTGCATCGTAGTCTATTTTCATTTCACAAATGTCTCAAAAAAAATATGATATGTCTATTATCTAATCCCAAATCATATAATTCAACAAAACTCTAAATCCAATCGGCATTAGTCTTTCCATTATAACATTACAATCATGACTTTTTAATCCAGTAATATAACCATTCTTAACACATCTTCCCAAATTGGAAGCATATCCATCTGGAAGTCTCAAATATAAAATCCACTGACAAAATAATAAGTGAATCTCTTTGGACAGTGTATAAGCTGCTTTTGGATTCATTAACCTCTATGATCTGACATTTTCAAATAGTTTAAGTTCTGGTCACCTACAAATTTGGGAAAGATCTAATCATGCATTTACAGTAGCTTTGGCCTTACCTGGTGTATCAAAAACTGTATGAAATAAATTATCAAAATAGTTCTTCTTAATATGAATAACATCTAACATGTGGTGGATCAACAAATCAGACCAATACAAAAGATCCCAAAAAATGCTCTATTTTGTCCAATTATGTTCCTTCCCAAAGCTATGAATTTTCTGTTGGTTTACTGTTTGTCCAAATTTTATGGGAGGTAATGAAAATACAACTAATTTTAACTATGTACCTGAGATCATCTTTAGAGCTTCATCCCTTTCAATTGTACCTTTTCTGAAATGAGATTTGTTCCTCTAAAAGGGATAATCAGTTGGAAGAAATTTATGGTGACAATCAAAATAGGAAGGTTTTTTTCCATGGACGAGCATAAAGGATTTGTTCTCTTTCATATAGTAAAGACGTGATTTTGGACCATGTGTACTCCAACCAGATAACATGCCATATACTGGAAAGTCACTAATTGTCCCCATCAATGCATCTTTTAATATGAAATTTTGTTTCACAACAACATCATATATATTAACACCATCACTCCACAATGCATTTAACTCATCAATCAATGGTTTCAAATAAACATCAATATTCTTTTTCGGATGTCCAGGGATTAATAGACTCAAAAAGATATAAGGCTCCTTCATCAACATCCATGGAGGAAAATTGTACGGATTTATAAAGACTAGCCAACATGAATACTAACTACCATAAGAACCAAATAGACAGAAACCGTCAGTATAAATACCCAATCACATGTTTTGGGCTTCTATAGAAAAATACGAATGTAGACGGTCAAAATGTTTCCATGAATCACCATCAAATGGATGATTCAAGCTTCTATCAGTTGAAATCTTCATTTTGTGCCATGAAATTATTGACGTTGTGTTTGGAGACATAAATAAATGTTGCAACCTGGGTTTAAGGGGGAAATATCTCAATTGTTTTACTGGAATCGATCTATACTTCCCTGGTTGAGCTTCTTTATACCTTAATTGTCCACATGTGGGACAACTATCCAATGACTCATTTTCTCCAGAATATAAGATGCAATCATTTGGACATGCATGAATCTTCGGATAATTAAGTCCCAGATTAGGAACAAGCCTCTTTCTCTCATAGTAATTTGCAGGCAACACATTTCCTTCAGGTAACAGTGTCTTAACCAAAGAAAATATCTGATTAAAACAGTTGTTTGACATTTCATTATCTGATTTAATACCCATAAATTTTTCAACCACTTCTAATTTTCTTATCTTAAAACTAGGATATAATTCATCCTTAGAAGACCTCAAAAACTAATAAAATTCAGATGGTGCCAACTCAGGAGTTAAATCAATATCATCGTGAGTTTCATATTGTTGCACAGATGGACATGTAACATCATGTACTAAATTTTGAAACTGTGATGGATCTAGAATCAAGTTATTAGGTTCTTCTCTTGAACTGCGTTCACCGTGTTGATACCAAAAAACATAATCTGGATGAAAACCAAACCGCAAGAGATGTCCCCTAACCTTGTCAGTTGTGTCAAACGTTCTCATAGCACATTTTTTACAAGGACACTTAATTGTTCCTTCTGAAACATATTCTGGTTTTGATGATGCAAATTCTAAGAAAGATTTAATACCCTTAATATATACAGTATTTAAACCATAATCATTTGGATTTCTGTTCTGATTTATCCAAGAATGATCATCTAATAATGACTGATGTCGACTTCCTTGTTCCATATTTTTCTACATAAAATATAAAATCATCACTGTTTTTGAATAATTTGAAATTATAAAAACACTATCTGAAAAAAGAAGATAAATAATTACAACTACTTCTTAATATTTACCATTAATTAAGGGTGACACAATTTCCAGTGGATTGACGACTACTCTTTTGTGTGACGGCTCATTTTCGTTGATGAATCGTCTTCTTCCAATTTTCACCGCCTAAAAACATTATAAAAAATATGATCCTATGAATTCATATCCAATATTGTGTATACGAGATTGAATGTCTACATAGCAGCACATTTTTCATAATGTTTTGAGTCGGTGAGAGTTGAAAGGAGAAAAGTCATCAAGTAAAAGGAGTGTCGTCAATCCACTGGAAATTGTGCTAAGTTCTTAAAATTTATTAAAATTTATTAAAATTTCTTCCTATGTCACGACCCGCCCTCGGGGTCCGTGCCGTGACTACCCCAAGCCCGCCTTCCATAGGCCAGGGGCTGGCGACTAGCACCAAGGCGTAAATCCCGGTAAAAAGGGAAGGCATTGCCTTTGTAAAGTAATCAAACACCACAGAGTAAGCAAGCGGAAAGTAACACTAAGAAAAAACAGAGTACAACTAAAAGTGCGGAAAGTAAAAAGGGGCCGGAAATACAAGCCCAACTGTAAAGTACAACTCGAAAGGAAAAACAGCAACTGAAAAGTAAAGCTGCTACGCCGAGCTGTCCACTGGAAATCCCACCTGAAGGGTGGGTACAGATAGCTCCTCTGCTCCTCGGGTCCCGCCGTCTGCTCCGAGTATGTCTCGCCCAGTGGTCTGCCTCTGGGTACCGCCTCGTCGTATAGTCCTCCTCCAGGTACCGTCCAGTCCTCGAACACTCGGCCTCTGCCAGTACTGGTCGTCGTCTGCAACCAACACAACGAGGTGCGGGCATAGCCCGTGCAGGGGTGAGTATAACGATACTCAGTAGGGACCCCGAGACCCTCAAGGTCTCACTAAAACTTACAAGGATAACCACAAGAAGATCTCAACAGTTAAACTCTACTTAGGTATATGCCCATACATATACCTAAGTTATCAAGTATCCCATCTCAGTCATGAGGAAACACAAGGATCATGAGATCAACGGATAACCACTACCCAAGTATATGCCCATACATATACCTAAGTTATCAAGTAACCCATCTCAATCATGAGGAAACACAAAGGTCAAAAGTCTCAGCTCAAACCAGGATTTTCATTATCGAAACCGTAACTGCTGAAGAGCTCCGTCTCTAGAGTGTACAGTGGTCCTGTCACGACTCCGAGGTCGCCGCTCACTAACCTAAGACTGCTGAAGTACTCCTCCTGTCGAGTACTGCGGGTCTGCTGCCAACTACCGGGCGCTCCGTCCGCTGAGGGTCTGCTGCCAAATACCGGGCGCTACCCAGATAGCCTACTGAGGTACTCCTCCTGTCGAGTACCGCGGGTTTGCTGCCAACTACCAGGCGCTCCGTCCGCCGTGGGTCTGCCGCCAAATACCGGGCGCTCCGTCCACTGGGCTAGTCGACTCACTCCAAGTCGAGTCGGTCAAGCAGTCGTCAGGTCTCAGCCGGCTACACGGTCTCCGTACTCTGCACGCTCGTCTCCGGGAGGGTCCGCTCCACGAGCTACTGGTCGATACTCCAAGTATCACAAGGTCCCGCAAAGAAGTATCTCAAAAGACCGTCTCATCACAGGGGTCTCAACGCAACAGACGGCGCGTCGATCGGACACCCGGTCTGTGAGTTATTAGCCTTTTCGTCCCAGGGGCCCGGTTGGTTTCGAGTGCGAACCAATCCCGGCCGTATCACAACTGTACCCCGAACTCCCATAGGGTAAACTCATAGGGACCGTTACTAAACGTAAACACCAACGCCGCTGACGGTTCGTCAAACGGACGTCATGTCTGAAAGATATCAGCTTTCTCGTTCCAGGGGCCCGGTTGGATTTCGGGTACGATCCAACCCGGCCACTACTAACTGTATTCAAAACTCGGGCGAAAGATACCAAAAGTTCCGTATCGTAAACAGGAACTCAACTTAACAGACGGTGCGTCGATCGGACGCCCGGTCTGAGAGTTATTGGCATTTTCGTCTCCGGGGCCCGGTTGGTTTTTAAGGAAAAACCAACCCGACCGTACTCCACCTGCGTCCAAACCTCGGGCGGAGTATGCCAAAAGATCCTTCTCACTAAGAGGAACACAACACAGCTGACGGCACGTCAATCGGACGTCCGTAGCTCAAGATATGAGCGTTTCCGCTTCGAAAGCCCGGTTGGTTTCGTGAACGAACCAACCCGGCCGAACTCAAAGTAATCCGAAACCTTGAGTGCGATATACCAAAACGACCGTCTCGATCCAAGGATCGCGTTGCCGCTGACGGTTCGTTGATCGGAGGTCCGAGGCTCAAGTTATGGGCCAAAAACCAATTCTGGTTCGAAACGTGGGGTCTGGGTCCGGGCCGACCCGGCCCGACACCCCCCTGGCCAATTGTCACGACCCGCCCTCGGGGTCCGTGCCGTGACTACCCCAATCCCGCCTTCCATAGGCCAGGGGCTGGCGACTAGCACCAAGGCGTAAATCCCGGTAAAAAGGGAAGGCATTGCCTTTGTAAAGTAATCAAACACCACAGAGTAAGCAAGCGGAAAGTAACACTAAGCAAAAACAGAGTACAACTAAAAGTGCGGAAAGTAAAAAGGGGCCGGAAATACAAGCCCAACTGTAAAGTACAACTCGAAAGGAAAAACAGCAACTGAAAAGTAAAGCTGCTACGCCGAGCTGTCCACTGGAAATCCCACCTGAAGGGTGGGTACAGATAGCTCCTCTGCTCCTCGGGTCCCGCCGTCTGCTCCGAGTATGTCCCGCCCAGTGGTCTGCCTCTGGGTACCGCCTCGTCGTATAGTCCTCCTCCAGGTACCGTCCAGTCCTCGAACACTCGGCCTCTGCCATTACTGGCCGTCGTCTGCAACCAACACAACGAGGTGCGGGCATAGCCCGTGCAGGGGTGAGTATAACGATACTCAGTAGGGACCCCGAGACCCTCAAGGTCTCACTAAAACTTACAAGGATAACCACAAGAAGATCTCAACAGTTAAACTCTACTTAGGTATATGCCCATACATATACCTAAGTTATCAAGTATCCCATCTCAGTCATGAGGAAACACAAGGATCATGAGATCAACGGATAACCACTACCCAGGTATATGCCCATACATATACCTAAGTTATCAAGTAACCCATCTCAATCATGAGGAAACACAAAGGTCAAAAGTCTCAGCTCAAACCAGGATTTTCATTATCGAAACCGTAACTGCTGAAGAGCTCCGTCTCTAGAGTGTACAGTGGTCCTGTCACGACTCCGAGGCCGCCGCTCACTAACCTAAGACTGCTGAAGTACTCCTCCTGTCGAGTACTGCGGGTCTGCTACCAACTACCGGGCGCTCCGTCCGCTGAGGGTCTGCTGCCAAATATCGGGCGCTACCCAGATAGCCTACTGAGGTACTCCTCCTGTCGAGTACCGCGGGTTTGCTGCCAACTACCAGGCGCTCCGTCCGCCGTGGGTCTGCCGCCAAATACCGGGCTCTCCGTCCACTGGGCTAGTCGACTCACTCCAAGTCGAGTCGGTCAAGCAGTCGTCAGGTCTCAGCCGGCTACACGGTCTCCGTACTCTGCACGCTCGTCTCCGGGAGGGTCCGCTCCACGAGCTACTGGTCGATACTCCAAGTATCACAAGGTCCCGCAAAGAAGTATCTCAAAAGACCGTCTCGTCACAGGGGTCTCAACGCAACAGACGGCGCGTCGATCGGACGCCCGGTCTGTGAGTTATTAGCCTTTTCGTCCCAGGGGCCCGGTTGGTTTCGAGTGCGAACCAATCCCGGCCGTATCACAACTGTACCCCGAACTCCCATAGGGTAAACTCATAGGGACCGTTACTAAACGTAAACACCAACGCCGCTGACGGTTCGTCAAACGGACGTCCTGTCTGAAAGATATCAGCTTTCTCGTTCCAGGGGCCCGGTTGGATTTCGGGTACGATCCAACCCGGCCACTACTAACTGTATTCAAAACTCGGGCGAAAGATACCAAAAGTTCCGTATCGTAAACAGGAACTCAACTTAACAGACGGTGCGTCGATCGGACGCCCGGTCTGAGAGTTATTGGCATTTTCGTCTCCGGGGCCCGGTTGGTTTTTAAGGCAAAACCAACCCGACCGTACTCCACCTGCGTCCAAACCTCGGGCGGAGTATGCCAAAAGATCCGTCTCACTAAGAGGAACACAACACAGCTGACGGCACGTCAATCGGACGTCCGTAGCTCAAGATATGAGCGTTTCCGCTTCGAAAGCCCGGTTGGTTTCGTGAACGAACCAACCCGGCCGAACTCAAAGTAATCCGAAACCTTGAGTGCGATATACCAAAACGACCGTCTCGATCCAAGGATCGCGTTGCCGCTGACGGTTCGTCGATCGGAGGTCCGAGGCTCAAGTTATGGGCCAAAAACCAATTCTGGTTCGAAACGGGGGGTCCGGGTCCGGGCCGACCCGGCCCGACACCCCCCTGGCCAATTGTCACGACCCGCCCTCGGGGTCCGTACCGTGACTACCCCAAGCCCGCCTTCCATAGGCCAGGGGCTGGCAACTAGCACCAAGGCATAAATCCCGGTAAAAAGGGAAGGCATTGCCTTTGTAAAGTAATCAAACACCACAGAGTAAGCAAGCGGAAAGTAACACTAAGCAAAAACAGAGTACAACTAAAAGTGCGGAAAGTAAAAAGGGGCCGGAAATACAAGCCCAACTGTAAAGTACAACTCGAAAGGAAAAACAGCAACTGAAAAGTAAAGCTGCTACGCCGAGCTGTCCACTGGAAATCCCACCTGAAGGGTGGGTACAGATAGCTCCTCTGCTCCTCGGGTCCCGCCGTCTGCTCCGAGTATGTCCCGCCCAGTGGTCTGCCTCTGGGTACCGCCTCGTCGTATAGTCCTCCTCCAGGTATCGTCCAGTCCTCGAACACTCGGCCTCTGCCAGTACTGGCCGTCGTCTGCAACCAACACAACGAGGTGCGGGCATAGCCCGTGCAGGGGTGAGTATAACGATACTCAGTAGGGACCCCGAGACCCTCAAGGTCTCACTAAAACTTACAAGGATAACCACAAGAAGATCTCAACAGTTAAACTCTACTTAGGTATATGCCCATACATATACCTAAGTTATCAAGTATCCCATCTCAGTCATGAGGAAACACAAGGATCATGAGATCAACGGATAACCACTACCCAGGTATATGCCCATACATATACCTAAGTTATCAAGTAACCCATCTCAATCATGAGGAAACACAAAGGTCAAAAGTCTCAGCTCAAACCAGGATTTTCATTATCGAAACCGCAACTGCTGAAGAGCTCCGTCTCTAGAGTGTACAGTGGTCCTGTCACGACTCCGAGGCCGCCGCTCACTAACCTAAGACTGCTGAAGTACTCCTCCTGTCGAGTACTGCGGGTCTGCTGCCAACTACCGGGCGCTCCGTCCGCTGAGGGTCTGCTGCCAAATACCAGGCGCTACCCAGATAGCCTACTGAGGTACTCCTCCTGTCGAGTACCGCGGGTTTGCTGCCAACTACCAGGCGCTCCGTCCGCCGTGGGTCTGCCGCCAAATACCGGGCGCTCCGTCCACTGGGCTAGTCGACTCACTCCAAGTCGAGTCGGTCAAGCAGTCGTCAGGTCTCAGCCGGCTACACGGTCTCCGTACTCTGCACGCTCGTCTCCGGGAGGGTCCGCTCCACGAGCTACTGGTCGATACTCCAAGTATCACAAGGTCCCGCAAAGAAGTATCTCAAAAGACCGTCTCGTCACAGGGGTCTCAACGCAACAGACGGCGCGTCGATCGGACGCCCGGTCTGTGAGTTATTAGCCTTTTCGTCCCAGGGGCCCGGTTGGTTTCGAGTGGGAACCAATCCCGGCCATATCACAACTGTACCCCGAACTCCCATAGGGTAAACTCATAGGGACCGTTACTAAACGTAAACACCAACGCCGCTGACGGTTCGTCAAACGGACGTCCTGTCTGAAAGATATCAGCTTTCCCGTTCCAGGGGCCCGGTTGGATTTCGGGTACGATCCAACCCGGCCACTACTAACTGTATTCAAAACTCGGGCGAAGGATACCAAAAGTTCCGTATCGTTAACAGGAACTCAACGCAACAGACGGTGCGTCGATCGGACGCCCGGTCTGAGAGTTATTGGCATTTTCGTCTCCGGGGCCCGGTTGGTTTTTAAGGCAAAACCAACCCGACCGTACTCCACCTGCGTCCAAACCTCGGGCGGAGTATGCCAAAAGATCCGTCTCACTAAGAGGAACACAACAAAGCTGACGGCACGTCAATCGGACGTCCGTAGCTCAAGATATGAGCATTTCCGCTTCGAAAGCCCGGTTGGTTTCGTGAACGAACCAACCCGGCCGAACTCAAAGTAATCCGAAACCTTGAGTGCGATATACCGAAACGACCGTCTCGATCCAAGGATCGCGTTGCCGCTGACGGTTCGTCGATCGGAGGTCCGAGGCTCAAGTTATGGGCCAAAAACCAATTCTGGTTTGAAACGGGGGGTCCGGGTCCGGGCCGACCCGGCCCGGCCCGACCCCCCCCCCCCCCCCTGGGCGGCGGCGGCGGCCGGCGGCGGCGGGCGGCGGCGGTGCGGTGGCCGACGGCGGCGCGGAGGCCTGGCGGCGCGGCGGCGCGGCGGGCCGCGGCAGGCGCCGCACGTGGTCGGCACGCGGGGGGCAAGCCCCCGCTGATTTGGAGCGGCGCGGCACAAAGGCCGCGCCTTTGCAACAAACGGCCCCCACGTGGGGGCCGGTTTTATTAAGCGAACCGGGGGGCTGCTGCCCCCCCCCCCCCCTTCCATGGAACCGCCTCCCCCCTCTTAAAGAGGGGGGTTTTAATATGACGGTCGGGGGATTAATTCCCCCAGTTTTAATGACTTCCGGCCGGCCAGCTGGCCGGCCGGTTTTCTCCAACGGGACCGGAAATTTCCGGTCCCCTCTTCGGCTTCCGACGCCGGCGGCCCGGCCGCCGGTCTTCTCTTCCGCCGCGGCCCGGAACCGGCCGCGGTCTCCTCGTCCCGCCGCGGCCCGGAACCGGCCGCGGTGTTCGTCGTCCGGCGCGGTGCGACGGCACCGCGCCCCTTCGTCGTGCCTTGATTCCTTTCAACGCGGCGCGACGGCGTCGCGTTCTTGAAGTTTCTTCCTCGGCGTGGCGCGACGGCGCCGCGTGAAACAATTGCACGATCAACCGCGTGGTGCGACGGCACCACGCCACTTGCTTCCACCCGCAAGAATAAACAAGAACGATGGAGGGGGGGGGGTTCGGCCGTGTTCATGCGGTCCGGCCCCCCTCGCGTTAACAAAAACACTTATATAAAATATTCAAAAGCCTCACGTAGACATGCGATCCACGAGCAAGAAATGGAATAAATTAACAATATTCAACAACCCCTACCTTGGTATAAGGTTCGAAGATTTGTCTACGTTCCGCGGAAGACGACGTCGCGGAGGTCGGGCGTCACGGTCGTCGTTCGTCAAATTCGACGACGAAGAGGCGCGTCCGAAGAGGCACGTCGTTGGCGAATCCTTGTACGCCGACGAAGGTTGTCCGAGGAAGGTGCGGTGTTCTCTCTCGTTGACACCGAAGACGAAGAAGAGCGGAGCGGCGTTCTTCGTCGGAACTTGAGCGTTCTACGTCAAGTCTTGAGGAAAGTCAAATAAAAAGGAAACAACGAACTCAAGAACCCCTACCTCGATAGTCGCACGTTGACGGAGTCGTGGAATATCGGTGTCGATTCCTTTGACGTCGGAGGAAGAGTCGTTGTCGATGGCGTTCGTTGCGGAAAAGATGATGCGGAAGAAGAACGTCACGTCACGGATATGGCGTCGCGGAAAGACCGTGTTCTTCGGCGAAGAAGTTCTTCGTTGAAGAACGGCGTTCTTCGTGTTCTTCGTCAAGGTTGAAGAAGAAAGAAAAGCTCTCAACCACTCCAAGATGGCTAAGAGATCTAACCCAACAAAATTAGACAAAGTCTTATTTTATTCACAAAAAGAATTTCAAAGGTTTGAAATTCAAAAAAAAAAGATAACTCCACATTTATTAACAAGTTGTCATGTTAATTAAAGAGGGGTTAAGGGAGTTTGAGGGAAGATGAGAGGTTTAGGTTTCGTGTGGGCCCCACCACACTTAATCCTCTCAAGGGAGGTTAAGTGGGTGTGGGTCCCACCCCTAACTCCCTTTGAGAGGAGTTAACCTACAAATAGAAAAATAAAAAGAATTCACACTTTTTATTCAACTTTTTTATAAATCTCCCAAAAACTAACTTTTAACCCGAAACAAACGCAACTCCCGAAAAGGTCTCTTTAAGAGAAAATCGGCGCTGCGAGTTCATCGGTGCCCTCGGATTTCAATTCCGAACACCGTATCAAAAGTTAGAAAAACCCGCTCGTTCGTTCACTGAACGTACCCGAGCCAAACTTCAGAAATTAATTCCGGGCACTCCGGGCCTCGGAATCAGGTGCCGTTTGAAACCGCGCTCTTGTAAAATTCTAAAGAAAATTAAGAAAAAATTTCCCTTGAATTTTACGGGTCTTTACATTACTCTCACCTCAGGGCTTTACGTCCCCGTAAAGATACATCAAAAACTAGGGAAACAAAAGAGGGTACTGAGCACGCATCTGAGCCTCCCGCTCCCATGTGCTCTCCTGGAGATTCCCGTGCCGCCATCTGTTGCGCACAAGAGGAATCGATCGCCCATGTAGGACTCGCTCCTGTCGATCCTCTATCTCCACCGGGACCTCCGTAAAAGTCGCCCCATCGTCAACGATGTGCGTCGGGTCGTGCACGTATCTCCTCAGTTGAGACACGTGGAAGACGTCGTGCACCCGGTGTAACTGAGGTGGTAGAGCCAGGCGATAAGCCACCTCACCAACCCTGCTGAGGACCTAGAAGGGTCCGATGAAGCGCGGAGATAACTTGTCGCCTCGGCCAAATCTCCGAATACCACGTCGAGGTGAGACCCGCAAGAAGACGTGGTCACCATCCTCGAACTCTAGTGGCCTCCGCCTCCTGTCAGCGTATGACTTCTGCCGGCTCTGTGTTGTCCTCATCCGCTCCTGGATGACATGGACCTCCTCCGACGTGGCCCGGACCATTTCTGGTCCCACAAGAGCTGCAAGATTTCTTCTTTGCCGATAAGAGAAACCTGGTCTCATCCCCTGGATGAACCACATTCTTTGCCTAAAACAGTCAATCCTAACATGGATGATACAAATCCATACCAAGGATGACGTCGTAAGGCCTCGACGCTACTACTAAGAGATCCAACCGTTACTCTCGCCTCCAAGGGTTGAGTCACACTGTCGGCATCAGTGTGTGGTAACTGGTCTCCTCCAGTAGATGTCTCACAAGTGAGGGTCAAGTCAACAGTCAACTGGAACCTCTTAGTAACATCACAAAAGAGGACAGGAATGAAAACATCACAAAGTATGCGTCTTTTATTATTGCAGCTCATAATACAAAGATGTTACACAAAAACAACATCAACATGGAACTAGAAGTACAAGAGACGTATCCACTAGTTCCGCTCCTGTCCACCTGCTTTACTGTTTCTCAAGCATTTGTTGCTGCCTCAACCTCGGTGGCTCCCCCCAAGCCTGCGGATCGAGGAGTCGGACAGTCACGTGCCAGGTGACCCTTTCCGCGGCATGAGTAACACAACCTGCTCCTTGCACGGCTAGCTCTGTTCCCACTCCGGGTGCCCTGCACCACCGGTCCTAAAACCCGAGATCGCCCAACTGCTGGTCTGGTCCTCCTGGACCTCTGCATCATCTGTCTACTGCCCACAGATGACTCGGCTTCTGATCGAAAAACATGCGGCAAAGGCAGAATCTCCTGTACACGCTCGGGGTGTAGAGATACTGGCACAAACTCCACCCTGAAGAAGGTCTCGAAGTCTTCCCATGCGAAGTTCATCTCATCGCAAAACTGAAACAAGTGGCTCCACCACCTACCTGCTGCTGCCTGAAGGAGGCTGGTAGCAAAGATCACCATGAAGTCTGACGGCGTCCCCACTAGCCTGAAGACTCTCACCACAGCCTCCAGCCAAACCTCAGCCGCCTGCGGGTCCGTCTCTCCCCGGAACCTGGGTGGCCTCTGGCGCTGGAACTCGTGCAGCGCGCTCAAGCATCGTGCATCGCCTACTGCTGGGGCTGGTGGCATCGGTGGCCCAACGTATGGTAGTACCGCTGGTGCCTCCGCTGGTGCCTCAACTGCAAGAGGGCCCTGTACCGAAGCCTCGTCGCTCGACAGACTGTCAGCACGCTCATCCCTCCGGGCTCTAGCTGGTCGTCTGAGAAAAGACATCCTGAAAGAAACAACGTAACACGATCAAACGATTATACCTGGTGAGCTGACCTGGTTTGAGCTGTTTTAAGGGGAAAAACCTTTGAAAACACACACGCAATCAGTGTTTTCGTGCACAAAGTCGGAAATCAGTTGTCAGGGTCCTGGTGTATGGATACGTCGGCCGCCCGCACCAACACTGGACTCCCTGAACTAAAAACCACACTCGGTACTCCCAACACTATTGCTTCACAGAAAGAAACATCAGAGTTATAAGTTCTGCGGTAGAACCGAACTCCTTTGATACCAATTTGTCACGACCCGCCCTCGGGGTCCGTGCCGTGACTACCCCAAGACCGCCTTCCATAGGCCAGGGGCTGGCGACTAGCACCAAGGCGTAAATCCCGGTAAAAAGGGAAGGCATTGCCTTTGTAAAGTAATCAAACACCACAGAGTAAGCAAGCGGAAAGTAACACTAAGCAAAAACAGAGTACAACTAAAAGTGCGGAAAGTAAAAAGGGGCCGGAAATACAAGCCCAACTATAAAGTACAACTCGAAAGGAAAAACAGCAACTGAAAAGTAAAGCTGCTACGCCGAGCTGTCCACTGGAAATCCCACCTGAAGGGTGGGTACAGATAGCTCCTCTGCTCCTCGGGTCCCGCCGTCTGCTCCGAGTATGTCCCGCCCTGTGGTCTGCCTCTGGGTACCGCCTCGTCGTATAGTCCTCCTCCAGGTACCGTCCAGTCCTCGAACACTCGGCCTCTGCCAGTACTGGCCGTCGTCTGCAACCAACACAACGAGGTGCGGGCATAGCCCGTGCAGGGGTGAGTATAACGATACTCAGTAGGGACCCCGAGACCCTCAAGGTCTCACTAAAACTTACAAGGATAACCACAAGAAGATCTCAACAGTTAAACTCTACTTAGGTATATGCCCATACATATACCTAAGTTATCAAGTATCCCATCTCAGTCATGAGGAAACACAAGGATCATGAGATCAACGGATAACCACTACCCAGGTATATGCCCATACATATACCTAAGTTATCAAGTAACCCATCTCAATCATGAGGAAACACAAAGGTCAAAAGTCTCAGCTCAAACCAGGATTTTCATTATCGAAACCGTAACTGCTGAAGAGCTCCGTCTCTAGAGTGTACAGTGGTCCTGTCACGACTCCGAGGCCGCCGCTCACTAACCTAAGACTGCTGAAGTACTCCTCCTGTCGAGTACTGCGGGTCTGCTGCCAACTACCGGGCGCTCCGTCCGCTGAGGGTCTGCTGCCAAATACCGGGCGCTACCCAGATAGCCTACTGAGATACTCCTCCTGTCGAGTACCGCGGGTTTGCTGCCAACTACCAGGAGCTCCGTCCGCCGTGGGTCTGCCGCCAAATACCGGGCGCTCCGTCCACTGGGCTAGTCGACTCACTCCAAGTCGAGTCGATCAAGCAGTCGTCAGGTCTCAGCCGGCTACACGGTCTCCGTACTCTGCACGCTCGTCTCCGGGAGGGTCCGCTCCACGAGCTACTGGTCGATACTCCAAGTATCACAAGGTCCCGCAAAGAAGTATCTCAAAAGACCGTCTCGTCACAGGGGTCTCAACGCAACAGACGGCGCGTCGATCGAACGCCCGGTCTGTGAGTTATTAGCCTTTTCGTCCTAGGGGCCCGGTTGGTTTCGAGTGCGAACCAATCCCGGCCGTATCACAACTGTACCCCGAACTCCCATAGGGTAAACTCATAGGGACCGTTACTAAACGTAAACACCAACGCCGCTGACGGTTCGTCAAACGGACGTCCTGTCTGAAAGATATCAGCTTTCCCGTTCCAGGGGCCCGGTTGGATTTCGGGTACGATCCAACCCGGCCACTACTAACTGTATTCAAAACTCGGGCGAAGGATACCAAAAGTTCCGTATCGTAAACAGGAACTCAACGCAACAGACGGTGCGTCGATCGGACGCCCGGTCTGAGAGTTATTGGCATTTTCGTCTCCGGGGCCCGGTTGGTTTTTAAGGCAAAACCAACCCGATCGTACTCCACCTGCGTCCAAACCTCGGGAGGAGTATGCCAAAAGATCCGTCTCACTAAGAGGAACACAACACAGCTGACGGAACGTCAATCGGACGTCCGTAGCTCAAGATATGAGCGTTTCCGCTTCGAAAGCCCGGTTGGTTTCGTGAACGAACCAACCCGGCCGAACTCAAAGTAATCCGAAACCTTGAGTGCGATATACCGAAACGACCGTCTCGATCCAAGGATCGCGTTGCCGCTGACGGTTCGTCGATCGGAGGTCCGAGGCTCAAGTTATGGGCCAAAAACCAATTCTGGTTCGAAACGGGGGGTCCGGGTCCGGGCCGACCCGGCCCGACCCCCCCCTGGGCGGCCGGCGGCGGCGGGCGGCGGCGGTGCGGCGGCCGGCGGTGGCGCGGCGGGCCGCGGCAGGCGCCGCACGTGGTCGGCACGCGGGGGGCAAGCCCCCACTGATTTGGAGCGGCGCGGCACAAAGGTCGCGCCTTTGCAACAAACGGCCCCCACGTGGGGGCCGGTTTTATTAAGCGAACCGGGGGGCTGCTGCCCCCCCCCCCTCCATGGAACCGCCTCCCCCCTCTTAAAGAGGGGGGTTTTAATATGACGGCCGGGGGATTAATTCCCCCGGTTTTAATGACTTCCGGCCGGCCAGCTGGCCGGCCGGTTTTCTCCAACGGGACCGGAAATTTCCGGTCCCCTCTTCGGCTTCCGACGCCGGCGGCCCGGCCGCCGGTCTTCTCTTCTGCCGCGGCCCGGAACCGGCCGCGGTCTCCTCGTCCCGCCGCGGCCCGGAACCGGCCGCGGTGTTCGTCGTCCGGCGCGGTGCGACGGCACCGCGCCCCTTCGCCGTGCCTTGATTCCTTTCAACGCGGCGTGACGGCGTCACGTTCTTGAAGTTTCTTCCTCGGCGTGGCGCGACGGCGCCGCGTGAAACAATTGCACGATCAACCGCGTGGTGCGACGGCACCACGCCACTTGCTTCCACCCGCAAGAATAAACAAGAACGATGGAGGGGGGGGTTCGGCCGTGTTCATGCGGTCCGGCCCCCCTCGCGTTAACAAAAACACTTATATAAAATATTCAAAAGCCTCACGTAGACATGCGATCCACGAGCAAGAAATGGAATAAATTAACAATATTCAACAACCCCTACCTTGGTATAAGGTTCGAAGATTTGTCTACGTTCCGCGGAAGACGACGTCGCGGAGGTCGGGCGTCGCGGTCGTCGTTCGTCAAATTCGACGACGAAGAGGCGCGTCCGAAGAGGCACGTCGTTGGCGAATCCTTGTACGCCGACGAAGGTTGTCCGAGGAAGGTGCGGTGTTCTCTCTCGTTGACACCGAAGACGAAGAAGAGCGGAGCGGCGTTCTTCGTCGGAACTTGAGCGTTCTACGTCAAGTCTTGAGGAAAGTCAAATAAAAAGGAAACAACGAACTCAAGAACCCCTACCTCGATAGTCGCACGTTGACGGAGTCGTGGAATATCGGTGTCGATTCCTTTGACGTCGGAGGAAGAGTCGTTGTCGATGGCGTTCGTCGCGGAAAAGATGATGCGGAAGAAGAACGTCACGTCGCGGATATGGCGTCGCGGAAAGACCGTGTTCTTCGGCGAAGAAGTTCTTCGTTGAAGAACGGCGTTCTTCGTGTTCTTCGTCAAGGTTGAAGAAGAAAGAAAAGCTCTCAACCACTCCAAGATGGCTAAGAGATCTAACCCAACAAAATAAGACAAAGTCTTATTTTATTCACAAAAAGAATTTCAAAGGTTTGAAATTCAAAAAAAAAGATAACTCCACATTTATTAACAAGTTGTCATGTTAATTAAAGAGGGGTTAAGGGAGTTTGAGGGAAGATGAGAGGTTTAGGTTTCGTGTGGGCCCCACCACACTTAATCCTCTCAAGGGAGGTTAAGTGGGTGTGGGTCCCACCCCTAACTCCCTTTGAGAGGAGTTAACCTACAAATATAAAAATAAAAAGAATTCACACTTTTTATTCAACTTTTTTATAAATCTCCCAAAAACTAACTTTTAACCCGAAACAAACGCAACTCCCGAAAAGGTCTCTTTAAGAGAAAATCGGCGCTGCGAGTTCATCGGTGCCCTCGGATTTCAATTCCGAACACCGTATCAAAAGTTAGAAAAACTCGCTCGTTCGTTCACTGAACGTACCCGAGCCAAACTTCAGAAATTAATTCTGGGCACTCCGGGCCTCGGAATCAGGTGCCGTCTGAAACCGCGCTCTTGTAAAATTCTAAAGAAAATTAAGAAAAAATTTCCCTTGAATTTTACGGGTCTTTACATCCTAACTGTTCCTAACTGTTCCTAACTAATCATTACTAATTATTACTAATTATTAATAATTATTACAAATTATTACTAAAAATTACTAATTATTACTAATTATTACTAATTAGTACTAATTATTAATAATTATTACTAATTATTACAATTTATTACTAATTATTACTAATTATTACAATTTATTACAATCTATTACAATTTATTACTAATTATTACTAATTATTCCTAATTATTGCTAATTATTTCTAATTATTTCAAATTATTTCAAATTATTACAAATTATTACTAATTATTACTAATTATTACTAATTATTACTAATTATTACAATTTATTACTAATTATAACAATTTATTACTAATTATTACAATTTATTACTAATTTAGAAATACATAGCAATACTTAGTAAATTGAAAACTGCTTGAATAATGAAAGGAAATTTGTTAATCATCGTTGTGGAGATGATTACAAACATTCCCTTCATAATCCAAGCAGTTTTCGTTTACCAATTATTACTAATAAAAAAATCTATTATCAATATTTATGAAAAAACAATATTAATATCATTAAAATAATAAAAAATTTATAAAATATTAAAATTATCAATATTCGCAACAGGATTTGCTCTATTCTTAACAATTTCAAATCTCAAAGGGTCGCCAATTGTTAGGTCATTCAAAATAAAAAGTTTGTGTTAGTCATGTCCAATGTAAACTCTATAATTGTCCTTGCATGGTTGATCACCTCGCAAGTAGTGTTGCAATAGGATGACCAAAGTAATTTCGTTCTCATCTCTAAGAATCATCTCGCTCCCTTTACATAGATCATTCTTCCTTAAAAATTTGAGCGGACATCAATATCTTTCCCTTAAATTTTCAAGGAAGAATGGTCTATTTAAAAGGTCATGTGAGATAATTCTTATAGATGAGAAGGGCATGACTTGGGATATCCTATTGCAATGCTACTTGCAAGGTGATAAACCAAGCATATCTAATTATATCTAATTATATCTAATTATATCTAATTATATCTAATTATATCTAATTATATCTAATTATATCTAATTATATCTAATTATTACTAATTATATCTAATTATTACTAATTATTACTAATTATTACTAATTATATCTAAGTATTACTAATTATTACTAATTATTACTAATTATTACTAATTATTACTAATTATTACTAATTATTGGCACAAATTATTACAAATTATTACAAATTATTACTAATTATTACTAATTATTACTAACTATTACTAATTATTACTAATTATTACTAATTATTACTAATTATTACTAATTATTACTAATTATTACTAATTATTACTAATTATTACTAATTATTACTAATTATTATAATTTATTACAATTTATTACAATTTATTACAATTTATTACAATTTATTACTAATTATTACAATTTATTTCATTTTATTACTAATTATTACAATTTATTACAATTTATTACTAATTATTACAATTTATTACTAATTATTGCAATTTATTACAATTTATTACAATTTATTACCAATTTATTACTAATTATTACTAATTATTACTAATTATTACTAATTATTACTAATTATATCTAATTATTACTAATTGTATCTAATTATATCTAATTATATCTAATTATTACTAATTATATCTAATTATTACTAATTATATCTAATTATGAAATTATTACTAATTATTACTAATTATATCTAATTATTACTAATTATTACTAATTATTACTAATTATATCTAATTCTTACTAATTGTATCTAATTGTTACTAATTGTATCTAATTGTTACTAATTATATCTAATTATTACTAATTATATCTAATTATTACTAATTATATCTAATTATTACTAATTATATCTAATTATTACTAATTATATCTAATTATTACTAATTATATCTAATTATTACTAATTATATCTAATTATTACTAATTATATCTAACTATTGAAAATTATTACTAATTATATCTAATTATTACTAATTATCCCTAATTAAGACTAATTATCCCTAATTATGACTAAATTCTGCTAATTATCTATAATAATCTCAAATTATTGCAAATTAACAATAATTATTTATAATTATCACTAACAATATCAATTTCTTACTAAAAATAAATATAAATAAAAATCAATTTAAATCTAATTTAATTACAACTAATAAACAACAATTAAAATTAATATAAAAATAAAATAAATTTAAAAAAAATAAAATATAAATGCCTTAAACTTTGATATTCTAAAGGTATTGGCGTCTTCCAATTGCTCTCGTATAAAAAACTTTAACTAAAAGAAATTTTTCCCTTAAAACTAGAGAATGAAGAGAGAGAGAGAGGAAGATCTAAGTGATTTGGCAAAAAAACGGGTGGGCGTATATATAGGTTAGATTAGTTGCGACGGGGTTATTTACGACGGGACCCGTCGCAAATACCCTCACCCGCATTAATTACAAATGGCCGTTAAAAAGGTATTTGCGACGGGTCTCATCGCAAATACCACCTGTTGACATACGATTTCCGACGGGCGGCTTTTCCCGTCGTAAATGGTATTTACCGCCGTCGGGCTTTTGCGACGGTCCCGTCGCAAATACCCTCGCCCGCATTAATTACAGTCGGCGGTTAAAAGGGTATTTTCGACGGGCCCCGTCGCAAATACACACCTGCCGACATACCATTTGCGATGGGTGGCTTTGCCCGTCGCAAATGGTATTTACCGCCTCCGGGCTTTTGCGACGGTGATGTGTCCCCGTCGCAAATACCCTTCCTGCGTTTTGGCGCGCAAACCGCGCCAAATCTATAGCGATGGGTTGGCTATTCCCGTCACAATTAACCTACTATTTGTGACGGGAAAAGACTCACGTCGCAAATACGTAGCTCGTGGGACCTTTTGCGACGGTATATATTCCCGTCGCAATTGACCTGTCGCAAATACTCACTTTTCCCATAGTGTCTTGAGTCTTTGTTCATTCTATGCTCACAATAAGTGTTTCTTGTTGAAACCCATGAAATTGGATCGTTTTGGTATATTTGATGTGGTTTGAGTAAAATGTATTCTTGATAAATCAGATGTTTTGGGTCTTGTTGATGATTCCTCTTAGAAGAACCTCATTCAAGTGTAGAGAGGGTGCTATAGAGAATGCTCCAAATGTGAACCCATGGATTGATCCAAATTTTGTAGATTTATTGATTTTTATAATCCAATCCTTGTGTCAAGTTGCAGGTTGAGAGTAGGAACACATAGTAGAACGTGCTTAGGAGTTTGAAAGAAATAAAATATTGGTGTTCCTTAGAGATATGTAACATAATTAGTTCAAGGAGTTATTGTAATATATTTATTGGATATTTGAGTTTATGAAGATACTTGAGACATATATGGTGGGCCTCACCACTTATTTACTTGAGGGACCATAAAGAAAGTGGTGGGATTTTATGGTGCATGTAAGGTTGAATGAGGATCTCACCGGGACCACATTCAAGTTAGATTCCAATATGTAGTTCTAATGGACTATTTTGAGGGTAGAAAAGGCCCTCAACATCATTAAGTTGGGGAAAGGTGATCTTTTAGTGATGTAGTAGGCCACCTGATTTATAAGGCGCCAGCCTTAAATATTACATAATCTTGAGTTAAGTCAGGAGTTCACATTGAGGATCTTTTCAGGTTTAGATTTTTTTAGAATTAGGCCATAACTATTACATTGCATTTCAAAAATTAAAAAGTAGACACTTCTACACAATTTCCATTTTTTTCATAAAATAAAAACTCTTAAAAACATTTCTAGTTACATGTTTTAAAAATCATGAATTTTCCTTGATCCCATCCTTGACCCTATTAATCTTTAAGTCCTGTGAAAAAAATTTCAAAACTTGGGATGATCATAGAAAGCTCGGTAAGGGTTATAAAATAAAGAAATAAAACAATAGTCCATCAATAAATACAAAACATAAGCTCTTTAACATACCTCATGAAATCATAAGATTTATGATTAACACATAGAAATCATAAATCATAAAGGTAAATTGTGGAATCCATAACATACATACATTGTAGCTTTCACAGATACGTAGGGAGTTACGATTAGAATACCCAACATAGTATATTCCATAAATCTCTTAGGAGAAACATTAACATTTACCTATGTCACATTACCCAATTCATTGGAGAGCTATCTCGAGCTCACTCACCCTAGGTTTATCATAGAACAAACTGTATACGTAAACAATTCCCAATAACCATAAAATATTCATAACACATAAAACAAGCATAAAGGAAAGATAACAATTCTACATTTCAATCACAATATATCATTTCAAGATATTTACATAATCAATGATTTATTAAACCATTTTCCAAACCATTTAAAAAATTTAATAAAGATATTTTTGAATCAAAGTGTCCCATACCACTTTGAATCATTAAAAGTAATTAACATTTTAAAACATTAATGTCCATATAAATAAATCCTTAAACCCATTTTCAAAACATGGTCATTAATGAGAAATATATAGAAGAATAAATCTTTACAACATTTAAAATGATATTTTAGTTAAAGAGTTCCTAACCAAATGAGAGGTTCTTGAATACAAATAATTGTGGAATAGCATTAATCAAATCTTATAATATCATGAGAATAATGGGATTCATGATATTATATGTCAAATGGAAGTATATGTACCATAAAAATTAAATTTTTGTATAATGAAAAATAAGTATCAATGGAATGTAAATTGAGACAAAGTCCCTTACAAAGATCATATCCTTAGATTAAGGACAAATCAATGACATAATTATGTGTGACTAATAAGAATATACCCAATATAAGTTGATATTATGTGTAAAAAATCATAGGTCATTCACACATATTCATATTACGACATAATCAAGAAGTATAAGTTTAACCCAATGAATTGAAATTGGGTTAAGAAGTTCTCTTACAAAAATTCAATAGCCTAACAGCGTCACTTTAAAATTCAGAAAATGAGTTGATTAGAGTGAAAATGGTCTCTCATTATATGAAAATAAAATTTACAGAAATAAGGAAATATAAGAACATATCCCAACATAATAATAAGTAAATTAAAATAGATGACATAAATGAATTCTTTGACTAAAAGAGTACGGTGAAAGGTTCCCTTACCAATTTGGTAACTTACGAAACATACACCTCATGAAATAAGGATTATAAAATTAAGATGTAAATACCAATAAATTAAATTATATTACACAAATAATACAATCATGGTCAGTACATACACAACACAAAAGGAAATAGTGGCAAATATATCATGAATCTCACGGGAATAAAAAGTGAGATGAAAACCCCTTACCTCGTGTCTGAATTGAAACGTTCATTCTTTAATATCCTGAATAATAAACTAAATTTAATTTCTAATTTCTTAAAAAACTTTTTAAATTTTATTATTCTTTTTATATCACTTATTACCATGTTATAAAAATTATATAATCATTTAATTTAATAACAATCATTTTTTTATATTTGGTACTTTAGTCAAAAATTAACTTCTTATAATTACGAGTTATCCAGGTGGTCAAAATTCCATTATCTCCAAAATGGTATTCATGATTTAGATATCATATATATCATATATATCTAGTATATATATGTATTTATAATAGTACATAAAATTTGGAGATAAGAAATGAAATACATCGTTCATGGAGACGGTAAGTCGTACGTACACATGAATGCTACTTTCATTTCTATTTCATATTTAATGGAATGAAAACTTAATTATAAAAAGTTATATTATAATTAAAGTATAATATAATATATAATTTTATTTAATCCATCCTTTATACGTTCCATGTATGGTATGAACGGGTCATATCACTTTGAGGGGGTGGTTATCCGCACTTTCTCAAATGAAATTATCGCGTTTACCCATTATGGAAACCATAAAGGTATGCTATAAATGAAAAATATAGAAGTATAAAGACAATATAAATATAATATATATCATATAAAAATATAGTTCCATCATAATGGCCACCATAAGAGGTGTTAGGAGAATATTGAATAATATTCGTTTCGTGAGACAATAGTTCATCGTCCAAAGAAACAGTATGTACGAATTCATTAAATGAAGCTGTGTGGAAGTGTAGTTAGAATAATTCTCATAAAAAATACCTAGTATATTGAGGATACTGGTTTTTTTATGTAAACAAATAATAATAATAGAATATTATGTGAAGAAGTAAAATAAAAGAAGAGAACTTGAGAGAAGATGTTACCTTTAATTCAGGTAACTCCCTTTGGTTTGAACCAAAAGGCTTTCTTGAAGTGACTTATGCCTAAGGTAAGGATTCTAGGAGGAAGAGGGGATATTTGGAACTTTTTGGAGTAGATATTGGATGATCCAAGGGGCTTGAGAGGTGTTATTAATGGGTTAGAGGTGATGAGATTTTATAAGGGGGAGGAGGGGATCTTTAGGAAAGTTTGAAAGTATTATTTTATTATAAACTTATTTTCGGTTTCAAAAGATCCAAAACTTATTTAATTCGAATATAAGGTGCATATAAGTTGAAATAAAACCATTAGATAATAATTGGACAGGTTTTGGATATTTTTTAATCCTTATATTTTTTATTTAACCCTTTATTAACATATTTAATTGCTACCATGTCCTCTGATATATTCATACTATATGGTTTATATATTTACTATAAAATTCCAAGAGACCCAAAATGGATAATTTATGACATTTTTAAAATTATTTAATTCATTTGGCCGAATCTTATATTTTTAGGATTATATTATCATTTAATTAAAATATTAATTGTTTTAAAAACTCATTTATTTTTTTTAAGGTTGGGGCTGAAGCCTCAATTTATTATTTAAAGAAAATACCTCTTTAGTCTGGGTAGAGGGATACCCATTACATAGCCCGAAATCCTAAGGCCAAGTGGCCTGAATACAAGGCTTCAAATCCCATTAAATGGCCCAAAGGACACCTCAGTGAACAGTACTGTTATAGTACTTGCGCTACTACAGTACCTGCTACAGTACAGCCGCCGCTAAAGTTCCTGCTACAGTCCCTCCACTGCTACAGTGTCGCTGCTGCAACAGTTCCACCACTGCTACAGTAGCCCTGCTATAGTACCCAGCAATACGTCCCTGCCCAGATTTTATCCTGGATCTTTTAGATGCCAAGCAGGAGTCTATACCACTAGGGTAGAGGCTCGTTGGCATTAAAAACTCATTTATGTAAATTTCTAAATTATTCATATCAAAACTTTTACAAAATTTTATAACAACTTGATTCTTTCAAACAACCTTCATTAATTCAAATATAACAAGTCATTATTATCCATAAAATTATTATATGTAATAAAAGTTTCAAAATAAATTTATTTTATTATTTATAATATCATTTATTTCAATCCTTTATTAATGAAGCAATTACTGCATCACCATTGTGTCGTAATTAAGTTTATTTATTTATTGTCTAAAAATTATAAATAAAATACCATGATGTATGAAATATTTTTAGTTTTCAAATTAATATTTATAGTTGAAGATACCACTTACATAACCCTATATAAAAATTCTTTTACTAAAAGATATTTGTTTATGTTACTTTTGTCTTTACTTTAAATTAATTAATATAAAGTGTCATTATCACTCCCAAGTGGCTACATGGGGTCCCAAAATAGACCCAAGGATGACTTTGGTCAATAATATATCATCCAATAGGGTTATTAAAAGTTTAAGGGTAATTTAATATTATTATAATATTATTATTTACCCTTATTTTCTAGATTTACCCTTTAACCATGGTAAATTAAATATTTACTGAAGTAAATATTCATAAGGAAAAAAATAAAAGTTACCTATTTACACAATTTTAACCTACTGATTCCAAATATGGAATCCATTTTTCCAAATTCAAAACACTAAAGTGGCAAAAATAAATTTAAAATCAATTCCTGTTGTCAAAACAAAAAGTGTGTTTTTAAGAAATAATAACTATCAAAAGATTGACACTTGTTTATGTCCAATTTTAATGTGAAATTACTTCCAATTACCATAATTGTATTAAATGGTAAAAATATAACCCAATTACACTTTAAAACCAATTAAAAGTTTAATTTAATCATATAAATAAATTATATTAAAAGGCAGTTTTGAATTAAAATGCTGTATTTTTAACTATTCATTAAAAAATGAACTTTATCAAAAAAATACAAAAAATTTACCCAAAGTAAATTTTGATGTCCTGATTCTAAAGAAGAATTATATTTTTTAAAATATAACTTACAAAAGTGACAAAAACTATATTTAAAAATAGTTCTCTATTAAAAGGCGGTAAGTCGGCCTTTTAAAGAATAATAGAGTATTTATGCTTAAAATTGGATTCATTCACATTTTAATCCTATAAATTTTACTGGATAAATGTAAAAACATTTAACAAACATGCATAATCATATTGTAGTTAGTTATATACATTACCTCTATTACAACGGCTAGGCATTAACTAACTTTTAAAATAATATTATATTATTATTTTTCAGTATGACTTAGCCTTACGTGTAACATGAGATTTTAGGAGAAACCCATTGTTGCGTGTCAAGTACACCATCAAACAGAGCATCCCATTTAAAGTAAAATTAATATTTAATTCAAAAATATTAATAAATATTAAAATTACATATTCTTTATTTACATGGGATGTTTCATATTTCCCCCTTTTAGAAATTGCATCCTTGCAATTTTAAATTTGGGCTCAGAAACTTCATTGAAAGTCCCACATGAAAAAAAGAGTCAATAAAACTATCACATTAAAATAAAGAAAGAGAAGTAAAAAAGGTCACTTGAGATAACCCCTTATAGGATTCCATGAAAACATGGATATGGAGGAGAAACTAAGTGTCAAGTTCTAATGGAGAGTGATAGAAAACATGATTCGGAAAAAGTTAACCCCCAGAAAACCACAAACTTATGATAAGTTAAACAGTCTTTGGTTTCCTATTAGGAAAAGTAAACAAAAAATATTTTTGTTTTATGTTTCATTTAGTAAAGTTTGAGAATTTATTTATTAGGTTGACTAAGTACATCAGGAAATATACTTACTTTTCAAGTAGATTTACATCCTTTAATAAGTTTCTACAAAAACTAATCTTTTCTCCAAACAATGAGTATTCAAGATTACTATTCCACACCTAAAGAACTAGAATCAACTTCTATAGAATCACATAATCCAAAAAATATAAACTATATATTTCCCTTGCCTTTATATATTAACCAAAACCAAAATGGTTAGTACAATATTAGATAATCCCCAAAAAAGGATAATACTTCATAAAAAGAAATACTACTCTTAATCCCCAAAATTCGACAAACAATACCCAAAGTTCAACAAAGACCATTAAATAAACAATTGTCCTTAAAATTATTCATAGTAACCCAAACTAATATTGAAACCCAAAACTCATAAGGATTTAATCACATAGTCTTATATAGTAAATCTTAACATTTATCTCCAAATAACATCGACTACTCTTAAAGTCTCATACTAAAGAGTAATTAACCCAATCCCATATTCTTTAAGAAAGGATAATCATTTCAATAAATAACTAAAATTTTTATATGTCCACAATAAAAACATATATTCTTCCAAAATAAAATTTCAACTATTACTTGAAAAATGAGATCCCATAGTATTCTATTTTCCTTAAACATATAGTGTTCCCAAAAGAGAGAACGTCATCCAAAATAACCTTTATCACTTAATCATCAAATCATTTTCCTATACAAAGGATATCTATTTGATAAAACATAAGTTCCCAAAATAAACTTATTCTTTATTCATAAAATCATCTGACTAAAAATAGGCATTTATACTAACCAGGGACTTCATGTAGTCCAGTGGTAGGTGACAAATCACAATCGAACTTTGGTTGTGGGTTCGATCCCCACATCCTTGTCTAACACAATGGGTTGTCACACGGTCTATGTGTTTTCCTTTTTCAAAAACTATATAATTTTATAAAATTCCCAAAAATGATATAAATTCCTCAAAAATAATCATAACATATTTTAACAACAAATGTGATCTCATACCTCACATTTTCATCCCAAAAAGTAATAACTTATAATTACATCAAATTCAAGGATCATATAAACCCAAATGGTTATTTATAACTATATTCACAATAGAAAAGATAATTATTCCTTAAATAACATTTTCAAATATCAAAATTCATGTTTACACATACTAGAAAATTTATTCCAAAGTAATACCATCATCAAAAGAGTCTTAATACTTTTAAGCATTTCATCATCCTAAAATCTATCATAACTCTTGAATCAGTTATATGTAGACTTATTACTCATTCAATTTTATTCATGATCCATTAACCATTCTTTCCCAACTTATTTTGTAATACTTAATTCTTACAAACAAAATCATGAATCATATCTCAAAATTCAATAATTTCAAAACATAAGCTAATAAATAATCCATACCTTTTATTGTTCATTATCAGTTTTCTCATCCTCAATTGGAATGGAATTAGGTATTGGTAAACATATATTTGTATAGTACTTCTGATCTCATTCCCTAACCTTCTTCATAGGACATTTATTTGTATAACGACCATGCACACCACATTTAAAACATTCAATTGATCCCTTAGAAAGAACTGATTTCCCTTTCCTAGAGTCAACTGGATGCTTCCTTTTTCGATGGTGGGTTCTTCCTATATAACCTTAATTACCACATCTATAGCATCTTCTCATCCCTTTGAAGCATTTTCCTAGGAGTTTCTTTCCACATCCTTAACACATTGTTTTTTTAATATACTTACCTTTATGATTATTACATAATATTCTGTAGGGATTTTTTCTCGCATATATGATGCCTTAAAAAACACCACGGTTCAACTGGTAAATCATGACTTCAGATAGTTGGTTGAAAATAAATACAATATTTCTAATTGAAGCTCCCATTTCATTTGGTTTCTTATTCAGAATACTGACACAATTTTATTCACATCCATTATTACTTTAGTGCTTCCCAGATCTATCCATTTACTAAAACCAAAAAGGTTAGTGTGAGTGTATCAGTAGAATCGTCATATAATATTTTACGAGGAGGGTAAACACTAAGATATACTTATTCATGTTATCTTAAACCCATTAAATTTATCTAAAATAACGATAATTCTTTATAATATGCTAACCATTATGGTTATGTCACTTATACTTAAATAACACCCTAACCTCTAAAGTTATCTAAACTAACCTCTAATACCAACTATAAGGCCCAAACCTTAAACATTAAATAGTCTTGAGTTTAATTCAAGAATTCACATTGAGGATATTTTTAGGTTTAGAGTTTAAGAGAATTAGTCCATAACTATTACATTACATTTCAAAAATTATAATGTATACACTTCTACTCAGTTTCAATTTTTTTATAAAATAAAAACTCTTAAAAAACATGTCTAGTTCCATGTTTTAGACAGCATGACTTTTCTTTGATCTCATCCTTGACCCTATTCATATTTAAGTCATGTTAAAAACATTTCAAAACTTGGGATGGGCATAAAAAGCTCAGTAAGGGTTATAAAATAAAGAATGAAAACATTAGTCCATCAATACATAAAAAAATAAACTCTTTAATATACCTCATGAAATAATAAGATTTATGAATAACACATTGAAATCATAAATAATAAAGGTAACTTCTATAATTAATAACATTCTTACATTGCAGCATTCATAGATACGTAGGGAGTTATGATTGTAATACCCATTATAGTATATTCCCAAAATATCTTAGGAGAAACATTAACGTTTACATCTGTCACATTACCCAATACATTGGAGAGCTATCTCAGGCTCACCCACCCTAGGTTTATCATGGAACCACCCATATATATAAACAATGACTAATAACCATAAAATATTCATTACACATAAAACAAGAAAAAAGGAAAGATAACCTTTCCACATTGCAATCACAATATATAATTTCAAGATATTGACATAATCAATACTTTATTAAACCATTTTCAAAACATTTAAAACATTTAATAAGAGATTTTTGAATCAAAGTTTCCCATACCACCTTGAAGATTTTAAGGTAATTAACATTTTAAAACATTAATGTTCATATAAATAAATCCATAAAACTGTTTTGAAAACATTTTCATTAATGATAAATATTTATAAGAATAAATCTTTAAAACATTTAAAACGATATTTTAGTTAAAGAGTTCCTAACCAAATGAGAGATGCTTGAATATAAATAATTGAGGAATAACATTAATCAAAGATTATAATATCATGAGAGTAATTAGATTAATGTTATTATATGTCAAAGGGTAGTATATACACCATATAAAAGTGAATTGGTGTATTACGACAAATAAGTCTCAATGGAATGTAAATTGAGACAAAGTCCCTTGAAAAAATCATATCCTTAGATTAAGGACAAATCAATGATATAATTATGTTTGAAAAAAAAAATACACCCAATATAAGTGGATATTAAGTGTAAAACAATCATAGGTCATTCTACCATATTCATATCACGACATAATCAAGAGGTATAAGTTTAACCCAATGAATTGAAATTGGGTTAAGAAGTTCTCTAATAGAAATTCGACAGTCTAACAGCGTCGCTTTAAAATTTAGAAAATGAGTTGATGAGAGTGAAAAGGGTCTCTCATAACATGGAAATAAAATTTACAATAATAAGGATATATAAGAACATATCCCAACATAAGAAAAATTAAATTAAAATACATGACATAAATGAAGTCTTTGACTAAAAGAGTACGGTGAAAGGTTCCCTTACTGATTTGGTAACTTACGAAATATACACCCCACGAAGGAAGGATCATAAAATTAAGATGTAAATACCTATAAATTAAAGTATATTACCTTAATATTATAATCATGGTAATTACATACACAACAAAAAAGAAAATAGTGGCAAATATAGTATGAATCTCACGAGAATAAAAAGTGAGATGAAAACCCCTTACCTCGTGTCCGACTTGAATCGTCCATTATTTAATCTCCTGAATAATAAAATAAAGTTAATTTATACTTTCTTAAGAACCTTTTTCAAGTTTATCATTCCTTGTATATAACTTATTACCATGTTATAAAAATTGCATAATCATTTGTGTTAATAACGGTCGATTTTTTTATATTTGGTAATTGAGTCAAAAAATGAAATTCTTGTAATTACAAGTTGTACATGTGGTCAAAATAAAATTCTATAAAAATTGATATTCATGATTTAGATATCATATATATCATATATATCTAGTATATATATATATATATTTTTAATTGTACATAACATTTCGAGATAAGAAATGAAATGCACCATTTATAGAGACGGTAAGTTGTACGTACGCATGAAAGCTACTTTCATTTGTATTTCATATTTAAGGGATTGAAAAATTAATTATACATAGGTATATTATAATTATAGTATAATATCATTAATAATTTTATTAACTCAATCCTTTATATGTTTCACATATGGTATGAACGAGTTATATCACTTTGAGGGGGCAGTAGTTCGCACTTCCTCAAATGAAATTATCGTGTTTACCCATTATGGAAACCATAAAGGTATGCTATAAATGAAAAATTCAGAAGTATAGAGACAATATAAATATAATATATATCATATATAAATATATTTCCATTATAATGTCCACCATAATAGGTGGTAGTATATTGAACAATCATCGTTTCGTGAGGCAATAGTTCATCGTCCATAGAAACAGTATGTTCGTATCCATTAAATGGAGGTGTGTGGAAGTATTGTTCGAATCCTTATCATAAAAAAACCTATTATATTTAATATATTGGTGTTTTTATGTAAACAAATAATAATAAGAGAATAGGGAGTAGAGAAGTAAAATAAAAGAAGAGAACTTGAGGGAAGACGTTACCTTTAATTCGGGTAACTCCCTTTGGTTTGAACCAAAAGGCTTTCTTGAAGTTACTTATGCTTAAAGTAAGGCTTGTAGAAGGAATAGAGTGATTTTTTGAGCTTCATTGAGTAGTGTTTTGATAATATAAGTGGCTTTAGAGGTGTTTGTAATGGGTTAGAGGTTATGTCCTTTTATAAGGGGGGAGGGGATCTTTAGGAAAGTTTGAAAGTATTGTTTTATTATAAAATTATTTTCAGTTTCAAAAGATCAAAAACTTATTTAATTATATGATAAGGTGAATATAAGTCGAAATAAAATCATCCAATAAGAATTGTTCACTTTTTGAATATTTTTTAATCCTTTTATTTTTTATTTAACCCTTTCTTAACTTATTTAACTTTTACCATGTCCTCTTATATATTCATACTATATGGTTAATATATTTACTATAAAAGTCCAAGAGACCCAAAATGGATAATTTATAAAAATTTTAACATTATTTAATTCATTTAGCCAAATAATATATTTTTAGGATTAATTTATCATTCAATAAAATATTAATTTTTTTTAAAAACTCATTTATGTCAATTTATAAATTATTCATATCAAGACTTTAAAAAAAAATTAACAACATTATTCTTTAGAAAAACCTTCATTAATTCAAATATAACAAGTAATTATTATACCTAAAATTCTTGGATGTCATAAAAGTTTCAAAATAAATTTATTTTAATATTTTAATATCATTTATTTGAATCCTTTATTAATGAAGCAATTACTGCAACACCATTGTGTCATAATTAAGTTTATTTATTTAATGTCTAAAAATTATAAATAAAATATAATTATGTATTAAATATTTTTAGTTTTAAAATTAATATTTATTTTCTAATAAATCACTTATATAACCCCATATAAAAATTGTTTTACTAAAAGATATATGTTTATGTTACTTTTGTCTTTGCTTTAAATTAATTAATATAAAGAGTCATTATCACTCCCAAGTGGCTCCGTGGGGTCCCAAAATTGACCCAAGGATGCCTTGGTTGGAAATATCTCATCCAATAGGGTTAGGATAAGTTTAAGTGTAATTTAATATTATTATAATATTATTTTTCACCCTTATTTACCATATTTACCCTTTAACCATGGTAAATAAAATAAATTCTGAAGTAAATATTCATAATGTATAAAAATAAAAGTTACCTATTTACAAAATTTGTACCTCTTGATTCCAAATATAGAATCAATTTTTCAAAATTAAAAATAAATAAGAGGCATAAACTAAATTAAAATTAATTCCCATTGTCAAAACAAAAAAGTGTGTTTTTAAGAAATAATAACTATCAAAGGATTTACACTTGTTTATGTCCAATTTTAATGTGAAATTACTTCCAATGACCAGAATTAGATTAAATGGTAAAAATATAATCCAATTACACTTTAAAACCAATTAAAAGGTTAATGTAACTATATAAATAAATTATATTAAAAGTCAGTTTTGAATTAAAATGAAGTATTTTTAACTATTCATTAAAAGATGAACTTTATCAGAAAAATACCAAAATTTTACCCAAAGTAAATTTTGATGTCCCTATTCTAAAGAAGAATTTTATTTTGTCAAATAGAACATACAAAAGTGACAAAAACTGTATTTAAAACATGATCTCCATTAAAAGGTGGTAAGTCGACCTTTTAAAGAATATTAGAGTATTTATGCTTATAATTGGATTCATTCACATTTTAAGCCTCTAACTTTTATTAGATAAATGTAAATACATTTAAAAAACTTGTATAAACATATTTTTGTTAGTTCTATTCATTCTCTCCAATACATTGTCTAGGCATTAACTATCATTTAAAATAATATTATATTATTATTTTTCAGTATGGCTCTGTCTTATGTGCAACATGATATTTTCGGAGAAACTCATTATTGCATGTCTGGTATGCTAGTGTCGCCCAAATTTTCCTAAGTTTTAAGGGTCAAGCGATCGCTTGAAGTGTATCTTTGGTTGTCGAATCCTCAAAGACCTAAGAAGAAACTTTACACACACAATATAAAGAGATGGATTTTTGGCTATGACGTGGCCAACTTGGGTTGTTTTTAGATGGTTTTTAAAAGATCACTAAGATCTATGTGAATTCAATTTAAGATAAATGAGTTGATCCTAGGTTATTGCTCGGGGTGGATTGGATGGATTCCTTTTTTTTTACGATTTCAATTTCATTAACTCGAGAAGGATTCATGAAATGAATTCAAACTACCCTCATCACTTACTGATTAAACACCTTCACAAAAACATTATAATAATCTATACACTTGTAGGATCATTTTCATGAGCACTACAAGGTAAAGGATCTACTTATCACATAAAAGTGGGGCGAATAAATTCAATAAGGAAGAGGAAGAGAGAAACTCATTTGATGAAAGAAACTAAAATAAAAGAAATTAATAACATTTAGAGAGTGAGAAATAACATCCAATCCATCCCCTTGATACTCCCTTGAATCAACCCATAAACTATATTTCTCTCCATTGATAACATGTTCTCAACGGAAGCGGGAAGTAGACTTACGAGGGTGGAATTGAAGAAGTAAAAAAACAACAAAAAAACACGATCACTCCACCATTGTGTGAACAAAATCACAAGGTTTGGTGTGAATAAATTCACACCTTGATACAATGGTATCAAGGTGATAAGAGGAATAACATAATAATTGAGGAATAATAACTTTTATTGAAAACTAAGGTGATTGAAACAACTTACATGAGAAGGAAAAATGCTACAAGGAAAATTTGGCATAATAACATTACAATGAAAAAAAAGATCCAAAATCCCTAAATCCTCTACCACTACTACCTTAAATAGTAAAAAAGGAATCCTTTGGCCGATCCACCACTCTAAAAGTATCTTTAATTAAATGTGGTGGGCCAAGGTAGGTGGAAAATTAATGTATAGAAGACTTTTCCACCTCTTCCCTGAAGTTGCATCCAGCTTGCATCCACTGGAAATACGTGCCGAAAGGTCCTTCTATAAGGAAGATTTGGAGTTGGATATAGAATACTTAAATTAATCCCTGGATGTCCCCTAACATTCTGTAAAATTTTATCCCAAAATAATAATCCATTCGCGAGATATGATTTAAATGGTAGGATCTTTTTCTAGGCCGCAGAATCTGGCCCAGAATTGAATCTTCAAATTGGGCCACCTTAATAACCACCATGTAGGACGAATTAGCACTGGATCCAGAAGAATTATTTTTTACTCTATATGTCTTATATCATCCCATGAAATTTGGGATTCATTGGGCATGTATTGGGGGCTCCACATTCTCATTAGTGGGATTATATCCAATCTTCCTTCTTCAGAATTGTTTTCTTTCATCACCAAATATCCCCATCATATTTTATAAATCCTCCATTGATCCCTAAATGAAAAATGTTATATTTAAGTTTATATCAATTTCCCAAAATATCAAATTAAAATATGGATAATTACATTCTTTAAAATCATATGAAACATTGGGCCTAAATTGGTGCATATTAGGCATGAAGTGCACAAATGATAAGAATGGATGTTCAAAATTAAAATCCACTAACTGAGGACAATAAGTTAAAAAATGAACATTTAATTCCATTAAAATTTAATAAAAATATGTGTTTTTATTGGATAATCACACCCCCCCCCCCCAACTTGAGTTTTGCTAGTCCCGAGAAAAATATATTTCACAAAAATTTAATTCGAATGACCTTTTCCAAAAACATTTTAATTAACATTTCTCACCCAAATATCTCATACCAAACAATTATTAAACCAATCAAAATAATTTAAAACAAGCTATTTACATAGGCATATCTCAAGCCCAAGCTCATTCCTTTATTCAAATTCATCGCCATATTTCATCCAAATTCAATTAAGCATGATGAAGTGTTGTGTGTCACAATAGAAATGGGGGTTCATTATCATTAGAGGGAGAAAATATGGAAGTTCTAGGAGAAATCAAATTTTAATAATAAGATTAGTACTCATTTTTTTATTTTATTTGTTTTTTTTTGGATTTTTTATTTTTATTTTTATTTTCTTTTATTGCAATTTTTCCATGGTAATTGAAATTGAACTCAATCGAGTCAACCCATATAGCAAGACTTTTCCGATGACTCCCAGGCTCAAAGACCTTAGGGAACCAAGTGAATCTCACATACTCGAGCATCATCTCGAGTTAACTCAATCAAAAACAAATTCAAATTACCACAAATAGAGATAAAATGCACAACTCTGGGCCAGACAACTATAGAGTCACGATCCTCAAGTGCCGAAAGCCACACATTAGGTCAATTCATTGCTCTACGTGCAATTGATTTTATTTGAATACTCATGTTAAAATTAAAATGATCGCCAATCCTATACTATTTATTATGGGTCCCCAAGAACTCAAACTAAAACCCCACAATCTAGAGGGTGTGCATTGTGTTTTTTTTTAATAATTGGATGAAAATATAAATGGTGAAAAATCACATCGGACAACCGCACTTTCCAAAATCTATGCACATGAACATAAACTTGCATTAAAATCAGAGTCAAGGCATGCAAAATCATTTGATATCCAATTTCAGAGTTTGGAATGTGTGTTATCATGTTCAAGGTTAATGACATTTTTCCTTCAACACATTTTCATCCCCCCCCCCAACATAGAATAACACTGTCCTCAGTGTTTAAAGAATTGAAACATAGAAGGGGTAGGATAGAAGTATAATGAATACATTGAAAATGAAAATTATGGAATGAAGTCACCTGGTGGTTGATGTTGAAAATACATTCCCATGTCTCCCTTCAGTTCTGGTTTGAGTCCCAATGGCTTGGACAGTTGTGACCAGCTTTTCCCAATGACCTATGACATGCCTATTTTTTTAATATATATATTTTTTTTTTGTATTTTTTTAACCTAAAAATAACATAAAAATAATATAAACTGGTGATACATTGTCTTCTTTATATTTTCTGGGTAAGGTATTACTCAGGGATCACACCCCGTGAAATGGATGAATACGGTACTCCCCTTTCATACCCATCCTTACTCATAAAAGAAGAACAGGTCAACAATCTATATATATACATACATATATATATATATATATTCCAAACTTATGATACATTGTCTTCTTTAAATTTTCTGGGAAAGGTATTACTCAGGGATCACACTACGTGACATGGATGAATACGGTGCTCCCCTTTCATACCCATCCTTACTCATAAAAGAAGAACAGGTTAATAGTCTTTTTTTAAATAAAAAAATGAAGAATAAGAAAACAAAATATGATTCACAATGATTAGAAACATGAAAACCATGGGTTGCCTCCCATGCAGTGCTTTTGTTTAACGTCGTTAACCTTACATGGATCCTAAATCTATCAATTTTTTCCTGGTTCATAGGTTGGCTCTGTTAATTCAACCTCTATTTCCTATTTATTGAATGATTCAATGAATGGTTTTAACCTATGACCATTGACCTTAAAAATGTTACCACTTGTGGGATCCTGAATCTCTACTGCCCCATGGGGGTACACATGATTCACTATGAATGGACCTAACCATCTAGACCTTAACTTTCCTGGGTGTAAATGAAGTTTTGAACTATATAAGAGCACAGATTTTCCTAGTTCAAATTGTTTTAATTTGATATTCCTAGATTGGTAGGCTTGAACTCTAGCTTTATTTATCCTTGAATTTTCATAAGCCTCCATCCAAAGTTCCTCAAGTTCATTAAGATCTAATTTCCTCATTTCTTCAGCTAAAGAAATGTCGAAATTCATTTTTTTGATTGCCCAAAATGCCTTATACTCAATTTCAACAGGTAAATGGCATGCTTTTCCATAAACCAACCTATATGGTGACATTCCTAGGATGGTTTTTGAATGTTGTACGATATTCCCAAAGATCATCCAAGAGTTTCTTAGACCAATCTTTCCTAGAGGGGTTGACAGTTTTTTCAAGAATTTGCTTAATCTCTCTATTTGCTAACTCATCTTGACCATTGATTTGAGGATGGTATGTAGTGGAAAATTTATGAGAAATTCTGTACTTAGACATGAGTGAATAGAATGGGCGATTACAGAAATGGGTTCCTTGATCACTGATTATAGCCCTAGGAATTCCAAATCGAGAAAATATATGCTCTTTCAGAAATCGGATCACAACATGATGGTCATTGGACTTGGTGGGAATGGATTTAACCCATTTTGAGACATAATCAATAGATAAGAGGATGTATAGGTATCCCTTAGAGTTTGGAAAGGGTCCCATGAAATCAATTCCCCAACAATCAAAGATTTCAACAACCAGAATGGGAGTGAAGGGCATTTGATTCCTTTTGGTAATGGATCCTAATTACTGACACTGAGGACAACTTTTGCAGAATTAGAAGTAATCCTTACTGAGGTTCGGCCAGTAGAACCCACATTGGAGGACCTTTGAAGTGGTTTTATTTGTAGAAAAGTGTCCTCCACATGCCTCTCCATGACAAAATTTTAGAATGGAATCTTGTTCAGACTCAGGAACACATCTCTTGATGATTTGATCAGGACAGACATGAAGAGGTAAGGATCATCAAACACATAGTGTTTGACATCAGAAAGGAATTTCCTCTTAGCTTGGGTCCCCAAGAATTTTGGAATGTCACGCGTCACCAAATGGTTTGCTATGTCAGCATTCCAAGGGAAATCACTCACTGAATAGAGGTTCTCATCGGGAAATGAATCAGACACAGAGAGGTGGTGTGAGATTTTTTTGAATTCTATCCTAGAGAGGTGATCAGCTACAACATTTTCAACACCCTTTTTATCCTTAATGGTTCAATATAACTCTTGAAGAATAAGGACCCACCTAATCAATCTAGCCTTGTCATCTTTTTTTTGGAAAATAAATTTTATGTCTGAATGTTCAGTGAAGACAATGATGGGTGATCCTAAGAGATGAGACCTGAATTTCTCTAAGGCAAAGACAACAGCAAGCAATTATTTCTCAGTGGTGGTGTAGTTTATTTGTGCATAATTTAAAGATTTTCTTGCATAAGCAATGACACATGGAGTTTTCCCACACCGTTGTCCTAAGACTGCTCTTACAGTGAAGTCACTTGCACCACACATGAGCTCGAAAGGAAGTTTCCAATTTTGATATTACATGATAGGTAGAGATATAAGAGTTGACTTGAGTGTATAGAATGATTCCTCACATCTTTCTGTCCATAAAAATGGAGCATATTTTACCAATAGAGCACAAATTGGTCGAGAAATAGAGTTGAAATTCCTAATTAACCTTCTATAAAAACCAACCTGTCCTAAGAAGGACCTCACTTCCTTAACAGTTTTAGGAGAGAGAAGGTGACGAATGATGTCAACCTCAGCTTTATCAAATTTAATCCCTCTACCAGATACCTGATGGCCTAGAACAAGTCCTTCCCTTACCATGAAATGGAATTTTTCCCAATTTAGTATGAGATTCTTATCCTCACACCTTGACAAAACCTTTTCAACACTTAGAATGAATCCCTCAAAAGTATCCCTAAATATAGAGAAGTCATCCATGAAGACCTCTAAACAATCCCACACCATATCCGAGAATATTCCCATCATGCACCGCTGGAAGGTACCAGGGGCATTAGATAACCCAAAGGGCTTTCGCTTGAAGGAAAAAGTGTCGAATAGACAAGTGAAGGTTGTTTTTCCTGGATCCTCTAAGGAGACTTAAATTTGATTATACCCTGAGAATACATCTAGGAAGCAATAGAATTGATGACCCACCACTTGCTCGAGGACTTGATCAATAAAGGGTAAGGGGAAATGGTTTTTCTTGGTACAAGAGTTGAGCTTCCTATAGTCAATACAGACTCTCCATCCACTACTGACCCTTGTTGGAAGCATCTCTCCATCGTTGTTGGTTATTATTGTGATTCCAGCCTTCTTTGTAACCACATTCATTGGGATAACCCACTCACTCTCAGTTATAGGATATATGGTACCAACTCTTAACAATTTCAAAAGTTCTTTTCTCACTACTTCCATGAGATTAGGATTGAGTCACCGCTGAGGTTGACAACATGGATTTGAATCGGATTCTAGAACACTTCTATAAGTCCCGATAAGTGGGATAATCCCAAGAATATCATATAGGGTCCATTCAATGGATTTTTTGTGTCTTCTAAGGACATCTAGAAGGATCCTCTCATGATCGGCTTCAAGAGAGGAAGAAATGACAACAGGAAAGGATTGATTGTCCCCTAAGAATGCATACTTGAGTGATGAAGGTAAAACCTTAAATTTAATATTAGATTGGTTATCACTTTCCAAGAAAGGATGAGTCTTTATATTGAACTCATTTTCTTTGTTCATATTTCTTGACAAAATTGGTTCCTTGTTAAAAGAATTTTCATCCACTAAATTAGCTAGAGTAGTGTCATGAATGGGTATAGACTCGATTTTATTGATTTCACCCATGGTATCCTTGATTGTTGATTCTATAAAATCATCAATAGAGCTATCTGAAATAGATTCAATCCAAGGAGACAAATTTCCCTCATGTGAACAAAGAAAATCAATCTCTTCTTGACTTAAACATCCTTCGATAATTCCTTGATGTTCCTTGAGTTCACTATCAAAAATACCTATACAATTAACCTCATAGATCTCTTCATCATACCCAATTTGAGAGTTTTCATTGTAGATGTTCAAGTCTAGACTCATGTTTCCAAAGGTGATGGTAATGTTCCCATTTCGGACTCGGATAACAGAGTTGATTGTTGCAAGGAAGGGACGACCAATGATGATTGGGGTTTGCTCCCTAGGACCTAAGCTTGATGTAAGGGAAACCCCGGTCTTTCAACTTAGGATGAATGGTCCCTTTAATGGTGGTACTCACATTAGCAACCAAAAGGACTTGGTTTTTATGTGAAAATTTTCTTTTAAAAGTCCACAAGTCCTTAAGGTACTTTGAGTATGCAGGAATGGTTTTAATTGCATCGAGGAGTGGAATGTTCAACTTGACTTGTGAGAAGATTTCCCTCAATGTTTCACTCAATTCAGGCTTGGTTCCCCCCCCCCCCTCATGCGTTGAGGAAATGGTGCAGGTTGTGGGGTTGTTTTTTGAAGGGTTGTTTCTTTGACAATGTTATCATGTTTTCCAATTTTATCATGTGGTTAATTTGAATTTTCATTAGTTTTTGAAGCTTTATATGGTTTCTGAATTATTTGTTCAGGTTTCTCAACTAATTTCCCACTTCTTAGAACAGTCACAGCCTTTAGTTGTTCATGAGTTGTTTGAATGAAACTTGACTCTCCCCTTATTGTTTGTTATGGAATGGCTTGTGTAGGTATGGGTTATCCCAGGGGATACTTTTATTGTTGGATGGGTTGTTGGTATTGGACTGAAGGATGTTGGTTTTGGACTGGTTGTGGTTGGAATTGGTTATGGTTTTGAAAATTTTGTGTAGGGTAGGGGTTTGGTCTTTGTGGTTGGCTAGGTTGTTTGTTATCTTTCCATCGGAAGCCTGGGTGGTCATTATACCTTGAGTTGAATGTGTTTGGGTGTTGGTGATTTTGAAAGTTTAGGGCATTGACTTCAGCAGGTGGTCCTCCTAAAAGAACATCCTTGATGGATGGAATAGTTGGGCAGTTGTCTGTTTTGTGGTCATGTTTGTCACAGATAGTGCAAACAGGGTCTACAGTTTGGATTTCATGGATTTTCCTATGGTATATCTCTTCAACCTTCCTAGAGAGTGCTGTAAGTTTCACCCTAAGGATTTCCTCTTCTCTAAGTGTATGCATTCCAGTAGTTCTTTGGGGATTTTCAGAATAAGGTGATTTTCCCCATGTTTGGTTTTGTTCAGCAAGGATTTCTAGATACTCGTAAGCATCATTTGTGGATTTGTTTTTAAAGGTCCCATGACACATCATGTCAATGAATTGTTTATTCCCCGGGCCCAAACATTCATAGAAAATTATCACTTGTTCAGGAATAGAAAAACCATGGTGTGGAACCATATTTAGGGTGCCTTTGAACCTCTCCCATGTTTCATAAAATGACTCACCCTCTTTTTCAAAAATGTTTTGGATTCTATTTTTTAGTGCAATGGTTTTGTGATGGGGGAAATATTGTTTATAAAATTATCTTTCTAATTGGTCCCAAGAGTGGATTGATGAAGCTCTCAGATTATTTAACCAGTTCTTTTCTCAATCCTTAAGTGAAGAAAGAATGATCCTCATCTTAGTTGACTCAAGTTTATGTGGTGAGCACATGGTTTCAATAATGTCATTGAACTCCTTGACATAAAGGTAAGGAATTTCTGAATCCATCCCATGGAAGGTTGGAAGGTGGTTTAGAACATGAGGCTTAAAGACATAGTGGGTGTCTCCTAGGGTAGCATCCCTAATGCAAGAGGGTGCATTGGTCCAGGTAGTTGTAAGGTAGTCATTCATGGTTTGATCGACTGCATTCCCCAAATTTGGGGCTGCCTCATTTGGATTTCCATTTTTGTTCCCACCAGGGTTTATGAGTTGGTTTCATTGAAGACCCTCCATTGAAATTGACCCAATCTTTGAATCTGGTGTATTAAGAAGATTAGGATCCAATGGTGTACTTGACTCCCCTATCCTATGACTTTCCACCCTAACTAGTCTGTTTGAGTTATCACGGGTGTAGGCAGACATGCGCCAAAAGAAAAAAAAGCGATAAAGGGAAAAGATAAGAGATCTTGGGAGAGAATAGAAAAATGTGGGTGTGGAAAGAAGGTTTTGGCATAAGTAACTTACTTGGTCCCTGGAAATAGTGCCAAAATTTGGTGTCACCCAAATTTACCCAAGTTTTAAGGGTTAAGCGGTCGCTTGTAGTGTAGCTTGGGTTATCGAATCCTTAGAGAACTAAGAAGAACCTTTAGACACACAATATAAAGAGATGTATTTTTGGATATGAAGTGGCCAACTTTGGTTGTTTTTATATGGGTTTTAAAAGATCAATATGATCTATATGAATTCAATTTATGAAAAATGAGTTGATCCTAGGTCATTGCTCGGGGTGGATTGGTTGAATTCCTTTTTTTTACGATTTCAATTTCATTAACTCTAGAAGGATTCATGAAATGAATTAAAACTACCCTAATAAATTTCTAATTAAACACCTTCAAAAAAACATGCTAATAATCTATACACTTATAGGATCATTTTCATGATCACTACAAGGTAAAGGATCTACTTAGCACATAAAAGTGGGGCGAATAAATTCAATAAGGAAGAGGAAGAGAGAAACTCATTTAATGAAAGAAACTCAAATAAAAGAACTTAATAACATTTAGAGAGTGAGAAATAACATACAATCCAGACCCTTTCTACTCCCTTGGATCAACCCATAAAATAGCTAGCCCTCCATTGATAACATGTTCTCAATGGAAGCGGGAATTAGACTTACGAGGGTGGAATTGAAGAAGTAAAAAACTACAACAACAAAACAAGATCACTCCACCGTTGTGTGAACAAAATAACAAGGTTTGGTGTGAATAAATTCACACCTTGATGCAATAGTATCAATTTGATAAGATGAAGAACAGAATAAGAGAATAAGAAGAGATTTTATTGAAAACTAATGTGATTGAAATAACTTACATGAGAAGGAAAAACGCTACAAGGAAAATTTGGAATAATAACATTACAATGAAAACAAAGCTCCAAGATCCCTAAATCCTCCACCACTACTACCTTAAATAGGAAAAAATGAAGAATTTGGCCAAGCCACCACTCCCCAAGTCTCTTTAATTAAATGTGGTGGGCCAAGGTAGGTGGAACATTAATGTAGAGAAGACTTTTCCACTTCTTTCCCCGAAGTTGCAGCCAGCTTGCATCCACCGGAAAGATGTGCCTAAATGACCTTCTAGAAGGCGAATTGGTAGTGGGTCATAGAATTCTTAAATGGATCCCCGGATTTCCCCTAACATACTTTAAAATTTCAGCCCAAAATAATAATTCGTTCGAGATATATTATTTAAATGGTGGGATGTTTATCTGGGCTGTAGAATCTGGCCAGGAATTGAATATTTAAATTGGGACGCCTTAATCACCACTATGTAGGATGATATAGCACTGGATAAAGAACAAATATTTGTTTCTATATATGTCTTCTAGCCTTCCATGAAATTTGGGCTTCAGTGGGCCTGTATTTGGGGTTCCACATTCTCATCAGTGGGATGATATCCAATCTGCCTTCTCCAGAATTGTTTCCTTTCATCGCCAAATATCCCCATCATACTTTATGAATCCTCCATTGATCCCTGAATGAAAAATGTTCATATTTAAGTTTATATCCATTTCCCAAAATATCAAATTAAAATATATATAATTACATTATTTGAAATCATATGAAACATTAGGCCCAAATTGGTTCATATTAGGCATGAAGTGCACAAATGATAAGAATGGATGTTCAAAATTAAAATCCACTAACTCAGGCCCATAAGATCAAAAATGAACATTTAATACCATTAAAATGTAATCACAATATGTTTTTTTATTGGATAATCATATGCCATCAAATATAGAATCAATTTTAAAGTAAAATTAGTATTTAATTCAAAAATATTAACAAATATTAAAATGTCATGTTTTTTATTTACCTGGTATGTTACATGATTTGCTGAGTTGGTAAATGTTTTTCTGGATCTATTCATAATGGAAAACTTAAATCCTAGACAAATTTATATGGTATTGAGGATAGAGATGAAGTCCATATTTATTATTCTCTGTATACAGAGTTATTCAGAGGTAGATTAAAAGGTCGCTATGGAAGTTTCATATTTCAATTGAATGATAGGTCTCAATGGTGATCTTTTAGTGGGTAGTAGTTAGAGTTTTTCATCTAGAAAGAATTGAAAGACAGATGAGTCTCACCTGGAAAGTGTAAAAAAAAATTATATATAATTGATTGAAACTATGGTTCCTTTATCTATGTGTAAGCCCATTGATTATTATTAGTGTGCAAAGGGTGGACACGATAGTTTGAATTTATGAGAGACTTTGAGGTCATGCCACCACTATGGATGTTTTGGGCATTATCAACAATTATTCTAGTTTGTTTCATAGGGTGAAATGCAGGATACATGTTTTTAACATGATCATAGGTATAATATGATGATTTTAAGGGTTTTATATCTCCCCCTTGAATAAAAGGGGAATCTCATTAGGGTAATATGGTTCGAAGCAGGCCTGGGGTAGGTCTTCTTTTTGTAGAAAAGGTTCTTCTAGAGGACTCATATCCTGGGCTGGACACCATGAGATGTATGATTTATTTTGATTATTATAAATACTCTATTTTATTTGTTACAATCATGTCCCATAATTTTATCTCTATCAAGATATTTGACGATTTGGTTTTTAGATTTTATTTGATGGAATTTGAGAAATATTTGCAGACCCTACTGGGTAAGAAGATGTAATGGGGTTTTGATTGTCTGAAGTGACCTAATTTAATTGATGATATGTAAGTCATTTGGTAGTTCCTCATTTTAGAAAAGAAACTTTCAACCTCTTCGTTAGCATGAATTGGTTTAGCATCTTTAGGAAACATCTTGATTATGATCATTTTAGGGATGAGTTTCATTTTTCTGGTAGGAGAACTCACATCTTAAAAGTTGTGTGGGATCCTCAATCAGGGTGGGTATGACCTATTACATTGGAGTTTGTTTTAATTTCATTAAATTTGTCTATTTGTTTAATTAACACTTTGGAGTAGGGTTTAGAGGGGTAACTTCCATTTGTCATGGATAGGTACCCTGATTTTTTTTAATATGATTAATTAGGACTTCCTCCCCAATGGGAGGTCATGATTACTATCAATCTGCTCCTTGAGATGAGCTCGATATCCTTACAATATTACCAGATGGATCCTTCCAAGTTGAAATCATTGAAAAATCAGCTAGAGGGTCTTAAAGTAAAGGGATATATCGACCCTATATTTTCACCATGGGCTTCACCAATTCTATTTCCAAATAAGGCGAATGGGAGCCTCCAACATTGAATAGACCACAGAAAACTTAAAAAGGTGTGTCATACCCAAAACTTTATTTTTTCAATTATTCTTAATTATGATAAATTATTAAATAATATTTATCCTCATATTTTATTTTTAGGTTGGGAAGGGTTTAAATATTTATTTTTTAGTTTTTTCATCATGGGAACATATTTGGCGCAGAGTTAGTAGAAACCATGAACAAACCATGCAGGTGAATATTTAGTTTTTAGAAGAGTCAAACACCTAATTTTTTCATGGTTTCCTTAAGTTGTTTGCCTTTACGTGAAGGTTTTCTAGGGCCTCCAGAAGAAGAACACAGTTGGGTAATAGATTGAAAAATCGTGTATCCAAACCATGCGTAGTTTCCATGCTTAAAATAAAATTAAATAAAAAAAATACAAAATAAAAATACAAAATAAAAAATAAAAAATATATATAATAATGATAATAATAATAAAACCTAAATACACCCCTTACCCTTTCTCTCATGTGACCCAACCACCTCTCCCTCTCCTCACAGTGTCGCATGGCACCCATTGGCCAAAGCACCTCCCTGGCATACACCTCTACCCCCAATCCACCTCAATTCTAACATCCTCCTTTTTATGATGTTAGGTTGGAATATTCTGTTATGGCCACTTCTCCCCCTCTCTTTTTGGTCAAACAAAATTTATATCCCCCCTCCTCACACACCAATTTTGGTTGAACCCTAATAGGACTTGAGGTGTATTTTTATCATTTTGATCCTAGGGTTTGTGAGGACTCTGTTGAGGTAGGTTATTGCTGTGTTCATTAAAGGTAGTGAGTTATCCATCAGTTTTCGATAGTTTATCTTCCACTATTTTCTTTTTTACCAATTTCAATAAGGGAATTTGTAATTTTTTGGCATCCCATATATTTATAATATAACTTAGGCCTCCTTAGAGTATCTTTGGACTTTCATTCTTGAATGTGAAAATTATTGTCTCCCTGAAGGTGACTGACACACATATACATGGGTAAGGAATTTATATATATACCCTCTTTGTACTTATTACCTCATGGTGATGTAAATATATACATTGTATCTATTGGCATATATATTTGAATAGGTGCATATGTGTGTAAGTGTAAATTAGTATTTTTCTTCACAAGTTTCGTTCACGGTCTCTCTTTCTTCCATGGAACCCTGTGAGATTTATTCTGGTTTCCATCATTAGATAAATCATGTATTTAGGTAGGTTACCTATATTAAACCCTTTTATTTGGAAACTATTAATGAATCCTCGTTTTATTGTGTTTTTTAATTTTATTATGAAGTAAGTATAATATGAAAATGAATTATGATAGATAAAATTGGAATCTATTGTGTTTCATGTTTTTTTTATGATTTAGACATTGGGTTTCTCTAAGGAAACAAGTTTCAAAAATATGTTTTGAATGGTGAAGGAAACAAGGGCTTGATTTAGCTTATGAAATATTTTAAATATGCATGTTGTAAAATATGAAATTTATTCTGACCCTTCATTGGTGTATTATTTAAAAGTTCAATGGCATGTTAATTTTCCAAAAGAAAATGAAAAGTGGTTCTAAAATGGTGAAGGTCAGTTTTCAAATGATAAGACTAAGTTGGTACCTTTGAATGTTTTATGGAAAGATGGAACTTCCATAGATACAGTCCATTCTATTGGAAATTTTCATAGATGTTTTAGGGGGGTGGGGTGGGATAATCATGTATGGTGTATTTTTGTGTATGAGATGATGTAATTGTGATTCTTTCCTCAACTCAAACTTTTTATAATTCCATGGGATCCTATTCATCATTGTGACAGTAAGAAGGTTTTTATTTAGTACTGATTTGATATCCTAGATCCCCATAGAGTGTCTATGTGTGTTGTTCCAATAGTGAGGTTAGTTTAGAGAATCTGAGGTGGTTATTGAATTTGGATCGCATCGATAGGCCGATTGATGTATTTAAAACTGAGTACATCTAGGGTCTCATAACCAGGTGTCTGGGTATATCCCGTGATAAGACTTTCACATATAATATACTTTCCATAATTTTTTGACATTTTAATGAAATAATTTCAACCTATCTACTTCCACTAAAAATTCTTATATCATCACTTATTTACTTATAATATATTTCTCGTTATTTTTTTAAATAATTCATTATTTAGAAATCATTTTAGAAAATTGATGGTAAAATGGTTGTATTGAAATTATTTTCTTATTACATGTTTTTAAAGGAAAATGAAAAATATTTTATTTATATTTATTTCAAACTAGAATAATATAGCGATTTATATATATACATGGGGTTTCATGGAATACCAATTGAAAGTGTCTAGTTTGAAATTATTATTATGTTTTCTAAAAATGGTTTTCAAAAAAGATTATTTCAATTTTTAAAAAACTGAGTTGGAAGTTATTTAGAATTTTATTTTCTTTTTTGGAGTCTTATTTCATGGGTTTTGGTTTCTATGTGTTGTAAATGTAGTTCTAATGGTGTTTTTAATTTGGGTTTTTATTGTTGATTGAGAAATTAAATTTTGGATTGTGATTTTATTTGATTTGATTATGTGTTGTTTCTACTTGTTATATACCCTAGAAAATTCTTAGTTAGGAGTGGGTATTCAGTCTTGAGGATGTCTTCTTGGTCTATTTGGTAGGAAGACTTGAGTCACCCAAAGAGGTTCTATAATTGGAACTTCCAAACAAATAGGTTTCAGTTGATGATTAATAGATCCTAACTACAGGTTATTAGATGATTTAAGACATCAGGGATCTAGCCATAGGACCATAATTCAATATTTTCAATTAGTTTAGGAGCTTATTTGTGGGGTGGATGTATATCATATTTGATGATTCAAATGTTGTATTGGTAACCAAATAAACATTTACCTTGTTTTTGTTTTTTGTTTTTTAAACCTTTTTTTAGTGAACTTAGTGGTGATTATTTAGAAAACTAAGATTTTTGAGTTTGAGGTTTCATGAATCATTGAGTAAATTTTTAAATAACTATCACTCTATATTTTAACTTTTATAACTCCTTAAAGAGGGCCAACTATTTTAGTAATTATCTTTCTTGTTTAGGAATAGTTTTATTAGGAGTTTTTAGTCATTTATTATCTTTATAATATGATTTTTTATCCTATTTTTCATCAATATGGAAGTGTCCCATCATGTTAAGTACTTAGTAGCTATTTAGGGTTATTGTTTTGGTACTCATGATTTCTCTTAGGACCCCTTTTCTATTTTTATATATATAATACTTTGGAGTTTTCCTAAGATCTCTATCTAAACCGCTCTCTTAGTGGAATTCATTTGCAATTTTGTGGACTTTATTTTCTGTTAAATCTATGTGGAAATCCATTGAAAAGGAAGTTCCTTTTAGGGAGGTTCTGAATCTTTTTGATGTGGATGGTGAAACTTTTTATTTCATTTATCACCTCATATGAGGTTTATCTTTTATCAATTTGTGGGTTGTTTTGTCTTGGTAAACCATGTTATATCAAGAATTCTAGAATGGTTGGGGTGAATACTATAGATGGATCCAATGGTGGGAATTATTTCCAAGGTTTCTTGATGGGGCACTTTCATATTTCTACCATGCTCAACCCTGATCGTGGTGTTTAATTTATCTTATATAGTGGGTCATTTAATATATTCTTTTAGAGATCCCGAACAAACCATGATGGTTTTATGTTGTTTATTTCTATTTTAGGGGTTGGGGTATGCCTTTTTTGAGGTCATTTTTAGAGATTTGAGTTCCATGATCTTTATCCCTACATTTTCTAGTTTGAATATTTATCCACATTCATTGTTTATTGTATGAAGAGATCATTTCATGAGAATAGTCTTACCAAATTCAGTGGATTTTCTAGTTTCATGTTCTAGATGGAGAGTGAGTCTTCAACCTTCTGGTGGTTAAGGTTTCATTTTTCTATATTTCTATGTTGCTTCATGTTTTGGTTAGTGAAGTCTTTAGAAACATTAAAGGGGTAGAAATTTTTAATGGAGGGTATAAATGTCACTCCATATCCTTGGATTTGTAATTATTTTTTATTTTTTAAATTATTAAACTATATTTATGACTATTTTTGAGTTTCATGATTGACATGGTCGTAAATTTTAATTATTTTTGTTTTCAGCATGGGATCACATTTGGCGCATGGTTAGTAGAAACCATGCACAAACCGTATAGGTGCATTTACTATTTTCAGCAGAGCTAACTACACGACCAACACATGGTTTTCATAAGCATGAATTCATCCCATGTGGGGTGTCTAAGAACTCATGTAGAGGTGCATGATTGGGGAACAATTTAGTGAACTTTGTGACCAAATAGTGTGAAACTTATAGGAATAAATAAAATAAAAAATAAAATTATAGAAATAATAAATTAAATTAAATTAAATTATTAATAATAATAAAACCAAAATCTACCCATCTCCCCTTCCTCTTGCATGACCCAACCACCTCCCCCTTTTGTGTTAGTGTCTTGCAACACCCAATACTGAATCCCTTCCATGGTGTGTGCCTCTTCTCTGCCTTCAACCTCAATTTCAACCACCTTTTTATGATGTTGGGTTTAATTTTGAATAATTTTTTCTTTTCATAATCTCATTTTGTTCCACCTTAATTTTCTTCCCCCACACCACACACCACTTTTTGTTGAACCCTGATCAGACATTGGGTGTTTGGTTTGTCTGCCTCTTAGTTTATAAGGTGTGTGAGGACCATGTTAAAGATAGTTATTTATGTTTCTATTAAATGTTGTGAGTTATCCATCAGTTTTGAAGAGGTTTACCTCACACCTTTTATTTTTTTTACCAATTTTAATTAGTTAAATTTTAGTATTTGTATTTCCTTTATTTTTTTAATATACGTTGGAACTTCTTGGAGTAGATTTAGACTGACATTCATGAAGGAAACAATTTATGTATCCCAAAAGGGGACATACACACATATAAATGGATAAAACATATATATATACACATTCTTTGTATATATTCCCTCATGGTTAGAGGAATATATTAATTTCATCTAGGGGAATATATATATATATATATATATATATATATCTTTGTGTGTGTGTGTGTAGGTTCATATGTGTACAAGTGCAAAGGAGGATTTTTATTTTCCAAAGCCCTCTGTGGCCTCTTTTACTTATGTGAAACCATTTTAATTGGATATAGGTTTCCATAATAAGAGGAATATTTTATTGGGGTAAGTTATCTATGTACAATGTAACACCACAATAATTTAGGATATATTTATTTTAGAATAAATTTAATTTCCTCGATAACTTGTAATGCACACAACATCAAGTTTAAACAAAACACAGTTTAGTCACACTTTGTTCACTTAATTTAGAATTAATTTATAACAATTTTAGTAATTTTATTTGAAAAATTAATATTCATTCTTGATACTAGATTACTAATATTAAATTTGGGTGTATTTTTTGGATTTTTTTTGAGAAGTTTCAATTTTTTATGAATAGTTAAAAATACTGAATTTTAATATAGAACTTCCTTTTCATTTAAATAATTCATAATATTAAATTATATTTTGAATTGGTTTTAAAAAAATTAATTTTATATCAATTAATTTAATTAATGTCATTTGAATCATTTTACATATTGAATTTTGATATAAAAACATTATAAAATTTTAAACATTTTCACTTTAAAAACCCAATTTCTAATCACGTCTACGAGATTAATTTTAAATTATTTTTTTACACTTGTGTGAATTGAATTTGGAAAAATGGATTCAATGTTTTGAATAATAATAATATATAATATATAATGATTTCTACTAAATTTTTTACAAAAAATAATAGTGAATGCAGTAAAAAATAATTATAGCGATTAAGGTAAAAATGAGTTTATATAGGGATTTAAATAAGAAGAAAAAGTCAAAATGACCTAATAAATTTCCCAAAAACCATTGTATAAACATAATTAGACCCTTATTATTTTATGATCTATTTATATGAGTTTTTGGGAAAATTTCATGAAAGTGTACTATATAATAAGATACGTAAAGAGAAATAAAAAAGATACTTTTCTTCCTTTTAATATCTATATTGCTTTGTCATAGGCATAAAAACAACATTTATTTGGTTATACATATTTTTATGAAATATAAATAATTTTTTTATCATAATAATTTATTTTTAGTTTTTATAGAAGAATTAGTAACTTAAAATTCTTAATAAATGCTAATGCAGTAATTATTTTGTTCATAAAAAATAAAATAAATGATAATAAAACAAATATAGAGTAAATTGAATGAATTATTGTTTTAAATTATTTTTTATACATTAAAATATCATGTTAAATAGTTTTAATAATAATAAATTTTACTTCCATCAATGTATTGATATTTTAAATTCAATTTTAATTAATAATGTTAAAATTGACATTAATCTTATTTTATGATAAATTATATTTTATTAAGTGATTTAAAACTAATAAAAATCCAATATCCCCACAAGTTATTTTAAAATGATAATTAATATCAATTATGTTCTATTAATTGAACAATTTATCTTTTATAAGGAATATATTGACCCCTATATAGTAAAAACTCTATTAGCATCGCTAAGGTTAAAGTGGGGGTTTTTGTACGTTATATGTGCTTGTGTTAAGAATAATTTCTAATACACATGGGATTTATATTTATTTAAATTATATATTATATATACAATCAGTGGGTCTATATTATCTAATAATTATAATTTTATTTTATATTTAATATATAAATTACATAGCTTAAAAATTGTTATTGTAGTGGATACCTAAAATGGTAAAAATAAAGAAATATATAATTTAAGAGAAGAAATGTTTAAAAATGTGTTTAGTTATGTGTGAGAGATTTTTATCAATCATATCATCCATACACTCACTTATTTATCAAATTGGGACCCACTCTAGGTAATATTGACCTATTAATAGTTAATACTTTTAAGAATTTACAAGAATTACACTCCTCCACAACTATAAAAGGGAACTCACTCCCCTACCTTATTTAGTCACTGAAACCACATTGTTTCACCCAATACATGCCAAAATGACTTCCCAAACTCACTATACCATCAAAAAATCTTAAATTTTGGCATAGATACATTCTAATAAGTCATTGGTGCAAACCTAAGGTGGATACCCAAAGATGAGGTAATGTTCTTCAACGAGAATCTTTATTTTACTTCTTTGTCCACCAACTTGAATTTTTATTAAACCATGATGATATAATAAAATCATTATGTTACATATACTAGGATTTTTTCATAATAATTTCATGACCTAAAATTGTCTCTACTTTCATAAAATAGGTTATAAAATCATTAGTCGTGTGTATGGCATACTACCACCTCGTGAAACGATATTGTTCATTTTCCATTTCCACCTCTAAAGGTTGGATATGATGTTTTATCAAATGTATATATATTATATTTATAAAATATTAATACATATTTACTCACAATATCACATATTTCTTTTTACCTTCTATTTTGTAGGTGATATAGTAACATTTCTTGTGTGTATGGTGGACTATCGTCTCATGAAGCGATATGATTAATCTTTCATTAATGATGCACATGGAAGGTGATAAAGATAAGTTTAACTATTATATGTGATTTAAATGAAATAAATATGATATTTATGACATATTTATCTTTTATATAGATAATATTTATCATTTTCTTTCTTTCCTTTTCACGCACGTAAAGATGATCACATCGCTTTTGTATATATGGACTTACACTTTCATGAAGTGATGAGACTATATTTTCATTGTATTAATGATATTATGATAATTTTTGAATGGTAAAATACTATTTACCTCCTTTCCATAATGATCTATGAAAAATGGAAACATGGCCCATGCGTACGTATGACCAACATCTCTATGATCGTAACATATTTCATTTTTCTTAAGAATAATTCATGATTGGTTTAAAAGGTATAATTTATTTAAAAATAAGATAATTATATCATTATTATTATTCTAGATATTATGAAAATCTATAATATTTTCAATTAGCATATCAGTAATGACAATACATGCATAATAAAAAAAAGAAATTAAACCTCAAAACAATGAATATAATTAATGACTATTAATGAATAGGTGATAAGATAATACAAATAGATAAAATTTTATATTATAAATATTAATATAGTTTTATTATAAGTTAGTAAAATTTTTAAATCCACTATGAATGATTCTAAATATTGTAAAATTAAAATTAATCTTGAGGTAAGAGATTTCATTTCAATTTCCTTTTATTAAGGCATATTGTAATGTTATGCACCTAGTTTCTTTTGTGTGGTGTATATACTTACCATTTTACATGTAATATCATGAATAATTAATAATTCATGGTATATTTAGTTTATATTTGAATTATTTTATCCAAGGGGATTTTAATTGAAAACTACTCATTCGTAAAATTTATTTCGAAATATATCTTTTTTGATTGTTGACTTTCTCATGAAACAATTATTTATTGTAATCATTTTTCATTAGAAATTACATTTATATTAAATATACAAATTCTTGTGTGATTTATATGATTATTTCCTAAACCATATACCATTTTTACATACATTATTTACAGTTAAAGATATTTTAGTAACTACAGAATTATAGATAAATTAGTATGCTTTACCGAGTAAAGATATTTAATGATAAGGCACATTGTTCATGAATTAAATATATTATTTTATATATAAGGAATGATTTGGGAATGTAATAAATGGTTTGGGGACTAGTTAAATTAATACCCTTGATGTATTGACAGGTCTCATGTGACAAATCAGTTGGCCAAATCAGAAAGGTTTTTACCCAAATATTTAAACTCTCTTGAGAATAGATCATGACAGTAACTATCTTGAGTATATATCATGATGGTGACTAGATTGAGGATATATATTCATACCATATATGTTATAAATTATGAATTCCATTAGTATAAATTCAGTTATTTATATTCCATGTGATTATTCGATTAGTTATAATATCCATGGCTACGTTTTCAAGATCATGTGAATATTTATATGGAATCACTTTATCTTCATTTACTCCTTCCATATTATGATCAAGTTATTTATTAAATGGAATGAGATTCAGTTACATTTTTTACATGTTGATTATTATTTTTTATGATGTATTATGATGTACTTAACACTTACTGAGCATTTAATATCACCTTTATTTTGTTTTGTTTCTCAGGAATCCATGGTGTTTAATATATTTGATATATAAGGATATTATAGATGGAATAATGTTATTCTTAAAAGAAAAAATTATTTTGTAATTTGTGTATTAAAATTTAATGTTGTACTTTTGAGTGTATATAGTTTACCAAGACTACTAAGTTATTTGGTCCATCGGGACGTGATTTCTCTTATCTCATACTAATTTAATATAGTATGAAATTGTCTCTAGACTACTGAGTTCATGGTCATTACAATTGGTATTAGTGGAAGTTTAGTAGAAACTATGGGAACAAAATTTAGGATAAAATAGATTAGGGAACATAACCCTATGATATACTTTGAGTATATGTATAGAAAAATTTTGGTAATATAGAGATTGTATAGTGTTTTGAAAAATAAATCCCTCTTTGGATACAATAAGTGGATGTGGTTTTGGAATATATGTAGATATGGATAAAAAAATCCAAAAATGTGGCATTGGCCTTGACCCTATTGTCATCTGGTTTATGAAAACATTCCTTAAAATGCATGTGGTTTGACACTCCTATGTGATATGCTTAAGATAATTCCCATTTTTTGCAAACCATTATGAAGGATTTCAAAAAATTGATATTCCAAAGTAACCTTGTTTATGATTATGATATTAGCTATACATATTTTTTTCAATTTATGTTAATTATTTCACATAATTTTTTATTCTAAATTATGCTTCATAATGATATGATATAATCTACTATATACCATCATTTATAAATGGCACTTAGCTGAAGGGATGGGAACTCAATCAATTCATGCAATCTAAAGGGTATGAATGATCGTTTCAATGATGGTTTAAGTAAATATTCTAAAGGTAAATAGTCTACCAAAACTTCTAATAATATGAGGACATAATATCCTATTATAACAAGTTATAGAAGGAATTATATAAGTATTAGGGATTAGAATGGAAGAAATAGTATAAGATGAAAACACTAAAAATACATATAAAGGGATGTAGGGAATGATTGATTTCCCCATATTTGATAATTGTGGAAAGAAACAACTTGGTACCCACATAAAAGGAATGAGATTTTTCTACAAGTGTGGAGATAAATTTTACAATTCTTGTGATTTAAAGGGTAATAAAAATGTTTCCAATGTAAAATAATTCAACTAAAAAGAGATTTGGTACTACACAAATCAATGTTTAAATCATCAATTGAATATACCTAAAAAAGATAATGGATCATGTTTATGATTAGGCTAATTCCACATATTAAGAGGAATGATTATTGTGATTATATTTGGATTAAATAATTATTTCATTTCAGTATTTTTTTCAATGATATATTGGTAAAAAGTTTTATGAAATGTATAAGGATTGTACTACAGTACTATTTCTCTGAGGATTTGAAATCGTATGCTGAATGGTACCAAGAAAAGTGATTCAGTTTAAAATTAAACTTCATGAAAAATAAATTATTAAATTAAATATACCCCTAGACATGTTTATGAGTATTATAAAAAAATGTTAGGATATAAAGATGAATGATATAGATAAAGTAAATTGGATAGTACTGACAACATTGTTACTGATTAATGATTTGGTGAAAAAGTGGTTTACGCTATCATTGAGGTAGTTAAAAATGTTTTTGGATTTAAGGAATAAATCAAATAATATTTGTTTTTATTATAGAATAATGAAGAATTCATGTTTTCAATAATATTTTATGGTAATTTAGTTTATCACCATGTTTGAAGAGAATTCATGATTAAAGTATTCTTTTGTTTGGTATGTGAGGATTAAGAGATACATCATATTGTTTAAGGGATTAACTATAAGTTAATTGTGCAAATCTAAATACCTTTTTTATAAAGTTTTGGATCTTCATCTTTTGGAATGGTTATGAGGTTAACCATTTATGAAAATGTTTAAGATGAACATTGGATGAGGTTTTAGATGTTAACGTATTACTTCACCATATGATTATTTAAACATATTGAATAACTTGTGCTAACCATATTGGTTTTGGAAAATATTTTGAGATTGGAAAAATGAATTTTCACTCTTTAATGGACCTTACGATCCGTCAAAATATAATTTTAGCACTTCCAGAATAAAAAATTAATTTTTGGATATTCAATTCTTCCAATAAGGGATTAATTGGAAATTATTGATGGTGCAACCAAAGGATGAGATTGTGTTGATGAAATGGAATGAATTAACGTAAGTATATATTATCATTAAATTCATCAAATTTATGAAAAATATCTTAAAATAAAATTTTATTCAATTAATATCATTTCTAATGATATCAATGGACATTTTCATGCCTATTTGGTTTATGGTTTTGAGGTTGTTAACCTTATTTGGACCATACACATTCTGGTGATCAATGAAATTTATCAATCTACATTAATACATGGGTATTAGTGTTCTATTCCATGTCCATAATTTTATTTCACGCACATGTTCCCAGAATTGGAAACATAGATTTGTGATTATTTTATATGACATTTATACTTACCTTTATCTTTTATTAATAGTATATTTTATTAACCCTTTTACACTATATTTTTTTTTCAAAAATGGCATTTTAAAATTACTAAGATTGTGTTTAAATTGTGAAAATTATGTTAATTTAAGGTACAGATAATGAAAATCCCCAATACATTAAAACATATTTATTTTAGAATATATTTTATTTCTTCGATAGCTTGTAATGCATGAAACATCATGTTCAAACAAAGCACTATTTAGTTACAATTTTCAAAAATAATTTATAATTAATTTTTAACACTTCTAGAAAATTTATTTGTAAAAATAAATTTCATTTTGAAGTCAGCATACAAAAATTATCCTAGGTTTATTTTTTGAACTTTTCTGATAAGTTTTATTTTTTAATGAATAAGTAAAATACTAAATATTAATTGAAAATTACCTTTTTGTTTTATTAATTTATAACCTTGAATTTTATTATGAGTTATTTTAAAGTAAAATTAGTTCTATTTTATATCAATTAACCCAATATAGGCTATTAGAATCATTTTTTATATTGACTTTTGATATAAAATCTTTCTAAACTTGTGAACATTTTTACTTTAAAAACCCACTTACTCATCATGGCTATGGGATTAATTTTAAATCATAATTTCCCACTTCTTAGAATTGAATTTGGAAAAATAGACTCCATAATTTTAATCATCATAATTTATAATTTATAATTTTATAAACTTATTTTTTCTACCAAGGTGAATATTTAAGTTAGAATAAATTAATTACAACTATTAAGGTAAAAATAGGTTTACCAAGGGTTAAAATAAGAGGAAAAGGGTTAAATGACCTAAAAATTTGTTCAAAAACCATTTTATTTCCATATTTATACCCTTATTACATTAGAATTTTTTATTATGAGTTGTTGGGAAAATTTTACATGAAAATGACATACATAAAAATTTAAGTAAATAAAAGACAAAAATAATAATTTTCTGTCTTTTAATGTATATAATGATATGGGAAATTGAAAAAACAACATTGGTTCAGTTATACATAATATTTTGAATTATTAATGAATTTTTGTTTCCATAATATTTTATCTCTAATTTTTTTGGGATGAATTAGTTACATAAAATGCATAAGAAATACCAACATAGTAATTATTTAGTTAATAAAAAATTAAAATAATTGATACAAAAAATAATAAAAGTGAAGTAAATTGAATGAATTATTATATTAAATTATTTTTTTAGATGAATATATCATGTTATTCAAGTTTTAACATAATATATTCTAATTAAATAATTATATTAGTATTTATAAATTCAATGTAAGTGAATAATGTCATAAATGACATTAATATGGTTTTATAATAAATTATATTATTTTAAATGATTTAAAATTAAAAAAATGTATATCCTAGAAATTTATTTAAAAATGATAATAAATATAAACTAGGATATATTAATGGACCAATTTATTTTTTATAATGAATATATTTACCCCTAGACAGTAAAAACTATATTTTCACGGTTAAGGTTAAAGTAGTGTCTTTTCATGTTACATGCACTTATGTAAAAAATAATTTATTACACACATTAGATTTATATTTTTTAATTAGATATTATATTTATAGTACTTGGGTCTATTTTATCTTATAGGGATCATTTTTAGGTTTAATCTACAAGTTAACAATGTTAAAAACACTAATTACTGTAGTGAAAAACCAAAATAATTAAAATAAGGAAACATATAAGTTAAGGAAAAAATGGTTAAAACATTTGATAATTGTGTGTTGAAGGCATGGATGGACCATATAATCCCTAAAAACCTTTATTTATAAAAAAAATTATTCTCTTTAGTTAATAATCACCACCCACTACTGAATACTTTTGAGTAGTTACAAGAATGCCACTCCACCTCAAATATAAAAGGAAACTCACTCCCCTCACTACATCACATCCTCAAACGTATTTGTTTAATACACGACCTTGTTAAGTGAATTAAAAAATTACCTCCCATAATACTAGAATAATTATTTTTGAATAAATCCATCCAACTAAGTCTTTAGTGCAATCCTATGGAGGATAATATAAGAAGAGGTAATGTTCTTCAACGAGCGTCTTTATTTTACTTCTTTCTCTACCTCCTTCAATTTTTATTAAATAATTTTAATATAGTAACATACATATATTTCATATACTGGGATAATTTTATAATAATTTTATGACCTAAAACCATCTCCAATTATATTAAATGGGTCATGAAATCATCCATTATTTGTACGGTGGAATACCGCCTCGCGAACCAATGTCGTTCTTTTTTTCATTTACACCTCTCATGTTTGTTTATGATGATGGATATAAATTATATATAAGAAATATATGAAATTTTTATATATATGGAGTAATGATATTATAAATCTATTTTTACCTTCCAATCCATTGGAGAAACAATAAGGTCGCTCGTGTGTGTGGCGAACTACCGCCTCGCGAAGCGATGTAATTCATCTTTCAATGGCGCTTTACGTGGAAGGTGATAAAGATAAAGTTAATGATTTAATGTTACATAAATTAAATTATTATTATATTCATGATATATATTTACTTATGTAAGGATAATAAATTTCATTACCTTTCATTCCATTTCACTCATGTAAATATGATAACATTGTTCATGTATGTGTGGACTACTGCATTCATGATGTGATGTGACTCTATTTTCATCACCGAAACTCATGGATGAAATATATAAGTATATAATATTATATTAACTATATTATTATAATTATTTAAAGTTAAAATATTACTTTCAATGTTTCCATATTTATCGATGAAAAATGGAATCTTTACTCATGCCTACATACGACCTACCATCTCCAGGATCAGAACGTACTTAATATTTCATAATCGTTATTTAGGGTTTGTTTTAAAAGTATAATTAATAAATAAATATTCTAATTATTTCATGATTATTGTCATGGATATTTTTAAACTGGATAATATGTGAAATAATGAAATGTTTAATTACAAAACAAGTATAAAATACAAGACAATTAACACCCGAAAGAATGAAAATAATGAATGACTATTAATGAATGGGTGAAAAGATGTTAGAAAACGAACATATATGATATTAATAATAGTAATATGGTTCTGTTATTAGTTAGTATCATGTTTAAAACCAATATATAGGAATGTAAGGGATTTATAATCAAAATTAACCATGAGGTAAGGGATTGTGTCTCAATTTAAATTTATTGAGACACATGACAGTGTTTTCTGCCTAGTGTCTTTTACATGGTGTATATACTTCCCATTTGACATGTAATTCCATCAATAATTCATTGTTTTGGGTATATTATATTTTAATTATAATTATTTCACCCAAGGGGTTTTGACTTGAAAATTACCATGTGGTAAACATTATTGTGAAATCACAATTTCATTTTTGATTGTTATCTTTTTATTAAAAACCCAATTTATTGTAATAATTTTTTATTAGGAATGAAATTTTTATTAAATATCCATATTCTTGTGTGATGTATTTGATTATTTCATAAACTGGATACCATATTGAAATCTAGGGTTTACATAAAATGTTATTTGATTAACTAAGGAATTATTGATAAATTTGTATCCTTTACATAAAATGGATATTCAATGACAAGGAACATTGTTCCTGAATTTAGTATATTATTAATTATATGGTGAATACCTTAAAAATTAATTAAATGGTTTTTGAGTCGGTTAATTCAAGACCCTTGATGCATTGACAGGTCTTATGAGAAAGATCAGTTAGCCAAATCACGCGGGTTTCTACACATAGATTTAATCTTTCTTGTGGATAGATCATGAAAGTAATTATCTTATAAATATATCTTAATAGTAATTATCTTGAGGATAGATAATCTCAGTTCATATATCTATAATTATTCATTACATCATTTTTAAATTAATTATTTATATTCCATGTGATTATTTAATTAGTACGAATATCCATTGTTATGTTTTCAAGATTATGTTTTTATTTATATGTAATAACAAGACCATAATTTATTACTTCCATATTATGATAAAGTTATTGATTAAATGGAATTTTATTCAGTTATTTATCTTTATATATTGATTATTTTTATTGTTTCATGATAGCTTCCATTGTACTAAAACCTTACTGAGCATTTGTGCTCACCTTTATTTTGCTTCCTTTCTTAGGAATCCAAGAAGTTTAAAATGTTTGATATGCAAGTTTATGAAAGATGGGATAGTGTTATTATCAAAAGATAAAAATTATGTTTTCATTTTTTGTATTAATATGTAATATGAGACCTAATTTTGGATCTATTTTACCAAGACTACTAAACTATTCAGTCCTTCAGGATGTGATTCCTTATATCTCATGCCAATGTGTTATAGTAAGAACCCATATACAGGCTACTAGGATTAGGGTTATTATATACAATACATTAAGTTGGAAACTATTTTTGTTGGCTTAGTTTGTTGATTGTTTTTATTATATTATGAAGTAAGTTTAATATTAATTTTTTTAATGGATGAGATTGGACACTTTTTTGTTTTCAGGTTTTTTTCTTTGGACATGAGTTTTCTCGGATGAATCACATTTAAAAAATCTTTTTAAAAGGTAAAGCACATAAATTCTTGATTTAACATGTAAAATATTTTATTTATGTAAGTTGTAAAATATCAAATATGTTTTTTCTCTTTTCCCCTTGTTTTCCTTAAAATTTTAATGAAATGTCCATTTTCTATAAATTTTCAAAAATATCTTTAAAATGTTTAAGGTTGGTTTTAAAATTATATGTCCCAGTTGGAAGATTTGATTTATTTTCATGAAAGGGAGAAATCCATGGATAATCTTCATTCTAGAGTAAATTATCTGGGATAGTGTCTAGGGATAAGATAAAAAAATACAGCGTATTTTCATGGTAGAGATATTGTAATTGTTCTTGCTTCCTCATATTCCACTTTTTATAAATACATGGGACCCTATGAATCATAGTTAGAGTTTAGAGAAAATTTCTATTTATTCTTTATTAGATTGACTATATCCCCCTAGAGTGTCCATGGTGGATATAACATTGGTGATACTATTTAAGAGCATCTAGGTTGGTTATTGACTTTATATCTCAATGATCGAATGAAAAATGTATTGTAAACCAAGTAAATCAAGATTTATTTGACATTTTTCATAGGTATATCCCATGATAAACTTTTCTAATGTATTATAATTTCCCTTGTTTTGGGATTTTTTAATAAAAACATTTTAACTATTATGTTTAAATTATAAATTCTTATATTAGAACTTATTTACTTGTACTCTATATTCCACTAATTTTTCTTAACTCATATATTTCTTCACCATATATTAATCCATTATAAAATTATTTATTGGAAAATATTTTATTATTTAGAAACCATTTTCAAAAATTTATGGTAAATTTTTTCTTTTGAAATTATTATCATTTTACATATTTTTAAAGGAAATGAAAACATGATTTTAAATATTAGTATTTCAAAATAAATGACATAATTTTCATCTTAATGGTATGGAATGGGGAATTAATCTTCTCTTGAAATCCCTATTGAGAATCTTGTTGCTTCCACCTACTCTCTTTATCATTTTTTAGCTTTATGTTCTTTGAGATCTATATCTCTCATAGAGTGAGCGTGGTTCTATAGATGGAGGTTGGTCTTGATGTCACAAGAGGCTATTTTTATCCATTTAGTTTTTTTCGTTCCATAGATATTATTTTATTTTATTTTTATCTTTTTTATTAATCTATCATTTAAGAGAAAAATCATTCCCAATTGAGTTATATTTGATTCTCGAAACTAGTTTCAATCCCAAAAGGATTAGGAATGCCTCTCAGAATTTTTTATAGGATAGACCGGGTGACTGGTTTTGGATCATCATAAGTTGGTTCATGAAAAGTGGACCATAATGAATATATACCTATTTCCCAGAATTTATGATCTCTTTGATCAGCTCAAGGGAGCCCATTGGTTTTCAAAGAGTGACTTGAGATTTTGGTACCACCAGTTGAGGGTCCAAGAAGAGGATGTTTCAAAGAAGACCTTTCAAATTTAGTATGGGAATTTTTAGTATTTGGTTAGGTAGTTTTGGATTGGAATTACTCCTATATTATTTGTGGAATTGATGAAACAAAAAATATTACATTACTCTTTTTACTCTTTTATGGTCATGTTTTTAGTTGTAGTCTTGTTGTACTTAATGACAGAGGGTGAATACACCAACCCAATAGAAGTTTTTTTGGGTGTTTTGATGGAAAACTTTCTATATACCAAGCTATCAAAGTGATATTTTTGGAACGTGTATGTGAAATTCTTGGTCCATGTTATTTACTTGGAATAAATTTTAGTGGATCTAAAAAATGTTTGAGAAATATTGTCTTGGGATCATCCTAAGAATGAGTTCATGATTCATATATGTTTAGCTATTGGTTGTTTTTATTGATGTTTTGTTCATAACATCTATAAAATATCTTCTTACTTTAAATCCTTAACTAGGAAAAGCGTATGGGTTGAGTGGGATGATAATTTAAAGTGTGATTTTGAGTAGTTATAGGAATCTATTACATGAAAACACATTCTTATTATTCTTGATCTTAGGAAATATTATTCTATGTATTTATTCTTATGGTGTTGGTTTAAGGTGTGTGATGTTGTAGGTTGATCATGTGGTAGAATATGGCTCTCAGAATATTTTCCCACAAGAGTGGAAATATCCCACCCACATCCTATAATTTTAAGCTAATATGAATTCACTGAAGGCATGGATACCTTACCACTTTAGGGAGTACATTAAATTTTATTTATATCATAAAATCTTGATGTAAATCTTTACACAGAGTGACCTGAACCATAGGTACAGATACTAGTCTGAATATCATTAAATTTATGTTTTAAATTTTTTTTATATACCTAGTAGTAGTAATTTGGTCAATTATGATTTTAGATGGAAGCATTCATTGCATGAAATTTGGGAGTTTTTGGATGAGTGGGGTTTTATTAGTATCTTGACTTATTTGAGTTTGGATGTGAAGGAGGATTAATAGAAAGTGTTCTTGTATTATGTGTGGGTGATATCCTCTATCATAGATTAGTTCAAGAGTGAGTAGGCACTGGACCTATTTTCCAGTATATTAGTTGTTCATTAAATTGAATGGATACCTTGGGTTATAAGTCTTAGTCTCTTGATGGTTTTCTCCTTTTTTAAGATTATTTGTTTGTTCCTTCTAGCTTGAGGCAGGAGGTGATATTGGGGACACAAATTTATATATGGTACATTCACCCAATGGAAACCAATATGTTATATACCATGAGAGTTCAATATTTGTGGACTGGTATGAGATGTGTAGTTGAGATTTTCATCTCTAGATGTTTGACATTATATAGAATCAAAGATAACCAGACAAGACTAGTCATGCTGTTACCACCACTTCCCATTATATTTTAGAAGTGGCATAAGATCTGTATATATTATATTATCAGACTAAATCATACTCCATGTTGGTAAGATTCCATATAGGTGAATATTGACCATTTGACTAAATCATGCCACTTTCTTCCCATTATATATTCGATGAAGGTAGAAGATCTTAGACATCTATATGTTTGAGAGGTTGTTCATATTCATGGAGTTCCCTCAAAAATAGTTTTTGACTGGGATTTCAATTTTACTTAACATTTTTGGTAGGTAGTCTAGGTGGTATTGGGAACCTAACAGATGTTGAGAACCACATATCATCCATAGAAAAATGGTTAGTCTGAGTGGACCATCCAAACCATCGAATATATATTGTGAGTGTGTGTGATTTATTTCTATGGTTTATAAAAGGAAACCATCCATTGATCAAGTTTTCATATAATAATATCTACCATTCCTTGATTAAGAAGTCTCCATTTGAATCATTTTATATTCATATGTTCTAATACCTTTTTTGGGATGAGGTGGTTGAACTTTCCTTGGTTGGACCATGTCTTTTCTAGGAGATGACATAGATAGTCCAGTTTATTCATAAATTATTAGATTCAACTCAGTGTCATCAAGAGTAATATTACGACCATCATTTTTACATATTTTAGTTTTAGGTTGGTAACCAAGTGTTTCTTCAGGTATCTATTTGGTTGGGACATTTTCACATAGGAAAGTAGGGGAAAATGGAACCATGTTATATCGAGCCCTTTCATGTTGTGGAGTGTCTTGGGAAGTTATCCTACCAGTTGAAGTTACAATTATGGATGAAGTAAATCCATGAAATATTACATGTTTCCCTGTTAAGAATATATCATCCAAACACATCACATATTTTAGAGTGAGAATATTTAGAGTGTGATCCTAATACCACCATCATGGAGTATCTTTTTCATGCCTTGTATTGTCATAATAAGGTGATTCTTGGTATTCCAACCCATTCAGTTGGTGTTCTCTAGCAGTGTGGTGGTGATAGCCATGAGAAATTGGAGTAAGAAGCCTGGGTGAGGGATCATTGGCCTCACATGTTTTCTTACTAAGGTTATAGAGATGACTCTCTGGGGAAATAAAGTGGTATGGTGTGGAGTTTGTGACATCCTCTAGGTCACTTGTATCTCTAATTTTATGTTTCATTTACAATTTTCTTTTCTTTTTGATGTTCTTAGTGTCATTCTTGAAAACCCCATTATTTTGGAACACATACCAGGGAACACGGGTTGTATATGGTTTTCCGAATAATGTGGCTAACCATGAAAGGGGTGTTGGTGGAATAAACTGCCTATTTTCATGGTTCAAGAATGGTTTTCCAAACCTTGTGTGGCCTAAGGTGAAACTTTGTGGCCTATTTTTGGGATAAATTAGATCCCTCATATTTAGTTCATAGTTTTCCTAATCGTGTGGCTAAACCATTAGACATATCCAACTCATTAAAAATTGTCCTTTTAACATTTTACTTTATCAATTTTAATACACTTCCCCATAATTTACCCTTCCAATCATGAAAAACACCTCTCTTTATTATAGAATATTCCTTATTTTTATTTTTTATTATTATCCTTGGGATCTTTCTTGTTATACTTGAGGTAAGTCATTTTCTATTATTTTCTTCTTCAATTCCCCCTTCTCATTCTTGGTTTTCCATTTTTATGGAAGTTTGTAACCATAGTTCGTGTAGATGGATGAACATAGGGTTTTAATGGGTATTTTATTAATATCTTATGGATTAAGAGTTTGAGGCCTTCTCTTTCTGATTCATAGTGGTTGTCATCAAATGCAATGAAGTCTGGACCGACTCTGAGATAGGTGTCTCTTTTTGAGGGTGTCTTCCATTGAATTCATTTAAACTCATAATAATATTTGGTATGTGTTTATAAAATTTCCATTTTTTCTAATTTATAGTTTATTATCATCCTATGATTTATTTTATTTATGGATTGGATTGAAAATTTGAGTTTCTATAAAGGGTTTTCTGTAAGGGAGTGTCTTGTATTCACTCCAAGGGTTTATTAAAATTGATCAAAGAGGTTTTATGGATTTGAATGGATTTCTAAATGGGTTTTTAAATAGGGATTTTTAAGGGAATGTTTTTTAAAAAAATGTGCATGATGGATTTTGAAACTGTTTGGGGATATGGTTTTCCATGTACATTTTTTTTTTATTATGTTGGTATGAAATAGTATATGGGTTACCTAGGGTGTGAGTGAGGGGTTGTCTGAGGACTATGAGTGGATTTAGGGGGGATATTTTGAGAGATTCCATATGTGTTCCAAATGTCTATGAAATAATTTTGTAGGAATAAATATAGATAAATCACTTGTTTTCCAAGAGTCCATGAGAGATCTTAGAGTTAGGCCCAAGGGAAGACCATAAGAGAATACAATTTTTTTATCCAACTATCTTAATTTTTTTGACTCAATGATATTATACCCTTACTATTAGAGCCCTAGGTTTACTTACTGATACCTATTTGGTATATAATATAGATGGTTTTCTCTACTTCCATGTTTATGTGATATGCTATGCCCGTTTTCATTTACTGATTATATGATAATGATGATTTTATTCTTTCCATTGCTATGATTTATTGGGTATATTGATCAAATTATAAAGTATGGACATGTTTATTTATTTTATCCATATTTATAAAAAAAATCATATCATATTTTATTTATAACTTAAATCAAAAAGGATTTTATATAGGTCATTTTTAAATTAAAATTTTTTCCAAAGTGGTTTGGTTTTGAAAATGGGTTTTTAAACTAATTTTTTTTGTTTACATTGGGAAACAAATTTAATAGATTCATGGTGGTATCCTACTATACTATGTTCCTCATAGACTATATATACCTTTGTTTATATTTATATTTCATTCTCTAAGATAGAAGTAAAGGCAAGGGATTCATGTGACTTAGAGGATCTTCGTGATTGGTTCCATCTTGTGTTTTGGGGAAGAGATGTCGTCTCACAGAGTTGGCTATTATGGACTCATTTTGGGATTTTTTTTACCCATTAGGATTTATTTATAGGATTTGTTTAGATTTTTTCTCATTATTTTGATTTTTTTGGATTTAATTGAGACACCATTTATGTATGTCTATTTTTTAATTATTTTATATGATGTTTATGTTATCTTTTTAGTATTACATACATTACTCTGGATTTCAATTTAGTATATTGTTGACTTAGATGATATTGGTGTGGTCACCCCATATTTTGGATGGGTCATGATAGTATACTATTGTAGAAAATATTCACAAGTGATTATTAGTTATTCTTCGTGCTTATCGCTAGATCATGGAAATTAAGAACACGCTCTGGGTTGGTTGACAGGATGACTCGGGTGCTGGGTCGGGTCGACCTATTTTAGTTTGTTTTATGGGGTAACTTCCAAAGGCTTCCCCATACAGTATATATCAATGGTCTAACCAATATAGTATCATTTTCATGATGATGTAGTTGTCCAATAGTAATGTAGGCTTCATATGTCCAATGGCCATTCGATGGAGGAGCACTGACTACTCAAGGTAATCAAAAGTGTGCATGGGAATCTTAGTGGTCCATCTGCTACCCGTTAGAGGCTACCATGTGGTCAGAATTCATTTAATATGGACTTATATATATTAATTTGATCTATCAAAATTTATAAGCATTCTAAAGATTTTTTAGTATATAAATAGATCCCTTGGGTTCCTTGAAAACACACATTCTCATTGATTCTTCAACCACAACTTTCTATGATCACCAATTTCCTCTTAGGCAATCTAATTTTATAATTCTTATCTTCTCTAATTTAGAATTTATTATTATTTTAATATCTTATCACTCTCATATTTATCCCGTTCTCTCATATTTTTTTATATTATCTTGATAGAATCAAGACTGTACTAAATTTTGATTTCTTTATAGGAATCATATTCTATTCTCTATCTATTATTATCGATATTTACTTTTCCAGTTAGGTATTTTGGTTTAATTTCCATAGTCATTAAAATGTGAGGAAATATTATTTTTCATATTTGTATATATAGAAATCATAAATATAGTGTATATTGAAATTCTAGTTACTTTAAAGTACCAAAAAATTAAGATATTTTTTCTATGTTGGATATTGTTAAAGATAATGTACTAATACATTAAATCCTAAATCAATTGATCTGGTAGACATTGGGATCATTTTTTTACTATGAAAATTATATACCAAACTTGTGATCCATATTTCATTTCCATATACATATATATATATATATATCAATTTTTATGATTCTAATTAATATATTATTTAATCTATTGATATTGATAATCATATATTTTACGAATTGATCATTCTTGTTTTCTTATTTTTTAAAGTTTATTATTATTATTATATAATTATACTTTTAACTTTTATTATCTAGTTTATATCTTAAAAATGTTTTAATTACCTTAAATATTACTAAAATATGTTTTTCATCTTTAATACATTGCCTGTTTCTTTGGAATTTATAAGGTAATTTCATCCCCACTTAAAATTTTACCCTACTCCAACCAACAAATTTATTATAACCTATTCATTAAATAAGATATATATTTTATCATGAAATTTAATTTTAATTTCAATATCAAGAAACCTATTATTTCATAAAATAACATACATCTATATGACTCATACTTGTATATGATTTTCTAAAATCATTCCTTGATAATGGATTGTTACATTAAACTTAAGACACAAAATATATGAGAAAATATTTTACCATTGAGACAGATAATTTAATAGAATATAATTACTTTATTTCATTTAACTTCATTAGTTAAATTACATATTTAATTTTTTATTCAATTAGTTTCCAATCCTATATCATCTCTTATTCTAAGTTATGAATAATCAAGATTAATTTCACATACCTGAAGCACTAAAATTAACAATAAATGGATCACGATATTCGAAAAAGGATGAGAATTTATCACTCCTATTTTTATCCATTGACCAAAAAGAGAAGTGGTTAATATAGGTTAAGATAAAATCCAATATGAATACATTATACTATAATATCCAAATCCTCAACAATAACACCCAAATATAAACTTAAATCAATCAACAAATAATTACCTGAAAAATCTTCAAAATATGTTGGATTGAAACTAAATCCCAAATATTAGAATGATTTTATCACATATTCTTCCATGATAAAAAAAATTATATCCAAATAATATTAATAAATCATCAATTAATATACCAAAAATGTTTATACACTAATCATACAGTCTCAAAATTATTCTAATATTTTTCATAAATAAACAGAATCACCATAAAGACATAATAAAATCATATAATCTTCCAAGATAAAATCTAGTCATTATTTCATAAATAAAATTACATATTATACAAAAATATTTCCATTTACAATATTAATATAATATTCCTAATATAGTTATATAATTTAAAAATAATCTTTACTACTTATTCACTAAACCAATCTTTAATCTCATGGTTATCTATACGTTAAATCATATTCTCCCAAAATTTAATAACCATTTTGTCCCAATTAAAAATAACGTACTCAAAATCAATGATCATCTCAAAAAAAAGGTTTTAAATACCTTTTAAAAAAAGTTCATGAAATAAAAAATATATTTTTTATTAAATTTCCTATTTACTATAGAAAAAGTTTAACATAAGTGTAATATATACATCCAAAATTTTGTAAAAAAAATAAACATCACCCAATGTACTCACATAATATAATATCTAAAAAGGTTTTTCTATTACCGTAGTTATATGATCAACCTTAAACATATTATGTAATGATGGTATTTAAAAATTTTAAAATATCATCATCTAAATCATACAAAACTCTTATGTTATCTAAAAATTTCTTCTGATACCATTTATAATTCCTTATAACATAAACAACCCATATATATTGGATTTACTAAAAGGATTTATATTTATTAATTTTGGAGAATATTTTTGGTGTATATCTTTATATAATTTTGGAAACAATCCTTATATATAAAACTCTCACAAATCAAAGTTGTAACATCTACTAAATTTCTATTTTTTCTAAAAAACAATATTCTTAAATTCACTGTCAAATTTTATTCATAAAACACTTTATGCATTCAAGGAAAAATTCCTTTATTTAGAGATTTAATTTATAATAGTTCCTACCCATTATTAGGACATGTGAAAAATATATAAAAATATGGGATGGGCATAAAAAGATCAATAATGTACATAAATTTAAATAAAACATGTTAATTAATTTTAAATTATAGAAAACCCATAGGGAAGTTTTCTTTACTTTTAAAAGACCCTTGATCTCAAAACAATCATTTTCGAACTCATGAAATAAAAATATATTCCTAAAGCCTTCCAAAACATTTTGTAATAATGAATGATGTAAAAGTAATAATTCCTGAATTATTTACCATAAAAACAAACCTACTACCTTTAAAAGATCATAAATATTTATTTAAATCATAAAATCGTTTTCTAACTTCTAGAATAAAAATATTTCCATAAATAAATATTTTCAAGAATTTATAAAACATGTATCAAACTTGGGGAATCATAATTTCATTATGGTATTGCATAATAGGATAATTCCAATATTCTCTTAGGACTATCTTAAATTAGTTAACTTCATCACTTCATTGAAGTAATTTAACCCATGCATATTCATTTAGGAGAAACTTACAAAATTTAGCTTCATCATTTAAAAGAAGTAATCGACACCCTAAAAATTATTTAAGGTGTATCATACATCAGTTAACTCTATCACTTTTCTAATGAATTGGAGGGATTTATGGACCCACCCTTCACATAATAAATATAGTCCCATAATATTTCATTCTAATTTTTTTTAATAATGAAAATGTTTCTTTTTTTAATATAAAACATTTAATAACATTCACTTTTAATAATAAAAAAATATTTATTTAAATAATTATAGAACACCATTTTAGTTATCACATAAAAATAAGATGAAATGTCATTTTCTTTTGATAACAAATAAAAACTAAACAAACCTAAAATAATGGGAAATCTATATTCTTTAAAACCCCAATTAAAATTACAGAGTAATCCTTCTAATTAATAAATGTAACAATATAGGTAAATTACATTCATTCCATATATATTTAAAACCTTCTTCGCGCACTTTATTAAAAAGAGTCAAAAGTGACATGTATAAAAAATAAAAAAATTATTAATTTTTTAAACCTTAGTAAAGAAATTAAAATTTAACAACCTAATAATTTAAAAGAATAAAGTTTTTCTTGATAGCGTAATTTATATATAACACTGGTCGTAAAAAATCCATAAAATATATTTCTTTTAATTTAATATATTTGATAGTTTGTTGAACACACAACTCCAAGTCTAAATAAACCGTAAAATAGTTTTATGTTATAAAAAAATCTATTAAATTTGAAATAAGTAATAGTAATAATAATAATATGAAAATTATGGCTATTTATTTATTATAAATAATATAATAACCATTTAAAATTCATAGAAATTTTTTCTGAAAAATTATATTCTTTATAAAGGATAGTTTAGTCACGCTTTGAACACAATATTTAAGATTATTTTTTTGAAAATTTTAGAATTTTTATTTGATAAAATGAGATTCATTTTTTGAATAATAATATCTAAATTATCATAGTGTGAATTTTGTGATTTTGTTTTGAAAAGTTTCATTTTTTGATGAATAGTGATAAATACTGAATTTCATTTGATAAATATCTTCTTGTATAAATTATTTATAATGCTGAATTATTTTTTAAATTGGTTAATTTTTGAAAAAAAATGAATACTGAAATCAATAAAAATTATTAATTGTGATTAAAGTAAAAATGGATTTATTGGTGGTGAAACTAAATTTAGAAGGGTTAAAATGACCCAAAAATGTTTATAAAATAAATTTTATGGCCATAGTTTGACTCTATAATATCTTAATACATGGAATAATCCCTTTTGGACCCTTTTGTCTTGTGAAAAATGGGGGTAAAACTTATTTTTTTCAAAATTATAAGTGTGTCACTTACCTCACTCATAAAAGTCCCCAACTATCCTCTCTTTTTAAAGAATGAAACCCTTTTGATTCATCAAATAACATTACAATTCACTTAAAAACTTCAATACCATCATCCTAGAAGCGTTATTTTTTATAAAATATAACCTAGGAAGGATTTTGGTGCAAACCTAATGAGGATACCTGAAGAATAGGAAACCTTATTCAATGAGTGTTTTTATTTTATTTCAATAAACACCTCAATAAATTATTATTCAACCATGATTAAATAGTAAAATAAGTATATTACATATAATTAGATGTTTTTATTTTATATTCATGACCTAAAACCATCCAATCTTCCATAAAATGTGATACAAATTTATTATTAGTGTGTACCACAAACTACCACCTCGCGAACTGATCTCTTTCATTTTTCAAATACCACTCTCACGGTTGTGTATGATGATAGATATAAAATATATACATGATATTTATAAAATAATTATATATATGGAGTAATTATATCACATATAACATTTTTAATTTCTATTCTGTAGGGGATACGATAATGTCCCTCATGTGTACAGTGGGCTACCACTTCATGAAGCGACCTGATTCATCTTTCACTAACACATTATATAAAACATGATAAGGATAAATTTAATGAATATATTTAATATAAATGAAATAAAAATGATATTAATGAAACATTTATCATTATTTAAAAATAATATATCATTTTACTTCATACCTTTCCACTCACTGAAAAATAATTACATAATTCTTAAACGTGCGGACTACTGCATTCACGAAGTGATGTGACTCTATTTTCATCACCATAAAACATGGATGATGCATATAGGTATATTTAAAGAAATTATATAATATTATGATCATTCTATGAAGATAAAAAGTAACTTTTCTCATTTCCATAATGATCGCTGAAAGGGGGAAATGTTACCCATGCGTTCGTATGACCTACAGTCTCTATGATCGCAACAGAATTAATTTATCAAAACCATATTTTCATATGGTATTAAAAGTATATTTGATATATAAATATGAATATTATGTCATGATATTTATTCTATTTATTAAATAACTATATAACATTTTCAATAACCATATCTTCATGATGAATAATACATGAGAAAAGAAGGCAATTAACACCCGAAACAATGAAAATAATGAAAGATAAATAAGGAATACGTGATAAGATGTTATAAAAGGATATTATATGATATTATAAATTTTAATATTGTTATGCAATAATTTTATAACATTTTTAAAACCACTATACATGAGGTTAAAGCATGTTCAACTAAAAGGAATCATGAGGTAAGGGATTTCCTATCTCAACTTCCATTCACTACATGAAACTTCCACTTAATTGATTATGTCAAACTAATATTATGTGTGTAATTACCTTTGATTATATTATTTTTATTTATTATTTATCTAGTTTTAATTACATTATATACTCTTAATCAATTTCCTAAAAATTACTTTTTTATTATCAAACACTTTTAAAGGGAATTGAGAACCCAATTCGGAACAATCTCACAATCTCATTCTCATCAAGATTATTTATTCTTGAATTTCAGTTGAAGAAAATTGATTTATCAATGTATAAAAAACTCATATAATTTTCTCATACCTTCTTTATTAATTATAATTTCAATTAATAGGGTTATTTTCCCACTTGTTGGTACTTTAAATAATTGAGAAAATGTTTTTATGAAAATACAACTTCATTTCTATCTTAATTTGAAAATATTTTTTCATCCAAACCCATGTTTCAAAAAATATTTTAAATTTTTTTAAACTTTTAAAAATGATTTATTAAATAAATTTTTATCATTTTTTTACTCTTTATAATTTTTTTTGAATGTAATCTTTATTTTTTTATCCGAATAATCCATGATTTGGTTTTACTAAAAAAGTGAAAGGAATTTTTATTTTAACATGTATGAGAATTTCAGTCCCTTGTGACCAGTTAAAATTTTAAAGATTCATTTATATGTATAAAATATTACATTCAATGAAAATTATTTATGATGTTTTTTTTTTGATATTTTTGTTTTGAAAAGTGATTTTCAAAATTAAAAATATACTTTACTAAATATTGTTTTAAAAATATTTTTATGGAAATTTTATTAATCAATGAAAAAAGACCTTTATTATTACTATAATGGGTATATGTTGTATTAATACCATCCTTATTATTCATATGGATGTTTTATTTTCATTTTGACTAAGTATTTAAATTCACATCCTTGGTTCATTTTTGTAATCATTAACTTTCCATTGAATTATTCTCTTTAATTTGGACATTAAATTTCTAATAAATATTCATATTATTTATCATGGATATGTTTATTTCTTAAAACATATATCATTTATAAATATAGTGTTGTACATTGAATGTTGTTTTTTATCTATAGAAATATTAATAATTACATATTCCTTATTCAATATAAATGATTTATGATAAGGAACATTATTCATGAATCAAATACATTATTGGATACATGAGGAATTATTTGGGCATGTAGTGAAACATCCCTTACCTACTCATTGGCTTGAGAAGGCAATGGAATGTTACCTGGACTTAAGTGGCATCCTCAAGGTGTCAAAGGTTGGGAATAAATGCTAAGGGCCTTAGATAATTTAGTGGACTCTCTTCCATTTGTAAATAAAACAACCACAACCATAAATACCAAAACAAAAAACATTTTATGATTTATGATAACAATATAAGATAACTCAAAGTAATAATATTAATATCAAACCAAACTATGAATAATACAATAGTGGAAGACAAAAAACATAAAAGTAAAAATTGAAAGACAAAACGAACAAAACTAAAAGGCTCCAAATACATAACTCCATAACTCCAAATATGCTTCATTTTAAACAGTTTAAAAATATATAATAAGAAAAGTAGTTTGATACCAAAACTGTTTCCCTAGAAAGAAAAAAAATCTTTAAACCATTTCACATTCCTTTTTTTCATACCATTCCATGAATCACACACACACACATGCATGCTTTAATGAAAGTTCCATACTCATGAGAGGTTTCTCATATATCCACTAAGTCTTCACAAAGTGTCCAATATTATTATTCTTCAATGACACATGCCCCTTATTTAGGGTCACATCCCTTTTTACACCAATTGTTCACAGCCCTTAGTTAGGGTCATGTCAAAAGCACAAACTCACACAACCCATGTATACCAAAACCATTACAAATCAACCATTCCAAATCATTTCAATAAAATCATTCTTTTATTGAAATTTTTTCAAAAAAAACATTTTTAGAAATCCAACAAAGACATGTTTAGAAATCATTATTTTAAAATCAAGAAAACCAAGAACTTTGCACAACCAAAGAGGTAATGATTCAATGTTTTCAAAGAATTTACTATGGTAGTTAACTCTAAATCCTTTTTTGGATAATTATTCTCATCAAACCATTACTTTATTGTGACATAAGAATTAAAATGGTCTCCTAGTATGTGAATACATACCAACCCAGATCCTGAATCTTCACTATACACCATGTACCCTTTTACTATTTCTGGAAAAATAAAGATTTGTGATGATGTAAGGTGGACTTTTAGATCTTGAAAATACTTCTAACATTTTCCATTCCATTGGAATGGAACATAATTTCTTTTCAAAGATGTCATAGGTGAGTCCATTCATCAAATATCATGAACAAAGTGTCGGTAATAACTAGTTAGACCAAGGAAACTGCTTATCTAAAAGATATTATTTGGATGTTTCCAAGAGATAACAACTTCTATATTTTCTGGGTCCATAGAAACAACTTTTCCATGATTTCATATACTATAAAATGTACCTATTTTATTTAAAAATAACACTTTTATAGTCTAGAATACATACGATGATCTCTATGATTCCCAACACTATTTCCAAGTGTTGTTGATTCTCATCCTCTATCCTTGAATACACCAATATATCATATATAAGTACCACCCCAAAAGAATCCATATACCTATTAATTATCCTATTCATAAATTCCATAGAGACTGCTGGGGAATTTGTAAGACTGAAAGGCCTTACCAAAAACTCATAATGGTTATATCTACTCCTAAAATATACCATTGTAATATACTTCTTTCGAAATCGCAATTGGTGATATCCATACCAAAAATAAATCTTATAGAACCACTGATATCCCTAAATTGGTTGAATAGATCATAAATGCATGGAAGTGGATACTTTTTCTTTATCATAACATGGTTAATCTTACAATAATCTACAAACAGCTGAGGAGTTCCATCCTCCTTTTTGACTAATAAGACTGATGCTACCCACAAATACATACTTGAATGAATGAACCATTTTCTTTCCATGTATTTTAAATCCACATTAAATTTCCTTAATTATTTTGTTTCTATCTGGTTAGATGGAATGGAAATAAAAATAGTCCCCATAATGAGATCAATCATAAACTCCTTTTATATTGTGGGTGGTAACCCAGAGAAATTATCTGGAAAGAAATCGAGAAACTGATCAACTACCATTGAAAACTATTATTCTCTATCTCTACCATCGATGTCAAAGTCAATGCTACCAACTAGTAAAAAATCATTCCAACTATGGGTCAAAACAAGCCCTTTATATCTTATTTTACATTCTAGTCCCCTCTAAAGATATGCTCGATGCCACTATCAATCGTAAAACTAACACATTTGGTATAAATGTCGATGTGATCCATGAGAATTTTCAAAAAATACATACCTAAGATTATATCATATAAATAAATATAAAGCATAGAGATGTACCATATCAGCTCAACTTCATACATGGTTATAGAATATGCTTTACACATAATGGCTCAATATTCTATTTGACCAATAGAAGTTTGATATTTCAACATAGAAGAAATCATCACAATATGAAAACTCAAAAAATCAATAACACAATAACAAATAAATGAATGGGATTGACTCATAAAAAAAATTATGCATAATGGTAGAATTAAAAAGAATCAAACCTCACACCATTGATGGTACTAATTGATCATCCACAATAACTTACTAAGATTTATATAAATTATTTCTCTCAAAACATTGTTATTTATTGCCTTATTGATATTTCCCTTATTAAGGAGTCATGATATTCCTTTCATCTACATGGATAGCTTTGTTTTTCTGATAAGAGGTATTCTACTTCCCTCATACCATTAAAGCATATAACGTGTACGGCACTGGAGAAGTTTCCATAACACGTGATCTTAGAGCACTGTGACAATAGCACTGAAGATGTCCCTTATTATTGTAATTGTGTCATAATCTAGTTGGTTCTACACACTCTTTCTTCATGTGGTCAGGAAAACCGCATTGAAAACATCCAGCTTTTCTGTTGGGTCTTGGAGGAAGATTTATAGATCCTACTATCTGATTATGAGCCATACTCCCACATTATAAATAGTTTCCCATGTTCTACTTGTTCCCTAAAATAGAGTTCCCACCATTTATTATAGGCTTCAACATACTCCCTCTATCCACCGTTCCTGAGATATCCCTTTATACCATTGTTTCTCTATTGACCATCTATGTATAATCTTTTATACATAACACATCAATATTTGATTGAATCTCCCACCTCATCCACATTTCAATGATGTGTTCCTTTAAGGGTGAACTAGTAGAAACATTAGGTAAAAATTTGAGTAAAATCATATATTTATCCATGTACTCTATCACTATGAGGATCTATTATTTCAATCTGAAAAAATATTCCATTCTTATAATCCTGAACATATGAGGATAGAATTGTTTGTTGAAGAATTCTTCAAAATCCTCTTATGCAAAGCCTTGGTCTAATTATTATGAGATTTTAAATACCACTATTTTAATGAAATATCATATAGAATATACATCACCAACATGACATTCAGATCTACTGGTGTTCCATGGAAATCTAAGATACAATTCTTCATATTCAGCCACACTTATGTGTTCTCTAGTTCTAAATCACCTCAGTATATTTGTGGATATTGCTTATGGAAATATATGGAATTATCCACTTTCCTTGGTTCATCCCACATATTACCTCTATCCAGAACCTAAAAATCATGGACTGTATAATGAACTAGTTGTTGGTTCACCTGTGACAAAGGTGAAACCACATTCTCAAAGGCTTCCTCCGGTTAGTTTCTACGATACCTACGAGGTTCCATTTTCTATACAGACAACAGACAACCTAATTATAACTCTCTATAAATTTAAGTATTAACAATTTAAAATTCTAACACATCATAATATCTCAAAAGTTCTTTCCAAAATTCAACATTTTCCACGTTCAACCATTTTTGAAAATTCAAAAAAAATCAAAATCAAAACATTTTTAAAATAATACCATCATACCATTTTCAAAATCTGACATTTGAAAAATAATTTCAACACTTTTCCAAAATCATCATTTTTTTCACACAATAATAAATCATTACTTAAAATTAAATATTCACTCCTAGTGGGATTTCATTTCAAAAATGAATCACTTTCTCATATCCCTGGATAAACCCATGACAATGAGATTTCAAATACTATAAATGTATCTAAAAATATATGTACTTAAATCCATGGTAACTTGAATTTTATCATAAAAGGATAGCTACATCTTTTTATGTTCTACATTTCAAGTCTTGATAATCCTACTTCTTTCTACCATCCCGGTTCAAAACTCCAAGACTGAGAAAAAATAGTTTAGTCAAAGACCGAACAAGACTAATACCACTTTGATGTTAAAGACTGAACAAGATGATACCACTTGAAACATCCCACCCCTCCTAATTAGCTTAAGAAGGTGGAGGAATGTTACTTGGCCTTAAGCGACATTTTCAAGGTTCCAAATGCTGGAAATAAATGAAAAGGGATTCCAAGTAATTGGGGGATGATTTCTCTTTGTAAATAAGACAACCACAACTAAATATACCATAACAAAAACCACTATATGATTCATGATAACATTCTAATTAAACATGAATTAATACCATTAATATCAAAACCAAACTACAATAGAGTACCATAGGGTAAGAAAACTAACATCAAAGTATGATGGAGAAGACAAAATCATCAAAACTCAAAGGTTATAATGAAATAACTCCACAACTCCAAACATACTCCACACTCCAAAATACAACCCAAGTGTTCTAATTCACTAAAAAATAAGTAGTATAGTTTACATTTTCCTATGTCCTTATGAAAAAAATCTACAAAGCACAAAAGTTCCAAACTAGGGTTGAGTAATGAAACTCATTAGTCTTTCTCCAATTTACTTCACTAATCACGCCACTTGGAAATAAAAATTTAGTATATTTATATAAAAACCAATTTAAATAGTTTAGAAATATTCAATAATAATAGATGTTTCATACCAAAATAGTTTTTTAAGAAAGAAAAAATATTATTTAAACCATTTCACATTCCGTTTTGGTATACAATTATATGATTCACAGACACCCACACATGCATTCTTCATGGATATTTCCATACTAATGAGTGGTTTCTCATCCATATACTAAGTCGTCACAAGATGACCAATATCCTTATGCTCCAATGACATGCGCCCCTTGTCTAGGTTTGTGTCCCTTTTTTACTTGAACAGTACACACCACTAATTTAGGTTCACGTCGAAACTATGAACTCAAAAAATCTTCAGATGCCAAAAACCATTTAAAATCAACCCTTAGAAACAATTTTAATAAAACAATTATTTTAATGGAAATATTTCAAAAAAAAACTTTTTAAAAAAATACAACAAATCCATACTTTAAAATAAAAATTTTAAAATCAATAAAGTTAAACACTTTGAATAACTAATTTCTACAAATCTATAAAACCGTAAAACATCACTAAAGAATGTCTCTATCATTATTTGGACATTAATTTCGAAACTAATTTCAATTAGTTCAAATGATTTGAAACTAAGACTTAAATTTATAATAAGATGTATCGATAGTAAATCCACATACCTCAAAAATTATGGAGAAAATGAATAACACCATTAGAATGCACAAAAAAACTAGGTTAAATCTCTAAAAAACCACCTTATATCTCTTCTCTTAACATCAACAAGGACAAATTTGACCATGATTAACATAAAACACCATATATCTATTCGTAGTGGACTAGATCTATGAAATAGAGAGAGGGAAGAAAGTATATCTAAGAATAAAGATGTGAACCTACTATAAAAGAAGACTTACCAAAGGAATTGGGCTTCAACACACCTAGAAAAGCATTCATATCACTTCAAAATCAATGGGGAAAAGTTACATATACTTTGGGAGGAAGAATTTTTGATTTAGGTCTAAAATGGAGGTTAAAATAGGTGTTAAGGGTTTATCAACACCCAGATCCAATTTTTTAGGATCTTTTTTTTTAATTGTGGATAGTTAGTCTCATTGTTAGGAAAATTGTGTGCTAACTGTGTGCCAGCCTCTACCTAAAAGAGAACCTCTCAGGGTTGGACCAAAAGTTTATACAAACCATGCACCATATTTGAAAAATTCCACTATCCAAATTTGCATGATTTTTTCAAGGTAGTCTTATAGTTTGACAAAACTATGCACCTAATAGTGTGCCTCCCCTTTAGACCATGTCTCACTGTGAAAAGTTTCCAAATGGAGTTTCACAGTTTCCCCTAATCATGACCCATTTGTGATCCTTTATAAAAGTGTCAAAAACATTCCAAAAGTATTATAAATCCTTCCAAACTTCACCCAAATAGTTTACATTCTTAAAAATCATTAATAAAGGTTTTCTTACTTGAAACCATGGTTTATGCATGTAGACATGGGTGGGTCTCAATTATAGATAGTTTCTCAATACATCAATAGTCTCGTGATGAGAATCGGTAAGTTGGTATAAAATTAGTTGTCCAAATAAGATTGAAATGTACCTATTACTTTTAAACTTTCATAGGAAAGGTTTTTAAGGAAGAGGCATCACAATCTTGAGTTATTGAAATCCAATAATTAAGAAATTATTTTATTGAGAATTCATTTATAATTATTATCCATGAAATTTTAACTATGATATTATCTATAGATGCAATTAATTAACTGTTATTGTTTAAATAGAACATGTTTTCAGAAATTTACCTTTCTATATAGTTTATGACTAATCTTGTCATGTTATTTAAATAGAATGCGTGTTTTGTTATTTATCTTTTCATATATATTATGTGTTATCAAATTATGATAGAGAATTTAATGATTAAATGGAATGTTTTTTTAGTTATTTACCTTTATATATTGTTTATTCTTTATTGATTCATAAAATCTTTTATTATACATAACCTTTAATAAGAATTTGATATCAACCTTATTTTTTTATTTCCTAGTAATCCCTGAAGTGTAATATGATTAACATGTAAGGATATTCTTGAGTGAATAATTTTATTCTTAAAAAAAATTGTAATCTCTATATTCAAATTTAATGTATGACTCAAGTATGTATCTAGTTTACCAAGACTACTAAAATATTCAGTCCTTTGGGACATGATTCCATATGTATTATGAAAATATAATAAATAAGACACTAGAATTAAGGTACTGGGTTCAGGTATGATCCATTAAAAGAGTTTGAAAGTGAATTTTAACAACCTATGAATCATAAATAAGAACATTATTGAAAAAAATTAGAAGAACGTGGACATATAGGAAAAATATTTGAAAGGACTACCTTAAAACATGGTTTTAAAGATAAATCCCTCAACACATTTGTAACTTTTTAATAAAAAACCATTTAAGGGGATAATGGAAAAAAATAATTTTAATAAACTTAAATTTTAGTTAATTAGTGATTAAACACAACCATGCGAGAGTATACATACAACAAAAAATAATACATGTTTTGACCTTGGAATGATTATAAAGGAAAATAAATTGAGATGGGAAATCCTTTACATTGAGTACGACTCACCAAATATGAAATTTATCTCTAATATCATAAACATTTTTTAATTATATACTTTACTATGAAGAACTTTTAGGTTTATTATTCTATTATGATTTTTGTTCATTTATTACTATTTCATATCCACAATTTTTTATGAACCATTTTTCCCGAATAGGTTAATTTTCATTTAGGTCATTCATTTTATGCTAAACTATGTCAAACTGTAATTATATGATACAGAAATATAATATTTTGTTACACACAATAACGACTTGGCTTACGTTACATACAACATGACGCTTCTACGAAACATCATTTTATTATTCTAATTGTTTAAACGAGATAGTTATAACCTATATGTTAAACTTGGTAAAATGAAAAGTAATAAATTAAATTTTAATATTATTTATAATGGTTTTATATAGATAAAACATAATGATAATAAAAAATGTAATATTGATAAAGTCTTTATATGTTTGGAAGTACTATTTTCTCTAATGAATTGATTTTTTTGTCCTTATGTTAACAATAATAAAATTAATTTTATAATTTTTAATAGATTTAATTTGATAGAATAAAAATAACTTTTTAATTCATAATTTCAAAATTAGATTTCGTTAAATTTTAGGTATTTTTCTGAAAACAAAATCATTTTTGGATGAATAGTGAAAAATATTGAATTTTAATTCAAAACTAATTTTTCATCTAATTTATTTATATAGTAAAATTATATATATTTATAAAGTTTAATGAGATTAATTTTACATCCATTAATTCTATTTATTTTATTTTATCAAATTTTATCTTGAAATTAGATATCAAAACATTCTATATTTTGAAACTTTTTTGCAAAAAAAAATACCACTCTCACGACACATCTATGATATTAATTTTAAGTTAACTTATAACACCTATGTGATAGTAATTTAGATAAACTGGATTAAATATTAGTAATAAGAATAATTTATAAATTCTACTAAGGTAAACCTAGTTTTTTATAAAGAATATTGGTGAAAGTGATTAAAATTAATTGTAGTGATTCACAGAAAATTTTGCCTAGAGAATGAATAAACCTTAAAATTTAGGGCCAAAATGACCTAGAAAGTTTTCAAAAATCCAATTGATGTCCATATATCGAACCTATAAACCCTTTATTTTGATTTGGTCCATTATTATATCCACTTTACATGGATAAAACATGGGTGGAATTTCTTTTTCAAAAATCTACAGGAATGCCACTCCTCCACTATAAAAAGGTATTCACCCATGTCACATACTCACACCTATCAAGACCTTTGGGTAGCACAAAATATTCTCAAATAAGTTACCAAAATCCATAAATTATTCCTATTAGACTCACTTTTTGAATAAATCTATCGAAGGAATCCATTTGGTACAAACCAAAAGAAGTTAACCAAAGAAGTGGTAACATTCTTCCTCAAGATCCTTTGTTTTATTTTCATTCTCCCCCACCTAAATTAATATTATTATATGATTATATAATAATATTATTATCCTAAATATAATTAAAAAAATTTATTCTAAGGTTTATACCTACACTTACACAAACCTCCATCTAATGATTAATGAACATACCATTCTTGTGTATGACGAACTACCGCCTCACGAAACAATGTTGTTCATTTTCCATTTACAACCTCTAATGGGTGGGAATAATAATTTGAAATGTATTTTATATGATAAATATTATATATTTATGATTTTGGAAATATTATATTACATATACCATCATGATTTCCTTTTTGTGTAAATAAAATAGTTTTTTCTGGGGAAGTGTTTACTGCCACTTCCTCAAAGAGATGAGATTTGTTCACACTCTATATTATCACGAACCACCTTCCTCAAGATGATATAAGGGAAAAAAAGTCCCATTACCTTTCTTCTAAAATATGAAGGACATATATTGACCCCCCCCCCCCAAGTCTCTCATTCAATGGGTGCTAGAGTGGTGACTAGCACCAAAGCTATATAATCTCACACAAAATAGAAGGCCTTACCCTTTTTAATGATATCAGGATCTGGAGATAATATGGTAAAAAAATCCCAAAAAAACAAACATTTATATAATGGAAACCAAGATCCTACCCATATATGATTTAAATTTAAATTATGATAAAATTATAACCAAAATACTAAAGCAAGTACCAAAATAATGATACTAAGAAGAATCATGACAATTATCTAGATGCCCGAGCTAGTAAAGTCCAGCATAGATCTCAAAGTCCTCCTAGAAACTTGAAAATAGTTTTACTCAGTAGGGTGAGTATACAAGTATACCCAGTAGAAAAACCAATTCCACCCATACAGAAGTGGGGGAAACATACTAATTACCCTGTGAGAAAACAGTAGAACCTCAAAGCACCTACCAAGGAGTACTAACCCGCCCATACTCACCAAGGAACACTCACCAAATAATGCAAGTCAAGTAAATCGGTAGTATAATCATATCAAAATTTGGGTACCCCACGCCACTTTACAACTGGTTTACTAGTCATTCCTAATGGCTAACATCATGACACTACCACTCATCCAAAACACAGTACCACTACCACAACCTACCCACACACACCTGGGCCTCAAACCACACATGAATCCCACCCACAGACACCTGGGACATAACCACACATCTCCCCTAAATACACCTAGGTATCATCTCGAAGACACTTGGGAAAACAAACTTGGTCCACAAACACCTGATCCCCACGTCCAAAACAAACCTACCCGAAGGATCTAGGTATATGGTAAGACACAAGAAATTACAACTTTCCTGAATATGCTCGAATTGTAAGAATAGGAAGAGGGTGTGAGGAATAAAATCAGTAACTATCCATCCATCCTCTCAACAAGATGTTGGTAAAGACACCATCCCCCATGAATGGGGGTGTTCGGCACAATGTTCTCAACAAGGGTGGGGTGCATATAGAAATAACAAGGAACTAAAATGTATACGTATATGTAAGGAAACACTCAACCTAACCTACGGGTCCATAGAAAAACAACCTGCCCTCCATAATTACTTTTGTTTCTACCCCTATATACATAATCACACACACAACCACTGCCAATGCGTAAACCCATCACCTTTTTCATTCAACCATTTTCTATTTATTTATTAAATGGGTCACTTTAATTCATTCCAGCAATACTTGGGACAACTACCAAGAACAACATTTATGACCATTTAGAAGGCGAAGAGCCTGATAACCAAACACACAACAATTAACCAACTTAGTTTTTTGGTACTGCCAACATTGAACAAGGGACGAGGGGATAAGGTAAATCATTTCCATTTCAACACCCATTCATAAAATAGCCAAGAACAACCAACCCACAATCCCACTACACACCACCTTTTTCCCTAGACACCCATTAAACCACTTCCAACTGTCATTCTTCGAAGTTATACCACACAAACATTCCATCACAATGAAACTCATATCCACACTACCCAAAAATACCCAGATGCAGTCCCACAGCATAACAAGTCCATAACTACATTGCAGTCAAACTGCCCTATGTCCCTTGATGGCCACAACATAAACAAAGGCAGTCCCACTTCCTACAAGTCCATCCATTCCACAATCAATCAGTCTCCCAACCTAAGACTCCAACACACCACCCATAACACCCCACACACCAAGCCCATATAAACTACCACTAAACCATAGCCCACTGCACAAACATACCACACCCTCATCAAAGAATCAATTTCCCTTCCTACCCATGTACCCATAACTGTGCTCCCAAAAACAGCACCGCACAACCCACACAAAGTCACAAATCCCAACAGAACACAACTCGCAACCACCCCTATCAAATAGAATCGATTCAAATTTTTTAAACACTATTATTTAAGTTTACTTTAACAAATAGGGGAGAACACACAAGGGTTTTCATCTTGGGTCATCCATTGAAATTTTCCAAGTATACATGATTAAGTAGATTTCATGTTACATCTATTTATCAAGCATCATGAAAAAAACTAAACATCGCTAGTGCGCAAGCAAAGACCACCAATGACCATGATTTTTAGAAGGAATAAGACCAAAAAACCCCGTAAAAATAATCAAAGATAATAATCAAAAAAGTAGATCTACATAAAACCACTCCCGACCTGTTATTTAATTAACCCCTTTATCTTTTGATCATATTCCCTGCATTTATTTATTAGTTGTTTCAAAAAATTATTCAGACGTTCTTCATGAAGAAACAATAGTATTCCCACCTTACATGATACACAAAAAAGAGATGTAGAAGAATCCCTACTTGGAACATCAGGCGACTAAAGCTCCTCTTTGCACCAAGAATAGGGGATCACGCGAGCAGCATGAAAGAACTCTATTAAAATCCTACGACGACTTTTGCAGAGATGCACAACTTTGGGGAGGGGAGAGTATTTGTGTGTACCAAGGGAAAGCTGAATGGGTCTACAGAAGATAGTATCTCAACTTTGAAGAGCCAGATCCTATATCAATGGAATGCGATCCAGTTTCAAGGGTTATGAATGTAGGATTTTGGTTAATATTTACACAGTGTGAGGATCTCAAAGCCCCTAGAGAATTAGGGTATTAATGATATACATAATATCATTTTAAATACCCTTAAAAACAACCAAATAAAACTTTAAACCCAATTTATGTCAAATAAAACATAAGAGGGGAGAAACTGGAAAACTATGAAAAACTGGAAATGGCTCATCGGTTGGTTAGTCACCGATGATGAGCCACCGACGGGTGATCTACCAACATGACCTACCGACATTGATCCACTGACATTAATCTATCGATGCAATGACTCACTGATGCCACGACTCACTGACGCCCTAACACTAACACCCTAACTCACTGACACGGATGCCCCCGACTCACTGTTGTTGACGCCCTCGACTCACTGATGCCAATGAACCTATCTCACGGATGTTGATGCCCCTGACTCATGGATGTCTAAGCCCCTGACTCACAGATGCCGACGCCCCTGACTCAGAGATGTTGATGCCCCTGACTCACCGATTCTAATTCCATTCTCTCACCAATGTCAACGCCCCTGACTCACTAATGGAAAATTAGAAAATTGGTAAACTCTTGAAATGTGATACTTTTTCCTCCCAGAACACCCTAAACACTGGATTTTCATAATGAAATGGCCTAGGGAAATCTGGGTCACTACATAGGATACCTCTAAAACTACACTCATCCCTAATAATTTAAATCTAACCAAGGAAAAGAGAGGTTATCTCCCAGGGACAAACCACCCTACATTGTTCGAAAAATAGAGAGAAAACCTTGATATACAAGGACACCTCCTTTAAATATATCTCTTGAATAATTGTACCAACAATAAGGCCCCACTACTCCAAACAACCAGACAAACACCAAAGGTTACACTGTCCAGACACATGGATTAGGGAGATCCTTCCTCCATGTCAAGATATTGTCCTCTTTGGGCGGCACGAACTCGCACACATGAGTTTAATCGCATCTAAATTAATGTGTCTCGATTAAGGATAAGGTCCTCCCTTCTCTACATTCTGGTGTTTTTCACACACATTTAGAGAACATGGAAACAATTAATCTTACAACAAACGATGTCAAAAAAATTATCATGAGAAAAGAAAAAATGTAAAACACAGAAGAAAAACTCATAACAACTCTGGGTATTGGGTATACATATTTTCCTCTCACTCATAAGGAATCTCCTCAAGGCCATCATGTATCCATAACACATGAAGAAAAGGAATGGTCCATCCATGAAGAACCTTCTCTTCATGGTCATCGATTCTTACAGGTCTCTCCATGAACATTGTGTCTTCCTCAATATCCAACTATTACCAATCAATGAATTGGGAGACATAATGTAGATACCAACGAATCTGAGAGATATGGAAGACTTCAAGGATCCTCTCTAATTGTGATGGAAACGCCAGCTGATATTCCATGTTGTCAACTCGTCTGAACACCTCGAAAGTCCTGATGAAACTTAGAGAAATCTTTCTCCCTCTGCCAAACCTCTAATTCCCACATTGAGGAGAAACCTTCAAGAATACATGATTCCCAACCTCGAACTCTATAAGACTCCTCCTATGATCGACATATGACTTTTTTTGGTCTTGTGCTGCCTTCAGCCTCTCACGGACAAGTTGAAACTTCTATGTTGTACTCTACACCACATCTAAACCAATAATGGATGCCTCCCCAACTTCTATCTAGAACAAGTGTGAACGACACAACCTCCTATATAGGGATTCAGACGAAACTATACTAATGGAATAATGATATCTATTGTTGTAATAAAACTATAACAAGGTAAAATGTCACACCCAAGACCCACTATAGTCTAGAATACATGCTCCTAACATGTCCTCCAATGTCTGGATGGTCCTCTCTGTCTGCCCATCAGTCTAAGGGTGGAAAGCAGTGTTGAGGCATAACTAGGTGCCAAAGGTAGGCTACAATCCCCTCTAGAATCTCGACTTAAAATGTGTATACCAATCTAAGATGATGTATCATGTAAATCCATGCAACTGCACCACCACATACATATACCTCTCTACTAAGGCATCCACCGCCCTCGACTCCATCCTCACCAAGAAGTGATCTGACTTTGTCAACCATTTCACTACTACCCAAAGAGAATATTATCCTCCCTGAGTCCAAGGTAATTCTATGAATAAATCCATCAATATTTCATCCCACTTCCACTCAATAATGTATAAGGGGTGAAAAAGACTGCCAAGAACATGATGCTCAACCTTCACCTACTGACACACTAGACGCCTTTTTACAAACTCTGCCATTGTCCGCTTCACCCTGGGCTACAAAATACATTCCCTCAAGACTTAGTACATCTTAGAGACTCATGGATGCATCTCCAGGGGTTCAATATCGAACTCCTAGATAACTACCTCGTGCATTTCCACTCATGAAAATAGTTTTCCCTAGAACAATATCCGATTTTGAATATCCTCTGACCATCCATCCAGAGCATCACCATAAACAGTGGGATCACACTTCACTTCAGTATCTAAGTCTCCACACTAATACTCCTCCACCTTCTGCATTAATGAAGGTTGAACTATCATATGAAACAAAGATCCTTTTTAATCATCCACTCTCATAACCATATATAAAGAGGCAAAATCCTATATTGCCTTCCAAGCATCTATGGATTCATGAACTACTTCCTTCTGCGACTTTCTGCTTAAAGCATCAGCCACCATATTTCCCTCTCCCATGGTGTAAAATATCTCTAAGTCATATTCATAGGGAATATCCATCAAATATAACTTCCATAAGTTCATTTCTCGTTGGGAGAAGATATACCTCAATCTATAGTGATCCGTGAAGTACAAAAAGCACTCCCTAATAAGGTAATGTTGCTAAAACATCAACGTGAATACGACCACTACATTCTCCAGATCATGTGTGGCATAGTTATGTTTGTGGAGATGTAACTTCCTAAACCCATAAGAGAAAACTACTTTTTGTTTCATCATCACACACCCCAAACCTAAGCTAGAGGCGTCACAGAACACCTCAAACATCACCCCTTCCTCTAGAAACCTAAGAACTAGGTTACTGAATAGTATCCCCATCATGTAGCTGAATGATACATGACACTTCTTACTCCAAAAAAAGGCCTATTATTTTCTTGTAAAATTTGTAAATGGATCCACAACCTGAGAGACATTAGGTACGAAACTCTGGTAATAGCGTGCTAGTCCCTGGAAGCTGCGAACCTCTTCCACATTCTTTAGTACTTCCCATGAAATAACTGCTTTGACCTTTGATGGTTCCACTGATATACCTTTCTGAGACACCACATATCCATGTAAGTGCACCTCTCATGTCTAGAAATTACACTTGGAGAACATCCCATAGAGCTGGTGGTGTCAGAGGACCTCCAAGACTGTCCTGAGGTGCTCTGCCTTCTCCCCATCAGACGTTGAGTAAACTAGAATATCTTCGTTGAAAACAATGTAGAAATAGTCCCATAGATCATGGAAAATAGAGTTCATGAGTCCCATGAACATGGATGGCATGTTATTAACACTGAACAACATGACCACTAACTCAAAGTGCTCATACCTGCACCTAAAAGCAATCTTCAGGATTTCACCCTCCTTCACCCTCAATTGGTGAAATCCAGATTGTAGATCGATCTTAGAAGACCAACCTTTTCCCATCAATTGGTCAAAAAGATCATCTATTCTCGGAAGAGGGAAACGGTTCTTGAATGTTACCCAGTTCAATCTCCAGTAGTCTATGCACAGCCTCGGACTACCATCTTTCTTATTTGCAAACAAGCCTGGAGAAAACCATAGAGAAACACTTGTATGGATAAAACCCTTCTTCATTAGGTCAAAAACCTTGATTAACAACTCTCATAACTCTTAAGACACCATCCAATAGTGATCCATCGAAATTAGATAGGCACCAGGTTTCAAGTTTATTCCAAACTCAACATCACATCGAGGGTGTAGGGTCATAACTTCTTCAGGGAAAGCATCCATGAACTCCCCAAAAACTCCCAAAACCTCCACCATATCTGTGTCTACTGATCCCACTAATAGCTCATCCAACAAGGAGAAAATAGGCTCCACACACCGTCTTCCCACCTAACAGCTCCACTCGCCAATGAAAGCTATGTGTCGGTCATCCATATCTGATAACACGACTCTTCTATAGAAGCATTAGATAATAGTGTGCACATAAAACAACTATTGGATTTTTAGGATGACATTGTATGGCTGAATCTATAGTATAAGAAGATCCCCACTAGACTGATGTGGCCCCAACATCATTCTACATCCTCGACAAACATCAAAAACATTGTATGACCTTCAATTGGCATACTAAACACTAGGGGAACTGACAAAGTCTCGATGTCTAGTAGAAAAGCATGTGCTAGACTAGGTGCAACAAATAAGTGAGAGAATCTTGAATCAAAAAAAGTGCAAGGAAGAGTGATAAACAGATTGATCGTATCTCGAACAACCTCTGGCCTTGCTGGAACTACTGCCTCAGTAGCCTGCAACTTCCCACACCCAACTCCTATACCCCTCTACTCTCGACCACTTCCTCGACCACACCCTGGATGAGGTCCCTGAGGAGAACCCTGTGGTCAATATCCTCCATCACCGTCTACCTTTGGTTGATCGGGAGGTCACTGCACCTACTGCTGGAAAGTCCTGACAAGAAGATGCTACTGATGGGGTTAGTGCTGGACCTGCCCACCCCACCATACTAAGATCGAACTGGGAACTAGTTCCGAAGATTTCCAAGACCTCTAGAGACAAAGCACCTAGGTCCCAAGACCATGGGGAAAGGGTGAGGGCTAGGAGATCATAACTGGAATAGCTGAGGCCTACTCCCTACTGGTCAAAACCTGGATGGCCCTGATGTCGGAGACCTACTGATGAATGCCTTCCCCTTCGATAAACTCAAATGGATCTCCATTCATGGTACCCCTCCCAGTGATTTAATCCTATCCACAACTTCAGACTTCTTATGAACTTCTATTTTTTTTGGTAGAGTAAGTGGAGTGATGGAATACTGGAGAGAAGGCTATAGTGCCTCGTCCAAGCATCTCACCCGCGACTCCTCATCTAGAAAGAGACCATGTGTGAAGCATAGTAGATCCTTGAACTTGATCCCTAGTTCCCTCAAAAACAAACTCCCATGATGGAGGGAGATCATCCCTTTCCTCTTGTTGGCATTCATCATCGAGGAAAGGAACTATACCTGAAACTCTTTCTCAAAGTTAGCCCATGAGACATCAGTCTCATTCCTCTCCCCGAGGTAAAGCATCCACCACTGACTCACCCCTCCTTGCATCTGTCTCACTGTAAAAGTAACCCAATACTCCCTCAGAGCACATATCAAGTTAAAGGTGATCATCAAATCCTCAAGACAGCCCTCCATTTCTGAGTCTAAAACACTTACTTCATACTTCCCCAGGGCCTACCACTGGAAAGGACGAAGGGAATTTTTACACAAGTCATCTTTCTCCTCTCTATCATCCCTCAAATGATCAACCAAGTCAGCCTGTTAGTCCTCAATCGCTCATACCACACGTGGGTGACATTCAGGTGTTGTAGCTAAAAATGTAAACAAGGAACTCCTACGCTCGAGTAGTGTGGAAGTTTTATTTTAAAATTTTCTTTAACACTTTATTTAAATTAAATTCCCAAATATCCCAAGACATATGAGAACACAAGTCATTATGATGCATGTACCTTTCCTAGGGTGTCTATCCTATAATTAGAGTAGCCTCACTTAGTCGTTCGGTAGGCTTAGAGTCCTTGCATTGGGTCACAGGGGTCCCTAAAATCCCTTATCATAGCCAATATTCCCTAGCCTATTTCATGCACCAAAATTTCCTAACACAGTTTCTCTAACAACCCATGCAATCCTCACTGTGCCTAACTCCAAAATCCATCCTATCTTTCAACCACTACTATGATACCCTTCTGTCACTACCCACCTTCCTCAAGATGAGGGAAGGGATAACAAAGTTCCACAGCCCTCCTTCTTCAAGATGAAGGAGAGATAATGAACCCTGAGTCCCACCTTCAATAGGCCCCAGAGTGGAAACTAGAACCAAGGTCGTTGAATCTCACAAAAAATGGAAGGCATTACTCTTTTTAATGAAAATCGGGTCAGGAGATAAGATGGTAAAAAAATAAAAACAACACCAAACATTTATATAAAAAAACAAGATCCAAACCATGCATGATTTAAATCTGTACTGCGAAAAAAGTACAACCAAAGTACTAAATCATGTACCAAAAGAAAGAGACTAAGCAGAAAAACAACAACTATCCCAACGCCTAAGCTAGTAATGTCCATAATAGTCCTCAAATTCCTCCTAGAAACCATAAAATAGTTTTATAGATGTATGGTGAGTATACAGGTATACCCAGTAGGAAAACTAAAACCACCCATGCACAAGTGGAGGAAATAAAGTAATTCCCATGTGAGAAAATAGTAGAACCTCAGAGAACCTACCAAGGAGTACTAACCAGCCCAGCCTCATCAAGGAACACTAACCAAATAATGCAATTAATGTAAATTATTAGTATAATCACATCGATATTTGGGTACCCCACACCACTTTCCCACTTATTAACTACTCATTCCTAATGGCTAACGTCTTGATGCTACCACTCTTCCAAAATACAGTTCCACTGCCACAACCTACCCTCACACACCTGGGCCTCAAATGATACACAAATCCCATCAAAAGACTCCTGGGCCACAACCAAACTTCTCACCCAAAGACACCATGGCATCTTCCCGAATACACTTGGGAAAAAAACCTGGCTTGAAAACACCTTATCCCCTCATCCAAAACAAACCTTCCCAAAGGATCTGGGATTATGGTGAGCCTCAAGCCATTATAGCCTTCCCGGATACACTCGAGCGGTAAGAACTAGAAGATGATGTGAGGAAAAAATCCATTAACCATCCATCCATCCTCCAACTGAGATGTTGGGAAATACACCCTCCCCCATGAATTGGAGTGTTCCACACATGGTGCTCAACAAGGGTGGGGTTCCTATAGGAATAATAAGGAAGTACAATTTATAAATGTAGGTAGAAAACAATCAACCCAACCTAAGGGTCCCTATAAAAACAACCAGTACACCATAACCACTTTTTCTGCAACCATTATATGCACAATAACACAAACAACCACTTCCAAAGTATAAAAACACCCCCTTTTTCATTCAACCATTTGACATTTATATATTAAAAAGTTCAATTTAATTTATTACAGCACTACCCAGGATAACTACCATGCACAACATCTATGACCGTTCATAAGGAAAAGATCTTGATAACCAAAAACACAACAACTATCCCACTCTATTCTTCGGTACTACCAAAATTGAACATTGGAAAAGGGACCAAGGTAAATCATTTCCATTTTAAAACCCATTTATAAAAAAATCGATAAAAACCAACCCACAGTCCCACTACACACCCCCTTTTCCCCTAGACACCTGTTTAACCACTTCCAACTGTCATTCTTCAAAGTTATTTAACACAAACAAGCCCTCAAAACCAAACACATAGCCCCACAACCCAACAATTCCCAGATGTTTTCCCACTGCATAACAAGTCCATTACCACATTACAGTCTCACTGTCCTACATCACTTGATGTCCACAACACAAAAAAAGGCATTTCCACAACCCACAAGTCCATCCAATCCACAATCAATTAGTCTCTGAACCTGAGACTCCAACCCAACTACTCGTACCACCCCACACTCCAAGATCACAACAACTACCACTAAACCATATCCCACTACACACACATACCACACCCTTCTTACAGAACCCACTCCCCTTCCCACCCTTGTACCCATAACTGTACTCCTAACAATAGCACCACACAACCCACACAAAGTCACAAAACTCAATAGAACACAGTACACAACAACACCTATAAAATAATATCGATTGAAATTTGATAAAAATTGTTCTTTATGTTAACTTTGTTAAATAGGGGTGAACACATAAGGTTTTTCATCATGGGTAATCCATTTCAATTAGCCAAGTAAACATGATTAAGAAGATTTCATGTTACAACCATTTATCAAGAATCATGAAAAAACATAACATCACTAGGGTGCAAGTAAATACCACCAATTGCTATGATTTTCATAAGTCATATAACCACAATAAACCACAAAAAGAATCAAAGATAACAATCAAAATAGGCGATCAACATCAAACCACTCCCAAACCATTATTTCATTGACCCCATTATGTTTTGATCATATTACCATCTGTTATTTATTAGTATTTTAAGAAAAGGATTCAACCATTCATCATGATGAAAGATTAGTACATCGACCCCTAATGATACACTAAAAAGAGAGGCATAAGAATCCCTACTTGAAGCAACATGCGACTAAAGGTCCTCTTTGTGCCAAGAACATGGGATCACATGAGCAGTAGGAAAGAACTATAATAAAACCCAACAGCAACTTCCATATAGATTCAAGACTCTGGGGAGGAAAAAATATCTAGGCACACCATGGGAAAACTCAATGGGTATAAGGAAGTGAGGATCTCATCTTTGAATATCTAGATCTTATATCAACGGAACGAGAAACAATTTCAAGGGAAATTATAGTCGGATCATGGTTAGGACTTACATGACTTGAGTATCTCAAAGCCCCCAAAATTTTATGATATTAAATATATAATTAATATCCTTTGAAACTCCCTTAAAAATTCCCAAATAAGGATTTAAACTCAGTTTATGCCAAATAAAATATAAGAGGGGAGAAGCTAGAAAACTGGGAAAAACCTAAAAAATGGAAATGAATCACTAATAGGTGAGTCACCAATGTTGAGCTACCAATGGATGAGCTATCGATGTGACCTACCAACAATGATCCGCAGACGCTAAGCTACCAAAACAATGACTCACTGACGCCACAACTCACCGACGCCCTGGCACCGACGCCCTGACTCACCCACACTGATGCCCTCGACTCATCGATGCCAATGCCCCTGACTCACCGATGCCGACACCCCTAAATCATCATGACAATTCCCCTAAATCATCGATGGAAAAACTGGGAAACTAGAAAACTCTTGAGATAATATACAATTGCCTCCCAGAACACCCTAAACACTAGATTTTCATAAGATAATGGCCCGGAGAAATCCGAGTCATTACATGGAATGTATTAATGATGGGTTTAGTAAACATATATGATATATGTGAAATAATAAATCTATGTAAATTATTATATATACATATATTTAGTTTAATTTATTTCTTTCAATACAATAATAAAATGGAAACAATGTTCAGGCGTACGTACGGCCTACCGTGACCAAGAACAGTGTCTTCCATTTCATATCTTTCATAGATTATTATAAATACAAATATACTGAATATGAATGATGTTTCTATCATGTTTTATAGTATGTAAATCATGCTATATGTATGAGGGGAAAAATATAACAAATTAAGACACATGTGAAAAACACATATGATATTTCTATAAACATAATATAAACACATATATTATATTAGATATAATAATATGGTTCTATATAAGATTTGTAATAATATTTTATTTATTATACATGATGTTTAAATTAGTATGATGAGATTTAATACATAATGTAAGGGAATTTATAATCTTACATTTATTTCTGTGAGATTTATGCCTTATTCACCACTTATTTCTTTACTGTGGAGTATATATTTCCCAGGAATATATTCTATGATTATCATACTAAAATTTATTAGTATTTACATATCCATTTTTTGATCTATATTTCATGGGGTTTATGTTTCAATAGGTACCAAATCAGTAAAGTATTTTTATCACAATTTTCCTTCTTTAAGACACATTACATGAACCTCAAAAACCATGTTTTCAAAAATATTTTAAAAAATGATCTTTAAAGATCATTTTTATGGAAAAATGATTTTTTTCAAGATTCAATTATAGTTTTTTAAATTATTTTGAAAGAAATATTTTTCAAAAATATTTTCAATATTCCTTTTCAAAGAAATAATTTTCAAAATGTTTTCAATATTATTGTATATGCATTCAAGGAAAATGGTTTTAAAAATGTTTTCAAACTCCAATTTTATGTCTTAAAAGAAAAAGGTTTTCAAAAATGATTTATTTTTTGAAATATTTTTTTTAAACAAGAAATGATATTTTCCTTAATAAATGTTTTTAAAAGGATAGTTACAAATTATTTTTCATCTATTATGATGAAATATATTGGTGTTACTCATGCCCTTCTTGGAAATGATATAAAGGGTCAGTTAATATTATTCCATTAAACATATTATGTTTTGATGGAATGATTTTTATAAAACCTTTTCTCTTTCATGGGTTATATGCTTATGCTACCCGCTTCTTTTCACAGGTTATTCTTTGATTAAATGATTATGAAACCTATATTTTTTACATGTTAAGATATGATTACATGTTTATGACACCCCTTTATTTTCATGGGTTATGATATAATTATTTATGATTGTGTGGAACATGTATGTATGATTTACTTATGATATGGTGGGACCTATATATCCCTCAAATTAATTGGGTAACGATAAGTGAAATATGAGCTCAAAGGGTACACAGGTTGTTAGCCCAAACCCAAAAATAAGAGGGTACACAGGTTTTATCCCAAACTCAAAAATAAATGGGTACACATGTTGTTAGACCAAACCTAAAAACAAGGGGGTACATGGGATGTATCCCAATCCCAAAAATAAGAAGGTACATAGGTTTTTAACACAAGCCCAAAGAAGTTACATGGGTTGTCGCTTAATCATAACATGATATAGAGGTCTTAGTAGGTAACCTTGACATAAGAGTTTCTTTGATTATGTGTATAGAAAAAATTCTATTTCATATTACTCAGTTATGATTTCCTGGATTGTGCTCTTAATTTCATTATCATTCATATCTTATGTACTACCAATATTTATGAAATGATTCATGTTTATGATATTTGATATTAAGGGTATGATATTCTAATATCATGATCACATTAGAATACCCATATTCTCATGTTTATTTTTATATATCTCCCATTTTTACCATAACTGATAATATAATATCACCAATTTTTAGGATTTCATTCCCCATGTTATAAAGAAATGTATTATGTATGATGTGTCTAAGATGGGGGGCCAGTCATGAAGAACCTAGTGAGAGATAATGTTGTTCACTTACATACCAATGTTTATGCTTTCATGTTTCCAAAGGAACTAGACAAATAAGGTCTTTGGGAATTCGTTTGTGTAATGTTTTATGAATTTAAAAAAAGGATTTAATGGTAATGTATGAAAAGTGAGGGTCTCTATAGTTGGTATTAGAGAAAGATTTTAGTTAATCTTTGGAAACTGGGATGATAAAACCATAGTGGGGACTCTAAGGACATGTCTAAGGATAATTATAAGGATAAGTAAAAGTGTAGAAAAGTGTATATTAATTTTAGAAAAGGATAAATCAAGTGGTTTCCTAGAAATATATCCCTATTTGGATACAACAAGTGGACATGGTTTTGATATAGATTCACCAAGGAGTAAAAACGTTGACAAGGTGCATTGGGCCTAAATCAAGCGTAACCTAGTACATAACAACAAGAATTACTGTGAACTTGGTATTGAACTCCTAGGGAATATTATTTGGTAATAAAAAAAAATATTAATTAAACATCATAATGGATTTGAAAATAATTTGGCTATGAATAACCTAGGATAAAACTATGGTTTCATAGATTAAGGAATGTTTCATAATTCAGAAATTCTATAAGTTTTTTTTCATGATTATTTGGTTCCTCACTATGAAACATTTTTATTACTCTATGATTTTTTGTTTTATTAAATGCTTGGAATCTAAGAAAACCACATTAATGGGGACTGTGATAGAAAATGAAATGATTTTTCTCCTAAGTATTTGAATTCTATGGGATTTGGAATAGAAAACATCATTTTTATTCTCACACAACATTCTCAAGATATAAATAATGATGAGCTTCCAAACAAGAAAAAGAGTGAAGAACATTTTTTTTGAGTCCTTCATGAGTAAATATCCAACTTCTTTTAGAGGGTATTCTGATCCAATGGTTACTGAACACTATATCAGTACAAATGAAAAAATATTCACCAATATCTGGTTTTGGGATCTGACGAATTTCATTATGAATTTTTATCAGTTTAGATGGTGAAGAAGAATAGTGGAGGACTCTAATCAAGAATACAATGATGTAAGATGTAATTAAATCCATGGTTTGGGAAGAGTTCAAGAACTTATTCTCCATAAGTACTTTCCTTTTGTTCTTTTTATGAAGATGGAAAATGAGTTCCTCAACTTGATGTAAAATGATTAAGAATCCATAATTACCCATGAGGATAATTTCATAAGACTTGCGAGGTACACTTATGGAATTATCATCCAACCTGAAATAAAGTTGATAGGTTATTCAATGGCTTAAAGCTAAGTCTTAGAAGGGAATTTTCCATAAGAGGCTTTAGTATCTATGAAGATATTGTGCATTGGGAAATCAATGATGAAATGGAGGATGGAGTACTGTATCAATCTCATGGTTTTAAGAAGAAAATGATGATGTTGTTTAAAATAAAATATAAAAACCATGGAGAGAAAAATATTAGCCTTCATTTATGCTCTATGTGTAGAAAGAAGCATGGAGGGGATTTTCTTATGGGGTCAAATAAGTGTTTTAAGTGTTGAAGGGAAGGACATAGGGTAATTTATTGTCGTAATGATGGGAATAAGTTGGAAAGTAATTCAAATAGTGGAAAAGATACACCAAATGTACATCCTACACTTCAATAATTTAAGTTTATAGAGGATGGGTGTCATGCTAACCAGTAACCAAACCCAATGGTTGGTGATGATTATCGACGTCAGCAACCTCTTAAACTAAGGGAAAAAGGATAATCTCATGTGATCACTATTTCTAACAAGCACTGTAATAACTGTGCAGTGAAAGGTACACTTACCATCCACACAAGATAAAATAATTAATTATTTGATTCTATATCTACCCACTCATTAATATATAATGAATTTAATGAGGGTATTAATATTCCACCCATATGATGAGATGTGGAATTAGTTGTGTAGTCCCTTAATGGTACAATGACTGCATCTCAAGTCTATGATTCCTTTATGGTTGATATTTGTGGGAATGTACTTACTAAAAATCTTTTCATTCATCCCCTAGATGAATTTGAGGTCATATTAGGTATGGATTGGCTTTCTCTTCATAAATAATACATAAATTTTCATGTAGAGGAAGTTACATTTGATATTTCAAACCAACATATGATCATATATCAATGTGGTGATAAGTATAAAATTCATAGGTATATTACATCTAGTATGTGGGACTTAATTCCTATTAAGAAGGTGTTTTTGTCCCAAATGGTTGGGGAGATATTCAACACCAGTGATATGCCTATAGTTTGGGAATTTTTGGATATATTTCTAAAAGAGTTTCATAGACTTCCACCAAAATGTGATGTTTATTTCTCGATAGATATCATATCTAGTTCCACCCCAATTTCACAGACTCCTTATAAAATGGAACCATTGAGTTTTATGAATTGAAGAAGAAAATCCAAGAAAATATTAATAAGGGATTAATTCGGTCAAGTGTGTCACCTTGGTGTGCACCTGTTATTTTTTTGAAAAAGTAAGATGGATCAATATGACTCTGTAATGATTATCAAGAGTTAAACAAGATCACGGTCAAGAAAAATTATCCACTTCCCTATATTGATGGAATACTTCATCAACTATATATTTCTAAATACTTTTCCATGATTGAAATTCATTCTGGATATCATCAATTGAGGGTCAAGAAAGAGGATATACCCAAGAAATAATTCCTTACATGGTATGAACACTATGAATATATAGTGATTCCTTTTATTCTTCCTAATTACCCTTTTATCTTCACAGATTTTATGAATAGTGTCTTTAGAGGTTACATTAATCTGTTTTTGGTAGTATTTATAGATGGAATTATTATATATTCAAAGAGTAAGGAAGAGAATTCAGACCCTAAGGCAATTATACTAAAGAAGTTGAGGATGGAGAAAGTGAATATAAAATTTCCAAATTTTGAATTTTGGCTACAAAAGGATTCATTTTTGGGTCACATAATCTCAAAAGATGAAATTTCAGTAGATCTATCAAAGATGTAGTGTATTGGATGTTTTCCTAGACCAACCATAGTGACTGATATCCTTAGTTTTCTTGGATTATCTGGATATTATCAATAGTTTGTTGAGAATTTATCATGATTATTGAATCTTCTTACTAAGTTAACTCATAAGGGAGCCAATTTATTCCAGATAGATGAATGTGAGGGAAATTTCAAGGATCTAAAGAGAAGGTTAGTTAGCTCACCTTTTCTTACATTACCCTGTAGTTGAGAAGGGTTTGTAATCTATAGTGATGCATACAAGAAAGGATTGTGATGTTTTCTTTTATAGAATAACATGGTTATTGCTTATTCCTTGTGAAATTAGAAGACTCACATGAACAATTACCCAACTCATGATTTGGAGTTAGCATCAGTAAATTTTTCATTAAATATATGGAGGCATTATCTTTGTTTAGAATAGTGTTACATATGTACTGATCATAAAAGTCTAAAATATTTATTCACATAGAAGAAGTTTAACATGAACTTGAAAAGATGTTTATAAGTGATAAAGGATTATGATTGTTCAATACATTACCACCCTAGGAAAGTGAACAAGGTGACCAATGCTTTGATTCTAAAGGATCATGCTAGATTATCCACAATGAGGATCACAAAAGATTTGATATTTTTAGATATTAAAAGGATGGATCTAGAAATCTTGAAGTAATGGGAGAAATATTATCTTGCTTAATTATTGTTAAACTATATTTCCAAGTGAAGATTAAAGAATCATATAAGGAAGTTGTAAATATGAAAAATAAGGGTAGTAATTTCCCTGAGTTTAACATTGATTAAGATGAAAATATAAGGTCCAAGAATTGTGTATACATCCCTTCCATACTGGATTTGATGAAGGAGTTGTTATAGGAATATCATAGTTATTCCTTATCAATTCAACCTAGAAGTACAAAGATTTATAGATATTTGAATGAATACTCTTGGTGGAATGGAATGAAGAGGGATATCACTATGTTTGTATCTCAGTGCCTAGTATTCCATCAATTTACAGATAAAAGAAAAAAGTCTAATGGGATGTTGTATCCATTAACCATACCAGAATGGAAATTGGAGAACATCACTATGGATTTTTTGTTGGACTCCCCAAAAACTCTAAATGGTTTAATGATATATGGGTGATAATCAATCACCTTAATAAGTTAGTACCTTTCATTTCTATTAGATAATAATTTTTTATGGTTTGACTTTCCATGATATACATTAAGGAAGTGGTAATGTTTAATAGAGAACCACTTTCAATTATATATGATTAGGATTCGAGGTTTACCTCAATGTTTTTGCAAAGTATTTAGAAATAACTTGATATAGAATTGAGTTTCAACAATTCTTATCATTCTCATACAGATGGTTAGACTGAAAGAACAATTCAAACCCCAGGGGATATGTTGAGATATTTTTTATTGGATTTTTAAGGTGATTGGGATAAAAAACTTCCTCTAGTTGGGATTTATTACAAAAATATATTTCACTAAAAAATTCATATAGATCCTTTTGAATCACTCTATAGGAATTAATTTAGATCTCCAACATGTCGTGATGAAGTTAGAGAAATAATTCCATTTGCACTTGATATTTCAAGAGAAATGGTCGAGAAAGTTAGAACCATTCAGTAACATATCAAGGAATAACAAAGTCGATATAAATCTTATGTTGATAACCATTGGTGTAATATAGAATTTGAATTTTGATAGTAGGTTTTTATATGAATTTATCCATGGAATAAGTTTATGAGGTTCAAGAGTAAAGGGAAACTAATCCCTAGGTATGTCGACCCCTTTGATATTCTTGATCATATCGGAATGGTAGTGTATCTGTTGGAACTTCCTCCAAATACCTCTTAAGTCAATGATGTATTCCATTTATATATCCTGAGGATGTATTTACATGACCATTCACATGTACTAAAATCATAGGTCAAAACTTTAGAGCGTGATATTTCATACGAGGAACAACAAGTTGAAATTATGGATCGTACATAGATGGTTCTACAAAATAAGACCACTCCCCTAGTCAATTTTTTGGAGAAATAACCAGTTATAAGAAGTTATGTGGGAACCTAAGCATATGTTGTGGTAGAAATATCCTTATTTTATTATATCTTAATGATGAAGTTTGAGAGAAAATTCATTTTTAGGGGGGTAGAATGTAACACCCTGAGTTTTTTGTGAACTTTTTTATTGAATAAATTAATTTTCTTTGATTTCATGCATTACAAACTACATTAAGTCAAACAATCATTATGTACTACACTAAGATAATATTTCACTACATGCAACAGTAACATGGCTTGTGTTACATGAAAAAAATATTTTTTTACAAAACATCATTTTATTATTATAATTATTTAAATGAGATAGTTATAACATAGCCATTAAAATTATAAATATGAATAATAAAAAATAGTTATAAATATTTTTTATAAGGGTTTTATATAAATAAAACATTTTTATAGTAAAACCTGTAATATTTGTAATGTCTTTATATGTTCAAAAATACTATTTTCTCTAATGAACTACATTTTATGTTTCCATGTGAACAAAAATAAAATTAATTTTAGAAAATTTTAGAAATTGAATTTGATAAAATAAATATCATTTTTTTATTCTTAAAGTCAGAATAATATTAGGGTTAATTTTAGTAATTTTTCTGAAAAAAACGTCATTTTTGTATAAATAGGGATGAATACTGACCGAAAAAAACTTTTTATTTATTTTCTCAAACTAGAAGAGAACAAGAAAATGATAGATTAGGGAAAGGGAAGGGTGAGTCCAAGAATCATGGGGGTCTAAAATAGTAAAGGCCAAGAGAATCTGCATGCACCAAATTCCCTACCACCATGGTAAGGGACCCAATTCTTAAGAAACATTATATATGTTTACATGGGATTGCATAAGAAGCCAAGAAGTCAAAAACATAATACCTTCATGCCATGTATGAGAAATATCCATGTGGTTTTTCATCAACTCTTTCCATCTCTGAATGGTATACTCAATGGACTATGGTGTGGACCCATGACCACTTAGTGCATTAAAAATTTCCATCAAATCAGTTTCTACCACCAAAAGATGAATAGTGTTATGAGTACACAGAAAAAGATATGTGAGAATGGCTTGAGACTCTACTAGAAGAGTATTTACATAGAAAAAGTAAGCAAAAAAATTCTATCACCACAGATCCTCAGGCATCCCGAATCACCCGCCCTCACCTCATATGGACTGAGTTGAATGAGCCATATATGTTCATTTTAATCCCCTGTTGATGAGGATCCAACCATACCCACCTTCCTAGTATATTGTTGTAAACATTTGGTGTTGATTTTCCATTGATAAGGTGGATGATGAATGGGGTTGTCTAACATTTCTTAGAGAGTTGGGATAAATCATTTAGAGTGCTTCTGGTTTTGATCACAAGACTATTTTCAATACTTTCATATCCCTGGTGATGAACCCCATTACCTTCTCTCCAAATACACCAACATCCAGCTACAAAGATGAGAGAATGCACCATTTTCTTTGGGCCACTATTTTCTGCTCCCTAAAACTATTGACTAATGAAGTCCACACCCGAGTCCCGCTATAGAGAGCATCCTGTGAAAATACCAAACATCTGCCACACCATTTTTTCCCAGGGGCTGTTGAAGAAGAGGTGCTTGGTGTCTTCAGTTCTTGTCTCCCAGTAATAGATACACTTTGATACAAGATTAACTCCTAGATGTATAATATTATATTTAATTAGAAACAAATTATACCACACTATCCAAATTGGAAAGTTAATCTTTGATGGGATTTCATTGATCCATAGCAAATCACTTCAATCCACCCTGTTATGATTTGTCATTTGCATCTCATGGTATCCCTTGGATGAGACGATACCCAATAGTGACCCTGTGAAGACACATTGATCTAGATTAGTGTTTATGATTATGGTGTCAAAAACAATCCATTGGTCTATGTCCAGAATGGCATGCATGAAGTTTTGGTGGCCCGTCGCCTGTTTGAAAGTGATTCCCTATACTGGACATTTGAGGAACCCAATATTCATACCAACCCAGTTGTACTTCCATAGGTTAATGTCTCCTCTACACAAGATCTAATGTTAGTGATGTTTTAGTTCCACAAAATGAGGTTAAAGCATGTTCCAGGTGGCCAAAGGTCTTCCCATTTGGTTTCTCATCTCACCCCCATATCTAACCTAAATAGATTTCCCCCTAGAATTTATTTCCTTCTACCAATTCCTAAGAAATATTTTCATGAATACCCTCCATTTTTTCCTAAAACACTCTTTACATTTATCCCACCCTCATTTAAGGAATTTTTTATCCTTTCCAATGCTACCCAATGATATTTTCCATCCAACTGCGCATCCCACAAGAAAGATGCCATCATCTTATTCATTTGTGAAGTAACACCCCTTGGGACCTTCAGTGCGGAAAGGATATACATTGGTATAGAGTAAAACAAATTATTTATTAGAGTAATTCTTCCTATGAATGACAAAAACCAGTTTTTCCAGTTATGAATTATGCTTTTAATATTCTCCATCACCTTGTGGAAATATTGAATACATGTATTTCTATGTGGGATCAAGGCACCCAAATACTCCATGGGAAAGGGTCCTTTCCTTATAACCAATTTTATTTCAGGTATACCCACCCTTCTTTCTAATAATCTAATTGATACAAAAAGGTTTCTTTTATTATTTTAAACCACTTTCCTGCTCTATTTATTGTAATCTTTAAGGGTGGAATTAATGCACTTGATGGAACAGTTACTACCATTAACAAACAAAATTGTATCATCTGCAATCATAAGGTGAGATATATCATTGGATTGATATGTGGATCAGTAAGGAAGAATGAAACACTCCATAATTCTTTTACTGATATACTTAATTAGTGAATATTGTTCTATCATAAAAAGGGTAGGGGAGATTGGATCGCCTTGCCTCAATACTTGAACCATCTTGAAAATCCATATTGTTTTCACATGAAGGATGTCGAAATCTAGGTGGAATGTAACACCCCACCCCTACCTCACTTGCTTGAGGAGGTGGTGAGGGTCACTTGGCCTTAAGAGACGTTCCCAAGGTGCCAAATGTTGGCAATAAATGCTGAGGGCTTCAGAAGAAAAGTGGGGAACGATTTTCCCTCAAGAGGATAACCCAACCAACCAACAACCAACAACTATAATGCATGCATTTCAATTCAACCAACCCTGTCAAAACAACCCAAGGTTTATACAACCGGATATTTCCAAAATATCAGAGTACAATGGAAACCAAAAGACACCCACAACAATCTATGACACAACCACAGCTCCACCCCATCTCCAAGCTCCATGCACCACCAAGCATCACGAGGCACTTCTAAAAGATGGAGATGCCTTACCTTTTCCCACATCCAGGTATACTACATCTACAAAGACACCAAAGTTCCAAAGTAGGGGGTGAGTACAACCACTCAGTAGGATTTCCCCAAATGACTTCCCTACACATGCCACTAGGATAAACTGTTAGCACATTTATATAAAACAATTTATATAAAACAATTCCATTCACAAACTCATTACAAAATCCAAACGTGCCACACATAAAGGAAAACCTCTACAATCAAGCCACACGCCGGTTACCATGTTCATATTTCACTCACAAGCCCCAACTACAACATCACATAATCAATAAATCAACCAACAACGGGGTACTTTCTTGGCCAACCCATTCACAACCCGACAAGTGGTACTTTCTCGGCCACTTTCCCCAATGGTGGCCCTTCCGAACATTATCCATCCATCTCCCTGATTATAGTGTCACTTTCAAAACCACTCCCACAATATCACCACACATTGCTATAAAACATCCCATTCATATCCACACAAGCACAAGCCACACAAAATCACCCATTATTGTAATCACCATCACATTCCATTATCACGCTCAAGTTCAATGTCATTTTAAAATCCACATTTTAAAATCATCCCATTGAATCCATTTCCAACAAAACCCATTTTTTCCAAAATCCCAATTTCATGCCAAAAACCCCCAATTTCATCTCCCATAAATTTTCCACAAATTTACCCCATGATTTACCAATTAAATTTCAAACAAATAATTTAATTGTAAATGCACCACACAATTCCACTAAGTGGAGTCGAGAGGGAAGCCACCTACCTCTTAGGGTTTGGTGAAATCGACCCTTTTCCCAAATGCACTTCAAACCAGTAGAACGCCTCCTCAAAACCTCTCTAAATCCCCTTCCCTAACATCTATAAGCCTTAAAAACATCATTCAAGGCAACCCCAACCTTAGATCTACACAAAATAAGTGTAGATCTAGAAAACCAAGAAAGAGGGAGAAGTGGATCTAGAGGAAAACCCAAAGAAACCATGGGAGAAGACTTACCCGAGTGAAATCGCCTTCAAACCACCTTGAATACTCTTCAAAACCCTTCCAAAATGAGTGAGAGAGCCCTTATATCCCCTGAGAACTGAAAATATCGAGTGAGGCTCGAGTGGGAGTAAGAGAGGAGTGTTTTAGGTCAAGCCTGAGGGAGCCCGGATTTAAAAACCCTATTTTTAAGTGGCCGCACAGTTTAGCCCGCACGGTTTAGAAAACCGTGCGCTAACCATGTGCACTCTACTTCCTCAAGATCCAGGGTCCACACCATTTACGCGCACCATTTGGAAAACCATGCACATTTTGTGCAGATTCTACTGTCTCCCCCTGCATGGTTCCTAGAGCATCCGCACAGTTTACACTAACTGTGCTCAAACCGTTCACCCCTTTAAAAGTCTCTAAACTCATACAAAACCATTCCAAACTCTCCCAACCTCTTACCAACTCATCCCATGCACTTTAAACACATAAAAATTCATAAATAAAGGTTACATACCTCAAACCGGGGGTGCTACATTCTCCCCACCATTGGAATTTTCATCCCCGAAAAGTAGTGCCCCCGCCCTTTGCCGAAAGAGCTCGGGCCACTGTTTTGCCATTTCTTTCTCCTGTTCCCAAGTTCCATTCTAGATCTGGCCATGTTTCCACAAAACCCGAACTAGACTGATTCTTTTACCATGCAAGACTTTCTCTTGTCTGTCCACAATCTGCACTGGCACGTGCACCAACGAATCATCTGGCTCTAGCTCAACCTGATCCCATCGAATAACATGGCTCGGATCTGGATGGTATTTTTTCAGCTGCGACACATGGAATACATTGTGTACCGCACTGAACCTAGGTGGAAAAGACAACCGATAAGACACCTCACCAACCCTCCCTGCAATCTCAAAAGGTCCAATGTACCTCGGAGATAACTTCCCTTGTTTCCCAAACCGACGATGTCCCAACCGAGGAGAAATCCTCAAGAAAACATGATCACTCACCTCGAATGACAACGGTCATCGATGATGATCCGCATACGATTTCTGATGACTCTGAGCCATATCTATCCTTTTCCTGATCAACTTGATCTTTTCTGTAGTCTCCTAGACAAGACTCGGTCCAACCATCAAAGACTCACTCGTTTCCACCCAACATAGTGGAGAACGACACGGTCGCCCATACAATGCTTCAAATAGAGGCATCTGTATAGATGATTGATAACTGTTATTATAAGAGAATTAAACCAAGGGCAGGTGCTCCTCCCATGAGCCACCAAAATCCATCACACAAGCTCGCAACATATCTTCCAAGGTTTGTATCGTCCTCTCGGATTGTCCATCCGTCTGAGGGTGATATGTCGTACTCATGGTCAACTTTATTCCAAGGGTTGGCTGCAATGATTTCCAGAAACGAGATGTAAACCTCAGATCTCTATCTGATACGATCGAAAATGGGACTCCATGACTCTTTACCACCTCCCGGATATAGATCTTGGACAGATCCTCCACCGTATGAGATTCACGAATTGGGATGAAATGGGATGACTTCGTTAGCCAATCCACTATCACCCAAATGGAATCATGTTTTCTGACCGTTCTTGGGAGACCTGTGAAAAAATCCATCTCTATCTGCTCCCACTTCCAAACAGGGATAGGTAAAGACTGCAACATTCCCACTGGCCTCTGGTGCTGTGCCTTAACCTGCTGGCAAGTCAAGCATCGTGAAACGAAATCAGCCACTCTTCTTTTCATTCAAACCCACCAGAACTATGATTTTAATGCCTTATACATCTTCTGAATTCTAGGGTGGACAGCCCACCTAGAATGATGGTATTCCCTGAGAATGTCTTCCTAAAGAGCCGATGGTACCACTATCCGATTTCGGAAACACAAAACGGATTATTTATTCAATTTCCAACCCTCAATGGTATCCCCACCATTGAGTCTCGACCCCATGGTCACACATTCAGGATCAGATATATGTGCCTCTCTAACCAGGACAACCAAGTCAGGAATCAACGTAACCAAAAAGAAGACCACTCTATCACCCTGGTCCTCACATTCCAACCGCATATCCGCTATAACCGAAATCAACTGCCACTGGTCTGATGCCTGTTTCACAACCTGAGCATATGATTTCCTACTTAATGCATCTACCACTGAATTTCCCTTACCCAGTGTGTACATTAAGTCAAAATCAAACATCTGGAGATATTACATCCATCTCCTTTTCCTCAAGTTCAGATCCCTTTGTGAGAAAATGTTCTTTAAACTCTTATGATCTGCGTAGATCGTGAATTTCTCACCGAAGAGATAATGGCGCCAAATTTTCAAAGCATGGACCACTACCACCAACTCCAAATCATGAGTTGGGTAGTTCTTCTCATGCACCCTCAACTTCCGTGAGCCATACACAACCACATGATTTCCTTGCATGAGAATGCACCCCAACCCTGATCCTGATGCATCGCAATACACCACATACCATTTTCCTGGTTCTGGAAGAACCAAAATTGGTGTTGATGTAAGGCGAATTTTCAGCTCCTTGAATCACTACTGACACTACTCGTTCCACTGGAATGGAACATTATTTCTTTTCAACGCTGTCATTGGTGAATCCAGACGTGAAAAATCACGAACAAAGCGGCGGTAGTACCCAGCTAGACTGAGAAAACTCCGTATCTCAAACACATTCTTTGGTGGTTACCATGAGATAATGGCCTCTATATTTTCCGAGTCCACTAAGACACCCCTATCAAAAATCACATGGCCAAGAAAACGGACTTCTTGTATCCAAAAGTCACACTTTGACAATTTGGCATACAACCAATGATCTCGCAAGATCCCTAGCACTATCGCCAAGTACTGCTCATACTCATCCCTTGTCTTTGAATACACCAGAATATCATCTACAAACACCACCAAAAATGAATCCAAATATCTCTGAAATATCTGATTCATCAATGTCATGAACACTGCTGGCGCATTCGTTAGACCAAAGGGCATGACAACATACTCATAATGGCTATATCAACTTCTAAAAGTTGTTTTAGGGATATCCTCCTTCCTTAATCGCAATTGATGATATCCCGACACCAGGTCGATCTTGGAGAAGCATTGGGATCCCCTCAACTGGTCGAACAAATTATTGATTCGTGGAAGTGGATATCTGTTCTTTATCGTCACTTGGTTAAGTCTACGATAATTCATACAGATCCTCAAAGTTCTATCCGCATTTTTCATGAACAAGACCGGCGCAGCCCACGGAGACATGCTAGGCCGAATAAACCCTTTGTTTTCCAATTATTCTAATTGGACTTTCAATTCCTGCAATTCAGTAGGTGCCATCTGGTAAGACGGAAGTGAGATAGGACTGGTCCCTGGAAGGAGATCAATCGTAAACTTCACTTCTCTTACGGGAGGTAACACAGAGAATTCTTCAGAAAAAACATCCATGAACTGATCCACCACTACTGGAAGAACACTCTTCTCAACATATTCTGTTGATTCCAATGACAAGACTGCTAATTGATATGATAACGTGCCAACTTCCAGTGCCAACAAGCCTACTACAACCTGCTTGTCATGCCTCTCCCCTCTAAAGAGATGTCCAACGCCATCATGTATCGTAAAACTCACTGTTCGCGCATCACAATCGATGTGGGCCTTAAATGCTATTAGCCAATCCATGCCCAAGATTGCATCATAGCTATCCATGTCAAGTACTAAGAAATCCCACATTATCTCAATTTTTCCCACAACAATACAACATGCTCTACATTAGAAGGCTCGACACTCTTTTCTACCCAGAGGGGTTTTAAGTTTCAAAACTGAAGGCATCATCTCTACCTTTAAACCCAGCAAATCAACAACACAGGCAGTAATAAAAGAGTGTGAATAACCCGTATCAAACAACACTTGAATGTAGGTATAATTTAAAAGAATAGTACCTCGTACTGTGGATGGCCCCGACTGATCATCCACCACAACCTGCTCAGCTCCGAACAATGCCTTCGTTGCCACACTCTATTCTTTACTGCCTTCTTGAGGCGTCATGGTATTCTGAGAATTACCATGACTAACCTTACCTTTCTGACGAGGGGTATGCTACTACCCCCGTCTTGTCGAAGCAGAGGATGCCTGTGATCCTTGCAGAGTGTCACGCACACCCATCCTCATATAATTCCTACAGTAGCTCTAGATATTCCCCATCTGCTTACAACTATAACATGCTCTGGGTTTTGTCGTGCAATCCCTATTTATATGCATCGATGAGCCACACTGAAAACATCCCACTTTACTCTGGGGCTTCGGAGGAAGGTTCACCGATCCCGTCGTTGCATTTTGTGTCGTGCCCCCGCTCTGGGAATATGTGTCCCTCTTTTGCTTTAACCCAGCGTTAGAGTTCCCACTAATCCCTGTGGGTATCACCGTGCTTCCTCCGCCCGGAGTTCCCAACAGATCTCGCTCAGCTACCGAGGCTCGATTTACCATTTCTGTGTAGTCCCCGATACACAGCACTGCTATTTTAGAACGGATTTCTTGCCTCAAGCCCACCTCGAAAATCCTTTCTTTCAGCAACGTGCTACCCGCTACCTCAGGTGAAAACCGCACTAAGCTCATAAACTTAGCCGCATACTCCATTACCGACATCTGTTCTTGCTTCAAACTAAAAAAGTCAGTTGTACGCTGAATCTTGAACGTGTGAGGGTAGAATTGTTTGTTAAACAATTCCTCAAAGGTTTCCCACGTCATACCCTGGTCTGTCCCCTCTTGGACTACCAACTCCCACCATTGAAGGGAAAGATCCTCCAGATTATACATTTCTAGCTTGACCTTCAGATTGGTCGAGGTTCCCAAGAATTCAAAAATTCTATTTATTCGGGACAGCCATGCCTCTTCCCTTTCTGGGTCCACATCACCCATAAAAATGGGTGGGTTCTGCTTCTGAAACTGAGCCACATATTCGACATGCTTGGGCTCTTCCACTCTATTTATGCTGCCCACCGCTTGGAAGGCTTGGACTATACTTTACACTAGCTTTTGGTTCACCTGAGGCTCAGGTGCAAACACATTCTCATCAGCCGCTTCCGGTTGGTCTCTACGACACCTACCCGGTGCCATTTCTATAACATAAAACAAACAAGAATGAGTCTCGCTTCCGTAGACATCATGAATCAACCACATCAAATACCATTTCATAGCAATCAATCACAACCAGGCTTTCCATTCTTGCACATTTCCCATGTTGCACCATTTATGAAAATAAACCATTTTCAAAATATCATGTTTATTCACATTACAGGTTCACACATTTGGAAAACCGTTTTTCAATTCAACCCATAAATCATTAAACCCAATGAAATATGCATCCTAGAGGGAAGTCATTTCTATCATACATGTAATGCTCATCTCATTGGCTACACCCACGACAATGAGATTTCCAATGCCTATAAGTGTCTCCAAAACACTTATGTACCCAACTCCCTGGTAACTTGAAGTTCAGGATAAAAGGGTTAGCTATGTCCTTTTATGCTATACATTCCAAGTTCTGACAGTCCTATGCCTTGCTACCATCCCGAATCAAAGAATAAACAAGAACGAATGTCAACTCCAAATCCGAGAATCAACTCCAAAGGACCAAACAAGCTGATACCACTTGTAACACCCCACCCCTACCTCAATGGCTTGAGGAGGCGGTGAGGGTCACTTGGCCTTAAGCGATGTTCCCAAGGCACCAAAGGCTGGCAATAAATGTCGAGGGCTTCAGAAGAAAATTGTGGAATGATTTGACCTCAAGAGGATAACCCAACCAACTAACAACCAACAACTATAATGAATGCATTTCAATTCAACCAACCGTGTCAAAACAACCCAAGGTTTATACAACCAGATATTTCCAAAACATCAGAGTACAACAGAAACCAAAAGACACCCACAACAATCTGTGACAGAACCACAGCTCCACCCCAACTCCAAGCTCCAGGCACCACCAAGAATCACGAGGCACCTCTAAAAGATGGAGATGCCTTACCTTTTCCCACATTCCGGTATACTACATCTGTAAAGACACCAAAGTTCCAAAGCAGGGGGTGAGTACAACCACTCAGTAGGATTTCCCCAAATGAATTCCCTACACACGCCACTAGGATAAACCGTTAGCACATTTATATAAAACATTTTATATAAAAAAATTCCATTCACAAACTCATTAAAAAATACAAACGTGCCACACAAAAAGGAAAACCTCCACATTCAAGCCACACACTGGTTACCATGTTCATATTTCACTCACAAGACCCAACTACAACATCACATAATCAAGAAATCAACCAACAACGGGGTACTTTCTCGGCCAACCTATTCACAACCCGACAAGTGGTACTTTCTCGGCCACTTTCCCCAATGGTGTCCCTTCCGGCCATTATCCATCCATCTCCCTGATTATAGTGGCACTTTCACGACCACCCCCACAATATCACCACACATTACAATAAAACATCCCATTCATATCCACACAAGCACAAGCCACACAAAATCACCCATTATTGCAATTACCATCACATGCCATTATCACGCTCAAGTTCAATGTCATTTTAAAATACACATTTTAAAATCATCCCATTGAATCCATTTCCAACAAAACCCATTTTTCCCAAAATCCCAATTTCATGCCAAAAACCCCCAATTTCATCTCCCATAAATTTTCCAAAAATTTACCCCATGATTTACCAATTAAATTTCAAACAAATAATTTAATTGTAAATGTACCACACAATTCCACCAAGTGGAGTTGAGAGAGAATCCACCTACCTCTTAGGGTTTGGAGAAATCGACCCTTTTCCCAAACGCACTTCAAACCAGTAGAACGCCTCCTCAAAACCTCTCTAAATCCCCTTCCCTAACATCCATAAGCCTTAAAAAAATCATTCAAGGCAACCCCAACCTTATATCTACACACAATAAGTGTAGATCTAGAAAACAAAGAAAGAGGGAGAAGTGGATCTAGAGGAAAACCCAAAGAAACCATGGGGGAAGACTTACCCAGGTGAAATCACCTTCAAACCACCTTGAATACTCTTCAAAACCCTTCCAAAATGAGTGGGAGAGACCTTATAGCCCCTGAGAACTGAAAATCCGGAGTGAGGCTCGAGTGGGAAGAATAGAGTAGTGTTTTAGGTCAATCCCAAGGGATCCCGGATTTAAAAACCCTATTTTTAAGTGGCCGCACGGTTTAGCCCGCACGGTTTAGCAAACTGTGTGCTAACCGTGCGCACTCTACTACCTCGAGATCCAGGGTTCGCACCATTTAATCTCACCATTTGGAAAACCATGCACAGGTTGTGCAGAGCCTACTGTCTCCCCCTGCATGGTTCCTGGAGCATCCGCACAGTTTACACTAACCATGCTCAAACCGTGCACCCCTTTAAAAGCATCCAAACTCATCCAAATCCGTTCCAAACTCTCCCAACCTCTTCCCAACTCATCCCATGCACTTTAAACACATAAAAATTCATAAATAAAGGTTACATACCTCAAACCGGGGGTGCTACATGGAACTAAAGCATCAGAATAAAAGTTATATCAACCAAGTGGAAAAGCCCATCCTAGAAAGAACCCTAAGAATAATGTTCTAATCCAACCTGTTATATACCTTATTCATGTCTAATTTGATGACAAAATTGGAGCCAAAGGATTCAATGATGATGTCTCCAATTAACTCTTGAGCTAGCCCTATGACACCCTAGATAGATATCTCTTTAATTGAACCATGTTTCTCTCTAGAGATCTAGTTGGGTAGATATATAGCCAATATTCTATTGAGAATACTGGCCAAAACTTGGAAGGAAAATTACACATGCATATTGTTCTATAGTGTTGAAGGGAGTGTGGGTTATTAATATTGGAAATTATCACCATTTTAGTGGAACAAGAATCATAAGGAAAATTTCCACCTTTAAATAATTCATGTACTTATTTCACCAGCTCTATCTTAATCAAATCCCAAGAGGCCTTTTAGAAAGACCCGGAGAATCCAATGGGTCCTGGGGAATTATTTGGGTTAAGAGACCATACTACTTCCCAAACCTCTATCTCATCAGGAATGGATTCCAATCCTTTATTGATAGTACTAGTAATCATGTTAGAAATTCCATCAAATATATTTTCATTCTATGAATGGTATACTCCAAACTATCATTCCTGACAAAGTAGTAGGTCGGAAAAAGAGTTCTTTTGACTGGTAAGTTTTGAAAAAACTGCCTCGTCCCAATTATTCTCAGGGTTTGATTCAAACCTCCTGATTTCTGCACTTATCATATCCATGTATTTACTTCGAGGAGTCTTGTTTCTAAAACAATTTTAGAGGTCCCCCTTGAGCCTTCTGAGTTTACTGTGAAGCTGTTTCCACACATGTCCCTGCAACAGAGGGTGATCAGACAGATTACGAGGAAAATTTTCTACATTCACATCAGGATTAGAAGAAACGACTGCATAGTTTTCCAAGAAGTGGTCAAGTCTGCACTGGGACCGTTTCCTGCCACAATGGTTATTGCACCAGGTGAATCATTCTCCTTCATAAACAAATTCCTTAAGACCATTTTTTGGTCAAGAATGCCATGATTTCTTGTCTATCCATGCAAGGAAACAATCCCTCTCCCTTATTCTCTAGTGGGTCTGCCACAATATTGAAATCACACTAGTAGAAAAAATGGTCTTTAACATTTTTATTTTAATGTTGGTTCATTGAGATCGATGATAAAATTATTCCAGAAAGAATTTTAAATTTGGTTATTTGAAAAACCAATTCCTAAAATTTACTTTTAACACTAGTTCTTGAAAAACTGATGTTAAATGTTCTCATCAAATACTTTTAACGTTGGTTTTTTTCAATAACTGAGGTTAAATAACACTTTTTAGAACTGGTTTTTCAAATATCTGACATTAAAATTCATTACCAAGTTGTATATTATTTTTCAGTATTTTATTTGACTGGTTGTGTAGGAAAAAATGGACTTATGTATCAAAATTTATAGACGTCAGAAGTTGAACATTATTATACTTGACTTTAACATCAGTTTTCTAAAAATCGACATTAAAAGTTGCTTTTTGGCATCAATTTCTCAAATAATTGATATAAAAAATAATTACCATGTTTTATGTCATTTATCAAGATTCTATTTGACTATCCATGGAGAAAAAATGGACTTACCGATCAAAAGTTATGGATGTCGGAAGTTACACTTCTCTAAGAAAGGTCTTATAGATGTATAACTTTTAACATCCATTACTTTTGATTTGTAACTTCATTTAAGCTCCACATCCAATCAAATCGAATCTTGTGAGATGAGATAACACATTGAAATTATTTCTATTATTGGTTATTTTAGAAAATGACGCCAAAAAATCTTTTAACATTGGTTCTAGAAAAAAATTACAATAAATGTTTTCGATGAGGGCATTTAACGTCGATTTTTCGGGAAGTGACGTTAAAAGTAAAAATTTAGAAAACAAAAGTTATGAATTTCAATTTTTTCACAAAACACATTTTAATTTTCAAAATCCCACCTATATTTTAATACATCACCAACATATATATTTTCATTTTCAATATGTAAATCCCCATACCCTTTATTTCAACATTATTGACATCTTCGATCCAATCAAAATTTCAACACTTCTTCAATTGATGATTTGTAAATGTAATTTATTCTAATAAATGAATTTAATTTTTGTTTATTATAGTTAAAATATTGATAATTTTTCTTTTGATGATGAATAATTCTTTCGATCGAGATATAAAAATAAATCTTCTACATGAGATTCCCCAACTGAGGTGAAAATTTATTTAACAATCATCATTTTATCGATCACCGTTTTCATTACCACATGAATTTATCCTAAAAAAGATGATAATCAATGAAAAAATATATATCTATTCGATGGAAAAGAAAAAATAATTGAAATTAGGTTGAATCTTTAAGTTTATTCTTTATTGCTGTCATTTTGTGTGTAATAATTAGTTCTTGTTTCTCGTGTTTTTTTATGTGAGTTGTATTTATCGAAACATAAATAAGTAAAACTTACGAAGATGTTAAATTTTAGTCTGAAAGTCTGTTTTAACTCCCTGACCTATAAAATAAAATCTTTGGAAACAAACTAAATTCCAGTATTAAGAGTTTCTAGGTTTTAATGTTAGTTTTTACTAAAACTGACATGAAAAATATATTTTCCCTATTTGATGTTTTTTTTTGTAAGAACGATGTCGAAGACCATAAAGGCCTGACTTTTGGCATCATTTTTTTATGAAAACCAATGCCAAAACCCCATTTGGACCAACATTCAATGACGGTTTCTATGAAATCGATACCAAAGACTCCTGGGGGATGAGTTTCGATGACAGTTTTTAAAAAAAACCAACACTAAAGACCACCAGAGATGAGTTTAGGTGTCTGTTTATTTAAAAACTAATGCTGAAAATGCCTATAAATAGATTCATAATTTATTTTTATATGTCAAGTTTAAAAAAATTGATGTTAAATCTTCCATTTTTAATGTCACCTTTATGACATCGGTTAAAAACTAATGTAAAAATGTAAAAAAAACAACATGTAAATACCTTATTCCACTATTGTCACCCCCAAAAATCATGGACATTCCCCTGGGAAAAATGCATCGAGATCAATCCAGAGAGATTTGTAAGCCAACATGTCACATTTAGCATATATGAACAAGAAAAAGAAGTAATGTGACCCTTAGGTAACCATTGTAGTAATAAACTGATTTAAAGATTCCGTTAGATCGAAAGTGATGTTTTTCTTTTAGAATATCCAAATATGGAGGTTCTTTGGGTTGTAATGAATAAAATGATGCACCCTCATTATATGTGTAAAGTATTCAATTTTATTAGAGATTTGATTCGGTTCCATGGCTGCCATTACTGAAACCAAATTGTTTCTATTTTTGTTGGATATAAAGTTTATCTTTACCCTGGCATTGAGACCATAGGAGATACATAAATGGATTAAAATAATTGAAATGATCTATGTTCATATTTGTCCCCAAACAAATGGTCGTGATGGAACAGAGACACCAATACAATAGCTTTGAGTTTATATTGTGATATGGTGTATACTCCCTTTTGAAACGATGATGTTGCCGCTACTGGTGAAGTCAAATCAGTTGGGATAACAATATCTGAAGATATACTACATGATCGAGGAGGTGAGGGTCACTATGAGAATGAGATCACAGGAACTTCTTCATCCCAATCTCTATTAACCAGAAAAATAATTTCTGTTTGGGGAGGAGAGTGGAATGCTGAGCTTGGTAGGCCTGTCACTTATTTAACCTAAGTGTAGTTAACCATCAAACCATTTTTATATAGAGAAGACACTACCTATTCATTCACTTACTTATCCAAAAAACTAGGTATATCCATCTTGACATGTGAAAGATGACTACTTGTTGGAGGAGATACTGAGAGAGAAGGAACTTAGGGATTTAGAGCTATAAAATAAGAAGTTCTAACATGAGTGGGAAGATGAGGAAATATGGTTGTGAAAGTCAAACCCACTATAACTGGTTGCCTAACCTCCATGGCCATTATACTCGACCCTGATAGAGGTGAGGGAGGATGGATCACCAACTTACCCTGAGACCACTCCTCCTAGTCACTATAGACCAATAATGAATTACCTCCCTTCAGGGGAGTTTGAATTTCATCACCCCTTGAGTTCTTCTCCTAAGCCTGATTCAAATGGTTTTCATGAATTTTATGACATATCGGCAGTGAGTGTCCTTAAATATTATAGTACAAGAAAAAATAGGGTGGTGCAAGATTGATCAGAACCTAAGACCACTCCTTTAATCCTATAACATAAAGAATGATTTGAGGAAGAAGTGGAAGAGAGGGGTCCATTTAAATGCAGATCTGAGCCTCCACATCCTGCTCAAGTTGAAGGGTTTGATCATCTATGCAAGGAAAACTAACAAGTTACCCATGAATCACATGAAGGAAAGATATATTCTGGAATGGTAATGGGAGGTTCGGAAGAGAGATCCAAACTTCATCTATTGAAGATTTGCGACCAAGATGCACCTCTATTGACCATCTAAACAAGGAGTATCTCTAACACCCAAACGATCTAGAACTTGAGGATAGGGCCTTGACAAATTCCTCCTATGAATATAGGACAACGTAGAAGGCATTTTGGTTCAATACTGACACCTTCGATAGGAATTCAAGATCCCAGGAAGTTACATGTTCTCAAAAGAAGGAAATTGGAGATTTTTCAAAACTAAATGTTGGTACTAAAGTCAATTTGAGATGCTCCAAAGCTTCTTCAAAAGCCGATATGGGTTCTGAAAGAATAGGGCTACCGTTATACAAAGAAGAAACTAATTCTAGATGAACAATAGGGAATGGAGATACCCCGTAGTCCAATGAAGGATAGTATAGAATATCCTTGAGGGAAGATCTAAGTCATGAGCTAAGTCCCTCACCCCGTACCCCGCCTAGCAGAAGAGGCTGAGGGACATGCAGAGCAGCAATTTGAACTCTCACCACCATCAGAGAATCATGTGATCCATCCACAATAGTAAAATAATTATGAACCTGGTGTGGCATGTGGGGCACGTTCCTTCCCTTAGAGTCAGTCGTCCTCCTACTCTTCCTTTAGGATTGATGAATGTGTATTGATGAATAAAGAATTTTAATTCAATACTTCATTTTTATATAATTTATTTATATATAAAACATATATTTTAATTTCATTTTAAAGTGTAATGAGATTAATTTTACACCAATTAATCCAATTTCATTCACTATAACCAATTTCACATTGAAATTGGATATTAAAACACTCCATCCTTTTAAACATTTTTTCTAAAAAAACCTGCTGTCCTGAGACATATGTGGGATTATTTTAAAATTAATTTCTTCCACTTTAGTGATTGGAATTTGGAATATTTGATTCCACATTTAGAATCATAATAATTTATAATTTCTATTAAGTTCATCTTAGTTTTCTACAAAAAAATATTAGTGAAAGTGATTAAAACTAATTACAGGGATTAAGAGAAAAAATTAGTTTAACAATGGACTAAACCATAAACTTAAGGGACAAAATAGCCTAGAAACATGTCCAAAATAAAATTCATTGCCATGTTTCTACCCAATATTCCATTATATATAATTGGATGTATTATTGGGTCCACTTGACATGGGGAAAACATGGTTGTAATTACCTTTTAAAAAATTTACAATATGTCACTCCTCCTCCAATATAAAAGAGAACTCACCCCTCCCAATTACTCATATACCTCAAGCACTTTGTATCCAAAAGTATCTAATCAAATAATATACCAACATAGTTACCTTCCTCCTATAAGCCTACATTTTTTCATAAATCCATCCAAGGTATATTTTTGGTGAAAACCAAAAGGATTAACCCAATAAAGAGGTTACATACTTCCTCAAACACCTTTTTTTTATTTTCATTCTCTACAACCTCAATTTTTAGTATTAAATTATTATATAATATAATAATTATAATAAAAATACTGTTATTTTTTATTCTAATGGTTTTAACTACACTTATACATACATCCATATAATGGGTAATGAACTTATTGTTCTTGTGTAAGGTGAACTACCACTTCACGAAACAATATTGTTCATTTTTTTCCTTTACCACCTCTCATAGTTGGGAATTATGATGGAAATTATATTTTTATATGATATATATTATATTTATGATACATTTATGATTCATTAATTTTTATATAATGTATACCATCATTCCATCCATTTTTTGTAAATAAAATGATTTTGTTTGGGGAGGTGTGGACTATCGCCTCCTCAAAGTGATGTGATTCGTTCACACTCTATGTGGAATGAATTAAGGATGGGTTTAGTAAACATATATTATATACACGAAATAATAATTATACTTTAATTAGTACATATTCCTAGATAAATATATGTCATTTACTTTCTTTCTTTTCATATGATAATTAAATAGAAACAACGTTCATGCGTGCGTACGACCTATCGTCTCCATGAACAGTGTATTACATTTCATATTTATATCTTTCATAAATTTTTATTGATACATATACACTTAATATAAATTATATTTATATCATGGTTTACATTATGGAAATCAGGATGTAAGTATGATGAAAATACTATTACAAATTAAGACACATACGAAAGAGAAAGCATATATTACCCGAAACATAACCTTAACATGGAAGTGTTAATAAGTGGGTGATATAAAAACATATATGGTATTAAATATAAAAATATTTTTTTCTATTAGATTTATAATAAGATTATATTTATTATACATGAGGTTTGAATTATTATGAAGATATTCAAGAAATAAGGTATGTGGATTTCTAATCTCAGTTGTATTTCTGTGAAATGTACACCTTATTCCCCAGTCATTTATTTTATGTGTTGTATATATTTCCCAAGAATATATTCTAATATTTTTATCCCTATATTTATGGTTATTTAAATATCCATTTATGATCTCTCTTTCTTTGGGTTTATGTTTCAATAATTAACAAATCGGTGAAGTTGTTTTGTCTCAATTTTCTTTCTTTATGACCCATGCCATGAACTTAATAAATCATGTATTAAAAAATGTTTTAAAATTGATCTTTTAATATTATTAAAAAAATATTATAATTTTTTTATGGTTTTCAAGATTTCTTCTTATGTTTCCAAATTATTTTCAAATAAATATTTTTCAAAAATTTTTTAATGATTACTTTCCAAAGAAATGGTTTTTAATTTTTTTTTTCTTGCTTCTTGTATATGTTTTCAAAGAAAATGGTTTTTATAATTATTTCAAGATCCCATTTTGCGTTTTCAAAGACAATTTTTTTCAAAAGGGTTTAGGTTTTTAAATAATTTTTTTAAATAAAAAAAAGGATGTTTTCCTCGGGAAATGTTTTTAAAGGGATATTTCTAACTTATATCTCATATAAGATGAAATAGCTTGGTGTTACTCATGAATGTATATGAAATGGTGAAAAGGTTCCATTAATAATATTTCTATAAATGTATTATGTTTTGATGGCATGATTTTCTATGAAACCTCTTCATCTTTCATAGGTTATATGATTATGAAACCTACTTCTTTTGTGGAACATGTATGTATGATTTCATTATGAGATGGGTGAGAGATTTATCTACCTATAATTCATTAGTTAATGATAATTGGTATATGAGCTCAAATGGTACACATGTTATTAATCCAAGCTCGAAAAAAGGGTACATGGGTTATAGCCCAATCCAAAAAAATAAGAGGGTATACATGTTGTTTTCCCAAGTCTAAAAATAAGAGGATACATGGGTTTTCACCAAAGACCAAAAATAATAGGGTATACAGGTTGTGATCCCAATACTGAAGAAGGTACCTAGTTGTATCCCAATCCTAACATGTTACAATAGTCTTGGTAGGTATACTTGACATAATATTTTCTATGCTTATGTGTATAAAACAAATTCTATGTTATATTCCTAAATTATGCTTTCATGTATTATGATCTTTGTCCCTTATGATTCATGGTTATGATCTTTTATATTGATGGTTGAACTGCATGGCCGATTGTCGCCTATCGACCGGTCAAAGTTTCGGTGCTCTGCTAATGTGTATAGCAGCACTCGGGTTGAATCCTCGGCGATGATACTTTGAAATAGTCGTTTATTTTTAGTTGATTGTATTTTGATTAGGGGGTTTGTTTGCATAGATTAATTGAAATTATTGATTTTATATAATTGATTTAACAAATTGATAAATATTGGGGTGAGTTCATCATTAGGTAGTTAAGCTTGTGATATCCTTGAGCTTTGCTTTATATTGCATTTAAATTAACACCCACTTCACAAGTTGACGTCGATTAGAATTCCTAAGTGTTAAAGCTTTAATCCAAGACTTAACTTAATTAGGATTCTAATCTCAATTAGTACATGTTTATGGTAGTGTATTTTTGGTTCCAATAATCCATGGAAACCACATGCTAAACAAAATATGTCATTAATCTATGACATATTAAGTCCAACAAACACAATGTTAAATTAACGAATACTCATCGAGAAAATACTCTCAATCACTTAACATCCCTAAATTATAACTCACCCCAATGATATATTTACTCATACATTTGGGTTTTTAATATTCTGGTTATAATAATTATGATGATAAATTAAGAATAGAAGAAAAAGAAAGGGATTAGAAAAGAGTGGTACGTCGAACACACATACACGAACAATGATGATAATTAAAAACGGATTTTCGATTGAATGAGGAAGCAAAATAAGGGAAGGGGATTCAACTGAATTTAAACTATGTTAAGAACATTAATATTAAACTACAGAAGTTGGAGAATAATAAGATATATTGAAGAATAAACTTGCATTAAAACATAATTACAAACAAAGAGACTTACAAGATTACAAAAACGAAGAAAACGAAAGTAAGTGAAAACAAAGAGAGTAGGAAAGGTATCTCAAGTGAAAACCTGAGTATGGAAGGTCCTACCAAGCCTTTTTAAAGGCTTTGTTCGTGAAAATATATTATCCTCTCTTCTGAAATGCCAACCCCTCTCAAGGAGAGAAGGGGAGAGTATTTATAGCCCAAGGAGTGGACTGTTTTTATTCCCAATCTGTCCTTCCACTTTCATCGCCAGGTTGGATATTCAGAAATCCGAATCTCAAAATATCTCATTCTTCAAAGTTGTATATAATAATGTTTTCCGACTACTGTCAAAATTTGGAGGCATTTCGACTTGTGGAACCAAAGTTATGGCGGTTTTATTAAATAAAGGTAAATTGTCCATTTCTATCCATTCTTTTTATATGGCCAAAATGTAAATGGATATTGGAACAGGAAGATGCCTTCAAATCCAAATTACTTATTAACAAAGTAGGCCTCCTATATATCCTCTTTCACACTGAAAACTTTCATCTCGATTTGATACTTATATCATGAGATATGTCATGAATACTATACTGATTTGATTTCTCAGCCAGAATGGTGGGCTGGAATTCAAAGATTCATTTGGTCCCCTTGTACTTGGATTTGGGCCTTGAAATTTTTATACAATATGAAATGTAGTGTCCCCCAAATTATGGTGGAGATTTAAGGTTTTTGGACTTCTGGACTGAGCCCAGTAAATCAATCTTCAAGGCTGGTCCAGTTTGTTCACAGATTCTGTAGGTCATCTTGTGTGGTAAATGTGATCCTTACAATGGTATAATTGGATCATGATCCCTTCTAATGAAATGTTTTATATTGAATTAGGAATCCTACAAAATAGGAACCACAGAATTCAGATCAGTAGGGTGATAGTTATAAATAAAATGGTAAACTGACTCAATTGGACTACTTCTAAAAATGCTCAAAAATTATACTTAATATTAAAACATTAATATTTCACACAAATTATGCACATTTCATATAAATTAAGTAAATGGAGTATATAATAAGACATGAAAATATTAACAACATCAACTCCCCCGCACTTAGTATTGTTCATGTCCTCGTGTTAAACAAATATAAAAACATAACAAAATCATTTTCACTCACCAACAAATATTAAAATTTTGTTTTCTCCAATCAGGAGAGGTTGAGACTATTTCACTCATCCATTTTGAATTCCACCACAAGTTATTACAGAAGAAATGTTCCAAAACTAATACATTTTTTTCATTCTCAAATTTAGAAATGGAAAATGTGGACACTCTAAACTCAAACCACTCAAGATGATAAAATTCATTTGTGGAGGTTCACTCTTTCACCAACCAAAAGTGAAAATATTAGAGTTTGAAAAGATCTCTCAGCTTGAAATCCCTATCCAAAGTGCACAAGAATAAAGAGGTCTTTTTAGGGGTTTTCTGTAGCTATGGGATGGTAGAAATATTGTATTCAAAAGAGTGGAAAGAGGGGTAAAATACCAACATGGGAAAAGCAATGCACAAATTTTATAAAATAAAACATGGAAGAAAATGAAAACACATATTTACAAGGGAATGATTGTGTGAAGAAAGACACAATAGAGGAATAAAATATGAAGGTAATGAGAAGATTCAATATTTACAAAACACAAAACTTCTCCCAAAAAGAATATAATGCAAGTGTTCCTTTTTTTTCTTTTTTTTTCTTCTTTTTTTTCAAAAGTTGAACTTGGAAAAGATCTCACACTCATAACCCAACCCATGATTGATCTCCTCACGACACTAATTGTAATAGTTATAACAAGATCAAAGGTTTTGAAAGATTGATTTTTGACCTACCCAAAACACAACCCATTTTTTTCATCATTTTTTTTTTTTGATTTTTTTTTCATCATCATTTTTTATGAAAACTTGTCAATAACATTTACAAAATTACATAAATGGAAGTTAATTAAATTCCCCAAAACACACTTAATGAAAACCTCTCCCCCACACTGAAATGGATTCTTTCCCTCAAGCAGAGGATGACTCGTTAAAAATCAAGAATAGGGTACCCAAACAATGAAATCTATTCCCCCCCCCCCACACTTAAATTTCAAAAAATTATGCAATTAAAATCCATGTTGATATTGGGTGGGAAAAGGTATTGGGATTGTAATGTAGCTATCAAGGAAAAGGTTTTCATAGGATCTAAGGGGCTTTCAAAAGGAGGATTAATGTATGGTTAATGGGAGGCTATTTGGCTATTATAATTCTCATGTGGTTCATAAAAATTCCCATATCATATTAATGCACACTAAGGTAGGAAATTCAGCTCGAAGGTCCATAAACTCAAGACTCACAAATGGGGGTGAAAACACACATTTTGAAAAGATGTTCATAGGTGGCCTTATCATGAAAGAAAATGTTGTTCCTCATGGTTTGGGAAAAGCATTTTCCAAATCAAAAATTGAACATTCAAAATTTGTTAATTTTGGCACAAAATTCTTTATCCAAAGTCATGATGAAAATACAAAATTTTTGAGATGAAAACATCTCTGTTAACTCCCCAAAATGGTTGGACAAAATTTCAAAACTCGATAGTGAGTAAGCATGACTCTTTAATTTTTTGTATTTTTTTAAGTGATTGTTTTCTTTGTTTTTTTTTAGTTTTTTAGGTTTTCATATTTATTTTTTTTTATAAAGATACACCCACAAAAAAGAGAAAGTGAAAAATAAAGGTTTTGATAAAGAAAGTGGTAAAAAAATTAAAGAGAGAGGAAAAAGAAGAAAGAGGTAGAGAGAGGAAGAGATAGAGAGAGAGTTAAAGGGAAAGAGGTGCCCCCTGGTTTAGATTTGGTGGGTCGTTGTCTCCATCCGGTGGTGGGTTGACTGGAGAAGTTGGGTATCCAATGGAAGTAGATGATGATCCAGGATTGTGTTTCCTCTCATAGTGATGCTTTAACCGATTTCCATTAACCATGAATGTCCTTTTGGAAGAGGGGTCTTGGACTTGCACTTCACCAAATGGGTAAACATTAGTAATAACAAAAGGACCTTCCCAACGAGAATTAAGCTTACCTGGGTGAATTCATAATCGAGAATTTAAGAGAATTACCTTTTCAACTTCATGAAATACCTTTCTCAGGATGTGTCTGTCATGGAGTACCTTAGCCTTCTCTTTGTACAGATTAGAATTCTCATAGGATTCAAGTCAAAGCTCCTCTAGTTTAGCCAATTGCAATAATCTTTCTTCACTAGATTTTTCACAATCAAAATTACAGGTTTTCACAGCCCAAAAAGACTTATGTTGGATTTTAAATGGTAGATGACATGCTTTACCAAAAACTAGACTAAAAGGAGACACCCCAATTGGCGTTTTATAGGAAGTTTGATAAGCCCAAAGTGATTCACCAAGTCTTTCAGGCCAGTCTTTTCTGGTGGGTTTTACAATTCTCTCAAGCACTCTTTTCACTTCTCTATTAGAAAGTTCAGCCATGCCATTTGTTTGGGGGTGATATGAAGTTGAAGTTTTATGAAAAACCACATTCTTTTTCCAAAGAGATTCCATGGTTTTATTACAAAAATGGGTTCCTAAGTCACTTATCAAGGCACGAGGTGTGCCAAATCTATGGAATATGTGTGTCTTTAGGAACTCACTAACAGTATGTGAATCATCCTTTTTAGTGGGTTTGGCCTCGACCCACCTAGAAACATAATCAACCGCAAGAATGATGTATGAGAATCCATTGGAAGGGTGAAATGGTCTCATGAAATCGATTCCCCAAACATCGAAGATTTTACAAAAGATTAAGGGATTTTGGGGCATTTCATTTCTTTTAGAGATTGTGCCGAACTTTTGGCAAGTGGGAGATGATTGACAGAACTCATGTGAGTCCTTGAAGAGTGAAGGCCATAAGAATCCAGAGTTTAAGACATTTCGGGAGGTCCTTTGTGGTCCAAAGTGGCCACCTCTGGGAAGTGAGTGATAGAATTCTAAGATGGAAGAATGCTCATTTTCATCAATACATCTCCTAATTACCATGCTTGCCCCAATTTTCCAAAGTTTATTTTCTTCCCAAAAATAGTATTTTGAATCATTTTTCAACTTCATTTTTTGTTCTTTTGAAAAAATTTCAGGAAAAACACCAGAAACCAAGTAATTTACAATTGGGGCATACCATGGTATTTTTGGAGTGAGAGATGAAAGGTGCTCAGTGGGGAATTCAGGATCGATGATTTTAGATTGAGAAGAATTAGAAATTCTACTCAAGTGATCAGCAACAGGGTTTTCTTTTTTTGGTTTATCTTTGATTTCAAGTTCAAACTCTTGGAGCATTAGGATCCATCTTATTAGCCTCGGTTTGGAATCACTTTTCTTGAGTAAGAACTTTATAGCAGAATGTTCTGTGAAGATTATGATTTTGGCACCTAAGAGATAGGGCCGGAATTTATCTAAGGCAAAAACCACTGCTAAAAGTTCATTCCCAGTGACAGTGTAGTGAGATTGAGTTTCATCCAATGTTTTTGAGGCATAATAGATGACATGAGGAAACGTTTCTCTTCTTTGACCAAGAACAGCCCCAATAGCTCTATCAGAAACATCACACATCAACTCAAAGGGTAATGACCAATCTGGGGGTTGGATTATCGGGGCAGATGTAAGAGCAGTTTTGAGTTCAATGAAGGCTCTCTTGAAAACCTCATCAAAATGGAAAGTGACATCATTTTGGAGCAACCTAGTGAGTGGGAGGGAAATCCTACTGAAGTTATAGATGAATCGCCAATAGAAACCGGCATGACCGAGGAATGAACGGATGTCTCGAACAGAAGTGGGTTCAGGAAGTTATTGGATCACCTCAATTTTGGCTAGATCAACTTCAATACCATCTTTTGAACCCTAGAACAATCCCATTTGCAACCATGAAGTGAAATTTTTCAAAATTTAACACAAGGTTGCAGTTGACACACTTTTGGAGGACTATAGAGAGTGAATTCAAACAAGATTCAAATTACTCACCATAAATGGTGAAGTCATCCATGAAGACTTCCATGAAGTGTTCAATGAATTAAGAAAAGATACTCATCATACACCTCTGGAATGTTGTAGGAGCATTTAAAAGGTCAAAAGGCATTCTTCTATATGCATATGTTCCAAAGGGGCATGTGAAAGTAGTCTTTTCTTGGTCCTGAGGTGAGATTGGGATTTGAAAATAGCTGGTGTATCCATAAAGAAAGAAATAGTGTGACTTTCTGGCTAATCTTTATAGCATTTGATCAAGGAATGTAAGAGGGTAGTGATATTTTCGTGTTTTAGCATTCAATTTTCGATAATCAATGCATACACGCCATTTGTTCTTCACGCGAGTTGTGACTACCTCCCCATGTTCATTTGTGACAACAGTTATCCCACCCTTCTTTGGTACAACCTGAGTTGGACTAACCCATTCACTATCAGAAATTGGGTAGATAATACTAGCTTGAAGAAGCTTGGTGATCTCTTCCCTAACTACCTCAAGGATGATTGGATTGAGTCTTCTTTGTGGTTGTCTAATTGGTTTGGATGATTCTTCAAGATGGATGTGATGCATGCAAAGGGAAGGGTTGATCCCTGGTATGTCATCTAGGGTCCACCCTAAGGCCTTTTTGTTTTCCTCTAACACTTGAACAAGTTTGGACTCCTCGGTTTTGGTAAGTGGAGAAGAGATAATGACAGGATAAGAGTGATCATGGAAAAGGAATGCATATTTCAGGTTTTTAGGAAGAGGTTTCAGATCAGTCTCTTCTTTTATTTGTGGGTTAGACATCTCAAGAATGGATGAAGGGATTTCAGTTGCTTCAGATTCATTCTCCTTAATACTGTTTAAGGTGGAGTAGTAGATATCAAAGTTGATGTGGGATTCAATAGAGTTTTGAAGTTCTTCTAGATTGATGGAGTCTATGAATGAGAGGTCCACATCAACTTCACCATATATGACTTGGTTAATCATGGTGAAGATTCCACAAGATCCTTTGTCATTAGAACATGAATAACATGGTGGATTGGGGTTCGATTGACTCTTAGAAGTGTCCTCAGAAGCATGGATTGAGAATGCAGAGTGATCCTCAGATGGGTATCGCATGGCTTGCAAAATGTTGAACTTGACCAGTTGGTCACCGAATTCCATGGATAAGATGCCTGAATGGACATCAATCTTGGTTTTCGCAGTCATGAGGAATGGTATTCCTAGAATTAGGGGAGATCGAGAAGATTTCGTCTCACCTTCCATGTCAAGAACATAGAAATCAGCAGGGAAGATAAGATCATTGACTCGGACAAGGACATCCTCAATTATTCCCTCAGGACTAGATGTGCTTCGATTGGCTAACTGAATGAAAACACCTGTTGGATGTAAGGGACCTAGACCAAGGTTAGAGAATATAGATTTGGGCATGACATTAATTGAGGCTCCTAGGTCTATTAGTGCATCATCAAAGTTCGAACATCCAATTTGGCATGGAACCGTAAAGGTCCCTGGATCTTTGCACTTTATGGGAATAGACTGCTGGGTGGAAACATTTCCGAAGGTCCTAAGTTGCCTCTTGTGGGTACAAAACTCCTTGAGAAACTTGGCATACTTAGGAATTTTTTTTATGGCATCTAAGAGGGGAATGTTGACTTCAACACGTCTAAACATGTCGAGCATTTCAGTATCAGGTTCAAAGTACTTCCTTGGTTTAGTAACGGCTTGAGGAAAAGTAATTGGGTTCTTAAGTGGAATTGAAGGAGGTGAGGGAGTGGTTTCAGGTTCCTTTTCAAGTTTCTTTTTCTTTTCATTTTCTAGGTCAACATTCAAAGGAGGGTTTGAGGATTTATCTTGAGGCATAGCAAGTTTCTTTCCTGATCTAAGTTCAATTGCACTTACATTACCCTTGGGGTTGGGTAATGGTTGAGTTGGGAGTTAGGAAGAATTTGATTGTTGTTTCTAGCTCAGGTGGCATGCAAGTTGGCCTATTTGAGTTTTAATGTTTTTAAGGCTAGAACGGGTGAAGGAGGCAAGATCTTCCACTGCACTTTCCCATGGTTGCTTGGAAGAAGAGGCTTGTCCCGAATTGGGATTACCTTGATTTTGGTTCCTGGAAAAGTGATTGTATTGGTTTTGGAATTGGGAAGGATCACTAGGATAATGGAATCTAGGAGGAGGATTGTTCCTTTGAGGTGGAGGAAGAAAAGGATAAGGTTGTTGGAAGTTACCAACACCTTGACTATATTGAAACTGGTTTGGGTTTTGAGGAGGTAATTGAGGAGGATGAGATATGGGATCACCATACCTATGGACTTGGTTATAGGAAGAAGAGAAGGCCTCAGAGTGAGGTTGGTTGAAGTTTCTAACAAACTGACCTGATAGTTGAGGATTGGTGTTCCGCTGAGCATATGCTGCATTAAGCTCCATCGGTCTAGATGAATTGGATTGACCCTCTTGAAGTTGTGGACATGTGTCAGTTGGATGAGATGGAGAGTTGCAGATTCCAAAGTTTTTGATAGGTCCAAGAAACATTGATTGCGGAGAAGACGAGGTTGGGGATTTGGTAGCCACAGCTAGCTATTGCACAAGACCTGTAAGTTCACTCATCCACTCGGTCATCTTGTTTGGCTCAATTGATTGATTATCCTGGGCTTGTTTGACTTGAGCATGTGCTCGAGTATGGAATTGTTGTGTGTTTGCATCCATGTTACTTATGAGATCTCTTGCAGCTTCAGGATTTTTATCAACAAGAGCACCACCACTTGCAGCATCTATGAGAGTTCTCTCCATAGCCAATAACCCCTCATATAAGTATTAGATCAAGATTTGGTCAGGGATTTGGTGATGTGGGATGATTACCACAAGCTTTTTGAACCTCTCCCAGTACTAATGGAGTGATTCACTTGGGAATTGACGGATACCACTTATTTCCTTTTGGATAGAAGCAGTACGAGAAGCAGGAAAGAACTTCTCTAAGAAGAGTCGCTTCATGTCATTCCATGTGGTTATGGAACCAGGAGGAAGGTAGTAGATCCATGACTTAGAAGTGTTAGTTAGGGAGAAAGGGAATGCTCTAAGCTTGATTTGTTCTTCAGAAACCCCTTGAGGCTTCATGTTAGATAACACTACTTGGAACTCTTTAAGGTGGAGATGTGGATCCTCACCGGCTAGCCTGTGGAAATGAGGAAGAAGATGAATCAAACCCGACTTGAGTTAGAAGTCAGCCTCTATATTTGGATATTGAATACCAAGAGGTTGGTAATTCATATCAGGGACAGAAAGTTCTTTAAGTGTTTGTTCCCTAGTATTGTCCATATCTAATTCAATTGGTTGGACAAGGACTGGTTCTCAAATTTTTTGATTATCTCTTATGTTCCTCCTAAGTTGGCAAAGTGTTCGCTCAATTTCAGGGTCAAACAAATCTGAGGTATTGTTTGGAAGGCTATAGGGAATTCAGATAGATGTTGGAATAAATAGGAAGACGGGTTTTTCTTTGTATTTTTTCCGTTTATGATTTTTATGAGAAGACGGGTTTTTCTTTGTGTTTTTTTTCAATTTTTTTTTAAAATTTTCTTTTTTTTGTGTTTTTTTTACAATAACCAGAAACTAATGACTACTTAAAGCACCATCCCCGGCAACAGATCCATTTGAAACGCATGGTCGATTGTCTCCTATCGACCGGTCAAAGTTCCGGTGCTCTGCTAATGTGTATAGCAGCACTCGGGTTGAATCCTTGGCGATGATACTTTGAAATAGTCGTTTGTTTTTAGTTGATTGTATTTTGATTAGGGGGTTTGTTTGCAGAGATTAATTGAAATGATTGATTGTATATAATTGATTTAAAAAATTGATAAATATTGGGGTGAGTTCATCATTAGGTAGTTAATCTTGTGATATCCTTGATCTTTGCTTTATATTGCATTTAAATTAATACCCACTTCACAAGTTGACGTCGATTAGAATTCCTAAGTGTTAAAGATTTAATCCAAGCCTTAACTTAATTAGGATTCTAATCTCAATCAGTAAATGTTTATGGTAGTGTATTTTTTGTTCCAATAATCCATGGAAACCACATGCTAAACAAAATATGCCATTAATCCATGACATATTAAGTCCAACATACACAATGTTAAATTAACGAATACTCATCGAGAAAATACTCTCAATCACTTAACATCCCTAAATTATAACTCACCCCAATGAGATATTTACTCAGCCATTTGGGTTTTTAATATTCTGTTTATAATAATTATGATGATAAATTAAGAATAGAAGAAAAAGAAAGGGATTAAAAAAGAGTGGTACGTCAAACACACACACACAAACAATGATGATAATTAAAAACGGATTTTTGATTGAATGAGGAAGAAAAATAAGGGAAGGGGATTCAATTGAATTTAAACTATGTTAAGAATATTAATATTAAACTACAGAATGTGGAGAAGAATAATATATATTTAAGAAGAAACTTTCATTAAAACAGAATTACAAACAAAGAGACTTACAAGATTATAAAAACGAAGAAAATGAAAGTAAGTGAAAATAAAGAGAGGAGGAAAGGTATATCAAGTGAAAACATGAGTATTTCAGGTCCTCCCAAGACTTTGTAATGTATTTGGTCGTTCCAATATGTTATCCGCTCTTCTGAAATGCCAACCCCTCTCAAGGAGAGAAGGGGAGAGTATTTATAGCCCAAGGAGTGGACTGTTTTCATTCTCAGTCTGTCCTTCCACTTGCATCGCCCGGTTGGATATTCATACATCCGAATCTCCAAATATCTCCTTCTTCAAAGTTTTATATAATAAATTTTTCCGACTACTGTCAAAATTTGGAGGCATTTGGACAAGTGGAGCCAAAGTTATGGCGGTTTTAGTAAACAAAGGTAAACTGTCCATTTCTACCCATGCTTTTTAGATGGCCAAAATGTGAATGGATTTTGGAATAGGAAGATGCCTTCAAATCCGAATGGCTTCTTCAAAAAAGTAGTACACCTATATCTCCTATTTAATATTGAAAATATCAGCTCGATTTGATTCTTACATCATGAGATATGTCATGAATACTATAATGATTTTATTTCTTGGCCAGAATGGTGGGCTGGAATTCAAAGCTTAATTTGGGCACCTTGTACTTGGATTTGGGCCTTGAAATTTTTATCCAAGATGACATGTAGTTTCCCCCAAATTGTGGTGGAGAGTTAAGGTTTTTGGACTTCTGGATTGAGCCCAGTAAATCAATCTTCAAGGCTGGTCCAGTTTGTTCACAGATTCTGTAGGTCATCTTGTGTGGTAAATGTGATCCTTCAAATGGAAGAATTGGACCATGATCCCTTATAATGAAATGTTTTATATTGAATTAGGAATCCTAAAAAACATGAACCACAGAATTCAAATCAGTAGGGTGAGATTTATAAATAAAATGGTAAACTGACTCAATTGGACTACTTCTAAAAATGCTCAAAAATTATACTTAATATTAAAACATTAATATTTCACACAAATTATGCACATTTCATATAAATTTAGTAAAGGGAGTATATAATAAGACATTAAAATATTAACAACATCAATGGTATTATATTCTAATGTCATGATCTAATTATGATACCCTTATACTCATATTTATGCTTACATATCTCCCTTGTTTACCCTTACTGAGCATATGAGATCACCCCTTTTCATATTTCAATTCCAAAGTGTTTATGTTTCCATGTTTCCAAAGGAACTAGACTAATACGGTCTTTGAGAATCTATTTGTGTAATGTTTTATGTATTATATAAAAAAATTATGTAATGTTAATTTTTGAAAAAGTGAAGTTCGCTATAGTTACTAAATCGATTATGTTCATATCAGATGTTTTGAGGACATTCAATTCATAACCCAAAAACAACTTCAATAGGTTTAAAAAATTTAAATGGACATTATTCCATCATATGTAGAATATTAATAATTACATAATTAACATTTATATGTTAAATATTAATTTATAACCTATCATGAATGGAAGAAATGAAAAAATAATGACGTCACTTTGTGGAGGTGGTAGTCCACACATACAGATGAGTGGCATTATCATTTTATAATGGATGTAAGAGAAATAATGTATTAATTTAAAATCATTAGAAAATCACAATTATGTGATTAATATTACATAAATTCCGTAAATAAATTATATTAATAATCCTTGTGCAGTGGTGATAAAAAAACACATCGCTTCATGAAGGTGGTAGTCCACACACAAAAATGAGTAATGTTTTAATTTCCCATAGAATTGATATATAGAATGGAAAAGGTTATTATATCAAAATAATAACTTTTTATTAAATTTAATATATTGATGGAAACATATCACCATTTTTATAAATGACTTTAATGAGGTTTAAGAAGTAATAAACATGAAACACTAGGTTAAGAGTTATACCTCTTCATTGGAAAACCACATTTGTATTAAACCATTAGCCTTATAGGTTGGTATTTTGGTGGTAGAATAATATATATCACTTGTTTAGAATGTTTGGGAAAATATTTTTAAATATCACAGTCATGATTAAATACTCAAGATTTGTGAGGAGAATAGGAGAGGTGGTGCCCTTTTATAAATGATGTAGGTGGAAATATTTTACTTTCATGAAATATTAACATATAATATGTTTATAACTCTTGTAAAATGGATTTAAGGTTACATTTGTTGTACAATAATGAGTCACAGGATGAAAAAAATCAAAAAATAAACTATAGAGAGGTTTATGTATTATTTTAAACTATATATATTGGTTTAACCACCTAATTAACACTTGTAACCATTACCAGAGTAATGAAGTTTTTCAATCAATAATGGTCATGGAAGTAATTTTAAAAACTCAAAATGTCACAAACATAAACCATTAATGATATCATATCCAATTTCATATAAAATTAATTTACTATAGTATTTTTAAGAATCTCTAATCATTTAAGAATAATTGGTAAACATTAAATACAACATAAAGTATTTTTCAGGATGAGTCACAATATTTGAAATTAAAGACATAATGAAGATAATGGAATAAAAATATAAACTATTTAAACATAATTATAAATTATAATTATATAAAAAAAATTAAGGAATAGTAAAATTCATCCAATAAATATTTCATTTATAATTTTTGAAATAATTTACATGCTTTTTTAATAACTTTCACAAAATCTAGGCCAATGTTGTGTAAGCGTTCAAGGTAATTATAGAAAAAATAAAAAATAAAAATAAAATAAAATAATAAAAAAAGTTTATTAATACTAAATTTTATCATAAAGATTCAATCATATTCCATTTTTTATCTATTTCCATATTATGAAAACTTAATAAGTGATAGAGAGAGTGGAATTTTGTAATTAGTTTCAACTTATCAGAAAGTTTAGGGTCAAACCCATTTTATTAAAAGAAAGAAAAAGAGACAACATAAATAAGATGTGGGTGTTCAAACAAGAAATCATGCCCTCATGAAAAAACAACCAATGAAAATGAATTAAAATATCAAATTCACATTGGTAAGAAGAGTCATAATCATCATACTAGTCAGAATCATAATCTAAAGGGCCATGCGACCTAGTAACCATAGTTGGATTCAGATACAAGTAGTCTTTCTTATGCCTTGATTTCCTAGGAGGAACATGTTGAAATCCTTCATCATCCACAACAACACTCTTACCATTGGAAAGAGCCTGACTATAGGTTGGTTTTTTTGGAAAATCATCCTCGACATTATCCCATATTCCATGAATTCCCTTCATTTCCTTTAATTTAATAATTTTTTTCTTGAAACCATGAGAGATTTGCACCATCCCTCAGAGTTTGTTGCTCTTCAAGCATAATATCAAGGATTTCCTGCTCCTTTTCAAAAGTCATTCCTTCCTCTATTTGATTCACCATCAAACTATATTCAGTATCCTTGGCCACTTAAGTATCTTGTGCAATATACTTAGAGGTATCTTCCCCCACTTGTGAAATGTAGGCGTCACCTCTATCTGTGGGGGATTGTTTGCCACCAAGAGAAAACTCATCATTATGGGTTGTTTTCCTCTTCATATTCTTCCTACAGGAAGTCTCATGATGCCCTTTTAATGAAAAAAATGCACATACAACATTTTTTTCAACACTTATCTTTGGCATGGCTGATATCCTGACAGTCAGGATAGAAGTCAGAAAATTGCTCATATTCCACCTTGAGAGGGATATCATCATCCAAAGCAGATAGAAAAATATTATGAATAAGACAAGAGTTTAGATAAACCTCCACTAGAATCCTAGAATAATGACCAAACTTCGTAGCTTCAGTGGTCTTATCCATTTTAATTGGAATGCCCATAAAAGAAGCAATTTCAAAAAGGATTTTAGGATATCATAGGATCCAATGAATTCCCATAATTTTGATACAGACTTGAACTCTGGTATTTTTTATGGAGAAAGGATTGAAATGAAAATCCCATTCTTGAAAGCAAATCATACATGGATTTAGAGAAATTGATTTGATCTCCTAAGCTCTTCATTTTATATCCTCTAATGAAAATATTATGTGGAAAAATATTTGTCCCATCGATATGCATCTCCAATTAGAAAACTCTCATATAGAGGTTAGCTTTCAAACCAAGTCATCAATATTCCAAATCTTTCCTCCCCCGGGAAGAACAAGTCTGGAAATTATTTAATGCTCACAAATATTAATGTGATTAAAAATAGCCTATTTATTAGCAACAACTCTAGTAGTGTCACCCTTTCGAACAATGCGCTCAGAAATACAATCACACATAGATGTGAAATTCCATCTATGAAAATCCCTTTCACCACCTACAATACCTCTATTGGAATTCCCTATGGCTATCAATTTTTCAGATGAGAGACTCATCTTCTCCCTATCTAAGGGATGATTCTCAGATGCCCTCTCCTCTGTGGTCTGAGGCATCTCATCTTGGAGGTGTGTCACCTTGTCCACAACTCGACCGACCTTGTGCAAATCAGGTATCACCGTCATGAGGTCACCCATCAAAACTATTATTGGTTGTCGCCGATTTAGAGAAGAATGAATCACCAAGGTTCAAAAATATTCATTCATCCCCCTCGTAGATTCGTGATCTCCCACATCAGTCACATTGTCCAATCCCTGATCCTTTATCGCAGCACCAACTAGAGCTCGTTTTTCCTCACCTGCACTCGAAACTATCAGAGGTGCCAGTTCAGATCTATGGGGAAAATAAAAAACGTTGGTTTTCCCCACCGAAGTCATGTGAACCCCAACCTCCTGTTGATGATCCTTCAGCATGGCACCCACCAAGGTTTGATGAGAATCACCCACAGCACCCACAGCTGCTGGATTCAGATAAAGTTCAGATCTGTGAGAAACACCCACAATGGAGGTTATCCCCACCGAATCCACTTAAACCCCAACCTCATGTCACTGATAATTCAGCACAGCATTCATCGAGGCTCAATGAGCATCACCCACAAAACCCGCAGTCAATAGATTCAAATCTAGTTCAGATCTGCAGGAAACAACCACGGTGGCCAAAGCCACCTGAAGACTAGAGCACCGCGGTCCATCCTTTTCTGAAAAAGAAATCACATGAGGAGCAGGGTTCAAACTGTTGGGAAAGACAGGAAAGTGAAGAATGCGCAAACAATTAAAAAGTGAACGCACAGCGGAAATCAAATCTTTCCCCCCAAATAAAACAGATGCGCAGTGACCCGAAATTAAATGTGCAGAAAATAAAGTTGACTCCGGAAATTTTTACGTGGAAAACCCGAAAGGTAAAAACCATGGGACCTAGTCCAGAAAGAGGGATCCGCTAAAATCAAGAGGTACACGATAGAGACTCCCTAAGTATGGAAGGGATCTGAAAATTAATACTCAAGAATAAAAGTTTGGATCAAAAGATGGAGAGCAGTAAAGGTGATTGTCGAAGAAAGGCGATCACCAAATGGGATTTTCTCTCGGTGTTGTTGCTGCCGGTGATGTGGAAATGCCTTGCCTCTTCCTCCTTATATAGGAAAAAGAATTAGCATCAAATAATGTCACCGCGTCAAAAGAGTGTCATCGCGTGAATTAATTCATGCGGCCTTGGCCCGCATTAAAAAACACATTAAAAAAAGAGAAACCGCGTGGTCACCATTTGAGGAGGCATTACGCGGTGCGCCAACCAGGAAGGTGCCCAATAAACTCCCCCTCCGAATCAAGTGGGGATCACTGCCAACCTTACAATCTGTCAGCAATTCTCAAATTTTCCTCTGGGTAAACTCTTGGTCAACATGTATGACCCGTTGTCATTAGTGTGGATCTTCTTAAGCTCTAACTGTCTTGAATCAAGGACGTTGCATATCCAATGATATCGAACATCGATATGTTTCGAACTTCCATGAAAAGTGGAATTCATTCCCAAAAAATAGCACTCTGACTATCAAAAAATAAAAAATACCTGTCCTGATTTAAATTGAGCTCTCGAATAAAAGTTTTCATCCACAAAAATTCTTTTCATGCCTCAGTAGCTGCAATAAACTCTGACTTTGTGGTAGATAAAGCAACACATCTCTACAACCTAGACTACCAAGATACAGCTCCCCCCACAAAAATGATCAAATAGCCTGAAGTAGACTTCCTAGAATCGATATCTTCTGCCATATCTGAATCTGTAAAGCCACAAAGCATAAGTTCCCCTTTGCCAAAACACAATCTCAGATTAGAGGTACCATGAAGATAATGAAGAATGTACTTCACTGCTCTCCAATTCTCTCTACCTGGATTTGATAGAAAATGACTAACCCCACCAACTACATGAGCTATATCAGGTCTAGTACATACCATTGCATACATCAAACAGCCAACGGTAGATTAATAAGGTATGTTTTGTATCTCCTCTCTCTCTTCATCAGTAGAAGGTGACTGACTGGTACTAAGCTTAAAATGTAATGCAATAGGAGCACTAACCACTTTCGCTCTATCCATAGAAAATATCTGAAGAAACTTCTCAATGTATCTCTCCTGAGATAACCACAACTTTTTGGCCTTCCTGTCACAGGAGATCGTCATACCAAGAATCTATCGTGCTGGCCCCAAGTCTTTCATCGCAAAAGACTGATAAAGATTCTTATTTAATCTGTCAATTCTAGAAGTATCATGGACAACAATGAGTATATCATCAACATAAATCAACAGTATAATAAAATCATCATCAGTAAATCTCTAAACAAAAACACAATGATCAGAAGATTTATTCCTAAAACCCTGATGAGAAATGACAGATTCAAACTTCTTATACCACTGCCTTAGAGATTTCTTCAAACCGTACAAACTCTTCTTCAACCTGCAGACGTGATTTTCTTTACCTGTTTCAACAAAACCCTATGGCTGCTCCATATAAATATCCTCCTCTAAATCTCCATGGAGGAAAGATGTCTTCACATCCATCTTCTCAATTTGCAGATCTAAACTAGTAGCCAAACTAAGAACAACCTGAATGGAAGACATTTTGACAACAGGTGAGAAAATATCATCAAAATCAATACCTTTCTTCTAACGGAAGCCTTTGACAAATAAACTTGCCTTGTATCGTGGAAGGGAACTGGATTTTTCATTTTTAATTGGATAAATACATTGATTTTGCAAAGCTATATTCCCTATTGATAACTTCACCTGCTTAAAAGTGTGGTTGGCATGCAATGATGTCATCTCGTCATCCATTGCTGCAACCCATCTGTCCTTATGTTCACTCTTCATTTCCTCATTAAACGATTCTAGTTCTCCCCCTTCAGTGAGGATCACATACTCATCTGGTGAATCTCGAGTAGAAGTGGTGCGATGCTGAGATGACCTCCAGAGTAGAAATGTGGGTTCATTAATAACTCCTGGAACTGAATCATCAGAAAAAAAGGTGCATCAGAAACATCAACTCCAACCTGTTCACCTTGAGCATCATTATTTACATCAACATGATCATCAAAATCAACAATATTAGGTAAATGTGAATCAGAACCTGGCTCAAGACTGACAAAACCATCAGAAGTTGGAGAAGCAGCTTTTTTCCCTTATCAATGTCTGTAATAGTATGATCCTCCTTAAACACTGCATCGTGGATTCTGACAATTTTCTTCAAAATAGGATCATAGAACCTTTACCCAAACTCATCGTGTACATAGCCAATAAAAATACATCGGCGTGTCTTACCATCCAGCTTGGATATCTCATCTCTAGGAACATGAGCATAACCCTTGCAACTAAAAACACGCAAGTGATCGTACCTGATCTCTTTTCCATACCAAAATTTTTCGGGAGTGTCTGTCTGCAAAGAAACCGCAGGTGATAAATTGATAATATAAGCAATAGTAAGTAAATCCTCACCCCAAAATTGTCCAAGTAACTTTTCTTCCAAAAGCAAACAACGAACTCTTTCCAGCAAATTCATATTCATCCACTCAGCTACACCATTCAGCTGAGGTGTCTTGGGCAGCGTCTTCTGATGCCGACTACCTTCCTTCCTGCAATACTGATCAAAATGACCACAATACTCTCCTCCATTGTCAGTGCGAATACATTTCAATTTCTTTCCTAATTCCCTCTCAACATAAGCATGAAATTGCTTAAAAACACTGAGCACCTGACTTTTGGCATTCAAAACATAAACTCGGATCTTTTGTGAGTAGTCATCAATAAATGTAACAAAATAAAGACCGCCACTAAAGGTCTTAGATTTCAAAGGACCACAACCATCAGAATGTACCAATTCAAGTAATTGTGACTTCCTTTATAGAGGATGATTGTTGAAACTCACTATGCTCTATTTTCCATCCATGCAATGATAACATGTGTCCAATTTGACACTCTTAAAATCTGGAATAAGATTTATCTTGGCCAAACAACCAAGACCTTTCTCACTGATGTGACTGAGCCTCTTATGCCACAACTTGGAGGAAACACTGCACTCAACAACGCAAGCAGTATCATGAGAAATAGAAGCTCTGGTCCTGTATAAACCTGATTGCTTCTTCCCTCGAGCCACAATCAAAGAGCCTTTGGAAATATTCCATTGGAAATCACCAAAAGTACTGATAAACCCTTCATCATCAAGAACACTGGTAGAAATGAGATTCAAGAGAACCTCAGGTGCATGTCGAACATTCTTCAAAATCAGCTTACTTTCTGTACTGGTCTTTAAACAAACAGTCCTGGTGCCTACAACATCATCATGAACATCATTTCCCATCATCAAAATCCCAAAATTACCTGGGCTGTAAGATGTAAAGAACTCCTTCTTCAATGTCACATGAAAACAGGCACCACTGTAAACAACCCAATAATAATCATCATAAGCAATGTTAATGGGGTCATAAACAATAAAAAGATCACCCCTTGTAGTAGCGGCGACATGATCATCTCCATCGCCATTTTTCTTCTGTGAATTTTCCTTTAATCTGTTCTCTCTTTTCATCCAATAATAATATTTCTTAACATTTTCCTTCTTACCACAATGATGACATTCGAAATCTCTCTGCTTCGGTCTGGATTTTCTTCTGCCTCTGCTCTTACCTCGACTGCTCTGCCCCCAGTCCTGGCTTCTCCCCCTGTTCTCTGTGACTAAAATCTCTGAAGAATATTTCTCCCGAGTACATCTCCTGAATTCTTCATTTAAAATAGCAGACTTAACAAAAATAAATGTCATAGCACCATTAGGAGCAGAACTGGTTAGAGTAACACATAAATTTTCCCATGAATCGGGTAAAGTGTTAAGTAGAAAAAGAGGTAAAACCTCATCTTCAAAACTGATACCCATTCCAGAAAACTGATCAAAACATCCTTGGTATTCACTTAAATAATCATAAATAGGCGTACCTTCTTTGTACCTCATGTTCATCATTTTCTTAAGAAGAAACAATTTATTGTTTCCTGTCTTGGAAGCGTAGGTCATCTCAAGATTCTCCCACAAAGTTTTGGAATGAAAGATGTTGAAAATGTGGTTCATCATGTTGTCTTCGACCCATTGGCAAATGAAGCCGCAAACCATCTCATGCTCAAACGTCCATTCTTCGTCTGACATCCTCTCTGGCTTCTGGGTACTAAACACTGGAAGATGCATTCGCTTTACAAAAAGCAGATCCTTCATTTTAAATTGCCACATATGGTAGTTGATAGCATTAAGCAAAATCATCTGACTGTAATTGGCCTCCATAATAAATGTGAAAAAAAGGAATCAAACCCTCTGATACCAGATGTTGAGAAAGACGGGAAAGTGACGAACGCGCAAACGATTGAAAGTAAACGCGCAACGGAAATAAAATCTTTCCCAAAACAAGTATTGAGCCAAAATAATGAGGGATAACCATTGGTAAACCCTATATTTTTAAAATAACAAATACTCCATGAGAGGGAGAGTCCCGAGAACCCGCCATCATCAAGTGTCAACTTAAAATAATATAAAAATAGTAATCGAAGTGATTTGACACCTAAATTACATATATTAAAATTTATAATGGGTATAGATGAAATAAAAACATATAATAAAATGAAATAAAGTTCTTTATTGACTTAACGAGCTTATCCAAGAGTCTTAACATAGTTTAACACATTTTACCATTTATTTTGGTGATAAAACGTTTGCAAAGAGTATTATTCATTAGAGAAAAAATAAATTGAATTTATTAAATAAATTTATTATAATTATTACATATATGGTATTAATTTTTAATTATTTAATTTTTATAAGTGTTAAAAATTAATTTTAATATAAGTGTGTGAAAACTAAATTTAAAACCGTTTTTTTGAAAAATATCCACTTTAAGAATAAAAAATATTTTACAGAAAAATCATGTATATTTTTTATTACTAAGGAATTAATTAGGTTATGTTTAATAAGATGAAACTTATCTTACTTCCAAAAAATAAAAAACCTATTGGAACATTGATATTACCTTGATTATAAGTAAATAAATGAGTGTTTTTAGAATATTGGAATTATTCACTATTCAACCAAAATCAAAATTTTCAAAAAAATCTTTAAACTTTATCATACTGTTATTTTGAAATTAAGATTTCAAAAATTATTTCCATTTTATAAAATAAAGGTTCTAAATTTGTCTGAAGTTAATCATAATATCAACACACAAAATGCAATGAAAACTATTTTTAAAGAATAAAAGGAATTTATACTCATTACAAATCTAATTACCCCCATTAGATGAATATTATTTTATCAAATTTGTAATCTATGAATTTTATTATATTCATTCATCTATAGTGGCTAAGTTAATTTACATTCCTAAAAATACATCGTGTATATAAACCAGTTATCTAAAGATATCACTTTTAATTCTCTATGATCTTATTTAATATGGAGTTCTATTTTACTTGGAATTAATTAGTAAAATTGTATTAAAGAAATAATTCTTACATATATTTTATAGTGTAGTTGATCATATTCATACCTACCAAAAAAATTACCATTTTATGCATGTCAAATTTAAACAATAATATTTAAATAATATATCCTAATTAATTTTATGTTGAGTACTGCATGTGGTATAATAAAAATAATGTAATATTCCTTTTAAAATAAAATAATGGTTTTTAAAAGATTTGTTGCATGGAATAAAAAATCATCTAGTGACTAGGAATTTGATTTTTGACACATTTTAGTCACCATTTCTGGATTGTAACATGGCTTATAAAACCCTGAAGCCATGTCATGTATTGTTTGACATCTGATTCAGTTTGTCTATTTAGAACTCATGATTCATAGATTGAATTGTGTGGTTTTCGTAATGGGAGATGAATCAAGAATGTTATTGTGATATATTGATGAATATGAATTAGATTTTGGTTTATGTTTGTGTCGTACTTTCTGTATACACATCAGATAAAATTGATTTTTGTGTTAAAATCTTGATTTCAGAAAAAATGTTTTTATATTAGAACAAACCATGGAGACTATTTGAAAATTAATTTTATTTATTTATTATTTTTTATGTGGTTCATTTGTTAATGAAAATTAGAATGTGTTTTGGTTTTGAATTTTTTTTGGTAATTCATTTGAAAATGATTCAAACTCTCTCGGTAGTTTCTTTCAAGAATGGTTAGTTTTTGAATGAAATCTAGAAAATTTTTAATGTAAAAATGATATTAATGGATTTTTTTTTTAAATAATTGGGATTAGAATCATATTTGGGGTGGTGTATAAAGGATTACCCTTAGAGAGTGTTTAAATGGTGCGAATTTTTAAGTTTTTTAAAGGGTTAAATGTTTTGAGATGAAGAGTGAATTTTATAATAATGATTTGGATTAGGAATGTATAAATTTAAAATTGTGTTTGAAATTATAAAATTTATTTCTTTTGCTTTTCTAAAATAAGAAGTATCTTTAGAAATATTTTTTTAAATTTTAAAATGTGTGGATGATTTTAAAAAGTGGCATTATTGAAAGTGAATTCTTTTTTTTGGTGAATTTCAATTTTGAATTAGTCCCTTGAATTATGTTGGGGCAATTGGATTTGATTTTTGGTGATGAGATTAGAATGGGTTCATGTATCTTTTTATTTAAAGTAATACTCTTAAAAAATCCTTGAGTAAAGGTATGGTTTTTATCATTTTTATGTATTTCCCTTCCTATATTGATTATGTAAGGAATCTGAATGGATTGGAAGATGTAACTTTTTTCAATGATTATATTGTGGAACATCTAGGAAATATTTAATGTGTAACTCATCTATAATCTTTATTTTGGAAAATTATTGGTTGAATTGAGTAGTCTATAAAAGTGATCCACTTTTCGATGGATAAATAAAAAAGGATAAGTATTCTTTGAGATTAAGATTCTCTCGAGAGAAGGTGAGTCTTGGGTGTGAGTCCAAATTTGGGTAATGATCTATTTTGGGATCCTTTCTTGATTATTTTAGTACAGTAATGTTTTTTAGTGGTTTTTTTTATGGGATTTGTGGATACATTTGTGAGTTTTCATTAGAAACTAGTGGTTATTTTGTAATTTTCATGCGTCCATGTTTTTTTCTTCTTCATTGTTGTTACATGGTGTCATCCATGGGATGAGTCTTGGTTGAATTATTAAGAAATACAAAACCTTTAGTGTTTTCACTAGTAACTATGGTTTTTGGGTTGATTCCAGGTTGATCATAGGTGAAACCAGTTTGATATTTATTTTATTGGGATGACAGTGAGTCAGTATTCCATGAGTTTAAACCTCAGTTACCCATTGATATAATTTTGTGAGTCAAGGTTAGAACCGCATCATTTCTTATGAAGGAATTTCCTTGATTGTTGTATGTTTTGGTTATCATGGGTTGTAATGGTTTTGATGACATGGTTTAATAGTTTTTAAGATGAGATTTTAGGTTGTATCTCCCTTTTATTATGGTCTAAATGTGATGATGGACTCAATGATGAATTTAGTGACCTGATCATATGATATTTGGATGTTTATGTGTTTGTGATTCCCTAATAGATATAAGTTGTTCACTTTGTGGTCGATTATGGTTGATAGAGGTGCATGGTTTCCTTTTATTATATTTGGAATCATCACAATTTTTATGAACCTACAATAAAATAAGAGGTTATCCACTGATCCACCATTTTATATTAATTATAAATCATTCATATTCCTAGGTTGGTCTTTGTATTCCTAGTGATTCATTTTTAATGTTTCTAGGATGGATCTCACTTAATATTGTTTGATTTTTTAGGGTTCATCCCCTTTTTTAGAATTTTTTTAAATCTTTGAATATTATTTTTTATTGCGTCATTATCGAAATCTATCATAGTCATCATTGAGAGTAATATTCAAGGTTCCTTCTACATTGACCCGGACTTTATAGGGGAATAAAGTTGTATGGTGGGGTGAACCGTGACAACCTCGTGTCATTGTTGTGGTATATTTTATATTATTTTTGGGTAATTTAAATTTTTATAAGTTTCAGGAATAATTTTTTTTTTCATTTAACATTTTTCTTATGACACATTATTTTCACAAGATTAAGGAAACTGTGAGACTAAACGTTGTATAATATTTCATTTTATTAGAGAGTTATTGAACAGTTAATGCATGGTCACCTCAAACCATGATGGTTTTAATAGAAATCATAAAAGGTATTATAGTGTTTTTTCACATGATTGGAGCATGGTTCATCAAATTGAGTAAAGTATCATGCTGACCATGTAGATTAGTTTAGTTCTCATAGGTGAATCTCACTATTGGCACACAATTAGGGAGATCTTTGTGGAAAAACTATGTGGTGAGTGTGTAAGTTCTTTATGGTGGATCCCATATGGTTCACATGCCATTTTTCTAATCATACATCCTAACCATTTGACTTTCCCAGTTCTATAAAAACATGTAATTCCAAGTTCCCCCTCCTCCAATATAATTTTTTCCCACATTCCTTTCCCCCTTTCTTTTGGAAAACTATGGGGTGTTCATAGAATCTCTTCACCTACCTTATTGTTTATTTTTGTGGCATCATCCTTTGATGTCATGTTGATATTCCTGCCAATCTTCAAGTTTTCCCCTTATTACTCTTCCATTCAATCCATTATACTGATTTTTCATAATTTGGTATTTTGTAACAAACCCAAGGTCCTATCTTGGATGAGATTAGGGTGTGAGGTGGTTATAACATGGGGTTTTAGGTGATTAGTGGTTGAAGAGGATATATCCTCTCTGGATTATTCTATATCCATCAAAGGATACATGGTTTAATTTTTTTCACTTGAATAAAGTTGACGTTTCTATATACTTCTGTTATATTAAATATCATGGGACTTCTGAATATTTAGAAGAATTTCCATCCATGGTATACCTATAAGTTTTTCCCATGAGGGTTTTGTAAATGGGTTTCAAAAGAATTCTTCACTTGGCATGGAATTGTTCACTTTTCAGTCATTTTTGAAAAATAAACTAATTGAATATTTCATAGGAATTTAGTATTTTAAAGGAATGTTTGATGTTGGTTGGGATTTCAAAGATCTTCTTGAAACCATTTTTATTTCATGTAAAGATTTTCATGTTTCTAAATGGGTTGTTTTATACAAAAGGTTTTGATTGGACATTATTAACTTAATTTAATACTTTTTGGCCTTTGGATAATTTTAAAATTAGAATTAGTCATATGGTAAATTTTAAAAATGATTTTAAAGTAATTTCTAATGATTAGTTTTAAAAGGGTATGTTAGAATAGAGTATCATTTGCTGTAAAAAATTTTGGAATCCAAATCATGTTTCAAGGGACTTTTTGAAACTTTATTGAGGAGTTAATTTGAATAAAGTGAAACCCACAATTGATCCCCTTTTATTTATCTTTATGAATGTGAAACAAAATAGTTTCTTCTTATGAGGGTGTTGGAGGTGAGATATGGTTTATTTAAAATGTTTTAAATGAATTTATGTGTTGATCAGGTGGTTTAATTATTTACGAACTACAATGAATTATGTCATAGTAATCCATGAAAATTTGTAGATTCAATGAATGAGTGCACTAATAGTATAGTTTTTTTTTAAGGTTAGTGTCCCAATTTATATTATACTCTAGTTCGGAGATTGTGGAATGTAGATTTTAAGAATTCCTTGGATGGATTGTGGCCTACTATGGATGAGTGATATTAGGATAGAACATGTGTCTCAAATAGTCTAATTAGACTACTAGGATTTTAGATTGGTTCTTTCATGTCAATCTAGGGTTCCGGTCACTATATTCAGATTCATGTTACTTGAATCATAGTGAGTTTCTCATGATAAATAGTTCATTTTGGGAGTTATTTAAAGGATTCTTTCCTTTTCTTTTTTTATTCCCTCATTATTTATTGAATGTGAGTAACCATCAATGTATTTTTGTTATTTCTCTCATTTTATATCTTGGTTCCTTATTTTATTTTTATTATATATCAATTATAAGACAAGATTATTTTAAAACAATTTTAAAAATTATTTGGGTCGATGATTTAAAGGGAAAATGATGATTATTTTATGAATGGAATTTCATAAAACATTTTTGAAAAGATAATGGAAATTCTATTAGTGTTGAAATTATTTAAAAAGTCACTTTTTGAATTGAAAAAAAATAAAATAATTTTTTTATTTTATCTCATAGTCTAAATATTTGGTTTCGAGATGGAGATTCCTATATTTTCTAAAAAAATCATCTTTGTTTTTAAAATAAAAGAGGTAAATGTAATATTTTTTCCTTTATATTACATGTATGAAACCCTATTTTACAAACAATGTTACAACTAGCATTTATGGAATGTATTATGAAAAGAAATGTATGGAAATTTTTGTTGAATCCAACAGGGAAAATTTCCCACACATATTCTATAATGAAATTGGTATATACTATATTTAGTTTTTCTTTCAGATTCTCAAGTTTTGATCGCATCTTTGGTTTTGATCATTTTATCCATCGTCGTATTGTGGGCCACTCGGTGATGATGGTGTAGTTGTTTAATTTTTATTTTATTTTTGGAATTACAGTGTATCGCTTAATTAATCAGGGTACTTGTTTTATAATATTCTTCTACCTTATTCCCTTATATTGAACAAGATTATTTTACAAGATATATATGTTTAATTGGTTTATATGTTTTCTAGTTTCTCTCATTACTTGGTTTTAGTTTATTTATCCAAATGACGTCTAACATATGGACGAGTCATACTAGATACATGTTAGCTTATGCTGCATATTTATATTTTTGCATTGTGTTTGAAATCATTCTAAAGTGCACAATCATGATAAACATTCACTTGATACCATTCTATGGAGATTTATAATTTCGGTTGTGTTTCATGGAAGATCATTTTGAGTATCAGCTCAATAGTATCTCAAGCAAGTTTGTTACAATATCTATGCTCATAATCATTAATGAGATTTAGAGTTTGATATTCAAGAAATAGAATTACTTTAAATAACACCATATAAGATGGTTATGAGATTTAAGAAGAAGGGAAAGTTAATACCTATATGCATTGACCCCTTTGAAATACATGATCATTTGATAGTGATAACTTTTCATCTTATACTTCCACTTAATTTCTGGAAGGTTCCTTATGTGTTCCACATACAAAATTTAAGGAATCACATACATGAACATTCACGTGTACTAAAATTCATAGGTTGTAACATTAGTTCATGATCTCTAATATGATGAATAACCCAGATAAATCAATTATCGTAGAGATAATGTACAATGAAACAAGAAAATTAACCTAGTTAAAGTTCTCTAGATAAATCAAGTGTCTGAAGAAGTAATATGGGAACCCCAAGTTATAATGAGGCAAAACTACCCTCATTTTCTTTTCCCCCAGAGTAACAAAATTCCGACGGTGATATACTTTTATGGGAGGTAGAATGTAACACCCAATGATTTTACTATATCTTTCATGTTAAATAAATATTATGTTAAATATAGTTTTATACACACAACACCAGAAAAAAAATAATGGTGATAAGGTGTTTTGAAATAAAATATTACAATACATAATAAACATTAATATATTATGAAAATGAATTTTAAAACATCATTTAGAAAAATAAAAGTGGAATAGAATCAAAATTATAAAATCAATTTCCTCATGATTTGACATATAAGAAATAACCCCAATTTTAACCATTTAAAGAAGGACGTTAGAAATATTGTCAACAAGTTGAGGAATATTAGAATTAATATGATGAATGATTGTAGTAATATATGTATGGTTATATGTAGGAATGAAATATGAATTATATATATATATATGGTTGTTGAATACAGGGTTAGTGTAAGTAAGGTCATTGAAAATATGGTCATTGGGTATGCTTGTATACAATAGGTATATTAAAATTTTAAAATTGTTTATAAAAAATTTCAATTAATAAATGAAAAAAGAATAAGTAATGAAAGAAAACTATTATATTTCATTATATATTTTCATGTTTTTCAAATTATTATTATCAAAATATTGTTTTGAGGTATTTTTAAAATTCAATGAAATAATTCTGGGCTCGGGATGTAGCGCTCAGGAGCCGCGGCCTAGGGTTCTGCCTCCCGCCCCAGTGCCCCCTTCTGCCTCATCACCGCTTTCTGCCCCATCACCGCCTCCACTCTCGCCCTCCAGGTTTCCGACGACGTCTCCGAGTCGCCGTACCGGGTCCCGCTGCGCTCTTCGGATCCGACGCCGCGTCGCCCTCCCGGACCCCACCGTGCGAGTCGTCCTCCCGGATTCTGACGACTCCGCGTATTCTTCACTCATCGTGTTTCTTCTTCCGCTGGATCTGTCGGCATGAGGCGATTCTTCGCTGGCCTTTGTCCCGCCTTAGTTCGACCCTGCTGCTCCCGCTCTGGCTTCTGGATTTCAAAAAGCTTCGACGGACCGCACTGCGTAGACAAGAGAGGCTGCGGCTTCAGATCTAGGGTTCTCCGTGACCGGCAGTGTCGGGTTCTCCTGCCCCGAACCCGCCACGGATGGCCGATCAGATCCGGTGCTGCCTTGCCTAAGCTTGGCGCGGCCAGGAGAATGGGTGTTGCTACTGTTCTTTCCTTTGTTGTGGATTTTTTGCAGTGTGACTGGTTTGGTTTCGTTGGATTGGTAATGTGGTAGGGGCATCATCGAAAACCTAGGCCTGTACACGGACGCAGATTAATGTCGCAGGAACGCTCGGGTCGCTGGTGTCTTGGAGGAAGGGGCACTGTTTGATTTCCACAGTTAGTATGAATATGCGGATGGCAGATGCAGGAATGCTTGGTACCGATGTCCTCTCCTCGTCAGTTCATTTCTAGTTTTCTTTGGGGTCAACGTCTTCTCCCGGGTCAATACAGGGTCGCAGAGGGTGTCCTCAGGAACGCTCGGTAAATTTCCTCACCTGTTCTCCCCTGTTTTGATGTTTTCTTGGAGTTCTGTTTCTGTGTTCCAGGGTCTGATAAAGTCACGATTCTTCTCTGCTCTTTTGGGATTCTTCTCTGCTCTTTTGGCCTTGCCCTTCGCGCACACCCCCAACCTTGGGATGGTTTGAAGGTTTCTTGTGATGGCGTGCTGGTTAATGGTTTCTTGTGATGGCATGCTGGTTCTCACTTAGCCTCAAAGGTGGATTATCACTTAACCAAAAAGTGTTTCAAAAATCAAAAAATGAAATTTTCAGTCAACGAAATAATTCAATATCAATGATTTATAATTTCATTGTAAGAAGATAAATAAATAATTTTATGTGATATGGTAACAAATAATTAATGTCAAAAAATGATAATTTTTAAAGAACTATTTCCAAGTGTTAATTTTTACTACTATATAACACTATAATATTACACATTTGTTAGCATAAAACGAACTTGGTTAGGTTTGATCAGCCTTTAATATGAATGGTTCCATACTATGTTCACCATTTACACTATGAATGAGTATCATGACATTAATAGTGGTAATATATAATTTTGAAATGTAATTTATTTTATCAATATGGTTCTGGAAGGTTTGACATAAAAAATAATTCTCCATATTATTTTACATGTTCTGTCAGAAAATTGCTTAAAAAATGGTCTTTATGGATTCTATTCTAATAAATGTTACTGATATATTACACCAAATGACTAAATAAACAATTTCAGAAAATGATTCCAATACCTTGAATAATTTGGGGATGATAAAATTGCAAACGAAGAACAAGGTTAAAAACCCCTTAGGAAACTTATACAAAAAAAAATTAAATTAGATTATTGTGCATATTATATAGGATGTTATAAAATTGTCATTGAAGTGGGGTAAAGGTAATAAGAGTATGTTGTCTCAATTTTTCTTAAAATACATTCCATTTTCAACCATTATCCTATTTTTTTTGTGGTTTATATACTATCAAATTGATTTCTTTTGTCACGACATTAATGAAATTCAAGGTATTTAAAAATCCATATAATCGTTTCACTTTAATGGATTTTTAATTATATGTTTTCTAATCCGCTAAATTTTCATTAAAAATCTCACCTTGAAATCAAAATTTATATGGATAATTTTCCATTAAGAGAAACTATATGTTCTTTATCTCTAAAAACATATTTAATTTATTTTCCTATAGCTATTCTTAAGGTTTACATGTATTCCTACCATTTCTCATCTCATTGAATCCCAATTCAACTAAAATAATGTTCATAAATGGGACTTCCCTTATGTATTCTATTCTGTCGAGAATCATTATTCTATATCCATATTTGTTATTTTGTTTTATTAATTTCTATATATACTAAAATTTTTCACAAGATCATTTTCTAATTTATTTGAATTTCCTTACACATGATTTGAAGTAATATTTTTATCAGTTTCTATACGAGTTGTTTTTATATGATTTTTTTAAAAAGTGTGATTTTTAAGTTATTTAAACATTAAATCATTTCCCACCATTATATATGTCTTTATTTATGAATCATAATCCCCAAGTTTCTATGATTTTTAATGGGAAATCTATTACTATTGTTTTCTAAATTATTTTATTTTCAAATAAATGTTATAAAAAGTATGGGTTATTTATTCTTATTTTCTATTCAATTGTCAAATGATATTGTAAAATTATTTTTTATATATTTAAATGTGTTGTAATGTTTATTCTGCTTCTATAGGGATATGCTCTAATGATACAATCCACCTTCTTCCCCGATATGACTTATGTTAATCTATTATGGAAGTTTTCATGGAACCCTTTTGTTTTCCATGGGTTAATTTATCTATATGTTGGAATTATGAATGTTTCCAAGTTCATATGGAATACATATGTATGGTATATCCTTATGTTATGGGAGGGTCTTTTATAGACCTCAAATGTATGCGGTAATGATTATATCTCATGTGATGATTAGGAATGATGAGTGAATGTAGAGTCCATGAAGTGGTTTAGTGCCACTGGGGGGGGGGTAAATCAGATGTACACTCATTTTAAAAATTCTTTTTTAAATCAAATTATTAAAAAATTTATGCTTCTAAATCAACTAAATATTATCTATCAATCTCACCTCATGTGTAGTTGTAATAATGGAGAGATAAGAACACAATATTTACACGGTTCAGATGAAATGTATTCTCCATTCCATGTTGGTTATACCCCCAACATGGATTCTCTACTCTTTTCAATACACCTTCCACTACACTGAATCCACTATTCCCTAAGAAAAAAAATCCACTATTCTCTCTCAACTTCTAGATTCCACTAGAATAAACTTCAACACTTCTAGATGATCCAAAACAAGAAAGGTCTTCATCCTTATGGATGATAGCCTTCCTCCAAAAGCCTACAAAATCAGTTTTTCTCAAGTAAAGTTATTAAATATCTTCAATCTATATGTAGATGGTCTTTTGATGTTGAAAATATTACCAGGTCTTGGATGATATGATTGTGTCAATCTTTAGATATTAAGGTGTGTCTCCTTCAAAAAATCCTAGCTTCTTGTCACGACCCACCTTCACCAAGATGAGGGAAGAGACAACAGATTGCAAAACCCTTCCTTCCTCATGTTGAAAGAGAGATAATGACCCCAAATACCCGCCTTCAATAGGCCCCAGAGTGACAACTAGCACCAAGAGTATAGAATCACATGTAAAATGGAAGGCATTACCCTTTTTTATTTTGCAGGATCGAGATATAAGATAGCAAATCCCAACAATACCAAAAGTAGAAGTAAAAGTAAATCCAAAACAATCCATTACCATATGTATGTTCCAATAATAAAGTGCTACAAGTACAAGAAAAATCCAAAGGGGGTACTGAAAGAAAAGAAAAACAACAACGTCAATGGTCCCGACGTCCGAGCTAATAGGGTCCGGCACGGTCCTCAAAGTCTTCCTGGAAACCTGAAAGCAGTTTTATATACGTAGGGTGAGTATATAGGTATATTCAGTAGGGAAAACCAAAAAGCTCTCGTGCACAAGTGGGGAGATATTCTAATGCCCTGTGAGAAAAGGAGATAACCAAAACACCTAGGAAGGAAACTATCCACCCAAACCTCACCAAGGCACACTCTCAAATAACGCAAGTCAAGTAAAGTAATAGTAACAACACATCAATGTTTGGATACCCCGCACCACTTTCTTGCTGGTTATTGAAGACATCCTACGTGTCAAACCTTCCCCGCCATTTTCACCGCAGTCCCATTGCCATACCCCTCCTGCACACACTTGGGTTACCACAACCACACGTCCTGCCTGCAAACACCTGGGCCACAACCACACTTAACCACGCCCGTAAACACCTGAGCCAGAAAAACTACCGCCACGCCCAAAGACACTTGGGCCCAAACAACTACCGCCACGCCCGAAGACACCTGGGCCTCATCCCAAAAACACTGGGGAAACAACCGCGCCCGCAGACACCTGGGTCAGAACAACTACCGCCACACCCAAAGACACCTGAGCTATAATGGACCTCAGGCCATCACAACCTGCCTGAAGAGTCTTGGGATACTTAGGAAAGGGATCAGAAAGGATCTAATAACCAGCCACTCATAGGAGGGTTGGAAAAAACACCCTCCCCCATGGAATGAGGGTGTTCGGAAGGAGGTGCTTAACTTGGGTGGGGTGCGAATAAGAAACATAAGAACAAAATTATATATTAAAAAGGCACTCATCCCAGCCTAGGGGTTCCAAAACTAGCCCATACACAAACACCCTCATTACTATTCATTCATAAAAATCACAACACCCACAACAGAGTCACAACTCATTCCCGGAAAACAATTCCCCATTGAAACTGTTCTTGTTTTCATATTCACATGATTCCATTTAAGTAATTCTTCACTACCAGGCAACTAACATGCATAGCCAGAAGCCAAGGAAGGAAAGAAAACCAAGCAGCAGAATAAACATTCACACCCAGTTCTCTTGTAAAGTTACTACAACAAAAAGGATCTGTGAGATCCCTCAAAGTACTAGAACCAAACCAAGACCCACCATATGGCCCCACAAAGCCTGAGATCCACAACCAACAATCGCAACACAACAGGGGATCCCATCCCCATTCATGTCACCACACAAGAAACGAGCAGAACAACCAGACATATTACCAAGACAGGGCAAGGGAGTTTCCAGATTCTATCACACCATCCATTGAGTTCCTTCTTCCCGTTTGGTTAACCAGGGTGATCACACAAGGATTCTTGTTCATTGGAAATTCATTTAATCAACCGAGTTTACGTGATTAACCAATTTCCATGTTACAACCATTCAATCATAACAGAAGATAGGGGTCCAATAGTGCGCAAGGGAATACCACCAACAACCATGATTTTTAGTGGACAGAAGCCCATACAATTCGCAAAATAAAGGCAGGGGTAAAAGAGTACAACAACATCATCAAACACACCCCTTCATTCTTAAAAAGTCTGGTTATTTTTTTTGTTAAGGTTTGGTTTCATCCATCCCCGTAGAAACATTAGAATACCCACCCCGCATGATACACAATAAAGAGAGACGAAGGAAAAACCCTACATGGATGATCAACGATTTAAGTTTTTCTCCACGTTTGGAGAATTGGGGATGTGTGACTTACTGGGGGGGGACTTTAGGGATTCCAAGACTAAGAAGGAAGGGATCCAGCACAAGCGCACCACTAGCCCTGGGAAGGGGGCTCTACAAACACCAAGGAAATAAAAAGAGAGCCACCCATAAGAAGAAAAAATTCCTGTGTGATAAAAGGTGAGATCCTGGAGTTACGGGATATGAATTTTGAACGACTAAAAATGAGGATCATGGTTTCACCATACGGTTGGACGGTTACACATGATGGAATTAATTGTTATTTAATAATTATCATCAGAGAGGTGGCCATAACAGCTGTGAATTAGACAGTTTCCTTTAATCAGAGGAAAACACATAATAGGGGCGAAACTAGAAATTATGGGAAAAGGGTGTGACATCGAGGAAAAATCCACACGTTTTGGTAAGTCAAGGTTCTCCCGACTCTTGGGGGATTTTATATATCATTTATGGGCTTTTAATGGCTTTGAAAGGGGAATTTAAAACACTCTTACATCAAAAGATATGTTGCATGAGCAGAACTGGAAAAAGAAACAAGGGTGGGACATCGTTTGGTGAGACACCGTAAGCGGTGCCATTGTCACGGTGCCACCATCAGTGGTTCCACTATTTCGGTGTGCGACAGTGACGGTGTGACCGTTATGGTGCCACCCTCATGGTGCCACTGTCACGGTGCCACCGTCATGGTGCCACCGTAAGCAGTGCCACCGTTTCAATGTGCGACTGTGACCGATGCTACTGTTTCGGTGGAACCGTTTGATGGAACCAAGTTTTTGGAAAACTCCTTAATGAGTCATTTCTTGAGACATTACATCAGATACCTCTCAAACTATTCTCGCCCTCGAGAATTAAAACTAGACCCGAATAAAATAAAGGGGTCTGAACAACCACCTCGAAAGATACCTCTCAGGAGAAAACCTCATCGACATCTAGGAACACCTCTCCCTCAAGTAACCACACAAACATGTAAAGGTCATACCGTCCAGTCATATGGATTAGGAAGTCCATTTCTCCATGTCAAGATACTATCCGCTTTGGGCGGCACTGACTCACCCACACGAGTTTAACCGCATCCAATTTAATGAATCTTGATTAGGGATCAGTTCCTCCCCTCCCCACATCCCGAGATCTAGGAAAACATACCATTTCATAGTTAACAAGGTCAAACACTACATCACATACAAGTAAAAAATAGAGCAAAACAAAACTCAAAAAAACTCTGGGTACTGAACGCACATCTGTGCCTCCCGTTCCCAGGTACTCTCCTCGAGGTCACCATGCCTCCATAACACACAAACCAAGGGAATGGTTCATCCATGAAGCAACTTCTCCTCACGACCTTTGATCATCACTGGTCACTCTAGAAAATGTCACATCGTCCTTGATATCTAGATTTCCCCAGTTGAGGACTTGTGAATCATCATGTAGATACCAATGGAGTTGAGACATATGGAAGACGTTGTGCACTCTCAATAGCGGCGGTGGTAGCGCTAGTTGATAAGCAACTTTTCTGACCCTCCGCAACACCTCGAAGGGTCTGACGAACCTGGGAGAAAGCTTACTCCCCCTACCAAACCTCCATTGTTCACACCGAGAGGAGACCTTCAAGAGCACGTGGTCCCCGACCTCAAACTCCAAGGGTCTCCTCCTATTATCAACATACGATTTTTTGCTGGTCCTGGGTCACCTTCATCCTCTACCTTATAAGATGAACCTTCTCCATCGTGCTTTGTACTACCTCCGGGCCAAGAATACCTTCTTCCCCGACATCTGTCCATCACACAGGTGAGCGACACGACCTCCCGTACAAGGATTCAAATGAATCCATGCCAATGGTAGTGTAATAGCTATTGTTGTAGGAAAACTCTACCAGAGGCAATTGTCGCAACCAAGATCCCCCAAAGTCCAAAACACATTCCCGTAGAATATCCTCCAACGTCTAGATGGTGTGCTCTGACTGCCCATATGTCTGGGGGTGGAAAGTAGTGATGAGGCATAGCTGGGTGCCAAAAGCATGTGACAATACTTTCCAGACCCATAAGGTAAACCAGGTATCCTGATCGGAGACTATGGACCTCAGAACTCCATGCAACTGCACCACCTCGTCCACATACCACTGTGCTAGGGAATCTACCGCACTCAACTCCTTGATTGCCAGGAAGTGAGATGATTTCGTCAGCCGGTCCCCCACTACCCAGATAGCATCACAACCCCCATGAATTTTGGGTAGTCCCGTGACGAAATCCATCGATATGTCATCCCACTTCCACTTGGGGACATCTAAAGGTTGTAACATACCCCCTGGGATGCGGTGTTCAACCTTCACCTGCTGACACACAAGGCACTTCACCATAAATTCTGCCACTGCCCACTTCGCCCCGGACGACCAAAACTGACCCCTCAAGCCTTGGTACATCTTGGAAACTCCTGGATGTACTGCCAAGGGTGAGTTGTAGAACTCACCAAGAACTCTCTAATTCATCATCTCCGGGACAAACAACTTCCCTCGAAAAAGAATCTAATTCTAACCATCCTCCGACCACCCTTCTGGAGCATTGCCTTGGTTATCCCGATCACACAACACTTCACTCTATGATACTACCCACTGAGACTCCTCCACTTACCTCAATAGAGAGGACTGCACTTTCATTTGAAATAGACAACCTCTACCACCATCTACCCTTGCATCCAGGTATAGGGCAACCAACTCCTCCATCTCCTTCTAAGCATCTACCGACTCTCAAACTGCATCCTTCTACGACTTCCTGCTCAAGGCATCATCCATCATGTTCCCCTTTCCTGAGGTGTAGGAAATTTCTAAGTTGTAGCCCTAGAGAAAATCCATCCACCTCTACTACAACAAGTTTAGGTCCCACTGGGAGAAGATATACCTCAAGCTCTTGTGATCTGTGAAGACCACAAAGCGCTCCCTAATGAGGTAATTCCGTCAAAACTTTAGCGCAAACATGATCTCTGCAAACTCCAGATCATGGGTGGAATAGTTATGCTCATGGGAACGTAACTGCCTAGACCCATAAGAGATCACCCTTGCGGTTGCATTAGCACACACCCCAAGCCTTGGCCTGAAGCATCACAGAACACCTCAAACATCACCCCTTCTTCTGGAAACCTCAACACTGGGGAACTAACCAACTTCCCTTTCAGATAACTAAAGGCTACCTCACACTACCCACTCCACATGAAAGCCTGGTATTTCTTGGTCAAGGCTGTCAAAGTTGCTGCAACTCGAGAGAAGTTGGGCACGAATCTCTGGTAGTAACCTGCTAGGACAAAAAAACTACAAACCTCCATCACATTCTTGGGTACCACCCAAGAAAAAACTGCCTCGACCTTTGATGGGTCCACTGCTTTTCCCTGCTTGGACAACACGTGTCCAAGGAAGTGTACTTTTTGCACCCAGAACTAGCACTTGGACAATTTCCCATAGAGATGGTGCTGTCGGAGGACCTCTAAAATCATCCTTAGATGCTCAACATAGTCCTCCTATGATATTGAGTAGATCAGGATGTCATCAATAAACACGACTACAAACCGGTTTAGATATTCCCAGAAGATGGAGTTCATGAGCCCCATGAACATGGCTGGTGCGTTCGTAATGACGAATGGTATGACCACAAACTCAAAGTTCCCATATCTGCACCTGGAGGCAGTCTTCGAGATGTCACCCTCCTTCACCCTCAATTGGTGATATCCTAACCACAAGTTGATCTTAGATAACCATCCTACCCCCTTCAACTGATCAAAAAGGTCGTCTATCCTTGGGAGAGGGTAATAGTTATTGACCTTTACCTGATTCAGTCTCCGGTAGTCTATGCACAACCTGAGACCACCATCTTCCTTCTTTACGAACAAGACCGAAGCACCCCATGGTGATGCGCTTGGTCAGACAAAACCCTTCTTAATCAGATCATCAATATGAATTCGTAACTCCCACAGTTCAGAAGGATCCATCTGATAGCGAGCCATCGAAATCGGACGGGCACCGGGTTGCAAGTCTATCCCGAACTCAACATCACGTTGAGTGGGTAGAGTCACCACCTCTTCAGGGAAGATGCCCATGAATTCACTGACAATTCCTAGGACTTCCACCATCTCTGTATTTACTGACTCCACTGACAGCTCAACTAACATGGAAAGAAGGGGATCCACTTGCCAGCTGCCTCCCTGGAAACCCTGCTCACTGAAAAAAGTCACACGTCGGCCGCCCATATCTGAAAACACAACCCTTATCTAGAAGAATTTGATAACGACACACACAAAGAACAACTAGTCGGTGCCTAGAATGACATCATACAACTGCATCTGTAGAAAAATAAGGTCCCCACTGGATTGATGTGGTCCCAACATCAGTCTACATTCTTGACAAACATGAGACAAGCTGGTCTGACCTTTGACTGACGTACTCAAAACCAGGGTTACAAAAAGTCTCTTCTCATATAGACCCAAAGCATGGGATATACTGGGTGCAATAAAGAAGTGAGAATCTCCTAAATAAAACAAGGCATAGGCAAGAGTACTAAACAAGATGATCGTACCTCGAATGACTTCCGGACCTACTGGAACTGCTGCCTCTACGACGTGTAACTATCTACACCCATCTCCTCTTCCTCTCAGATATCGACCACCTTTCCGACCACGCCCTGGTCAAGGTCCCTAAGGAGTGCACAGAGGTCAGCCTCTTCCTACAACATCTTCTCTCGGAGGAGCGAAATCTCGCTATCTCTACTACTGTTGCTAAAAGGGCTTGGCTGGAAATTGCTGTTGCTGAGGTGGGTACTAAACTGGCCCACCCCCACAGTATTGCACTTGATCTGGGCATTGATTCCGAAGATACCCACGATTTCCACAAATGAAGCATCTTGGTCTTGGTCCCAAAAAGAAAGGGCGAGGACTAGGAGATTGAAATTGGAACTGTTGTGGCCTACTCCCCACTGACCGAAACCTGGAAGGCCCTGATGCTAGAGGTCTGCTTCTAACAGCCTTTCCCTTTGACAAGCCCAACTGGATCCCCTCTCATGGAAAACCTCCCATTGTGTTCATCCTATCCACCACTTCAGCCTTCTTATGGACTTCCAAGTACGTCAGTAGAGTGAAGAGAGTAACAATATAATGAAGAGAATGTTGGAGTGCCTCCTATAAAAATCTCACCCAAGACTCCTCATCCAGAAAGAAATCCAGATCAAAGAGAAGGAGATCCTTGAACTTGATCTCCAACTCTCTCACTGAAATACCCCCTACTAAAGGGAGAGTAGCTCCTGCCTCTTCTCAGCCTTCATCGTGGAGGAGAGAAATTCCACCCAGAACTCCCTCTCGAAGTCATTCCATGAAACCTTAGCTTCACTCTTCTCTCCAAGATAGAGCATCTACCATTGAAACACCGATCCCCACATCTGGATTACAGTCAGAGGAACCCATTACTCTGTCGAAGCTCAAATCAAGCTGAAATCTATCACCAGCTCCTTGATCCAGCTCTCTGTCTCCATGTCCGAGACGCTGCCCTCATACTTCGCAAGGGTCTGCTGCTGAAAGGAACGAAGCATCCTCTACCACTGGTCCTACTCCTCCTCTCGATAATCCATCTACTGATCAGCTAAATCATCCCCCCCTTGGGCCTCGATCACCCGCACTACCCATGGTCACCGTCCAGGTTCCATAGCTTCATGGTAAACAAGGAATGCCTAAGCCTGAGTATTGTAAAAGATTGATTTTAAGTTTTGTTTAAATGTTTCATTTATTTTAGATCCCCAAAGTACCCAAGACACACAAGAACATAAGTCATTATGATACATGTACCATTCTTAGGGTCTCTACCCTACAATCAGTGTAACCACACTTGGTCGTTCGGTAGGTCCAAATTCCTTACATAAGATCACAGGGGGCCCTAAAATCCCATGTCCTAGCCAGTATTCCCTAGCCTATTTCATGTGCCAAGATTTCCTAACGCTGTTTCCCTACCATCCCATGCAATTCTCACTGTGCCTAAACCCGAGCTCCATCCTATCTTTCAACAACCACCTCTGATACCATTCTATCACGACCTGCCTTCACCAAGATGAGGGAAGGGATAACAGATTTCAAAACCCTTTCTTACTCAAGTTAAAGGAGAGATAATGACCCCCGAGACCTGCCTTCAATAGGCCTCAGAGTGGAGACTAACACCAAGGGTATATAATCACACGTAAAATAGAAGGCATTACCCTATTTATTTAGTAGGTTCGGGAGATAAGATAGTAAATCCCAACAAAACCAAAATTAGAAGTAAAAGTAAAGACAAAACAATCCATTACCATATGTATGTTCCAATAATAAAGTACAACAAGTAAAAGAAAATTCCAAAGGGGGAGTACCAAAAGAAAAGAAAAACAGCAATGTCAACGATCTTGACATCCGAGCTAATAGGGTCCGACATGATCCTCAAAGTCCTCCTAGAAACCTAAAAGTAGTTTCATATACATAGGGTGAGTATATAGGTATACTCAATAGGGAAAACCAAAAGCTCTCTTGCACTAGTGTGGAGGCATTATAATGCTCCGTGAGAAAAGGAGATAACCAAAGCACCTATGAAGGAAACTATCCACCCAAACCTCACCAAGGCACACTCCCCAAATAACGCAAGTAAATTAATGTAATAGTAATAACACATTGATGTTTGAGTACCCCGCACCATTTTCCCACTGGTTATTGAAGACATCATATACGTCAGACCTTCCCTTCCATTTTCACCGTAGTCCCACCACCATACCCCGCCCGCACACACCTGGGCTACCACAACCACATGCCCCACCCACAAACACCTAGGACAGAGCCACACATAACCATGACCAAAGACACCTGGTACAAAACAACTACCTCCATTCCTAAAGACACATGGGCCCAAAAAACTACCACCAGGACCGAAGACACCTGGGCCTGAACAACTACCGCCATGCCCGAAGACACCTGGGCCTCATCCCGAAGACACTAGGGAAACAACCATGCCCGTAGACACCTGGGCCAGAACAACTACCGCTATGACCGAAGACACCTAGGCTATAATATACCTCAGTCCATCACAAATTCCCCGAAGAGTCTTGGGCTACTCGGGAAAGGGATCATAAATGAGCTAATAACCAGCCACTCATAGGAGTGTTGAAAAAAACACCCTTCCCTATGGAATGAGGGTGTTTGGCACAAGGTTCTTAACTTGGGTGGGGAAAAAAATAAGAAACATAAGAAATAAATTATACATATAGGTAAAAAAGTACTCATACCATCCTAGGAATTCCAAAACCAGCCTATACACAAACACCCTCGTTACTATTCATTCATAAAATGCACAAAACCACAGCCGAGTCACAAATCATTCCCAGAAAACAATTCCCCATTGAACCATTCCTGTTTTCATATTCACATGATTCCATTTAAGTAATTATTCACTACCGGGCAACTAAAATGTATAAAAACAAGCCAAGGAAGAAAAAACAACCAAGCAACATATTAAGCATTCACACCCAGTTCTCTTGTAAAGTTACAACAAAAAAAGGGATCTATGAGATCCCTCAAAGTACTGAAACCAAACCAATCCCCACCATAAAGCCCCACACAACATGAGATCCACAACCAACAACAATACCACAATAGGGGATCCCATACCCATCCATGTCACCCCACAAGAAATGAGCAGAACAACCACACATATTAAAAAGATAGGGCAAGGGATTTTCCAGATTCTATCACACCATCCATTGAGTTCCTTCTTTCTGTTTGGTTAACCGGGGTGATAATACAAGGATTCTTGTTCACTGGACATTCATTTAATCAACTAAGTTTACATGATTAACCAATTTACATGTTAAATTCATTCAATCATCACATAAGATAGGGGTACAATAGTGTGCAAGGAAAGACCACCAACGACCATACTTTTCAGTGGACAGAAGCCCATACAATTCCCAACATAAAGGCAGGGGTAAAAGAGTATAACAAAATCATAAAATACACCCCTTCATTCTTAAAAATCTGGTTATTTTCTTCATTAAGGTTTGGTTTCATCCATACCCATAGAAACATTAGAACAACCACCCCGCATGATACATAGTAAAGAGAGAAAAAGGAAGAACCCTACCTGGATGATCAATGATTGAAGTTTTTCTCCACGTGCAGAGAACTGGGGATGCACGACTTGCTGGGGAGGAAATTCAGGGATTCCAAGATTGAGCAAGAAGGGCTCCAACACAGGCGCACCACTAGCCTTAGGAAGGGGGTATCAAAACACACCAAGGAAATAAAAAGAGAGATGCCCAGAAGAAGAAAGAATTCCCATGCGATAAAATTTGAGATCCTAGAGTTTCGAGATATGAATTTTGAACAGCTAAAAAGGTGGATCGTGGTTTCACCATGTAGTTGGATGGTTACACACAATATAATTAATTATTATTTAATAATCCTCATCAGATAGGTGTCCATAATAGCTGTGTGTTAAATGGTTTCCTTTAATCAGAGGAAAACAAGTAAGAGGGGTGGAACTGGAAAGTATTAGAAAAGGGTACGACACCGAGGAAAAATCCACACGTTTTGTTAAGTCAAGGTTCTCCCAACTCTTGGGGGATTTTAGATATCATTTATGGGATTTTAATGTCTTTGAAAGGGGTATTTAAAACACTCTTACATCAAAAGATACATTACAGGAGCAGAACTAGGAAAAGAAACAAGGGTGGGACACCATTTGGTGAGACACCGTAAGTGGTGCCACAGTCACGGTGTCACCGTCACAGTTCCACCATCAGCGGTGCCACCGTTTTGGTGTGCGATCATGATGGTGTGACCGTTGTGGTGCCACCCTCAGGGTGCCACCGTCACGGTTCCACCGTCAGTGTGCCACCGTAAGCAGTGCCACCATTAGTGGTGTCTCCGTTTCGGTGTGCGACTGTGATAGTACCACCGTCATGGTGCCACCCACATGGTGCAATCGTCATGGTGCCACTGGCATGGTTCCACCATCATGGTGCCACCGCCATGGTGCCACCGTAAGGAGTGCCACTATTTAGTGGTGTCACCATTAGCGGTGCCACCGTTTAGCGGTGCCACCATTTTAGTGTGCGACCGTGACTGGTGCCATCATTTTTGTGGAACCATTTGATGGAACTGAGTTTTTGGAAAACTCCTTAATGAGTCATTTCCTGGTCCATTACACTTCTTCTCTATTTCATTGATATAAAGATATACCAGGCTTTGCAAAATTATATTACATAATGGTTGCAAGATCTCTCAAAATTATTATTCACTAATTTTTCATCACATGAATGTAAAAATTTATACATAATAAAAAATTATTACTTTTCATTTGATATCTCATTTATTCTATGATTTAAACTTGTTATAAATAAGGAATTTATCTTTCTCAATTAAATATGAATACCCAAAAGGTATTTGGTATTATATACCCTCATTTTCAATTAGAATACCTTCAAGGTGATTGGTATTATATTTTCTCATATAAAATAACTGAATATTCTATGGGTAGTTTGAATCTTCATACAATTCATTTTGAATACCTGAAGGATTCAGGTTCTCTTTATTCATCATGGATATAAATGAATACCTATACTTATCTTCTATTAATGAATTATAAAAAACCCCAATTTTACCAGTATCATCATGGGGTCTCTATATTGTATTAATAAATGAAATAATGATAGTGAATTAATTATTATAGTAAAATTCACATAAAACTTGGGATTTTGAATTTCAATACATTGCATTTATAATGTTCAAATAATTCAGTCCAACTTGTTTCTTCACTCAACATCTTTATTATCAAATACCCATGGCTTATCTTTTCATCATGCTACCTCATTATTGGATGATAACATGAACCTTTTCCTATGATTTATCTTGATATTACTCATAAATTTATCTTGTGTTTTTTTGTTTGGCTTCATTAAAGGCATTTTCACGACTTGGGTTCGTCTCTTGATGCATGAATATCGAATACAACATGTGATAAAGACTCATCTTGATCACATGAGGTATATGGATTTCATCATGGATGGAATTTATTAATTTAGTATCACATAATCCTTACGTGATCAGTGACTAACCTTACATGAGCAGTGGAAACCCTTATACGAACAAAAATCCAACCATGAATTGGATGTTGAAGTTACATATTATCTACATGTAACACATTGTATGCCCTTACATTGGCTATAAAACTCACTGGTTACCCTTATGTAGATATCCTTATGTAGAATATATCCCTTAAACATGTATGAAAATACCTTTATATATCCTTTAAAATTATTTCTATACCCTAATGTGGCTTTTGGATATCCTAACACAAGATTCATATACCCTTAGGTGATATTGAAGGTACATTTACACAATAATAAACCACCTTTATGAAACACACAATTAATTCAATGAAACTTTAAGTAGCCTCAATATATCCTTAAACAACTACCAAATACTGTTGCACAACCTTTAGTAATGGAGACTTACCCTTACAAAGGTAACATAATTCAAAATTTACCTTTATGTTGGTAGCCAATATAACTTAAAAACATCTAGTGAATTCTCAAAATCTATACCGAGGCCTTCCATATTCCATAAAATATTATTTATTAATTAATATCAATATTTTTTCATGGACATTTCACCAATGATGTTATCATTCAATAATAGAATATTGCATGGTCGCCAATCAATTCCCATGAAATAAATATGTACATGTTTTTCAATTTCTGTAAATATTTTGTCACTTCTATTAACCAATTGGCACATGGATTTAAACGTAGTGACAATTCTAAAATCATGACATTTAAAAGGATAATTTCTCAATCATGAAATCCAAATACATTAAATTATTCCACAATAATTATCCTAGAAACTATACAACATATGTTGACTTATTGAAAATAAATGAACCACTTGGCTGAATATTCCCTTCATTTTTAATTAACTGTGAAACTTGTTTCACATTTTAAAGTCAATATGGGCGATCAAAATATTTAATACCACCTTTTTATTATATAAAGATTCATTAGGTCATACAAATATAGTTCTTTTAAAGTTTATTTTCTTGAAAAGAAGCTAAATAATACCTGAAAACAAAAAACAATTTATTCTAAAACCACATGAAATAAATCTTCAAGGGTTCAATATAAGATACTTTTACTATATCTCATATATTGGTGACATTCATCAAAATAAATGGGTGATCATGAATCCTAGTAAGTGAATAAACAAGAGATACATTTAACATGTGATCTTGAGACATATCAATAAGAACAAAAGGAATAATTATAAGGCATGAGCAGGAGGCACATCACAATAATAAAACCATGAATCATAAAATGGAAGTGTGTCTACAAAATTTATATAGGTAATTCATAATCATGTAACCAAGGTTTATCACCGAGGTTTCATAAATGAAAATTAGTAAGGTTATTTACCAAGATATCATTTAGCATATCATCTCTATAGATTAAATTCATTACCAAATACATTGGAGTGCTATCAGGGTGAACCCTTCATATTTATTAATTAATTTTATACACAATTGTCATAATAAATCATCTCATAAATAACCCATGGAGAATAAATAAAGGTTCTATTATCAAAATAATAACATATATAAGTGCATAAAGACATGATCATTATGTCATTTTCAAACCACCGAAAAGGAATATGGGTATAATGTATGTAAATCCCAGAATCAATTATTGATTTTTACATCTAGTTGAAAACCAAATTTATTGAAAAAAGGTTTGGGAATTCAAATAAAAAGTAAAAGTGAATTTCTCATGCAAAAGAGAGAAATTCGAGAAATAAATTCGGCAACATGGCAGGTATAAAACATGGTTTTGGGAAAGGGTAAAATGAGGAAGAATAAAGAACACCCATAGAAAAAAAGACTATTATTATAGTAATGGGATAATATGAAGTGTACAAAAAGAAATTATTTTTGGAAATTAGAAGACATACCACATAAAAAATGAACTTAAATGGAAAGAAAAGTGAAGATTTTTCTTTCCTTGAAGAGTTATTCCTAATACTTGTGGATGAACCATTGAGGGTTGAGGAAACCCTAGGGGGGCTCTTTGGGAGGATAAATCACCCAAAACTTTTGAAGGATAAATCACCAAAAACATGTGTAGGATGGATTAGTAGTGAAGGGTAATGGTAAAATTGGAGGAGATTTATAGTAAAAGTGAAAGAATTGTTTAATCAATTAGAAATATTGGTCTTTGAAGACTAGGTATTAGAAAATACAATACCATTGGCCTACCCATTTGTTTTTCTCATGGTTTTAGTAATTTGATTCAAATTTAATGTTATTTTAGTCCCCCGAATCCGAACACCATTTTTAATACTTACTTTTTCATGGAAATGTAATGATTCAATAATGTAATGCTTTTAAAAACAAATTTCCCTTTTTAGACATTGGGAAGTCACATATAGTTTTATAAATTTATTATATTATATTAAAATAGTTAATATTAATAAAATAATTTTTTTAGTTCATGGATTGTATTTAATTAATTATTACATCATTATGAAATAATTATGAAGTTATAAAATATATAGAATACCCAAAACTATATTTTTTTACTATTCATGAAAAGAATAATGTATTTTTGAAAATTACTATAAATTCACCCAAACCTAATTTTGAAAATATTATTCAAAATATAATGTTTATTTTTACATAATAATTCAATAAATATGATAATTTTTTCTTTTAAATAAAAAAACATTATTTATTTTAAAATAATAGTTTCTAATAAACAATCAACATTTTGACACTTATAAAAATTTTTCCATGCCATTATAAATTTGTTTTAACATTTTTATTTTGATAAGTGTGTTTGAAAAGCCTATTTGTTTGTAAAAAATATTATTTAGAATACATGAGTTTATTATAAGTGTATATATTTTCAATAAAAATAATTTTTTTCCTTATTTGTGACCAAAAATAAAATTATCAAATTCATCTAAATTAAGCATATATTTTATTAAGAAAACTATTCTTAAGAGGAATTGATGGAATAAAAAATTTATTTATAAAGAATAATTTTTAAATTAATTAAATATGGTTTGGACACATAATATAGAGACCTAGGCTTAACATATATGGATATTACATCATTTTAGATGAATATTCAGTACATTATAAAATTATATGCCCAGGGACCATAATATTTTAGTGTCTTTGGAAACTTGGAAACAAAACCTTCTATCATAGTGAAATATCTTAAAAATCTCCTATAAAGATCTACACCTTTAGTAATTCTACAAAAAACCTTTCTTAGTAACCCAGGAAAAGGAAATATAAGAAATGGGTGAGCTCAAATGCTTAGAAATGGTAAATAAGGGAGATATTCAAGAATAGTTATGATCATAAGGGTATGAGAACATTATCATGAAAATAGATGATTATACACTGCATATCAAAGATCATAAACATGAATAATTTAATAAATTATGGAATTTAATAAGACATAAATCATAATTAAATAAAGAACATAATCCATGGAAGCATAAAATAGGAATAAAACATTGAATTTTGGTATAAACCAAAGTATATAATATGATTTCAATAGTATCCAAGGCATCACTTCCAAAACCATATTGGTATATGGGTTCACTCCCCATACCATATTAGTTTTAATGGATCACTCCTATGGCCATATTAGTTGCATTAATTCACTCATCATACCATCTTGGTAGTAATGGTTCACTCCCATGGCCATCTTAGTAGTCAAAGTTCATTACCAAGACCATCTTAATCTATCTCATGAGATATAAATCATTACCCAATGCATTGGAGGGAGATATAGGCCCCACCCTTCTCATAATTAAATCACACATACATGTTCCAAAAGATCATAAATAATCATATTATAATCCATAAAATGAAATGGGTAATATAAACTTGTAATCATATAACTACCTTTGTAAAAAGATATGTTTCATAATCATTTCATCAAAAAACATAACCAATTAAAAGAAGTGGGTTTTAAAAGCATTTAACCCATGAAACTGAAACGAGTTTCATAAATACCATTATATTATGTGTAAACCATTCATATAAAGAACATGGATGTGACCTTTAGATCATTTAATAAAAGTTCATGAGTAACATTAATAGATTTCATCTTAGATTGATAATAATTTTGAAATATCTTTCAAAAACGTTTCTTGAGGAAAATATACTTCTTCATTGAAAAATGATTTTTAATACAGAAAACCATTTGAAAATTATTTTCTTAGAAAATACCTTCAAAAAATATAAATAAGGCTTTAAATAATTTGAAAAACATTTTCCTTGAAAACATATAAAATTATCTATAAAACATTTTAAAATCTTTTTCTTTGAAAACACTTTGAAAACATATAATAAAAGATTGAAAACTTCTTGAAAATAATTTCTTTGATAATAATTTTAGAATATATAAAAAAATATTAAAAAAAATTTGAAAACCATTTTACTTGAAAATACTTTGAAAACTTATAAATAAATCTCGATTTTTTTTGAAAACCATTTTTCCTTGAAAACATATAAAAGAATCTTGAAATTGTTTTGAAAACCATTTTTTCTTAAAAAATTAGAAAAGAATCTTGCAAACGTTTTGAAAATTATTATTTTTAAAAATAATTTAAAAAAACACACTTTATTAAAAATTAAAAAATTAAAAATGAAAAGGATGCTTCATAGAAATGAAGATGGGTAAATCCATACTTGTCGTCTGAGGTAAAACAAATATTACTTTTTCACGGTAAAAGGTTAGAAATATGCCTTGATTGGAAAGTGATAAGAAGATTCATTTGAAAATTAGTAAAATAAAAAAGGTTAAAAATTTCCTTTTATTATCATATGATATTTTTATAATATTCTTGGAAAATATTTTTATAAAACATGGTTTTGAAAGAATGCAGATTTTTGACCGAAGATAGGGTAAAGTCGGGATTTCCTAAAAACGCTTTCTTAAATATCTTATGTACCAAAGAGTAGAAAAATGGAACCAATACATGGTTATATTATGAATATCCAAAGGATAATAAATTCCATTAATTTCTTGATAGATGGATCACAATATTTCATCAAATAAAGCATAAACATAAACAATCTCGAAAAGTAATGGGATTGTTTCAATAAACACTTATATCATGGTAACTTGGGGTCATGCTCTCCATGTAAGAAAATGAAATTAAATAAAGTTTAAAATATTTTTAAAATAGGCATATTGAAGTTATAAAATTTCAAATGGAAGTATATTCACCTTGAAAAGGAATGTAGGTGCATAACAAAACATGTGTCTCTAAGAAGGCAAATTGAGACAAAACTATTTTACCGATTTGGTAGCTTTTGAAACAATAACCCCATGAAATAAAGATGATATAATGGATATTTAAATACTCATAAATTTAAGTATAATAATAATTGAATACATCTAGGGGAAGTATACACACCACACAAAAGGAATGGGTGGTGAATAAAGCATGTATCTCACGGAAATAAAAAGTGAGATGAAATCCCCTTACATTATGTCTTGAATCTCATCATACTCATTCAAAACACATGTATAATAAATATAAATTTATTATAAATCATTTTATGAACCATATTATTATATCGAATACCATATATCTTTTATTATGACCTTATATTACCCGCTTGTTAACCATCTTATGTTAAGGTTTCACTTCAGATAATATTCACTTTATTCTTCGCATGTGTCTTAATTTGTTATATCATTGGTACTTATAATTATATCATAATTAAATAATTTAAACCATGATATAAATATAATGTATATCTAGTGTATTTTTATTATAACAATATATTTAATATTTATGTTTGAAATGGAATACACTATTCATAGAGATGGTGAGACGTACGTTCTTATGAATATTGTTTCCATTTTTATTGTTATATTGATAAAAAGAATAAAAATTATATATATATATTTATATAATATCATTAAATTAGAATTATAATTTTATATACATCATATAATTTCTCTAAACCGATACTTAATACATTCTATGTAGTGTGTGAACGAATCATATCACTTTGAGGGGGTGGTAGTCCACACTTCCTCAAAAAAATTATCGTATTTAAACCAAATATAAAGATAAAAGATACATGTTTTAAATTTAATAATAAAGATTAAATAAATAATAAATTAAATATATAATATATATAAATAGATTTTTCATCATAATTTTCCCCATGATAGGCGGTAAGAAAAATTGAACAATCATCATTTTGTGAGGAGGAAGTTCGTCGTACCCATAAACAATATGCTCGTTACCAATTATATGGAGGTGTGTGTAAGTGTAGGAAAAAAATTCACATAAAAAAAATACTATTATATTTAGGATACTGGTTTTGTTATGCAGTCTTGTAATTAATAAAGTGGTGGGGGTGGAGAAGGAAAATAAAAGAAAGGACTTGAGAGAAGACGTTACCTCTTAATCAGGTAAATACTTTTGGTTTGGGCAAAAAGGATTCCTTGTATTTCCTTATTCACAAGGTAATAATTATAGGAGTAAGGGAGAGATTTTGGGAAGATATTTGGGAAGATATTTTATGATAAAAATGGATTTAGAGATGTGAGGAATTGGGAGGAAAGAATTCCTTTTTATAGTAGAGGAGTAGTGGCACTCTTTTAAAAAATTTGAAGAGATAATTCCACCAACATTTTTCATGTTTAAAGTGGATCCAATAATTATATAATGTCGATAAAAGTGATTATAGGGTTGAAATATGGAAATATAATGGGTTTTGGACAAGTTTTTATGTCTTTTTAGGTCTTAAATTTAAGATTTTGTCCTTAGTTAAGTTTTATTTTACCTTAATCGATGTAATTAATTTTAATTAAATTCACTAATCATTACGATAAAAAACTAAGTTGACCTTATTATAAATTAGAAATTATTATTATTTAAAATATGGAATCCATTTTTCCAAATTCCAATCATAGAGGTGTATGAAATTAATTTAAAATTAATCACGCTGATGGGAGGACCCTGCGAGGATTTAAAGTAAAAATGATCAAAAGCTTGCTATGTTTTTATATCAAATTTCAACGTGAAATGGGTTCAAATGAAAAAAATTGGACTAATTTATAACATTATTATATAATTAAACTTTTAAACAAATTTAAAATATTATTTATCCTTATAATTAAATTAGATGAAAAAATAGTATTGAATTAAAATCCAGTATTTTTTAGTATTCCTTAAAAAAAACCCTATAGAAAAATATTGAAAAATTATCCTATCATAATTTTTATATTTATCTACCAAATATAATGTTTATCTTGAAATATAAAATCTATAAATGTTCAAAAAATTGTAATTAATATGGTTTCTCCATTAAAAAGCATTAAATCAAACTATATAAAAATATTGTTATTTATGCATAAAATCAGGTTTTTTGTTATCTTATGACTATCCAATCTATTGGATCAATAAAAAAATATTTTATTGAATATATAAAATATATATTAAATTAATATCATTTAATAATTTCAATTAATTTAATTTAATAGGATAAAAAAACTTTGTGGCCATAAGAATATTAATTTCTTCCTTTATAATAATTTGGTTTTCATATTCATTTATAATTAATTGATAATCAATTAATTCATATTATACTTTTTAAACCACATATTTTAATAAAGTAGTTAATACTATTCATAATAGATAATTTAATTTCAATGTTATATCTTATTATATTAAATAATAATATTTAAATAATATATTATTGTTTCGTAAAACTCGGGCATGCATGTTATGCAAGCCATCATAGAAAGTCATTATTGCACATAACACAAGATATCCTTGATGATATATTTAGAGAAATATAAAATTTGTGTTTTTTAGTGCATTATTAACATGGTTTTTTGTATAATGCAAGCCAAACATAGTGATTTAATATAAAAGAATCAGTTTTTAGTGTTATGTGAAATGAAAGAAATATCAAAAAGTTTAAATTAATTCAAAAAATAATAATTCAAAAAATCTAGAGGTATTAAATTCTAACCCCCCTAAAGTGAATATCACCCCTAAAATTTTTCTGGGTTATAAAAGGTTTTATACTTGGAAGTTTCATTCATTGAAACCCATGTCAAAAAAATGGATACTAAAAATTCCCTTAAAATCAAAATTTAGTAATATAATGGTTACCAAAAGTAACATATAACATATTGTACACATAGGAGAACATAGGTTGGGAGTGAATATTGGACATGGCGGAAAAGTATAAATATTTATTGGGAGTGATTGAGGCCATAAATCATAAAAAAATAATGATTAAGAAAAGTTGAGGGCCTCAAAGTGATAAATCTGTGATTATTTAAAAGGACACTAGTTCAACGAAAGTTAAGGTATTAGGAAAACAAATTTTTTATCATTATCCTAATGTTGAGTAATTATTTTATTGACCTAGAATATAAGGAAATATACTTACTTGATATATTTCTTATAAAGAAAATTTCATTCTATAGTTTTTATTTTATCTATTTAAAATTCATCCATTACTTCATGTAATGGAAATCCAGAAATTATCATTGATTTCTGAAGTGTTAAAATACACTTTTAGCAGATCTTAAGGCCCATAAAAGAATAAATAGTATAACTATTTATCTATAATTTTTTTAAAAAACAATATGGTTAATACATTAATCTATAAACATAAAAGTAACCATACTATTTAATCATAAATAGTTATTCACCAAAAATAATTATACATTAACTAGGACATCACGTAGGCCAGTGGTAGGGGTAAAACCCTTATCATTATTTGGTTATTGGTTTAATACCTAAGGCCTTTATAGACTTGATTCATTGTCCCCTGACATAAATTATGTCCATTTCTAAAACCAGAACAATATAATTTCAAAAATATGATGGGCAATCTTGAAATAAGGATAATCATTAAATAGTCTTTTAACCAATGTTTTAATGCAATCTCCATGCATAAAAAATTTATCCAAAGTTTTACTTAAACATTACTTTAATGGTTAACCATATAACTCTTCTAAAAGTTGAAAATACAAAACATTAGAATGATATTCATGAAATCTTCTTAACAATGATCCCCCATATATCACAAAGTAGCTCCTAGTTGTCACATTCCAAACATGTGAATACCCTCAAGGTAAATTATCTTGGAACATGGTAATAAACTAAATTACAATCAATAATTCTAGAAAACATTAATGATTCTTTATTCCATAGATTATATGATATATTCCATAAATCCAAGAAGTTGCAAATGTCATACATGATAGCATAAACTACTTGTCAATAGGTCCTTAATTAGTTCCAAGGTAATCAGTACCATCCTATTTACTTATTCATATCCCATATATATTTATCCAAAAAATATTATCATAACATAAGGAACATTTTAAGGGTTATCTATCCCTTAATTATGTGTAATCTATGTACATCATCTTTCCATTATATCACATTCCTATTTCATCAGAACCATTCAACGTGTTCTTGTAAATCCATAGTGAAGAAACATAAACTGAACAATCCTTATATATTTCACCTTTCATTTAACATACTACATGAATACCAACACATAAAATTATTTATTAGTCCAATTTATCCTTATTCCATTAACAAGGATACCTCATCCTATTATATAATACCTCTTTCCTTTCAAATTTCATTTATAGTGTCTTCATCATCAGCAATGTAACCATTACTCAAACCACCTTGCTGGATCCCTTCCTGAGCTTTCATCTTGAGGCATTGAGTTTCGTAATTAATTTTTAATATACACTTAAAACAATTAACCTAAAATGATGTATTTGAGAGCCTAATATTTTCATCCATTTCATTAACCAAACTCTTTGTTTTTCACTTGCTGTCACTTGATTTGTGTCCTTCTTTTCAATAATCTAAACATCTTCTTGTTCCTCCAAGACAATAACTTAAGTGATTATTTCAACATTCTTGACACAAAGGAAACCAAATATTCTTTTCACCATGGTCTCTATTACCCATAATCTTAGAAAACTCCTTATTTCTCTTCCTTAGTGAGACCGAGAGTTGGTTAATGTAAATGTTGTTAATCATGTTCCATGAAAACTGATTAGGCATGGTCACAACATATTTCACTCCATTAATCACCCCACTTGACTTATCATAAAAAAATTATCCATCACATTCAATATTAACGCAGTTCCTTCCATTTACTAAAATCAAAAGCATAGTGTGATCATTACATATCATAGTAGAAAACAACATAGTCATTAAAATATTTACTTATAAGTTCTCTAAATCATTAAACATTACTTAATCTATGACACCCTAGGTTTATCCTAGGTTATTAATACCCAAATTATATTTAAGTACTTCATTACGGTTCATGAAGAGTTTGTGAATTTCCAAATCATATCCCCTGGGAGTGTCAAACATGGTGTGTAACAAGGACCATTGTCATATACCGGATTACCCTGAGTCTGGGAAGGAACATCTTGTTAGAGTTGTTACTCCTAGGTACATTTGTGCCAGAGTGACATCCAATTTTAGTATCCAGATAGGGATGTATTTCTAGGAAACCAATAACTGTATCCTTTACCAAAATTTCAGGACATTTTCCTAATTGTTAACTCTTCTTTATACTTATCGATAGATCCATAACTAGAAATATAATTAGAAATATACCTAGGGATCTCACTAATGTTTTCTCATCCTAGTATCCAAATCTTTAATAATCCTTTCCATTGATACCAATAATAGTTACCCATGCTTAATATACATGGATATTAGATCATTTTAGATGAATATTTAGTACATTAAAAAAATACATTCCCGAGGACTGTAATAGTTTAGTGTCTTTGGAAACTTTGAAACAGAACCTTCTATCCTGGAGAAAGATCTTCAACATCTTCAATAAGGATCTCCAACTTTTTTACTTCTATCTAAAACCTTTATTCATAACCAGGGGAAAGGAAACATAAGAAAGGGGCGAGCTAAAATTCTTAGTAATGGTAAATAAGAGAGATTTATAAGCATAATTATGAGTATAATGGAATGAGAATATGATAATGATAAAATAAGATAATACCATGTATATCAAAGATCATATACATGAATCATGGCACAAATCATGGAATTTCATAAGACATGCATCATAAGGAAATAAATAACATAATCCATTAAAGTGTAATATAGGAATAAAACAAGTAATTGTGGAAGACACATAAGTATATAAAATTATTTCCATATTATTCAAGGCATCGCTTCCAAGACCATCTTAGTAGTATAGTTTCACTCCCCATACCACATTGGTAGTCATGATTTATTCCCATGGCCATATTAGGAGCATGATTTCACTCATCATACGATATTGTTAGTCATGGATACTCTAATGGACATCTTAATAGTCAAGGATCATTCCCAAGACTATCTTAGTCTATCTCATGAGATATAAATATTTACCCAACGCATTGGGGGAGATATAGGTCCCACCCATATCATAATGAAATCATACATACATGTTCCACATGATCATAAATAATAATCTCATAACCCATGAAATGAAATGAGTATTATAAACATGTAATCATACCATAAACTTTGGAAAAATACAGGTTTCATAATCATTTCATCATAAAAATAACCCATGAAAATAAGTGGGTTTCAATAGAGTATAACCTGTGAAATAGAAACATGTTTCCTAAAGAAAATGATATTAAGTGTAACCAATTCATAGAAATAATATGAATGGAACATTGAGATAATTTCTTAAAAGGCACTGAGTAACATTAATGTATTTCCTCTTAGATGGATAATAATTTTGAAATATATTTTAAAAATGTTTCTTGAGAAAAATATCATTTCTTCTTGGAAAATATATTTTTAATACATAAAACCATTTGAAAATAATTTTCATAGAAAATAACTTTAAAAATTATAATGAATAATTGAAATCATTTGAAAAACGTTTTCTTTAAAAACTTATAAAATAAGATTCAAAACATTTTAGAAACTTTTTTCTTTGAAAACAATTTGAAAACATAAAAATATAGCTTGAAAACATTTTGAAAAATATATCTTTGAAAATACTCTGTAAACTTATAAATAAATAATGAAAATGTTCTGAAAACTATTTTCTTTTAAAATAATTTTAAAACTTATAAATAAATCTTGAAATTTATTTGAAACCCATTTCTTCTTGAAAAATTATAATAGAATATTAAAAGTGTTTCAAAAAAAAACTTTTCTTGAAAACATATAAAATAATCCTGGAAACTTTTGGAAAACCATTTTTTTAAAAAATTTTATTAAGAAACTATTCATAAAAATTAACCCTTTAAACATGCAATGGATGATTTATATAAATTATGGTGGGTAAATCTGTACATATCATACGAGGTAAAACAAATATTCTTTTTGCATGGTAGAAAGGTTAGAAAAATTCCTTGACAAGATAGTGATAAGAAGATTCCTTTGAAATTTGGTAAAATACAAAAAGGGTAAAAATGTATTGTAATGATAGTAGGATATTAGTAGAATATTCTTGGAAACCCATTTTATAAAACATGGTTTTGAAAGAACATAGATTTCCCACTAAAGAGAGGGTAAAGTTGGGATTTCCAAAAAACACTTTCTTAACTATATTATATACCAAAGAGTATAAAAATGGTACCAATACATGGTTATATTATGAATATATATAGGATAATAAAATTCATGAATTTTCTTTAGAGATAGATCATAACATTTCATCGAAAAGCAAAAACCTAAAAAATATCGAAAAGTGATGAAATTTTTTCAATAAAATCTCATAACTTGGTAACTTGGGATTATAATATCCATGTAAGAAAAGTAAATTAAAAAAATCTTAAAATATAGTGAAAATAATTATATTTAGGGTATTATATTTTAAATGTAATAATATACGCCTTAAAAAAGAATATAGGTGCATAATCAAACTTGTGTCTCAAATAAGGAAAATTGAGACAAATATGTCTTACCGATTTGGTAGATTTTGAAACATTAACCCCATGAATAAATATCATAGAATGGATTTGTAAATAACCATAAATATAAGTATAGAAATAATTTAATACATCCATGGGAAGTATACACACCACATAAAAGGAATGGGTGGTGAATAAGGCATGTATCTCAAGGAAATAAAATGTGAGATGAAATCCTCTTACTATGTATCATAACTCTCGTCGTACTCATTCAAACCACCTATATAATAAATAAAAATTTATTAATAATATTTTAAAGAATAATATTATTACATATAATACCATATATCATTTTATTATGACATTATATTACATGCTTCTTAACCATCCTATGTTAAAGGTTCACTTTAGACAGTATTCGCTTTGTTCTTCAAATGTGTCTTAATCTGTTATATCATCGGTCCTTATAATTATATCATGATTCCAGAATGTAAAACATGAGGTTAATATCATGTTTATCCAGTATATTTTTATTATAATAATATATAAAATATAGAAGTATGAAATGGAATACACTTTTCATGGAAACTTTAAGCCGTACGTACCAATGAACGTTGTTTCCATTTTTATTGTTATATTGAAAGAAAGAAATAAAAAGAAATAAATTTTTATATTTATATAATATAATTATAGCAGAATTATAATTTTATATATATCAAATAATTTCACTAAACCCATCTTTAATACATTCCATGCAGCGTGTGAACAGATCACATTGCTTTGAGGCGGTTGTAGTCCACACTTCCTCAAAATGAAATTATTATATTTACACCAAATATAATTTAAAAATATATGTGTTGTAAAAAGAATATAGAATCTTAAAGACATAATAAATATAATTTATAATATATATAAATAGAGTTTCTATTATGTTTCTGTAAACCATATATTTTCATAAATTAGTTAATACTATTAATAACATCTAATTTCACTGCTAGTTTATATATTATTATATTAAATAATAATATTTTAATAATATAGTATTGTTTCATAAAACTTGTTCTTTAATTTTATTAAAGACATCAAGTAAAGTAATTTGTGTGTGTAATGTAATCTAACCTCTGTATTCTATGTAGAGTGAGCTAAAATTTATATTTTAGTGTATTGCATGATTAACTTGGTGTTATCTATAACATCACCAAAACTTAGTGATTTAATATAAAATAAACTCTTTTAAGTTTTATTTGAAATGAAAAAAAATATCAAAAATGATAAATTAATTAAAAATAATAATTCACAAAATCTTGGGGTTTTAAACATAACCCCTCATTACACCAGCATACACCCTAAGAGTAAGGTGTGCAATGGTCGTAGTTTAATTGGGTGGCTTGGCTAACATCGACCGAGTGATAATACACACTAACATTATCTTCTAACATATTTAATTTCATTCAAGCTTAAATTTTTTATTCTCATCTTGAGATTGGTCTAGGAAAAACCCTAGTCAAGCTACCTTCCTCCCATGTTCAGACAAATGGGATTCAAACAACACAACTCTACTGGTTGAGGCTATCGATTCTAATTTTTTTTATCAATTATACTTATTAATTACTATTTTTAATAACTAATTATAATGGTAAAATTATCCACCAAGTTTATAGTTTCCAATGGTTATATTGACCAAAGTCTTGCTGACCAATGAGCATATAACTGTTGAATCCCAATGGTCACATATCCCTTTATACCCTATAAATACCACATCAATATTTCACTGAAAATTATCTAAAATTCTACTAAATGTTATATTTTAATTTTTATAATATTTTTATTCATTTGATAATGTTTTGTTTTATTTTTATAAAATTTTCTATGGGAGCGATGACTCTAGATGATTTGGGAGACCCTTATTTTCCCAATTTATCTTTTCTGTTTAATATTTTTTGTCCATTTGTAATGTTTAGAATTTTAATTGGTTTCATATATGACTAATATAATTATCCTTATTAACAAAATTAAAATTTTTTGTTTCATTATTTTTTATACATTTAATATTATATTTAAGCAAAGTTATTCAGGGAAAAAATATAAGTTAAAAAGTCTGGGTTGTTACATTCTTCCCCCTTAAGAAATTTCATCCTTGAAATTTAAACTCACTCTCTTAGTTGAGAAAAGGTGAGGGTAATCTTATCTCATTGTATTATCAGGTTCCCACATCACTTATTCATATTTATGGCTCCTGTACAACAATTTGATGATGTGGGTAGTCTTATTGTGTAGAACCTTGTCTCTACAGTCCTAGATATCCACTGACTACTCTTCATTGGAGAGGCCATGTTCCAATTTTACCACCTCCTAATTTAGTACATGTTAGGGATCAGGTATGTACTTCCATAATAGTGATACCTAGAATACATCATGAAACTAAGCAATGCTTATTGGAAGTGCTAGCTGATAGGACACTACTCCTATGAGATCTAGTATTTCAAAGGGGCTAATGTACCTTGGGATAAGCTACCCATTTATTTCCAAATAACATGACTCTATTACATGGTCATATCCAAAGAAATATTTATCTAAAACATCAGACTCCAAATCCCTTAGACAGTTTCCAACATTTATGTTTTTCCAAATCTGAGCAGCCTTTATATGTTGTTGGATGAAATGAACCTTTTTTTTATTTCTTTCATAAGATCGAGCCTAAGTAGTTTTCTCTATCCAACTTCATCTCAACATATAGGAGTTCTAAATAGCTTAATATATAGAGATTAATATGGTTCCATTTGAATACTATATTGGATGCTCTTGTTGTAACAGTTTAAGATTTTCCAAATTATATCTTTTTCAATTAATTTAATATTTTTGATATTTTTCATTTCATGCAATGATGAATATATATTTTTCTATATGAAATCAATAATTTTGGCATGCATTATATGATTTTTTTTATCTTTTACTAATTGCAATACTTGGATTAAAGTTTAGTACATCAAATACTATATTTGGATTGTTTTACACACAATGTCGAGTTCCTTTGATACTTTGCGTAACATGCATGGCTGAGTTTTACTGAATTATAATATACTATTAATATTATTATTAAGATATTATTATATATAACACCTAGAAATTATAATCAAAGTTACAAGTAATATCAACTAAAATTTAGAAATATAATATACACATGTATATAAAATGATTATTTTGGTTATCAATTAGTACAAGTGAATTAAAGAAAAATTTGAAAATAAATAAATAATTTTTCTAAGAAAAATATTTTTCTATGTACAAACATAATTTTATCTTAATAAATTAAACAAAAAACTTTTGATTACTATTTTAAATAATATATATATAATATATTCAATAACCAGTTTTTATACTCATACAATAAATTTTATAGGTATACTATAAGAATGAAACAAATTTTATGAAGAAAAAGAAGTATTTTTTCTAAAAGGTATTTTACCACCTTTTAATGGAGAACCCATTTTAAATGTGATTTTGGAAACTTTTATGATTTTTATATAAAAAAATAAACTCCACTATTTAAATTGAAATATAAATTTTTTTGGGTGAGTTTTTGGTATTTTTTTAGAAGTTTCATTTTTTGATGAATAGTTAAAAAACATTTAATTTTAAGAAAAATATATTTTTTTCATCTAATTTATTTATATAGATAAATTATATTTTAATTTGGTTTTAAATTATGTATATAAATATTATAAATTAATTAATATAATTTAGTTTATTTTAACCAATTTCACATTGAGATTGGATATACAAACATTTCAAATTTTTGGACCCTTTCACTTTAAAAAACAATCATCTCATCCTATCTGCAGGATTAACATAAAATTAATTTATGAAACTTATATGATTAGAATTTGGAAGAATGGATTAAATATTTTGGATCAAAATAGTTTATAATGTATAATAAGGTCAAATTATTTTTGAGCAAAAATATTAGTGAATGTTATTAAAAATAATTATAATGATTAATGTAAAAATTAGTTTTCTTAATGATTAAAGATTACAAATAAGGTCTAAAATACCCTATAATTATGTAAAAAAAATCCATTGGATTGAAATATTTAGACTAATTACCCTATTATCTCTAATTTTATCAGTTATTTTATCCCCATTATGTAATAGATACCTCTCCATAGTGTTTACCTTTTTATATTTACAAGAATGCCACTCCTCCTCCATTATAAAAGAGAACTCACCCCTCACTTCCTCACACCTATATATCCACATTTTATCAGAACAAACCTGCCAAATAACCTAAAAAAATCCCTATGTTAATCCTAGAATCACCCCTTTTGGAATAAATCCAACCAAGGAAGCCCTTTTGTTAAAACTAATAGGAATTACCCAAATAAGAGGAAACATCCTTCCTCAATCTCCTTAGTTTTATTTTCATTATCCACCACATAAAATATTATTATGTGATTATTATATAATAAAATATGTATCCTAAATATATTGGTATGTTTTATTTTAAGGGCTTGAACTAAACTTACACAAAATTCCAAATAATTGGTAACAAAGCTTCCATTTCTGTGTACGGTGAACTGCAACCTTACAAAATGATGTTGTTTGCTTTTCCTTTACCACATCTCATGGTTGAGAAATATCATAAACACTATATTTTTATATGTTATATTTGATATTAATGATTTATTGTCACTTCTATAATTATTATATAAAATATACCTCAATGGTTTCCATTTAGTTTAAATATGATAACTTTATTTACGGACAAGTGGACTACCGCATCCTCAAAGCGATGTGATTCATTCACTTTTTAAATAGAATGTATTAAGAATGATTTTAGTGAAATTATATTATATATATGAATTAATAATGTAAATTTAATGATATTATATACATATATAAATATATACATATATGTCATTTAAATTCCTTCTTTCAATACATCAATATAACAAAAACATTATTCATGCTAACGTACAACCTACCGTCTCTTTGAACGGTGTATTCCATTTCTTATTTCTATATTTAAAAGATTATTATAAATAAAAATATAATGAATATGTAAGATATTTATATCATGTTTTACATTATTGAAATAATTAAATCCTGATATATGTAAGAGGACCAAGAATATAGAGTCAAAACATGTATGAAAAAAATGGATATTACCCAAAATGTAATATTAACATGTATTTTTTAATAAACGGGTAATATAATGATGTATACAAATTATATATTGCATTATATATAATAATATTTTTATTTAATATAATTATAATAAACTTTTATTTATTATATATGAGGGTTTAATGAGTATTATGAGAATCAAGACAAAATGTAAGTGTTTTCTTATCTCACTTTTATTTTAGTGAGACTTATGATTTATTCAACACTTATTTTTATTGTGTGGTGTATATAATGAACATGAGTGTATTATATGATTATTATAATTAAATATTTGGGTATGAACATATCTATTTTATGATCATCATTTCACGGGGTTCATACTTCCAAAGTTACCAAATCTGTTAAGTAATTTAGTCACAATTCGCATTCTGTGGGACACATGCCATGCTATGAAACTGTATTATTCTATGAGGTGTATACACTAACCTTGAAAATGTTATCTTATGAATTTAATTATTTCCATTATATTTTAAGCTTTATGTAATTACATTATCTTACATGGGAAGTGTGATTCATATTTACCAAGCGACAAGAGTTTATTGCAACAATCTCATCGTTTATCAGGATTGTTTATGATTATGATTTCATTGGTGAATTTTTATGATCCATATATAAAGAAAACTAATTAATTTTATTCCCCTATGTTTAATCATTATATATTCAAGTGTTATTACAATTTTTCTACTCTTTGGTACTTAATATAATTAAGAAAATGTTTTCATAAAATTTGACTTTATCCTCCTCTTCGGTCGGAAGTTTTTGTTCCTTCAAAATCATGTTTTGTAAAAATTCTTTTTGAAAATTTTATAATATTTTCCTATGATATTTGAAAGAATTTTTCAAATATTATTTAACTTTTAATGAAAATTTATTTTTTAAAAGGATTCTTCTTGATGTTTTCCAATCGAGGAACTTTTTTAAAATTTTTACGGCACAAAAGGAATGTTTGGAATATATGGATTTATCCTCCATAATGACCATCATTCCTTTGAAGGTTCATTTTAATGTTTAAAATATTTCATTTAAGATTTTTTTTCCTAATATTAGGGACATTCATTATTTTTAAAGATATTTTAATGAAAAATGTTTTTAAAAAAATGTTTTATGTTTAAAAAAAGTTTTTAAATGATTTTCATAGATCCCTTTATATATTTTCAAGTAAAAAGGTTTTAAAAATGTTTTAATGATTATTTAATATGTTTTTATGAAAATAACATTTTCAAATAATTTTCAAGTTTATTTTATAAGTTTTTATGGAGAGAGATTTCAATATGTTTCTAAGCTTCCATTATAAGTTTTCAAAGCCATTTAAAAAAAATGTTTTTAAAATGATTTCGTTTTTAAATAGTTTTTTCAAAGAGGAAAGTATATTTTCCTCAAGAAAATTTTTAAATGATTTTTCATGATTCCTTTATATGTTTTCAATTTGATTTTACAAAAATGGATTATTAAAATGTTATATGTTTTAAAATTTTATGTTATAAGTGATATTTCATAATCTTTAACCATATAAGAAAATACTCTTGGTTATAGTTTATGAATTACATGGTTTATGATCCTAGGAAACCATTCGTATTATTTCTATAAATGTTTTTTATCTTTATGGATTGATATTTATGAAAAAAAATTATATTCAATGTGTTATACCATGATAAATTCTTATGAAACCTTATTTATTTCATGGTTTATTATTGGACTAAATAATTATGAATCTTATATATTATACATAGGTTATGATATTATTAAATTTTTATGATACCCATTTCATTTAATTATTTACGATATGATGTTTATGAAACCTATCACTTTTTATGGGTCATGATATGATTAATGTTTTATTATATTTTGGCAAATATATGTATGATTTTATTTTGTGATGGGAATGACCTTTATCTCCCTTTAATGAATTGGGTAAAGATTTTTATTTTATGAGATAATGTTATGAAATAGGTCAATGATATTGATCTACAAGGGGAATCATGTGTGCCCTGATCCAAAATGGGAAATAGATGTGTCCTGATCAACTATGGGAAATTGGTGTATCCTAATCTACTACAGAAAATAGGTGTCTCCTGATCCACTATAGGAAACATGTGTTTTATAATAAAAAAATGGAAAACAAGTATATCTTGATCCACTATGATGATGGTATTTCTAGTTGAACTAGACACATGAAATGGATTTCTATAGTTATAATGTTGACACAATTATACGACATGAGCTTATTGTTCATGATTGAATTATAATAATTACTCACCTATATGATTCATGTCTTATGAACTTATAATATTTAGGTCATGACTCTAGACTACGATCTTGATATGTAGGGTATGATTTTCTAATGTTAAGATAATTATCTCATACACTTATTGTAATTTTATTCTTATATACATCCCTTGTTTACCGTTAATAAGAATATGAGATCACCCATTTCTTAGGTTTCTTTTCCCCTAGTTATGAAGACAATGTTTAAGTAGAAATACTCAAGGGGAAGATCTTTGTGCAAAAAATTAAAGATCTTTCACTATGTTAGAATGTTTTGTTCCTTGCTTCCAAACACACTAATATAATATGATCCCCATGAATTTATTTTTCTAATGTGATGAATATTCATCCAAAATGATGTAATACGCATGTATGTTAGGCCTGTGTCATTATAGTTGGTATTAAAGGAATGGTTTGGTCAACCTTTGGAAACTAGGATGAGAAAAATTTAGTGATACACCTAGGAATATTTATAAGGATATATATCATGATATATCTAAGTCTAATCCTATGGTTTTATAGATTTAAAAGTAGGTTTAATTATTTAGGCATCCAATAAGTAAATTTTCATGATTATGTGTTTTTGTTTATGATAAGTGTTTCTCTCTATATTCTTTATGGTTTTGTCAATAAATGGAAGTAGAAGGAACATGGTTATCATTAAATGTATAACATGTGGAATGTATAGAAATTATGAAAAATGATTTCTTAAGTGGAAATATCATAAAGATAGTTAGGAAGGTGATTTGAGCATTGGATACACTACTGAAGATAATAGGACTGAAAATGACTTGTGAAAGGTACGTTATATTATAATAGTATTTTTTATATTCAACGTAAGAACCATGATCAGATAGAGTTTGAGGAACCTTAAGACATGATGAATATTTCATATTTTAATAAAAGGGGTATTATAGAATAATATGATTAATTCTGAGTAATGGTTTAATATAATGTTTGATTATTAGAGTGTATATACCTTAGAATACAATGATTATATTACACAAATAAGTAAATATATAAGTATTTGTAGTATAATATTTTTATTAAGGATTTTAAAAAAATATTTTTAATGGTGTTGAATACATAGACATGTAATTTAATATAAATTTTATATTTTTATTTAGGTAAGGTAACACTAAATGTGTTCTAGATATTAGGTAAATTGTGTTTGGCTTGGATAAATAGATGATTGACTTGGAAAAAGTAAATTGGGTTGTATTAATGACCTTTGAACTGATAAAGGATTTGATGAAAAATTGTTCTATGTTATCCTAGATGAATTATATATATATATTTTTATTTAAGTAATATATCCAATAATCATTAGTATTATAATGAATTCATGTTTTCAATAACGTTTTATGGTAATTAAAGTTATTTCTATGTTTCAAGAGAAAACACGATGAAGGTATTCACATGTTTGGTATGTTACAACCAAGAGATACATTATGATATATAGGGGATCAATGCTAAGATGTTTTTGAGAAATTTAGTTACCTTATTTCTAATGTTTTGGATATTTATCATTCATAAGGGTTATAAGGTTAACCATTTATGAAGTGTTTAATTTAAAATTATGATGAAGTTTGTGACATTAATGTATTATCTCATCATATGAGGATTTATGAATATTATATAACTTGTTCTAACCCATTTTTGTTGATGGTAACCGAAGATATATTGTATGAATTATCATGGATCTCATGACCAATTAGTTTTCTTGGACTGAAAAATTCACCCTCCTTTTTTGAAGTAAGCGGGGAAGTGGAAATTGGTCAATCTACAACGAAAGGATGAGATTTTTCTTATGAATAGGAATGAAATAAAGAAAGTACATATTTTTATATAAAAATAATTTAACTTTATGAAAAGGTTATTGAAATAATATTTTGTCCTATTATCACCATTTTTGATGATATCAATGACCGCTTTCACGCTTCTTCATTTTATGGTTTTGAGATTTTTAACTTTCTCTGGATCAAAGACTTTCTTATGATCACTGATATTTATCAACATCTAAGATAATTTTCAATTTAAATGAGGTTCATGTTTCCACATCCCATCTATCTTCTCCTATGTGGAAACCTAGTTACAAGTTACATTGGGTAACCATTATATTTCCAACTTTCCTTTTTTTAAAGGATGTTTTAGTATACATTTGTATGACGTGGGTTTATAAGAAATTAAAATTCAAGTATTAGACCATTGATAACCCATAAGAATTTGAGGTAATTTTTTTACATGGGGAAGAATGTAACACCATGTGATTTTTTGAATTATTTTTTCCAAATTAATTTAATCTTTATGATATTTTTCATTTCATGCAACACATAATATAGATTTTTTCTATATGAAGGAACAATGTTTGGCTTGAATTATACACAACACCAAGTTAATTTTGTGATACAAAAAATAATTATATAAAATTTAAATACCCAAAACACTATGTTTAGCTTGTTTTACACACAATGATGAGTTCCATCGATATTTTGCGCAACACTTAAGGAAAGGTTTTACCAAACTAAAATATACTATCAATATTATTATTAAATATTTTTATAGCTACCACCTAGAAATTGGATTCCAAGTTATGAATAAGATTAAATAAATTATGAAAATATGATTTAAAAATGTATAGAAAAATGATCCATTAGTAATAAATTAGTATAAGTGAATGAAAGAACTATTTGAAAATAAATAAATTACTTTTCTAAGAAAACTATTTTTCTATGTACATTTTTTTATCTCAATAAATTAAAAGAAGATATTTAGAATAATGTTTTTAATTAAATTTATATATTATATTTTCAACCAATATTTTTGATACTCATCCAATAGATTTTATAGCTATAACATAAGTATAAATAAAATTTTATGAATAAAATAAGTATTTTTCTAAAAGGTAATTCTACCAAATTTTAATGGAGAACATATTCCAAATAATATTTTGTCACTTTTATAATTTTTTCAAAAAAAATAAAATTCATTTTTTAATAGGTATATCAAACTTTTCTTTCGTTGACTTCTCATTATTTTTCTAAGAAGTTTTATTTTTTGATGAATAGTGATAAGACATTAAATTTTAATTGAAAACTACTTTTGTGTATAATTTATTTTTATAGTTAAATAATATTTTAAGTTTTTTTAAGTGTAATTAGATCAATTATATATAAATTAATTAAATATATGTCACTGGAAGAAATTTTACCTTGAAATTGGATAAATTAATTTTAACCTTTTGGACATTATCTAATAAAAAACCCATCATCTCATCCTATTAGTGGGATTAAAAGTAAACTAATTTCATAACTTATGATTATAATTTTGAAAAAATAGATTCTATTTTTGGAATAAAAATAATTTATAATTTATTATATGGTAAACATAGTTTTTAATAAAAAATATCAGTGAAATTAATTAAAATTAATTACACCAATTTAGGTAAAAATTAATTTACTTAGTGATTGAACCTTAAAATAAAGGCACTAAATACCCTATAAACATGTCCAAAATCCATTTTATAGAAATATTTAGACCAATTCCTCTATTTTATGTAGGTTTATCAATTAATGGATTCCTATAATGTAAGAGAGACCTCTTAATATTGTTTAACTTTTTATATTTACAAGAATTACACTCCTCTATTATAAAAGGGTACTCACCAGCACACCTTATCATACCTATCAATCCACTTTGGATCCAAAAAAACTTATCCAAATATCATCTAAAAATATCTACCTTCATCCTAGAATCCTCTTTTTTTTTATAAAGAGAATCAAGGATTCCCTTCAGTGCAATCCAAGAGGAGTTACCCAAAGAATAAGTGACATCCTTCCTCAATCTCTTTAGTTTTATTTTCATTATCCACAACCTATAATATTATTATTAAAAGATTATATAACAACCTAATTATAATAAATATACTAATATGTTTTAAATTATAATTTTTAAACCTATAATTACAGACACTCCCATCTAATTGGTAACAAACTTATTGTTTTTGTGTACGTCGAACTACTGCCTCAAAAAATGATGTTGTTTGTTTTTCGTTTACCACCTCTCATTGTTTTGAATTATTAAAAAACCTATATTTTTATATATTATATACAATATTTATGATTTATTTATATTTATTTAATTATTATATAAAACATACCTTCATTTTTTTCATTTTTTGTAAATGCGATAACTTTGTTAGGGGACGTATGGACTACTGCCTCATTAAAGTGATACAATTCATTCACACTTTACTTGAAATGTATTAAGGATGGGTTTAGTGAAATTATATTATATATATGATTTATTAAAGAAACTATAATATATATATATATAAATATATATATAATTATATGTCATTTACTTTGTTTCTTTCAATAGATAATATGACGGAAACAACATTCATGCCTATGTACGACCTACCGTCTCAATGAAAGGTGTATTACATTTCATATTTATATATTTTATAGATTATTATAAATTAATATATAATGAATATATATTTTATATATATCATGTTTTACATTTATTAAATATGATAATCATGGTCTATGTACGTTGACCAAGAATTACTTGTCCAAACATGTATGAAAAACAATACAGATATGACCCAAAATGTAACAATAACATGAAGTGTTTAATAAATTAGTAATAAAATTACATAAAAAATAATATATGGTATTAAATATAATAATATTTTTCTTTAATATATTTATAATTAAATTATATTTATTATACAAGAAGGTTTTATGAGTATGACTAGAATCAAGACCTAAGGTAGGCTTTTTCTCGTCTCGCTTTTATTTATGTGTGACTTATGATTTATTCACCACATATTTTTGTTGTGTAGTGTATATAATTAAATTTAGTGAATTATCTGATTATTATAATTAAATTTATCAGTATTTAAATATAAATTTTATGATATTTCTTTCACAGGGTTCAGGTTTCAAAAGATACCAAATTGGTAATGTAATTTTGTCTCAATTCGCCTTCTTTGGGACACATGCCATGCAATGAACCTATATTATTCTATGATATGTATAAGATGAACTTTGATATATTATATCATAAATTTATTTATTTATATGATATTTTTATCATCATCTAATATAATTTTCTAACATGGGAAGTATGAATCAAAGTTACCATGTGGTAAGAGTTTATTACAAAAATCTTATCATATTATAGGATTGCTTATGATTATGCTTTCATTGATTAAACATTTTGATACATGTTTTAATAAAAATCAATAATTTTATTCCCCAATGTTTATTAATTCTATATTTAGATTTTGGTACAATATTCTTACTCATTTTCATTTAAATTAATTAAGAAAGTGCTTTTGAGAAAATCTGACTTTATCTCCCTCTATGGTTGGAAGGCTGTGTTCCTTCAAAAGAATGTTTTATAAAAATGTTTTATAAAATTATCTAATATTTTCATATGATATTTAAAAGACATTATAACCATGTTTTATTTTTTAAATAATATTTTTTAGATAAAGTATTCTTATTTTCATTTTCCAATAAAGGCACTTTTCAGAAATTTTTAAAGCACAAAAGGAATGTTCTGTATGTATATATTTTTCTGCCATCATGACCATACTTCCATTGAAGCATAAATTTCATGTTTAAAATTTTTATTTTTAAGAAAAATGTTTTTCCATATATTTTGGGCATTCATTATTTTTAATGTTTTTTGGAAATTTGTTTTCCAAAAAAATGTTTTATATTTAAAAAAAGTGTTTTAAATTATTTTAAATGATCCCCTTATATGTTTTCAAAGATTTTTTTTTTCAAAAAGTTTAAAATATTATTCTATATGAGTACAATAAAAATGTTTTCAAACCTTTTTATATGTTTTCAAGGAAATTTTTTTTGAAGATGTTTTCAATTTTTCTTTATATGTTTTTGAAGATTTTTTCAAGGAAAACAATTTTCAAAATTATTTGTATTTTAAAGAGAATTTTTCAAAGTGGAAAGTATATTTTCCTCAAGAAATGTTTTAAATGATCCTTTCCTGATTCCTGTATATGTTTTGAAGTGGTTTCAGTGAAAAGGATATGAAAAATGTTATCATTTTTAAAAAGCGATGTACCAAGTGAACTTTCAGAATACCTTTCCAACTAAGATAAAACTATGGGTTATAGTTTATGCTTTACTAGGGATGTGATCCAAGTAAACCATTCAAATTATTTACCTGAATGGTTTATGTTTTTATGGATTGATGTTCATGAAACCCGTGTCTCTTTAATGAGTTTTACCATGAAAAATTCTTATAAAACCCACTTCTTTTCTCGTGTTATTATAAAATTAAATGATTAAGAAACCTACCTATTTTTCATAGGGTTTGATATTATTAAATTTTTTGTGATACACTTTTACTTTAATGGGTTATGATATTATTTTTATGAAACCTATCTCTTTTTATGGGTCACTATATGATGTAACATTGGTTATCTTGTGGCCCTTGTATGTATGATTTTATTATGTGACGGTTGAGACCTATATATCCCTCTAATTCATTGGGAAATGATTTATATCTCATGAGATAATATATTCTAATAAGTTTATGAGCTTGATCCAAAAGGAAAAAAAGGTGTGTATTGATCCAAACATGGGAAATAAGTGTGTCCTAATCCAAAATGGGACACAAGTGTGTACTGACCCACTATGGGAAATAGGTGTGTTGTGATCCAAAATGGGAAACATGTGTGTCCTGATACACTATGGGAAACTGGTGTGTCTTGATCCCAAAAGGGGAAATTGGTGTGTCCATATCCATTATATTTATGGTATTTGTAGTTAATCTTGACACATAAATGAGTTTTCTATTGTTATAATTAATCCAAACTTATATGACTTGATATTGTGGTTCATGGTTGATTTATAATGATTTATCACCCTTATGATTTTTTTCTTATAAATTTATAATCTATATATAATGGATCTTAATTAGGATCTTGATATGTAGAGTATAATCTTCTAATGTTAAGATCATCTTTTCATACCCTTATTCTCATGTTATTCTTACATTACTCTATTTTTTACCCTTACTGAGCATATGATATCACCCCTTTCTTGTGTTTATTTTCCACTATTTAGGGAGAAAGGTTTTAAGAATAATTTATAAATGGAATGATGTTTTTGGGAGATATTAAATATCTTTCACTAAGTTAGATGATTTTGTTCCATGTTTCCAAAGATAATAAACTATTATTATCCTCTGGAATGTATTTTGGTAATGTGCTTAATATTCATCTAAAATGATTTAATATACTTTTATGTTAATCCTTTGTATCTTGAGTCATTTTATGAGAAATAAACTAATGTGATCTCTTGATTCCCATCCTCCTTGAGATTCAATTGTGCGTGTTCTCAGTATGTCCTCAAGTGTATGAATAGTCCTTTAAAATTGACCGTATGTCTGGGAGAGATAGGCCACAATGAAATTCAATTTTGTACTCAAATAATATGGAATTCATCTCTAAAAATTAAATTCATATAAGGACCCAGCCTTAAACATTACATAATCTTGAATTAAGTTAATAATTCACATTGAGGATATTTTCAGGTTTAGAGCTTTAGAGAATTATGCCATAACTTATACATAACAAATTTATTATTACAAAGTATACACTTCTACTAACTATCCATTTTCATTCATAAAACAAAAAATTTTAAAAAAAGGACATGGTTTCGTTTCATGCTTAAACATCACAAATTTTCCTTTATCCCATCCTTAACTCTATTAGCCTATAAATCCTATGAAAAACATTTCAAAACATGGGATGATCATAAAAATATTAGTAAGGGATACACAAATAAGAAAAACTATTAGTTTTTCAAAAAAGCATGTAAACCATGAATAATTTATCATAAGTAATAATTTTTACCTTTATGAAGTAGCAAATACTATTTAATTAACAAAATATCACTGATTACCCCTTTGTAACCAAAAGATTACCATAAAACCCATAGAAAGCACACATAACATATAAAAGGTAAACTTGGGAAATAATCATTCTTAAATGGAATAACCATATAGTCGACTTCCACAAATAATTCTTACAAATGGAATAGTCATACGAACAATTTCAATACCCATTAAATTGGAGGTTATAAAATAACCACCAGTCCTTGGTTTATCATCGAACCACCCATTAGTTGGTTTATCATGTAACCACCTATCAAATGTTCAAGTACCATTATATAATCATAGAAGATTTTAAATATCTACATTTCAATCATAAAATTTCATTTTCAATAAAAATAAACAATTTAAAGATATTGAAATAGTAAAACAACTTTCAAAACCATTTTTAATACCAAAATATGTAAAAAGGGTATATGGTATTTATTTTCCATTTAAAAACATCACAGCTTGTTAAGTAATCCAAATATCAAATAATGCTCACGGTGGTGGAAAGGTAGTTGTCACTACATATGTTAAAAAACATTCATTTTTTCATTTAGTAAAACACATCATAGAAAAAATATTACCTTTGAATGAAAGTAAAATTCAAAGGGGTTTATTATACACTGTGTAAAAGAAGAAGGTCTATATTATCAAAACATGCCCCAATGAAAGGATATTGAGACGAAGTCCCTTACCTCGTGTCCAACTTGACTTGATCATTATTTAATTTCATAAATAATAAAATTAAGTTAATTTATACATGATTCAGAACCTTTTTCATGTTTATTATTCCTTTTATATCACTTATCACCTTGCTATAATAGTCATATAATTATTCAAGTTCACATCGGTCGTTTTGTTGATGTTCGGTACTTGAGAGTCAAAAATGAACTTGTAATAATTAAAAATTGTCCATGTGGTCAAAAGTACATGATATACATAATGATATTCAAGATTAAGATATCATATATATCATATATATCCAGTATATATGTATTTATAATTGTCCATTGCATTTTGATATAATAAATGAAATGCACCGTTCATGGAGACGTTAAGCTGTACGTACGCATGAATGCTACTTTCATTTTTTTTCAAATTTAAAGGAATGAAAAATAAACAATAAGTAGGTATATTATAATTAAAATATAATATATATGTTATATATGTTACATAAGATCATTAATTCCATCCTTTATACATTCCATGAATAGCATGAACGAGTTATATCACTTTGAGGGGGCGGTAGTCCGCACTTCCTCAAATGAAATTATTGTATTTATAAAACATGAAAAGAATAAAGGTATATAATAAATGAGAATTAAAGAAGCATATAGATAAAATAAATATCATAAATATCATATATAATTATAGTGACATCATAATGGCCACCATAAAAGGTGGTAGGATAAGATTGAACAATCATCATTTCATTAGGTAGTAGTTCATCGTTCGCAGAAACAGTATGTTCTATACCCATTAGACGGAGGTGTGTATAAGTTTAGCTTTAATAATTATAATAAAAAAACCTAGTATAATTATGATACTATTGTTTTTTTATAAAAAAATAATAATAAGATCATAGGGATTGGATAAGGAAAAATAATGGAATGGAACTTGAGAGAAGAAGATACCTCATATTGGGTAACTTATTTTGATTTGAGCCAAAGGTCTCTATTTAATTGCCTTTTTCCTTGGGTAAGTCTTATACGAAGAAGGTAGGAATGTTGGGAGATTATTGGAGAAGATTATGAATGAGTTAAGAGGCTTTAGAGACATGAGTAATGGGCTAGAGGTGGTGTCCTTTTACAAGAGGGAGGAGGGGCACTTTAGGAAAGTTTGTAAGTATTATTTTATTATTAGTTTATTTTTAAATTATAATAACACAAAAATGATATATCTCAAAGTTCATATGATTATGGGTCATAATAATCTCTTCCAATGGGTTTTAGACAAGTTCAAATCATAAATTTAACCTTATATTTTAGATTTAACCTTTATTAAACTAATTTACTTTTACCATGTCTTCTTGTATATTCATAATATATGGTTACCATAGTTACTATAAAATTCCAAGAAACCCAAAAATGGACCATTAATGAAAATTTTAACATCATATATTTCATTTTTACAAATATTATATTTTTAGTACTATTATATCATTTTATAAAATATTAATTGATTTAAAAACTCATTTATGTCAATTTTTATACTATTCATATTATGACTTTTTAAAAACCCAAAAAAACTTTATTATTTCAAAAAAACTTCATTAATTAAAATATAACAAGGAATAATCATCCCTAAAATTTTTGGATGGCATAAAAAGTTTCAAAATAAATTTATTTGAATATTTATAATCTCATTTATTTAAATCATTCATTAATAAGGTAATCACTACATCATCACTGTATCATAAATAAATTTATTTATTTATTGTATAAAAATTATAAATAAAATACCATGATGTATGAAATAGTTTTAGATTTATAATTACTATTTATAGTTGAATATATCACTTATATAATGCCATATTTTGTTAGTAAAGATATATGTTTATGTTACATTTTCCTTAACTTTAAATTAAAAGTAATTAAATGTCATTTTAACACACAAGTGGCTCCATGGGGTCCTTAAATAGACCCAAGGATGAATATGGATAGAAATATCTCATATAATAGGTCTAGGACATTCTTTAGGGTAATTTAATATTATTATAATATTATTTTTTACCCTTATTTACCAGATTTACCCTTTAGCCATGGTAAATAAAATACTTACTGAAATTACTATTCATAATGTCTAAAAATAAAAGTTACCTATTTAAACAATTTGAACCTCATGATTCAAAATATTAAATCCATTTTTCCAGATTCAAAACACAGAAGTTGAAGAAATTAATTTAAAATTAATTCCCATGGTCAAAACCAAAAAACGTGTTTTTAAGAACTAAAAACTACCAAAATATTGACATGTGTTTATGTCCAATTTCAAAGTGAAATTACTTATAATGAACAAAATTGGATTAAATTATAAAAATATAATATAATTACACATTAAAATAAATTAAAATGATAATAAAATCATATAAATAAATTCAATGAAAAGACAGTTTTGACTTAAAATGCAATATTTTTCACAATTCATTAAAAAAATGAACTTTATCAGAAAAATACCAAAAATTTAACCAAAGTAAATTTTGATGACCCACTTCTAAATTAGAAGTTTATTTTGTCAAATAAGTCATATAAAATTGAAAAAAACTAGATTTAAAAATGATTCTCCATCAAAAGGTGTTAAGAATACATTTTAAAAATATTAGAGTATTTATGCTTAAAATTGGATTCATTCTCATTTTAAGACTCTCAATATTACTAGATAAATGTAAATACATTTAAATAAAATGTTTAATCATAATATGGTTAGTTTTGTTCATTCCCTCCAATACAACAGCTAGGTGTTAACTACCATTTAAATTAATAATATTATATTATTATTATTTTTCACATTATGACTTAGCCTTGTGTGAAACATAATATTTTTGAGAAACCCACTATTTTGTATTAGTTATGCTATCAAAAATAGAATCCACTTTAAAGTAAAATTAACATTTAATTCACAAATATTAATAAATATAAAAATTTCATATTCTTTATTTACCTAAGATGTTACAATGCGAACCTTGGATAATGATAAAAAATGATTGAAAGTGGATCTGCATACAACATTACCACTTTATCTATGTAAATATTTGAATAATGACCAAGAGTGATATCTTCTTAAATAGTGATTAAATGAGCAGTTTAGGTTAGTTGATCCACTATAATCCATATCACATTGTTTTCATGGGATGTTCTTGGGACACTAGTGTTGAAGTCTTGAGTGATATTATCCCACTTCCAAGTTGGTATAAGTAGTGTTTGGAATTCCTATTTATAAATTTATTACTCTACTTTCACTTGATAAATTACTAAGAACCTTGCAGTGTATTAAAAAATCTCCCTTTTCATATTATCCCACCAATAATGATTATAAAGTTTTCTATAAATTTTAGTGCATCCAATATGTATAGGTAATTTAGACCTATGATATTCATCCATCAGTTCCTACTTTATCTCTGGTGTGAATCAATCATATAACCATGTATGAAATTTAAATATACCTTCTTGATCAATATTAAACTCAGAAAACCTTCCATTCTTCACAACCTATATCTTCTATGGTACCAAAGGATTATCTATTTGAGATTTTGTGTTATTTTCTAATAATGATGGTTGAGAAATCTTTTGGTAATGGTTTGATGATTTACCATCCCTTAGGATTCCCATGGAAAATTTCACTAGGTTTATAATCAAAGGATCTCCTTGAATCCTTATCATTTCTAGAACAATAGGTTCTTTCCTACTTAATGCATCATCAACATTGTTTTCTATTCAAGGGTAATAATGAATTTAAAAATCATATTATTTAATAATTTCTAGAAATATCCTTTTTCTCATATTCAATTATTTTTGTGTAAAAATATAATTCAAACTTTGGAGGTCTGTGTATACATTACATTTATCCCCATAAAGATAGTGCCTCTATTTTTTTATATGAAAACCAACCACATCTCACTCAAGATCATGCATAATAGAATTTTACTTATGAATATTTAACTATAGATATTCATAAGGAATCACCTGGTATTTTTTCATGAGGATGAACCCAATGACTTTCAGAGATGAATCACTATAAATAAAAAATTATTCTCTACAAAGGATAGAGTTAGCATAGGCGTAGTAACCAATCTCTTCTCCAGTTCTGGGAAACATTATTCACACTCCCTTGTCTAGATAAACTTTTCCCATTTTTGAGTTAAGTTTGTTAGTAGATTATAAATTTGTGAAAGGGTTTTAATAAAAATCCTATAATATATTCATAAGATAAGAAAACTATGAATCTCAGTTACCATTGTAGGATGAGGCCACTCCTATATTGATTTTTCATTATAAGGTTATGTGATATTCCTTAATTGGTTATAATGTTCCCCAAGAATGCAATGTTTTGTAATTAGACTTCACATTTGATGAATTTTCCAAATAGATTATCCTTACTTGATGTTCCTAATATAATTGTTAGATTATCCCCATGCCACTCTTGAATTTTTAAATGTATTAGAATATGATCAATAAAAACTACCACAAATTTATCAAGGAATTCCTTTGAGACTATATTAATAAAATGCATAAATATACCAGGAGAATTGGTCAAGTTGAAGGGAATAAATACAAAGTCATAAGGCCCATATTTTATTCAAAATATAGTCATTAGAATAAAATCTTTCTTCACCCTCAATTGATGATACCCATATCAAAGGTCAATCTTAGAGAAGAATTAAGCCCTATGAAGCTGATAAAATAAATCATCAATCCTTGGGAGAGGTTAATTATTCTTCATTGTAATAATGTTAAGTTATCTATAATCAATTCATATCCTCATTGATCCATCCTCTTCTTCACAAAGATAATAGGTTCTCCCCAAGGATACAAACTTGGTCAGATAAATCCATTCTCCAAAAGATCATGAAGTTTTTTCTTTAATTCATTTAACTCCATACTTTGCATTTTATATGTGGTATATGACATCAGATTGAATTCAGGTGTGATATCAGTGGAGAAATCTATCTCTCTTTCCAGGGGAGGTCTAGATTACTCTTTAGAAAATATGTCAATTTATTCATGAATGATGGGGATATTCTGTGTCTTTATACATTCATTTCCTTACCCATATTTACTGATCATACCCATAGAAAATGACATGGGAGGTGATTCTAGAAAAATAACTAGTTTGGATATCTTTCCTTAGAAAATGAAAGTAGGTTGTATATTCAATACTACTGAAATTTCATTGCTTCTATAGTTGATCCAAGATTTATAGTTTGAGACCCAGTCCATCCCCAGTATAGAGTTAAATTCCAACAATAGAATGACTACTAAATTTTCTATGAGATTGTAATATAGAATGTTAATACTATAGTTTCAATACACTATTGATTCAAGGATAATCCCTATAGGAGTCTTTAATGGTAAATATACTTCAATAATTTTACAAACTGATTCTATATTCCTTTAAAACATGGATGAAATAAAGGAATGTGTAAAACCAGAATCAACCAAAGTACTTTCTAGATTCGAGAGAATGAAGAGTGTACCTACCACCACATCATTAGGAGTTTGTGCTTAAGTTGTTATGATAGAAAGTTCTCCATATTTCTACCTTGGACTATGCTAAGGTTTATAGGGATTCCCCTCCATTATATTCTAATTTGGAAATTGATTATAAAATTTACCTAGATTTCCACACATGAGGAATTGATCTTATGGCTGGGCCTAAACCATATTCCCTTTTTTGTTAGTGTTATAATGTCGAAGATTCACCTCACCACAATATTTAACTGATATATTCTCATATTTTCCTTACTTATAAAAAATTTCCATTACCAAGAAAGAAATTCTCTAAATTCTTCTTCCCACATTTTGTTCATGTGGGAAGTTGCACTTTTTTCTTCCTATTCTGATATCAAATTTGTTCCCTATGTTTGGATCCATTGTTTTCATCTTTTCATTCAATATATGTAACCATTGTGTCTTTACAAACTCTAATTCAACCATTATATAAAATTCACTATCTACTCATATCTTTTATAGTCTCAATTTTCTATATTTTTCTATAGATGGGGTCTTAGTTTCATGAAGAATCAATTAACCTTTCCCTTAGGATCCATAACAAAGCTAGAGGTGTGTCGATCAAGTCTGGTAAAGTTAATCTCATGGATCCCTACTGATTCATATTCCTTCTACTTTATCTCTATGATTCCTTCTATATTTTCATTCAAATAGGATGGTGGAAATATTTATTGAAAATAATCTCCTTAACTCTTCTAACTCTATAGCATCAATACACCTTATTAGCTTTGTGTTTTTAATTATTGTTCACCACTAATCAAATTATCCTTCTAAGTGGTATACCACAAGTGAGAATTTCTCATTCTCTAAAAATGGAGTACATAAGTGATCATTTCTATAGATCTTATCTATTTTTCAAAAATAAATGTGTTGATAGATCCACTGAAAGAAGGATTCCATTGGCGCATAAAGGAATCAAAATATTGTTGTTCCCTTCAACTTGAATACTCTCTATCAACTTGATTCAAGTTATTGTTTGTAACTCAAGATAGTTAATTCATCATCATTATGAAGTTTTCCAATCCATTATCCATTGAAACTCCATCAATGAATCATTTGTTGCACCCATCATTTATATGGTTTCTTCCTTTCTCCCACTATTTCTATGAAAGAAGAAAAACGTATTGAGAAACATGTTACTTTTAAAAATAATATATATCTAAAGGGATCTTAACACTTAAAAAATAATTCATAAATATGTTACTGATTTACTCTAATAAAAATTATATTTTATATAAATCCTTCATAATGATTCATAAAAATCATGTGATTAACCGGACATATCTCCCAAGAGTGAACACCATGTGTATAGAAAGGCATGTTTTCATGCATGAGTTACTAATTGAGTGTAGCTCAATGAAGTGTTTTTGGTTATTACCCTAGGTAAATCCATGCTAAAGCCACATCCACATATAGTACCCATACAAGGATGTATTTAATTATAAATTACTTGTATAATAATAAAAAAAATTCCAGGCCATTTTAACATATTTAGACATGCCCCTAAGATTCTTTATAACGTTTTAAAATACTAATTTATAGAAGTAACTAAACCTTTGATACCTACCATGGAATCCTGCCTTTTTATTATACAACTTTTCAATACATTTTACAAACCGATGTTCTTTTAAAGTTAGGTTTTGTGGAAATAAGTTACATAATAAATGAAAACATAAAACATTCTTCTAAAACCACCTAAATAAACATATTAATTGGTTAACCATAGTTTACATTTATTGAATCTCATATCCTGGAGACATGCATCAAAGTAAAGGGGTGAGCATGAATCCTAGTACAAGAATAATTAAGGGAGATATATAACATGTGATCTTGAGACATATCGATAAAAACATGAGGCATAATGATAAGGAAAGAGAAAGAGGCATATCATAATGTCGGTCGGAGTAGTTTACTCAAGCGAGGAGGGGTGAATTGAGTAACTATAAAAATTTCTGTTACAAAAAATATTATTTTAAAAGAAATGGTTTTCCCAAAAAATAGATACAACCTAGTTAATCAAGGTTATACTGTTATAAGAGTTTGAATGTTTAAACATCTTCTTAGAAGATTGATTAATTCTCAGTAATTTTAATATGTATTATTAATATTAATTTTTAAGTTATCCAACTAAAACAAACCAGTTATAACTTCTTTCCAAGACTAACTATCAAAGTGAAATTAGAGTTTTCTAGATTATGCGATAAAGCAGTAAAATAGAGAAGAATAAATTAAATAGCACAACTGATATAAGACAAGTGGTTCAGTCTCAAGCCGAGACTTAATCCACTCCACTTGGTGATCACCTTCCACCAAGAATTTTATATAAATAAACTTTGATCCACACCCAGGATCAGGGTTAACCATAGTACATAGACTTTCCAGGTCACACAGGGACCTCTTCCACAGTTTTCGTGGGTAAAAAAAAAACAATAACCAGGCCACATAGGGACCTCTTCCACAATTTTCGTGGGTAAATAGAAATAGAGAGTTTGGTTCAAGGATTTAGAAATCCTTCAGTTTAGAACAGGAGTCAGTGTGTGTGTGGAATATATAGATTACACACACTGATCAAAAGGTAAGTGAAAGAATCACTAAGAGAGAGTAGATGTAAGTTTAGAATTCTCTAATGATTTGAAGTGCAGCTATGGACTCCTTCAATTTAGCATAAATGCTTCTGAGTCCTTCTATATTTTTTGTCTTGAAAAATAGAGTGTCGCAATTCAGCTTGTGTTCTCCATGAGCTTTTATAATGTGAATATATTCTCTGGATTATAGTGTACTTCATATGTTCTCCAGCAGAGTCGAATTACATGCATGTGAAAATGTTTTCTTTGAAAATCTTGAAAAAATGTTCTTCGTGTTCATGCTCACACGCTTGTATTTTGTTCAGTATTGAACTCTCTTGTCATTGTGCACTCTTCACTCTTTATCTTAAAATGCATGTGTTTTAGCCGATAGGTTCCATGTGTTTCATGCCTTGTACCTCGTACTATGTCTACAAAGAAACATTAATTATGTTAGTGCATTAAAGACATAAAATATGACCGTTAAGAATTAAATTAAAAGATGAAAAAATAGTTTAAGAAACGGTGTCACAGTATGTTATGAAAACGGTGTCTTCTTCATGGTGTCTGAGTGTAACAGTCTGAGTGTCACGGTCTAAGTGTCACGGTCTGAGTGTCACGGTCTGAGTGTCACGGTGTCTTGTTCACGGTGTCTGATCCTCATGGTGTCTTTATCACGGTGTCTGATCTTCATGGTGTCTTGTTCACGGTGTCTGATCTTCACGGTGTCTTTCTCACGGTGTCAGGCTTACTGTGTTAGGCTTCATGGTGTCAGGCTTTCAAGCGTCTGGCTAACTGTGTCTGGCTTCACGGTGTCTTGTACTTAGGAAAATAACTGTATTCAGAATTAAACAGTAATATGCATGAAATGGATCAAGCTTAACCATTATAAATCATGAGATAACTTGAAACATAAATACACATGATTGGATATGATTTATAGAAGTTAACTAGGTTGAATTAGATTTGTGATTATTAAAGAGATTTGGGATCATTAATGAGATTTGTGATTATTAAAGAGATTTGGGATCATTAATGAGATTTGTCATCATTAAAACACGATTAATACATGAGGATTCCAATACATAATAATAATAACATGAATAATAACATGATAATGTGGCTAAAAAATTTAAATTATATATTTATAAGCAAATAACCAAGGTTTATCACTGAGGTATCATAAATGAATATTACCACGGTTATTCACTATGGTATCGTATAACATGTCATATCAAGAGATTAAGTTCATTAACCAATGCAATGGAGTGTTATAAAGGATAAACCTTAATATGTATTAATTAATTTCAGACATATTTATCCTAATAAATAATTTCATTAATAACCCATAGAGAATAAATAATTTATTTTTCTCTCTTAAAGTCATAACATACAAAAGTGCATAAATAAACGATCATTACATCATTTTTCACCTATAGAAATGGAATGAAAGTGTTATATATGAAAATTAAAGAATCAATTAGTAATTTTTAAATCTATTTGAATAGCCATCTGCGATAAAATAGGTTTATGAACTGAAATGAAAAATAAATGGAGAATCTATCATGTAAAAGAAAGAAATTTGAGAAAGAAATTTGGCATCATGACAGGTATAAAATGTGGTTTTGGGAAATGAAAAAATGGGGAGAACAAAGGTAAAACATTGATAAAATACTATTATTACAGTAATGAGGCAATATAAATTATAGAAAATATCTTTTTTTTTCAATTAGAAGATATACCACAAAAATAATGAACTTGAATGGAAAGAGAAGTTCAGATTTCCCTTACCTTGAAGAGTTGTTCTTAAAACTTGTGGATGGACCCTTGGGGGCTTGAGGACACCTTTTTAGGAATAATTGGGATTAAAAACAACCTTAAATATATGTATTATATATTGGTAGTGAAGGGGAATGGTGATATGGTTGGGTATTTATTGAAAAAGTGGAGGAATTGTTTAATAATTTTCTAATATAGGTCTTAGAAATATCGGTTGTGGGAAATAAAAAACCATTGGATTACCTATTATTTTGGATCAAGGTTCAAGAAATTTGGGTCAAATTTTTTGAGATTTTAATCCACTAGAACAAAAAAACATTTTTAATACTTGTTTTTCATGTAAATATAAAGATTTTACAAAGTAATGTTCTATTTTAAATATTTATCTTTCAATTTAGACATTGGAAAGTCACATATGGTTTTCTCAATTAAATAAAATCTATAAAAATGATTAATATTAATTAAATAAAATGATTTAGTTTTTGGATTATGTTTAATTAATTATTACATCATTATGGCACAATTATGAAGTCATAAAATATACCAAAATCCAAATGTTTATTGTTTACTATTCATGAGAAAATAATTTATTTTAGAAAATTATAATAAATTGAACCAATTTTTTTTAAATGATTATTTCAAATATAAATTTTTTATATATATTAATTATATAAATATGATAATTTTTAATTTTTAATTTAAAAATCCTTATTTATTTAAAAATTGCTTTTTGATAGGGAGAGTCAAATTTTTGACACTTATAAAAAAATTCCTAAGAAATTATAAAATTATTTTATCATTTATATTATGATATGTGTGTTTTCAAAGGTTATTTTATGAAAACTTATTATTCATAAATCCTATGTTTATTATAAAAGTGTATATAATTTCTAGAGATAAAAATTATGCTTTAATTATGTCTAAAAAATTATAAACTTCATATCAATTAAACATATGTTTTATTTATAAAATCTATTCTTAATAACAATTTATGGAATAATAATTTTATATATATAAAGGAATTTAAACTTTAAATAACAAGGTTTTTGACACGTAACTCCTTATTATACCCATATACGCCCTGATAGTAAGGTGTGTGATGGTCGTAGTTTCATGAGGTGGCTTGGTTAACATTGATTGAGTGTAAATATCTTCTAACATGAACTTATACCATATGATATTTCATTAAAGACCCTCTTTTGGAAGATCGACATAGGTTTGGTCAAGGTAAAACCCTAGTGACACTACCTCCCTCCCATGTTCAGAGAAATTAGATTCAAATGGCTTAGATCTACTGGTTGAGGAAATCGATTTTTCTTTATATATCAAATATACTTTTCCATTAATAAATATAAACAGTAATTATAATGGTAAAATTATCAACCATGTGTATAGTTTCCAACTTTCATGTTGACCAACTATCATATAATGTTCGAATCCCAATTGTCACATATCCCTTTATACCCTATAAATACAACTTCATTCTTTAACTAAAAATTCACTAGAATTCCACTTAAGGTTATATTTTCACATCCCTAAGAATTTTATTGGATTACTAATATTTTGTTTTATTTATATAGAGTTTTCTATGGGAGAGATAATTTTAAAAGATTGGGGCGATCCTTATTTTCCCATTTTAGCTTTTCTATTTTATATTTTATTCCCATTTATAATTTTTATCATTTCAATTAGTTTGATAGATGACTAATGTAATGATATTTATTAATGATATTTTTTTTTTCCATTTCTATATATTTTTTATGCATAAAATTATACATAACACAAATCTATTGAGGAAAAAATATCATTTAAAAAGTATAGGTCATTACAAAAACATTATCCCCTTATTGAAAACAAAATTAAAAGGATAGGTGGGGGTATTCTAACCTTATCATTCTTGTCAAATCACATTCTCTTATTTTTTAATTTAACAGATGATATAACTTGATAAAAAGAAAATAAATTTTGATTAATCAACTATAAGTCAACTTTGGCTAACCCAATGTAGAAAACACGAGTGATATAACAAAGGATGTCTAAGATATCCATGAAAAAAAAATATGATATCAAGACTAGAAATTCTATGGATAAGGGTTGTTTAGGCTAGAAATACATGATATTTCTCACACTTTAAAAAATCATCAGAATATTTATGTTTAAAAGAATACCCCTTCATATCTCATCATTTCATCAAACAATAATCTACATAAATTTTCAGAATGATAAAATTGGAGAAGGGGTTTAATGTGTGATTGTTATACCTCATTTCTCAATTAAGTTCCCCTAAAGGGATGCACTCAACTTCTTCATCATGGAATGTTTAGATCCATGATGTAATATAAAATAACTCATTATCTTTTCTATGTATAAGTGAAATTATCAATCCCATCCTTCAATTACTTGTATCTTATATGAAAATAACATCAAATAATTATAATTAAGAGGAGTCTATCAGTCCTTTAGAAGAAAAAATCAGGTGATATATTCCCTTCATATTTTCATTCTTCTTTTCTTCCATCCTCATCAAGGGATTTTATTAATTTATCATTAATAGGATTCATGGATTGGAAACATATTTTATTCCCATGAACTAATTCTTTAAATGGAATAAATTTTTCCATACCCTTCACTTGTAGAACAATTTTTTTTTTGATTCAATATTTGTCATCTTTTCCTCAAATAGAGTTCTGATTAGTTCTAATATTTTTGTGATTGATAGACCCATTATTGAGACCCATTTTTATCCTCCAAACCATTGATCCTATTTTCAATAATAATATTATATTTCTTGGATAACAATATAATTATAAATAATAGGAGTGGAGTGTCTCTGTATTTATTTTTTACAATTCTAAGCATTCATCTAATTCAATACCATGGCATATCATCGAGGAGAGAAAATTTAACATTTACCATAACATTTACACTACATTTGGTCTATATTTGATTGAGATATTATAACTATTGGAGTTATAATAACATATTTTTTCTTATTGTCTTAAAAAAACTACACATGATGTTCCCAAATGTTCCATAATAATTTAAATTTGGTTCTTTCATCTTTTTTGAAACCACAATCCCAAAATTTTCATGGAAAAATAATTTTCTTTTAAATTTTAAATATATATTCTTATTTTTTGCTGCAAAAGTAGAGATAACATTTAAAGGGATGTTAATCTTATCATTATAGATGTTTATCCTCGTCTCAAGGCCTCTATTTTCATATATTTATCTTTTAACCAAGTATCCATTACTTTATTATATGAAGAAACACCCATTCTTGATTTTATCCTATTTTTATGTTGGGTATTTATACATATGAAGCTAGCCTTGAACTATTTCTCTATAAATGTTTACATTAAAATATCTTGGGAAATACCTCTAGTTATATTAACTTCATCCTTCATATTGGTTATCACTTTATTTGTGTTAAGATTCAAGACCACTTATTTTATTATCAATATTTTATTTTCTAAGTTCATATCATTTACTATCAAATACCAAACATTATTAATGATTCTCTATTGGTCTTCTTGTTCATTTAATGTGAATTAAAGAGATTAATAATATGCTACTTCATCAATAGAATCACATCTCTCTTTTAACTCTAAGAGGGGGGATAGAATTTCACATCCTTTCTCTATATGATAGTTAGAATCAGAGATAAAATTATGTTCATATTTTACCTGAGTTGTAGAACACAAATTCTAGAATTACTTCATCATTTTATTATTCTCAAAAAAGCAAGGAGATTGATTTTATCACTAATGACTTCATTATTAACTTTAATCACATTAAACATCCACGAAATAAGGGAAATGATCTAATTCAAATCATTATTAGATTACATATTAGAGACTTCATGGATCTTTAGAGGTAACCTAATATGTATTAAAAAATTTAGAGTCTATAGACATGTAATGGTCCACTAAGAGATCATTAAACAATATTTAGAGGGAACCTAATAAATAATACCTTTTTATTGTTGGTTATACCCCAAATAGGGATTCTATATATCTTTAATGATATGATAATCTCAATTATCAAATACATAGGGTTGTCTCATTCAAGAACTCATAGATTTAGATATGTTTCATTGATACAAATATATATCAGGATTCTCAAAATTCACTTGCATAATGGATCCATAGTCTCTAATAATATTTCTATAATAACTAATTGTCACATATATGCACAAATTTTTCAATAAGAAAAAAATTATTGTTCACATGATATCTCATTTATTCCATGATTTATTTTTGTTTTAAATAAAGTATTTATTTTTTCTTAATTAAATACGAATACCCACAAGGTGTTGTGTGTTATATTTCCTCATATTTAATACCTAATTATTCTTTATGTATTCCTAATTATCATAAATATCATTTGGAATACTAAAAGGTTTTAGGTTCTATTTATTCTTTACAGAGATAAATAAATTTTGTGGCTCATCTCCCACCAATGAAGTATCAAAAAACCTGCATTAGAAACTCATTTAAATACCTGTATCATAATGAAATTTACTACAAGCATCCTTACGTGGTAGAATTTGAATGATGTAATTATCATGTAAAATTACTATATAGCACAGGATTTTCATTTCATCTTGAAGACTCACTCTTAGGTGAAGCCACTACCATTATCCTAGGAATTTATCTTCAGCATAATCATGATCTTATCATATTTCATTGTTGTTTAGATTTATTATAGGAATTTTTACATATATGGTTCCTTTTATCATTAATGGAAGTTCAATGAATATCCAATGCTATGTGTGCTTTGGACTTGACTTGATCTCTAAAGGTTGATCAATTTGATCATGGAATCAACATTCTTCTTTCACTAGCTCATCACCCAAACATTAATAGTGGATAAACTTATATGAGAGACTCATTACCATCATGTAGGTTGTGTAAGTTACACATAAACCTTATGTAACACCTCATATAACCTTATGAAGACTATGGAATCCATTAGTTTCCCTTTTGTAGATACTCTTACTCAGTGTAGTAACCTTACACAGATAATGAAATACCATTATATAGCCTTCAAAACTAATAATAAATCATTATGTAGATATTTGATAACATGAAATGATCTGTATATACCCTTACATGATCTTACATGTACCTTCATGTATCCTTCAAGTATCCTTACATAATGAAACACCAATTTAGTGTACTCTTATATAGCCTTAGTGTAACCTTACACATATTCCACTTAACTTTACATATCATATAGTAATGGAGACACACCATTATGTATGTAATGCAATTTACAATTTACCTTTATCTAGGTATCCAATATAACTTATAAACATCCAAGACCTTCTCAAAATCAATCATGAGGATTTGCATTTCCATAAAATATTCTTTATGAAAGAACATAAATATATTTTCATTTAATTCAATCCAATTATGTCATCATGAAATTATAAAATATATCATAGTCTTATTATCAATTAATAATCATGAAAAATAAATAAAATTTCGCATGAACTTGAATTAATTCCTCATGAAAATAAATATGAGCATGGTCTCCAGATTTTTGTAAAAATTGTGTCATTTTTATAATATAATTGAAATATGTATGTGAAGTTAAGACCAACTAACCAATCATCATATTTTAAGGATAATTACTCAATAATAGAATCTAATTCAATTAAATAAATCCATAAAAATTATCGATGCTCGATCACCTCAAATATTGATTCATTAAAAATAAATGCAACACCTGGGATCAATAGTGAACCCCAAACCCTAAAGGGATATGTCCACTAAGAGAGAAGTTGTACCATTTTGGTCATCTAATCCATTAAGTAAATCCATAAACCTCATGTTCTGAAATTTCATTGATTTTGAAGTGAACATAATCCTTTAAGGGTCTTTGTCTACAATATGATGACAATAATTGAAGTGGGTCTTGACATAAGAGATGATTGTTTTTGTTTATGTATATGACATATTATTATTCATATGTTTCTTTTCATGGATATTATTTACACTATTATACATATCATTTTAGACACTATGAAAAGATGATTATACCATGGATCATGATTTATGATCTATGTTTTACTATGTATGATTCTCCTATATTTTGAACATGTAACCTAATTTTGATATAATACCCACATGATCAGATTATACTCACTTATGATATTAAATTTTTATCTCTTCCTTACAATTATTGACCATATGAACTCACCCTTTATTATGTTTTAATTACCCATTATTTAGAGAATATTAATTTGTATGATATGGCTAAAAGGGTATAATATGAGATGAATATTTGTGGGAGATATTGAGAATTTTGTAAAATAATAAGTTTATATATCTAATATCAAATGATACTAAACATATAGGTCCTAGGATATGTTTTATTATGAGATATAAAGAATAATCATGTATAATGGTGTGATATTTATGTTTTTATATGATTAGGTCACTTTAACTTCTCTATTATTTAGTTCATTTGAAGTTAGAATTTTATTATCAAATACTTTTATTTCTAATACTCTTTCATTTCCAAAAAACTCATACTTCAAAAATGAAATTTAAATTTGTTTAGGAGATTTATGTTTCAGATAATGTGGATGTAACTTCCACTATCATGGAACAAGGCTCGGGTGATATTCATATATTTGAGAGTAATTTAGGCCAACATTTCTATATGATTATTCTTATTTTATTTCCAATAAACACTCAGTTTGGTTAAAAAAAGGTTTTATCTATATTTATTAGCATAGGGAATTATTTCATATTCGTATTATTCCAAAACATAAAAATAATATTCTAAAGGAAGAAAGTTCACTTGAATTATATCTATTTTCTTTGTTATTTCCATCAAATAAATTTTGAATCCTTTATTTTCTATAACCGATAGACTTAGAAAAAATAATAGAATAATTATTTTTTTCATAAAATGTTTCCTTTAATAAGGTATATGATATAGTATATTCTTTCTTTATGGAATCAAGGTTGATACTCTTTTTATATAGTTTTTTACCTCAACAGAAGATGTCATTATATAGCCACAATATCAAAACAATTTTAAATTTATCAAGGGAAATATAATTCCATTATCTCTCAACTTATATCCATCCTCTAAGTACCTTCATGGTATTTGATTATTTTTCAATGTTTAAGTGTTATCACAAATACTATTTGTCCATTTTTATTTTAGAATTAATCCTATAATTTTGGATGTATCACCTTCAAGAAAATATCAATGTGACCCATATTATTTAGACTCTATCCATATAGAATTTTATCAACACTACTTTTACCTCATCCAAAAAATTAGATAAATTAATTATTATTGACCTTTATAAATTATATCTTTTTTTACCACCATCATAATTTTCTAAAAATTAATGTTTTATTTATAAACATCAACCTCTTATTCAAAGGATTCAACCATTTTCATTCAATCTTTAACCAAATAATTATGGTTATTAGTAAAATTTACCTATTAATCAATTGTTACAGTGAAATATTCTATTTTTATGGATTTATATTGGGTGGATCCATGATATTCCACTATCTTCTCTTGCTGGGTATTTTTGGTTTTCATTTGATCAACACAATATGATGATTCTTTTATAATATCATCGATTAGATCATATTTATTTAACAATAGATCATGGTACTAAAGATAATATTTAAATTTTATCCTAATATTGACAACATATTTTTATTATTCTTGTTCCTTAAATATCATAACCCTAATTTTTACTATGTAAATATTCTAAATAATTAGACATATAATATAATTTTTTAGAGAGAAGTAAATAAATGGGATTAATGATTTTAAAATATATGTAATACTAAATATAAGAATGAAATTTAACCATTTTAAATATAGTTAATGGATATATAATCTTTAGAAATATTTCCATTCGATATATGGTCATTGTGTATGGATAAATCTAATAGGAATATTGAAGTTGTATAAATTTTTATAACAAATTTAAAATAGTATACTTAATAATTCTAGAATGAAATAACAAGGTAATATTTAATTAGATATTTTATTTTAAATTTTATGGGTTATATTATTGTTATTATTATTATTATTAAATAATGATATAAGATATTTCTAAATTTAAAAGAAATATTTTGATACTGATGTATTAATAAATGAAATTTTTTAGAATATATATAATGAATTTTAATAATATGTGGTAAAAATTATTTAGTGTTAAAAATTTATATTTTTCAAAGAATGAGATTTTTTATTAATATGTATTTTAATAATAATAAATTAAATTGAGAACTTTTAAATGATAAAACTAATGTAATATTTCAATTTATAATAAATAGTTTAATAGTAACTTATTTAGTAATTGATATGAAATAAAATTAAGAAAAATTAGTGTGTTGAATAAATTTTTTCAATAAATGTTTTTCTATATATATTATGTTTTCAATTAAAATTAAAGTTTATCATATTTAAAACCATTCTGAAATTAAATTGACTTAAAAATTTTAACCATAGTTATTAAATATTATTAGAAGATCTATTTCATTTCTAAGTAAAAAAATAATTACTGATATAAAGGTTGATTCACTATCGTACTTGTAAAATGAGGTAAAAAGTCTTCAACTATGTGGTATGGAGATAAAATATCATTATATATTATGAGTAAATTGTTTTGATGATGATATTAATGAACCACATCCATTATGTTTCCACTTTTTATCTAGTTTCCAATGAATAACACATCCTTACACATTAGGAAAAGTGTGTTTATAGAAATATCACTCAAAAAACACCTATAAAATTACCCCTCCATAAACCTTTTAAACCAGTCATTCCATTCATTTTTCTCTTTAATATCTTATCATTTTTTATTTTAATCAATTATTAAAAATATTGAACCTTATAGTTTTATAAATAAAATTCAGAATCTTTTATTTTGATAAAACCCGTATCATAAATGAGAGAACTAATCAAAGTAATTATCTAGTTTTTCATAATCATTTATTTAAAATATTCTCTCATTTGAAAAATTTATATGTACCATTATACACTTTAATGATGATATATTAATGTCATTATACTTATGTTAAAATGATATTACTATTTAAAAAATCGAGACTCTTATTCATACACTAGTGTAAAGTGTTCTTATTTGGGTCACTCCAACCAGCCACATAAATGAAACTATGCCGACATCATAATTTTAATGATGAATAAATATAAATACATTAATAATGGTAATATATTATATTAGTATCTAATTTATGACATGAATATAGTTTTACAAGCACACAGAAAAAAATGAATGATAATTAAAAATTGACCTATTTTTATCTTTTAGTTACATGATATAAGCTTATAATTGATTGAATTATAGTAATAAATACCCATAAATTAAATAAAATGAACATAAGAATGAATAAATAACTAAAACACAAGGGTTAAACTAACTTGAAAAATATTTAAATGTCTAACTTGGTGTCAAATTATGAGGATCAACGTCACCTTTGTAAAAGTTGTATTATATAATTAAAATCACAAACAACTGATGATGGAGATAAACAAAAAAATAACTAATATATGTATAATGAATGATTATAAATAAATATAATATAATTTAATATATATTAAAAGGTTATTTAATAATCTATTAATATGAACATGTTATTTATATAGGAGATTAATTTCCTTTCATGGTATTCATAAGTAAATGTAAGGGTTTCTTTTATAATCTTATTTTAAAACTGAGATTCATTATTTTTGAATATAAATATGGTGAAATTATATGTTATTTAAATATAAAACCTGTATATTATTTTATAATCTATTAATTCATTGGTTTTACAATTCCTTATACAATTTCACATCCTTTTTGTTCAAAATACAATTGAATAGATGTTTATATATATAGCCAACCTTATCTCTTGTTTTTGGTCAGAAATATTCTCATCCATGTTAAAATTATATGCATATACATATCTATGATTATATTATTGATCATGGCCTTTTTCAATAAACATTATATTCTTTAAAATGTAAAAATATTTTAAGCAATGAACCAACTAGTTTTAATATTACATGTGACCCAAGATGATCTACCACATTAGTAGAGATCAACACAAAAGACAAACAAGTCTAATAAGCGACTAAAAGGAAATAAATACATAGAGTATGATAAGGAATAAAGGATTACACAACCACTAATACAAAATAACCCTTTAACAATGCTGTCCTTTATCAGCACTAGAAAGAAGCGGTGATAAAGGTACCCTTTATGAGTGCTAAAACAACATCTGATAAAGAATACATTTTATCAATGCTTTTTTTTATAACGCTGATAAAAGAAAACTTTTATCAATGCATTTTTTTAGAACTAGTAAAAGAAATCTGTTATCAGCGTATATATTTTACTGCTAATCAAGGGTGTCCTTTGTTAGTGCTTTATGGTTAGTGTTGATAAAGGAAACACTTTATCAACGCTTTATTTTTTTCACCTTATCATCACCTTTTTAGTAGTGATAAATGTATGAATAAAATTATACAATTAAATAAATGAAAAATAAAACCAATTTTATTAAAAAAAAATAAAAAAAAATATCAATTAAGTAATTAATAATAAAAATGAATAAATTCATTGTACAATATATAAATTATAAATAACATATATTTAATATATAGATATATGAAAAATAAAAATTAAACAAATAAAAAAAAGTAAATTGATAAAAATTATAAACATTTTATTAATTAAATAATTATTGATAATGTTAATAAATAGAATATTTTAAATATATAGATATAAATGAATGTATATAAATATTATTTATATAATACAAAATATTATTTTTTATTTACATTAAATTGTAGTATATTTAGTGAATAATGGTTTATAATTAAAAATTAATATGAATTTAAATTACTTACTAATTGCATCGTGTAATGGACATAATTGAATGTCTTTTGATTTTTCAATTTAACATAGATCAAACTTATTACATTGATTTCACATATACACAATAAATTCATTTTTATATACATATGCACACACCAAAATATTTTTTTCGGGAATTTAATGAATTTATGTTTATATATATATATATTTACTATGTTTTAATATTTTCAATATGTATTCTTATTTATTTCAATATATATCCATTTTTTAATCATTTATATTAATCTAACTTATCTATGTTTTCAATATTGTACTCATTTTTAAGTAATCAATTTTACTCATTTTTAACATGCATGCACTTAAGATTAAAAATTCATTAAAAATGATAAAAATAAAATTAAAACTATTTTTAAATAAATATATTTATAAATTTATATTTACTATTTTTATACATTTAGAATTATAAATAAATAAATAATATTTATTTTAAAAAATTATATAATTATAAATAAATAATTATAAATAAATAATTATAAACAAATAGTTTTAAATAAATAATTATAAAATTATAAAAGTTTTATTTAAATAATGAATATATTTACTATGTATACATATATAATTATATAAATACATATAATGATAAAAATATTATTTTTAAAAAAGTATTTATATAATTATAAATAAATAATTATATATTCAAAGAATTAAAAAATTAACATTTTATGAAAAGTATTATTATATGTATTATAATTACATATAATAATTATATATCTGTTTAAAATAATTTTTTAAGAAAATTATTATAAGATTTTATCAGCGCTAAAAAAGTACTGATAAAGATTCGGTTTTTCAGTGCTTATTAGATTAGTGTTGATAAAAGGTATCAATATTTGCGCTATTTTGGAAGCACTAAAAAAAGTGTTATGATTTATTTTAAGAACCATGACCATTGGGAACCTATTCATGATATCTGAAGCTCTCTGCGTAGGTGACTTGATGCCGATGCTCCTCATTATCGAATTCAATCTCAAATGCAGGCTAGAATCAAGGCTCAAACTATTCCAAAGATCGAATCCAAGGCTTGAACGATTCAAGGGTTGAAAGAAAACCAAGGCTCAAACTAAATCTAGGGTTTTCAATATCTCTAATCTCCCTCATTTATCCACTAAACCTTCTCATCCCACATTTGTGTATCCCAACAAATCTAGTCGCACTATCCTATAATAAAAAAAACCCAAAATTCATTATTTTTTAGATATATTGAAGTATTGTCTTTCCTAATAGCATGTGGCTCTCCTTGGGACAACATTGGTACTATGTGACTTGAAATATATCAATACCAATGTTGGTTCATGTTTTTGCGAGGTATAATAGGCTCCCAATTCCTATATTCCATGAAATCTACCTCTTTATAATTTTCAAATTTTAAAAAATTCATCCATGTAGTGGTCAGTGTAGTCATTGGTTTGGAACATTTCATTGAAAATCACTTGGGAACCTATTTTTTCTATTATGATTAATAAATTAACGTGCTATTATTTCCTTGATTTGACTATAAACCAAGGAAAATGTTTCACCAATCATAGAAATCTCAATATTGTACCTCATATGATTCACAAAAAAATTACATTTTGTTTTCCAATCCTTAAATGTTATGTATTTAACATATATGAGTACCAATGTCCTTTAATCATTATCCTTATTTATGTAGATCGTGTGATCAACTATACATCTCTAAAAACCAATGTTTCTTTGGTATTGATCTAATCATAACTACCAGGTCTATAGTGATTTCTTTATCCTATACAATGAATTCTTTAAATCACACACCATTCTCTCATTTTCATCCATAATAAACCCATCTGGTTTCTCAATTTATACTCCCCCCTTAAGAACTCTATTGTGGAACATAGATTTGAAATCCATTTGGTACACTTCTAACTAGATTTTAAGTTAAATAGCCAAAAAAATTAAAATAGTCTCCAACCAAGCTATGGGAGTAAATATATCATAAATAAATATTCATTTGATCTAGGATTTCTCCTTGCACACAATAAATTCATTATTTTGAGCCAATTATCCATAGTCAACGAGTTTATTACTTAACACCCACTTGGTTCTGATAACATTTCTATCTTCCAACATTGGAACAATTTCCTATGTTACATTTTTCTTATATAGATCAAGCTTCTCAAGCATATAATTGATCCACTTATTATCGTTTTTATCCTCTCCAAATGATTTTGGTTATACTTAGGAAAAAATGAGGTTTTTTTAGGGTCATAATCTGAGTTTTCACCAAATTTTTTTGATTACCAAGGAAATTTTGTTCATTAATTTCATCCTTTATTGTATTTCTTGAAGTTGATAAAAATATAACAATCTTTGAATGATAACACACTCATTAATAATTTTTTTAAAATCACTTCATTTCCTTCACCTCAAATCTAATAAACACTATGTATGTCTTACTTTAATCCATATAAAAATAGATCATTCTTTAACATTTCCATTTGGTTCCACCCTTAGGAATCTCTCATTACCATCCATTTAATTCTCACAAATGGGAGTCACTACCATTTTTAGAGAACACAACGGAGAACAAATTTCATCCTCATCAATTTCATATCCAAAACCATTATTATTTGAATTTGTTTCTTGGGACTCATACCCCAACTCTTTTCTATTTCTTGAACTACTCTGAGCATTGGTCATTGATGTGGCCTTAAAAACACATGTTTTGCAATATCTTTTTCAATTATTTTTAATGGTTTAATTGGTTTTTTGGTACTTTATACTAAATATTAACAATTTTGTATTCTTATAAATAAATTTATCAATTTATCAATTTTTATAATTAATTGTGTATTATAAAGCTTTAAAATAATTAATTTATTTCTTTATTTAATTTTTTAGTATAGTTACTTTCTTTTTAGTTTGGTATCTTTGTCTGCATATTTAATGATTTAACATTTATTATTTAATTAACCAAGTCTTATTTTGTATGCAATTAATGTATTCATAATCTGACATCTCATGTTTTAAATATAATTTGATTAAATTATCTTATGTTAGAGTTTTTGTCGTAAAACCCTCAATCAATATTTTTACTTTTAATATAGCACAATGGTGACCACAGAGTTGTCTCTCGAGGAGGTTGCAGTTCGAGTTGTAAAACTGTCACTTTTGTTATTTTTTTTTGTTTTTGAAGAAATGAAAATGGGGATTTGATTAACAATTTGAAAATAAAATTTTAATTAAATACTAAACTGAAATAATTTTAAAGGAAAGATAATGTGGGTTTGAAATCAAGAATAAAAACAGCAGTCGTAGACAAGCTTCACCCTCTCAGACACTCCCCTCTTCCTTGTATATAAAAAATATCTCTTGTTTTAAATTCCTAAATGTATCCCCAAGGACCTCCAGTTTCACACTAAAATTTGAAAAGACATCATATTTAAGACTTCAATATGATTGTGGTCCCGCCTATATAAGTTATTCAATTACTTAAATACCTCTAAGTAATTGAACCTAATTGAATTCGCTATGCTCAATGGAAAAACCTCACCAAAGAATTTTAAATAGCGAAGTCAATTGTTCTACTTTATAGATGGAACAACGATCAAAACAAATATGTTGAAAATATATTTAAGAAATAAAACAACCAGATTCAATCAAAAATATAGGTTCAAGAGAAATTCAGAAAGAGAACACATTAAAATCCAAACTCGGAAGAGAGTGTCCGTCGGGTGTCGCCATCCGCAACCACTTGCCGCTTAGCCTTCCATTACTTGAGAAGCCTTCACATTCTCTATTGAATCTTCAAAGGATGTAATATTCTTAAGGATAAAAATATCCACCTTCCCGTTCTCTCTCTCAATCCAACTCCCTTTGTGACGGGTGGTGTAATGAAGAATGGAATATGATTAGAGGTAGGAGCTCCTCTCCTTTTATAGGCAGATTTCATCATCAAAAAGTTGTCATGTTTTCGACCCATTAGTTGTCTGATTCACACATGGACCTATTCATAAATATTGTGCATAAATGTGTTTTCCATCCTCCCTCCATATTTCAGATTTATTGGACGCGTATTGAAGGAGTTATGATTTTTCTATTGAAAATCGTTTTCTCTGGATTAAGGTTCCTGGAAGATTTCTTCAAAAATATATCACTAAACGGCCAACATAAAGGATTAAAAACGGCTTTAAATTAATTTTGGAGACTCTTCTAGGAGTCCTATTTCATATCAAGGTGGAATCGCATCATTTGGAGGTGTTTAGGACGAAATTTGTTTCCATTACCAATGTACGGTCCATGCAGTCCGCCCGAAACAATTGTCAAATTCATTGATTTTTTTGAGCATCAAGATTCATGAATATTTTCTTGGACCTGAAGACAAAGATGATGGAAATAAAATAAATATTCCAAAAAAATTTGAATCACAAAATTTGAAAATGTATTTTATGATAAATGACCAAAATACCCCTGTGATAAAAATCTGTTAAAAATCCAGAATTATGCAATTTAAACTTTTTATCCCAAAACACACTCTAAATCCAAAATTATTACAAATAAGATCAAATTGTTAAATTTGTGAGGTTTAAATCATTTAAATAGACATTAAAAATATTGGAAATATTAGCTCTATAAATTCCCCCACACTTGACTCTTGGACTCCTGGACAAGTGAGCACAGTATCAAGAAAAATATAACACATACCAATGGAGTTTACCAATTTAACACAATGAATTAAAAAGATATCATGCCTAATTAAAGACAAATATTTAAAATTCTAAATTAAAATAATTCAATCCATTTCCACTTATTTTGTCTTCTCATGGACACAACACACTTACCTCACATTCATTTTCTCTCAGCACACGATATAGATTTGCAACAAGGCTTTTCTCATCCAACTCATGCAAGAATTACCGTAGGCTTGATAAATTTCTACATCTACACCCGATGTGAACAAGAACATGTGATTATCATGAGGACTTTACAAGGTTTTTCGGTGGCTTGGGGTTGGTAGGTTTCAAATGTGAAAAATTCTGTGGCTGAATAAGGAGGGTTTGGGTCTTTTTGAAGCAAAAATGCATGATTCTAATTTTTACTCAAGTATGGTCTCCTCCATATTCTCCTAAAATAATCAGATCTGATCTTCTATTTTCCACCCCATTCCATAAATATTTCAGTAGAAAATATGACTTTCTTTTTGAAAGCTCCAGATTGGGCACAACTTATTTCCATTTCATTTGAGAGTTCCAGATAGGCACAACTCCATTTCATTTGAGATCTCCAGATAGGCACAGCTCTCAGAAAAATATATTCCAGCATCACAAATACGCCTTCAATGTTTAAATTTTCTCCCAAAGCAACACCAAATGACGTAGCACATCATGAGTCATCTCCCCCCCCACACTTAAGTTCAACTATACCATACATTTATACTTCCAGAGCAGGTTGGAAAGCGAAATTTGGCTTATAATGTGGCTAACCTAACAGGCTATACATGGCTACTAAGGGCTCAAGAAGGATAAAATGTTCAAGGAAGGCCGAAATAAAAAGGATAATCATGAAAAGGAGGCTCCGATATTTAAACGAATTCATCAATCATTTTAATCACAAGTATCTTAGCCCTAAAGTTTTGATAGAAATAAATCAAGTTCTAGTTTAAACAAACACGAATTGGTTCTCTCAAGAAAGATGTAAATGTGAAGAAGATGTAAAAATGGGTCCAGCAGCCTCATAGGAATGAGAATTTCAATCATAATGTCAGTGATATGTGCCATGAGATTTAAAAATCAGTGGTCATTTCAAGAATTTTCCAAATTTTTGAACTTGAAACAATGTCATTTTCAGCATTCATTTATGTTCAGTTTCAAAGGATCAGTTGGTTCACTCCTTGGCATGAGTTTCAAATGAAATTAAAGAAATTCCAAAACCCTTTTTTTAAAAAAGAAACACGAAGTAAGAAAGAAAGAAAAAAAATGGAAAGAAATTTTGAAAACAAAAAATTTCAAACAGAAGTTCATAAAAACCTAATCTACCCAGCATTGTGTCCCCCCCACACTTATTCTATGCAATGTCCTCATTGTATAGTTTTTTTAGAATGAAATTCTAGAAATTAAAGACATAAAAAAAATAAATGATAAGGAAAAACACAACCTGGCATCAATTATATTCTACGTCATGAAGTTGAATCTCCTCCCCTGGAGGATCTTGAAAATTTTCTCGAAATATCTTCAGCCTATGACCATTGATAGTGAATGATGTCCCCTTGTATGGATCTTTAATCTGTATTGCACCAAAAGGAAAAACATGAGTAACAATGAATGGGCCAGACCATTTGGAACGAAATTTACCTGGGAAGAGTTTCAATCTGGCATCGAACAACAGAACTTTGTCTCCCTCCTTGATGTTTTTCTTGAGAATCCTCTCATCATGAAAGGCTTTTCTTCTCTCTTTGTATAACCTAGAGCTTTTGTATTCATTATTTCTGATCTCCTCCAACTTCTGCAAACAATATTTTCTTTCTTTCCTAGCAGAATATAGGTTCATGTTACATGTTTTTACAGCCCAAAAGGATTTGTGTTCTAACTCAAATGGTAGATGAAAAGCTTTTCCATAGACCAATCTAAATGGTGAAATTCCAATGGGAGTTTTAAAAGCAGTTTTTTGGGCCCAAAGAGCATCATAAAGTCTCAAACTCCAATCCTTTCTATTTGGGTTCACTGTTTTTTCTAGGATTTGTTTGATCTCCCTATTAGACAACTCATCCATTCCATTTGTTTGAGGATGATATGGTGTAGAGAACCTATTATTAACACCGTATTTCTTCAAAAGTGATTCCAAAGTCCTATTACAAAAATGGGTACCTTGATTGTAATTAGAAACTTTAGAAATCCAAACCTTGAAAACAAATTTCCTTTCAAAAATTTAGACATAATCTTAGCATCATCAGTTCGGGTGGGGATAGCCTCTACCCACTTGGACACATAATCAACAGCCATCAAGATGTAGATATATCCAAATGAATTAGGAAAAGGCCCCATGAAATCCATTCCACATACATCAAAAACATCACAAAACAAAAGTGGGTTTTGTGGCATCTCATTCCACTTGGAAATGTTTCCTTGGAATTGACAATTTTTACAGGTTTTGTAGAATTCGAAAGAATCTCTAAAAGTGGTGGGCCAATACAATCCATAATCAAGAACTTTTCTTGCTGTTCTCTATGGTCCAAAGTGTCCTCCACAGTTTAATGTGTGGCAGAAATGTAGGATGGATTGAAATTCAGAGTTCGGAATGCATCTTCGTATCATTTGATCACTACCAATGTGCCATAAATAAGGATCATCCCAAATGTATTTATTTGAATCGCTCCAAAGTTTATCAATTTGATTTTTGGAAAACCAATGGGGGTGTTCATCAGAAGCCAAATAGTTTACAAGATTAGAAAACCATGGTATTTCACTTTGAGCAGCAAATAAGTCCTCTTATGGAAAGGTTTCCTTAATTGGGGAACACATCTGAAATTTTCTATTCTCAATAGATGGTATCCTACTCAAATGATCAACAACAAGGTTCTCACATCCTTTCTTATCTTTTATTTCAACATCAAACTCCTGTAAAAGCAAAATACATCTCAAAAGTCTTGGTTTTGCATCATGTTTCTTCATCAAGAATCTGATTGTAGAATGATCAGTAAAAACAATCACCTTGGAGCCCAGCAGATAACTTCTAAATTTGTCTAGAGCAAAGACAACAGCCATTAGTTCTTTCTCAGTTGTTGTGTAGTTTGATTGGGCTTGATCAAGATTTTGGGAGGCATAGGCAATCACATGAGATTTATTTTCTGTCCTTTGAATCAATACTGCCCCAAGAGAAAAGTCATATGCATATGTCATTATTTCAAAGGGAATGTCCCATTTAGAAGGTTGAACAATGGGAGGGGTTATCAATCTTTGTTTCAGATCATGAAACGAATTTATGAAATTCTCATCAAAGACAAATGGGACATCTTTTTGGAGTAATCTGGACAATGGAAGTTCAATCGTACTGAAATCTTTAATGAATCTCCTATAAAATCCAGCATGCTCAAGGAAGGATCTCACATCTCTCATAGTTTTTGGGTATGGTAATGAAGAAATGAACTCAACTTTGGATTTATCAACTTGAATTCCATCATGGGACACAAAATGTTCCAGAACGATCCCTTTAGAAACCATAAAATTGCATTTTTCATAATTTAGAACAAGGTTCTTTTCAATGCATGTTTTAAGGACACGTTCCAAGCTTTTCAAACAACTTTCAAAAGATGATCCATACACAGTGAAGTCATCCATAAAAACTTCCATGCACATTTCCAAAAAATTCAGAGAAGATGCTTATCATACACCTTTGAAAAGTTCCCAGGCCATTACATAAACTGAAGGGCATCCTTCTGTATGCAAAAGTTCCAAATGGGCATGTGAAGGTGGTTTTATCTTGATCCTCAGGTAAAATGTGAATCTGAAAATATCCAGAGAATCCATCAAGAAAATAGTAGTGGGTTTTCCCAGTTAGTCTTTCAAGGACTTGATCAAGGAATGGTAATGAGAAGTGGTCTTTCCTTGTAACCAAATTGAGTTTCCTGTAATCAATGCACATTCTCTATTTATTTGGAAGCCTTATGGGGACAAGATCACCAAATTCGTTCCTTGAGATTGTAAATCCACTTTTTTTAGGAACAAAATGGACTGGACTTACCCATTGACTATCAGATATGGGAAAAATGATTCCAGAAGCCAGCAAGGTGGTGACTTCTTTCTTCACAACCTCCAGAAGTGTTGGGTTCAGTCTTCTTTGAAATTGTCTTACCGGTCTAGTGTTATCCTCCAGTAAACTTTTGTGCATGCAAACCGAGGGGCTGATTCCCATTAGATCAAAGAGAGTCCATCCTATAGCTTCCTTGTGGGACTTGAGAACTTCCAACAATTGGTTTTACTAGACTTCTGACAAATCTTTTGAGATGATTACAGGGAATTGTACATTATGACCTAAGAAGGTATACTTGAGGTTATCCAGAAGGGGTTTCAATTCTACCGTAGGTGGGTTGGTTTCATTGAATGAAAAATGTTGAAATGAACAACATCTCCTCCAAATTCTAGTGAAAGTGTTCCCTTGTGAACATTGATGATCGCTTTTTCCGTTTTTAGAAATGGACTCCCTAGGATGAGGGGAGCATGTGTGATGAACCGATCATCTTCCATATCCAAAACATAGAAGTCAACAGGAAAAATAATGTCTCTCACTTAAACAAGAACATCCTCTATAACTCCAGCAGGTTTGGTGGTACTTCGGTTTGCGAGTTGAATAATAATTCCAGAGGGTTTCAAGTCTCCAACCTAAAGAGATGAGTAGACAGAATGTGAAATGACATTGATGGAGGCCCTTAGATCAAGCATCACATCTTTGAATTCACATTTCCCAATGGTATAGGGAATGGTAAATGTCCCAGGGTCTTTACACTTGACAGGAAGTGCATGTTGAATCATCGATGAAACATTCCTTCCTAAGTTCACTTTTTCACCTCCTTTGAACTTTCTCTTGTTGGTACACATGTCTTTCAGAAACTTAGCATACCTCGGAATTTGTTTCACAGCATCGAGCAATGGAATATTGACTTGGACTTTCTTGAATGTTTCCAAAACCTCCTTATCCAATTCTTTTTCAGCACTTGACTTTGGTGGTGGTTTACACCTTGGATAAGGCAGTGGAGGTTTGAATGTTTCTGGGGTATTATGAGTATGTTTTGGAGGAACATAAGGACCAGACATCCTCTTCCAATCATTCTTTTTTCTTTCAAACAAGATTTCCTCTCTTTACTTTGAGTTTCTATCAACTTCATATTTTTCATCATTTTTATCAAGGGTAGGATTTTCATCAGCAATATCAGCAGAAGGCTTGATGTTCTCAATCTGAGGGTTGTTCAATTTTGTTCCACTCCTAAGTTCAATTTCACTCACATTTTACTTGTGGCTGTGAGGGTAAACCACCACTCATTTTATTTGTTATGAAATTAATACTAGAGGCAAGTTAACCCATTTGAGTCATCAAGGTATTCATTTTGTTATCTTGTTGTTTTGTGTATTCTTTTAGTTCTCTCATTTCCTCTTGTTGTTTCCCCATTTATTCTTTAAGGTTCCTATAAGAATTTTGAGTGGGATGGGTAGGGTGAAAATTTCTTCCAGAATGAGCATTGGCTTGCTCATTGAAATATCTTGGTCGAGAATTACTTGATTGTCCTTGGAAGAATACTCTCGGTTGTTCAGGTTGATGAAATCTTTCATTTGAGTTGTTGTTCCATCCTTGATTGAAATTTTGGTTGTTTTGAAATGGTCTTTGCGGGTTTGGTTGAAATGGTATTCCAGGAAAAACTTCATTTCAGTTCTCAAGAGGCTCTTGAATTTGCGGGCATTGGTCACTAAAATGTTCATTCGAAGAAAAAATCCCACAGTGGACATGTAGTTGGAAAGCCGCTTCCGGTTTGGGTTGGGTTGGTGGGGTGTTAGATAGCATTATTGACCTTACCATGGTGGTAAGATCAGATAGTTGACTTGAAATTGTGTTGTTTTCAGGACTAGTAGTAGGGAATTCTTGTGCAGCTTTTACATGAAAAAGGCCTATAGTTCCAAATTGTTGGGCATTCTGAGCCATGTTTGAAATTAAAATCCTAGCAGCAGCTAGTGTCTTATCAACTAAAGCTCCTCCTGTAGCAGCATCGATCATACTTCTATCAGTGAGACACAATCCTTCATAAAAGTATTGAATGAGAATCTGGTCACTGATTTGATGTTGGGGGCAACTAAAACAAAGACATTTAAACCTTTCCCATTATTCATGAAGTGTTTCTCCTTGTGTCTGCCTAATTCCACAAATCTCCTTTCGAATGGAGGAAGTTCTAGACGCAGGGAAATTTTTTTCAAGGAAAATATTTTTTAATTCATTCCAATTTCTAATCAAGGTTGAGTGAGAATAGAAAAACCATTCCTTAGCAACTCCATCTAGAGAAAAAGGAAATGACCTCATCTTCATTTGATCTGCATCGACTCCATGAGGTTTCATGTTGACACACAAGTAGCTGAATTCTTGAAGGTGTTTGTGTGGGTCTTCACCAGGAAACCCATTGAATTTGGGAAGCTGGTGGATGAAACCAGACTTGATTTCAAATCCAACAGGGGAATCAGGGTACTCTACAGGATTCTCATGATTTTCGTCATAATACGAAGCCAATTCTTTCAAAGTTTTATTTTATGCCATTTAGATATCAGTTTTAACTAAGTCCCTCCTAGGTGTATTGGTGGAAGATTCATAACTTTCAACTTGTGGATTATTACCTCTAACCCTAGTGTGAAAAGTTCTATCAATTTCTGAATCTAAAGGTAACAAGTTCGGGTCATGCAAGAAAAAAAAAATAATTAAAATAAAATCAACTCTAGCAACCTCCCCGACAATGACACCAGTTGATGTTAGCGTTTTTTTCATAAAACCCTCAATCAATATTTTCCCTTTTAATGTAGTATAGTGGTGACCACAGGGTTGTCTCTCGAGGATGTTGCAGTTCGAGTTGTAAAACTATCACTTTTGTTATTTTTTTGTTTTTGAAGAAATGAAAATGGGGATTGGATTAACAATTTGAAAATAAAATTTTAATTAAATACTAAACTGAAATAATTTTAAAGGAAAGATAATTTGGGTTTGAAATCAAGAATAAAAATAGGAGTCGCAGACAAGATTCACCCTCTCGTACACTCCTCTCTTCCTTGTATAAAAAAATATCTCTTATTTTAAATTCCTAAATGTACCCCCAAGGACCCCCTGGTTTACACTCAAATTTGAAAATACATCATATTTAAGACTTCAATATGATTGTGTTAACGCCTATAGAAGTGATTCAATTACTTAAATACCTCTAAGTAATTGAACCTAATTGAATTCGCTATGCTCAATGGAAAAACCACACCAAAGAATTTTAAATAGAGAAGTCAATTGTTATACTTTATAGATGGAACAATGATAAAAAAAAATGTGTTGAAAATATATTTAAGAAATAAAACAACCAGATTCATTAAAAAATATAGGTTCAAGAGAAATTCAAAAAGATATTACACATTAAAATCTAAACTCGGAAGAGAGTGTCCGTCGGGTGTCACCGTCCGCAACCACTTTCTGCTTAGCCTTCAATTACCTGAGAAGCCTTCATCTTCTCTATTGAATCTTCAAAGGATGTCATCTTCTTAAGGATAAAAATCTCCACCTTCCCCTTCGCTCTCTCATGCCAACTCCCTTTGTGACGGATGGTGTGGTGAAGAATGGAATATGATTAGAGGTAGGAGCTCCTCTCCTTTTATAGGCAGATTTCATCATAAAATATTTGTCACATTTTCGACCGAATAATTCTCTGATTCACGTGTAGACCTCTTAATAAATATTGTGAATAAATGGGTTTTCCATCCACCCTCCAAATTTCATATTAATTGGACGCATATTGAAGGAGTTATGATTTTTCTATTGAAAATCGTTTTCTATGGATGAAGCTTCCTGGAAGCTTCTTTCACAACTCTATCACTCAAAAGCCAACATAAAGGATTCCAAATAGATTGAAATTCATTTTGGAGACGTTTCTAGGAGTCCTCTTTCATATCCATGTGGAATCGAATCATTTTTAGGTGTTTAGGCCGAAATTTGTTTCCATTACCAATGTAGGGTCCACGCAGTCCGCTCGGAAAAATTGTCAACTTCATTGATTTTTTTGGGCATCAAGATGCATGAATATTTTTCTAGTCCTAAAGAAAAATATGATGGAAATAAAATAAGGATTCCATGAAAATTAGAATCACAAAATATGGAAATGTATTTTATGATAAATGACCAAAATACCCCTGTAATAAAAATCTGTTAAAAATCCAGAATAATGCAATTTAAACTTTTTATCCCAAAACACACTCTAAATCCAAAATTATTACAAATAAGATCAAATTGTTAAATTTGTGAGGTTTAAATCATTTAAATAGACATTAAAAATATTGTAAATATTAGCTCTATCAGTAGCATAATATAATTATTATCTTTCTTATAATAATTTATCAAATATATATTTAAGTTTAAAAAGTTTCTACTCTTATTTTAATCTATTTAATTTAATTACATTAATTAACTTAAGTATTTAATTACATTAATTAAATTAAGTATTTAATTACAAATTAAATAACTTTTTACCACAATTTGTTAAAGTAACTATTATAAATAATTTAACTTTTTAATTTAAATATCTAAATTTTATAATTTAACTGCTTTTTAATTTCAGTTTTAGTATAGTAACAATTTAAGTTATGCAAATTGAAGCAATTAATAATTTAACTTAAGTTTAAGAGGTTTCATAAATTCATTAAAGTTTATGTTGTAATTAAAATTTCAATTTTTTTAATTAAGTTTTAGGTTTTATTAATTATTTTTTTCATTTTTAATTTATGTTTTAATTTATTTTATTTATTCTGTTTATTTTGCAGGTTCACGGTTTCATCCCGGTCACCGGTTCACCACGAACCATATCTCTTACTGTATCACCTAAATCCTTTTACGGTGACACAACCACCGTAACCCTTTCTCACGGTGCTACCGTGCCACCCCTTTACTGTCTCACCGTTTACCCACACCGATTCTAAACCCTTTTACACAGTATCTTCACATACCGTATCCCTTTCAAACCGTTTTTTCCACTGTGACTCTATTCACGGTGCCACCGGTTCCCACCTATACTTCACACCATTTAATTTTTTACGATCTCCTCACGGTCTCACCATTCTCCCACCGCACTTCCTCAGCCACTGTTTCTTTCACCCCCATTTTAGATCCAAAAATTAAAATAGTTGAAGAATCAGACTTAAAATAAATCAAAACCAATTAGAACTGTCTCTAAAAAACAGATTTGAAAACCTCATGACCTTACCATCCCAATCAACATCTTGAGTCGATGCCTGGATTTTCACCGCACCAAACCGAGACTGATTTCAAATCGATCCATGTTGTTACTGTCCGTAGAGAGGATTGGAGTCAAATCAAGGTTGCGGAGGAGTTCATCCAAGATTTTTTTTGTTGCTGAGTAGGGAGGTCACGCTGGAGGAGTCGTGCCACCCCTGGAGTCACGCTGCAAATCCCTCCCATGGACTAGTCACACTAAAGGAGAAGGGTACCCTTTCCGTCACAATATAGGAGGATTCTTGTCCTACTAATATGAATTCTATGAGGATTTAGACCAAACCACCTTGCATCTAGAGAGAAATTTCAGCTGAACCACCCACTGAAGTCGATATCGAGCTGAAAAACCTGATCTCACCACCACTGTTTTTCTGGATGGGCTGGACACTGCTGGTCCGTTGAAGGGGAGCCGATCCTGTTGATCTCGCCGCGTCGTTGGAGAATTAGCAGGCCGACGGTGCTGTGCGAGGAGGCCTCCTCTAGAAGCTATCAAAACTCTCCCCCCTGCTTTACGCCTAAACTGGGGAATGAAGATATAAAAATAATATAAAAAAAAATATAAAATAAAAGTTAATTTTAATAAATTAATCAAATGAATATAATATAATTTTTAAAAGTTATAATTTAAAACAATTATAATATTAATAAATAGATAAATTATAAATTAAAATACAAGACTAATTAATAATAATTTATTATTTTGAATTATAAAAAATTTTATTTAATAAATTAAGTTAAATATTAACTAATAAAAATATATTAACACTTTAATTTTATTTCTAACAGAATAATTATATTAATAAAGTAATTAATATTAAAATAACTTAAGTAATCTAATTAAGCTTTACTTTCTAATTAATTAATTATTAATAATAACTTAATAAATTTATTAAATATTTTATAATAAATTAATAATCATAATATTTAATAATAACCATCTTCTAAGATATTTAGTTATTAACTTTAATTACAATAACAGTAAACTAAAAAATAACTATAAAATTTTAATTAACTTTCTTTGTGTTTTAATTGTTTTATTTTTATGTTATAACTTTACAGGTTCATTCAAGAGTTGAGTATACGTCCAAATTCACTTAACTAACTCAGCGAGAGTTAGTTACATGAGGAAAAATAGCGCGACGTGCCTGTCACAAAAAAAACGCATATGTGCGGTACATAAGTGAAGGACTTTTGAAGTTGGTGGAAGCGAGCAGTGATATGAAGTAAATGACATAGGGTATTAAAAGAAGATTAGCAGCGGGAATTAAAGGGACATTCTCATTCAATCGAATGAACACACCACTATAGAGAAGATCCAACTCTCTCATCATTCATTCCATGAACACATCCACCTGAGAGCAGAGCAGTATTTAGGGAGCACTTCTTCCCTCTGTCCTTAATTTTTGTACTCTGTTCTTGGATGTTTTTTACTTCTTTAATCAATATGACCATAGTTTGAACTTTCTCAGCTCAGGATTTTTAAAACCTTCTGGTTATAATATTTAAATCTTAATTTGATTATCATTTTACGAAATTAGAATCAGTTAGAAAGACTGATTCTGTTTCTAATATTTTGATCATTCACACTTCAATGTTTTCAATTTCAAACTTCAATATCGACTGGTGAGGTTGATCTTGAATGAATTTTTCAAATTCTTAACAACTTAAACTTCAGAAATTTATGGAGAGTTCTTTTCTAAATGTTATATTTTAAAAATTTCTCATAGTTCAGTTAAGTTTTGGTGTGGCGAACTCCAAGACTTAATCCTTTGACTGTTGAGTTTCCTAGTGAGGGAAATTATTCAGTCTTTCTTGATGTGTGATTTTATTGTAAGTTGTAGAGAGAACATTCATTCATACCAGTAGTTTAAAATTCCCGAGTACATTATTGATCTCGCTTGTTGTCTTGCTGCTTAATACTAGTATACTATATTTCTCTAGTTTATCATACTTAGTATTAATTTTAGTTTTTATGTAAAAATACTTATTTCATCATCATGTTTCCACTTCATTATATAAAAATAATAATAAGATGTTTTCCCCACTGCTAACAACAGTGGGGGTTTAAAATTCAAAACCCTTAGAATTCACTCACCTGCCTTCTCTGTGGATCAACCCTGCACCACTGTGCTAGTGTAGGTTAATAAATGTAATTTTGAGGGCCATGAAGACCTCTGACCTGTTCAAAATTTGGAGCCATTTCCAAGGAAGTCACACTCTGAGTGTTCTAAGTTTTATAAAATCTTAAAAAAATTAAAAAACCATATAAAATAATATAAAAAAATCTGTTTTAAAAAAAATTGCTTTGAACTAGAACCTACTATTTCTGTTATTTTAGAAAAATATGCTTCACTTTTAACTGTTGTGTGTTTAATCTCACATGGTTTTAGTTTCAAAATGGAAGTTAATGAAACTTGGGATCAACTGGGACCTCATTGTGTGTGTTGTGGCTGTTATGGGCACACTGCTTGGCAGTGTGTCGATAACCAGCCACAACAAGATGTTTACATTGAAGAAGATGAAAACATTGAATCTAATCTTGAATTCCTAGATAAACATGAATTGATTGAAACCAAATTGGATGCTAGGGAGAATAATTAGAACAACTGGTTTAACGAAACCCATGAAATTCAAATTAGAAATTCTCAAGAGTAAGATCAAAGAATGAATATATTGGAAAACATGATCTTGTATTTACAACAAAGGGTTAAAGAACAAGAAGAATTTGAAGAAAATGAAAAATAAAATGTTTACAAAAGATTTGAAAATAAAATTTAAGAAGATAATGACTGTGAAACAGGACAATAAACCATTCTCTTTGAAAAATATGATTATGTTGAACTAAATCTAGAAATAACCAACTCACCGAGTCAAGAGAATAACATTGAAAATCCCAAAAAGTGATTTAATGGTGTTGAGTTGGATAATCTGGAAGATGAATTAAAACAGATTGAAACAAATTGCCCAGTTCTTTCCATCATCCCTTATTTTGAGAAAAATAATTTTTTTAGAATTTTTGAGAATGAAGTCACTCGGTTTGAAGATATACTAGAAAATGAAAATTTTAATGTTAAAAACTCTTCATCCAACTTTTCTGAATTTCCAAATAATGAGTCTGAACAAAATATTGGGAACACTTTGGAAGAGAACCTTAAGCTGGAAAACATAGCATCTGAAATTTTTGAACTTGAACTGAACACTTTTCTTTCATATTTTGAACATATAAACCCAATAAATTATGAAATGTTGTTGGATGATGAGGATGAGGGAATGATATTTGAAGAAAGAATAACTGATCAGTTTTCATTTCCCTATTCTCATAATAATCACTTTTATGAATCTTTGTGCAATGAAATGGAAATTAGTGTTAGCCAAATTGAGGAGAATTGTATTAATTTGAACATTCTAGAAACTGAATTTATTGAAACTGAATTGTACAATTCTTCTCCTGAAATTGAATTGCAACACTCAAATGACATGGTTTTAGAGAGTGAGACTTTTGAACTTTATCATGAAAGAGAGGTTGAACACACACTAGATAATGGTTGCAGAGTTGATTTGATATAAGTAGTAGGTATTCCGTGTGACTTAACAAATGAGGATCATTTGGAAGAGATTTACAACATTGTTAAGCCTGAATCTTTGAATAGTGACAAAATAAATTCTCTTCCCTGTCTGTCACTTACATACTCAACTTTGAAGGGTACTAAGCCTTTTCATGATACTAATAGTAATCCAAAGGGGTGATCACACTCGTGTTCCATTTTCTATGATTCAGTTCATCACTTAATTGAATTCCCTATTGATCATGCTAATCAGAACTCACCCATGAGCACCTTTGAAGTTGAATATGTTAATGATTAAACTGAGAGAGATATTTATGAGGTCAATGACACACCCTTTGAAGCATCTAAAACTGTGTTGTCCCTTCATGTGAACTCAAATCTTGATAACTCTGAAACAATTCTGGAAGTGGACAACATTATGCTCACAACTGTTAAAGGGTGTGTCTTACATATTTTTATAAGCTATAAAAGTTTAGTTGTGTTTAGTCTTGTTTCCCACAAATCTCATCTTTATGTTAAAAATAATTGGGCCAAACAAATGTGGTGGTTCCTATTAAAGAAACCATATCCACCTAGTGACTATGGTTAGTTTCTAGGTGAGTCTGGTAAGGGACTTTAAATCTAGTGCTACATGGGAGGCAACCCATGGTTTTTATTTTGTTTTCAATAAAAAAATTGTAATTAAATAAAGTCTAACTGAAGAATTTAAATTAAGTGTTGTATGGGAGTCAAATCATGTTATTTCTTTTGTGTTTACTTTTATTTATGTTCTTGTTTTACTTTTAATAAAGTTATGTTGTGCTGCTTCTTGTATACACTGTCTATGCTGGTTATTTGTCCGTGGTTTTCATGCTCTGTGTTTTTAGGATGCTGCTACTATGTAACAAAGGAGTGGAATTCCCATGATCATCTCTGGACAAGAACCAAGCCAGGGAATTACTTTAACCTTTTTCATTTATTTCAGCTCCTGTTTTTTCTAATAAAATTCCGCTCATTAAAAAAATTCTGCTTGTTTAAGAAATTCTGCTACATATTTGTTGAAAATTTACTGCATATCTTGCATATACTAATTTTTTTGCTACATGTCACTAAGTTGAATTAAAAATATGCATTTTCCTGTTGCTGTGAACTGAAATTCATTGTTTAAAACCCATTCACTGTATGAAATTAAGTGTGTGTGGGGGGGGGGACATGTTTGTTGGTTATTTTGTTTTTTGTTGAATGTGCTTTGCTAAGGGGTGTTTGAATGCATTTTTCTATTATATTGAACATTATTTTGAACCAAAAATTTCAAATTGCTACACCCTATCCACTGTGCACCAACAAATTACATGATATTTCTTGATCTGAATTGAAAAAAATATTCACTGGACTTAGATGTAAATGTTTGTATTTGCTAATGAACCTGCTGTTAAGTTATTCATTGTGGTAAACAAAATTTTTGAACTTTAATGTGACCTTTATACATTTCATCTATTTACTAAATTGAAAATATGTTTTGAACCTTAATTGTTTAAGTGTTATTCTCCACTTTATAATTCAACTTTGGGGACAAAGTTGGGTTTTAAGTGTGGGGGAGGGGGTCAAATCTTCACTGTGCTTAACTGGAATCTCATCAATTCCCATTTAAATTCAAAATTTCTTATAAAAAATGGTTAAATTGTTTCAAAATACTTGCATAATTTTAGGCTTTACACTATACTCAATTGGGTCTTGCCATAGAACAGTGCCTTGATTGGTAGTTAAGAGCTTCTTTGATTATGAAATTAATGTGGCTGGATGATTGATGAGTGGTCTTACTTAGTGATTTGATTGAAATTGGGTTTAGGAACTACTTCTAAAAGTGATATGGGTATCCTTTTAATGGAATTATTATTATAACTCTTGGAACTGGAAGTTTGATTCTGATTCTAGGGGTCCCATTCATCTTTTAATTTATAAAAGTAATTGCTTTAATGATCCAATGTAAATTGTTTTTATATAAATCTTTTGAAACTGGAGTAATTTGGGCATATTGGATCCCACAGTGAGTCTCTGAGACCCTAGATGCTGGGTTCATTTCTGTTTATTATAATCCCTCTGTACACTTTGAATAAGTGCATATGCACAGTTCTTAGCAGAATGATACATGGCTTGGAAAAAATAAATAAAGTGTCTAGGGTAAAAAACGAGCTCACTAAGGTGATGGTAATGATAAACCCAAAATGAAGAAGGGGTTAGTTGGTTTATATGGGAATCATTTAGGTTGTATCATTGAGGTGATTAAAAAAATATTTATTTTTTGGAACCTAGGTGAAAAATTCAAAGTATAAAGTTCCTACTGTTAAGTTCTTAATTCCACATAAATTTTACCTTTAGTCACTCTTGGACTTTGGACTTGAGCCTGGATTGAAGTTAGTTACTAAGTAGTACCACATATGAGGTATGGCACTATCATATCTTATTGATTCATTTCTCTCTTGATTACCATCGAGTATTTTTTCTAAGAAAGATTCATTTGAGAAATTTATTTTCTAAGCCCAATGACATGTTTTTTTCCTTTGTTACAAATTGCTGGACATGTTAAATTTTTGAGCAAAATCGTGAATACCATTTTTATATTCTCAATGATAATAAAACATGGGATTGTTTGAGGACAAACAATGTTTAAGTGTGGGGGAATTTGATGTGGCCTTAAAAACACATGTTTTTCCACATCTTTTTCAATTATTTTTAATGGTTTAATTGGTTATTTTTTTTACTTTATACTAAATATGAACACTTTTGTATTCTTATAAATAAATATATCAATTTATCAATTTTTATAATTAATTGTGTATTATAAATCTTTAAAATAATTAATTTATTTCTTACTTTATTTTTTTAGTATAGTTACTTTCTTTTTAGTTTGGCATATTTGTCTTCATATTTAATGATTTGACATTTATTATTTAATTAAAAAAGTCTTATTTTGCACAAAATTAATGTAGTCATAATATGACATCTTATGTTTTAAATATCATTTGATTAAAGTAGCATAACATAATTATTAGCTGTCTTATAATAATTTATAAAATATAAATTATGTTTGAAAAGTTTCTACACTTATTTTAATCTATTTAATTTAATTACATTAATTAACTTAAGTATTTAATTACAAATTAACTAACTTTTTACGTCAATTTATTAAATTAACCATTATAAATAATTTATCTTTGTAATTTAAATATCTAAATTTTATAATTTAATTTCTTTTTAATTTCAGTTTTAGTATAGTAACAATTTAAGTTATGTGCACTGAAGCAATTAATAATTTAACTTAAGTTTAATAGCTTTTATAAATTCATTAAAGTTTATGTTGTAATTAAATTTTCAATTTTTTTAATTAAGTTTAAGGTTTTATTAATTATTTTGTTCATTTTTAATTTAAGTTTTAATTTATTTTATATAATCTGTTTATTTTGCAGGTTCACGGTTTTATCCCGGTCACCAGTTCACCACACACCACATCTCTTACTATATCACCGTAATCCTTTTACGATGACACAACCACCATAACCCTTTCTCATAGTGTTACCGTTCCACCCCTTTACTGTCTCACTGTTTACTCACACCGATTCTAAACCCTGTCACATAGTATCTTCACATACCGAATCCCTTTCAAATAGTTTCTATTCCACCATGACTCTATTTACGGTGCCTCCAGTTCTCACCTCTCCTTCACATCGTTTCATTTTTCACGATCTCCTCACGGTCTCACCATTCACCCACCGTACTTCCTCAGCCACTATTTCTTTCACCACCATTTCAGATCCACAAATTAAAATAGTTGAAGAATCATACTTAAAAGAAATCAAAACCAATTAGACCTCTCTCTCAAAAACAGATTTGAAAACCTCATGACCTTCCCATCCCAATCAACATCTTGAGTTGATGCCTGGATTTTCACCACACCAAACCAAGACTGATTTCGAATCAAGCGACGTTGTTAATAAATTGATTTTTTCTTGTATTTTTGTTGCAAATTTTATTTCATTTAAACTTTGTATTCGTTCTTATTTTTTTTTCTGATTTGGTGGTGTTTTTAGTGTTGCGGTGTACTGTTATGGCACACTGTAATGGTGATATAGTGTGCTGTTACAACAAATTGTATTATGTATCTTTATAAGCATTTTAAAAAATATTGATGAAAGCATTATCATCACTTATAGAAGTATTGATAAAGAAACCCATTATAACCTCCTTTTTATCACTGATAATAGACTAAGTCTTTTAATCTTTCCCCATTAGTCAGCACTTCTCTACCATTGATAAATGTCATTTTAGCACTCTTAAAGACATATTTTGAAGTAGTTTACCATGATACAAAAATATCAATAAATAGGATAAATCCAAATAATAAATAGTAAAATATTAACACATTTATTCATGTGAAAATCCCTCAAGAAACATCCCAGTCCACTATAAGGATGGAATAAACTAAGAGAATCCAAAGAGATAAATAATGAACCAATCTTTATAGTTCCCTAAAAAATTGGGTCTATAAATTACCAAAGTAAAAAAGAATTTTGGGATCAAAAAATCCTAGTGGGATACAACTATATAATCTAAAAAAAATATCACCATGAGACCTTTATTTCTAGAATTAAAAATTATTTTAAAGAAATTTTAATAAAAACCATTTTTAAAAACATATTTTGGTTTCCTTTAAAGAATTTCATATTATCATAAACCTAGAGTATGAAATATACTTAAAATATAATTTAAATGGAATTAATATAATTATCCATGAAAATACCATATGAAAAACATGTAAGAAACCATGAATAAATAAATACCATCATATATAAAATAAACAACTATTTGGAATCTCACTTATGATAATATATATTAGGATATGTGAAGGAATTATAATCTTGAAATCACACGAATTAGACCCATATAGAGTCCCAACATAGTCTATAAATATCATAATAATAATCCATTATGGGGCCACACTCATTAATTTTTTTATATTTCCATAACCTAATTCACCTAAAGTTACCAATGATCTATGTTTTACAAAATATTTAAATACAAATTCGCAAAATTTATAAAAAAATTCACAGTAAAGCATCACCCCTTTCATTCTTAATGATATATTTTAGAGTAAAAATAATTTTAGAGACATTTCATTGATCACGTAATTTTCATAAACCTTTTTAAAGTAAAACCCCTTATGACCTCTTTTCCATGACACCCTAGATAAATTTCATAAAATAATTCATCATTGATATTAGATAAATAAATTTCACAAACCAATCAAATGGAATTTTCATGACTATTATATAATCCATGGTTTAGAACCATTTTAAATAGAAACCTGCCTAACTAATAGAAGAAAACTAGTTACCTTCAAAATTATAGATTATAATCGAGGAGATATGGTCATCACGAGCCAACTTCTATATAGATTATCATAAATTACACATCAAACCCTCTAGATCCTACAATCATTACCCAATTGGGTTCCAAAATAATAAGGGGAGTTGAGATAGAGTGATCTAGAAAGGTAAGGGGGGATTATATAAAAATTAAACATAACTTGAATAGATCTACTAACAATGAAGGTAAAGCACCAATGATCCAAATAGGTAACTATCTAGAGTTATAGGTAGAGGTTAGTTTGGACTAAAAGAGATTAAGAGGAGGTTACATATATTATCATCCATGGAATCATGGTAAATTCCATAATTTTTGTGGTTTAGATAATGGAATAAGGTTATGAATCATAGTTTAACAATGCATGCTCCAATTTTACTTGGACACTGTCCATGGACAAACAAGTTATATAGTTTTCTAGATAATACATCATGGTTTGAATAACCAAGCTCACATAATTTGACAACCACAGAACCAAATCCCAAACCCCGATATAATTTTACTTTAAGACTCAAATGGTTTGATAAACTATGCCCAAACCATGAAAAACACCATCAAAGATCACATTTCTTTATCACATGGTTATTACTAACCATTTTCAAAAACCACGTTCCTATTCTATTTTTCCTGGACTCTTTTTTTCAACCATGAATTCCAAAAACCTATAAAACATTAAAATATAAAGATCATGATCAAAATCAAATAAACCTATGACCTAGGGGGTGTCAAAATTCTTACCACCATGAATTGTTCTATATTTAGAAATCAATCAATACTCTAGACTCAAAAAAGGTGAAGGCCCCAACTACCTCATCAATGATTCCTGATACCACATCTTATGGTTATCCTATCTATACTTCCACAACACACTAACTAAGGTAATTGATTAACTCATAATATCTTATCTTGGAGATATATAATCTAAATTGGATGATCAACCACAGTGGTGTTCAGTTTATGATTGTTGTATTCCCATTCAATCACATGATAATGTTCCATTTGATACCTCCTTTGTTGGGAAACATGAAACACATTGTGAATCAAACATAAGAGAGATGAGAAGTCCATTCGATATACCACTAGTCCTAGACATTAAATGATCTCATGTGGGGCAACAAACCAAGGTGATAACTTTCTCTACTTACCTAATAAATAATGTCCCAAGCGAGGTTAGAAATATGAGAATGACCCAATTTCCAACCTAGAACTCTAACGGGTGATGATAATGGTTTGAATAATATTTTAGATGACTATGTATAGTTAGTAAACTATTATGAAAGAACTATACATTTTTTCATCTCCCGAACAAGACCCAACCCAAATAAAAACCATTCCCCCAAATCTTCCCAACACAACTGAGATCTATATGTCCAGTCATAAAATGATTCAAAAGGAACATTTTAATCTAATAATGATATCCCTTTTTAAAGAAAAATTCAAGAAATGGAATATTATTTTCCCATAAACCACCAAATCAAGTATAATGGACCTAATATGATCATTAAGGGTCTGAAATGCTCCCTTAGTCTTCCCTTCTATCAGAGGTTTATACACCATGTTTATTTTCAATTGTGTACTCATCACCTCTTATAGTCCTTTCCAAAACCTGGATGTAAAATTTTGATCATTATCAGAAACAACCATAGTGGGAACTCTGTAAATATACACTATCTCTAAAAAACAGTTTCTAGAGATATTCCACCTTCTCTACAACCATAATATGAATGAAATGAGCTGATTTTGTAAGTTGTTAAATGGTCACTAAAATTTCATACATCTCTGTAGGATTTTATGGTAATAGGATCATGAATTATGTAGATATTTGATCCAACATAAAAACCTGATTTATTCTTACACGACTATTACATCATTTTTAAAATGACATCATAATAGTGATACAATCCAAGACCCAAAAGTTTATTTTTTTGGAGAACTAGTTTCCAAAAATAAATTTTCAGAATAAAACATAAATATTTAATTGAATCCTTCTTGTTTACTCTTCTAAAATATCATTTTCTCCCTAGTACATGTAATCCCAGGAGGATATACATCAATGAATTGGGTGAGTTTGAAGCCTAGTTAGGGGAGGAATAATAAACTTGAATAAATATAACATGGGTGAGAATAATCATCATCATAACATCATAAAAATATTATAATCATCATAATCAGAAGTTAAACATTTTACAATGGCATGGAATGTTTCATATTACTAATAATTAAACTTCATAACATAGTTGTCAAAGGCCATACACAGTTTTTAGCAAAGATAGGAACATGTCCATGGATAACATATATGCATAAATTGTAACATCATCATTGTGAAGTAATATAGAATATTTTTCATGAATAATACACATTATCTCATGATATATATCATATTAAAAATTTAATTGGAGGGATATATAATTTCGGTACCACCCATCACATTTTTAAATGATCATAATCATGAATAACACATGGAAGGATAAAAATCATTCTCATGAAATAACCCCTAGAAAGGAATTGGTATCAAAAAATATTTCACAAATTACACTTAATGAAATGAAAAATTTGATTCCCAAAGGAATAATCGAGATCATACATCAAAATAAAATATCATTTTTTTCCTCAAATAGAGAAACAAACTCAAGAGGATTATAGAGATGTTTTAAAAATTGATGTATTTTTTAAAAATAATTATAAATACATCATAATATTATTTTCAAGGTTAGAAAGATGTATATTCAAAAAATAAAATATAAAGATTATTTGAAAGAAATATTTTTGATATAAGAGTAATATTCATAATAAATTCAACTTGAAGTAGAAAAATGACCGAAAAGAAATATTTTTCATTTAAGAATCCCCTTACCTTAAATACCTATTTATTTAATCATTATTCCAACAGTTGAATAAAAAAAATATATTTTAAAAAATTTAAACAAAATTGAATTATTTTTAGTTTTTTACTATTTATTTATTATAATCATTGGAATATACTTATTAGTTTCCTCTAGTAAATGGATGAAATTGATATCATGTTTTCCTTAATAATTTATTATCTTTCTTAGATTTAACTATTTTGTTCAAGGACATTTATAAATGAGTAGAATTAATTCAAGAAGAATAAAATATATCGATTAATAAATTTATTTTACAAAAATAATTAATTATAATCAGTCGTAAGGTTGGTTATAAGAAAATATTTGGAAACGTCATCTTTTATTTTTAACTGACCGTTAACAAGACATTGTCCGAAGAAGATGAAATAGATTTATAAAATACATTAAATATAATTTTTTTTATATTTAGATATAATTATTAATATAATGTTAAAATAATGTCTAATTATTCTTATAATATTTTCTTTGGAATGTGATAGATAAATAGAGAAAGATAAGGGGAAAATACCAAGAAGATTTAATGGAAACATACCCTCTTATTAATGTTGCTTCCCTTGTATGACATTTGATTCCCTTAATGAATGAATTTGTGTTACTCAAAAAGGTCACTATGTGATATAAAAATCTTAAAAGGAAGGTTTTTGTATGTTTAATTTATTTTTTATATGATGGATGGGTGGTTTTACAAGGGTAGGGAGAGGGGTAATTATACATGAGAATAAGGATATTTTTAGAATAAAATATTTAATAAAATTACATATCAAAAGTAAACCTTGTAATTATTATATATTTGAAATAAATAAGAACATATAAATATAATATAGTGGTTATAAAACTTAAAATCCCTTTATAATTATAATTCACTATTTTATTAAAAATAAATGTGGACAAATTAGAAAATTATTTTTAAAAGAATACTTTTTAACTTTAGACTTTAGGAATTAATTTTTATGTTTAGAAATATTCTTTATTGTATTTTGATAACTCATTCATGAAATTAGTTATTATTTTTTTATATATACAATTTATATAAATTATTCGGTCATTTGTACATTATGTATTATTCAATTTAAGATACCCCGGTAATAGGAAAAACTATATTTTTACTGTATAGATGAAAATTTATGTATTTCATAAAATTAAAAAAAATAAACCTTGGAGAATTTCTAAATTATTGTTTTAAAAATTAAATTAAATTTATCAAAATAATTTTCTATCATAGTTAATTTTAATCTTTAATATAAAAATTATTATTTTTATGAAATACACTAATATACAGCTTATTACAAGAATGATGTTATTTTCATTTAGATTTTAATCATTATATTTATTTATGGAATTATAGTATTTATATTTAATTAAATTACCCATGATAAAAATTATTAATATTACTTGTTATTATTTTGAAGTCAGATTATTATTATAAGGGTCATGTTACTATTCATAATAGCGAGGTTACTATTTATAATGTTCAAGTTATTATTATAACAGTCACATTACGTCCTATAAATAAAACTTCATTCCTTCATCCAAAATTATTTTAAATTCCTCTTAATTTTTTACATATCCATTTTCCATAATTTCAATTATTTTACATAGATTTTGTTTCATTTCTATAGTTTTGTTCGCAGGAGGGATAATTTTGGAATATTTGGTAGATCCGTATTTTCCCATTATAGTTTTTATATTTTATATTTTTTTCCCACTTTGATGTTTTTAATTTCTGTAGGTTTAGTTTGAGACTGATTTAATGATTTTTATTAATGAAATAAAGTGTTGTTGATTTCACTACGTTTTGTTATTGTATAATACTATATAAAAAACATTCATTTCAAGAAAGGAATATCCTTTATAAAATAATTGTTGTTAAATTATTCCCCCATTTATAAATGCCCTTTAAAGTCATACTCATATTCTCTGTTGAGAATATATGTGGGAACTTTTCTTTCATTGTTTCACCTATTCCCATTGTTCCTCTTTATATTTATGGTTCCTCTATAATAAATTGACAAGGTGAGTTTTCTTATTACTTAAAACTTTGGAACTATTGTAAAAAATATTCACTAGATGCTCTTCATATGAGAGATTATTCTCCAGTTGTACCACTGATAAAGTTTATACATGTGAGAGACCAGATATGTACTTCCTAAGGAGAGATACATGAAAGAAATAATGAACCTGAGCCATATTGGTGGAAGTGCATTCCAATAGGCCAGTTCTATTATATAATCAAGGATATTAAAGGGAAAAATGTACCTCAGGCTATGATTCCCTTTCTGTCTAAACTACATGAATCTCTTCCATGATAATATTTGAAGGAATACTTTGTCTCTTAATTCAAACTACAAGTCCCCTCGATAGTTGTTAGCAGAGCTCTTATTCCAACTTTGAGAAGATTTTATATGTTATTGGATGTATTTAAACTTCCCTTTTATGTATTTTTTCATGATTGGGTTGAAGTAGATTTTGTTCCCCAAATGAAACCCAGAATGTAGGTTTTCTATGTCTCATCCCATACATATCTTCATATGGATCCATTTGAATACTCGAGCAAATTCTATTTTTGTATGTGAACTCAGCTAATGGAAGATGTTGATCCCATCCCCCATCAAATTCCATTGAGAATGATCTCAACCTATCATCGAGTGTCTAAATAGTAATTTCTATTGGGACATCAGTTTAGGGGTGATTGGACATGATTAAATTCAATATAGTATTTGGAACATATTAAACAATTCTTTATAATTTAGATGTGGACCTTCAATAATGATTAAAAATGATCAAAAGTGGTACCCCATGCATCCTCACCAGTTACATTATGTAAATATTAGCATGTTATTTAGCTGATAAATCTTTTTGAATGGTAATTAAGTTGTAATTCTTGGTGATTTGATCAACCAATACACATATTGTATTGTTTCCTTTGGATGTCTTAGAGAGACTAGTGAAAAAGTCTATGGCGATGTTCTCCCATTTCCACAAGTGTATACTCAATGGTTGAATCATATCATTGGATTTTTTCCTCTACATTAACTTATTTAAATACCAAGAAGATTGATGTTTACTCATCAATTTCCCTATTCAGGTTGTCTCACTAGAAGTACTCTCGGAGATCAAGGTACATCACGGTTCATCCAGGATGGATAGATAAAGATGATATATGAGTAATATGAAATAGATATTAATTTATCTTAAGTTATTAAGGAAGATGAAGTCTTGTTAAAAATTGAATGAAAACATTTTCATCGATATGAAATTCATAAATAATCCCTTTATTTATGGATTTCACCATATTTTAAATCTCCAGATAAACCCTTTTCATCTCATTGGTATTTTCTTAAAAGATTCCTGGGAAATCATTTGTGAGATGTATGATTTCTTCCCTATGGTTATGATTTCATGATCAATAATTTTTATATACATGGAGATATAGTCCTTAAAAATCTACATCATGGATAGAGTAGTCGGTTCATTATTGATAATAGTATCAACGTCCATGTTTTCATTTCCTCGATGGTAGTGAATAGAGAAATCAAATTCCTTTATTAGCACTAGCCAACTAATTTGGAACATGTTGAATTCCTTCTTTGTGAATTTATAATTTAGAATATTTTGATATATATATATATGTCAAAGTTCTCAGCATAGCGGTAGTTACACAAAATCATTAAGGAAAAGATCATTAATACTATGACCAAATCATGCATTGGGTAGTTTTTTTCATGGATATTTAGTTTTCATGTGGAATAGGATATCACTATGTCATTATTCATGAGTAAACAACTAAAATATTCTTTAAAGAATAAGTTTATATCACAAAACCTTCTCCACATGATAGAAGTGTGAGTACATGTTAAGTGATCGGCCTCCTCTTGAGCTCCTTAATGCTTTGATCACATTTTTGTTTCTGTACATAATTTATCCCTTTTTGTGTTAACTTAGTTTACGGGATTTATTATTATGAGAATTATTTCAAAAAACATCAATAGTACCCTAACAGTCCAAGAAAAATATGCATTTCTATGAAACTAATGAGTCTTTACCATTCATATATTTCATTTATCTTTGAAAGATCTATAAAAATTTACTCACTAGTGATAATGTTCCCTAAGAATCAGACATAAAATATCCAGAAGTAACACTTGCTAAACTTCACATATATTTTCTCATTTCTTAATGTTTCTAGCACAATACTTAGATTCCCTTTATGTTCCTCATTTCTATTGGAATAAATGGGAATATCATCAGTAAATACTACCATAAATTTTTGAAGTAGTCCCTAATTAATCTATTCATCAAATTGATGAAGATTTCATGGTCATTTTTAAGTAAAATGGGAATAAATATGAACTCATAGTGTCCATACATTATATGGAAGAATGTTTTTGAATATCTTCCTTTATTAAATTCAGATGATTGTATCCGAGTCAAATATCCACCTTTCAGAGGTACTGAGATCATAATATTTGATCAAACAAGTTACGAATTCTTATCAGCTGATACTTGTTCTATATAGTGATATTTTTGAGATCTCAATAATATATATAGAACCATATTGATATATCCTTTTACTTTATATATAGAACCAAAACACCCTAAGGTGATGTAATATGACATGTGAACTACTTGTGTAAGTTCAATTATAATATATTTTTTAACTCCTCTAGTTGAATATGGGCTATACTATAGGAACATTTGGTGATAAGAGTGGCTCTAGGTATAAGATCAATTGAGAACTCCTCTTCATGGTCTTGTGAAGAAATCTTGGTAACTCTATGAGAAGTAAATTAGTGTATTCCCTTATAATGGTATTTTTCTCAAGGTTGATACATTGCTTTGAATATACCATTTGGACAGGGTATGATTATTTACAAGCTATCAACACCCACAATGTTGAATGATTTTTCATCATAGACCATTATCATTCATGTATTTTTATAGGAGAAATGTATATTTATGAATATAAAAAGTGATTTAGTTTTTCAAATAGTTGATGTCTTCTATATATTACAATGGGAAATCCATCCCCATCACAATGTCAAATTACACCAAGGGAAGTATTATGAGATTCACTAGAATTATCTTCCCATATATGATAACATTTGAAGGGTTAAAAACTTGGGTTTCTATAACCACACCATGTAACGTCCCATCCTAGGTTCCACACAAAGGTTCCCTGAGCCAGTTCACCACATGATCTCAATCGCGCCTCCTCATACGCTAGAGGATTCTGACTAGAAGCAATGGTCTGGTAAGTCATTCATGGGTATACTATACCCTCATTTATTAGAGTAAAATGTTAGTGGAAACAAATTATCAAAAGAAGAGACATATATAATCAGAGCCATACTCATGTCACAAGATAACCAAATAAGAAATACATTACTCAACTGAAAGGGAAAAAATTCTATGCCAATAGAAGTATCAAGTGTCTATAATTAAACTAAAAATAAAGACACTAAAACTCCCCATGCAGATCCAAAAACATGTATGTTTTCCCCCTTCAATATCCATCCCCAATCAACCACCTATCCTAGTGAATTTTCCCTTATCATGACCTGCAACAATGTCTTCTATTTGGGTACTCATCAGGCAGCCCTAATAGGGTGTGAGCACAAATCAGTAGACCACCACCAACGATGTCTAAAAAAATCCCATTCAAAAGATAGTGAAATCAGTTCAATGAGGAAATAAGTATAATTTAATAAAAAATAGTTTATCACACTTTCATTTATTATTATCTAACTGCATTAAATATAGGGTTACAAAGGATACCCGTACCTCAATAATAACATCATCTCATACCATAGCCCAAAGTTCTCCCTAGGTAATACCACATCTTAATACCTTATTATAGTAGAATATCTAAGTATTCAAGGTGCTATGATATATTAGTACCTGATTTAACTCATGCTGGAGTTTGAATATTCTCATGTGAGGCCATAACTCGGTGTTCCATTATTTCCATTATTTAATTTCACATTTAAAGGACACATTTTCAAAGTTACCCATATCAAAAAACGTAAGTAAGAAGACCATGTTACCATGATTACTCCTCAATATAATGACCATTTTCCCATTCTCTTTACTCATATGTATAATGGACATATTACCATGTATACCTCTCAATTTATAATGACCATATTACCATTATCTTTACTCTTAAGTATGGTGACAATGTTACCATTTATACATCTCAATTTAGAATTACCATGTTCCAATTCTTAATCATATAATTAATTTACCAATTAATTATCCACCTGAAATCCATTACTAATTCAACAATTAGTTACACACATTCATTACATTAGTTAACTAAAAAATTGTCTATGTTATTGAAACCATTAATTAATTCATCAATCAATTAATCAATATAAAAATTCATATTTCATAATTAATCACCAAAATTAATTATCTCATTTTAATCTCAGCTTTACTTAATTAATCCCACAATTAATTATCTAAATCATACTATCAGAGGCTCATAATTAATCCATAATTAATTATCTCATCATATCCATTTAAAAATATCATAATCAATCCCATAATCAATTGTCAATATTAAAAACCCCACTTTATTATAATCAATTTCCCTAAATTAATTATCTGATAGGGTATCCCCTTATTCTCATGATTAATTTCACAATAAATCACCTATTTTAATGAGGCTTCGATAACTCAATGGGTCGACCTAATAAACCTAATTCAAGGAAAAAAAATTCTAAAGGATGCTAACAATTTAAAAATCTTAGATATACATATTAAATCTATGACTATAGGTATTAGATTTAGACCACCCTCCTCAGTTCGTTGATGGACTTTCTCTCAATGGAAATCCCCAAAATCTGAGCAGCACAACGACGTTGATATGAGTTCAGGATCTAAAACCCTAAACTGAAATCAATATAAAAGACATCAAGATATAATAAATCTAGATTTAGATCCAAACTCTTATATCTATATCTTATTGCATAGGTTTATATCCAATGAAAAAGAGGATATATTCCATTTAAAGATAAAGGAAATATTGAAGAAAGAACGAGAGAAGCATCAGGATGAAATCCACTTATTAGGAGAAGATATGATCATTAGTTTAGGCATCTGATCTCGAAGAACGGTGTTTATAAGGCCTTGGAATCCCTCTAGGTCAATGGGAGAACATTTTTATACCCTTAGGAAATTAAAATCACAAGTTAAGGATATATAGGAGGTGAAAAAAGTCATTAAAAGTTGAAAATGAGTGAGATCCACAATTTTAGGATATCAATATCGGCCCTCGCACGGTTTAGTCACATAGTTAGACAAACTGTGTGCTAATCGTGCATTATCCACTGCTTCAAGGGGGAACTCCGCACAACCTATCAAATTATTCTTTAACCACGTTGAAGCTACTTCCTCAATGACCATAGATCTCATGGTTTCTCATAGGCATACAAACAGTTTTTATAAACCATGAACCAACCATGAACAACCTCTTTTCTCCAAGATTTTCCTATCCTTCTCCCTAACTCACCCCAATCCATAACTTCCATCGAAGTTACATAAGTAAAAAAATTACCTAAAATCGTACACTAGATAAGTCCAAAAAAAGCCAGGATCTTAAAATCTACCTATCTAATAACATTGATTCCTTAAGATACACCTCAAAGCTTTTCTAATATTCAGAGCCAAAAATATTGGTCCATTGATCCCTCACATCTGCATACCTTTCCCATGCTTCCTCTTGTACACATCCATGTTTCCATAACATAGGAACTATCAGCATGGTTTTCCCCGCAACACTTTATCACTACGATCCAACACAAATATCAGGTGATCCTCAAATAAAACATCTATTTCAAGGTCAACCTCCTCTACATCAATCACATGAGAATGTTTGGGGTGATACCTATGAATTTGTGATACATGGAAAAAGTCATTCATAGTGTTGTATCTCTATACAAGAGCCAATTGGTATGCCACTGGACCGATTCTCTCCACTATCACGAAGGTTCCAACAAACATGGGCACCAAATTTACTTACCTATATATCCTATAGTGAACCAACCTAGGCAACAACTGAAGGAACACCAGATCACCCTTTTCAAACTCTAAGTTTCTTCTCCATTTGTTAGCATATGACTTCTGTCTAATCTGATCCATATCCTAACATTTCTGAATCAACTGAACTTGCTCAGATGCCTCCTACATGAGACTTAGTCCCAAAAACTCTTACTCACCAGCCTCCATTTAGATTACTAGTGATTTACATGGCCTACCATAAAGAGAATCATATGATACCATTAGAATAGTTTCCTGATAACTGTTGTTATAGGATAACTCCACTAAATCCAAGTGCTTTTCCCAATATCCACTGAAGTCAAGAACATATTCCTGTAGCATATCCACAAGCACCTGTATAGTACATTTTAACTACCCATATTTCAATATACGAAAATATGTACTCAATAACACCTTTGTGATAATCACTTCTTGTAATACCTACCAAAATTTTGAAGTAAAGAGTGAATCACAATCTAAAACTATAGTATATGGAACTCCATGTAGATGGACTATCTCCTAAACATATAGTTCTCCCAAATGTTATACTATAATGGTTTTCATTATAGGAAATAAATGCGCTACCATTGTTAGTCGATCCATAACAACACAAATAGTTTCATTCTTCCTAAGCATCTTTGGAAGAATCACCACAAAATCCATGGCCACGTCATCTCACTTCCATTTAGGGATGGGGAAAGGCTGTAGTAACCCTCTAGGTTGTTGATCCTCTTCCTTCACCTACTAACTCTTGAATCATCTTGTCACAAACCCTGATAACTCCTTTTTCATTCCTGGACACAAATACTATTATCGTAGTTCATGGTACATTTTTGTCACTCCTAGATGCACTACACACTTAGAGGCATGAAATTACCATATGAGCTCCTCTTTCATGCTCGTAGGTACCATGAATTGATTCTTCACATAAATGGACCGATATTCATCTATAAAATAGTATGAGGAAGTCTCCCCACCTTCAAAGATTTCCCATAAGAGTAAGCACTCTAGATCCTCATACTTTCTATCATTGATCTGTCTAAAAATTGTAGAATCCATTGCAACTGAAACTAGAGTTATATACTCCTGACTCTCTTAAACAACAACATGCATTTTAGCTATCAAGGTCAACATCGTCCATTATGCACTCAACTCTTGATCTATCTGAGTTTGAGTTTTCCTACTCAAGGTATCATTCATACTATTTACCTTACTAGGAATATACATTAGTTCAAAATTGAACGATTACATATACTTAACCCATATCTACTTTCAAAGATTCAAATCATGCTATGAAAATATATACCTTAGGATCTTGTGATCTGTATACACTCTAAAACTTTCTCATAAAAGATAGTGTCACTAACACTTAAGAGAATAAACCACTAAAGATAACTCGAGGTTATACATAGGGTAATTCTATTCATGAGGTTTCAACTACCAAGACTTATATGCCAAAACTCGATCTGCCTCCATTAGTACATCTCCAAGTCCAATCATAGAAGTTTCACAATAAAATGTATACTCCTCACATGAATTATGTAGTATTAAAATTGGTGCTAATGTTAAATGATTATTCAAATCCTGAAAAGATCTCTCAAAACCCTTTGACCATTTAAACTTTACTCCCTTTTTGGTCAAGCTTAAAAGTGGCGCTTCCAAAAAGGAGAAGTCATGGATGAATCTCCTGTAATATCCATCTAAAATCAGAAGGCTTCAGATATCAAAAAAATTCTTGGGATACTCCTAAGAATCCATGGATTGTACCTTCTCTGGGTCCAATGAAACAACTTCCTCTGAGATGATGTGCTCTAAGAAGTGTACCTGATAAACCCAAAACAAAAACTTAGATTTCTTGGTGTATAGTTGATGATCACTCAGTGAACTCTGGATGATGTCTAGATGTTGGGAATGACCATCATGAGTCTGGGCATACAACAATATTCCATACACAAACACCACCACAAAATCATCTAGATACAAATGAAAGATTCTGTTAATTATGTCCATAAAAACTACTGGTGCATTTATTAACCCAAACATCATTATGAAAAACTTATAAAGGCCATACCTAATTTTTAAAGTATTCCTCGGTATATCAGAAGTCCTTACTCTCAACTGATGATACCCTGATCTCATATCTGTCTTTAAGAACACACAATCTACCATCAATTGGTCAAATAGATCATCAATATGCTAAAGATGATATTATTTCTTCATAGTCATTTTTTCAACTTTCTGTAATCAACACATAAGTGTAAACTCCTGTCATCCTTCTTTGAAAATAAAATAAGTGATCCCCAAGGTGACATACTTGGATGGATAAATCTCTTATCCTCCAATTCCTCTAACTAAGTCTTAAGCTCTTGAAGACCAGTTAGTGCCAATATCTATGGTGGAATAGATATTGGTTCAGCCCTTTGCATGATCTCAATAGTCAATTCCACATCTCTCTCACATGTTATCCCCGTGGAGTCTTCAAGAAAGAAATCCTGAAATAGTTCCACTACTAGTGGAAGGAAACCTTTCCTAACATCCCATTCATCTAACAAAATACTAGAAACTTGGGCTGTGAGTTCTCCTAGATGCTTAGTAATTGACCCTACTCTACCTGGCTAGATATCCCATTATCCATATGAATATACTGGTCACCCTTATGAGACATAAATTTCACTCTCCTATGGTAATAATTGATGTGGGATTGGTATGAAACTAGCTAGTTAATAACCATAATTATGTCAAATACCATCATATCAGGAACACATAGATCCCATATGAAATTATATTCCCCAATATATAGTGAACCTCCATTGAAAAGAATGATATCTCTAGACCGTACTCCCAACCTTATGTATATAGTCATTACCCTACTCAAAAAATCCATTGTCAGGCTCAAACCATTAACAAGTTTTGAAGATATAAAGTAATGAGTGGAACGAATATCAAACAAGGCCCTAGATAATCAGAAGATACTAGAATAATACCTCTCACTATAGATGGTCCATCCTCACTATCGACAAGGGCAGGCTATACTGCATGTAACTATGCTTCCCCTCTTCCATGTGATGCTATATGACTCCCCTAAGTAGCACCACTCTACTGATGTGGGAGCTCCTACCTAGAATAACTACATCCACTACCTCTACCACCTTATCCAGTAGAACTCCAACTACTATACCAATTTGGTGTATAATATTCTCTTCTCATATTCTTCCTTTGCCCATATTCTCCTTCAGTACTAGTCACAAAAAGAATTTCTATTGATGTTCAACCTTGAAACAAGATTGAAACTCTACCAGTGTTTGGGAATAGTGTCAAAGATATTTTCCCGGCCTACCATACTAATGAATGATCACCCTAGCAAGGTCTTGTCCAACCGACCCTCATTTCTGCATACATTGCTTCACACTACCTTGGAAAAAGTTGTCACAACAACGCTTCCTGGTCTTGTAAGTCACGCCACATAATCATTTAGAAACAACTACATGTCCAGCACTAGAATCCTTCCTCAGGTTCCCTTAAACTATGAGAGCCTAATCTACCACTTCTGCAATCTTATTCATCCTAAATATATTCACTTAAGACTTAATATCACATTTATGTCCATCCTAAAAATGTTTCTCCATAGCTACCTTATATCCTTCTAATGTTGTATCAAATATTTTAGATCTATGTAGCATATAGCATATTCTATTACTGATATGCTCCCCTGTGTCAGATGCATGAACTCAGCAGATTTCTCTTGTCTCAACGTCTCTGGATAAAAGTTCTCTAAGAACCTATCCAAGAAGTTCATCCATAACATACCATTAGTCTATCCAGTTTGTACCTAAATGACTCACCGATGCTTAGCAGATCCGTATAGCATATAAGCATCCAACGTGACCCCCATCTCATCCAGAGTCTCCAAATGGTCATTTATTGTCTCTATAGACTCAACCCAGAATTACTCTCTCTTTGGCCCACCCTCTCTAGTAAAAGTTCATGGACGCTACAACTAAAACTCCCTTGATAACTCAGACATACTTTCACAACCTACCATGGGTATCTTTCATTAATTTCATATAGTGAGTGAAGTTCTCTCAAAACAGATCCCCTTAATCTTTTGCTGACAGGATCGGTGCCTCAAGTTCCCTAACTAGAAATTCATTCCTCAAAACGCCCCTCAGTCATCCCCTAAATAATTTTTGTGGAGGTATACTCTCTAAAATTCTAAACACACATCTCAATTCTCATAACACTACCTTAAAACATCTATATAAGAGAAAATAATCACCATAAGTCTTCCCCCAAACCTCTCCACATGGTCAAAACTGAGGTGCTATCACTACCATTAACCATCCTACTCCTAGGTTTTTGTTTTATAATGGAAAAAACTATCATAATCAAGTTTACCATTTAGAAACCCAATTATTCTCATTTTTTATCACTTGAAAATCATTCTCAATTTATTTATGGAACATTTTTTTTTCTTTTTAAGCTCACAAATAAGGGAAAAAATTTATGTTCAACAACTTACCCCTGACCCATTTTCCCGTGTGTGCCAAAAATGATGCATATCACAATAACCCTGAGTGCCTAGAATGATTCATGCAGACTCAACTCTCGTACCATTCTAGGAAACAAATAAATAATCAAAATTTTCAAAAACAATAATCACATCACACCAAAATTTCATCACCTAAGGTGAAATAACATTCAATTATAACAACAAACACCAATAACAACAATCCCACCCTAAGTAATTGGGTTATCCCCCATACATGGGTTTGAAACTCCCTTGAAAAAGCTCATTAACAAGCTGCAACTCTTCATATTCTATTTTCAAAATTTCCCAAAAAAATAAGACAAAATACAAAGAAAGAAAACTAGACCTCTGGTACCACTTTGTAACGTCCCATCTTGAGTGCCACATAACGGTGCCCCAAGCTAGTTCTCCATATGACCTCAAGCATGCCTCCCCGTATGCTAGAGGATGCCAACTAGAAGAGAGGTTCTGCTAAGTAATTTGTGGGGATAATATACCCTAATTTATTAGAGTAAAATGCCAGTAGAAACAAATTAACAATAGATTAAGCATATATAATTAGAACCATAATCACGTCACAAGATAAAAAAACATTAAATACATTACTCAATTGAAAGGGAAAACATGATAAGATAATATAAGTGTCTAGTTTTTATAATAATACTAAAAATAAAGACACTAAGACTCCACACATATATAAGGCCCCAGCCTTAAACCTTACTTATCTTGAGTTATTACAAGATTACACATTGAGGATCTTTTCAGGTTTAGAGTTTTATAGAATTAGATCATAAAACTTGCATTACATTCCACATTTAAACAAAGTGGTTACATAAAAGATAGTATTCATTTCTCCCATCAACGAAAACATATTTAAAATAAAACATGGATTCTTTCTTGACACTTCCTTGAAACTATCATAATATCATGTACCCTTCCCTTGACCTGTGAAAAACATTTCAAAAACTTGGGATGAGCATAAAAATCTCAGTAAAGGATATAAAAATATGGAAAGGAAACATGAGTACATGAATACATAAGAATGAAATCATACTTTACCCATAAAACATAAGCACTTTAACATACCTCATAAAATCATGAATAAATCATAGAAATCATAAGACATAAAAGGTAAATTGAGGCATTCATAACATACCTAGGTAGGGAGTAACCCTATTGGTTACATTTGGAATACCCACCACAGTATATTCCCTAAATCTCTTCAGAGAAACCTTCACGTTTCACTCCTTCACATTACCCAATGCATTAGAGAGCTATATCGGGCTCACCCACCCTTAGTTTATCACAGAACCACCCGTCTTCATAATAATGCCCAAGAACCATATCATAAACATAGCACATAACTTAAGCATAAAGGAAAGATAACATTCCAACATTGCAATAACAATATAACATTTTAAGATATTGAAATAATGAATCCATTCTAAAAACCATTTTAAAAACCATTTAAAACATTTAATAAAGAGATTTTTGAATCAAAGTGTCCCATACCACTTTGAAGATTTTAACATTTTAAACCATTAATATCCATATAAATAAATCCTTAAAACCATTTTGAAAACATGGATATTAATGAGAAATATTTATAAGATTAAATCATTAAAACATTTAAAACGATATTTTAGTTAAAGGGTTTTTAACCAAATGAGAGACACTTGAATACAATAATTGAGAAATAACATTTAATAAAAACTTTATAATATCATGAGAATAAAGTTATTCATGATATAATATTCCAAATGGTAGTATATACACCATATAGGAGTGAATTGGTGCATAACAACAATGAAGTCTCAATGGAAATGTTAATTGAAATGAAATCCATTATAAAGATGGTATCCTTAAATTAAGGATAAATCAATCTAATAATTATGTGTGACAAATATAAATACACCCAATATAAGTGGATATTGAGTGTAAAATAATCAAAGGTCATTCACACATATTCAAAGGATGACATATCAATAACTACATGTTGAACCCAAAGAAATCGAAATTGGGTTAAGAAGTTCCCTTAACAGCCTAACGACGTCACATCAAAATGAGTTGATGAGAGATAAAAAGGGTATCTCATCACATGGACATAAAATTTAAAACAATAAGGATATATAAGAACATATCCCAACATAATATTATGTGAATTAAAAGACATCACAAAAGAAGTCTTTTAAAAAGAGGAGGGTGAAAGGTTCCCTTACCGACATGGGTATCTTTCGAAACATACACCCCGTGAAAGAAGGACAATAAAACATTGATGTAAATACTCATAAATGAAATTATATTACAAAATGAGTAAAATAATTGTCAGTACATAAACCACTCAAAGGAAATTGTGGAAAATGTAGCATAAATCTCACATGAATAAAAGTGAGATGATAAATCCCTTACGAAAATTCGGTAGCTTAACGACGCCACTCAAAACTTCCAAAATGGATTGATGAGAGAGAATGGGGTATCTCATCATATGAAAATAAAAATTACAGTAAGATTAATATAAAATAATATCCCAATAACAAGAAAGATGAGCTTTAAAAGGAATGACATAAAAGAGTGTACTTAAAAGGAAAGATAGGAGTAGGATCCCTTACCTCGGGTCCGACTTGACTCGATCATTCTTTAATCTCCTGAATAATAAACTTGAGTTAATTTATAATTCCTTAAGAACATTTTTCAAGTTCATTATTCCTTTTATATCACTTATTACCATGTCATAAACATTATGTAATCATTTAAGTTAATAATGTTTGTTTTGTCGATATTTGGTTCTTAAGTCGAAAGTGGACTTCTTACAATTACATGTTGTTCGTGTGGTCAAAGGTTAATTATATACAGAGTTGTATTAATTATTTAGATATCATATATATCATATATATCCAGTATATTCATTCATTTATAATATTACATAACATTTAGAGTTAAGAAATGAAATGTACCGTTCATGGAGACGGTAAGCCGTACGTACGCATGAACGCTACTTCCATTTCTATTTCATATTTAATGGAATTAAAACATACTGATACATAATATTATTTTAATTACAGTATGGTATCATATATAATATCATTAAATATATCCTTTATACGTACCACATATGGTATTAACAAATCAAATCACTTTAAGGGGGCGGTAGTCCGCACTTCCTTAAATAAAGATATCGCGTTTACCCATAATGGAAACCATAAAGGTATGACATAAATGAAAAATAAATAAGCTTAAGTAAAACATAAACATATTAGATATCATATATAAATATAGTTTCATCTTAATGGCCACCTTTGAAGGTGTTAGAAGAATGTTGAACAATCATCGTTTCGGGAGGCAGAAATACGCCATCCACGGAAACAGTATGTTCTTTAACCATTAGATGTAGGTGTGTGTAATTGTAGCTCGAATCATTCTTATAACAACATAATAGTATATTGAAGATACTGTATTTGTTACAAAATAAATGAAAAAAAAATATTTTATGGGGTTGGAGAAGCAAAATAATACAAAAGGACACAAGTGAAGACATTACCTTTAAATCGGGTAACTTCCTTTGATTTGAGCTCAAAGGCTTCCTTGGAAAGGATTATGCCCAAAGTGAGGCTTCAAGGAGTTATATAGGGATGTGGAGAGATGCAATGGGCAGTGTTTGGCCGAGCCAAAGTCTTGAGAGGTGTGGGTAAGGAGGTAGAGGTGGGGGCCTTTTATAAGAGGAGAGGAGGGGCACTCTTGGAAAGTAAGAAAATGTTACTTTATTTGAAAATGAGTTTCGGATTTAAAAGGTCCCAAATTGATATAATTAGTGGATAAGGTGATAAGGGTTCTAAATACACCCATACAATATGTTTTGGACATGTTTAGGTCTTAGATATTACCTTATCTTTCCATTTTATTTAAATCGTTAAATAATGAGGTCATCGCTGCATCATCATGATGTCATAAATAATTTAATTTATTTAATGTCTAAAAATTATAAAAAAAATACTATGATGTAGGAAATCTTTTTATATTTCCAATGACTATTTATAGTCAAATATCTGACTTTTATAACCCCATGTAAAAATTGTTTTAGTAAAACATCTCATGTTTGTGTCATTTTTACTTTATCATTAAATAAAAAGGTATTTATGTCATTTTCCAACCAAAGTGGCTTCATGGGGTCCTCAAGTTGACCCATGGATTGTCTTGGTCGTCCATGACACATCCAATGACTGTAGGACATGTGTCTAGGTCATTTCATTTTATTAAAACATTATTCTTACCTTAAACTACACTAATTACCTCTAATCGCGATTAAAAACTTAATAAGTTACTATTCACCAAAAATTATTTTAATCCCATTGAACCACATTTTACTTCTTAATGACAACCATGTATGTCGGATTTTTGAAATTCAAAACACAAAGGTGGCAAAAGTTCATTTAAATGGAAAATCAGTTTTTATAAGTACCACTTAGTGGTTTCACTATTCATCAAAAATTGAAGTTTTTCAGAAAATTACCAAAAATTCACCCTAAGCTATATTTGATATTACAAATTCAAAAATGATGTCTATTTTACAAAATTCAAAACATATAAGTTGAATTAATTAATTTAATAATTAATTCCTGCTGTCAAAACAAATAGCGTGTTTTTATGAAACAATAAGTATCAAAAGATTGACACTAGTTTAAGTCCAATTTCAAGATGAAATTAATTCCAAAGACCACTATTGAATTAAATGGTAAAAATATATTCTAATTTCACTTTAAAACCAATTCAAAAGATAATATAATCATATAAATAAATTAGATTAAAAAGAGGTTTTGAATTAAAATACAACATTTTTCACTATTCATTAAAAATCGAACGTTTTTCGGAAAAATACCAAAAATTTACACAAAGTAAATTTTGATGTACCAATTCTAAAGAAGGATTTTATAACACATAAAATTGTCAAAAAGTGGATCTAAAAGAGGTTCGCCATCAAAAGGCGGTTAATCGACCTTTTAAAGAATATTAGAATGTTTACGTTTAAAATTGGATTCATTCGCATTTTTAATCCTCTAAATTTATTGTAAAAAGTAAAAATATTTGACAAGCATATATAATCATATTGTAGTTAGTTCTGTTCATTCCCTCCATTACAACGGCTAGGCGTTAACTACCATTTAAAATAATATTATTTTATTATTAGAGTGCAACGTAAGATTCCCAAGAAACTCGTTGTTGCGTATTGGGTACGCCATCGAGCATAGTGTCCCCTTTAAAGTAATATTAATATTTTATTCACAAATATGGATAAATGTGAAAATGTCATACTCTTTATTTACCTGGGGTGTTACATCCTTCCCCCCTTTTGGGAATTGCGTCCTCGCAATTTTAAAATTGGGCTTGGAAACTTCATTGAAAATCCCACATCGGAACAAGAGTCAGTAAAACAATCACTTTAAAATAAAGAAAGATAAGTACAAAGGTCACCTGAGTTAACCCATACTAGGATTCCAAGTATAAAAATATGGACATGGAGGAAAAAAAGGGTCATGTTCTTATGGAGAGTGATAGTAAACATGTCTAGGAGAAAGTTAACCATAAGAAAATCACAAACTTGTGATGGGTTAAACGGTATTCGATTCCCCAGTAGGAAAAGTTAACAGACAACATTTTTGTTTTAAGTTACTTTTCATTGAGGAATTTATTTTTTATCTTAACTAAATCATAATGAAACATACTTACTTGTCATGTAGACTTTCAACTTTTACTAGATTCCTTAATCAAACTCATATTTTCTCCAAAAGACGGGTATTTAGGAAGACTTGTTCACAATAAGAGTACTATAATCGGTTTCTAGAGAATCACCAAATCCACAAAAGAGAACTATATACTTCCCATGCCTTTAAACTCTAACCAAAACCAAAACCAAAAAGGTTAGTACAAGATCAGATAATCCAGAAAAGGATAACCCTTTATAAAAAGAAAATCTATTCTTAATCTCCAAAATTTGTCCAACAAAACCCAAAGTTCAACGAGGACCATTCGATAAACAGTTTGTCAATAAAATTCTTCAAATTAAAACAAACTAAGATTGAAACCCAAATATTTGAAGGATTTAGTCACATAGTATTCTAGGGTACAAATTATCTTTTATCTCCAAATAACATCAGTTACTCTTAAATTCTCATATTGAAAAGTAATTAACCTAATCACATATCCTCGATGATAGGTTAATCATTTCCATAGATAACCCAAAAATAAACTTACTCTTGATTCCTAAAATCATCTAACTAAAAATAATTAGTCAAACTAACCAGGGACTTCACGTAGTCCAGTGGTAGGCGATAAATACCAGTCGCACTTTGGTTGTGGGTTCGGTTCCTGCAGCTTTGTCCGACGCGACGGGTTGTCACACGGTCTGTGTGTTTTCCTTTTTCCAAAACTATATAATTCTTAAAACATCCCCCAAAACGAGATAAAATCTTCAAAAATGATCATAACATATTTTAACCTAAAGTTTATCTCATTCCTTTCATTTTCCATCATATCATAGAGTAACCCATAATTACCTAAAATGTAAGGATCATATAAACCCTAATGGTTACCTTAATAATTATTACCTGAACTTCCACATCGAGTTGGCCATCTCGTACATGATGAATTAGAGAACTCACCAAGGTTGAAGTGGTTGATCATGACTCCTTGATAGTTGGTTTAGAACAACCATGAGATTCCTCATTGAATCCCCCATATCATCCAGTCTCTTAATCAGAGAACCACCACAGTTTCCTTCAAACCCATTGTCACTTTGGTGCCTGCTAGATCCAGCCATTTACTAAAACCAAAAAGGTCAGTGTGAGTATATCAACATAACCATCATGTACTAATGAGGAAGATAAACACTAAGATATACTTACTCATTCACTTTATCTAAAACTAGGACTCTTTCTGAAATCCTAACCATTATGGTAATGTCACTTGTGCTTAGAGAATACCCTAACCTCTAAAGTTATCTAAACCGACCTCTGATACCAACTATAAGGCCCCAGCCTTAAACCTTACTTATCTTGAGTTATTACAAGATTACACATTGAGGATCTTTTCAGGTTTAGAGTTTTAGAGAATTAGATCATAAAACTTTCATTACATTCCACATTTAAACAAAGTGGTTACATAAAATATAGTATTCATTTCTCCCATCAACGAAAACATATTTAAAATAAAACATGGATTCTTTCTTGACACTTCTTTGACACTATCATCATATCATGTACCCTTCCCTTGACCTGTGAAAAATATTTCAAAAACTTGGGATGAGCATAAAAAGCTCAGTAAGGGATATAAAAATATGGAAAGGAAACATGAGTACATGTATACATAAGAATGAAATCATACTTTACCCATAAAACATAAGCACTTTAACATACCTCATAAAATCATGAATAAATCATAGAAATAATAAGACATAAAAGGTAACTTGAGGCATTCATAACATTCTTACGTATGGAGTAACCCTCTTGGTTATGTTTGGAATACCCACCACAGTATATTCCCTAAATCTCTTCGGAGAAACCTTAACTTTTCACTCATTCGCATTACCCAATGCATTGGAGAGCTATATCGGGCTCACCCACCCTTAGTTTATCACGGAACCACCCGTCTTCATAATAATGCCCAAGAACCATATCATAAACATAGCACATAACTTAAGCATAAAGGAAATATAACATTCCCACATTGCAATAACAATATAACATTTTAAGATATTGAAATAATGAATCCATTCTAAAAACCATTTTCAAAACCATTTAAAACATTTAATAAAGAGATTTTTGAATCAAAGTGTCCCATACCACTTTGAATATTTTAACATTTTAAAACATTAATATCCATACAAATAAATCCTTAAAACCATTTTGAAAACATGGATATTAATGAGAAATATTTATAAGATTAAATCATTAAAACATTTAAAAGGATATTTTAGTTAAAGGGTTTTTAACCAAATGAGAGACACTTGAATAAAATAATTGAGAAATAACATTTAATAAAAACTTTATAATATCATGAGAATAAAGGGATTCATGATATAATATTCCAAATGATAGTATATACACCATATAAGAGTGAATTGGTGCATAACAACAATGAAGTCTCAATGGAAATGTTAATTGAGATGAAATCCATTATAAAGATGGTATCATTAAATTAAGGATAAATCAATCTAATAATTATGTGAGACAAATATAAATACACCCAATATAAGTGGATATTGAGTGTAAAATAATCAAAGGTCATTCACACATATTCAAAGGATGACATATTCAATAACTACATGTTGAACCCAAAGAAATTGAAATTAGGTTAAGAAGTTCCCTTGACAGCCTAACGACGTCACATCAAAATGAGTTGATGAGAGATAAAAAGGGTATCTCATCACATGGAAATAAAATTTAAAACAATAAGGATATATAAGAACATATACCAACATAATATTATGTGAATTAAAAGACATCACAAAAGAAGTCTTTTAAAAAGAGGAGGGTGAAAGGTTCCCTTACCGACATGGGTATATTTCGAAACATACACCCGGTGAAAGAAGTACAATACAACATTGATGTAAATACTCATAAATTAAAGTATATTACACAATGATTAAAATAATGGGCAGTACATAAACCACTCAAAGGAAATTGTGGCAAATGTAGCATAAATCTCACAGGAATAAAAGTGAGATGATAAATCCCTTATGAAAACTCGGCAGCCTAACGACGCCACTTAAAACTTACAAAAATGTATTGATGAGATCAAATAGGGTATCTCATCATATTAACATAAAATTTACAGAAAGAGTAATATAAAAGAACATCCCCCAACATAACAAATAGGAGATTAAAAGAAGTGACATAAAGGAGAGTACTTAAAAAGAAAGAGAGAGGTTAGATCTCTTACGAAAATTCGGCAGCCTAACGGCGCCACTCAAAACTTCCAAAATGGATTGATGAGAGAGAATGGGGTCTATCATCATATGAAAATAAAAATTACAGTAAGAGTAATATAAAATAATATCCCAATAAAAAGAAAGATGAGCTTTAAAAGGAATGACATAAAAGAGTGTACTTAAAAAGAAAGAGAGGAGTAAGATCCCTTACCTCAGGTCCGACTTGACTCGATCGTTATTTAATCTCCTGAATAATAAACTTGAGTTAATTTATATTTACTTAAGAACCTTTTTCAAGTTCATTATTGCTTTTATATCACTTATTACCATGTCATAAACATTATGTAATCATTTAAGTTAATAATGTTTGTTTTGTCGATATTCGGTTCTTAAGTCGAAAGTGGACTTCTTACAATTACATGTTGTTCGTGTGGTCAAAGGTTCATTATATACAGAGTTTTATTCATGATGTAGATATCATATATATCATATATATCCAGTATATTCATGCATTTATAATATTACATAACATTTAGAGTTAAGAAATGAAATGTACCGTTCATGGAGACGGTAAGCCGTACGTACGCATGAACGCTACTTTCATTTCTATTTCATATTTAATGGAATTAAAACATACTGATACATAATAGTATTTTAATTACAGTATGATATCATATATAATATCATTAAATATATCCTTTATACGTACCACATATGGTATTAACGAATCAAATCACTTTGAGGGGGCGGTAGTCCGCACTTCCTTAAATAAAGATATCACGTTTACCCATAATGGAAACCATAAAGGTATGACATAAATGAAAAATACAGAAGCTTAAGTAAAACATAAACATATTAGATATCATATATAAGTATAGTTTCATCTTAATGGCCACCTTTTAAGGTGTTAGAAGAATGTTGAACAATCATCGTTTCGGGAGGCAGAAATACGCCATCCAGGGAAACAGTATGTTCTTTAACCATTAGATGTAGGTGTGTGTAATTGTAGCTTGAATCCTTCTTATAAAAACATCCTAGTATATTGAAGATACTGGATTTGTTACAAAATAAATGAAAAAAAAGAGTTTAGGGGGTTGGAGAAGCAAAATAATACAAAAGGACACAAGTGAAGACATTACCTTTAAATCGGGTAACTTCCTTTGATTTGAGCTCAAAGGCTTCCTTGGATAGGATTATGCCCAATGTGAGGCTTCAAGGATTTATAGAGGGATGTGGAGAGATGAAATGGGTAGAGTTTGGCCGAGCCAAATTCTTGAGAGGTGTGGGTAAGGAGGTAGAGGTGGGGGCCTTTTATAAGAGGAGAGGAGGGGCACTCTTGGAAAGTAAGCAAATGTTACTTTATTTGAAAATGAGTTTCGGATTTAAAAGGTCCCACATTGATATAATTCGTGGATAAGGTGATAAGGGTTCTAAATACACCCATACAATAGGTTTTGGACATGTTTAGGTCTTAGATATTACATTATATTTTCATTTTATTTAAATCGTTAAATAATGAGGTCATCGCTGCATCATCATGATGTCATAAATAATTTAATTTATTTAATGTCTAAAAATTATAAAAAAAATACTATGATGTATTAAATCTTTGTATCTTTCCAATTACTATTTATAGTAAAAAATCTGACTTGTATAACCCCATGTAACAATTGTTTTAGTAAAACATCTCATGTTTGTGTCATTTTTATTTTATCATTAAATAAAAAGGTATTTATGTCATTTTCCAACCAAAGTGGCTACATGGGGTCCTCAAGTTGACCCATGGATTTTATTGATCGGCAATGACACATCCAATGATGGTAGGACATTTTTCTAGGTCATTTCATTTTATTAAAACATTATTTTTACCTTAAACTACACTAATTACCTCTAATCGCGATTAAAAACTTAATAAGTTACTATTCACCAAAAAATTATTTTAATCCCATTAAACCACATTTTACTTCTTAATGACAACCATGTATGTCGTATTTTTGAAATTCAAAACACAAAGGTGGCAAAATTTCATTTAAACAGAAAATCAGTTTTTGTAAGTACCACTTAGTGGTTTCACTATTCATCAAAAATTGAAGTTTTTCAGAAAATTACCAAAAATTCACCCTAAGCTATATTTGATATTCCAAATTCAAAAATGACGTCTATTTTAAAAAATTCAAAACATATAAGTTTCATTAATTAATTTAATAATTAATTCCTGCTGTCAAAACAAATAGCATGTTTTTATGAAACAATAAGTATCAAAAGATTGACACTAGTTTAAGTCCAATTTCAAGATGAAATTAATTCCAACGACCACTATTGGATTAAATGGTAAAAATATATTCTAATTTCACTTTAAAACCAATTCAAAAGATAATCTAATCATATAAATAAATTAGATTAAAAATAGGTTTTGAATTAAAATACAACATTTTTCACTATTCATTAAAAATTGATCTTTTTCGGAAAAATACCAAAAATTTACACAAAGTAAATTTTGATGTACCGATTCTAAAGAAGGATTTTATAACACATAAAATTGTCAAAAAGTGGATTTAAAAGAGGTTCGCCATCAAAAGTCGGTTAATCAACCTTTTAAAGAATATTAGAACGTTTACGCTTAAAATTGGATTCATTCGCATTTTTAATCCTCTAAATTTATTGTAAAAAGTAAAAATATTTGACAAGCATATATAATCATATTGTAGTTAGTTCTGTTCATTATCTCCATTAAAACGTCTAGGAGTTAACTACCATTTAAAATAATATTATTTTATTATTAGAGTGCAATGTAAGATTCCCAAGAAACTCGTTGTTGCGTATTGGGTACGCCATCGAGCATAGTGTCCCCTTTAAAGTAATATTAATATTTTATTCACAAATATGGATAAATGTGAAAATGTCATACTCTTTATTTACCCGGGGTGTTACAACATAGGTCCCTAACCATGCATGGTTCCCTCCTCGAATATCTTTCCCCAATTAGGTACCTATCCCTGAGACTTTTCCCTTATCCAGTCCTTCAACAATATAGTCTATTCAGGAACAGATCAGGAAGCACAAATAGGGCATGAGTACAACTCAATAGGATACCAACAATGGTGTGTGAAACAATCCAAGTCGAATTATATTGCATGCAATTATATAAGGAAATAAGTACAATGTAATAATAAATAGTTAATCACACTTTCATTTACACTTATCTAACTAAATTAAATTCAATGATCCCAAGGATACCTGTACCTCAATACTAACCTCATCTTGTACTAGATCTTGAAGTGTTCCATAGGTAATACCATGTCTTAATACATTATTTTAGCCTAATATCAAAGTATTCAAGGTACTATGATATCTCAGTACCTGAATCAACTCATTCCAGAGTTCTAATACTCTCATGAGAGGCCATAACTTAGAGTCCCAGTATTTCCATTCTTTAATTTCACATTTTAAATCCACATTAAAAAAGTTCAAAATATCAAAAATATAAGTAATATGACCATGTTACCATTATTATTCCTCAATATAATAACAATTTTCCCATTATCTTTACTTATAATTATAATGACCATGTTACCATGTATACTTCTCAATATAGAATGACCATATTCCCACTATCTTTACTCATAAGTATGATGACCATGTTACCATTTTTAATTTTCAATTTAGAATGAACATGTTCCCATTCTTTATCACATAATTACTTTACAAATTTACTGTCCACCCCAAACCCATTACTAAATCAATACTTAGTTACACACATTCATTCCATTAGTTAACTCACCAATTTGATAAGTTCTTCAAACCATTAGTTAAATCATAAATAAATTAATCAATATCATAATTCATATTCCATAATTAATTTTCCATAATTATTTATCTCATTTTAATATCAAATTTACATAATTAATCCCATAATTAATTATCTAAATCATATTATCAAAGTCACAAAATTAATCCATAAATAATTCTATCAACTTAGACATTTCAAAATCTCATAATTAATCCCGCAATTAATTATCAAGATTATAACCCCTACCAATTATAATAAAATTTCCACAAATTAATTATCTAATAGGGAATCCCCTTAGTCTCATGATTAATTCCCTATAAAATCACCTATTTCAACAAGGCTTCAATAACTCAATGGGTCAACCTAATAAACAAAATTTAAGGGAAAAAATTGCTAAATGATGATAGAAATTGTACAATCTTGCATATACATATCAAATCCAATAATTTGAGAATTAAATTTAGTCCAACAACCTTGGTTCATTAACAAATGTTCAATCAATATAAATCCATAAAATTCAACCAGAAAAATGACTTTCATATGAGTTCTAGATCTAAATCCCAAAACCAAAATCAAGATCAAGGACATCAATATCCCATTAATCTAGATTTAGATAAAAAATACTTGGATCTAGATCTTACCACATAGTTTTAGATCAAATGAAAAAAATGATATCTTCCATGAAAATATCAAATAAATATAGAAGAATTAATGGGATAAGCATCGGGATGAAATCCATATACTGGGAGAAGATCAAATCTTCAATTCGGGCTTTCAATATCAAAGAACGGTGTTTGTAAGGCCTTATAATCCCTTTGGGTCGATGGGAGAACCTTCCCTTACCCTTAGGAAAGTAATATACTGAGTTAGGGACACATATGTGGTAAAACTAGTCATTAATTATTGAAAATGAGTGTGATTCAATATTTTAGGATCTCACTGTCAGCATCGTATGGATTAGTCGCATGGTTAGAAAAACCATGCACCAATCGTGTGTTAGAAACTTCTTCAAGGTGGTACTTAACACAACCACCTCACATAGCCTATCAAATTGTTCTTTAACCATTCATAAGCTACTTCCTTAAAGACTATAGATCGCATGATTTCTCCTAGCTAGCCTCACAGGTTTTATAAACCATTCACCAATTCTGCACAACCTCTTTTCTCCAAGAATTTTTAGACTTCACCCAAACACACCCCAATACATAACTCCCATAAAAGGTACTTAATTAAAAAAAATTACCTGAAATCACACCTGATATAACATCAGAAAAGGTCAGGATCATACACACTAGTTTTTGTTTTTACATATCTCTCTAAATCAAGGTTTCATGGATTTGATTCAATAGTTATTGAAAACTTATAGGGTATAAAGTGATTCATAGAAATAGAATAAAATAATTTTTATATTATTTATTGAAAATGAAGTGTACCTTGTATGGAAAAATTTTCAAGCTCCACTTTAGCTATAGTGTGGGAATAATCCTTCCTATTCTCCTTTGGATTTGGTGGTTTCTAATGTTTATTTCCCCCAAGGAATTATGGTTTATTGAACTAGATTGAATAGTTCCATTACTCTCTATAGATGAAGAATTGAACCATATGCAATGTATCAGTATGTTCCTTCCTTTCCTTAATCATGTTGGCTAGATTATTTATTTCTATTTAATATTCATGATCTGGGTGGCCTTATTTCTTAAACTTGATGCATTTCCCCTTCCATTGGAGGAAATTCCCATAATGTGTCTTCAACATTTTTTGATATGTGGGTGGTTAGATCCCCTTTCCTCCTTTTTCATTTGAACCACCAGCTAAAGTGTCCACTATTATTTTCTTATATCCATAAAAATTGATATAGTATCTAAAAATCACCTGTACTTTGAGGTCACTTCACAGTAATTCTTCATAACTACCAAAGTATTGGATTTATAGGGCCTCTTGATGTTTTTATTTTAAACCACTTAAGAATCTAATTATTTTTTATATCAATTTTGATAAAAAAATCTAGAGTTGAATATTTTTATCCTTGTGATTTTTATCTAAAAAACGATATATCCACCTTATATTTTCTTCCTTATATTTGAATTTTCTCTCTATATTTGTTAGAAGATTTATTTGTAAATACTTAATATAAAATATGTTGTTAGTGTATACCCATGCTATCTATTCCATTTCATCCTTCAGATTTGTGTTCTATATCATTTTCCTCCATTGATTGGATTCTCCATCTAAATGATATAAAACCAGAGGCACCTTTTCATTCTCAAAATAGTGAAGCATAGAATATATATTTTCCATTGAGTTAAAAAATTTTTCACTAAGAAGTGGACTGGAATATAAAATGAACATCAATGGTTGTTGCGACATAAATGAATTAATGTATTGTTTATCCTTCTTAGGTGAATGTAGATGTTTCACAGGTTTTAGGTTATTATTCATAGCCTGAGACAACTGGGTAATCATTTCCATGGTTTTTTTAACTCCACCTCCCAAGGAATTGAGGAAGTTATTTAGACAATTTTTTTATTTTACATCACATGTGTTGTTGAAAAGGTTTTTATTTTTTCCCAATATTTTCAAAAATATAAAAGGTTTGAGAAAAACATAATTGAAAAAATCATGAAAAAATAATTTTTTGTGCACATAACTCTAAATACACATCTTATGGGATCCTTATGTTTAACTTTTTATAAAATTATTCTTATAGGATGTTTACCTATAAAAAGACTTTTACATACTGTTATCACTAATATTTTTAAATGATAATTCCAAAATTTACTAAACCATGCCCTGATACCAATAATAGTGACCCAAATTTGTCATGCATGACTATTACATAATTTTTAAGATAAAAAACATAATAGAGATAGAATCAAGGATCCAAAGGTTCAATTTGTTATGAAAATAAAGATCATACAAAACCTATAAATAATAAAACATAAATAATTATTTAAATACCTATTATGTATCCTTATAAAACATTACATTCTCTTAGTACATGTAATCACATATTTATATATATCAATGAAAGGGGTGAGCTAAAATCCCCACAAGGGGAGGAATAAGGGACATGAATCAATAGAAAATGGGTGATCATAATCATTATAATCATATCATATGTATATTATCATCATTATAATAATTAAAAAAGTGTTTGATAAAGGCATGAAATATAGAATATGCATAATAATGCAATATTATAATATAGTGTTCAAACTCCACATATAGTTGTGAACAAAGCTAGAATCATTTACATGAATAAAATATGTGCATAAATCATAACATCATCATTTTATATACATATAATATAATTTTCATAAATAATATACACTATATAATGACATATATCAAATTAAACAATGGATTGGAATTCTATAAAATTTCAGGCCCCCCACAACGTCATAAAATTCTCATAATCATGCACACCATATGGAAGTATAACACTCAATGTCATGAAATTAACCAAAAAAGGAATGGGTTTCAAAATCTATTTTACATATCATACTCCATGAAATGAAATTTATGATTCCCAAATTAACAATGTAAATAATAATATGGCATAAAAGAACATTTTATTATTTAAAATTATAAATAAATTAAGTGGATTCAAGAGATGATTTAGAAATTGAGGTAATTTTAAAAATTCATTTTAAATTGATCAGAAAATACATTGACAAGGAAGAACTATTTATATCCCCAAAATAAAATATAAATAATATTTAAAGAACATATTTTAGATATTATAAGAAAATTAATAATGAATTCAATGTGAAATAGGTTATAACCAAGAAGAAAGTGTTTTGGTTTGATAATCACCGGACCTTAAATCCCACTTTATTTCATTATTTTACACCTCCTAAAAAATAAATATAGGTTTATTAAAATATTTATATAGAAGTAGATTATTTTTTGTTCAATATTTATCAATTATACTAATTAGTATTAATTTCATAATTCCAATGGATAAATGAAAACATTTTCTATCAGGTTTTCTATAAAAAATTCTTTTTTTCTTCAATTTGGATATTTTATTCAAGGATATTTATAAATGCATAGAATTAATTCTAGAATCATAATATATATATATATATATATGTACAATTTTTTATATCATAACTAATTTAATATATCCATCTATAAAGTTGGTGATAAGGAAAGAGTGGACAATGACTACATTTGTGGTTAACGAGCCATTAACATAATATTGTTTGAGGATGAAGAAATAGATGTATGAAATAGATCATAATTATAATTTTTACAGTTGGTTGAAATTAAAAATATAGTTCTAACATAATTTATAATTAATATTATATGATTTTGTTTTTAATGGGATAGATAGACACTATAAGAGAAGAGAAAAAATACAAATAAGAGTTGATGATAACATACCCTATTCTCGGTGTTTATTATCTTACATGACCCTAGAATCAATTTATTATTAAATTTGGCTTACACTATAAATACTTATGAATTCTATGGGTCCTTATAGATATTATTTTTTTCAAAATTGGTTCTTTGATAAGTGAGAGAGGATTTTGTTTCCAGGGGGGAGTTATTTAAATATGAGGACTAGAGTATTTATAGAATAAAATAATAAATAGAATAATATATCCAAGTAAAACATTGTAATAGTGATATGTTTGACATAACGAATCATATATAAATATAATTGAATGTTTTCAGGACATTAAACCCATTTATAATTTGAATTCCTATGTCTAGTAAAAGGAATGTGGAAGAATGTAAAAATGGTTCTTAAAGGAATACTCTTGTCTTGAGACATTGGAAAGTTATTTTTTGTTTTTTAAATCCTTTTTATTGTATTTAAATGAGTAATTTATCAAATTAAATATGTTTTTTAGTTAATAATTTTCTAGAAATTATTAGGTAATTATTAGATCATGAATGTCATAAATCATGATATATTAGTTATAGGAAAAATATTTTTTTACTTCTCACAAGAAAAATGATGAATTTATGAAAATTACCAAGAAACCATTACTAGACAATTTCAATGTTTTTATTTTAAAAAAGAAATTAAATTTACCAAAACAGTTTTATAACCTATGTTATTTTAATTTATAAAAAAATATTATGAATTTTATGAAATACATTAAAATTCAATTTATTAAAAACTTTCTTGTATTTTATTCGAGTTCTTAATAATGAGGTATAAATTGTGGAATTTTAATATTTATATTTAATTAAATTAATCCTGATAAATATTATTAATATTAAATTCTATTATTATGAGTTCAAATTACTATATTAATGGTTGAGTTACTATTCCCAATGGTCATGTTACAATTCCCAATGGTCTTGTCACTATTCCAATTTTCATATAATATCCTATGAATAATACTTCATTAATTTGTTCATTATTTACCTCAATTCCTATCAATATTACAAATTTTCATTTTATATAATTTTAATTGGTTTAAAATATTTTTTTTCATTTCTATATCATTGTTCGTGATTGGGATGATTCTGTAACATTGATGTGGTCTATATTTTCCCATTATATATTTTTTATTTTAAATTTTTCTCTTATTTAAAGATTTTTAATTTTTATAGGTTTAGTTATGGACTAATGTAATAATTTTTATAAATAAAATAACGTGTTTCTTATTTCATTATGTTCTATTATTATATAATACTATATAATAAACATTTATTTCAGGAAGAAATATCATTTATGAACTGTCGGTTGTTATATCCCATTTATACAACGGAATTAGAAATAGTTGCAACAAAAAATAATGTATTTGGTTCTATGCCTTAATATTTTTTCATGTAAGGAAGCATGACACAAATCCATGAATTTATTCCACATAGTTAACTATAAATACCAACATTTTAGATCCTGAATAATCTTTATAGCTATATGGTTTACATACCAAATATATTGGTGTTCATAATCTATCAACTCATTCCTCAAAGTTACTAGAATAACCAACCTACCTTGGAAATACTATGATCCAATGGGAGACTAAGATTAATCACACAATATTTCCTAACCATTTAGGATTTAACTATAATGATAAGAATATGTTATTGGTACCTATTTGATATGGATTTAATAATAAAATGATAATTTAACATTCATAGAATCTATGGACACCCATCCACTAAAAATTTTCCACTCCCAATATCATATAAATATACAATATCATCAAAGGCCACTCCTCTACTAATTCATTCAAGCCTTTAGTCTACAACTTACTACTAATTTTTTTAGTGATAACATTCCATTTCCTTAGTGTATAAAAAATATCACAATTTAAAGTGTGAATATAATCATCCCATAATCTCAATCACATATTCAAATCCCTTTGAGAATAAATATACTCAGATTATTATTATATGAATATATCCATCCCAAAGGGAGAGTTGCACCATGTTTTGAGAGTGTGCATCACAACTTCTAACACAATTTCATGGGTAACATATTAATTCTCATGAGAGAGTAATTAATGGGGTCCATTGGAAACCAATTATTTTCCTTTTACCATGAATCACCAGGATCTCTTACCTATGGAATCATAGAAATCATCATAGAAAAAACCCAGTTCTTGAAGAATTAGAACAAGAGACGAATTTAACCTCACCTTCAGTTCCTTGAAAGTTCTCTGACAATTATCATTCCACTAAAATATGACACCATTATGGGTTAATTATCCCATCAAATAGAAAATCATAAAGAAATTGATTCTTGAACTTTTTTAGGATCTACTAAGGTTCCCCTCTCAGATATTACATGGCCTAGAAACATCACTTCTAAGATAAAAAAATTAATATTTAAAAATATTTAGATACAAATGATGTTTTTTCAAGATTATATGGATGATATAAAAATGATCCATGAGCTATTAATATTATTTGGTATACATTAAAATATCAAACCAAATACAATAATAAAAGAGTACAATAATCAATGAAAGATTAGGTTCATCAAGGCCATAAATACCACATGATCATTAACACTAACCATCTATTCCATTCTAATGATATGGTTAAATATATCAAGATTAAGAAAACCAAAATCCACCACAATCTCGATGTCTGCAATCATCACTGAATATTTAGGACATGTAAGATATTATTCTAACCTCTTTTCAAAGGTAGTGTAAAGTTCCAACATAATTGGAATAAGCTCAATGTGTAATCCCAACATGTTAGTCATTATAGATAAATTAAAATATAAATTTTTATCTATATCAAATAAATCTAGGACCATAGTGTATGAAATGAACATTGTACATCTCATAGTAGTTGGCCCTACCTCAGATTCCTCCAATGAATAATGCACTATAAAAATACATACATCCTTAGAACCTCCTTAAGATTTTTTCATAGTAAAACCATTCAATTTTTCATGAGAATGAGATCTAACACCCTTTGATAGATCATAATAAATGTTAGAGCCTTTGGTAAGAGTGGAACCAACTTTACTACCTTGGGTAATCCTTATAAACAAATTCTTATGTTGACTAAATTATTAACAATGATGTAATGTCATGAGTGGTTCTATATAATTATCCTCTGTATGATCAAGAATCACACAATGATACTAAAATACTCAGTTCTTTATATTATAATTAACTTAAATTTATCTTCATGAAAACTGTGCACCCTTTAATTTCCTTTTCTAGACATATGAAACAACTTTCCTACCTCCAACTATAACCAATGTTCTTCCTTGACTCATTTTTCTAGATATATCTATATTGAAAATATATATTTTATTAAAAAAATCAGAAAAGTTTTCTCAAAATGAGAGAATTCCTATCAACCAAATTTCGGTCCCTAGACACATATCAAATCTTAATTCTTGAAGGTTGTCAGTAAAAACAAGCTTGACTGATTGGTTGACCAACTTAGGGAAACATGTGGAATGGTTTATAACCAAATGCTCCACATACTATTTTGTTACTATTCATGATTCTTTTATACTCATAATGTTTGAGATAAAATAGTTTGTTTATGTTATTCTTGATAGTAGTCTATATAAGATTATCTTGTTACATTTCATGCATGATGGGTTCCCACTATTTTATTTTTGATTCATCAATCATGTAAGTGCAAGATCCCACATTAGAGTATTCTATAGATTTCAAAATTTCAATGACCCACTCAATCTTATCAAGTGATTTTTCGAATACATTGGGTCCCTTGTAACCATTGAATATTGGTGTATTATTCTTGGTACATTTCAAGCCATGATCTACCATTCATATCGGGTTTCCAACACTCGTCAAACCCAGAGCTTGAATAGTACTGATAATGCCTTCAAAAAATGAAGGGTATATTGGAGGATTCAACTGAGGAACATGTCTCATTGATTACTCTTCTGTATTTGGAAGATCACTTCGAGGATTAATTTTATAATAAACAAAAATTAAATTATCAAACTAACTTAATAAAAAATATATGAATCAAAATATGAACATCAAAGATAAAAATTAAAGCATTTAAATATGATTCATTTAATGAAAACACAGATTCAATGAATGAGAAGAAAAAATTAGAAAAAAAAATCATTTAAATAAACCACATATCTTGTTTATTCTATTTCCCTAAAAATAAAGATTTATCTTGATAAAAATCCAAAACACCCATGGTTTTTTGAGTTCAGACATGAATATTAGTAGGCAAGGAACAACTCTAGACTTATTAGCTAAATTATGATGTTCCTAGATCATTTTTAACATATCAATTAAAAAAACCTAGGTAGGGTCACCAGAATTTGCGATGGGTATTTACAATGATACAATTTTTTAACGAACCAAACCAAGTCAACATGAAAATTCACCTAAGATAACCCACCACATTGGTAGAGACACAAAAATACAAATATGTCTCATTAGTATGTAAAAATATATAAATAATTAGATTAAAATTTAGAATAAAATATTACACAAAGGGGGTGATCTACCTCATTGTATCACCATCATGATGAAACTTCTTGATAGAGGGGGTGACACATTTTTTTGATTGATCTCATTGGGGCATTTTCTCACAAAGGGGGCGATGATATTTTCTTTCACCTGTATGGATGTTTCCTTTATTGGGATTATAGGATCATTTTGACTTGTAAATTTTGGATTTTTCCATTCTTGTAATGGGTTCCTCTTTCCCATTTTAAGAGGCATTTTTCTCAATTCAAGGGTCTTGACCCCATATTTAAAAAAACATCAATACAATGAGGCTAAACCCAAATATAGAAAAATATAATATCAACAAAATTATCCATGTGAAAATCCATCTCAACCATCATAATCTACTATGAATTTGACAACAACTAATAGAATATGTAGAGCTACATGATTCCATCCACATTAACTATTTCCTATAAATCTAGGTCTATAAATTCCAAATGAAAAGTAGGTTTCAAGAACTATATCATATTATTATTGCACTAATGAATCTACACAAAGTCTATCACCCATCAACTATTAGTTCTAGCATTAAAAAAACTTGTTTTTAAATAAATTTCAACAAAAACCCTTTTGTAAAAAAAATTATTTTATTAATTCTAAATCATTTAATATTGATATAAACTAGTAATATTATAAGTATCGAAAATATAGTATAAAGTTCATAAAAATAATTCTCTATGAAAAATCCATACGATAAACCTGTGAGCAACCAAACATGAATAAGTACCATCATATATAAAACCAATCCAAATTTTGGAACTATACTAAGAGAATATATAGTAGTAGATGTAAAGGAACACCAAACTATGAATACCATGAAACACACCAATATAAATTCCCACTAAAATCTATTGAATTACAAGAATATATCATTGTGGGGCCATACTCACTATTGTTTTCTTATGTCCCTAAACCAAAATGAAAAAAATGAAAATGGGGTACATTTTACCAAACATTTAAATAACCATAATAAAAATTCATAAAACATATTCATAGTAATTAATAATGATTCCCATGCTTAAAAATACATTTTAGATTCAAAAATATTTTGAGGCATTTCATTAAACAAATAACTTGAAAAAAATATTTTTTTAGAAAATCCTCTTTAAAAAGAAATTTTTCTTTCCACAAAAGAATCATTTTTAAAAAAAATCAATATTTGAGATAAAATAAATCATTTCATAAGCCAAAAAAGTGAATTTAGAAAAATATTAATTAATTCATGGGTTAGGATTGTTGTATAGAGATACTTACCTCGCAATTAGATGAAAACTAGTTTCCTTTAAAAACATCTACTGGAATCATGTATATTCGGCCCTCACAAAAATATATACATAATAATCAATATCAATTACACTTAAAATCATATTGACATAAAAACCACAAAAAAATTGGGTTTCAATAGAATAAGGGAATAACATATCAAGGGGAGATCTAGAATTAGAAGGTGGGATTGGATAAAAAATATAACATACCCTGAAAGGATCCTCTAGGAATAAAGGTAAGTCACTAAGGATATAATGAGATAACTCTAAGGAAAACTAATGAGAATTTAGTTTGAGAATATGAGATATTAGGATGATATTAGATATAAAATCAACTAAGGGAATTGGGGTAAATTATGAATTTTATGTGGTTCAGATATGGGCACATAGTTTGGCCATGAAGTTTAATAATCCATGCATTAACCTTATGTGGCCACTAGCCATAGAAAACCAAGTCACATATTTTCTATTTTAATTCCAAATGTTATGAATTTTTTTCTCATTTTATGCAACAACCAAAGACCAAATACTAGATAAACTCTTGGTTTTTCTTGATGACCTATTTGATTTGAAAAATTGTAAAAACTTCTACATGATATCTTAGTTTCATATTACATGGTTACTACACAGTTTGTAATAACCATAGTTCTAAACCATGAGTATAACATATTTTTTTCTAAAACTCCATGCTTTAAACAACTTATTATATAAAATTTCTCAAACATCAATAGAGAAATACCAAGTTAAAAATTAAACACACATGTGACCTGAAGGGTGTATCACTTTAACATTTTTGTTACATTCAATTTGCAGTAACATTGAAATTATCTATAAATGTGAAAAAATATCTATTTTAAAATATTTCCATTTTAATTTTTTTATACTGACTATGTTGCTTTCCTTCATGTAACATATAATCTAATATTTACTGTATTTATAATGAAATTCATTTTCTATTTTTTTAATAAGTTATTTTTTAAAAATAAAATTTATTAAATTTAAAGGATATTTACTCTTATTTTTAAATAAATTTTTATAATCTTTTAAATGTGTTTTCATCTATTTAATCATCCATTAATATCTCTTACTATTCATTTGGTATTTTCAATAATGATACTAGACACATTCTTTGTGTTGATGATGCATGATAATGTCTTGTGGAAGATTTCATGAAACCTATTTCTTTTATGAGAAAATTAGGTGACAATTTAATTAATAATATTTCAATTTTCACATGGAATTGATATATATTATTTATAAACTTTTAATGGGTGGTATTGGAATTATATATCACTTCCATGCATCGGTAAAAAACTTATATCTCAACATTTTTCATGTATAAGACTAGTGAGTGAACTAAATCCACATTGTTTGTTGGAATGGGGAGTGAAATAATATAATATAGGAAACTTTAAAATATGAAATTATTCTCTTGTAAATGATCCTTGACATAATAAAGTGATTTAATATTCTTATGTTTGTACACATTATTAAGCCTTTATTATTTTTTCATAGAATATGTTTATTAAGTCATGTTTATACGACCATAAAACTCATGTACCGTGTTATGAAAAAATCCTAATGTGATGACCCATGATATATGTTATATTTTTTTTATTAGGAATGATAAAATTATGTTTTTTATATGAAACCTAATTATGTTCTCATGAACACATGTTTTTATACTCATTGATGATATTGCATTATTTTATATCATGTTTAACCTTATCGAGCATCATACCTCAACAATTATTATGTTTCCATTTTTACTTTTTATAAATAAGAGCATTAAAAATGATATATCAATATGGTTATACTTTGTGAATAATATTTATGGGACACATTTAATATTTTTTTAAATATGTTGACTATATACTTAGACTCTAATGACACTAAACTTATGGTCTTTGTTGTGTGTTTTATTGTGAGATGTTATTAATATTCATATAAAATTATGTAATATGTGTATATGTTTTCTTGGTTTATATCAATAATTATTAGAGAAAAATTTAATTTGTTTTTAAGTTTATGATATTAATAATAATAGGATATAACCTAACAAACATATGATGAACCAAAATTAATGTTGGATAAACCTAAAATTTCATTGGATGAAATGATGGTGACAAAATTTAATAAATATTATGATTAATTTAATATATAATATAATTTATGACATTGATTATTATTTTTTATAATCATTAAAACTATCTTTTTACTAAGTGATCAAAGAAGAAATCACGAAATTGAGTTGGTGATAGCTAGGATAAATATTGAAAAAATCTCATTTGCTCATACTTTTATGAATTCCTTCAAATTTAGAATCATCTATTATATTATTTGTTCATATCTTAAGTTGTTGGATATTGAATTTTTGATGAAAACTATTAGTGGTTGGATGAATTCTTCTTTATTCAAAAACTCATATTTTTTTGAATTTTGTGGGAGTATTCTTTTTGTATATATTATTATTCATCATCAATGGAATTCAATGTGATTTTTGAAATTGATTAGATCTCTATATATAGATCCCATATAAATTATTTAAAAAGGAATTTTATATTTCATATCCTGAATTAAAATATGATCACTTATCAATGAAATAAATAAAATGAGGTCCCTATGAAAATTATTTCCATTATATAGGTCCTATTATCCAATTTTTATGGGGGGTTTCGATCAAATGGTTATGGGAAAATCAATATTTTGGATATTTTAATTGTTATTGAATACATTAGTGTTTTTTTATATAGAATTTTTTAGTCTTTTCTTGAATCATGAATTTGTTTTTTCCATAGATCACATACATAATGCTAATACGATATCAAGGAATCTTAGTAGAATGTCCCCTATTAAATTATAGGAATTAAAGAATATTTTATATGAAAAGATTGAAATTATTTTTATATTACCAAGTAACTCATCATAGAGTTTACCATATTTTTTTGTTAATAATAATGGGGAATCTATGTTTCTCTCCATTAAATAACATGAAATTGACAAAGTCACTACCCAGAACAAGTATCCTCTATCCATATCTATGTGTTTTTTAAAAGACTCTAGTTGGATCAATAATTCTCAATTATTTTCCTTTGATATCAAACTCAATATTTAATAAGGAAATAGTGTATCTACTAAGGATCTTATTTCATAGAAGATATGGGCACTATATATTAAAAGTGATTCCATTTACACTCACAAATCTCATTACTATATTCATAGATTTTATGAATGTAGTATTTTGAGATTTAATTGATCAATTTATGGAAGTATTTATATATGATATTCTCACATATTATATAATAAACGAATAGTATTTATAGTATTTCACAATTTTGTTATAGGACTCAATATAGGATAAATTGTTTTCCAAATTTAGAAAATTTGATTTCTAGAAATAAAATGTATCATTCTAGGGTTGTGTAATCACATGAGATAGTATATATGTATATCATTTAATATTAGAGGTGATTGAACAATATCACATACCAACCACTATAAGATAAATATTTTTTATTATTGAATTGGTTGGATACTATCAATACATTCTTAATAATTTCTCTTGAAAAATATATCAACTAACTAAGTTAACTTATAGGGGATTAAAGTTTCTATGGATATATATGTGTGAGATGAAAATTTGAATGAGCTCATGATGTTATTGGTCACTACCCCTATAATCACACTACCCTACAATGTATAAGGGTTAGAGATATAAATTTTTTCATTAAATAATAGTTTGGTATGTTCCCTCATGTATAATGGAATTTTTGTAGCTTATTCCACACATTAATTAATGATTCACGATAAATATTACCCAACTAATGAAGTTTATATACCAGCAGTAATACTTTCACTAAATATATTATGTTATTATCCCTATATTAATAGCTTAAAATAAACACTAATCACTATATATTAATTATTATATTCATGTGGGAGTAGTTTAACATAAGATAAAGGATATGGTCGAAGTCTTTAAAGAATAATGACATGATCATATATTACCACTATGAGAGGGAAAAATGTGTTTAATGCTCTAAATAGAAAGAATCATCCTAACTTATCTAGTATGAGGAGTAACCAACACATAATAGTATTGGATTTTAAAATATGGAACTTTTTATCCTAAGGGATGTATATAAATCCTTTCTCAACCAAATTTTCACTCAAATATACATCAATTTAATAATGGAAAAAGGTGGATATGGAGCTATGAAAAAAGGTTACTAATATTCTAGAGTTTTACTTTGATAACATTGAAATTTTAAGATCTGAGATATTAATATGTGTTCACAAAAAACTATAATTGAATAATGAGTTGTTCGAAGATTTACATAACTCATCATTCTCTATCCACTAAGGAATCACATAGATTTATAGAGATCCAAGAAACATTTTGGGTTAGAAAATACTAAGAGAATTATTTTATATATATATTTTTATTCATGGTATTATATAATGTTATGGTAGAATTAGATTTTTTATGGGAATGATGAAACCAATAAATATGCCTTTATCAAAATAATATGATGTTAGCATGGATTTAATTGTAGTTATTCCTTTGAATTATAAAGGATAAAACTCTATTTGGGATGTTTTTTACTACATTTTATGTCATTAAATGTTATTTATATTTGAGAAGATTTATTTTTTGGTTAAATGTTTATGATATACATTAAATAAGTTGTAAGTATTTTTAGATTTCCACTATCAATTGCATCTGATTGAGATCCATGGTTTAGGATAATGTTCTATAGATGTTTTCAACAAGAACTAGACAAATAATTGATCTTTAACATATCATATCATATTTAGTCTGATTGTAAATCTAAAAGGTTTATGTAGAATATAGTGAATATATTGAGATCTAATTCAATGGATTATAAAATTGTTTGTATTCAATACAATCCTATGGTACTGTAATTGTAATGAAAATTTTTCTATCATAAATATCAAAAGACACAACATGAGGTTATTTATGGGAGGTGGTTTAGAAAAATACCATTCTATGATGACGTTGGATAGTGTATACTGATCGGATATGATGATTCTTATGAAATGGTAGAAAATATTCAAACTATACACTATCACATTAAAAATACAAGGAGACGATTGAAGTGATCCACTACTAATAATATATTAAATTTTTATTTTAATTTAGGAGAGAATGTATTCCTTCAAATATCACCAAGAAAGAGTGTTATGAAATCTTGAAATAAGGGAATTGGGAGCCATAGATTCATTGGACCTTTTAAGATTCTAGATCATGTGGGGGTAATATCTAATTATATTTAACTTCCACCTAACCTCTACCTAGTGCTTTTTGTGTTCCATATTTCACTTTTGAAGAAGTACATAGTTGAACCATCTTATGTAATTATCTTAAATGTAGTACAAATGTAACAAAATCTATCTTATTATGTAAACCCATATTTTATTACACATTAATTCATGATTTATTACATCAATATAAACTTAATACAACCCCATAATATCATGTGGACATGTGTCTTTGGAAAATTAGGCATACAAAACATTAACATGAAACATGGGTACACCATCATTATTTAAAAACTCTGAAAGATTCCCCAATATTCATTGGATATTCAAAGACTATATGGTTTAACCTGGGGACATACATAATATATGGGTGAGCTATAAATCATAGTAAGGTAATTAACAAAACATAGCATAAGGTATGTGAGACAAGAGTCATATCAATGTAACATAATAGGTGTGAGAATCATAATCATGAACAAATAAGAATGACATAACATGATAAAATAAGGGCAACATAAGAATATTGAAACAACATAAAACATAACATGACAAACATAAGACATATTTAACCACCAAGACATTATAACATTGTGTTAATAAAATAACCTCTCTTGAACCATAAATGGAATTCCATGAGGTAAAAACATTACCCAATGCTTTGGAGGGATATTTAATTCCTGGACCACCCGTCACTTTCATATCATGTACATGTATTAGTGTTCTACATATATCATACACCATAAGGATGTATTTAATAAATTTTATACCCATGATTATGTATTACATGTTACATACTTGTAAATATATTATCAAAGAATGATTGGTACAATTGGGTGAATACCCTTGAGTGGGAATGGATACGGGTATTCACCACATAAATGTTTGGCATGGAAACTCATAGGATTATTTCAAAAAAACATAAGGTGTACTTAATAGTATATATATTGAGTGAACGAGAACAAAATGGGTCTATAATTACTTGATAATCATATAAAATGTAATATGGACATTTGAAAATATTTCCCAACTTGAATAATTGAAAATAAAAAGTAATTTCATAAAAAAGGTTATTAAATAAAGAGGGGGAGGATATGATCCATTAACTATAGAGGGTGATTTTTAAAGAATGGGAGGATCTTATTAAGAGATTATGAGGACCTTGGGAGGAATTTAGAGGGGGATGTATAGAGAAAATAAATTCTCCATGAGTTTTTAGTAAAGAAGAATTGGAAGTTGGGTGGGTTTATATAATAAAAGATTAGATAATTCTTTATTTATTTATGAACATTGGTTTTGGACTCCATATGATAAATTAATAAAAAACCATACCATGTATTTTTCCCATGGGTTATAACAAATATATATTTTTTTCATTATTTTTTATGAATAAGAACCTATATCATTATAATAACAACCTTGGTGATAAGGAAGTGACTCATGTTTATAAATAATTGATTTAAAAACTTTAAAATGAGAAGAACCATTATGATAAATTGTTTTAAAAGATATTTATATTTTTTTACAAATAACCTTTTGGTATAAGAATGTTTTCTTATTTATGAATGGGACCCAGATTCATTATAATGTAGTTTTTGTAAAGAATAATGAATGTTCATATCCAAAAAAGAGGGGAGTATGTTTTTACAAACACAAGATATCCAGACACATGTTTTCTAGACATAAGTTTCTGAACACAAGTTTTTGTTTTGAGATTCACCAGACATAGAATAAGTTAGGAAGAAAAAGTTGTTTTTTTCTGGAAGATTTTGTTTTTCGTAATAAATGAACGAATGAATTTTCTGAGTTTGGAAGAATTTGGTGAATGATGAAGTATTTTTTATGAATATTTTTGAATGAGGATGTTGATAATGACTATGAAGTCAGAAATTTGAAAGTTTTAAAACTTTATAAAAAATAATATGATGATTATTTGATGATTAATAAGTTCTCACAAATCATGAAAACCTTCATGATAAAATATTTTGAAGAAATGTTGTAGAGGTTTGAAGTAATCAGATTCACAGAAAAATAGAAAACAGATTCACTAAAAAGAAGTAGAAATTAGATTGAATAAAAAGAAGCAGAAATCGAGTTCACTGAAAAGAAAGAGAATTCAGATTCAATAAAAAAAATATAATCAGATTCACTAAGAAGGAAGCAAAAATTTGGATTCACCAAGGATGGAAACCGATTTCAGAAAAGTTTAATAGGTCAGTCATGAAATTCAATTTTGCATAAATCTTGGAGAAGTATAAATATATTTTATAAAGTCAAAGTTTAATATTAAATGTGTGATATTTTTAGAGTTTTTTTGATATTTGAGGAAGGGGAAAGTGTTCATGTTTCTAGCTTCTATTTTCTAAGTTTCCTATAAGTACTTGCTCATATAATTTGTTCATTTGTAACTTTCTATATACACATGAAAGGAAGAGCCCTGGAGAAATCAAAGTGAAAGTTACCATTTGATTGAAGAAGAAGAATTATATTGAGAATTATATTAGAGTTTGTGTTTTTAATAATGTTGTAAAAAATCAGATTCAACATATTCAAAAAATTAGATCCAACATTCTCAAAAAATCGGATCTAGGATAAAACATCATCTTATGCAGCAAATTGGATCCAGCATATTCAGAAAATCAGATCCAGTATTCTTAGAAAATTGGATCAAGGATCTCGCATCATCATATTAAGCAAATTGGACCACTGATCTAGAATTTTGAGAAAATATAATCTAGCATTATCATCTAAAAAATAGATCCACAATTTTAATGAAATTGGACCCCACATTGTATTTAAAAAATCAGAACCAACATTATTTCTTTGAGAAAAATAGATCCATCATTTTGAAAAAATCAGATACAACATTGTATTGAAAAAAATATATATTATATTTTGAGAAAATCGGATCCAAAATTGTCTTAAAAAAATAATATCCAACATTATTTCTTTGAGAAGAACAAATACATCATTTTAAAAAAATTGGATTCAGTATTGCTTTCATAAAATCGGATCTAGGATCCAGTATCTTTGTGTTGAGAAAATCTGATCGAACATCATCAGATTGAGAAAATTAGATCCATCCAAATCAAACTAAGGATTCAGATTGAGAAATTGTGGCGAAGTTTCAGAAAATCCTTTATTCATTCATTTGGATCATTTTTTTATATGAAAACATTATAAAATGATAGTTATTAGTATAATATTTCCTATCAAGATAGAGAAGATGTCTAATCTGAGTTGTCAGAAGTTGGATTCCCTTATTCATAATAGTGTATTTCCATAGACCCATAGGATTATATATGATAAGTATGTAGGTTATCACACTAAGGTTGAACCTTATAAATCTTTTTTTATTGCGTTACTACTTTTCATGCATGATTATTTAGCTAAATTTTATAAGAAATAAACCTTAATAGGTTGAAGGTGTTATGTTTCTAGAAGTTTTGAAACTTATAAAAATTGAACAACTGATTCACCCCCTTCTCAGTTTTTATTTTATTCTTGGATATTCAATTGGTATTAGAGCTTGAAGTTCCCTTACCGAATCCTTATCGTGGATAAATCAATTCTGTCAATAGTAGAGGAATTCCCATATTTGATGGAAAAAATTTTTATAGATGAAAAAATAGGATGATTCCTTTTCTCCTATCTCTTCTCTTGGAATTTGTTGATGTTGGTACTATTAGTTTTCCACCTATTAAACAAGATTATACAATGATATTTATTAATAATAGAAACATAAAAGTTGATGTAAAGGATAGAAATGAAATTATTATGTCAAGATTAGAGGATGTTTAACAAAAGGTTATGGGTATCACAAAATCAAAATTTATGTGGGACAAGCAAGAAATTATTTTTTAGGGGAATATTAAAGTTAAGGAAGAAAAGCTACAAACCCTGGCATAATAATTATAGTGAAATAATAATGAGGGATGGAGAAATATTTGATGAATACTTCACTAGATTAAATTATTTTTTTGCAAAATCATATGATTTAGAGATGTCCTATAAGATTATACAATTGTGAATAAACTTTTGATAAACATTACAGATAGGTTTGATTCTAAAATTTATTCTTTATAAGAAAAGAAAGATTTATCTCTTGATGAATTTAATAACTTTCTTATTTAATATGAAATGGGGAAAGATCGATTCTTTAAATTGAAGATGAAATATGAAATGTATTTTGAAGCCCCGAGAGAGATGAAAATCCATGATTTTGATGAAACTGATCCTTATGTGTCTGATGATAAAGAAGATGACGAGTTGAATAAAAAAATAATGTCTTTCATACCTAAGAACTATCGAAGAGGAAGAGGAAATTATGGAAATAAAATTCCTCTCAATATTTTTTGAGTGTGGTGAGATCATACAATTTTCTATTAATTTACCCAAGAATAACATTGGGGAATATTGAGATGATTCTAATGATAACCCTTGACGGAAGAAGTAGAAAAAAAATAAAAAAGAAGAAAATTATTCCAATAGATACAAGAAGAGTTTTTTTTAAAAAAATAAGTATGTTGAGTAAGTACGTTGAATCAGACTTAACATATAATAATTCATCTGAAGATGAAAGTTTATAAAAATTCAATTCATCTGAAGATGAAAATTCATAAAAATTCAAAAACATCATTGAAAAATTTGAGCGAACAAAAGATTCCTTAGAGAGTAAAGAAGGTGGCGAAGAATCTTATAGATATTATCAACTCAGAACTGAACTTGTTGCATTTCCTAATAAAAAACTATCAAGAAAGAAATTATAAATATAAAGTAGGATCATGAAGAATTTACTAATGGAAGAAAAGATATCATCAAGCAAGATGATGAATATAATTAGGATATTTTAAGTTACAAAAATAGAATTGATGAATTGGGAAAGGTGATTTAAGATCTTTACAAGAAGCTATAGGCTATAGAAGAAGAGTTTAACAAGATGAAATAAAAAAATCTTGAGTTTGAAAGTACCTTGAGGAAGATGAACAAAAACTTCAACAATGATACGAAAGTAAAATCCGAGACTTTTAAAGTTGTTGATAATGCTCAAAATGAGAATCCGGTGAAATATTCTCTTACAAAAAAGAATGTTTCATCTGATTATTTTAACATTTCAGGTTATTGAAAAAGTATTGGTAAATATTTGGTGGAAAAAGTATGTGAAAAACATATTAAATCTAAAAAATTATAAAAATCACTCAAAAGAAATCATTCTCTATATCATGAGTATGATATAACTGAAAGAAGTTACCAACCTAAACAATGTTTATATAGAGAATGATCTTTCTTGAATAGAAAATTAATATTTGAAGGATATTGATGGTTTTTTACAACCTATGGGAATAAATATTTTAATAGTCATCACAACTTATATCTACCCAAAATAAGGTTTAAGAAAAGAGGATAAAATAGTGAAAGAATAAGGGAAAAATCTCGTAACTCATGGAAAGTTGGAATGGTGAATTAACAAGAGGTTAGAAACTTTCTAAGAAAGAATAAAGTTGACTATTTTGAAGAATTTTTTGGATGATGTGATCAGTCTGGTTAGCATTCCGATGTATGTGTGACATTACTTTCAGAACAAATTCCTTATTATAGAAAAGAAAAGAAATCTGAAAAGATGAAAGTTGATGAAGGTGCTTTTGTTGTAGAGACTGATTTGAAAGAAAGTAAAAGATACAAACCATGGATACTTAAAAGTGGTTACTCTTCACATATGAATGGTAATATAAAAATATTGATACATGTTGAATGTTATGATGGTGGATAAGTAACTTTTGGAAATGATAGCTCCTTCAAAATTATATAAATCTTAATAACAAAGATTAAAGCTTAGAAATTGAAGTATATAGATGTTTTAGCTTTTGATGGGATAAAACATAACTTACCTAGTATAAGTAAACTTTGTGATGACATAAAATAAGTAATCATCATAAATGATTCTTATATCATCAAAAGTGTGAAAAATGCAAAAAGTAATTACCAAGGGAGAAAGAACTAGTGGGAACTCTTTGAAAAAGGATAACTCAATAACTCATGTTACATGAGTACTAAAGATGACTAACAAAAGTCATAGAAGATTTGAGATTCAATCTAGCATTCCATTTGATCTTATTCATTTCAATTTGTGTGGGTCGATAAGACATAAATCAAAAAAAGAAGACTTGTACATTATCACTTTTATTAATAGTTTCACTCAGATGAAAAATATAATGTTTATGAAGCACAAGTCAGAGGCTATTGAAATGTTCATATTATTCAGAAAAGATGTTGCGATTAAATGGGGGGTTTCATAAAGAAGTTGAGAAAAAATAATTGTACTGAATTCACAGACAATACATTAAAGCATATCTGAGAAGACATGGTATCAAATATCAGTATAGTGCTCTATATACTCCACAACAAAATGGAGTAGAAAAAAGAAATAATGGAAAGTTGGTGGAAATGGGAATAAGTATGTTAGAAGAATACAAACATTCAAAATTCTATTAGAGATAAAATGTTAGTATAACTATACATATTCAAAATAGATGCTTTTTGAGACCTAAAACCAACATGACTCATTATGAAATGTGTTATAACTATAAACCTTCATTTAAATACTTAAAAGTTTTTAGAAGCCCTTGTTTCCTTAAAATAAAAAATCTTAATTTGGGAAAGTTAGATGAGAAAGATGTGGAAGGAACTTTCATGGGTTATTCAATAAATGGGAGAAGTTACAAATATTGGAACAAACATTTACAAAAGTTGATGGAATCATATTATGTGAAGGTAATTGAAGATTAATGTTACTTAATGATATTTGTTGATAATGTTGAGGAGGATAAATTGAAGACTTACAACAATAGTGAAAGTAATTCAATACATCCTTATCAAGATTCGGAAGAATCATGTGATGAAGAAATTATACCCGTGAAAGAAATATTGAAATTTCCTACCTTAAGAAAATATATTGAATTCAAAAAAAATTGGGAATTATAAGGCTTTGGTTCAGACTAAAAGGAAGTTGATATTAGGAAATAAGATTACACTTATCCTAAAAGTTGAACCAGAATCAGTTTTTGATAATATTAAACAAAAAGAATTGGTGGATACTATGAATGAAGAGTTTGATCATATTTAGAAGAAAAAAACATGGGAAATTATTGAAATTCTAGAAAATAAAAAATATTATCGAAACCAAGTGGGTTTATAGAAATAAATTGAATGAGTATAGAAAATTTTCAATAAACAACGAATGAATTATTTTTGCAGGATATGGATAGGTGGAAGGTGTATATTCTGATGAAACCTTTGACCACGTTGTGAGGCTAGAAACTATTCAAATATTTCTAGCAGTGGATGCTCATCAGAATTAAAATGTTTATCATATGGATATAATGTCATCTTTCTTAAATGGTGAGATTGAGGAAGAAGTTTACATTGAACAACCTTGTGGATTTATACTTGATAATGGGGAAACAAAGCTTATAAATTTAAGAAAGCGTTGTATTGTATGAAACAATCACCATGTTCATGGTATTATAATTTTGAAAATTGTTTGATAATTTTGAAATTTTTAAAAGAAAATATTATAGAAACTTCTATGTGAATGATGTTGACTCTAAAAATATAATTTTAATTATTTATGGGGATGATATTATTTTTGGTGGCTATAGAGAATATAATTTTCAAAAATTTTCTGAAGAAATGAAGGACAATATTGAAATATCAATATTGGAAGAATAAACTTTTTTTCTTGGCTTTAAAGTTCAATAATAATAAAATTACATTTTCTTATCTCATGAAAAGTATGACTGGGAATCGTTAAAGAAGTATGGGATGAAAGAATACAAATAAGTTTCAACTCCTATTTCAATGAGTACAATGTTGAGAAAAGATGAATTTGGAATATGTGTGAATCAGAAAGACTTTTAGAAGCTGATAATAAGTCTTCTTTACCTTACAGCTTCAAGGCATGCTATTTTTTATGTTGTGACTATGTGTGACTAGTATCAATGTAATCCAAAGGAATATCATATGTGTGTATAAAAAATAATTCTAATATATGAAAAAGGAAAAAATCACATGGGTTTTTATAAAAAATAAATTATTAGATGTTTTTTCTTAGTTATAATGATGTTGATTGGGCTGGAGATTGTAATGAAAGAAATTCAACCATAGAAGGAAATTTTTTTTGGGTGAATGTTGCGTGAGTTGGAATAGTAAGAAACAAATTTATTATCTTTGAGCACATCCAAATATGAATATGTTGAAGCCACTCAAGATTATAATAAAATTTTGTGGACGAAATTTTATTAGGACAATTTGAAATTAAAAGTTTCTTAACCATGAAAGATACTTTGTGATCATCAGAGTGTAATTGAAAATTTTAAAACTTCTATCCTACATTGAAGATCAAAATACATTGATATAAAGTTTCACTTTATAAAAGGGAAAGTTGATGCTGGATATGTCTTTATAGAATACATTTGAATAAAGTATTAGATTATTGATATCTTTTCAAAAGAGATTCCAAAAGAAAGTTTTGCGAAATTGATGTTGAAACTTCATGTTTATCCTCCTCCCATGTATTTCTAAATCTCATATATAAGTACCCCAACTATGATTTGGATTATATTAACAAAGGGGGAGAGAAACTAATAACATTTTACTTTGTAAGAATTTTTTACTTACCTTTAATTTATGAATTTGAAGATGTGTTTATCATATAATGGGAGATATAAAAAGAAATAATTGATAAAGAATAAGAAAGTGAGAAAAGAAAAGTGAGGAGAGTTTGTCTTTACATGGATACCAAATTTTCTTACCATTGAATGATGGAATTCATTAAAAACCATTACTTTATCTAGTATTGTGGTGTTAGGACACTCTCTTTTTATAAGGGATAAGTTTTTATAAAAGTTTAAAAAAATATTTTATTTTAAAAGTTGAGTTGTGAGAAAATTTATAAGAGCTGAAAAATTTGTTAACGATGGTTGTCAAAAAACACAAAGTATGAGATTTAAGAACATTTGTGATAAATTGTTCTAAAACTATTTTTTATTTGTTGAAAACTAATCTTTTTGTGAAAGAATGTTTTTGTTTTTCAGAAATCAGACCTAGATTCATCTAATGATGTTTTTGTAAATAATTCTGAAAGTTTAGATCTAAAAAAAAGTGGGGAGAACATTTTTTCGGATATATGATTTGTGAACACATGTTTTTTAGACACAAGTTTCCAAACACAGATTTTTTATTGAGCTACACTTGACATAGAAAAAGTCAGGAATATAAAGTTTTTGTTTTCTAGAAGTTTTAATATTTCATAATCAATGAAAGAGATATGTTGTTGATTTTAAAAGAAGTTACTGAATGAAGAAGTTTTTTTATTGATGAGTTATGAAATAGGATGTTGATGAATATTGTGAAGTCAGAAAATAGAAAGTGATCAAATTTTTTAAACTAAATCAAATGATTATGTTTTTATCAAGAAGTTCTCACGAATCATGAAAACATTCATGATAAATATTTTAAAGAAATAGTGGGGAGGTTTGAAGAAATCAGTTTCTCTAAAAAAATGAAATCAAATTCACTGAAAATAATTATAAATACAATTCAATTAAAAGAAATAGAAATCATATTTAGTAAAAAGAAATAGAATTCAGATTCACTGAAAAGAATCAGAATCATCTTTAGTAAGAAGGAAGCAAAAATTTGGATTCACCAAAGATAGAAACATATTTCAGAAAAGTTAAAGAGGTCAAAATTGAAATTCAATTTTGTGTAAATCTTAGAAAAATACAATAAGGTTTGAAAAAGTCAAAGTTGAATCTTAAATATGAGATATTTTCAGATTTTTTTTTGAGATTTGAGGTAGCGGGGAAATTTTGTAAGTTTCTTGCTTTGGTTTTCCAAGTTTCCAATAAATAATTGCTCATATAATTTGGAATTTGTAATTTTTTGCATATACATGAAATTCAGAGAATTAGAGAATCTATGTGAAAGTTCCTATCTAATTGAAGAATATTTATATTGAGAATTCTATCAGAGTTTTTTTATAGAATGTTCTGAGAAATTCAAATCCATTAGATCTATAAAATCAGTTATAGTATTCTCATAAAATTAGATCCAAGATCCAAAATCATATTATTCCACATATAAGATCCATCATATTATGTCAATCAGATCTAGAATTCATAGAAAATAGGACCCAAGATCCATCATCCTCTTATTCTAAAAATCTTATCTAGCATATTCTGAAAAAAAGATCCATCAATTTTAGAAAATATAATCCAGAAATGTCTATAGAAAAAATGGATCCATCATCTTGACAAAAGAGTATTTAGTATCATCTTCAAAAACATCAGATCCTATATCATTACGTTGATAAAAAACGATCCATTATTTTGAGAAAACATGATCTTGTGTTTTCTTCTGAAAAATAGATCCAACAATTTAATGAAATCTGATCGAACATTTTCATCAGTAAATTAGAGATAATATTATTTCATTGAGAAAAACGGATCTAGAATTTTGAGAAACTTAGATCCAATAATGTCTTTAGAAAATATGTTCCTATATCCAACATATTTTTATTGAGAAAATCGAATCCAATATCATCGTATTGAGAATATCAGATCTAGTCAAATGGGATGGAGGATTCAGACTGAGAAATTATGGAGTAGTTTGAAAAAAGTTTGTATTCCTTCATTTGGATAATTTCTTTTATAATAAAAAACTATAAACTTGTAGGAGTCAATATAATCATTTCAATCAAGAGATATAAGGTTTCTAATAGGAGTTAGCACAAGTTATATTCACTTATTCATAATAGTGTGTTTCCATAGATCCACTGAAGTGGCTATGGTAAGGACATAGGTTCTCACATGGAGGCCGAACCATGTAAATATTATGTTTTTTGGATTTCCCACTTTCTCATACATGAGTATTTATTAATATTTTATAAGGAAATTAATCTTAACAGGTTATAGGGATTATGTTTCTAAAAGTTTTGAAACTTATAAAAAGTGAACAACTGATTCAACCTCCCCTTCTCAGTTGTTATTCAATCCTTGGAACTTCAAAATGTAATACAGTTTTTAAATGTTTCATTATGTCTTTATAAAATTAATAAAATAATAATAAAAACACATTATTTTAAAAGGGGAACATAATTTTGGTTGTGGAAACCTTTTATGGAATATATTGTAATTCTTTAGGGTTATTATGATGTTATAATACATACTGTATAATAATACTAGATTTGATTTTCACCCAAAAATTAGAATGCCAGAAAAAAATATGAAAAATAAAAAATTGGATAATTTTGACATGATTATTTCAGAAATATTATTTATTTTAATGAAATTTTTTTCTAATTCTCAAAATTTTTACTTTTAAATCATATTTAATTTTCTTTTAAAATAATAGTTTTCTAACGCTTATAAAAGTTAAACTTGACTTAAAAAAATTATACTCTCATTTATATTTAATAAATACCAATTAGTAATAATATTTTACTAATATATAATTTATTTTAAGAAATTATTGAATTCATCATAAAGAGTTTCCTGAAAGAAATAATTTTTTTCCCTAAAATACAATTTGTGTTTTATTATATCAAAATCTAATTTTTATCAAAATCATTTTATAATGTTTTAAAAATTATTATTAGAAATGATTAAATATAATGATTTCTTTATTAAAAATAAAATATAAAAAATTCAAAATGTTGGTGGTTCGGTGAACATGGTTTGGGATGTGATCTCAATGAGCTTGGCCTTCAATCATAAACGGCTTCACTAATGCTCCAGTTATTGAATCAAGATTTGGGATTGATCTAGAGAAAATCCTAGGGATACTTTCTCCCTCATATTCGAAATTTAATAGTATTTATAGGGTATGATCTAGTTGGTCGAGGCCATAATATTATTTTCCTATGTCAAATGGAATTTATCACACCCTTAATATACTAATATTAATGTTCACTATGCAGTAGATATATTATCAAAGGTTATGAAACTTAATGGTATTTTAAATTTAAAAAAATATATAACTGATAAAGATTACCAAAGTGGTGTATGTTTTTTTGATAACTTCATCTCATAAAAATTCATTCACTCATTTAATTAAATAATAACATTTATAAATAATTTCAATTGTACATACTTTCCCCTTCATAAATTTTGACCTATAAATATCATTTATTACACTAAAATAGATATGGTTACTTATTTTTCATCACTTATTTTGATTCCCATATTGCATCCTCAAAATTATTATTCTACCACAATAGTTTTACCAGATGAGCAATCTTGTTTTTTAGATATTTTCCTCTGTAATCTAAGGTCCATGTAACACACCAAGATTTCATAGTGTGTTATTTCTTCAAAATAATTCAATAACTTGCACTACACGCAACACCGAGTTCAATCACACCATGACTTACAAAAATAAGCCATTCAAAAGAGGTTATGAATAGTATTATCTAAATTTTAAACTTTATATAATCCTTATAATTTTAGAATCCATATTATGAGTTTCTTTGATATAATGCAAGAACAAATTCATTTTCAGTATTGCACTTTTATCAAATTTTAATAAGTGAACCCTTTTTAAATACAATATTTTAAACATTTTTACTAAATGGGGACATCAAAAAATTTAAAATGAAACATCTCATACTTCCACGGTACGCTTTCCTTTGAATAATACAGTAGCGTGTGTTATACGCAACTTCGAGTTTTAACACACACCACAACCGATCAAACTAGCCGTTTTGAATAGTAATACCTAATTTTTGAAATTATATATATTTTATATTTCAAAATGGACTTCATTTTTAGATTCGGAATATCGAATTTATCCTAAGGTTAAATTTTGGTACATTTCGGATAACTTTCATATTTTGATGAATAGTGAAAATTACTAAATTTTAATTAAAAACAACTTTTTTAATCAAAATAATTAATAGTGATAAATTATGAATTTGAGTGGTTTTAAAGTATATTTAGAATATATTTTTACCACTTAATATAATGTTGGTCATTGGACATAATTTTACAATTAAACCGAACATAAACAAGTGTCAATCTTTTGATAGTTATTATCTCTTAAAAACACGCTTTTTGTTTTGACAGTGGGAATTAATTTTAAATTAATTTCTGCCACTTCTGTGTTTTGAATTTAGAAAAATGGATTCCATATTTGGAATCAGGATGTCCAAATTGTATAAATAGGTAACTTTTATTTTTAGACATTTTGAATAATTACTGCGGTAAATATTTTATTTACCATGGTTAAGGGTAAATCCGGTAAATAAGGGTTAAAAAATAATATTATAATAATACAAAATTACCCTAAAACGTGTCCTAACCTTATTGGTGGACACATACCCGACCATGGGCATCCTTGGGTCGATTTGGGGACCCCATGGAGCCACTTGTATGTGGTAGGGACACATTATATTAATAAAGTTAAAATAAAAATAAAAATGGCATAAGCTTACATCTTTTAGAAGAACAATTTTTACATAGGGTTATACATGTTTGATTTTCGATTATAAATATTCATTATAAAGCTAAAACGATTTCCTACATAATGATATTTTATTTATAATTTTTAGACATCAAATAATTTAAATTATTAATGACACAATAATTATGCAATGTTTACCTCATTAATAAATCATTTAAATAAAAAAGATTATAATGATTAAAATATTATCTAAAACCTGTCCAATTCTTATTGGTTGATTTTATTTAGAATATTAGTCATCTTATATTCGACCTAAATGATTTTTTGACCATTATAAACCGAATATAATTATATTATAAAGTAATACGTTCACTCTTTCCAAAAGAGCCCCTCCTCTCCCTTATAAAAGGAGACCACTTCTACTCATTCCTCACACCTCTCAAGCCACTTGGCTCGTCCAAATCCTGCCCACATAATCTCCCCACATCCCTCTCCTCCTCCTTGAAGCTTCCCCTTAGGCAGAAAGCATTTCAAGAAGTCCTTTGGTTCCAACCAAAGTGAGTTACCTAAATTAAAGGTAACAATTTCTCTTAAATTATTTTCATTTATTTTGCTTCTCCAACCCCCAAACTCTTTTTATTTCCTTTCTTTTGTAACAACACCAGTATCCACAATATACTAGGATGTTGTTATAAGAAGGATTCAAACTACACATACAAACAACTCCATCTAATGGATGATGAACATAATGTTTCTGAGGATGGAAAACTAACGCCTCACGAAACGATGATTGTTCAAATACATCTTACCGCCTCTCATGGTGGCCATTATGATGGCACTGTAATTAAATATGATATTAATGATATATATTTTATATATAATATTATGTAATTCCATTTTATTTCATACCATTATTCGTTTCATGTTTTATATACATACGAAAATTTCATTTGAGGAAGTGCGGACTACCGCCCCCTTAAAATGATATGACTCGTTCATACCACACATGGAACGTATAAAGGATGGTGTTAATGAACTTAAGTAACATATATAAAATATTATATTTTAATGGAATATTAATATACCTATGTATCATTTGGATTCGATTATTTTAAAATAAAAATTAAATGGAAGTAGCGTTCGTGCGTACGTACGGACTACCGTCTCCACGAACGCGATGGGATTCATTCTCCATCATATCCATTCAAGTATAATTATAATTTGATGATTTAAAAATGATGTTTAAGGACTTGATACCATTCTGGATTTGAATAATATACAACCTATCCTTTACAAACATGTCTTACGTAACAAAACATACAAAAGCAAACAAGTAAGTTCACACCCGAAACAACGATAATACTAAGATATTATTATCAAATCAATGTTAAAAGATCATATATGATATCATATTAAAGTAAATGATTCTTGTATTATTCAATAACAATTATTTCACCATTATACAGGAGGTAAACCTACCATCGACCAAGGAAAAATTACAAAGTAAGGGATTCTCTTATCTCACTTTCAATTCCGTGAGATTTCCATTGTTCGCCACTAAATTATTGAAAGTGGTGTATTGTGTACGGCCATTTGATATATATTATCATTATTCTCTTTATATTCATGTTATTCTGTAAATCATTTGGTGGTTATTAACTTTTGGCCATACGACTCAGTTGATTAACGTGGTAAGGGATTTTCTAATCTCACTTTTAATTTCGTGAGAATTCCATTGTTCACCACTTAATTATTGCATGTGGTGTATGTGTACTGCCCATGATTGTATTCATTGTGTAATATACTTTAATTTATGGGTATTTACATCATCATGGTATGATACTTCTTTCATGGGTGTATGTTTCGAAAGTTACCTAATCGATAAGGGAATTTGAGATTTCGATTTCCACTCATTTGGCTTTACGCATATTTCATTGATTATATTACCCCAAGATTATGTGTGGAATCACTATTCATTTGATTATGTCATAATTTCCACTCCCCTTCCTGTGGATATAAGTTTGATACACATAATCACTCCATTGATAATTCTCAAGTCATTGATATGAATTTGATAAGAGTAATTTTAACTCATTCTCCATTTGTTGAGTTTAACATCCAATTCGTTGGTGTTGTTTTTACAAGAATATGTGTGAATATCCTTTGATTGTTTTACACTGAATATCCAATCATATTTAGTGTATTTATATTTTTCACACATAATTATGTCGTTGATTTATCCTTAACCTAAGGATATGGCCTTTATGAGAGATTTCATCTCAATTTACATTCTATTGAGACTTCTTTGTTGATATACACCAAATCACTTTTATGTGGTGTATATAATGTACTTTGACGTAGTATATCATGAATCCCTTTATTCTCATGATATTACAAAGTTTTGATTACCTCAATTATTTTTATTAAAATGTCTCTCTTTTGGTTAGAATCTCTAACTAAAATACCATTTTTAAATGTTTTAAAGACTTATCCATCTAAATATTTCTCATTAATGTCCATGTTTTAAAAAATGGTTTTAAGGATTTATTTATATGGACATTAAAGTTTAGAAATTAAAACTCCTTTTAAAAAGTTTCAAAGTGGTATGGGACACTTTGATTCAAAAATCTATTTTTAAATGGCTTCTTGACAAATAGTGTGACTTTTAAATGATTTCAAGAAAAAGGGAGATATTTCTCTCAAATAGTTTTGATGATTATTTTCATCTATGTCAACATCCATCATTATTATTGATTGAGGTTAATGTGATACAATACAATCTTCCATATTGTATCGAATGAGTTATGTTTGACTATGGATGTGATATTTTTATACCATTCATGGTTTGTGGTTAAAGTATTGACATTTCGTATGCTAGTTTTAATACGAATGTTTATGTTATGTTTAAAACTGTTCATATGAGGAATGCATTGGACTTAATAAGTGACGGGTGGAGCCCGCTATAGCTCCTCGATGCATCGGTAGGTCTCATGAGACAAACTAGTGTCTTGGCACAAGGCCTTGACAAAATCTTATTTGTAGTCTTGGCACGAGGCCTTGGCTATGTGGTTATGATAGTCTGGCATTATGCATTCCATCATTATGAAAGTGGTTATTGATATTGCATGTGATCATTCGACTAGTAGAATATCCATGTGAGTAAGTAAATGGAATTATTTCATTCTACCTTTGTCATTTTATGCTGAAGTTCAAATTTAAAAGGCTTTTGTTTTAGTTATAGATTGCCTTAAGTGTTTATGCTTATTTATGAAAGCTTCTGCTATAATGTTATCCTTACTGAGCATCCGAGCTCACCCCTTTCAATGTTTTATTTTTCCCAGGATTATGAAGAAGTAATTTATGAATGACCTGCAGGGATAGTATGAGGGGATATGAAGACAAGATGTTTTTTTTATGATGTAATGTAAAAATTTATGGATGTATCTAGTTATTCCAAGGCTACTAAACCAATCGGTCTTTCGAGACTTGATCTTTCTTGTGATCATGCCAATGTTATGTAATAATGCACCGACTCTAGGTAATTAGGGTCAGGGCGTTACAGTTGGTATCAAAGGAAGTTTAGTACAAACCTTGGAAGCTAGATTTAGGTAAACTCTGATTAGAGCACGTAGACCTAAGATGAACTTTGAGGATTAGTATAAAAGAACTTCCTAGAATTTTGGTATTGTAGAAGATTTTGTGAGTTTTACGAAAAATACATCCCTGTCTGGATACGAGCAGGTAGAGGTGGCTCTGGCACAGATGTACCTAGGGGCAAAACCCGAAAACACCGCTTTGAGCTAGACTCGAACGGGAACTGGTGCACGACAACGGGCCTTGCTGCACTCTTGGTTACGACACTCCCGGGGGATATGCTTTGGTAAATTCACAAGATTAGTATAAACCATTATTAAGGGAATACAAAAAAAATGCCCCTAAGAATATATGTCGGCAAATAGATAGTGGATAACCTAGATTTTAACATAGGGTACCCCAAGTTAGGATATATTGTTCAATTACAAGATTATCCTATTATGTCTATTTTTTTTACATTCTTATTAGATAAGTATTCAAAAACCCTAATTGTATTTTCTTTTGTTAGTTGAAACATGGAGGGAGCAAGATCACGAACAACTCTTCTCTCTCTTCCTGAAGAACTACTTACAATTATTATCCAGAAGTCATGCGCAGACAATGTTGAAACTTTTTCAAATGTCCAAGTTACATGCAAACAACTTTATGAGACATCCAATACCTCTAGCATTGCACGATTCTTTCAAGGAACAAGTACTGACTATGGGATAATGTTGCGCTCTCAACTTTCTTACCACGCTAAGCGTGGGAAGTACCATCAGGGTCTTTTCAAATTATTCACTTTATCTCAAAATTACGATGAACTAAATGATTTTCTAGATGCTGCAGAAGAGGGAGATCTTCGAGCAGCCTATATGTATCAAATTATATATTTATGTCTTTTGGGATATACGAAAACTGATTTAACCAAACCTTATTTTGAAATATTTGAAGATGAATCAGTGAGAATTTTTCTAAAAAAACATGTTAAAGACGATGTCTCAAAATTATATATAAGAAATACCTATTTTTTTATGATGCATCGATGCTTCCATCGATATAATCCAAAATGGATGAGGAGTTTTTGGGTAAAGGAAGTAGATGATTTTGAAAAATTCTTGAGGTACCATTGTGACACATGAACGCATTCTACCAAAAGGCAAATCCGCCTAGTCTCTCCAGAGTTCATGTTGTAATCCACATATCTCTAGTGACAAAATACATGCCTGACCCAATGCATGTACTCACCTATGAAGAATTATAACTGGAACTCGATCTATCTTATTGTGGAGAGCCTATCAGAATTCTTCATACCAAAGATCAAGTGTTGAGAAACCGGATGACTTGTCTGGTAAAAGATCTATGGAGAAATCATAAGATGGAAGAGGCAATGTGGGAACCCGAGGAACATATGATGAAGAACCTATGTGGAAATAAATGGATGGTGAAATGTTTAAAAGTGTTAGTGCTCTTTATTGATGGGATTACTTTGGAATAATTTTCTCTTGTATGTGTAAACCTGCAATTTATCATCTGAAAATGATATCTGAGGATGAATTATCTTTTCTGTTGCGGTTATAGTTATAAATAACCATTTGGTCTTATATGATCATTGGGTTTGAGAAAATTATAAGTTATTATAATTTGGGATGAAAATTCAAGGTATGATATAACATTTGTGGTTAAATTATGTTATTTTGAGGAATTTATCTCATTTTGGTAATATTATAAGATATAGTTTTTGAAAAAAGACAACACGTAGACCGTGTGACAACCCGTCGCGTCGGACAAAGCTGTGGGAATCGAACCCACAACCAAAGTGCGATTGGGATTTATCGCCTACCACTGGACTACGTGAAGTCCCTGGTTAGTGTGACTATTTTTTTTAGTTAAATGATTTTATTGATCAATAATAAGTTAATTTGGGTTCTTATTTCTTATCAAATGAATACCCTTGGTATAGGAAAATGATTTTGTGCTTAAGTGATAAATATTATTTTGGAAGATGTTCGATTTGTTGGGAACACTATATGCCCAAGGAAAATAGAATACTATGGGGTTTCATTTGAGGATTAATGGTATATTTTTATCTATGTTTTTATTGTGGATTTATAGTGATTTGGGTTATTTATGGAAATGATTAACCTATAATAGAGAATATGTGATTAGGTTAAATACTTTTGAGTATGTGACTTTAAGAGTAGTTTATGTCATTTGGAGATACAATTTAACATGGGAGACTACATAATCAAATTCTTTAATTCTTTGGGTTTAAATATTACTTTGGATTATATGGAAGGATTTTAGGGACAATTGGTTATTGAATGGTATCTATTTAACTTTGGGGTATTGTTGGTTTAATTTTAGAAATTAAGATTAGTGCATATTTATCTCAATGAATATCCTTTTGGGGGATCATTAGATCATTCACTAACCATTTTGGTTTTGATTAATCTTCAAAGACAATGTAAATATATGGTTTATCCTACATGGATCATTTGATTCTATAGAAGTTTATTCTAGCTCTTCCAGTGTGACCAAGTCTTCTTGAATACTCATCGTTTAAAAAAAATTGAGTTAGTGGTGGAAATTTATTAAATAAAGAAAATCTACTTAAAATTTAAGTATATCTCATAATGTTCTTAGTCAATATCATAAATTAATTCCTCTTCCTTATGTAATGTAAGTTAAAAAAAATGTTGTCCGTTTACTTTCCTACTAGGAGACTAATGGTCGTTTGTCCCAACACAAGTTTGTGGTTTTCTCATTGTTAACTTTCTCCTGATCATGATTTCAATCCCTCTCCATCAGAACTTGACACTTAGTTTATCATCCATATCCATGTTTTCTTACATGGAATCCTAGTATGGGTTATCTTGGATGACCCTTATACCTCTCTTTATTTCTTTTAAAGTGATAGTTTTATTGACACTTTTTCCGATTTGGGACTTTCCATTATATTCCCAAGAAAAATTTTAAAAATTGCGAGGATGCAATTTATTGTAGGAGGGGAGAATGTAACACCCCAAGATTTCATAGTGTGTTATTTCTTCAAAATAATTCAATAACTTGCACTACACGCAACACCGAGTTCAATCACACCATGACTTACAAAAATAAGCCATTCAAAAGAGGTTATGAATAGTATTATCTAAATTTTAAACTTTATATAATCCTTATAATTTTAGAATCCATGTTATGAGTTTCTTTGATATAATGCAAGAACAAATTCATTTTCAGTATTGCACTTTTATCAACTTTTAATAAGTGAACCCTTTTTAAATACAATATTTTAAACATTTTTACTAAATGGGGACATCAAAAAATTTAAAATGAAACATCTCATGCTTCCACGGTACGCTTTCCTTTGAATAATACAGTAGCGTGTGTTATACGCAACTTCGAGTTTTAACACAAACCACAACCGATCAAACTAGCCGTTTTGAATAGTAATACCTACTTTTTGAAATTATATATATTTTATATTTCAAAATGGACTTCATTTTTAGATTTGGAATATCGAATTTAGCCTAAGGTTAAATTTTGGTACATTTCGGATAACTTTCATATTTTGATGAATAGTGAAAATTACTAAATTTTAATTAAAAACAACTTTTTTAATCAAAATAATTAATAGTGATAAATTATGAATTTGAGTGGTTTTAAAGTATATTTAGAATATATTTTTACCACTTAATATAATGTTGGTCATTGGACATAATTTTACAATTAAACCGAACATAAACAAGTGTCAATCTTTTGATAGTTATTATCTCTTAAAAACACGCTTTTTGTTTTGACAGTGGGAATTAATTTTAAATTAATTTCTGCCACTTCTGTGTTTTGAATTTAGAAAAATGGATTCCATATTTGGAATCAGGATGTCCAAATTGTATAAATAGGTAACTTTTATTTTTAGACATTTTGAATAATTACTGCGGTAAATATTTTATTTACCATGGTTAAGGGTAAATCCGGTAAATAAGGGTTAAAAAATAATATTATAATAATACAAAATTACCCTAAAACGTGTCCTAACCTTATTGGTGGACACATACACGACCATGGGCATACTTGGGTCGATTTGGGGACCCCATGGAGCCACTTGTATGTGGTAGGGACACATTATATTAATAAAGTTAAAATAAAAATAAAAATGGCATAAGCTTACATCTTTTAGAAGAACAATTTTTACATAGGGTTATACATGTTGGATTTTCGATTATAAATATTCATTAGAAAGATAAAAAGATTTCCTACATAATTATATTTTATTTATAATTTTTAGACATCAAATAATTTAAATTATTAATGACACAATAATGATGCAATGTTTACCTCATTAATAAATCATTTAAATAAAAAAGATTATAATGATTAAAATATTATCTAAAACCTGTCCAATTCTTATTGGTTGATTTTATTTAGAATATTAGTCATCTTATCTTCGACCTCAATGATTTTTGGACCATTATAAACCGAATATAATTATATTATAAAGTAATACGTTCACTCTTTCCTAAAGAGCCCCTCCTCTCCCTTATAAAAGGAGACCACTTCTACTCATTCCTCACACCTCTCAAGCCACTTGGCTCGTCCAAACCCTGCCCAAATAATCTCCCCACATCCCTCTCCTCCTCCTTGAAGCTTCCCCTTAGGCAGAAAGCATTTCAAGAAGTCCTTTGGTTCCAACCAAAGTGAGTTACCTAAATTAAAGGTAACGATTTCTCTTAAATTATTTTCATTTATTTTGCTTCTCCAACCCCCAAACTCTTTTTATTTCCTTTATTTTGTAACAACACAAGTATCCACAATATACTAGGATGTTGTTATAAGAAGGATTCAAACTACACATACACACAACTCCATCTAATGGATGATGAACATAATGTTTCTGAGGATGGAAAACTAACGCCTCACGAAACGATGATTGTTCAAATACATCTTACCGCCTCTCATGGTGGACATTATGATGGAACTGTAATTAAATATGATATTAATGATATATATTTTATATATAATATTCTGTAATTCCATTTTATTTCATACCATTATTCGTTTCATGTTTTATATACATACGAAAATTTCATTTGAGGAAGTGCGAACTACCGCCCCCTTAAAATGATATGACTCGTTCATACCACACATGGAACGTATAAAGGATGGTGTTAATGAACTTAAGTAACATATATAAAATATTATATTTTACTGGAATAGTAATATACCTATGTATCATTTGGATTCGATTATTTTAAAATAAAAATTAAATGGAAGTAGCGTTCGTGCGTACGTACGGACTACCGTCTGCACGAACGCGATGAGATTCATTCTCCATCGTATCCATTCAAGTATAATTATCATTTGATTATTTAAAAATGATGTTTAAGGACTTGATACCATTTTGGATTTGAATAATATACAACCTATCCTTTACAAACATGTCTTACGTAACAAAACATACAAAAGCAAACAAGTAAGTTCACACCCGAAACAACGATAATACTAAGATATTATTATCAAATCAATGTTAAAAGATCATATATGATATCATATTAAAGTAAATGATTCTTGTATTATTCAATAACAATTATTTAACCATTATACAGGAGGTAAACCTACCATCGACCAAGGAAAAAGTACAAAGTAAGGGATTCTCTTATCTCACTTTCAATTCCGTGAGATTTCCATTGTTCGCCACTAAATTATTGAAAGTGGTGTATTGTGTACGGCCATTTGATATATATTATCATGATTCTATTTATATTCATGTTATTCTGTAAATCATTTGGTGGTTATTAACTTTTGGCCATACGACTCAGTTGATTAACGTGGTAAGGGATTTTCTAATCTCACTTTTAATTTCGTGAGAATTCCATTGTTCACCACTTAATTATTGCATGTGGTGTATGTGTACTGCCCATGATTGTATTCATTGTGTAATATACTTTAATTTATGGGTATTTACATCATCATGGTATGATACTTCTTTCATGGGTGTATGTTTCGAAAGTTACCTAATCGATAAGGGAATTTGAGATTTCGATTTCCACTCATTTGGCTTTACGCATATTTCATTGATTATATTACCCCAAGATTATGTGTGGAATCACTATTCATTTGATTATGTCATAATTTCCACTCCCCTTCCTGTGGATATAAGTTTGATACACATAATCACTCCATTGATAATTCTCAAGTCATTGATATGAATTTGATAAGATTAATTTTAACTCATTCTCCATTTGTTGAGTTAAACATCCAATTCGTTGGTGTTGTTTTTACAAGAATATGTGTGAATATCCTTTGATTGTTTTACACTGAATATCCAATCATATTTAGTGTATTTATATTTTTCACACATAATTATGTCGTTGATTTATCCTTAACCTAAGGATATGGCCTTTACGAGAGATTTCATCTCAATTTACATTCTATTGAGACTTCTTTGTTGATATACACCAAATCACTTTTATGTGGTGTATATAATGTACTTTGACGTAGTATATCATGAATCCCTTTATTCTCATGATATTACAAAGTTTTGATTACCTCAATTATTTGTATTAAATTGTCTCTCTTTTGGTTAGAATCTCTAACTAAAATACCATTTTTAAATGTTTTAAAGACTTATCCATCTAAGTATTTCTCATTAATGTCCATGTTTTAAAAAATGGTTTTAAGGATTTATTTATATGGACATTAAAGTTTAGAAATTAAAACTCCTTTTAAAAAGTTTCAAAGTGGTATGGGACACTTTGATTCAAAAATCTATTTTTTAATGGCTTCTTGACAAATAGTGTGACTTTTAAATGATTTCAAGAAAAAGGGAGATATTTCTCTCAAATAGTTTTGATGATTATTTTCATCTATGTCAACATCCATCATTATTCTTGATTGAGGTTAATGTGATACAATACAATCTTCCATATTGTATCGAATGAGTTATGTTTGACTATGGATGTGATATTTTTATACCATTCATGGTTTGTGGTTAAAGTATTGACATTTCGTATGCTAGTTTTAATACGAATGTTTATGTTATGTTTAAACCTGTTCATATGAGGAATGCATTGGACTTAATAAGTGACGGGTGGAGCCCGCTATAGCTCCTCGATGCATCGGTAGGTCTCATGAGACAAACTAGTGTCTTGGCACAAGGCCTTGGCAAAATCTTATTTGTAGTCTTGGCACGAGGCCTTGGCTATGTGGTTATGATAGTCTGGCATTATGCATTCCATCATTATGAAAGTGGTTATTGATATTGCATGTGATCATTCGACTAGTAGAATATCCATGTGAGTAAGTAAATGGAATTATTTCATTCTACCTTTGTCATTTTATGCTGAAGTTCAAATTTAAAAGGCTTTTGTTTTAGTTATAGATTGCCTTAAGTGTTTATGCTTATTTATGAAAGCTTCTGCTATAATGTTATCCTTACTGAGCATCCGAGCTCACCCCTTTCAATGTTTTATTTTTCCCAGGATTATGAAGAAGTAATTTATGAATGACCTGCAGGGATAATATGAGGGGATATGAAGACAAGATGTTTTTTTTATGATGTAATGTAAAAATTTATGGATGTATCTAGTTATTCCAAGGCTACTAAACCAATCGGTCTTTCGAGACTTGATCTTTCTTGTGATCATGCCAATGTTATGTAATAATGCACCAACTCTAGGTAATTAGGGTCAGGGCGTTACAGTCCACATCGGTATCTCCTTATATGAATAACCATTCCCCAATAGTACAATCTTCAAATGTAGTATATTTATGGGGTTTGGTATTTATTTCCTAAAGAGGGGTACATTGAACACATCATGTACTTGAGATATGTTAGGTGGGTGTTAAAGTTGATTGGACACCACTCTGATGTCATTAAATATCTTTAAGGGGCCAATGTATTTGGGACTAAGATTTCTCTTCTTCCCTATTGAATCCCTCAAATTTTAATGAATAAAAAATATTGTTTATTATGATTCAAATAAATTTGTTTTTTTATGATTGAATTTTATAATATAAGGAAATCTAATGCAAACATGGATAAGTGTTGGAATAAGTCATCGTTAGTCTAAATGTATCAACTCTAGACTTTAGTTACTATCAACATGAGTAACACAAGAGTTGAGCTACCAATAAACTTGTCCCTCTGACAAATATGACTCACCATTAATTCAATTGAGTCACTACCAGATGAGATACCACTAGAAACGAGTGACTAATAGAATGATTCACCATTAGTTGAAATGTTTCACTGCTAGGTCATCTAAGTCACCTCCAGCTTATGTCACCACCATAACAAGTCACCGCCTGAATAACTCACCGCTAAGATGAGTCATTTCCATATAATTATTTCAACCAAACTAAATCACTGCTAGGATATGTCACTACCAGAGATGACTTGCCACCAGAATGACTCACTAATAGGATGAGTCACTACCAGAAGAGCCACTATCACTATTCTTATAGATTTAAATTGAATACACCCAATGAATATATTATGGAATTTAATAAAAAGGATTTTGTAATGATTATTTTATAAACAATTTCATGGATGAATTAAAGTAAATGTTAGACCTCAATACTAGGATTCATATGACCTGGATTATTATTCTTGAAATGGATACTCCTTCGCACTGTGATTTATATTCTGAGAAGACTCCATGATGTATATATGATCCTGATGATGTGTTATTAAATTGTGTACTTAATGAATAATGGAAGTATATTCACTCAAGAGGATACACACTACATACTTAAATTCATCCCCGAATTAGTGGAGTACACTGAACATCTATATCCTTTATTATAGTTAGAATGAAGAGATCTTTGATATGATTTTATTACTACTACATTCATATAAATAGCTCAATATCCTCACCAATACCCATATAAGGACACTCATGCATCTAAAGAATTTTAGACTGAGCAGTACTACATTCTTGTATCTTATTTCTTTTTTTCCTTTACATTAGATCAGTGTGTTGTCTTCTCTAATTATCAGTGCACACTAACTTCTATGCTAGAACTAGAGAATACATGATTTTATCTTTTATATTTTTTCATCTTCTTACCCACTATGTTAATGGAAGTGGTCCTGGTGTGGCATTTGGCTGTATTATTACCCATTGTTTTTTCTAGGAAGAGGTCCCTATGTGGCCTGGATAGCTTGGAAGCTATGATGTTTATAACCTATCCTTTTTTTGGATAAAATTATAGATGTATAATCTACTTGGAAGAGACTGATATTTATGTTGAGGGGACTGGGACCTAACCTAGGATTTAACCCCTTATTATATTCTATTGTGTGATTTTGTTTTATTTTTTCTTTTCAATGCTTTAAACTATATTTTTGTTTAAGTTGTAAACAAAACTAGTACTTTGATAGATAATATTAAATTGTGTCTATATAAGTATTGTACTGAGTAAATTTATTTCAAATTTTAAAGTAATTTTCATATTGTTGTAGCATATCAATAATAAAACTTTGAGGTGTCTTTCAAACGGCTAAAATTTTATTAAACTTTAGTTTTGTTTAACTGGTAATTTTATTTTAAATTGAGCGATTTATTTAAAAATGTTTTTAATATAAATTTTATTGGAACCTAATTTCACTCCTACTAAGTTACTCACTTTGACATATATTTTTTTTAAAAATATTATATTAAATAGATTTTCAATTGTTATTTTATTTGTGTTTTTAAAGATCTAAAATTTCTATTAGTTCTAAATTTAGTTCCTTAATTGATAATAGGAAAAAGGTTTTTCTACCGATAGAACACTCTTCTTTGATGGCACTGACTTTTCTCATTGGAAAATAAAGATTAAGATAAATATTGAAGGAATGGGTTAGGAAATTTTCATTGATATTGTAGAAAAATATGAGATACCTAAGACTGCAAGAAACACATGGGATTATGAAAATAAAAAGTATTATAACAATAACTCTAAATCCTTGAATTATGTTTATTTTTCTTTTGGTGATGAATATTTAAATATAATATATTCATGTAAAACTTATTTTGAGATTTGGGACACTTTAGTAGTCTCTAATGAAGCAACTAAAAATGTTAATGAAATGAACTGAAATTTATATACTATTAAATATGATACTTTTTTAAATGAAACATGGTGGTATTTTTTATGAAATGTATATTAGGTTTAGTAAGATAGTGAAAACAATTCTCCCATTGGGGAATCCTGTTTATAATAAGGATTATGCCATGTTACTATTTAGGTGTCTTATAAAAATATGGAGAGGAACTTGAATATATATAAGAGAGTCATGTGATATTATTAAGGTATATGTAAAAGAGATAATTGTAAAGTTTATGAATTATGATGAAAAACCTAAATAAACCAAGAAGAAGATGATGAAGCTAGAATAAAGTCTATATCACTCAAATCCAATGCCCAAAACAAAATGATAAATTTCATGATGAAAGTTTTTGTGATGAAGAATCACTAGCTTATATACACGATGTGATGACCCATCAGATAGAAGTTTTGAAATGTTCTAAAATAAAAATAGGTTCTTTATGAAACTAAGATACAAAGTCAAATAAGACAATATATAAGATTGGATGAAATATTGGTAGACAGATGATTCTTAAAGTGATTTTGTGTACTATGAATGTAAAAGGAAAGGGAATGTCAAAGATGACTTTCCCTAGTTGGAATAAAAAATGAAATATGATGACAGGGATAATAAATACTAGAAAACAATGAAAGAAACATGGTGTTCCTATAAAAAAAATCAAGTGATTAAGACACAACCCAAGGGAAAAAACATGAGAGAGCTAAATGTGTTTTATAAGAAACACTCTTGAGGTATCAAATGTGTTTCTTTCTCATCATACACAGACAATTCTAATCATTACATAGAAAAAAATAATGAAAATATGTCAAATGTGGAGATGATTTAATTTTTTAACATGGAATAAGATAATTTCAAGGAACATAAATATAGCCATAAAATCATAAAGTAACAACATTATTTGATAGTTACTTTTAAATTTTATTGTGTTGTAGAAAAGGATAAAAGAGATCAAATATTAAAAGAAAAAAATGAATTGAAATTTTCTAATGCAGAACTAGAAAATGATATAGATATATTTACTTATGGGATAAATAGAATCACATAAAGATAGAGAAAACTTATAGGACCTAAATACATTAATAGTTTTGGTCATCATCTAGGATAGAGGAAAATTATCCAGAATGACTTTATTCATAAATCTAGTTTTGGTAATTCTATTACTAGTTTTTAATGAACATGAACTAGAAATGTTTTTATTTCCAAAATTTTACAAAATACATATAGGAAACCTATTAAACAATTATGAGTTCCAAAATCCATAATTACTAACATTTATTGACTCAAGAGGATATGGGTACCGAAATTAATATTAGTATAATTTTTTTGTATGATTTCTACTTAAAGAGGCACAATAATAACCTATGGTACCTTGAAAATTGTTGTTCTATACACATTAATAAAGACTAGTCAAGATTTTAAAATTTGTAAAGGTTGATAGTGGACATGCCCCCTTTGGTCAAAATACTAAAGGGAGAATTATTAGCAATGGAAAATTTGGTAATTCTAACTTAGTTTTAATTTTTAAAGTATTATTTGTCAAAGGTTTAATGTAGAATATCCTTATCATGTCACATTAATGTGATGATATGTTTCTTGTTAAATTTTAAAATAATTCTTTTAATTTTTTTATTAGGAAAATCCTTTAGATTTTACTATTTTTAGAAGTGAGAATGTTTATGTGGTTAATATAAAGTCATTATTTTTGGATTTTTTTTCTAAGTGTATTTTATAAGTAATATTGGATTTGGAATAGTATATAAGTCCATTGCAATATTTACTTACTTAGAAAGATCACTAGGAAAGGTTTAGTCTATGATCTACCAAAAATTTAATTCTCAAATGATAAAGTCTATAACCCTTGTCAAAAAGGGAAACATCACAAGATGTCTTTCAAATGGAAGAAAGAAGTTTCAACTTCTCAACATATAGTGTTAGTTCAAATGGATTGGTATAGAAAATATAGAGTTTCATGTTTTAATGGGAAGAACAACGTGTATGTCCTTGTAGAAATATTTTATAGGTATACTTGGGTATTGTCTCTCACATGCCTACACCCAAAACACTTCAACTTCCTTCTCTTCTAACCTTTATCCTTCCTCATCCCTTGATTATATTTTATTTTTTTGAGGTGATGTTAGTTAATCATGTTGCCTTATCGTATCCCGAATAATGATGAACACTAATGAAATTAAAAGGAGGTTCGAACCGGCCTTCTATCGAACTGAGGAACCCGCATCTGAAAAAATATGTATTAGTTTCTGAAATTGATGTATATATTGAGTAGATATTTTCCAGTAAATCATTAGTTTTAATGGTTATACAAAACCAAGGATAGGTAGATTGGTTTTCAAATAATGATCAACCTTTTTATGCTAGGTTGGTTCACTAGTTATATCAGTATTTTAAGTTCAATTTATTAAAGAACATAGTGATTAGGTGGATGATTGATGGTAGGGGCTTCATTTTCTCTTAAAAATAGAGGCTCAATTAATTAAAAGTACCTCATAAAGAAGTTTTTAAGGATTATAATTATATGATATACAGTGATAGTGAATCTTTCAGATATAAGGATGATTTTAAATATTTTAATAGACATAGAACAATGAGAAGACCCACTTTTACTGAGTTACATGGGGAATATAATCTTCTATTTATGTTTTTTATACTTTTTTGTGATGTCCTAGAAAACTAAAATTCAATACTATGAAATACCATGAAGTTTAATTCCTGTTCCTTATTAAATAAGGGGATAATATTAATCTATGAAGATTAATTATGGTACATATGATAGAGATGTGTAATTATTCCTCTAAATCTAATTCATGGATTTATCGTAAAATTATTTTAGGCCTTGTTGGAAAAAATGTTTGAGATTGATGAAGAAGGATAATTTTAGATTAACTGTGGATGATTCTCATTGACTTAGGTCAATTTTAGAAGAATGAGGGTGAGATTAAACCCTTGGATGAAGAAATGGGGCAGAGAAAATGATAAGATCTATAAGGATTTTAATCCAATATATTATCATTCTATACCTAGGGAACTAATGGATCCTGGATTAGAGAAAAATAAACTTATTGAGTATTCTAATGAAGAAGAAGAAGAGAAGTATACTATTGATGAGGAGGTGGATACCCTATTAAAGAGGGAAGTGATTTAGAAATAGCTAAAAGTCCTACTATGACTTTTTCTCCTTCTAGTCCTCTAGGTTATTTACCTAGAAGAGAAAGTCTCCTAATTGAAACAGAAGACTAGGATGATGAGATAGAGATTTATGGAGGTGAGTATATTAGAAGCACTTATTCCGAATATTCTATATAGTTTTTGAATATTCTGATTATGAGATTGAGAGTGAAGAAAATGGTGAAGATGGTAAAAAATGTAAATATTAGGACAAGGACAATAATGGTGATTTTCCAAATCATGATGCTAATTATATTACAGAAAAGTAAAATCTCACATCCCCTTCTAGTTCTACCGTTAGATCTAAATATATACCTAGCTCACCTAGCCCAATACATGTTGAGAGATTAGTTTCTTTGGAGAGATTAGTTCTAGTGATATAAGATTAGGATGATTCTTATTCTAAAGGAGGGACTCGAGTAACATTTTTGGGGGATCACTCCCCTTTTTTAGAGTAGCTTCTTATCATGCTGAATGAGAGAAATTGAAAGGTTATATTTAGGTTGGATTGAACTATATTGAGTCTAAGGATGTTGATGAGGAAGTTTATGAAGAGAATGGACATTATTAGGTAGAGGGTGAGGTATCCCTTAAGGGATGCCTTTTCTAGGTTCAATGTTTCTTAGTCATGCATAAAATTATTCATATAGTGGCCACAAAATTCCTCCAATATACGGTGGACCTACTATTATAGTTATTCCTTACAGATCAAAGCCTCTAGATTTTATAGCTCATAGTTCTGAGATGGATGCTATGCCCAGTTTTGAGCTATATAATGCTTCTATGCCTACATATTCTACATCCAGATTAGACATGGACTCTTTCAGAGGGATTCTTATTATGAAATTTAGTGGAATTTTGAGTTTATAGGAACCTCAGGTGACTCATAAGAGTGAGGCTAATGCGATACACCTGTTTGAGCTTGTGGTATAGAATATTCTGCATAATATTAATCATCAAAATAAAGAGGTTGAAATTGAGAACCATTGATGGTAAAGTGAGATGTGGTATGTCAGGTCAGTTATGGAGGATATGTGGACCTCATTTTCTTCTTAATAGTATGTTACGATGAATATCTTGGATAGTATACATTTAGTGGATTATACTTATAGTGCTCCTCCTTCCTCAGTTTCAGTGGATGTATAGTTGGTTTGATCTATAGTTGAAGAGGTACTTTAGGCTTGTTTTTAAGGCATTCATGAAAAACTGAGATATATTCATTAGCATGGTGAGAATATATAAAAAATACCAAGGTAATGTTTAAATAAAAAGCAATGTTATCGAGAAACCATCACAATGCCCTTTAATTATTACCTTTTAATGTTGTATACCAAACATGAATTGACTAATCATTTCTAGTTTTTGGATGAGAATCCTAGAATTCCACCTCTCATTAGGGATTTCATGGAACAATTAAAACCATTTAATGTTTTGGAACCTTTAATTAATATCTTCATAGTGGAAAAGAAGTCCTTTTTAGTGCTATGGAGAGGGGAGGAAATATTATCATGGATTTTTTAAACCTAATGAATCTATTCCTCTATGTGTCTAGAACTACTATTGTTGCTCCAGAGGACATACCCATGAAATTTTTTAGCTATTCTCCTTCTTCAGAGCCTTTGTCTTCACAAAAACATCTCTTCATTATGAATCAATGGGAATCTTTTTAGAATCTAGTTCCAATCATCATTAGATACATTCCCAATCATTCTATAACATCAGTAGGTATAGCTACTACTATCGCATCCTAAGCGTCTACTTATGTCCCTCCTATATCTAATATGGGAAAAGGACCTACTGATCCTACCTCTAGATTTGAGAGTGACTTTGACTTCAATTAATCTTTGATATGGATTTTCGTTGTCTTCTCCCTGTATTATCGTTTTAGGCTGTAACATCATAACTCTTTATGCCTAATGAAATATATCAATTATTATTTATATATTTCATAAGTTCTCCTTTAATACTATATTCCATTATGATACTTATTTTACCTCTTTTATAATCCCAAAAGTGGGAGAAAATTTGGATGGCATATATCTTTGATATTTTTTATACATCATCTCATATATTACATATTATACCAAGTTTATTTTTTATGTTGAATGACCCATTCATTATTTCTGTTGATAACTTACTTATTTGGATTTCCTTATCTTATTTATTAAAATCATATTTATGTGGATGGTTATTCTTTGATACACATTATATGTATAACTTTTTATCTTTAATACCATAATTATTTGGACTCATCTTCTAACAACATCCTTATTTATAATTTGATATCTTAATTATTTTAAATTTATTTAATTTACCTTTGAAAACCTTAATTACAATTATCCTTTATTTTTTTTATATACAAAAACTATTTATATTTCATACATATCTCACACATGGAATTTGAAATTTAAATAAAACTATTATCCATTTAAATTCATCAAATTATATCTAAATTTATTTTATACAATATTTATAAAAAATACATTATTTGTGATCCTAAAAAGGGGGAGATTATTGGAACTTTTTTATACTAATGACAAAAAAATAATTTTTATTATGTTTCTAATGAATTTTATATTTTATGATAGCATTTTATAATATAAGTAAATCTACTGAAAACATATCCAAGTGTGGAGATAAGTTACAAATAGTTCAAATGTATCACTGCTAGAATTGAGGGATAGCCAACATGAGTCCCCACTAGTGTTGAGTTACTTCTAGGCTTGTTCTTCCTCTAGATATGGCTCACCTTTAGTCAAAATAATTACCACTAGATGAGACTCCACAAAACTTGAGTGACTACAAGGCTGAGGCACCATTAGTTTAGAGGACTCACCGCTAGTCATCTAAGTCACCACTATCTTAGGTAACCACCAAAACAAGTCACCTCTAAACTATATCACCAAAAGTATGAGTCATTTCTAGATATTTCTTTCCACCAAACTAAATCACCGACAGGATGAGTCACCACCAGAGATGTCTTTCGACCAGACTGACTCACCGCTAGGATGAGTCACTACTAGAAGGTCCACCATCACTATTATACCAGCTTTAAATTTAGTACTACCAACAGCTATATTATATAAGTTAATGAAAATGATTATTTAATTATTTTTTAACTATTTTATGGAATAATTAAATTCAATGTCAGAAATCAGTATGAGTATATAGAAGATCCAGATGAATAATATTTAATTGGAAACTCCTTCATGTAGAGATTTATAATCTCAGAAGACCCCCAGATGTAAAGATTATCTAGATGATTTGTGATTAAGAAGTGCACATACAAAACAATTGAAGTATATTTACTTAATATCTTAAAATATAAATGCTTACATTCAACTATGAATGTGTGGAGTACACTGAACATCCAGATCCTTCACTACAGTTAGAATGAAGAGATATTTTCAATGGTATTTGTTATGAATAATTTCAAATAAATACATCGATCTACTACCCAAGACACATATGAGGACACTCAATTATTTGATGCACTTTAGACCGATCAGCAGTACCTTCTAATATATTATTTATATCTTTTTTTTATTTTTCATTCTAGCAATGTATTGTTTTCTATGATTATTAAAACAAACCAACTCCTGGGCTAGAACTAAATAAAAATTGATATTATCTTCAATTTATTTTCATCTTCTTTCCACACAATTTTTGTGGAAGAGGTCCTTATATGGCATGTGGTTGTTTTATTAGCCATGGTTTTTTGGAAGAGGTGCCTGCCTAGCCTAGAAAACTTGTAAGATATTGTGTCTATTCTCTACCCATAATGTTGAGTATATTATAGTTTTATAATATTATTTTTAGTGAGTGATTTAAAATTGGACAACATTAGGTCTCAGTTGGAGACTGATCCCCTTGTTTTATTTTATAATGTTATTTTATTTTGTTTCATTATTTTCAATATTTTATATAATATTATTTTAAGGTGAAAAAAACTAGTACTTTGATATCTAATCTTAGCCAGTGTTTATGTAAGTATTTTATTGAGTAAATTGATTTCAAAATTTAATTTAATTATTTTAATTTTTCAACTAATCATTAATTAATCTTTGAGTAGTCTTTTAAAATAAAAAACTTATGTTAAACTGCTATTTTGATTAACTGGGAGTTTTTTTAAAATCGGGGATTTTATTTAAACATGTTTTTACAAAATAAATATTAGGAACTCAATTTAGCACCTCTAGATTTACTTACTGCGAGAAAAATTCCCAAACTAAGTGACATTATTTCCTTAAAATACATGAAGGAACAATTTATCTCTGACATCGGACTACTAATTTTGTCGATGAATGTTTGTATACATTTTCTTAAAAATTTGTTTGTATTTCATATGATAATGAATGGTTTGATATTTATATATCATTTCATGTATAATATCTATTCACATTATCATATGCTCTCCAACTTCATCCCATCATAGTAGAGTGCAACACCTATTCCCATACAGATCCACATAACGTTCCATTTTAATTCCTAGATATAAATTATTGTTATATGAGATCTAAACAAGAGGATGATGATGGTAACAACATCCTTGTATGTATATTTAAAATGATATCTAAATATCATCAAGAGTCTTAATGGTAATTTCAAAATTACTATCCATATTAGGGTGATAAGCAGTGTTGAAGCTTAGTTTTGTATGAAACGCTTACTTAAGGATTACCCAAATCCATGACGTAAACATAAAATATTAATTAGACATAATATAGAAAGGAAATCCATGTATCATTACCCCTTCCATTTTATAAATATTAAGGATATGGTCAAGATATAAATCATCATTTATTTAAATGAAATTCGTTGACTCAGTAAGCCCATTTACGACCACGTAGATGACATTACATTCTTTAGGTGTCATGGAGAGTCCTATGATAGAATATGTGGTTATGTTTTCTAATTTAAATACTTGAATGGGGAATGGATTCATCATAAATGTTTAATCCCTTCACTCAACCTTGACATGTTGGCATACCAAGCATCAAGATACAAGATACAAAATCTAAAATTTCATGTCATCACACCCAATGTTTTCATTAGATCTATATATATCTTAGTACTTGGGGGATGATTAGAGAATTATCATCTATTCACATAATTCAAAAGTTCCCAATTTATTTCTAGTTTCATGGGACACATATCTTCGTTCCAAACCATATATCCCCATATTTCACAAATTTTATCTCTAGAATATTTTCAACAATATTATATAGAAACTCTTCATTTTTCTAGCATCCTTGGTCCACTCAAGAATATATTTTTGAGTAGTTATTTGACCAAGGAAGGATGAATATCCATTTATTGTACTCATATAAATCTATTTAATATCAAAGAATATTTTTTCTCTTTAAATCCTCATCATGGATAGGGTAAGTGTATTTTTTCTACTCAGATAATCTGTCACTTTTTTACTTCATATTGAGTAATCTTGGATAGTGGGCTTACTAATCATGATAAGTTTCTAAAAAATTGACTATAGTACCTATATAATCTAAGGAAACATTAAATTTCCATAATATATATTGGTCTGGGTCATCCTTTGATTACCTATATTTTTGATAGATCAAAAAATATCCCTTTTTTGGCAATAACATGCCCCAATAAATTCACATTATCTAACTAAAAATCATATTTAATGTACATTTTATATGAATTTTCCTTCCCCAATGTATTCATCATAATATTTAAATACTCCACAAGTTTCTCATCACTTTTAGAGTTCATAAGAATATTATCTATAAATAATAATAAATATTTTCAAGGTAATCATTAAAACTCTATTAATACATTCCATGAATATTATTGGTGAAATGTGATTCCAAATAGAATCACTATGAAATCCAAGTGATGATAACTTGAATGAAGAGGAGACTTGGGGATATCCTCCTTCATAACCATTACTTGATAATATTCAAACCCGAGATCTACCCTATCAATGTACTTGGATCCACATAGCTAATCGAACGACTAATAAATATATGAAAGATGAATCTTTTTATTTATCATGATATAATTTAGATCAGGACAATCAATATAGAATAAATTGTCCCATCCTTATTCTAGATGATGTGTACTGGTGCCCCCCATGATGAATCACTTGGGTTTATAAAATGTATATCCAGAATCTCCTATAATTATTTCATTAGCTACTCAATTTCATTAACATAAATTAAATATGTAGTCTTGAATATTGGAAAATCTATATCTATGATCACTATTGAGAATGAAACTTCATAATTAAGGGGAAGATAAGAAAATTCTACAAGAAAAACATCAGATAATTACCTAATAATGGGTATTTCATCAAGGATGATATTTTCTTTAGTCCCAATAATTTAAACTAGGTATTCTTTTTAACAAGGAAAAAATATCCATGATTATGATATTGGTATAAAAGAATATTTATCCTCATCCTTTCACTTTCTTAGAATCATAGGGTGATTTGAGATACTGTGTGTGATTCCCTACTATCATCAATTTATATTGGCTTTATAAAAGGAAAGAAAATCCATGCCCATTATAGCATTGAATTCCTATAAGGGGAGTATCCCTATGTTTTTTTGGGAAATAGAACCCACAAATTTGGTAGGGGTTGAGTTATATACTTATGATAAAATAATTGACCAATTTTACAACTTTATCAATAACATGTCTTGAAATTTTTTGGGTTATTTTTGAATTATTATACAAAACCTACGTGGTATGAAATAATGTGTACAACAATAATAAAATATTATATTCTTTATCCTTGCTGAAGAAGCCCAAAGGCCTTCTTTTTTATTGATTTTTGATAACCCCCTTTCAAGGGATGAGGGGAAACCCTTACAAGGCCCATAGGCTTAGAGATTACATGACCCATAGGCCTTAGGAAATATACAAACTATACTTGGAACTGCTCTTCCCTAGCTTCTTCATCGTGATATTAGCTCTACACCTTCGCATGGATTTTTCAGCTTGGATTCCCATACAAGCACATGCTAGTCCCGATGGAAATGCCATACCCTCTCTTCCTGAAAATTCTCTTAGCTTCTAATATAGTGAATTCACATGCTATGAATTCCTATCTAGAGTATGCTTCTTGTAAAGTATGTCTGATCATTAAGCACAATATCAGGAGGCCCGAAGGCCTTGAGGTGGCCCAAAGGCCTTGAGGTGGCCCGAAATCCTTACTGTCCTGATGGCCTTGGGTGGCCCGAAGGCCTTAAAGGACCCAAGGCCCAAACCGGTAGCCTGAAATCCTAGATGGATGAATAGGTCCAACTACTACATTACCAAACAATGACTGCTACAATACTTTTTACAGTGATCCCTAAAATTATGTCTCCACCCGATTTTGAACTCGGGTCTCTTGGATGTACTTACTGAGTCCTAACCAAATACGCCAAGGATCTTGTTCCATATTCTCTATCCTTGAATGAATATATTTCATACAAGATTGCATTTAATTTTTGGGATCCACATTATCAATTTTTAAGTCATACGGTCACCCTTTCTTCGAAGGCCTTAGTTGTTATTGTCATAGGTTATTGTTGACAACACATGGATTAGGGAAGAAATTCAAGGAGTTTACTTATTCCTTATAGTTGAAATATTAGATGATAGGTTGAGGGTTGAGAAGATCATTCCTTTTTTCCATCACATTGGTGTGTTTTTACCTTCGACAATATATTTCTAGGAACCACTCATTCCCGCACCCAAATCATTTCCTTCAACCCTTCAATAAATTTCTGGGATTCTTCTTCCCACACTTTTTACATGTGGGATGTTGTATTTTATTTCCCCTATGAGACTTCTCCCCTATATTACTCAATTTAAAATTCATTCTGTAATTCTTATGGCAAGGCCCATGAGACCCTTGAGATTCTTTGATCCCTATTTGTACATCGAGGGAACATTAGAAAATTTACTCATAGCATTCAAAGTTTCAAATTTGCAAATATTTTCATAGATTCATATTTATCCCACCAAATAAGTTGTCAACATTACTATCAGTGGTAATGAAAAAGGTGAAGTAATATCATGAAATTATTGTGGTGTTTTCCTCATATTCCTCAATTGATTCTTCTTCTTTTTTCATGATGCTAAGGAAATCACTCTCTATTTTCTGTCAGAGAGTGTGAGGAAAATATTTATCAATTCTTTATATAATTCCTTTCATACCATTACATTGATCTCCTAATCAGGAATTGTATTCTTATCCAATGTTAATTATAGATTAACTTCTCCTTCCATATGATAAAAAACCATCACGACGTTCTCTTTCTCAAATAATTAAATAATCGAGATGATATTTTCAATGGATTTGATCCATTTCTCCATGATTATGGATTCTGAGGATTCATTGAAATTCGATGGCACTTTTTGGAAAATAGTATAAATTAAAACATTCTCTTTCTTAGGGGGATTTGGGAATTACTCATGATCCCAGTTTCTTTTCATAAACTGAGTCAATTGGGAATGTATTTCCTTGAATTTCACGATTCCTTCTCCCATTGTGTTGGGAATATCTATGGGATGTCATCACATTGACCTAAAAATTGGTTGTTGATTCAATTCCTCCTATTTCTAGGAATTTTGATGAAATAAATGGAAAATGAGGAATGATAATTTTTATAGTATTAAATACATAATTTGGAAACCATTAACAATAAAGAAATAACTCAAAAAATTTCATATATGTTGAGCAAAGTATTGTTTTCAACAATGAGTATTAATGTTATTTAAAGGGGAAGATTATTAAAAATAACACTCTGTCTCTTTATAATAATTTTTATGCTCACAAATACCCTTAGTTATTTTCTAATGATTTTACTTAGTATTTTACAGGAGTTTATTAATTTATTTTAATCTTGAAATAACGAGAATTTATTACTTAGAGTGGAATCTGTTTTAGCGCGTTCGGGAATCACTGTTTATACCCTACGTGGATAAACATAGCGTAAGGATGAAAAGCATGTATACTTTTCGAGATAAGAGAAAAGTATGGTTAAACAACCATACATTTTCAGAAAATTATGGAAGAAGAACCTTACGTTAGGAAGGAACCTTACGTTTTAGTTATCAGTAATGTATGGAAGGATAACCGTACATAAATTCTAAAGGTTACGTGTATTTCTCAAAAGTATGGTTCATCAACCTTACTTTTGTAAACAACCATACGTTCTTGGAAAAGTATGGATCAAGTAAAAGTATGGATCTTCTACCATACGTTTGAATATTGAAGAAAAAGTATGGATGATCAACCCTACATTTGTTATCAAACTTACGTTGTCAACCCTACGTTTGAAGACTATGTTATTAACCCTACGTTTGGAGGCCACTTCATCAACCTTACGTTTGGCTTCAGAAATTTTTCCATACGGTATTTATGTACAACGATCAGTAAGCTGATTTCTGGGCGGATTTCAAGCTGGATTTAAAGTCATTTTTAAATTATGACTTTGACTGATTCAAAGCCATTTTATTAATGGATTTAAGATCGAATTAAAAGGAGATTTTTATACCGAGTCTTAAGGGAAGTTATGACTTCTCTGTAAATTCAAAATTTTGAATATTGCGAATCAGAAGGTGACTTTTATGGATAAAAATGTGCAGGAGATATGATTTATTATATATGCTCTCTCTGAAACACCAAGTACAAGGGGCTGTGATCGATATATTATTAAAATAGGTGGAAAATAGAGATTGCAACTATTCATGATTGATCAGCTGATTTAACAGGAGCATAAAAGCTCTGTTTGTTCAAGAAGAAGGAACTCGATTGAAGATTCACCTGTTCTACATCATATATCTACTGTGGATATACTACTACTAAGGTTGTGAACTATATCTCTATATCTACTACAACTGTATCAAATTATAACTGCTTCATCATGAATATCAATATTTCTAGAGACTTCGATCCATCTTCTATCAATTGCATTCTGTTACAATTGTGAAGATCAACTAGAATTTTTTTTCCTGAAATTATTTTTATTCTTGAGTAACTAGCTTCTCGTTCTAAGATGTGTAGGTTCGTGTTTGAACCAGAAGGCTTTGTTTTGACTTGGATTGTAAAGGTGTCAACTTCCTGTACTCAGTTATGAATCGGTCTGTGGAAAAGAGGACCAGATATTGAAAATCACCAAGCTCATGGAGTAGAGCATTGGTGGAGTGGACTAGGGGATTTCTATTCCCCGAACCACTATACATCTTTGTGTTCTTAATTTTACTTTTTCCACTGCACGATCAAATCTGAAAAAGTATAAAGGACAAAACTCATTCAAGAGAAGAGTTATTGAAAAAATTGCAAATGACACAATTCACCCCCCTCTTGTGTATAATCTGTAGATTCAGATCCAACAATTGGTATCAGAGGAGGAACTTCTGATTGATCCTTAGAAAGCTAGAAGCATTTAAGGATTATACAACAGAGCATCATGACTAATACAAGATAAGGGATGTCGATGGTTAGAGAACCATATCTTAATGGAGACAACTATGGTTTCTGGAAATCGGGCATGATAATATATCTGAAAAACCTCAGATATAGAGTCTATTCAAAGATTCTGAATCCTTATGAAATTTCTGAAAATCCCGAGGCATGGAGTGCTGCTATAGAGGCAGAGTACGATATGAACTCGAAGGCTATGAATGCAATTATCTGTGGTCTAGGACCAGATGAATTTAACAGAGTATCTCAGTGCCCGAAAGAATATGAGATGTGGCAAACAATAGCTGTGGCATATGAAGGAATAGATAATGTAAGGCAAATGAGATATGCAACTTCAAAATTGAAATTTGATACTTTCAGAATGATTTAAGGTGAGAGCATTACCCAAATGAATGGGAGATTGACAGAAATTGTCAATAACCTAACTGCTATAGGAGAACCTATCAAGCAGGATGATCAAGCATTAAAAGTACTGAGAGTACTTCCTACTAGATGGAATGGTATCTCTGCTGCAATCAGACAATCAACACCTATCAAATATATAACTATGAGAGAGCTGATTGGTACACTGATGATGTATGAATATGAAATAAAAGATGAAGCTAATAAACATAAAGTGCTTATCAAAAGAGAAGATACTGCCTTGAAGGTAACTTCACTACAAAAGAATAGAAAGATGAAGAGCAAAGAAGTCAAAGCTAAATCAGAAAGCTCTGACTCATCCAACTCAGATGAAGAACTGGCTCAACTAGCCAGAAAATTTAGAAAATTCTACAGTAAGAAAAGAGGCTTCAAAAAATCCTTTAAGGGAGATAATAAGGAAGTGAGATGTTATGAATGAAAAAATATGTGACATATCAGACCAGATTCCCACAATTGAAGGATGCAAAGAAGAAAAAATTCTTCAAAAGAAATGACTTTGAGCAGAAAGACAAGAAAGCTATGAAAGCCACTTGGAGTGTATCTGAAGACTCTAGTAGCTCTTCTGAATCAAGCTCAGAGAAAGAAGAAGTCAATCTAAAGGCAAAAACGTGTTTCATGGCAGAAACTGATGAGGTACACTCATATTACTCCTCTGAATCACATTCTGAATCAAGCTACGCAAATGAAAAACTTGCAACCTACTGCAATATGCTTGAAGAAAGATATGACTCACTATTTAAGAAACATAAGTCACTGAAAAATATACATAAAGCCGTTTCAGATGAAAGATACACAATGCTGAAACAACATAAAGAATTAATTGATAAATACATTTTGATTAACACTAACTATATTAATTTTTAATCAAGAATAAAATCACTGCAGGATGAAGTAGAATCTTACAAACATGCTGCATTGGTTTTTACAAAAGGAGAGAATTCATTAAATAAAATTCTTTAAAAAACTATCATTAAAAAGTATAGATTTGGAATTGGCAGTAAAGAACAAACTAGCTCTAAAAATCTTAATTGTAATTTTTGTGGGGCAAAGGGACATGTAACTAAAAACTGTTTCTTAAGACAACCTCAAATTTGTGGTATTAAGAAAGCCTATGTTTCAAAAGAATTATATGATCCAGGTAATTTTAAAAGAACAAAGCAAATATGGATACCCAAATCATTGCTAGATAACACTCCTGAACCCAACAAAATATGGGTACCAAAGCAATTTGTTTGAATGTCTTTGTAGGTAGCAGGCCACCATAGAAGAAAAGATATATGGTACATGGACAGTGGCTACTCAAGACATATGAGTGGAAACTCATTGAATTTTTCTTCACTCACTCAAAAGGAAGGAGGACTTGTCACATTTTTTGATAATGCCAAATGAAAAATCATTGGCATTGAAACTATTGGAGATCCAAAAACAGTCTCAATCAACAAAGTAATTTATGTACAAGGACTAAAACACAATCTGATAAGTATTTATCAACTTTGTGATGATGGATATACTATTGATTTTACTAACAATTGTTGTACTGTTTCTAAAGATAAACTGTTTAAATTTAAATCACCAAGAACTGAAAATGTCTATACTTTGGATTTAAATTCCTTGTGTAAACAACAAGTAAACTGCTTGACTGCTAAAGTAAGTGAATCCTGGATCTGGCATAGAAGACTTGGTCATTGCAATATATATGTTTTACATAAGTTATCCAAGAAACATTTAGTTTCTGATTTACCTTGTCTCAAATTTTAAAGTGACAGATTTTGTGATGCATGTCAACTTGGAAAGCAACACAAACCATCCTTCAAATCTGTTAATAAGGTTGCTACATCTAAACTTCTAGAACTTATTCATATGGAGTTTTTGGACCTTCAAGAGTAGCAAGCTCAGCTGGTAAATTATATGTATATGTTTTAGTTGATGACTATTCAATATTTACATGGATTTTCTTTTTGAAATTTAAAAATGAAGCTTTTACTTTATTTGAAAGTTTCTTCAAATCTATTCAAAATGAAAAAGGTTTCAATATAATCTCATTAATAAGTGATCATGGTGGAGAATTTGAGAATCGAGAATTTAATTCCTTTTGCTCAAATATGGGTATTAAACACACCTTTTCTACACCTAGAACACCTCAACAGAATTGAATTGTAGAAAGAAGAAATAGAACAATTCATGAAATGAATAGAACTATGTTAAATTAATATAGCATACCTATATATTTCTGGGAAGAAGCTGTGAATACAGATTGTTATATAATTAATAGTGTTTTAATTAGACCTATTTTGAAAAAGACACCCTATGAACTATGGAATAACATAAAACCTAAAGTAAATTACTTTAAAGTTTTTGGATGCAAGGTTTATAACTTAAACACCAAGGAAAATCTTGGTAAGTTCGATCCAAAATCTAATGAAGGTATTTTCTTAGGATATTCTTCTACCTCTAAAGCTTATAGAGTTTATAATAAGAAGTCAAGGATTGTTGAAGAAGCAGTTCATGTGAAATTTGATGAATCTGATCCTTTTGGGAAAAGGACAGAATAAATGGATGAACTTGACTCTAATGATAACATGAGACTTGAGAATTTAAAGAATTATTTTGAAAATGATATAAAAGAAATTCAGTCTAGTTCAGAGGAACATGATACTGAAGAACCTTCAAATATATTACCTAGACAGTCTAGAACCCTAAAAATTCATCCTTTAGAAACTGTAATAGGTAACTTAGAAAATGGTGTTCAAACTAGAAGAAACTTAGGAAACCTAGTGGAATTCTCTGCCTTCCTATCTCAACAAGAACCCAAGACTATAGAAGAAGCTTTAGATGATGAAAGATGGGCAATAGAAATGCAAGATGAATTAAACCAGTTTAAAAGAAATGAAGTTTGGGATTTAGTGGAAAGACCTAAGAATTATCCTGTAATAGGAACCGAATGGGTTTTTAGAAATAAACAGGATGACCAAGGCACAATAACTAGAAATAAAACAAGATTAGTATCTAAAGGATATAATCAAGAAGAGGGAATAGATTATGATGATACCTTTTCACCTGTATCTAGGTTAGAATCCATTAGAATCCTTTTATCCTATGCATCTTATATGAATTTTAAATTATTTCAGATAGATGTTAAATCTGCCTTTTTAAATGGTTATTTAATGGAAGAAGTTTATGTTGAGCAACCTCCTGGTTTTGAAAACTCTCAAAAACCTGATTCTATTTTTAAACATACTAAAGCTCTTTATGGCCTTAAACAAGCACCTAGATCTTGTTATGAATGATTAAGTTCTTTTCTTTTAAAAAATGATTTTACTGTTGGAATGGAAGACCCAACACTCTTTAAGAAAACTGTGAAAAATAATGTTTTATTGGTTTAAATTTATGTTGATGATGTAATCTTTGGATCAACTAATAAAACTCTTTGTCATGAATTTTCAAAATTAATGCAAGAAGAATTTGAAATGAGTATGATGGGAGAATTAAATTTCTTTTTGGGTCTTCAAATATTTCAAAAAGATTTTGGAAATGTTTTAAATCAAAGAAAATACATTACTGATTTACTTAAGAAATTTGGACTTGAGAACAACAAGACATTTACAACTCCTATGTGTACTATTATAAAACTTTATTTGGATGAAACTGGGAAATCAGTTGACAACAAGTTATATAGAGGTATGATTGGTAGCTTGTTATATCTTACTACTAGAAGAGTGGATATAATGTATTCAGTATGTATTTGTGCTTGATTTCAATCAAATCCTAAATAATCCCATCTAACTGTTGTTAAAATAATTTTTAGATATTTAAAAGGAATTGTTTTTCAATCTTTTATTTATCCTAAAACTTCTGATTTTAATTTTATTTCATATTCAGATGCTAACTTTGGAAGTTGTAGATTAGATAGAAAAAGTACATCAGGTACATGTCACTTTTTAAGAAAGTGCTTAGTATCATTGTCTAGTAAGAAACAACATTCAGTTGCCCTGTCAACAGTTGAGGCAGAATATGTTTCTGCTGGAAGTTGCTGTGCACAAGTGTTGTGGATGAAAAACACTCTTATGGACTTTGGATTGAATTTTAATAATACACCTATTTTATGTGATAATACGAGTGCAATTAATATTTCAAAAAAATCCTTTTAGTCATTCTAGAACTAAGAACATTGATATAAGACATCACTTTTTAAGAGATCATGTTATAAAAAAAGATATATTTTTAGAATTTATAAATACTGAAATTCAATTAGAAGATATTTTTACTAAACCTCTTCCCACTGCAAGGTTTTATTTTATTAAGGGGGAGCTAGGTTTATTTAATTTTAAATAATTTTTTATTTTATTTTGTTTATTGAATACTGTTTAAGTTTTTTTTTCTTTCGTCGTATGAAAAATTTATTTGTTTTTAAATATATGCAATGATGAGTGATTACACGGGAATCAAGGCTGTCAGAGCCTTTTCGACTTCTAAACCCTTTCACTTCTATCGAAACCCTTTCAAAATATGAAAATCGCACTTCCTCTTCTAAAACCCTAACCTTCAAACCTTCAGAGACTCTCGCAACAATGGTAAGGACTAAAAGAGCCAGTGAGGCCGAGCCGAGCAATGCAAAGAGACAATGCACTAAGGGAAGAAAAATCTTACAGGGTAAGGTAATCGATCTTGACTGGTTATTTTAGACGAATCTGTTGTTGAAGAAAACACTATCGTTTCAGAATCATGAATAGATGTTCAACAATGAAAATACGGAATTTCTGTATGAAGTAGAACTTAGATACTTCTACAAATCTGTATAGTTTAGTCTGGGAGATACCGAAGACAGCATGATGGCTAAAATAGAGGACAGGGATTTATCAATTTCTTCAGTAGAGATTAGTCAGATTCTCAATTGCTCTCATGAGGGAGTTTTTCATTTTTACTTGAAGAATATAGGATATTCTGTGCATAAATCTGAAGAAATTATGTCTTTTGTTTTATATACCAAGACAATAAAGAAAATGTTTGTTAAGGATTTGGAGCCTGATCAGAAGATTTTGGTAAAATTTATTCAGACCAGAATAACTCCACGAATGGCAGAAATGGAGAAGATTTTGTACCCTGATATGTATATAATGTTTCTTATGTTAAGTGATATTAAGTTAAACTTTCCAAGATACATGATAAGGTATCTCAGTTACTGCTATCAAAGCGATGCCGGGACGAATTTCTATCCCTTTGGTAGATTTATTTCTAAGATGTTGTTTAAGAAAGACATGGTGAGATTAGTGGATGCAAGAGTTAACTGTCATCACAGTAATACGTTTAATGCTGAAACCTTGAGGAAAGTTGGATATTTCTGGAGCATAATTAAAGGAAAAATTTTGCCAGTAGGAGCTGAGGAAGACTCAGAGAGTGCTCAGGATCAACCTGCTAAGTCCAAGGAGGGACAAGCTGAATCCAAAGTCAGCAATGTAGCAAGAAGGATTTTCTTTGAAGTGGCAGATATTGAGGAAGACATAAGCCAGGAGGGACTTCAATCAAGAAGAAAAAGACCAGTAAATGAGGAAGTCACTTCCACTGCTTTGGAAACTCCATCAGAACCTTTATTTTATTATTCTTTTGTGAGAGAAGCTATTGCTGATAAAACCATGGAAGATGTTACTGAGAGAATGGCTCTAGTAGAGAAATCAGGATCTCAAGAAGAAGCTCAAAGGGAAAATCAATAATAGATTGTTGCTGATGCTGAAGTTTCACTTCAACATGAACAAGAGATGGAGGCAGTGCCTGGTGAAGAAGTGGCCAGACTTCAGGAAACTTCTGAAAATATTGTTCTTGAAATTCCAGTGGAAGACAAAGATGCAGATGAATGTGATGAGCATGATTCTGAAGCTCAAACAGAGGTACTTAAAGAGGATATTTTCTATGGAGGAGTTTGAAAACTCTAAGGAAAAATCTATGGACCAACCTTCTCAGGACAAAGAAAAAGAGAAATCTGATGCTGAATCATTGCCTTTGGTATTGCTGCATCAACCTGAGATTGTGAATCAAGCACAGGGTGCATCTGATTCAAGGAAAGAAGAAGTTGAAGAACTGTACAGAAAAGTATCTCAGTTGGAATCTGAGAATGCTTCTCTGAGAAATGCTTTAGACTTAGAACATTTGAAGTTTCAAAAGATGAAGGAGTGTATAGTTTCAAGGCAAGAAGTTGAAATGTTTAAAGAGGATATGCTGAATGCTGTTACACAATTAAAATCTGAAATGGTTATGAAGTCAGATTTATCAGATATGAAGTTGTTTATGGAGAACCAATTTTCATCAGTTGAAAATAATGCTGTTAGTGGATCAGGTACTTCACCTGATTTAATCAGAAGGTTTCAGGCTATCACAGCTGCGTTGAGCAATATGAATGACAAGATACAAGATCTTCAATGTAACAGTGCTCCTTTGTCAGTGTTGCTGGACAATCAGAAATTCTTAGTGGATCAACTGACATCTAGTGAGCCATCAATCGGAATTTTGTTAGATCAGTTATCAGAGAAGCTTTCAGTATTTGTTGAAAAAGAGGAAAGGATGCATGAGTTTTTCAGAGTAAATTTAATTGAGGATATTCATATTACTCAAGATAATAGAGAGCTCATTATCAAGCTTGGAGATGGGATGATGAAGAGACTTCGGGAACAGTTTACAGAAATCAAGTCTGCAATTCAGAGGAGATAGACCCTGTTTTCTATCTTACCCAAACCTTGATTCCTGTGTATATCATTGTCATGTATATACTACTGTTTTTGAATGAAAATTTTATTCTTTGTTTATTTTTCTCTTTTCTTATTTTTTTACCAACTTTATTTTTGATATGCCAGTACTCCAGATTTAATTATTGATAAACTTTTCGTAATAGCATTTACTAACAGTTCAGTGCAATATTAAATGTGTTAAAATCCATGATTTTTCATTCTTTTTGATATCACAAAAGGGGGAGAATTTGGATAAACACAACATCAATATTTAGGGGGAGAATTCATTTTATTGAGGGAGAATATTAGATGAGATATTTGGATTTATAATTATCTTTTTGGTGGAGAAGTTTTTATTTAAAACTTTAAAACGAATTTTGAAAGTTAATTTTGTTTTGTTTAAATAATTTTAATTTTTTATGGGTTTTGTGATTATCAAAAGGGGGAGATTGTTGAGAAAATTATTGTTTTCAACAATGCATATTAATGTTATTTAAAGGGGGAGATTATTGAAAATAATACTCTATCTCTTTATGATAATTTTGATGCTCACAAATACCCTTAGTTATTTTCTAATGATTTTACTTAGTATTTTGCAGGAGTTTATTAATTTATTTTACTCTTGAAATAACGATAATTTTTTACTTAGCGTGTAATCTGTTTTAGTACATTCTAGAATCACTGTTCATACCCTACGTGGATAAACGTAGCATAAGGATGAAAAACATGTATACTTTTTGAGATAAGAGAAAAGTATGGTTAAACAACCATACGTTTTCAGCAAAGTATGGAAGAAGAACCTTATGTTAGGAAGGAACCTTACGTTTTTGTTATCAGAAAAGTATGGAAGGAGAACCGTACGTAAATTCTAAAGGTTACGTGTATTTCTCAAAAGTATGGTTCATTAACCTTTCTTTTGTAAACAACCATACGTTCTTGGAAAAGTATGGATCACGTAAAAGTATGGATCTTTTACCGTACATTTGAATATTGAAGAAAAAGTATGGATGATCAACCCTATGTTTGTTATCAAACTTACGTTGTCAACCCTACGTTTGAAGACTGTGTTATTAACCCTACGTTTATAGGCCACGTCATCAACCTTACGTTTGGCGTCAGAAATTTTAGCAGACGGTATTTATGTACAACGATCAGAAAGATGATTTCTGGGTGGATTTCAAGCCGGATTTAAAGTCGTTTTTAAATTACGACTTTGACTAATTCAAAACTGTTTTATTAATGGATTTAAGATCGAATTAAAAGGAGCTTTTTTATGCCGAGTCTTATGGGATGTTACGACTTCTCTGTAAATTCAAATTTTTGAATATTGCGAATCAGAAAGAAACTTTTATAGATAAAAATGTGCAGGAGATATGCTTTATTATATATGATCTCTCTGAAACACTAGGTACAAGGGGGTGTGATCGATCTATTATTAAAACAGGTGGAAAATAGAGATTGCAACTATTCACGATTGATCTCCTGATTCAACAGGAGTGTAAAAGCTCTGTTTGTTCAAGAAGAAGGAACTCGATAGAAGATTCACCTGTTCTACATCATATATCTACTGTGGATATAATACTACTGAGGTTGTGAACTATATCTCTATATATACTAAAACTGGATCAACTTAGAAATGCTTCTTCTTGAAGATCAATATTTCTAGAGACTTTGATCCATCTGCTGTCAATTGCATTCTGTTGCAATTGTGAAGATCAACTAGAATTTTTTTTTTCTGAAATTATTTTTATTCTTGAGTAACCAGCTTCTCGTTCTAAGCTGTGTAGGTTCGTGTTTGAACCAAAAGGCTTTGTTTTTCCTTGGATTGTAAAGGTGTCAACTGCCTGTAATCAGTTATGAATCGGTCTGTTGAAAAGAGGACCAGATATTGAAAATCACCACGCTCATGGAGTAGAGTGTTGGTGGAGTGGACTAGGGGATTTCTTTTCCCTGAACCACAATACATCTTTGTGTTCTTAATTTTAATTTTTCCGCTGCACGATCAAATCTGATAAAGTATAAAGGACAAAACTCGTTCAAGAGAAAAGTTATTGAAAAAATTGAAAAAGACACAATTCAAAAATATGAGAGACATGGTTGACATCAGTAAGTAAAATGTGGTTCAATAAGATAAAAATAATTTTTGGTGAATACTAAATTTTGACTTTTATTTACCACGGTTAAAATTAAATAGGGTAATTGAAGGTAAAGATGATATTATAATTATCTCAAAACATTTCCTAATTCTATTGGATAAGTGTATTTCGACCAAAAACAACGTTAGGAATAAAATATGATCCTTTTGGTCCACTTGAATTAGATTAAGACATTTATTATTATTTTATTTAAAGAAGAGTTAAAAGTGTTAAATTCAAATTTTAATAACTAACCCATTTTTAATATAGGGTTATACATAAGATAAATTAGACTATACATATTCCTTAGAAAACTAAAAATATTTCCTACATAATGGTATTTTATTTATAATTTTTAGAGTTTAGATAATTAAATTTATTTATGACACAATGATGATGTAGTAATTACTTTATCAATGAAAGATTAAAATAATTGATATTATAAATATAAAAATAAATGTAAATTGAGGCTTTTTATGCCATCCATGATTTTTCTAGATTAATATGACATGTTAGGGTTGATTAAATTAATTTTTTTGTGAAGTAATAATACTGTTATGACTTTCACCAAAACCAAATACTAAATAGTGTCAAAATTGACATAAATGAGTTTTTAAAACAAATACTATATTATTAAATGATATAATATTCCTAAAAATATAAGGTTTAGCCAAAGGACTTATATAATGATAAATATGTCATTAATGAATCACTTGGGGTTCTCTTGTCTTTTTATTGTAAGTTTATTAACCATTTATTATAATAATACAAGAGGACATGGTAAAAGTAAAACTATTTAACTAATAGTTAAATCTAAAATATAGGGTTAATATGGTGACCTAAACTTGTTTAAAATCTATTGGTTGAGAGGATTTAGACCCATACCCACCTAATATTCTAAATAAATAAAATTTGGATCCATTAGAAATCAGATATTATTTTATAATAAAATAATATTTCAAGATTTTCCTTAAGTGACCCTCACCTCTCTTATAAAAGGGTACTTCCCCTTCTCTCAAAATAACACCTCCAAAGCCATTTTTCTTGGAAAAACCCTGCACAAATATCCTCCCAAATTCCCTCACTTCAACCTAGAGGCCTTCCCTTGAGCATAAATCCAATCGAAGGAGCCCTTTTTGTAACGACCCAATGTTTCTTTAATGGAAAATCCCTCTTGATCTAGTTAAATGTCTCTTTATGAAAAATGTTTTTATAAGATGTCAACTCTTTTGGTTTTATGTTAAGAATTGTGACTGTTACTTTTATAGCTGTTGAACAGTGATCACATGATTAGTATAAATATAAGTCTTTAACGAACCCAATTTTACTCAGACAAAGGAAGCGATGGCCTCATCCAATAGAATTGCCCCATACGAAGCCCATTTGTCGGAGCTCGGAAAAGAGGTGGTGTCTTTGGGTTTCACCCTTGACCAAGCCCAAGCTGAGATTCATTATGTCAAGCTCGAACATGACTGTTTACGGGATAATTGGAAGTTGATAGAGATTACCACTCGAGCGATGTTATCCGTGCCGCCCCAAGAGTCTGTCACCATCACACACCTTACCCTTAGGTCTTATGCGGCTGTTTTAAGGGGTTATGTAACAAATAAGTAGTACTATGTTCATGTACATCATTTTTTTAATATAATAATGAATATAATTTCTAGTCATTTTTGATACATTGTAAATAGTTTTTAAAGTACAAATGGTGTTTTTAGTTATTATTTAATTAAGAAATATATTTTATTAAATTAATGGATTTTTGAATTAAATAATATTTTAATAAAATAATAATAATATTATTAAATTAATTTTTATTAAATATAAATGATCTTATAATTTTATGAATGCAATTAAAATGTTATATTAAGGTTTGAAAACCATTTCTGTCAAAACTCGTGAATTTTCGATAAATATTGGTTTTTATTTTAAAAGTGAAAATTAACAAATTTAGAAATTTTTTTAGATAAAATAAATTTCATTTCTGTAATCAGGACGTCAAAATTATCCAACGGTAAATTTTTCATAATTTTCTAAGACAGTCAAATTTTTGGGTAAAAATTAAATACCGTTTAAATATATAATGTGTTTTATGACATCATAATGACCCAATGGTGATGTAATAAAATACCATAATCCTTATGTTCGGCCAATATATGTTTTATCATTAAAATAATGTGATTTTGGGTTTGTTTGAATTACTTTTCAAAGCATTAATGAACCCCTCAAGACTTATTCAACACTTTGCCTTTTTAAATTAATTTCCATGGGAGTGTGACTCACCTCCACATAAGCAACCTTATTATTTTAAGAAGTTAGGACTTGGGCCTTGTAAAATATTTTTTTTCTCTCCCTTTTCCAAAAACCATGGGCAAAAACCATGGGATGGTTTGTGGTTTGGATTAATTTAATGTAAGGGGACCCAAACCTAAATAATAAAGAATTCCCTCACCTTTCCTATATAAACCCACCCAAGATCCCACTTCCTCATCACTAAAATCCCTTTGAGTTCATCCAACCTCTACCCTACTATCTCTAGAATCCACCCAAGGTTCCCCAAGCTCCCAAGAAGCCTCTCACAAGCCTCTCTCTAGCCTTTGGAAGCACACTTCCAAGTAAGGGTTTTTTTCTTCCTTTCTCATTTTTGTCAATTTTCTTTAAGTTGTATTGCCCTTTTAATTTCAATTATGAATGTTGGTGCATGGTTTCTCACATCCCCCATACCGCCCTCTTATTGTTTGAATTATGGGAGACCCCTTTCTCTCTCATTAAATGCCTCCCATGTACACCCGTTACTATGCCGAAATTCTGAAAGGAACTTCTCTCTCCTCCTTTACATTCAACCAATACATTTGTATCATGAATCTAAATTCCATTAAAATTGTTGGGACATGTATCTATTTGACCTCCTTACTTTCCATTACATGTAAATATGATGATTAACCCCTTTCTCTCTCATCAACATTTTTTATGAATTCTTATGTCACGCCGTTACGCTGCCGAAATCGCACCGATTTTCTAAGCCAATATCATTGTGTTGTGAATACCATGCCCATTTCTCCATCAAGGGTATTCACCTTTATGCACATTTACTTATTGATTATAAAGTTTCATGTATGAATTCCACATTCCTTTATCGCGGAATAAATGATTATGTTTTATGAATCCATGTTTTATGATCCATGTGACACACTTATGCATGAAATGAAATGTTTAAGAAGGGTGCGCCCTTATAGCGCTCCAATGCATTGGGTAAAGTATAGTATCATGATACGTCATGTGTAATTAGTGTTGACTCATGCTAATTCAAGTACAACTAGGGTTTACTTGTGCTTCATGTGCAATGAGGGTTTACTCATGCTTTATATGCAATGAGTTTTGTCTCATGCTAAATCCATGTTAAGTGTTGTTGCCACATTTCCATGTTATGATTATCATGATTTATCATGCCTTTATGTTAATGTTTCTCTTATGCTCTATTGACATGCCTATTTACTAACATGTATTGTACTCCTCATGTTATTCCATGTGTAATCCCTTACTGGGATTTATAGCTCACCGTTTTCTTATGCATGTCCGCAGGTTATCCCATGCAATGCTAAGTACGAGGGAATGTAGTGGTCATGTAAAGGAAGTTTTCAATAAAGATGTTTTATTTCATGTTTTAAGTTTTTATGTAACGATCCTAAGCCTCAAAGGCACTAAAACTCTCGATATTATTTGTTTTATCAAGTGAAGTTTTATGTAATAAATCATGTTTAAGTTGTAATAAAAAGCAGAGTTGTCATAGTTGGTATCAAAGGATAGGTTTAGTTATTTTTGGGATTAGGAAACCCTAGTAAAGCCTTAGATACAAGACTAAGTATAATAAAAAAATCCCTAAGTTTTGGTAAATACTAAGTAAGTGGTTTATCAAACAAATACATCCCTGTCTGGATACGAGCAGGTAGAGGTGGCTCTGGCACAGATGTATCCTAGGGGTAAAACCCGAAAACACCGCTTTGAGCTAGACTTGAACGGGAACTGGTGCACAACAACGGGCCTTGCTGCACTCTTGGTTACGAAACTCCCGGGGGATATGTTTTGATAAATTCAAAATCTTAGTATGAACCCTTATTAATGGAAAAATTCCCCTAAGAATATATGTTAGAAAGTAGATCATGAAAATCCTAGATTGAATCCTATAGACTCATGAGTTAAAGAGATTAAAGTTTATTTATAAGTCACCAACTTTTGTATTTGGATTACCCTTTATGTGTTACCCCTAACTTTCCTTTTATTCCAACCAATGGACGGTAATAGGAGGACTCGGGCTAACAACCGTTGTGAAGATCAGTGTGATGATTGTACTAATGAGATGCCCAATCCAATGGGAGCGGGAATTGCAAACTTTGTCATGCTTCTCTCTTGGATAACTCAAGTTTTGAATAGAAACATGGGTCAAGAGGAATGTTCAACCCCCCCTAAGAAAGAACAAGTCGCTATCGAGAGCTTCATGAGACAAAGGCCTCCTACTTTTATTGGATCATCCGATCCCACGATTGCTGAACAATGGATCAAATCCATTGAAAAGATCTTCTCCATCCTTCAATGTTCTGAACAAGAGAAGGTTCTCCTGGCTGATTATCGTATGGAGGGTGAAGATGATCAATGGTGGACGTTGATCAAAAATACAAAGCCTGAGGAGGAGATCGAGGCTTTGGAATGGAAGAAATACTGGAATATGTTTTTCGATAAATATTTTCCACGCACTCTCCAGCTTAAGATGGAAAGGGAATTCCTTTCCCTCAAGAAAAAATATGAAGAATCCATTGGAGCGTCTGAGGCAAACTTCACAAGGCTTGCACAATACGCTTCCGGCTTTCTCGTTACCCCTGAATGCAAGGTTGACCACTTCTTTGGTGGGATGAAGCCTAGCTTGCGGAAAGCATTAGTGATCCGTGACTTTGACAGCTATGAGGAAATTGTCCAATGTGCCCTCAAGGTCGAAATGGAGATCGGGGAATCACAAGGGTATCATGGGGACAAGAAGCGTAAGATAGACTTCAACGCTGGTGGTCTGATGGATAAATCCAACGGCGATAAGAAGTTCCAGCACCCCACTTGCCAAAAGTGCAGAAAGAAGCACCCTGGAAATTGCTTTAAGGGGACAAGAAAATGCTTCAGGTGTAGAAGAGAAGGGCACGTAGCTGTTAACTGTCGGCAAGAAGGACCCGCGACTGCGATAGAGGAGAGGAATGCTCCGTTCGAACCTCAACTCATTGTTAAATGCTATAAATGCAAATAACTGGGTCATTTTGCAAATCAGTGCCCTAATCCAAGGGTTATCGGAGGCAACCAACAACCTCCAAGACATAAAGGAAGATCTTTTTCCATCACTTCTCCTGAAGTGAACCCCGACAACGAAGTGGTGATAGGTACACTAGTTATTCATTCAAAAAATAGCGAACATACTTTTTGATTCAGGTTCTATGCATTCTTTTATATCTCGAAAGTTTAGTAGAATAATCCTAGCACCACCACAAATCATGGAAGTAAAGATATTGGTGAGTATGGAAAATGGGGCAATAATTTCATCCCATGAGTATAAGTCCTCCCTTGTTATAATCTAGGGATTTAATTTCCTGGAAAACCTCTTCATACTCCCTCTGGTGGAATTTGATGCAATTCTTGGCATGGATTGGCTTTCCTTATATAGAGCCAACATAAATTGTCGGGAGAGGGAAATCACATTCCATATGAAGAATCGACCCCTGATTCTTTACAAGTGTTAGGAGGAAGATGAATCTCCTTTAGCTCCATCATCTCAAGAATGGATATTACTGCCCTATGAGCACGCGTATCTGGCTCAGATGATTGAGTCCAAGGAAGAAACCATCCTTGAAGAAATTCCTATTGTGAGGGAATTCGCTGAAGTGTTTCTCGAGGAACTGCCTGGTCTTCCTCCAAGAAGAGATGTTGAGTTCTCAATTGAACTTATACCTGGGGCATTACCAATATCCAAGACTCCATATAGAATGGCTGTTGTTGAGCTTCAAGAGCTGAAGAAACAACTACAGGAGAATCTGGATAAAGGGTTTATACGCCCAAGTGCTTCACCATGGGGTGCACCAGTCCTCTTCGTCAAGAAGAAGGATGGGTCAATGCGGCTCTGCATAGATTATCGTGAACTTAACAAAATCAAGATAAAGGACAAGTATCCTCTCCCAAGAATTGATGACTTGTTTGATCAGCTACGTGGAGCACAATACTTCTCCAAGGTGGACTTGCGGTCGGGATATTATCAAGTAAGGGTGAAGAAGGAAGATGTCCCCAAGACTGCTTTTCATACAAGATATGGGCACTATGAATTCATAGTAATGTATTTCGGACTCACCAATGCTCTAGAAATATTCATGGACTTGATTAATAGAGTCTTTAGAGATTACCTTGACAAATTTGTGGTAGTCTTTATAGATGATATTCTAATATACTCCAAAACCAAGGAGGACCATGATGAGCATTTAAGAACTGTAATGGAGACTTTGCGCAAGGAAAAGCTCTATGAAAAGTATAGCAAGTGTGAGTTCTAGTTTAAGGAGGTCTCATTCTTGGGACATATCATCACAAGCATTGGGATATCTGTGGATCCCTCCAAAACAGATGCAATTGAGGGATGACCGAGGCCAACATCGGTAACCGATATCCGTAGCTTCTTGGGGTTAGCTGGATATTATCAACGATTTGTGAGAAATTTCTCACAATTGTCCAACCCTCTTACCAAGCTAACTCGAAAGGGAGTAAAGTTTTCATGGAGTGATGAATGTGAAGAAAGATTCAAGGAGTTGAAAATGAGGCTTATCACTGCACCCATTCCCACTTTACCTACAAGTGGGGAGCTTTTTGTGGTACTCAGTGATGCTTCAAAGAATGGATTAGGCTGTGTGCTGATGAAAAATAATAAAGTGATATCCTATGCCTCAAGGCAATTGAAAATCCATGAGCGAAACTATCCAACGCGTGATCTGGAGTTGGCAGCTGTGATCTTTGCCTTGAAAATCTGGCGGCATTGTCTCTATGGAGAGAAATGTGAGATATATACTGACCACAAGAGTCTTAAATATATATTCACATAGAAAGAGATTAATATGCGCCAGAGAAGATGGATAGAGCTCATCAAAGATTATGATTGTTCAATACATTACCACCTTGGGAAAGCGAACAAGGTGGCAGATGCCCTAAGAAGAAAGGATCCAATGATTCTATCAATGATGAGAATTGAGAAGGATCCAATCTTCTTAGACTTGATGAAGATGGACGTGGGAATCATAAAGAAGGGAACATCATCAATCCTTTCACAAATTATTGCTCAACCATCTCTTTTGGAAAGGTTAAAGGATGCTCAAAAGGATGATGTGGGAATTCAAGAAAAAGTGGAAGCTATCAAAAAGGGGAAATCCTCGAAGTTTAATGTTAATGAAGAAGGAATTGTGTGGTTTGGGAAAAGACTACGTGTTCTATCAAGTCCAGAGCTGAAGAAGGAACTTTTGGATGAGGCACATAGTTCAAATTTCTCTATTCACCCAGGGAACACAAAGATGTATCGGGATATCCGAGAAAACTTTTGGTGGGATAATATGAAGAAGGAGATTGCTGAATATACATCAAAGTGCCTGGTGTGTCAGCAAGTGAAGGCAGAGAGGCAGAATTCTAAGGGGATGATGCAACCATTGCCCATACCAGAATGGAAATGGGAGAACATCAGCATGGACTTTGTCACCAGACTTCCAAGGACATCCAAAGGCAACAATGCAATCTGGGTTGTTGTGGATTGTCTTACAAAGACTGCACAATTCATTTCTATTCGAGAGGATTTCTCATTAGATCAACTGGAACAGATATATATTAGGGAAGTAGTAAGGTTTCATGGAGTACCAGTATCTATTGTGTCTATCCAAGATCCAAGATTCACCTCTAAGTTTTGGAAGAGTCTTCAACATGATCTGAATACTGAACTGAACTTTAGTACGACCTATCATCCTCAAACTGATGGCCAATCCTAGCGGACTATCCAAACACTTGAGGATATGTTGAGAGCGTTCTCAATGGACTTTAAAGGAGGATGGGATCAAAATCTACCTCTGGTTGAGTTCTCTTATAATAATAGTTTCCAGTTGAGCATCCAAATGGAACCATATGAAGCCCTGTATGGGAAAAGGTGCAGAACACCGGCATGTTGGGATGGAGTCGGTGAACGTAAGCTGCTTGGACCAGAAATGGTCGAGGAAATGGTGGAGAAGGTGAAAACCATTCAGCATCATATCAAGGCATCCCAAAGTCGACAGAAGAGTTATGCAGATAATCGTCGACAAGACCTTGAGTTTAAAGTTGGATACATGGTGTTTTTATGCATATCTCCGTGGAATAAGGTCATGAGGTATGTAAATAAAGGGAAGTTAAGTCCAAGGTACATCAGCCCCTTAGAGATTCTTGATCGTGTTGGGGCTGTGGCCTATCGACTAGTACTTCCACGTACTACGGCCAAGGTTCATGATGTCTTTCATGTACCCATCTTAAGGAATTACATACCAGACCCTTCACATGTACTCTCTTCTGAGGTGGTACAATTGGAAGATGATCTTTCTTATGAGGAGCAACCAGTAAAGATCTTAGATCATAGAGAAAAAGTTCTATGAAATAAGACAATACCCCTCATCAAGGTGTTGTGGAGAAACCACAAGTTTGAAGAAGCAACTTGGGAGTCATAGGATATGATGAAGCTGAGTTACCCACATTTTTTTAGTATGGGAAAAGGAAAATTTCGAGGGTGAAATTTCTTAAGGGGGGAATATTGTAATGACCCAAAGTTTCATTAATAGAAAATCCCTCTTGATCCAGTTAAATGTCTCTTTATGAAAAATGTTTTTATAAGACATCAACTCCTTTGGTTTTATGTTAAGAATTGTGACCGTTACTTTTATAGCCGTTGAACAGTGATCACATGATTAGTATAAATATAAGGCTTTAACAAACAAATTTTACTCAGACAAAGGAAGCGATGGCCTCATCCAGTAGAATTTACCCATACGAAGTCCATTTGTCGGAGCTCGGAACAGAGGTGGCATCTTTGGGTTTCGCCCTTGACCAAGCCCAAGCTGAGCTTCATTATGTCAAGCTCGAACATGGCCATATACGGGAAAAGTGGAAGTTGAGAGAGCTTACCACTCGAGCGATGTTATCCGAGCCGCCCCAAGAGTCTGTCACCATCGCACACCTTACCCTTAAGTCTTATGCGGTTGTTTTAAGGGTTTATGTAACAAATAAGTAGTACTATGTTCATGTACATTATTTGTTTGTATATAATAATGAATATAATTTCTAGTCATTTTTGATACATTGTAAATTGTTTTTAAAGTACAAATGGTGTTTTTAGTTATTATTTAATTAAGAAATATGTTTTATTAAATTAATGGTTTTTTGAATTAAATAATATTTTAATAAAATAATAATAATATTATTAAATTAATTTTTATTAAATATAATTGATCTTATAATTTTATGAATGCAATTAAAATGTTATATTAAGGTTTGAAAACCATTTCTGTCAAAACCCGTGAATTTTCGATAAATGTTGGTTTTTATTTTAAAAGTGAAAATTAAAATATTTAGAATTTTTTTTGATAAAATAAATGTCATTTCTGGAATCAGGACGTCGAAATTATCCAACGGTGATTTTTTCATAATTTTCTAAGACAGTCAAATTTTTGGGTAAAAATTAAATACCGTTTAAATATATAATGTGTTTTATGACATCATAATGACCCAATGGTGATGTAATAAAATACCATAATCCTTATTTTCGGCCAATATATGTTTTATCATTAAAATAATGTGATTTTGGGTTTTTTTGACTTACTTTTCAAAGCATTAATGAACCCCTCAAGACTTATTCAACACTTTGCCTTTTTAAATTAATTTCCATGGGAGTGTGACTCACCTCCACATAAGCAACCTTATTATTTTAAGAAGTTCGGACTTGGGACTTATAAAATATTGTTTTACTCTCCCCTTTTCCAAAAACCATGGGAAAAAACCTTGTTATGGTTTGTGGTTTGGATTAATTTAATGTAAGGGGACCCAAACCTAAATAACAAAGAATTCCCTCACCTTTCCTATATAAACCCACCCAAGCTCCCACTTCTTCCTCCCTTAAATTCCCTAGTGTTCGTCCAACCTCTGTCCTACTCTCTCTATAATCCTCCCAAGGTGACCCAAGCTCCCAAGAAGCCTCTCACAAGCCTCTCTCTAGCCTTTGGAAGCACACTTCCAAGTAAGGGTTTTTTTCTTTCTTTCTCATTTTTGTCAATTTTATTTAAGTTGTATTGCCCTTTTAATTTCAATTATGAATGTTGGGGTATGGTTTCTCAACTCCCCCATACTTCCCTCTTATTGTTTTAATTATGGGATACCCCTTTATCTCTCATTAAATGCCTCACACTTCACACCCGTTACTATGCCGAAATTCTGAAAGGAACTTCTCTCTCCTCCTTTACATTCAAGCAATACATTTGTATCATGAATCTAAATTCCATTAAAATTGTTGGTACATGTATATATTTTACCTCCTTACTGTCCATTACATGTAAATATGATGAGTAACCCCTTTCTCTCTCATCAACCTTTTTTATGAATTCTTATGTCACGCCGTTATGCTGCTGAAATCGCACCGATTTTCTAAGCCAATATCATTGTGTAGTGAATACCATGACCATTTCTCCATTAAGGGTATTCACCTTTATGCACATTTACTTATTGATTATAAAGTTTCATGTATGAATTCTACATTCCTTTATCATGGAATAAATGATTATGTTTTATGAATCCATGTTTTATGATCCATGTGGCACACTTATGCATGAAATGAAATGTTTAAGAATAGTGTGCCCTTATAGCGCTCCAATGAATTGGGTAAAGTATAGTATCATGATAAGTCATGTGCAATGAGTGTTGACTCATGATAATTCAAGTGAAACTAGGGTTTACTCATACTTCATGTGCAATGAGGGTTTACTCATACTTTATGTGCAATGAGTCTTGGCTCATGCTAAATCCATGTTAAGTGTTGTTGCCACATTTCCATGTTACGATTATCATGATTTATCATGCCTTTATGTTCATGTTTCTCTTATGCTCTATTGACATGTCTATTTCCTAACATGTATTTTACTCCTCATGTTATTCCATGTGTACTCCCTTACTGGGCTTTATAGCTCACCCTTTTCTTATGCATGTCCTCAGGTTATCCCATGCAATGCTAAGTACAAGGGAATGTAGTGGTCATGTAAAGGAAGTTTTCAATAAAGATGTTGTATTTCATGTTTTAAGTTTTTATGTAATGATCTTAATCCCCAAAGACACTAAAACTCTCGATCTTATTTTTTGTATCAAGTGATGTTTTATGTAATTAATCATGTTTAAGTTGTAATAAAAAGCAGGGTTGTCATACTTTTGTTCAAATCAAATGGAAACACCCAAAGAGGAGGTAATTATTTTATCATATCCTTCAAAGTTCTTTTCTTCTTCAAATTTATCTTTCATTGTTATTTCCATAAAAAAAATTAATCTAGTACATTATACATACTTTGATTTTATTATAAATATGTTACAACCATACTCATTATTCTATCCAACCTATGAATGATAATGTCACCATGCATACGTACGTACGGCTTACCGTCTCTATGCCGTGGTGTAATTTTTAGTCAACACTATGTTATTTGGATGGATATAATGATGAATAATATGTGTATAAATAATGAAAATAACATGCTATTTTCTCTGTACAATTACTGTACCATCCAATTCCACACCTTTTAATTATTAAGGAAATGATATCGTCGCTCGTGTGTACGTACGACTTACAGTCTCCATGATGCGACGAGGTTCATTTCTACATTCACAATTCAATGATGATTATAAAAATATATATTATTAATAAGTATGTAATATATGAAATAATAATTATACTTTATATATATATTTATTTACTTACATATATATTATTCACTTACTTCCGTTCAATACGATATGAAAATGGAAACAACGTTTATGCGTACGTACATCCTACTGTCTCTATAAACCGTGTTTTCCATTTCATATATATATATCTATTATAAATATTTATATTCTAAATATATTTGACATATAAATAATGTTTTATATTCTGGAAGTATTTAAATCATGATCTAAATGATACAATCAAGAATAACAAGTTAAAACACGTACTATAAATAAAGTAATTATTACCCAAAATGTTAATTTCACATGGAAATCATTATTAAATGGGTAGTATAAAGTCATAAATGGATATTTTATGATATAATAAATATGAATATGGTTTTTGTATAATTTAATAACATACTATGGTCATTATAAAGGAGGTTAAACATACCCTCGAGTAAAGGAACGTGCAAAGTAATGGTTAATTCCTCAATCTCATTATTATCGGAGATTATTTGTGTGTAATAATTTTCTGGGACATATTATTATCCATGTCCATGTTTCATAAAATTTATTTCAAAATGATTCTTTTAAGGTAATATCTGAATAAAAAATCATTTTAAATGTTTTAAATACTTATTCTCAAAAATGTTTCTCATTAATGTCTATGTTTTCAAAATGGTTTTAAGGATTTATTTATATGGACACGATTGTTTTAAATTGTTAATTCCTTTAAAAAGTTTCAAATTGGTATGGGACACTTTTATTCAAAAATATATTTTAAATGACTTCATTTATAAATGAGTGACTTTTAAATGATTCCACAGAAATGGATATTTCTCTCAAAAAGTTTTACTGATCATTTTCAACTATGTTAACATCCTTTACTGGATATTATTCTTGATTAAGGTTGATTTTTAATAATAAAATCTTCAATATTATATTGAATTAGTTATGATATGTTTGAACATGGATGTGTTATTTTTATACCCTTCATGGTTTATGGTTTAACTAATAACATTTCATATTCTAGTTTTAATAGGAATGTTTATGTTATGTTTCAAAATATTCATATGAGGAATGCAGTGGACTTAGTAAGTGATGGGTGGAGCCTGCTATAGCTCCTCAATGTATCGGTAGGTCTCATGAGACAAACTAGTGTCTTGGCACAAGGCCTTGACAAAAAGTTTATTTGTAGACTTAGCATGAGGCATTGACTATGTGGTGATGATGTTCGTTATTAGGCATTCCCTCATTATGAAATTAATTATTACATGTGATTATTCGACTAGTAGAATATCCATGTGAATGTTTATATGGAAATGTTTGATTTATTTTCTCCATATTATGATCAAATTATGTTTAAAAGGATATTTTTTTATTACACATATTTCCTTAAAAATTTATAGCTTCCGCTAAATTAATTACCCTTACTGAGCATCTGAGCTCAACCCTTTCTTGTGTTTTGTTTTCCCAGGATTCCATGAAGTGTATTATGTTTGACATGTAGGGTTAAGATAGGGGAATAATGGAGTTTTCAATGGATTATTTATGTTGTTTTTTATGTTTTAATGTGTAATGTAACATTCATGTATGTAATCTATTTTACAAGATTTCTAAACTGATCGGTCCTTCGGGACTTGATTCCTTGTAATTATGCCAATGTATTAAAATAATGCACCAGCTCTAGGCTTTTGGAAGTCAGGTCATTAAAGTTGGTATTAAAACTTAGTAACTGGATTTAGAAAAAATCTTATTAGAGAACATTAACCTAAGATAGACTTTGAGGATTAGTATTGAAGAACTTCCTAGAATTTTGGTAATATAGAGACTTTGTGTATTTTACAAGCAATACATCCCTGTCTGGATACGAGCAGGTAGAGGCAGCTCTGGAACAGATGTACCAAGGAGTAAAAACTCCGATAAGGAGTTTTAGGCTTGACCTAGGGTATCATAGTACATGAAAACGGACCTTGCTACACTCTTGGTTACAACACTCTCGAGGGATATGCTTAGGATAATTCACATTTTTTTTACAAGACATTATGAAGGATTTATGGGTAAATACTTTCTCAAAGAATTTTTTTATTATTATAGATTATATGCATAATCTTTTCAATTTATGTTAGGTATTTGAAAAGTTAGGAATTATGCATTGATATTCATAAACTAACCTAGTGTATGCTATTGTTTAAAAATAGTGCCTAGTAGAAGGAATGAGAACTCCAGCAAAATGCATGATCCAAAGAGTAAGAAGTATAATTTTTTTAGGTTATTAAGATAACATTTATAAGGGAAATAGTCTCCCACATATTCTCATCATATGAAGAAATAGTATCATGTGCTAATAAGATAATTAAATAATTCTCTTAGTCCTATGTCTTTAAAGGGAAGCAAGAGAAGAAAAGAATGGTATAAAGAAAGATGGATAAATGGAAGAGGGGAAAGAAGGATTTTCCCACATGTGATAACTGTAGAAAGAATCACCTTAGAATTTTTTTTAAGGGAATACGAGTTTGTTATAAGTGTTGAGAAAAAGGTCACCAAGTATGAGATTGCAAGGGTAAGAAAAATGTTTCAAATGTACAATGCTTCATCTTCAAAGAGTTGGGACACTACGAAAATCAATGTCCAAATCATCAGAGAATGCCCCAAATGATGCTATTGGATAATAATAAAGTTATGATACTACCATATATGAAGAGGAATGACTAGTGTTCTTATGTTTTTATTAAATAATTATTTTAGTGATGTATCAATGATGTACTGGTTATATGAATTATGGAAATAAATAAGGATTTTACTGAAGTACTATTCCATTCAGGATTTGTGATTATATGGTTTTAAGAAAAGTGACTCAATAGCAAGTGAAACATTTTTTAAAATACATGGTTAAAGGAAAGATAAACCTTAATATAGTTCTGATACCCAGGTAGTGATTTTGGAAAAATATATGATTGATTTGAATAAATTATATTCGATATTCTTGACTACTTTGAAACTAATTAATTGTTTTTTTATTCCATTTTTGTTGCAGTTTAAAATTTTTTTGGATATAAGGAGTATATCCTATATTCTATAAGGAATAAGGGAGCTTGAATGAAATCAATAAGGTTTTATGGTAATTCAGGGTGTTACCCTGTTTTAAAAGAATACTTAATGAAGTTATTCACATGTTATTACATGGAAAAAAATATCTTCATTGTGTTTACCATCCTTATAAATTTTGGACCGTGAGTTTGAAAAAAAGTATTTTGGATAAGTATAAAGGTTTGAATGGATTAATTTTGACATTGGATACTATTTTTAGGGTTAAATAATTTCTTAATATATTTTTTGGATTATATTAAAAAGGACAACCCGGAGGTCGGGCGACAACCCATCGCATCCGAAAGGTCATGAGAGTTGAACCCAAAACCGAAGGGCGACAAGGGTGCATCACCTACCACTGGCCTACGTGATGTCCTAGTTTGTATAATATAGTTTCTATTAAATAGTCTTACAAATTAATTATAAATTCATTATTTTTGGAACCCTATATGATTAGGATAAATAGAATATTTTTGAATTCTATTATCTTTTGGAGTGAAAGATGAGTTTGTGGTAAAAATTAGTTGAAGGATGAAACTCTACTTGTCAAGTATATTTTTTTCCTCTTATTCTATGAATAGATTAATTCTTAAACTTTACGGAAGGGAACTTAAAACAAAAAATTTGTTATCATAATACCTTATGTTTTGTTGAACCAATGATATTTTAAATCATCATATATTGATGTATTTATGGCCCTAAATTTTACACTTGTTTATGATTGATGCCCTCAATCACTCTCTATAAATATTTACATTTTACTAGAATTATGTTTCTCTAATTTACACAAAGTTTCTCCTAATAGAGATCATAATTTGGTGGTGACTTTTTCATTTCTCTTTCCCTCTTATTAAGACTAAATTTTATTAACCAAATTTCTGATGTGGATTTTCCACAAAGTTATTTTTTTATTATTAACCTTTTACTTCGAAGAAAAATTTAAAATTGTGAGGATACGATTTATTTAAGGAGGGGATAATGTAAAAACCCATGATTTTATAGTACATTATCTCTTCAAAGTAATTCAATAACTTGGTCTACACGCAACACTGAGTTCGAGCGCACCACGACTTTCCAAACTAGCGGTTCAAAAGCAGTTATGAATAGTATTAACAAGATTTTGAATTTTATATACTTCATATGATTTTATAATCCATATTATGTGTTTCTTAGACATAATATAATAAGAAATTCATTTTTTTCAGATAGAAGAAGTATTTTTCAAAAAATGAAATTTTACCACCTTTTAATGGAAAACCCTTTCTAAAACCAATATTTGACACTTTTATATATTAAATTTAATGAAATTAAATTCTTCTTTAGAAGTGGGATATAAAAATTTTGTTTGGATAAATTTTTGGTAGTTTTATGATAACTTTCATATTTTGATGAATAGTGAAAAATACTAAATTTTAATTGAAAAAAACGTTTTTAATTAAAATAATTTATAGTGTTAAATTTTGAATTTTAATGTTTTAGAAGTATAATTATATTATATTTTTACCATTTAATACAATATATGTCATTATTAGTAATTTCGCATTTAAATTTGACATAAACACATGCCCATATTTTGATAGTTTTTACTTTTTAAAAACCCTCATTTTGGTTTTGACAACGAGAATTAATTTTAAATTAATTAATGCAAATTATTTGTTTTTAATTTGGTAAAATAGAATTCATTTTTTAATTCTGAATATCAAAATTATCTTAGGCTGAATGTTTGGTATTTTTCTGAAAACTTTCAATTTTTGATGAATAGTGAAAAAACACTACGTTATTTGTTAAAACCAAGTTTTTATTTTGAGAATTATTTATTTTATTAATATTTATTTTAAGTCAAAATATATATATAATATATATAAGTTATATTTAATTCATTGGAGTCATTCTATAATAAAATTAGATGTATAAACTTTTATTGAAATTTTTAACATCTTTTACGCACCTTATAGGTACATTTACAAATTTGCATAAAATGAATTTTAACAACCTCTGTGAATTGAATTTTAAAAATATAAGATTAAAGGTTGAAATATTTAAGTAAAATTTGGTTTAATAAGATGAAAATAATTTTTAGTGAATAATAACTTTTGCTTTTATTTACCACAGTTAAAATTAAATAGGGTAATTAAAGGTAAAAATGATATTATAATTATCCAAACACATGTACTAATTATATTGGATAAGTGTATTTCGATGAAAACCAACCTTAGGAATAAAATATGATCCTTTTGGTCCACTTGGATTAGATTAGTACATTTATTATTATTTTATTTAAAGAAGAGTTAAAAGTGTTAAATTCAAATTTTAATAACTAAACCATTTTTAATATTGAGTTATACATAAGATAAATTCGATTATAAATATTAATTATAAACCTAAAAATATTTCCTAAATAATTTTATTTTATTTATAATTTTTAAATATTAAATAATTAAATTTATTTATGACATAATGATGATGCAGTAATTACTTTATCAATGAAAGATTAAAATAATTGATATTATAAATATAAAAATAAATGTAAATTTAGGATTTTTATTCCATACACGAATTTTATATATTAATATGAAATTTTAGGGTTGATTTAATGAATTGTTTTTGAAGTAATCAAGCTGTTATGACTTTCACAAAAACCGAATACTAAATAGGTTCAAAATTGACATAAATGAGTTTTTAAAACAAATACTATATTATTAAATGATATAATCTTCCTAAAAATATAAGGATAGGCCAAAGGAATTATATAATGATAAATATGTAATTAATTAACCACTTGGGGTTCTATTGTATTTTTATAGTAAGTTTATTAACCATTTATTATAATAATACAAGAGGACATGGTAAAAGTTAAACTATTTAACTAAGAGTTCAATCTAAAATATAGGTTTAATATGGTACCCTAAACTTGTCTAAAATATATTGGTCAAGAGGATTTAGACCCATACACACCTTATCTTCTAAATAAATCAATTTGGAGTTATTTGAAACTGAATATGATTTTATAATAAAATAATATTTCAAACTTTTCTTAAAGTAACCCTCACCTCTCTTATAAAAGGGTACTTCCCCTTCTCTCAAAATCACAACTTTGATTCCATTTGGCTCGGCCAAACCCTGCCCAAATCTCTTCCAAACTTACCTCACTTCAATCTAGATGCCTTCCTTTGAGGTGAAAGCCATCCCAAGGAGCCCTTTTGTTCAAATCAAATGGAAACACCCAAAGAAGAAGCAATTATTTTTTCATCTCTTACAAAGTAAATTTCTTCTTCCACTTTCTATTTCATTGTTATTTACATACCAAATTAATAACTGAAGTACCTTCTAAATAATGTGATTTTATTATAAATATGGTACAACCATACTCATTATTATATCCATCCTATAAATGATAATGTCACCATGCATGTGTACGTACGACTTACCATCTCCACGCCGTGGTGTAATTTGTTATTCAACACTATATTATTTGGATGGATATAATGATGATTAATATGTGTATAAATAATGAATCTAACATTATAATTTCTCTGTAAAATTACTATACCATCCAATTCCACACCTTTTAATTATTAAGGAAATGATATCATTGCCCGTGTGTATGTACAACTTACCGTCTCCACGATGCGATGAGGTTCATTTCCACGTTCACCATTCAACGATGATTATAAAAATATATATCATTAATAAGTATGTAATATATGAAATAATAATTCTAATTTAGATATATATATATATATATGTACATACATATATCTTATTCACTTACTTTCGTTCAATATGATATGAAAACGGAAACAACGTTTATCCGTATGTACGACCTACCGTCTCCATAAACAGTGTTTTCCATTTCATATATCTATCTATTATACATATTTATATTCTAAATATATTTTATATATAAATATTTTTTTTATTTTGGAAGTATTTAAATCATGATCTAAATGATACAATCAAGAATGACATGTTAAAACATGTACGATAAAGAAAGCGATTATTACCTGAAATGTTAACTTAACATAGAAATCATTATTAAATGGGTATTATAAAGTCATAAATGAATCATTTAAGATATAATAATTATGAATATGGTTCTTTTATAATTTAATAACATACTATGGTCATTATATAGGAGGTTAAACATACCCTCGACCAAAGGAAAGTGCAAGGTAAGGGTTAATTCCTCAATCTCATTATTATCTGAGATTGTTTATGTGTAAGTATTTTCTTGGAAATATTATTATCCATGTCCATGTTTCAAAAAATACATTTCAAAATGATTCTTTTATGGTAATAATTAACTAAAACATCATTTTAAATGTTTTAAATATTTATTCTCCTAAATATTTCTAATTAATGTCTATGTTTTCAAAATGGTTTTAAGGATTTATTTATATGGACATGATTGTTTTAAAATGTTAATTACTTTCAAAAGTTTCAAAGTGGTATGGGAAAATTTGGTTCAAAAATATATTTTAAATGAACTCATTTATAAATGAATGTCTTTTAAATGATTTCACAAAAAGGGAAATTTGTCTCAAAAATTTTTACTAATCATTTTCAACTATGTCAACATCCTTTACTGGATATTATTCTTGATTAAGGTTGATTTATTATAATAAAATCTTCCATATTGTATTGAATGAGTTAAGATATGTTTGACCATGGATGTGTTATTTTTAAACCCTTCATGGTTTATGGTTGAAGAATTGACATTTAGTATGCTAGTTTTAATACAAATGTTTTTGTTATGTTTCAACATTTTCATATGAGGAATGCAGTGGAATTAATAAGTGACGGATGGAGCGTGCTGTAGCTTCTCGATGCATCAGTAGGTCTCATGAGACAAACTAGTGTCTTGGAAAAAGGCTTTGACAAAAATTTTATTTGTAGTCTTGGAACGAGTCCTTGAATATGTGGTAATGATGTTCGACATTAGGCATTCCCTAATTATGAAATTAATTATTACATGTGATTATTCGACTAGTAAGATATCCATGTGAATGATGATATGGTAATTTTTGATTTATTTTCTCTATATAATGTTCAAGTTTATGTTTAAAAGTTTTTTGTTTTTATTACACATCTTCCCTTAAAAGTTTATAGCTTCTGCTAAATTATTTACCCTTACCGAGCATCTGATCTCACCCCTATCTTATGTTTTATTTTCACAGGATTCCAAGAAGTGTATTATATTTGACATGCTGGGTTAAGCTTGAAGAATAATGGTGTTATCAATGGATTATTTATGTTGTGTTTTATGTTTGAATGTGTAATGAAACGTTCATGTATGTAATCTATTTTCCAAGATTACTAAACTGATCGGTCCTTTGGGACTTGATTCCTTGTAATCATGACAATGTATTAAAATAATGCCTTACCTCCATGATTCTGGAGGTTGGGGAATTACAATGATACCCTTAATTTGACCCCATAAGATTATGAGGTATAATTTATTTGAGAAATAAGTTATAGAGAATATTAAATTGAATCATAGATACAAAATCATTATTAAAAAACTTCAAATAATTTCTTTTTATTACTTGGTTATTCTAAAATTATTTTAGATAACCTAATGAAATAATTTAGAAAGGGGTGATCTATAAATATTTATAAGGAAATAAACTAAATACAATATATGTTAAAGTATTACATGTGATCCAATAGGAATATCAAGGTAAAATAAGATGGGTGAGAATCATAACCTTGAATAAGGAGGGGTGATATAAAAATATAAAATAAAGGAAACATAGGAATATTGAAAGAATATTAAACATTACATCATAAACATAAGCCATAACTAACTGCCACAAAATCATAACAAAACATTCTTAAGATAACCTCCCAAGAACCATTAATGGAAAATATTTAGATATAAACATTACCCAATGAATTGGATTATTACATAATTTTGGGCCCACCCATCACTTTCATAGCATGGAAATGTATAAGTCTTCCACATAAATCATAAAAAATTATGATGTCTTTCATCAATTTATACCACATGATTAATGATTTTAGGTTATATTCATGTAAATCCCAAAACATTGAAGGATATGAACAACTAGGTGAATACCGTTGAGTGTAAATAGTGATGGGAATTCACTTCAAAAATGTTTGGAATGAAAAATGACAAGATAATTTTAGTAGAAAATAAGTTTATAAAAAGGATTATTAGAGGGATGAATGAGGGATAAAGGGTTCTCTCATTACTTAGGAATCATAAGGAATATAAGAGGGATGTGTAAAGAAATATCCCAAATTGAACAATTAGGAGAAAAAGGAATGACATAAAAAAGGATCTTGAATAAATAGGATATGTATAGGATCCCTTACCATGGTAGGGTTCTTATTAATTCTTAGGAGGAGATTCTTATTATCTTGGGGGGGGGGGGTACCATGGGAACACCTTATAGAGATAATGTAAGAGTAAATTCATTGTACATGTGTTTTTATTGAAGAATAATGGCAGGTTGGGGGTTTATATTGAAAAATAGAGGATAATTATTTATTAATTTCAAAACCTAGGTTTTGGACTCCATATCCATCCAAAGTAGGATTTGTTTATTAATAAAAATATAGTCTAACAAGATCAGGTTTTCCTATAGTAATGATTTCCTAGAGAATCTGATTTAATAAGATCAACACACATGGGGGGAGGAATCTTGGGATAGAAAAATCATACGAGGGTTATCTTAGGTACCCTTTGATTCCATAGAGTCTGTAACTTTGTTTCATTCATACACCATGTGCCTCATGTTATCTCAATTGATATGAATCGTAAACATTCAGATGTGATAGACAACAAACTAGGGAGTGATAACATTGTCTCGGAGAGGATTATGAATAACAAAGGAGCCTTTTCTGATATCAACCATCTTGATATTGTATGAAATATAATACTAGACTAGATTAATAAAATAACTTTCCAAAGAAAGGATATAATCACCATATCTATATAATCTAATTAAGGTGACCATAAGAAAAACATTATAGTCATGGACAATGCCTTCCTCCCAAGTGAGACCATGGTTACATAAGCCCTAAATATTATGTTTGAACCAAATATGAGGAGTTTTACATAAAACCCATCTACCCTGGGTAGAAACACTATGCATTGAAGGACATAATCTCCTTCCAATAATAACAATATTCATGGAGAGGGCATACTTACATTGTTTCAAGGGTGCATTGAGATTCACTATAAGGCATTTGGATTAGATATTCATATCCAGACATGAGTTATGGGTTCCTTGAAGGTGATATTTATTACTATAATTCCAAATTCTCAAGAAAACGATAGAAAAAAGGATCACCCCCCTTCCACTCGTCTAAGTTAGTTTATTCCCTTTGAAACAAGGCTATTAAAAATATGATCTGATGATTTCCTATGTTCATACCCTGATGAGGTCTCCAAAAATGCTCTACATATATTTCTCCCACTAAACTTCATGAAATAGATGATTCTACGAATTATTAATATATATCAAACTAAAAATACATTTGGATGTTTGATAAACACCCTTCTATCGAATCCCATAAATTGTCAGAAAAATATAGTTCAAGATACACCAAAAAAGTGTGTTATATTTAATCAGAAGTTATTTTCTCTAGATAGGTAACCTTATTATTATTTTTTGAGGTTTTCATTTAGGGAATAATTATAATTTAAAGGCTCTGTCATAGGAAATTTCTAATGATGTGTAATGTTTTCTTCATAGGTGCAACAAAGTGGCTGATTGAGGTCGTCTCTCAAAGGAAGAAGTAAATTTAACAACATATTAAAAGTATTTTAAAAAAACTAATTAAAATGATGGTTTTTTTATATTTTATAATACTATAATAATTATGTTGGAAGAGGATTATATATATATATTTATGTTTTGTTTTTGAAATGAGATTAAGAAAACACAATGAGAAGATGTTTTTTAGAAAAATATTTTAAAGGCGTAATTGATATAACTATACTTATTCACTTAATTATTAATCATTACCATTTAAATTAACATAAAATTAATTATGATCCCTTAATTTTTTAATCCCATAACCCTAAAAAAATTAACTTTTCCACAAATATGAAAATAGTTAAACCCTAGGCTAGCATTGAAACGTGTAATCATAACACCTTGCTTTAATAGTAATTCCAATAATACTATATGGTTAGTGATAAATTAGGGCACATATCCATTTTTTAAATGAGAAACAATTGATTTTAGGGACTACATTTTAACCCTCCAAATTAATCCTGTGTAGTTTTGTTTTATATATTATGTTCGTACTCTCACAATTTACACAAATATTGTTCTCACGTGTTTTTTGGTTAATTGTTCAATTGCTTTCTTAGTTTCCTCTAATTTAAAAAATAAATTCATGGAAAAAATTATTTGAATTAAAGTATCTCATTTATTTAAAATAAATAAATTAAAAATTTAATATGTAGACTTATCACTAAAAAACTACTCCTCCATGGGTGGTGTGGTCATCGTAGAAATTAATTGCATTCGCAAAGGTCATGAAAAGGGTATAACCCAACAATGTTTCTAATATATATTTCTATACCAAAGAGGAAGATTAATAGAATAAGAAAATTAAAAATAGAGGAATAAATGGATGAGAAACTAAGAGTTTATTGAAATAACTACAATATTACAACAAAGAAGAGAAAGATAAGAGCATTTTGGAGGTGATCCTATCATGATAGATTCCCCTATCCAATGGTGAATTGAATTGGAAGGGAATAAATTATTCTCCACTACCAATCCTCTATGGCTTGTACAATCCTATAAGAATGAGAAAAAACATTTATAGAGTGGAGGGGTAGCTAGGTTACAAGTTATTTCAAGTGTGAATGGGAAAATTCAGCCAAATATTTTATTCTAAGTTATACTTCCTATTTTCTCTTAAAGAAACATTAACCAGCTATCCTTCTTGAAGTATTAGTTGTGATAAATTTTCTAATAAATATTCTATCCCAATTTTGGACAAATCCAATCATGGATGATGAGGGTATGGACCAAATACACAACTAATGTCCAATCTAGTGAGTCCATCCCATTAGTTACTTCATGGCCCTTTAACTTTAATCAAATTCAATATTTAGATTCCATGTCCTAAATGAATGTTCTAGATAATTATTTCAGGAAAACCTTTACAACATTTTTAGTAAAAATAATAGATATTGAAATATTTATGTCTGAATTACTATAGTTCACTTTAAAGGGTAAAACTAGAATTTATATTAAATTTTCTAATGAATCATCTAATCCCAAATATTTTACTAATAATTATATATATTTATTTATAAATAATTACTTTTAATAAATAGTAGGAAACCATTTATGATTACAAAAGTATATCACCCAACCTAATATAAAATATCTAAATCACTAAATTGTAATTTAAGACAATATAGAGATTACCTCTGAGGAGACACCATTGTAGAGGTGAAGCCTTCTCGTCCAGATAATTGTTGACAAAGATCTCATTGTTGAATTATATCCTACCCTATGTCTGGAGAAAATATTCCACATAAATATTCTTCCATTTGAATCCATGTGCCTATATGCAAAGATGTTTATGAATTCAATCACCTTGCTCCTTAAAGTAACTAGCCTGAATACACCTCCCCACCATCCTATCAAATTACTCCTATGTTGTAATGACCTGAAGGCTCTTTTCATAGAAATATTCATTATTGTTGATGATTATTTACCACTCATCACATTTGATTAGTTCCTTACCATACTGGGGATATCAGATTCAGTAACCTCCTTAACATCATACAGCTAGTCATAGATAGAATAATCCCCTGTTGAAGAGTCAAGACCCTTAGTAGAGTTTTCCTAAACCTTTTTCAAAACCTTCATAGGTAGATTTACTTTACTTAAGAATAGAGTAACAGGAGGGATAGGTAAGAAAGAGTAATATTTCTTCCTACGCAGCCTCCGAGAGTGCTAGATATAACCTCTTGGATCGATTAGAGTATTTTTTTCCATTCCTTTAAGAGTATATAATATATTCCTCTACAATTTCCACTTAAATGGACTCAACTAGAATAATCCCAAATATTTTATAAATAAACATATTTTATTTAATGTGATGAATTTATATCAGTTATTATTAATAAAATATTTAATAAAAGTTTGTCTTATCAACTCCCCCACACTGACCCTTTTTCACTCTAGGGAAAAGTCACATATTATGAATTCCAAAAACAAATTGTGACAAAATATTCATGTTCATATTCCTTAATACATAGTGAAAATATAGGAAAATTAATATTCCCATTAGGATTCAATATCAATAAATTTAAAATTCATTATCTCATAAATTTTATCAAAATAAAATATAGTGATATTAATGACACTAATCATAGAAAAACATGTTATGGGTCCACCATTACATTAATTCCCCACGCATGTGTGGGCCAACCATTTCAAGATCATATCTCCACCCTCTATTTAGTATATTAACGTCAAGTAAAATAAATCTTCTTAACTGGTTTAATCTACTAAACATACTCAACATTCCTTTGTAGTAAAATTTCAAAACCCACTCACTTATGCATTCCTAAAATTCAAACCTTAAGATCCTATCCAAGATATAACCACATGTTTTACATTTCATCACTCACCTATTTATTAATAAATATATATTTTTAGATTTTTTTTGTTATTTTTTGTTATTTTTTTGAGGGTGTACAACTCTCAGATATCAGGTACACATGCATAGATCAATTTGGTACAGTAATGAAATTGATCAGAACAGAAACAAAAAATAAACCAACCATTGATATAATATTAATTTTCTCACCTATCTTGGATATACCTCCAATTGAGTAGGAAAATTTTCACAAGTAATGGTTGGTTGAAAAGTTGTGTGGAGAAATCAGTGACACAATTTACCATGAAAAAATATGAAAAATAATTTTTTCATAGTCTAAAAGGTTTTATAATGTCTAAACCAATCATATCATTAGTGAATTAAAATTTTAAACAAATCAACCCTTAATAATAAAATATTTCTCATTAGTATCCTAAAACCAATGAATTTTGAATACTAAAACTTTCCATATGTTCCAAATGGAAATGATAATTTTACATGATATTTTTTATTGAGTTTCTGGTTTATTTTTAGATAACTTTTAAAAAAAACATAACCCAAACACACAATTGAAAATATTAAATATCTACCCCAAAATGTTGTCATGTCCCCCACAATTAAAATATTTCATTGTTTTCAATATGACCTATGAGATGATATGTGCAATTGAAATTAATAATTTCAAAAAGGATAATTAATATAAAAGTGATAGGGTTAGGAGTAGCTTGATATTTTCAATGGATAACGGGGTTATACAATGCGATGAAATCAACTAAAACAGTTGGAATTCCCTCAGTGTATTTATTCAAACATTTCCTATTGACCTTAAAGCTCCATCTAGTGTCCTCTTATGTGATCTTTACTACACTATAAAGAAAAAAAGTTAGATACAACACAAGGACCTGACTATCTGAAACATATCTTACTGGGCATCAACTTCAGTCATGAAATATGGAGTAGAACTTTCCCTCATAAATTATACTTCCTTTGTTGGGTCATTATATCATGAGATTATTTTTATATTTTATTGTAGAGCCTTAAGTTCTCATATGATGACAATCTAATATCCTCAAGCTCTTTATGTTTTAGCTTCCTTTTAATCCCATATTGGGCCAAGTCCATGTTGTATTTCTTTATATCCCAATAAGCATGATGCTTAATTTCCATGGGGAGATGAAAAGATTTCCAAAAAAATATTAAATGGAGACATACTGATGGGGGTCTTGTATGTTTTCCTATAATCCCATGATGAGTTTTCGAACCACTATCTCTAATCATTCCTATTCAGCTGCACAGTTTTATCCCAAATTTGTTTCAACTCCTAACTTGAAACCTCAACCTAACCATTTGTTTGAGGGTGGTATGGTATTGATGTTTTGTGTGTCACCTTATACTTCAAATATAAGGAATCCAAATTCAAATTGAAAAAGTGTTTCCTTTGGTCTCTTATGATGGATTTTGGTACTCCTAACCTACAAAAATGTATGCTTTGATAATGTCCACTACAACATGAGAATCATCAGTCCTGGTGGCCTTATCCTCCACCCATTTTCTCACATAACAAAAGATGAACAAAATTTACAAGAAACAAAAATAACTTGTAAAATAACCCATAAAATTAATTCACCAAACATAAAAAATATCATATAATAATATGGGTTGTTGGGGAATCTCGTGTCTTTGCAAAATGATTCCAGCGTGTTGGAAATGTGAACACGGCTTAAAAAATACATGAGCATCATGGAATAGTCTAGGGAAATATAATTTAGAGTTTAATAATTTACTAGATATCCGTTGTGGCCGAAAGTGTCCTCCACATGAATGTGTTTGGAAGAAATTCATAACAGAATGAAACTCATGATTAGGGGCTCACCTTCTAATAAATTGATCACTACACATGCACTACTTATAGGAATCATCCCAGACATCAAATCTTGACTCACTCTTTATCTTATTGAGTTGATGTTTCTTTAAGTTTTTAGTATTTTAAAAGGAAATAAGGTAGTTAACTAAATCATTATACCACATATGTATACTTGAGATGGAATAAAGATGCTCGTCAGGGAGATTGTCTTGATGTTGTACCTGGTACAAGGTGTTAGACTCTATTGTGTGAGTAATACTACTCTTGTGGTATTACATTATTTTTTTGAACCCATATTATCCTTTATCTCATTATCAAATTCTTGATGGAGGAGCAAACATTGAATAATCCTGAGATTCGCATCTAGCTTCTCGAAGAGGTATCTTAGAGTTGCATGGTAAAAAAAAACTACTTTAGAGCCCAATAAATATGAATGTAATTTCTATAAATCCAATATAATGGAAATAAACTACTTTTACATGGGTGTTTAGTTTTATTGGTCTGAATCCAATACCCTAAAATCATATGAAATCCCATGTGAATGTCCCTCAAACCTCTGCAATAAGACATCTCAAACTGTGATGTTTGAAGCATCACACATAATCTCCAATGAAACTTCCAATCTTGGTGGATGTATGATCGGTGGAGTGGTCTGATGCTTATTTATCTCATTAATGGAATTCCTATAAGAATCATAAAACAAAAAATTAGAATCCTTTTAAAGGAATTGAATATAGGAAGATAAATATTACTGAAATATTTGATGAAGCACCGGTAAAATATTACATTCCCTAGGAAAGATCTAACATCATGCACACATGAAGGATATGGTAGGGATGAATTAATATCTAACATGGATTTATAAACCTCTATCCCATGTTTTTACACTACAAGACCTAATACAATTCCATGCTCTACCACAAAATGATATTTTCAAAGTTCAAGAACAGACTCATCATAATACAATGATTCAACACTTTTCCCAAAATAAAGATACATTCATCAAATGAAGATCCATACACTATAAAATCATCCATAAATACCTCCATGTAGGTATTAATGAAATTAGAAAAAATAATCACCAGGGATCTATGGAAGGTACTTGGGGAATAGTACAGTCTAAATGGCATCATTCAGTAGGCAAATGTACCAAATAGAAAAGTGAATTTTGTCTTTTCATGATCCTTCAGAGATAAAAGAACCTTAAAATATCCAGAAAATCCATCTAAGAAACAATATATTCTTTTCCCAACAAGTCTCTCAAGAACTTAATCAATAAATGGGATGGGAAAATGGTCCTAATGAGTTGACTAATTTAGTTTCCTATAATCAAAACACACAGGACAACTATTTTTCACCCTCAATATAACTAAATCCTCTCTATCATATCAAACAACAGTAACACCACTTTACTTAGGAACACCCTAAATAGGTCTCACCCACTGTGAATCTAAAATGGGATAACTTATACTAGCCTCAATCAATTTCTCAACTTATTTTTTAACAATTACCAAAATTGTTTGGTTCATTCTCTATTGTGGTTGTATAACTGTTTTAACCCCATCCTCAAAAAGAATCATATGCATGAAAATGGAGGGGATAATACCTGACATGACAGACATGTTCCACCGGATTTCACTGATGCCCTCCCTCAAAATATTCAAAAGTTTTTCTTCATGTTCAAAATGAATATTTTTAGAAACGATAACTTGTAATCTCTCACAACTTAAAAAGTATGAGTATTTGAGATTTGGTGGAAATTTCTTGTGTTTTAATGAAGTGGGGTGTTGTATGGATGGGGACATTGAAGGAATTTAAACATGCACACAATGAACATCAGTACCAGAATATAAATCATCAAAATCAAAGAATAATTCCTCAAATCCATCAGTATATTCAATAGAAAAGTCATAATCAGAGTGATCATGATCAAAATTATAATATTAATCCTTTTCAAAATCTAATTTAAGAGAGTTTTTTTTTTCAATAAGAACACGTGTAGAAGTCATCTTAGAAATAAAAATAGAACCAATAATCATAATATCTCTAATAATAGGAAGATAAAAATACATGGTGTTTTTATTTGGTGGTTCAAAATGGGAGATAACAATAGAAGAATGGTCCACTAAGGGGTACTTCATGGAGCCCATAACATTAAACATCACAAAATCATCTACAATTTTTTTGAATAGTATACCCTCATGGACATTTTTGATAGTTTTTGTTGTGTTGAGGAAAGGAATACATAAGATAATGAGATCCCAAGAATTTACCAGATCATCATCCATGTTATGCACATAGAAATATACTAGAAATATACTAGAAATATAATGTATCTTACCTGAACAAGTACATCCACAAGAAATCCCATTGTATATGTTATAGCTCTTTTTTCCAAATGCACCACTACTCTCATCATCCTCAACTCACCAACCAATAGACAATAGAATATAGAGTGAGGCATTATATTTATGGAATCACCTAAATCATAAAAATAGTGTAACTCCATTATAGTTCATGGTATGGTGAATGTTCCTAGATCCTTGAAATTTGATGGTATTTCTTGATTTTGTGTAATGAGTGCTAACACATTTCTTTCAAGATTTATCATCTCATTTCCCTTGATACAACTTTAATTACTACAATAGTTTTTAAGAATTTTTAATACCTTAGGATTTTCTTAATGTATTTAATAAGGGGATATTTATCTCCACATGGTTGAATGTATCCGAAACCACTTTTTTCATCGCTTCTTCAACCATTTTATCCATTTTTACAACTCTATTTGGAAAGGTAAGGGGTTTAGTATGAATATCATCAATCATTTTCTTACCTTCTATATCACTATAGGTTGATCATTAGTTGGTATGGATGGGGATTCTCAAGGGTTGAGGTTAATCTTGGTGGAATGATAGGTGCAGATGTATTGGTTGTTTTCTTCCCACTTATCAATGTGATGGAACTAAAATTCCACTTAATATTTCGAGTATGTTGGGAAATAATATTTATGGAGTTCTTACGTACCAGTTCATGAAGGGCTATGGAAATCTGGCTTATTTGTGTCCTCAATTCCCTCAACTCAAAACCTTGAATATTCATAACATTCTATTGATTAGGAATTTTTTATAATATCATCGGTGTTAGAATCTATATCTGGTTGAGAATTCCCTTATTGTTGTAATTTTGATGATTGATATTGAAATCAATTTTGGGGTTGTAGAAAACCTTGTTGGCAAGACAGAGGCTGATTGATTTTTTTAGAAAAGGGGGCCTTTGTTATTGTCCAGATGTATAACTCATGTCTGATTGATCCTACCACCCTTGGTTGTATATTGGAGAAAAGTAATCATACTTTTTCTAGGGATGTGGTTCTAGTTTATACTAATGTGTTATCCAAGGGAATACTTTTGTGTAATCATCTATCTCTTGTAGTTGGGATAAATAATTGGTTGGGTGGTCATTTTCAGTGAAAATTCTACAAGGCCACATAAGAGTGGGTTAAGATTTATTTTGATCCAAATAAATATACCTCACAATAGTGGTCAATTCTTAAAACTTAGTATCAATCAAATTATTTTCAAGAGAAGAATTAATTACCTAATGTACTCATCTAACATGTTGTGTACCTCAGTCACAAAATTGTAGGGAGTTTTTTGAAATCTTGTCAATAAATGCACATGAAGCACTTGGTTTTTTTTGACCAATGCCCCTATAGCCACAACATCCACCATTCTCTTCTACAATGGTGTAAAGCCTTCATAGAAGTACTGGGGTAGGAGTTTCTCACTGATTTAGTGATTTGGGAATCTTGCACACAACTTCTTAAATCGCTTCCTGTACTCATAAATTAGATCACCTTGATATTTATTAATCCCCAAGATATTATTTTGAATGGAAGTGGTCCTCGATGATGGAAAAAATCTTGGAAAGAAATGATTTTTCAAATCATTCCAACGTGTTACATCTTCATGTTTAAATAATATAACCAATCCTTTATAGTTCCATAAAGTGAGAACACGAATGCCCTTAGTTTTTTGATCTTCAGAGACATTTCCTAGTTTAAGGGTTGAGAAAAAAAAAATTAAATTCTTCTAAATTCTTATCTGGATCCTCACTAGATAATACATGAAATATTAGGAGAAGGTGAATTAACCTATATTTCAATTCATTGTTTGATTCAAGGTTTTGGTACGTAATACAATTTGGTTGATAGTTAATGTCAGCTGTATCAAATTATCGAATGGTTATATTATGTTCATTATTATTGATTTAATCTATTGGTTATTGTTTTACATTTTATTCATAAGTGTATCCAATTACAGTGTTCTCTTAATGGAGGAATCCTCCAATTGGTTGAATATTAAAACTCTTCGTAGTCTGGGATAGTCTAATAAGAGATTGAATGATGTGTTCAATATCAAGGTAAAGATCTAATATATCCATAAGATTAGTTCATGTCATAAATAAAATAAAAATAAAAAGTTAATGAAGAAAAATGGACCATAAAAATAAATAAAATAATTTTTAGTTGGTTTGATAAGAATAAAAGAATAGAGAAAAAAAATTAGAAAGGGAATAAATAATGAAAGTTGAGAAGAAAAGAATAAAATGAAAAATAAAATAAATACCTCTAATTAGTAGAATAAATTACTTTCCTTAACATTAGTGGTAAAAAATTTAAAGGTGCTATCATGGTTTTTTCAAATGATGTGTAATTTTTACTTATTAGGTGCAACAGAGTGGATGACCAAGGTCGTCTCTCAATGAAGGATGTAAATTTAACAACATATTAAAGGTATTCTAAAAATAAAATAAAATAACTTAAACAAAATAATTAAATAGATGGGTTTTTTATAATTTATAATACTATAAGAAGTATATTGGATGATGAATATATATATATATAATTTTTGTTTTTGAAATGAGATTAAGAAAACACAACAAGAGGATGTTTTTTAGAAAACTTTTTGAAGGTGTAATCGATCTAAATATACCTATTCAATTACTTATTAATCATTACTATTTAAATTAAAATATAATTAATTATGATCCATATAATTCTTAACCCCCAAACCCTATGAGAATTAACTTTACCATAAAGATCAAAATAGTTAAACTCTAGGCTAGCTTCAGAACGTGCAATCACAACACCCTACTTTGATTTTCATTTTAATACTAGATTATGGCCAGTGTTAAATTAAGGAACATATAAAATATATAAGTTAGTATGAATTGAGTTTAGGAATAATATTTTAACTCTACAAATTAATCCTATGAGGATTTGTTTTCCCAATTATGTTCATGCTCTCGCAATTTACACAAATATCGATCTCATGTGGTTTTTTCTTAATTGTTAAATTTATTTCTTAGTTTAATCCAATTAAAAAAATAAAATTCATGGATCATATTATGATAATTAAAGTATCTCATTTTTTCAAAATAAATAAATGAAGAAGGTAAGAGGTAGACCGATCACTAAAATAACTACTCTTCTATCGGTGTTGTAGTCATCGTAGAAATGAATTGAAATCACAAAGGTCATGGAAAGGGTGTAACCCAATAACATTTCAACTCTTGATTTACATCCTAATGAGTAAGATTAAAATAGTAATAAAATTAAAAATAAGATAATAAATTTAAGAGAAACTAAGAGTTTACTGAAAGAACAACACTATTACAATAAAGAAGAGGAAGATAAGATCATTTCAGAGGAGATCCAAGCTTAATCGCTTCCCCCCTCCAATGGGGAATTAAATTAGAAAGGATATGATTATTCTATTTCCCAATCCTCTATAGCACGTAAAATCCTCTACAAATGATAAAATCACACATTTATAGATTGGATGGGTGGCTAGGTTACAAGTGGTTTCATGTGCGAATATGGAAATTTGGAAATTTGGAAAAATATTTTATTCCACATTTCACCACCCATTTGTCTTTCAAAATGCATGAACAATATATCCTTACAGACGTATTAGTTGTGAATTATTTTCAAGATCTTTTCACTAAATTTGGTTCTAATCCAATCATATAGGAAGATGTTATGGCCCAAATACATAACTAATATCAAATATAGATAGTCCATCCCATATTTGACTTCATGGCCCTTTCAATCCAATCAAATGCACTCTATATATCCCATGTCCAGAATGAATTTTGTATCCCATTAATTTAGGAACACCATTAAAAGATTTTATGTTCAAATAATACACATAGATATATTTATTTCTAAATTACTATAGTGCACTTTAAAGGGTAAAACATGAATTTTCATCAAATTTTGAAATGAATGATCTAACCCCAAATATTTTATAAATAAACATATTTAACACAATGTGATGAAATTATATCTTTTATTGTCTATAAAATATTCAATAATTTTTTTTATCAACAATCCATGGTCTCGAAGGATCCCAACGAGGCTCCATTATAGACAATTAAATATTGATTATAATCTATAATTTTTTTTTAAAGGATTCAAATTGATGTTGATCCAATTTAGATAGAATGGATGTCGAGAGAGATCTCTATTCTATAAATTCCTAAGACAACTTTTCATTCAAGATCTTGATAGTGTATACCATGATTCATATATTGATTCCGTCTACTTCTTTTAGTTTTTCCAAGCAAGTCCAAGAGGCCCAATGGCATCTTCCTTCTTTATGTGCCTCCTAAATGAAGGATTTCATAATCTTCTCAATTTTTTCACACAACTATTTGATCCCAATTTATAATGGGATTTTTGTTGAATAATATGGAGGTGAATACCCAATTAACAATGGAAATTCATCCCTTGAAAGATAAGAATCAATTATTCGAATTATTGATGCAACCATACATATTTCCAACTAGACATTCATAGTGATGAATTCTTAGCCTACCAGATGAGATCAGAGATCCTAGATATTATATTGGAAAATGTAATTCATTAATATTCTTCAATTATTTTGTCTCATCTATATAAACATTCTTTTGAAATTTACAAACTTTTTTTACTTTTAATTAATACGTTTTCCACTCCTCTTATAATATTCATACATTAATTTGTTAATGAAAAAGTTTTTTCTCTTCCAACAATTAATAAATAGAATATTTTTTTATGAGAATAGGATATGAGAGAATCCATACAAATGAAACCTACAATAGAAGGTAAGGATGATTACTCAAGGAATATATGTTTCCATAATCCTACAAGTAGATTCTTAGGCCATAATAATCCCAATGGGAGAAAAAGGATCACCCTTCCTTAAAAATTAAACATATATAAAATAATATGCATATCATACCCATATTCATGACTAAAAAGGAAGGGGAAACAAATAGAATATGGAAAAAATCAATCACCTATACAGAGAATCCAATTGAAGGAATAATCTTAGGATTGAAGCCCCACTGAAGTCTATTGTATTAATTTTACATGTCAATCTTGATTTATATGTTGGATCCAATGGTCTTCCTACTAGTATCACAAAAAATCTCTTAAATTAAGGAAGTGGGATCTAGGGTGTATGTTCCTATATTAAATATTTGTTTCTCCTCACACATTCATTTTTGAAGATGATTTGGTAGCCCCCAATTAACCACACTAGGACTAATCCTGTAGGGAAAGTTAAAAATATTCATAGGCATATAATTCATTAATAGAGGTGGTGAATTTCATCTTCAGAATGTGATTAACATGGATTTATAAGACAACTGAGGTTTTCTACCCCAGGAAATATTATTGAATTTATTCCAAGGGAAATCTCTTAACAAGATACCAAGAGGACACATAAAAATAACCTAGTAGGTCATCTAGTCCTTGAGGGATCTCTAGGTTGAGAGATATAACTATATCCCAAATATCAATCTCTTATATAATTCTTTAAAACTATGATCTTTATAATACAAACCAACATGAGGAGAAAAATATAAGTAGTAAAGGGGACCCCTAGGGTATACCTTCTTTATTAAAGGGTTAACATGATTGAAAATAGATTTTATGCGATCCTAGAACATACCTCCTACAACATTAAGGTCGTTGTTGTAATATCCATCTTCTATATAGATTTTTAGAGTATCACCCCATATCTCCTATTTTGAACAAGATTAAAAAAATATGTGTTCTTTTTTTCTCCCATTATCCACATCTGTTTAGATTTATCACATTAAACTCACTCATGTTGGTGTACCATGTATGATAACCAGATTTTATTATAGAAAATATCATTGAACAGTTGATCGCCCCATCAAGAAAATAAATATATTGATTACTGATCCAAGTATAAATTCCTCTCTTTAACCACATATCCCTGTTCTCATTTACAACCCATGATCAACCCTACAAGGTTTTGTATGAGGATGAGAATTCTAGAAGGTGATAGTCTGTGTCGAAGTTCCACCGATTGGAGAAGAAAAACTATAATATCCAACATATATTGTCTCAAGGATTATAATGATTGGATATTAGTTTGAGATACACTGAACCAGGTGAGAACCTCTTTAATTTTTTAAGCAAGAAATAGAAAGAATTTTGGTGAAGAGATGGTTATGCCGACATGAGGTGTGATGATTTACCTTTTGTATATTGCACTATGTGAATTTTGCACATAATAATCCCATATCTATGATTATTATCCATGAAATTATGGTGGATAAATATTTTATATCATTCCCTAGATAACCCACTCCACCCTTCTACACTGATATATCTATTATAGTGTTGATGTATCCTCATATGATCCAAGACAAGTACCCTGGGTTAATTTCTATGAGGTATCAATATAATTATTATATTACCCTATAATTACAATTGGAATTTAGAAATTAAATGGAGGACACATAATGACCAAAACTAACATTAACCAAGATGTGTTTTTTAGATACATTTATATTATCTACTGATATTGGGGTCTTCCAAAAGATTCAACTTTGATAGTTGGTGGGATCTATATTAATGAGGACACACAATCCCATTAATGAGAGACACCAATTATCTTTGAATGGGTTTTTTTTGTTCCAACTCAAAAAATTGGGAATCCATGTTAATAAGGATATAATTGGATAGTAGTCTATTTTAACTTGAGCTCCCAGGAAATGAGAATTCAAGATAATGAATGAAATTAGTAAAATATATGATTCTTGGTTTTAGAACTATATTTAACAAATAAATTTTCCATTAAAGGAGGACATGCATAATTTTATTTGTTTTGTGACCAAGTGTAGACACCACTTAGAGGAGATGCATGAACAATATATATTTAGGACATATCCTCTTGAACACGAGATAATACAATTCATCTGTTCAAGTTGGATATGTGGGAGCTTACAAAAGGAAAAATATCTCATAGATAGAGGGTACAGGGAGGAGATATGGGTAAAAAATAACATCTCCATTGACATGAGATATATTATGCCTCACCTTTTGTATTTAAACCCAACCGTCTTGGGTTTTGATGGAAACCCTCAACCTATTGGCCACCAACACTAGACAAGGGATCATCCTATAATAAGAGTGATCACCAGTATGTGGGACTGATACTATATGAGAAAAATTATATAGAATAGGGTATAATGGATTAGGACTAATTACAATATAACTTACCATTTCTAGATTTGTGCTTCTGTAGTTGGAATGTATGTCGCTTGTCGGGGACAAAGGAACACCACAATTTGAGAAACATGATGGGAGAGGGCGTATAAGATTTAATTTCATGTTTCTATAGACTGAAAAGGGTTTAAATGAAGCTTAATGGATGTATTGAATATTTCATGATAAGGATATATATGTTACTTCCACCAAGTCACTAATCCATCCACCAAGAGAAGTAGTTATGATATAAGAGGTTGATATAGATCAATGTCGATGAAGATATGAGCTACTAAAGCTTCCTAAAGTTGAATGGTATAGTCCTACATAGATTAGAAAGAGTTCATATAATCTCAATTCTCTCATAGGAAGGAGATGTTATAGAAGGTAATTGGAATTCCAAGAAGGTTAATCCACACCACCACGTGAGGGGAGTCTCACCCATATTGGAACTCCATCGACCATTGAAAGAGGTTGAATCTCCACCCACTATCTAATATGGGGCTCCATGATAAATCCTTTATTAAATCCACTTTGTAAGCGAGGATGATATAGAAATAATTCCAATTCAACACAAATTCTCTAGAGGGAGCCTCTAAACCCCAGGAGCTAATGAAATTATAAAAGAATGGAAGAGGTGGCTTGTTTTCACAGAACCTTGCTACCATACTCCCCCTATATTGATTTAAAAAAATATATTTATATTATCAAAATAATTATCTATATATGAGAATTGGACTTTTTAATGTAAATCCATATTTATTGAAAAATGCAAGTTTTTTAGCAAATAACAGTTTTCTGACCCATATAAAAGATACATTTGTCTTCAAAAAATTATATTATCATTTAAATTTAATATGTATTACTTATTAATAATATTTTATTAATATATCATTTATTTTATAAAATTATTGAATTCATAATATAGAGTGTCTTGATTGAAACTATAAATTTCCAAAAAAGTACATTTTGTGTTTCATCATATTAAAATCTAATTTTTATCAAACTTGTTATTTAATAATTTAAAATGTAAAATTAAAAGAAGATAAATATAATAAATTTAATTAAAAATAAAATAATGGAGTAAATAATTTTAGGGTATAGATATATTTTCTTTTATTACAAAAATGAATTCTCTATGGGTAAGGAGTTTTATGGTGAGATTTTAATAGGGTGGTTCGATGAACGTTGTTTCTGCTGTGATCTTAATGCTCTTGAAATTCTAAAATAAAATATTTTTCTCATGATTAAATTATTGAATATAGGCTTGTAACTGGTACAAGAAAAATCCTAGTGATGCTATTTCTCCCAGATGCTCTGATAAATGAGATTTTTATGGTATGATCCTACTTATTGGGGACATTACTTCCATTGTGTATGTCAAATGGATTTTATCATTTCCCATAATATACTAATCTTAATAGTTGTTTTAAAATTACTACATTCTCAATGGTTTCAGTTCTTAATGGAATTTTAAATTTTCTAGACCATAAAAAATCCAAAATAACTAATTTTGTGCATTTATTTTCAATTAATTCATTTCCTCAAAAATAATTTACTCATTTACAAAAATAATTTCATTTATAAATGTCCAAGTCATTATCATTATGAGGATGATATGATTTAAATATTTGAATATAGAAATAATTTACATTTAAATAAGACCTTTGATATTTTAAAAATTATATAGAGGAATTATAATTATGGGGAACTAACATGGGTACCTCATGATTTAATGTGATAGAAGAAATTTCCTTTGTTTCCATAAATTTAAAAAAAAATTGAGGGTGAAATTATTATATGGGGAATAGAATTAAAAAACCCGTGATTTTGAAATGTATTTTTACATTAAATAAATATTATATTCAAAAAATTATTTTATTTCAAAAAATGAACAAAAAAGAATAATAATACACTTATTTAAGATTAACTAATATAATGCATGATAAACATTAATAAATTATTAAAATACCATATGAGAAATCATATATAAAATTAAAATTGGAATAAATGAACAAGAGAACAAAAAGTCCACTAACATGAAATATCTTGATCATGATTTTACATGAAGATCATAACCCTGATTGGAATTATTGAAATTATGTCATAATTATAAATAAAATAGACATGTTGATAGAGTAGTAAATGAATAGGATGTTTTTTCTTAGATTGTTTTTGTAAGAAAATATATTATAATAAAATTGGATTGTTATATATATGGTCATTGGGAGTATAGTCATTGGATACATGGTCATTTGGTATAGAAATATCTAATAGGTATTTTGATGTTGTGTAATTCTTAGTAACAAATTGAAAATAATATAATTTATATTTTTGTACAAAAATAAAAAGAAAATATTTAATTAAAAAACATTATTATAAAAATATATTTTTTATGTACTATTATAATTATTAAATAATGATTTAATGAAATTTTGAAAAATCACATAATTATTTTATAAATAATTCATTTAAAAAATTAAATTTTTAGTAGATAAATAAATAATTTTATTATGATTTGTTTAAAATTATTTAATGTTAAAAATGATTCTTTTCAAAGAAAGGTTTTTTTATTGTGTATTTTTACATTAATAAATTAAATTATTCAATTATTAATGATAAAAATAATGTAATTTTTCAACGAAAATAGAATTATTTAACAATAATTTAGTTTGTAATTAACGATATATACGATTAAGTAAACTTAATGTTTAAAAGTTATTTTCTATAAAAATGTTTTTTTTCAATATATGTATGTTTTAAATTAAAAATTTAAATTTATTATATTTATAAATTCTATTGAATAAAATTTATTTATTATTTTTAATTAGGATGCCAAAATTAGTTATAAGATCCATATTAATTTGTACACTAAAAATAAATTTCTGAGGTAAAAATTAAGTTTCTGCATTGATGGTAAAATAAGGCACAATAGGGAAAACCAAGTGGTGATGTATAATATTTCATGAATCCACACCATTAAATGTTGTTTTATAAGGGGATTCATGGCCAAAATCCATTAATTTTCAACATTTAATCCAAATTCAATTTTAAAATTACAACTATACACCTTACGAAATGAGAATATGTTGAACGACTACTTAAAACTCACCTATAAAAGGAACCATATTATACAAAACCCAAACAATGAAAACTATAAAATTATCCCTTGAATAAAAATTCATTATTATACTGAAAAATTATTCACATATTTCAAGTAGCTTTATGTTCCAGGATTGAAGCCTAAATATTTCATTCTAAAGGAACCCATATGGAGGAGATAATTCATTAAAATACCTAGTTTTCCACCAATAATTTTTTAAATTACCTTTATTTGTCCTTTATTTATAAATATCATTCCCCAATTTAATGATGTTATATAAACATCACTATTTTTATGAAAATGATATAACTATTATATAACTTTAAAAACTTAACCATTCACTAGTACAATGTGTTTTTGTTTAGGTTGGTTTAACATTATATAAGAATGATGTCATACAAACATCCTTATTAAAATCATGAATATTTTTCAAATACAAGTAATGTTTCATATTAATGAGTAATATATATTCTGAATATGGTATGTATTTTTCGGTTAAAAAATTTAATGTTCATTTTAATGTAAATTGTTGTTATTAGTAAATTTATCGAAACATGTTCATTAGGGATTTCATTATCATATATAAAACCCATAAAATATATAATTTGAATGTATAAATGAATAAATTATTTGAAAAAAATATTTCCTTAACATTGAATAATTTTAAATATTTTTACTTGTTATTAAAGAATGAGGACCATCATCACTATTATGATACTTGTACTGAACAATCACAATTACTTGCATATAATGATATAAATAAACAGAAAGTGGAAAATATATGTATAATGGATATTATATTTAAATAATATAAATGTTAGTAGATATTAATAAGGTTATAAAATTAGTAATTAGGATTATTATGTTTATTATATTGAATGTTAATGTTCTTTCATGGAATTTGGGATTATGGTTTGGGTTTCTTCAAAAATACCTTTTTGAAATCAAGGTTATTTATGATTGAAATTACATCTAGATAAGTTATAAGTTATTTATATCTAATTTTTTTATCATCTATTTATTAATGGGTTATATACGTCTTCATACAAGTTTACAAGATTTTGGTTCAAAAGTATACTGAAAGGGTGAGTAAAAGTAGAGCTGATCCAAACTCTTCTTTTTTAGTTGGGAATATTTCTCCTCAATTTATATATTCTATATATTTTTAATGAATTACCTTATTTATACATACATACATACATACATACATATATATATATATTATTCTTTAATTGAATTTAATTTATTTACAGAATTAGTCTTCTTATAATATTTTTATTATGGTTTATTTACACCAATATTGACCTTCTTTGCCAAAGTTTTAATGTAATATCTATTTTAAATAATTTTCATATGAATGAATTTTCTCACTACCTTCATTAATTTAATTTAATAAATATAAAGTTCAATTTTTTTATGGTTTTACAAAGTAATTTTAATTTCCAAAATTTTACAAATCAGTATTTTTTAAATAAAATTTATTAAACCAAGTAGATATTTATTTATATTTTTTAGTTGAATTTTCTGATTGTATTCTAAAATTGTTTTACATATTTTTAAAAATAATTTAATAGTTCTTGTTATTTAGTATGAATATTTTATATTGATATCATACACATTATTTCTTTCGATGAATTATGAACATTACCGGTGGATATTTTCATGGGTCCCATTAATTTTAATTTTTTAATTAAGTTCTAATATTATTAATAATATTTTCATGTTCATATGGAACATAATCCACTTTTGGACTGAGGAGTGAACCCAAACCACTGTTTGACTAGACCCTCTATACTAATATGACATGTATAAGACCCGGGAGTGAACCCGAACCACTATTGGAATCAACCCTCTATGTTTATGGGAATGTAGAGTGAACCAAATCAACTATGATATTTTGTTCTCTATTTGAATATGTTCTTGATAGTGAGCCTAAACACACTAAATTATTTTAAATTCATATTTTTGTTCCACATTCTTATTCCTACATCATGTTTTCATGGATCATGTTTATGAATTTATCTATATACACTTCTATTACTCATGTTATATGACATACCAAAAACATTATTCCATGACCCATTATTTATAATATATGATTTATTGGGTATTATTATCTCATGTGATGTTCATGTACATTGATTATGTTCTCATATCAACATATTTATTTTATTCTTAATTATGGTCTTAAATTTTTCTCTCATATTTTCCCTTAATTTGATTCTGAGCTCACAGTTAATTATGTTTCCATTTCACTGGGATATAAATAGGGTTACTAAGTATGATATGTATATAAGGGTATTGATCACATCACAATTCCCTACTTTATTTCACCCCTATATCACTGTTTTAAACTAGTTTTGTATTTAAAGTTACAAATATTAAATCAAATTTCACAGCCCATTCGATTCAATTATAAATGTTTATCACTATTAAAAAGGGAAATTATTATTGTTTTGGTTATTTCATTGTAGGAGGAGGTGATTTGGAGGGTTGTAGAAGATCCAGAAGGGAAATGGGCTAAACTACATGGCAGCCCTGGGACATCTTTCCACTTTTTTACACATTTTTCAAAATCCATGCATCCAAATGGGCTGAGATATTGTGGGCTGGTCAAAAACTTAATGGGATACAACTCCTCTCAAGAAACAAAAGAAAAATTCTTTCACTAATGGGTCCATATGTACCAATCTATCCAGGGGACAAAATCTACAAGATGTTAATGATTGGGTTCTATATTTTGGCTATATCTCGTGCTGTAATCCTTAATTTGCCACCAAATTTGACATCTAGATAGTCAACATGCATTAATAAAACTATGATATTTTTTCCAACATGATATAATTCCATTTAATAACTCAAAACTGATACACAAGTGGTATCTCTAAAACTGTGTTCCCAAAACCACTCCCCATTTTTGCTATAAATTGACACCTTGGGCACCCCATTTGGAAGTTCGGAAAAAGAGTAAAGTTCTTCCATTTTGGAGTTATAGAGGATTCCTCTCACCACCTTAGAGGTTCTGGAACTTCTTATACTCATATGGGGAGCTCTTGAAGCAGTGATCCCTTTACCGAAGCCTTCGTCTCCTTCTCATGTTGTAATATTTGTCTTTGTGTAATAAATTTATTTGTTCATCTTTTATTTCTTTTATTTTCTAATGTTTTTTTTCAAATTTATTCTTATTTTAATATTAATAATTGGTCTATAATTAAGAGTAGAAATGATATTTGGTTTCACCATTTCTAAACCTTTTCACATGCAAAAAATTTATAGGATGACTACACCACCTGTGGAAGAGTAGTTCTTTTTAGTAATTGATTGACCTCTATCCTTATTCATTCATTTATTTTGAATCAATGTGATACTTTAATTCATATTATATGTTATATTAATTGAGTTTTTAATTTAAATTAATATAATCAAGAAATTGAATAATAAACACAAAACCCGTGAGGTTGAGAATTATATGAATTGTGAGAGCACGAACTTAATAAGTAATTCAAAACCACAAGGGATCAATTTGTAGAGTTAAAACATAATCAATAAACTCAATTAGTCCTCATTTAAAGAATTTATATGTGACTTAATTTACCACTAACCATAAAATTTTCTTAGAACATCAATCAAAGCAGGGTGCTATGATTACTTTTGCCGAAGATAGCCTAGGGTTTAATTCACTTTATCTTTGGGGTAAAGATAATTCTTGCAGGGTTTGGGGGTCAACAAGTTAGGGGATCATAATTAAGTGGATTTTTATTTAAATAATAATGATAAATAATTGATTGAATCGGTAGAGTTATATCTATTATTCCTTTTAAAATATTTTCTAAAAAACATCTTCTTGTTGGGTCATTTTAACTGAACTTCATTTCAAAAAACAAATACCATCTTATTAGAGAAAACTTATTCTATATTTATAAACAATAAACAACCCCCATCCTTTTAATTAGTGTCCTTATATCTTTTTATTTTATTTTTTAAATACCATCAATAGGTTGTTAAATTTACTTCCTCCTTTAAGAGACGACCTTGGTCAGCCACTCTACTGCACCTAAGTACCCCAAAAAACCCACTAATAATTTGTGGTTGCCCATATTAGCACCTTTATAATTGGTGTAGTTGCGCATGAGACAAGTAATTTATTCAATCAATTATAGGTATTTATTTTATTTTTCATTTAATTATTTTCTTCTTTTATTTCCTTCTTCTTTCCCCTTTCTCGAGTTTTTTTCTTACTCTCTTTTATTTTTATTGGATCTACTCAAACTTACTTTATTTTTATTATGGTCCAATTTTTTTTTCTTTTATTAATTTATGACACGAACTAATCCCAATGATCTATTAGATCTTGACCCTGAGATTGAACGCAACCGTAGGGATCGAATCAGACATTCTTAGTCTATGGGAAGTTTCAACATTCAACTAGCTAGAGAATTCCTCCATTTTAGTAACATTAAAATTGGAAGTAATTCAAATTAAAACCTAAAACAATAACCAATGACTGAAAACAATAATAATGAACTTCATAGAACCATTCGACAGTTGGATGCACCATATATTAACTATCAACCAAATTGTATTGCAAACCCAAATATAGAATTAGATTTTGAACTGAAATATTGGTTAATTAACCTTCTTCCAAAGTTTCATGGATTATCTGGCGAGGACCCAAAAAACCCTTATAGAATTTAATGTTGTTTTCTCAACCCACAAACCAAGAAATGTCTTTGAATATGAAATAAAACTAAGACATTCCTATTCTCAGTTGATGGAGCTGCAAAGGAGTGGATGTATTATTTACAACCTGAAGACGTAACATGTTGGAACAATTTGAAACATATTTTCTTGAAATGATTTTTTCCAATATCAAGGACCACTTCCATTTGTAATGATATCTCAAGGATCAAGCAAGCATAAGGGGAGTCAATGTATGAGTACTCAGAGCGATTCAAGAAGTTGTGTGCAAGCTGTCTACATCACTAAATCAATGAGAAACTCCTTATACAATACTTCTATGAAGGACTCACACCTATGGAGAGGATCATGGTAGATTCTGTGGATGGAGGGGCATTGGTTGACAGAAAACTAATAGCTTCACGTGTATTGATTGAAAATATGGCACAAAACTCTCAATAATGTGGCTATCAAGGTACCTCACATGTTAGAGAAGTACATCAGTTAAGTCCATCTTATCTTGAAAGTAATTTGATTAATACAAAGTTAGAATAATTGTAAACTATTGTGAGATATATTTCTTTGAAAAAAAGACATCCCAACCCCCTCTTTCAAGGCCTTGTGGTATTTGCATTGGGACAAGCCACCCAACCGATTGTTTCCCCCAACTACAAGAAAGAGATGATTGTGCAACAATGTTTCCTAGGAGACCATATTAATAGTAACCAAAATAATATCACAAAAATAAGATTGATTACTTTTCTCCAACATAAAACCAAGGGTGGATGGATCAATCAGACATGTGGTATGCCTCTGGACAATAATAAAGGCCCCATTTTCAATAAAACTTCCAGCAGCCTCCACCTTACCAGTAGGGTTTCCAATAACCCCAAAGGATATTTGAAGCCCAAGCATCAACAAGACTAATACAAGAGAATCCCCACACCAAAGGTAGATTCTAACACTGATTACCTTTTTAAGAAAATTGTTATTAATCAACAGAATTAGATGAAGAGTCAAGGTTTAGAGCTGAGGGGGTTGAAGACACAAAAGTGCCAGATTTCCACATCCCTTCATGAACTGGTAAGTAAGAACTCTATAAATATTCCTTCCCAACCTACTCCAAATCCCTAGGGTAATGTTAGTTCCATTACATTGAGAAGTGGGAAGAAAATGAATGATACATCTGTACCTACCATTCCACTGGGATTCACCTAAACTCCCGAAAATCCCCATTCCACACCAACTATTGAGAAACCCAAGGAGAAAGATAAAGGTAAGAAAAAGATTGATGATATTCCTCCTATACCCCATCCGTTTCCAAATAGAGTTGTTCAATAAAAAAATATGTCAAAAGAGGCAATGAAAAAAATAATTTTTGGATACATTCAAGTGTGTGGAGATAAATATCCCTTTACTTGAAGCCATTAAGAAAATCAAAAGGTATGCCAAATTTTTTTTAAAAAAATATCAATTAAAGAGGGATCAAGGGAAATGAGAGGATCAATATTGGAAGGAATCTGTTAGTACTCATTGCACCAACTCAAGAAATACCAAAAAAGTGCAAGGATCCAGGGACATTCACCATCCCATTCACCATAGGGGAGTTGCACTTTTCTGATTCTCTTTGTGATTTTGAAGCTTCCATAAATGTAATGACCCACTCTTTATTTTCTTCTTTACAGGTTGGTGAGTTGAAGTCAACGAGATTAGTGGTGTAGTAGGAAAATATAGCTACAACATATCTAGTAGGAGTCCTTGAGGATGTACTTTTCTGAGTAATTGACTTGATCATTCCATTAGATTTCTATGTGCTTAACATGAAGGAAGATCATGTAAGTTCTCATGCTCCCATTATATTTGGTAGTACCTTGCTCAAAACTACAAAAACTATCCTAAATTTCAACGAGGACACAATTTCCATGGAGTTTTTGGATGAATTTGAGATATTTAATGTTATGGGCTCCATGAAGTACCTCTTAGAGGTCGATTCTGCATTTGTTATCTCCTATTTTTATCCACCAAATAAAAACCCCCAGGAATTTGACTGTCCTATGCTTAGAGAGATTATGAGTATTGGTTCTAGTTTGATGTTTAAGAGTGCTTCCACACCTATTCCTAATGCACAAGACTCTATTATATTTTATTTTGAAATGGATTCGTATTTGTATTTTGATCATGTGAACTCTGATTATGACATGGATGTTGAGTATGCTGATGAATTTGATGATTTATTTTCTGATTTTGGTAATGTATATTCTCATTTCAATGTTCATTGTGCACATATTTCAGTTCCTTCAATTTCTCCATCCATACATCACCCCTACATTGTAACTCAATCCATTGCCACAAAATCTAAAATAACCATACTTGTTAAGTGGTGAGAAATTATCTATTATAATTGATAACAATCTCCCTTTTGAACATGAAGAATTTTTTTTGAATCTTTTGAGGGAGAACATCCAGGAAATTAGGTGGAACTTGGATGGAATATCAAGTATTAGCCCCTCTATTTACATGCATAATATTATTTTGGAGGATGAGGCTAAACCGGTTAGGCATCCACAAAGGATACTCAATCCAACAATTTTGGAGGTTGTTAAAAAAGAGGTTGAAAAATTGATCGAGGCAGGTATAATTTATCCCATTTTAGATTCCTAGTGGATGAGTCCTATTCAGGTTATGCCTAAGAAAATTGGTGTTACTATTATTAAAAATTATAAATATGAGTTAGTTCCAATGAGGGTACTAAAATTTTGGTGTGTGTTTAATTATTATAGGAAACTAAATCAGTCCACTCATAAGGACCATTTCACCCTCTCATTTATTGATCAGATACTTGAGAAACTAGCCAAGAAAACACACTATTGTTTATTGGATGGATTTTATGGATATTTTCAGGTTTCTATTACTCAAAAAGACCAGGAGAATAAAACATTAACTTGTCCATTCGGTACGTTAGCTTACCGAAGGATTCCATTTGGACTTTCCAATGCCCCAGGTACCTTCCAGATATACATAGTGAGTATTTTTTCAGATTTCATTGAGTCTTTTATGGAGGAATTTAGGGATGATTTTACAGTGTATGGTTCTTTATTTAATGATTTTATCTCTAGTTTGGTAATGGTTTTGAATCATTTTATTGAGAAGAATATGG